>OY728138.1:1212302304-1222302304 GCA_963277665.1 Viscum album
AATACCCTGGTAATCCGATAAACGGTCTGGTCCTGATATAGCCCGAACGACGTTTCTGATTCCCAAGGGTTGGCGACTAGCACCTGACATCATACAATATGAAAGTGGGAATGAATATTTGACAAATAAAACAGGAGGAAGATAAAAAAGTCATTATGCATAAAAGAAAAACTCCATGAGGATAACTATACGAGAAGTCAAATAGACATAAACAACCCAATGTGCAACCACAAGATACCCGGAAACAGGATAACAACCCAAGTTGCAACATACACAACTCTCCAATCCCAAGGATCAACAGCTAATACCACCTCCAAGTGGCGCCTTACCCTTGCTCAAACATGGAATAATATAAACTAAAAACAACCAAAGACATAGGTAGGGTGTGAGCTAAAAGCCCAGTAATGTCTCACCAAGGATTCCATAAAATATACCAACATTTAATTAACCAAATAAAGCATTAAATTTTAAAGAAGCATGCATGAAATTTGGTAAGCATATTTAAAAAAATCATTATTTACATTTAAAATGATGAAATACTTTAAAAATAGTTTAATAAACATTTTATATAAAACATTTTATATAAATTCATAAGGCATAGTAAACAATTTACAACAAGCAATGGAATATATTTCAAATACAAACAATGAGAAACATGGTCATCTGCCAAGAGGTACGACAGTTCTAGGCTATGGGATTTTGTCACGACCCGTCCTCGGGGCCCGTGCCGTGACTTCCCCAAGCCCGCCTTCCATAGGCCAGGGGCTGGCGACTAGCACCAAGGCGTAAATCCCGGTAAAAAGGTAAGGCATTGCCTTTGTAAAGTAAACAAGCACCACAGAGTAAGCAAGCGGAAAAGTAAACACTAAGTAAAAACAGAGTACAACTGAAGTACAGAAAAGTAAATGGGCTAGTATACAAACCCAACTGAAAGTAAAGTACAACTCGAAAGGGAAAACAACAACTGTAAAGTAAAAGCCGCTACACCGAGCTGTCCACTGGAAATCCCACCTGAAGGGTGGGTACAGATAGCTCCAATGCTTCTCGGGTCCCGCCGTCCGCTCCGAGCACGTCCCGCCCTGTGGTCCACCTCCAGATACCTTCCTGCTCTGCAAGCCTCAGCCACGATCAACGTTGTCCGTCGTCAGCAACCAACACAACGTAGTGCGGGCATAGCCCATGCAGGGGTGAGTATAACGATACTCAGTAGGGACCCCGAGACCCTCAAGGGCTCACTAAAACCAACAAGGATAACCACAAGAAGATCTCAACAGATAACCTCTACTTAGATATATGCCCATACATATACCTAAGTTATCAAGTAACCCATCTCAATCATGAGGCAAACACAAGGTCAAAAGTCTCAGCTCAAACCAGGATTTTCATCATCGAAACCGTAACTGCTGAAGAGCTCTGTCTCTGGAGTGTACAGTGGTCCTGTCACAACTCCGAGGTACTGCCCACTAACTTAAGACTGCTGTAGTACTCCACCTATCGAGTATTGCGGGCCAGCCGCTACCACCAAGCGCTCCCATGTGCCGCTACAACCAAGCGCACCACTGTCGTGGGTCTACCGCTACAACCAAGCGCTCCCATGTGCCGCTACAACCAAGCGCACCTCTGTCGTGGGTCTGCCGCTACAACCAAGCGCTCCAATGTGCCGCTACAACCAAGTGCACCTCTGTCATGGGTCTGCTGCTACAACCAAGAGCTCCCATGTGCCGCTACAACCAAGCGCACCTCTGCCATGGTTCTGCCGCTACAACAAAGCGCTCCCATGTTCCGATACAACCAATTGCCGCTACAACCAAGCGCTCCCATGTGCCGCTACAACCAAGCGCACCTCTGTCGTGGGTCTGCCGCTACAACCAAGCGCTCCCATGTGCCGCTACAACCAAGCTCACCTCTGTCGTGGGTCTGCCGCTACAACCAAGCGCTCCCATGTGTCGCTACAACTAAGTGCACCTCTATCGTGGGTCTGCCGCTACAACCAAGCGCACCTCTATAACACACCGAGTCGTTCGATCAGCAGTCGTCGGGTCTCAGTCAGCTACACAGTCTCCATGCTCCGCCCGCTCGTCTCCGGGAGGGTCCGCTCCACGAGCTACTGGTCGATACTCCAAGTATCAAAAAGTCCCGCAAGGAAGTATCTCAAAGTACCACCTCATCATAGGGGTCTCAACGCAACAGAAAACGCGTCAATCGGACGCCCGGTCTGTGAGTTATTAGCCTTTTCGTCCCAGGGGCCCGGTTGGTTTCGTGTGCGAACCAATCCGGCCGTAACTCAACTATACCCCGAAAACTCATAGGGTATACTCATAGGGACCGTTTTTCAACGTGATCACCAACGTCGCTGACGGTTCGTCAAATGGACGTCTGGTCTGAAAGATATCAGCTTTTCCGTTCCAGGGGCCCGGTTGGATTTCAGTGCGATCCAACCCGGACACTATCCATCTACATCCAAAACTCAGGAAGAGGATGCCAAAAGTTCCATCTCATCAAGAGGAAAGCAACGAGACAGACGACGCGTCAATCGGACGCCCGGTCTGTGAGTTATTGTCTTTTTCGTTCCAGGAGCCCGGTTGGATTCGTGAGCGAACCAACCCGACCGCACTCCGATGGCATCCCAACCTCGAGCGAAGTAAGCCAAAAGATCCTCCTCACTTAGAGGAATTCAACAAAGCCAACGGCAAGCCAATCGGACGTCCGTAGCTCAAGATATGAGCGTTTCCACTCCGAGGGCCCGGTTGGTTTCATGTACGAACCAACCCGGCCGAACCCAAAGTATTCCGAAACCTTGAGTACGATAAACTGAAACGACCTTCTCGCTCCAAGGATTGTGTTGCCGCTGACGGCGAGTCGTTTGGAGGCACGTAGCTCATGTTACGGGCGTTTGAACGAAAGTCGTCCGAAGACGGGGGTCCGGGCCCGGGCCGACCCGGCCCGACCCCCCCTGGTTGGCCCGAATCGGGTCGGGTCCGACCCGGTTGGCCCGGCCCGGCCCGGCTCGGCTCGGCCGAGCGGCCGAGCGGCCGATGCGGGGGAAAGCCGCCGCCCTGCGTGACACCCCCGCGGCACCCGCGGGGTGTCGGCCAAACAGCCGGACGCGCCGCGTGACAACCCCGCGGCACCCGCGGGGTGTCGCCCTGGACCCCCGCGGGGTTCCGCCGCCTCCGGCCATCGTCGCTGCCGCGCCGGTGACCCGCGCCACCACCGGCTTCCGCGGGACGCCGGAGTCGCTCCGGTGGCCCGTTTTCCTTCCCGTCTGCGCCATTGTTCCTCCCGGGTTCCGTTCTTTACTGCGGGATCATCAAATTTCCCTTGCATCATATTTTGCCATCGCCCGCCAAATCCGCAAAACATGAAGAACGGCGGAGGGTTGTCGGGCCGTGTTCGTTTGACCCGCACCCTCCGTGTTAGATAAAAACAATGGGAGGGAAAAAATGTTCAACACATGAACCGACAATTTTAAAAAAATAAAATAAAATTGTTCATTTGAAACCGGTTCTTTAATTTTTAAAGAACGTTCACGGGAATGTAAAGAGGGGTATTCCAAAATATAAAATCCCTACCTCGCTGGACGTCGCGCGTGAGCGTTCTTCGTGGAAATTGCTCATCGCGGAAGGTGGAGATCGTCGCGTCATCGCGGAAGGGCGTCGCGTCGTCGCGGAACACGGCGTTGAGTCGGCGAACTCAACGCACCCTGAAACAACAGATTTAATTTAATTAATTAAATCCGTGTTTTTGGTTAAGAATCACGAAGGAGATAAAAAGGAAGGTCCGAGACTCTTACCTCAAGCAGCCGATCGAAGATCCGCCACGGAGGAAGAGACGTCGCAGAAGAACGTTTTCAGCGTCGCGGATCACGGCGTCACGTCGTCGATTTCCGGGTTCGGCATTCTTCGCGTTCTTCGCGTTCTTCGCGTTCTTCGCGAAGGAGGCTGAAGGTTCAAGGATCCTTTCTCAACGTGTAATCCTCCAAAAGAAAAAGGTTGGCCTTATTTTATTATTATGTCAACACACGAAAAAGGGTAAGTAACGACCCATCAATTCGATGAATTAATTCAACGAAAGAAACAGCTCATTTAATTTACGAAATAAACCGCCCAATTAAATGGTCTGTTAAGAATTTAGAAAATGCGTCAGTTGACTTTCATAATGACGGGTTTTCGCGGGTGCGTTACTTAGCGGAAAGAAACGGCGGGGCTCGTGCGGGCCCCACCTCACAAATATCCTACAAAGAGGGTAGGATATTTCTGGATAGCATCCCATCCGGTTCAACTTAGTTCAAGACGCCTTTATGTGGCTTCAAGTGGCTTCCAAGTGGCTTAAGTGAAATAAAATAAAGTTCTCGAAAAATTATTTTATTTCTTAACTTTAAGCCCGAAAATTAAAAACCACACCCGAGAAAACGCAACTCCGGAAGAGGCGTTTCTAAGCGAATCCCGGTGCTGCGCTTTCATCAGTGCCCTCAGAATTCGATTCTGGGCACCGGTTCAAAAGTTAGAAAAACTCGCTCGTCCGTTCACTGAACGTACCCGAGCCAAACTTCGGAAAATGATTCCGGGCACACCAGGCATCAGAATCAGGTGCCGTCAGAAACTGCACTCTTGTAAAATTCCAAAGAAAAATAATAAAATAAATTTCCTTGAAATTTACGGGTCTTTACATTACTCCTACCACAGGGATTTACATCCCCGTAAAGCTTTAACACAAACTAGGGATACAAAGGCGGTATTGAGCACGCATCTGAGCCTTCCGCTCCCATGTGCTCACCTGGACTTTCTCTATCGTGGCCCGGACCACCTCTGGTCCCACTAGAGCTGCTATGATTTCTTCCTTGCCAATAAGAGAAATCTGGTCTCATCCCCTGGATGAACCACGTTCTTTGCCTAATACTGTCAAACCCGACATGGATGATACTAACCCATACCAAGGATGACGTTGTAAGGCCTCGACGCTACTACAAAGAGATAAAACCGTTAATCTTGCCTCCAAGGGTTGAGTAATACTGTCGGCATCAGTGTGTGGTAACTAGGTCTCTTCCAGTAGATATTTCTCAAGTGAGGGTCAAGTCAACGGTCTAAACTAGAACCTCTTAGTAACAACACAAGAGAGGACAGGGAAGTAAATGCCACAAGAAAAGGTGTCTTTTATTACTGCAGCTCAAGTACAAAGACACAAAGCATCTACAAACATACATCAACAAAACTAGAAGCAACATGAACAAAAGTCTCCAGGTCTAGAGCTAGTCTCGCTCCTGTCCATCTGCTCCCGGAGCCCCATGATCGTAGGCCTCAACTGCCTGAAGATGAGCTCTCTTATGTCCTCCTGTCCCCTGTGGTCGGGGTGGACCGCCTGGTGGTGGTGGTGGCAACACCCCAAAGCGCCGTCCACCTCCAGCTGCACGGCCAACTCCCATGTCATGGCCGCCTTCTCCTTGCGGCCCGCCCTGATCGAACCTCTGCCTCTGCCTGGGGGGTCCTTCATTCGTCTGCTGGTCATCCGTATGGCGGGTCGGATAGTCACGAGCCATGTGACCAACCCCGATGCAGGAGTAACACTGCCCTCTCATGTCAAGTCGTTTCCCACCCCGAGTGCCTCGCAAAAACGATCCAGAGTCATGCTGTCGACCAGCTGTAGGTCCAGTCCTCTTGGACCCCTGCGTCATCCGTCGACTGCCCGCTGCAGAAGAATCTGCCGCATGCCGGTAAGTGGTGGGTCCTGCTGCTGGAGACTTCTCAGCAAGGAAACTCTCCACTAAGAGGGCTCGCTCTGACACCCCTTCCTGAGTCAGAATGTTGAGGGAGATCATCGAAGCCCTGATCTCATGCCTCAGTCCCTGCTCAAAGGTCCGGGCCCGGAAGAACGGGTCTCGTACCATATCCGTGGAGTAGCGCGAGAGATCAGTAAATCTCACCGAGTACTGGGCCACTGACATGATGCCCTGCCGCAGCTGTAGTAGCTCCTGGATGCGCACCGCTCGGAGGGTGGCTGGGACGAACTCGGAGCGGAAGATGCTCTCAAAGTCCGTCCAGAGGAGAGACGCATCGTCGTGCACCTGGAGCATCAAGCTCCACCATCTTCCTGCTGCCGCGTGCAGGAGACTCGCTGTGAGAATCACCATGAGGTCTGCTGGTGTCCTCACTAATATGAAAACCCAAACAACTGCCTCCAGCCAGTCCTCAGCGGCCTGAGGGTCCGTCTCCCCACGGAACCTGGGTGGTCGCTGGCGCTGGAACTCATGCAGTGCACTAAGGTGATGTGCATCGTCAGTGGCTGGGGTTGGTAGCATCGGTGCCTCGGCGGGTATAGGTACCGACGGTGCCTCAGCTGTCAAAGGTCCATGTACCGAGTCCTCGACGCTCGGTGGGCTCTCGCCACACACATCGCTCGGAATCCTAGTTGGCTGTCGTCGTGGGGCCATCCTGAAATGGAAACAAGTGCGCCACGGTCAGGACAGTATACCTGGTGAGCTGACACAAGTAATCACAAAGAAAACTTGAAACACACATGCAATCAATGTTTTCGTGAATTAAGTCGGAAATCAGAAGTCAGGGTCCTTGTGTACGGATACGTCGGCCGCCGCACCAACACTAGACTCCCTGGACTGATAACCACACCCAACACGCAAAACACTATTGCTTCACATAGAAGAAAGATCAGAGTCTGCGGTAGAACTGACCGCCTCTGATACCAATTTGTCACGACCCATCCTCGGGGCTTGTGTCGTGACTACCCCAAGCCCGCCTTCCATAGGCCAGGGGCTGGCGACTAGCACCAAGGCGTAAATCCCGGTAAAAAGGGAAGGCATTGCCTTTGTAAAGTAAACAAGCACCACAGAGTAAGCAAACGGAAAAGTAAACACTAAGTAAAAACAGAGTACAACTGAAGTGCGGAAAAGTAAATGGGCTAGTATACAAACCCAACTGAAAGTAAAGTACAACTCGAAAGGGAAAACAGCAACTGTAAAGTAAAAGCCTCTACACCGAGCTGTCCACTAGAAATCCCACCTGAAGGGTGGGTACAGATAGCTCCAATGCTCCTCGGGTCCCGTCGTCCGCTCCGAGCACGTCCTGCCCAGTGGTCCACCTCTAGGTACCATCCTGCTCTGCAAGCCTCAGCCACGATCAATGTTGTCCGTCGTCAGCAACCAACACAACGTAGTGCGGGCATAGCCCGTGCAGGGGTGAGTATAACGTTACTCAGTAGGGACCCCGAGACCCTCAAGGTCTCACTAAAACCAACAAGGATAACCACAATAAGATCTCAACAGATAACCTCTACTTAGATATATGCCCATACATATACCTAAGTTATCAAGTAACCCATCTCAATCATGAGGCAAACACAAGGTCAAAAGTCTCAGCTCAAACCAGGATTTTCATCATCGAAACCGTAACTGCTGAAGAGCTCCGTCTCTGGAGTGTACAGTGGTCCTGTCACAACTCCGAGGTACTGCCCACTAACTTAAGACTGCTGTAGTACTCCACCTATTGAGTATTGCGGGCCAGCCGCTACCACCAAGCGCTCCCATGTGCCGCTACAACCAAGCGCACCACTGTCGTGGGTCTGCCGCTACAACCAAGCGCTCCCATGTGCCGCTACAAACAAGCGCACCTCTGTCGTGGGTCTGCCGCTACAACCAAGCGCTCTCATGTGTCGCTACAACCAAGCGCACCTCTGTCGTGGGTCTGCCGCTACAACCAAGCGCTCCCATGTGCCCCTACAACCAAGCGCACCTCTGTCGTGGGTCTGCCGCTACAACCAAGCGCTCCCATGTGCCCCTACAACCAAGTGCACCTCTGTCGTGGGTCTGCCGCTACAACCAAGCGCTCCCATGTGTCGCTACAACCATGCGCACCTCTATTCTGGGTCTGCCTCTACAACCAAGTGCACCTCTGTAACACACCGAGTCGTTCGATCAGCAGTCATCGGGTCTCAGTCAGCTACACGGTCTCCATGCTCCGCCCGCTCATCTCAGGGAGGGTCCGCTCCACGAGCTACTGGTCGATACTCCAAGTATCACAAAGTCCCGAAAGTAAGTATCTCAAAGGACCACCTCGTCATAGGGGTCTCAACGCAACAGACGACGCGTCAATCGGACGCCCGGTCTGTGAGTTATTAGCCTTTTCGTCCTAGGGGCCCGGTTGGTTTCGTGTGCGAACCAATCCGGCCATAACTCAACTATACCCCGAACACTCATAGGGTATACTCATAGGGACCATTTTTCAATGTGATCACCAACGCCGCTGACGGTTCATCAAACGGACGTCTGGTCTGAAAGATATCAGCTTTTCCGTTCCGGGGGCCCGGTTGGATTTCAGTGCGATCCAACCTGGCCACTATCCATCTGCATCCAAAACTCGGGCAGAGGATGCCAAAAGTTCTGTCTCATAAAGAGGAAAGCAACGAGACAGACGGCGCGTCAATCAGATGCCCGGTCTGTGAGTTATTGGCTTTTTCGTTCCAGGAGCCCGGTTGGATTCGTGAGCGAACCAACCCGACCGCACTCCGACGACATCCCAACCTCGAGCGGAGTAAGCCAAAAGATCCGTCTCACTTAGAGGAATTCAACAAAGCTAACGGCATGCCAATCGGACATCCGTAGCTCAAGATATGAGCGTTTCCGCTCCGAGGGCCCGGTTGGTTTCGTGTACGAACCAACCCGGTCGAACCCAAAGTATTCCGAAATCTTGAGTACGATAGACCAAAATGACCGTCTCGCTCCAAGGATTGCGTTTCCGCTGACGGCGAGTCGTTTGGAGGCCCGTAGCTCAAGTTACGGGCGTTTGAACGAAAGTCGTCCGAAGACGGGGGGTCCGGGCCCGGGCCGACCCGGCCCGACCCCCCCTGGTTGGCCCGGCCCGGCCCGGCCATGGCGGTCCGGCTCGGCTCGGCCGATCGGCCGAGCGGCCGACGCGGGGGAAAGCCGTCGCCCCGCGTGACACCCCCGCGGCACCCGCGGGGTGTCGGCCAAACAGCCGGACGCGCCGCGTGACAACCCCGCGGCACCCGCGGGGTGCCGCCCTGGACACCGCGGGGTGTTGCCCTGGACACCTGTGGGGTGCCGCGTGACAACCCCGCGGCACCCGCGGGGTGTCGCCCTGGACACCCACGGGGTGCCGCCTGACAACCCCGCGGCACCCGCGGGGTGTCACCCTGGACACCCGCGGAGTGCCGCGTGACAACCCCGCGGCACCCGCGGGGTGTCGCCCTGGACACCCGCGGGGTGCCGCCGCCTCCGGCCGCCGGCGCCGCCGCGCCGGCGACCCACGCCACCACCGGCTTCTTCGGGCCGCCGGAGTCGCTCCGGTGGCCCGTTTTCCTTCCCGTCTGCGCCGTTGTTCCTCCCGAGTTCCGTTCTTTACTGCGGGATCATCAAATTGCCCTTGCATCATATTTTTCCGTCGCCCGCCAAATCCGCAAAACACGAAGAACGACGGAGGGTTGTCGGGCCGTGTTCGTTTGACCCGCACCCTCCGCGTTAGATAAAAGCAATGGGAGGAAAAAAATGTTCAACACATGAACCGCCAATTTTAAAAAAAAATTAAAAATAAAATTGTTCATTTGAAACCGGTTCTTTAATTTTTAAAGAAAGTTCACGGGAATGTAAAGATGGGTATTCCAAAATATAAAATCCCTACCTCGCTGGACGTCGCGCGTGAGCGTTCTTCGTGGAAATTGCTCGTCGCGGAAGGTGGAGATCGCCGCGTCGTCGCGGAAGGGCGTCGCGTCGTCGCGGAACACAACGTTGAGTCGGCGAACTCAACGCACCATGAAACAGCAGATTTAATTTAATTAATTAAATCCGTGTTTTGGTTAAGAACCACGAAGGAGATAAAAAGGATGGTCCGAGACTCTTACCTCAAGCAGCCGATCGAAGATCCGTCGCGGAGGAAGAGACGTCGCAGAAGAACGTTTTCGGCGTCGCGGATCACGGCGTCGCGTCGTCGATTTCCGGGTTCGGCGTTCTTCGCGTTCTTCGTGTTCTTCACGTGCTTCGCGAAGGAGGCTGAAGGTTCAAGGATCCTTTCTCAACGAGTAATCCTCCAATAGAAAAAGGTTGGTCTTATTTTATTATTATGCCAACACACGAAAAAGGGTAAGTAACGACCCATCAATTTGTTGAATTAATTCAATGAAAGAAACAGCTCATTTAATTTACGAAATAAACCGCCCAATTAAATGGTCTGTTAAGAATTTAGAAAATGTGTCAGTTGACTTTCATAATGACGGGTTTTCGCGGGTGCGTTACTTAGCGGAAAGAAACGGCGGGGCTCGTGCGGGCCCTACCTCACAAATATCCTATAAAGGGGGTAGGATATTTCTGGATAGCATCCCATCTGGTTCAACTCAGTTCAAGACGCCTTTAAGTGGCTTCAAGTGGCTTCCAAGTGGCTTAAGTGAAATAAAATAAAGTTGTCGAAAAATTATTTTATTTCTTAACTTTATGCCCGAAAATTAAAAACCACACCCGAGCAAACGCAACTCCGGAAGAGGCGTTTCTAAACGAATACTGGCATTGCGCTTTCATCAGTGCCCTCAGAATTCGATTCTGGGTACCGGTTCAAAAGTTAGAAAAACTCGCTCGTCCGTTCACTGAACGTACCCGAGCCAAACTTCGGAAAATGATTCCGTGCACACCAGGCCTCGGAATCAGGTGCCGTCAGAAACTGCGCTCTTGTAAAATTCCAAAGAAAAATAATAAAATAAATTTCCATGAAATTTAAGGGTCTTTACAGATTCTCCACACACTCAAAGGTGAATCAGAACAATATGTGTTTACACATGTCCATTTGATACTGACCAAAGAGGACCCATCACCATCCCATCAGGGATGTGACCTGCTACACTAGGTTTTGTTTCGAGTGTAAAGCATAAAAAGATTAATTTCCAAAAAACTCACTAACAACATAGGATTTTATTTTCTCTAATACAAATAAACAATTGTCAATTTGTTTCAATACTCTTTAAAATAAAATTCATCCCATTCTCCATTTAAATTATTCCAATTTTCCATTTTAAAAACCAAAATAGGTTTTTAATAAAATCATGCCATTTTCAAGATAAAACCAATGGGTTTCTGTCAAAATCATTTTAATACATTTTTTTCAAATTCCAATTTGAAATCAATTCCATATAATAAATTTTAAAATTTAAATTCAAGAATTTCATTTTCAAAAAAAATCCATGAATTATACAAATACACCCTAATTCAATGAAATTGGGGCTTTTCCCAAATTTTTTCCAAAAATGAAATTTCAAAACCCCAATTAAATGGAATTGGGTTTTTAATCAACCAATGAAAATCGATTACATTTATATCAATCAATTTAATTTAAATCAAAAAATTGAATTTAAATTGATCATTTTAGCATTAATAAAAATTGGCCATCATAACGAAACCACCTACCCCAGGATCACAGGATCATGAAATGAAAATCCCAAATTGGAAAACTCAAAAGAATAAGGTCGACAATGGGGATATGAGAATAAAACATATATTCAAGATTAGAAAAATTAGTGATTGGATCCTTCTATGATACAAAGATCTACAAAACCCCAGGGAGAAGAGATGAGAGAACGATAGAAAGAGAATGAGAAGAGGAAACCTACAAGGTAGAGATCAAACGTTGTTCTCCAAGATTCAATCCTATTTCGGAAGGGTGTAGAGGGTCTAAAGTCACCTATTTGGAGCCTCAAAGGAAGAATAAATCATATGGGAGTCATTCCATACTCCAAGAATCTAAAAATGTGGATTTATGATTTTAAAATTAATGATCAGATTAAAAATTTCTTATATGCACGATTTCTTAGGTAGGGTCGCATAGTAAGAAAAACCTTGCCTCCTAACAGTGTGACCAATTATAAAGGGGTTCATGGTTTCTCCTTGGTAGTCACATAGTTTGAAAAATCATGCCCCATATATGTACGCCCTCATTGTTTGGTTTTTTAAAGTTTTATTTGAGAGGTCGCACAGTTTGGGAAAACTATGCCCAAATCGTGCACAACCTAAGAAATTCCAAAATTTTACAAAACCTAACTCGAAGTTCCATTAAACAAAACCCAAAAAAATAGAATAAAAAAGAGGTATTTAAGAATACATGAAAATAGTAACAATATGTTACAACATCCACACCATATAAAGTTTATTACCCTAGAAAGCCTATTAAAAATCTTCCATGTCAAAAAGATGAGGTCATTTCTCTCTCATCAGTGCCTCCCTCTCCCATGTATGATGAGAATTAGAACCATGCTATCATATCACTCAAACCAAAGGTATCATGATCCCATGAAGTATATTGGTTTTAGAATCAACTATCCTGATTGGAGGTTCAATCATATATATATCAGGTTTAACCTCACGATCACTGCAACTCAGAACATGAGATGGATCAAAAAGATCACTTCATAGCTAAGATAAATGGAAAATGTTATGTATAGTTTTTAGTGGAGGTGGAAGTGATAAATTTTTAGAAAATTTCCACACCTACTCAAAAACCTCAAATGGCCCCACAAAATGAGTAGAAATTTTCCCTTACCCCCCACGTAGTCAATGACCCAACCGTGGTGAAAATTTCAAGAACACCTGGTCACCAACTAAAAATTACAATGGTATGTGATAATGATAAGCATAACAACTATACCATATTTGTTCCATCAAAATTATCTAAAATATCAACTGAATCTTTGCTATCTTCTATTGGACCAATCTTGGTCCAACCAAGGAACTTTCTACAATCTCGGACCAATGCAACAGAGATCTACAAGGTCATCCTTACAAGGAATAAAAAGAATCCATTCTCATTGAAAACTGGTAACTTTTATTATAATAAACTCAAATGGCCCTATATTTTCATTCCAAGCTCCACCAAAGTCAAGAACATAGGCACATATCATAACTTCAAGAATATGTATAGCTCTTTCTGTCTATCCATCTGATTGTTGATGTCATTTTGTGCTCAAATGGACATGAGATCCCAGTGGATCTTTAAGGACTCTCCAAAAGCGATAAGTGAACTAAGGATCCATATCATATACTATAGTATATATAACTCTGTGGAAATGAAAAATATCTTTCACATAGAGATTTTACAACTCTTCATCTTTCCTTGTATCATGAATGCATATAATGTGAGCTGACTTGGTCAGACTGTTGATCACTTCCAATATTGCTTTATTCTCTCTATGGGTACAATGAATCCCAACCAAAAATTCCATAGAGATTTTATCCCAGTTCTATGTTGGAAATGGAAATGGAAAAAGAAAACCCAAATATTTTTTGTGCTCAACCTTGACCAATTGTCACATATAACAATGAGAGACATAATCAAAAATTACCTATCTCATACTTGGCCCAAAAATCTATGTTTCATGTCATAGAACATATTCATGATTCCCATGTGCACTTATCACTAGGAATTATAAAAATCCACCATCCCAAATTTTTTTATCGTAAAAAATGTAATAAAGAAATTATAATAGCATATAATGACTTCAAAGGAGAATGAAAAATTACGTACAGTCTCCCCACCATAAAGAGAGTCTATAATTCTGTGGAACTCATCATCATGATGATGCTCCTAAAGAATAATTTTTAGAAGAGAATATTCCAACTAAACACTGTCCAAGGAAACCTCAACCCCTAATTTTTGGACTCCAATATGAAATTGTTCAAAAAGATCCATCATGTTCAACTCTTCTAATGAATCTTTCATGGTATGGGTCACAATATTCCTAGTCAAATAATCTATGATGACATTCACTTTTCTCAGGGTATAGGCGTTGTCGAAGTCAAAAGATTCCATATATTCCACTGAACTCTAATGGTGGAGATTCAAATATTTTTGATGGAATATATAACTCAAGCTATTGTGGTCAGAAAACATGGTAAACCTATCTCTAAATAAGTTGTTCCACTGAATATTAAGTGTATACATCACAAGTATGAGTTCAAGGTCATGGGTCTAGTAATTCTTCTTATGTGGCCTAAGATGATGAGAGCCATTAACAAAGAAATGACCACCCTACATAATAATGCATCCCAAACATGAAGTCAGTGCATCACAAAAGACCACATAGCCCTTCTCAGTCTCTAGGATAGTCAACACTGGTGAAGTAGTCAAAAGATGTTTTAGATGAACCAAATAACTCAAAAAACTTTCATCCTAAGAAAACTTAACTCCCTTATGAGTTAGAGTATTCATCAGAGAATCCAAATTTGGTAAGTTGTTTACAAACTGATGATAATACCCATATAAACCTACAATGATTTGAATGTTGAAAACATTTCATGGTTGTTACCATGTCATAACATCTTTAAACATTTCAAGATCAACTAAAATAACATATTCATACACCACATGTCTTGATAACTTCACTTCTTGAATCTAGAAGTCGCATTTAAAAATCATGGTATAAATTCGATGACTTCTCAACAATTTCAAAACTGCTCTCAGATGACACACACAATCCTTCTTTGATTTAGAGTAAACTAGGATGTAATCCAAAAATGAAACCATGAAGGAATCAAGATACACATAAAATATCATGTTCATTTAATTAATAATGATTACAAGAGAATTGGTTAAAACAAATGGCATGACTAGGTACTCATAATGGTTATACATGCTCTAAAAGGCGGTTTATGAATGTTAGATTCTTTAATTATCAAAAAATGGTAACCAGATCAAATATCTATATTTGAGAACTAATTCACCACTTTAAACTAATAAAACAAATCACCAATCTATAGAAATTGATACTTGTTTTTACCATAACTCGATTGAGTTTTTGGTAATCAACACAAAGGAGAAGTGACCCATCAATTTTCTTGGTGAAGAGAACGGGAACCACCCAAGGTGACACACTCATGAATATAAATACCTTCTCTAAAAGAACTCCTAATGAGTCTTTAGCTATTTTATTTATACAAGTTCCATGCGGTAAGAGTGAATAGACTCTGGTTGAGTACTAGATACTAAATTGATATAAAAATATACCACCCATATCGGTGGAAACCAAGAGAAGTCAGAAGAAAAAATGTTCGAAAACTTGATGATAACTGGAGGGAGATCACTGCTTGAAGATTATTTCTCTAATTTAAAAGAAAAAATAGATATCCCTTTCTCCAACTCTGGATAAGAAGGTATGACTCTACATAACCCCGGGTCCTATTCTCCTAGAAAGATACGACATACACCATCAGGTTTAATAAAGTAGACTCATAGAAGATAACAATTAATCCAGAATTTATCAAAAATAATACAATCTATCCTGAAAATGAAATCAAATGGTGTAATGTCAAGAACTAGAATATCCCAATCAATCTCAACATATTATAAAGACAAAGCACAAGAAGGACTACAAAGACCTTGTCCTCTCTTTGTTTCAAGGCATACAGTAATATCCATTACATAAAAAATCTCAATAAAAAGATTTATAATATTAATGATATGGGTTAAAATAAATGAATGAGATGTAGTAGTATCAAACAAAGTAGTCACTAATGAAAAAGCTATAGTGATGGTACCTCTCATGGCCACTGGAACCGTATATACTTCCTATGGAGACTCTTCCACCATGTGAAGAAGCTTTGATCCAAATTTCAATGGATGGAACCCCTTTACTCACGAATCATCTGATTCCACCACAATTTTAGAAGGCTCTGATGATCTTATTTCACTATGTTGAGTGGAAAAGACATAACATAACTTCAACAGGTGACATGAGTATATGTAGTAACCACATACCTTGGGTTCCTCAATGTAAACCCTATTTTAATTCCCAGACATTCCACACTAGTAGAAAATCAAAGGGCCTCTTCCAGGCACTGTAATAGATTAATATAAACCAAAATATTGATAAAACCCACAAGAATCATCATGATTAATCATCCCTTTACAGGAATTCACACTACCACAAGAAGAAAAAGAATCTCCCGACAACCCTGAATTGCTAGTCATGTCCATTTCGACTATCAATGCTCTAACCACCACACCAACATAAGAGGGTAGATTTCGAAAGAAAACTTGATAAAGAATATCATATTGAAGTCCAAAATCGAACCCTTGAGTCTTAATCTTCTCATTTAACCAAATCTCATCTGAAAATTACACAAGCTTATCAAAGTTATTTTTATATTCTTTCATGATTCTCTGAGCCTACTCAAGTTTGAAAAAATAAATAGCCATTTCCAATAGAAATGAATCTAGATAGAACTGGTTATTTAAAATATATTTAAAGTCTGTACACTCCAATACCTCATGATTCTTCATCTTCACCATCATAACCCACAATATCCATCTTAGTCCCTCTAGCATGAAGGTGACACACTTCACCTTAATCTCCTTAGGTGTCTCTAAGAATATGAAAAAATGTTCAATCCTGATCAACCATTACTCAACCTATTAAGTATCATTAGAGATTTTTAATTCTGGTGGTTTCTTGATAAATAAATCCTAAAAATGATTCTGAAAATAATCCCTTTGTAGTTCCACAGTTGGAACCTGAATGAGAGTTGGTGGTGGTGCATGTCCTTGATCTTGAATAGTATGCACGATCACCTCGAACTGACTTGGATCCATGAGATGATTTTCTCATTGAAGTTCATCAGTAGCTCCCTCCTAGATATGATTCTCACAAATTCTTAGAGACATGATGCTATAGAAGATCAACATAAAATATTAAAGGAATCATATTTACACCCAAATAGAGCAACTAGGGAGAATTAATCCCAACAAATAAGAACACAAGATTTGGATTTCATTATATCCAAATCAAAATAGAGGAAAACTGAAAATAATTCCCAATAAATATTTCCCAAAAAACCCCTTGTGACGTAATTCTCATTGCGGTGAGAGATAGCTAGACACTCAATCACAACCACCTGTTAAGTCCCAACAAGATTACAAAACAACATACTGACATCAAGGAAATATAAAAAACATGCACATTTGATAACAATTTGTCATGAACCACCCCATATAACATGATAAAATTATAATTAAGCTAGTATTAACATAGCCCAAAGAGTGTTCCCTATAACCACGGGTTGATGACAAGCACCTGGCATCATACAATATGAAAGTGGGAATGAATTTTCCACAAACACAGTGAAAGAAAGCTAAACAATTTTGTATGTATATAAGAACAACTCCACTAGGAGAATTGTACCACAAGTAAAACAAGCATAAATAACCCAAAGTGAAACAATAAGATACCATAAAATGGGATAGAATCCCAATTCCCAATGGACAAAACTCTCCATTTCTAAGGACCAAAAGCTACCACCAAATCCAAGTGGTTCCTTACCCTTTCTTAAACCAGGAAGAAGATAATATAAAAACAAACGAATTCATAGGTAGGGTGTGAGATAATAGGCCAGTTTGGTATCACTAAGGATACCATAAAATATGAAAATATTAAATTAACCAAATAAATATTTTAATTTTAAATATATTTAAAAAATCATAATTTATATTTCAAATGAGGAAAATACTTTAAAAAAATGGCTTAATAATTTTTATATATATTATATTTTATATAAATTCATAAGGCATGGTAAATATTTTACAACAAGTAATGGAAAATATTTCAAATAAAAAGAATTAGAATCATGTTTATCTTCAAACAAGTATGATAGTTCAAGGCTATGATATTTTCCACACACTCAAATTTGAATCATGGAGATATGTGTATACACACATCTATTTGAAACTGACCAAAGGGGACCCATTACCATCCCATTGGGGATGTGACCATCTTTAATAGGTTTTTTTGAGTTGAAATGAGTCAAAAGAGTGTTATCACAATAGCATACTAACTAACTAGGGGTCCATGTGCTCTAATAAAAATCAACTTTGTGAAATAAATTTTATTACTTTTTAAAGTACAATTCACCACATTATCCATTGTAAATATGTCCATTTTCTATTTTAAAATTTGAAAAGGGTTTTTAATCAAATCATTCCCTTTTCAAGATAAACCCAATGGGATTATATTAAAATAATATTAAGAAATTTTTCACAAATACCAATTTGAAATAAATTCCATCAAATCAATTTCACAATTTAAATTCATTAATTTAAATTTCACAAAAAATTCATCAATTTAAAAAATACACTATAATTCGATGGAATTAGGGGGGTCACAAATTCATGAAAAAAAATCAAAATTTAAAACTATAATTAAATGGAAGTGGGTTTTTAATAGACCAATTAAAATAAATTTCATTTATATCAAGAAACTGAATTTAAATAAAATTATTGAATTCAAATTAACCAGTTTAGGATTAATAAAAATTGTCCATCATAACAGAACCACCTACGCCAGGATCATGAGATCTAGAAATGAAAAAAAACCTAATTGAGAAACTCTAATTAAGAACATCAATAATGAGTATATGAGTATCAAAAGTATATTCAATATTCGAAACAGAAAAAATTGGATCCTCCAATGATACAAATCTATAAAACTCGAGGGAGAAAGGAGGAGAGAACATGAGAAATAAAACAAGAAGAGAAAACCTATCGAGTAGAGATTGAACATTATTCTCTAAGATTCGATCCACTTTTTGAAGGATTTAGAGGGTCCAAAATCACATATTGGTATCCTCTAAGAAAAAATAAATTGTAAAGGGGCCATTCTATCCCATCATTCATCTGAAAAAGTGGTGTCGGGATTTTAAAATTAAAGTTTGGATTATTTTTTTTGTATGCACAGTTTTATGGAAATGGCCGCATGGCTAGAAAAACTGTGCATCCTAAAAATGTACCCCATTCTAAAGGGGTTCATATTTTCTCCTTGGTGGGTGCACGGTTTGACCAACCATGGGCCAACCATGTAAACCCTTACTATCTGGGTATGCATGGTTTTCCTTGAGAGGGCACACAGTTTGGGCAAACCGTGCACCAAATATGCACACCCCAATAACTTCCAAAAATATTAAAAAACTTCCCCAAATCTACATTAAAAAAACCAGACCAAATCATGGTAAAAATAGAGGTTTATGATTACCTGAAAAAAATTCATAGGATGTTACAATGTGTATGTGTGTGTGTGCATGATTGTATGTATGTATGTATGGATGGATGGACGGACGGACGGATGGATTGATGGATGGATTGAATGATTGATACAGACATGCATGCATGCATGTGTGTGTGTATGTGTGTATGGATGAATTCACGATTGTATGTATGTATTTCTGTATGTATGTGTTTGTGTGTTCATGTTTGTATTAAAGTATATATTTATATATATGTATGTATGTGTGTATGTGCATGTATGCATGCATGCATGTATGTATGTATGTATGGATGGATGGATGGATGGATGTGTGTATGTGTGGGTGTGTTTGTATGTATGTATGGATGGATGGATGTATGAATTCAAGCAATCATTTATGTATGGATGTGTGGATACATGCATGTATTCGTGGATGCATGTGTTGATGGATGCATGCATGAAATTTTTAATGCATGTTTGTATATATGTATGTATGGATGGATGGATAAATGGATGGATGGATAGATGGATGCATGTATGTGTCAAGAACCAACCTAAATAACCCATTAAACTGGAACCCGTGCTAGCCGTGATGCTACTCCAAGGGTGTAAAAGATCCCCATGGGCTGGAGATTAGTCCCTAGACATCAAGAAATGATCAAGGGTAATGATTTTGTTATGATGGAAGTCTTATAAAAATTAAATAGTAGAAAAATACCTAAATAGTCGGTATTCCAATATGGTCATAAAAAAACATAACAAGGCAGACAAGTAAAATATCCAAAACGAAACAACAAACCGAAAACATTTAACAACCTAGAAATTATAAGCTTATTTTTATTTCAATAAATATTTTATTAAATTAATTAATTTATAATTGAAACAAAAAAACAAAAAAAATTAGATTATTTTCTATAAAAATGATAAATATTAGTTATAAATTAAGTTAAAATAAATCCAATAATAAATGTTATAACTTAAACATGTAAATATAATTTAGCATGATGGTAATTTAGAAATTAAAAAGTAAATGAACAATATTTCTAATATTTAAATAAATAATTGTTATTAAAGATAATTTATCATTAAGAAAATAATTTAAGACCTTTAAAAATTCATTTACATTTGTAAATAATTAAATTAATTTTTAAAGGTAACTCTAGCAATTGGAGTTATACAAAATAAAAAGTTAAATATAAATTTATAAATTATATTTCTATATAAATTATTATAAAATGTTTGAAATGATTTTTTTTGAAAATTCATATGTTTTAATATTTATGTCAATGTATTAGGAAATTATGTTGATATTTTAAAAGATGAATATTAATAAAATTTCAAAAAACTGTATTATAATACTTAGATTCAAATAAATTAATAAAAGGTAATAAATTTTATAATAAAGTGTATGAAATTATAATTATGTTAATTTTTATTAAATTATTATTTAAATGAAATATAAATATATATTTTTTAAATATTAAAGAAGTTAAATTAAATAAATGATAATAATAATAATAAACCTTTAAAAAATAACAATAAAAAATCTATAAATTGAAATTCAAAAAAATGAAAAATGAAAAATGAAATGAAAAAAGTGATTAGGGGAAATATAGTTTTATTTGGGGTTAGATTTTAATAGGTTTTGTGAGGCGTTGTGGTGGATTTAGGAGAAACCAAGTCTCAGCCAAACCATGGGGTTAAACTCAATCGAAGGGATCAACCCCATCTTTGGGGTTTAGTTTCAGATAAAGTCTCGAGCAAGGATTTGAGTGAGGGTGGAAGTCGAACACTAATGGGGATCAACTGTCGAAGTAGATGAGGCCTTGAGCGTGGTCAACTACGGATGGAGATTCTATTTACTATAGGAATCAAACGCCATATCTGAGGCCAGATGAAAACCAAGATCTACTACTGAAGGGTTTCACTCAAAGATGGGGAAATCGCTTATGATCTATTGATAATCTTCCTTCTCCTATAAATTGTTTTTAATATCTATCGAAGGAAAGAATATTTTATTATTTTAGGTGTCCAGATACATTTTTTCTATCTATTAATTACCTAGTTTGACATTTTTAATCAATTTATGTCTTTTATATACATTTTATGTTATTCTATATTTTTATTCATCCCCACTTCCTTATTTTAATTCAGTCTTTTTATTAAATGTTCATATTAATTTGAAATTTATTTAGTTGTTTTAAAATATAATTATATATATATTTCTTGCCGTGATTCATTAATTGAATATGTCTATTTTCTATTGTGAGATGTGGGATGGAACCAAATCGATTTTATTTTTCTTTGACTTATTCTGAATTCAATTTTTGGAATTTATTTTTGTTGATTGAGCAGTTGTTCCATCTTCTTTAGTGGCCAATAAATTTCATATATCCATAACATTTATTTACTTGTTTGTTGAGTGTATATATTTTCCTATGTGTGGAGACTCAGGAGGTAGTGGTGGAAGGGGGCCATAACAACGCCTTTCTTTGTACTGTTTCATGTGTTCTTGTCTAAGAAGGATGAGGTTATGAGAGTTATAGAGAGGTCATTCTTATGAAATTTAAATAAGAATAAGTCATCTACACATAAAATTTTAAGGGAAACATTTATTTTCAAGTATTTATTTCTCTAATTATCACAAGGGATATATTTCAATTATTTATTTTCAAATTATGATATTTAAATATCAAATTAGTATGAGATTTGTTATTTTAAAAGACTTAGGTTTTTTTAAACTCTTTTCATGTGAGGAACTAAGTTTTTTACAAATAAATATGATCCTATGTTTTATTTAAATTTTGTATGGGTGCTGTTGAAATTTATATTTTCATTTTCAGAGAACTAATTTCTAAAAGGAAAACGTTGTTTTAGGTTTTAAAATTTATGTTTTTTAGTTTTCTTAAAGAAACTTTTATTTTTTAAAGAGAAATATTTATTTTTTAGAATATTTATTTCTTTAATATTATGTTATAAAAATGTAAAAATATTTAAATGTTTATATTTTAAAAATCATATTTTTGAAATAAATATTATTACTATTCTCAAAACATAATATGAATATGTATGAATTTTATACATAAATATATAGTCATATTCTATGAATTGTTAAGACATACCATGAATTTTAATATATGAAATTATTTTAATTTTTATGTGTATATATTCTTGTATCATAAATGTTAGTAACTCTATTATGAAAAACATATTTATATTAAAAATGTGATTTTTTTCAAGGTAAGAAGTTATAATATTATTTTCTTATATGAAAATAATATAAGTAATATTTTGGAAAATTTATTTTTCGATTATTTATGAGAAATATGGATCTTCAAAAAATGTTTTCTTAAATATTTAATTCGACACTTGTTTATCAGGAAGGATAATGAGGAATGGAGAGTGAACTGACGACCTCAATGGACATTTCCATACAATTGGTATTCCACATGGGCATAGGGGTTTTATAAGATTTGTAGAGTATAATTTTAATCCATAATAAATATTATTATTTTCAAATGATTTTTTAGAAGAAATCCAATGGTTTTTTAAAGAAGTATTTTTGAAATTGATTTTCAAAATAATAAATTTTTTTTAAATGATTTTAGAATTGTTATATATATAAAATATTTATAATAGATATAAAGTGTTTTAAAGAGTTTTTAAAATAAATATTTTTTAAAAAAAATTTCATTGATTTTTAAACCCCTTACTAGGAAATTTAATATTCATCCCATGTTCTAGAAATATTTTTGCAGGTATCTTATAAATTCAAATATAGATGAATTAGCTTATTGAATTAGCACATGTAAATCCAAATAGTCATTTTAGTTATTTTATTTTATTATTTTATAAATATTATTAAATTTTACGGTGTTGTATAATTCTCTAGAACCTAGAGTAGAAAAGGTCCTGGAATGTAAAATGTTTTATGTATTTTTGAGTTATCTTTTATAAAACAATATACAAAACATTTTTATGTACTGAATCTGAAAGAGCCAGTTTGGTGATTTATAATCGGTATCAGATAAATGATCTAGACAACTCTTGAGAATAGATGTTTTCATTTGAGGAAAAATTATAAGTGATGAAAGTTTCTTTTAAAATTCAAGGTAGATAAATATCCCTAATAATAGAAAAGCCTATTTATCTTAATTCTGAAAAAAGAAATTCATAATTTCATGAAGCCCAAAAAATGAATTGCGAGGGTGAAATTATTTTAGGGGGGATATAACATCCGAGAAATTATAATCTTCTTTTCTTTTTATAAATATATTACTAATTTAGTTGATATATAATTGAAACAAACTAATAATATTTTTTGAGATGATTTTCTTTGGAAATGAAAAATATTAGTTATAAATTAAGTTAACATAAATCCAATAATAAATTTTATAATGTAAACATAATGATATAATTTAACCTGAATTTAATTTAGTAATAAAAAAGTAAATAAATAAGATTTTTAATAATTAAATAAAAAAATTCTGCATATTAATTTATCATTAAGGAAATAAATTATGTTATTTAAAAATTGATTTACTATTGTAAATACTTCAATTAATTTTTAAAGGAAACTATAGAAATTAGTGTTAGAAAAATTGAAACTTAAATATAATGTTATAAATTGTATTTCTATAAAATTTCTTGTTAAATTCTTGAAATTAATTAAAATTTAACATTCATAAGATTGAATATTGAAGTTAATTTATTATGAAATTATGATAATATTTTAAAAGATGAATATTAATTAAATTGAAAAAAATATTTATAATACTTATATTCAAATAAATTATTAAATGGTAATACATTTTATAATAATGTTTGTGAAATTATAATTATGTTCATTTTTTTAACGAAATTATTAACTGAAATATGAATATAATTTTATAAATATTAATGAAATTAAATTAAATAAATGATAATAAAAATAATAACCATTTGAAAAATGATGATAAAAGCTATAAATTCAAATTTAAAAAAATGAAAAATGAAATGAGGAAAATAGATAAAGGGGAATTGGGTTTTTTATAGGGTTAGTATTCAACAAGGTTTGTGAGGCACTATGAAGGATTTTAGATAAACTATATCTCTGTCGAACCGGGGGGTTGAACTCAGTTTAAGGTTTCAAACTCATCTTGGTGGTTCGATTTTGGATGAAGTCTTGATCGAGGATTAGAGAGAGGGTGGAAGTTGCACACTGAAGGGGATCAACAGTAAAATTAGATGATGCCTAGAGCATGGTTGGATATCGAGGAAGATTTGATTTACTGTATGAATAGAACACTAGGTCCAATGTCAATTTCCAACTAAAATCAAATGCTGAAGGATTTCACTCATGAATGGGGAAATTGGGTGCGATCTATCCATCATCTTACTTCTCTTGTAAATTGTTTTTTAGATCTACCACAAGTATGTGTATTTTATTTTTTAGGTGTCTGAATCCATTTATTTGTATATTAATTACCTGATTCATCACTTTTAATCAATCAAATTGTTCCATATCAATTTGATGTTATTCTAGATTTATCTTTATCCCCACTTCCTTGTTTTAATTAATCCACTTTATTTAATGTTCAGATTATTTTGAAATTGATTTCGTTAGCTGCAAATATAATTATATATATTTCGTGGAGTGATTCATTCATTGAATAAGTTGTTTTCAGTTGTGATATTTGGAAAAGAACCAAATTTCTTTTATTTTTCTTTGACTAATTCTGAAATCGACCTTCGAAATTGATTTCTATTGATTGAGTGGTTTTTCTATCTTCTTCAGTGGCCAATAAATTGCATATATCTACAAAATTTATTTATTTATTTGTTGAGTATATATATATATTTCTAAGTGTAGAGAGTTTATAGGTAGTGGTGGAAGGGGGAAATATCCATGCTTTCTCTTATTTTGTTTTGTGAGTTCTTGTCTGATAAGGATGAGAGTATGCGAGTTGTAGAGAGAGAAATCTTCTCCAAAAAAAGAATACGAAGTCTTTTGCACATAAAATTTCTATGAGAAACTTTTATTTTCAAATATTTATTACTCTTTTTATCGTGTGATATATATTTCAATTATTTATTTTCAAATTATGATATTTAATTCTTAAATTAGTATATGATTAGATATTTTAAAACAATTATGTTTTTTAGAAACTCTTTTTGTGTGAGGAACAATGTTTTTCACAAATAAATATGATCCTTTTTTTGAGTAAATTATGTAAGGGTGTTTTCTAATTTTTTTTAAATTTCAAGAAACTATGTCCCAAAGGAAAACTTGTTTTTTGGTTTTAAAATTTATGTAAAGAAAATTTTATTGGGTAAAGGGAAATATTAATTTTTTATAATATTTATTTCTTTAATATTATGTTATATTAGGGGGAAAATATTTAAATATTTATATCTTATAAAGTATTTTTTTGAAAGAAATATTATAACTATTCTCAAAACATGAGATGAATTTTTATGAATATCATACAAAAATATATGGCCATATTCTATGAATTTTTAAGAAATATCGTGAAATTTAATATATATAGTTATTTTAATTTTTATGTGTATATAATAATGTCTTATGATTGTTAGTAACTCTTTTATGAAAAATGTATTTATTATAAAAATGGGATTTTTATCAGAATCAGAAGTTTTAATATTAATTTATTATATGAAAATAATATAATTAATATTTTTGAAACTTTTTTAATGACTTATTTATGAGAAAGATAGATCTTTATAAAATTATTTTTTAACTTTATTTGGAACTTGGGCATCAGCTAAAATAATGAGAAATGGGGAGTGAACCCACAACCTCATAGTACATTATCCTAACGACGATATTTATTATAGACCAATGTTTTATAATGTTTTTTGAGTATCATTTTAAATCTTAAGAAATATTATTATTTTCAAATAATTTTTTTCAGGAAAAACCCAATGGATTTTCAAAGAAGTATTTTTTAAAATTATTTTCTAAATATTAATTATTTTTGAAATGTTTTGAAAATTATTATATACATCAAATATTTATATTTGATATAATTTTTTTTAAATAGATTTTAAAATAAATACCTATTAAAGTGTTTATCTATGATTTTAAAACATCTTTAATGGAAAATTTCATGCTCATCCCATGTTTTAAAAATAATTTCATATGTATCTTAGAAATTATAATATGGGAGACTTTACTTATAGAGTTAGCACATGCGAAGTGAAACAATAGTTTTAGTTATTTTATTTTATTTGTATACAAATTTGATGAAATTGTAAGGTGTTTTCTAATTGCCTAGAACATCGAATTGAAACGTCCATGGAATGTAAAATGATTTCTGTATTTTTTAGTAATCTTTCATAAAAAGAAATAAAAAACATTTTTACGTTCTAAATCTTCAAACACAGGTTCAGGGATTTACGCAAAAATGTTGGTTGAACCAAGATATCTACAATACAAGTGGATCACATAAACAAATTTTCACATCCAACTCTCAAGGTCCCGTTAGGAAGAATGACCACTACATCCAAGCATTGTTTTCCCTTTTCTTGGATCTAGAAAATAATGTCTAAAAATTCATAAAGGCAAAAGTAGAGCATGAGTAACAGTAGTACAGTTGGATCCCACCAAAAATTTTATAAGTGGTGCATATCAAATAAACCTAATATGATTAATTTTAGATAAAACATTTCATGGTAGTCACTTCCACTATTGATAATAAAACATGTTTTTTAAATCATTTCAATGGTAAGTTTAAAATAGTTATAAATAATCATTTCTTTCAAGACAGGCTTGAATAGACTTGTATATCAAAACATGCCAGAATATGAATCTAAATCCAAAAAGGAATGAATAAAAAAATTTATAACCACTGGCATGAAATAATTCATTTTCAATCATATCACCATGATAATAATCCTTTCAGTTAGTTAGATCAAGCCTTAAGGATCCTCACACATCTCAGTGAAATACAAATCTCGGTTTGCACACATCCCTCGATCTCAGGGCTGGGGGAATGGTAATCCACCCCATGAGTGAAATTCCTACACTCATCAAAGTTTAGTATCATTTTAATCATCAATATTAGCCCAATTAGAGCTAATACATTCCTAGAATGATTTTCCTTGACTACCGACCTAACTACCTAGGTTCCCATGTGCTTTAAGTAAATCAATAAAGGGGAAAATAATTCATCTGAAATCTATTTCACCATCTAATTTTTAATATTCCCCCATTGTCTAGTTTCATATATTCCATTTCATTTCAAAAACCAACATCAAATGGGTTTTTATCAAAACCCATTCAGTTCAAAACAATTCAATTCAATTTAAAACTAGAAAAAATTTCATGCCTACATTTCTCAAGAATCAACAATTTCATTCTTTAAATCAATCATTTCAATTAAAAATCATATTCAGAATTCAAATAATTATTTGAAAATAAATAGTCAAATAGGTCCATCACACACCGTGCAATTTTGAAACCATTCATCAAGAATCCCAAGGGAATATTTAAAAATCAATTAAAAGTCCATTTCAAATAAATAAAGTAACAATAGTTTCAATTTATTAGAATTGAATTATAAAACCACTTACATCAATAATGATATTTTCAAACACCCAATATAGAATCCAAAACTAGTGGAAAATAAGGGTTCATAATGATTCCCACATGATGATTAATTAAATCCAACCTCTATTTCTATTAAATTAATCACCCAATAAGGAATAACAAGAAAAAATCCATGGAAAACTGAATCACCTTGTACAGAATCCAGAACACCCAAAACCCGCTTCCAAGAACAGTCCCAATCTAAAATTTGGACCAAATAAAGAAGATAGACCATTTTAATAGAAGAAAAATGATTTAAGAGATGCATTAAAACCCTCCATTAAAGATTTCGGTGTCTAGAGTAACCACTATAAGTTCTATAAGTCATTCATTAATTTCAAATTTTGAAACCCCCATCACCACACCTTAGTGTTTCACAACATGACATGGTGGATACACCTAGGAAGAGGACCGTGAGAAAAAACCATGAACAAGTGATGTAATCTAGGATATTCTAAACCACCATGGACTTGATGGGGGTTTTTTGCCTTGGAAAGGAGACCCCCAAGATACTATGCTCAGAACATGGCATAGTGGTAGTGAAAATTTTATATAGGATGTTCCAAGGGATGCTACAACCTCCATCATGGTCATGGTGATACCATATTTATTTCCTAAACATAAAAAAACCTATTTTCAAGCCACCCAACACCTCCAATGAATCAAAACCAAAAATTAAACAAGTAATATACTTGAAATCTAAATTCATGATGTTATAGTTATCCCAAGCACAATATTTTCTTCCCCTATAAAGCCTTATCAAGTGAACTATTCAATAAAGAGATAATTCTATAACACTCTCATAAACACCTTATTCTACCACATTTCCTAATCATTACATCCATGATTCTAAAGAATTAAAACAATGGTCATATACTTCCCACACTGAACCTTCACTTAAGAATAAATTATCCAAATTGGATACTCATCCATGGTCATATCGGTGTTTAAATCAAGGTCATCCCATTTCTATGCATGAGACGGGTCCAAAAAATATTTCCTAAGCTGCGACACATAAAACAAATTATGGATCATATTCATATGATGTGTTTGGTAAAAATAGTATTCCATCTTCCCAATCTACTAAAAAACCTCAAATAGTCCCACATATCACAGTTCCAACTTACCTTTATTTCTAAGATGTTGGTGGCCTAGCTGAGGTGTGCCTCTCAAGAACACCAGATCATAAACTGAGAACTCCAAAGGATTTCTATGAAGATATGAATAATATTTATACTAGATATTATCTGTCACATACCTTTTATGAATCATCTGGCCTTTTTTCATCATCTCTTAAACCAATCTAGGCCCCACTAGGGAATCTTCACCATCCTACGACCAAAAAAGTAGAGATTTAAAAGTCTATACATACAATTCCACCAAGGTTTCTATTTTAATGGATGACTAGTATATATTATTATAGGAAAACCCAACTGGCTTAAAATGTTAATCAAGTTCTCCTCTAAAGTCAAGGACACAAGAAAGAAGTACATCTTCAAGAATCTATATATATCATTCTATTTGAGCATCTATCCAATAACTGTACATTATGATTAGATTGATATAGGATCCCATCACCTATCAGAGAAGACTGCAAAATTGATATGTGAACCAAAGATCCCTATATAAAATAATTGAAAATGGAACTCTGTGCAATCTGACAACCACATGTACATATAGATTTCCCAGATCCTAAAATTTCATGGTATCATGAATGTGGATAAAGTGAGATGATTTTGTTCATCAACTAATCACTACCCAAATCAAATTATATCTTTGGCGAGTACCTGGAAACCCAATAATTAAGTCCATTGATATTTCATCCCACTTCCTTATCAGTATAGTATGGGGTTGAGGAAAACCTGAAGGATTTTGATGCTCAACCTTGATCTTTTGAGAAGTATAATACTGGGAGAAAAACTCAATGATGTCTTGTTTCATACCTAGCCACTAGAAACAATGATGTACATCATAAAAAATCTCTATAATTATTGGGTGTATCACCCAATTATAACGATGTTAATCCCCCATCACAACCTTCCTCATAGATGATAGAATAACTTAACAATTCTTGAATCAAATGATTCCCTCATGAGATAGATACAATTCATCAATGGTATCCCCACCATATAAAGAATCCATAATTCCTTGAAACACATCATTAAGCTGAAAATCCAACAGTATTAACTCAATAATAGAGGATGTCAACTTAAATCTTGGAAATAAAACCTTAGTATCACCCTCCTAGACTCTCAAATACATTTATGCAAATAGTTCCATGAGTTTCCACTGCTCTCATGACCCCTTCACAACCTGATATGAAAACTTCCTGTTAAGAGAATCATTAAAAACACTCCCCTTTCTAGGGGAATTGGTGATATTGAAGTTAAGATATTTTAGGTAATCCACCCATTAACTTTGAAAAATGTTTGAATATATTTGTGAGAATATGTAACTCAATATCTTGTGATCATAGTAAACAATAAACCATTATCTAAAAGGAATTACTACTAAATCTTAAGAGCATATATCACAGCTATGAGTTATAGATCATGTGTGTGATTGTTCTTCTCATGAGGCCAAAGTTTATGAGGATAATAGTCCACCACATGATCAACCTTCATGAGAAAATAACCCAATCACTAATCTAAACCATCACAAAAGACCATACAGACTTTACATTCCTCTAGAAGAGCCAACACAGAAGCTGAAGACAAATAGTTCTCCATGTCATCAAAGGAAGCCTAAAATTTTGAGTCCTATTTTAAATTTAATACCTTACAAGTAATAGAGATCAAGGGATATTCTAGAATGGATAAACCATTCATGAACCACTAATAATACCCTTCTAATCACAAGAAGTTGTGAACCTCAATGACATTATGTGGTTCTTCCTAATATAAGATATAACACCCCATTACCTTTATTTAGGTATGGATTGTATTTTGTTTTTGGTTTCTCTTATTATTTAAGTGTGTTAAAGGACTCTAGAGAATGGAGAGACTTTAATGGGGAAAATGACCTAAATTTTTGTGATGTATGTTTTCTTAAATTAATAGAGTCTAGGTATAAATGTATATATGGATTTATAAAATTCTCCTTGGGACAACGTATCCTTAACATTGGTTCAAAGTTTTCCTATAAAAACTGGATAGGGAAATTATTATAAGAAAAATTCATGTCATGAATGGGTTACATGATTTGAATCTATTAAATAGTATATTTTGTGAGTCCTGTATAGGGTGTGAAAAGTTACAGTCTACAAAACCATTACACTACATAAAAATATTGATCAAGATTAAATTTAATCTAAAGAAAATCCATTTTTGGTGTATCATTTTTTTGTGTGATTTCACACTATGGAAAAGATTCATGACATGAAATTGTCACATACATTGGTTTTAAACATACTACACACCTGAATATTTAATCATTTATTAGCATCCTTCCCTCTCAAGACAAAGGAGCTCTCCCATGTGATTTTGGGGATCTCAACTCCTTCTAGATTTCTATCTCAGTGATTGATCATCGTGGTGGTTGTAGTGTGTCTTTATGGGTAAGTGGAATTTTTACATCTTTGTTACCTTTGATTATAACAGTAGTGTTAGATATAGTTTTGTTTCAGATTCATCGTCAATTAATGGTTTCTACCTATCCATTACAATTTCATTCTAAACCTTATCTTTCAAAGGATGATATTGGTTTTTTATTCATTGTTAAAGGGGGATAGGTTTTCATTATTCTTTAGGTAGGTGGTTTTTATAATTATTTTATTTCTATATGTTATCATTTATTCATTTTTGTTTTTTCATTTGAATGGTTTTACTTTGGTGAAAAAGGGTTTAATTAAATGTGATCATGGTTTTGGAAATGGTTTTGAACAGACATGGCACATTGGGATCCTTGGGTGTGTCAGGAAATAGACATAGGTGACCCTAGTGTGTGTGACATGGATAGGGGTTACTTTTTTGATATATAAATACTATATAAGGACTCAATATCAATTGGAAAAAACATTTATTTGGTTTAGGATTCTTTTATGTATAATATATATTCCCATTGGCCAGAGTCCAAATGGTGTGCATTGTCTTTTATACCTAGTTTATCCCATGATAGTTTAATTAATAAATATTTTATCACATGTTTAATCTTTTTATTTTTCATTAACACTTATTATATTCCAAGGTTTTGTGAATGTGGTATTCATTTTTTTCAAAAAAAAAAGAAAATTATTACAAATTGTTTTATCTACAAAATTCTTTATAATTTGGATTTTTTTCTAAAGATAAAACCTACACATCCTTGATATATAAACGTTGGTGGTATCATATTGGGAATTTTGGTCATACACATTTTTACCATTGAGAATCTGTAGACCGTGTTTTTTAGGACTCAGGGAAAAGGAAGGGCATCATGTAGCATGCTAAGTTTTCTTATCATCTATTACCTTTATAGTGGGATAGATTAATGGTGATAGATAGTCATATGGAGACTTGTTGGTCTTTTTTATTCATACTTTTCTAGTTTAGATTATTTTGATTGGGATTTATGGATCTTATTGTATCTATTTTTCCACATTTTACTCTAGTTATATGTATTGTTTTGGTTATATTCAACACATTTTTCCATTATATTTATTATACATCACCATGTCGCTGACCCCCTTGGGTGGCCTATCTAGTTAACCTGGGATGGTTCATTAAAAATTGGTATCATAGAGATGATTAGATTGAAGTGTGTTAAAACTGTCTAGTTTTGGTTAAGTTCCTTGGGTAGATAGTATTTAGGACCCTTAGAATTTGGGTAGTAAGTGTGGGAGGGTTTCTAGATAACTCAATTCTGTGTTTGAACTCAAGTTTCCATGGGTGATTGAAGAATTTTTACAATGGATGAGGTCATTTGAATGAACTTTATGAGATTTTTATTTAAATTAACATGTTCTTTTCTTGAGGCATCATCTTTAATTCATAGAATTCATAACTATTTTAAATTCATATGGTTTTAAATATTTTTTATCAAAATATAAAGTTGTTCATATGATTCTAGAATTTTTTATGAATGATTATATTTTTATCTTGTGTTAGACAATGAATCCTATAAGAGATATTAAAAATTTGAGAGAGGATGATGTGAGACATGATCCAGAAGAAAATCCTATATTAGACCCTTAATTTGTTAAAGTTGTAATCAAAAAAATTATGACTCTATGTGAAGTGCATGTCGGGAACCTGGGACATGTGGTGGATCATGGATCAAAATTCACTAAGCATCATCCACCTATATTCTATGGTGGAAATGGACCATTGGAGTATAAATAATATCTTGAGAAGATTTAGAGGATATTCAAATTTTTGAAAACTCTTGAGTAATCTAAGGTGTTTTTTGTCTTGTATATGCTTGAAGGATCGAGAAATAGATGGTGGGAATATTTTGTTTAAGCTAAGTTTCAGGAGTGTCTTTCCTAGACTTATTTCAACAAAATATTCAACCAGTAGTTTTATCCTAAGAAATTATGTGCAGAAATGACCCGAGAGTTCTTGAACATTGAACAATGGGTACATACCATAATATCCTAATTTTTAAAAAGGTAATTAAATCCTTTTTGATAAATTATAAGTGTTTTAAGTGAAAAAAATGATTTTTCAATGAAAATAACATAATAAATGTGTTAAAGTATTCATATAAGTGTAAAATCCCAGTCAACACTTTAGAATATTCAATTGAATATTTTCATAGTTGTATGCTAAGTTGGTGTGAGATTCCAAGGCTCCTAAAGTCTCATTGAAGAAGAAATAAAAATATTAAATATATTATAGTAAGCAAGCATAATTTATTCAAAATTATTGAATAAATCAAAAATGGTTTATCGTATGAGAAATTTGAGACCACCGTTAGGTCCAAAGTAATGTGTTTACCCTAGGAGGGGTATAACATTTATAGGCATCATATGTTTAGACACCGCGCTTGTGAAAAATAATTTATTAAATATTTTTTTTTATTTTTTTTGATAAAAATTAATAGATCCTAAATGGTATATCTTATGAAAAATCAAAGCCCACAGTTTGTTCCTAAACATGAGGTTTACCCTAGGTAGGGTATAAATTTTGTGCACAGTGGGTGTTTAATTCGTTCTTCAATTAAACTAATTTATTTCTTAATATATTAACTAAATAATTTATTTATTTAATTTTATGAATTTTTTTTAAAAAATATGGTTTATTTTTTTTCATGGTTGTTTCCACCATTAACAAATAGTTGAGATTTTAAAGCTTCAATTAAGTAAATTTTAGACTTATTAAAAACGGGTAACACATTAAATGGGATAAATAAATGATTACACATTGATTAGTTCAATTTTTAATGAATTAAAACGAAATATTTAGTTTTTCAATTTCAAAGAACCCCTAAACGCATTTCAGATGCCTATAAATACTTTGATGCTCCAAATTGTAATTCAACCAATGAGTTTGGGACACTCCTTCCATCATTAGCAAAGTAATCGATCCCCAGTGCATACCTTTTCATTCCAGAGCAGTGAACATGTGGGATTTGGATCCCAGGTGAGGTGCACCACATTTTTCTATTTTTTTTATTTTGTTCAATACTTCTTCCTTAGATAAATTTTCCAAAACAAATCAGATTGACACAGCATTAGTACCATTGGGTTCATATAAATAATAAGAAAATAAATACTATTTTTGTTTTAAAGGGAAAAAGGTGTTTTTCAATCTATTTTTTTTCATTTTAATTGGGTAATTTAAAATAAAAATATCAAAAGTTTTTCTTTAAAAAATTATTATCAAGGATATAAATATACATTTTATCAAAGTATAATATTAATAATTATAAAATTATAATTTCATTAAATTATCAATGATAATTGCATAATATTATTAAATTTTATTTTTAAAAAAAATTATCAAAATATGAATTATTATAATTATCAAAGTATAATAACAAGGAAATTTCAAAGATAATATTATTATTTTATTAAAGTAGATTACAACATATTTATCACATGGAAATATTATTATAATTATAATAGGATAATTATGTAAATTATAAAAGGATAATTTAGGGAAAAAAATTACCAATGGGTCTTCACAAGGAATAATTGAAGGATATTTTTTTTAAATTTATCAAATGATAATTAATAAATTATCAAAGGATAATTTAGTGAGCACATTCTTTGACATAATAGAAAATTTTAAAAATATCCAAGAAAGATAAAAATGTTATGGCATGTAATATTTTTTTGAAACGATAATTTGAAAATTATCCAGGTAAAGGAAAGATTTATCGCATGTGATATTTCATTTCATTTTTGGAATAAAATAACGGTTTTTGGTTCTAGGAATCCTAGATGAACCTCAAGCTTTAACGTGTTATTTTTTTTCTATAATAAGATCATGAAAAATGATCTTGACTTGGATTTTACCACCATTTCACATCGACGACCTTTGTGGTAAGAAGTTCCTCATATTTTTGGGCTCTTGTTTACACATGTTTCCATACTTGATTTATGTGTTGGATTATTTGATATTGTGTTTCACTAGTGATTCCATGTGGGTGTGTGTGTATCCCCTGATATGGTATGATTTGATTCCATGATAAATTTTGATTCACATGTTGATGTATATGATGATCCTATATTTCTCATGATGTGTTCTATGGTTGTTATCATGACATGACTTGTCATGTTTTCCTTTGGAAGATTGGTATGTGTATACATGACAGGCGGTCGTCATGGTATGATTACTCCCTGTGGGGTACACATATAATGTGTAGAGAATATGAAGACTCAATATGATACCCTTGTAACCTAACATCTACTTGATGCCATGTGGATTCTGAGTTGATGTCCAACACTTGATGCCCTGTGAAGTTTTAGTGTTACCTGATACCTTATGGATTCTAGGTAGGTTATATATACTTGATGACTTGTGGATTTCAAGTATTACCCAATTCCTTGTGGATTCCAGGTATGTTGTTTCACTCGATGTGTTGTTGATTCGGAGTGACTCACCAAAAACCTTGGGGTTGATTTTGGATACTTATAAAAATACAATTTATATTTGGTATTGAGCTGAAGCAGGTACGATCAGGGGTTTTTGGTAGCTTGGTTAGATTAGGACCTCCTAGTTTTGGATTGTGTGTCATTATTCTTGTTATTCATTTATTTTATTATCGAATACATTTGTATTATTGAGAAAAAAATGTTAAAGATGCATTTTGGTGTCCTACTAAGTCTTATTCTCACACTCTACTTAGGAATTTTGATGCATTTTTATATTTCATGAGGGATCTAGTGAAGGGAAAAGGGCACTATGGTAGATGGATGAGAAATGTAGTATTGACCCCATAGTGGAGTGGGATGGAATTTTGAGGACCACTATTTATCTTTTACCACTTATTACTTCGGTTTTTCTTGCCACTCTATGAGTTGTTTTATTATATGACATGTATTCCATCTTTACCATTCTACACATTTACTCTGATTATTTATCTCAATATGTATTGTTGATTATCAATCATGTGACATGATACTGAGTGTATAGTCTCCACATGGTTCCACTTAAGACTCTTATTTCTAGTTGACAACCTCTTGCATATAGGGAGACACTCATGATGACATGTGGAATTCCAGAATGGACCCCGTGGTTTGGGTTGGGATGTTACAAAATGGAATCATAGAATTTGGACTAACTAACTTGTTCTTCTATTTCATTGGGTTGGGACAGGTTAGACAAGATATAAAATATATGGGACTTGGGTAGGGGTACTATGTTAGTTCCTAGCCATCACTGTGTAGTGGACCTTTGAGTTGCCCAAAATTGGATTTTTTTACCATTTATTAGATTCACCTTAGGTGGTTCACATGAAATTATATGTGATTTATGATATTTTTCGTATGTTCATGCCTCATAACTAGGAATGTAGGTTCACATGCCATAAAAATACATGTTTTTGTGCTACATAGTAGCTCATTAATTAAATTCATTGATTTTTGCTATCTGTTTTGGATAGTTGTTCTATGTGATATATCTATGTTTCTATGTTATGCAATATATCATTATTAACATTAATTTTTTAATATAATAATTTTTTTATTAGTATATTTATGAGAAAAATATGACTAATGTACAGAGATAGAGACAAGGGTTACTATTAGAAGGGTTATGCATTGGGTTGATGGTAGAATCTTAGGAAAACCTTATGTGATCCCTTATACTAGTTATGATATGATTATGTTACTAATGTTCCCTCTACTGTAAAATATGTCTCCTTAGATAAGTTTGACGGTATCACTAGCTGTGGTAACCCAGGATGCTCCCATGCCACCACTAATGGTACCAAGGGATATTCCACAACTTTCTCCTATTCTAGCATAGAAAATTTAGTGTACAGAGCCCATTCAGCTAGGAATTTTTTAGATAGTTCCTGTCTAGGGAGGACCCACACAGAGGGCCATAACTGAATATGCTCAGTATTTCAATCTCCAGCACCCTCTAGCATTTAAGGTAACTCATGGACCACAAGATGCAAAGGACTGTATAGAATTTATTGAGAGCGTCATCAAACTGGTCCAGACTCCGGAATAAGGGAACGTGATCCAAGAAACCTTCATGTTTTAGGGACCCACTGGGAGACTGTGGACTGCCAATCTGGGAGATGAGAGGGTCTTACTTGGGTGACCTTGACGTATATATTTTCTCAAGAATTATTTTCCAGCCATGATGAAGCTAGACCATGCCTAGGAGTTCATTGAATTAAAATAGGGTTCCATGAGCGTCTTTTCATATTATTCTTGATTTATGTAGTAGATTCATTTTTCTCTTTTGTTAGCTGGGAATGAGGCATAGAAGGATTAAAAGTTCAAGAAAGGGATTTGAGCAAAACTCAGATGTCAGGTTAGGGGATTTGACTTGATGATGTATATGATATTCTTTCACAGGGATCTGGTATTTGAAAAGGGATTAGAGGAGGACAGGGTATCAGGTTTAGTCCTAACTCATGGTAGGCCAGTGACCGAGATTCCTCTCACTATTGTGGTATTTCCTTCTAGAAATAAGAATTGGAAGAAAAAATACATGAAACAAAGAACCAATATGTATGTGGAAAATATTGTAGCTTCATTATCCAGTTTGGAAGGATTTTCATAGTGTTTTAATTGAGAAAAGGATATAAAATTTTCTAGGTTTTGTACTGCACCTCAATGTACGTGTCTAAAGTACGGGAAGAAGGGGCATCTTCAACAGTTTTTATCCATGTTTTCTTAGTTGAGATATCATATAGGTAGGGGTTAGAAAGGGGTATATGGTCAGAGTTCTCAGTAGCGGACATAGAATAGTCATTCATACCATGGATAGAAAATACGAGTTGAGGATGGTCTCATATACACTATGTACCATACTCTAGTAGATGGTGGAGATGGACCATCCACTATTTAAGGTATAGTCCTGGACTCCTCTACCTTATCTGAAACCTTATTCGATACTATTTCTTCCCATTATTTTATATCTTCACAAGTAGTTGTTCGAATTGACTCACCAGTAAGTTTATCGTATGAGTTAGTCTCCCATGATATACCTTTGGGAATAAGAGTGGACCGTCTTCACTAATTCTAATAGTGTACGCTTGCTGTCACCAAATACGGACATCTGTGGGAATTCATGATTCTGTAGATGATGATTTTTTATGTGATTCTCAAAATGGATTATCTGACTAGCTTTCAAGATCACATTTATTGCTATTATAGATTGTTATATTTTACTTCTACCAAGGGAGAGAAGTTGCTGATAACAATAGAGTAGGAACTGAGAGTAGATAGAGTTGGACTGGACTTGAGCCAGATTGGGACAATCATAGTACAGATGGAAGGATTGGCCCTTTTACCAACATCGGTGGTGACCCCTTAATATTTTCCTCTAGATGTGGTTCTCTATCATGACATCTTTCCAGATTACTTCACATGACTCCCTTATGATAGGGGATTTGAATTTAAGTTAGAGCTCATACCGAGTGACGAACCCATTTTGATACCCCCATATCCTGTGGACCCAACCGAGCTGAAGGACTTCTAGGTACAACTAGATGACTTGGAGAGGATGGGATTTATCAAACCTAGTACTTCACCATGGGGTACACAGTTTTTCAAAAAGGAATATGGTGGTCTTAAACTATGTGTTGATTACCATAATTTGAATCAAATGACGGTGAAGAACTGATATCTATTTCTAGGATCTATGATCTTTTCCATCATCTATGGGGAGCCCAATGTTTCTCCAAGAATGATATTTGATTGGGCTACCTCCAATTATGAATTAGGGTGGAGGGAATTATGAAGATGGTGTTGTGAAGAAGATATAGACTGTATGAGTATTTGGTGATACTGTTTGGGATGAAAAAAGCACCAAAAGTGTTCATGTCCATCATGAAGAAAATATTTCATTCATACATGGACTCTTTTGTTGTGGTTTTAGTAGATGATATCATTATCTACTCATTTACACCAGAGAAACATTCTATACACCTAGATATAGTCCTATGTTTTCTTTGATCACATAGAATTTATGCTAATATGTCAAAGTGTGACTTATGAATTCGAGAGGTGAAGTTCCTAGGGAATATGGTGTCAGAGAAAAATATATCTATAGACCAAAATAAAGTTGAGGAATTTTTGTCTTGGACATTTCCCTAAATTGTGTTTGAATTTAGGAGCTTTTTGGGATTGGTATGATATTACCAGTGGTTTAGGTAGGACTCATCCAAAATATCATCATCCAAGATAACACCAAAAAATAATGGAGTAAACTTATAGTAGTCAGACCCGTGTGAAGAGGATTTCCTTGATTTAAAGAAAATATTGATGATAGCTCCAATATTAACACTCCATAAGCCTGTGATTTGTTATACAGTGTACTGTGATTCACTGGGCATTGTTCTAGGAGAGGCGCTGATGCAAGGAGAGTAGATAGTTGCCCATGGGTCTTGTCAGCTGAGAACCCTTGAGAAGAACTACTATAAACATGACTTGGATCTAGCAGTGGTGGTTCATGCTCTAAATTTTTGAGGACACTATCTCTTAGGTGAGAGAGTTATTTTTTACACTGACCATAAGATCCTTCACTTTATATTCACATAGGGGGACCTAAACTTGAGGACTAAGTTCTAGGTTGGGTATCTATATACGTTCAAATTTGATATAAAATATTCACCTAGGAAGGGAAATGTCGTTTCAGAATCCATTATCCATAAGACTCAGGCTAAGAAGAAACATGGAAAGTGGTCATTAGTGGAGCAGTGACATTTTATAAGTTGATTGGATGATTAAAGGATGGATGCCTTAGAGGATCATGGTTCTATGACCTTTTCTACCTTGATAGTCACGTCCACACTTTTGGACCAGGTAAAATATAAACATGATTCGGACTCAGAGTGTGATGTAATGATGAAACAACTAACTGGTGATGACTCAATGCTCGGATTATCAATGGAAGACAATGACGTAATCTTGGTACATGGGATAGTAGTATCACCTACTTACATTATATAGGAGATAATGAGGGATTAACATACCTCTATATGGGTAGTACATCCTGGTGTTACCAAGATGTATCATTACTTCAGGTGATAGTTCTGGTGGCTAGGGATGAAGAGAGGTATTGATGGTTTTGTCTCTCAATGCCTCACCTTTCAGAGGGTGAAGGTCAACCACCAACATCCTAGTGGATTGTTATAGCACTCTCTATACCTATATGGTAATGGGAATACATCACAATGGACTTTTTAATGGGATTACCTAGGACCTTAAGGAGTCATGATATAGTTTGGGTGATTGTTGATCAGTTAATGAAGTATTCTCACTTCATACAAATCAGAGACACTAACTCAGAGGAAGAGTTAGGGAAGCTCTATGTTTGATAGATTTTATACCTACATGGATTCCCTTGGATAATTGTTTCAAATAGATATTCACATTTTACATTGTGCTTTTTGTAAGGATTACAAAAATCCATAGAGATTTTGATAACATTGAGCACGATATACCATCCTTAGACTAAAAGGCAGTTTCAATAGAACATATGCATATTGGAGGATATTATTTGATCACATGAATACCTTAGAGGAGCATCAAATTATCACATAACCTTGATTTCATTGAATATAATAACAGTTATCAGGTTTTGATTTTGATAGAAATTTATTAGTCTCTTTAGGGAGATCATGTCATTCATAGTTGTGTTGGAATGATATGGGTGAGGCAACATTTGTTGGCCTCAATATGGTTTAGGAGACCTATGAGAGAGTGTAGTTGATATGTAATAGATTGATCACTGCTAAGAGAAGATAGAGATTGTAAGCCGACCGAAAGATGAGACCCTTTCAGTTTGCTATGGGGGTCATTTTTTCTTGATAGTGACTCCTAGATTGGGCAATAGATGTCTGGGGAATTATGTAAATCTTGCATCATGTTTTTAACCCTTTTAGATCAACAAGAGAATCGATGTAGTGGTGTATCATCTGGACCTCCCTTATTGCTATCGAGGTATGGACAATGTATTCCATGTGTTATAGTTTCGAATGTACATACCCAAACTTGCGCATGTTATTTATTGTGATAACATTGAGATAGATACTAATTCATATTATGAGGATCATCCGTTGGGGATTATAGATTTAAGTGATATGGTGTTGTGAGACAGGAAGGTGCAACTTGTCCAAATTTAGGGTCAGTATGGATAGATCTGGGAAGAGATATGGGAATGCGGGTCTGATGTTCAAGCTCAATGTCTTGAGTTATTCAATAAATACCACTAAAGATACTTCTTGAGGATAATAAGTTTATATAGGGGGAGAATTGTAAGATCTTGATTTTTAAAAAGGTAATAAAAACCCTATTTTTGATAAATTATAAGTGTTTTATGTGAAAAAAAATAATTTATCAACAAAAATGACATAATAAATGTGTTAAAGGATTTGTGTAAGGTTAAATATTAGTTAAAAATTTGTAATAGTCAATCTAATATTTTCACAGTTAGACACTAAGTTGGGGAAATATTTTGAGGCCCATAAATCCTTGATGAAGATGAAATAAAAATATTAAATATATTATAGTAAACACACACAATTTATTCAAAATGATTTAATAACTCCAAAATGGTACATCATATGAGAAATCCAAGACCAGAATTAGGTTTGAGGTACAATGTTTACCCTAGGAAGTGTATAACATTTTTAGGAATCAGACGTTTGGGAACCTCGCTTGTGAAAAATAATTTATTTAATAATAATAATAATTTTTTTTTGTTTTTTTAATAGCTCCCAAACAACACATCATATGAAAAACTTGAGACCACCATTAGGTTCTGAATAGGGGGTTTATCCTAGGTATGGTATAACCTTTACACACAATGAGGATTTGGTTAGTTATCCAATTAACATAATTTATTTGTTAATATATTAAATAATTAAATTATTAATTTAATTTTTTTATAAAAATTAAATAAAATCCGGTCCATATTCTTTCCATGGTGGTTTTTACCATTAACGCATGGATGAAATTCTAAAGATTCAATTAAGTATGTTTTTTGACCAATTAAAAATAAGAAAGACATTATTTGAGATAAATAGACCACTCCACATTGATTAGTTAGGTGTTTAATAGATTAAAACAAAAGATTTAATTTTTTAATTTCAAAAAAAAACCCTAAACTCATTTTAGACACCTATAAATTCCCAAATTCTACTTATTGTAATTCCACCTATAAGGGTGTTATTATTTCATGGATTTACTCTCCCATGGGACCAAAAAAGGGGTATCCCTATGTCACCATTCCCATAGGAACACATAAAAACATTCTCTAGCATTGGGGACTACCACTCCTTCTAGTTTAACCATCTCATTGTGTCCAGGACGTGCATTCCAAGGTAACCCACTATCAAAATAGGTTTTTCCCTCACATAGGACACATACTATCTGAAATTAATAAAACATGATTCAATTATCACTGGGAGGGAGAGTGAGAGAATTGTTGGTATCTTTTTCTTTTAAGATTTCTTTCTTAAGAAACAACCTTTTACTCCTATTAAAAAAAATTCTCTGCTGAAAAAAATCAAATACATAACCACATGAACAGAAGAATTTACCAGTTTTACTACTCAATAATAGTAACTAGTCCTTCGTATGGTTTGGAAATAATCTAATACTACACATTTCGCTAGAAAACAATACTTTTATATGGAATACAGTGATTAAGTTATTCCCTTACACTCGCATAAATCTATTTTCAATACAATAGTGAATGTGTTTCAAGTAGCATGAAAAGATATAATATAATTTTTTTATTCAAGATCAACTTTCACAAAAACAAAAACTTTGAAAACAATTCTTCACTTTATTACCCAAGATCAGGTAATATTTTTGTAGACTTCATAATAATACTCAGTCCAATTCCCCAACCAGATTCCAAAGTCTAATTTTCTCAATATGGAAAAATAGTTTTTCCATAATACCACTGACACAATTATTAAACACTTCTAATATGTGTTTGGAAAGTGTAGTCTGATTTCCCAGTCTAAATCCCAAGTCTAATTATTCAATATGGAAAATGTAACTTTAATAGAATAATACTTGAAAAAAATGAACTTCTTCTTCCTCAGTCTGGAAAACTCAATATGGATTTCCTAGTCTGATTATCTTTCCTAATATGATAACCTAGTGAATACGATCTTTCTCTTATTATTATTATTATATCCATATAAATTATTTAAGAAAGCACAATTCAGAAACCTTCACTTGCTATATATTCGGAGCTTCTCTCTCTTATTTCATGAGCGATAAAAGTCACAGAATACCTGAGGTACTATCCTAATTTTTATAGGAACACAATAACTATTTAAGTGGGGTTATAAGGGATTTCCTAAATCAACAAATTTTCCAAATCTTTAACCTTTCGTAAATCTAAAATCTCTATTAGACTCATTCAATTCCCCTTAAAATCCATATCTTTCTCTGACTTCCTCAACAATTTTTTGAATATTTAAATCTCCTTGATTTTGGATATATTTTTGACTTCTTCAACATTACTAAACTATTATATAACCTTCTCTAATATTCTAATAACTTCCCACAACTTAAAACTTATTTAAAAAACTTTTGTTCGATTCTGATTCTCTATTCTGATTTCTCTATTCCGATTTCCCCATTCCAATTTCTGCATTCTGATTTCTCAAAAAGATTACTCTGTACCAAATGATGAAAACAAAAAAAAACATATTATTTGATCTTCAAGTTCCCCACTGACAACACTATTTCATCTTTTTTCAAACTCTTCAACAAAAATTCCATGATTAATGAATATTCAGTCTAATTACAATTATGATATGCCTCATTACGATGATGACAAATGTAAAATAATATATTCTTCTTCTTCTTTTATCTTCACCCACTTGGAATAAAATCCAAATTTTATTCTTCATCAAATTTTTTATTTTAATCACGACTTATTTTTGAAATTGAAACATTTACGATCATCTTCAACATTATCTAACTTATAATCAAAAGTATTATAGCTTCCCATTCCTCCAGAAATATCTTTCTTTCCTACTCAGTTTGAATATTGTTTTCTTGAAAACAATTAGACATAATATGATTCACAGTATTTTTTCTATCCTTTCCTTTATCAATATATCTTTACATGTTTTAAAACATAGTTGTGATTTATGGTAAATACAAAATCGAAAAGTATCGTCTGATTTATATTAGATCCGTGATGAATCTAATTCTCTTCCACGTTTTGATCAGGTTTTTATTTCAGACACAATGTGAGTCTGAATATTTTTTTTGTCTGAAAACTTATCCAAATCCGATGGAATTTTTTAATATTTTTGGGTATAATTTTCTAAATATTATGGTTAGTATAATTTTCACTAAAAACAAATTTTTTCGATTTCTCTACTTTTTGAACTTCCTTCACAACAAAAGACAACTTCTAAATATGGTAATATTTTTTATCTACTTGGTTTGAATAATCTCCCCCTTGGAATTCTGTTGTCTACCAAGGTTCATAAATCACTAAAATTTATAACTGCAAGAAATTAATTACTTAAAAAAAATTATAAGCCTATGTGAGCTAACTCGTTATAGGAAATAATAATCATTGAATATAAAATCACGTTGTCCAAGAGTAGTGATTATGAAACTTCCTCAACTTTTTTTCCTCAGATGGTCTTCCTTATATTTTCTTCCTCAGTTTTTCTTTCTAGAATTTTCATCCTTAGTTTTTCATCCATATATTTTTTTCACTTCTTAAATTTCCTTGGAATAAAAAAAATTGTTTCCAACAACCACTCTAACAAATAGTTAGAATAGTTCACACACTTACATGCAAGATTCACAACATTCCCACAACCCCACCTTTATGAATTCTTTCATAAGGAAAGATTTATGAAAAAATTCTCCCCCTTTAAAACGCTATCGAAAGGTAATATGAGATTGGTGATAAAAACACAAACCTCAACCTTGATGAGAACAAAGTTGGACACCCATGTTCAACCTCAATATATAAAAATGTTTCTTTAGTAAAGGTATTTTGAATATGTCAACAACTTTTTCTGATGTAGGAACACACTCCAGCTTTAATTCATTATTCTCCACATGCTCTTTGATAAATTAGTAATTAATATCAAAATGTTTTGAATGAGAATGTTGTACCAAATTATTGGTATTTTTTATTTCACTTTTATTATCACAACCCAAGAGAAATGGTAACTCTACTTCAACAAGTCTTCCAACTGAGTCTTCATCCACATAAGTTGAGTAGCAGATTGAGTGGAAACAACATGCTCAACTTCAAATGTACTAAGATCTACTAAATTTTGTTTCTCTATATTCTAAATAACATAATGTTTCCCAAGAAGTAAACATCCAGTATATTTGGATCTTCTATCATCAACATTTACTTCCTAATCAGCATCTGAATACCCAAATAAGTCAATACATTCAGTGCTATCATAACTGATTCAGAATTGTTTTGTTCATTTGATATATCAGATAATTATTTTTCCATTAATTAAATGTTATTCTTTAAGGCATTAAAATATAAAAAAATTACAATCAACATACAAAATTATTTATGATCAACTTCTTCACCTTATCCACCATTAATCAACTTAGTTCCCACTAAAATTGGTGTGGAAACGGGTTTTGAGTTTTCCATGTTGAAATTAGAAAGAAGTTACTTAACATAATTTTCTTGGAAATAAATGTGTTTCTTCTTTTTTAATATTTATAACATAATAAAGTATTTCATTTCACCAAGAATATACATCTCAAAATAAATTCATCTCTTAAAAAATATTTGACAATTTCTTTCATTGTTTCTAGTAAATATAATCTAATTAATAAAAACAATTACGAAGATGGAAAACTCTTTAATTTTTTTGATATAAATATTTCTATCAACTCTTCCTTTCTTAAAACTCATCTTCCTTAAGAAAGTATCCAACTTGGAATATCATTCCCTTAGATCTTATTTCATCTCATACATTTCTTTATTCAAATTTCACACATAATTTTAAACTTCACCAACAATAAATCCACAAGGTTTTTTAATGTAAACTTCCTCATCAAGATATCCATTCAATAATGAAGACTTCACATCCAATTGAAATATTTTATAACTTCATTGTGCAGTTATAGAAAGAAAGATTCTAATTTTTTCTAACCTTTCTATCAGAGAAAAAGTATCATCAGAATCAATACCTTCAATTTATAACTATCCTTTTTATACTAATCTTTTTATATTCCTTATCACTTCACCTTTTTCATTATTCTTGTTCTAGAAAACCCACTTTGTACTAATGAAATTTTTGTCATCCAGTTTGGGTATAAGTTACCAAGTATCATTATTTTCTATCTGATTAAGCTCTTCATTCATAGCTTGAACCTATTCCAAATGCTCAAAATCATTACTCGTATCTTTTGGCTTGACTTTTGAATACAAAGAAGTATGTGTAACAATTTTTAAAGTTGTTATTTTTTGAACCTTATGATGTTGATAACCAATAATGTTCTGTTCTGCCACTAGATTCCTCATCCTAGGATGAGTTATTTGAGTTTCATCCTAACCAATTGAAATAGTTTTGTATGATTCTTCTTATTGATTATGATTACAATTTTATGTATTGTTATTAGAAATGTTAACAAAACATTCCTTATCCTAATCGGCTTCCTTATCATCATGATTATATTTATCCTCATCATCTTTTTAAATAATTTTCACATCAAAAGAGTCATAAATTGTTTCTATTTCTTGGTTAAGACACTTATATCCTCTTTATTATAGATAATAGCTAAGAAAAATTCTATTTTCACCTATTTACTCAAACTTTCCATGGTTTCCACATTTCTTCTTTATAATGCATGGACTCCCAAAAAATATTGAGTGTTACAAACTTGGATTTTTTCCATAAAACATTTCATAAGGACCCATATCTAAACATGAACTATAAAAACATCGATTTGAATATACATAGTTGTACTCATGGATTTCCTTTAATAGTAATAAGAAAGACCATGTTCAAGTAGCATATTTCTTTCTATTTCCACTAGACTTTTATTATTTCTTTCAGAAACCCAATTTTGTTAAGGTGTGTATGGTGATCTATAATCATGAAAAATTCTATGATTTTCAATATAACTTCCAAATTATTCATTATTTTTCTCACCACCATTATTACTTCTCAATTTCTTCACTAAATACTCACATTACTTATCAACTTTCCTCCTGAAACTTTTAAACATTTTCATAGAATCTGACTTACATTTCATACACATAACACAAGTAATTTGAGTAAAGTCATCAATAAAATTGATGAAGTAATTATATCTATTAGTTAATTGTTTTATCATTGTCCCACATATATCAGAATGGATAAGTTCCAAGGGTTGTTTTGAACAAATCTTAACATTATTAATCCATGAGTTAATAATTTTTCATTTTTGAAAAATAGTGAAAACCCATCTCTTCATCTTGACATATCAAGAATATCACAGACACTGAATCTCTTTGATATCTTTCTCATGCTTCTGTAACACATGTGTCCCAACCTTTTTTTCCACAACTAATTTTCTACTATCATACCCAAGTAACCAGATTTTGGTATTTCACCAACTTGAAATAAGTTTTCTTTTGTACGTTGGCCTCTTGTATCTTTCCTTCCATTTTCCTCACTTCTAAAAAAAGCCATCTTTTCTGAAGATAACTTTGTTATCCTCATCATAATGTTGTGAGACACTTATTATGATCTTTTTAATCCCATAAACATATAAATATTTCTTGGATTCCATTTTTTCCCAAAATGTCTGATCCAACACCTTTAATTCTCAAAGATTCATCATTTCCAAATGTCACCATCACTTCTTTGGATTTTTCCATATCCTTCAATAATTTTAATTATCTTTTCATATGATAAGAACACCCACTATCAAGAATCTAAGGTCATTATCCTTTTATATATTTCAAATAGGTTTCAACAATAAGAGATTTTTCTTCTCCCTTTTCATTATTAACCTCCAGATTCTAATAATTGTTAAGAAACGTTTCTGTACTAATAAAAAAACCCTTAGAAAGATGTTCAGGTTGTTTACATCTTTCAAAAATATTTTCCAATGATTGGAACCTACTATCAATTTTCACACCAACCTTCTTAGTTTCTTCTGAAATTCCTTGTCATACCTCTTCTATTGAGAGGAATAGATCCCCCTCAAAAATTTCCTTATGTAACGTTTAGAATATTAGAAATTTTGTTGGTTAAAGAAACACATATTTTCTACATTTATGAAACCACCATAATACTAGCAGTATCTATATAAAGAGTATTTACCTATGAAACTTTCAAATCGACTGATGTTGTGAGTATGTTTCTCAACAAACTTCTTAACAGAACTTTGTTGACCAAAAACCATCATGTTTTCATCTAGTATATTCTTTATCAGCTTAGTTTTATTTTTAGTTTTATTAGAACTAGATGTTGTAAGAATGTTTCCATATTAAGAATTTTTATAAGAATTTTCAGACTTAAAGATTTTTGAAACATATGATTTTTCAACTTTGTTAAATTTAGCCACATATATAACCTTCCCGACATTATTCTTATCAAAAACAATTCCACATTTCTTCTAAACCATTAAAGGTAACTTTTTTTTATCCTTCTTAGGTTTATCCATACCATAAATTTCACCAACTTCTAATATAGAGTTTTCCAAAATTGTTTACCTCTGTTCATCTTTAGAAAGTTTTTATTTGAAAATTTCTCAACTCTTATTCCCCCCCATCTACTTTACATACAGTTGTTCATTATGATTATTTTATCTCCCAAGAGTTTTCTTCAAATCATAAATCACTTTCATCATCTTGACATTATCATCAGGAAAACCTTCTTGATTATTTGTTGAAGAGTTTTCATTCTTCTGTTTATTGATTTATTTCTATCGCCTTCCAAACTTTCTCAAACACTCTTTCAATTAATCTTTAAGATGAAATTTTAATTGTGTATCTTCTTATTATTCTTTATAACTGTTTCTTTCAAACAGTTAATTATTTACTATTTCAATAAAATTATTATCTACAACCTTTTCAAAATATTTTTAAGATTCATATTCACATTCTTCTTCTTCATCAAATTTAGATAAAAACTTTTTGTTTTGGATTTAAATAATTTCTTATCTTTCCCTCTTTAAAACGATTTATCCGTATCACCATATTTCTTATATTTTTTTATTGGCCTTAATTATTTTTCATCACTATTCTCTTCTTTCTTTCTTTGAGGAAAATTAGTTGAAATGTTTGCAATAACTCCACATTCAGGACACTTTAAGGGATTTTTCCCATTATATTTACCTTTACCTCTTCTCAAATTTTTAGAAAACAAGGATAAAATATCAATAAAAATTTTACATACCTAATTTTTTGATTTAGAGTTAGTAACGTCAACTTTCTTTAAGAACCTTATAATTCATTTCTTTATTGGCATATTTGAAACAAATTTCTCTATCATCTTTTATTTTTCTCTTCTTAATATTCTTCCTTATCATTTCATATGTGATGAGAGTGATATGAAAGTCATCCAAAGATAATGTTTTAGGGTCTTTATCTTCCAATGAATAAACTTTAGCATCAAACTTGTCAGGAATAATTCTTAAGATCTTTTCAAAAACTATATAATCCTAAATTTTTTTACCAAGACATATAATAGTGTTGAAAATGTAATTTACCTTGATAAAGAAGTCCCCAATAAATGCATACTCAACCATTTTCATATCTTCATACATCAGCCTCAAGATTTTAAATTTTTCTCACTTCACTTTTGATTTGCCTTCATAAATGTTTTCAACTTATATTAGATTCCTTTGGTAGTGCCAAAAACTTTAACTCTTAAAAACTCACTTTCAAAAAATAATGATATTAAGTCATTTTTAGATCTTATATCATACTGAAGTTTCTTCTTGTAAATAGGAGTAAGAGGAACCTTATCATTGGTAGGATAAAATCCATTAGTTGTAACTTCATGAACGTCATACCCACGATACATAAGGTAAGGAAACATTATATCTTTCTAGATATGATATTTCTTAACATAAAGGATTATAATCCTTTTTCTATTCACATAATCCAAATTCTCCATCTCAACATCTATTTTGAAAACTTCAGTAAAGATTAAACAATGGGAACATTCACTCTGTTACCATTTGAAATTTCCCAACCAGGATTCAAGTATAACTAAGAGGGGGAGGGGTGAGTTCATGATATATTTTCTTTTAAGTTTACATTCATAAGAAATAACATTCACCTTCTGTTAAATATCTCTTTCTCTGATGAAAAAAATAAAACACATAACCACATGAACAGAATAATTTACAAAGTTTACCACTGAACAAGAGTAGTTAGTCCTTAGTATGGTTTGTAAATAATAAAATACCAAAAAATACACTAGAAAACAGTCCCTTTGTGTGGAATAAAACATGTATTATTTTCCCTTATACTCATGTATCTCTATGTTCAATAAAACAGTCCATGTTATTCAAGTATCATGAAATGATGTAATATAAATTTTATACTTCCTGATCAACTTTCACCAAAACATAAAAATTCTTTACTTTTTTACTTAGGAGAATGTAAGAACATTGAAGACTTTTTAATAATACTCAGTTCAATTCCCTAGTTTGGTTCCAATGTTTTATTTTCTCAATACGGGAAAATACTTCTGTCAGAATACTACTAATACAATTCTAAACCACATCTAATGTGTGTTTGAAAATTATGGTATGATTCCCTAGTCTAATTCCCAAGTCCGATTGTTCAATATGTGAAATGTAACTTTTATATAATTATACATAAAAAATTAAATCTCTTATTCCTCATTATGGAAAACACAATACGATTTTCCCAGTCTCATTATCCATCTCAATATGATAACCAGCTGAATATGATATTTCTCTTCTTCTTCTTCTTCTGTCAGGATAAATTCATTAAGAAATCATAAACTAGAAACCTCATTCACTTATTAAAAATTCTTTACTTCTCTCTCTTACTTCACAAGTGATGAAAGTCACATAATACACAAGGTACTCTCTTCATATTTATAGGCTCACAATAATGGTTTAACCAGGATTCTGAAGGGTTTCCCACTTCACCAAATTTCCTGAATCAATAATCTTCCATAAATATTAGATCTCTATTTGACTCAATAAATTCCCCATAAAACTTGAATATTTATTTTAATTATTCAACACCTTTTTGAATATTTAAATCTCCTTGCTTTTCAGATATCTATTTTACTTGTTCAAAATTTATCAACTCTTCTCGAACGTTATCAAATATTCTAATAAATTTATCTTGCTTCTAATTTACTTAAAAAAAAATTAGTCCACTTCTGATTATCCATTCCTATTTCTCAAAATGTTTTGTTTTTACCAACTTATGAAATCCAAAAGAAACATATTATTTGAACTTCAAGTTTCACATTGACAAAACTTTTTCAATTTTTTTCAAAATCTTCAACCAAAATTCCGGGCTTAAAAAAACTCCAATCCAATTCCAATTAAGATCAGACTCATTACATTGACAAAAATGTAAAATAATAGATTATTATTCTTATTTTATCTTCACCCACTTGTAATACAATTCAATGTTTTTTAGTCTTCAACGTATTTCTTGTAAGAATGAATTCTTAATGACTTTGAAACATTTAAGATTAGCATCATATTATCAGAACTATAATTGAAAGTATTTTAGCTTCCCATTCCTCTAACAATATATTTCATTCCTACTCATCCTGAATATGATTCTCAGGAATACAATTGGACAAAATATGATTGGAAACATCCTTTATCCCCCTTTCATTCATCAAGCTAGCATCACATGTTTTACAATTTATGATTTTTTGGAAATACAAAATAGAAAAGCATCATCAGATTTGTATTGGATCCATGTTGAATTTTATTCTCTTCCTTTTTATGATCAAGCCTTTCTTTCTGGACTCAAGTTTGTTATGAAGTTTCTTTCTACCTAAAAACATATCCTTAATCTGATGAACTTTCTTAAGATTTATTAGTATGATTTTTTAAATATGATGGTCAGTCTGATTTTCACTAAAAAAAAGTGAGGTGATTTTGTTATACCCAAATTTAATCTACAATTAGAATCAGTCATTGATGTAAAATTATGGATAAAATACTTAGGGAAATAATAAGAAACCATAGACACTTATATTTGATAGAGGATTGACTATGAAGTTTCCCACTATGGTGTTGTCTGTAATTGTGAAACTAATATACTACTGTTCATAAGAAAAAGGTATTAAATTTATGAATGGAAGACCTAATGATTTTAATGTAAATAATTAATAGATATTGGTTAATCCTAGGTTTTTGTTAGGTCTATAATATATTTAATTGTTTTTCTTTTAATTTTGTGTTCACTAGTACAAGAGGTATCCAATCAATGAGATAAATCCCCAATATCATTTTCCAATTTAATCCATAAAAAATTTCAAGGATAATGAACAATTCACTTAGATGATCACTTTTATAATCAATTTAAGTAATTGAATATTTCTATCACTCAAAATGCGTCATCGTTAAAGTTAGTGAAGACAAAGAAGAAAATAATTCAAATATTGGAAATATCAAACCATATAACTAATTTAATAATTTAATAATATCAAATAACATCCAATACAATCCCAAGAAACCCTTTATAATCAAACAAAAAAAGTTTTATATTTCCATTGATACAAAGGTGTAATTCAAATTATAATGGTGTGATTTAATAAATCAAAAACAAATAAAAAAGAACACTCTACCATTGTGTGAGGAGTTTCACAACTGTAGGTGAGAATAAATTCACACCTCGATTCAATGTTCTTAAAGTGATAAGGAAAATTAAATAATAAATTAATAATAAATAGAAATAGTGAATAAAAATAACTTTTATAATGAAATTAATGTGAATGAAAAACTTACATGAGAAAAGTTGGTGATGCAATTACAAAATAAAAGCATGAAATTATAATTGAAAGGATAAAACATGAATCCTAATACCTTCACCACCATATCCATATATAGTAATATTATAATCCAATATTCTACCCCATAATAATAAAATTCATTCCTTATTAATTATTTTAGTTAAAATGAGGGTGAGAAATCAAAAGAAATTGGACTTTTTCAATGATGACCCGAAAACTCATCCAGATTCATCCCACTTTTTATTGTTCAAATATGTAATTAAATTTTACCAAATATGGGATGGTTGTAGAAGATAAATATATTATTATATCTCTCCTCTATTATCTTCCAAAATTTCATTCCAATTGGATCATCCATTCAGATGTTATTCTTGAAATAGTGGGATGATTTTTTGGGCCTCCAAATATGGCCCACAAATTAAATGTCAACTTGGTATCCCTGGATCTCCATGAAAAATTCAGAATTATATTTATACACAGTTGAATTAAATTTTCCCCTTAAATTAATATTTCTATAGTTAAAATTTTAACTTCATTGGAATTATATTGTGGGCTCCACTTTTACCTGATGGGATAAGGTCCATTATGTTTTGTCCATAAATTTATATATTCATTATTGAAAATGTCCATCTTCCCTTATTATTTATCCTTTGATACTAAATTATAAAATGTTCTAAAAAATGATCAATAATATCCCAAAATATAAAATTTAAATAATGAAAATATTTTAATCCTCAAGTAGATGATTGATTGGTCCCAAATTATCACATTAAACGTGAATTGCACATGTGATGAGAAATGAAGTTCAATTTTTAAAATTAACTATAATTTATGTTTATGGACTTTTAAACACATTGATAATAAAATATAATAAATTATTATTACCTTATTTCAGTGGAAAATCACACACCCTACTTGAGTTTTGCTAGTCCTGATAAAAACGCTTCCTTCCCCTCCCTCCTAGGGTTTTGAGGGTTGGAGGTGCCCATGGTACATCTTCTCCCCTCTCTTGTTCTCTTATTATTCCTTATCTATTGTTGCATCTTGCTGGTGAGGTCACAGTGCATTGCTCACCACCCATATTTTTGTCTTTTCGTGTGCATCAGACCCCCATTATGGGTCTGTGTGTGCGGGTTCTGAAGTCAGCTTAGGTCAAAACTGGTGATGACATTAGGATCCTTTCTTCTCCTCTTACCTTGATGGCCTATCTATTGAATTTTAATCTACTCTATTCAGGTTCGATTCAAGTTCTGGGATATCTTGGGATGGTGCTAGAGGAGGGCTGGCAGCAGTCTCAGTTTGGGTTCTTTCCTCTTTCTGGCTCACTCTCTTTTTTGTGGAAGCAGTTCGAGGTATGGTTTGGTGTATTTGTTTGGATTATTCTATGTTTCCCTATTAGTGGTTCTCTAATTTGATGAAACGATGCAGTTTCTATCTTGTTATTCTCCCAAGGCATCCATTTTATCATCCCTGCTCTGACGTCCTGGCCCTGCACTATGTTCCCTATCGGTCTGGTGTGTAGGTCTTCATGGAGGTTCTGGGAGGTGAGGATCGAGTGGTGGTGCATCTCTGGGAGGGCGACTACCCACTGCCAAAGGTTCAGATGGTTTTATTGTTGTGTTTGAATGGTTTTTGGAGGCAATGGTGGAGTTCTTAGACAACATTTTTAAGATAGTGGTGGTGATTGGTGGTTGATGTCCTGGTTTTGTGCCCTAATTCTCAACTCCAATGAGGATGGTAGACGACGATGAAGGTGATTCGGTGAGGGTTATAACGATGATGTTCGGTGTGGTTGGAATTGTTGGGATGATGAAAACTGGTGATTATTTTGGAGTCAGTGATTTCGATGGGATGAATATGGTGATGGTTGGCCAGAGACGTGATGATGGTGCATCTCAGATAGGTTAGGGAAGAAATAGAGATGGGTGTTCATCTCGAGGAAGATGCATGAATCACAGGTGATGATGAAATTAGATTTTAAATTTGAATTTTGCGTTATTTTGGAAGGAGTTTTTGGCGGTACATTGTCTGTAAAGAAGTTGGTATGTGAATTTTGAATTCAGTATACTGTTTATTGGTCTTATAAGTAGGATTTGTGTTGATGGTTTGAGGATATTTCTGTATGGTTCTCACTTTCCCAAAAGTGACTTTTTATATAATAAAAAAATGGATTATGGCTAGTCCTAAGAAAAAAGTATATTAAAAATATGAAATTTAATTCCCTTTTCAAAATACATTTTAACATACAATGCTCATCAAAATACATAAATAAAAATAATCATGAAACATATCAAAATAGTTTCACAAAATCTAGCTTCACAAGCATATCCCAAGCCCAATCCCATTTCTTTGTTCAAATTCATCACCACATTTCACCCAATTTCAATTAAGGATGATGATGTGTTGTGTATCTCAAAAGACATGGGGCCCATTTTTTATTAAAGGGGAAACAAATGGAATCAATAGGTGGGAATCACATTATACCTTAAGATGGGTATCCAATTTTATCTTTTTTTGTTTTTTAACCACAATAGAGATGAAAAGAAAAAATCTAGGCAAGATAACTATGGAGTCACAATCCCCAAGTGCTGAATGTCACATATGTTACCAATTACATGCGCAACAATAGATATATAAAGGCTAACTCTAGGTAAGTCAACTATGGAGTTAGGATACCTAGGTGTCAAACACCACACATTTCAAAAAAACGCAGCTTTATGCGGCCTTTATTTTTTATTTTTTTAGATTCTGAAATTAAAATAAAAGTGGCCATGGAATCTATTCTATAATGAAAGGGACCCAATAACTCAAACATACGCCCAAATAAAATAGATGTTCATTGTGGTATTTTTATTAAAAGTATAGAAATGTGAACATTGAAAAATCACATTGGAAAACTGCAATTTCCAAAAAATATATTCACGAACTTAAATATGTATTAAAATCATAATGAAGGTATTCAAAAATAATTTTACATTCTGTTTTCATGATATCCAATGTACATTAACACATTAAACGATAATGAATTGAGAATTTCCATAAAATCCCATTTTTTTATTTTCTTTAAAATCTCATATTTTCACCCCCCCCCCAATTAGAATCACACTAACCTCAATGTTTGAAATAGAAGATAAGAGATAGTTCAAAATTTGGAATAAAAAGGGCGGATGGGGATTTTAAATTAAATCATAGAAGATAATAAACTTGTTTGAATTTGATGAACCAAAAATAATAAATTGATCACTTTGTCTTCATGTCATAAGTAGACTCCCCAGGGATGGTTGAAGGTGGGTTTGAATTCTACAATGAATGGGATTTATTTGGAAATGATAAAATGATTCAACTGCTAAATTTTACAAACAAGAAACATTAGATCACATTGGAAACCCCAAGGGGGTTCCCTTCACAAAAAACACCAAAACACACAAAATAAAAAACAATACAGAAGCCAGGATGCCTCCCAGAAATCACTTAATTTAAAGTCAACCAAATTTCAACATCTCAAGGATTATATTTATCACCAAATTAATTATATCATGACTGAGTCTTCATTGGGCTTGGTGGGTAGGTTTGTAAATTTATTTGTGAAAGATTATATTAATCCCAGGGAATGGGATAATCCAATGAATATAAAAAATGTTCCATCCAATTCATTTTTTAATCTTTATTAATAAATCTAGGATAATTTTCTTATCATTATATTCTAGAGATGATAAAATGAAAATGGTATGATTTTTCTAATGCCCTTTTAATGAATACCTGGGAGAGGCTGGATGCACCTTTAATTCGAGCTCAGGATGGCTAAAAATTTCATACATAAGACAAGATCTTGAATAGTACTTAGTTTCAGTTTCCAAATATGTCAATAGAACAAGTTCCTTTTGAGTAGTTGTTTTAACCACCAAATTTTCCAGAAAATTCTTAGAAATAGGTATGGACACTATGTTTATGGTTTCTCCCAATGGTTTAGTGACCAGTGATCAGAAAAAATCACTATTTATCTATCTAAAAGATAATTAATCTATGGATACAAGTTTCAATCACATTAATATAATAAATTTTACTCCAATTGACTTAGAAATCCATAAACAATTCCATGATAATTTTTTGGTTAATTTTCAATAGTATATCAAATCCACTTAATGAACTTTGTCATCATCACTAATATGAGATCTCTGGTTATAGATGTTGAGATCAAGGCTCATTTTCCAAAGGTTATCTTCATGTTCCCATTCCCAACACAAATAACTAAGTTTATTGCATCCAAGAATGTATGACCAGGGATGATGGAGGTTTTCTCCCTAATAACTAATATTGGGTGATTATCAAGGACAATGAAGTCAATAGGGTAAAAGAAATTTTTAGCATTCACTAAAACATCCTTCAAGATACACTTTCGAATCCAAAAACCATGATTAGCATATTGGAGTGTGACATTAGTGGGTTAAAGATCCTTGATACCTAATTAAAAATACATTGTATATGGTATGAGGTTCACACTAGCTCCTAGTTCACATAAGGCCTTGACCATTTTTCTCTCAACAAGTTCAACATTGATGTAAGAGCAACTTGGGTCCCTCAACTTAGGTGGCTTGGTTCCTTGGAAGTTGGTACTCACATTATCTTCCAAAAGGACTTGGTTTTTTTATGAAGACTTTATTTTGAATATACAAAAGTCCTTAAGGTACTTGACGTATGAAGGTATGGTTTGTATTTCATCAAGATGGGGTATGTGCATCTTAACATGTGAGAATATTTCACTCAATGTTTCATTCAGTTCTAGTTTGTAATTTTTACTCACACATTTAGGGAAGGGGTAGATTATAGGATTGTTTTGGGAGGTGGTGGTTCCTCAATATTATTAGTAGGATTTTCAAATTCAATGAGTTTCTCATCATCATTTTTATGATAAATTGAAGAATAGGACTTATTAAGAATGGTTTTTTCATGTTTGTATTGGTTTTACCACTCCATAAAATATTCACCACATTTATTTGTTCATGAGATCTTTGTGTGTAACTAGATTAACCCCTCAAGGTTGGGGGAAGAACAACATTAGTAAGAATGAGTACCATTTCAGTTTTTATTATTTTCGGTTCATGTTTAAGTGATGAGACTTCTGAGTTAATTTATTCTATTTTCTTACACAATGGATCAAGTATTGGTTAAGGGATAGATTGGGAAAGGGTTTTTTTCTGGTTGGTTTACCCCAAGAGGGTACTTTTGTTATTGGATGGAATATTGATTATGTTACTAGATAGGTTGTTAGAATTAAACTTGTTGATGTTGTAAATGGAATGGTTATGTGTATTAAAATTTTATTTATGGTAGGGGTTGAGACATTGTTTTTGTGTTAGTTATTGATTTTCATTCCAATGGAATACTGGATGGTCATTGTAACTTAGATATGAAATGTTTTGGTACTTTGGAATTTTATTTTTAAATGTATTAACCTGTGCTGGTGGTCCTCCCAAAATAACCTCCTTTATTGAATGAATGGTTTTGAAATTGTTAGTCTTATAGTCATGTTTGTCACAAATTATGAAAGTGGGATCAACAGTTTGGGTTTCAGGGGTCTTCCTAAGATCGATATCTTAAACCTTTCTAGTGAGTGAATCTAGTTTTTCTCTAAGGTTTTATTATTCTCCGAGATTATTCATTCCTCTATATTTGGGTAGATTCTTATAGTAAGGTTTTCCTCCCCATCTTGGGTTTTTTATAAATATTTTCAAATATTCAAAAGCAACATTTGGGGCTTTGTTTTTGAATGTTACCTTACTCATTATTTTAATAAACTATTTGTTACAAGGACCTAACCCTTGATATAAGATTATCACCTATTCTAGAATTGAGAAACCATGATGTGGTACCATTTTTAAAGTTTCCTTGAAACTTTAACTTGTATCATAGAATGCTTCTCATTATTTTTAAAAATATCCCAGATTCTCTTTTTAAGTGAAATTGTTTTATTATAGGGGAAGTATTGTTTGGAGAATACCCATTGTAGCTGGTCCCAATAGTGAATGAATGATGGTCTCAAATTTTTTAACCAATTCTATTCTCTATACTGTAAAGAAAACTAATAAAGTCTCATTTTAGATAATTCAATTTTATTTGGATGTTACACGGTTTCAACAATTTCATTGAATTCTTTAACATCAAGGTAATTCATCTTAGACTTCATCCCATGAAAGGGTGGAAGGTGGTTAAAAACATGGGGTTTGAAGGCATATTTGACATATCCTATGGAAGCACGCCTAATGAATGTGGGTGAATTGTTCTAGACATGTGTGAGTTAGTCATTCATGGTCTCATCTAGAACAATTTTTATGTTAGGGGCTTTCCTGTTTTGGTTTCCATTTTGGTTCCCTCCCTGATTTATGATTTGGTTTTGTGGAAGATTATCCAATTTTTGGAACTAAATTTTAAAATCTAAAGACATAGAAAAACTAGGATTTATGTGAAGGATTTCCCTAAATTTATTACAATACTCACCCCTCATGTTTTCTAACATAACTATATGGTTAGAGTTGTCACAAGTATAGGTGGACATGCACGGACAGAAAGGGGAAAAGATAAGAGAAATTGGGGTGAGAAAAAAGAAATAAGGGATAATCAAATGAGTTTCTAAGATGACTTAATTGGGTCCCCAGCCATGATACCAAAATTTTATTGTGATCAAATTTACCCTACGCATTGAATTTATCATTGAAGTACAAGTAGGGATCAAATCCATAGGTACCTAATAAGAAACCTATAGAGACACTTAGATTTTATGGAAGATTGGCTATGAAGTTGCTAACTGTGGAATTGTTTGTAATTACGAAACTAAAATACTAATGTTCATAAGAGAATGGATTTAAATTGATGAATGAATCACCTAATTATTTTAATTTAAGTAATTAATTTTTATGGGTTGATCTTAGGTTTTTTTATGGATAGAATGAATGTAATTGTTTTTCTTTGAATTTTCCATTCACTAGTTCTAGAGGTATCCAATAAATGATATAACTAACCAATATCATTATATAATTTAATCCACACACAATTTCAATTCTAATAATAACTTCACTTATCGGATCCCTTTCACGATCACTCCATGTAATTGTATTGTACTAGAACTCAAAATTCGTCATAATTAAAGTTGATGAAGACGAAGAAGAGAGTAAATTATTGAATGAAAATCTTCAAATAATGAAATGATTTAAGAATTTAAGATCATAAAATGAAATCAAATCAAGTACCAAGAAACTAATTATAATAAAACCAAAAAACATTTATCCTTCCATTTATTAAATTCTCTAAATGGAAGGTGGAAGTTGACTTATAAAGGTGGGATTTATGAAATTCAAAACAAAGAAAAAAAGAACACTTTACCATTATATGAGGAATTTCACAATTACTTGTGTGAATAAATTCACACCATGATTCAATGGTATGAATATTTTAATTAAAAGTGAATAATAAATTAATAATAAATATAAAAATTACAGAACAAGAACTTTTATTAAGAACTTAATTTGAATGAAAAAATCACACGAGAAAAATTAACGATGCGATTACAAAATGAAAGTACGAAATTAATATTGAAATAATAAAACATGAATCCTAATAACTTCACCAAAATATAATTATATAGGAATATTATAATCCTATTGTTTACCCCCAAACAATAAATTCCCTCCCCATTAATTATGAGAGTCAAATAGAGGGTGATAAATCAAAGGATATGGGACTTTTTTAACGTTGACTAGAAAATTCGTCCAGATTCATCCCCATTTTTAGAATTATAATATTTCATTGAATATGATCAAATATGGGATGGCCATAGAATATAAATATCTTATTACATGATTAATATATTAGTTTTCACAATTTCAATCCAATTGGATCATCTATTCAGATGTTATGCTTGAAATGGTGGGTTTATGTTATGGGCCTTTAAATATGTCCCACAAATAAAATGTCAAATTGAGCTCCCTAGATATCCTTGAAAACTTCAAAATTATTTCTGGAAATAGTTGAATTAAATTATTCTCATACTTTTTTGTTTATATAGCTAAAATTTTAAATTTATTTGGATTGAATTGTGGGCCCCAATTTTACTTGATTGGCCAAAGGCCCATTACGCTTTGTCTAGAAATTTTTATATTCCGTCCAAAAAATGTGCATCTTCACTTATCATTTATACTTTGATACTGAAAAAATGTTCCATAAAAATTTCCTCAATAATATACCAAAATATAAAATTCAAATTATTAAAATAATTTAATCCACAAGAAGATGATTTATTGGTCCCAAATTTTCACTTTAAACATGAATTGGACACGTGATGATAAATATAGTTCAATTTATAAAATGAACTAAAATTTGTGTTTATAGAATTTTAAACACATGAATATTAAAATATAATCAATTAATATTATCCGATTTTAGTGTATAATCATGATTTACTTTCTTTTTTAACTTACTTGACAATAAAAGTCAATACCTGAATACATTAATCTTCATTGTCATCTTGGTCCCAATAATCCCCCCTTTTGACTCCCATGATAAGTAAAAATGGAGTTGGTCATAATATATTAACCACATTTATCACAATAAAATCATTTAAAATATCACACACCTCACCTCTCACACCCTCATAACAAAAGATACATAGAATCAATAAGCATAAGTAGTATATACAATGCATCAAAATACGCATCTCCCTCTGGGATCATAATCCACCATATATAAACAAGAATCATAAGGGGATCAAGAGTGTTTTACACCTTTTATGAAAACTAATTTTCATAAAATGAAAAATGGTCCATCTCTTAAAAATATTCTTGGAATTCTAAGACATCTAAAATTTTAAAAAATTCATCTCAATGTACTCTTTAAGAAAAATTTGATAAAACAATTCTTAAAACAATTTGTAAATACAAAAATCATTTAAAATTGATTTGAAATTATTCAATTGCATGAAATTATTCCACAATACCATCCACATGGGACAAAAACTCCTTTTAAAATCATACAAACCATGTTAAACATTTTGAACACCCAAATCACTTGTTTTAAAAACCAATTAACACAAGGATAACTTTTAAAAACATTAGTCCAATGCTTGCTATCACTTTTAAAACCAAAATATTACTTAAAAGACAACATGGATCTTTTACAAACTCTTGGCATGGATTCACATCACATTCCATAGTTTAAAATCAATTACATATTAAAATAAAACATCATGGTTTGTACATATAGGCATAATTAAAAGAGGAAACGCTTTTAAAACAAAAAGCATTTAAAGGAATGCAATAGAAAGTGAAAAAAAAGAAATTCCTACCTAAAATTGATATAGGATGAGTTGAAATAGTCTGAAATGCATTTCCTTGTGTGAATAATACCAAAACATGAACCAAAGAACCCACATAATCCATGGGAAAAAAGTAGGAATAAAAATTGTCCCACCCGGAACACTTAGGGTTTAGATAATCCAAGGATCTATAATGGGGTGAATAAATTGAGTGAAAGGACCATAATGAAAGGTGAGAAACACTTACCAAGAGAGATCACACTCAAAATATTGAGTAATATATAAGAATGAGGCCAAAATTAGGGGTGGAATCATCCAAGGAGGAGGTTATCATAAGGGGAGGCATCACGTGAGGAGGGAAGCTTGGATACTATCGTACAAGTGAGAGAGGTAAGAGAGAGGGAGTGTTTTAATTTTAAGGGTTTTAAATTAAATTAAATTTAAAATAAAATATAAAACCCAAAAAATTTAAAAACCCTGGTAGAACACATGGATAGGATGCATGACTTTCATAATTGTGTGAAAAATATGTGCAAGGCACTTCCGAGATAAATACTTTTTGATTAGAACAATAAAAATATAAACAAGCGGGTGTGGATTTTGTCCTTTTAATAATCATAACAGATTCAAAATTTTATCCCTCTTCACATATTATGAATAAATGTCACATACTCTACTTTAAGTAAATTATGTAGTGGAAAAAAGAAGAAGAACATATCAGTTTTTATAGTTTTTTAGGGAATAAAGATCCTCTAGTTCACTCCACCAATACTCTCTTAGAAAGATTTATGTTTTTCACTAAATAAGTACTCTTATAATAATACCTTCACAACCGGGTTTAGGTAGTTGACACCTTACAATATGAAAAGCTATTTTATTATAAACCTTTCAATCCACAACTTAGTGTGATGAGCTGACACTCCACCATCACTAAGTATGACCAGTCAATACTCTAATGAATAAATATTGATTAATTTTTTTGAGAAATACATTCAAGTCCCAACTATATTATAAAGAAATAGGAAACTCATCTTTTTCTTTATAGATAAGATCCATCAATAAATAATAGTTTCAAAGAGATCCTGGATACACATTATCTATAATAAATATAGAAATTGAAATATTACAGCAGTAACAATAGTATGATATTAAAATAGAGAAAGATAAAAAATGTATATCTACAAATTTTATCTCTTAAAAATATCAAATACATCATTACACATAAAAACTATTACTATTTTTTGAATGATACAACTCCTGGTATTTAAAATGAAAAATCTATTTTCTTTCAATTAAAAAATTCAAAACAAATCACCAAATAAATTGTTATTATTTAAATTTTGAATGTTGAAATAAAATACTAGCTTTACCTATAAATTGGAAATATTTATTCCATTGAAAATTATCCTTTGAATTGTTAATCTAACAGATTTTGGACAATACATTTAATCCGAGTGAGAACATTGCAGAGATCACAAAAAATATCTTGAATTTAAACTTAATAGTTGATTGGATCAAACGTAGGGTAATATTAGAAATTATGATTTACAATGCATGGTTGAATTCAAGACATTTGGTTGTTAAATCATAATTTAGTCCCTCAAATGTAGTTTGATTTCAATATTATAGTTCACGATCCATAATTTTACCATATCTTATGGTACCTGATATATTAATTCAATCCAACCATAGGGTATATAAGTATTATTCCTTACCAAAATTAGGGTTATAAATAATATGTTCCACATACAAATGTTGGTTATAAAAAGTGTTTCTAGAATTCTTAAAAACACATTCAAATTACATTAGAAAAAAATTTACCCTAAAATAACATTATAATAAGTTATCTTTCTCTAGAAATATAATCCAGAAAAATACTTAAATTATATTCGTTACTAAAAAATGATATTTGTGATATTTAAAATCAGCAAGAATTTAAATAATATTATTGAAACAACAAATACTTAAAAATATCCACCTTTTTTATGATATAAAAACTCATATAACAAAAATTATTGAAGATATAGGAAGTGTAAACACAAATGAAAAATATTTTTAATAAAATAAATTATAATTCTCATTTATATTTTTATAAAATATCTATTTATATATAATTAAAATTATAAAAAAGTTATGTGTTTCAAACTAAAGAGTTATTTATATTATTTCTCTTCATTTGGTAAAGAGTTCTTTATTTAATTTAACCTTATTGATTATCTTAGCCAAAAAATGTCGTGCTTACCCAAATTTCTCCCCCTTTTATGATATAAAAAAGTATCTATCAAGAAATTGAATATAACACAATTAATGTTTCATAATACCAACATTTAATGTTTTGATAAGATAAGGAAAACAAATTCCTATAATATCAACAAATTTGGGTAGATAAGAAAGAAATAAAGAAATATAACATAATTTTCAAAACAATTTCATTAAAATTTGTTTGTGATTATAGGAAATTCATGGCTATAAATGGATAGGAATCAATATTAGATGAGGGATAAAGAACTGGTTCATATGAGAAGTTATATATAATAAATATTGAACAACATAATGAATATCCTTGAGTTCTTCTATCATCCATTCAAAATTATGATTAAACATACCAACCCAATATTTCATCAATATCGTGGACTCTTGAACCATTTTCAGATCATCAACTAAATTTACTTCTCTCAATAAGATATTTTTTATTCTCCAACAATGTGTGAAGTGGAATACTATCACATTTTAGGTACTGAATATGATCATTTATTATAGAAAAAACTACTATAATAGATTCAAACATTCTCATATAATTTGGAGAAGTCAGATAACAATAATTATAATCCCTTTCTTGACTTGAACTATTTCTTTTTGATTCAAATTTTCGCCCCATACATTTTATTAATTACTTAAAATCTAACTTGTAAACTGACTTGTCTCTATGTTTCACATGGAGATCATCCTTTCTATCTGAAATGTATCACAATATTTAATGAAAATATAATTTCTCTCTCTGGATTTTCAGTTGATCATGAACTAATTCCAACTTTTAAATTGGGGCAGCTGATCTTTTTATATCATCCGAATATTTTTTAGAATATTCTAGCTCACTTTGAAAATTTGAATTTAATTCTTTAATCTGATTACATTTGAAAAAAAAAATCATTATATGGATAACTAATTGAATCATAAGAATCCTCTTCAATATTTTTAAGGGTTGTCCTACTTCAACCAAAATAAGGGACAAGCCTTCAACATTTTCATTGGATGAGGATGAAAAAGTTCCAAGAACTTTTTTTTACTCCCCAAATTCAATAGTAGCCTTCTCGAAGGATTTTTCACCCAAAAAACTATCTGGTCATCAATTATTCTAGTAGATTCAGCAAAATATTTATGCACCTTCTCACCATATCAATCATTATTTTTGACCTAATCTTCTTTATGAGCCTCTTTCTCATCTTTATTTTCAGTTGGAATTTCTATAAAAGTAACTATTGGAACCATAAAAACCAGTTGTTTGACTTCTGTAACCTCACCCTATTTTTCCTAAACCAAAAGATCATTAATTTTTCTAGTCATTATGATAAGAGACTCAATGATAGATTCTCTAGAGGGTTATTCAAGAGAATAGAGGACAACTTTTGTAGGAGTTGTTTCAATTACATTAACCCTGCGTTTCCTTCCAATTTTTTTGGAAACATCTTCTATTCTTATGTCACTAATTTTGTGAGTATAAAACCATACTGATCCAGAAAACTTCTAGTTTCCTTGATTCCCTAACCAGGAGAATCATATACATATTAATCATCATCACCAAAAATTATCATATTTACTTTCATAGTGATCCAAAATAAAACATATTTTCATTAGTTACTAGCAGAGAGGATGTTGTTTTGATGACATCAAACAGTTGTGTGAATATTATGGGTCGTATTATTTCTAGAGAAAAGAAAATAAACAATCATCCCAATTGGATAAAAGGAAATTCGATCCTCCTTTTGGAAACTATTATGAATATAACTCAACATATATCTACAAACAATCAACTTAATTTCACTTGATATCAAAAACATGATATACAAGTTAGGAAAAATGATTTTATTCATTTTAGAAATCATGGGAACTATTATATATTGAATAAATTTTACCAATACCTTCTACTTAGTTTCAATATATTTTTCAATAATATTCCTTACCAGGGTGGATTCAAAAATAAAATACATAATATACTCATATTTATGCTCTTCATATCTATTTGATTGAAGATCAAATTAAAAAACCCCTTCATGGGGGCACTAAAAATCCTTTCCACCTTTAAGGAAGAGACCAAATACTCCACAATATTTAACTCTAAAAAGACTAAATCCTCTGTGTCACTAAATCTAAATTGGGTGTGTTAATAATACTCCTTTTCTCCACTGTCTAAAACATACTCAATATTTTTACCGTTGAAAATAAATTCAAAATCTTGAAAAGAAAAAGATATTTTTAACTATAGGTTTGTCTGAAACAACAACTCAAAATCGACGACCTTCCCTTCAAGGTCTTATAATTTGGATCCGGAAGATCACTGGGGATTAGATTCACTTAGTCTTCATTCTTATCCTATTTTTCTCTTCTATTAAATAAAATATAAAGGTTTTATGGTTGGATTTTAGGGATTGAAGAAAAATCCAGAGCTTTGAAATTCAAAAGGGTTCATGATTGAGGGTGATATATATATATATATATGTGTGTGTGTGTGTGTGTGTGTGTGTGTATTTTGATAGTATTTTTTTATTTATTTGGATTATGGAGAAAAAATATTCAAATTAATCATGATGGGATTTAAATTTTGAAATATTATTTTTAGAAAAGAGTAATAAATCCTTAATTAATTGAGAAATAATTAATTAATTAATAGTTGAACACAATTTAAAACAAATAAAATCAATATATAGAAATAAAACTATTAAAATTATAAAAAAATAAATATATATTTTAATTTAAAGAAAAATATTAATTAATAAAAATAAATTTTTTATTTAAAACTCCCCATTAATAAATTCCAAACTAACCGTGGGAAGTGGTTTAGTGAAAATAGTAGGAAGTTGATATTCAATATTGAAAAATTCTAAAGATATATACCATTTTAGAACATTATCTCTTAAAAAATGATGTCTTTTATCAATATTATTAGTCCTTGAGTGACTCATAGCATTTTTCAAAATATTAATTTCCCTTATATTGTCATGTAAAATAGGAATATTATTGAAATTTATCACAAAGTCCAGAAGTGTGTGTTTCATCTACAACACTTGTTCACAAAAACTTTTAGAAGAAATATATTCTACTGCATATATTGATAAATAAGCTGAATGTTATTTCTTACTGAACCATGAAACTAAGGAATTCCCTAAAAATTGATATGTACTTGAAGTACTCTTTTTATCTAAGATACAACCTCCATAATCAGTATCTAAATATGAAATTAAATTAAAATCAAAAGTGTTGGGGTAATGTAATTATTAAAAAATAGTTTCTTTCAAATATCTAAAAATTATTTTAACAATAGTAAGATTGGATTATTTTGGGTTTTATTGAAATTTAGTAAAAATATAGATGGAAAACATAATTTCTTGTCTATTAGTAGTAAGATATATAAAGTTGTTGGCCATTCCTCTATATAACTTGTTGTCAAGTAGTTTTCCAACTTCATCCAAATTAAGTTATATGTTAGTACACATGAGGGTTGTATAAGTCTTATTATTTTCTAGTCCACAATTTTTTCACAAATCAATAATATATTTAATTTAGTTTATAATATCCCCAAATTTTTTTTGATGGATTTAAAAACCAAGAAAGAAATTTAATTATCCCATCATACTCATTTTAAATTCAATTTTCATAAGTTTTGAAAAAATATTACAAAGATTTATATTAGTTGAACCAAAGATAACATTATCCACATAAATTTGTACTAATAAAATATCAAATAAATATTATTTTCTTGAAAATTGTAGGATCTTAAAACCTGAAAAAATTTTATTTTTCCTAAGAAAAGAACTTAATCTTTAATAAAAATCTCTTGCCGATTCTGAAGTCCATAAATAGATTTTGTATGTCTGAAAACTGAATTTGGTAGATGGATATTTTTAAAACATGGAGGTTGTTTGATATAGGCTCATGCACTAAATAACCATTTAAGAAAGTACATTTTTCATCCATATTATATAATTTAAAATTCATATATGATGCATAATATAAAATAATTCAAACGGATTATAATCTAGAAATAGGGAAAAGGTTTCATCATAATCTATCCATTCTTTGTAATTATACCCTTTACCTGGTAATATAGATTTATTTATAGTGATTATTCCTTGGTCATCTTGATTATTTCTAAAAACCCTTATGGTTCTTGTTATTGGATGATTATATAGCCTATCAACTAATTCCCAAAATATATTTCTTCTAAAATGGTTAAGTTCTTCCTCCATATATATTATCCAACTTTTATATTCTAATGCTTCATCTACATTTTTAGGTTCTAATTAATATTGGAAGTCAAATAATTAAATTAGGTTTCCTATATTCCTAGTCTCAACTCCTATATCTAGATCTCATATAATAGTTTATAAAGGATGATCTTTTAAGGTTATAGGTTGTCTAGGTAGGACGCAATCGGGTTCACCAGTTTTATATTTTTCTATACAAAAATGAATTTCATAATATTCAATTTTATTTTCAAAAACATATTTAGGATATTCAAGTATAATGTTTTATATAGATTTAGTAACTTCATCTATTTGATTTATATTGTGATCAAAAGGATCACTTTCATCAAAATTCACAAGAACAGATTCTTTAACTATCCTTGAATTTTTATTATACACTCTATAAGATTTATATGTAACATAATATACTATAAAGATCCCCTCATCTTCCTTTAGAACAAATTTACCATGGTTTTTCATAGTATTCGAGATATACACCTTGGATTCAAAAACATTAAAGTATTAATCTTTGAGTTTTCTGTTATTATATAATTTAAAGGATGTTTTTTTAAGAAAGGATTGTATTAAAACTACATTAAAGATATTACAAGAAATTTTGAGGGTATATACCCAAAATGAGTAGGAAGACTATATTAAGTTAATATAGTTCTTTATATTTCCTGAATAGTCCTATTTCTTCCTTCTACAATTCCATTTTTGTGGTGTTCTTATATCAGAGAAGGAATATTAATATCTAAGTATTAACAAGAATAATTATATTGTTTATTCTTAAACTATACACTATGATCAATTATCAATGAAATTATTTTAAAATATTTTTCATTTTGAATTCTTTTACAAAATATTTTAAAAATAGGGAAACCATTAATTTTATGTTTTTAAAAGTAAACCTAAGTAAATCTAGAAAAATAATAAACAAAAAAAAACATAAGATCCTAAATAGAATATTTATACTCTAAATGGTCCAAAAAAATTCTTTGGGATAAGATCTAGCTATTTGTATATAGAAATTGTTTTTAATTTGATGGATGACTTGTGTTGTTGTCCTATTTTAAAATTAATTATAAAATCTATCTTTATAAAATTTAAGAATAATAAAATCAGAAACTAAGTGTTTATCCAATAATTTGTATAATGTAAATACATTAAAATGTTCAAGTCTTCTTAAGAAAATCTATTATTCATCTGTCTCAACAGTTAAATAACTCAATTTTTATTCACACAAGGAATTAAGATCCAAAGTATAAATATTTTCAATTTTGGGTTCCCTAAACTTAAGTAGTTTATATTTAATAATAGAGTAGTAATTATTATAAAAATTAACATAAATACCATCATCATAGATTTGATATATTCTTATCATATTTTTCTTCAACCCTTGAATATATAGGAATTTATTGACTAAAATTGACTGTGGTTCTCCGACTATTCTGACACTAATTATATTTCATTTTTCATTGCACCACAGGTAACATGGACTCTATCTAATTTTTCTAATGTATAAAAATATAAAAAGTCTCCTCTAATGTTCCCTGATCATACACTATCCACATACCATATTTTATTTTTTTCTAGTGTCCTTTTACTTATAAAAAAATTAAATAAAAGCTTATTTTAGTACCCAAATGATCTTAGGTATAAATGTGTTAACAAGTAAATATCTGGGTAACCAAATTTTCCTAATTATGACAAAATTTTTATGTCTCTCTTCAGAAATATTTCTAGAAACAAAATCCTTTTTATACCACTGATTTTTGGATTTCTCAAAAAACTATTATTACAACAATAACCTTTAATTCCATAATAAAAATATGTAACTATAGATATGATGGTATTCCTAAAACTAGGTAAAAAACAATTTCAATATAATTTAGACTTTTTTCATTGATCCCTATTCCATCTTTCTCCTTTTTTTTAAAAAAATTTACTTGGAATAAAATTTAGATATTTCTCTCCCTTAGTCAATATACTGATATCACTTTTGAATGATTATACCTCATCCTATACTCTTTGATTATGATTTCATGAATAGTGTCATCTAAGGTAGATTTGAAAAAAATTATTTCAATTATAATTGATATTTTATCAAGGATTATTTTTCACTTAAGATATAATTATGATTATTATTTAGTGATTTTTGATATTTACTAAAGTTTCGTACTTTTCTTCAGTCATTGAGAAGTTAGAAGCTAATATACTATTAGAAAAACATTCAGAATCAGAAGTAGAATAATAATAAGATTGTACTTCTTCTTTCTCTTTATCTAGAAATAAAATATTTTATTTTAGATTGGTTAGATCCTTTTTTGAAGTAGATTTAAAAGTAATATTGGATTTATTGGAAAAAATCAATGTAGGCTTCATAAATTTACTACTTTTGTGACCATAATCTGTTCTCATATGATACTTCTTTCTTTTCTATCCTTCTTTTCTATCTTTCTTTTCTCTTGTTTTTTGTTGTTGGAAATCAGAAGTGATATGTCCCATTTTTTTACTTTAATTGAATCTTACTTATTTAATTCATTGACCATATTTATTGATATTTTTTAAAGACTTTTTAAATACTTTATTCTTATTATAAAATTTATTGAATCTTTTATCTAGATGATCCAGTTATATTCCAGGATCTGGGAATTTTGAATCATTTTAGGATACAACTTCCTCTTCTGATTTATTTTCATATTTTTAGTGGTTACATTAACTAAATCATTTTACCTCTTTATCATATTATAATCATCATCTTCGTCATTCATTTCTGCATAAAACATTATTATAGTGGCAATAAACTCCTTCATGGTGATATTTTTTATAAGAGTGGATTGTATCATTGCAACCAACATCCCATTCCATTTAAAGGGTAATACTTTTAAAACTTTTAAATATTGATCTGGTTGAGTAATTGGATCTCCCAAGGGAGAAACATTATTGACTATTTAGGTTAATCTTATATTCATTTGAGTGATTATTTCACCATCATATATTCTGAAGGTATTGAATTTCAGTTTTACATTATTATATCTTAATTTAATGATATTTTATGTTCCTTCATAAGCAACTGTGATATTTTTCACATCTCATAGGCTATATCACATTGAGATATGTGATCAAATTCATCTGGAAAATGTCTATATATAATATAATTTATGGCTCTTGAATTGACATCATACTCAGCTTCCTTTGTAGCATCCCACTTTTGTGGTTCTCCAGAGATTAAATAAGGCTTGAAAATATTCACAAAGACTTTGAAACTAATATTTTTTAAATAGATAATAATCATTTCTTTTCAACATCCATAATTTTATCCATTAAATTATGGGCATCATATCATAGACATTCATTCTTTTGGTCCTACCATCGACATATATCTTCATATATACCATTTAATCATAATTTCTAAAGAATATCAGAATTCTTCAAAAATCACTCACTTGATACCATTTTTTACATCAGAATAATATAAAGATACATAAGAGGGATGGTGAATTGTTTCCCTTTAATAATATTAATAGATTCAAAAAAATTATCCCACCTTGTATATTATGATGATATGAAACATTATCTTCTTTAAGAAAATTATGCAATAAAAAATAGAGTAGAAAAACAATAGTTTTTATAGTGGTTGGGAGCATAAAGATCCCCTAGTACACTACAAAAATACTCTCTCAATGACCTTAGTGATTTTGACTAAATACGTCTTCTTATCATAAGACATGTACAACTAAGTGCAAACAGTTGACACCCAATAAAAATCTGGTTCTTTTACTAGAAAACTTTACATCCACAGCTTACTGTGAGAATATAACACTACACCATGACTAATTATAATCCATTGATACTCTAAGAAATGAATATTTATTGATTATTTAAGATAAAAAATTCAGCTCATAGTTGCAGTTGAAACTGATATATAATGGATCTTTACCTTTATTGAGAAGAGTTTTCAATAAATAACATATTCAAAGAGACCCCGGTTGTAGACAATCATCAAGAAATACATAAACATAAATATTAATATATAAAAAATACTATGATAGTCAAAAAAAAAAGATAAAAACATTTATTTCTACAAAGTTTAGAACTTTAGAATTGCAGATACATCATAACTCATTAGAAGTAACTCTCTTTTTTGAATGATGAAACTCTTAGTATTTAACAAGAAAAATCTATTTTATTTTTTTATATTGATCCAAAAAAATATTGATTGATAAATGTTGATTATTTTAATTTTGAATGTTCAAAAAAATAATAAATTGCCTTAGAAATAAGAATTATTTAATCCATTGAACATGATATTTTTAATTCATTACTAAATAAATTTATGAAAAGACATTTAATACTAGTGAGACCTTTAACGAAATCATGGAAAATATCTTGAATTTAAATTTTTTATTTGACTAGATTAAATGTTGGGTAATATTTTAAAGTATGAATTATAATGTGAAGTTAACTTAGAAACGTTGGGATGTTGAACCACATATTAGTCCCTCAAATATAGGGTTGATTCCAAAAGTAAAAATCATGATCCAAATTTGACAATAGTATAGGGTACCCAATCCATAATTTCACACTAAACATAGAGTATAATAATATGGTTCTTTACAAAAAGTAGGGTTCAAAAACAATACGTTCGACTTACAATCATAGGGTACAAATAGTGTTTCCATACTTATAAAAAACACAACCTGAATACTTTAAAAAAATTATCCCAAAAATAACATTAGATCATGATACATTTATCAAGAAATATAATCCTGAAAAACAATTAATGTACCTTTATTAATAAAACATACAAGGGTATTTGTGAGAATAAAAATCAATAATAATCCAAATAATATTGTTGAAACAAAATATTCCAAAAAAACAACTCAAATTATTTCTCCTAGGTGCCGCATGATTGGGCTAACTATGCTCAAACCATGCCAGACAACATTGTCCCATTGATAGATCCCCATGCACAGTTTATTCATGGTTACTCCTAACTATATTATATCTATTCACATTAAAAAATGGTTATTTTTTTTAAAATATGATATCTGAACATTATAAAATTTTAATTAGCCATACATAAATTATAATAATATAAAAATTAAAATCTAACATGGTGGGTGCCAAAAACTCCCCTCCATGGTTATTTATACCCTTAGAAAGTCTCATGTCTAAGTATAAATCCAAAAAATAATGAAATCTAATGAAAATTACAAGAAAAAAAATAATCCTCAAGAAATCAAGCTTCCCTAAAAAACCCAAACAACAATAACTTCACATAAATCAAGGAGAAAATCTGAAGAAACAATGACCACACATCAGTCTCCCCACCATTTAGAGATGAACTAAAATAGTGGAACAATTGGGAAATTTTTAACAATGAAATATAGAACATCACCAAGAAACCACATTCCCAAAATATCTAAAGGGAGTCACACAACTCCACGAGACAAACCCAAAAACAAGTAAATGGTTTAAAAACCACAAGGAGAGAACTATTCCAAAAAACATCCTAAAGGGTAATAGAACATATCTCTAGACCAAAACATCCAAATGAGGAGGAAAAAAATGGGAAAAATTCCTCGATAAGAAACTAGATATATTTAACCTAAGGGTTACAACTTTAATAGGATGGTGTTTAAATCCAACTCCCAAGAACATAGTCCCATTGTCACTTAGATTGACAACACAACCCAGTCAAATCCATAGACCATCCAGAAACAAAACAACACCCCAAGTATCCAATCATTCACCCTAGGTTCTTCCCAAGTTATAAATTCCAAACACAACCTTCCTGTGGTCTATTCCACACATAGGAAATAAAAAACATCAAATAATAGGGAATGAAAAACTCCCAAAAGGAACACCACCCACAATGGGAAACTAATGAAAGATCTAAGAAAAATTGGGTAAGGCCTAATCAATCCAAAAATTCTCTAAAATCTAAGATAATAATTCCTAATATGGATCATCATATAAAAGATACACAACCAAACACCTCAAGGATACATAAAATGATGTCCATTTATCCGTAAAACCTCACACATCCCTAATAATAACCATAGAAACGTCCCAAACTAGATCCAACACAATAATCTCCAAGAAAATTTATCCTTATTGAATTAACCATGAAACCATATTTCATGGGTCTAAACCACTTGACACAAAAAAAACTATAAAATAGTCACTAGAGAAGCACTACCTTTGATATACCCTAAACATTACACTCTAAAAAGGAAACAACACACGCTTCTCTATTCAGATCCAAGGAAGTGTTAATAGAGGGAGGAAGAACTGCTAAGATACACACTCTACATTTAAACATTACCTTTATTAGAGGGGTGTCTCACATAAAAAAACTAATACATAGATCCACATGTGTGTGTGTCCCCAAAACACTCCAACCTATCTTAAAACACACAAGTGGGAAAACAAAACTCAATATTTACTAAAACCAGAAATGTTTTACTGAAATAAAATTTTGAAAACTAGAGAACCATTAAAATTTTGATTTATTTCAAGAAAAACCAAATATAAACCATTTCAAAAGTAAAGCATCAATCCCTTACGTAGTTTGGTTATTTCAAAATGTTCTCAAAAACGATTTCAAAACAACACCAACTTGTTTGAATTTTTTTTCTTCTAGTTTTCAAAATAAAATTCAAACATATAGTTTAAAAAAAATTATTTCTTTTACCCATTTTAAATACACTCACCAAGGGTAAAATACCAATTTATAAAACACTATATTCCATTATAATAGGAAATTTCATCCTTTAAAACAATGTGTTCGCTTGATTTGAAAAATCACCCCCACATAAAATATTCATACAAATTTTAAAAGAATCTATATATTTCAAAAAACTTATAAAACCAATATTATTTTACAAAAAATCTATAAAACCTTATTTTAAAACCAAAAAATTTTCTCTCATGAAATCCATTTTACACTAACAAAAAATAAATTTCACACCACCTAAACAATAGAAAAAATAAAGGAATAAAAAATCCTCAAAACAATCCCAATATTCTAACATATAAAAAGAAAAACCATAACCCCTTATCCCATTTCCCCAACACACACCAGGAAATTGAAGGTTCAAGCGGTCTAAATAAAAAACAACTTGGATATGAAACTATTCCTAACTTGTCCACATAGTGTATGGGAATATGCCAATTATGAAAGGGTTCTTAAATAATGTCCATAATCAAGTGATTGTTTGTCACCTAGTTTGTTAGACTCTATAAAAAACATATATCATGACTTAATTCTTCGTCATTATCCCAAAGAATCACATTTGAACCCCAAGTAAACTCAAAAAATTACATTTAGGATCAAGAATTACCACCATTTTCATTAAACCATAACAAAAAAACATCATAAAAATTAGAATCAAAGGGAAAATCCCAACATCCCTTGGAAACACGAAGCTTAGTGGGAGAAAGATATTGTTACAATCTCCTCATACTTACCTCCTGAGTCTTAGAAACCTTATATCCAAGATACCAATACCCTAAATAAAAAAATCTCATTTAAAAGGGTTAGTCTACTATAGAAAATCATAACTGATATCTATGATATCATTTTTAATGAACCAGCCTAAGCTATCCATCTGACAAATGCCTGAACTAGCCCACCATTTGCCTGAAGGGAATTCCAGATCCCTATTAGATAAAAAATACATACTGGGAATTATAGAAACACATTTGGGAAAGTTTTGTTCAATAATTTGAGTATATTATATTGTAGTAATAAATAAATTTATCTTGATCGATCTATATATTAAACATTTATGCCAAAAGAAAAAGGAAGGAAAAAATAAAAAAAACAAAATATAATGAAAGTAGTAAACAACAAGAAAGAAAAAAATCAACCTCACCTCCCTGATTTCCCTCTCTTATAAGGAAAATATTACCACTATATTCCTATCTTTATCCAATAAAATTTCACTACAGCTATAAATTTTGAAAGAAATAAAATTCTAATTGGCTAAATAAAATCATTTAAACAGAAACTTTCTAATCATTCTATGAAAATAAAAGTAGGTTATAATCAAATTAGGTAATAGGAATAGTTGTATTAACTAAATAAAATAAATAATAAACTCAAAGGGTTATTACTCTCATGAGTATCTAGGAAACTGATATAGGAACCTATAACTGAGATAATAAAATTATTATGATCATATAAGCAGTCATTAGGCCACCATAAATCACCAAAACTAAAAATTTACATTTATATTACATACAAAGAATGATATTTTGAAATAAAATAGAAAAATAAATAATTTATACAGGGTTTTTAAAATAATAAAAAGCACATAAAAAATTCCTTAAAGTATCTTTCCTTGATTTTTTAAAATTAAAACAATCTCTTAGAAAATACCATTTCCCAACCAAAACCACTTGGCCAAAACTCTATTTTAAGTTCCCGCATTAAATAAGTTTCATAGACACCACTTTTATAAATATACATTTCAAAACTCAAATAGGTTTCCATTTATCAAAATATTCTCCAAAACAAGTTTTAAAACCAAACATTTATAAAACATGGCACAACAGCCTGAAACACTTTCTTCAAATTTCATGATTAAAATAGTTTAAAACACTTCAAACCCATTATTTATATTTTTTTACATCTTTAAAAACATTCATAATCCATTTTTATTACATTTTGAAAATAAAGATACACATATAAGGAAGAAATCACACACGTAGTAACTCCTATATCAGGACATCTAGTAAATAAAAATAATGAAAAGTACATATATTCCAAGTAATAATGTAAAAAATAGAGGATACCCTCAAATAATTAAGGAAAATACACTACAATGATCTATATGATCACAATGTCATGGGAATCTTCCTTAGGATTGATAAATAAAGGTCTTAAACTATCCATAAAGAACCTAGGATGAGACTATTGAACCTTTCGACATCATTGGGAGTCCTGCTGAACTACCCATTATAACAACCATGGAATTCATGTATCCATGAGAATAAGGTTTTAGTATTTCCTCATATGTAATTTCTTAATGAAATAATAATAGTGTGTCCCTAGGTCACCTTCCCCAGAGGAACATATAAAAAATATTCAATAGCATTGGGTCCTGCCACTCCTTTTATCTTAACTATATCATTGTGGCCAGTATACCCTTCCCTAGGTGACCAACTATCACACTAGGGGTTTCCCTCACATAGGTCACATACTATCTACCTAGGAATCCCATGAAAAGTCAAAATGGAAGTGATAACAATCAATCAACCATATACATCACAAGAAAATCATTGAAAATAACACATGCCTAACCTCCCATGCCATCATAAGAAAATATCCACCAAATTAATAAGTATAATAAGCACATACAATGCATCAAATTACACATCCCATCATGGGATCAAAATCCACCATAGGTACATAAGAATCAAAAGTGGATCAATATGGATTTACAAATTTTATAAAAAATGATTTTTATAAAATGTCAAATAGTTCATATCTTTAAAACACACTTAAAATGTCAATACATTACATCTTTTACAAAAGTTTCCTCAACATACACTTGATACAAATTTTGAAAAAACAATTATTGAAACCATTTTGAAATAAACACATCCTTTAAAACACCTTTTAAAATTTTCAAATACATTAAAGGGTTTCAAAATACCATATGCATGGGATAACACACACCATTAAAACCAGAAAACCCATGTTAAACAATTTTGACACCCACATAAATTCATTTAGAACAAATTAATGGAAGGAAAACTTTTAAAAACATTATTTTAGTGCTAAAAACCAATTATAATACAAATAAATTTATTAAAATCCAACTGATAATTTTTACAAACACTTATCATTGATTAACATCCAATTCCATGGTTTAAAATATCTTTTATATCAAAATAGCTCCACATGGGTCATACATAGAGTCATAATTAAAAGATTAAACACTTTAAAAAAAATAAGAATTTAATGTAATTTCATATAAAGTGATAGAAAAGAAACACCAACCTAAAATAGATGGTGCAGAATCCAATATGGTATAAAATGCATCACCTTAGGTGTTGGATACCCAAACAGGCACTAAGGAACCTACATGGGCCCTAGGAAGAAATGAGACATAAAAAATTAACCCACTCGTATCAAATAGTTTTTCTCAAATCTAATTTGATAAAATAGGGAGAATAAATCAAGGTAATAAAACTCAATGGAAGGGTAAAAAGTCTTTTTTAGGGTGATATCACCCAAAATCCAGAAGAATAGAGGAGAAGGAGGCTGGTGGTATGGGAGACATTGCATGAGGAGGAGGTGGATTCAAGGGGAATCTGTCGCATGAGGTGGGTGGAATGGGGGGTTTTTTGTATTAGGGGTAGGTGTAATGTATAGGAGTTGTTATAATTTTAAGGGTTTTGAAATTAAAAGTAATTAAAAATAAAAAACCATAGTTTTTAAAAAATACCCCTAGGTAGTCTGAACATTTTTTTGAATCATGTAACAACCCTACACAAGGAACTTCCTAGAAAAAAACTCTTACTATTTATTCTAGGAACCATATGGTTCCACTAACCATCCTAAATGGAAATTTCCCATTGAAACCCCCCCTACAGTTGTCTTATGTTTACTTATAACCATGCACAACCCATGAATAGTAAATTAATCTTATAATTTTTAAAAACTCATGCTTGAGACTTCAAAAAAATATAATTAGACCAAATTAAATTAAAATAATATAAAAAAATTGATATGTTGGCTGTCATAGGTGAAAACATCAAAAACTAAGAAAACAACATGAAAAGGTTCATTTAAAAAATTCCTAAAACCAGCCCCCAAAATCATGCTCAGAGCTTGATGAGGGATCTCTAATGAGACATGGTAACTTGGGACGTTCATTTTAAAAAATTCTAAAGACAACCCTAAAAATCATGCTCAAAGTTTGATGAGGGATCCCTAACCACCCATGGTAAATCAAGGTCAGTTATGAAAGTGAATTGGCCAGGAACCCTTCCACATTTATTACCTGAGTTCCAATGGTCTTAACTCGAGTCTACCAACCAACACCTAGAAAAGATCATGTCCTCTAATAAAATATTGTAATAAACCCACTAATGTTTTTCATAAACCATCTCAAGATTCCATCCTAATCGAAATCCAACCTATAGATTCATAAGTCTTGAATGGAATTCCGAATTACCACGAGCTAGAAAGAAGTTCCTCGGCATCATAGGAACTCCTTTGGGAATGATTTTTCACAAATTAGAGATAAATCAAATAGAATAAAATAAATACAATATCTAAAATAAAAAAACATACCAAACATATTATAACCAAATACAATGATCCAATGCATTTTCAAATACATAAAATTGAAAACAATAAGGCACAAGAACTAAAAATAAACAATTATAGACAAAAAACTACTTGAACCAAGCCTGGACCGTCTCTATGAAACCTCTAGTTACTAACCACCATACAACTCACCCCACATCACCCACAATTAATGAATAATTATCCAACCGAGAAAATAGAACCGGAAATATATAGGCCTGATATAAAAAGCATAATATGTCATCAAAACCTGAAAAAACTATGAAATATGTTCCCTAAGGAGATTCATGGATGCTAGTTTTAATATATACTACAAAATATGCTTTCTAAATATAACATATATGAAAAAAACTTGTCTATATTCACTACAAAAAAAATCTCTTTTTTTACGAAACTAAACCCACGTGATTTGAAAACAATACCACTGGCTAAATCCACTGGAAAAAGCCATTGTCTAAAGCCACTGGCTAAAGCCACTTCAAAACCATATACACCCATTTCCAATTCATTTAAAACAAACAACATGTTTTACCTAAATGAAAAAACAAACACTTTTAAAATGTTTAACTAGTAGAATCACTTTATAAATAAAATCAACCATTTTAAATCCTTTTTAAACAACTTAAACAAAAGAAACTTTCAAATCCAAAACAGGTTTTTACAAAACCTATGAAAACTCATTTCCAAACTAAAAAAAACTACACTCCTACACAATTAAAATACAATAATAATGAACCATACATCAGAAGAATATAATAATTCATAGTAAAACAAGTTTCAAGCGTAATGAGAGAAGGGGATATGATATAATCAAACACTAGATCAAACTCCCCTCAATCACTAACCAACAAAGCAAGCAAATGTGTCATGGCCTCTTACTATGTTTAGTAACATGAAAATAACCTAACCTTATATGAGTATACAACTCTTGAACCAACTACCTACATGCACTAAAGTCTAATAATTGGCCATCCAACTACCCCACACAATCCATATTGCGATTAACATCTCCAAACTAGCCCTTATAACATGAAAAACGAGTGGGAAACTACAGGAATGTTAACCAACTAAAGGAGCAAGATAGGTCATCCACTTAGTACCCAGTTTCCCATGAAAAAAGGATGTGAGGTTTTAAATCCAACAAGCCAAGTCTACCTACAAAAAATAACCATATCTACCCTCACCCCTAACACCCAATGATGAATATCCCCACACACAAACAACATGCACTCAAGATATAACAAGAACATTCCCACAAAATGTGATCTTAAGAATTACCTAGTGATCACTAACCCACTTAAGGGGTATGGAAGAAAGTGTAAATCAAGGGGTTTCATCCATATACACCATTTAAAAACCAATGTTCCAAATGATTATTTAACACCAAAACATGGCTTGGAAGGCTAATACCTTTCTCATTAAATAGATCAATTTTTAAAATCTATTTTAAATTGATGTAAAACAACCAATCATTTAAAATATTTCATAGTCATCCTTACATAAGGGATCCCTTCTTTGAAAATACAAAACTAGTACAAAGGCCTTCATCCCCATCACACTTTTCTAAAAAAATCACTTAAAATATTTTTAGAGGTTAAATTAAATCACCCTTTTATTTTAAAACATTTCAAAGATACCATTCAACAAGTGTCTTCCTCTTTTGAATCCAAAACAAGACTAAATAGACAAACACTTCCCATTTGACCATTTAAAACAGGACACCATAGAATTTCAAAATGGGTAAATCACACAAAAATATAAAATCATCATTTTAATGCACAAGAAAAACCCAATTTTCAAACTATTTTGAGGTCAACACCTCAATTCAAAACCAAATTAACTTTAAAACCCCGTTTTCACTAATTAAAAATAAAAACTAGTCCAAAACCCTTCCCACAACATGGAAAACATTTCAATATCCATATGATAATTTCAAAAAGTCTTAACAACTTTAAACATTACATTTCATTCCTAAAAACATGTAATTACTATGAAAAACCAATTGTACCAAGCTCCAAACACAAGGAAATTGTTTCAAAACTCCACAAGGTTATCACATATATTTTTAAATTCATAAAAATGAAATATTAAAGGTGCGAGATTTAATGTAATTATAAAATGTAATAATTTTATAGTAACACCTACCTCAAAGAGATGAGGACCATTATAGATCACATCAAAAATCATTACCTTAAATTAATAGCACATCCAATGGATAAGAAATGGTGTATAAAATCCATAGAAACCATAATACCTATCATTAGATCCACTTGGAACCCTAAAATAAAACCAAAAGACAACTAGGGTTCATGGGGGAAGCTAAATACAAGAAATAATAGAGTGATAAGGGATGAGGATGAAAAATAGTCAGAACTCACCTAAAATATCTTGTATACCACCAAAGTAAGGGAACAAATCAATAGGATAAAGGTGGAAATGCTTCTCCAAGGCTCCCAAGGGTTATATGTTGTTATGGAGAAGAATAGGGGTGAAAATATTTAAAAACCAAAGAGGTAAAATTAAAAATTACCAATTTTTGAACACATGGGAAGGTCGTATGGTTTGGCCACATGGTTTTTGAAACTGTACACAAATCAGGTGTTTCCCATTACCTAGGACAAGTACCTCTCTAATGGTCGCCCATGAGAGGTCTCATGGTTTGGAAAAACCATGCACCTCATCTTAGAATCCCCCCCCAAGGCCCACATGGCCTCATGCAGTACCCTGCATGGTTTGAAAACCCATGTGGGATCCATGCAACAGATCTTTCACCACCTGAAATGGTTAGTAATAACCATGTTGGTTAACCATGCTCCTTACCAAAATCCTCTAAAAATTGAAATTATGGTCCACAACCAACTGAATATCAACACCACTAAACCTAGATAAAGACACATAAAAAAACAACACGATAACATAATATGTGTTAAAACCTTCCCACTATGTAAATTTTTACCCCTAGAAAGTCTCGGCCAAATCATAAGAAACAAAATGAATGGTCCAAACTGAACCTAACCTAAGAACTACTCAAGACAATAAAATCTCTAAGCTAACAACCAAAATTAAAAAATTAATCCTAAAAATCATTCATAAGAAAGAAAAACCCCCTAGAATAAAAAAATCAATAAAGTCCAGTAGGATGTCTTATGAAACATAGTAGACAAATTGTAGTCTCCTCTCCATTTAGAGTTCATATAACATGGTGGAACAAAAGAGATACCACTATAAATGCCTCCTTAAACCACCATGAAACCTTGAGAGTAATACACTCTAAACCAAAAGTGATTCCAAATCCATTGAAGGGAGATCAATCTCAAAAATAATTAAAAGAAAAAAATATCACTCACTTATGGTCAAAACATGCATAGGTAACCTTGGGAGAACACTATATCACCCTCACATGGTGCATCCTAAAAAATACCTATATCCAAATACCGGTTAGTATACCACACTCAACTGGTGTCTAACACACCCTAGTTACCCAATTCTACAACAAAATGACTCTCTCAAGTCTAAACAATTATCTCTATTAGTCTCAACAAAATATGTGATCATGAACCACTACCACAATGGATGGTTTTCCCAAACAATCAGGATTAATGAAACAAAACTCATATCCCGACCACAAAACCTAAAAGGGTGGGATAAGGGGGAATATTTCAATTGAATGAAATAATATATAATCCATCATTCAAAACAACCATCAAAAAAACAAAAAAAAGGAAAACTCTAAAAATTTACCTCAATAGCTAAAAATACACAAACAAGGGAATAGTTGACAAGAAAAGGCCTCCAAAACAAAAGAAAACAACCCATCTTCAAAAAAAATAAAACTCGATGCCTCCTACAAAAACCAAGATCACTAGGTTTTTTAAAAATATAAAAGGCCACAATGAAGGTGAACTCAGGGAGATTTGATGATTTTCCCCCTTCACAACCTCATAAAAGAAACACTAGATGAACATATCTATAAAATGTCCCAATAAATCCATATCTAAGAAAAGGAGGGACCAAACCTACCACAAACACAACTAAAAATGACTAAAAATATCTTGACAGATCTCGTCCAAGAAGCTTTAGGTGTCCTAAGAGAATTAAATATCACATCAAGCTCTTCCAGCCACCTCCTTTCTTTCATGATTGGTGAAGGTTATGTATCCACCAATCCACATGGAGTCTGGGTAGACATTATAACTAGGGAAACGCTTTTGAATTTTTTTTGGGACATCATCATAAATGACACTTACTTCCTCGAGTCATTTCTCAAAATAAAAAACATTTGATTCTTTTAAAAGCAAGGAATAAAATCCATAATAGAAATCCCTCAAATGAGGCACAACAAAAACCCATAAAAAGAAATGTTTATTTTGAAAACTATCATTTAATAAAAAAAATTAAACCACCTTCCAACAAGGTATACATTCAAAAACATATCCAACATAATCTTTAAAACAAAAAAAAACCTTATCTGAACACGCACCTTACCTAAATAAGGAAATATGAAAAATTACTTTCAGAAACCCATTTCACTTTGAAAAAAATCATCCAAAATGATTATAAAAACATGTTCCCATTTTCAGAACACTTTCCAATATTGTTTAAAAAATCTTCATTTTGAACCCAAAACCACAAGTTGACCCACTATTTTATAAAACATTTCACAATACCATAGAAACTTACTCTTCCAATTTATTTATAAAACCACGTTTGAAAATAATTTTTTTCACCAAAAACATTTTATTTTACAAAAAATGTTTAAAAACAAGTGAAAAAGAACTATATAAGAATCCATGAAATGATTACAAGAACCACATCCCAAAAATGGAAATAGAACACTTCATATTCCACTTCTAATAAGTGAAAACCACCTCTAGAGAAATACAGAATATATAAGATCCCAAACATGATATCTATATAAAAATAGTTTTTTGAACTCCTTGACCACCATGGTTTGGTTGATTTGGTGTAAATCATGAAACACACCATTTAAAGAAGGATAACTTGACAACACAAGCACCACATAGTTTCCCAGGTCACGTGATCCAACTATGTGATTTTTTTCCTTCCACTTCACCGAGAAACCAAATATTGGTCCCCATCATGATCTAAATAATAAAATGGGATCTAAGAAACATAAATCATATTAATACCCACTATAAACTGCTAAAAAAGTCAAATTAATAGTTTAAAACCCAATAACCCTTGGAATATTGAGGTTTGGAATATGAAAAACCTACCTAGACTTTGCCCACCCTTACCTATAATTCTATATCGAACTTAACCTCCTTTCTACCAGGACATCCCCAAATAACAAGGGAAACTCAAAAATATAAATTCCTTACTAGAGTAACACCAAAAGATATGATACAATTTTATCATAACCCAGCTTGAGCTTTCATTCTACCTGGAACCCGACTCGTCCCGTTATAAGGCCCAAACCGTGTTTCCAATCCCCCCAGGCTAGAGACATGATCTGGAGCATCACTGGTACTCCTTTGGGAATTATTTTTCACAAATTAGATATAAATTTAATGGGATAAAATACATATAAGATCCAAATAAGTAAACATGACAAACATTTCATAACCAACTACCATGATCCAACCTATTTTCTTATATATACAATATACAAATACAAGGGAAAACAATTAGGTATAAAAACTAAATATAAACAACTGAAAACCAAAATAAAAAACAACCAACTCAAGCCAATCATAAACTATATCCATGAAACCTATGGTTTATCACCACCACCCAACTCACTCCACATCAGCCACAAATAATGAAGAAGGATCCAATCAAGAACCTGGAACCTAAAATATATAAACATGACATAAAATTACCAATAGGTCACCAAATCCAACTAAAACTATGAAATATATTTCCTAAGTAAATTCATAGATTATAGTTTAAAAATAAACTAAAAAATATATTCTTTTCAAATATAACATATAAGAAAAACCAAATGTGTCTATAATAACTACACAAAACATTTCTCTTTTTTTTAAATCAAAACCATGTGATTTAAAAAAAACCATCAGCTAAAGTTACTTCAAAACCTATAAACCTATTTCCATTTCTTTGAAAATAGACCACTTGTTTTACTCAAATTAAAAGTACACCATTTTTAAAATGATTAACTGTGTGAAGCTCTTTATGAATACTAACACCCATTTTTAAATCTTTTTTAAAGCACTCAAACACAAGAGCCTTTAAAATTTAAAATAGTTTTTTATAACATATTTTAAAACTCATCACCAAATGAAAACAAGGGAACAACCCCACATGGTTCAAATACAAAAAGTAGGCTCCATACATCACAAGCATATAAAAACGCACAATAACAAGAAGGTTTCACTATAATGAAACCAAAGGATATGATACGACAATACACTGGATCAAAATCTCATCAATTGTTAACTAAAAAATAAATTTAATGTTCTATAAGATCTACATAGGGTTCCTAATGTTCCATGCACCTAACAATATAAGAGTATACCAGTCATAATCTAGCTATCAACATGAACTAAAGTCCAAACATTGGTCATCCAATTATCCCACACAAGCCTCATTACGATGACCAACCCCCACCAATCCCTTATACATAGCATGAATGGTGAGAAACTAGTATCATGTAAAAAAACTAGAAGAAAAAGCTAGGTATTCCACTTAGTAACCAATTTCCCATGGTCGAGAAGAAATTGAGGCATAGAATCCATTGAGACAAGTCTACCTAAAAGAAATAACAATATATTCCATCACCCCTAAAACCTAATTATTAATATATCCACACATAAATAACATTCACTCAAGAAATAACAAGCACATTCCTACACAAGGGGAGTATAAAAACCCCATAGTAATCACAAACTCAAAGAGGGGAAAAATAAAGGGGAAATAAAGGGGTTTCATCCACATACACCATTAAAAAACCAAAGTTCTAAATGGTACTTTAACACCAAAACATGGCTTGAAATTCCTAGACCTTTCAAATTCCATAAAGTACTTTCCAAACACCATTTGAAAAATTATGTAAAGCACCCCAAGAATTTAAAACATTTCAAAGTCACCCTTACAGAGGGTTTCTGTTCTTTGAAAACCCAAAGCATGGATAAATTCCTTCATTACCATTACAATTATTTCAAAAACTACTTAAAACATTTTGATAGGTTCAATGAAATCACCCATTTCTTTTATAACATTTCAAAGATACCCTTAAATAAGGTTATTATTCTTTGAAATCTAATACAAAGCCAAATGGCCAACCAATTCCCATCAAATCATTCAAAACAATCCACCATCGCATTTGAAAAATGGAGAAACACCCATTCATTTAAAATCACTATTCAAATATATAAGAAAAATACCTTGGTTAAATCAATTTGAGGTTAAAACCTTAATTCAAAACTAAATTCCCCTTAAAATATTGTTATTACTCATTGAAAACAAATACTTATTAAAAACACTTTTCAAAACCTAAATACCATTTCAGAATCCATACTATAATTTAATAAAATCTTATCATCTCTAAACATTACATTTCAATCATAAAATCATGGAATTCTCTTGAAAACTTAATTGTGATAATCTCAAAACACTTTTAAATGTTTTTGAAACACCACAACGCTATCACATATATTATTACTTTCATAAAATGGTAATTTAGAAGGAACATCCATTCTTATAATTACAAAATAAAATAATTAAGTAGTAACGCCTACCTCAAACATATAATAACCAAGATGAAGCACCTTAAAATTGGATTATTTCATCAGTGACTACACCCACAGTATAATAAATGGCCTCTACAACCCCTAGACACCAAAAATACCTATCATTAGAACCACCTAGAACCCTAAAATGGAGGTACAAGATAACTATGTTTTATGGGGAAATCCAAATCCAAGATATAAGATAGGGAGAAGGGATAAGGATTGAAAAAGAGTAATAACTCACCTAAAATATATTGTAAACCACCAAACGAAGGTAAATGATCAATAGGATAAAGGTAGTGGAGATCATTTTGGGCATTCAAGGGTTATCTGATGTGAAGGAGACCAATATCTGTGGAACCCCTTAAAATTAAAGAGGGAAAAAGGCAAAATATCCAATTTTAAACACCTAGGTAGTAAAAACAGCTTGGACACATGGTTTTCTGTACTGTGTGCCCAATGTGTGTTTGGAACTACTTAGGGTAGGAAAAACTTGAATAGTAACCCTTGAGAGGCCACACAATTTGTAAAAACTATGTTCCTCATCTTGGAACCCCCCAAGCCCCACACAACTTGTTGGAGTGCCCCATACAGTATTAAAAACCATACGGGATATATGAAAATGGTTATGTCACCACCCTTAAGGATATTGAATGATTACTAGTAACCATGTGGGAAAAATTTTATCCTTCCCAAAATCCTCAAAAAATTGAATTTATAATCCACAGCCAACAAAAACTCAAGGCATGATAAAAAACACCAAAAAACACCATGACATGTGGGGTGTCACATGGTAAACTTGAAACATCACTAGATCTAGTTCAGTAAAAGGATCAAAATGAATTACTAAATACAGTAGTTGGGTGAAATGAATCTAGGTATAAAAAAACATAACCATGAGAATGATTTCACCATAAAATATAACACAGCATGTATCAAGAATAAGAGAATATAGATAAATAATAAAAGTACAATGCATTAGAAAAATGTACACCTCGATGATACAAACAAAACCAACATAATAAACATAAAAATATGAAAAACCATCCAATACTATAGTGAACTAGACTATGTTGACCTAATACGGCACCTGGGCCAATCCACCACAAGGCACGAGGAGTATCCTCAATCCCCTTGGGCTAGTGACAAGTACTAGGGTATCATAGGAAGACATTTGGAAATGTTTTCACCCTCTTTAAAATTAAGGATCAACAAATGGTTCCATTGGGGAACCCGAAAAGTGGTCTCCTTAAAATGGATTACCATACTAAAATAACTAATTAGATTAAGATAAACCCTAATCAAACATGGCATAAATATCAGAATAATTGAAAATATTTTACAAAACATTCTTTTTTTTTCCGCAAATGAAACCATTTTTATAACAATATTATAAATTTCCATGATAAGGAAATAATAACTAAAATGAGATAAAAGAAAAGGGTTTAAAAGTTTAATACACCACACGACTTGAAACTTGTAGAAAAAACAAGGTTAAAAACCCCCAACATCTCCATGTGACTCTAAAAAAACACCATAACCCAAAAAATACCTTCTTCCTAATAGAGATAAGTTTCATGAAAACCTAAAATTTATAACATGGAAACCTACAAAAATCATCAAGACAACATACCCATCAATTTGAGTTAGTAGGGTGTTATCCAAAGGCTATTGGGATAACACCATGAGTCTATTACATTCAATTTCAATAAATAAACCATGTCCACTAGTTTGAAAGTAATAACACAGTATATTTACATTTACGTTTATAAAAAATAGAGATAAAAAAATAATACCGTGTATCAAATCTTAAAACACACCATTCATAAAACATGCCTCAAAATATTTTCCAAGAAAATTTTATTAAAAAAACAATGGTTACCCTTTTTAAAAATAATACAACTTAAATTTCAAAAAGAAACAAGTTAAAACATATCTTTTTATTTTAAACATACCTTTTAAATAAATCTTCTCATGGTTTAATGAGCATTTCAGAAGAAACATTTCATAAGGCTTGTATCTAAATAAAAAAATCAATTTTTCCTTTTTAAAACTCAACACACACACACACAATCAAAATGAGTATAATCAATGGAAAACATAAAAATTAAAATCCACAAATAGTTATAAAAATTTAAATAATAATGTAAGTAAATCCTTATAATGATATTGATCTTGAATAAATAAACAATAAATCAAAATAGGCTCAATAATTAGATAATAAAATCTTATGAAAATACATAATAAGGAGTCATAATGTATGATAAATAGAATAAAGCAACAACCTTCAGAATAATAGTGAGAGTAATATATGTGCTAAAGTGTAAACAACTACCAGTAGGTTAACAATCACATATCTCATCCCATGAATCACTCTTAAATAGTCTCATTGATCTAAATCCCCTATCCAGGTCATAACATTCAACTAGGGGCTACTATAAAATGCGTAACTCTAAACTATCATCGAGAACATACCTTGGCTCACCACATAATTTCCTAGTTTTTCTCATTTCATAGATAACATAAATGGACCACCATAAACCCAATGTCAATCACAAGACAAACATAAGTCCTAGAAGAAATATAACAAATCAATCATATACTTTACACCTATGACATACCCCACTGAATAATGATCCCCAATCCAAACCACATAACTATGAATCACAATTCATATAAATTTAACACCTACATGAAAGAATAACCAAGGATAAAAAAGGGATCAATTAGGGTAAAAACATCAATCAATAAACAACCTTCACTCAAGGTTCCAAAGGGACTTCTATTTTTACATAAAAACATATGCTTTGGAAATCCATTTTCACAAACCATTTTGAACTAAACACAATCCCAAGGAAAAATACACATAACACTAAATCACAACTTAAACACAACATTGAAATCCTATTTCAAAATTACCTTTAAAAACATGTTAAATTCCAAAAAAACATGAACCAAACCAAATAATAAAAATGACCAATCAAATAAAGGATTCATCTAAAATAAGAAACTCAAGAGGAAACACACCTCTTTTAAAAAACTCAAGTAGGCTTTAAAATGTGCACCGCATTTTTATATTAAAATAAGGTAGTTTATTTAAAATAATTCAACCCCTTTATAAAATAAAATAAACCCTTTTATAAACTAGAAATATTCTTTTAATACGTTATAACCTCTTAAAATAAGTAAACCACAATTATTGAAATAAAACTTTACTTTATAAAATCAAATTGGTTCAAAACACCATGATCTGATCATTTTCAATGAAGAAAACGTTCAATGGTGTTTTATCAAACACCTTTAATGTGCAAAGCACCATGTAAAACCAAGGTTCCATTAAAATAAACAATTCCATCATTTTTTTCATAGGAAAACCAAAAAACAAGGATAACCTTTAATAACACAATGCTAGATATCATATACGTCATTAATGTAGTTAAAAAAATTTTAATGATTAAGAAATAAAAGAACTATTTAATAAATGGAATTGTAATGGAAAAACATACCACAAGTGGTGGATTCATGTCATAAATGACAGAAACCATTGGAATAGGTATCCATGTCATGACCCGTCCCTCGGGGCCCATGCCATGACTACCCCAAGCCCACCTTCCATAGGCCAGGGGCTGGATTCTAACACTGAAAGGCATATTCCCTAATACCGGGAAGGCATTGCCTGTATATCCTGTAAAAACACACAAGCAAGTACACAGAAAGATACGAACACAAGTAAACTGTATAGTAAACAAGGTGTGAACAGTGAGAAAAAGGATCTAGAATACAAGCCCAACTAGAAAGTACAAGAAAACTGAAAAGTACAAGAAAACTGAAATAGATTCTGTGAACACCCACCAAGGATCCTACCTAAAGGGTTGGTACAACTCTCAAACGGTCATATCTGAGGTACGCCTCATCTAAGTTCCACCTCTGAGCTACCTCCAGTCCAGGTACCCTCATCCTCATTCAGCATTGTCCGTCATCTGCACTAAACACAAAAAGGTGTGGGCATAGCCCGAGCAGGGGTGAGTATAACGATACTTAGTAGGGACCCCGAGACCCTCAAAGGTCTCAAAAAATCTACAAAGGATGAAACAAAAATCATGGAAACAAATGAAAACCCTACTTAGGTATATTCCCATACATATACCTGAGTTATCAAGTATACCCATCTCATTCACGAGGAAACAAAAAGTCCAACTCAAAATCCCAAAGCTCAACTGTTCCACAAAGGATGGAATACCATGAAGGTAACACCACAAAGGTATGTACCAAAAAGTTAACGCCACAAAGAAGAATACCACAAAGGTATTCCCACGAAGGTAAGTACCAAAAAGGTACGCCACATAGAGGATTACCACAAAGGTATCACCACTAAGATATGTACCACAAAGATAAGCCGTAAAAAAGATTACCACAAAGGTAAAGACTCATCTCACACCATGTATAACTTATATATAGTAGTGAAGATAATTAGATGTAACTACTGAATGATATTACTCTGTTAAGAGGTAGACCCATGTAGGATCCTAAACCATCAGATCTACATAGGATCCTAGAGTTGTCCCACATGGATTCCTAGAGTGGATCCAAGTTGGACTCTCAAATACAGACCCACGTAGGATCCCAAAGCACAAACCCACATAATATCCCAAAGCAAACGCCCACATAGGATCCTTTTCTCATGTTACAGCCCGCTACAGGGTTCCCTCACTAAGCCCTCTTGATTCCAGGAGGATCCGATCCTCAAGCCACAGGTGGACACTCCAACTACCATGATGTCCCAAGAAGAAGTATCCCAAAGGACCTCCATGTAATAGGGGTCTCAATGCAGTAGGTAGTGCGTCAATCGAATGCCTGGTCTGTAAGTTATCGGCATTTTAGTCTTGAGGGCCCGGTTAGATTCGTGTTCGATCCAACCCGGAAATACCCTAAATTTATCCAAAACTCAAGTAGAGTATATCAAAAGGACTTTCTCAATCCAAGGTTTCTATAATCGTAGACAGTTCATCAAACGGACGCTGGTAGCTCAAGTTATAGCTGAAAGAGCGAAAAGGGTCGAAGTTGGTCTGGGTCCGGTCCGACCCAGTCAGACCGACCCGACCTGACCGGGCCTGGGCCAACCCGAGTCCAGCCCTGGGTTCGACCTGGCCCGCCGGGTCTGGCCCAACCCGCGATGGGTGGCCCACTGCAACACCCCGAGATGTTATGAAAAATATTATTTTTAATTAATGTTTAGTGTTGTACGCTACACCAAAAGGAGCTTTCAACACACGCATCCCTGACTTGCCTTGCATTACACGCAATTGCGACCATCCTCGATAGCGTATGTAGTACGCAATACCGAGTTTCACTAAACGAGATATTATTATAATATTATTATGAACTAACCGTTATGAATAGTAATACCCACTCTTTGAAATTTTATAATTTTTATCTTTCAAAATGGACTTCATTTTTGGATTCAGAATACTGAAATTAGCTTAGGGTGAAATTTTGGTACTTTTCGGATAACTTTCATATTCTGATGAATAGTGAAAATTACTAAATTTTAATTAAAAACAACTTTTTTAATCGAAATAATTAATAGTGATAAATTATTAATTTGAGTGGTTTTAAAGTATATTTATAATATATTTTTACAATTTAATATAGTGTTGGTCATTAAATGTAATTTCACATTTAAACCAGATATAAACAAGTGTCAATCTTTTGATAGTTATTATCTCTTAAAAACACACTATTTATTTTGACGATGGGAATTAATTTTTAAATTAGTTAATGTAACTGATATGTTTTTAATTTGATAAAAAAAGAAATAATTTTTGAATTCATAATATCAAATATATCTTAGGCCTATTTTTTGGTATTTTACTAGAAACTTTCATTTTTTGATGAATAGTGAAACAACAAAGTGGTAGTTAAAAAACTGAATTTTTCATAAAACAAAATTTTACCTCTTCTGTGAGTGAAATCTCAAAAATCCGAGAGACACGGTTAATATCAAGGACTAAAATGTGGTTCAATGAGATGAAAATATTTTTTGGTGAATAGTAAGTTTTTACTTTTGTTTACCACGGTTAAAAGTAAATAGGATAATTAAGGGTAAAAATCACATTATTATTACCCTAAAACATGTCCTAATTCTATTGGATAAGAGTAATTCGACCAAAAATAACCTTGGGAATAAAATATGACCATTTAGTCCCAATTGGATTAGATTAGGAAATTTAATATTAATTTATTTAAAGAAGGGTTAAAATAGTCAAAATCAAAGTTTAATAAGTAAATCATTTTTAATATAGGGTTATACATAAGATAAATACGACTATAAATATTCATTAGAAATATAAGAATATTTCCTACATAATGGTAGTTTATTTATAATTTTTAGACATTATATAATTTAATTTATTTATGACACAAAGATGTTGCAGTAATTATCTTATTAATGAAATATTGACATAATTGATGTTATAAATACCCAAATAAATGTAATTTGAGACTTTTTATGAATTCCAATAATTTTATTGGTTAACATGAAATTTTATTATTGATTTAGATAACTTTTTTCGAACTAATCATTCTGTTATGAGTTTCACAAAAATCAATTACCAAAGCGTGTCAAAATTGACATAATATAGTTTTTAAAACAAATATTATATTATTAATTGTTATTTTATTCCTAAAAATATATGTTTTGTCCAAATGACTTAGATACGGTTATATATATTAATAATAAACAACTTGGGGTTATTTTGGCTTGTTATAGTAAGTTTATTAATCTTATAGTGTAAGAAAACAAGAAGACACGGTAAAAGAAAAATTATTTAACTTATAGTTAAATCTAAATGATAAAGTTAAAATAGCAACCTAAAGTTGTCTAAATTATATTGGATGAGATTATTTCGACCCATCCCTACCTTATATTCTAAATAACTCAATTTGGTGCTATTAAAAACCGAATATGACTTTATAATAAAATAATATTTTTAGTTATTCCAAAGGTGCCCCTCTCCTCCCTTATAAAAGGGCACCTCCTCCCTCTCTTCCTCACACCACTTTGAGCCTTCAATCTTGGCCAAAACCTGCCAAATTTTCGTCTTCACTTACCTAGAAACATCCTAGAGGTCCTGGTCTTCTTCAAAGACCAATTGTTTTGCCCTAAGAGGTGGTCTCAAAGAGGCGCTTCAAAGAAGAGGTAATGTTCGTTACCGATTCTTTCAAATTTATTTCTTCTTCCAATTCTTATTCTTTAGTTGTTTCATTATGAAGTAATAACATCAGTATCAATAATATTCTGATATGTTATTATAATTATGAAACAACCCTATTTCACCATTTATCCATCCTACGGAAAACAAAATCACCGCGCGTGCGTACGTACGGAATACCGTCTCCACGCCGTTGTGTAATCTATTTTCCACACCCACCTTACTTGGATGGGTATAATGGTGTAAATAATGAATATATATGATTATTGTAAAGTGATATTGACTATTAAATATTATACATACACTTCAATACAATTCCACGATCATGGGATTGATATCATCGCTCGTGCGTACGTACGGACTACCGTCTCCACGACGCGATGAGATTCATTCTCAATGATTAACCATTCATGAATTATTATAAAGTATATATAATAAGTAATCATGAAATATATGACATAATAATTATACTGGATTTATGTATATATATATATGTATGTCATTTACTTAATTCCATTCAATTCAATAAGGAAACGAAAACAGCGTTCATGCATACGTACGGCCTACCGTCTCCATGAACGGTGTATTTATTTCCATTTATCGATCTATTATATATATGTATACTCTGAATATATATTATATATAAATCATGTTTTACATTCTTGATGTAATTAACCATGGTCTAAGTAATCATATGAATAATTACAAGTTAAAACACGAACGACAAATGAAACAATTTAACCCAAAATGCTACTTTAACATTAATTTACAAAACAATGGGTAATATAAAGTCATAAGTGAACCATATATGATATCATAACATTGAATATGGTTCTGTAATAAGTCAATGACATTATTTAAATCATTATACAGGAGGTTTAGATCCATACAGAGCATATCGGACCTAAGGTAAGGGTTAATTTTTCAAATCTCATTTTTATCCGAGATTGCTTATTTGTAAGTATTTACTGGGGTTATTTATATCATCCAAGTCCATGTTTTATAAAAGTGTTTTCATGTATGTTTAAAGTCATTTTTACCCATTTTTTACTTTTACTACATGTTATGTAAGGAATCTTTCTTTTTTTTACGTTACGAGGTACTTTTTTGACTTTTCTGACAAAAGCACGAGGAGAATGTTATTTTTAACTTATACGGTGTGAATGGATTTTTACGGTTTCATAACGCCTCATTTTCATGAAGCTTAATCTACATGATTTTATGAATATTTTCAGCAAAATACTTTTATTTTAAAAGTTCATGTCATTTTTTTAAAAGAAAATGATTTTGACGAAGAAAGTATATTTTCCTCAAGAATTCATTTCAAATGTTTTATCAAAACCATTTTCCATCTGAGATGACATTATTTAATATGTTTATGTTTCAAGTTTAATGTTTCTATGATTTACATGGTTTAAATTTTCTTATTATGAAATGATATCCATTTATTTTATATGGATTATGTGATGATGGGATGATGTTTATGAAACCCATTTTATTTATTGGGTTATTATGAATGATGTATGTTTATTTTGTGTCACAAGTAAGAATGATTTCATTAATGAGATGGGTGGGACCTATATCTCCCTCCAATTCATTGGGTAAAGATTTATATCTCATGAGATATACATGGATGGAATGGAAAGTTAAACCGGCTCAGTAATATAGGACTGGAACGAGGAGTGAACTCGATTCAGAAAGGGACTTTGTCCACTAAGATGGTCTTGGCAGCAATACCTTGGCTAATATAGAAATCATATCATGTGCTTAATGGTTTCCACAATTACATGTTTTATTCCCATGCTATTTTATCATTCTTAATGTTTCTTTATGATCTATGCCTTACGTACTTCCATGTTTTATGTCATTGCTCAAGCTTTTGATGTTTAAACATTATGTTCATGTTTTTAAGTTCAAATGTATATGGTATATTTTATTTTATCAATTCTTACCCTTACTGGGCATTTGAGATCACAATTTTTATGTTTTATTTTCCCCAAGATATAAAGAAAGGTTTTAGGTAAGAAAAAAAGGGGAAGATCTTTGTGGGATATGTTGAAGATCTTTCACCACGATTAGAAGATTATGCTCCATGTTTCCAAAGACACTAAACTATTACGGTCCTTGTGTGTCTATTTTTGTTATGTATTAAGTATTTAGCTAAAGTAATGTAATGTCCATGTACGTCAAGCTTTGGGTCACTACAATTGGTATCAGAGGAATGGTTTACTCAACCTTTGGAAACTAGGATAAGAAAATGTTAGTGAGATCCCTAGAGATATTTCTAAGGTATGTCTAGGGATGTTCCTAAGGATAAGTATAGGTATAGGATATAGTCCTAGAACTATGGTAACGATCTTAGAATTTAACCTAAGATGTTAGATATTTAGGGTGCTCCCCCTTTACTATGTTGTTTTCCCTAGCATGATTTTTTCCTCTCACACTATTCTTTTTGGGTTTTAGAAAATGCCTGGAAACAAGAAGATTCATGATAATGGAGGATATGATGGACAATGGAATGATATTATTCATGAGAAACCAAATGAAAAGAGATTTGGAAGTCCAAACATCATTATTATGCCTAATCAGAAATCTCTTAATATGATCAATAATCTCAACTTTGGTAAGTTTCTTGAATCAGATAATAAGAGATAGATGGAGTTTCATGATGATCATAGAGGAAAGACAGTTCAATTTCCCTCATGTAAATCATGCAGGAAGAGGCATCGGGGAGATTGTTTCAAAGGAACTAGAAGATGCTTTGGGTGTGGAAAAGAAGGACACAAATCTAGTGTGTGCAAAGGAAAAGATTCAGTTAACACCATGGATGAGGATAATGGTATTACTACGACATCAACAATGGTAAAATGTTTTAAATGTGGAATGTATGGGCATTATGCAAACTAATGCCCTAAGGGAAAGTCTCATGAAGAGAATCAGTACGGCCATATGGGTAGTATTTATGTTGATGATGATGAAGAGACTACAAATGATATGTGAGATGAAAGAATTGTTGAAGCTCGGTCAATGGTTTAAGAAGGTAGTGGAATGATTACATGTTTATCAAGTGTAATGTTGTATAACTAATCTCATGGTACTATGAAATAAAGAGACATCTAAGGATTGTTACACTGTTGTCTTTCCTTGAGTTCTAAAAGTGTGTGATTAATGGTACCAGTATCCATGAAAGGTTATTCAGATATATTTGGAATGTAGATGATATGCGCATAATCAAGGGATAAGTAGAAAATTAAATGTTTTATAGTATTCATGAGCTCATGACTGATATAAGGAGAAGGTTATATCATGGTTTGAGTATATAGAATTTTTGGATTTTGGTATGTGGAAAGAGTTAACTTTTAACAGCACTCATGTTTTCACTAAGATTCAATGGGTATTCATTTTTTAAGATAATACATGACTAAGGCCTTCGAATGTTTGTAATGTTACCTACAAGACATATCTCATGATATATGGGGATCAATGATGGTATTAAAATGCTTGTTATATGAACTCTTTGGTAATCGTTTTCACTATAATATGAGATTGGACAGCAGTATTTTGGATAAGCCTAAAGATTGGAAAGGATTATGTTGGACATAAGTTAGTATTGTTGAGGGATAGAACTTTTTTTGATATTATTGATGGGATGTTTTAGTAATGTAGTTTTAGAAAAAGGACAACCTACAGGACTGGTGACAGCCCATCGCGTCGGACAAGGCTGTGGGAATCGAACCCACAACCGAAGTGCGACTGGCCTTTATCGCCTACCACTGGCCTACAAGAACTCCCTGTTTAGTAGAAACTAGTTTTACTATATTAAGCAGTATGATATATAAAGTATAAGTCCATTTTAGGAACCATATATGATTAATCTCACTATAGATCGACTTATGTATATTTTATAACTTTTGCTAACCTTTTGTTTGAGACAGATGGAATGACCCGTCATTCTATCACATGATCTGCTAACACTTCACGAATAACATATTCAACTTCATTTATTTAAGAGATGAAGTGGGAATTGTTCAAGGAACGAACAATTGTGAGATTGTACCAAAATAAAGTAAGTGTTTATTCTAATTCAAAATTTTCAACTTTAGGGAAATGATCTTGAAAACCAAAAATGTTGTCCTAGTGCCCTTATATCCGATGAATTAGATGGTACCCTAGATCATCACAAATTTATGGCTTTGTGATTGTTGGATTTTTCATATCCATGTTCTCTACCACTCTCTATCATAACTTGGTGGTAAGATTTTTCTTCCATATCCATATTTTCACCTATGTTCTTCTACGTGAAAACCCAGGGATTAGTTAATTTGGGTAACCGTTACGTTTCATTCATTAATTTTTAAAGACAAGTTTTGTTATTCCTTTTTACGATGTGGGTTTCTATTAAAGAAACTTTCAAGTAGTAAACCATTTATAACCCCGACGAATTTCGAGGGCGAAATTCATTTTAAGGGGGGTAAAATGTAACACCCCGAGATTTTATGAAAAATATTCTTTTTAATTAATGTTTTGTGCTGTACGCTACATCAAAATGAGCTTGCACAACACGCATCCCTGACTTGCCTTGTATTACACACAATCACGACCTTCCTCGATAGCGTGTGTCGAACGCAATACCGAGTTTCACTAAACGAGATATTATTATAATATTATTATGAACTAACCGTTATGAATAGTAATACCCACTTTTTGAAGTTTTATAAATTTTATCTTTCAAACTAGACTTCATTTTTGGATTCTGAATATCGAAATTAGCTTTGGGTGAAATTTTGGTACTTTTCGGATAACTTTCATATTCTGATGAATAGTGAAAATTACTAAATTTTAATTAAAAACAACTTTTTTAATCAAAATAATTAATAGTGATAAATTATTAATTTGAGTGGTTTTAAAGTATATTTAGAATATATTTTTACAATTTAATACAATGTTGGTCATTGGATGTAATTTCACATTTAAACCAGAAATAAACAAGTGTCAATCTTTTGATAGTTATTATCTCTTAAAAACACGCTATTTGTTTTGACGACGGGAATTAATTTTTAAATTAGTTAATGTAACTGATATGTTTTGAATTTGATAAAATAGACATCATTTTTGAATTCATAATATCAAAAATATCTTAGGCCTAATTTTTTGTATTTTTCTGGAAACTTTCATTTTTTGATGAATAGTGAAACCACTAAGTGGTAGTTAAAAAAACTGAATTTTTCATGAAACATAATATTACCGCTTCTTTGAATGGAATCTCAAAAATCCGAGAGACACGGTTAATATCAAGGACTAAAATGTGGTTCAATGAGATTAAATATTTTTTGGTGAATATTAACTTTTTACTTTTATTTACCACGGTTAAAAGTAAATAGGATAATTAAGGGTAAAAATGATATTATTATTACCCTAACACATGTCCTAATTCTATTGGATAAGATTAATTAGACCAAAAACAACCTTAGGAATAAAATATGACCATTTAGGCCCACTTGGATTAGATTAGACATTTAATATTAATTTATTTAAAGAAGGGTTAAAATAGTCAAAATCAATGTTTAATAAGTAAATCATTTTTAATATAGGGTTATACATAAGATAAATTAGACTATAAATATTAATTAGAAAGATAAGAAGATTTCCTAAATAATGGTATTTTATTTATAATTTATAGACATTAAATAATTTAATTTATTTATGACACAAATATGATGCAGTAATTATCTTATTAATGAAATATTGACATAATTGATGTTATAAATACCCAAATAAATGTAATTTGAGACTTTTTATGAATTACAATACTTTTACAGGTTAATATGACATATTATTATTGATTTAGTAAATTGTTTTCGAACTAATCATTCTGTTATGATTTTTACAAAAATCAATTACCAAAGAGTGTCAAAATTGACATAAAATAGTTTTTAAAACAAATATTATATTATTAATTTTTATTTTATTCCTAAAAATCTAAGGATCGGCCAAATAACTCATATAAGGTTATATATATTAATTATAAACAACTTGGGATTATTTTATCTTGTTATAGTAAGTTTATTAACCTTATAGTGTAAGAAAACAAGAAGACACGTCAAAAGAAAAATTATTTAACTTAAAGTTAAATATAAATGATAAGGTTAAAATAGCAACCTAAACTTGTCTAAATTATATTGGATGAGATGATTTAGACCCCTCCCCACCTTAGATTCTAAATAACTCAATTTGGATCTATTAAAAACCGAATATGACTTTATAATAAAATAATATTTTTAGTTATTCCAAAGGTGCCCCTCTCCTCCCTTATAAAAGGGCACCTCCTCCCTCTCTTCCTCACACCACATTGAGCCTTCAAGATCGGCCAAACCTGGCCACATTTTCTTCTACACTTGCCTATAAACATCCTAGAGGTCTTGTTCTTCTTCAAAGACCAATTTTAGTGCCCTAAGAGGAGGTCTCAAAGAGGCGCTTCAAAGAAGAGGTAATGTTCGTTACCGATTCTTTCAACTTAATTTCTTCTTCAACATCTTCTTATTTAGTTTTTTCATTATGAAGTAATAACATCAGTATCAATAATATACTGATATGTTATTATAATTATTAAACAACCCTATTTCACCATTTATCCATCCTACGGAAAATGAAATCACCACGTGTGCGTACGTACGGAATACCGTCTCCACGCCGTGGTGTAATCTATTTTCCACCACCACCTTACTTGGATGGGAATAATGGTGTAAATAATGACTATATATGATTATTGTAAAGTGATATTGATTCTTAAATATTATACATACACTTCAATACAATTCCATGATCATGAGAATGATATCATCGCTCGTGCGTACGTACGGACTACCGTCTCCACGACGCTATGAGATTCATTCTCAATGATTAACCATTCATTAATGATTATAAAGTATATATAATAATTAATCATGAAATATATGACATAATAATGATACTAGATTTATATATATGTATGTCATCTACTTAATTCCATTCAATTCAATAAGGAAACGAAAACAGCGTTCATGCGTACGTACGGCCTACCGTCTCCATGAACGGTGTATTTCTTTCCATTTATCGATCTATTATATATATGTATATTCTGAATATATATTATATATAAATAATGTTTTACATTCTTGATGTAAGTAACCATGATCTATATAATCATATGAATAATTACAAGTTAAAACACGAACGATAAATGAAACGATTTTACCCAAAACGCTACTTTAACATTAATTTAAAAAAAATGGGTAATATAAAGTCATAAGTGAACCATATATGATATCATAACAATGAATATGATTCTGTAATAAGTCAATGACATTATTTAAATCATTATACAGGAGGTTCAGATCCATACGAAGCATATCGGACCTAAGGTAAGGGATAATTTTGCAAATCTCATTTTTATCCGAGATTGCTTATTCGTAAGTATTTACTGGGGTTATTTATATCATCCAAGTCCATGTTTTATAAAAGTGTTTTCATGTATGTTTAAATTCATTTTTACCCATTTTTGACTTTTACTACATGGTATGTAAGGAATCTTTCCTTTGTTTACGTTACGAGGTACTTTTTTTTACTTTTCCGACCAAAGTACGAGGAGAATGTTATTTTTAACTTATATGGCGTGACCGGATTTTTACGGTTTCATAACGCATCATTTTCATGAAGCTTACTCTACATGATTTTATGACTATTTTCAACAAAATGATTTTATTTTAAAATTGCATGGAATTTTTTGAAAAGAAAATGATTTTGACTAAGAAATGATATTTTCCTCTAGAATTCATTTAAAATGTTTTATCAAAACCATTTTCCATCTAAGATGAAATTATTTCATATGTGTATGTTTCAACTTTAATGTCTCTATGATTTAAATGGTTTCAATTTTCTTATTATGAAATGATATCCATTTCTTTTATATGGAATATGTGATGATGGGATGATGTTTATGAAACCCATTTTATTTATTGGGTTATTATGAATGATGTATGTTTATTTTGTGGCACAAGTAAGAATGATTTCATTAATGAGATGGGTGGGACCTATATCTCCCTCCAATGCATTGGGTAAAGATTTATATCTCATGAGATAGACATGGCTGGAACAGCAAGTTAAACCGGTTCAGTAATACAGGACTGGAACGAGGAGTGAACTCGATTCAGAAAGGGACTTTGTCCACTAAGATGGTCTTGGAAGCAATGCCTTGGCTAATATGGAAATCATATCATGTGCTTAATGGTTTCCACAATTACATGTTTTATTTCCATGCTATTTTATCATTATTAATGTTTCTTTATGATCTATTCCTTCTATACTTCCATGTTTTTTGTCATTGATCAAGACTTTGATATTTAAACATTATGTTCTTGTTTTTAAGTTCAAATGTATATGGTATGTTTTATTTTATCCATGCTTACCCTTACTGAGCATTTGAGATCACCCTTTTTATTTTTTCTTTTACCCAGGATATAAATAAAGGTTTTAGGTTTGAAAAAAAGGAGAAGATCTTTGTGGGAGATGTTGAAGTTCTTTCACCACGATTAGAAGATTATGTTCCATGTTTCCAAAGACACTAAACTATTACGGTCTTTGTGTGTCTATTTTTGTTATGTATTAAGTATTCCACTAAAGTAATGTAATGTCCATTTACGTCAATATTTGGGTATCTACACCCACGGTGCACAGCCTGGTAGGTGGCCTGCGGCTTGCCGGATAGCCAGCCCACCTCCATGGCGCTGTCGCACACCACGCCACAACCGGAAACTTGCAGCGAGTTGGCCGCACCGTCACCGCCGTCATGGCCTTGTGATGTGGCACCTGCATGCTGGGAGGCACTGACACATGCCGACATCACCCTCACATGGTCGGCCATGTGCCAGCCGCCTCCCTCGCTCCGTCGCGGCCGACGGGCCACAACCCTTCTCTGGTGGCGCAGTTGCGCCACCGCCATCTTCACGGATAGCCAGAGTGCCGACCGCTGCTCTTGAGCCCCACCGGGTTCGGTCACCGTCATGTGTCACCTATGATGTTCCTCGGGTCACCAGGCATGCCCCATTGGCCCATTATTCATTCTGTAGACTTCCGCAGTCGTCTCGGGACGTCGCCATTGATTTAAAACCACCACAATCCACAAAGGTTGCGGAGAGGTCGGGCCGTGATCATTTGGCCTAAAACCTCCACGTTATAATGGTAACAAGTGGATTATTTGTTATTTAATCATGAAAAACATCAATAACGGGTAAGGGGTATTCAAAATAATAAAACCTACCTTGTCATTCATTGGAGGAGTCGAGAGGTAGAAGATGAAGTCGTTGAAGAACATCGGCATTTCTTGCCTCTGCAAAGCACTTCTGATCCGGGCTTGGGGTTAGTTTCTTATTCATCGTTGGAGAGGAAAAGTTCTTCATTGGAGAGAACGTTTCTCTACAATTGTTCCAAGATCCTTTTCTAATGAAATCCTCCAACCCAACAAAAAAATTAAGAGCCAACTAATTAAAAATAAGTCTAACAATTAATTAAAGTTGACACATTTAATTAATTGTAGTTGGCCTAATTTATTAATTGGATATTTGAGAGGTTTTCCCCCATTAAGAGGAGTTCAGGTGGTCCCCACCACCAATAATTTAAATTGGGGGTTTTTTAGCTCGGGTGGTCCCCACCTCCATAATTTCAAAAGAGAGGTTTCAAATGAAAAATAAAATGTTAATTATTTTATTTTTCTTCATCCACGAAAAACACAAAAAATAACTTTCACCCTCATCCTAATGTAGTTGAGGTGAAGGTCTTATTAAGTGAATAAGGGTGTTGTGTGTTCAACGGTGTCCTCAGATTTCAATTCTGAGCACTGGTTCAAATGTTACAAAAACCTACTCGCACGTTTACTAAACGTACATAAATAAAGTTTAGAAATTCATTCTGGGAACACCGGGCCTCAGAATCACATTCCGTCAATTTTTTACGACTCGTAAAATTAACATATAATTTTAAAAAATTACATGGAATTTCCAAGTCTTTACAATCCTAGGTTGTTTGACAACACTTAAATTCCACAACAATAATTTCAGAACAACTTTAACCATTACAGTCAACCCACATAGCCATTAGGGATATATTAAAAGAGGGGTAATGAGAATACACATATAATATAAAGAAGTATAATCCATTACCCTTCAATTTTAAGAAGAAACCACAATGAAATAACGTCTAAACCACAATAGAGAGGATTAATATAAGTAGATATTATTTTGGATGGTAACTAGGTCAAGGGATTTTGAATTGGGAGACTCGGGAAGGAAATCCCAATTAAAAATAACCTAAAATTAAAAAAATACCCCAATAAGAGTAGGTTTCATGGATGTCTCACACAGTTTGAAAAAACATGTGAAAACCATGAAATCTCCATTATCCCAACACTACAAAGGTCCTACAATCATCTCACATAGTTTACGAAATCATGTATAGACTACTTGAATTCCTCTATCCCAAAACTACTAATAGAACATGATTTCCACTAAATAGTTTCCCAAACCATGAAACCTTAGAAAGGATTTAAAAATTAAAAATTTTAAATGAAAGACCATCTAAACTCAAGGAAAAAACTAAGCATAGAAACACAAGAAAGAAAGTGATTTTTTGGGTGTCTCAATTCTCCCCACTATGCCACTTTCTTCCCCCCACAAAGACTGATCACAGAATTTCATTGATAATATAAACTAAGGGAAAGGTCAAGACAAACATAGATAAAATAAGGGACTATAGAAAAGGCAAAATCCAAAACTACAACTAGAAACATGAGACCCAAACAACCCACTCCTCAGAAAAACCCACTAAAAATGATTTATTTTCCAACCACTAAAACTTTAAGAACCTTAATAGTGGATTCACCACACCATGAAATGTTGGGAAGATCACTCCTTAGAAAAAACCAAGGTAAAAAGATCTAGAAACAATGTCATATCCCAACCAAGAACATAGAGAAATAATTATAAAGAACACATTGAATGACTAAAGTTATCCAAACTATTTTTAATTTTCATAAAATAGTGAAACACTAAATCCATAGAAAAATAAAAAAAATATCCAAAAAATTGTGGAACAGTTGAGCACATGAAACTAGGAAAAACATCACAAGAGGGAACATCCTCAAAGAAAAACAAAATGATCACAAGGTAAAAATACCCTAGAAAAACACTAAATATAAATAAGAGAAACCACTTGAACATGAAGATTCCATAACAAGGAGTGGAATGGTTCTAACTTTAGGTTAGGAACTACACAGAGGGTAACTTGTGGGGGAGGGAGACTCAAGGAACACCCACTCTTGGTGATCCTGAAAAAAACCCTTAATTCAGTAGCTCTCAAGGTCTACCAAACAACAAAAATCTTATCCTTGATATCCCATCCTACACCATGGAATTACCATGTCTACCATAAATCCTAAAATAATGAAAACACCATGAAAAATCGCAACAATAAATTTAAATAAACGAGGCATGAACAACTAAAATTGAACTAGCACCAGGCCAAAATATATTTTATCCATTAAAAAAAGAGAAATATGGTGTACAAAAAAAATGGATAAAGGACTAATAAAAAGATATTATAAAATTGGACACTTCTAAACCACTAAATATATTTCAAATATACCATGGAAAAAATAACAAAGATAATTTCTTAGGTAAAAGTTGGGTCTAAGACTTCTTTTTATTTTGAGTTTAGTTCAACATAAAAAACCTATGGAGATCATCGTGATGCACACACTAATGATAGGTCCTTAGAAAAGTCAAATAAGAAAGCCTAACATATGTATAATTCCTACACTAATATCAAAAAACTATATTCCACTTCTTTCTCACCATAAAACTCTTACTAACAAAAGTTAGGGTCACAAAGTTTCTTACCACAAGCATTCCTACTGAAAATGATTTTGTGATAACAGCCTTATATACCACTTCGATGATGGTAGACCAGCCAAAATAAAACCCCATATAATTTATATCTAGATGAATTTCTATAGAAAATAACCAATCCTTCTTTGAATTGTTAGTATCCGACTCATGAGTAAAAGGGGTTAGTCTAGTGAAATGTTTAACATACTATTTCATCAACTAATCACCCTGAAGAAAACTCATGAATCACATCACCTTAAAAGTTCTCACCGCCTCAAGATAGAAGTAATTGATTAAGTCAGTCTTCAAATATCTCTAAGAAAAATCTATTAATGTTTGGGAATTGATATTTTACTACCACTAATCCAAACTTGACCCTTTAAAATGTGGTGTGGTGCACCTCACCATCAAGGATTATGAAATCAATAGATACTTGAAGATATATTCAACCTTATCCATTGAATCTATCACCTCATAATGTCCTTTATCACCACAAAAACTAGTTAATGTTTGCTCATAAACTTTGATGTGTGATCCATAGGTTGAGAATAACTAGGCTTACCAGTCCATCATGAGTCTAAGAAGATTATGAGACTAGAAAGACTATTTATAGATCAAAAAACAAAAACTAAAGTTATTTTCCCTTGAATTTTCAAATCCATTATAGGTTTAACATTCTAAAACATCACAAGATGAAAAAATTTAATCAAACCACCAAAAATCCTTCTACAAGGGATGAAATGCACATATCAACCAAAATCAGATTACAAAACACCCTTTTAAACCTCAGTTCAAAAATTATTAACATATACTTCATTACATTTAGAAATACCAAAAGGGTTCAAAAATTTAAAAAAAATTCAAACCCAAAAATAAAAATGAACTAATTTTTTTAAAACAAATTTCCATTTAAACCACCCATTTCAAAAAACATCAATAATTTCACCACTTGAAACCCATGGAATTATTTCCTTGAAAACCATCAAAACCCATAATTCAATCCATACACATAAATATTTTATGCTAGAGTTCAAAAACATTTTCACCAAAGCAACTCAAGCACTCCAAACATAGTTTTAAAACTAATATTACCTACCCAATCACAAAATATATCTTTAAAACATTGTTAAATCACTTTCAAAATTCATAAAATTTTATTTGAACACTCCAAAACAATCCTCAAAAAACACAATAGAGTATAATAGCATTAAAGGAAGAAACAATACCCACTTTATCCACTATGCCTAGTCTGGATGAATGGTTTTTAAAACCATGTTCCAACCATGTGAGTCCCACTAGAGTTATATAGGATAGGCTACACAACTTGAGCATGGTTTGAAAAATAGTTCGCCTTACCCATACACCTTTCTATTTCCTTAAGTTTAAATCTAAAACTAATAATTTATTAAAATATATCTTGGGGTATTCCTATAAATCCAATTCGTAGAACACAACATAAAAATATGTTAAGAATAAACCACTATAGATACAAAAATTAAATGAAAACTCTCAACCACCCATGAAAACTCATGGTCAATAATGAGGAATAACTATCTAAGTACTCCTATACACCCACCGATGGAGTCCTAATAGTCCTAACCCATGTCTACCACTGAACCCCCTACCCTAACCACATCAAATAATAAGTTTTCTTATATACTATTTTGTAGTGAATCATCATAGGTTAACTTTAAATGACACCAAGGTCAATCTGCTTTAAGGCCCGATGGGTGTTCTTGATTACACCACACTGATGAAAAGAACTATGGTATCACCAAAAAACAAACAAGAAATATTCCACACTCATTAAAAACAAGGATCAATAAAGTTTCTAATCTAGAACCTGACATGAGGTCTCCTTACAATGGACAACCATGCCAAATTAAATAGGTACATATAAAGATAAATACTAATAAAACATGGTCTAGAGCTCTAGATAAATGAAAAGATTTTTCATAGCATTATTTTCTCCCACAAATGAATCCATTTTTATATAAATATTTTACTTTTAAAAGATAAGGAGATAAAAAACATTAATAAAACTAGGAGGCCTAAATTTACAATGCACCACATAACCTGAAACTAGTCAAACCAAAATGTTCGAAAACCCCCAATATCTTTATGTGACTCTTAATTAACCATTATAACCAGAAAAAAAAATCTAATTCTCAATAGAGAGAGATAGAAAGGTAACCTGTAATCCGTAACTTGAAAACATATAAAATACCAGAATAATGTGTACCCACCAATATGAGTAAGAGGGGTGTCAGACAAAGGCCATTAATATGCCATTATGAGTCCATTAAATTCATTTTCTATAATAAAACAAATACCACTACTGAGAAAGTAAAAAAAAATATAATTTCATTTCCCTTTTTGAAAAACATAAATAAACACATAATACCTTGTGTCACTTATCAAGACACAAAATGTATAAAAAAAGTCTCAAAATGTTTTACATGGTAATGTTATTTTGAAAAACCAACCATTACCCTTGTTGGTCAGAGTAGACTCCTCAGCAGGGGTGAATTTGGTTTCCAATTAAAAACTAGCATTTAAAAATATTTAAAAAATAATCAGTATATAAAAATATCCTAGTTAAATATAATATTATAAATTTATAATTTAATGTCTTTAAAATATTTCCTATAATCTTGATCATAACTCAGTTAAAATAAATTTTAAATTATTTTTACCTTCACAAAAAATCTAATAATCTAAAATAGAATATATAAAACAATAACAAAAGATAAATTTTTGAGTATTGTTTTTATATAAAGTTTTTTAAAACTAAAAAAGGTTGGTTTGGAAATGTAATTAATAAAACAAATAAGAACACTTAATGGAAGAAAACAATAGGTTTAGTCTGAAGCTGAGATCTAGTCCTCTTCACTTGAAAATATCAAACTACTAAGAAATTTATTAAATAATAAACTTTAACCATAACCCAGATCTTGTTTTTTTAAACAATTATACACAAGGTATTCTAGGATACAAAAATCCTATTCCACAGTTATACATGAGATATAATAAGTAGAATATTGAGGTAAATAGTATCTAATACTCTTTAGTATAGTGCAGGAGTATGTGTTAAATAATATAAAGAGTAAGGAACACACATCTCAAAAACTAAGATAAATCAAAGAGATAAAAATATGGGAAGAGCTAAAGTCTAAAGAAGCTTTATATAACTATCTTCAGTTGATTAAGTTTCTTTAAATATATCCTTGAAAAATATTATACCAAGTATTTCTCTGATAGGTTAGAAACATAGTGTCTTAACAACATTTAATGTTGTAATATGTCAGAGTAAGTCCTTAGTATGTCACTCTGCCTCTCTTACACCATACCTTCATCCACAAGTGGATATTCTTTTTAATGATATTGAATTCTATAATTATAAATTGTATGATATTCATAAATTAATCCTCATAGTCGTTAGTTTAACCTAGAAACCTTAAATGATTTGAATCCTTAGTAAATGCTACAAAATATGGTGGTTATAAATTTTAATATCTCTTGTTTCTTAATTTATACACGATTACATAGTATTAACTTAAGCATGATCACTTTGTCTTGTGGTCACTTAGTATTATTACTTTCCATGGTCAATTTCAATTATCAATTGGATTCTTCATGCAGCCACTTCAAGACATAGATAAAAATTGATTATCTAATGCATGGTTATTTGATTGTTCATGTGGTCACCTAGATTTCAATATATAGTCACTTCTATATGGGTACTTCCAAAATTATCCATTTTTATAGTTTTTTTCAGAAAATTAGTTTACTATCATAAAATATAAATAAAATTAATTACATAATAAACATGATTTTTGTTCATTAAAATAAGTAGGTACTATTCTAAGACAATAATCTTCCCATTTTGATGCTCACAAATCAGGACATATATATGAAATAAATTGAAACATGAAACATCATAAATTTCTATCCCTTTTGAGATTATCAAAAATTATTCTAGATTAAAATATAACATATATAGTAAGATATAAATATGGAAAATAAAGTGAAAAAAACCAAGACAAAAATATAAACAAAGTATTCAATTAATATCAAGATGATTTTAAAAGGGTACCTTTTAGGCACTCCAATCAGAACCTGAATTCAACAGATTTATAATATTCGAAGAGATAATAGAATAATTTCCATTTGTTGTATAGAATGATACTAGAGGATGAGTTTGTGGTGAATAGGTGGAAGTAGGTTCTTTAATAACGACAAACATGGAAATAAGGAAAATATGTTGAAATTATTTCCTATAAAAGAATTCAAAAGGATTGGTAGAAGAGTTAGTAAAAGGAGTGGATAAAGGAATGGTTAAGATAAGAAGATACAAGATGGGAGTATTTTCTAGGTAAAGATAAGGTTTAAACAATCAAGTGAAGTCCTTCAAATATCTTGAACCATGCTCCATGGCCTGAAAATATTCTTCCTTTTTCTCTATAAAATATTCTAGAATAGGGTTAATAACTTTTAACTTCTCAACTTCATACTTAAAGGCCTAATACAAATGAATTATTTTGAGATCAATGGCTAAATATTTGAAAATTTTCTTCAAATAATATTTGGTAAAGATCCTGGTGAGATAAATATAAATAGACCTTTGGATAATGTCTCTTTCTCTAACCTCTTGTTTTATATATTTTATATCTAGATCCAAAGTCTTTCCTTCATGTTTTTAAAATCCCTCAAACACCATATCTCAGGTCCTCTAAAACTCAACCAAGATAACGTGAAAATAATATTTTTAAGCTATTTGATGAGATTTTAACTAACACCACTTTGGATAGGAGTAGGACATGGAATATAAGAAAATGTAGAAGTTTCAATTGATGAAAAAGACTAAAACACTTCATTCATAATATTTGATCCAACTTAAAAATCATATTCTTAAGATATTTATGTTGAAAACCAACATAATATATTAAATCCTTAGTCTTGTTATTTATAATATCCATCTTAAGATGTATTTTTGGTTGAAAATGAGTTATATAAAAGGGTGACTATCTTGGAGAGGTCATCCTCTCTATTTGGTTCCATAGTATTTCAAAATCCAATAAATAATTCATTCAAAACACACATAAAGTCTAATTTTAACCCATTAAAATAATTTTTTTGTTACATAGGATATAGATGGAGTATAAGGATGTATTATAGTATATGAATCAAAAGTATCTTTTCTACTATATTTGTAACATCTAGGCATGGGTGCCACTAAACTAATGCCCTAAGCCAATGCACCACATGACCTCAATCATTCCTCCCCTTATGCTAGAGGCTACCAACCTATATTGAGGGTCTAATGAGGAATGTGGGAAGACTACTACCACTTTACTAGAGTAAGAGAATAGTGGGAAAAAAAGATAAATAATAACCACATAATAATGATCAATAACCATGCATCATATAATAAATTTTATAAAATTGGTAAAATCCCAAAAACATACAAATAAACATACCATTTCAGAGTAGTTTCAAGTTATAAAAAAAATTGAAACAAAAAACTAAATAAAATCCTTAAATAGGGTCCCAAAATCATGTTCAGTTCCCTCATCAATGATCTATCCCAAATACCATATCATCCATTTCACATAGGTAATTTTCCATTATCCTGACCTACAACAATGAAGTCTACTTAGGTACCCAATAGTGGTTAGAGAAGGGTTTTAGTATAACTCTATAGGACACCAACAACAGTTTTTATAAAAATATCTCTTCTAACAATAGTTTATTCATAGGTATAGTAAAAAATATAAAAATAGATGAAAAGATAGGCTTTATTATTTAACAATATTTTGATTAACCATGTTTATTCTCAATTCTAAGTGATACTTATACCCATCATACCCACTTCAGCACATGTTGTTCATCTGTACCATATGTCATAGGGGTCACATGTAATAACCTAGAATTTCTATGTAATTTTTTTTAAATATATGATAATTTTACAAGTCCACAAAAATTAACGGCACATGATTTTGAGGCCTGGAAAGCTCGGAATGAATTTCTGAACTTTTGTTCGGGTACATTCAGTAAACGTATGAGCGAGTTTTTTTTATAACATTTGAACAGGTGCTTGGAATTGAAATCCAAGGACACCGTTGAACTTGCAGCGCTAGTATTCACTTAAGGAGACCTTCACCTCGACCGGAGTAGGTTAAGGGTGGAAGTTATCTTTTCACATATTCGTGAAAGAATAAAATGAAATAAAATGGTGTAACATTTTATTTTTCTTTTTCTTTTTGAAACTTCCATGTGGATGTTTCATAGGTGGGTACCACCTAAACTAAACCTCCCATGAGAGGTTATAGTGGTGGGGACCACCTGAACTAACCTCCCATTAGAGGTTATAGTGGCGAGGACCTCCCGAGGCTAAAGCCCCTTAAACTCCCTCTTAAGTGCGGGGAAGACTCTTAAACTTTCCCCACTTTAATGGTGACACCCCCTTTAATTTATTATGCCTACCACTATGTAATTAATTAATCCAATTTGAAATTGTTCCAACAATTAAAATTGGGGAAACACAATAGTTGGATATTTTGATTTTGGGGGAAATTATTAGCAAAGGGGAGAGCTCTTGGACGATTGCTTTCTCCAATGGAGAACTTCTTCCATGAAGAACTTCTTCTATGAATAATGCTCCCCCAACGAAGAACGCTGACACATGACTTAGGATTCTTCCTCGGGACATCCTCTAACATGGGATGTCTTCAATCGACGATCAATTTTCCCTCCACATCGACGACAACAAACGAACGAGGTAGGGTGGTTGTTTGAAATTCTTACCTTTTTCATTCTTGACGACTCATTGTAATTCAAGAGATATTATACCCACTTGATACAGCTCTAATGTGGAGAGTGCAAGCCAAATAAACATGGCATGTCCTCTTTGCAGTTCTTGTGATGATTTGTGGTGTTCTTCGTGATAGAGGAGGTCGGAGACCAATCACGAAGGGGCAAGAGAACGGCGGCCGACACCACTGCCATCCGCGACGAAGGCGATGGCACAAAGGTACTACTCCATGGCCACCACCGCCTCGCAGCCTTTGCCGATTGGGGCCACCACTGCCCGAGGCACCGCCGCCCACAACCTCCATGCCCCATGGTGCTATGCCGCCCTGTGGCCTCGCCGCACCACCCCACGGCCTCTTCATGCCGCCCCGCAGCTATTTGCACCACCCTGCAGCCAACACGCCACCTTGTGGCCGAACCGCCCTCGTGGAACCCCCGTAGGCAAGCCTCCCTCGCGACACCCTCTGCGGTTGAGCTGCCCCGTGGTTGAGCTTCCCCGCGCCCTCGCGGAACCCCCGCGTCCTAGTCGTTCTCGTGGCACCCTCCACAGCCGAGCTGCCCCACAACCGAGCCACACCACACCCCCGCGGAACCCTCACAATCGAGCCTACCTCGTAGCACCCCCTGCGGCTGATCCTCCCCGCACCCTCGTGACACCCCTACAGCCGAGCCGCCCTCAAGGAACCCCCACGGCCAAGCCACCCCAAGGCCTCACGCCGTCTGCGGCTGAACTTCTATGCATCCCCTCATGGACCTCACGACCTATCAGACCGACCAACATGCCAGGCTACCCAGCAAAGGCCGGGCCGGACCTAGCGGGTCAGGCCGGGTTGACCTGGACCCACTTCGACCCATTTACACTCTTTTGTCCATAGCTCTGCCACCGGGAGACCATTTGAAGAACCGTCAGCGGTGCTAGAAACCTTGGATCGAGATGGTCCCTTTGAGTATACCCCACTAGTGATTTGGTTTAATATGGGGTACGATCGGGCTGGATCGAGCACGAATATAATTGGGCCCTCGGGACAAAAAGGCTAATAACTCACAGACCGAGTATCCGATTTGCGCACCGTCTGTTGCATTGAGACCCTTGTGACATGATGGTCCTTTGAGATTCTTCTTCATGAGACTTCGTGGTAGTTGTAGTATCGACCAGGGCTTGTGGAGATGACCCTCCTAGAGACAAGAGAGCATAGTACAGGAAACCAGTAGTTGGCTGTGACGTGAAGAATGAAGAGTAATCCTGTGTGGGTTAGCACCGAGTGATCCTGTGTGGGTCAGCACCCAGTGATCCTGTGTCGGTCAGCACCGAGCAATCCTGTGTGGGTCTGCCTCTTAACCGAGTAAGATGATTTAGTAGTTACATATAATCATCTCTACTATTTTACTTAAGTTATACCTGGTGTGAGCTGAGTTTGTACATGTGTGGTACTTTCGTTCGTGGTAATACCTTGGTGGTATTCTTCTGTGTGGCGTACTTATGTGGTACTTGCCTCTGTGGTTTTCCTTCCATTGTGGAACAGTTGAGCTTTGGGCTTTTGGTTCGGACCTTGTGTTTCCTCATGATTGAGATGGGTATACTTGATAACTTAGGTATATGTATGGGTATAAACCTAAGTAGGTTTGACAGATGACTTCATTCTTTGAGGTTTATACATTGTGGATTTTGTGAGACCTTGAGGGTCTCGGGGTCCCTACTGAGTATCGTTATACTCACCCTCGCACGGGCTATGCCCGCACCTTGTTGTGTTTGGTGCAAATGATGGATAACGTTGATCAATACTAGGGGTACTACGACTGGACGGTTCCCGGAGGAGGACCTTACGACGAGTCGGTACACGCAGGAGATGGATGGACGTGGAGTGCTGAGGAGGCAATATGTTCCTAACCTTCAGGTTAGAACCTCACAGGATGACGTAGTAGCTATCTTACTTTTTCTCCAGTTTACTTGTACTTTCAATTTCCTGTACTTTCCAATTGGGATTGTATTCTGGACCCTTTTACTTACTATACTCACTTTGTTTACTATTTAGTTTACTTGTGTTCATATATTGCTATATGCTTGGTTGCATGTGATTACAAGTTATAAAAAAAATTTCTTCCCAATTTTAGGGATTACGCATTTCGGTGTTAGTCTCCATCCCCTGGCCTATGGAATGCGGGATTGGGGTAGTCACAGCATGGGCCCTAGAGGACGGGTTGTGACAAATTGGTATCAGAGGAGTCGGTTCTACAATAGAACATAGGACTCTGATTTTTTTAACATAAATAGTGTTAAGTGTAGTTAGTGTGGTTATTAGTTTAGGTAATCCAATGTTCATGCAGCGGACGACATATCCATAAACAAAGACCATGATTTCTGATTTCCAACTCAGTTCCCAAAAACACTGATTACATGTGTATTTTCAAGAGTCTTCTTTGTGAAATCTTTTGAGTCATCTCACCAGGTATAACTTATTTACCATTGCACACATGTTTCTTTTCAGGATGCCTCCACAAAGACAATCATCTACGGTTTCGAGAGTTGTACGCACTGATAGCCCTCTGAGCGAAGAGGCCTCGGTGCAGGGCTCTCTTCTAGTAGAGGCACCAGTGGAGGCACCAGTGGTACTATTACCCATTGGGCCACCAATGCCACCTGCCCTAGTAGCAGAGGGTGCACGCCTCTTGAGCGCGTTTCATGAGTTCTAGCACCATAGGCCACCCAAGTTCATGGGAGAGACAGACCCAGAGGTAGTTGAAGATTGGATGGAGGATGTGGTGAGAGTTTTCCAACCGGTAGGAACACCAACTGATCTCATGTTGATCCTTGCCACCAGCCTTCTACCTGAAGCAGGAGGGAGATGGTGGATCTTGATGCTATAAGTTCACGATGAGGTGATGCTTCTCTGGGTATACATTGACAGCCTGTTTCGGGCAAAGTTTTTCCCTGCAACTCTCCGCACAGTGCGCATACAGAAGCTACTTCATCTACAACAGGGGCAGCATGACTGTAGCTCATTACATGGTGAGATTCACCGACCTCTCACACTACTCCACTAATATGGTTCAGGGCCCATTATTTAGGTCCCAAACCTTCGAGTAGGGGATCCGGAGGGAGATTAGGGCTTTGATTATCTCACTCAGCATACCGACATAGGCGGGGGTGTTAGAGAGAGCCCTCTTAGTGGAGAGTTTTCTTGCTGAGAAATCACCTACAGTGAGACCCACCACCAGTCATCATGTAGCAGAGTCTTCTAAGGCAGGAATCATATAGATGAATCATAAGTCAAAGAGGAGTAGACCTACAGGTGGAAGACCGCAGGATTCAGGGTCGGTTGTGTGGGGCACATGAGGCAGAGCCAGTCATGCTGGGAGAAGGCATTGTTACGCATGCAGTGGGCAGGGTGACATGGCTCGTGACTGTCTGACCCACCATATGAATGATCAGTAGATGGTCAAAGGACCACCCAAGAAGAGACAGAGGTTCGAACAAGGAGGTCCGCAGGGAGTAGGCAGATGTGGCAGAGGAGCTGGCCATGCAACTAGCGGTTGGAGACGATTCGATATATTACCGCCACCCCCACCAGGAGGTCCACCCCGACCACAGGTAGCAGGTGGACAGGGGAAAGCTCAGCTCCAGGCAGCTAAGGCCTATGATCACGGTGCTCTATAGATTATATGAGGTACTATATGTGTCTACTCCACCTTAGCTTCAGTACTTGTAGACACAGGTTCAAGTCATTATTTTATTTCCACTTCCCTCATTCGGAGCTCGGAGATTCCGACGGAGCCGTTGACTCGATCCTTACGGAAATAGACTCCTACGGGATCTGATTCGATGATTACGCACTAGTGCCGACAGTGTGAGCTTACACTAGGAGATGAGAGCTTCGGCTGGGATCTCTTAGTAGCAACATTGATGCCTTACAATGTCATCTTGGGTATGGAATTTTTATCTACAGTCAATGATCAGATTCACTGTATAAGGTGCAATGTGCGGTGTGTCTCCATGGATGGGACCAGGTTTACCTTCACCGGAGAGAAGGGAGCCTTTGGAGCATAGGATGGACTTACATGGATGAGGGTGCAGCCGATTACACATCATTTGGCTAGCCTTACCCTCAGAGCGGTTAATGTGGATAGTCTGAGTTATCCTGTAGTGGTGGACTAGTACGCTGATGTCTTCCATGATAATGATCTGGGTCTACCTCCTCATAGAGAGGTGGACTTTTACATTGACTTGTACCCCAGGACGACACTGATATCTACAACATCATATCGGATGGCTCCCACAGGGCTTCATGAACTATGGGTACAACTATATGACTTGCAGGGGAAGTGATTCATTTGGCACAGTGTTTCACCTTGGGCAGCCTCGATTTTGTTCGCCAAGAAGGCGGATGGAAGGTTGAGACTTTGTGTTGACTATCGGTGCCTGAACCAGGTGACCGTGAAGAACAAGTATCCACTCTCGAGGATTGACGACCTCTCTAATCAGCTGAAGGGAACACTGTGGTTCTCGAAGATAGACCTCAGATCATGCTATCACCATCTTAGAGTACGTGATGAGGATGTGCATAATACGGATTTTAGATGTTGATACGACGATTAAAATTTCTTGGTTATGCCATTCAATGTAAGCAACGTTCCAATAGTGTTCATCGGACTAATGAACAAAATCTTCTAGACATACGTTGATCGATTTTTAGTAGTCTTAATCGAGGGCATTCTAATCTACTTGGCTATTGAGGAGGAGCATGCCTATCATTTTCAGTTAGTATTGGGAACACTGCAAGATCCCTAGATTTATGGTAATCTCTCGAAGTGCCAATTTTGGATCCGAGAGGTTCACTTTTTGGGACATGTCATATCGGAGGATGGAGTTGCAGCAGATCCAGCAAAGATTGGGGTGGTACTTTCTTGGTAGCCACCCAGGAGTGTGACGGAGATACGGAGTTTCCTGGGTTTGGTCAGATACTACCGAAGGTTTGTGTCATATTTTTCCAGAGTTTCATCACCTTTATTAGCATTGATGAAGAAGGGGGATCCCTTCGTGTGGTTGGAGAGATTCCAGCATAATTTTCAGGAGCTGAGGCAGAGGCTGAGTAGTGCCCCTATCTTGAGGCTTCCAGAGGAGGGCGTAGGGTACATAGTCTACTGTGACGCATCCGGGACCAAGCTCGGATGTGTCCTAATTTAGGATCAAGCTATGATCGCATATGGTTCTTGACAGCTGAGACAACATGAGAATAATTACGCTACCCATGACCTGGAGTTAGCAGTAGTGGTCTTCACCTTGATGATGTGGCGGCACTATATGATGGGTGAAAGTTTTATAGTCTACACAGATCACAAGAGTCTTAGGAATATCTTCTCTCAGAAGGACCTGAACCTGAGACAATGATGTTGGCTTGAGTTCCTCTAGGACTATGACTTCTAGATATTCTATACTCCTAGAAAGGGGAACATTATAGCAGATGCACTCAGTAGGAGGTCTAGTATATAGTTGCTAGGCAAGGCGACGGAGCATCTGTCCACTTTGTATATATCCTTTATGAATAGAGATGAAGCATCTTTTCTTTAGTCTCTAATAGTCACTCTCCCACTTCTTCAACAAGTTAGGGAGGCGTAGTGTGGGGACGCTGACTACGAGACACGACATGCTCATATATCCATAGGACAGACACCTGATGGATTTTATGAAGGTGGGGAGCATGTTATCCTCTTTAGAGGATGTGCCACGATACTAGTGTCGCTTCGGGAGGAAGTATTGAGGGAGTTCCACACATCCCCTCTAGCGGTACATCCAGGAGTGGTGAAGATATACCAGGATCTATGACAACAGCACTGGTGGTCGACAATAAAGAAATTAGTAGTAGATTTTGTCTCTCAATGCCTCACTTTTCAGCAAGTGAAGGTGGAGAATCAGGTACCAGCAAGCTTGGTTCAGCCTTTAGAGGTCCCAGAGTGGATGTGTGATGGGATATCAAGGGACTTCGTGATATGGTATCCATGTATGTCCAGTGGTCATCACTCGATCTGGTGGATATTTGACAAACTCACCAAGTTGGCCCACTTCATACCAACCAGAGAGCAAGGTTCAGTAGAGAGATTGAGATGCCTCTATGTGCTGATGATTGTGCGGCTACATGGAGTACCCTCAACGATTGTCTCTGATCATGATGAGTATTTTACTTCCCGGCTATGTAAGGGGTCGTATGAGGCTTTTGGGATGTATCTTTGTTTGAGAACCACCTTCCATCATCAGATGGATGGTTAGACTGAGCAGATCATTCAGACAGTCGAGGACATGTTGCATTCTTATGTCCTTTACTTTGGTCATAGCTGGGAGGATCACTTGACTTTGGTGGATTTTTCATACAACAACAGCTATAAATCCACCATTGGGATGGCACCTTTTGAGGCGTTGTATGGACAACCTTGCAGATCACCTTTGTGCTGACTGACCCAGGGGAGTCAGCACTAGTGGGACCAGAGATGGTACAGGATACCACAGAGAAGGTGCAGATCATCTAGGAGCAGATGAAGTCTACACAGAGCAGGCATAAGTCTTATACCAATAGGATACAGAGACCTCTGGAGTTCGAGGATGATGACCACATCTTTCTACGGGTCTCACCTTGACGAGGTTTGAGGAGATTTGGAGAAGGCGGAATGTTACCTTAGAGGTTCATCGGACCTTTTCAGGTCCTCAGTAGAGTCAGCGAGGTGGCATACCGCTTAGGTCTTCCACCTCATTTGAACTGTGTTCACGACGTCTTCCACGTATCCCAGCTGATGAGATACGTGCATGAACCATCCCACGTCATCGACCACAGCGAGCTGGACATCGACGACGGGGTGAATTTAACGGAGGTTCCAGTGGGGATTGAAGATAAATAAGAGAGGGTCCTTCATGGGTAGTTGATACCTCTAGTTCGCGTTCATTGGTAGCACGAGAACCTCCAGGAAAGTAGATAGGATCATAAGGCTCATATTCGTGCTCAGTACCCCCACTTGTTTTCCTACTTTTGAGTTGTAGCTTATAGGGAAGTAAAGCCCTGAGGTTGGGAGAATGTAAAGACCCAAAATTTCCATATATATTTTTTAAATATATGGGAAATTTATGAGTCTGTGAAAATTGAAGACACATGATTCCGAGGCCCGGAGTGCCCAGAATGAATTTCTAAACTTTTGTTGGGGTACATTCAGTAAACGTACGAGCAGGTTTGTTTTCTAACTATTGAACCGGTGCTCGGTATTGAAATTTGAGGGCACCATTGTACTCATAGTGCCGTTATTCGCTTAAGGAGACCTTCACCTTGACCACAGTAGGTCGAGGGTGGATGTTCTCTTTTCATATATTCATGAAAGAATAAAATGAAATAAAATGGTCTAACATTTTATTTTTAAATTTCCTTTTGAAACTTCCTTGTGAATGTTTAATAGGTGGGGACCACCTGAACTAAACCTCCCATGCGAGGTTATCGTGGTGGGAACCACCTTAAATAAACTCCCATGAGAGGTTATGGTGGTGGGGACCACCTGAGGCTAAAACCCCTTGAACTCCCTCTTAAGTGTGGGGAAGCCTCATAAACTTCCCCCACATTAATGGTGCCACCACCTTTAATTTATTATTCCAACCACTATGTAATTAATTAATCCAATTTTAAATTGTGCCGAAAATTAAAATTGGGGAAACACAACATTTGGCTATTCTGATTTTGGGGGAAAGTATTGTAAAATCAGAGATCTCTTGGAGGATTTATTTCTCCAGTGAAGAACTTATTCACTGAAGAACCTCTTCCACGAAGAACGCTCCGAAAATGAAGAACTCTAATGCATGACTTTGACTTCTTCCTTGGGAAATCCTCCAACATGGGACGCCTTCAATCAATGATCATCTTTCCCTCATCGTTGACGACAAGAAATGAACGAGGTAGGGTAGTTGTTTGAAATTCTTCCCTTTTTCGTTCTTGACAACTCTTCATAATTCAAGAGAGATTATAGCCACTTGCTACCACTCTAATGAAAAGTGTGAGGGCCAAACAAACACAGCTCATCCTATCCGAAATTATTGTGATGATTTGTGTTGTTATTCGCGATGGAGGAGGTCAGAGACCAACCAAAAAGGGGTACGAGAATGGTGGTCAACATCACTGCCGACCACAGCCACCACCGACATCGGCCACCGCTGCCAGCGGCCTCCGCACCCCACAGAACTCTGCCGCCCGGTGGCCTCCGCCTCCATGGCCTCGCTGCACTGCCCCGTGGACTCATCATGCCTTCCCATGGCTGTCTGCGCCACCCTGCGGCCAACGTGCCGCCCCACGACCAGGCCGCCCTCACGGTACCCCCGCAGCAGAGCCGCCCTCATGACACCCTCCGCGGTCGAGTCGCCCCGCGACCGAGTCTCCCCGTGCCCTCGCGACACCCCCGTGGTCGAGCGACCCTTGAGGCACCCTCCACGGCCAAGCCGCCCCGCGGTCGAGCCGCCCCGCGCCCTCGTGCCACCCCAACGGCCAAGCCTCCTTCGCAGCACCCCCCACGGTTGAGCCACCCTGCACCCTGGCGGCACCCCCTGTGGCCGATCCACCCCGCGGCCTCACCCCGTCCATATCTGAACTTCTCTGCAGCCCCTTACGGCCCCCGCGGCCAGCCGGACCTCCCAGCATGGGCCGGGTCAACCCAGACCAGGTCGGTCCGGACCCACTTCGACCCATTTATGCTATTTTGGCCATAACTCTGGCACCGCGCGGTCGTTTGATGAACCATCAATGATGCTAAAAAACTTGGAACGAGATGGTCTCGTTAAGTATACCCAACTTCTGATTTGGTTTAAGATAGGGTATGGTCGGGTTGGATCAAGCTCAAATCCAACCGGGCCCCCCGGGACTAAATGGCTAATAACTCACAGATCGGGCCTCCGATTAGCGCACCGTCTGTTGCGTTGAGATCCGTACGACGTGGAGGTCCTTTGAGATACTTCTTCACAAGACTTCGTGATAGTTGGAGAATCATCTAGTGGCTTGTGGAGCGGACCCTCTAGGAGATAAGTGAGCGAAGTGCGGAAACCCAGTAGCTGGCTATGACGTGAAGAATAAATAGTGATCTTGTGTGGGTCAGCACCGAGCGATCCTGTGTGGGTCAGCATCTAGTGATCCTGTGTGGGTCAGTAACAAGCGATCCGGTTTGAGTCAGCACTGATCGATCCTGTGTGGGTCTGCCTCTTAATAGATTAATATGATTCAGTAGTTATATCTAATCATCTCTACTACTGTACATAAGTTATACCTGGTCTGAGCTGAGTTCGTACCAGTGTGGTACTTTCTTTCATGTTAATACCTTGGTGGTATTATTCTGTGTGGCGTACCTGTGTTGTACTTTCCATTGTGGTTTTCCTTTGTGGAACAGTTGAGATTTGGGATTTTGGGTCGGACCCTGTGTTTCCTCATGATTGAGATGGGTATACTCGATAACTTAGGTATATGTATGGGAATAAAACTTAGTAGGGTTTGCAGATGACTTCATGCTTTGAGGTTTATTCTTTGTTGATTTTGTGAGACCTTGAGGGTCTCGAGGTCCCTACTGAGTATCGTTATACTCACCCATGCACGGCATTTTCCCGCACCTTGTTGTGTTTGGGGCAGATGACATACATTGTTGATTGAGACTAGGGGTACTAGGATTGGACGGTGCCCGGAGGAGGACATTACGATGAGTAGGTACACAGAGTAGACGGACGAATGTGGAGTGCTGAGGAGGTGATCTGTACCTGCCCTTCAAGTTAGAACCTCGGAGGATGACCCAGAAGCTGTCATACTTCGATTCAAGTTTTTTTTACTTTTAGTTTCTTGTACTTTCCAATTGGGCTTGTATTCTGGACCCTATTACTTACTATACTCACTCGGTATACTATTCAGTTTACTTGGGTTCGTATCTTTCTACGTGCTTGGTTGCGTGTGATTACAGGTTATAAAGTAAATTCCTTCCAAGTTTTATAGATTACGACTTTCGGTGCTAGTCTCCAGCCCCTGGCCTATGGAAGGCGGGCTTGGGGTAGTCACAACACATGCCTCGGGGGACGGGTCATGACATCACATGTCATTATACAAGGAGATTCAGTCCATGTATTCAAACTAGGATACATAATTCAATTTATGACCACCCCAACCATTATTTAGAACATCATGTCCATCATCCCAAACCATGATATAGAACACCATGTACATACCTTTGGAGTCAAGAAAATCAGTCTATCCTTCGAATTTATGACGCATTGGGGTTCCTGGAGTATCAGTATGGACAACCCAAGGGAGAGAATAATCATACCAACATCCCAAAAAACCATAAGTTACATTTTCAAAGGACTGTATCAGTGACCTCCCATCACGAAATAACAACATTGGTTTACCTTTTCATTTTTCAAATTTCCATGGTTTATTATATTTATCATGATCTCGATTCCCATAGAAAGACTATTTCACAATTTAATAACATTAAAACCATTTTCACCCCTTTAATTCATTTATCCTTATAAACACTCCCCTTTATCCATTTATCATATTTACCCATTTACAATACATAACTCATTCAACTCATTCAAGTTTAGATAGACACCTTTTATTCCATGTTAAAAAGATTAACTCAGTTATAATTATTTTAATCTCATTAAACATTCAATTATTCATTTATAAACACGGTTTTCATGTTTAAGGGACTAAAAAAACCCATTGGTGGCCTTAGTCCTTGTCTACTCTTCACCCACAAATTTGAAAAGGTCTAGGAAAGGTCAAACACATCATTCAAATGACCAATTTATCATCCCTACTAAGGAATTAAATGAATAGAACAATGGAATAATTCTAAAACCAAATACATATTAATAAACATCTAAAACATGTGATATAACATATATACCACCAACCATAAGTTATTTGATACGTACTCATCCAACAACGACCCATGATTCAAGATAAAATAGCCTTCAACAACCAAACTAAGAATCTATTGGAAAATAAGATTTTAGGTCTTTGGAAGGATAGATAATGTTCAACCATGATTATCCCAGAAAATATAAGAATTTAAAGTGGTATACTCACCCATAACATTGATTCACAACCAATTATACTTCAAAAAAATATGGAGTGAAGGAGAATCGTACTTGGGAAACTTGTGAGGAAATGGTTCGCACCCTAGGACAATAGAGGAGGAAAAGGTGAATAAATTAGGCAATAAATCATAATTAATATGGTGTAAAATAGGAATTTTCCCAATTTAAAATAGGTTCATGGTTTGGTCGCATGGTTGGACAAACCGTGAAAAAACCATGTGACACCCTCTCTCCAAGTGGGGCTGTAGTCATAGTGTTTTTCTGGGGCACCCACGTAGTTTGACAAACCATCTGGTGTCCATGTGCCTAACTATACCTAAGGGGATATGCCACACAGTCTCTTGGTCCATGTCACATAGTTATAACTAACCACGTGCTAACTATGCAGTATACACTAGATAGCCTCTTTTCTCCCCCTTTCATGTCCCAAACCCCCATGACACCCCTGAGACACCCTCAAGACCCCTCATAATCTCAGGAATAATTTCATTAATTGTTTAAATGTAATTAAACCAAAATTTAAATGTGACATAACTCATATGAATTTTAGGAACTTACAACCTCCCCCTTATAAAATGTCATCCTCCAGCTACACTCCCAAGCATCACTTAATCTTTCAAGTTAAAAAGGTCTATCCAATGGGCTCACACAATTTCATCACATTACCAAGTTTACTTATAAATGTTAACATGATTCTATAACACTTAGACCAACAACACAGTCTCACCCTACAAAATATTCTCCCTATAATCCATAAAATGAACTAGATGCTCATCAAGGGATTCATTGGCCTCAAGTCTCTTGTCATCAGCATCAATCACATGGTATGGGTTGGGGTGATACTGCTAAAGTTTTTACACATGAAAAAAATTGGGAATAACATAATAAAACCATGGAAGATTCAATCAGTATTCCACCAGTTTGATCCTCTCCTAAATCTCAAATGGACCCACAAACTTGGGTACCATCATTCCCTATTTCTGAATCTAACAGTGACCATGTTTCAGAGATAGTCGAAGGAACACATAGTCAACCAAAATAAACTCAGGGGGTCAATGAAATTGATCAACATAAAACTTATATCTACTCTATGACATATCCATATTCTTATAAATAAACTAAAACTTCTTGACATCTCCTCATGAGAATCAGTCCCTAAAACAATGATTACCCTACTTTCATCCAACATAAGGAAAATCTATATGGCCTACCAAAAAGATACTCGTATGGTTCCATCTGAATATTCACTTGATAACTATTGTGATAGGTGAACTCAACAAGTGATAAGTGTTTCTCCAAAATTTCCATAAAATTCTAGGATCCATTACCTTATCATGTCCTCTAATACAGGGATAATACATTTTTATTGTTTGTTTTTATTTAGGTGAAAATTCATACTTAGAATCACTTGAGTATCAGTCACATTCTATAACCCTTTCCATATCTATGAAGTAAAACATGGGTCCTAATATGAAACTATAGTCCATAGTACCCCATAAAAACATAATATCTCATAGGAATACAAGTTTCCAAACTGGTCACTGGTGAAAGTCTCTAAAACCATAATAAAGTGAGATACCTCAGTCAACCGATCCACAATTACTCAAATTGTGTCACTATTCAAAAGAATCATCGAGATACCTACAGCAAAATCCATGTTAATATCATCCCACATTCATTATATAATAGGAAATAGTTGTAGACACTTGTAAAGTCATTGATTCTTAGTAGTCACCTGCTGATAGGGGCAACACCATGTAATGTTACCTAAATTCTCCATTTTTATTCCGAACCGCCAATACTTTCTATGAATATCATATACCATTTTTTTCATACCAAGGTTTAACACACACTTAGAGGCACAAAACTCATTAACCCACTCTTCCATCACACAAGTAGACACAAAAACGGGCCACAAATGAGAATAATATCATCATTATCAATAGTGCAATCAGAAAGTGTCTCCCCATATTCAAAACTATCTCTCAAAGAAATACATTTTGAAACATCTTACAGCCTCCTATTGATATAGTTTATAAGATATGGATCAATATACAAGGACATGAGTTTCATCAGATCTTTCTCCTTATGAAAACCTATATGCATTTTAGTGAATAAGGACACCATCTTCTACTCAGAACTAGACTCCAGAAATGTATGAGTTTGTATCTTCTTACTCATGTAATCTACAAAAGTATTTCCATCTCTCATTATATACACTAGCTAAGAATAAAAAACCTATATGTAATTAACCCATATTCACTATCTAATATTGAAATCATGCTGGAAAAACATATATTTGAGGCTATTATTAAGGGTATAAACAATAAACTTCTCATACATAAGATAATGTCACTAAAAATTCAAATCATAAACCATTGCAGCAAACTAAAGATCATGTGTAGGATATTCCCCTTCATGAGGCCAGAATTTTCATAATTTTTACACCATGACTGGATCTCCCTACATCAACAATGTCCTAATCCCAATCCTAGATGTGTCACAAAACAATGTATACTCCTTACATAATTAAAGTAAATCAAAATTGATGTTGTGGTCTAATTCTTCTTGAGCACCTAAAAATAATTATCACATCATTTAGTCCACTCAAACCATATACCGTTCTTGGTTGATCCTAAAAGAGGCATTATCAAGTGAGAAAATTTAGTGATGAACCTTCAGTAATAAACCACAAAAATCAGAAAAGTTTGAATACCAAAACAATTCCTGGGATAATCCTATGAAACTAATATTTGAACCTTTTGGGTATACTAACACACCTTCGTACAAGATGATATAACACAATAAGTGTACCTTGTCGATATAGAAATGAATCATTGATGGCTTTTCCTAAAAATTATGCTCTCTAAATGTACTCAAGATGATGTTAAGAAGTTGGCAATGATCATCATGATTCTGGGAGTACACCAAGATATCATCCAAAAAACAAATAAAAATTGAACTACGTGTGATTAAAAGATTCAATTTATCAAATCCATAAATATATCAATATTTTTCATCAACTCAAACAACATTACAATAAACCATATCGATATTTTAAAGCAACATGCGGTATATTAGAAAGTATAATTGTCAACTAATGATACCCTAAATTTAGATAAATCATGTATAATAAACTAGAACCCCTCATATATTCAAAAATATTGTCATTATGTGAAATAGGATATCATTTCTTGACCACCATCTCATTCAACTTCTAGTTATCAAAACATAACTACAATGTTCTATCAACTTTTTAAGAAAACAACACCAAAGAACCCAAAGGTGATGTACTCAAATGGATAAACCCCTTATCCCTCACCTACTACACATGAGTTTTAATCTCTTGAAGCAGTGATGGTACCATTACATATAAAAAAATGGAAACTAGATCTAGTATAAGAACTATCTCAACCTCTCTATCGAGTGGAATCCCTGAAATGTCATCAAGAAAAACATCCTGAAACTAATCCATTATAGGAGTTAAAACATCATGATCCTCTACACAATAATAAAGCATAAAACTAGAAACCAGATCTATGATATTGAAAAATTTCATATGAATAGTCCCTACATGTCCTTAAAAGATATTCCATTCCCCAATATGGACATAACTATCACCCTCAAGATATGTAGTGATCTGACCCCAGAAGCCTGGATCAAGTGTCTACTACCATTAAATTGTCATGATTACAAGGAAACAAAATCTTTAATGAAAAAAGAGTTTAGTAGTCTTGTTAAGCTATTTACATACATGATTATTATATTATAAATGAACACACTAATTACAGTATAATATTTTTGAGTAAAAATTAATTCTCACATAACGTATCCTTGCATATATTTCTTAGTACACTTTATGGAATCATGGAGGAAGAAAAAAATAAGGGTGAGCTCAAATTCTCAGTAAGGGTTATGTACAACATAAATAGTAATTTCTGAGTGGGAATAAATCAACATGACGAAGTAAATATCTGAGAACACATGCCATTAAAATTACTAGATAAGGCATAATAAATATGTAAAAGTAAATAATTAGAATACATTCTATTAATTAAGTAAGATGATAATGAAGTGGGACCATAGATAATGTTGAAGCATAAATCCCATGGATAAATAATAATAATAATAACTAAATTCTCAATGAGGGAAATACATAATTATTGAATATCATGTTTGAGGCACATGAAAACTTATACCATCAATACCTTTCACAAGACTGTTTAAAACTACAAGTAGAATCCAATTTAATTTTGAAAAACAATTCCACATGAGAACCTGTCGATGCATAGAGGAGTTATATAATGTCTAATCTTAACCTATCACTTCCAAAATAAGTATTCCTCATATATCGAGTAATCAATTTAATTAATAAATAATATTCCTTATCAGATATCCATATTGAGTAAAGAATATAGATTTATAAATATTTCATTAGATAATAAAATAACTATCAAAGTAAATTTAAAATGTAAAAATTGTATAAGATATAGGAAATGAACATATTTATGATAAATGATATAGAAAATTAGGGGAAATTTAATGTCCAATGATCACAAGAAAGTGAATATTTCAAGAAGACTACAAAATTAAATCAAGTTAGTGAATGTGAATACTATCCTTGGTAAAAAAATCATAAATCATATAAAGGAAGAATAAGGATGGTATCAATACAATATATCAAAATTGGTGTAAGGATAAAGGGTTGTTTTTGTTAATGAATATAAATACTATAAAAAGAAACAAATATATCCTATTAATTTTGAAAAATATTTTGAAAATACTTTTATTTGAAAATGAAATTTGAAAAAAAATTATTTAAAAATGATAGTTTTGAATTTGAAAAGGAAATTTCAAAGAAATGATGACAAGTAATTTCAAACATGTTGTACAAGGTAAAAAGAACTTTCCTTTTGTAAGGTAAAAAGGTTTGAAAAGTTCCTTGTTTAGAAAGATACATAGAGATTCTTTTGAAAAATTTTGTAAAAGACAAGATGAGGTGGGTAAATATTTATTTAATAAATTGTTTTGTAATGGTTAAAAAAATTGAGAATATTTTTAAAAAATAGGGTTTTTAGAAGAAAATAGGTTCTTTGACTAAAGGGATAAATAAATTTGGGTTTTCTTAAAAATATTTTCCAAAGAATTTTGAGTACCAAAGAGTGTAGAAATGGTACTATTTCATTTAAAAGGTAATGAATAACCATAGGATAAGAAAATTAAATATTTTATTTAATAATGATCATATAAATTCCTTTAATTTAATATCAAGAATAAGAAATCTCAATTAGAATGAGATTGTGAAATAAACACCTAATATGGTCATAAAATTGAATTGGGAATTAATCAATAAATTTATTATGTGTATCAAATATAAATACACATAAAATTAGTGGAAATAAATCAATATATATTTTAATCAATTATACACATAATCATGGAATATTAATAACAATGAGGAAGTAATATAACCCAATGAAAAGGAATTGAGTCATGAAATTTCTCTATCACCTAGTAACTTTAATTTCAAATCCCATTAGATGAGATAATTAAAATAGAAACTCAAAATACCATGAATAATGAATTATTAATTATATTAAATTTCAAGGGGTTAGTATATAAACAATATAATGAAATTAGGTTCAAATAATACAATATGACTTAATGAAAATAAATTGATACAAAATCTCTTACCACTGGATAAATTTTAAATTTATAAGAACCATTAAATAAATAAGATCAAATGATCCTTTTAATACCATGAATAAAAAGTTATTCATTATATAAAATAAAAAAGGGACATATATACACCACACAAAAAAATATATGTGGTGAAAATGGTGTACGCTTCATGGAAAGGAAAGTTAGACAAGAATCCCTTACGTTACATTTAATTTTGGGTAAATGTAATTTAACCGCCTATATGATGGTTTTAAACATTAAAATAACTTATAAAATTACCATAAAGTTTTTTACAATATCATATATAACCTTTGTATTGTATCTTATTTCCTGTTTGATTACAATCTTTCATTATTTTCACTATTTCAGGTGTTAATTTCATAGTTTTTTTAGTATGTTTTAAAATGTTATTTTTGTTCTTCTAATAGTGATCATGATTTAATAAACTATAGAATTTAGAACATGATGTATTTACCATATATATTTATTATATATTTATTTATAATAATCCATAATATTTATAAATTATAAACTAAATGAACTATTTATGGGGACGGTAGGTCGAATGTAAGAATAAATACTACTTACATTTCCTAGTCATATTTAAAAGAATAAAATTTGAAGAAATATTTTAATATTATAATTAAAGTATAATATTTATTTAATATATGTCAAATATTTTTATTGAAACCATGCTTTTTACATTCCATGTGTATCGTGAATGAATCACATCGCTTTGAGGAGGCGGTAGTCCACATGTCCACAAATGATGTTATCATATTCCCATAAATGGAAATCATATAGGTATGTGGTATATAAAATTACAAGAATCATAAATAAATTATAAATACAATATATATATATATATATATATATCATATATAAACTATAAATCCATTATTATTTCCAACCTTGAAAGATGGAAAATGGAAGAATTGATGACATCAGTTCGTGAGGCGGTAGTCTGTCGTACAGATGAATGATGATTGTGTATCCCATTTGATGGATGTTTGTAAAAGTATAGGTAAAACTCTTAGAATAATAAAATATAGGTATATTTAAGAAAATTATGTTATTATATAATTAATATATAAAAATAATTGAATGGGTTGAGAAGTAAATGAAACAAAAATGATCGTTGAAAAATGTTACCTCTTATTTGGGAAACTCCTTTTTGTTTATATAAAAATACTTTCTTCATATGTTTTCTGACTAAGGTGAGGATTTTAGGATGAGGGGATATATTTTTGGATATTATTTGGGTATATTTTTTATGAGACAAAGGGATTTATATGTGTGAATCAGTGGGATGGATGAGTGACTTTTTATAGTGGAGGAGGAGTGGTGTTTTTGTAAATATATAATGGTAAACACTATTGATAGGTCTCTGTTACATAATATTCCTCCAATAAAAAATGGATAAAAGGTATGATATGTTTAATATATGGACATAAAATATCTTTTGTACAAGTTTATCAGTCATTTTGGATCTTTATTATAAGGTTTAGTCTCTTGTTAAGATTAATTTTACATTAATCACTGTAATTAATTTTAATTATATTGACTATTATTTTTAGTAAAAACCAAATTTTAAATAATTAAACATTAGAAATTATGATAATTAAAAATATTTAATCCATTTATACAAATTTAAATTAAATAAGTGGTATAAATTAATTTAAATTTCATCTTGTAGATGGGATAACAAAACGAGTTTTTAAAGTAAACGAATGATCAAAAAATTTAGATGTTTTTATATGAAAATTAAATATGAAATTGATCACAATTACCTAAATTGGATTAATTTATATAAAATTAAAATAACTTTACTTTTATATCAATTTAAAAAATAATTTATCTTTATAAAATGTTTTGGACTAAAATTTAGGTTTTAATTAAAATTTAGTATTTTTCATTATATTTTAAAAAATAAAACTTCTCAAGAAAATACAAAAAAATTATCCTAAGATAATTTTTATATTTTTTTAAAAATTATTAAGGATATTTTTACATATAAAATTTATAAATGTTAAAAAAAATTATTTAAAATAGGTTCCCCATTAAAAGGTAGTGAATCTTTCTTTAGAAAAAATACATTTTTAAGCATAAAACTAGATTTATTCTTATCTCATTCTTATAAAATATATTGAATGAATATAAAAAATATTTTATTTAATATATAATATATATATTTCATTAATATCATTAATTAATAGTTTTTAATTTAATTATTAGGATAAAACACTTTTTAAGCATAAACACATTTCTTTTATATTCAATTGGTCTTTATTTTCATTTTGAATTAAGTAGTAACATATGAATTCAAATTATATTTGTGTAAACCATATATTTTCATAAGTTATCAAATAAAATTCATAAATTCCCATTAATAAGATAGATTATATATTATTATAATATTTTAATAATATATTTTTTTTCGGAAAAACTCGGTCTTGCGTGTAATTTAAGCTATTGAAAAAACTTGTTGTGCGTGATGCATGATAATTAAATATTTAAATAATTGAAAGCTATATAATATATTAAATTTATTTAAAATATTAAATATACCATAAAGTACAAAGATGTTATATCCCTTTCTATGTTAGGTGTTGTGTTTAATACACGCTATTGAATACAATGTTATTACATTAGAATTTCAGGGTGTTACATTGTCTCCACCTTAATTAAATTATTTCCTCACAATTTAAACTTGATATCGGTAGTATAGGGTTTTATATTTGGAAATTAATTTGTTTAAAACCCCACATAAATGTTTTTTATAAAATATCCTCTTAATAATATAGAATGATAAGTATAAAGATCACATTTAATAACATATAACTAGGATTCTACGTAGGATAAAATTTGGGGAAAGTGGAGATACATACATGGAGAGAAAGCATAAATATTTATACGGGTGATTGAGTTCATTGATTACAAGCAACTGAATGATAAAAGGAAAGTTTATGACCTCAAAGATACAAAGCTATGATGATTTAAAAGACCACCAGTTCAACAAAAATGAAGGTATTAGGATAACATCTTTATTTAAAGATCCTTTTCCAAATATTGAGTAATTGTTTACTACCTAAGAGTATATGGAATGATACTTATTTGATATATTTATATTTTATAAGAAAAAAATTTATACTTTTTTATTCTTTGATCAATTTCCAATTCATCCATTACGTCGATAAATGGATATCCAGAAACTAAATTTCATGCCTGAAGCACTATAATACAATTTTAACAGATCAAAAGACCTATAAAAGAGTGACAAGGCTTTCCATTTGTATCTAACTATTCTCTAAATCCAATATTGTTAATATATTGATCTTTAATCCTAAAAATTAACACTACTGGGTCATTATTAATATTTCTTTATCAAATTGTTTAACTAAAAATAATTACACCTTAACTAGGACATCAGATAGACCAGTGGTAGGCTCAAAACCCTTACAATCATTTTTTCATGGGTTTAAGTCCCACAACCTTTCCATACTTGATGGCTTGTAACCCTACATATAGGGTTTCCTTTTTTTAAACCATATTAATATATGTCCTATAACATTTCCAAAAAGTATGATGGTTATCCATAAAATTTAATCATTAAATTACCTTTTTCCCTGGGATTTCTATACAACTTATTCTTTTTCCCAAAGGTCAAATATTCATATTTCTATATCAAACCTAATGTTTACAATACCTTTTAACTTATTTCTATAAAATTTAAATGCAGTATTCCTCAAATAACATTTCCACTAAAATAAATTTTATTTCCCTAAATTTCTTACAACATATCCTTAATCTTGGTTGAATCCAATCACATAAAACCAAAAAAGGGGGGTTTCATACTTATAACTTATGATCAACCTTAAAAACATTACCCTATGATGGAATCACTAAATCACAAGTTAAATAAAAAATATGTGATTCTATGATAACTCTCAAAGTCTATCTTAGGGTTATGTTCACTAATATATATTTTCTAGAGGTTGCTACTAAACTTTCTTTAATACCAACTATAGTGAACCAACTGTGGAATCCCATTGCTGGTGTCCAATACCATTCCATTAAAAGGATTACAAGGAATTGAAATCCCAAAGGATCAAAGAGTCTTTTAATCTTGGTAAACTAGATACATACAAGAGTCTTGTATTATAAATGAATACACTAATTAAAATATAATTTTTTCAAGGATAAATTTATTACCACTTAGAATATCCTTTTATATCTTTTATAGTACACTTATTGTAATATTTGGGAAAAGAAAAAAAATAAGGGTAAGCTAAAATGGTCAGTAAGTGTTACGTATTGCGAAAACAATAATTAATAAACAAGAATAAATCAATATGCAAAGGTAAATAACAAAGAACACATGTCATTGAAATAACATGATAAGGAATAATCAATATTTAAATGTGAATAACTGAAATAGATGACATTTAATAATTAATATGAGAATTAAATGCATCCATAAATAATTTCAAAGAGAAAATCTCATGTATAAATAATAATAATAATAATAACTAATTTATCAAGGAGGGAAGTGCTTAATTATTGGATGTCATGTTTGGGGCACATAAAAAACTATATCGACAAGACCTTTCACAATATAGTTTAAAACTATAGGTAGAAACCATTTTAATTTGTACTAATTATTTGTCTCATGAGAACCTACTGATCCATTGAGGGGATATAGAAATTCTGAGCCCCACTCATCACCACAAGTCTAAGAATTCCTCATATATCAAGTAATCAATTTAATTAATAAACAACATGCCTTATCAAATGTACATATTGAGTAAATAATATGGATTTATCAATATTTACCCCTATAATAAAATAACTATCAAAGTAAATTCTATATGTAAAAATGATATATGGTTTAGGAAATGAAAAAATCCATGATAAATGATATGGATAATTATGGGAAATTCAATATCCAATGATCATAGGAAAGTAGTATTTCAAGGAGAATAAAAAATTGAATCAAGGTAGTGAATGTTAATACTATCCTTAGTCAATGAAATCACAAACCATATAGAGAAAGAATAAAGAAGGTATCAATACAATATATAACAAGTGGTGTAAGGATAAAGGGTTGATGTAGTTGATGAATATAAATATCATAAAAAATAAACAAAAACATTATTTTCATTTTGAAAAAAAAAATTAAAATCCTTTTCTTTAAAAATAACTATTGAAAACATTTTCATTAAAACTTAACCTTTTAAACTTTCAAAGTAATTTTTAAATAAACTTTGAAGGTTAATTTTTTACATTTTGTATAATGTATAATGAACATTCATTTTGTAATGTAAAAAGGATAGAAAAGTTCCTTGTTCCGAAATTTTCAAGAAGATTCCTTTGAAAAAATTTGTAAAAGACAAGGCAAGAAGGGAAAATGTCTTTTATAAATCATTTTTTAAAGGTTAAAAACATTTTTTAACCCTCTTTAGAAAATTTTCTTTTTAGAACAAAATAGGTTCTCTGACTAAAGAGAGAAATGAGTTTGGTTTTTCCTAAAAACATTTTCTAAAACTTTTTGAGTACCAAAGAGTGGGAAATGATACTATTTCATGAAAAAGTTCATGAAGAAAAAGTGGATATGAAAATTAAAAGGTTTATTTAATAATTATCATGTAAATTACTTTAATGGAATTTTAAGAATAGGAAATCTAGTTTAGAATGAGATTCTTAAATAATTCCTTAAAATGGTCATAACATTGAAGTGAGAATTAATTAATGAATAAAATTTTTGTATCAATATTAAATACACATAAAATAAGTTCAAATATATCAATATATACTCAAAGTTATTATACACATAATCATATAATATTAATGATAATGGGGGATTCATATAACCTAATGAAAAGGAATTGAGTTATGAAATTTTTCTACCATGTTTTAACATTAACTTCAAATCCCATTAGATGAAATAATTCAAATTAAGACTCAAAATACCATTAATAATGAATTACTCAAGATATTATATGTAAAATGTGCATTAAAAACACCATATAAAATAAATTATTTGTATAATAATACAACATTACTCAATGAAATAAAATTAAGACAAAATCTTTTACCTCATGGAAAGGAAAGTGGGACAAGAATCTCTTACCTTGTGTTCACTTTTGGGAGAGAATCCATTAAACTCATGTATAGTGATTTTAAACATGTAAATAACTTATAATATAACCATAATCATATTTATAATACCATATATGATATTATTATAGTATATTATTACCCTTTTGTTAACAGTCATTCATTATATTCACTATTGTGGGTGTCAATTACCTAGTTTTTCAAGTCTGTTTTGACATGTAAATTTTTCCTTATCATGGAGATCATGATTTAATCATATAAATAATTTAAAACATGAGGTAATTATCATATATATTAATTATAGATGTATTTATAATAATCCATAATATTTGGAGATAGGAAATGAAATTCACTGTCCTTTGATATGGTAGGTCGTACGTACGCATGAACGCTGCTTACATTTTTTTATCATAATTAAAATAATGAAATATAGATGATATATATGTATATTATAATTAAATTATCATACTTATTTCATATTTTTCACATATTTTTATTAAAATAATCTTTTATACATTCCATGTATAGCATGAACGAATCACATCGCTTTGAGGAGGTGGTAGTCTACACATCCACAAACGATGTTATCATATTCCCACGAAATGGAAAGCATAAAGGTATGTGTTATTTAAAATTTAAATAATCATAAAGAAATTATAAATAATATATATATCATATATAAACAATAAATTCATCATTATTTATGACCTTGAAAGGTGGTAATGAAAGAACGAATGACATCAGTTTTGCGAGGTGGTATTCCACCGTACACACGAACGATGATTGTGTATCTCATTTGATGGATGTGTGTGAAACTGTAGATTAAAATATTATCATAAAAAATCTCATTATATTTAAGATAATTATTTTATTATAAAAGTAAGACACAAAAATAATTTAAGGGGAATATAATTAAATGAAATAAAAGTGATCATTGAAGAACGGTACCTCTTATTTAGGTAACTCTTTTTGGCCCAAAGCCTTTATTTTTATGATTTATTCCAAAAGTTAGGATTATAGGATGATGGGAGGTGTCACAAACCAGCCTGGGTACCCTGGAAACCCAATAAACGAGATGGCCCTGACATAGCCCGAAGGGCGTTCCCGATCCGCACGGGTCGGCGACTAGCACCGGGCATCGTACAACACACAAGTGGGAACGATTTTTCCATAATAATGTTGAAGCAAGAGTAAAACAAAATAGTATTCATATCAAAAGAAACTCCACAGGGAACTTGTACCAGAATACAAATAGGGACAAAATGTCAAAGTACTACAACCCAAGTACCAAAAGGGAAAACAATCCCAAGGTCCCAAAGGACACAACTCACCAAATCCAATGATCAACAACTGGTTCCACCTCCAAGAGGTCCCTTCACTTTGCTCGATCCTTGAAGAAGAAAAACTACAAACACCCGAAGAAAAAAGTAGGGTGTGATCCTAAGCCCAGTAGGATACCACCAAAGATTCCATAATAGATGCCAAATATAGATTATCTAAAGAATGTCTTTCCATTTTCAAATAAACATGTTTGGAAATTAAAAAGCATATTTTAACAAAAACATGCTATATATTTTCAAATTATAGAAATAAATATTTTTAAGCAATGTCTTTACAAATGATGGAATATTTCTAAAACAATGGATTAAGAAAAAAAAATTATATAAAATAGTTTATATAAATTCAGCAGGCATGTAAATCAGTTCAAAAGCATTGGCATACATTTATATCTAAAATATAAATAAACAAGCGACCAATATGGTCATCTTCCAAAAGATACGATAGTATTAACCAGTTATAGGATTCCAAACTCTCTATGTGAACTAAGAAATATGTGTATACACATGTCCCTGTGACAATGGACAAAGGAGACTCATAACCAACCCTTCGTGGATGTGACCTGCCGCAAGTATGTTTTAGAACGTTGTCTTAGCGGAGAGTGTATCCAAATAACTCACTAACTAACTTAGGCTTGTATGCGCTCTTACATGATGGGCGAACTATTTTAAAAATGATTAAAATATGATCAATCTCATTATTCCATTTCAAATGTTCCAATTTCATTCTATTTAAAACCAAAATAGGTTTTATTCAAAACATGCCTTTTTCACAAGATAAAACCAATGGATTTCTATCAACTCATTTTAAGCCATTTTAATAAGTTTGAAATTCATTCAAAACCAATTCCTTCATTACACATTTCATTTCCACAATTAAATTCAACAATTTAATTGAAAACATTTCTATCAAATCCATAATTTTAATCCAACAATTTAAATCGGCCAATTTCCATAAACAACCAATTCAATGGAATTGGGGTTTTCCCAAATTTCTATGCCAAAAACATTTCAAATATCTCAATTCAATAGAGTTGAGTTTTTATCAATTTAATTGAAAGAAACTTGAGCAATTGAATTTAAATCAACAATTGAAATAAACCAAGAAAACACAATGTTAATCAATTTGGCAAGTTGGGACAGAACCACCTACCTCGAAGGTTTTGAACAAAACCACAACGGTTGAAGAACACTCAAGAAAATTGGGTCACTTCTTCAAGAACCTGCCTGAGATCTCTCCTCTTAGTAATACCATGACCAAAAATCATAAAACTTGGTACCACACACTTAGATCTACCCATAATGGGTGTAGATCTAAGAAACCGAGAGAAGAGGATAAGTAGATCTAAGTAGATCTAAGAAATCGATCAAGAAAGAAGATGAACTATCACATACCTTGAGAATCCCACTTCGATTCACCAAGAGGAGCCCTTGGATTTCCTAAAAAACAATGGGAGAACCTTCTATGACCCCAGAAGAGGAAAAATCCCGTGTTAGGGCCACTTAGGAGGAAAAACGAAGCATTTGGAAGCAAAAGGGACGAGATCCACAATTTAAGGATCTAATTTAAGTGATCGCAGGGTTTGGCTGCACGGTTTGACAAACCGTGCGCTAACCATGTGTGAGATACTGCCTCGTCCACCCTTCTAGCACATCTTGACCGCACAGTTAGACAAACTATGCGCCGCCCATGCGGAAGCTTCTGTCCAGGATTCAAGGCTTGCATGATTTGGTCGCACGATTTGTCAAACCGTGCGCAAACTGTGCACAACACACTAGGATTTAACTTTTCTCGAAAAAATATCCCAACTGCTTCCCAAGCATTTACTCCAAAATGAAGGTACTTAGAAACATGAAAAGGTACCTGACAACGTAATGGGATGTTACAACCTCCCCACTATAAGATCTTTCTGCCCCCAGAAATCCGATGAAGAAACCTCCACGTCAAAAAGAGGAGGCCATTGATCTCTCATAAGTGCGCCCATTTCCCACATCTCATGAAAATCAGAACCATGCTGCCATAGTACATGGACCAGAGGTATCTTTCTTCCATAAAGTACCTTGGTTTCAGAATAAACAACCCTGACTAGTCATTCAGTAACAGATAAATCTGGTTCAATCTCAAGATCACTCCACCTCACAACATGAGATGGACCAGAGAGATACTTTCATAGCTACGATACATGGAATACATTATGTATCGACGTCAACTGTGGTGGTAGAGATAGATGGTAAGAAAATTTCCACACAAGACCAATAACCTCAAAAGTTCCCACAAAATGAGGAGCAAGCTTCCCTTGCCTCCCAAGCCGTCGATGACCTAATCGGGGTGAAACTTTCAAGAACACCTGGTCACCAACTGAGAACTCTAATGGTTTATGTCGACGATCAACATAAGACTTGTACCGAATCTGTGCTGTCAACAATCTCTAACGAATCAACTAGATCTTAGTTGTCGTCTCTTAGACCAAACTCGGTCCTACCAAGGAAAATTCACCAATCTCTGACCAACATAAAGGAGATTTACAAGGATGGCTATACAAAGCCTCAAAAAGAGCTATTTTGATAACAGATTGGTAACTGTTATTATAAGAGAACTCAACTAGCCCCAGATTAACATCCTAAGACCCACCAAAGTCAAGAACACATGCGCGGAGCATATCCTCAATGATCTTGTTGGGCAAAAATCCCTCAAGGTATCATTGAAGCCTTTTTGAGGAGATTGTGTTTGTTGACAAAGTGAACATCTGAGTTGTGATTGTTGTCAAAGAGGATTTCATGATGGAATGTCGAGTTCAAGAGCTGAGGTCAACGATCCATGTTTGATTCAAGAACGTCGATAAAAGGAATGGAAGATCTGGAGGCGGTACAAAAGAACAGATACAAGGTGACGCCGTTTTCCAGTGTTTGCCAAATTTTTGGGCCTGAAAATCGGCAAATGAAGAAAAGTGTTTTTGGCAAAGGGACTTGTGCGCCGTGGACTTGGAGTATAGGAAACTTGCGCGCCACATGTTTTTCAAGATCATAAGATCAAAATATGGCTAAGGAAATAGGTTCGCGCATGTTTGGGAGTTGGTCGCGCAAGTGTCTAAAGGAGAGGAGACTTGCGCGCCGAAATTGGGTCGCGCAGGTGACTTGCGCGCCGTCGCGCAGGGTGGTCAGATTGCCTATAAATACCGGACCACCCCTCCTCATTTCTCACCGGAGTTCAAGAAGAGAGCTCCCGTCATGCAGGTGTGGTGGTCGCGCAAGTGGTGTGTGTGGTCGCGCAGGTGGGACTTGCGCGCCAGTGGTTGAAGTTGTGCGCCGGTGTTAGAAGTTGCGCGCCGGTTTGCAGTTGCGCACCAATGGTGGTTTGGGCGTAAAGGGAAGAGAGTCGCGCAAGTTTGGATTTGAGGAAGCTTGTGTCGCGCAAGTGTCAGAGGAGGACTTGTGCGCCGATACTTGCGCACCGAGGTTGACTTGCGCACCAAGTAAGGTTTTGTTCCCGTAGTGATTTTCAGACTGTGTGGAAGCTGGAAGTTTGCCCGATACCTTCGGTGCAAAGAGATATTCATCAACGGGTGAAAGTTAAACTTCAACAGAGCATCTACATACAAGAGAAGATGCATTCTTTCAGGAAAATGAAGAGACCTACAGGTCTATAAATTGTGAGTGGATTCCATCCAAGAGCAGTGAGCTCAGGAAGAGGAAGAAGGTGATCCTCTCCACCGGTAGTGAGCCAGAGAGAGAGAAACAGGGAGTGACCCTTGGGAAAGCAGTGAGCTGACCCTAAACATTGTAAAGGCAGTGAGCCTGGGCATAGAAGTGATCTAGCCCGAACCTTGTAATCCACAGCTAGTGAAGATTAGTGGAATTTGGTACGACCGGAAACCTGTCGGCGTATGCTCCTTGGACGTAGCCCTTAGCGGTGAACCAAGTAAAATTGCTGTGTCCTGTGCTTGCTTTACATTCTGTTTATATCGTGCAACAGGGAAAAGAGAGAAGAGTGTTTTGCTTAACAGCGAAACAAGATCAGAACGGGCATTAATTTTTAATTAGTCATACCCTGATTCACCCCCCCCCCCCTCTCAGGGTATCCAGCCTAGTGGACCTAACAGATCTCAATAGCTCTTTTTGTCTGGCCATCTGACTGTGGATGGTAGGTCATGCTCAAATTAACCTAAGATCCCAGTGCCCCTTCAAGGCCTCTCCAAAAGCAAGAAGTAAACTGTGAATCCCTGTAAGAGACTACAGCAGACGGAACTCCATGAAAACGAACAACTTCTTTCACATAGATATTTCCCAACTCCTCAACTTTTGTTTTATCTCTAATAGGTATAAAGTGAGCCTACTTGGTCCGCATATCGATCATAACCCATGTCGTGTTCTTCTTCCTCTGGGTTTGATTAACCCAACCACAAAGTCCATCTAGATTTCATCCCAATTCCATGTAGGGACTGGAAGTGGTTGAAGCAAACCCGAAGGTTTTTGGTGCTCGGCTTTCACTTGCTGGCATGTATAGCAACGAGATACAAACTCATCAATGTCTCATCGCATACCTGGACACCAGAACTATCGTCACATATAATTGAACATCTTTGTGGTCCTCGAGTTAACATCCCACTGGGAGTTATGGAAAACCCACATCACTTCCTTCCTTGCCAATAACGGCACAACGCAAAGGTTTCGATAACACAGAACACCCTCTTTGGAGAATGACCACTGAGTGTTGGTCTCCCCACCATAAAGAGAGTCCCTATTGCCACAAAATTCAACATCCAGTTGTTGTTCGTGAAGAATTAACTCACGGAGAGCAGAATTCAACTGAACACTGGCTAAAGGAACATCATTCCCCTTCAACTAAACTCTAATATGCAACTGAGCAAAAATATCCATCAAACTCCACTCTTCTAAAGATTCTTTCACAGCCTGAGATGGAAGTTTCCTGCTTAACGCATCTGAAATGACATTACCTTTCCCTGGGTTATAGGTAATGTCAAAGTCGAAAGATTGCAGGTACTCCACCCAACACCTTTGGTAAAGATTCAAATCTTTTTTAGAGAAGATATAACTAAAGCTCTTGTGGTCTGAATACATAGTAAACCTTCCTCCATAAAGGTAATGTCTCCAACACTTAAGTTCATGCATTACAGCTGCATGTTCAAGGTCATGGGTAGGATATTTATTCTCATTAGGTTTAAGTTGATGAGATCCATAGGCAACAACATGATCTCCTAGCATAAGGACACATCCCAAACCTGAACCCGATGCATCACAGAAGACCACGTAACCCATCCTAGCCTCAAGAAGAGTTAATACTGGAACAGTAGTCAAAAGACGCTTTAGCTCAACAAAAGAATGCTGAAAATTATCATTCCTGGAAAACTTCACTCCCTTTTTAGTCAGAGCATTCATTGGAGAAGCTAACTTTGAGAAGTCTTTAACAAACTAGTGATAATATCCTGCTAAGCCCAAAAAGATCTGAATCTAAAAAAAAATTTGTGGTTGTTCCCAAGTCATAACAGCCTTCACCGTTTCAGGAACAACTGATATTCCTTGTTCTGACATGACATGTCCCAAGAATTTCACTTCCCGAATCTAGAAATCACACTTTGAAAGATTGGCATAAACTGGATGATTATTTAGAAGACCCAGAACTTTTCTTAGATAATCCACATGATCCTCCTCAGTCTAAGAGTAGACAAGAATTTCATCCACAAAAACCACCAACAAAGTATTTAGATACTCATGGAAAACCATGTTCATCAAAGCCATGAAAACTGCAGGAGAATTTGTTAGGCCAAAGGGCATAACAAGGTACTCATAATGGCCATACCTACTATGAAAAGCTGTCTTAGGAATGTCAGATTCCTTTATCCTCAACTGCTAGTAACCAGATCGAAGATCGATTTTTGAAAACCACTTTGCCCCTTTCAATTGATCAAGCAAATCATCAATTCGTGGTAACAGATATTTTTTATCTATCATAACTCGATTGAGATTTCGAAAATCAACACATATGTGAAGAGAACCATCAGCCTTATTGGTGAAGAGAACAGGTGCTTCCCAAGGTGACACACTCAGGCGTATAAACCTATCTCAAGAAGATTGCCTAACTGAGATTTCAGTTCCTTTAGTTAAGCTGGATCCATCCTGTAAGAGGGAATATAAACTGGTTGAGTACCAGGCATTAAGTCAATAGAGAAAACAACATCCCTTACTGGTGGAAAACCAGATAAGTCAGAAGGAAACACGTTGTAAAACTCAGTGACGACTGGAGGAAGATCACCACACATTGAATCTCTCTCCAGATAAAAATAAAACACTGATATAACATTCCCTAACTCTAGATAAAATGGTATAGCTCTGCTTGACCTTGGGTCCCATTCTCCTTGAAAAAACAAGTGGCACAACACTGGGGGTAGTAATGTAGACCCATCGAAGATAAAAATCGATCCGGGCTTTATTGGCAGTGAGCCAATCCATCCCAAATATGACATCAAGAGATTTCATGTCGAGAACTAAGAAACTCCAAACATGATCAACATTTGATAGCGAGAAGACACAAGTAGGAATACGAAGACCGTTCTCTCTCATTACACCAAGGGGTGTACTAATATCCATTGCACAAGATAAAAGCTCCATAGGCAGATTAAGTAGACTTACCAGATGGGTTGAAATAAAAGAGTGAGATGCACTAGTATCAAAAACAGTTTTCACTAAAGATGAAGCTATTGTAATGGTAACTCTCCCAGTTTCAGGACTTGTATCAGCTACCTCTGGCGACTCTTCCACTGTGTGAAGAAGCTTTGTTTCGGATGCCTGTGGTTGGAACCCTTTTGCACGTGAAGCATTTGATTTCCCTATAGTATTTGGAGGTGTTGATGATCATGTTCCACTATGCGGAGTAGAGAAGTGATGGAAGAATCTCTGTAGGTTCCCTAAACGTATGCAGGAGCTACAGTTCTTAGGTGCCTCAGTGCAAACCCTCCTAGAATTTCCTAGATTTCCACACTGATAGCAAGTCAAGGAATCCCCTCCTGGTGTTACCGGAGGTCTGTAATGACTCTATTGCCGAGAGACACCATGAGAAACATCGCGATTCCATTTTCCTATAAAGGAACCAACACTGACACTAGAAGAAAAAGGAACTTCCTGCAACCCTGACTTTCCTACCAAATCCATCTCAACCATCATTGCCATATCCAGCACATCGACATAAGTGGGTAGCTTCAATAAGAAAACCTGGGAACAAATATCTAATAGAATCCCCAACTCAAATCGTCGAGCCTTCATCCTGTCATTAGATAAAATTTCAGGAGTAAACTGTACCAACTCAGCAAAGCTATTTGAGTACTCAGTCACGGTTTTGTTGGCCAGCTCAAGTTTGAAAAACTCCGTAGCCTTGCCCAACATCATAGATTCTGGATTGAACTGATTAGTGAAAAGGACCTTAAAGTCTTTCCACTCAAAACCCTTAGGTTTCCCAGCTGTCACCATCGTGTCCCACCATATCCTACTTGGTCCCTACAACATGAAGGTGGAACAATTCACCTTGATCGCATCCGGTGTCTCCAAAAACCCAAACAGACGTTCAATCTTGCTCAGACATTCCTTAGCATGTTGAGGATCAGTGGATCCATTGAAGACTGGTGGATTCTGGCATATGAACTCTTGAGAATGATTTCGGAGATTATCACTATGAGGATCTATAGCTGGAGCCTAAACAGGAACTCACGGTGGTGCCTGTCCCATAGTTTGGACAGTGAAAACAATCACCTCTACCAGACTAAGATCCACTATAGGACTTACTGGCTGAGATTCAGCGGAAACCTCTTTTTGGATTTTATTTCCACGTCTTCTCGGAGGTATGATGCTACACAAAATCACCAGACAACAAAGAAGACATTATTTTAACACTCAACCTAAGTAATGAGGAAAACTACTCTTAAAAGATTTGGATTCCACTCTATCCAAATCAAAATATGTGAAAATTCTAGAATGAATCCACAATTGTCTTTTCCCTAACCACCCCTGGTGAATTAAGGTTCATTGTGGTGAGAGCTGGCCAAGTACTCAATCACAACTACCTCTTAAGTCCCGACAAGAAAACTCAAATGCATACTGTCATCAAGGAAAGTTAATCAACCTCCCTCTGATACCATTTTTTCACGAACCATCCCGGGTACCGTGGTAACCCAATAACCGAGCTGGCCCTGACATAGTCTGAAGGGCGTTCCTGATCCCCATGGGTTGGTGACTAGCACCGGGCATCGTATAACACACAAGTGGGAACGATTTTTCCACAAGAATGCGGAAGCAAGATTAAAACACAACAGTATGCATATCAAAAGAAAATCCACTAGGAACATGTACCAGAATAAAAATAGGCACAAAAGGTCAAAGTACTACAACCTAAGTACCAAAAGGGAAAACAGTCCCAAGGTCCCAAAGGACACAACTCACCAAGTCCAGAGATCATCAACTGGTTCCACCACCAAGAGGTCCCTTCCCTTTGCTCGATCCTGGAAGAAGAAAAACTACAAACACCTGAAGGAAAAATTAGGGTGTGAGCCTAAGCCCAGTAGGATACCACCAAAGATTCCATAACAGATTCCAAATATATATTATTCAAAGAAAGGCTTTCCATTTTCAAATAAACTAGTTTTTCAAATCAAAAGCATATTTTAACAAAAACATGCTATACATTTTCAAATGATAGAAATAAATATTTTTAAGAAAAGGATTTACAAATGATGGAATATTTCTGAAACATTGGCTTAAGAAAAACATTTATATAAAATAGTTTATATAAATTTAGCTAGCATGTAAATTAGTTCAAAAGCATTGGCATACATTTATATCTCAAATATAAATAAACAAGCGAACAACATGGTTATCTACCAAAAGATACGATAGTATTAACCAGTTATAGGATTCTGCACTCTCAATGTGAACTCAGAAAGATGTGTATACACATGTCCCTATGACAATGGCCAAAGGAGACTCATCACCAACCTGTCGGGGTTGTGACCCGCCACAAGTATGTTTTAGAATGGTGTCTTAGCATAGAGTGTATCCAAATAACTCACTAACTACCTAAGGCTTTCATGTGCTCTTACATGATGGGAGAACTATTTTAAGAATGCTTAAAATACGATCAATCCCATTCTTCCATTTCAAAAGTTCCAATTTCATTCCATTTAAAACCAACATAGGTTTTATTCAAAACATGCCTTTTTCACAAGATAAAAACAATGGGTTTCTATCAACTCATTTTAAGCCATTTTCATAAGTTTGAAATCCATTCAAAACCAATTCCATCATTACAAATTTCATTTCCACAATTAAATTCAACAATTTAATTGAAAAAATTTCCATCAAATCCACAATTTAAATCCAACAATTTAAATTGGACAATTTCCATAAACACCCAATTCAATGGAATTGGGGTTTTCCCAAATTTTTATGCCAAAACCATTTCAAATATCTCAATTCAATGGAATAGAGTTTTTATCAATTTAATTGAATAAAAATTGAGCAATTGAATTTAAATCAACAATTGAAATAAACTAAGCAAATACAATGTTAATCAATTTTTCAAGTCAAGAAAGAATAACCTACCTCGAAGGTTTTGACCAAAACTACAACGGTTGAAGAACACTCAATAAAACCGGGTCGCTTCGTCAAGAACCCGCCTTAGATCTCTCCTCCTAGTAAGACCAAGACCAAAACTCCTCAAAATTGGTACCGAACACTTAGATATACCCATAACATGCGTAGATCTAATAAACCAAGAGAAGAGGAGAAGTAGATTTAAGTATATCTAAGAAACCGATCAAGAAAGAAGAAGAACAATCACATACTGTGAGAATCCCACTTCTATTCACCAAGAGGAGCCTTTGGATCACCTTCAGAACAAAGGGAGAACCATCTATGACCCCAGGGGAAGACAAATCCCGAGTTAGGGCCACTTAGGAGGAAAAACTAAGCATTTAGAGGTGAAATGGCCGAGATCTACAATTTAAGGATCTAATTTAAGTGACCGCAAGGTTTGGCCGCACGGTTTGACAAACTGTGCGCTAACCGTGCATGATCTACTGCCTCAGCCACCCTTTTCACACGACATGGCCACATGGTTAGACAAACCATGCACCGCCCGTGTGGAAGCTTCTATGCAGGATTCAAGGCTGGCAAGGTTTGGTCGCACGGTTTGTCAAACTGTGTGCAAACCGTGCACAACACACTGGGCTTTAAATTTTCCCGAAAAAATCTCCCAACCACTTCCCAAGCCTTTACTCCAAAATGAAGGCACTTAGAAACATCAAAAGATACCTGAAAATGTAACGAGATTTTATAGGAGGTATCTGGGAAGATTATTGCGGTAGATTTTGGATGATAAAAATGGGTTTAGAGGTGTGAATAAGTGGGATGGATTAGTACCTTTTATAGTAGAGGAGTGACATTCATGAAAATTTAAAGAGGTAAACACTATCGAGAGGTATCCCTAACATCACATGTCTCTAATAATAAACCAAATTATATAAAAAGTAGTATATTGTATAAATATTTCTATCCAATATATTTTGGAAGCGTTTCTAGGTTATTTTATCCCTTAAGATTAAGGTTTAGTCCCTTGTTAAGCCTAATTTTACCTTAATCGTTGTAATTAATTTTAATTACTTTCACTAATATTTTTGGTAAAAAATAAGAGAAAATTATTAAATATTATAAATTATTCTGATTCCAAATATTAAATAAATTTTTCCAAATTCGAATCATATAATTGGCAGGAATTAATTTAAATTTAATCCTGCAGACAGGATGACAAAGAATGCTTTTAAAGTAAAAAATGTTCAAAACCTTAAGATGTTTTCATATGAAAATTCAATATAAAATTGACACCAATGACATAAATTTTATTAATTTATGTAAAATTTATCTAATGTGTCTTTAAAACTAATGTAAAATATAAGTTAACCTTATGAATTATTTGGACGAAAACTCAATTTTCAATTAAAATACAGTATTTTTCACTATTCATAAAAACATGAAAGTTCTCAGAAAAATATCAAAAATTAAACCTAAGATAATTTTTATGTTCATATTTCAAAAAATAATTTTTTTTCATATAAAATTTATAATTGTGAAAAAATTGGACTTAAATAGGTTCTCTATTGAAAGGCAGTAAATCTACCTTTAGAAAAATACAAATTTATTACGTAAAACTGGATTTATTACTATTTTATGCTTGTAAAATATATCAGATAAATATAAAAAAATTATTTAATGTATAATACATATATCATTAATATTATTCACTAATAGTAATTAGTTTAATTATTATGATAAAACTTCTTTGTTAGCATAAAAACATTTCCTTTATATTCAATTGGTTGTTATATTAAATTCTAATTAATTGGAAAACTATGAACTAATATTATATTTTTTAAACTATATATTTTATCAAATTAGTTAAAAATATTCATAACCTTCTATTTAACATCTAGGTTATATATTATTATAATAATTTAATAATAATTTTTTTAGTAAAACTTCGTCTTGCATGTAATACAAGCTATCAATGAAACTCATTATTGGATACGATACAAGCTAATTTAGTATTGTGTGTAATGAAAGATATAGAATAAATTAATTTTTTAAGATATTAAATATACCATAAAGTCTTGATCGGTTATATTCCTTTCTCTATTTTGTGTTTCATATCATACAAGCTATCGAATACAATGTTTTTACATTAGAATTTCATGGCATTATAGGGGCTGTGAAACTCACTCTCCCATGGTAAAAATCAATTTGGGACAAATAAGTAACCAATTAATCCATTCCCAGTATCATGTAAATACAAGTCGTCTCAAAAACATACAAGTCCTAGAGGATATTATACCCACCAACCTTGAGAGCACACTCCTTACATTAATGGATACCCTTCGATCGCACCCCCAATAGTGTGTCGATCGACATAACCCCAAACATATAATACACTAATAGACCTGAAAATATTACAAACCATGAAGATGTAAAATAATGTGAGGCTTCTATATCAAATAAATCACTTGTAATCAAATTATCTAAAATAATTGTGCCTTGGATAGTTGACGGTGTATCCTCTCTACAACTGGGTTGAGTCAGGACTGCATACAACTAGCATGTCCCTCTACCATGCAATCATATTCGAGTTCATTAGGATTCAGTACCATTTTGATATGTATTCTATTGTATTGAAGTACCATATACTGGACCTCGATTGATATAGATGGTGGAACTCCAACTACATGACTAATACATCATTGACGATCCCCTGTTGGTGATCTATAATGGCCAAGATCCCCCATAATTTACCATCTATCATGGGTTCTTATAGAACCTATGTAATTGAACCATCCTACTACATGATCAACATTCCACTGGAGATCATAGACATTGACCATACATATATACCAGTTTTCCATACAGACCATGCATGTGGATTTTTCTTCCACACTAATAGAAAAGTACACGGTTCTTTCCTTATGAGACATATCCTCTCCCTTAGTACTCTATCCAGCACTTCCCTAATGAAAATTATCATAACAAAACTTAATACTATCAGAATACGTACCACCTAATCATCCAACTAAAACCATCTTCCCACTTCTAGAATTCTTTATTAGGTTCCCCTTAGAAATTAGAGTCTGATCCACTACCTCATTAAACCTCTTCAAATAAAAGATATTTTCCTAGGACTTGATATTACATATTGGTCCATCCTAAAAACATATCAACCTCATCACCTAAACTCCCATAAACGACAGAACAGAATTTTTCAAATCGGTGAAGTATCCAACATAATACATCTGTGGAAAATTCCCTTGGGTTAACCACAAGAACTATTTAGCTATCTCTTTCCTCAGGGTTTTGAGGAAAAAGTAATCCAAGAACATCTCTTGTAAATTCTTCCATCACACACTCTCTAACTGATCATCCTGTGCTTGAATATCATATCATAAATTTTATAGTTCTCATAACATATATGATACTGACTTCACACTCTTCTCTATAGGATTATTTAAGTGATCCATAATCATTGGGATAGAGTCAATCCATATCTATATTACCTCAAGTCCACCATCTCTGAAAAACATTTGAGGTTGTTGTAGATAAAAATATCTCATCAGATCAAACAATATTGGAGGATTCCACCCCTGGTCTCTCTCTGTAAACTTCATAAAATGATTGAATTTATCAAGGAACTACTCTTCCCACTATCACCTAGGATTATTAGAGTTTTCTATCCCACTAATGGAGGATCATTCTTAGTGATTCCCTATTATCCCCCAACTGATAAACATCGTTGTGGTGGAATCTCTCAACAATTCCAAATGAACATATCAAAACACAAATCATATCACTTAAAATTATACAAAATAGGGTTTTCATAACTAGTCACAACCAAGTTACCCTATATAAACCAGACCAATAGATATAATCAAATCTCTAACACTACCCTCAATGATCTCTGTCATGGTACCTGGCTAACTTCGGGAAAACCGCACTTCACTATCACAAGCCTTTAATTAGGAACCATTTTAACCATTTCATTTTCAAACAAACTAAATATTTCTCGTTTAGAAAACATTTCAATTTATAATTTCTATCTTAAAAAAAATTAAACTCTTTATTAGGTATTATTTCCTTAAAATCTCAAGAAAACTAAAAATTTATTTTAAATTCTCATAACCCAGCATAACCTACTTTTTCATGAGTTCATAACATGATGCATGAAAAAAATACTGAGTGGTTAAAATGATGCATGCATATAAAAACCTCATTTCATGTCTTTCCATGAATAAATCATCAAAAAAATAACATCACACAATAAGTGTATTACACTGGGTGAAGTAATATCCAACTATAATAGAAAACATAAACAACAACAGTCCCATCCTAGGTACTTGAGTTTCCTCCCATACAAAGGTCAGCTAATCCCATGAAAAAGATCATTACAAAGCCCTAACACATCCTAATCTATTTTCTACCTTTCCCAAATAGCATTACAACAAAAAAGAAAACAACTATGATTCCACTTTGTAAAATTCCGACCAGAGTGCCACTAAAATGATTCCCTGGGTTGGTGCACCACAAGACCTAAAGAAAACATCCACATACACCAAAGGATGTTGACTTGAAGTAAGGTTATAATTAGGTTCATAGGGAGACTATACCCTCTTTACCAGATTAATACAATAGGGGAAAACAAGATAAATAATAACCATATTATAATGATCATAAACCATGCATAATATAATCAATTTCCCAAAATGGGTAAATTCCCACAGTCATATAAATAAACATGACACCTCATAATAGTGTAAAGTTCCAAAATAAAAACAAAAAATTACTAAATATAGTTCCTAAAATGGGTCCCAAAGTTATGTTAGTTCCCATCATCCTCACACCATCCCATATCCTATATCAACCATCTAACATATGGCCTTTTTTCCTTATCCTCGCCTACAACCATGAATTCTTCTCTAGTACCCAATAGTGTCATGAGAAAGTTGTTAGTACAACTGGAAAATTCACTATGAACGGTGTCTACAACAATGTCTAGTATAATAATAGTGTGTCTAGAGTTATAATAAAAAATGTTCAAATAGTTCAAAAACACAGGTTTCATTATTTAATATTGTTTAGATTAACCAAATTTATTCTCAGTTCTAAGTGATACTGATACTCATCATACCTACATCATCCCATGCTGGTCATATGAACCATACATTATTGGGTTCACATTTAAACATATAAGAACCATCAATCCAAGTATTCAAAATAGGATTTGAAACACCATGCTCGACCATCCCTAACCATGATTTGGAATGTCATGTCCATCACCCCAATCCAAAATATCAAACTCCATGTCCATACCAAATAGAAAGGGGAATCAGTTCATCCTATGAGACTATGATGGATTGGGGTGATTGGAGCATCAATCTATCCTACATAAGGAAGAGGATAATAAGTCCAACATCCTAACCAACCATTAGTTACATTTATGAAGGTCATCATCATCAACCTCCCACCACACGATAACAACAAAGGTGTATCTTTTCATTTTTCACATTCCCATAGTTCATTACATTTATCATGATCTTAATTCTTATAGAAATCATATTATACAATTTAAGCACATCACAACTATTTTTCACCCCTTAAATCCATTTAACCATATATGAATTCCCCTTTAACCATTTATCACACTTACCCATTTACAAATCATAACTCATTTGACTCATTTAAGATATTACAAACACCCTTTATTCCATTTTAACATGATAAACACGATTTTAATTAGATTTATCTCATAAACCCTTTAATTCATCATTTAAAAATAAATTTTCATGTTTAAAAGATAGAAACACCCCATGGGTGGCCTTAGGCCTGATCTAATCTTCATCAGTTGATCCAATGAGGTCCATGAAAGATCCAACGGATCATTTAAATGTCGAATTTATCAATCCATAATAATAAATTAAGTGTTCATTAGAGTTGAAAAAATACCCAACCACATAAAGAAACATTAATATTATGGGATATAACATATAAACCACCCAACTCAAGTTCATAGACAAGTAATCATCCTACAACGAACCTTGATTCATGCTCAAACAACCTTCAATGACCAAACTATGAATTAGATGTAAAACAAGGGTTTATGGATTCTAAAGGAGAGAAAATATTTAACCATAATTAACTGAGAAAATAAAATAAATATTAGTCGTAGACTCACCCGGAGCTTTGATTCACAAAAAATAGAGCATAAAATGACCATGGATCGAAGCAGAATTTCCCTTTGGAAGCTTGGTAGGACAGGGTTCACACCCAAGGTTGCTGGAAGAGGAGAAAGGGGAATAAATTGGATAATAAATATTAAATTTTTATTAGGATGGAATTCTAATTCCCCCAATTTTAAAGGGGTTTAAATTTTGGTCACACGGTTGGCGAAACCATGCACCAACCGCATGGCACCCTCTACCCAAGAGGGGGGCTGGCCGCATAGTTTTTCTAGGACACCTGTACAATTTAAAAAATAATTTAATGGACATAATCTTACCTCTATCCAAGGAGATAGACTACATAGTATCCAATTCTATGAAGTAGGGTTATAACTAACCATTCTCTGACTATGTGGTATAAAATTTATGGCCTTATTTCTCCCTCTTTTATGTATCGAACCCCAGGACACACCCAAAACCCCTCATAATCTTAGTAATCATTTCATAAACCATTTAAAATGGAATTTAAACCAAATATAAACATAATATACCTTATGTGATGGTCAGGATCTTATAATCTAAATCACCATCAATTTCCACTAGTCTCAAGGAATGTGCTTCAAGTTCTGCATTAGCTTCCAAATCAATTTCATGAATATCTATGTGAAAATATGCAACATGATATGCCACATTTTCATCCATAGGTTATTCAAAAACATTGGTATGAGTTGGAATAAATTTTTTTCCATCACTTGGTCAAATGATGGCCTAGTAGATAAAAATTCAATCCTTTATTGAGAATCAATATCAGAAAATAGAGATCCATGAAGTATACTTTAAATAGAAGAGATGGTAGGTCCACAATTCTTAGGTGGACTTCCCCAATGGTCATCACCATAATATTCCTCCCGTTGGATAGTTTCTTCTCTCATTAATTTCTTAGAAGTACTTTCAATGATATAAGTTAGACTAGAAGAACTTTTATAACTTTCATTACATTATTCATACTTTCCTAAGTTAGAATCCTCCGATAAAATTTCATTAATAAAACATATTTTTGAAACTTAAATATCATTAAGATATCTATATTATAACAATTCTTATCAAGAAGGAATAGGTAGTGGAGAATCAGGAGGTCCAAATAACATTGTAGTAGAGGGACCATTGGCATCTGCATGAGCTATCCAAGCTTATTTACTTAAGTCACCCTCCTCGGTTTCCTCTTCTTGAACTCTGAAAGAAACTTCATTCTCATTAGATTAATATTCCATTATTTTATCATGATCTAGACTAGGGTCTATTTGGTCTCTTGGTTGGATAGGTTTCATAAAAAGGTTAAACTTTTCATAAATATTTTCATTATCTACATCTAATTACTTTCCCCTAAGGGCTCTAATTCACCATCATATGCCTACATGTAGAAACCATCAGAGGAAATGACCTTTTACTCTACCTTATGAACCATTCCTTTAGATTCCATTATGGTTGAGATTAATTTATTTTAAAGCAGTTTAATTTTGAGGAAGACTTCCATAGTTCAGTCGTGTGTCTCGTGACATACCTACATAAGTTTATTTGAATACCATTATTTATTATATAATTAAAGATTAAATCTAGGCACTTTAAGATATTCAGGTTCCCCTTTCTATGAATAATTAATTGTTGTATGATTTTCACCAATAGTATACATTCTCTATTGAATTATATGAAAGTTGGTCTCTTAGGATTCCTATTCCCAGTTTATTCATCAAGAGAACTCAAGAAGTCAAGTTGATCAAACAAGGTAAAGTTCTTGAGGAAGACGAAACCAAAATTTTAGGTTTGTGACACAAGGCCCAATTATAACAATAGGTGTCATCAAGTCATTGAATAAGTACGTGTATCTTCTACTGTGAAGCCCAAATCTGAAAATATGAGTGTTATTGAAGTGGGAAAAAATGATTAACCATTTGAAAGGATGAATAACCAAAGTTATATAAAGTTGTGATGCTAAATCAATATTTTTTTTGTGCATTGATCAATCTAGGGGTGTTTATTTGAGACATTATTGAAGTCTAAATGAGTCAAATTAAACTACATTCACCAAATCTGTTTTGGAGGCCTGATTAGATGTCTTCCATGAGTTTCAACAAAAATTGGGTGGAGAAAAAATGGTAGATGTATGAATTAAAGAAGAATCATTTTCTAGTTAGGGATCTTTAGAATTTGGCTAAAGTGTTCAATCAAAGGAGATGAAATTCTAAGTATACAGGCTCGATCTAATGATGTTGAAACCATTAGATCACTAGATTTCTTTGTTTGTGGGTGCTCGATTGAAGAGGAAGGGTTGTGTTTATTCCTATAATTATGGGTGTGAGTTGGAGAGTTGGTGAATTGTTGGTTTTCAAGGGAAATCCTTTATGCGAATTTAATGCATGGTAGTTGGGTCTCTTTTCATACAAATCAAGTAGGATTAAACTAACTATCCCGGAATACCCATTAACATTGAGCACACATCACATGGTTGATCACAGAATGAGTAGTTCACTGGTGATATGTGGTTTTTTGAATTCTAGATCATAACAATCGAGTGTCTATGAGAGTGGAAGATTCAATTGGGGGGTTTTTGTTTTAATGAAACATGTCCTGATATTAATTCTTTCCGGTGACTGTCATGAGTAGAGATAGGTGTTGGGGGTCAGTTAACGTGATTTTTTAATAAAAAATATTAAAAAAGTATATAGAACAAACATTTTTGTAATTTTTATAGGGATGGTGAATACAAAACCATGGAATAAGAATAATGATGACGAACCAATGAAGCTCGGAATGGGGAGGAAATATACTTCAACAAATAATATTTACTTTCTAATCTTTTATTCTTCTATTCTCAATTTTTTTCAATGTATTTCTTGAAAATATTTGATTTTGTTTCTACGATCATCAAAACCTAGAAATTTTTAGGGAAATCAGATTATAATTCATTGAATTTATTCTTCTATTTTTTTTATTTTTTTCAAATTTTGGTCTATGCATTTTTCTATTTTGTGATATATTTTTCATTAGTTTTAGTATCACTTTTATAATACTATACATGACAACATGTGATGGTAGTAGATATAGACCTTTCATCTGTTCATTAACTAAATTACTAAAAATTGGTAAATGTTTATGATACTCTTCTCCATTAAATAACTAATCATATCCTCAACTTTATTGAAAAATATTTACTAAGGAGAGTTTTCTAGATTGTACTAAACACTTAATCCTAGTTAAGATATCAACAAAAATTTTCTACAACACCGGTATAGAAATGATATCTTATAGCTAGAGCATAAAAATTATTTTTTTCAATGCATTACCATATGATTGTCAAATTCATATTTTTCTTACCTCTCTCTCAACTATTTTCAATTTCTCTATAACAATCACACCTCCATAGATTCAATTTTTTTATTTTCTTTTTCTTTTTTTGTTTTAGTATCACACACTTTTCCTTTGTTTTGGTTTGATACTTCTACTCATTTATTTAGTAGTAGTTTATAGGTTTTAAAATAGTTAAATTTTTCACATTATTAGTGGTGATATGATAAAATTTTGATGCTATTTTAAGGTACGGTGCATGTGAACAACATCAAAATAAAAAAATAATTAAAATGTTCATATTGTTTAAAAAAGAATTATAAAATTTATACTTAAAAATCTACTTGTTTACTTCACTTCTTTGTGCTATTTTTTTAATGTTTCAATCTGAAATCTTATACACATCATGGAAAAATACTAAATTTTAACTTGAACCTTTAATACCAAGAATTTATATATGATTTTCATCCTTTAATAATAATAATAAAACCAAAATGGAAAATCCAAACCTAAAAGTAAATACAGTTTTTAAAAATCAAAATCTTGACCCTCCTCAACCTAAGAATCAGTTTTTTGAGAGGCCTAGACTTAAGGATTTCCAAATTACTATAGTTTCTAATAATCATTCATTTATATGGTTGTCCTTGAGGTATAGTAATTACTAAATCAAGAAATTATACCTCTCAATATTACTCTCCATTAATGTAATTCCTAGTGAGGATTCGTTAGAGTTCATTAAGGAATTTTATGGAATAATTTAACAAATACCATTGTTTGGGCTTTGTGAGGAGGAGATTAGATTGAGAGTCTTTACATTTTTTCTAAAGTTAAAGGCTAAAATTTGGTTCCAAAATATATAAGAAGAAATATTTGATACTTGGGATCAACTATTCAACTCATTTGTTTGAAAGTTTTATTCTAGGAATATAGTCATCAAGGAGAGGCATAAAATCATGGTATTTTTCTAATATTATGAAGATATATTTACAAAACTTGGGAAACATTTATAGGTATTTATAGAAAATGTCTCAAACATAATCTAACTCATTATCTCTTAATGAATTTTTTATAATGGTCTCACTCATTACCACTAGAATGTAGTTGACTAATTTTCTAGTGGTGATTTTTCTAACCAAACAGTAGAGGATTTGAATGAAATATTCAATAAGATGGATCAAAACTCTCATAATAAGAGAAATTGGAAAATAATTTTCCATAGGAGTGAGAACCTATCTCAAACTATAGTAATTAATCCCAATACTCTTAGAGGTTAATGCCTACATTAATGTATTTTTTGGTATAGTTGTAGCTGATATCCAAACTTTGATTTACCTTTTCAGTTAGATAGTATTGGTCAGTTTGTTGACTATGGATATAGGGATCAAATAAATAATAATTTTGAAACCAATGTAATTATGGATATAAAAATCACCCAAACCATTCATAAATAGAGAAATTAGTGATCAAACAACATATTATCCTACTTTTCCATAATAGTCTAAACAATTTTTCCAAAATTGATATGGGTCAAAACGTCTAATTCTAAAGAAAATTTTATGTAGATGTCATAATAGGTTTTGGGTGAAATTAATTCCCTTAATAATGACAATGATTTCAGTATTCATAGATTGAAAATTCAATTGGGTCAAATGTCTAGGGATCTAGGTGGAAGAGACAAGAGAATATTGCATAGTACAGCTAAGAAAAGTATTAGAGTGAATCTCATAGTTTTAACTATAATATACGGTCTTAAAACTAAATGAAAATTTATTGAAAAAACTATGAAGGATTAATTGATATTTTTTATTAAATTAAAAATGAAATATGGAAAACAAAAAATATAAAAATCTGGATATCAATGTCCAAAATGAAAATAAATGTTAAACCATCAACTGAAAAATCATACGGAAAAAATAAAATGGAGTGGGAATAGTCAAATAAGGTAATAATAAAGCAATGTTTGAGGATGAGGAGATTAATCAAACCTTCCTGAATAATTATTCTCCTACCATCCCTTTTCCACAAAGGCTTAAAAAGAACAATGAAATGGATTACCAGAAATTCAATCAAAATTTTGGGGGATTTAATGTTATCATAATATTTTTGGAAGACTTGAAAAGTATCCCATATTATGTGAAATCCTTAAACATGTTTTTCGATAACAAAATGGATTGGGTTGAGAGTTCAACAATAAATCTTTATGAGGAGTGTAGTTCTATAGTTAAAAAAACTCCTCCAAAACTGAAAAACCATGGATCCTTGGTCATATCATATAGAATTGGTGATATTGAAGAGATTAGGTGGATTTTTAACATACGTACAATAATTAACCTTATTACCCACTCTTTACTCAAAAATTTATGTCTTGGGGAAGTGAAACAAATATATATTTCTTTGTAACATGTTGATAGGTTACTTGTCTATTCTTATGGGAGGGTGGATTACAAATTAGTTGATGTAGGAAATTTTTATTTTCCCTTTCAATTTATTAGTCTTGAAATGGAATGTGATAACAACATTCTGATCATTTTAGGAAAACCATTTTTCACTACTATTGGGGATAACATTAATGCTATGAAAGAGAAAATGACTCTTTAAGATGGTGTGGATCAAAAAGAGTTCCATATTTTTGAGGTGTCTCCACTTTTAGAAAACTGAAAACTAATTGATATGGATGAATAATTTTTTATAGTTGGTATTTCGAAGTATACTCATCAACCTTATGATGATTTAATCAAAGATAGTTTTAATAAACTTTTTCAATAAAATTTTATTGAAACTGAGTCCACACTTGAGTTGGGAAGGCTTGGTATAATTAAAAAATAATTTAAAAAATAAATTAACAAGCTCCATGAAGTGGTTCATCTACTCTTAATCATTAAATTTGAACATTTTCTTATGATGATGTACAAATTTATCTTCCCTCCCTTATTCCCAACCTAGTTTATACTTCATATCCTTTGGAACCTGAGAAGTGTGAGTCTGTTAATGTTTTTCTTCTATTAAAAAAGAGTTTTATAAATATGAGGCTAAGTATGTTATTTGTTTTGTTTATATTGGGGTTGATGTCTAGGCTTTCCAAACTATTGAGGGTGAGTTATAAATTTTTTCTGGAAGTTTTAAAAGATGTTTACAATAAGTATATTCCTACTTCTTTGCATTATTTGGATGATTTATTTTTTCCATGAATTTGATAAATTATTAAATAGACTTGAGTACTTTTCCCCTGCATCTAAATCTGAATTGTTGAATGACTCATGTGTGGGAATGATTGTGGGTAAGAAATTATGTAGTGATTTTGGTCATTTTGGGAACATTTCTGAGATTTATTTTGGTTTTATTAGTTCTATGAATGAAAATTTTGATCTTGAGGCTACTGGTGGAAGGAGGATTACACCTCAAATTTTCTTATTTTTTGGGAGAGTTTTTTAGGATGATGAATTAAATGATGTCATTAGGAATATATCTAAAATTTCCAAACATAATACTAAGGATTTAACTATTAATAATTCAGACCTATTTAATGGTAATGATTAGAACACATTAGGGGCTAATGTCCGATATAAAACTTTAAATTTATCACTGCATGGGAGGTAACACATGTTTTTATTTCCATTTTCTTTTTCTGTTGTGTTTGAATAGTTTTGTCTTTCTAATTTTTTTAACTCTCTATTTTTGTGCCAATATCTCATTGTTTACTTCACCTTATTTTGATTTATTTTAAAGAATATAATTAACGAACTTAAATTATATTCTTTTAGTACTTCTCTAGAAGATAAAAATTGTGAATCAATAGTAAAGGAGTTTCTTTTTGGAAGAAAATTGGAAACACTTCCCTAAATGTTCTCTTTGGTAATATTTTTTTTAAACTTAAATACTATAAATTTATGTTTATCCTATTCATTTTATAGGAGATAAATTTGGGCTACCAGAGGACTTACTCAAAGTGTAAAAAGGGGATGTTTATTTTGATGAAATTAGAATGTTAAATCTCTATTCTAGGGGTGTTAAAATTCAAATTCTATAAATTTTATTCTAGTTTTAATTCAAATTTATATAGAGTTCTATGTGGGGTGTTATAAATGATTATAGATTTCACATTTAAGTGATTTTTCATGCTAAATTCACAGTGTAAAACCTCCTAGTCTTTGTTTCTATTTTAAAATCATTGAATTCTGAATTTTTTATTTGCTTTATCATATGTGTGCCTTAAGGATTACATTTTTGGAATTAAAAGTGTAGCATGAAAATTCTCTAAAATTTAATATTCTTATGATTTATTTATTAATTAGTAGATAATGGGTATCAGTTGTGAATACTATGAATTTTTCTGGTTTTTTGTGTTATGTGTAAAAATTATTTTGAAACTAACTTCTTCCCCACAAATATCAATTTATATCTGATTATTTGAAAATCATTTTGAATATTTACATTCAAAATTGCTTCTCCGACCATGTTATTAAGTAATGGAGACATTTTTGAGTTTTAAGTGGGGGGGTTCATTAAGCATGCTGAACTATAATTCATTGAGATCTAATAAAAAAATTAGTTTTTTTTAAATTGAATTATTTAAGCATCACTTGGTAATTTTCACTCGTTGAATAGTTTTCTAAAATTTTAGGGTTGTGGTGCCAATTTGAGGTGTTTAATCTTTAATATCTCTTCTATTTTATTGGGTAAATATTTTATCTTGATCTCTTGAAAAAAATGGATTTGGGTAAAATATTAGTACAATGTCATATTATTTTTATTTACTTCTAAATTTTTAATTTATACATAACTCATAAGATATGTATCTAAATGGATTATGAAAAGAAAATCTTAATCCTAATTGAAAGCATTATTTCATTATTTTATTCATAATTCAGAAAATGTTGGATGATTTATTTCTTCCACCAAAAAAATCTTTATTCCACCTCATCCAATGTTCAATCTATTTTTTAGATCTCTTAAATTATGTGAGTCTATTCACCTAGAGGAAAAGAGAATTTTGGACTTTGAGTTAGATGAAAATTGATGTCTGTTAAATTCTCTTTAAAATTATAAATTTAAATATTTTTTTGTAAAAATGTAAATGATTTTTTCATTGAATAAATTTAAATCAAGGGGGAATTATTTCTTTAGACTTAAGAGAATCCATAATGAAAAATCAATATGAAAATCAATTCTTAATGGCATTTCAGCTTTTCCATTTTAAGATCTATTTCCTACTATTGAATACGATTAAAGTTTTCTTGACGAAAAGAAATGTCTTAAGTGTGGGGGAATTAAATGTGGTGGTTAGTAATTACATTTTTTGACATTGGGGGGGGGTCTATGTATTTAATGATTAAAATGACATTAATTTGGTTAATTATCACTTTTTGGTTAATTTATAGTGAAATTAGTTAATTAATGGTTTTTATAATTAAAATGTGTCTTTTATTAGTTAATTTATCAGTTTTTTATTTTACAATTTATTTATTATTTTTTTTATATTTATCAAATGTTTAATTTTTATTTATTATCATTCCATGTATTTATATCTTCCAGTGTTCTGTGCAATTTGGTTTCAATTAATTAGTTAGTTAATGATTAAATTCTAATCTAATTATTTAAAGAATTTAATATTTAGTAAAAACCCATTATATTTATTTTCTTTATTAATTTGTATCTTTTCTTAATTATGTTAATTAATTAATCAGTTTATTTTTAATATTTTATTATTTTAACAAATTAAAAATATTGATTTTTTATTCTTTTTTAGTTTTAGTTTTGTTTTTAATTATTTTGGAATTTAATAATTATTTTATTCTTTGATAGTTTTCAAATCCATTAATTTTATTTTTTATTTTTGGAATAAGCAGGACAAAGGTGATTTGAATAAATGACCACATATCCAAATCCTTAAAAGCTGGTTCACGTAGCCATTTTAAAGGGAAAGCACATAGAAATAATCCAACATACTAAAATCCATTTTCTCCCAAATATCTGAATAATTTGATAAACAATCAAGTACGTGAATTCATGTAGAAATTTTATCGCTAATTCTATTGTGGAATTGATTTCTTGATTGAAGGTAGACCAAATATTATACAATAATCTTGAAGAAGAAATCTAAATTCATTCATGTTGTGGGAGGCTAATGAAAATCGACTAATCTAGTGAAGTTTTCCGATGAAAACCGAGTAGATTCTTTGAAAATATTTTCCATGAATTACCAACCAGAGACATGACGCATCAACTAAAGTATTTCCTACTATTTTTTGGGTTCAATTTAAGGAAGAAAAAGGTTAAATAAAGGGATTAACTGACATTTTGGAACCAAGAACTGGTAGATACCATTGAAGATAAATTCGCCACCATTCCAATCGATCCCACATAAGGTGATCCCAAGTTGTGTTTGTAAAGAAGACGAAACCAATATTTTGGGTTACCGACACAAGGCCCGATGATGATAGTGGGAGTCACCAATCCAATGAAGAAGAACTCAGATCCACCACTAAGAAGCCTGAACATGAAAATATGATCACTATTGAAGAGTTAAGAAATAAAAACCCATTTTTAAGGATGACTAACATAAATCGGATGAATACATGAAGTTGAACCAGTCTTTATTTGTGAAAGACTCAAACCAGTAGTATTGATTTTAGCATTGTTAAAGTATAGATGATGCCAATTGAGCTAAATTCTTTGAATCTATCCGTGATTCTTTGTTAGAAGACTTCAATGAGTTTCACTCAAACTTGGGTGAGGATAGAATGACTAAAACCTCTTAAAAATAATAATAATTTTCTGGTTAGGGATTTTCAAAAATTGGATGAATTGTTCAATCAAAGGAAATTAAATTATGAGTCTTTAGGTTCTATATGATGAATATGAATCCATTTGATCACTGTATTTATCTATTTGAAGGTTCTCAAATAAAGAAGAATTGTTTTATTGATTCCCATTATTATGGATGTGAATTGGAGATTGGGTGGATAGTAGGTGTTCTAGGGAAGTCCTCCTTGAGACCTCAATGCATGGTAATTAGGGATATGTTGAAACAAAGAGTGAAGAATCAATTTGAATACCATGTAATGACCTTTGACATAAAGTTATCATAACATGGGTGATCACGTATTGAGTAGTTCACTGGTAGGAATAATAATCTAGCATGTGGATTTCTGAAGCTTATATTATAAAAAATGAGTGCCTATGAAAGTGGAAGATTCAATCAGAGAGTTATGTTTTAACAACATCCATGGTAAAAAAAGGTTTCATTTTAATTATTTTAGGTGGATTTCAATAAGATACGGTGTTTTTGGGTGACATTTAACTTTAATTCTTAAAAATGAATACACTCATATTAAAAAAGGGATATAGAACATACATTCTTGAATTTTTTTGTGGAGAGAAGAGACACAACCAAAGTAGCAGAATGATGGAGAAAAACCTATAAATCTTGAAATAGAGATGAAATCAACTTCAATAGAGAAGATAATATTTCTAATTCATAATTCATATGTTTGATTTTTTTAATGTATTTTTTGAAAAAAATGAAGTTGTTGGTTCAGTCATGTGCGAATAAACATTTTTAGGGAAATCATATTATAATTCATTTAATTTATTCTCATATTCATCCTTTTTTGTTAATTTTTGTTAATGAATTTTTCAATTCAGTGATCTCATTTTCATTATTTTTGAGTATCATTTTTAGAATAATCTACATACTAATGGGTGATGATAGTGGATACCTTGTCTATGTTCATCAACTAAAGTACTAAAAATTGAAAAGGTTGATGATACTCTTCACCATTAAATAACTAATCACATCCACATATTTTGTGGGAAAATATTTACTAAATAGATTTCTATGGAGTGTTCTAAACACTTAATGCTATTTAGGTTCTTAAAACACATTCTCTAAAACACTTTCATAAAAATTATATCGTGTAGTTAGAGAAAAAATTAATATTTTTAGTACATTGGAATATGATTACCTAATTAATATTTTTCTTTCCTCTCTCCCTACTATTTTCACTTTCTCCATAACAATCACACATCCACAGTTTCAATTTTTTTTCTATTAATTTACTTATTTTTTTAGTTCACACACACTATTACTTGTGGTTTTATACTCATACTCACTGCTTACCTAGTAGTTTACAGGTTTTAAAATAATTAAAATTTTCACATTCATAATTAAATTGTGATCATTAATCTTCATATTCTCCTATATGGGGAACACAAAATCATTTATACTAGATTTTTGGGGAAAATAATAGAAATATATCTATTTATAAATGTTTTTATAGTATCACATAAATAACTAAAAATGAGTTCTATATGGGCATAAAAATCCTTAAATAACCAAGGGTAAAACTTCTTACCATTATCCTTAAACCATTCACTCCATCCTTTCATTAAAATCAAATTACAGAATAAATATTTTCTAGTTTAAACATATTGGGTATTTACTTCTTTTTCCAAATAGACAGGATGATCAAGAAAATGAGGATTATGGGACTTGACCATAAAAATCGAGATACCATGGTACTATTTAGATCTCTTTGGAGGATGCAATCTAATGGGTGATTTGAACTTACTATTTATTTATTATTCTGAGTATGTTTACACTGTAATTCTAATATTGAGGTGTTTGGAGTCTATTTCAAAAGGTAACGAGTCTTGAGAAAGGGATATTTGAGAGATATAGAATTTAGGTTTTGAAAAATAGAATGGGGGTTCTAAAAAAAAGGTGTGTAATGATTCAAATCTTACATTATGTTTATTAAATCATTTAGGGTATAGAATAAAAATAAATTAAGGAAATATTACTGAAAAATTAAATTAAATTTAAAACATTAATAGTCATGGTAGTTTAACTAATTGTAAACTTGTACCAACTTAAATAAGTCATGTTAGGTATGCTTACCGTATGAACAATTGGTCATGGTCTCTTAACTAACCTTATAAACTAAAATTCTCATGGTCACATAACAAATCATATGAAAAAAACAATTGTATGGTCACTTAACTAAACATGTAAAAAAATATAATTTTCACTTAATTGACTGTTTGAACAAAAATCTCATGGACACTTAACTTATTGTGTGACAAATCTTCACAATTAAGTAACAACAAGAGTATATCATACTTTTAGATAACATTTAAATTAAAAAAACTAATAACCGTATACGTTAAAAAATATAATAAATAATTATATAGATATTTATGAAATAAATTAAAATATTTAGGAATAATTAATAATTCCTGATTCATTTCCGAAACAATTTATTATCTCTATATTTAGGGGATTTATAAATGTATTAGTAAACTGACGTTTAGTACAAATAAACTTAAGAGTGATTTATCCTTTTTGAAAATGATTTCTCAAAATGTAATGTATTATATCAATATGTATTTTCATAGAGTGAGACGGAAAATTTTTATAAATATTAATAGTACCTATATTATCACAATTTATAGAGACATGTTGAAATTGATAATAATAGTTTAATAAATTATATTTCATACACAAAATTTGTGCATGCCAAGTTCCTCCAAATATATACACAGATTCCTTAGAAGATAATGAAAAATAGTTCTATTTCTTACTACACCATGAAACAGGATACTTTCCAAAAAGATGACATGTTCCATAGGTTCTTTTCCTATCTAACTTACAACCACTAAAATCCACATCAAAATAACTAACTAATACAAATACATGGTCTCTAGAGTAGAGAATTCCATAAGTGGTTGTATTTTTTGGGTTCTTAAAAATTATTTCAAAATTATTTAATTTAGATTTATGTGGGTTTAAATGAAAATGAGCACACATAGACACATTAAAAATAATATAAGGTTGACTATTAGTTAAGTATAGTAAACTTACAATTATACCTCTATAAAATGTTTGGTTAACTGACTTCACAGTTTCGTCCATATCCAACTTATATCTTGTACTCATGGGAGTATCACTAAATTTTATGATTTACATACCAATATTTCTTAAAAGATCATTTTGGTATTTATTTTTATATAAAAAAATTCCAATTTTAAAATTTTGAAAAACCAAGAAAGAATTTTAGTTCAACCATTAAACTCATTTAAAATTAATTTTGTATTAATTATAAAAAATCAACACACAAATAATGTTTGGATGATCTATAAATAATTTCAAAAACATATATTTGAACTAGAAAAAACACCCTTTGAAATTATTTGTATAAATAATATGGGGATAGAAACACATTTTGTAAAACCATTTGAAATAATAAAATTGTCATTCCTATCATACCAAGATCCAAAAGTTTACATTAAACAATAAATATATTTTGTTAATTTAAAAACAATATTTGTGTCACACCCTGTTTTTTAAGTTTTGGTTTATGGTCAGGTTCATTGGGAGTCCCAGTATTTTTCTCAAGTACCGAGTGTGACGGGGGTTGAGTTTTGAATTGTTTATATTGTATAATATTTCACTCTTGGTAGTCCTTGGTTATTTTTGGGATAAAGTGGTGTGTTGGAGAGTTTTGGACACCCACAGTGTAACCTTTTTTATTTAAATCATTCAAAAATATTTGGGTGGGGTTCCCTAGTGTTTGGAGTGTCATTTGAGGGTTTTAACCAATTTTTAGGCCACACTATTTGAGCATGGTTTTCCCAAACCATGAAACCTAACCATTCAAAGTTATAGATTCATTCTAGTATCCCTCACATGGTGTGCGCACGGTCTGATAAACCATGCAGCAAAACCGTGCAACCAATTACAGGCTTAATAACATTCACTCTAAAAAACTGATCTGAGTGATTCCACCTCCCATTCAAATCCACACCTATTGGATATCGACTAGAGGGCTCCACCACTTGGTTCTACCTAATTTTATGCCACGGTTTTTTTGTTTTATCACCAAAGGTTACTGGTTTTTCCTCAAATCCTTCAATTTCTTCTTTTCCTCTCTTCCCTCTTCCTTATTCTTCCATTTTTTCTTGGTTTTATATTCTCACATGGCCATGATAGACATAGGGTTTTGTTTTTTCTTGGTTTTTTGATGTGGTTTTTGTTCTATTAGGGATGTTCTTTGTAGATATATGGTTTCATAATCTATGGCAGGTGTTTTTAGGTGTGTGTTTCCATTCCACCATGGTTTTGAGGTATGTTTCCCTTTGCATTTGACTTTTTAATTAAAGATTCATTTATTTCATGATTTTCTCACAAATTTTGATTAATAAATATTTTTTTATGATCATTTTTTTCATTTTTTTGTTTGAAAAGTAGTGTTTTATAACTTGATATGTGATAAATAGAATTTTCTTGTTAAATATTGCAGACTATGTGTTTAATGAGAATTTCCCGGTTTGCTTTTTGAGTAATTTGGGATATGTAAAGAATGGTTTGGACATGTTAATAATTATGTGGCATGTGAAATGATGATTTTTTGTTTCATGAAAGAGATTTAAATGGTTTGAACTCATGTGAAATGTGTATTTGACTTTTGAAAATAGTTTGGTTGTGTGACGATGAATTATGACCCCATTGGCACTTTCATAGAAAAAATGGTTATGTCTTGAAATTTGGATGGACGTGATTTGAAGGAGTTTTATTAAAAAATTACATGGTGATGGTGTGATTGTTTCTTGTATTGAAATATAGGTTTTTTTTGTTAATGGTTAGTTTTCTAAGAAATGTTTAAGGGACCATTTGGCCACTTTGTGAAAATGATGAAAAGTCTTTGTAATAAAAACCTCTTTTGGACGTTTCTCATGCCTTGTTGACATGGAATGGTTGGAATTTACTTGTTGAAGAATCCCCAGGTTCCATTATAAGGGTTTATCGGTTGTATTCCTTTGTGATCTATTAATCTTAAGGCATGAGATTGTTCCTTAGGGAGATTCGGGGTGAGGCATGTTGTGGATTATTATTACTATATATGTTGTGATTGGATGCTCGGATAGCACCAGTTGGCTCACCCTCTTTTTTATACTTGAGACCTCAGAACCTAGAATATTGAGAGAATATTCTAATAATGATTGTTTCACTCATAGGTAATGATACTAACTAGTGTCCCATAGTAGGTGGATATATTGAGTTTAATACTATGGGATTTTCCCTCAGCCTGCCTGAGAAAGGATCGTTGAGCGTATTTGGTGTTTTGATTTCATCATATGTGACATTTAAACTGGGATAAGGTCTCATGTATTGGTTTCTTATGGATTATTATTTATCTCCTAGGTTCACCCATGTCTTTTGTCTTTTAGTTGCTTGTTGTGATAGGTATGATGCTTGTATGTGTATTCACATTGCCCTTGTTGTGTGATTACTATTGTGACTACTTGTTTATTGTTTTTCTTTGAAATTGGTGGTGTGATTCTAATAAGGTTTATGAAAATGGTTTTCAAATTAACATGTTTTATCCTATTTTTACAAATATAAAAATGTTAACATCACTTTCCCCTTGAAGATTCTATTATCACACTATTTGAATGAATCTAGTTTTGGAAATGAATAAGGGAAATGGCTCATACTTTTTTTAAGTAATATTATATAAAAACATAATTTTATTTATTTTATCTCAAACTTGAAATATATGATTATTTTATTTTAAAGGATGTTCTTTGGGAATAGATTATTGGTCTAGCACATTGAGTTTTAATACTCACACCTACAGTTATTTTCTATTTTTATACCTTGTGCATGTTTTCGTCCTAATTTTAGGTTTCTTGAGAAATGAGTGATTATTATATTGGAGGGTGATCCATGGGGTCACATAGAGATGGTGTAGTATTCTAGTCTGGTTTGTTATTTAGTTGTATCATATGTTGTACTCACATTTCTTGTATAAATGTTGTTCAGTTCAGTTTCATTTATATATTAGGATGTTTATTTCTTTCTGCTGTTTAGTTTGTTATTTATTTTTTGGGTGAAATTGTTCCCTTGTGCTCTCTAATGATGCCTGACACTAATTTACATCCCATGGGGATTAGGAACTCCCTTCGTTCAATGCCAGAGATCAGTTCGGGTGCCCGGTATGGGGTTGACCCAGACTGGTTCATGATAAAATGGTATGGGAGGCAGGTTGACTCTTACAGGACCTTGCTTTTCAGAGAAACATTTTTTATTTAGGTATGTCAAGGTAGATGGAGTAGGATTGTCAGGACTTGAGGGGTAGGTGTGGGAAGAGTGTTATGAACTCTTTCACATTCTGATCCTCACGTTTCCATGGGAAGTCTGGTTTTCTTAGTTTCTTGGTCTTTAGGTGTTGTTTGGTGATTGGGATATGACAAGGGAGTTTGAATAATGGTCCTTATGAGATCGCAGGTCCTGTAAAGCCATGTGAAGATGAGGCATATTCCTAAGATTGCTCTCCATGTTGGTGGTGTGTTTGACATATGTCCACCAACCATATGGTCAAGTAACCCACCAATACTAGTTCTCTTTTGTGGGTCTCTTAGACCATTCTTTAATTTTGAATTTGTTTTGAAAATCATTGTGTGAGAATTGTGAAAATGTGTTTTAAAGGAATGGTTGGATTCTAAAAAGTGTAAAATTGGTTTTTAAAATTTTAATATGAGAAAGGTTTTTGAAATTTGGGGTTTTTTGAAAGAAATCTTGGGGATAAAGTGGAAATAATTCAACAGGATTGGATTTTCCCTAATCTAAAATTATGGTTTTTTGAAATAAAATGTTTTAAAAGTATGGATTATTTTAAGGTGATTTTTAATATTTGTTTCAAATGGGATGCTTTGGTTCATTGAAAAGTTTTTTAAGATGATTAATTGGTTTTGGAAATCAGTTTTGAGTGGTTGCTATTTTTTCGAAAAAGGGTTTTGGCCTCTGTGGCTGTTGGATTGAGAAAAATACCTTGCTGAAATTTTGAAAGGGTAAAGGGGTGTTTGAATGACACAAATTTTTTTTAATTGTTTTAAAATAAATGGAATGGTTTCTTCTTAGTCAAATAGTTCTTGATGAACTGTGGTTTTTTGAGCTACTGAAAAATGTTTTAAATAAAAGGAGAGGATTTTGATGGAGACCTATGTGGTTTCTTTTTCAAGCATGTTAAAATGATTTGTTTTGGGAAATATGATAATGGTTTTTGACTTGGTTTTTAGTGTTCCTTTGGAAGGTACGTCATTTTTGGAATGATGTTGTTTTGTTTTAGACTTTGGTGTTTTCATAGGTGCTCACTTGCATGTTTTTACATGGAATGTGGATGGATGCCCAGTACGACATGGTAGTTGGGTACCCGAGGTGGCAGAAAAATGTGTATGTGAGTGAGAATTGATGAAACACCATTTAAGAGAGTGGGAATCCACGAAATTTGATTTTTTTATATTTCTCAAAAGTGTTTTATGATGAAAAATTGTGATGTTTTTTGGAATGTTAGTTGTGTGAGATGGATTTCTATTTCTTGGAAGTGTCTTTTATTTGTTATGTTTCCTTGTGATTTGGATGTGGTACCACGATTGTGTCTTGGGATGGAATCTTGTTGGTGTGTTAGTTTTGAGAAATGTTTAGTGGGTTTATAGATATTGTTTGGAAGTCGTGATATGGCTATGGATAGTTCTCTATTGGATATATTTTCAGTTGATCAACCTAAGGATTCATTTAAAATGTGAAATCCACCTCTTATAATGATTCCTCAGCCCATTTGTTGAAATATAGAGTTTTTTGGGATCGATTTAAAGTTAATTCCCATTATAGTGATTTTCTATATTATAGAAGCTGTGCTCGGTGATGTTTAGTGGGTGTTTTTGTGTACCTTGTTCATTCTTCACCTTGTTTGGAGTGAGTAAAAATAGTTTTGTGTATCTCCACATTCTTGTTTGGGTAAAATTTTGTTGTTGAGGAAGATAGTTTCATGGTACCTCTTGATATGTTTTTTCTACCAGGGTGTGTTATGTGTTAGCAGCTTCTGACTATGATGCAATAGATGCTTCATCCATTAGAGCTACATCCATAAGCCTCAAAGTGAAGCTGGTGCGTAGTCAGGAATCCCGAAGGTTTGATAAGCCTGGTTAAGCCTGTGCCTCCACCTTTGCGGTGAGGTTGTTCTAGTATTCTGTTGTGGGCTCTTTATCGTTATGAACTCTCTCTGGTCGCAAGGTCTGTGGTGGACTTACCCATAATTAAATTTTTCTAAAGATGTTGTCTCAAATGTGAGTTCACTATTCATTTTATTATGTGGGATTCCGTGGTGAATTGGCTGAGGCCTTGAGTGGGTAGTTGTTGGTTATGGTATATTAGTCCAATAATTGGTCCCCTTCCCTCCCCTCCCAAATAGGTGGGGGTTTTTTGGTTAGTGTGAAAAGTGTTGGCCTAATTCATGTTCCCTCTGTTCGGTAGTGGGCATGTTGAATGTTCATGTTGTGTTCCTCTTAGCTTGGGTTTGTAGGTTTTTGAGGGAGAGTTCTTGGTGGTCCTCTGAGGGAGAGACTCGATATTGGTTCACGTTGAATTCTCATTTGATCATTGGTTTTTAATGTTGGTGAGACCAACCATGGGTCTCATAGAGTTTTCTTTTAATAATTTTTCGAGTGCTAGTCGTTTTCTAATGGTGGGGAGTCCATTCAGGCCTCCCCACTACTGCTGATCTATTTCTAGTTTGGTTTTGGTGCTTGTTTGGGATAAGTAGCTTTATTATAAATTTTTTTATTTCTTAGTTTCATATTTTGTTTTGTTGATAATTGGGTTTCTTGGGTGAAGGCCCAATAGTCTTTTTATTGGATTGGTTATGGATGTGGTGGCTTGATCCTTTCGTTCATTCTCAGGAAGTGGTTTTGAGATGTTGTTTTGTTTCTGAAAAGATTCTTAAGTTCCATTTTTGGGGAGTAAAATTTCCTTGTTTGAGTAGGTTGGATTGTGTCTATGTGGAATCCTTAGGCATTGTTCAATCAGCTAGAAAGTGTTATGGATTTCCGGGGCAGAAAGCGTTAATGGTGGGGAGAATTTTCACACCCAGTTTTTCACGTTTTAGTTTGTAGTCAGGTTCATTGGGAATCCTAGTCTTTTTCTCAGGTACCGGGTGTGATGGGGTTGAGTTTTGAAGTGTTTCCATTTTATAATATTTCAGTCTTGGTAGTCCTTGGTTTTTGTTGGGATAAATGGTGTGTTTGAGAGTTTTGGACACCCACTATGTCACATTTTTTTGTTTAAATCATTCAAAAAATATTTGGGTGGGATTTTCTAGTGTTTGGGGTGTCATTTGAGAATTTTAAGACAATTTTTCAGGCCACATAGTTTGATCACGGTTTTTCCAAACCATGTAACCTAACCATGTGCAGTTAAAGATTCTTATAGTATCCCTCGCACGGTTTGTGCACGGTTTTCCAAACCATGCAGCAAAACCGTACAACCATTTATGTGCTTAATAACTTTCACTCTAAAAATCTTATTTGAGTGATTACACCTCCCATTCTAATCCCTACCTATTGGATATCAACAAGAGGGCACCCCCATTTCATTCTACCTTGTTTTGGTCCACGTTTTATCTGATTTCTAACAAAATAGTAGTGGTTCTTCCTCAAATCCTTCAATCTCGTCTTCTCCTCTCTTCCCTCTTCATTCTTCTTCCAATTTTTCATGGTTTTCTATTCTTTCGTTGTCATGATAGACCAAAGGTTATGTTTTACACAGGTTTTAGGTGGGTTTATTGTTATATTAGGGACGTCCTTTGTAGATCTAGGGTTTTGGAACCTGCAGCGAGAGTTTTTTTGTATGCATTTCCATTCCAGCATGGTTTGAAGGTAGGTTTCCCTTTGAAATTACCTTTTTAATAAAATATTCATTCATTTCATGCTTTTTGAACCAATTTTTATTAATAAATATTGATGTATGATCCTGGGTTTCATTTTTTGGTGCACAAAGTGGTGTTTTATACCATGATATGTGATAAATATATTTTTTTGTTAAATATTGCACACCATGTGTTTGATGAAAGGCCCGGTTGGATTTTGTGATTAATTTGTAGTATGTAAAGAATGGTTTGGACATGTTAATAATTATGTGACATGTGAAATTATTGTTTTGGTTTTCTTGATTGAGTTTTCAATGGTTTTAAGTCATGTGAAATGTGTAGTTGGCATTTGAAAATTGTTTGGTTGTGTGACGACGAATTATGGCATGATTGTCACTTTCATAGAAAAAATGGTTTTGGTTTGAAAGTTGGATGGAAGTGATTTGAAGTAGTATTATAAATGTTTTTACATGGTTATAAATTTTTTGATTCCTCTTTTTAAATATGTTATTATTTTTTGTTAATGGTTAATTTTATGAGAAATGTTTAAGGGCCCGTTTGGCCACTTCATGAAAATGATGAAAAGTGTTTGTTATAAAACATCTGTTGGAAGTTTCTCATGCCTTGTTCACATGGAATGGTCAGGATTTCCTTTTTGAGGAATCCCCAAATTCTATTATAAGGATTTTTTTGGTTGGATTCCTTTGTGATCTATTAATCTCCAGGCTTGAGAGTGGTCCATGGGGAGATTTGTGGTGAGGCCTATTGTGGATTATCATTACTATATATGTTGTGATTGGATGGTCGAATGACCGCAGTTGGCTCAAAAAAATTTTATACTTGAGACATGGTAACCTGGAATATTGAGAGAATATTCTAAGAATTATTATTTCACTGATAGGTTATGATACTAACCAGTGTCCCATAGTAGGTGGATATATTGGGTTTATTACTATGGGATTTTCCCTCAGCCAGCCTGAGAAAGGATGATCAAGTGTATTGGGAGTTTTGATTTCATCATGTGTGACACATTAATGGGGATGATGTCTCATGTATTGGTGTCTTCTGGATTATTCTTGATCTCCTATGTTTACCCATTCCTTTTGTATTTCATTTTCTTGTTGTGATAAGTATGATACTTGTATGTGTATTTACATTTCCCTTGTTGTGTGATTACTATTACGACTTCTTGTGTATTGTTTTTCTTGGAAAGTGGTGGGATGGTTTTGATAAGTTTTATGAAAATTGTTTTCAAATGAAAATGTTTTATCCTCTTTTTATAAATATGAAAATTTTGACATCAATTTCCCCTTGAAGATTATATTTTCACACTAGTTAAATGAATCTAGTTTTGGAAATCAATAAGGGCAATGGCTCATACTTGGTTTATGAGTAATCTTGTAGAAAACATGCTATTATATATTTTATCTCAAACATGGAATTGATTTTTCTTTTATTTAAAAGGATTTGATTTGGGAATAGATTATCGGGATAGCCTACTAAGTTTTAATACTCACGCCTATAGTTCTTTTCTGTTTTTAGACATTATACAAGTTTTTAGCTTGAGTTCGGTTTCCTTATTCAACAAGTGATCGTTATGATAGAGGGTGACCCACAGGGTCACATAGAGATGGTGTAGTCTTCCAGTCTGGTTGGTTGGTTAGTTTTATCATCTGTTGTACTCACAGTTCTTGTATAAATGTTGTTCATTTCCATTTCATTTATATATTGTGCTGTTTGTTTCTTTCCACTATTTAGTTTCTTGTTTATTTTTTGGGAGAAATTGTTCCCTTGGGTTCTATAATGATGCCCGGCGCTAGTTTCCAGCCCATGGGGATTGGGAACGCCCTTCAGGCCATACCAAGGATCGGTTCAGGTTCCCATTTTGGGGTTGAATCGGACTGATTCATAACAATTTGAGATATGTAAGTTTTTGAAATCCAAGGGGTTATTCAATAAAAACAACCTCAATAATATAAAAATTTATAAATGAATACATGGAATCCATTATATATAATTTTAAATTAATATGTGATGAAAAATAAAGTAGTATTGTTATGGATTTATGTTTATCCATCGGTGAAAAGGTTTATTCATATTCAATCCCCTATTCTTGACTATATCCTTGTATAAACAATCTAGATTTTTTTCTAATTATTTTTTTAGATTTATCAACATTGTTTATTTATACCCAATTGGTGCCAATATATCGGTAGTATTTAGGTCTATCAACTAATTTACATGATTTATTTCTTTCAAAATAATTTAATTCTTCCTGCATTTCCATTACCCAAAGTTCATAATTGATTAATTCATTGAGGTTATTAGGTCTAGGAAACTTCAAGAAGGCTTGATGTTCAACCTAGTTTCTATGTGAGGCTCGAGATTGAGTTCCTTCATATATGTCTCCTAAAATAGTATCAATGTGATAGATCTTAGTGGTTCTAATGGTTCTACGGACTAAAGAACTTGGTGCTTCCAAGTCTTCTTATAGTATTTGATGAATATGATTATCTCTGCTAGGAGATTTATCTGGTAGATCATCCAGATTGATAATAAGTCTTATAGTTATTATTAATATTTATATTTGACATATCATCCTAAAGGTTTTCTATAATAGGTTTGAGTTTATATAGATTTTTCTCATAATAAGTGACAAGAATGGTTTATTACATAGATTTAGATTTCTTGTTAAAAACTTTATAAGCTTTAACCAAGAAAAATTTCATCATATATTTTAAGTGTAATGTTTCCTAGATTCACCATTGTATTTAGAATATAGACTTTACATCCTAAAACTATTTAGTAATTTACTTTGAGTTTTCTATAATTCCATAATTCATATTAATTCTTCTTCATGATAGGTCTAATAAGAATTCTATTAATTACATAAGAAAATGTGTTAATAGCCACAACCCAAAAGTTGAATGGTAAGTCATATTTAATAAGAATTGTGTAGGAAGATTTCTGAAGGGCCTTATTTCTTCTTTCAAGGACCCAATTTTATTTAGGTGTTATATATGTAGAGAAATTGTGATTATATCCATGTTGTGAGCAGAGAAATTCAATATTCGGATTCTCAAACACTTATCCATGATCACTCCTCAAGGTATTAATGGTGAGTTCACAATGGTTTTCTAAATAATTTGCATATTTTGAAAAACAAGAAGAAGCTTCACTCTTATAAGAAAGGAAAAACAACCAATTATATCTTGAATAATCATTAATAATGACATAGTAATAGTGTTTTATAGCTAAACTAGAAACACTAGATGGTCCAAATAAATCTATATGAACCAGTACTAGTGGTTGAGGGGAAAAACTCTCTTTCTTTGTCCTTAATTGTATTTTTTTTGTTTTTTTCAATTTGATAGGGATTTCACACTTTGTTTTTTAAAAAATATAGCTTAGGTTAATCCTTGAATAAAACATTCTTAATTATATTTCTAAGTGAGTATATATTTCAATGGCCTGGTATCCTATTCCAGAATCATGATTTTTTATGAAAAGAAATCAAACAATAAACATTTTGATAAAATAAGTAATCCAAATTAACATCACAAACATTATCGTTCCATAAAGTAGTAAATATAAAAAAAATACTTTGAGTCATAAACATTACAAGCATTGTTTTCAAATTTAACATTAATACCATCATCACAAAACTGAGAAATACTAAGTAGATTATACTTTATACCATAAAAAAATAATAATTATGAAATAAGAATGGATTAAGAGTTACCAATTTATCTAAGACCAGTACTTTTCCTTTTTCATTGTCATTGAAATTGACATCAATGCATTTTTATAAGACTCTTGAAGCATGAATATTCTCTCATCATATGTCTAGAACATCCACTATCCAGATACAATAGATTATTATTAGATCTCTTCAATAAATTTTCCTACAATTAATTTAATGCATATTGATTTTATTAACGAGGTCTGTTTGGGTCCAAACAGGTTAGTAATCAAATCTTCTAGAATCCATATTTATTTCAAAATACTATTAGAAACAGAAATAAAATATTGAGATAGAAAATCCGTTTTATATTAATTTTTTTATTATTATTTCCAAAACCATTAGTTTTCATGGAAACAAAAGTTTTTTTAAAACATAGAATGTAATATGTTTTTTACAGGTTTCCTTTCAATCAAGATACATAGACAATTATATATTAGGATTTTGGGTTTTTTTATTCACCAATCACAATATTTAAGGTTTTCATGCTATCAAAAAATTATTCCAAATATATTTGGAGTTTTTAATTTACTAATTTAAGATCATTATTTTTTAATCATACTAAAATTATTTTATTTTTCGATAGTAAGTTCAAATTTAACATAAAAATTTATAGCATGTTGTTTCTTTAAAATCATACACTTAACTTTATGTTCATTAATGGTTTCTTCTAGTATATTATAGTATTAAAAAAAATATTCATTTGAAATATCATTTTAATCAGTAGTTTCACTTTTAGAAATATCCAAAATATGTTCAGAAGAAGATGGTACCTAGAAATCAATATCTATAAAGCACAAATATTCTCTCTTATTTATATCTTCTTTTCTTAAATCCGATTCACTAGAGATATTCTCAAATTTAATCCATGTGTAATTCACTTAATTATTTAATATTTTCTCCTTGTCCTCATTTATTTTCTTGTACTTGATCTTGGGGTTGTCTACATTTATGTGTCCTCTAGTTTATACTCTAGATAAGTGTTATCATTAGAAAAATTATCCTTTTTCCACTATTTTCTTCATATATCACAATATTTCCAAAAACATTTTCTGGTAATTGTATTATGTCACACATTTTATGGATAAAGCCTACAGTACATCATCATTGATCTCATATAAATTTCAAGATCTTCATTACTTGAGCTTTTCTCATCATCATTTATCAAAGGATAATCATTGTGTTTATAGTTTTATTGAACCTAAGATACATATCAAAGATTGATTTTTCAGGAATCATTTTGAAAGTATCATACTTAATAGTATGTGTATTTATCCAAATTTCTTTAACATTATAATTTCGTTTATGAGACATGGAAAGGGTATCACATATTTAATAATAAGTATCAAAAGATTATATTCTATTAAATTATTCCTCTCTTAAAGACTAAAATAAATCTTTCATAGATTTTATTGAATAATAATTTTCTTTAGTAAGAGCATCCCATTATCTTATAGTTGTTTTAGGTTTTTAATATTTATCCTCAATAGATCCATAAATATCAAAAACCATTCTATCGAGGTAGATTTTCATTTTTATTTTCCATTGAGAATAGTTTTAACCATTAAGAAATGGAGCTTTAATGGTAGCGTAACCTTCAGACTTAAAATTATTACTAAAATATTAAAGAGTAAACAAAAATTTAAAACATATTTTCAAAAACATGATTATGGTAAAAAGGAAGGTAAAGAGAAATAAAAAATTCCTCTGATACTAAAATATTATCTAAATTGGAAAACTCAAAAGGGGGTGGATTTAGTTTCCAATTAAAAATTTCACTTTAAAAATTTTTAAACTAAAATTTTCATCTTATAAAAATATCCTAGTTAACTAACATATTAGTAAAATATATTTTATAGTTTTTAAAATATTTCTCAGCAGATCAATAATAGCTCTGGTAAAATTAATTTCAATATTACTTTTGACTTTTGAAATAAATATATTCACTTTAAATAGAGTATATATCAAACTTATTAAAGCTAACCATAATTTTATTTTTTTGATATATATATATATATATATACTCTATAACCTAAATCATGTTTGTTTTGGAATGAAATAAAAATACAAATAAAAACAATTTAGAGAATAAAACAAGAGTTTTAGTCTAAAGTGAGAACCTAGTTAGCAATCAACTACTACCAAGAAATTTATTAAACCAAAAACATGAACCACAACTGGGATCTAGTTATTAAAAACAACTACACATAAGGAAGTCTTGGATATGCACATCCTCTTTCACAATTATGCATGGGATAAATGAAATAAAATAATGAGAGAAATAATACTTAAATAACTTGAATACAATGTAAGATCGTGTGTTAATGAATATATATAGTAAGATAAAAACAGATAAAAATTTAAGCTAAAATTGAGAGAGAAAATAATGGGAAGAGAGAAATTATGAATCATCTTAATATGATCAGAATTAGTTGATCAGTTTTCATTAAATTTTTCCTTGAAAAATCATCAAAAAAGTGTTTCACTTAGAGGTTAGAAATAGAGTGTAGTGGAAGAGTTAAGTTTTTTAGTTTGTCATAATAATTTCTTATCCTTTCATTATGACTCACTTGCACGATACCTTTGTCTATGACTGTAAATTATTCTTAAAGAGTTCTCCTTCTCTAATTAACCATTAGAGGATATTCATAAATTAATTCTCATACTAATTAGTCTGAACAATAATCCTAAAATACTCTAACTCCCTATCAAATGATCGAAAATATAGTAATTTTATACTTGAATATCTCTCACTACTTATTTTAGACATAGTTACTTATTCTTTACCTAAGAATGAACACTCTAGCTTGAGGTCAGTTAACACAGTTACTTTTTATGTTCACTTTCCACGGTTACTTGGAACCATCGCTGACATGGTCACTTAGATTCTTCATGAAGTCACTTATTTTATTCATGTGTTTGGTTGAATATTTCATGCAGTAACTGGATATCTTCATTCATTCGATTAAATGATTATAGAACATTTGATTGTATGACACATAGTTAACTTTATTGTTTATGTGGTCACTTGGATTTCAACATGCATTCTACCCAGTTACTTCAATACTTTACCATTTTCATAGCTTTATCCATAAAAATAGTTCACTATCATAAAACATAAATATCATTAAGAATATAATAAACATTATTTATGGTCATTAAAATAATGAGGTGCTAGACTAAACCAATAACCCCTTTTTAAAACATTACATCTTGAATTTAAAAAAGAAACAGTTTAAATATCCACTTTTCATTTTAAATATCCATTTGAAAAATAAACCATCTCATGGGTTAAAGTACACTTCAAAAGAAACATTCCAAAAGAATTGTATATAAAACAAACATTTATCTTCCCTTTTAATAAATAAACACACACACACACTTTAAATATGAGTGTATATAATAGAAAACCTAAAAAAATAAAAATCCATAAAGTGTCATACAAATGTCAATAATAATGTAAAAAAACCTTATAATGATAATTATTAAGAATAAATAACAAATAAATAAAAATAGGCTTAACCAATGGATAAGAAATTCTTATTTCAATTAATAGTAAAGAAGAATAACTTATGATATATAGCATGATGAAATAACCTTGGGACTAATGGCATGAGTAATAGATGTAATAATGTGTATCCAACTGTTGTAAAGTTAATGGTCACATATCTCATCCCCCAAATCACTCTCAACTTGTATCATTGGTGATAACCACCTATATAGATAATAAAATTGAACTATAATCCATTATCAAATATGAAACACTAAAAAAGAATAGACAATGTCCCTTGTATCCCCACTTATTAGCCAAGTTCCCCACATGTAATAGATAATGGAGGTGGGCTACCATAAAACCAATGTCAATCACCTGAGAAACATAAAACGTACAGTCAATATAACAAATCATTCATATACTTTCCATCAGCAATACACCTCATTGAATAACAAGACCCAATCTAGTCACATATCCATGACTCAAATATTATATTAATTTAACACATGCACATAAACATAACCAAGGATAAAAAAGGCCTCGTCTAGTGTGAAAACATAGATTATTAAACCACTTTCCCTCAAGGTTCCAAATGATCCTTATCTTTATACATAAAAATATATTACTTGGGAATCCTTTTTTCAAAAACCATTTTCAATCCAAACTAAATTCCAAGGAAAATCACACATGACACCAAAGCACAACCAAAACTCAAATATGAAGATCTTATTTCTATATAAGATATAAAAACATTTTAAATTCTATAAAATACATGAACCACACCAAAGCATCAATATTAAAAAAAATTATTTATCCAAAAAAACCAACTGAAGAGGATACACAAACCCCTATTTTTAACTTTTAAAGCCTTTAAAATGTGTACAAAATTTTTATTTTAAAAGAAGGTGGTTTATTTAAAATAGGGTAACCACTTTATAAAATCAAGGGAAAACATTTATAAATAAGGAAGAATCTTTTAAGACATGGGAACCTCTAAAAATATGGGAAACTTTTTAATTAAATAAAATGTAACTTTATAAAACTAAATTAGTAAAAAACACCATGAACCAATAATTTTCCTTGTATAAAGCCTTTAATGGAATTTTATCAAATACCTTTATTGCCTAATAACCATTTAAATAAAAAGTGACATTTACATAAATAATTCAACTATTTTTTTTCAAAGTAAAACCAACAAAACATAGAGATGAATTGATAAAAATAATTATATAAATCACATATATCATTAATTTTTCTTAAAAATACTTTTAAAATAATCAAACAATCAATGACCACTTTAATAAAATAAATATTAATAGAAACACCTACCTTAAGTCATGAAATCGTGTTTCTTTTAATTAAAACCATTGAAATAGGTATCCTAGGATGGATCATAGCCATTAGAAACCAAAAACCTAACTTTATAATAACCCTAACCATTAAAAGATGTCTATATAGCCATTGGGATTAGAGGAAAAGAGGATATAAAAGAATCAACTTACAAGAGAAGTAATGAGAATCCCTTACCCTTTACTTTGAGGAATAAACCCCCAACAAAACACCTCTAAAACACCATAGAGGGGATATGAAGAAGAAGAGGTACCATTTAGAGGGGCCTAGGTTTGGAGAGTTTTAATGGGGAGTCTTGGGGAGGAATACCCAATTAAAAGGAACCTAAAATGAAAAAATACCCTAACTCGAATAGGTCACATGGTTATCTCACATAGTTTGAAAACTTGTGTACAAAATATGTGATCACCATTATGAAATAACTATAAACGTCACGTGTTTTTCTCACATGATTTACAAACTATTAACAAATCATGTGAACACCTATATCACAAAACTACCAATGGTGCATGGTTTCGACTACACATTTTTTCAAACTATATGCCTAACCATGTATCCCTATAAATGATTAAAAAATATAAAATTTAAACCTCATGACACCCCAAACTCAAGGTATAAGTTAAAAATAATAACACAATAAGTAATGTGACTTTTAAGATTGTTATAAAGGATAAAAATAATTCTACATGTGATCATATATCACCATAATCCCCACCCACTGTAAAGGAACCATCAGCATAGAGAATACTTCAGAATACATGACACCCTTTCCTTTACTTGTATCTTATAAAACTAAACTTATATATTCCTAAATAATTATTCATGGTGTGAGGAAATATTATAGTAGAATACCACCATGAATCTATATAATGGATATCACTATTCAACCATTAGTTATAACTTAAAAAATGGTTTCATTAAGCCTTTTCATTTGAAAACATTTTACATAAAATAACCTTTGGTTTCCTTTAAAATGTTAAATATTCAAATAAAAAAATAAAAAATAGTACATGAAAGATAAATAAAGTGAAATAATAAAAATAATTCAAGGAAATACCATATGATAATCATATGATAAAGTGAACATAAAACATTTCCATCATCAATAATACCAAGCAGAAACGAGACTATAGCCTAAGGAAATACATACTAGGATGCATGAATGAACTCTAAGATTAGTGTACCATAAATAATACCAACATCAATTCTACAAAAATCTAGTGATATTATGACCATATCCTAGAGTGGTTACACCTACACACACTAAGGTTTGGATATGTCCATAACCTGACACACCCAAGGTTCCCATGTGAAATGTTTTCACAATAAAAAAATAAATTAAAACATACTATAATTTAAAAAGCACAAGTGAATCATCACCACTACCATGATTGAAAATCCATTTTAGATTCAAAACCATCATTTAGGTATTTCATAAAACACATAATGTACATAAAACTATTTTTAAAGAAAATACCCTTTAAAACCACTTTACTTCCACCTAAGAATAAATCTAATTAGAAAAATATTATTTTAAATAAAAACAATTAGATTAAAAATAAAAACCTGAGGAATTTATAATAACATCAAGTAAATAATGATATAGAACCATTTTATAGAGACACCTACCCCACTAAAAAAGAAAATCTAGTCACCTTTGGAAATGGTGATTGGAAAGGAAGAGATCAGGTCCCCACAAGCCTATACCCACCATAAAAATAACTAATTCTCCATGAAACTCTATATATTCCTAAATAAAAACTCATTAGGGTCATGATGAAATCAATAGAAGATATTTTTAGGGAATATTTTGAGAAAATAGAAGAAATCGTGAGGAGATTCACACATACCTTGAAAAAATCCACCCAAATCAATAGGTAATCACAAAGATACTAAGGAGAGAACTCATATAGTGTCAAAGGATGATTGGTTTGAGCTAATGGGATATTATAGAAAGATTATAGTTAATATAACAAAAGGTATCATGGTAATTTTCCATTTTTAATAAATTCATATGGGTTTCTGGGTTAGGCTACATGGTTAGACAAATCATGCACTATGTGGTAGTTCCTACCCCTTAGACATTAAAGTTCATGGTTACCTAGGAATGAATAAAAAATTAGAAAAACCATGTGTAAGATGTGAAATAGGCTCTGGACCAAAACCCTTCAATCTTCATGGTTTAATTGACGACTCACACAATTAGAAAAACTATTCTCAAACCATGAAAAATGTTTCTAGAAATAGAAAATTTGTATTACATGGTTATTAAATAGTTATTACTAATTGTGTAAGGACCATGCACCTTTCCTATTGCTCTCCAATTTATAAGTTCTGAACCCCCTAATTAAAAAATCATTTATAACCTACAAAGAGATAAAATAATATTAAAAAGATAAATATATGTGACCTGTAGGGTGTCACATGCATTCATTAATTTATGCATTCATATATATATATGAATGTACGGAAGCATACATGTTTGCATATATTCATGTGTAAATGGATGCATAGATGCCTGGATGCATGTATGGGTGCTTGAATCCATGTGTGCAGGTATGCATACATACATTCATGGATGCATTCATGCATGCATGGATGTATGTATAGATTGATGGATGGATGTATATATGTATATACATATGTATGTATGTATGTATTCATGCATGAATTCATGGATACATGAATGTATGGATGGGTTCATGCATGTATGGATGTATGAATGTATGTTTGTTGGAATGAATGATTATATGTATGTATGTATGCATAGATAAATGTATTTATGCATGTATGGATGTATTCATGTATGCATGGATATATTTATGTATGTATTCATGATTTCATGGATGTGTGTTTGTATGCATGCATTCATATATGCAAGCATTCATGTATGTATGTATGTATGTATGTATGTATGTATGTATGTATGTATGTATGTATGTATGTATGTATGTTTGTATGTATGTATGTATGTATGTATGTATGTATGTATGTATGTATGTATGTATGTATGTATGTATTTATGTATGTATGTATGTATGTATGTATGTATGTATGTATGTATGTATGTATGTATGTATGTATTTATGTATGTATGTATGTATGTATGTATGTATGTATGCATGCATGCATGGAAAGATAGATGGATGGATGCATGGATTCATGGATGTATGTATGCATGTATGGATGCATAAATGTACTGTAAGGACCTGGCCTTAAATATTACATATTCTATTTATTTTAAAACTAGAAATCATATTATTTTATCAATGATTTTTTAGGTCTAGAGTATTATAGAATTAGGAAAAACTCTTACATAGTAAACCCATACATTACAAGTGGATACTTATACCCAGTATCAATTTTTCCACCAAGTGAAACCCTTTTAAAATAAAACATGTTTTCTTTTCATGAAATATCATTATTATTTTATTCATGACTTCATCCTTGTCGATAATCTTCCATAAACCCTGTGAAAAGATTTTTGAAACTCTGGATGAGCACAAAATCTCCGTAAGGGATGAAAATATAAAGGAAACTGTTAGTTCAGTAAAAACTTGAAAACCCTTGAAAAACATTTTCCTTGAAAATATAACGATTTACTCATAAAGGGAAATATAATTCCATTGTAAAGATCATTTAAATTTCCTTCTTCAAATAAATTATTTCCATATAAACTCATTAGAAAGCATAGAAAAATCTTGTATGTTCCTTGGGAAATAATTATCATATCACACTTACATTCACCCTTACAAATGGAATAACCATACGATCAACTCTCATATCCAAAGTAACCAATTCATTGGAAAGCTATAATGGGGTTCAACCATCATATAAGGTATATAAGGCTCACCCATTTTCATGATCTATAATAGGGATGAACCCATTCTATAAGGTATATCAAGCTCACCCATGAGCTATAATGGGTCCCAAACCTTCATATATAATCTCCAAGGACCAAAAACTGAATAAAATCCTTGAAAACGCTTTTAAACCCATGAGAAAATCACTTTTGGATATCAAAGAATCATTTTCTATTATAAAACCATTTTTATCACCAAAACATCCCTATCATTGAAAACCCATTTTCAATTCCAAAATACCCAAGAATAAAAAAATAATTCTTTTTATTTAATAAAACATGTTATCTTGCAATGTAATTTAGGAATTAAATAATATTCATGGTGGTGGAAAAGTTTTTGTCACTGTGTACGTTAAGAATAGAACATTCCTTTTTTTATTTGTCAAAGTGTTCCATATAAAAAATGTAAAATGATTTATTTTGGAAAACTTTGAATGAAATTATAAATATACATAAAATTTTCTTTATAATCCGTTTATATCCATATAAATAAATATGTTAAATAATATCAATAATATTGACACAGATGAAAATATTTGATAATTAAATCCTTAAACATTCAAAGTGTCCCATACCACTTTGAACATATAATTCATAATCCCCATAAAATAATAACATATAGAACCATTAAATAACATGATAATAAATAAATTAATGATATTATAAGTCAAAGGGACTGTATATATGCTTCATAAAAGAAGATGGTGTATAACATCAAAATATGCCTCAATGAACAGAGATTGAGACAAAGTCCCTTACCTTGAATCTGATTTGTCAAATATGTTCTTTATATCCCTGAATAAAAAACTTATGCTAATTATTTACTTTATTAATAACCCTTTTCCATTTTATTATTACTTTTATATCACTTATTACCATGTTATAACAATTACTTAATTATTTAAGTTCACTTCACACGTTTTGATGAAAATCTATACATGTGTCCAAATTAAAGTTGGTATGAAGTTAATTGTAAAAGTGACATAAGTAAATCATCTCTAGAATAATATTCATTAAATAATAATCACTTTTATACATCAATTATTTTTTTAAATCCATTCATTACATATGAATATGAAAAATGAACTACATTATAATCATGGAGATGGTATATCCTATGTAGGTATTAGTAATGTTTCTATTTTTCAAGGATAGTTATAGAAAGAAGTTAAGTTTTATTTTATCTTTAAATAATTATTATAATATAAATAATATCATATTAATCATTTAAATACACTTATATATATCATCCATGTGATGTGGTGATGAAAAAAAAATCACATCGCTTTGTGGATGTAATAGTTAACACGTACACATGAATGATGTTATCATTTTTATGTTCATGGAAAGGTAAGAAGATAAACGATATATTATTATTTAATAATTATAAATATGTCATTAATATCATAAATATAAATTAATTACATCATTATAAACCATTGCTGAGAGTTGGCGACGGAAAATGAATAATATCAGTTCGTAAGGTGGTAGTTTTCCTTTGGCATGAACGATTAATTATTCTCTCATTTGATGTAATTAGAGATAGATTTAGTGATTATATTAAAATAATAACATCTAATTATATTTATCATATGTTACATAATATTTTATCATGGTTTAAGAATATTTTAAGGATGTGGAAGAATAAATAAAACATAAATACTTAATTAAAAAAATATCTCTTCTTCGAATGATCTCCTTTTCTTGAAAACTCAAGACCACTAAGAGTGATTTTATGCCTAAAATAAGGGATATAGAATGTGTTTAGGGGTTAAATTAGGATATTTGGGCACATATTTTATGAACCATGTACGTTTTGAGGTTTGAATAAAACAGAATAAAAGGTTCCATTTTATAAGAGATGGGAGGGGCATTGTTAAAATTTCTCATAATATTAAATTAATATTAATTGATTTTATTATAAAAAGTCTCAAAACTAATTAATTTCAAATATAGGATTATTTTGGGTAAAAATAAAATCATCCAATGAGAATTAGACAAGATTTAAATATTTTTTAATCCTTATCTTTTTGTTTTAACCCTTATTTAATCTTCAAATTCTTACTGTGATATCATGTAATTTACACTTTGAGTGTAAATATAATTACTATAAAATGCTAAAATACCAATAAATGACCCATTTATAAAATTTTGTGACTTATCCTTACCATTTTTCTAAATTTTAGATTTTTATGGATATTATATCATTTAATAAAATATTATTTATTATAGAATATCATTAATTTCAATTTTTCCATTATTCATTACATTTCTTTTTTAAAAATATCACAAAAACATTATATCTTCAAACTAACTATTTTAACTTATAAATAGCATTTCAAGACAAATCTATAAAATGTGTGGATGAAATTAATTATGTCAAATTAAAATTATTTTAATATTTTTAATATTATTTATTTGATATTTCCATTAATTAATCAATTACTACATCATTATTGTGTAATCCTTTAAGGTATTTACTTATTTCCTAAAAATTAAGAATAAATTACCATGATGAAGAAAAATATTTTAAATTTTAAATTATTATTTATAGTCAAACACATCCTCTATATTACCCAATATTAAAATTATTATAGTTAAGAAAAACATGAGTATAACATCATTGAATTTTATTTAAATAAAATATTATAAAGGTTATATTATCATCCAAATGGACATAAATGGTCTCATAACCAATAATGTAATTCTTAGGGATGAATAATACTCATCCAATAAAATTTAGACAAGTGTTAGGGCCGTTATATAATATTTATAATATTATTTTTACCCTAAATTACATGATTTACCTTTAACTATGGTAATGAAAATTACCAAAGTTACTATTCATATTTTTTAAAAAGAAAAAGGGACCAATTTACTAAAGTTGGACCTTATAATTAAAAATATAGAATCAATTTTTCAAAAGATAAAACCCATAATTAGATAAATTTAATTTAAACCAATGTGAATTTTGATATTCTTATTTTAAATAATAATTTAATTTTTTTAAAATATAATATATAAAAGTGTCAAAACTATATGTAAAACAAGTGTGCCATCAAAAGGTGGAAAACTGCCTTCTTCGAAAAATAATTATTTAACTGTAAAACTGGATTTGTTCTTATATCATGTCGAGAAGATACATAAGATAAATCTTATACATTAGATTAAATATATTATATATATTTCAAAAATATAATCCCACAAGAGTAATTTTTTTATTTACCGGTATAAAACACACTTGTTCCCATTTAAAGGGTTTTTAGAAAAAACATTTCATTTTATTTGAAAACGGTTTTTATTTTCATTTATAATTAATTGGTCACAAAAATAATTAATTATATAAACATATGTAAACCATATTTTCATATTTCAGTTAATACTATTCATTCTCTTAATTCTAACAGTAAGGCTATAATAGTGATATTTAAATAATAAAATTTAGGTGTTCGTCTATACTCAATGTGGTGTATCATGTATGTTATCGAGCATAGAGTTTCTTTACTTTAACTTGGGATGTTACATGTATGTGTGTATTTATGAATTCATGCATGTATGCATGTATGCGTCTATATGTATGTGTGCGTGTGTGTGTGTTTGTGTGTATGTATGTATGTATGTGTCTATATAAATGCATTCATGCATGCATGGATGCATGGATTCATGGATGCAAGGATGCATGGATGCATGGATGTATGGATGCATGGATGCATGGATGCATGGATGCATGGATGCATGGATGCATGGATGCATATATGCATGGATGTATGTATTCATGTATGTATGTATGTATGTATGTATGTATGCAAACATGTATGTATGGATGTAAGTATGTATGTATGTTTGTATGTATGAATTCATGTAAGTAAGTTTGTTTGTATGGATGGATGTACGTATGTATGCATGAATCTATACATGTCTTTTTGAATATATGTATGGATGCATGGTTTTATGCATTCATGCATGCATGTATGTATATATGTAGGCACATTTGGATGCATGCATCCATGCATGTATGTATGTAGGTACATTTGGATGCATGCATGCATGCATGTATGTATGGTTGTATGCATGTATGTGTGTATGCATGCATGCTTGTATGTATGGATGTATTGATGGATGGATGTATGTATGTATGCATGTATTCATGTGTGTATGTATGCATAGATGCATGGATGCATGGATGCACAGATGCACGAATGCATGGATACACGAATGTACGGATGCCCGGATGCATGGATGCATGGGTGCATGGATGCATGGATGTATGGATGTATAGATGCATGTAAGTATCAACGTATGTATGTATTCATGTATGTATGTATGCTTGCATGTATGCATGTATGCATGTCTTCATGTATTCATGCATGCATGCATTCATGTATGCATGTATGCATGTATGCATGTATGCATGTATGCATATATGCATGTATACTTGTATGCATGGATGCAGGCGTGTATGAGTTTATGTATGTTTGTGTGTATGTATGTGTCTATGTGTGTGTGTGTGTGTAGTGTAACAAATCATCCCGGGTAGAGCCAACCCGTCACCTGAGCCATCCCACCACACGGCCGGAGGCACTTTCCATATGAACACGGGCTGGCAATAAGCACTGGACATAACCAATTATCACTTTGGAACAATTTCTTCACTGGTAAACCAACATGACCCATCCATAAAATGGGATAGCCACAAAAATAACATCATAGTTTTCAACATAGGAAAAGAATATACCATAAGCCATGACATGTATCCTCATACAAAACATGCCACAACCACACATAAACATAGTATCATAAGTCAAAACCTAAAACACAAAAATAACCAAAACAATTCCAAATAAGGAACAAATATACATCCCAACAGATATGAAATACCAAATACAACTCCACATGATCCAATCCCTACGATATCACACCTCCTCCACAAAAAACTAGATATCAGTCATCAAGAATAAGCACCTTGGTACATTATTCCCTTCCCTTTACCTATGTCCTACAAAACAAAGTCTATAAATTCCTAAGGGCCCAAACAGGGTGTGAGGCACAAAGCCCAGTAGAATACCACCATGAATCTATTTAAGGGTTTTACCCATGCAAACCCATAAACTAGTTTGAATTTTCTTTTAAAACAAATCCACTTTGAAAATATACCTCGTTCAAATAAACCTTTGAAATCCCTTTGGTTTTCCATTTCAAGAAAAACCAGTTTTCTAAAAAAAAATCCCACACGGTTCAAACATATAATCAAGGCACAACATCCTCAATAAAACCAACAAAATAAGGGTAATCATAACATCATAATCATCAAGTAACCAGATCAATAAAAAATGAGTATAATATATCTCAGCACATCAAGATGGATCTCTCCAAATGTATAAATAGAAAAAACCAATTCGACATTAGTATTGTGGACCTAGGGCCTTAAACATCAGGAATGTCATGAGTTAGTAAACTAGTGTTCTGTCTAGATAAGCAATTAGAATCTCTCACGATCTTTCCAGGACCAACATCAAGATCTCTCACAGTCTCCCGATAGCCAACAAGGAAGCTCTTTAGGTCTTCCTACCCAAAGGCATTCATGGTCCCTTGGAAGTCAAATTTTAGTCTCACATGGTCCTCCCTCTGATGGCTCATGTGGCCTCTTGGATAAACCAATGTGGAATCCATCATATTCTTCCCTCTAAAGGTTGACAGGGTACCTCGAATAGACCCCTCACTCATGCCCCAGTTAACCCACGTGCTACTTTATGCCAACACATTCACAAACAAGTTCCCATATAAAATAAGTCATATCACAAGACTTTTTATAAACAAATATGTCCATTTTATCAACACACATTTCCCATGGTAAAATAAATCTAAGATCACTTTCTAAATCCTTTAAAATTAATAAAACCTTCTTTGATCCACTTTAGAAAACACTTAGTGTGCACACAAGACATGCCCATTTTGAAAACCCCCTTCAAAATCCCAAATTACAAAATAAGGTCATCAAGCACATTAATAATGAGATAAAAATTAACAAAAAATACTATTTTGGAAATTAAATAAATAAAAACCAAATGAAATTTATAATTTAAAGGTAATCCAAGGAAAATCATTAAAATAGATACACCTACCTCAGATTCAGTCCAAAGCTCACCACCATTGATCGCAACCACCCGAAAGAGGTAGAATAGGGATTTACACATCTAAATCACAATATAACAAACCATATCACCTAAAAAATACCCTAAATTCATCCAAATTCCAAAATAGGGTTCTAAACTTCCACAAAAATTAAAGAGCAAGAAAGAAAAAGGGGGAAGGAAGGAGAAACCATGAAAAAGGAAACTTACCTCAAACCAAAAAAACCATGATTACAAGAATAAATCACCACCAAAGGAGATGGTAAGATCAAATACTATGTATAAGAGGTTTCTCATGATGGGGGAGGAAAATTAGACCCAAAACATAAAAAACCTGTCAAGGGTACAATGGTAAAAGCACACTTTAAGGGAACTGGATAGGGCCACATGGTTTGGAAAACCCTGCGCCAACCATGCGGGTGCCACTATACACCAAGAAATAGAAAACCCAATTACTCCTGAGGAAATTAATGTTTCAAAAACCCATTTTTAAACCATTTGAATACCTCTATCCCAACCTATAACACCCTGACACAGTTATCTGCTTGGTTAGACAAACCGTGCACTCACCATGCGCCTTGGTCTGTCTTCCCAAAACTCCACGTTTCAACCTCTAACATATGTATGTATGTGTGTGTGTGTGTATGTATGTATGTATGTATGTATGTATTTTATGTATTAATTTATGTATATAAGTTTTCATTCATTCATGTATTCATGTATGTATGTATGTTGATGCATGGATGCATGGATGGATAGATATATGGATGTGTAAGCATATATGCATGCATGAATGTATATATGCATGTATGGATGTGTGGATGCATATACATAGTTACATTTATGGATGTATTCATTCATGCATCCATGAATGTATTTATATATGCATGCATGTATGTATGTATGCATGTATGCATATATGGTTGTACCGATGTATGTATGTGTGTATTGATGTATGCATATATGCATGTAAGAATATATGAATGTATTCATGTATGCATGTATGCATGTATGCATGTATGCATGTATGCATGTATGCATGTATGCATGTATGAATGTATGCATGAATGAATGTATGCATGTGCATATATATGTGTGTGTGTGTGTGTGTATTTGTATCTATGTATGTATGGATGGATGGATGGGTTGATGGATGCATGTATTCATGCATGTATGTATACATTTATACATGCATGGATAGATGGATGTTTGAGTGTGTGTACATGTGTGTGTGCCAATATGTGTGTGTGCATATTAGTTTGCCTGTAGGGGGTTTCTATGTCTGTATATATGTATGAATTAATGTTTTTATGCCTTTATGGTTCTTTAAGGTGAAGGATTCGCATGAAGAGTTTTATGGAGATATTACATTCATTATATCAAAGATGATATGTGGCATGTAATTATTAAGGAAACATATGGTAAGGGTGAGTTGGGATTGGATGTCATTCTTGGTAAGGAAGATGTTGAAAAAATTACATTGAAATATTTGGAAGGCATGTTTTTTTGTTATTTACTGGAAAAAATATATGTATGTAGAGGAGTTTTATTTTTGGCAGAGTACTAATTAAGGGGTAAATAAAAAATTTGGCCATCCCTCAAAGGAAAGGCCACTCAAGCATCCTACTGTCAAGGTCATTGGTAAATCTCAAATATGGCATAGAAAAATGGTTGAATTGAAGGTTGGGAAGTAATCCAATGTGGGACACCATTGGAAAAGAGAGTGTTAGGAAGTGCATATGAGAAATAGGCACCATGTGAGGTGGCATGGTGACCCGTCGTGTATGTCAGTATCTAAGGGATTTGTTTGACGATTTGGTACCATAGTTGGATTAATAATCCATTAAACATGACTAGAGATATTTTAATACAGGATTGTGAAAAACACCTATATTTTTCAGCTTTTAAAATGCTCATAGAAAAAAGAGAACGATATTGTTTCCCTCATCTTCAACCTCTAGCAGTGTCTTATATATGTAGGAATTGAAATGTTGAAACCTCTAATTAGTACAAATCATAAAATATTTATTCTCAATGGTGTATAATATAATATGTTGATTTTAAAATTTTAAATGATTCAAGACCATGACATGGAACTCACCGTTCAAGTTTCAAATGATTAATTTTTTAACATGGAAGCATTATATGATACATTTTAGTGTTTATACAGGTTGAGAAGTTTCATAAGCATCAGTGGATTTTTTTTGTAATGGAATAAAGATCAAGGGAGTCCATATGAAATGGAGAAAAAATCATATAAAATTAATAGCTTCATATGATAGATTTAAGATTCATAAGATAGAACACATGGCTTCAAAGGATAAATCTGGGATATTTTATGAGAGGGGTAAAGCGAGTTGCAGATTTTGTAAGTTAAAAAAATGAGCTTTATAAGTATGGTTATTTATAAATATGAAATACTAGTTTTTTAAGAATTAATGTAGTGTTTATAAAAGATATTTAAAGTTTATAAGGATCACTTACCTCACAAAAATATACAGTCTTAGTTTTAGGATCCATAATGAAGTATCTTATGCCACGATTGTCTTGAAAAAAAATGAAAATATCTTTCTAAGATAATTTGAGAAATATAATTTGATATAATATACATATTGTATGCCAAAAAATTAATTAATTCAAAAAGAAACATAGATTTTGTGGATAAAACTGTTGAATAATATTATGTTTGATTAAAAACACTTAACGAATTTAGAATTGGATCATGAAAAAGAAAAAGGAAACTTTTTTTGAATTTAAGGGAGAAAATCAAGGAGATTTATTTGTGTATGTTTTTTTAATCTAAAAAATATATCATAAGGAATATGAGGAGAAAACATGAATTTAATGGAGAAGTATGGTATAATACAAACCATTGATGAGTCAGCATGGAGTCAAGAAAGTGCTAATATAAACTGCTTAAAGAGTCTTGGAAAATGTAGGTGGATTAATATTGAATCACCATATTAGTTTCTCAGGGAATAAATAAGAAGATATTAGTGTGGACATAATTGATACATCCAATCATAGACTAAGTAGAATCATATACATCTATTGAATAATAAGAAGGATAGATATAGGGAGTACACTAGATTGATATATTTAAATAAAGGAGGAGAAATTGTTGGAACATATAAAACATCTAGTATTTTTGAAATCAGAATAAGATTAAGAACATGAATGGATTTCTAGTGAATAAATTTGTGGGATATTGAAGTTATAAGTCTGAAGAGAATAAATTATGTACTTATCATATACTACATCTGGCTACAGAAAAGAGAAGGGATTTAATGGATAATTATTTTCTTAGTATTATTATTATTTGGGGAGAAAACAGTGTTCCAGTTTGGGAGAAATCTCATACAAAAATTTAATCTATAGGGGGTTTTATTCATCCATATTTAAGAAAAGTAGTGAAAGCACACTGATGATCAATATTCATCTATCTAGAGTTAAAAGGATCAAACTGTTAATCCATACCATGATGATCATGAAAAGATCCTTATGTCTATAAACTAATCATTCTCTACTTGATCAATGTGAGAGAGTAAAGAAGAAGAATTTCACCTAATACCAGTAGGCACCCCTTCCATAATACCTTATAATTACTTCATTATTAAGTATTAAATCTTGGAACACTAACTCATTATTGGTGTGTGCTCCTTGGAGTAGCCTATTTGGATGAAATAACTAAATATTAGTGTTCATGTATATTTTATTTCATGTTCATGATGTTTTATTTGAAGGTGTGCATTGAAAATAATAACATTCATGAAATTTTCAAGAGTTTTATTTGATAAAATTATAAATAAAAATTTAAGATTGTTCGTTTTTAAAGAAATTCTTAGTGTGAGATTTTTGATTGCTAGCTGAAGGAGAAAGATATATGTATTAAAATATTGAGGGGGTATCATATTTTAAAAAAGAAGTCTTGTACTAAGGAGTCTCATGTGAATACTACAACTAATATTAAAGAGTTCACCAATATAAATTCAATAACTCCGATAGTGAATACTCAAACCTCTAGGTCTACTACAATTGATGTAAACAAACCCTAAGGAAATTAGAGTTGTAGTAATTTTTTTATAGAGATATTAGAAACACTGTGACTATATGTATAGATGATGGGAGGAAAAAAAAGATGAAATACCTACTTTAAACATATTATATCCACGAAAACACTTCATATAGTATGGATTTATTGGGACATGTTATATTTTCACTATTATTGCTCATATTGTAAGTTCTTGTAGCAACAAAGGGGGTGGAAGTACAAAGATGATATCTTGTAATTTTATGATAGAGAGAAGGTATGGATTGAGGAAAGAATTTTTTTGCATAAAAACATATTTTTGGTTTTAAAAGATACTAAATAATTAATTAATATAAGTTTGTCTCATGTTACACCAATGTATTTCTCAGAACAACCATCATTGAGATAAAAGAAGCATTATTGGATATAGATGAATATTACAGGGGTTTATATTATGGAAAAAACGGATTATTATTCCATAAAGAATAATATGGATAATGTTTTAAAGAAAATTTTATAAAAAACAAACAAATCTAAATAATTTTTGATGACATAAATGGGGGATAAGAAAGAGTCTTGTTTAATTAGTTTCAATCATACCACTATAATACATGAATGAGATATTAACGAAGTATCACTTAAATGGGGGGAAAATATTAGAAAATAGAATATGGTTAACACACCAAAATATAAATATTGCACTATTGGATTGATCCTCACAAAAGGATTGAATTTGAAACCATGTAAAAAAGGTTGGTTTAGGAATTTATAAGTTAGCTTATTTAAATGGTGACATTTAGAGAGAGACATGGAAGAAACATAAAAGGAAGAGGTGTACCAAAATAAGTATTAACAATGGTGTTATAATGAAAAAATCCTACACTGGTGGGATAAGGTTTACTCTATAATATAATCCCAAGAAAAAAGTGGTAAGGGATTCTAAAGGAATAATGCAGAAGGATGGTTGTATAAGTGGTGTCATGCAGAAGCACAACACTATAAAGGCTTGCAAGAAACGGTTGGTCCACAAATACCAAAAACACTTCTCCACAAGATGATGATGGAGGAAACCCTCTTATCCTATGATTTAATATTTCTAAATATTGATTAAAGTGGTAAAATATGAAGGGGGGGATATGATCTATGGGGTGGTTATGCTAAAAAATACACAAATGATTGAGTTTAAATAAAGTTTGATTTAAAGTGAATAAAGATGAATCTCAAAATAGAGTATCAATCCAAATAATAAATTTCAAAATTTATTTTTTGATGCTTAAGCCTTGCGAATTAGTATATGGATAAAATAAGGAGATGAAACCAGTACTAAGGAAAACCACGTACTGTAATGTTGATTAATTTGTCATATTTAATAGTACTTGCTAAAATTTGTCTATGCTTGTTGGAATAACAAAAAAAAGTGGGTATCAAACCTATTTTGGAGGGATCCTAGTTTCAAATCAAAGTTCCAGTATTATCAATAGTGTTGAGACATTTTTGGAAGCCCCCAGAGTGATATAAGGCCATTTTTAAATGGTTGAATCCCCTGGTAACCGATAGACCATAGATTAAAGATGCAAAAACATTTAATATTTCATGTCAATTTGTTTCATACTAACACAGTGGTATTAGTTAGATGTTTTTTTGGATACCTATAATATACTTGAAAGAAAATAATAATGTCAATAAATTTATATCAATAAGAGTTATCCCATGATAATAATCATTATAAAATATGGTGTTTAGTGGTGGATATAGTTAGGGGGACTGAATATTAACACACAAAGTTTAATCAACATCATTTTAGAGATTGGAGATACCTTTTGAATAATTTAATGATATCTGATTCAAGTGGTGTCACTTTTTCATATTAAAAAGTAGTACCAATTTATTTTAAAAGTGGTTTGTTACTCACCTATTTGATTTAAAGTTTATTTACTAATTGTTTTGTGACTATTTTCTTAAGATATCAGGTTATTTATTTTCTCATACTGTAAGAATGTTAGGGATATCTAGTGAGTGATATAGACAACATTGGTGTTTTTAACAGAAACTCTTTTTTCCTATATTGAGTTCTGACTTAGTGGTATTTCAAAATTTGTTGAAAATTTATTAATATGTTATGAAATTCAATCATTGGGATTTTAAAGGAACAATTTAGATATTATATGAAATTAGGATAAAAGTTGAAGTGTTAAGGAAAGTTTGATTAGAGGGGTTTTAAGGTGTAAATTTTATTCACATTAGGAGTATGAGGTAAGTATTAAGGTGCAATCTAATCTCTCTAATTTGGAATTCAAGAAGGTGTGATAACGTGGTAAATTCTATGAAAATTTCTTCTGTAAGAATTGTGTCCAAGAAATGGGAGTGAAAATGAGGTTTTGATATTCCTAAAATAAGGAATAAATATACCTTTAAATTTTATTAACAAAGTGGGAGGGAGAAGAGACCAACAAATCCATGAACTATAATGAGGATGATATTATAAGATATTGAAAAAAATATAAAGTGAGATACTATTTAAACCATGATATTATATTGGATTTGATGATATTATATATTAGGGAATATATTTAAAGAATTTTTTTTTATGTCCCTTTAAGTTGAAGGAGTTTTGTGAAGAGTTTCATGGAGATACTTTATTAATTATATGGGATTTGATATGTGGCATTGAGTTAATAAGGAAATATATATAAATGGTGGTTTGGAATTGGATTCCATGATTATAATATATATATTAAATAATTTGAATTAGAATATTTATAAGTTGGTTTTTTGGTTACTGCTCAATATATATATATATATAAGTAGAACTGTTTTATTTTTGGTAATGTTTTGATTAAGAATCATTTATCTAGCCCAAAATAGAAGATCCACTCAAGTTTTATATTATTAGAGACACTATCCAATCTCAAAGAAGGAATAATCTAATGGAGGAAGTGGTAGTCAAATAGAAATATAGTATGGGTGAGCATTTGTAGGGAGAGAATATGGTGGTGTATAGAAGAAAGAGGCATCGGGCAGGGTAGCATGGTGAACATCTACAAAGGTCGAGACCTAAGGGATTTATTCCATGGTTTGGTAATGTGGTTGGAGTAATAAACCATTTAGTATTACTAAATATATTTCTATGTGGGATTGGAAAAAATATAGGCATTGTTCATCTTTTAAAATGTGTGAAAAGAATAGAACAACATTGTTTCCGTTATCTTTATCCTCCATCTATGAATTCTAAAAGTTTGAATTACAATTATAACACATATGATCAATTATAATCATAATTGATCTATTATCCATAGAATATAATACATTTTGGTGATTCAAAATAAGAAAATAATCAATACCATGACGTGTTTCATAAACCAAACCCAGATTACCTAACTAACTAGAACCTATACCAGTCCTAACATAGACCAAAGAGAATCTATTCTCCTCATAGGCTGGAAACAAGATCCTGTGCATTAAGAACTTCCTTTATAAATTATTTTTTCACAAGAGAAATAAACATGATAACATAAATAATAATATTGTTGGTATGCCAATATAAGAACATAATGGAATTCAGAAAAAAAATAAGGAAAAACATGTTCCAAAAGAAAAAAATAAAAAAATTATATGTAAAGAAAAAAACATATCTATATGACATGTAGTCACCACCAGAGTCATACACCCAACTAATAAAAAACCCACAGCCACCACACATCACGTTTCCTTTACATGAATCCGTCTAAAAACGTTCTACATACACATAATGTTTTACAAAAGTTGTGACAAAAATATGCTCAGTATGATCCCACCAAGTGTTTCATAAGTAGTTTTTATAAAATAAACCAACTATTCTCAATAAAATTAATTCAAGGAATGAGATTCAATTTTATGAAGTTTTGAATGAAACACTAAAAACCACCCATTTCATAATTTTTAAAATATACCAATAAACTCAGTATTCAAATAATTCTCATAACATTGAAAACAAACATTATAAGAGTTATAAAAAAGAAAATTATCCCTTAGGGTAACATTATTTCTAGGTTATTGAGGATCCTCATACCATTATTTTGATTCTTAGGCCACATAGTGTGCACATTTCCCTAGTGAAACAGATTTAAGGGGTATGATTTCACTCCTAAGAGTAGATCCCTGCCACAAATTATGCCACCTAGTGCACATATTACCCTAATATAATATGCCTATGGGTAAGATTTCATCCCTAAGGATTTATCTTTTCCTCATAATTGATCACCAATGTTCTTAATAAATTATAATGATTCAAAGAGAATTTCATATTTAGAACTACATAAAACATTATTTAAAACTATTTTCGCTAACAACACCTAAAATATATAAATATATTTTCATAAACAACCAAAATTGCTTCATTTTATCAAAACAAATCATGAATTTAACTAATTTTAGAAACCAATTTCAAGAATAAAACAAGTACGGTTTGTATAATAAATCTAAATCACAAAAACACCTACTTTGTAACACTAGGTATAATGAAGCCTGATCAAAAACCACAAGAAAAGATGAATAGATGAATAAATAAATTGATCAAGGTCCCTAAAACATGAATTCCAAAACCAGAGATTCAAAATTACCTATTTCTAGGAAAAATTAAACAAAATTAACCACTTATCACAACAATTCCTAAACAAAACACCAAGAGGATTGGAGATTCAGAAAAGAAACCAAAATTCCATGATAGATCTATAAAGAATTTGATTATAAGATTAGATCCAAAAAAATACCATGGATTTCATAACCCTTTGGTGAGAAGAAAATGAATAATAAGATGATCCAAGAACAAGGTAAATTTAAAATTACCAATAGAGAATCACGACTTTGATTGAAACTTCAATCTGCCAAGGAATATATTTGGAATAGCCAAAGATTTCCAAGGAGAGACCCCAAATTTCTATGGAAAGATTTTATATTGAGGGAGAAGTATTAATAAATAAAATGGGGTTTTCAGTTGAAATTACAAATAGAACCGTAGTTATCATTGAGCCTTTGGTGGCTACTATAGAATGTAACAGCCAATTTCTGCCATACCGGCTTGATGGTGGCTATAGTAGAATGTTGTATCCATTTCCAATCCCACTGGCTAGACAACAGCCCTCACCAACTTGCTAGTAGGCCACCTGTAGCTTCATTATCTATATGTTTAGTTTCACTCCTCACTAAATCTTTGAGTAACACCTTTTAACCCTCTTAAATCACTAAATCCCCCATGGACAAGTTATGATCAATAAAAAGAAGAAGAAACCAAAATAACGGAAGGGTCATACTTGAAAATAAAAATAGGATTTCATTATTATCACCACCATATTACTTTATACCCCTATAAATCTATGTTAAGGTGGGTTGGTCCATAAAGATATGAGGTTATTGCTCACTCATAATTAAATCCCACTACCATGTTTCATATGAGACGAACCCATGCTACCACATGATATGAACCAAAGGTATACAATTTCCCCATGGAACCTTTAATTGAGAGTCCACAACTCAAAATGGCTTCTTAATCATAGACATATCAGGTTCTATGTGGAGTTATTCCTAATTAAGAACATGATATGAGCTATTTTGATACTTCTTGAGTTGAGACACATGGATAATATTGAGTATTGAAGTAAAATGAGGTGGTAAATATAATAAATTTACCACCTTTCCATGTCATTAAATGACCTCAAACAACCCCACATTCCAAGGAGTGAGCTTACCATGTTTTCTAAGTCTTTGGTTACCAACCAAGTGAGACATTTAGTAACACATGGTCACTAACTAAAAACTACAGTGGATGAAAAAGTTTATCCACATTGTATTTTTATCATATTTGATCCATCACCAAATATTGATGAATCATATGAAACTTATTTATTTTTTCCTAAACCATGCTCAATCATATCAAGGAAGCATAACTAACCTCAATTCAATTGAGAAGTGAGTTTTATGGTCATTTGTATAATGTCTTATAAGGTTCCATCTCGATATATGATTGGTTACCATTATTACCATAAAAATTAACCAACTCCAATGGTTATACCAAGAACCTATTTAGTCCAAACAAGGAACAAAACATATCTTGTAAAATTTGAATAGCCCATTGTGTTTAACCACACATATGGGTAAGATATTTTATGTTCAACATGTCCTGAGTTCCCATCACCTCTTGGAGACCCTTACAAAACTAAGAGTTGAAGTGAGGGTACTTGTTTGAGACAATGGACATTGTAGTACCATACAACCATAATATATATTTTACATACATCTTCCCTAAGTATTCTATTTATTTGGTATCATGAATTGTTAAGAAATGAACCGAATTGCTCAACCAATTTATCACCACCCAAATGGTGTTCTTAATATAGGGAGTCTGAGTTAAAACAAAAATTAAATCCATCAATATGTACATTCATCTACATGTTGTCACAGGTAGAGTATAAAGTAAGTCAAAAGTCTTTGGGTGCTCAACCTTAATCTATTGGAAAGTGTGGAATCAGAATAAAAAGTTATTTATACCTTATTTCATACCAGGCCACTAAAACTAATGCTTTATTTTATAGTATATCTTTGTAGTTACAAGGTGGAAATCCCAAAAATAATGAATATGATCTCACAACATGGCCTTCCGTGTATTTAAAGGAACAACATACCATTTCCTGGATAAAATAATCCCTTCCAAGGAGAGAGATCCTTCACTGATGGACTTATTAGTGTATAAATGATATATAATATTATAAAACCCATTATCTTGATTATAAACCCAGATAATCATCTCAATGAGATAGGAAATTAGATGAAAACTTACCTAAACATTATCAAAATATTCCTCCTTAACTCCCAAGTTAATTTGAGAAAGGATTCCCATAAATATTTGATGATCCTTTTCTTCCCTCACAACCTGAGAAGGTGTCTTCCTATAAAGAGAATTATCAACAACATTACCCTTTCTCAGAGTATAGAAAATATCAAATTCAAATGATTACATATATTCTACCCATAAACTCTTCCATAGGTAAAAATAATTTTGAGAAAGGATGTAACCCAAACATTTACAGTCATAGTAAATGGTAAACTTCTCCCAAAAAAGATAGTGTCTCTAACTTTTAGGGGAAAACACAATAGTTGCGAGTTCCATGTCATGAGTGAGATAATTATTATCATAGGGTTGAATCTGACATAAGAAATAACCCATCACATTATAAAGTTTCATAAGGACACATACAAAACCTACGCCAGAAGCATCATAATAAACCATGTATCCTTGTATGGACTCTAGAAGAGTCAAAATCAATGTTGCGGTCAAACATCGTTTCATTTCATCGATGGATCTATAACAATTAGAGTTCCTTAAGAAATTCACCCCCTTTGGGTGAGATATATTAAAGGTGATGAAAGTTTCAATAAATACTTTGTGAACCATTGATATTATCCTACCAAATCTAGGAATCTTAAAATTCCAAATACATTATTTAGTTCTTCCCATGACAAAACAGTCGTCACCTTTTCAGGATCAACTGAGATACCATGTTTTAAGATCACGTGCCCTAAGAAATTAACTTCTCATATTTATAATTAACATTTTGAAAATTTATTATACAAGTGGTGATACCTTAGGATTCAAAATATAAGTCTCAAGTGGTTCACATAATTTTCCTCAATTTGTTAGTACATGAAAATTTCATCCTTGAACACCATGAAAAAATTGTCAAGATACCAATGGAAAATCTAGTTCACCATTACTATAAAGACTAAAGAAGTGTTAGTTATCCCTAAAACCTCATGAGGTACTCAAATTGACCATACCTACTCTTGAAGTTAGTATTCATAATATACAACTTCATGATTTTAGGCTGGTAGTAGACAGACTGAAGGTCAATTTTAGAGAACCACATTTCTCCACTCAACTAATCGAAAAAATCATAAATTTAGGGAAAGGTTTATTTATTCATGATCGTTACTTGTTTGAGAATCAAATAATCATTGTATAAGTGGAGATTTACATCATTATTTTGGGAAAAGATTATAAGAGATTCCCAATGTGACACACATAGGTGTATAAATCCCTTTTATTTCATATTTTCCAACTAAATTTTCAACTCTTTCAAATCATCTAGACCTATATGGTATGATGGAATCAATATAGTCTAAGTTCCCAATACTAAGTCAATCAAGAACTCTTATTATATCTCTTTAGTCAAACCATAAAATTCATATAGAAATACTTTAGGAAATTCATTGACTACCAAAGGAAGCTCACCACTAAAAGATTCTTAAATTAAATCAATTGAAGATAAATACATCAAATTACTAATCCCTAGAATATGATGTCCAACCAGACTAGACCTTGGTTCCCAATCTCCATTAAACACACAAGAGTTCCTAGAATTGGTGGTTAAATAAATTCATCAATGGTAATGATCAATTTTATCATTTCAATAAATAAACCAATCCATCCTGATCATAACATTTAAAGGGTTTAGGTTATTAACCAGAAAATCTAAAACAATCTCTACATTGCACAAAAAGAAAGATCATGAGGTACATATGAAACCCTACTTCGTTTTCTTTCATAGAGGAACCACAAATACTATATGAAATGGAATTAGTTCTATTGTAAGTTTTAAAAGATTCACCATAAATTTTGATAAAAAGGATTGAGAGGCACCTATATAAAACAAATCAGTCCCTAAGGTTAAATAAATTAAAATGTGGCCTCTCATAATTGTAGTACCTGTATCAAATTCGATTAGAGACTCATCAACTATGAGTAATTGTATCATTTTGGAGGCCTATTTCTAGAACACTATTTTCTCTCAATCATCTAAATCCATTATAAATAATAAAGTTTTAGATGATCATATACCTATTTAAGGAGAAATAAATCTATAAAAAACTTCTATAAGTGAACCTACCATCCACATGAGATGTAGGACTTTAGAGGCATAACAAAAAATTACTTCTGTGCCCCATATAGACACACTAGTAAAAATTCATGCCAATAACCACTGATAATGGTGCATAAAAAGGCTTTTGAGAATAACACCACTGTATTCCATCATAAAACTCACTCTGCATACTTTTCCATTTAAATGTGCCACTAAATCTATGAATAGAGGTAGGTGAAACTCTAGACATCCCTGAATTATCCACCAAATTGATCTCTTCCATAAATGATTTATCCACCACCTCAACATAGGTTTAAATATTAATTATAAATAATTGATATCAGATATTATGTTAAAGATCTATATGGAACCTTTGAGCCTTCATCTTTTAATTATACATAATATTAGGAAAAAAAGAGAGAGAATAGTAAATCATTTAAAATATTCCAACACTTTTTTGTTCCCATTCTTAAGATTTATAAACTCCATAGATTTCACCAAGGTCATATAATATAAGTATAATTTCTATGTGAAAATGGCCTTGAAGTATTTCTACTCCAATACCTCATGCTTATTTTCAAAAACAAATGAGTCCCACCACCTACTATTCAGGACTTTAAACTTGAAAAATACACTCCTCACCTTGACAGAATGAAAGGTCTCTTGGAATTCAAAGAGTCTCTCAATATTTCCAAAATAATATTTCACCTCTTTAGAATTTTTCCCATTAGAAATATGGTGGTTTATGATGAAGAAACTATTAGGATAGATTATTATCCTTTTCCCTTTAAGGTTATTCATCCTTATCCTAACCAGGGGTAGGTGCAACACCATTTTCCATAGATTATATTATACATGAAATTTATTTGATGATATTATGTTTGACTGGAGGGTATCCTTATTAGGTTATATTTGAAAAACCCTCATGAGGATTCACTAGATGTCTTCTAGGGGGCCTGGGACTACACATCACCAGATAAATAGTCATAAGAACATTATATTTGCGAATAAAATCTGACTAAAAATCATATAATCCAATTGAAATTATAAGGAGACAAGGGGAAAAAGAAAGGCTATGATCAAAGCACCCTTAATCACAAAAGATACATTTCCCTACTAATAATGGAATCTTAAGTCTCATCATAGTGAGAGATGGTCATGCCCTGGCTTATAACATACCACTAAAGTCCTAGTATTCCAATATCATGTCTATAAAAACATCCCAACACACAAACTGATAAAAAAATGAACAAAAATTTCTTAATACCAATTTATCATGAACCAACCTAGATTACCCATCAAACTAGAACTTGAACTAGTCTTGACATAGCCTGAAGGGAACCCCTGATTCCAAGGGGATGGTGACCATCCCCTAGGAATCACAAACTACCTTTAGGAATATTTTTTTCAAAAATAACATAAAATATAATATTATGAATAAGAATAATTTTGGTATTACAATACATGACAAAATTTTAAAAGAGAAAAAGTTAAGGAAAATGGGTTCCAAAATCCACAGAACCAGAACCAAAGTACATGTACATCCAAACCATATCTTTGTGACATATATTTAGCACGATATTCCCACACCCTACTAATAAAAAAACCCATTGCAGCCTTATGGAACCTTTCTTTTACCCGTGTTAGAATAAAAAAGATCAACATACACCCAAAGGTGTATGAATGGTGTCATAAAAATAATCCTAATAGGATACTAAAAAATGCTTAATAAGAAAAATTTATAAAATAAACTATGATCAAGTAAATAAATACAATACATAAGATATATTTTTACATAGTTTTCAATAAAACTTGTAAATACACCTTTTTTATAGTTTTTAAAACATGATAAAAATACAACTCTTAATTTAATTAACAAAATATTCCAAACATACATTACAAGGTTTATTAAAAAAATAAAACTACCCCTTGAGGTAACACTAGATCTTGGTTAGTGAGGATCCTTGTACCATTCTCATGATCAGTATACCACCTATTGTGCCTATTACCCTAGTAGAAAAGGATTAGGGGTTAAGAGGTTACTCTTGAGAGGGGATCTTTACCACAAATTAGGTGTGTTTTTGGACACATTACCCTAGCTGAACAAGCCTTAGGGTAAAGGTTCATCCCTAAAGATGTCTCCATATCACATGATTGATCAAAAATGTAATTACCATATTTTAATCATTTAATGTTGAATTCATCATGTAAACTTTATAAAACCTAATTTGAAATCATTTTCACTCATAATGAAAAAAGGGGAGAAATCCATTTTTATAAACAAATAGAACCACAAAATTTTATCAAAATATTACTTACGCCTTTAACCAATTTTATAAACCAATTACATGTATAAAGAAAGAAAAGTTTGTAGAATAAATAAATATTATGAAACTGCCTATCTTTAAATAGTACGTATAATAACCCTCAAATAGGAACCTTAATACAATATGAACTAATGAATCATGGAATCAAGGGAGTACCCTAGACCATGAATTACTAATCAATAATCTCTAAATTACTCATTTCTAGAATAATGGAAATAAGAAGAACCACTTAGCACCATAATTCCCAAACTATGCACCAAGAGGATTTTATATTATGATAAGAACAATAAATTTTGTGTTTTATATATATGTATTATGATTGAAACTTGAATCCAAAAAATTCACATGGTTCTCATAGCCCTTGCTCAATAGGAAAATTAAGAAGAAGAGGGACCAAAATCAAGATGAAGTTAGACATATCAAGAGAGGATTGTGAATTTGATCTACACTTTGATATGCTAAGGAATCATGTTGGAAGTGACACAAACATCCAAGTGGGTCCCCAAATTCATACATATTTTTTTTAGGTTGAGGTATAAGAATTATGAAATAAAACAGGGTTTTAGTGAAAAATTACAAATATAACAATACTAATCCTAGATCCCAGTAGCACCACTGACTAGTCGATAAAGGTCCATCAGCTAGTTAGTGACCATTGTAAAATAATGTGTCCACTATCCATCCTATATGATATTTAGTGGAGGCCTAATGGTAGTCCATTGGCTATAAAAGAATGATTTATATACTTCAAATACCACTAGCCAGCCGGTAGACCACTTGTTGCTTCATTAGTATAAAATTCAGGTACATACCCTAATGAACACATCTGACCCCTCCAAGAACATTAAAACCACCAAAGACAAGTTGGAATTGAAAAAAATGAGAATAATAAAAACAAGGAAAAGTTTGTACCTGGAAATGATTATGGGATGTTTTAACATGGCGCTCAACATTAATGTTTAAAATGATTCTTTGTTTTACATGGAAGGATCATGTGATACATTTGGTTGTATATACATTTTTCATGATATATATATATGTGTGTGTGTGTGTGATACATATGACTCAAGGATGCATTGGTTCCAAAATATCCTTAAGGCTGATCCTAAGATTATGTTGCACCCAATATAACACATTTTTGGTGAATGAATCTTCCACCACCTACCCACAAGGTTTTCTTCAATTACTAATACATTATGAATGGATTGATTATAGATTTACTATCCATTTAATGGTCTCATAAGGATTCATTAAATGGCAAGTTATGTATTCACCTAATACATTTCATATGTATGATGTGTTTCATTAAATAATGTTCCTCTAGGTTTCTATGTAAAGGGGTGTGATCCATTTTATTTTGTGAGGTGAATGGTCATCAAATGAATGAAAAAATTTATGAGGATCTCTTCATTCTCATATAATCATTAATTTCTTACTATAGATTCACTAGCACCCCTAATGGTGTACATGAATGTTTAGGTTGTGATCTAGGATCCAAAGGTTGGTAGATTACATATTGAGGTAGAAATCCTACATTTAATACTTCTTTGATCTTTTTTGGGACTAGGATGTGTGGATATGTTTTAATAGAAAGGTTAACAGAGAAGGATTTCTCAAATTGTTGTTGATTTTTTCAAAACATAAACAGTCTTTCTTTGTTATTTTTTTCCTTCAAAGGTGATTAGATAGAGATTATCAGCATGAATGTATTTGATTCAGTCTAATGGTTGAAGTATATTAGTATGATGTGATTTTCCATATTTCTAAAATTTAATATTTAACTAGTTTTTCTCTAAATATCTATTGGATGGAATGTTTAGTGAAGTTTTAAATTAGACAATGAATTTAAATTCCAAAATTCTAAGCATCATGAGCACTGAATGATATCATGATTCTAGATCGAGTTGAAAGGAGGGGAATAATGTTCAATTGTATAAATATTGTTCTATGAATTTTTACAAAGTATACCTGACTGATGTTTCGGGTCAAAGGTGTGGTTGTGCATAGTTCAAATTTTAATGTTTTAAAACTGTATGTTTCTTATTTTGAAGTTTATAAATATATTTTATTGTGGTGGTATAATGTTTCATCAGACAAAACATTTGAATATTTCCAATCAGAGGAAGTTTGTAGAAGTAACAGATAGAGGTCAATGGAAAATGACATTAGACAAATTTTATTGGACGAATCCTAATAATTCCATCAATTAGAGTTCTTTGGATGAGGGAAAATTTCACGTCCTTTGAATGACTGTTTATAAATTCATCAGTTGCATTGGAATAAATTTAATTAGATATAATACTATTTTATTTTGTGGGAAATATATTGGATGGCCTTGTACAATTATTAAGTTGTGAAGTTAAAAAGGTATTCGAGGCATCAAACAAAAATCTGTATTAGATGTGATCAAATAGAGGTGCATCAGTTAGATATTTTCAAGTGAAGGAAATAGTTTATGTTTTCTTGTATAAGTTATCAGGGGGGTGGAGTTTCTATAAAATATCTTTTGAGGGGTTCCTATGAATTCATACAAAAACACTGGTCTAAAATTAATTGGTTGGATGAATAATTTGGAGATGTACCATATAGAAATATCCAATGGATTTATGAAATAATTATAAAAATATTTAATGTTATGATTCAAATATGATATTTAAATTTCAAAAATATCACAGTAGAAATATCTCTGATTCTCATCAAGTCATAAGAAAATTTGATGAAGAATGTTGATATAGGGTTTTAAAGAAACTTATATATTTTAGAAGGTTTGAATGTGATCAATGAAAGGAAGTTTCCAAGTGGGACACACAATTTTTGGGGTAGGGTATTTGAATTTGATATTTATGCCCCATACATAATTCTCATAGGAACATCACCTATATAAAGGATTAAAGTTTCAGAGAATTATTTGGGGGGTTTTTGAAAGTTGGGGGAATCATATCCAAAGTGAAGTTTCAATGAGACATAAATTTTGAAGAAACATTAGTTATATAGATACCAAATAAATTATTTCTATTAAGTGTTATTTAATAATGAGAAAAGGTGATTAAAGTAACAAGGGTGTAGTTGGTATCAGAAGAATAATTTATAGAGGCTATCAGTCGAAATGATGTATGTTTTATTAGTCTGATGTATATCATATGGGGTCTTCCCATTAGATTGTATTGTACATATAGTGTGCATAAGTGATATGATAAATAGGTTGAAGATGAAATGGTTGAATTGTATGAAGAAGTGGTTAGCCAAATGGAGGTGATTGGTCAAAACAAAGTTGATTAAATGAACAAGGTACAAGACCATGTGTCATTTGACTATGTATACTATAAGTAAATAAGATAAAATATATGGTTTTATATAGAATTATAAGAATAGGTTCTTTATTGTTGTTGTGAAAGAAAGTGAAGAAGAACTTGTAATAAGGGACAGTGTGTATAAATTTCAAGCATCATGGTGAAAACATAATGAATTCTATTGGTTTAGGTTCTCATAGTTATTAAAAAAATTATATCATTTATCTATGTGAGGATCATGTGAAATTTCAACTGAATATATTTATTAATAAGTGAAAGGATATTTCCTACTTTTTTTAACCATCCAATGGATTATTTTCTAGTTATTTGAGTGATCTCATATTACTTCAAAACCATGATAAGGACTAGATACTCTTATTTAGTATTGATCCTTGTAAATACCTTTGTTCATATGGTGGTACTTGTTTTCTTTTTTTAAAGTAAATTCATATATCTCTTAGAGGAGGAAAAGTTTATTTCTTAACTAATAAAACATAAAAAGAGAAGATCACTAATTCACTCCCTCCCATCTATATGATCGCAGAGATCCTAATTACTCCTTTAAATCTTTATATAGAAAAATCTATTGAGATTGATTCAACTACATTGGTTATACAAGTATGTTTCTCTAAATTATTAATTTCATGCTGGTTTATTCATGGATAGATCTGTAAAAAAATATGGGTTTTCATCCACTGTTACGTTCATATGTTGAACCGCCAAAACCCATCAGGGGTATCTTTGTGAAGTTATTTGAAAATTTTATATGTTTCTTTCATTATTTTAAATAAAGAAAAAGTTTATGATGTATAACTATAATCATCCAAATTAACCATATCTTAAGTCTCAATGTAATATTAATTTTTGTACCTAAGGATACATTGTATGACAACATAACCTAGGGTTTTTCCTTTTGAGACTATGTTTATCATAATGTAATCTCAAGAAGAACATGAAAATAACTTTGTGAGATAATGTATTATTCCCTGGTGTGTAAAATTACATTAATAATATAACATAATATTCTATGTGAACTCAATGTTATGTTATATAGTTAATGTAATGTGGAGTATAGGAGCATCGTACATTAAGGGTAAACATATCTTGTTTCCACGCTATAAAAAACAAAGTATCATTTTCAGGTTACATAATGATATTTGATTGTAATGAACCATCCCGGGCTACCATTATACCCGGCACCTGACTTTATTTTCCATAAGGCCCAAAGGGAATTCCTGATCACCACGTACTGGCGATAAGCTCCTAGGAATCACATAAACTCCTTTTGGAATGGTTTTCACAAATTAGATATAAAATGAAGGAATGAATAACTGCTATGATCCAATCCATTTTTATATACATAAATCACATCAATAAAAAATATATACAAGTAGAAAACAAAAAAAAATATAAAGACAAAAAAAACTACTACAAACCAACCAATTCGAGCTAAGCCTAAAACCAACTCTATGTAACCTGTGGTTTCTTGTAACACCCCGACCCCTCTAGGCTGGAGTCGGTGCATTACTTGTGATATTTTCATGGTTTGAAGGAATGAATATCACGATGGAATGATCATTTTAGTAATCTTGAAGAAACTATATACATATATGTAACTAAAATTACATTGGAAAACGTTACAAAATACAATACATAACAAAAACTAAAAACAACATCCATAAGAACTAAATAAAGAATCTCCTCTTTGTCACCTGTTGGAAGTACAAAATGAAAGGGGTGAGATCAAATGCTCAGTAAGGGTGAAAAATAGAAGAAACATGAATACAATAATAAGTGAATCATAATCAATCTGACATAATCAATATGGCATGGTGAATAGATGAAAAACTCACACCATTAATAAACTAAGAATGAAACTACATCCATAGATTTTGTCATAATGAAAACCCCATGGATAGTAATAACTGATAATGAATAAAGAAAATTATTATTATTTGGACGTCATGTATCTAGAACATGAAACCATAATACTGTTAAAACGGTTTAGTTATATGGGTAGAAACCCATCTGATTTTTGGAAACAAACTCGAAGGGTTTATTGCCAATTGATTTGTCTCGTGAGACCTACCGATGCATCGAGGGGCTATAGTGGGCCCCACCCACCACTGCATGTCCAAATAATTCTTTATACATTTATTCAATACAAGATCAATATGCCTTTTCAATATCCATATAAAGTAGAGTATTTGGATTCATCAATATTTCCATAATTAATATAACTTTCCAAATAAACACCGTATGTAAAATGGTATAAGGTTTAGACAAAAACATATCCATGATATGAGATTATGGATATTTAATTTAAATATATTTTCAAATGAAAAGTGAACTCAATTGGGCGGTAGGTACACCACATAAGGATTATTAGGTGCACAATACAAAGTTAGTTACAACAAAATAGTAGTTGAGAAAAAGTCTCTTACCACAATGTAATAGGTTGAATCATATGACCAGGACTTAATAACTCTCAAATGAATCATTGAATAACATGAATATAAAGAGAATAATATTATTATATATCAAATGGCAGTACACATATACCACATAAAATAAATAAGTGGTGAACAATAAAAATCTCACAGTAATGAAAGTGAGATGAGAAACCCCTTACAAACATTTCGGCATGGTAACGAGTGTTATTGTGAGGGCTTAATGAGAGGTAAATGGGTATTCCATTATTTATATGTCACAAGGTATGTATGGGTGAGATGAAAAATCATACCCCATCATTAGGAATTAAAAATAAAAGGGCACAACATAGGGGAGATTCTTGAACAAAAGTGAGAGAGAATATCGCTTTCCTTATGCTCGAAGGTGTTCTTGATTGTTCTTAAGGACCTGAATAATCAAATTTATCTTCATTAATTAATAATTACAGAACCTCATAAACATATAAATGATATTTTATGACTTTATTTGTTTCATTAATGGCATTTTTTATGGTTTAAGAGATTAAATTGTATTGTTTCAGTAGAATTTTCTTTTTTGGTTGTCATGATCTGTTTACTTGTATTAATGAATGGATGTTTGTTTGAAATATGGTTAAACATCCAGAATTTTTAATATAAATTATTAGTGATATAAAATAGATATAAATTATCTTATAATGATCTTGTTTATATACCATGAGGATGAATAATTCGATGAGTTAAAATAAACCCTTGGATTTGGCTTGGCGGGTTTGTGCACAATAAACTTGTTTTGTATTATTATTCCATATTATGAACATGTAAAGATTCCAAAACATTAATAAAGATAAAATACATATATTATGACATGTTTAAACCATTTAAAAGGTTTCATTACCAGTATTAAATATATTAATGCAAATTGAAAACTCTTCTTCCTTGAGTGTGACAAATTTACACATCTCGAATGATGTTTGAATTTATTGTATAAGGGGAGGGAAAAAGAGAGATTATGATGAAATATTCCATTAGAACAATAAAAATACATTACATGTAAGGTAATAGAATTATCATGGAATTTTAATGTGGGTACTTTTGATGGGAGAACAGAATAATTGAACTTTGTAAAAGAAATTGAAAGAAAAGAGAAGGAAGGTTCACCTCTTGAGTACTCCTCCTTGAGAATCTCCTTAAGGACTTTGTTTTTGGACTTTTATTGAGACAATAAGGTCTTGGACGTGGGTAGAGGTCTTGGGAAGAGTATTTGGAAGAATTTAGGAAAGTATTAAAACTTGAGTGGTGTGGTAGGAAGAGGGGATGAGGGGTGGTTTATATAGTGGAGGGGAGAGGAGTTTTCTTAATATTATAATCATTAATTTATTATTTCCTCTCAAGACAACCAATAGTGAGTATTCCATGACCAAGAACATTAATATATTAATTTTACTTAGAACCAATTGGTATTACATCATCATATCATCACCAACAGATCAATAAATTCCTTATTTAGCATTTATCGTAAATTATCGCGTTTTAATATTCATCAAAAAATTTAAGTATTTCAGAAAAATCCCAAAAATTCACCCTAACCATTTTTTGAAATGTAGAATCCAAAAATGAATTACATTTTTCTAAAATAATTCTCTAAATATGATTAATTAAATATTTAATTAAAATAATTATTTAACCAAAATATATAAACACTTAAAATATTCATCTTCATCCTTAAGGTGCCTAAATTCATTTATACATTCAAGGGCATGGTTACCATTCATAAAATTCATATTAATATTCATAAGGGTAAGTTAATATTTATCAGGGTAGGTTACTATTCATAAGAGTAGTTTAATATTCACTAAAAATTAAGTTAATTCTATCAGACTCTAAATATCATCTTGAACACAACCGTGTATGTCCGATTTTAAAATTTCAAATTGAAAAGTAGAAAAATTTAAGTTTAATGGATGGGTTATGGATATATCCTATAAGAAACCATGTTTTATCCCATATAGGCTCAATGATTCATGAAATATAGGGTATGACTAGAATTTATTTTAGAGAAACATACTATTAAGCGTTTGGGGTGCTATATTATTTTCTCCTTTGGAAATTTATTCCTCGAAATTTTATGTATGAAGCCCACAAAAAATATGTTGGTGGTTCTTTTTCACGAATCCATTGGTTCCCATGTTTCTTCCTCCATATTCTGGTTCCTCCAAAAAAACATTTACTTGAAGATTTGTTCGATTTCTCAACACCTTCTCCCTTGTGTCAAAAATCCTAATAGGCTTTTCACAGTATGACAAATCAGGTTCTAATTCAATTTCTTCATAGGTGAGTACTTGAATTAGTTTTAGCATGTATTTATTCAACAATGAGACATGGAACACATCATGTAATTTAGAGAGATTTGGCATCATTTCTAAATGGTAAGCTACTGCTCTGGTTCTTTCCAGAATTTCAAATGGTCCGATATACCTGGGGCTCACTTTCCCTTTCTTACTAAACCTTAAGACACCCTTCCATGGATACACATTTAGAAATACATGATCTCCCACCTGGGATTCCAAATCCTTTCTTTGATTGTCAACATAACTCTTCTACCTACATTGGGATACTTTAATATGGGATTGGATTGTCTTCACCTTTGTCTTGGTCTCTTCAATAAGTTATGGGCCTATAGGTTTCCTCTCACCAACTTCATCCCAACAAGTTGGTGTTCAACATCTCTTTCTATATAATGTTTCATATGAAGCCATTTGAATACTAGAATGGAAACTATTGTTGAAGGAAAATTCCACCAAAGGTAAGTTTTGATCCCACATACCTTGGAAGTCAAGATAGAATGACCTCAGCATGCCTTCTAGAGTTTTAATAGTCCTTTCAGACTTTCCATCAGTTTGGGAGTGGTAAGAAGTACTCATATGAAGCTCAGTATTCAAACCCTTCTGGAGACTTTTCCAGAATTTTGATGTAAATTGGGGATCTAGATCAGACACAATTGATAAATGTTCACCATAAATTCTTACAACTTCATTAATATAAATTCTATCCAAGTGCTCAAGTGGAAAATCCTCTCTTATAGGAACGAAATGTACTGATTTTGTGAGACGATCAACAATTACCCATATTGCATCATTCCTTCTAGGTGTACTTGGTAGTCCTATGACAAAATCCATCGTAATGTTATCCCACTTCCAAAAAGTAACAAGTAGAGGTTGCATCACTCCTTTGGGATGTTTTCTCTCTACCTTCAGTTATTGACAAACAAGACATCTTGACACATAGTTAGCAATTTCCCGCTACATATTATCCCACCAAAAATATTCCTTCAGATCTCTATACATCTTTGTGATACCTGGGTGTATAGAGAAATTTGAGCTATGAGCATCATCTAATTGTTCCCTTTTTAGCTCAGGTACTGATGGAACACATAACCTCTTTCCAAATTTCAAAACTCCTTCTTCATACATGAAGTCAGTCAGTCTCCCATCCTTAACTACATTAATTTTCTTGTGCAGATTCTCATCATCGGATTGATAGATTTTTATATTTTCTAGTAAAGATGGTTTAGAAATCATTTGAAAAAGGACTGATTTTTCCCCTTCCTTAAAAATTCCCATATCCATCCTTAGTAGACCCAAAAATATAGGATCTCTCTCAATCCTCATTTGAGTCAGAAAGCCATGATCATTCTTGCTTAATGCATCTTCCACCTTATTCACCTTTCCTGGGTGGTTGTGTATTGAACAATCGTAATCTTTGAGTAACTCGAGCCATCTTATTTTCCTCATGTTGAGTTATTTTTGTGTGAAAAATTATTTTAAACTCTTGTGGTCCGTATAAATCTAACATCTCTCTTCGTAGAGATAATGCCTCCATATTTTCAAAGAAAAGATTAGAGCTACTAACTCAAGATCATGAGTTGGATAATCTTTCTCATGTGTATTCAACTCTTTTGATGCATAAGAAATAAATTTATCATTTTTCATAAGGACACAACCCAGTCTATTCTTTGATGCATCATTGTATATTAAAAATCCATCACTTCCAGATAGAAGATTCAAAATTAGAGCATTGACTAATCTTCTTTTCAATTCTTCAAAGAATTCTATACATTCTTTTGTCGACACAAACTTAACTCCTTTATGTGTGATCTTGGTTAGCGGGTTAGCCAGTCAGGAAATATTCTAAAAAAATGCAGATAGTGACCTGAAAACCCAAATAAACTATGTACCTCAGTTATGTTTGTTGGTGTGGACCATTCTTGGATTGCCTTTTTCTTTGCAAAATAAACTAGGATTCCATCCCTAGAGACAATATGTCCTAGAAAAGAAACTTATTAAAGCCATAATTCACACTTGCTAAAATTCTCATATAATTTATTTCTTCTGAGAGTTCTCAGAATAACCCGCAAGTGATTCTCATGGTCTTCATAGCTTTTTGAGTATACGAGGATATCATCAATTAATACCACAAAAAAGTTATCAAGATATTCCTTGAAAACTCTATTCATTAAATCCATGAAAACAAACAGTGCATTTATCAGTCCAAAAGGCATCACTGTAAGCTCATAATTCCCATACCTAGTCTGAAATTCTATCTTAGGAATATATTTCTTCCTCACACGCAACTGATGATATCTGGATCGAAGGTCAATCATAAAAAAGTATTGAGCTCCATGAATTTGATCAAATAAATAATCAATCTGAGGCAGATGATACTTATTATTTTCTGTAATAGCATCAATTTCCATGTAATCAATGCAAAGCCTCATGGATCTATCTTTCTTCTTGACAAAGAGGACAAGGGCTCCCCATGGAGAAACATTAGGTGAAATACATCCTTTTTCACTCAAATCCTATAGTTTTTTCTTTAGCTATACTAATTCCATAGTGTCCATTCTTTAGAGAGTCTTTGATATAGGTCTTTCACTAGGAATTAAATTAATAGATAACTCAAATTCCCACTCTGGTGGATTTCTAGTTAAATCCTTGGGAAATACATCAATGTACTCTTTCACTATGCACACATATTCAATTTTAAGGTTTCTTTCCTTGCCCATAGATATTGGATTATCTTCCTCTCTATGTATTACATTCAGTAGAGATACTGGGGGTGGTTCTAGATAAGAATCTGGTGGAGAAGTTTCTTCCCTAAAGACAAGGGATTCTACACCATTTTCAAAAATAGTAACTTCATTATTCTTACAAAAAATCTTCGCATCATAATTTGATATCCAATATATACCAAGAATTATATCAAATTAAGTCATTGTTTTGATGACAAGGTTAGAAAATAAAGCACATTTTGGTGTTTGGAGGGGTACTAGTCAACATGCCTTTCCTGCGATGATACATCCCCTGGGAGTTTTGACTGACAACTCCTTTATTAAATCAAATTGGACATATCCAGTTTTCTCGAAAAACAGAGAAGATCTAAATGAATGCGATGATCCAGAATCAAATAAAGTGTTGGCTAAGTTTGAGGAAACAATTAAAGTACCTGTCACCACGTCATTAGGAACTTCAACCTCCGTGGTTGTAATCGCATAGTCTCTCCCTTTTTCACTTGGATTTTTCTGAGGCATGTTTCCTTGGCGCTTAGGACACTCATTGGCATAGTTTCCCATCTCTCTGAAATTGCTGCATTGAATATCATTGAATTGTTTCTTCCCCTTTCATTCATCAAATTGATGACCCTTTTCTCCAAAGTTATAGAAGACTCATATCCCTTTCAAACAATTTTCCTGAGATGATTCTTTCCATATTTTTTACATAATGGGAATAGCTTTGTTCCCTTGATCTTCTTTGGTTCTTCTCCTTTTCCTTTGTTATCAGAGTACCACTTCTTATCTTGGTTTCCTTTGAAAATATTTGATCTAGAAAATTCCTTCTCTGTTTCGATGACACTTGATAAAATTTCATCATATGATGAAAATTATTGAGAATCCAGTTCCCTTCTAAGACTTGGCTTAAGACCTTCAAAGAAATGATCAATCCTATTTGTCGAGTCACGTACATAATCTATGGCATACCTGGCCAGCCTTGTGAAAGTAACCTCATACTCTACAACATTGTCTTCTTCCCATTGTTTTAAGCTAAGTAATTTCCTTTTCATTTCAGTTCATTCCTCACGAGGGAAATATTTTTTCGAAGCATATTTCCTTAAAATTAATCCATTCCATATCTTCTATTTCTTCTTCCTCCGTGGTATTCTAAATCAAGGACCACCATTGATCAGCGTTGCCCTTGATACAATATATTGCTAGTACTACCTTTTCATTTTTATTGCATATTAATCCCATGAATATCTTTTCAATGGACTTTTTCCATTGCTCAGCAACCACTGGGTTAGTAGTCCCGCTAAAAGATGGGGGCTTCGGCCACATGAAACGATCCAACACAGGTGTGGATTTTTAATTCGTTACAACCTGAGTAAATTGTCCCAATATGCTCATGATATGATATAATCCAACATTGACTGTGTTGACATTATCAGTAAAGAGATCCCTACCTTTCCCAAATGTATTGATTCCCCTTCTTTAGTTAGACTCTATTTCTAAATAATTGGATACACTATATTTTTTTATGAATCTTAAATTGAAAATCACTCAACATAGATTGAAATTATATGCATAGATAATCTTATAAACATGGTTTCTTTGAGGAAAAATTTAAATTAACTCTTTTATAATGTCTTGTAAATAAAATGTGAATTACTCTAAGCATATCCCCTGGGAGATTCATAACCAAGAGTGAAACAATCCCCATTTTTGTGCACCATTTGCTATTCGAGTCTATCTTAAAGGAGTGTTTTCGGGTTTTACCCCTAGGTACATATGTGCCAGAGCCGCCTCTACCTGATCATATCCAGATAGGGATGTATTGCTTAAAATATCCACATATTCTATTCCTTACCAAAATACTTGGACGTTCATGTATGTTTATCCTCAAATAATACCTTAGGACTTTGTTCCCTACTATAAATTTCCTACTCTAGTTTCCAGGTTTTCTACTAAACTTCCTCTGATAACAACTATAACACACCGACCCCTCTAGGATGGAGTCGATGCATTACTTGTGATATTGGCATGGTTATATGGAATGAAAATCACAATGGAACAATCAGTATAGTAGTCTTGAAGAAACTAGATACATATATGTAACTCAAATTACATTGGAAAAGGTTACAAAATACAAGACATAACAAAAACAAAAAACTGCATCCACAAGAACTCAATAAATAATCTCTACTTTGTCACCTATTGAAAGTAAACAATGAAATGGGTGAGATCAAATGCTCAGTAAGGGTTACAAATAGATGAATCATGAATACAATAATAATTAAATCATAATCAATCTGACATAATCAATATGGAATGGTGAATAGATAAAGAACTCACACTATTAATAAACTGAGAATGAAAATGCATCCATAGATTTTGTCATAGTGAAAAGCTCATGGATAGTAATAAATGATAATGAATAAATAAAATAATTATTATTTAGATATCATGTATCTAGAATATGAAACCATTATACTTTTAAAATTCTTTATTTCTATGGGTAGAAACCCATCTGATTTTTGGAAACGAACTCGAAGGGTTTGTTGCCAACTGATTTGTCACATGAGAACTACTGATGCATCGAGGGGTTATAGTGGGCCCCACCCACCACTAAATTTCCAAATAATTCTTTATACATTGATTAAATAAAAGAGAAATATTCCTTTTCAATATCCATATAGAGTAGTGTATACGGATTCATCAATATTCTCATAATTAAAATAACTTTCAAAATAAACACCGTATGTAAAATGGTATATGGTTTAGACAACAACATATCCATGACATGAGAAAATGGATATTTAATATAAATATAACATCAAATGAAAAGTGATCTCAAATGGGCAGTAGGTACACCACATAATGATTATTAGGTGCACAATATAAAGTTAGTCACAACAAAATAGTAGTTGAGACAAAGTCTCTTACCACAATGTAATCGGTTGAATAATATGACCAGAACTTAATAAACCTCAAATGAATAATTGAATAACATGAATATAAATATATTAATATTTTTATATATCAAATGTCAGTACATATATACCACATACAATAAATAAGTGACGAACATTGAAAATATCACAGAAATGAAAATGATGAGAAACCCCTTACAAACATTTCGGCATGGAAAGAAGTGTTATTACAAGGGATTAATGAGAGGTAAAGGGGTATTCCATTATTTATATATCAAAAGGGCAGTATTTGGGAGCTGCAAAAACATGACCCATCATTCTGAATTAAAAATAAAAGGTAATAACATAGGATAGATTCTTGAACAAAAGTGTGAGAGAGGATCCCTTACCTTATGCTCGAAGGTGTTCTTGATTGTTCTTAAAGACATGAAAAATCAGATTTATCTTCGTTAATTAATAATTCCAGAACCTCATCAATGTATAATTGATATGTTATGACCTTATTTGGTTCACTAATGTCTATTTTTATGGTTAAAGAGATTAAATTTTATTGTTTTGGAAGCATTTTCTTTTTTGGTTTTCATGATCTGTTTACTTGTATTCATGAATAGATGTTTGTTTGAAATATGGTTAAACATCCAGAATTATTAATATAAATTATTAGTTATATTAAATATATATAAATGATCTTATAACGATCCTATTTATATACCATGAGGATGACTCATTCGATGAGTTAAAATAAACACTTGGATTTGGCTTGGCAATTTTGTGCACAATAAACTTATTTTATATTATTATTCCATATAATGAATGTGTAAAGATTACAAAACATTAATAAAGATAAAATAGATATATTAGGACCCATTTAAACCATTGAAAAGGTTTCATGACCATTATTGAAGATATTAATGCAAATTGAAAACTCGTCTTCCTTGAGTGTGATAAATTTACACATCTCAGACAGTGTTTGCATTTATTGTATAAAAGCAGGGAAAAATAGATATTATGATGAAATATTCCATTACCACAATGAAAATCTAGTACATGTAAGGTATTGGAATTATCATGGTATTTGGATGAGGGGAGGTGAGAAGGGAAAACAAAATAATGGAACTTTGTAAAAGAAATTGAAAAAAAGAGAATGAAGGTTCACCTCTTGAGTACTCCCCTTTGAGAATCTCATTAAGGCATTTTTTTAGCCTTTTGGTGAGACTAGATGGTATTGGACGTGGGATAGGGCTTGGGAAAAGTATTTGGAAGAATTTAGGCAAGTATTGAAGCTTGAGTGGTGTGGGAGGAAGATGGGGTCAGGGGTGGTTTATATAGTGGAGGGGAGAGGAGTTTTCTTAATATTATACTCATTAATTTATTATTTCCTCTCAAGACAACCAATAGTGAGTATTCCATGAAAAATAATAGTAATATATGTGTGTGAATTTGAACCAATTTGGATTACATCAGAAGATCATCATCAATGACTTAATAAATTTTTTATTTAGCATATATAGTAAATTATCGCATTTTACAATTCATAAAAAATTTAAGTATTTCAGAAAAATCCCAAAAATTAAACCTAACCATTTTTTGACATGTAGAATCAAAAAATGAATTCCATTTTTCAAAAATAATTTTCTAAATATGATTAATTAAATATTTATTTAAAATAATTATTTAATCAAAATATATAAACACTTAAAATATTCATCTCCATTCTTAAGGTGCCCAAATTAATTTATACATTCAAGGGCATGGATACCATTCATAAGAGTCATATTACTATTCATAATGTTAGTTTACTATTCAAAATGGTAGGTTACTATTCATAAGGGTATTTTACTATTCACTGAAAATTAAGTTAATTCTATCAGACTCTAAATATCATCTTGAACACAACTGTGTATGTCATATTTTTAAAATTCAAATCCCTGAGTCAGAAAATTTAATTTTAATGGCTAGGTTATAGATATCTGCTATAAGTAACCTTGTTTTGTTCCATAAAACTTAGTGATTCCTGAAATATATTCTATAAATAGAATGTATTTAAGAGAAACATACCATGAAGTGTTTGGGGTGCTACATTTTTCCCTCCTTCGGAAATTTTGTCCTCGAAATTTTATGTATGAAGCCTACAAAAAAGATGTGGGTGGTTCTTTTTCATGAAATTATCTTGTCCTCATGTTTCTTCCTCCATATTATGGTTCCTCCAAAGATCCTTTACTTGATGAGTTGTCTGATTTCTCAACACCTTCTCCCTTGTGTCAAGCATCCTAATAGGCTTTTCACAGTATAAAAAATTAGGTTCCAGTTCAATTTCTTCATAGGTGAGTATATGTGTTGGGTCTGGCATGTATTTCTTGAACAATGACACATGGAACACATCATGGAATTTGGAGAGATTTGGTGGCCTTGCTAAATGGTAAGCTACTACTCCAATTCTTTCTAGAATTTCAAATGGTCTGATATACCTGGGTCTCAGTTTCCCTTTCTTACCAAACCTTAAGACACCCTTCCATGGAGATACTTTTAGAAAGACATGATCTCCCACATGGAATTCCAAATCCTTTCTCTGATTGTCATCATAACTCTTCTGTCTACATTGGGGTGCTTTAATATGGGATTGGATTGTCTTCACCTTTGTCTTGGTCTCTTCAATATGTTATGGGCCTATATGTTTCCTCTCACCAACTTCATCCCAACAAGTTGGAGTTCGGCATCTTTTATCATATAATGCTTCATATGGAGCCATTTGAATACTAGAATGGAAACTATTGTTGTAGGAAAATTACATCAAAGGACAGTATTGATCCTACATACCTTGGAAGTCAAGAGAGTGTGACCTCAACATGTCTTCTAGAGTTTGAATAGTCCTTTTAGAATATCCATCTGTTTGGGGGTGATAAGCAGTACTCATACGAAGTTCTGTATTCAAAGCCTTCTAGAGACTTTTATATAATTTTGATGTAAACCTAGGATCTCGATTGGACAAAATTGATAGAGGTTCCCTATGAAGTCTTACAACTTCATTAATATAAAGTCTTTCCAAGCACTCAAGTTGAAAATCCTCTCTTATAGGAAGGAAATGTGCTGATTTTGTGAGACGATCAACAATTACCCATGTTGCATCATTCCTTCTAGGTGTATTTGGTATTCCAGTGAAAAAATCCATTGTAATGTTATCCCACATCCACATAGGAATAAGATGAGGTCGCATCACTCCTTTGGGATGTTGTCTCCATACCTTCACTTATTGACAAACTAGATATCTTGACACGTAGTCAGCAATTTCCCACTTCATATTATCCCACCAAAAATATTCCTTCATATCTATATATATATTGGTGCTACCTGGGTGTATAGAAAAAATTGAGCTATGAGCATCGTCTAACAGTTCCCTTTTTTGCTCAGTTACTGATGGAACGCATAACCTCTTCCCAAATTTCTGAACTCATTCTTCATACACCAATTCAGTCAGTCTCCCATTTTTAACTACCTTAATTTTCTTGTGTAGATTCTCATCATGATATTCATAGATTTTCATATTCTCTTGTAAATATGGTTTAGCAATCATTTGAAAGAGGAAGGATGTTTCCCCTTCCTTAACAATTCCCATATCCATATTTGGTAGATCCAAAAATATAGGATCTCTCTCATTCCTCATTTGATTCAAAATTCCATTATCTTTCTTACTTAATGAATCTTCCACCTACATGGTATTTGGTTGCAAGTTTTGTGTCTTATGTAGACAATGAATAGGTCGGAGGTGACTTTAGAGGAGCTTAGGGATACCAAGTAATTTGGACAATGTAAAATGGTCACAGCTTGGAGATCAGGATATGGGGTCTCTCAGTAGTTTAATTTTATATTTCTGTTAGGTTGGGGCATATTTATGGTTGGGAATGTATTTTTTCCCTTAACTTTATAGTTTACACTATCATACTCTTATACTGTCAAGAGGTTTTTCATACATGGTTGTTCCCTTAGATTTCTGCTTGTTTTACTTTTATTCCCTCGCCAATTTTTCATTAATATGGCTATTTTTTGTATATAGGTACTTATGAAAAGGCCTCCCTATGTTAGTTATTCCTTCAGCTCTGGTCGCCAGCCCTTGAATTATAGAGGCTGGCTTGAGGTAGTGGCTGCTCAAGCCTCAACTTGGGTCGAGTCATGGAAGATTGGCATCAGACATTTTTCGATCCTTGGGATGGTGTTTGGAGTAGTCCCCTTTTGAAGATTTGGTTGGGGTTAGAGAAATAGTGCTATAGTGTCTTGAGTGAGGCTCTCAGACTAGGTAATCCTATGATGGTGCAGACAACCAATGTATCTATTCACCAGGACCTTGACTACAAGTTTGGTGACTCAATATACTGAGACACCGGTTGCAGGAATCAATGGTACGTGCATAATATAAGGTTGGGTATTTAACATTGATTCTTGACTAAGATCCCATTTTTGATATATATATATAATCATATGGTCACGGTATGTCTTGATAACATTCAAGATGTCGTCGTGATGACAACCAACCAAGATACTGGTACCATATTTTAATGGCTATCCAATGAGTGATGAAACCTTAATTCAAGGTTCATCCCACCATCTTCATCCTCCATGTGGTTAGGTAGAAGCACCTCTTCCTGTCAAGAAACAGATCATCCTAGCATACAAGTTTGAGGATGTGTGAAGGCTTAGTGTGTTCTGTGAGTTCTAATGCCAAAGGCTGATGAGGTTCTATGGTGAGACAAATCCTCAGGTGGCAGAGTATTGGCTAGAGAGAGTAGTCCATAACTTTAGGCTCATTCATACCCCAATAGATTATGTGGTTCTTCTTGTATCTATCATTTTTCATGGAGAAATTGGGTGATGGTGGAGTCTTGTTACACAAATTAATGATGAGTAAACACTCTCATGGCCCGACTTGCAGCATCTTTTCCATCCGGAGTACTACCCCACATTCTTGTATTCAATTCATATTTAGGATCTTTTAGAGATTTAGTATGGAGAGATTATGGAGGTTGATTACACATAATGGTTCATAGACCTTACCCAGTGCATCCTTAATATGATCTGTGATGGCTACTTCCAAGAATGAAAGTTTGAGCATGGACTCCGCAGAGAGATGTGTGCCTATATAGTGCCCTTGTGCATACCCAGATATTATTGGGTGTTGGAGTGAGAACTCATGATATAGATATTTATTTTAGAGGGATTACATATAGATAAAGTTGGAAGTGGGAATCATAGATCTGATCCATCTGTAACATCTAGTAGGTGCCAGTCGGTAGGATCTCGATGTTGGAGATCCATTCACAATTAGACTCAGGTGTATGGTCATGTGGTATAGCGAAAACACAGATAACTAGGTCAGTCTAGAGAGGTTTGGTTTTATGTTTGTGATGGGATAAGTCACATATAATGTGACTACTAGACTATAAAAATTGAGTAGAACATGCAGATAGTTGATGGATAGTCATGACAGAGAGAACACCATGACTATGGATCCCCTAGGATAGGGCAGGGTGGTGCCCAGGGAGGTGAAGATAGAAGAAGATAAGAAGGGGTTATTAGTGGAATATTAAACTATGAGATCCTTTCACCACCCTCACAAGGTGTCCCATGTCCGGATCAGGGAGCTAGTGGCCGAGTCCGTAGACGACTATAAGATTTGGGGGCTTATTATTCCTCAGTGCAAGACATGATTAGAGTTATGATCTTTGTTTATTCTACTCTTGGTTTAGTATTAGTATACATAGGTTCTAGTCATTACTTCATCTCTATAATCCCAGTTTGAGAGCTATAAATTCTAGTTGAGGTGTTATCTCAGCACCTTTGTCATGAGGTTTTTACAGGGAACTCTTCTTCTATATCTTTCATCTGTCATCAATGCGAGATATCGCTTAGTGGAGAGAGGTTCACATGAAACCTTTTGTTCATAAAAATGGAACTCTATGATTTCATATTGTGTATGGAATGATTTTACATGGTTCGATCCTATATTGACTATCACTATAGGCAAGTAATATGCCTACACACTGATGAGATGAGATTCTCCTTTTCTGGTGAAAGAGATCTCATTGCGGGGATAATGGGTTTTTAAGAAGGTGGTTGTATCCCATCACTTATCAGTTGGGGATTGTATCCCTTGGTATAGTAGGATCTTCAAGAATCTAGATCCCTTCAGTTGTGGAATATTATAGGATTTCTTCCCCGAGGACATTTTGGGGCAACCTCCGAGGTGGGGTATAGAGTTTTTCATAGAATTACGTCATGTAACTACTCTTATATCTTCTGATTCATATTAGATAGCCCATACCAATCTCCAGGGGTTGTAGTTGTTATTATAGGACCTTTGAGAGAAGGGTTTCATCAGACCCAGTATGTCCCACTGGGTAGCTCCATTGTTGTTTGTGAAAAGGTTGATGGGACCTATGGATTCTTATGGATTATCTTTGTCTAAATCAGGCCATAATAAAGAAAAAGTACCCACTGTCGAGGATTTATGGACTATTGTACCATTTTAAAGTAACGAGATGGTTCTTAAAGATTTATCTCTAATCTTTCTACCACTGATTGAGGGTTCATGGGGTTGATATTCCAATGTTAGAATTCTGATTTCGCTACAGACACTATGAGTTCCTAGTGATGCCCTTTAGAATGAGGAATTCCCCCTTCAAGCTTATTTTTTTGAAGAACTAGGTCTTATAGCTATAATTGGACCATATTTTGGTCATTTAAATCGAAGATATAATCACATACTCTAAAATATAGAATGATAATGCATAGTACTTGAGGATGGTTCTATATTTTCTTCGAGAACACCAACTTTATAGGAAAATCTTGAAGGGGCAGTTCTGGATTTATAAGGTTCAATTTTTAGTGAATCTTATTTATAATCATGTTTTAGTCATGGAACTATCTAAGATCGATGTATTGTTTAATTTTAAGCTTCCTAACATCATGTCAAAGGTGTGGATTTTTCTTGTTTTGGTGAGGTACTATAGGAGTTTTTTGGAAAACTTCTCCAAAATTGCGGCCACATTGATCACCCTATCATAGAAAGGGTAGGTATTTACCTAGTATGAACAGTGTCAGAGAGCCATTAAGGAGTTGAGGGTGAGGATGATGAGTTCTCCTAGGTTGAGACTTCCATATGGGGTCGTGGAGTACATGATGTATTATGATGCCTCATGGGATGGACTTAGTTGTGTGTTGATGCAGTAATAGTCAGTTATCTCATACAGGTCGGGGAATTTGACTGCACATGATTAGAACTATGTGACTCATGACCTAGAGCTAGAAACAGTAGTATTTACCCTAATGGGATGGATCAACTACCTTTTAGGAGAGTTATTTTTGGATTACTAAAACCATCAGATTCTCAAGTACATCTTCATGCATAGATAATTGAACCTAAGAAAACAACATTGGTTAGAGTTCATAATGGAATATGAATTCAAAATAACATATAATCTAGGAAAGTAAAACATGTAATAATATTCCCTTAATAGGAAATCCTAGTTTCTCTTGGTGCGAGAGGCTGCAGAGTAGTTTTCCTCCCTGCAGTTGACCCTGGTGAAGCAGGTGGGTACAACTCTTCTTGAGTCGATGGTGTTGAATCCTCTAATTCGCAAGAATGTGAGAGAGTTCCAGATGGGATAAATCAACTATGAGGTATTACATGAAAAAATATCCATGGGGTACTCACCAGATAGATATTATAAAGAAGTTAATCAATAAATATTTTTCCAGGTATGGGTGGTGGTTCCAGTCAGGATGTAGGAGGAGGTGATGCGAGAGTTAAACACTTATCTCGTATCTATACATACCTATGTTGGGAATATGTAAATATAACTTTAGTGGATATTTTTTTGGTCCAACATGAGATTTATAATAGCTGATTTCATCTTTCAGTGCATCACCTATCAAGAGGTGAAGGCTGAGCACTACATTCCAACTGGTTTTTTATAGCCCCTTGATATCCTAGATTGGAAGTGGGATTAAATATCCATAGATTTTCTGATATGGTATCCATTCATAGAGAAGGGATATGGAACCATCTAGGTGATTGTTTAATAACTCACAAAGTTGGCATGCTTACTTGTTATCAAGGAGTAGAGTTTGGTGGAGATTTTAGGGAAGTTGTACATACGATAGATCATTCATCTTCAAGGGTGTGCTCGATGATTTTCTATGATTATGACACACAGTATACATCATGATTATGAAGACGCCTTCAAGAGGCATTCAGGACACAAATGAGGATGAGTACAACCTATAACCTTAGACTGATTGGAAGGATGAGTGAATGATATAGGTGTTAGAGGCTATACAAAGGGCTTGCAAGTTAGAATTTGATCAGAGATGGGAGGATCAATTTACCTTGGTATAGTTTTTGTACAAAAATAGCTACCACTAGAACATTGAAATGACACATTTTGAGGCCCTATACAAGAGTCCCTATAGGTTTCCCTTTTATTGAAAAGAGAATGGGGAGACATCTCTTGGGGGACCAGATATGGGCCATGTGATGATGGAGAAGGTCCATGTCATCTGTGAGAGGATGAGGAGGTCTAAAGGAGATAGAAATATTAGGCATATTTCCATCGTAGGCCCTTAGAGTTTGAGTATGGAGACCACATTTTCTTGAGAATCACCCCATGATGAGGATTTAATATGTTTGATCAGGGAGGAAATATACCCCTGAGATTCATCGGGCTATTTTATATCATGAATATGTTTTGAATGTTTTCTTACATCCTCACCCAAACACATAGTAGGAGTGGGTTCATGATGTATTCCATGTGTTTTAGCTGATAAGATACATGCATGACCCCATGCACATCATTGACTAAGGTGAGTTAGACCTTGAGGATGGATCAAAATTTATAGAGAACCTGGTGGAGATAGAGGATCGATTGGAGAGGACCCTTCATGGATGGACCATCTCCTTGGTTTAAGTTTGTGGAAGCACATGAATATATATGAGAGTTCATGGGAGTGACAGTTCTTGGGAGTGAGATTTCCAGATGATGGATCATTATCCCGAGTTGTTTGATTTGTTTTTTTTAAGGATGAATAGTTTAAAGTATTAAATGATGAAGATACCTATTTTTTCTTGCGATACTTTGAAATATTTTTATATATATTTCCAAAGCTATGTGCTGAGATGATGTGCAATTCTAAGGCTTAGAGTGTCCAGAATTAATTATATAAACAAATTATATATATTTAATATTGAACATGCATAGTTTCTAAAATAAAATGGGAGAACTCTTAAATACAAGCTCATATCATAAATCTGAGACCACATTTGAGTCTGGAACACAATTTTTACCCTATGTGTGACCTAAAATAGGTCGGCATGGGGAATTCGAATATCTCACTCATTGGTTATGCCTTTAGTGGATTAATTAATTCATTAATTTTAACCAAAAAATGATTATAATAATACTACCATGGTGATATTCCTATGGTTAGCCTCATTATCTTGGGATCTAGTGAGATCTTCTCCTTTCCCCTTCTGTTGGTGAATCAAATTGGATGATGATGAAATGTTGGATCCGATAAGATCATAATGTAGTGAAATAAATGACATTATTCAATCATTTGAGATCACATTATTCAACAAATAATGATCCAATATCTAGTTAAGACTCGTCATTTTTTTGTTTATTCCCCTATTTGATTAAATTTCTTAAGAAGATTGATCCATTTCTTAGATCTGTGCTAATTTCATCAATTTCAATCCCCCATGAATCAATTAAATTTGATTATGGTGATTTTTTCTAAGACTAATCATCCTTGTTCTTGATTTTATGAGAAATAAATCTTGGAAAGGATCTTTAAAACATTGGTCTTGTGCATTTACACCTCAATTTCATTGTGTTCTTCACTAGTTAGACCCTACGGTCTCGGTTTGATGTTCTTGGGTAGTACCGAGCATGATCGGACCCCCTAAACCATGATGACTTCATGAGTGAGTGATAGATCGATAAATAAATAATATTTCCAGGATGGTTATGGGTTTTTTTATGATCAGGGATCAAATCTTTGGTGATGAAGGGTATATAGATGTGCGAAACTCACGACCGAACTCCTGTGGGTTGATGGGATCTTATTTCCTATCACCAAGTGGACGGTAATGATGAATGGTGACTAGTTCCATCAAATTTGGGTGAAAAGTAATCCAGATATGAATTTGTAAGGATATATTTACCATGTGGAGAGATGATATGATATTTTGTTAATATCATGACTACACGTCGTGTATTGCAATGAACGCACTATGTGTAGTCCCCTAACTATGACAACTTGGGTTTTAGATGATTATAAATATGTAATAATTTGTATCCCACCTACATTCCATGTACCTCATCCTAGGATGGATGAGCTGTGTGAAAGATCAGATAGGTGGGACCCATGGTTGAGTACACATTTAGGAACACAGTTGTGTACCAAAGTACAAAGACACATATAGAAGGACACAACCCATTCCCGAATAGTTTGGACATGCCGTTTAGTCTAAATACCCGACATGTACTTCTATATGGATTGTTAATCATGTATTGGCTAGGGACATTTTCAAGCAGTGCAGATCGACCACATGATGTGTGGGTCCCCTCACTCTCCATGTACTACTTGGTTCCTTTTTAGTAAACTTCAATGTTTTGTATATCCTTTTTTTGGACTCAGATTTTGGACCATGAGTACTGTATCCTATGTTTTTTTTCATATAGAATGTGAGGGTTCCATCAGTTGTGAATTTGGGATACAATGTAGAATTTTTTATGCATTGTTCATAGTTAGGAGATACTCTATGAAATTAGTGATCATGAATGACCACCAAATACTCCTATAGTGGAACCCTCTTATTTGTACATGTCATGGGTCCTCTACAAACATCCCAAGTGGAACCCTCTAGGTAGGTTGGGCATGGGTCCTCGAAAAATTCTAGAGTGTAACCCTCTATCTAGGTTGGGCATGGGTGCTTTACCAACTCCTATAGTGGAAACCTCCTATCATCATAGGGAATGGGTCCTCTACAGACTTCTGAGTGGAACCCTCTATTAGGTTGGGCATGGTTCCTCGATGACTAGAGTGGAACCCTCCTATCAGCATGGGTAAGAGTTCCTCTATATAATTCTCAAGTGGAACCCACCATTCGAGATAGGGATGGATCCATAATGAATTATAGATTGAAAACCTCCAATTGGACTGGACATGGTCCTCTACCACCAGAGTGGTACCCTCTTACCAGGAATGGAATGTGTCCTCCATTGACTACCAGAGTGGAATCCTTCTATTATACCAGGGTATGGTTCATCTATCTAAAAATTTTAGCCTCTAAACTATGCGGCATAGTGATGAGGCACAACTTGTCTAGGAAGATTAATTTTCGGCATACACATGAGTTGTTGGGAGTCATTGATGGACTATTTGAACCATTGATGACTCTTTTTCTTGGGATGAGCTATGAGATGGACATACCATTACCCTCTCATTTGGGATTGTTTTGAATTATAATATATATATATATATATAAATCTTTGTATCTATGCTTTTGGATTTGGTTACTATCATTATATTAGATACGAAAACTTGTGGGGTATACCACATGCTTTCTATGTTTAGATTCTCCTGGTTAAATGAGTTTACTCTCTTTCTATAGGTGGAAAACAATTGATGTGTAATTAATAAACCCACCATTTTCAGATCGTTATGTTTTTATGAGGTTACTTTCACTCTTGGTTTGGTTTGAACTATTCTCTTTCACTATATCCTGCATCCTATTTACTATCTACATTCGTTATATTCTTTTTGTATATTTTTCTTCTCCCCCTTAAGATTTTGGGAATCCTATTGGGTAGGTATATAATCTCCCATTCATGGGAGTTTTCCATACATTTTGTTTATTATGTAGAAAATAGACAGGTCGATGAGGACTTTTGGGGATCTTTGGGATACCTGGCACTTTGGACTGTGTATGGTGGTCACATCTTTGAAATCAAGAGTTGGTCTCTCTCAGTAGTTTAATTTTACAATTTTTTTAGGTTAGAACATATTTTTTATTTGGAGTGTATTCTTTACCTTTACTTTTTATTTTACACTATCATATTATTGTACTATCTAGAGGATTTTCATGCATGAGTTTTTCCTTAGCTTTCTATTTCTTTAACTTTTACTCCCTATTTAATTTTTCATCAAGATGGATGTGTGTGTTAATATAGGTACTTAGAAAAATTTCTCCTTAGGTTAGTCATTCCTTTGCCACTATTCACTAGTCACATTCCTATGAAGTTGGGCTTGGGGTAATTGCGGTTCGAGCCCCAGATTAGGTCGGGTCATGACATCCCAACTCACCCCACATCATCCTTGTATATAAGAAGGACCATATGAGAACCTAGAACCTAAAATTTTGTAGGTGTTAACTAAAAATCTTATTAACTCCCCAAAACCTCCCAAAACTATGCAACTTGTTTTATAAATAAATTCATAGATTTTAGTTTGAAAATAAGTCTAAAAAGTAAACTTCACATATATACAATACATGGAAATAAAACAATTCCATAATCCAATTTCAAATCATTTTCCTTTTGCTTCTCAGAACTGAACATCTACGTTTTGTAAACAAATACATTGGCCAAAGTTGTTTCAAAATCACATACACCATTAATATTTTAAAAAAATAACTCATTATTGTTTTATCTAAATGAAAAAGGTTACTTTTAAACATTTCACTAGTTTAATCCGTTTTTAGTGAAAACCCCATTTTGAAACTCACTTTAAAGCACTCACACAAGTTTCATTTAAAACATAAAATAGGTTTTTCACAAAAATATTTGAAAAGTCATTTCTAAAGGAAACAACCCAACTAAAATGGGTTAATAATAAGAAGAAGTCACCACATATATATAACTAGTAATATAAAAATGAAACAAAGTCAAGGAAGGTTTTATATCAAAGTAAGGTGGAGAAATGATATAATCAAGAATCAAGTTCCTCTCAGTCACATTATAACTGATAAATAATGTGAAATGGTCAAATATAAAGTCACTAAAATTACAATATTCTAACCAAATAAGTGTATAACCATCATAAATAACTACCAATATATTCTAAGTCCATATAATCATCCAAATATCTCACACTGTAATTGGTGATGCCCAAATTTACCCTACTTGTAGAAATAGTTATTGTAGTACATGTAGGGGTAAAATACATAGGGACTGAAGAAGTGACCTCAAGACCCTAATATTGGTTGGGATGATTGGCTATAAATTGTAAAACTATGTGGTTGATTTTAATTTAAGAACTAGTGATTTAATTTAATGAAAAAAACACACAATTACTTGAACTAAAATAATTATTGTTTATGGGTTGATCCTAGGTTTTTGTTAAGGATAGAATGGATGTAATTTTTTGCAAATGAATTTTGAGTTAACTAGTTCAAAAAGTATCCAATCAATGAGAAAATTCATGAAAACAATTCACCGATTTAATCCATACACAATTCTAAGGCTAATAAAAAATTCACTTTGAGGATCACTTTTATAATTAATCTAAGTTATTGTATCATACTAGTAATAAAAATATGTAATTTTTAAAGTTGATAAAGATAAGGAAGATAATAATTAAAAAAAAGTAACTCCCAAACCAAAAAAACTAATTTAAGATTTTAATAATATCATATAAAATACAATACATCCCAAATAAACTCCCTAGAATCAAACTAAAAAAGATTTAGTCTTTCATTTATGCAAGGCTCTCAATAGAAGGTGTAATTATTCCTATAAATGTGCAATTAAAAAAGTAAAAATAATTAAATAAAGAACGCCCCACCGTTGTGTGAGGAATTTCAAATTTTTTTGTTTGAATAAATTCACACCTTTATTAAATGGTTTCAACTTGTAATGAAAAGGGACAGAAAATTTTAGTAACAATAACTATTTTTAAGAAACTAATATGATCTAAAAAACATACATGAGAAAAAATTAAGATGCAATTATAAAATGAAATCATAAAATTACTATTGAAAGAATAAAAAATCCACCACCAATTACTTGAAAAAAACACCTTAAATATAATTTTTTTCCTAGGGTATAGCCCCCATTATTTAATTTATTTCCAATTAATTAGGAGAGTAAAATTTGGGTGGAAATAAAAAGGAAATAATACTTCTCAACTTTGGTTGCAAAAATATAACCAGATTCATTCCCCTTTTTGGCATGAAAATTTGAAATTGAATTATTCTGAAACTTATATATTCATAATATCTATAAAAAAATTTATTCCAATTGGATTTCCCATTCGGATTTTATGGTCGAAATAGTGGGCTGATTTTATGGGACCTGAAATCTAGCCCATAATTTAATCCACATCTTGGGATCTGTAGATCTACTTAAAAACATCTAAATTAGCCTTGACCATAGTTTAATGAAATTATCCCCATAATTTTATCTATATAATTTTTAAATTTTTGGTTAATTAGGTTTTATATATGGGATCCACAATTATTTGATGGGCCTAAGACCCATTCTTCTTTGTCCATAATTTTTATTATTCATGGGAAAAATTTCATCTTCCCTTATGATTCATCTGGAAAACAATATTCCAAAAAAAGTTATATATCATATCACAAAGTATAAAATTAAACTGATAGAAATAATTAAATCCACAATTTGATGATTAATTGGGCCAAAATTGGAACACTTTAAACATGAATTTCATAATGATGTGAAATGAGGTTCAAATAATAAAATGAACTAAAACCAATGTTTATGGACATTAAAATGAATGAATATTAAAATATTAACAATGGATATTATTCTATTTTAGTGGGGAATCACACCCCATAACTTGAGTTTTTATTTTCCAGAGAAAAAAGTATCTCAAAAATATGAAATTGAATTCCCTTTTTCAAAAACATTTTAACATACAATTCCCATCAAAAGAGATCATTACAAACAATCATGAAACATTTGAAAATCATTTAACACAATCTAGTTTCACAATAATGTCCCAAGCCCAATCTCATTTCTTTTTTAAATTCATTAACACATTTCATCCAATTTCAATTAAAAATAGTGATTTTTTGTGAATCACAAAAGATATGGGGCCTATATTCTTATTCTAGAGGAAAAAATGGAAGCTTTTGGGGGGAATCACATTAAACCTTAAGATGAGTATCCAAATTTGTTTCTTATTTTTCTAATGTTTTTATTCTTTTTGTTATGTTTTTAACCACAATATATATGAAAATACTAACTCTGGGAAAAAAAATATAGTTTCATGATTCCAAAGTGTCAGATGCCACATGGTTTTTTTCAATTTTATACTTTATAATAGAGATTTAAAGATAAAGACTTGGAAATAAAACTACATATTCATGATCCCCAAGTGTCATACTCTACACATTTGGACAAAACATTTCTCTATGTGTAAAACATTATTTCATTCTTTTGGGTACTCAAATAAAACTAAAACTATCCCCAAATCCAATGCTAAGACAAAAGGGACCCAAGAACTCAAACACACACCCAAAATAAAATGAATTGCATTTTTAATTTTTGATTAAAGGGAATAAAATGTCAGCAATTAAAAATCACATCGAATAACCATACTTTCATAAATCAATTCTCATGAATTAAAAATTTAATTAAAATCACAATCAAGGCATGAAAAATTATTTGATATTCATTTTTCATGTTTCACAATGTACATTAATACATTCAAGGATAATAAAATAAAATTCCCCACAAATGACCTTTTTTTTTACATCTCATATTTTTATTCCCCCCAACTTATTACAACACTAGACTCAGTGTTGAATGAGAAGGGAAGTGATAGTTTAGAATTGGGATGAAATGGGGGAAGATATTTTGAAAAGAAATCATGGAAAAAATCACACAATTTGATGTTGAGGACCCATCAATAATAAATTGATCACTTTGGATTCAGGTCACAAGTATACTCCTCATGGGTTCTTGAAGTTAATGTTTTAACTCTAGGGGGAATGTGTTTCATTCAAAAATACTAAAATGATTCAGCTTTTAAATTTCATGAAAAAGGGACATTAGATCATATTGGAAATCCAAAGGGGTTTCCGTTAATAAAAAAACAAAAAAACACACAAAATATAAAAATATAAAAATAGTGAATAAGCTAGGTTTCTTCCTAGAAAGTGCTTAGTTTACTTTATTTTTCTTGATATGAACCACCTAACTTACCCAATACCAAATTTCAACATTTTAAGGATTTAATTTCCCACCACTGCTACAATATTGAGATTGAGACTCTATTTGGTTTGGTGGGAAGGATTGGAAATTAAATAAAGGAAATTCATATATCTCCTAGTAAAATGGATAATACCATGAATATCGAAAAGGGTCTATCTAATTTCATTTTTAATATTTCTTAAGACATCATGGATAATTTTTTCTTTATTATATTCAAGATAGGATGAGATTATGACATAATATTTTTTATTATATTCTTTGATGGAAGAATTTTGTGAGGATGAATAGAACTTGAATTTGATCTTATGTGGGTTGACACTTTCAGAAATAGGCAGAGATTTAGAATTGAACTCTATTTCATTTTCAAAATTTCTTAATAGAATTGGTTCTTTTTTAATAGTAGTCTCAAACACAAAATTTTCAAGATGAGTGTAAGAAATGGGTATAGAATCAAAGTTGGTGATTTCTCCCAAGGTTCCATTAAGCGATGATCCTAAAAAATCTCTATTAGATCTATCTAAAAGCGATTAAATCCAAGGTTACAATTTTCCCTCATGCGAACATAGAAAATAAATTTTTTCATGATTAAGACACTCTTCAACAATTCACTATGGTTCATTAGGTTTTATTTCAATATTAACTAATAAATTTAATTCTTTTTCCATCTCATATCTCTAATATTATAAAGTTAGTCCATCAATAATTTATTATAATTTTAAATAATATGATGGTTTGAGAATTAGTTTTTCAATATCTTCATTATATTTCCCACTCATGCAAATAGCCACAACATGGATTTTTTCATGAGAGGTTTGTGTGTAGAAATATTCTTATGTCAATGTTGAGTATGGGACAACTTGAGCTGGCATGGGTTCCATAACTGTTTCAATGATTTTTTGTTCTAATATCATTGATGAAACATATTAAAACACTTTATCTATTTGTTCACAAAATTGTTCAGGCAATTTTGGGGATTATGCTGGATATTAGTTTGGGCATTATGGGATACCCTAATATTGATCTCATTATCTAACCTTCAGAGAGCTAGAAATTTTTTCTTTAATAATTCGTCATCAAAATGATTGTACATGTCATTGGTTGTAGGCTATTCATTCAAGGTTTTATCAAAGAAATTCTGTAATTTTGGGGCCTCTAAATATTTAATTCAAATTTTATTCAATCTTGATATTAAGTTGGGGTAATGATAAAGATACTCTATTAGAGTAGATATAAATTTGGAATTGAGATTTTTAGGACACAAACAAATATAAAGGGGAAAGATAAGATATAGGGGAGGAGAAAAGACAAATGGAGGAGAATATAATGAGTTTATAGTATAACTTACTTGGGTCCTCCGAAACAGCACCAAAATTTGGTGATACCCAGATTTACCCAAGTTATATGGTTTAAGAGGTCTCTTGTAGAATATCTTGGGTTATATAATCCCCATAAACCTAAGAAGAATCTTAACGAAACATACATTCTATATTGGTGATTTTTCTATGAATTGGAAAACTTGGGATTGAATTTATTAGATAAATAAATAGTTTTAAATACTTAAGTGAATTCTATTTAAGATAATCAGTTGATCGATGGTTGTCAGTTTGGGTGGATTGGATTAATTCCTTTTCAAATTATTTTTTATTTCATTAAATCAAGAAGAATTCATTCGATGATATCAATATAACCTCATCCCTTACTAGTTTAACAACTTCACATATAAATGATAATCACCTACACACTTGTAGGATCATTTTCATGATCACTCCAAGGTAAAGGATAATATCACCACACAAAAAGTGTGGTGATAAAATTTGATAAGGAAGAGGAAGAAGGAAAATCATAGAATGAAAAACTCAACCAAATAATTGATTAATAATTATTAAAATGATAAATAACATCCAATCCACCCTTTTTAACTCCCTTAGATCTACTCATAATAGGTTTATCCCTCCATTGATGTTTTTATTTTAATTGTATCATTATGCTACAATTTTATATTCACACTTTTTTTCACAAGTAAATTGTTGAATTAACTTTTGTTTCTTAATAAAAGTTTTTATTCTTCTCTTATTTTTTTATTATTCATATCACATTGATAGAATTTACTTATGTAGTGAATCTATTCACATTATCTTTTGTGTAATTTTTCTTTTGATGGTGGAGTGATAGTTTTTTATTTTTTTTCTTATTTAATTCCACACTCATGAGTATACTTACTACTTAAATTTATAGAATACCATAAATGGATGCATAAAACTCTTATGTGTTGATCCAATGGTGTATCAATGGGATTTATTAGATGTTATTTCTAATTTTAATAATTTTTATTAAATTATTTTGTTGAGTTTTTTATTCAATAATTTTTTTTCTTCCACTTCCTTATTGATATTTTTCACCACACTTATCATGTGCTAATAAGGCCCTTTACCTTGGATTTCTCATTAAAATGATCCTCCATGTGTATAGGTGATTAGATTGTGTATGAAAAGGTGTTAAACCAGTATGTGATGAGGGTATATTGATTTCATTGATTGAATTCATCACAAGTTAATGAAATTCGAATAATTTTAAAATTAATTCATCCAATACAACCCAAGTTATAACCTAGGATCAACTAATTCTCTTAAATAGAACTTAAACAATTAATTTTTATGGGTTGATCCTATGTTATTGTTAGGTCTACAAGGGATGTAATTGTTTTCCTATGAATGTTGATTTCACAAGTTCAAGAAGTATCCAATCAATGAGATAAGTCAATTAAATCATTCATTGATTTAATCCATACACAAATCCAAGGCTAATAACCAATGAAATTGGAGGATCAAATTCATGATCACTCCATGTAATTGGATCATACTAGTAATCAAAATTTTCAGTTATTATAGTCATTGAAGATGGTGAAGAAATTACGTTAAAGAAAGGAACTCTCAAACCATATAACTAAATTAAGAATTTAATAACATAAAATAACATTTAATTCATCCCAAAGAAACTCCCTAGAATCAAGTTGAATAATATTTATCCTTACATTTATGCAAGGATCTCAATTGTAATGTGGAATTCGACTTATAAAGGTGAAATTGAAGACGTGAAAAATAAAGAAATAAATAACACTCCATCGTTGTGTAATGAATTTCACAATTGATGGTGTGAATAGATTCACATATTAATTCAATGGTTTCAACTTGTAATGAAAATGGATAGCAAAATTGAGGTTCAATAACTATTATTAATAAAAATATGTGATCTAAAAAGCATTAATGAGAAAATATGATGATGTGATTACAAAATGAAAAAGTAAAATTACAATTGAAAGAATAAAACTTATACCCCCCAATTCCTTCACCACCAAAACTTAAATAGTATTTTTGGGGTAATATGGTTTTTCCCTTATATTTTAAAGTATTTTTAATTAATTAGGATTGTAAAATGTGTGTGGGAAGAAAAATGAAATAAGAATTTTCAACTTTGGCGACAAAAATGGGACTAGATTCATCCCCCCTTTTGGTGTTCAAATATGACATTGAATAATTCTGAATCTCATATTGTTGTTGAAGAGAAATATATTCATAAAAGTGTAATATAATATATGTAAAAAATAAATTCCAATTTTTTTATTCATTCTTATTTTATTCTCATAATATTGGGATTATTTTATGGGCCCTAAAATATGGCCAATATTTTAATCCTCAACTTAGGCTCCCTAGATCTCCTTGAAAACCTCAGAATTATCCCTAGACATACTTGAATGAAATTATATCCATAATTTTATATATATTAAATTAAAATTCAAGCTTAATTGGGCATGAAATTTGGGATATACTTTTATTTGATGGGCCTACGACCCATTCTGCTTTGTCTATAAATTTTATGTATTCATGGCCAAAATTTTCCATCTTCCCTTATGAATCATCCATTGATCCTAAAGGAAAAACTGTTCTAAAAATTTGATAAATCATATCCCAAAATATCAAATTCAAATACTAAAAATAATTAATTCCACAAGAAGATTATTAATTGGGCCCAAATTGTCACACTTTAAACATTAATTTCACTAATATGTAAAATTAGGTTCAAATAATAAAATACACTAAAACCAATGTTTATGGACATTAAAATGCATGAATGTTAAATTATAAATAATTTATATTGTTCTATTTTCGTTTATAATAAATCATAATTGGTATGAACCCCCGCCCCCCACTTAGACCATGTTCCTAGCACAACCGGTGGGAAAATAGAAGCCTGTGAACCAAGTAAAGGAAGAAATTAGATCTTCCGCTTAGTACCCAACATCCCATGAACAATAAAATAAGTGATGTGTAGTGAAAACAATCTATGTATACCCTTAATTAATAAAAATAACTTCCCTCAACCCTAACACCTAATGATGAAAATTCCCACACATGTAACATTCACATAAGGCATAATAAACACATTCCCACATAAGGGGGATAACATGCATCATATAGTGATCACAAACCCACACAAGGGTTACACAATCAAGGTGAAATCAAGGGTGTGATACACATACACCATTTAAAACCAAATTCCAAATGCTCATATAACACCAAATAACATATCAGATTTCTAATCCCTTTCAACCATAATATAATATTTTTATATCAGACAAAAGGACGGTACATAAAACTGTACATGAAATAGTACAAGAAAGGGTACAAGGCTTCTGGAGATCTGGAAAAATGAAGCCCAAGGGAATCACCCATAAAAATTTTAGCACTTCCTAATGGGAGGGACCCAAGAGTGAATAATTTTATGAGGGGATTGTTCTGGGAGGCCTTTGAATCCAAGAAGTTGGAAACACGATTGCCTTCACCCCAAGTGTGAAGGATTCCCATCTCACTGAAAATGAGATCCATTAATTTCAGAGTCTGATAACTAATCTTCTAGGGGTGGTTGAAATATCTTTTAAGGATGTATATATAATTCTTGAGTCAATTCCCATGGAGGAAAAATGAATCTTATGAATGTGGCACAAATTGAGTCCACTCAGCATTGCTTTAGCTTCAGGTTTCAAGGAGATTACCATCCCATAGAATGCACAAAAAACAAACAAAACCGAGCCCCTAGACTCATGGACAACCCCCCCCCCACCCCCCATACATGGACCCCTTCCAGAATGCTCCATCCATATTCAATTTGAGTCCTTGGGAGGGAAACCACCCAACATTAAAAAAAAATCAAAGTCACCCCTACACAGGGGATCTCTTCTCTGAAAATCCAAAACATGGCCATATCCTTTGTTTTTATCACACAATTTATAAAACAATACTTACAACTTTTTAATGGTCTAAATAAATTACCCATTTATTTTAAAAAAAATTCAAAGATACCCTTTAACAAGGGTATTTTTCTTTGAAAACCAAACAAGGCCAAAGTTTCAATCGTACACCATAAAAGAATTAAAACCCACCACCACAATATTTCACAAGGGGTAAACTACAAACACCTTTAAAATAACTCTTAGAAACACATTAAAACACCCCTTTATAAATAATTTTGAGGTCTACACCTAAATTAAAAACCAAATCACATTTAAAACCATTGTTTTCACACATTGAAATGCAAAACCATGTTAAAACCCATTTCACTGAATGAACCCCATTTTAAAAAAAATAAGGAATTTCAAAAGAATTTTAGAATAATAAAACATTCCATTTCAATTAATTAAACATTTAATTCACATATAAACCAATCATGAAAATCATAAAACTTAATGAAGTAGTTCCATAAAATCAAAAGGCTTCCAAATATAATTATCATTTCATGAAAGGGGAAATTATAAAAAGAAAGAATGCTTAGAATCCTAAAATAAAACAATTTCATAGTAACATGTACCTCAACAAAGTAGAATCCAAGATGAAACATCCCAAATTAGGTCACCTTCAACAATGACTACACCCACAAGAGAAGAAATGGTGTCTATAACTCATATACTCTAGAAACCTCGTCATAATAACCACATATAACCCTAAAATCAAACCACATGATACCTTGGTTTCATGGGGGAAAGACAAACCAAGAGAGAAGAGAAGGAGAAAGATGAGGAAGGGAAAGAGAGGAAGAACACACCAAAAATCCACTTGGAAAATGCCAAAGGAATCTAGGAATCGAGGGAGTAGGAAGGTGAAACACCCCCAAGGGATCCCAAGGGTCTACTGACTCATATGGGGAATAAAAAGGGTGAAAACCCCTTAAATTAAAGGAGGGTATTTTAGGAAACCCCAAAATTTTAAACCCCTAGACAACTCAAATAGTTTGGATGAACAGTTAAGATAACTAAGCACCAACCATGTGTGTTCCACTTCCTCCCAAAAAAATTGAGCCACACGATTCCTTCTGAGAGGATTCATAGTTAAACAAACCATGTACCTCACTCCAAGACCCCCTAGGCCTCACATGTCTTCCCGAGGTTCCCCACAAGGTTTGAAAAAAAATATGTGATCTGTAAAAATGACACTTTTAAAAACTACAGAGTCACTTGCATGCTTGTTACACTATTTTCAAACTATGCGAAAGTCGTGTGCCACACCTCAGAAACACCAAGGACCCTGAATAGTTATTCCTTGGGTTCTTAAGGTTTAGACTTAACCATGTGCAATAAATTATGATGATAATGACCCAAACTTTTATTAATGGAATTTCTACATTATTATTGTAATTTTATATAGTATAAATCACAAACAATTACAGAGAGAGCACAATAGAAACTTATAAATGCATAAAAAATAAAATATGAGGAATTTCTAGAAGTTAAGAAACCTATACCAAAGAAATAGTAACATAACCTTTGGTCTAGTAACTCAACCCTTATAAATAGTAAACTATCCAGTAAAATATTAACTTAATATTTTAAAGTACAAATAAAATTTAGGAATCTTATAAATAAAAGTTTGGTATAATTAAAACATAATCTAAGTAAATAAATGTTTTATAAATTATTAATTAAGTGTTGACATATTTGTTTGGCATACATATTTAATTACAATTTATGATTAATTAAATAAATTAAAAGAAAATTTATTTACACAAAATTTATTTATAATTTAATATTTTTATGTCTTATTATTTTAAGATAATTATATGAGACCTTTTGTAATTTTTCAAAGTGTTATAAAATCTGTTATAAATTTAAATTCTATATTTTCCAAGTAAAAGATGGTTTTAATTAAAAAATAAATTACTCATATTTAGAATATTATATTTATAAAATAGAGTTCAATTTTGAATTATACATTTTAGAAAATGGTTAGGGTAAATTTTTTAGATTTTTCTAAAATACTTGAATTTTTTATGAATAGTAAAATACGGTAATTTACGGTGTATATAAATTTTAAGTTAAATAAACTATTCCTTGATTCATAATGTATTTAATCACTATAATCTCCAAATAGCATTAATTTTTTTAATATATTTAGGTATAATTCTCAAAATATATTGTCTTGATCCAAAATAATAAACCATTGAATATAATAATGAGAAAACACCCCTCCCCTATACTATAAATACCACCTTTAACCACCTATTCTCCTCTCACCACTTAATCTTTGATCATTTTATAAATTCTACTAAAACCTATCCCCAAGACCCTCTCCAAATATCATGATCACTTGGTCTCATCAAAATTATAAAACCTATTTTCTAAGGATGTTCTCGAGGAAGATAAATCTAAGAGGTAAAACCCTCTTCCTTTTTCTATTAATTTCTTTTCGATTTCATTTATTTTCTTCACTTATCCTCACCTTATCCTATCAAAATGGATTGATAACTCCAGTATTTTTGATATAATATAATTATATCATTTTAATGGAAGATCCATCATCAAACTCCTTTCTCCCTCTCTCTCTTTTATTCTAAAAATTAAATCATCTCCCATGATGTGTCAATTTACTGACATCGTGGGTGATACATTTTCAATTTCCTTTAGATCCTTGATGTATTTTAATAAAACCATTATAATGGTTGAAACATTTTTTAAAATTTATTTTACAACTATATTTATGTTCTAGAACTAACATATATACATAATACTATATGATAAAAAAATAAGTACACTATGATCGAAAACTTCCAAAACTTACCTAAAACGATCATCATTAACATTTATCTAATGATTCATCCTCATACTGTATAACCAAATTATTTATAATATCATTTATACTTATGAAATATAATTAATAACATATAATAACAATTCTATATATTCATCCCCATTTGACATGAACTTCCATTCATGTATACAAGTGAACCAATCATGGAAACTAAGAAAACAAACACCCCATAACGATGAAATTAAACTCTATAACTCATCAAAAAGCCCATAAATGAACACAATAAAAACATAATGAATCAAATTCAGGTATAAAAGTTTATTAATTTTTTATTTAATTAATCTAATCTGATTATACTTGATATTAAAGTGAATAAATCATTTAGACACAAAGGTAAGGGGGATTATAAAACCCAAATCTCTTTCTTTGGGTTTTCTATCTTTCACCCCATTTTCAGTATGTATATTCCTTTATTGTTCCTTATATATAATTTATTCATCATGGTCTTATTTTTTTGGGATATGCATTTTACCAATCTTGTTTTATGAAAAATGAAAATATTTTTTATAAAAGAACAATTCTTCCAAAAAATACATCTTTTACTTCTCATGTGATTGTTTCTTCTTCAATCAAGATTGATACCAAGCATCTTATTTATTTTTTATCTTGGTAACTCCAATGCTTATTAACATATTATTTATGAAATGAAACCCATTCCTTTCCATTGGTTATTTTTTTTGTCTAAGGTTGATATATATTCTATGTCACATGCATGATAATTTAAATGTTATGATTTGACAGGTGCAACTGGAATTATATTGCACAATGTAAATGTTATGATGAGACAGGTGAACTTGAAATTATATTTCACTACAATGAATTGGGTAATGCAATTTATCTCATGAAAAAAGTGAAATATGCATAAACATGATGCTACCTTTGTTCAAAACTATGTGTGGTAGTGGACCACTAAGACATGATGTTTCATTTTTATGAATTGCCACATTCCAAGACTTTTCTTAATGTTTCCTCTCATGATTATGAACATATACTTATGTTATTATGGCAATGATTCTTATAACACCATGTTATATTGATTCATGTTCTTATATATCCCCTTACAAGGATTTTATATCAACCCTTTATTTTATGTATATCCTTACGTGATTACTTGTACTATGGAAAACATGAGGTCCAATAAGAAGATAGAGAAGGAGTTAAATAAATTTTTATTTTTTATTCTATAAATGTTATGTGTGGAATTAATTTTTCAAAGACACTAAACCTTTGGATCCTGGTTTTTTAATTCTAATATTTTTTTCTATAAAATCATATGATAAGTTATTTAAGAAAAAGTAGGGTCTCTATAGTTTTTATCAGAGAACGATTTAGTTAATTTGTGAATTAGGATTATAGAACCTTAGTGAAAACCCTTAGTATGAGACTAAGTATAAGTAATCACCCAAGAATATTTGTTTAATAAAATTCTGAACACAGTGATCCCACAATATATGCCTTTATACTTAATTGAAAAAAGAGATAAACTATTTATTCACGAATAATTGAATTTTTTTTTCTCAGAACTTTTATATTTTAGAAAATAGTGGGAACTAGTAGAAACCAGGCCAGTAACCCGTGTGAGGGACTATAGAGTGACTGCTCAACTGAAATCCCCAATGCCTCTGAGGTGGATTTCAAAATTTTATGGTTATGATTTCCCAGTTGTCTTAGGTTATGAATAATAACCTCAATAATGCGGAATTCCCACCTCAAACTTAGAGGGAGGAACTGGATATCGAGTCCTTTATGAAGAAATGTCCACCAAAGTTTAGTGGATCTTCTGATCCACTAGTCATGGAATAGTATGTCAACTGAATTTAGAAGATCTTTTTTATACTTCATTATTCTAAGACTTATAAGTTTTATATGTCCATATATTGTTTATATGGATAGGATGAAAATGGTGGGAATTAATTAAGAACACCAAACTCACTAATAAAATTAAAGAGATGGTGTTGGAAGACATTAAGAAATTGTTTCTTAATAAGTATTCCCATCAAAATCTTTATGAAAAGATGGATATTGAATTAATAGAGTTGAAGAAAAAGGAAGGATAATCTTTCATGTGCTATGAATAAAATTTCATGAGGTTTGTAATGTATTATTTGGGTTTTGTTATCAACAGTGATAGAAAAATTGATAGATTATATAGTGGTTTCAAAAACTACCTTCAAAAGGCTCTAGATTTTTGAGACTTTGGGTGTTCTGAAGAAGTTTTTTGATTTGATATCAAAGTGGATATGAAGTTTGGAGAATGGTTTATGGATATAGTGATAATAAATGAAGGATGGAGTTTCTAGCTAGAGGGTCTAATAAGAAAGGTGGAAAGAAAACTCAATGACCCACATGCCAAAAATGTGGGAAGAGGCATCATGGGAACCACCTCAAAGGGATGGGGAAATTTTCCAATTGTGTGATAAAAGGCCACCAAAATGTTTAACTTCTAAAAGACATGAGGAAAAAATAAAATTTAGTGGATGAAAGGAGAGAACCACCCATGGTCTAATGCTACAACTATAGGGAGGAATGTCACTATGCAAGATAGTGCACTAAACCAAGAGTACTCAAGGGTAATTAGTGTCATCTGCCACAAAATACAAATGAACAATGGAAGGCGTATGCGATTACTACTAATAAAGTGGATTAAGAAAACAAAGTCGTACAAGGTAAACTTTCTTTTCAATCAAGAATGAAAAACCCTTATTTGATTCTGGTTCTATGAATTCCATTATATATTGCATGTTTTCTAGAACAATTGAATCGAAGACCAGAACTCTTGAAGTAGAGATATCCATAAAAACACTTGATGGTGAAATTATTGCAACCCATGTGTTGTAATATTTTTCTATTGGTGTATGTGGTAAGATTATTCCAGTGAATCTTGTGATACTACCCTTGGTGGAATTCGACGCTATAATGGGATTGAAATGGCTCCCATTATATAGAACAAAAATAAATTTTCGGGAAAAGGAAATATATTTTCATATTCTAAACCATCTCATTCTCCACTAAAAATTTATTAAAGATCATGAATCTAATTTGGGAAATCCTTAAAAAGTGTGGGTTTTAATTCTCTATGAAGAAGTATACCTCATTCAAATTGTTGAGTCAAAGGAAGGTATCAACCTTGGGGAAATGAAAATTTTGAGGGAATACAATGATGAATTTACTGAAGAGTTACTTGGAATTCCCTCAGATCTTGATATAGAGGTCTCAATAGAACTCATTCCCATAGCTACACCTATCTAAAAGTTTTCCTATAAGATAAATCCCATCGAGCTAGAGGAGTAAAAGAAAAAGCTACAATATAATTTGTACAAAGGGTTCATACACCCTACTGCATCACCTTAGGGTGCACCAGTGCTCATTATCAAGAAGAAGGATGGATCAATATGATTATGTATCGATTATTGAGAACTCAATAAGTTCACCATAATGAGAAAGTATACTATTACAAGGATTGATTACCTGTTTGATCCATTCTGAGGATCTCAGTACTTTTCAAAGGTGGATCTTTAGTCTAGATATCATCAGCTAAAGGTGAAGAAGGAAGATACTCATAATCCTTCCTTTCATACAAGGTATGGCCACTATGATTTTTTTGTGATTCCTTTCAAACTTACTAATTACCATACAATAATAATGGATTTTATGAATAGAGTTTTTAGACATTACCTCGACAAATCTTTGGCAGTGTTTATTGATAATATTCTCATCTACTATAAGAGAAAGGAGAAAAATGAAGAACATCTATGTCTTGTGCTGGAAACATTAATAAAGGAGAAGTTTTATGCAAAGTTCAAAAAGTTTGACTTTTGGATGCAATAAGTTACATTCTTGGGACATGTGATCACAAGTGAGGAAATTTTTATAGATCCTTAAAAAACAAAGGCAATTAAGAAATGACCCATACTCTCTAATGTCATGGAAATCCATAGTTTTATAGGCTTAACAGGGTACTATCGATATTTTGTGAGAAATTTCTCCCGATTTTATAGCCATATAACAAAGTTAATAAGGAAAGGGGTAAAGTATGTCTGGATTGAAGAATGTGAGGAAAGCATTAAGGAGATAAAGATAAGGCTGATCATTTCACGTGTACTCACATTTCCAAAAAGTGGAGATTGTTTTGTGATATACAGTGATGCTTCCATGAAAGTCTTGGGTTGTGTACTCATGATAAATGATAAATTGATCGCTTATGCATCATGATATTTGATGATACATGATAATAACTACCCAATGCATGATCTAAATCTGGAAACTGTGATTTTTGACTTGAAAATCTAACATCACTACCTCTATGGTGAAAAGTGTGACATATATACCGATCACAAGAGTCTAAAGTATATATTCGCACAAAAGGAGCTCAAATGTTTTCAATGGAGATGGTTAGATCTAATCAAGGACTATGATTTCTTGATTCACTATCATCATAGTAAGAAAAACTAGGTAGCTAAAGCTATTAGCAGTGAATAACCCGCTACTTTATCCATGTTTTGGATTCAAAAAGACCCTATCTTTAAGGATATGCAAAGGATTGATTTTGAAATAATAATGGTAAGGATTACATCATACCATTACTAAATTATTTCCCAAACATCTATCCAAGATAAGAAGGCATAAGGGGATGATTCAGAGTTACAAAATAAGGTGAATATAGTAAAGGAAGGGAAGCTGGAATAATTCTATATCGATGATGATGATGTGACTCAGTTTGGAATGAGGCTTTGTGTTCCTTCATCACCTGGGACAAAGAAGGAACTATTGGATAATTCACACAGCTCCACTTTCTCTATCCATCATGGGGGTACCGAGATGTACCGTGATCCTCGAGAACAATTCTAGTGGGATAAAATGAAGAAGAAGATTACTAAATATGTTTCAAGGTACATGATATTTCAGTAAGTTAAATTAGAGTGAAAAAATTCCAAAGGGATGATGCAACCATTGAATATAACAATGTGGAAAGGGCTGAATTTCAATATAGACTTTTCCATGGGTCTCCTAAAGACATCCAAAGGAAATAATGCAATAAGGGTTGTGGTGTAATGAGTCACCAATACTACCCACTTTATCTCTATTTGGGAAGATCTATCACTTGAAAAACTGACAGAGATATATATGAAGGAAGTGGTGAGAATGCATGGGGTTCCATTCTTGATTATCTTTGATCATGATCCCAAGTTCACATCTAAATTCTAAAGGAGTCTTCAATATTATTTGAGTAATGAATGAAATCTCATCATATCCTATCACCCCAAACTGATGGACAATTTAAAATGACTATTCATATGCTTGAAGAAATGATAAATGCCTACTCATTCGAATTCAAAGGTGGACGATGACAACATATCCCATTGGTTGAGTTCTAATACAAAAACAAATTCCACATCAGTAATCATATGGATCCATATGAAGCTCCGTATAGAAAGAGATGTAGAACTGAAACCTATTGGGATGAAGATGGAGAAAGAAAGCTACTTGAACCTAATCTTGTACATGATATGATAGATAAGTTTCAATCCACCCAACAACATATCAAAGCTATTCAGAGTCGCCAAATAAGCTATGCTGATAACTGTCGAGGAGACTTGGAGTTCGACATTGGATATAAAGTCTTTCTCCAAATATCACCATGGAAGAGATCCATTTGGCTTGGAAAGAAAGAAAAGATAAGCCCAAGGTACATTGTCCCCTTCGATGTCCTTGATCGCATAAGAGTCATGGCCTATTGGCTTGAAATTTCACCAATTATGGCTCAAGTTCATGATTTTTTCCACATATCACTCATAAGAAAGTACATATTATATCCCTCATATTTACTAAACTCAGAGGTGGTACAGCTGGAAGATGATCTCTCTTATGAGGAGAAGCCAAAAAAGATTTTTTATTGGAGAGATAAGGTTCTACGCAATAAGATAACCCACATTTTCAAAGTATTTCAGAGTAACCATAAGTATGATGAATCAACATGGGAATTGGAGTAGTCAATGAAGGAGAAGTACCTTCACCTATTTATCTAAACCAAAATTTTAAGGGAGAAATTTCAAAAGGGGGAAGAATGTAACGAACCATTATTTTTTAAATGAAATTTCTACCTTCTTATAGTAATTACATATAGTATAAATCTCATAAAATAACATAGAGAGCACAATTAAAACAATATTAATAAAATACGAGGTATTTATGGAAAAAACATATATTAAAGGAATAGTAACTTAAAATTTGGAATAGTAACATGGACCTTATGAAAAGTAAATTGTCCAATAGAATAGTAAATTAACATTTGAAAGTAAAATAAATAAAATTTAGGCATCTTATAAGTTATAGTGTGGTATAATTAAAATATAGTCTAAGTAAATAATTGTTTTAAAAATTATTAATTAAGTGTTGGCATTTTTGTAAGTCATAAATATTTCATTACAATTTTATGATTAATTTAATAATTTAAAAGAAAATTTATTTTCATAAAATGTAATTATCAGTTAATATTTTGTTGAATTATTATTTTAAGTTAATTTTATGAGACCTTAAGTAATATTTCAAAGTGTTATAAATTGCGTTATAATTTTAAAATCTTCATTTTCCAAGTAAATGTTGATTTTAATTAAAAATTAAATTACACATATTCAGAAAATTATTTTCATAAAATGAATTTTATTTTTTGAATTCTACACATTTAAAAATGGTTAGGTTAAATTTTTTTTTATTTCTCTAAAATACTTGAATTAATGATGAATTGTAAAATACTGTAATTTACGGTATATCTACATTATAAGTTAAATAAACTATTTCTTGAGTAATCACTGATATAATCACCATATTCTATGACTACTATTAATTATTTTAATATATTTAATGATAACTCTCAAACTATTTAGTCTTGAGCCAAAATAATAAACTAATGAATATAATAATGAGAAAACACCTCTCTCCTCCACTATAAATACAACCCCTCACCGCCTCTTTTCCTTAAACCTCTCAATATTTTATCCTTGTAAATATTCTATTCAAACCTATCTCCAAGCCCCTCTATTACTTCTAGGAGATCCTGGTCTCTTCAAAATGAAAAAACCTTTTCACTAATGAGGTTTTCAAGGAGGATAAATCCAAGAGGTAAAATCCTCTTCCTTTTTTCTTTTAATTTCTTTTCAATTTCATATACTTTATTATATTATCCTCGCCTTATATTATAAAAATGGCATGATAACACAATTTTCTTTGATATAATGGAATTATATCATGTTAATGTAATATCAATAATCATAATCCTTTCTCTATCTCTCTCTCTCTTTTATTCTAAATATGAAATTGTCGCACATGATGTGTCAATTTACTGACATCATGGGTGATGCATTTTCATTTTCCTTTAAATCCTTAAAGGATGTTAATTAAACCATTATAATGGTTGAAAAATATTGTAAAATTTGTGTTAAAAATCACTTTATGTTCTGGAACTGACATATATGCATTGTACTAAATGATAAAACAAAACGAGATCATTGTGATCGAAAAACCGCCAAAATTAACCTAAAACGGCCATAAATAACTTTTATCTAATGATTCATCCTCAAACCATATAAAATATTATTTATAAGAACATTTAAATTTATAAAAGATCATTAAGAACATATTATAACAATTTTTTATATTTATCCACACTTTACATGAACTTCCATTTATGTATAATAGTGAACAGATCATGGAAATTAATAAAACAAACACTCCCAAAAAATGTAATTAAACTCTATAACTCATAAAAAAGACCATAAATTAACTTAATAAAACTATAATGAATCAAATTAATGTATAAAATGTTTTTTATATTTTAATTAATTAATCTAATGTGATTATACTGGATATTAAAGTGAATAAATCATTCGGACATAAGGTAAGGGTAATTCTCAAACCTAACTCTCTTTCTTTGGGTTTTCCCTCTTTCACCCCATTTTCATTATGAATATTTCTTTATTGTACCTTATATATCATTTCTTCATCATTATCTTATCTATTCGGGTATATAAATGTTACTAATATTGTTTTATAAAAAATTCAACGATTTTTTCAAAATAACTCTTCATTAAAAAAATACATCTTTTAATTCTCATGTGATTGTTTCTTCTTCAATCAAGCTTGATACCAAGAATCTTATTTCATTTTTTATATTTGGAACTAAAAAAATTATGAAATTATTATTTATTAAATTAATCTAATTCTTTTACATGGGTTATTTTTATGTCTAAGGTTGATATAAATTCTATGTGGCATGCATGATAATGTAAATGTTATGATGTGTCGGGTGCACCCAGAATTTTATAGCACAATGTAAATGTTATGATGTCATGGGTGTGACCAAAATTATATAGATCTCCAATTGATTGCGTAATGTGATTTACCTCATGAGAAAATTGAAATATGTATGAACATGATGCTATACTTTTTCACAACTATGTGGGGTAGTTAACCACTAAGACATCATGTTTAATTTTTATAAATTTCCCCATTCCAAGCCTTTTCTTATTGCTTCCTCTCATGATTATGATCCTATTCCTACTTTATAATAATTATTATTATTCTCACCCTATTTTATGTCAATTAATTTTTTTATTTATCCTTTTACTAGGCCTTTACCTCATCCCTTTCTTTAATGTATATCCTCATGTGATTACTTGTATTAATGAGAACATGAGGGCCAATAAAATTATAGATAAGAAGGAATTAAATTAATGTTTATGTTTTATTCTATAAATATTATGTATTAAATTAATTTTCCAAAGACATAAAACGTTTGTATCTTGGTTTTTTAATAATAAAATGTTGTTTTTGTAAAACATTATGTAATAAGTTATATAGAAAAAGCAGGGTCACTATACTGAAAAACCATACGCAGTTCAAAATGAACTGAAAATACTCATTAAGGGAGGCCACACGGCTTCCCTCTAATCATGCACCTTAACCATTAATAGTAGGAAAATCTCAATAATTTCCATGTTAAAAACTATAACCCCATTAAAATGAAACACATACATCTAATTCACTATAGAACACTAAAATAATAACATTGTGACATGGGGTTATTAGAAACTCCTCACTATTCCACTTTATACCCTCAAAAAGTCCCAGTCGAATTGAAAGATAATGGAAATGGGAGATACTTGATACAGAAAATATTTTCAATTAAATTTAAATTTCATTTCATTTTTTTAACTCACAAAAGTGTTACTTTAAGTTGAATTTCTACATTTTGATGATATTGGTATTATTTTCAGCTGAACAGTAAAAATGGCCCATTTTGGATTTTTAACTATTTTAACTTATTTCTGTATTTTGGACATAACATTTCCTATAAAAATACAAATTTTAAAATTATTTTTTTTTTCAGATTCTAAACATCCATGGATTAATTTCACCCTTTTGGACCAAAAGCTTAATTGACCATATGGAATCTCAAAAGAAGATCACAATTGGAAAAAGAAATCTGTTTACATATCTTTCGAGTTTTGGTGTGGGGTCTATAAGTCATTCAAGTTGGGTCCAAAGGCTCTGACAGTTAGTGGGTGGACGTAAAAAACTTTTTGGAAAAACTTTGACTAAGTGGATCACTCATGAATTTGCCATTTAAAGTGTCATTAAAGCATCCTAATATAGAGTTTTGAGATTTAGAGAGTTTGATTGGATAGAATAAATGGTCAAAGTAAAACAAAAATAACTATCAGAATAATTTTTCAAATCCACTGAGAGTTTGAGGGGAAACTCCCAAGATAATTATGAACAACATTCAATAAGGGTGAAACACATGAAAACATCATTTAATGGGTCTAAAATTCATCAACATTCGGGGGAAAATTATGGATATAAAAGGATAAGAGCTTCTCCCTCTCAAAGCATCTCTCATTCTATCTCATTTCTTCTAGGACACCAAGAAGGAGAACTTTTTGGATTTCTCTTTTATTTATTTATTTATTATAGTTTTTTAATTAATTATTCTTCCCCATTCATATCTATTACCCTTAACATGGTGGGGTAAACATTTTGAGTGACTGGGTAAGGTTTGGTTATCTATTTTGTAATGATTGAGTTCTTGGACGTAATTTAATGAAATTTATTTCTTCATCAATGTTTTTTTTCATTTTCCTGTAGATTATTTTATTATCAAGTGCGATCATTCTTGAATTTTAATTCCGTTATAGATTTTTCCCTTGGTAAAATAATCATTATCTCCCTCCACTAATTTCTGGATTATATACGATGGAATAGACCAGGGATTAGTGGTGAAGTACTCAACGATCGTCAGTACGTGTAAAAGGGGTAGTGAATGTTCTTGATTTTTTGGGATAAACAAGACCTAATTGGGTATATCTCATTTCAATTGAGGATATTCAATACAACTATTTTTTTACATGGAAGGAGAGTTGGACAAACTATGATCTTTGTAAGGTTTTCTCTCACAATCATAATTTCACCAAGTTAGAGGAAATGATTGTAGAAACACACATTAATCAACTAAGAAAAATATGTTTGAATTAAATAGAACAATTATAACATTACATTTGGGAAACTGACCCTGACCTAATCACCCTTTTAATAACAATGTTTTTAATCCATTGAATTTCAAATTTCCTTTCAATCATTTTCTTATTAATTTATTGTAAAAACACACCATTTTTACCCTTGTTCAAAAGTGAAAAACTTTTTTTGTGTCCACTCATCTTCCGGAGACTTGATAGGGTTAATCACTAGACTATACTTAGGAAATATAAAAAAATTCAATGTCCTATGATAGGCGTGCGTCAAACGTGGCGTCATTGTCAGGGAAGTAGTGCAACAACAAAAAGTGATTTTCAAAATTGAATGACCTGCAACTCAAAAGAACCATTAATTTAATTTGATCGAGAGATTGAAATAACATTAACCCAAATAAGAAAAATAAATCTACCCGAAATCATTGAAGAAATATATCTCTCAGATTCAAGTGAAACTCTTAGAGTTCACTCTGAACCTGAAATCCTGGCTAGAAATCCCAACCAAAACCCGTGTGATCTATGTGCACCTCAATTGTACATTAAAAATAAACAACTCATTGTACCCACTAAACCAACTGATTTTGAATTACGTGTCAATATTATTTCTGTGCTTCCAAATTTTCATGGTCTTTCAGGAGAAGATCCAAATTGGAACATGCAATAATTCAGATACCCTTGCTCAAGCTTTAGGCCAAGAGGAGCACCCGAAGACCAATTTCAATGGAGGTCCTTCTACTTCTCACTCGAAGGAGTGGTAAAGAATGGTTGTACAATATACATCCATGGAAGATCAATGATTGGGAAGACCTAAAAATGTGTTTCATGCAAATATTCTTTCCCACATCCATAAGTACAGCCATCAAGAAGGATATTTACATCACACGATAATCAACTAGAGAAACCCTCTACGAGTACTGAGAGCATTTAAAGAAGCTATGTTCCAACTACCCACAACAAGAAATGAGGGAATATCAATTCCTTACATTCTTCTGCCAAGTACTTCTGGATAATGAATGAAATATTCTAAATGCATCATCTAGGGGATCCCTGATTGACAAGTCGATGGTAGATATCAGAGTACTAATTGAGAAGATTTCTCAAAACTCACAACAATTTGGAATAAGATGGTTGGTAACAAGAGGAATCCATGACGTGAGAACATCTGATTAAATATAATTAATTAGAAGTGATATGGGAGAACTCACCAGATTAGGGTGACAGATGGTTGTGAAACAAGTGAAGGAATAACAAGAACCAAATCAGGTAAGTTGTTTGTTCTCTTCTAATTATCATTACACTGACCAGTTTCCAGAAGTTCAGGGAACTAAACTTTGTGCTACTACCTATTAGCAAAGGAAATTCAAGCCAAATCCACCACGTCGGCCCCATAACCAACTAGGATATGGATTCCAACCGACCCATGATAGACCTCCTTTTCAACACCAATACCAAAACCCCCTCTATTCCAATAGTCCTATAAACAACCATTTCAACAACAACAAACCTTTCAGCCACCACTATTCTAAAGAAATACATATGAGCAATCTTCCACCAGTTCACAACCATCAAGAGAGAACCAATATCTATAATCAGATGTTGAGGGGTTTAAAAAATTTCAAAGACCTATCCAACTAGTTAAAAAATGTTTTGGAAATTCTAACCCAGAATCCAGGGAATATTCCATCCCAAACAGTTCCAAATCCTAAAGAGAATGTCAATGCAATAATAATGAGAAATGGAAAAGAAATCCCACCTCTAGACAACCTTGAACCTAAAACAATACCACCTATTCTAAGGGAGAATGATGTTGAAAATTCAGAAAATCTTATGAAAATACACCAAGAATGAGAAAAGGAAGAGGAGGAGGAGAAGGATAGGCCACAAAATAAGAGACAAGAAACTCCAATGCAGAGGAAACAATGAGAGAAGAAAGACTTAAACCACTATTTCCAACAAGTATGATTGAATCAAATAAATTGCATGAAGAAACACATCAAAGATAAATTATAGACACTTTTTAGAAAGTGTAAATGAATATCCCCCTACTTGATGTTGTCAAACAATTCCCAAGGTATGCAAAATTTTTGAAAGATCTTTGCACAAAAAAGAGAAGACTTCATGGGAATGAAAGAATAGACTTGGGGAGAAGTGTCTTGGCCCTTATCAAACTACAGATTCTAACCAAATGTCAAGATCCAGGGATGTTTAAAATTCTATGCACCATTGGTTCATTAAATTTCTCTAATGATTTGTATGATCTAGGTGCGTCAATTAATGTATTGCCTCACTCTGTTTACACTTATTTACAGATGGGATACTTAAATCCCACAAGAGTGGTGGTCCATCTTGCAAACAAATCCATAGTTTTCCCAGCTAGAGTTCTAGAGGATGTCCTGGTGAAAGTCAAATATCTCTTATTCCCAGCGGACTTCTATGTTCTAAATATGGAATATGATAGGAACCCATCACACTCACCAATAATTTTTGGGATACCTTTCTTGAAGATAGCTAAAACCATCATCAATTTCTATTAAGGTACACTGACCATGGAATTTGGAGATAACACTATCCAACTCAACATTTTTCAATCCATATGGTACCCATCAGATGATCACTCCCTCTTTGCGCTCTCCCACGAAGTTAGTAATGATCACATTGATGAATCAGGTATGTTCCATGGATTGTTAGACTTAGGAGATAAATGTTCCATTAATGAACATGTGAATGCCCAAAACACTAGAGTTTCTGATTTAATATGGGAAGAAAAGGTAAAATCTGATTTCATTGATGATTTTTTTATTGATGAGGAATATGATATTGTATCTTGTGTGCATGAGGTCCACCCTTTGGAAGTGGGGAATTGTTGCTGAATGTCATCCCTTGAAAATCCCCCTCAACTTGAATTAAAACAACTCCCCAATGATTTGTAATATGTGTACATTATGGACTGAGAGAAATTACCAGTGATAATTGAAAATAATCTGTCTAAAACCCAAGAAAAATCATTGATTGAAATTTTGAGAGAGAAAGTCCATGAAATAGGGTGGAGCTTAAGTGATATCCTAGGAGTAAACACAAAAATATGCTCACATATAACTTATCTTTAGGGAGATTCCAAACCTATTAGACATCCCCAAAGGAGGCTGAATCCCACTATAAGGAATGAAAAGAATGAGTTAATCCCTATGATAATTAAAAACTGCTGGAGAGTATGCATTGATTTTAGGAAATTGAACTAGGTCCATCGGAAATATCATTTTCCCATACCCTTCGTTGACCATATGTTAGAGAGATTGATAAGGAGAACTCAGTATTTCTTTTTGGATGGATTTTCATGTAACTTCCTGGTACCCATTGCTCCCAAGGATCAAGATAAGACGACATTTGCATATCTCTTTGGAAATTTTTCATATAAAAGAATTCCATTTGGATTATGTAATGCTCCAGGTACATTTTAGTGGTTCATGGTGAGTATATTTTCTGATCACACTGAAAATTTCTTGGAATTTTTCTTGTATGATTTCACAATTTTAGGAGATTCATTTAATCATTGTTTTGAAATATCGGGAAAAAGTTTTGAAAACCTACATTGAAAAAAATCTTGTTTTAAATTTTGAAAAGTTTCATTTCATGGTTAAAAGTGGAATTTTAGTTGGTCATGTCTTTTCCCAAAATTTAATTGAAGTGGATAAATAAAAACTTGAAGTGATAAATTAATTGACTTACCCAACTTATGGAAATCTTGTTAGATCATTTTTAGGACCTGCAGGATTCTACAGGAGGTTTATCAAATATTTTAGTAAGGTTTCTCTCCCTATATCAAGATTAATTTTGAAAGATTCTGATTTTGATTTTAATGGTGCATGTAGGTAATTCTTTGATTAGTTAAAGAAGAGATTGATTTCACCACCTGTGATGCAACCGCCAAATTGGGAAGAACCATTTGAGCTACTTTGTGATGCCTCTAACCAAGAAGTTGGAGTAGTCCTTTCTCAGTGAATTGATGGAATACCACAAGTCATTTCATATGCATCAACAACCTCATATGTGGCCCAATTAAATTACACACCCATGAAAAAAGAGTTTTTAGCAGTTTTTTATGTTTTAGAAATATTTAGATCATATCTTCTTAGAACTAAAATCACTTTGTTTTCTAATCATGCATATATGAGGTACTTAATGAAGAAAGATGATACTAAACCAAGGTTATTGATATGGATAATACTGTTATAGGAATTCAATTTAGAAATCAAGGATAAGAAGGGAGCTGAGAACCATGTGGCTGATCACTTAAGTAGACTGCCAAACACCGCTGAAATTGAAATTCCAGAAAAAGACCCACTAAATGATCAATTTATAGGAGAGCAGTTGTACTTGATTTAATTAGAAGTTACTTGGTATGCTTAAATGGTCAATTATCTGGTAACATCTCAAATCCCATCTCATTTCAATTATCACCAAATTCAAAAGCTAAAAGCAGAATCTAGGTATTACATTTGGGATGATCCAGTCCTTTAAATATTTGCAATGATCAAGTAATAAGAAGATGTTTACCTAAAAGAGAAGTTAAGTCTGTCTTTGAGTTTTGTCACACATTATCTTGTGTAGGCCACTTTTGACCTCAAAGGATAGAAATTAAAGTTTTAGAATACATAATTTATTGGCCAACCATTTTTAAAGATGGTCGTTATTTTTTCAAAATATGATAAAAATGTCAGTTTTTAGGAAATATTTCAAAGAGAAAAGAAATTACTCAAAAGCCACTAAATTTTTGAGAAATTTTTTATGTTTGGGGGATAGATTTTATGGGACCTTTCTTGATGTCATTTGTAAATTCTTATATCTTACTTGAAATTGATTATGTTTCCAAATTGGTGGAAGCAAAAGCCACCAGGACTGACGATGTTGAAGTTGTTTGTGATTTTATCAGGGCTAACATATTTTGTAGGTTTGGAGTTCCCAAAGAAATCATTAGGGATCATGGGACTCACTTTTACAATTGGATAAAGGGGACGTTGATAAAGAAGTATGGGGTTAATCATAAAACATCAACTCCCTATCATCCACAAACTAATGGGCAAGTTGATGTTTCCAAAAGGGAAATCAAAAGAATTTTGGAAAAGACTGTTAATCCAAACATGAAGGATTGGAGACAATGGTTTGAAGATACCTTATGATCTTACAGGAAAACCTACAAAACCCTGATTGAAATGAGTCCATATATGATGATTTATGGGAAACGTTTCCACCTACCTGTGGAATTGGAGCATAAGGCATATTGGGCTGTGAGGAAAATGAATCTATACCTTAAAAGTGCTGGGAAGGAAAGAAGATTGAAGTTAAGAAAGATGAAGGAAATAAGAAGGGAAGAATTTGAAAATTATAAGATTTACAAAGAAAGAACAAGAGTGGCCCATGACAAGCTAATCTGATCGAAATACTTTTATCCTAAAGACAAATTGTTGTTATTAAACTCAAGACTCAAGTTGATGTCAGGTAAACTTCATTACAAATGGGAAGGTCCATTTATTGTTACCCATGTATATCCTTTTGGTACTATATATATTATAAAGGATGGAGAGAATGATCCATTCACTATGAAAGGGCATAAGTTGAGGAAATTCATTGGGACCCTACCATCAGGTCCAGTGAAGGAGATCACACTCCTCCAACCTGTTTATCAATAAAATCCATTAGGTTGTACCTCTACTTTACACATTCTTTCTTGTTGTGATTAATTTTAAAATATTATTACATTTTAAATCCATTTGAATGCATTGAGTACACTATATAATTTATGTGTGGTGGAGATAAACATTTCAGTTTAGGATTTTCATTTCTTGTTTGCTTTACTGTTTTTACAAAAAAAAATATTCTCCAGATATTTGTGTGTTTATTTTTAAAATGTAGTGTGTTGTCGAATATTTTGAGCTAAAATGATTATAATTTCTATTTTTGAAACACATTTCAATGATTAAACTAATATATTCCATGAAACTAAGCTTAAATGAATGCTTAAATGACTTTGTTTCACGTTCGAATCTTTTGTAATTTCATGAAAATTACTGTAATTTTTAAATCTCATGCTACATCTCACTGTCTTTATTTTGGAAATAAATTTCTTGTGAATCTTATTTACCATTTTTTCTTATTCTTTACATTCACCTCATTTCTTGAGAGAACTAGACCATTCTTTCTTTAACTAGAATTTAATTTATTCCTGTTAAATCATGAGATTTTTAGGTACTTGTGTTTTAAATGTGTGAGGAATTTATATGGTTTTAAGCCCCCTTTTCAAAATAATCATTTTCATTATGTCCTACCTTATACTTTAATCATTATATCCTTTAGAATCCATGAACAACCTGTTAGGTTATCCACATTACAAGACAATTTTCCCTATCTAACCTGATCTTGAAGTAAAATTGCATGATCTAGTTGAACTTAAGTGTGGGGGAAGATGTCTTGTGGTGTATTACCTAATTTGGTGATACTTTGGGTAGAAAATAAAATTTTTAAGAGCTTATGTTTCTATTAAAGAGTTCATTTTTTAAAAATATGTTCTTTTATAGAGCTTTCATGAGAAAATAAGTTGTGCCTTTCTGGAGCTTCCAAAGTAGAAAAGAAGTTGTGCCTATATAGAACTCTCAAAAAATGTTTGAGAAGAAATTTTTGTTGGTGAAATGCTAAATGGAATTAACTTTCCTTGATTTTTCATGATGATGGATCCTATTTTCTACAAAGGGTAAGATAATGAGACGTTTGAGTGAAAATTTGAATCTTTCAATTTTCCTTCAAAATGAGCCCAGCCCTCCTTTTTCGGCCTCAGAATTTTTAACATCTAAATACTACAAACCAAAATCCACAGAACAACCTTAAAAAGCCCTCATGAGAAACACATGTCCTTGACTCACATTGGGTGGAGAAGTATGAATTTATCAAACCTATGGTTACTCTTGTGTGAGTTTGGATGAGAAAAGATTTTTTGAACATTTACATTTGTGATATGAGAGAAAATTCATGTGAGTTAGGTGTTTTGCATGCATGGGATAATAAATAAAGTGTAAATATATTATATAATCTAAAATATAGAACATGAAATAATTGTTTTTTATGATCCATGATATCTTTTTTCTTCTTAGTATAGATTTGGTAGATATCATTGGTATGTGTTTTGGATTTGATTTGATTTGATTTTGAGGTTTACTTGTCCATGAGTCCAAGTGTTAAGTGTGGGGGAACTGATAAGGAAAATATTTTCAATTAAATTTACATTTAATTTCATTTTTTTAACGCAGAAAATTTTTACTTTAAGATGAATTGATGAATTTATATGATATTGGTGTTATTTTGAGCTGAACAGTAAAAATGCCCCATTTCATATTTTTAACTGTTTTGAATTATTTCTATATTTTGGAAATAAATATTTTTACACTAATAAAAATTGAAAAATTCTTTCTTTTCGAGATTCAAAACGTCTAGGGATTCATTTCATCATTTTGGACCAAAATCTGAATCGACCATATGGAAGCTTAAAAGAAGCTCACAAGTTGGAACAAGAAAACTGTATACAGATCTTTCGAGTTTTGGTGTGGGGTCCATAAGTCGTTTATGGTGGGACCATGGTCTCTGAAATTTGGTGGTTGGATGAAAAAGACGTTTTTATAACAACCTTTATGAAGTATAGGATGCATGAATTGGCCACTTAAGGGGTCATTGAAGCACCCCAATCCAGAGGTTTGTGATTTGGAGAGACTGGAAAAAATAAATGGTCAGAGTAAAACAGGAATTACTCTTGGAATACTTGTTCAAATCCACTGATATTTTTAGATAAAACTCCCAAGAAAAATATTAACAACATTCCAGAAGGGTGAAATACGTTAATATTTCATTTTATGGGGATAAAACGCATCAACATTTGGGAGACAAATTCTGTTTATAAAAAGAGGAGACCTCCTCCCTCTCAAAGCATCTCTCATTCCATCCCATTCCTTCTGGGACACAATGGAGAAGAACTTTTTGGCTTTCTATTTTATTTATTTTCTTTTCCATAGTTTTGTAATGCTTTTTTCTTACCTATTAATCTTGATTACCCTTACCATGGTGGAGTAAACATTTAGAGTGATTGGGGAAGGGTTGGTTTTCTATTTTGTAATGCTCGAGTTCTTGGATGTAATTGAATGAAATTTCTTTCTTATTCAAAGTTTTTTTTCAATTTCATATAGAATATTTTATTATCAAGTGTGATGGTTTATGAATATTAATTTTGTTATTGATTTTTTTCTTGGTAAAATAATCATTATCTCCCTCCACTAATTTCTAGTTCATATACGATGGAATAGACCAGGGATTTGTGGTGAAGTACTCGACGATCATCAGTACGTGTCAAAGGGGTAGTGAATGTTCTTGATTTTTTGGGATAAGCAAGACCTGATTGGGTATTTTTCATGTCAATTATGTATATTCAATACAACTATTTTGAACTTGGAAGGAGAGTTGACCAAACAAATATATTGGTAAGGTTTTCTCTCACCATCATAATTTCACCAAGGAAGTGAGAGGAAATGATTATAGAAACTCACTTTCATCAAATAATAAGAAAATGTTTGAGTTAAATATAACAAGTATAGCATTACAATTGGGAAACCGACCCCAACCTAATCACCCTTTTAATACCATAGTTTTTAATCCTTTGAATTTCAAATTTCCTTTCAATCATTTTCTTATTAATTTATTCTAAAAACAAACCATTTTTACCCTCATTTAAAATTTACAAAATATTTTTGTGTAAACTCCTCCTTAGTAGACTTACTTGGGTTAATAACTAGACTACACTTATAAAATATAAATATTATTTTCCACGCCCTACGATAGGTGTGCATCAATACCCCAAGAGAACCTAACTAAACAAAGCACTTACAATGACTTAACCTCAAATCCAACAACTAAGATCCTCAAAAATGATAAAAGTGATAAACCTTTAGAGAAATAAACATCTTTAATAAAATCCAAAATAAAAACCTCAAACAAGAATACTAATAATGTATAGGATACCCATCATGGTCTCCCGATCCTTTAGAGTTCCTCTAACATGGTTTCACAAAATAAAAATACTTGGAAACTCATCGAAGAAAAAAGAATACCATAGGAGGAACACACCCTCAACCATGAAAACTTACACACCCAACAGAAGGAATAACAATCACAAAATCCTCAGAATAACAACAAGAGAACACACCTTTTGTCACATTAAACGTGGATAATCTAGGGTCAAATACTAGATCACCCTTACATTGGAATCCCACAAAAGGTACACAACTACACACTAGTTAGTATACCAAACTCAAATGACGTATCACAAACCCTAGTTGCTCAATCGTGCACCTAGAGTCCTTTCGCAAGTTCAAAAAATGATCACCACTATGCTCAACCAAAATAATGAGTGTAACCTACTATCACCAAGAAGGGTTTTCCAAAATAAAGAGGCCCAACAAAAAACACATAACCCAACCACAAAGCTCCCAAGAGGGAGGGAGAGGGGGGATCATTCTTTAATGGATTAAAACATTACATAAAATAGCATTCAGACAGTATATCAAAAAATCCCAAAAGAATCACATCCATAAGGAACATCCCAAAAAGGGAAAGTGTCTATAAAATCCAACCACACAAGATGAATCTCACTGGCTCTGATTATGGCCACAAAAAGAGTGGCCCCCAATGTAACACCTCTAATTACGACCAAACTCAGTTAAAACTAGATATAACACCACAACTTCTCTCACAAAGAAGGTTTTACATCCACTACTCTATCCAGAGTCTTGATAGGCACCAGAATCAAGTAAACCTTTTAACTATTCTGGGGAACAACAACATCAAAGACATGAACTGCCTCAAGTAATGTCCCAAAGTGAAACCAAACAACTCCTTCACAATAAATGAATAAAAAAAATTTAATCCTAAAATGAGTGATTCACACCTCTCTTTGGGTGTGGGAAAATAAAATTATTTTCTTAGTGCAGTATATTGGATGACTAGGGTCATCTCACAAGAGGAACTTTTTGGTTTGTTCACCTACTTATTCTAAATCACCAAAACTATCTCTTTTTTAGTTTATCTTATATATGAAAACAATGATGAATCTTTATGGGTTATTGAATACTTCTTGAAATGACATGAAAAAATGGTAATTTAAGCTAAACTATCATGTAATTATAAAAATAATGAGTTAAGTAAAAAAGATCATGGTTTTGGGTTTGGTTTTGGGTTCAATAATTATTCTCCTTTATTGTTTTTATTTTAGTTTGACAATCCAAACATTAAATATTGTGTTTTAATTACTATTATTTTATTATAAATTTTGGAGTCTTTGAAAGCCTAAATTTTTTCAATTGCACATCCTATAATCATGGTTGACGACTCACCTTGGACTAAGATATGACATCTTCCAGGACCTGGTGCTATCAATGTTGTTTCCTCCATTGATTAGCTCGAATACATCATGTGAAGAACTAACCAATAAAGAGAGGGAAATATATTAAACAAAATAATATAAAAATTGATTTGAATTTCATTGGGGGGAAATCAACACATCCGATAAATTTTCGTAACCCAGAAATGCTACTCAAATCTAGCAAAAACGTAAAATAAACTTTAAAAAATATTTAATAACATCTTGACCTCTCCCCAGAACAAGCCTTATAGTCATCCCCTAATTTTTTAGGGTAACATATCACAATGGAGGAAAGATATAAGAGAAAAATAATATAAATTATATAAAATATAAATAATAAAAATGAGAATAAAAATAAAAAGAAGAAGGGTGAAAGAGAAAAAATAAAATAAAAAAATAAGAAAAAATAATAATTGGGATGATAGAGTGAAGAAGAAGAAATAAAATATAATAAGAAAATAAAGGAAAAAAAATTTTTATAAAAAAAGAGATTAATATAAAATATAAATAATTTTAAAATAATAATGATAATAATTAAAATAAGAAATTTTAGAATAAGAATAATAAGAAGAAGAATTGATGGGTATAGAGACAATAGATTCTAAAATGCATTAATTTATTTAGTAAAATTAAAATTAAAATTACATTTAAAATAAAACTAAATCAAGAATTAAAATAAAAAAATAAAAAAATAGAATAAGGAGGGAGAAGAATAGTGTAGCCATGACTTGGGGAAATCCCCCTCTATATTGGGTGTCGACCGATCCTAAAACATGAGGAAACATACTCTTTCTATAGGTAGAGATAAGGGATATACCATATTTAATAAAGTAAATGCAATGGTCGTGATCCTAGGAGGATATCAATCACCCCTAAATACCTGTGGGTGTCAAGTTTAAAACACCCATATATCTTGGGTGATTGAAACTTTGCATGTGGAGAAGATCCATGTTGGGAAACCTGGGTGCAAGTATGGAGTGGAGTGAGTGGAATCCACATCCTTAGGTGTATAGAATGGATGAAGCACCGGTTCCACTTGGATGGGGAATGAGGAAGTAGGGTAGCAGCGGTGAGCAGTGATGGTGGATAGAAGAGGTGGATGGAAGAGCACAACAAATCTATTATCCCACATCAAAACACCCGAACAGGGTGAGCTACCTTATAACCATCTATACAGCTTTTTATTCTTCAAGTCCTTCACTAGGGTGGGCTCCTGGATGGTACTCTCGCACAATTACATATGGGACACGACATATGCGTCTCGTGTGCGCTTCATCCCACCCTTAATTTTCATGGGGTTCACCACCCATGATCTATTGTATCATGTGATTTGATCTCCCATGACCATGTTGTTCTATGTGTGTTGGGACCAAGTTTTATAGATAAGGATGTAAGAAGAGTTTTTTATTACAGAGTGTTGTCTTCTGTTGTCAAAGAAGATAAATCAATTCACTTTGTAAAGTACATGAAAAATCAGATAATGATTTGCGGATATGTATTTAACAAAAATAATAAGTTCTAAGTACTTGTGATGCAATCCTTATGAAGGAATGGGGGAGAAATTATGATGTCAGTAATATATAGTTTGGATTGGAATGAATGATTCTTCTAGAAGATAGGGAAGTTTCAGTACTTCCCATTGAAACTCTGACGATGCTAAATATGATCTATCGTAGTATATATATCATGATAGTGAAATTCGTGATGAAATCTGAAGAATGGTTATGTAATGCAGTGAAGAGAATCATGAAAAAGGAATGGATGATGTGGAGGCAGCACAAAATAGAATTTTAAGGTGGTTTAATTTCCCAATGTTTTCCAAATTTTAGGGCCTAAAAATCAGGAGATGAAGAAATGTGTTTTTGGAAAAGGATGTTGCGCACAAGTTTGAAAATGTCCTAGTATGTTGTGCACAAGTGGAAGTTCCATGATCCGAACATTAAAATCTAGTAAAGGAACGGCTTGCACAAAATATTGGGTTTTGCATTAAAGATTTAAGGGAGCTTGGAATCTTGCGTGCAAGGCATGATTTGAGGTCCAAACATCAAAAAATTTCAAAGTCGTGATGCATGTGAAACATTCAAAGATGTGTGCAAAATTTGAGGTTGGCGCGAAATATACATACACTCCCAATGCGATGTCAAATGTGGTTTTTCATGAAACGTGACTTATGCGCCCAATGCAACGTCAAATGGTGTTTTGCGCGACACGTCAAGATCTTGCATGACACATTGGGGTTTTTGCATGTAGGGGTCGATGAGGTCTATAAATAAGAGGTCACCCCTAACATATAAAATGCTCAACACATAGAGAAATCATAATCTCTGAGGTGTGGGAAAATATTAAGAAAAATAGAGTACACGAAAGAAATAAAGTTGTGTGCAAAAAGAAGAAAGTTTCATGCAAAAAGAGAAGTTGTGCACAAAAAGAGAGTTGTGTGCAAGAAGAGAGTTGTGCGCCATAAGAGAGTTGCGTGCAAGATTGAAGTTTCATGAAAGAGGTGTTTCATGAAAAAAGTTAAATCTTGTAAAAATGGCATAAAAGTTACGTGAAATATTTTAGGTCTTCGCACGTATTCAGTTCTGCGTAAGATAGTTCTTATCGGCTTTTGGGTAAAAAAGTGAATATTTGTACATCAAAGAATATACCTTCGCAATTATAAATAAGCACTGAAATACTATAATTCCCTAATTGTTCTAAGAGGGTTCACACACACTTGATGATTATTTTTAATGTGTTACATGAGTATAAGGGTATATCCTACTTGTTGTGTTCTACATCAAAGGATTGTTTTCTAGTGGATTGTGTGGCACTGGATAGTTTTCATACCATACCAAGGATATACCCTTATACTCATGTAAAAGGAGGTGAAGGTTGTTTCAAAAAATAAGTAAAAAGAAAAATAAAAAGATATCACTGATTCACCCCTCCCCCTCTCAGTGATACTTGGATTCTAACTGGGAACTTCAGTGTGGGCCTTTCTTATACCGTACTTGTCTGGTCGGCCCTCTCTAGTCTTGGCTATGAGTCTTTATGGCTAGGTTGAGGGCCTTCTTGGGTTTTTCACCAAATTTCTGAACAAAATTAATCAAAATAGTTACAAAGAAAATTAAAAGACTCAAATAAATTTCAAAGATAAAATTTCAAAATTGATAATTCATCAAAATTTTACTCATTTAAATAAAATTTTCATTCTACAATTAAATTTACCCATTATTTGTTTAAAACATTGAAAATTATGGATATTAACATTAAAATTCATTTAAAACCATTGAAATATTATAAAAAATATGAACAAAAAATAATTCATTCAAATACCACCATGCATAAACTATGTTTGTCCTCAAGTATAAAATATCTACAAGTAATTAAATAGGGCACCAATGTTATCAATATTCAAATTTCAAAGTATTAAAACCAAATAGTTTTCAATGTTAAATCAAATTTTCAAAATTTTACATAGAATATTAATTCAATTTCTGAATTTTTCAAAGAAAAAATTAAATTAAGAATTTTAATTTTACACATTTGAAAATGATGGAACTTATCTTCTCCTTAATTCAACTTACTTAATTTATAATTATCAAACTGGCCAAAATCATGACTTACCACACTTTTCAATCTTTTCACTCATCTCTAATGATAAATTCAAGTGGATTTATGTTCATATAATGAGAAAACACTCCTTATCGATATTATTGTAAAATAACTATATTCTATACTTTTTTAAAACAAAATGCATATAAATTCATGAGGTCTTACAATTAAGGTTAAAATTTATCTTAGGCTTAAGGTTATTAGGAATCGTTTTTTTATAATTTAAGGCTCAAGGGAGAAGTTTATCTCTTGACTCATAAATCATGATATCAAAAAGGAAAAGTGTCATGACATTCTCCCCTTTAAATTGTAACAACTCCCAACATCTTTAAAACTGAAATTAATGATCATGATCAAATTAAGTATAGTGAATGATTTGTGAAACCTCTTGAATTTTTATCTAATTTTATACATTTCTTTAAAGAACATTTTTTTCTTTTTTGAAATTTATGATTAGAATAAAACTCACATACACCACCTAACCACATATGATAAAAATCATAGGTCTATTAATGGTGATTTTTGGTTTCCCAAATTATATACCATTTTTTATTTTTTGGTTCTTTTTTTCATTTTATTTTTTTATATCAATAGAGTAAAAACAATAGAGTACAATGAATAAATAAAATAAATATATTAACACCCATATATACTAAAAAAATTACTTACAATTTATTTCATTCCATACACCATGACTCAATTGACCCCCACACTTCAATTATAAAATATCATGAAAGTACTAGGAGGAGGATTGGAACGTATAAAATGGCTTGAAACATGGGTCCTTACTAACAAGGTCATTCAAGGTTTCTATAGGATAAATATATATTGTTGTAAACATGGTATTGTAATGATAAGGGATTTTCAAAATATTCCTCAATCATTTTAAATGTCATTTTTTTATAGTTATATCTTTGAGAAGTTCAAATCAAAGTTCTGGTTAGTGACATTTCCCAATATCACTCAAGAAATATGCTCCAGAATAAAATAGAAAGTTCTTGGTCAATAAATTGTCTCAGGAATGAGGCATATGATTTAGGAAAATCACTCAAGGTATGATTAAAAATAATAAATCAATTAAAATAAATTTCATAATTTCAAAGCTTGAAAAAATGATTGGAAAATATTCATTTAAGAGAATCAACTAATTTCCTTAAATCATGAGTCCAAATTTTAATATCCATGCTTCACTTTATTCATCCAATTTTCCATTTTACTCATTAAATATAATTAACTTTAAACCTAATGAATGGAATGATATGATTTTTTAGAAACACATGTCACTTATACAAGTCAAGTAAGGCATAAATCCAAGAACAATCATGAAAATTTATTTTAAACCTCAAAACTTGTTTTGAAAAAAATGTAGGGAATTTAAAAGATAAAAAATAAAAGTGATATACCTTTCCCATGAATATTAGTTCTTTTTCCTCCTCTGTTTGAGGCTTCCTTATACCATTTATAAACCTACAAAAGATAATTTCTTAATTAAGCACATGTATCATTTCCTTAACGTTTAAAAATATAATTAGTGGGATGCATGATGGACTACTTTCTTAAAAATGAAATTGAAATCTAAGTTCCTAGAAAAAATGAAATGGATAAGCCTTGGTATAAGTCCCCAAGTGGGACCTAGATTTTTACTACCTCCAATGTACAGTACTATTTGTTATCCAAAGTCTGATGGTGGATAAAGATTTTTTTATTTTAACCACCACATGTGTGTTTTTACAGCTTGTGATTTATCCTTGTTCTTGAGGAATGATAAATGGATAGAGTATATTATATCCCCCCACCTCAAAATTATGTATAGTGTGCATGGATGGGGTAAGATAAATTATGAATCATCATTCTTCTAGGTTTCTACTTTTTCAACCTCCTCTTGCTCTTCCAATATTGTATTCACATAGACTTTATGAATTGAATGATAAAATGGGAAGAAAAAATGTATTTTTTACATGAATAAAATTTTAATTTGAATTTTTAATAAATAATCGCTATCCTTTAATAAGAGAAGCCTCTTTTTTTATTTCCCCAGGCTTAGCTACTTGGATCTCCTGATGGGTCTCGTCAAACGAATGTTCACTAAAATTAGGGAGCTATATGTGTTCCTCCGCATGTGAAGGTCCAATATCTTCATCTTCCTCCAAGGAATAGAATATATTCTCTGAATCTGTATAATAAAAGTAGTTGGGAAAATGAAAAATTGTGTTTCAATAAAATCATATGATATAGAGTCAAATAATGGTTCAAATCCCTGAGTTGGTTCAGCTTCAATATCTTCTTTAGCGGTGAGTGCCTCCTGGAGTCAGATGGTGGAAAGTGGAGGTAAGTATTCAGCTTCCTCCATATTTTCTTTATATTCCACCATTTTGATGGATTCCTCCTCTTCCATGTCTAGAGTGACATGCAATTATATTGGATCTTCTACTTGATAAGGATTTAGAAGATCAATTTGTACCTCACACGCATTCCATAAGTCTTCCTGATATTGTTGACCACCCACGGTTAGTTTAGAAGGTGGGTTTTCTTCATTATAGATCCACATTATCTCATCATGTTCTTTTTGGATTTTTCTCTTCAGATGGTTGGTATGTGGATACTCCTCAAGATAGGACTTGACCTCTTTGATGGATTTAGGGAAATTAGGTAGCTCTAGTGACACTACATTCTTGGTCTTTAGTCTTTGATAATCAATTTTGAATTTATTAACCATATCTTCAAACTCATGGAAATAAATTATTATGTTATTACAATTTATCATATTCTTGGATAGGTTAGTGAATTTATTGAGATTTTTCATGAGATCCACCTCTTAAGCATTTTTAAATTCTGTTTCTCTCACCTAAGAGTAATTGTTCAATGTATTGAAAAAAAATCATTTAAAAAAATCATATATTTTTTATTTTTTTATTTTTATAGAAGAAATGAAATATATCTAAATTTGGAAAATAGAAAAGGTAGATAAAAATAACGATTGGATCCCCATTAATGGTGCTAGTTTAAAAACATGAATATTGTGGGTTGTGGCCAAAGGAAAATATTTTCCTAGTGCAACACAGTGGCAGACCAGTGTCATCTCACTTGAGGAGCTTTTCAGTTTGTTCACCAACTTATTTAAATCAACAAAACTATCTATCTTTTTAGTTTTTAATATCCATTAAATCAATAATGATTTTTTGGGGTTTTGATTAATTTTTTAAATAACATGAAAAATAGAAATTTAAACTAAACTATAATGTAATGCTAAACAAAATGAGTTATTGAAAAAATATCTTGGTTTTGGGTTGAATAATTATTCTTCTTTATTTTTTTTATTCTGATAATCCAACCATGAAATTTCATGTTTGAATTATTATTTTTTATTTAGAAAAATATTAATCATTGAAATATAAATCATTTATCAATTCCACATCCTCCTGTAATCAAGGTTGATGACACACCTTGTTCTAGGATGTGTCATCTTCCAGGACCCGTCTCTATCGATGTTATTTCATCCATTTGTTAGCTCAACTTTATCATGTGAAGAATTAACCAATGGATAGAGGGAAAAGAAATTAAACAAAATAATAGAAATATATTGAGTAGAATGTCATTGGGGGTGGTCACCACATTTATAACATTATCCGCACCATTCATTCTACTCAAATCTACCACAAATGTAAAATAAACTTTAAGAAAAATTTAAGAACACCTTGACCACCCCCCGGGCCAAGCCTGGGGTCATCCCTTTATTTTTTAGACTAACAGATCACAATGGTGGAAATATAGAAGAGAATAAGAAGATAAATAAAATAAAATATAAAGAAGAATAATGGTAATGAAAATAAAAAAGGATAATGGTGGAAGAGAAAAAATAAAATAAAAATAAGAAAAATAAAAAGATTTGGATTGAGAGAGAGAGAAGTAGAAGAAGAAATAAAATAGAATAATAAAATAAAGGAAAATAAATTATAAATAATAATAGATTTATATAAAATATAAATAATGTTAAAATAATAATAATAATAATTATTATTATTATTATTAAAATAATAAATTTTAGAAGAAAAAGAAGAAGAAGAAGAATGGATGGGTGGAGAGAAAATTGTTTTTAACATGAATGAATTTATTTAATAAAAAGAAAATTCAAATTACATTTAAAATAAAAAAAATCAAGAATTAAAATAAAATAAAGATAAAAAACCAAACCAGGGGGAGAATAATAGTGAAGCCTCGGCTTGGGGAAATCTCCCTCCACAATGGGTGTCGATCGATCCTCAGTAATGAGGCAGTAACCTCTTTTTAAAGGTGAATAGGAGGGTTCAACCTCCTTGAATCAAGCATATTTAGTGGTCATGATCCTGGGAGGATCTCAATCACCCCCAAATACTTACGGATGTCAAGTTTTAAACACCCATCAATATCGGGTGATCGAAAATTTGCGCATGGATAAGATCCACATAGGGTGACATGGGTGTATACATGGATTGTGGGAAATGTCAGTCAGCTCCTTTGGGGTATGAAATGGATGTGGTATTAGATCCATGTGGATAGAGAATGAGGTAGTAGGAAAGTAGTAGTGAATAATGATGGTGGAGCTCAATCAGTAGCAGACCGGCAGCTTCCTCTTCCTCTAGCCTTCGAAGTTGCTAGAGAATCTTGGATATACTACATGGGGATCATCTAGGTGTCTATAGGTGATCCACGGTGGTATGGAGGTGTGAAAATGGAGGCATATCTCAAGTTAAGCTAATGGGGTTTCTAAGTGAGCAGTGGCGTGCTGGGTGGTGTCGGGCGATGCCAGGTGGTGGAGCTACAACTGAGCAAGGAAGAGGACAATGGAGTCGGGGGGGAGTGGTGAAGGAGTGGTGGAGGAAGGTGAATGGCAGCATATTTGATCAGGGTTTATGGTGAAAGGTGGCAATGTCAAGAAAAGGCAGAGTGGTGGAGCGTGACAAAGAACAGAGGCAGAGGACGACGGAGTGTAGCGGAGCAGCTATCCCGCATTGAAATTCCAGCATGGGGTGGGCTCCATTACAAAACTTGATACAGATTCTGCTACTCAAAAGGTTGTACCAGGTTGGGCTGTCAAATTCCAGTCGCACACCCTTGACTTTGGGCCACAACATTTGTGGCCCATGTGGGCTTCATATCACCCTTACTCACTACGGGGTTCACCACCCGCAATCTACTGTATCACCATATTTTATCCTTCATGCCCACGTCATCCCATTTAGGCCTTCTCTGTTCTGGCTATTTTTAGGACCAGTTTGGATTTGGCACCAAATTTTTGAAAACAATCCTTCAAAATAGTTAGAAATAGAATTAAGAGATTCAAATAAATTTCAAAATTGAGACTTCATTAAGCTTTTACTCATTTAAATACACTTTTCATTCCATTACTAACCTTGATGAAGATTCTGCTTTTCAAAAGCTTGAAGTAGGGTGGTAAGTCAAATGGAAGTTGCACACACTTACCTTTGGGCCACAAAAAACATGGCCCATGCGGGCTTCGGCCAACCCTTACTCACCGTGGTGTTCCCCACCCACGACCTACTGTATCACCGGATTTGATCCCTTATGCCCACGTCAACCCATTTTTTCCTTCTCTATTCTATATAATTTGAGGACCAGGTGGTTTGGAACCAAATTTTGAAAAAAAAATCAAAATAGTTCAAAAGAAAATTAACAGATTCCAATAAATTTCAAAATAAAGCCTTCATTAACCTTTTACTCATTTAAATACAATTTTCATTCCATAATTTAATTTCACTATTATTTGTTTGAAACGTTAAAAATTATGTGTAATAACATTAAAATTCATCTGAAACCATTAAAATATGATTAAAAATATACCCGAAAAATAATTCTTTCAACAATTCATGATAAAACCACATCAAAATAAATTTTTCTTTTGAAAACCACCATTTCACCAAGAAATTTTAAAACTAACTGCCACCAATGTGTGTATTGAAAAATCAAGCTAACACAAGATTTAATACAAAATAAACTATGTTAAATAGACATTACCCTCAAATAAAAAAACCATAAAATTCTTTTCAAAACCCCTTTCCACCTTGAAAACCAAGCATCTAATTTTTTTTCCAAACCAGTTTGTTTTTTTACAAAACGCATTAAAAAATATTTAAAAAATAATACTTCCTTTTTAAACACCTCATTTTCTAAATACAACCATAAAACCACCACCTTTATAAAACATTTCATAAAAAAATGGGAATTTAATCTTCCCATTATTCACAAAACCATGTTTAAAAATTGATTTTTTCATAAAGCTCTTTATTTCCCAAAACAAGGTTTCCAAAACCAAGAGCACATAAGAACTACACAAGAAAAAGGTAATGAATCATAAACCACATCCTAAAAGGGAAACAAAACATTCCTCATTCCACCTCCAATAAGTGAAAATTTCTTTTGGAGAAATCCAAAATCAGGGGGAGTCCAAATATGCTAGTAGAGAATAATGAGTGTTATGCATGCCTTGACCACCATGGTTTGGGTGAAAGGGTACCAACCATACAATAAATCTTGAAAATGGAAGACTCAAATACCCAGGAATCCCCTGGTTTCTTAGGCAATTTAATTTAACTTTGAGACTTGAGTTCCCTTCTACCCTGAGTCCAAAGAGTGATCCCCAATATTTCTCAACATTTAAAGGGGGGACAACAAACTAAATCACATAAAAACCCACCAGAAATAGCTAAAAGAAACCCTAAATCCACAATTTGAAACCAAACATCCCAGTGGAGATTGAGGTTCAGGATAGGCAAGGGCTATCTAGACTCTCCCCACCCTTACCTCTCATACTCTGATAGCCTTAATACCCTTTTAACAAAGAAATACCCAAATAAAAAGTGCTATATAATAATATTAGGTTACTACTAAAGGGAAATCCAAAGATCTATTACCATTTTTTAATGAACCATCCTGGGATTCCACCTTCCTAGAACCTAACCCAATTCCCCAAAGGTCCCAAAGAGTGTTTTTTATCCCTACAGGTTGGAAGAAATTTATTAGGAGTTATAAGAAGTACTTTGGGAAATTTTTCCTCAAATAATATATAAAATGATGGAATAAATAAACAATATCCTAACATATCATAACTAATACCATGATCTAAACCATTTTGAATATATATAAACAACATCAATAAACAAATTGATATAAGTAGTTAAGAAAAAATAGAAACAAATACAAACCAAATGGATACTACTAAAAACAAACTAACTCGATTCTATCCCAAAACCAGATTCATGTAGCCTCTAATTGCTCACCACCACCCAAATTACCCTACACTAGCCAAGAAAAATAAGTAGGATCCATCTAAGAACCTGGTAGTAGAAACTTTATAGGTGTGAACTAAAAAGACTAGTAGATCACCACAACATACTGAAATTATGAAACTTATTTCATAAGGAAATTCATAAATTCAAGTTTGAAAATAAATCTAAAACATAAAATTTAAATATATATAATTCATGTACATCAAAATATTCCATAATCCACTTTCAAAACATTTTCCTTTTGTCTCCCAAAACCGAACACACATGTTTTGAAAACAAATCCATCATCCAAAGTTGTTTCAAAATCACACACACCCATAACATCCCTAAAAAAATTACGCTTGTTTTATCTAAATAAAAATGGTTACTTTTAAACATTTAACTGAATGAATCCATTTTTAGAAAAAAAACCCATTTTGAGATTCACTTTAAATTACAAACACAAGGGTTTGTAAAAACATAAAATAATTTTTTCACAATCATCTTGAAAAAAACAATTTAAAATGAAACAACCCAACTCATAGAGGTTAAGAACAAAAATACGGCACTACATATATATCACATGGAAAATAAAAATGCAACTTAATAAATAAAGTTTATATATCAATGAAAGTATGGGAAATGATAAAATCCTACACTAGATCAAACTCACTCCAATCACAAACTGACCAGGAAAATGAATGCATCCTGATCCTACCCAAATTCACAAACATGGAAAGAATGTGACTATATAAGGGTATAACCACACGAAATATCTATCAACATTTGATCAGTCAACACCTTCAACCAATTATCCTACACAATAATCATTGAAATGAAAAATACCCACTTAGACTTTGTTCCTAGCATGACTGGTGGGAAACTAGTAGCGTTTGAACTAACTAGAGGAATAAATTAGATCGTCCACTTAGTACTCAGAATCCCATGACCAATAAAGTAAGTAAGATATAGTGAAAACAAGCCAAGTCTAACCACAATAAATAACCATAATCACTCTCACCCACATAACTTTCACACAAGGCATAACAAGCAAATTCTCACATAAGGGTGTAATGATCCGTGTTTTGAACCAGATGAAAATCTGAGGAAATTTGAACTTTTGTGTTTACTAAATGGTCTATTTTTAAAAGTGATATTTATAACAGAATTATGAGAGTTGGAACCATTCTAAGTGATTTTTTTTACTTGGTTGAAGGCCTGATAATTTTTCCGAGTATCTCGAGGAGTTTTGGGAGCACCAAACCTGGAAAATCATGTTTTAAAGGGGATGAAAAGGTTTCATGGTTTGTTTAAAACTATGAAGACATCGATATAAAATCATGCAGCCTTTAGTAAGTGGATAGAGTATGTCACCCAGGCTATATATGGTTTTCAAAACTATGCACCTAGCCCACATGGTTAGTGGAAGAGGAAATATCTAATCACTATTCACTTTGCAGTTGGTGCACGGTTTCAAAACCTTGTAGCCAGCCTATACAGGGTGCCTCAGGTTCCCAGTAAAGGGTGCATGATTGGTGCATGGACTGATAAAATATGCAGTATAAACCATTTATTAAGACCCTATTTTAAAAATTGAATTATTTTAATTAAAACTAAAATAAATTAAAACATAGAATGTAATATACCCATTTCCTCCCCCTCACTCGCATGACTCCTTCCAGTCTCCCTCTCATGGTGCGATGCACCCCTACCTTATAGCCTCCTCTTTGATCATTAATATGTACATGTTTATACACATTTTTTACTTGAATCTTCAAGGTAATCCTCTTTGCTCCTTCTCCTTCCCTATTCCATATTTTTTTCACTCTCCCCATCTCCCGGTGAGATTTAGCCAAAATACTAGGGTTATGGGTTGATCCATGTTTGGTTTTCTTCTGGTGTTAGGTTGTGAAAAAGTTATCTCAAGACTCCTATGTGAGGGTTCGGTTTTTTCTACTAATGGAGATGAGTTATAGGTCGATTCGATTTTCCACCGCCATCCAACGGAAGATTTTATTTTAATTTCCTTTTCTTGCTCACTTGTATTGGATGTTGTTTTATGTTTTTGATCCCCATGAATATTTTTTAGTGACTTTTTATTGTCTTTGAATACATAAAATCATATACTTGGTTATGTATATATATATATATATATATATATATCTTCCATGTAGAAATTCCCTCACGGTGGGGGGAATACATTCATTGGGCTAAGGGATATATATAAATAAATATATACATATATATGAATTTATGTGTGTGCAAGTGTGGAGTTGTTTCGAGTGGTCGCTGGTAAAACTAGCAGGTTCCAAATTGTTTGGTTTGGATTTGGTCTATTTCTTGAGGTAGGGTCCCATTTCCTTTTACCCTTTAATTTTAGGAATGCAATAATTAAATTACTTATCACATCGCCATTAGTTTTTAATTAATGCAGTATGCTTTCCAGATTCAATGTCTCTTAGATTTGAATTGAGTATGTTGATTAATGAACTTTTAAATACGATAAATGAATTGTTTTAGGAATAATGAAATGATTTGATTATAAAATCACACTAATGGAGGTGTTCTATCTTCAAGATAAAAAGTATTGATTAGATTTTATGCTTACTTTCCTTATTGCCTTGGTTTTCCTTTTATGCCTTGATTTTAAGGTCTGGTAAATATAATGTTGATACCTATCCTTCATTGAGGTTTTGAATTGATTTTCCCCATTTTTATTATAAATATTTATGTAACTAATGAACCATATAAGTTCATATCTTTTATTTTCTTTTAAATGACCTTTCCCTTGTCTCATGTGTGTTTTAACAATCCAAAGACACCTCATGGGTGTTTAGTACACTTAGACTTGGAATTACCCAATTGGGTAATTTATTTGTTGACATAACCTTTTCCTCGAACATGACCCTTCAGTGATTATGTGGTGCTTCCATGTTATAAAAGAGAAAATTATTTGGTTAAGGTAACTGGAAAGGTTAAAATGGATTATGCAAGATATTAGTGACCTTTAAGGTTAATAAAGATGATCCCTTCATTTGGAACTTGTACTTTAGATTTATTTTCCATGATTAGGAAAATTGAGCGAGATGACCTTTATTAGGATGGCTCACACTAAATAGATTTCCTTGATTAAATGGTTATACTAAAATGGATCCTTGAAATGGAATTGAACATGTATATTGAAAATCATAAGAGGCATTGCCTTATGCATTATACTATAATTATAAATGATTGTCTTATGAATGTGATAATACCCTTATATGGGTTGTTAAATGTCGTGCATGAGAGGCCTATGCCTCATGTAGTGAATGGTTTATGAATGTTACCAAGCCTATGATAATGTTTTAATTGAAATTATTAAGAGGTGTTTCCTTAAGTATTTTTTTGAACAAGATTTTCCATATATAATTTGAATGGGATAATGAGATGTATGAGAGGTTAATGACTCATTCATTATATATTATAAATGATTTCACCATATAGGTTTGTGGAGCCATGGGACCGTGAGAGCCCTTGGAGGGAAAGACTGTGTGAGATTTCTAGCTGGCCCAAGTAATTGACTGCGAGTGCTCCCTTGGTGACAGATGTTTGGAGTTACGTCCTAGTCCTTACAGCCTGTGGATCCAAGGGATCGTAAGATCCCTTGGGAGGAAAGATTATGTGAGATTTCTAGATAGGCTATGAGATTGACCATTAGATCTCCCATGGTGATGGATTCTTGGAGTTACATCTTGGTCCTTACAGTATGTGGTGCCAAGGGATAGTGAGAGACCTAGGGAGGAAGTAATGTGTGAGCTTTCCAACTAGGATAGGGGATTGACCGTGAGATCTCCCCTGGTGATGGATGTCTAGAGTTACGTCCCGATCCGTACAACATGTGCATTCTAGGAGACCATGAGAGTTATTCGAGTGGGGTTAGGGGCCAGACCATGGGAGCTACCCCTGGAATTGGATGTCTGAGAGTTATCTCATGATCTATCCCAACATATATCTTTGTGTGTGTGTATATATATATATACAATGACATGATCAAACTATTATTCCATATATGAGTCGACGCAGGCACAGCCTCCAGGCTTCTCATAATAACTTGGGTAAGTGGTGATTTATTTATACAGTTTTGTTTATTAATCCTTGCATACCTACACATTAATGAATTTGTTTTTCACTATCCAAATTGGTCTAGACATTGTGGGTTTTGGACTACTAAGATTTATATATCAGACCCTAATCATTACTTTATTTTATTACGGTACCTGAGTAGACTCACTTGTTCGCAAGACTGTAGACTGTGGTTGATTTCTTATTCTATGTTACTTGTACCTAAGTATTTAGGAGAAATGGACTAAGACAGAGTTCAGAATGCTCGTAGATATTTCCTTTGATCTTTTCAGTTCTTTTCATCAATTCATCCCTTTATTGTACTATTTTTTCAAGTATGCTATATTCTTTCTATTTTATATTATATGTCAACATCTATCATGCATATTTTGTATAAAATTGCATTGGAAACTATTTTTAGTATGATAAAATATATCTTCTACTATTTTTTTATTTCCTTATTTATCGCTTCAGCTACTACATGTCTTTATTGTATGATAATGCCATTGTGAATCTCTAATAAGAGTGTATAGTCCCTCCACTATCACTTCTTGAGACCCACGCTGCTAGTCGTATGCCTCTGGTATACAAGGAGATGCGCTTGAAGCCATGTGACCCACCATCCCAGGTACCAATTAAATGCTAACCTTGGTTAGGATGTTATAAAGTTGTATCAGAGCTAAAATTTTCATTTACCTTACTATTTTTAGTTATTAGATATGAAACTAGGAATGTTTCGGAGCATGGTTAATAGTCGTACGTGGGGATGATCACCCCATGTATAGAAAATGACTAAGTGACCAAGGGTGGGATTGATGTTCATGTTGTTCACTATTTAATTTTATATGATTTAACCTCAAGTTATTGGTGTGCTTTCCACTTATTATTTTTTTATGAGGTTTTTGGTATTTTACCCTTGGCCCGGTATGGAAAAGAAGTGAAATTACATGCATCATCATAGGAATATAAGAAATTCACATGACATGCATATGCCATGCCATGTAGTTTCATTTATAAGTCTCATCCTAATTTGAATTTTTTTCCCTGAGTGTTATTCCATGATTTTATTTCCTTACTATTCTTTCCTTTATAACATTCGTAGAAGTTTATATGTCATTCTTCCAGATTTATATAACATGATTTTGTGTTTTTTTAGCATGTTAGCTTTCTTCAATGAATATATTCCATGCTTTGGTGTTTATTAACATGTTTTCTATGTTAATACTTATGAAAACATGATATCCTTGACTAAAGGGATTCATATGACAAATTGTAAAGTGTATAGGCGCTTTATAGGGTTTTAGGTGGCCATCCATATGATTGGACCATTATTTATGGGCATGTTTTATTGTGAAATGACTATAAATTTGAAATATGTTTGGTTTTTAATCTGCAATGAAATTGGTTACTTTATAAAATGTTCAAATAGACCCATGTAGGTTAGTTGGGGCATGTAATTTATGATATGAACATGTGTGTCAGTTTAAAATTTTAAAAGTTGAGAAACTGTTATTGGTTTCCTTTCTAGAGAACCCAGGTTGACTCAGTGGGACCCCTGTAGGTTGCCTTATCTGTTAAAAGAAAATTTACTTGAAACATTTTTTAATAAATATGGGGTGTTTATAAATTTTTTAATGTTTTAAAAGTAATTTTTTATGAAACTTTCCAGTTTTACCTTGCTTCATTAGCTAAATCAAGTACCTTGTGATTTTTTTTATAAATGTTACTTGATGTTATGAATTCAATATTTTGGATGTTTAAAGAATAAATGTGATTAAATGTAAAGGGATAGGAAATGGAACCTCTGGTGGTGTCCCCTATTTTAAACCCTCATGTAATGGTAATTCAAGTTTCTCCTTTGATTTTACTTGGAACGAATGCACGAGGGATTATCGTAGGATTTATTTTCTTTAAAAATGGATTATATGATGAGATTTCGAGACTAGTGAATTTAATTAGTATGGCCCATTTATATGGTCAATGATTTTTCTTCATAAGTGGATGGCTCATAGTAGGTTTCACCCTTAGAGATTCCCTTCCTTGCAAAATACTATGATTTTTTTGATGTTTGGTGTCATTTAGGTGGTGTTGTTCCTTTTAGTAATATTTATTTTTTAATGACACTCTTGTTCGGATGGATGATCATCGTATCTTTAACTTTTGTTACAAGCATGAGCATTAGGTAATTCTCATTTTCAATAGGTTGGACATGCCTCGGTAATGTTTGTCTAGTTTGTAGGTCATTTTACCCAATCTTTTCCTCAGTGATGGATGAATTGGTATGGTGTCATCTAGGATAATGTTCGTATGGGGAAATATGACTCTGAAATAAATATCTTGTGCTATTGAGTATGGTCCCAGGTTATCTCCAAGTAGAGTGACCTGAGTGTGAAGAAATAAAGTTTTTCCCAATGCTTGGGATGAATTTCTTGTGAATCGGGTTTTTTGACAAGCCAGTCTGTTCGGTCTTGAACTTCATGTATAAATCTATAACATACTTGAGCATGGCTCAGAGGAGTGCCATGTGTACTTTTAAGATGAATCTAGATCTAACTCACTTGTGAGAGGAAATGTTATCTCTTCTTTCATCAAATAGGATACTCTTAATATGGTGAGCATCACATTGGTCATAGTGATTATGTGTCCTCCCTAGTAAAATTAACCCAAAAAATGACCATTTTAAAATTGTTGTCTTGCATGTATTCCCTTGAGGATTAAAATTTTTAAATATGTGTTGGTGATTTCTCAGCAGCATGATTCCGATGAGGTTGGATATGTATGCAACCTCTGAGAAACACTTTAGGTCTCATATAGACTTTGGTGGTTAATATTGAATGATCACATTATCCCTTAGGTGGTGAAAGCATCATCGTTTGATTAACGAAGGTTCACTGGTAGGTGAAGTCGATCCATAACCTTGAAGTCGACCAGTGGTGGTTCGCCTCTTATCCTTTCTTGTAATCGGGTAAGATTGAGTGAAAACCATTTAAATCCTATAAGTTCATTCTTATAAGTAATGATCATGTCCCTTATCTTGACATCATCCTTGATTTACTATGTGAGCATCGTTCTTACACCACACCAATGCATTAAATATGTTGGGCTTTTTTGGGTGATTTTCTCAGTGTTTCCCACTGACGCATGGTTTTATTTTATGTATGGTTAGATTAGAGTGATACTTGGGTTCCGTTGTAGTAATTACTTGAATGTAATCTTGAATACCATCTATTTATTCTAACTTGATCACCAGTCAAATGCCGATTTGGGCTCAGTCAGTGTTTTAGTGTGGATGTTGTTGCCTTGTGCCAATGTATCTTTTGTAATATGAAGTGTGGAATACCTTAGTTAGTTCCTAAGGCTCCAGTTTGTTGAATTATAAGGTTACCCCAGAATTTTTCTTGGGGTCATTGGTGATGTTTTAGTAAAGGTGAAGATTCATGAGGTTCTGGATCTAAGTTACCCCCCTTTGCTCATGTTGTGTCATAGAGGTTTAATTTCCAATTGATGCTTTGACCATGGAACAACAATAGAAATCTGGTATGAACTTTTTTGTGTGTTCTCATTATAAATTATGGTTTCCTTATGAGGATGCATTGAATTTTTTTTGCAAACTGTCACCCATATAAGCTGAGTGTATTCTTGAATAGTCAGACGAAGTAGCTTGACTCTTTTCTTCACTTGTTTAACCCCTACGGTCAGTGAAGGACTATCTCTGGCATGTTGTCAGGTGGAGGAAAGTGTGGTATGTGTCGGCTAGATCTTTTCATGAAAATCTGGCTTGAAATTATCTTTGAGTTCAATAAGAAATTAACCTTTTGATCATTTCATAATCATGCTATGAGCATCATCAAAACGCTTAAGTGTGTTCTTTGAAAGGCAATTCCAACAATGGGGATGTCATGACTTGGAATTTTCCCTCTTAAATGTTAAATCCTATGTTGGGAAGTACCATTGGGAATATTCTTAATGATATTACGATGGTATTGTGTCTCTAGCTAAATGATCTCGGGTAGGCCCAATTTGGGTGTTTCAGTTGAAAAATGAGTGTTGGATCGAGTTTTGACATTTTACGTTTTGCGTGCTTAAATGGATGTTTGAATGTGCATTGGTTGTTTGAAAAGACAACATGATTGTTTGAACAAATATTCACAATCCTTTTAGGTTAGATGATGTTTACATTTTTTCCAAGGCTTCTCAGGGATGATAAGTTCCAAGGTGGGAAGTTTTTAACATTTTGTGTTTTGAATTAGATGAAAATCATAGAAAATTTGAACTTCTGGGTTTATTGGGGGGCCAATTTCTAAACCTGGGCCTTGGAACAAAATTCTAAGAGTTGGAACCCTTCAATGTGATGTATTTGGAATATGGTGAAGGACTGATATGTTTCCCACCTATCTCGAGGAGTTTTGGGATCACCGAATTGAAAAAAAGTTTTAAAGGGGCTTTATAGGCTGCCTAATTGGTTTGAAATAGTGCGGACCTCTACAAAAAATTGTAAGGCCTTAATTATGTGGAAAACGGTTGACGAATGGGCTATGCATGGTTTTCCAAAACATGTTCTTAGCCCTAACTGTTAGTGGAAGAGGAATTACTTAATCACTATTCACTACATAGTTTGCGTATAGTTTCCAAACAGTGAAGCTAGCTTATGCGGGTACCTCAGGTGCCCAGTAAAGGGTGCATGGTTGGCACAAATTTTATTGAATTGTTCGGCCTAAATCGTGCACTGATACCCTGTTTTCAAAATTCATTTTTTTTAATTAAAACTAAAATAAAATAAACTGTAAAACATAATCTACCCATTTTATCACCACACTCATGCGACACCTTCCCATCTCCCTCTCGAGGTGAGATGCACTCCTCCCTCATATCCTCCTCTTCAATCCTTAATCTGTTTGGATTTCTACACGTTTCTCACTTGAATATCCAATATACGCCTCCTTCTTCCTTCTCCTTCCCTATTTTGTTCATTTTTCTATAACCTTATCTCCTGGTGTGGTTCTCCTAAAACATTAGGGTTGGGATTTGAACTATTTTCTATTTTCTTTCATTGTTAGGTTATACGAAGGGTTTATCGGGAATCCGATGTGTAGGTTTCAGAGTTCACCACCGAAGGCGATGTGTTTCGGGTTGATTCATTTTGTCAACACTATCTGAGGTAAGATTTTATTTCTGATGCATTTTCTTTCTCGCTTGTATTTGAGGTTGTTTGGTGTTTTTGAGTCCCATGTGTATTTTTGTAGTGAGTTTTGATTGTATTTTAATACATCCACTCATATACATAAGTATATATGTATATATATATATATATATATATATATTCCATGTACATAATCCCTCGTGGTGATGGGAATACATTTATTGGAGTTAAGGGATATATATAAATTAATGTGTGTGCAAGTCTGGAGTAGTTTCGAGTGGTCATCATTCAAACTTTCAAGTTCAAAAGTGTTTGGTTTGGATTTGTACAACTTCTTGAGGTAGGGTCCCATTTCCTTTTTCCCTTTAATTTTATGAATTCATTATTAAAATTACTTATCACACCATCCTTAATTTTTAATTAATGAAATATGATTTTATGATTCAATCTCTATTATATGTGAAATGAGTATTTTCATGAATGAAATATTAAATATGATAAATGAATTTTTTTATGAACAATGACAAGATTTAAAAATAAAACCCCTTCGACAAAGTTTCGTTGTCTTTAAACTAAAATGTAGTGATTATACTTTTATTGTTCTTGCCTTATTGCCTTGTTTTTAATTTTATACCTTGATGTTAAGTTTTGGTCAATAGCATTTTGATAACTAGCCTTTGTTGAAGTTATGAAATGAGTTTACCCTTTTTCATTATAAATTTTCATGTAACCAGTGAACCTTTTAAGTTCATATCTTGGATTTTATTTTAAATGAATTTTCTCGTGTCTCATGTGTGTTTTAATGAACCCAAGACACCTCATAGGTGTTTGGTCTACTTAGACATGGAATTACCCAGGTGGGTAATTGATTTGTTTCCATATCCTTTTCCTTGAACATTACCCTTGGGACTATATGTGGTGTTTCCATGTTATGAATGAGATAATGATTTTTTAAGGTAATGGGAAAGGTTAGAATAGTTTATAGGGTGGCGAACGTTAAGGGTAATAAACATGATCCCTTCATTTGAAACTTGTACCTTAGACAAATTTTCCATGTTTAGGAAAATATAGTGATATAACCTTGAGTAGGATGGATCACATCAAATGGAATTCCTTGGTTAAATGGTTATAATTAAATAGATCCTTGAAATGGAATTGAACATGTTTATTATAATGCATAAGAGGCATTGAATTATGCAATATACTATAATTGTAAATGATGGTTTTTTGAATGTGATAAAACCTTTATTTTGGTTTGATAAATTTCATGCATGAGAGGCCTATGCCTCATTTAGTGAATGGTGTATGAATGTAACCAATCCTGAGAAAATGTTTTAATTTAAATTCTTAAGAGGTGTTTCCTTAAGTATATTTTTCAACATGTCAGATCATATGTAATTGAAATGGGATAATGAGAAGAATGAGATGTTAATTCCTCATTAATTATATGTTATAAATGATTATGACATATAGGCTTATGGAGCCAAGGGACCATGAGATCCATTTGGGGGAAAGATTGTGTTAGCTTTCTAGCTAGGCTAGGGGATCGACCGTGATATCTCACCTGATGAAGGATGTTTGGAGTTATGTCTTGGTCCTTGCATCATGTGGAGCCAAGGGATCATGAGATTCCTTGGGAGGAAAGACTATGCAAGTTACCCAGTTGGGATAGGGTATTGACCATGAGAGCTCCCTGGTGATTGATGTATAAAGTTATATCCTGGTCTTTAAAGAATCACTAATACAAAATGTAGCTATAGACACGGACCTATATCCACGGTTTTATAAGTCCGTGGCTATAGCATGGTTATACCAACGGATGAAAATTCATCCGTGGCTATATGTACGATTTGGCCAATATCTCGGGCTCCTCCTATGGAAACCTCCCTAACTCACGCCCCTCCCCCGACGCACTCCCCTCCCCGGATGACCGCGCCTCCCCCCTCCCTGGACGACAGCGCCTCCCCCGACGCCGAAGGACTCCCCTCCTCCCCCGATGCACTCCCCTCCTCCCGACGACCTCTCCTCCCCAGATGACTGTGCCTCCCCCGACGGACTCCCCTCCTCCGGACGACCCCGACAAACTCCCCTCCTCCCCCGACGGACTCCCCTCCTCCCCCGACGGACTCCCCTCCTCCCGACGGACTCCCCTCCTCCAGACGACCGCAACTCCCTTGCTCCCGACAGAATCTCCTCCTCCGACGAACTCTCCTCCTCCCGATGGCCTCCTCCGGACAACCTCATTGTCGGTATCTTTATCATTCCATTTTTTATCATTTCCAGTATCTTTATCTTTAACAATAGTTTTTTTAAAATCCATATCAGTATTAATTAGATCCTTCTCAAGAATATTTCTACTCTTTTAGATATAACTTGTCAAATTAAAACTCTTGATATACCCATAATGAATATAGGGAACCAACCTGAAATTACTAATAAAATGAGGGGGTGAGAATTAGAGGGTGATACACCCAAAATCAGGATACAAATGAGAATCCTATGTTAGAATTTCCAAGTCCTAGATAATAGAGACATATTTAGGTATCATAAGTTATGTATTAGTCTTTATTGTCCTATTATAATTGGGATTTAAGATCTCAAAATAGTTTTTTCTAATTGCCTTTCTAATTTTAAAAATATTGGCTTCACATTATTAGGTTTTAAAAACAGTTTTTCGATTTCAAAAGTCATTGGGTGTGGGTTAATTCTTCTCTTTTTGACCCCCTTTTGGTCAGATCAGGCAACCAACATGTTAGTTTCTCTTTTTCTGATTTTGGATTCAAGTTGGATTATTCTTTAATTTATGCTAGTAATAGTTATCTAGATCGATGAACTCTTTGGGTTGAAATTGGTTCTCTCAAAAACAGTATTAATGATCCTTGGATCATTCTTGGGGACTTTAATTTGATTATCAATCCGGAAGAAAAAATATGTCCTATGAACTGGTCAATTTATTTTAGTGAATTCAATGGTTTTATTATACAAAATGATTTGATTGAAGTGAATCATGTTGGGGAAAAGATAACTTGTTATAAAGGGCACCCCAAATGTATGATGGCCAGTAAAATCAGTAGGGATTTTGTTAATGATTTTTCTTTACATTCTTAGGATTCCATTTCAAGTATATCATTATCTCATCTTTACAATGATCATCAACTTATTTTGAATTTTATCTCAGGAAAGGGTATTAAGTCTCCATTACCCTTTAGATTCAGTAAAAATTGTGTTATTCATCCAGAATGTGATAATGTTGTTTGGGAAGTTTGGTGTTCAGTAGGTGGTAAGAATAATGACATTTCACGTATTATTAAAAAAATATTCATAAGGTAAATCATTAACATTGGAGTAAGGATATGTTTATTCATCTTGACATGGACATATCCAATCTTGATGCCTCTCATCTTTCCTTCCAGGAGCAGTGTACCCATGATGATTTCTCTAGTGTTGTTTCATTGGAATCTGAGATGACTCTTAATCTTAACTATTTATCCAATATTTATGATGTAATAAAAAATATTCATCTAGAGATAATTGAAATAAGGATTGTGTTATAAATTCCAATTTCATTAATAATATTCAAATTATTCAGAAAATTTTTAGGCCTCTTTCTTTACTAAAAATAGGAGATCAAATTCTGGACAATAGACATGAATTTTTAGAGAACATTTTTTTTATAATGAATATCACATTAATGACTCATCTACCATCACCCACAATAGAGGGTATTATACCCAAATTTGAAATTCATAAAGATAATATAGAACTTTTATCAATTAATTTGGAACTATAAATCAATGATGCAATTTTCAGTTTTAGGACAGAAATCTCCCAGGGTCCTGATGGAATTATAAATTTCTTTTTTCAGAATTATTGGGAGATCATTGGTGAAGATGTTTTCAACCATGCTCTTAATTTTTTCAATTGGGACCTTCAACCTAATGGATTAAATTCTCAATTCCATTCCCAAATTCCAATGACAGAAAATGAAAATGAGATACACTTATTCAGGCCTAATGCTCTTATCAACACTTTAAAAAAAGTTATTACAAATATCATTTCAATTAGACATTCTACCATCTCTAATAAAATTGTTCCTTCTAATAATTCATGATTCATTAAAGTAATAACCATTGATGATTGTATTGTTATGGATTTAGAGTGATTCAATCTCTTTAAAAACCCTATTCATGGGGGGAATGTTGCTAATAAATTAGACATTAAAAAGGATTTTCATACCTTGTATTGGGGATTTATATTTAAAATTATTCTCATGTTTTTTATTGAGGACACATTAATTAATTGGATTTTGATTAATTTTACATCTGGTCATATCTCATTTCTTATAAATGGATCCCCAGAGGGATACTTATCTTGTTCTAGAAGAGTTAGGCAAGGTGATCCAATTTTTGATATTATTTTAGTTATTTCATTAAATTATCATTTTTCAATTTTTTCCCTCATGGATAAAAATGTAAAGATAAAGGATATTAGTGTTGGTCATTGTTCTTTTACTTCTACCCAACTACATTATGCTGATTATATCATCCTATTCAATAAATGGGATAAAATAAATATCGAGAATATCATGAAATCTCTTCTATAATATGAGAATATTTCTAAGAAACAACTTAGTTGGAATAAGTCCATTGTCTACATTGGTAGAAATATCTCAAAAATTATTAAATCAAAAGTCATCATGGATTTGGTTATTAGGAATATTTTTCCATATTTCCATATCTTGGTGTTCTGATGTTTTGTGTCCGACCGAAGGATTATTATTTTCATGTGATAATTAGTAAGATCAACAATTAGCTAGAAACATGGAATGGAAAATCCATTTTAATGGCTTGTCATGTCTGTTTGGTTAAAGCTATTATTGTTTCTAAATTTTTTTATTCCCATATGGTTTATAAATGGCCTTGTTCTCTTATCAAGTCTATTACTGTGGCCATGAAAATCCATATTTATATTGGTAGTATTTTGGAAAAAAGATTAGTAACTATGCCTTGGAACACCTGTTGCAGATCATTTGATAGGGGGGCCTTGGTATCGAAAATATCAGTCTTTATAATAAACCCTTTTACGCTTATTTAGTTTGGAAACTAGTAATTGACCCCTCAGAAGCTACTGCATTATGATTATCTAAATTCATTATTATTCTCAGAAGTGAAAACATAAATTAAATTTATTCCTCTATTTGGCCTTCCTATATATCTTCATTTTCCCTTATTGATGTTGATGCTAAATGGAATGTCTCTTAGGATTCTTCTCCCATGATTTGGAAAGATAATTGGACAGGTGATCCTCTCGTTGATTCTCTTATTTGGGATGTTTCAAACATAGATATTGATGTTTCTATTAAGGGTCAATTTGATAATATTTTTTATTCATTAGACAATAGAGGATCTTACACAATCCAACTAGATTCACATTAAATCTGTTTATATAGGTGAATAGACCTTGGAGGCCCCACAACTCTTAGAGATTCCATGGGGAGGAATATGATTGATAGACTTGATCATCTCTGGGTCAATCTCGATGACCATATATCTTGTAGTAAAGTGTAGAAACCTAATAGAGGTAATGCACCCTGCGGCGGTTACTCCTCCAGGACAACACCCTGCGGTGGTTACTCCTCTAGGACGACAACCTGCGGTGGTCACGCCGCGGTCACGCCGCGGTCATGCCGTGGTGACGCCGTGATTTGGCATTTCTCCAGGACGACACCCTGCGATGGTTACTCCTCCTTAGAGAAACACTGAATGGTTAGCTCTATAAATTTTTGTATTTCCTCATTCCTAAACTATATCTCCTCTCAGCGCTGCCTCTCATCCATCTTTCCACAAAACGTGCATAGCAGGTGGTACAAAGGATCAATTCAACTGAAAACATTGGTTTGGAATTGTCTGGCATATTTTATTGTACATGTATCACATAATATTTGTTCGGTAATTCTTTTTTTTCCTCATCCTCTTCACATGTTGTCCGAACCAGATCATCCTCATCCTCTGCACATGTCGTCTGAACTAGATCAGCCTATTGTGATGGAAATTCAATGTCTGATTTTGGCTATTTTAGATGAAATTCCTTCCATAATTCCCTCATCTCAGGTAGCACTCATTGGAGGAGGATGATCACTTCCAAGTTGAGTTTTAAAGGCTGAACACAATCTGTTTGATGCAATTCCAAAGAGGCTATTCAATTTTGAGGTCCTATTTCATGCTGGAGTTCCCACATTTCCCCCACAAGCTGGAAAAGGGAGGTCTGTTTGGGCCTATGCAAACAGGGCTTGTTTGTTATGGACAAAGATGTAATTGGAGACCTAGTTTTCTTGAGGAGTTTCCATGAAGGGTCTTCACTATAGAGGAGACTAGCTCTGGTCTGTATTTGGTAGTTGCTTCCATGATGGTTCCCACAACCGTTTGACTGAATTTCACACCAAACCAAGCCCTGCTAGTGACTATTTTTCGATGCACTATAAAAATCCCATGGCCAACCCACCAAAATCAAACCAGCTATTCCAGGTCCATTTCCACTCTCACTAAAAAATCCAAACTCAATCCCTACTAAAATTCCAAGCTCCCACTTCAATTTAGCCGCTATGAACTCCTTCCCAGTCCCCCACCATTTTTCAATCCACCTAGGCAACCCATCCACAACTTGACCACCAATCAGGCCTACCCACCTCTCAACTTCTAAGCCACCAACCCCACATTTTCCACCAGGAATCCCACTTTAAAACCATTCCAAACCTCGCCCAATTCTAACCAATTAAACCAGACCCCTTAACATTTGAAGCCCTTATCTAAATTCCTGTTCCAACTCACTTATTTTAGACCCAATCAACCCTGCCACTTCAGAAAAACAAGAGCAGCCTACTTGAAATCCAGTCCAACTTATTTTCCTTCGTGCTTTCCCCCATGAGTCTACAGCCTCACCTCAACCAAATTATTAACCACCTGGACACCTGGAAGCCACAAGAGGAGGGAGAAGGTTTATAGATTTTTTTTGTAATATTTTATTCCATTGGAAGAGAATTCGTTGAATGCTACCACTTGTAATGAGGTACTTAATTTCATCTCCCTCTTTCTTCCATTAAATATTAGACAGATCCTATGTAAAAAAATCATTCTCCACCTCCGAGGAAGGAACTCTCAGCTACCGTTATTCTATTCTTCTTTCTGCTGATGAATAAAATTCCCCAAGTATATTGGGGAAATTTTATTCATTTTTCTTCATTTACCTCTTCTTACCTACTGCTGATTTCAGCAGCCGAATTCAGTCTTTTAGAAATAGCCCATGAAATCCATCCGTTTTCTAGGGGGTCCAGTGGGGGGGGAGTGGGGGGGGGGGAATTGGGGGGGGGGGTCTGTCCTGGGGTGTCCAGGGTCTGGGGGGGCTGTCCTACGGGGTCTGTCCATGGGGTGTCTAGGGGGTCCAGTGGGGGGGTTTCTCCTGGGGTGTCCAGGGTCTGGGGGTTCTGTCCTGGGGGGTCTGGGTTTGGGGGGTAGGTTCTGGTGGGTGTCCATGGTCTGGGGGGTTGTCCAGGTTCTGGGGGGGGGGGCTGTCCTGGGGTGTCCAGGGTCTGGGGGCAGGACTGGAAGGTGTGTCCAGGGTCTGGGGGGGTCTGTCCTGGGGTGGGGTCTATCCTGGGGTGTCCAGGGTCAGGGGGCAGGGGGTAGGGGTGTCTAGTAGGGGGAGGGGTGTCCAGCTGGGGGAGGGGCTGTCCAAGCAGGGGGAGGGGTGTCCGGCAGGGGGGAGGGCTGTCCAAGGGGTGCAAGGGGTGTCCAGTGGGGTGCAGGGGGGCATGGGGGACCAAGGGGGGCATGGGGGTGCAGGGGGTGTTCAAGGGGGATGTACAGGGGGTTGCAAGGGGGTGCAAGAGGGCTGTCCAAGAACCTAAGCCCATGCAGGTTATGAATGTATCTATAAAGAAAATGAAGTGTTGTCCAGACCTGGAAAATATCATAAAACATCCCACAGATACTTCACAGGCACCAGGTATAACTATTTCACCACCTATAGATAGTGAGCACGGTGCTATAAAATCTGGTAACTCTATTTAAAATCATAATTCCAATGTTTTTTTTAATGCAGTACTGCATGAAATGCAAGAAGATTTTATCTGAGGATGAGCATGTGTGACCATGATTTCACCAAGCTGTTTGTTTAGTTGATAAACAGTTTTTCTGGTAATTTTTTCCAATTTCAAATATGTTTTATTTTATTTCCATAAACATTTTATAGTTTATTCTATTTTATTTTCCAGACTGATTATATGTATGTTTTCCTAGATTACTCATATATAGCTACTTCTGAATTTTGTTTCAACTGTTTCCCAAGTCATACTAAGAACCTATAGTATGGGGTGGTCCTACTAAGAACCTATAGTATGGGGCTAGTGTCCAGTAGGGGTAAATATGTAGGGGGAGTCCAGTGTCCAGGGGGGAGTCCAGTGTCCAATAGGGGTAAATATGATTTTGGCATCCCAAGAACTAGTTTCCAGGGGGAGTCCTGTGTCCAGCAGGGGTACAAGGGGGCTGGTAGGGGTGGGGGGAGTATGGGTCCAGTGTCTAGCAGGGGTCCAGTGTCCAGTAGGGGTAAATATGCAGGGGGCCTAGCAGGGGGCCTAGTAGGGGGCCTAGCAGGGGGCAGGGGGCCTAGCAGGGGGTAGGGGGCCTAGCAGGGGCATGGGGACTAGCAGGGGTAAGGGGGCTGGCAGGGGGGCTGGCAGGGGGATGGGGGGGCTGGTAGGGGGACTAGTAAGGGGGACTAGCAGGGGTGGCAGGGGGGACAGGTAGGGGGCAGGGGGGGCTGGCTGGCAGGGGCAAGCAGGGGGTGGCAGGGGGGAACTAGCAGGGGGCAGGGGGCAGGGGGGCTGGTAGGGGGTGGCAGGGGGGACTAGCATGGGGTAGGGGGGAAAGGCAGGGGGACAAGTAGGGGGTGTCAGGGGGAGGGGTGTCCAGGCCGGGGGGAGGGGTGTCCAGGAAGGGGGAGGGGCTGTCCAGTAGGGGGAGGGCTGTCCAGGCAGGGGGAGGGGCTGTCCAGTAGGGGGGAGGGGCTGTCCAGCACAAAGGGGGTTGTCCAGTAGGGGGGAGGGCTGTCCAGCAGGGGGAGGGGTGTCCAGCTGGGCGAGGGGTTGTCCAACAGGGGGGAGGGGTGTCCAGGCAGGGGGAGGGGCTGTCCAGCAGGGGGAGGGGCTGTCCAGCACGGGGGGGAGGGCTCTCCAGTAGGGGGTAGGGCTGTCCAACAGGGGGAGGGGTGTCCAGCAGGGGGTAGGGGTGTCCAGGTAGGGGGGAGGGGTGTCCAGCAGAGGGAGGGGTGTCCAGGCAGGGGGAGGGGTTGTCCAGCAGGGGGAGGGGTTGTCCTGCAAGGGGGATGGGTGTCCAGCAGGGGGGAGGGTTGTCCAGCAGGGGGGAGGGGTGTCTGGCAGGGGGGAGGGGTGTCCAGGTAGGGGGAGGGGCTGTCTAGTAGAGGGGGAGGGGATGTCCTTGAGGAATGTCTAGCTGAGAACGAGCATGAATAGGTGTAACAGCAGGTAGAGTAAAATTTGGCAGCCCTATAAGTATATGTCATGTGTAACCTATAGGGTGAGGTCTGTAATGATGCTCCTAGACATGTTCTGGTTGTGTAAAAAATGTTGGGAACTCTCTATTTTCTATTTCTTGATTCATGTATGTTGGTTGTTGGTACCCCATGTTGATAGGATGTTTCATCTTAATTCTAGTTGCGGTAGAGAACCCTCTTTGATAAGGTTCTCAAGTTTGGAGTACGAGTTGAGGATATGCTTATAGAATATATCCTGCAGAATTGTGCTTTACCAGTTTCAGAATGGACACATCCTTGGGCAGGGGGGCCTGGTAGGGGGGACTGGCAGGGGCAGGGGGGGCTGGCGGGGGGACTAGCAGGGGGCAGGGGGGACTGGCAGGGGGACAAGCAGGGGGCAGGGGGCTGGCAGGGGGACAAGTAGGGGGTGGCAAGGGGGACTAGCAGGGGGAAGGGGGGGACTGGCAGGGGGGACTAGCAGGGGGCAGAGGGGACTAGCAGGGGGTCACAGGGGGCAGGGGGGTCTGGCAGGGGGGTGGCAGGGGGGGACTGGCAGGGGGTGGCAGGGGGTGGTAGGGGGGTGTCTAGGGGGTGTCTAGGGGATGTCGAGGGGGTGTCCAGGGGGGTTTCGAGGGGGTTGGGGGTATTTTTTTATGGATTTGGACACCCTATAACCACAGTTTAAATCATGGCTATTGGTTTATTTCCACGGTTATTAACCGTGGCTATAGACATAATGCCACGGTTTAAAACCGTGGAAATTAAGTCTGTCCGGCCTTTAGTATAGCCATGGTTTCAACTGTGGCATTAGGTAAACAGCCACGATTTGAACCGTGGCTCTAGTGTTAATGCCACGGTTTGGAACCGTGGCTATAGGTCTAGGCCTATAGCCACACCAAACTTAGCCACGGTTTGAGAAATCGTGGCTATTACCTATATTCAAGGTTTTAGGGCCTATAGCCACGGTTTAGAACCATGGATATAGCTCGAATTTCCAGTAGTGAATGTGGATCCAATGAACTATGAGAGCCTTTGGGAGGAAAGATCGTGTGATATTTCTAGTTCAGCTAGAGGATTGACTGTGAGAGATCCCTTGGTGATGTATGTTTGTAGTTATGTCCAGGTCCTTATAACACATGCATTCCAGGATACCATGAGAGCTCTGGGAGTTGGTTTAGGGTTAAGATTGTGTGAGCTACCCCTGGAATTGGATGTCTAAAAGTTACATCCCAATCCATCCCAACATATATATATATATATATATTGATACTATAAATATATATATAGTGACATGATCAGAATCTTATTACAGCTATGATCCTAAACAGGTGTAGTCGTTAGGTGTCCTTCAGGAACTTGCATAGGTTGTGATTTATTTATACAATTTTGTTTATTACTCCTACCATACCTACACACTACTGAATTTATTTTTTACTATCTGGATTGTTCTGGACATCATGGGTGCCATCCAACTGATATTTCTATCTCACACCCTACTCAGGCCGCCATTTCAATAGGTTACCTTAGTAGACTCTCTTGTTCACAGGACTACAGACCTTGGTTGATTACTTATTCTATGATTCTTGTACCTAAGGAGTTAGGAGAAAAGGATTGATCTAGAGATTAGGATGCTCTTAGAGATTTCCATTTGTATTTTTAGTTCTATCATTTACTTGAGTCCAGTATTTTATTGTTCTTTCAAGCATGATGTATCATTTTCTCTTTTAGCTTATGTATCATCATATATGAAGCATGCTTTTTATAAACTAGTATTGGCCACTTTTATTTAGTTAGATAAAATTTGTCTTCCACTATTTTTTCTTTCCTTAATAATAGTTCTGCTACCATCTATTGTTTATTGACTGATAATACCATTGGGAATCTCTAATAATAGGGTATAGTATTCCCCAATATCACCATCTAAAACCCTCATTGTTAGTTGGAAGCTTCTGGTATATCGGGAGACACGCTTGAGGCCATGTGACCCACCAGTCCAGCTACCGGTTTAATGGTAGGTCGGGTCGGGATGATACAAAGAGGAGCAACAAGCATCACATAGTGATGAAAAAACCATGCAACGTGTATAGAAGAATGGTTGAATAAAGGGTTTCATGCACATAAAACATTTAAAACCAAAGATCCAAACATTCCTTTAACACCAAGGTATGCCTCATATTTCCAATCACTTTCACATTTCATAAAATAATTTCCAAACACCATTGGAAAATTATGGGAACCACCCAAAATTAAAAACATTTCAATGTCAATCCTGCCTGAGAGATCTCTTATTTGAAAATAAAAGACATGTAAAAAGACTTTTTCCATCATACTCATCATAAAAGACCACTTAAATTTCTTTAAGATCTCTAAAGAAATCACACATTTCTTTTAAAATGATTCAAATCTACCCTTCAATAAGGTTCTTTTTCATTAAAAACCAAAAAGGCCAAAGGGATGACTAGTTACCATAAAAACAATTAAAAAAAGATGCTAAGGCATTTCATAAGGGTTAAAATACACCGACCATTCAAATAACCATCTTGAACACATTAAAACACCCCTTTAAAAATCATTTTGTGGTCTACACCTCAATTCAAAAGCAAATACTCTTTAAAACCATTTTGTTCAATCATTGAAAACCAACAATGATTTAAAACCCATTTCTCCTCATGAAAAAATATTCAAAAATATATAAGGAATTTTAAAAAGATACCATAATAAGACATTAAATTTTAAATAATAAAACATAGATTATATATATATAACCAATTATTCCAAGCATAAATCTCAATGAAATGGTTTCAAATAATCACAAAGATACCATATATAATTATTCTTTAAAAAAAGAGAATTTACAAAAAAAATCATGTTCAAAATCCTAAAATTAGATAATTTCATAGTAACACCTACCTAAAAGAAGTATAAACCAAGTCAAAAACATCCAAAATCATGTCGCCTTCAACAGAGACCACACCTGTGGGAGTAGAAACAATGTCTATGACTGTTAGACCTCAAATTACCCATCATTAGAACCACACAAAACCTTAAAAGTAAACCACATGACACCTAGGGTTCATGTGGTAAATCCAAGCCAATATATAAGAGAGGGATAAGGACGAGGGATGGAAAGAGAGGAACAACACACCATAAATTCTTTTATAAAAAGACAAAAGAATAAAATAATCAATGGATGAGGAAAGTAGAACCCCCCCCCCCCAATGGCTCCCAAGGGTCCTCTAATTAATTTGGTGGAGAATAGGTGTCAAAACCCATTAAAATTGATGTGGGAATTTTAGAAAATCTCAAAATTTTAAACACCAAGAAAAATTGAATGGTTTGGAAGTACAGTTATGAAAATAGTATGTCAATCGTGAGGGTGAAACTAACTCCTAAAAGTTTTAATCAACATCATTAACTCTTAGAGGAAACATGGAAAAAACCATTCAAATCACTCCAAGATGACTGATACCTCACATAGCCTCCTTGGGTTCCCTAGATGGTTTGAAAAACTATGCATAAGATGTGAAAATGTCTCTGATAAAAACTACTAAGCCATTTGCACACTTTCTGTAAAATTTCCAAACCCTATGTAAGTCATACAACACACCTCATACACATCAGGGAACTTGAACAGTCTCTATTAGGACACACATGATTTGGAATTGACCATTTACAACCCATTATAAAAAAACTATGTTAAGAAAAAAATGAACTAAATAGATTCCTCATAAAGTTATTCTATATACTTTCTCTCTAACTTTGCACCTTAACCATGCACAATAGAAACCCCTCAAAAATTTCCAAGTTACAAACTAGAACTTCCTATAAGTGAAACTATTCTTATTGTTCACAAAACAAAACCAAAACAAAAATACAATGACATGGGGGTTTATAAATTTATTATCAATGTATTCTAAGGATTCTCTCTAACATTTCAATGAGTTTCAACTTAATATAATGTTTTAAAGACTTCTATGACACTAATTTATTTGAAAATTTAGTATGGGAAATTATCTTGAAACTATATTGTGAGACAATATAGTGCAAGGAAATAACTTGAAAATATGTTATCACCAACATAATTAAAAGTACCTATGAAAATATAAAATTTATATTTAATTTGTTTTGATAATAGTTTAATTTTTTTTATAATTTCTATGTGACGAGATTTATAAAATATGTTTTGGAATCCTAAATTAAATATAAAAAAATTCACATTTATTTCTCATGGTAAATAAATTGTTTATCTAATTGTTTGTTACTTTATATAATTTAGGTTTCAAAATTTTTGTAGTGTTTAAATAAGATGTGTTTCTTTATTTATGTATAAGATTTCATTAAGGAGATATAGCCTTGTATTTCATGATTGGTACAATATCATAAAATTTAGTTTTTCATCTACCTTGACCACAGTTTTTTAAAGTTATAAGCTTTAGAATAGTTATTAAATATTTTTGGTGTATATTTCATATTAAATATATCATGAATAAAATTATATCTTGAGTAAAGTCTACTTGGAGAGAGGGATTTGGGCTTGGACTACCCACCAACCTAGATGTTTATGACTTATTCTAGAAAGGCAAGGGGTTGTCTATTTTGTCACTCTAGGATTAATCATATTGATATTGTCAATCTCATATAAATAGATTCCTTTAAATGAAAATTTCATGTACTTTATTCATGAGATAAATTCATATATGTACAAATATACATGGAAACTATTTTTTTGGGTGAATAACACAAAATTTTGGGTTTTGTAAAGAGTTAAACATTATTTTGGTTTGAATTCATTAATTTGATGGAAAAACATGGATTAAAAAACTGTATCATTAAAAGCATGCATACACAAAGGAATAAAACATGAGAAAACAAAGATTACATGAGATGCAATGGCAATAAATTTAATATGCTTATGATCTATATTAAATTTGTGATACATTAAAAGAAAAATCATCAAATACTAAATATGAGACTTATTTTAAAGTGTAATTTTTCAAGACCTCGATCATTCAACTGGGTAGTTCTATTCTGAATCTAGGTGCACTTGGATTACCTTTTGTAAAGAAAGTAGTTTATGTGATTACTGTAATATTTAGGGCACCATTCTGGTATTTTTTTGGGTTATAATATCTGAGAACCCAACTGGTTAGGACATGAGAGGAATAGAGTTGAGAATAATCTATAATGATGGATATGGACAAAGATTTGTATAATCTACTATCCAAGAATCACAACTATTGTTATTGGGATGATTCCCTACCTAAATAACTATGTGGTGAGATGAACACCCTAGAATCCTCATTCCTTAGTCAAATATGGATCTTGTCTCACTAAATAGTTATGATGTATAGGTTACTAGTTCTTGTTGGAGTACTTTCATTAAAATTACATGATTAAAATATATAAAACATGATATTGACCCATAAATATATATTTTTTATATATTATAGTGTACTTTATGAAAATAATATTGATATTACTTATTGGTATGACCAATAAAAACATTAGGTATTCATATCTAGGGTTGATAGATATTATTAAAGAGTATCATTTTGAGAATATAAATGTGAAAGTAATAATAGATAATTTCACTCACATTATTTACATTGATTTGGGGAAATGGTAAACATTATATAGAATATAATTTAACACACAAATGCATGGAATAACTCAACAAGTATTGAATTTGAGAGCTCACTGAGACCCATAAGAGAAGATGCCACTTAGTTGCACCCTAATGGATTAGTTTCACTAACTCAAACTCTCGGGTATTAGAAATTGGGTGTATGTCACACATTTATACTGAAAAATATGGTCTTAATGTAACACCATGGTCTAGGATACCCAAATAGTAGGCATGGGGATATTAGGAGACCTCAGGTGTGCCTTCTCATATTCTTGAGGCTACAGACTAGTAGAGAGGGCCTATAATAGTCTTATAGATACTATGTTCTCTAATATATGGCATGAGGTCATGCCTGAATCCACAAAAATTTCAGCATGTCCCATTCATATAACAGACATCCCAAAATCATGTAGACATAAAATAGGGAGCTGATAAGGCCCCCATTATCTAGAAAAAAAATTATGATAGTCAATATGACGAATCAGTTATAAAAAAGTAGAAATAATAGATAAAAATAAGCATACATTATATAAAAATTAAAATAGTGGTGCATTGGATAGTATATGTTGAACAATAACTCAAATAAAAATGGCCTATGGACCAACTCACGTAATCCAACCGGCTGAATCTTCAGCCTCTATAGCCTATTAGACCTGTCTATGTGTTTAAATCCAAGTGGTACTTATGTATTTGGAGATAATAGGAAGATATATCCACGTAAATCAAAAACCATGTCATTTATGATGGTAAGAGGTGAGTCTAATGACCCTGTAGGAATCTAAAATGCCTCAATAATACTATGTTCTGATGTGATCGAGTGGATGTGCATGAAAAACATATAAAATTGTATATTTATTCCTATAAAATGCACCCACCCTGAAATCTAACACATAAGAACATAAACCATAGATGTTGGGTTAGCATGTTTCAGTCAAGACAACCATACCCTTGACTATACCAGCTTCATCCAATGCCTGATATATCAGAATAGGTCAAAAAACCTAGGGGAAATAAGTCCTAACCAATAACCAACACCCGATATCATTCCTTCTTTATCTAGTGCTGATGTTTCTCTGAGAACATCACATAATTATTCTAACCAGTATCAGACCCAACATCTATATAGTATCATGAATAAATTTCATATTCATAGTGAATCTCCAATTCATCTGATGGTAGAAGGCATCAATTTTGGATCCAAGTTGTGTGTCGGATGCATCCCATTATAGTATCATGCTCAAGGAAGATTCATAAGGGGATGACCCTAGGAAATCAATAGTCATCCGGCACAATCACTGATCCCTAGAAGAGGATCCTAATTGCTCCCATAATCAAAAGGTTATAGGATGGTTCTTAGGTGGATTACACTAGTAAATTCTATTATATCATGATAAATAGTTAATTCCTAGAGGGTTAACCATAATAAATCCATATTTTTCCAGAATCATCATCGCTCCATATGAGGTAATCCTAGGTAATTACAAAATCATAAAGTTGAAATATGATTCCTAATGGGATGACCTTATACAATATGTAGTCATCTGGTGTCATTGTCGACCCATATGATGAAATCCAAGGCAATCCCATAATAATAAGGCTCTAAGACAATTCTTAAGGGGATGGACCTTGGAAATTTAGTCATATTAGGCTCAACAACCAGATCTTACTATAACATTATCAACATCTAATAGTATCATGCATATCATTAGAACCCTACATCACCACCCATCTATTCCACATATCATGAGTCCTTTAATTATAAATAATTGAGGGTAGTACGTCATTAATATAATATCTCATAAAACATAACTCATTAGTGGTTCATATGCCTGAACTCATCTCAAATAAATGAGGTTAGACTCTCAGTTACATGGATGATCATCATCACTATAGCTATATGAGTCTCACATAAATGACTTGGGTTCTATGGTGACACCTAAAATCTTCACTACTCATTCTTCACGCACACCCACTCTAGGGTAAATATATCACCAGGGAAAATAATAAAGTCTTCTAAGTCACATCATAACATGGAAACCCTATTTAGGATCCTCAATAATGTTTCTAACTCTCAATCCATCCCATCATTCTGGTCATAATGTCTATTAACACTCTATAGGGTCTTCAAGCCTATTTTTACCCGCTAAGGTGTCTATCACATATTTCTATATCAACCTTCCACTTTTATACCACTACAAATTTATCATAAGGCTACATAGACAACATGTATCATAATTCATAAACTTAATCCTTAAATAATCACAAATGGGAAAGAAAACAATGCAATCATTATTTAAAAAAAGGTATATCCCACATGAGATCAAGAAGAAGAAAAATAAACTCAATACAAGTCCCTTTTATCTTTCCTTTAGAAACAAAATCATAATATATATATATATATTAAACTATTTGAAAAAAAAACTGTAGATATTTTACTCATGATTGGACCTTGGTAAAATAGGATTAACTAAATATTTAGAAATTCACCAACTCATTTTGAAATATCATTTGGAAATCCTCTCTCAATTTACCATTTTATTTTGAAATTCCCCTTAATCCAGCACCCCTTTTAAATTTAAATTTTAAAAACGAAGTCCATTTTACTTTAAAAATTAAAAGAATTCATCAAAACAATCCATGAATAAGGACATCGAAACTCATTCATCTAAGGTTCCACCATAGTATCATTTAGCAATATATGTAGTTCATATTGACTATTAGGCCAACATTAGTATATCCCAATTTATGGTATTATGAAAAAATTAATGTAGAATTTATGATGATATAATAATGATGGAACATGAACATAAAATAATTAATCAATAAGTGACTCATATAAATTCAAGGCTACCAACCTCAATCGGTACATTTTCCTTTTTAGTTCATAGCTTGACCACCAATTCTTAGGCTTGTCCAAGCTCCAATCTAAATCTCAGTACCTATGGCAATCCCCAATATCATAAATAATTAATAACAACCCATTATAATTAATTATAAAACTTATCTCTATTAATTATACCTGTTTAATTAATTTTATAAATTAAAACCATAATGAACAAAGTATAATAACTTATTTAGCCGCAACTACTCATTAAAACCTCGAGATATAGGTGTGGTCCAACCTTGACATACACCAAGACATAATGTACATATCAAATTCAATTTATTATATTAATTATAATTAATTAACCAAATTAATATAATTATGAATAATTTTCTAAACACTCATTGGGCACCCCCATTGCACTAAAATGGCGACCAACTATATTTAGAAGGATCGTAACACACTCCTAACACTATCCTAAGAAAAATACTTAACAGTAAGTTCCGATTCAATAGGAATTTTAATTTAATTTATTCCAAAACCCAAAATAAATATATAGGGAAAAATACCTCATGGGAAACAATTAATGACATCTTGAATACACCTTTTTGGGATTTCTTCAATGAGTCTCACATGAAATCCCCATCAATAGAGATGATTTTTCCATAATCTAGCGAAATAAAATCTTTAAATCCCTACAATCCAAATGAAAAATTAGAGGAAACATATGGATAAAAACAAGGGATAAGGGTAATAAGACTCACCTAGAATCTGAGTGATGAAAGCCTCAAAAACAAGCTAGATCAAAGGGAGTTAAGGAGGAACAAAGGATCAGCCAGTTCAAGATCTCCTCCTTCCCTACGTGTGTCTGGGGAAAACCTGAGGGGGTTCCTAATAGGATCCTCAAAAAATTTAAGACAACCCCTACAAAAAGGGGCTTCCCAGGACCAGTTAATGGTATGAACCTACATTCCACTATGTGAACTACCTCTAGGTAGTTTTAAAACCCCTCTACTCAACACTTTCAAAGCAAGAATCATATCTTCATCCCTTGAATGACCTTCCATTGTTATTTCCATTATCTTTTCCAAACTAAATCAGTCCTGATTCCCTCCCAAATACTTAGGACACCACCCAATTCCTTAAATTACATACAAAAACATATATTAAGGATTTAAAAATGCTCTAAATTCAATAATGATTCTTAGTTAGACAAAAACCCCTCACCAAAGGAAAAACATTAAATATTATACCGGAATTCCCAACCCAAAAAGGAGTGGGTATTTACAACCTCCCAACAATATCACTCCTTTTCCTGGAGAAGCCTTTATGGTCTTTCAACCATCAATCCCAACCTACCTCGGTTACCAATTCACCATCAATAGGTCATGTTCCATCTCAAAATTCCAAACACTACGACACTTTATGATTTTATAAAAAAAATTCTAAGATATTTAATTTCTTCTTATATCCTTCATTACATGTAATATCTAGTTTTAACATACAATATACTATTAATACTATTATTTAAACATGACCATTATATCCTGGGTGTTAAACATGGTTGTATTAACATGAATAATCACATTTTTAAAATTAAATATAATTATTTTATATAAATAAATTATATTGATAAATTAATACTCTATTTTTAAAAAAAATATTTATATACTTTGAAAATAAATTTCTTTTAAAAACGATTTTCACGGATTTTTTTGGAAAAATACAAAAAATTAATTTGTACACTATTATAACTTTTATTTTAAAATATTAAATTTATTTTCAGAATTAAAATGTTAAAAATATATAAGGGTGAATTTTTTATAATTTTTTGAAAAGATTATTTTTTGATGAATAGTGAAAGTACTGATTTTTATTAAAAAAAAAATTTTCATTTAATGTTTTTAAAAATATAAAGCTTGTTTTAAAATGGTTTAAAAGTATAATTAGTAAAAATATATTATTATTAATCTAAATTATTTCATTTTAATCAATTTTATTCTGAAATTTGATATAAATACTATTTATAATTTTGGAAGATTTTTCTTTGGTAAACCATTTCTCGTCGCATATGCAGGTTAAATTTTAAATTAAATTCTGACTCATCTATGAATTGAATTTGTAAAAATGGATTTAATATTTAGAATAAGTATAGTTAAAATTATTTAATAATTCAAACATAACTTTTGGTAATAATGAATTGTCAAAAAGAGTAAAAATTAATTACCATGATTATATTTAAAACGAGTTTACTGTGGGGTTATACAAAAAAACATAAGGATAATTTTTCCAAAAAAATTATAAATCCTATTTTATAACCATATTTCAAACATATAATATACCAAATCTGATTTTATAGTCATTTTGAAGCATTGTTCTTGGGAATGACTATCATTGTGGATTATTTTGGGAAAATTCCAAGGAGTTTCCATATGGGTTTATCAGCCCACTTATAAAAGTATATCTCCTATCCTCTCCTCTCTAAACTCCAAAATAATTTTATATCTACCAATACCCATAAAAATACATTACTTAATTCTCATTCCATTTCCAAAATGCCTTATTTTTATTAGGAATCCCTTCTAAGAAGGCTTTTGGTGTTAACCTAAGAAAGTTGTCTAAAGAAGTGGTATCTTTCTTAAATAAGTATTTTTATTTTATTTATTATTCTACCTCATTCAAATATTATTCAAATAATATGATATAATAAAATCAGTATATATCATATACTTATATGTTATTATTTTAATCTCATAACCAATATGCATATCCTCTACTATAGAATGGGAAACGAAAATGTCGATTGTGTGTACAACAGACTGACTCCTCCCAAACCGATGTACTTAATATTCCATCACTGCCTCTAATATGTGTATATAATGATGTATTAAAATTATATATATTATATTTATTAAATAAATATAGTTTTTTAATTATAATATCTATTATTATTTATTACCCTTCAATTAATTGGAAAACGATAACGTCACTCATGTGTACGTGTGGACGGCGACCTCAACAAAGCGATGTGACACAGTTTCCATTTTATATTGATACGAATGAAAATGAGGATATGTTTAATAAATATATATGATTTATATTATATAGAAAATATTTTTTAATGGTGAGTTAATATTTTTCTTTTCATTCCATCCTCTAAGAAATTGGAAACAAAATTCATGTATACATAGGGCCTACTGTCTCCATTAATGGTGTAATTAATTTTCTATACATAACAATAATGGATTACTCTAAATACATTAATAATTAATATATATGATATTTATATTATGTTTAATATTATTTATATTATGTATCCATTATCTAAGTAAAAGGTCCAAAATACCAAATCAAAAAATTCATGGAAAACAAAGCAGTTATTATCTGAAATGTGATTTTTACAAGTAATTGTTAATAAATGGATAAAAATGTCATAAGTAAATCATTTATGGAATTATATATGAAATTATGTTTCTTTAATAGATATATAATAAACCTATATGTATTCTTTAGGAGGTTCAAACATATATGAATAAATTCAAGACTTGTGGTAACAGATTTTTGTCTCACTTCTATTTTTGTGGTACAAATTCCATATTCACCACTTTTTTATTTTTTATTCTCTATATATTTCCTATGAAAGTATTTTATAATTATTATAATAAAAACTATTGGATAAATGTATCCATATAAGGTTATTTCTTTCATTATTATTACAATTAAAACATTACCAAAGTGGTAAATGTTTTAGGTTATAATCTCATTATTTATAGGGGCTTTTATGCTTATGCTTATGATGCTAAAATATTATGATCTACCTTACAATAAACTCATATATTATTTTCTACTATGGTTACTTCTAGATAATATATGATTCCATTTTATTTTTCTCACTTTAATTACTCAAGATACTAAAATACTTTTTTTAAGAAAAATCATCTTTATTTATCTCTTCGGTTAAAAAATAATTTTTCATTATATACATGTTTTCTAAAAAGGTTTTTAAAAAATATTTTAAAATTATACAATTATTTTTTACAGAAATTTTTCCCATGTCTTAATTTTTATAAATCATATCAAAAGAAATATTATTGTCATTTTCTTAGTAACTCTTATTGGCTTTTAACTGAAATGTTAAAGGAATCCTTATTTTAACCTGTATAGTACAAAAAATATTCTCCCCCATTATGAGTGATAAATGATTTAATGCTTAATTTACAATTTTTAAAGGGTATTTTAAATGAAATATTTTTATTTAATATTTTGGAAATTTTTAAATTTTAAATAATTGTTTTCAAATTGTAAAGGTTATTTTCCTAAAGAATTGTTCCAAGAGATATTTCAAAATCATTTTACATATAAGATGGAATCATTTGATGTTCTTAAGATTTATTGGGAATGTGATACAATGATACCAACATTATTATTTCTTTGGATGAATTATTATTATGGTGAAACTATTTTTTGAAACCTGTTTCTTTTCCATGGGTTATGGTATGATGAAATGTTTATGAAACCTTTTTATTTCTACAGGTTATGTTATGATAAAATGTTTATTAAATACTTCTATTTACATGGTTTATTTTATGATGTAATGTTTATGAAACCCATTTCATTTTCATGGGTTATGATATCCTGAATTTTTTATGATATTGAGGCACATGAGTATATGGATTATGTCATGGGTGGGGCCTATACCTCCCTCCAAGATATTTTGTAATGATTAATGTTCTATGATATCAAAGAGTACATGGGGTTATCCCAAGATCAAAAGATGGTACATGGTGGTTATCGCAAGCCCGAATAGGGTGTAAAAGAGGTTATACTAAGTCTAAAATAGGGTACATGGGAGGTTATACCATGCCGAAAATTAGGTTTGTGGGGGGTTATCCCAAAACTGAAGTAGGTATATGGGTGGTTATCCCAATACTAACATGTTATGAATGTATTAGTGGGTATTCCTAATATAATATTTATATACTTATGTTTATGCCACAAATTTATGTATTATTCTAATATTATGTTCTCATGGATCATGTTATTTGATTCCATTATGATTCATGTCTTGTGAACTACCAATATCTATTCCATGAATCAAGTTTATAAACTATAACATGTAGGGTATGGTCTTAAAATGTTATTCTCATGATATCATATCATTGTGCTCATGTTATGTTGATATCTCTCTTGTTTACCCTTACTGAGCATCTAAGATCACCCTTTCATAGGGTTCATTTCCCAAGGTTATGAATGAATTTATTATTTATTACATGTCTAAGTAGGATGATAATTATGAATAACTTAGTGGGAGATGAATTAGTTCACTTTTTAACTAGTTTTTTATGTATTTAAGTTTCCAAAGTCACTATACCTAAACAATTTTGGCATGGATCGTTATGTTCTATAATGAATATTCAACTACTAAAATGGAATAACTATTTATAAAAAGTGTGTGTCACTATAGTTAGAATTAAAGCAAAGTTTATTTAACCATGATAAAATAGGATAAGAAATCTTTAGTGATAACCATAAGGATAATACTAATTATAGGAAAATATCTAGGAATTTTGGTGAAGGATATAATGAGTGGTGTAAGATATTGGTAATCGAATAAGATATATTATTTTTTAAATTTTTGTTTAAATACCTTTAAGTTGGTTATTTAAATGTTTATTGAGTTTATAAAGAGGCTTGGGGGTGCCCTGGTGGCTCGAGATATGAAATAAGGGTGAAAGAAGAAATCTAGTGAAGTATTCATAGTTGTCCAATGGTTAGTAGTAACCATGAACTAAAACCATGATTTATTGCAGGAAGTGGTGCATAGTTGGTGAAATTGTGCATGGGGGAGGTGAAACCATTTGGTCTTGGATAGATCCATCCTACATGGTTTCCAAATGGTTTTTCCAATCATAAGGCACCCCAGGAAACCGTGTGACCACGGCCCCCTCTGGGACAGAGTGTGGTGGAAGGTTGGTAGAAAGTTTATCCAACTGTGCATCCAAAATATTTGCTTCATTAAAGATGGGAAATTTACCATTTCATCTCATTAGGATTTAATATTTCACACCTTAATATTCTCCCCATTCTTCCTACAATAAGCAAGGGTGATGAACCCTTCCTCCCAAACAACCCATGGATTGATATCCCTTGTTTTTGAGTTGTTTGTAGCATCATTGGATGTGGATTAATGCTCCGAGTTAGTCTAAAACTCTTATTACTTATTTTTTCTGGATTATGTCTTATAGAGCCATTCTTCTTCTTTTGAATATATAAAGCCTTATTTTTATAGTGGATTCTAGGTTGGGGATTTGAATTTGGGTTGAGATCAAATAAAATTCCATAGTTAAGCGAGTTAGTGTCGATGAAACTGAGGTAGGTGGTCTACAATTTATATCCCATAATCTTAGGGTTAACATTAAGTGTATATAATTGTGTATTTATGATGTTGTGTTGTCTGTTTGGTTTTCTATGGTAGAAATGATGAATTAGTTGGTTAAAGGAAGAATTAAACCCCTAATGATCCTTATGTGATACATTGAGGTTGATTAGACTGGGTTAAGGGAGACCTTTGGGATGTGCCATATTTCTTGAAAATGGAATTTAGTTTTTAAGTGTAGAATTGAATTTTAATAAGGTAGAACCCATGTAAATTATGTCAACATGTGAACTTGAATTATGAAATGGAACTAATGGTAATTATGTCTAGTTTTTGACATGGAATAAGGGAGTTTTTGGTATAAATTGAATGTGTTAAATGAATTATGAGTTGTAAATGGTAAATGTGTTGATGGTATAAGGAATTTAAAGTGAAAATGTGTTAGTGTGTTAAGGTATGAATATGGTATATGTGTTGAATAAACTATAGTTTATAATGGTAAGTGTATTCAATTAGTTGTGGTTTGGAAATGGTATATGTGTTAAATGATTAAAGAATCTTGTGGACATGTCTTAGTGATTTGAGTTGGGTATTGTAAATGAGTCTTTATGCCCAAGGGTTGGGTTAGAATGGGGATTTAAGCCCCATCCATAAAATTAATGGGTTGGGGAGTCACATTGTGGCTCTATGACCCTAAAACACGAATGTGATATTAATACATGGATTGAGTCTCTAAGTTAAGTGTTATATATTTTTTTGTGTAATTTTTTCCCTCATGATGTAGGGAACTTGATTTCACCCCCTATTTATAGTTTATATGATTGGAATAGACCAAAGTGTATTTGATGAAAATAGTTAACCCGTGGAACGAATGGTGGAAATGGTTAAAGTGAACTTTATTAATTAATGGAACTCATTTTATTTTTCTATTTATTTTTTTATTCATTATGTTCCTATATAAACTATCTATTTTGACTATATATCTTGTAGACACCATTCTTGGTGGCCTACTGAGTTGTACTCAGACCCTTACTAGGTCGCCATTGGGCACCCAAGCAGACTTCATGGTTGTAGGTCATGACAAGGTCAAAGGCCCTTTACTAGATGGTTGACTTCGGTGTGGGATGTTCATAGATGAGGGATCCAGACTTAGAGTCAAGACCCATTTTGTGTATTCTTCATCTTGTCTTTATTTTGGGTTTTCCTTACACTTGGAACTTTATAACATGACATATCATATTTAATTTTTGGTTGTTGGATTATACCCTATTTTGGGAAATGTTTTCATGTTTATTTTGTGTTTGTTTATATTATTTCACATGTTATATTCTATGTATTACTCTAAATAATAGGGTATAGTATCCATACAAGTCTAATTATACCCTTGTTTCTACTCAACAGACTCTTGTGTATTGCGAGTCACACCTGAGGTCATGTTGTGAGTTAGCTCGGGTACCAAGTTAGTGGAACCTGGGTTGGAATGTTACAAAGAGGTATCAAATGTGTCTGTATTTTCTATTTTATTACTATTTTTAATTATATATGAGATATTAAGACATGTCAGGCCTTGGAAATGAGCTCGTTCATGGGACTATCTAACCCACGTATGGTGTAAAACATAAGTACCAAGGATGGGATTGTTGTTCTTGACATTTTTTATTATGATTGAATAATATTTCACCTTGGGATATGAAATTGTTGTGTGGTGTGACTATTTTATAGTATTTTACCATAGCCTAAATTGAACGATGTTGTACATACAAGCATCATTTTAGGTACCTAGGGATATGTGTGACATTCATCATGGTAGGTACGCATGTGAAAGACATATGGGATGTGTGGGACAAAATGATTTTCATTTTCCTTGAAATTTGAAGGAAGTGGTGTCTAATAAAGATGATGAAAATGTGTAAATGGAAATGATTTGGAAGAATAGTTATAGAATAGTGCCTAATAAAGAGTCATAAATGGGTTAATTTTTTTGATGATTTGTAAAGATAGAAAGGTTCCAAAATAATAAATATTTATATTGTGAAGGTAAAATGGGTAAAAAAAATTGGTTTCTAATAAAATACTTGTGACTATGTATGTTGGTTTACCCCATGTTGACCATGTCCCATGGTAGGGATGGATGAGGATAGTGATAGAGATGTGACTATATCTGTTGGGATAGTGTATTTAGGATGGGTTATTAATGGATAGTAGAGAGCGTTATATTGTACAAACTATAGAAGTTATATGTTATGTGATTTGATATATGTGTTTGGAATTATAGAGAGATTAAACCATGAAGACATGTCCTAGTTAGGTGACATGAGGATATCATCGACAATGATCCTCCAGTAGTGGATCAAGAAACCCTATTAATCTTTAGTAACCTAAAGGAGGAATAGTTTTGTGAGAACTTTTCTCATTTTATGTAGATGATTGAATGGGATCCCAGACAGGTTATTCCAAGTATGCTTGACTTGACTAGATAGTTTTAGTCGCAACACCCTCTAAAGTTTTCTTGACAGGGTGGACCTATGGAATATGGGTTCTAGATTAATTCAATTCAAAAAATTCTAGATCACTTGGATGCTTCTCCTAATAAGAGAGCATAGTTGGAGACTTATATGTTATGGGGAATAGAACATATCTGGAGGGATATTCGGATTCAGACTGAGAAGGACGAAGGTATGTTGTGTAAACATTTATAGGAAAATTTTCAGGAACATTTCATTTTGGAGACCCTAATATTGGAAAAGGTTATAGAGTTCATGAGGTTGACCCAGGGGACTATGACAGTAATAGATTATTTTGGCCGCTTCACCGACTTCAAATTATTTGTTCTATAATTGGTAGGGGATGAGGTAGTAGTGAAGAAATATTTCCAGGATAGACATATACATGATATCAATTCCTAAGTGGATATATTTCATTTAAATATTTTTTATATGTTGTGGGACCATTCCCTTTGATGAACGCCTATCTTAGGTCATGGAAAAAGAAGATGTATTTTCCTAATGATGCACAAAGGCTGACCAGGGTCATCTCACTTGATAATCTTTCTCAGTTGTTCAACTACTTAATATAATTAAACTAAACTATTTATTTTTTATTTTTTTATTATTTTATAAAAAAATGGAATATAAAGGATAAATAAAATTCTAAAAATTAAACTAACATGCAATTACATAATGTAATTAGTGAAGAAAGAACTTTTTCTCTGTGGTTTGTTTCATAGGTTCTATTATTCTTCTTATTGGTGTTCGAATTTAGTTTTATAATTCAATTTTGAGATCTCATGCACGAATTAAAATTATTTTACTTAGTGGTGTGAAATATTGCATGCCTTTATAAATCTCAATTTCACCTCCTATTATAATCAAGGTTGATGGGATTCATCAATATAGTGTTACATCAACCAGGACCAAGATATATCATATTCCATTTCATCTACTTAATGGATCAACTCTATCGTATAAGGAGCTTGTATACAATAAAAGGGCGGGAATTGTTTTTAATAAAGTAAAGAAATTAATTTGAGTTTATTTTCATTGTATAAAACCACCACACCTATGAAAATCACCCTTTATCACCACAATCATAAATGAAACATAATAATTTAGGCACAAAATGAATTAAAACCCCTATTAACCTCCTCGAAGATAAGCCCTAAATTAACCCCTAATTTTTTTAGGGTAATAGGTCACTATGAAAATAAATAATAAGGGAAGAAAATAAAATAAAAAATTAATAAAGATGATAAATTAAGAATAATATAAACACGCACATGAAACCACAAAATAAAAATATAAGAAGAATAAGAAGAAAATAAATAGATGAAGACGGATAAGAATAATAAGGGTGTGTGGAAGAAGACACAAAAATAAAAACCATGCATGAATTAAATTTTATTTAAAATAAACTAAATTAAAATTACATTTAAAATAATGAAAATTAAAAATATAAAAAATAAAAATAAAATAAGAAAATATATAGATTGAGTAACTTCTCCTCCAAAATTATTACTCCAAAAGTTGGCTCCGGTTCTACCTACCATATAACTAAAACACTATAATTTAACTTCTTATAAGTTGTTAGAAATTTAATTTTCTATAAAACTTCCAAACGTAAAATCATTTGAATGTGTATAATATAATTTATGATATAATTAATGAGTCACAACTTTTCTGGCTAAGGATTCCATAAATCATTCTCTATGTTTGTGAGTTCAGTGGCATCATTAATGAGATAAAATCTTTATAAAATTAAATTTTCAAATAATACGTTGAGTCCTATTTGAAATCCATTTTTAATATTCTAAATTAGATTTTTTTTTATCCTGATTTATTCCAAATTTAATGAGGTAGGGTCAATTCTATCATCCATAATGATTTTTCAACTTGATTGATTTTTTTGGACCAATGGAAGTTTGAATTGGTTATAGGTCTAGAAGAAGAAGTTTAATCCCATGAACCAAGGAATCCTAAAAAAACAAATCACTCAAATTGTATAAATATTTTAAAATTTATTCTCAAAAAAACAATGAGATAAAAATCTATTTAAATTATCAAATTAATAAATTTTCTCATTTTAGCTCAAAAAGACACCAAAAATCCAAATATTATGCAAATTAGCTCAAATTTTTTTATTAGAAGGTATTAAATAATTAAGATCTATATGAAAAATGATTAAAATTTTATATCTATTAATTACCACATAATTATAAAATTATTTCCCACAAGTATAAATTATCAACAAAGAATTCATAGATCACCAATGTTACCAATATCCAAATTACAAATCAAGAAAATAAAACAATTTTCAATGTATAATAAAATTATCAAAAATCCACATAAAATATCAATTTAATTTCTCAATTTTCAAAGAAAAAATCAATTAAATAATTTTAATTTTCCCCTTTTAAAATTATGTATCTTCTCTTTTCATTCATTTAAGTTCCTCAATTCATTATTTTTAAACATTTAAAATCATGATCTACCTCTCTTTTGAATCTTTTCACTCATCACTAATGATATTAATATAAGTATATTTATCCTAATATCATGATAACAAGATACTTATCCATAATCTTATAAATTAACTACTTTCACCACTTTGTAAAGAAAAAAGACACATAAAATCATGAGGACTTACAATCAAGGATCAAATGATTATGTTTCTTAAGGTAGGATATAATTGATGATTAAAAATTAAGCCTCAAGGAGGAGGTTTCTCTCTTAAGTAAAATTCATGATATCAAAAATGAAATTTTAGAGGAATTATCCCCTTTAAATTAGAAAATAACATTTCCCTCAAAAGTCAATGTAAGTTCATGATCAAAGTAAATCACAATGAATGATTTGTGCAGACTCTTCAATTTTTCACTACTTTGTTACTCATTTTTTCTTTTTCAAATAAAATTTTCATTTTTTTAAATTTATGCTTAGAATAAAGCTCACATCTAACACCTAACCAAATATGATAAAAATTATAGTTCTAGTAATGGTGATTTTTGGTTTTCCCAAAACACAACCTTTTTTTGTATGTTTATATTTTTATCTTTTTTCATGAGGGTAAAAAAATAAAGAGTATAATGAATATAAACCTTTATTAATCCCCAAATATAGAACCCCTATTATTTTTTCTTTATAGTTAATTTCATCCCATTCTTTATTACTCTTTCTCCCCCACAATTCAAATTTAAAATATCGTGAAAATTCTAAGAGGAGGGTAGGGATGGATAAAAACAGTGTGAAACATGGATCATTATTAATAATTTCTTTCATGTTTTCAATAGATTTAAACAAGGATAGATTTAAAGATGTTCTTTTCTGTATAAGAGATTTTCAAAATATGACTCAATCATTTTAAATGTGTTTTTTAACTGTCATATCTTTGAAAAGTTCAAATGCAGGTTCTATCGGGTGACATGTCCAAAGATCACTCAATAAATATTATTAAGAATAAATGGTAAGTACTTGGTCTATAAATACTCTAAGGAATGGAAATATTATATTGTGCAATCAACCAAGGAATGATTAATAATAATAAATCAATTCAAAGGAATTTTAGAAATTCAAATCCTGAAAAATGATAGGGAAATTTTATTTACATTAATTAATTAAGTCTCTCAAATCATAATACCTCAATTTAATATACATGATTCAATTTAATAATCCAATTATCTATTTTACTCATTCAATATCATAAATATTGAAATCTAAATCATGGAATCATATGATTCCTAAGAAACTCATTCCTCCTAGATAACTCAAGTAAAGAATAATTCATGCATAGGTATGAAATTTAAAGTTTAAAGCTCAAAACAAGATTCAGACAAAAATGTAGAGAGTTTGAAAGATAAAGAATAAAAGTGAACTCAAGTTACCATGAATCTTAGTCCACTTACTTCACTATTTGAGAATTCCTTCTACAATCATGAACCCATAATTTAAAATTGATCAATTAAGAATAAGGATCATGTCATTTATACTAAAACAATATAAGGTGACTAGGGTTGCGTTCTAGACTAATCCAAAGAATAAAATTTAAATTCCAATAAAGTAAGTAAGGATAAGTATTTTTATGACCCCCGAAGTGGGATATGAATTTTTACTACCTCTAGAGGGAACTACCAACTATTATCCAAAGTGTTAGGTCCACTAGGTCGAGTACCCTCATAGGGGGGTTGATTCAGGGCATGAGATATTAATACTTTTTCCCATTTGGATCTTGTTTCTTTGTTAAAAAAACTCAATTATCTCTTCCTCCCATAGAAATATATAAACAGATATGAAATCATGAACATGATAGAGTGATTTTTACTTGGTTCACCCTCACTAGGCTGCGTACAAGGAGAATACAATGACAATGTGTCGATGTATCAAATTCACTAAGTCTCACGTCCAATAATGAGTAAAGTGTTTGGGCTAGATATTCTATGCCCAGGCTAACTGCATTTTCAAGGTTTAGGGAATGCCCATTGTATTCCCAAGGGTCACTCACTATGCCTCTTTATCTAGCTCACTACTGGTGGAAAGGTTCACATTCTTCCTCTTCCTACACTCACTACTCATGGAAAGGAATACACACACGGTTTATAGACTTATAGGTCAATCACAGTTTATGGAAAAGTAGGTCCCTTCACTTTCATGAATTACTACATCCTAGACTATAGGTAGATGCTCTATTGAAGTCCCTATTTCACTCTTAGATTTATTCCACCTTCCCGAGTATTACTAGGTACTAGAAAATGCTTTTTCAAAATAATTCAAGGCTTTCCCAAGTCTCCATATGCAAATCGCGAACGAATTTCTTCTCCCACGTACTGAGTACCATGTTCAGTACACAGAACACCTCCTTTGCGTACTGCTTGTGTGAACCACCCTTCATCTGCGAACTACCTCCGCCTTCACTATCGTGTACCGCCTCTACGTACCAACTTCGCGAACCTCTTCTGTGAATCAACATTTGTCTACGAACTATTCTATGTTTGTGGACTTCCTTCACAAACAGTTATTATGTATTGTTCCTTCTTTCTCCATGTACCATGTCTTATGAGAGTTATAGTTCTCCACAAAAACCTTCGACAGAATTTCTTCAATGAAAATCACTTTATCATTTGTGGAATTATCCCTCGCAAACTTCGACTACCACAAAACTGGGCAAGGACAGCTCCAACCTTTATCAGCGCTAACGAAAAAGTGCTGATAATTGTGGGTACTTTTATTAGTGCTAAAAAAGCGCTGATAAAGGGTCTACTTAAAAAATCATTTAAACAATATATTAATATTTAAAAATATATATATAGTTATATTGATATAAATATAATATAAATTTTTTAAATATATTTTTAAATATATTTTTAAATATATTTTAGATAAGTATAAATATACAGTAACACATAATATATAAAATATTTAGTGAAAATGGATTATAAAGAAATTAAAAAAATATTTTCAGTAAATAATTTTCTAATTATTATGGATTAATAGTCATTTAATAATAATTTGAAGAATAAAAAAAATAAAAAAAAATTAAAAAAGATCCAAAATATGTTGAAAATGCAACTCGAACTTCAAACGGCCATAACTTTTTATCCAGGTGTCAGTTTGAGCTCTACTACATATTAAATCAAAGACTGCGAAGATCTCTACGCGATAATGACTAAGGCTAAGCATCTGTCACAATTTTTGAGGCCAAAAGGCCCAGAAGGCCTCAAAAACTGAGTTTTTAGTCAAGATACCCCGATTGTTTAGCATTTTGTGAATTTTCAGCCTCGTTTAAGGGGGTATTATTGTCTTTTTGTGCTAGGGACTGAATTAATTACAAGGTATTACATTTATATTGATATTATGTCTTTGAAATTTTATCGTTTTTTATAATTCAATGCTATTTATAATCAAATATATAACAATATATACATACTTTTATATATTCACACATAAAAATTTAATTATAAATATAAATAATAAAATATAGTTACATATAAAATATATTATCTTTATCTAAATAATAACTAATATCCATTTTATTTGAAATACAAATATATGAATATTTATATACCAATATATTAATCTAACTATATATATATAAATATAACTATATATATATATATTCATATAACTATAAATATATATATTAATATCACTATATATATATATGAATATAAATATATATATATATATTAATATAACTATATATATATTAATATACCTATATATATATATTAATATAAATATATATTACTATACGAATAAATATAACTATATATATATATATAGATATCATGAAATGGAAATCAAATTAAAATAGAGGAGTGCTAAGGGCTTAGGCGCACAGGAGGGAGGTGTCGAGTTCAAAACCTGGTGGAGGCAGGGGCATGCGCATGAGGGTGGATTTGGGGGGATAGCCCTAATAAAGGGTGGAGGGGGTGCGTGCGGGCGCTGGAGGGGCGGGAAAATCACTGTTAAATGGGGGGATCAAGCACTATAAAAGTCCCCCCCCCCCCCCGATTTGCAAGATTTTTTAAATTGTTTTTAAATTGTTTTTAATTTTTTTAATTTTTTTTACTTTTATCAGCACTAAAAAAATCCCTGATAAAATGGGTCTTTTATCAGCGCTGATAAAGGACCCTTTTATCAGCGCTTTTTGGAGCGATGATAAAGGGGACCCCCACTTTATCTTCGCCGGCATTAATAGCGCTTTTTTAGCGCTGTTGAAGTCCACGTTTAGCGCTGATAAAAGGCCTATTTGTAGTAGTGTTCCTTCAAACTTCACTGAATTCCAAAACCAAAAAGATGTTCACTAATGATATTTGTTCTCTATTATAAATCATGGGATTAGCGATTATTTTATAGGAAAATATATATGCAATATCCACTAATCCAATATTTACCAAATCTTTGAACCAGTACAGCCTCCCCAACTAACTGATCCTCTTGCCACTGTGAATCACAAGCCTTTCTGCAAACCTTTTTTTGACACATTTTTCATACTTCCTTTGATCATACGTGGTTGATCTCCTCCACCAATGAAAATCCATTCGTGTACCGCACCTTCTTCCATCGTGAACCGTTTTCAGTTTCGTGAACCGCTCCCACATATAGTTCTCGCTGCTTGGTACACGACTGCATACCCTTCCCAGACATGGTATGTGATCCATGTCCCAAGCTCCGCATTTCCCTTAATTTTCCAATTTCGTTCACCATTCTTCACACAATACTATACTGTAAAGAAATACTTGCATTTCCAAACACAAATTCCAGATTTTGAGACCCAAAAATTTGGAAAACACTAGGAAGCTGTGCCACCTTAAAAACTTGTATTCATAAAACACCAACTATACTCATTCGCGGTCATTTGGATTTGTCAAAAAACACAATGACACCAAAAACATACCAAGATGACACATCAAGAGATTTTTTCCCTAAACAAATCATAATAGTGGATGGAGCTTTATAGACTTGAACCACCATAAGTCGCATTTTCCAGATTTTTCTTTTTTTCTTCTTAGTGAGGAATAATCCATAAATAGATTATATTCAATCCATCCCAATCACAATTAATTATATCTTTCATGGAGAGGGTAGGATCAATTATTAGTCATCCTCTTTATTGGTTTCTACTTATGCAACCTCCTATTCCTTGTCTAGTGTTAGCTCAACTTGATCTGTATGAATTTAATGATACAAGGGAAATTAAGAAGGTATTTTTAATTGAATATAATTTAAATTTTAATAATAAAAATTTTATCCCTTTCAAAATGTCACCCTATATCTTGATTTCCTCAGGCTCAACTACATGGATTTATTCATGGGCTTCCTCAAATGTATGTTTAATAAAATTAGGGAGCTCTATGTGTTCCTCAATAGGTGAATGTATAGTTTATTAATGTTATTATAAGTCATGGAAATAATTGACCAAATCTAAAAACTCAAAACAATCAAGAGTGATACTCAAATTTGATTGAATAAGATCATAAAGAATAATTTAAAATAAGACCATCTCCTTGATTTTTTCTAGTATAGTCACTACCTCAGTGGTATGTTCCTCCGAGAGTTGGATGGTGGAAAGTAGAGGTAGTTGTCTAGGATACTCCATAATTTCTTAATGTTCCACCACCTGGGAGGTGTCTTCATATTTTATGGACAACAATAGGTATTTAGGTGATGATTTTCAATCTTATATATGGTAATATCACATTTTATTTCATCTTTGGCTCAGTTAATCCAAAATTGAATTGAATATTTTAACATATTTCTATCAACATGTGTGTATTCCTGTTCACTATCTAGAAATTCATGGTATTATTGAATTATTTTACTCAAATGGTTGGCCTTTTTATATTCCTTAAGCTTGGATTCAACTTCTTTTATGTCTTCTGAAAATTTGGGAAAATCAAGTGTTGCCTCCTCTGGTTTAGGGATGGGTTTTTTGAGTCATACATTGAAATATGAGGTTAACCAGTACATCTTTATCCCTAAATCATCTAGTGTATCTATAATATTTTTCACCTGATCATTTACGTAACTGTTATTAAATTCTTCTTCTTGATATTGCACATGTGATTAGTTACTCCATGCATAATAATAGTTGTTTGGATACATCTAGGAAAAAATTAATATTTTTTGTTTGTAAAAACAATTAAAATATATCTATAGTGTGAAAAAACGATAATCCAACACTAATTGGCACACTATATATGGTTCCAATTTTGAATTCATGCCTATAATAGGGCATGGAAATAGAAAATTTATTTTTCTAATCCAGTATAAAGGCTAACCAAGGTAGAATTACTTGAAGAGTTTTATCAGTTTTTCATATATATAATCTAATTCACCAAAAAAACATCTTTTTGGTTGATTTTATTATTTTATGAAGATAATGTAATTTTAAATATAAATTATATTCTAAAATTTAAACTAACATATAATGAAAGAATTAAATTAGTGAATAAGGAACTTGGCCTTTGTGGTTTGGTTTTTGGTTCCATCATTATCCTTATTGGAGTTTAAATTTAGTTTGATAATTCAATTATGAGATCTCATGGATGAATTATTAATAATTTATTTATTGGTGTGAAATATTTAATTCCTTTTTATATCTCAATTCCACCTCCTCCTTTAATCAAGGTTGATTGCACACCTCAATTGAGAGTGTGACATATCTCAGGACCTGGCTCCATCGTATGCCATTTGATCTACTAAATGGCTCAACTACATCAGATGAAGAGATTATATCCAATATAAGGGAGGGAAATGTTTTAATAAATTAAATAAATTAGTTTTAATTCATTTTCATAGTGTACAATAACCACACCCATGCACATCACCCTTTCTTATCATAAACATAAATGAAACATAAGAATTTAAGAGTGGATTGAATTAAAAACACCACCTAACTCCCCAGAGAAAATCCTCAAGTTATCCCCTCGTTTTTTATGGTAATATGTCACTATGGAAAGAAAGAATAATAAAATAATAAAATAATAGAATGATAAAATAATAAAAGAAGAAGAATAAGATGGAAAATAATAAGAAGTTTGTGTGGAAGAAGACACAAAAAATAAAAACCATGTATTAATAATATTTTATTTAAAATACAATAACTAAAAATTACATTTAAAATAAAACTAAAGTAAAAAATTAAAGAAATATATGGGTGTAGTGGATTCCCATCCAGAATATGCCCTCCAAAAGTTGGTTCCTATTCTTCCCACAATATGGTTGAAAATATCCACGGATCCTTATTATAGGTTATTACTAAATTATTTTTCTATTGACCCTACAAATTTCAAAGTCTTTGGATGTGTATAATAGAAGTTATAACATAATTAATGAGTCACACTTTTCTAGATGATGATTCTTGAAATCTTCATCCACTTTATCTAGTCCAATGTCCAAATTAATGAGAGAATGTGTCTATAAAATTATATAATCAAACACGTAATTGAGTCCACTTTAAAATAAATTTAGAATCACCAAAATTGGAGGTCATTATCTCTAGTCATTCCTCATTTACTAAGGTGGGTTCCATTCTGTTGGTCTAAAATAGTTTTCAATGTGACTGCTTTTTTGGGCCTATGGAAGTTCAAATTAGCTCTTCATCCAGAATAAGAAGTTTAATACCATGAAATAAGGAATCCTAAAAAATGGATCACTCAAATTATACTAATATTGTAAAATTTATGCTTGAAAAAAAGAGATAAAAATATGTTAAAATTCTAGAATAAATAAATTTTCACATTTTATCCCAAAGAACACCAAAAATAAAAAAATGATGCAAATTATCTCAAATAGTTTTATTGGAAGGTATTAAATCATTAAAAATAATATTAATAATGATGAAAATATTATCTCTACACTCCTTTTCTAGAAGGTAACCTATAAGAAATTTCTAGCAGTGGACATGTGGGTCTAGTTGGGTGACTCAGTGGTATGACTTCTGATAGTAGGAAAAACTATTTTGAGATTTTTCACCAGGGAGTTGGTAGAAAGAGTACCTTGGTAAGAGTTTTGACCTCTTAGGGTAGTGACCAGGTGTTCCTTTATCAGTGTGGTAGGTCGGGACACATGAGCATTTAGTGTCCCCGACCACCAGTTGAGTGTCAAGCATGTGGTAGGATGGGGATTTAAAATAGGTTTTGTAAGAATCCTCGACAGATGGAAAATGGTGAAGAATCAAGGATGATGTAGAGTTTAGAAAGCAGGTTGGCTTCCCCATACCAAAAATTCATATGGAGTTCTACTGGATGAACTAGTTAGGGTGGAAGTCATGGTACTTTAGGACAAGGGAATCCTTATCAGTAGTGTAGCGCTACACCAGGGACTCAGACTGGATCCCAAGGTAACAGGACAGATCATATCCATGAAAGATAGACTGCACTTAGGGATGGAGATTCTAGACCATTGACAATTTGAGTTATGATTCTTATAGCTTCCATGCTTCCTAGTGATTTATTTGATATGGGTTCCTCACACTCTTTTATATCTGTAACGTCCTGACATTTCTCAAATGTATAAACCATTTATTTTTTTCAAATTCTTTGGGTTTCCCCTAATAAAATTTCTTAAGGGATTCATGGAGGTATCGGGGGTGTCTGAGGCGTGTTCGAAGCCTACATACCTGAAACATGAAGAGGCATTCTGGGTTGCATGGTTAGGTGAAACCATTCCACCCATCCAACATAGTTTCCTTAAGCTATGTGGCTTGAGACAGTAGTGTTATGGGGGCCTCATGATTTTTCTATATTCATGTGACCCTAGGAATATAATCGTATTGTATTTTAGGCCACTTAGATAGTGGCCTTCTACATGGTCAGTTCACGGTTAGGCTAACCGCGCAGCCAAACCATTCGCCCCGGCCTTTGTGGGTGAAATTCTTATTTTCCCTTAAGGAAATGTTTTCCTAACCCCTTAATCTCCCTTTATCTCTTCCAGTGTATGAACCCCTATTTTATTTCCCATAATCTCTCTTATCTCTAAACCTAGGGATCAATATATCTCTCATTTTTTATCTATGTCTCTAATCATTAGATCAATTGGAAAACTTGAGGTAAGCTCTACAATCCTCCTTCTTCTATTTATGGTCTCACTTCTCCATTGTTGTGCTATTTTGGTTTGACATATTTTCCCAATTTTTGGGCCATTGTATGATTTATTCAATTTCCCCACATTATATCTTGATTTAAGCTTCTACAATTGATAAGTGGAGTTCTACTACACTAAGGTTGGTGGTCTAGTTTCCTTCCCGATGTTTCATAACTTTATAATGGGTGTGTTATTGTTCCATGTGTTGGAAACATTCAGAGATGCCTCCAATTTGATTAATAAATTAAATTAAAGGATTTAAATTTATGAATTGAGTTGGAATTAATATAAATGATAGGCAGTGGTTTATTCCCTTAACCCTTATGTTTATTTCCTTATTTCCCTTGGCTTATGCTTATGTTTATGTTTCATGATAAATGTCTATGCCTCATGCTATATACCCTATGCCATTACCATGTTCTTATTCTTTGTAAATCATTTCTTATGATCATTTCATTTTTTCTAGTGACCATGTCATGTATCCTAGAATTTATTCTTATTCTTAATACCATGTGTCATGATTTTTGGGTTTGAATTAAAGTTAATTGTCTATCTTAATTGACTCATTTTATATGTTATGCCTTTTTGATATGTGAACTTGGTTTCTTTTCTTGACTTACTTGTAGGCTAGGGGAAAACATGGGTATCGAATTAAGGATTCCATGGTTGGACTCACCATGCTTGGATTGGTTATACTTTATGCATTGGGAGCGACCATTGTCTTTCCTTATATGGTCTCTCTAGGTGGATTTACTTATACTCTTGAGTGATGTCAGTTACCTAGGGGAGAGACCATGGATGGGCTCATTGGAAAAATGGATATTCCATGCCTTGAGTGATACTCAGTCCTCTAAGTGATATACCTAGTACTGACATAGAGTTCACCATGTCATGAGTGATAAAAGGGGTGTCATTTTGGGTTTCCTTGGATGGAATAGATGGTATTGGTTATATTAGAGGCTCCTATAGCAACCCTCAGGATTCCATGTGAATTTTCTTTGATGGGCTCAAGATACCGCATTGGATTTGACGGTTTTCCTCGATTGTTTCATTTGTGATGCCTCTTAATAAATTATGAGCATGCTTGAATAATATTCCAGGGTTACGTCCGCCAAACCAAAGCACAAGCTTGGGGACAGTCCCCAATTTATGTTCTATTTATGATGACCCATATACATACCTTATCACTTGTACAAGTACCCTTTTTCATATATCTGACTTAGGCTAAAGTTGGTGGTATCAGTTGGGTGTCCATTTAGGAACCCATACCGAGGTATTTTTTTCGTCCATTTATTATTTATGGCTCACTATTCATTTTTATATTGCACAAAATGGATTGATCTAGACATCGTTGGTGGTGGCCTATTGGGATTGTATCGCACACTCTTCTTGGGATACCTTTTGTACTCATGATGACTTAATGATTGTAGGTATATATAAAGGGAATCATCCTTATTCTTATATTTAATTTATAGAATTATAATGTATTATGGAGGAAGATGATATATCCTATTCTCAAGATGATAGTTTTATTAGTTTTCGGACTTTTTGGTATTTTTTAGCATGTGGTATATGCATGTATTCCCTGTTCCATGTGTACTATTTTTTTACAGAATCATTAAGATCATCATCACTAATATCTATTATTTATTCAAGTTCTATCTATCATTTATTTAGCTTCATTCATTGATAATATTTCAACTACTGTCTATTGTTTACTATCGTTTCCTCTATGGTGGGTTACTATTTTGTTCATATAGTGTCTTCTTATGCAACATCTTTATATATATATATATATATATATATATGCGTGTTTATGTTGTTCTATATTTTGACCAATGAGGGAATAGTATCTCTATAGACACACCCCAGGACCTCACTTCTAGTTGGAATCCTCTAGCATTTGGGGAGGCATGCTTGAGGTCTTATGGCCACTATCTTAGGGTAACGCTAAGTGGAATCTAGGGTAAGATTCTAGAAAGTGGTATCAATGGTTTTTTCATTTTTTCATATTATTTAGGCTTATATAAGAGACTTTGATAATAGAATTTGGTAATGTGTTAGTTCTTGAGAGTAGCTAACCCATGTATAGGGGAAACCCAAATTACCTGGGATGGGTAAATGTTGTTATTTGTTGGGCTTGATATAGTTTCATGGATTTCACCATGGGGTGACACACTACCTTTTTTCTCATATTATTGTTAATAAAATTATTAATATAATGGTTTGTTTATCCTTTTCCTGATGATATTAGTTCATATATATTCATGCATCATATTAGGCACCATAGGATTAAAATGTTGTGTATTTTTTCATTCCATATATAATTTCTGCATACATTTATTATGATTTTTGTTCCTCTAGTAGTGCCTTGATAATATATATATATATATATATATATATATATATAATTGTGGTTATATTTTTTGTAGGACTAAGGAAACATAATTTACACTTAAAGTGTATGCTTTAACCTAATAGTGTTTTCCTAAATATGTTAAAGTAGACACCTTAAGTAGTTGGTTATGAAATGTTGAACCATGGACCATTGGTCACATGGGTTGTAATGTGTTTAGGTTAGGATTGTTTGGATTAAACATTTCAATATATAAGTTGTATGGGCCCTTATAAGTTGGAAATAGTGATCCATAGAATCCAACAATTTAAAGGTATTTACATAAATAAATGAATCAAAATGAATACAATATTTAAAATAAAAATAGACATATTATGTATGTGATATGATACTTTGAACCAAACCTGACCTAGGAGTGAGCATGTCATGACCCCTCCTAGTGGGTTCGTTCTGTGACACCCCAATTCCACCTCCAATAGGCCAAGGGATGGTGATTAGCACTAAGTAGGCATATCACTAACATGGGTGGAATTACCTATGTACCTATACGTACACACATATCTCTAATCCCACAAAATGATGAAATTTAAAAACCATTAAGAAAACAATGCATTCATACCACTATACCCCAACTAAAAGAGTACAACAGGAAAGTAATGTAGAGTGAAACTGGTCCAAATACAAGACCACTAAAGTAAGTCTATAACTATAAATCCAATAAGAACACCTTGGCCTGCCAGATCTCAAAAATCACCATCTGGTCCTGCTCCACCTAGTACTTCATCAAAAGATCGCTCATCTGCACAAGACATGACACGTACGACCAAGGCCGTGAAAGGGTGAGTATAACAATATGTAGTAGGACACCTCGAAACCAAAAAACAATACATAAAGGAAAGTACATTAAACTCTACATAGTATATGTCTACAAAAAATATAACAAGCATTCCCATATATAATCAATCCAAGACATGCGGTCTAGAGGTAATTCAAAACTACTGCATACCCACACTAGGGATTCATTTTGAAGATTCCACGAAGCACTCATCTGGTAGAACACACTCCAAAGTCTAATAGAACTAATGACATACGATTGAGAAGTATTTTTCATCGAGAACTATCATGAGAGGGAGATGCTGATAGATCTGAAGAGAGAAATAGAGAGAGATATGATACAACATGTGAGGATTATAGGTAGGGTCATGGGGTGATACCAACAAATCCATATGGATTAACAAGAAAAGTATAGGATAAATATCTAGTAGTATTCATCATTTCAATATTAAGGACTCTACCTAGGGCATGAAGATGAATATAGGATCTCATATCGGGCCTCTCGGGGGATTACAACAACTCTATCCAGGAAGTCCTACTGAAGGGTTCATACACCAATGAGTAGGAAATGATAACCAAATACCTTCAGAGAAGTGATAAAGGGAAGGAACCCTAACAAAACATGTCCAAGATATAGTGGACAAGAGATTCAGTCCATTTACAATGGGTTACAGGGTTTGTAGTAGGGTCACACACCATTTCCATTGACCCTGGGAACTTCCCATGTACAATGGCTCGTTTCATTCCAACTATGTCATATAGTAGATGGGTACATGGTGTGTAGAATAATTCACACATAGTGTCCTTCTATATGCGGTCTACCCATGTACGTTGGTTGTGTTCTAGTTCATGGTTTCAAACCATGTATATTTGTCTATGTACTAGTACACAGGGTATTTCGTGTACTTGGTCTAGGAAAAGTAGTGCGGGGGAGTACACATCATGTAGGAAACCCATGTACTCCTCCCTGTGTTCATGTAATTCCCATATACATGTCGAGTTATCTAGGAGAGACCACATGCCTTTTAGAAATATCCACATACCATGTGATAATTATATTATACCTAAAACCCTAGCCATCGCTCAGGGGGGGCAAATTTCATGTAATCATTGATTACATGCCGTGCAGTGTGGTATTTTCTAGAATCCCTAGTTCACAATTTATTCATATCCCCTATTTCTCCAGCCACCATTCTGGATATTCCTTTCTATGAAACTCAAGATTCATCCTTGTTCAGTCACACAATCACACAAACAACGTGTTTTGTCTTCCAATATAGTTTCACAACAGATTAAAATGGTACATCTTCATTCAACTGAAGAACATCAAAGAATGCTGATTCAGGGATCCTTCATCGTCTGAATGTCTCTATGTCTATCTTCACAACTACATCATGTTGCAATGATCCCATATCTGTGATATCATATCGTTGTGCCAATAATATAGTGTGCAACGATCAATTGATTGGGATATATCGAGTCATGTTCTATGTGAAGAACGCCCATGACAAACAATGAATGAGGGGAGAAAAGCATAAATCAAGAAAGAGGAACAGACCTCGATTGATGTTCATATTGATTGTGGTTTATTTATATTATAACAAAAATAAAATTAGTCATCAATTAATCACAAGATGAAACTCCCCATAAATCCTAAATAAATATAACTAATCCCATAAGGTTATGATCAAACCACATATTAACCTATTCATTGGTTTTTCTACTTTCATAATTGAATTAAATAATGGGAGTGGAAATCAAAAATAACACATCCTACATTTGATTTGGATCTCCCACTGATTAAGGTCAGTACTGCGTCGTCGTCGTTGGTGAGATTCATCAATAATGGCATACGTTGATCATCGATCCGTGATTCCAATGTTGTTTTCTTGAGAGGTTTCCCCCAATCTCTCCTTAGTGATTCTATTGTGTTCCCAAAGTTATGCAGATAACCATAGGATTTATGCATAAGTATATTTTTTAAAGTAAATCACTCTGTCAGCAAAATAATTTTTATTTAAACTATTTAATGAAGATGACATCCTTTTTGAGTTTTTTCACAGAAGACCTATGTTGACTAAATTAAAGTTGCCCCTAGAGAAAAACCACATTATTAACTCAATGGAAGTCCCATATTTCAAACTGGTGTCACCATTCATGAGTTATTAGGATTTAAAAAAATATTTAATTATTTTATTTACATTAGTTCCTTGGTGAATTTTTCTACATATGACCCGTATCGACTAAAGTTTGGTCCCACCTAAGGTATACCCACCATTTTAAGATAAACAATGCCCTTATATTTCTAATCTATGAACTTTTTTAAGAGTTATTCTAGTTTTTCACAAAAACTGTTTGTTCATTCTATTAGAAGTTTAATATTTTTCAAACAATTGTTTTGGGTGCACATGGCCTCAAAATCACACACCATCTCAGTGCCTAGTCTCAAAATTAATTTTTATAATTTATAAAAATAAAATATAGAAATTTAGAGATGTTTTATTCTCCCCATCTTGGGGCTTTAAGTCCCCAAAATGACAAAGGAAGGTCTACTCAGACAAATGAGGTTACTGAGCAGAAATATGAGTCTCCTACTCTTATGTTCTATTCGAGAGATTTCAGTCCTTCCACCAGACATAAACCAAAGTAATCGACCACCCAAGAAGGATCCTCTCATCTCAATCCTCAATATCCCCTAGGAAATCTGTAAAATTATCATTATCCTTGATGTCCATCGTTCCCTAGTTGATGAGGTGTGATTAGTTATTCACGTACCTCCTTAGTTGCGACATGTGGAAGTTGTCGTGTAACCGATCTATTTGTGGTGGTAGAGCCATGAAATATTCCCCCTTTCAATCTCTATACAATATTTGTAAAGGGATGATGAACCTCATAGATAACTTGTTTCCTCAGCCAAATATCTATAACCCATTTCGAGGTGAGACCTGAAGGAACACGTGGTCTTCTTACTCAAACTCCAAGGGCCTCCATCACCTATTATCATAAGACTTCGGAATGATCTGTGCAGTCCTCATCTACTCCTAGATGATCTTCACCTTCTCTGTAGTAGCTCATACCAACTTCGGGCCCATGAGTGATGACTCTCCTGGGTCAGTTCGAAAAAGTGATAACCTATAGGTTCACCTGTACAAGTCCTTGAATGGTTCTATACTAATAGTGTAGTGATATATATTGTCGTATTCAAGCTCCACTAGTGTTAGGTGATCCTCCCAAAATTTTCCAAAACCAACATGCATGCCCAAACATTTCCTCCTAAACCTGAATGGTCTGCTCAGTCTAGTCATCTGTCTGTGGGTGGAATGTTATGATTAAGCCTAAATGAATCCCAAACACCTCTTGTAATCCCTTCCATAATCGGGATGTAAAGAGGTTATCACAATCTGAAACTATCATATATGGGACTTTATGGAGTCAAAATATCCCCTACATATAGAATTGTCTTGAGGTCTCTACTGAACTTTGCTTTGAAATAGATTAGAAGTGGACCGACTTGGTTAGTTGGTCAATGATCACCCAGATGGAATTATTTCCCCTAGATATAGGCGATAAACCTTTCATGAATTTCATCAATACCCCATATCACTTCCATTACGACACCTTAAGGGGTTGGGCTAAACCCATTGGAACCTGGTGCCCGGCCATCGCTTTTTGACACGTAAGTCATCGAGAAATGAACAATTCCACTTTCTTATTCAACCCTAGCCACCAATATAACATTAGAGGTTTTTGTATATTTTTTTCCACACCTAGGTGTATGAAAAAGGGGTTGTATTAAACTCCCTCAAAACCTCCTCCTATAACACCACTGGTACTACTATGCATCCTCTAAAAAGAATGGCATGCTATCCACCTTTTTAATATCAATTATAAACATGCCCTATGTACATCTAAGCCCATAGGATCTCGTAGTCAGTATCCCCAAGTTGTGCCTCCATGAATAACTATAAGATTGGAGGGGTAAAAACCATCGAATGTAGGTAAACTTCTCCATATCCATCCATAATGGATAACTGTAATGAGGCCAACTACTTTGATTCCTCATTCAACAACTACAAACTAGATCTACTGTGCAGAACATATGCCACCACGTTCCCCTAACCAGAAGTATAGAAAATCTCAAATGCACAGTCCTAGAGGAACTCTATCCATCGCCTCTATATCAAGTTCAGATCCTTTTGAGAGAAGATATAATTGAGACTCTTGTGATTGGAGTAATTCATAAACCAATCACCCATTAGGTGGTGTCTCTACATCTTCAACATGAAGAATACCAATACTGACTAAAGACCACCAGTCATGTAGTTCTTCTCATGGGGTCTCAACTATTGTGAACCACAGACAACCACTACTCACCTCTAAATTAGGACACATCCATGCCCCATTCCTGATTCATTGTAGAGTACCACATGCTTAACACTTTCCTCTAGAAATCTCATGTTTTGAACGCTTGTCAAACTCTACCTCAACTCCTGAAAGCATTGACCTGAGGTAAACCTTTGAGAACCATTGTTCCCCTCTCAACTGACCAACCCTTGATAATGGATACTTTTACCCCATGTTCACTTGATTTAATCACTGTTAATTCATAAACAATATCAAGCATTCGTCCACCTTCTTGGAAAACAAAACTAGGGCTGTTGATGGTGAAACAATAGGTCTCACAAATCCCCTTTCTTTAAAAGTTATAGAACTTTACCCTCAACTAGTGAATCTCTACGGGAGTCATCCTATATTCTAGTGTAGATATTGGTGTCATTCCATGATTCTATCCCCTAGGGGGGAGGTACTCCAAGAACATCTTTCGGGACAACGTCCTCAAACTCTACCACCACTACAGAAAACTGAGGACTCAAAACATCCACTATACCAAGGGTTAGGCTTTCCAATTTATGAGTAATCAGTTGCACCCTCCTATGTGTGATTTCTTCCTATGCTTCCTGTCTTTTCTTTTTAACCAACAAAGTAAAACCTTGTTCCATCACTATGGACACACCACACCCTTTACCTAAAACCGTAAATTTGAGATTAAACTTTGGATAACCAATCCATACCAAGAATGGCATCATAAGGCCTCGACACCACTTCCAAGAGATCCCAATATAAACTCTCTCTTTAAAAAGTCGGGTCACACTATTGGTACCAATGTGTGATCATTTGGGCTCCTCCAGTAGGAGTCTCCAATCATGTGGGTCGAGTCAATAATGAAATTGGAATATATGATTCTTGAACAAAATTTGTGGTGAGAAATGAATTACTATTCCATATATCTATTAATATAGAATATAATGAAGAAAAATACATAGATCATACCTCAAATAATTCCTAGAGCCTCTCAATCATATGCTCTGACCACATGCATCTATCCTTGCCCCTATCCTCCAGCTCCCTAAGCCTGATACGGACCACCTAGGGGTGGTGGTTGTACATGTCATAATTTTGACTGACTTATGTGGCTCTTTTAGATCCTCTTCCACATCCACCACCCTATATATATTCATTCTCCTATCATTTCCTATCCCTCGATGGCCCATCTATGGTTTCTCTATAAAAAGCATGATATGCTGGAAAATATCATACAAGATGTCCCCTGATGTCATATGAGTAGAATCACCCCTCTTTAGGTTGACTAGACCCACCCTGTGAGCCCTAAACTATAGATCCTTTATCTCTGGACCTCCTCCTGAAACATCTCGCATGTCTAAGTCGATGAGACTGGTGTCAAATCCCTATTGTTGTTGTCTATGCTCTTTCTTTCCCACTACTGAAAACCACTGGCTATATCTACTCATCTAGGGAGCTTTTAACCTCCAATTATTTCTCTAGAACCCCAGTATAGGTAAGAATACACACAAGGGTAACACTGGCACAAATCTCTTTCTGCAGACCTTACTCTAAGGTCTGATCCCTAAAGAACTGGTTATGTACCATGTCCATTGTGTACCTGGATAGGTTGGTATGCCTTGAAGAATACTTAGATACCAACATGTGGTCCTTCTGAAGCTACAAAAGCTCCTAGATATGCATATCCCTTAGATTATATGGTGAAAACTCCTCAGTAAAAAGGATCTCAAACTCTTTCCACAAAAGAGAATCCTCATCATATGATTGTGTAACTAAACCCCACCATCACCCTGATGAACCATGAAGAAGGATCTCCTCCAAGACCACCATCTGATCTGTTGGTGTCCTGACTAGATGGAAAACTCCATTTACCACCTCAATATAGTCCACATACTTCTATGGGTAGGGCTCAACTCAGAACATGAGGGGTCTCTGTCGCTGAAACACGTGAAGCTTTCTCAGCCGGTGCACCTCATCTGTTGGTACTATGGGTATTATATGCTTCTCTATAGGTGGCGGTATGAATGGTTCCCTACCTAAAAGTAAAACCTGGTGAATTTATCCCTTTATCAAATCCTCATCACTGAAGGGCCCATCCTCCTAATCAAGCTGCTGAATCCTAGATAGTATGCATCGTATATGCATCCTATAAGAAAATAAGATGTACCACGGTCAATGAGTATATCTGGATAGATAACTCAATAAGTACATGGAAACCATAACCCATTCTTATATGATGCATGTTCCATTATTTTCCTTACTAGTAGTGTTCTCATGTACTAAGTCAAAAACAAGGTTATTAGAGTCCTGGTGTATGGATACATTGTCCACCTCACCAATACTAGAGTCCCTAGTCTAAAATATGAACTCAAAACGCCTAAAAGTGTTTCCCCAAACCCATATCACATACTCCCAATCCTAAGGTAGAATCGACCCCTCTGATACCACTCTGTCACAGCCCGTCCCAGTGGGACCTGTGTCGTGACTCCCCAAGCCTACCTCCAATAGGACAGGGGCTGGTGACTAGCACTCCAAAGGTAAAAAAGACCCCTCTGATACCACTCTATTACTTCCAATCCCGGTGGGACCTATGTCATGACTCCCCAAGCCTACCTCCAACAGGCCATGGGCTAGTGACTATCACCAAGTAGCTATATCACTAACATGGGAGTAATTTCCTATATACCTATAAACGCACACACATCTCCAATCACACAAAATTCAGAAATGTAAAAACTAGTAAGAAATCAATGCATGCATACCACTATATCCCAACCAATAGTGTACGATAGGGAAGTAAATTAAAGTGAAAATGGGCCAAATACAATCCCACTAAAGGAAGTCTGTAACCACAAGTCCAACCCATAAACAAAAGTACTAGGACAATTATCTCTAGCTATAGGAACACCTTAGCCTGCCTGATCTCAGAAAGCACCTTCTGGTCCTTGTCTACCTAGGACTCTATCAAAAGGTCACTCGTTTACACAAGACATGACACGTGTAGAAAATCCCATATAGGGGTGATTATATAAATACTCATTAGGACATCCTAAAACAACAAATAAATACACAAAAAAAGTAAATTTAGAACTACACAGTATATATCTATAGCGCATATAACAAGAATGCCTTGATTACTGAATCCAATACATGAAGTCTATAAGAAAGTCACAACTACTGCATACCCACACTAGGGATTCCTTTTAAATATTCCTTGAAGAAATCATCTGGGAGAACACACTCATGAGTCTGATAGCACTGATAATATCCGTCTGATAAGTACTATTCCTTGGGAATTGTCAGAGATAGATAGGCTGAAAGATCTGAAGAGGGGATTAGAGATACAATACAAAAGATGAGGATCACAGACAGGGCCATAGGGTGATACCAGCAACTCTATCTGAATTAACCTACTAAGTAAAGGATCAACCCCAAGTAGGATTGGTCATGTAAAAACAAAGGACACTACCTAGGGCATGAAAATGAATAAAGGATCCTACAATGGGCCTCTCATGGGATTCCTACAACTATATCTAGAAAGTCCTACTTAAGGGAGCATACTTCTATGGGTAGGAAAAGATACCCACCTACTTTCAGGGAAGAGATAAAGCGAATGAACCCTAATTAAACTTATCCAAGATATGGTGGAAAAGAGATTTGATCCGTGTAGAAAGGGGTACATGGTATGTAGTAGGTTCAAACATCATTTCCTTTAACCCTAGTTACTCTCCATGTACAATGGCCCATTTCATTCCAAATGCGTCGTGTAAAAGATAAGTACATGGAGTGTAGAAGAATTCAAACACTGTGTCCCTCCATTCAGGGTCTACCCGTGTACTCAATCCATGTTTTAGTACATGGTGTCAACCCATTTATATCTTCCCTTATACCGGTACCTGGGGTAGTCTGTGTACTTGGTCTAGGACAAGTCATGTGGGGGAGTACATGTTGTGTAGGTAACATGTTTTCTCCTCCCTGGGTTTTGGTAATTCCCATGTACATGTTGAGTTATCCAAGAGATACGACATGTTGTGTAGGCATATCCACACTCTATGTGTTACTTATATCATACTTGAAACCCTAGTCACCACTTAGGGGGGTCCACATGTTGTGTAATCCTGGATTACACACTATGTAGAACAGTATTTCCCAGAATCCTTGGTTTATGATCCGTTCATCTCCTCCATTGCTTCGACCACCATAATGGATGTGCCTTTCCAGGAAACTCATGATCCATCCTCATTTGGCCATTCCATCACCTAAAAAATGTGTTTCATCTTCTGATCTAGTCACAAAAATCTAGTCACAAAATAGATTAAAATGTTCATTATTTATTCTGTTTGGTTGTTATTTATTCCATTTAAGAATATTGAAGAACACATATTTGGGGATACACCATTGTCTATATCTCTCTGTGTCAATATTATAACCTCCATCGTGTTGTGTTGATCCCAAATCTATGATTTCAGATCATTGTTCCAAGAATCAGGTGTGCAATGATAAATTTATTGGGATATGTTGAGTAATCGGCCAAGCAAAGAATGTGAGTGATGAATGATGAATAGGCGGAGAAAATCATAAATCAAATAAGAGGAACAGACCTCGATCTATGTTTATGTCAATCATGGATTTTTCTTTATAATGATAATCTAATTATTCAACAAATAATCACAGGAGAAAACTCCCAATAAATCCCAAAGAAATAAAATCCATCCCATAAGTTTATGTTTGAACCACAGATCAACCTATTCGTTGTATGTCCATGTTCATCATCAGATTCAAGAACAGAAAAGGAAATCGAAAATAACAAATCCTAACTTTTATTTGGATCTCTCAATGATGAAGTTGGTCATGATGACATGATCTTTGGTGAGATCCATCAATAATGGTGTTCTTTGATCGTTCATCTACGATTCTATTGATGTTTTCTTGAGAGAGTTTTCCTATGATCTCCCAAGTGATTCTCTGGAATTCCCAAAGTTATGTGGCTAACCCTATTATTTCTGTATAAGGATATTTTAAAATGAAATCGATGCACCAAAAAAATAATTTTTATTAAAATTATGTAATGAATATCAGGTCCTTTTCATTTTTTTCTACAGAATACCTGCACCGACTAAAGTTAAGTTGCACCTAGGGAAAACACCAAATTAAAAATTTAATTGTGGTCTCATATTTCTAATACAAGTCAGCATTCACGGGTCATTAGGATTTAAAAAATAATTATTTTATTTACAGTTATGTCCTTGGTGAATTTTTCTACAGATGATCTGAACTGACCAAAGTTAGGTCTATTCAAGGGTAAAACCACCATTTTGAGCTCAACGGTGCACTTGGATATCTAATTCAGGGAATTGTTTAAGATTTATTACAAATTTTCAATAAAACATTGTGCATGTGCTATTAAAGGTTTAATATTTTTCAAAAAAAAATTTGGGCACACCAGTCTTCAGAATCGCACTCTATCTCAGCTCTTGGTATCAAAATTAATCCATATATTTTATAAAAATAAAACATAGAAGTTTTGGGATGTTATAGGGTTGTAGGTTGTGTCTACCAGGTCTTTTATGATCTTTTTATGCCTCTTCTGATCACTTAGACTTGGATATAGGAGCAACTTAAGGGTTATGTCATGTTATAGGGAGGCCATGTACCTATCCTTTCTTATTACCACTTTACTTATCTTCTTTTCCTATATATTATAAATATTTTATAAGGAGTGCACTTAGAAATTGTAGAGCTATTCCACCATTACATCCTCATGTTGTACACCAAGAATGTGGTGATGAGAATACTCTAGAGGTGGTGGGCCCTGAGCCACCCATAGCACCTCCTATAGTGCCACCTAAAGAACCTCCTAAAAATCTTTCACTGGGAGATAAGGCTTAGTTAAATGATGGTTTCTTCTAGATTATGTAGTTTGTTTAGGGTTCTTATCTTCCTACCTCTACTATGGCATAGCTAACCTGAGACTTTTAGCAATAACATCCTCTCATCTTCTTGAGGGATTACTAACCTCATGATGAGGATTCATGGATAGAATCCATGGTATCTATATTAGATCATCATGAGATTAATCTAGAGTGGAGGGTCAATATTTCTACCAACATGTTGTGTGATTCCAACAAATGGTTGCGGGACATCATATCTCAAGATGAGTATCATCGGGGTATAGTCTGGGAAGACTTCCAGAAATCCTTCTACAACAACTTCTTCCTACATAATCTAATAAAAGACTATTCTAGAGAGTTTATTCATCTTCAGTAGGGAACTATGACCACGCTTTAGTATTCTTATCATTTCACCAAGCTCTAGTGTTTTGATCAAACTTTGACTGGTGATGAGTTTATTATTATGAGGTGTTTTTAGAATGGTCTTGGATATGTTGTCCACTTATAAGTGAGTGTATTTTGGTGGGATAACATTAAAAAAATAGTGAACCAGGATTTTATTACTAAATATAACATTAGAGAACATGGTAATGTGATCGAGGGTGCTTCAGTTCCAAGATAGGGAGACATTTCATCAGGCATTAGGAAGAGTTGTTTTTAGGCTACATGAGGGGGTAGTACTAGCTAGGTGACACTCGCCAATAACCATGTCTTGTGTCACTGATGCATCAGGACAGGCCATAAGAATCCTTAGTGCATGAGAAATCCAATCGAGTTCTAAGATTGTGGTAGGATAGATCACCTTCAATGATACTTCTTGTCTTTTCCTCTAGTATCTAGTGAGAGAGGATCTATACTGATGCCACTATTAGGTAAGGGATCTATGAATCCATGTTAGGTTGGGATTTTTCCCTCTACTGGTTGATCAGGATAAGAATGTGATCATGGACAAGGAAGTCAGGCCTTAGAGCTTCAGCATCAACAGAGTGCACCTACTTAGGTTAGTGAGGCAGCGTCTCAGGTTAGTGGTTTGGTTCATATCTATATAATTCATTCTACTCCTAAGGAGTTAATTCCAAGTCCATCTATGGTTAGAGGAACTATTTTTTATCCTCTACTCTAGTTTCAACCATATTTAATAGATGTTTATTGAACTCTTTTCTATCTACTGCATCAATGAGAAATTTAGGCCTAGTGATAGATTTATCTAACAGTTTAATGACTCTTGACATGCTATTATAAGTTTGAGTAGAGGGTATATTCCAGTGCATGGATTTCATCCTTGAGATAGGTTGCAATGACCCAAAGTTTTCAATGGAAATTTTCCTTCTTATAAAGATGAAATATAATCACATGAAATCAAACACAATGAACTACTAAGTATTATGTGACCTTTAATCATAAGTTTTTCACTTTTGTGATTTGAATTTCAAAAATCTAACATACACGGTTGCGATCATTAAGTTATTTGGAGTCTAGTATGACCAACTTAATTTTTTGGTGAATACTAACATACCCATATGAATAGTAAGGTTACCCTTGTGAATAGTGACATAACATAATGAATTGTAACCTTAACTATGATAGTATATAAATAAGATTCAAGTGAAATAATGATGTACTTATATTTTGGAATAAGTAAATAAATGTTTTAAAACTGGTTTTTTTAGAATAAATTATGATTTCAATTAAATATTTAACTAATCATATTTAGAAAATTATTTTTGAAAAATGGATTTCATTTTTTTATTCTGCATGTCAAAAAATGGTTAGGCTGGATTTTTGGGATTTTTCTGAAATACTTGATGTTTTTGTGAATAGTAAAATACATTAATTTGCCGAATAAATACATTATAATTTAAATCCACTATTCCTGAAATCATAAGTGATGTAAGAACCCAAATATAGAACTCACATGAATTTATTAATATTCTTGTTCAAGGAATCATCACTATTTCTTATTTTATGTAAAAATAATAAATTATTGATTATAATATTATGAAAAACATCCCCTCCATTATAAACACCACCCATCCTTAACTCTTCTCTTCACTCCTCTAAACCCTTGTGAATATTACTAAATTCTAACCAAATATCTCGCCAAGATCCTTCCTCATGTCTAACATCCATTAGTCTCTTCAAAATACCAAATCCCTACCCCTTAAGAGGCTCTTAGGGAAGATTGATTCAAGAGGTAAATTCCTCTTTTCAATTCTTTTATTTTTCTTTCAAGTTCATTTATTTTATTTTATATCCTTACATATCATCATCAAAATGTTATGAAAACTCTAGTACGTTACATGTACTGGAATATTGTTAGGATAATGGAATAATTTATTACCATCTCTCCTTTACCCTTCTTTTATATTAGTAGTAAAGACACCATCTGAGATGTGTTAATTTACCACATTCAAGGACGATGGGTTTTCAATATCTGTTATCGTCTTAAATTATGGTCATGAAACCATTTTCATGGTAGAAACAAACCATAATATATGAATTATTTCTCAACTAAGGTTCAATAATCCTTCTGTACTCATGGTTTTTATTTATAAAACAAAACATGTTCGTTGTGTCCAAAAAGCCGCCAATTTACCCAAAAGGTTATCAGTAATGTTTTATATAATGATTTAACATCACTCCAAGTAACCAAATTAAATTTAAAACCATGTAATATCCTGGATTTTAACTAATTTCATAAAACTTTGATTCTGTACAACCACTTTCATCTTACATGTTTATCTGTTCATGAAAATAAGTAAACCCATCATAAAAACCAAGAAAACAAATGGACCCGAACAATAAAATTGAACCACTTACCCATCAAAAAATATCAAGAATGAACATCAAAAGGTTATAATGAATCATTTAAATATTGAAGATGTTATGTAATTATTAATTAATGAAACTAATTTGATTATTCAGGTAATTAATATCAAGTGGAGAACAGCATCAGACTTAAGGTAAGAGATCCCCTCTATTTCACTTTTATTCAAGAGTGTCCTCTATGTTATGCCCTTTAATTTGTAATTCCTAGTGATAGGGTATGATTAAGCACCTCCCCTATACATTACTAATAATTTTTAAATGATGATAAACCCATTTATCTCTCATTAATCCCTCTTATGTACATACGACACCATGCTGATATTCCGTGAGGGATTCAACTCGAACCTCCTTTATTCCTTCAGGTTTTTTTCTTTCTTTTTACCTAAACGATGTTATATATTATTATTATGTAAATATTCTAAATTATATTATATTTTTACAAAAATAATGTAACAAGTTCCATTAATCATTATATTTAAGTTATATACATGTTTTTAAGTTATTTCCTCCACAATACTTCCTGATAGGCAAAGCTGTTTTGAGGGAGCTTCCCAAATTCTTACCCGATTTCAAGTTCACTTTGTATTATATTTTAATACACCATTTTATTTATAAAATAAGTATTTTTATTGTGAAAAACTTCTTGTTTCACTTCTGGTTTTGTATAAATGATTGTTCTCTTTTCTATTTTAAAGGCTCTATAGTATTTTCCTTAAAACTGCTCAAAAATGATTTTATGACAAAATTTATTGAATAATTTTCTTACATGTTGTCACTTATACTTGTCATCACTCACCATGATACATATATATATATATATATATTACCTTATGAATGTCCATTTATACTTTAGTTTCTTTATTTCATGGACACTTTTGTGTTACGTCCATCTATTATGCTTTGGGTCATGATTATGGTACCCAATTATTTCCATGGGTAATCATTAAGTTTTTGTAAGATTGATTATATAAGATTGTTTATGTGGAAAAAATATTCCTAAAAATTTAATATGGGTGTAACTAGATAGCGCTCCAATTCATTGGGTAAAGTTAAGTCTCATTAGATATTATGTGTGACGGTCTTGGCGGTTAGCCTAGGCTTGTGATACTATGTAAAATGATCTGGGCAGTTATCCTTGACTCTTACTAAAGTCATATTTTATGTTGCTCCCACATTTATATGACTCAATGATTATATGATTCCATTTTTATATGTTAATTTTCCATATGTTAAATTCCTTTTTATACCATCATGTCATGCCTTCTATTCCTTGTGTTAATTCTTTGTTATTATTATTATTCCCTTACTAGGATATTTAGCTCATCCCTTTGTTCATGTGTTCCCTAGGGTACCCTATGCAGATGTTTAAGAAAAATGGAAGTTAAGAGCTCTATTTGAAGATTAAATAAAGAAGTTTTTTTTGTCTCATGATTTTAGTTTTGTGTACCTACTTTTCAAATACACTATACTTCACGATCCTTGGCTTGTAATCTGATGTATAATTATTCTTAAAATCATGTAATATATTATGTAAAAGGATAGGTTTGTTATAGATGGTATCAGAGGATGGTCTAGTTATTTTTAGGGATTAGGTATAGACCACCTTAGTGAAGACCTTAAGGATCAGACTAAGTATAAGATAACATCCCTAAATATTGGTATGTATAGAGTAAGTGGTTTATAAATAAAATGCATCCCAGTCTAGATACAAATAGGTAGAGGTGGATCTAGAACATACATACATAGGATTGAAAACTCCAACATGGAGTTTTGGGCATAACTCAGGGTATTCTGGTACACAATAATCGGCCTTTCTACACTTTTCGTTTGAAACTCCTAGGGGATATGCTTTAGTAAATTCATGATATTAGTGAAAACCATTATTAAGGGAATAAAAAAATCCCATAAGAATATAAGTTAAGAAATATATTGAGGATAACCTAGATTTAAACCTAAGGAATCACAACTTAAGATATACTTATCCTTTATAATTTTATCCTTTTATGTTCAAAAGGTTCCTTTTTTATGTTCAATAAATATGTATTTAATCCCTCTAATTGTAAATTATTTTTCTTAGTTAATGGCGAGAAATGTAACAACACCAGACAATAATCAATGTGATAGATAATGTGATGATTTCCCTAATGATAAACCTGATATTATGGGAACTGGTGCTCAAAACTTCATGAAAGTACTTGCTCAACTGGCTCAAGTTATGATTAATAACTTGAATCATGTGGAACACCCTAATCCACCAAGGAAATATAAAGTTGTCATTGAATCATTCATGAGGAAAAGGAATTCCATGTTTAGCAGATATTCTGATCCCCTCCTCATATAATAGTGGATTAACCCCATTTAAAATATATTCTTCATCCTCTAGTGCTCGGATGAAAATAAAGTTGTACTGGTGGTCTATCATTTTGATGGGGAAGATGATTAGTGGTGGAAACGGATCAATAATACAAAGTCCCAAGAGGAAATTCATTCCATGTATTTAGATAAATTTAAGAGGATGTTTTTCAATAAATATTTTCCTCGAAACCCTCCATCTCAAGATAGAAAGAGAGTTCCTTGGACTCAACTAGAATAAAGATGAGTCCATTGTGGCATATGAAGAAAACTTTACAAGGATCGCAAGGTACGCCTCGGGCTTTGTCATGAACACTGAAATTAAGGTGGATCACTTCTTTAGTAGGCTAAAACCGAGTCTACAGAAGGTTTTGGTGGTCTGAGATTTCGATGGTTATGAGGATATTGACCATTGTGCCCTCAAGGTTGAAATTGAGATTGAATAATTTCAGTGGTCTCATGGGCCCAGTGACAAGAAGTGGAAAATTGAGAACAACATGGGTGGTTCGACAAACAAATACTATTATGAAAAGAAGCCAGACTATCCCACTTGTAAAATTTGTGGGAATAATCATCTTGGAAGTTGTCTAAAGGGAAACAATAATTTCTTCAAATGTGGAAAGCTGGGACATCAGACAAAAACCGCCGAAGATATATGAAAAATTATACTCATGTAGAAGAATAAAATAAGGCTCAAATCAACACTCAGTCTGTAGGGAAGTGTTAAAACTGCAAGGAGCATGGGAATTATGAAAATAATTTCCCTAAGCTAAGGGTTGGTGGAGGAAATCAACAAAAACCTATAAGGAAATAAGGAAGTGATTGTGTTATCACTACTACTGAGGTGGATCTGGAAAATAATGTAAAGATAGGTAAGCTGGTTATTCATTCAATAATAGAAAATGAACTATTTTATTCCAGTTCTATGCATTCTTTCATATCTTGTATGTTTAGTAGAACTATTCAAAAACCACCTAAAAACATAGAGGTTAAGTTATCTTTGTGAATAGAAAATGGGGAAAATATTGCATCCATGGTTTATAACTCCTCCTTGGTTAACATTTTTGGGATGAAGCTCCCAGAAAATCTTTTTATACTTCCCTTAGTGAAGTTCGATGCTATTTTGGGCATGGACTAGCTATCCTTATACAAATCCAACATCAGCTGTCGAGAAAGGGAAATCACTCTTCAGATCTCGAAGCATCCTCCAATTATTTACAAGGGTAAATAGGAAGATAAATATACTTTAGAATTAGTGTCTCAAGTGTAGATATTAATTCCTTATGATCAAGCATATCTAGCTCATATGATTAAGATAAAGGATAATATCATGCTTGAAGACATTCCCATCATGAGGGATTACACTGATGTATTCTCCGAAGAGTTTTCTAGTCTTCCTTATAACTGATAGGTTGAGTTATCAATTGAACTTATTCCTGGATCTCTGCATATACCAAAGACACCTTATAGAATGTCCATTGTAGAGAAAAAAGAGCTGAAGAATTATTTATAGGAGAATATGGAGAAGGATTTTATATGCCTGATTGCTTCACCATGGGGTGTTCTAGTACTCCTCATTAAAAAGAATAATAGATCAATGCGCCTATGACTTTATTATCATGAGCTTAATAAAAACCTGATAAATAACAAGTATCCATTTCCACAGATATATGACTTGTTTGATCAGCTTTTTAGGGGAGATTATTCCTCTAATGTGGACCTACAGTCGGGATATCACCAATTAAAGGTGAAGAAGGAAGATATTCCCAAGACTACCTTTCAAACGAGGTATGGACACTATGAGTTCATAGTGATACCCGTACGACTCACTAATTATCCAAAAAATTTCATGGATTTAATGAATAGAGTCTTTAGAGATTACCTCGACAATTTGTTGGTATTATTTATTGATGATATTTTGATACACACTAAGAGAAAGGAGAAACAGGAGGAGTATTTGAATAATATGTTAAAAACATTTTGAAGGGATAATCTATATGAAAAGTACATTAAATGTGATTTATGAATAGAGGAAGTATCATTATTGGGTAATGTTATCACTAGAAAAGGGATATTTGTTGACCCTTTCAAGGAAAAGGGGATTTAAGAGTGGGTCATGACAACATCTGTAACAGATATCTGAAGATTTCTAGGTCTATCTGGCTATTACTAAAGATTTGTGAAAAACTTTTCACAATTGTCAAACCCAATGAACAAGATGACATGAAAAGGAGTAAAGATTTTCTGGACTTAGGTATGTGAATACTGTATTAAGGAGTTGAAAATAGGCTTATCACTGCGTCAGTACTCACACTCCCAACAAGTGGAGAACTCTTTATGGTGTACAATGATGTTTTAAAGAAGTTATTAGGTTGTGTGCTGATGAAAAATGATAAAGTGATAGCCTATACCTCAAGGAAGATGAAAATACATGATAAAAACTATCCTACGCATTATTTGGAGTTGGTAGTAGTTATCTTTGTATTAAACATCTGAAGGAATTATCTCTATGGGGAGAAGTGTGAGATATATACTAACCACAAGAGTCTCAAATATATATTCACACAGAAAGAGATTAATATTGGACAGTGAATATGGATATATCTCATTAAGAATTATGACTAGTTAATCCAATACCATCCTAGTAGGGCAAATAAGGTGAAAGATGCTCTAAGTAGGAATGATCTGGAGCCTTTATATATAATGAGAATTAAAAAGGAACCAATATTCTTAGATTTTTAGAGAATTGGCGTTGGAATCATTAATGGAGGAACATCATAAATCCTTTCTCAAATTATTTCTCAACCATCCCTTATAGAGAAAATAAATGATTCTCAAAGAAAAGATGTGGAAATTCAGAAAAGGGTGGAAGCTATTAGAAATGTGAAATCCTCCGATTTCGAAATTGAAAAGGACAAAGTTGTGATATTTGGGTCACGATTATGTGTACCATATAATATATAGATAAAGAATGATATATTTAATGAATCACATAGCCCAACCTTCCCTTTTCACCCAAGGAACACATAGATGTATCGAGATCTCCGAAAGAACTTTTGGTGGGATAATATGAAGACAAAGATTGTTAAGTATACAATATAGTGCCTGGTTTGTCAAAAAGTAAAGGATGAAGGACATAAGTCTAAGGGTATGATGAAACCACTACCCATACAAAAATGGAAGTGGGAGAACATTACCATTTACTTTTTCCTTGGACTTCCAAGGACATCCAGAGAAAAAAAATACTATATGGGTTATTGTGGATCATCTTACAAAGACATATCACTTTATCACAATTCAAGAGGACTTCTCATTAGATCAACTTGCACAGTTTATATCAAAGAAGTGGTAAGGATGCATGGAGTACCACTATCTATTTTATCCAATCATGATTTGAGATTCACCTCAAAGTTCAGGAAAGGTCTCCAACATGCTATAAGCACTAAACTAAACTTCAGTACGACCTATGATCCTCAAAATAATGTCCAATTTGAGAGAACTATTCAGAAACTGGAAGATATGTTTAGAACATATTCTATGGACTTAAAAGGAGTATGGGATCGATATCTTCAACTGGTTGAATTCTCTTATAACAATAGTTTCCACTCGAGCATTCGAATGGCACTATACAAAGCCTTTTATAAGAAAAGGTGAAGAACACATGCATGTTGTGATGAATTTAGTGAGCATAACCTGCTAGGACCTGAAATGGTCAAAGAAATGGTGGAGAATGTGAAAACCATAATGCAACACATCAATGAAGCCCAAAGTTGACAAAAGAGTTATATAGACAATCGTCGACAGGACCTTGAGTTTAAAGTTGAATACATGGTATTTCTATGATTATCTCTATGTAAGAAGGTCATGAGGTTTGGGAAGAAGGAAAAGTTAAGTCCCAAGTACATTGGTCCCTTTGAGATTCATGATCATTTTAGGGTTGTGGCCTATCAACTATAACTTCCTCCTACCATGTCCAAAGTACATTATGAATTCCATATATCCCTCTTAAGGATGTACATAGCAGATCCTTCACATGTACTCTCTTAAAAGGTGGAACGGTTAGAGAATGATCTTTCCTACGAGTGGCAGCCAGTAAAGATCTTGGATTAAAGAGATAAAATTATACGCAACAAGACCACTCACCTAGTCAAAGTACTGTGGTGGAACTATAAGTACGAAGAGGCTACATGGAAACTGGAGGAGGTAATGAAGGAAATTTATCCGCACCTGTTTATTTCTTAGAATGTAAAAAGAAATTCTGTGGTTTAAATTTCATAAGTTGGGGATAATGTAATGACCCAACATTTTCAATGGAAATCTCCTTCTTATAAAAATGTCATATAATCACATGAAATCACAACACAATGAACTATTAAGTACAATGTGACCTTTAAACATAATTTTTTCACTTCTGTGATTTGAATTTCGAAAATCTGATATACACGGTTGCGACCAGTAAGTTATTTGGAGTCTAATTTGACCAACTTAATTTTTGGTGAATAGTAACATACCCTTATGAATATTAATATTACCCTTATGAATAGTGACATAACCTAATGAATAGTAATCTTATCAATGATATTATATAAATAAAATTCAATTGAAAGTATGATGTACCTATATTTTGGAATAAGTGAATAAATGTTTTAAAACTGGTTTTTTTAGAATAAATTATGATTTTAATTAAATATTTAAGTAATCATTTTTAGAAAATTATTTTTGAAAAATGTATTTATTTTTTGGATTCTACAAATCAAAAAATGTTTAGGGTGAATTTTTATAATTTTTCTGAAATAATTGAATTTTTAGTGAATAGTCAAATTCATTAATTTACCATATAAATACATTATAATTTAAATCCACTTTTCCTGAAATCATAAGTGATATAAGCACCCAAATATCAAACTAAAAAGAATTTATTACTATAATTATTCATGGAAACATCACTATTTATTATATTATGGAAAAATAATAAACTAATGATTATAATATTATGAAACCCCCCCCCCCCTCCTCCACTATAAATACCACTCATCCTTACCTCTTATCTTCACTCATCTAAAGCCATGTTACCTACCAAAATTCTACTCAAATATCTCCCCAATATTCTCTCACACACCCAAAATCCATTAGTCTCTTCAGAAGACCAAATATGTTCCACTTAAGAGGCTCTCAAAGAAGATTGATTCAAGAGGTAAATTTCTCTTTTCAATTCTTTTACTTTTCATTCAAGTTCATTTTTTTTTATCCTTAACTATCATCATCCAAATTTTATGAAAACTCTAGTGAATTAAATTTACTAGAAGTTTCTTATGATAATTGAATAATTTTTTATCATCTCTCCATTACCCTTATTTTATTTTAGTAGTAAAGACACCATCCGAGATGTGTTAAATTACCACATTCAAGGACAATGGGTTTTCAATTTCAATTTTCATCTTCAATTATGGTCATGAAACCATTTTCATGGTTGAAAAAAACCATAATATATGTATTATGTCTCATATGTGGTTATGTAATCCTTTTTTACACATGGTTTTGATTATAAAACAAAACATGTTCATTGTGGCCAAAAACTACCATTTAACCCAAAAGGTTATCACTAAAGTTTTTTATAATGATTTGAATTCACTACAAGAAAAAAAATTAAATTTAAAACCATTTAATCTCATTTACGTTCACTAATTTCTTATAAAATTAATTCTGGACAACCACTTTCATCTTACATGTTTATCCGTTCATGAAAATAAGTAAATCGATCATAAAAACCAAGAAAACAAACAGACCCGAATAATGAAATTGAACCACTTAACCCCTCAAAAAAGGACATGAATAAAATTAAAAAGGTTATACTAAATAATTTAAATATACAATAAGTTATGAAATTATTAATTAATGAACCTAATTTTATTATTCATTTCATTAATATCAAGGGGAGAACAGCATCAGACTTAAGGTAAGGGATCCTCTCTATTTCACTTTTATTCAAGATTGTCCTCTATTTTATGCCCTTTTATGTGTAATTACAAGTGATGGGTTATGATAAATCACATCACCCATACTATACTCATTGTGTTTAAATGATGATAAACCCCTTTATCTCTCATTAATCCCTCTTAAGTACACATGATACCATGCTCATATTCCATGAGGGATTCAACCTGAACCTCCTTTATTCCTTCGGGTTTCTTTATGATTATTTTTACCTAAATGGGGTTATCTATTTTTCTTATTTTAATATTCTAAATTCTAGGTGAATGTTCCAAACTCATGTATGATGTTCCATTCATCATTATCTTCTAGGTATATAAATTTTTAAGTGATCCCCTCCTCAATACTTCCTGATATGCAAACCTATTTTGAGGGAGCTTCCCGAATTATTACCCAATTTCAAGTTCACTATATCTTATTTTTTAATCCACCATTGTATTTATAAAATAATTCTTTTATTTTTAAAATATTCCTGGTTTACTTTTAGTTTTGTATAAATTATTTTTCCTTTTTCTATTTTAAAGGCTCGATAGTATTTTCCTTAAAACCGCTCAAAAATGTTTTTATGCAAATATTTATTGAATATTTTTATTAAATGTTGTAAATTATACTTGAAATAACTTACCATGATACACACACACATATATATATATCTTATTAATGTCTGTGTATTCATTAGTTCCCTTCTTTCAAGGACACTCTTGAGTTACGCCCATCTGTTATGCTTTCTGTCGTGATTATGGTACCTAATTATTTCCATGGGTGATATTTATATTTATGTAATATTTATTATGTATGATTATTTAGGTGGAAAAAATATTCATGAAAAGTTAATATGGGTGCACCCAGATAGCACTCCAATGCATTGGGTAAATTTAAGTCTCATGAGATGTTATGTGTGACCATCTTGGTAGTTAACCTGGGCTTGTGCTACTATGTGAAATGATCTTGGAAGTTAGCCTTGACTCATACTAAAGTCATGTTTTATGTTGTTTCCACATTTCTATGATTTTTTTATATTATTCCATGTTTATATGTTAAGGTTCCATATGTTAAATTCCTTTTTATATCATCATGTCATTCCTTCTATTCCTTGTGCTAATGCTTTTTTCTTATTGTTATTCCCTTACTGGGCTATTTAGCTCATTACATTGTTCATGTGTTCCCGAGGGTACCCTATGCATATTTTTTAGCACAATGGAAGTTAGGATCTCAATTTTAAGAATAATTAAAGAAGTGTTTTTTAGTCACATTTTTTAGTTTTTTGTACCTAGTCTTTAAAGACATTAGAATTCATAATCCTTGGATTGTACTATGATGTATAAATATTCTTAAAATCATGTAATGTATTATGTAAAATTATAGGGTCGCTATATAGGTGGGAACCATTTTATGTGGATTTTCTTCTCCCTCAAGATGAATGGCTTCGATTTCATTCTCAATATGGACTTGATTGTGCTTTACCGAGCCTTGGTGGATTGTTATCACCACTTTGTGTCATTCACATCACAAGAGGTAAGCACTTATCTACATAAGGGTTAATGGGATAGCAAAGAAAGTGGAGCTATATCCAAGCACAGTGGGAAAGGAGGAGTAAAAACCCCGATGGTGAGTCTCTTTATGAGTGATCAGGGGATAAAGTTTATCGAATTCCCTCCTATTTTGGATCATTTCAAGGATGTATTCCCTACCGATTTATCCATATTACCTCCCAGGAGAGAGGTTGAGTTCACTCTTGATCTTATGCGAGGTGTCACACTATTTTCCATTCTTCTATATAGGATGAAACTTGTAGAAATCCAAGAACTCAAGAAGAATCGTGATGATATATAGGAAAGGGTTTTTATAAAAAACAGTTCATCTCCTTGGAGATCACCTATCCTTTTCTCCCAGAAGGTGCATAGTAAACTTATAATGTTTGTGTGTTACCACCAACTAAACCAAATTATGATGAAAAATTGTTATCCACTACCTCATATAGATGACCTATTTCTGCATATCGGAGAAGAAACAGTTTTATCCAAGATTAATTTGAGGCCATGCTACCATAAGGTTTGTTTGAGTCCATAAAACATACCATGTACAATGTTTCAAAGTGGGTATGACTTGTATGAGTATCAGGTTATATTGTTCGGTCTGAAGAATTCACCGACAATCTTTATGGCTATGATGAATTAGTTTTTCCACCCATGTATTGATTCTTTTTTGGGGGTCTTCATAGATGACATCCTAGTATATTCGTGCAATAGACATTACCATGCCGACCATATTGATTTCATAATAAGTACACTAAGAGAACACCATCTATATGTGAAGCTCAAAAAATTCCACTTTTGGATCAGTAAGGTTCCCTACTTGGGACATATAATTTCAGAGGCAGATGTATCCATTGACCTAGAGAAGGTGAGCACCATGGTTATTTGGGAGAAACCCAATAATGTGATTGAAATATGTAGCTTCTTGGGGATATATGGTTAATACAAGTGATTCATATAGTATTTATCACACCTTCAAGCATCTCTTATAGGATTGAATAAGAAGGGTGTGGAAATTGACGAGACTAAAGCTTGTGAAATAGATTTTCAAGAGTTAATGGGTAGACTAAATTCAACGCTAATATTGATTCTTCTAGAGCTGGGAAGACGGTATATTTTTTACTATAACAATTTAGGAATTGGGATGGGTGTAGTTATAATGCATGGAGATCGGGTTGTAGCATAAAAGTACCACCAACTGAGGCCACATGAGCTTAATTACCCTACAAACAAGATTGAGCTAGCAGTTGTGGTTCATTATCTATGATATTGGAGGAACTACTTCTTGGGTGAGCAATTAATTGTTTAAACAAATTATAAATGTCTCAACTACATTTTCACACAATGAGACTTAAATCTGAGATAGCGTAGGTGAGTTGAATACCTGTTATCATTTGCCTTTGAGATTTCTTATACACTCAAAAAGGGTAATGTTGTGGATGATTCATTGACCTAGATGACACATAGAAAATCCATAAAGGAGTCTAGAAATGAGTGGTAGTTAATGGATTTGTTATCTGAGATGCATCTCGAGGTTCAAGAGCAGCATGTAAAATTGGTTTTAGCATCTCTGGTAGTGACGTACTCTCTTATGGAGCAATTTTTTATGAGGTATTTATCAAATTTTTAGGACCTCATCTTGAGTGAGATCATCACAAGTGAGAAACCACCTCATGGATGGGTTGTTGATATGAATAAGACTCTACTTTTCAATAAGAATATTTGGGTGCCTTTTGATATATAGTAAAATTTGATGTTGGAATCTCATGCATGATTTTGGGCATTTCATCTTGGTCTCACCAAGATGTACTATAATGTGTGTCACAGTTGTTGGTGTCTGGGTATGAAGAGGAAAATAGTACGTTTTATCACATAGTGCTCTACCTATCAATAGGTGAAGGTATATCACATGTGACCTGCTGGAATTTGAAAATATCTATTTATTCCTAAGTGGAAATGGAATGATTTCATAATGAATTTTGTGATAGGGTTTATGGGATCCCCTTGAGGTAGTGATATAATATGGGTGAGTGTAGATAGGTTGAATAAGGTTTCTCACTTCCTACCTATCCATGAAACCTTCTTAGTTGATGAGCGTAGGAGAATTTACATCTATGAAACTTTGAATCATCTTGGTGTACCACTTTCTATCATTTCAAACCAAGACACCCACTTTACTTCGTGATTCTAGAAAGGGTTGTAGAACACACTAGGTTCACTAGTGCTCTTGATTACAACATATCAACCTCAGACCAAAAAATAGTCCAAGTTGATGATACAAGTGTTAGAGGACATGCTCCAGGCATCTCTCCTTGATTTTGGATGTTCATGGGAGAATAATATACCCATTTTTAGTTTTCCTACAATAAAAGATTTTTGGAAACTATTTGGATGGTTCCATATGAGGCCTTTTATGGTAAGACAAGCCATTCACCTTTATGCTTGTTAGAGGTAGGCGAGGCATTACTATTGGGTCCTCATCTCGTTCAAGAGACCCTATATAAATTCCTACTGGTTCAGAATAATATAGATAAAGCTCAATCTAAGAATAATTCTTATACATGTCATCATCATATACTTCTTGGATTCAAGGTGGGACATATGGTATTTCTACAGGTATCACCCAAGTTGGGTCATAGATGAATTAAGAGACAGGTCATGTTACTGCCATGTTATGTTAGGCCTTTATAGATAGTGAAAAGAGTCAGATTTGTATCTTATAAGGTTTAGTTACCTTAGAGGTACATTCTATGAAATAAATATTCCATGTATCATGGCTTTATCACTATCATACCAACCCATCTCATTCTTTTAGCCCTAAGTACATTGAGCTGGAAGTGAATGTGTCCTTCAAGGAGCATCTAATATATACCATTGATCAGATCAAAAAAGATATCTATGGTGGGTTTGTTCCTCTAGTATGGGTGCTATAGAATCATGGACATGTACAGGATGAGAACTAGGAGTGGTAGGTTTATGTACATGCATAGTGTCTGAGTCTTTTATCATATTACATCTTGCCACCCTTGGAATGGAAACTTGGGGGTTATTTTTCTTAAGGAGGGGAAGTTGTAACATACTATCATTTCTTAAAGGTACATACCATTTTTTTGTTCAAATTCTTTGGTTTGTCCCTAATAACATTTCATAAGGGAGTCATGGAGGTCTTGGGGGTTTTTGAGTCTTATTCTGATCCTAAATCCCAAAAATGTGAAGAGGTAGACTAGACCACATGGTTGAAAGAAACCGTATGGCCCAACATTCATGGTTCCCCTAAACTATACAGTTTGGGAGAGTATGGTTCTAGGGGATACATGGTTTTTTTGCAACCTTTTCACCCTAGGATAATGGATATACTAGATTTTATACCACTTAGACATTGTTCTTCTACATGGTTGGTGCATGGTTTTTCCAATCTGGAGGTCAAACTATGTTCCCCTTCCTATGTAGGTGAAATTATGGTTTTCCCCTTAATGAAATGTTTTCCTCATGCCTTATTCTCCCTTTTTATCTTCTAGTGGATAAACCCCTCTTTTTTCTACCATAATATATTCTCACTCTAAGCCTAGGGATCAAGATATCTCCCTCATTCATCATCCATTTATCATATCTTCATATCCATCATAAATCTTTAGGTAAGATATATAATCAACTTGCTTATATTTCTGGTTTCTCTTCCCCATTGATTCACTATTTAGGTGTGACCTATTTTGCCTTATTTTCAGAGTTTTAGAAGATTTATTTATTTGTACACTATTTTATCTTGATTTAGACTTTGAAAACTGATGAGTGGAGCGCTATTACACTAAGGTAGGTGGTCTAGTTTCCTTTCCAATGTTTCACTACTTTATAATGGGTACGTTGATGTGTAGTGCACCAAAACCTTTCTTTTATGCCTCTAATTTGATAAATAAATTAAATTAAATGTATTCCCATGTCCAACATGACCCGAGTGAGTGGAAAATTACCACTATGGATGATCACTTTTACCTGATCCATCCAAGTGGGTGTGTTTCCCTCTTAGAGACCTCTTGACCTTATCAAAAATTGTTAAAAACCTCTTTAGGTGTAATGAATTTTTTATAAAGGATTTAAATTGATGAATTTAATTAGAAATAGGATAAATGATAGGCCATTGGTTAGGCCCTAGAGCCTTGTTTTTATTTCATTATGTCCCTTTCCTTATGGCTATGTCTATACTTTATGATAAATGTTTATGCCTCATGTTATATGGCTTATGTCATGTCCTTGTTCTTATGATTTTTAGTTCATTGATTATGATTATTGTAGGTTTCCTAGTGATCAATCCTTTTATAATAGATATTATTCTTGTTCTTAATTACTTATGTCATTATTGATGGGGTTGAGTTAAAGTGAATTGAGTAACTCTATTTACTTGTTGTATAAGATAAAACTTATTGATATGTGATCTTGGATTCTATGCTTGAACTACTTGTGGGTTGGTAGTGAACATTGGTTCCAAACTAATGACATTTTGCATGGACTTGATGTGCTATTCTTGGTTATACTTGATGCGTTGAGAACAACCCTTGGATTTCCTTGGATGAGATCTTTGGGAGGATTTACTTATACTCATTAGTGACATCAGTTCTCTAGGGGATAAATAGTGGATGAATTCATTGGAAAGATGGTTATGTCAGGCCTTGGGTAATACATGATTCCCTATGTGAGATACTTGGTATGGAATTAGAGATCACCATGCCATGAGTGATATAAGTAATTTCATTATGGGTTTCCTTGGATGGACTCAGTGGTATTGGTTATATCGGAGGCTCCTGTAGTGACCCTCAAAATTCTATATGGATCACCTTAGATGGTATAAGGATATGGAATTGGATTTGATAGTTTTACTTTCTTGTTTCATATGTGATGCCTCTTATTAACTTATGAACATTCTTGAATACTGTTCAACAGATGCACCCACCAAGATAAAAAACAATCCTGGGGTTGGTAATCACTTGAGGTTTTATTTATGATGACCCATACACATACCTTATCACTTGTACAGTTCCCCTTGGTTCATAAATCTAGCTTAGTCCGGAGTAGGTGGTATAGGTTGTGTCTCCATTTAGGAACCTAGACTGAAGTATTTATTTATTTATTTTCCCAACATTTATCATTTATGATATACTATTCTTTTTTAAATTTCATGAAATGGATTGATCTAGACACCGTTGGTGGTGGTCTATTGGGATTGAATCTCATACCCTATTTATGATATACTATTCATTTTTAATTGTTCTACTTATGATGTTTTATTTATAACATTTAGATGGAGTATGGGGAAAATGACAGAGCCTATGATCATGATACAAGTTGTAGTTGTTTTTGGTATTTTTTGAATTTCTTAAGAATGTTGTATATGAATGGGTCCCATATTCTAGAATCATTAACATCATTACCACTGATATCTATTATTTATTCATCGTATTACTATCATTAATATATCTTGATTTATTGTTAATATTTCCACTTTTGACTATTGTTTACTACTTCTTCTGCTACGAAGGGTTATTGGTCCAGTCATATAGTGTCTACTTCTACTACTTCTTTTGATATATATATATATATATATATTGATGTGCTAAACTCTTACCTATGAGGTAATGTCTCCCCATGGACACACTATTTTCCCTTGCTTCTAGTCGAAATACTCTGGTGTTCAGGGAGGTACCCTTGAGGTCTTGTGGCCACCGTCTTAGAGAACCTATAAGTAGCATCCAAGGAGGGATGATACAATATATTCTCAATTTTTGAATGATTTGGGTTTACCAGTGGAACATATTTTTGGGGTTATGTCGATTGATACATCGTTAAGTGTAAAAAAATATATTCGACAATGTAAGGAGTTTATTGTTGAGGTTGGAAGGTACCATTTCTCGTGGGACTTATTTGTGCTAAAGATGTTAGGTTTTGATATAATATTGGGGATGGATTTTCCGATATTATATCATAACAATATTGTTTGTTACCATTATAGGGTAATGTTTAGGCCCCTATAAGGTGATAATTATGTTCAATATAGGGAATTGGATATCCATTAAGGCCATGGATGGCCCGTTCGTTAGCAGTTGGGTGATCTCATAGCCAAAGTATCATGTCTTGTACTAGATGATGGGGGGGTAGATCAGGGTTTCCTCCCTCCTAGGGTGGATCATTCCCAGGATGTGTTTCTTAAGGAATTTTCGAGGATTACACTTGAGAGATATGTTGAGTTTACAATTGAGTTGTAACTTAGAGCAGAACCTATTTCTATTCCACAATATATAACATAACTAGAAGTGATCCATGAAGTGAAAACATAGTTGAAGGAATTGGATAATAAAGGGTTTATTCATTCGATTATTTCACCTTTTGGATATATAGTTTTTTTCAAGAAGGATGACTGGACATTATGCTTATCTTTTGACTATCGGAGGTTGAATCAGATGACACCTAAGAATTGATACCCTCTTTTATGAATCGATGATCTTTTTGACCAAATGAGAGGTGCTTCTATGTTCTCTAAAAATTAATTTCAGATCAAGGTAACATAAACAGAGTTTGATACCTTATGATATACCTTTTATTGCCTTCAAGAGTAAGTATGGTTTGTATGAGTTTTTTTGTGATTTCATTCAATTTCACCAACACGCCAATAGTGTTTATATCCCTAATGAGTTGAATCTTTCACCCGTACCTGGATTAGTTTTTATCCATATTTATGGATGAAATATTTGTGTACTCCAAGATTCATGACAATCACTCCAAACATCTTTATATCGTATAGAGTACACTAAAAGAGCATATACTATATTCCATGATATTTAAGTGTCATTTCTAGAATGAGATAGTATAATTCTTGGGTCACATAATCTTTGGGGAATGTGTGTTATAGGACACGGAGAAAGTGAAAGTGATTGTATCTTGAGGGCATCCTACGATTTTTTTTGATATCTAAATCTTTTTGGGTTTGGTGGGATATTATCGACGGTTAATTAAAGACCTTTATCATTTGGAAGAACCAATTTCAGGCTATACCAAGAAGAGAATCCATTTTGTATGGTATGTGGTATGTGAGTTTTATTTTCTAGGAGTTAAATAAGTGGTTGACTAATACACTGATTCTGATCATACCTAGCCCCGATAAGGATTATACATTGTTTTTTATTATTTTGGTGATGGTATTAGGGAAGTGTTGATGCAGGATGATTGGATTTTGGTGTATGGGTCTCTCAAGTAGAGGACCCATGACTAAAATTACCCTATGCATGATCTTAAGTTAGTCACGGTGGTTTATGATTTAAAGTGTTATAGGTATTGATTGTTGGTAGAATGTTTTACGGTGTATACCAATCATAAAATCCTTAAGTACATCTTCTCCCATAGTGATTTGAATCTCCGGTTGAGAATATTGGTTGAGTACATGAAGTCATTTGATTTGGAGCTGGTCGGCACATCAAAAAATGGAAATAGTGCTGCATATTATTTTAGTCAGAAGTATTAAAATCAGGCGATTATGGAATCCATTTCTGAGTGAAGGATGATGGGGTTGTTTTCTGAGATGTATCTAGAGGTTTAAGATGGACAAGGTAAGATGATACTCACATCCTTGTTATTTTATTACATGCTTCTGATCCCAATCATGGCCTTGAGATAATGTCTTAAAGGTGGGGAGTCACCTTCTGATTGTATTGTTGATGATAATGAGGTCATTTATGTTTGTGGCCACGTTGACATGCCTAATTATACATTGGAAGATCTTATGCATGAATTTCATTCCTCAAAATGGGTAGTACACCCTAGTTTGACCACGATTTATCATGATATTTATAGATAGTATTGGTTTCCATGGACATAAAAGGAAGTTGTAGGTTTCGTGATCTGATGTTACACCTTTTAGTAGGTGAAAGATAAGAGTCATCAAGAGGGTTGTTTGTTACAAATATTGCCTATTATAGAATGGAAGTAGGATGACATCATGGTTGATTTTTTTGTATGAATCTGGGGTATTCCTTAGAAGAATAATGTGATATGGGTAGTTTTGGATCAGTTAACCAAGGTGGAACATTTCCTACTGATTCGAGAGACCTTTATCGTTGATCACTTGGGTGATTTTTTTGGTTGAGAAATAGTGAAGTTACAAGAGGTTCCATGGACCATTATTTTGGATCATGAAACACATTTTACATCACATATTTTTCAAGGCTTATAGAAGGTGCTTGGTACATATATGTTTTTTAGTACACATTTCCACCCATAGACAGATGAGCGGTTAGAAAATACTATTCAAGTGCTAGAGGACATGTTAATGTCATGTGTCCTAGACTTTTTTGGATCTTGGGAGAAGGAATTGGAATATTTTGAGTTCACTTATAAAAATAGTTACAAGGATACTATTCAGATGGAAGCAAATAATGCACTTTTTGGTAGGCCATTTAGATCTCTGTTCTGTTGGATAGATTCTGGGTAATCAGGGTTATTGGGACCGAGTCTCATGAAGGAGACGTCAAAGCAGGTTCAGTTGATTAAAAAACATATGGCTATGGCTTAGGGTAAGAAGAAGTCATATGATGATCAATTCCATTGACCCATTGAATTTATGGGGGGTGATCGTGTCTTCCTTTTAGTGTCTCCAAGTTTTTTTCACCATTGGATTTGGAAACAGGGTCAGTTGGCACCCATGTACTTGGGCCATTTGAGATTTTGGAGAGTATCATATTGGTGGCATATTGATTGGATCTTCACCAGTGGTATAGTGGAATGAATGATTGTTTTTCATGTGTATTATATTTAGTAGTATCATCATGATCCTTCCCATTTCATAGATGTTGATGATATTGAGATTTTGGATGATGCTTCCTTTATGAAGAATCTGGTTCATATTATAGATCACAGTGAAAAAATTTTATGGGAGACCTTTCCATTATTTCGAGTGTTATGGTAGAATGGTAGTGTTCAGAAAGATACCTATGAAATGGAATTATATTTCTAGGCCCATTCACCCAATATTTTGACCTTAGAGACTCAGTGATGTTTTGGAGTGTGGCTCAAGGATGAGCCTTTATAAGGTAGGGAGGTTGTAAGATCCCAAGATTATAATGAGATATGATATTGTCTAAATTTTGGTTTAAAACCATTTATTTTGGTTAATGAAGTTTCTCTAAAGTTTATGAGGAGGATAGGGGGTGTCCCAGGGGGTTGAGACATGAAATAATGGGAAAAGTGGTAATCCAATGTTGGTTTCACATTTGGAAAATGGTTAGTAGTAACTATACGCCAAAAATCTTCTTTCCTAGAGGAGGTGGTGCACAGTTGGTGAAACAATCCAAGGGGGGAGGTGAAACCATGAAGTCTTGGATATATTTATCCAACACAATTACCACATTTTTTTTCAAACCATGTGGATCCCTAGGAAACTATGCAACCCAGGCCCCCTCTTGGATAGAGGGTGGCTCACAATTGGTGCATGGTTTGGACATCTATATGGCCATACATTGTACATCATTAAAGACGAGAAATTTACAATTTTTTCCTTCATCATTTAAGATTTATCACCGGAATTCCCTCCCTATTCTCCCTAAAGTTGTGAAGGATGATGAACCCTTCCACCCAAACTTCCCAAGGATCCATCTCCTCATTTCTAAGTTGTTTGGAGAATCGTTGGGTGAGGGTTGAATCTTCAGGTGAGTTTGAAACTACTCTTTATTCCTTTTTATAGATGAGGGATTTTTTAGCTTTTATTCTTCTTCCAAATCTCTAAAACCCTCCTTTTAAAGTGGATTCTGTATTGGGGATTTAAAGGTGGTATGATATTGAATCAAAGGCCAAGGTTAAGCAAGCTAGTATCTATGAAATCAAGGTAGCTGGTATAAAATTTATATCCCATAGTATTTTGGTTAAATTTATGTGCATATAATTGTGTACTTGTTTCGTTGTGTTTTATGTTTTGTTTTCCATGGTAGAAATGATAATTTGGATGGTTAAAGGATGAATTAAACCCTTCATGATCCTTGTGGTATCTATTGAGGTTGATTAGACTGGGTTAAGGGACACCCTTGGAGTGTGTCACTTTATTAAACAAGGAATTGAGTTGTTAAGTGTATAATTGAATTGTTATGAGGTAGAACACATGATAATTATATCTACATGATAACTTCAGTTATGAAATGAAACTAATGGTAATTGTGAACAATCGTTGACAAAGAATAAGGTCATGTTTGGAATATATTGAATTTTTTAAATTAATTATGAGTTGTAAATGGTAATTGTGTTAATGGGATAAGGCATGTGACAGTTAAATGTGTTAATGTGTGAAGGAATGAAGATGGTATATGTGTTTAATTAACTATGGTTTATAAAAGTTAAGTGTGTTAAATGATTTATGGACTTCAAAAGGGTATATGTGTTAAATGGTTAAAGAAACATTTTTACATGGCTTATTTTTATGAGTGGGGTATTGGAATTGAGGATCTACACCCACAGGTCAGGTTAAACTAATGCTCTAAGCCCCACCCCTAAAACACATGGTTTAGGGAGTCAGAATAAGGCTCAATTCCCCTAAAAAATTTATATGATATGAATACCTGGACTAGGGATCTGAGGTAATTGTTATTTATTATTATGTGTAATGTTTTCCCTCATGATGTATGGAAGTTTATTTCACCCTTTATGCATAATTTATATGACCAGCATAGACTGAAGTGTATTTGATGAAAATAGCTAACCCATGGAAAAAATGGTAGAAATGATTAAAGTGATATATGTTAATTAATGGAATGTGGATTTTTTTATCTTTTTATTAATTATGTGGATTCATACAATATATATTTTTATTGGATATTTTTTAGACACCTCTGGTGGTGGAGTACTACGTTGTAATCACACTCTTCTCGGGCCACCATTGGGTACTCGAGCAAGCTTCATGGTTGTTGGTCAGTATAAGGGAAAATGACCTATGATAGATGGTTGAATTGGGTATCGGATGTGCATGGATGATGGGTCCAGATTTCAAGTTGGGACCCATTTTGGGGATTCTTCATCTTATCTTTATTTTGGGTTTTCCTTACACTAGGAATTATATGACATGACATAGCATATTTACTATTTGGTTGTGGGCTCATACCCAGTTTTCGAAAATGGATTCATGTTGGATGTTTATTTTTTATTTTTTTCCTTTATTTAATATTGTATATGTTGTGGATTAACATAATAAATAGGTTATAGCTTCATACATGTTCTATTAGACCCTCACTGCTAGTCACTAGCCTCTAACATATGGGAAGAAAAACCTGAGGTTATGTGGCGAGTCGGCTTGGGGAACCAGATTAGTGGCACCCAGGTTAGGATGTTACAAGTGGTCTCCAAGAAATTAAATACCTATCTAGATACTAAAATTAGGTGTATTTTTGGTAAATTTGCATATATTCCTAATAACTATGAAAAGGGTTCATTTATATTTGACTTGACCATCACCTGGTGCATGACAATGGGTCTTACTGCACACCGAGTTTGACACTCTTAGGGGATATGTTTTAAAAAATTTCAAACTCTTTATAAACTATCATGAAGGATTTGAATAATGACCATAAATAAACTAGGTTAAACATAAGGTTTTATAGATTGAAAATACAGTTTCATGATTTAAACATCCTATAAGTGATTTTTCATTACTATTATGATATTTATGAACTAGTTCACTCTTATGTAACTAAACATTGTTGGCCACAAGGCCTCAAGTGTGACTCCCTATATGATAGAGGCTTCTGACTAGAAGTAAGGTCTTAAGATATGATATTTGTGAGACTATTCCCTCTAGTAAAAGTGATTAACAATGGTATACAATAATTATAAATAGTGTAAAGAGTGATAAACGACCAATAGTAGAATAATAAATCATCCATATAAAATAAATAGGCTAGATCAAATTAAATATCAAATACCGAAATGATGCTCATGTAATGTGATATAAAAAATTAATAATAGGGGTACATACATACACATCATACTATAAAAAGTATAAAAAGGATAAAAACTATTGCCACTAGCATTTCAAGCATAAACCTGGTCATTTTATCATATACTCCCTCATAAGTAGAAAACCAAGCATCCATAATAATACATTTCCCTTTCCCATACCTTCACCCATGAGTTCTATTCGAGTACCAACTGGAGGCTAGAAAAGGGTGTGAGATATACTAAGTAGGCCACCACCAACAGTGTCTAGTAAAATCTAGTTGTTTCTTATAAAATAAGTTGTGTGAATGTATAATACTATAAATAAATATAAAATGTAAATGGATCAGCTCTGATTCCTAAAGAACGCTAGGATAAAACTACTTGATTCATCCTAAGATAAAAAATCAATAAATAAGTAACCATATGTATACATATATATGGTCTATATACATAGTGAAGTTTATAGTCATATATAGGGATACTACTACTATCTTGGACTTAAGGCATAACTCTGGCGTCCATGGATAGTATCATAATATCATAGAAAGTTAATGGAATACATACATGGGTGTCACATATCATATGGGTTTCCATGATAGTATAACATAATATGGGATATCATACCTAGTTATTATTTTTAATAAGGGACTTTGTGCCTATACATCATACTTAATTAGGGTCATTATGCATGTACATCACATTTAAAAGGGATAAAATTCCCATATATCATATTTACATGGGACACTATTGCCAAGGGTTACTATTCCCGATTATCACAAGTTGATGGGACACCTTTCCTAAGTATCATAGGTGGATGGGACACCCTTATCAAGTATCACAAGCATAAGGTATTCCATTACTGGTTGTCATAATTAATTAATTAATGGTCATGCCTTATTAAATGTAAAGGGTTAATTAAAATTCATTTAACTTACCATTTAACTATGGGTCATAACCTTTATTCACATATAAGTAACATTAAGTAGTTATACCACTCATTTAAATTCAATTCAAGGTGATAAATTCAATTAGTAATCAATACAAAACCACTTACAAAATGGTTTCGAAATTTAGATATTAAATAAGCCATGGGAATATAATACCCACACCCTAAGGGGTGGAACTAGTCAAGAGGGGTAATTCCCCATCTATAATTAAAGGCATATGATAAAAGTATATCATTCTCAACAATTTATATTAAGAAAAATATCAATTTTAAGGAAACATATAGAAATTCAGGTGTGTGGCATGATTAATCATGTTATAAATCGAGTCAACTTTTGTGAAAAAGTACTATACCATCTAAATTATGGTGGTAAATGGCCCCTCATTCATTTTTTTCCTTTAAATCGTGCTATAATGGATGAAGTCATAAAAAAAAGGCAAATACCATGAAAATGTTCCATATTAGTTTGCACCAAAATAGAGCATAATATGGTAGAAGAAGCCAATAAAGGAAAGAAGATGGATGAATATCTTACTAAAACACGTCTAATTCAACTTATGGTAATGAGATCAGATATTAGATGAGTTAGAGGCTTCAAATCCTAGCTTGGAGAGGAATGAGGGTTCCTGGGAATGTTGTCTTCTATGAAATGGGAGGGATATAGAATATGTTTAATTTTAAAAGAATGGGAGAAGGAAAATTCACCCAATTTTAAGGTGTCTCAAAGTTTGGACACATGGTTGGCCAAAATGTGCACCAAATATGTGCTAAAACTATCCAAAAGGATTAACCCCTCTCATGGAAATCCCACACATTTTAAACAATCCATGATGCAACCATGTGGGAATACTGCCTATGTGGTACTAAGGGTATGGGGTAGGCTCATGGTTTTCCAAACCATGCACAGCCTATGAGTATTTAGTTTTCTAAATAGACATGTATCCTAATTCATATGGTTTATCTAACCGTTATCCCTTATATATTATTCCAATGGTTAAGCTACAAAATTACTACTAATAGTGCAAAAACTGTACGCCACATTCCACTTCTCCAAAATTTAGAGATTGAGGCTTTAAACAAGATCCAGATTCTCCCAAACCCTTTCTTAAATCTTAATAATGTTACTAGAAATAAATAAGATGTTTATATATGAAATTAAAGAGTTTTTAAGTCATTTTAAAACCTAGTATCAAATAATATTCCCTCCTTAAAAAACTCATCCCTGAGTTGTGCTTCTGATGGTGGTAAAAGATCATCAGAGAATAACTCCATTCATTGAGGAAGTATGCCAGTCACTCTCTCCTAGGTCTCATCATGTACATGTTCATGTTTTAATAGCACCAATACTAGAGGAACTATCATGTATCATAGGTCCTTTGTGTTATGATCAATGGTCCCAATAGGGTACTCTACTAAGGAAGCATTAGCTTCCAATTCAATATATTCAAGATCAAAAGTACAAGATGAGTTTGAAAAGTAATGGTGAAGCTGATGCACATGAAAGTCATTGTTCATAGCCTGTTACTTATGAGGTAATATTAACTGATAGGCCACTGGACCAACTCTATTTTAGTTCTAAAAATGCCTTACATAATGAAGAAATCGCTTACCCAATCTATAAATTAATTTATGACCCAACCTAGGTGAAAATTGTAGAAATACTTGATGTCCCACATCAAACTCTAAAGGTTTATGATGACCATTGGAATTATATTTTTTTCTGAGACTAATTTATAACTATACACTTATGGATAATTTATACCTACATTGTAGTATCCTAAATGAAATGAGGTCCCAGTAGTGTTTCCACACCTGCCTCTAGCCAACACAAAGGTGAAAGGCATGGCCTACTGTATAGGGCCTCATAGGGATCCATATGTATTTTTTCCTAAAATGTTTTTTTTGTAGGAAAACTCAAAAAGTTATAGGTGATTCTTGAAATAACCTCCAAAATCTAGTACACATGTTTTGTGAATATCATTGAGAATCTAAATCATACGCTTGGATTTCCCATTGTTCTATGGGTGTAAAGTTGTGCTTGGGATCACTTTTGTACTAGGATCCTTCTAAAATACCTTCCAGAAACATGTCATAAACTGAGAATCCTTATTCGAAATAGTAGAATGAGAAACACCATGAATATTTAAAAACTCTTGTAAATAAATCCTTCCTAGATATTCTAATGAAAATGTCTCTATAATAAGTGCAATGTGTGAAACCTTGGTAAATTGGTCAGTGACTACTCATAATGTGTCACTACCTCAATGTACCCTAGGTAAACCTGTTATGAAGTCCAAGGTTAAATCACCCCATTTCCACTTAGGAATGGGAAATGGTTTCAAAATCCCCACTGTTCACTGGTGTTATGCATTACCTGATGATATGTGAAGCACTAAGCGATAAAACATGCTATCTAACTCTCTATATCTGGACACCAATATTAATGATGTATGTATTGGTACATATTGGTAAAACCTTAGTGCACTTCCCAAATAGAGGCATGGGATTTCCACATAAACTCCTCTCATATGTCTACTGAAACACAAACATTTCCTTGAACATGTAAGATCTCATCCTCATAAACAAACCGACCATGTGGTGGGTCCTCACCTAAAACACTCTCCCTTAGGACTATTCCCTTGGGATATGATAATCACTTCCTCATCACTTTCCTCAAAAGTGAAGAGTTAAATGCTAAATATACTAAAAAATACTTCCCATGATACTCCTAAACATTCAATCACATCTTAGAAAACAGTCCCATCAGTGTCAACTAACTATTGGCCCATGGGATGACCTGTGTCTGGGTCTTCCAAATCAGGACAATAGCAATTGTAATTCCCTTCCATGATGTATAAGAGAGATCAAATTTGAAAGATTGTACATATTTTACCCACCTACACTAACTGAGATTCAAGTAACACTATATGGAAATCTATTTGATTTTTTTGTCCATCTAAATGATGAAATACCCCCCAAAATATAATTCCACCAACAACATAAAAATGAACCATAACTATGATCTCAAGTTCATGAATAGGGTAATTACACTCACAGGGTCTCAACTATAAGGACATGTACCCCATAAATTGATCTCCTTTATTTAGAAATGCTCCTAGACCATTACCTAATGCATCACAATAAACTGTATATCTTGTACCAAGATCTATAATAAGCAAGATCAACACTAAATTCAATATTCCTTTTAACACTTGAAAGGATTTCTTCTAGGCTTCAAACCATAATAAATTCACACTCAAATTATCCAATCATGTTAGAGGAAATGGTAGGAATAATAAGTCTTTAATTAAATTCCTATAGTATCCATCCACCCCCCCCCCCCAAGAAACTACATACATCAAATATTCTCTTAGGATATTCCTAAGATACCACAACGATCACCTTATCTAGGCCAATATATAATTCTTCCTCTGAGATGATGTGTCCCAAGAATAGTAACTTGTTGATCAAAAAGTAAAATTTTGTGATATTGGAATACATCAAGTGCTCCCTCTTTGTATTCAACACGATCTCAATATGTTGGGAATGGTCAGGTCAAGTACTAGAATACCCAAAAAAGAATACTACCACAATTGAATCTAGATACAGGTGGAAATCCTAATTCATTAGAGCCATAAAAACCATGGGAATGTTTTTAAGACCAAATGGAATAACGAGATAATCATAAAAGTCATATCTAAAATATAAGGATTTGCATGGTATGTATTATTTCCTTATATGCACCTGATGGTAGCCCAACCACAATTCGATCTTAGAGAAAACCATAACTCATTAGAGTTAGTCGAAGAGTTCATCTATAAAAAATAGTAGATATTGATTCTTTACCATAATATAGTTTAATTTCCATTAATACATTAAAAATATGAGGTTACCTTGTACCTTGTTTCTAAAAAGGATAGGTGAACACCACTGTGAAGTACTGGTTCATATGAAACTCTTAGCTTCCAAATCCTTCAACTACTTCTTGAGTTCTTGGAGCTCAGTTGGTTCCATCCAAAAAGGAGTAATGGACATTGGTGCCTCTTTTAGAATTATCTAAATGGTTTAAACTACCTATATTATATGATGTTTCCTAGAAAATTTGTTAGGTAAGACATCCCTGAAAGGATCCACAGTAGGAGGGAATTCCATACGTTGTGTTCCCTGATCTCTCATAAAGAGACTATCCAAATGGAATGTCACTCCACTGAGCCCACAATTAGAAATTCCATCTTGAATCTACCAGAAATTCCATTCACCCTTATAAACATAGGTACTAACCTCGTGTGATGTTATGGAGACCCTTGGATGGTAGAAATCATTGCGATCATGATACGACACTAACCATTCCATTCTATGTATAATTTTGAAACCAATAATTTCAAGGGAAAAAGGTTTCTATAAGAATCAATACCTTCATATCTTAAGGGGATACACTTTACACTAGTGTATACTCTCGGATAGAAACCCCAATGATGTGTTAATATTCATCACACCACATAATTTCTGTATTTCTAAGCCCAAATTTTCCTTAATTCTCACAAATATAAATGAATGTGACCAACTATATCAAATAATGCACGTAATAAAGTAGAGGCTAATAGAATATCACCTCAAACTATAAAAGTCCTAAAACTCTACTCCTATTGTGTAGGATTCACTACATATATATATCTAGATCCATGACCCAGAGATACAACATGGCAACCATGAGTAGGTCTACTTTACTGGCATTGAATGTATTCATCTTGGATACCCCAACCATGACCACCTACATTGCCTAGATGGCCATTAGTAATCTAGACACCTTCTTGTAGAGGTGTTATTGATCCTATTCCTAAAGGATGGGATGATACAAATTCTCTCCCACTAAGAATATAGGGAGAATTTTGGAAAAACCACTGATGATTCCCCAACCTACTATAACCTCGAAATTCAACAAAATCTCTAGGACACTCAGTATTCTTATGCCCTATATTTATACACTAGTGTCACTCTATGTAACTATCAGTACGTATCATTTGGATACTACAACCCACACTTGTATACTCTAAGGGATGCTTCCTATCTCTCAAAAAACTACTTTCCTATCTATGCATGGAACCACCCTTGCTGAAACCGTATTCTTACCTTAGGTTCTACTCGGTGATGAGGGTCTAATTCACTATCTCATGGATGGTATTCAATCGAATTAAATTCACCCAATATCATATGTAATATATAATCCCATCCTCAAATTTTCTTGTTTTCATTAAATTATCATTGGTAAGAGTCCGTGAGAATTTCTGTAGTTCATTGAACCAAGATGAATATCCCATTACAGGCATAAAACCCTATTATAGATGCATAAACTCTATAGTTTGGTCTACTCTCAATGTCTGAGGGAATATATAATCATATAAGACTATCTGGATGTCCACATAGACCATGACCTAATGATTATCATCCTGGGTAATCACATCCCACAAAAAATTAGAATAATCAAAAGGTTGATAAGTCACAATATTGACCCTCCTCTCTAGAGGAATCTCTAAATTCATGAAGATAGATAACATAGGCTTTATCCATGACATAGCATCTTGGGTGTCAATATCCATCGAGAAGGAAGGTGGATGCTATTGATGATATTCTAACATTAACTTTTCCTTATAAATGGAAGTTCATGAAGATCCTTTCATATATTGTATAAACTATAGAAAGATCTCTTATAAGTAAGCATCGGTGCCCGGATTGGAAAAAATAGGTGGTGCCTGAAGTGAAACCACTAGAGGTAATTCTAGTGGCTCAGGGACCACCTCCTCCAATGCATGATCATCACCACCATCTTAGTTCACGACTCAAGAATGTAATTTAATAATAGTTCTACAATTTCCAAATGCACACCATAGATAACTTTCAACAACATATAGAATCAAAGATATCAAAAAGGGTATGTACATAGACTTACTGTAAATGATACACACCTCTCTAACTAATTATAAATATAGGTCTAGGTGGTAAGTAAAATCACAATGGATCACAAGATACATTTCCTACTTCCCACTACTAAGTTTGAGTTTATTTCATGGTCTTACATAACACAACAAAGGTCCTAGTATATGGAGTATTAATTTCAATGTATGGAGGAAAACAACATTTACTTTTCAATTTTAATCCTCATTTAACAATAACCATTTCATTTAATATATTAATATCATTTAAGTGACTCATTTCTATTTGTATATATGTTATAGTTTATTTATATGAGTCCCTATTACAAATTTATAAAACCCATACTCTTTATAAATTCTAATTTCCATGTTTTGTAACTATGACTTGACCCTTACATCTAGTATCAGGATGTAATAGGTTATATAAAATGATATGATTAAATGAATTACCATTTCCAATTTATATAAGAACATTCTTCTTAAATTAAAATTGTAATTCATGTAATCAAATCAACTAACATTTCATCCCATAGAACCAGTGGTCCATGGCTCAAACATGGCATAATTGGTTAATTAAGGTTTCATCATCAATCTATATGGGAAAAGGTCTTTGATATTGATGTAGACACTTTAATTAATCAAATTATTCTATTCTAACAAAAAACATTATAATATTTATATATACAACATTCAAGGCACTCACAAAAATCATTGGTAACACAAGTAATGAAAATAATGAGATACACCCATATGACATGGAATAATGCATGACATGTAAATTCTCAAGGTTCCTATTATGATGAATGATATGTTCCATCCTTAAAATATCATAACAATAAAAATGACTCCATAATGATAATATCAATGAAAATAATTCCACAATACATGTGTGTCATACAATTTTGAAATTAGTAGAACTATAATAGGCACAAACCAATACAGAAATATCACAACCGAGGTAATTTGACTTTACCCTACATGTGAATTAGCTAATACTAGGAATAAGTTCATTACCAAGTTCCTACAAGTTATTAGTATCTTATCTAATACCCAAAGAGTAAGCAAAATGAATTAGTGTGCTTTGATACTACTTTGTGATGCCCCAGACCTAGTTCACTCATATGTAATCAAACTCGATTGGACACATGGCCTTAAGAATGCCTCCCTAAAAACTAGAGGATGCTGACTAACAGTGAGGTCCACGAGTGTGATGGTGGGAAGACTATGACCTCTGGTCATAGTGTATCATAGTGGTATATAATAACGATAAACATTAGAAATAGTGATGAAGAACCATTATCAGAATAATAAATCATCCAAATTAAATAAACAGGTCAGAGCATAGTAAATATAAAATACTAAAATGCTGATCATGTAATGTGATATTTAAAAGTGGGATTAAGGGTACATGAATAAATATCAAGCTATAAAATATTACAAAAAGTCCAAAAACTCTCTCCACTAGGATCATAAGAATAATCATGGTCCTCAACTCCTATACTCCCACCTAAGTAGACAATCAAACATCCACAACTAGATTCTTCCCTTTGTCACTACCAGTATCCATGAGTTCTAATCAGTTACAAACTAGAAACCTAAATAAGGTGTGATATAAATTTAGTAGGTAACCACCAATGATGTCTAGTAAAATCTAATCGGTGCATTTAAAATGACTAGTGTGTTTGTATAATACTAAAAAGAAATAAAAAATTTAAACATGCCAGCTTGGTTTGCAAAGAACAATAAGATGATTCTACCTACTTTATCTTAAGATGTAAAATCTATGAACAAGTAACCATATATGTATATATGTATACATATATATGGTCTATATATGTAGTGATTTTTAAATCCATATATATGGACACTACTACTATCTGGAACCTGAGGTGTAACTTAGAAATCCATGGATAGTATCATGATCTCATAGAAAGTAAGGGGATTCCATTCTTTGGTGTCACATATCATGTGGGTCACCATGCCAATATAGCACAATATGGGTTCCATGACCTATTATCACATTTAATTGGGGACTCTATTCCCACACATCTTACTTAATTAGGGTCATCATGCTCATACATCACATTTACAAGAGACTACATGCATATATATCACATTTACTTGGGATGCCATGCCCAAGGGTCACATGTAAGCGAGTTTCCATGCTCGAGTATCACATGTATATAGGACACCTTGCCCGATTATCATAGGTGGATGGGAAAATGTGCCCGAGTATCATAAACATAATGGATTCCATGACCATTTATCACAATTCATCAATTAAGGTTATCCATTCCTTAATACATGCTAATGGTTAATTACAATTCATTTATCATACCATTTAAATGTTGGAAATAACATTTATTCATATGAAAGTCATCTGAAGTGGTCATACCACCTAATTCCATTCAATTCAAAGTGGTCAATTCAATTAGGCATCAATCCAAAACTACTTAGATGGTGGTTTGACTATTTAGATATTTAATAAGAAAAGGGAATTACATAAACACACTCTAAGGCAGTGGATCTAGTCAAGAGGGGTCATTCCTCATCAATAATTAATGTAATATGAGACAATTCTATCATGATCAATAATTTAGATTATGTAAAATTAAAATTTTAAAGAAACATGTGGAAATTCCATCATACGAAATGACATCACATGTTATAAAATGACACAACTTTTAGGAAAAAATACTAGACCACCTACCCTATGACAGTAGATGACCCCTATTTCTTTTTTTCCTTTAAATTCATCTACAATTGAAGAAATCAACAAAATAGAAAAATTGATTGAAAATAGGGTGTATTAGGTCACACCAAAATAGAATATAAGATAGTATAGGAAATGAATGAAGGAAGGAAGAGAAAATAATCTATTATAGGTACGCATCCAACACAACTAACAGTGATGAAATCAGAGACCGGATGAGGTAAGGTATCAAAACCTATATTGGAGAGGAAGAAGGGTTCCCAGGTGTGTGGTCCACTATGAAAAAATGGGGTAGAAAAAGGAGGTTTATGTTTAAAATAATAGATATGAAAAAAGGTAAATTTACCCAATTTTAAGGGGTCACACAGTTTGGCAACACGGTTGGAAAAAACGTCCACTAATTGTGCACCAGAATTATCCAAAGGAATCCACCCCTGACATGGCTATCCTGTATGGTTTGTAAAAATTATTCTGCAATCATACTGAGTTACAGCCTAAGTGTCACTAAGGTTACAAGCTAGTCGCATGGTTTTCTAAACTATGTGAATCCCATACAAGTTCCTTAAACAACATATATAAAGTTTTTCACATGTCCATGTGGCCTCCCTCGCATGGTTTATCCAATTATATCTCTTATATATGATCCACATGGTTAATCCATATGGTTAATACTAACTATGTTCCTCATACTGCTTATCCAAAATTTAGAGCTCCATCCTCAAAAAAAGACTCATATGCTTTTGATCCCATCATTAAACACTTAATCATGTTTTTATAAAGAAAAAATATGTTTAAACTAGAAATTAATGGGTATGTACCTCATTTTAAAACCTAGTATCTTATAATTATGTGGTATCCCATTATAATTATTGTTTCTTAAACTATACTTCTTGGATTTATTCAATGGGTAGAACCTAGTGGAATCTTGTTAACACTGAATATGATGGAAAATATGGTGATAATAAGAAGCCAAAATGGATGATGACTAGAGAGAAATATATTTTCATTATTAATAATAATTTATCATGATATATAATGAAAAAATTTCACCTTAAACAACTCTAGGACTCACCAAATAAGAGAAGGATAGATTTTTCTAAGCGCACGGGTGGTGGGTACCATGGAGTAAAGAAGTTTAAATTTTCATCATGTTAGAAGTTTTGAAAGGAAAACAATTAAAATGTCTCAATGGAAAATAAAAAAAAACTATGTGTGAAAATGAGGGATATAGAGAAACAAATTATTAATGAGTTCAATGTCATATATATAGGAAAGATAAGCATTACCTAATTCATTGTTTTAATACAAGGTTTAATACCTATACTATGGAAGTAGTTATGATATTTCAATGATAAAAGTTAAAGTATTGAAGTGTTTATGTGTTAGGATTTGAGAATTATATTTTATAAATATTATATCAATGATGTTTTGTTTATAATAATCATAAAACACCTAAGGATTTTTCCATAGTAGTTTTCATTCAGGATTTTAAATCCTATGTGAATGGTATCCATAACCAAGAAAAGTGATTTAGTGGTAAGGTGATATTTTATTGATGTAGACCTGATTGAGGTAAAAATAACCCATAATGTATGCCTAATGTTGAGATGATAATAATTGAGATAAATATATGATTTATATGGGTAAATATATTATTTTTTTTAAGAATAAAGATAGATCAATACAACTCTACATTGATTATCAGAAACATAACAAGATCAAAATCAAGAACAAGTATCCCTTAACCTGTATTGATGACTTTTCTGATCAACTACACAGATCTCAATACTCATCCAAGATTGACATTTGTTGTAGATATCATCAATTAAGGGTTAAAAAGAAGGATATACCCAAGACGACATTTCATAAAAGGTACGGACACTGTCAATATATAGTGATTCCATTTTCCCTACTAATTCACCTACTATATTCATAAATTTAATGAATTGGGTATTTTGAGTTTGCCTAGATTAGTTTTTATTAGTCTTTATAGATGATATTATTATATATATTCAAATATAAATTAAGATCAATAAAATCACTTGAGGATTGTGGTGAAGGCCCTAAGGAAGGATAAGTTGTATGAAAAATTTATGAAGTGTAAATTTTAGATATAAATTATTTCATTTTTAGTTCATATAATCTCAAGTGAGGGTATATTGGTGGATCCATCAAATAAAAAGTCTATTTAACATTTTCCTAGATTAACCACTATGACTGAGATCTAAAGTTTTATTGGTTTGGATAGATATTATCTATGGTTTGTGGAGAATTTCTCATAACATTCTAATACACTCACCAAGTTAACTTAGAAGGGAGAAAAGTTCATTTTGATGGATGTATGTGAGGAAACTTTTATGGAACTAAAGATAAGTTTAGTCAGTGCACATGTGATTATGTTAACTTGTAGTGGAGAAGGGTTTTTAATCTATAGTGATGCATCAAATTAGGGATTAAGATGAATTCTCAAGAATAATGACATGGTTATAGATTATGCATCTTGATATTTTAAGGTTCATGAGAAAAATTACCTAAATCATGATTTGGATTTAGCTGATATAATTTTTCATTAAAGATATGGAGGCATTATCTTTATGGAGAAAGGTGTTATATATGTAGGTACTGATGATAATATTTTAAGGTATATATTCAAACATAATGATCTGAACATTCTCCATCAAAAATGGTATGATTTGAAGTTTATGATTTCTCAAAACATTACCACCCTGGAAAAGTGGACAAGGTGGTCGATGCTTCGAGTCAAAAGGATCATGATAGATTATCTAAGATAAGGATCAAAAAAGATAAAATATTTATTGATTTCAAAAGGATGGATCTAGAAATTTTGAAGGAAGGGTACAAATAATATCTTTCTCAAATGAGTGTTCAACCATTTATATAATTGATATTAAAGAGGCATAGAATGATGATGTAGACCTACAGAATATGTTTAGAAATGTTATTGAGTTTAACCTTGATTATGATGAAGTGATAAGGTATAGGAACCATGTATGTGTTACATACAAACCCAATTTGAATAATATATTAAAGGAATATCATAGTTCTTTATTCTCTATCCATCTTGTTAGTGAAAATATGTACAAAGATTTGAAATAGTTTTTTAGGTGGGATAAAATAAAGAGAGATATTTCATTTTTTAAATCCTAGTGCTTGGTATGTCAAAAATATAAGGTTGAGAGAAAAAAATTTAATAAGATGTTAAAACTATTACACATACTATAATGGAAATAGGAAAACATAACCATGGATTTTTTTTCAAAATCCTCATAACATATAAAGGGAATATTACTATATGGGTTTTCGTCAATCACCTTACAAAGTCATCACACTTTATCGCTATTAGAGAATATTTTTATCTTGATCATATTTCCATAATACACATTAAATAAGTAGTAAGGTTTCATAGAGTACTACATTCTATTTTATCTGATTTTGATCTTAGGTTTACTAAAATGTAGAGACTCGAATCATAACGTACAAGGACATTACATTACTTTTACGGAATACTTATTACATAACAAAAACACACACACAAGGACCGTTATAGTTTAGTGTCTTTGGAAACTCGGAATGTAATCTTCTAATCATGGTGAAATATCATAAACATCTCCCATAAAGATCTTCCCCTTTTTTTCTTACCTAAAACCTTTCTTTATATCCTGGGGAAAATAAAACATACAAAAGGGTGAGCTCAAATGCTCAGTAAGGGTAAACAAAATAAATATCAATCACATCATATACATAAGAACATAACTTTTGGAAATCTTAACTAGCAAAAGAGATCATAATATCATAACATGGGATAAATCATATAAGTGAAATGTAATCCCAATAATCATAACTTAAAACATGAAACTTTGTGGCATACACACATAATCATAGAGAATCATTTCTTATTAGTCAAGACTCATTGCCAATACTATCTTAGTGGACAAAGTCCATTTCTGAACCAAGTCACCCTCGTTTCAGTCTTGTTTCACTGAACCGGTATAACCTAACATTTCATCCATGTCTATCTCATGAGATATAAAATCTTTACCCAATGCATTGGAGGGAGATATAGGTCCCACCCATCTCATAATGATACCATTCTTATGTGTGCCACAAAATCTTAAATCATACATCATTTCATAACCCATGTAATAAAAATGGGATTTTTAAACATCATGACATCATAAAACAATTCATATAAGATAAAGTAATTCATAAAAATATAATTCCATCACAACATAATCAAATCAATAGGGATAAAAAACAGAATCCTTTATTATCTTAGATGGAAAATAATTTTGATAAAACACTTGAACTCCATTCTTGAGGAAAATATCCTTTCAGCTTCAAAAACACCTTTCCTTTCTTAACATGTCGTACAATTATAAACTAAAAGAAGTTGATTAAAAATAAACTTGAAAACTTGTAAATGAAGCTTCTTGGAAATAATGTTTTAAAAATCCATTCATGTCGTATAAGTTAAAAAAACATTCTTCTCGTACTTTTGTCGGAAAAGTCAAAAAGTACCTCGTACGAAAAACGACAAAAGATTCCTTTCATATCTTTTACTAAAAACTCACCAATGGGTAAAATTGGATTTAAACAATTGTAGGTGGATGGAAATAATATTACATATTGAGGAAACATGGATGTGGATGATAAAATACACCCTAGTAAATACTAAAGTATAAACAATCTCGGATAAAAATGAGATTGTGATATTTCCCTTACCTTATGTCCGATATGATTTGTACGTATCTAAACCTCCTGTATAATGATTTAAATAATTTCATTAACATATTACAGAATCATATTCATTTTTATGATATCATATATGGTTCACTTATGACTTTATATTACCCGTTCTTTTGTAAATTCCATGTTAAAGAAGTGTTTTGGCTAAAATCGTTTTATTTATCCTAGGTGTTTGGACTTGTTGTTCTTGACATTATTATTACTTATATCATGATTTACTTACTTCCAGAATATAAAACATGATTTTTATATCATATATATTCAGTATATATATATATAATAGATAGATAAATGAAATTAAACACACCGTTCATGGAGACGGTAGTCCGTACGTACGCATGAACGCTGTTTTCCTTGCCTTATTGTCTTGAATGAAGTAAGTAGATGAAATACATATATATATATATATAAATCCAGTAGATTTAACATGTCATATATTTCATTATTATTCATTATATATACTTTATAATCATTCATGAATGGTTAATGTGGAGAATGAATCTCATCGCGTCGTGGAGATGGTAGTCCGTACGTACGCACGAGCGATGATATCGTTCCCATGGTCATGGAATTGTGTTGAAGTATATGTATACTATTTCAGTATCAATATAACTTTATAATAATCATATATAGTTACTAATTACACCATTATACCCATCCAATTAAGGTGGTGGTGGAAAATAGATTACACCACGGCGTGGAGACGGTATTCCGTACGTACGCACGCGCGGTGATTTCCTTTTTCCGTAAGATGGATAGAAGGTTAATTAGAGTTGTTTCATATTTATAATAACATATCAGTATATAATAAATACTTATGTTATTACTTTATCATGAAACAACTAAAGAAGAAGAAGTTGAGGAAGAAAGAAATTGAAAAAGATCAGTAATGGATATTACCTCTTTTTGACGCGCATTCACTTAACCTCCACTTAAAGAACTAAGGATGGTCTTTGAAGAAGACCAGGACCTCTAGGATGATACTATTGAAGTGGAGAAGATTTTATGGCAGGGGTTGGCCGATCTTTAACGCTCAAATTGGTGTGAGGAGGAGAGGGAGGAGGTGCGCTTTTATAAGGGAGGAGAGGGGCACCTTAGAAAAATCTCAAAATATTGTTTTATATTAAGGTCAAATTCGGTCTATAATGGTTCCAAAGGGTATTATTTCGAAGTGAAAGTGGGGATGGGTCGAAATACTCTAAGCCAATAGGATTTATACAAGTTTAGGTTATTATTTTAACCTTATCAATTATATTTAACTCTAAGTTAAATAATTTAGCTTTTACAGTGTCTTTTTGTTTTCTTACACTATATGGTTAATAAACTTACTATATCAAGTCACACTAACCCCAACTTGTTTATTATTAATATATATAACCTTATCTAAGTCATTTTACCGAACCTTAGATTTTTAGGAATAAAATAACAATTAATAATATAATATATATTTTAAAAACTAATTTATGTCAATTTTGACACTATTTGGTACATGATTTTTATGAAATTCATAACAGATTTATAAGTTCGAACCAAGTTACTTAAATCAACAATAACATGTCATATTAACCTAAAAAATTAGTTTAAGTCATAAAAAGTCTCAAATTACATTTATTTGGGCATTTATAACATCAATTATGTCAATATTTCATTAATAATACAATTACTGCATCATCTTTGTGTCATAATAAATGATAATTATTTAATCCCTAAAAATTCTAAATAAATTTCTTTGATGTAGATAATTGTATTATCTTTCTATAGACTATTCATTTTTGAAGTTTCATGAAGTTTTCCACTAAATTAAAATTATTATACTTATAAGATTTAAGAAAGTGACATGTTGTCACATTCTTTGGTTTTAATAATAATTAAATTATTTTCATGGAACAAAGTCCATTAAATGAATCTAATATGACCCTTAGGTGATATGGGTCGACTTTTAGTCATCCAATAGTATTTTGACATGTGTTAGGGTAATTTTATAATATTATATTTACCCTTAATTACCCGATTTACCTTTAACTATGGTAAATAAAATTTACCGTGGTTACTATTCATAATTCCCAAAAATAAAAAGTAGCTTATTAACATAATTTGGATCCCCTGATTCCAAATATGGAATCCATTTTTCCAAATTCAATACACAAAAGTTGCAGATATTAAATTAAAATTAATCCCGTTGTCGAAAGAAAACGGGTTTTTCTTTAAAACTTTGCAAATGAATGAATTGATTTAACCTACGAATTCAAGGTAAAATCAATCCTAATGACATACATTATATGAAATGGTAAAAATATATTCTATTTATACTTTAAAACCATTCAATATTATAATTTAACCACATAAGATATTACGATGAAAAAAGTTGTTTTTAATTAAAATATAGCGTGTTTTTACTATTCATTAAAATATGAAAGTCCTCAGAATAAAATGAAAAATTTATCCCAAGTAAATTTTTATTTCTTGATTCCAAATAATAATTTTATTTTGTCAAATTGATCTTATAAACATGTCAAAAACTATATTTAAAGTGGGTGCTCCATTAAAAGGCGGCAAAACTGCATTTTTTTTTAAAATACTTATTTTACCCGAAAAATTTATTTTGTTCTTATACCATGTTCTAGAAAATGAGTAAGATGAATAATAATGTTATAAAATTCAAAATTTAGTTAACACTATTCATAACGGCTAGTTCATAACAATATTATAATAATATATCGTTGTTTAGTAAATCCCGGTATTGCGTACAACACACGCTATCAAGGAAGGTCGCGATTACGTGTAATGCAAGCCAAGTCAGGGTTGCGTGTAGTGCACGACTCCTTTGTTGTTGCGTATAATAGAATCCAACCATATTTTATTTATACATTGAATATATATATATATATATATATATAAACTCAATGTTTCGTAGAATAACTTCTATCAAACGAACTTGAAATTGTGTGTAACAAGAGCCAAGAAAAGTGTTGCGTATACTGCAAGCTAATACAGTGTTGCGTATAGCACAAGATAATCTTGGTGTGTCGTACAATAGAAGATATGAATGAAATTAAAAATAATATATCTTATAAAATCTCGGGTTGTTACATTCTACCCCCCTTAAAATGAATTTTGCCCTCGAAATTCTTCGGGATTATAAATGGTTTACTATTCGAAAGTTTCATTAATAGAAACCCACATAGTAAAAAGGAATACCAAAACCAATCTTTAAAAACAAAAGTATGAAACGTAATGGTTACCCAAAGAAACTAATCATTGGGTTTCCACATAGGTGAAATTATGGATATGGAAGAGAAATCTAACCATCATGTTCTGATGGAGAGTGGTAGAGAACATGGCTATGAAAAAGCCGACAATCAAAAAGCCATAGATTTGTGATTATCTAAGGTACCATATGATTCATCGGATATAAGGGCAGTAGGACAACATTTTTGGTTTTTCAAGATCATTTCCCTAAAGTTGATGAAATTGGAATTAGAAGAAATACTTTCATGATTTTGGTATAGTCTCACTGTTTGTCATTATTTGGAAAATTTCAACTTCATCTCTTAAAGAAATGAAGTTGAATTTGTCATTCGTGATGTGTTAGCAGATCATGTGTTAGAATTATGGGTCATTCCATCTGTCTCAAACAAAAGGTTAGAAAAGTTATCAAAAAAATACATAAGTCTATCTATAGTGAGATTAATCTTATATAGTTCCTAAAATGGACTTATAATTCATATATCATACTCCTTAATATAATAAAACTAGTTTATACTAAATAGGGACTTCCTGTAGTCCAGTGGTAGGAGATAAAGGCCAGTCGCACTTCGGTTGTGGGTTCGATTCCCACAGCCTTGTCCGACGCGATGGGCTGTCGCCCGTCCTGCAGGTTTTCCTTTTTCTAAAACTACATTACTATAAAATCCAATCAGTAATATCAAAAAAAGTTCTATACTTAAACAATAATTAGCATATGTCCAACATAATCCATTCCAATATTTAGGCTTATCTAAAATACTTCGGTCCAAGCTCATAGTATAAAGAAAACAATTACTTGAAATGTCATCAACCAAGCGTGTTAATACCATCATTTATCCCCCCATATATATATATATTGTTGGTCACATTCCAATCATGTGAATACCTTAATCATGTATTCTCTTGAAAAAACGAATACCCATTGAACCATAGTGAAAACTTGAATACAGTTAAAAGTTAACACTTTCCACGTACCAAAATCCTCAAAATTCTATATACTCAAACCATGATATCACTTAGTCCTTATATCAATCATGAGATCATGAATACTATTAAACATTTCATTTTCTTGTTTTCCCTTCATTATGCGCATATCATCTTATTTCCAAAAATATCTCAATCACTTTGAATGCCACATTATACCAATACATAAATATTCCAATACTCCATGATACAACATTATTTTGGAATCCCATTACATAAACACTTAATCATTACACCACATCGTTGTCATATTCAACATCGCCAACAGTGATCGCATGTGACTTCCCTTTGTCCTTTGCCTTAAGCGGTTTCTCATGTCGATCATCACTAACCCTTGGATTAGGGCATTTATTAGCATAATGCCCCATTTCCTTGCACTTGAAGCATTGAAGTGTTGGTGGTGAATTCTCTGCAGTGTTTCCTTTATTCACATCATTAGAAACCCTGTTTCCATTACTTCGACACTCAGCTGCTCGATGACCTTCTTTTCCACACTTAAAACATTTTCTAGTCCCTTTAAGACAATCTCCACCATGATTCCTTCCACACTTTGTGCATAAGGAAACATTCATCTTCTTTTCACCATTATTCTGAGATTTCTCATTGAACTCCATCTTTCGTTTCTTGTCAAAACCATGAGATGGATATGTAACACCAAATTCCATTTCTACCTTGATAGCACAACGCACAATTTCTTCATAGCTACTGAAGTCTCTTATAGCTAATTCCCTTCGAAGACTTGGTTTTAAGCCACTGAAAAATCGATCAACTTTACTTTCAGGTTGGATGATAATGCCAGATGCATACCTTGCAAGTCTTGTAAAATTCACTTCGTATATACCAACAGATTCATCATCCTTCTACTTCAGCTCAAGAAACTCTTTTTCCATCTTTGTTCAAAGAATACGAGGGAAGTACTTACTAAAAAACAAGTTCTTGAACTCGCCCCATTCCATGGACTCAATTTCATCTCTTGGCCTCGTATTCTTGATAAGATTCAACCATTGATCAACTTCACCTTCCAAATGATATACGGCTAAGATGAATTTATCATGTTCATAACATTGATGAACTGAAAATATCTTTTCAGTGGTACTGATCCATTATTCAGCAACAAGTGGATCGGAAGACCCACTGAAAGAAGGTGGACGTTTCCTCATGAAAGACTCAATAGAATATTGTTCCCTTCTCCGATCATTTGGAAGTCCAGAATGATTCATAGCTTGTGTAAGTATAGCAATAAGATTTTGAACTCCATCTCCCATAACACTTGTTTTTTCAGGAGGAAAATCATTGCATTGTCCATTATAGTGATCAACACGGTTCCTTCGGGTTCCATCCATCGTCTAAAACCCAAAAAAAATAGTGTGAGAGACAAAAATAATTCTAGGTAAAACAAAATAGTAAAGGGGGAGTACCCTTAATATCTAACATCTTAGATTAAATTCTAAGATTGTTACTGTAGTTCTAGGACTATATCCTATACGTATACTTATCCTTAGGGATATCCCTAGACATACCTTAGTAATATCTCTAGGGATCTCACTAACGTTTTCGCATCCTAGTTTCCAAAGGTTGACTAAACCTTTCCTCTGATACAAACTATAGAGACCCGAAGCTTAACGTACAAGGGAATTACATTACTTTTGCGGAATACTTATTACATAACAAAAACACACACACAAGGACCGTAATAGTTTAATGTCTTGGGAAACTCGGAACGTAATCTTCTAATCATGGTGAAAGATCTTGAACATATCCCATAAAGATCTTCCCCTTTTTTCTTACCTAAAACCTTTCTTTATATCCTGGGGAAAATAAAACATACAAAAGGGTGAGCTCAAATTCTCAGTAAGGGTAAATAAAAGAAATATCAATCACATCATATACATAAGAACATAACTTTTAGAAATCTTAACCTGCAAAAGAGATCAAAATATCATAACATGGGATAAATCATAGAAGTGAAATGTAATCCCAATAATCATAACTTACAACATTAAACTTTGTGTCATACACACATAATCATAGATAATCATTTCTTATTAGTCAAGACTCATTTCCAAGACTCTCTTAGTAGACAAAGTCCATTTCTGAACCGAGTCACCCCCGTTTCAATCCTGTTTCACTGAACCGGTATAACCTAACATTTCATCCATGTCTATCTCATGAGATATAAAATCTTTACCCAATGCATTGGAGGGAGATATAGGTCCCACCCATCTCATAATGATACCATTCTTATGTGTGCCACAAAATCTTAAATCATACATCATTTCATAACCCATGTAATAAAAATGGGATTTTTAAACATCATGACATCATAAAACAATTCATATAAGATAAAGGAATTCATAAAAATATAATTCCATCACAACATAATCAAATAAATAGGGATAAAAAACATAACCCTTTATTATCTTAGATGGAAAATAATTTTGATAAAACACTTGAACTCCATTCTTGAGGAAAATATCCTTTCTGCTTCAAAGACACTTTTCCTTTCATAACATGTCGTACAATTATAAACTAAAAGAAGTTGATTAAAAATAAACTTGAAAACTTGTAAAGGAAGATTCTTGGAAATAATGTTTTAAAAATCCATTCATGCTGTATAAGTTAAAAAAACATTCTTCTCGTACTTTTGTCGGAAAAGTCAAAAAGTACCTCGTACGAAAAACGACAAAAGATTCCTTTCATATCTTTTACTAAAAAATCACCGAAGGGTAAAATTGGATTTAAAAAATTGTAGGTGGATGGAAATAATATTACAAATTGAGGAAACATGGATGTGGATGATAAAATACACCCCAGTAAATACTAAAGTATAAACAATCTCATATAAAAATGAGATTGTGATATTTCCTTTACCTTATGTCCGATATGCTTTGTACGTATCCGAACCTCTTGTATAATGATTTAAATAATGTCATTAACATATTACAGAATCATATTCATTGTTATGATATCATATATGGTTCACTTATGACTTTATATTACCCGTTCTTTTGTAAATTCCATGTTAAAGAAGTGTTTTGGGTAAAATCGTTTTATTTATCGTAGGTGTTTGGACTTGTTGTTCTTGAAATTATTATTACTTATATCAGGATTTAATTACTTCCAGAATATAAAACATGATTTTAATATCCTATATATTCAATATATATATATATAATAGATAGATAAATGAAATGAAACACACCGTTCATGGAGACGGTAGTCCGTACGTACGCATGAATGTTGTTTTCCTTTCCTTATTGTCTTGAATGGAAGTAAGTAGATGACATACATATATATATACATAAATCCAGTAGATGTAACATGTCATATATTTCATTATTATTCATTATATATACTTTATAATCATTCATTAATGGTTAATGTGGAGAATGAATCTCATCGCGTCGTGGAGACGGTAGTCCGTACGTACGCACGAGCGATGCTATCGTTCCCATGGTCATGGAATTGTGTTGAAGTGTATGTATACTATTTCAGTATAAATATCAATTTATAATAATAATATATAGTTACTCATTACACCATTATACCCATACAATTAAGGTGGTGGCGGAAAATAGATTACACCACGGCGTGGAGACGGTATTCCGTACGTACGCACGCGCGGTGATTTCCTTTTTCCATAGGATGGATAGATGGTTAATTAGAGTTGTTTCATATTTATAATAACATATCAGTATATAAGAAATACTTATGTTATTAATTTATCATGAAACAACTAAATAATAAGAATTTTAAGAAGAAATAAATTGAAAAAGATTGGTAATGAATATTACCTCTTTTTGACGCGCCTTCACTTAACCTCCACTTAAATAAATAAGGATGGTCTTTGAAGAAGACCAGAACCTCTAGGATGATACTAGGGAAGTGAAGAAGAGATTTTGGCAGGGTTTGGCCGAGCTTAAATGCTCAAATTTGTGTGAGGAGGAGAGGGAGGAGGTGCCCTTTTACAAGGGAGGAGAGGGGCACCTTAGGAAAATCTCAAAATATTATTTTATATTAAGGTCAAATTCTATTTATAATGGTTCCAAATGGTCTTATTTCAAAGCTAAAGTGGGTATGGGTAAAAATAATCTCATCCAATAGGATTTATATAAGTTTAGGTTATTATTTTAACATTATCAATTAGATTTAACTCTAAGTTAAATAATTTAGCTTTTACTGTGTCTTTTTGTTTTCTTACACTATATGCTTAATAAACTTACTATATAAAGCCAAACGAACCCCAAGTTGTTTATTATTAATATATATAACCTTATATAAGTCCTTTGGCCGAACCTTAGATTTTTAGGAATAAAATAACAATTAATAATATAATATTTGTTTTAAAAACTAATTTATGCCAATTTTGACACTATTTGGTACATGATTTTTATGAAATTCATAACAGAATGATAATGTAACAACCCGAGATTTTATGAAAAATATTCTTTTTAATTTTATTAATGTCTTGTGTTGTACGCTACACCAAAAGGGGCTTGCACAACACACATCCTTAACTTTCCTTGCATTACACGCAATCGCGACCTTCCTCGATAGCGTGGGTAGTACGCAATACCGAGTTTCACTAAACAACGATATGCTATTAAAATATTATTATAACTAGCCGTTATGAATAGTAATAACCACCTTTTAAAATTTTAGAAAATTTAGCTCTCAAAATGGACTTCATTTTTGGATTCGGAGTATCGAATTTAGCCTATGGTGAAATTTTGGTACTTTTCGGATAACTTTCATATTCTGATGAATAGTGAAAATTACTAAATTATAATTAAAAACAACTTTTTTTAATCAAAATAATTAATAGTGATAAATTATTAATTTGAGTGGTTTTAAAGTATATTTAGAATATATTTTTACAATTTAATACAATGTTGGTCATTTTTTGTAATTTCACATTTAAACCAGACATAAACAAGTGTCAATCTTTTGATAGATATTGTTTCTTAAAAACACGCTCTTTGTTTTAACAGCAGGATTTAATTATAAAATTAATTAATGCAACTTCTATGATATGAATTTGGTACAATAGACTTAATTTTTGAATTCAGAATATGAAATATATCTTAGGATGAAATTTTGGCATTGTTCAGAAAAACATCAATTTTTGATGAATAGTGAAACTACTAAGTGGTAGTTAAAAAAATTAATTTCTTCATAAATCTTAATTTTACCGCTTCTGTGAATGGAATTTCAAAAATCCGAGAGACACGGTTAATGTCAGTAAGTAAAATGTGGTTCAATGAGATGAAAATAATTTTTGGTGAATAGTAACTTTTTACTTTTATTTACCACGGTTAAAAGTAAATAGGGTAATTAAGGGTAAAAATGATATTATTATTACCCTAACACATGTACTAATTCTATTGGACAAGTGTAATTCGACCAAAAACAAGCTTAGGAATAAAATATGACCATTTAGGCCCACTTGGATTAGATTAGGACATTTATTATTATTTAATTCAAAGAAGAGTTAAAAGAGTTAAAATCAAAGTTTATTTACTAAAAAAATTTTAATATAGGTTTGTACATAAGATAAATTAGATTGTAAATATTCATTAGAAAGCTAAAATGATTTCCTACATTATGGTATTTTATTTGTAATTTTTAGACATCAAATAATTTAATTTATATATGTCACAAAGATGATGCAGTAATTATCTTATTAATGAAATATTGACATAATTGATATTATAAATACCAAAATAAATTTAATTTAAGACTTTTTATGAATTCCAATACTTTTCTAGGTTACTATGATATATTATTGTTGATTTAATCAACTTGGTTCGAACATATAATTCTGTTATGACTTTCACAAAAAAATCATATATCAAATAGTGTCAAAATTGACACAAAATAGTTTTTAAATCAAATATTATATTATTAATTGTTATTTTATTCCTAAAAATATAAGGTTCGGCCAAATTACTTAGATAAGGATATATATATTAACAATAAACAATTTGGAGTTCGTTTGGCATGTTATAGTAAGTGTATTAACCATATAGTGTAAGAAAACAAAAAGACACGGTAAAAGTTAAATTATTTAACTTAGAGTTAAATCTAATTGATAATGTTAAAACAATACCCTAAACTTGTCTAAATCCTATTGGATGATAGGATTTCGACCCATCCCCACTTTAGCTTCGAAATAAGACCCTTTGGAACCATTATAAACCGATTTTGACTTTAATATAAAATAATATTTTGAGATATTCCTAAGGTGCCCCTCTCCTCCCTTATAAAAGGACACCTCCTCCCCCTCCTCCTCACACCAATTTGAGCACTCAAGCTCTGCCAACCCCTGCCAAAATATCTTCTCCACTTCCCTAGAAACATCCTATAGGTTCTTGTCTTCCTCAAAGACCAATTTAATGCCCTAAGAGGAGGTGTCAAAGAGGCGCTTCAAAGAAGAGGTAATTACCGTTACCAATTCTTTCATCTTTATTTCTTCTTCCACTTCTTCTTCTTAGGTTGTTTCATTATGAAGTAATAACATTAGTATCACTCATATACTGATATGTTATTATAAGTATGAAACAACCCTATTTCACCATCTATTCATCCTACGGAAAAAGAAATCACCGCGCGTGCGTACGTACGGAATACCGTCTCCATGTCGTGGTGTAATCTATTTTCCACCACCACCTTACATTGATGGGTATAATGGTGTAAATAATAACTATAAATAGTTATTAAAACATCATATTGATTCTGATATATTGTATAATCCACTCCAATTCAATTCAATATTTATGGAAATGATATCATCGCTCGTGCGTACGTACGGACTACCGTCTCCACGACGCGATGAGATTCATTCTCCATGTTAACCATTTAAGAATGATTATAAAGTATATATAAGAAATAATAATGAAATATATGACATTATAAAGCTGCTGGATTTATGTATATATATATATGTATGTCATCTACTTACTTCCATTCAAGACAAATAAGGAAAGGAAAACAGCGTTCATGCGTACGTACGGACTACCGTCTCCATGAACGGTGTTTTTCATTTCATTTATCTATCTATTATATATATATATATACTGAATATATAAATCATATTTTATATTCTGGAAGTAAGTAAATCATGATATAAGTAATAATAATGTCAAGAACAACAAGTCAAAATACCTACGATAAATGAAACGATTTTACCCAAAACGCTTCTTTAACATGGAATTTACAAAAGAACGGGTAATATAATGTCATAAGTGAACCATATATGATATCATAACAATGAATATGATTCTGTAATAAGTCAATGACATTATTTAAATCATTATACAGTAGGTTCGGACACATACGAAGAAAATCGGACCTAAGGTAAGGGAAATATCACAATCTCACTTTTATCCGAGATTGTTTTTACTTTGGTAATTACTGGGGTGTATTTTATCATCCACATCCATGTTTGATCAATATGTAATATTTATATCCTTCTACAATAGTTTATATCCAATTTTACCCTTCGGTGATTTTTTAGTAAAAGATATGAAATGAATCTTTTGTCGTTTTTCATACGAGGTACTTTTTTGACTTTTCCGACAAAAGTACGAGAAGAATGTTTTTTTAACTTATACGGCATGAATGGATTTTTAAAACATTATTTCCAAGAAGATTCCTTTACAAGTTTTCAAGTTTATTTTTAATCAACTTCTTTTAGTTTAAAATTGTATGACATGTTAAGAAATGAAAAGTGTTTTTGAAGTAAAAAAGGATATTTTCCTCAAGAATGGAGTTCAAGTATTTTATCAAAATTATTTTCCATCTAAGATAATAAAAGGGTTCTATTTTTATCCCTATTATTACATGGATTTGATTATGTTGTGATGGAAATATTTTTATGAATTCCTTTATCTTATATGAATTGTTATATGATGTCATGTTGTTTAAGAATCCCATTTTTATTACATGGGTTATGCGATGATGTATGATTTATGATTATGTGGCACACATAAGAAAGGATTCATTATAAGATGGGTGGGACCTATATCTCCCTCCAATGCGTTGGGTAAAGATTTTATATCTCATGAGATAGACAAGGCTGGAACGGTAGGTTATACCGGTTCAGTGAAACAGGACTGAAATGAGGGTTACTTGATTCAGAAAGGGACTTTGTCCACTAAGATAGTCTTGGCAATGAGTCTTGACTAACAAGAAATTATTCTTTATGATTATTTGTGAATGCAACAAAGTTTCATGTTTTAAGTTATGATTATTGTGATTACATTTCACTGCCATGATTTATCCCATGTTATTAAATTATGATCTCTTTTGCATGTTAAGATTTCCAAAAGTTATGTGCTTGTGTATACGATGTGATTGATATTTCTTTTGTTTACCCTTAATGAGCATTTGATCTCACCCTTTTATGTTTTCTTTTACCCAGGATATAAAGAAAGGTTTTAGGTAAAAAAAAGGAAGATCTTTATGGGAGATATTGAAGAATCTTTCACCACGATTAGAAGATTATGTTCCGAGTTTCCAAAGACACTAAACTATTACGATCCTTGTGTGTGTGTTTTTGTTATGTACCAAGTATTCCGCAAAAGTAATGTAATGTCCATGTACGTTAGGCTTCGGGTCTCTACAGTTGGTATCAGAGGAAAGGTTTAGTCAACCTTTGGAAACTAGGATGCAAAAATGTTAGTGAGATCCCTAGAGATATTTCTAAGGTATGTCTAGGGATGTCCCTAAGGTTAAGTATACGTATAGGTTATAGTACTAGAATTACGCTAACGATCATAGAATTAAACCTATGATGTTAGATATTGAAGGTACTCCCCCTTTGTTATGTTGTTTTCCCTAGCATTATTTTTGCCTCTCACACTATTCTTTTTGGGTTTTAGACGATGGCTGGAACCCGAAGGAACCGTGTTGATCAATGCAATGGACAATGCAATGATTGTCCTCCTGAACAAACAAATGTTATGGGAGATGGAGTGAAAAATATTATTGCTATACTTACACAAGCTATGAATCATTCTAGACTTCCAAATGAGCATAGAAGGGAACAATATTCTATTGAGTCCTTCCTGAGGAAACGTCCACCTTCTTTCAGTGGGTTTTCTGATCCACTTGTTGCTGAACAATGGATCGGTACCACTGAAAAAATATTTTCAGTTCTTCAATGTTCTGAACATGATAAAGTCATCTTAGCAGTATATCGTTTGGAAGGTGAAGCTGATAAATGGTGGAATCTTATCAAGAATACAAGGCAAAGAGATGAAATTGAGTCCATGTAATGGGATGAGTTCAAGAACTTATTTTTCAATAAGTACTTCCCTCGTATTCTTCGAACAATGATGGAGAAGGAGTTTCTTGAACTAAAGCAAAAGGATGATGAATCTGTTGGTATATACGAAGCGAATTTTACAAGACTTGAAAGGTATGCATCTGGCATTATCATCCAACCTGAAAGTAAAGTTGATCGATTTTTCAGTGGCTTAAAACCAAGTCTTGGAAGGGCATTAGCTATACGAGACTTCAGTAGCTATGAAGAAATTGTGCATTGTGCTATGAAGGTAGAAATGGAAGTTGGTGTTACATATCCATCTCATGGTTTTGACAAGAAACGAAAGATGGAGTTCAAGGAGAAATCTCAGAATAATGGTGAAAAGAAGATGAATTTTTCCTTATGCACAAAGTGTGGAAAGAAGCATGGTGGAGATTGTCTTAAAGGGAATAGAAAATGTTTTAAGTGTGGAAAAGAAGGTCATCGAGTAGCTGAGTGTCGAAGTAATGGAAAAAGGGTTTCTAATGATGTGAATAAAGCAAACACTGCAGAGAACGCACCACCAACACTTCAATGTTTCAAGTGCAAGGAGATGGGACATTATGCCAATAAATTCCCTAATCAAAGGGTTAGTGATGATCAACATGAGCAACCACTTAAGGCAAAGGACAAAGGGAAGTCACATGCGATCACTATTGGCGATGTTGAATATGACAACGATGTGGTGGAATGATTAAGTGTTTATGTAATGGGATTCAAAAATAGTGTTGTATATAGTATCGTGGAATATTGGAATATTTATGTATTGGTCTATTGTGGTTTTCAATAATTTTATGGTACCATTAACCATGGAAAGTGATTGAGATATTTTTGGAAAAAGAATCATATGTGCATAATGAAGGGAAAATGAGAAAATTAAATATTTGAAAGTATTCATGAGCTCATGATTGATATGAGGACTAAGTGATATCATGGTTTGAGTATATATATTTTTGAGGATTTTGGTATGTGTAAAGTGTTAACTTTAAACTGCATTCATGTTTTCACTAAGGTATTCAAGAGAATACATGATTAAGGACTTTGAATGTTTGGAATGTGACCAACAAAACATATCTTATGATATATGGGGATCAACGATGGTATTAAATCTCTGGTAATCGTTTTCACTATGTTATGAGAGTGGACAGCAGTATTATGGATAAGCCTAAAGATCGGAATGGATTATGTTGTAATAAGTTAGTATTGTTTAAGGATAGAAGTTTTTTTTCGATATTATTGATGAGATGTTATAGTAATATAGTTTTAGAAAAAGGACAACCTGCAGGACGGGCGACAACCCATCGTGTCGGACAAGGCTATGGGAATCGAACCCACAACCGAAATGCGACTGGCCTTTATCGCCTACCACTGGCCTACAGGAAGTCCCTGTTTAGTAGAAACTAGTTTTATTATATTAAGTTGTATGACACATGATGTATATGTCCATTTTAGGAACCATATGTGATTAATCTCACTATAGATCGACTTATGTATATAATTTTTGCTAACCTTTTGTTTGAGACAGATGGAATGACCCGTCATTCTATCACATGATCTGCTAACACATCACGAATAACAAATTCAACTTCATTTATTTAATAGATGAAGTGGAAATTGTTCAAGGCATGAACAACAGTGAGATTGTACCAAAATAAAGAAAGTATTTATTCTAATTCAAATTTTCAACTTTAGGGAAATGATCTTGAAAACCAAAAAAGTTGTCCTAGTGATCTTATACATGATGAATCAGATGGTACCTTAGATCGTCACAAATTTATGGATTTGTGATTACTGGATTTTCCATAGCCATGTTCTCTACCACTCTCCATCAGAACATGATGGTTAGATTTCTCTTCCATATCCATATTTTCACCTATGTGGAAACCCAGTGACTAGTTTATTTGGGTAACCGTTACGTTTCATACTTTTTTTTTTAAAGATTTGTTTTGATATTCCTTTTTACGATGTGGGTTTCTAATAAAGAAACTTTCGAATAGTAAACCATTTATAACCCCGACGAATTTCGAGGTCGAAATTCATTTTAAGGGGGGTAGAATGTAACAACCCGAGATATTATGAAAAATATTCATTTTAATTTTATTAATGTATTGTGTTGTACGCTACACCAAAAGGAGCTTGCACAACACACATCCTTAACTTTCCTTGCATTACACGCAATCGCAACCTTCCTCGATAGCGTGGGTAGTACGCAATACCGAGTTTCACTAAACAATGATATGCTATTAAAATATTATTATAACTAGTCGTTATGAATAGTAATAACCACCTTTTAAAATTTTAGAAAATTTAGCTCTCAAAATGGACTTCATTTTTGGATTCGGAGTATCGAATATAGCCTATGGTGAAATTTTTGTACTTTTCGGATAACTTTCATATTCTGATGAATAGTGAAAATTACTAAATTATAATTAAAAACAACTTTTTTTAATCGAATTAACTAATAGTGATAAATTATTAATTTGAGTGGTTTTAAAGTATATTTAGAATATATTTTTACAATTTAATACAATTTTGGTCATTTGTTGCAATTTCACATTTAAACCAGACATAAACAAGTGTCAATCTTTAGATAGATATTGTTTCTTAAAAACACGCTCTTTATTTTAACAGCAGGATTTAATTATAAAATTAATTAATGCAACTTCTATGATATGAATTTGGTAAAATAGACTTCATTTTTGAATTCGGAATATGAAATATAGCTTAGGATGAAATTTTGGCATTGTTCTGAAAAACATCAATTTTTGATGAATAGTGAAACTACTAAGTGGTAGTTAAAAAAAATTAATTTCTTCATAAATCTTAATTTTACCGCTTCTGTGAATGGAATTTCAAAAATCTGAGAGACACTGTTAATGTCAGTAAGTAAAATGTGGTTCAATGAGATGAAAATAATTTTTGTTGAATAGTAACTTTTTACTTTTATTTACCACGGTTAAAAGTAAATAGGGTAATTAAGGGTAAAAATGATATTATTATTACCCTAACACATGTAATAATTCTATTGGACAAGTGTAATTTGACCAAAAACAAGCTTAGGAATAAAATATGACCATTTAGGCCCACTTGGATTAGATTAGGACATTTATTATTATTTAATTCAAAGAATAGTTAAAAGAGTTAAAATCAAAGTTTATTTACTAAAACATTTTTAATATAGGGTTGTACATAAGATAAATTCGATTGTAAATATTCATTAGAAAGATAAAACGATTTCCAACATGATGGTATTTTATTTGTAATTTTTAGACATCAAATAATTTAATTTATTTATGACACAAAGATGATGCAGTAATTATCTTATTAATGAAATATTGACATAATTGATATTATAAATACCAAAATAAATTTAATTTAAGACTTTTTATGAATTCTAATAATTTTCTAGGTTACTATGATATATTAGTGTTGATTTAATCAACTTGGTTCGAACATATAATTCTGTTATGACTTTCACAAAAAAATCATATATCAAATAGTGTCAAAATTGACACAAAAGTGTTTTTAAATCAAATATTATATTATTAATTGTTATTTTATTCCTAAAAATCAAAGGTTCGGCCAAATGACTTAGATAAGGATATATATATTAATAATAAACAATTTGGAGTTCGTTTGGCATGTTATAGTAAGTGTATTAACCATATAGTGTAAGAAAACAAAAAGACACGGTAAAAGTTAAATTATTTAACTTAGAGTTAAATCTAATTGATAATGTTAAAATAATACCCTAAACTTGCCTAAATCCTATTGGATGATAGGATTTAGACCCATACCCACTTTAGCTTCGAAATAAGACCCTTTGGAACCATTATAAACCGATTTTGACTTAATATAAAATAATATTTTGAGATATTCCTAAGGTGCCCCTCTCCTCCCTTATAAAAGGACACCTCCTCCCCCTCCTCCTCACACCAATTTGAGCACTCAAGCTCGGACAACCCCTGCCAAAATCTCTTCTCCACTTCCATAGAAACATCCTATAGGTTCTGGTCTTCCTCAAAGACCAATTTTAGTGCCCTAAGAGGAGGTCTCAAAGAGGCGCTTCAAAGAAGAGGTAATTACCGTTACCAATTCTTTCATCTTTATTTCTTCTTCCACTTCTTCTTCTTAGGTTGTTTCATTATGATGTAATAACATCAGTATCACTCATATACTGATATTTTATTATAAGTATGAAACAACCCTATTTCACCATCTATCCATCCTACGGAAAAAGAAATCACCGCGCGTGCGTACGTACGGAATACCGTCTCCACGTCGTGGTGTAATCTATTTTCCACCACCACCTTACATGGATGGGTATAATGGTGTAAAGAATAACTATACATAGTTATTACAACATCATATTTATTCTGATATATTGTATAATCCACTCCAATTCAATACAATATTTATGGAAATGATATCATCGCTCGTGCGTACGTACGGACTACCGTCTCCACGACGCGATGAGATTCATTCTCCATGTTAACCATTTAAGAATGATTATAAAGTATATATAAGAAATAATAATGAAATATATTACATTATAAAGCTACTGGATTTATGTATATATATATGTATGTCATCTACTTACTTCCATTCAAGACAAATAAGGAAAGGAAAACAGCGTTCATGCGTACGTACGGACTACCGTCTCCATGAACGGTGTTTTTCATTTCATTTATCTATCTATTATATATATATATATACTGAATATATAAATCATATTTTATATTCTGGAAGTAAGTAAATCATGATATAAGTAATAATAATGTCAAGAATAACAAGTCAAAACACCTACGATAAATGAAACGATTTTACCCAAAACACTTCTTTAACATGGAATTTACAAAAGAAAGGGTAATATAATGTCATAAGTGAACCATATATGATATCATAACAATGAATATGATTCTGTAATAATTCAATGACATTATTTAAATCATTATACAGGAGGTTCGGACACATACAAAGCAAATCGGACCTAAGGTAAGGGAAATATCACAATCTCACTTTTATCCGAGATTGTTTTTACTTCGGTAATTACTGGGGTGTATTTTATCATCCACATCCATGTTTCATCAATATGTAATATTTATATCCTTCTACAATAGTTTATATCCAATTTTACCCTTCGGTGATTTTTTAGTAAAAGATATGAAATGAATCTTTTGTCGTTTTTCATACGAGGTACTTTTTTGACTTTTCCGACAAAAGTACGAGAAGAATGTTTTTTAACTTATACGGCATGAATGGATTTTTAAAATATTTTTTCCAAGAAGATTCCTTTACAAGTTTTAAAGTTTATTTTTAATAAACTTATTTTAGATTAAAATTATATGACATGTTAAGAAATGAAAAGTGTTTTTGAAGTAGAAAGGATATTTTCCTCAAGAATGGAGTTCAAGTATTTTATCAAAATTATTTTCCATCTAAGATAATAACAGGGTTATGTTTTTATCCCTATTATTACATGGATTTGATTATGTTGTGATGGAAATATTTTTATGAATTCCTTTATCTTATATGAATTGTTTTATGATGTCATGTTGTTTAAGAATCCCATTTTTATTACATGGGTTATGCGATGATGTATGATTTATGATTATGTGGCACACATAAGAAAGGATTCATTATAAGATGGGTGGGACCTATATCTCCCTCCAATGCGTTGGGTAAAGATTTTATATCTCATGAGATAGACAGGGCTGGAACGGTAGGTTATACCGGTTCAGTGAAACAGGACTGAAACGAGGGTTACTCGATTCAGAAAGGGACTTTGTCCACTAAGATAGTCTTGGCAATGAGTCTTGACTAACAAGAAATGATTCTTTATGATTATGTGTGAATGCCACAAAGTTTCATGTTTTAAGTTATGATTATTGTGATTACATTTCACTGCCATGATTTATCCCATGTTATTAAATTATGATCTCTTTTACATGTTAATATTTCTAAAAGTTATGTGCTTGTGTATACGATGTGATTGATATTTCTTTTGTTTACCTTTACTGAGCATTTGAGCTCACCCTTTTATGTTTTCTTTTCCCCAGGATATAAAGAAAGGTTTTAGGTAAAAAAAAGGAAGATCTTTATGGGAGATATTGAAGAATCTTTCACCACGATTAGAAGATTATGTTCCGAGTTTCCAAAGACACTAAACTATTACGATCCTTGTGTGTGTGTTTTTGTTATGTACCAAGTATTCCGCAAAAGTAATGTAATGTCCATGTACGTTAGGCTTCGGGTCTCTACAGATAAGTTCGAACAAAGTTACTTAAATAAACAATAACATGTAATATGAACCTATAAAATTAGTTTAAGTCATAAAAAGTCTCAAATTTCATTTATTTGGGCATTTATAACATCAATTATGTCAATATTTCATTAATAAGACAATTAGTGCATCATCTTTGTGTCATAATAAATGATTATTATTTAATCCCTAAAAATTATAAATAAATTTCTAAGATGTAGATAATTGTATTAGATTTCTGGAGAGTATTCATGTTCTAAGTTTCATGAATTTTTTCACTAAATTAAAATTATTATACTTATAATATTTAAGAAAGTGACATGTTGTCACATTCTTTGGTTTTAATAATAATTAAATTATTTTCATGGAAATAAGTCAATTAAATGAATCTAATCCGACCATTAGGTGATATGGGTTGACTTTTAGTCATCCAATAGGATTTTGACATGTGTTAGGGTAATTTATAATATTATATTTACCCTTAATTACCCGATTTACCTTTAACTATGGTAAATAAAATTTACCATAATTACTATTCATAATTCCCAAAAATAAAAAGTAGCTTATTAAAATAATTTGGATCCCCTGATTCCAAATATGGAATCCATTTTTACAAATTCATTACACAAAAGTTGCAGAAATTAAATTAAAAGTAATCCTGTTGTCGAAAGAAAATGGGTTTTTCATTATAACATTGCAAAAGATTGAATTGATTTAACCTACGAATTTAAGGTAAAATCAATGATAATGACATAAATTATATTAAATGGTAAAAATATATTCTATTTATACTTTAAAACCATTCAACATTATAATTTAACAAAATAAGATATTACGATGAAAAAATTTGTTTTTAATTAAAATATAGCGTGTTTTTACTATTCATTAAAATATTAAAGTCATCAGAATAAAATGAAAACTTTATCCAAAGTAAATTTTTATTTCTTGATTACAAATAATAATTTTATTTTGTCAAATAGAACTTATAATCATGTCAAAAACTATATTTAATGTGGGTGCGCCATCAAAAGGTGGAAAAACTGCATTTTTTTGAAAAATACTTATTTTACCCAAAAAATTTATTTTGTTATTATACCATGTTCTAGAAAATGTGTAAGATGAATAATAATGTTATAAAATTCAAAATTTAGTTAGCACTATTCATAACCGCTAGTTCATAACAATATTATAATAATATATTGTTGTTTAGTAAATCCCAGTATTGCGTACAACACACGCTATCGAGGAAGGTCGTGATTGCGTGTAATGTAGGCCAAGTCAGGGTTGCGTGTAGTGCACGACTCCTTTGTTGTTGCGTATAATAGAATCCAACCATATTTTATTTATACATTGAATATATATATATATATACACTCAATGTTGCGTAGAATAACTTCTATCAAACGAACATAAAATTGTGTGTAACAAGAGCCAAGAAAAGTGTTGCGTATACTGTAAGCTAATACGGTGTTGCGTATAGCGCAAGATAATATTGGTGTGTCGTACAATAGAAGATATGAATGAAATTAAAAAGAATTTATCTTATAAAATCTCGGGTTGTTACATAAAAGTTTTGGTGTAATCTTCAGTAGGATGTGGATACATAGTAGAGTTTCATCAAAACTTATCATCCTCAGATAGATTGTCATCCTGAGAGAATTATTAAATCCCTTAAATAAATATTGATATCTTTTTATCTAGATTTTAAATGTTTTTGGGATCAACACCTTCCTCTTGTTTAGTTTTCTTATAAAAATATTTTCACTCCTACATTTATATAGCTCTTTAATAATCCCTCAATAGAAAGAAGTGTAGAAATCCAACATGTTGGGAAGATTTGTAGAAATAAATTTATTAGGGCCTAAGGTATCTAATAAAATGGAAGATAAATTTGTATCCATTAAAAAACACATAAATTCAGTTCAAAGTCGATAGAAAAGTTATGCAGGTAATATTTAGTGTGATATGGAGTTTGAAGTTGGTGAGAAGGTCTTCTAATGAATTTCTTAATGGAATAATGTTATAAGATATAGTAATAAAGGAAATTTGATCCCTAGGTATGTTATACCTTCCAAGATTCTTGATTTAGAAGAGATGTTTTCTTATCTCTTGGCGCTTCCATCAAACCTCTATCAAGTCCATGATGTGTTCCGTGTATCACTCATAAGGAAGTATGTTTATGGTACTTCACATGTACTGAACTCATAGGTTATAATATTGGATCATGAACTTTACTATAAAAAAACTATGGAGATTCTAGATCATAGAGAGAAAGTGATAAGAAATAAAACCACTCACTTTGTCAAAGTTTTATAGAGAAACGACCAACTTAAAGAAGCTACGTGGGAACCTAAGGATATGATAAGGCAGAAGTATCATTGGTTTTTTGTATAAAAGTAATTGAATTTTGAGAAATAAATTCATTTTAATGTGGTTATAATATAACACACTTATATTTTATAAAATATTTCTTTTAAATATAATTGAAATTGTCGATAGCTTGAGTTACATGTAACACCGAGTTTTAAAAAACTACAATATACTATTAATACTGTTATTTAAACATAACCTCATAACCTAGTTGTTAAAATTGGAGATATAAATAGGAATAAACAAATTATTAAAATTAAATATAATGGTTTTAGATAAATAAAATATATTGATAAATTAGTACTTAATGTTTGGAAAATTAATTATATACATCAAAAATACATTTCTTCTAAAAAATGATTTTAATTTCTTTTTGTAAAAAAAATAATAAAATTAATTTTTTCCACTATTAAAAACATTATTTTTAAAAATTAACTTTATTTTTTGAAACGACATTTCAAAATTATCTTAGTGTTAATTTTTTATAATTTTATGAAATATAAATTTTTCGATAAATAGTAAAAAATGTTTATTTTTATTCAAAACTGCTTTTTCATTTAAAGTATTTACAAATACACATATTGTTTCAAAAATTATGAAAAGTAAAATTAGTTAATTTATATTATTATTAATCAAAATTAGTTCATTGGAATCAATTTCATGTTTAACCTTGATATAAAAACATTTTATAACTTTAGAAGTTTTTTCTTTGGAAATACATTTTGTTGTCGCATCTGCGGGTTTAATTTTAAATTAAATTATTCCAATTATGGGAATTGAATTTGAAAAAATAGATATAGTATTTGAAATCATCATAAATAATATTATTTAATAATTCTGTATTAATTTTTTTCATAACGAATAGTAAAAATAGGGGAAATTAATTACCACAGTTAATTTTAAGATGGGTTTACGGGAGGTTAAACCAAAAGATAAGGGAATTTTTATCAATAAAACCTGTCTAAATCCTTTTGTATATCCCTATTTAAACCTTATAATATCCTAAATTTGAATCTATGTTCGTTTGTTATCATTTTTCTTGGGAATTACTTTAACATTTTGGATTCTTTTGAGAAATTTCCAAGTAGTTTCCAAATGGGTTTCATTCCCTAGTTATAAAAGGACATATCTTATCATCTCCTCTAAACACTCCAAGATCATTTTGGTTTGTCCAATACCTACCCAAATTCATTTCTTACATTCTTTACCATGTCCTGGAGTCCTTATTTTTATTAATAATCCTTCCAAATAAGGCTTTTGGGGCTAAGCTAACACTACTGGAGTTTTAAGCTTTTGCAATAGGACATTAACATTGGATTCTCATCGTGAAGGAACTTTTGTGATAGGAATCAATCAATAATGTATTTTCACGGTAAAAAAAATTGAAATTATGTTTTTTTTGATATCCCATCACAAATAGTTGTTATTTTCAATGTGATCTAAACCAATTGAAAATAAGTTCAACAAAATTTTCTAAAAAATTACGATGGATAAAGTAATCCATTGAAATTGATATTTTTTTTTAAAAAAATTAAAAAATTAAAATTAAAATTAAAAAACAAAATTTAAAAAATAAACTAAAAAAATAAATACAATTAAAATAAGCATAATATTATTACATAATTTTACACATAATATGTTTATAAACCAAAAAGCATAACATTCATAAAAGTGATTAAGCATACACTGGTATCAGTTTGAGGAGGATAACTCGAAGGGTGAAGGGGATGAATCTCCATACCATCACCATGCACAAGTTGTCACATATACTAAAAAATATATTCATCTCTCTAACACTTATGATCAGGATCCCCCCCCCTCTTTGCATCCACTATATCATCTCATCCTAAGCTCTCAACCTCTCCTCATACTATGTAAAATATGATGATGATTACTCTGCAAGGGAAACCTTAGAGATAACTAGTGAAATTGAATATGTACTATAATAACTTTTATATTTCATTCATGAACTAGTATTGGACATCCAACCTTTCTCGACACCATTCATAGTCACAGTATCCAAGCCACCTCATCCAAAACTGACTCACAAGTTGCATCTTCTTCACTCTCGTCTTGACGCTCTCATGAATGAGAAACCATGGTCTCACAAGTTTAATTTAAATAAAATTTGAAATTATAATTATAATAAAATTAATATTATTAAATAAAATAAAAAATATTAACCATAATACAGCACCAAATATCACCGACAAGCTATCCTAAATGGGAATCTATATACATCCTCTTGTAAGCTTCACACTCTGTAATAGAGGGGTCTATATAATATTGTATAATAAAACAAAAAATTTTCATTTAAACTATATATTCATTAATAAATAATATTACTTACCATATGTCATCATGTATACAAAAATATATGACTCTCTACCCTATGTTTCACCACTTTCCTCCCCTATTTCTCATTCCCAAATGATGAACTCCTCCTAAAAGTATCTCATACCTAGTAGGATCACACTCCATCTCATAACTAAGATATTATATATTAAGGTCAATGGGAGAAGCAAGATTGATCAAAAATAGTAATAGAATCTCTATCAATGGATTGATTTCTTATGATGTGTAAAAACGTATGAAAATGTTCAGGAAAAAAAATCATTCATTCCACTTGGATAGGAGCTCTAATAATATTATTAATCAGAGACTATAAATTTTTTAATAAAATTAAAAAGAATATATTTTTTATTAAATAAATATAAAATAAAATATATTATTTAAAAATGTATAATCTTGTGGTCAAACATCTCCTGATGAATGACAGTGGGAACCATATCCCATTGAAACCATGGTGTAAAAAATAATTTCTTAGAATTACAACAGCCTGCAAAATAGTTAATTCAAAAAAACTATGAAAATAAAAAAAAATTAATATTATTACCGAAATTAATAAAAAAATTAATATAAAATAAATAACATAAAAATTGAACATACCTCTATAAACAGGGATAAAAAATAATATATGGATGTCTCTCTATAACAGGGTTAGAATATTTAATCAAGAAAGCCAAACCCCCTCCTTATAGGAACAACATTTTATAGATTGGATGAATTGATCTCGTCATTATGAAGTTAGGTATCAATGAGAGAATGAAATAGATCATTGGGAGAATCTATATCCATCTTAAACAAATAATATTACTTGTCAAAAATTAGTAATAAATATATCAAATATAAAGAACTAATAAATAAAATAATATTATAATCTTACCTATAAATAATTTTTAATATAGATATTAAATATAAAAAACTAATAAATACCATAATATAATAATTTCATATAAATAAAAATTAAAATATAATATTCTAACCTATAAAATTTTGTTAATATAGAAATAAAATAAAAAACTAATAAATACCATGATGAATATAATATTCTTACTTGTCAATAATTGTTAATTTCTATATCAAATAAAAAAAATTACTAGTATAAATGAAGGAACAAAATAGACCTTTGATTTTATCCATATGAAACAAAAAATATTATGTATAAATAAAAATTAATTAAAATATCAAATATAAAAAAACTAATAAATGCATGAATATATTACATCATTTATCATATTCCCACTCATATTCATTGAGGATAATATATTTATCTTATCTTCAGCATCATCATCTTCCATACGACTTCCAGTTTCATTATCTCTTATTACTTCATTAACATTATCAATATCATCGGCCCTTAAATGGGGGTGGGGTCATCATTGATATTTATATATCATCAAGTAAAAAATATATTAGGGGATGTTTCTCAAAAAAATAAATATTATTCACTTCCACAAAACCATTTTAATTTTAAATAAATTTATTCTCATGAGATTTCATTTTTATTACACTCCAAAATCATTTAAATCTCCCAAAACATCACAATAATTTTTATAATAAACTTTTTGTGTTTTATGTGCCAATATAAATGGTTTATTTGATGAAAAAATACTATTATATTTAATGATAATGATTCCATGTCATGGATGAACTCACAACCCTTGATTAGTATCAAACCAATGGAATTTAAACCTTGTTACACAATTTGGTCATAGATTACATAACTCAATTATTTCGTCCAGTATACCATAAAAGTAAACTAAACGTTCTTTATAATGATATTCCTTAAAAAAACACAATTTTTCATTGGTTTCTTTGATTCACTATATATGTGTGTATGGAATCAAAATCTATTAACAAAAAACCCATTATAAAGATTTTACCAACTTTGATGGAGGGTTTTTATCACACAAAATTGACTATCAATTTTACTTTAATTTTTTTACCTACAAATAATAAAAATTATTAATAATATATATCATTGAGAAAATGATTTAATATTCCATAGAAAACAACTTAACTTACTAGTCTTTGAAACTAATATAATAAATTTTTTTGATGATATTATTCAAGAGGAACGGGGGTACTTTGTATAAATTGTTTTTGATATAGTCATAATAGAGTTGATAAAAAATAATGTAAAAAAATTTATTGATTATTAAAATATAAAATAAAAAAAATTTACTGACTCCATAAATCATGTCATTTCTTCACAATTAAGAAAATCATATGTATGAGCTCAATGGAGTTATACATCTGAAAGTAAAAATTTATGATAACCACCAAAACCAATATTGGGAATATAAATAACTGATAATTTATGGTATTTGATATCAAAAACATTTTCCTTATTGTGACCCATGTGATTATGTTTTAAAGGATATTCCAATTGAAAATCAGAAGAGAAGAAATTTGAAATTTCCTCATTCAAGTATGCTTCATCAATTTACCCATCAAATGAGGATTTCTTACATTAATTCTTCTTTAATTTTTTCATACATATCTGAAATGCGTACATCCATCAGAATTTTACTAGCCCTCAACATTTAGATTCATACAAAAAATGCAATATTAAATGTTCTATTGCGTCAAAAAACATCGGTGAGAATATTTTCTCCAACTTACATAAAATTAAAACAAAATATTCTTATAGAATAACCAATGCATCATAATATGATGTTTCTGATAAAATATATCAGAATAAATATGATTTTTGGGTAAAAATATCCCATATTGATTAATTTAACAACCCTCTAAGATCAATAGGATGCAATATTTCAATTATGACATGGAAGTGCTGAATTTTTTACCGAAAAATATGTCCATTTCTAATGTAATATGAAAAATTACAAAAATATTCATCTAGTAACCTCAAATCTCAAACCCATTGACAAAATAAAAAGTAAATTTATTTATAAATTCTGTAAGTTTATTTTGGATTCATTAAATTGTGTGATTTTTCATCTTTAAACAATTAATGTTTAAGACGTTTTCAATTTAGGACAAGATCAAACCATGCATTTACATTATCATTGGTCCCACCAGGTGTGTCCGAATGGTATAAAATGTGTTAATAAAAAAATTATTCTCAATATGAGTTACATGTAACATGTGATGAACCCATAAATCATACCAATATAGAAGGTACCATAAAATAATATGTCTTATCAAATTATGATCTCTCCCAAAACCATTTATTTTTTGTTCATTTATATTTTGTCCAAATGTAACAAAAGGTAATGTAGAGATGATAAGTTTTATTTAATTCCTGATAGAACTACTAGGGGTTCATCTTTTTTAGTTCTGCCTTTTGTAAAATTATTTATATTCCTTGAAAAAGGGTGATCTATAGGAAGAAATCTCATATGACAGTAAAAATAACTAGTCTTTCTCTCATTTATAAGAACAAAAACTTTGTTCTCTTCTATGTAGTATGGATATGATTTTACACCATGTGTACCTCATCCAAATAATATACCATATGCTAGAAATTCACTAATAATCTATATTAATTAAACCTTTAGTGTAAGACTATGATCTATAACAATAAAAAATAGTTACATCGTTGTTCTGTAATGAAATTAACACATCAATTAGTGTCTTAAAATAAACATTAATATTCTTCTTCAAATTTCCTAGAATTAATAGCACCATATATATATATATATGGTTCTTTTATTATCAACTAAGTATGTAAGTTTTATAAAGTAATGAAAACATTTCTACAAGAAATTTGACTTTCGTATGCACCAAATTGAAAAAAGACCATTAGTAAAAATATTCCACTGTATGTTATAAGGTTATAATGAAAAAGAAGGATGCATATTATAATAATTTACTAAGATTTAAAAATTATTGATTATTATTACTAATTATTTAAATTATTGCTACATTTTTACTACTTGATAATTAATTTTAATTTTTAATAATTGATGGTATTTTTTATATATTGTTTCAAGGTATTACAAAATTTTTACTCATTATCAATATATAAGTTTTTAATAAATATTACATATTTTTAATTATTATTTTTTTTCATTAAAACAATTTTTATAACAATTTTTATAAAAAAAATATTTCAAAAAACATTTTATTAACACATTTCCTTAAAATGGATTTTCTCGTCATTTTTATAAAAAAATCATTTCTTATTTATTTCATAAGTTTTATATATATATATATATATATTACATGATTTCGTAATCAAATATCTATAAATAGAATATATTTTTACCTATTTTTTAAACTGACATACATATAAAATCTATATATACATACATATATAAATATATACAAATATATATATATCAAAAACCATAGACAATTTTTTTAAATATTTATATATGTATATTCACACGTTAATATATATATATTTTTTTAATCAAATATATATAAATCAAATATATTTTTTACATTCTTTTTTTTCCAAATATACATATAAAATTTATATAGACATATATATATATCAAAAACCTTAAACATTTTTTTAAATGTTTATATAAACATATTCACATGTTTATATATATATATATAAAATGATGTAACAACCCCAAAATACAATACCCTAGATATGGTGATTGTTTTATTACAAATGGTACATAGTTCACAATATAGAGGATCCAACAGTTTAATGTCCTCATGAAACCAGATACATAACAAAGTTGTACATTAAATTGAATATAAAAATACATCATCTAAAAACATGAAACATTATTATTCTCTTTGAAACCATTTTTCATACTTATTAATTTTCTAGTATTCCTAGGGAAAAGGAAAACAACATAAAGGGGTGATCTTAGTTACTCAATAAGGGTGTAACATATAATGGATATTTTTATAAATAAATCACTATTGAATGAATAAAAACCCTAAATTATTCCATATCAAAATAAAGCTAAGAATAAATATATCCATTGATAACATAAAAATAAATAAAATATTGGATAATAATAATTAATAATATAGTGATGAGAATGAATAATTCTAGACATTTTAACCATACCATCAAAGCCTTGTTCCAATACATCTTAAAAGGTAAAGATGTTCCCATTATTTTATCATAGTTGTCTCAAGATACCTACTAGTGAAATAAGGGGATATATAATTTCAGGCCTCGCCCATCAAATAAAATACCTATTCATTTCATCATATATAAAATATTAGATGGCATAAAGTTCAAGGACATGAAAAACATAAACACTTAGAATCTATTTCTCATTTAGGTATATCTTACATGGTTTTTTAATATATAAGAAAGAATTATATGGTATGAATTTATTTTTACCCAATCAAAGAATCAAATAGCGGTGTATGATTTTAAAAAGGTTAGATACCAATGAAATGAGATATATATCTTTTAAAATGGTTTGTAAGTATCATGTAGATTAACCAAGTATATCCCCTGATAGTATCAAACCATGAGTGAAAAAAAGGCCAGTTGTTGTGCACCAGTTCTAGACTGAGTCTAGATCAATGTTTCATTTTCAGATGTTACCCAAAGGTACATATGTTTCATACCCACATAAAATTATTTGTATCTATACAGTTATTTTTCCCCTAAAAACTGCACACATGTTACTTCACTAAAATTTTAGGATGCCCATTTTAAATGAAGCTTAACGAAAAGGATTGGGGACCTTAATAAATTTTTAGCAGTATAACGATAGTAATTAAAGATTCATGGGAGGGATAAATAAGAGTGAAAGGGGTATATTATCACATACACATAAAAAATAAAGTAAGAGGGGTGTATAAAATCATACCCCAACATGAACTAATGGAAATGAAGATATATAACATAAAAGAGGTGCTTGAATAAAGAGGAGGATGATGGGATCCCTTACCTTGGAAGAGTTGCTTCCTAAAACGTGAGAGTGGAACCTTGAAGAATTGAGATTCTATAAGGACTCTTTTGATGTTAAATATTCCAGAACTTGCCTAAATATGTATTTTTAGTATAGATTAGTGGGGAATGGGTTGTATTTATACTTGAAGAGGGATGGGTTTTAATGAATTAATGATTGTTTATTTTACTATTAAGCCAACCACTTGTGATATCAATCAATTAAAAATATTTTTATAGATTATTAATGATTGGGATTTAGTGGTCGGATGTTCAAGGGATTTAAAAAACTAACTATTCCTATGAAACCACCCAATTAATGCACACAAATCAAAATAACTGTTATCTTTAAAATTATAATTTTTTGTTCCAAAATGCAAGGTATAAATGTCTAAATTAAAACTAATATTTTTTAAATATTTTTTATAATTATTATATGATATTTTGATTAAATAAAATGTTTCATAAATTTTTAAATCAGGATGACATAATAATGACATCATAAATTTATACTGATTTTTAAAAGTGACAATTTTAAATTGTTTACTAAAAATCAACTCTTTCAAAAAAATTCCAAAAATGCATAATAAGATAATTTTTTTGTGATGAGTCTAAAAAAATTATTTATCATAAATCATTATCTATGTTTTAGAATTTTAATTTTTTATTAAATCATTAATTTAATGAAAATTAATTATTTAATAGAAAAATCAACATTTAGACCATTATAAAAATTACTCTAGGATTCATTAAAATATATTATTTTTTAGAAATCATTTTATAGGTTTATTAGATGATATAAAATTTTATTTAATACTTGTATATAGAACATATTTTAATATAATGTGTTTTATATTCTTTGGAAATGATACATTTTTTATTATATCATTAAATATTCTTGAGGATCATTTGAATGAATCTATGTGACCAATAATAGTAATTTCCAACTATTTTATTAACTAAAGGTCATAATGATGGTCAACTATTTTAGATGGACCACAAAATTTTTGATGATCATACTTCCCTATAAATAATCCATTATTCTTACTGATTATCATTCAGTTCTATTTGAAACAAGGTTCTGTGTTGTTTTTAAAATGAATTTTGTTTTACCAACTATCTATTTATTTTCTATAGTAAGTTCATGGGAGGGATGGTTATAGGGGATCAAGGTGACCCATTTTTTTATATTTCACTTTATTTATTCTCTGTTAGTCGTCCCATTGTAATATTTTGTTTGATATTGGGTGTTGTTTTAGACTAAATCTAACATTCTTACATAGTGAAATAAAGTGTTGTTATCTTAGAGTATGCATATTATATTATACTATATTAAAAATAATAGAAATAGAATATATTCTTAAAATAAATAAATATCTAGGTCCTTACACATGATTTATTTATTAAATAAATATACATCAAATATATTTTTTACATGTTTTTTAAAACATTTGTATGTATATGTACACGATAATATATATATAGTTTTATATATATTACATGGTTTCTTAATCAAATATATATAAATAAAATATATTTTTACACATTTTTAAGAAAATATACATAACAAATCTATATATATATATGTAAAACCATACATGTTTTTTTAAAGTTCATAAATGTATATTCACATGTTAATATATATATGTGTGTGTGTGTGTGTGTGTGCGCGTGCGTGTGTGTGTGTGTGTGTGTATATTACATGATTTCTTAATCAAATATATATACATCAAATATATTTTAAAATGCCTTTTTAGTCAAATATACATATTAAATCTATACATACATACATACATATCAAAAATATGATTATTTTTTAAATATTTATATATGTATATTTACATGTTAATATATGTATATATATATCCAATTATTTGAAAAAATATATTCACGTGTTTTAAATAAATGAAAAATAATTATATGATAACAATCAAACATGTTTTAACATCATTTCTATAATCCAAAAATTATCATAATCCATCAAAAAAAATATCACCATAAGCATGCAATAAAATTGTCCAATTAAATAGATTTATATAGACTCTATCAATATCATATATCCCTAAATTATTTCCATAGTATTAATATTCCTAATAATAACATAAAATAATAAACTTGCAGTAACCCTAAATACCAAATAAAAAAATCTATTAAATATAAAGTTTAAACAATGAATAAAATATCTCAAATCAATTAGAATAAAATAATACAAAGTTAGGGGACACCCAAATACATAATAATAAAATTTCAATAACCCTAAATTCCAAATAAAACCTAAAAAAGGTAAATTTTTTGACCTAGAGTTTAACCAAACTAATTTCTATAATATTTAATGGGAAATGGAAAAAAATAATGAAAGAGGAAAGAATATGAGTCCATACCTAGGGGATTCAAACCCAAATCTATAATAAATCTGGTGCGATATAATATTTTTTGTTGGAGCCATCTGAGGGTTGTGTGATGGGAGCATTGTGCGATGGGGGGAATCAGGGAATACGGGGCGAGAAAGGGTTCATGTGGTTTTAATTGTTTTTCAAAAGAGATCTGTTAATAGAGATGGATTTTATTCCATCACAAAAGGCAATTTTCATGTACCTTTTTTATGGATTCCATTACCATCACAAAATTTCTTGGAAGGATAACTATTGAAGGAATGGAGTGCATGCACGCCTAAGGTATTTGTGATAGGTTTACATTTCCTGATGAAAATAACACTTATTTGAGATGGAAAATGGTTTCTATCCCAAATAACTAATTATATTGGACTATTTTTTATGGTTACCTACCCCATCTTAAAAACCCATCACTATTACCCATTTTTCAAATAGAGTCTGGATGTTGTCTAAAGAAGAGGTATAGTTATTAACTGAGAATATTTATTTTATTTCTTCTTTCACATCTTCAAATATTATTTAAATATACTGATATAATAACATAATTTTATCTCATATAATTAGATTTTATTATCTTAATTACATAACCAATATCCATATACTCTTACATAAAATGGGAAATGAAACTTTTGATCGTGTGTATGGAGGACTACTGCCTCGCGAACTGATGTAATTCATTTTCCACCGCCAACTCTCATGGGTGGATATAATGATGGATGAAATAATTAAACTTTTATAATTATAATATCACATCTACCTTATTACCTTAAAATCCATTGAAAAACGATAACGTTGCTCATGTTACGTTTGGACTACCACATCCACGAAGTGATGTGATACATTTTTTACTTCATTTTGATATAGATGATAAGGAGGATATATTTAATGAATATATATTATATATTTGATATAATAATGACTTTATAAAGTTGAATTAATATTTACCTTTCTTTTAATCCATCCTCCAAGAAAATAGAAACAGCATTCATGCGTATGTACGTCCTACCACCTCCTTCAATGGTGTAATTCATTTTTTATCAATAAATTTAATGAATTACTCTAAATTAATTTATAATGAATATATATAATATTTATATCAGGTTTAAAATTATATAGATGATGGAACTATGATTTAATTAAAATTAATGAAAATACAAAACCAAAATATACATGAAAAACAATGTAGTTATTACCTGAAATGTGATTTTAACAATGAATATTTAATAAATAGGTAATAAAAGGTCACAAGTAAATCATATATGGTATGAAATATATGATAATGGTTATATAATATATTTATAATAAACCTACATTTATTATATAAGATTTTTGAATGTGTATTAAGAAATTCAAGACTTAAGGTATAGGATTTTCATATCACTTTTATTTTTATGAGACACATTCCATATTCAGCACTTGTTGTTTTGGTTCATATAATAACCATGATTGTATTTTATGACTCTTATCATGAAAATTATGGTATATACATATCCATATATAAGTTATTTATTTCATGGGACTTACAATTCAAATATTTTCAAAGTGGAAAGGTTTTATGGTAGAGACTCATTATTTATCTGGTTTGTTTATGATTATGATTATAATGATGAAATAATATAATATATCTCTAAATAAACTCATTTATTTTATTCTACTATTTTTATTTTTTTATAACACATGTTTCCTTTTCATTTTCCACTATTTATGTAATTAAAATATTGAAGTAATGTTTTTAAGAAAAAATCAACTTTATTTCTATCTTCGGTTGAAAATTCATTTTTCTTTTATGTCTATGTTTTCTAATAATATTTTAAAGAAATATTTTATAATTAGACACTGATTTTTTAAATAAATTTTTACCCATGTTTTAGTTTTTTAAAAAAAAATTAAAAGGAATCTTCATGTTGTTTTCTGAAGAAATCTCTTTAACTTTTTAAAGAAAATGTGGAATGAATCTTTGTTTTAATGTATATGGATTGAATGGTATTTTCTACGATCATGATAACTCAATTATTTAAATATTAATTTAAAAATTTTCAAGTTTAATTTAAAATAAAATTTTACCTTTAATATTTGGTAAATTTATTGATTTTAAATAAGTGTTTTCAAAGTGGAAATGTTATTTTTCTCAAGAAATATTTCAGGTGATCTTTCAAAGTTATTTTCTATCCAAGATAACTTACTTTGATGTTACTTAAGCTTTAATAGGTATACGATCCAATTATACCATCCTTATTATTTCTATGTATGATTTATGATTATGATTAAAAATATTTATGAACCTTGTTTCATTCTCATGGGTTATTCTATGATAAAATGTTTATGAAACCTATCTATTTTCACGGGTTATTATATGATGAAATGTTTATGAAACCATTCTATTTCCAAAGTTTATGCTATGATTAAATGTTTATGAAATTAAATTACTATTCATGGTTTTTGATATTATGAATTTTTTATGATATTATGTCATAAAAATCTATGGATTATAGGATGGGCGGGACCTATGTCTCCCTAATTAATTGGGTAATGATTAATGTTATATTCATGGTTTATGCTATGATGAAATATTTATAAAAACAAATTATTATTCATGGTTTATGATATTATGAATTTTTTATGATCTTATGTCATAAAAATTTATGGATTTGAGTCTACATGTGTGGTTATCCCAAGTTTGAAAGAGGGTACACGGGAGTTTATACCAAGCCTAAAAGAGGGTATACCTGAGGTTTTCCTAATAGAAAAATATGGTATGTGGGGGGTTATACCAAGATTGATATAGGGTATATATGAGGTTATCCCAATCCCAAAGTATGTACGTGGATGGTTATACCATGCCTAAAATATTATGAATGTCTTAGTGGGTAGCCTTGACATAAGATTTTATATGATTATGTGTATACCAAAAATTTACTCCTTATTCTAATGTTATGTCTTCATGGATCATGTTCTTTGATTCACTTATGATTCATGTCTATGAACTGCCCATATTTATACCATGACTCAATTTTATGATCTACTATATATACTGAATGGTTTTAAAATGTTATTCTCATGTTATCATACCCTTAAGGTCATGTTATATTTATATCTCTATTTTTTGCCCCTACTAGGCATCTCATATTAGCCTTTAATATGTTTTCTTGCCCAAAGTTATGAAGAAAAGTATTATGTATGATATGTATTAGAAGGGTTCTTGATATGAAGAACTTAATGGGAGATGATATAGATCACTTATAAACCAGTTGTTTATATATTGAAATTTCCAAAGGCACTAGACCTAAATAATTTTAGTGTCGATCATTATGTTATGTGATGAATATTCTTTTATTAAGATGTAATATCTATGTATGAAAATTAGGGGTCATTATAAACACACTTATGTTACACAAATCCCAGATACACAAGATTTTATCCAAAGAGAATGGCCTGATACTAGAAATAGCTAAATCAGATTCTAAATAATTCTCCGGGTGTGATTTCAACCTCTACACATCTAATTCTATATAAAAACAACAATCATCCCATTTTTAGAAAAATTTTAACAAAAATGATCGACCTTGACTTCAAAAGCCTCATTGATTCACTATATCACCCGACCACAATACCTTAACCCCAAAGATCATCACTGATATATCCCAACATCTACACCAAATCCCAAACCTGGTTCCAATTTTATTTCTCATTTAGGTCCTCAACCAATCCCTTTGACCACCATGATCTACCCATGAGCACTAACACATCTATAATTTGACTCATTCTCAAATCCCAATAATTCCATCATGATTCTGATAACAATTCTTGAACTCTGATCATTCAAAAATCCAAATTTCAGATTTGGTACTCACCAATGAACTAGATATCAAATGATCTTATCACATATGGCATCATAGTTCCATGTCAACCATCCAATGACCAGTCTCATCACATTCATGAAATTGATACAATAGGGTCATCCCTCTATGACCATTACAATCCTCTCTACTATACAATTATCCTTATCGTCTCCTTTTTTAACTAAAACACTTTATATCCACTTCTAATGTCTCATTCGTAACTTTATGTAATGAGCGTACATGACCACCCCACTCAAACCAGATTTCCAAACATGAATTCCATTCTCCAAGTGATAATATGATGCTAAACTACACCCATTTATCCCAAAAAACAAAATTGTTAATGATAGACTCTCTTTAAGGCTTATAGTGATACCCACCACATGACTCCACTTCCAATTTTATATTCTAACTAATGTTTCTCTTTACCATTGGAATTGCCTACCAAAATTCAAAATCAGAAATTCCAAACCATAGAACCAACCTAAACATAAAATCAGGTACTTAATCGAAAACACTAATATGAATTTCATGAGCTTTATATACATTAATTTCCTAAAACATTAATGGAACATCATCTAAACTAAAAACAAAAAATCGGCATGGTCACTCTAGATCAAAAATTAAAGACATAGAAATTTGGTCTACATATGCGTCATTTTCTCTCTGAGAATCACACCAATAAAGACAAACATGTAGCACCCTAGGCCCACACTCCTAGAATCCTGTGAGAATATACACCTTCATTATATACCAGCTTTGAAATGAACCAAATTGACCCAATTTTAACAATCAATAATTATAATATCACCAATAATTATTACGTCACATACATTTGAAGTGAAATTTAGGTTTAGAGTTTTAGAGATAAAAGAGACACTTTTAACTAAAAAATCAAATTCATATCTCAAAAAATGGACTTTTTTTTAAACTATAAGAAACTAATTAATATTTAATAAGTCTTAAACATCTCCCAAAAAATTCTCCGCAAAATTTATTCTATTAGAAATGTTATTTCTAATTCATTTATCTGTTACCTTGGAAAGTGGAATATAAGAATGGGTGACCTTAAATGTTTAGTGAGGGTAAATATAAGAAATAATAATCAAATATCATAAGTAATAATAGTATGAGAATAAATAATTTGTAAATAATAGAAAATTAAATAACTCCATAATCAAAAGAAACTATGAGAATAACATATTCATAGTTGACACATAAATAAATAAACACATGGGTAATAATAACAGGTTCCTTACTGGTGAAATGAATAATTTCAAAAAACTAATTAAATACTCTAATATAGGACATCATGATCTTTGGAAACATGGTATTACCATCAGGGCCCTATTTTTACATGACATTTGGTTCAGGGTAGGAATAAACTAAAATACCCAAGCTAGTTAACTCATGAGACCTATCGATGCATCGAGGGGATATCTATCTATAGCCCAATCTATCTCAAACTAATTATAATAAATTTTTAATATTAATTAATTAATAAAATACATAGCACATAACCAAAATTCGTTATTAATAAATAACTATTTGTATTGAAATAACAAGTATATATATTGTCAATATTTACCCAATAAATAATTATAATAGATTTCAATGTAACCATACCTAAAAATAACACCATATGGAGTAATGATATATGATTAAGTCAATAATTTCCCCCAATTAATTGATTTATGTATATCTAGGTTAATTCCCTCCAAAAAAATGTAATGAAAAATAAGGTATTCATAACAGAAAAGAATTAGAAGAAAAAATTTTTCCTATGAAAAAGGATGATTTGGAATGATAAATTAAGTGGTGGATTTATGAAATTATAATTTAGAAATTAATCCATGGAAAATATATACACCACAATAAAGAAAAAATTGGTGAATACAAATCATATCTCAACAAAAGAAATGATGTGAAAACACCCTTATGGTAATGGTAACATAAGAATCAAAATAACATTAGAGGGATGACATGAAATTAAAATATAATGAAATTAAATATATTAATTATACTTGAAGTAAATAGGGTAGTGAATGTACTATATAAAATAAAATATGGTGCCCAATATCAAACATGTCACGTGGAATTGAAATTATAGAAAAATAAAACTTACATATTTATTATCTTTAGAAACAAAAACCATTATGGATAGAATTAAAAATGAAACATTAAATACCATGAATAATGAGAGGATCATGATAAAAAATATGGAATTGTTATTATATACACCAAACAAAATAATAATATTATGCAATATTAAATATGTCTCAAGAGGTGAAATTTAAGATAAGAAAACCTTATAGGTAGAATAATATTTGATGTAAGAATAATTTGATAATAAGGTTACATTGTAGAATAGTAGAACCCACAAAAAGTAGAAAATTCCATAAAAATAATTCATTTGGTATAATAAATCAAGCTTGTAACAATAGTGTTCAATAATAATGTTTTTGACTCAATAAAAGAAAAATTAGTTAGCATAAACCCTTAACTTAATTCCCACTTAGTCTAAATGTGATCTAAAACCCTATATAAAACAATAACTATCTTAATAACACATTTAAGAACCTTTTAAAAATCTAAAACCATTTATAAACTTCAATATAATTATTTTTTACATGTATATTAGTTAGTTATTATCTATTTTTAATATCATGTGTTAGTAATCTTGATTATTTTGATCTAAGTTCATAATTGTAGTGTTATTTTTAATTATTGTCCCAAATTGCATCATTAATATATTATAAAATGTAAATTAATTAATATTTAATAATTATTTATAATTTTATAAATTTTTTCTATAGGAGTTCTAGTTACAATATTTAAATATGAAATCAGTGATGAGAAAGTTTCTTTGAATTTGTGTGAACAAATGTTGGTATCATAACTAATGAGTTTAATATTAATTTTCATATTATATAACTAAAATTAAATCATTATTTATTTATTTAAATTGTGTATAATAAAAAAATCATTATGGTCATCCATTTTGATACCCATCGGGTCACTAGTACATTTAATTTTGAGTTGTATTTACCTTTTGGTTTGTTCTTAGAGTTCCCAAGGGTCAAGGGTCGAAAAACAGAGCTTTTTGGAAGATAGAACAGGCTCACAGTTAGCGCAGTGTTTGTAAAAATGTGTGGATAACTATGTGGGGGTGAAACATTTATTTACAATGGATTTTTTCATAGTTTGGGAATGGTTTTTCAAACCATGTTACACCCATAAGTAATTGTGCGAGTTGGGTTTTCAAGGGGACTATAACCCCACATGGTTGGTTCATGGTTTTCCTAACCATGCATCCAAACCATGGGGCCTATCAATGTCACTTTAAAATTGATACTTTATAAATTTACACTATCAATTTTATACCTCCTTTGTCACTCATTTATTCCTCCCATCGGGTGTATTCCCTTCTCCTTTTTGGTGTAGCTTTCCCTCTATTTTGGTGGTAGTTTCAATTTTGTATTCTCAGATATTTGGCTTGAGGTAAATCCAAATCTTCTTCGTTTCTTGTTCCTTCTCCCTACTCTATGTTGTTTCTTCCCCTTCATGTATATGTGTAACCCTGTAAGGGGTTTTGGGAAAATATAGGGTGTTTAATGAGGGATTTGTTTTGTTTTATTAAGTATTAGATGTGTGAGGCCTTGATTTACTTATTCTAGGTGGTTATCATCGAAGATGATGATATTGGAAGTAAATATAAGGTAGTTTTATCTATTTAAGGGTATTTTCCAATTATTAAATTTAAATTAGGAATCACCTTTGGTGTTTTTTGAATTTCCATATAAATAGGTTATATTTGATTTATATCCCATGTTTGTCGTGTTCTATTACTTGGTTTTGTAATTTGGTGTTTAAAGTGTGATTTTCTAAATGGGGGTCATGTGTACACCCAAAGTGTTAGATAAAATGAATATAATAAGTTTCATGATTTAAAATTGATTTCTAAAGTGATTTTAAAAATGGTTTTACCTTATTGAAGGTTTTTTCATAAAATGGGAATACTTTTTGTGAAAATGGATTTTGAAATGGATTGGATTTATATGGATCTTTTTTTGTGATTATGTGGCATGGAGTAGTGAATGGGTTAACTAGGGTGTGAGAGAGGGGTTGTATAAGGGACCATAAGATATTTCGGGGAGGAAGAACATGAGATATTCCATTTTTTTACTCTGAATATATTAGTTTGGTCATTGCATTTCATGGATGGGTTATGTCAGTTTACCATGGGTAAAAAATTTCTAAGAGATTATTGGTTATTCCTGGTGGTTTTTGCCTACCCATGGCATCATGAACACACTTTGTTCCATGTGTAAGGCCATCTTAGGTGATTTATTGGGTCATACAAGGTTGATTTATTACTTTCATCATGTAAATTTATATCATTTTTCAAGTAGGTCGTTAAACCAACCGAAACAATAACATACCACAATGAATGTATGATTATGAATTGATTTAGTTTTTATATAAAAAAATATAATAATAATGAACTTATATAGTGTTTATTAGGTTGATATATCATAATTAAAATGAAATAAAATAAAAAGGTAACTTTTATTGTGTTGTTACATAGTGTGAAGAAATCATTTTTTGTACTTATAATGCTATTTTGGGCAATTGAATTTACCACATTTTTTTATTTATCATATTTTTAATAGGTTATCGAATTTTCCTTAAAATAAGCTTAATAATTTCAAAAATAATAATTTTTTTCCATTAAACCCATTTTAATTACCATCCATGAAAAGAAGTGATGAAAAGAAAAAAAAATAGAAACTAATCATTTTGTGGATGTGGTGGTCCAAATGTACACATGGTTAATAATTTCACATTCCATAGAAAATGATAAATATATGATATGTTTTATAATTTCATAATATATTTTTTTTATAATTTTTATAATTTTTTAATTAATTCAATATTAAGACCAGTCTTGTAAGGTGGTTAAAGAAAATGAAACATGATGCTATGTGGAGGTGGTAGTCTTCACAAATGCATGAATGTGTTTTCCTTTAATATAAAGGGGGAAATTGGTAATTATTTATTACCCTATAATAATAAAATTAATTATGAAAATAATTATTATGGAAGTATATAGGAATGAGAAAAAATATGTGGAAAAGTAATATATAAGAGAAAATACATTAGGGAAGATTTGTACTCATATTGAGGATTTGGGCCTTCATTTGGAGGACTCCTTGGAAGGGGGAAGTGTTAGGATAATATATTTTGACCATAAGAATAAAAGGTTTAATTAGTATTATAGGGGAATTAAGAAGTTTTTATTTTTATGGTGAAACTAATTTTTTGAGTAGTATTGTAGGGGTGGTAAGAGGCCCAACTTATAAGTGGTGAGAATGATATGTTTCTAAATATTTAAACTTAATATAAAGAGAGAAAATGTTTAAAATGTCAAGTGACTCCATATATGGAAAATAATTTAGTGTGTTATGATATAAGGTTTATAATACATAATAATTTCATTTACACACATGTTTTAAACATTTTTTTAAAACCTTTACTCTTAGAATTTTCACTTTTACCATTTTTTGTTTTACCTTGGTAACTAATTTTTACCTAGGTAATTTAATTTTAATTACTAAAAGTAAAACGTAAGTTATTATAAAATTTATACCTATTTAATCAAAATATTATCATAAAAAATTTCTATCTGGGGGAAAATCGGTTTTAACATTATCGTATGTAATTCGTAAAAACATGTTCTTAGAAAAAGTGTGTTTTCATGATTAAAATTTATGTATAGGATAAAATACTAAATTTATTTTATTTTCACGATATAAATTAAGTTTTTATAAAAAAATAAAAAATTATGTGTCTATAAAAGAAATCTAAAACCAAATTTTACCAAAATAATATTTAATTAAAAGAAAAGATCTAAAATATTTTTTATTGTAAAATACTACTTATGTCCTTAAAATACAAATTATAGGTTTTATAAATTCAAAAAAGTATTTTTTTTTAATGTATAGATTAATATATTTAATACACATTTGATATATAAAAAGGTTTTACACACTTCTATGTCTTTTTTATATAATAATAATGTCGTAAAATTTTCGGTCTTTGTAAAAAAACTATAATTTTTACTATTTATATAGAAATAAACTATTTAAAAAAAACCCCCAAAATTTATCATAAGATATATTAAAATGATGAATCCAAAAATGAATTTTACTTTATCAAATTAAAATTCTAAAATTTGATAATTTTATATTTAAATAAAAACATAAAAATATAATGGAAACTACTTTCATAGAAAAATTACATTTTTAAAAAATATTATATGCTCTTATTCTTATTTCCTATCAATCAACAATAAAATAGGTGTTAATATATCATTCAATTCATGAATATATTTTATCTATAATATATTTTTTATCCTAAAGTAATGTACTTGAAATCAAATTTATGAAGGGTTACATTTTAAAACATAAACCAATCTTACTAGTCACTTAGCTATACTAATTGAGTTTTATCAACGTATTAGTATTAATAATGAACTTTATTTTTATTTATACATTTATTTCATTTCTAGGTTACATATATGTTTACTTTCTAATTATATGGATATATTTTAATGTTCATATAGTGTTTTTTGGTTCATTTTGGTTTGGTGTTGTATTTATTATACACTATTAAACATATTATCTCTTAAGAAAATATATAATTTAAAATATTAAGGTGTTACAAAACACACCCTCCAAACTCATTAGGTGTTTTCCCTAGTAAACTCAACATAAAATACAAGCATTTGATTAAAGAATTAGGTTCTCCCCCAATAAATCCTAAATAATTCAAATAGCCAATTCACCCTCAGTCAAGCATAACAAATTCAAATAGTCAATTCATCCACTACCAAGTATAAAGAAATAAAATACTTGGTTAACCCTTGGTTGAGTAAAAATAAATCAAATATCTAGTTCTCCCCCAATAAATAATAAATAAATCAAATATCTAGTTCACCCCTATTAAGAATAAATAAATAAACTCATACCAAGCCATACAGGTAGTGATATCTTACTTTAAAACCAATTCCAAAACATTTTAATGCACTAAATATCACCTGAGTTTTCATAACATCCATTGAAATCTGAGGTTTTTTCCATCAAAAATTAAATTAGAAAAATCCCCAGCCTTTTTATTCTTTTTCCAAAATATAATCCAATTTTGAAAATACAATTTGAAATTCAATTCCAAAAACCATTTTTAAATCCATTTTCAAACACATTTTCCTTACATTTCAACAAAATCCAAAAATCCTAGTCATTTCCCAATCACAAAATCTATTATCTATTTAAAATAAAACTAACATAAAAAATAGTTTTCAACCCACTTCATTCCACCGCATAATTTTTCTTAAAAAACTATATTTTCTTCTTAAAACATGGTTTCCTCGAAAACCAATCATCCCAAAAATCATTTCTCTATAGTGACCAAACAAGAAAAATCGAAATCAATCAATCAAGATTCACATATCTATATTAATCTAATAATAACTTATAATATATATGATAAAACATAATTTTTAGTATAATATGATTCAATGAATAATGGATTTCAATAAATAATCATGTCAAACACCACCACCCAAGGATGTCACATACTAATTAAGCAAAAATATGTTGCCTTTTTCAGTAAACCATGCATCTTTTTTGGAGTCCTGAAGTAGGGCGCATGATGGGCACATGGTTAAGAAAAATTGTGAGACCTTCTCCTAAAACAGTACAACATAAAATAAAATAATTTCACATGGTTTTCAAAATGTGTTTTTAAACCTTGTGACTCCTCTAGTAACCTAGAAGGGTGCACATGGTTGGTTCATGGCTTTCCAAACTATGCAACCAAACTATAAAATATTAATTAATTGATCCAATTTTTATTTTTAAATATTGAGACACCTTTATTTGGGCTCATTCCTCATCTAGTGGATTTGGTTTTCATCCTAGGAGATTCCTCTTTGATATTTTAGATATTTATTACCTTTAATAGTGTGAATCAATTGCATTTAAGAGAATCTAATCTAGAAAATTGAAGTTATGTGATAGTTCTACATCGTTCTTCATTGTTCTTCCATATCATGTCCTTTATCCAATAATAAAACCTTATGTTAGGGATTTTGATTCTATATCTACTGGTTATGACATTATCTATTTGGTTTTCTTATATATACATCATGAAATTGGAATTTATTGTTAGCATATTCATTGATCATTTCCCTTATTTGGGAATAATTATAGTCAATGATTCCTCTCTATTTCATTAGTATAGAGATTTTTTATTTGAATATTCCTAATTCAGAATTCATGGTTTAGGGTTATTCATTATTTCCTTGAGCCCTAAGTTCTTCTTGGCTTGTGGATCCCATACAAGTGTTTAAATTCTAATTGTTTTGAGGTGGGTGGTTTCATAATAAACATGTGTATTATAAACTATGCATAATTTATCATTTTAATTTTGTTTTTTAAATCATTGAATGAATTTATTTATAACTTTTTAAAATGTTGATGTCTTATATATTTGGGTGAAATGGAATTTCCCCTAGGTATTATTGATGAAAATTGATTTCAAGGTATGTTTTATTTGGATGAAAAGTGATTTTCAATCATGTTTTATCTTAATGAAAAGTGGTTCCCAGAGTATGGTATATGATATCGAATGGACTCAAGTTTTATGAAATTAATTTTTATTTCTTTTAATTGATTGGACTGAATATAGTAAGAGAAAATTAGAACCATGCGTACATATGAGGAGGATGGAATTGTGACAAGCACGCTAGGCATGGTATGTTTTTCTTAGAAATGATATACGATTACAAATCTAACTAAACTATGGATTTCATGAAACTATTAAGGGGATCAATTATCAAGGTTTTCGTCTATCCATTTTCATTATTGTAATCATGGGGGATTGTGGTGCTCACTATTCATGACCTTTCACTAAGGTGTGAGGATACTAGCTAGCTCGAACCAATTCTATCCTAGGACACAATTTCCTTATTGTTATTTTTTTGAAATAGATGTTATTAATGTTGGGATACGGGTAGTGTTTAAATTTTTTTTTAATTATTTTAATGGAAAATGATTTCATTAAATGTACTTTGGAAATGGTTTTATTTGTAAAGGTATTGTAAACTATTTTAAAATGGTAAATTTATGTGTTTTGGTGTTAAACTTTGAAAATGTATTTCTTTTCTATGTTTTTATTAAATTATTATAATTTTTTATCATATAAATTATATTTATGGAACAGTTTTTGGGATCCTTATGGGATTATTTTCTCACACCCTACACATAACATTGGGTGTGTGTGGATCTTGTTTTATCTGACATAGGTAAATTCAAGGTGTCACATGGCAGTGGTGGGTATCTTTATTAGTGGGGTTTGTGGATTTGATAGTGACATGGTGAAACATTTATCAACATATAACATGGATATAGGTTTTCTTTTTTTTATACCTTTGGTTTAGATTTTTTTGGTCTATTGTGTGTTTTACTTGTATTAGTTTTTGTATTCCGATGTTGGACTATACATTGGCATGTTGAATTTTTTTCAGATCTTGATTCCATTGTCCTTTTAATTGGTTTATATTTATGGTATAAAGAATTAAAAAAGTTATCTATTGATTCCCATTAACTGTTCTCAATCCTATATAGATCAACAACACACTTCAGGCCTTTCCATGGGTTAGCTTGAGTATCCAGTTTAGGGATGACCCAGGTTGGTTTGTGAAAAATTGGTATCAAATGATAGTTTTCTTTTTTGTTCTTAATATTATTATCTTGTGATATTTTGGTAGAGAGAATATAGTATTATCAGAAAATAATGGGTGTTTTGTCAGTGACTATATAACCAAATCTCATTGTAATAAGACTTAAGTTATTAAGGGATATTGGGAAGTGTATCTATCATGTTGAATTTTTATTTTATATCATCTCCTTAATTGTGTTCTCTTGACTAAAAATAAGACTCTAATTTTTTAAGATGGTATATTTTATTTCATTTATATTGTAATATTCCTCCTAAAAGACTCCAAGAAGTTCCCTGTGAGGGTTCTAAGGTTGGTGTTTCATGAGTAAACCCTATAGTTGATCAGATACTTATTGAAGTGACGGTGTGAGAAAACTATTCCATAAACTAGATTGTTGTTCCTACCCTATATCAAGATAGGTAGGTACAAACAATAATAGGAGGGGATAAAGATCAATCCAATTAGTTTATTCACTAGAAACCAACATTCTTTCAAGGTAATAATAATCATCTAGAATCATAATACTAGTAGGGGAAGATAGAGAAGATTTTAAACATTGTGGAAACTATTTATTCCATTAAGGTAACATGTTCTACCTTTAAGATCGAAATACCTAGTAGTACATGGTTGGAATAAATAGTTTTTGTATAATTAAATAAAGGTATAGAGTATAAATTCTTCAAGAATAACTTTTTCAAGTAGTTCTATCTTGAATATCTGATGATGGAAAAATATATTGAGTTCCTCACATTTCAGTAGGATAATTAAACTTTGACTAAGCATACCAATTATTTATCATTATTTGTTTGTTTTTCTCCAAAGTTGGTATTAAATGATAAGTTAAAGTCTGAGAGGTTCGAAATGTCCTTGGGAGAAGATATTCATTCTTAATTTTTCATAATTAATATTAACTTCTATTTTGAGGTGGTTGAATGAGAATTGATTAAATATATTAACATATAAGAAAATTAGGGGTAGGTGGAATTACTCAACCACAATGTGGTAGTTTTAGTAGCTTCTATGGAAATAAGAGGGAGTGTAAGGGAGGTAGAAGTGTATCTCAATAGTGGACTTAATCTACACCTTTTGATGCTTCTAGAAGCATTCCATTGACTTTCTACAATTGTGTAAGGACTGGGAATGAAAAGTGTTTTTTCTTACACGTCTAAAGATTTAAAAGTCATGTGGACATTATGGTCACTTGAATATATTTTTTTACGATATTTCTACCCCACATTATATCTCAATTAAGTTTTCCCCTAATGGATTTGTTGTGTAGTTGGATGCTCCAAATTCAATAAGGATCCATCCAAAAACCCCTAAAATAGAGAAATTACATGTAGTATAAGGCTCTTTGGTAGAATTTGATGGGGGTATAGTGATAGTGAGAGGCACTATCATTATTTCTTTATATGTAGTAACTTATTTATTTGATACTGGTTCATCCCACTCTTTTATATCAACCTTCATTGTGAATATTTTCAAACATAAAACAGACCTCATACTTGATGTGATAGATCCAGTGATGTCTCTTAGAAAGAAGAGGGTGAAGGGTCTTTGATGTCCCTCATGTTACTTATCAATGTATGAATTTGGGCTAGTTTAGGATTTTCTAAAAAATTTCTTTGAAGTCTTTGATGATATTATCGAGATTGATTGTTCGATCACCCATAACAAGAAATATTGATTGTTACCATCAGTTGGTGTCCTTCATTACCTCTAATGGGAGTTCATAGATATTTTAGGGGGAGTGGGATCTAAGGTCTAGTTGATCAGAACCTCCTCTAATAGAACATGGAAGGTTAGTATCTTCTTTTTCAATTAATATTGTGGACTATCCTTTGGTTTGTGAGCTTCCTTTAGTAGTCATAAATTTTACCATGGTGTTTCTTAATAAATTTTTAGGTCAACCTCTTGAAATAAAGATGGATTTCTCTATAAAATTGATTCATAGATATTACCTAACATATATTCATTCTTACTGTATATAAATAGATAAATTGAAGTAATTAGTGATTCAATTGGGTGATTTGAAGGTGAAGGGTTTAATTAGTCATAGTGTATTACCTTAGGTATCCCCTATCTTTTTTTCTAATAAGTCAAATATAATTCACCATATTTGTGTCAATTATCAGAATATTAATCATTAAATATTAATAATAAGTAATTTTTCATTATATGGAATAATTTCTTGACTAGTTTAAAGAATAAAAGTGGTTTTCAAATATCAATATTTACTATGGATAACACCAGCTCAGAGTTAAGGAGTCAGATATTCTGAAGACCTATTTTAGGAGTCTGTATGGCCACTTTGGGTATCCGGTGATTTCATATGTCCTAACTAACACTACTATAGTTTTCATGTCTTTGATGAAATAGATGTTCCACTAGTACCTTGATTATTTTTCTATGATGTTCATGGATGATATTCTAGTTTATTCAAGATTTGAGGAAGATCATGAGCTTCACCAGAAATTAATTTAGGGAATATTAAGGGACCCGCATATTTTTGTTAAATTTTTTAAATTCCGTTTTTTAATTCAAGTAGTTAAGTTATTAGGAGATGTGGTTTTGGATCAAGGAATCCCAATTGATCTTAGTAATGTGTAAGTTTTCCTGTCTTGTGAAGATCCAGGGAATGTATTTGAGATTCAAAGCTTCTTGGATTTATAAGGATACTATTGGTGGTTCATAATGGATTTCTTAAATCTTAAATCACTACCGACCACTCTTAAATGAAAAGGGGTAAAAATATTATGGGACTCTTTTCTCAAATTCACTTTAATGAAATAGAATAATATTTTGGTATTATTTTTTCTAAAATTTAGTTGATTTCATATCTTCTTGAGTTTATTATTTGGCTGAATAAATGTGACGATATGTTTGGGACAATCATAAATTATTTTTATTGTGGGATTCTATAGGTGAATGGTCACTCTCTTAATAAGGTGATGTTTACTATAAGATTAAATTTATTCCTTGTATATTTGAGAAAGGATATGATGCAGTATTATAATTATTCTCGATTTATCATGAAATAAAACATTAGTTTTAGTGTCCATGTATGAAGTATGGCTTTTCTAATTCTGTGTATCATTTCTATAATTTCTAATAAATCAATTTTGAGCTCAAAAATACTTCTAGTTTACTTTACCCTCTTTTTATTTTATTTTTTTGTAATTGATATGAGGTGTATATGGATATTTTGTTTGACTACCATTGACTCCCCAAGGGAAGAATTCCATTTGGGTGGTGATCAATTGGTTGAGAAATTTTACCCATTTAATTATGATTTGAGACACCAATAATGTATAATATTTTTTAATTCTTTACATTAATAATATTGTGAGGTTTCAAGGGGTGTTGTCTGATATTATTTCAAATAAGGACCCCCCCAATTTACCTCTCTGTTTTAGAAAGGCCTCTTGGAGGTGATAAGTTCTAAAGTAAAGTTGATTATGTATTACCATCCTTATAATTATGGATAGATAAATCTTATTATTAAAATTTTATATCATATGTTTTGTGCTTTCTTCATCGACTTTGGAGGTTATTAGGATTTTCATTTGATAATGGTTTAGTTTTCTTATAAAAATAGTTATAAATCATCCATTAAAATTAATACATTTGAGGATATTTATGGTTTCTCTTAAAAATACCTTATTTATTTGTATAAGGTGGGAAAAGTATCTATTTTTATAATAATCATTATTTAGGAGATATGGGTGAAGATCTAGACTATTTTTCAACAACTCGTTACGTCTCGGAGTCGGTATAAATACTACGTGAATCACCAACATCATTATTTGGAATTATCTAATGGTGATCTATTTTTATTGATGGTATCACATTTGTTAGGTCATCATTATCTTGGTAAATAGGGGAAGTTGGTCCTAAGATACATGAGACCATTTTATATCACTAAGTAGATTAGAAAATTTGCTTATCGATTGGATTTTTTTATCTCAACTTCCTTTTATCCATGATGTGTTCCATTTATCTCAAATCAAGAAGTATCGATCTAACCAATATAATGTTTTGAATTATTAAGACCTAGATCTAGAACCAAATATGTCAGTGACAAAGAAACATATTCAAATGTTTAACTCTCAAGAAAAGGCTATATGTGGGAGGTCGATACCATTGTTTTGAGTTTTATAGTATCATAGATCATATGCTCATGAGACATGGGAGAGGGATTCTATGATATGAGGGAGTATTGATTTCATCTATTTGTGGATCAACCTTCTTCATATTATCTTTTTGAATGAATAAAGTAATTTTGTAGGGATATTTTACACATCCTATTGTTTATTTTAGGTACTTTCATTTTATTTGACCATATTTCATTAAAAATTCTTATTTGTATTTTTCTAGGAGGATTTTAAAATTTTAGAGTTTACTAGGCCTATGGATGGTTGACTAGTGATTAGATAAAATCATGTGGGTCATTATAGGATACCATGATTTTGGGGTCCCAAATCAGGGCACATGATTAGTAAATAGTTTTTCAAAACCATGTGGACTTCTTCTCAAACCAAGAAACATGGGATATAGGCATTTTTCATGGTTGGTGAATGATTTTTCAAACTTTGTATGAAAACCATGAAACTCCTCTTGTATCCTAGAATTGGGAACATGGTTGGATCATGGTTTTCTAAAATGTGTGGAAAATCCATCTAATTTTGATTAATTTTTATGATTTTTATTTATAAATCCTAGAACACCTCTTTTTAACTGCATCCCTCTTCTATTGGATTTGGATCTCGAACTAGGAGACTCCTCTTGGTGATTTTGGATATTTCTTTACTTATATAATTTTAATAGATGGGATCTAAGAGTTCTATATCTAATAAATTTAAGGTGTGTTCCTATTACATGTCTTTATTTGTTATTCTTAAATATCCACTCTTTTCTCATTAAAAAAACCTTAGATCGAGGTTTTGGTGCTAGATCTAAGGGTTTGACATAATCTATTTGGGATTCTTATAGATCCATCTTGGAATGGGGAATTATATTCCAGGTATTCATTGATCGTTGTGATTTTTTTAGGAATCATTATGGATAGGTATTACACTCTCTTATATTGTTCTATAAATTCATTAAATGGAGATTCTTAGTTAGGAATTCATGGTTTAGGGTTCTTCCTTGTTTCCTTTACCTCTTGGTTCTTTTTGGTTTGTGGATCCCATGTGAGTGTTGGAATTCTAAGTATTTTGAGGTGGATGGTTTCATAATAATTTATTTTCTTATAAACTATGAATGAATTTTCATTTCAAGTTGTTTTTATAAAATCATTGAATGGAATGATTTATAACAAATTGAAATATACATATTTTTTCATTTTTGTTAAATTGAATTCCCTCTTGGTTATATTGATGAAATTTGATTTCAAGGAATGTTTTTTTGATAAAAAGTGATTTTTAGGCATGTTATATTATTGAAATCCTCTAGTTTTAATGCTCACAAATCATGCTTAATCATGCTTCATCATGTTAAATTATGTTTAATCATGTTTTATTATGTTTACATGTAATCTCAATCTATTATGTTTGATTTTTACATAATAGGATAGGTTGATAAAATTTATACTATGTATGAGTCACCATTAAGGTGGAATCACTGTCACCATTCATGCTGAGTCACCATTAGGATAGACTCACTATTGGATGACTCACTGATGACACTAAATTAGATATGTATGAGCTACTGATAATATGTACCTACCTTTAATAACTCTCACTATCAACTATCTCATCGTCATCACATATGTTAAATTCTGAAAAAGAAAGATACATTGTTGTTCAAATCACTGTCATACTCAATAGCTTCTCATAATTTTCACAAGGTATGAGTCACCGTCGCATTGAGCTACTGATAGACTTGACTCAGAATTTTCACAAAGGAAAATTCATAGTCGCATCGAGATACTGACGGACTGACTTATCGATATCCATAATTTGAACAAATAATGAGCAACCAATAGCTAAGTAACTATCAATCAGACCTACCGTCATAGAGACTTATTGTTACTAAGTCACCACTATGTGACACACCATTCCTAATTGTAGAATACAAATTCTGAGACACTTTTTCTGAGACATTGTTCCTAAGATACCATTCATAGAAACTGTCACTTCTTACTTTTTCATTTAAATTAAAATTTATTTTTAATGATCATATATGTGAAAATTATTACTTATATTTATTTAAATGAATTTGAATATCTTTTTTAGACAACCTTTAAATCAATTTCATACTGCAGTACAAGGTACAAGGTACCGAGATGTGATCAAGATTAGGATTCTTATAGGTTATAGCATATAAAGCAAATACTCAATCAAAAGGGAAGATATCCATGTAGTGTGAGGTGAAGTCATGCACCTAAGGAAAAACTTGATAAATTATAATTGTGGAAATAGGAAGAAACAACTAAGTACCCAACATGAAGAAAACTTTGCAGCAACAAACTAATAAAGGATAAGAAATTATCAAGCACATCAGTACCCTCACTAGAAATTGAAGACAGAAGCTCTCATGACACTTTTTTCTATATATTTCTATAAGTTGACTCAATTTACCCTTAAAGACAACTTCCATGTGTTAAAAGCTGCATTTCTAATCACACAAATCCTTCTAACTCTATTCTCTCTATTTTTTCTATGTTTTTGTACTATTTTAACATTATAAGGGTGTGTCTCATTGTTTTATGAACACACATAAAATCCTATGAAAAACTAGAAGATTCATATATATATTCACAAAATATACTTTTACACCTTACACTCCCATAGATAATAGTGGAAGAGGTCCATGCATGGCTTATTTTGTTTTAGCACTCCCAAAAAACTGTGGAAGAGGTCTAGTTGACCTGGATAGTTGTATATTGTTGTTTACCCCGATCTAGGGTATGAATTAAAGTTTAATTCTATAAAATTCTTGGTGTTAGGTGATCACCAAGTGAATAGTATTAAGTCTCTTCTTGATACTGAACCTATTGTTCTAAATCTGTTGTGTCTTTAAAATTTCTCTTTTCACTACTTTATCTATTCACAGAAGAAAACATTTCTTTTACTTTGATAGTTAATCTTAGATAGTGTTTATATTAGAATTGGATTCAGTATAAATATTTAAAAATTTAATATAATAAATCATATTTTTTTTACTGATAAATAATCACTCTTTGATAAATCCTTCAAAAAACCAAATCTTTTATAAATATGTTACTTTGGTTAATTGGTTTATTTTTTATTTCAAAATTGGGGGACTTTTAAATAAATATTTTTGACAGAAATTTTTATAGGAACTCAATTCACCACCCTCTTGAGTGTCCTAATCCACCAAATATTTGGTATTAGAGGTCTTTACTCTTTCAATTTCAAAGTTTTCAAATCTTTTCAACTGTGATTTAATTATGTTTTGAAGATTAAAAATTTTCTATCAGTTCAAAATATATAGTTCTTTAAAAATCGTTATGAATTTTTAATATAGATAATAGACAGAAAGGTGCTACTACAAATAGACCTCCCTATATTAATGGCACAAATTATTCTCAGTGTAAAATAAAAATGAAAATTAATTTAGAAATAATGGGTTTTAAAATATCGTATGCTATTGTAGATAGATATAAAATTCGAGCTACTGCTAGAAACACTTGGTATAACCCAACAAAGGAAGCCTATAATAATAATTTCAAAAATATGAATGCCCTATATTATGCTTTAGATGATGAGGAATTCAATAGGATTTCTTCATGTATAATAGCCTTTGAAATTTGGGATACTTTAGCTATTTCACATGAAGGAACTACTGATGTTAAGGAAATGAGACTTAACACATATACTATTAAATATGATAACTTCAAAATGAATCCTGACGAAACTATATTTTACAAGAACCTTAGGTTCAATGGGATTGTAAATACAATGATCTCACAGTGAAAGACAATCACTACAAAAGAACAGATTATGTGAATCTTGAGATGTCTTCTAGAAAGGTGGAGATGGACTTCAGTATCAATTAGATAATCTTCGAACATCAATTCACTACCTGTAAAAGAGATCATTGGCAAACTAATTATGTACAAGGAAAATTTTAAGCTCAATTAAGAAGAAGATAATGAACCTAAAATAAAGTTTGTGGCTTTTAAAACCACTGAATCCAAAAAAATATAAAATTCATGTTCCTACTAAAATTTCTAGCAATGACAATTCCTCAACTCGTAATAATGAGGAAATGTATCAATTATCTAGGAGATTTATGAAATTATCTAGAAAAATAAAGTTCTTTAGAAATCCTTTCTACAGAGGGAAATATGAAAATAAAGGAAATTGGAAAAAGGATCTGAAAAGAAATTATAATACCAATGATATTTTCTACTATGAATGTAAAAGAAAAAACATGTCAACGATGACTATCCAAAACTGAAATACTAGAATAAATATGAGGATAAGGATAAAAAAACAAGAAGACTATGAAATATATATGGAGTGATTATGAGGATATTTATATTGAATCATAATCATATCAGGATTAAAAGGATAAAAAATTCAACATGTTTTTTATGAAAACACATCTGAGGTAACCTTAGTATCTCCTAAACACAATTCTTATTGTTCTAGAGATGAATATGAATTTGATAATTCTGAAAATATGAACAATGAATAAATGTTTGAATACTATAAAATTCTTGAGGATACCTAAAATGAACTGAAATATAAATATAAATCTCTTAATAAATAGCATGCTCTTTCTTCTACTATTAAATTTGAACTCACTATAGAAAAGGAGAAGAATGGTGAACTAATCAATGAGAATACTAAACTTATACATTCTAATGATAAATTAAAGAAGGATTTAGTAAGATTTAGAAATCATAAAGATACCTTAGTTAAGATTCTGATAAAACAAATTCTCTTAAATATACTACTGGAATAGGTAATCAACCTAGAAAATGAAATTTTTTTAAAACCAATTTTGTATCCAAATCTAGAAAATTTGGTTTTAGGCCTAAATCTAAAAAAAAATCTACAACTTCCAGCACTGAAAATTCCTTTACTTCTTCTAATTCTTCTGAACCTAATAGATTTTATTTTTCTAAAAATTTAAAAATTGTTTATAGTAAACCCATGAAGAAAATGTGGGTTCGTAAATCCTTAATTACAAATATTACTAGACCCAAGCCAATTTGGGTACCAAAGTCTTTTTTTTTTCTTTAACTATTTTTATAGGAAAGTTTTTTGAAGAATTCATGTAAGAGCTTAAAGTACATGGATAGTGGGTGTTCAAGACACATGATAGGGGAATACCCTTGCTTCAATAACCTCATAAAAATTAATGGTGGACATGTCACCTTTGGTGACAATGTAAAAGAGAAAATTATTATCCTTAGCCAAATCTGTAACATTAACTCCATTTTAATTTCTAAATTTTATTTTATTGATGGTCTTAAGTGAAATATGATTATCATTTCATAGTTATGTGTTGACAATTTTCATGTTAAATTTAAATATTAGGCTTGTAATGTTTTCAATTTTAGGAATGATTTAATTTTTACTATTTTTAGAAATGAAAATGTATGTGCTCTTAATTTGGATTCTTTAGTCAGATAGAATGATTCTTGATTAAGTGCCTTTCATAAATATTTTGGCTCTGGCATAGAAGACTAGTCCATTTTAACATTTACTCCCTTAGAAAGATTACTAGAAAGGGATTATTTAAGGATCTACCTAAACTAGAGTTTAAGTTTGTAATCCTTTTCAAAAAGGAAAACAATATAAGATATATTTCAGACCAAATAAAGAAGTTTAAACTTCTCAAACTCTTGAGTTAATTCACATGGATTTTTTTAAACCTTCAATATTTTCAAGTATAAATGGGAAGTACTATGTCTATGGTTTAGTATATGACTTTTATAGGTATACATAGATATTCTCTTTAACTCACAAAAGTGAAGCTTGTTCTTATTTCACCATGTATCATAGATTAGTAGAAAACTTCAATGGACTCAGAATCAAATATTTAACAAGTGACCATGACCGTGAGTTTGAAAATCAATAAATTTAATTTTTTTTTTAAATGGTTATAGTCCTAACTTATCTATACCTAGGACACCCTATAAGAATGGAGTTATAGAAATGAGAAATATACCCTTACAACTGATAGCTCAGACTGTGCTTAGTGAAAATGATCTACCTATTTATTTTTTGGGCAGAATCTATGAATAAAACATTCTATATAGTCAATAGAGTTTTAATTAGACCTATACTAATGAAAAATCACTATGGGATATGGAAAAATAGGAAACCTAATTTTAATTACTTCAAATTTTTTGGTTTCAAAGTCTATATTCTCAATAAAAAATATAATCTTGGAAACTTTTCCTCCAAGAGTTATAAAGGAATTTTTCTAGGTTATTCAATCTCTAGTAAATCCTAAAGACTCTTTAATAAGAGAACCAAATATGTGGAAGAGTCTATGAATGTTCAATTTGATGAAATAGATCCACATGAATCCAGAAACTCCATAGAAAATCTTGAGGATAATCTGTCTAGTTTAGACATATATAAATGAATATTCCAATTCTATTGTGAAATAAGAAAAAATTTTAGGAAAATCTCTAGATTCTGACCAAGTGGAACCCAAACCTGTAGTTGAACCCAAATTTACTAGCCCTTATTTTTCTTGACCTGTTAGGACTCCTAAAAAACCTCCTTTAGATATTTTTGTAGGATACTTAGATAAAAGAACATAAACTATAGATTCTCTAAGAAACCAGGTAAAACATCAATTTTTTTATCACTACATGAACCTAAGAATAAAAATGATGTAATAAATGATGAATTTTGGATGATGGATATATAATAATAATTAAATCAGTTTGAAAGAAACCAAGTTTGGAAACTTGTTGATAGACCCAATGACACCTTGACCATAGGCACTAAGTGGGTGTTTAGAAACAAAGTGGATGAATATGTAATTGTAGTAATAAATAAAGTTAGATTGGTTGCACAAGGTTATAGTCAAGAAGAAGGCATAGGCTATAAAGAAACATTTTCACCTTTATCCCAAATTAAATCCATTAGTATACTGCTAGCTTATACATCACATATTAATTTCAAACATTATCAAATGGATATCAAAACATCATTCCTAAATATTTATATAGTTGATGATTTTTTTTGCAAAACCCCGAGATTTCACCAATTCTCATTTTCCAAATCATGTTTTCTAATTAAAAAAATCATTGTATGGTTTAAAACAGGCTCCAACAGGTTGGTATGATAGGCTAAACACTTTTCTTATTTCTAAATATTTTTTATAGGTATATTTGATCCTAATGTTTTCATAAAAATAATATCTAAATATGTTTTAGTTGTTCAAATATATGTTGATAATATTATTTTTCGATCTTCAAAAAATTATTTTTGTATTGAATTTTCAAAAATGATGAAAAAATAGTTTGAAATTGGTTTAATGGGTGAACTAAAATTCTTCCATGGATTTCAATTTTTAAAAAATAAGGAAGGTATTATTTTAAATATAAGTAAATATACTAAATATATTTTAAAACATTTTAATCTGGATAGGACCAAATGTAGTAATACTCCCATGTTCACCGCTTATAAATTGGATCTTGATAAAGATGGAAAATTGGTGGATCAAACCAATTATAGAGGTATGATTGGAAGTTTTCTTTACTTGATTACTATAATACCTAATATTATGTTTAGTGTGTGTATGTGTGCTTTTCTACAAGAAAATCTTAAAGAGTCACACCTACTTACTATTAAAAGAATTTTCAAATACCTCAAATATACTACCAGTATAGGAATTTTCTATCTTAGAGGACAACTATTTGACTTTGTTAGTTATTCTGATGCTAATTATAGTGGTTTCAAGTTAGATAGAAGAATCACCTCTAGAACATGTCACTTTTTGGGAAAGTCTCTAGTTTCATGGTGTAGTAAGAAACAAAATTCTATTGCATTATCTATTATCAAAGATGAATACATAGTTGTTGGTAGTTGTTATGATCAAATTATGTGTATGAAGCACACATTACTAGATTTTGTAAATCAATTTAGACATGTCCTTATAAACTTTTACAAAACAAGTGCTATTAAAATTTCTAGGAATCTAGTTTCTCTTTCAAGAACAAATCATATTGATGTAAGACATCACTTTTGGAGAGACCATTATCAAAAAGGTGATATAGTTCTTGAATTCATTAGCACAGGACTTCAATTTACTAATATTTTTACTAAGCCATTAAATTATGAGAGAATGAGTTACATCATACATGAGTTAGTGATGATCAATTTTGAGTGACTAGACATTAATGAATCACCATTTATAACTCACCGTTTATGACTCTCCATTGATGACTCACTATTGATAACTTATTGTTAATGATTCAACGTTGATGAATCACCTTTTATAACTCATTTTTGATGAGTCACCATTGATGAATCACCATGAAAACTCACTATCAGGGCTCACCTTTGTGTCTTACTGTTCTTTACATAGTCATTTTTTCTAACTTGAACATAAAATTTTTGTTTTTTTTTATTTTATATCTCATTTGTAATTTATGGTTTTAAAATCCGTAAATGATAAAAATTGAATCGATCTGAATCATTTTCTCACTTAATCACTCTTTCTCTTGAACCTTTCTCTTCCAAGCCTCTACTACCTTCTTCCCTCAAACTGAACCTTTCAAATCATTCAAATGGATCGTGTGAATCATTTTCCTAAGATTTCTATGGATGTGTCTCATCCTTTGAATAAGAAAAAGGTATAATTGAGTGATCCTAAACCCAAACCTAATAACCCTGATCTTTTCAAAAGAATAGTTTATCCTAAAAAATAATTGAATGAGTATTGGTTGTTATCAAGTAATTATCTCATTTTTAAAGTGTTATAAGAACATGGTTAGTTGGAGTGGTTCTCCAACAACACACAACCTCTCTATCTGAAGCTTTTACAAGATTTCTATTTGTATGAAGAGTTTATCCTTAAAGGTATAGTGGAGTTTTGGATAAAGTGTAGAATAAATGTAAAAAAGGATTTCCTTTTCTTCTATGTAGTGGTCCGAATGTCTAAATGTACCTCATTAAGGAATTTTTGAAGATTATCAAGGCAGTTCCCCTCCTTCTTGTGATATTTTTAGTTATCAAATAGCCTTGACTGAGTTGACTAATGATGGAATTCCAAAAAGACCTATCTCAAATGAGTTGGATAAAGAATGTAGGTTATTGTTTAATTTTAATCACTATAAAATTTTCCAAAAGATAGGGGAATTTTCTTCATTAAATTATCAAGATGTTTACTTTTTGTATTTGATGAAAGAGGGACACAAGATTAATCTATACTAATATCATATAGTCCATATGAGTGATATTATTAAGCCTCATTCTAATTCAAACTCCTTGTTTTACACCAAGTTTATTTATTCTACTCTAAAATAAAAAGGAGTGGTGAATAAAAGTGAAGAAACAGTCATTGATTGTGGTATATTTTTCATCACAAAAGCTATATAAAAATGGATGAGGATAAATTGGAATACCTGGAAGAGATAGTGGGTGGAAGATAATGAGAAGTTTTATGAGGAATTCAATCTTGTTAAATGTCCCAAAAGACCAAAATATATGGTTAGCCCTGGTCTAGGACTAGATAAAGTTGTGGAGTTTTTAGAAGAAGAAGAAGAAGAAGAAGCTAAGAGAAATACAGGAATGGAATATCATGGTGATAAGGTTGGTCCTACAGATAGGGATCAAGGTCCTATTGCAGAACCTAAAGATCTTTTTGAAAATATTTTACTATAAAAGGAACCAATTGTGAAATATCAATGGGATCCAGAATCAGTGTTAGTTGAGTATTAAGTTCCATATTTTCAAGTTCTATAACTAGTTTATTCAAGAAAGAAATCACCTGTTGAGAGGGAAGCACCTGTTGAGGGGGAGCAATAGGCTTGAAGATTTAAAGTATCTACCCTTACTCTATATGATGTGATATCTGAGGAATAGTATAAGTACCCTAGATATGTCACTCTCATCTTGGACTATCCAGATTTAGATGATGAATCGTCTGATCATAAGGGATCACTAATTGAAGATTTGGATCTTGCTCAGATGGTTTTAGTTAAAACATTTCCAATAGTGGCTCCTGCTCCTTCTCCTGTTTCTTCGGTTGCACCTATTCTTTCTAACTATGTAAGTTAGAATGATCTCATAGTTTTTAAATAATATTTTTTATTAGTTGTTAAAGAAATCCTTCACTATAAACCAACACTAGTGGAAAGTCTTAGTGAAATAGATGTTTCTATACTTTCAGAGAGAGTTATATCTCGGATTCAACCTCAAATGATTTCTAAGATTTAATTAGTAAGATTGCAAAATAATAGATTAAGTGATGAACTGGATTATCTCCTTATTATTGTTAAGGTCATGTCATCTATGTATACAACATCTTCTAAAAAAATTTCAAATACTCTTGAAGATACATCTTCAGAGGATGATAATCTTCCTCTTCCAAATATTGATTGGAAATTTTAATATTAGTTGTCAAAGATGCAGAAAATTATGCATCAACCTTTTATTATTATACTCAGCCTTCTGATAGTGATATTATTATATTAGTGATCTGAGAATAACAACAAACTATGATGGGTAGCTTAGATCAAGAGATCCTAAGAAAAATAAAACAGAACAGCAATCGCGTACATGATATGGTGAGGTTTTACGTGAAAGGGGCCACTAATGCTCAAGAATAAATCACCAAGAAAGTATATTTATACTTTAAAGTGATTTATACCAAAAATAATTTGGATAGTCACTTCATGTTCTTTACTTAAAATTTGATAATACCTCCTATCACCCAAGATTTCAAGGAAGAAGTGAGAAAACTCAAAAAGCCAACTCTTGCCCTTCTGATGTTCATGGAGAATAAGGATGACTTTACAAAGGCTGTGAAGAAAGGTGGGAAGATTATTATGTATTTCATTAACCTTTTGAAGCCCTAATTGCATGTATAGAGTGTAACTATTGTATCATGATAGGCCTTTCCCATTAGACATGTGACTAAGAACCTACCTACAAGTTCAATCTACTAGTCATTTGATCCCCAATTTAGAGTTGTTGTCAATTGAAACCCCTTTTCTCCTCTTCCTCCAACCCTTCAACCCTTTCTCATTTCTCCATCTTAGGATCTTAGTCATATAAGGCCTATTGTTTATTAGGAAATTAGATCTCCTACCTCTTATCCTTAGATTATTAATCCTCCTGTACCTTCTGGAGTTCCCATTCATCAGTTATATACTTCTACTCCTTATGCATCACTTGTTTCTTCACTTTCTTCTACTGATAAGGGAAATCCGTCTTTAATCATTCCTTGTAGAAGAATTGATTTTGGATTGTTCTTTGATAGGGATGTATTTTTAACTTTTTCTCATCCATTGAACTCCATTTTATCTTGAAATATGTTATCTCTTTTCATCTATTTATGTACTTTTTATTTTTTATTTATTATCTACTATATTTGTTTTTTTTATAATCCCAAAAGGGGGAGAATGAGATGGAATTTAACCTAAGAATAAGATTAATGAGATGAAATTTCACCTAATAATAAGATTAAGTATGGTATTTAATTCATAATTTAAACTCTCATAATTAGTATGACATGTTAATAAGAATAGTTTTGAATATCTACGATTTTTTTACATTGATCATTGTGAATGGATTGTTAATGCCATGATTTTTTATCATAAAAAATGGGGATATTGTTGGAATCCTCTAGTTTTAATGCTAAAAAATCACGCTTCATCAATTTTAATTATGTTAAATCATGTTTAATTATGTTTATATATAAGCTTAATATATTCTATTATCTTTTTACATCATAAGATAGGTTGAAATTTTTTGACAAAGTATGAGTCACCGTAAGGTGGACTTGATATCACTGTTATGGTTGAGTCATCGTTAGGCTAGACTCACTATTGGATGACTCACTGATGACACCAAATTGGATAAGTATGATCTATCGGTAATATGGACCTACCGTTAATATGTCTCATTGTTAACTATCTCACCATCAGCAGAGATTTTGAATTCTGAGAAAGGATGATACACCATTGTTCAAATCACCATTAAACTTAATAGATTCTCAGAAGTTTTGAAAAGGATGATTCACCTTCACATTTGTCTACTGACAGAATTGAATCAGAATTTTTGTTAAGGATGAGTCACCATCACATTGAGATACCGATAGAGGTACTTATAAATATCTATATTTTTCACAAATTATGATCTACCGATAGTTGAGTCCCCATTAATCAGACCTACCATTCGAGTGACATATCATTATTGAGTCACCACTATGTGACACACCATTATTGATTGAATAATAAAAAGTATGAGACATTGTTCCTCATACACCATTCATGAGACATTGTTCCTGATACACCATTCAGATTCACCATCAGTTATTACTTCGTCATTTAAATTAAAATTTATTTCTAATGGTCATATTTATGAAACTTAGTACTTATATTTATTTTAATGAATTTGTCTATGTTTTTTAAACAAACTTTAAATCAATGTCAAACTATAGTATGAGGTACAATGTTCCTAGATGTGATCTAGATCATGTTTTTTGTTAGTTTTAGTGTATAAAGAAAATACTTGATAAAAAGTGAAGATATCTATGTAGTGTGAGGAGAATTCATGTGCATGAGGAAAAAACTGAGAAATACTAACTATGGATACATGAAGAAACTACTGGGTACCCAACATAAAGAACGCATTATAGAATAAACAAAGAAATAAAAATAACTCAACGAGCACATCAATACCCTCACTAGAATTTAAAGACAAAATCTCTCACGATGCTCTATTTTTTGTTTTTTTTTAGAAGTTGACTCGATTTTCACTTTAAGACAACTTCCAAGAGTCACAAGTTGCATTTACAATCACACAGAGCATTCTAACTCTATTATCTCTATTTTTTATCTATTATTTTAAATTTTTTATATTATGAGTACTATGTGTATCACTATTTTATTAACATACACTGACACCTGTGAAAAACTAGATGATGCATAGATATCTTCAAAAACTATCTGTTTACACCTTGCACTCCTATGGATAACGGTGGAAGATGTCTATTCATGGCATGTTTTGTTTTAAAACTCCCATAATACTTTGTAAGAGATCTAGTTGACGTGGACATTTGTATACTTTTGTTTACCCCAATCCATAGTGTGGATCAAAATTTATTTATATAAACTTCTTGGTGGAAGGTGATCACTAAGTGGAGAGGACTAAGTATCTACTTGAGACTGAACCACTTGTTTTAAATATGATGTGCCTTTTAAATTTCTATTTTTACTACTTTATCTATTTATAGAATAAAAAATTTCTTTCACCTTGATATTTAATCTTAGATAGTATTTATATTAGAATTTTTTTTGGTAGATATATTTCAAAAGTTAAAATAATAACTCATATTATTTTAACTGAGAACTAATCACTCTTTGAGAAATCTTTCAAACACCCAAATATTTTATAAACATGCTACTTTGGTTAACTAGGTCATATTGTATTTCAAAATTGTGGTAATTTCAAACAAATATTTTTGATATAAAGTTTTATAGGAATTGGTTTCACCCCCCCCCCCCCCCCTCTTGAGAGTACTACTCTAACCAAGATGTATCTTGATGGAAGTTGGTTTTCAAATCATGGTATGTGAAATTGAATGGAATCAAGGTGTAGGTGATGAATGGAAATTACTTTGAATTGATTATCCTTGGTATAGTCATAGAACATGGGAAAATGGGTAACTTTAGAGGGGGGGAATTGGGACATGGATGCTAGGCACGGTTTTTTTCATTGTAAGGATATATATTTACAACTCTAACTAATCTATGGATTTCATAACACTATTAGGGGTTCACTTATCAAGTTATTCATCCATACCTTTTCATAATTGTTGGCCTAATTACATATGGTGTGCACTAGTCATGGCAATTCACTAAGGTGTGAGGATCCTAGCTAGCCTAAACCTATTATATCCTATGACCTAGTTTCCATGTTATTTTACTTTTTCAATTGGTTGTTATTCATTCTTAGATATGATAAATTTTGAAAAGATTTATAATTATTTAAAGGGAAAATGGTTTCAATAAATGTAATTTCAAAATGGGTTAATTTGGAAAGGTATTTCAAACTATTCTAAATGGGTAAATTTTCATGTTTTGTGTTAAATTTTGAAAATGTAAATGAAAATAATTGGTTTATCTTATAAATATTTCTTATGGAACAATTTGTGTGATACCTTTAGGCATATCTTCTAAAACCCTACAAATACATTTGAGTGTGTATAGATTCTTTTTTATCTCACATTGGTAAAAGCAAGGTGCCACATGGTGGAAGTGGGGATCCATAATAGAGGGGTGTGGGGCTTCAGTGGTGGCGTGGTGGAATATTGGTCCATATATCACATGGATATGGGTTTTATTTTTTTTACATGAATTTTTTTTATTTTTTTAGTCTGGTTCATGTTTTTCCTCATACTCATTTTAGCATTTCATTTCTTGACTCTACATTGGCATGTTGAATTTTTGCATATCTATAGGTCATTATCCTTATCCTTGGATTATATCTTTTGGTGAAACCATTCCCAAAAGTATTTATTGATTCATGGGTACTAGTCACTAGCCTATGGGGATTGGGAATGTTGTTTGGACCTGACCACGAGCTTTCTTGGGTGTTTGGTTTAGGGATGGACTGGGCTATTTAGTGATATGAGGGCATATATCCTTCCAAAATCATGAAATTATCATGATCCATAAATAAATCACTGGTTCCTGGTCAATCCCAAAGACTCGTCCCAATTCTCATCCATCCCACTTCAGATTCTTGGTCATATACAACACCTCACTAATCCTAGAGTTCATAGTCCCAAAACTAGACATCCCTTGGAAACATGGGTTTCAACCAATGTTATGTTGACCATACATGCACTAAGCCAACCTCCCATGTCATGAAATCCTAGCTCCACTTCTAACTATACTATCTCATTCCAATAAATGTTCATATACCACTTTGTAATTCCCCATTCCAATCCTCCTGAATAGCACACGCATGAGGATGCTACGAGACCTCAAGTACAACTCCTCATATTCCAGAGGCTGGAGTCTAGAAGAAAGGACCTATGACAGTCAAGAGGAGACTATGACCTCTAATATAATTCCTAAGGTCATGCTAGAATCCACTGAAATTTCAGCATGATCCATGTATTTAATGGACATCCGAAAAACATATAGACATAAAATAGGGATCCAATGGGGCCCCCATGGTTCATAATACAAAGTAGTAAAATGGACTATATGACACCCCAACCATAATAGAGTAGTATAAATAGATAAAAAATAATTTGACATCATATAAAAATTAAAACAATGGTGCATTGTCCAGTACATGTTGAAAAATAATTAAAATAAAAATGGCCTCTAACATTCCTTAAATAATTTAACCTACCAAATATTCAGACTTCAAGAACCTTTGTGATAAATTATTTTAACAAAGTTTTTATATTTTTTTGAAACTAACCTATTTTTAAAAGAATATTTTTGTTATTTAGGAATCACAACCATATCCATCGTAATGAGGATTCATCATACTTATAGTTTTTTAGAAAGTTAGGCATTACAGTTTGAAGAAGTTATATTGTTTCTAAAGAGTTCAGAAAGAAGATTGTGAAGTCATGAGTTAGAATGTTTTCCTACATTCTAAACTAAATAAGATGATTATTTTATGGTCATAAAGTTCTCAAAAATCATGAAAACTATCATGATAAAAGGTTTTGAATAAATGGTGGAGAGTTTTTAATAGGATCAAAGTTGTTAAGTGGATTCATCATTGAATACCTTCTATAGTTATGGAAAAATCATCATAATAGGATTTCCATATTAATGGAAATTCTATCATAATGAGCTAAATATGAAATATAAATAGTAATGAGATAAGAAAGAAGTATAAATCATAATGAGATCAGAAAGAAATATAAATTATAATCAGCTGAGAAGAAAATAGAAATCGTAATGAGCTAAGAAGGAAACAGAAATCATAATGAGCTAATAAAGAAACATAAATTTTAATTAGATGAGAAATAAATAGAAATAATAATGAGCTTAGAAATAAATATAAATTGTAATGAGTTGATAAAGAAATAGAAATGTTAATTATTTGTGAAGGAAATGGATTCATAATGAGCTCACAATGAAATAGATTCTTAATGAGTTGAGAAATAAATAGAAATTGTAATGAGATAAGAAAGAAACATAAATTTTAATTAACTAAGAAAGAAATATAAATCTTAATGTGTTATGAAAGAAATATAAATCCTAATGATTTGAGAAAGAAAGAAAAATCACAATGAGCTAATAAAGAAATGAAAATCATAATGAGCTGAGAAATAAATTGAAATAATAATTAGTTGAGTAGGAAAAAAATTGTAATGAGTTGATAAGGAAACACATTCATAATGAGCTCCAAAGGAAGTAGATTCATAATGAGTTGAGAAGTAAATAGGCTCATAATTATATGATAAAGAAATAGATTTATAATGAGTTGAGGAGGAAATAGATTCATAATGAACTGATTATGAATAAGTCTCAAAAAGAATATTTTAGAAGTTTTATAAAGAATTTAAGAGGTCAAAATTGAAATTCAATTTCTCATAAATCTCAGACAAATCATAGGAGGATTGAATAAGTAAAAAATAAATTTTAAATGTGATTGATATTTGGATATTTTAAAATTTGAGGAAGCGGGGAAAGTTTTCAAGTTTCTCAATTTTGTTTTTTGATTTTCCTATAAATACTTTCTTAGATCATTCATTCATTTGTCGATTTTTAATATAAGTGGAAAAGGCATGGCACTAAATAAATCAAGAGAAAATAATTTTCAGACAGAGATCTTGTGAGGAGGATTATACAACTAAATGTTTGTTTACCATATTCAGAAATATAGTATTGAGAAGATCGTATAGATTCAATCAGATTGAGTCGATCATACGGAAGAATATCGTATTGAGAATTTGAGAAGATTTTGAGTTTTTCATATTTAGAATGGGTTTATCATAATGATTACATATTATTGAGTCAATCGGAAAAAGGAATATCATAATGAGTTTCTTTGTAGATTTTTTGAAGTTTATATTGAATAAGAGAGAGTCTTATTGACTTTATTAGATTGAGAAAATCAGATCCAGCCAAATAAGACTGAGTATTCATACTGAGAAATTTTTGATCAATTTTAAAAAAAGTCTTTATTATTTTGTTTGGATCAATTATTTTATAAGAAAACATTGTAACCTGATTGGAGTTAGTATAATATTTCCTATCAAGGGATAGAAGGTGTCTAATGGGAGTTGTCACAAGTTGTATTCACTTCTTCTTAATAGTTAATTTCTATACAACCAAAAATTGGCTATGTAAAGGATATAGTTTCTCACACTGAGGATAAACCTTATAAATATTGTGTGATTCACTTTCTTTCATGCTTTTTTATACCTGAGTTTTTTGAAAATATTATAATTAAAAAATTATTAATAGGTTTCATGGGTTAATTTTTCAAAATTATTGAAACGTATAAAAAATAAAACAACTAATTCAACCCCTACCCTAGTTGTTATTTGATCCTTTAGAACATTAATTGGTATCAGAGGGAAGGCTCTCATGTTGAATCCTTATCATGGATAATATCAATTCTGTCAATAATAGAAGAATTCCTATATTTGGTGGCAAGGATTATTATGGATGGAAAAAATAGGATGATTCCTTATCTCTTATATCTTGGACTAGAATTTTTTGACGCTGCTACTATTGGTTTTCCACCTATTGATAAATATTCTCCTATAACATTTGTGGATAAGAGAAATATAGAAGTTTATGAAAATTATAGAAATGAAATTCTTATATCCTTATAATATAATTTTTATCATAAGGTGATGGGTATCAATACTTCAAAAAGTATATGGGACAATTTTGAAAGTGATTTTGAAGAGAATACAAAATTTAAGGAAGAAAAGTGACAAATATGGCATAGTATGTATACAGACATCAGAATGATAGATGAAGAAACAATTGATAAATAATTCACCATATTAAATGAAGTTTTTGGCTATGTTATAAGATTCATAGATGTCTTGGAAGATTATACAATTGTGAAGAAACTTGTGAAAAACTTTCCAGATAGTTTTGATTCTAAAATTTATTCTTTTAAAGATAAGTATGATTTTTCTCTTGATGAATTTCATAAATTTCTTATTGATTATGAAATGATTAAATCTATAATGATTAAAAATAATATAAAATATGAAATGGCTTGCCAATCTATGAGAAATATTAAAATCCAAGATGTTGAAGATGATGAACCTTGTGAGTCTAAAGATATGGAAGATGGTGAATTTAATAATAAGAATATGTCTCTTATATCTAAAAACTATCGAAGAGGGAGAGAAAAATATGAAGTTAAAATTCCTATCAAATTTTTTTAGTGTTTTATAATCATAAACCTTTTTATTAATTTCCCCAAGAAGAAAGTTGGATAATATCAAGATTGTGATGAAAAACCTTGATGGAAGAAGTGAAATAATAATGATAAAGAAGAAAATTAATCCAATAAATACAAGAAGAATTTTAATGGAAACAAAATGAGTATTTTTAATAATAAATATGACTCAAAATCAAAAGAAAACAATTATTATGAAGATGAAAGTTAAAAAAAACAGAATCCTCATTGTAAAAATTGAGAAATTAAAAGATTCCTCAAAGAGTGAAAAAGGTGGTGAAGAATATTATAGATATTATCAACTCAGAATAGAACTTGTTGCATGTCTTGAGAAACAAAACTCTCAAGAAATAAATTAGAGTTATGAAGAAAGATTTAGAATAAGTTTTTTATAGAATAAAATATTTCATTAAGCATGAGGATGAATACATCAAGGAGATTTTAAGTTAAAAACTTATAATTACTGAACAGGGAAAGATAATCAAAGATCTTAGTAAGAAGATAGAAGCTAATGAATAATAATTTAACAACTTTCAATAAAAACTTATTTAGTCCAAAATTAACTTGAGGAAGATTAATGAAAACTTCAACAAAGATTATTAAGTAAAATCTTATGCTTCTAAAGTTACTAAGAAGGATCAATATGGTAATTAGGTGAAATATTCTCTTACCAAAACTAATTTTTCATCTGATTCTTTTAACATTTTAGGTTCTGGAAAAAGGAATGGAAAATCTTCGGAGGAGAAAGGATGTGAGAAACCAATCAAATCTACAAAATTAGAAAACTTACTCCAAAGAAAAGATGGTCTACATCCTGAGTATGTTATAGATTAAATAAGTTACCTACTTTAACAAGGGTTTTACAAAGAAAGATCTTTCATAAATATAAAATCAAGATTTTATGGCTATTTCTAGTGTTTTTTAATCTATGTGAATAGGGAATATAATTTTTGGCATAATTTATCTATACCTGGAAGAATATTTGAGCAAAGTGGAAGAAATAGTGGAAGTAGAATGAGTAAATATCCTAGCTTATAGAAAGTTGAAAAAGTGAATTCTTAAGATATTAGACACTTTCCAATAAAAAAATCAATTTGACTATTTAGAAGAAGTTTTTGGAATATGTTATTAGGATATAAATTGTGTCAAAATATATATGACACTCCTTCCAAAAAAAATTTCTTATGATAGAAAAAAAAGAAAGATGAAAAGAAGAAAGTTGAGGAAAGATATTTAATTATTGAGACAACTTTGAAAGAAAGTAAAGGGAAAAAACCATAGATACTTTATAGTGGTTTTACTTTACATATGACAGGTGATATTAAAATCTTGAAACATGTTGAAATTCTTGATGGAGTATTTGTAACCTTTTGTAATGATAGTTCCATAAAAATTAGAGGAATCAGAATGACTTATATTGAAGGAAAAAAGTTGAAATATATGGATTTTTTATTTGTTGATGGGATAAAACATAACCTACTTAGTGTAAGTAAACATTGTGATTATGGAAAAACAAATTAGAAAATATTTTTTTATCATTAAAAGTATGAAATATAGAAAATTTATTATAAAAGGAGAAAGAACTAGTGGAAATATATTTTGAATAAGACAATTCAATAACTCCTGTTACTTGAGTGCTGGAGATGAAAACAAATTATGGCATCGAATGCTTGGCCACCTTGGGTAGGAAAACATGAATAAAATTTCTAAAGTTGATGATATCTAGAATTTTATATAATTGAAATGAATAGATTAATATGTTTTTATTGATTTCCAAAAAGAAAATATGACTATAAAAAGTCATAAGAGAATTAAGATTCAATTTATCAGAACTCTTGAACTTATTCATTGCGATTTATGTGGGACTTTGATACATCAATCAAAAAAATAGATTTATACTTCATCACTTTTATTTATGATTTCACTTGGATTAAAAACATCATGTTTATTAAACATAAGTCAAAGGATCTGAAAATGTTTATGTTTTTTAGAAAAGAAGTTGAGAAATAAATGGGGGCTTATATAAAGAATTTGAGAAAAGATAATGGTAATGAATTCACAAGTAATTATTTTAAAGAATATTTGAGAAAATAAGGTATCAAACATCATTATAGTGCTCCCTATACTCCACAATAAAATGGAGTATCCGAAATGAAAAATATAATCTTGGTGGAAATGGGAATAATTATGTTAGCAGAATACAAAATTTCAAAGTTCTATTGGAGAGAATCTGTAAGTACTATTGTACATGTTTAAAATATATGATTTTTGAGACTGGAAACCAACATGAATCCTTATGAAATATGTTATAATAAAAAATCATCATTGAAATAATTTAATGTTTTTGGAATTCTATGTTTTCTCAAAATCAAAAATATGGATTTTGGAAATTTTATTGAGAAAGATGAGGAAGGAACTTTTATTGGTTATTCACCAAATGGAATAAGTTACAAATTTTGGAACAAATGTTTATAAAATTTGGTGGAATCATATGATATGAAAGTTATTTTAAATCAAAGTTCCTTTATAAAAGTTATTGATAATTATGAGGAGGATAAACTTGAGATTTCCAACAATACTGAAAGTAATTCAAAATATCCTTATCAATATTCAGAAGGATTGTGTGATGAAGAAATTTCAGCAGGGTAAGAAACTTTGAAATTTCTTACCTTAAAAAAATATTGAATCCAAAACCATTATTGGAAATCATAATTCTCCTATTCAAACAAGAATAGAGTTGAGATTAGTTCATCAAACTTCACTTATCTCAAAAGTTGAACCAAAATCAGTTTCAAAACCTATTAAGAAAAAACAATGGGTGGATTCTATGAATTATGACTTCAATCAGATTGAGAGGAATGAAATATGGGAACTTATTTCACATATATAAATTAAAAAATTTATCGAAACTAAGTGGTTTTACAGAAACAGGTTAAATTAACATAGAGATGTTTCAAGAATTAAAGTTGGGATTGTTTGTAAAGGCTATGCACAGGTATAAGGTGTGGAATTTTATGAAATTTTTTCCCCAGTTACAATATTAAAAACTGTTATAATTTTTCTTCTAATTGCTTCACATCATAATTACAAAGTTTATTAGATAGATGTAAAGTCATATTTCCAAAATGGTGATATTAAGTAAGAATTTTACACTGAACAACCTTGTGGGTTTCTACTTGATGAGGATGAAAACAAATTTTGTAAATTGAAGAACTTTTTTAATGGGATGAAAAAATATCCACATTCATAGTATTCTAAACTTGACAATTTTTTGATAATGTTGAACTTTTCTAAAGGAAAAGTTGATAGAAACTTGTATGTAAAAGATCTTTTCTCTAAAACCCTAATTATAAATATTTATGTGGATGATATAATGTTTACTAGGGATGAAGAAAAGGTTTTTAAAGATTTTACTAAACAAATGAAAAATAATTTTGAAATTTAAATGTTGGTAGAATTAAATTTATTCCTTGGCTTACAAGTTTAACAAAAAGAAAAATACATTTTATTATCTCAAGAAAAGCATGTCACATAATTTTTAAATATTTTTGGGATGAAATAATCCAAATAAATTTCTACTCATATTTTAGGGATCACAAATTTGAGTAAATATGAATCCAGAATAGGTGTGAAACAAAAATACTTTCAAAAGATAATAAGAATTCTTATTTACCTTAGATCCTCAAGGCCTGATATTGTTCATGTTGTGAATTTTTGTGCTAGGTGTCAAAGTAATCTGAAAGAATCACATATGTTGGTAGAAAAATGAATTCTGAGGTATGTCAAAGGAACAACTTCACATGGGTTGTTATATAATAGAAATAGTGAGATAAATTTTCATGGCTATACTGATGTTGTTTGGGATGGATATTATAATGAATGAAAATCAACCTCTGGAAGAACATTTTTCTAGGGTGAATTTTGTGTGAGTTGGTATAGTGAAAAAAAGTTCTGTAACTATGATCATAGATAAATCTGAATATGTTGTAGCTACTTAGGCTTTTACCCAAATGTTATGGATTAAATTTCATCTGGAAGATTTAAAAGTAAAAGTTTTTAAACCATTGAAGATGATTTTTGATAATCATATTGTAACTTATCTATCTAAAATTCATTTCTAATATTCATGATTAAAATGCATTGATATAAAGTTTCTCTTTATAAATTAAAAAGTTACTTTGGATATTTTTTGATGTAATACATTTCAATAATGTATCATATTGCTAATATCTTTACAAAAACAGTTATTAAAGAAAGGTTTGTGGAATTGAGGATGAAACTTCATGTTTAGCCTCCTCTCATGCCTTTATAAACCTCATAAAGAAGAAACCACACTCTTCTTTGTATTATGTTGACAATGGGGTAATAAAGTAACAAATTTTTTACTTTGTAAAAATTTTTTACTTATCTTTCATAAATTAATTTGAAGTTGTGGTTATCATAAAATTGGGCAGAGTAAATAAAAATTGAGAGAAAAAGAAAAGTGAGAAAGGATAAGATAAAAGTAAGAAAAGTTTACCTTTACATGGACAAAAAGAATTATTGTCACAAAGGGATGTAATTCCTTAAAAACATTACATTATCTAGTAGTGCGGTGTCAATATACTTTTTTTGATAAGTTCTATGTTTTGATGAAAGTCAAAAAAACATAACTTGTTTACAAAAGTTTAGTTGTGAAAAAATTTTGAGAGTTAGAGAAGTTGTTGACAAGGGTTGTTAAAAAATCAAAAGGGGGAGATTGAAGAAACATTGTGATAATTGGTTTTAAGAAGCTTTTTGTATTTTTTTTACAACTAACCTCATTTTAAAATTGTGTTTTTGTTGTTCAGGAATCGAATTCATATCCATCACAATGAAGATTCATTGGACAATGGTTTGTTAGAAAGTCAGATGTTTCTATTTGAAGAATTCGTATTATTGGTAAAGAATTATGAAAGAAGGTTGTGAATTCAAGAGTTATAGGTTTTTCATACTTTCAAAACTAAATCATACGATTCTTTTCTACCCTTAAATTTCTCACAAATCATGAAAACTCTTGTGATAAAATATTTTGAAGAAATGGTGGAGAGTTTTGAAGAATTTCAAAGTTTCTAAGTGGATTTATCATTGGATACTTTCTATCATTGTGAAAAAATAATTGTATTTGGATTTACATTGTAATTTTAATTCCATCATAATGAGATAAATAATAAAAAAATCATAATTAGGTGAGAAGGAAATAAAAATTGTAATGAGTTAAGAAGAAAGCAGAAATCATAATAAGCTGAGAAGGAAATAGAAATCATAATGATATGAGAAGGAAACAGAAATCATAATGAGTTGAGAAGGAAATAGAAATCACAATGAGATGAGAAAAAAATAGAAATTGTAATGAGTAGAGAAAAAAACAAAAATCATAATGAGCTAAGAAAGGAACAGAAATCGTAATGAGTTGCGAAGGAAACATATTCATAATGAGTGAGAAGAAACAAATTTATAATGAGATGAGAAATAAATAGAAATCGTAATGAGCTGAGAATGAGCTGAGAAAGAAATATAAATTGTAATGATTTGAGAAATAAACAAAAATCATAATGATCTAATAAGGAAATATAAATTTTAATGAGCTGAGAATTAAATAGATTAATAATTACCTAAGAAGGAAACAAATTCGTAATAAGATGAGAAGGAAATAGATTTATAATTATCTGATAAGGAAACATATTTACATTGAACTAAGAAGAAAACATATTTTTAATGATATTATTATGAAGAAGACTCAAAAAGAAGATTCTATAAGTTTTATGAAGAGTTCAAGGGGTCAAAATTGAAATTAAATTTTTCATAAATCTCAAAGAAATTAGAGGAGGATTGAAGAATTCAAAATTATTGTTTAAATGCGAGTTATCTTTGAGGATTTTAAAATTTAACGAAGTGGAAAAACATTTAGAGTTTCCCAATTTTGTTTTCTAAGTCACCTATAAATACTTACTCAGATAATTCACTTTTTTTTTGACATTGAACATAAGTGGAAAAGGCAGAGCACTGAATAAATCAAGTAAAAGTCAATTCGGTCCAAAGATCTTGTGAAGAGAATCAGATGGATGAATTTTTGTTTACCAGATTAAGCAATATCATATTGTAAAGATCATATTGAGTCAATAATATTTATTCAATCATACTAAATAAGATCATATTGATAATTTGAGCTGAGTTTTGAAAATTAAGAATGGTTATGTCATATTGATTCAATCATATTGAGGAAGATCATATTGAGTTTATGAGTAGAGTTTTTCAATTGTATATTGAGTAAGGGGGAACCGTATTGACTGCATCATATTCATAAAATTAGATCCATCTAAATCAGATTGAGGATTTGGGATGATCAATTGTGGAGTAGTTTCAAAAAAGTCTTTGTTCCTTTTATCTCAATTATTTTCTATGAAAATATTGTAAACTAATGAGAGTTAGTATAATCTATCCTACTGGGATATTGAATATGTCTAATGGAATTTGGAATAATTTTTATTCTCTTATTCTTAATAGTTAATTTCCATAGACCCATGGCAGTGGCTATTATAAGGATGTAAGTTCTCACACTGAGGCTGAACCTTGTAAATCTTTTGTGGTTTAATTTCATTCAAAATTTTTCATGCATGAGTTTTTACAAAATATGATATGTAAATAAATATTATCAAGTTGTAGGGGATAAGTTTTGAAAAGTATTGAAACTTATAAAGAGTAAAAAACATATTCAACCCCCCCCCCCCTTCTCAATTGTTATTCGATCATTTGGAACTTCAAGCCCCCACAACCTACTAGACTTATCCATGAGTCCATCTTATCCATGAGTCCATCTTCAATTGATACCTATTTTTGGATATAATCTAGGAATATCTAACTAACTAGTTGGAATTTATGTCATGTACATGGGTAGGGGAAAGTCCAACAACCTAATATAAATCCACAGTGCCTCAAAAATACTGATTGTCGTTGTGATCAAGTGGATGTACAAGAAATACATATATGTGTGTGTGTAAATTATCATGTAATTCACCCATCTTGAAATGAAACATGAAATCACATCATCCATAAATTTTGGGTCATCAGGTTCCAACTATATAGCCTTAATCCTTGATCATACCTTCTTTTTTCAATTCTATATGTCTTTGAATAAGTCACGACACCCAGGTGGATCAATTTCTACCTTGGAACCCATAATTGTTATCATAATTTATTTATCTAGTTTTAGGATATCTCTGATCACTTTGGATAATCATTTCATAAAAATCAGTCCCAATGACTATATAGTATCATCCATAAATGTCGGATCCAAGGAGCATGTCCAAGGTATCACATAATAGTAGGAATCAACACAAAATCCAAGGATCAAGTCCAAGGCATCTCATAGTAGTATTAGACTCAAATATGATTACTAGGGGATGGCCTAAGAAAATAAAAAGTCATTTATCATAATCATAAAACCCTAATAGGTCATCCCATTGTCATCAAGCTCCAGTAAAATTCCTAGGGGTATAACCCCAGGCAATCCACAGTCGTCAGGTATCATCGTTGATCCCTTTGAGTTAATCTTAGTTAATCTCATAACCAATAGGATATAAGATTATTCCTAGGGGGATGAACCTAGGAAATTCATAGTCATCGTGAATCGTCATCAATCCCTAAGTGGTAATACTTGGTTATCCCATAATCATCAGGCTCTAAGATAATTCCAAGAGGGGTGACCCTTGGAAATCCAATTGAATCAATCATAATAACCAGATCCCAGGAGAAATTCCAAGGAATCCAATAATATCATACATATTTGTGTAATCCTGGATTACCACCCAAGAATTCCATATATCATTGGTCCTTTAATTATGAATAATTAATTTTGGTATGTGCTTCATATAATATCTCATAAAACATAACTCAAAACTTATCCCTTTACCAAAAAATGTATCATATAAGTGAGGTTAGTCTCTCAGGTGCATGACTTATCATCGTCACTATGGTCATAGGAGGATAAAATAAATTACTTGGGTTTTGAGGTGACACCCCAAGTAAGCACTACCCATCTATTGTGTGCACCCTCTCAAGGGGAAAAATCTCACTAAGGAACCTACCAAAGTCCCTTAAGACACATTATAACATGGAAACCATTTATAGGTTCCTCAATCATGTTTACAACTCTCAATCCAGCTCATAATTCTAGTAATGTATTTCTACACTCACTAGGGTCCTTCAAACACATATCAACCCTCTAAGGGGTTTGTCAAAAATATTTGGATAAACCCATAATTTTATTACCACAAGAAAGTTCTCACAGAAATACACACACAATATATATCATCATGAATAAATATAATCTATTAGAAATCAAAAATGGGAAACACAATAAGGTAATCATGATTTAGAAAAACAAGGCATCACTGGAATAATGTCAAATAAACCAAAATGAACTCAAGACACACCCATTTCTTCTTCTCTTTGTAAACCAAGTAAAAATATTTTTTTAACTTTTTAAAAGAGGAATCACTTTCCATTCTACTCATGTTATTCCCTTGACCGTATCAATTTAAAGAAATAATTTGAAAACACTAACTCAATTTAAAATATTGTTTCCAAAATCACTCTCAATTTCCCATATTCTTTTGAATTTTCACTTGATCCAAATCCATTTTTAGAATTATGTTTTAAAATGGAAATCTTTTTTACTTTGAAAATAAAATTCATTCCTACAAATAATCCTTAAATTGGGCTATTGGAACTCATTTAACTAAGGTTCCGCCATCGAATTGTTTAAAAAGCTATCCAGTCCATGTTGACGATTAGTTCAATATGAATTCATCCAAAATTATAGAGGTATCACACAAGTCATGTAGTATGAAATCAGATATAATAATGATGGAACATGAACATAAAATCACTAATTGAACAAGAGACTCAAATAAATTAAATATTACGTAACATAATCCATCTATTTTCCTTTTTAGTTCATACTCCAGCCAACTTTTCCTAGGCTTATCCAAGCTCCAACCTCAACCCAACCTCCTATCCCAATCCTAAAAATCATAAATAACTAATTATTGAACATTATAATCAATTATCAAATTTAACTCAATTAATTATATTGATTTAATTAATTTCAACAATCAAAACCAACAACCATAAAGTCTAAAAACAAAATGAGCCATAACTTCTCATTGAAACCTTGAGAAATGGGTGTGGTACAACCCTGATATACACCCAGACCTAAGACATGAATCCAATTCAATTTTTTATAACCCCTACAATTGATTAACCAAATTAATAAAATTTATAATAATTTTTGAAACACTCACTGAGCACACCCATCACACCAAAATGAAAACTAAATATATGTGGAAGTCCCATAATGAACTCATGGTGTTATCTTATAAAAAATACATTGACATGTAATAATGATTCAATAGAAAATTGAAATTAAATTTAGGCTACAACTCTAAATAAATATATACTGAAACATAACTCAAAAGAAACGATGAATGATGTCTTAAATACACCATTCTGAGATATCCTATATGAGCCACACATAAATCCATAGAAATAATGATGATTTTTCCATGTTATAGTGAAATTTTCCCTCCAAAACCCTATTGACCAAATAGAAAATTAGAGTAAATGAGGCTATAATAACAAGGGATAAAGGGAATAATCCTTACCAATAATAATAATGATAAAAGGATCCCAATAAATATGGATCAAATGGAGTAAATGTGGCACAATGGAGGATCTAAAAGGAGCCTCTCCCCCTTCCTTTCATGTGTCTGGGAACAGAAAACCTAAATGGTGTTCCTGATAGGAACCCATAAATTTACAATATATCCCATAAAAAGGAGGATTCCTATAACTCATTTAGGGTGTTACCCTATGGTTAATGGTGTGAACCACCTCCTGGAAGATAGACATCCCTTCTGAATGAAACTTTCATGGCATGACCAAATGGCCACACCGTGAATATCCCACTACTAACATTTATATCATCTCAACCTATTCAAATCTAACCAGACACCCTCCAAAACACTTAGGATTCCACCTGAGCCTTAAACACCACCTAAATACACCTTTTATGGAAAAGAAAATGATCATAATTCCCATTTTTTTCCAAGTTCTAACGTTGAATCCCTCGTCGATTGAAAAATTAAATTTTTTTTTAAAATCCCCAACCTGGAAAAAGTGAGATTTTACAATTAGAGATAAAAGTGAATTGAAAAAGAGTGAATTGGATATTTGTATTGGTAATAGAGTTATATTTTCTTCTTTAGAGGTTTAAAATTATGATATGACTTTAAAAATTGGATTAATACATGAATTATAAAAGTCTATTATATTACTTCCATATATAGTAATTTTATTTATGTATCATGTATAGATAATATGGGATTTTAATTTACTATTAAAAAAAGTTTTTCTATAAATAATAATGAAATGGTTTATGGAATTGGGAATATGATAAATGGTTTATACATTCTAGATATGAATAATACTATTTATAACATTAAAAATAAAAATTTCATGGTTGATTTTAATCCCATCTATTTTGGCATTGTCACCTTGGACTTATAAATGAGAAATTCATTCAAAGACTCCATTAAGATAGATTTTTCGAATCATTTGGTGATGAATCTGTTTTTACCTGAAAATACTATTTTTTGTGTTATATGATCAGGTTTCCTTTTAAGAGACAAGGTGAAAGAGCTAATGGATTGTTGGATCTCACACATAGTGATGTATGTTGACCAAAGAGCACACAAGAAGGTGGAAGTTTTAGATACTCTATTATCTTTACCGGTGACTTTAGTTGAGATTTTTATGTGTATTTGATCAAACACAAGTATAAATCATTTTAAATGTTTAAATAGTTAAAAAATAGAGTATATAATCAACTGGTTAAATGTATTAAGATTTTTCATTTAAATCTGAATGGTGAATACTTAAGCTAAGAATTCACTAATAATTTGAGATATTGTGGAATTTTTTAAAAACTCACTCCTCTAAGAACACCATAATGGAATGGTATGTCTGAGAGGATGAATAATACACTATCATACATGGTTTTATCAATAATGATCTATGTGACCTTCCTGTTACGTTATTAGGTTAGCTCTAGAGACAGTTAAATGCATACTTAATCATGTCCTATTTAAAGAAGTCATAAAGACACCATATGAGATATGTTTTTAGAAACATACTAGTTTTTATTTTTTGAGGATTTAGGGTTGTGAAGAACTCATATGATGATTGAAATATAATAAACTTAGCTCTAAATTATAAAAATGTCTTCTTACTGATTATCCTAAGGAAACAAGGCGATACTATTTTTATACTTCTATTAAACACAAAGTAATCAGGTTTGACATACTATTTCCCATGATAATAAACATATAAGTTGATTCTTTAGTGGTATTATAACACCCTGTGTCACTATAACATTATTTCAAATTAATTATTGAAATTAATTTTTAAGGAGTTTTAATTTTTTAAAATTTTTAGCTCTATGTTTTATATTTTTTTTGGGATTTGTTTCTTCTACTAAAGGTTTTGGGCACACTATTTTAGAGTAATAATACAAGTACCCTTATAAGGGTATGTTTAAAAAAAATTAAAGTGAATAGTTTGTCCTAAATGGGTAGTTTATAGTTTTAGTGACACATAGTAGTAAATGTGTGGCTCTTCCTTTTTCTCATTTTCAAAAATCATGGATTGTGCATGATTAGGAAAATTGTGTTACAAAGGTATGATATGGATCTATGTTTGGGTAATTCCAACTAAATAGTTAGTTTATGGTTTACTAAACCATAGTTCCTAACCATGTGAGTTGCCCAAAATTCCTTAAAATTGAAATTATATTTTTCCCTTTAAATTTTAAGAGCCGAGAGGGATTACTTTCTTTCTCCTCTCATTTGGTTAAGCCAAGGAACACCATATGTCGTTCTCCCCTATGTTTCCTTTGTATTTTCAAGACACTCCAACCCCATTTCCTATATATTACTTCTATTTAATCCCCTTATTCCTCTTATTTATCCTCCCCTTTAACTTATTTTGTGGTTTACTTACCTCCCATGTACCCTAGGTGATATCAGGTTCTATTTTTGGGTTTGGGGTTATTGATTCATGGGGGTTTTGTTTTTTAGGGCCTACTTGAGATCCTTTTAGGCATGTTAGATTTCTATTCATCATAGTTGATGAATTATATCATGGTTTCCATTGAACTGAGGTTGTTGTTTTCTTTTTCTTAAATTGATAGTCCATTGAGTGGTTGATTGTTTAAAATTATCTATTTTTTAAATTTAATCCAAGTATGATGTATTTGTTATATTTTAAATGGTTTTGAGGTGACTTTTATCATGGTAAAATGGGTTTCACTTGGTATTCCATGTGGGACTTGAAATTACAAGTAACAATAATTACTAAAAGTTGGTTTCAAGTTATATATGGAATTTTAAATGGGTTTTTACCCTAATTGTGTCATGAAATTAATTGGTAAATGTAGTTTCAAAACTTTTATATGTTTTTCATGGGAATTCAAGAAGTTTTTTAAAGTGTAATTTTTTTGTAATTTTTGATAGAAGGGTTTTAAATAGTATTTTATTTTGAAATTATTTGACCTCATTTGGGTTGTGACTTAAATTTGGGATGGTTAATTTAATCTTGAGAGGGATTTTAATGAAAAATGAGTTGATTATTAAAAGAAATTCTTCCAAATAGTATTGTGTGAGTTATTTTGAGGATGTTTCTTAATCAGTTTCAAGATCTTTTATGTTCAAATAATGGTTTAGAGTGGGAATTTAAACCATTGATAAGTGACTTAGAATTTCAAATCTTTTGAAGAAGGTGCATTTGAAACCTCGGGTGTCTTCTAAATGGTGTATGTGTGAGTTTGAGACCATCTTGGGCCCCTTTATTATCTTAAAACCCCATGGGATTTATTATTTGTTGATTTATGGGAATTTTTTTATATGGGGAATATTGTATATTATATGAATTTTCAATCAATTTTAAGGGGATATTGATTGTGAGAGTGTGGAGGTTGGGTGTGATTTATTTCTATGATTCATTGATGTGTGTGATTTCTCACCTCTATCTTATATATGTCATGGGAGTCATAATGGGACTAAGTAAAGGTTTCGGTAAGTGAAAACCCTAGTATATACCATGCATAAAATTGAGAGAATTTCCCAGTTACCTTGATATGGTTTCACTGAAATGGGTGTAGGGCCTTGTGCTTTGGCTTCTTTCTTTGATCATATGGACAAAGGAGTTCCATAGATATTTATTTTCAGATGGTCTTATGGGGTTAACATGGATGTTAACAAGTTTAGCAGTTCGATCCAAGCTTCCTTTTCACTAGTCTATACCATTTTAATTGAGCCATAGTATGTTTCCCATGATGTTTTGATATCATTATAGGGTTTATTATGGGATTTTGGTGTTTATACTTACATATATCCCCTTTTATTGATTGTTTAGGGAATCATTGTTCTATTTTTCCATTTTGAAATGTTTGTTTTATTTTAGGTGCCTTGTATGTTTACTATTGTGTGGGTGGTGGTTTTTTTAATATTAATTTGGTTTTTAAAAATTATTTATAAAGTGGATTTGGAAATAAAAATATGTTCTTTTGAAATGAGTGTTTGAGATATGTCTTGAAAGAGGAGGGTTAAGTTTTTATCTTGTTTTATTATTTATAGAAAAAAGGTAATATTTTTGTGTTTTAATGGGTTTTAAAAAAAGGTTTTTTACTCCACCATTATTTATTTTTGAAGAAGGGTAAACTGTTTTATAAAAAATAATTCAAGCCCAGGAAAAGTGGTTTTCAAGTGATTTTTTATTTAATCCAAATAAAATCATTTTGTGTTATATGTGTGTGATTTTTTTCTACATATAGATTGAAAACATATTTTCAATTTTAATTTAAAACTATCATAAAATGGATTTTCCATTATAATAATTGTACAAACACTATAGTGGTTACCTATTAGTCTCAATTTTTCTCACACACTCCATATACCATTAGATATATGAAGTTTATATGGCTTTATTTTAGGTTCCTTGACTTGGGTCTTCCTTGAGTTGGGATATGAGTTGTATTGGATGTTCAGAAAAGAAAGTGGAGCGTGTTTGTGGGTCACATGGAGACTATGAGTAGTAGTTTTATTTTTCTTTCCCTTTTGGGTTAATTCTCTATCAGCTCTCCAATAGACTTTATGCTTATGAAGAGTTGTTATTTATTTATTTATCTACCATTTTCTTATGTATGTGATTATTATTTAATTATTATTTAGTCTCTAGTTGATTAATTTTATTTATTTTTCTTACTCTAATGTGTATGTTTATTTATTAATCAAGTTATCTATTCAAGGGACAAAATCATTCCCAATGATTATGTTCTTAGACCATGGAATAAGCTTCTATCCTAAGTCAATTGGGAAGGTGCCTTAGGTATGTCCCAAACTAGCTCAGGTTTTCAATGCATGGACGTATCAGGTTATTTATTGAAAAAATGGTATCATCACCCACCTTCATATAATTTTAAGTGTGTCTGGGTAGTTTGAATACTATAATCATCATTAAAAATCAGGTGGAGTGTACTGGAAAGTGTTTGGCCAGCTCTTCATCACACTGAACCTCAAGTTTCCATGAATTTATTTTGATTGAGTCTTAACTTTGATCTTAGATTTGGAAATCTTTTATGGATTTTTCTATATTCAGATAATGTTTTGATCACCATTGAGTTTATCAAGGATTTTAAGGTTCGGTTTGATTTTTTGAGGAAAAAGTTTCAAAAGAATTAGTGTATTACAATTAGAATTAATAGTTTAGTAAACTATTTAGTGCCCATGTGATATTGACCTATTGATATGACTGTGTATTTTTCATGGTTAGCACCAGACTTACTAGATTGTGCTTTCAAACCATGTGCAGTTCAGTTTCCCCTTAATATTTTTTTCTTTTCCTCCCCTACTCCCCAAATTCATTCCAATAGAGTATAGTATTGACATGTTATTATATAAGGAAGTATTCTTGGGTTTTTAGTGAAACTTTATGCAGTTTAATGTTGTATTATTTAATATTAATTCCATTATGTTTAGTTTTTTCCATTGGTGACTTTGTATTACATAATGAAAAATGGTTTTTTGAATAGAAGAGAAGAATCCCATGAGTTTTTTTATTTTGTTTCAAAAAACCATTTTGTAGTGGTGATGAAAAGATGGTTATTTTTTATTAAAAACAAAATTGGGTTTTGTTTTAAAATTGGATCTAATGAAAAAAATTTGTGTAAGAAATTTTTTAATATTAATGGGTGTAATTTTGTAAAGGGTTTAATTCTAAAATGGGATTATTAAATAATTTTTAAGTGAAAATGTTTTTGAAGTGGTAATTCATTTCAAAATGTAATTTAAAAATCTGTTTGGAATGGAAAAGTGGTTCATTTTAAGAACCTATTAGTTTTTAAGCATTTTTTTGTTTTGAGATAGATCATAAATTATATTAGAAAGGATTTTAAGATGTCCTTTTTATGAAACAATGGGTGATGCTTTTGAAAAAAAGGGGGTTGTGTGCCATATAACATGCCACAATGACATTAAATAATTAAGTAATATAATTAATTTTAAGACCATATGGGTTCATAATATTTCTATGTTGTAATTTTTAAAATTCCATATGATTTGGTGTTGTGTATGCTGTGTGCACAGTAAGGAGTAACGGTGTGTTGTCCGTGTGTGGGGGTCTTCACTTTACTGTGCTATTTCACATGGTTTGAGAATGGTTATCTCAAATGTGCAGCCTTATTAGAATTAATCATGTGGGAACCTCATTCTCTCCTAGTAGGGACAATGCAGTTAGCATATGATTAGGTAAACTATGTGCATAAACCATGAACCATGCCCAAAATTTTAAAAAATTATTTTTATTTATTTTTTCTTATTTATTATTTCTTTTATTTATCTCCCCCTTATTTCCTCCACAGTCTCTCATGTAAATATCCCAATCCAAGCTCCCTTTCACATGTGATCTCTACCTTGTAGACTCCTCTCTTTATATTATTCCATCAAATTTATTCTAGATTCATGGTCAAATCATCAAGATATTGTATCCTCTCCTCATTTCCTTTCTTTTCCCCTAATTTTCATCTCCCCTCATTTCCCATCTGGTTTAGATGAACCCAAGTAAAGGTGGTTGATCCATTTTTTATAATTTATTCTTTTATAGGGTATGTGATAGGTCTCTTAGGTTTCCTTTTTGTATGTTTTAGTATCTTCCCCTGAGGAAAAATCGTTTCATCCCATTTTGGTTCACCCACCACCGATTTAAGGTATGTGTCTATATAAAACCCCATGTGTTACATTTTATAAATTTATTATGTTCTTATAGAGGCCTTTTTATAAAGTTAAACCCTTATTATATGGTATAGTATTATTGAAATGATTTTAGATTGTCTTTTAGCACTTTCCATTGGTTTTGGCCTCATGTTAAGTTCTTATGAAATTTTCCATGTTACACTTTAAAATCATTTCAATAATTATGAAATGTTATCCCATGGATTTGAATGGGTTTGGAAAAAATTATTGGTTTTTTTTGTCTTTAAAAATAATTTAATGGATTGGAATGGACCTTGGTTACATTCTAAGTGTTGGATTAAGTACCTTTTTGGCTAGTCTAAATGGATTTAAATATTTTAACAAAATATTTTTAAATCGTGATAAATTATGATTCTTTTTTAAAATAGGATAGTTAACCCAAATCTTTTTTAATAAATTTTTTTTTTCAAGTGGACATTTAAAGTGTGTTTTTTCAATGGTTTTGAAAATAATTCAGTTTTCTAAGCATTTCAAAATACCATTTGGCACTTTATGGGAAATAGTTTTTAATTCATATTTTAAATGAGATTTCAAAATGACATTAGAAATTAGTTGTCTTGATTGGAATCCTGAGTAATTAATTTTAAATGGACATTTGGGATTTTAAAGGGTTTTATAAATGGGTAATACCCTCTTTATACCTTTGTTTTTAACATGGCCTATTGTGTCTTATGACCCCATTGGTGGTGATTTATGTTGATATGTGCATTATGATGCTCATTCATGGATATTTGTTTGGTATTTATTCATTTAAGGGTAAAGGGGATGAGTTGTGGGTTATTTACAAATGTTTTAAATTTGGTCCATGTAATTTCTGATTACTATCCTCTTTAATTTTCTTGGGTCATGGTAACTTGAGTAACTAAGTGGGAGTATATACATATGTTTCACTAGGGATGTACACACTGTTAGTGTCCCCAATAGTGTGAAATAGAGCTAGATTGGGTGTTCTATTCTAATGAGGTTGGGCGCAGGATAGTCATGTGGTTATGATAGGATGCAACGTAGGCAGGTGGGTTGGTCTATTGAGTGAATTCTAGGATAGTCTCACATTAGGACCTTAGGTATAGCCTATTACATATCTTCCTTTGGGTAGTGGATTTATTTAAGGGATTTATCTTTATAGTTTGATTGTACCCCCCCCCCCCATAGTTCATTTTATTGTTTGTAACATATGTTCATGTCATTTATTATAGTTTATCATGTGACTTGACATAATGGTTCCTTGTAGTGTTCTTTCCTTCTTTATGTGATTTTCCTTTGAAATTTTTGAAAAGTAATTATTAGAAGTTTTTAATAAGGGTAAATGAAAGTGTGATTTTAATGTGCTTTCAAACTATTTTAGAAATGAGTTTGAAAAGTGTTATCATGTGATAAAAGTTAAAACAGTTTAGGTATTTATTTATTTAGTTTTAAAGAAATTAGTTTTCCTTGAAATTTTTTATGAAAATAATATTTTCATAAGATTTTTGAAAATGGGGAAAGTTTTTTTCTCCTAAATTTAAAGGTTTAATTTGAAATTTTTAACTGCCCTTGTTATTTTTTATAAAAAGGGTAGTTGTTTAAAAGTGTTCATATATTTTGAGTTTATAAAGTATGTAAAACCTATTTTTTATATGTTATGTTAAAACTATAATTTTATAAATTGTATTAATAATGTATTTCTATAGATTTAGTGGGTTATGGTGGCCTATTTATTACTTATTTTATCACACTTATTTTATCTTAGTTTCAAGTTCCTTTAATAGTTTCCTAACCATTCTTAAGAGTGCTAATTTATCTAAGGTTAGTATAAATTTTAGTACATTTGGCTAGTTATACCCTTTAAATGATTTAGTTTGGATAATTATGATTTTAATTCTTTCTATGGATGGAGGGTAATTATAGTTTCTGGTAGCTGAAGAAAAGGCATTGGGTTGGCTTAATTTCCTTAAAGGAGACGTAAACTAGGGTGTGAGGGAGGTTTTTGGTGCTTTTTTTGTTTACATAAATTTTATAATCTATTGTTTTTTTTTTATTTCCTACTTTTTTATTTAAGTTTGGACATTTGATGAATGGATAGATCATACTTGATTTTTTATATATTCCTGATATCATATTTTTTATGATTATTAGGTGTAACTATTCCCAAGTGGGTTCTTGTGAATCTTAGGAACTAGTTACCCATCCCATAGGGAATGGGAACTCCCTTCGAGCCATTAGAATATTAGTTTGGGAATTTGTCAGATGGATGGCCTAGGATGGTTCTTTAAAAATGGTATTATTGGTTATATTATTCCTCTCCATGGGAAACTAAGCCTTCATAACACCCTCTTTTATTTTGGGTGTTAGGGTAATTTTGGTTTAGAGTTTGTTATTGGAACTTAAGAGGTGGGTGTAGAGAGATTCTAGATAGCTCTTACCCACCTTGAGCCATGAGCTTCCATGGGAAGTGGTATTTGAATCTTAAGTTCAGGATTTTATTAGATTTATCATTAATATTTTGTTAATATTAATTAGCATAGTGTGAGTTTCCATGGAGATATGGTTAGATTTTGGGAAGGAAATGAAAAAATTGATTAGTAGAGTCATGTTGGATTGCATGTCCTGATCAACCAAGAAACAACCAAATGATCAATCCTGAAATTATTTAGGAATTATTGCATTGCGGGCCTAGGGTCCTTTGGTCCATGTTTTCAAGTCAATATTGGTACCACATCCTATTTGGTTTTTTGTTTAGATGTATCTTGAGAGATTCTTAATGGTTATGGAAAGGTCAAGGTGGTTCATGTGATATGTTGATGACATATATTGAGATTTTTGCTGTGAAATCAGTTTTTAGGAAAAAGGATCACCTTTTTGAAAAAAAATGTTTACAAAGAAGCCTTTTGTATTGTTTGTAAAATGGTTTTATATTTTATGAAACCATATTTGGTTTTGGAATCTAGTCATCAGGCTATTTATAAAATGAAATTTTATTTTTGGATAAGTTACAATATTTTCATTATAAATCTATTGATTTAGTTTTTTGGAAAATTATTAAACTCATGTGGGGAGTTTTTGAAAAAAAAAATATTGTTTTAATTTAATGTAAATTCAACAAGAAATGTTTTTGAAATTATTTTAAGATCGATCTTTGATAAGCACGAGCAGTTTCCACAAAACGGGTGAATTTTTTTGTTATTTCCTTATGGAATTAGGTGGTTTTAAAAGCACGTGGTTTCTAGAAAATTTATTTTGGGAAAATGTTTTCTAGAAAATGGTTTTTATTAATTCATGGATTTTTTGTTTCCAAAATAATGGGTTTTGGTATATGAGTTTTTGTATCTACTTATGTTTTTAGATTTTTTACCTTCTTTTGGGCTGGGACCAGTTGATTTTATTCAGGGAACAAGACCATGTTGTATTATATTTCATTTTTTATATGAGTATGCCTCCTAGAAAGTTCTTGGTAAAGGTTGAGTTTATTCCTTTAAATTTGGTTTTTCCTTGTTATGTTTTCTCTTTTCTACACTCCAAGTGGGGTGTAAAGTGTTATGCCTTTTATATGATGACTTAGATAATTGATTATGTTGGGGTACTAGGATAGGTTATCCTTGAATAGTCTTTTGTATGAATTGATGAGGATCGATCTACTTGATATTTTGGGTTCAAGTTGTATCTTTAGATTATGCTTTTTTATGGTTCATTATCAATGGTTTTATATAATTATATCCCAGAAGTGGTTTTTTCCAAGGTTTCTCTTTTGTGAGAAATCTTGGATCATGGATCAGTTTGTTTTACAATCATTTTTTATGGATTCCTTTGGATTTTGGGTTTCGATGCATGAATTTTCATTTGGTTTAATTATTTTAGGGATTCAAAGGTTTTTAAGTATTTTGACCATGTGGTCATATTTTATTCAGATTAAACAAGGGTTCCCTTTGGGGTTGGTGCTTAGGTAATTAGGATAGAGGTTCCCTTTGGGTAGTTGAGCACTCGGTGCTGCTATTTTTATGGGGGTTATCAAGGCACTGTGTTCCAAGAGTGGATTCCAAGTTTAACCATTTGACACAATGATCCGGGTCTAAATATCATGTTTATCTTCATTTTGTATTGATCTGGAATGGTTATTCTAGATCCTTATGGTTGAAATACATTTTTTCTTGGTGGTGATCCTTTTTTATGGATTTTCAGTTCCTTAGTATGTTCGCCCTTGGGATTTGAATCAATCATATGGTCTTGGATGTTCTTTGCATTGGGGTCATTTGATTGAATCTTGGATCACACCTCCTCTTTGTATATGAGTTCATTATAGATGTTTATGGTTAGTGGAATCTTATGGTCTCTTTAGTTTTTGTGGTAATCATTATCTTCTTGGTGATGCTCCTATTATAGGAGTGGTCATTTGATGTTTCACTATTTAGTTTAATTCTAAATGTTGGAGATACCTCAATTTAGTCTCTCTTCATTTAGATATTCTTGTTGGATACTTATGGATAATTATAATTTATGTTTTTTAATATTGTTTGAATATTTTGGTGGTTCATTGGAAGTTGGATAGTTTCAAGTGTCTCCCTTATATAATTCTAATCGGTATATTCCTTTACCTTGAATAAGTAATTTTGGGGAGATAAAGTGGCATGATGGGAAATTTGGGACACCCACCATGTCACTATATAATTAATTAATTAATTAAATTAATTAATTTTAATCCCTTGTACGTTTCTGAGAGTTTTAGACTATAATTTTAAAAATTCAAAAGGAGTTTTTTGTTGTTCATGGTTTTCACATAGTTAGGAGTATTCATTCATCAGTCATGCATGGGGGCTATTTAATTTACAATTTCACTTCACATAGTTTGATCATTGTTAACTCAACCATGAAACCTTATTAGGACTAATTGTGTGGTAACCTCATGCTTGTCTAGTAGGGATGTCATGATTAGAACATAGTTATCTAAACCATGAATCATGCCAAGAATTTTAAAAAAATTATTTTTATTTATTTATTTCTTCTATTTACTCTTTATTTTATTTGGCCCCCATTCATTTCATTACCCCTACCTCATGAGACTCTCTCTAGATAAACCCCCCTTACAGGCATTACCTCCACCTTGAGGACTCCTCTCTCTATGAAATTTCACTGGATTTTTTTAGATTCATTTTTACATCATGAATGTATAGTATACTCTTCTTTTTTCTTTCCTTTTCCATTACATTTCCTCTCCCCTCATTGCCCCTCTAAGTTGGTCAAACCCTAGTAAAGGTGGTTTACCTGATTTGTTTAATTTTTTCCTTTTTATGGTATGTGATTAGTCTCTTGTGTAGCCTTTTTTCATGCTTCGGCATCTTCCACTGAAGGTGAATCATTTCATTCAATTTTGGTCCACCCATCACTGATTTGAGGTAGGTTTCTCTATTGAACCCCTTTTATTACATTTTATAAAAGTATTATGTAATTTTAAAATCATTCATATAAATTTAAAATTCTATTATATGTTATATTATTCTTGAAATGATTTTCTATTTCATTTTATTACTTGGAATGGGTCTTGGTCGCAAGCCAAATGCTTGTGAAATTTCCCATGCAGCTATTTAGTAATATTTCAAGAAATTTAAAAAACATTCCTATGTATTTTAATGAATTTGGAAAACATTATTAGTTTTAGTTGCCTTTCAAAATGGTTTAAAGGATTTTCATAGACCTTGTTCACATTTCATCTATTGGATTAAGTTCTCATTTGACTTTATTAGGTGAGATTTAAATATTTAAAAAAATATTTTGATATCATTTTTAATGTCAGTTCCATTTTTAAAATTGTTTTGTTCATCAAAATTTATTTAATAAAAGGCATTTGATTCTCAAGTGTACGTTTAAAGTGTGGGTTTTCTAAGGTTCTGAAAAAGATTCAGTTTCTTGAGCATTATGAAAGTCTGGTTAGCACTTTATGTGAAACAGTTTTAAATTGGTAATTGAAATGATATTTCAAATAAATTTAGAAATGGGGTATGTGTATCGACATCCCAAGAAGTGTGTTTTAACGGCCTATTTGGCACTTTAAATGGTTTTATGAATAAGTGAGACCCTTTTGATCCCTATGTCTTTATCTTAGACTGTTATGGATTCTAACCCCATGGGGGTGATTTATATTAATATGTATGTTTTAATTCTCATGAATAGATATTTTTTTGGGGATACTCATTTTGAGGGTGAAGGATGTGAGGTGTGAGTTATTTCAAAATGTTTCATAATTGATGCATGTAATTTATAATTACTCACCTCCCCGCTTTTCTTTGGTCATGGGAACTCAAGTAGATAAGTTAGATTCTAGACATATGATGCATTAGGGATTTTCACACTACTAGTGTCCCATAAAGCATGAAATACAGCTATATGTAGTGTACCATTCTGATAAGGCTAGGTGTAGGTTAGTAGGGCAGTTGTAATATGATGAAATGTAGTTTTCAAGTTTGTTTCATTGAATTAATTTTAGGATGGAATCATGTTAGGACCTAGGGTATATCCCATTACACATCTTTCTTTGGTAGGTGGATTCATTTATGGTGTTTATCTTTGTGCTTTGATCGTTTCCACTAATTCTTATTTTATTATTTAGAAAATGTGTTATTTTAATTTATTCCTCCTTGTTGTGTGACTTGACAGAGTGGTGTCTGGTAGTTTTATTTCATTATTATTTGTTTTCTCTAACTTTAAAATGTTTCGAAATGAATTTTTAGAGGTTTTTATAAAGGTAAAACGAAAGTGTGATTTTAAAGTGATTTCAAACTACTTTAGAAATGAGTTTCAAAAATGTTCTCAAGTGAGATAAGTGAAAATGTTTTGGGTTTTTATTTAAAGATTTTTAAATAAATGGGTTTTCCTTGAAATTTATTATGTAAATGATATTTTCATGATATGTTTGAAAAAGTGGTGAAAAGATTTTTGGTTTTTTTCCCTTGGTTTAAAGGAATAATTTGAAATGTTTAACCACCCTTGTTTTTATTTAATAAAATATGTACTTTTTATAAAGTGTTCATATGGTTTGGTTTTATAAATAATGTAAATACTTATTTTATATGCCATATTTTTTAAACTATAATTTTATAAACTCTCTTAATAATGTATTTCCATTGATTTAGAAGGTTGTGAGGGCATACTGAGTGCTTATGTGCTCATGTCTATTTTACCTTAGTAGTAGGATCCGGGTTTGGTTTCCTAGATACTCTTGAGATCATTGATTTATCTTATGTTAGTCTTTGTTTTACTATATTTGTCTAGTTTTTCTCTTTACTTGTTTTACTTTGGATATTTTGGATTTTAATTATTTCAATGGATCACAACTAGAAAATGACCCTACGACCACACTTATATTTCCACAGTTTGGATAACTGTGGATTTAGGCATTATATATACAAATGTTTTGTAAAATATTTCTATAAGACAACATATATCCAAAGTTATATGAAACTTTTTAATTTGGTTTCATAGGAACACCCAAAACAATGTAGGAAATTAGAAGTAAATGGTTATTTCCATGGTTTAGTAAACTAAGGTCGCAGCAACTTATAGCCACAGTTTAAACCATGGCCATATCCAATTAATACCGTGGTTTAAACCATGGCCATATCCATATATTTTCATGTTTTAAACCATGGACATATCCACCTAATTCCATAATTTAAACCATGTCCATATCCAACTATTTACACAATTTAAACCGTGGTTATATCTACCTAAGGTCACGATTTAAACCATGTTTATAGCAACTTATTACCATAGTTTAAACCATGAATATATCCAACTAAAGACACAACTTAAACTATGTTAATAGGAAGTTAAGTCCACAATTTAAATTGTGGCTATAGTGACCTAAGGCCATAGTTTGATAAAGTGGCAATAGGTGGCTATAGCCACAGTTTCAAATCGTCGATAGAGGTTTTTTATTTTTAAAATTATTAATAATTATAATTATATATAATTATATATATATATATAATATTTCAACGTAGTGGTAAAGTGTTGGTACTATTATAGAAGAGGTCTTAGGATCAAACCACACCGACAAGATTTTTTTAAAGCTACTACTAAGGTTTAAAATCATGGTCATAGCCACCTAAGGCCATGGTTTGAAACCTTTTCTATATACACATAAGGACATGGTTTGAAACAATTTCCATAACCACCTAAGGCCACAATTTGAAAACATTTCCATATCCACCTAAGGATCTGGTTTAAAACATGGCCACAGCCACCTAATTCCGTGTTTTAAACTGTGTCCATAAATATCTATTTACATGGTTTAAACAATGGATATATCCACTTAAGTCGATGGTTTAAATTTTGAATACATTTGGACTCTATTTCAATGGATATAGCAGACACGATTCAAGTAAATTGTGTCCATAGGCTACATACATGATTTTTGATCCTATGGACACAGTTTTAAACCGTTGGAAACAGATTGATTTTGTAGTTATGGATATAGGGTAACTATAGTTGTTTTTGGATGAATCAAATGCATCAGGTTGGTTTCTTTTCCTTACAAGAGAGGGAGATTAGGGTGTGAGGGAGATTTTTGGTACTCATTCGATTAGCTTATTTTTTATATTCTATTGTTTGTTTATTCTTTCCTATATTTTTGTTTCAACATGTACGTATGAAGTACATAAGGATAAAGTTAGATCTATTTTATATTATTACTATCAAATTTACTATTTTTATTGGGTGAAACCATTCCCAAGTGTGTTCCAATGATGCTCATTCACTAGTTTCCAACTCATGGGGATTAGGAACTCCCTTTAGTTTAGTGGTGGACTAGTTCAAGAATTTGTTAGATAGATTACTCAGGCTAGTTCATTATTTTTTAGACCTTGTTTTAAATATTTTTTTAGACCGTTAGTTCATGTTAATGGTTTTAAGCACTTGATAAAGGGGTTTTCAAAAAAAAATTGGGTGTCCAAATGAGATTCTAAAAGCAGTTTGAAAATTAATTTTTTAAAAGATATTTTGAAATGGGAAATCATTTGAAGATTTGAAAGGGGTGATTTTTGTTTTATACCATTTTTTATGGGACTAATTTTTTTATTTGATTAGAATGGGTATTTAGGATTATGTGTCATTTTGTATGATAAGTGCCTCCCATACGGGTCTTTCTAGAAGATAGGTTATTGTTCTTAGGAGTGATACTTGATTGGTATTATCCATTTTTTAGATTTTACCTTTTCTATTCTTGACTCCTTCTAGAATCCAAGTGGATTTTGGAAATATAGAGCCTTATTTTTGATTTAGGGATTCTTGGGTTATAGTTATTCCCATATTTATGATGGGTTTGTTAATAAGGATTTTTTCCCTTCTAGTGGTTTCCTTTTGGAATATGTCTTGGTAATAAATACTTGTGGTTGTTTCAAGGAATTACATGTGTTTTACTTAAATTTTTTATCACTTTAAGTATGTTATTAGGGTTTATTGATTCATTCTCTTGAATATGGAAATGGGTTTTCATGACCATTGTGTGTACTTTATTTATAGTGTGGATGCCTTTGGGATTTTTTGATTTGGTGCATGCCATGTTGTTTCAGTTACCTTTTTTTAGGGCTTATAGGGTTTCCTTTTGTCATGGTTTTTTAAGGTAAGTTTATTATTAATATAGTTTTCAATGACCTCGGGTTCATTACTTGAGTAATTAGAATGGATGTTACCTTCTAGTCATTGAATAATCAGTGTTGTTATCTTTTTGGGGTTCACCATGGGAAGATGTTTTGATATTGAGGCCCTAGTTCACCCTAAAGTATGATAACCTAGACTGGGATCCCGTAAAGTGTCTTATTATATAATTGTTGTAAGTTTTACCTTTAGGGTATGATGTATATTAAGCTTTGTTATGGATTTATCCATTGTTGTGTTGATCCCATTGTTGTTGAGTTCGCTCTAGGATGTGCTTTCCTTATGTGATAGAATGGGTTCCTTAGTAATCATTCATGCTTGATGGATTTGGGTGATTTTTTAGGAAGTGAGAATTAATTCATTGGTGGTTCCTAAATGTTCCTTGTAATTATAAAATATGTTTTATCATTGTAGATGTTTCCATTAAAGGTGTTTTATCCTTTTGTTACACCATTTAGGATATTTCTAAATAGTATTGAGACTGATGCTTGGTCCCTATCTCATTTGGATATTATAATACAAATTTTGATTTTGATTTGTTTAGAGGAATCTTATAGTTCCATGGACTTAATGGATTGGTACAGATAAATCATTGGTAATAAATATTTTTCATTTCTCAAACCTCCATAGTTGTTTGAAATTCAATTCGCCTTATTACATAGGTTGTGATTGTGACTTATTCTGAATAATTTCATATTGACTAAGCACTTTCTAGGGGAATAAAGTGGTATGGTGGTGAGATTGTAAAAACTAGTGTAACTTTATCATAGTTTTTTATTAATTATTGTAACTAATTTTGGAGAAGTTTTAAATTTATAAAATTTCTGGATTTAAGTTTTATTTTCCTATAATATCTACCTTTGATCATGGTTTAGTTTACACATTTTATGGGTAACTGTGAAGTTAACCTTACATGGGGAAGTTTCTAGTTGTTTTTTGGATGTTCATGGTTTGGATTGCCTGAGTTGTGAATTGTTGGGTCGACTCATAATATTAAACATGAGGATTTTACTTTATTTGGGTTTCTATGTAAATGACTTGTGCACAGTTATAAAATCCATGTGACAAGTGGCATGACTCTTTGTTTTGGAAATACCAATTTCATGGTAGACACATATATTACTAAACCATGTAGCATAACCCTGTGAGTTTCCCATATTCACTTACAATGGAAATTCTATTTTCCCCATCAATTTTTAAAACCCAAAGGGTTTCCTTTATTTCCCCTCTAATTCAATTGAGCCAAGGTATTCCCTAGGAGGTTCTATCCTTCATTTCCTTTATATTTTAAAGACAATACAACCTCATTTCTTACATATTCCTTTAATTAATTCCATATGTTCCTCTTCCTTCTCCTCCCCCTTCCATGATTTTATGTTTTACATCCCTCCCATTAACCATATGCATTGTTGGGTTAAATTTTAGGGTTTAGGGTGACTAATTCATGGGTTTTCTATTTTTTAGGGATTACTTGAGATCCCTTGAGGCTTCTTGGAGTTCACACTATTGTAAGTGATGAATTTATACATAGTTTTCATTGAAATTTGGTATTTGTTTTGTAATTTTTCTTAAAATAACAATCAACTAACTAATTTATTTTTTTAAATTCCCCAGTTATTAATTTTAAACTATTTGTGATGGATTGGTTGTATTTTAAATGGGTTGTAGGAGGATTTAATCTTGGTAAAAAAATTAATTTTAATTTTAAGTTGGATTTAAAATTTGAATTTTTGATAAGATCCAAGAGTTTATTTCAAGTTAAACATAGCATTTTAATGGGTGTTGACCTCAATTGGGCCCTGAAATTAAGTGGTAGGTGTAGTTTTTAAAATTCCATAGATTTTACATGGGAATTAAAAAGGTGTTTTAAAGTGTTAAATGTTTTTAAATTTTTGGGTGAATAATTTTAAATAGAGTGATTTATTTTGAAATTATTTTAGACAATTCGGATCATTACTTGAATTTGGGATGGGTACTTTATGTTCATTCAAACTTTTAATGAGAAATGTGTTGATTCTTGAAACGATTCTTCAAAATAATATTGAGTGAGTTATTTTGAAAGATGTTTATTTTATAATTTCAAGATATTATTTTTTTAATAATGGTTTTTAGGGTGGAATTAAATATTTTTGAAGTGAATTTGTGTTCTGATCCTTTTAAAAAAGTTTGGTTTATCACTTCGGGTGTTTTTCAAATTGTGTATGTGTGAGTGTGAGACCCTCTTGGGAATATTTTTTATTTTAAAACCCTATGGGGGTTATTTATTATTTATTTATATGAATGATGGATCATGGGTCATGTTTAATCTTCTATGTATTATGAATCAATTTTTAAGGGGATGTAATTGTGAGGGAGTGGAGGTGAGCTGTGATTTATTGCTTTAATTTGCCGATGAATGTAATTACTCTCCTATATTTGATATATTTATTTAGTTTCTTAGGGGACTAAGTAATGGTATAGGAAATTTCAAACCCTAGTATGGATAGTGAATCAAATAGGGAGTATTTCATGGATACTCTAAGATGGTTTGATTGAAAGGGGTAGATGTACTTATAAGAAAGATTATTTCTTTGATCCCATGGATAATGGTGTTCTAGGGATGTTTATTACTAGATAGTCCAATAGTGCTCCTAGAGACATTGATAGGTTTATTAGTGTCATTCTAGTTTCCTTATTACCAATTTAAACCATTATACTTGAGTATTTGGAGGTTTCCCATGGTTTTTTGATATTATTATAGGATGGATTAGGGGATTCCAATGTTTATTCTTGTTTATATCCCTTGTTTTTTGTTTTTTATGGAACCACTATTCTTCATGGACATTTTGGCATATTTATTTTATTTTAGGTTTTATGTATGTTTACTCTTATGTGAGTGGTTGTTTTGTTCACATTAATTTTTTTTAAATGATTTGGAAATTGTATTTAGAAATAAAATGATGTGATTTTGAGATGCGTGTTTGAGAAATGTTGTGAAAGAGGGATGATTTTTTACCTTATTTTATAGATACTATAAAAGGTTTATATTTTTTTTCTTTAAATATATTTAGAAAAAGTATTTGACTCGACTATTATTTATTTTATAATAAGGGTAAATGTTTTATAAATAAGTGATGAGGCCCTATAAACATGTTTTTCAATTTATTTGTTTCATTTAAGCCATATAAATTAATTTTATAAAATGTGTGTGTGATTTTTCATTGTGTACTTGTAACACCCTGAGATTTTATGAAAAATATTCTTTTTAATTTCATTAATGTCTTGTCTTGTACGCTACACCAAAAGGAGCTTGCACAACACGCATCTTTGACTTTCCTTTCATTACACGCAATCGCGACCTTCCTCGATAGCATGTGTAGTACACAATACCGAGTTTCACTAAACAACGATATGCTATTAAAATATTATTAAAACTAGCCGTTATGAATAGTAATAACCACTTTTTGAAATTTTGTAAATTTTATTTTTCAAAATGGACTTCATTTTTGGATTCGTAATATCGAAATTAGTTTAGGGTGAAATTTTGGTACTTTTCGGATAACTTTCATTTTCTGATGAATAGTGAAAATTACTAAATTTTAATTAAAAACAAATTTTTTAATCAAAATAATTAATATTGATAAATTCATAATTTGAGTGGTTTTAAAGTATATTTAGAATATATTTTTACAATTTAATACAATGTTGGTCATTGGATGTAATTTCACATTTAAACCAGACATAAACAAGTGTCAATCTTTTGATAGTTATTATCTCTTAAAAACACGCTATTTGTTTTGACGACGAGAATTAATTTTTAAATTAATTAATGCAACTGATATGTTTTTAATTTGGTAAAATAGGCATCATTTTTGAATTCATAATATCAAATATATATTAGGCCTAATTTTTGGTATTTTTCTGGAAACTTTCATTTTTTTTATGAATAGTGAAACCACTAAGTGTAAGTTAAAAAACATAAGTTTTCAGAAAACATAATTTTACCACTTCTGTGAGTGGAATTTCGAAAATCCTAGAGACACGGTAAATATCAAGGACTAAAATGTGGTTCAATGAGATGAAAATAATTTTTGGTGAATAGTAACTTTTTACTTTTTTTTACCACGGTTAAAAGTAAATGGGGTAATTAAGGGTAAAAATGATATTATTATTACCCTAACACATGTCCTAATTCTATTGGATAAGTTTAATTCGACCAAAAACAACCTTAGGAATAACATATGACCATTTAGGTCCACTTTGATTAGATTAGGACATTTATTATTAATTTATTTAAAGTATGGTTAAAATAGTTAAAATCAATGTTTTATAAGTAAATAATTTTTAATATAGGGTTATACATACGATAAATTTGACTATAAATATTCATTAGAAAGATAAAATGATTTCCTACATAATGGGTTTTTATTTATAATTTTTAGACATTAAATAACGTAATTTATTTATGAAATAAAGATGATGCAGTAATTAACTTATTAATGAAATATTGACATAATTGATATTATAAATGCCCAAATAAATAAAATTTGAGACTTTATATGAATTCCACTAATTTTATAGGTTAATATGACACGTTAGTATTTATTTAATTAACTTTTTTTTAACTAATCACTCTGTTATGATTTTCACAAAAATAAATTACCAAATAGTGTCAAAATTAACATAAAATAGTTTTTAAAACAAATATTATATTATTAATTGTTATTTTATTCCTAAAAATATAACTTTCGGCCAAATAACTTAGATACGGTTATATATATTAATAATAAACAACTTGGGGTTTTTTTGGCTTGTTATAGTAAGTTTATTAACCTTATAGTGTAAGAAAACAAGAAGACATGGTAAAAGTAAAATTATTTAACATAAGGTTAAATCTAAATGATAAGGTTAAAATAGAAACCTAAACTTGTCTAAATTATACTGGATGAGAGGATTTAGACCCATCCCCACCTTAGCTTCTAAATAACTCAATTTGGAGCTATTAAAAACCGAATATGACTTTATAATATAATAATATTTTTAGTTTTTCCAAAGGTGCCCCTCTCCTCCCTTATAAAAGGGCACCTCCTCCCTCTCTTACTCACACCACTTTGAGCCTTAAATCTTGGCCAAACCCTACCAAATTATCTTATCCAATTCCCTAGAAACATCCTAGAGGTTCTGGTCTTCTTCAATATTAGTGCCCTAAGAGGAGGTCTCAAATAGGCGCTTCAAAGAAGATGTAATGTCCGTTACCGATCCTTTCAAATTTATTTATTCTTCTACTTCTTCTTATTATGTTATTTAATTATGAAGTAATAAAATAAGTATCAATCATATAATTATATGTTATTATAAGTATGAAACCACCCTATTTCACCATCTATCCATCCTATGGAAAATGAAATTACCACGCGTGCGTACGTACGGAATACCGTCTCCACGCCGTGGTGTAATCTATTTTCCACCACCACCTTACTTGGATGGGTATAATGGTGTAAATAATAACTATATATTATTATTGTAAAGTGATATTGATTCTATAATAGTATACATACACTTCAATAAAATTCCACGATCATGGGAACGATATCATCGCTCGTGTGTACGTACGGAATACCGTCTCCACGACACGATGAGATTCAATCACAATGATTAACCATTCATGAATGATTATAAAGTATATATAATAAGTAATCATGAAATATATGACATAATAATGATACTGGATTTATGTATATATATATGTATGTCATCCAATTAATTCCATTCAATTCAATGAGGAAATGAAAACAACGTTCCTGCGTACGTACGGCCTACCGTCTCTATGAACGGTGTATTTCGTTCCATTTATCGATCTATTATATATATGTATATTATGAATATATATTATATATAAATCATGTTTTATATTCTGGAATTAATTAATCATGATCTAAGTAATCATATTAATAATTACAAGTCAAAACACGGACAACAAATGAAATGATTTTACCCAAAACACTCTTTAACATGGAATTTACAAAAGAACGGGTAATATAAAGTCATAAGTGAACCATATATGATATCATAAAAATTAATATGATTCTGTAATAAGTCGATGAAATTATTTAAATCATTATATAGGAGATTCGGATACGTACGAATCATATCGGACCTAAGGTAACGGATAATTGTGCAAATCTCATTTTTATCTGAGATTTCTTATTCGTAAGTATTTACGGGGGTTATTGCTATCATCCATGTCCATGTTTTATAAAATTTTATTCATGTATGTTTAATGTCCTTTTTACCCATTTTTACTTTTACCCCATGGTATGGAAGGAATCTTTCTTTTATTTACCCTACAAGGTACTTTTTGACTTTTCTGACAAAAGTACAAGAAGAATGTTTTTTTAAATTATACGACATGAAAGGATTTTTATGGTTTTATAAAGCCTTATTTTCATGAAGATTCCTCCAAAATATTTCATGACTATTTTCAACAAAATACTTTTCTTTTAAAATTAAATGTCATTTTGTGAAAAGAAACTGATTTTCAAGATGAATGGATATTTTCCTCAAGAATTCATTTCAAGTGCTTTATCAAAACCATTTTCCATCTAAGATGACATTATTTCATATGTGTATGTTTCAAGTATCATGTCTCTATGGTTTAAATGGTTTCACTTTTATTATTATGAAATGATATCTATTTATTTTATATGGATTATGTGATGATGGGATAATGTTTATGAAACCCATTTTATTCGTTTGGTTATTATGAATGATGTATGTTTATTTTGTGGCACAAGTAAGAATGATTTCATTATGAGATGGGTGGGACCTATATCTCCGTCCAATGCATTAGGTAAATATTTATATCTCACGAGATAGACATGGATGGAATGGTAAGTTAATCCGGTTCAGTGTTACAGGACTGAAACGAGGAATGAACTCGATTTAGAAAGGGACTTTATCCACTAAGATGGTCTTGGAAGCAATGCCTTGGCTACAAAGGAAATCATAACATGTGCTGAATGGTTTCCACAATTACATGTTTTATTCCCATTATAATTTATCATGGTTGATGTTCCATTATGATATATGCCTTACGTACTTCCACGATTTATGTCTTTGCTCAAGATTTTGATGTTTAAATTTCATGTTCATGTTTTTGCTTCCAAATGTTTATGGATTGTTTTATGTTATCCATGTTTTCCCTTACTGAGCATTTGAGCTCACCCTTTTTATGTTTTATTTTCCCTAGGAAATAAAGAAAGGTTTTAGGTAATGAAACAAAAAAGGGGAAGATCGTTATGGGAGATGTTGAGGATCTTTCACCAAGATTAGAAGTTTATATTCCGAGTTTCCAAAGGCACTAAACTATTACGGTCCTTTGGTGTCTATTTTTGTTATGTATTATGTATTCCGCAAAATTAATGTAATGTCCATGTACGTCAAGCTTCGGGTCTCTACAGTTGGTATCAGAGGAAAGGTTTAGTCAACCTTTGGTAACTAGGATGTGAGAACTTTAGTGAGATCCCTAGAGATATTTCTAAGGTATGTCTAGGGATGTCCCTAAGGTTAAGTATACGTATAGGTTATAGTCCTAGAATTTTGCTAACGTTCTTAGAATTAAACCTAATATGTTAGATATTGAAGGTACTACCCCTTTATTATGTTGTTTTCCCTAGCATGATTTTTACCTCTCACACTATTCTTTTTGTGTTTTAGAAAATGGGTGGAAACAGGAAGATTCATGATAATGGAGGATATTACAGACAATGGAATGATATTCTTCATGAGAAACCAAATGAAATGGGATTTGGAAGTCCAAACATCCTTATTATGCCTAATCAGCAATCTCATAATATGATCAATAATCTCAACTTTGGTAAGTTTCCCGACTCATATAATAAAAGAAATATGGAGTTCCATGATGATCATAGAGGAACGAAAGTTAAATTTCCCTCATGTAAATCATGTGGGAAGAGGCATCGGGGAGATTGTTTCAATGGAACTGGAAGATGCTTTGGGTGTGGAAAAGAAGGACACAAAGCCAGTAAGTGCAAAGGAAAAGGTTCAGTTAACCCCATGGATGGGGATAATGGTATTGCTACGACATCAACAATGGTTAAATTTTTTAAATGTGGAATGTACGGGCATTATGCAAACCAATTTCCTAAGGGAAAGTCTCATGAAGATAATCAGTACGATGTATGGGTAGTATTTATATTGATGATGATGAAGAGACTACAAATGATATGTGAGATGAAAGAATTGTTGAAGCTCGGTCAATGGTTTAAGAAGGTAGTGGAATTATTATATGTTTATCAAGTGTAATGTTGTATAAGTAATCTCATGGTACTATGGAATAAAGAGACATCTAAGGATTGTTACACTGTTGTCTTTCCTTATGTTTTGAAAGTGTATGATTAATTGTACCAGTAACCATGAAAAGTTATTCAGATATTTTTGGAAAGTAGATGATATGTGCATAATGAAGGGATAAGGATAAAATTAAATGTTTGATAGTATTCATGAGCTCATGACTGATATAAGGAGAAGGTTATATCATCGTTTGAGTATATAGAGTTTTTTGATTTTGGTATGTGGAAAGAGTTAACTTTTGACAGCATTCATGTGTTCACTAAGGTTTAATGGGTATTCATTTTTCAAGAGAATACATGATTAAGGTATTCACATGATTGGAATGTGACCAACAAGATATATGGGGGATAAATGATGGTATTCACATGCTTGGTTGATGACATTTCAAGTAATCGTTTTCTTTATACTATGAACTTGGACCGAAGTATTTTAGATAAGCCTAAAGATTGGAATGGATTATGTTGGACTTAATTTAGTATTGTTTAAGGACACGACTTTTTCGATATTATTGATGGGATGTTATAGTAATGTAGTTTTAGAAAAAGGAAAACCTGCAGGACGGGTGACAGCCCATTCCGTCGGATAAGGCTGTGAGAATTGAACCCACAACCGAAGTGCGACTGGCCTTTATCGCCTACCACTGGCCTATAGGAAGTCCCTGGTTAGCAGAAAATAGTTTTATTTTATTAAGAAGTATGATATATGAAGTATAAGTCCATTTTAGGAACCATATATGATTAATCTCACTATAGATTGACTTATGTATATTTAATAACTTTTGCTAAACTTTTGTTTAAGACAGATGGAATGACCCGTCATTCTATCACATGATCTGCTAACACTTCACGAATAACAAATTCAACTTCATTTCTTTAAGATATGAAGTGGAAATTATTCAAGGCACGAACAACAGTGAGATTGTACCAAAATATAGTAAGTATTTATTCTAATTCAAATTCTTCAACTTTAGGGAAATGATCTTGAAAACCAAAAATGTTGTCCCAGTGCTCTTATATCTGATGAATCAGATGGTACCTTATATCGTCACAAATTTATGGCTTTGTTATTGATGGATTTTACATATCCATGTTCTCTATGACTCTCCATCAGAACATGGTGGTTATATTTCTCTTCTATATCCATATTTTTACTTATGTGGAAACCCAGTGATTAGTTTATTTGGGTAACCGTTACGTTTCATACTATTGTTTTTAAAGATTGGTTTAGGTATTCCTTTTTACAATGTGGGTTTCTATTAAAGAAACTTTTGAGTAAACCATTTATAACCCCGGCGAATTTTGAGGGCGAAATTCATTTTAAGGGGGGGTAGAATGTAACACCCCGAAATTTTATGAAAAATATTCTTTTTAATTTCATTAATGTCTTGTGTTATACGCTACACCAAAAGGAGCTTGCACAACACACATCCTTGACTTTCCTTGCATTACACGCAATCGCGACCTTCCTCGATAGCGTGTGTAATACGCAATACCGAGTTTCACTAAACAACGATATGCTATTAAAATATTATTAAAACCAGCCATTATGAATAGTAATAACCACTTTTTGAAATTTTGTAAACTTTATTTTTCAAAATGGACTTCATTTTTAGATTTTGAATATCGAAATTAGCTTAGGTTTAAATTTTGGTACTTTTCAGATAACTTTCATTTTCTGATGAATAGTGAAAATTACTAAAATTTAATTAAAAACAAATTTTTTAATCGAAATAATTAATATTGATAAATTATTAATTTGAGTGGTTTTAAAGTATATTTCGAATATATTTTTACAATTTAATACAATGTTGGTCATTGGATTTAATTTCACATTTAAACCAGACATAAACAAGTGTCAATCTTTTGATAGTTATTATCTCCTAAAAGCACGCTATTTGTTTTGACGACGAGAATTAATTTTTAAATTAATTAATGAAACTGATATGTTTTTAATTTGGTAAAATATACATCATTTTTTAATTCATAATATCAAATATATCTTAGGCCTAATATTTGGTATTTTTCTGGAAACTTTCATTTTTTTTATGAATAGTGAAACAATTAAGTGGTAGTTAAAAAACTGAACTTTTCATAAAACATAATTTTACCGCTTCTGTGAGTGAAATTTCGAAAATCTGAGAGACACGGTTAATATCAAGGACTAAAATGTGGTTCAATGAGATGAAAATAATTTTTGGTGAATAGTAACTTTTTACTTTTTTTACCACGGTTAAAAGTAAATAGGGTAATTAAGGGTAAAAATGATATTATTATTACCCTAAAACATGTCCTAATTCTATTGGATAAGTGTACTTTGACCAAAAACAACCTTAGGAATAAAATATTACCATTTAGGTCCACTTGGATTAGATTAGGACATTTATTATTAATTTATTTAAAGAAGGGTTAAAATAGTTAAAATCAAAGTTTTAGAAGTAAACCATTTTTAATATAGGGTTATACATAAGATAAATTAGACTATAAATATTCATTAGAAAGATAAAACGATTTCCTACATAATGGTATTTTATTTATAATTTTTAGACATTAAATAAGTTAATTTATTTATGACAAAAAGATGATGCAGTGATTATCTTATTAATGAAATGTTGACATAATTGATGTTACAAATACCCAAATAAATGTAGTTTGAGACTTTTTATGAATTCCAATACTTTTATAGGTTAATAGGACATGTTATTATTGATTTAATTAACTTTTTTTGAACTAATAACTCTGTTATGATTTTCACAAAAATCAATTACCAAATAGTGTCAAAATTGACATAAAATAGTTTTTAAAAAAAATATTATATTATTAATTGTTATTTTTATTCTTAAAAATCTAAGGTTCGGCCAAATGACTTATATACGGTTATATATATTAATAATAAACAAATTGGGGTTCGTTTGGCTTGTTATAGTAATTTTATTAACCTTATAGTGTAGGAAAACAAGAAGACACGGTAAAAGTAAAATTATTTAACTTAAGGTTAAATCTAAATGATAAGGTTAAAATAGAAACCTAAACTTGTCTAAATTCTACTGGATGAGAGGATTTATACCCATACCCACCTTATCTTCAAAATAACTCAATTTGGAGCTATTAAAAACCGAATATGACTTTATAATAAAATAATATTTTTAGTTTTTCCAAAGGTGCCCCTCTCCTCCCTTATAAAATGGAACCTCCTTCGTCTCTTCCTCACACCACTTTGAGCCTTCAAGCTCGGCCAAACCCTGCCAAATTATCTTCTCAACTTCCCTAGAAACATACTAGAGGTTATTTTCTTCTTTAAATACCAATATTAGTTCCCTAAGAGGAGGTCTCAAAGAGGCGCTTCAAAGAAGAGGTAATGTCTGTTACCGATTCTTTCAACTTTATTTCTTCTCCCAATTCTTCTTATTAGGTTGTTTCATTATGAAGTAATAAAATAATTATAACTCATATAATGATATGTTATTATAAGTATGAAACAACCCTATTTCACCATCTATCCATCCTATGGAAAATGAAATCACCACGCGTGCGTACGTACGGAATACCGTCTCCACGCCGTGGTGTAAACTATTTTCCACCACCACCTTACTTGGATGGGTATAATGGTGTAAATAATAACTATATATGATTATTGTAAAGTGATATTTATTCTGTAATAGTATACATAAACTTCAATAAAATTCCACGATCATGGGAATGATATCATCGCTCGTGCGTACGTACGGAATACCGTCTCCACGATGCGATTAGATTCAATCTCAATAATTAACCATTAGTGAATGATTATAAAGTATATATAATAAGTAATCATGAAATATATGACATAATAATGATACTGTATTTATGTATATATATATTTATGTCATCCAATAAATTCCATTCAATTCAATGAGGAAACGAAAACAACGTTCATGCGTACGTACGGTCTACCGTCTCCATGAACGGTGTATTTCGTTCCATTTATCGATCTACTATATATATGTATATTCTGAATATATATTATATATAAATAATGTTTTATATTCTGTAATTAATTAATCATGATCTAATTAATCTTATGAATAATAACAAGTCAAAACAGGGATGACAAATGAAACGATTTTTCCCAAAACACTCTTTAACATGGAATTTACAAAAGAACGGGTAATATAAAGTCATAAGTGAACCATATATGATATCATAACAATGAATATGATTATTTAATAAGTCAATTACATTATTTAAATCATTATACAGGAGGTTCGGATACGTATGAAGCATATCGAATCTAAGGTAAGGGATAATTGTGCAAATCTCATTTTTATCCAAGATTTCTTATTCGTAAGTATTTACGGGGGTTATTGCTATCATCAATGTCCATGTTTTATAAAAGTGTATTCATGTATATTTAATGTCCTTTTTACCCATTTTGACTTTTACCCCATGGTATGGAAGGAATCTTTCTTTTATTTACCCTACAAGGTACTTTTTTGACTTTTCTGACAAAAGTATAAGAAGAATGTTTTTTAACTTATACGGCATGAAAACATTTTTACGGTTTTATAAAGCCTTTTTTTCATGAAGCTTCCTCCATAAGATTTCATAACTATTTTCAACAAAATCCTTTTCTTTTAAAATTAAATGGAATTTTGTGAAAATAAAATGATTTTCAAGATGAAAGGATATTTTCCTCAAGAATTCATTTCCAGTGCTTTATCAAAACCATTTTCCTTCTAAGATGACTTTTTTTCATATGTGTATGTTTCAAGTATCATGTCTCTATGATTTAAATGGTTTCACTTTTCCTATTATGAAATTATATCCATTTATTTTATATGGATTATGTGATGATGGGATGATGTTTATGAAACCCATTTTATTCGTTGGGTAATTATGAATGATGTATGTTTATTTTGTGGCACAAGTAAGAATGATTTCATTATGAGATGGGTGGGACCTATATCTCCCTCCAATTAATTGGGTAAAGATTTATATGTCATGAGATATACATGGCTGGAATGGTAAGTTAATCCGGTTCAGTGTAACAGGACTGAAACGAGGAGTGAACTCGATTTAGAAAGGGACTTTGTCCACTAAGATGGCCTTGGAAGCAATGCCTTCGCTACTAAGGAAATCATAAAATGTGTTGGATGGTTGCCACAATTACATGTTTTATTCCCATTATAATTTATCATGGTTTATGTTCCATTATTATATATTCCTTACGTACTTCCACGATTTATGTCTTTGATCAAGATTTTGATGTTTAAATTTCATGTTCATGTTTTTACTTCCAAATGTTTATGGATTGTTTTGTGTTATCCATGTTTTCCATTACTGAGCATTTTACCTTACCCTTTTTATGTTTTATTTTCCCCAGGAAATAAAGAAAGGTTTTAGGTAAGGAAACAAAAAAGTGGAATATCGTTATGGGAGATGTTGAGGATCTTTCACCAAGATTAGAAGTTTATATTCCGAGTTTCCAAAGGCACTAAACTATTATGGTACTTTGGTGTCTATTTTTTTATGTATTATGTATTCCGCAAAATTAATGTAATGTACATGTACGTTAAGCTTCGGGTATCTATAGTACTTTTGGATTGAAAAACTATTTTCAATTGTAATTTAAAAGTAGAAGAAAATATATTTTCCTTTGTAATAATTTTATAAACTCTATAGTCCTTTCCTATTAGTCTTGGTTTCACTCACACACTACATATACCATTGGGTATATACAGTTCTTATGGATTTATTTCATGTTCCTTGGATTGGGTCTTCCTTGAGTTGGGATGGGGTTATGTCGAATGTTTGGAATAGAATGTGGATTGTAACCATGTGTCACATATAGATTGTAGTTTATAGTTTTATTTTTATTTTCCTTATTTTTTTCTTATATATTAGCTCTATTATAGACTTTATACTTATTAGGAGTTGATGTTTGTTTATTTATCTACCTTGTTCTTATGTATTCTATGTTACCTTGTTTATTATTCTATCTATATTATATTCCCTTTATTTACACCTCTTACTCTAATTTGTATGTTATTTATTGATCTGGCTGTTTATTCAAGGGTGAAATAATTCCCAGTGATTATGTTATAAGACCATATTACTAGTTTTAAGCCTGATGAAATCAAGAACATACCTCCAGTATGTATCAAACCGGATCATCAGTCTAATGGATAGACATATCATTATTTTTCATGATAGGGGGAAGTTTAACTTACAGAAGTTTATGACAAAAAAATATGAAGTATTTCTAAGGTATAAGTTAACTTATTTTTGAACATGTTTTTGGAAGAATAACTAACTCATGATACACAAGAACCCCTGTAGAGATATATATTCCTTTAAAAGTTGGAGAATGATGAAGAAGTAACATTCATAATAGATAAACCTATTACCTATCATGAATCCATTGAGAGTTTAAATTAGGAGAAATTTTTAAATGCCACAGAATTTGAAGTAAAATTCATGTACACTAACCAATTTTGTAGCTTAGTGGATGCACCTAAAAGAGTGGTACACATAGTGTGAAAGAGGGTTTTTTTCAACAAAACAAACAAGGATGGTATAATTTATACCTATAAAACTCACTTGGTGACTATAGGTTACAAATAAATTCATGGTATTGACTATAAAGGTGATAAAGTGTATTTAGATTTTTCTATCCATGACATCTCATTATGATTATAAGGTCTATAAAATGGTTTGAAAACTTCTTTTTTTAATTGTAACTTAGTTGAGGATATGTATATAATATAATCCAAAGTTTTTTATGTACTAAATGAGTCTATTATACTATAAAAACTAATCTGGTTCATTTAGGGACTGAAGAAAATTTCTTTAATTTGGAATATACTATTTTATAATGAAATCAAAGATTTTAGTTTCATCAAGAATGTAGATGATTCTTGTACATATAAATGGATTAGTGGGAGTATAGTAGTGTTTCTAAAATCATATATAGATAACATTATCCATATCAAAAATGATATCCCAAAACTTTACTCTATAAATATGTGGTTGGTTAAAGGTTTCTTGATGAAAGAAATGGGTCAAGATGCCTTGATACTGGGTATAAATATTTATAGAGATAAATCTAGGAGGTTTATTAGACTCAATCATGAAACTTAAATTGGTAAAGTAATAAATAGTTTTACGGTATAGAACTCCAAAAAAGTATCTTTACTTGTGTGAAATGGAAGAAATCTTAGGAATATTTAGGGTCCTTCTAAAGAGTTTGAAATGATGGATAAAATTACCCATCCATCCTCTATAGGATCTATTATGTATGTCATGTTTTGTACTTGACATGACATCACCTATGATCTAGGCATGACTAGTAGATACCAATCCAATCCCAATGATATTCATTGGATTTATATTAATAAAATTATTAAGTACTTGATATGGGATAAGGATATGTTCTTGATATTTAAAGGATAATATGACCTTTATATAATGGGTTACACAAATGCTAGTTTCCAATATTATAAAGATGACATGAAATATCAATCTATATTTTTTTCTTACCTAACTTTTGGATCTATTAGTTCAAATAGTTCCAAACAAGCCACTATAGAGGACTTGACTATAGAGCCTGAGTGCATCACTACATTTGATGTTGTGAAGGAATATTTTTGGGTTAATAAGCCCATATTTTTACTAAGAGTGGTTCTTAGCATTGAATGAGCAATAAAACTTTAATTTAATGATAATGGAGCTATTTATCAGGCTTAGGAACCTTGTTCTCACAGAAGGAACCAACACATCCTTTGAAAATACCATATTATATAATAATCATTGAGAGGGTTGGTGTGAATATCCATTTTCTGGATACATATGAAAATGTATTGAACCCATTAATGAAGTAGTTATCACAAAATAAGCATGAGATTCATATAGAGTCTCTTGGTATAATATACTTAAGATATTAATGTAAGGGTTGTATAATATATTATGTTATTATAATAATCTAAATATCCAAATATTGTTCATTTGTGTGTGTTGTAGTTTATTTTAAATGAACAATAAGATGATAATATCTCCTCAAAGTGTGACTTTGAGTTGTCCCTAATCAACGATCATCATAGATTTTTATGGGTTATGGATATATTTTAATAATAGAATGAATATAATCATATATTCAATACAAAGGGTTTTATAGGATATAGGATAAATAGATTCGTGAGGTAATAAGAAGAGACGTGTTCCTTGGATTGACCCGCTAAAGTATATCACATATATTCTTAAAAAATCATCTATTTAATTAGAGGTTTATACTTATAATAAATAATTCTTATCTAAGGTTACAAGATTCCTAGCATGAGAATATTTATACTTTGATACCTTTATTACACAAGTCAAAAGTGACTTATCTAATCAAGTTTTGGTTGGGTATCTTGTTGAGCATGTCATACGTTGGAGTGAAACCAAGATGAGATTTCTCTTCTCATGTGATAAGAAAAAAAATATGGACCTTGATTTAATTAGATTGAGGAAATTCATGGATATTCTTATTTTAGTCATATATTATGTGTCCATATACTTGGATAAGGTACATGTGATGTACTCATTCGTTAGATTAATGACATGTGTTTTATTCTATCATATTGGTCAGTTTATTTTGTAGAATCTAGAAAATATGAGTTGGACTACACTAGATTTACATGTTCTATGTCTAGTAGTCACTCATTTTCATGGAAAAAGGGATTATATAGGTATAAATATAAGGTATGTGATATATCATGTGGTGGGAATTCTTTTATAGGTATATGAGTATGTTTAAGAGAGATTTCACCATGCCCCTTAGTATCTTGAGTAACACTGATGCTTTTTTAGAGGCTTCTCATTGCTTACATCTGTAAATTAGTGATTTTATCCTAGTGGTGAACACTACTAAGACCCATAGGTTCATTCAGTTGGACCTTTGTATAAGTATTAAATTTTGGACAAAGTTTTTGTTCCAAAATTAATAGAGTTGGATAAAACCATATCTAAAATAGGTTGGATTATTTCATAATTAGTTGTGGAATTTTTCATAGATTCCTTATAGATTTTAGTGAAAGTGGGATATTTTTGTTATATACTAAAAACATATTCATATAATACATATGACTTATGTTTATATTGGTTCCAATGTTTCCTTAAGCCTAAGTTTAATATTACATTACACTCATCATAATGTAGGTTGGGTACATGAATATAAAACCTCCTTCCCACATGACTTATTTTAGTTACTAATCTATTATGAATGGATTAATTATATATTTCATATCCATTTAGTAGTTTCAATGGATTCCTCCAATAGGAAGTAACATACTCACATTATAAATTCCATTTGGATGATGAGTTTCATTAAATAGTGAGCCTCACTATTGGATATATAAAGGGATGTGATCCCTTCTGTTGTGTTGGGAAAATGATCATCTGTTTCATGTAAATATTTTTAAATCTCTCTTCCTTCTTAGATAATTATTCATCATGCAGCGTGAAGGATCTAAACCCCCTATTATTTTACATGAATGTTTTATTGTAAACTAGGATCCAAAGGCTGGTGGATTACCTAAGGAGACAAAAAACCTATGTGTTATACTCCTATGAACTTCATCAAGAAAACTCCATTGAGATGGAGGATACTAAATTAGTTATACAGGTATTTTTTCCTCATTTTTATTTTCATTTTTATATAACCATAGTTATATCAAGCACAAATATGGGTTTTCTTTTGCTGGTATGTTCATATGATTACCCAAAAAAACCCATCATGTATAATTTAGAAAGTTTCATAAGGGTTATTGGAAGTTATTGAATTAGAATAAATATTTAGGGAACTCATATTAAAGGGATGAAAACTTGTGTGAGAATATTATCTTTATATAATAGAGTTGAGATCTTTAATATAGACCTCAATTATTTATCTCGGAGTTTATAAGAAATTGGTAAGGTAAGTTGTGGACTCCCTAAGGTTAAAAAATAAGTTTGAAAAGTATGTATCTTTTAAGAATATTTATAAGAACCATCATAAGTATGATTGGGTATTTTTCATAAGAATTTATGCATATTTCATAAGGATCAGTGAAAGTTTATAAGGATCATTTTCTTTTCAAAAATAGGCATTCATAGTGTAACAGATCATGAAAAAAATCTCACATAATGAAAATATTGAAAAGAAATGTATCTTGATGAGATACTCATGGAATTAAAATGAGATTTAATATGAAGATTCTATGACACTATTTTTGGGAATTAAAAAGGAGACGCATGTTTTTAGATCAACTGGATGACTAATATTATTTTTCATTAAAAACTCTTCTATATGTGTAAAATCAGAATATGAAATAGAAAAGGTAAAATATATTTGAATTTAAGGGAAAATCATAGAGTTTTATTCATGTATGTATTTTAATGTAAAAAATATTTATCACATGTTATATGTGGTGATATTTTTAAGATTATGGTGAATTATGTTTTGATCCACACCATACATGAGTTAGTATAGAGTTTGTAGAGTGCTTATATAACCTTCCTAAAGAAGTTCTGAGAAAAGAAGAGGGATCAGTGCGAAATCACCATATCAATTACTCAAGTAAGAAATAAAAATAGAGGAGTGTGAGAATAATTTATTCTTTCAACAATAGACTGATAAAAATCAAATACATCTGCTGAATAACAAAAATAATAAGATAGAGATCACACTATATTGGGATATATGAATAAAGGGGGAGAAATGTTTTGGAACATATGGAAGATCTAGTATCGGTATAATCAGAAGAATATTAGGAAATTAATGTGATTTATAGTGAATAAATATGAGAGATATTTAAGATATAAGGCTTCGGAGAAGAAGGTATAGTATTATCATCTACTACATCAAGATACTGAAGTGTGCATGTATTTAAATAATAATCGTTATCTTGGAATTACTATTATTTAGTGATAAAATGGTGTTGTATCTTAGGTAAATACTTATCTATAAATTTATATTATAGGGATTTGTGTTCATCTAGCTTGAATAAAAGGAGTAGTCACATAATGAAGATTGAAGTGAATCTATCTGAAGTTAAAACATGAAAATAGTTCATGTATACCATAATGATTTTGAATAGACCCTTGTGCTTATAGACTTAATATTCCTTAGTAATGTGAAATGTGGCATGTGGGGTGGGAAAGGCTCAATCCACGGATTTTTATGCCCAATGTGGGGTTTCCCATAAAAATACCCATGTAATGCAAATAAAAAAAATCTAATCCCACTCCTCCCCATACAAGCCCTTATATAGCCCATGGGCTTACTCACATTTGAAAAAAAATGAATATTATTAATTAAATTTATTTAAATTTAATATTAATTAAATTTATATTCCACTATAATATTTACCCCCCACTTTGAACAACTTCCTTAATGTCCCCCAGCATTTCTTACCACACCCACCTTTATCATAAATCCTCTAATGCTTTTTTTTCCTATGTGAAATCTAAATACAATCTCAAAATTTTGTGGAACAACTTTAATTGTATGGATCTATATTTTAATATCATGGATAAAGCCTTCATTATCATCCCATGTAGTGCCTCACCTGTTCATCTTCATCAGCATTTCCCCCTATTATCATGTGTTAAGATGAACCATAGGGCTATTGAGTTAAGTGGTTTTAGTAAGAGTTTGGTTCATAAAAGGTTATTGGTATCCTTATTGTGATGGTATTGATTGCTTCTGATAAGTAATATTGTGTTTTATGGATCAAGGTAAATGGTGTTTGAGGGATTAGTGTCAATTCTGGTGTTTTGGACTCATAGTATAAATAGATCCAGAAATATGGGGGAGTTTGAAGAAAATTGGATAAACGTAATGTGATGAATGTTGATATTAAAAAATATTATAAAAAAATAATAAGATACCATGTCAAGCCCATAGGCAAGAACGCACCTACACGAGCTGCTGGCCTTATCTCGCATGCACATGGGTTCGACTTGTATAAACCTATATTTAAAATAGTCATAATTTGTAGGCCTTAACCACCCCATATTCAACCTATACCTACCAATACCATAATCCACATGCATATTTCATTACTTCCATTCCATGTGAATGAAAGTAGATAAGAGGCATTCCACTTGGGATCATTAATCATCCCTTCTTGAAGCCATTGTAATAACTTTAGTAGTGAGTATCACATCTTGGAACACCAACACATTATTGTTGTGTGCTTCTTAGAGTAACTGATTTGGGTGAACTAGGTAAATCTCAATTTCCTTGCATGATGTGTGGTGTATATTCTTGCAAAAGAATATTTTAAATAATCATTTTTTCAAATTCAATAATAAGGTCCTAAAAAGGTAGAAGATAAATAAAGAGAAAAGAAAAGGTAAAAATCCAACAATACCTTGATTCACCCCCTCCCCCTCAGGATGTCTCATGTTCCAATAGTGTGTGTGTGTGTGTGTGTGTATTTGTATGTAGGTATATGTGTATGTATGTGTATGTACATGTGTGTACACGTATATATCTTGTTGTGAATGTATATGTATGTATGTGTATGTGCATGAATATGTGTGTGTGTGTGTCTGTGTGTGTGTTTATGTGTATGTATGTGTATGCGCATGTATGTATGAATATGTGTAATTGTATGTATGTGTGTGTGTGTGTGTCTATGCATATACATACACAAAATCATTGGAAGATTCATTTTGTTTTATAAAATGTAATTAATGAAAATTTATATTGAAATATATATATATATATATATATATATATATATATTCATTTAATATTTTCATAATTTATTTATTTAATAATATTTATGTATGAATTTTTATTTATTAGTATTTAATATTTTTAATATGTTTGGAATTTATATAATTAATAATTATTCACTTTTATTTTAATATTTTTGTATTCAAATATTTATACAATTATTATTTCTTCATTTTTAATTAGTAATTTAGTGCAAATATTTTGTATTTAAATTTAATTCTTAATATTTAATCAATTTATTTTAATATTCATTCATTTTTAATATTTTTTAATTTATATAATTAATATTATTTAACCATTTTTTAATATTTTTGTAATTTATTTGTTTTTAATTGTTCATTTTTGTTATTTTTTAATATTTTTTAATTTAAAATTATTTATTCATTTCCAATATTTACTCATTTTAAATATTTTTTAGCTTTTTTCATTTTCAATATTTATTCAAATAATATATTTATAATTTATTCATTTTTAATATTAGTCTATATATTTTATATTATTAATATTTAATATTTTTATAGGTTTTTAATTTATATAATAAATATTTATTCACTTTTATTTTCATATTTTTTATTTAAATCTGTGTAAAATTATTATCAATAAATTTTTAATTGGTAATTTCTTATATATTTTTTATTTAAATTCAATTTCCATTTTTTATTCATTTTTATTTAAATATTTATTCATTTTTAATATTTTTTTAATATATATAGTTATTATTATTTATTAATTTTTAATATTTTTGGTAATATATATAATTAATATTATTCATTCATTTGTAATATTTTTTAATTTATATAATTAATATTATTTATTAATTTTTTAAAAATTTGTAATTTATATAAAAATATTGTCGAATCATTTTAAATATTTATTCATTTAATATTATAAATTATTTTTTTATTCTTTTCTTCTTTTTTTTATTAATTTTTATTAATTTTTCATTCTTGTTGGTGTTTAACAGTGATAACTTTAGTTCTGATAAAAGGTTTCATCATTAATGATTAAGGTTTTAGGGCTAATGAAGGTCATTTTATCAGCGTTAAAGTTAGCACTGATAAAAGAATTCTTTATCAATTCTTATTGATTTAGGGCTAATAAAAGTTTCTTTTATAAGTAATTTTTGGTTAGTGTTGATAAAACTCTTTCACATAATTTAAAATAACCTTAACAGATCACTTTGTTTTTCTATGTTGTTCAATCTCTTATATACGATGGATTTTCAATGACTCTACGGAAGATTTTGGACAAATTGAGACCCACAAAACTGAAGATATGTTATTTGAATCTTGTTAAGTTTTTATCACCGATCATGAACGATTCTTCAAATTTTGTATATTTATTTATTTATTATTAAATATGAATATTTTTCAACCAAATAGGATGAATATGAATAAAAAATGGATAGATGTCAATCATATGAAAAAATAGTGTGAATGGGGTTAAAGAGTTCATTAAGTTTTCAATAGAGCATGAATTTGACTCATATGTGTTTACATTATTGTTATTCATGATGAATTTGTCTATAGGAGTTGAAAAAACACTTGATCTTACAAGAAATAGATTGAAGTTATAAATGTTGGACTAAACATGGGGAGGAACTAAATGCATCTGGTGAATGAAATAACATTGTGATATATAGATCATCTAATATGATTATAAGTATAAAGTATGATGGAGATCATATTTATGAAATGACAATGGAAGTTGAATATGACCTTCATGATTGTCCAAATCAGCTTGATAAGTTAAAGAGATTTGTAAAGATGCCTTTTTAAGTCGGTTGTACTAAATATAAAACATTTTCATCTGTACTAAAGTTGTATAATTTGAAATATTGAAATGGATGGAGTGGAACCAACTTTACATAACTACTTGATCTTTTTAATGACATACTTCCAAAAGATAATGAGCTTCTTCATCAAACATATAACACTAAATGAATTTTATGTTCAATGGGTATAATCTATAATAGAATACATTATTATCCAAAGGATTGTATATTGTTTCAAAAGGACCATAAATCACTTAAAAATTCCCTAAGTGTGATGTGGCTTGATACAATAAAGATGAATCAAGTCCTTTAAAATTTGTATGGTACTTTCAATCATTACAAGGTTTAAACTCATATATGGAAGTGAGAAGACTGCATAGAAATTAACATGGCACATAGATACAAGAATTCATGATTGGAAAATTACTCAACTAGTATTCTCTCTTAAAGGGAAGAAAATCGATCATGAGTATCATGAATTTAGAAACGATCCTAGAAACCTTTATCATGAACTATCTATAGATAGAATGAAACCTTTTTTGTATAAAAAGTATCACATATAGAACATGGTTAGTTTTGTTGGTAAATTATAACTTTCCACCATAGTTATGAATGAAGAGAAAATACATAATATTTTATCATTTTATATCAGGACCAAAATAGTCAGGTAATGATAATAATTTTTATTTAGCTTTGTTTATTAAAGATATGAAATTAATGGGGTGTGTTACATTTCATAATGTTCATAAAAATGAATATTTCATGTTGAGAACCATATTTTATAGTATACTAAATGAATTTCCTACTTATGGAAATTTTTTAGGATATAAAATTAAAGGAATGATAAGGTTTCTGATTTTTGAATAAGTTATACACTTAGTTTGGTTGAAACATTCCTTGAAGACTATGTTTCTAGTAAATCAAAAAAAATTACCTCGATGACAAAAATACCAATACTGGAAGACATCACTCGATGGGAATTCAAAAAAAAAGTATAACATTATCTCCACTAATATTTGATCAATAGTTTTAAAAGTTAAAGTATTTTTTCATCATTTTTGATAAAACCTTTTCAAAGAACCTTATGAAAATGGGTTAGAAAAAGAGTTCAGTTTTTCATGAGTTGTTGTACTAGAATTTTTTATATGTTAAAAATTTTCTTGATGTCATGCATGTATAAAAGAAACGTATGTGATAGTGTCATTGGATCGTTTATAAATGCACCATACAAAACATGATATGGAATTAAGGCTAGGTTAGACATGAATGATATGGGGATAAAGGATAAGTTGGTGCTAGTGAATAGTGAAAGGTAGTCCTTTCTTCCTCCAATGGCTTGTCTCTTTTTAGGAAATAGATATTTCAATTATATAACTTCATGAATAGTGTAAAGGTTTTATAGGTGTATTCATCAAATATCAATAATATCATATTGATGAATAATTTTAATTTAAAGGGCCTAAAATCACATGACTTTTATATTTTGATACAATATTTTATACTTGTAGATTTATGTTACAATTTTCTAAAAGTTCCTGACACACATTAACCAAGTTTTACTTATTTTTCTAAGTTATATAAAGTAAATTTATAAACTTGGATAAGTTTACTACAATAGAAAATGAATTTTTTTCATATTAAGTGAAATAGATATGTTTTCCACATCATCATTATTTGATATAATGGTTCACATGGTTAGATAGATCTAAATATATGGTACTGTAAATTACATATTGGCATACCCCATTAAATATTATATAAATATTTTTAAAAGGTATATAAAAAATTTAATTCTATCATAAGGTTGTATTACAGAGTGATATACTATCAAGGAAGCTATTGAATTCTGTTATGACTACCTATCTTATGTGGATAACATTGATCTCATTAAATATCATCACAATGGGTTCCTTGTGGGCAAAGGAATTTTCAAAAGATATTTTCTTGTAATTAAAATTATAGAGTGGTATCTGGATCACATTTATGTTTTATCTAATAGTATAGAGGTTGTTTCATATGTTAAAACCCAAAAAGTAATTATTTGTCATTTGAATCTATTAAGGGTTGAAAGTGGGATATTAAATACACACAATCAATAGTTTATAGGATGGTTTCAAGATCATATTTTTAATGAGTTATATACAATTTTGAATTCCATTTTAGAATGTATTTGATGGATATCCAAAAGAAAAAGTTCATATTTATTACATCATAATGGTAATATAATTAATGGTTATACATTTTATACAAAGGAATAAGAATAATAAAGTATGATATGGAATAGTGGAGTTACTCTTGTGTATAAATCAATTAATGTATCTATCACCAAGGTAAAAATCAATTTATATGAATATATCAGGCTTTGGTATCATAAAAAATATGGGATTTAGATTATAGAACAATCTATGTGCTAATTTTTCAATGCCAATGGTTTGAAAATAGGATTGTAGTTAAAATCAGTGAATTGAGTTTTATAAAATTGAATTTTTTTTAAAGAAGAGTAGAGAGATAAACCATTCATAATATAATCATAGTTAGTATAAGTATTTTTTATCCTAAATCCTATAAATAAAACTCAATCAATTATTCAGTTTTCAACTAGAAATATCATAGAGTTAAATGAACATTCAATTGAGGATGACCCTTTCATTGGATTTCGCAATAATTTCATGGTGGTCCCAATATAGATGTTTTATTTTATATAAAAGGGGGTCATAATGAGGGTATTTGGATACTCAATAAAGGGTCCAAATCCCTGCAAAATTTTATAAAAATATGGTTTAATGAATAGGTTAATTTTTTTTAATATGCAATGAATTTCCTTATAATATTATGTTTTCACTACTATATTTATATAATATAAATTAAAATTTTAACTTCTTATATATTCATAATTAATTCTATACATACTAATGCTACCAAATATGAAGAAATTACATAATTATAATGTTAAATCTGAAAAAAAAACCTAGAAAAAAATAACTAATTCTTGAAAAAATATAGGAGGATTGTAGCATGAAAGTCTTAAAAATTATTAAGGAAACAATAAGTCCTAAAATTAAATGTTGTCTAGAATATATGAAGCTAACCTCTTAACCCCAAAAATTCCATTTCATTAGTTTCATTGGAGTCACTACTTGAATTCATGTGTCAATTGATATAGATACACAACACAATGTTGTGATTTCATTAAAGATAATAATTCAAGAATAAATTTGGTAACAATATGATATACTCTATTTATTTTACCAAAAAAATAAAATAATGAAACATTAATTTACTCTTCACTGTACCTTATAGAGTACATTTATATTAGATGATTATAAAATGAAATATATAGTTATGATCGTTGGAAAGGTTCATAGATCATTTCAAACACTTTTTATGAAGCATCAACTTAGGGATGAAAAGGGGGAGGAAAAACCCCACCCACCAGTTATATTTGTATACATGATAAAGAAAGGAACATGGAATTGTTTCATTATACATCATGTGAAGGAATAATTTTAGGAACATTGTATTGGGTTATATTTCATTTGTAATTATGTTAATTAATCACTTCTAATCAGAATTTCTAATTTATAAAATAGAAAAGGAGTGATAAAAATAATAAATGCACATCAAAACCAACATAACAATACCATAAATCAAGGATGGGGTATGCTACACAAGAATAAAATGTTATGGATTTTAAATATATAATTGTAATTTTATGTGATATGAAACAATAACATAATTATATTATTTCGTTTATATAGAGATTGATAAATAAGAATTTAAAGCCACTTCCATTCCACATCATGTGTTATGGAATTAGGATCATGTAAATAAAAAGGGAAAATAGTAGATTAAAACACACAAAAATTTTGGGAATCATTAGTGAGTATGACATAATATAAATTTTTCATGCTTTAAATTAGTTTTAAATAACAATGACTGCTTATTTTTAAATATTTTTATTAAGTTTAGACACAAGAATAATCATTTTATGTACCTAATTAATGACTAATTTTATTTCGTATAAAGAAAAAAAATATGTTGCATTATAGGTGTAGGATTTGGAGTGTCTCCATGAGAATATTTTGTGAGGTCGAAGATATAGAGTGATGCATATGTGAGAATAAAAGAAATATAGGTTAAAATAGATGATATAAGGGAAAATGTTACTTGATAGTCTTGTTTTTTTGAATATTTTATATTAAGGTATTAAGGAGAGGAAAAAACACACTAGAAACAACTATGTGATGAGCTACACCCCCAAATTTGAGTCTATCCAAACCACTTAAAGGTATTTCATTCCTAAGGTAATCAATTTTCTTATAATAGTTTATGAAAAATTTATGTTTAATAATTACTGATACCTTTATTGTACAAAAACTATTTATGTTGAAATTAATTTTGATTTATATCTATCAACACCCACCCATCACATTATTGTGCATGGTATAGTTCACAATATCCAAGGAGATATTCTACAAAAAAACAACTTCCAAAAGATCATGTGGATATAGGTATACACATAGCTTAGGAGTTGATCACCAAGCTACTTGATTCCCTTTATTATTTGGATTTTCACATAATTGAACATGTTATTCGAACTTTTTAATTTTGGTTTTTTAATCTTTTAAATATCTATGATGTTAGTGAGGTATGTACTTTCAAATTTATTTTATATGAAAAACCCTTAACAATTAATGAAAAAATATCTAAATTTAGGTGTTCTCTTATATATGGTGAAATAAAATGGGAAACCAATGCGCAAGTTTAGATAATATATAGGATCTTCTAGTAAATCAAAAATACCTTTTTATAGTACCCTTACCCCCACTAATTCCATTGTCATATTTATTAACAAGACAGGTTCATGTGAATACAACATTCAATTATCAAGATGCAGCCTAAAATGATTTTGAATAAAAAATGTATAGATATTCCATTATGTATATGATTATTATTGAGTGGGTAAATAAAATTCTCATTCATGAATGACTGAGAGCCTTGATTGTGAATGTATACATGAGGTACAGTTTCATAATTAGTATTTATAATAATTTATCTATTGTGTTAATTATATTTAAATGATATTCATATTTTCTATATGTGTATATGTAAACACTATGTTAAGGGAATTTCCTATGAAGAAAATTTTGGACTCATTAGTCCCCATATCACTTATACTCAAGAATTTAAAATTTGAAAAATTGAAATTTTAAAAAAAATTAGATATATTAGTGGCAAAATTTAAACAAAAAATAGATGATGGGTGATTATTAATGTCTACAATGTAAGAGTAAAACTCTACAATCTAATCATATAAAACATATTTTCATTTTTTTATTATTTAATCAATTTTATTTTTTAGGATCCACTGGACATTTATTTAGATCAATTTGTATGCCCTGAGGATTTCTTTTTTGGATCCAAAGTATAGAATTTTAATAAATAGATCATACATGATGTCAATTATGAATTAGTAATACACCAAATTCATCATTTTAAAAATAAACTTTAAATTATATGTTTATATTATGTTTTAACAAGAATTTTGAAATGTTATGTTTCTGTTTACCTGTCTTCAAAATCATGGTATGAATACGACCATTGCACACATAGATCCTATGAATTACTTAAAGTGGAAAAGTATTAGTGTATATATAAAAATATTTCATAGCAAAAAAAATATCAAAACATATTACTTATTTTTCTCAATGTTTTTGAAGTTTCTAAAACAAATTAATTACAATGATTATAGTTATTAAATTTATAAATTTATGAATTATATCATATTACATCAATAAACAAGAATTCCCAAAGAGGTATTTACAAATTTAATGAAAATTTCATTTAAAATATTTATTAATAATTTTTTTATCTATATATATCTAGTACTACTAAGACTATCAATATGCCATGTATTTAAAATAGGAATTAAATTTGTTTAGAAATTATTGGACAACTTACAGTGTGTCATAATGTTTACATACATCATGAAGAGGTGATTTACTATCAGATTTGTAATTTTTTTATTTCATAGGAATCATGAATATTTGGTTTAGCTATTTCTTATTTAGTTAATTTTATTATCATTATAAATTAGTTTATTGGATATAAACATTATTATCAAATTTTATCTTGAAGGATAAAATTATTTCACCTTTAGAATTCCTCTTCTTTTCGCCCTTTTAGTTTGGAATTCATCATTATTAAGCTTCAATCCAAATTAGTAAATATATAATTAATATAAGGAATACAGATAGTGCTTTTATTCCATGTATTGAGGATATCTTTAGTGATCTTGGAGTAAAGTATAGTGACAATGAATTCGAAACTAATAGAGTCAGAATAAAGTGGTATTATAAAGGGGAAATGATTTTATACTTCAAGAAGGACACGAACTCTATATAGAGGACTTTTATGAATGTTATATGAATAAAATTCTTAGATAAAAATAAATTCTCTATGAATTCTTTAATGAGGTTGTTTCTCCCAATTATTATTTAATGTTCTATTGATGGTGTTGTTTGTTATTTATTTGAATTTTTATTCTCTATAGTGATGAAATAAATTCCATTTTGGGTCCAAGGCCTTTTAATAAAATATTAGTGAGGCAATATTTTGTTTTAATGATAGAAAGAAATGTTATGAAATTTACTATAGAATGTGATTTGGGAATTAAAATATGACTTGTATACATTTCTTCCTACTCCCTTTATGATTGTCTAAATCTTTTCAAGGCTATACACTCCCCTAAAAGTAACACTTTATCTCACAATGTGTGTCACATAGTTAAAACCAAAAAATGTGATTGGATTATCTTAATAATTTAGGATAATTATTTTTAATTAATTTTTTTTGTGTCTGAAATAACTTCATGTCAATATGGCATACATTTTGGTTGATGTGACTCAAAGAGAAAAATTGACATTTTAATTCAAAATGCACATCAAAAACTCAAAACTAAGACAACATTCCTAGGTTTTATTGATAGATTTTTAAAAATATTAATAATTTATTTTTTATCTGTAATAAATATCAACATTTAAATCTAACACACCATGTGGTCGGTATGACTGAAATTAATTGTTTTAAACATTTTAGTTCAAAATGCACATCACATAGTCAAAACTAAGATAAAAAACTCTTATTATCTTAATACTTTAGGAAAATAGTCCTTGATTCATTTTTAATGTGTAGAAATCAATCTTACATACTATATGGTTGATATGACTTAAAGTGTGTGTTTTAGTATAAAAAACATTTTAGCTCACAAAATATGTCACATAGTAAAAACTAATAAAATTCACTTGAATTTCCTTAGTACTTTATGAAAATAATTTTTTATTCATTTTTGACATTTAGAAATCAATTGTATATCAATATGGTATACATTGTGGCTAGTATGACTCAAAGTGTGTGTTTTCATTTAAAATTAAAATTTTAGTTCAAAAAGATTGATACATACTACAAATTGAGAAAAGAAACTATGAATATCTTGATACTTTAATAAAAAGATCAATAATTCATTTATGACATGTAGGAATTAGCGGTACATCAGTTAGACTAGTAGTGTGTTTGGTATGAATAAAAGTGTGTGTTTTCATTTAAAAGTGACATTTTAATTTAAAATGTTCATCATATAGTCAAAATTGAGGAAAGTTACATTAATTTTTTGTATACTTTAGGAAAATGATTCATGGTTCATTTTTGATGTATAGGAATCAACCACACTCAATATTACACATGGTGTGGTCGGTATGACTCAAAGTGTTTATTTTTATTATAAAAGTAACATTTTATCTCACAAGATGCATCACATAGTCAAAACTAATAAAACATGACTAGATTGGTTTGATACTTTAGTATAATAATTTGTGATTCATTTTTGATATTTATGAACTAAATTCACATCAATCAAACACATGGTGTAGTTGGTATGAATCAAAATGCATGTTTTCATTTAAAAGTGACATTTTAGTTCACAATGTATGTCATATAATAAAAACCCAAAAAATGTTCATTTATTATCTTGTTACTTTAGTAAATTGATTCTTGATTCATTTATAACATGTAGGAATCAATTGAATTTCAAAGTGAAACATGGTGCAGTCATCCTGACTTAAGGTGTGTGTTTTCAGAATAAAAGTAACATTTCGACTAACAAAATGCATCACATAGTAAAAAAATTAAAAAAAAAGTTGAATTGACTAGATACATTAGGAAAATGATTCTAAATTCATTTTTTATATATTGGAATTAATTTTATTTCAATCTAATACACAGTGTGTATGGAAAGACTCAATGTACATGTTTTCAATTAAAATTGACAATTTAGTTCAAAACACACATCACATAATCAACTAAGAAAACACATTCTAATTGTTTTGATAATTTAGGTAAAATATTCATAATTAATTTTTTATGAATAGGAACTAACCACACATCAATCTGATGCATAGTGTGTTTGATATTACCGAAAGTGTATGTTTCAATTTAAAAGTTTCATTTTAGTTCCAAACATTCATCACATAGTAAAAACTGAGTAAAAATCATAAGATTTTATTGATACTTTAGGAAAAATATTTGAATCATTTTTTATTTGTAGGAATCAATTTCACATTAATCTGATGCATGGTGTGTCTAATGTGACTCAAAGTTCATTATTTCAGTATAAAAGTAATATTTTAGTTCACAACATTCATCACATAGTTCAAATCAATAAAATATGATCGATTTTCCTTGATATTTTAGAAAAATAATCCATTATTCATTTATGATATGTAGGAATCAACCACACATCAATACAAGAATGGTGTGGCCAATATGGTTGAATGTGCATCACTAACTCAAAACCATGAAAATGTAATACAAGTGTCATATTTCTTTGTAATATACTTTATTTATGTATTTTGTTATAGTTATGTATCATAATTTAGAATTAAAGCTTTAATTTTTTATTTATTTTTTATTAATTCAATATTGAATCATATTTATGTTTCATTTATTTCTTTATAGTATTTCTAAAATAAGATTTTTTTTATAATAGGTGTAATGCCCCGACCTGGCTCACCTCTAAGATGGTGGTCGGACTGGTGGGTTACATAACCTCAAGCGCATCTCCCCGAACGCCAGAGGCTGCCGACTAGTAACGAGGGCTCTTTTGTGTCTATAGGGGAGACTATGCCCTCATAGGTAATAAATAATATCACAACGAAAGTAAACAGCCACAAATAATCAATAGCGGAAGAATGTGAATGAATAAACTCCAACATAAGAAATATAAATAAATCAAACTGAAAGGTAATAACCAAGTGTGGAATCTCACAAAAGGATGTCATTCCATGATATGAGTCTAAACTGAATGTATGGAAAACAGAACTCAAACACACAGTCAACTAAAATAAAAGACACAAGCAGCCACTGCACCATGATCAAGGCCTGGTCCTCTGCCCCAGTCTTCATCATAAGAAGTAATGAACAGTCAAACATTATAAGCAGCACGCTTCCCCTTGTCAATGCCTATAAGAATGTAATATAATAGGGTGTCGATGATGCTCGAGCAGGGTGTGAGATAAAATCCCAGTGGGTCGGCACCCACGGTGTCTAAACCTTTCCATTTCATGTAGTAATAAAAATGAAATGTGCCATTATTTAATAATCCCAGATAATTAATTTAAACACAATGAAATAAATAAGCCAGCTTGGGTTACAAATGGCACCCATGCCTAATTACCTGCTTCGGCCTAAGCTGGTAGTCTGAAAGGGTAACTGTCAACAAAATTCATGAACACATATATATGTATAAAGCCCAAAAATCAAGGTAAACAGGAAAGAGGTATACCCCAAGCTTGTGCTTTGACTTGGGGTCTAAGTCAAGTGTCAACCAGGTGTATTACCACATATCATAAGGATATCTAAATTCCCAAGAAAACTCAAATGGTAATAATATAAACCCTTAAGTGCATCATTTATTAAGGTATAAGTTGAGATTTGAAGTCTGATCCCATCCTGAAGGTATCACTACAGAACATCTGTCAATTTATTCAATACCACTGAGCCTGTCCAAGGAAATCTTTTGAAAGACCAAGTATCGCTCGAGGTATGGCTTCACCCTGAGTCTGTCCCGATTTCGTAAAAAGGGTTCGACTGTCATCCGAGGCTGGCTTATCCACATTGCCAATGGATCCATCCTGATGGGCCCTTTTGGAACCGGTATCACTCAAAATTATTAGAAAGTTTGAGGAACTCTCGGTCCGACAAAGCGAACAACACCGCCACCTGACACATAGAGGTAACCTGTCAGGAACGGTGGATCTAAGAATGGCCCTTAATATGGGACCCGCCCCCTTTCCCCGGCCTGAATTTAATTAAAGTTTTCACAATAGAATATATGACATAATCAGCATATAAAGTATCATCTTGAAAACTAACAAGATACACTTGTTCATCACACGGAATAAATTTAACAGTACAACATAACAAAATGCAAGGAAATATACATATCACATCAAACTCAGCGGATAATGCACATTTAAATAATAAACAGTTCAGCAAAACAAGTTCCAATGATTCAACAATTGAATTTCATGTTCAAAGCAACTATTTATTTAATTTAATTACAACAAAAAGGGGCTTCGCAACACATGCAATTAATCAAACAATGTACCCAGCTAATGGAAGGTTACACTGACCATGTCGGTATGCCCAAAGGGGTGTCTGAATGTGTTTCATGAATTCAACAACTATTTATTAAATTTTAAAACAATAAAAATGGGTTGTGCAATACCTTCAGTTAATTAAATTAATAACTCGGCTAATGAAAAAATACACAGACTATGTCGGAACACACAAAGGGGTGTTATATCCTGTTGCAAAAATTCAAATAAAAAAAATAAAAGATGATTAAGGGTGCAAAAATTAGGCAAAAAAATTATGGTAATTAAATTGGGTAAAAATGCATAAAGCCGATAGGCACTGACTAATGGAACAACAGTGCATTTTTGTAAACCACAACAAAACTAAGGGAAAGGGAGTAGGAACCCTACCTTGTAGTCGTAGATGACTCTAAGATCCTTGGTGGGCTTTGATTTTACCTAAAACGGATGAGAATGAAGGATTTTAGAAAAACATCAAAATAGGGTAACAATGTTCTGTGATGAACTGCGCGCATATTACTCACCAAAAATTTACAATTCTAATTTTTCAATGTTATAATTCCCCTAAGGTTTACTACGCACCTGGCAGAGAGGGAATCGGACAGCAGATGGAGGAGTAGTAGCCTTCTGAAGGGGTTGCTGGTTGGTGTGATGGGATTGAGGGGTGTGACATGATGAGTGGGAGAGGGAGAGAGGAGAGTAAAAAATAAAAGAGAGAAAAAAAGGAAAAAAAAGAAAAGAAAAATAAGAGAAAAATAAAAGATACAAAAAAAGGAAATAAAAGAAAAGGATAATATAAAACAAAATAATAGAAAGGAAAATAATAAAAATAATTAAAAACGGGAATCCCCCATTTTAATTTTTTTCATTTTTCCCATAACCCCCTCTTTATTTTATTTCATAATTTCTTTTTATCCTTTCTTGATTTATTTTAAATCTTCTTTAAATCTCTTATTACTCTTTTATAGTTCTTAATTAATTATTAAAAACTTGAACATCAAACCAAAGCGTGACATGACATTTTTCATGAAACGCCTGTAATTATTTAAATTAAATAGAAAAAACTGCCTGGGACCCGCAGTGAGGTGCGCAGCCATGTGCCCTGGGTCGCTTAATTAATTAGACTGCAAAAATTAAAAATGATCTATACCTGATTAAGGTCGGGACATTGCAATAGGTACACTCTTCTTTTAATCGAGTTGGGGTGGAGTGTTCTAAAACTGGTAGTGCAGTCAGACTATATTGGAAGGGTGTCCCAATGATAATAGAATATAGGGTCATCTAGTCTACAACATGTTATTATTTTGAATTTGTTTCAAAATGTAATTTTTGTAATAAATTTTACATATTAATATAAATGTAATGTATTGGAATGTTTTTAATATAGATTTATTTATCATTTTAATTTATTAGAATGAAAAAAAAATTGGTATTAAGTTTTAATTTATTTATTGGGTTACTATAGTGTGTTATAAATGTGTTAACACATTTTTCCAATTGATAGTTTTTATCAACACTACAAGTAGTGTTGATAAAGGAAACTTAATCAGTGTTATCTCTAGCACTGATAAAGGCCAACTTTATCAGTGAAAGATATGGAACTAATAAAAGTAAATTTTATGATCCCTAAAATATTTGATGATAAATTTATCCATTATAATGAATTTTTTAGGATTGATGAAGGAGTATTTTAATAGTGATTTTTAGCATTGATAAAAGTGTGTGGCTTTTAATGGTGCTCAAGGAATCAATGGTTTTTTAGAACTGATAAAATTGATATCTAGCACTAAAAAAATTCTATATGTAGTGGTGTGTGTATATATCAAGATCATTTATCATCATGTTAGGTAGTGGTAGCATCGATCACAAGTAATATTACTAGTAGTTTCCCGCTCGGTAGTTCATGTCCTCTATAGTGACCCCAATGGACCAACCATATAAGATATATATGAAGATGATCCTTGGTATATTTATGCTTTGATATCTAACTAATATTACTAATTAATAATGATGATTTTAAATAATATAAAAAATTTATATTGTATCATTCCATGATGAATTAAAAATGTATCACTCAACTGAAAGTGATTGTTCACATTCCTATATCAGGGGGCCATTGGCTCCTTCCTCTCATCCTCTGGCTCTCTTCACCTTGAACCTTTTATAATAATACACTAAAGATCAACCAATGATGTCATGCTATAAACCACATCATGGTTTGTGATAGCATAAAACATGGAAGAGTGGGGGTTTCTACACCATGGTTTAGTGTAAGAAAATGCATGTGTTATGTGATAAAACTTATATTTGATATCTCTCCGGTCTAAGATAGTATATGTAACATACTGATTCAGATCACCAAGTATAATCTATTGTGCTATAAGGTCATATATATTCTTCATTATATGTAAGAATATATTAAATCAGTGTTGAGGGCATGGACAATACATTGGGGTGACTATTCCCTCGATATCAGGTAACCATAAACCATGTAAATAAATAAAGTAATAATAATACATTAATAAGTAACCTAGAATCACAGTAGTGAGACAACCTGATAAAATTCATCACATGATATACCAAAAATGGATACATTTCGGACATATGGGTAGTACAAAAGGATCCCTATAAGCGATGGATCAATATATACAATATAAAAAAGAATAAAATTGTAAACAAGAATAAATATAAAATGATAAAAGTGATTCCTATAACCACCTTTATCCCCAACCATATCCCCTTTCTCAATATCCTAACATAGGTCCCTTTCCCTTGGTTTAATCCCTAATAATAAGGTTTTCACATTCATTGAGGTGCATGTGCAGGGTGTAAGTAATAAAACCTATAGGACACCACCATCATGCTCTTCACATAAGTGAAAAAAATATATGAGACTATATACATTGACGAAGAATAAATTAATAAAAAATCAGATATCTAGGATGGGTAATCTTGTGCTAACTGAGACATCATGAACCACGACCATACTTTTTTTTTACTCCATTCAAGAAGAAGAGTCATCCTATTCTATGGGTATATCTTAGAACATGACCTATACCTTCTCACTCAATGTACATTCCTACATAGAGTCCCAAACAAATAACTACTCACTTAATATTGGTTACACATTATCATCCGAGTGTCCACACACTCTCACTTAGGGTATCATTACATCTCCATGTCACAAGACACCGTCCTCTCACTCAAGATATAGTTACACAACCACATCACGACCACCATCATTTTACTTAGGATGTGGTCACAACCTTATTTTTTACATATAAAATATAACAAGAAGCATAATTATCAATCCAGTACAAAATTTGTTAGTTTAACCACTAGACCCAAAAATAAACTACATACCTAAACTTTTCATGAGGATAGATAATTAGATACACCAAACTCAACCCCTCCAAGTCACTTACATTATCTATGGTCGCTCACTCAAAAACGTTATGTTTAAAGTAATTTATCTCCCAAACCCATACACTAAGGCACAAGCTCACACAATCCTCATCCAATCCAAGAAACATCACATTAATTATAAATAGCCTAAGTGAATATCCCTACCTCAAGACATGATATAAGGTTGGTTTCATCATTCCCAAGCCAGTTTATCAAAATCTACACTCTAAAGGGTCAATTACATCAATCCAGATATAGTCAGACACTTTAATTCATAAGGTAGAATAGTGTAATGAAAATATAGACACCCGCATGCATAAAAGAACCATAAAACTATATATAAATGTCTTCAGATGTTAATGACTACAGAACTTAAGTTTAACAATGCTCACTCACCAAGTTGTAGAACTATATTCAATACTAGACCACAAAATCCCTAAAATCAACTACTAACCCTTAGAATTAGGGATTTAAGATGAGAAACAAATAAAAAGTTGGAGAAGCCACTATTAAAGGCTTGTATAGGGAGGGTGTTTCCAAGGGAGAACCATTATTACCAACAACACTTATAATGGGTAATATAAGGAATTAGAGGATCTTAAGAGAGCTTAAGGAGACTCAAAATAAAGTTTAGATCTAGTTGGGGTTGGGTGAGTAAGAGTGGAGGATAAAATATATAAAGGAGGGAAGATTAAAAAAATGACACTAAAAAGGTGCCTATAATCAATTGGGTACTCAGTTAACCAATATTGGGTACTCGGTGTCCCATATTCCACCCATTAAACCCCCATCAGTGAGCCAATAGGGCTTTAGGCCCTACATGACTTTTTATTAGGTCACCAGGTACACAGTGGACCTTCATCATGTACATAGTACCCCTATACTATATTTTTAGTAAGGGGTGACCTTGGTACTTTTTCCAAACACATCATGAGCCCCACTACCCCCCCCCCCCCCCGATAACATCTTAAATTATCCAATAATAATCAATTTAAATATAAAAATGAGCCTAAAATTCATACCTAAAATTTGAAGGACATTAAAAACTCTGCTTGTAAGGGTTTCTTGGCCTCATGAAGTTCCTATAGTCATCCTTGTTTAATAGATTTATCCACTAGGATCATACATTCAACTCCCACTCCTAGGTATCCTCTTGAATACACTCTTTCTTCCACAACACCTCAACAAGAGGAACTATTTTCCCTCATAACACAATATAAGAAAAATTAAATTTGTGGTGGTTTATTAGTGGTGATTTACAGAAAAAACATCACAAATTAAAAAATGAGCATTTTACCAGTTTATCCTACTTTATTAATATAATTTAACTAAAATAATTAGATAATTAAATGTTAGAAACATTTTTTTAAAACCCAAAAATATTTAAAACTTATATCATAGATACACCACCCCTCCTCCTTCCACTATTTCATGATGACCCAGTTTCCCTCACACAATCCTCACCACTAATTTGTCCCTTATCCTCCTTCCTCCCCCAATGAACCTCCCCTAACCTTTTATCTCCTTCTATAAACCTCCATTTCTATTTCCTAATGCACCCTTATCCTTTTTCATAGTAGCTTCTCTTTCTTTCCAGTGGATTCTCTGTTTTAGTCATTTTTCTTGTGAACTTATTCCCCTTCTCTATCAGTTACTCCTGGGCACGAGGTTATTTCCCAGAAGCTTACTATTATATTGTCTTTATTATTCTCCATTTTCAATAACATCTATGAGATTTACATATGAATTTTTTATTTGGGATTTTTATATTTTTATTTATAGGATATGAAAGTTTGGTTTTATCATAATTTGGGGGTTTGAGGATTTTTTCTACTGAACTATATTTAAAATTTTAATTTATTTTTAATTTTATTTATTATATAATATGTAGTTATTTCTTATATAATAATTAGGATAATTTTTTTTAATTTTGTTAAATTTTTTTGATTTTTTTTTATTTTTTTTATTTAATTTGTTTTAATACATTCATAAATTAAGTTTTCATTTTTATTTTCATAGTTTCTTTGTTAATATGTTATAGAGTAATCATTATTTTAATATTTATTTTTATATATGTTATATGATATATTTATATCATATAATATGAAATCATAATATCATTTTATTGTAATTATATTGTATTTAATTATCTGTTTTCAGTCAAATTTTACAAATAATTATATGTTATTCCTAGTTATGTTTTATTTTTAACATTATTTTATTTAATTAATGTGATTTATTTTTTATATAAATATTTATTAATAGGGTAAAAATGGATAAAATTTGGATTAATTTACACACAAAAAATACACCTCAATATGTTAAGGGGTTATAGGTGTTTTTAGATTTTTTTCAATTTCAGCATGATCTATAGATGGGCGAATAAGAAATCCATGTTCTTATTGTAATTTCATATGATGGTTTAAAGGAAATAAAGTTTATGAGCACTTGATATTTAAATAATTTCCTTTAAGATATGTGAGATGTATTTGGCATGGGGAATTGATCATTACATAAGTTTTGATGTGTGTCCATCACCAGAATGAACAACCTAATACACCAACTATAGAGAATGAAATTCAAAACTTTATTATTGATGATTTTGTCACTAAAACATAGAATGATGAAGATTTTAACATATTAGTGGTGTTAATTTATGATCTTCCATATATTAATATAAGAGAGAAGCTGTTTGAGAAATTAAATGAGTTTTACGAATTAGTAGATAATTGAAATCGGTATTTATATGAAGGATGTAGAAAATATAAAAAAACCTTTCAAATCAAACCATTTAATATCAAATTATTATGTGGAATTATAGATAAATAAATATTGATGATATTGGAGATGTTTCATGATACATTTTTTTAATGTGAAATTACTTATTCATTTTATGGGATGAAAAAGGTTGTTAACAAGCTCAGTATCAATTATACAAATATACATACAAGTCTCAATGACTACATGTTGTTTCTAGGAGAATATTTGGATAAAGAAGAGTGTAAAATATTTAATGATTACAGATTTTAATTGGGGAATCATGATGAAAGGTTTAATGAATACATGATGAATAAAATTAAAAAACTAATGAAACGTTTTTACATTTGTTTCCATTAAAACAACAACTAAAGATATTATTCATGTCTTCTAAAATAGAAAATCAGGTGAAATGGAATGACATGGGAAACAATTATGGGTTTATACAACATCTGATAGATTTGAAATCCTATGAATAATTTGACTCTTTATATAAAATATTTTCTTCTGATCCAAGGAATGTGCATTTGAGAATGTATATTAATGGGTTTAATTTATTATGGACTCTAAGTATAAGTTATATCATATGGAAATTTATCTTGTTCCCTTATAATATACCACCATGGATATGTATGAAACAAACTTAATTAAGTATTTTTATGATAATTATTTGAAATAATTTCCCTAAAATGACATATATGTATACATTGGACCTCTTATAAATTTAACATTGATCTAAGAATACTATCATATTGAAGAAATTGGTGTTTAATATTTAATCGTTGATTCTTAAATTTATCTTATAGATATATTTTTAACAAGTCATGATTTGATAGAAAAAACAATTTGAGGCCACCATAAAATTTTTATCTGGTTCATAGATGATGTCATAATTATCAATTGTTGATGCACAATTTGGGAAAGATTATTAGTAGAAAATTTCTAATAAAATATTTCAAATCTCATTAGATACATTTGGTACACAATAATATAAGAAACTATTAATTTTTTTAATCTTCCTTTTTGTAAATTTTAATTGTTACATCATAATATTGATCTTATGCACATTGAAAATAATGTATGTGAAAATTTGGTTTTCAAAATATTTAATGAGTAGGGAAAATCAAAACATTATCTTAACACTCATACGGACTTAAAATAAATTAAAATAAAGTGCCATATATGGGAAGATGATAATATAATGTATCTTAAAGTAGTTTTTTTGGATTGAAGATTCAATAAAAAGATGTTTTCCTTTATATATTGAAAATTTTGAAAGTACCTAATGGATATTCAAGTAATATTTCAAGATTAATTGACTTAATAAAATTACATGGGTTTAAAATTCATAATTCATATATTTTAATGTATTAATTGTTTCATTTTAACTTTTATAAATTTTTACCAGATAAAATAACATCATTTGAAATTGAGTTTTTTATATTATTCAAAATATTTTTTAAGAAAACTTTAAACCCCATTGAGCTTAAAAACATCAAGAAATAATTATAATGAAATTTTTTAATTTGTAGATGACATTCCCTCAATTAATTCACTCAGATGGTTCATCTAACTGTTAATTTTACCAAGTAGGTTAAAGATGGATGGCCCATACATTATCAATGGATGTATCCCGTAGAGATATATTTTCATTTTACTTCTTTGTAATTACCATATTAAAATTATCATACTCATTAAATATATGGTTTCTTCTACTATGTTTCTATTTTTTAATTAGGTATATTGGTCATTTTAAGTCTTTTGCAAGAAACAAAACTCAAACAGAAGGCTTTATTTTTTAAGGTTATATGGACGAAGAGTGTCTCACCTTCATTTCAAGATATTTGGATAATATTTAAATATGATTAAATAAAGTTGAACATGTTGATAATAACACAAATTAAATGTATTCCTATAATAAATCAGTAAAATTTCTAATATTAGGTCATTAAGTTGTGAAAATATCATTAGTTGTTAGCACCACTATGTTAAATACCCTAATAGGGGGGGTGAATCAGGGTATGTTAGAATAAAAAACCTCTTTTCATATTTTTTTATCATTAAAAAACTATATCCTCTATTATTATCATAATAATATATAAACTAATATGAAATCATGCAAGTTATATGGTAATTTTACATAGTTCACCCTAACCAAGATAATTCAAGGAGCATATAATGGAAAATTCAAAATATATCAGAATCACTAAATTGAACTGATATTATAATTTTTAGAGAAGACCCACTATACCTCATTTATTATAACCTCTACTATTTTTTAGAAATCATTTTCTCTCAACTAAAGAGAAAACATTTCTCCTTTAGAAGATTCTTCAGATGATCTATATTAACTCTGAATTTGTAAACACTAAAATGTGTATAAAATAAATCTATAAATTCATCCATGTGATGAAATAAACCTTACTTTATAATTTACACTATATGTAAAATTCCTTCATGAATTACTCATTGCACAAAAACCTCACAGAACATTGTTCAGCAGGCACTTTTTGTATAACATATTGTTAAATTCACACTTCATATATAGGGTTTCCTTTTTTATATTTTTCCTCCATAAAATTCCTTCACATATCACTATCACATACTACCCTATGTGGTTTGATACCACATAAAAACCTCATGGACTCCCTTCTCCATGTACTTACCACAAAAACATCCTTCATTCTTCAGAGTAGTTTATCCAAAAAAAATCTCTTTTGACATTGCAAAAAACACCAGTGATGATCATATGATATAATTTTTTATTCTTATAATGAAGTGATTAGGGGGTCAAAATATAGGTAATTGAACCCAAATAATCTACTAATCATGAAATTATTATTCATCCCTTTGTGAATATCTTTCTAAATAATGATCTCATCCATGGAACTATGCACCATGTACACCCTTCATGGTATGTACACATTTTCCACTTTTTGAACAAACACTTCCTTCATGATCCTTTAGTCAGGGTCTCTCCCTTCATGGATTCAACTATCATGTGAATCCTCCTAGATCACCCTCCAACTATATAATAATGTGAAATTTCACATAATAAATGTTTGGTTTCACATAGTTACCACATGGATCATGTGTCTTCATTGTAAAAAACCTTCATTTTCTATGGAATAAACTTTGGTCCTCCTACAAAATTTCACACCCAAAAATGTGTAAAACACTAGGAAAATTTTCCAGTATGTTTTCATAATTTCTAAACACCTCAATATTATTTAGAAAAAAAAATTAACCTTATTTTTTAAAAACACATTGTAACATTGGAGACTATAATTTTAAACAATTACAATAACTCAAAAACTCTGAAACATCACAGTGAGGGATTTTCCACAAAAATCACCCCCCCCCCCTTGGGTTTGTTGACAACTCTTCAAAACAACTAAAAAACTTTCGTTTGAAAAAAAAATGTGCAATTACTTCTTTAAACACTTATTAAACTTATCCAACTCTAGATAGAAATAAAATAATTACTCAAAACATACTATAAGACCACTTGAGTAAATATTTGTGTGAGAAACAAGTGTGTTATGAAAAGCTCATAAATGAATCCCCTAATTCTCGATACCACTTTATTGATTAATACCGATTATTTAAAAAAGTTTTGTGCATGAGAATAACACTTCCTTAACAATAATTGATAAAATTATTTCACCATGAACCCAAATTACATCCTTTCATGATATGTCTTCATTGTTAGAACAAATTCTACATCGCCATATTTAACTACTCACCATGCATCCCTGCTTCCCTTGATGCCTTCAGTCTCCCTTATAATGGGTTTGATTAATCTATCCCCCTTTAATGAACATTAATCCCCCCCTTGTCAATGAACCCAAGGGTTGCTAATTTTTTATTTATAATATAGAAAATAATAGTTTTCAACACACTGAGAAAATCACAACATACCTCAAGGAGTGGGAGATCCACATCTACACTGGTTAAGTATGGTAATTTGACTAGAATTCAAGATCTATTATATGCCTTTTGAATGTTTCTTTGAGTAAGGACATTTTCAGTATGGCGGTGGCTTCATGTTTTTTAGGAACATACTCTAATTTCACCATCCCAACTCTGATTTCTCCTTGATAAATATATACTTGATTTCAGTGTGCTTTTTCCTTAAGTGGTGGAGAAAATTTTTGTTCATATTAATAAAACTTGAATTATCACTATTAATTATGATTTAATACTTCACTTTAACTACCATTATTCAGGTTACTATTTTATCCATAATAATTGAAATCAATCTTGAGTGATTACAATATATTTATCTTCTACAATGCTCAAATAAATTCACTATTTTTTCTTTCTAAGACAAGAAATACATAATCCACCAAGATAGAATTCACTTCCTAATATAATTTTTTTTTAATTTGATAGATGGCCTAGTCAACATCATTAGATCCTAAAAATTCATGTTCTTATATTTAATTATAAAGAAAACTAAAATCTTCATTACCTATGATGTATAGAGGTATTCTTTTCACCACTAGTAAGTTACTTTATTTGGGATTACTTTGATACTGTACCACTTTACATGTAGAAAATACAATATCACATCATGTCACTATTAAATCTAATATGCTCCTGATGATTTTACTATATTATGTGGAATTGATTTTTTTCATCATCATCCCTTGACAAGTTTATCCAATAAGAAATTGATGTTTTTTTCACCTTGGAGTCCTCCATTCCAAATATTTATAGAAACCCATTGGAATATATATATATATATATATATATATATATATTGATAGATATGAATGTTACATGCCTTCCTAGTTCCACCATTAAACCAATGAAAATTTTTAACTCTCCAAACATCGACATCCCAAGCTCACACTTCATGAATTTTGAAAATTATTTTTATTTTTCTTCATTTGATCAACTAAATATTATTTCATTTAAACACACTAGAACCATCATACATTAACCACTCCCATTATTGACATAGATATTTTAATCAAATCCACCATGCTAAAAACTTTTCTTATTAAAGTATTGATCCAGTATTCAATGCCACACTATTAGTGTCTACTTTATCCCATAAAGATCCATTTTTCATAAAAAACACTATTCTTATCTTCATGGATAAGAAAAATAATGTTCCCTTAGATATGTTTGAATCTTCAATTTTATTTTTTGTAAATTATCTTTTTTATCTTTGAAATTTAAATTATTCGAAGGATATGTATTGGGTGATGGATAATGAAACCAACTAAGGAAGTAAAGAAGCTAACCTCGAATACCTAGATGGACTGATTCAAAGGGAAATACATACATCAGATGATTTTTTCATTGATCTTAAAGATGTTAATATACATGTGTTGTTGCACATGGAATCATGGTTGATTACATATTATATGAAATGATATGGTTCCATTATTAATAATTAAGAAGGAATAAATAATATGATTTTTGAGAAATTCATCATGTCTAAGATGAGTGTAAAAACTTAGAGAAGCATTGTCGATAAAAAATACATTGTAAGTGAAGAGTTAAGGGATAATATTAATAATAATATTAATCTATAAATCTTGTATAAGTTGTATTTAACAAGTTTTAAATAAGTTCAAAGTATTTGGGAGATCTAGAAGAAATAGGAGAATATATCCGTGATTTTTATAATATGTTAGTTATTGTGTTAGGTATTTAAAAATGCATAGATGATGGTTTGTGAATGAATAAGAAAAATAGAAAGCTAAGAAGGTATAGGAGTTTATGTAAATACTCTATTTTTATTATTTATTATACTACAAGTCTTTTGAAATATCTTAAAGATATTTTGAATTATTTTAATAATTACCACAAAGATTTGGAGTTGTTCTATGATTATTTGAGATTGTTGAGAAGTCATGGAGATGATTTTAAGTGGATCCATGTTTATTTTATGTAAATCAATAATTATTGTTTTCATCCTAAATATTGGATAAATGGAAAAGGCTATTATCCTATGTATAAGAGATTTGATCTATATGAAAGAAATTGTTTCTAGTGAATAAGTAATTTTTCCTATGCAGAAGACAATTAGAGCCATGCATAGGAGATTTATTGAGCTAAAAAGTGGAAAAATAATTTGATCTATGTGGATGAAATTCTAGTTGTTCATAGGATATATATACTATGAATAAATTATTTGAGATATGTGAGATTCCTATATGACATTTGGGATGAACATATGATATTTTGAGATAGTGAAAATTGGAAAAATGAAAATTCATACGGTTTAGGAAATTACAATAGGGCATAAGAGATCTATCAGCTACATCAATGATTTGAGAAGGTCATAAGATATATTTTCTGGTTATAAGATATTTGATTCGGTGTATAAAATTTGAGTTTACCACATTTTATAATAAATTAACCCTGTAAGAAATTTTGGATATAATTTTCCATTTCACTGGATAAGTGACTGACACATAAGTGGATTTGGTCCAATTCATGTGAATTTTTTGTGTATGGGATTTGTGATAACCAGTGCAAATCTGAGATGAAGAAAAATATACTATAAAGAATGTACTATTTTTTACTTGCTGAAAAATAAATATTTAAAGACTTGTGAAATTTTAAAGAATAACATATATGATAAAATTGATTTTATTCCTTCATGTTCAAAACATCATGTTGCTTTCTAAATTCATGATCCAATCATAAAAATTATGAGTTTATGATCTTCTATTTAAGGGAGAATAAGATCAAAACATTGAGTAAGTCTATATATTTTAATGAGTTGAAATGAATTAATTAGGTTTTCATAAATAATTCATATTAATTCACATAAAATATCAACCTATTCATTAGATATTAAGTCATTTATAAAGTAACCTATTTGAGAAGAAGAAGGAAGAAGAGTGTAGATTTTTTTCTATTATGTATATTCATAACTGAGGTTCTTTAAATAATTTCATGTGAAGCTCTCACATTTCTAGAGAGAGTTCCATAGAGAAGGTTGATTTGTTATATGACTTTCATGCATCTAGGGATATTTATGTTCAACAATTTGTGGAATATTATGAAATAGGATGAAGTCATGGATACTTTGTGATAATAAGAAAATATATGTGGCCACATGAGATGCATTTAATAAGGGTATTTATAGAATATCCTTTGGGTTGAAAATGTCAAATAATTGGAACCCAAATCTAGGTATTTTATAATTTTTCTTTTTGTTTGGAAGTGTGAATGTACACAATAATTTTATTTATGGACATTGAAAATGATACATCCCATTTAATGTATCTTTTCATGAATATGAGAATTTGTGCACATTTAGAAGAAGAAAATAGAAAATGAAGAAGGATTTTTCACTTCTCAATGTTTTTTGAGATTTGGATGAGAAAAACAAGGGATTTAAAAGAAATGAAGAAGAATGAAATAGATAAGAAGATCCTTTCAAATAATAAGAAGAACTAATAGAAGCCACTACAAACTATAGCAAGTAAAATGAATAGAATTGAGCATGTTTAACCAGATGGGTCTTGAAGAAATAGAATATGAAAAAAAGTATATAAGTTTATAAAGATAAGGTTTAGTATGAAATAATAAATTTGTATACATAAGATTATAGTATTGATATTCTCAGTTGACATAGATAGAATAAATTTTCTGAGAATTTTGAAGCTAAGGAAGAATATAAGTTGAGCTTTATGGTTCAGTTGTAAAGTTATTAAGGTAGTTGAAGTCACTTTTATTTGAGGAAAAGATCATATTTTTTGGGTTATGATACATCTATGTGTAGTATTGTTGATCTACCTCAATATTATAAAGAATATCTAAAGATAAAATAAAAGTATTTCGATATAAAAAAGTACATTGGGATGCTATAGTGATCACTTATGCAATATAGTGCTCTCACACCTATATAATATGGTTTTATTTGTGTTAGGGTGATAATTGTACAACTCCACTTATATTTATAAAAATATTTTAGTAGATAATTTGTGACTTGGACATCCAAAGAATGATAAGAAGTGGGATTTCTAATAAGGGTGGAACATTGTAAGAACATATGTGCTGATTTAATTTTGTGTATACATCATATATAGGTGTATTCTCGATCAAACAAAAAAAAATATTCAATAGTCTAAATCTAAAAATTAGGTTTGATTCCAAAAAGAGATTCAAATTTTAAATAAGAAATTAGAATTGGTAAAAATTTGACAATACCTTATTCACACCCTCTTAGGTGTATTTACAAGGTCCACTTGGCATAGAAATTAGTATCAAATCCCAAGTTACCTCTAATTAGATCTAGTGTTCTATCACAACTGATATCAAAGTAATGGACATATTAATTGGTTCTAAAAATATTCCCCAGTTTTTTACCTAATATACATAAAGTGTGGATTTCAGATGATTAAAGGAGAGACTTAGAAGGAAAACCTAGATTCCATCCTTATTAGAATTAATTCAATATCCTCTACTAAGACTTAGTAGAATTGGAAAAAGAAAGAGTATAATATTTTGAGGAAAGAGCTTAAGGAAGAAATAGAATATAATATTAGTTGAAGGTAATCATAATAATAAGAATTTATTAGTCAAATATATTGATCATTATTCATATAGTGATAAAATTTCAAGATGTTATGATGGTTGCATTGAATCTACCAAAGACCTATATCTTGATGTTAAGGACTATCTGAAGAATGTTCCTATTGAGGTGGTGACATATATCCTTAAATTAATCAAGGGAAATTATGATGAGAAGTCACAACTACAATAATAATATAATTAAATGGAGAATAAATTATCCAAGAAGATGTGTTCATGTAACACTCTCATGAGGTTAGTAAAAGCTAAGAAATAATCTATCCTATATTGAAATGAAATATATTTTCAAGATGATGAATACTTTGAATGAGTTTCTTATGAGAAATTGGTGTTTGAGAAGGTTTTTCAGTGAGTATTTTATGCCTTGAAAATTTTATATAAAATTTTTATGTAACAAACCACCCCAGGTCGACTTAACACATCTCCAAATCTAGCTCACCACAAGTCCTCAAGCATTCCTTCCTAAATTCTAGAGGATACTGACCAGTGGAAAGGGAATAAAATATACTATGGGGAGACTATACCCTCTGTTCAGAGTGAAATATCAGTAGAAATAACAAAAAATCCATAGATATATTCATCAAAGTATGAATAATAAAGAAACTAAAAAAATGTTCTATAATAAATTAAATTATGCATGCAGTCATACAGACTCAAAGCATGAAAATCACACAATATCTAGTCTCCCATTAGGCCGAACACATATAAAAAATTAAAATAAAATACATCAGGATCTACCGCCAACACCAAGCTGAACCACATACCCAGTCTCTATAATGCTTGAGATGTACCAACTCGGTCCTAAGAGTCCATGCGAGTATCTCCACTCAATAAAGAAATTGTGGGCCTTAGCCCCATCCATCATGAAATTTATGATCTAATATAAACCATACAACAGGTCTACAAGCACATTGAGGCTCATGTATAGGGGGTGAGAAATAAATCTTAGTAGGCTACCCCTAATGGCGAACCTATAATTCACTATCATAACATGTATATACTCATTTTATATTCCTATCCTAGTCAAAAGATAATAACAACTAGAATAAAAATAAAAAATTCATAAAAGAAAGCAAAAAAATAAAATAATATCCAACTGTGGGTTCTAGAATCTCACCTGAGTTAAATCTACCCCTTATCTAACCCATTCCAGATGATTTACAATATGTGGATCACCCTACTATATGAAAACTAGAGCATTCACCAGATCTATATAGGATATCCATGACTTCACATGTAAAGGCATATATTCCAAACCCCAATTCATAACCATAGGTTTCCATGTAAAAAATCACATCTACTAGGCTCTATTACTCTAATATAATGGTCTTAACTAGTAATAGAAACATCTAGGTCAACACAACTAGAGAACCTATCAGTCTCGAAGGTCCTGCATAATGAATCAAGCACCAAACATGGACCCAACAATAGGTGGGATCCATACATGAAACCTAGGAGCACATGGAATCCATGGGACTAGGATCACCATGAAATCCATAATGAAAAAAACTCAGTCCATGACTGCCTCAACACCTCATGAGCCTGAATCCACTCAAGCTAGGGCACACACTCAACTTGAGGGGTATTTCACTCATCCAGATCATCCATTTTATCCCTAATAATATCTAACCACATCTATCCAATGAAGGAGATAACTAGATAAAAACTCATTTCCAACACTTGATCTAAGATATACCAAGGGTCCACTCCTCAAACCAAAGTTTGTAGAAGAAAATGACTCAAATATCATGACCAAAGGATAACTGAACGTGGCATGGTACAACTCTCAAACCCATCATCCAAACATCTAAAGTAAAAGTGTTGATCTTGTAATGTCTCAAATTTTTCCATGTATTATTTTAATATTATATGGGAATTAATTCAAGACTAGGCTCTGAGATGGAATGCAGTTCCGAGGCCCGGTGAGCTCGGAACAAATGTTTGAATTTAATTTAATAATTAAATAATGCGTGCATGTGGTTTTCCTGAAAAAGTGGAATAACCCCCAAACGGGTGATCGGATCAGATATCTAAGGGCACCGTTGCATTCGGGAGAGAGATTTTACCTTAGGTGAGGCCTAACATCGGTCGGCACAGGTCGGTGGTGAAATCTGGTTTTTTTGACGCAATTGTAATAAAATATTTTATTTAAATATGTTATTTAAATCCTTGTTATAGTGAAATATCTTATCTTTTAAATGGAGATTTTACAGGGGATCAGGATTACAATTTCCATAACCCGGAATTCCACTGGATGCTCTGAAGGCTCTGGAGAAAACCTCCCAACGCGGCGACGGTGTTCTTGAAGAGCTTTGCCGACGACGACGACGAGGCGACTGGATCTTCACCAACGAATGCTGCGGATCTTGGTAGGATGTTTGTTTGATGATTTCATCCCCATTTTTTATTTCCACAATGAACGTGGACTTATCCAAGAACATATTAGCCTACAGATCGATCATTATTGCGGGATGGGATTTTGTGGGAATCGTGAGGATTTGATTCTTGAAATTATTTTGGTTTCGTTCAACCTCTTAACGGTGACAGACCAAGATCGACATGAACATCGATCAATGTTCGTCCCTCTCGATTTGTTTTGTTCTTCTTCCCCAAATTCTCACGTTCTTCGCTGAGTTCTATGCGTTCTTCATGAGGATATGAACGACGGATCTTTGCGCACCCGTTGTATGATGCAACGATCCCAAATTAAAGATTTGTCGTCAGTACAACCCTATGGAGGTGCAGCTACGGTGGCAAAGGACGGATCGAAGCAGATTGGAAGATATCGTTCTTTGAACGATTTCCATACGGGAGACCGGAATCGGATTTCAGGCCACACGGGCAGGCGACATGGACATGGATAGAGGTTGTGTACGGGCACATGGCCAGTGTACACAGAGAAAGCCCCAGGTTCTTGGACAGGGCGTGTGATCCTTCTACATGTCTTGTAGTTACTTTCTAACCAACAAGCTAAGTGACACGGGCCGTTTACACGGGCAATACCCGGAGTCAAGGAACACGGCGTGTGATCCTTCTAGAAGCTGTGTAGTCTAGTTTTACACAGACCGACAGATGACACATGTCGTTTACATGGGCAGTACCTAGGGTCAAGGAACACGGCATGCAAACATACTACACGTCATGTAACCAATTCTTCATGGCTTGAGCCACTTGTCTTCTGTGACTTGGGCTAGTTTTCTTAGGGTTCGTCCCCTTGGTCTTTCTCTTGAAGGTTCTCAGTATCATTTCCTACATATAGGAGTATGATCCCTTAAGCCAGACTTCCTGAATAGAGTTTTTGGAATCCCCTCTGTTATATATGGAGTTGGATCCTCTATTCATTCCTGGAACCCTGGGTAGAGTTTTTAGTATTGACGTGACCAACTTTACCCGGGCGTCGATCCTCTGCTTAGCGGATTAGCTCAGACTGAGTTGTCAGAATCACCCCATGACTTGGTTGTGATCCTCATCTAGGAATCATGTTCTCAAAGTACTTATGGAGTGTGTTCTCTCGGAATGAGTAATTCGTATATCTCTCTTCAGACCTAGGAGTTTGTTCTCCTTGTTACATGCTTAGTAGAATCTTCGAGCTGGATCCTAGTGGCGGTATCGCGATGGTCATTTGTGTATGAGTATATCTGTATATTCTTGTGATATGTTCTGTAGACATATACTGTGTGGAGATAACTGTATCTTTCTTTTTTGGTATTTCCCTTTTTGTATTTCTTTTGTGGTTTCGGGGTGTCCTACTGGTTATTGTTATACTCACCCATGCATGGGCTTTTCCCGCACATGTCGTGTCTTGTGCAAACGAGCGAGCCTTTGATAGGATTCTAGGTGGACCTGGACCAGATGGTTCTCAGTGAGATTAGACAGGTCGAGGTGTGTCCCTATGGCTACAGACTGTAGTCCCAGGACCTTTCTTTACAGGTTGGACTTTGTTACGGACTCTCTTTTGGTGGGCTTGTACTTTTAGCCCAGGGTTTTACTTTCTTGTACTTTACTTTCCTGTCATACTCTGTAGGTTGGGTTTTAGTGTATACATTCATATTTTCCTTTTTTGTAGTTTTACTTTTTAGATATGTGGGCTTGGAGATGTGTGTGTGTGTGTTCAAGTTTATAGTCAATGCCTCCCATGTTAGTAGCATGCCTACACGGTGCTAGTCACCAGCCCCTGGCCTATTGGAGGCGGGCTTGGGGAGTTGCAGCTCAGGCCCCACTGGGACGGGTCATGACCAAGTTGTATCAGAGGTGGTCGGTTCTACCTTAGGACCGAGAGTCTGTGAGTTAGTTTGGGGCAACAGTGTTAAGTGTTTCGAGTTCGGATTTTAGGCCAAGGACCCCAGTGTTGGTGCAGGAGGTCGACGTATCCATACACCAGGACTCTGATAACTTGATTTTCAACTCGTAACATGAGAACACCAGTTGTAGTGGAAAACAATGGTACATACATCATATAGGAATGGGTTGTGGTTTCCATGTCCTTCTTGAGTCAGCTCTCCAGATATACCCACTGAATGAGATACATATTGTTTCTTTAATAGGATGCCTCCATGATGCGTACCTACAAGGATCCAGCAGCTCAATCACGAGGATGACCCCCTCAGTTATGAAGCTTCGATACAGGGACCGGATCCCCCAGTTTTACCATCAGGTGGTGTGCCAGTTATCTCGCCACCTGTGGAGCAGTGTTTAGTGCCTGCTGTACCAGTGGAGGGGGAGCGCAGGCTAAGCACACTCCATGAGTTTTAGAGACAGACACCCCTCAGGTTTCAATGTGAGCCTGACCCTCAAGAAGCAGAGGACTGGCTTGAGGCAGTGACCAGAGTCTTCCATTTGGTCCGGACACCAGCAGACCAGATGGTGATCCTAGAAGGGAGCCTTCTGCAGGGCTCGGCAGGACGATGGTGGAGTTTGGTTATCCAGACCCATGATGAGGCAACTCTTTCATGGTTAGAGTTTGAGCACCACTTCAGAGAGGAGTTTTCACCTGTTACCCTGAGAGCAGTACGTATATTGGAGCTTCTTCAGCTCCAGTAGGGAACCATGTTGGTGGCTGACTATTCATAGAGGTTTACTGACCTCTCACGGTACTTGATGGATATGGTCATAGATCAGTACTTCAGAGCTCAGAATTTTGAGCGGGGCTTGTGCAGAGATATCTGATCTAGAATCATCCCTATGAGCATTCTTACTTATGCCAGGGTGCTCGAGCGGGCTTTGGGGGTCGAGAGCTTCTTGGCAGAGCAGAGAAAGATGGAAGTTGTTAGTAGTGGGCGAGAAGGAGTAGAGACCTCGGTAGTAGGGAGCCAACGTTAGGGACCCAGTCGTGGGAAACATTTTAAGAGGAGATCCTAACATAGGGGATCTGCCATACAGGGTTCACAGGGCGCATCCAACCAGCCTCGAGAGAGAGGATGCTACTCATGCGATGGTAGGGGAAATCTCGCTCGAGATTGTCCAACCCGCCATACTACTGACATAGGAGCAGTGGATGGACCACTGAGGTAGAGGAAATGTGTGGAGCAAATAGATCCATAGGGCGGTGGACATGGTAGAGGAGCTGGCAGAGCAGCTGGAGGTGGTCAGTGTTTTGACCCTTTACCACCACCACCCCCAGGAGGTCCACCCCAGGCTCAGGGAGCTGGTGGACAGAGGTAGGGACAGCTGCAGGCAACAGAGGCTTATGACCCAAGTACTCCCTAAATTATTAGAGGTACAATCTGTGTCTTTTCTACTTTGTCTATCGTACTGATAGACACATGAGCTAGTCATTCCTTTCTAGATTCTTATCCTGTTCGAGACCTTGATATTCCAATTGAGTCGTTGACTCAACCCTTACACTTAGAAACACCGACTAGGGAAGATTCAGAGATCACACACCTCTGTAGACAGTGTGAACTGACCCTTGGAGGTGAGAGTTTTGGTTGGAACCTCTTGGTGGTAGCGTCAAGGCCTTACAATTTCATTCTTGGTATGGATTTTCTATCCACAGTTCATTCCCAGATCGACTGTTTTAGGCAAAGGGTGTGGTGTGTCTGTAGTGATGGAATGAGGTTCTCTTTTGTTAGTGAAAAAGAGACCCAGGCAGCACAGGATGGACTCGTGTGTAGGAAGGCACAACCGATTTCACATCAGTTGGCTATCCTAGCCCTTGGAACGACAAATGTTACAAGTTTCCAGTTTCTAGTAGTAGTGTCTAAGTACAAGGACGTCTTTCCTGAGGATGTCCCCAGACTACCTCCCCATCGGGAGACATATTTCTACATTGAGTTGCAACCTGGGACGATACCGATATCAGCATCAGCATATCGGATGGCTCCTGTAGAGCTTCATGAGCTGAGAGTGCAGCTGGACGACTTGCAGAAGAAGGGCTTTGTGAGACACAGTGTTTCACCCTGGGCGGCCCCAATGCTATTTTCCAAAAAGGCAGATGGGAGCTTGAGGCTATGTGTGGATTACTGGTGCTTAAATTAGGTGACCGTGAAGAACCGGTATCCACTACCGAGGATTTATGACCTCTTCGACAAGTTGAGAGGGGCACGATGGTTCTCGAAGGTTGATCTACGATCAGGGTATCACCAGTTGCGGGTACGAGATGAGGATATACCGAAGACGGCTTTCAGATGCCGCTATGGTCACTATGAGTACTTAGTGATGCCCTTCGGCATGATGAACACCCCGGTAGTGTTCATGGGACTCATGAACCGGATCTTTCAGCCCTATCTAGATCGGTTCATAGTGGTCTTCATCAATGATATCCTTGTGTACTCTGCGTCCAACGAGGAGCACACGAGACACCTAAGAATGGTTCTGGACACACTTTGAGAGCACCAGTTGTACGGGAAACTCTCGAAGTGCCAGTTCTAGATACAGGAGGTCCACTTTCTGGGACACATTATCTCAGTAGATGGTGTAGCAGTGGACCCAGCCAAGGTGGAGGCATTACTAGCATGGGACCCACCCCAGAGCGTGACGGAGGTGCGGAGCTTCCTTGGGTTGGAAGACTACTATCGGAGATTCATTATTGATTTATCCAGGATTTGAGCACCCATGACAGTTTTGACCTAAAAGGGGAAGCCTTTCGTGTGGACCAAGAGATGCCAGCAGGCTTTCTAGCAGTTGAGATAGAGTCTGACGAGCGCCCCGATCTTGAGATTACCAGAGGAGGTTGTCGAGTACGTAGTGTTCTGCGACGCATCAGGGACCGGGCTTGGTTGTGTCCTGATGCAGAGGCAAGCGGTGATTGTATATGGATCACATCAGTTGAGGCCACACGAGAAGAACTACATGACCCATGATCTTGAGTTGGAAGCGGTAGTCTTCGTGTTGAAGATTTGGTCACACTACCTGATGGGCGAGCAGTTTATCATCTACTATGATCACAAGAGTCTCAGATATATCTTTTCTCGGAACAATCTGAATTTGAGATAGATTCAGTGGCTTGAGTTCCTCCAGGATTATGACTTTGAGATCGTTTACACACCTGGGAAGGGGAACATTGTGGGAAATGCTCTCAGCAAGAAATCCAGTTCGCAGTTGCTAGATGAGGTGACGAGGCAGCTGGCCTCTTTACAGTTATCCTTTGTGGATGGAGATAAGGGCGCCTGCATTCAATCAATGGTTATTACCCCTCCAATCTTACAGCGAGTCAGGGAAGCACAGCGCGAGGATTCTAGCTGTGAGACTCTACGTGCTCAGATATCCACAGGTGTTGCGTCTGATGGATATTCAGAAGGTGGGGAGCACGTTGTTATTTTCAGTGGACGTACATTAGTACCAGTGACGTTGTAGGAGGAGTTTCTAAGGGAGTTCCATACATCCCCTTTTTCGGTGCATCCAAGCATGGTAAAGATGTATCAGGACCTCCGACGTCAGTTCCGGTGGCCAGGAATGAAGAAGTGTGTGGCAGAGTTTGTTTGTCGGTGCCTTACTAGTCAGCAAGTAAAGGATGAGAACCAGGTGCCAGAGGGCTTGACTCAGCACCTTGAGGTTCCAGAGTGGAAGTGGGATGGGATATCCATGGACTTCGTGATGGGTTTACCACGTACGTCCAGGGGACACGATTCCATCTGGGTGATCATTGATTGACTCACCAAGTCTTCCCAATTCCTAGCCATACGGGAGCAGAGTTCAGTGGAGAGCTTGGGACGCCTCTATGTGCAAGATATAGTTCGACTTCATGGAGTTCCATACACGATCATCTCAGATCGTGATGCTCATTTCAAATCCCAGTTTTGGAAGGGATTGCAGGAAGATTTTGGGACTCAGTTACTCTTGAGCACAGCGTTTCATCACCAGACTGATGGTCAGACAGAGCGGAAAATCCAGGTCCTGGAGGATATGCTTCGAGCTTGAATTCATGACTTCAGTCATAGCTGGGAGGATCACCAACCACTGGTGGAATTTTCTTATAACAACAGTTATCATTCAACTATTGTTATGGCACCATTCGAGGCTTTGTATGGGTGACCTTGCAGGTCACCTCTTTGCTGGACTGACCCAGGAGAGTCAGCACTTATGGACCCAGAGATGGTGAGAGCTACTACAGAGAAGGTGAAGGTCATCCAGGAGTGTATGAAGACTTCATAGAGTCAGAAAAAGTCTTATACCGATTGGAGGTGGAGGCCCTTGGAGTTCTAGGAAGGAGCCCATGTGTTCCTTCAGGTCTCACCTTGACGAGGATTGTGGAGATTTGGCTGAGGCGACAAGCTATCTCCGAGGTTTGTTGGCCCTTTTTAGATTTTGAGTAGAGTTGGTGTGGTGGCGTATCGCTTGGATCTACCTCCTCATATGGACCGGGTACACAAAATCTTCCATGTGTCGCAGCTACGGAGGTACATGCATGATCTATCGCACGTTATCGACTGGGGTGAGCTGGACATCGATGATGGAGCAACCTTTGCTGAGTACCCAGTGGAGATCGAGGATCGGCAGGAGAAGATCCTTTGTGGGCAATCTATTCTATTAGTGCATGTCTGGTGGCAGCACGGGAATCTCCAGGAGAGCACGTGGGAGCGGGAGTCTCAGATTCGCATGCAGTACCCACATCTTTTTGAGTAGCCTTTGTTTTGGCTTTTCAGGGACGTAAAATCCTTAAGGTGGGTGTGATGTAATGTCCTGGATTTTTCCATGTATTATTTTCATATTATATGGGAATTAATTTGAGACCAATCTCTGAGACGGCATGCAGTTCTGAGGCCTGGTGATCCTGGAACAAATGTTTGAATTTAATTTAATAAATAAATAACTTGTGCATGTGGTTTTCCTAAAAAAGTGGAATAACACCCGAACGGGTGCTCAGATCAAAAAGATGAGGGCACCTTTGCGTTCGGAACAGAAATTTTACCTTAGGCGAGGCTTAACATCGGCCGGCGCAGGTCGGTGGTGAAATATGGTTTTTTGGACGCAACCGTAATAAAATATTTTATTAAAATATTTTATTTAAATCCTTGTTACAACGAAATATCTTATATTTTAAATGGAGATTTTGCAGGGGATCAGGGTTACAATTTCCATAACCCTGAATTCCCCTGGAGGCTCTGGAGGCTCGGGAGAAAACCTCCCAACACGGCGACGGTGTTCTTGACGAGCTTCGCTGGTGAAGAAGACGCAGCAAACGGATCTTAGCCAACGAATGCCACGAATCTAGGTAGGATGTTTGTTTGATGATTTCTTAGCCGTTTTTGATTTCCATGACGAACGCGGACTAATCCACGAACAGATTACCCACGGATCGATCATTCTTGCGGGATGGGATTTTTCAGGAATTGTGGGGATTTGATTCTTGAAATTATTTTGGTTTCGTTCAACCTCCTAACAGTGACGAACCAAGATCGACACGAACATTGATCGAGGTTCATCCCTCTCAATTTTTTGTATTCTTCTTCCCCAAATTCTCACGTTATTCACTGCGTTCTACTAATTCTTCATGGGGATATGAATGACGGATCGTTGCGCACCCATGGTGTGATGAAACGATCCCAAATTGAAGATCTATCATCAGTACAACCCTGCGGAGGTGTTTCTACGGTGTCGACGGACGGATCAAAGCATATTGGAAGATATCGTTCTTCGAACAATTTCCACACAGGTGACTGGAATCAGATTTCGGAGCTGATCGAAGGCCTGAAACCCATGGATTCGGCATCACGACGACGAAGCGACCCATGATCTTGAGTTTCGTGGAAAACAGACCAGAGAACCCCGATCCGGAGAATTGGCTGAGGCGTGAGGAGGAAGACGACGCTTCTAGAAATTTCTCAACTACATGCTGTGTAGTATGGGCTACACGGCGTGTGTTCGTCGGTGGACCACATGGTGTGTACTCCAAGAGTACACAGGCACGGGTTGGGTACACGGCCAAGGACACGGTGTGTATACCCCTCCCTGGCCAGACTTGGCTAGATACACGGGATACCCCGTGTACTGGTACACGGGCAGGCGACACAGACACGGACAGAGGCCGTGTACGAGCACATGGCCAGCGTACATCGAGCGAGCCCCGGGTGCTTAGACACGACGTCTGATCCTTCTACACGCCATGTAGTCTAGTTTTACACAAACCGGATGGATGACACGGTCCATTTACACGGGCAGTACCTGGGGTCAAGGAACACGGCGTGTAACCATACTACACATCATGTAACCAATTATTCATGGCTTGAGCCACTTGTCTTCTGTGACTTGGACTAGTTTTTTTAGGGTTCGTCTCCTTGGTCTTTCTTCTGAAGGTTCCTGGTATCATTTCCTACATATAAGAGTATGATCCCTTCAGCCGGACATCCTGAATAGAGTTGTTGGAATACCCTCTGTTAGACTTGTAGCCGGATCCTCTATTCATTCATGGAACCCTAGGTAGAGTTCTTGGTATCTACGTGACCAAATTTACCCGGGTGCCGATCCTCTGCTTAGTGGATTAGCTCAGACTGAGTTGTCGGAATCACCCCATGAATTGGTTGTGATCCTCATCTGGGAATCATGTTCCCAAAGTACTTATGGAGTGTGTTCTCCCAGAACGAGTACATCGTATCTCTCTCTTCAGACCTAGGAGTGTGTTATCCTTGTTACGTGCTTAGTGGAATCTTCGAGATGGATCCTAGTGGTGGTATGGCAATGGACATTTGTTTATGAGTATATCTGGATATTCTTGTGATATGTTCTGTAGACATATATTGTGTGGAGCTGACTGTATCTTTCCTTTGTTGTATTTCCCTTTTTGTATTTACTTTGTGGTTTCGGGGTGTCCTACTGTGTATTGTTATACTCACCCCTACACGGGCTTTGCTCGCACGTGTCGTGTCTTGTGTAGACGAGCAAGCCTTTGACAGGATTCTAGGAAGACCAGGACCGGATGGTACTCAGTTACATCAGACAGGATGAGGTGTGTCCCTATGGCTATAGACTGTAGTCCCATCACCTTTCTTTACAGGTTGGACTTTTTTACTGACTCTCTTTTGGTGGGCTTGTACTTTTGGCCTAGATTTTTACTTTCTTGTACTTTAATTTCCGGTCGTACTCTGTTGGTTGGGTTTTAGTGTATGCATTCATATTTTCCTTTTTTTAGTTTTACTTTTTAGATTTTTGGTCTTGGAGATGTGTGTACGTGTGTACAAGTTTTTAGGCAATGCCTCCCATGTTAGTAGCATGCCTACTCGGTGCTAGTCACCAGCCCCTGGCCTATTGGAGGCGGGCTTGGGGAGTTGCGACTCGAGCCCCACTGGGATGGGTCATGACAGATCTACTCTTATCCAAAAAATCATGGGGCCTCTCCAAGGTCCCTTGGATCTCCACATCTAATTAAAATCCACCATGGGCACTCCATGACCAACCTCAACTCCAAACAAAACTCAGGGCTATCATGGTCCTTGGGGTCACAACATAAAGTGACACCCAACTAGGGACTCCCATACTACACCCAAACTCTCAATACATTCCTATCCAAATGTCCTCAAACATCCCAAAGGGAATAGAAATAGAAGAACACCCTATGAGGGGTTCCTATAGCTATCCAAAATCCCAGGTCTCACTTAGTGCAGAAACATCCCAAACGACACTCAGCGGCTTCCAACTGAGCCTCTTTTAATAACACCTAAAGGGTATGCAAAAGAAAATAACACCTAAAAGGCTGCCTCAAAAGTAATTTCAACCACCTCAAAGGTAGAACCCTACAAGGTCTCTTCAGTAAAATAAAAACATGCCAAAATAGTATTCTTAACTACTAACTACAACAACCATTTATCACTCGATAAATAACCAGCCCATAAGGGAATCCTCAAAATCCCCTCATGATCATATCAACATCATATCAATAGATCCATTCTATACCCACCATTATATGGAGTTAACCTAGCCAAAATTCACTTGTAGATCTGATCGTAAAACATTGGATCTAAAACTCAACTTCTCTAACCTTGAGTAACTGGTATTGTCACACAGGGACAAACCAAGATCTCCTTAGAGATACTAATCAATACCACCTTTTGGGATTTTTCCAAAATAACCTTGAACAAAACCAGTGTGGCATCCACAAGACCCTAACAACTAACAATATAACAACATTGACCCAGGCCTCGTATCTCACAACCCAACTCACTAGAGGATTTTGAAACCAAACCTCAAAGAAATCCCCCTTCCAAACTCTCCCCCCAATCTGAAACACCATATAGATGGACTTTAAATACCAAAATGATTACACCATCATTATCTATGTGGAAAAACACTCATAATAGATTACTAAAAAATATAATTTTATACCAGTGTGAAAACTGGTAAAACAAGCTAGGGGAGGAAAAATGTATTGTTGCGCCCAAATTTACCCTACAGGTATAAGAGGTCGTTGAAGTACATATAGGGGTCGAATCCACATGGACCTAAGAAGTAACCTTTAGAAACACATGTTTTATGGAGGTTGGGCTGTGAAGTTGCTAACATGGGTTTGAATTGATTGGATAACTAATTATTTAATTTGAAGAACAATTAAAAAAACAAATTTAATTGATCTAAAACAATTAATTAATATGGGTTGATCCTAGGTTATAGATTTTGGTGGATTGGATGCATTTCTTTTCTTAAAAATTTCATGTCATTAATTGAAGACGTATCCAAACAATGAGATAATTCTCCCAAATCATTCACCAATTTAATCCCTACACAATTCCAAGGCCAATCACCAATTCACTTTGAGGATCACTTTACTGAGCACTCAAACGAAATAGATCGTACTAGCACTCAAAATGTGTCATCGTTAAACTTGGAAAAGATGAAGAAGAATATAACTCATCGAATGGAAATCTTAAAATAACAAATAGATTTAAAAATTAAAGTACATGAAATAACATCCAATCCATCGCATGAAACTCTCTAAAACAAAAACATAAATTTTTAGCTCTCCATAGATTCTATTATATCAATGGAAGCAAGAAGTCGACTTAAGGAACTGGAATTGAAGAAGAAAAACATTAATAAAAATGAACACTCCACCGTTGTGTGAGAAATTCACAAGTGCTGGTGTGAATAATTTCACACCTGGATTCAATGGTATCAACGTGTAAAGAAAAGGAATATAATAAGTGAAGAAGAAGAAGAAATTTTATTTAAAATAATAAACATGAAATAAAAACTTACATGGGAAAACTTGACGATGCGATTACAAATTGAAAGCATAAAATTACAATTGAAAGAAATACAAAGGATGAAAGAAAAACATGGATTCAAAGAAAAATGTTAGATGATAATTCCCTTCACCACCATCTACTTATATAGGCATATTAAGAGCCTTGGTTCCACCCACCCCCCCCCACAATCAATTCACCCCCCAACAATTAATAGAGTCAAAACAAGGGTGAATAATCAAAAGGAAATTGACGTTTCGAAGTTGACCCGGAAAACTGTCCAGATTTGTCCACCATTTTGACGTTAGAATCTTTAATTGATGGAAGCCGAATATTGAGGGGTCGTAGAAGACAAATATCTTCTTCCATGTCTCCTATATCAGATGTAAAACCTTCAGGACATTTGGCTCTGATGGTTGGAAGTTATGGTTGAAATGGTGGGACGACTTTATGTGCATTAATGTCGGGTCCACCATTTAAATATCAGCTTCAGATCCCTTTATCATCATGAAAACTTCAGAATTAGCTCCGGAAACAGTTGAATTAAATTATCCTCATATTTGTATCTTTCTACTGTATAAATTTGAGCTTCATTGGGCTTGTTTTGGGATCCCCACATTTGTTTGATGGGCCTTAGGCCCATTATGCTTTCTCCAGCAAGTTTCTGCATTAGGGCGCAAAATTCTCCATCTTCCCTTAGGATTCATCCATCGGACCTAAAAGATAAAATGTTCCAAACAAAGTAAGAAATAATATCCCAAAATTTCAAATTCCGAAAATTAATATAATGTTGTACACAAAGAAATGAATGATTGGGCCCAAATTTACATTTTAAACAAGAATTGCATTTTAGATGAGAAATGAAGTTCTATTTATGTAATGCACTAAAAACAATGTTTATGGACTTTGGAACAATGAATATAAAGATATTAACAATGAATATTATCCACTTTCAGTGACTAATCACACCCCCCAACTTGAGTTTCGCTAGTCCCGAGCAAAATAAATTACAAATATGAAATTCAAATCCCCTTTTCCAAAAACATTTTAATACACATTGCTCACCCAAAGACCTCATACCAAAAAAAATATGAAACCCATCAAAATCATTTAAAACAAGCTAGGTCCATAAGCATATCCCAAGCCCAAGCCCATTCTTTTGTTCAAATTCATCGCTACATTTTATCCAATTCCAATTAAGCATGATAAAGTGTTGTGCATCATAAAAGATATGGGGCCCATTTTATTGTTCAATGGGAAAAAATGGAAGCTCTAGGTGGGAATCACATTAAACCATAAGATGAGTATCCATTTTTTTTGTTTTTTTTTTGTTTTTTTTATTTTAACCACAATAGATATGAAAAGACTAACTCTGGGCAAGAAAACTATGGAGTCGTGATCCCCAAGTGTCGGACGCCACACATATTGTCAATTCTATTATCTACAATAGAGATATAAATCCTAACTATTGGCAAGAAACTATATAGTCACGATCCCCAAGTGTCGGACGCCACACATTTGGAAAAAACATTTCTCTATGTGGTCATTATTTTTTTATAATTATTTTTGGATACTCAAATTAAACTAAGAGTGACCCCAGAACCCTATGATATAATTAAAGGGACCCAAGAACTCAAATTTACACCCACGATCCAGTAGATGTGCATTGTGACATTTTTACTAAGAGGATGAAAATGTAAACTTTGAAAAATCACATCGGACAACCTCACTTTCCAAAAATTATGCTCATGAACTTAAACTTGCATTAAAATCAGAATCAAGGCATGAAAAATTATTTGATATCCAATTTCAGAGTTTTCAATGTGTGTTATCATGTTCAAGGTTAATGGAATTTTTTTTTCCATGTATGTTCATATTAAAAAAATAATTTTTTATTTCATCTCCCCCCTACATAGAATAACACTATCCACAGTGTTTAAAGAAAAGAAAAGTTAGAAGGGGGTAGGAGAGGAGTTCAAATAGGAAATTTGAAAATGATAATCATGTAATTAAGTCACCTGTTGGTTGATAAATAAATCACATGCCAATGTCTCCCTTCAATCCTGGGTTCGAGTCTCCGCGGCTTTGATGGTGGTGAATGGATTTTCCTTATGACTTACGACACGTCCTTTTATTTTTTTAACTTATAAAAACATAAAAAAAAACAAAACAAAATAAACTGATGATACATTGTCTTCTTTTTAGATTTATGGGTAAGGTATTACTCAGAGATCACACCACGTGACACGGATGAATATGGTGCTCCCCTTTCATACCCATCCTTACTCATAAAAGAAGAACAGGTCAACAGCTTATGATAATTTATTATATGAAAAATAAAATGATTCAAAATGATTGGAAACATGAAAACCATGGGTTGCCTCCCATGCAGTGCTTTTTTTTAACGTCGTTGGCTCGACTTGTACCCCCCAACTTATCCAATTCCAACTTTCAACATTTTTAGGACCCCATTTTTGTCCACTTCAACTTGATTAAGATTTATTTTTTTAGAATTTGATTCATGTGAAATCCCATGGTCAATAATGAGTGTGAATGTCCAAGGAAATTTGGTAATGGTTGATTCGGTTGAATTTCTAGTCTTTCCTAAGAAATCAATGACCATTCCAAAATTATTGGTTTGTTGAGAAGATTGAACTTCAAATACAAGGTTTTTCTTATCTCCTATAGTGGGATTCTTGAGTTCGGAAGAAAGTAAAATAATTTTGAGCTCGGTTTCAATGAAATTTCCTAAAGGAGATTGACAAATTAAATCAAAATCAGTTTCTTCTCCAAAATATTTAGAGAGAATTTGTTCATTTTGAAAATAAGATTCATCCTGAAAATTGTCCAGTTGAATATCAGAAGTGTGTATGGGATCAATGTTTGGTATTTCTCCTAATTTTTCAGTGATTAGTGTTTTTGAAAAATCATTAATGGAGTTATATTCAGGAAACTCAATCCATGATGTCAAATTTTCCTCTTTTGAATCCAAAAAATCAATTTCCTCCTGATTTAAAGACCCTTCAAAAACTCCTCGATCCTCTCCAATTATCCCAAATCCTAAGGTTGGTTCTTCAATAAAGGCATGAGGGGTTTGTGTGTTACAATATTCTTCTATCAATATTGAGTAAGGGATGGTTTGAGTGGGAATGGGGTCCACACAAGTTTTAATGCTTTGTAGTTATTGTCTAAAACTTGATACCTCTAAATTCATTTTTTCCATTTGTTCACACAATTTTTGAAGAATTGTTTCAGGATTAGGATTGATAGATGTTTCGACATCATGGACTTCCTCATTATTCATCTTTTGAATCATTCTTGATAGGTATAGAAATTGATCTTTTAAACCTTCATCATTACAAATTTCGTTCATGTTATCAGGTGTGGGGTATCCATTCAAAGGTTGATTAAAAAAGGTTGGTGATTCTCAATGTGGATTTTCAAACTGATTCCATCCTAAGTTTGTGAAGGGATATTGTTGATTATACTCCATTGGATTTATTTGAAAATTTGGAATCATGATTTTCAGGGTTCAAAAAAATAGAAAGGGGAAAAGAGAAGAGAAATGGGGATGAGAAAATAGAAATGAGGGAGAATAGAAAGATGTTCTAAGGTGACTTACTTGGTCCCCGAAAATGGCGCCAAAATTTGGTTGCGCCAAAATTTACCCTATAGGTATAAGCGGTTGTTGATGTACATATAGGGGTCGAATCCACAGGGACCTAAGAAGTAACCTTTAGAAACACATGTTTTATGGAGGTTGGGATGTGAAGTTGCTAACATGGGTTTGAATTGATTGGATAACTAATTATTTAATTTAAAGATCAATTAAAAAAAACAAATTTACTTGATCTAAAACAATTAATTAATATGGGATGATCCTAGGTTGTAGCTTTTGGTGGATTTGATGCATTTCTTTTCTTAAAAATTTCATGTCATTAATTGAAGACGTATCCAAACAATGAGATAATTCTCCCAAATCATTCACCAATTTAATCCCTACAAAATTCCAAGGCCAATCACCAATTCACTTTGAGGTTCACTTTACTGAGCACTCAAAGGAAATAGATCGTACTAGCACTCAAAATGTGTCATCGTTAAACTTGGCAAAGATGAAGAAGAATATAACTCATCGAATGGAAATCTTAAAATAAAAAACAGATTTAAAAATTAAAGTACATGAAATAACATCCAATCCATCGCATGAAACTCTCTAGGACCAAACCATAAATGTTTAGCCCTCCGTAGGTTCTATTATATCAATGGAAGTGAGAATTCGACTTAAAGAAGTGGAATTGAAGAAGAAAAACATTAATAAAAATGAACACTCCACCGTTGTGTGAGAAATTCACAAGTCCTGGTGTGAGTAATTTCACACCTTGATTCAACAGTATCAACGTGTGAAGAAAAGGAAAATAAAAAGTGAAGAATAAGAAGAAATTTTATTTAAAATAATAAACATGAAAGAAAAACTTACATGGGAAAACATGACGATGCGATTACAAATTGAAAGCAGAAAATTACAATTGAAAGAAATACAAAGGATGAAAGAAAAACATTGATTCAAAGAAAAATGTTAGATGATAATTCCCTTCACCACCATCTCCTTATATAGGCATATTAGGAGCCTTGGGTCCACCACCCCACAACAATTAATAGAGTCAAAACAAGGGTGAATAATCAAAAGGAAATTGACGTTTCGAAGTTGACCCGGAAAACTGTCCAGATTCGTCCACCATTTTGACGTTAGAATCTTTAATTGATGGAGGCCGAATCTTGAGGGGTCTTAGAAGACAAATATCTTCTTAAATGTCTCCTCTATCCGATGTAAAAACTTCAGGACATTTGGCTCCACTTCTTGGAAGTTATGGTCGAAATGGTGGGATGACTTTATGTGCATTAATGTCGGGTCCACCATTTAAATCTCAGTTTCAGATCCCTTTATCATCATGAAAACTTCATAATTAGCTCTGGCCACAGTTGAATAAAATTATCCTAATATTTTTATATTTCTACTGTATAAATTTGAGCTTCATTGAGATTGTTTTGGGAGCCCCACATTTGTTTGATGGGCCTTAGGCCCATTATGCTTTCTCCAGCAAGTTTCTGCAGTCGGGCACAAAATTCTCCATCTTTCCTTGGGATTCATCCATCGGACCGAAAAGATAAAATGTTCCAAAAAACGTGATCAATAATATACCAAAATTTCAAATTCATAAAATGAATATAATTTTGTACACAAATAAATGAATGATTGGGCCCAAATTTTCATTTTAAACAAGAATTGCATTTTAGATGAGAAATGAAGTTCTATTTATGTAATGCACTAAAAAAATATTTATGGACTTTGGAACAATGAATATAAAGATATTAACAATGAATATTATCCACTTTCAGTGACTAATCAATGTACATGGTATGTACTTCGGGTACACTGCATGTAACCATAGAGGTCCTCCCTAGTTGTGTTCCCTAGGCCAATTGGTATATATTTTTCCAAATTACTTGGTGTGTGCCTCCTAGTACGTGGCATGTAACCCCACATGGTCACCTATCCATGTACCATATACCACACTCAACAAGCACATTGTGGGACTACACGATGTGTACCGCTCGTACATGGCGTGTACCACTTGTACAGGACATGTACCCCACATGGGGTACCCATCCATGTACCTAGACATGTACCCCCATATGGGGTCAGGCCAGACACAATATACAACCACCGGTCATGTACCTTGCATGGGGTCTGTTCATGTACCCTATACATCCATGTTCTCCCAGCACACCTCGGTCACCAATACCCAACATGTTCCCCTAGTACATGGAGTATATCCCCAAAAATCCCATCTTCCCAAACATGAAGAACACATAGCATGTGTTTTTTGAACTACATGATGTGTGAACTAGCTTTCCTAAATAGAAACCCCTCAAATGATCCTGAAACCCCCATTTCTCCCTGATTAATCTTAAATCAACCCACAAAAGGTCCCCAGTAACCCATTTAAGGCATTAAAACTTAAAAACATATAAAATATTGGTATTTGAGGCATGTAACATAAAACAATCATACCTATATGTGGAAACTACTAAATATTTTCACTCGATCTACTATACGCACCCACCAAGCCTCGATCTACCTCTGGAAAAGCTCCTCAGGTGGTGTCACCTCCTCCCTATCCATATTCTCTCCATCTTAATATCTTAGCTAAAGAACCTAAAGTGGTAATCCCCATGAGTTCATGAATAAATAAAAATTGAATAAGAGAAATGAAAAGAAAAAAAACAAAAAAGAAAAGAAAAGAAAGTAAAAGGGGTTCAGGACCATCCTTGGTGCCCATAGTGGGTTCATACCTCACCTCGGTAAACTACCCCATTCCCAACTCAACTACAGAGATATAATCTCAATATGATACTATATTTAAAATATATCATTGAATGAACACACATAAATAAAGTGAAATTTAATTAACTAAACATTAAATATTCCTTAAAAATTAAAATGGCTCATATTTCCATCAAACTTCAATCCTAGGGTGAAAATACTATTCTGGGACCAATAGAGTGGTCATAAAAATTATACAAGATCATATTATAGGATAATTTTCTATTTTCTCCTAAACACCTATGGGAATAAAAAGTTCAAAATTCTTCTAATTTTCACAACCCATAATGACACGGTTCATTACAAAATCCCCACCATAAATTCTTATCACCCCATGAAGCTTCAGTGGAAAACCAGTATTCATGCACTCCCCAAAGCACTAACATAGACAATGTTATCTCAACCATACAATGAGTGTTCTTACAGCATCCCCAACCCTCTCCCAATATGAGAGATATTTAACCATGATTGATCTGATTCTACCCTCTATAAGGTTATCCTTATCTTATCCCAACTACCTGATGGTAACCCACATGACCCATAAAACATCCATCCTAAAATGTAATGGATGGACATGGCCAAAATGCTCAGACCTGAGCACCAGCATAAAAACTACAACAAACCATGACCATTCCTCGCTTACTAGGAACAAAACCTCCATTCTGAACAAACCACTTAAATAAGGTTAATGATATTCAACAACCAATGGTGAAATCCACATAATAAGGCTTTCCTTAAACCACTCTCAAATGAGCACCATGACTCACATTCACACAGGTCAAGTCCTAACATAATTAGGCTAACACACCTAAAACCACTGACCATGCTCCTCACACAAGTCAGTTCCAACAAATCAGAAAACCCTAATCACTCCTCTTAAGCATATATGAATCTCCCTCATGAAAATATCAACCACACGACCACCCTCTACTCTTATGTCAGTACAAATCCATAAGTTTCTAACCATCCTTCCACTACACTACCCAAAGTGAAACTAAAATGAGTAGGTCTAAGTGTCTAACCAAACCTACCCTCTCAATCCAACCATGAGACAAGGAACACTCCCATAACTTCACTTCTCAAAAACCTAGAATCCTAATTTCTAACCACACCATGGTGAAAAAATACTTCAACAACCCCATAAATAGATAATAGAAACAACCACCCAAAACATTAGGGATTTCAGGCACACAAGTCCCACCACATTAACTGGAAGACAACATGTGGAAATAATACCTCTCTTCTAAGTAATAAAAACCTAGTAGTTCGATGAAACCACCACCTCAAGGATTATCAAGGACAATTCAAGGATATCTCATTCATATTTTTCATCATCAAGCCTCTAATAGGGTACTCATAGCCAAAAAGTGACCCATAAAAGTCTCTATGCATCCCTCAATGAAGAGACTACATCTTCATCTTTAGTGAACCTCTCAAAAAAATATCCACATGGTCTTTAATTGAAATAAATTATATACATGTGGTTCATTTGAGTAGAATATCATCAAGTACTTATACAAGAAAATGTTGTATGAGCAGTTGCTGACACTTTAAAAAACTTAACCTTCATCATCAGTAAAATGACATAGAAAGATATATTTCATGTGAATCCTATATTCCTAGAATTATTCATGAACACTAGACTCTTTACCATGTTCCAAGATCCAAAATGCATTATAAACCATAAATCCACAAACTCAAGTGCATCACACTTGGATAAATCAAAAAATAGTAAAAACTGAAACCAAGGCCATCAATCCCATTCCCTAAAAACATGGAATTCCTATTGGTAAAGGTTTTGATGACACACTAGTCCAATATCCATCACATGTTCCAAAATGTTTTTATAGAACCTCTCTACCAACTACCCAAATCATAAAACCAAACTACTTTGATGCCATTTTCTAATAAACGAGCTTGGGTCAACTTAATATGTCACCCAATCTGGCTCGCCTTAAGGCCTCAAGTGATTGTACCCAAATCCCAGAGGCTTCCTACTAGAAGTGAGGGTCTAACAGATATTTTGGGTTGATTATACACTTTGTTCAGGTGCAATAACTGTAGAAATAACCAAAATATCCACAAGGATAAACATCAAAGTACGCATAAAAAAAAGAAACTGAGACAAAAGCATGCTATAATAATTAAAATGAAGTATACTATCATACAGACTCAATGAATGTAAAACATACAATATTTAGTTTCCCATAGGGACAACCATGCATACAAAATAAAAAAATTAAACTAAATTCATTAGGCTCTACTTCCAACATCGAGCCAACCTACATAACCAGTCTCTGGTGCTCGAGTTACACCAGCCTGAACCTAAGACTCCACATGAGTGGATTTTCTTGATTAAGAAACACTCATCCTTATCCCCATACATCATGAAACATGTGCTATAATATAAAATCAGACATCATCTATGCATTCACACCTAGGTTCACATAAAATGGATGAGAAATAAACCTTAGTGGGCCACCCCGAATGGTGAACCTATAATATGTTGTCATAACAAGTGAATATAAACATGATATTCCCATCCTAGTAAAATTATAGAAATACCTAGCATAAAAGAAAAAATTTAGAAAATAAATGGGGAAAATAAAAACAAGAAAATAGACAACCATGGGGTTTAACCTCACACCCAAGGTAAATCTACCCCCACTCTGGCCCACACTAGAGGATTTACAACACATGGCTCACCCTACCATATGAAAACTGGAACATCCGCTGGATCTTCACAAGATATCCAAGATTTATAAATGATAAGGAATGGATGATGCACCCCAAGGTGCAACCATAGGCATTCATATGAAAAATCACACAAACTGGTCTCTAGGACTCCAATAGAATGGAATAATCTAGCAAAAGGAACATATAGGTTGACATAACTAGAGAACCTGTTAGTCCCAAAGGTATTGAAGAATCAATCAGGAAACATCTATAGACCCAACAGTAGGTGGTATATATATATAAATCCTAGTATTTCATGACATCTATGTGTTTGGGAGCTCCATAACATCCACAGTAGAGAAACCCCACTTTGTGAGTGCCTCGGTACCTCATAAGCTCGATTCCACTCTATCAAGGGTACACACTCAACTAGGGGGGGGGGATTCACTCATATAGATCATATATTAACTCCCTAATCTCATCTAACCACATACATCTAATAAAGAAGAGAACTAGATCAAAACTCAAGGCCAATTCCCAATCCATGATATATCAAGGGTCTCCTCCTCAAACAAAATTCCTAAGAAAAAACTACATCAAACATCATATCTGAAGGTCAACCTAACATGGTATGATCCAACTCTTAAAACCACCATCCAAATAGATAAACTAGAAGTGTTGATCCACTCACAGTTGACAAATCATGGGGCCTCTCCATGGTCCCACGGATCTCCTCATTCAACAAACAAACACCACAGGCTCTCTACGAACCACCTTAGGGTAAAAAAACTTGGGGATCCAACAGTATTTGAGGTCACAACATAAAGAGACATCCTACTAGGGAATCCCCTACAAGACCTAATCTTTTAGAACATGACCATCCAAAGATACTCAAACTACCCAAAGGTCATAGTAAGAGAATGAATCCCTATGAGGGGATCCTCTAGTTCATCCAAAACCATAGGTCATTCCCATTGTGGAAATATCCCAAACATCCTTAAATAGCCTCAAAATGATCCTTGATCAACAACACCCAAAGGGAATACAAAATAGAATCATGCCTACAAGGTCTTCTCAAAAGTTCTTGTGACCAACTCAAAGGAATGACCCTATAATAGCTCCTCATCACAAGCCAAAATATTCCATGTGGGAATTCTCAACCGCCAACTACAGAAACCATTGATCACTCGATCACTAACTCACCCACAAGTTAATCCTAAATATTCCCTAAAAATCACCTTATAAAAAATTAAATAGCTCCTAGATGTATCCTCCATCCCATAGTGTCAAACTTTCCCAAAGTCTCCAATATCTTTGATCCTCAAACACATGAGTTAAACCTCATTATCTCTAATCTCAAAAAATCAGCTCCATAATATTGGTAAAACCCAATATCTAATTATAGATACTACTTAATCTTTCATTTCAATATCTGTCATAAAGAACCTCACAAAACATTTACTAGAATACACAAGTATAATCCCACTAATGAGCTCTCAACCCTCACCCAAACCTCACAGCTCACAACCTAACCCAATAGAGGATTTTGAAACTGAACCTCAAATATATCCTACTTCCAAACTCTTACCTAGTACAAATAACAATATAGAAGACATATAAATTCTTAAGGGATTCCACCATCATGATCTATTTGGAAAAATGGTTATAATGGACTACTCACAAGTCCAATTCTAACACCTGGGTAAATCATCGGAAAAACAAGCTAGGGTAGGAAAAGGTACACTATGTGTACTTTGAGTACATGACACGTACCTATAGAGGTTCCCCCTAGCCAATTTCCCCAATCCACATGATATATAATTTTCAAAATTACATGGCATGTGGATCCTAATACATGATGTGTAACCCTGTATAAGTACATGCATGTGTATATTATCCCCCACTCAGCATGTAAAATGTCAGACTAAATAGAGTGTAACACCCATACCAAACATGTAACCCACTTGTGGTCCCCATCCATGTACTAGGACATATACCCCCACACATGGTTAGTCTAATCATAGTACATTACCACTGTTCATGTACATCTCATGGGGTTTGTTTGTATACCCTGCACGGTCATGTGCCCTCAGCACACCTCGAGTCCCCACTACATGGTGTTTACCATTATTACACTAAGTGTAGTCCCAAAAACATAGCTTCTAAAAACAAGAAGAACACTCAACGTGTATTTTGGGAACTAAACATCATATAAAGAGGCTTCCCTGAATAGAAACCCATAAAAATGGTATGAAACCCCCATTTCTCTCTAATTAACCCTAAATCAACTCACATGGGGTCCCCAATAAACTGTTTAAGGAATTAAAACTTAAAAAATCTAAACTATAGGTATTTTTAGAATAAAACATAAAATGGTTCTACCCTCTGGTGGAAACCATAAAATCTTTGCACTGGATCCATGCCATGTACCCACTGAGCCTCAACCTACATATATATGAACTCTTGGGGAGGCTCTACCTCCTCCCTCTCTCTTCTCTCCCTCTACCTCTATTTTCTGAATTCCCTAATGGGGGAATACCCACTAGAGTACATGGTGGTCCAAATGTGGGAGATAAAGTAAAAAAGTCAAAAAAGATATAAAAAAAGAAAAATAAAGGAAAAGGGGCCTAGGCCTAGATATGGTGCCCTCAACGTGTTTATGCCTCTACTAGAAAAAAAACCTTTTTAGACTCAGTCATAGGGAAATAATCTCAATTTGATGCTCCATTTAAAATATATCACTGAATTAAGACACTTGAATAAATTAATATTTAATTAATTAAATATTAAGTATTTCACGAAAATTTGAACACCTTGGATTTCCACCAAAATCCTATCCTAGGTTAAACACCCTATTTCAGGACCCACAGTGTGTTTGTAAAAATTATCCAAGATCATCTTATAGGGGAATTTTTTATTTTTCCCCTAAACACCTCCATGAACAAAAGGTTCAAAATTCTCATGATTTTCACAACCCGTAACGACATAGATCATCACATTTTATGACTATCAAGGATGTACAATAGGATGTTAAATCTAAGAATATAATAGTCCTTGATAATTATTTAAAGTATCATAGAAATATTCATGAGGATAAATTTTTATGGATTAAAATTAAATGGAAAGAAATATTGAGCTTTTTTTAGGCTATGAAATATAATCTCAACATGAAGTGCTTAGATATGGGAGTTAAATTAAATAATTAGGATGCCACACAATCTCGAACTTTTAAATTTTATGAGATGAATAATACTACCACACAAACCTCAAATGATATTATATCTTCTATTAGGACTCTAAATGGTTATAGGAAGAGTGTTGGGTCATATGGTGAGCATCCACATAATATTATACAAAAAGGTATCCAACATCTCTAAAAATTCATTTTACATTAAATATTTTTTTTAAGTGAAGAAAAATATATAAAAATGTAAAAAAGTGAAGAAGAAAAATTATCCCACACCCACCACATCAAAAATAGTGGAGTTGAACATTTCCCAAAAAATCACCCAAATGGATCTCACGAAGGGGATGAAACAGTACAAAGATAGCAAGCATATAACTCTAGATAAACAACATGCACTAATAATAGAACAAGAATAATTTGTAGCTTTTCATGCTTCTAGAGGTTTGGAAATAAATAATTTTTTGTTAAAAATGTCAATATAAAGAAAAATTAGAAGTCCGGAAGAAATTTCTAGCATAACTAAGGTTCAAAGGATACATATTGAAAGGAAACATAGCTCACAAAATTGAAAAAATATATAAAACCCTGCTCTTTTTTGAGGTACAGACTCTTTTAAGTTGTATTTAATTTATCTTGATTTTACCTTAATAGAAGTTTATAAGGTATTATAGGAGGTTTTGGGAGAATTTGGGAATGTTTGAGGCTTGGATTTTAGGTTTCTATTAAGGCTGAGTAGGGTACATGGTTAGCACACGGTTTTAACTAACCATGAACCTTATTCGTCCAACTTGAAAAGGGGAGTATCATTTTTATAAAACTATGTGAAGTGGGTTTACAAGTCGTTAAATACCTTAAATTTATTATAGGTTCACTTTTCATGGTTTTTTTGTAGTTTTTCTAACCATGCGGGGTGTGGTTCTCCAAGATAGTAGGGACATGCGATTAGTGCATGATTGGGCTATCTGTGTGGAAAAACCTTGAACACAATTAAAAATGGTAATTTACTTTTTTAACTTCCTTTCCCTTAAAAATAAATATGGATTTACAGCCCTCATTAATGCATAGAATCTCTACCATAGGTTCTCCCCTCTCCTCTCTTCTATGTTGGTGTATATTCTTCATCCCTCCTCTATTTTTAGTTCCTTCTAAAGTGTTATAATACTTGAGGTAAATCTTATACTATGTTTCCTTAATTTCTCCCTTAAATCAATTTTTTCTTTTTATTCCATTTTTTTCTATTATTACCTATTTTTAGGGATTTTTTATTATTCATTTTCTCCCCTTCCAACTTGAATCTAAGGCAGATTCTAGATAATGAGTATTACAAAAACCATAAGTAGGTCATCTAATTGATTCTCCATAAAATTATAACTGTTTATAAAATGATTCATTTTACCACACACTATATTTCCCCATTATTGTCCTTAAAATTTATAATCCTTAAATATTTCACCTAAAACTAAACCTATATTTACTATGGGCCACCCAAATACCATTGGTGGCTGTAAACCTCAACCCAAACCACCCCTTTAGAATGTGTTTTTCCTAACTCACATGGTATCCTTACTTTAAATACAACCAAAAAAACCATTATGGTGTGTTTGGTTTGGATTTTAGGAAAACCCCCTTTCTCTCTTTATTGTAACAAACCATCCCCTTAAATTGTGTCTAGTTGTCACCTTTAAAGATGATATTCTTAAGATGGGGCTTGGGAATGTATTGGATAAATTATAGATTTGAACACTATTGTGATTTAATGCTAATAAAAGATATAATATGATTAATTTACTTTTCACTTATGACTTATTACCATTTATAACTTGGTTACTAATTATGGATCTTGATCACACCATCCAAGGTGTGTCATGCCTTGGGAAATCCTCGGATTACCTCTTTATAATTCCTTCAAACAACTCATAGGATGACACATGATTCAATAATATGAATGCCAAGTGGAAATCCCAACTTTTATTTGGTTAGTGTCTTACCCTCATTAATTACATGTCTAGTCATATCATATTCACCTAAATCTTTGGGAAAAATTAAAATGCTCAGGATGATCTCCCAAGTTTGAATTGGTGTCCTTGGATAAGGAACGCCTTGGGTCAGCCTATTGGATTACAATCAAGACCTACCGTAAAATATAAGGACATATTTCCTTGGTTAGGTTAAAATATTTTAATATTATAATTATAATGTTTCATCCCTTAGCTTCCACTCAATACCAAATATATAAACAAAACATATTGATCACCGTAATTTGGCTCAAAAACCAAGATTAAATAATGATATGGATATCTATGGATTTGAATTATTATTTTGTGTGTGAATTCTTATAATAGTTCTGTGGAATCCATGAAATCATTTATACTTGTATTTCTTTACTATATACCTCATGTACCCTAATAAAATTAAAATGTAACATGATCAAAGGCATCTAGTTTAGGCTGAAGCAGATAGGTCTGGTTGGGTGTCCCATAAATAACTTAATCTTGACATGGTTTCCTTTACTTAACTTATTTAAATTATTATATCTTCATTCTATTAAATTTTATATTCATGGATTGGATTTTCATTATACATCATTGGTGGGAGCCTACTGATTTGTACTCAAACCCTATTCGGGCTACCTCTTGGTAACTGGGAAGATTTCATGGATGTAGGAAAGTAAAAGTTAAATCACCATATTTTGGATGTTTGATTTCATCTTAGGTTTGAGAATAGGAGAAGAGGGTTGATTTGGACTTGGGATACTCATAGATCTTAACAATTTTTCTTATCCTAGTATTATTGTATGTCTTCTACCATGACTTGTTTTATATTTTTTATCACCATGACATCATCTTTATATAGTGTTTCCTTACTGCTTTATGTCCATTTATTAATCTAGTTTGATTTTATTTCATTTACTTCCACTATGTTTTACTATGATAAATAGGGTATAGTCTTCTCATCATACCACCATATACCCTTTATGTTTTTCAATAGATTCCTCCATATGGGGAGGCATTCTTGAGTCCTTATAGCCCTTTGAATTTGTTATTTATTAACGATTTGGGTTAGGGACACCACAAAGTGGTATTAGATGTGTTTCTTTTTTACTTTGTATTTATATTTTGGGTTGGTAGATAGGATACTAGAAAGTGTTAACTTGTTGATAACCTTTTTTCTAGGATTATCTAACCCATGTATGGGGGAAATGCTATTTTTTCAGGGAAAGGGATTATTGTTCTAGAATTTACTTGTTATAGTTGTACTATTTTAACCTTAGGGTGATGTACATGTTTTGTGATGTTATGTTTTATGGGATTATTATCCATGGGATAGTATAGAAAGGGAGAATTATATCATTCATCTTCATAGAAACTTAATGATTTTTATGTCATTCATTTTCCATGCCATTAATATTTCATTTTGTGTTATATGTTTCCTACTTTATATGCATCAGTTTATAAGTTTTTAATTTATTACATTGTTTGGAAGAAAATTATTGGTTACTTAAAGTGTGTGAATCAACATAAATAGTGTTTTCCAACATATCTTGATGATGGAATTATAATTAACCGATCATAATGTAATCAAATCCTTAACTCCTTTATTACAAAAGATAATAATTTAAACTGGTTATAGTTAAATGGAGGGCCATTTGTAACTTCTATGGTGTATAACTCTATAACATGGGAATTAAAATCCATATAACTTAACTATCATATTCATTATTATTAAAATCTAACTCATGAAGTTAAAAATTTTGTTATAGTTAAATGGGATTCCAATTAAAATTTAAAGGGTGTTTACCTATATAACTTGGAATTTAAAAACTATATAACTGAATATTTATGATAAATAATTTAAATATTACCATATAACCTAACCTTAGGAATGGTTGGCTAGTGTTAGTGTAATCTCTTGAGTTAAAAATTTAATGAGTTTTGGGTATCTCATGTAGTGAGGCATTGATCATGTTAATTCTTTCCTTATCAACAATGTCTTATACTGTAATTTTTTCTTCTAAGGTGTATTCTTAGCATCATAGATATATGAATTTTTGATGGCCTCGATTCAAGTTTCAAGAAGGGGGTGATTACCATGCAATTAAGGTGGTGGAAAATGAACCACCTTTGGTGATACCTATACAACCACCAATGCTACCTCCCATTATACCACCTATCATTCCAAGACTGATCACTAATTATCAAATTAGAGAGGGTTTTCTGCATGGGTTTGAATTTTGAAATTCAAAATGGATTCTTGTTTTTTCCATTTAAATTTTAAGTTTTGATCATTGTAATTTGGGTTTTTTGCATCTGTTTATCAGTTGTATGGGTCCCCCACTACCCTTTAATAGTGGTTGTTATGAAAAAAAATAATATTGGAAGATATCCCATATAGGTAGCATCATTGGATGTTCCAAACATGTATAAGTTCTCTAAGGAATTATAGTAGTAGCACCCACCTACTTTCTCTATAAAAAGTGGTACTCCAGCTATGTAATCTTAGATAGAGATTATTAATATGATCTTCGATCACTTGGAAACTTCTCTATATAAAAGGTTAAATATTGTATCCTACGTGCTTCATGGATCTTAAAAATGATGGTGGGGCATTATTAATCAACTAGATAAACATCAAGGCATGTTATAGAGAAACTTTAAGACTAGATTCATTGATTACTTCTTCACAGAACTCTTAAGACTAATTAGACTAGGAATTAATGCATATGGAGAACAATAATATGTCTATCATGGATTACATAGCTCATTTAATTGAGATCTAATGATTTTAATCCACTCTTAAGGGTGATGATTTTTACAAGATAAGAATTTTTGAGTATGGGATTAGGTATTTTATTCGATCTTAGGTGAATGAATTCTAACTGAAAATAATCTTTGAGATGGTAAACTATTCCCTTATCTCTAAGTGAAATACGAGAAAATATGAAGGTATGGAGAAGGGTGGTTTATCATCTATGCTAGGGATTTTCTTATCTAGTGGTAGGAAGCATTGCCATGAGACTTCTATCTAGGGAAGTGGTGGCCCGGGTATGTCACCTGTGTGGTAGGCAGGGACACATGAAGCCTCAATATGATATGTATCTAGTAGAGTGTTGATCCTATGAAAAAATGGGTTATCTAAATTGATTATATAGTACATTTACATTATTTCCCAATGATATGGGATCCACACTAGTTCAGAGTTCTAGAGTGGGATCTATAGACCCATGTCAGGTAGGGAGCTAGAGTACTACTGGTTATTCAGGCCACGGAGGTGGTTGAGGTCAAGGGAGCCTAACACTAGATTTATAGTTTCAGTAAAACAAAGTTTCTCAGGGAGGGAAGCTTGTATCTCAAGCTCACATATCTATCTAGTTACATACAGTATAGCCTACACCAGTTGAGTATTACACTAGTCTATCTACAGTGAGAGGTATGATCTTGGTGGCCTCGACTTTAGTTTCTACCTTATTTTACACAGGTGATTTGAACTTGTTTATATTAGATTATTTGATGGTAATCCAAGGTTTAGATATTAAGTACTTGTATAGGATAATGTACCATGACACACCCCTAGGATTATGGTCAAAGGGAATTCACCATTTAAAGTAGCGTCCCCTTGAGATAGGAAGTTAACATTTTCTATAAGACCTTTTTATCCTAGAGATAACAGGATTCGACATAATTCTTAGTATGGACTAGCTAGTGATATTTCAAGATCATATTGATTTTTATTACTAATAAGGGTCTTTATTCTCACCCAAGTTAGTTATATTTGATTAAAATGTAAAATATAATGTCCAAGAAGGTCTTCATGGTCCTGAGTATCATGATATGGGAAAAGTGTTAGCACATATTTCCAATATCTTACTTGATGATCAAAAAGTAGAATATGTTATTTTCCTCTAGTTTTGGACCATTTCTGGTATGTATTCCTTGTTGAATTTTCTAGGATAACTTCTAATAGAGAGATTGAGTTTAATATTTATCTTATACAAGGAGATGAACTAGTATCCATTCATCCTTATAGGATGGATCCTACTGAGCTCTAAGAACTCAAGAGGTAGTTAGAGGACCTAGAATCCAAGAGGTCTATTCAACCTAATAATTATTCTTGGTTTTAATCGGTAATTTTATCTAATAACATGGATGGTAATTTATGGTTATGTGTGTATTACTTATGGTTGAATTAGTTTACATTTAAAAATTAGTACTTACTTCTTCGTATTGACAATCTCTTCAACCAAATCCAAGGATCTAGGGTCTTTTAAAAGATTTATTTATGATTAGAATATAATTAGGTGAGATTTGGGATCTCAGATATATTTTGTATAGTATTCTAAGGATGGTACAACTTATATGAGTATTTTTTCATATCATTATTCCTAACAAACAAACCTGTTTCCATTATGTCCTTAATGAATTGGGTCTTCCAGCCTTATTTGGATTCCTTCATGGTTTTTTTGATGATATATTGGTGTAACCCCATTCATGGGAGGAGCATGTTCAGTATCTAGAGGTAGTTTTGACTACTCTTTAGAAGAATTAACTCTATTCAAAACTCTAAAAGTGCATATTTTGGATTGATAATGTTAAATCTTTGGGTCACATCATATCAGAAGTAGGGACGTAAGTATATTCAATGAAGGTGAGGGTAATTGTTTCTTGGGAGCAACCTAAGAATGTTTTTTATATTCAAATAATCTTTGGATTATCATGTTAATATTAGAAATTCATTCATAATTTCTCTAATATTAGAGTTCCACTTATAGAATTGACCAAAAAGGGTGTGTGGTTTATATGGTCTAAACCTTATGAAAATTATTTTTATTAATTGAAAATAATATTACCCACAGTGTCAATCCCAATTTTTATGAAGCCTAAAAGTTGGTACATGTTTTATTGTGACACCTTAGGAATTGTTTTGGGAGCTGAATTAATGCAATGAGAGTGAGTTATAGAATATGGGCTCTAGTAGTTGAGTCATCATGAACAAAACTACCTAACACAAGACCTTAAATTAACATCTATTGTTCATTACCTTTGTTTTTGGAAACATTACCTCATGGGGAGTGGTTCATGGTATACATGAACCATAAGAGTCTCAAGTATATATTCTATCAGTGGTATATGCACATTTGTTACTAGAGTTGGGTTGGATATATTCATTATTCTAACTTTGATATTACATATACTCTAAGGAAAGGTAATTCTATTGTATATTCTATAAGCTGAAAGACTCGGGATCAAGTGGTTCAGGAAGCTATTAGTGATTGGAAGTTGATGTCTGTTTTTTAAAATGCATCTTGACATTTAGAAGTGTAAGGGGAATCTTTTTATCATGGCCTTATCAGTGGTTCTATCACTTATAAATCTAATTAAGAGAAGGAAAATTTTTGATCCTAAAATATTAGTATGAAGAGACGGTATTTATGGTCAAGTTCCATCACCTGGTTGGATTCTTGATGAGGATGAGATTTTGTATATCTAAGAGCATGTTTGAGTCCCAACAGGCATGAAAAGGGAATGGATGTGATAATAACATGATTATAAGTGGGAATTTCATCCCAAACTAATGATTATGTATTGTGATTTGAGCTACCAGTACTCATGGACTGGGATGAAGAAGGAAATATATTTTTATCACTTGATGTTCCACTAACCACTAGGTTAAAGTGGAACACCAGTGACTTGATATCCTCTTACAGCTATTACCTATCCTGAAATGGAAATAGGATAAAGTCACTATGGATTTAATTATGCGGTTATTGAATTCACATTTAGGTAGTGACATAATATGGGTTATTGTTAACATGATAATGAAGTTTTCCCATTTTTTACCTATCTGGTATACCTTCTTAGTGGAATAGAATAATATATTATATATCTAATAGATCATATGTCTTCATGAGATTCCATATACCATTATATTATATGGGTATTCTTGTTTTACTTCATGATTTTGGTTGGGGTTATAGAATTCTATTGACTCATAGGTACTCTTGCTTCTAATATATCACCAAAAAACTGATGGATAGTCTAAGTATACTATATAGGTATTAGAGGAAATGTTTCATGTATGCATCCTAGAATTTGGAGGTGTGTGAGAGAAACACTTTCCTCTTACTAAATTTTCATATAATAACAACTTCCAAGTGATAATTTAAATATATCCTTATGAGGATCTATATAGTAGGTCATTTCGTTCAACTATGTGCTAGTTAGAGGTAGGAGAGTTAATGATACTAGGTCCAAGTCTCATTTAGGATGCATTGGAGTAGGAAAAACTGATTAAGAATCATATGGCCATAGTTCAGTCTAGGTAGAAGTCATATTCTGATTCTCTCCACCGACCTCTAGAGTTTGAGGTGGGGGATTGGGTCTTTTTTTCACTGATATTTGTTCATTGATGGATTTATAGGCAAGGAAATATGAAGCCTAGATTTTTCAATCCATTCGATATTTTTGAGAGGTTAAGGATGGTATCTTATCATTTAGATCTTCCGTAATGGTATAGTGATATATATTATTTCTTATATATATCTAATCTCTACCATTATTATCCCAACCCATATCATGTTTTGATCCATAGGAAGTTGTATTGGAGGCTAATGGTTATTTTGAGGAGTATCCAATGTGTATCATTGATCATAGAATGAAGACTCTATGAGGTAGAACGGATCCTCTGGTTTATGTGTTATGGAAATATAGATATATATCTAAGGAGATGTGGGAATTGGAGCCCTATATATTTATGCAATATCTTGAGTTATTATATGATGTATCTCAACAACCCTTAGAGATACAGCTTGGGGATGAGTTATCTTAAGGAGGGGAGGTTGTCAAATATTTCCATTTTTGAGGTACAAACTCTTTTATTTTTAACTTTTTGAATTTAATTAATTTTACCTTAATGGAAGTTTTCAAGGGAGTATAAAATGTTTCATGGGTGATTATGGATGTTTGGGGCTCAAACTTTTGGTTTTTGGGAAGGCTAGGCTAGGTGCATGGTTAGCACATGGTTTTTACTAACCATGAACCTTAGTTTTTCAGCTTGAAAAGGGGAGGAGCATGGTTTATAAAACTATATGAAGGGGAAATTTCAACCATGTGATACCTTAAATTTACTATAGGTTAATTTTATAACCATGTGGGATGTGGTGATCCTGCATAGTAGGGATGCATGTTTGGCACATAGTTTGGAAAACTGTGAATCCAACCTTACGAAAAACCATACACCCAATTAAAAAAAGTAATTTACCATTTTCCCTTCATTTCCCTTAAAACTAAATATGAATTTCATCCACTCATTTTTTTTATAGTGGATCCATCATTGGCTCTACCCTCTCCTATCCTCCAATTTAGTGAATCTCCATTATCCCTCCTCCATTTTGAGTTCCATTTGAAGTGTTGGAATCCTTGAGGAAAATCTTAGACTATGTTTCCCTCCTTTATCCCTTAAATATTTTGTTTCTTATGCTTCTATTTTTTATAGCTATTATTCCCTATTTTCAAATATTTTTTATACTTCTTTTATTCTCCCATTCCGCCTCAAATCTAAGGTTGATACCAAATAATGAGTCTTCCATAATCCCTAGGTAGGTGGTCAAATTTATTTTCCCTAATAGTATCACCATTTATAAAATGATTCATTGTGCCCTATGATTTATTTTCTAATTGTTAACCATAGAATTTATAATCCTTAAATATTTCACCTAAGACCCAACTTAAACATGCTATGGGCCTCCTGAATAACATTGGTGGTTATAAACCTCAACCCAAAACACCCATTTAAGGATTTTTTTACCTGATTTCTATGATAAACTTACTCTAAATACAACCAAAACACCCCTTGTGGTGTGTTAGGTTCAGATTTTAGGAAAACCCCATTCTCTATTTAAGGTTACTAAACCACCCCCTTACAGTGTGTTTGGATATCACCTTTAAATAAGGGATTCATAGGATGGACCTTTAGTGTGTCTTAGATAAATTATACAAACTAAACCATTATGGTTTAATTATAATAAAATACTTTATATTATTACTTTACATGGAACTTATATCTTATTACCATGGACACATTGGTTACTAATTATGGATCTTGATCACACTATCCAAGGTGTGGCATGCCTTAAGAAATACTTAGATTACCTCTTTATAATGAATTGAGATAACTCATATAATGACACCTGATTCATTGATGTGAATTCTAACTGGTAATCCTACTATAGATTCAGTCATTTTCTTACTCTCATGAATTTCATGACCAGTATTCATGGATTCATTTGGGTATATGGAGAAATTATAATGTTCAGTATGATCTCCCAAATTCAAATTAATGTCCTTAAATAAAGAACACCTTGGGTCATCTCCTTATATTCCAATCGATACCTACCCCAAAATATAAGGAAAAATATACTTAGTTTGGTTAGAATATTTTTGGAGTATAATCCCAAGGGTTAATCCCTTGTATTCTACTCAATACCCATGATCTAAACATCATATATTGATCACCATAATTTGGCTCAAAAACCAAGATTAAAGAATTCCATAAATTTTCATGGATTTGATATGGTTTCATTATGTGGGAATGCTTGTACTAGTTTTGAGAATTCATTGATATTATTTATCCTTGGATACCTTGGATATATTCCTAGGGTTCTCTAATAAAATTAAAAGGTCACATGATTAGAGACATATGACTTAGGATAAAGAATAGAGGGTCGTTCAGGTATTCCATGAGGGGCTAAGCTCGATTTAGTTCCTTTTACATCACTTTATAAATTATTATATATGAATGTTATTACATTTTATATTCACATGTTTTATTTTTATTAGGTAGTGTTGGTTGGTGGCCTACTGAGTTTGACTCACGCCTTGTTCAGGTTGCCTCTTGGTACATGGACAGATTTCATGCATGTAGGAAAGGATAAAGGAAAACACCTAATTGTGGATGCTTGATTCTATCTTAGGTTAGATCATGGGAGTATAAGACCAAGTTAGAATTAGGATGATCATTGAGCTTATCATTTTTTGGATTTTTTTTCTATTTGTATTATCTTAGTACTAGTTGTATGTTTTCTATGAGAAATTACTTATTTTATATTTTGTATCACAATTAAATCATCTATATATAGTGTTTATTTACTGATTTATGTTTATTTATTAATTAATATAGTTTTATTTTATTATATTTACTCCAACTAATTTTTACTCTAATAAAGAGGTTATATTATCCCCACCATAAATCATGAACCCTCACTACTGGATGGAAACCTCTCAAATATGGGGTGGTGCAGTTGAGGCCTTATAACCCTCTAAATCGAATAATTTTCAGTAAAACAAGATAGGGACATCACAAAATCTATCTTTCCATAACATATTTGAATCACTTTGAAATTTATATGAGTTTTGAAATATAATTTTTCATTGCTGTTATGAATGTTAGTACAACTCATCCAGGTATTACTCATTTGTTGAAGACAAGAAGGAAGAACCACAGACTAAAAGGCAGGTAAACAAATAAATAAAGAATACCTTTAGAGATGAATTGGTGAATAATATTGTTAAATAGGACACTCCAAATAATTAAATGATAAAATATGATCAGGGTGTCAAAATAATAGGAAATTAGTGCTTCTACAATGGAAAATTAGGCCACATCAAGGATCATTTGAAGATATCAATGAATTTCAAAGTAAATTTTATTCAAGTTGTGGTCAAAAAAATTATCCATCCCAGAGAGATATGAAATTATTGGATTAATGGTTAACAATCCATGGAAATAAGCTAATAAGATACCCAAAAGGGTAAGTTAAAAGTTGAAAAAGAGGTGTATGTAAGGTGAAATAAGGTAGGTCATGTGGCTATCAAATGTATGACTTTTCTTCTAGGAAAAAAGAAGAACAAAGTAAAATAAATATTTAATTAAAGTATAAATAATGTTATTTTAAATAAGAAGTATACACATAAATAGAAGGATGTCTATATAAGAAAATAATTCTTGATAATATAGATAGTCTAATTGGAAGAGTCAAAGAGGATGGAGAAATATGAAAGGAATTTAATTTCTTTAGTTTCTCAAGTTCAGAAGCCTATTTATGCTAGAAAAAAAGGTGAAATCAAGAATAAGTCCATGATTCCCATATAGAACCATACTTTGACAATAAAAGGAGAAGATAATATGAATATAACTCAAAGTGTTAGATATTTTAAGAATAAGTTACATGGGTTAAGAAAAAAATCTCAACTCCACTAATCCTATTAAGAAGCTGAAGATGATCCAACATATTCCCATATCAATTTACTTATCCATTGATATTAGGAATTAAAGGTGATGAAGGTTGTAAAACATACCTTTAGGTGGATCTCTCAAAACATCTGAAACTATTATATTTTTATAAAATTTTATTAAATCTAGAAATTTGAATAGTCCCTTTAAAATTTGAATGTTGTGGTATGATTTTCATTCTACTCTTACTATTTTAACTCATAATAATTATGTTTATCAAGGGTTTATTACCTAAAAAAATTGAAGAATCCTTCCTGTACTTGAAATTTTTTTGATGTGTGTGTTCAAGTAAATAGAGGTTCATTAAAATTCTTTAAAATCTGATTGAGTGGCCACTAAGAAGAAAAAGGTTGAGTTGGTGTCACATTAAAGTGATTATTATGGATATATTTGTTGTTTAGACTTTTCACTCTTGTTTTCTAAATCAAGATATCCAAAGTAAAATAATGTTTGTCTTTTTTTATGTCACTTTTCTATAGAAATGTGGTACCAAAATTCTCTCATGGAAATATTGAAGATATTTGAAAATTATATGAAAATAAATTGGAGAGAATATGTGTTTCTTATGAATAGAATAGTTTATTAGATATAAGAAAACATACCCCACTATGTCAATTTGTGGGATAATAAATTACATTAATCTTATGAAATTATTTGGAATTGACAACAAATCCAAAGGGGGTTGAAGTTCCCTTGGATGTTGTTTCCTCTGGAAGTGGGGATGTCCTCATTGATTTAGGTTTCAAACATTCCAAGCGGTTTCTAATGGGTTTGTTCATATAACCGGAAACATCCAATGATTCTATATCCATTTGGACCTACTTTCCAAAGGTAGGTGCTCACTAGTTCTGGACTGATGAGGTTTAAGAATTTTCATTGGTCGGGAGGATGGGAGTTCAGACTCATCACACCTTTTTGGGGGGAATTATTGTCTACTCCGGGACTCTCTTTATGGATTTAAGTTATGTTCGTGAATCCTTATTAAATTAACAAGTATGAAAATGATCTTTCCTTTAGATCTTCCAATCAATAATTAGTATGAATGAAATTTAGAGAATCTTTTATATGTATTCGAGGTTCTTCATAGATAGAGAATAATCTATATTTGTTAGATATTCTTAGTCAATGGTATCCTTCGACACATTATATAGAAATATCTTGGTCATTATGATAACCATACTGGTTTTAAATCCACTCAGCGGGGCACCTGATGTTTATTGTCATTCAGAAGGACATAGATTATTTCAGAGTTGGGATCGTACCCACAGATGGGCTACCTATATATCCTTTTTTTAGAAAAGGAATCAGAACCCACATAGTTTGAGTAAAAAAGTATGAGGTTTATGCATGATTGATGGCTCAAAGTAGATTTCATAATTACTTTTACACTCTAAACTCATGTGAGTCATACTCGGTGTGAGAAACAAGAGGTATTGGTAAAACCAGACATTAGTTCCACAAAAGATGCAATTATAATAAATGATGTGGGGCTTATGTATGTATGACTGCCCAGATAGATGAAGACTAGGATTTAATTCAGGGAAGAAACCCGGAAACAAGGTCCATAAAGGTATATGTGCTTTATGGAGATTTGGATACTCTAACTTGGGTCTTATTCCTTAGGAGGATGCCCAAATTAAGAGGGGACTTATGATTGGGTTTTACTCCTGAGAAGGAAGCCCAAGTCAAAAGTAAATTAAGACTGGTTAAGAGAAATTATGACCGGGGCTTATTCTTAAAGAAGAGGCCCAGGTTAAAGGGAATTATGACTGGGGATTACTCCTTAAAAGGAAGCCCAGGTTAAGGAAATTTGGATTTTGGTAACTTGGGGCTTACTTCTAAGGAGTATGCCCATATTAAAAGAATTATGGTTAGGGCTTACTCCTGAGGAGGATGCCCAAAATTAAGGTAACTTAAAGACTGGGACTTACTCCTGAAAAGGAGGCCCAGGTTAGGGGACTTAGGGCTTACTCCTAAGGAGGATGCCCATATTTGAGGATTTTAGATTGGGGATTACTCCTAAGGAGGATGCCCATTTGTTAAGGAGACTTGAGACATAGGAATTATTCCTGAAAAGGAGGCCTAAGTTACTGGAATTTATGAGTGGGGATTACTTCTAAGGAAGATGCCCGATTTAGAAAAATTATGACTGGGGCTTACTCCTGAAAAGGAGGCCTAGGTTAGGGAACCTCTCATCTTTAAAGGATGAGGTTGAATGAATGAAGTCTCTCACCTTATTTATATGAATATATGTAAATCACTAGGTTTTGAGAGATGTTCCATAGAATTCCTTTTAGATAAGGAAGCCAACAAGGAAGCCATGCCAAAAAGAGATGACTTTAAAGAGGGTTTTGAAGGCTGGATCTTTAATAGGAGAGGTGGATAGGCATAAGAGAGGTGAAATAGGAAGGAAAGGCTCCCAAAAAAGAAGTGGGCACGTAGGTCCTGTGTGGTCGCGCAAGTTCTGGTTGCGCAAGTATACTTGCGCGACACAGGGGTACTTGCACGATGGTCAACCCTTAGGGTAATACTTGGGCGAGACATGGCTCAAGCCTTTAGTATTATCCCTAGGGGCTTCCAAAAGAGTGGTGCGCAAGTTTTGTTGAAGGGGTAAGGTGGCGCGCAAGTGTGGACATTTCCCTTAAGGGCTGGACACTTAGGCGCGCAAGTGTTGATGAGTTTCAACACTTAGGCCTTGTTTCCATTGTTTAGACCTTCCATTCTAGGTAAGAAATTACCTTAGAAGTGTTCAGAAGACTTCTAGAAGAGACTTGGGCGACCAGAGGTCAAATATGAGTTTTTTAATTTTTCCATCGTGAAATGGGGGGGCTATGAGGGGTATTTATAGGCCAAGGAAGACCCTGGGTAAAAAATCAAAGAGGGCGCAGAAGTCACCTGCGCGACCATTGGGCGGCACGCAAGTATACTTGCACAAACTTGGTGGAACTTGTGCGACCCAAGTGAAAAATGAATCTTTGTTCATGCCTCTGTAAATTTTTTATGTTTCTTCAAAGGATGAATCATTTTGGGTTCAAGGTATTTCCCTTTTCATTCATTTAGACTATGTGATGGAAAGGAGCGTCAACAAAAGTCCCCCCTCATAGTTGGATCCGAAAGAAATAAGGATGTGACTCTGAGGTAAATAAGAAAACCAAGGAACATGAGACGTGCAAGTGTTGAGTGCGCAGATGGTGGCGGGCAAGTGAAATTCGCACAGGCATCGGTGCACAGGGTTACGTGCACTGGCTTTAGGCGCGCAGACATGTGGTATGGCCTATATATATGTGTCCATTCCTCGCGCAAAGCACCGAATCTCAAAATTCTTGCTCTTGACATGCAAGTTTCTCTTCTTTCTGCTGTTTCTTTGTTGTCACGCTGCTATAGAGGTATTTGGACTTGTGCGGTGACACCTGCGATCCAAAACTTGTGCGACACACTGATACTTGTGCACTAACTTTGGGACTTGCGCGCCTTAATGCCTTAGCAATTTTTTTACTTTTCTTCACAAAATTTATGAAAAATAAACTTACTAAAGAGTTAATTATTCAACTTTTGTGCAGATTAAATGGCTCCCAAGTGAATCAGAACGGCTGATGAACTGGCTAGAAAGCGAGTTGATGATATGATGAGCATTATGGGCCATGATTATTATACTATCTATGACAGTACTCTTCCAGATTTGTCCAATTACCTGAATAAGTATCATCTTGACTTCCCACAGATTATTTATATACCTTTGTATGGCTATGGTCATCTACGATAAGTCATCATTCGAGAGGCAAAGAATTATCTCCCAAAGTCTTCGTTTTAGAATTACACCAATTTTGCTTTAGCAAATATCTCAAGTGGAGGAGCATTTGAAAATGCTGGAATAGTGGAGAATGCCTACATAATGAATCATATCCCATGTACCTCAGATCTGAAACCTCACAATCCTGATATGAAACCACATTGTTATCCCTCAATCTTCCGAAACTCTCAGATGGATCAATCCAAAGGCTGGAAGAAGAGTTGGGAATTTCGTCCTGGAGGAGGTGTGAATCCAACTTGGATGTGGGCATACTGGGTGCGACAAACCTGAGCAGAATTTGTCGAGGATTTGAAAGTATCTGTAATATATGAAGCCATCTGGGCTGGGAAAACATATGTTTATAGAAATGATGACTTTGTGTCGGAGATACTCAGCCATTGGAGCCCAGAAACCAATTCTTTCCATCTGACTCATAGATAAGTAGGTATCAGTCTATGGGATGTCCACAAGATCTCAGGGGATCCAATTTTGGGTGATATGTATGATGAATTCATTCCTCCCAAGGTGACTTGGAATGATTCGGAGAAGACCCTAGCTTTGGCTCGGGAATTATTGGAAATCTTTCACAAGATCAAGAGTTCAGAGACCTCCTTAACTCATTCTAGAAAGGACATTCATCCAGAGGAGGGGATGAATATGTTTCTTACCGAGAAGCATGAGAAGGAGCCGAAGGAGAAGGGATTGAAGGAGAAGGGATAGAAGGAGAAGGGATCGAAGGGGAAGGGGACCGAGGAGAAGGGGCCCACTCATCCTACCACCTGCCCCAAAACAGAGAAGAGGGGTGCTCCAGGCACATTCTGGATGACTCTAGAAGCAAGAGAATTTGAGAAGTGGGAATATGAAGGAAATCATAGAATCCCAAAGAAGAATCATCTGGCGGGCTTCTTGGCCTTGTGGCTCAGTATTTATCTTTTACTAGTCAGGGACTCGAAGGGAGTCATCAGGCCAGGGACCTTCGTTGTTGCAGCCAAGTTGGATGAGGGAAAAATGGTTGGTTTGGATACCCCCATTTTAGCAAATATTCACAGGAGCTTACTCCATATTTTCATGGTTAAATCTCCTTTGAGAATATTGGGACCATTCCAAGTTTTGTGGGGATGGATATCCACTCACTTCAGGACGTATAGTGTACAGAATGGAGTACAGATTCTCGGAAGTTATTTCAGGCCATCAGTGCAGGAATTCTCTAGAATTGCTCCACTATCTCTCAATTCCTATGACATGAAGGTGAGGTTGAGAATGTATAATGAATTCAATTTCTTTCCTTATGGAAATTTGCCAACCGGGCGGTTTGTTGATGATGGAACAACCATCCTTGAATTAAGGGCATACATGTTGGCCTGTAGAGATGGTGTGTTGGTCACCAGGATTGACGGAGAGATTATATGTGAGACCTATGCTCCATATCAAATTTCACGTCAATTTAAGTATTTGCAGCATACTGTTGTATCTCCCCCAGTGCATGTCAGGTCAAAGAAAAATCCGATGGTTGCCCGGCAACTATGGTTGCTGACATCTAGGGAGAAGATCGGGGTATTATTTGATCTACCAGTTGATAAAGCAGCAAATAACTTAACTACATGTTATGGCGAGAACTAGATAGCATCGTACCCTGGAGGGGTGTTGAATCACCTGATTTACCAGGTGGGGAAAAGGAAAAGAACTGTAGAGAAAGAAACCCTTCATCTGGAAGGTGATTCTTCTACACCACCTGAAGCTGGATCGTCGGATTCCCAGGATGGGGATGATGAGGCACCACATGCGGAAAAATGACCTCAGTACAGATATAATCCCCCTGTCAGAATCAAGAGACCAACTCCATCAATTCCTAGCGAGTTACTTCATTGGGGAAATTTAATCACCATTAATTTATAGAGCAACAAGTCTTACTCTTTTATCCTTTATCTGTAGCTACAGGAGTTGGGAAGAAGCTGAAATCCAAGATTGTAGGACCTTCCTTGCAGCCTTCTAGTACACATACTGAATATCTATGACCAGAGGTTGTCCAGACATGGTGGAGTTTATACTGTGGTGATGAAACTTCCTGGATGGATTTGTGAGAGGGGCTACACCTCCCTGGAATAGAAAATATTCTGGCTTCTATAGATATATATTACAAGGATAACCCCGATGAAGTGTGGGCTTACATCAGAGAGATGGAAGTCCTCATATATGCCACTGATGATTCCATTCCTGTCACCAAGCGGGTGAAGGAAATGATAGATCGTGGCGCCACTGAGGGGACTGGTGGTTCCGGAGATGAGGAGTGGAACGATTATGTGGATCCTGAAGATGTAAGTCTCTTTCCTTTTTTGCTTTGTAACTTGATTCCAGTTAAAGCTTTGTTACTCAAGGAAATTATTCTCTTCATCCTACAGCTTTCAAAGAAAGGAACTGTTGAGGTTCCTTCACCACAGTATAGCCCTGGTGGTACTACCATCGGGGCTGCTGCTGAATCTCCTCACGAGTCAGGTGGGATATCTCCAGGCCAGTAATCCATGGATGAGTAGTTGGATATGGATTTCAATTCTCCAATTCATGTACCTATAAAGGAGACTTCTGACACTCCCAAAAAACCAAAGAGACAAAGACATCAAAGGAGGAAATCCATAGCTAAACGCTTCATCAGTAGTGGTAAGTCATTCAAATAATCATGAGTCTTAACCCATGAAAAGGTTACTCATGATTTTTGTGATTGCAGGGGATTCTTCAATTTCCACTTTTAGGGAGAGGATTGACCTTCCTCTAAGAACAACAGAGGGTGCTGGAGAACAATCTCAAGTTTAGGCTAACTTGGCTTGTCCTGGAGAAGAGCCAACGTCTGTTCCCAGTATCCCTCCTGCTATTGTTGCAAGTAGAGAAGAGCTTGCTTCTGGTAACTGAACAATGCTTCATAAAAATGTTGAATGAAACATCAACTAATTTCCATTCTTTGATACTTTAGGTTTGACCCCTGCACTAGATATCTTGGAGGCCATTGCAACTGATGTCGCTACTTTATCTAAAGAATTTATCTAGGTTCAAAGGCCATAGAATGAAGGTCGCCAAGAAAACATATCAAATGCTCCCACTAGTGAGATTAACTAGGATTCTGAGATTACATTGGATGAAATGATGGAACTTGGAAAATCATTTGAAGATTTTTTAGATCATGTTAAATTACCATGTAATTTAGAAGATTATGGACATGAGTGTTATCATTCATCCTATTAAAAATAACTTCTTATTACAGCTCTGATCATGATCGGTTGAAATGGCAGTTCTACCTGAGCAAGATGCTGAGCTGCCAATGCCTGATGGGGGTATAGAAAACCCTACTATTGTAGAGACATTAGCTCAAGTGGAGCTTAACCAGGAAGAGCTTCCTGAAACTCATTTGGAAAATCCTGTTGAAGCTAGGAAATATGGGGAGGATCCTTCTCAAGTTACTGATCTACCATTGGGTAAGAGATAACAATTTTTTTGTGACTTTACTTAATTTTCAAGACATCCAATCAACTTTTGTTATTCTTTGAAACTAACCAAAGATTTCAATTGATTATGTAGGGTCATCAATTTTAGTGGCAAGATCTGGAGGTGAAGCCTCAGCCTACCCCCCAACAGGAATAGAGAGTGAAGAAACACGGGTCAGGGAGAAGGAGTGGAATAGGGCACTTTCCTAAGTGCATTAATCCCAGATTATATTCCCCCTTGTGATAGTGATGTTTAGTCGGACCTAGAAATACAAAATGCACTCTAATTTTCACGACTCAAGGCATGGAAGAACATATGGAAGATCATATTCGAAGTGCCTTTAGAAGATCTGTCATCGAAGATCCCGCGACTATCATCCCTGTTTTGTCATGATGGGACTTGGAGGTTTTGGATATCAAGAGATCCATGCCGCAGTGAAACAAGTCATCTTAAGGAGGGAGCAGAAGCAAAAGTGCCTTCAAAATTTGACCCGGGTGAGGCTGTCAGTCAACATCAACAAATTAGAGGCTGTGGTGTCCTGAGCTGAGGCTGATTATGCTGCCAAGTTAAAGGAGCTGAAGCATAAGATCAAAGATAAAGTCGTCCAGCATATGCACCTTCAGCAACAGTTAGATGTTGTTACTGGGGAACTTGACCATCATAATAATTCATTGGAAGGAGTTCAAATGAATGGTATGAAATCCATTGCAGATGCCAAGAAAGAACTACATCAGGATTAAAAGAATGAATTTGGTCGAGTTCATGAACTTTAGGTGGCTTCTGATGAAGCTTGGGATGTTGTAAACCAAATGAAGACTTATGTTGATAGCCTTTTGTAATTCTCGGAAAAGATAAGAGACTCCAGTCTGTGGATATCCTTCTAACTCTTGTGTATCAAATGAAAAACATTTTCATATTCAATCATTTGTTCATGCCTTCTTTTTCTACAAGCTTTAAATTTTACCTAATCCAATGGGCCTAGTAATCATAGTTTAATTTTTATGCTAGGATTATTATAAATAACCCTACAAACTTTGAATCTTTTTATTTCTCAATATTACCTAAAATCATACAAGATGTATGTTTAGTGAGCGGGAACTTGACTTTTATTCAGAGTTCCCTTGTCTTTTGTGAGTAGTTTAAATTCATGCATGTTGGACATAAAAAGGCTAATGTTTAATGTCAAAATAGCTTTGACCAAATGGATTAACATTAACTCAATTCCATGATAATTTATCTGAAAACATATTACCATGTTCAAGTATGAGGGAAAATATGTAAACGATGACTTAAGAAATTTTGAATCTTAGGAATGATATGAAAAATGGATAAAATTTATTAGATGAAGTAGTTCCCAAGAATTAAGTTACCACTATTTAAAAAACCCCTTAGGGGGTTGAATTATGTAGGGCCACCTAAGTACATTGGTTGCATAGTCAAATAATAGCATCTTTTGGCTGACAGGTCCATTATGTAGACTACTTATGCAAGGATGCCAAAGGGAATGTAACACCCCAAGATTTCATAGTGTATTATTTCTTCAAAATAATTCAATAACTTTCACTACACGCAACACCGAGTTCAATAACACCATGACTTACAAAAAAAAGCCATTCAAAAGAGGTTATGAATCGTATTATCTAAATTTTAAACTTTATATAATCCTTATAATTTTAGAATCCATATTATGAGTTTCTTATATATAATGCAAGAACAAATTCATTTTCAGTATTGCACTTTTATCAACTTTTAATAGTGAACCCTTTTTAAATACAATATATTAAACTTTTTGACTAAATGGGGACATCAAAAATTTAAAATGAAACATCCCAAGCTTCCACGGTACGCTTTCTTTGAATAATACAGTAGCGTGTGTTGTACGCAACCTTGAGTTTCAACACACACCACAACCAATCAAACTAGCCGTTATGAATAGTAATACCTACTTTTCGAAATTATATATATTTTATATTTTAAAATGGACTTCATTTCTAGATTCGGAATATCGAATTTAGCCTACGGTGAAATTTTGGTACTTTTCGGATAACTTTCATATTTTGATGAATAGTGAAAATTACTAAATTTTAATTAAAAACAACTTTTTTAATCAAAATGATTAATAGTGATAAATTATGAATTTGAGTGGTTTTAAAGTATATTTAGAATATATTTTTACCATTTAATATAATGTTGGTCATTGGACATAATTTTACAATTAAACCGAACATAAACAAGTGTCAATCTTTTGATAGTTATTATCTCTTAAAAACACGCTTTTTGTTTTGACAGCGGGAATTAATTTTCAATTAATTTCTGCCACTTCTGTGTTTTGAATTTAGAAAAATGAATTCCATATTTGGAATCAGGATGTTCAAATTGTGTAAATAGGTAACTTTTATTTTTATAAATTTGAATAATTACTGCGGTAAATATTTTATTTACCATGGTTAAGGGTAAATCCGGTAAATAAGGGTTAAAATAATAATATTATAATAATACTAAATTACCCTAAAACGTGTCTTAACCCTATTGGTTGATACATGTTCTACCATGGGAATCTTTGGGTCTATTTTGGGACCCCATGGATCCACTTGTAAGTGATAATGACACTTTATTTTAATTAAGTTAAAATGAATACAAAAATGACACAAGCATATATCTTTTAGGAAAACAATTGTTACATAGGGTTATATATGTTGGATTTTAGATTATAAATATTCATTAGAAAGATAAAAAGATTTCCTACATAATGATATTTTATTTATAATTTTTAGACATTAAATAATTTATTTTATTTATGACACAATGATGATGCAGTAATTACTAAAATAGTAAAAAATTAAAATAATTGATATTATAAATACCCAAATAATTATAATATGAAACTTTTAATGAATTAAAATAATTTTCTATGATAATATGATATATTAGGATTGATTTAATTGACTTTGTTCGAAGTAATCAATCTGTTATGAGTTTCACAAAAATAAACTATTGAATAGTGTCAAAATTGACATAAAAGAGTTCTTAAAACAAATATTATATTATTAATTGATATTAAATTCCTAAAAGTCTAAGGTTCGGCCAAGAGACTTATATCATGATAGGTTCATCATTAATGGACCACTTGGGGGTCTCTTGGATGTATATAGTAAGTTTATTAACCATATTATATAAAAATACAAAGAGACATTGTAAAAGTGAAACTAATTAACTTAGAGTTAATACTTAAAGATAAGGTTAATATAAGTACCCAAAACTGTCTAAATTCTATTGGTTGAGTTGTTTTCGACCCATCCTCACCTTAAACTTTGAATAGTCAACTTTGGAGCCATTAGAAACCGAATATGAATTTATTATAAATTAATATTTCTAGCTTTTCCAAAGGTGCCCCTCACCCCTCTTATAAAAAGGCACTCCTCCTTCTCATTTCTTCACACCTTCAAAGCCTTTTGGTTCGACCAAACTCTGCCCAAATACTCTCCCAACTTCCCTCACTACAACCTAGGGGCCTTAGTTTGATCATAAAGCCAACCTAAGGAGCCCTTTTGATCAAATCAAAAGGAAGAACCCGAAGAAGAGGAGGTTAACCTACCCCAACCAAGGAAAAGTACAAGGTAAGGGATTTTCTTATCTCACATTCAATTCCGTGAGATTTCCATTATTCGCCACTAAATTATTAAAAGTGGTGTATTTTGTACTGACATTTGATATATATTATCATGATTATCTTTATATTCATGTTATTCTGTAAATAATTTGGTGGTTATTAACTTTTGGCCATACGACTCAGTTGATTAACGTGGTAAGGGGTTTTCATCTCACTCCTTATTCCCGTGAGATTCATGCCATATTACCACCATTGCCTTTTGTGTAGTGTATGTACTGCCCATAATTATATTCTTTGTGTAATACACTCTAATTTATGTGTATTTACATATTCATTGTATGATACCTCTTTCATGGGTTGTATGTTTCATAAGTTACCAAGTTGGTAAGGGTTATTTCACAATCTCTTCATTATCCGAGGTTGTTTATACGTAATAATCTACTGGGATTTCTTTATCATCCACATCCATGTTTCTTCGAAATGTATTTCAAAACATATTTATTATTTACAAGAATATGGGTTAAAGTCATTTATACCCTTGTTTGACTTTTTACAAGAGGTTTATAAAGTAATCTTTCCATCATTTTCAAAACAAGGTCCTTTTTAACCTTTTCGACAGAATTAAGGTAAGAATGTTTTTTTAACTTATACGGCGGGTGCGGCTATTTTCCACCGTTATAAAATCTTTAAAGCTTCCCTTACAAGCTTATAAGATTATTTTCAAAGAAAATGTTTGATTTTATATGGATCTTAAATGATTTCAAAATAAAAGGAGATATTTCTTTAAAAAGAATTTTGATTTCATCTATGTCAACATCCTTTGATGGATTTTAAGATTATTTGAAGTTGATTTATTATGATACAAAACTTCTATATTGTTTTGAAGGTTTTGTGATATGTTTGACTGTGGATGTGCTATTTTTATACCATTCATAGTTTATGGTGAAAGTATTGACATTTCGTATGCTAGTTCCAATAAGAATGTTTATGTTATATTTCAATCTTTACTTCATATGAATGTGTTGTACAAGTATGTTCCAGGTTGGGGACTGGTTAAAGTAAGCCCTCCAGGTTGGGGACTGGTAAAAGTAAGCCCTCCAGGTTAGGGACTGGTAAAAGTAAGCCCTACGGGTTGGTGTCCGGTTATTAGAGGCACTCCGGGTTGGTGTCCGGTTATTAGAGGCACTCCGGGTTGGTGTCCGGTTATTAGAGGCACTCTGGGTTGGGTTCCGGTTACAGTTAGCCCCAAGGTCTTGGGACGAGGCCTTGAAAAGAAATTAAAGTTTATCAGTATGCATTCCATCATTATGAAAGTGGTTATTGATTTTGCATGTGATTATTCGATTAGTAGAATATCCATGTGAATAAGTAAATGGCATTATTTCATTTTATTTATTCCATACTATGTTAAATGTTCAAGTTTAGAAGGCTTTTGTTTTAGTTATACATTGCCTTAAATGTTTATTCTTATTTATGGAAGTTTCCGCTATATTGTTATCCTTACTGGGCATTTGAGCTCACCCCTTTTCTATGTTTTATTTTTCCCAGGAAGTGAAAAAGTAAGTTATGAATGACCTGCAGGGATATTATGTGGGGATATGAGTGTGGATTATGGAGACATTATGTTGTTGTAGTAGTTTTTCATTTTATGATGAAATGTAAAACTTATGAATATATCTAGTGTTTCCAAGGCTACTAAACCAATTGGTCTTTCGAGATTTGATCTTTCTTATGATCATGCCAATGTTATGTAATAATGCACCGACTCTGGGTAACTGGGGTCGGGGCGTTACAGTTGGTATCAGAGGAAGTTTAGTACAAACCTTGGAAGCTAGATTTAGATAAACTCTGATTAGAGCACGTTGACCTAAGATGAACTTTGAGGATTAGTGTAGAAGAACTTCCTAGAATTTTCGTATTGTAGAGATTTTGTGAGTTTTCCGAGCAATACATCCCTGTCTGGATACGAGCAGGTAGAGGCGGCTCTGGCACAGATGTACCTTGGGGTAAAACCCGAAAACACCGCTTTGAGCTAGACTCGAACGGGAACTGGTGCACGACAACGGGCCTTGCTGCACTCTTGGTTACGACACTCCCGGGGGATATGCTTAGGATAACTTCATTTTCTTTACAAATAATTATGAAGGGTTTATGAGTATATACATCCTCAAAGGAGACATTTTTATGATTATGGATTATATCCATAAATAGTTCAATTTATGTTAAGTGTTTTATAAGTATGGGATTATGTATTTTGATTCATAAACTGATCTAGTGTATGCCATTGTTTAGAAATGGCGCCCAGTAGAAGGAATGAGAACTCCAGAAATGCACATGATCCAAAGAGAAGGAAGGATCATATCTTTCATGGTCTTAAGCTAGAATTTATAACAGAAATAGTCTCCCATGTATTATCATCATATGAAGAAATAATATCATGTGTTGATAAGATAATTAAAGAGTTTACTGAGTCCTATGTCTTTGAAGGGAAGCAAGAGAAGAAAAGGATAGAAGAGAGAAAGATGGATAAAGGGAAGAGGGAAAAGAAGAATTTTCCCATATGTGGTAACTGTGGAAAGAAACACCCTGGAACTTGCCTGAAAGGAATGGGAGTTTGTTATAAGTGTGGAGGAAAAGGGCACAAAGTACGTGACTGCAAGGGTAGGAAAATGGTTTCAAATGTACAATGCTTCATTTGCAAGGAGTTTGGACACTACACGAACCTATGTCCCAGTCATCAGACTATGCCGCAAATGATGCTATTGGATAATAATCAAGTTATGATACTACCACAGATGAAGAGGAATGATTAGAGTTCTTATGTTGATTATGTCAATTGAGTGTTGTATCAACAATGTACTTGTTATAATAATTATGGAGTATATAAGGATTGTACTGCAGTACTATTTCATTAAGGACTTGAGATTGTGTGGAACAAAGAAAAGTGACTCAATAGCAGGTTAAATTTTTGGAAAATATATGGTTGAGAGAATGATAAACCATAATATGGTTCTGATACCGAGGTAGTGATTTTAGAGTAATACATGATTGATTTGGATAAATTATATTGGATATTCTTGACTACCTTGAAACTAATTAATGATTTGTATATTCCATAATTGTTGGGGTTTAAAACATTTTGGGATTAATGAAGTATATCCAGCATTCTATATGGAATAAGGGAGCATGAATGTAATCAATAAGGAATATGGTAATACATGATGAAGGTATTCATATGATATTACGGGGTAAAAAGGATCTATATTATGTTTACCTTCCTTATAAATGTTGGACTGTGAGTTTGGACAGAAGTATTTTGGATAGTTCTAGTTTGGATTATTTTGGATTGCCATAAAAGGACAACCCGGAGGTCGGGCGGCAACCCGTCGCGTCCGGCAAGGCTGCGAGACTTGAACCCACAACCGAAGGGCGACAAGGGTGTATCACCTACCACTAGCCCACGAGATGTCCTGGATTAAATAATGTAGTTTTTATTAAAAGATCTTATAGATGAATTATAAATTCGTTTATTTTGGAACCCTATACGAATAGTGTAAATAGAATTCTTTTACATTCTATTATCTTTTAGAGTTAAAGATGAGTTTGTGGTAGAAATTTATTAATGGATAAAACTCTAATTATAAAGTAAGTATATCTCCTTATGATCTTAGCCAATCTCATAAATAAATTCCTCAATATTAAGAAAATCAACTTAGAACAAAAATGTTTTCCTAGATGGTACCTTAAATCATCACTAATTTATGGCTTTGGGATTGTTGGCCTTTTCATAGCCATGTTCTCTACCACTCTCCATCAGATAATTGATGGTTAGATTTTTCTTCCATATCCATATTTTCCTACATGGAACCCTAGTATGTGTTATTTTCGGTAATCTTCATACTTCCGACTCTTTATTTTAAATAGAGGCCTCATTAATTCATTTTTCGATGTGGGATTTCAACTAAGATATTTTGAAACGTCAAAAATGTGTTATCATAATACCCTATGTTTTGTTGAACCGATGGTATTTCAAATCATCATAGATTGATGAATTTAAGGACCTCAATTTTATACTTGTTTGTGATTGATGACCTCAATCACTACCTATAAATATTTATGTTTTTCCTCCAATTATATGTCTCTAATTGCCACCAATGTTCTCCTAATCGAGATCATAATTTGGTGGTGACCCTTTCATTTCTCTTTTCCTCATATTAAGACTAAATTTTAGTAACCCAATTTCCGATGTGGGTTTTCCCACAAATATATTTTCTATTTTCAACCTTTTATTTTCAAATAACAATTTCAAATTGCGAGGACGCAATTTATTGAAGGAGGGGAGAATGTAACACCCCAAGATTTCATAGTGTATTATTTCTTCAAAATAATTCAATAACTTTCACTACACGCAACACCGAGTTCAATAACACCATGACTTACAAAAAAAATCCATTCAAAAGAGGTTATGAATCGTATTATCTAAATTTTAAACTTTATATAATCCTTATAATTTTAGAATCCATATTATGAGTTTCTTATATATAATGCAAGAACAAATTCATTTTCAGTATTGCACTTTTATCAACTTTTAATAGTGAACCCTTTTTAAATACAATATATTAAACTTTTTGACTAAATGGGGACATCAAAAACTTAAAATGAAACATCCCAAGCTTCCACGGTACGCTTTCTTTGAATAATACAGTAGCGTGTGTTGTACGCAACCTTGAGTTTTAACACACACCACAACCAATCAAACTAGCCGTTATGAATAGTAATACCTACTTTTCGAAATTATATATATTTTATATTTTAAAATGGACTTCATTTCTGGATTCGGAATATCGAATTTAGCCTATGGTGAAATTTTGGTACTTTTCGGATAACTTTCATATTTTGATGAATAGTGAAAATTACTAAATTTTAATTAAAAACAACTTTTTTAATCAAAATGATTAATAGTGATAAATTATTAATTTGAGTGGTTTTAAAGTATATTTAGAATATATTTTTACCATTTAATATAATTTTGGTCATTGGACATAATTTTACAATTAAACCGAACATAAACAAGTGTCAATCTTTTGATAGTTATTATCTCTTAAAAACACGCTTTTTGTTTTGACAGTGGGAATTAATTTTAAATTAATTTCTGCCACTTCTGTGTTTTGAATTTAGAAAAATGGATTCCATATTTGGAATCAGGATGTTCAAATTGTGTAAATAGGTAACTTTTATTTTTAGACATTTTGAATAATTACTGCGGTAAATATTTTATTTACCATGGTCAAGGGTAAATCCGGTAAATAAGGGTTAAAAAATAACATTATAATAATACTAAATTACCCTAAAACGTGTCTTAACCCTATTGGTTGATACATGGTCGACCATGGGCATCTTTGGGTCTATTTTGGGACCCCATGGATCCACTTGTAAGTGATAATGACACTTTATTTTAATTAAGTTAAAATGAATACAAAAATGACACAAGCATATATCTTTTAGAAAAACAATTGTTACATAGGGTTATATATGTTGGATTTTAGATTATAAATATTAATTAGAAAGCTAAAACGATTTACTACATAATAATATTTTATTTATAATTTTTAGACATTATATAATTTATTTTATTTATGACACAATGATGAGGCAGTAATTACTAAAATAGTGAAAAATTAAAATAATTGATATTATAAATTCCCAAATAATTATAATATGAAACTTTTAATGAATTAAAATAATTTTATTTGATAATATGATATATTAGGATTGATTTAATTGACTTTGTTCGAAGTAATAAATCTGTTATGAGTTTCACAAAAATCAACTATTGAATAGTGTCAAAATTGACATAAAAGAGTTCTTAAAACAAATATTATATTATTAATTGATATTAAATTCCTAAAAGTCTAAGGTTCGGCCAAGAGACTTATATCATGATATTTTCATCATTAATGGACCACTTGGGGGTCTCTTGTATGTATATAGTAAGTTTATTAACCATATTATATAAAAATACAAAGAGACATTGTAAAAGTGAAACTAATTAACTTAGAGTTAATACTTAAAGATAAGGTTAATATAAGTACCCAAACCTGTCTAAATTCTATTGGTTGAGTTGTTTTCGACCCATCCTCACCTTAAACTTTGAATAGTCAACTTTGGAGCCATTAGAAACCGAATATGAATTTATTATAAATTAATATTTCTAGCTTTTCCAAAGGTACCCCTCACCCCTCTTATAAAAAGGCACTCCTCCTTCTCATTTCTTCACACCTTCAAAGCCTTTTGGTTCGGCCAAACTCTGCCCAAATACTCTCCCAACTTCCCTCACTACAACATAGAGGCCTTAGTTTGATCAGAAAGCCAACCTAAGGAGCCCTTTTGATCAAATCAAAAGGAAGAACCCGAAGAAGAGGAGGTTAACCTACCCCAACCAAGGAAAAGTACAAGGTAAGGGATTTTCTTGTCTCACATTCAATTCCGTGAGATTTCCATTATTCGCCACTAAATTATTGAAAGTGGTGTATTGTGTACTGACATTTGATATATATTATCATGATTATCTTTATATTCATGTTATTCTGTAAATAATTTGGTGGTTATTAACTTTTGGCCATACGACTCAGTTGATTAACGTGGTAAGGGGTTTTCATATCACTCCTTATTCCCGTGAGATTCATGCCATATTACCACCATTACCTTTTGTGTGGTGTATGTACTGCCCATTATTATATTCTTTGTGTAATACACTCTAATTTATGTGTATTTACATATTCATTGTATGATACCTCTTTCATGGGTTGTATGTTTCATAAGTTACCAAGTTGGTAAGGGTTATTTCACAATCTCTTCATTATCCGAGGTTGTTTATACGTAATAATCTACTGGGATTTCTTTATCATCCACATCCATGTTTCTTCGAAATGTATTTCAAAACATATTTATTATTTACAAGAATATGGGTTAAAGTCATTTATACCCTTGTTTGACTTTTTATAAGAGGTTTATAAAGTAATCTTTCCATCGTTTTCAAAACAAGGTCCTTTTTAACCCTTTCGACAGAATTAAGGTAAGAATGTTTTTTTAACTTATACGGCAGGTGCGGCTATTTTCTGCCGTTATAAAATCTTTAAAGCTTCCCTTACAAGCTTATAAGATTATTTTCAAAGAAAATGTTTGATTTTATATGGATCTTAAATGATTTCAAAATAAAAAGAGATATTTCTTTAAAAAGAATTTTGATTTCATCTATGTCAACATCCTTTGATGGATTTTAAGATTATTTGAAGTTGATTTATTATGATACAAAACTTCTATATTGTTTTGAAGGTTTTGTGATATGTTTGACTGTGGATGTTCTATGTTTATACCATTCATAGTTTATGGTGAAAGTATTGACATTTCGTATGCTAGTTCCAATAAGAATGTTTATGTTATATTTCAATCTTTACTTCATATGAATGTGTTGGACAAGTATGTTCCAGGTTGGGGACTAGTTAAAGTAAGCCCTCTAGGTTGGGGACTGGTAAAAGTAAGCCCTCCAGGTTAGGGACTGGTAAAAGTAAGCCCTCCGGGTTGGTGTCCGGTTATTAGAGGCACTCCGGGTTGGTGTGCGGTTATTAGAGGCACTCCGGGTTGGGTTCCGGTTACAGTTAGCCCCAAGGTCTTGGGACGAGGCCTTGAAAAGAAATTGAAGTTTAGCAGTATGCATTCCATCATTATGAAAGTGGTTATTGATTTTGCATGTGATTATTCGATTAGTAGAATATCCATGTGAATAAGTAAATGGCATTATTTCATTTTATTTATTCCATACTATGTTAAATGTTCAAGTTTAAAAGGCTTCTGTTTTAGTTATACATTGCCTTAAATGTTTATTCTTATTTATGGAAGTTTCCGCTATATTGTTATCCTTACTGGGCATTTGAGCTCACCCCTTTTCTATGTTTTATTTTTCCCAGGAAGTGAAGAAGTAAGTTATGAATGACCTGCAGGGATATTATGTGGGGATATGAGTGTGGATTATGGAGACATTATGTTGTTGTAGTAGTTTTTCATTTTATGATGAAATGTAAAACTTATGAATATATCTAGTGTTTCCAAGGCTACTAAACCAATCGGTCTTTCGATATTTTATCTTTCTTGTGATCATTCCAATGTTATGTAATAATGCACCGACTCTGGGTAACTGGGGTCGGGGCGTTACAGGGAACGTCCTGCATAGTCAGGCAAAAGAACTCTCATAAATTTACTTTTCTATTACTAAAAAGCCAGTGGAAGTTTATGGGGATTCAAATTTTCCAAAGCATAGAGTTTGTTGTATGAAGAGAGGTACTTGAATATGGAGAAGATATTTCCAAAAAATATTGTCTAAGAACTACATGAATGTCACTCCTACGAAGGTCTGACCCAAACATAGGGAAGGGAAATATAAACCATAGACTTGAATACTTTCAGATCATGAAAAAGAGTATGAGACAAATATGTTAAGGATGAAAAAAAATTTTGCAGATCCCTACATATTGGAGTTAAGACAACTAAGGACAATAGAGGTTTTCCTTCCAAGAATGAAGTTACCATTATTTGACAAACCCATTAGGGGGTTGAATTATGCAGGCCCACCTAAGGGCATTGGCCACATAGATAAATAATAGTATCCTTTGGCTGAAAAGTTTGTTATGTAGACTGTTTATGCAAGGCCGCCTAAGGGCACGTGTTGTATAGTCAAGCAAAAGAACTCTCAGAAATTGGACATTTTGTGACCAGAAGTCAAGAAAAGGGTTATGGATATCTGGAAGTATTTAAGGTTAGGATTATGACACATGAAAAATGGGTATTGTCCAATTCATGAAAGAGATACATAGATCAATTCTAACCATAATCATGTTGTGGTTGGGTCCTGAATTGAGATGTTGGACTTCACTACGTATCCCATAAGGATGAGAATCAATACATACGTAGTTCTTGGAATACATTTTAATTTCATGTGGGACGAAAGTATGGGAAATCTTAGTTTAGGGTCATAGAACTCAGACCATAATAATTAATACACAGTGTGTGTTTTCACAGAGACTTTTCATCCAGGGGACTGAAAATAAAATTTGGAGTTAGGCCCAAATACTTGGGACTGGATTCGAAGGATGCTCAAACATTCCTATGTATCCCATAAGGATGGGAATCAAGTTGCATGTAGTTTTAGAAATACCCTCTGTAATGATTTGGTTCGTACAAGTGAAGGGTGAAGGGGACTTTAGTGCAATGATGGTTTCACCCAAGATAAAAGGTTCAGGCATTTCCATGTATGCACATAGTCTTTAGAATATAACATGATTGGAAATCAATGTAAATAATGATTCTCACTCAGGTGAGGGTATCAAAGAATGTTGTAGTTTATTGTCGTACAGGACAAAAGTTATGTACAGTTTAATGTCATGTAGCAAGGAAAAAGGTGAACCAATGTGAAGAGATTGATTCTGGGGGTGGCTTCACGAATCAACATCATATGATATGGAGGTGAACTGATGTGAAGAGGTTTATTTTGGGCTTGAACCTCAGGAGGTTTCCTACGTACCCAACCTAGAAGGCAAGGATCAAAGTATGCGTAGTTCAGTTAAAGAATGAATTAGTGATCAAGTTGCCTCTTGGGAACAACGACATAAAAATGGTGTTGGGATTTACGCATGGTTAGCGGACCAGAGAGGGTGTTATTGTTGATGTTTACTCTAAGCTCACGTGAGTCATACTCGATGTGAGAAACAGTAGGTAGCAACAACCTTACCGATGCATAGTTTAATGTCATGTAGAACATATGAAGGGACTATGCATTTTAAAGTCTTGCAGTGAGGAATATTGGTGCTGCACAGTTTAGTGTCATGTAGCAGGGACAAAATACAGTTTAACATCATGTATGATGTATTAAGGGACTTTGTTCAGTTTTACGTCATGTAGGATGAATGAGAAGTAAAGTTTAATGTCATGTAAGACGAATATAGGGACACAGTTTAATGCCATGTTGGATGTAAGGGTGTTGTATAGTTTAGCGTCCTGTAGCTAAGACGATGAGGAAAATACAGTTTAACGTCATGTTGGACGAAAGGGGTACTGTGCAGTTTAATTTCATGTAATAAGGACAAAAGAGGACATAGTTTAACGTCATGTTGGACATATTAAGGACTTTTTCATAGTTTAATGTCATGTTGGACGATGGCACAATTTAACGTCATGTTGTACGATGGTGCGAATAGTTTAAGGTCATATGCATGGACCATAGATTATGCAGTTTAACATCTTGTTGGACGTAAGGGACTTCTATAAAATTTAGCTTCATGTAGTTAGGACGTCACAGTTTAACGTCATGTTGGACGTAAGTGCCAATATTTTAAGGTCATATGCATAGACCGTGGATGCTGCAGTTTAACGTCTTGCTAGACGATAAAGTATTTGTGTTACACAAAATACTTCTTCAGAAATCTAGAATTGGTTGGAGTAGTGATGAGTTCTCCATCCATTGAGATTAAATAATAATCTCCATTAGAGTAGACCTTATGTATTGAATAAGGTCCTTCCCATTTTGGCTCCATCTTGGGAGGTTTCTTTCTTGGTATCATTGGATTTCTAAGAACTAATACCAATTCTCCCTGAATTAATGAATGAAGACGAACTTTTTTGTTGAAATCTTGTGTTATTCGATTCTGATAGACTTCCAAGTGATTCAGGGTGCACAACCTTTTCTCATCTAACCATTCCAATTCATCCAATCGCTTTTGAGATTATTCATCTATAGATGGCTGATAAAAAATGGATACTCTAAGCGAGGGTCATTGAACCTCAATGGGCAAGACTACTTCTTTTCCATATACCAATGAATATGGAGTTGACCGCGTTGCAGTGTGGGTGGTGGTCCGATAATCCCATAAAGCATGAAAGATTTTATCAGGACAAGATTTCTAATCTTTATCCACCATTTTTTTCAGTATATTTGAAAGAGTCTTGTTGAAGGATTCTATCTGGCCATTGTCCGCTGCATGATACTGAGAGGAATGATTGGATTTAATGTTGTATTCTTGATACAACTTCCTCACCTCGGATGAACAGAAGTTGGTGCCATTTTCCGTCAATATGGTAATAGGTACACCAAATATGGTAATGATGTTAGACTTGATGAAGCTAGCAATGTATTTAGAATAGACTTCTTTGAGGGGTATTTCCTCTGCCCATTTGGAAAATAAGTTAGTAGCAGTAAGAATGTGCTGAAACTGCTTGGATGTAGCCGAAGGATAAGGTCCCACTACATCCATTCCCCATGTGGAAAATGGCCATGAGTATTTAGTTGTATGAAGGAACTCTGGGGGTTGATGAATTAAGTTGGCATGTACTTGGAAAGAATGACACTTCTTTTTGAAATCAACACAATCTTGTATCATTGAAGGCCAAAAGTATCCAAGCCTTCGAATTTGATCAGATAGTCTATGTCCAGACTGATGGGAATCACAGACTCCTGCATTCACTTCTTTCATGAAAACCATTGTCTCTTCACCATCAATGCATCTAAAGAGAACTCCATCAAAACCACACCTGTAGAGAATTTTCTCTAGGTGATCAGGACTATCATAAATAGTACGAGTGACCACACGTCGTCGAATTTGTTCTTTCCCAGCTCTATCAGGTGGAAGTGTTCCATTTTGAAGTTATTTCCTAATAGGTGTCATCCATCCTGTAGTATGACCATATGATTCAGTAATGGGACTAATTTCATTTATTTCCACTATTCTAGTTTGAACATAAGGTGAAATTGTACGACGGTGAGAAATATTGATGGTTGTCTCATCCCGATTTGGATCTACCAGAGCTGTGGCTATATTATCCAGTGCATCAGCTTAGGCATTTCGTGATCTCAGGTCATAAGAAAATGTCGGTTCTGAAGGAAATTCCACCATTAACTCTCTGACATAATCATACAAAGGGATTAACTCTTCTTTTCAGATTTCATAATCCTCATTGACTCGTTTGATTACCAGGACTGAATCACCTTTCACCTTTAAGTGATTCACTTGTACTTGAAGTGCCAACTCCAAGCCTGTGATGAGAGCTTGGTATTCCACTTCATTATTTGTACCACCTCCCAAAAATGAGAAGGAATAGGGTAACACTACCTTTTCTGGAGAAATGAGCACAATTCCTAACCCAACTTTGTTGAATTTAGGATTTTCCATTTTCCTCCCTGTTGGACTTCTGGAAGCACCATCAAAGTAAATTTCCCATGTTTGAAGACTATCTTTAATAAATAATACTTCCTCATCAGGAAGTTAAATATATGAAGATGTATATTCTACTGAAGGATGTTTAGCAAGGAAATCAGCCAGATCTTGGCCCTTTATTGCCTTCTGAGACACATATTTAATATCAAATTACTTCAAAATAATTGCCCACCTTGTTAGACTTCCTGTAAGCATTGGACGACTAAGGATGAATTTGAGCGTGTTATTGTAAGATACCAATTGGACCTTGTGATGTTGCAGGTAGTGTCTCAACTTCTGAACTGCAAAGATTAATTCTAGGTAGCACTTCTCAATATTTGAGTATCAGGTTTCTGCTTCAAGTATAGTCTGAATGAGATAGTAGAGGCTGTTTTCATTCCCATCATCATTCTTTTGTGCAAGAAAGGCACCCAATGATCGCTCTAGAGCTGTCACATAGAGGATAAGTGGTCTTCCTTCAACAGGAAGCATTAACACTGGTGGACTCAAGAGATACTTCTTGAGAATATTGAATGCTTCTTGACATTCTTCAATCCACTGGTAAGTGACTCCCTTCTTCATCAATTTGGTGAAGGGTAAACTTTTGCCTGCCAAATTGGCGATGAAATGCCAAATATAGGCTAAGTGTCCTTGAAGTCCTCTCAATTCCTTTAAATTTCGAGGAGGTGACATACCAATGATTGACTTTGTCTTCTCAGGATCGACCTTGATACCACGATGGCATACAGCGAAGCTGAGAAATTTTCATGAGGTTACTCCAAAAGAACATTTTAAGGGGTTCATCTTCAAATTATGTTGTTGAAGTTTGTGGAATATGATTTCCAAATCATCCAAGTGATTAGAAAATTGTTTGTATTTAACCACCAAATCTTCCAAATAACATTCAACAAACTTCCATAAAAAGGGTTTGAAGATACAATACATGGCACGCTGATATGTTGCACCTGCATTCTTCAAGCCAAAGGGCATTACCAGATAGAAAAACACACCCTGAGGGGCTATGAAGGCTGTAGATTCTTCATCTTCTGGATCCATTTGGATTTGATTATATCCATAATATCAATCCATGAAGGAAAGTGCTTCATAGCCAGTTGTTTCATCAATTAAGAGTTCTGTAATTGGTACTGGGAAATTATCCTTAGGACAATGCCGATTAAGATCTTTGAAATCAATGAAAACTCTAATTTTCTCATCCTTCTTTTTCACTGGGACAATATTATCCAACCATTTTGGATATTTAACTTCTCTGACGAAGTTAGATTTGATAATCTTATCCACTTCAGCCTCAATTTTTGAAGCATAGGTTGGGTGTGTTCTTCTAGTGGCATGTTTGAATCCTTGATGTTCTTCTGGCAAACCCAAATGATGAGTGGCAACATCAGGATCAAGCCCTGGAATCTCTGTATACTTCCAAGCAAATATATCTCAATTTTTCTTTAAAAAATAAATATACATCTCTTGCTCTTCAAGAGTCATGTCCGCACTAATTAAAGTGGGGTGTGGATCTTCTTTTGTACCTAGATTTATTTCTCTAAGTTCATCCACAGTAGTAGAGATACTCTCTTCAAATGCTGGAGGAGCATCCCTAAGATCTTCCTCTTCTTCTTCAACATGTGTTAATTCTTCTGTTTCTACTTGCATAGTAGATGATGAAGTAGAATTTCCATAATCAGAAGAAATGTTAAAATTTGAACATCTTGAAGAAGAAGCTTCCATTTCCGACCCGATTGATGATGAAGGGTCTTCCTGGGTAATATAGAGGAGATAATGGATTGAGAATCGACATCATCATTCACCTCTGACATTTCTATAACTTCTTCTGGCCTGATTGGAGAAGTATATATTTTTTGAATTTTAGCGGATGAAATGAAGAGATCTCTATTTGAGCTTTCACCATTTCTTGGTGAATCACCAATTTCTCCCATGCTGTCTGGCTTGATTGCCATAATTGACATTATGGAAGTTTACATAAGAGTATTTTGATTTGGTTATATCCTATCAATTTGACTGATAGGAAACACATAATCTATACTCACATGTGTAAATGGGTTTACTGGAATCTTTTCCAAACCATATGGAGCATTAACTTTGGTAATCTCCCTTATTGTGGATTTATCCTTTCCCTTTATGTGATAGAATTCCACCTCAATGTATTGAGATTCACATGTCTTGAACGAGGACTTATCACCATACAATGTCCCAATTTGACCATTGAAACAATATTTGAGACATTGATGGTATGATGAAGGGATAGCCGCATATTGATGTAGCCAGGGTCTACCAAGAAAGATGTTGAAGGCTGAGTCTTGATCAATAAACATGAAATTTGAATTGGATACAAGATCTCCAAACTGAGTTCTGAGTGTAATCTCACCCAGTGGTTCTTGTTCATTTTTATCATATCCTTATAACATCAAAGTGGAAGGAGATAAATCAGATTATGTGAGGCCCAATCGATGAAGTGTATGAATGGGGATGAGGTTGACTCCTGAACCATTATCAATGAAGAATTTTTGGATGTTTACACCATTGACCTTTTCAGATAATTATAAAGGTCTAATATGTCCATGCACGACATCATCTTCATCTTCATCTGTGAAAAATATCACTGCATGGCATTCTGCAGGATTATTCTCAACAAGGTAGGCCTCAGTCGCAGAAATTTCAGTTTCAAACTCTTGAGGACTTGACAAATCCTCGATGAGTGCCTTCAAGAGATCCATTGATAAATTCAAGGCATCCAGAATTGATAACTTGGCTGGTACTTGGGACAAGTGTTTCAATACATCATACTTTTTATCCAAAGGTCTGTGTTTCCCAACAGGAACATGTGGTTTCACAGGTTCCTTAGAAGTTGATGCTTTAGAATTTGATGCATCTTGTATCGGGGTAGGAGTTGGAAATACTCCTAGATTTGGAAAATTAGACTGACTAGGTCTATTTACTTGCTGAGAGGAAGAAGGTGGAATCTCTAACCGATCCTCCAAAATAATTGTGCCAGGACTGAATCTGCCTTGTGTGAAATAACTTGCTTGTTCTTGTTGAGACCATTAAAGGGCTCTGCCACGAGTTTCTACTACATACACAGTTCTAGCAGGGGTGGAATTGGAATAGTGTCCTCTGAAAGATCCACATCTTCCCTTGTACCCTAATCCTCTGGAACTTCCTCTGATTCCTCTGTTTAATACAGGGAATTTAGGCTCATCAAAATTGAAACTGCGACTGGCATATGGATCTGTTAAGTGAATCATGTTAACAGAACCAAAGATTAACTCTTCGTCTAATGAAGACTATGCCTGATTAGCCAGTTTAGGTTGTGCCGTTTGGTGGGACAGTGCCCGTGGCTTCGAAGTAGATGGTATAAAATCTGCCTGAGTTAAAGAAAACTTAGGCTTTGACACGATTTCATCTTCTTCTGATTGTTCCTATTTCTTTTAATTATGTCGTTTCTTTGAGTATTTTACCTCTAATGAAGAGGGTTTTGTAGTGGCATTCATGGAAGAAGACACAATTGGTTTCTTCAATTGTGTTTGCAAAATGGCATGAGGTTGGTTGATCATTTTTCTGACCATCCAATCATCATATTTTTCACATTTTTGTTCTTGACTTCTTGTCACTTGCCTTCCTCCTCTGGATCTGTAGCAGTAACACATGCTACCTGAGCTGAAGAACCTTTCAGTATGAATTTTCCCAAGTCAACCATTTTTTACAGGAGGTCTTTGAAGACAAAACACTCCTGAATGGGATGCCACAACATCTGATGAAACGGGAAATAGTTGGGATGGTCTTCATCTCCTTCCTTGTTTGGCCTCTTGGTCCTTGTCAATTGAACCAAATTATTTTCCAGAGCCAAAATGAAGTAACCAGGAACCTGTTTATTTAGGAAAGAGTAAAATTTTCTCTTTAGATCCTCAAATTGTTTCTGTCTTTGATCTCTTTGATCATATTGATGAAACAGCCGCTATTGTTGACACTCAGGAGGCGGAGCCCTTCGGGAAGATAAAGGTTCTAAAGTAGAAGCAGGTACAAGTTATTGTTTAAGAATAACTATAGTAGTATCTACTCTACTCATTCTCCTTCCTGGAGCTGATATAATTACACGAGTTTTATCCTTAGTCTTCATAAGAGAATATTCAATCTGTTGAGCGATTGAAGTAAGGTCTCGAAACCCTCCTATGTATTTCACAGGGATTAACGGTGTGCATAGCTCATCGCGTAAATTTTCCACACATATTGGTAACAATTCTTCTTGAGGGAGTGCTAATCTTAGGGAATATGTTAATCCCTTCCAGCGAGTAATGAAATCCAAAACCCTTTCATTCTCCCTTTTATTATAGTTTGTAAGATAAAAAACTTTTGTCTTTGGCAAAGTTGAGCTGAATTGAATACGGAATCGTTGGCGGAGATCCTCTCATCTGGTAATTGACCTGGATTGCAAGCTTATGTACCAGAAAAAGGCAGGCCCTTGTAATGACTGTACAAAACACCTGAGCTTAACTACTTCTTGTTGTTGAGAGGTTCTCATCATAGGATCTCAATGAGAAACAAAATGTGTTATGTATTTCTTTGGGTCTCTCGAACCATTAAAGATTGGGAATGTGGTACTTGCAAAATTTGATGTAGGAGGAATTGCATTAACCCATTCAGGGTAAGCTCTCTTTTCTAGTTAAATTTGAGCACGATTTCCCTCCATAGATTCCAACTGATCTGTTAATGAATCAATAGTATTTATTAACTTTTGAGAAACATTCGGTTGAGCTTGGACCTGAGCAGGTGCAATGAATGGAGCTTAGACAGATGTGGTGGCTGGTACTGCAACTGATGGTAGCACCACCGATTGTTGTTGCACATGACCCGTAGGATTAGACCTGTTAGGGTGTACTGGTAGAGGAGGATATTCTTGATCCATCTCAGTAGCCACAAAAAATTCCCTTAACTGGCTAACTCCAGTACACTTAGGAGGAAGACTACCCTAGAGTAGTTCTACATTCAACCTCCTTAATTCCTTCATTTCTTCCTCCTGTTGTGCAAATCTTTGCTCTAATGAGAGAAATTGGCCTTCTCCAGAGGAAGGGTATGTAACCTGATTCTTTCCTTTCCCCTTATTGGACACCTTTAAAAGAGGGGGAAGTGGGTTACTTGAATGATTACCTAGATTCTGGGTAATCCTTTGATTTCATGTACGCACACCTTCTTCATTTGTATATCTGCATACAACTTCTTGAGAAGGAACCTCTTCATCTGATCCCTCTGAGTGAGCCTTATCTAAGGGATCAACAACAATGGAATTGATGATATAAATTGATGCATAACGCATTGCATCTCTTTTATCAGCATTTCTGTGATATTGTCTTCTTCCATGTCCTTGTTGAGACACTTCCTTTTGCGGATTTGATCCCTCAGGAACTTCTTGACGAACCGTAATTTGGAGGAATTCTCCTGATAATTTGGCTATTCTTTTCTCTTATGGATTCTTCCCTAATCGAGATACGACTGAATTTCTCTGATGGAGAGATTGAGGATTTTAAGAAGTCCCCAGTCCTGTGGACTGGGACTGTTCCTACTGTCTCTGCTCAACTCCTCGAATCCTATTTGTTAATTATGAGGGTTGGGATAAAAGAGTCCTTAGTCTGGCAAGCTGGGGTGGTTCTTGAGCTGCTATATCTGAGACCTTCTTAAAATATCTCCTGATCTTATGTAATTTAGTCCAAAAATTGGTTGGATGCATCAACCTACATCCACTCTTATCACCCAGCTCAAAAGACCGTTGGATGATTTCTGACACTTCTGTCACTTGATAATGTTCTTGCTCCAAATGAGAGGCATGTTCAATATTCTCATTTGATTGATGCTGGATTAATTCAAAAACTTGTTCTTTGTATGCTTGATTTTGAGAAGAACTAGTTGAGGCCTATTCTTGAGCGATCCTTTGATTACAAACAAAGATAATTGGATGTGGCTGGCCATGGTAAATAACATTGCATGAGACCATTTTCGGCGGGCTTTGCAGACTGGAGAGTACAGTGAAATGTAGTGCTCCATGAACACCTCATACCCTGATATGAATACTAGATGGGGCATTGGAAATTAACTGGTTCAATCTTATTAGTGCGCCAAGACATGAATGTTGAAGGGATCTCTGCTGCTTTTCAGCCTTCAGATTTCGAGAAACTGAGAGAGATGCTAAATCAAGTTGGCGTTGTAACCCTTCTATAATCTTGACATGATTTTCATATTCATCATAAGATAATATTTCAATTTTCAACTGACAAAGATTTTTCTATATGTTGAGACGAATATCATGAATTCCATCTTCTTTCAACATCTCTGGAATGTCATACTAAGAATCAACCAAAGGCCAAAACATAACTGGCACTTCACCTTTCACCAGTTTTTTTCTTATATTCAGTACTTCCTCTTTATCATTCAATGAATATTCTTCTACCTGATTAGACTAGAACTAATGCTTCCTTGCTGCTTCATCAGATTCAACAAGATTGGTATAGAATTCACTGATCAAACTAGAAGATAAATGACCCATGGGTTGTTCATAGAATGACCTACACCCCAGGCTATCTTTTGATTGAGAAAGTGTTTCACCTGATAGTGGTAAAGCATCATACATGAATGGATTCACATTTTCAAGTGCCTCAAGATAATAGGGCTTTCTCATCACTACATTGTCCGTTGGAGAATTTTCTAGGCAATGTGCATTATTACTACAGAGAGGACTTTCGCAGCTAAATTCATCATCATGGGGAGGACCACCATGGTGGGTTACAACAAAAGATGAAACATTTTGCTCCTTGATCTTATGGCCACACAAAGGGTTCTTGTAGCTCTTATCTGAAGATGAAACTTCAAGATCGACCAAATTGTCATGAAGCAAGCCTTTATGAGGAAGTTTCTGATGAAAACCTTCAAAATTAATGTTCCCGCTATTGGGAACTGAGAGAGTAAAATCTTGATTTACAACAGATAATTGTCTGAGTGCATCAACAACTCCAGCATCGAGTAAGGCCTTATTACAGATTGGCCCTTGATTTCTTGACTGTGCTGGGCAGGTATTTTTCGTAGACGCATTCTTACTCACTTTAGGAACCACTTGTTGACAAAAGGAGTTATTGTGGGTAGGTGTATGTGCCTTCTCAGGAGAAAGGATCAGGTTAGGCTGACTATCTCCACTCAAATTTGGTGTATGTGCCTGACTTGGTTGTCTGTATGATATGGGGGAGTATGCCCCACAACCCTCTTAGACTGCAACAGATGTGTGTGTCTGTTCCGGAGTGAACTATTGATGTGTCACTCCACTAGTAGGGATAGATTTGCATTTCTTTCCCTATGATGTTGTTAAAGCTGTTATACTATCCAAGCAGGCATCCAGAATATGAGAAGAGATTTTCTTCTGCTCTTTCACCATTGAAAGAATATTCTTGGTGACTTTAGCTGTCGGAATGGGAATATACGTCCATTTCGTGCTTGGAGTAGGTGTGTGTTCCTACTCCTGTCCTCCTTTTCCTGTCAGTGAATTCTGACAGTACTCATGTGTGGGGACAGAGAGTTGAGTCTGCCTCCTTTTGTCATCAGAGCTTTCCGACTGACTTCTCTGAGTGCTACCAAACGAGACTATTGGTAGGATTGATCAATACTGGCAGGTGTATGTGCCTGCTGATTTCACTCCACCAAACACGGTTGATGAACTTCCTTCAATACTGATAGATGATGTTGCTGGCAGGACTGATGAGTGAAAGTAGGTGTATATGATTGTTTACCAGTTGTCAACACATTGGGTTGGCGGGCTCCATCATATGTAGTCAGACGAGCCTGATGAACATCTGCTGATTTATAAATAGGTGTATTTTCATGTCTATAGTACTCTGCTAGAATTGCCTAGTGGGGTTGGCATGCTGCTGCCAGACGAGTCTGCTGGACAGCGGAATTAAAACGGACGGGTGTGTATGCCCGCTCGTTGCTTGCCACCAAGTTAGGTTGGTGGACTTCTCCGTAAATGGTAGAGATAATAACCTACTCACTTTTAACTGGTTTTCTCCTTTGGTGATTCGTTTTTCCTACTCTGGTTTGAGGAACCTGAGCCAAATTCCTGGAGACGACACCCTCATCATGTTGAGGGCACACTGTCACATGAGTCTGGCGACAATTGTTGGTGGGATCCCTCGGGAAGGACTCCTATTTCCTTGAATTAAGGCCTTGAGTGTCCTTCTCATTCACCTCCTTAGAATATGGTAGGGAATGTTTATTGTGTTCAGGGGATAACGACCTGAAACGGTTGGAGACGGTGGTTAACACAGCCTGCTTCTTGATCGTTGGTCATCACTGTCCGGATGACCAGGGTGAGTTGTTCACTTGGAGGGCTTGTCGAGCAGCCTCCAGAGTTGAAATGGTACCATGTTGATGGTACTCCTTAACCAGTGCATTTGATACCCATCATTGAAGACGCTGAGTAGGTGATTTCGCCCTCAGAGCGGACGATGATCCAGTAGGAATAGCAGTAGATGCATTCACAGTAGAGGTTTTCACAGCATAGGCATTCACAGATTTGAACTTAAGAAAATCCATTCTTGTAATGTAGAAGATCTTGGATAAGATTTCCTGTTTTATACCAAACATAATTAAGATAAGTTCGGCTGCTACATCTTTTGGATGAGCACATATGTTATTGATTGTTCTGTTGGCCCTCTCATTGAGTTTAAATAGGGGCCTAAAAAATAAGTAAAACATCATTTTAACTTGGTTAAGGATTCACGTTGGGTTCACCATTTTTTTCCTCTAGAAATGGGGATGACCTCATTGATTTAAGTTTAAAACATTCCAAGCGGTTTCTAACGGGTTTGTTCGTAGAACCAGAAACATCCAATGATTCTATATCCATTTGGACCTACTTTCCAAAGGTAGGTGCTCACTAGTTCTGGACTGATGAGGTTTAAGAATTTGCATTGGTCGAGAGGATGGGAGGTCGGACTCATCACACCTTTTTGGGGGGAATTATTGTCTACTCCGGGACTCTCTTTATAGATTTAAGTTATGTTTGTGAATCCTTATTACATTACCAAGTATGAAAATGAGATTTCCTTTAGATCTTCCAATCAATAATTAGTATGAATGAAATTTAGAGAATCTTTTATATGTATTCTAGGTTCTTCATCAATAAAGAATCATCTATATTTGTAAGAGATTCTTATTCAATGGTATCCTTCGACACATTTATAGAAATCTCTTGGTCATTATGATAACCATGCTAGTTTTAAATCCACTCAGCGGGGCACTTGAAGTTTATTGTCATTCATAAGGACATAGATTATTTTAGAGTTGGGATCGTACCCGCAGATGGGCTACCTACGTATCCTTTTTTTTAGAAAAGGAATCAGAACCCACGTAGTTCGAGTAAAGAAGTATGAGTTTTATGCTTGATTGATGGCTCAAAGAAAGATTTCATAATTACTTTTACACTCTAAGCTCACGTGAGTCATAATTGGTGTGAGAAACAAGAGGTATTGGTAAAACCAGACAATTGTGCCATGAAAGATGCAATTATAATAAATGATGTGGGGATTATATATGTATGACTGTCCAGATAGATGAAGATTAGGATTTACTTCAGGGAAGAAACCCAGGAACAAGGTCCATAAAGGTATATGTGCTTTATGGAGATTTGGATACTCTAAATTGGGGCTTATTCTTGAAGAGGATTCCCAAATTAGGAAGGGACTTATGATTGGGTTTTACTCCTGAGAAGGAATTCCAAGTCAAAAGAAAATTATGACTGGTTAAGAGAAATTATTACTAGGGCTTATTCTTAAAAAAGAGTCCCAGGTTAAAGGGAATTATGACTAGGGATTACTCCTGAAAAGGAATCCCAAGTTAAGGAAATTAGGATTTTGGGAACCTGGGGATTACTCCTAAGGAGGATTCCCATATTAAAATAATTATGGTTGGGGCTTAATCCTAAGGAGGATGCTCAAAATTAAGGGAACTTAAAGACTGGGACTTATTCCTGAAAAAGAGGCCCAAGTTAGGGGACTTGGGGTTTACTCCTAAGGAGGATGCCCATATTTGGGGATTTAAGATTGGGGATTACTCCTAAAGAGGATGCCCATTTGTTAAGGAGACTTGAGACATATGACTTATTTCTAAGAAGGAGGCCTAAGTTAATGGAATTTATGAGTGGGGCTTACTTCTAAGGAAGAAGCCCGATTTAGAGAAATTATGACTGGGGCTTACTCCTGAAAAGGAGGCCCAGGTTAGGGAACCTCTCATATTTAAAGTATGAGGTTGAATGAATGAAGTCTCTCACCTTAGTGATATTAATATATGTAAATCACTAGGTTTTGAGAGATGTTCCATAGAATTCCATTCAGATAAGGAAGCCAACAAGGAATCCATGCCAAAAAGAAATGACTTTAAAGAGGGTTTTGAAGGCTGGATCTTTAATAGGAGGTGGATAGGCATAAGAGAGGTGAAATAGGTAGTAAAGGCACCCAAAAAGAAGTGGACACGTAGGTCCTGCGTGGGCGCGCATGTTCTGGTCACGCAAGTATACTTGCACGACACAGGGGTACTTGCGCGACGGTCAACCATTAGGGTAATACTTGGGCGAGACTTGGATCAAGCCTTTAGTATTATCCCTAGGGTCTTCCAAGAGAGTGGAATGCAAGTTTTGTTGAAGGGGTAAGGCGGCGCGCAAGTGTGGCCATTTCCCTTAAGTGCTGGCCACAGAGGCGCGCAAGTGTTGATGATTTTCAACACTTAGGCCTTGTTTCCCCAGTTTAGACCTTCCATTCTAGGTAATAAATTATCCTAGAAGTTTTCGGAAGACTTCCAGAAGAGAGCTGGGCGACCAGAGCTCGAATATGAGTTTTGGAATTTTTCCGTCATGAAATGGGGGGCCCACCAGGGGTATTTATAGGCCAGGGAAGACCCTGGGTGAAAAATCAAAGAGGGTGCGCACGTCACCTGCATGACCATTGGGTGGCATTCAAGTATACTTGTGCGACCTTGGTGGAACTTGCATGACCCAAGTGCAAAATGAATCTTTGTTCATGCCTTTGTCAATTTTTGATGTTTCTTAAAAGGATGCATCATTTTGTGTTCAAGGTATTTCCCTTTTCATTCGTTTAGACTCTGTGATGGAAAGGAGAGTCAACAGATGTGTGTGAAGATTTAATTATATTTTTCGTCAATTATATTTTTTTGTTTTGTCAATGTAATATGCAAAAGAAGAAGTCATGGGGGATGGAGAAAAAAATCACCCAAAGGAAGTGAATAAGCTTTCCTTGAATACCTTTCTAGACAGATTCAAAGGGTATTCCATACATCAAATAATTGATTCATTGATCTTCAAGGAGTTAAGATACATGTGTTATTGAAGATGGAATAATATTCAATTACAAGTTACATAAAATGAGATACTTCCATTCTTGATAATAGAAAAGGAATAAATTAGAAAATTATTAAGATTATCATCATGTCTAAGATAATTGATAAATATTGTAGAAGAATTATATAAAATACTTACATTAGATGTGAATATTTTTAGGAGAATACGAATGTTGAATATAATTTGGATAAGCTGGATATAAATAGTTGAAGGAGAATCTGAATTTTGAACATAATCTAGATAACTTTTATAAGATTTATTTAAAAAGTGTTAAAAAAGTTAAAAATATTTGGGAGATATAGATGAAAGTGTAGAATCCATTCATGGGTTTTATAATATTTAAGTTGTTTTGTTAATTATTTAAACACCCATGGATGACGGTTTGTAAATTCTAAAGTAATTCTAGAAGTTGAGAATGTATAAGAGTTTATGGAAATGCTCTATTTTGAGTATTTGTGGTGTTTCAAGTCATTAAAAATAGTTTAAAAGGATTAAATTTTTTTTAATAATTCCCACAATGAATTGGATCTATTCTATAATTATTCTAAATGGTTGAGAAGTCCTAAAGATGATTTGAAGATGCTTGGAGTTCATTTGAAGAAAATATGGAATTACTATTCTCGAGTTGAAGATTGAATAAATGGAAAAGGAATTTATCCAACGCATAAGACATTTGATATATGAAAAATATATTTTTTCCATTGAATAACTAATTTTTCATACACATAAGATAATTATAGCCACACATAAGTGATTTATTGAGCTAAGAAAAAAGTATAAAGCCATTCGATCTATACAGATGAGATTCTAACCACACGTAAGATATTTATCCTATGGGTAAGTGATTTGAGCTACATGAGATGGTTATACATTTTTTGTGAAGATTGTATAATATTATAAGTGTGAAAATTTTTCAAAAGTGGAAAATTTATATGGTGTATAAAATTTAAATAGGCTGTAAGAGATTTATAAACCATATAAGATATTTTCAAAGTTCCTAATACATTTTCTCTATTCATAAGATATTTTATCCAATGTAAAACATTTGATTTTTCCACATTTCATAAAATTATAATTATATAAGAAGTTTTAGAGAGAGTTATCCTATAAATTGAAGGATTATTCTATGTGTAAGTGAGTTTGGTCTAGTGGGTATGAATTTTTGTCATATAATATTTGTGACATTCAACTCTATTTTAAGAAAAAGGAAAATATCCTACGAAGCCCGTATGATATTTTCCTCAGTTAAAAATAAATATTTATAGAATTATAAAATTTTTATGAATAACACATGAAACTGATGTTGTTCCTTCATGTTGAAAACATCATAGGTATTTATAAATCAAAAATCAATGTCTGAAAATTATGATTTTTTTATCTTTGAGATGAGGGAGAAAAACATTAAATCATAGAGAAATTATGAATATTTAAATGAGTTGAAATGAAGTTATCGGAATTTCAAGAATAAATAATATGAATTCACATTTAAGATCAAATTTTTCATTAAATCTTGTTTTATTTATGAATAAAATTATTTTAGAAGTGAGATAAAGGCTGGTTTTTGGGTTGTTATTTCTATGTATAAACTCAACCTAAGTTCTATACATAATTTAATGTGAATCTACCATGATCTAAGAGAGATTTCAACACAGAAAACTAATTTTTTGTATCAATTTCATACAGCTAATGGGATTGAAGTTAAATAATTTGTGAAACATTGTTGAGGAAGAAAAGGTTATGGATACTTTACAATAATAAAAAATATATATATTTAACCAAATAATATTCATTTAATAAGAGTATTTTTAGAATATCTTTTATGTTGAAAAATAAAATCATGTGAACCAAAATATGGGTATTTTATAATTTTTCAATATATCTATGTGTATGACATCATGCGTTCCATTTATGGAAATTGAAAATGAGTCAATACATTTAGTTTAGCTTCTCCTAAATGTGAAAAGTTATGCACATCATGGAGAATAAAATATAAAAGGAAGAAGGAGTTTATATTACTCAGTGTATTGGTGAGTGTTAGATAAGAGAAATAATCTATTTAAAAGAAAATAAGAAGAATCTAATAGAGAATAAGATCATATCAAATAATAAAAACAACCAATATAATTAATAGCAAAGTATAGTGAGGAAGAAAAAGATAACAAGTCCTGTAAAACCTATTGGGTCTTGAAGAAATAGAACAAGAAGAAGAAGAAGAGAGGTTTTTAAGCTTAGGTTTAATGTATATTAATATAATTTTATACGTTAGATTATAGTGTTGAGATTCTAATTTAATATAGCTAGTATAAAGTTTCAAAGAATATTGAAGATATTTAAGAATAGAGGTTTATTTTCTTGGTTCAACAATGAATATTTTAAGGTGGTCTAATTTAATCTAGTTGAGGAAGGAAATTATATTTTTTGGGAGTATAGACATCCCTATTCAGTACCATTGACCTAATTCAATGGGTGAAGGAAGATCTAAAGAGTAATTGGTGGGATTCAATTATAAAAAAGTTTAGTGGGATGTTGTTGTTATCACTTGGGTAATATAGTGATCTGATAGCTATGTGATATAATATGTTTGGTTTTAGGATGATACATGGATAAATCAAATTGTCTTAATAAAAAAATTAGTGGAGAATATGTAACTTAGACATCCTAATAATAACATGGAGTAGGATTCCCAGGAGGGTCTGGACCATATGAAATCACCTAATATAATTTACTTTTATAAATTGTATTACATATAGGTGTATTCTATGTTAAACATCAAAAGATCCAATTTTTTAATAGGAAACATATTTTATAGTATAAAGGGGGTTGGAAGATTTAAAGAAGAAATTATAATTGAATTTTTTTTTGACACGACCTAATCCACCCCCCCCCCCTTCAGGTGTGTCTACATGGTCTACTAGGGATAATAAAACCCATTTATCTATTTGATGTACACCTCTTCTTCCAAAACTCCATTCAAACGGGTTGATTTGATTTCTATCTAGGATACCTTGAATTTTCTAAACACTACTATAACTAAGAATAGTTGAATTTTCTCCAGGATTTCTATTGGCACAAACGTTTCATCTATATTGATTCCATGAATCTGTTAGTATAACTTACACACTAGTCATGATTTATTTTGAATCACCTTGTTATTTTTTTAAATATGTGGTGCCTTGGTCAAAATCCAAGGCACATTTATTAAATGAATAAAACATTACAAAAGTTTAAAAGATGGTATTTTTTACAATATTTTTCATAAAGGGGAATCAATTATATATTAAGGTCATATGACCAAGTGATTTGATGGTAGAATTCCTTATTAGAAATCCTATTAAAAACTATGTTCACTTTATGAAATGTATTCATAATGATATGGTTGATTTCAAAGAGAGAGTGAAGGAAATCCATCCATCGAGTAGTGAGAGGCCAAGCAACATAAACCACTCCATTCCGAAGAGCATGCATGATAGGGGAAGAATCACTTTATATCTAGATATTGTTCCATATTTTTTCCTTTATAATTTAATATCATGGATAACGCTCCACATTTCAGCCTCCAAAGATGAGGATCAGCCACAGTTTCCATAGAAGCAACCAAGAAGCTACCCAAGGTGGTTCTTGTACACCACTCCGCATCCTGAGGGCCCTGGGTTACCATTAGAGGAAGCATCAACATTAACTTTAATCCAACCCAGGAAAGGGGTTTTCCAGAAGAATTTAAAAGTGCTTCAAGGTTGAATATAAATTTATTCAACATCCAGGTGCCACAAGATGTTGAAGTTAGATACAGAATTGTTGCAATTCCCCTATTGAATCGATGCAGCTTCATGGATAGCAGCGAAGATCCTTACCCAATCTGCATATAGAATGAATAATCTATTATATTGTAAATAATAATTTCTATCATATTATATCACATGAATAATCTCAGAAATAGTATCCAAAAATAGGTTCTTGATCTGTTGAGAGGTGTCCATTTCAGTACAGTGTTGAAGTTGAGTGCTTATTGAGTCCAAAAGTAACCATATATAGTCAAAGAGATCAAGAATATATTTCCAAAGAGTAGTATAAGTAGAACAAGAAATAAATATATGGTTATTGTATTCTATATGTTGAATACATAGATGGAATTTATAGAAAAGTTAGACCCTAAAGGGTTGGAGACACATATCTTTGGGGATATAGTTGTGAGAAATTCTCCAAACAAGAGTGATTCCTGAAGGTTTTATCCAAGATTTATCAAAAAAAATTAATCCAAGTTAAATGATTATTTAAATTCCTAGAATAATGGTTGTAAAATCTTTAGATTCTATCATTCCATTGTGTTTAGGTTCCCAAATTAATAAATCGTTAGAGTTTACAAAGGGTTAATTTTCAATGACATGTTTAATGTTGTCAAGAATATCAAAATTTGGGGAATTTAAACAATATTTGATAGAAACATTAGTGTGCTTAGGTAAATGATTAAGTTCAACCATAGAAATCAAAGTAGAGGAATTCTAGTTATCTAACCAAAAAATCATAGAAGAATCTCTACTAACCATCCATTTAGAATTAGAAATAATGTTAGATAAAGAGTTCTTAATGGAAGACCAGATAGAGGATTCTATATAATTTAAGTTTTTTTTAGCATGATAAGGAATATATTTTTAAGGAAAGTAAGAGGCATGGATTCATTATGAAGGAAGTTCCAAGTAAGTCTATCTTGTAAGGAATTATTGAAAAGTTTTAGGTTTTTTATTTCAATACCACCCTTAGATAAATGTTTGTAATAGTTAGACCAAGGGACAGTCACTAATTTTCTTTCTAGGGTTCTTCCACTCCAAATATAAATTTTAATGAAGACATTTATTTTTTTAGAAGGCTAATATTCCATTTTTATACCATCACAGAGTAAACCATTTTAAAAAACAATTGTAAATTTGAAAAGTAAAATTCTACCTGCCATAGATTGAGATTTTTTTTTTCAATAGTAAAGTTGATTTTGAATTTGATCAACAATTTTATAAATGTAACAACTTTTGGGTCTGCCCCAAAATAGGGGAAACCAAGATAAGTAAAGGGGGGATCCTTATTTATGGCCCAAATCATTAATAATGTTGAATTTTTTATTAGCTGGAAAACTTTTTCCAAAGAAGATAAAGGATTTACTTTAACTGATGCCTTTTCTAGAGATCTCTTCAAAATGTGATAGATAAAACTTAAGATTTTTAATGTTTCTTTTACTGAATTGAAGGGAAAGGATGATATCATATTCATAGAGTATGTTATTGGGAACAAATAGATTCCTATAAGCCTGGATATGATTTATTTTAACTTTATCCACAAGATGAGTGAGAAATATACTTAAGTAGTCCTTCACAATCAAAAAAATGATAGTAGAGAGGGGGTCACCCTATCTGAAACCTTTGGTGTAGTTAAAGTATCCTTTGGGAGATCCGTTAATAAGAATAGATATTTTAGAAAATTTGAAAATAGTTTTAATTATTATAATGAAGAGATTATTGAAACAAAAACCTTGAAGTACCTTGTATATAAATCTCCAATCAATGGTATCAAAAGCCTTTATGAGGTTAATTTTAATGGAAATATTTCCTCACCTGTTATATTTCTTTAATAAAATATGGATCTACCTAAGATAATAAAGATATTTATTGTAGAGAATTTATTCTACTCATATACACAAACATTTCCTGATCACTTATGATATTATTCTTATCAATTTTATATCATATATTAGACATTTATAAAGATATTTTTCTAACTTTATCCCTCTCATAATTATTGTCTACCTCTAAATTTTCCATGGGCCCTTTTTCTCTCCCTGAATGGTTTGACTCTTCATCACTATCTTATTAAAACTACTCATTGTTTTGTGAAATATTCATCTCATCCCCCACTATAAGAAAATCATTGATTTCAATAACATTTAATAAACTCTTATTAAATCATTTATAAAAAAATTCTTTCCTGAGTATCTAAGGAAAATTCCTTCATCTCTACAAGACTCAAACATCCTATGTTTCTACTTATTGAGAATAAAACACTTACTTATGATGATTTAAAAGTACTTCAACATTAGCTTCTTTCCACACCATAGTTCATATGGATATTTTTTACCTAGACATAGAAAATATATATTATAAATATAGACTAATGTGAGTAATGGTTCTTTCTTAAACTTCTCTGGTTATTATTTCAAGATAAGCATTATTTTTCTAGGTTTTTTATGATCTGGTTCCTTCTCTCTACAACCCCATTTTTATAAGGGGTTATTATTAATATGACTTGGTTCCTTATCCCTTATTTTTGGAAATAATCATTCACCTATTTTTTTATAAACTCTATTCCATTATATATTTTTAGTTTTAGAATCTTCTGCCCAAGCACTTTGTTAGCCTCCCTCTGATACTACGTAATGAAACTGAACACCTTAAACTTGTGAGTGGTGACTATTATCCATTACATCCTATTGTAATAATCAATGAAAATAACATAGTAACTCTTCCCATAAATATACCTTGGTGATACTAGTCCATAAACATCAGCATACATCATTTCAATCACCCTTATTGACTTTTGTTCTCTTTTATTGTACGTATTTCAAGTAATATTCCATTTTTGAAAAACATCGCATGTGGGAGTACAATCACATGATATCTTGGAGACATATCTAGCTCTATCATTATTCACCAGATATTCTAAGGATTATTGGATTATATATCCAATCCGTTTATAAAATAGATTATTTTATTCTTCCTTGGATAGAAAAAACGTGTCTTCTTATCCACTGAAAAGATAAAGATTTCCCTTTGTGTGATTTTATTGAATCATAAATAAAATATAATTTCACTTGATGATATAGGTACTATTGTTAAAGTTTATTGTATTATCTGAGTCACATAATTTACTGAAACTAATAATGTTTTGAATGATAAATTTAATAACCAAGACATCTTTGTATCTCTTTTATTTACCCCCAAAATTATATTTCATAGAGATAATAATCATTAGGAGTTCATCATTACCATATATTATGAAACCTTTATTGATGTACTTAATGCATGTGAAAATATACTTATTTTTTATCATATTAAAAGTACATTGTAACATCCTCAATTTTTTTAAGAATAATAAAACCCTATATGTAAATAATTTATGAGTATTTTTATGTGAAGAATATAAATTTTCAATAAAAATAACTTAATAGATGTTCTAAGGGATTTTTGTAAGGTTAAAATCCTAGTTAACATGTCAGAATACTCTATAGATTATTTTTAGAGTTAGGTACTATGACAGAATGGGGTTTTGGGGCCCATAGAGCCTCGGTGCTGAAAGAATAAAACAAAATATATTATATATTATATTACACGTGTATAGTGTTTTTCCAAAATAAGTTAATATATCCTAAATGGTGCATAGTATGAGAAATTTGAGACCATCGTTAGGTTTCATATGTTTGGTTTACCCTAGGTGCTACATAACATTTTTGTGTGTCGAACGTTTGGCTAGATCGTAGGTAAGGATAACTTATTTAATATTTTTATTATATATTTTTTCCAAAATAATTGAATATCTCTCAAATGGTGCATAATATAAGAAATATGATACCACCATAAAGTCTGGGATGTGGGGTTTACCCTAGATGTGATATAAAATTTGTGTGTCAAGTGTTTGTTAACATCGCAGATGACGGGAATTTATTTAATATTTTTATTACAATTTTTTTAAGAAAAAAATTAAGTATTTATCGAACCATGTATCGTATATGAAATGAGAAACCTCTATTAGGTCTAGAATATGTGTTTTACCCTAAATATGACAAAAAATATATGAATATCTTGTGTTTAATTACATCACATGGGTAATTGTTACCCATAATTATTTTATTATTAATTTAATTAATTAAAAAAATATTTACCTCATCTTCTTCAATTTGGAGACCTCCATTTTTGACATGAAGTGATTCTGAAAACATGGATTTGAAACTATTTTGACCCCCAAAAAATCATCAATGCATTAAATGGGTAAAATTAAAGACTCCACTTTAATTTTTTGGTTTAAATGGTGGATTAATGTGGGGTATTGATTTCTTTGTCTTTGGAATGGTGATGGGTACATAGTTTGCGGTCTTGAAATATTCATACCTATTTTCTTATTTTTTGGATGATCCTTTTGAAATTGAGTGATCCTAAGACTCATTCAACATGTTTTTTGATGTATTTATTGATCATTTTCTTCCACCCTCTTCAGTTCTTCCTCCCTGCATGTTTCCATGTTGAGTAAGGTGAGTTTGATTTTTCTTTTTATTTTTTTATTCTTCCCAAATTTTTTATTTATTACAAATAAAATTAAGGAAAAATGGTTGAATAAAAATAAAATAAATCCTAGTTTTTATCGAAGTATAAATTTCACATGATTATCAAATGATAACTACAAAAATTTAACAAGGATAATTGTTGAAAATTATCAAATGATAATTTTGGGGTTTTAGAAAAATATAATTGTCAAGAATTATCAAGTAATGATTATAATGAATTATCAAATTATAATTACTCTATATTATCATAGGATAATTTATAGAATAAAAATTACTAAAGGATAATCTCATGAACTTATCAATGGATAATTTAAAGAATTTCTAGACAGTAATTACTTTGAATTATAAAAGAATAATTCATAAAATTATAAAACTATAATTTCGATTTTATCAAATAATAAATTATAATAAATTATAAAAGGATAATTATAAAGGATAAGTTATGATAACTTAGAAAAGGATAATTATAAAGTATAATTTAAAATAAATTATGAATAAATAATTACAAATGGATTATTTATAATAAATTATCAAGGGAAAATTATAAAAGGAAAATTTATAATAAATTATTAAGAGATAATTATAAAAGGATAATTTATAATAAATTAATAAAAGATAATTATAAAAGCTATTTTGTGAGAAATTATTAATAAATAATTATAAAATGATAATTTGTGATGGATTATCAAGTGATAATTATAAATAGATAATTTATCATAAATTAACATGAAATAATTATAAAATTTTATTTATAAGAAATTATCAAAAGATAATTATAAAAGTATAATCTATAAGAAATTATCAAAAGATAACTCTTATTATGTAGAATATTGTGAGTGTATGCACTGAATTAGAACAATTATTCATAAATTATCTAGGAGATAGAAAGTATCAACAAATGAAATATTTTATTTCATTCCAAAATAAAATAGCTGGTTTTGGTTCTAGGATATTTTGGAGAACCTTGAGTGTTTATGTGTCGGAAATTATGATAATAAGTCCCATGAGGAGGTGTTCTTGACTATTGACGTTTCCACTACAGATTTTGAACAACTTAGAGTGGTTTATTCTTGTCTTTGATGTCGAAAACTTTGAGGTAGTATGTTTCTTACCATTATAGGAAATGTATATATGATGTTTATCATAATGTGATGTTTATTCTTGATTAACCCATGCTTGATATGATTTTCATGGGGGTGTGTGAGTGGCCATGGGATTTCTTGATTATGAACTTGTGATTATGTGTGGATCCTAACTTTGATCTTGGTGTGCCTTATCATTCCTTATTATGATATGTATTGTTTTTGTGTTTCATATCCTAGCACAAGAGCCTCAACCCAGTTGGCGAGGACTCAACAAGTACATCTAAGAGACCTGAGATCAAATCCAGGTGAAGACATATCTCTAGGTTACTGCAGCAGTACTATAGTAGGAATTGTAATGGGAATTATAGAAAGTATTGTAGCAGCTGAAACTATTCACCCATTTGGGTTTTCAGGCCACCAGTTTAGTACTCGGGTCCTTCAAGGCCTTCGGGCTAATAAGGCTTTCAGGACACCTCAAGGACTTCCGGTCACATTAATGCCTTCGGGACACCTCAAGTCCTTCAGGACACATGAATTTGTGCTTAATAGACCAGGCAGCCTATACAAGGAGTAGGCTCCAGATGAGGATACATACTAAGTGAAGTCACTAAAGCATAAGCTACGAGATTTGGAAGAATGAGAGGGTGTGACACTTTCCATCAAGACCAGCCTGTGCTTACATGGAAAGCTTAGACGAACAGCCTTGCAAAGGTGGAAATATGACATAAGGATTAAGAAATTAGGAAGGGGTAGTTCCACGTAGTTATTGTAACACCCCATGTTTTTCTGAAAATAAATATAAATGCATGGAACTTTGTTTTAAGTAGATATTTATAACTAGCCTTTTAACATAATTTTTCCACTTCTATGTTTTGAATTTCGAGAAACTGTCATCTACAATTGTGTTCAGTATGGAGTCTATTGGAACCAACTTGTTTTTTGGTGAATAGTAACATACCATAATGAATAGTAATATGAATAGTAATATTACCCTAGTGAATAGAAAATTTTATTATTGTTTTATTTTCCTAAGGCTAGAAGATAATAACATCTTGGTTAATTTTTCATTGTGATAAAGAAGTAGTTGTAGAATTAGAACTGTTAATTTTTTAATTAAGTATGATTTTATTTAAATATAAAATTATTAATATTTAGAAAATTATTTTCAAAAAATGGACTTCATTTTTAAAATCTACACATCGAAAAATGGTTAGAGTTAATTTTGGGAATTTTTCTGAAACATTTGATTTTTTGGTGAATAGTAAAAAATACAGTTTTTAGTTTCTGTGTGTTAATGACATAATTAATGATATAATAATGATGTAATAAATATGGTAGACTTGTTTATAGTTATATAAGGTTTTAGGTGTCCCAAGTGTCTTATACCATGAGCAAATACCATGGGAAAGCCCATGGTTTTGCAAATACCACCCAAGAGGTGTCCCTTGAAAATTATTAAAATAATCCCTCACTTTTCCAATAAAAACCAACTCTTCCTTTCATTTAATTAATTCCAAATTCTCCCTAAACAAATCTCTGGACTCCTTACCTTCATATTAGTCCTCCCAAGGTTTCCTCAAGCCCCCAAGTTCCCAACCTTCATGTTCTAAGGGTTACTCTACAAGGTAAGAAAATTTTCAATTTCTTTCTTTTTCCTTTCAAATTCTCTTTTATGTGGTATAATTTTCATGTTTCCATACCATGTTATTATTTACTTCTTATTATTGATCTTATATATATTATGATTCATTTATGGATGGTTGACCCTTGTCCCCTCTCTTTTTATTATTTTCTAAAACCATGTTACGTAGCCGTTAGGCTGCCGAATTTTTGTAAGCGATTTCACAATTTTTCTTTTATTTTGAGTTCCTTCCTTATTATTTCTTCATATATCCTTACCCAAGAGGCATGAATTATCCATTAATCATGTATAATATTTATTTTATCATGTTTATGAAAAATTACTCATCTTTATTCTTCTCCTCTACCACTTATTTTAAGAATAAAAAACATTGTTCGTTTGTGTCGAATTACCGACATCGTGGACGATGTGATTTCAAAATCCATTAATTATTTAAAGTTAGGTCATGAAACCATTTATATGGTTGCACCAGGTTATAATAAATGTTTTATGACTCACCCATGGTTCTTGAATTCTTTTTTACTCATGGTTCTAATTTATTAGACAAAACGAGGTTGTTATTATCAAAGAACCACTAAAAGGATCTAAACAAACATCATTAATGTTATAACTTATGAATCATCTTCATGTAAGAATTCAAAATGATAAATGGAATAATTTATGTTACTGATTATATAAAAATACTACTCCATTCCAATTTTGGAGTTTCACTTCCAATCGACAAGAATGTCCACCATGAACCAATCATAGAAATCATGTAAGGAATTCAACCAAAAACAGTGCAAGGGGCAAAATACTATCAATTAAGGGTAAAAAGATGTTATTTAATGATCATATAAGATTTTATCAACATGAAAATGTTTCTTTAAAATATTAATAACACTCTTTTAACCATTATACAGGAGATTTAAACAAGTTGTAAGTAAGAAAAACCCGAGGTAAGGGAATTCTTAACCCGATTTCCATTCTTTGGGTTAACCTTCTACTTCATTGTTATGTGATATTTAAATTTTTTGTGTGATGGGTTATGTTTATATTATGTTTTATTATGTATATTTACAGTATATATACATACTCCATCCACCCTATTAAGTCTCTCTTCAATTGTATGATATTTATAAGGGGATTTTCTTTAAAAATCCTCTTTTTAAATTCGATTTTACAAAATTCCAAAGAAATGTTTTTATGGAGTTATTCTTGTTGTATGATTATGTTTTGGTTATTGGAAATTATTTATGATAAAGTTTGGGACCTATATTTACCTCCAATTTATTGGGTATGATTAAGTTGGAGGTTGGTCGTATGGTTACTCCAAGTGTAACTGCGATGGTTACACAAAGTAAGGTAGTCGTGAGGGTTACAAATTTTAAGGTAGACAAGATGGTTACAAGATTATATAAGTAATGCCCCAATATACCTTTATTATTATATTTATGTTCTCATGATTGTTTGTATCTTGTTTTAATCTCATGTTACATAAAGTAAGTATTTTGAAAATTGTTTCATATGTTACGAGTATTCATGGACTAATGTGCTCTTTCCTTCATTTTTCATCCCTTACTGAGATTTGTGCTCATCCTAAGTTTTTAAATGATTTTTCATAGGTTAATGGATGTGTAATACAAGGAAGGAAGACACGTTAAATGTTGAATAATTTTCAAGGAGTCTTTTTTTAAGTTTTAATGTTTTATATTTTGAGAAAAATGGTAACTATTTTTATGGTATCCACTCTGTAACAATGTGTAATGTTATGAATATTTTGTCATAATTCTCTAAAGCTCTAAACTTGAAAGATCCTCAATTTAAAAGGAAGTGTTTTCTTAACTAAACTCAATATTATTTATGTAAGAAGGTCGGGTCCTTATAGTTATAGTCTGGATGAATTACTCTAATACCTTTAGGTCATGTAATGTCACGAAGCCTACGAGCCATGTAAGGGCTCCCCTTTAACCCTTAAAAGAGGGATTTTCAAAAATTAATAAAAATAAGTCCATTCAGGGTGAGTTTCATAGCCTGTGGAATTATGGCTTAGGTACTTTTATATTTAGTTAGAGCCTCTATTTTGGTACTTATGTTGTTATAACATCATTAAATGTAGGAATAACTATCAATATAGAAAGGAAATCATCAGTTGTTGATTATCCAACCTGACGTATTCCTAATATCCTTAAAGGTAATCATGGCTACCTTTGTAGATAGAAAATAAAATTTTATTGCTAGAATATACTGATCGTGGCTTCCTACAGACTTGGGTCATGGGTAATTAAAAGGATAAGCACACTAAGGATCAAACTGATGGAATGTGTGGTGTTCTAGTGACAACCACCAGTTGGGTGGTGTGAGATGTTTGACATGGAAAAACATGTGGCATTTCTGAAACAACCACTAACTAGGTGAGGTGATATATGAGACCTTAATAAAGTTAAATGTATTTTATAAATTCTTACTAGTAAGGAGATGAAGCAGGTGGGGTTGTGGTTCATGGTGGCTTGGTCAGTGCATGATGAACCAGCACATGTATTTTTATATATTATTTACTTATTTCATGATATACACTATTATATATATTGTAAATTTATAGTAATGATGCATTGGTGGTTTCCTAATGAGTCTTGTAATCACACCCTACTCGGGAATTTCAATGTGCTTGTAGATTTCATGACTAGATATCTGATGAAGGGAAAGGGTTCTATGGTGGACAGTTGAGCGGTGGAACATAGATATGAGGAAGATCGAGAAAGAAACCGAAATACCCCACATATGTTTGTTTATTTAATAGTCATGTATTTACCTACTAATTATACTTTAGACAATCTAATAACCTTGGGATATATTTTTTTATCTAGGTCAATTTTTTAGTTTCTTCATTTTACTCTGATTATTTATTCATTGTTTGATTTTTTGTTCATTATTATCCTATTGGATGACATTATATTGAGGTTATAGTCTCCCCACTATCAAATTTAGACCCTTGAAATCAGTCAACAACCTCTTGTATATGTGGATGCCTGTATGAGGTCATGTGAACTTTCATATCAGACCCGGTGGTTTGGTTTAGGATGTTACAAAATGGTATTAGAGTGCCAGGACTCACTAACTTGTTTATTCCCTTTACGTTGATTTGGGATAGAGAAGATAGGTAATATGATAGTTGGGACTCCGGAAAAATATCTATAAAAATACATTTTCATCACTGTATAGTATACCTCCATGTTACCATAAAATGATATTTTTTTTACTATTATAGTTAATTAAAATCACCTTGGGTGATGAACATGATGTTGATACATGATTTTGAGTGCATATATGCATCATGACTAGGAATGTAGGCTTACATGAATATATATATATATACCTATTTTAATGTTGTATATTAGTTATTTAATAAAATTCCTTGATTTATAGTTTTTTTGGATAGTTTCTTTAATGTGTGATATATCTATGTTATCATTCCATTTTGATATATCTTTTTAGTAATTAATTAGTTAAACTGAGCATGTTTTTGTGTTAGTATATATATATATATATATATATGATGGTTGTGAATAATGTGTAGGGGAAGATACTAGGGTTAGTATTATGAGGGGTGTACCTTGGGATGATGGTAAATACTAGGAAACCCTTATGTGGTCCCATAGACTAGTTAGGACTTTTTATGTTCCAAATTTACTTCATGATACAGATATGTAACCTCAAAGATGTTTGACATGAACAACAAATAAGGCAGGAAAGGATATCTTTGTGCCACTGCCTATGGTGAAAGAGGATTCTCCCCAGTACTCTCATGTACTCGAAAAAATGATCCAAGCTACAGATATCATTCATACAAGACTCTTTTGGATAGTTTCCATTCAATTCAAAGTCACTCAGAGGACTATAAATGACCATTATTGGGATTTTATTCTTTAACATCCTCCAGTATTTTAGGGTACTAGTGGCCCACAGGATAAAGAGGATTGGTTGGAATTCATTAAGAGTGTCTTCAAGCTAGTATAGATTCCTGAGGAATGACAAGTTATTCTAGAAACCTTTATGTTCCATGGAGCTTCCAGGAGATGGCGGACTACCATGAGTTAGTCTTGGAGATGAGAGGGTATTACTTGGATGATCTTCAAGGAACTATTTTTTGAGAAGTTATTTCTAGACATGATGAAGTTGTATCTTTCCTAAGATTTCATAGAGTTAAGATATGGTTCTATGACTGTCTCTTCATACTCTATGCACTTTATAGATTTTCTTCACTTTTATCCTTTTTTGTCTAGAAACAAGGCATATATAGATTAAAAGTTTGAGATAGACCTTATAACGGAGCTTAGATTTCAAGTTAGAGGCTTTTAAATGACGAGATAATGAGAGGTTCTTCATAATCCCCTGACCTTTGAGAAGGGAATGGAAGAAGATGAGGTAGAAGGCTTACTTCTAACTCATGGTGGGCCAGTGACTGAGCTTTACCTTACTACCATGGGAGACCCTTCTAATAGTAGTAAGATAAAGGTGGTCCAGGATCATCATATTGGAAAACAATTGGGTCATATTAAAACTTCTCTAGTACCCTCTATAGGAGATAGGTGATATAACTATAGGCTAAGGGGGCATTATAGTAGCACTTACAATAAGATAGCAGTGTACTTCCACCAGTGAGAAAAGGTTGGTAATCTTCAATGCTTTTTCTCAAAGGTCCCCGAGAGGAATTCTAGGAGGTTAGGATAATATGTGAGTGGAGGACCCTAATAGAGGATTTAGACTCCCCTAATGAAAAATACTCAATAGAGTTGTGGAAATGATCATGGAGATGAAGCATGAAAATTATATGTAGTGGATCAAGCTCTAACAGGTGGTGTTGATGAACTTAATATTGTATGAGGTATGGTCTTAAACATATCTTTTTGAACTTATGCCTTATCTAATATTAGTTTTTTCATTGTATCTGTAGGATGTTTTTATATTTGATTTACTGGTAGAGTTATGTTTCCCTAAATTCCCTTTATATAATACATTATTTAATGATGATGTGAAATCATAGTAAATGAGAGATTGGTATTCAGTGCTTCCATTTGTGAGAGACTGATGAGTGGCTCACTCACTGGAGGATCTAGAAAATCTCCATATCTGAGGGATCATACCCCTATATTCAGTTCCCTTGAGAACTTTTTCAAATATAAATGCACATTTTATGTCATACTTTTGGCAGGTATTGTAAAAATCTCTAGGGACTCAGCTAAGATTTATAATGACATACCATCCTTAGATCGATAGATAGTCTAAGTGAACTACATGAATATTGGAAGATTTTCTCCAAGTTTTCATGCTAGACTTCATTGAAGCATGGGACGATCAACTAGCCTTAGCACCTTAAGAGGCACTTTATGAAAGATCATTTATTTTATTACCTTGATGGCATGTTTTGGGTGGCACAGTAGTTTTGGGGCCAAGTTTGGTTCGAGATACCTTCGAGAGAGTGTAGTTGATACAAAGAGGTTTATCATTGCTCAGAGAAGAAAGAGATATTATGTCAACCATAGGAGAATACCTTTGGAGTTTGTTGTGGCTGATCAGGTTTTTCTTTTGAGTGAAACCTCAGTTGGGGAACTGACATTTGAGGAATTAGGTTAAGTTATCACCATGTTTTTTGGGACCCTTTGAGCTCAACGAACAGATGGGGACAATGGAATACCATATGGACTTTCCTACTTATTATTAAGGCATGAAATATTTATTCCACATTTCTTAGATTTAGAGGTACACGCCTGATCCTATGCATGTTATAGACTGCAAGGACACTGAGTTAGAACTAGATGCATCATATGAGGAGCATCTGATGTGATTATTAGGCTAGAGTGAGAAATTCCTCTGAGGGAAAATGGTACCACTTTTCTAAATTCGATGACATCATGGACGAATCCAGGGGATATGTGAGAATTTGAGTCTAATTTTTTAACTCAGTGGCATGAATTATTCTAACAAGATCGCTAGAGATATTTATTGGGGATTACTAGTTGATTGAGTGTGAGAATTGTAACATAATAGTATTTTTTTATGAATAATAAAACCCACTTTGTTAATAATTTATGAGTGTTTTCATGTGGTAAATGTAAATTTTCAATAAAAATAACTTGATATATGTTTTAATGGATTTTTGTAAGGGTAAATTCTCAGTTAAAACCTTGGAATATTATATAGAGTATTTACATAGTTAAGTGATGAGATAGCATGGGATTATGAGGCCCATAGATCCTCAGTGATAAAAGAATAAAAAAATATTAAATATATTATATTAAACATGTGTGATTTTTTTTCAATATAATTGAATATCTCCCAAATGGTGATTTATATGAGAAATTAGAGACCACTGTTAGGTTTGGTATGTAAGGTTTACACTAGACATGACATAACATTTTTTTGTGTCATATGTTTGGTCAGATCGCACAAAATGATAACTTGTTTAATATTTTTATTATATATTTTTTTAAAATAATAAAATATATCTCATATGTTTCATATTATGAGAAATATGATACCTCTTTTGGTTCTAAGGTGCGGGGTTTACCATAGGTGCAATATAACATCTGTGTGTGTCGGGTGTTTAGTGACATCATATACAAGGGTAATTTATTAAATGTTTTTATTACAATTTTTTAAGAAAAAAATTAAGTATCTCCCAAACGGTGTCTTGTATGTGAAACCCAAGACCACTATTAGGTCCATAATGTTAGTTTTACCCTAAATGAATCATAAACTTTGTGTATGTCGGATGTTTAATTACATCGCACAGGTAATCGTTATCCTTAATTATTTTATTATTAATTTAATTAATTAAAATTCATTTTTTTATTTACCCCATATTCTTCAATGTGGATACTTAATTTTTTGATGTGGATTAATTCCAAAAATATGTATTTGAACCCATTTCAACCCAAAAAATCATCAATGCATTAAATGGGTAAAATTTATGACTTCGCTTTAATTTTTCAGTTGAAATAATGGATTAATGTGGGGTATTAATTTCTTCATCTTTTTGGTGGGTATGTGGTTTTGGGTCTTCAAATAGTAGAACAAATTTTCTTTTTTGTTGGATGATCCCATTGAAACTGAGTGATCTTGAGACTCCTTTCATGTGTTTGTTGATGAATTTATAGATCATTTTCTTCCTCCCTCCACAGTACTTTCTCCTTGTGCACAACCCTATTGAGGAAGGTGAGTTTGATTTTTCTTTTTCTTTTATTTTATTATTATTCCCCATTTTATCTTTATTATAAATGAAATTATGGAAATAAATGGTTGAATAATAATAAAATAAATTCTGGTTTTTATCAAAGTATAAATTCCACAATATTGTCTAATGATAACTGCACAAACTTAATAAGGATAATTATAAGAAATTTTCAAATGATAATTGTGAATTTTTAACAAGGATGATTATGAAAAATTATCAAAATATAACTATGAAAATTTAAAAAAATATTTTTTTTAAATTATTAAATGATAATTTTACAGTCTTAGAAAACGATAATTTTCAAGAATTTTGAAATAATGATTACCACAAATTATCAAATGATAATTACACTAGATAATCGGTGGATGATTTATAGAATAAAAATTATGAAAGTATAATTGCATGGATTTATCGAGTGATAATTTATAGAATTTCTAGATGATAATTACTTTTAATTATCAAAGAATAATTATTAAAATTATCAATTGATAATTGTTAGTTTATCAATAGATAAATTATAATAAATTATAAAAATATAGTTATAAAGGATAAATTATGATAAATTATCAAAATATAATTATACAGGATAATTTATAATAAATTATCAAAAGATAATTATAAAAGGATACTTTATAATAAATTATCAAGAGATAATTATAAAAGGATAATTTATAATAAATTTTCAAGTTATAATTATAAAAGGATAATTTGTAGTAAATTATAAAAATATAATTATAAAGGATAATTTATGAGAAATTATCAAGAAATAATTATAAAAGGATAATTTGTGAAAAATTATAAAAAGATATTTATAAAAAGATAATTTATGAGAAATTATCACAAAAATTATAAAAGGATAATTTATAAGAAATTATAAAAAGATAATTATAAAAGGATAATTTATAAGAAAATATGAAAATATAATTATTATTATGGAAAATATTATGAGTGCTTGTGCTAACCTAGAATGATAATCCCTAAATTATCCAAGAGAGATAAAGTATAATTGCCTCAGATATTTTATTTCTTTCTAAAATAAAATAGCTAGTTTTGGTTCTAGGATCCCATGTAAAACCTTCAGTGTTGAATTGTTGGTAACTAAGATAATAAGGCCCACAATGAGGTTTTATTGACTGATGAGGTTACCACTTTAGCATTTGAACCACACATAGTGGTTTATTCTTGCTGTTTATGTTGATGAATTTAAGGTAGGATGTTCCTTACCATTATGGGCCATTTATATATGACTTTTATCATGATGTTATGTTTATTCTTGACTAACCCATGCTTGAGATGAGTTTTATTTGGGTGTGTGAGTGGTCACGGGCTTTCTTTATTATGAACTTATGATCATGTGTGGATCCAAACTTTGATCTTGGTGTGCCTTATCATTCCTTTCTATGACATGTATTTTTTGTTTGTTATATAGCCTATGTAATTGTGCCCCAGGGACTAAGATATTCATGGGGATCCTAGATTCGTGATTTATGCAGTTCAAACATCCTTAAAGGTGGGTGTGGATACCCCTGTATAGGGGAAAGCATCGGTAGTTGTTTACCCAACTTGATATAGTCCAAACTTCCTTAAAAGAGGGTGTGTCTAACCCTATAGAGGTGAAATCATAGTGTCTAGTTGTAAGAGACTAGTCATGGGTTCATATAGACTTGGTTCATGGGTTATTAAAAGTATAAGTAGATTGGGGATCAACCTGACGGGACATGCAGCATTCTGGTGACAACCACTAATTGGGTGGGGTGAGACATTTGGCATAAAGGAATGTGTGGCATTCCTAAAACAACCATCAACTGGGTAGGGTGAGATATGATCCCTTGATGGATTTACATGTGTTCTAGAAATTCTTACCAAAAATGAGATCAAGTAGGTGGGGTTAGGTTTGTGGTGGCTTGGTCAGTGCATGATGACTTGGCCCATGTATATTTATTGAGAATTTAATTATTTAGTTATATGAACTGTGATATATATTGTTCACTTATTGTAATGATTCATTGGTGGTTTCCTATTGCTTCATGTACTCACTCCCTAATTGAGCATTTTGATGTGCTTGTGGATTTCATGACCATAGATCCAGTGATGGTTAAGGACCCTATGGTGGATGGTAGAGAAATGGAACATGGAGCTGGAGTGGACTAAGATAGAAACCGAAGTAACCCATAGATGTTTTTTATTTACTTTTCTTTTATTTACCTAATGATTATACTCTGGATAGGCTTACCACTTTGGGAGTTGTTTTTATATCTATGTCACTTATTTAGTTATCATATTTTACTCTAATTATTTATTCATTTTTTGATTATTATTCATTATTATCCTACTCAATGACATGATGAAAAGGGTATAGTCTCGCTAATATTAGATTTATACCCTCACTGGTAATCTGCATCCTCTTATGCATGGGGAGTATGCATGAGGTCATGTGACCTTCCAGCTCAGACTCGATGTTTTAGGTCGGTACGTTACATACCTCCACTATCAAGGATCCATACACCAGTATGATCTAATTATTTAAGAGAAATATTAGTAACTTATTCCTTATTAACTCTTTTATTTTTGATTCATATCTTTGAAATCACCCATGTATTTGAATGACATGCTTGAAATTCTTCATTATATAATGGACCAACTTCATCTTACAAAGATTCAAATAATTTTTTCATTTTCATCCCACTTAATGATTCTTTATGCTTCTGTATATGAGCATTTATTATCTTAATCATCACATTCCCCTGCATTTTAAATGAGAAATACCTAGATATATGTTCAAATCTTCTAAACTGAAAATAATTACCATCCAAAGAATGCCTATAATATTATTCTTTGCTCGGCTACCTCTATTTCTCTCATGACCTTTTTTTCATGTTATCTATAAATAAATATTTTAAGAATGTCCTATTTTTATATAACAATAACAATTTATATGATGTGAATTGTTGTGTGACTCTACAAAAACACTACTTTTCCCTTGAATACTCTGTGTATTCTGATTTGAATTCAAACCCAAAACAACCTTCAAATTTAAAGTAGGTGCTCTAGGAATGGTTTCAACCATCACTACTTTCTATTTATGATTAAGATTCATACTAAATTTTTTATTTTGATGTGTCTTTTTCTTTTCCCAACACTCCTTTTCTAATTTTTTTGGGCCTCCACACTCTATTTTTACATTTCATTCTGCCTTTATGATATTATTTATAGATTTCATACAATAATTCAAGATTCTTTCTTTATCTTTGACTTTTCCTTATAGGTCGATAACCTCCTCTCCAAGATCTTTGATATGTTTAACACGGTCTTCCACTATGTTAGTCAGACTATCGATAACTCTTTTTTAATATACATATTTGAGTTTGTACTCAACAACCTTTTTTTGAATTTTATGACTTTTTAAATTTAAGTATTTCAATATCTACCCTCAACTCAGACTTCGAATATTCTTACTATTGTATATATAGTTTCTCATCATGAACTAATATATTGATTTTATTCATTTTATCTCTCCAAATGCACATATCTTTAAGAGTGGCCTCTAATTCTTCCTGTAGATCAACTATCACTTATCCTTCATCGTAATCACTCTCTTCTAATATTGAGGAACTTCTTATAGATACCACTAAATTATATTCTATGTGGTCTTTATAGTCTTCAATTTCTACTACCTTTGTTTATTTAGAACCACTATTCTCTTGTGAAAGAAGGTTCTTTTCCTTGGAAGAATATTTCTTCATGGGAACTCCATCATCCTCATCATCATATTTAAACTTCTTGGAACACTTTTTTTCAAGGTTCCCAACTTTTCCACACACTTAAAATACATGAGTGGAATTTTCCCTTTAATCTTTCTTCCCATTTATAGATTTTAGGAAATGAATTACATGATTTTATCCACCTCTTATTCTTCTTGATAATCCTCTATGGTAATTGAAATCAAATATTTAAATTCCACCTCATTTTACTTCCCATTTTTCATAGCATCATTATCATAATTCCTAATCTCGTATGAGACTAGAGTACTATAAACATTATCTAACATCATCCCATTTAGATAATTATCTTAAATAATATATCCTTTTTTATTGAAAAAAATTTAGAAAAATCCACAATATGTACTTTATAATCTTTACATCATTGAGGGTTTCTCCAATACCAAAACTTTCCTCAAAAATAATATTCACCTGATCAAATAATCCACCAATAGTTTCATTTGGGTGCACCCTTAAGTCCTATTACTTGTTCCACAAAACATTCAATTTAGTTTCTCAAACATTTTGAGTTTCTTTCATAGATATTAATCATATTTCCCACATGTAGTGTAAGGATTAACATGAAATCATTGTTCATTCCCACTAAATGAGCATCGAAAAATCTACAAGGGAAGAAATACCCATAACATGGGTATTATTTTCTATACAAAACAAAGGAAAAGAAGGTGTAAAAATCATAAAAATTGAAAAACCTTCTGAAAGACATGTGATCGCATGACCTTTAAATGGTCATGTGAATAGGTAATTCACAACACATGACCTATGGGAGATCAATCGAATCCCCTTTGACAATCCCTTCTTTTCTTTTTAATGCATCCAAGACAGTAACTAATCATGTGATAGTTTCTAGATGATTCCCTCGGAATCACGTGACTTTTCATTTGGTAGGTTCCTAACAAACCATCCAAAAATACTTGTAAAATAAAGTAAATATGTGAAAAATGAATAATCCTTTCGAAGTCATTGATATTCACATGATGTACCTTTATGGTTCACAAGAAACTACATAATCCTTAGTGATATGTCCAAATTTCCATGCAAGAACTCACTAGCATGTTACCTTCATTAAGCGAAGGGGTTTTGGACATGTCTTGTCGATTTCATGCTAGCCCTTTGGCTACATAGAAAAATATAGGGCTTTTCCATGAAAATGATCACACTCACCACAAGACCCTTTATTAGTCACGTCATGTATCATAGATAAAGGGAGTTATTATTTTCTACAACACTTGCAAAAAATCAAGAGATCACCAACCCTTGAAAAATAAATAAATAAATAAAAGGGGGAAAGGAAGTATCTTATTGTGGAGAAAAGATACATTGGTCATCTTGTGAAAGGGGTTATGCACCTTGGGTGATCACCATTGATCCCACAGAGGGTCCCCTCAACATGTTAGCAGGATCCCATGGAAGCCCTCTGGAGGATTATCTTAATCTCATGAAGGCCCCCTGGCAAGTCACCTTTATCTCATGGAAGAGCCCAAAAAAGTCTCATTTAAACGCACAAAATCCTTCTCACGGGCATTATGATCTCAGAAAGGACCCTATACATATCATATTAACCATTTGGGATCCTTTTAACATGTTCACATTGTTAGGAAAAGGAAAAGGTGGAACATTCTCGCGGTCTTTGAATATCACGCAATGCTATGACTAGCCTACGTTAGGATCTCATGAAGCACGTGACAGCAAACCCCTCCACTAATTCCATCCTAAATATATGATATACACACTCATAAAGGTGGAATATAATGGGTGTGGTGAGTCCTATAAATCCCCCCCTCCCAACACAGAAAAACTACTACTAAACCATGGTTGACCACACATAAGAGTACATGAGTTGATTTCTCAGAGCGGTCCATCACGTGATCACAAAGGTTTTTTGCCAAGTAAAATCCGATAATAATCTAAGGTATCACTAGTCATGCATAGTCACTTCTCATGATCACTTGAGATCCTAAAAAGTACTTTTATCGTGTCAACTAAATTATGCGAATTATATCCTGCATGTCAGTCGGGTCACATGAAACCTAAAATAAGCTAACTCTGGAAAAACCTAATGCACATATGAAATAAAAGGCTAGAATAAAGATTAAAATATGGGAGACACGTTCAAATAACATATACAATGATCCTCATGTTCTTTTCATGACTCGTCCAAATCTTTCGATAACACCAAAACATGTTGCTCAAATCATGCAATGCTACCTTGACATACTATTTAAATCATGTGATGTCCCCTGAACACACTACTAGAAAAACAGTTATTTGCGACGGGTCATTTGCGACGGGATCCCGTCGCAAATGGCTTTTTGCGACGGGGGCCCGTCGCAAATGGCATGTTGCTGAAAACGGCGTCGCAACAACACTTATTTGCGACGGGCCCGTCGCTAAAGCCTTTTTTTGCGATGTTTATTCTCCCCGTCGCAAATAGTACTCCGTATATTTGTAAAAAACTTTTAAAATAGTATTTGCGACGGGAACCGTCGCAAAAGCTATTTTTTTAAAAAAAATAAAAAATTATTAATAAATTATTTTAATGCATATAATAATACTAGTATTTGCGACGGGCATAGTATCCCGTCGCAAATACTATAAAAAAAATAAAAAAAAATAAATTATTAATAAATTATTTTAATTAATATAATAATAGAATTATAATTCCCAAATAAAAATAATAAATTATTTTAATTAATATAATAATAATAGAATTATAATTCAAAAATAAAAAATAATAGAATATTAATAAATGATTTAATTAATATAATAAAATTATAATTATAATTCATAAATAAAAAAATATTAATAAGTTATTTTAATTATTGGTAATTATTACTAATTATTGGTAATTATTACTAATTATTGGTAATTATTACTAATTATTGGTAATTATTACTAATTATTGGTAATTAATACTAATTATTACTAATTATTACTAATTATTGGTAATTATTCCTAATTTTTACTAATTATTACTAATTATTACTAATTATTACTAATTATTGGTAATTATTACTAATTATTACTAATTATTACTAATTATTGGTAATTATTGGTATTTATTCCTAATTATTACTAATTATTACTAATTATTGGTAATTATTGGTAATTATTACTAATTATTACTAATTATTACTAATTATTCCTAATTATTCCTAATTATTCCTAATTATTCCTAATTATTCCTAATTATTCCTAATTATTACTAATTATTGGCAATTATTGGTAATTATTGGTAATTATTGGTAATTATTGGTAATTATTGGTAATTATTGGTAATTATTGGTAATTATTGGTAATTATTGGTAATTATTACTAATTAGTGGTAATTATTAGTAATTATTACTAATTATTACTAATTATTGTTAATTATTGGTAATTATTACAAATTATTGGTAAGTATTACTAATTATTGATAATTATTACTACTTATTGGTAATTATTACTAATTATTGGTAATTATTACTAATTATTGGTAATTATTACTAATTATTGGTAATTATTACTAATTATTCCTAATTATTGATAATTATTGGTAATTATTCCTAATTATTAGTAATTAAATGAATAATTACCAATAATTAGGAATAATTACCAATAATTACAAATAATAACATTATTAGTATATTTTATTATTAATATTAAAATAATATAATTTTCTAATTTATATACAATTCTCCTTTCATCTGTGCGTTTTCTATCTCCACATACAAATAATACATGTGAAGACAGCAAACACACAGATAAAAAGAGAATTGTATATATATAAAAAATTATATTATTTTAATATTAATAATAAAATATACTAATAATGTAATAATGTTATTATTCCTAATTATTGGTATTTATTATTAATTATTAATATTTATTCTTAATTATTAAAAATTATTACTAATTATTCCTAATTACCATTAACTATGAACAATACTAATAATTTAAATTTATTAAGTAACAAAACAATGTAAACATAATTAAATTACAACTAATTAAGAATAATTGAAACTAATAAAAAATTAAAAATAAATATTAAATTAAAATGAACATAAATACCTTGAAAATTGATCTGCTCTGATCGTTCTTCAAAACTTTAATATCAACTCCGGAGAAAAAAATTAAACTGGAGAAAAACTGAACTTTAGAAATACAACTTTGAGAGAAGAAGAAGATGGAGTTTGAGAATGATTTGAAAAAAACGGATGGGGGTATTTATAGGTTAGATTATTTGCGACTGGTCCATTTGCGACGGGAATCCCGTCGCAAATAGTGTTATTTGTGACGGTACCCGTCACAAATACCTTAGCCAACATTTATTACGGTCAATGGTTAAATAGTTATTTGCGACGGGTCCTGTCGCAAATAACCACCTGCCGACATACTATTTGAGACGGGGGAATATTCCCGTCGCAAATACCTTTTACCGCCGCCGGTTATTGGCGACGGGAATATTCCCCCGTCGCAAATAGTTTTCCCGCGATTTGGCGCGCAACGCGCGCCAGTTCTTTTGCGACGGGGAAAGCAATCCCGTCGCAAAAGCCTACTTATTTACGACGGGTAAATACCCCTGTCGCAAATAAGTTTTTCACGGGGCTATTTGCGACGGGATTTATTCTCGTCGCAAATAACCCGTCGCAAATACCCATTTTTCCCGTAGTGTACATGTCAAAGTAAATCACGAAATGAACTCTGAGCAAGCCAACCAAGTGTTGAGAATACCTCTGGGCTTTCCATCCAAAACATTAGGATGTCCTCCAGACATGTCACCCAAGTTACATGGTGAAACTAGGAAAAGTCAGGTAGGCCTCGTGGTGATACCAAGACAAATCATACTGTTTCATGTGATGTCCTGGATCATGTAATGTCCTCCGGACAAGTTATCCCCAATCATTTGGAACCCTCCAGACATGTCATACTAGATCATGTGGCACACCCCAAACATGTCAACCTATATCATGTGATGTCCTCTAGAAAAGTCTTTCATATCATGCAGTTCCCTCCAGAAATGTCATCCTAGATCATGTGTCACCCTCCAAACATTTCAACCTAGGTCTTGCGATGTCCTCTAGACAAGTCATCATGTATCATGCAACGTCCTCCGAAAAAAGTTAACCATGTCATGTTACACCCTCTGGACATGTCATCATTTATCATGTGATGGTCTCTAAACATGTCATTCAGGTTATGCAAGGTCCTCCAAAAAATTCAACTCGATCATGTGATTGTCTTGACATATTCACTAAACAACTAAGACATGTTCATACATTCTCAAACATGTCAGGAAGAAAATCATAAAATGTCAGATAAGTAGTTAGGATGTGTCAAACTGGCATCCTGGGACATGACAACCTTGTCTCGTGGATACACAAAGAAAACCATAGTTTATAAGCCCCAATCCGTAGTATAATATGATATTTCCCCTATGTTAATAAAACCTTAGTGTGTAATCCCCGATCAATGGAATAATATGATATGTCCCCCATTTTAGGGAAGCCTCAGTGTGTAATCCCCAATTATCAATATAATAAGATATGTCCCCTATGTTAGGGAATCCTCAGTGTGGAAGCCCTGATCAGTGGCATAATATGATATGTATCCGATGTTAGGGAAACCTCAGTGTGTAATCCCTGACCAAATGAACTATAATGACTCTTATTCCTACTATAACTAGGATACATAGGATGATCCTAAGTCCTGATCTCTAATTGGTATCCACTTCAATGTAAGTCCCCCCATGTCTCTGATATTCCAAGCATCAGGACCCAATAATTACCATGGACTAATCATTTTGAATCATCAACCATTGGATTGAGAAGTAAAATTAACTATGATGACTCTAATTCCTTTAATAACTAGGATATGTAGGATTCCTTTCTAAGGCCCAAGATCTAATAGTCATCCACTTCAGTGTAAGTCCCCCCATGTCGCTGACATTCCAACCATCGGGACCCATTCATTCTCATGGGCTAATCATTCTGCCTCATCCACCAGTGGATCGAAAAGGTAACTAAACTATGATGAATTTTATTATTTCCATAACCAGGATACGTAGGACGTCTTCCTAAGGCTTGAGCTCCATATTAAATATCCAAATCACTTTCTTAGTACATGAGTTTTGCATCCATATGTAATGATATTGATTACTTGTTATCCCTTATTTCTCACACTAAGCATCTCTCACATGGGCTTATGTAGATTCAATGATTATATCATTCACATGATGAATCTTTACCAACCAGGGAAATCTCAGCATGTAATCCTCGATCAGTGGCATGAACAACTACCCCCATATAAGGGAATCTACTTTAGGGAAAGTCCTAAGGGCAAAACTAAACTATGATAACTCTGATTCCTTTCCTAAAAAATATATGTAGGATGCATAATTAAGGCTCAATATTGATACTCACTTCCTAAGTCCCCTCATATGTTTCATTTTTTCATAACATTAAACTGCACAATTTCAATGAACTATGTGGTTTTTGATTCCTATTATAAAATAGATATGTAGGATGCCTAATAATGGCTTAATCCCATCCTCAAAATATTAATAATCTCCCTATATGGTAGTAAACACCAAAGTTCCTTGTTATATGGATTAAAAATATATGAAACTACCCATTAAGATAAAATTGATGAAGGACCTCAAATACATATAGATGGCCTCATTAATAGGCCCTCCTTTACACATGGAAGGATTTGGTACTTGATTATTTGTTTGGATAACAGGTCTTGTATCGGGATTAGGAAGGGATTCATGAGCATATATTAAATCTATAATATATTTCTATAGTAGTAAATAATTCCCCCTAGAAGGGTGTGATGAGACCAATCTCCTATCCTCTCGACCAATGTGAGTTCCTAAGTTCAATTGGGTCTGAAACCCCAATTGATTTCTTGCCTTTGGAAAGTAGTTTTGTACCCAGTTATGGATGTAGGAACCATTGTGAGTTTCTATAGAAGATAAAAATTAATGTTCAACCTGATTTTAATGATTGTATAGACATTTAACCCCCTATAATTAAACCATCAGTCCTTCTATCCACTTCTTTTCTCAATGAAACAAAAATGGTGAATCTGATGTGAAATAATATAACTATGGAATCTTATTCACGAGATAAAATTGATAGACTTTATAGTTCTAATCAGACCATTTTTTATTTCCACATGGGTGATCACCATCAAAATTTATCTTTTCCTGATGAAATAAAATGTTTTACCCAATTTAAATCTCTCAAATAGAAAAGTGATCAGTTTACCATTTGTTAGAACATTTTTTTGTATATCCTATACATAAAAAAAGTGGGGAACCTAACATGAATCTTTCAAAATTATAAAAATGACCAGATGATACTATTTAGTTGGGGTTCTCATGAAATAATTCCATATGCTATTTTACAAGTTTATGAAAGTGGACTGGCTGGACTAGGATAAGAAAGGAAAATCATGTTACCCATTAATATCTGATTGAGCATACTTTATGCCTATGATGATTCACTTATCGGTGAAATTTTCCTTATTATATTCAGGGTCAAAAATATTTCTACCACAAATAACACTTAAAATAAGATAATTTATTCATCGAGTGACCGTTATGGAAAATCAATTGTGGTTGTAACCCCCGCGGATCTTAGAATGACTTCACTTTCCTGACACCTTCAGCATCATGTGGTGAATGTAATGGTTTGGGAATACTATCGACATAGTAAAATATCGACCCTTGAAGATAACCTTGAGGGTATCCCAATGATTAAATTAATGAGTCTTCATTGACCAAAGAAAACTTCCATAAAGCCAATGGTGCTCATTTCCATTTACAACTGCTTCGGATGCTTATCCCTAGAGCTCGAAAATCACCACCTTCAGTATCAGATGAAGGGGAATCAAGGATTCAACTGTAGACCCCTTCTAGTTCATGATCCACTGAGGAGTGATCTTATCAACCTTCAATTCCAGTGGCATCCCTATAGTTCCCTTCAATCACCTGCTGAGGGTACTACATGACACATTTCCACCTCTGTCACCCATGCACGGGCAATAAGGAAGACGCGGAAAACATAGAAAGATATGGATAACCATGAGTGGGATCATATCCCCACTCTCACTAATAAATACCTCTAGTATATTCTGGTGGTATATAATAATAAAGATCATATCCCTACTCACTCTAAACAATTCTATGGGAATATTCCTATAGAAATCATGGTGGAGGTGCATATCTCTACCCCCATGCATGATGTCCATCAGCATATTTTGATGGCACAAGGAGGAAAGAATTGGGCTCATGTCCCCACTTCAATTGAAGATATTTTCCAGTATATACTACAAATAGAACATGTGTAGGATTACATTTATATACATGCTTAGCTAAAATTCCATTAAAAATTAGTAAAAACTGAATAAATCCATCAACATATTCTGAAACTGATACAGATATGGGGATAGGTGCATATTCTTATCCCTATATCCATGAAACCACAAAACTCAAATCAGTATGAACAATAGGTTACTCTAGAGTAAGCACACATTCTTTCCCCAATACAATAGGATTATCAAAATATTCCGGTAAAGCATGAGTCAATATACTAGGTTCATATTCCCATTTCAATTGGGGATCGCCAAGTGAGAGTGACACATGCCTCAGGAAAGGGGAACATTACTATCAAAAAATATCGGTGACATACTTAAAAGGCATGGGATCAAGATCATATCCCCATTCTAGCTGAGGATCACCAAGTGAGAGCGAAACATTCCACAATACAAGCTCATATTCCTATAAAAAAGACTAGTGACATACTATAAAGGATCAAGATCAGGCTCATATACCTATTTTGATCGAGGCACAGTAGGTGAGAGTAGAGCACACCTTAGGATAGGATCATATTCCTATCAATGAATCTAGTTGAAATATTCTAGTATCTCGTGAAATCCAATATCATATCCCTACTTCCGATGATGAATGACCACATCGGTATCCTTCAGAGTCCATATAGAAGGAGGCTCATATCCCTTATCCAATTTTTGAGGTCCATCTACATATTCTGATGGGGAATGATTATTCATAATTGAATCATTTTCCAATTACAATCAAGGATCACAAAGTGAGAGAGGCACATTCCTCAAGACTGGCTCATATTCCTATCAAAAAAGACCAGTGTCATACTCCAAAGACTCAATATCAGGATCATATACATATTCTGATCAAGGATCACTAAGTGAGATTTGGACATGCCTTGGGATAGTCTCATATTCATATCAGTAAAGATCATTGGTGTACAACATTGGTTTTTCAGTAGTAGGTTCATACTGACACAGCACCGGATGATTATCCGTATATTCTAACAACCATCATACAATAGGATCATATCCATGCACAAACCTAAAAGGTAGGTTATAATATTCCTTCCATGATTCAAAACAAGGCTCATATCCCTAATCTACTCAATTTCAGTGTCCTTGTGGTTGTTTGAGACATATTCTCAACACCCCAAGGGTCTACTGACTTTTCAACTGAAGAAAAAGGTGATCATTACTGTGATAGTCCTACTCATAGTAGTTTAGAGATGGATCGCATGGACTCTACTCCTAACATCCATTATATTCCACCTCCCCATAGTGATATATCCCATAGAAAAGTAAATACTCCCCTTACCCATAAACCATTTTATAGAGAGGTTCTATAAACTCAGACTCCTTCACATAAATTGGTGGTCAAAACATTAGGGTCAACCATATATTGTTCCCCATCAACTACCAGATACACACCACTCTAGTCAGCAAGCAACCCTGAGAAACACCTTTTGTGGTTTAACAAGATGGAGGCATGTAAGTCTAATGAAGAGGAAGTTGAAATTTACATTTAGAGAGAGTTATCCAAAAACAACCTCCATGACATGTTCTAGCCCCTTGCTACATCTGACTATGAGATCCCAAACAAGATATAGAAGGAGTGTGTGCCTTATCTATAATAAAATGTATAGTATAATCATCAACATATGAAGGATGGACACATACCTTATCCAGGATATGAGGTTAACCTTCGAAACATCATGATAATTTATTGTTAGCTAGACCTGGATGCTATCTCCATGGCTCAAGATCCAAAACCATAAAATCACCATGAAAATTTATAGTACACTTTCCACAATTGAATAAAAACTCTTCAAAAACTAGTCACTAAAGCATCATCTTATATCTGTATTCAAATATGGGTAAAGTATGGATCATCTAACTTCACCAAACCCATGTAATAAAAGGTCCCCTTAGATATGGAATCATGTAGTGTCATAGCCTTCGATGAAGTTAGAAGACCGGATAACGTGTGAGCTAATTGGTCACTACAATGGGATTCCCCAACTTCAATGGTGCCAATAAATCATGAATAGATGGAGAGGATAGCCGATAGATATTTGAACTAGGACCCTTTAAGAAATGGGAATAAATTTCAGACATAGAAGTTGATGTTGCGGTCAACTTGGAGATATCTTGTAAATAATGACTCTCGACATGGGATACTATTGCACTAGTTCATACACAATCACAACCGCACCAAATAGAGTGAATCGCAGTAATAAATACTATAACAGTATTCCATAAGCTAACCCATCCCCCCATGATAGGTTAATATCTTCCACCACCTACACCCCTCAATCATCAATTCGTAAGAGGATCCAAGACATATTGGCAGTAGCTGCAAATAAACCCCATCCCACTGGGCTGGGGGAATTTATATCATAATAAACACCACCAAATTCATCATCCCGTAAGGGGGTACTAGGGAAATCAATAGTGGTTCTAGATCAACCCTATCCCACTAGGATGGAGGGATTTATATCTGAATGTCTTTCCCAATAATCATAAAATACTTGATTGGAATCATCATATCCTCAACAATTGGATAAAAAAATGCCAATTGTTACCCTGAATAGTCCCTAGCCCACGGGGTTGGGGTTATTTTCATCATCATCACCATAGAGGAAATCATTCATGTCTAGATAATGAGGTAAATATTAATGATTGGTATAAAATACGTTCCTCCTACCGTAAGAAAAACCCCTTCTATTTGGGGGTAGTTTGGCAATCATGACCAGAAACTCCCTCAAGGTAACTACTCATAGACCAATATGGGAAGAATGTATGGTAAAGGAAATCAAACCCCACTAGGGTCACAAGCAAAAATGGTCCAATATGACTAAGGGTTTGAGAAATGAACCTAATAAAAGCAATGAAGAATCATCCTCTTATGTCGAAAGTAATTGGACAACTACCATTTCTTGATACACCTATGTGAATGTCATTATCATAAACACAATAGGTAATTTGGATCAAGAAACATATGCATAGGGAAAAAATATAGATAATATACCCTGATACGAAGATTTGGATGCACCCACTAAGGATGCACGTACCCAGAACCAGAGGAGAATCCATAACCAGTCACCTCTAAATATAGAGTTTCCACCTCTATGGAGGACCACAACTAAAGATAAAGTAAAAGAAGGGTTTATACCCCACTCATCACCCAGAAGAGATGAAATTTCTTCTCTAGAGGAATATTTGGCATAATATGATAATGATATTCAAAATCTTAGACAACTCAATGAGGAGATACTTAGGACAAACATTCCCAATGGGTATCATCTCTAGATAAAGTCGAATATTCCTCCTACCATACATATGGAAAGAGTTAATCCGCCTGTAATAGAATCATTTGAGCATCAAACCAGATCTAGATTCAGGAAGCATATCCACAAGAATGAGGAAGTTGAAAATGATCATGACTTCCCTCCATTGTAGCGATAGCCTCTCCCTCACCAAGGTAACCATTTAGTCTTCGCACATATTGATAATTAGAATGAGAAAAAAATTAGGCCACCTTGTCAAGCCTCACCCACTACCTATAGATGAGAGGAGAATCAAATAGAAGTACCTCTAAAACTACTCAATCCCATCAATTCCCTGACTACTTGAACGGAATTCATTGAAGGGAGACGTTAACCTATACAAACTTATAACGCTCTGACCCCAGTTACCCAGAGTCGGTGCATTATTGCGTAACATTGGCATGATCACAAAATATCATGTCTCGAAACACCGATTAGTTTAGTAGCCTTGGAAACACTAGATACATTCATAAATGTTACATTACATCATAAAGTGAAAAACTACAATAACATAGTCTCTATTTTCGACACTCATATCCCCTTCAGACTATCCCTGCAGGTCAATCCTAAAATACTTCTTCACATCCTGAAAAAAATTAAAACATTGAAAGGGGTGACCTCAGATGCTCAGTAAGGATAACAATATAGCAGAATCTTTCAAAAATAAACATAAACATTAAAGGCAATGTATAACTAAAACAAAAGCCTTTTAAACTTGAGCTTCAACATCATATGGAAAAATTAAAATGAGATAATACCATTTACGTATTCACATGGATATTCTACTGGTCGAATAATCACATGCAATATCAATAACCACTTTCATAATATGGAATGCATAATTCTAGACTATCATAACCACATAGCCAAGGCCTCGTACCAAGACTACAAATAATATTTTGTCAAGGCCTTGTGCTAAGACACTATTTTGTCTCATGAGACCTAACAATACATCAAGCAGCTATAGCAAGCTCCACACGTCACTTATTAAGTCCAATGCATTCCTCATATGAACAGGTTTAAACATATCATAAACCATAACATAATTGTATCACATAAAACATGCATAAAGGAAACATAAGATTTCCACACTTCAATCACAAGATATAAATACAACACATTTATATAATAAAAACTTTATCAAAACCATTTTCAGTACCAAAATAAAAGAAAAGTAAAACATGGTATTTATTTTTCTTTTAAAAACAAGTTATTGCTTGTAGAGGAAGTCGAAACTCAAATAATGGTCACGGAGGTGGAGAATTCGTTGTCGCCGCATACGTACGACAAGAAAAACATTCCTTTTTATCGTTTAGTAAAACTATTCGTATAAAAATATTCCTCTTGAATAAACGTAAAAGTCAAAGGGGTTTATACACTGTATAAAAGAAATTTGTATATAAAACAAAATATGCCTTAATGAATGGAGATTGAGACGAAGTCCCTTAAAAAGATCATTTTTTTAAATAAAATAGATATATTATGTGTATTCACTATAAGTACACATAAAGAAAGTAAAAATACAAGATAGGACATAATAATATCATGACATTATTTGAAAGTATGAGATTAACCCAAAGAACGGAAATTGGGTTAAGAAGTTCCCTTACAAAGAACATTTTTTTAAATAAAATAGATCTATTATGTGTATTCACTATAAGTACATATAAAGAAAGTACAAATACAAGATATGACATAATAATATCATGACATAATTTGAAAGTAGGAGATTAACCCAAAGAATGGAAATTGGGTTAAGAAATTCCCTTACCTCGTGTCCGACTTGACTCGAGCATTCTTTAACCTCCTGAATAATAAAGTAGGGTTAATTTATAATTACTTAAGAACCTTTTTCAAGTTTATTATTCCTTTTATATCACTTATTACCATGTTATGATCATTATGTAATTATTTATGTTAATAACGGTCATTTTGTCAAACTTCTTAAAATTACAAGTTGTTCATGTGGTAAAATATCCATTATATCCATAATTATATTCATGATTTAGATATCATATACATCATATATATCCAGTATATACATTCATTTATAATATTACATAACATTTAGAGGTAAGAAATGAAATGCACCGTTCATGGAGACGGTAAGCCGTACGTACGCATGAACGCTACTTTCTTTTCTATTTCCTATTTAATGGAATGAAGTTATAACTATATAAAGGTATAATATAATTCCAGTATAATATAATGTATAATACCATTTACTCCATCCTTTATACATCCCACATATGGCATTAATGATTCAAATCACTTTGAGGGGGCGGTAGTCCGTAATTCCTAAAATGAAAATATCACGTTTACCCATAATGGAAACCATAAAGGTATGAAATAAATGAAAAATACAGAAGCTTAAGGAAAACATAAACATATTATATATAATATATAAATATAGTTACATCTTAATGGCCACCTTTGAATGTGTTATATGAGTGTTTAACAATCATCGTTTCATGAGGCAGAAATTCGCCATCCACAAAAACAGTATGTTGTTTAAACATTAGATGTTGTTGTGTGTGATGGTAGCTAAAATCCTTCTTATAAAAACATCCTAGTATATTGAAGATACTGGTTTTGTTACAAAATAAAGGAATAAAAAGATTTTAAGGGGTTGTAGAAGCAAAATAAAACAAAAGAACACAAGAGAAGACATTACCATAAAATCGGGTAACTCTTTTTTGATTTGAGCCAAAGGCTTCCTTGGGAAGAATTCTGCCCAAAGTGAGGCTTCTAGGAGTAAGATAGGGAAGTTGATAGAGTATTTGGGTAGAGTTTTGCCGAGCCAAAATGCTTTGAAGGTGGTAGTGGTGGGGGCCTTTTATAAGAGGAGAGGAGGGTCACTCTTGGAAAGTCATGAAATGTTACTTTATTATATAATGAGTTTCGGATTTTAAAGGTCCCACACTTATATATTTAGAGGATAATGTAATAAGGGTTCTAAATATACTCATCCAATAGGTTTTTTACAAGTGTAAGTCTTAGATTTTACATTATCTTTTTATTTTATTTAAATTGTTAATTAATGAGGCAATAGCTGCATCATCATGGTGTCATAAATAATTTAATTTATTTAATGTCTAAAAATTATAAAAAAATTATAATGATGTAGTAAAACTTTTTATATTTCTAATTAATATTTATAGTCAAAAATATGACTTTTATAACCCCATTTAAAAATTTTTTTAGTAAAACAACACATGTTTGTGACATTTTTATTTTAACATTAAATAAAAAGTTTTTAATGTCATTTTCCTACCAAAGTGGCTCCATGGGGTCCCCAAGTTGACCAATGGATTTTCTTGGTCGTCCATGACTCATCCAATAGGGGTAGTATAAGTGTAAAGGTATTTTCATATTTTTATAATATCATTTTTACCTTAAATTTCACTAATTACCTTTAATCGCGATTAATTAAACTTAAAAGTTACTATTCACCAAAAAAATATTTTAATCCCATTGAACTAAATTTTAATTCCTAATGAAAACCATATATTTTGGATTTTTGAAAATCAAATCACAGAAGTGGTAATGTTTCATTTAAACGAAAAATCAGTTTTTTAACTACCACATAGTGGTTTCACTATTCATCAAAAATTGATGTTTTTCCGAACAATGCCAAAATTTCACCCTAAGCTATAATTGATATTCTGAATTCAAAAATGATGCCTATTTTAAAAAATTCCAAACATATAAGTTTCATTAATTAATTTTATAATTAATTCCCATTGTCACAACAAATAGCGTGTTTTTAAGAAACAATATATATCAAAAGATTGACAATTGTTTATATCCAATTTCAAAGTGAAATTAATTATAATGAACACCATTGGATGAAATGGTAAAAATATATTATAATTATACTCTAAAACCACTAAATAGTATAATTTATCACTATAAATTATTTTTATTAAAAAATTTGTTTTTAAGTATTTTTCACTATTCATAAAAAATTGGAAGTTCTCAAAAAAATACAAAAAATTCAACATAGGATAATTTCTTTATTCCGAATCCAAAAATGAAGTTCATTTTGAAATATAAAATATATATAATTTCGAAAAGTGGGTATTACTATTCATAATGGCTATTTTGATTGGTCACGGTGCGTTAGAATCTCGAACTTGCGTACAATGCAAGCTATTGCATTATTGAAAGAGAAGCATATCGTGGAAGCTCGGGGTGTTACATTATCCCCTCCTTCAATAAATTGCATCCTCATAATTTGAAATTTTTCTTTGAAAATAAAAGGTTGAAAATAGAAAATACCTTTGTGGAAAACCCACATCGGAAATAGGGTTAATAAAAATATAACATTAAAAGAAAGAAAGATAAGTACAAAGGTCACCCGAGATAGCCCGTACTAGGATTCTATTAAAATATGTATATGGAAGAAAAACAAACCATCAAGGTCTGATGGAGAGTTGTAGAAAACAGGATTAAGAGAAAGTTAAGCACAAGAAAATCACAAACTTGTGATTGGTTAAACAGTCATTGAATCCCCAGTTGGAAAAGTTAACCGGCAACGTTTTTGTTTTAAGTTACCTTTTATAAAGTTGAGGAATTTATATAGAAGATTTACTAAGAACGTAAGGAAATGTACTTACTTGTCATGTAGACTTTCATTCTTTAATAAATTTTTACCACAAACCCATCTTTCACTCAAAAAGATAATAGAACTCAAAAATATTATATTTATCCTAATAGTACAAGGTTCAAAATATTAACACATAAAATTTAGATTAGGAAAACTATTTTGTAATAACCAGGGACTTCCTGTAGGCTAGTGGTAGGTAATAAAGGCATGTCACACTATGGTTGTGGGTTCGATTTCTGCAGCTTTGTTCGACGTGACAGGTTATCCCCCAACCTGCAGGTTGTCCTTTTCCTAAAACTATAGTATTATAATCTTCATAAATGTTTTAACCTTAAACAATACAATCCAAAGTTCAAATTAATCCATTCCAGTCTTTATAGTTATCTAAAATACCTCTATCCAGACTTTCTGTAAAAGGTCTCTAAATTCTAAAATCAATTGTAACATCAGATTCCCCAAACAAGGTAAAGTTTCTCTTATTTCCACATACTAAAAATATGATTACCTTCATCATATTAAAACCTTAATGAAAACAAAAAGTACTGCAGTACAATCCTTATATATATCACATTATTCTTATAACCAGAATATAATCCTTGAGTCCAAAAGCACCAAAACATTAATTATTCCACTTCAACTGTAGTAACAGCATAAGATTTTCCTTGATCTCTTGGCCTTTTCTGAGGTAATTTTACCTGACACTTAGGACATTCATTTGCATAATGCCCCATTTCCCTACAATTATAGCATTCAACATTGACAGCCTCTTTCTTTCCCTTGCAATCACGAGCCTGGTGACCCTTTTCTCCACATTTATGACAATCTCCCATTCCTTTTAGGCAAGTACCGGGGTGATTCTTCCCACAATTATTGCATAATGGAAAATCCTTCTTTCCCTTTTTCCCTTTATCTGTCTCTTGTTCCACCATTATCTTCTTCTCTTGCTTTACTTTATTGTCATAAGACTTAAAGAATTCATTTTCTGTATTGATAGCACATGAGACAATATCTTCATACGTTGATAAAGATTGTGATATTAAAGCTCGACGGAGAAATTTTTTTAACCCATAAAAGAAATAGTCAATCTTACTTCTTGGATTACATATATAATCTGCAACATGCCTCGCTAACCTTGTAAAGTTAGCTTCATACTTTGCGACATTCTCATCCTCCTTTTGTCTCAGACTCAGAAATTGCCTTTCCATATCTGCTCAATGGTCATGAGGAAAGTAATTTTCTAAGAAAATATCTTTGAAATCCATCCATTCCATATTTGATACTTCATCATCTTCCTTTGTGTTTTGAATCAATGACCACCATTGATCGGCATCTCCAGTGAGCCAGTAAACTGCCATGACAACCTTCTCCCTTTCGCTACTCCCCAAGGCATGGAATATTTTCTCTAAGGATTTTATCCATTGCTCAGCTACTAATGGATTTTTACCCCCATTAAATGTTGACGGTTGTTGCCTCATGAAGCGGTTTAACATTGATCCTCCACATTGTGGATTAGGGTCCTCCATATGAGTAAGGTTATTATTCATAACCTAAGTGAGTTGTCCCAGTATAGTGATAAGCTGATCAGCACAAGTTGTATCACCAGCTACATTATAATTATCTTGAGTAGGAGGGAAATACCTACATGGAGTGCGTGCATTGATACAGTTTCCATTCCTTCCACTAGGCGCCATTTCTAAATAATGGCATAAATTTGATCAGTTTATGAATAAAAATACATGATTCCGTACTTGTAAAACACTTAACATAAATTGAACAGTTTATGGATATAATCCATATCTATAAAAAGAAATTTTTTCTTTGAGAAAGTATATACTCATAAACCCTTCATAATGATTTGTAAAGAAAATGAGAATTATCCTAAGCATATCCCTCGGGTGTGTCGTAACGAAGAGTGCAACAAGGCTCGTTGTCGTGCACCAGTTCCCATTCGAGTCTAGCTCAAAGCAGTGTTTTTGGGTTTTACCACTACGTACATCTATTCCAGAGCCGCCTCTACCTTATCGTATCCAGACAGGGATGTATTTCTTGGAAAACTCATAAAATCTCTATAATACCAAAATTCTAGGAAGTTCTTCTATACTAATCCTCAAAGTCTATCTTGGGGATATGTGCTCTAATTGGAGTTTATCTAAATCTAGCTTCCAATGTTAGTACTAAACTTCCTCTGATACCAACTGTAACGCCCCGACCCCAGTTACCCAGAGTCGGTGCATTATTGCGTAACATTGTCATGATCACAAAAGATCAAGTCTCGAAATACCAATTAGTTTAGTAGCCTTGGAAACAATAGATACATTCATAAATGTTACATCACATCATAAAGTGAAAAACTACAATAACATAGTCTCCATTTTCCACACTCATATTCCCTTCAGACTATCCCTGCAGGTCAATCCTAAAATACTTCTTCACATCCTGAAAAAAATTAAAACATTGAAAGGGGTGAGCTCAGATGCTCAGTAAGGATAACAATATAGCGGAAGCTTTCATAAATAAACATAAATATTAAAGGCAATGTATAATTAAAACAAAAGCCTTTTAAACTTGAACTTCAACATAATATGGAAAAAGTAAAATGAGATAATTCCATTTACTTATTCACATGCATATTCTACTAGTCGAATAATCACATGCAATATCAATAACCACTTTCATAACGATGGAATGCATAATTCTAGACTATCATAACCACATAGCCATGGCCTCGTGTCAAGACTACAAATAATATTTTGTCAAGGCCTCATGCCAAGACACTAGTTTGTCTCATGAGACCTACTGATGCATCGAGGAGCTATAGCGGGCTCCACCCGTCACTTATTAAGTCCAATGCATTCCTCATATGAACAGGTTTAAACATATCATAAACCATAACATAATTTTATCATATAAAACATGTATAAAGGAAACATAATATTTCCACACTTCAATCACAAGATATCAATACAACACATTGATATAATAAAAACTTTATCAAAACCATTTTCAATACCAAAATAAAAGAAAAGTAAAACATGGTATTTATTTTTCTTTTAAAAAAAAGTTATGGCTTGTAGAGGAAGACGAAACTCAAATAATGGTCACAACGGCGGAGAAGTCATTGTCACTGCATATGTACGACAAGAAAAACATTCCTTTTTGTCGTTTAGTAAAACGCTTCATATAAAAATATTCCTTTTGAATAAACATAAACTTCAAAGGGGTTTATACACCGTATAAAAGAAATTTGTGTATAAAACAAAATATGCCTCAATGAATGGAGATTGAGACGGAGTCCCTTAAAAAGATCATTTTTTTAAATAAAATAGATCTATTATTTTTATTCACTATAAGTACACATAAATAAAGTAAAAATACAAGATAGGACATAATAATATCATGACATAATTTGAAAGTAGGAGATTAACCCAAAGAACGGAAATTGGGTTAAGAAGTTCCCTTACAAAGAACAATTTTTTTAAATAAAATAGATCTATTATGTGTATTCACTAAAATTACACATAAATAAAGTACAAATACAAGATAGGACATAATAATATCATGACATAATTTTAAAGTAGGAGATTAACCCAAAGAATGGCAATTGGGTTAAGAAATTCCCTTACCTCGTGTCCGACTTGACTCGACCATTCTTTAACCTCCTGAATAATAAACTAGAGTTAATTTATAATTGCTTAAGAACCTTTTTCAAGTTTATTATTCCTTTTATATCACTTATTACCATGTTACGAACATTATGTAATTATTTATGTTAATAACGGTCGTTTTGTCGAACTTCTTAAAATTGCAAGTTGTTCATGTGGTAAAATATCAATTATATCCATAATTATATTCATGATTTAGATATCATATACATCATATATATCTATTATCTACATTCATTTATAATATTACATAACATTTAGAGGTAAGAAATGAAATGCACCGTTCATGGAGACGGTAAGCCGTACGTACGCATGAACACTACTTTCATTTCTATTTCGTATTTAATGGAATGAAGTTATAATTATATAAAGGTATAATATAATTCCAGTATAATATAATGTATAATACCATTTACTCCATCCTTTATACATCCCACATATGGCATTAACGATTCAAATCACTTTGAGGGGGCGGTAGTCCGCACTTCCTAAAATGAAAATATCGTGTTTACCCATAATGGAAACCATAAAGGTATGCCATAAATAAAAAATACAGAATCTTAAAGAAAACATAAACATATTATATATCATATATAAATATAGTGACATCTTAATGGCCACCTTTGAAGGTGTTATATGAGTGTTGAATAATCATTGTTTCGTGAGGCAGAAATCCGTCATCCACAAAAACAGTATGTTCTTTAACAATTAGATGTAGGTGTATGTAAGTTTAGCTCGAATCCTTATTATAAAAACATCATAGTACATTTAAGATACTGGTTTTGTTACAAAATAAAGTAATAAAAATAGTTTAAGGTTTTGGAGAAGCAAAATAAAATAAAAGAACACAAGAGAAGACATTACCTTAAAATCAGGTAACTCTTTTTTTTTTATTTGAGCCAAAGGCTTCCTTGGGAAGAATTCTGCCCAAAGTGAGGCTTCTAGGAGTAATAGAGGGAAGTTGAGATAGTATTTGGGTAGAGTTTTGCCGATCCAAAAGGATTTGAAGGTGTGAGTAAGGTGGTAGTGGTGGGGGCCTTTTATAAGAGGAGAGGAGGGGCACTCTTGGAAAGTCATGAAATGATACTTTATTATATAATGAGTTTCGGATTTTAAAGGTCCCACACTTATATATTTTTAGGATAAGGTGATAAGGGTTATAAATATACTCATCCAATAGGTTTTTGACAAGTTTAAGTCTTAGATTTTAAATTATCTTTTTATTTTATTTAAATCGTTAATTAATGAGGTAATCGTTGCATCATCATGGTGTCATAAATAATTTAATTTATTTAATGTATAAAAATTATAAAAAAATTATCATGATGTAGGAAATCTTTTTATATTTTTAATGAATATTTATAGTCAAAAATATTACTTGTATAACCCCATTTAATTTTTTTTAGTAAAACAACTCATGTTTGTGACATTTTTATTTTAACATTAAATAAAAAGTTTTTAATGTCATTTTCCTACCAAAGTGGCTCCATGGGGTCCCCAAGTTGACCCATGGATTTTCTTGGTCGGCCATGACTCATCCAATATGGGTAGGATAAGTGTAAAGGTATTTTCATATTTTTATAATATCATTTTTACCTTAAATTTCACTAATTACCTTTAATCGCGATTAATTAAACTTAAAAGTTACTATTCACCAAAAAATTATTTTAATCCCATTGAACTAAATTTTACTTCCTAATGACAACCATTTATGTCGGATTTATGAAAATCAAATCAAAGAATTGGTAATGCTTCATTTAAACGAAAAATTGGTTTTTTAACTACCACTTAGTGGTTTCACTATTCATCAAAAATTCTTGTTTTTCCGAACAATGCCAAAATTTCACCCTAAGCTATAATTGATATTCCAAATTCAAAAATGATTTCTATTTTACAAAATTCCAAACATATAAGTTTCATTAATTAATTTTATAATTAATTCTCGTTGTCACAACAAATAGCGTGTTTTTAAGAAACAATATATATCAAAAGATTGACAATGGTTTATATCCAATTTCAAAGTGAAATTAATTCTAATGAACACCATTGGATGAAATGGTAAATATATATTCTAATTATACTCTAAAACCAATCAATAGTATAATTTATCACTATAAATTATTTTTATTAAAAAAGTTTTTTTTAAATATTTTTCACTATTCATAAAAAATTAGAAGTTCTCAGAAAAATACCAAAAATTCAACATAGGCTAATTTCTATATTATGAATCCAAAAATGAAGTTCATTTTGAAATATAAAATATATATAATTTCAAAAATTGGGTATTACTATTCATAATGGCTATTTTGATTGGTCGCGGTGCGTTAGAATCTCGAACTTGCATAAAATGCAAGCTATTGCATTATTGAAAGAGAAGCATATCGTGGAAGCTCGGGGTGTTACAAAACTGAAAGAAATTCATATCCCAATTGGGTGGATGAAACTTTTCCCCCACCCATTTTTATAAATCCTACCTTCTCCACCTTTAATGGCATGGAAGACCCATAATAGAATCTCACTCACTTTGTGTCCCAATGTGGTCCGATGATGGGCCCTTGAGATCAATAGGAGGTGAAAAAACTAAGGTGTTTTTTACAAAATCTGATAGGTTTATCCTTTGTTTGGTATAGTGATCTTCTAGTAGGAATAGTTGCAGGAAGATAATACCTTCATCATTAATTCCTTTACTAGTTAAGCTCTATGCTGAGGAAAATTTCAATTATCAACCTAAAGAACTGCAAGCAACATGAAAATGAGAGGGTTTCAAAATTCATACCCAGATGTAATGGTCTAACCTATTAACTCACCATCCCTGTCTCACAAAATCAATTACTAAAGCACTATATTGAATACCTCTATGATGATTTATAGAAAATGTTGATCCTAATGGAATACCCAAGTGGATTTCATGAGTTAGCAGAAAAGGCACAATGTTTTGCATACTACATTTAATAGATCCAATCTAAGTCTCAAATCATGCCCTCGGTATAGGGGAAAAGGATCAGAAAGGTAGAAACTATCATTTTTTCCTAAAACTAGTAGTAGTTCCCACACAAGCACCTAGGAATGTCCCAAACCACTCATCACCTTCTATCGAGTAGAAACAACAAAAAAATTTCCCTTATCTAGAAGAAAAAAATATTAGGGTCACCCTGGATTTGAAGAATGGATGAATAAATCATACTCCTTCCATAATGAAAATGTCTCTGATCATTTCCTTACATCCATAGACAATAAGCAGCTCAAGATTCCATAGCTCAAGAAGTATAGTGAGGTCAATATCATAAACCATCTTAACTATTATCTTTTCCATAGAAGGTTAGGCCAAACATCCAAGATTTATTCATCTTAAAAGAGGTCCTCAAAAGCATGGTTGATTCTAGAAAGATGGTGTGGGATAACTCCCCAGCCTAGGTAACCTGTATAACTTTTTCGTAGTATAAAGAATACGGTGATTGGAACAAAGTTATGGCTAGGTGTGGACAGAAGTTCACCAACTTGATGACTCAAAATATGGTGGATTAAGTTCATTAAACCCTGAAAAATAGCTTCATAGACCTATAATAGTTATATAACCTAGGTAGGTGACATAAAATACTCCTCCCAAAGGTGATAGTAATCACTAGACATAGAAAGTGATAAAAGAGGAAGAGTCATATTTAGCTCTAATGCAAGCTATGACTCTTACAAATTTCTTCCCTACAACATCTGAGGCATAGGAACTACCCCACAAAATGAAAACATAATCAGATTAATATCTCATATTTATCTCTATTAAAATGATTCACTTGTATAACCCCTTCTTTGATGATGAATATGCCTCTGATTATGAGTTCCCCATGCCTGATAGGGGAATAGGAGGTCGAATGTGTAGGAACAAAGGATGCAGGGGGAAACAATGGCATGGTCAGACCCAATATTTTGGTCATGTCCCCTTAGAGGACATATATTTAGCATATCCCCATGGTAAAGAACTCCATAAAGCTTAACAAAAACACATAGGTGCCCCAAATCCCTCTGGAAGTTGCTCCAGTCCAATAATCTTACATGACCAACTAGTAGGGATTCGATTGTCTAACAAGCCCAAAAAATGGGGAAGGTTGATGCAACATGTTCCTCTGGAAGCAAATACCCCCTCAACCTTTGAACAAGAACCATACTCATCTATATCAACTATACCAGTTCCTAAACCAAATTTTAAATAGAAAATCCAATTTGGGAAGTTCTGGCCTCTAGCACAAAAGCATGACATTCTAAAATAGTTGGTAGTTATCCCAAACAATATTTTTATCTTGTATTCACTCAATATTTAAAAATAAATTAGGTTTTAATGCACTAAAACCCCCTAGATACCACATGATTTCAAGACAGAAGTCGTTGTAGTCTAGGTTTATCGATTGGAGACCATGCCATAAAAATTCCATGTTGTAATCTCATTTACAAATCAATATTAGGAAGAGGAAACTCAAGGACACATCATACCCTTATATGTTTCAATAACACATGATAATGTTAACATCAAAAGTTCTATGATTAATAATGGTTCTAGGATCAACCTCATCATATTTCAAAACCTTCGACATTTTGGATATACCAAGGTAGATTTATCTCCCACAAATCATACCATTCAAAGGTATGATAAGTGTAGTCAAAGACCTCTCAGGAATATCAAAATAAAATCATAGTTTGGGGATCTCACATCTAATTATGAGTTTATGGTTATCCAATAATACACCACATTCAGTTTGCAACTCAGATGGCCCTAACTCCACCGCAACATAGCAGTACCTTCAACATTACATCAGTGTCTAAAATACCCCATTGATGGAAAGGTCGCCATAATACATGGTGATAGTTTCCCCTTAGAGTAATGATAATACACATATACTGAGGTAGGTTTATATAAAATGGAAGGAAATAAACCAATGGTGTATGAAAATATACAAATTACAACTCACAACCACTTGGGAACCACCCCTACGAATCCATGGAGTATGCTCAACAATGACTATGTACTTCCCATAAATATGATTAAGGCAATAGACCTTATCCAAGATGTACCATATCCTTATATCCCTAGAAATATCATGAAAGAAAATAAAATCTAGAATCTCTCTACAATGAATCTCAAAGTAGGGGATAACAATGTCTCTTCTCATGGCCTCTCTCATCCCAATAGTGAAAGAGATTCCCTCAATCTTCTAACTTCATCTGAAAATGTCTCTATATACTCAAAGGTGGAATAAGAATAGGATGACCTAAAAAAACACCCCTCCTTCATTTTATAAAGTCGTCTCCACCACCATTGATTAGTTTCACAATTCCCCTCAAGGAGAAAGAGATCTATATCACATTTCTAAAGAAACATCAATATGTGTTTTCTTGGAATTATATAGAAATTTCTAGACTAAATCTAGATATGGTTACAGACTATATCAACTTACTTGATGACCATCAGGGTTTCAAGAAGGTATCTAGGAGGATGCACCCTTATCACACCACTTATGTAGAGATGGAAGTTAACAAATTGATCAAATCCAATTTTGTATGAGGAGTGAAATACCCAATATGGATTTTCAATATCATCCATATCAAGAAAAAGAATGGGTAGATTAGGGTCTTCATCAATTTTAGAGACTTTAATCAAAACTTTTCAAAGGAATAATTCTCATTTCTGATCACAGAACTCTTGATTAATGAAACTGTTGGTTTCTAAACCCTTTCATTCTTGTATAGGTACTTAGGGTACAATCAGATAAAGATGTCCCCTGAAGATGAAGAATCCACTACATTCAGATCACCCCAAGGGATCTTTTTCGATCAATTCATGACCTTTGGATTAGATAATGATGGATCTACTTATCAATTCACCATACAACACATCTTTAATCCCTTATTGGGAAAAATAGTTGAATGTTACGTTAACGAACAAGTTTTCAAATATCATCCATGGTGTGATCACTTCACAAAATCTTCAAACAATCTTCAAAAAATTGTGATAGCACAGCCTGAAGATGGACCCACTAAAATGTGATTTCGGGGTAATATCAGGGAAGTTCCTTGTCTTTTTGGTGTGTCATCCTAGCATAGAGGTCAACCCTAAAAATACTAGTGTAGTACTAGAAATTTTACCCCCTTAAAATATCAAATAAATGAGGGGGGTCCAAGGAAAACTTACCTACTTTTGGTGTTTTATAGACAATTTATACAAAAAATACCTCCCCTTCACCAAGATAATGAATAAGGGATCCACCTATCAATGGGATAGGGACTTACAAGAATCCATCGAGATTCTTAAGAAGTGCCTACTACACCCACCGGTCTGGATGCTGCTAGTGGAATGAAAGTCACTCATCTTATATGTGTTCTCCATGGACCAATCACTTGGCACTCTCCTCGCATAGAAAAATGTTGCGGGAAATGAGAACAGTCTCTATTACTTTAGCCGAAACTGATACTCGATATTATGATGTCAAGAAGAATTGTCTTTCACTCATCTTTGTAATTAAAAGGTTGAGACATTACTTGAATCACCATGAAGTCCACCTGGTCTCTCATATTGATTCACTCAAGTATATCCTTGGCTTTCCCATACTGATTGGGTACTTGGCCTGGTGGTTAGTCATTCGAAAATAATACAACATTCAATTAATGTCATCAAAGTTAGTGAAAGAACATTACCTGGATGATTTCCTCATTGCACATCCCACCCCCATAAAGTACACCAGTGGACACTAAGCATCTAGATGAGGAGGTTTTCTATTCCCATGAAACTCTCCAAATATGGTAGATTTATTTTTATAGAACCTCCTGAAGTCCTATCGGAAAGAGACTGGAAAACTTGAAACTTGGTCGAGTTGGATTAGGGATTGTGTTTGTCTCTATAGATAAAGAAATTTTTCCCTACTCTTTCTCACTATCTGAAGGCTACATGGATAATGAGGCTGAATACCAAGACCTCATTTTCTTCTTGGAACTATCCCTACAGCTATAAATATCCATCCTGAACATCAAAGGGGATTCAAAGCAAGTGATAAAGTATAAAAATGGAGAATTTGTCATCAAAAAAGAAGAATGAGACCCTTTTATTAGCTACATCATAGGTCTAATGATAGGGTTCCCTTTTCATCCCACATTGCATCATGTTCTTTGATTATAGAATGCTTATACTAATGCATTGGCTAATGCAACGACATTCTTGGCCACTTCTGATCAGGAGGAATCAATCTTCCACATCACACACCAAAGGATGGTCTCATCGATCATCTTCTATGACATGGAATAAATCAATCGGGTAAACACCACCCCAGAGTGTGATGAACCAATATCCAACCCCATATAGATAGATCCCATAATTGGTTATCTCTAAAATGGTACTCTCCCAATAGATCGATCCAGAAGGGAATGAATTTTCCACCAAGTAGCAAACTTTACACAAGGGGATTTTCTAAATGAGAAAATTGAACTCTACAATCAAGGTTTCGATGGAATCCTCCTCAGATTAATAGAATAAAGATAGATTCCCACCATAATGGAATAAGTACATGCAGTCTCCTAAGATTTTCATCAGTCTAGGAATAGGATCACCCACTAAATTAGGAGGTTAGGTTACTAATAGAAAACCATGACATAGGATTATATATAATTCACCATATAATTTCATGAATTCCAAATTCATGAAAAATTCATCCATAAACCCTCATAATTTCAACACATAGCTAAATATTCCTAACCATTTTTCATATAGGGAATGGATTTTGTGAGGTCATATCCCCCAGCCATACCTAAGTAGACTAAATACATTCTTACTGCTACCAACTTCATTTCTAAATGGGATGATTTAATACCCCTCAAGGAAGTCAGGATAAATAATATCATCAACTTTGTGAAGTCCCATATCATCACTAGGTTTTGAGTCCCTCACACGATATTGATGTACAATGTCACCAACTTCTATTATATGGAGTTGAAGAAACTATAAAAATAGTAAAACATTGATTCAAATAATTTTTCCTACTATCACACAGTGGGAAATGGAAAAATAGAGTTCTTAAACAAGACTCAGTCAAATATAATTTATAATATGGTGAAAAAGGATAACAAGTCCTATCCAGAAAAGATCCTCCATGATTTATGGGCCTACTATACCACCACGCATACTACTACACAAGAAACTCTGTATTCATTGGTGTATAGAACTGAGGTAGTGTTACCCATATAATTATAGTTTCCCTTGCTTTGAATATCTATTTTCAGATAACTCTCTGATGATAAGGAATCGCAAAAGCGGTTGGATGTACTGGAGAAGTGTAATGAGAACAGGTTGTGTACATTGCACAACCTCAAGGTCTATAATAATTGTATTGCATGATCCTTCAATAAAAATGTATTCCTATGTTTTTTCCTTCAAGGAGAACTAGTATTTTCTCTTAGAACCCCCAATGATATAAGGAAAGAAACCTCCAAAGCTGGAACCCAAATGGAAGGAGCCTTATATCATACATAAGTTCTATCATAACAGAACTTATTCACTGACTAAAATGAATCAGGGTCATGTCACACCCCCCCACCAATTCAAGGTTTCTAAATAAATACTTTTAATAGCTACCATCAAGCATTACTTTCATCCTTGTTGCATGATGTGAAACTATGCAGACACATTTTTGACCACATGATGTTAAACTATAGGGAATATTTCCAAACCTCATAATGTAAATTATATGGAATATTTCCTTACCATGTGAAATTAAATTACATGGAACATTTCCTCACCAAATGAAATTAAACTATACATGAAGAATCATATTAGGGTTGATTCATCACACACGATCTAGATATGTGCAAAAGATATTTCCACTGACCCTGTGTGTGAGTCAGATCGACATAGGGTATTATCAACCAAGAACTATGTGTGGATTGATTCATTCCATCACAGGATATGTATTGGTCCACACACCTCCATTCTTAGTCCCATCCTCAATATTCCTCTTCTTCCATATTGAGTTACCTTTATCCTTACCGCATGACTGATGTCCTTACCACATGACACTAAACTATATAGGTTTTACAGAACTATTGATGTTCCTGAAAGGTGTTGTTAATTCCTTCAGGTGTGAGTAAAATTAGAAATTTATAATGTCCCTAACCATACTATCTACAAAGGTGTAGTATAGAAGAAGTGTGGGGTAAAACCCAATGAGAGTGGGGAAAGTGTAAATGACAACTCCCAACTAAAGGTTAGGTAATCCAATTTATAGTTTTATTTAATTAAACTAATGATGAAATATTGAAATAAGTGAATTCAAATAGATAAACAAAAGAGATAGGAATTAGTTTACATGGGTAGTTTTGCTAAATTAATTAATTCAACTTCACTCACAAAGTAATCATATTAAATAGTTCTGCAACCAAATAGTTTTATTGATAGAAGAAATGTTCATTCCATATAAAATTACCCTAGAATACAAATTCATCTTGGTCAGATGAATCAAAATATCTAAAGTGAATTTAGTTCAGATTTCCAAATGTAGAAGAGTAATTACATTCAGTGGTCATGAATAAATAATCTCAATAATGTTGGTGTTTGTGCATTATAGAAACATATTGTCAATGATTCATTGATGAATAAAGTGTACATGAAGGCACAACATGATACTATCGAATACAGTCCTCAATATGAGAAAATGTAAATATAACTATGATGGAATGCGCCCTATAGAAACCCTAGCCTTTTACATATAACATTACATGATTTTAAGCATAATTATACATCAGATTACAAGCCAAGGATTGTTAAGTCTAGTGTCTTAGAAGACTAGGTACATAAAACATAAAACATGGGGAAAAAACTTTTTTATTTAATATGCAAAAAGAGCTTCTAACTTTCTTTGATCCATTACAACTGCATAGGGTACCCTGGGGAACACATGAATAAAGGGATGAACTAAAAAGCCTAGTAAGGGAAATAACATAAGGATACATCTAAATCACATGAGTTAGGAGGCATTACATAATGATATCTGAAGCATGGAACATATGAAATCATATCATATAAGAATGAGATCATATAAACATGGAATCATATAAATGTGGAAAAATCATAGAATATAACTTTAGTACGGGTCAAGGTGAATCTCCAATCCCATTTCCCATTTTAGTACAGGTCAAGGCTAACTGCCAATCTTGTTTCCCATTTTAGTACGGGTCAAGGCTAACCGTCAATCCCGTTTCACATCACATCTCATGAGACTTAAATTTACCCAATACATTGGAGCACTATCTGGGCACACCCATCTCAACATTTCCATGAATTTTCTTCCCACATAAATAATCATACATAATTAACCATAAATAAACATAAGGGTACCCATGAAAAGAATTAGATACCACAATCATGACATAAAGCATAACCAATGGGCGTATCATGAAAGTGTCCATGAAAGAAAGGGATTAGAACATACATGGACATTAATAAGGTAAAATAGGCATACAACATGGTAAGTGATGACAAATATAAGTTACATCATATAATAAATGTATTTGATAAACATTAGCATTAAAACATTTTTGTGCAGTTTTAAGGAAAACACTATAGAGATTTTAAAATAGAAAAGAGGAAAATCTTTTATATAAAACCATAATTGAATCAAGAAGGTTTTCATAATAAAAATAATGATTTTATAAATATAATGGTGGATTAAAATAGAGGATATATTAAAATTGAAGTTGGGTAAAATTTTGGGAAGTTCCCTTAAAACAGGTTTTCTTATCAGAAAGTTCTAAGGATGGAATATTTTAAAAACATGTATATACCCAAAAGAGAGTGATGAAAGGGTATTCATAAATGAATTTTTTAAAACTAAAAATCATTTATAATATTCACATAAATAAATAATATAACACCATTTTGATATAAATAAATATAAGGCAACCCAAAAGAACAAAGGAGGTTCGGGTAGAATTCGTTACGGTTTATCGGCAAGGTGTCGGGTGTTCCTAAGAGGGTTGGATGAGAGAGAAAATGGGTTTATCATCACTCATAAATCAAGAGGGAAGTATGGGTGAGGTGATAAATCATACCTTATCATTTTTTATTACACATAAAAAGGTATAGCGTATAGGATAATCTTGATTAAGAGTGAAATGGAGAGGATCCCGTACCTTAAGTCTGGTGGTGCTCTCCACTTGTTACTAATGACCTGGATAAAAAAAATAGGTTTATTAATTAATAAATCCATAAAGTCTTATATATGTAATTGATTTAATGTAACCATTTTTTCTTCATTAAATACCTTTTTTATTGGTTATAAGGTTCGATTTCATTGTGTGGGACCATTTGTTTTCTTGGTTTTTAAGATTGGTATACTTATATTCATGTTCGGTTAAACACATATGGTGAAAGTGGATGTCCAGAACTGAATTTTTATGTTATTATTGAAAATCCAAGAGATTAAATGGTTAAAAACATAATTTGGTTACTGGGATTTAAGTTGAACCATTATATATAACTTTAGTGGCAACCGTTTTGGGTTAATCGATGGGTTTGATTACAAAGAACATGTTTTGCTTTATTACTTACTACCATTTGTACAAAAGAATAATATAACCATAAAAATGATATATTACATATATAATAATTTTTTTCAACCATAACACAAATGGTTTCATGACCAGAATTAAATATGATAATATAAATTGATAAATCATTGTCCTTGAATGTGCTAAATTAGCACATATCAAACGGTGCTTTAATTTCCTTTAATTGCTTTATCATACTATTTGGGTGAAGTTAGGTGAGGAAATATACAAAAATATGATAACTTAAAAGAAATGAAAGAATTGGAAAGAGCAATTTACATATTGAGTCTACCTCTTTTGAGAACCTCTTAAGGGGAGAGGTTTTAGTATTTTGAAGAGACTAGGGGCCTTTGGACGTGATGGAGGAGATTAGGGAAAGATTTGGGTAGAATATTTTCAAGGAACAAGGCTTGAGAGTAGTGAAAAGAAGGGAGAGTGAGGGGGGTTATAGTGGAGGAGAGGAGGGTTTTCCAAATATTATAATCATTAGTTTATTTTTTTTATAAGACAAGAAATAGTGAGTATTATTTGACCTATAATAGTAATAAATGAATGTGACTTTGAACCAAAGTTCATTTACATCATCCATGACTCAATCATGATGCAGAAATTAAGGTTTTAGCATTTATTGTGAATTATCGGATTTTACTATTCATAAAAAATTCAAGTATTTTAGAAAAATCCCAAAAATTCACCTTAACCATTTTTCAATGTGTAGAAACCAAAAATAAAGTCCATTTTTCAAAAATAATTTTCTAAATATTATTAATTTAATATTTAATTAAAATCATATTTTATTATTAAAACCCTAATTTTAAAACATTCATTTACTTATTCTAAAATAGAGGAACATCATAATTTCACTTGAATATTATTTTAATACTATCATAGGTGGGGTTAATATTCATTAGGGTATATCACTATTCAGAAGGGTATATTACTATTCATAAGGGTACGTTATTATTCACCAAAAAATATGTTTTTCTTATCGGACTCCAAAAAACTTACTAATCGCAACTGTGTATGTCAAATTTTGGAAATTCAAAACACAGAAGTGGAAAACTTAAGTTTAAAGGTCACATAGCACTTAACAGTTCATTATGTTGTGATTTCATGACATAATTATAAGAAAGGAATTTCCATTTATAAAACATTGGGTCATTACATTATTCCCCCCTTGTGAAATTTCGTCCTCAAAATTTCGTTTTGCATTCTAAGCCATAAACAGGTGCGGGTAATTTTCCTTTATTTCCTCCACTAGTTTCCATGTTGCCTCTTCGTACTTGTGGTTCTTTAATAGTACTTTGACCAAGTGAGTAGTCTTGTTACATAGAACTTTATCTCGGTGATCCAAGATCTTCATTGGATGCTCCTCATAAGAAAGATCATCCTCCAACTGTACCACCTCTGAAGAGATTACATGTGAAGGGTCTAGTATGTACTTCATTAAGAGGGATACATGAAAGACATCATGTACTTTCAATATGGTAGGTGGAAGTGACAGTAGATACGGCACAGCTCCGACTCGATCAAGGATCTCAAAAGGGACGATATACCTGGAACTTAGCTTTCCTTTCTTCCCAAATCTCATGACTTTCTTCCATGGAGATATGCATAAAAATACCATGTCTCCAAAATTTGAATTCAAGGTTGAATCGATAGTTATCTACATAAATCTTCTATTGACTTTGGGATGCCTTGATATAATGCTGAATGGTTTTCATCTTCTCCGCCATTTCTTTGACCATTTCAGTTCCTAGCAGCTTACGCTCACCAAATTCATCTCAACACGCCGGTGTTCTTCACCTTTTCTCATAAAGGGATTCATATGGTGTCATTCAGATACTCGAGTGGAAACTGTGTTTGTAGGATAATTCAACCAGTGGAAGATGTTGGCACCATCCTCCTTTGAAGTCCATAGAACATGCTCTCAACATATCTTCTAATGTCTAAATATTTTTCTCTGATTGGCCATCAGTTTGAGGATGATAGGATGTACTGAAGTTCAGTTCAGCACTTAGATCATGTTGAAGACCTTTCCAGAACTTCGAGGTGATTCTCGAATCATGATCGGATACAATAGATGGTGTCACTCCATTCATCATTACCAACTTTTTCATATATATCCATTAAAGTTGATCCAATGAGAAGTCCTCTCGAATCATGATAAAGTGAGTTGTCTTTGTAAGACAATCCACAATAACCCATATAGCATTGTTTCCTTTGGATTTCCTTGGAATTCTAGTGAAAAAGTCCATGGTAATGTTATCCCACTTTCACATTGGTATGGGTAGTGTTTGTATCATTACCTTAGAATTTTTCCTATCAGCCTTCACTTGTTGACATCCCAGGCACTTTGATGTATATTCAGTAATCTCCCTTTTCATATTGCCCCACCAAAAGTTTTCTCAGAGATCTCGATACATCTTTGTGCTCCCTGGGTGGATAGAGAAGGTTGTGCTATGTTCATCATTCAAAAGATCCTTCTTTATCTATGGATCATATGGTACACATAATTGTGACCCAAATCTTACAACTCCTTCCCCATCCACCTTGAACTCTAAGGATTTCCCATTTCTGATAACTTCCACCCTTTTCATAATTTCTACATATTTTCTTTTATCATCCTTTATTTACTCCAAGAGAAATGGTTGGGCAACCATTTGAGAAAGGATTGATGATGTTCCTCCCTTAATGATTCTCATGTCCATACTTTTCAAATATAAGAAGATCAAATCCTTTTCAATTCTCATCATTGATAAAGATGTGGTATCTTTTCTACTTAGATCATCTACCACCTTATTTGCCTTACCGGGATAGTAGTATATTGAGCAGTCATAATCCTTGATGAGCTCTATCCATATTCTCTGGCATATATTAATCTCTTTTTGTGTGAATATATATTTGGGACTCTTGTGGTCAATATATATCTCACACTTCTCCCCATAGAGATAATGCAGCCATATTTTCAATGCAAAGATCACAGCTGCCAACTCCAGATCATGCATGGGATAGTTTTGCTCATATATTTTTAGCTACCTTGAGGCATAGGCTACCACTTTATCATTTTGCATCATCACACAGCTTAATCCCTTCTTTGAAGCATCACTATACACCACAAAGAGTTCTAAACTTGTTGGGAGTGACTATTGGTGCAGTGATAAGCCTCTTTTTCAACTTTTTAAAATAATATTCACATTCTTAAGTCCAGACAAAATTTATTCCCTTCTATGTCAGATTGGTCATTGGGTTCAACAAACATGAAAAGTTCTTCACAAATCATCAATAATATCCATATAGACCCAAAAAGTTGTGGATCTCTGTTACAGATGTTGGCCTGGGCCACTATTCAATTACCTTTGTCTTGGAAGGGTCCACAGATATCCCTTTGCTGGTGATAAAATGCCCCAAAAATGATACTTCCCCCATACAGAACTCACATTTACTATACTTTTCATACAACTTATCCCTTATCAAAGTCTTTAACACATTATTTAAATTCTCTTCATTTTCCTCCTTACTCTTGGAGTATATCATAATATCATGAATAAATACTACAACAAATTAGTCGAGGTAATATATAAAGACTTTATTCATTAAAACCATGAAAATTTCTGGAGCATTAGTGATTTTGAAGGAAATCTCTATGAACTCGTAGTGTCCATACCTTGTTCTAAAGGAAGTATCAGGAATATCTTCCTTCCTCACCTTTAGTTGGTGATATCCTGACCAAAGGTCCACCTTAGAGAAATAACTGGCCTCATGAAGCTGATCAAACAAGTCATATATCTATGGAAGGGGATACTTGTTCTTTATCATGATTTTATTGAGTTCATGATAATCAATGCATAGGCTCATTGATTCATACTTCTTCTTGACGAAGAGTATTGGAACACCCCCACGGTGAAGCACTCGGGCGTATAAAACCCTTCTCCAGATTCTCCTGCAACTGCTTCTTCAACTCCTCTAGCTCAACAGTGGCCATTCTGTAAGGTGTCTTTGAGATAGGCAGACATCCAGGGATAAGTTCAATTGAGAACTCAACCTCTTAGTCATGAGTAAGACCAGACAACTCTTTAGGGAATACATCATTGCAATCCCTCGCGATGGGAAAGTATTCAAGCATGATTCTCTCCTTTTTCTCAATCATTTGAGCTAGATATTCTTGCTCATAATAAAACAATATACACACTTCATACGATTATTCTAAAGAAGATTAATCTTCCTCCTTACACTTGTAAATAATCAAAGGATGATTCAGGATGTGAAGAGTGATCTCCCTTTATTGGCAGTTGATGATGGCCTTGTACAAAGATAGTCAATCCATTCCCAAGATAGTATTGAACTCCACTAAAGTAAGTATGACGAGATTTACTGGGAGGTTCAGTCCAAAAACAATAACTAGGAATGTGTTATAAACCATGGATGCAATAATTTCCCCATTATCTGTTATCACAGATAACTTTTCCTCCAAATTTTGAGGTGGTGTTTGAATAGTTATACTAAAATTTCAAGATATGAAAGAATGCGTAGAACCAGAATCAAATAGTACGTCCTCTATTTTTGAATGAGTAACTAGTGTACATGTCATGACATCATTTCCCAGCTCCACCAAAACATTAGTGATAGAATAATCTCATCCTTGATGCCTTGGAGGTTTTTGTTGATTTCCTCTGACAACCCTCAGCATAGAGCAATTCTTCACATAATGCCCATGATCCTTGCAGTTGTAACAATGAACTGTTGGAAGAGTTTTGATCTGAAACTTCCTTACTTCTTTTTCATTAGTGTTATTCTTCATATCTCATCAGCAGTTTTTAGCCAGATGTCCAAACTTTCCACATTTGAATTAATTCTTGGTTCCCTTTAGACAGTTTCTAGGATGCTTCTTCTCACAAATTTTACAAGGGGAACAGTTAGGATTCTTTCCATCACAGGATTTGTTCAATGAACCATCAGCGTTTTCTCCATTTTGCAGTTCTTGTTGTTGGGCCCATGATACCAATGAGAGTATCAAATCTCTATTTCAACCTTGAGGGAACAACAGACAATATACTCATAATTATCGAAGTCTCAAATCTTTAACTCTTTTCTTAGACTCAGCTTTAGTCTGCTAAAGAAGTGATCCACATTGATTTTAGTGTTCATGAAAAAGCCAGAGGCATACCTTTAAATCCTTGTAAATTTTTCTTCATACACCTAGATGGACTCACCTTTGTTATTCTTGAGTCTGAGGAACTCTCTTTCCATTTTTGATAAAGAGGGTTCGAGGAAAATATTTGTTAACAAATATCCTCTTAAATTCCTCCCAGTCCATGGAATCAATTTCCTCTTGGGGCTTTGTATTCTTGATCTGCATCCACCACTGATCAGTTTCCCCATCAAAACTATAGATCGTCAGTATAACTTTCTCTCCTTCCAGGAACTAGAGAATAGAGAATATCTTTTCAATGGATTTAATCCATTTTTCCGCGAGAAGGGGGTCAGACGATCCGCTAAACATGGGAGGCCTTTGTCATTTGAAGGATTATATGATAACTTTATCTTTCCTTATAGAAGTAGGGTGTTATGAATGATTCAAGTTATTATTCATAACTCTATCCACTTGATCAAGTACTATCATGAAGTTTTGAGCACCCGTTTCCGTTATATCAGTCATATCATTAGGGAAATATTCACATTGTCTACTATATTGATTGTTGGAACAAGTTCTTATATTTACCAAAATTAACAAAGAAAAATAATGTATAATTATAGGGATTTAATACTTAGCTATTGAGAATAAAAAGGAAACTCTGAACATAGAAATATGAACTTGTAAAGGATAAGTATTTCCCAACTTTTGATTCTTTGGTTTTAAATATAGGTTATCCGCGATATATTTCTTAACTTATATTCTTATGGGTTTTTTTATTCCCTTAATAATGGTTTGTACTAAGCTTGTGAATTTACTAAAGAATATCCCCCGAGTGTGTCGTAACCAAGAGTGAAGCAAGGCTCGTTGTCGTGCACCAGTTCTCGTTCGAGTCTAGTCAAAGTGGTGTTTCCTGGTTTTACCCCAAGATATATTTGTTCTAGAGCCGCCTCTACCTGCTCATATCCCAATAAGGATGTATTTTATTGATAAACCACTTACTCAATACTTACCAAAATTTAGGAATGTTTTATTATACTTAGTCTCATCCATAGGGTTCTCACTAAGTTGCTCTATTCCTAATCTCCAAAAATAACTAGACCATCCTCTGATACCAACTGTAGTGACCCTAGCCTTTTACATATAACATTACATGATTTTAAGCATAATTATACATCATAGTACAAGCCAAGGATCATTAATTCTAGTGTCTTGGATGATTAGGTACATAAAACATAAAACATTGGTCAAAAAAACACTTCTTTATTTAATCTTCATAAAGAGATCCTAACTTTCTTTGAGCCCTTACATCTGCATAGGTTACCCTGGGGAACACATGAACAAAGGGATGAACTAAAAAGCCCAGTAAGGTAAAGAACATAAGGATACATCTAAATCACATGAGTTAGGAGGTATGAAATAATGATATCCAAAGAATGGAAAATATGAAATCATATCATATAATCATCGGATCTTATAAACATGGAATCATATAAGTTTGGAAGAATCATAAAACATAACTTTAGTACGGGTCAAGGCGAATAGCCAATCCTATTTCACATCACATATCATGATACTTAACTTTACCCAATGAATTGGAGTGCTATCTAGGTGCACCCATATCAAAATTTTCATTAATATTATTCCCACATAAATAATCATACAAAATCAACCATACATAAACATAAGGGTACACATGAAAATAATTGGGTACCACAATCATGACATAAAGCATAACCAATGGGTGTATCATGAAAGTGTCCATGAAAGAAAGGGATTAGAAAATACATGGACGTTCATAAGGTAAAATAGGCATACAGAATGTTAATTTATGACAAACATAAGTGACAACATATAAGAAATGTATTTTAGAAAACATCAGCATTAAAACATTTTTGTGCGGTTTTAAACAAAATACTATAGAGATTTTAAAATAGAAACGAGGAAAATATTTTATATAAAACCAGAATTGAATCAATAATGTTTTAATAATAAAAATAATTATTTTATAAAGATAATGGTGGCTTAAAAAAGGATAGAGTGATATTGAAATGGGGAAAAAATTCAGGAAGTTCCCTTAAAACAAGTTTGCTTATCAGAAAGTTATAAGGAGGGAACCTTTTAAAAAAAATTATATCCCCAAAAGAGAGTGATGAAAGGGTCTTCATAAATAAATTTTGTAAAACTAAACATAATTTATAATATTTGAATAAATATATAATATAACTCCATTTTGATATAAATAAAGATACGGCAACCCGAAAGAACAAAGGAGGTTCGGGTAGAATTCGTTATGGTTTATCGGCATGGTGCCGGGTGTTCCTAAGAGGGATTGATGAGAAAGAAAATTGGTTTATCATCACTCATAAATAATGAGGAAAGTATGGGGTAGGTTAGAAATAATACCCTATAATTTGGTATTACACATAAAAAGGCATAGTATAGAGGAAAATCTTGATTAAGAGTGAAATGGAGAGGATCCCTTACCTTAAGTCTGGTGGTGATCTCCACTTGTTATTAATGACCTGGATAAAAAATATTGGTTTATTAATTAATAAATAAATAACCTATTATATATTTAATTTATTTATTATAACCATTTTTGGTTCATTCAAGACCTTTTTTATTGTTTATAAGGTTTAATTTCATTGTTCGGGACCATTTGTTTGTTTGGTTTTCAATATTGGTTTACTTATATTCATGTTTGGTTAAACACATATGATGAAAGTGGATGTAAAAAACTGAAGTTGTATTTTATTAGTGAACATACTGAAGATTACATGGTTAAAAACATTATTTGGTTACTTAGAGTGAAGTTTAACAATCATATATAACTTCAGTGACAACCGTTTTGGGTTAATCGGTGGGTTTGATTACAAAGAACGTGTTTGGATTTATAACTTACTACCATTTGTACAAAAGGATTACAAAACCATAACAAGGATATATTAAATATATAATAATATGGTTCAACCACAATACAAATGGTTTCATGACCATAATTAAATATGATAATAGAAATTGATAAATCGTTTTCCTTGAATGTGCTAAATTAGCACATCTCAAACGGTGCTTTCATTTCTTTCAAAAAAAATATAGGGAAAGAAGATAAGATAATTAAGTATCCCATTATAATAATATAATTATAGTACATGTATGTTACAAGAGTTATCATACCATTTGGGTTAATAGAGGTGAAGAAAGAAACAAAAAGAAGAGAACTTAAAAGAAATGAAAGAATTGGACAGAGGAATTTACCTCTTGAGTCTACCTCCTTTGAGAACATATTAAGGGGAGAGTTTTTGGTATTTTTAAGAGACTATGGGACTTTGGACGTGGGAAAGGATCTTGGGGAGATATTTGGTCAGAATATTGGAAAGTAACAAGGCTTTAGAGTAGTGAAGAGAAGGAGGAGTGAGGGGGAGTTTTATAGAGGAGGAGAGGCAGGTTTTCCTAATATTATAATCATTAGTTTATTATTATTTTTATAAGACAATAAATAGTAAGTATTCCTTGACCTATAATAGTGATAAATTCATTTTATTTATAACTAAATGTCATTTAGATCATCCATGACTCAATCATGATGCAGAAATTAAGGTTTTAGCATTTATTGTGAATTATCAAATTTTACTATTCATCAAAAAATCAAGTATTTTAGAAAAATCCCAAAAATTCACCTTCACTATTTTTCGACGTGTAGAAACCAAAAATGAAGTCCATTTTTCAAAAAAAAAATCTCAATATATCACATCCCATTTTCTTCTTGCTCCTTCCTTCTAGGGACCTGAAATAAAAATAAACTATGAAAGTACGTGCCATTGAGAATTTAAAATTTCTGGATCATGTAGGTAAAGAGAAAAACCATGGTGATATTTATTAAACTAATAAAATAAAATAAATCTAAGCCCTAGAAAGTAATTTTTAAAATCCATGTTGCCTCCCAGTAGCTGCTCTTTTTTATAGTCATTCAACTCGACCTTTTACCTTTGTTAGCTAATTGGAATATGATACCAAGCTAACTATCTTGGATTTAACCACATCTGGAATTGTTGTGAATCTAGGGTTGTATTTCTCTTATACCTCCATTGGTTTATCTTGGATAGTGGTGGGATGAGATTTAAGGACAGGTGTAATGAAAATAATAGGAACCCAAAATCTGACCAGATTTTTAAGTTTTCCTACTCTACCACTGATTCTTCCTTTTCTTTCTCTAGTTCACATTTTAGAATGGATTTTTCAGTTGGATCCTCTATATTCTCCTCTTAATATTGAAATTTTATGAGTTATTCCCATTCATCTTCAGTCTCAAGAAAACCCATGAGGTAAATGGATGTTTTCTCATTGTCCTTTTCCTTTAATTTGTCTTAATCCCTCCTAAACTCACTAGATTGTACCTCTTTGACCTCCTGATCATCATTATTTAACACTTATTCTTCCTCTATTTCTAGATATTTTATTACTTTGACCCCCTCATATCCTTCCTCTTTAACCATCCAATCAAAAATTTCCATCATTTTTCGTTCCTCTTCATTTTGTAGTTGCAAGACCAAATTTCTTTGTTCTTCTCGGTATTTTATATGTATAGAAGGGATGCCTCTAGTTCTGATACTTCTTCTAAATATAAAGGGTCATATTTTTAAATGTTTCCAAAATTATATAGGTAATGTTATTTGTTCTATGCCTTTGATTTTTCTTCCTTTTTCTTTACTGTAGTATTGACTTCTTCCACCTTTTGATCTTCTTCATCTTCAAACAAATCAATATATGCATTATATTTTAATGGTATTTTGTATACTAGAGAATTTATATTTGAAATAAAATGAGAAAGGTGAGTAATCAAATCTCCCAGTTCACTGAGTTGGGCTTTATGGTCATCCATTCGTTTATCCAACACTATAATGAACTTGGAGAGATAATTTTTGAGTCTGTCATCATAATTCTATTCCTGAGGTTGAACAAAGTAATGTTCTTCATGAAATTATTCCTCTTGAGTTTTTTTATTTAAACTTCTTGGTATTCCTCCACTTCTTGATGTTCATAATCTTCAAAGTCACATGTATCTTCATTAGAAACTATTGGTAGGAAATTAACAAGATAACTAAAATTTTAAAGGATTTGAGCAAGGTGAGTAGTCAATTCTCCCTGTTTGTTGATTTCAACCTCGTTTTAGTCCATCCTTTTATCCATTACTTTAATACACTAGGTGAGAAATCTAGATAGCCTGTCATCAAGATGTAACTTTTGAGTTTATTAAAATTATCAGTTGTGATTAGTGTATTGCTCAGCCCAACAATTTCCTTGGTAGCATTGATAGTTGGGGGATCCTACATTGGGATGATATTTGGTTTAATTCCACTATTGTGGTTGAAATTCATCGTACTCATGAGAACAGAACTCATCCCAATTGTTTTTAGGATTTATCCACCCTTCTGAATTCAGTGAATCCCATACTGTTGGATACTCCATATATTCAATGTCATCTGACAGTGGTGCGGCATAATACTAGTTCATTTTAAAACTCATCCTGCACACCATGAATCACTACTAGAATCTTAATATATGATAAAAGAATTGTCTAAAAAATTAATTAACTAAACTAAAATCAGTAAACAGAAATGGGATAAGAATAGTTTTTGACCTAATCAATCAGTCTCAAGTCATCTACAGCGCTCCACTCCTCCCGGTAACGGTGCCAAAATTTGATGTTCTCGGAAGGCATTGTTAATTACTCTAGGCATGATTCAAATTAGAAATTTATAATGTCCCAAACCATACTATCTATAAAGTTTTAGTATAGCAGAAGTGTGGGTTCGAACCCACAGAGAGCGGGGAACGCAGCAATGAAAACTCTCGACTAAAGGTTAGGTCGTCCAATTTTTAGTTTGATTTAAATAAACTAATGATGCAATATTGAAATAAGTGAATTCAAATAGATAAACAGAAGAGAGAGGAAGTAGTTTCTAGGGGTAGTTTTTCTAAATTAATTAATTCTACTTCACTCTCAAATTAATCATATTAAATAGTTGTGCAACCAAATAGTTTCATCAATAGAAGAAATTTTCATTCCCTGTCAAACTACCCTAGAATCCTAATTCATCTTGGTCAGATGAATCAAAATATCTAAAGTGCATTTAGTTCAGATTTTCAAATGCAGAAGAGTAAATACATTCAGTGGTCATGAATAAATCATCTTAATCATGTTCGGTTTCGTTAATTATTCAAACATATGGTCAATGATTCAATGAAAAATAAAGTAGACATGCTGGCACAGCATGATAATATCAAATAAAATCATCAATATGAGAATAGGTAAATAGAACTATGATGGCACATTCCCCCTTCGATCGATTCTTCTCTCCCCTATGGGGTTTATCCAATCATCGTCAGTTGGTCACTGACAATGAATAAACCAATACCCATAATGGAGAGACTAGAAAATAAATGATGAGAATAGAATTAAGGAACAAGTAAGGTAAAGTTAAATATTTTAATTAAACTAAAAATCATGAAATGATTACATTAAATAAAGAAAATAGAAACAAAATAGGAATAAAAACCTATCTATGGAAGGCTCTCAGTGGTCGCAATTTCTCCCTTCAGTCCAGAGTGTTTCAAAATGGCGTCTGGATGCCTATTTTTATAGGAAAATTCTATAGTGTGGCTTACAATATCGATTTTAATTTTCACGCATCATCATTGTCACGATGTGTACCTGAGTTACATGTCGTGTACTTAAGATACAAGTTTTCCTCCTCCGCATTGAATCCACAGAATCTTTGTATGTTGGTTTGACTCAGGTCACCTCGTGTACTGAAGTTACATGCCATGTACTTGTAGTTCACAATGTGTTCTATCATCACGACTTGTCCAGTAGGCATCTTTCCTCTCTATGAAGTCAAGACATGTATTTATATTACACGATGTGTACTCAGTGTTTTTCCAATTTTTCATCTCCCCTTTATCTTTGAAATTTTGGTGTCATGCCGCGAGAAAAGCTTATGGTGCGAAGTGTCGGTTTGTTCCTCATTCCCCATGTTTTCCTTAATATTTTTCCATATTTCATTCTTGTATAACAATTTTCAAAACATCAATATCAGGAACATAAATTTTTTTACAGCAATTGATATGAAATTAATTCATACGTTAAAACCCATCAAAATATGTATGAAAAATTGAGATATAAACTATGTAAAATCTTGATTCTCATTCAAATGAGATACATAGGGACTCATTGAACCTATATATTTTCCTATCCACTACATGATACAAAATTCCCCTATCATTTATCTAATATCATCCATGTCGTAAGGGTAACCTTTTTCATTCCTTTTTTATCACACTAATCATCGCTCATGTGATCTTAGAAATTTTGGTAAGGATTCCCCACACAAATGATACATATCATCCCACAAAAATTTTATCTTTGTCTTGGATGAAAGACCTTAAAAGTCACACTATGACACATTTTCTCATGATGTTAAACTATATGGTTGATGTATTTTGAATAAAACCAAATTTCAAATCATTGTGGACCTTTCCCAAGGATCATTATCACTAGTGTTTGTATTCCACTACACTTACACTCAAGAAGTGCATATTGATTTATTCATTTCATCACAAGATGCATAGTGATGCTCGGATCTTCAATCATGGGACCAGATACAACAATCAATGGGAATAATTCCCCCTTCTACGTATGGGTCAGACCTGCATAGAGAGTTTCTATAGCGACCCGGCCTTTTCTTACATTACTATTACATCATTTCAAAGATAAACAATATAATAGTATTACACATAGAGGATACAAAAGGTTTAGTATCTTAGTAAAACTAGTACCACACATAACAAATACATCATCAACCATAAACATTTATTTAATTTCTTCTTCTATAGATTCTAAGTGGCACTTATCCTCTCCTTAGTACATGTAGCCACCCGAGGATATACATCAAAAGGGGTGATCCAGAAGCCCAGTAAGAGGATAGATAAAAACAATATATCATGGGGTGAGCATAATCATAACATAGTCAAAAGATCATGAACATGAGAGGAGCATAAATAAAAGACTTTTTTTTTAAAGGTTGGGGCCGAAGCCTCATTTTTTATTAATAAAGAAAAGCAAAGACCTCTTTTAACTGGGTAGAGGGAGACCCATTACATAGCCCGAAGGCCCAGTGGGCTTGAATCCCATAACATAGCCCGTAGGCCCAAATTTTTGGCCAAATTCCTATTCTGTGAATAGTAACCCGGCTGCTACAGTACCCGCTACAGTACTGCCACCGCTACAGTGCCCTGCCGCCGCTACAGTACACGTCGATCAACAGTACCGCTGCTGCTACAGTACCCGCTACAGTACTGCTATAGTAACCTGCTACAGTACCGCCACACATACTTGTGAACCAAGATAGCATATTGTTCACACATCATTTCAAATTTACTCATGAGATTCATCACTTTACCCAATTCATTGGAGTTCTATATAATTCCAGGCACACCCATCACATTTAAACATTCATATTGCACTATATAATTCCGCGCGCACCCGTCACATCATAACTTTATCATTTATCATGCATGCCAAAATAAACATATAACATAAATGAACATAACTAACCCATGAAAATTAATGGTTTTCATCTCATAAGAACACATTCATAAACTTTGGGTTCCCAAAATAAAGAGGGAACAACATACTTGATATAAGAACCATCAACCTTGAATGAGAGATAAAAGTTGAGTTCTTAAGAGAAGAGTTCTTTTGGAAAACATTTGAATTGACATAAACTTCATTAGAAAACATGTATATCCCATAAAAGGAAAGAAAATGATGAAAAAATTATCTTTAAGGAGTGACCATATCAAAAATGGAGTGAAAGAGGTAGAACCCGAAGGATGAAAATTGGGTTCGAGAATTTCCCCTTACCTTGTACCCAAATGTATCCTTCTCTTTAATGTCCTATATAATTACATTATATTCATTAATTATAAATCCAGAACCATTTGTACATTAATAGGGTTCATTCTGAATTCATTATGTCATATTATCTTCTTTTGGATGATATATAGAGTTTAAAAAAACATTGTTCGGGGATGTTCGTTTTTATGGTTTTTTCTTGGGTGGTTCACTTGTATTCTTAAATTGAAGTTCGGGTAGATGATGGGTAGACATCCAGAAATGATATTACATGTTATTAGTGATATTACAGGAGCTTTAATGATTTTATAATGAATTATATTATATCCATGTGGTTGAATCATTAGATAAGAATTAATGATGATTATTTGGGTTAATTTGAGCGTTTTTTGGATCACAACGAACTTGTTTTAAATTTTCAATTAGTAATATGGACATAGGTTATTTCCAGAACTTAAAATAGAACATAATACATATAAAATATTCTGGTTAAACCATAAAAATGGTTTCATGACCATATATGAAGGTATAAATGGAAGAAGAGAGCATGTCATTTTTTGAAGGTGATAAATTAACACCTCATGAACAACGTTCTCTTTAATAAAGTAAAAGGAAGAGGGAAAGGGTGTGGGGTGATATAATATCCCATTAGAATCGTAAAATTGCATTATATGTATAATAATAGAATTAAAAAGCAATTTGGATGAATATAGGTGGGGAGAGATCAAGAAAGGAACTTGAACTTGAAATGAAATTAAAGGAGAAGAGGGAGGGAAATTACCTCTTGAATCCTTCACTTGAGAACCTCCTTAAGGGCCTAAGCTTGGTCTTTTGATGAGACCAGAAGCTCTTGGACTTGGGGGAGGGGATAGTGGAGATTATTGGGAAGATCTTAGACAATGCTTGAAGCTTGAGAGGTGTGGTTTTTCAAGAGGAGGGGGAGGGATTATTTATACATGAGGAGGGAAGTGTTTTTGGTATAAAATATTAAATAAAATAATATATCAAGAGTTAGGCTTGTAATAGTAGTTTTTTTGAAATCATAAATCATATATTCATATAATATAATTATTTTTAGGCTTTAAATCTTCTTTATAATTCTAATTCATTAATTTATTAAAAGGAAAGTGAAAGAAAGAGAAAAAAGACATTTAAGAAACCACCTTTTGGCTTTAGGCTTTGGAAAGTTCTTTTTAGGTTTGAGAATTGGATTTATTGTATTTTAAGAAACCATTTATGAAATTTAATATAATTTGGAAGAAACTAAAGTTCTAGAATGTTTATTTCATTGTTACATCATTAATGATGCAATTTAGTATACACCGATTATACGAAAAACTGTATTTTTACTATTCACCCGAAAATTGAAGTATTTCAGAAAAAATCCAAAAATTTACCCCTACCATTTTTCGACGTGTAGAATCCAAAAATGAAGTCCATTTTTAAAAAATAATTTTCTAAATATTATTAATTTAATATTTAATTATAATTATAATTTACTTTAAAAAACAATTTTTAAGATTAAAACTGATTTTATAGTGCTTCTAAAAATTACGTAGGGTCTTATAAAATTATCTAAAACTATAATACATTGATTAAATAATTTATGAATAAATTTTAGGGAAATAAATATTCTTTTAAATTAATTAATTAATTATAATTAATTATTTATGACTTACAAAATACCAAAACCTTTACTAAGGTCAAATTGTTACTTTCTAAGATGTCTAAATTTTATTTAATTATTCATAGGTAGTGTTACTATAATTTTCGATGATTTACTATTCATAAGGGTCATATTACTATTCATAAGGGTATGTTACTATTCATAAGGGTAGGTCATTATTCACCAAAAAAAAAATTTTATTCATTAGACTTCAAAAATCATCTTGAACACAACCGTGTATATCGAATTTTCAGACTTCCAAACATAGGGGTGACAAAATTATGTTTAAAGGTCACTTATCACTTAGTAGTTAATTATTTTGTGTTTTCATGTTATTTTATGACATAAATATAAGAAGGGAATTTTCCATTGAAAAACTTTGGGTTGTTACATTCTTCCCCCCTTAAGAAATTTCACCCCCAAAATTTCACTTTACACAAAAAGGTGAGGGTACTTCTCCTGCATTGCCTCTTCTGGTTCCCAAGTTTCTTCCACAAACTTATGGTTCCTCCACAACACTTTGAAAATATGGTTTGTCTTGTTGCGTAGAACCTTATCTCTCCGATCTATAATCTTTACTGGCTGCTCCTCATAGGGGAGATCATCTTCCAGCTGCACCACCTCCGAGTTTAGTACATGTGAGGGGTCTGGTATGTACTTCCTCAGTAGTGATACATGAAACACATCATGAACTTTAGCCATATTCGGTGGAAGTGCAAGACGATAGGCCATGGCTCCTATGCGATCAAGGATCTCAAAGGGGCCTATGTACCTTGGGCTTAGCTTCCCTTTCTTACCGAATCGTATGAATCTCTTCCATGGAGATATTCTAAGGAATACTTTATCTCTAACATCGAACTCTAAGTCCCTTCGACGGTTGTCAGCATAGATATTTTACCGACTTTGAGCATCTTTGATGTGTTTCTAGATGAATTGAACCTTCTCTATCATCTCTTGAACAAGATCGGGCCCAAGTAGCTTTCTTTCTCCAACTTCATCTCAACAGGTTGGAGTTCTACATCGCTTCCCATAAAGATCTTCATACGGAGCCATCTGAATACTCGAGTGGAAGCTATTATTGTATGAGAACTCAACCAATGGTAGATGTTGATCCCATCCACATTTGAATTCTAGAGAACAGGATATTATCATATCTTCAAGCGTCTGAATAGTCATTTCAGACTGGACATCAGTTTGGGGGTGATAGGTCGTGCTGAAATTTAATTCAGTACTCAAAGCATATTGAAGGATCCTCCAGAACTTAGATTTGAACCTTGGATCATGGTCAGAGACAATTGAGAGTGGAACATTGTGCAGTCTCACCACTTCCTTCACATATATCCTTGAAAGTTGTTCAAGTGAGAGGTCTTTCCGAATAGCGATTAAATAGGTAGTCTTGGTGAGTCGATCAACCACAACCCATATCGCATTATTTCCATTTGATGTCTTCAGGAGGCCTGTGACAAAGTCCATATTAACATTTTACTATTTCCATATGGGTATAGGTAATGGTTGCATCATACCTTTGGACTTTTGTTGCTCATATTTAACTTGCTGACATACCAAGCACCTTGATATATATTCCGCAATCTCTTTCTTCATGTTATCCCACCAGAAGTGTTCTCGAAGATCACGGTACATCTTGGTACTCCCAGGATGGATAGAGAAAGTTGAGCTATGTGCATTATCCAATAGCTCCTTCTTTATCCCGGGTGATGAAGGCACACAAAGCCTCATTCCAAACCGAATCACACCATCATCATCGATATGGAACTCTTGCAGCTTCCCTTCCTTTGCTGCATTCACCCTCTTTTGTATCTCCACATTATCCCTTTGTGCTTCCTTAATCTTCTCCTGGATGGATGGTTGTGCAATCATTTGGGAAAGGTAGGATGTATCCCCTACCCTTATGATTTCCAAATCCATCCTTTGCATATCCAAGAAGATAGGGTCTTTCTCAATCCACAGCATGGAAAGAGTAGCAGGTTCTTTTCTACTTAGAGCACCAGCTACCTTGTTCACATTTCCAGGATGATAGTGAATAGAGAAATCGTAATCCTTGATTATCTCTAACCATCTCCTTTGACGCATGTTGAGATCCTTTTGTTTGAATATATACTTTAGGATCTTGTGGTCGGTGTATATGTCACACTTCTCACCATAAAGGTAGTGCCACCAGATTTTCAAGGCAAATATCACGGCTGCCAGCTCTAGATCATGTGTCGGGTAGTTATGCTCATGGATATTCAACTGTCGTGAGGCGTCGGCTATCACATTATCATTTTTCATGAGTACATAACCCAAGCCTTTCTTTGAAGCATCACTGTATATCACAAAACTTTCTCCACTTTTCTGTAGTGTGAGTACAGGTGCAGTGATCAGCCTTCTTTTTAGATCTTTAAATCTTCCCTCACATTCTTCCATCCATACATACTTTACCCCTTTCCTTGTTAGATTAGTTAGCGGGCTTGACAATCATGAGAAGTTTCTCACAAAACGTCAGTAGTACCCAGCTAATCCAAGAAAACTACGGATTTCCGTGACACTAGAGGGCCTGGGCCATTCCTCAATCGCCTTTGTTTTTGAAGGATCCACATAAATTCCCTCATTTGTGATCACATGTCCCAAGAATGTGACTTGATTCATCCAAAAGTCACACTTTCTAAACTTGGTGTACAACTTCTCCTTTCTCAATGTCGCCAACACAAGTCTTATATATTCTTCATGTTCCTCCTTGCTCTTGGAGTAGATAAGAATATCGTCGATAAACACTACCACAAATTTGTTGAGGTAATGTCTAAAGACTCTATTCATCAAATCCATGAAGATTTCAGGGGTATTAGTAAGTCTAAATGGCATCACCAAAAACTCATAATGCCCATACCTTGTATGGAAGGCAGTCTTCTGAATATCTTCCTTCTTCAACTTTACCTGATGATATCCAGAATGAAGATCCACCTTTGAGAAGTATTGATCTCCTCTTAACTGATCGAACAAGTCATCAATCCTTGGAAGAGGATACTTGTTCTTTATGGTGATCTTATTGATTTACCAATAATCGATACACAACTGCATTGTTCCATCCTTCTTCTTCACAAAAAGCACTGGCACTCCCCAAGGAGATGCACTAGGGCATATGAACCCTTTTTCCAGATGCTCTTGCAGCTGCTTCTTTAACTCCTCCAGTTCGATAGGAGCCATCCTATAGGAGAACTTCGAGATAAGAGTAGATCTGGGTATGAGTTCAATAGAGAACTCTACCTCACGATCCAGGGGAATTCCGGGTAACTCTTCGAGAAATACATCACTGTATTCCCTCACGATGGGCATTTCCTCAAGGTTGGAACTTTCCTTCGACTCAACCATTTGGGTGAGGTATGATTCTTTATAGGGGATCAACACCCACACCATTGAAGGATTTTTCAAAGGAGATTCATGATCTTCCTTGCATTTGTAGAGGACCATGGGATGGTTTGGAATATGAAAAGATATTTCCTTTTCCCGAAAGTTGATATGTGCTCTATATAATGAGAGCCAGTATATTCCCATTATAGCATCAAATTCCACCAAGGGAAGTATTATGAGATTTTTCGAAAGAATCTTCCCACATACGTCAAAAGGAGAAGAGTCTAACACTTGGGTTGCAATGATTGTACCACTTGGTGTTTTTAAAAATATCTCTACTTCAAGGTTTCGGCGCTTAGATTCTATAGTTCTATCAAACTTGAAAGATATAAAGGAATGCGTAGAACCAGAATCAAATAATACTTTTTCCATTATTGAGTGAATAAGAACTGTACCTTTTATGACTTCATTATCATGCTTCACCTCCACAGTAGTGATGTCATAAGTCTTCCCTTGTTCCTTTGGCTTTGGTGGTTGCTGATGTTGATTACCCTCGAGAACTAGAGGTTTAGTGCACTGGTTTTCATAGTGCCCTAGCTCCTTACAGTTGTAGCATTGAACCATGAGTGGTTCTCTCCTTTCATCAGCTACATTCTCCTTCCTTTTCATGTCTTTTCGACACTCTTGAGCATGGTGTCCTTCTTTCCCACACTTGAATTATTTCCCCGTCCCTTTGAGGCAATTCCCATTGTGCAACTTCCCACATTTTTGGCACGTGGGTCGTTGATTTTTCTTCCCACCTTTGTCATTAGATCCACCAGCTTGAAACTCCATCTTTCTTTTCTTATCACCATAGCCATGGAATCATTCTCTAAACTCCATCTCCACTTTGAGAGCACACCGAACAACTTCTTCATAACTCCCAAAGTCTCTAATTGCAAGATCCTTTCGAAGGTGTGGTTTTAATCCACTAAAGAATCTATCAATTTTTCTATCATTGTTGATAACAAAACCCAAAGCATACCTTGCCAGCCTTGTGAAATTTGATTCATAGGTTCTCACAGATTCTCCTTATTTTTTCTTGAGCTCTATGAATTCTCTCTCCATATTTGTGCAAAGAGTTCGTGGGAAATACTTATTAAGAAACATTATCTTAAAGTCTTTCCATTCCATTTCTTCAATTTCCTCCCTTGGATTGGTGTTCTTAATCAAAGCCCACCATTGATCGGCTTCTCCATCAAGACAATAAATGACTAGAGTCACTTTCTCCATCTCAGAATAGTGAAGCACAGAAAAGATCTTCTCCATGGAGTTGACCCACTATTCTGCAACTAGTGGATCGGAAGATCCAAAAAACGTCGGTGGTCGTTGCCGCATAAAACATTCGATTTCCAGTTGCTCCCTCTTTGTTGAAGGAGGACATTCCCCGTTATTATGGTTATTGTTAATAACCTGAGATAATTGGGTAAGCATTTCCATAAAGTTTTGAACTCCACCTCCCAAATCATTGGGGATGTTGTTCGGACAATCGTTACATTGGCCCTCGTAAGAGTTGTTGGCCTGATTTCTCCTGGTTCCCACCATTTTCTAAAATAGAAAAAGTGAGAAAAAAGCATAAGTAAACAAGTCATGAATAACTTATTCATTTAAACAATTATACCAAAAACATAACATATGGGATCCCTAGGTAAATATTCTTGTGTGCATATTTGTACTTAATCTCATAATAGAAGTTTTCTCTAGGGTTCACTAATCCTAATTCCCAAATTAACTAAACCTTTCCTCTGATACCAACTATAGCAACCCAGCCTTTTCTTACATTACTATTAAATCATTTCAAAGATAAATAACGTAATAGTATTACATATAGAGGATCCAAAAGGTTTAGTATCTTCATAAAACTAGGACCACACATAACAAATACATCATCAACCATAAACATTTATTTAATTTATTCTTCTCTAGCCTCTAATTGGCACTTGTCCTCTCCTTAGTACATGTAGCCACCTGAGGATATACATCAAAAGGGGTGAGATAGAAGCCCAGTAAGAGGATAGATAAAAACAATATATCATGGGGTGATCATAATCATAACATAGGCAAAAGATCATGAACATGAGAGGAGCATAAATAAAAGACTTGAAATGTGGCAATGCATAAAAATGAAACATCATGTATTAGTGGTTAAATACCACACATACTTGTGAACCAAGCTAGCATCTTGTTCACACATCATTTCACATTTAATCATGAGATTCATCACTTTACCCAATGCATTGGAGCGCTATATAATTCTGGGCGCACCCGTCACATTTAAACATTCATATTGCGCTATATAATTTCGGGCGCACCCGTCACATCATAACATTATCATTTATCATGCATGCCAAAATGAAAATATAACATAAATGAACATAACTAACCCATGAAAAGGAATGGGTTGCATCTCATAATAACACATTCATAAACTTTGGGTTTCTAAAATAAATATGGAACAACATACTTGATACAAGAACCATCAACCTTGAATGAGAGATAAAAGTTGAGTTCTTAAGAGAAGAGTTCTTTCGGAAAACATTTGGATTGACATAAACTTCATTAAAAAACATGTATATCCCATAAAATGAAATACAATTATTAACAGATGATCTTTAAGGAGTGACCATATCAAAAATGGAGTGAAATAGGTAGAACCCGACGGATGAAAGTTGGGTTCGAGAATTTCCCCTTACCTTGTACCCGAATGCCTCCTTCTCTTTCATGTCCTGTATAATGACATTATATTCATTAATTAGAAATACGGAACAATGTTTACATTAATAGGGTTCATTCTGGATTCATTATGTCATATTATATTCTTTTGGATGATATATAGAGTTTAAAAAAAACATTGTTCGGGGATGTTCGTTTTTATGGTTTTTTCTTGGGTGGTTCACTTGTATTCTTAAATTGAAGTTCAGGTAGATGATGGGTAGACATCAAGAAATGATATTACATGTTATTAGTAATATTACAGGAGATTTAATTATTTTATAATGAATTATATAAGATACATGTGGTTTAATCATTAGATAAGAATTAAATGATGATTATTTGGGTTAATTTTGAGCGGTTTTTGGATCACAACAAACTTGTTTTAACTTTTCACTTAGTAATATGGCCATATGTTATTTATAGAACTTAAAATAGAACATAATAAATATAAAATATTATGGTTCAACCATAAAAATGGTTTCATGACCAGATCTGAAGGTATAAATGGAAGAAGAGAGCATGTCGTTTTTGAAGGTGATAAATTAACACCTCATGAACAACGTTCTCTTTAATAAAATAAAAGGAAGAGGGAAAGGGTGTGGGGTGATATAATATCCCATTAGAATCATAAAATTACATTATATGTATAATAATAGATTTACATAAAAAAATTTATGAATATAGGTAGGGAGAGATCAAGAAAAGAACTTGAACTTGAAAGGAAATTAAAGGAGAAGAGGGAGGGAAATTACCTCTTGAATCCTTCACTTGAGAACCTCCTTAAGGGCCTAAGCTTGGTCTTTTGATGAGACCAGAAGCTCTTGGATGTGGGGGAGGGGCTAGGGGAGATTATTGGGCAGATATTAGACAATTCTTGAAGCTTTAGAGGTGTGGTTTGGCAAGAGGAGGCGGAGGGCTTATTTATACATGAGGAGGGAGGTGTTTTTGGTATAAAATATTAAATAAAATAATATATCAAGAGTTAGACTTGTAATAGTAGTTTTTTTGACATCATAAATCATATATTAATATAATATAATTATTTTTAGTCTTTAATTATTTTTTATAATTCGAATTCATTAATTTATTAAAAGGAAAGTGAAAGAAAGAGAAAAAGACACTTTAAGAAACCACCTTTTGACTTTAGGCTTTGGAAAGTTCTTTTTAGGTTTGAGAATTGGATTTATTGTATTTTAAGAAACCATTTATAAAATTTAATATAATTTGGACGAAAGTAAAGTTCTAGAATGTTTATGTCATCATTACATCATTAATTATGCAATTTAGTATACACCGATTATGTGAAAAACTGTATTTTTACTATTCACCCGAAAATTGAAGTATTTCAGAAAAAACCCAAAAAATTACCCCTACCATTTTTCGACGTGTAGAATCCAAAAATGAAGTCCATTTTTAAAAAATAATTTTCTAAATAATATTAATTTAATATTTAATTATAATTATAATTTACTTTAAAAAACAGTTTTTAAGATTAAAACTAATTTTATAGTGCTTCCAAAAACTATGTAGGGTCTTATAAAATTATCTAAAACTATAAGAAATTGATTAAATAATTTATTAATACATTTTAGGGAAATAAATATTCTTTTAAATTAATTAATTAATTATAATTATTTATTTATTACTTACAAAATACCAAAATGTTTACTAAGGTCAAATTTTCACTTTCTAAGATGTCTAAATTTTATTTAATTATTCATAGGTAATGTTACTCTTATGTTCGATGATTTTCTATTCATAAGGGTCATATTACTATTCATAAGGGTATGTTACTATTCATAAGGGTAGGTCACTATTCACCAAAAATTATTTTTGTTTCATTATACTCCAAAAATTATCGTGAACACAACCGTGTATGTCGAATTTTCAAAATTCCAAATATAGGGGTGAAAAAATTATGTTTAAAGGTCACTTATCACTTAGTAGTTAATTATTTTGTGTTTTCATGTTATTTTATGACATAAATATAAGAAGGGAATTTTCCATTGAAAAACTTTAGGTCGTTACAGTTTCTCATTCAATAAATATGTGTGGATTGATTTTTTTATCATATGATATGTATTTACACCCAGATCTTAAATCCTAGCCCCAACTATAATAATAAACAAGAATAATACCCTCCTCTACATATGGGTTAGACATGCATAGAGGGTTTCCCATTAAATAACTACATGTGTCTTGATTCCTACTATTGTGGGATACATAGTGACACTTAGATCCTAGGTATAGGGTCTAGGTGCAATATTCCATTTTCACATCAAGGATCCCACATCCTTGTCATGTGATGATAAACCGCATGTTTTCTCAATAACTATGTGTGTCTTGATTCCTATCATCATAGGATATGTAGTGACACTCAGACCCCTAATCCTGTATTTAACCTCAATATATGAAATGATAAAAATTCACCCATAACTATATATAGGATAGGCCTATGCAGAAAGCTCCATGGGACCCACTCTTGTGTAACTTAGTCAATTTCCTAATTACCCATGTTTCTCATATTAAGTATGGATCATGCGATCTTAGGTAATCAGGAAGCTGCTCTGGCCGACGCAACTAAGGCATATCTCATATCAGGGACCATGTACTAGAATTAATAATTTGAACTTAATATCATATCTACATCCTTAATGTATGTCATTAAACTTCAAGGAAAAGTTCTACATGTATCATGAACTTAAAATGAATGTACTCTGGTCAAAGCTGTATGACCTTAAATTCTAGCCTTGGATGGTTTGAATCGCAAGACCCAAAACTTCTAGTCAAAGATATGAAAAACATGTCAGGTTGAAAACCTATAAAGGGAGACTGGATAAAAATTCAAGTCTTCACTCACTAAACTCTTTATCTCCATAGTTTAGGAAAAAATAAAGCATAAATAAATTAGGTATAAATCTCATAGGTCCCACTTTATAGCCCTAATAAAATCCAAGCTATGCTTATTAGACCACCTAGTCCATGAAAAAGTTATATTAATGTTTTTTTACATCTCCTTGACGTGATAACATGTTCATTAGGAAACAACACAAATTTTAGGGTGCTCAAACACTTTATTGAATATTACATTTTCCGTAAATCACACTTCATGATTTGAGCACCTTGGGTTGTTGAAAACCATTCATATCCCTTGGAAAGGAAAAGTGATTACTCTATTTGACCTTTCAATGTATTTATAAGGTCTCGGAACTACCAACAAGATAAATCATGGCCCTATATGAAGGGATTTCTAATTCTTGTGAGCTTGATGTCACTACGGTAGAACCCATCACCTAAGGGTGTTCTAAGCCATTCTTAACATGATTTCCCCATACCATCCTCATGAGTTGGGAACTTTGGACCATGATTTACAATCCCCATAACCATACTATTAAAGTATATTTTAAATCCTCAAGGTTATAGCACTGTGTATTATACCCTTTCTCAAAGCATAGATGCGACGCTCCATTCTCGAACCTCTTGATGGCCCACACCCTGTGACTCGAAACCACATAGACTAGAGCATGATCTTCCTAACCTAAAATCTAAACTACCCTAGGGTTACATAACCCTTCCTATATAGTCCTTGTATCCATACCCCACTTCATTAAATATACATTTGAGTATTTTCAAATCTTTCATGTCCTGAGTGGGATCAACTCTACTTAACCATGCATGTAACCCCTATGGACTCATGAATAATGGATTTGAACTAGAAATTAGAAGATTGTCCTCTTTATATGAAAGGAACTTTAGTCCTCATGATCCCCAGTGATACCATGGAGGTACTCAAACACTTTGGGTGTTTTGGGTCACCCCTGGTATGTATGACCCATTCCATGATTCATCGATTCAAGATCCTGGACATTTGATTTACACAACCCATATTCAAACTATCCCGGTGGATTTGGATTCTCTAATATTTCAAACTCAACCAAAATTACCCCCATAAACCTTCCATGACCCTTGAAAAATAGTGGGGACACCTCTATTTGAAAATGATAATGAAACATCGTGGAAGAACTCAGAAACTAAAAGGAACTCTAATTATCATGAGCCCTGAAAACACCATGGAAGAACTCAAATCCTTAGAGTGTTTTGGTTAATACCTGGCATGTCTTTCCTATATTCCATATTCATTATTCATGTCCTAGCAGGAAGACTTTAAAATGCATGGCATCTCAAGGTCTGATCCAGAATACCCTAAAATATAGTAATAAAAGGTCTAATCCAGAAGGCCCTAAACTATAGAAATATAAGGTATGATCTAGAAAACCCTAAACTAAAGAAATAGAAGATTCGATATAAAATACCATAAAATATATAAATAAAAGTTCTGATCCAAAATCCCCTAAACTATAGAAATATAAGGTCTAAGTTAAAATACCATAAACTAAAAAATTAAATGATTTAGTTTGTAATACTTAAAAAAAGGAATGAAACCTATCATGCCACAAACCGTTAAGAGAGTATCCTGAGTAAAATATGAGTTTATACCCACTAAGAATTACCCTATACGAAGCTTAGGAAAAAAATTAGGGTGATATGAATAAAGATATACAAATATTATGGGTACCATCATATGGCCTTAGTAAAAATAAATTTATGCTTTCTAAGTCCATTGACTTCATCCATGGATAGAGAATCCTACCTATGGGACACATATTCTACCCAAATTATCCTTTTATGAATCAGGTAATCTCAAGATAATTGGAGAATATTCATCAATAAGGAATCTCATGTTGGTGGGAATTCATGGGAAATTCTATAGAAAAGTCTGTTATAATTTTAATATTTAAATCTAGGCACTCTGGTTTAGTTTATATTATATAAATTATGGGTACCATTAATGATCTATACAGCATCAGATTAATGAAATTTCATGAAAATCGTGAATGAAGGAAATTTTAATAGAGAAATATAAGCTTCATAGGATATATACATTAATAGCATAAAAAAGGAGGGATCTCCACATTTCAGATCCACTATGAGGATTTAATAAAAAAATAAATTGATGATCAAACTATAATAACATTTGATCATCTGGTCTAGAAAAATTGGAAAGAGTCTGAAAAGAAGAATCGATTGAATGTCAAAGCACTACTCACCCCACTTCTTCTACTTCTTCCCTAGGGTTAAGGGTCATAATAAGATTAGATAGGTACTCATATATTTTATAAGTGTTTTCTATTGAGGATGGTGATCCTAAAAGGTCAGACTTTGAGGGATCTAAGATCTCATCATATCTTTCTATCTGTGCATTCAAGACATCCATTTGTGCATGAAGCTCAGATATAAACTGATGGATTTGTTAAAACACCTCTTAAGATTCCTTCATCGATTTGGATAGGAGATTCTCCTCATCAATATCATAAAAACCAATATCACTGCTAGATAACTCTTTTCATATCAAGATAATTTATCACATGATTTCATATAATGGCTTGTGGTCATAGCCACAAACCCCAAAATCATGAAAGAGCTAGCAAAGACACTCTTATTGATAATGAAATGTTCCTAGGGGAGTCTTTGTGATCAAAGAGTGAATCATCTACCAGATTATCTTATTCCATGTATGATCCTCCACAACTACTGGATTAGATGCATCAAAAGGATGAACAAATGGTTGAACTGATGAAGAAGAAAGTGAACAAGCCCCATATACTCTTCTTTCAAAATATGTGTCATCTGAAGTTCTAGTTTCCCTAATAAACTGTGACCCACTAATGGTATGGTCTTCATTAGGATAAGGATTCTTCCATGATGGATCACCCAAGTCGTGAATTACCTCTATCGTTGCTATAAATAGGGGGTTGTTGAGGTAAAAATTTTGTCTACTTGATAGACTAGTCTTTTCATCACACTACCTAGGTAGGCTTCTACCCAAGCCTAGGAATAATCATAAGTGAGGAAGTAGAAGTTACAGAAGGTGGAAGGATAATCTCATCATTGGTATCCTCATGTGCTAATATCATCCAAAACTAGTAGATGATCCTAGGATGTTTTTCTCCTTGAATTTCAAATGAGGGGAAAGGAGAACCCCTTTGTATGCATCTAAATTGATAAGTAAAATGATGAGGGTTATACAGCTCACAAATAACTAGATCATCCACCCAGGGAAGAAGAACCTTGTCCCGAAGAGAGATTTTGTATGCCTCCTCATTAAGATAACCACCACCATTATCAATGATTGGTCTAGTCAGTATAGGATAAGGAATGAAATTGAAATGATTAGACCAACTCAACATGTCATTCACCACATTATCATTTAACAGTGTTTCTTGAACCTTGGAAATTTTCAATAGCCTAGGATGGAATAAGGCACCAGGGATCCTAGTAGTGTTGAGGTATCTATAGTAGTGGTAATTCTCTCATATCCATCCAAATAAAAACTGGAAATTACCACTTAGTCTATAAGGGATGTTTCCCTATTGAATGTGTCCTAGAAGTTGGTAAAATCATGCAAGAGTCAGTACAAATAGGTTGAGAGTTCGTCCCTACACTAACTGAGCTATAATCACCAGTATCCTAACTTGGATTCCCAAGTGTGCATCCTTATCTAGGAAAATCCACTCATTTAATAAAATGTCCATGAAACCCACCAGCCTAAGGCTTGGGGATATCTATGGCCTCAGTCAGTATCCCCATGTGGTATAGTATTCAACTTCTATAATTTCTCAGTATGAGCCAATGCTGTCATGAACCTATCAGTAAGGCCACTGGTGAGGGCATAGAGTGGTCATCTGAGCTCTACTACAATAGAGAAAAATGTTGATCTGGTATTTAAACAAGATAAGTGATCAAATATTTATCTCTTTCCTAAAATTTTCTTTCACAATGTTGATTATATCCCTTGATAGAACTTAATTTTGTGTGGGTTCATCCTACACATCTTCAATAAGGAGTAACTCATCATACATTTCTCTAAGGGGGTGTTTTATCTAGTCATTATATGTTCTAAAGGTTGATTCTTGTTTCATCGTGGGATAGATGAAATGAATTGGTACCATGGAACCAACAGCTAATAATTTCTATTATAATATTCAATTGATGATAGATGATTAAATGAGATACCCATACTGATTCATAAATATAGATAGCATGTAGCTGGTATAAAAATTCATAATAGCTCTGTCTAACCTAGAATGGTCACACCCATTCATCAGAAAATTTTCCATCATGGTGCATGTCCCATTTCGAGCTTCATCCACTGCCTATGTTTTTTAAATAAGAGACAAATTTTCTCAAATATCTTTAAGAAATGGGATGGTGGGTAAAATCATAGTTGTATGGACCTAGAGGGGAGTTCTCTAATATATTGGACAACCCTTGGGACCATGCTTCAACTAGTTTCCATCCTTAGAAACCATTGTATGAATATAATTAAGGGAGTTTGACACCCAATAATATGGAATATTTTATTAAGGAGAAGGAATTGAAATGTTATTCAGTAGGAAAAATCCATACAGAGGAAGCTGGTATTATAAAGGGGATATTTGAATCTTAGATGAGAGAAACCTTTTTAGAATCTCATTGTTAGCATTCACTAGATACTGAGGATTAGAATTATGGTTCCCAGTAATTAGGGACCTCTAGTTAACCATGGAGGAGGAACTATAAAGGTAACTAGAGGCCATTTTCATAAAATCAAGGATCACACGTCATACAAGTGAAAAAATTGTCAAGATAAATTCATAACTCAGGTAGCATCATGCACATTTCATGAACCCTAAAGGAATTTATACCTACAATACCCAATACATGTCTTGTGAACTGCATGACCCATGGAGCTCTTGTGTACTTCATAACCCAAGGACATCTCATGATCGCCCTACTAGTCACAAAACTCATGATCGCATAAACCTGACATGGTCACGCTATCCAAATATTAGTCAAGTGATCATGCCACTAACCTAGAAGATCATGTGAAACCTTCAAGACAACAATATGTATAGGTTTCAAGTAATTACTAAAGATAGATTTGTAGTTGATTCAAACAAGTGATAAGGAAAGTTAGGTCTCACAAACACATCTTGTGATCAGTTCTCATGGTGAGGTCTTGTGATCAGTTCTTATGGAAGGTCTTTCAAAGTGGTTACACAACAGAAGTAGGGCGCAAGTTCTCTGGAGATTTCAAGTCACTAGTAAATGAGATCCCCTATGCTCTACTATTTATAGAAAACTATACATAATTACAAGATTCACCTAGGAGACCAAATGTCACCCAAGACACCAATTGGTGATAGCCTAAAGACTCAGACGGTCATTTACTTTCCTCAAAACCAAGCCCTTGTCCCCATGGACATCACTCTTAAGGGGGGGAATTTGTTGATGCCCATTAAATGAGAATTTTAAAATCTATAGGGGAAGAAATACCTGAAACATGGGTATTATTTTCTCCACACAAAAAAAGGAAAATAAAGTTTATAATATCATGTGAATCGCATAAAACACACATGATCGCATGACCTTAAAAATGTTCTGCAAACGGGACATGTGAAACAAATAACCTATAGGAGATCATGTGGACCCCCTTTGATAATACCTAATATTCTTTTAAAGGCATCCAAGAATGTTTTTGATCATGCGGTGTCTTCCAGATGAGTCCCTCTAAGTCATGAAACTTTTCTTATGGTAGGCACCACACAAACCATCCAAAAATCCTTGTAAAATGAAGGGAAAATGTGAAAAAGGAGGAAGCCTTTCACTATCATTGATATTCATGTGGTGTGACCATGTGGTTTATAAGACACCATAGAAGTCCATATGACATTTCCACCTTTCCATGAAAGAACTCACTAACATTTCGCCTTCATCATGTGAATGGTTTCAGACATGTCTAGTTGATTCTAGACTACCCCTTCAGCTCCATAGACAAATAGATGGGTATTCCATGACAATTCTCACACATCACCACAAGGACCTTTATTGGTCACGTGATGCATCATAGATAGAGAGATTCATTTTTTTTTTTGCAAAACTCACACAAACTCACAATATCCCCACCCTCACAAAATAAAGAAATAAATAAAAGGGGAAAAGGCATAAGCTTCTTACATAGTGAAGATATGTTGATCATACCATGAAAGGTGTTATGCACCCTAAGCGATCACCATTGATCCCACGGAGTCCCCCTTGACATGTCAGTATGATCCCACATAGTCCCTCTACACAGGAATCTTGATCTCATGAATTCCCCCATGAAAGTCACCTTTGTCTCATAGAAGACCCTGGAAAAATCACCTTTAAACTAGAGAAAGCCTTCCCACAGGCATTTTAATCTTGTAAAGTCCCTCAAACATATCATAATAACCCTATGGAAGCCCCTTGAAATTTCCACAAGTTCAAGTGAAATCCCTTTGATTTCCCTAGGTCTAATTAAAATGGAAAAGGAATAATGTTCTTGTAGTCATTGAATATCACACGACGCCCTGAATGACCTATGACAGAATCCCGCGAAGTGTGTGACATCAAATCCCAACATCGAATCCAAACCAAATCTATGAGATATTTTCCACGAAAGGAAGCATATAACTAGGTTTTAGAGGCCTATAACCCCCCCCCCAGTCATAAAAAAACTATTATGCATCCACAATCGATCACCCACAGGATCGCAGGAGCGGATTTCTCAGAGCGACCAATCACATGATAGCAAAAATTTTCCACCAGGTAAAATCTAATAATAACCTAATGGATCATAATTCATGCATATTCACTTACTATGATCACTTGATATCACACTAAGGACTTCTGTCATGTCAACCAGATTATAAAAAGGACATCCCGCATGTCATTCGATTCACATGGAACCTAAAATAAGCTAACACTGGAAAAACCTAAGGCACATATGTAATAAAAGGTTGTAATAAAGACTAAAAGATGGGAGACTCTTAAAAAGAACATACATGTTGATCCTTATGCACTTTTCATGACTCATCTAGATCATGTGACATCATCAGTACATGTCGTGCAAATCATTTGATGATCCCTTGACATACTATTTTGGATCATGCGATGTCCCTTGGACATGTCAAATCAAGTCACATTATGCCATCCGAGAAATCCACTTAAGTCTCACTACTATAGATTCGGTCTTCAACAACCCTGGTATTTATCAGTGCTAAAAAATAACAGATAAAGGGGGTCTTTATAAGCACTAAAAAAGCACTGATAAGGACCCCTTTATCAGTGCTAGAAAAAACATCTAATAAATTGGGCCCCTTTATTATCACTACTAAAAACACACTAATAAAGTGGGTCTTTATCAACATTAGTAAAAAATCACTGATAAAGGGGGATTTTATCAGTGATTTTTTACTAGTGCTCATAAATCCCTCCCCCTTTATCAGTGCTTTTTTAGTACTGATAAAGAGTATATTTCATAAAAAATATTATATTTCATTAAAAATATTATATTTATATATATTTATATTTATATTGATATAAATATAATATATATTTTTTAAATATGATTTAGATAAAGCTAAATAGGTATTTACACTTAATATATAAGATATTTAGTGAAAGTGGCTTATAGAATAATTTTAAAATAGTATTAATTAATAATTTTCTAATTTTTATCTAGTAATAGTAATTTAATAATGGTAGGATGACATAAAAATTAAATGAATTAATGAATAGTCTAAGATAAGTTGAAAATAAGACTTGAACTTCAAAGGACCATAACTTTTCATCCAGTTGTTCATTTGGGATCTACCACATATCAAATCAAATATTTCGATGATTTCTATGTAATGGTCATTGAGGGAATCACTGATAAAAATTTTTGAGTCCAAAAAAGTCCCAAAAGGTTTCAAAAACTGAGTTTTTAGTCAGGGTATCTCAATTTTTTAACATTCAATGGAATTTCAGCCTCATTCTTATTGTGTTTGTTCGATGGTGGTTGAATTTATTCCCAAGGCTAAAATTATTATTGATATTATGGTTTTAAAGTTTTATTGTTTTTTATATTGTAGTTTCATTTATAATTAAATATATTCATATTTTCTAATATTTACTTATAATAAAAAAATTGTATAAATATATATTTAAACATATTTAAATAAAAATTTATTTTTAAATATATAAACCAAATGGAAATAAATATTTATTTTTCATTTTATTTAAAGTAAAAAATTATCCATTTTATTTAAAATATATAAATGCATTAATATATATATAACGTTTATATATACATATGTGTGTGTATTAATAGACAAATTTATATTTATATTTATATTTATATTTATATTGAAATATATATAAATGAATATTAAAAAATAATATATTTAAATAAATATAATTGTATATATATATCACACATTTCTAAATATATATATATATATATATATATATATATCATATTCATAAAATATAAAACAAAAATGCATGGAAAAGTGGTAAAAGGAATCTGGTCGCATAAGGGAGGTCCTTGGATAAAATCCAGGTGCGTGCAGATATTTAGGGGAACTTTCAAGCACTGAGAAAATGGGTTGGGGTCACATAATAGAATTTGGGGAGTGTAAGTGATAATAAAGGGGGCTTAAAAGTGTTGAGAAAGGGGGTGTGGGTGCGTGAAAACAATATATGTTTTTTCAAAAAAAAAGAACAGCACTACAAAAAATCCCAGATAAAGGCTGGATTTATGAGCACTTTTTTTAGCGCTGTTAAAGGGTGCCTTTAACAGTGCTAAAAAATTCTGATAAAGACACCCTTTATCAGTGTTTTTTTTAGAACTGGTAAATTTTTTATTTTAACATTGCTCGCAATATCAGCACTTTTTAAGCACTGATAAAATCCTTTTACTAGCACTGTTAAGGAATTTATTTGTAGTAGGGTCTTACGAAGCCCTCTAGGATTTCCATCCAAAACCTTGCAATGTCCTCTAGTAATATAGAGACCCCCTATTTTCATACATGGACATTTCATAAATTTTTCAGAATACTTAAAACATTATTCATACAGATGCCCAAAGACCGTACTAGTCTAGTGCCCTTGGAAACATGGAAACATAAAAATTAGTACATAAATGAGCTAAATTATCTCCCACTAGGTTCTTCTTGACTAAAACACTTCTTATATGCATCAAAAATAATACATATCTTCATAACCTAGGGAAGGAAACATAAAAAGTGGTGATCTAAAATTCTTAGTAAGGGTAAAAAAGGGAGATATGTAAGTATAATCATGAGAATAAGGGTATGAGAACATGATCATGAAAATATAATATCATACCCTACATATCAAAGATCATATACATGAACCATGGCATAAATATTAGAAGTTCATAAGACATAAATAATAATGAAATAAAGAACATAATACATGAAATCATAACATATGAATAAAACATGGAATTGTGTTAAACACATAAGAATATAATAATGATTTCAATACTAGTCAAGGCATTGCTTCCAGGTCCATCTTGGTGAAAAAACTCCTTTACTAAATTGGGTTCACACCCCATGCCAGCCCTATATTACTAAACAAAGTTCACTCCTCATTCCATCCCTATATTACAAAAATGAGTTCACTCCTCATTCCATCCCCGTATTACTAAACCAAGTTCATTTCTCATTCCAGACCTGTAATACTGAACTGATTTTGATTTTCATTCCAACCATGTATACCTCATGATATATAAATCTTTACCCAATGCATTGGAGGGAGATATAGGTTCCACCCATCTCATAGTGAAATCATACATACATGTTCTAAAAAATCATAAACAATAATATCATAACTCATGAAATGAAACAGGTATCATAAACATATTAACATATCATAACCTATTGAAAAATATATAGGTTTCATAATCATTTCACAAAAAGTATAACTTGTGAAATAAAAACGGATTTCATAAACATATAGCCCATGAAAGAGAAATGGACTTCATAAACATATAACCCATGAAAGAGAAATAGGTTTCATAAATACCATGACATTAAGAATAACCCATCCATATAAATAATATGAATGGAACCTTTAGATTTTTTCCTAGAAGAGAATGAGTAATGTCAACAGATGTCATCATATATGGAAAATAATTTTGAAATATCTTTCAAAAAAAATCTTGAGGAAAATATTATTTCTTCTTTAAAAATGGATTTTTAATACATAAAACCATTTAAAAATCATTTTATTATAAAATACCTTGAAATCTTATAGATAATACTTGAAATAATTTTTAAAACCTTTTTTCCTTGAAAACTTGTAAAATAAGCTGTAAATACTTTTAAAACCATTTTCTCTAAAACAACTTTGAAAAATTATAAATAAAGCTTTAAAATGTTTTGAAAACCTTTTTCCTTGTAACATATGAAATAATATTGAAAATTTTTTGAAAAATGTTTCTTTGAAAATACTTTGAAAACTTATAAGTAAAGCTTGTAAACATTTTGAAAAACAATTTCCTTGGAAACTTATAAAAGAATATTGAAAACGTTTTGAAAACAATTTTCCTTGAAAATAACTTTTGTAAACATTTTTTAAAAACTAACCTTTTAAAAATTCAAATTAAGCTTCAAAGAAATGATGATGGGTAAATCCATAAATGTCATACGAGGTAAAAAGAACATTCCTTTTACACAGTAAAAAAGGATAGAAAAATTCCTCGTTTGGAAAGTGATAAGAAGATTAATTTGAATCATTGGTAAAATAAAAAAAGGGAAAATATTTCTTTTAATTATCATATGATATTATTATAATATTCTTGGAAACCCTTTTTAGAAAACATGGTTTTGAATGAACACAGATTTCGGACTAAAGAGAGGGTAAATCCAAGCTTTCTTAAAAACACTTTCTTAACTATCTTATGTACCAAAGAGTATAAATATGGTACCAATACATGAATATATCATTAATAATCATATTATAAGAAAATTTAGTAATGTTATTGATATATGGGTTATAATATTTTATCAAATGGATCATAGACATAAACAATCTTGAAAAGTGATGAGATTGTTTTAATAAACTTCTATCTCTTGGTAACTTTGGATCATACTCTCCAAGTAAGAAAAATAAATTACCTAAAGCTTATAATACCATGAAAATATTTATATTCATGATATATCATATTAAATTTAATTATATACACCTCAAAATTATTTTAGGTGCATAACAAAACATGAGTCTCAAAGAAGAAAAATTGAGACAAAACTATTTTACCGATTTGGTAACTTTTGAAACTTAAACCCCATGAAATAAAGGTCATAGAATGGATATTTAAATACCCAAAAATTTAAATATAAAAATAATTTATTATATCCATGTTCATTATATACACCAAAAAAAAGTAATGGGTGGTGAATAAAGCATGTATCTCACAGAAATAAAAAGTGAGATGAAATCCCCTTACTTTGTGTTTTGACTCTCATCGTACTCTTTCAAACCTCATGTATGATAAATATAAATTTATTATACATGTATAATAGAACCATATTCTTACTTATAATACCATATATATTTTTATTGTGTCTTTATATTATCTACTTGTTAACAATTCTATGTTAAGGTTTCACTTCGGGTAACATTCGCTTTGTTTTTCGCATGTGTCTTAATTTGTTTTATCTTTGGTCCTTATATTTATATCATGGTTTCAAAAATGTAAGCCATGATTTAAATATAATTTATATTAATTATATTCATTATATTTTTATTATAATAATCTATAAGATATAGAATTATGAAATTGAATACACTGTTCATGGAGTGGGTAAGTCGTACGTACGCATGAACACTATTTCCGTTTAATTATCATGTTGAAAGAAAGAAAGTAAAAGACATATATATATATATGTATTTATATGTATATATATCATTATTAAAGTATATTTATTATATCATATATTTCATATATATTCACTAAATCCATTCTTAATGCATTCAATGTTATGTATAAATGAATCACATCGCTTTGAGGGGGCGGTAGTCCACACTTCCTCAAATGGCATTATCATATTAACAGAAAATAGAAGTATAAAGATATGTGTTGTAAAATAATTACATAATATTAAAGTAATAATAAATATAATATATAACATATATAAATATATTTTCTATCATAATTTTCACCATGATGGGTGGTAAAGTAAAAAATGAACAAACATCGTTTAGCGAGGTGGTAGTTCAACGTACACATAAACAGTATGTTCAATACCCATTAGATGGAGGTGTGTGTAAGTGTAGTTAAAAAACTTATCATAAAAACATCCTAGTATATTTATTATACTATTTTTTATAAAATCATATAATAAATAGATTTTACGGGGTGGAGAAATAAAATAAAAGAAAGGATCTTGAGAGAAGATGTTACCACTTAATCGAGTAAGTCCTTTTGGTTTGTGCCAAAAGGCTTCCTTGGATTGGTTTCTACCCAAAGGGAGGATTCAAGGAGAAATTGAGGGATTTTGGAAAGTTAATTGGGTAGATATTGGTCAAACATAAGTGTTTTCATACATGTGAATAAGAGAGAGAGTTTGTCGCCTTTTATAGGGAAGGGAAAGGACACACTTGGCATTTTTTAAAATAAGTTAGGTGTACCCACGTTTTTACCTAAAAAAGTCATAAAAAATAATAAAAATCAAGAATAGAATGTTAATTTCCAAATAATTTCTATAAAATTGGTGTTTAAAAAGTCTATAAGTTTTTTTGGGTCTTAATTTTAAGGTTTAGTCCCATTTTAAGCTTAATTTTTCCTTAATTGATTTAATTAATTTTAATTACTTTCACTAATAATTTTGGTCGAAAAATAATTTTACATTATTATGAATTATAAATTATTCTAATTGTAAATATAGAGTCCATTTTTTAAAATTCTAGTTATAGAAGTGGCAGAAATTAATTTAAAATTAATCTCGTAGTCGGGCCGACAATGCAGGTTTTTAAAGTAAAAACATTCAAAAGTTTGATAAGTTTTTATACCCAAGTTCAAAGTGAAATTGATCTCAATGACCTAAATTATATTAATTGATAAAAATATTATCTAATTAAACTTTTAAATAAATTTAAAATATAATTCAACCTTATAAATAAATTAGATGAAAAAGCAGTTTTGAATTAAAATCAGGTATTTTTTACTATTCATCCAAAAATGAAGTCTCATAAAAATCCAAAAATTTCACCCTAAGATAATTTTGAAATTATAAATTCAAAAATGGAGTTTATTTTATAAAATTAAATTTTTAAATGTGTCTAAAAATTGTTTTATTATTTTTCACAGAAGGACATGAAAAGTAGTTTGTTTGAGAAAATAGTGTTTTTAAACATATAAGGACTTTACCAAAAATATATATATTTTTTTATCAATATGTTTTACTTCTATAAAACCATTATAAAAAATATTTTAAAATTACTTATTACTATTCATATTACTAATTTTAGTGACTAGGTTATAATTATCTCATTTGAATAATTATAACAATAAAATGAAGTGTCATTGAAACATTGGTGTTGTGTTTAACATACACCAAATTGTTGTTCTGTGTAACGTACACCAAGATGATGTTTCATGTAACGTATTCCAAGTCGGTGTTGTGTTTATCGCAATACAAGTTAGTTCCATGTGAAATAAATGGGTGACTTGGTGATTTAATATTAAAAATCTTATTTTCAGTGTCTTGTGAAATGAAAAATATCAAAAGATTAAATTAATTTGAAAGAAAAACATTCAAAAAATATTGAGGTGTTAGATTCTACCCCCATTAAAATGAATTTATCCCTCAAAATGTTTCTTGGTTATTAAAGGTTTAATACTTGAAATTTAATTTCATAGAAACCCACATCGTAAAAATGAATACTAAAACTTCCTTTAAAAATGGAAAGTTAGAACCATAACAATTACCCAAAGTAACATATAAATAGGTTTACAAATATGATAACATAGGTCGAGAGTGAATATTGGACATGGAGGATAAGTGAAAATATTTATAGGGAGTGATTTAGTTTATCAATCACAAACAAGTGGATTATTAAAGAAAAGTTAAGGGCCTTAAAGTCATAAATCTGTAATGATTTATATGATCAACGATTCAACAAAAATTAAGGTATTAGGAAAACATTTTTTTATCATTATCCTATATTTGAGTAATTTTATTACCCAAGAATATAAGGAAATATACTTACTTGATATATTTCTATAAACCAAATTTCATTCTCTGGTTGTTATTTTAACTATTTCTAATTCATCCATTACTTCAAGAAATAGATCTACATAAATTAACTTTGATGCATAAAGCACTAAAATACACTTTTAGAAGATAGTAAGGTCCATAAAATAATTAAAAGTGTAACTATTGATAAATAACTATTCATAAAAATAAATATGGTTAATATATTAATCTCTAAACATAAAAAGTAACACTAATGTTTCATCATAAATAATTATTCATCAAAAAAATTATACATTAACTAAGAAATAACATAGGATAATAGTAGTCATGAAGCCCTTATCATCCTTCAATCATGGGTTCAAGACCCGCAACCTTTCCAGACTTGATTGGATGTCACCCATCATACAAGATGTCCTTTTCTGAAACCACACTAATCTAATTTCCAAAATATATGGACATCCTTGAAATAATTTTAATCACTAAATTTCCTTTTAACCAATGTTTTCAATACAATATTCATACATAAATACTTACTCTAATGTTTAACATAAAATTTTCAGGAATGTTTAACCTTATAACCCCTCTGAAAGATGAAAATAAAAAAATTTAGAAATAAAGTCATGAAATCAACTTAACATTGATCCCCCATATATCACAATGTATCTTTTGGTTATCATATTCCAAATATGTGAATACCCTCAAGGTAAATTCTCTTGGAACATGGTAACAACTTTAATTACCATAAATCCTTTTGGAAAAATATGTATTCTTCCATATTCTATAGATTATTAGATATATTCTATATTTTATTATATATATTCCATAAATCCCAAAAGTTGTAAACTTTATCCATGATAGAATGAACTAATTGTCAATAAGACCTTAATTAGTTCCAAGCTAATCAGTACCGTCCAATTTACTTATTCATATCCCACATATATTTATCTAGACAACATTATAAAAACATAAGGATCATATTAAGGTTTATCTTTCCCTTAATAATTTGTTTTCCATGGACATCACCTTTCCATTATATCACTTTTATCCCATCACAACCATTCAGCATGTTCGTGTAAATCCATAGTAAAAAACATTAACTAAACAATACTTATATATTTCACCATTCATATAACATAATTATTGAATCCAAATACATAAAAACTTTTATTATTCTACTTTATACTTTTTCCATTAAAAATTATACCTCATAATAATATACAATACCTCTTTCCTTTAACATTTCAACTATAGCCTCATCATCAGCAGCAATATAACCATTACTCATACCACCTTGTTGATCCTATTTAGAAGATTTCCTCTTGAGACATTGAGTTATATAATGACCATTTATTCTATACTTAAAACATTTAACCTTCAATGATTTCTTAGGGAGGCCAATTTTCTCATACATTTCATTAATTGAACTCATCATTTTTCCCTTGCAGTCACTTTCTTTGTGTCAATTTTTCCACAGTAGAAACATATTCTTGTTCCTCTAATACATTATCTTAGGTGATTCTTTCCAAATTCTTGACATAAAGGAAATTGGATATTTTTTCCTCCATGATCTCCATTACCCGAACTCTCAAAAAACTCATTCTTTCTCTTCTTTGGTGAGTCTGAGAGTTGGTTAAGATACACATTGTTAATCGTGTTCTATGAAAATTGATTCGGCATGATTGCAACATCTTTCACTCTAGTGATCATCCCACTTGACTGCTCATCAAAAAATAATCCATCAAATTCAACATTAATCTAGTTCTTTCTAGTTCCTACCATTGAATAAAACCAAAAGTAGTGTGATCATTACTTATTATAGAATAATACCACATAGTCATGAAAATAATTACTCAACGGATGTCTAAATATTGAAACCTTCCTTAATCTATGACACCATAGGTTCATACTAGGTTATTAATAGACAACTTATATTTAAATACTTCAATGTGGTTTGTTAAGATTTTTTTAATTCCCAAAGCATATTCCCCAAGGGTGTTAAACCAAGTGTGTAGTAAGTCCCATTTTCATGTACTAGATTACCCTGAGTTAGGCTCAGAATATCATTTCAGAGTAGTTAATCCTAGGTATATTTGTGCCAAATCCACATCCACTTGTAGTATCTAAATAGGTATGTATTTCTAGGAAACCACTCACTCTATCCTTTACCATAATTATAGGAATTTTTCTATGCTTTTACTTATCCTTATACTTATCCTTAGACATTTCATTAGGGTTCTCACTATGGTTTTCCAAACCTATCTTCCAAAGGTTAACTAAAACATTTCTCTAATTTCAAATATAGACACACTTGTTTTTCATACATAGACATTAGATAACTTTTTTAGAATACTTAAAAGATTATACAAACAGACACCCAAAGACCATACTAGTACAGTGCCTTTTGGAAACATGGAAACATAAACACTGGTACTTAAATGAGCTACATTATCTCCCACTAGGTTATTATTAACTAGAAACCTTCATAGACTCATAAAAAATAATACATATCTTCATAAATTGGAGAAGGAAACATAAAAAGTGGTGAACTAAAATGATCAGTAAGGGTAAACAAGGGAGATATGTAAGAATAATAATGAGCATAAGGGTATGAAAACATGATCAGGAAAATAGAAGATAATACCCTTTATATAAAAGATCATATACATGAATCTTGGTATAAATCTTGGTAGTTCATAAGACATGAATCATAAGTAAATAAAGAACATAATTCATGAAAGCATAACATAGGAATAAAACATGGAATTGTGGAAAACACATAATCATATAATAAGGATTTCCATAGTAGTCAAGGGATTGATTCCAATTCCATTTTGGTGGAAAAATTCTATTACTAAACCAGGTTCACACCCTGTTCCATCCCTGTATTACTAAACTGAGTTCACTCCTCGTTCCATCCATGTATTACTGAACCGAGTTCACTCATCATTCCAACCCTGCATTACTGAACCAATTTAATTTCTCATTCCAACCTTGTAATGCTGAACTGAGTTTATTTCTCATTCTATCTATGTTTATCTCATGAGATATAAATCTTTACCCAATGCATTGGAGGAAGATTTAGGTCTCACCCATCTCATAGTAAAATCATACATACATGTGCCACAAAATAATAAACAATCATATATTTACCCATAAAATGAAATATGTATCATAAAAATATAAACATATCATAACCTATGGAAAAAAGATACAGGTTTCATAATCATTTCATCAAAATCATAACCCATGAAGGAAAAACGGATTTCATAAACATATAACCCATGAAATAGAAATGGATTTCATAAACATATAACCCATGAAAGATAAATGGGTTTCATAAAGACCATGAAATTAAACATAACCCATTCATATAAATAATATGAATGAAACCTTTAGATCATTTACTAAAAGGTAATGAGTAACGTCAATGGATGTCATCTTATATAGAATTTTTTTTAAAGAGAAAGTAACAAGGCTTTATATAATAAAAAAACAGGTTACAAGAGTCGAAAGGAAGTAAATATACATTTTTCCCTCTCAATAAAAGGGAGAAACTCACATGTTATACTTGAGTAATGAGTGTGACTAACATCCATATCTCCCTTGATTTCTAGATAATCAACAAGGCGATTGGCTTCACGGTAGACATGTGTGATGATGTAATTCATTGAGGCAAGAGTATCAAGGCAGTTACACCATTTTGAGGTGAGTTTCCATGCAAGATGAACCTGAACTATTTGAAATGCTTGAACAATGGTGGTTGAGTCACTTTCAAACTATATTTTTCTCCAATTTATTTGTCGAGAAACATCAATTTCTTTGATAAGGTCCATCATTTCTACCTCTATAGTAGTGGAATGTCCACGTGAACTATGAAATCCTTCCAAGAAATCAACATTATGATCCCAGAAGGAAAATATCTAACCAGAAGGCCCTAGGTTCCCTATTGAGGCACCATACAAGTTAAATTTAATCCATCCTAGAAATGGAGATGACTAGAAGACTTCAATGGTGCCAGTGGGTTTGGGATAATTACCACGCACGTGCAGATTTCTCAAAATGATGAAGTCACAGATCGAGTTATCACAGCATTCCTCATGGGATGTGTTTGCTAGTTGAACCATGAACAGAATGTCAAAGAGATAATCCCTGTAATTGAATCTTGCATTCTCATTTAGACTCTTGTTTCTAAATCTCCATGCAATGTATATTACTTATGCACAATGTGAACATGCTTGGACAGATTTATCTGCAGAATATCAAACATAAAGTTTGATGTGTTTGTCATCTGCGGAGGTTGGAGGCTGAATAAATCGAAGAAAAATTTACAGAGATAAGTAGAGGTGTTTAAGGACATGAATAATTGTTTCACATCATCACGATGCTGATGGAACAACACACACATCGAACACATTGATATTCTCACACATTGCATATTGCTTTCAATCAGAATTTTATTGAGATAAAGCTACCAGATAAATGTGAATCAATATGGTTGCAAACATTTCTTATAGAATTTCATAAACCATGTGTAAATACCTTGGATGAGGTGATTGTAGAAGCTCCTAGAGTCAAGAAATGATTTTGAACTCAGTTCCCATTTGAGTATATCCACCATGACTAGAAAATCATATGAGTTTATAATGAGGGAAAATTCAGAAGGCATTAGATGTTGTTTTCCAATATGTTCTTTGATCGTGGAATTATAGTCAATTTTCTGGTCTTGAATATGAACACTATCGATCAGGGGGCACCGGTCTAATTTTCTTTCCAGAATTTTAGAGATGAGTGAGAATAAGACAATTAGTGGGAGTGCATATTGATTCTCTGGAAAATCTTTTTCAGTCCTTCCCAAATCAAGGATCTCACATAGTTCATCTTCCCTTCAGGAAATATATTGAGAAATTTAGATTTGAGAAATTCTATAGAGGATTCCTTATTATTGATAAGTCTCTAGAGAAATTGTGCTTTAAGAGACTGGTTGAATAGCTTAATATTTTTAATTCCTAGACCTCCCATGCATGTAAGCGTGCAACACTTTTTCCAAGGAGCAATGATGATTTTTCTTTCCAAGATACTACCACTCCATATAAAGCTTTTCATGAGAGAATATATGCTTTTAATGATGAGGGAAGACTAGTAGTACATCATAAATGAGTATACAAGTTTTGAAACAACCACATGTTTGACTAAGCAAATTCTTCCCACCATTAAAAGCAAATTTTCCTTCCAAGAGGATAGAGTTCTTCTAACCTGACTCACCACCTCCACAAAGTGATATGCATGAGGTTTTCCAAATAACATGGGGACCCCAAGATATTTAAAGGGGAGAGAACCCTCTTTTTTTCCTAGGTCCTGGATCATACTGGATTTCTTAGAGGCTAAAATATTTTTTCCAAAGTAGATGAATGATTTTCTCCATTTAAATTATTTTCCTGAGACACTTTCATAGTGGAAAAGGGTTATCCTAATATGTTGTATATTTCTCTTGTTGTCCTGAGTAAATAGAATAATTTCATCAGCAAAAATGAGGTGATAGGGTGAAGAGATACCTCAACTAGATTTGATAGTTTTGATCTCGCCTATGTTAGACTTATACAAAATCAATCAATTGAGGTAATCTTCAGCAATTGAAAAAATTATGGCAGATAGAGGATCCCCTTGTCTTACTCCTCTTGTTAACTTTAAGTAGCCTTCTAGGGATCCATTAACTAGAATAGGAATATGGGAAGAACTGATCATCTTATTAATCCAATGGATGAATATCATGCTAAATCCAAAATTCTGCAGAACACGACCAATAAATCCCTAGTCAATGGTGTCAAAATCCTTTTTAATATCCATTTTCATGAAGATATTTCCTCCTCTGGTAGTTTTCTGTAAAATATTAATGCATTCAGAGGCTGTGATAAGGATATCCTAAATCCTTCTTCCTTTAACATATCTAAACTAATTCCAAGAAATGATCTTCTTAGATACATGAGCAAGTCAGTTAGCAAGAATTTTGGTAATGATCTTGTGTAAAGTATTTACAAGAGCCACTGGATGGAATTGATTAATGTCACTCACATTATCCACCTTAGGGATTAAGGTAATAAACTGAGCATTGAAGTCTTTGGTATGAGATCCATCAAGGAAGAAATTCCTAAAAAATTTGTCGAAATCCTTGGGAATGTCATCCCATTAAGATTGGAAAAAATAATTTATGAAGCCATCCGATCCTGGTGAACTTCCTTTCAAAAACGTTTCTTGAATAAAATATCCTTTATTCCTTGAAAAAGGATTTTTAAAACATAAAATAATTTGAAAATAATTTTCTTAGAAAATACCTTTAAAGATTATAAATAAGACTTGAAATCATTTTGAAAACCTTTTTCCTTGAAAACTTATCAAATAATCTTCAAAATATTTTAAAAAAATTCTTTTAAAACACTTTGAAAACTAAAAAAAGAAATCTTGAAAAAATTTTGAAAACATTTTTACTTGTAACATATGAAATAATCTTGAAAACTTTTTGAAAACCATTTCTTTGAAAATACTTTGAAAACTTATAAGTAAGGCTTAAAAACATTTTGAAAAAAAATTTCCTTGAAAACTTATAAAAGAATATTGAAAACATTTTGAAACAAATCCTTGAAAATTAATTTTAGAAACATTTTCTTAAAAATTAACCTTTTAAAAATGCAAAGTAATATTCAAATAAATGATGATAGGTAAATTTTTACATGTCATACATGGTAAAAAACATTCTTTTTACATGGTAAAATGGTTAGAAAAATTCCTCATTCGGAAAGCGACAAGAAGATTCCTTTAAAATAATTGGTAAAATAAAAAAAGGGTAAAAATGTATTTTAATTATCATATAATATTAGTATAATATTCTTTAAAATCTTTTTTATAAAACATGGTTTTTTAAGGAACATGGATTTCTGACCGAATAGAGGCTAAAGTTGAAATTTATTAAAAACACTTTCTTAACTATCTTATGTACCAAAGAGTAGAAATATGGTACCAATACATGAACATATCATGAATAACAATAGGATAAAAAAATAATGAATTTTTTTGAGATATGGTTTATAATATTTCATCAAAGTAATCATAAACATAAACAATCTTGAAAATCTATGATATTATTTCAATAAGTTCCTATCTATTGGTAAATTGAGATCATACTATCCATGTAAGAAAAGGAAATTAAAAGAATCTTATAATATCATAAAAATATGTATATTCATGATATATCAAATAAAATTGAATTTTATACACCTCAAAATGAATTTAGAAGCATAACAAAATATGAGTATCAAAGAAGGAAAATTGAGGCAAAACTATTTTACTGATTTGGTAACTTTTGAAACTTAAACCCCATGAAATAAATGTCATAGAATGAATATGTAAATACACATAAATTTTATTATAATAATCATTGATTTCATCTATGGGAAGTATACACATCACACAAAAGGAATGGGTGGTGAATAAAGCATGTATCTCACAGAAATAAAAAGTGAGATAAAATCATCTTACCTTGTGTCTTGACTCTTGTCGTACTCACCAAAACCTCATGTATAATAAAAATAAATTTATCATAAATATATCACAGAACCATATTCTTAATTATAATACCATATATTATTTTATTATGTCTTTATATTACCCACTTGTTAACAATTATATGTTAAGGTTTCACTTCAGGCGATATCTGTTTTGTTTTTTGCATGTGTCTTAATTTGTTATATCTTTGGTCCTTATATTTATATCATGATTTATAGAATGAAAAACATGATTTAAATATAATTTATATTAAATATATTTAGTTTATTTTTATTATAATAATTCATATGATATAGAATTATGAAACAGAATACACCATTTATGGAGACGGTAAGTCGTATGTTTGCATAAAAGCTATTTCCGTTTAATTGTCATGTTGAAAGAAAGAAAGTAAAAGAAATGTATGTATATATATAATTATTAAAGTAGATCTATTATATCATATATTTTATATATATTCACTAAATACATCTTTAATACATTCCATGTAGTGTATGAATGAATCGCATCGCTTTGAGGGGGCGGTATCCCACACTTCCTCAAACAAAATTATCATATTAACACAAAATAGGAAGTATAAATATATGTATTGTAAAATAATTAAAAAATAGTAAAGACATAATAAATATAATATATAACATATATAAACAAATTTTTCATCATAATTTCCACCATGAGAGGTGGTAAAGGAAAATGAACAATCATCATTTTGTGACCTGGTAGTTTACCGTACACGTAAACAGTATATTCATTACCCACTAAATGGAGGTGTGTGAAAGTGTAAGTAAAAAACATAGCATAAAAAATAATAGTATATTTATGATACTAGTTTTTTTATACAAGTATTGAATAAATATATTGTAAGTGGTGGAGAAATAAAATAAAATAAAGGATCTTGAGAGAAGACATTACCTCTTAATCGGGTAACTCCTTTTGGTTTGTGACAAAAGCATTCCTTGGATTGATTTTTTCCAAAAGGGAGGATTTAAGGAAGAAGTAAAATATTTTGGTAAATTTATTGGGAAGATATTGTCCAAACCTAAGTGGTTTTATAGGTATTAAGAAGAGGGAGAGTTGGTGTCCTTTTATAGGGAAGGGAAAGGACACACTTGGCATTTTTGAAAACAAGTTAGGTGTGCCCACGTTTTTACCTAAAAAATTCATAACAAACCAAAAAACCTCAATAATATAAGGTTAATATCAAAATAATTTCCATAAAATGTGATTTTGATAATTATCTAAGTTGTTTTGGGTCTTAAATTTAAGTTTTAGTCCCTTATTAAGCTTAATTTTACCTTAATCGAGGTAATTAATTTTAATTACTTTTACTAATCATTTTGGTCAAAAACTAAGTTGAAATTATTATAAATTATAAATTATTATGATTAAAAATATGGAATACATTTTTCAAAATTCCAATCACATAAGTGTAAGAAATTAATTTAAAATTACTCTTGCAGTTGGGTCGACAATGCAGGTTTTAAAAGTAAAAACATTCAAAAGTTTGCTAAGTTTTTATACCCAATTTCAAAGTGAAATTGATATCAATGACCTAAATTTTATTAATTGATAAAAATATTATCTAATTAAACTTTGAAACCAATTTAAAATATAATTTAACTTTATAAATAAATTATATGAAAAAGTAGTTTTGAATTAAAATCTGGTATTTTCACTATTCATCCAAAAAATGAAGTTTCTTAGAAAAATCCCAAAATTTCACCCTAAAATATTTTTAAAATTACATATTCAAAAATGAAGTTTATTTTATAAAATTAAATTTCTAAATGTGAAGAAAATTAATTTTATTTTTTTCACAGATTGACGTGAAAAGTGGTTTGTTTGAGAAAATAGTATTTTCAAACATATAAGGACTTTACCAAAAATTATATCTTTCATTATCAATATTTTTTATTTATATAAAACCATTATAAAAATATTTTAAAATTAGTTATTACCATTCATATTACTAAGTTTAACATCTAGGTTATTCTTATCTCATTTGAATAATTATAATAATAAAATGATGTTTCGTAGAAACATAAGTGTTGTGTGTAACATACGCCAAGTCGGTGTTCCATGTAATGTATTCCAAGTCAATGATTCGTGTAACTTACACCAAGTTATTGTTTCATTTAGTGTAATACAAGTTGGTTCTATGTGAAATTAATGTTTGTCTTAGTGATTTAATATTAAAAAAATGTTTTCAATGTCTCATGAAATGAAAAATATCAAAAGATTAAATTAATTCAAAAAAGACATTCACAAAATCTTAGGGTGTTACACGACATGTCACCCAAGTTATGTAGTGACACCAAGACAGGTTATCCAGGTCTCATGGTGACACCAATACAAATAATCCTGGATAATTTGATGTCCTCTAGACAAGTCATCCCACATCATGCGATACCCTCGTGACACATCGGGCCAGATCATGTGGAACCCTCCAAACATGTCAACCTAAATCATATGATATCCTATAGAAAATTCAGCCTAGATCATGTGGAATCCTCCAAAAATTTCATCTCAAATCATGTGTCACCCCCCAGACATGTCAAAAACTATCAAGTGATATCATATGGACATGTCATCCTAGATCATGTGAAACCCTCCAAACATGTCAGTCCAAATCATGTGGCACTCTCCAGATATGTCAACCCGGGTATTGTGAGGTCCTCTGGAAAAGTCATCCTAGATCATGTAACATCCTCTAGATAAATTCAGCCATGTAACACACCAAACTTTCATGGTATGCTTCTCTTTGAATAATACAGTAGCGTGTGGTGTACGCAACTTCGAGTTCTAACACACACTACAATCAATCAAACTAGTCGTTATGAATAGTAATACCCACTTTTTGAAATTTCATAAATTTTATATTTCAAAATGAACTTCATTTTTGGATTCGGAATATTGAAATTATCCTAGGGTGAATTTTTGGAATTTTTCTGAAAACATTCAATTTTTGATGAATAGTGAAAAAACACTGAGTTATAGTTTAAAACCGAAATTTTATTTAAATAATTATTTATTTTATTTAAATTTAATTAATTTCAAAATGGATAAATAATACCTATATAAGTTCAATTTAATTAATTGTAGTTAGTTTAGAATAATTTTAGATATATAAAAATTTTATGGAACTTTTCATCATCTTTTACCCACCTCCTAGGAGAATTTGGAAATTCACATAAAACTTAATTTTACTGCTTCTGTGAGTGGAATTTAAAAAATCCGAGAAACACGGTTAATATCAAGGAGTAAAATGTGGTTCAATAAGATAAAAATATTTTTTGGTGAATAGTAACTTTTTACTTTTATTTACCACGGTTAAAAGTAAATAGGGTAGTTAAGGGTAAAAATGATATTAATACTACCCTAACACATGTCCTAATTATATTGGACAAGTGTATCGCGACCAAAAACAACCTTAGGAATAAAATATTATCATTTAGGTCCACTTGGATTAGATTAGGACATTTATTATTATTTAATTCAAAGAAGAGTTAAAATAAAAGTTTAATTACTAAAACATTTTTAATATAGGGTTATACATAAGATAAATTCGATTATAAATATTAATTAGAAATATAAAAAGATTTCCTACATAATGGTATTTTATTTATAATTTTTAGACATTAAATAATTTAATTTATTTATGACACAATGGTGATGCATTAATTACCAAATTAATGAAATATTAAAATAATTGATATTATAAATATCAAAATAAATGTAATTTGAGACTTTTTATGAATTACACTAATTTTATAGGTTAATATGACATATTAGGATTGGTTATATAATTTTTTTTTTTTGAAGTAATAATGCTTTTATGAAATTATCAAAAACAAAATACCCAATAGTGTCAAAATTGACATAAAAGAGTTTTTAAAACAAATATTATATTATTAATTGATATTCTATTCCTAAAAATATAATGTTCGGACAAAGGACTTATATAATGATATTTGTATCATTAATGGACCACTTGGAGGTCTCTTGGAGGTATATAGTAAGTTTATTAACTATATAATATAAAAATACAAAGAGACATGGTAAATGTCAAACTATTTAACTAAGAGTTAAATATAAATGATAAGGTTAATATAATGACCCAAACCTGTCTAAAATCTATTGGTTGAAAGGATTGCGACCCATCCCCACCTTAACCTTTAAATAATACACTTTGGAAACATTAGAAACCGAATATTAATTTATTATAAAATAATATTTCTAGATTTTCCAAAGGTGCCCCTCACCCCTCTTATAAAAGGGAACTCCCCCTTCTCTCTAATTTACACCTTCAAAGCCTTTTGGCTCGGCCAAACCATGCCCACATATTCTCTCAACTTCCCTCACATTATCTTAGAGGCCCTACTTTGGTCATAAATCCAACTTAAGGATCCATTTGGATCAAATCAAAAGGAAGAACCCGAAGAAGAGGTAATGTTTTTACCACCCTCATTCAAGTTTCTTTCTTCATCAACTTCTTATTTATTTGTTATTTCCATTATAAAATAATAACTCCAGTATCTTCTATATACTGTGATGTTATTATAAATATGGTACAACCATATTCAGTATCCTATCCATCCTTTGAATGACATGTCACCATACGTGCGTACGTACTGCCTACCTTCTCCACGTCGTGGTGTAATTGTTATTCAATACATTACTATTTGGATGCGTATAATAATGATTTTTAATTCATGTAAATAATAAATATAACATGATAATTATTCTGTATATATGATATACCATCCAATTATATATTATTTTAATATCAAAATAATGATATTTTCGCTCGTGCGTACGTACGGATTACCGTCTCCACGAATGCGACGAGATTCATTCCCCATCATATCCATTCAAGACTAAATTTCATTTGATGATTAAAAATAATTTTTAGAGACATGATATCATTATGTATATGAATAATATACATCCCATCCATAACAAATATGGCTCAGATAACAAATAATATAAAAGAAAACAAATCTGTTAACACCAGAAACGATGATAATACTAAGATATTATTAACAAACCAATGTTAAAAGATCGTATATGATATCATATTAATGTATATGATTATTGTATAATTTAATAAAAATTATTTCACCATTATAAAGGAGGTTAACCTACCCTCAACCAAGTAAAATTACAAGGTAAGGGTTTATTTCACAATCTCTTCATTATCCGAGATTGTTTATACGTAATTATCTATCGGGGCCTCTTTATCATCCACATCCATGTTTCTTAAAAATGTATTTCAAATCATTATTACTATTTTACAGACCATGGGTTAAATTCATTTATACCCTTGTTTTACTTTTTATAAGAAGTTTATAAAGGAATATTTTTTTCATTTTCCCAACAAGGTCCTTTTTAACCTTTTCGATATAATTAAGGTAAGAATGTATTTTTTTAACTTATACGGCCGGTGCGACTATTTTCTACCGTTATAAAATCATCGAAGCTTCCCTTATAATCTTATAATAATATTTTCAAAGTAAATGTTTCCTTTTATAATTATGTGACTTTTAAATGATTAAAAAAAGAGATATTTCTCTCAAATAGTTTTGATTTCATCTATGTCAACATCCTTTGAAGGATTTTAAGCTTATTTGAAGTTGATTTATTATGATACAAAACTTCCATATTGTATTGAAGGTTTTGTGATATGTTTGACTGTGGATGTGTTATTTTTATACCATTCATGGTTTATGAAGAAAGTATTGACATTTCATATTCTAGTTTTAATACGAATGTTTATGTTATGTTTAAACTTGTTCATATGAGGAACGCATTGGACTTAGTAAGTGACGAGTGGAGCCCGCTATAGCTCCTCGATGAATCGGTAGGTTTCATGAGACAAACTAGTGTCTTGGCACAAGGCCTTGACTAAATCTTATTTGTAGTCTTTCCACAAGGCCTTGACTATGTGGTTATGATAGTCTGGCATTATGAATTCCATCATTATGAAAGTGGTTATTGATATTGCATGTGGTTATTCAACTAGTAGAATACCCATGTGAATAATTAAATGGAATTATTTTATTTTATCTTTGCCATATTATTCTAAATTTCAAGTTTAAAAGACTTTTGTTTTAGTTATACATTGCCTTAAATGTTTATGCTTATTTATGAAAGTTTCCACTATATTGTTATCCTTATTGACCATCTGAGCTCACCCCTTTCAATGTTTTATTTTTCCCAGGATGTGAAGAAGTAATTTATGAATGACCTACAGGGATAGTATGAGGGGATATGAAGACATGATGTTGTTGAAGTTTTTTTCTTTATGATGTAATGTAAGACTTATGAATATATCTAGTGTTTCTAAGACTACTAAACTAATCGGTCTTTCGAGACTTGATCTTTTGTGATCATGCCAATGTTATTTAATAATGCACCGACTCTGCGTAATTGGGGTTGGGGCATTACAATTGGTATTATAGGAAGTTTAGTTAAAACCTTGGAAGCTAGATTTAGATAAACTCTGATTAGAGAACATAGACCTAAGATGGAATTTGAGGATTAATATAGAATAATTTCCTAGAATTTTGGTATTGTAGAGATTTTGTGAGTTTTTTGAGCAATGCATCCCTGTCTGGATACGAGCAGGTAGAGGCGGCTCTGGCATAGATGTACCTAGGGGTAAAACCAGAAAACACTTCTTTGAGCTAGACTCAAACGGGAACTGGTGCACGACAACGAGTCTTGCTGCTCTCTTGGTTACAACACTCCCGGGGGATATGCTTAGGATAATTATCATTTTATTTACAAACAATTATGAAGGGTTTATGAGTATATACTTCCTAAAAGAAAACATTTTTATGATTATGGATTATATCCATAAACTGTTCAATTCATGTTAAGTGTTTTACAAGTATAGAATTATGTATTTCGATTCATAGACTAATATAGTTTATGCCATTATTTAGAAATGGTTCCAAGTGGAAGGAATGGAAATCATATCAATGCACGCATTCCATGTAGGGATTTCCCTCTTGCTCAAGATAATTATAGTGGAGCAGGTGATGCAACTGGTGCTGATCAGCTAATCACCATACTGGGACAAATCACTCAGGTTATGAATAGTAACCTTACTCGTATGGAGCACCCAGATCCATAGTTTGGAGGATCAATGTTAGATCACTTCATGAGGCAACAACCACCAACATTCAATGGGAGTACAAATCCACTAGTAGCTGAGAAATGGATAAATTACTTAGAGAAAATATTCCATGCCTTGGGGAGTATTGAAAGGGAAAAAGTTATTATGGCAGTTTACCGCCTCACTGGAGATGGTGATCAATGGTGGTCATTGATTCAAAACACGAAGGAAGATGATAAAGTATCAAATATGGAATTGAGGGAGTTCAAAGATATTTTCTTAGAAAAATACTTTCCTCGTGACCATCGAGCAGATATGGAAAGTCAATTTCTGAGTCTGAGGCAAAAGGAGGATGAGAATGTCGTAAAGTATGAGGCTAACTTTTCAAGGTTATCGAGGTATGCTGCAGATTATATATGTAACCCAAGAAGTAGGATTGATCATTTCTTTGATGGGTTAAAACCTTTTCTTCATCGATAATTAGTCTCAAAATCCTTCTCATCATACGAATACATTGTCTCATGTGCTATGAAGACTGAAAAGGAATTCTCTAAGTCATATGACTTTAAAGAAAAGCAAGAGAAGAAGAGATCTATTGATCACTTTGGAAATGTAAATAAGGAGAAGAAGGGAAAAGTTGAATATCAATCCTATAGTCAATGTGGGAAGAAACACCCCAGTACTTTCTTGAAGGGAATGGGTGTTTGTTACAAGTGTGGTGAAAAAGTCCACCAATCTCATGATTGCAAAGGGAAGAAAGAAGCTACCAATGTTCAGTGCTATAATTACAGGGAGATGGGACATTATGCAAATTAATTTCTTAAGCATAAGGTAAACGTACCTCAGAAAATGCCAATGGATCATGGCCAAGCTTATTCTATCACTACTGCTGAGGTAGAATCTCCAAAAGACGTGGTGGCAGGTAATTTAATGGTTTCCTCAAGTTTAGAAAATACATTATTTGGTTATGGATCATCACATTGTTTCATATCTTCCCAGTTTTCTAAGAAAATTAGATATTTCCAATTTGATTTAACAAGGGAGTTGTTAGTTAAAACTCCTAAGGGAAGTATCATTGCTATAAAGTTTTGTGGATTCGTTCCCATTAGGGAATATAAATGTTCTTTATCTGATGATCTCATCGTCATACCCATGACTAAATTTGATATAATCCTCAGTATGGATTGGCTTTCAGACAATGATGCAAAAATTTATTGTAAGAAAAAGGAGGTTATGATTTTTGATGATAATGATAAAGAACACCTTATCTTTAGAGCAGAATCATCACCACCTGATTCATACCTAGATCTACCCCCAGTAGCTCAACTAAATTCAATTATTAGGGAGGAAGAGAATGAAATAACTATGGGTAAGTAAAGGAATATTCATATAGAGGATGTACCTATTGTGAGAGAATATGTTGATGTGTTTCCAGAAGATTTACCTGGACATCCTTCAGAACGAGAAATTGAGTTTTCCATTGATTTAATCCCTGGATCAAGGCCCATATCGAAGATCCCTTATAGAATGGGCACTGTGGAATTAGTGGAACTAAAGAAACAACTAGAGGAATTGAGTAATAAGGGATTTATTTGCCCTACTATTTCTCCATGGGGAACCCCTGTACTTTTTGTTAAGAAGAAAGATGGATCTATGAGGTTATATATCGACTATAGGGAAATCAATGCTATAACAATAAATAACAAGTATCCCCTACCTCTTGTTGATGATTTATTTGACCAACTGCATGGAGCTCAATAATTTTCAAAGATTGACCTTCGATCTGGATACCATCATTTGTGTGTGAAGAAGGAAGACATTCTGAAGATAGCATTTCGAACCAGGTACGGACATTACGAGTTTACAGTAATGCCTTTTGGATTGACTAATGCACCCTATGTATTCATGGATCTAATGAATAGAGTTTTCAAGGAAAATCTCGATGATTTTGTGGTGGTATTTATTGATTAAATCTTGGTATACTCTAAAATCTATGAAGATCATGAAAATCACTTGTGCATTATCTTGAAGACTCTTAGAAGACAAGAATTATATGGGAAGTTTAGCAAGTGTGAATTTTGGCTTTAGGAGATCTCTTTTCCTGGCCATATTGTCTCTAAGGATGGAATCTCTGTTGATCCTTCTAAGACCAAGGCAATCCAAGAATGGCCAGCACCAACGAGTATAACCGAGGTACGCAGTTTTATTGGTTTAGCAGGTTATTATCGATGTTTCATCCAGAATTTCACCCAATTGGCTAACCCATTAATAAATCTCACACGTAAAGGGGTTAAATTTGTTTAGATAAAAGAGTGTGAAGAATTTTTTGAAGAACTTAATAGAAGATTAGTAAATACTCCTATATTGACTCTACTATTAGGGAATTATGGGTTTGTTATTTATAGTGATGCTTCAAAGAAAGGACTTCGTTGTGTCCTTATGTAGAATGATAGGGTTATTGCATATGCATCACGACAACTGAAAATTCATGAGAAAAACTATCCTACTCATGATCTTGAGTTAGCTGCTGTAATTTTTTCTTTGAAGATATGGATACATTATCTCTATGGTAAAAATGTGATATTTATACAGATCACAAGAGTTTGAAGTACATTTTCTCACAGAAAGAACTCAACATGAGGCAAAGGCGATGACTTGAACTACTCAAGGATTATGATTGCACGATACAATACCACTCGGAGAAGGCAAATAAGGTGTCATATGCTTTGAGTAGAAAGGATCATGGAGTTTTGAACAAGATGAGAGTTGAAAGGGATCCTATTTTCATGGATTTAGTAAAGATGGATATGAGAATCACCATGGAAGGTGAAACATCAATGGTTTTTCAAATGGTTGCCAAACCATATTTACTAGAAAGGACTAAGAGTTCTCAGACTGATGATGAAGAATTTCAAAAGAAGATTAAAGTTGTGAATGATGGGAGATTGAGAGACTTTGTGTATGAAGAAGGAATTTTCAAATTTGGGAAGAGACTTTGTGTTCCCGATATACCTGATCTGAAAAGGGAATTGTTAGATGATGTTCATAGCTCCAATTTCTCTATACACCCTAGGAGCACCAAAATGTATAGAGATTTGAAGGAACATTTTTTGTGGGACAACATGAAGAGGGAGATTGCTGATTTTGTGTCAAGATGTATGGTTTGTCAACAAGTGAAAGATGGAAGGCAACAGCCTGGAGGAGTCATGCAACCTCTTCCCATACCGTTTTAGAAATGGGACAATATTATGATGGAATTTTTCATGGGGATACCAAAGACTCCTAGAAGGAACGATGCAATATGGGTTATTGTTGATCGTCTTACCAAGTCAGTACATTTTCTTGCTATAAGAGAAGAGCTACCACTGGAACGTCTAGCAAGAATATATATTAATGAAGTTGTGAGACTTCATGGAGTACCCCTATTGATTGTTTCTAATTGTGATCCATGTTTTACTTCAAGATTCTGGAAGATTCTTTAGAAGGCTTTGGATACTGAACTTCATTTGAGAACTTCCTACCACCCTCAAACAGATGGACAATCAGAACGAACTATTCAAACCTTAGAAGACATGTTTAGATCTTTCTCACTTGACTTTCAGGGTATGTGGGATCAATATTTACCTCTGGTATAATTTTCCTATAACAATATCTTCCATTCAAGTATTCGGATGGCACTATATGAAGCATTATACGGAAAGAGATGTCGCACACCAACCTGTTGGGATGGCGTTTGTGAAAGAAAACTTGTAGGCCCAGAACTAGTGGAGGAAACGATGTAAAAGGTAAAGGTAATCCAAAACCACATCAAATCAGCTCAAAGTAGGTAGAAGAGCTATGTCGATAACCGAAGGAAGGATTTGGAATTTCAGGTAGGAGATCATGTTTTCTTGAAGGTATCTCCATGGAAGGGTGTTATACGTTTCGGTAAGAAAGGAAAATTGAGTCCCAGGTACATCGGACCATTCTAAATTCTATAACGAATTTGGGTTGTATCTTACCATTTGGCAATGCCGCCAAGTCTCTCCAAATTTCACGATGTGTTCCACGAATCACTGTTAAGTAAATACATGCCTGACCCAACGCATGTCCTCACTTATGAGGAATTAGAACTAGAACCCGATCTTTCTTATTGCAAAGAGCCCGTCATGATTCTTGATACAAGAAAACAAGTGTTGAGAACTCTGACAACTCGTCTGATAAAAGTTCTATGGAGAAACCATAAAATGGAAGAGGCAATGTGGGAACCCGAGGAACTTATAATGAAGAATCACCCGAGTCTTTTCATGTGGTAGTATTCTATAAATTTCGAGGATGAAATTATTTGAAGTAGGGGAGAATGTTACACTCCAAGCTTCCATGGTATGTGTCTCTTTGAATAATACAGTAGTGTGTGTTGTATGAAACCTTGAGTTCTAACACACACCACAATCAATCAAACTAGCCGTTATGAATAGTAAAACCCACTTTTTGAAATTTTATAAATTTTATCTTTCAAAATGAACTTAATTTTTGGATTCGTAATATCGAAATTAGCCTAGGTTGAATTTTTAGTATTTTTCTGAAATCATTCAATTTTTGATGAATAGTGAAGAAACACTGAGTTATAGTTTAAAACCGAATTTTTATTTAAATAATAATTTATTTTATTTAAATTTAATTAAGGTCAAAATGGATACATAATACCTATACAATTTTAATGCAATTTATTGTAGTTAGTTTAGAATAATTTTAGATATATAAAAATTTTATGGAACTTTTCACTGTCTTTTACTCACATCCTAGGAGAATTTGGAAATTCACATAAAACTTAATTTTACAGCTTCTGTGAGTGGAATTTCAAAAATCCAAGACACATGGTTAATATCAAGGAGTAAAATTTGGTTCAATAAGATAAAAACAATTTTTTGTGAATAGTAACTTTTTACTTTTATTTACCACGGTTAAAAGTAAATAGGGTAATTAAGGGTAAAAATTATATTAATATTACCCTAACACAAGTCCTAATTATATTGTAAAATTTTATCTCGACCAAAAAAAACCTTAGTAATAAAATATTATCATTTAGGTCCACTTGGATTAGATTAGGACATTTATTATTATTTAATTCAAAGAAGAGTTAAAAGAGTTAAAATCAAAGTTTAATTACTAAAACATTTTTAATATAGGGTGATAAATAAGATAAATTCGATTAGAAATATAAAAAGATTTACTACATAATGGTATTTTGTTTATAATTTTTAGACATTAAATAATTTAATTTATTTATGACACAATGGTGATGCAGTAATTACCTAATTAATGAAATATTAAAATAATTGATATTATAAATATCAAAATAAATGCAACTTGAGACTTTTTATGAATTACACTAATTTTCTAGGTTAATATGACATATTATAAATGGTTACATAAATTATTTTAGAAGTAATAATGCTGTTATGAAATTATCAAAAACAAAACACCCAATAGTGTCAAAATTGACATAAAAGAGTTTTTAAAACAAATATTATATTATTAATTGATATTATATTCCTAAATATTTACGGTTAGGCCAAAGGACTTATATAAATATAGGTGTATCATTAATGGACCACTTGGGTGTCTTTTGGAGGTATATAGTAAGTTTATTAACGATATAATATAAAAATACAAAGAGACATGGTAAATGTCAAACTATTTAACTAAGAGTTAAATATAAATGATAAGGTAAATATAATGACCCAAACATGTCTAAAATCTATTGGTTGAAATTATATAGACCCATACCCACCTTAACCTTTAAATAATAAACTTTTTAGCCATTAGAAACCGAATATGAATTTATTATAAAATAATATTTCTATCTTTTCCAAAGGTGCCCCTCACCCCTCTTATAAAAGGGCACTCTCCCTTCTCTCTAATTTACACCTTAAAAGCCTCTTGGCTCGGCCAACTCCTACCCAAATATTCTCTCAAATTCCCTCACTTCATCCTATAGTCTCTACTTTGGTCATAAATCCAACTTAAGGATCCCTTTTGATCAAATCAAAAGGAAGAACCCGAAGAAGAGGTAATGTTTTCACCACCCTCTTTCAAGTTCCTTTCTTCTTCAACTTCTTATTTCTTTGTTATTTCCATTATAAAATAATAACTCCAGTATCTTCTATATACTGTGATGTTATTATAAATATGGTACAACCATATTCAGTATCCTATCCATCCTTTGAATGACATGTCACCATACGTGCGTACGTACGGCCTATCGTCTCCACGTCGTGGTGTAATTGTTATTCAATACATTATTATTCGGATGGATATAATAATGATGTGTAATTCATGTAAATAATAAATATAACATGATAATTATTCTTTATATATGATATACCATCCAATTATATATTATTTTAATATCAAAAGAATGATATTGTCGCTCGTGCGTACGTACGGATTACCGTCTCCACGAACGCAATGAGATTCATTCCCCATCGTATCCATTCAAGAATAAATTTAATTTGATGATTAAAAATAATTTTTAGAGACATGATATCATTCTGTATATGAATAATATACATCCCATCCATAACAAATATGGCTCAAATAACAAATAATATAAAAGAAAACAAATTTGTTAACACCCGAAACAATGATAATACTGAGATATTATTAACAAATCAATGTTAAAAGATCATATATGATATCATATTAATGTATATGATTCTTTTATAATTTAATAACAATTATTTAACCATTATAAAAGAGGTTAACCTACCCTTAACGAAGTAAAAGTACAAGGTAAGGGTTTATTTCACAATCTCATCATTATCCAAGATTGTTTATACGTAATTATCTAGTGGGACCTCTTTATCATCCACATCCATGTTTCTTAAAAATGTATTTCAAATCATTCTTACTATTTTACAGACTATGGTTTAAAGTAATTTATACCCTTTTTTGACTTTTTATAAGAATTTTATAAAGTAATCTTTCTATCGTTTTCCAAACAAGGTCCTTTTTAACCTTTTCGACAGAATTAAGGTAAGAATGTCTTTTTTTAACTTATACAGTGGGTGCGGCTATTTTCCACCATTATAAAATCATCAAAGCTTCCCTTACAAGATTATAATAATATTTTCAAATTAAATGTTTCCTTTTATAATTATGTGACTTTTAAATGATTTCAAAAAAAAGATATTTCTCTCAAATAGTTTTGATTTCATCTATGTCAACATCTTTTAAAGGATTTTAAGCTTATTTGAAGTTGATTTATTATGATACAAAATTTCCATATTGTATTGAAGGTTTTGTGATATTTTTTACTGTGGATGTGTTATTTTTATACCATTCATGGTTTATGGAGAAAGTATTGACATTTCATATGCCAGTTTTAATATGAATGTTTATGTTATGTTTAAACCTGTTCATATGAGGAATGCATTGGACTTAGTGAGTGACAGGTGGAGCCCGCTATAGGCCCTCGATGCATTGGTAGGTCTCATGAGACAAACTAGTTTCTTGGCACAAGGCCTTGACAAAATCTTATTTTTAGTCTTGGCACAAGGCCTTGACTACGTGGTTATGATAGTCTGGCATTATGCATTCCATCATTATGAAAGTGGTTATTAATATTTCATGTGGTTATTCGACTAGTAGAATATCCATGTGAATAAGTAAATTGAATTATTTCATTTTATCATTGACATATTATGCTGAAGTTCAAGTTTAAAAGTCTTTTGTTTTATCTATACATTGCCTTAAATGTTTATGCTTATTTATGAAAGTTTCCGTATATTGTTATCCTTACTGAGCATCTGAGCTCACCCCTTTCAATGTTTTATTTTTTTCAGGATGTGAAGAAGTAATTTATGAATGACATACAGGGATAGTATGAGGGTATATGAAGACAAGATGTTGTTGTAATTTTTTTTACTTTATGATGTAATGTAAGACTTATGAATATATCTAGTGTTTACAAGACTACTAAATTAATCGGTCTTTCAAGACTTGATCTTTTGTGATCATTCCAATGTTATGTAATAATTCACCGACTATGGGTAACTGGGTTCGGGGCGTTATAAGCCAGGTCATGCAAAACCCTTCAGACATGTCAACATTGATCATGCGATGGTCTCCAGACATGTCACTCAGGTTATGAGACATCCTCCAAAAAATTTAACTAGGTCATGTGATTATCTTTGAAATTTCCTCCAAATAACTAGGACATGTCCAAACATTATCATACATGTTAGGAAAACAATCAGAATATGTCAGATAGGCAGTTAAGATGTGTTAAACTATAATCCTAGGACATAATAACCTTATCCAGTGGATATATAATAGAAACCTTAGTGTGTAATCCCTTATCGGCGGCATAATATGATATATCCCCTATGTTCGAAAAATCTTACTGTGTAATCCCCGATCAGTGGAATAATATGATATTTCCCCTATGTTAAGGAATCCTTGATGTGCAGGCCCTGATCAGTAATATAATATGATATTCCCCCTATGTTATGGAAGCCTCAGTCTGTAAACCCTAATCAACAGAATAATATGATATGTCCCCTATGTTAGGGAGACCTCAATGTGTAAGCCCTGACCAACTAAACTATGATGAATCTGATTCCTTTTATAACCAAGATATATAGGATTCCTTCCTAAGGCTCGATCTCCAATGGAAATCCACTTTAGTGTAATTCCCCCTATGTCTCCGACATTCTTAACATAGGGACCTAATAATTCCCATGGGTTGACCATTCTTCCTCATCCAACAACATATTGAGAAGAAAAATAAACTATGATGACTCTAATTCCTACCATAACCAGGATATATAGGACACCTTCCTAAGGCCTAAACTTCAATGGGAATCCACTTCAGTGTAAGTCCCCCCATGTCACCAAAATTACAACCATTGGGACCCAATCATTCCCATGGGATGATCATTCTACCTTATCCACCAATAGATTAAGAAGGTAACTAAACTATAGTGACTTTGATTCCTTAAATAACTAGGATACATAGGAATCCTTCCTACAGATCAAGATCCATATTAAATATCCAAAGTTTCATCCTAGTACCTGAGTCATATATCCATATACAGTGAGATTGATTAGTTTTTATCCCTTGTTTATCACATAAATTATGTCTCACATGGGCTTATGGATATGAAATGATCATATCAATCACATCATGAATCTCCATAAAGAAGGTAAAACTTGTTATGTAGTCCCTAGTCAGTGGAACGATATAACTACACCCATATAAGGGCATCTACCTCAGGGAAAGTCCTGAGGGAATGACTGAACTATGATGAATCTGATTCCTTTCATAACTAGGATTCACAGAATGCCTCCTTGAGGATCAAGATCGATACGTAGTGCCTAAATTCACTCATATATGTTCTTTTTGTATAATGTTAAACTGTATGGATTAAAAAAAACTATGTGGGTTTTGATTCTTATTATAAATAGGATATATAGGATGCCTCATAATGGACCAATAGCATCCTCAAAATATTAATTGTCTCCCCGGATGGAAGTAAACTCTTGAGTGATATGTTATCTGGATTCAAAATATAGGCATCTTCCCATTAAGGGAAAATAGATTAAGAAATTTGAATATATATATGGACTCATTAATAATCCCTCCTTTACACATTGAAGAATTTGGTACTCAATTGTTTTGTTAGGGTAACTGGTCTCGTATCGGGATTAGGAAGAGATTATCGAACATATCTTAAATCTATAAAAGAGCCTCGAAGTAAGAAATAATTCCCCACAAAAGGGTTTTATGATCTTGACCTCCCATCCACTAGACCAATGTGAGTTCCTAAGTGCCATTGGTTCTGAAACCCTAATTACCACTTGCCTTTGTAAAGGAGGTAAATAAAAATCTATGGATGTGAGAACCCTTGGGAGTTTCAATGGAAGATAAACATGAATGATGAACCTAGAATAAATGATTTTATAGAAATTTATCCCCCTACAATCAAACCATCAGGCCAATCCATCCGCATCTTTTTCCTGGTGAAACAAAAATGGTGAACTCGGTGTGAAATCATCTAACTAGAGCATCTCCTTTATAAGATAAAAAGGATAGACTACCTAGTTCTTATAGGATCATTTTTTTCTCGCCACATGGGTGATCACTATCAACATGAATCTTTTCCTAAAAAAACAATCACCTTCATATTGATTGTGTTGGATAAAGATCCCACTAAATCATTGATTCCTCTAGAATCAATATCCAGTTCATTACGTTCTTCTTTTAATAAATCCATTATTCCCATACTAACTATAATCCCATATATAGAAATTGTATATACATCTATGCCTAAATATTGGAAGTATTATTTCATTCAATTATTCTATAGCTAAGATTTTTTTCCTTCAAATACTTTAATCCTTTGTGATTGACTACTTCCATAGATTCCACTAAGAGAATACCACTGACATTAAACTTTTTCTATGATACCAATTGGTGGAAACACTAGGATAAATACCCTAAGAGGGGAGTGAATCAGGGTTTGTTAGATTAAAATAATTCCCCAATTTGATATTGTTTTGTCATTAAATAAAAAACTTTTCTCACTTATTCTCACAAAAAATATATAAATAGGAATGAAAGCATGTGATATCCACAACAATTTTACTTGATTCACCCTAGCTAGACTAATCCATGGAGAATACAAATTTAATGTGTCAATGTACCAAAATTACTAAATTGCATTGTTTTTATAATGTTTTAAGTGAACTCACTATCCCTCTTGGTTTACAACAACTCACACTTTTGAGAACTCACTATCATCTCAACTAAAGTGAACATACTAATCTTCTATAAGATTATTTAGATGATCTATATCAACTATAATTTTGTACACACTAAAATAGGTGACATCGATCTCCAATTTCATCCATGTGATGAAATCAACCTTACCGTGTAATTTCCAATTCATACAAAATTCCTTCATGAACTTTTCCTTTGTGGACTTACCTCAGATAACACTATTCACCACACACTTTCTAGGAAGTGTAGTATTCACCACACACTTTTTATGTGGGGATCCTTTCACTAGATGATTCCTTTAGAAACTTACTTCATGGACCACTCCTATGTACTACCAAATGATGTTTTCTCCCATGCACACACCTCATGAACTCCCTTCTTTTCATACTTACCTCAAAAACTTCATTTACACTTCTCAGATTTTTTCCTATAAACCTCCTTTTAACTTTGAAAAAAAACTATAGTGGTGATCATCTAGGATATTTTTTCAATTCTTCTAATAAAGTGATTAAGGGTTCCATATACAAGTAAGAAACTCTAAGTATAATATTCACAAAATTATTTTTTACACCTTTATGAAGCTCCTTCTGTATATTTATCTCCTTCGCAACACTATGCAATGCACATACCCTATGTAGTCCACATACATTTTCCTCATTCTGGATATGAACTTATTTTAAGAACCTTCAGTCATGATCTCCCTTTGTGGCTTCAACTACCATACAACTCCTCTATAATCATTCACCCACTAAATGTTAATAATAACTACCTTGTACAAATTGCATGGTTTCACATAATTATCATGTAAACTGTGTGGCTTCTTTTAAAAAAACCTCCTTTCACATGGAATCATATTTGGTGATCCTTTGAAATTTCACACCCAAAAAATTGAAAAACAATGGGAAAATTTTCCATGTTTTCAAAATTCCCAATCACCTCCAAATGCTTCCAAAACCATTTTTTCAACCTTCTTTGTCAACAAACTCAACAACCCAAAAATACTGAAACATCACTTTGAGAGATTTTTTCTCATCATCAGTTTTGTTAACACAAATAGAGTTCATAAAATAATATGGATATGTGTTAATTAATAATGATATTTAAAATCCCTTTATTGAGGAATTAGAGATGAAAAAAATAGATAACTTTTGAATTGAACATGAAATGAAAAACAGATAACAAAAGTTTTTAACAAAGAAATTATTTATTGGTTTACACATCATACAATATAATAATCAATTTCATATTTATAATACACTATTGTAAAATGGACCTAAGACCATGAACATATTTCCATGGTCAATTGAACCATGGTTGTAAGGCTTCCTATATCCATAGTTTAATGTGGACCATAGTTGGTGGTTCGCTCTCATTAGCCTATAGACACAGTTGATGTGGACCATGGTGATAGGGTAATGTGGGAACTTCCTTGTGATGCGAGAATGATGTGGGAAATGCCTAAGACTTTGGTTCATGTAGACCATGGTTGTAGGCCTTTACCATGACACCTACGGCCACAATTAAGGTGGTTCGTGGTCATAGGTTCTAGGAGCCAATATCATTTGTATTTTTTAAAATGTATAATAATTATAATATATAAAATTATATATATATATATATATATGTATGTATGTATGTATGTATGTATGTATGTATGTATGTATGTATGTATGTATGTATGTATGTATGTATGTATGTATGTATGTATGTATGTATGTATGTATGTATGTATGTATGTATGTATGTATGTATGTATGTATGTATGTATGTATGTATGTATGTATGTATGTATGTATGTATGTATGTATGTATGTATGTATGTATGTATGTATGTATGTATGTATGTATGTATGTATGTATGTATGTATGTATGTATGTATGTATGTATGTATGTATGTATGTATGTATGTATATGAATATATATATATATATATTTAGTCATGGATTAGTGGTAAATTCTTAGATGAAGTATAGAAGAGGTCTTGGGATCAAATCCCACCACTGTGTTTAGTTTTTCTAAGGTTTGGACCACAATCATGAAACATGGTCATAGATACCCTGTAGTTATGGTTATAAATCATATTCATAGTCTTAACCCTATTCTAATGGTAATTTGTCCCATGGTTTATGTGGGCTATGTCCATAGGCTATGATAATGGTTTTGGGGTCTATTGCCATGGTTTTGGCCCGTGGTAATAGGTAAATTCTCTATTCATGTTATATTGATATAATTATCTTATCTAATTAATAATATTTTATATTTATACATACAGATCATGAATATTAATAATTGATCTATAGTTATAGATGATTAAAAATATTTAGATCAAGTACATATGAAGTAGTGTAGAATATTTTATGCTCATAATATCAATGGCCTCAAGTTTTGTATAGTTTTTCATGACAAAGGATTGAAAAAAAGTGGAATATTCATTAAATTAACATAGTTTGGATACTATAAAAACATTATTTACATTATCAAGTTAAATTATCATGGAAATTTTTTTAGTTATGTTATTCAAATAAAAGAGAGTCGATATTTATAAATGCATAAGGAATGATTAATTATAATTTACTTTTGCTAACTTATCTCAGTTTATTGATAATATTGAGCATGAAGAACATGATCTATATTTTTTCACAAGATAAATTGGTATATTATGTTTATTATGGATTTGATGAAGGTTGGATTTTGTTACTCCTTATTAATAAAAGAGACTTGTGGTATATGGATGATAAAGTTAAGTAATTTGTTTGTGACTGTGAACCCCATCAACAATAGGAGATTGATCTATCTTTATATAATGATATTAAAATAGTCAGTATTATAAGGGAGGGTGAAGATGATGAAATCATATTGATGGTGTAGGATGATAATAACATAGTTGATGATGAATTAATTTATTGTATGATTATCCTCCTTTAACTTATATACTATTTTTTATTTAGAATATATGAATTTAAATAATCTATGTACATCATTTTCAAAAAAAAATCTTGTTTTATATCATATATCATGTCCTAACTTATTTTATAATCTTTTTGTATATTGTAATTCCAAAAAACAAATGATTTAAATATACGATTAGGTATTCCACAACTTTTATGTCATTAGACCCATCTGATATTCTCTCACCTCTATTAAGTATGCTTCTTACTTTTAATATGCAACCTTTCTATTTTCAATAATAAACTCTAATATATTTATAAAAAATATCAAAAACATATCACTCCTTAGAAAAATAACTTGTCTAATTCCTTAATATTTTTTTTATTCACTCTACCTTATGGATCTCTACACTATAAGGTTTCACTTACCAAACTAAATAGTCCCATTATCATCACCTAAATACTAATTCCAATACCTAATACCCTTTTAAGAATAGTAACTCAAAATTCTATCAAATATTACTTCTTAAATTATTAAAATCATGGTTATACACTTATAGAATATCTCAAGTCCATGTGAAACAATCAATTTCATATATCTATAATAAATTCTAACAAAAATAAAAATTATAATATAGTTGTCCATTATAGAAATGAGTACTGTAATTTATCACAAAATTTTTTTTATATCTTCCATTGGTGAATTTTAATCTATGTTTCTAAATATATACTCACCCTAAACCAATATTAGGGTAATTTTTTAAAATACCACTATATTAATGTATTTTTATTTATGGTTATTGGGGGGATCATATGGAACAACTGAGGAGTAGTTATCAACTGAGAATATGGTGTCATAATTTTAATAATTATAGTATTGGAGGGTGACCATGATTGGTATGTATTTTTTAATTTTATAAAAATAGTTTAGTTCATTTTTATATTAATTGTGCCATTTTTCATGTAGGGGTACCTACATATGATGTTGGAGGCTTGTAGGATTAGATAATATGGTAATTAGTATATGATACAATGTCTTTTTTTCATCACATATCATGATTGGAGGCACATTATCATTTGCTTGGAAGAATGTGATTTTTGAAAAATAAGAAAAAGTAAGTCAAAATAAATATTTATTGTTTATTTTATTTGTTATTCCTATCAAATGTAAGTCTAATTTTTTTTTATATCTATTTTAGGGCATGATTGGGATCATTCCTTTAGACATTACATCCTTGATATGAGCAGCACTGAATCTATTACATTTTTTTTAATATATTTATATTATTATGACTTTTATTATAAATATATTTAGTATTCAAAATATATAATTAAAACCAATTTATATTGAAAAATTCATTTAACACAGGTATCATGTGAATTGGAGGCTATTAGTTGATTAGAACATCAGGGTTTAAGGTCATCTAGGGGTAGTTAGCCAAACTTATAATGATAGAGTTGATGTTATGTTCCTCTATTCATGTGTTGTTTTATAGAAAATGTATATATATTATCTTTTTATAATTTAATGACTAAAAAAATCATATTTATGTATTTAAAATATTGTATGATATAATGTTTATAATTTTCGTATCTTTTTTTTTTGTTTGAATGTTTCAAATACTTAATTCTATATTTTGTGGATAAATTTTATTTTAGATTTAATAAAGTATCGTGTTTAGATGTCTCCCATTCACTGTTAAATTTTTCTACTATTTAAAAATAGTTTAAACTATTTCCAAATAAAAAATCCTTTAATTATTTAGAAGTGGTTTTAAATGTCGCTACTTACTACTAAACCACCAGTAAGTATTGGTAAGAACTATTAAACCACCTTGAAAATAATTTACAGTAGTTATAAGCACTACTAATATACAAAAAAATATAGATGAGGTAACTACCACTAAATATCATAATATAAATTAGCACATTAATATAGTGATGGTTTTTTAACAACCATGAATTACAAATCCATAGTTGTTCTACATGATCACCACTAATAAAAAACTTATAATAATTAATATCTAACTCAGTAATCCATGGTGGTTTAAAAAATTATTTTGAATCAATTATTGTAATTTTAAACCAGCTTATAATTTAAAAAAACACCACTATATGGAATTTTTTTTATAGGGAACCTTCTTACTCTAGTTCATAATACACATTGGGCACTTATCAAACAACATGTAACATCCTAGACCCGGATGCCACCCGAAATGGTGCCCTGATCCTTGTTGGTCACAGGGCCTCAAGTGTATCTCCCCAAATGACAGAGGTTGCCGACTAGCAGCGATGGCCTAGGTGAGTCACTGGGGAGACTATTCCCTCATTACCATAGTATAAAAGAGAAAGAAAAACATATAATAAATAGAATAAGTGAATAAATAATCATACAACTAGAAGTAATACAAGAAAGATAGGAATACATATCAATAACCAAAAGTGTCTCATATACAAAATGATGAAGATATTACAAGCATCTAGATTTTAGCCAAACAGTACATAGAAATAAAATACAATACAAGTATCCTAAAAAGTACAAAATACTAAAAAGTTATCCTAGCATCGCAAGACTCATCTTGGTCCTATTCGCCCCTGGTCCAAAGCTACAGTCAACAAACTTTACTAGGAACTTTCCTCTATCATCACTTGCAACCATATAATCTGTTTGGGTCCCCAAGGAGGCCCAAATAGGGTGTCAGATAAACATCTCTATGGGAATCCACTTAGTTCTATACAATTCTAACATCAATTCTACAAAATTTCTAGCAATTTTAAACAATTGGTAGGTAATTGTGTATTCCCATAGAATAAGTCTACTACAGTAAGTAAAACAAAATATTCCCCAAGGCTAACTACAAAAGAGAGTCAGTTCCTAATAAGGCAAACACGAAAGTAACATGGTCAAGCTGTAAATCCATCTGTATTATACAACCACAGCCATGTTTTATAAAGAAGTCAAGTGTCCCACTGCCATGTCGTATAGTGAAGTCAAATATCCCACAGCCACACCATATACTGAAGATCATACCTCAAGGGATGGATCCAAGGAGCATGTTCAAGGCATCCCATCAATTACCATGGGCATCCTTGGTGGAAACTCGATTAGACAATGGTTGGGGTCTTAGTAGCATGGCAATAACAAGTCCTACACAATCCCAAGCAAGCTGAATCTACAGGATAGCAAGGCCCGAGGCATCCAACGGAATCAAGAGACAAGGGGCGGAGTCAACCCAAGGCATCCAATGCTGCGTTCCAAAACCATTCATTTAAACATTCAATTTAAAAAATCATTCCATGTGATTATACCCACTCACATCAAACTGCATAATCCATGAGTTTACCCACTCATGCAAATCATTTATCAAAATAATCATATGGGCCTACCCTCCCATATAAACCATTTAACAATCTATTAGTTGATTTATATAGGTATACCCAACCATATTATCCATTTAACATGCCAAACTATCAAAATAGATAATTCATAACATGATATTCATTGATAAAGGAGGTAGTACATCTTCTAAACAGGCTATTCAAGCTATCAAGGCATTCACAGGCTTCCTCTAACTAGGAAAGCACAAGAACACACCCCTTGGGTGGTTTAAATAGGCATAAACAGGTTATTCCCTTAAGACTTTCCCATGGGGTGACCTTGAATCATGTAACTAGTTCCAACTCACTTAAACGGAACCTACGAGAATCCTCACCAGGTCTGACTACAGCTATGACAAGCAACTCATTCAAAAATGAGGCCTTGCCGAAAAGTCTGATGGGCGGTAAAAAGGAAAAACACTTGAAAAGAACCCAAAATCCAAAAGAAAATATAGATCACCTACCTCACCTCGGTAGTATACAGATCATCCAGTATCAAGTCCTTATTTGAATTGGTTTGGAATAAATATGAAGAACGGGTGAAGAAAAATATATTAGGGCATATGAGACTAAATCCAAATAGCGCAGTCGTTGTTCTGAATAATTAATAATGATTAAAAAGGAATTGAGCACTTACCTATGTGGTTCCAATGTGACAGACGACACTTGAATCAGATTCTATATGGCTTCTATATATGAAAAACTGGTTTAGAGGGGTTTTGGGTCAAAAATGAGAGAAAAACATATTGTCCATGAAAATATGAAGATAATGCATCTTTTATAAAAAAACCCACTGGGCAAGTACACGACGTGTACCTAAAGTTTACGGTGTGTAATTCCTAATTTTATTTTTCTAAACCATACTTTCTACACATCATGACGGGCTAGTACACGGCGTGTACTAGAAGTACACAGCGTGTAGGCAAAGTACACGACGTGTACCTGGCCTGCAGCTAGCTTTTTGCTTGTTTTCCCCCTTCTTTCCCAAAAACAACCCAACAAACCCATGGCCTAGCTTAGATTTTAAGCCAAAAAAAGAAATTAAACACATTTGACCTGAAGAAAAAGATTTATACCTCAAGAAAAACCTAGGATCTTACAATCTTCCCCCTTATAGAAATTCATCCCTAAATTTCTCTCTAAAGGGTGGTCAAGATTCGTCTGAAAAAAACTTCAGACACTAAGCATGTAATCAAGCCTCCCTCTCCCAATTCTCATCCTGTAAATGGATGTACTGCCATAGCACATGTACTAGATTAATTGTCCAGTCTCGAAGAACCTTCGTGCTCCTATCAAATTATACGAATCGGATGCTTCTCAAAGAATGCATCAACCTAAAGCTCAACCTACTTGATCTGAAAAATGTGAGATGGGTCTAAGTGATGGAGGTGAATCTGAGATATATGGAATATTCCATGCATGTTTTAGTACCTCTGAGTTAAATACGACTGATAGGAAACTGACCTGAATCTCTCCAGAATCACAAACGGCTTGACATATATCGATTAAAGTTTACTCGGTCCCCTGATTCGCCTGTTCCCCAACCTCGGGGAAACATGCAAGAAAACCCAGTCCATGACCTCGAACTCTAAAGGTTGTATATGGTGATTGATGTATGATTTTTGACAAGAATGTGGAGTATCCATCCACTTCTGAATCATCTAGACCTACTCAGAAGTCTCCTACACGAGATGTCGTCCCAGTAAAGCTGTCTCACCAGCCTCTAACCAGCACAGGGGAGAACAGAATGGTCTACTGTAAAAAGACTCATAAGGTACCATCTGTATTTTCACCTGATAATTATTATTGTAGGTTAACTCAACTCGGGGAATGTTCCTCTCCCAAGAGCCCCCAAAATCTATTATGCATGCTCGAAGCATGTCCTCTAGCACTTGTATCGTATGCTCTGACTGGCCATCAGTCTGAGGGTGGTATGATATGCTCAAAATCACTTATGTACTTAGTTCCCTATAAAAACTCTACCAGAAACAAGATGTAAAGTGGTTATCCCTATCTGAAATGATAGTGCGCGGGACCCCATAAATACGTACCACCTCTCAGATGTACAACTTTCCAAGATCATCAACACTGAAGGTCTCTTGGTCGGCAAGAAATGTGTGACCCTTGTAAGCCTGTCAATAATAACCCACACAGCATCATTACCCTAGGAAAATATCAGAAAACTAGTCATGAAATACATCAGTACATCATCCCATTTTCACTCCGATATAGGTAACAGTTGTAAAAGACCAGCTGGTCACTGATGTTCCGCCTTCACCTTCTAACAGGTGGAACACCTCGTAACAAAACATGTTACCTCATGCTTCATTCCCAACCACCAGTATTGTCATCGCAGGTCACAGTACATCTTGGTGACTCCAGGATGCACTACCTAAGCTGAAGCATGTAACTCCCACAATAACTCCTCACGTATATCCCCTGGAACCCAAAAAATGCCCATGGATACATAGGATCTCATCATGGCCTACTGTCCAACTAAGAGGAGGCTCCTCACCTACCACACCTTCCTGTAGAACTAGGACTTCAGAATTAGATAGTTTCCTCATCCTAACTTTGTCTCGTAAGGTAGATGTCACATATATGGATGATAGAAAAGTCTTCCCCTAACTCTCATGCACCTCCAGATACATCTTAGAAACCAACGTCATAAGACACCACTTGCTATTGGCCTGCTGCACTGCCTGTATTTGATTCCTCCTACTCAGTGCATCGGCTATTACATTGCCCTTACCAAGCGTGTAGGCAATATCAAATTCAAAAGACTCTAGGTACTCCACCCACCTTCGCTAGCTCAAATTTAGATCACACTACATAAATATATACTTGAGACTTTTTTGGTTTGTGTACACTACAAAACACTCCCCCAGTAAATAGCACCTCCAACAATAAAATGTATGAACAACTGCAGCTAACTCGAGATCGTGCGTAGGGTAGTTCTTCTCGTGAGGCCTCAGCTACCAAGACCCATACACCATGAATCGACCTATCTACATTAGCACTGACCCTATCCCAATACCCGAAGCATCATAGTAAAACATGAAAATCTTTCCATGATCTAGCAGTATCAGGACTTGTGCTGATGTCAACCTCCCTTTCAACTCCTAAAAGGTTTTTTGACAAGATTCCGACCAAACAAACTTCACACCCTTATTATTCAAGCCCTTCAATGGTGCTTCTAAGCATTATAATTCCTATATAAAATGCATGTAGTATCCAGCTAGCCCCAAGAAACTCCGTATGTAAAAAAAATTCTTGGGTTGTTCCTAGGAAACTATAGATCTCACCTTCTCTAGGTCTACTGACACTCCTATATTTAATATGATGTAACCTAGGAAGTAAATATGACCCATCCAAAAGTGGAACTTTACGAGCTTATCATATAAACAATGCTCTCTCAGTTTATTCAAAATGATCTCAAGATGGTTGGCATGGTCGTGTTGATTGTGACAATACACCAAGATAAAATCCACCAAAACCACCATAAAAGAATCTAAGTAAGGATGGAACACTTGGTTCATCAAATCCACAGAAATTGTTGGATTATTAATGAGACCGAATGGCATAACTAGATACTCATATAACCCATACCTTCTATGAAAGGTTGTACGAGGTATGTATGTAGGTCGAACATGAACCTGGTGATATCCTAACCTCAAGTAGATCTTTGAGAACACTCGGGCTCCTCGAAGCTGATCAAATAGGTCATCTATATGTGTAAAAGGATATCTGTTTTTAACCATTAGCTGGTTCAGTTTCTGATAATCCACGCATATCCTATGATTTTTGTCTGTCTTTTTGGAAAAAAGGACTGGCAAACCCAACAGAGAAGAATTGTGTCCGATAGGCCCCTTCACCTCCAAATCCTCTAGTTCCTTCTTCAGTTCCTGAAACTCCATCACAGCCATACTATAAGGTGGAATAGATACCGGATTATCTCCTGGAACTAGATCGATGGAGAACTCCACATATCTCTCAATAGTTAAACCAAAAAATTCATCAGGAAAGACATCCCTGAAGCACTCAGCAACTAGAGAAAAGTCTTCCTGACTCACTCCTTGGTCATCCAGGAACAAACTAGAAATATGGGCTATCATCCTGCCCAGCCTATGATGCTCTGGTCTAGATCTTCTCACCTGGACATCCCATTCACCCTAGTAAATAAACACTACACCCTATGGTGATGTGAAAGTCACCCTCTAGTGATAGAAGTAAACATATTCTTGATAATCCACGATCTAGTCCATTCTGAGAATGACATCAAACCCTGTCATCTCGAGGAAATAAAGATCCCAGATGAAGTGACACCCTCTGATCTCAAGGGGAAACTCCATACATTGGTGCACATCACCCGTTATAACTCCCAACGGTGTGTCTATCGTAAAAACATCCTCAAAAAGCAAAACCACAGGCCCAAGTCTTTTTACCAGTCATGCATAGATAAAACTGTGAGAGGCACCTATATCAAAAATAGAAGATACAATAGTAGAAGATACAAATATTGTACCTATCACCATAGACAGTTCGGGATCCTACATTTGTTGGGTCTATTTCACTGCATATAATCGGCCTGTACTGCGGCCATGTGACCCTGCCTAGCTACCCTGAGCTCATCCACCCTCATGTCCCTGAGAACACGGTGTCTAACTACCAAGGTCACAACCACCACTGCCCTGACCTAACTATCCTACACTGCTCCAGCTTCTAGCCTGATGCGGAGCTAAAGAACTTACTCCTGAACTTGATTTCAGAGCTGACCCCCTACCACTCGCAGCTGGAGGGAAGGTCTTGAAAACCACTGCTTGTGTCCCATCCTACCACAAGATCGACACTCAACTGGGTCACGATCATATTAATTCTTCATATGGCCTCACCTACCACAATGATGGAAATAAACTAAGATGCCTACACCCACAGCCTGACTAGAAATCACGTCATGGGAAGCCTCAAAACGGAACTTCCTTACTGAAGACATAGATCCACCGGAGTGAGAAACAACACTCCCCTATTCTATACCCCCAAGTTCCCTTAGGTTACGCTCTATAATGAGCACCTGATTTACAATATCAGTGATAGAATCCAACCTGAACATGTTGAACTGAGATTTTATAGCATGTCTAAAACCTTACTTGAAGTGCCTCGCCCCCGATAGGTCATCATTAAGATACATCGATGCAAAATGTTGTAGCTCTGTAAAGCATGTCGAATATTCAATGACAGTCATGACGCCCTTCTCTAGATGCATGAACTCAGTAGCCTACTCTACTCGTAGAATTGTGGGGTAAAATTAGTCGTAGAAGAAGGTTTGGAATTTATCGTAAACCATACTTCGCAGCCCATCATCATGGTTCAAAACGTCACACCAGTGATTTTCCTCTCCACGTAGCATGTAATTCGCAAGCTTGACTCTCTACTCTAGAGTCATCTCCAGATGCTCAAAAATTGCTAATGTGGTCTCAGGCCATAGCTCTGCAGCCTTTGTTCTTCCATCCCTAGAAAACATAGAAGGATGTTACTGTTGGAACACCTGTGTCAGCTCGGCCATAATAAAGGTTGGTTGCGGTGCTCCCTAGAGAGTCTTTATATAGCGAAAGAAACCCTTATAGAACTGTTCCTTAGCACCTATGTCCAAAACAGACTTAGGTTCCATAGCTGGCACTATGGGAGGATCAACTGGTAGCCCGTGGACCACCATCTCCAAAGTATGGTCATCGCCTCCATCATGGTGTACCACTGGAGGTCATCATGGTGGAATGTCTCTATAATTCTAAATGCACACCTTGGGAAATAACAACATCAAATCACAAATCTCAAGGCATTGAAAATGTCAAAACCCTCCTAGAAACCAAGTCAACCCATAGCATGCTCCTAAATCTAGGACTATATAAAGAACAACCAACAAACCACTAGAAATTATGCCTCTTTCCCACTCAAAAGTCAGGCCTAGGTCAAGTCTCTATTCACCATTCATGTTCCAATTCCATTTTACATTAAATTATTAAGAAATTTCCACCAAGGGTTTACCAATTCCCAAATCCATGAGGGACCATAACGCCTCATGAACCCAAAACTTGGTTCCCATTCAAACCATACATATCATGTTCATTTAAGAATTATTATTTACAGTTGTGACATTTCCCAATTCAGAAGGTCCCATACTCTTTAATAATTTAAATATGACATCACCCCTTTACAAATACTACACACAAATAACACAAAATCAGGCACAACTATAACATCAACTATCACAACAGCATGAAATATCTAATGCATCCTAGATGGCAGGGCATAATGCATAGCATGTGATTCTAACAAGTGTCTATATGATTCATGAGATGGAACACCCTCATCTCATCGGGTTGAAACTAAAATAGAACCCAAAATTACATTAATAGTAATAGTAGAAATAAAGTGTGTCACCCAATGGTGAAATCAAATCAACTATAATAGTCAAAATCCAGAAAATCAGAAATCAATTTGAGGTAATTTAGATTTTCCCTCTATGCGGGGTAGCTACTCCCAGGAATAGTTTATTAAAAAATTCCATTTCCTTCCTATCCCTATCTATTGTCACCAAATATTAAGTTAAACTAGAAAAAAACTCATTTATACCATTTTATAACGTCCTGTACCTGGATTCGACCTGAAACAGTGCCCCAAGCCCAGTTGGACACATGGCCTAAAGTGCATCTCCACAAATGCTAGACGATACCAACTAGCAGTGATGGCCTAGGTGAATTAGTGGAGAGACTATGACCTCATTACCAGAGTATCATAGTGGAAGTTAAACATATAATAAATAGAATAAGTGAATAAATAAGCAGTCAACTCAAAGTAAGACAAGCAAGATAGGAATACATATCAATAACTAGAAGTATCTCATATACAAAATGATGCAAATGGTACAATCATCTAGAAATCATCTAGAACAGTACATGGTAATAAAATATAATACAAGTATCCAAAAAATGACAAAAGACCAAAAAGGTATCCCAACATCACAAGCCTCAACTTGGTCCTGTGCTCCCCTGCTCTAAGGTGATAGTTAACAACATGTACTAGGGTGTTTTCCCCTATCATCACCTGCAACTATATAATCTATTTGGGTCCCCAAGGAGGCCCAAACATGGTGTGAGATAAACATCCCATTATGTAACCACCAAGGTCTATACAGTTCTAAAATAAAATCTAAAAAAGTGGTAGTAGGTGTAAACAACCGGTAAGTAATTGTGTATTCCCATGACATAAGTCTATTATAGAAAGTAAAACCAAATAGCCCCGAAGGCTACCTACAAAAGAGAGTTAGCTCCTAATAAGGAAAACAAGCAAGTCACATGGCCACGCTGTAAATCCATATGTATCATGCAACCACAACCACACTGTGTAAATAAGTCAAGTGTCCCATGGACACATTTTATAGTAAAGTCAAATATCCCACGGCTATGTCATATAGTGAAGAGCAGACCTCAAGGTCTGGATACAAGGTGTTAGCAGACCAATTCATCTATGTAATATATCTAGACCACAAAGGTTTGGATCCAAGGAGATTGTCCAAGGCATCCCATCGAGTCTCATGGGAATCCCTAGTGGAAACTCGGTTAGGCACTAGTTTGGGTCCTAGGAACATGGAAATATAAATTCCTCCATGATCCCAAGAAAGCTGGATCCACAGGGTAGTAAGGACCAAGGCATCCCACGGAATCAAGAACCAAGGGGCAGAGTCAAAACAAGGAATCCACTACCACATTACAAAACCATTAATTCAAACATTCAATTTAAACAAATATTCCATGTGAGTATACCCACTCACATCAACCTGCACAATCCATGAGTATACCCACTCATGAAAATCATTTATCGAAACAAGAATATGGGCCTACCCTCTCATATAAGCCATTTAACAAGACATTAGTCAATTCATATAGGTTTAACCACCCATATTATCTATTTAACATGCCAAACTATAAAAATAAACAAGGTATAACACGATATTCATTGAACAAGGAGGCATTACATCTCCTAAATAGGCTATTCAAGCTATCAAGGCATTCACGGGCTTCCCCTAACTAGGAAACCATAAGAACACACCCCTTGGGTGGTTTAAACAGACATAAATAGGTTATTTCTTTAAGGCATTCCCCTTGGGTGACCTTGAATCATGTAACGGGTGCCAACACATCTAAATAGAACCTATAGTAATCGTCACTAGGCATGACTACAACTATGACAAGAAACTTTCTCAAAAACGAGGCCTCGCTGGAAATTTTGACGGGCGGAGAAAAGTCTGAACACCCAAAAAGCACCTAAAAATCCGAAAGAAAATATAGACCACCTACCCTACCTAGGTATTAGACAGCCCGTCCAGTATCAAATCCTAATTCATCATCATTTAGAATAAATCTGAATAACAGATGAAGAATAGAATATTAGAAAATATGAGCCTAAATCCAAATTTCACAGTTGTTGTTTTGAACAATCAAGAACAACTAAAAAGGAATCAAGAACTTATCGATATGGTTTTAACAAGATAGACGGTTCTTTAATCAGAGTCTGAATGACTTCTATATATGAAAAATTAGTTTATAGGGGTTTTGGGTTCAAAAACGAGAGAAAAACATACTATCCATCAAAATATGAGGCTACTGCCTCTTTTATAAAAAAAACCTCACTGGGAAAGTACAAAGTGTGTACCTCAAGTTCACATCATGTACTTACCAATTTTATTTTTTTGAACCAGACTGGATACACATCGTGATAGGACAGTACACAGTGTGTACTATAAGTACACAGTGGTTAGGCCAAGTACACGATGTGTACATAGCCTATAGCTATCTTTTTGCCCATTTTCCCCCATTCTTTCCCAAAAACAAACCAATCGACTCAGGGCCTGTCTTAGGGTCTAATAAAAAAAAGTAAATTAAACACATTTAACCCAAAAAGAAAGATCTCTAACTCAAGAAAAACCTGGGATCTTACACAACACATTAGCTTCTAACTTGATATCTTCTATTAATCACATACACTAGGTATGACTTATATTATTGAATCTATGACATGAGAAACACATTATACATACATCAATGTCATGGAGGAAGTTTAAACCATTAAACCACTTTTTTATCCTACCCATAATCTTGAATGAACTGAAAAAACATGGTGTGAGTTTCTTATGCTTCCCCAAACTTGGATGCCCCAACTGAGGTGATTCCCATAGTGATACTCAATCACCTATGGTGAACTCCAAGGGTCATTTCCTTCAGTCAACATATGAGTGATATTGGTGATAAGAGGTAACTAATTACTTCTTAATCAATTATACCTACTCAATGGTCTCATGCACCAAGCTTTTTTTGGCCGCCATTGACTCAACTTCCACTAACCAACACAATAGTGAGTGAAACAACCTATCATATAAAGCCTCAAATGGGGGAATCTAGATAAAAGTCTAAAAACTATTATTATATGAAAAAATTTCCAAGTAAATATGGTCATCCTATATTCTATTGAAATCAATCATACATTCCCTAAACATATCCTTGAGTATCTGTATCACCCTCTCAAATTTCTCTTTTTTCTAGGGGTGATATGTCGTACTTAGCTTTAACTGAGAGACCATGGACTTCTATAGGTCCTACCAAAATCTCAATGTGAAATATGTGTATGAATCTGATATTATGCTCATAAGTACCCCATATAATAACACTATCTCCAGTATATATAGATTTCCCAACTCATCCATTGACTGATTCTCTCTTATATATGAAATAAATGTGAAACATTCATCAACTAATCCATTATTACTCATACTGCATCATGACCTCATGAGATCTTGGGTAGTATAGTGATAAATTCCATAGTAACCTCACCCCGTTTCCACACTAGAAATAGAAGGGGTTGTAGTAACCCACTTGTTCATTAGTGCTCCACATTTATCCTCTAATAGGTAAGGAAACAAAAAACTAATCCTGAAATGTCCTTCCTTATTCTAGGCCACCAAAAATGAAACTTAATATTATGGTACATCTTGGTTAACCTTGGATGAACCACCCAATATGAGGCATGGGAATCTATCGTCAACTATAACCTCATGGAATTAGGGACCACCACCCAATCATAGACATAAAGTAACTCATACTCATCTTATGATCATCCTAGGATTAGGTCATCTCCCATGAGTCTTTATTACATTATAAGACAATTTAGACTTGATTCTTAAATGACTTTTATTCAGTCTGCCAATGAGGAGGTAATTAATAGATGGAAAAATTTCATAGCCCCTTAACCCTCTAACATATCAATAATCCAGTTGGTGGGAAATCTCATTAGCTTTCACTCCTCAATAGACACCCAAACACGCTACTCTTTCATCTTCCTACTGAGAGTGTATGCCCTGATGTTCACCTTCCTAGGGGAATACTCCATCTCAAAGTTAAACTTCTATAGGTACTCAACCCAGCACATAACCAAAAGTTCAAGTATCATTGGAAGAATATATACCACAATCTATTTTGGTCTATGTAGAAAATAAATTTTTTATTGGAGATATAATGATGCCTACACATTAAGGAATGAACAATAGTGGCTAGATACCAATCATGGGTAGTGTAGTTCTGCCCATTGGGTCGTAGCTAATGAGACCCGTAAATAAACACCTAGTCCCCCTATATTAAACAGATCCCATGATAACCCTATAGGCATCATAATAAATTGTATAAACCTTCCATATGTCTAGTAAAATCAAAATAGAAGAATATTTTAATCTCGCTTTTAGCCATTGTAAGGCCTCATCACACTGATTTATCTACTCAAATAACACCCCCCCCCCCACACACACACACAAACACACCTCTTGATCAATCCTATCATAAGAAATATCAAGTATGAGAAATATGGAATTAAATTATATTAATACTCAGAAAATATAAGAAAATATTTGATTTCAAACACATTATAGGGTTGCACTCAAGACATCATTACCTCCACCTTCTTTAGACCAACTAAACTATATGATTCCAATATCACATGATTAAATAAGAACACCTCCTAAATACAAAATTGAAATTTCAAGTACTTGGTATAAAGTTAATTTACCCTAAGTTTACCTAATATAATCTATAGGTTCTTAACTTGTAACACTTAGGTCTATGAATGTACAAAAATATCACTAACAAACACCATGAAAAAGGATTCTAGGTAGGGATAAAATATCTAAATCATGAGAATCATGAATATAACTAATGAATTAATAACTTTTAATGACATCATAAAGTACTTATACATCCCATAGCTACACTTAAAAGTTATCTTTGGTATATTATATACCTTGACTCACAACTAATGATATTCTAACTAAAATTAAATCTTAGAGAACCACCAGGATCCCCTCAGCAAGTCAAAGAGATCATTTATACATAGTAATGGATACCAGTTTCCTACTGTGACTTAGTTTGAATTTTCATAATCCATGAACAATACTAGGCTATCATATGATTTCCGGGTGAAAAAAATAGGATCACTCCAAGGAGATGTACTCAGGTTAATAAAACACTCTGCCTCAAGATCCTAAAGTTTCACCTTAAACTCTCTTAACTCAGTCAGTGTTATATGATAAGAGGGAATTTATATGGGATATATATTAGATAGTTGGTTGATCAGGAAATTTATCTCCCTCTCAGAATTTTACCTTGATAAATCATTTAGAGAATCATCCTGAAAATGGTCCCTTTATATGGAAAAGTAATTAAAACCATCACTTGATTCACTATAAGGATCATACCTAACACCTGCACTATAATGTTCCATATCTAACTAAGGTCAAGTTATACTGTACCTACTTATACATTCCATTCACCTATAAGTAAATTCTTATTACTTGATAAGGAAGTAAAATATCCTTTCCTTTAATAGTGATCAATGTTATCCTAGAAGTATGTCAGCCAATCCATCCCAAAAAAACCTCAAAACTCGCCATATCTAAAATAAGGAAATTCCAAAAAAAATTATAACCCCAAGAACTATGGAACACCCTAGGCATATTTCTATGTGATATAACCTCTTCCCAAGAGGTGTACCAAGAGATAAAATTCCTAGAAAAAACTATATATCCAACCCTAATATGGGCACGTAAAAGTAAATATAAAGGAATGAGATACTCATGTATAAAACAAGGCAACTGAAAACATGGAAGCAACCAAAATTGTTTCACTCATCATAAAAGGACCCTATTCTTCATCAACCAAAACCCAGTCCAAAACATATGCCCTACCTGCATTATATTTTTATCCTTATCCCTATGATCTATAAATACTTCGAGTAATTTAACCCTGACTTTTTTATGGTTTTTTTTCCTTAATACCCCCAACCATCTGAAAGTGTTGAATTCCTAGGTGAATACTTGTTATATATTTATTAATTTCCCCTAATTAGGATCTGGATACCTATGTATTCCTAGGACCCTTGCTTGAACCCATATACGATATCTTTGAACAAAACCGCTTCAGGTAACCCATCCTTAAATATGACATGTTCTCCCATGTTGATAGAATATAAGGGGAATTCCTCCTAGGTGAGGAAGTGAAAAACTCCAAACTTACCCTAACTTCTTCTCACCGTCGTGGAATATATCATTATATATCTTTTTCCAACCACTAGAAGAGGTATTTCCTACTCTATTAGAAATTCCACCACCCACACCACTGAAGATTAGAAGAGTGTTTGTTGTATTATCCTCCACCAAACCCTTCTTAATAGAAATATCCTTGTGAAACATATTAGAATAATATTTCAAGTTGAACATTATCACATGGAACCCTATATCTAACCAAAGACTAATATCAAACCTATAGGACTTTTTTCCTCACTCCCTACTAAAAAGGGATAAAAAAGTAGTATCTCAATAAAACAAGTAGTGTAGTCCATCATGGAAATCATACCTCACTGAAGATTCATAAAATCCTAGCCCCAATCCAACTTTAGTGTCTTTAGGAATAATTCCTTCAAAAATAGGTCCTTGAAGGCCTCCTATGTTAAGCATTCATGTCTCCTAACCTCAATAATAACTTCACACCATCTCCTGATGAGTCCTTGGAGTATATAAGGCATTGGATTTATCTACCACTCATTAGAAATCTTTATCATCTCAAATATACCCTCTATGATCTTGATAAAATCCTTAACATCCTGAGGACCTCTCATACCCTAGAAATCTATAGGGTGATGCATCTAAAAATCTGATGAAAATTTTTCCATGGTAGCTCCACCCTGATGTATCCCTCCACTACTAATGGTTATGATACAAAACACCCCTAGATAAAGTGGATTCACCAAATAAACCTATGAGTAATCCTCTAGATCATTATTATACCCACCCTTTTATACATTTTTAGGTATAATAACAGTATTCTTAACCATAGGGAAATCCTCATCTTTATCCCAGAGTAGCACTATATGATGTAATTGATGTGTAATTTTCTTAAAATGTAAATATAGAGACTTTTAATGCCATAAATATCTTAGATTTTTAATAAAATTCAAGATTTAATAGATATACACACAAATAAAAACCATAGGATACATTACATTAGGGTCAATCAACCAAACACTAGACATCCCAACTAACTACTCACCCAAGACCTAATACCTACCACATGTACTTGCATGTTATTCATTGTTATATATAGAAAAATCAAAGCATGATTGGGTTAAATTAATTATATTCCATAAAAAATGTTTTTATGAAAACACTGAATATATTATTATAGAAATTTAATTGATTTACATCTATATCAATCACATGTAAACAAGAACATGACATGTAAACTTATGTGTCAAATAATGATTCATGAACTCATGCACTCTCACTGCCCTGGTGTTTTTTATTTCCTTGAAACGTGTGTTCTAGATTTAAGAATCACTATTTCCAGGCAGTTTCCATTGGATTTATTCATGGAACCGGAAACTTCCAAAAGTTCTTTATCCAAAGAGGACCTGCTTTACAAAGGTATATGTTCATTAAGTTTTGAACTTTATGATACCTAAGAACATGCATTAGTCGAGAGGATGGGAGGTCGGACTCATCACACCCTTTTGGGGGGAATTATTGTCTACTTTGGGACTCTCTTTGTAAAATTAGAATATTTTCAGGAATCCTTACTAATTTACCAATTATATCATAAGTATACCTTGGAATTTACAATCACTTATTAACATGTGTAAAATTTATAATCATCAGTATGCATTCAAGGTTCTTCATCAATGGAAACATATGTATGTATTCGATATTTTCCATCAATTGTATCCTCTAATATACTGATTAGAGATTCTTTTAATCATCGTTATGATGATACTGGTTTTTAAGCCACTCAGTGGGGCACTCTGGAATTTATTTTTATCTAGGGAGATGAAGGATTGTTTTAATCTTGGGATCGTGCTCATAAAATGAGCTACCTACATATCCTTGTGAAAGGAATCGGAACCCTCACAGTTCAGTGTCGCTTAATAGGACACATCAAACCTTTTAATGTCATGTGATAAGGACCTATAAGTGGAAGGTTCTTAGTTCAAACATAGCATGGGACTTATGCTGAAGCAACCCAAGGAACTTGGAAAGGATATGAGTTTCCAAGTAGGATCAGACCCTATTGAGAATATGACCCAAAGAGAAAGGGTTGATTTGAAATATTGGGTTTGAACCTCAAGGAGGTTTCCGACGTATCCCATATGGATGGGAATCAAATCCCATGTAGTTCGATAAGTCTCATAGGAGAGTATGGTCCTCTGAGAGAAATGATTTTGGGATTACTTCTTGAAAATGATACCTTGAGGATTTGAGGATTGAATTTGGGGCTTATTTCCCAATGAGGATGCCCAAATTGGTGGAATTAGGGTTGGATTCATGAGGAGGATATCTAATGATCTCGGGCCCTGAAAGAGATTCCTACGTATCCCAGTTTGAACAGGAATCAAAGTTCTCATAGTTCCTTTAGTGAGTGTTTGTGCATATGTTGCAACCATCACATATCTATAAGCCCACGTGAGTCATGCTCAGTGTGAGAAACAAGAGGATATGAAATATTCAACAATGACACTTCACACTTCCAAATTTTTCCTCCATGCTGATGGAAGAGGGTGCATCAACTGTGGAAGAGGGAGAGGCGACGATGGACGAGGGCGGGGCGATGATCCCTCCCTCTATTCTCTTCACATTGGACAAGGGTCCAAATGGAAGGAAGAAGGGGTGAAGGTGAGGGGATTATACCAGGATGGATGCCCTGAAATTGGCTCCGGTGGGGGCGGGAGACTTCTCCTATACTTGCACGGAATAGAAAGTGCGAAGTGTACCCTCCCTACTGGAGACCTGAGGTTCTGAGTCGCCTCTTTGAGAAGGGAGAGGCCGGTAACCAACCATCCTCCAAATTGGGAATTTCCCAACACTATTTCTAGGAGAAAAGTCCATGTGACTGTGGTTATACAAATATATAAACATACCATGAATCCTAACCCCATTGTGAAACAAATGTGGGAAACCTCTAACTATGGAAATACAAACCCAAATTAGAGACATGCTAATGGCCTTACCCAAAGGTTTGAGAAGTTGTGAGATTTTGGTGGAGGTTTCAAATTATCCCCTTTCGAATAAGGGAACCAAGGAAGGAGATACCCTACCATGAATGGATTTAAAGAAGGGTACTTGAATTGATCATGTAGGTACCTCATGCAAGTATGCCACGTAGGTACCCCACGTTGCCCTATCGCACAGCTACAGTGTGTAGGTGTCCATGCAGGTGTGCCACCCAGATATACTGTGTAAGTATGGATGAGGACTGAAGAATTTGAATAACTTCAAACATTCCTATCCCCTTTAATCACCCCTTATTTTCTAGTTTAGAGAACTACCTAAAACAATTTAAGAGATCTAGGCGAAAGAGCTACGTAATGGGAGCTTCAAAGAGTCTTTCACTTTTTTTCAGTCTGGAAATGGGGAGCCCAAAGGTCCTATTTATAGGCATGGATGGGCCTAGTTGAAGAGATGTTTCCCGCGTAGGTACTGCATGCAGCTCCACCGCGTAGGTGCTCCGCACAGGGACATAAAACATCTTCTAGCACAGAGGTCTGCCACGTAGCTCGGCCGCCTAGCTCAGCCGCGTAGCTCGGCCGCATAGCTCATCCACGTAGCTCAGCCACGTAGCTCAGCCACGTAGCACTTTGGGATTATTATGTATTTTCCTTTGTACTCTTTGAATCTTTCTTTGGGATTTGAAATATCCAAAGTTTGTCGATCTTTTTGGTTACTTTTTCAAGTAGTGTCAAAAAAATCCCCCCCTCGGGATTGGATCCGAAATATACAAATAGGGTCAAGTTCTGAGGTGAAAGCCTGGGAAAAAGAACGGGATAGATTTAATGAATAGCACAGTTTTTTTGCACAAGTGCTTTGCACAGGTATGTTGTGCAGGTACGTCGTGCACATACGGCACACAGTCACGATGCGTAGGTCTTCTATTGCCTATAAATAGGTCTCAACCTTTTGCAAATTTTTTTCTTCACTTGTGATTTCTCCAAAATTTAAAGCTCTCGTTGCGTAGCTCGTTCACCCAGCTGCATCGCATTGTGCTCTCGCATAATTATCTTGAAATTTCTTTCAAGGTAAAATTATTTACACGATGTAGCTACACAAAAAGGACTTCAACGATGGAGTTGTGCTAGGATCCTTGTCGAAGGGCCTACGTGACTGACCTCATTGAAGGACTTTGTCTAAGGACCTTGTCGAAGGACTTACGCGAACAGTGTCCTTTTCCAAAAAAAATCACTTTCCTATTTAAAAAACTAACTTGAAAGTTTAGTAATTCTTTTTTTGCAGGAAAGAATGACTCATTTGATGACCCATACCAAAGAAGATAAGGTTCGCCAAAATAAAATTATGAGGATCTTCAGGCCAGACTATTATGACATTGTTGAGAGTACTATTCCTAGGTTATGGAAGGATCTAAATCTGTACCAGCGTGACTATCCACAAAGTCCTTACTTACCCTTGTACATGAATGGCCTTTTTCAAGATGCCCATGTTTCATTTCTTAATAAGTACTTTCCAAATAATTGGTTTCTTCAGTATTCCAACTGTAACAACATGAATATTGGTTCAAGGGGGTTTCGATACAAGAAGGAGTGGTCTCTATTAGTTTCATCCTTCATCACAGTGGCTGCACTCTTGATATGAAATATCATGTTGTAGAGACATGACCACATTGTTATGATTCCACTTTTAGGGCTTCTCAAACAGATCAATCTAATGGTTGGAAATGAGATTAGGACCTTCGTTCTGGAGGGGGTGTAAAACCTGAGTGGATGTGGGCATTCTAGGTACGTCTTACTTGTGTGGAATTCAGAAAATAGTTATCAGACGTTCATATTTATGAAGCTGTCTAGATGGGGAAAACTTATGTTTACAAAAATGAATTCATTCCTGAATTACTGAGCCGATGGAGTCCACAGACAAATTCCTTTCATTTGACGCATGGTGAAGTTGGTATTAGTCTTTGGAAAATTTAAAAAATAGTCATAATTCCCATTATTGTGGAAATGTATGATGAATTCATCCCGCCTGCTACAACATGGGGTGATGCTACTAGAACACCATCGTTGGACCATGAATTACTTAATATAGCAAAGAATTTACCCAAGGATAAGAAAGATATCCATGCTAGAGTGTGGATGGAAGCCTTCTTAGAACCAACAATAGAGAAAGGTCCAACCTGTGGACATCCTACTATTTTTCCTTCCGCATATAACTAAGGTAGTTCAGGCACATATTGTCCTATACTGGAAAGAGGCAATTATAAGCACTAGGGTTATAAAGTCAAACCTGGTATAGATGAAAAAGTACACTTATCTTCCTTCCTTACTATGTGTCTAAGTGTTTATTTACTTCTAGTCTGTGAATCTGGAGGTGGTGTAAGATCAGGGACCTTTGTCATTGCAGCTAAATTGGTAGAGGGGAAGTACATTGGGCTAGAAACCCCTGTATTAGCATGAATTTACCATCTCCTACTGCATTTATACAATGGGAAGGCTCCATTTAGGATTTCAGGGTCATTTCAAGTGTTTTGGGGCTGGATTGCAGCACACTTTTCTTCATACTCTGTGATGAATTCAGTTAGAGTTCCCAATGTTCAATTCACTCTATTTTTACAGAAAGTTTCTCGTATTCATCCCCTAGGCTTAAGACCTGACGTGATGCTGAAGGCATTGAATATATCAGGGGAATTCAACTTCTTTCCTTTTGGTGACCCACCAACTGGAACATTTATTGATGATGGTAAAGAAAAGAATTATGAGTTGAGATCCTATATGATGGCATTCAGGGATGACTTATTATCAACCAGGATTGATGGTGAATTTATCTGCGAGGATTATGTCCCCTATAGGTTTTCTCATCAATTCATATGTCTTCAACAATCAAGCACTTTTCCACCCATATATGCTAGAAACGAGAAGAACCCAATGGTAGTGCGATAATTATGGATTCTCACAGCTTTATAGGTATCCAAATTTTCAATTACATTACCTCCACCAAATGTATAGATCGGATTGGAAGTTGGGTATGCCAAAGCTTGGGTTTCTTCGTATCCCTAAGGGGCTCTGACAAAAATAATATATCGAGTGGCAGCTAAAACGGTTGTTGCACGTGGAAGTCGTGGAAAGAAATCCAAGGCCAGAGATGATACAGAAGTGTTAGAGGTTTCAGATCCCTCAAAATGTCTTCTTAGGAAGTACACTAGGAAGACCAAGGCTAGATAAGCAATAACTTTAACACCAAGGCGATCCAGTCACCGCCATCAAACAGTGGTCCCTAATCCATCTATTGAAATTTTTGAAGAAAGGAGGTCTGAAGAAATTTCCCAATCATAAGGTTAAGTTTACCTTTCACATTCAACTATACTAAGATTTAAATATGTGAGACCTTCAACCATTCATCATTGGGAAAGTATAACCCATGATCTTAGGGACACATGGGTATTCCTCCAGCATGGAATTCAAATACCAGATATTGGTGATATCAAGGTGCCTTCTGATTTCAATCTAGACCATAAGTTGGATGAAGTACAGAAGTATATTTTAGATCTGGAGTCTTTTATATATTAAACTGATGAAAAAATCTCAGCCTCTAAATGATTATCTCATATGCTGGACTTAGGAGTCCGTGAAGGGGTAATTATCGACTCTGAGGAGGGGTGGGATATTTATGTTAATACTGAGATTTTATTTCCCTTTTTCTTTTTTCTCAATTATGCTTTATCATTTATCATCATTAATCTTGATGAAAATATATTTATGAAGCTTGAATGTAGAGAAGGAAGATCTGGACCAGTTCTCGAATCACCCAAGTACGGTCCTGTAGGCTCTCCTATCAATGAAACAAATGATCCTCCCAAGTTTCTAGAACTTTCTCCAGAAGCAAGAATCATGACTGGGGTAATGGCGACAAGTAATCCTCAACCATTACCTCAAATTTCCCCTGCTAAGAGGAGTGTTTCAATCTCTCCCCAATCTTTGGAACAAAAACACAAGAGAGCAATGAGATTGATTAGAATCGTTCGCTGAAGGAGTAAGTGTTTATATGATCCTTAGGGAATACAACTTGATAAAAATATTCTGGTAACCATGTTTTATCTCTTGTAGGATCTATGTCTCTCTCCTCTCTCAAGGGATTAAGATTTGATGCTTCATGACCATAAAAAGAAGCCCCAGGGGAAACCCAAGTTCATGCTTGTAATGTCAAAAGATTCAGCTATACCTACTCCTAAATCTGTTGAGATAGAGGAAATCCATGGTAAGATTAAATACATTCCCCAATTACTTTTGTCAAATGATTCTGAAAATAATCAATACTGATATTCATATTGCTTCAGAAGAAAGGAATGAAGATCTAAGGCAATCTAAAACCAACATTGATATTAACCCAAACCCAGAAAGATCTGATGTTGGTATACCAATTGAAGAGTCAGCGGAAAAAATATCAGCAGAGCCAATTTGGGTATCAACCAACATTTTTTGGATATCTTAAATGGTGAGGATGTTGTAACATTTCAGGTCATATACACTAAAATGATGGACACCCTTAATCTTATATTGATATTCCGGGTTTCATCATATAGTTTGGAGATTTTCATGAGGAATTGCAAGGACGTAAGTCCCTATTCTTGCATTTTCAATACATAATTTGTTCTTCAACTTGATTCTTTACATTAAAATTCACCTTATGCAACTTTATATGCAGAAAATGTCGCAAAGGCTCTTTAGTAATAGGGTGTCCCACTTTATCCTTCTACTAGGGCTAGAGGAATACTTATAGAGGATCCTTCATCAAGAGATGTTCTAGAGCCTTCAAATGTCATACTTGAACAAATTCAAGGAAATTACCCTTCTCAAGAAACACCTGCTCAAAACACTGGAGCTAAGAATACAGGGGATGAATCCAATCAAGTAGCTGACTTGTTATTGGGTAAATATAATCAGCTATTTGAATCTTATTTTCTTCCTCCATTTGAAACTAATAAAGACCTTGATTTATTATTTAGGGTTATCGTCTCCTAGATCAGAAGGAAAATATTCTACTTCCCCAAGAGAAGCAGAACAAGGTAGCTCTTTAAGCAACCTATTTCGAGATTACATTTTACCTCATGGAAGTGACTCAGATTTAGACTTAGAGATGCAATATGCCCTTGTTATGGCACGTAAGAAGACATGGAAACATATCTGGAGCATAATTTCTGAAAATACTTTCGATTAATTGTCATCCCATTTTCCAAAAATCCCAGCATTATTCTATGTATTGGGATTTGGTGGATTTAATTATCAGCTAGTCTATGATTCCATGAAAGAGACTATTCACCGATGAGAGAAGGAGCATAAGATGTGACAAGATTTTGAAGAGACCAAATGACTCATCAATATTGAGGGCTTTCAAGCTACAGTAGTTGAGGCGGAGGCAAATCATAACAATAAATCACTCAAGATTAGCCAAAAAAACAAATAATCCACTAATGAGTTGTTATCTCTTCAACAAAAACTGGATGTTGTTCATAAAAAACTTGAGCAATTGAATCAGAAATTAGTAGAAACCCAATTAGAGTGGATAACTGCCATTTCAACTGTGAAGGAAGCACTTCGTCAGGAAGAGAATGCTGGAGTTTCTCAACTAACTCAACTTCAACGGGTAGCTAATAGAGCTTATGAAGCTGTCCAACAAATGAAAATTCATGTTGAGAGTTTATTCTGAAACATGATATAGAGGCTCCATTTTGTGGATGGCCCTCTATTTTCATATAAATGAAAGAAATTTTGTTTTCAATCATATAAATCTTCATTCCTATTTTTTATGATATCAATATGAAAGGTAAATGATGATAATGATTCCTTTATATTAAACAATCATTATTATAATAATATGAATGAAGTGCTCAAAATTTTCTTATTAAGTCAAGGGACTTAATAAGAATAATTTAACTATTTCTAGGGTTATATGGACAACCCCACAAATTTTGTGACTTTTGACCTTTTTTTATCGCTCAATATTACCTAAATAATACAAAAATGTATGTTTAGTGAGATGGGACTCAACTTTTGTTTAGAGTTCCCCTTGAAAGTTCTCAATCTAATGAGTACCAAGTCTTTTTTTATTAGCAGTTTAAAGTCATTCATGTTGGACTGTAAAGGGATAATATTTAGGTTTGAAATAGCTTTGATCGTAAAGTTTGAATTAAATCCCAAGAAAAACACTATGGATAAGAATTTATTTGATATTATTTAAACATTTACAATGGGAATCTTGGTCCATGATCTTTTATGGATACCAAATTTTAAAGTGTGTATCAACATAATGTGTATCTTTTCCAGGAATGAAGTTACCATTATTTGAAAACCCCATTATGAGGGTTGTATTATGTAGGGCCAACTGGGGCATATGATGCATAGAAAAATAGTGGTATATTTTTATTGAAAGGCATGTTATGTAAGAAACTTATGCAAGGCCACCTATGGTCACGTGCTGCATAGTCATACAAAATGTCTCTTTATGAATGTAATGTTTTTCTGTTGATAGATAGGGGAAATAAAATTTGGGTGACACAAGACCACAATAGGTGGTTTTGTCAAGGAAATTAATTTTAAGAATGAAAGAGCTATTTTATACCGACAGATATCATGAATAGGAAAACTATTCCTATACAAATTTGGTGTATGAGAAATAGCTAAAAATTTATTAGAAAAGGGGAGATTTCTGATATCGTACTATGCAGTTTTAAGTCATGCAGTACGAACATTGGTACTATGTAGTTTTAAGTTGTGCACTGAGGACATTGGTACTATTCATTTTTAATTCATGCAGTGATTACATGGTGTGGCTTTAATTTAAGGTCTTTAGCTCTGATCAAAAGTATGAAACTCTCCCAATTTCTCGATAATTTTTTTGGAAATATACTATCATATTCAAGTATGAAAGAGAAAATTGTAAACTGTGATTTGAGAATTTCTAAAACTGGGGAATGGTATGGGAAAAGGGCTAGAAGCATTAAAGGAAGTCTTTTCTAAGAACAAAGTTACCATTACTTGATAAACCCATTATGGGGGTTGTATTATGCAGGTCCAATTAGGGCATACACTGCATAGCCAAATAGTGTCATCTTTTGACTGACAGGCCTATTATATAGGCAACTTATGCAAGGCTGCCTAAGGGCACGTGCTGCATAGTCAAGCAAAAGAGATCTCAGAAATTTGATGTTCTGTTGCTAAAAGTCGAAGAAAGTTTATGGAGATTTAGATTTTCCAAATCATAGAGTTTGGTTTATAGAAAAAGGTACCTAAATATGGAAAGGTTATTTCCAATAAAGAAATCCAAAGAATCGGAGGAATAGGACTTTCACAAAGGTCTGACCCAAATGTAAAAGATATGGTGTCTGTGGATTTAGGTCATACAACTAGGACCAGAAATGTAAACAATATATAACATGTGTCCAAGTGATTTCAAGATTATTTCATAGTGTATCGAACACATGATGATGGAAATGTGTAAACCATGGTCTTGAAAACTTTCAGACTGTGAGAAAGATAATGGGACAAGTATACCTGAATGACTATTTTACAATACAGATTCTTGTATATTGTCATCAAAGATTAAAGGGGACAAAGATACTATAACTAAGAATGAAGTTACCATTATTTGAAAAACCTTTTATGGGGGTTGTATTATGCAGGGCCAACTAGGGCATATGCTGCATATCCAAATAGTGGCATCTTTTGACTAACAGGCCCGTTATGTAGGAAACTTATGCAAGGCCACCTAAGGGCTCGTTCTGCATAGTCAGACAAAAGATCTCTCAGATATTTGAAACCTTGTCACCAAAAACCATAATAAAGATTATAAAAATATGAAAGAAAAATTCAAGATTAAGAGTTTGATATATGGAAGGGGGTTATGCTCAATGTATATGAGAAATATTTGAATCAATATTCACCATGAATTTGATTTCCTTTACATAGATCTGACTCATATGTAAAATATAGACTTTCTTTGTTTCCTTTGAATGAATATGGTAATGTGCAGTTTTAAGTCATGCAGTAAGGAAATTATTAACCCTATAAGAAATTAAAACACCTTATATAAAGAATTCATTTACTCAATTCCTAAGCCCACATGAGCTATGCTTGGTGTGAGAAACAAGGAGTAGTAAGGGTTTATTTTATAATGAAAAGGTGATGCAAATGAAGAATAGGGGTATTAGATTTTTATTTAGTGTAACATCATGTGGTAAGGACGACAATGAACTGATATGAAAGGAAATACATATTGGAACTGGATTAAGGGATAAAACCCAAGTGTCACTATATGTTTTACTAGGGAAAGAATCATGTCATACATAGTTTTTAAAACATTCCCTATGCAGATTTGGTTTTATACAAGAAATAAAGAGGGTTTTTTTGTTATTGTGGTTAGGACTAATATTGGAGATCTAGGCATCTCTACGTATCTCAAAATATATGAGAATCAATCCATACGTAGTTCTTTAAACAATTATTCCTCAAACTAAGTTTGATATGAGGAATGGGGGATTTTGATACATTCTGATAGAACGATAAATCTTAAGACATAAAATGGTATAAGGACCAAATCATATATCTTAAGGAAATACTCTGTATATATCTGATTCATATACAGGAGGATAAAAGAAAATAATAAAATTTTGTGATTATGGTTGGGCCCAGAATTGGAGATTCATGCCTCTTTATGTATCTCATTGAAAATGAGAATCAATCCATACGTAGTTATTGAAACTTGGTCTCTATGAAGATCTGACTCTGACATAGGAAAGAGAGGGACTCATGTACTACTAATAAGTAGTGATGACATCAATGACATTTTCTTATGAAATCTTCTAATGTTAAATAGAGAAAACATTATTTGTACATATAATGTCATGCAGTTTAACATCATGCAACAAGGATGAAGATACTACGCACTTTAATGTCATGCAGCATGGACGCTTAGGATTTTTATACAGTTTAATGTCTTGCAACTAGGACATTGGTTACTGTGTGGTTTTAAGTCTTGCAGCAAAGACATTATACTGTGCAGTTTAAAGTCTTACAGTGAGGACTAATGGGTATAATTACACAAAGTATTTATTCAAAAATCTCGCATTGGTTGGAGATGTAATGAGCTCTCCATCCATTGAGATTAAATCATAGGCTTCATTTGAATAAACCTTATGTATGGAATAAGGTCCTTCCCACTTTGGCTCAAGTTTTGGATGTTTCTTTCCTGGTATCATTAGAGTCCTAAGGACCAATAACAATTCTCTTTGAAGGAATGAACGAAGGCGAACTTTCTTATTAAAAGATCATGCAATTCTATTCTGATATACTTCTAAATGATGAAAAGTATGCAATCATTTCCCATCTAATCGTTCCAACTCATTGAACCATTTCTAAGACCTTTTATCTGTAGATAATTGATCACAGATTTCAACTCTAAGTGAAGGCAATTGTATTTCAATTGGCAAAACTTCTTCGGTTCCATATATCAATGGATAAGGAGTTTCTTTAGTAGCAGTACGAGTATTTTTCCGATAAACCCATAAAGCATTCAAAAGTTTATCAGTCCATGACTTCTTATCTTTATGCACCATCTTATGGAGTATATTTTATAGGGTTTTGTTAAAAGACTCTATCTATCCATTGGACACCGCATGATAATGAGATGAATGGTTGAATTTGATATTATATTCCTGATATAACTTTTTTACTTCAGTAGAACAAAAATTGGTTCCATTTTCCGTCAAAATACTATGAGGGATGCCAAATCTGGTGATGATATTGGTTTTGACAAAACTAATGATGCTTTTGGATCCAACTTCCTTGAGAGGTATTGCCTCAACCCACTTAGAGAAGAAATCAGTAGCAGTGAGAATATACTTAAACTGCTTAGCCGTGGCTGGAGGATAAGGTCCTACTATAACCATTCTCCATGTGGAAAATGGACAAGAGTATTTAGCTATATGTAGCAACTCTGGGGGTTGATGAATGAAGTTGTCATGCACTTGACAGGGATGACATTTTTTGTGAAGTCTGTACAATCCTGTGTCATTGATGGCCAAAAGTATCCAAACCTTCGGATCTGATTGGAGGGTCTGTGCCCAGATTGGTGGGAACCACAAGCTCCTGAATAAAATTCTTTCATGATAGTCGTGGTTTCTTCTCCATCAATACATTTGAAGATAATTCCATCAAATCCTTGCTTGTAAAGGATCTTTTGGTGGTTTGGACCATCATAAAAAATAAAATTAGCTGCTCATCGATGGATATGCTCCTTCTCATCCCTATTTAGTGGAAGTGCCCCATTTTGTATATATTCCATTATGGATGTTCTCCAACCCTTAGTATGACCATATGGTTCAGAAATAGGAAAATTTTCATTAATTTCCTCCATTCTGGTTTGAATAAAAGGTAAGACCACACAACGATGGGTTATACTGATAACTGTCTCATCCCGATTTGGATCTGCCAAGGCTGTAGCTGCATTAGCCAGTGCATCTGGTTGGGCATTTTGTGATCGCAGGACATAGGACAATGTCGGCTCTGAGGGAAATTCAGCCATTAACTCTCTGATGTAATCACACAAAGGGATTAACTCTTCTTTTATGATAGATTATTCCCCATTGATTTTTTTGATTACCAATTCTGAATCACCTTTTACTTTTAAATGATCCATTTGCACCTGAAGGGCCAATTCCAAACCTATGATGAGAGCTTGATATTCTGCTTCATTTTTGGTACCACCTTCCAATAATAAGAAAGAATAAGACAATATTGCCTTTTTTAGGGAAATAAGGACTATTCCTAATCCAACCTTGTTGAGTTTAGGATTTTCCACTCTCTTCTCTGTTGGACTTCTAGAATCACCATCAAAATACATTTCCCATGTTTAGGAATTATCTTGAATAGAGAATACCTCTTCATCAGGAAGTTCAGTATTAAACAATGTATCTTCCGCGAATGGATTCGTGTCAAGGAAATCAGCCAGAGCTTGTCCCTTTATTTCCTTTTGAGGAACAAACTAGATATCAAACTATTGCAAAATAACTGCCCACTGTTCTAGACGTCCTGTAATCATAGGACGACTGAGGATAAATTTGATCGGGTTATTATGAGATACCAATTAGACCTCATGATGTTGCAGGTAATGTATCAATTTCTGAACATCAAATATTAATGCTCGGAAGCACTTCTCAATACTTGAATACCAAGTTTCTGCATCAAGTATAGTGTGACTGAGATAACAAAATCTGTTTTTAATTCTAGCATCATTCTTTTGGGCGAGGAAGGCACCTAGTGATCACTCTAAAGCTATCACGTAGAGAATGAGTGGTCTTCCTTCAACAGGTGGAATCAATACTAGTGGACTCAAGAGATATTTCTTAAGTATATCAAATTCTTCTTAGTAATCTTCAGTCCATTGATAAGTGACTCCCTTCTTCATTAATCTGGTAAAGGGTAAACATTTGCCTACTAAATTTGTGATAAAGCACCAAATATAGTCCAAGTGTCCTTGAAGTCCTCTCAATTATTTCAAATTTAAAGGAGGTGACATACCAAGGATTGATTTTGTTTTATTATTATCAACTTAGATACCATGATGGTGTACAATGAAGCCAAGGAATTTTCTTGAGGTTACTCCAAAAGCACATTTTAATGGGTTCATCTTCAAATTATGTTGCCAAAGTTTGCGAAATATGGTTTGAAAATCAGCCAAGTGACTGGAACGTTGTTTTGATTTGACTACCAAGTCATCCATATAACATTCAAAAAATTTCCCTAAGAAGTTTTTGAAGATATAGTGCATGGCACGTTGGTATTTCGCGCCTGAATTCTTTAAGCCAAGGGGCATTACCCGATAGCAAAACACACCTTGAGGAGCTCTAAAGGTTATAGATTCTTCATCCTTCGGGGCCATTCAAATTTGATTATACCCAAAATATCCATCCATGAAGGAAAGAGCTTCATAGTCAGTTGTTCCATAAATTAGAAGTTCTATAATCGGGACTGGAAAATCATATTTAGGACAATATCGGTTAAGATCTCTGAAATCAATGCAGACTCTAATTTTCCTGTTCTTCTTTTTCACTAAGAAAATATTGGCCATCCATTTGGGATACTGAACTTCCCTGAAAAATTTATCCTTTATAAGATTATCAACTTCAACTTCAATTTTAGACGTATGAGTTGGGTGTGTTCTCCTTGCTGCTTGCTTGAACCCACGATGTTTTTCTGGAAAACCCAGATGATGGGTGGCTACATCAGGATTAAGACCTAGTATTTTCGTATAATTCCAAGAAAATATATCTCGATATTTCTTTATAAAAGAATTATACACCTATTGTTCCTCAGAGGTCATGGTCGCACTAATTAAGTTGGGGTGTGGATCTTCTCTTGTACCCAGATTTATTTCTCTGAGTTCATCCACAGTGGTAGAAACACCTTCTTAAAATGTTGTAGGAGAATCCTCGAGATCTTTCTCTTCTTCTTCATTATGTTCCACTTCTTCTATTTCCATTTTCATGGTAGATGACAAGTAAAAACTCCCAAATTTAGGGGAAGAGTCAGTATTTGAACATCTCAAAGAATAATCCTCCATATATGACCCTACTGACGATGAAGGGTCTTTCTAAGGTAAAGAAGGATTGATTGATTGAGAATCAACATCTTTGTCTTCCTCTAACATTGCTACAATTTCTTCTATTTTTATTGAAAAAGTATAGGCTCCTTGTAGTTCAGTAGATGAAATAAAAACATCTCCATTCAAGCTTCCATCATTGCTAGGTGCATCAATAATTTCTTCCATGTTATTAGGCTCAATTGCTGCAATTGACATTATGGGAATTATTCGATGAGTGCATGGATTTGGATTTACCTTTTCAACTTGATTGATGGGTAACACATAATCTATACTCAAATGCATGAATGGATTTTCTGGAATCTTTTCCAGTCCATTTGGAGCATTAACTCTGGTTATCTCCTTGGTTATAGACTTCATTCCTTTTGTGTGATAAAACTCTGCCTCAATATATTGAGATTCACATGTTTTGAATGGAGCCTTGTCACCATAAAATGTTTAGATTTTACCATTGAAATAGTATTTCAGACATTGGTGGTATGATGAAGGTATGGCTACATGTTGATGCAACCAAGGCCTTCCAAGTAGAATATTGAAGGTGGTGTCCTAACGAACAACCATGAAATATGAATTAGACACAAGATCTCCAAACTCAGTTATGAGTGTAATTTCACCTATAGTTTCTTGTTCATTCTTGTAATATCCTTTCAACATTAAAGTCTAAAGAGATAAGTCAGATTCAGTTAGGCCCAATCGATGAAGTGTATGAATAGGAATGAGGTTGACCCCGGAGCCATTATCAATGAAGGTTCGTCGGATATCCATGTCATTGACCTTTACAGATAGATACAAAGGTCTGATGTGTCCATGTACCACATGGTCTTCATCTTCATCTGAAAAGATATGACTGCATGACATTCTGTAGAATCATTCTCTATACAATAAACTTCGGTAGTAGCAACTTTGGTTTCAAATTCTTTAGGACTTAACAAGGCCTCAATGAGTGCTTCTCGAAGATCTTTTGACATATTAAAAGCATCCAAAATTGGTAAATTATCTGGTACTTGGGCCAATTGTTTCAAGAAATCATAATTTAGGTCCAAAGGACTGCATTTCCCAGCATGTAGATGTTCTTTTTGCAGGTGCTTTGGAAGTTGATTCTTCTGTTGTAAATGTATTCTATGTTGAAATAGAAGAGGGAGATACCACTGACTTTGGTAAATTAGACTGACTAAGTCTATTCATCTACTGAGAAGAAGATGGTGGAGCTTCTAATTGGTCCTCCAGGATAATTGTGCCAGAACTATACTTGTTTTGGATGGAAGAAACTCCATGTTCTTGTTGAGCTCACAAAAGGGTTCTTCCACGAGTTTCTGCCGCATATATGGTTTGAGCAGGGGTAGAGTTAAAATGTTGGTTTCTAGAATTCCCACGCCTTCCCATGTATCCTCGACCTTGGCCTCTTCCTCTAGTTCCCCAATTAGGCACAAGGAATTCTGGATCAATATAATTAGAATCACCATTTCCATAAGGATCTATTAAATGGATAACATTAATTGAACCAAAGATCAATTCTTCGTCTGATGAGGATTCTGCCTGACAGGTTATTTCTGGTTGTACCATTTGGCAGGGAAGTGCCTGTGATTTTGAAACAAATGGAATAAAATCTACCAGGGTTAAGTACAACTTTGTCCTTGATGCAAGCTCATCTTCTTCTGACTGCTCTTTATCCTTATGACCACCTTGTTTCTTTGAAGAGCGAACTTTTTATGAAGATGTTTTTGTTGTGGCAGGAGTGGTAGAAGACACAATTGGTTGTTTCAAATGTGTTCGTAAAATAGTATGATTATGGTTGATCATTTTCCTGATCATCCAATCATCATATTTTTGCACATTTTTCTTTTAACCTCTTTCCATTCTCCTTCTTCCTCTGGATTGGTGGCAGTAACACATGATACTTGAGCTGATGAACTTTTGAATTTCACTTGTCCAGAGTATACCATCTTTTTTAGAAGGTATTTGAAAATAAAGCACTCTAGAATGGAATGTCCCAACATCTGATGAAAGGGAAAATAATTCATATGATCTTCATCTCCGTCTTTATTTGGATTCTTCGGCCTTAGAAACTAAACCAAATTGTTTTCTAAGGATGAGATGAAGTATCTAAGAACTTTATCATTCCTAAAAGAATAGATTTTATTCTTTAATTCCTCAAACTATTTTCGCCTTTGATCTCTTTGATCATATTGATGAAGTGGTCATTGCTATTGATACTCAGGAGGTGGAGCCCTTCAGTAATATGTGGTTCTTGAAGTAGAAGTAGGTACAGGTGCCTGTTTGAGTGTAACTGTAGAAGCTTCTTCCTTTCCTATTCTCCTTCCTGGAACTGATGTAATTACATGAGTTTTATCCTTAGTTTCTATAATAGAGTCTTCTATCTACTGAGAGATTGAAGTAAGGTCTCGAAACCCTCCTTTGTATTTCACAAGGATCAATGGCGTGCATAATTCATCATGCATATTTTCCACACAGATTGGCAGCAACTCTTCTTGAGGGAGTGTTAAACTTAAGGAATATGTTAATCCCTTCCATTGAGCAATAAAATCTGAAACTCTTTCATTTTCCCTTTGTTTTCAATTGGTAAGATAAAAAACTGTTGTTTTTGGTAATGTTTAGCTAAATTTAAGAAGGAATTTCTAACGGAGATCTTTCCACCCAGTAATTGATCAAGATTGCAAACTTGTATACCAGACAAAAGTTGGTCCTTATAATGACTACACAAAACACATAATCTTAACTTCTTTTTGTTGTTGAGAAGTTCCCATCATAGGATCACAACGAGAAACAAAATGTGTTATATTTTGTTCCAGATCTCCCAAACCATTAAATATTGGAAATATAGTATTCACAATGTTTGGTGGGGGAGTAATTTCATCCACCCATTCAGGGTAAGCTCTCTTTTCCAGCTGAACTAGTGCACATCGTTCTTCGATGGCTTCCAACCGAGTTGTTAATGCCTCAATTGTATTCATAAGAATTTGTGGAACATCTGGATGAGATGGATTCTGTGTAGGTATAGCAAATGTAGCTTGAGATGGTGCAATGACCGGTAAAACCAATGATGGTGTTGCTGATATCTGCCTTGGATAACCCATGGGAATAGATCTATCAGAATGTATATGATCATGTCTTGATTGTGTACCCAACAAAGGTAATTCATTATCTGCATCTGTAGTTACTACAAATCCATTTTTCTGAGGAGCTCCTACAAGATTTGCAAGTTGAGGACTTTCCTGGGGAGTATTTCTAGCAGAAATGTTGTTTCGAAGCAACTCTGTATTGGGTCTCTTAAACTCCTTCATTTCCTCTTCTTTTTGTTTAAGTATATCTTCAAGTAAAAGATATTGACCTTATCCAGTAGAAAATTGAGATTCAATATGAATTTTTCCTTTCCCTTTGTTCGATGCTTTTCGGAGGGGGGGTTGGTTATTTGAAGGTATACATAGATTTTGGGTAAGCCTTTGATTGCGGGTATGCACACCTTATTCATTTGCCTCAGTGTGTACCGTATTATGGAAAAGAACTTCATCTTCTGATTCCCCTAAACTGGATTTATTTTCTGGAGGATATTCTACAATGGTATTGATAACATTCACTGACTCATAATGCATTAACGGAATTCTGTCATTCTTTCTGGTAGATCGTCTCCCTTTTTTTCTTTCACAAAACTTTGTTCTCATATATGAAGAATTACTTGGAACTGTTTGGCAGATAGTAACATGAAGGGAATCATTGGATAGTTTAGTTGTACGCTTTCCTTGTGGATTCTTCCCTAATCAGAAGAAAACTGACTTCCATTGAGGAGGGGATTGTAGATGCAAAAAAGCCCCCAACCTTGCAGGCTGGGATTGATCTTATTCTTCTTCTTCAAATATTTGAACATTGTTTAATGAATTTTAAGGTTTCATTAAATGATCCCCCATCCTAGAAAGATGGGGTGATTCTTGAAATACTACAGCTGAAATTCGTGCAACTGATCTTCTAATTTTGCGGATTTTAGTTCAGACATTAGATGGGTGCATCATCCAATAATTACTTAAATCACCTATTTCAGAATATTGATGTTCTATTTTGGACAATTTCATCCTATGACGCCTGACATCCTCTAAACAGGATGCCTTCTCAAGATTCTCAAAGGCTTGATATAGAATTAATTCAACAACTTCTTTTCTTTGGGCCTAATTCTGATGAGAAATGGTTGAGGTCTATTCTTGAGTGTACATTTGATTACATAAAAAACCTATTGATTGTGGATAGTTGTGGGAAATAACATTGCATGAGACTACTTTTGGTGGACTTTGCTGATTTTGGAGTGCAGTGAAATGAAATTCTCCATATTCACCCCACCCTCTGATGCGAACATTAGATGGGGAATCAGAAATTAATTGGTATAGCCTCTTCAGAGCATTGAGTCATGTGCGTTGAAGGGTTCTATGTTGTTTTTTAACCCTTGGATGTTGGTAAACTGAAAGAGATTCCAAGTCAATTTGGTGTTGTAACCCTTCTATTACCTTAATATGATTTTGATATTCATCATATGGTAATACTTTAGTTTTCAAATGACGAAGAGTTTTCCATAAGTTGATATGAATGTCATGAATGCAATCTTCTGTCATCAATTATAGAATATCAAAATGAGAATTTGCTGAAGGAATGAACATGACTAGTATTTCTCCTTTAGCTAATTGTTTCCTCATGTTTAACACGTCTTTATCATTTTCTACTAGAGTTTTCTCCACTTGGTCTGACAAAAGTTTATGCTCTGCATTAGAGGATAAATGAACTAAGGGAGGTTCGGAGAATGACCATTCCCTTAAGATGTCTTCTAACTGAGAAAGTGTTTCACCTATCAATTACAAGGCATCAAACATGACTGGCCTTGTGTTTTCAAGTGCCTCAAGATAGGAGGGATTTCTTGTTGCTACATTTTCAATTATATAATTTTTTTTACAATGTGAAATACTACTGTGGAGAGGACTTTCGTAGCAAATGCCATCATGGGTAGGATAACCACGATGGATTACAGCAAGGGATAAATCTTCTTTATCCTTGGTCTTCTATTCACACGGAGGATTGTCATGGATCTCATCCAAAGATAGACACTCTGAATTGACCAAATTTTCACGAATAAAGCCTTCATGATGAAGTGTCATGTGAGAAACTTCAGAATTACAACTACCACTCCCAAAATTTGGTAATGAGAGGGTAAGATCTTGAGTAGAAATAGATAAATGTTTGAGGGATTTAAGAACTCCAGCATTAAGAGGAGCTAAATCACAGCTTGACTCTTGATTTTCCAATGGAATTTGGTGATATTTCTTCTTGGATGTTCTCTTATACTTAGTTGGGTCCACTTTCTGGGAAAAGTGGTTATCATGGGTAGGTATATGTGCCTGCCTTGTATTAGTTACCAGAACAGACCGGTTACCTCCAATTGGAAAGGGTGTATGTTCCTGATCTTGTTGTCCGTATGATATGGGTGAGTATGCTCTATGACCCTCCTGTAATGGAACAAAGGTGTGTATATTCTATGGGATGACATGATGATGTGTTATCCCATGTATGGGGATAGATTTATGTGTCGGTTCCCCTGATATTGTTGAAGTAGTTGTTAAAATATCCTGGCACGCTTCTAGAATATGGGCAAGGATTTGTGTCTACCCTTTCACCATTAATAAGATGTATTTTGTGACTTCAGAAACCGAAATGGGAATATAATTCCATTTCATATCTGGATTAGGTGTATATGCTTGATCATGTCCTCCTTTTCCTATCAATGGATATTGACAGTACTCACACATAGGGGTAGAGAGTTGGGTCTGCCCCAAATTTTTCGTCAGAGCTTTCCGAATGACTTCTCTGAGTGCTACCAAATGAGACTATTAGAAGGTTTGATGAACATTGGTAGGTTTATGTGCCTTCTATCTATTTTCCTTCAAGTATGGTCGATGGGCTTCCTTTAATACTGGTAGATGAGACTGCTGACAGAATTGGTGATTGTAAACAGGTGTATGTTCCTGTTTACCAGTTGCCACCATATTAGATTGGCGGGTCTCTTTAAATGAAGTTAGATAATCCTAATGACTATCTAATAACTTTTAAATAGTTGTATGTGCTTGTTCATGGTACTCCACTGGGTTTATCTAGTGGGATTGGTGGGTTGCTGTCAGATGAATCTGCTGAGCAGCAAAATTAGGACGGACGACTGTATGTGCTCACTCGTTGTTTTCCATAAAGTTAAATTGATGGGATTTTCTGGTGGAGGTAGAGGTGAGAACCTGCTCCCTGTTAACCATACGTCGTCCCTAGGGGTCCATCTTGCATGCTTGGGTCTTAGAAGCCTGGGCCAAACGTCTAGAGGCAACACCCCTATCATTTTAGGGATGCACTACCGCATGATTCTGGCGGAGATTGTTGGTGGGAGTCCTCAGGAAGGACTCATGTATTCTTGAATTGATGACTTTAGTGACCTCTTGATCCACCTACCTATAGTATGGGATAGATTTATTATTGTGTTCTGGGGATAAAGACCCGAAACGGTTGGAGATGGTGGTTGGAATTGTTTCTTTCTTGATCATTGGTTGTTGTTGGACAGATGATCGATGATTATTGTTGACCTGGAGGGCCTGTCAAGCAGCCTCCAAAGTCGGTATTGTACCGTGCTAGAGATATTACTTCACCAGTACATTAGAGACCCAATGTTGAAGATGCTGGGTTGGTGATAACGTCCTTCCTGTGGATGGAGACCCAGCTTGAGTAGTAGTCAAGAAGTTCACAGATGTTGTCCTGGAGAAAGTCATTCTTTGGTTTGAAGGGAGTTCTGTGGAAAACTGAGACCAATGAAAAACTTTATTAAAGCAACATATTTTCATATGGATACATGCGTGATTAATCCCTTTTTCTGGCCTTCCTTTATCAATTTATAGGGGGCTAACATGTGGGTAACATTATTAACTTGGTTAAGGATTTACATCGGGTTCACCATTTTTGTTTCATAGTTCCTTGAAACGTGTGTTCTAGATTTAAAAATCATTATTTCCAGGTGGTTTCCATTGGATTTATTCATGGAACTGGAAAATTCCAACAGTTCTTTATCCAAATAGGACCTTCTTTCCAAAGGTAGGAGTTTGTTAAGTTTTTAACATTACGATACTTAATAATGTGCATTGGTCGAGAGGATGGGAGGTCAGACTCATCACACCCTTTTGGGGGGAATTATTGTCTACTCTAGGACTCTCTTTGTAAAAATGAAATATTTTCATGAATACTTATTAATTCACCAAGTATATCATAAGTATCCCTTGGAATTTACAATCACTTATTAACATGTGTAAAATTTAGAATCATCAGTATGCATTCAAGGTTCTTCATCAATGGAAACATCTGTATGTATTCAATGTTTTCCATCAATGGTATCCTCTAATATACCAATTAGAGATTATTTTAATCATCGTTATGATGATACTAGTTTTTAATCCACTCAGTGGGTCACTCTAGAATTTATTATCATCCAAGGAGACGAAGATCTGTTTTAATCTTGGGATCGTGCTCATAAAATGAGCTACCTATGTATCCTTGTGAAATGAATAAGAAACCTCATAGTTTGGTGTCTCTTAATAGGACACATCATACCTTTTAAGTTCATGTGATAAGGACCTCTAAGCGGAAGGTGTTTAGTTGAAACTTAGCATGGGACTTATGCTGAAGCAACCTGAGGAACTTGGAAACGATCTGAGTTTCCAAGTATGATCAGACCCTATTGAGAATATGGCCCAAAGAGAAAGGGTTGACTTGAAATTTTGGGTTTGAACCTCAAGTAGGTTTCCTATGTATCCCATATGGATGGGAATCAAAGCCCACATAGTTTGATAAGTCTCATAGGAGAGTATGGTCCTCTGATAGAAATTATTTTTGGCTTACTTCCTGAAAATGATTCCTTGATGATTTGAGGATTGAATTTGGGGATTATTTCTAAAAGAGGATGCCCAAATTGGGGGAATTAGGGTTGGATTTATGAGAAGGATATCCAATGAGCTCGGGCCCTGAAAGAGCTTCCTACGTATCCTGGTTTGAACAGGAATCAGAGTTCTCATAGTTCATTTAGCGAGTGTTTGTGTATATGTTGCAACAATCATGTATCTCTAAGCTCACGTGAGTCATGCTCAGTGTGAGAAACAAAAGGATATGAAAGATTCAACAATGACACTTCACACTTCCAAATTTTTCTACCATGCTGATGGAAGAGGGCGTGTTGACTGTGGAAGAGGGCGAGGTGACAGTGGACAAGGGCGGGGCAATGAGCCCTCCCTCTGTTCTCTTCACATTAGAAAAGGGTCCAAATGGAAGGAAGAATGTGTGAAGGTGAGGGGACTATACCAGGATGGATGCCCTGAAATTTTCTTCGGTAGGGGAGGGAGACTTCACTTATACTTGAGCAGAATAGAAAGTGTGAAGTGTACCCTCCCTACCGGAGACCTGAGGTTCCGGGTCGCCTCTTTGAGAAGGGAGAGGCTGGTAACCAACCATCCTCCAAATAGGGAATTTCCCAACACTGTTTCTTAGAGAAAATTCCATGTGACTATGGATATACAAATCCATAAACATCCCATGAATCCTAAACCCATTGTGAAACAAATGTGGGAATCCTCTAACTGTGGAAATACAAACCCAAATTGGAGACACGTTAATGTGCCTTACCCAAAGGTTTGAGAAGTCGTGAGGTTTTGGTGGAGGCTTCAACTTAGCCCCTTTTAGATAAGGGAACCAAGGAAGAAGATATCCTTCCATGAATGGATTTAAATAAGGGTACTTGAACTGGTCGTGTAGGTACCTTGCGCAAGTATGCTGCATAGGTACCATGTGTTCCCCTATCGTGCAGGTACGGCGCATAAGTGTCTGTGCAGGTGTGGCGAGCAGATATACCGCATAGGTATGGATGAGGAATGAAGAATGTGAATAACTTCAAAAAATGCCTATCCCCTTTAATTATCCCTTATTTTGTAGTTTAGAGAACTACCTGAGACAATTTGAGAGATCTAGGTGAAAGAGATACGCAATGGGGGCTTCAGAGAGTCTTTCACTTTTTTCAGTCTAGAAATGGGGAGCCCAAGGGTCCTATTTATAGGCACGGATGGGCCTGGTCGAAGAGATGTTACCTGCGCAGGTACAGTGTGTAGCTCCATAGTGTAGGTTCTCTACGCAGGGACATAAAACATCTTCTGGCACGAAGGTCCGCCGCGTAGCTCGGCCACGTATCTCGACCGCGTAGCTCGGCCGCGTAGCACTTTGGGAGTATTATGTATTTTCCTTTGTACTCTTTGAATCTTTCTTTGGGATTTGAAATATCCAAAGGTTTCCAATCTTTTTGGTTACTTTTTCAAGTAGTTTCAACACTTGGGAAATAGGAAAAATCCATAATCATTAAGTCTTAATATCACTTGAAGAAAAGAATTGAACTATAACATCATAACAAATAAAATAAATCCTCACTACCCTAGAAACTTTAATGTATGCTATACAGGTACTGGTTAGGTACAATCATAGATTCCCACCCAAGTCATAATCATCTTATCTACAATATACCAATCCCTAAACAAAAAAATCAAAAGAAAGTGAGCTATGATACCATTTTTTAATTCTCTAACATGATCACCAAGTTTGACCCAATTCACCAAAATTCCTCATGCATACCTCCCTATATGCAAGTGGTCACTGGCTATCAATGAGATCCTAGACCATATAATGTGGAATATATTCCCTTGATATTTGGTAACCATAAAAAATTTAAATAGAATAATAAATAAAAAAAATAAGCATCATGGAATAACAATAGTGATATAACTAGATAAACAACATTGTATTCTATGATAAAAATGGATACAAGTCTGATATACAATAATATTCAAAAGGGATCACTATAAGTGAAGGTTCAATGCATGAAATATATAAAATAACAAAAGTATAAATATGCATAGCTAAAAAATGATCATATTAAATGTTAGCATCACCTCTATCCCCAACTAGCTTTATTTTCTCAATAGCCTAACATATGGACCTTTCTATTGGTTGGATCCTTGATAAAAATGTTTACACATGCACTGTGATTCATATGAAAGGTGTGAGTGATAAACCAAATAGAACACTACCAACATGTATTTTTGATAAATGAGATATATATATATATATAAGAGTGTATGAACTGATGAAAAATAAATAAAAATGAAAGCATACATCTATTTTGGGTCATTATGCACTGACTAGGCCGCTATGAATCTTGACCATACCATATTAATGTCCATAATATAAGAATAGTCATCATATGCCTTTGCTATATCTCAAAACATTATTAATACCTTCTCACTCAAGTAATATTCCCACATCAAGTCCAAGTCCAACACCCTATCACGTAGGAGAGGTCATACATCATCATTTGGATTTCAACGCCCTCTCACTCAAGGTGTGGTTAAATCACCACATCACAATCCACCACCCTCTCACCCATTTTGTGGTCACACAACCCCGTTATATGCCACCATCCACTCACTATGTATGTATTCATTAACTCATATATTCCATATAAAATATAACAAGTAGAAAATTTACCAATACAGTACAAAATTCCCTATTTTCAATGTAACACCTTGATATTTTATGGTATGTCTCTTTTAAATTTAACATCTTTTATAGATTATGTTACATGAAACACTGAGTTTAAAACCACAATATACTATAAAATATTAACAAGACTGTTGGAATAGTAATGTGGCCATTAAAAATAGTAATATGGAAAATAGAATAGTAACCTAATCTATGAAAGTATAAATAATATTTAGGCATATTATGAATGAAAATATAATATATTTATATCATGTAATAAGTAAATAAATGTTTTAAAAATGATAAACTAAGTATTTGTATTTTTTTGAAATGTAAATGTTTATTCACAATTTTATTATTAAAATAATGATTTAAAATAAAGTTTATATTCATGAAATAGATTCATAAATTAATATTTTGTTGTATTATGATTATAAGACAATTTTATGCGACCTTAATTAATTTTTGAAAGTTTCATGAAATCGGTTATAATATTAAAATCGATATTTTTTTAGTAAATGATGATTTTATTTAAAAATTAAATTTTCCATATTTAGAAAATTATTTTCATAAAATAAAGTCCATTTTTTAATTCTACTCATCAAAAAATTGTTAGGGTGAATTTTTGGATTTTTTCTAAAATCGTTGAATTTTTGCTGAATAGTGAAATACGGTAATTTATGGTATTTAACAAATACGTGAATTATTGAGTGATAGATGATGTATGGATGATGTAATCCCATAATATATAAATCTCCTTATATATTTATTATATTTATTCACGGTAATAATCACTATTTATATTCTTGATCCAAAATAATAAACTAATGAATAAATTAATCAAAAACACTTCTCTCCTCACCCTATAAATATCACCCTTCACCACCTCTTCTCATCACACATCCAAAGAATTTAAACTTTTCCAAATTATACCCAATAATATTCCCAAGTTTATCCTACAAATCTAGGTTCCTTTTGTCTCAACACAATACCATACCCAATTTCCCTAAGGAGGTTCTCAGGGAGAAGAAGTTCAAGAGGTAAAATCCTCTTTCATTTTCATTTAATTCCTTTTCAATTTATTTTATTTTCTTATCCTCTACTAACCTCCAAATCTCAAAGTGGAATTATAACTTCAGTATATTTTATATAATGTAATTTTATTTTTTTAATGTAATAATCCATCATCAAATCTCTTCCCTCTTTCTTTTTTTCTAAAAATGAAAACATTGTCTGTGAGATGTCGATTCACCACCTTTGTGGATGATGATTTTTCATTTTCTAATACACCCTTAAATGTTGGTAATAAAACCATTATTATGGTTAAATAATATTTTATTATACATATTATAAGTTATATAATGTTCTGGAACCAATATATAAACATTATATTAAATAAAATGATATAAGTCCATAATGGGCGTAAAAAAATAGAAAAATAAATTAAATCATTTTCATTAGCATTCAATATAATGAATCATCCTCATAACATATAAAAAATGATATAAAATATCATTTAAACTTATTAAATTTCATTAATAACATATTAACTTCTATATAATTATTCCCATTTTACATGAACTCCATATGTGTATACATGTGCACCAATCATGAAAATCAAGGAAATGAACACTCTCGAAAAATGAAATTAAATCTTATAACTCATCAAAAAAGGAAATAAATTAATTAATAAAATTATAATAAATAAAATAAATGTTTAATATGTTATGAATTAAATTATCAACTAATCTAATTTCATTATCTAGGATATTAAGTGCAAGTGAAGAACACTTTCATACATAAGATAAGGGTTTTTTCTCGAACCTCTATTTTTCCTCTAGTTCATGCTTTCTCCAATGTAATTATTAATTATTCTTATATAATACTCATAAATTCAGTGTTTATGTTCCAAAAATATATACATGTATCAATTATTCTTTCTTTTATGGGTAAATACATGTTTTATAAGGTTCATTTTTCAATTCCTCCTGATAAGCAAGCCTGATTAAAAGAAACTTTCCTATTTCCTTACCCATTTTCAATTACACTCCATAATCTATTTTAATCCACCAATATTTTTCTAAAATCAATATTTTTTCATAAAAATACTATCTTACTTTATTTCTAGTTTTATACAAACAATTATGCATTTTTTCATCTTTAAAGATTCTTATATTTTCCCTTAAACCTCACTGAAGTGGATCATTACTAAAGTTTCTAAAAACACTCTTTTTACATATTTTTTACTTCAGTTGGAAATCAGATATCATGATATATTACTATTTTACCTTATGAATTTACATGTATTATTTGAATCCATTATTTCATGGACACTATTATGATACGCTGATTTGTTATGCCTTTGACATGATTACAATACTCATTTCTTTCCATGGGTAACCCTTATATTAATTTCTTATGCTTAATTTAGGATAATCTATTATGATACCATATACCACATTTTATTGAATGGTGTATGATCATTTTTACTGGGGATGTAATATCTTGATACCATTCTCTATATTACTCTGGATAGTTTATGTTTATGTTTACTGATTGGGAAAATTAATTACATTTCATTTGCTAGTTTTGATATGAATATATATGTTGATTATGTCTCACCCCTTTCATATGAGGAATGAATTGGACTTATTAAGAATCAGTAGGGGTCTGTTATATCCCCTCGATGAATTGGTAGGTCTCATGAGACAAACTAGACCGATTTTTGACTGATACCTTACCCATTTATGTATGGTGTCTCGACTGAAGCTTTGACGGTATGTTTTTGATGTACCGTATTTTTAATTTACTCATTATGAGATTAGTTATTGATAATCTATGTGATTATTTTACTAGTATAATATCTATGGGTAATTATAATTTTCATGTGATTGTTTATATGATTTTATTTTATCATTTTATTTATGACATATTATTATCAAGTATATATTTTAATGGAATGTGTTAGTTGTTCACCTTGCCTTATTTTTTATGTTTATTTATGATAGTTACCATTGTATTTATTAACCTCACTGAGCATCTGAGATCACCCCTTTCTTATTTTTTATTTTTTACCAGGATACCAAGATGTATATTATGTTTGACTTGTAAAGATAATATAGAGAATAGGGATGATCCCAAATGAATTTATATGATGTATTTAATTTCAATTTTTAATGTAAAAATTATATTTATATCTGGTTTTACAAACCTAATAAACTATTGGGTCCTTTGGGATATGATTGCTTGTTCATATTACCAATGTAATGAAGTGAGGCACTGGCTCTGAGCTACTGGGTTTGGGGTCTTTAAAGTTAGTATCAGATAAATTTTAGTAGAAACTGTGGAAAATATATTATGAAAACATAGATTAAGGAAATATAACCCTATAACTAAATTTGAAAATATTCTCAAGGTAACCAAGCTTATGATTTAGAGATTAGTTATACCTAAATTTTCAATTTATGTTAAGTGTTTCACTAGATTTGGATTAGAAATTATGTTTTATAATTTTATAATCTAACATAGTGTATGCCATTGTTTAGAAATGGAACATAGTGTAAGGAATAGAAACCATATAAACACACGTATTCTATGTAGGTATTTCCCTTCTATGAAAGATAATTATACAGGAGCTAGAGCTGCACCTAGAGTTGAACAAATTATAAAAATATTGGTCTAAATGAATCAGGTTATAACCAATAACCTAGCCTGTATGGAGTAGTCTATCGATCCAAAACATGGTGTAACAATGTTAAATCGGTTTATGTGTCAGCAACCTCCAACTTTCAATGGGACTATAAATCCATTTGTAACTAAGAAATGGATAAGTTTCTTAGAAAAGATATTTCTAACTTTGGAAAGTAATGAAAGGGATAAGGTTGTCATGGAAGTTTATTATCTCTCTAGATATTTGGATCAATGGTGGTCATTTATTCAAAACACTAAGGAGGATGAGGAAATAACAAACATGAGTATTTAAAGGAAATTTTCTTGGAAAAATATTTCCCTCATGAAATGTGAGCATATATAGAGAGAAAATTATTGAGTTTGAGAAAAAAGGAGTAATAAAATTTTGATAAATATGAATCCAACTTTACAAGATTAGAAAGGCATGCTACGGACTACATATGTAACCTAAGGAGTAAGATAGTTCATTTATTCAATGGGCTTAAGCCAATTCATTGAAGGGAACTAGTCTTCCAAACTTTCTCATCATATGAGGATATAGTATCATGTGCCATAAAGATAGATAAATAATTCTCTGAGTCTTATGAATTATAAAGGAAGAAAGAGAAAAGGATGATAGAAGATAAAAATATAGATAAATGGAAGAATATAAATAAGTATTTTCTCACACGTGATAATTGTGGGCAGAAACACCCCAGTGCATGCTTAAAAGGAAAAGGAGTTTACTTTAAGTGTGGAGAAAAATGCCACCATGCTTAGGATTTTAAGGGAAAGAAAGAATTTTCTAATTTTCAATGCTTAAACTGTAAGGAAATGGGGCACTATTAATAATAATGTCTCAAGCATCAAGAAAATATAGCTCAAAAGAATCAAAGGGATCAAGGTTATGCTTATGTTGTTACTATAACCATTGTGGAATAATTGAAGTATTTGTATTTTTGGATTCAATAATATGTTTTAAAAGTATTTTATAAATGATATTCTAGTTATAAGAATCATGAGATATATAATGATTGTACTTCAGTACTTATTTTTTAAGGAATTAGAAGCATGTGATGAATAGCACCGGTAATAAAGAGAAGTGATTTTGTTGTAAGTTGATCTTTTAAAAAAAAAAAAATTGGGAAATGTAACCCTAAATATGTGATTTTTGTTGAGATACTAGTAAATATATGTTAAAGGGATAGTATTGGTGACCATGAAGGTGGTTAATGATTTGATGGTTTATTTTATGATGGGATTATTAGATGTTTGGATTTAAGGAAACCTAAAATTTTGTTGTTGGAAGCATGAATTGATATATTTGGTATGTGAAAATAAGAGATACATTATTTTTATTGGGGAATCTAATTCCATGTTGATTTTGGAAATTTAATGACCTTCCCTATAAATTTTTGGTCTTTGAATTTGGACAAATATATTTTGGACAAGTCTTAAAATTAACTACTTATGGAATGGATTAAGTTGAACATTGGATATTATTTTTTGAGATTAAATTATAATTTATCGTATTGGGTAACATTTTATAACCATTTTTATTTTGGTAAATATTTAAAGTTAAAAGGAATGACTTTTGGATCGTTTAATAAAAGTGATTCAGGGATAAAAAAAACATCTTGAATATCCATATTTTTATTTAAGAAATGAAGTGGAGATGGATCGAACCACAACCAAATGATGAAATTATTCTTATGAAATGGAAATAAATCAAGTAATTTTATTTTCTCAAGTTCATATATATATAGTAAAATAATCCCAAGACTCTAGGAAAAATATTTTGGAACAAAAACGTTAATCATTTACTTTTCCTACTGAGAAATAAATAGTCTTTTAGCCGATCACAAATTTATGGTTTTGTGATGGTATAATTTCTAATGACCATGTTATCTATCAATCTCCATAATAAATCAATAGTTATATTTCTTTTATATTCCCATGATTTCACTTCCCACTAATTTTCTCCTATAGGAAATCCTAGTTTTGTGGTGACCATCACATTGTTCTTTCCCTCCATTTAAGAGGAAGTTTTATTAAATTTATTGATGTTGTGGGATTTCCATAAGGGTATTTTAAAATGAAAACTCCATGATTACCAATCACAAGGTTAAATTATGAAGATGAAATTTATTTACATATGAGAGAATGTAACACCTTGATATTTTATGGTATGTCTCTTTTAAATTTAACATCTTTGATAGCTTATGTTGCACGCAACACTGATTTTAAAAACCCAATATACTATAAAATATTAACATGACCTTTGGAATAGTAATGTGAAAATTAGGAATAGTAATCTAGAAAATAAAATAGTAAACTTACCTATGAAAGTATAATTAAAATTTAGGTATCTTATGAATTAAAATATAATATATTTATTTCATGTAATGAGTAAATAAATGTCATAAAATCGATTATAATATTAAGATCGGTATTTTTTTGAGAAAAATGATGATTTTATTTAAAAATTAAATTTCTCATATTTAGAAAATTATTCTCAAAAAATGGAGTCCATTTTTTAATTCTACACATCAAAAAATGGTTAGGGTAAATTTTTTGGATTTTTTCTTAAATAGTTGAATTTTTGTGAATAGTGTAATATGGTAATTTATAGTATTTAACAAATACATGAATTATTGAATCATGAATGATGTATGGGTGATGTAAACCCATAATATTGAACTTTTTTTCTATATTTACTATATTTATTCATGGTAATCATCACTATTTATAGTCTTGATCCAAAATAATAAACTAACGAATAAATTAATCAAAAACACCCCTCTCATCCCCCTATAAACACCACCTCTCACCACCTCTTCTCCTCACACCTCCAAAGCCTTGAATATTGTATAAATTTTTTCCAATACTATTCCCAAGTCTCTACCCCACATCTGTTAGTCTTTGGTATCAACAAAAAACCAAACCCAATTACCCTAAGGAGGTTCTCAAGGAGAATAGGTTCAAGAGGTAAAATCCTCTTTCGTTTTCATTTATTTCCTTTTCAATTTATTTTCTTTTCTTATCCTCTACTAAAATACCTATAACAAAGTGAAATTATAACTAATTTATATTTTATATACTATAATTTTATTTTTTAAATGTAATAATCCATCATCAAATCTCCCCCCTCTTCCTTTTTTTCTAAAAATGAAAACATCATCTCTGAGGTGTCGATTCGCCACCTTCATGGATGATGATTTTTCATTTTTTAATAACACCTTAAAGGATGTTCATAAAACCATTATTATGGTTTAATAATATTTTATTATACATATTATAAGTTATATAATGTTTTAGAACCAATATATAAACATGATATTAAATAAAATGATATAAGTTCATGATGGGCGTAAAAAAACACCAAAATAAATTAAATCATTTTCATTAACATTTTATCTAATGAATCATCATCATATCATATAACCAACTGATATATAAGATAATTTAAACTTATGTATGTTCATTAATAACATATAATTTCACTTCTGGATAACTATTCCCATTTTACATCAACTTCATACTTGAATACAAGTGAATGAATCATGAAAACCAAGGAAATGAACACTTCCGAATGAAAAAATTAAATCTTATAACTCATAAAAAAGGCCATAAATGAACTTAATAAAATTATAATAAATAAAATAAATGTTTAATAGGTTATGAATTAAATTATTAATAAATTTAATTTCATTATCCAGGACATTAAGTTCAAGTGCAGAACACCTTCAGACATAAGGTATGGGTTTCTTCCCAAACATCCATTTTTCCTTCGGGTTATGATTTATCTAATGTAAGTATTAATTATTATTATGTAATCCTCCTAAATTAAGTGTGTATGTTCCAAAAATATGTACCTATTTAATTTATTTATTTTTATTTGGAAATACATGTTTTATAAGGTTCCTTTTTCAATTCCTCCCGATAAACAAGACCGATTAAAGGGAACTTCCCAATTTCTTAACATTTTCAAGTACACTTGATAATATGTTTTAATCAACAAATGTTTTTATAAAATCACTCTTTTTTCATAAAAAAATATCTTAGTTTATTTCTGGTTTTATTCAAACAATTATTTATTTTTTTAATGACTCTTATATTTACCTTAAATCGCACTAAAGTGGCTCATTTATAAAGTTTATTAAACACTCTTTTTAAATTTTTTCACTTAAGTTGGACATAAATTATCATTATATATGCATATTTTATCTTATAATTGTCCATTTATTATGTGAATCAATTCTTTCATGGACACCATTATCATACATAGATTTGTTATTCCTTATGACATGATTACGATACCCATTTATTTCCATGTGTAACCCTTATGCTAATTCCTTATTCTTAATTGAGTTTGATCTCATATGATACCATCTAACATATTTTATTGAATGGTTTATGATAATTTTGACTAGGCATGTACAATCTTGATACCATTAACCATATTAATCTGGATAGTTTATGTTTATGTTTATTGATTGGGGAAATTATTTACATTTTATATACTAGTTTTAATATGAATTTATATGTTGATTATGTTTCACCCCTTTAATATGAGGAATTAATTGGACTTAGTAAGTATAAAGGGGACCCTATATATCTCCCTGATGCATCATTAGGTCTCATGAGACAAATTGGACTGGGTTTTAGCCAAGGCCTTACCCATTCATGTATGGTTTATTTCTTGAATGGCCCGAAGGCCTTCAATTTTTTATTATTTTTGATAATCCACCTTTAAAAGGGTGAGGTGGAACCCTTACAAGGCCCGAAGGCTTAAGAGACAATTATATAACCCATAGGCCTTAATGTAATCACCAAGAAAAGAAAAATTGGAACTGCACCTCCCTAGAAAATGTCATGATATCAGTACTCCACCTTCACAAGGCTGGTCGGCTAGCTGTCCTGTGTAGAGTTGCACAAGACTGGTACCAATGGTCATTCCATACCCTCTCAATATTCTGATTCTAGTTATCTCTTCTCTGGTGAATACGCCTACTCTGAATCATCATTTGGAGGCCTGTCCCTTGTAATCTAATTGGTACATATGTATATTTCATGTCTCCTGAAGGCCTTGGGTGGCCTGAAGGCATTGAGGTGGCCTAAAGGCCTTGAGATACAACTGTTATAAAGGCCTTGGGTTGCCCGAAATCCTTATAGGACCTGAGGACCAAACCAGGGGCCCTAAGGCCTAAATGGATGAATAGTTTTGGCTGCTACAGTACTAAATTTTACTTGCTACAGTGCATGCTAAAATAATTCTAGAGTAACCCAGAAATATGTCTCCACCCAGATTTGATCCCAGGTCTCTTGGATGCACTTTCTAAGTCCTCACTAACCTGGATAAGTGTAAGAACCCGGGTTTTTAGAACGGGTCAAAATCCCAACCCTGTTTGAATTTTTTGACTGGTTTTTGAGGAAACTGGATAAAATGGAAAGTTTCTAGAAATTTTGTAGAGACCCAAAGCTTGACGTACATGGACATTACATTACTTTAGCGGAATACTTAATACATAACAAAAACAGACACACAAGGAATGTAATAGTTTAGTGTATTTGGAAACTTGGAACGTAATCTTCTAATCATGGTGAAAGATCTTCAACATCTCCCACAAAGATCTTCCCCTTTTTTTTCTTACCTAAAACCTTTCTTTATATCCTGGGGAAAAGAAAATATAAAAAGGGTGAGCTAAAATGCTCAATAAGGGTAAGAATGGATAAAATAAAACATACCATATACATTTGAACTTAAAAACATGAACATAATGTTTAAACATCAAAATCTTGAGCAATGACATAAAACATGGAAGTACGTAAGGCATAGATCATAAAGAAACATTAAGAATGATAAAATAGAATGGGAATAAAACATGTAATTGTGGTAACCATTAAGCACATGATAATATTTCCATATTATCCAAGGCATTGCTCCAAAGACCATCTTAGTGGACAAAGTCCCTTCCTGAATCGATTTCACTCCTCGTTCCAGTCCTGTATTACTGAACCGGTTTAACTTTTCGTTCCAGCCATATCTATCTCATGAGATATAAATCTTTACCCAATGCATTGGAGGGAGATATAGGTCCCACCCATCTCATTAATGAAATCATTCTTACTTGTGCCATAAAATAAACATACATCATTCATAATAACCCAATAAATAAAATGGGTTTCAAAAACATCATCCCATCATCACATAATCCATATAAAAGAACTGGATATCATTTCATAATAAGAAAAGTGAAACCATGTAAATCATAGATACATTAAACTTCAAACCTACACATATGAAATAATGTCATCTTAGATGGAAAATGGTTTTGATAAAACATTTGAAATGAATTCTTGATGAAAATATCCTTTCTTTGTCAAAATCATTTTCTTTTCAAAAAATGCCATGCACTTTTAAAATAAAAGTATTTTGTTGAAAATAGTCATAAAATCATGTAGAGTAAGCTTCATGAAAATGAGTCGTTATGAAACCGTAAAAATCCGTTCACGCCATATAAGTTAAAAATAACATTCTCATCGTACTTTTGTTGGAAAAGTCAAAAAAAGTACCTCGTAATGTAAACAAAAGAAAGATTCCTTACATACCATGTAGTAAAAGTCAAAAATGGGTAAAAAGGACTTTAAACATACATGAAAACACTTTTATAAAACATGTACATGGATGATATAAATAACCCCAGTAAATACTTACGAATAAGCAATCTCGGATAAAAATGAGATTTGCAAAATTATCCCTTACCTTAGGTCCGATATGCTTCGTATGGATCTGAACCTTTTCTTCTTTGAAGCGCCTCTTTGAGACCTCCTCTTAGGGCACTGAAATTGGTCTTTGAAGAAGACCAGGACCTCTAGGATGTTTCTAGGGAAGTGGAGAAGAAACTTTGGCAGGGGTTGGCCGAGCTTGAAGGCTCAAAGTGGTGTGAGGAAGAGAGGGAGGAGGTGCCCTTTTATAAGGGAGGAGAGGAGCACCTTTGGAATAACTAAAAATATTATTTTATTATAAAGTCATATTTGGTTTTTAATAGCTCCAAATTGAGTTATTTAGAAGCTAAGGTGGGTATGGGTAGAAATCCTCTCATCCAATAGAATTTAGACAAGTTTAGGTTGCTATTTTAACCTTATTATTTAGATTTAACTTTAAGTTAAATAATTTTTCTTTTACCATGTCTTATTGTTTTATTATAGTATAAGGTTAATAAACTTACTATAACAAGACAAAATAACCCCAAGTTGTTTATTATTAATATATATAACCTTATATAAGTCATTTTGCCGAACCTTAGATTTTTAGAAATAAAATAACAATTAATAATATAATATTTGTTTTAAAAACTATTTTATGTCAATTTTGACACTCTTTGGTAATTGATTTTTGTGAACATCATAACATAATTATTAGTTCGAAAAAAGTTAACTAAATCAATAATAACATGTCATATTAACCTATAAAATTAGTGGAATTCATAAAAAGTCTCAAATTACATTTATTTGGGTATTTATAACATCAATTATGTCAATATTTCATTAATAAGATAATTACTACATCATCTTTGTGTCATATATAAATTAAATTATTTAATTTCTAAAAACTATAAATAAAATACCATTATGTAGGTAATATTCTTATATTTCTAATGAATATTTATAGTCGAATTTATCTTATGTATAACCCTATATTAAAAATGATTTACTTATTAAACTTTGATTTTGACTATTTTAACACTTCTTTAAATAAATTAATATTAAATGTCCTAATCTAATCCAAGTGGGCCTAAATGGTCATATTTTATTCCTAAGGTTGTTTTTGGTCGAATTACTCATATCCAATAGAATTAGTACATGTGTTAGGGTAATAATAATATCATTTTTACCCTTAATTATCTTATTTACTTTTAACCGTGGTAAATAAAAGTAAAAAGTTACTATTCAACAAAAAAATATTTTCATCTCATTGAACCACATTTTAGTCCTTGATATTAACCATGTCTCTCAGATTTTCGAGATTCCACTCCCAGAATCGGTAAAATTAAGTTTTATGAAAAATTCAGTTTTTTCACTACCACTTAGTGGTTTCACTATTCATCAAAAAATGAAAGTTTCCAGAAAAATACCAAAAATTAGGCCTAAGCTATATTTGATATTGTGAATTCAAAAATGATGTCTATTTTAACAAATTCAAAACATATCAGTTACATTAATAAATTTAAAAATTAATTCCCCTCGTCAAAACAAATAGCGTGTTCTTAAGAGATAATAACTATCAAAAGATTGACACTTGTTTATGTCTGGTTCAAATGTGAAATTACAACCAATGACCAACATTGTATTAAATTTTAAAAATATATTCTAAATATACTTTAAAACCACTCAAATTAATAATTTATCACTATTAATTATTTCGATTAAAAAAGTTGTTTTAATTAAAATTTAGTAATTTTCACTATTCATCAGAATATGAAAGTTATCCGAAAAGTACCAAAATTTCACCCTAAGCTAATTTCGATATTCCAAATCCAAAAATGAAGTCCATTTTGAAAGATAAAATTTATAAAATTTAAAAAAGTGGGTATTACTATTCATAACGGTTAGTTCATAATAATATTATAATAATATCTCATTTAGTGAAACTCGGTATTGCGTACTACACACGCTATCGAGGAAGGTCGTGATTGCGTGTAATGAAAGGCAAGTCAGAGATGTGTGTTGTGCAAGCTCCTTTTGGGGTATCGTACAACACAAAACATTAATTAAAAAGAATATTTTTCATAAAATCTCAGGGTGTTACATTCTACCCCCCTTAAAATGAATTTCGCCCTTGAAATTCGTCGGGGTTATAAATGGTTTACTACTTGAAAGTTTCTTTAATAGAAACCCACATCGTAAAAAGGAATACCAAAACTTGGCTTTAAAAATTAATGTATGAAATGTAATGGTTACCCAAATTAACTAATCACTGGGTTTTCATGTAGGAGAACATAGGTGAAAATATGGATATGGAAGAAAAATCTAACCATCAAGTTCTGATGGAGAGTGGTAGAGAACATGGCTATGAAAAATCCGACAATCACAAAGCCATAAATTTGTGATGATCTAGGTTACCATCTGATTCATCGGATATAAGGGCACTAGTACAACATTTTTGGTTTTCAAGATCATTTCCCGAAACTTGAAGAATTTGAATTAGAATAAATACTTACTTTATTTTGGTACAATCTCACTATTGTTCGTTCCTTGAACAATTTACACTTCATCCCTTAAAGAAATTAAGTTGAATTTGTTATTCGTGAAGTGTTAGCAGATCATGTGATAGAATGACGGGTCATTCCATCTATCTCAAACAAAAGGTTAGCAAAAGTTATAAAATATACATAAGTCGATCTATAGTGATATTAATCATATATGGTTCCTAAAATGGACTTATACTTCATATATCATACTGCTTAATATAATAAAACTAGTTTCTACTAAACAGAGACTTCATGTAGGCCAGTGGTAGGCGATAAAGGCCAGTCACACTTCTGTTGTGGGTTCGATTCCCACAGCCTTGTCCGACATGATGGTTTCTCGCTCATCCTGCAGGTTGTCCTTTTTCTAAAACTACGTTACTATAACATCCCATCAATAATATCGAAAAAATTTCTATCCTTAAACAATACTAACTTATGTCCAACATAATCCTTTCCAATCTTTAGACTTATCCAAAATACTGTTGTCCAATCTCATATTATAGTGAAAATGATTACCAAAGAGTTCATATAACAAGCATGTTAATACCATCGTTGATCCCCATATATCATGAGATATGTCTTGTTGGTCAGATTCCAAACATTCGAAGGCCTTAGTCATGTATTCTCTTAAAAAATGAATACCCATTGAATCTTAGTGAAAACATGAGTGCTGTTAAAAGTTAACTCTTTCCACATACCAAAATCCAAAAATTCTATATACTCAAACCATGATATAACCTTCTCCTTATATCAGTCATGAGCTCATGAATACTATCAAACATTTAATTTTCTCCTTATCCCTTCATTATGCACATATCATCTACATTCCAAAAATATCTGAATAACCTTTCATGGATACTGGTACCATTAATCATACACTTTCAAAACTCAAGGAAAGACAACAGTGTAACAATCTTTAGATGTCCCTTTATTCCATAGTACCATGAGATTACTTATACAACATTACACTTTATAAACATGTAATCATTCCACTACCTTCTTAAACCATTGATCGAGCTTCAACAATTCTTTCATCTCACATATCATTTGTAGTCTTTTCATCATCATCAACATAAATACTACCCATACGGCCGTACTGATTCTCTTCATGAGACTTTACCTTAGGGAATTGGTTTGTATAATGCTCGTACATTCCACATTTAAAACATTTAACCATTATTGATGTCGTAGCAATACCATTATCCTCATCCATGGTGTTAACTGAACCTTTTCTTTTTCACTTACTGGCTTTGTGTCCTTCTTTTCCACACCCAAAGCATCTTCCAGTTCCCTTGAAACAATCTCCCTGATGCCTCTTCCCACGTGATTTACATGAGGGAAATTGAACTATCTTTCCTCTATGATCATTATGAAACTCCATCTTTCTCTTATTATCTGATTCAGGAAACTTACCAAAGTTGAGATTATTGATCATATTATGAGATTTCTGATTAGTCATAATAACGATGTTTGGACTTCCAAATCCCATTTCATTTTGTTTCTCATGAAAAATATCATTCCATTGTCCATCATATCCTCCATTATCATGAATCTTCCTGTTTCCAGGCATTTTCTAAAACCCAAAAAGAATAGTGTGAGAGGCAAAAATCATGCTAGGGAAAACAACATAGTAAAGGGGGAGCACCCTCAATATCTAACATCTTAGGTTAAATTCTAAGATTGTTACCATAGTTCTAGGACTATAACCTATACGTATAATTATCCTTAGGGACATCACCAGACATACCTTAGAAATATCTCTAGGGATCTCACTAACATTTTCGCATCCTAGTTTCCAAAGGTTGACTAAACCTTTCCTCTGATACCAACTGTAGAGACCCAAAGCTTGACGTACATGGAAATTACATTACTTTAGCAGAATACTTAATACATAACAAAAACATACACACAAGGACCGTAATAGTTTAGTGTCTTTGGAAACTTGGAACGTAATCTTCTAATTGTGGTGAAAGATCTTCAACATCTCCCACAAATATCTTCCCCTTTTTTTTCTTACCTAAAACCTTTCTTTATATCCTGGGGAAAAGAAAACATAAAAAGGGTGAGCTCAAATGCTCAGTAATGGTAAGCATGGATAAAATAAACATACCATATACATTTGAACTTAAAAACATGAACATAATGTTTAAACATCAAAAGCTTGAGAAATGACATAAAACATGGAAGTACGTAAGGCATAGATCAGAAAGAAACATTAAGAATGATAAAATAGAATGGGAATAAAACATGTAATTGTGGCAACCATTAATCAGATGATAGGATTTCCATATTAGCCAAGGCATTGCTGCCAAGACCATCTTAGTGGAAAAATTCCCTTTCTGAATCGAGTTCACTCCTCGTTCCAGTCCTGTATTACTGAACCGGTTTAACTTGCCATTCTAGCCATGTCTATATCATAAGATATAAATATTTACCCAATGCATTGGAGGGATATATAGGTCCCACCCATCTCATTAATGAAATCATTCTTACTTGTGCCACAAAATAAACATACATCATTCATAATAACCTAATAAATACAATGGGATTCATAAACATCATCCCATCATCACGTAATCCATATAAAATAAATGGATATCATTTCATAATAAGAAAAGTGAAACCATGTATATTATAGAGACATTAAACTTAAAACATACACATATAAAATAATGTCATCTTAGATGGAAAATGGTTTTGATAAAACATTTGAAATAAATTCTTGAGGAAAATATCCTTTCTTCGTCTAAATCATTTTCTTTTCAAAAAATGCCCTGCACTTTTAAAATAAAATTATTTTGTTGGAAATAGTCATAAAATCATGTAGAGTAAGCTTCATGAAAATGAGGCGTTATGAAACCGTAAAAATATGTTCACGCCATATAAGTTAAAAATAAAATTATCCTCATACTTTTGTCAGAAAATTCAAAAAAAAGTTCCTCGTAATGTAAACAAAAGAAAGATTCCTTACATACCATGTAGTAAAAGTCAAAAATGGGTAAAAATGACTTTAAACATACATGAAAACACTTTTATAAAAATGGACTTGGATGATATAAATAACCCCAGTAAATACTTACGAATAATCAACCTCGGATAAAAATGAGATTTGCAAAATTATCCCGTACCTTAGGTCTGATATGCTTCGTATGGATCTGAACCTCCTCTTCTTTGAAGCGCCTCTTTGAGACCTCCTCTTAGGGAACTAAAATTGGTCTTTGAAGAAGACCAGGACCTCTATGATGTTTCTAGGGAATTGGAGAAGAAAATTTGTCAGGGTTTGGCTGAGCTTGAAGGCTCAAAGTGGTGTGAGGAAGAGAGGGAGGAGGTGCCCTTTTATAAGGAAGGAGAGGGGCACCTTTGGAATAACTAAAAATATTATTTTATTATAAAGTCATATTCGGTTTTTAATAGCTCCAAATTGAGTTATTTTGAATCTAAGGTGGGGATGGGTCGAAATTCTCTCATCCAATATAATTTAGACAAGTTTAGGTTGCTATTTTAACCTTATCATTTAGATTTAACTTTAAGTTAAATAATTTTTCTTTTACTGTGTCTTCTTGTTTTCTTACACTATAAGGTAAATAAACTTACTATAACAAGCCAAAAGAACCCCAAGTTGTTTATTATTAATATATATAACCTTATCTAAGTCATTTTTCCGAACCTTAGATTTTTAGGAATAAAATAACAATTAATAATATAATATTTGTTTTAAAAACTATTTTATGACAATTTTGACACTCTTTGGTAATTGATTTTTGTGAAACTCATAACAAAATCATTAGTTCGAACAAAGTTAACTAAATCAATAATAACATGTCATATTAACCTAGAAAATTAGTTTAATTCATAAAAAGTCTCAAATTACATTTATTTGGGTATTTATAACATCAATTATGTCAATATTTCATTAATAAGATAATTATTGCATCATCGTTGTGTCATAAATAAATTAAATTATTTAATGTATAAAAATTATAAATAAAATAACATTATGTATTAAATCTTATTAGATTTCTAATGAATATTTATAGTCGAATTTATCTTATATATAACCCTATATTAAAAATGATTTACTTATTAAACTTTGATTTTGACTATTTTAACCCTTCTTTAAATAAATTAATATTAAATGTCCTAATCTAATCCAAGTGGGCCTAAATGGTCATATTTTATTCCTAAGGTTGTTTTTGGTCTAATTACACTTATCCAATTGAATTAGTACATGTGTTAGGGTAATAATAATATCATTTTTACCCTTAATTATCCTCTTTACTTTTAACCGTGGTAAATAAAAGTAAAAAGTTACTATTCATCAAAAAAATATTTTCATCTCATTGAACCACATTTTAGTCCTTGATATTAACCGTTTCTCTTGGATTTTGGAGATTCCACTCATAGAAGCGGTAAAATTAAGTTTTATGAAAAATTCAGTTTTTTCACTACCACTTAGTGGTTTCACTATTCATCAAAAAATGAAAGTTTCCAGAAAAATACCAAAAATTAGGCCTAAGCTATATTTGATATTATGAATTCAAAAATGATGTCTATTTTACCAAATTCAAAACATATCAGTTACATTAATTAATTTAAAAATTAATTCCCGTCGTCAAAACAAATAGCGTGTTCTTAAGAGATAATAACTATCAAAAGATTGACACTTGTTTATGTCTGGTTTAAATGTGAAATTACATACAATGAACAACATTGTATTAAATTGTAAAAATATATTCTAAATATACTTTAAAACCACTCAAATTAATAATTTATCACTATTAATTATTTCGATTAAAAAAGTTGTTTTTAATTAAAATTTAGTAATTTTCACTATTCATCAGAATATGAAAGTTATCTGAAAAGTACCAAAATTTCACCCTAAGCTAATTTCGATATTACGAATCAAAAAATGAAGTCCATTTTTAAAGATAAAATTTATAAAATTTCAAAAATTGTGTATAACTATTCATAACGGTTAGTTCATAATAATATTATAATAATATCTCGTTTAGTGAAACTCGGTATTGCGTACTACACACGCTATCGAGGAAGGTCGTGATTGCATGTAATGTAAGGCAAGTCAGGGATGCGTGTTGTGCAAGATCCTTTTGGTGTAGCGTACAACACAAAACATTAATTAAAAAGAATATTTTTCATAAAATCTCGGGGTGTTACATTCTACCCCCCTTAAAATGAATTTCGCCCTCGAAATTCGTCGGGGTTATAAATGGTTTACTACTTGAAAGTTTCTTTAATAGAAACCCACATAATAAAAAGGAATACCCAAATTTGGATTTAAAAATTAATGTATGAAACGTAACGGTTACCCAAATTAACTAATCACTGGGTTTTCACGTAGGAGAACATAGGTGAAAATATGGATATGGAAGAAAAATCTAACCATCAAGTTCTGATGGAGAGTGGTAGAGAACATGGCTATGAAAAATCCAACAATCACAAAGCCATAAATTTGTGATGATCTAGGGTACCATCTGATTCATCGGATATAAGGGCACCAGGACAACATTTTTGGTTTTCAAGATCATTTCCCTAAAGTTGAAGAATTTGAATTAGAATAAATACTTACTTTATTTTGGTACAATATCACTATTGTTCGTTCCTTGAACAATTTCCACTTCATATCTTAAAGAAATGAAGTTGAATTTGTTATTCGTGAAGTGTTAGCAGATCATGTGATAGAATGATGGGTCATTCCATCTGTCTCAAACAAAAGGTTAGAAAAATTTATAAAATATACATAAGTCGATCTATAGTGAGATTAATCATATATGGTTCCTAAAATAGACTTATACTTCATATATCATACTGCTTAATATAATAAAACTAGTTTCTACTAAATAGTGACTTCCTGTAGGCCAGTGGTACGTGATAAAGGCCAGTCGCACTTCGGTTGTGGGTTCGATTCCCACAGCCTTGTCCGATGCGATGGGTTGTCGCTCGTCCTGTACGTTGTCCTTTTTCTAAAACTACATTACTATAACATCCCATCAATAATATCGAAAAAAAAATTATCCTTAAACAATACTAACTTATGTCCAACATAATTCTTTCTAATCTTTAGGCTTATCAAAAATACTATTGTCCAATATCATATTATAGTGAAAATGATTACCAAAGAGTTCATATAACAAGCATGTTAATACCATCATTGATCCCCATATATCATGAGATATGTCTTGTTGGTCACATTCCAAACATTTGAAGGCCTTAGTCATGTATTCTCTTAAAAAATGAATACCCATTGAATCTTAGTGAAAACATGAGTGCTTTTAAAAGTTAACTCTTTCCACATACCAAAATCTAAAAATTATATATACTCAAACCATGATATAACCTTCTCCTTATATCAGTCATGAGCTCATGAATACTATCAAACATTTAATTTTCTCCTTATCCCTTCATTATGCGCATATCATCTACATTCCAAAAATATCTGAATAACCTTTCATGGATGCTGGTACCATTAATCATACACTTTCAAAACTCAAGGAAAGACAACAGTGTAACAATCCTTAGATGTCTCTTTATTCCATAGTACCATGAGATTACTTATACAACATTACACTTGATAAACATGTAATCATTCCACTACCTTCTTAAACCATTGACTAAGCTTCAATAATTCTTTCATCTCATATATCATTTGTAGTCTCTTCATCATCATCAACATAAATACTACCCATACGGCCGTACTGATTCTCTTCATTAGACTTTCCCTTAGGTCATTGGTTTTCATAATTCACATACATTCCACATTTAAAAAATTTAACCATTGTTGATGTCGTAGAAATACCATTATCCTCATCCATGGTGTTAACTGAACCTTTTCCTTTGCACTTACTGGCTTTGTGTCCTTCTTTTCCACACCCAAAGCATCTTCCAGTTCCCTTGAAACAATCTCCCCAATGCCTCTTTCCACATGATTTACAAGAGGGAAATTGAACTGCCTTTCCTCTATGATCATCATGAAACTCCATCATTCTCTTATTATCTGAGTCGAGAAACTTACCAAAGTTGAGATTATTGATCATATTATGAGATTTGTAATTAAGCATAATAACGATGTTTGTACTACCAAATCCTGTTTCATTTGGTTTCTCATGAAGAATATCATTCCATTGTCCGTCATATCCTCCATTATCATGAATCTTCCTGTTTCCAGGCATTTTCTAAAACCTAAAAAGAATAGTGTGAGAGTAAAAAATCATGCTAGGGAAAACAACATAGTAAAGGGGGAGCACCCTCAATATCTAACATCTTAGGTTAAATTCTAAGATCGTTACCATAGTTCTAGGACTATATCCTATACCTATAATTATCCTCAGGGACATCCCTAGACATACCTTATAAATATCTCTAGGGATATCACTAACATTTTCACATCCTAGTTTCCAAAGGTTGACTAAACCTTTCCTCTGATACCAACTGTAGAGACCCAAAGCTTGACGTACATGGACATTACATTACTTTAGCGGAATACTTAATACATAAAAAAAAAACAGACACACAAGTATCGTAATAGTTTAGTGTCTTTAGAAAATTGGAACATAATCTTCTAATCGTGGTGAAAGATCTTCAACATCTCCCACAAAGATCTTCCCCTTTTTTTCTTACCTAAAACCTTTCTTTATATCCTGGGGAAAAGAAAACATAAAAAGGGTGAGCTAAAATGCTCAGTAAGGGTAAGCATGGATAAAATAAAACATACCATATACATTTGAACTTAAAATCATGAACATAATGTTTAAACATCAAAATCTTGAGCAATGACATAAAACATGGATGTACGTAAGGCATAGATCATAAAGAAACATTAAGAATGATAAAATAGCATGGGAATAAAACATGTAATTGTGGTAACCATTAAGCACCTGATATGATTTCCATATTATCTAAGGCATTGCCGCCAAGACCATCTTAGTGGACAAAGTCCCTTTCTGAATCGAGTTCACTCCTCGTTCCAGTCCTGTATTACTGAACCGGTTTAACTTGTCGTTCCATCCATGTCTATCTCATGAGATATAAATCTTTACCCAATGCATTGATGGGAGATATAGGTCCCACCCATCTCATTAATGAAATCATTCTTACTTGTCCCACAAAATAAACATACATCGTTCATAATAACCCAATAAATAAAATGGGTTTCATAAACATCATCACATCATCACATAATCCATATAAAAGAAATAGATATCATTTCATAATAAGAAAAGTGAAACCATGTAAATAATAGATACATTAAACTTGAAACATACACATATGAAATAATGTCATCTTATATGGAAAATGATTTTGATAAAACATTTGAAATGAATTCTTGAGGAAAATATCCTTTCTTCGTCAAAATCATTTTCTTTTCAAAAAATGCCATGCACTTTTAAAATAAAAGTATTTTGTTGAAAATAGTCATAAAATCATGTAGAGTAAGCTTCATGAAAATGAGTTGTTATGAAACCGTAAAAATCCGTTCACGCCGTATAATTTAAAAATAACATTCTCCTCATACTTTTGTCATAAAATTCAAAAAAATTACCTCGTAACGTAAACAAAAGAAAGATTCCTTACATACCATGTAGTAAAAGTAAAAAATGGGTAAAAATGACTTTAAACATACATGAAAACAATTTTATAAAACAAGGACTTGGATAATATAAATAACCCCAGTAAATACTTACGAATAAGCAATCTCGGATAAAAATGAGATTTTCAAAATTATCCCTTACCTTAGGTCCGATATGCTTCGTATGGATCTGAACCTCCTCTTCTTTGAAGCGCCTCTTTGAGACCTCCTCTTAGGACACTAAAATTGGTCTTTGAAGAAGATTAGGACCTCTAGGATGTTTATAGGGAAGTGGAGAAGAAAATTTGGCAGGGGTTGGCCGAGCTTTAAGGCTCAAAGTGGTGTGAGGAAGAGGGGGAGGAGGTGCCCTTTTATAAGGGAGGAGAGGGTCACCTTTGGAATAAGTAAAAATATTATTTTATTATAAAGTCATATTCGGTTTTTAATAGCTCCAAATTGATTTATTTCGAAGATAAGGTGGGGATGGGTCCAAATTCTATCATCCAATAGAATTTAGACAAGTTTAGGTTGCTATTTTAACCTTACTATTTAGATTTAAGTTTAAGTTAAATAATTTTTCTTTTACCGTGTCTTCTTGATTTCTTACACTATAAGGTTAATAAACTTACTATAACAAGCCAAAAGAATCCCAAGTTGTTTATTATTAATATATATAACCTCATATAAGTCATTTTTTCCAAACCTTATATTTTTAGAAATAAAATAACAATTAATAATATAATATTTGTTTTAAAAACTATTTTATGTCAATTTTGACACTCTTTGGTAATTGATTTTTGTGAAAATCATAACATAATGATTAGTTCTAAAAACGTTAACTAAATAAATAATAACATGTAATATTACCCTAGAAAATTAGTGGAATTCATAAAAAGTCTCAAATTACATTTATTTGGGTATTTATAACATCAATTATGTCAATGTTTCATTAATAAGATAATTACTGCATCATCTTTGTGTCATAAATAAATTAAATTATTTAATGTCTAAAAATTATAAATAAAATACCATTATGTATTAAATCTTCCTAGATTTCTAATGAATATTTATAGTCGAATTTATCTTATGTATAACCCTATATTAAAAATTAATTACTTATTAAACTTTGATTTTGACTATTTTAACCCTTCTTTAAATAAATTAATATTAAATGTCCTAATCTAATCCAAGTGGGCCTAAATGGTAATATTTTATTCCTAAGGTTGTTTTTGGTCGAATTACGCTTATCCAATAGAATTAGGACATGTTTTAGGGTAATAATAATATCATTTTTACCCTTAATTATCCTATTTACTTTTAACCGTGGTAAATAAAAGTAAAAAGTTACTATTCACCAAAAAAATATTTTCATCTCATTGAACCAAATTTTAGTCCTTGATATTAATCGTGTCTCTTGAATTTTTGAGATTCCACTCACAAAAGCGGTAAAATTCATTTTTATGAAAAATTCAGTTTTTTCACTACCACTTAGTGGTTTCACTATTCATCAAAAAATGAAAGTTTCCAGAAAAATACCAAAAATTAGACCTAAAATATATTTGATATTATGAATTCAAAAATGATGTCAATTTTACCAAATTCAAAACATATCATTTACATTAATTATTTTAAAAATTAATTCCAGTCGTCAAAACAAATAGCGTGTTCTTAAGAGATAATAACTATCAAAATATTGACACTTGTTTATGTCTGGTTTAAATGTGAAATTACATCCAATGGCCAACATTGTATTAAATTGTAAAAATATATTCTAAATATACTTTAAAACCACTCAAATTAATAATTTATCACTATTAATTATTTCAATTAAAAAAGTTGTTTTTAATTAAAATTTAATAATTTTCACTATTCATCAGAATATGAAAGTTATCCGAAAAGTACCAAAATTTCACCCTAAGCTAATTTCGATATTCCGAATCTAAAAATGAAGTCCATTTTGAAAGATAAAATTTATAAAGTTTCAAAAAGTGGGTATTACTATTCATAATGGTTAGTTCATAATAATATTATAATAATATCTCGTTTAGTGAAACTCGGTATTGCGTACTACACATGCTATCGAGGAAGGTCGCGATTGCGTGTAATGCAAGGCAAGTCAGGGATGTGTGTTGTGCAAGCTCCTTTTGGTGTAGCGTACAACACAAAACATTAACTAAAAAAAATATTTTTCATAAAATATCGGGGTGTTACATTCTACTCCCCTTAAAATGAATTTCTCCCTCGAAATTCATCGGGGTTATAAATGGTTTAATACTTGAAAGTTTCTTTAATAGAAACCCACATCATAAAAAGGAATACCAAAACTTTTCTTTAAAAATTAATGTATGAAATGTAACGGTTACCCAAATAAACTAATCACTGGGTTTTCACGTAGGAGAACATAGGTGAAAATATGGATATGGAAGAAAAATATAACCATCAAGTTCTGATGGAGAGTAGTAGAGAACATGGATATGAAAAAGCCAACAATCACAAAGCCATAAATTTTTGATGATCTAGGGTACCATCTGATTCATCAGATATAAGGGCATTAGGACAACATTTTTGGTTTTCAAGATCATTTCCCTAAAGTTGAAGAATTTGAATTAGAATAAATACTTACTTTATTTTGGTACAATATCACTATTGTTCGTTCCTTGAACAATTTCCACTTCATCTCTTAAAGAAATGAATTTTAATTTTTTATTCGTGAAGTGTTAGCAGATCATGTGATAGAATGACGGGTCATTCCATCTGTCTCAAACAAAAGGTTAGCAAAAGTTATAAAATATACATAAGTCGGTCTATAGTGAGATTAATCATATATGGTTCCTAAAAAGGACTTATACTTCATATATCATACTTCTTAATATAATAAAACTAGTTTCTACTAAATAGGGACTTCCTGTAGGCCAGTGGTAGGCGATAAAGGCCAGTCGCACTTCGGTTGTGGGTTCGATTCCCACAGCCTTGTCTGACGCGATGGGCTGTCGCCCATCTTGCAGGTTGTCCTTTTTCTAAAACTACAGTACCATAACATCCCATCAATAATATCAAAAAAATTTCTATCCTTAAACAATACTAACTTATGTCCAACATAATCCTTTCTAATCTTTAGGCTTATCCAAAATACTGTTGTCCAATCTTATATTATAGTGAAAACGATTACCAAAGAGTTCATATAACAAGAATGTTAATACCATCGTTGATCCCCATATATCATGAGATATGTCTTGTTGGTCACATTCCAAACATTCTAAGGCCTTAGTCATGTATTCTCTTAAAAAATGAATACCCATTGAATCTTAGTGAAAACATGAGTGCTGTTAAAAGTTAACTCTTTCCACATACCAAAATCCAAAAATTCTATATACTCAAACCATGATATAACCTTCTCCTTATATCATTCATGAGCTCATGAATACTATCAAACATTTAATTTTCTCCTTATCCCTTCATTATGCGCATATCATCTACATTCCAAAAATATCTGAATAACCTTTCATGGATACTGGTACCATTAATCATACACTTTTAAAACTCAAGGAAAGACAATAGTGTAACAATCCTTAGATGTCTCTTTATTCCATAGTACCATGAGATTACTTATACAACATTACACTTGATAAACATGTAATAATTCCACTACCTTCTTAAACCATTGACCGAGCTTCAACAATTATTTTATCTCACATATCATTTGTAGTCTCTTCATCATCATCAACATAAATACTACCCATTCGGTCATACTGATTCTCTTCATGAGACTTTACCTTAGGTAATTGGTTTTCATAATGACCATACATTCCACATTTAAAACATTTAACCATTTTTTATGTCATAGCAATACCATTATCCTCATCCATGGTGTTAACTGAACCTTTTCCTTTGCACTTACTGGCTTTGTGTCCTTCTTTTCCACACCCAAAGCATCTTCCAGTTCCCTTGAAACAATCTCCCTGATGCCTCTTCCCACATTATTTACATGAGGGAAATTGAATTGTCTTTCCTCTATGATCATCATGAAACTCCATCTTTCTCTTATTATCTAAGTCGGGAAACTTACCAAAGTTGAGATTATTAATCATATTATGAAATTTCTGATTAGGCATAATAACAAGGTTTGGACTTCCAAAACCCGTTTCATTTGGTTTCTCATGAAGAATATCATTCCATTGTCCGTCATATCCTCTATTATCATGAATCTTCCTATTTCCAGGCATTTTATAAAACCCAAAAAGAATAGTGTGAGAGGCAAAAATCATGCTAGGGAAAACAACATAGTAAAGGGGGATCACCCTCAATATCTAACATCTTAAGTTAAATTCTAAGATCGTTACCGTAGTTCTAGGACTATATCCTATACGTATACTTATCCTGAGGGACATCCCTAGACATATCTTAGAAATATCTCTAGGGATCTCACTAACATTTTCGCATCCTAGTTTCCAAAGGTTGACTAAACCTTTCCTCTGATACCAACTATAGATACCCAAAGCTTGACAAACATGGACATTACATTACTTTAGCGGAATACTTAATACATAAAAAAATAGACACACAAGGACCCTAATAGTTTAGTGTCTTTGGAAACTTGGAACGTAATCTTATAATCGTGGTGAAAGATCTTCAACATCTCCCACAAAGATCTTCCCCTTTTTTTTCTTACCTAAAACCTTTCTTTATATCCTGGGGAAAAGAAAACATAAAAAGGGTGAGCGCAAATTCTCAGTAAGGGTAAGCATGGATAAAATAAAACATACCATATACATTTGAACTTAAAAACATGAACATAATGTTTAAACATAAAAATCATGAGTAATGACATAAAACATGGAAGTACGTAAGGCATAGATCATAAAGAAACATTAAGAATTATAAAATAGCTTGTGAATAAAACATGTAATTGTGGAAACCATTAAGCACGTGATATGATTTCCATATTAGCCAAGGCATTGCTGCCAAGACCATATTAGTGGACAAAGTCCCTTTCTGAATCGAGTTCACTCCTCGTTCCAGTCCTGTATTACTGAACCGGTTTAACTTGTCGTTCCAGCGATGTCTATCTCATGAGATATAAATCTTTACCCAATGCATTGGAGGGAGATATAGGTATCACCCATCTCATTAATGAAATCATTCTTACTTGTTCCACAAAATAAACATACATCATTCATAATAACCCAATAAATAAAATGGGTTTCATAAACAACATCTCATCATCATATAATCCATATAAAAGAAATGGATATCATTTCATAATAAGAAAAGTGAAACCATGTAAATCATAGAGACATTAAACTTGAAACATACACATATGAAATATAGTCATCTTATATGGAAAATGGTTTTTATAAAACATTTTAAATTAATTCTTGAGGAAAATATCCTTTCTTCGTCAAAATCATTTTCTTTTCAAAAAATGCCATGCACTTTTAAAATAAAAGTATTTTGTTGAAAATAGTCATAAAATCATGTAGTGTAAGCTTCATGAAAATGAGGCATTATGAAACCGTAAAAATCCGTTCACATCTTATAAGTTAAAAATAACATTCTCCTCGTACTTTTGTCGGAAAAGTCAAAAAAAGTACCTCGTAACGTAAACAAAAGAAAGATTCCTTACATACTATGTAGTAAAAGTCACAAATGGGTAAAAAGGACTTTAAACATACATGAAAACAATTTTATAAAACATGGACTTGGATGATATAAATAACCCCAGTAAATACTTACAAATAAGCAATCTCGGATAAAAATGAGATTTGCAAAATTATCCCTTACCTTAGGTCTGATATGCTTCGTATGGATCTGAACCTCCTCTTCTTTGAAGCGCCTCTTTGAGACCTCCTCTTAGGGAACTAAAATTGGTCTTTGAAGAAGACCAGGACCTCTAGGATGTTTCTAGGGAAGTGGAGAAGAAAATTTGGCAGGGATTGGCTGATCTTGAAGGCTCAAAGTGGTGTGAGGAAGAGAAGGAGGAGGTGCCCTTTTATAAGGGAGGAGAGGGGCACCTTTGGAATAACAAAAATATTTTTTTATTATAATGTCATATTCGGTTTTTAATAGCTCCAAATTGAGTTATTTAAAATCTAAGTTGGGGATGGGTCTAAAGCCTCTCATCCAATAGAATTTATACAAGTTTAGGCTGCTATTTTAACCTTATCATTTAGATTTAACTTTACGTTAAATAATTTTTCTTTTACCGTGTCTTCTTTTTTTCTTACACTATAAGGTTAATAAACTTACTATAACAAGACAAAAGAACCCCAAGTTATTTATTATTAATATATATAACCTTATCTAAGTCATTTGGCTAAACCTTAGATTTTTAGGAATAAAATAACAATTAATAATATAATATTTGTTTTAAAAACTATTTTATGTCAATTTTGACACTCTTTGGTAATTGATTTTTGTGAAAATCATAACAGAATTATTAGTTCGAAAAAAGTTAACCAAATTAATAATAACATGTCATATTAATCTAGAAAATTATTGGAATTCATAAAAAGTCTCAAATTACATTTATTTGGGTATTTATAACATCAATTATGTCAATATTTCATTAATAAGATAATTAATGCATCATCTTTGTGTCATAAATAAATTAAATTATTTAATGTCAAAAAATTATAAATAAAATACCATTATGTAGGAAATATTCTTAGATTTCTAATGAATATTTATAGTCGAATTTATCTTATGTATAACCCTATATTAAAAATTATTTACTTATTAAACTTTGATTTTGACTATTTTAACCCTTCTTTAAATAAATTAATATTAAATGTCCTAATCTAATTCAAGTGGGCCTAAATGGTCATATGTTATTCTTAAGGTTGTTTTTGGTCGAATTACTCTTATCCAATAGAATTAGGACATGTGTTAGGGTAATAATAATATCATTTTTACCCTTAATTATCCTATTTACTTTTAACTGTGGTAAATAAAAGTAAAAAGTTACTATTCACAAAAAAATATTTTCATCTCATTGAACCACATTTTAGTCCTTGATATTAACCGTTTCTCTAGGATTTTTGAGATTCCACTCACAGAAGCGGTAAAATTAAGTTTTATGAAAAATTCAGTTTTTTCACTACCACTTAGTGGTTTCACTATTCATCAAAAAATGAAAGTTTCCAGAAAAATACCAAAAATTAGGCCTAAGCTATATTTGATATTATGAATTCCAAAATGATGTCTATTTTACCAAATTCAAATCATATTAGTTACATTAATTAATTTAATAATTAATTCTCGTCATCAAAACAAATAGCGTGTTCTTAAGAGATAATAACTATTAAAAGATTGACACTTGTTTATATCTGGTTTAAATGTGAAATTACATCCAATGACCAACATTGTGTTAAATTGTAAAAACATATTCTAAATATACTTTAAAACCACTTAAATTAATAATTTATCACTATTAATTATTTCGATTAAAAAAGTTGTTTTTAATCAAAATTTAGTAATTTTCACTATTCATCAGAATATGAAAGTTATCCGAAAAGTAACAAAATTTCACCCTAAGCTAATTTCGATATTCCGAATCCAAAAATGAAGTCCATTTTGAAATATAAAATTTATAAAATTTCAAAAATTGGGTATTACTATTCATAACGGTTAGTTCATAATAATATTATAATAATATCTCGTTTAGTGAAACTCGGTATTGCGTACTACACACGCTATCGAGGAAGGTCGCGATTGCGTGTAATGCAAGGCAAGTCAGGGATGCGTTGTGTGCAAGCTCCTTTTGGTGTAGAGTACAACACAAAACATTAATTAAAAAGAATATTTTTCATAAAATCTCGGGGAGTTACAAATTTCCAGACTACACACCGTGTACTTTTAAGTACATGCCATGTATATGTTAATTGAGTGTTGGTTGTGTGCTCGCCAAGTACATGTCGTGTGGTGACCGTGTAGAAATTTCTTACTACACGGCATGTAGTTTTCAACACATCGTGTATCCCCGACCATGTGGTGGCCATACATGGCATATAGGCCTGTTGGCCAGGTAGAACCAGGTACACGTCGTGTTACCCTTGGACACGCTGTGTAGTCTAGCCGTGTATGCGGGATATACATGGTGTGTGGTTAAGTCGAAAAGGTAGATTAAAGAAACTGAGTACATGTCGTGTGCCCATAGGTACATGTCGTGTACTCATGTCGACAGGTCGGCGGAATCCCATCCACCAAATGAACAGTTAAATGAAATATACATGGCGTGTAGTCATGAAGTACACGGCGTGTAATTTCTTTTTTTTTTGTGCTAAAATGGGAAGTAGCCTCGTTTTTTAGGCAGAACTCAATTCCTTTGTCGGGTTGAGCGAGGAGAGTCGGCCGAACCTATTTCCTTATCTCGATCATCTGTCCGAGACCCGTTTTGAATTCTGATTAGTGCGCTGGAACCCCCTCGGTAAGGCCTCGATTCCTCTTTGGCCGTTTTGTTTGATTTTCGTTCTAGAATGAGTTATAGGCATTTGAAAGGTATTGAATCTTTTGTAGATTTACCACGTTTTAGACTGAATTGGTGGCTGTTACTAGAGGAGTAGCACCGTACGAGTCTCAGGTATGTGGTGCATACCTCATTTTGTGTTTTCGTGGTTGTTTGGGTGATGTGGCCTTTGGCGTGTTTTTGGGTATTTTGAGCGGGATCCGTTTTATCTTCTATTTTATATTGAATTGCTTATGGGACCTATGGGGTGCCTTTGGGTATGCCCGGTTACCAGTTTTCATGAGCGGGTCGGGTGAGGGGTCATGGCTCATTGGGGCATTTTGGCCGAGGAACGCTAAAATGGTTTTAATTGAAATATTAATGTGTTAAACTGGTTAGTTTAATTTATTAATTCTTTTTATAAATTTTTAGAGGCATATAAGACCTTAGTGCTGGTATGGGACAACACCTTGCATAGTGCAATTCAACTATTTAGTTTGTTTTTCCTGGTTATGTTTTCTGTTTACATATGTTACATATGCAATTGCTGAATTGCATCTACTGAACACTTTGGGTTGTGTTGGTCTTGGCCTGGTTATGCTTGAGTGATGTTGATCATAGGTTGGGCTCGTCCCAGGTTACGATGGGTGGTTTTGACCATGGGATTGGTCATCATGGGCGTCGGCTTGAGGCAGTACGACTGTCAGGTTGGGCATGGCCCGGGTTACTAGGATGGCGATGCCATCGGACTTGAGCGACATGGTCGCAGGGACACGAGGTGTCAGATGTGTTGGTTGCTTAGGTACTATTTTGGTGATTACCACTCACCCAGAACTTTGAGTAGTGTGCACACAGAGATACTCCGTGATGAGGTGGTTTTGACCACTCATGTGGGTAGAGGCCCCCATAGTTGCGGTTAGGTATATTGTTTGGGGGTGCTTTCTGTAGAAATCCATGTGGGAGGTGAGGAGCCTTCAGGGGATGGGCGTGCCTTCGGGACGTCGGTCCTTGAGACACAAGGTGTCAGGAGGCACATGGTGCCAGGTTACTATTTTTGGGCGTGACTTTGGGATGTCGGTACTTAAGACACAAGGTGTCAGGAGGCATATGGTGCCGGGTTAATATTCCTGGGCTTGCCTTCTGGATGTCGGTACTTGAGACACAAGGTGTCAGGTGGCACGTGGTGCTAGGTTACACAACAAAGATTCCGGCGTTGGACGAAGCAGGTGACACTCCATGGTGGTTGTTGAGCACCAGATGAGTTTTTGTTTACTTGTGCACTGTATTGTTTACTGTTTTTCTTGTAAATGCATGACTACTTAAACACATATATTTGGTACGCACCGTTGGGTGGTATCCTACTGAGATTTGTCTCACACCCTACATGGGCCCTTCGGGAAGCGTGTAGACTTTATGGATTTACGTGCAGGAAAGAGGCCATCTTCAGGAGCTAGGCTGCGTTAGTTGTTGCATGGAGATGGTATGGACCTTGAGGTTATACCTAACTGGGGTTTACTTGTTTTTTTTCTTTTTGGTATTGGTATTCTTACTTGTTGTAGCTACTGTTGGTTAGCCATTTGCGCCCTTTTATATTCATTTGTGTATGACGTGCTATGGATGCATGTTTTACTGTTCAGTTGTAGTTACATGTTATTAGCATGTTGTTGTGTTTATTTACACTACTATTGTTATATTTACTACTTCCTCTGTTTATCTATATTGATTGTGCTTCTGATCTGTGGGTCTGGTTTGAGCCTGCTGAGTCTTTCTTCCGCTGCATCTTTATTATTATTCTTGGACCAGTACCCTTATTATGATCCTTCGAGAGGGTATAGCCTCCCCACTATACCTAACAGACCCTCTCTGCTAGTCGGAAACCTTTGGCGTTCGGGGAGGTGCGCCTAAGGTAGTGACACTCGACCTGTTTGGCACTGTTCGGGTGGCTGGCTGGGTCTGGGTCATTACAAAGTGGTATCAGATGAGTTCTTGACAGGGATTTAGTAGCATTGTTTTACTGGATACTAATGAGTTTGAGGCTTCTCGTTTCTTTCTGCTGGTTTTAGTATTTGGGATATGGTAGACTGGAGATATTTTGTTACAGGGACTGGGTGTCTATCTTGTTCTTGGGTGCCTGCAGCCCCAGGTATAAGGGATGGACCTAGTTGTCATGGGTGGGAACTACTGTTTTTTTTTTGCTCAGATTACAGTTTATATGATTTCCAACTCGGTGGATCACTTGATGTGTGATGTTCTTGATTGTGGTATGTGACCCTTGACCCAGTTCGGTAAGGGAGAATTGGACCTTGGCCTGGTATGGAGAGGCTTTCTTTCTTGGATTTTGATAGACACATTTTAGGGTATTTCAATTTCATAATTGCATGTATGCTTTGTGAAGTGATAATGCCATGTGAATGAAAAAAATCAATTTCCATGCTTTATATGCTTTGAAATGTAAATAGGTGAAATTCCTGATATAATTTCTTGTATATTGAAATTTTTTATGTCATGATTTATATATATTGTAAATTGCATGTGGCAGGGTATTTGGGTCTGGATCTTATGAGAGCAGGTAGGTACTATGGCTGAGGCAGTGTAACTATTAGGATTGGGCGACTCGGTCGTCGGTTTGAGGCAACGTGAGTTGTCGGGATGGGCATGGCCCGAGGTACTTTTGATACTTGGCTCTGTTGAGGGCGGGTAAGGAGTCCATGAGGCTGGGATGCCGTGGGGCATGGGTTGCGGTGAGGGGGAGTAAGGGTAGTTGTTATGCACTGCCTTTTACTGCTTTCCTTATCTGCGTAGAATATATTGTTATATATATATATGGGTTGTTTGGGCATTTATGGTATTCAGTGGGTTACTCCTTCACAGCTCAATAGAGCTTCAGGAAGGAGATGATACAGTACCGCAGGATCAGGTTCAGAATTCGGTATAGGCAGAGCATGAGCCGCAGGTACAGGCTCAGGGACAGGAACAGGTTCGAGATCCAGTGCAGGCAGGACAGCAGCCGGGTTTGGCATCATTCGGGTTGTGGCTCGACGAGCAGCTCCGAGCTATCCTGGTACGTGTCTTGCAGGGGATTGACGGAGGCACGCAAGGTACAGAGCCTTCTATGGCATATCTAACGTGGGAGTTCTAGTCATAGCACCCGCCGCTTTTTCAGGGTGAGGGTGGTCCGCAGGCAGCTGAGAACTGGATAGAGAGTATTCAGATGATCTTCGAGCAGCTCGAGACACCTCTAGGGTGGAGGGTCAAGCTGGCGACGTACATGCTGAGAGGACTGGTGAAACATTGGTGGGACATACAGGTTCAGGCTCGTAGGCATGAGGGACTGGCTTGGAAGGACTTCAAGGACAGGTTCTTTGAGCACTTCTACCTGGAGACACTGAGGGCAGAGATAGCTCGGGAGTTCTTGAGCCTTCAGCAAGGAGACATGTCCGTCATGGACTACACGGCTACTTTTACTGAGCTGTCTCTCTTTGCACCTGGTATGGTAAGCGATGATGCAGCTATGGTAAGGTGCTTCGAGGATGGCTTATGATACGCCATTCGGGTCCAGGTGAATATCTTCTGACTAGGTTCCTTCTCCGAGGCAGTGAACCAGGCGCTCATATCCAAGGGCAACAAGAGAGAGAAGTCACGCTTGGGCAGGGTGACAGCTTCAGGTGATGGTTTGGACATCAGGAAGTGAGGGTGGTATGAGTTCCAGTAGGGCAGTCATGCTAGGGATTCAGCTAGACCACCTCGTGGTAGTTCTTCGGTGATTTTCTTTCAGTGTGGACAGTCGGGACATGTTCGGGATCATTGTGATAGGCCTCCGAAGGAGTTCCAGACATGTGTACAGGACGGGCATCTGGAGAGGTTTTGCAGGCATCTTTCTCAGATAGACGGCAGGCAAGGATCAGGACAGACTGTAGCGTCTGGAGTTGGTTCAGGTTCGGTACCCAAAGAGGGTAGTCGAGGTTCAGCTATGCACGGAGGTCGTGATAGAGATGGTAGGACCCAGCTGAGGGGTCAGTGACCGGTGACTGGAGTATCATTGCAAGGAGTTTAGACATCAGGCAGCCATGTTTCGGGCCAGGTTCACGCCATAAAGCTGCCATAGGCTGAGTAGGCTGGTGAGTCGACGACAGTTAGAGGTACACCGCGGTGTGGTCATGATCTCCATGTTTCCTTTTTGGCATGACCTGTGGAGGCATGTCTGTTTTGAGTGCACGTGTTGCACAGGATCTATGTGGACTGACTAGATTCTAGACAGTAGGTTTGGCACCATAGTGGGTGCGTGATATATTCTATATATATGTATGAGATGCGTAGAATCAAGGCATCGAGGATGTGGGTTACTTGAGGTGTTGTGGGCATCGGGGCATCACAGATGCGGTTTACTTGATGTGCATTGGGCATTGGGGCATCGAGTATGTGGGTTACTTGAGGTGTTAGGCACCAGGACCTCGTGGAGGCGGACACCGATGCGGTGCAGGTTACATTGGGTGTCGGAAGCGACACAGAAGCACCAATGGGGCTCAGGGGTGACGATGCGTCACGGGAGGGCTATGTGTCTGGAAAACAGGTTAGTAAACCTTATTGCTTTAAGTTTTGTTGGGTTGAGAATGGGTTAGGCGATTCCTAAGGTGGGGAGCCCCCCTTGAGGAATTTAGTCGGGACCTCTAAGACCGGGGCAGTCCGGGTTACTTTGATTGGGGTGGTATGTACGGTGCCATCTCTGGGTTTTGTTCGGTAGCTCGGGGATGAGCTACGTTAAGGTGGGGAGTTTGTAAGAACCCGGGTTTTTAGAACGGGTCAAAATCCCGACCCTGTTTGAATTTTTTGACTGGTTTCTGAGGAAACTGGAGAAAATGGAAAGTTTCAGGAAATTTCTAGACTACACGCCGTGTACTTTTAAGTACACGCTGTGTATATGTTAAGTGAGTGTCGGTCGTGTGCTTGCCAAGTACATGCCATGTGGTGACCGTGTAGAAATTTCTTACTACACGGCGTGTAGTTTCCAACACGATGTGTATCCCCGACCGTGTGGTGTCCTTATATGGCGTGTAGGCCTATTGGCTGGGTAGAACCAGGTACACACCGTGTTCCCCTTGGACACGCCGTGTAGTCTAGCCGTGTATGCGGGATATACATGGCGTGTGGGTAAGTCGGCGAGGTAATGAAGAGAAACCAAGTACATGTTGTGTGCCCATAGGTACACACCGTGTACTCATGTTGGCGGGTTAGCGGAATCCCAGCTGCCAAATGAACAGTTAAATGAAATATACACGACGTGTAGTCATGAAGTATACGTCATGTACTTTCTTTTTTTGCGCTAAAACGGGTAGTAGCCTCATTTTTTAGACAGAACTCAATTCCTTTGTCGGGTTGAGTGAGGAGAGATGGCCAAACCTATTTCCTTCTCCTGATCGTTTGTCCGAGACCCGTTTCGAATTCTGATTAGTGCGTTGGAACCCCCTTGGTAAGGCCTCGATTCCTCTTTGTCTGTTTTGTTTGATTTTCGTTCTAGAACGAGTTATAGGCATTTGAGAAGTACTGAATCTTTTATAGATTTACCGTGTTTTAGACCGAATTGGTGGTTGTTACCGGAGGAGTAGCATCATACGAGTCTCAGGTAGGTGTTTCATACCTCATTTTGTGTTTTTGTGGTTGTTTGGGTGATGCGGCCTTTGGCACGTTTTCGGGTATTTTGAGTGGGACCCGTTTTATCTGCTATTTTATATTGAATTTCTTGTGAGACCTATGGGGTGACTTTAGGCATACCCGGTTACCAGTTTTCATGAGTGGGCCAGGTGAGGGGTCATGGCTCATCGGGGAATTTTGGCTGGGGAATGCCAAAATGGTTTTAATTGAAATATTAATGTGTTAAACTGGTTAGTTTAATTTATTAATGCCTGTTATAAATTGTTAGAGGCATTTAAGACCTCAGTGCTGGGATGGGACAACATCTTACATAGTGCAATTCAACTGTTTAGTTTGTTTTTCCTGGTTATGTTTTATGTTTACATATGTTATATATGTAATTGCTGAATTGCATCTGCTGGACCCTTTGGGTTGTGTTGGGCTTGGCCCAGTTACGCTTGAGTGATGCTGATCACAGGTTGGGCTCGGCCCAGGTTACGATGGGTGGTTTTGACCATGGGATTGGGCATCATGGATGTCGGCTTCAGGTAGTACAACTCTCAGGTTGGGCATGGCCCGGGTTACTAGGATGGCAATGCCATCGGACTTGAGTGACATGTTCGTAGGGACATGAGGTGTCAGATGTGTTGGTGACTTAGGTACTATTTTGGTGATTATCGCTCACCCGTAACTTTGAGGAGTGTTCACACAGAGATACTCTGTGATGAGGTGGTTTTGACCACTCATGTGGGTAGAGGCCCCCGTAGTTTTGGTTAGGTATATTGGTTGGGGGTGCTTGCCGTAGAAAGCCACGTGGGAGGTGAGGAGCCTTCAGGGGATGGGTGTGCCTTCGGGACGTTGGTACTTGAGACACAAGGTATCAGGAGGCACATGGTGCCAGGTTACTATTTTTGGGCGTGCCTTCGGGACGTCGGTACTTGAGACACAATGTGTTAGGAGGCACATGGTGCTAGGTTACTATTCATGGGTGTTCCTTCGGGATGTCGGTACTTGAGACATGAGGTTTCAGGTGGCACGTGGTGCCGGGTTACACAACAGAGATTCCGGCGTTGGCCAAAGCAGGTGACACACCATGGTGGTTGTTGAGCACTAGAGGAGTTTGTGTTTACTTTTGCACTGTACTATTTAATTTTTTATTGTAAATTCATGACTTCTTAAACACATATATTTGGTACGCACTATTGGGTGGTATCCTACTAACATTTGTCTCACACTCTGCACGGGCCCTTCGGGACACGTGCAGACTTTATGGATTTACGTGTAGGAAAGAGGCCAGATTTAAGAGTTGGGCTGCGTTAGTTGTTGCATGGAGATGGTATGGACCTTGAGGTCATACCTAGATGGGGTTTACTTGTTTTGTTTCCTTTTCGGTATCGGCATGCTTACTTGTTGTAGCTACTGCTGGTTATCCATTGGCGCCCTTTTATATTCAGTTGTGTTTAAACTACTCTGGATACATGTTTTACTGTTCAGTTGTAGTTACATGTTATTAGCATGCTGTTGTGTTTATTTCCATTATCGTTGTTATATTTACTTCTTCTTTTGTTTATCTATATTGATTGTGCTTCCGCTCTACAGGTCTGGTTCGAGTCTGCTGAGACTTTCTTCCACTACATCTTTATTATTATTCTCGGACCAGTACCCTTATTATGATCCTCCGAGAGGGTATAGCCTCCCCACTATACCTAACAGACCCTCGCTTCTAGTCGTAAGCCTTTGGCGTTTGGGGAGGTGCGCCTAAGGTAGTGACACTCGACCCGTTTGGCACTGTTCGGATGGATGGCCGGGTCCGGGTCGTTACAATAAGGCTCATGTGTAATGTACGGTGTCTTGGATGAAGACTTTAGGGTATGTTTATGATGTCCCACATTATGCATTCCCTCATTATAATATTAGTTTTTTATAATCCATGTGATTATTTAAGTAGTATAATATCAATGGGTAACTATCATTTTCAAGTGATTGTTTATATAGAATTATTTGATCAGATTTTAATGGCATGTGTTATTAGTTATTCACCTTTCCTTAATTGTTTATGTTTATTTATGATAGATTCCATTGTATTTCTTACCCTTAATGATCATCTGATCTCACCCCTTTATTATTTTTTATTTTTCCCTAGGATTCTAGGATGTATATTATGTTTGACATGTAGGAATAAGCTAGGAGAATATGGATGTTTCCAAAGGAGTTTCTATGTTGTATTTCATTTAAAGTTGTAATGTAATAATTATGTTTGTATTTGGTTTTCCAAAGATACTAAACTATTCAGTACTTTGTAGTGATATCACTTGTTCATAGTACCAATTTAATAAAGTAAGATACCAGTGTTGGGCTATTGGGGTTAGGGTATTTACAGTCAACCACTTTCCCTAACAAGACATCATATACACAAAGATATTATAAGGATAGACCATTGGATACTCCTAACTCAACCCCTCTATGTTTCTTATACTAGCCATGATTTCTCACCCAAAAGCTTTACATTTGAAAGAATTTATAACCCATACCCATGAACTATAACATAAAATCACCCAACCCTTAACTAGGCCTAAGAAACTCACACTAAGCCTAACCAACCCAAGAAAAATACCCCACCATAAGACATGATATAATGTTTAGTTTCAACATACCCAAGAAAATTAACCAAAATCTACCCTCTAAGGGGTCAATTAAAACTATACAAACATGTCAGGCCACTTTCATACTCATGATAGAACAATTTCAGGAAAACATGTGCATCTTTATGCACTACAACCCATACAACCATATACAAATTTTGTAATATGGTAACGACTTATTAACTTAAGGTTAACATGGATCACTCATCAATATGCTCCACTATATTCAAGAATAAAACACTAAATCCCTAAAATCATCCACAAAACCTTAAAAATTAGATATTTGAGATGGGAAAAAAAGAAACGATGACAAAAGCCACCAAAAATGGATTAAATGGGAAAGGCTTACCAAGGGAGAACCGTTGTGACCAATGAAACTTAAAATGAGGAAGAGGAGGGCTTGGAGAAAACTAAGGGATCTAAAAGAGATCTAAATTTAAACTGATACCACATGGGGATAAGAGGAATATGGTAGGATAAAAGAAATAATAAAGGGAAAATTCCAAAAGTACCTCTAAAAAAGGGCACTCATAAGCTACTGGGTACCTAGTTAGCTTGTACTTGGAATTTGGTGGTCTACATACCACCCATTACACCCCCATTGGCTGAATGATTGGTCTCTATTTCCTATAATGCTTCTTACCATGCCACTAGGTACCTAGTGTCCCTACATTGAGTACCCAATATCCCTATATTACATTTTCAGCAAGGAGTGACCCTGGTACCCTCCTCTGAACACCTTTGGAGCCCCACTATCCCTTGAGACATTTAAATTGATCCAATAATAAATAAATTAAATCCAAAATTGGTCAAAAAATTCATATATTAAATTTAAGTTTTGTTACACCAGATATTGGTTTATTATCATGTGATGATAATTTAGATGAGTTTTTATGATTGAATATTAAATGTTTAAGGAGTTAAATATTTCATTATTTGCTGGATAGATGTTACAAAATTTTTATAACATTCAAATTTTTTTGAAAATGTTTGTGAAAAATTTATAGAATCAAGTAGTGTTCCCAATTATTATAAAATATTTCAAGATAATTAGATTGTTTATGTGAATCGTTAATGTCATTGAAACTTTAAGGTACAATACCTTTTTTTAGATATCATTTCTCATAATCCTTTAATAAAACGTTTCTATTACACTGAGGATATAATAGATCCCTTCCCAAGTTAGGATATTCACATAGCTTATGGATACCTAGAGAGGAAGAATTTTATTATATGCTTCTTAAAGATCTTTATAAAGATTGTGTATAAGATCTTAGACCAACCAAATCAAAAGATAAAAGGATATGTTTTCTTTATTTATTTATTTAGAACAAATGAATGGAAATATTTTGTGTCATAAAATGGTTTTATTTATTTATTTCTATTATGTTTGGACAAGTGTTATCCCCTATAAAACCAAAAAAGTGGTATTATATCCACTTTCATATGGTTTTTATTGATCTTTTTTATAAAAGAGGAAACTATAAAAATGTATTTTTCTAGAATCACAACATGTCTTAGAAAAAATGGACATGGTTCATGAAGTTTTTTAAACCATCACATGTTTTAAATGGAAAACAGGTGTAGTTTTATAAATTTTATAAAACCAAATCATGGTTTTCTGAAAAAAAAAGATTATAAAAGTTTCATGAAAATATATAATTGTAAAAAAATTATATTATTCCATGGTTTATTAGTAAAGCAAACATGGTTAGTATTAAAATTATATTTCTTTAATAGAACCATGGTGTAGCCTAGGGAAACCATGTTATGAATTCAAAAATAGGACATCTAAAGTTTTTACCTTAAATTAACTCTCCTAACACAAAACGATTATGGTTTTCCTCGGCATGAGTTGTCATACAGGATAAACCAAGTTGTGGTGTCTAATAAAAAATATCAAGGTTTTATATATTTTAAAGAAAAGTTATTTTTCTTAAAATTATCAAAAAAATTCACCATCATGGGACCTCTAGACCAATGATAAATTTTAAGGGGTTTTAAACTATACCAAAAACATTTTAGTAGATATGATATAGGTTTTAAGTGTATTTTATATAGTGAATTTATAAATTATAAAATAAGGTAAAAATATAAAGGAATTTATATTGGTTTTTTAATTATTTAAAAATAAGAATATAAAATGTTAATATTAAAATGAATTATTTTGAAATTTATTTAAACCATGCTAAAACGATATTTGGTGGATTTTTTCAAGGTTTAAAAAAATATTCAATGTTCATAAAGCATGTCTAAACTATAAAATATTTATAATTTCTTTATTTATGAAATTTTCATAAATGTTTATCTCATATAAAAATTTATGAATTTTTTATCTATTTATTTTACTTTCTAATTTATTATTCCAAAATGTGAGTGTTATATTATCAATGGGTTCAGATTTTGTTTAAAGTGTTAAAATTATTCTGATAAATATCATACCATACATATAAGTCATTACATTCTAGGTATGATATAAGAGTTATATGCATTCAACCATGAATATAATTCATTTTATTTTTGGGTTATGAGCATGAAAGTAAATTTTGATTATGATTTAGGCATATTATGTATTAGGATAGTATTGGAATTGAGGTCTCTCTTGAGTAGCGGTCTATGGATGGTGGGACTTGGGGTCAAATTTCCCACCGACCTAGGGGTTTGGGATCTATTTTGAAAAATGAGGGTTGGCTATCTATCACACCCGGATTATTCTTGTAGAGATTTTGGATTAATATGATTCTAATATTTTATATAAAAAGGATCCATGTACCTTATTCATTGGATACATTTAAATATATGTGAATATAATTGGATTTTATATTTCGGTAAGTAATAAAAATCATGAGATGTATAAAGAATTATATATTAATATGATTTGAAAATATAAATTTTCTTAAAGGTAAATGATACTAAAACTAAATCATGAAAAGTATACAAAAATAAATGGAATACATGAGAGAAAATGGTGGTATTTGAGTCCCATTAAAATAATAATTTTTAGATTCCTTCTAAAACATACACTTTTCAAGACCTCATTTATCTAATCAGGTGGGTTATTTTGGGTATTATTCACTAAAGTACCCACCATGATGTGATTAATATCACCATTTCATGGTGATTGTTCCCATAATTCTTGGTGCTATGTTAAAGTTTCCATGAATAATGATATATGATATCATTATATCAACTCTCCTATACTGATTATCATGTTTATTTCAGATCACTATCACATCACATGATAATGTGTAGATGAATTATTTATTGTTAAATGAGTTTAACATTTAGATAACTAAATGAGGTGGAATCAAAAAGGGTTTGGTCATTTAATAACATATGAAACATTATAAATTTAATAGTATATTTCATTAAATGAAGGAGTGATATAAATAGAGTGTCTTAGACCGCATTTATGGGACTGGTGTTGATTATCAAATGGTTGAAACTCTCTCAACTTAACTTCTAGATATTTTACTTAGAGTAGGAGGTGTTAACACACCATTATAGAGAACTGATCCCACCAAAGAATTTGGGGAATCCAGTGGCTAGTGGATTCCATCAAAGGAAATATCCCATTGGTTATTTGTTGTAGAACTCGATCAAACTCTCATCCAATGAAGATTAAAATATTGGAAAATGAGGTATGTTATTTTATGGGTTTCCTTGTTTCATCTTTTCAATTCTTCTCTCGATAAATCTTTTCATGGTTTTTTTTGTAATATTTCACTACTAAAGGGCATTGATATGTCCCAAAAAATCATTAGGGAGATCAAAGTATAGTCCAACAATGAATCAATCAGATGAATATTGGTTTAGAAAATCTGAATTGGCTTATTTATAGGAACCATGACGTTTACCCTTCAAAATTATCATTTTTGTTCTTAATTCTACTAAACCATACCATATCCTTCTTAAAAATTGTCATTTTAGTTTATATTTTTTTATGAACACAACATAATGAATCTGAAATGACTTTTTTGGGCATCGCTTAAAAGTCATAAAAATAGAGTATCATTGGATAATGCTTCTATATTGTGGTTATCAAGTATTTCATTGTGTTTATAGGGACTATGTCGATATAACATACTATAGGGAATATTTATAATCCATTTTTGGACTTATAAAGACCTTATAAAAATGGATTATCATATAGAAAATAGTTTTGGTCTTCTTATGGAGAGATTTTTCACTACAGGGAATATCATTCCATGGTTAAAACCATTTTGAGTTGAATTTTAAAAAAAAATTGTTTTTAATTATAAAAACCCTAAAGCAGCAAAAACCTATAGTTTTGATGGAAATTTTTATATAAATTTATTATATCTTATGTTAAATAATTGAATCATTCATTTAACACATAAATAAAAATTTTATAAAGAGGGTGAAAACACCAAAGAGAGTTCAATGGGGTCTAAACTGGTGGATCCCATGGGCATCCCCATGAACAATGTTATTAAAATTCATGGGATGGGAACCTAAGATCATAAATAGTTGGAAAGTTAAATTTGGATAACCTCTAAAATTCTAGAAATATGCTACCTTGTTTCCCTCATAAAAAGTATACAAAAGTACCACAACATGATCAATCGGTCTCTTTTAATCCTTGATGAAGTAAATGATGGTCATATGAATAGGATTTAAGGAATATAATATTTTAACAAGAAATTATAAATCTAATTCAATATAAAAATAAGATAGGTTAAAAAATTTAAAATAGAATCCCTCTCAGTATTTTTGGGACTTTTTTAAAAGGTGATTGACACTACCCATAGAAGGCATTTAAATCCAATACATATAAACCTATGTCATCACAAATGATACCACTATAATTTATGATAATACTAGCACATTAAACATCAGTATTTAATTTTATCCCTATATTATGAACATTCCAATGAACCTAGTGGCTCTGTACAATGTTAACTCTACCTATCTAGGATTGCAAAAATATTTTGTGAAGGTTTAAAAGATAAGGAGACCAAATATTCCCTATACATTATGTTCCCATGTAAATGGACATAGATATAATTGTAGTTTTCAAAGAATAAGAACTGGATAGAGTGTATTGGTTCCTGTACTCATTTCATACCTCCCATAAAACCTAATATCCAATGATAAATTCTGCATTGCAAGACTAAACTTCAATTGAAGAAAAATTTCCATTGTGAAACCATGAAATCAGAAACTAGTCTAGAGAGTTGAGATAGATGTACGCACCCTTATAGTTCCCAAGTAAAATCTATATGAATCACTCCCATTACTATTCCAATAACAAGATATCTTCTTTAACTATATTTTAATCCTTTATTTACTTATGTATCTTCAATTTAAATATCCATGTATATAATTTTTTATGTGATGTGAATATTATATATGTATTAATTTATGTGATAAATTATTAGAAGCATGCATATAGGTTTTAAACATGAGATAATAAAGATTTTATAAGATATAATAGTTGCGAATTTAATATTCATGTGATGTATATTAAAATTTTGAGACTAATAAAACCCCTCAAATACTAAGTGTGAGATTCCTTCTAAAAAAAGTACATGTCTAAACCGTGATCATCTGACTGGGTTGGTTTATAGCAAATCAGAGTTCCCATGGATTGTTTTATATAAGGAATGGTAGATGTGTATTACCCTAATAGTTAGGAAACCATATCCCACTATGATTTTTAGGTGACACTTAGCTAGGAAATCCTAAGAGTTAGGATATCATAGTAATTTAGTTGGACCGCAACCAGTTTAATGTTAAATGACTTAAGGATGGAGACAGAAATTCCAGATTGTTTCATTGCATGCACAGGGAGAAAAAGGCTAGTAGGAATATCAGGGCTCTAAAGATTGATGATGCTTTGTTTACATCTAAAAATGAAATTGCTAATTCTGTTACAAGTTACTTTGAGAAGTTATACTCGAACTATGGGGGGAGAAGTTCAAGCATAATTCTCAACTATTTTGAATCCAGTGTGGATGAGAGCCAGAATAAACAGCTCACTGAAACACCTTCTTTAAAGGAAATTCATTTTTCACTTTTTTCCTTAAACATAGATAGTGTGGCTGGCCCTGATGGTTTCACAAATAAGTTTTTTATGTTCTATTGGGATATCATTCATACTGATCTTATCAATGTTGTCAGAGAATTCTTTCGCCACTCTTTCTTTCCATTTGGGTTGAACTCAAATTTCATTTCTTTAATTCCTAAGAAATATAATGCCCTGGACATCAAATACTTTAGGCCTGTAGCCATTGGGAATAAAATTCCTAAGATAATCAGTAAGATTATGGAAATTCGTCTAGGTGAAGTGGCTAAAAATATCATCACTACCAATCAGTTTGGCTTTGTACCTGGGAGAAGCATTCAAAACTACCTTTTTACTGCCTCTGAATGTGTTAACATCATGAAAGGTAAAGTTCCTAATGGTAATATGTCTATAAAAATTGACATATCAAAGTCCTTTGATACTATAAGGTGGGATTTCATCCTCAATATTCTTAGGATGCATGGATTTTCAGAGAAATTCATTTGCTTGATTTTTTCTATTTTGGAAAGTGCTAGGCTATCTATCCTTTTCAATGGATCCCCTAGGGGTTTCTTTAAATGCACTAGAGGATTCTGGCAAGGTGATCCTTTATCTGGGATTCTTTTTGCAATGTCTGAAGACTACTTAAGTTTCTATCTACATGACCTTGTCAAAAGTGGTATATATCAAAGAATGAGGGCAGGAAGGAAGTCTTTTGCTCCTTCACATCTTTTATATATAGATGATATTCTCCTCTTCTGTGAGGCTGACAGGAAGATAATCTCCTCTATTAAGATGATTTTTTCTCATTATGAATAAGTATCAGGTTAGGAAATCAGTTGGAAAAAATAATTTGTTGTCTTTGGTCAAGGAATCACTAACTTGAAGCAAAGCAGGATTGCAAGAAGGCTTGGTGTTAAGAAAGGTACATTACCTTTCCAATATCTTGGAATTCCTTTATTTTGGGTAAGGGTAAAGAATTCAAATTTAGAGGTTATTGCATTGAAATTTACCAATCAACTGGCAAGATGGAAAGGGAAAGCTATGTCCCAGGCCGGGAGAATCTGCCTTGTTAATTTTGTTATCACCTCCATGTTTGTCTACTCATTCTCTATCTATAGATAGCCAGCATCTCTCCTTAAGGAACTGAGTGGCCAGATCAGAAACTTTATATGGACTGGCTCCATTAAACAGAAAAAACTTGTTATTGTTTCGTGTAAAAAGTGTATCAAGCCCATTAAGATGGGAGGAATGGGTATTAAGGATTTCAGAACTTTTAATAACGCTCTTATGCAGAACTTTGTTTGGAAGCTTCTTGCAAATCTTGACTTCTCTATGGAATTTTTGATAGATAGGTTTGTTTCCAGATTATAGAAAGGAAAGTGTTTATACCTCAAATCATTTGTATGTTCTTCAATAAGGTTTGCTTTCTCAAGTATCATGTATCATTAAAAATGGATAGTAAGTCATGGTTCTCACCTCAACTGTTGGAGCACTTCATGGATGTCTTCTCCTCTCAAAGACTATGTTTCTGTCCCAGAAATTCTTGGGAACCTGCCTATTGCTGAACTAAATGATAATGTTGTTGCACTTAATCTTATTCCAGATAACCTTCAGCTGGAAATCACTGATTACAAATATGTGGATGTTGACATTCTAATTTGGAAGCCTGCTCTTACTGGCTGTTTTTCTGCTCGGGACTGTTATAATATGCAGGTTGGAGTGAACACTACTTTTCCCACATGGCTTGAAGGATTAAGGAGACCATTTATGCCACCCAACGACCTGCTTCTTATATGGAAATCTGGCAAAACAGACTGCCCCTCCAATGTGCGCTACAGCGAAAAGGTTTCAGTCTTACATCGGTATGTCAGTTCTATTTCAATAGTGATGAAACACTTTCACATATTTTCATACAATGTCACTTCTCTACTCGGTTATGGGATTATTTGTAGCCGGTTTTTCAATTCTCCCTCAATATCTGCTCTGTGGATTCACTGTTTACCTTAGCTTTCAAAACTGTTTTTAGTGATCAAGTGAATTCTCTGTTCCTCCCTGCTATTGTTTCGGTATTCTCTTTTATCTGGAAATCTCAGAATAGTACTGTGTTCAATAATACCAAGCCTTCTTTTAGAGATGGTGTTCTGTTGATGCATCGAAGTATCAAACTTTCTTCAACAATACAAACTGGTTCCATGCACAATGATGTATTGGACTTTGTACTTTTGAGAGATCTTGGTGTTCGTGGCAGGGAACAGAATCCCCGAATGGTCAAGTTTATCTGATGGATTCCACATATCTTTTAATGGCTGAAGTTGAATTTTGATCAGGCAGCCTCTGGTGCACCAGGTCCTGCTGGTTTCGGAGGGGTCTTCAGAACTCATCGGGGCTTCATTAAAGGTTGCTTCTTCCATTACGTTGGATATGCTCGTGCAATTGAGGCAGAACTTTGGGCGATGATTAAAGCAATCAGGTATGCAGTCCATTATGGTTGTGATTATCCAATAAAAACATATATTTTAATTACATTTTAATGGTATTAAATGTTCATTTTTGATCTTATGGTCCTGAGTTAGTGCATTTTCATTATGAACATTCATTCTCATCATTTGTGCACTTCATGCCTAATATACACCAATTTAGACCCAATGAGTCATCTGATTATAAGGAATGTATTTATCAATATTTTAATTTGATATTTAGGTAACTATATCTACACTTAAATTTGAACATTTTTCATTCAGGGATCAATGGATGATTCATAAACGATGATGGAGATATTTGGAGATGAATGGAAGCAATTCTAGAGAAGGCAGATTGGACACCAGCCCACTTATGAGACTGTGGGGCCCAACATAAAGGCCCAATGAATCCCAAATTTTGTGGGATGATATAATAAATGTTGAGTAACAAATAACTCTTTAGGAGATAATGCTAATTCGGCCTCTATGGTGGTCATTAAGGCGCCCCAATTTAGAGATACAATTATGGGCCAGATTCTACGGTCCAGAAAAACAGCCCACTAATTTGATCATATCTAGGAATCCACGACTTCAAATGGGCCCAAAATTTACAGGAGGTTAGAAGACATCAGTAGATACATTTTCTTCTTCTATGTACCACTCTTATTCGTCCATATAGAAGGTCATCTAAACACGTCTGTTCGGTGGATGAAAGTTGGCTGTCACCTCGGGTCAAATGTGGAAAAGTTCAAATTCCACAAGCTTTCCACCACCTATGGCCTACCAAAATTAATTGATATGCTTTGTACTGTTGGAGTCTCGACCCAAGGGCTCAAAAACTCCTATTTAAGTCAGTGGTGTTGGGGTATTTAGGGATATTTGGTGCTTGGTTTCATTGTAGTGTTATGCTGCCGCTTTGTGTTTGTAATCGCATTTCTTTCTCATGTAAGTTGTTTAATTCACCTTAGTTTCTTAATAAAAGTTTTTCATTTACTCTTATTCTGTTCTTATACTTATTATGTTGATAACTTTGGTTCAAGGTGTGGATTTATTCACACCATACTTTGTGATATTTATCACACAACGGAGGAGTGATTTTTTTTTTACTTCTTCAATTCCACCCTTGTAAGTATACTTCCCGCTTCCGTTGAAGACATGTCATCAATTGAGGGATAACTATTTTATGGGTTGATCCAAGGGAGTATAAAGGGGTTGGATTGGATGTTATTTATCACTCCATTAATGGATAATCACTTCTTTTAAATGAGATTTTTATTTGATGATTTTAAAACATCTTCATCCTTATTGAATTTAAGGTCACACATTTCAAGTGCTAATACGAACCTCTACCTTGGAGTGCTCAAAACTTTGATCCTTCAAGTTTATAGGTGATTAGTATTAGTGTTTGTAGTCATTAAACTAGTAAGTGATGATTTCTTTTGATCTTTTTAAATGAATCCATCTCAATTATAAGAAATTTAAATCATTAAAAAAGTAATTCATCCAATCCACCTCGAGTGATAACCTAGGATCAACTCATTCTTTTAAATTGAATTCACTTAAATCTGTTAGTTATCCTTTAAACCCATATAAAATCAACCCAATTTGGCCACTTCATAGACAAAAATAGTCCATAGAATGTATGTTTCTATAGGTTTCTTCTTAGGTCTCTGAGGATTCGATAACCCAAGCTAAACTACAAGGACCATTCTACCTTCATCTCTTGGGTAAATTTGAGCGAGAATCAGGTTGGCATAGAGTTTGGATAGAGTCAGATTCCTCTGTTGCTGTGAATATTTTGAAAGATCGATCCCGGAATGTTCCCTAGAGAATGATGTCTTCATGGATTTCTTGCCTTAAGCTTGCTGAATAACTATGCTTGGATGTCTCCCATGTCTATTGGGAAGCAAACCAAGTTGTTGATGCTCTTTATAAAAGGGACATTATGGAAGCTAGCTCCATTTGGTCCTTCACCTTACCCCCTATTGTGATTATTTTTTCTACAGTGATACGGATGGTGTTTTACATACTCAGCTTTGTAAGAATCCTTGTTTTTGAGTTACTTTGTACTGTTTACTTTTTGTTATAATAATTTGTTGGGAGCAGTATTTCGCCTGTCTCTCAAACCTTCTGGCTATGTGGACTAATGATTACTCAAGAAATGGTGGATATAGTTACTTAATAACATTTACTGATGAATTTAGTCAGTATGGTTATGTGTTTCTAATGAAAAATAAGTTTTAAATGATTAAAAACTTCAAAGTATTCAATATTTAGGTACATAATCAACTATGAAAAATTATTAAGACTCATCAATTTGATCAGTGTAGTGAATACTTAAGCCAATAAATTATTGATCATCTAATCAACTATGGAATCGTTTCACAACCAACTCCATTGGAACACTAAAGTAGAATTTTGTGTCTAAGATAAAGGTTTTTTATATAGTGTAAGAACCTATTGTTTTATGGCCAACTTGTCTTTTTTAGTTTCAATGAATAATATACTATGTACATGATCATAAACTTCATGACAAATGAATTAAATATGATGAAGATTGAAAAATATTTTCAAAACTAAGAGAGGGGATCTTTTTCAAGTTAAATTTATAGTTAATTTAATTAAAATAATTACCTCAGTCTTGAGAATTATTTATTTGAAGAAGACATTTATCATTCAGACCTATGTTTGATTGTACCTTTATTACATTGATAAGATCCAATGAAAAATCCCTCTATCGGTGTTTCACATGTGCTCCTATAATCTTGAAGTGTCTATAATGATACTCCAAGTGCTATCGTGGTAATACCGATCATCTTTCATCACTCCCTAAATTACTTGATGTGTTGATTATTGTTCTCTCATTCTTGAGAGGAGGAGGAAGGTGTAATCTCTTGATTCTTGAGAGAGTTCTAAAGAACTTTCTCTCTCAGATAGAGGGAAACTCTAGAGAGGATATGATGTGTGCAGTAATGTATAACCTTGGAAAATTATATAACCAAGTATTAGTAGAGCTAGGTTAGAGAATAAATAATTACATATAATCCCTTTATTATTATCCTAATCCCTAGGCAACCCCATGTCTAAAGAATATTATTATTATTATTTACTTGACATGCACTAAACTTATGGATAAAATAAATATCATTTATTTAAATAAATTAATTAGTATTTATTTAAATGATATTTAATATATCATTCCCACTAGACTAAATTTATTTTCCAATACTTCCTCCTTGACTGGGCTTCATGGGTATGGCTAGATAAGGTGATGAATGAAGGAAGTATCAATCTGAGGAGCATCTATGATATGATGCACTGTTTACATGAAAATATATCATGGGTGGTTATTGAATGTCATAAATTATGGGATAATTTTATTGTAGGAAAATTCATGAAGGACCTAGGATCATATAAGAAAAAATCCTTGAGATTATGGAAAATTATTCAAAGTTATATCCCAGTTTTATAGTGCCATCCACGTTTGATCATTATTTGGAGAGACATCTTCTTTTGGAACCACAACTTAGAGGGAACCATTCTTGGGTTCCTAGGGTGTGTGATACTAGAATTTTCTTTCAATAAAGTGATAAATTTTCCTTCCTTTATCCAATCCATCTTGAACAAGGAGAAATTTGATATCTTTAACCTTATCATGCTGACAATCGAATATGAAAACTGTGTTTTCACGGTCTCTACATCTAAGACATTCTCAGTTAAGAATTATCATAGAGTGTTGCATTATTATCAAGTGTAGGATATATGGGGTGATATAATTTGGTGAAAATACATACCTATGAAGTTTAATTTTATTTTTTGGTGTGTTAGGAACCAATCCATATCCACGAATGAGGAGGTAAAATGTAAGGGGGTTAATCTTACGTTTAAGTGCTTCTCTTACCGGAGTCCCAATGAGGAATAAGATACCTATTTGTTCTTTAAAGGAGAGTGGGTTAACTTAGTGTGGCACTTAGTCTGTGAGTTCATTGGTCTATATTCGTAGTAATTCACTGATGATAACATTCTCTAACATTGGTTCCAAGGTGCTGAAAACAATAATCCCAATAAGAAAGCAAGGGATATCTTTCTAGAAATCAGATGTTGGTATATCTGGAATACAAGGAATAAGTCTTGGCTTAAAGGGTTTATCTACTCTAGGATAGCTCTCATTACCAAGAAAATAATTCTAATGAAATACCTTGAAATGTTTCTGAAAAAATGGAAGGATTTTCCCTCTTTAAGAAGTATCATGGACAATCTAATTCCCTCCTCTTCCACCCAGAGGTTGTTCCCTCAGGGATGATGGATATGATGGAACCCCCATATTAATGGTCTTAAGAATAATGTTGATGGTTCCTATATTATGGGTATCATGTGGGTGTGGAATAGTTTATTATCCTAGAGGCTTTATTTTCATTGCATTCACAACAACCTTTGTGAGTGGAGACTCCCTCCTTATAGACTCATGCGCCATGCTTAAAGGACTCAAACTTTTTAGTTTATATAATATTCTACTAAATATGATTGAGATAGATTCTTTGTTCATCCATAACACTCTCCAAGGTAAAATATTGACCCCATGGTCCATTTCCAATAACATTTTAAGATATATGAGCCTCACCAGCAACTGAATGGATTTGCTTCACACGTGGATCATGGGGAACAAATCTACTGATTTTATTTCATCAAGGTATCCCCAAGATGTCTAGTTTACTTATTTTTATATTATGAGATCCCTTCCCCCCAAGTGTGTGAAACTTTTTATAAGGGATTCTCTTAGGATCCACTACTTCAAAACCCCATGACCCATTAGGGTTCCTTTTATATACCTTATTTTTGGTTTTTATACTTTTCCATGTCCTTAATAAAATTATTTACCTAGGTAGTGGAACTTCCTCCTTGAAATTTTTTAAACCATAAATAATAAATATTATTCATTTGACAAAGAAATAAAGAAATATTTATGAAATTTATGGAGTTATGAATAAATATTTATTTAATATTCTCATATCTAAATAAATTTTTATTTAATAATAAATGTTATTTATTACCATGAAAATAAATCAAGTGATAAATAAATATTTATATTATTATATGGTAATGCAAATAAATATTTATTTATTTAATATTTAACTCACACAAAAACATTATGAATGAATATTTATAATCAATAAATCCAAAATAAATATTATTCCATGAATTAAAGGATAATATTTATTCCAATAATTAAATTTAGATGTAATTTAATTGAGATCAATAGAAATACTACGTGTGTGACCCTCTAGGATTTTTCCTTAGTGGAATTAGGTTGGTTCTCTTAACGTACAATATCAATGTATAACAACACATAAAGGCACCTAAGAGGAAGATGTTAATGTCACAAAATCTATAAACACATACAAATTCTCACTATATAATAAAATCTCTTTTACTCGATATCTCAACAAGTGGGTTGAATACTCATTTCATCAACCTATATGGTTGTTACGCCTTTCTTTGACCTCATAAAATGAACATGTTATTACAAAATGACCATGGAATTTAGTTCATCAGTTTTATTTCAATCAAAGGGATAATATATGAACTTTCATAAATATGGAAGGGACAAATATTTCCTCAACTTATTCATTAATAACATACCATTCATGATGCACCCAACATACCCTACTTCCCATGAACATATGGTGTCATGGTTTTGGTCAGTACATCAAAGTATATGATTCATTATATGTATTAATATAAATATTAATTTCTAAAGATCATTACACATATTCACAGACAATACTATCCAATGACATGTAAACATGTGAAATTCCTATAAACAAGTTTGTCCCTATAATCTCTCATCTTAGAGATTACTAAGTGTGTACTTCATGAGATGAAATATCATCCACTTATGAGTACTCTAACCTGATAGTCTACATCATATATTTCCTATAAGATGATATCATATGGCCATATGATATATTGTTTAATAATATCATCATTAAATATCAAGGTTCTTGTCATAGTGGAGAACTTCTTATAACCATTTCAATGTGACTAATATTATAGGTTATTATCACATTAATAATATGTAGAACAATAATCAATATATGATAAGTTATTTATTAATATTTAAGTTAATGAATATATAGGAAGTCTATTGTACAAATTAGTTATTTTTAGGGAACCAACTCTAACAGAATCCAACTTACACTAGATCCAAATACTAATAACTAGTTAGTTCTTACATGTTAAACATGATTATTCTAAGTATAGTTATATTTCCAAGGTCTACCATGTTTTTATGGCTAGGTTTGGTATAGAACATGTATGTGTGGATAATTTTCTTACCGTGACATCACTACATTGAGAAAATCCCTCAAATAGTAATATCCCCAAGTATCCATTTTTTCCTCTATCACAAATATGACATATAAGATAATACCATAGTCAAATAAAATCATAATTATGATAATAATATTACTATTTTTAGGGTAACCTAAAATTAAAAAAATGATTACTAAATCATTTCTTAAGTTGTATCAGAATCCACAATGTACTTGATTATTGTAGATATATAAACCACGGGATGTAATAAGTTTATCTTGCATATTAACTTAGCCTTGATGTGATCCAAGATTCAAAATGATCTAAAGTAAAACTATATTTATATCCCCTTGAACACTAGTATTATCATTTCTCCTTTTACCAGAAACTCATCTAGTTTTTCTTTATCAAGTACTATCGAATAGTTTTAACTATAAGTATGTAGTTCAACTGGTTTTATTTGAAATTTTCACTCAATGAATAAGTAATATCAAACATTAGTACATATCATATAATATTAGATAGACTCTTACTAATTAATATTGAGAAAATATATCCACAATCTATTCCTATTCCCATGTATTTTTTTATGGATAAATTTTATACGATGTGATTTAGGAAAAAACTTTATTTTGAATTATTTCACTATGTAGTTTCAATACATGGTAAGCATATATGCTATCAATGTATTAAGAATACCCAAAGATCCATATCTATATATCTTATTCCCTAGAACTGGGTTTCTATTTTAATTCATTCCTGGAGAAGAAATTTTAGTCTTAGTAAACTGATAAGAATAACTATCTATTTTCATATTTTATTAACATATATATATCTTAGAAAACAGTAGTTCTTCCACTAACCCTTTGTAGACACATTGAAATCACTCATTACAAAAGACTATTTTATGATAATAATGCTTACTTATATCCATAAATAGATATGTTCTATTTGAATATCCTATTAGAATTCATTGATGTCGCCAACCCTTTTGGTTATGACATATAGAAATGTTCCATATGGTATCCATTAAGGAGAATTCCTGTGACATCCAACCACCCAATAAAATGATCGTAGAATACTATTATGATAAGTAGAATTCTAATGTATTTTTAGTATGATAATTGGAGTAAATGGTTTTTCATAAACTATGTCTTAAACATCCTTAATAATCAATTTTTATTTATTGTTATTGACTTATACCATTCATATAGAATTTCTCTTAAGACTCACCAATAGTATCAAGTCTTAGAATATCAAAAATATTATGCCCATAAATTTTAGTAGATGGATTCCATTATTGAATTCATACATTGTTTTAAATATTCATATATTTACATTGAATGATTCTAAGTAGGATTCATTATTCATATAGAATAATATGTCACCAGTCTAGGTGAAAATAAAACCACCATTTTGGTTTTAACTTCCCATAAAATGTTTTTCTATAGAACAAATCCTCCCACTAAGCTTAGTAAAAAAAATCTTATTTCAACTCATGTGAATCTAAATCCAAGATTTCATTAAAGTCTAACCTGATCCCACTATATCAAAATAGATGTATTCCCCTATTATAAAATAAAGTCAATATGAACTAATAAGGGAATACCCTTTAGTGGAAATAGGATAATTAAAAGAGATACACTTACTATTTTATTGATGTTCATTTGTTACTTAATTCAAACTTTTAACAAATGGTCCTCATCAATCATTATATACTATAATTAATGGATTTTTTACCATATTTTAGTTAATATGATATATATTAGTCAATGTAGTTGGAACATGGTTATTTTTTTTAAACATGCCTTAGAATAAATTATTGAAGATCTACAATATATATAAGACATTTCATTAATTCCATTTTACTACCATAAAAATTTTGATATATAAGGTCATGTGACTTTGGGATTACCTTCACTCCACATATTAATGATTGATGAATACTTTCTTATGATACACTCTGACAAGTTAGCCACAAGATCCTATATCCTTTACCAAGTGTTTTCATTTCTTTACTGAACATCCTTAAATTATCTTAAAGGAATATCATAAAGTATATAAACTTACCTCTTAGCTGCACCTTTAGAATAGATCATGTGTTTTTTCTGAAATTAATCTATTAGATTTGTGTTGTACATTTATTTTTAAAGGTTTATTTTTCAAAACTTAATAGTTTGTTTGTTAGTATACCTAGTGTTTTAAATTAATAGAGACTATAACACCCTTATAGATATAAAATTTTTAACTAGTATGAGTTTTACTTAACAAATAATTATCTCTCCAAAATGAGGTATTCTAAGTATTGTATTTATATTTATTATTGATTTAAAATTTAGAATATTTGTGATTCAAAAATTACCAAAATATTTGTTTGGAATGAAATACCATAATAAAATCTATTTCATATATGAAATAATGTCTCATTATGTCCAAATGTATACTAAGTTAAATTTTTTAGTAATAATACTAAACAATAGCTCAAATTGAAACCATTAAGAAATCATGAAATCATGAACTATTCTATACTAATCTAGGAATCGCCCTTCTTTGGATCCTTAGAGAATTAATATTACTTCTAGTAATATTTACATACTTACTTTGTTCTTGTGTTTCAATACACATATATAAAACACATTGTATTTAATACCCAAGAAGTAAGATAGAATAATTAAATTGATGAATTTACTTTAAGTAGTTTCTTCTACTTCATTTCATTGTAGTTTCTCTTATAATGATTTGTCTTTATATATGAAAATAAAATAGCATCTCATTACTTTATCTGCTCATCACCATTGGACTCTTCATCGACGACCACCGCCTACACATTGTCTTCGTCATCTCATAGAGCTTCCCTCATCATGACTAACGTAAAATCTGATCCACCACCACCATCATTTTCATTGATCAACACCACACCAGAATATAGAAACCCCCAAACAACATCATTTCATCGTCCCCCATCACCAAAACACATACCATCTATAAAAGGAATCAAACAAATGAAGTACTTGCCTCCTGGAACATTGATAACCTCTCAAACAGCACCTCCCAAATCATGTGTGACATCCACCCCACCAAACCGACCCATGGAGGAGAGGTGATACCTAATAGAGTGGATTAGGAGAGGCATGGAGTCTTCACAGGGAGTCAATATCTTCACTGACATCACTTAACCAAACCGAAACCCCATCGTCACCCGAACCAGGCTGAGCTACCTAGATCCTCCCACCACAACGCACAAAACAACCCAAAACCTCTTAAAAACCATCGCACCCGACTGACTAGGAAGGGAGTAGTGGATCTAAAGGCCAGAGAGGAGTAAAATAGGGTAGGAATTCCATAGAAATCTACAACCAAGGAAGCACCAGACTCACCATAAAACAACATTGATAAAACTTCACCAGCAAACCAAAAACCAAAGATCCATAAAAACTCATCAACAGAAATAGAATTACAACCCATAACTACCATAGAACAAGGAAGGGGAGAACAGGATTGAAACCCTAATACAGATGCAGGACTAAGACCCAAAGAAGAAAAAATTAAATGGAAAGACTAAAAGGGTCTGAGGATGAAACCCTGAACAAAAAGGAAGAAACCTGGGTTTATTTCACCTTGGCTCCATTTTGAACCACCTCCAATCACCTAGGTGATCCATCCATACATATTCTTTACTCATATTCAAGTGAGGGGAAATAATGGAATGGTTTTAGGGTTTACATAAAAGAAACTATGAACATGCATTTCCTTACATAATAAGAGGAGGGGATAACTCAAAGGATATCATTTTAATTGAATAATAATAATTGTAAAACTACCCAGGAAATAATTAAATTAAAATAAATCCAAATCATACATAGGTCGGTCAATCCCATGATCATCCACACGTGCAATTAATATTCATTTAATAAAAGAACATTTATTTCAATAGTTCTTAATTAAAATAAAACATGCTAAAATTAATTAATTTATTTATTTTAATTTCTATAAAAACTATCCTTGAGACTCTCATCCATTATAGTTTTAAACAAATTAAATTATTTAATTTTATTTATAATTAATTAATTACACAACATGTACATTGAGGTAGCGTGGAATGTACTTATCTAAAATGCCCATTATTTTCATCATTTGTACTATGTGATCCCATAAGATTTAGCATGAACAGTATGTTACATCATTACATGGTGTGTACTATCAATAAATGACACAAAAAAACTTGTAAATAACATGTTGTGTAAGAATTTTAATTTACATGGAGTTTACAGTATGTAATGACCACACATGTCATGTAGATTAGAATTTAATTTGGAAATAAATTTAGTGTTTAATATTATTAATAACCTATCACATGGAATGTACTTTTAATTAAATGAAACACTGACACGTGTTTATTATGTTTATTTATATAATTAATTTTCTTTTTGCATCAAATTTATTATACGGTGTACAGCTAAGCTTGGAGTGTAATTCATGTATAAAGGTACTGATTACACGGTGCATACAGGGATACATGCTACATAATAGATTCTTCCTATGTCCACAGCACACACCTAAGTACATGGTGTGTATATTGGCTATAGACATTAATGATGTAAACAATGTATATTCTAGGTACACATTGTGCAAACTTGGTGTTTCATGACTGTCACTCACACACGTCAAGTAATAAATACAAGACACATCTTTTATTACACATTTTACATCATAAAAACATGTATAATATACGATGTGTACATGAGTTACATAATGTGTAGCCTAGAAAACCATGTATCAATATATAATAATAAACATGCAATTTTTAATGGAACTGTGTATGATTTAATACACAACATTTAAAATTAAATTTAAGGTTTTTCCTAGTGCATTGAACATGGTACACAATGTATACCTGTGGGCTATATATCGTGTAGTCCTGTGATATTCAACCAAAATCATCAACACATATATGTAGGTTATTCATGTTTTCCTCATGTATTTTAAACCTATTCTTGGTTATATTATGGTGAATAAAGAATAAGAATAAGAACATATCTTGATGTTCATCATTAATTAATTAATTTATCAAAATGAAAATATAATGTAAAATGTTTATAATGATCAAATATTGATAAATAATTATAAATTTGAATACGACCACTCCGACACAACTTGAAGGTTCTCAATGGGAAATAAGTACCTATTGGACCATTGATGATTCATATTTTATTGGTTTTAATGAATAATCCACATTGTGCATAATAATAAAAGTTATGATAAATGGATTAAATCTGATAAAGATTGAAAAATATCACTAAAACCAAGAGAGAGTATATTTTTCACATTAAATTTATAATTAATTTAATTAAAAGAATTACCTAGATCATGAGAATTATTTATTTAAATAATACATTGATCATTTGGACCTATGTTTGATTGTATAATCATTACATCAAGTGGATTCAAAGAGAAATCCCTCTAGTGGTGATCTAAATGTACTCCTATGATCTCAAAGTATTGCCAATGGTACACTGGGTGATAACGTGATGAAACTGGTCATCTTACATCTCTCCCTTTGATTGTAATATAATCCTTTGAAGGATAAATTCTTGTTCTTTCAATCATGAGAGGAGGATTAAGGTGGAAGATATTAGTTCTTGAGAGAGTTCTATAGAATTTTCTCTCTCGAGTTGAGATAATATCTAGGGGAGATGTATTGTAAGAAATAATGTATAACCTTGGGAAATGATCTAACTATGTATTAATAAAGGTAGATTAGAGAATAAATAATTTCACATAGGCCCTTTATTATTCTTATAATCTCTAGAAAAGATCATGTCTAAATAATAATATTATTATTATTTACTTGACAAGAAATAAACTAGTGGATAAATTAAATATCATTTATTTAAATAAATAAATATTTATTTATTTAAATTATATTTAATATATCATTTCCACCAGACCAGATAACCTTCTTTTTACTTCCTCCTCTAAATTTATCGAACCTATAATAATAAATTTTATTCATTCAATAAATAAATAAATAAATATTTATAATATTCACATCCTTGTGGATAAATATTGATTTAATATTCATGAAACTAAATAAATATTTATTTAATAACAAATATTCTTTATTACCTTATGAATAAATCAAGAGGTAAATATATATATATATATATATTATTAGATGATCTTGTGAATAAATACTTATTTTTTTAATATTCAACTTACACATAAACATGATGATTGAATATTTACTATCAATAAATCCTAAATAAAAAAACTTCATAAAATTGAGAATAATATTTATTTAAATAATTAGATTCAGATATAATTTAATTAAGATTAATATAATCACTATGTGTGTGACCCTGTGATATTCTTTCTGAGTTTCATTAGGCTGGTTTGCCTAAATTCCAATATCAGCATCTAGCAACACATAAAGTCACCCAAGAGGAAGAAATTAATTCCACAATGATTAAAAATATACACAAATTCTCATTGTGTTATATAATCTCTTTGTAAAAATATATCATTAAGAAGGTTTCATGCTCATGTCATCAACCTATATGCATGATGTTTCTTTCTTTAACATATTTAAATGAACATATCTATACACCATAGGCATAGAATTTAGTTCAATGGTTTTATTTCAATTAAAAGGATGAGATATAAACTTATATAAAGATTAAATGGACACATATTTTCTTGTCTTATTCATTAATAATATAGAATTTTTGATTCACCCAACATACCCTACTTCCCACGAACATGTGGAGTCATGGTTTTGGTTTTCACATAAAACTACATGAGTCATGATATTTATTATTAATAATCTTAAAGTATAGGGATCATTACACATATTCACATATAGGAATATTCAATGACACGCAAACATGTGGAATTGAAACTAGTGGGTATGTCCCTATAATCTCTCATCTTATATATTACCAAGTGAGAACTTCATGAGATGAAGTCTCGTCTGATTATGAGTACTCACACCTGATGGTATGAATCATATATTCCCTATCAGATGATATCATTAAACTATAAGACATATATTTTAATAATATCATCATTGAATATAAAGGTTCTCATCACATCAGGGAACTATTTATGACCCTTTCAATGTGATAGATACTCTAAGAAATTATCACGTTAATTTTATGTGGAAGAATAATCGATATATGATAAGTCATTTATTAATATTCAATTCTATGAATATATAAGAAATAGAAATTACAAATTAGTTTGTTCTAGGGAGAGAACTCGGATGAATTTTAACCTTTTGGATATGGTTTAATCAATGATGATTCAGTGTAACCTTCATATATCATTATAGGGATATACTCTAGAAATTATCACATTACCACTTAACTATATTCCATATAAATAATTCATAAAGAAAATATATAAAATATAAATTGTAAGGCATAATAATTTATATTTTATAAAAATTTTGGATTGTGAAGTGTACGTATGATGTTTGGATTCTAAAAAACTTATACTTAAATTAAAAAATGTTCTTATTTGTTGGTTATCCCAAAGAAACTGAGGGATATTAATTTTATACTCTTATTGAACACAAAGTGTTTATGGATCAAGTTGTTGTTTTCCTTGATAAGGTTTACATGAATAAAGGATTCAGTGGGAGTAAATTTGAACTTAGAGAAGTTAATTACCAATAATCCATAAGTTTTCTTGATATGTAAGTTCAATCGATTCCAAAAATAGTTTTGGAAGAAGAATGAACTCAAGTTACATAATAACCTAAAAGGTAAAGTAGAATTCATTAGGGGACTAAGATAGTAGAATAACTATCAAAAATATACTAAGATGTTGTTATGTTAATTTTATGACCTACATCTATCTCCTCTTCCATCAAGTGGGAAATGAAACTGTCGATCGTGTGTACAGCGGACTACCACCTCGCGAACCGATGAAATTCATTTTCCATGACTAACTATTATGGATAGATATAATGGTGGATTTAACATAATTATATGATATTTATTACATAATTATTATATCACATAAACCTTCTTACTTTCTATTCTGTGGGAATATGATAATGTTGCTCATGTGTAAGGTGGACTACCTCCTCGTGAAATTTGTAATTCTTTTTTGACTTACACTTTACATGGAAGGTAATAAGGGTACATTTAATGAATATATATGATATATATGAAATAATAATTACTATTTTAAGGTTATATATTATTTACCTTCCTTCGGTTCCTCACTATGAGAAAATGGAAAAAGCGTTCATGCATACGTATAGCCTACCGTCTCCATGTACAGTCTAATTCATCTTCTATCTCTAAATTTTATGGATTACTATAAATAAATATATAATGAATATATAAGATAATTATATAATTTTAAAAATTATTAATATTATGGAACCATGATGAAATTAAAAGGACTACAAATATGAATCCAAAACATATATTAAAAACGAAGCATTTTTTACCCAAATCATGATTTTAACATGGAATTGTTAATAAACAGGTAATAAAAGGTTATAAGTAAATAATATATGGTATAATAAATACAATTATGGTTTCTTAATATATGTATAATAAATATATATTTATTATACAGGAGTTTTGACCATGCATGAAGGAAGTTGAGACTTAAGGTAAGGTATTTTATCTCAATTTATATTCTTTGGGACTTATGTTACACTATGAACCTATCTTATTTTATGAGGTGTATATATTGAAACTTTGAAATATTATATCATAAATTTATTTATTCTCATGATATTTAAATTTATTCTTTCATGGGTCTTACGATTCAAAAGTTACCAAAGCATGTAAGAGATTTTTGTCTCTCTTTTATTTCTGGGAGACTTATGTCATATTCACCACTCATTTATTTTATATGGTTTATATACTACACATGAATGTATTTTATAATACTTACCATGATAATTATGGGATATAAATATCTATATAATGTTATTGATTTTATGGGACTTATGATTGAAACATTACTAAAGTGGTAAAGGTTTTATGTTAAAATATCATTACTTATCGGGAATGTTTAGTATTATACTTCTGATGATAAAATATTATGATCTATCACTCAATAAATTCATGAATTTTTTTATCATATGGTTATATCATTAAAATGCATGTTTTCACTTCATTTTAACCTCTTTATAACTCATGAGATAATGGTGATAAATAGACTAAAGTACTAGATTCAATTTGGGAAATGGATTATGATGTCTGATCCATTATGAAATAGAAAATAGGTTTTGATGCTTAATCCATTATTATTTGATGGTCTTGTATGTTAAAATTGAATAAAAAATGGTTTATTTAATTATGATGGTGTCACACTTATATTACATGAAATTCTAGTTCATGATTTATTTTTGATGATTTTTAAATAATATGGTTCATTTATTTTTAAATGATAATGTTTTATACCATGGATCATGCTTATGATCTATGATAGACTCGGTGTGAACTTTGTCAGTTATATTTATCATCTCATACCACTATTCTTATCTTATTCTTTTATATGATTATCAATTGATATCTTTCATGTTTACCCTTACTATTCATATGATATAATATAATACTCTAAGATTTTATGAAAAAAATTTGAATAAATTTAATTTCTTTCATAGCTTTCATTACATGAAACACCGAGTTTTAATAAAGCACAAAAAAACTATTATTATTATTATTTAAACATGACCATTATTACCCAAACATTAAACTTGGAAGCATTAATAAAAATGAAAAAAAGATAAATATTAAGTATAATTGTTTAAAATAAATAAAACATATTGATAAAAAAAGTACTTAATTTTTTGGTAAAGTCTTTATATGTTTCAAAGATTCTATTTCCTAAAAAAATGTCTTATTTATTTTAATGTAAAAAAATAATAAGATTAATTTTTTGTAAATTCTAAAAAAATTATTTTGAAAAATAAAATTCAGTTTTGAAATTTTAATTTCAAAATTAACTTAGGGTAATTTTTTGGTATTTTTATGAAAAGATAAATTTTTCAATGAATAGTGAGAAATACTGGTTTTTATTGAAAACTATCTTTTCATTTAAATAATTTATAATGTAAATTTTGTTTTAAATATGTTTTAAAAGAAAAATTAGTTCAGATTTATATTTATTAATCCAATTTAGTTCATTGAAATCAATTTAATATTGATTTTTTATATAATAACTTTTTACTCTTTTGAACATTTTCTCTTAGGAAAACTGATATCTCATCACATCTGTGAGTTTAAATTTAAATTAAATGTTAGAACTGATGTGAATGGAATTTTAAAAAATGGATTACATGTTTTTAATAATAATAATTTATATTATATAATAAGTTCAACTTATTGTTTGGTCAAAATTAATAATAAAAATTAATTATCATGGTTATGGTTAAAACGAGTTTGTTGGGGGTTAAACTAAAAATATAAGAGGTAAAATGACCTAGAAATTTGTATAACACCCATTGTCTAGCCATATTTTGACCTTATCACCTCTAATGTTAGATAATATCCCTTTTTTAGCCTTTTTGTATGATAAAAATATGGGTACAGCATTTTCTTTTCAAAAAATAAAAGTGTGCCACTCATCTCACTTATAAAAGGACACCCCCTCTCTTATCCTATTTACACTTCCAAGACCATTTAGTTTGGAAAATATCTACCAAAATATCTCATGTACTTCCTTATACACTTCTGAGAGGCTGTATTTTTATTATTAACCCCTCATAATAAGGCTTTAGGTGTAAATCTAAAGTTGTTCTCCTAAGAAGAGGTAAAATTCTTAAACTTGTGTTTTTGTTTTATTTCTTCTTTCACCGCCATCAAATGGGAAATTAAACTATTGATTTTGTGTATAGCAGAATACCACCTCGCAAACCAATGTTATTCTTTTTCCATCACCACCTCTCACCACTAGATATAATGATGGATTTAATATTTATATATGATATTTGTGATATTATTATACTTATTTAATTATAATTTCACATAGACCCTCTTAATTTCTATTCCTTAGGAATATGATAACGTCGTTCAAGTGTATGGTGGACTATCGCCTCACAAAGCATTGTGATTAATTCTTCATGTACATCGTACATGAAAGGTAATAAGGACATATTTAAATAAAAAATTGTGATATATATGAAATAAAAATTATTTTGGAGGGTTAATATATTATTTACCTTTATTTATATCAATCCTTCAAGAAAATGGAAATAATGTTCATGCGTACGTACAGCCTACCTTCTCCATGAATGTTATATTTTACTTTCTATATATAAATTTTATATATTATTCTAAATATATATATATATACTGAATATGTATGATATTTATATCATGGTTAACATTTTGGATATGATGGAACCATGATCAAAGTAAGAGGTATGAAAATAAAAAATCAAAACATACATGAAAAAAATAGTTATTACATGAAACTTGATTTTAACAAGGAAATATTAATAAATAGGTAATAATAGTTCATAAGTAAAGTATATATGGTATAATAAATATGATTATGGTTATGTAATATATGTTTAATAAACTTATATTTATTATATAGTAGGTTCAAACATGTACGAAAGAATTTTAGACTTAAGGTAAGATATTTTTGTCTCAATTTGTCTTCTTTGGGATATACGTTATGTTATGAACCTATATTATTTTATGATGTGTATATACATTACCTTTTACATGTAATATCATTAATTTATTTATTCTCTTGATATTCTAAGTTTCATTTAAAATTTTGATATTTCATGGGTCTTACGATTCCAAGTTACTAAAACGGTAATAGTTTTATGTTATAATCACATCATTTATCAGGATTATTTATAATTATACTTCTAGTGATGAAATATTGTGATATTTATCTAAATAAACTCATGAATTTTATTCTTCTATGGTTATTTCATGAGAATACATTTTTTCTCTTCATTTTTCTCTCTTTATGTACTCAATATTCAAAAATAATGTTTTTATGGTAAACTGAATTTATTTCTCTCTTCATTCAAAAAACCCTTTTTCTTCTATATCCATGTTTTCTAAAAATGTTTTCAAAAAAATTAACATTATAAAAAGGTTTTATTAAATAAATTTTTACCCATGTTTTACTTTTTACAAAATATTTTAAATGGAATCTTCATATCATTTTCCAAATAAGGCCCATTTTATATTTACCAAAAATGTGAAAGGAATATTTGTTTTTTAAAATGTATGAAATGAATTTTATTTCTCACCACCATGAATGATAAATTATTTAAATATTCCTTTATATGTTTCCAAAGTTAATTTCAAACAAAACTATTTTTAAAAAAAAATTGATCTTTTAAAAAAATCAATTTTCAAAGTGAAATGGGTATTTTCCTCAATAAATGTTACAAGTGATATTTAAAAATAATTTTCTATATAATATGACATCATTCTATGTTACTTATTCTTTTTTGTGGATATTATCTAATTATTTCATTCTTATTATTTCTTTTAATGGTTTATTTTTATGATGAAAAGATGTTTATGAAACCGATTTCTTTTCTATGGGTTATACCATGATAAAATGCTTATGAAACCCAATTATTTTTACACAGGTTGTAATATGATGAAATTATGAATTGTATATGAAATACATTTCCTTTTTATGGGTTATTCTATGATGTAATTATTATGAAACCCATTTCTTTTCATGGGTTATGATATGATGAATGTTTTGTGATCTTGTGTCACACATTTGTATGATTTTCATTATGTGATGGGTGTGACCTATATCTATCTATAATGCATTGGGAAAAGATTGATATCTAATGAGATAAATAGAACTATAATAGGGAGTGAACCCGATTCAGTGAGGGAATTTTTACACTATGATAGTATTTGGATTTAACCTTGATTACTGTGATATTTTGGGGAGTGAACTCATTCCATTATTATTGCCTTGGAAATGAGCCTTGACTACTATGTAAATGAATTTCTATGATTATTTGTATTCCATAATTCCATATCTTATGTAAATGTTATTCTCTTATGGCTCATGTTCTTTGATTTCATTATAATTCATGTCTTATAAATTTCCAATCTTTATGTCATGAATTAAAATTTAGATCTTTGATATGCATGGTATGGTTTTCATATGTTATGATCATATTCTTATACCCTTATTCTCACCTTATGTTTACATATTTCCATTTTTTACCCTTATTGAGAATCTGAGTTCACCATTTCTTATGTTTCTTTTCCCCAAGTAGTGATGATAGGTATTACGTGTGATATGTCTAAGAAGGGTGCTAGTTATAAGGAACTAAGTGGGAGATGATGTATAACTCTTATTAACTAGTTTATATTTCAAAGTTTCCAAATCCACTATATCTTTATGATCCTTTGGCATTTTTCTTTGTAATGTAATGAATATTCATCTAAAAAGATTTAATATCTATGTATAAAAATTCGGGGTCACCATATTTGGTATCACGGGATAGGTTTGGTTAACCTTTAGAAACTAGGATGAGAAAACTTAAGTGAGATTACTAGTGATTTGTTAAAGGATATGTATAGTTATATGTCTAAGGATAAGTCTATGGGTGAGTCAAAGTGTAGGAAAATGTCCTGGAATTTTGGTAATGGATAGAGCAAGTGGTTTCCAATAAATTGTATCCCAGTTTTGATACTACAAGTGGATGTGGCTCTTGCATAGTGGTACCTAGGGGTAATAACTCTGAAAATAATGCATTGAACTGGACTTGATCATTACCTAGTGCACAATAATGAGCCTTGTTGTACACCTAGTTTGAAACTCCCAATGAATATGCTTTAGAAATTCACAAACTCTTTATGAGATATCATGAAGGATTTTAATAATGATCATGAATTTCCTAAGTTAAGCCTAATGTGTCATACTTTAAAAATAATGTGTCATGATTTAGACATCATATAAGTTATTTTTCATGATTATGTGCTTCCCAACTATGATTATTGTTTCTTATACTATGATTTTTGGTTTTATTAAATGGCTATAACCTGAAGGAACCATGTTAATGATGAGTGAGAAGGACAATTCAATGATTATCCTCTTGAGAAGCCAAAATTTATGGGTGATGGAATGAAAAATATAATTATTATGCTCACGCAAATTTCTTAGGATATGAATCATGTTGAAATTACAAATGAGAAAAGGAGGTAAAAACGTTATGTGGATTCCTTCATGAGGTAATTTTTAGGTCCACTAGGTTAGATAACCTAAGAGGGGGTGAATTAGGGTATGAAATATTAAAACAAATGACCCTATTGATCTTGTTGAGTTGTTAAAAAAACTCACTTCTCTCTCCTTCCCACTGCAGAATCTGAACAAATCTTAAAGCAGGCATAGGACACAATAATTTTACTTGGTTCACCCTCACTGAGCTATGTCCAAGGATCATACACCAGTGATATTCCGATGTACCAAATCCACTAAAAATGCACTACTATTTACAAAGTTCAGAGAGGACTCATTGTCCCTCCTAGTTTACAACCAATCACAATTTGAAAGCTCACTACTCTCTCAACTGAAGAGAGCTCACTGCTTTTTAAGAATATCAACTTAGAGTATAAAGTCTTGTATGTCCTTTCATTATCTCTAATGAATGCATCCTCCACTAAATGTAGATTCTCTATTAAAGTCCAATTTTCATACACTAATGAATACCCCTTTACTACAGGTGTACTGGGAAACTTCCAACTTTCACACAACCCTAGGGTGACATGTGTTCCACTTTAACTAGTGCACATCCTCTACCTTTGTTGTGGGAAAACAAACTTGTGCGCCAATTTATACTTGTGTTCCACTTCTAGTGTGCCACTTCTTTCATGCCACTGCTTGTGCTCCACTGCTTGCATGCCACTGTTTGTGCACCACTGCTTACACGCCACTTATTACATGCCACTGCTTGCATGCCATTTATTGTGTGCCACTACTTGTGCGTCACTTACTGCTTGCATGCAACTCACTACTTGCATGCAACTCACTACTTGTGTGCCACTCATAACTCGCACACCACTTCCACTTGCATGATCAGAGATTAGATTTTCTCTATTTGAGCTGCTACTAAATGAGGATGGTAGATGTATATTTATAGGAATTTTGGTGACCCTGTGCATGAGACGTACAACTCACCTTGTGCATCACTTTATCACTTACACATCACTCCATAACTTGCATTCCACTTTATGACTTGCACACCCCTTAATGACTTTCACTCCACATCTTAACTTGCACACCACTTTCTTTCCTTTGTCATATTTTGATGTGATGAAATATGACTTGCACGCCACTTCTTCACTTGTGTTCCACTTAATGACTTGCATTCCAATTCTTAGCTTGTGGGCTACTTTCTTTCCTTTGTCATATTTTGATAAGATGATCATGAATTATGAATTTCATGCCCATTCATGTCTTGTGTTCCACTTCATGACTTGTTCACCACTTCATGATTTGCGTGCCACTTCGTGACTTGCATGCCACTTCATGACTTGCGTTCCACTTAATGACTTGTGTGCCACTTCATGCCTGGTGTGAAATATTCTAATCCTCCTTAACACTATAGTGCAACTCCCTTTTCCAAAAACACTTGTCTCTGTTTATAAAATATTGGAAAATGTGGCCACCTTATATGTGTTCTTTTTTTAATGACTCCAAATCATCCATTCCTTTGTCTTGGTCCTTTTGTCAACATGAATTGTCAACAAAAACTCTTGAACTCAACAACTCTATGAAAACCTCATTTATCAACAAACTAAACATTGAGGCCCTCTTTTTCAACAACCACAACATGGAGGCCCTCTTTGTCAACAAACACAATCACATCAAAAATTATTCAATGATACCTTGAGGAATGTTTTCTCAATAGTAATTCTCACCTTCTTTTAGTGGTTCTACTAATCCACTAGTTGCTGAATAATGGATCAATGTCATTGATAAGATATTTTCTGTTATTTGGTGTTATGGGCATGAAAATTTCATTTTGTTTATCTATCATTTGTAAGTCAAAGTAGATAAATAGTGGAATCTTATCAAGAATAAGAGTCATAAAATTGACTCCATATAATGGGATGAGTTTACAAACTTTTTTTTAATAATTATTTTCCTCATATTATTCACAAGAAAATTGAAAATGAATTCCTTGAGTTAAATTAAAATGATGATGAATTTGTTGGTACCTTGGTCAATTATTTAGTGGATTAAACTAAAGTATTTGAATGGCCTTGTCCATAAGGGACTTTAGTAGCTATGGATAAAATCATTAGTTGTGTTGTCAAGGTGGAAATGAAGATTGGTCTTACCCATCAATCACATGGTTTCGATAAAAAGAGAAATATGGAGTTTGATGGAAATACTAAGAACCATGGAGAGAATAAGATAAGATTTCCTTTATTTTCGAAGTGTGGTAGGAAACATGGAGGAAACTATATTAAGGTGACTAAGTGTGGAAAGGAAGATAATCGAGAAATAGAATTCTTAAGTGATAGGAATAAGTTAAATAATGATGTTAATAGAGTGCCAATGAGCCCGTAACTGAGTGGTAAGGGATCCTTCTTGGCATCTAAAAGACCTAGGTTCAAAACCGAGTGGAGGTGAATTTTTAGGTATTGTAGCAGTACTGTAGCAGGTACTGTATCAGGCACTGTTCGGTACTGTAGTAGCCAGACTATTCACCTGATTTGGGCTTTCGGGCCACCAGTTTGGGCCTACGGGTCCCAGGGCCTTCGGGCCATCAAAGACCTTTGGGCCACAGGGCCTTTGGGCCATTAAAGACCATGAAGTATCCCAGTTCATAAAGAGCAGTCCCCAGATGAAGATCAGAGCACCAGTAGCAGTCACCAGAAGTAGAGCTAACCGGATTAGAAGAATAAGAGGGTATGGAAACCGCCATCGGGACTAGGCACCGTGCAGCTTTGTATGGGTCAATGCTAGCCGATCAGCAATGCAGGTGGGGAGCTAAAGGCAATCAATGATTCAGAAGCTGGGGAGGGGCAGTTCTAGTGGGCTGGGCCTACGGGTCATGTATTGGGCATGGTATGCCTCTAGGCCTTCAGGTCATGTATTACGGGTCATGTCAGGCCTTGTGCCTTGGGCCTACAGGTCATGTACGGGTTCCCCTTAAACCCTTAAAAGGGGGATTATCTATAATAAAATAAAAAATTAAGGCCTTTGAGCCATTCGGGAAATGATGTTAATAGAGATAAATCTCTACAGAATGCACCACCCACACTCCAGTGTTTCAAATGAAAGGAGTATGGGAACTATGGTAACTAGCTCCCAAATATGAAGATTAATGATGATGATCGACATCAACAACCTATTGAACTGAGGGCAAAAGGTAAATCTCATGTGATCACTATTTCTAGTGAGAGGTGAAATAACAATGTAGTTAAAGGTATACTAATCATCCACTCTAGATTTTCTAATGTCTTATTTGACTCTGAATCTACCCATTATTTCATATCTGAAGAATTTTTTAACCCAAATGATTAGATGTAGAATTAGAAGTGAAACCCCCTAATGGTATGATGATCACATATCTAGTATATGATTCATCTCTGGTTTAAGTTTTTGAAAATGTGCTTCCTTTAAATCTTTTTATTCATACTTTGGATGAATTTTATGTTATCTTAGGAATATATTGGATTTATCTACATAAATAAGACATTAATTTTTTAGGAAGAAACTCATGTTTGATATTTCAAACCAATATATGATCGTCTATCGGTGTGAAGATAAATATGAACTTCTTATGGAAATATCATCCATTGTATGGGTTTTTATTCATATTCAAAAGGGGATTTATCTCATATGGTTGTGAAGAAACTAAACATTGATGATATGCCTATTTTACAGGAGTTTATTGATGTATTTCTAAAATATTTTCCTAGTATTACATAGAATTGTGAGGTTTAGTTTTCAATATAACTCATACCTGGTGCCCTACCAATTCAAAATACTCCATATATAATGACCCCAATTGATTTGTAGGAATTAAAGAAACAACTCCAAGAGAACCTTGATAAGGGATTCATTTGGACAAGTGTGTCACCTTGGGGTGAACCTATTCTTTTTATTAAAAATAAATATGGATTAATGTGACTCCGCATTGATTATCAAGAGTTGAACAAGATCGTAATCAAGAAAAAATATCATTTACTATTATCACCCGGCCCATACTGGGGCTCAAGCCACAACTACCCCAAGCCTGCCTCCATAGGCCAGGGGCTGGCGACCAGTGCAGAAGGCATAACAAACTCAGGGAGTACTTTTCCTATGTACCTTTACACACACACAGCCAACTCAATGCAAAAGTGCAGAGGGAAAAGAAAACAAGATACAACATTGTTATATATATGAACCACAAATATGCATCAACCTTTAAAAAGTACAAGTATAGAAAAGTAAACTGAAAGGGAAAGGGGAAAAATACGCACCCAATCAGAAAAGTGCCACAACCTAGAAATAGGTGGAAAAGTAAAATATCTAAGAGATCCCCACTCCTGGATCCCAAGCTACGACCACCACACGCGGTCCAAGCACCCTGAATCCCTATGATCCTCTAATGTCATGATCAACCTGTCCATCGTCTAAAATGGAACACCAAGTACGGGAAAAGCCCAAGCAAGTGTGGGTATAAAAATACTCAGTAGGATACCCCAAAGGCTTAAGGGATCAGCAAGTGAGGTACTGAAGAGGGAAGAAATAGATAGAATATGGTACAGTAAAAGAGTACATCTCAACCCAAGAAAGTGAAGTAAGCTCATCCAAACACGAGGAGCTAGAAACGGTGAGAAGGTAAACTTCTCATTGAGTCTTCACTACTTATAGTAAGAGATTAGACTCATCCAACCATGAGAATCTAGACACAAAAAGCACGTGGAATACCCCGCACGTCTTTGTCACTCATGGAAGGATAGTAACCAAAGCCCAAGGAATGGGTACTGTAATAGGATATATATATATATATGCTCAACCAAATAAGACCAAATGAGAGAGTAAATGGATCTCCATCTCACTAGCTCAGTCTAGGAAAATATTATCCAACATTTCTAGAAGAAAACACCATTGATGCCCACCATCCCTCATGTCTACCTTAAAATGCAAGTCAAAGGGGCTCAATCACCGCACCTTGATATTATCCGCTTTGGGCAGTTCTGTCTCACCCACACGGTTTTAGGTCACGTTGTAAGGATGCGTCTTGCTGAGAAAAGTACCCCTCTTTCTTGAGAGTCCAAAGTCATGTCAAGTACATCTCATCGATATGCCGCACAATCGAGAGATTGTGTCACAAAGTCATAAACCCACTATTCAGCCCCGCTAGAGGATATACTTATAAAAGTCATCAGCGAACCCACCGCCCAACCCAACTGGAGGGAAATCCCTGAAAGAGTAACTGGATAATGCCACTAACCAGCCTCACTAGAGGGTAATCCCAAAAGAGAATGGCGAACACCACTACCCAGATGCATTGGAGGGTAAGTCCTAAAAGAGTAACTGGAGAACGCCATTACCTAGACTTGCTGGAGGGTAAGCCCAAAAGAGATTTACGAACACCACTGCCCAGCTGTGCTCGAGGGTAATCCCTAAAAGAGTAACTGGATAACGCCACTGCCCAGCCTCGCTGGAGGGTAAACTCAAAAGAGAACAGCGAACACCACTTCCCATCCTCGCTGGAGGGTAATCTGAGATTGCTCTCGTGATTCTAAAAACATCACTACCATCATTGTCATCATCAAGGATTGCCTCAGATAGGCATCATTTTCAAAACATTTCTCATCATATCTCAAAATCCACTATAGAGAGAACCATCACGTCATACGTGGAAAAACTCTCAGGATAGGCTACTCGTAGGCCACAATCCGAGTTCAGAAGAAAGAGATACGAGAGGTATAATATTCATAGTGGTATGCAGTGTGTGTGGGACCCACACCACGTGTGACCCCTACTCATCGCTTGGTCATGTACCCAACTATTTCCATGTACCAAAAGAGTGAACAAGTACCACTAGGCATGTCAAGGTACTCCCAGAGTACATGCCACATTAGTCGTAAAGCCGACGAGCGCATGACGCATGTCACTAAGTCGGAGGGTTAGAATCATAGATTAGCTAACACGCCTCCTCAAATGGTCCCAGAACATTGAATGTATCTTTACATACATCTTCTCTGCTCTCACAAGATTTGGAGATGACCTAAGCCATGGATTCTCTTCAAACGCATCAAAAGGATCTTCCACTGATATTCCTTTCATGTTTCCACATTTAACAAGAAATTGAGATTAAGGATTCGTACAATCAAATGGATCACACCATCGTGATCCTTGTAGAAAAACACGCAATATTTACAACTCACCCATCCGAAACAGACTCCTGATATAGAAGTTTCATCTCCCAGCATCATACGAAAACGACACCCCATGGGGCCCACACCTCGATCCTGAAACACGTCACATAGATCGCGCCATTGTGATACTTGCAGATAAACATGAAAATTAGGTTATTCATTTTCCCCAAAAAAACTTATGAATCATAAGTCATAAAAAAGCAACATACATCCGAAAGTTTCCTCATGGGGCCCATGCCTCGACCTTGAATTTAGGCGGGTGAATTGCACTATTGCAATCCCCTCAAAAAACACTCAGAAATGAGTGCTCAAACACCCAAAACGGATGTCAAGTGAAAAAGTGTCATTTCACCATAAAATGTGTGAACTAGGACCTATGGGTCCCACACCTTGTCTCTAACCCAAATTCTTCTGAAATCATCTCAAAAATTCCACATGAGGACTGGGGTCATGCTACCGCTGAAAGTAGGTCAATCAGATATCCCAAATAGGAGTCAGGTCCGATGAAAGAATAATTAATTAATTAAGTAATTAATTATTTGTATTAATCTTTTCATGCCACCAAGCGATGAAACAAAACCACAAAGGTTATGAACTAAGTTTTTAGGGACCACCACAAATCCAGGGTCACGGCGCCTCTAACGGTGTGTCAAATGGATGTTCGGTTTGCGAGACACATCTGTTGCAAACTTTAATAATAATTTATTATTATTAAATTAAAGTGTTCTGGGTCACCCGCATTTAGGAACGGAACTTAAAAAATTTTAAACCCATTTCCAAATGTTCTTCTTGATGAGATGGACCCATGTCCATAGATAGCGCGTCAAACAGATACGTTGTTTAGAAGTTGTGCCCCTTTGAATGCGAAGGGTCCAACTGGACTGGTCCGGCCCAAATTGGTCGGACCATCCTCCACTGGGTCAGCCTATCCCGGCCAGCCCATGGCCCAGCCGAAGGTCCAACCCAACTTATCGCAGCCCTGTGGCTACAGCCCGTACCAACACCACCAGACCTGCAGGTCTAGTTCTCCAGCTCAGACCGGCCGTGCGGTAGGTCTTCATCTACACGCCGCACAAGCAGGACCCACGGGATGCGGGTCCTTTCATGTTGATCCCCCCAAGGTGATGACCTTGGGGTTAACTCCTACTAAGAGAGATAGCACCCCACTTCCCGGACTCACCGACAACACCTTTCGGCACTGCTGTCCATCATCTCGCGCGACACTGTAATCCCCCGGACCCTACCTGGTCACGTTGTCAACCGACCAGCTTTGACACCCTCTCGACCGTGCTGCCCTGGTTCTCCCAGCTTGCCACACTCTGCGCCAACACTGGCCCTCTGAGCTCCACCTCATCTTTCCACACCATGATGAATGCCTCTAGTCGACATCATCATCTATCCAAGTGTCGCCTCACCAAAGTCCCACACTGCCGTTGCAACCTCCAGCCAGCTCCACCGCTGCGCCGCCTCGACCTCAATCCACCTCCCTTGCCATAGTAGGGGCTTCGATCGGCTTCCACAACTACTTTGGCAGCCCGATTTCAAATTCGGAGGTGGATTTGGGATCCTCAGGATGAGGCCTTCAGAACGCCTACCTCTGATCGACCGTCCATTGAAGTTTTGGCACATCCAAAAATTCAGATGAAGAACGACGAAGAATGCGTCGAACATGGGATTTAGAACGGGTATCAAATGATGGACGTATTCGTTTTTCCATCATCCAAATTATAAAATTATATAATTTAAACAATTAATTTGAAGAAAACTGAAAAATTCAACCAGAAATGCAAAAATCAACAGAAATCCTACCTCGATTCGGTCATTTGTCGTTGTCGATGCGCCCGCTGCGATCCCTCTTCAATTTAGCAGAGTTCACTCCTCAATCTAGAAAATAACATAGAAGAACACCAAATAACAGTAGATAGAGTGAGGTAGAGAGATAGAGGAGATAAGGGAAACCCCTAACTCCAAACTCCTATTTTTCTATTTATAGAAAATCTGCTTAGCGCGTAATCTGAAACTTTCACGCCCTCTCATTTTATGTCACCCCTAGGAAAAACACCCCATTTCAAACTCAATAGAAGTTTCATATTTCTAATATAAGGATTCATTCGAAAGTTATTCGAAAATAACACCAGTGATAAAAATCACTAAGTGGTTATTCCAAAATAACGATTTTTCCCCTGGGTGACTTTTCTCACAGCAACCCTGCGCCGAAAAAGCTTATACCCCTCCTAAGGTAAATGACATGCTCTGAACTCAACCATGGACTCAAATTTCTGATCCGAGTTGTCGTTTGATATTTATTTGGGTTCTATCTATTGAATTAATGAATTAATAAATTAATTCATCCATTTACTTACCCCTAACGACCGAGGGGACCAAACATCTCGCACCGAAATATTTTATATCACGCATAGGGTAAACACTGCATTTTGGACCCAACCATGGTCTCATATTTCTGATCTGATCAACTGTTTAAGTGATATCTCATTTCCATTATGTGAATACAACAAAAACACTTAATATTTTTGTATAATTCATTCCAGGCACACCGGGCCTCAGAATTTCATGTCGTCTCCGCGCCTGGCTCTGGAAACATATGTAGAAATAATCCAAAGTATTACAGGTCAAAAACCAGGTCTCTACATTTACCCTCTATTTATGACTTATTTGATCAACTATATAGAGTTCAATACATTTCTAATATTGGCCTTTATTTTGGATATCATCAATAGAGGTTTGAGAAGGAGGATATACCCAAGACTGCATTCCTCAAAAGGAATGGACATTGAGTATATGGTAATTCCATTCAGTCTTACTAATTCCCTTGAGAACTTCATGGATTTAATAAATAGAGTCTTTAGAGATTACCTTGATCAGTTTGTGATAGTCTTTATAGACAATATTATTATATATTCAAAGAGTAAGGAAGAGCTTGAATATCACTTGAAAATTGTACTAAAGACCCTAAGGAAGGAGAAACTATATTAAAAATTTACAATGTTTTAATTTTGGTTTCAAAAGGTTTCAATTTTAGGTCATATAATCTCAAGATAGGGTATATTGGTGGATCCATCAAAGATAGAGGCTATTGAGTGTTAGCCCAGACTAACCACGGTTACTGATATTCATAGTTTTTTTTTGGTTTAGCTGGATATTATTAATGGTTTGTGGATAATTTCTCATGACTATATAATCCACTCACCAATTAAAATCATAAGGGATCCAAGTTCCTCTAGATAGATGAATATGAGGAAAATTTCAAGGAAATGAAGTGAATATTAGTCAGCACACCTATGCTTACACTACCCTGCAGTGGATAAGGGTTTTAAATCTATAGTTATTCATAAAATAAGGTATTATGATTTTTTTATTATGTAGAATGACATGTTTATATTATATTCCTCATGAAAATTGAAGGTTCGTGAGAACAATTACCCAACTTGTGATTTGGAGTTAGCTGTGATAATTTATGCATTAAAGATATAGAGGCATTATCTTTATAGAGAAAAGTGTGATATATATATACATCAAAAAAATATAGTATATATTCACATATAATGAGTTGAATGTGTTATATAGAATATGGTTATAATTGATTAAAGATTATGACTACTAAATACATTACTACCCTCGGTGTAACACCCTGAGATTTTAAAAGAGGAACATCATATATAATAATGTATATGACATGAAACACTAAGATTAAAAGAGAATATAACACTTTAATAATTTATTATATATTTAATTTTAAATAAATTCAATCTCTTCGATAGCTTTCAATACACACAACACTATATTTTAATGAAACATGATACTCTATTAAAATATTATTATTAACATAAACATTACATCCTTGATGTTAAGTTGGTGGGTATGAATAATACTAACTAAATTATGAAAATTATATTTTTTAAAACATGTATAAAATAAATTATATGATTATCTATTGATTATAAATAAAATAAGAACCATTTTAAAGAAAAATAAATGTTTTCTGAAGAATTGTATTATTTTCTAAAAGCTTTTCTAGTCACGCTTTGCTCGCATAATTTAAAATTAATTTTACCACTTTTAGAAACTTTATTTGAAAAAAAATTAATTTTTTAAATCTACATGTAAAAATTATCTTTTTTGAATTTGTTATAATTTTCTGAAAAAAAAAAAATTTCAATGAATAGTGAAAATATTGGTTTTTATTAAAAAAATACATTTTCATTCAAGTAATTTACAAACTAAATTTTATTTTAATATAGTTTTAAAAGTAAAATTATTTTAATTATATATATATATATCTAATTTATTCCATTTTAATCAAATTCATATTGAATTTTGATATGGCTTTTTTTAACTTTTGAAACTTTTCTCTTTCGAAAACCACTTTTCATCGCATCTACGAGATTAAGTTTAAATTATATTTTTTCAATTTTGTGAATAGAATTAAGAAAAATTGATTCCATATTTGGAATCATAATAATTTATATTATATAACAATGTTAACTTAATTTTTTACCATAATCAATAGTAAAAATAGTAAAAATTAATTATTGCAGTTAAAGTGAAAATGGGTTTATAGGGGGATTAAACTAAAAATATAAGGGGTAAAATAACCTTTAAACATGACCAAACCGAATTTTATTGAAATATTTTTATCTTGTCACCTATAAGGTTTGATAATGGCCCATTTTGGTTCCTTGTGGCATATGAAAAATGTGTGTACACCTTTTTATTTTCCAAAATTACAAGTGTGCCACTCACCTCACTTATAAAAGGTCACCCCTTCTCCTATTCTCTTAACACTTACAAAACCATTTGGTTTAGGAAATACCTACCCAAATATATTAATTAATTATCTCTACACATCCTACATACCTTTTTCATCATAAATCTAATCTTGGAAGGCTTTAGGTTAAACCTAAAGTGGTTTTTTGAAGAGGTAAAGTTTTTAACTATGCGTTTTTGTTTTGCTTCTTCTTCTAAATCCTTAAAATATTTTACAATTATGATAAAATAATAAAACTGGTATATCATATATAATTATGTTTTATTATGTTAATTTAATAACCTATATCTATCTCCACTTCCATAAAATGGGATATGAAGTCATCATTTGTGTGTTAGCGGACTACCACCTCGCGAATCAATGTAGTTATGTTTCCATAAACACCTTTAAAGTCTAGATATAATGATGGATTTAACATATTTATATGATATTTATGGAATTATTATACTTATATAATTATTATATCACATATACCTTCTTACTTTCCATTCTGTGTGGGATACGATAAAGTCACTCGTGTGTACGGTGAACTACCGCCTCGCGAAGCAATGTGATTTGTTTCTCACTTACGCTTTGCATGGAATGTAGTAAGTATAAATTTAATTAATATATATGATATAAATGACCTAAAAATACTTATATAAATATAATATCACATCTAATTTTTTACCTTCCAGTTTTTTGGAAAATAATAACGTCACTCGTGCGTACGTTTGGACTACCGCCTCCATATAGCGATGTGAGATGTTTTTCATTTTATTTTTACATGGATGATAATAAGTATGTATTTTATTAATATAAATTATATATATATATAATTATTATTATTTAAAGGTTAATTCATATTTATTTTCATTTCATTCCATTCATCGAGAAAAATGGAAACAACGTTTATGCATACGTGCGACATACCGTCTCCATGAACGGTGTAATCCATTTTCAATCTACAAAATTTATAGATTACTATAAATAAATATATAATGAATATATATGATATTTATATCATTATTAACATTCTTTATGTCATTTAACCATGATAAAATTAAAAGGAACAAAATTTCTATACTAAAACATACATGAAAAACGAAGCAAATATCACTCAAAACAAATATTTTAACAAATAATTGTTAATAAATAGGTGATAAAAGACTATAAGTGTGATGACCCAGACCCCCCCTTGGTCCCTTCCTTTGCCAAAATCCGGATCCTTAAGGGGTACGGATCGGTGAGACCGATCGGTGAGACCGATCGGTGCGACCGATCGGTGTGACTGATCGGCGGAACCGGCCGACGTCACCCGGCCTTGCCAAGTTGTTCCAGTAACGCGCACAAAAGTTTAATTAAATATTCAATCATCTCATGAGTCGGTTTAAACCACTCAGCACCTTTAATGATGAGTCAAGCCGCGTGGTCAACCCACGACTTCCACGTCTTACGCGGTTCGGCGTTTTTATCTCAACCGTTCCCGGCTCTTATAAATTAAGGGTTAGGCCGTGGTTTCCCCCTTCTTCAATTGTGGATCTTCTGGTGCATCGGGACCGCCGCGTCTTTATCCTTAAAGTTCCGCGCCCCCGGCCTAAACGTCGATCATCTATCAACAAGTAGGGAATTTCTTTCGTCTCTCACTTTTGTGTATCATGCGGGGTGGGCGTTATTTTTTGTTCTTATGGAACTGGTTGAACCGAACCCTAATGAAGATAATAAATGAAGTTATAAAGAAAGAAGGGGAAGGGGTTGTGATCATTGTTTATGCTTTATCTTGTGATCATCCCTTTTGTTGTACTGGTTTATGTTTTCTGAAAATTGAGGCCGTTGGTGGTCGTGTGTGTGCACTTGAATCCCCTCGTGATGTTTTAAATGGGTTGCTGAAATTGTGAACTCCTACTGTGAAATTGGTTAATCACGTATATCCGGCTGAATAAGTTGAAAGCACCAGGATCAACCCTTCTGTGATAACTCCCGGTTAGAACACACGGAAATTTGAAATCATGGAGTGTGTTAAATCTTTTAAATCTGAAAATCCCTGACTTGTGTTGGTAGTGGTAGTTGGTTGTTTTCCCTTCGGGCCGTTTGCTGGAAATGTGGGAGGGGATGGGATACCCTGTTCTTTTATACTCTCGGTGGCTGTGTGAATTTGGGGGATGTGATCTCCTGTTGGTATGGTTTCAGTGGTTGTGAGTTTTTATCACAAATTGGTGAGAGATCCTCTGTTGACAGAACCGGGTGTGAGTGTTTTGGTTGATTTATGCTTTTGACGCTTTCCTTGGTTATGCTTATGGTAGTTGCCCAGTAGTGCTTAAAATTAATTGAACATTTTTACTGAACGTGAAACAAGAATGGGACAAATGGTTTTGTAGGCAAGGGTCGTGAATTGTGACTCGGACGCAGTGGTGTTGTGTTCTGTAGGTTGGCTAGGAAAACCTAAGTTTTGGGTGAGTGTTTGTTACCTATATCTATACTTGTAGCTTTGTGTTTCTTATTCGCGTCCCACCCAAGTTGAGCACTTAGTGCCGAACACCCTCATTTATGGGGGAAGGGTGTTTTTCCCAACACTATACTTAGTGGCTGGTTATTAGCTCCTTTTCTGCTCCCTTTCCCAGATAGCCCAAGTACCTTCGGGCAGGCTGTGATGGCCTGAAGTCCATTATTAGCCCAAGAACCATCGGGCAGGGTGTTGTGGTGGTTGGCCAGGTGTGTGCGGCAGGTGGTTTCCCAAGTGTCTTTAGGATGAGGCCCAGGTGTCTTCGGGCATGGCAGTGGATCCTTTAGCCCAGGTGTCTTCGGGCGTAGCGGTGGTTGTTCTGGCCTAGGTGTTTGCAGGCATGGTTACATGTGATAGTTGTGGCCCAGGTGTGTGCGGGCGGGATACGGCAGTGGGACTGCGTGTGGTTGTGGCCCAGGTGTGTGCGGGCGGGATTCGGCATTGGGACTGCGTGTGGTTGTGGCCCAGGTGTGTGCGGGTGGGTGTGGCAGTGGGACTGCGGTGAGAATGGCGGGATTGGTCCGATGCGTAGGATGTCTCAATAACCAGTGGGAAAGTGGCACGAGGTACCCAAACATCGATGTGCTTTTATATATATATTACTTGACTTGCGTTATTTGGGGAGCGAGCCTTGGTGAGGCCTGGGATGGATAGTTTGCCTTGTTAGGTGTTTGGTTTACTCTTTTCTCACGGGACTTTAGTACGTTCCCCCACTTGTGCACGAGAGTCTTGGTTTTCCCTACTGAGTGTACTTGTATGCTCACCCTACGTATATAAAACTGCTTTCAGGTTTCCAGGAGGACTTCGGGGATCACGCAGGACCTTACTAGCTCGGACTTTTGGAGCAGTTGTAGTTGTTTCTCTTTTTCTTTTGGTACTTACCTTGTAGTCACCTTTTGCACTTTGTGGCTTTCACTTTTGAAACATGCATGTGGGAATGGTTTACTTTTGGCTTTACTTTTCTTTCTACCTTGGTGTTGTTGGGTTTTCTCCTCCTTATCTTTCGAACCTATAAAATAAAAAGGGTAATGCCTTCCATTTGCGAGAATTTCTTATACCCTTGGTGCTAGTCGCCACTCCGGGACCTATTGAAGGCGGGCTTCGGGGGTCATTATCTCTCCTTCAACTTAAAGAAGGAAGGGCCTGGCAACCTGCTGACCCTTACCTCCTTTTGGTGAAGGCGGGTCGTGACAGAATGGTATCAGAGGCGAGGTTGAGAGATAGGACGGAGTCTGGAGTTAGGCACAGTGAGGATTGCATGGGATGGTAAGGCAACAGCGTTGGGTGACCTTGGTGCGTGAATTAGGCTAGGGAGGACCAGCTAGGAAACGGGATTTTAGGGCCCCCCGTGATCCGATGCAAGGACTCTGGACCTACCGAACAACCAAGTGAGGCCACACTGATTGCAGGGTAGAGACCCTAGGAAAGGTACATGCATCATAAATGACTTGTGTTCTTGTGTTTCTGGGATGTCTTGGGAAATTAAGAATAAATTAAATCTTAATAAGTTTTAAGAACGATTTTCTTTGCACTAATGGGCTTAGGCATTCCTTGTTTACCTTGCAGCTATGGCACCTGGAAGGCGACCACGTGTGGTACAGGCGATCGAGACTCCTGAGACTACTTTGGCCAATCGGCAGAGAGCTGATCGAGAGGAAGAGGACGACCAGTGGAAGAAGAATCTTCGAGCCTTCCTGCGACAGGCCCTCGAGAAGTATGAGGGCAGCACCTTCGATATGAAGACGGAAGGCTGGCTAGAGGAGCTAGTCATAGCCTTCGGCCTGATTCGGGCCCCGACCGAGTACTGGGTTCCTTTGGCTGTTAGCCAGATGCGAGGAGCGGCACGTCAGTGGTGGATGCTTCACCTGAGGAGTAGGAAAGAGTCTGAGGTTGCCTGGGCGGATTTCAAGAAGGAGTTCCGGGCGGAGTTTCTCTCCTCGAAAATGAAGGCGGAGAAGAGGCAGGAGCTACTCTCCCTCCAGCAGGGGAGCATGTCCGTGAGGGAACTTGGAATCAAGTTCAAGGACCTCCTGCATTTTGCTCCGGACCTCTTTCCCGATGAGGAGTCTCGGGCAAGACGTTTGGAGGAGGCGCTCCGACCCTCCCTCCAGTATGCTGTTACCCCCTTTACCCTTCCGACATACTTAGAGGTTCAGAAGAAGGCCGAAGTGGTGGAAAGGATGCATGCTCTGGGCAGAGTGTCACGAGAAGGGATCCAGCTGGGACCATCGAAGGGGAAAGCCGTCAGCGCCAGGCCTCCAGCATCGGGACCCTCCAGGTTCCGACCCACAGGGAGCAGGCCGCAGCAGTTTCAGTTTCAATCCCCTAGCCCACGTTCTTTTCCTTCAGGCTCGGGACCACGGTGCTTCATCTGCGGGAGCCCTGGACATCTCTGAGTGCCCCGATCGGGTGCAGTACAGCAGTGGCAGCCATCCCCAGCATCCGCCGCAGCAGCAGTTTCCAGCCAGACCCTTCCGGCAGCAGCAGCAGGGACAGCAAGCTCCCGCTCCTCCGCAGGCAGACATAGGAGGGGGAGGCCGCCCTCAGGGCGCTCCCCAGGGACCTCGACCAGGGCATGGTCGGGGAGGTGGCTGACAGCCGAGGGGCAGGGGAGCTGGGCGTGGATAGTTACACGCCGCAGAAGCAACAGTTCCAGCAGGGCCAGAGGTTGTTCAAGGTACGATCAGTGTGTTTAGCACTCTTGCTTATGCTTTGTTCGATACCGGAGCTTCGCACTCCTTTGTTGCACCCAGTCTAGCCCGCGCCTTGGGTCTAGATGCCGAGAGACTTCCAGTGCCCCTGGTGTTGAGCACACCAGTTGGAGGTCAGACTGACTTGCTGTTCGTTTGTCGGGGATGTAGACTGATGTTAGGGCCACATCAGTCGGTTAGGGATCTCCTTCTGCCACAGATTCAGCCGTACGATGTCATCCTAGGCATCGACTGGCTATATTCTGTGTGCGCCGTCATCGACTGTTTCCAAAGAAGGGTGGTGTTCTCCGGTTTGGACAGCCAGCATGTTACTTTCACCGGCGAGCGGAGCTGTCCGAAGGGAAACAGGAGGGAGAAACCTCTCCTCTCCTTGTTGACCGAACTGACGATAGAATCAGTAGATGCGGAAATGGTGGAAGTACCAGAGATCGTTCGTGAATTTATGGACGTCTTTCCTGAGGAAGTGACGACTCTACCCCCTCGACGTGATATCGAGTTCGGGATAGACCTGCAGCCCGGCTCTCGACCAATCTCGATGGCTCCTTACCGGATGGCACCTTCGGAGCTACGGGAGTTGCGGATACAGATTGACGATCTGATGAAGAGGGGTTATGTTCTTCCAAGTGCGTCACCGTGGGGTGCCCCAGTCTTGTTCTCAAAGAAGGCAGATGGTGGCCTCAGGTTGTGCATCGATTACAGGAGGCTGAATCAGGTAACGATCAAGAATCGCTACCCTCTTCCGAGGATAGATGATCTTTTTGACCAGCTGAAGGGGGCAGGATGGTTCTCGAAGATCGACCTACGATCTGGATACCACCAGCTGAGGGTAAAGGATAGCGACGTCCCGAAGACGGCGTTCAGGTGCAGGTATGGGCACTTCGAGTTCGTGGTCATGCCCTTTGGTGTTACAAACGCCCCGGCCGTGTTCATGGGGCTTATGAACTCCATCTTTCGGGAGTATCTGGATCGGTTTGTGGTGGTATTCATCGACGATATCCTGATCTATTCAAGGTCAGAAAAGGGCCATGTAGAGCACCTGAGGACAGTTTTGGAAGTCCTCCGACAGCACCAGCTCTACAGGAAGTTGTCAAAGTGCAAGTTCTGGACACGAGAAGTGCACTTCCTCGGGCATGTAGTGTCTGAGCAGGGGGTAGCAGTCGACCCATCAAAGGTTGAGGCAGTTGTTTCTTGGGCAGCACCCAAGAATGTGGCGGAAGTCCGGAGTTTCCTCGGACTGGCAGGTTACTACCAGAGATTTGTACCCAACTTCTCCCGAGTAGCAGCCCCTTTAACGGCTTTGACCAAGAAGGACCAGGTTTTCGTGTGGAGCGAGCAATGCGAGTCGTCCTTCAGCTACCTAAAAGAAAAGATGGTTAGTGCCCCAGTGTTGAGATTACCAGAAGAAGGGATGGCCTATGAGGTATTTTGTGATGCTTCAGGATAGGGCCTGGGATGCGTGTTGATGCAGCAACAAGGGGTGATCTCTTATGGGTCTAGGCAGCTACGCCCCCATGAGAGTAACTACGCCACCCATGACCTGGAGCTTGCAGCGGTCGTTTTTGCGCTAAATTTATGGCGGCACTACCTCATCGGGGAATGCTTTGTGGTCTTCACAGATCACAAAAGCTTAAAGTACATCTTCTCCCAGCGGGACTTGAACTTGCGACAACGGAGATGGGTGGAGTTCCTCCAGGACTACGACTTTGAAATCTCTTATACTGAGGGTAAGGGCAATGTAGTGGCCAATGCCTTGAGCAGGAGGACGCAGAAGGATGCGGTCCGAGAGTCAGCAAATGCCTGGAAGGCAATGGAGGAGTTGGCTTCCTTACACCTGGATGCAAAGATGGATAGTGGCAGAGGCTGCCTATATCAGATGATAGTGCAGTCGTCTCTGTTTCGACAAGTGGAGGAGTCTCAGTGGGGAGACCCCGAGTGCGAAGTGATGCGTGATCGGGTTGACCAGGGCGATGCTCCGAGAGAATGGACAGAGGATGATCAGCACTGGATGCTTTTCCAGAAAAGGTTGTTTGTTCCAATAGTGATGCGTGGAAAGGTTCTCAGTGAGTTCCACAACTCACCCCTGGCAGTGCACCCAGGAGTTACCAAGATGTACCAGGGGCTGAAAAGGCAGTTCTGGTGGCCCGGAGTTAAGCGAGCAGTGGCATAATTCGTGGCCAAATTCTTAGTATGTCAGGAAGTGAAGGCTGAACACCGGGTTCCAGGCGGCCTACTGCAGCCTTTAGTTGTTCCCGAGTGGAAGTGGGATGACATCTCAATGGATTTCGTCACGGGACTACCCAAGGTCCAAGGAGGGTGCGACGCCATTTGGGTGGTGGTGGACAGGTTGACGAAATCAGCTCACTTTCTGGCAATCAGGGAGTCAAGTATTGTGGATGCTTTGGCACGAAAGTACGTGAATGAGGTGGTGCGGTTGCATGGAGTTCCGAGGTCTATAGTCTCGGATAGGGATGCACGGTTTACCTCACGAATCTGGAGAGGATTGCAGCATGCGTTTGGCACCCAGTTACGCCTTAGCACTTCTTTCCATCCCCAGACAGATGGACAAACGGAGCGAACCATCCAGACCTTGGAGGATATGCTACGGGCATGTGTTCTGGACTCAGGAGAGTCGTGGGTGCGATACTTGCCTCTAGTAGAGTTTTCCTACAATAATAGCTACCACTCTACCATCGGTATGGCCCCGTTTGAGGCTCTGTACGGGAGGCCATGTCGTTCACCTGTGTGTTGGACCGAAGTAGGAGAGGCAGGCATCCTTGGCCCGGAGGTAGTTCAGAACACGACAGAGAAGATTCAGCTCATATGGGAAAGGATGAAGGCGGCCCAGGATCGACAGAAGTCGTATGCTGATACCAGGATAAGGCCCTTGGAGTTTGAGGTTGGAGACCACGTGTTCTTGAAGGTCTCCCCGCGGCGTGGACAACAGAGGTTCGGAAAGGGGGGTAAGCTTTCCCCCAGATTTGTCGGACCCTTCGAAGTGTTACGGCGGGTCGGCGAAGTGGATTATCAGCTAGCGTTACCTCCGCCGCTGCTAAGGATACATGATGTCTTTCATTTATCCCAGCTCCGTCGTTATCTGCACGATGATTCACACATCCTTGATTGGGGTGAACTGGACATCGAGGACGACGCAACCTTTGTGGAAAAACCAGTGATGATCGAGGAACGCAAGGAGAAGGTGCTTCATGGGCGATCTATTCCCTTGGTTCATGTGTTGTGGAGACATGGCGGGCTCGAGGAGAGTACGTGGGAAAGGGAAGAACAGATGCGTGCCCAATACCCCGAGTTGTTTTGAGCTTTGTTCCTTTTGTACCTGCTGTGGTAGAACGTTTGACCTTTTTGGCTATGAAATGTACTAGTTCCTTTCCTCTGTTGTGTGTGAAAATCCCCGGCTAAAGGGAAGAGGGAACCCGACCCCTAATCAAGACGCATTAAGGTGGATGCGATTGAACCCGTGCGGGCGAGTCAGTGCCGCCCAAAGCGGATAATATCTTGACATGGGGGAGGGGAAACTCCCCAAACCCGCATGACTGGGCTGTTTGGCGTGGTATGTTTCTTAGTTCTTGTCAGGAGAGTGTTTTTAGTTAGCAGGGGTTCACTCCTAAGAGGTATCTTTCGAAGATGGTTATTCGGACCCTCTCCTTCCTTCTGGTTTGTTGTGATTCTCGAGGACGAGAATCGTTTAAGAGGTATCTGATGTGATGACCCAGACCCCCCCTTGGTCCCTTCCTTTTCCAAAATCCAGATCCTTAAGGGGTACGGATCGGTGAGACCGATCGGTGAGACCGATCGGTGAGACCGATCGGTGAGACCAATCGGTGCGACCGATCGGTGTGACTGATCGGCGGAACCGGCCGACGTCACCCGGCCTTGCCAAGTTGTTCCAGTAACGCGCACAAAAGTTTAATTAAATACTGAATCGGCTCATGAGTCGGTTTAAACCACTCAGCACCTTTAATGATGAGTCAATCCGCGTGGTCAACCCACGACTTCCACGTCTTACGCGGTTCGGCGTTTTTATCTCAACTGTTCCCGGCTCTTATAAATTAAGGGTTAGGCCGTGGTTTCCCCCCTTCTTCGATCGTGGCTCTTCTGGTGCATCGGGACCGCCGCGTCGTTATCCGTAAAGTTCCGCGCCCCCGGCCTAAACGTCGATCATCTATCAACAAGTAGGGAATTTCTTTCGTCTCTTACTTTTGTGTATCATGCGGGGTGGGCGTTATTTTTTGTTCTTATGGAACTGGTTGAACCGAACCCTAATGAAGATAATAAACGAAGTTCTAAAGAAAGAAGGGGAAGGGGTTGTGATCGTTGTTTATGCTTTATCTTGTGATCATCCCTTTTGTTGTACTGGTTTATGTTTTCTGAAAATTGAGGCCGTTGGTGGTCGTGTGTGTGCACTTGAATCCCCTCGTGATGTTTTAAATGGGTTGCTGAAATTGTGAACTCCTGATGTGAAATTGGTTAATCACGTATATCCGGCTGAATAAGTTGAAAGCACCAGGATCAACCCTTCTGTGATAACTCCCGGTTAGAACACACGGAAATTTGAAATCATGGAGTGTGTTAAATCTTTTAAATCTGAAAATCCCTGACTTGTGTTGGTAGTGGTAGTTGGTTGTTTTCCCTTCGGGCCGTTTGCTGGAAATGTGGGAGGGGATGGGATCCCCTGTTCTTTTATACTCTCGGTGTCTGTGTGAATTTGGGGGATGGGATCTCCTATTGGTATGGTTTCAGTGGTTGTGAGTTTTTATCACAAATTGGGGAGAGATCCTCTGTTGACAGAACCGGGTGTGAGTGTTTTGGTTGATCTATGCTTTTAACGCTTTCCTTGGTTATGCTTATGGTAGTTGCCCAGTAGTGCTTAAAATTAATTGAACATTTTGACTGAACATGAAACAAGAATGGGACAAATGGTTTTGTGGGCAAGGGTCGTGAATTGTGACTCGGACGCAGTGGTGTTGTGTTCTGTAGGTTGGCTAGGAAAACCTAAGTTTTGGGTGAGTGTTTGTTACCTATATCTATACTTGTAGCTTTGTGTTTCTTATTCGCACCCCACCCAAGTTGAGCACTTAGTGCTGAACACCCCCATTTATGGGGGAAGGGTGTTTTTCCCAACACTATACTTAGTGGCTGGTTATTAGCTCCTTTTCTGCTCCCTTTCCCGGATAGCCCAAGTACCTTCGGGCAGGCTGTGATGGCCTGAAGTCCATTATTAGCCCAAGAACCATCGGGCAGGGTGTTGTGGTGGTTGGCCAGGTGTGTGCGTCAGGTGGTTTCCCAAGTGTCTTCGGGATGAGGCCCAGGTGTCTTCGGGCGTGGCAGTGGATCCTTTAGCCCAGGTGTCTTCGGGCGTAGCGGTGGTTGTTCTGGCCTAGGTGTTTGCAGGCATGGTTACATGTGATAGTTGTGGCCCAGGTGTGTGCGGGCAGGATACGGCAGTGGGACTGTGTGTGGTTGTAGCCCAGGTGTGTGCGGGCGGGATTCGGCAGTGGGACTGCGTGTGGTTGTGGCCCAGGTGTGTGCGGGTGGGTGTGGAAGTGGGACTGCGGTGAGAATGGCGGGATTGGTCCGATGCGTAGGATGTCTCAATAACCAGTGGGAAAGTGGCGCGGGGTACCCAAACATCGATGTGCTCTTATATATATATTACTTGACTTGCGTTATTTGGGGAGCGAGCCTTGGTGAGGCCTGGGATGGATAGTTTGCCTTGTTAGGTGTTTGGTTTACTCTTTTCTCACGGGACTTTAGTACGTTCCCCCACTTGTGCACGAGAGTCTTGGTTTTCCCTACTGAGTGTACTTGTATGCTCACCCTACGTATATAAAACTGCTTTCAGGTTTCCAGGAGGACTTCGGGGATCACGCAGGACCTTACTAGCTCGGACTTTTGGAGCAGTTGTAGTTTTTTCTATTTTTCTTTTGGTACTTACCTTGTAGTCACCTTTTGCACTCTGTGGCTTTCACTTTTGAAACATGCATGTGGGAATGGTTTACTTTTGGCTTTACTTTTCTTTCTACCTTGGTGTTGTTGGGTTTTCTCCTCCTTATCTTTCGAACCTATAAAATAAAAAGGGTAATGCCTTCCATTTGCGAGAATTTTCTATACCCTTGGTGCTAGTCGCCACTCCGGGACCTATTGAAGGCGGGTTTCGGGGGTCGTTATCTCTCCTTCAACTTAAAGAAGGAAGGGCCTGGCAACCTGCTGACCCTTCCCTCATTTTGGTGAAGGCGGGTCGTGACAATAAGTAAATAATATGTGGTTTTAGATATATGAGTCTGATTATTTAATATATTTATAACAAACCTATATTTATTATAAAATATTTTTGGACACATTTGAAGGATGTATAACAAATGGTAAAGGTTTCTCATCTCACTTTTACTTCCATGAGACATACATCATATTCACCGCTTATTCCTTTGTTTGGTGTATATACTACCCCTTTTTATATGTTATATAATGAACCTATTTATATTTATGGTATTTAAAATTTAATTTGAATTTATTTCATTCATGGAGCTTAGGATTCAAAAGTTACCAAAGTCATAAAGGTTTATTTCACAATCTCATCATTATTCGGCATTATTTTTATTTAAGTATACCTTATAGGAATTATTTGATATTTATATCTTAAAATCAATATATTTTATTATAATTTGGTTATTCATAAAATTTTTCAATTAATAGTACCATTTTTTCACTCTTTGGTACTAAAATGATTGAGAAAATGTTTTTAGTAAAATTCAACTTTATTTCTCTCTTAAGTCAAAAATCTTGTTTCATCGAAATCCATGTTTTCTAAAAATGTTTTCAAAAAAAATTATCCTTTTAAATATTATTTATTGAATAAATTTTTACCCATTTTTAATTTTTTTTTAAAAAAAAATTAAAGGAATCTTCATGTCATTTTCAAAACAATGCTCGTTTGGATTTTACTAAAAATGTGAAAAAAATCTTTATTTTAACATGTACAGCATGAATGGAATTTTCCTTCATCATGAACACTCAATGTTTTAAATATTATTTTATAAGTTTTAAAAGTTTATTTTATAATAAATTTATTTTCAAAATTTTTTATGAAATTTTTTTAAAAAATATTTTCAAAGTGAAAAGGTTATTTTCCTCAAAAATGTTTTTAATGACATTTTTATGGTACTTTTATTCATCAATGACATAAAACCTTTATTGTACTTATGATCCATTGGTATATTTTGTATTTATATCATCATTATTATTTATTTTTATGGTTTATGATCATTTTGACTGAGGATTTACAATTTTATTACAATTCACATATTACTCTCAATGGTTTATGATTATGTTTATTTGATTATGGTAAGTATTAACATTTTGTTTTTTATCTTTTCAATATGAATGTCTATATTTATTATGTTTCACTAATTTAATATAAGTAATTCATTGCAATTAGTTGGAGATGGGTGGGGGTCAGTTATAGATATCCCCTCAATACATTAATAGGTCTCATGAGACAAATTAGTTAGCCAAATTAGATGGGTTTCTACCCACAAATTTAAAATTTCTTGAGGAAGGTCTTGATAGTTTCAGATGTTTATAATTATTAATTCCCTTATTATGAGATAATTTATTGATTTCCATGTGATTTTTTAATTATTTAGAATATACATGGATAAGTTTTAATCTTATGTGTGTATTTATATGTCTTTATTTGATCATCATTTATTCCTACCATATTATGCTTAATTAATTGATTAAATGGAAACTGATTTAGTTATTTACCTTGATATATTGATTATTATTATTTATTTATGATATATTCTATTATATACTTATCCTTAATGATCATCTAATCTCATGCATTTCTTATGTTTTATTTTCCCCATGATACTAGTAAGTGTTTTGTAATCGATATGCAGGGATACGCTATGAGTAATAATGGATTTCTTAGAGAAAAGACTTCATGTATTTGATGTTTTAAAATGTATGTGAAATTAAAGTATGTATCTAGTTTACCAAGAATACAAAAATATTCAGTCCTTTGGGATGTGATGCCTTGTATCTAGTGCTAATGTAATAAAGTAGTCACCGGCTCTAAGCTACTAGGGTCGGGGTTGTTACACTGGGAAAGCGAACAAGGTAGAAAATGATTTGAGTTGAAAGGATATTTCTAGATTATCCATGATAAGGATCAAAAAATATCCAATATTTCTATATTTTAAAAGTATGTATCTTTAAATTCTGAAGTACGGTGATAAATCTTATTTTTCTTAATTGAATGTTCAACCATCTATATAAGTGGAGATTAAAGAGGTGCAGAAGGAATATGTAGAGCTAAAAAAAATAGTTATAAATGTTTCTAAGTTTAACCTTTATTATGATGGAATGATAATCTTTAGTAACCATGTATTTTTTCCATATATAATATATTTGAAGAAGGATATTTTAGAGGAATCTCATAGTTATTTATTCTCTATTCATCTTAGAAGTATAAAGATGTATAGAGATTTGAAAGAGTGTTTCTGGTGGGATGACATGAAGAGAGATATCATAAAGTTTGTATCTTGGTTCTTGATATTTTAGTAAGTTAAGTCTAAGAGAAAAAATATATAAGGGGATGTTACATCTATTTCTCATACCAAAATGGAAATGGGAAAACATCACCATGTATTTTTTTCATCAGACTACCTAAACTTTCTAAAGGGAATAATGATATATGGGTTATATTCGATCACCTTACAAAGTTAGTACACATCATTGCTGGAGAATATTTATCTCTGGATCATCTTGTTAGGATATATGTTAAGGAAGTGTTATGGTTGTATGAATTACCACATTCTATTGTGATTGATTGAGATATGAGGTTTACCTCGAAGTTCTAGAGGAGTCTTCGGCAAGCTCTTGATATAGAGTTAAGTTTAAGCATTGTGTATCATCCAAAAATAGATTTTCAGTCTTACAGAACAAATAAAACCCTAGAGGATAATTTTAGATCTTGTTCCCTTGATTTTAAATGTGGTTGGGATCAACGCCTTCATCTAGTTTAGTTTTCATACAACAATATCTTTCACATGAGTATTCAAATGGATCCTTATAGATACCTATATAAAAAGAAATGTAGAGCTCTAACATTCAGGAATTAAATTATTGAAATGAAGATATTGAGACTTGATATATATAAATAAATGGTATATAATGTTATATCCATTAAACAACACATAAGGGCGGCACAAAGTCGGCAGAAAAGTTATGTTGATAATCATTGATGTGACCTGAAATTTGAAGTTAGGGATAAGGTGTTTCTAAGAATTTATCCATAGAATAAGGTTATGATATTTTCAAAGAAATGGAAACTAATCCCTAGTTATATCATTCCATTTAAAATTTTTAATTGTATTGTGATGGTAGCCTATCAGTTAGTGCTTCCACCAAACCTATCTCAAGTCTATGATGTTTTCTATGTATCTATCCTGAGTAAGAACATACTTGAACCTTAAAATGTACAAAAATTGTATTTTGTATCTATGGAGAATTATATTTCTTAGAGTAATAATTTTTGTATATTTTAGATCAAATATAGAAAGTTCAATGGAACAAGACCGGTCACTTGGTCGAAGTTTTGTGGTGATACCACCAGCTTGAGGAAGCTATATGGGAACCTAAGGATATGATTGGGTAGAATTATCCTCATATGTTTGTATCATACTAAATGAGAAATTAATTTTTTAAGGGGGTATAATTTAACACCCTGATATTTTATAAAAAAAAATAATAAATTTAATTTCTTCGATATCTTGCATTACACACAACATCAAGTTTTAATGACCCATGAAAAACTATTAATATTATTGTTTAAACATGACCATTATTACCAAGATATTAAACCTGGTAGCATAAATAGGAATAAAAAATTAAATATGAATTATAATTATTTTATAAAAATAAAACATATTGATAAAAAATTACTTAATTTTTTTTCAAATTCTTTATAAGTTTTGAAAATTCAATTTTCTCAAAAAAAATGTTTTATTGATTTTTGAGAACAAATCATAAAAGTAATTTTTGTAAATTTTAGAAAATTTATTTTAAAAAATAAAGTTAATTTTTTAAATCTACATGTCAAAATTATCTTAGGGTGAATTTTTGGGATTTTTCTAAAAATATTAATTTTTCAATGAATAGTGAAAATACTATTTTTTTATTGAAAACTACCTTTTCATTTAAAGAATGTATAAGGTTAATTTTTCTTTAAAATGGTTTTAAAAGTAAAATTATTTAAATTATATATTTATTAATATAATTTAGTTCATTATAATAAATTTTAAATTGAAATTTTATATTAAAAACTTTTTAAACTTTTGAACATTTTCTATTTGGAAAACCGCTTTCTCATTACGTCTGCTGGTTTAATTTTAAATTAAATTTTTCCAATTTTGTGAATATAATTTGAAAAAATAGATTAAATATTTTAAATAAGAATAATTTATATTATATAAAAATCTTAACTTAATTTTTTACAAAATTAATATTAAAATAATAAAAATTAATTACCACGATAAAGGTTAAAACGGGTTTACCGAGAGGTTAAACTAAAAAGATAAGCAGTAAAATGACCTATAAACTTTTAAAAAACCCATTTTATGGAAATATTTAGAAATTATAACCTCTAATGTTATATAATTTCCCATTTTGGATATTTTTACATGATACAAACATAGGTAATCCTTTTTCTTTTTAAAAACTACAAGTGTGTCACTCACCTCACTTATAAAAAGATACCCCCTCTTCTCTCATATTCACAATTATAAAACCCTTTGGCTAAGATAATACCTATATTTATATTAGCTAATTCCCTATACACTTTATATAGGCCTTATTTTTATTAGGAACCCCTCCTAATAAGGCTTTAGGTATAAACTAAAGTGGTTCTCCGAAGAATATGTAAAATTCTAAAACATGTGTTTTTGTTTTATTTTTTATTCCTCTTTCTAAAAATATTCTTCAACTATTCTAATATCATAACACAAGTATATAACATATAATTATATATTATTATTTTAATTTAATAACCTATATCAAACTCTGCCTCCATCAAATGAGAAGCGAAACTGTATATCGTGTGTACAGTGGACTACCGCATTGCGAACCAGTGTTATTATTTTTCCATAACTACCTATCACAACTAGATATAATGATTGATTTAATGATTATATATTATATTTATTATATTATTATTATTATTTTAATTATTATATCATATATACCCTCTTACTTTACATTCTGTTGGAATATGATAATGTCGTTCATGTGTACGGCGGACTACTGCCTCGCGGAGCGATGTGGTCCGTTCTTCATTTACACTTTACATGGAAGGTAATAAGGACATGGTTAAATAAAAATATGTGATATATATGACATAAAAAAATATTCTATAATGATAATATATTATTTTCCTTTCTTTTTTTCTATTTGTAGAGAAAATGGAAATAGCGTTCATTCGTACGTACAACATACCATCTCCATGAATAGTGTATTTCACTTTCTATATCTGACTTTTATAGATTACTATAAATAAATATATAATAAATATATATCATGTTTAACTTTTTTTATATTATGGAACCATGATCAAAGTAATAGGAATGAAAATGACAAATCAAAACATACATAAAAAACAAAGCAGTTATTACCCAAAACGTGATTTTAATAAGTAATTATTGATAAATGGGTAATAAAAGGTCATAAGTAAATAATATATGATATTATAAATATTATTATGGTTATTTATTAGATTTAAAATAAAATTATATTTATTATAAAATATTTTTGAATGTGTATGAAGGAAGTTGAGACTTAAGGTAAGAGATTTTTTTGTCAATTTGTCTTCTTTGGGACATACGTTATGTTATGCACATATATTATTTTATGAGGTTTATATAAAGACCCTTTGACATGTAATGTCATAAATTTAATTATTATCATGATATTATAAGTTTAATTTAATTTTATTCTTTCATGGGGCTTACGATTCAAAGTTACCAAAGTGGTTAGAGTTTTATGTTATAATCTCATCATTTATCGGGATTGTTTATAATTATGCTTCCAATGATGAAATATTATAACCAATATCAAAATAAACTCATTAATTTTCTTATCATCTAGTTATTTCATGAGAATACATTTTTCCTTTCATTTTTCTCTCTTTATTACTCAATATTCAAAAATAATGTTTTTAAGTAAACTGACTTTATTTCTCTCTTTGGCCAAAACCCCATTTTTCTTCCATATCCATGTTTTCTAAAAAAATAAAAAATGTTTAAAAATTATATAAATTATTTATTAAATACATTTTTACTCATGTTTAATTTTTACAAAATGTTTTAAAAGGAATATTTATGTTATTTTTCAAACAAATCTCATTTTGGATTTAAAAAAAATATAAAAGGAATATTTGTTATTTAATATATACAACATGAACGGTATTTCTTACCTCCAGAAATGATCAATGATTTAAAACTTCCTTTAAAGTTTCCAAATTTATTTTCAAATAAAATTATTTTGAAATTTTTTTATGAATTTTTATTTTCTAAAATTAATTTTCAAAGTAAAAAAGGGTATTTTCTTTAAGAAACATTACAAGTGATATTCCAAAATCATTTTATAACTAAAATTACATCATTTGATGTTAATTATGCTTTATTGGGGATATGATCCAAGTATTCCACTCTTATTCTTTCTCTAAATGGTTTATTTTTAAGATGATAAGATGTTTATGAAACCCATTTCTTTTCCATGGGTAATACCATGATAAATTGCTAATGAAACCTACTTATTTTTTTCATGGGTTATACTATGATGAAATAATAAAATGTATAAGAAACCCATTTATTTCCCTTGGGTTATGATATGGTGTAATTATTATGAAACCCATTTCTTTTCATGGGTTCTTATATAATGAATATTTTATGATCATATGGAACACATTTTTATTATTTTCATTATGTGATGGGTGGGACCTATATCTCCCTCCAATACATTGGGTAAATAGTGATATCTCATGAGATAAATAGGACTGGAATGGGGAATGAACCCAACTCAGTAAGGTAATTTTTCCACTATGTTAGTCTTGGGAGAAAACCATGACTACTCTGATGTTTTGGGGAGTAAATCCATTCTACTATGATGGTCTTGTAAATAATCCTTGAATACTAGGGAAATGATTTTATATGATTATTTTCATGCCACAATTCCATGTATTATGTCAATGTTATACTCTCATGGCTCATGTTCTTTGATTTATTTATGATTCATATCTTATAAAGTATCAATATTTATACCAATACTCAAGATTTTTATATTTGATATATAGAGTATTGTTTTCATATATTATGATCATATTATCATACCCTTATGCTCACATTATGTCTAAATATTTCCCCTATTTACCCTTATTAATCATATGATCTCATCCTTTCTTGTGTTTCTTTTCCTTGGGTTATGATGATAGTTATTATATGTGATATTTCTAATAAGGGTGTTAGTTATTAGGAACTAAGTGGAAAACAATGTATAACTCTTATAAACTAGTTTTTTCTATTTTTAAGTTTCCAAAGGTATTATACCTTTATGATCCCCAGGCATATGTTTGTGTAATTTAATGAATATTCATCTAAAAATATTCAATATCTATTTATAAAAAGATTTGGTCTCTATAGCTCACCCTTTATTATGTTTCATTTCCCCAGTTTATGAAGAAAGATTTAAGTAAGGTGTGTCTATGAATCATACTAAATGGGAATATATTTATGGAAGATGTTGAAGATATTTCCTAAAATAAGAATATTTTGTAACTAGTCTCCAAAGATACTAAAATTTTATGATCCTTGGGCATTTATTTGTAAAATTTATTGAATATCCATATAAAAGGATATATATATTTATATATGGAAAGCCTAGGTCATTACAGTTGGTATTAGATGGGGTTTTAATTAACATTTGGAAACTAGGATGAGAAAACTTTAGTGAGAATCATAAGGATTAATCTAATTATAGGAAAATATCCTAGAATTTTTGTGAAGTATAGAGTGGGTGGTTTCTAAGAAATTACATCCATGTGTGGATACTACAAATGTATTTGGATTTGTAATAATCATACATTGGGGTAATAACTCTAAAAAGATCCCACTGGGATTTGACTTGATTATCACCTGGTGCGCAATAATGGTCCCTTCTACACACCTATTTTAACACTCACAGGAGATATATTTTGCAAATAAAAACTCTTTATGAGCCATTGTGAAGGATTTGAATAGATGATGACAATTAATTGCCTAGGTTAAACCAAAGGTTTCATAGATTGAAAAGAATATGTCATTATTTAGACATCTTATAGAGAATTTTTCATGATTAGTCATGTTGGTTAACAATAATTGATGGTTATGCTAACCATTTTGGTTTTATAAATAGATTGAAGATAGAAAAATTAATTTGGGGTGGTGATAAGTATGCTCAAATATTTAAGTATCTTATTTGATATCAATTATATACATTCCCTTATATCAGGAAAATTATCTAGTAATGTTAATCTCTATCCCCAATGATTAGATGTGTAGTTAGTAGTGAAAACCCCTAATGGTATGATGATAACATCACTAGTCTATTATTCTTGTCCAGTTGAATTTTGTGGGGATTTTCTTCCTACAAATCTTATTATTCTCCCTTTGGTTGAATTTAATTTTATCTTAGGCATAGATTGGATTTCTCTGCATAAATACCGCACAAATTTCTGAGTGGAAGTCACATTTTATATTCTAAACCAACCAATGATTTTCTATAATTGTGATGATAGATATGAACTTTAAATGTAGATAAAATCCATTTTATGGGTCTTGATTCTCATTCAAAAAAGGTGTTTATATCATATGGTTGGGTATAAACTCAACATCGATGATATGACTATTATGAGTGAGTTTGTTGATGTCTTTATGGAAGAGTTTCATAGTATTCCACCCAAATTTAAAGTTTAGTTATTAATAGAACTCATACCTGGTGTTATGCATATTACAAAGAATCCCTATAGAATGTTCCTGATTGATTTGCAGAAGTTGAAGAAGTAACTCCAGTAGAAAATTGACAAGGGATTCATTCACCTAATTATTTCACCTTTGGGTGAACCTATTATATTTTTTAATAAGAAATATGGATCGATGTGACTCTACATTAATTAATGTGAACTAAACAAGATTGAAATCAAGAAAAAGTATCATATAACCCATATTTATGACTTTTTTGATCAATTTTGAGGAGCTCAATACTTTTATAACATTGACCTTTATTCTGAATATCATTAATTGAGGGTCAAGAAGGAGGATACACTAAAGACAGTGTTCCATATAAGGTATGGACACTATGAGTATACAGTGATTCCATTTAGTCTTACTAATTCCCCTGTTATCTTCATGGATTTAATAAATAGAGTATTTAGAGATTACCTTGATAAGTTTTTGGTAGTAATTATAAAGTATATTCATATATATTCAAAGAGTAAGGAAGAACATGAATATCACTTGAGAATTATACTAATGACTTTAAGTAAGGATAAACTACATGAAAATTTTATAAAGTGTGAATTTTGGATATAAAAGGTTTCATTTTTGGGTCATATAATCACTAGATAGGGTATATCGGTGGATCCATCAAAGATAGAGGCTATTAAACATTGTCATAGTCCAGCCATGGTAACTGAGATATGAATTTTTCTTGGTTTGGTTGGATATTAATGGTGGTTTTTGGAGAATTTCTCATGAATGTCTAATCCAATCACTAAGTTAACTTGGAAGGGATTAAATTTCATCTGTATGGATGAATATAAGAAAAATTTCAAGGAATTAAAGAGAAGATTAGTCAACATGCTTGTGCTTACATTACCCTTCAATAGAGAATCATTTATAATCTATCTTTATGTATCCAAGAAGGGATTGGGATGCACTCTCATACAGAATTTCATGGTTATAGCTTATAACTCATGAAAGTTGAAGTTTCATGATCAAAATTACCTAACTCATGATTTGGAGTTAGCTATGATAATTTTTTCATTAAAGATGCAATGGCATTATCTTTATGGATAAAAGTGTGATATATATACCGATCAAAAAAATTAAATAATATATTCACATGGAATGAGTTGAACATGAACCAGAGAAGATGGTTAGATTTGATTAAATATTGCGACTTCTCAATACATTACCACCCTATGAAAGAAAACAATGTGGCAGATGATTTGAGTTGAAAGAATCATACTAGCTTATCCATGATGAGGATCACAAAATATCCAATATTTTTGGATTACAAAATATGGATCTAAAAATCATGAAGGAAGGGTGGAAATATTATATTTCTCAAATGAGGGTTCAACCATCTATCTAAGTGAAGGTTAAAGAGACACATAAGGATAATGTGGAGATACATAAGTAGGTTAGAAATGTTCCTGAGTTGAATAGTTATTTTTATGGATTAATAAGGTTAAGAGAACATTTTTGTGTCCCCTAAATACCATTTTTTAAGAATGATATGTTATATGAGTCTCATATTTCTTAATTATCTATTCATTATGGAAGTGAAAATATGTATAGAGATTTGAAAGAGTGTTTTTTGTGGGATGTCATGAAGAGAGGTATTGAAAAGTTTTCATCTTGGTGCTTGGTATGTCAGCAAGTTAAGTATGGGATAAAAAATTATAATGTGATTCTACAACTATTACCTATACTAGACTAGAAATGGGAAAACACCGCTATATATTTTTTGTCATACTCTCAAAAATATCTAAAGGGGATAATTCTATATGGGTTGTATTTAATAACCTTACAAAGTCATCACACTTGATTACTATCATAAAATATTTCTATTTAGACCATCTTGCTAGGATATATATTAATTAAGTGTTAAGGTTTCATGGAGTACCACATTCCATTGTATCTGATCAATATCTAAGGTTTATCTTGAAGTTCAAGAGAAGTCTTTAGCAAGATCTTGATACGAAGTTGAGTTTTAGAATTGCATATCATCCTAAGATATATGGTCAGTATGAGAGAGATATTAAAACCCTAGATGATATTATCAAATATTTTTCTATGGATTTCAAAGGTGTTTGGGATCAACACCTTCCTCTAGTTGAGTTTTCTTACAATAATAGATTTTACTCAAGCATTTAGATGGGTCCTTATGAATCCCTCTATAGAAAGAAGTGTAGAACTCAAATATACTAGGATGAAGTTGGAGAAATAAATATATTGGTACCTTATCTAGATAAATAAATTTAATAAAAGGTTAGATTCATTCAAAACACATAAGGGTAGCACAAATTTAGTAGAAAATTTATGTTGATAATCACTGGTGTGATCTTGAATTTAAAATTGGTGACAAGGTGTTTCTAACAATTTCTCCATGGAATGAGGTAATTGTATTTGGATAGAAGGGATGCTAAATCCCTATGTATATTGGTCCTTTTGAAATTCTTGATCATATTTGGGTTGTATCTTATCGCTCGGTGCTTCCACAGAACCTCTCTCAGGTTCATGATGTGTTCCATGTATCTCACCTGAGAAAGTACATACCCATCCCATCACATGTACTGAATTGAGAGGTTTTACCACTAGAGTATGATATTTATTATGAGTAAAAACTTGTGTATATTTTGGATCATATAGATAAAGTACTATAAAACAATACCACTCACCTGGTCAAAGTTTTTTTTTGTGAAACCACCAATTGGAGGAAGCTACATGGGAACCTAAGGATGTAATGAGGAAGAAGTATCCTCAGTTGTTTATAAAAAAGTGATGGAATTTAGAGGGAGAATTTTTTTAAGGGGGTATAATTTAACACCCTGAGATTTTACAAAATATTTTTTTTCAAAAAAAATTAATTTCTTTGATAGCTTGCATTACATGCAACACTAAGTTTTAACAAACCATAATATACTATTAATATTATTATTTAAACATGAACATTATAACCTAACTATTAAAATTGGATATATGAATAGGAATAACTATATTTTAAAAAAATTGTATAATGGTTTTATAGAAATAAAATATATTTCTAAATAAGCATTTAATTTTTAGTAAATTCTTTATATGCTTTGAAAATAATTTTTCTCAAAAAATGGTTTTTATTTTTTTCTTTTAAAATAATAAAATTAATTTTTAAACTTTTATAAAATTTATTTTATAAAATTAACTCTTTTTTTAATCAAAATATCAAAAATTATATTAGGTTGTATTTTTAATAATTTTCTGAAAATATTAATTTTTTGATAAATAGTGAAAAATACTGATTTTTATTAAAAAAACTACCTTTCCATTTAAATAATTTACGAAGTTCCATGTTATTTAAAAATGATTTAAAGTTAAGATTAGTTCAATTATGTTATTATTAAACCAATTTATTCCATTGTAATCAAATTAATATTGACTTTTTACATTAAAATATCTTATACATATGAAAAAATTCTCTTTGGAAAACTGCTTTTTTATCACTTCTGTGGGTTTAATTTTAAATTAAAATTTTCCAATTCAATTAATTGAATTTGTAAAAAAAGATTCCATATTTTTAATAATAAAAATTAATATTATATAATATGTTCATCATAATTTTTGGTCAAAATTAATAGTGAAAAAAGTAAAAATTAATTACCAAGGTTAAGATAAAACGGGTTTATCAGGGGTTAAACTAAAAAGATAAGGGTTAAAATAACCTAAAAATTATCCAATTCCTATTTTATGGACATATTTATACCTTATATCATCTAAGGTAAAATAATTAACCATTTTTTATCCTTTTTTCATTTTTAAAACATGGTTACACCTTTTTCTTTTCAAAAATTATAAGTGTGTCATCTCCCCCACTTATTAAAGGGAACCCCCTCTACTCTCCTATTCACACTTCCAAACCCATTTTTTCTAATAACTACCCAAATATCTTACTTAATTATCTAAAAACATCATATAGGCCTTATTTTTATTATGTAATCCTCCTAATAAGGCTTTAGGTGTAAACCTAAATGGGTTCTCTGGAGAAGAGGTATAGTCCTTAACTATGAATTTTCATTTTATATGTTCTTATAACCCATTAAAATATTATATAACCATGATTATACAATAAAATAAGTATAAAAATATATTTATATGTTATTATGTTAATTTTATGACCTAAATATATCTCATCTTCCATCAAGTGGGAAATGAAACTGTTGATCATGTGTACGGCGGACAACCACCTCGCTAACTGATGAAATTAATTTTACATTACCGCCTCTCAATGCTGAATATAATGATGTATTTAACATATTTATATTATATTTATGAAATAATTATAATTTTTTAACAATAATATCACTTATACCTTCATACTTTATATTTTTTGGGAATACGATAATGTCGCTCATGTGTACAGTGAACTACCACCTCGCGAAGCGATGTGATTCTTTTTTAACTTAATATTTACATGGAAGGAAATAAGGTTAAATTTAATGAATATATATGATATATATAAAATAATAATTAATCTTTAAAGTTTATATATTATTTACCTTTTTTTTCATCCCATTGAGAAAATGGAAACAATGTTCATGCGTATGTATGGCCTACCATCTCCATGAAGGGTGTAATTCATTTTTTATCTCTAAATTTTATCGATTAATATAAATAAATATATAATTAATATATATTATAATTATATTATGGTTAAAATTATTTAAATTATGGAACCTTTATCAAAGTAAAAGGACTGAAAATACCAATCCAAAACATATATGAAAAACAAAGCAGTTTTTACCTAAAACATGATTCTAACATGGAATTGTTAATAAAAAAGTAATATAAGGTTATAATTAAATCATATATATTGTGATAAATATGATTATTTTTATTTAATATGTTTATAATAAACCTATATTTATTATATATGATGTTCAAATGTGTATGAAGGAATTCGAGACTTAAGGTAATTGATTTTGTCTCAAATTGTCTTCTTTGGGACTTATATTATGCGATACATATATATTATTTTATGAGGTTTATATACTGACCATTTGAAATTTTATATCAGGAATTTATTTATTCTCATTATATTTAAAGTTTTATTTAAATTTATTCTTTCATGGGGCTTATGATTCAAAAGTTATCAAATATGTAAGGGATTTCTAGTCTCTCTTTTATTTCTAGGAAACATATGTCATGTTCACCACTCATTTATTTTATGTGGTGTATATACTACCCATGAATATATTTTATGATCCTTAACATGATAATTATGGTATATAAATATCCATCTAATTTTTTTTCTTTCATGGGGCTTATGATTGAAGCATTACCAAAGTGGTAATGGTTTTATGTTACAATCTCATTGTTTATCAGGATTGTTTATGATTATGATTACGATGATGAAATATGATGAGATATCACTAAATAAACACATGAAATTTATTATAATATGGTTATATCATTAAAATACATTTTTTACCTTCATTTTAACCTCTTTATGTACTCAAGGTACAAAATAATTTTTTTAAGGAAAGCCGAATTTATTTCTGTCTTTGGTCAAAAATCATTTTTCTTCCATGTCCATATTTTCTAAAAATGTTTTAAATAAAGTTTTTAATATTATATAACAATTTTTTAAAAACATTTTTACCTATGTTTTACTTTTAAAAAAATGGTTTTAAATTAATCATCTTGTCATTTTCTGGAAGAGTTTCTTTTTACTTTTACTAAAAATATGAAAGGAATATTTGTTTTAGAATGTACGGGATGAATGATATTTTTTTCCATCATTACCACTCAATTTTTTAAATATTTATTTATAATTTTCAAATATTAATTTCAAGGAAAGGTATTTCAATTATTTTTTTCTGAACTTTCTGTTCTAAAAATGTTTTTTTAATGAAAAGGTTATTTTCTTCAAGAAATGTTCTAAGTGATTTATTTAAAATCATTTTCCATCTAAAATAAAAACCTTTGATGATACTTAAGATTTATTGGGAATATGATCTAATAATAACATATTTATTCTTTATTTTGATGGTTTATGCTTATAATGACAAGATGTTTATGAGACTTGTTTTTTTTCATGGGTTATGCTGTGATGAAATGTTTTATGAAACTAATTTATTTTCATGGGTTTTAATATGATGAATTTTTTATTATATTTTAGAAAACCTATGTATAGTTTTTGTTAAGTGATGGTGGTTACATTATAACCAATTATGGTGGTTGCGTTATAACCAAAGATGGGTGAGACTTATATATCCCTCCAATGCATTGGGTAGAGTTTTATATCTCATGAGATGATGATGGAAAACATGCTGATGTGCCTGATCCATTATGGGAAATAGGGGATGATTTGTGATCTATTATGAAATGGGAAGCATTTGTTGTTGCCTAATATATTATGATTTTATGGTATTGGATATTGACCATTAAATGTGAAATTGTTTCTATACTTGTGATGGTGTCACACTTATATGAAATGAACTTATGGTTCATGATTTATTTATGATGATTTTTCACTCTTATGGTTCATGTCTTTTGAAATGACAATGTTTTATGCCATGTATCATGATTCTATCCATGATAGGTTGGGTATGAACTGTAAGTTATATTTATCATCTCATAACCTTATTCTTATCTTATGTTTTCATATGATCATCAATTGATATCTTCCATGTTTACCTATACTGGGAATCTGATATCACCCTTTCTTATGTTTATTTTCCCTGGGTTATGAAGAATATTTTATGTAAGGTATGTCTATGAAAAGTACTAAATGGGAATATCATTATGTGATATGTTAAATATCTTTCATTAAATAAGAATACTAAGTAACTAGTCTCCAAATATGCTAAACCTTGACGATCCTCAGGCATGTATTTGTGAAATATATTGAATATTCATCTAAAAAGATGTAATATTTAAGTATGATTATACTACCTACCAATATTACATTAATATTTCTAATTATAAGAAATCTTTAGAAGCCATGAAATCTAATATGGAATCTATATACACTAACCATTTTTAAAACTTGGTAGATTCATTAGAAGGGGTAAGACCCATAAGGTGTTCGTGGGTTTTATGTAAGAAAACTAACATGGATTATAGATTGTCTAATTATAATCCATTATTGGTGATAAAGGGTTATAAATAGATTAATAGTACTCAATATGAAGATAAATTTTATCTAGTTGTGATTATAAATTCCATTTAGATATTTCTTATCATATCAGCTCATTATGGTTATTATATGTATCAAATAGATATAAAAATATCTCTACTTAATGATAATTTAGCATGGATAAATCCAAGATTTGGTCTTTAACAGTATTACATGGAAAGAATCTAAAGAAGATTAAATATCCTTAAAAAGTGTTAGAAATGATGGATATGATTCCTTATACATATAATATATGATCTATCATGCATTTCATGTTATATACTCATGATGATGTTTCTTATGATTTGAGAATAACAAATATATACCAATATAATATTGGTGAGATTCACTGGATTACTATTAATAATATCCCCAAGTACTTGAAAAGAAATAAGGATATGTTCTTGGTCTTTGTACATGAGGATTAGATCATTGTAAGGAGTTACATTGATTATAGCTACCAAACCGATAATGATGATATGAGGTCTCAATCTGGTTTTGTGTTTTGCCTCAATGGCATAGCTATCATTTGGAAGAGTTCAAAAAAAGACATTGTGGAGGACTCTATAATAGATTTAAAATGCATTATTGCATCAGATTTTGTGAAGGAAGTTATTAGGGTCAAGAAGTTCATTACTAAATTTGGGGTAGTTTTTAGAATTTTAGAACCAATTGAGCTCTATTATGATAATGATAGGGTTATTTCTTGGGTTAAAGAACCCTAGTATCACCAAAGTGCCAAACATATCCTTTGAAAATAACATCTCATTCAAGATATCATTAAGTGGGATGATATAAATATCTATAGGGAGGCTTCAGAGGATAATGTAGCAGATATCTTAATAGTAAAATTAATATAAAAAAATCATGAGGGTCTTGTGAAGTCTCTGGAATTTAGATACATGATCAATTGAATGTGATGAATATTTTCAATGGTATTATATCATAGTTTTATAATTAAGTAAATATCCTTCTTCATTCATTCATGTGTCTTGTATATATTACATGAATAGTGGGATGAAAAATCCCCTCAGAATATGAATTTGGGTTGTCATTAATAGATGATCATCATGGAGTGGTATGGGTTATGATGATATAGGTTAACGAGAGTATAATATTTTATGGGATACAAAAGGTAGACTCATGAGATGATAAGTAGAGAATTATTATCTGGACTAACCCACTAAAGTATATCACATGGAATTTCATATGGTTATTAATACACTTAGGATTGTATGAATATTATAAATCTACATTACTTATAGTTATTGAGATATTTAACATGTAAATATTCATACTTTGATACCATTCTTATGTTATCCTTGAGGTTGAGATAATCAGGGGTGATTGGGTATGTTGCTGATCATGTCATCAATTGTGGTTAACCAAGATAGGATTTTTCTTCTTGTATGATAAGAATAAAATATGGTCCTATGATCAAATTAGACTGATAAAATTCATAGTTATTCTTATTTGAGTGACATGTGATGTACTCAACTACTTGAATGAATTTCATGTGATGTATTAATTAAAACTGGTTAATCTATTTTGAAGAATCATGAATGTTTGAGTTGCCTTATACTATATTGATGTGATCTATGTCTAGTTTTTACTCGATGTCTTAGAAAAATGAATTATATAATCAGTCATACTATGTATAGATATATATCTTGATGAGGAATTATTCATATATAGATATGAGTGTGTTTGGTTAGGATCACACCATACCCCTTTATAGCTCGATAATTAGTGAAATTTTTTTAGAGGAAACTCTTTGATTGAAATTATGGATTAATAAATTCATAATGGTTTCAACAATATAAAGTCCTACAAGGTCACACATAAGGGCTTGGAACAAGAAATTGATTTTGGTACAGATTTTTCATCCAAATTTTAGAGAGAATATGTTAATCATGTCTAAAGGAGTTTGGATGGATTCATAAAGAGTTGTAATTTTTGCATAAATTTTTTAAGGATTTAGTGAAAGTGGGAGATTGTTGATTATTATTATAAGGCCCCAGCCTTAAACATTACTTAATCTTGAGTTATTACAAGATTACACCTTGAGGATCTTTTCAGGTTTAGAGTTTTAGAGAATTAGATCATAAAACATGCATTACATTCCACATTTAAACAAAGTAGTTACATAAAAGATAGTATTCAGTTTTCCCATCAATGGAAGCATATTTAAAATAAAACATGGATTCTTTCTTGAAACTTCCTTGACACTATCATCATATCATGTACCTTTCCCTTGACCTGTGAAAAAAATTTCAAAAACTTGGGATGAGCATAAAAAGCTCAGTAAGGGATATAAAAATATGGAAAGGAAACATGGGTACATATATACATAAGAATGAAATCATACTTTACCCATAAAACATAAGCACTTTAACATACCCCATCAAATCATGAATAAATTATAGAAATCATAAGACATAAAGGTAACTTGAGGCATTCATAACATTCTTACGTAGGGAGTAACCCTCTTGGTTACGTTTGGAATACCCATCACAGTATATTCCCTAAATCTCTTCAGAGAAACCTGAACGTTTCACTCCTTCACGTTACCCAATGCATTAGAGATCTATATCGGGCTCACCCGCCCTTAGTTTATCATGGAACCACCCGTCTTCATAATAATGCCCAAGAACCTCAACATAATCGTATCACATAAAACATGCATAAAGGAAACATAACATTTCCACCTTTAAATCACAATATATCAATACAACTCATTGATATAAAAACATTATGAAAACCATTTTCAATACCAAAACAAAAGAAAAGTAAAACATGGTATTTATTTTTCTTTAAAAAAAGGTATGGCTTGTAGAGGAAGTCGAAACTCAAATAATGGTCACGGCGGCGGAGAAGTCATTATCGCCGCATACGTATGACAAAAACATTCCCTTTTTTAGTTTAGTAAACACTTCGTATAAAAAATATTCCTTTTGAATAAACATAAAATTCAAAGGGGTTTATACACCATATAAAATAAGGTTATGTATAAAACAAAATATGCCTCAATGAAAGGAGATTGAGACGAAGTCCCATACCTCAGGTCCGACTTGACTCGATCGTTATTTAATCTCATGAATAATAAACTTGAGTTAATTTCTACTTGTTTAAGAACCTTTTTCAAGTTCATTATTCCTTTTATATCACTTATTTCCATGTCATGAACACTATGTAATTATTTAAGTTAATAACGGTCGTTTTAACGATCATTGGTACTTGAGTCAAAAATAAACCCTTTATAATTACAAGTTTTTCATGTATACATTATATCCAGAGTTATAATAATGATGTATATATCATATATATCATATATATCCAGTATATACATGCATTTATAATATTACACAACGTTTAGAGGTAAGAAATGAAACGCACCGTTCATGGAGACGGTAAGTCGTACGTACGCATGAACGCTACTTTCATTTCTATTTCGTATTTTATGGAATTAAAACATAATGATACATAATAGTATTTTAATTCCAGTATGGTATCATATATAATATAATTAAATATATCCTTTATATGTACCACATATGGTATTAACGAATCAAATCACTTTGAGGGGGCGGTAGTCCGCACTTCCTAAAATGAAGATATCGCGTTTACTCATAATGGTAACCATAAAGATATGCCATAAATGAAAAATACAAAAGCTTAAGTAAAACATAAACATATTATATATAATATATAAATATAGTTACATCTTAATGTCAACCTTTGAAGGTGATATATGAGTGTTGAACAATCATCGTTTCGTGAGGCAGAAATTCGCCATCCACGGAAACAGTATGTTCTTTAACCATTAGATGTAGGTGTGTGTAAGTGTAGCTCGAATCCTTCTTATAAAAACATCCTAGTATATGGAAGATACTGGTTTTGTTACAAAATAAATGAATAAAAATAGTTTAGGGGGTTGGAGAATCAAAATAAAACATAAGAACACAAGAGAAGACACTACCTTTAAATCAGGTAACTCTTTTTGATTTGAGCTCAAAGGCTTCCTTGGGAAGACTTATGCCCAAAGTGAGGATTCAAGGAGTAAGAGAGGGAAGTGGAGAGACAAAATGGGTAGGGTTTGTCCGAGCCAAAGGCTTTGTAAGTGTGGGTAAGGAAGTAGAGGTGGGGGCCTTTTATAAGAGGAGAGGAGGGGCACTCTTGGAAAGTAAAGAAATGTTACTTTATTTTAAAATGAGTTTCAGATTCAAAAGGTCCCACATTGATATAATTCGAGGATAATGTGATAAGGGTTCTAAATCCACCCATCCAATAGGTTTTGGACATGTTTATGTCATAGATTTTATATTATCTTTTCATTTTATTTAAATTTTTTATTAATGAGGTAATCGCTGCATCATCATGATGTCATAAATAATTTAATTTATTTAATGTCTAAAAATTATAAAAAAAATATCACGATGTAGGAAATATTTTTATCTTTCTAATGAATATTTATAGTCAAAAATATGACTTGTATAAACCCATTTAAAAATTGTTTTAGTAAAACAACTCATGTTTGTGTCATTTTAATTTTAACATTAAATAAAAAGATATTAATGTTATTTTCCTACCAAAGTGGCTCCATGGGGTCTTTAAGTTGACACATGGATTGTCTTGGTCGTCCATGACACATACAATAAGGGTAGGACATGTGTCTAGGTATTTTCATTTTATTATAATATCATTTTTTCCTTAAATTGCACTAATTACCTCTAATCACGATTAAAAACTTAAAAGTTACTATTCACCAAAAAAATTATTTTAATCTCATTGAACCACATTTTACTTCTTAATGACAACCATGTATGTCGGATTTTTTAAAATCAAATCACAGAAGTGACAAAGTTTCATTTAAACGAAAAATCAGTTTCTTTAACTACCACTTAGTGGTTTCACTATTCATCAAAAATTGAAGTTTTTCAGAAAAAATACCAAAACTTCACCCTAAGATATATTTGATATTCTGAATTCAAAAATTATGTCTATTTTAAAAAATTCAAATCATATAAGTTACATTAATTAATTTAATAATTAATTCCCGATGTCATGACAAATAGCGTGTTTTTATGAAACAATAAGTATCAAAAGATTGACACCAGTTTAAGTCCAATTTCAAAGTGAAATTGATTACAATGACCACCATTGGATTAAATGGTAAAAATATATTATAATTTCACTTCAAAACCAATTCAAAAGATAATCTAATCATATAAATAAATTATATTAAAAAGAGGTTTTGAATTAAAATACAACATTTTTCACTATTCATTAAAAATGAACTTTATCGGAAAAATACCAAAAATTCACACAAAGTAAATTTTTATGTCCCAATCATAAAGAATAAGTTTATTTTGACAAACATATCTTATAAAATTGTCAAAAGATAGATTTAAAATTGGTTTTCCATCAAAAGGCAGTAAAACAATCTTTTAAAAATATTAGTGTATTCCATGCTTAAGATTGGATTTATTCTCATTTTAAGCCTCTAAAACACTATCTAATTCACTAATAGACATAGATAAAAATATCTATTATTAATTAATTACTTTGGATGTTACAATTATACACTAAAGCACCCACCATGACATAGTGAAAGTCACCACACCATGGTTAGTGTTCCTATAATAGTTGGTGCTATATAGAAGTGTCAATGAAGAATGATGCATGATATCATTTGATCAAGTATATCATATTTATTATCATGTTTATTTCTATTCATTGACACGTCACATAATGATGTTTAGATAAAATAATAATTGTTAAAGTAATTTAATAATCAGATCAATAAATGAGGGGGTATCCAAAGGGGTTTGGTTATTTTACAACATATGAAATGTTAAATCATTAATAGGATCCTTAATTAAATTAAAAAGGATTGTAAATGGAGTTTCTTAGACTTTATTTATGAGACCAGTACAAATTCTATATAGGTCAAAACTCTCTCAAAATCACTTCTCTCCATTTTCTTTTATGGAGGATGTGATATCACACCATTATGGAGAAGAGGTATTTCTAAAGAATTCAGTGATTTAAGTAGTTAGTTGATACCTTCATAGGTAATAAAACATTTTTTGTTTCTTAGAGAATTTAATCAAACTGACTACCCATGAAGATCGAAAGTTTGGGTAGTGAGGTATATCATTTTATAGTTTTTAGTTTTTTATTTTTCAATTCCTCTTCCGATTAATCTTGACATGGTTTTTATTTAATATTCCACTACTAAAGGTAATAGATATGTCCCATGAAAACCATTTATTTCTACCAAATCATGGTGTCCATGGATTATCATGTGTAAGGAAAGAAATTTATGGGAGGACATAATAGTATTAAGTATGTTTGGAATAAGATTTGGGTAACACTTAGATAGGAAACCTTAAGGTTTAGGATACCAGAGGAATAAAATTGGGATAATCCATATGTGTCATAGGGAAAAAAGTTGTTCTCTCAACTGTCCAAGATTCTTATATGATGTGATTGACATGATAGTCTACCTAAATAGTTAAGCAATGAGAAAAAACACCATAGAGAAATCAAAAAAAATAGTGAAATATAGATCTTGGACCACTATTGGATATTATGTAATTTAAAAAGGGGTTATCATTTTAGTGGGAGAATATTTAAAAAATGTCTTATTAAATTAATGTAAAATATGATACTCATCTATTAAAAACTTCTGTTATAGATAAAATGTTAACATTATCCAACATGAATTTGATATAAATTATTGAGAAAGAAAAACTTAATAGAATAAACCTTATAGATAATATAAATGGGTAAAATTTTAAGTCATAAAAAGAATATTTTATGGTCTAGTTGTCATCCAAGGTCATTGAAACCTAAAGGAGGTATCAGTAAGGATGTATCAAGGAGGGATAATTTTTCCATTAGAAATGTAATTTTCCAGAATACCTGAATGGGTTTGAGAAACCATATAGAGAGTCCATGTCATGTATTAATGATATAAAAATTATTTCTTTGATTGTGAAGTGTATATGAACTAATAAAATAAATGTTTATTGTATCTATATTTTAACATTGATTATCTAATAACTGTAATTAAAAACCTATAAAAAATATTTTTTACATCGGTTAATAAAAAATTTATGTATAAAAATAGTTTATAATGCTAGTTTTTTAAAAAAAATCAATGTTAAAAGTCATTTAAAAAATTTATAAGACATGAATCTCGGCTTTTTATGAATTTTTTTATGTGATTTTTTATAACCCCGGTCCCTCTTCCTGATCTACCTCATTCCTTTCATTTTCATCCCACTATCATTGTTTCGTCTTCTTTCAAAATGATCAAACCACCTTCATCATTCCACCACCTCATCATAGTTGATTCTCACCATCTTCCTAGATTTGGTTAGTCCTTATCTATAAGGCCCCGGCCTTAAACCTTGCTTAATATTGAATTAAATGAATAATTCACATTGAGGATCTTTTCAGGTTTAGTGTTTTAGAGAATTAGGACATAACTATTACATCTCAAAAGATTACAAAGTAGAAACTTTTACTAAGTTTCCATAAAATAAAAACTCTTAAAAAGAAACATGTCCAGTTCCATGTTTTAGGTTGCATGACTTTCCCTTGATCCCATCCTTGACCCTATTCCACGTTAAGTCCTGTGAAAAACATTTAAAAAACTTGGGATGAGCATAAAAATCTCAGTAATGGATACACAAAGAATGAAAACTGTTATTTTTTCAAAACAACAAGTAAACCATGTATACTTTATCAAAGTAATACTTTTCACCTTTTCGAAGTAGTAAAAACTCTTCACTGAATAAAAGTTCATTACTTACCCTTCTGTAACCAAAATATTACCATAAAACCCATATAAATATCACATAACATATAAAGGTAACTTGGGACATAAACATACTTAAGTGGAATAACCATAAGGTCGACTTCCACACATATCACTTAATGGAATAGCCATTCGTCCAACTTCCATACATACTTAATGGAATAGCCATACGGCCGACTTCCATACATACTTAATGGAATAGCCATACGGCCGACTTCCATACCCAATGCATTGGAGGTTATAACGTAACCACCCCTCCTGGTATTCACGGCACCACCCATCATATGGTTTATCACGTAACCACCATAAAATGTCCAAGTACCATTATAAAATTATAACACATAAAACCAATATAAAGGAATGATAACATTTCCACATTTCAATCACAATATATCATTTAAATATATTGACAAAATAGAATCCTTTATCAAAACCATTTTCAATACCAAAATACATAAAAGAGTATATGGTATTTATTTTATTTTAAAAACATTACGGCTTGCTGAGGAAGCCAAAGATCAAATAATACTCACGGCGGTGGAAAAGGTCGTTGTCACCGCATATGTTAAAAGAAACATTCCTTTTTGTCGTTTAGTAAAACGCTTCGTAGAAAAAGATTCCTTTTGTATAAAAGTAAAATTCAAAGGGGTTTATACACCTTATAAAAGAAAGTTGTGTATAAAATGAAATATGACTCAATGAAAGGAGATTGAGACGAAGTCCCTTACAAAGACGGTATCCTTGGTTTAAGGATAAATCAATTACATAATTATGTGTGACAAACGAATACACAAAATATAAGTGGATATTAAGTGTAAAACAATCAGAGGTTATTCACACATATTCATAGAACGGCATATTCAAGGAGTATAAGTTTATCCCAAAGAATCAAATTTAGGTTAAGAAGTTCCCTTGAAAAAATTTGATAGCCTAATGGCGTCACTACAAAATTCAGAAAATGAGTTGATGAGAGATAAAAAGGGTATCTCATCACATGGAAATAAAATTTAAATCAATAAGGATATAGAATAACATATCCCAACATAATAGTATGTGAATTAAAAGACATAACAAAAGAAGTCTTTTAAAAATAGGAGGGTGAAAGGTTCCCTTACCGACTTGGGTAACTTTTGAAACATACACCCCGTGAAAGAAAGACAATACAACATTGATGTAAATACTCATAAATGAAAGTATATTACACAATTACTAAAATAATGGGCAGTACATACACCACTCAAAGGAAATTGTGGAAAATGTAGCATAAATCCCACGGGAATAAAAGTGAGATGAAAAATCCCTTACGAAAACTCGGCAGCCTAACGGCGCCACATAAAACTTACAAAAATGGATTGATGAGATCAAATAAGGTATCTCATAATATTAACATAAAGTTTATAGAAAGAGGAATATAAAATAACATCCCCCAACATAACAAATAGGATCTTAAAAGAAGTGACATAAAGGAGAGTACTTAAAAAGAAAGAGAGAGGTTAGATCTCTTACGAAAATTCGGCCGCCTAACGGCGCCACTCAAAACTTCCAAAATGGATTGATGAGATAGAATAGGGTCTCTCATCATATGAACATAAAAATTACAGTAATAGTAATATAAAATGACATCCCAATAACAAGAAAGATGATCTTTAAAAGGAATGACATAAAAGAGCATACTTAAAAAGAAAGAGAGGAGTAGGATCCCTTACCTCGGGTCCGACTTGACTCAATCGTTCTTTAACGTCCTGAATAATAAACTTGAGTTAATTTATACTTGCTTAAGAGCCTTTTTCAAGTTCATTATTACTTTTATATCAATTATTGACATGTTATAAACATTATGTAATCATTTAAGTTAATAATGTTTGTTTTGTCGATATTTGGTTCTTAAGTCAAAAGTGGACTTCTTACAATTACATGTTGTTCGTGTGGTCAAAGGTTCTTTATATCCAGAATTACATTCCTGATTTTTATATCATATATATCATATATATCCAGAATATACATGTATTTATAATATTACATAATCATTTAGAGGTAAGAAATGAAATTCACCGTTCATGGAGACGGTAAGCCGTACGTACGCATGAACGCTACTTTCATTTCTATGTCATATTAATGGAATTAAAAATAAATGAGAGATGTGTATATTTTTAATTCCAGAATTATATTCATCCTTTAGATGTATCATACATCATATATATCCATTTTATGTACTTATAATAGTACATTACATTTGAGGATAAGAAATGAAATGCACCGTTCATGGAGACGGTAAGCCGTACGTACGCATGAACGCTACTTTCATTTATATCTCATACTTTAATGGAAAGAAAACAATAATGATATAAAGGTATATTATAATTCCAGTATAACATCATATATAATAACTTTAAATCCATCCTTTATACATCCCACATATGGAATTAATGAATCAAATCACTTTGAGGGGGCGGTAGTCTGCACTTCCTAAAATGAAGATATCGCGTATACCCATAATGGAAGCCATAAAGGTATGCCACAAATGAAAAATACAGAAGATTAAGTAAAAAATAAAAATATTATATATTATATATAAACATAGTGACATCTTAATGGACACCTTTTAAGGTTTTATATGAGTGTTGAACAATCATCGTTTCGTGAGGCAGAAATTCGCCATCCACAGAAACTGTATGTTCTTTAACCATTAGATGAAGGTGTGTGTAAGTGTAGCTCGAATACTTATTATAAAAACATCCTAGTATATTGAAGATACTGGATTTGTTACAAAATAAATGAATAAAAATAGTTTAGGGGGTTGTAGAAGCAAAATAAAATAAAATAGCACAAGTGAAGACGTTACCTTAAAATTGGGTAACTCCCTTTGGTTTGAACCAAAAGGGTTTCTTGAAGAGCTTCCTGCCTAAGTTAAGGATTATAGGATGAGGAGAGGGATTTTGAGAGACAAAATGATCAGAGCTTGGCCGAACCAAAGGTTTGAGAGGTGTGGGTAAGGTGGTAGAGGTGGGGGCCTTTTATAAGAGGAGAGGAGGGTCACTCTTGGAAAAGTATAAAATGTTACTTTATTTTCAAATGGTTTTCGGATTTTAATGGTCCCACATTGATGTGTTTCGAGGATAAGGTGATAAGGGTTCTAAATCCACCCATTCAATAGGTTTTTTACATGTTTAGGTCCTAGATTTTGCATTATATTTCCATTTTATTTAAATCGTTAAATAATGAGGTCATCGCTGCATCATCATGATATCATAAATAATTTAATTTATTTAATGTCTAAAAATTATAAAAAAAATACTATGATGTATAAAATCTTTTTATATTTCCAATGAATATTTATAGTCAAAATTATGACTTGTATAACCACATGTAAAAATTGTTTTAGTAAAACAAATCATGTTTGTGACATTTTTATTTTAACTTTAAATAAAAGGCATAAATGTCATTATCAGACCCAAGTGGCTCCATGGGGTACCAAAAATTTACCCATGGGTTGTATTGGTCGGCCATAACTCATCCAATAGGGTTAGGACAAGTGTCAATATATGTTAATTTTATTATAATATCATTTTTACCTTAAATCACACTAATTACCTTTAATCGCGATTAATAAAACTTAAAAGTTACTTTTCATCAAAAATTATCTTCATCCCATTGAACCACATTTTACTTAACAATTAAAATCATTTAAATTGGATTTTTTAAATTCAAATCACAAAAGTGGTAAATTCCCATTTAAACGAAAAAACAAATTTTGTAACCACCACTTTGTGGTTTCACTATTCATCAAAAATTGGAGATTTTCAGAAAAATACCAAAAATTCACCCTAAGATATATTTGATATTCTGAATTCAAAAATGATGTCTATTTTACCAAATTCATAACATAGAAGTTTCATTAATTAATTTTATAATTATTTCCCGCAGTCAGAGCAAATAGCGTGTTTTTATGAAACAATAAGTATCAAAAGATTGACACTAGTTTAAGTCCAATTTCAAAGTGAAATTAATTCCAATGACCACTATTGGATTAAATGGTAAAAATATATTCTAATTTTATTTAAAAAACCATCCAAAAGATAATATAATCATATAAATAATCTAGAATAAAAAGAGGTTTTGAATTAAAATACAACATTTTTCACTATTCATTAAAAAATGAACTTTATCAGAAAGATACCAAAAATTTAAACAAAGTAAATTTTGATGTCCTGATTCTAAATAAGAATTTTATTTTGTCAAATATAACACATATAATTGTCAAAAATTTGATTTAAAAGAGGTTCGCATTCAAAAGGCAGTTAATCGACCTTTTAAATAATATTAGAATGTCTACGCTTAAAATTGGATTCATTCGCATTTTTAATCCTCTAAAATTTATTGTAAAGAGTAAAAATATTTGACAAACATGTATAATCATTTTGTAGGTAGTTTTGTTCATTCCCTCCATTACAACGGCTAGGCATTAACTACTATTTAAAATAATATTATTTTATTATTAGAGTGCAACGTAAGCTTCCCAAGAAACTCGTTGTTGCGTATTGGGTACGCCATCGAGCATAGTATCCCCTTTAAAGTAATATTAATATTTTATTCACAAATATGGATAAATATAAAAATGGCATATTCTTTATTTACCTGGGGTGTTACATCCTTCCCCCTTTTGGGAATTGCGTCCTCGTAATTTTAAAATTGGGCTTGGAAATATCCTTGAAAGTCCCACATCGGAACAAGAGTCGGTAAAACAATCACTTTAAAATAAAGAAAGATAAGTACAGAGGTCACCCGAGTTAACCCATACTAGGATTCCATGTAGGAAAACATGGACATGGAGGAGAAAACATAGAGTCATGTTCTGATGGATAATGATAGAAAACATGCTTAGGAGAAAGTTAACCACAAGAAAATCACAAACTTGTGATGGGTTAAATGGTATTTGATTCCCCAGTAGGAAAAGTTAACATACAACATTTTTGTTTTAAGTTACTATTCATTGAGGAATTTATTTTTGATCCTAACTAAATCATAATGAAACATACTTACTTGTCATGTAGACTTCTAACTTTTACTAGATTCCTTAATCAAATTCATATTTTCTCCAAAAGACGAGTATTTAGGAAGACTTGTTTGCATTAAGAGTACTATAATCAATTTCTAGAGAATCACCTAATCCAAAAAAGAGAACTATTTAATTCCCATGTCTTTAGACTCTAACCAAAACCAAAACCAAAAAGGTTAGTACAAGATCAGATAATCCAGAAAAGGATAACCCTTTATAAAAAGAAAATCTATTCTTAATCTCCAAAATTTTCCCAACAAAACCCAAAGTTCAACGAGGATCATTAGATAAACAATTTGTCCATAAAATTCTTCAAAGTAAACCAAACTAAGATTGAATCCCAAATATTTTAAGGATTTAGTCACATAGTCTTCCAAGTTAAGTCGTAACATTTATCTCCAAAAAAACATCAGTTGCTCCTAAAGTCTCGCATTGAAAAGTAATTAACCTAATCACATATCCTCCATGATAAGTTAATCGTTTTCATAAAAACCCAAAATCAACTTACTCTTAATTCATAAAGTCACCTAACTAAAAAGAATAATTCATACTAACCAGGGACTTCACGTAGTCCAGTGGTAGGCGATAAATACCCATTTCACTTTGGTTGTGGGTTCGATTCCCGCAACTTTGTCCGACGCGACGGGTTGTCACACGGTCTGCGTGTTGTCCTTTTTATAAAACTCCAAAAATAACCCTAACATGTTTTAACCTTAATAGTTTCTTTATACCTCTCATTTTCATCCAAATTCATTACGGTCTCAACATATTAATTCTTGAAGTCTTATTTCACCACCATAAGATAAAATAAAATGATTCCCAAAATGAATAACATCATACCTTGATCATGGTGTCCACTCAGTTTCATCGTCATCTTTCTCACGTAGGTAGAAGTCCCATGCATTACAACAATGATTTAGAGATCCTTCAAAATCATTTTCTTCATCCATCCAAATACACCTTGTACAACATGGGTCATATGGGTGTTCATAGAAAAACAGTTTTGGAAAATAATCATGTATGACATATAATTCCAAAACATCTGATAAAACATGATTTCTATAAAATAGTCGGACAGAATTTGAGTTGAAACTTTCTATTATGGGTCCTTTTAAAATACCATAAGTATGTGATGAGAGACTATATTTTAAAATAAAATATAAATAGGTTGTGCAAGGGTCTCCATCCTCAACACAATCTTTAAAATCATAATATTCTTTAAATTCTTGTGATAAGGTAAAATATTTGAAAATACCTTGATAATATTTACCTTTCTTGAAAATATGAGAATATTGTGAAAATAGTATTTGTCTAAAAACAACCCATGATCCATGACGATAAAGAGGTATAGTGGAGGTGTTTGATATCTCAAACAAATGCTTGCAAGTGATTTGTATGCTAGAAAAAGTGTCACAGTCATCCGAACATGACTTTGCAATAATTATTACAAGCATGTCATCAGGAAGAGATAGGAATGTCATTTGAGATCCTTCTCCTTACATTCGTAACCGAATTTACTTGACCTGAAAAAAGTTATAAAACAAGGATTTAACTGAAATAATAGATATAGGGACTAATTATGTGTCTAACAAAAACTCTTAATCCCTAAAGTTGTTTAAACCAACCTCTGATACCAACTATAAGGCCCCGGCCTTAAACCTTACTTAATATTGAATTAAATGAATAATTCACATTGAGGATCTTTTTAGGTTTAGTGTTTTAGAGAATTAGGACATAACTATTACATCTCAAAAGATTACAAAGTAGAAACTTTTACTAAGTTTCCATAAAATAAAAACTCTTAAAAAGAAACATGTCAAGTTCCATGTTTTAGGTTGCATGACTTTCCATTGATCCCATCCTTGACCCTATTCCACGTTAATTCCTGTGAAAAAACATTTCAAAAACTTGGGATGAGCATAAAAAGCTCATTAAGGGATACACAAAGAATGAAAACTGTTAGTTTTTCAAAACAACAAGTAAACCATGTATAATTTATCAAAGTAATACTTTTCACCTTTTTGAAGTAGTAAAAACTCTTCACTGAATAAAAGTTCATTACTTACCCTTCTGTAACCAAAATATTACCATAAAACCCATATAAAGATCACATAACATATAAAGGTAACTTGGGACATAAACATACTTAAGTGGAATAACCATAAGGTCGACTTACACACATATCACTTAATGGAATAGCCATTCAACCAACTTCCATACATACTTAATGGAATATCCATATGGCCGACTTCCATACATACTTAATGGAATAGCCATACGGCCGACTTCCATACCCAATGCATTTGAGGTTATAACGTAACCACCCGTCCTAGTATTCATGGCACCACCCGTCATATGGTTTATCACGTAACCACCCGTAAAATGTCCAAGTACCATTATAAAATTATAACACATAAAACCAATATAAAGGAATGATAACATTTCCACATTTCAATCACAATATATCATTTAAATATATTGAAAAAATAGAATCCTTTATCAAAACCATTTTCAATACCAAAACACATAAAAGAGTATATGGTATTTATTTTATTTTAAAAACATTACGGCTTGTTGAGGAAGACAAAGATCAAATAATACTCTCGGCGGCGAAAAAGGTCATTGTCACCACGTACGTTAAAAGAAACATTCATTTTTTTCGTTTAGTAAAACGCTTCATAGAAAAAGATTCCTTTTGTATAAAAGTAAAAGTCAAAGGGGTTTATACACCGTATAAAAGAAAGTTGTGTATAAAATGAAATATGCCTCAATGAAAGGAGATTGAGACGAAGTCCCTTACAAAGACGGTATCCTTGGTTTAAGGATAAATCAATTACACAATTATGTGTGACAAACGAATAAACCAAATATAAGTGGATATTAAGTGTAAAAAAATCAGAGGTTATTCACACATATTCATAGAACGACATATTCAAGGAGTATAAGTTTATCCCAAAGAATCAAATTTGGGTTAAGAAGTTCCCTTGCAAAAATTTGACAGCCTAATGGCGTCACTAAAAAATTCAGAAAATGAGTTGATGAGAGAAAAAAAGGGTATCTCATCACATGGAAATAAAATTTAAATCAATAAGGATATAGAAGAACATATCCCAACATAATAGTATGTGAATTAAAAGACATAACAAAATAATTCTTTTAAAAATAGGAGGGTGAAAGGTTCCCTTACCGACTTGGGTAACTTTCGAAACATACACCCCGTGAAAGAAAGACAATACAACATTCATGTAAATACTCATAAATGAAATTATATTACACAATTAGTAAAATAATGGGCAGTAAATACACCACTCAAAGGAAATTGTGGCAAATTTAGCATAAATCCCACAGGAATAAAAGTGAGATGAAAAATCCCTTACGAAAACTCGGCAGCCTAACGGCACCACATAAAACTTACAAAAATGGATTGATGAGATCAAATAGGGTATCTCATCATATTAACATAAAGTTTATAGAAATAGGAATATAAAAGAACATCCCCCAACATAACAAATATGAGCTTAAAAGAAGTGACATAAAGGAGAGTACTTAAAAAGAAAGAGAGATGTTAGATCTCTTACGAAAATTCGGCAGCCTAACGGCGCCACTCAAAACTTCCAAAATGGATTGATGAGAGAGAATAGGGTCTCTCATCATATGAACATAAAAATTAAAGTAATAGTAATATAAAATAACATTCCAATAACAAGAAATATGATCTTTAAAAGGAATGACATAAAAGAGCGTACTTAAAAAGAAAGAGAAGAGTAGAATCCCTTACCTCGGGTCCGACTTGACTCGATCATTCTTTAACGTCCTGAATAATAAAATTGAGTTAATTTATACTTGCTTAAGAACATTTTTCAAGTTCATTATTCCTTTTATATAAATTATTGACATGTTATAAACATTATGTAATCATTTAAGTTAATAATGTTTGTTTTGTCGATATTTGGTTCTTAAGTCAAAAGTGGACTTCTTACAATTACATGTTGTTCGTGTGGTCAAAGGTTCTTTATATCCAGAATGACATTCCTGATTTGGATATCATATATATCATATATATCCAGAATATACATGTATTTATAATATTACATAATCATTTAGAGGTAATAAATGAAATGCACTGTTCATGGAGACGGTAATCCATACGTACGCATGAACGCTACTTTCATTTCTATGTCATATTAATGGAATTAAAAATAAATGAGAGATGTGTATATTTTTAATTCCAGAATTATATTCATCCTTTAGATTTATCATACATCATATATATCCATTATATGTACTTATAATAGTACATTACATTTGAGGATAAGAAATGAAATGCACCGTTCATGGAGACGGTAAGTCGTACGTACGCATGAACGCTACTTTCATTTCTATCTCATACTTTAATGGAAATAAAACAATAATGATATAAATGTATATTATAATTCCAGTATAAAATCATATATAATAACTTTAAATCCATCCTTTATACATCCCACATATGGCATTAACGAATCAAATCACTTTGAAGGGGCGGTAGTCCGCACTTCCTAAAATGAAGATATCACGTATACCCATAATGGAATCCATAAAGGTATGCCACAAATGAAAAATACAGAAGATTAAGTAAAACATAAAAATATTATATATCATATATAAACATAGTGACATCTTAATGGCCACATTTAAAGGTTTTATATGAGTGTTGAACAATCATCGTTTCGTGAGGCAGAAATTCGTCATCCACAGAAACTGTATGTTCCTTAACCATTACATGAAGGTGTGTGTAAGTGTAGCTCGAATACTTATTATAAAAACATCATATTATATTGAAGATACTGGATTTGTTACAAAATAAATGAATAAAAAGAGTTTAGGGGGTTGTAGAAGCAAAATAAAACAAAAGAGCACAAGTGAAGACGTTACCTTAAAATTGGGTAACTCCCTTTGGTTTGAACCAAAAGGGTTTCTTGAAGCTCTTCTTGCCTAAGTTAAGGATTCTAGGATGAGTAGAGGGATGTGGAGAGACAAAATGATCAGAGGTTGTCCGAACCAAAGGTTTGAGAGGTGTGGGTAAGGTGGTAGAGGTGGGGGCCTTTTATAAGAGGAGAGGAGGGGCACTCTTGGAAAAGTATAAAATGTTACTTTATTTTCAAATGGTTTTCGGATTTTAATGGTCCCACATTGATGTGTTTAGAGTATAAGGTGATAAGGGTTCGAAATCCACCCATACAATAGGTTTTTTACATGTGTAGGTCCTAGATTTTGCATTATCTTTCCATTTTATTTAAATCGTTAAATAATGAGGTCATCGCTGCATCATCATGATATCATAAAGAATTTAATTTATTTAATGTCTAAAAATTATAAAAAAAATACTATTATGTAGGAAATCTTTTTATATTTCCAATGACTATTTATAGTCAAAATTCTGACTTGTATAACCACATGTAAAAATTGTTTTAGTAAAACAAATCATGTTTGTGACATTTTTATTTTAACTTTAAATAAAAGGCATAAATGTCATTATCAAACCCAAGTGGCTCCATGGGGTACCGAAAATCGACCCATGGGTTGTCTTGGTCGGACATAACTCATCAAATAGGGTTAGGAAAAGTTTCAATATATGTTAATTTTATTATAATATCATTTTTACCTTAAATCACACTAATTACCTTTAATCGCGATTAATAAAACTTAAAAGTTGCTTTTCATCAAAAATTATTTTCATCCCATTGAACCACATTTTACTTAACAATTAAGATCATTTAAATTTTATTTTTGAAATTCAAATCACAAAAGTGGTAAAGTCCCATTTAAACGAAAAATCAAATTTTGTAACCACCACTTTGTGGTTTCACTATTCATCAAAAATTGGAGATTTTCAGAAAAATACCAAAAATTCACCCTAAGCTATATTTGATATTCCGAATTCAAAAATGATGTCTATTTTACCAAATTCATAACATAGAAGTTTCATTAATTAATTTTATAATTAATTCCCGCAGTCAGAGCAAATAGCGTGTTTTTATGAAACAATAAGTATCAAAAGATTGACACTAGTTTAAGTCCAATTTCAAAGTGAAATTAATTCCAATGACCACTATTGGATTAAATGGTAAAAATATATTCTAATTTTATTTAAAAAACCATCCAAAAGATAATCTAATCATATAAATAAACTATAATAAAAAGAGGTTTTGAATTAAAATACAACATTTTTCACTATTCATTAAAAAATGAACTTTATCAGAAAGATACCAAAAATTTAAACAAAGTAAATTTTGATGTCCTGATTCTAAATAAGAATTTTATTTTGTCAAATATAACACATAGAATTGTCAAAAATTTGATTTAAAAGAGGTTTGCATTCAAAAGGCAGTTAATCGACCTTTTAAATAATATTAGAATGTCTACGCTTAAAATTGGATTCATTCGCATTTTTAATCCTCTAACATTTATTGTAAAGAGTAAAAATATTTTACAAACATATATAATCATTTTGTAGGTAGTTCTGTGCATTCCCTCCATTACAATGGCTAGGCGTTAACTACTATTTAAAATAATATTATTTTATTATTAGAGTGCAATGTAAGCTTCCCAAGAAACTCGTTGTTGCGTATTGGGTACGCCATCGAGCATAGCATCCCCTTTAAAGTAATATTAATATTTTATTCACAAATATGGATAAATATAAAAATGTCATATTCTTTATTTACCTGGGGTGTTACATTATCCCATGGTTTTTATAATTCCTCTATCATTATTTTCGTTTTTCCATGATGTTATCATAGATAAACTTTCCAAATTCCCAATGAGATTTATCAGTGGACATTCAAGATACCCCATGAGTTTCCCTTGAAAACAAAAAAAAATATGAACATCATGAAATGATCTTTAGATTTGGATCAAGTAAGAAAAATAATATAAATCATTAAGTCTAATTTTCATGTGTTCATTTTGTTTATACAATTTTATAATTCTTTTATTTTGGTTTTTTTTTCTAAGGAATATTATGTGTATTGAAATAATTTTTTAAAAAAAATGTATAGAATTAAATTCCAATTATTTTAATAAACTATATATACTTATGGTATAGGTAACCTTCCAAGTTGTTTATTAAAGTAATCTACATGGGATGTTTCAACAGTTTCCTGAAAATAAGGCTTTTGAAATTAGTTTTTATAGTTGAAATTAAAAAATTACTTACAACTTTGGATATATTAATTATGATCAAAAATATATGTTAAAACATAAATAAACAATGTTAAAAGTGTATTATTCTATAGTTGATGACACCAAATTTATATTTTATAATTTTTATAAATATATAGGGGTTCAAATTTAAGGAAAGGATCAAAAAATCATTTATTTTTTATTCAAGTGATGAAGTAATTTTGTTACATTAATAATTTTTATTCAAAAGAAATAATTTAAGATTAAATGGATCTAAATAAATGATGTATATTTTAATCTTATTTTATATTATATGATAAGAAAAATTGTGTCTAAATAAATAGTTGTTATGAATAAAATGAGTTGATGCTTTTTATACACATGTTTTATGGTTTATCAAATTATATAATATGTTTGTAAAGAATACAAGGATAAAATATTTTATCCAAGATAAAATATTTTATCCAATATATTTTTTAAAATAAGAGAGAAATATTTCTTACCACCCTTCAATAATATATTTTAAAGAATAAAATATTCTTTTTAGAATAAACACATAGAATATTATATAATATATAGTTTTAATAGTTTATAAATTAAATATTATCACTAAATAAAATATGTTCTATTTCCTAACATAAATTAGTTTTTATTTTTTAAAATATATTCTAAAGAAAATATAGTTTATATGAGGCTATTGTGAGTGTGTTTGAACTTAGGGAAGTTCAAAGTGTAATAAATAAAAAATTATAACAGTTCAATTCTATGTGAAAGTCACGTTATAACCTAAAAGAGTTTAGGATTTATTAGTAAATATTTATTTTAACATGATGAGTTACATTTAAAAATTTCCCCAAATGATCTCAGATAAAAATTAAAAAATGGAAAATTCCCAATACGATGATGATTAACTTAGAAATAGTTCAAAGTAGGTAGAAAAAGTTATTAAAATCGTAACATTAGATATTTTTAAGTAAAGAATTTTAAATATTACATTCAAATATTTGAACATAAGGATTTTAAATCTTAATCTCACCATTATTAAAACAATATTTCTTTATATATATTACAAATTTAATATTTTAATGGTGGATTTATTATATGGTCACATAGATATGTAATGATCTTAACAAATCCTTAAATTTTCGGCAAATATAATTCATATATGGTGGTTAATCATATATAATATTATTATATTGGCACTTATGTATAGTTTTTTAGTATTATAAATGAAGTTTAAGAATAAAAAATGTATCATTATATATAAAAATATAGTCTCCACTTTATCATTATTTCATATTGACTATATATATTCATAAATTTTAATGATAATTAACCTCTCAAAGTATCACTTTGAGTTATCCCTGGTCGATAGACAACATGGAATGTTATATTTTGTGATCAAATGTGAATATTATATTGGGATGGGTTTTTTATAGATATGAAAAAATTGCTCCTAAAGCACAAAATAAGTTTTTTGTACTGGATAACCCATTATGTATAACACATAGAGTATCATAAACTATGTCGTTAGTATGCTTGTGGTGGATGTTTCATATTGAATCCTTATACCTTAAGTTTATAAGATACCTAGAATAATAAATTTTATATTTTTATACATGTATTATACTATCCTTGAGGTTAATCTAATCAAGGTGTGGTTAGGTGTGTTATCGGTCAATTCATCAGTTAAGGTTTATCCAAGATGATATTTCTAATCTCATATGATGGGTATGATATCTAGTTCCTCGATTATGATTGATTGAGAGGGGGTATATCCATACCTAGATAAGTTATATTTTATGTTCTTGTCTATTTATACAAGTTTCATGTGATTTTTCTTATATTAGGGTGAATGACATGTTATGTGTTCAATGTGTAGTCAGTTATACATGAAGAATATAGATTGTATAAGTAGGATATATGGGATTAACATGATCTATGTACCATTATCACTTTATTCCTCATAAAAAATGGATTTTATAACTATTCATACTTGTATATGATACATCCAGTGGTCACAAGTATATAGATACATGTGTTTGATAATTATATTAGATCCCTTTGTATCATGATTAAAACTAATGTTTTGTTATAGTTCATTATTTTATTAAAATTATGTATCAAGGAATTTATAATTTTATCAATTCTATAAATTCTCATGGGGTCACACTTATTGGTTATATGAATAAGGATTATGTTTTGTTACAAAGTGTTAGTATAAAACTTTGAGGGTTACCCCAAAAGTGTTTTGGATAATATCCAAAGTAAGTCTTGGATGGATTTTTATAAGTTGATACATATGATATAAAATGTGGTAAAAATGAATGGTAGATTTTCCAAAATAAATTTTGGAAGGTATCCGAAAAGGGGTTTTTGATATGGTTTCACAAGTTGTCACATATAATATGAAATAATTCGAAATAACTCAAGTCGGTAAGTATTTAGTGCAAGTAAGATATTGTTATAAATATGAACTAAAGATTAAATCATGAAATGGTGGTTCAAACCACATCACAGTTTGTGATAGTGTAAACCATGATATAGTGGGGGTTACTATTATGGGGTTTAGTGCTTTAGAATGTAGATGTTATGAGATAACGCTAATATTTTCATATTCTCTCATCCAAGCTATCATGTATTGATTGACTATCATGTGATTATGATTCAATTAACTTTTGATGATAAAATATGACATGTTTAATGAATATAATGTTTCATTATTTATTGATCTAGTGTTACAAAATGTTTGAAATTTTTATCTTTATCATCAAATGTTTTTAAAATGTTTAGAGAATCCTAGAGTGTCCTTAGTGCCTATAAAATATTCCAAGATCGTGAGATGGTTGAGGTACATCATTCCTATCATAGAAATAAAAATTTGAAATACCTATTTAGATATCATTTATCTTTATACCTCTATTAAAATTTTCTATAAAACTAATGATAGAAGTGATTCATTCCATGCATTGGGAAATTCATATATCCCATAGATACCCTTGGATGAAGGGGTTTATTGACTGCTTCTATTAGGGTCAAGCCATGTGAAAATAATTTTTTTTATAAGTTGTAGATCTACTAGAAAGATTGAATCTAGCAGTCTAACATCTAATTTTGGATGGATATGGAGTATTATTTCAACCAATGTTCTAATATCCAGAATAAGGATGGTCAGAAGTTATCATACTGGATGATCCAAAATGGGGAATTTCAGTCAGAATCAAGCATCCAAAACTTAAACCATTAATATTATGATGGATTTATAATGAATACTTAAAGGAAATGCATGATTTTTTTCCTTTAAATGTTGTGAAATAATTTTTACTTATGGTTTTTTGATAAAGGGAATATATAAGTATCTTCAAGGAGCATATGTAAGTTTTTTTTATGGTATAAAAAGCAGGAACTGTGTACCATAATTTAGAGTTTATGTGGTTGAAGTATTTGACCATATAGAGGGTTACCCATGAAGATAAAACTGAGGTGGAATCATTGCCCACAAATATTATATTATGGTTCCTACTAAATACACTAGTTGGGATCCACTATTTAGTAGGGTGGAATCACTTGTAGTGATGAATAATTAAAAATTTTAATAATATTATGGATCATTAATAAAAGATTTTGAAACATTCCTATAATGGATTATAACTCACATCCAAACCAATTAAAATACCTATTTTTTTCTTTTTCATTTATTTTTTTAAATAATTTTTATTCAAAAATTCTTTTCTATTTTATTTGGAGGATAGTGATTCAGTGTGGCAACTTAGGTGCATTTTTTATCTAACAACTGATGTATTGGGTTCATGAGTTTATTCTGGTACTTTTATTCCACCTTGTAAGCTTGAAAGGTGCAACATTTGATGGTTTTATTATAAGTTTCATCAGACCCAAAAATTGGTATTAGAGATTTGGTTACAGAGCTTTGAATGACTAGACCTTGGTAAAGGTGATTCGGAGCTCGATTTAGTAGCATCATTATTCCCTTTTCCTTATCTTTTAATTCTAGTAATAAGTTATTAATCCCTCTTATGTGTTCCTAAAATTAGTGTGAGTTCACTATGTCTAGAATAAATGGATTTGGATGTGGGTAATTTATGGTTGGAGAAGTTTTATGGGAATTATTTCATATTGTGGAAGATGTAGATAGTGGATTGTCTACTACATAAGGATCTTAATCATCTATTGATGGGTACCAATCTGAACATAATGTTTAAGGAAAAATGGGAGAGGCTGAATAATAAATTACTTTTAGTTCTATATATTTAACTAGCCCATAATGTGTCTTATAACATCTAGTAGATGAAAATTATATCAGAACATATGAAGTCATTTGCTGATATGCCTGAGAAGTTGCTAACAATGAACAAAGTTTCCCTCTTGTATAGGTTGTTTGGCATGAGGATATCAAATTTTAATCCTATGGATAATCACATCAATAAATTAAATATGATTATAGGTCAGTTGTAACTAGAAAAGGTGGCCTATATAGATCTAAAATAGGTGTTGTTGTTACTCTCATCACTCCCAGAATCTTAGGATGCAATGGTGAACATAGTAACTCAAGCGATAAGTCAAACCTTGTGTTTATGTATGTTAAGGACCTAATCTTGAATAAATAACATTATCATAAGGATATACAAGAGTATTTTTTTAAATTCCTATAGTGTGGAAGGAAGGGCCAATTCATAGCATAGAAAAATCACAAGAAGGGAAAGTAATAAGAATTTGGAACGTGGGTATCTTGATAAAAGGTGGTCCCATGTTTTTTTAATTATGGGAAGAAAAGTAACCTTAATAAAGATTTAAATGAATAGGGAGTCAAATCTTGAATATATGGTTCTAGAATCATATTCAAGAATATTATGTTAGGATATATGGCAGGTATGCTATTAAGTGTTGCTAGTTTACTTGAGTCTTCGGTAATCAAATCTAGAGATTATTTTCACTCAATATTTGAGAGAGGGTGTGTGAGGAATTATAATTCTAAAAGTTTCATAAGGTTGTATCTTTCATATAATAATGATTTAAATATTATAATAATGGGTGGTGTTTACATTTTAATAAGAAAAAAAATCTTTCTGGGGTTTCAAAGAGTGTTTCACAAACTTAATGGAATGGGTCTCTAAAATATATCTATAGATGGAGTCTAGATAATTACACATGATTCCATGATGGTGTACAAAGTAGTTTATCACTGAACATTTTACCTGATATAAGTATCAAAAGGTTCAATTCATTCTAGACAAGTAACTTCTGCAAAGTTATGGCATAACCATTTGGGACACTTAAGTGAGAAAGGGGTGAAGGAACTAGGTGTTAAAAGGATATTGAATATTGGAAGCATGGAGTATGAAACATGAAAATATTTTGTCTTTGGAAATAAGAAGAATTTTTTATTTCAAATGGAAGGTAAGACATTAAATAAATAGAAGTTATAGTTGGTTCATATAGATGTATGGGAGCCAGTTGCAATTCTTTCTCACAGAGGGTTTCCATATTATATCACATTAATCAATGATGCTACTTGGAAGTTGTGAGTGTTATTTATCAATAAAAATCCCAAGGTGGTTAAAACCTTTATTTAATAGATATCCATAGTGTAAAAGGATATTAGTTTCAAGCTAAAGTGCTTAAGATCTGATAATGGTGTGGGATTCCCCAAGGTATTTTGGGTGAAAGCAATGAATTGTGTGGCTTATTTAATAAATAAGAGTCCCTCTTCTCTATTGGGGACTTTTATAGATCCATTAATCCAAAAGTAATTTTGATTTCAACCATCTCAAAGACTTTGGTTCACTTTCCTATGTCCACTTTGATTCCAATTAGAAGGAAAAACTAGAGGCTAAGTCCTGAGCATGTTACTTTATGGGATATAGTGATGATGAATTTGGTTTTTGAATATGGGATAATAACTCTCTAAAGGTTTTCATAAGTCAAAATATCATATTTGATAAAGAGATCTTGTAGAAATATAAGAAATAGGAAGATAATACCAATTACATTAAACTATAAATAGAGGATGAGGTTCAAATAAATGGACATTTTGAAGTTGTGGATATTTCAAAGAGAATTTAGGGAGTGTTTCAGTATCAAAATCACTAGACCATCTAGAGGATTTTTCAAAAGGATGTCAAGTTCTGATAGTGTTTCCATAGACAAAATTACTATAGAGATTAAGGGCAATAGAAACTTAGGGTAGAGATTTGGTAGGTGAAGTTTTTTAAGTAGTAGTTTCAGAAGGATTAGAGTCATAGAGGAAGTTTCTAAGGTCTACCAGGATCAAGCACCAAGTGTAGAGGTATGGAATTGATCAACATTACTTCTCATAGATGATGGAGTGACCAAGAACCTAGAAGAGTTTATAAGTCTAAAGGACATGAAATAGTGAGAGTTACCCATGAAGTATAATATTGAATCCTTTCATTTTATAAGAACATAGGATCTAACATAAAGGCTTTTTGAGAAGAAAGTACTTCATAATAATTGGTATTATCAATTGAAGGAAGAATTTGACAGTAGATAGGGGTACAAGGAAAGTCTATTAATGAATGGTTTTCAACAAACAAAATGTGCAGATTTCTTAGATATATTTTCTCTAGTTTTTAAACATATGATTATTAAGATGGTGATTAGTATGGTTAAAATGGAAGGACTTCATTTTTAATAGATTTATGTGAAGACATCATTTATTTATGAGAATCTAGATGAATAAATTTACATGGAACATGAGAAAGGTTTTATAGAGGAATAGAACTTAAATCTCATGTTCAAGATAAAATAAATCCTTTTTGGATTAAATCAAGCATCAAGTCAATGGAACCTAAAGATTAATTTTATTATGGATAATCATAATCTCATGTATAGAAATAAATATCATTGTTATTACCAAAAGGTGTTCAATGATATGATATTCATCATCATACTTCTCTATGTTGATGACATGATTATTGTTGGACCTATGATGGAAATGATTGATGATTTAAAGGTTCAATTATCTAGAATATTTGAGATTAAGGATCTTGATCTGTATAGACTAATATTGGGGATGCAGATCATGAGAGACTTGAGTTCTGGAATATGTTCCTTACTCAATGTGATTACATCTATAAGGTGGTGGAGTTTTTGTAGTGGGTGAGGCGAATCTGATTACCATGCCCTTGGATATATATTTCAAGTTGAGAAAATAGAAGGCACTGCAAATAAAAACTAAGTTAGAGTTCATGGAAAAGGTTTTTTATGAATCGACAATTGGAAGCTTGATGTATGCCATGGTTTTCACTTGATCAAACATTTTGCTGGTACTGGGATTTATCAGTATCTTTATAGAAAATCTTAAAAGGGAGTATTAGGAAGTGGTCATATGGATTATCTAGTATTTAAAGGGTTCCAAAATTTTGTCTCTTTGATTTATAATTAATTAAATTTTTCAAGTGTTTTTGGATTCATACTTTGAAAGAGATTCAAACACATGAAATAGAACCATAGGCTATGTGTTAACCTAAGGAATCCCAAGCATCACATATATAAATATTACATCATTTTAGATGAATATTCAATACATCTCATAATAATACATGTCTTAAAACTATAAAAATTTAGTTTCTTTAGAGACTAGATATATAATTAACTTATTTCATGAAATATCTTTAACATATCTCATAGATTTATTCTCATATAGTACCCTTCTTAGATATATTTTTCTTAACACCTTTCTTCATAATCTAGAGAAATTAAAAAATAATAAAGGGTGAGATCATATGCACAGTAAGGGTAAACATGGGATATATCAATCGATGATCATAAGTGATCATAATATAATCATAAGGATGTGATAACATGATAATAACATATAAAAACATACCCAACAAGTCATAAACCATAAATCATGATTCATGGAATAAGGCTTTGTCATAACAAAATACATTAACCATAAGAGTATAGAATCGTCAATAATAAATCATGATCCATGAGAGAATATAATAATAATAAGTTATAAATTTTTGGTATAAAATTTTGGCATAAACATAAGATTATAAATCATATATCAAGTCTACCCACCAAGTTATTCATCACATTATAGGATTAGGTTAACCACCAATGTACCATCTTGAGCTTGGGATAACTACCCATGTACCCACTTGGGATTAGGATAAACACCCATGTACCCATTGAGATCAAGAGATATAAAATATTTCCTAATGAATTTGAGGGATATAATGTATCCACTCATCACTTAATAATAAACCATTCATATATATAGAATAAGAACATAAGAGCATTCATCATTCCTTCATAGTTTAATTAACTTGTGGGAAAGAAATGTGTTTCATGAAAACTTTCATAAAACATCATCATAAAAATATATCTGGTAAAATAAAGTGTATTTTTTCATTATATAACATCCTTAGTGAAACATAAACAACATTAAAGGATGTTTATATAGATAATATATACTTTTATAAATCATTAGAAATATACTTCAAAAAATAAGAGAAAACATCCTTTTCTTTTGATAACTTTTAAAAAATAAAAATCACTAAAATAATGAGAATAATATTTTCTTTGAAAAACTAAGTAAAAAATTAAATGAATATAAATTATTAATAATTTACATGAAATTGATAAAATCCTTTCATGTCATATATGTTAAAAAGAAAACATTCTTTTCATACTTTTGTAAAAAGTTAAAAGTGATTTATATGGAAAATATTTAGAAAGATTAATTTTAATAATTTGTAATGAAATTAAAATTTAGTAATAATACCTTTATTAAACATTTATTTATAGATATAAATTTATATGAAACAATTTTAAGAACATGGAAATAGAATAGAAATAATTCTAACCAAAAGGAGAAATAAAGTCAGTTTTTCTTAAAAACATTCTTTCAGACTTTTTGAGTAATAAAGAGTGGGAAGTGGAAAGAATAATTGAATACCACCATAAATAATCATATTATAAGAAAATATTTTGGTTTTAATAGATAAATAACATAAAATTCCTTGTAATGAAAATTTAAACATAAATAATCCTGATAAAAGTGATATTTTAACATAAACTTTTACTTCAAGTCCCAACTTGCTTCGTACGCACTCTAACATCATGTATAATAAATTTAGATTTATTATAAATCTGTAACAAAACTATATTCATAATTATATTACTATATATAATTCCATTATAATTTATGATTACCCATTTACTAACAATTTTTCATTAAAATTGATATTCAGGTATTAACTTTTCTATTTTCCATGTATGTTTCGGTTCAGAGATTTCGGTCCTTTCAAATTGCTTATGGTGTCAGTATCTAAATGATATTAATAATTTCATAAATATAATATTTATTCATTATATACACTTATATAACCATAAATGTAAATAGGTGATGAAAAATGAATTACATCGTTTCATGGAGACAGTAGTCCACACGTATGCACATGTGATGTTTTCATTTTTCAATTGATGGAAAGAAATGAAGGTTTTAATGACCTAAATTTTCAAAAAGATACATATTATTATTTTTCTAGTTTAAATTCCTTATTTTATCTTAGTAATCATTCTCTAAGGACTAAGTAAGGTCATTGGAGCGTCCGGGGATTGTTTGGATCTCGGAGCTCTAGAAATTGGAGAGGTAGATTGGGCTGCATAGTTAGCACACAGTTAGTGATAACCATGAGACTCAATCATACGAGGCACCCAGTGCATAAGAGGAGGTATCACATTTTTTATGTAACCATACGAGCCAATTTTCATGCTCGTGTGGGTGTTTTATATTTTTTGATAGAGGCATTTTACATGGCTTACATACGGTTAGTCTAACTGTGCACCTAGCCCGTGTGAGTGGGGTTCTTGTATAGTGGTTGATGCATGGTCGGTGCACAGTTTTTCCAACCATGAATCCAAACCATGTGACCCCTAATTTGAAGGGGAATTCACTATTTTTTTCCTCAAAATGTTTTAAACCCCTCTTGTCCTATTCTTCCTCCTCCAATAGACGTGCAGTGCCCCTTCCTCTCCCATGAGCTCTTCCTCCTCTTTTCCTAGGTTCGTTGATAACTCCCTCATATGATATTCATTTTCATCAACGTCATAAGCATTTGATCCACAATGGTATGATCATTAATCCTCTTACTTCTATTCTTCATGTATCCCTCCATATATTTTTCTATTTTGGTGTGATCTCATATTCCATATTTTCAGGGCATTAGTTTGTTCTTCTTATTTATGTCATTCTATCTTGATTCAAGGGCCGAGACTGGATGAGGAGATCTCTACAAACCTAAGGTAGGTGTTATAGAATTTTTCTTAAATTTTTATGTGTTTTCATAGTATTTTTCATTGTGATAGATTTCATACTTTTTCATGTGTTGCCTAAAAATTTGTTAAACCTCTTTAATTAATTGTACCATGTTATGACACTCCCATAGACCTGTGTTGAATTATTAGGTGATGTCATCCTCATTGATTTCCACCCCTTTGGAATTGATAAATTAAATTATCTCTTTTATATAAATTTTTAAATGACCAAACACCATCTAAGTGTGTGGATTAAATTTAAATATATAAATTTCCTTGCTTTATAAATTGAATGGATAAGTTTAAATGAATGAAAGTGGGTGTCAGGCCACGCCACATGTTGAATATTTATAAATATGAATTGTATGAATTGGGACACCCATGGTTGGATGGGGTAAATTATTATAAATATTTTATTAATACCTCATGTTTATTATTATTAAACTATAGATAATGGTCATTGAACAATGGTTAAGGGTTTTGTTGGGCATAGAGTTTCAAACTCCCTTACGTTGGGTATTGGGCATAGCGTCTCACATTGTTTAACTTATTTAGGTGATGGGAATTATGTTACACATTCCTCTATATCGAGTGTTGGGAATGACAACTCGCCCAGTTTTCTTTAGTGATGAGCATGAAATCTTTCATTCATATGAGATTTAGGGATAGTACCCTTGCTAGAGCTATTGGATCATTAGACTAGTCATGGATGCCTAAGTTACGCCCTAGGTCAAACTAGCACCTAATATCCATTTATATTCCTATAGATATCTATATATATAGAGTGTATATACATGTATACATATTATATATATATATTACTATATATTTATATATGGTAAACTGGTCAGAATCATTTCGGCCCATGCCGAAGCTGGTAGAGTCATCCAGGTGTCCTACTGGAACCTGAGGCGACTAGTGTATATTTTCTAGAATTATTTATTGTTCCTTATACCTACACACTTCTATATTATACAAACTAACTATATTATTCTATACACCATTTTTGGTGGCCTAATGAGTTTATGTTACACCCTACTTAGGTCGCCTTTGGTACCCGAGTAGACTTTGTGACTATAGGTGTGGACAAGGGCAAGTTCCCTGCCATAGATTCTTGATTTGTTTACTTATATCATAGATCATAGGAGTAGAGGACCGAGAATATTCTTGTGATACTAGTGGATATATCTTTTGGTATTTTTGTATCTTGGTATTTTTGTATCTTTATATAGAATTTTGTATATGTTTATACTTTGTATCCCCTATATCCCCTTTTTGTACATCATCATTCCATGACATCATTTCGTATATGACTCAACCTATGGATTGGTTATTTTTACTGATTGGATATTTACTTTTATATTGTGATATTAGTTATCTATTATAGCATGCTTCTGTTATTTATCATCTTGTTTATATATGTCGTTCCACTTTGATATGAAATTATAGTATCCCCACCATGCTTCTTTAGACCCTAGATGCTAGTCAGCAACCTCTAGCATATGGGGAGGTGTTCTTAAGGCCATGTGACCCACCAGATCAGGGCACCATTTTAATGGCCCTCAGGTTAGGATGTTACAAAGTGGTATCATAGGTGTTTCATTTTCTTTTGTCTTACTATTTGGGTGTTAGATATGATACTAGGATGTAATGGAATTTGGTAATGAGCTTGTGCCTAAGAGTATCTAACCCACGTATAGGGTAAACCCAAATTACTTGGGATGGGTTATTACTATTATTGTATTATGCCTATATAGTTGATTCAATTTCACCGTTGGGTGACTCGCATGATGTGTGGAGTTATTTTTATTGTGATATAAATTTTGATTTTATTTTTGGACTATTGAGGTGAGTAATTAGAATATCATGCATCATTATAGGAACTTTAGGACTAATATGTCATGAATTTTTCCATTCCACATTTACTTAATGCATGCATTTCTTGCTGCATATATTTTAGTTCCTGGATTATTATGTATTTAAAATGTGATAACACTTCTGTAGTATGAAATAATCAGATTAATTAAAGTGACTACATCAATCTAAATGGTGTTTTCCTATATAGATTGATGATGACACCTTAATTGGCCAATTATACCATATTGTGGGTTCTTGGACTACTGGTTCTATGGACCGAAACAATTATAGTTGATTTGATTACTTGAATACAAATGGTGATTTATGAATAAAATAATTCCATAAATCCTGAAAGGTGGTTCATGTAATCAAATCATTTCATATGACCTATTACATACTAACAGCAGATGTAAAGGTTAGGTTGTAGTTAAATGAGTTTCCAATTGTAATTTATAAGAGTGCGGATTTTATAAATTGTGAATGGTGACACATTTAATATGAATTTGATATATATATATATAGGATTATGAAATTAAATTAAATTAAAATTTAAAAATGAAATGGTTTCCATTAAATGGGGTTTCCAATTACAAAGTAAAGGATGTTTTCCTCTATACCTTGAAATTGATACTCCATATACCGGAACCCCTATCATGTGATATGAGACCTAGACCCAAACTCAGCCTTAGTAGTGGGTAGTGGGAGTGTATATTATGTTATTATGGCCTATTATGGTCTTTACTTATCACATGGACCTGGATTTTGGAGTAGGAAGAGAGGTGTGATATTTTCATAAGAAGGCTATATACCTATCCTAATTGTTCAACTACAATATTTTCAACTAATAAATTCTTTTATAAGGAAAGCATTTGGAATTGTAGAATCATGCCAGCATAAAGATCTAGAGTCATACTAAAAACATGCCCCAGAGATGGTGGGCCCCAATCCACCAGTGATCCCTCTCATAGTTCCACTTTTGGTACCACATGTTATTCCTGACATGGGCATTAACTCCCATTTTTTGAGAGGTTTTTCTTCATATGATGCAGTCTGTACAAGGATTTTATCAGCCTTCCTTGATTATGGAAGAGAAGGATTAGGAATTTCAGTAGCAAAATCCTCCTACCTTCTCAGGGGATAGAATACTACATGCTACTGATTCATGGTTGGAGTCCATGCTTTCTATATTTGATCATTTGGAAATCCCTCCAAAGAGTAGGGTCAATCTCACTGACTATATGTTATGTGGTTATGCCAAGAGATTGTGGGATTTCATTACCCAAGAACACTAAAATTAGGATATGATCTAGAGGGATTTCCTAATGATCTTATATTATTACTTATTTCCACATACAATGAGGACTGGCTAGGTTAGAGAGTTCATGAACTTACATGAGGGATCCATGTCTATCATGGAGTACTCTACTTATTTGATGAAATGCAGTGATTCACACTAAATTTAGCAGTTGAAAAGCTCATGACTATGAGGTGATTCAAGGGTGGGATGGTATACATCATCAGATCGTAGGTTAACATCTTTCAATTGACCTCTATTTCTGAGATAGTCAACCAGAACCACATTACTGAGCATAATTTAAGGGAATTCGATAGTGTGAGTTGGGGCGGTTCAGCACCCATACCTGCCAATGCTTCTTATATAAGAAGGATTCGGTATATTGAGGTTTCTCACGAGGGTAGTAGCAGTCAAGAAACTCATAATAAAAAATTTCTTATATATCACTAGTATAGGAAGCTGGGACATATGAAACCCCAGTGTATGTGAGATTTATTTGAGTGTAGAGGTTGTAGAGAGATAAGACATATCCAGTGCTTTTGTAGGACTTTTCCACCAGTACCTAGTGAGAGATGGTCTACACCTATTTCATGCTCTAGAATGGGACTAGTAGTTTCTTTTCAGACAAGAAGCTAGAATACCACAAACTGCTCAAGACGAGGTAGTGATCCAGGAAGAGGGAATTATAATTAGGAATTATATTACTGATAGAGTGGGCCTACTCAGGGAATTTGGGTTGTGAATCAGGGTTGCAGTATGATTTAGTTACATGAAGTGCATCCTATGTCATAGGATAAGAGCACCAGACCTTCTACTATTCAAGGTACTATTCTAGTAGCCACTACTCCAGTGTCTTCTTTATTTGACATAGGTTCATCATACTCTTTTATATTTTCAACAATTATAAAGAGTTTGGACCTCAATATAGAGTAATTATTTGGTATAATGATACTTGATGCCCCATTGGGTATTCAATCAGATAGTGTTCACTGATGTAAGGATTTTCTCATTAAGATAGAAAAATATCTTTTCATGTAGAATATTTTTGTACTCGACGTGACAGGGTTTGATGTAATTCTTAGGATGGAGTAGTTAATTCCATATTGAGACCATATTTAGCATTATCACTGAAGGGTGACGTTTACATCACCATAGGGTGGTAGACATGTACAAAATGGAGAATGATATGTCCATGCTTCTCAAGATAGTCCTGACCATCAGGGGCTAACAAGATTAATAGATCATATTGATAGTATCTTCTTGGATGATTAGGGGTTACGACCTACAGTTTTCAATCCTATGGTGGATCATTTCAGGGGATTCTTCCTTGATAGATTTTCTAGGATACCTTTAGTGAGAGAGGTATAATTCACCATTTATCTATTTCTAGGAGCATCACCAGTGTCCATTACTCCCTATAGGATGTCACCTACAAAGATTATGGATCTCAATAATTATTTAGATAACCTAGAAGCTAAAGGTTTTTCTGACCTTGTACCTCTCCATGGGGTTCACCATTCCTTTTTTCTAAGAAGGCGGATAGTAACCTCATGATTTGTGTGGATTACCAATGGATGAACCAGCTTATGGTAAATAATTGATATCTACTATCTCAAATAGACAACCTCTTTTATTAGATTTGATGAGTGAGAGTGTTATCAAAGATCGATTTGAGGTTGGGCTATCATCAAGTGCGTGTCAGGTCTTTATAAAAAACTATTACATATTTATAGAGTAGGTATAGTCTTTATGAGTACCTGATAATGTCGTTCAGTCTCATGAATGTTCTATCTATTTTCATGGATCTGATGAATCAAGTTTTCCACCCATATCTATATTCATTCGTGGCAGTCTTTATAGATGACATCTTAGTGTATTTTTTTCACTCGAAACAACCATGAAAAACATCTTTAGATCATGTTTAATACACTAAGAGAGCACCATATTTATGAAAATATCACCATATACCACTTTTGGATTGACAAAGTCCACTTCCTGGGCCATTTCATCACAAAGTCAGGAGTATCAGTAGACCCAAAAAAGGTGAGAGATGTAGTTTCCTATGAGAAGTATATAAATTTATTTTATATGTGGAGTTTCTTGGAGTTATTTGAGTATTATATACACAACATATAGGATTTATCATGCCTATCAATTCCTCTTATGTGATTGACTAAGAAGGGTGTGAAATTCTCATGGTCAGTAGCTTATGAAAAATCATTTCATGGGTTGAAGGGAAGATTGACTTTGGCACCAATCCTTATTTTTTCGGATCAAGGTAGGATCTATACAGTTTATTATAACACATCAGGTATCGGGGTGGGATCGGTTCTGATGTAGGATGAGTGATTCATAGCATATTGGTCTCTTCAATTGAGGCCTCGTGAGCATAATTACCTGACACATGATCTCAAGTTAGTTATGGTTGTTCATGAATTATGTTTTTTGAGGCATTGTTTACTTGGAGATCATTTTGTTGTATTCACTAATAACAAAATCCTCAAGTACATCTTTACACAGTTTGATCTAAATCTCAAGTAGTGTAGATGGGTTTAATACTTGCAGTCATTTGATTTTGATCTTGCTTATATGCTTAAAAATACAATGTAATAGCCAACACTCTAATCTGAAAGGCTTAGAAATAGGTGGTTTAGAAGGCTAGTAGTGAGTGGAATCTTATGGACTTATTTTTAGAAATGTGTGTTGAGGTTTAGGAGGATCATGGGAAGATGATCCACTCATATTTGGTAGTGGCCTATAACCATCTGGAATGGGTGAGAATGAGGCATCTTTCAAATCCCAAGGGCCTAGTCCTAAGTGAGAGTGTTTCTGATGATGATTCATCTTCTGGTTGGACTGTGGATGAGTATAAGACCATACTCATATATGGGAATGTATGGGTCCCAACAGACATCTTTGAGGATTTGATACGTAAATCTCATCCCTCGGTATGGGAGGTACATCCCGATGTCACCAAGGTGTACCGAGACTTACGATGTCAATATTGATGGTATGATATAAAATGAAAGATGGTCAGTTTTATCACTTGGTGTTCCAACTATCGGTAGGTGAAGGTGGAACATCAGGGACCGGTGGGACTTTTATATCCATTATCCATTCCCAAATGGAAATGGAGTGATGTATCCATGGACTTCGTGAGTGGTCTTCCCAGATTGCATCAAGTAAATGACATGGTTTGGGTAGTCATTGTCCATTTGAAGATGGTATCACACTTTTTACCTATTTAAGAGACCTTCTCAGTAAACAAGATAGGGAGGCTATACATTAGGAGGTCGTACACCTTCATAAAGATCCACATTATATCATATTTTACAGGGATTCTATCTTCATTTCTTGGTTATGGAAAGGGTTGTAGAAGGCCTTAGGTTATAGGTGCTTCTGAGCATGGCCTATCACCCTTAGACTAACGAATAGATAGATCACATGATTTGGGTGTTATAAGACATGTTGTGTGCCCGTTTACTTGACTTTGGGGGTTCTTGGGAGAAATACATAACCCTATTTTGATTTTTCTTACAATAATATTTTTCATGCTATCATCCAGATGGATCCTTATAATGCCTTATATGGTAGTCCATGATGATCAAATCTATGCTAGTTAGAGGCAGGGGAGGTATCTTTTCTTGGACCACGGATTTTTTAGGAGACTTTAGAGAAATTCCATTTGATTAGGAACTTCATGACAATAGCTTAGTCCAATTAGCATTCTTATTCTGATTGGCATCGATGAATTATTGAGTTCGAGGTCGAGGATCAGGTCTTCTTGAATGTTTCACCTAGGTTGGGACATCAAAAAAAATTAGTGATAGGGTAAGCTTTCTCCTCGATTCATTAGACACTTCAAGGTTTTGGAGAGAACTGAAATAGTGGCTTATCAAATAGCACTTCCTCAGAGATACCTGTCTATGAATGACATTTTTCACATATCCCAACTCTACCAATATTATCTAGAATCTTTGTATGTTTTCCATCCTGATGAGGTTGAGTTAGATGTGGATTCTTCTTTTGAGAAGTACCCAGTTTGTATCATGTGTCAGAGCATTAAAACACTCCAAGGCAGGTTAGTTCCTTTAGTATGGGTACTATGGTAGCACAGCCGAGTATAAGATGAGACCTAGGAGTAGGAAGTCAATGTACATTCCCATTGGCCAATGATTTTCTAAAATGATCCCTATTTACCCTTAGAAGTACAACTCAGGGATGAGTTTCTTTAAGGAGGGGAGGTTGTAATGACCTAAATTTTCATGAAGGTACAGGTTGTTGTTTTTCTAGTTTAAATTCTTTTTTATCTTGGTAAACATTCCCTAAGGCCTAAGGAATATCTCAAGAGAGTCTAGGGATTGTTTGTATCCTAAAGCTTTAGAAATTGGAGAGGTGGATTGGGTCGCACGATTAGCGCATGGTTATTTATAACCATGTGAATCAATCGTGTGGGGCACCCAGTGTATAGGAGGAGGATTCATAGTTTGTCTATAACCATGAAATCCAGGCTGTATGCCCATGTGAGTGTTGCAGAGTTTTCAACAGGGGCATTTTGAATGGCTTGTGCATGGTAAGTCTAACCATGTGTCTAGCCCGTGAAAGTGGGATTCTTGGAAAATGGATGGTGCACGGTTGGCACACGATTTAGCCAACTTTGAGGTCAAACTGTTCAACCCCTTATTTGAAGGGGAATTTACCATTTTTATATTGAAATGTTTTAAACCCCTCCTACCCTTTTCTTCCTCCTATAGAAGACATGAAACACCCCTTCCTCTCCCATGATCTCTTCCTCCTCTTTTTCTAGGTTTGTTGATAACTCCCTCATCAAATATATGTTTTCATCATTGTTGGAAGTGTCAGATCTACAATAGTAATCTCATTAATCCTCTTACTTCCATTCTTAATTTATCTTCCCATCTCTAGTGCTTTTTTGGTGTAATCTCATATGCCATATTTTTAGGGCATTGGTTTGTTATTCTGATTTCTATCATTCTAACTCGATTAAAGGGATGACACTAGATAAGGAGAGCACTATGAACCTAAGGCAGGTGGTCTAGAAATTTTCCCTAAAAGTTTAGGTGTTTTTATAGTATATGTAATTGTGCCACATGCTATAATTTTCCATGAATTTCCTTAAAATTTGTTAAACCTCTTTAATTAATTGTGCCAGGTTATATCACTCCCATAGACCCATATTGAATTATTAGGGGATGTTGACCTCATTGATTGCCACCCCTTTGGGTGTGATAAATTGAATTCCATATTTTATATAAATGTTTAAATGACCAAACATCATCTAAGTTTGGGTATTAACTTTAAATATAGAAATTACCTTGCTTTATAAATTGAATTGCTAAATTTAAATGAATGAAAGTCGGTAGAAAGTCTACGCCACATTTTGAATATTTATAAATATGAATTATGGCACCCATGGTTGGATGGGATAAAATAATTATAAATTTTTTAGAGGTAATCCATCATGATTATTATTATTAGACCATGTATGATGGTAGGTGAACAATGGTTAAGGGTTTTTTTGGGCATGGTGTTTCACACTCCCTTATGTTGGGTGTTGGGCATGATGTCTCATATCATTTACTTTATTTGGGCGATGGGCATGGCATTCTGCATTCCTTTGTATATGGTGTTAGGCATGATGACTTGCCACACTATATTAAGTTATGATCATGAAATATAACATTCATATGAGATTCAAGGTTAGTACCCTTGCTGGGGACATTGGATCGTTAGACTAGTCATGGATACATAAGTTAGGCCTCGGGTCCAGCAAGCACATAATATCCATGTATATTCCTCTAGATGTTCATATATATAGAGTGTATATACATGTATACATATTATATATATATATATATATATATATATTATTACTATATATGTGTGGTAAATTTATTAGACTCATTCTGGTCTATGATAAAGTAGGTAGAGTCATTCAGGTGTCCTATTAGAACCTAAGCTAACTAGTATATATTTTCCAGCATTATTTATTGTTCCTTATACCTACACACTACTATGTTATACACACTGATTGGATTGTTATAGACACTATTGGTGGTTTCCTACTAAGTTTACCTCACACCCTACTCAGTCCACCATTGGTACCTGAGTATATTTCATGACTAGAGGTGTGGACAAGGGAAAAGTGCCTTGTCATGGATTCTTGATTTGTTTACTTATGGCATGAAGCATGGGAGTAGAGGAATGACCATATGCTTGTGATGCTAGTGGAGATGTCTTTTGAAATTTTGTATCTTTGTATAGCATGTTATATATGACTATACTCTATATCCCCTATATCCCCTTTTTTTACATCAACATTACATGACATCATTTTTTATATAAATTAGCATATGGTTTGATTATTATTACCACTTGGATGTTTCATTTTCATTTGTTCCATTAGTTATATGTTATATCATGCTTCCACTATTTATAATCATGTTTATATCAACTTTTCCACTCCGATATTAGGGTATATTCTCCCCACTATACCACCTTATACCCCCACTACTAATTGGTATCCTCTGGTGTATGAGGAGGTGTGCTTGAGTCCATATGACCCATTGGCTCGTGGCACCATTTTAGTGGCCCCCTAGATCAGGACGCTACAAAGGTAATTGATAATTTTCTTTAAAAAATTATAATTATATCATATATATTCATTAAATATATCTATATAACCATCCATGAGAGTTTGTGATAAAAAATGAAATATATCGCTTTATGGAGGTTGTCGTCCGCACGTACACATGAGTAACACTTTCATTTTCAATTGGATGGATGAGAAGAAGAAAATGGTTATTACATCAACATAATAGAATTTTAGTATATTTATGATACTTATTTACTCATATTAGTATGGATATATTATATTATGATGAGTTGGAATAAGAAATAAACCTGAAAGGACTCGGTTAGGCTAATTACCTCTTCATCGTGTATCCTCCTTTGGCTTACACCTTAAGCCTTCTTATGTTGGTTTTTTGGTGAGAAAAGAACTTATGGGATGTGGGGAGTATATTTAGGTAGTGATTTTGTTAGATATTAGTTGATCTAAGGTGCTCAAATTTTATGGAAGAGTGAGGATAGGAGGTTCCCTTTCATAAGTGAGAGGGATAGAATTCTTATAAATATTAAAAAAAATTAAATATAATAAATGTATTTATTAAGAAAATAGGATCCAATTTAGTTTGATTTAGAATAAAGGATAATTTTAGGATCAAATTAACTCAACATATCAAATTAGTACTTGTGTTAGTGATAATTGTGTCCTTATCTCTTAGGTTAGCCTCATTTTTAACCCTTTAAACTCTTATTATGGTGACTAACTTTTACCATGGTAACTTATTTCTATGCCCAAAATTAAGTTTAACTTATTAACTAATATTGATTATAATGATTCAAAATATGGAATAAATTTTAAAATATTCAATTCCTAGATGTTCCAAAAATCAATTCTAATATTCACGCACAAAATAGGTAAAAACCATTTTTAGAAAATAATGCATCTTTAAGCATAAAAATGATTTTATTCCCATTCATTTCCTAGTAGAACCCATTTTATGAATGTTAAATTATTTGACTGAATGTATTATATATATATTTCATTAAAATAATTCATTAATATTGATTAATTTAATTTATTAAGGTAAAAAAACATTGCACACATAAAAAAACAATTTTCATAAAAAATATATCTTTTTACCTTAAAATGAATTTATCTTCATTTATAACCATTTTATAATCAATATATGAATGATTATTCATTTTTATATATGTATAAAAAATACTATTCCATAATTTTAATACTCCAAATAAGATAAATTAACTTTTAAATAAAGAATATATAATAAAACAATGTTTGTAAACAAAAATTTTTTATTTAACTAAGAATAATTAAAATAGTACTTTTTATAATTACTTTTTTGATTCTAATAATTATGTTTAATTTAATTTTCTTGTAATATATTTAATTTTTTTTTTATAAATCATTATTCACTTAATTTTGGTGTTGTGTTCATCATAAGCTATCAAACACATTAAATTTATTAATAAGAAATATATTCTAAAATATCATGGTGCTACATTCTACCCCCTTATAAGAATTTTATCCTAAAAAATATGTTACTCTAATGAAAAAATGAGGATACTTATATATCATTAAAAGCTTAATTTCCCACATAGCTTCCTCAAATTTATTATTTGGCCATAAAACTTTTACCAAGTGAGTGTTCTTGTTCTCTAGAACTTTATCTCTTTGATCTAGAATCTCCACCAATTGTTCCTCATAAGAAATATCATTCTCCATTGTTAAAACCTATTAGTTAAATACATGTGAAGGATAAGGTATATAATTCCTAAAAAGGGGTACATGTAACACATCATGAACTTGGGAGAGATTTAGTGGAAGCATTAAGTGATATTTTACCATCCTGATATAATCACTAATTTTGCAGGGACTGATATATTTGGGGCTCAAATTACCTTTCTTTCAAAATCACATAAGCTTCTTCCAAGGAGGTATTATAAGTAATAGCTTATCACCAACTTTAAACTCTATATTTATTCATCAGTTTCCAGTATAATTTTTATATTGACTCTAAGTTATTTTGATGTGTTTCTTAATGGTTATAATATTCTATGTTATTTAATCATCTAGATCAAGTATTAATAGCTTTAGTTCTTCAACTTCATCCTAATATATTAAAGTTATAAACTTTTTTCCATATAAATATTCTAAGGATCCATCTAAATGCTTGAGTGAAAACTATTGTTATAAAAAAATCAACTAGAGGAAGGTGTTGATCCCAAACACTTTTGAAATCCATAGCAAAAGATCTTAACATGTCTTTTAAGGTTTGAATGGTCCTCTCAGACTGAAAATCTATATGAGGATGATATATAGTGCTAAAGTTTAAGTCTATATTCAATGATTTTTGAAAATTCCTTCTAAACTTTGAGGTAAACCGTGGATATCAATTAGATATAATTGAGAGTGGTGTTCCATGAAACCTTACCACTTTCTTAATATATATCCTAGAAAGTTGATCAAGTGGGAAATATTATTTTATAATAATAAAATGTTCTGACTCTCAAAGTTGATCGACTACAACCCAAATAGTATTATATACATTATATGTCTTGGGTAGTCACATGAAGAAATCCATGGTGATGTTTTCCCATTTCCATATAGGTATAGGTAATGGTTTCATCATCCCCTTAGAATTCTAATGTTCAACCTTAACTTGATGAAATACCAGGCATCGAGACAGCATTTTTTTACTTTTAGGATGGATAGAGAATGATGTTTTATGTGCTTTATCCAATTGTTTCTTCTTCAATTTTGTTATTTAAGGGACACATATTCGAGTCTGAACCTTATCATTCCAACACAGTTAAAGTTGAACTCTGAAAAAATACTTTCCTTATTTTGTAGTTATAAATCTTCCTTCTACACTACTTTAATATTCACCTAGATGGGTGGTTGAATATTCATCAGATAAATATTGGATTTTTACCACTCCCACATGATTTCAAGGCCCATCCTATGCAAAACCATAAGTATTGAATCTCTCTAAATCCTCATTATAGATAAACTGGCATGTTCCTTTTAACTCGAAGCATCAACCACCTTGGTCACCTTCCCAAGGTGATAATGTATTCATAAATCATAATCTTTAATCAACTCCAACTATATCCTTTGGTATATATTAAACTCTTTCAATATAAATATATACTTAAAGATTTTATGATCAGTATATATATCACACCTTTCACCATAGATATAATTCCACCATATTTTCAAATAAAAAATTACTATTGTCAACTCCAAGTCACAAGTTGGGTAATTTTTCTCAGAAACCTTTGATTATCATGAGGAATGCACTAATAACATTCCATTATACATGATAACACATCTAAATCCCTTATTTGATTAATTATTGTATATCAAAAACCCTTTTTCACTACAAGGTAGTGTGAGAACAGGTGAACTGGCTAACCTTATCTTTAACTCCTTAAAATTTTCTTTACATTTATCCATCTAAAGGAACTTGTATCCCTTTCATGACAACTTGGTTAGTGGATTTTACATCCATGAGAAATTTTCCATGAAATGTTGATAGTATCCATCCAATCCAATAATACTATGGATCTCAATCTTCATAGTTGGTCTAGGTTATTGTTCAATAACTTCCATATTTAAGGGATACACTAATATACCCTCTCTTGTAATTACATAACCCAAGAATGATACTTTAAATAGCTAGAATTCATATTTTCTAAAGTTGGAATACATTTTCTCTCACCTCATGGTCTTTAACACAATCCTTAGATGATCTTCATTCTCTTCTTTGATCTTAGAATATATTATAATATCATTTATAAAGGTATAATAAATTTATCAAGGTAATCTATAAATAATTAATTCATTATATCCATGAATATAATGGGGGAATTTGTGGGTCCAAAATGGAATCACTATAAATTCATAGTGTTCATAGCTCATATAGAAGGTCAGTTTGGATATATCCTCCATTTTGACCCTTAACTAATTATATACATATTGAATATCAATCTTGGAATAATATTCATCTCCACACAATTGATCAAATTATTCATTAATATGAGGAAGAGGATAATTGTTCTTAATCATGATCTTGTTAAGTTATCAATAATTAATGAAAAGATGTACTGACCTATTTTTCTTCTTAACCAAAAGAATAGCTTCACCCCATAGTGATTCACTAGGTAACATTAATCCCTTTTATATATTCTCCTAGAGCTTATTATTTAATTTTTGAAACTCAATTGGGGATATTTTATAATGAGTCCTTGAAATAAGTGTATCACTTCTTATGAGTTCTATTAAAAACTCAAATTCGTGATTCAGGGGTAGAATTGGAAACTCTTTAGGAAATATGTTGGAATATTCCCACACAATATAAATATAATAAGGTTTGAGTTTCTGCCAAATCATTTGAAATAAATACCCCTCATGAATAGGTAGTAAGACCCATATAATGGAAGTAATTTCCATTGGTAGTTCATGTTCATCCTCACACTGATAGACAATCATAGGTTGTCTTTGAATGTAAAATGTAACTTCCCTTCTTTAACCATTGATATGGGATCTATATAGAGAGATTAAATCCATGCACAAAATTAAATGAAATCCGACTATAGGGATGATAACATGATTTACAGGAAGCAAATTCCCACAAACTTCTATTAGAGAGGATCTATAGACTTGAGATACAATCATTATACCATTATTTTTTTTATTGATGATTCAATATCTAACTATTGATGTGGTGATTTAACACTCTTAGTAAATTCTTCATAAATAAAATAGTAGGTAAATCCTAAATCAAATAATATATTTACAGTTCTATAGTGGATGATAAATGTAATTTTCACCACTTCATTCTAGTAACCCACTTTAGCAGTTGTGATTATATAGGCTTTTCCTTTTTCCTTTGGATTATAATGTTATTGATGTTGATTTTCATCATTAACCCTTGGTTTGGTGTAGTTGTTTCCATAATGCCTATATTCCTTACAGTTGAAGCATTGGAGTGTGAGTGATGCATTTAGTGATGTTTATTTTAACCCATGTCTCCTCTACATTCATGTACTCAGTGACCTTTTCTTCCACACTTAAAGCATCTATATATCCCTTGGTGACAATTTCGCCATGCTTCTTTCCATATTTTTAGCATAAAGAAAGATTAATTTTATTTCTTCCATGGGATTTATTTTTAAAATTTCTAAAAACTCCATATTTATCTTCTTGTCCCAAAAACTAAGAGAATGATGGGAGTCTCAAATATCTATTTCTACCATTATATCACATCAAATTATTTAGAAATATCTATAAAATACTCTTATAGTTAATTCCTTTTAGAGAGTTTGTTTTAATCCATTAATTAATTGATCAATTTTTCTTTTCATGGTTTTCAAGTGTTGGGAAATTTTCCTCATGGGTACCAATGGATTCATCATACTTTAGTTTAAACTCTAGAAATTCCCTCTCAATCTTAGTGAAAATATTTTAGGGAAATTATTTATTGAAAAATTCCTTATTAAAATCTTCTCATTCTAGAGAGCCAATTTCCTCTTCTTGTCTTATGTTCTTTATTTAAGTCCATCATTGATCAAATTAACCTTCAGAACAATGCACGACTAATATCACCTTCTCATTCTTTTATCATTAAATAATGGGAAATATACATTCTATCATACTGATGCATTACTCGGTAATTAATTTATTAGAATACCCACTAAAGGAGGGTGGATGTTGTCACATGAAGGTCGCAATGGTGAGTTATTTCTTCTTTTTTCATTTGGGAGTTCGATATGGTTTTCATTGTTATTCATAGTTTGATATATTTGGGTGAGTATAGTCGCAATATTTCACATTCCAACTCCCCAATCATTTGGTTTCTTATAAGGATGATAATTTCATTGCCCGTCACATTAATTATTAACTCAATTTCTCTTAGTTCCAACCATTTGTTGAAACCAAAAAGATCAATGTGAGAAAAAATAAATAATCAGATTAAACAATCATATCATAAGAAAAATCAATCCTAAGATATCCAAAATTATGACACCTTATTATCAACCTATAATACTTTAGGTTCATTTTATATCACAAGTTTTCATAGGTTTTATCGTCTAAATATTTATAATGGTTAATAAAGAGGATATGAATTAACCAGAGCATATCCCCTGGGGGTGTCAAATGAGGTGTGAAATTAAGTATCTTTGTTTTAAACCAAGTGAAGATTGAGTTAATACCCAATCAAACTTTTTTGGGTTATTACCCCTAGATGAATCTAGGTTAGAACCTACATCTACTTGTTTGTATCTAGATAGGGATGTCATTTCTAAGAAAACACACATACTATACTTTACCATAATTTTAGGATATTTTTTATGTTTAGAATTACCCCTAGGGTTTCATTAAAGTTTTCTAATATCAATCCCCAAAAATAACTAAACTATACTCTGATTCCAACTGAGGTGACCTAATCATCACATACATAAATATTAAATCATTTTATATGAATATTCAATACATATCACAATAATACACAACCCATAATAATAAAGGTTTAGTGTCTTTGGAGACTAAATACATAATCAACTTATTTCATAGAACATCTTCAACATTTCCCACAAATTTCTTCACATATTGTACCCTTATTAGACATATTCTACTTAACACCTTTCTTCATAACCTAGATAAATGAAAGTATATGAAAGTGTGGGTTCATATGCTTAGTAAGGGTAAACATGGAAGATATAATTTGATGATCATAATTAAGAATAATATAAGTATAGGGATATGATAACATGATCACAAATTATGAAAACATATCCAAAAAGTTATATACCATAAATCATGAGTCATGACATAAGGCTTTGTCATAACAAAAGACATGAGTCATAAGAGTGTGAGATCGTCAATAATAAATCATGATCCATGATAGAATATCATAAGAATATGACATAAGTTTGTGGCATAAAATTGTAGAATAAATATAAGAATATAAATAATATTTCAAGGATACCCATGAAGACATCCATTATATGGTAGACTTGGGATAATCAATTGTGCACCTTCTTAGGCATGGGATAACCACACATGTACCCTATTGGGATTGGGAAAACCGCTAGTGTACCCATTGATATCATGAGATATAAATCATTATCTAATTTATTAGAGGGATAAAATAGACCCAAATGTCACACAATAATAAACCATTCTTATATATATTCCACAATAACATAAGAGAATTCATCATTCATTTATATCTTGATTAATTTGTGGTAAAGAAACAGGTTTCATGAAAATTTCCTTAAAAATTATCATCATAATCCATTCATATAAAAAAAAGTGTATGGTTTCATTAGATCATATCCCTATTGAATAATAATTGTCATTAAAGGATTTTGACATAGAGGAAAAATACTTTTATAAAATTATAAGAAATATGATTTGAAAAACAAGAGAAAACATTCTTTGCTTTTTGTAACTTTAAAAAACTAAAAACTACCAAAATGATGTGGATGGAATTTTATTTTAAAAATAATCTAAAATTTTAAAATAATTTAAATTTTGAATAAAATACATGATAATGGTAAAAAAATCATGTTGTATATGTTAAATAGAAATCATTCTTTTCACACTTATAAAAAGTCAAAGGTGAGTTGTACAAAAAAAAATTGAAAAGATTACTTTTAATAATTTATAATTAAATTAAAATGTATTAAAAATAATTTTATCAAAAATTTATATATAGATAAAAAATTCCATAAAATAATTTGAAAAACATAAACATTGAAGATAAATATTCCCGACCAAAAAGGAAAAATAACGCCAGCTTTTCTTAAAAAAATATTTCATAATTTTTGAATACCAAAGCGGTAAAAATGGAAATAATGCTTGAAAACCCAAGAAATTATTATAATATAAGAAAATTTTTTAGTTTTAATAGATAAATAACATTAAATTCTCTACAATGTAAATTGAAACATAAATAATCTTGATAAAAGTGTGATAGTAACATAAACTCTTACCACAAGTCCTGAATTACTTTTTACATGCTCTAGACTCCCATATAATAAATTTAAATTTATTTTAAATCTATAATATAACTATATTCATACTTATATTACTATATATCATCCCCTTATAATTTCTAATTACCCATTTATTAATAATTTTTCATTAAAATCAATATTTCGCTGTCAACTTTTTTATTTTACACACATGTTTTGGTTCGGTGATTTTGGTCCTTTCACCTTTTCCATGGTTTCATAATACCCAAAATATTAATCATGTAATAAATATAATATTTATTCATTATATACACTTTTATAACTATCCATTTAAGGAGGTGATGGAAAATAAATTACATCACTTCATGAAGATGGTAGTCTGAACGCACACACGAGTGATATTTTCACTTTTCGATGGATAGAAAGAAAAGAATTAAAATGATAATTTTTATTTATATAGATATAATTATATCATAATTATCATATATATTCATTATATAAATCTATATAACCATTCATAAGAGTCAATGATGAAAAATGAAATACATTGCTTCATGGAGGTGATATTCTGCATGTACGCATGAGTGGTGTTTTCATTTTCCATTAGATAGATGGGAAGTAGATAATGGTGATTCCATAAACATAATAAAATTTAATTTTATTTATATACTTATTTCATTATATTAGTATGGTTATCATAGACTTGAAGGTGGTGGAAGAATAAATAAACTTGAAAGTACTCGGTTAGGATAATTGCCTCTTCCTTGTGTATCCTCCTTTGGCTTACACCTTAAGCCTTTTTATATTGGTATTTTTGTAATAAAAATACCTATAGGATGTTTTTAGGATATTTTTAAAGTGATTTTGGAAAATATTTATTGATTTGTGGTTCTAAAAGTGTATAGATAAGTGAGGAGAGGAGATGTCCTTTTATAAGTGAGAGAGGTGGCATTCTTGAAAATATTAAGAATTTTTAAATATAATAAATGTTTTAATCATGTAAAGTGGATCAAATTTATTAAAATTTTGAATATATTATATTGTAATGTTAAAATAAACTCAACCAATCAAATCGGTACATGTGTTAGTGATAATTATGGCCTTATCTCTTAGGCTAACCCCCTTTTAACTCTTACCGTGGTGACAAACTTTTACCATGATAACTTATTTATATGCCAAAAAATTACATTAAACTTATTACCTAATATTTATTATTATTATTTTAAATATGAAACCCATTTTATAAGGTTCAATTCCTAGATTTTGAATAAATTAATTCTAATATCCATGAAAAAAGTGTGTAAAAACCATTTTTAGAAGAAAAAATGCAGATTTAAGTATAAAAATGATTTTATTCTCATTCCTTGACTAGTAAAAATAATTATATGGATGTTAATTTATTTTATTAAATATATTATATATAAATTTTATTAAAAAAATTCATCAATAGTGAATAATTTAATTTATTAAGATAAAAATACATTGTGCGCATAAAAAATAGTTTTCTGAAAAATATCTCTTTTTAACTTAAAATAAATTTATCTTACTTTATAACCATTTTATAATCAATTTGTGAATGATTATTAATTTTTCTGTAAGTATAAACAATAATTTTCCATAATTTTAATACTCTAAATATGATAAATTAACTTTTAAATAAAACATATATAATAAAAAAATGTCTGTAAACAAAACTTTTTTTGTTTAACCAAGAATAATTAAAGTAATACTTATTGTAATTACTTAATTTATTTCACTAATTTTGTTTTATTTAATTGTATTTTAATATATTAAATTTTTTATTTTAATAAAACATTATTCACTTAAGTTCGGTATTGTGTGCATCATGAGGTATCAAACACATAAAATTTATTAAAGAGAAATATATTCTAAAATCTTTGTGTGTTACATCACCTATAGAGTAAATATTATGAGTTAGATGTCAAATATTTAATCATTATTTGTAATTTAAAAAATGAGGGTACCTTGTACTAATAGGATTTGGCCTATCTTAAAGGTTTGTTGGAAGATTTTCAAAGAAGGTAGGAAGTTGGAACTATGTTCTATAATTCATATAGGGCAATCGAGTTGGCCAGTAATCTGATGTTTCATTCTAGGATAAAATATATTTATTTGAAGTATCACTTCATCCATAAATCATTTTAGAAAAAAGTTTTGTACCTTAAAAATATTAAAGGATCATAGAATTTGATAGATATATTGATGAAGGTTGTAGTTTGAGATGTATTGAGGCAATGTTGTGCCTTAGTCCAACTGGGATGAACAGAAGCATGGTGGGGGAACCATGAAGCTATAAAGGAATATTAAGTAACATAAGTAGTTTTGTGAAATCCAATTTAATTCATGGTAGTGAAACTTATAAAATGATTATCAAGTGAGAGATTATTATTCTCAAGCTGTGTGAAAATAATTTTATGGCTAAGTTGTATATCTATTAGAAGTATTGAATCTGGTAGTTTAAATTTTAATGTTGGATGGAGATGGTGGAGAAAAGTGACCAATATTCTGATGTTTAGAAGTAGAATTACTAGAAGTTACCAAACAATATGATACAGACTGTAGGATGTCAATCACAAGATGGAATCTAGAACTTAACCCATTGATAGTCTGATGGAGGCAGTGTAGAGATGCAAAGTACCTTCATGAGTTTTTCCTCTTAAGGTTACAAAAATAATTTTTCCTTTTAATTTTGAAGCAAAGGTAATATGTAAGTGTCTTTAGGAAGCATATATAAGATTATTTTTTTCGATAGTATCATAAGTGGACATTGTGTACCGAAATATGGAGTTAAGGTAGTGGATGTCTATGAATATATGGAATCATACCTATGAAGATCAGACTAAGGTGAACTCACTACACATAAAGATCAAAAGGCGGTGTCTATTGAATGCACTATGCCAAATATACTATTTATTAGGGTGGAATCACTTGTATTGATGATTTATTGAACATTTTAATTATCTTTAGACTCTTTAATAAAATAGTTTGCAACATTCACCCCATGGATTAGGACTCATTCTTGAACCACGTAAAATACTTTTTTATTTTTTTTACTTTATTTCTTTCAATTATTTTCTTTCAAAAGTTATTATATGGGTTTTTTGGAGACTGATGATTCAATGTGGTGACTTGGGTATGATTTTATTCTAAGTTCTAGTGCATTGAGTTTTCAGGTTCATTCTAGTACTTTATTTATGCCTTGTAAATGCCAGAGGCATAACATATGGTGGTTTTAATGGAAGTTTCATTAGACCCAATAGCTTAAAAGGGTTCTTCCTCAATCTCATGTGGAGGATCTTGGAAAAACCAAATCAACATTGAAAATATATGCTTTATTAATTTATTTATCCATTCTAAATGAATGGAAATATCTTGTGGCATAAATTGGTTTTAGTTGTTTATTTTTTATGTGTTTGGACAAGTTTTTTAACCTTAAAATGCCAACAAAACCATGTGCAAATAATCCATTAGAGGAGTGAGAATTCTTATTTATTAAAGAATTATTGGGTCAATCCTAGAGCCCAATGTCAACTAACATCACCATAAAATGAAATACCACACCTTGAGCATTAAGGTTCTGACAAAATTTAAATATGAGTTATAGAAATTCTCACTCACATAAATAATTAATTTATTTAATTAATTAATTTTAAAATGTATGAAAATTTAACGTCCTCCAAAATTTACTGAACTTGCACACTAAGCTAAATGATGCATTTCAAGATCAATGACATGGTTGAGGGTTCAACACCCAAGAACCCCCATATTGGGGGGAATTTTTTATGGTGCTATAAGATATATTATAGTAGAACAGTACTGTAGCTTATAAGGTACTATAAAAGGTGATATAATAGGAGTAATATAGTAGTAGTATTCACTTAAGGGGCCTTTGGCCTGTAAAAAAGTTGGGCCTTTGGGCAAAAAAAATAAACTTTTGAGCCATAGGGCCTTTGGGATATCAAAAAACTATAATGTCCTTAGTGGGTGTTTGCCAATTATTGTGGAGAGGAATGAGGCTTGACCCATTTGGGTGTTTTTGGTGTGTGTGTGTGTGTGTGTGTGTGTGTGTCTGTGGTTTGTAATCCCCTCTACCTAAATAAAAATTATTAAATGTGTCGCAATCTAAAACTCATCTGATCCATGTCAAATTAAAAACCTAAGGAAAACACCTCATCTCAAGATCAATGGATCCATCATAAAATGTTTTGGGGGGTCAATTATAAGGTTAAAACACCAATTTTCCCTTCATGTGAAAAATTACAAAAATGACCTCATGAACTTTGAAAATTCCAAAACTGAAAATTGGTATTTTAAGTTGCTATAAAGGATTTATTTAAGAAATAATTACAAAATAGTGAAATGAGATTAAGACTCCACAACGTATTTAATTAATGAACAATTAAAAAAATCATTAGAAGATTATAAATTTAAAATTAATGATAGTCATTCTCAAACAATGAAAAAATCATATATAGTAGCAGCTCTGTGGGGGTCTCGGTGAAGTCTCGAGTTTGAGTCTCACTAAGTTCTTCATTGTCGATTTAGAGTAGGATTTTCATTGTATTTATTCCCCTCCTCAGAACTGTTGTAATAATATAGTCATTCTCAAACAATTTTTTTTAACAAAAATCATAATCATCCACAAGCATGCATATGTTATGTTTCCATGTGTTGAAAATGATGCATGAGAACATGTCATGTGGTCGCCCTTGGATATGAGCAATTAAATAACTCATGACTCATAAAAAATGGTACCCCTTGAGAATTAACCAAACAAAAATATGGAAAAACAAATAAATTATATCCCACACTCCCGAGAAACTTGAAATTCCCCTAAAAATGTATTGGATAAACACCCATAAAACTTCTATAACAAGTTTTGACCATTTTATCTCATGTTTAACAATATTTTCATAATCATAAAATAATTAAAATAAAAACTTTGATACTGGGTGGAGTGACACATGACCTCAATCATACTCTTCAATCGTCTAAGTCTAACGGTTGGTGTTGAGGGTTTCACTATAGTATAATTGGGGATCAATTTACCCTAATGGTAAGGAGTGATAGATAAACAATAGTAGAGTTGAAATAAAATCATCACGTGATGAAAATAAAGTCAAAATAATTGTAATGGGTAAATACTTGAAACTCAAATACCTAGGCAAAGTCAAGCAATCACACAACATAAAGTCAAGTTCAACCGATGAGTTTCAATATGAAAAAACAACACTACTAAACATATGCCCTTTAATAGCACAGAAATAGGATTTTAAGAGTGATAAAAAGCATTGTTAATCACTGTGATGATAAAGGCCTAGTTGGATGCAATGTGTTATTAATATAATAGCACACCCAATAAAAACCTATAATTTCAAACAATTTTGTATAAATTTAATTGACATCATGAATACAAAAAATTCCACCTATGGTATATACAAAAAACATTTCTATTTAAATTTCAAACAATTTTTTATATAATTACATTTATAATTATCCAAAAAATATTTTAAAACATTAATATTTCATCTTTTGACACTCGTGATCCCCTCTCAAAAATGTATGCCCATGGTATTTATTTCCAAACAAATCATCTCAACCTGAGTAAAAGATTATTCCTATATAAGAAAACAAATATTATATTAGTAATACTATAAATAAATAAATTAAACATTAATATAAAAGAATGCATTAATAAAATGTCAATATTTAATAAAAAAGACACATTTGGAGTTATACCAGTCAAACCATGAGTCGTATTGATGTGGGGTTGATTTCTAAACATCACAAATGAGTTATAGATAGTTGTCCTAAAATATAGAAACAATATGAATGTGTTTGCATAGTTTTGAGTATGTCACTTGTTCTTTTACTAAAATTAATGTCAATTTTAAATAATGACATATTTGGAGTTATACCAGTCACATCGTGCATTGTATTTAGGTTTGGATGATTCCTACCTATCACAAATTACTGATGGATAGCTTTCCTAAATTATCAGAACAATCCAAATGTGTTTTCTTGGTTTTCAGTATGTCAGTTGTGTTTTTTTACTAAAATATCATTTCAAACTGGAAACACACATTATGAGTCATACCAGTTGCATCATGTGTTAGTTTTATATGAGTCTTATTAATACACATAAAAAATGTATTATAAATCATTGTCCTAAAATATAAATAAAATTGGATCATGTTTTCTTGGTTTTCAATAAGTGGCATATTTTGAACTAAAATGTCAATTTTAAACTAATAACGAACACTTTTAGTCATACCTATCACACCGTGTGTCGGATTGAGGTGTGATTGATTCCTACATGTCAAAAATGACTCATGGATCATTTTCCTAAAGTATAAAAATAATATAAATTTATTTTCTTGGTTTTCAGTATATCACTTGTTCTTTTTACTTAAATTAATGTCAATTTTAAATAAAAAGACACAGTTGGATTCATACTGGTCACAACATGCATAGTATTGAGGTGTGGTTAACTCTTGCACATAAAAAATGTCTCATGGATATTTTTCCTAAAATATCAAAATAATATGAATATGTTTTCTCAGTTTTTAGTATTTCACTTGTTCTTTTTACCTAAATTAATGTCAATTTTAAATAAAAATACACACATGGAGTCATACCAGTCACACCATTTGTCTTATTGAGGTTTGGATGATTCATACACATCAAAAATGACTTATATATCATTGTCTTAAAGTATCAAAACAATATGAATTCATTTTCTTAGTTTTTAGTAAGCTGGTTTTGTTGTTTTACTAAAATGTCATTTCAAACTAGAATCACGCAGTTTGAGTCATACCAGTTGCATCGCACATCGGTTTTATATGAGACTACTTCATACATGTCACAAATGACTTATGAATTTCTTTACAAAATTATCAAGACAATCGAAGTATATTTTCTTATTTTTCAGTGAGTGACACGTTTTGATCTAAAATGTCAATTTTAAACTAACAATGGGCACTTTTAGTCATATCGGTCACACTATGCATCAGATTGAGGTGTGGTTGATTAATACACATCAAAAATTACTCATGGATTTTTTTACTAAAGTATTAAAACAATATGAATTTGTTTTCTTGGTTTTCAGTATGTCACTTGTTCTTTTTACTTAAATTAATTTCAATTTTAAATAAAAAGACACATTTGGAGTTATACTGATCACATTTTGCATTGTATTAAGGTGGGGTTGATTCCTATACATCACAAATAACTCATGGATATTTTTTCTAAATTATCAAAACAATCTGAATGTGTTTGATCAGTTTTTATCATGTCGCTTGTTCTTTTCACTAAAATTAATGTCAATTTTAAATAAAAAGAGACACTTTGAGTTATATCGGCCACACCATGCATCATATTGAGGTGTGGTTGATTCCTACACATAAAAATGGATTATAGATCATTTTTATAAAGTATCAAAACAATATGAATGTGTTTTATTGGTTTTCAGTATGCCAGTTGTGTTTTTTTACTAAAATGTCATTTCAAACTGGAAACACGCATTTTGAGTCATACCAATCGCATTGTGCATCAGTTTGATATGATACTTCTTCATACACATCAAAAATGACTTATGAATTGTTGTCCTAAATTATAAAGACAATCAGAGCATGTTTTATTGGTTTTCAATGCGTGACATGTTTTGAACTAAAATATCAATTTTAAAATGATAATAGACACTTTTAGTCATATTGGTCACATCGTGCATCAGATTGAGGTATGGTTGATTCCTACACATCATAAATGACTCATGAATAATTTTTATAAAGTATAAAAACAATATGAATGTGTTTTATTAGTTTTTAGTATGTCACCTATTCTTTTTGCTAAATTTAATGTTAATTTAATATAAAAATACATGATTAAAGTCATACTGGCCACACCATGCATCGAATTGAGGTGTGGTTGATTCCTACACATCAAAAATGAATTATAGATAATTTTCCTAAAGTATCAAAAAAAATTGAATACATTTTCTCAGTTTTCAGTATGTCACTTGTTCTTTTTACTAAAATTCATGTCAACTTTAAATAAAAAGAGACACTTTGAGTGATATCAGTCAAATCGTGCATCATATTGAGGTGTGGTTAATTCCTGAAAATCAAAAATTACTGATGGATCATTTTATTAAAGTATCAAAACAATATGAATGTATTTTTTTAATTTTTAGTATGTTAGTTGTGTTTTTTTACTAAAATATCATTTCAAACTGGAAACACACATTTTGAGTCATACTGGCCACATCATGCATCGTTTTGACATGAGACTACATCATACACATCACAAATGACTTATGAATAGATATCTTAAATTATAAAGACAAACAAAGTTTGTTTTCTTGATTTTAGTGAGTGGCGTGTTATAAACTAAAATGTCAATTTTAAATTGATAACAGACACTTTTAGTCATACTGGTCACACTGTGTGTCGGATTGAGGTGTGGTTGATTCCTACGCATCAAAAATGACTCATGGATTATTGTCCTAAATTATTAAAATAATCCAAATGTGTTTTCTTGGTTTTCAGTATGCCACTTTTTCTTTTTTACTTAATTTAATTTCAATTTAATATAAAAATATACACTTGAAGTCATATCATTTGCACCGTGCATTGGATTAAGGTTTGGTTGATTCCTACACATAAAAAATGACTTATGGATCATTTTCCTAAAGTATCAAAATAATCTGAATGTGTTGTCTCAATTTTCAGTATGTCACTTTTTCTTTTTTACTTAGTTTAATGTCAATTTAATATAAAAATACACACTTAAAGTAATATCATTTACACTATATGTCATATTGAGGTACGTTTGATTCTTGCACATCATAAATTACTTATGAATAATTTTCATAAAGTATAAAAAAAATATAAATGTGTTTGCTCGATTTTGAGTAGTTCATTTACTATAATACCAACTATATTGACCCAAACATTTCATATATAGATATTAAATCTTAGTATATTAATATTACTTACATAAAATAATGATCCATGCCAAAATATTTTAGGTCTAATGATTTTTTAAACATTAAAACATAAATAACTAGTTCATAAGAGTCTATCGTTAAATTATTCTTTACTAGAAACCTTCTTAGAAATATCATTTCTAAAACCATTATTCATAACCTAAGGATATGAAACATAATAAAGGGTGATCATATATGCTCAATAAGTGTAAAAAAGGGAGATGTCAATGATCATATGAGGATAACATGAGCATAAAGATGTTAAAAAGGTGATATTAACATTAGAAATTCATATCGTCCATATCATAGATCATAATCACGAGTCATGGATCAAAGCATGGTAGTTCAGAATACATGAATCTTAAAGGATTAAAGTATATTATAAACTAAAAACACACACTTTGAGCTATACCGAGCACAGTGTGTATCAGATTGAGGTGTGGTTGATTGAGTTGCGGCTGATTACTATATTGTTCATGAAAATGTTCATAACAGGTCTTTTGGGAAGTCATAATTTGCATTAAACTATTTATAAATCCCTTGGTAGATTCATCCTTATGATTCACTTCACATTTCATGCAACATAGGGTTTCCTCTTCCACCTGAAAGGGACATGTTCCCTCTTTTCTAGCTTATTGAAGATAATTAAAAGGAAAATATGACTTCCCAAAAGATCTGTAAAAAACTAAATAAGTATTAAATGAAAATGATTATAAAATTAACTTAAAAATAGTAGATAAAATGATGACAAAATTAATTAATTAAATAAGTAGTAGGAATTCACCTTTATACATTCTTGACCCATTTCCTTGTTTTCATTATCTCAGTTTCAGCCTAGAAGTCTAGTCTCTCACGAGAATGATCAGTTTCGAACAAACCACCCCAACTAGAACAAAGGAATCCACCTATATAAGAAAACAATTCTTATGTGAGTAATATAAAAAGAAATAAATTAAATATAAATATGAAACAATCCACTACTTCTATGGAAGTTACATCTTCATGTTATTTGTGTACATTCTTCCATCAGGTATGTTGCCTATTCATTTCTGAGCACATCTATATCGTCCTGTGAATATGAGTATTTTATACAATCATAGTAGTACTAAAAATTATAAATATACAAGTGATTAATAAATATTTTAAATGAAATAGTAATTATCTTCAAAAATACCTCTTTAGGGATGCTAGTTTATTCATGGAATATGATCTCTCTCATAAATTTACAAACATAATAACCACGATCTTTTCCATTTGTTTGTTTTGGACACTACAAAAACATTAATAAAAATAATTAATTTGTTTTGATATAAGTTTTGATAGTGAAATCTTATTATATATACCCTGATACTTATCCATTCGTAGAACTTGTCAGGGTCTTTATACTTAGCCCCTAGCCTCATTCCTTATATAACAACCCTTCTCTTTATTACACATTCATACATGATTTAATTACATAAAATTATACTTAATATAACCCAAAATATTTATAATTCAAGTTTCTTTGGGAATTAGGTACATTTTATTACAAATTTTAACATGGATTGCAACATCCTTATTGAAAACTTCTTTAACATGCTTGAGCTTAAAACTGCATTGGATATCCTAGGGAAAAAATGCATAATAAAGGGGTGATTTATAAATCCCAGTAAAGAAATAAAAATGTAATAACATGAAGAGAATAATATGTGTTATACAATATAAATAACAATGGGAATAAAGGAAAATGAATCATAAAGCATGATATAGCATGATAATCGTATCATGAGAAGTGTGGCAACAACTTAAAACACTACATCATAGATCAAGGATAAACTACCAAGACTTAATGGTGGAAAAGTACCATAAAATAATCAATTACACCCCTATCCCAACATGAAATATCATGATACTAAACATTACCCAATTCATTGGAGTGCTATATAATTTTGGGCGCACCTGTCACTTTTATTTCATTATCATGCTTAAGTGTGTCACGTGGATTCATTCACCGTCATAATTTATTCCAAGATCAAGGAGTGTGGAATAAATACATTTAAGTACCCAATAAAAAGTTATATGTGAATAAAATTTAACACTCTTAATAGTAAATGGGTACAGTATTCACTACACAATTGGTTTGGCATGGAAAACAATAGTGAAAATTCGGCAGCATAACGGTGTCACTTAAAAATTTATAAAATGGGTTGATGAGAGATAAATGGCTCTCTCGTCATTTTTAAATTAATTTTATGGTAATAGGGACATTTAATGACATTTCTACACATACATAATTAGAAAAAAGAAGTCATACAATAATAAATAAGCTTGAATAAAAAGAGAAAGGAAAGGATGCTCACGACATTTTGGCATGGTAACGGGTGTATATAGGAGGGATTAATGAGATTGAAAGGGGTATATCATCATTTATACATAATAATTATAGTATGGGGAAGGTGAAAAATACACCCCGTCATTAGTAATTGAAAATAAAATGGCATAACAAGATAAAGAAACCTTGATAAAGAGGCAAAAAGAAAAAACCCTTGATTGTGTGACTCCAAAAGGTTGAAAGGTGGATTTTTGAGATATTGGGGTTCCTTGAGAGGATTATAGAGAGGTTATGACAGAGTAAGGACATGCTCCAAGGATTTTTATTGAAGATAAGTGGGATCTTGGGTGGGTTTATATAGGTAATGAGTGGAAAATTATTTAATATTTCATAAACTTATGTTTTGGATTCTATATAATAAAGTATTCAAAACCACAAACCTTTTCATGGTTTTTCCCATGGTTTTTTCCAAAGGGGAGTGTTTTTCATTATTTTATTATGAAATATTCTGAATTTATTAAAATAATTCCCTTGATTATGTGGAGGTGAGTCTCACTTTTAAATAAATGAATTTAAAATCATAAAATATATTATATAATTTGGAGGATTCATAAAGGAATTATAAAATTAATCAAGTAAACTTAAAATATAATTATTTTAAGGTAAAAACATATATTTGGTCAATTATACCCATTATAGTATTTATTACATCATTTTTGAATCATTATGATGTCATAAAACACACTGTATATTTATATGGTATTTAATTTTTACCCAAAAATTTGACTGTCTCTAGAAAGTTATGAAAAATTAATCATTGGGTAATTTTGATGTTCTGATTTAAAAATAATATTTATTTTATCTAAATATTTTTCTAAATATTTTCATTTTCACTTTTAAAATAATATTCGACATTTATTGAAAAATGATGGGTTTTTTACAATAACAGTTTTTTGAACCCTTATAAAAAGTGCATTTCACTTCATAAGAATTATATGACCATTTATAATTAATAAAACTTATTTAATAATAACATTTTATTAAAATAATATTTATTTCCAAAATCTATTAATTCGTCAAAATAAATCCCTTAATTAATTTGAATATTACCCAAAAATACAATTTCTGTTTAATTGAATCAAAATCAAAATTATTTATAAAGTAACAATAAAAATGAAAATAAATTAATTATTATATAAAATATACATATTCATATTATTAAGGTCTTGATAAATATCCCTTTATTACATCGGCGTACACCCTAAGAGTAAGGTGCACGATGGTGAGACTTTCATGGGGTCGTTCAGCGAATATGGTTTGGGTCGTGATCTCGATGAGATTGAACTTCTCTTGTAAACGGTTTCAGTCATGCTTAAGTTGTTGGATCTCATCTTGGGATTGGTCAAGGGAAAATATCAAATATGTTATCTCCCTCAAAATCTCTGATAAATAGGCTTCATAGGGCACAATTCTACTGGATGAGGTCATCACTTCCTTTCTTTGTGTCAATTGGATCTGTTAAATCCCTATATTTATACTAATCATGTGGTCATTATTTAATGACTAAATTATAAATGGTAAATATTCTTAACATTATTTTTAATCCAATTTTATATAATAAAACAAGTTCATGTGTTTTTTATAGCCATATTACATAATAAAACATTAAATCATAAGGGAATTTTATTTATAATAGTTTGGGTTGTTACACCTTGTTTTTCATGATATTGATGTGTCACCCTATCATAAAAAATCCTCATTAAAACATAATATAAATTATATAACTTGATTTTTAGTTCTAAAATGTTGGATTTAGTGTATTCTTTCAGAGATCATACCCATCGAGCATAGCATTCGTTTGGCGTCATATGTTCGACTCAGGAGCTCATTATCTTATGAGAGCATGTCATTCAAGAGAGCAAGTAGTTCTGTAAAACTGATGTCACTCTATCTATTTCCTGATTTCAAATTATATAGTTTCATTATGACTAAAAATTCTATATATTTAGTACAACTAGCATATAATGGCATCTTTTCTCAGCTCTTTAGCTTTTCAAACAATTTTGGACAATCACGAAGTTCATCTTCAATTGTCCTTGTCATTTTCTCAATACGATCTTCATCATCATTTACATCTATAATCACATCCTTGATATGGTATTCTTTATTGTCCACACTAATAATCATATCATATGATCCATAAAACGTAGTGTTATCCCAACCACTAGCTATATTCACTTTTTCCCTGTGTTTATTCCAACATTTATAACTTTGATCTATTCTGTGACATATCAAGTGTTCTTCTAAATCCTATAGACTAATTAGTCTTGATTAAAAATAGTGTAAACACAGACAAAGTATTTGAGAAGGTTTATATACATGATCTTTTGAAAACTTGATGAACTCTTTCATTCCATCTTCATACTCTTTTGTCATACAATTGACATCCATACATTCTTAATTCATATCCATCCTATTTGATTTGGTAATATTAATATTTAATAAAAAACAAAAAAGGGTTCTTTCAAATAAGGGTAACTCAAAATTTGAATGGTAGTTATTATTTCATTTTTTTGTCTGAGACTCATCCCCTTAGAAGCTAACACCAAACTAGAAAGAATATGTATTATAGAGGACTCCCCTAATTTAAACCATGCAGGTGATGTTGGATGAAAAGTATGTTTAGGAGTTTGAATGAGGTTAAACATTAATTCACCTTTTATGGGAGTGAGGTCATGATGGATATCCTATGGGTTGGATAGAGTTAGTGAAATGCTCTGCCCATAGTGTTATTATCAATCTAATTATCTTCTCTATATAATGTAATGGTTTTATTAATTCTATAAAAATCTAAACTTATAAGATTATGGAAAAACTACATTTAAAATGTCCTTTGAAAACTATTTATAATCACACTTTAAATGAGATACAACCCTATATATTTTAAAATTTTTCATTTAAAACTTCATACACCCCTTGTTAAAATGAAACCAACATTAAATACGTTTTCAAAACATTCACATACCTTTATGAAAGTCAATCGGGTGAGTTGAAAAACACTTGGCATGCAACTTAAGTCCATACCAGGTGTTTAAATCATTTTAAATCTATTTAAAACCAAAAAAAGTATGTTGAATGCATATATTTTTGTAAGAAAATTTTCAAAACACTTGAATCATTTTAAAAGAGTCACTTGGGCATTTTTACAAATACATAAATCCCAAGAGAGGTGCTTTATAAAAGATACATGAATAAAAAATAACTAAAATTTTATAAAATATAAAGCTATAAAAGGTTTACACATGATCCATGATATAAAGGTAAACCAAAAATAAATTTCTTTTCAATAGAGACACTTTATAGTAAATATATTAAAATAACACAAAATGGATATTGTCTCTTTATGCCCTATATTGACCTCTACATCCTATTATCATTATATCTTTAACAAGTGACTATGGAACACCACTATAAAAGTGTGACCCTTTCCTTTTACCTGTATCATTCAACTAAGTCCATATATGCACCAATGTGTATATGTATGGTGTGAGAAAAAAACCTAGTAGGATATCGTCAAAGATTTTATACCAATCATTTTTTTAAGACAAACCAAAAAATTCTAGTTTTAGAAAAAATAATGAAAATAATTTTATTACATAGGGTTGAGTAAATAAAACTAACAAAACATATATTTTTCTTTTAAATCGAATATAATTTACCAAGATACAACCATAATATAGAATAAAAAAATATCAAACATCAACCATTAAGGGGAACCTACGAAATATTTGTGAGTGCATGTATAATATCATATAAAAGGTAGTAATTGATGTCATACAAACAACTATTTTGATTTAGTGTGTTCTTACCAGACTGAGAAACTATGAATCATGATCCTCCAATATTTTTACATTGTTGGTGAATCATTATAACTATCAAAATAAGATAATATTTTACACCATTGTAATAATAAAACATAACATCTATTCTACCTAGCTAGTAACATGTGTTGGAATAATATAAGTGGTGTAATATAGTCAACCATTCAAGAAGAGTTAATGTTTTTACGTAACATATTCAGCCTCTTGGTTAGTATATCTATGTTGTGGAAAGAGGTTTAAAATTTAAAATCCCTTGAGATGTGTTAATCCATCAATATAACAATGCCAGCCTCATTATAAGTGTATCTGATCATGGGTATAATCAAAACATAATCAATCCCTCAAGAAGAGTAATGATCATCATGTATATAGTTTTCCTTTTAAACATTATCTTGGGCCTAGGTATAACCTTTCCAGTCCCTCGGGAATATAATATGAAAATTGAATCACAAGTCAATGTAAGTAATAACATCAAAAATGGACACATACAATCTACCAATCATGACCATTTTCTGCTATAACATGTCAAGAATTATATACATTGATATACTATGTGTCGATATTGACTACCCCTAACACAAATCGTCACACACAACGATCATCTCTCAGATAATCCAAAGTACCTTAGGCCACCAATCTCTTATTTCACAAATTAACCCATAAGGAAAAGCTATCGCCTAACCCAAATTACAACTCAACACTCTCAGTGAAGCATCACATATCATCACAAAAGGTTGTCTAATATCTCTCGTTTTTTACTAATAAATAGTCACTCATCCCAGGGTCCTCTCAATTTTTTTGAAAATAGCTAAAAACATTATAGTCATAGGAAGAATCTAAAATAAATGTAACATGTGTATACCATACACTACAGAATTAATAGGTATTACTAATTTTGTCATAGACATATGAATTGTATTAGTTACCCGTCAAATCCACTACACTCTTATCCATGCCCATATATCACATAATATACAAAACAAACATAAAAGCACAGATAATGATAGATTCTGTATTCCCTCTACAACAAAAAGGTTTATCATTGGTAATCGTAACCACACACACACACACACATATATATATATATATGAACAATCAACTATTACTTATATGAACAATCAACTATAATAAGTAATATTAAAACATATGTTTATAGATTTAGAGGAAAGAACTAGTAAACGGATATGAAGCCAATAATAAATGGGTGTGTTCTTTTAGTCTTGTTGATAGAAAATTATACCCACAAACAGTACAATGATCAAACACTCTCTGAGATTTCGAACACTAAAACCCTATAATTAATATTTCACTATCTAAGCATTAATTTCAAATCAAATAAGAACATACCTTAGATTTGGAGGTCTGATGGCAGTAGTGGGGTTCGACGGTGGCGGAGTTGGGGTAGGTGTCGACGGAGGCTGCAGAAGGGTCCGTGACAGAGGTGGGGTTTGCGGCAGAGAAGGGTTTCGCAGCGGAGAAGGGGTTCATAGCGGAACAGGGGTCAACAGCGACATAGGAGGAGTCGGCAGAGGAGGAGGAGTCGGTGGCAGGGGTCAGCTTCCGCGAGAGCTTGAGGTGTGCGGGAGAAGAAGCCGACAATTAAGGTTTATTTATAAAACTGGGTGAAGTTTTCATCAACATTGGTTAAAAAGCGTTGATAAAGGTATATTTTATCAGCGTTAAAACAGAAAGCGCTGATAAAACATGCCTTTATCAGTACTAAAAAAGCGCTGAAAACCTATAATATTAATAATTTATTTATATTATTATATATATTTATAAAATTATATATATAACGAGTATATATATATATATATAATTATAACTATAAATAAATAAATATTTATTTATATTTATATTTATAATAAATATATTTATTGTAACGACCCAATCTTTTTGAGTAGTATATTAACTTACTCTTATTGATTTAATAAGATGTTAATGGTTAATGCAGAAAGAGGAGTCGATGGCTTCATCCAGTAGAATCAACCCTTATGAAGCCCACTTATCAGAGCTTGGGAAGGAGGTAGCATCTGTGGGCTTCGCTTTGGACCAAGCCCAATCCGAGCTCCAGCGTGTCAAGCTTGAACGAAAACGCTTGCAGGAGAAGTTCAAGTTAGTGGAGATTGCTACTAGGGCAATGTTATCTGAGACTCCCTCAGATTATATCACCATAGCACACCTTACACTTAGGTCTTATGCCAGTGTTATAAGGGGCTATGTGATGAGACCCTAGTTTCCTTGTGTAATCCTTTCGGATGAATAAATTGAGATTTCTTCCTTTAGTGATGTTTGTGAAATTTCAAATGTCTAGATAATTTTAGAATGTATTTTATTGATGAATTTTGAAAAAGGGATATTTTGAAATATTTATGTAAACCCTAAATAACTAATGATGTGTAATGATTTTCAAAAAATGGTCTTCTACAAAAGTGTTCATTAAGGAATTTGGAGTCTAATAAGATCAACTTAATTTTTGATGAATAGTAAATTATGAATAGTGATTTTACGCTTAGGATTAGTAATGTGACCAAATGGATTAGTAATTTTCACTTAAAGAAAGTTTTAATATAATTTAGACACCTTGGTTAAGTAATGTGATTCAATAAAATGGGTAAATAACGGTTTCATAAATTATTAATCAAGTATTAGTTTTTTCGGATGAATAGTGTTTTTTAATTAAAAATTTAATTAAAAATAATTAGAAAATTATTTTTATAAAAATGACTTTATTTTTGAACTCAGAGCATCGATATTATGTTAAGGTAATTTTTGGGGATTTTTCTGAAAAAAATGAATTTTCGATGAATAGTGTTTTTATTTAAAAATTAAATTAAAAATATTTAGAAAAATATTTTTATAAAATGGATTTCATTTTTGAAATCAGAGCATTGATATTTGGTTAAGGTGAAATTTTGGGATTATTCTGAGAAAGTTGAATTTTCAGTGAATAGTAAAAATACCGTTTTAGGGTTTCGGTATGTTTAATGACATCATAATGATGTCATGATGATTTCATGAGATCTTTTGAGGGTTGGCCGGCCAAGGGTGATGAATTATTGTTTTGGGGGCCCCATGTGGCCTAACTCCATGATAAATGCCAAGGGAGAGCCCATGGGTTTGAGAAAAGCACATGTGAGGTGTCCTTTGGCCATTAATGCTTTGTCCCCTCACTTTCCCTATAAATACCCACCCTTTCCTCCCTTGGTTTTCACTCCCAACTCTTACCCAACGAAGTTCTGGTCTTCTTACCTTCCAAAGAGTCCTCCCAAGGTTCCCCCAAGCCCTCAAGGTCCAATCCTTTGAGTTTCAAGAGTCACATTTTAAGGTAAGGGATCCGACCCCTCTCTTTCTTTTCATGAAATCTCTTTTATGTCATTCCTATTATGCTCCATGTTTTTATGTGAGAGGATGTTCTTTTATATTCCTCTTACTGACCTTTCATGTTTATATGATGAGGGATCCCCTCTTACTCTCATCATTTCGTTTTATGAAAGTTTAAGTGACGCCGTTAGGCTGCCGAATTTTTAAGGGATTCTTTCACCCTTCTCATTTTTCAAGTTCAATTTTCATGTCAAGTCTTTCAAGTTCCTTTTTATTATGTTGGGGTATGATCTCTATATCAATCATACTGATCTCTTATGATCATATGATGAGGGACCCTTTTTGATCTTGTCAAATCATTTTCTTTTGAAGTTAAGTGACGCCGTAAGGCTGCCGAATTTTCATAAGAGAAATCTAATCTTTTTCCTTCCATGTTTTTCATTTCAAATGGTATGTCCCTAAAATTTCGTTACCATGTCCATATGTCCTTCTTATTCTTTCACCCTACTGTTTTATGGATCATTTATGAGTGGGTGACCCATGTCCCCTCTCATTTCAACATTTTCTAAAACCCCGAAACTTAGCCGTTATGCTGCAGAATTTTTCCCTCAAAATGCCTCTCTCTTTTCTCAAAAATTATTTTATGTTATAAAGTGAATACTCAAAGCTCTTATTTCTACAAGGGTATTCACATATATATCAAAATGTTCCATTTTAAATTCTGGGATTTACATACATGAGACCCGCTTTCCCTTTCCGTGGGTTTAAAGTGACGTAAAGATCATGTCTTTAAAGCAGTTTTTAAAACGTTATGATTATGAAATGAAACCCATTTATTTTATGCTATGTGGGTTATTTATGAAATTTTTGATGATTATATATGTGGCTCACATGATAATAAAGGCAAATTTAAGGGTGCGCCCTGATAGCGCTCCAATGCATTGGGTAATGATGTAACCACTAGAGATTACAATTTTCACGATACCTCGGTGAATAACCTTGGTAATTTTCAAATGACACCTTGGGGATGGACCTTGGTGATATGTTCATGATTGTCTATGTTAAATGATGTAGCCACATCTTCAAGTTATGAAAAATGTTATTTTTATTATGAAATGCCTCATGATTTCTTTCTCATGCCTTAAAGTTCTTTTCATGTCCTTATTGAAGTATCTCAAGTTCACATGTGAAATGTTCCTCTTGTTTCCCTTACTGGGCCTTCTGCTCACCCTTTCTTTTGATGTATGTCCCCAGGTTATGAGATGCATAATGAACATAGGATGAACTAAAGGAGAAGCCTTTCAAGTGTTTAAGAAGAATGTTTTTATGTTTTTTTATGTATTATGATCCTTGTTTCCAAGACACTAAACCTTAACGATCCTCAGTTTTGTGTAATGTAATGAAAGTTTATGTTATAAAATGGTGGGATGCTATAGTTGGTATCAAAGGGAGGTTTAGTTATTTGTGGAAATTAGGATATAAAAACCTTAGGAAGAACCCTATAGAAAAGTTTAAATATAGGAAAACTTCCTGGTATTTTGGTAAGTATTGAGTAAGTGGTCTATCAAACAAATACATCCCTGTCTGGATACGAGCAGGTAGAGGCGGCTCTGGCACAGATGTACATAGGGGTAAAACCCGAAAACACCGCTTTGAGCTAGACTCGAACGGGAACTGGTGCACGATAACGGGCCTTGCTGCACTCTTGGTTACGACACTCCCGGGGGATATGTTTGGTTAATCACGAGCTTTTTATGAATCATTATGAAGGAATTATAGAAAAGTGTAATTGTCTAAGCATGAAGTCTTAGTTAAAAGATTCATAAATGAAATAAGTTTCTCACTAAGGTTTTATTCTTTTAGAAAATGGCGGGCAATAGGAGAAACCGTGCCGATGGTGACCGCAATGCACCATGTGCTGACGGCCCTCCGATGGAAGCCGGAATGGAAACATTCATGCGGATGATGAACCAACTAACTCAAGTTATGAGTAATAACTTGAATCAAGCTGAGAGGCCGACCTCACCACGAAGGGAACAACTTTCTGTTGAGTCCTTCATGCGTCAACGACCGCCAACATTCAGTGGATCTACTGACCCATTGGTTGCGGAACAATGGATAAGCTCCATTGAAAAGATCTTTTCTGTACTTCATTGTTCGGAACAAGAAAAAGTCACCCTTGCTGTTTACCGCCTAGAGGGAGAAGCTGATCAGTGGTGGTCACTGATAAAAAACACGAAGCCACGAGGAGAGATGGAAGCTATGGAGTGGGAAGAATTTCGGGGAATTTTCTTTAACAAGTATTTCCCTCGTTCCATGAGAACGAAAATGGAGAAAGAGTTTCTCGAGCTGAAGCAGAAGGAGAACGAATCTGTCGGAAGCTATGAGATGAACTTCACAAGGCTTTCCCGTTATACCTCAAGCTTTGTCATGGACCCTAATGGGAAGGTTGATAGATTCTTTGGCGGACTACGACCACATCTGCGGAAGAATCTAGCCAACAGGGACTACGATAGCTATGAAGAAATAGTTCGAAGTGCTATGAAAGTTGAACTAGAGTTTGGGGAGACACAGTGGTCTCACAAATCTAATGAGAAGAAGAGAACTCTAGAACCGAGCCTGGGAAGAAGCTTTGATCAGGAAAGAGGTGGAAAGCATATGCAACATGCCACATGCAATAAATGTGGGAAGAAGCATCCGGGGAACTGCTTGATCGGAAGTGGCAAGTGCTATAGGTGTGGAAAAGAAGGCCATATTTCTCGGAATTGTCGTGGTGATGTGAAGCCTCAACTTCCCAACACTAACGACAGAGGAAAGATGGTTCTGGCCCTACCCGAAGTCACATGCTTCAAGTGTGGACAGCTTGGGCACTTTGCTAATCAATGTCCAAATCCGAGGGCGGTGGAGGGGAATCACCATCAACCTCAGCAGAGGCCAAGGGAGCAAGGTCGTGCTTTCGCTATCACAACAACTGAAGTTGAAGTTCCGAACGATGTGGTAGCAGGTACTCTTGTTGTCCTCTCAAAACTAGCAAGTGCTTTATTTGATTCTGGTTCTACGCATTCCTTTATTTCTTCCAAGTTTGCAAAGAATATAGAATCAATCCCCGAATTGCTTGAGGTAGAGTTGTCAGTCAAGACTCCAAGTGGGATTATCCATGCATCAACAGTGTTTAGAGACTCTAGTGTTTACTTTGGTGAGCACAATCTTATCGCAAATCTAGTAGTCATCCCCATGATGGAATTCGACGTTATACTAGGGATGGACTGGCTCTCAAAGTATAACGCTAAGATCAAATGCAGAAGTAAGGAAATCTCAGTAGTCTTGAATGAACGACCTACAGTTATCTTCCGAGGAGAGATATCCCGAACTGATCCCTATCTAGAAGCACCTCCTATAGCTTTCTTTATGGAGTTAATCGGTGATGAGGAAGAAGGGAAAGGGAGCATACAAATTGAAGATGTTCCGATTGTTCAGGAATACATGGATGTATTTCCTGAGGAGTTACTTGGACCTCCCCCAGAAAGAGAGGTAGAGTTCTCCATTGAACTCGTACCTGGGTCTCAACCGATATCAAAGACTCCGTATAGAATGGCAAATGTGGAGCTAGAGGAGCTAAAGAAACAACTCCAAGACTTGTTGGAGAAGGGGTTTATCCGACCGAGTGTGTCTCCTTGGGGAGCACCAGTTCTCTTTGTGAAGAAGAAGGATGGATCAATGCGGCTATGCATTGATTATAGAGAACTGAACGGGATCACAGTGAAGAACAGATACCCTCTTCCAAGAATTGATGATTTATTTGACCAACTTCGTGGGGCTCAATTCTTCTCTAAGATTGATCTTCGATCTGGTTATCATCAACTGAGGGTGAAGAAGGAAGATATTCCAAAGACTGCCTTCCGATCAAGATATGGGCATTATGAGTTTACTGTTATGCCCTTCGGCTTGACTAATGCTCCTGCTATTTTCATGGATTTGATGAATAGAGTCTTTAAGGACTACCTTGATAACTTTGTGGTAGTTTTTATTGATGATATTTTGATATATTCAAAAAGTCGGGAGGAGCATGAAGATCATCTGAGGGTTATTTTGAAAACTCTACGGAAGGAGAGGCTCTTTGGGAAGTTCAGAAAGTGTGAGTTTTGGTTACAACAAGTGGCTTTCTTGGGGCACATCGTAACCAATGAAGGAATCTCGGTTGACCCTGCAAAGACAATGGTTGTGGAGGAGTGGCCTCAACCCACAACAGTAATTGAGATTCGTAGTTTCCTTGGTTTAGCGGGATATTATAGGAGGTTTGTGAAAAACTTTTCACGGCTTTCTAATCCACTAACCAAGTTGACTCGAAAAGGGGTTAAGTTCATCTGGACAAAGGAATGCGAGGAAAGTTTCCAAGAGCTGAAGAAGAGATTGGTTACTGCACCTGTGTTAACACTACCCTCTATCGGAGAAGGATTCGTTATTTTTAGCGATGCATCTCTGAAAGGGCTTGGGTGCGTCCTCATGCAAAATGACAAAGTAATTGCTTATGCATCTCGACAGTTGAAGATTCATGAGCAGAATTATCCTACGCATGATCTAGAGCTGGCGGCAGTTGTTTTTGCTCTAAAGATATGGAGGCACTATCTTTATGGGGAGAAATGTGATATATACACTGACCACCAAAGTCTAAAGTATATTTTCACTCAGAAAGAATTGAACATGAGAAAAAGGAGATGGTTGGAGCTTATTAAAGACTATGATTGTTCAATTCATTATCACCCTGGAAGAGCAAACAAAGTCGTGGATGCGTTAAGCAGGAAAGATCCTGTTGTTCTGGCAACAATGAGGATCCTGGGAGATCCCTTGATTAAAGATCTAGTAAAACTGGACATGGGAATTATAAGGAAAGGGACATCATCAACCCTATCCCAAATGATTTCTCAACCTTCATTACTAGAGAAGATCAAGAAGGCTCAAAAAGAAGATCCTTTGCTGCAGGAGAAGTTCGAGGCTGTAAAGGATGGGAAGTTCCCTGATTTCAATATTGATCAAGAAGGTGTATTGAAATTTCGTACAAGACTATGTGTTCCATCTATTCCGGAGATAAAGAAAGAACTGATGGATGAAGCTCATAGCTCTACTTTCTCTATACATCCGGGAAGCACTAAGATGTATAGAGACCTTCGTGATCATTATTGGTGGGATAACATGAAGAGGGAGATTGCCGATTACACTACAAGGTGCCTGGTGTGTCAGCAAGTAAAGGCAGAAAGACAACTTCCTAAGGGGGTATTACAACCGCTACCCATACCAGTATGGAAGTGGGATAATATCACCATGGACTTTGTAACTGGTCTCCCGAAAACATCCAAAGGAAACAATGCGATATGGGTTATTGTGGACCGTCTCACCAAGACAGCCCATTTTATCTCTATTCGGGAAGATTTCTCTCTAGATCAGCTTGCCAAGATATACGTGAAGGAAGTGGTAAGGCTGCATGGGGTACCACTATCCATCGTATCTGATCGTGACCCAAGATTCACATCAAAATTCTGGAGAAGTCTTCAGCATGCTCTGAATACTGAATTGAATTTTAGTACGGCCTATCATCCTCAAACTGATGGCCAATCTGAAAGGACTATTCAGACACTCAAAGACATGTTGAGATTATGCTCAATGGAATTTAAAGGTGGATGGGATCAACACCTCCCATTAGTGGAGTTCTCCTATAACAACAACTTCCATTCGAGTATTCAGATGGCACCCTATGAAGCTCTGTATGGAAAGCGGTGTAGAACTCCTACTTGTTGGGATGAAACTGGTGAGAGGAAGCTTCTTGGGCCTGATCTCGTGCAAGAGATGACAGAACAGGTTCATGCCATCCAACAACACATAAAGGCTGCTCAGAGTCGGCAGAAGAGCTATGATGACAATTGTCGAAGGGACTTGGAGTTTGGTGTTGGTGACAAAGTCTTCCTTCGAATTTCTCCATGGAAGAGAGTCATGCGGTTTGGGAAGAAAGGGAAGCTCAGCCCTAGGTACATTGGCCCCTATGAAATCCTTGATCGCATAGGAGCAGTGGCCTATCGTCTAGCACTTCCACCGAACCTAGCTCAAGTTCATGATGTCTTCCATGTATCTCTCTTGAGGAAGTACATACCCGACCCTTCGCATGTACTGAACCCAGAGGTGGTACAACTTGAACATGACCTCTCTTATGAGGAGCAGCCAGTGGAGATCTTGGACCGTAGAGACAAGGTTCTACGAAACAAGACTACCCACCTTGTGAAAGTGTTGTGGAGGAATCATAAATATGAAGAGGCGACTTGGGAGCCTGAGGAAACGATGAAGCAAAAGTACCCTCACCTTTTCAACTAGGCCTCAAGTATAAATTTCGGGGACGAAATTTCTTAAGGGGGGAAGAATGTAACGACCCAATCTTTTTGAGTAGTATATTAACTTACTCTTATTGATTTAATAAGATGTTAATGGTTAATGCAGAAAGAGGAGTCGATGGCTTCATCCAGTAGACTCAACCCTTATGAAGCCCACTTATCAGAGCTTGGGAAGGAGGTAGCATCTGTGGGCTTCGCTTTGGACCAAGCCCAATCCGAGCTCCAGCGTGTCAAGCTTGAACGAAAACGCTTGCAGGAGAAGTTCAAGTTAGTGGAGATTGCTACTAGGGCAATGTTATCTGAGACTCCCTCAGATTCTATCACCATAGCACACCTTACACTTAGGTCTTATGCCAGTGTTATAAGGGGCTATGTGATGAGACCCTAGTTTCCTTGTGTAATCCTTTCGGATGAATAAATTGAGATTTCTTCCTTTAGTGATGTTTGTGAAATTTCAAATGTCTAGATAATTTTAGAATGTATTTTATTGATGAATTTTGAAAAAGGGATATTTTGAAATATTTATGTAAACCCTAAATAACTAATGATGTGTAATGATTTTCAAAAAATGGTCTTCTACAAAAGTGTTCATTAAGGAATTTGGAGTCTAATAAGATCAACTTAATTTTTGATGAATAGTAAATTATGAATAGTGATTTTACGCTTAGGATTAGTAATGTGACCAAATGGATTAGTAATTTTCACTTAAAGAAAGTTTTAATATAATTTAGACACCTTGGTTAAGTAATGTGATTCAATAAAATGGGTAAATAACGGTTTCATAAATTATTAATCAAGTATTAGTTTTTTCGGATGAATAGTGTTTTTTAATTAAAAATTTAATTAAAAATAATTAGAAAATTATTTTTATAAAAATGACTTTATTTTTGAACTCAGAGCATCGATATTATGTTAAGGTAATTTTTGGGGATTTTTCTGAAAAAAATGAATTTTCGATGAATAGTGTTTTTATTTAAAAATTAAATTAAAAATATTTAGAAAAATATTTTTATAAAATGGATTTCATTTTTGAAATCAGAGCATTGATATTTGGTTAAGGTGAAATTTTGGGATTATTCTGAGAAAGTTGAATTTTCAGTGAATAGTAAAAATACCGTTTTAGGGTTTCGGTATGTTTAATGACATCATAATGATGTCATGATGATTTCATGAGATCTTTTGAGGGTTGGCCGGCCAAGGGTGATGAATTATTGTTTTGGGGGGCCCATGTGGCCTAACTCCATGATAAATGCCAAGGGAGAGCCCATGGGTTTGAGAAAAGCACATGTGAGGTGTCCTTTGGCCATTAATGCTTTGTCCCCTCACTTTCCCTATAAATACCCACCCTTTCCTCCCTTGGTTTTCACTCCCAACTCTTACCCAACGAAGTTCTGGTCTTCTTACCTTCCAAAGAGTCCTCCCAAGGTGCCCCCAAGCCCTCAAGGTCCAATCCTTTGAGTTTCAAGAGTCACATTTTAAGGTAAGGGATCCGACCCCTCTCTTTCTTTTCATGAAATCTCTTTTATGTCATTCCTATTATGCTCCATGTTTTTATGTGAGAGGATGTTCTTTTATATTCCTCTTACTGAACTTTCATGTTTATATGATGAGGGATCCCCTCTTACTCTCATCATTTCGTTTTATGAAAGTTTAAGTGACGCCGTTAGGCTGCCGAATTTTTAAGGGATTCTTTCACCCTTCTCATTTTTCAAGTTCAATTTTCATGTCAAGTCTTTCAAGTTCCTTTTTATTATGTTGGGGTATGATCTCTATATCAATCATACTGATCTCTTATGATCATATGATGAGGGACCCTTTTTGATCTTGTCAAATCATTTTCTTTTGAAGTTAAGTGACGCCGTAAGGCTGCCGAATTTTCATAAGAGAAATCTAATCTTTTTCCTTCCATGTTTTTCATTTCAAATGGTATGTCCCTAAAATTTCGTTACCATGTCCATATGTCCTTCTTATTCTTTCACCCTACTGTTTTATGGATCATTTATGAGTGGGTGACCCATGTCCCCTCTCATTTCAACATTTTCTAAAACCCCGAAACTTAGCCGTTATGCTGCAGAATTTTTCCCTCAAAATGCCTCTCTCTTTTCTCAAAAATTATTTTATGTTATAAAGTGAATACTCAAAGCTCTTATTTCTACAAGGGTATTCACATATATATCAAAATGTTCCATTTTAAATTCTGGGATTTACATACATGAGACCCGCTTTCCCTTTCCGTGGGTTTAAAGTGACGTAAAGATCATGTCTTTAAAGCAGTTTTTAAAACGTTATGATTATGAAATGAAACCCATTTATTTTATGCTATGTGGGTTATTTATGAAATTTTTGATGATTATATATGTGGCTCACATGATAATAAAGGCAAATTTAAGGGTGCGCCCTGATAGCGCTCCAATGCATTGGGTAATGATGTAACCACTAGAGATTACAATTTTCACGATACCTCGGTGAATAACCTTGGTAATTTTCAAATGACACCTTGGGGATGGACCTTGGTGATATGTTCATGATTGTCTATGTTAAATGATGTAGCCACATCTTCAAGTTATGAAAAATGTTATTTTTATTATGAAATGCCTCATGATTTCTTTCTCATGCCTTAAAGTTCTTTTCATGTCCTTATTGAAGTATCTCAAGTTCACATGTGAAATGTTCCTCTTGTTTCCCTTACTGGGCCTTCTGCTCACCCTTTCTTTTGATGTATGTCCCCAGGTTATGAGATGCATAATGAACATAGGATGAACTAAAGGAGAAGCCTTTCAAGTGTTTAAGAAGAATGTTTTTATGTTTTTTTATGTATTATGATCCTTGTTTCCAAGACACTAAACCTTAACGATCCTCAGTTTTGTGTAATGTAATGAAAGTTTATGTTATAAAATGGTGGGATGCTATAGTTATATAATTATATGTATTTTTAAAATTATAAATATTACAAATAATTATTTATTTATTTATAATCATAAAATTATAATAAATATATTTATTATATTTATAATTATATATAATAAATATATATAATTAATGTATTTATTATATATAATTATAAATACTTATTTATTTATATTTATATATATTTATTTAAATAATTATAAAATTATAATAACTATATTTCTTATATTTATAAGATTATAAATATAATAAATAAATATTTATATAAATATATAATTTAAAAATTACAATAAATATATATTTATTTATAGTTATAATTATATATATATATGTAAAACTATAAGAACTGTATTTATTATAATTATAATTCTATAAATATATATAATTAATATATTTATTATAATTATAATTATAAATATTTATATTTATTTAATTATATATATTTTTAACATCATAATTATAATAAATATATTTATTATAATTTTATAATTATTTAATTATATATATATATTTCCAATTATAAGTATAAATAAATATATGTTTATTTATAATTAAAAAATTATAATAAATATATATTTAGTTATAATTATATATATTTATATATATATATATTTAAATAATTATAAAATGATAAAAAAATATATTTATTATATTTATAATTTTATTAATATATATAATAAATATATATATTATGATTTTATAATTAATTAAATATATCTATATTTATTTATAATTATACTTTTAAATATTTGTATTTATTTATAAATATTTGTATATATTTATAAATATATTTATTTAATTATATATATTTATAACATTATAAGAATAATAAATATTTTTTTATAATTTTATAATTATTTAAATAAATTTATATTTATTTATAATTATATCTATAAATAAATATTTATTTATTTGTAATTAAAAAATTACAATAAATATATATTTATTTATAGTTATAATTATAAATAATTATATATTTATAATTTTATAAATATATATAATTAATATATTTATTATAACTTTATAATTATTTTAATATATCTATACATATTTTGAATTATAATTATAAATATTTGTATTTATTTATAAATATTTGTATATATTTATGAATATATTTATTTAATTATATGTATTTATAACTTTATAAGTATAATGAATATATTTATTATAATTTTATAATTATTTACATATATATATTTATAATTATAACTATTAGTAAATATATTTATAAAAAAAAATTATATAATTATAAATATATATATATATATGTATACAATTATAATAGATGTATCTATTGTAATTTTATAATTATCTATATATATATAGTTATAATTATAATTATATGCAAATATATTTAAAAAGTATTTATATATAATTAAAAAATTATAATTATAAATATAATAAATATATTTATTGTTTAAGTATATTTATTATAATTTTATAAATATTTATGACAATAGATTCATGGGTATAACATGAATGAATCATATACCTAGTGAAGTATATAGATAATAAAAAACGGGTCATCACATATGGATAACATGAATAATTATTATTATTATGTAAAGTATAAATGAACATTAAATCGTACATAACATATGCAAGTCAATTATACTCACGCATCAATATATTTATGGACCAAATCCATTGGAAACATATATTTATTTAAATATATACATATATTTATTTATAACTAGTACCCCGCCCGTGCATTCGCACGGCACTATAAATCAATTTTCATTTTCAAAAGGGATTCATATTTTAAAAATTTACAAATGAACATTAAAAAATATTTGTTTTTATAGAAGTTAGCGGTAGGTCATATTGAAACATTTAGAGAACAAAGACATCATTATAATAGTAGAAAACATTAATGATTAATGTGAAGGAATGGTAATTCAATCTGACCATGGAGAAACACAGATCATGAGTTACCATACAATTTAAATAAGATAAAATAACATTGAATATCAGAATTTTAACATTCATATATTCAATGTCAATAGGGAAGAGTTGAATAAGGGGAGAGGGGACTACCCAATATATGATTATTATTTTTAATAAAAGTGGTAACATGAATTGTTCACCTAATTCAGGCCTCAAAATAGTTTATTAAAAAGAAAAAGTGGTAGTACAAACACGACGTGCAATGAATTTACACCAGTAGAGATGGATATAATTACAAACCACAAAATACACCAAGAAAAAGCCAGCAAAAACTCAAGAAGCAATAATTTATCAAAACAACCTTCTATCAACTATTCCATGATCTCCAAAAAGGCATGTACTGTCCATAGGGACTCCACCAATCCAGGTTTGAAGGGAAGCCAATGTCTACACAACTTTGCTTCTCTATCAACTTGAGTCGTGTCCTTTACGTTGTTATACAGTTTTCATTGTAAAATGATGGCTAAAATGCAACATGAGAAAGTCCTTAATACACTGAAACCACCATTTAGAAATGAAAACCAATAAAAGGATGCATCAATAAGCTATTTAGAATATCGTCCTGCATTGCATCATCACCTTTACAAAATTTAGTGCAAGGTTTGAGCTTAGAGAAAACCACGTGTTAAAAAAGTACTCAAGAACTACTATGCCAACATGCTTCTGGGAATCCAATATTCATCTAGCACACAAAAACATAGTGATACATCAGGATCATCCCAGCCTCGTAGGCCATGTACTGCCCAATGATAGTCATGCACTACCAGAAGGAATATGTAAACTGAAAAAGGAGGTCATACCAATGGAAAATGTAATCCAGTAAGTCTGTACAGGAGTTGGTCGACCATGCCAAGCCTTTCTATTCTTCAAAACGGAAACCTCAAGAAGACATCCATGCACTTCCATAAAGCTATGAAATTGATAATCAGAAAATAGAGGGAATTACAGTGGATAAATCAGCCTAGGATATCCATAAAAATATCCCGTCATCAAACAAAACAGAGCAGAAACTCCAAGATAGCATCATGACCTCAAAGCAGATCACTGAACAGGGTGCAAAAGGCACTCTTTAGTGCAAGCAAGCTAAGATATATGACAAAGAATTAAAAATAATTAAATCATGAAACACAACATCATGGAGGTAAAACCCAAAAAGTATTCACAGACAGGAAGAAATCCAGTTCACAAAAAAGCCTGTAAAAAATATCCATTACTGAAATAAAATACATGATCCACTAATCAATGAAAATAAAAGACACTATATTGTGTAAAAATATTTACTACTCTAAAACATGACAATTCATATTTAGTAAAAGTAATTATAACTATTAATATTTGGATGTTAAATGCTTGATGACCAATAAGAAAACATTTCTAGAAAACAAAATCATTGTTGTACCTGGTTTTTTAGTTGTTAGGAGTTATAGTGGTCAAAGAACATGTAATAATCTAGAGATGAGGACATACACATTCATCCAAAATATTTACCTGCACATAAATTAATGTTTAGGAAAACATACTATGTGTGACTAAAATGGAACACTTTAATAAGAAATCAAGAAATTTGTATTAAATATATGTAAAAACACCTTTTTCACAATAGGGATACAATTCAATAAGAAATACATAAATATTAACGTATAACTAATAGGTAAACACATACATATAAATAATCATGAATCATTTTTGCTTCAAACTGTAAGAAATTCTATAAAGTTTGGTCCAAGGTAATAAGGATGCATTTCTCATGTAATAGATATCATCTTGAATAAATACATTTGAAAAAATGTAAGATAATTTATAAGAAATAAATTATTATTTTCAGCATGGATATTTGAATTACATGAATGAAATGAACATTGAAATTGAAATTTTAAAATTTGTTAATAATAATAAACAATGTTGTAGTTAAGGGCATAAAAAAGTAAATGACAAACCATGGAATAAATGGATATATTGAAAAACATATTATATTATATTAAGAACATAATACATATAACTAACAGAAAATATTGAGAACAATAATCAAAATTACGACCAAAGAAGATTTAATACAATCCAAGTCACCTTAAATCAAAATAAAGAAACTAATAACTGGTGAGATTTCAGTGCGCTGGAATACTACATAGTGGTGGCCACTACTTGTTAACGCCCATTCTAAACCACTCGGACACCACGAACCCTCTCCCATATTTATGTGTACCTTCTCTAGAAGAAAAACATTTAAATAAAAGGTAAAAACACACATCTTCAATTACAAATCCAGAAACCTTTGTATAGAAGAAGTTATTATAAATGACAAGTGAAAAAAAGCATTTTTTGATTGGTTTTTTTAAATGGCACCCTAATTAACCAGCCAATAATGAAGATATATTTTAGTGCGGTAACAATATCATGGAATATAATCATGTGAAAAATAGTTTTAAGAATTTGGATACTCAAGGAAAAGTCATTAACCAATAGAACACAATTTGTTTGCACATATATTCTTCAAAAAAATATGTCAAAACAAAAAATGGGAAATTCATTTTAATAAAAAAGGTTGTTGATACTACATATAATAGAACACACCAGCTGAATGGGATAAAAACATTGCAGATCTATAGAACATACCATAATAGACTGTGTAAGAAGATTTATTACCCATTCCATTCCTTTCCGCTTGCCTAGGCATGGCCGATGCACCCCTGTATTTGGAAGACCCACTTAATCTTGAACACTACATCAAATAATAGTAAACTTTTTTGCATCAAAGTACACAAACATACGAATTAAAACTGAGATTTGGAACTTAGGGGTGCCAAAAAGCAGTTTTTCAACATTTAAACCAAAAAACACACCATTAATAGAAATTCTAAGCTTTTGTAAGTGATTTAACTTTTATAGTATTCTCATTTTCCAAAAAAACAAGAAAAAAATGTCTAAGAAACTGTAATTTCCATTCTCAGTTTCTAAAAATGTTTTTCCACATATATAATATATTGAATTTTTGAATATATTTTTGGGAAATGAAAATAAAAAACTTATTTATAACCACACAGAACCTAAATTGTTAGGAACCAAAAATATATTATAAAATAAATTTGGATCGCTTACAGATACAAATAGTCTACAAAACCAAAAATAATAATTCATGTGGTCAAATTTAATGATTCCATTACACGTAAACAAACATTCAACTCTATGAAATAGAAAATCTTACTCTAACATCACTTCCTCCTTATGTCACGCATATAGGCTTAGAAATTATGTTGTAACTTAAAAATAATGTGTATGGAAATGGATTGGAATTATTCTACATAACATTGTCACAAAACCTAGATAGGGTGGAGAGAGAAACAACACTATAACGACCCAAAGTTTCATTAATGGAAAATCCCTCTTGATCCAGTTAAATGTTTCTTTATGAAAAATGTTTTTATAAGATGTCAACTTCTTTAGTTTTACATTAAGATTTGTGACCCTTAATTTTATAGCCGTTGAACAGTGATCATCTGATTAGTATAAATATAAGTCTTTAACGAACCCATTTCTACTCAGACAAAGGAAGCGATAGCCTCATCCAGTAGAATTTCTCCTTACGAATCCCATTTGTCGGAGCTCAGAAAAGAGGTGGCGTCTTTGGGCTTCGCCCTTGACCAAGCCCAAGCTGAGCTTTATTATGTCAAGCTTGAACGGGACCGTCTATGGGAAAAGTGGAAGTTGATAGAGATTACCACTCGAGCGATGTTATCCGAGCCGCCCCAAGAGTCTATCATCATCGCACACCTTACCCTTAGGTCTTATGCGGCTATTTTAAGGGGTTATGTAACAAATAAGTAGCACCATGTTCATGTACATTATTTTTGTATATAATAATGAATATAATTTCTAGTCATTTTTGATACATTGTAATTAGTTTTTAAAGTACAAATGGTGTTTTTAGTTATTATTTAATTAAGAATTATATTTTATTAAATTAAAGGATTTTTGAATTAAATAATATTTTAATAAAATATTATTATTAATATTAAATTAATTTTTATTAAATATAAATGATCTTATAATTTTATGAATGCAATTAAAATTTTTATTAAGGTTTGAAAGTCATTTCTGTCAAAACCCGTGAATTTTTTATAAATGTCGGTTTTTATTTTAAAAGTAAAAATTCACATATTTATAAAATTATTTAGATAAAATAAATATTATTTTTGGAATCAGGACGTCAAAATTATCCAACGGTGAATTTTTCATAATTTTCTGAGACAGTCAATTTTTTGGGTAAAAATTAAATACCATTTAAATATATAATGTGTTTTATGACATCATAATGACCCAATGGTGATGTAATAAAATACCATAATCCTTATGTTAGGACAATATGTGTTTTATCATTAAAATAATGAGGTTTTGGGTTTGTTTGAATTACTTTTCAAAGCATTAATGGAGCCCTCAAGACTTATTCAACACTTTGCCTTTTTAAATTAATTTCCATGGGAGTGTGACTCACCTCCACATAAGCAACCCTAATTTTTTAATAAGTTAGGACCTTGGACTTGTAAAATATTGTTTTCCTCTTTCCTTTTCCAGAAACCATGGGCAAATACCATGGGATGGTTTGTGGTTTGGATTATTTTAATATAAGGGGTCCCAAACCTAAATAATAAAGAATTCTCTCACCTTTCCTATATAAACCCACCCAAGCTCCCACTTCATCCTCACTCAAAGCCCTTGTAGTTCGTCCAACCTCTGCACTACTCTCTCTAGAATCCTCTCAAGGTGCCCCAAGCTCCCAAGAAGCCTCTCACAAGCCTCTCTCTAGCCTTTGGAAGCACACTTCCAAGTAAGGGTTTTTTCTTCCTTTCTCATTTTTGTCAATTTTATTTAAGTTGTATTGCCCTTTTAATTTCAATTATGAATGTTGGGGTATGGTTTCTCACCTCCCCCATACTTCCCTCTTATTGTTTTAATTATGGGATACCCCTTTCTCTCTCATTAAATGCCTCCCATGTACACTCGTTACTATGCCGAAATTCCGAAAGGAACTTTTTTCTCCTCTTTTATATTCAAGCAATACTTTTGTATCATGAATCTAAATTCCTTTTCAATTGTTGGAACATGTATATATATGACCTCCTTACTGTCCATTACATGTAAATATGATGAGGAACCCCTTTCTCTCTCATCAACCATTTTTATGAATTCTTATGTCACGCCGTTACGCTACCGAAATCACACCGATTTTCTAAGCCAATATCATTGTGTAGTGTATACCATGCCCATTTCTCCATCAAGGGTATTCACCTTTATGCACATTTACTTATTGATTATAAAGTTTCATGTATGAATTCCACATTCCTTTATCGTGTAATAAATGATTATGTTTTATGAATCCATGTTTTATGATCCATGTGGCACACTTATGCATGAAATGAAATGTTTAAGAAGGGTGCGCCCTTATAGCGCTCCAATGCATTGGTTAAAGTATAGTATCATGATACGTCATGTGCAATGAGTGTTGACTCATGCTAATTCAAGTGCAACGAGGGTTTACTCGTGCTTCAAGTGCAATGAGGGTTTACTCATGCTCCATGTGCAATGAGTCTTGGCTCATGCTAATTCAATGTTAAGTGTTGTTGCCACATTTTCATGTTATGATTATCATGCTTTATCATGCCTTTATGTTCATGTTACTCTTATGATCTATTGATATTCCTATTGCCTAACATGTATTGAAATCCTCATGTTATTCATTGTGTACTCCCTTATTGGGCTTTATAGCTCACCCTTTTCTTATGCATGTCCTTAGGTTATCCCATGTAATGCTAAGTACGAAGGAATGTAGTGGTCATGTAAAGGAAGTTTTCAATAAAGATGTTGTATTTCAAGTTTAAAGTTTTAGGTAATGATCCTAATCCCCAAAGACACTAAACCTCTCGATATTCTTTGTTTTATCAAGTGAAGTTATATGTAATAAAGCATGTTTAAGTTGTAATAGAAAGCAGGGTTGTCATAGTTGGTATCAAAGGATAGGTTTAGTTATTTTTTGGATTAGGAAACCCTAGTAAAGCCTTAGATACAAGACTAAGTATAATAAAAACATCCCTAAGTTTTGGTAAATACTAAGTAAGTGGTTTATCAAACAAATACATCCCTGTTTGGATACGAGCAGGTAGAGGCGGCTCTGGCACAGATGTATCCTAGGGGTAAAACCCGAAAACACCGCTTTGAGATTGACTTGAACGGGAACTGGTGCACGATAACGGGCCTTGATGAACTCTTGGTTACGACACTCCCGGGGGATAAGTTTTGATAAATTCACAATCTTAGTATGAACCCTTATTAAGGGAAAAATGCCCCTAAGAATATATGTTAGAAGGAAGATCATGAAAAGCCTGGATTGAATCCTATAGACTCATGAGTTAAAGATATTAAAGTTTATTTATAAGTCATCAACTTTTGTCTTTGGATTACCCTTTATGTGTTACCCCTAACTTTCCTTTTATTCCAGCCAATGGCCGGTAATAGGAGAACTCGGGCTAACAACCATTGTGAAGATCAGTGTGATGATTATACTAATGAGATGCCCAATCCAATGGGAGTGGGAATCGCAAACTTTGTCATGCTTATCTCTCAGCTAACTCAAGTTTTTAATAGAAACATGGGTCAAGAGGAACGTTCAACCCCCCCTAAGAAAGAACAAGTCGCTATCGAGAGCTTCATGAGACAAAGGCCTCCTACTTTTAGTGGATCATCTGATCCCACGATCGTTGAGCAATGGATCAACTCCATTGAAAAGATCTTCTCTATCCTTAAATGTTCTGAACAAGAGAAGGTTCTCCTGACGGCTTATCGTATGGAGGGTGAAGATGATCAATGGTGGACGTTGATCAAAAATACGAAGCCTGAGGAGGAGATCGAGGCTTTGGAATGGAAGGAATTCCGGAAGATGTTTTTCGATAAATATTTTCCGCGCACCCTCCGTCTTAAGATGGAAAGGGACTTCCTTTCCCTCAAGCAGAAAGATGAAGAATCTGTGGGAGCGTACGAGACAAACTTCACAAGGCTTGCACGATATGCTTCCGGCTTTGTCGTTACCCCCAACTGCAAGGTTGACCACTTCTTTGGTGGTCTGAATCCTAGCTTGCGGAAAGCATTAGCGATCCGTGACTTCGACAGCTATGAGGAAATTGTCCGATGTGCCCTCAAGGTTGAAATGGAGATCGGAGAATCATAGGGGTATCATGGGGACAAGAAGCGTAAGGTGGACTTCAATGCTGGTGGTCCGATGGATAAATCCAACGGCGCTAAGAAGTTCCAGCACCCCACTTGCCAAAAGTGTGGAAATAAGCACCCTGGAAATTACCTTAGGGGGACAAGAAAATGCTTTAGGTGTGGAAGAGAAGGGCACCTAGCTGTTAACTGTCAGCAAGAAGGACCTGCGGCTGCGACAGAGGAGAGGAACTCTCCGTTCGAACCTCAACGCGTTGTTCAATGCTACAAATGAAAAGAACCGGGTCATTTTGCAAATCAGTGCCCTAATCCAAGGGTTATCGGAGGCAACCAACAACCTCCAAGACAGCAAGGAAGAACTTTTTCCATCACTTCTGCCGAAGTGAACCCCGACAACAAAGTGGTGATAGGTACGCTAGTTATTAATTCAAGAATAGAGAACGTACTTTTTGATTCAGGTTCTACGCATTCTTTTATATCTCAAAATTTTAGTAGAACAATCCTTGCACCACCAAAAATCATGGAAGTAAAGATGTCGGTGAGTACGGAAAATGGGGCAATCATTGCATCCCATGAGTATAAGTCCTCCCCTATTATAATATGTGGATTGAATTTCCTGGAGAACCTCATCATACTCCCTTTGGTGGAATTTGATGCAATTCTTGGCATGGATTGGCTTTCCTTATATAGAGCCAACATAAATTGTCGGGAGAGGGAAATCACACTCCATATGGAGAATCAACCCCCGATTCTTTACAAGTGTCAGGAGGAAGATGAATCTCCTTTAGCTCCATCATCTCAAGCATGGATATTATTGCCTTATGAGAATGCATATCTGGCTCAGATGATTGATTCCAAGGAAGAAACCACCCTTGAAGAAATGCCTATTGTGAGGGAATTCGCTGAAGTATTTCCCGAGGAACTTCCTGGTCTTCCTCCAAGAAGAGATGTTGAGTTCTCAATTGAACTTATACCTGGGGAGCTACCAATATCCAAGACTCCATATAGAATGGTTGTTGTTGATCTTGAAGAGCTGAAGAAACAACTACAGGAGAATCTGGATAAAGGGTTTATACGCCCAAGTGCATCACCATGGGGTGCACCAGTCCTCTTCGTCAAGAAGAAGGATGGGTCAATGCGGCTTTGCATCGATTATCGTGAACTTAACAAAATCACGATAAAGAACAAGTATCCTCTCCCAAGAATCGATGACTTGTTTGATCAGTTGTGTGGAGCACAATACTTCTCCAAGGTGGACTTGCGGTCGGGATATTATCAAGTAAGGGTGAAGAAGGAAGATATCCCCAAGACTGCTTTTCGTACAAGGTACGGGCACTATGAATTCATAGTAATGCCTTTCGGACTCACCAATGCTCTAGCAATATTCATGGACTTGATGAATAGAGTCTTTAGAGATTACCTAGAAAAATTTGTGGTATTCTTTATAGATGATATTCTAATATACTCCAAAACCAAGGAGGACCATGAGGAGCATTTAAAAACTGTACTGGAGACTTTGCGCAAGGAGAAGCTCTATGCCAAGTACAGCAAGTGTGAGTTCTGGTTGAAGGAGGTCTCATTCTTGGGCTATATCATCACAAGAAATGGGATATCTATGGACCCCTCTAAAACAGATGCAATTGAGGGATGGTCGAGGCCAACATCGGTAACTGATATTCGTAGCTTCTTGGGGTTAGCTGGATATTATCGACGATTTGTGAGAAATTTCTCACGATTTTCCAACCCTCTTACCAAGCTAACTTGAAAGGGAGTAAAGTTTTCTTGGAGTGATGAATGCGAAGAAAGCTTCAAGGAGTTGAAAAGGAGGCTTATCATTGCACCCATGCTCACTTTACCCACAAGTGGGGAGATTTTTGTGGTATTCAGTGATGCTTCGAAGAAGGGATTAGGATGTGTGCTGATGCAGAATGATAAAGTGATATCATATGCCTCAAGGCAGTTGAAAATCCATGAGCGAAACTATCCAACACATGATCTGGAGTTGGCGGCGGTGATCTTTGCCTTGAAAATCTGGCGGCATTATCTCTATGGAGAGAAATGTGAGATATATACTGACCACAAGAGTCTTAAATATATATTCACACAGAAAGAGCTTAATATTCACCAGAGAAGATGGATAGAGCTCATCAAGGATTATGACTGTTCAATACATTACCACCCTGGGAAAGCGAACAAGGTGGCAGATGCCCTAAGTAGAAAGGATCCAGCGATTCTATCAATGATGAGAATTGAGAAGGATCCAATCTTCTTAGACTTAATGAAGATGGATGTGGGAATTATAAAGAAGGGAATATCATTAATCCTTTCACAAATGATTGCTCAACCATCTCTTTTGGAAAGGTTAAAGTATGCTCAAAAGGATGATGCGGGAATCCAAGAAAAAGTGGAAGCTATCAAAAAGGGGAAATCCTCAGAGTTTAATGTTAATGAAGAAGGAATTGTGCGGTTTGGGAAAAGACTATGTGTTCTATCAAGTTCGGAGATGAAGAAGGAACTTTTGGATAATGCACATAGTTCAAATTTCTCTATTCACCCAGGGAGCACAAAGATGTATCGAGATCTCCGAGAAAACTTTTGGTGGGATAATATGAAGAAGGAGATCGCTGAATATACATCAAAGTGCCTGGTGTGTCAGCAAGTGAAGGCAGAGAGGCAGAAGTCTAAGGGGATGATGCAACCATTGCCCATACCAGAATGGAAATGGGAGAACATCACCATGGACTTTGTCACTGGACTTCCAAGGACATCCAAAGGCAACAATGCAATCTGGGTTGTTGTGGATCGTCTTACAAATACTGCACACTTCATTGCTATTTGAGAGGATTTCTCTTTGGATCAACTGGAACGGATATATATCAGGGATGTGGTACGGTTGCATGGAGTACCACTATCTATTGTTTCTGACCGAGATCCAAGATTCACCTCTAAGTTTTGGAAGAGTCTTCAACAAGCTCTGAATACTGAACTCAACTTCAGTATGGCCTATCATCCTCAAACTGATGGCCAATCCGAGCGGACTATCCAAACACTTGAGGATATATTGAGAGCGTGCTCAATGGACTTTAAAGGAGGATGGGATCAACATCTTCCTCTGGTTGAGTTCTCTTATGAAAATAGTTTCCACTCGAGCATCCAAATGGCACCATATGAAGCCCTGTATGGGAAAAGGTGTAGAACACCGGCATGTTGGGATGAGGTCGGTGAACGTAAGCTGCTTGGACCAGAAATGGTCGAAGAAATGGTGGAGAAGGTGAAAACCATTCAGCAGCATATCAAGGCAGTCCAAAGTCGACAGAAGAGTTATGCAGATAATCGTCGACGAGACCTTGAGTTTAAAGTCGGAGACATGGTGTTTTTACGCATATCTCCATGGAAGAAGGTCATGAGGTTTGGAAAGAAAGGGAAGTTAAGTCCAAGGTACATCGGCCCCTTTGAGATTCTTAATCGTGTTGGGGTTGTGGCCTATCGACTATCACTTCCACCTACTATGGACAAGGTGCATGATGTCTTTCATGTATCCCTCTTAAGGAAGTACATACCGGACCCTTCACATGTACTCTCTTCTGAGGTGGTACAATTGGAAGATGATCTTTCTTATGAGGAGCAACCAGTGAAGATCTTAGATCGTAGAGAAAAAGTTCTACGAAATAAGACAATGCCCCTCGTCAAGGTGTTGTGGAGAAACCACAAGTTTGAAGAAGCAACTTGGGAGTTGGAGGATATGATGAAGCTGAGTTACCCACATTTGTTTTAGTGTGGGAAAGGGAAAATTTCGAGGGTGAAATTTCTTAAGGGGGGAATATTGTAACGACCCAAAGTATCATTAATGGAAAATCCCTCTTGATCCAGTTAAATGTTTCTTTATGAAAAATATTTTTATAAGATGTCAACTTCTTTAGTTTTACGTTAAGATTTGTGATCGTTACTTTTATAGTCGTTGAACAGTGATCATCTGAGTAGTATAAATATAAGGCTTTAACGAACTCATTTCTACTCAGACAAAGGAAGCGATGGCCTCATCCAGTAGAATTGCCCCTTACGAAGCCCATTTGTCAGAGCTCGGAAAAGAGGTGGCGTCTTTGGGCTTCTCCCTTGACCAAGCTCAAGTTGAGCTTCATTATGTCAAGCTTGAATGGGACCGTCTACGGGAAAAGTGGAAGTTGATAGAGATTACCACTCGAGCGATGTTATCCGAGCCGCCCCAAGAGTCTGTCACCATCACACACCTTACCCTTAGGTCTTATGCGGTTATTTTAAGGGGTTATGTAACAAATAAGTAGCACCATGTTCATGTACATTATTTTTGTATATAATAATGAATATAATTTCTAGTCATTTTTGATACATTGTAATTAGTTTTTAAAGTACAAATGGTGTTTTTAGTTATTATTTAATTAAGAATTATATTTTATTAAATTAAAGGATTTTTTAATTAAATAATATTTTAATAAAATATTATTATTAATATTAAATTAATTTTTATTAAATATAAATGATCTTATAATTTTATGAATGCAATTAAAATTTTTATTAAGGTCTGAAATCCATTTCTGTCAAAACCCGTGAATTTTTTATAAATGTCGGTTTTTATTTTAAAAGTGAAAATTCACATATTTAGAAAATTATTTAGATAAAATAAATATTATTTTTGGAATCAGGATGTTGAAATTATCCAACGGTGAATTTTTCATAATTTTCTGAGAGTCAAATTTTTGGGTAAAAATTAAATACCATTTAAATATATAATGTGTTTTATGACATCATAATGACCCAATGGTGATGTAATAAAATAACATAATCCTTATGTTCGGCCAATATGTGTTTTATCATTAAAATAATTAGGTTTTGGGTTTGTTTGACTTACTTTTCAAAGCATTAATGGAGCCCTCAAGACTTATTCAACACTTTGCCTTTTTAAATTAATTTCCATGGGAGTGTGACTCACCTCCACATAAGCAACCCAAAATTTTTAATAAGTTCGGACCTTGGCCTTGTAAAATATTTTTTTCCTCTTTCCTTTTCTAGAAATCATGGGCAAATACCATGGGATGGTTTGTGGTTTGGATTATTTTAATATAAGGGGTCCCAAACCTAAATAATAAAGAATTCTCTCACCTTTCCTATATAAACCCACCCAAGCTCCCACTTCCTCATCACTCAAAGCCCTTGGAGTTCGTCTAACCTCTTCCCTACTCTCTCTAGAATCCTCTCAAGGTGCTCCAAGCTCCCAAGAATCCTCTCACAAGCCTCTCTCTAGCCTTTGGAAGCACACTTCCAAGTAAGGGTTTTTTCTTCCTTTCTCATTTTTGTCAATTTTATTTAAGTTGTATTGCCCTTTTAATTTCAATTATGAATGTTGGGGTATGGTTTCTCACCTCCCCCATACTTCCCTCTTATTGTTTGAATGATGGGATACCCCTTTCTCTCTCATTAAATGCCTCCCATGTACACCCGTTACTATGCCGAAATTCCGAAAGGAACTTTTTTCTCCTCTTTTATATTCAAGCAATACTTTTGTATCATGAATCTAAATTCCTTTTCAATTGTTGGGACATGTATCTATATGACCTCCTTACTATCCATTACATGTAAATATGATGAGGAACCCCTTTCTCTCTCATCAACCATTTTTATGAATTCTTGTGTCACGCCGTTACGCTGCCGAAATCACACCGATTTTCTAAGCCAATATCATTGTGTAGTGAATACCATGCCCATTTCTCCATCAAGGGTATTCACCTTTATGAACATTTACTTATTGATTATAAAGTTTCATGTATGAATTCCATATTCCTTTATCGTGGAATAAATGATTATGTTTTATGAATCCATGTTTTATGATCCATGTGGCACACTTATGCATGAAATGAAATGTTTAAGAAGGGTGCGCCCTTATAGCGCTCCAATGCATTGGGTAAAGTATAGTATCATGATAGGTCATGTGTATAGCATACCGTCTTTTTATAACATAACTTTTCATTCCATTACACGGAACTGAGGATCTTTAAGGTTTAGTGTCTTGGAAACAAGGTACATAAAACATGAAACAAAAAAAACATTCTTCTTAAACACTTGAAAGGATTCTCCTAATGTTCACCCTAGGCTCATTACTGCATCTCATAACCTGGGGACATACATCAAAAGGAAGGGTGAGCAGAAGGCCCAGCAAGGGAAACAAGTGAAACATTTTACATATAAACTTGAGATACATCAATAAAGTCATGAAAAGAACTTTAATGCATGAAAATGAAATCATGAGGCATATCATAATAAAAATAAAACTTTTTCATAACTTGAAGATGTGGCTACATAATTTAACATAGACAATCATGAACATATCACCAAGGTCCATCCCCAAGGTGTCATTTTAAAATTACCAAGGTTATTCACCAAGGTATCGTGAAAATTGTAATCTCTAGTGGTTACATCATTACCCAATGCATTGGAGCGCTATCAGGGCGCACCCTTAAATTTGCCTTTATTATCATGTGAGCCACATATATCATCATCAAACATTTCATAAATAACCCATATAGCATAAAGGAAATGGGTTTCATTTCATAATCATAACTTTTTAAAAACTGCTTTAAAGACATGATCTTTATATCACTTTAAAACCCACAGAAAAGGAAGGTGGGTCTCATGTATGTAAATCCCAGAATTTAAAATAGAACATTTTGGTATATATGTGAATACCCCTTTAGAAGAAATATCTTTGAGTATTCACTTAATAAAATAAAAGGACTTTAGAAAAAGAGATAGACATTTTGAGACAGAAATTCTGCAGCATAACGGCAATATTCCGAGGTTTTAGAAGACATTAAAAGAGAGGTAAAATGGGTCAAACATTCATAAATGACCCATAAAATAGTACATGGACAGAATAAGAAGGATACATGATCATGGTAATGAGATTTCAAGGACATACCATTTGAAATGAAAAACATGGAAGGAAGAAAAAAAAATATTTCTCTTATGAAAGTTCGGCAGCCTAACGGCGTTACTTAAACCTCAACAAAAATGATTTGAAAAGATCAAATAGGATCTCTCATCATGTGAACATAAGAGTTCAGTATGATAGATATAGAGATAATTCCCCAACATAACAAAAAGGAACTTGAAAGAATTGACATGAAAGTAAAACTTCAAAATGAGAAGGGTGAAGAACCACTTAAAAATTCGGCAGCCTAACGGCGCCACTTAAAACATCAAAATACTGAATTGAAGAGATCAAATGGGGTCTCTAATCATATGAAAATAAGAGTCCAGTATGATATATATAGAGATCATACCCCAATATAACAAAAAGGAACTTGAAATAATTGACATGAAAGTAGAACTTCAAAACGAGAAGGGTGAAGAACCACTTAAAAATTCGGCAGCCTAACGGCGCCACTTAAAACATCAAAATACTGAATTGAAGAGATCAAATGGGGTCTCTCATCATATGAACATAATAGTACAGTATGATATATATAGAGATCATACCCCAATATAACAAAAAGGAACTTTAAATAATTGACATGAAAGTAGAGCTTCAAAACGAGAAGGGTGAAGAACCACTTAAAAATTCGGCAGCCTAACGGCGCCACTTAAAACATCAAAATACTGAATTGAAGAGATCAAATGGGGTCTCTGATCATATGAACATAAGAGTCCAGTATGATATATATAGAGATCATACCCCAATATAACAAAAAGGAACATGAAAGACTTGAATGAAAATAGAACTTGAAAACGAGGAAGGTGAAAGAATCCCTTAAAAATTCGGCAGCCTAACGGCGCCACTTAAACATTCTTAAAACGAATTGATGAGAGCAAGGGGGGGTCTCTCATCATATGAACATGAAATAGGCAGTAGGATGAATATAAAAGAACATCCTCCAACATAAGAACATGGAGTATAAAAGAAAATACATAAAAGAGATTACTTGAAAAGAAAGAGAGGGGTCGGATCCCTTACCTTAAAATGTAACTCTTAAACCTCAAAGGTTGGGACCTTGAGGGCTTGGGGGCACCTTGGGAGGACTCCTTGGGAGGTAATGAGACCAGAAATTCGTTGGGAATGAGTGGGGAGTCTAATGGATGAGAGGAGGGCTTGGTATTTATAGGGAAAGTGAGGGGACAAGGCATTAATGGCCAAGGGACACCTCACATGTGCTTTTCTCAAACCCATGTGCTCTCCCTTGTCATTTATCATGGAGTTAGGCCACATGGGGCCCCCAAAACAATAATTCATCACCCTTGTCCGGCCAACCCTCAAAAGATCTCATGACATCATCATGACACCGTTATGATGTCATTAAACATACCGAAACCCTAAAACTGTATTTTTACTATTCACTGAAAATTCAACTTTCTCAGAAAAATCCCAAAATTTCACATTAACCAAATATCAATGCTCTGATTTCAAAAATGAAATCCATTTTATAAAAATAATTTTCTAAATATTTTTAATTTAATTTTTAAATAAAAACACTATTCATCGAAAATTCATTTTTTTCAGAAAAAACCCCAAAAATTACTATAACATAATATCGATGCTCTGAGTTCAAAAATAAAGTCATTTTTATAAAAATAATTTTCTAATTATTTTTAATTAAATTTTTAATTAAAAAACACTATTCACCTGAAAAAACTAATACTTGAATAATAATTAATGAAACCGTTATTTAACTATTTTATTGAATCACATTACTTAATCAAGGTGCCTAGATTATTTTAAAACTTTCTTTAAGTGGGATTACTAATCCATTTGGTCATATTACTAATCCTAATCATAAAATCACTATTCATAATTTACTATTCATCAAAAATCAAGTTGATCTTATTAGACTCTAAATTTAGTACTGAACATAATTGCAGGAGACCATTTTTTGAAAATCATTACACATTTTTAATTATTTAGGGTTTACATAAACATATTTAAAATATCCTTTTTCTAAAATTCATCAAAAATATGCATACTATATTTATCCGGTCATTTCAAAATTCATAAACTTCATCATAAGAAGAAATCCCAATTTTTATTTAAAACAAGGATTACACAAGGTAGTTACGGTCTCGTTACATAACCCCTTATAATACCAGCATAGGACCTAAGAGTAAGGTGTGCTAGGGTGATAGAAGCTTGGGGCGGCTCAGTCAACATTGCCCGAGTAGTAATTTCTATCAGTTTGAACTTCTCACGAAGGCGATTTCGTTCCAGCTTCACATGATGAAGTTCGGCTTGGATTTGATCCAGAGCAAAGCCCAGTGGTGCTACCTCCTTCCCAAGCTCTGTTAGATGGGCTTCGATCGGTCCAAGACTACTAGGTGAGGCCATCGAATCTTCTTTCTATAATAATTAACCAAGATTACTTATATTTAGAGACAATAATCAAAACATTTTGTTCACAGCGGTCATGTTGACCGATGGTTATATAATAGTCAAAACCCACTGATCTCATTTTAATTATAATCATGTTTATCAAATAAAACATTTTTGTTGAGTATAACAATAACACATAAAATTAGGAAACAAAATTTATTTAAAAAATTCGGGTCGTTACAATCTTCCCCCCTTAAGAAATTGCGTCCTCGCAATTTTAAAATTGGGTTTTGAAATTTCATTGAAAGTCCCACATCGGAAAAGGAGTCAGTAAAACTATTACTTTAAAATAAAGAAAGGGAAGTACAATGGTCACCCGAGTTAACCCACACTAGGGTTCCATGTAGGAAAACATGGACATGGAGGAAAAAACAAAGGGTCAAGTTCTGAGGGAGAGTGATAGAGAACGTGATTAGGAGAAAGTTAACCATGAGAAAATCCCAAACTTACGATGTGTGTAAACGGTCTTTGATTACCTAGTAGGAAACGTAAACCAACAACATTTTTGTTTTACGTTTCTTTTCATAATTTTGAGGATTTCATTTACTACATAGAACAAAAACATAAAAAAATATACCTACCTTCAAGTAGAGTTTCATCCTTTAACAAGTCCCTACCAACACTAATCTTTTCTCCAAATGATGAGAATTCAAAAACACTTGGTCTCATAAAAGCACAAGAATCATCTTCTATATAATCACATAATCTACAAAAGATTAACTATCTATTTCTTCTATCTTTAAACATTATCCCAAAAACAGAAAGGTTAAGGTAGAACAACTCTTCAAAAAGAAAGAATCCCATAGGAATGGAAACTACTTTTAAATCATCAAAGTTCCATGGTACTACCCAAAGTTCATCATAGACCATTCCATAAATAACGGTCCTTAAAATTCCTCAAAACAAACCAAACTAAGATTGAAACCCAAATACAATAAGGATTTGATAACATAGTCTTCCAAAACAACTTCATTGTTCATCTCCAGACAACATCAACCACTCCTAACATCTTATAAAAAAGTAGCTAACCTAAACATATTTTACCCAAGATAGGTTAGTCATTCCCATAAGTAACCTAAATTACTATAAGTTCACCTTAAATTCATCGATTCTTCAAAATATAAGTCAACCTTACTCCTCAATGAAAATACCGTAGTAATCTATTTACCTCGATCAAATATGGTTCCCAAAATAATGAACGTCTTCCAAAATAATAATCATATTTTAATCCCCTAACCATCCCTGTCATATTAATACGAAAATCGTCGCATTTCCTATCACATTGGTTGTCGGAACATGTTCTTCCATTTCCCACCATTAACTAAGAAGAGAAAGCATAATTAGGGGCTTAAGTACTTAGCTAATAATCATGAAAAGGAACTGAAAGCATATAAGGATAACTTGTATATGAAAGGTATACCCTAACTTGTGATCTCCTAGGTTCCCATCTAGGTTATGAATGATCATATATTCTTATGTGAACCTTTATTTTATTTTATCTTTGTTCCTTTAACAATGGTTCATACCAAGCTTATGAATTTACCAAAGCATATCCCCCGAGAGTGTCGTAACCAAGAGTGCAGCAAGGCCCGTTGTCGTGTACCAGTTCTCGTTCGAGTCTAGCTCAAAGCGGTGTTTTCGGGTTTTACCCCTATGTACATCTGTGCCAGAGCCACCTCTACCTGCTCGTATCCAGACAGGGATGTATTTGCTTGGCAACCCCTTACTCAATACTCACCAAAATACCAGGAAGATTTCCTATATTAAACTTTTCTATAGGGTTCCTCCTAGAGTTTTCATATCCTAATTTACACAAATAACTAAACCATCCTTTGATACCAACTATAGCATCCCGTCTTTTTATAACATAACTTTTCATTCCATTACACGGAACTGAGGATCTTTAAGGTTTAGTGTCTTGGAAACAAGGAACATAAAACATGAAACAAAAAAAAACATTCTTCTTAAACACTTGAAAGGCTTCTCCTCATGTTCACCCTAGGCTCATTACTGCATCTCATAACCTGGGGACATACATCAAAAGGAAGGGTGAGCAGAAGGCCCAGCAAGGGAAACAAGTGAAACATTTTAAATATGAACTTGAGATACATCAATAAAGTCGTGAAAAGAACTTTAATGCATGAAAATGAAATCATGAGGCATATCATAATAAAAATAAAACTTTTTCATAACTTGAAGATGTGGCTACATCATTTAACATAGAAAATCATGAACATATCACCAAGGTCCATCCCCAAGGTGTCATTTTAAAATTACCAAGGTTATTCACCAAGGTATCGTGAAAATTGTAATCTCTAGTGGTTACATCATTACCCAATGCATTGGAGCGCTATCAGGGCGCACCCTTAAATTTGCCTTTATTATCATGTGAGCCACATATATCATCATCAAACATTTCATAAATAACCCATATAGCATAAAGGAAATGGGTTTCATTTCATAATCATAACTTTTTAAAAACTGCTTTAAAGACATGATCTTTATATCACTTTAAAACCCACAGAAAAGGAAGGTGGGTCTCATGTATGTAAATCCCAGAATTTAAAATAGAACATTTTGGTATATATGTGAATACCCCTTTAGAAGAAATATCTTTGAGTATTCACTTAATAAAATAAAAGGACTTTAGAAAAAGAGATAGACATTTTGAGACAGAAATTCTGCAGCATAACGGCAATGTTCCGAGGTTTTAGAAGACATTAAAAGAGAGGTAAAATGGGTCAAACATTCATAAATGACCCATAAAATAGTACATGGACAGAATAAGAAGGATACATGATCATGGTAATGAGATTTCAAGGACATACCATTTGAAATGAAAAACATGGAAGGAAGAAAAAAAAAGATTTCTCTTATGAAAGTTCGGCAGCCTAACGGCGTTACTTAAACCTCAACAAAAATGATTTGAAAAGATCAAATAGGATATCTCATCATGTGAACATAAGAGTTCAGTATGATAGATATAGAGATAATTCCCCAACATAACAAAAAGGAACTTGAAAGAATTGACATGAAAGTAGAACTTCAAAATGAGAAGGGTGAAGAACCGCTTAAAAATTCGGCAGCCTAACGGCGCCACTTAAAACATCAAAATATTGAATTGAAGAGATCAAATGGGGTCTCTCATCATATGAAAATAAGAGTCCAGTATGATATATATAGAGATCATACCCCAATATAACAAAAAGGAACTTGAAATAATTGACATGAAAGTAGAACTTCAAAACGAGAAGGGTGAAGAACCACTTAAAAATTCGGCAGCCTAACGGCGCCACTTAAAACATCAAAATACTGAATTGAAGAGATCAAATGGGGTCTCTCATCATATGAACATAAGAGTCCAGTATGATATATATAGAGATCATACCCCAATATAACAAAAAAGAACTTTAAATAATTGATATGAAAGTAGAACTTCAAAACGAGAAGGGTGAAGAACCACTTAAAAATTCGGCAGCCTAACGGCGCCACTTAAAACATCAAAATACTGAATTGAAGAGATCAAATGGGGTCTCTCATAATATGAACATAAGAGTCCAGTATGATATATATAGAGATCATACCCCAATATAACAAAAAGGAACATGAAAGACTTGAATGAAAATAGAACTTGAAAACGAGGAAGGTGAAAGAATCCCTTAAAAATTCGGCAGCCTAACGGCGCCACTTAAACATTCTTAAAACGAATTGATGAGAGCAAGGGGGGGTCTCTCATAATATGAACATGAAATATGCAGTAGGATGAATATAAAATAACATCCTCCAACATAATAACATGGAGTATAAAAGAAAAGACATAAAAGAGATTACTTGAAAAGAAAGAGAGGGGTCGGATCCCTTACCTTAAAATGTAACTCTTAAACCTCAAAGGTTGGGACCTTGAGGGCTTGGGGGCACCTTGGGAGGACTCCTTGGGAGGTAATGAGACCAAAAATTCATTGGGAATGAGTGGGGAGTCGAATGGATGAGAGGAGGGCTTGGTATTTATAGGGAAAGTGAGGGGACAAGGCATTAATGGCCAAGGGACACCTCACATGTGCTTTTCTCAAACCCATGTGCTCTCCCTTGTCATTTATCATGGAGTTAGGCCACATGGGGCCCCCAAAACAATAATTCATCACCCTTGGCCGTCCAACCCTCAAAAGATCTCATGACATCATCATGACACCGTTATGATGTCATTAAACATACCGAAACCCTAAAACTGTATTTTTACTATTCACTGAAAATTCAACTTTCTCAGAAAAATCCCAAAATTTCACATTAACCAAATATCAATGCTCTGATTTCAAAAATGAAATCCATTTTATAAAAATAATTTTCTAAATATTTTTAATTTAATTTTTAAATAAAAACACTATTCATCGAAAATTCATTTTTTTTCAGAAAAAACCCCAAAAATTACCATAACATAATATCGATGCTCTGAGTTCAAAAATAAAGTCATTTTTATAAAAATAATTTTCTAATTATTTTTAATTAACTTCTTAATTAAAAAACACTATTCACCCGAAAAAACTAATACTTGAATAATAATTAATGAAACCGTTATTTAACTATTTTATTGAATCACGTTACTTAATCAAGGTGCCTAGATTATTTTAAAACTTTCTTTAAGTGGGATTACTAATCCATTTGGTCATATTACTAACCCTAATCATAAAATCACTATTCATAATTTACTATTCATCAAAAATCAAGTTGATCTTATTAGACTCTAAATTTAGTACTGAACATAATTGCAGAAGACCATTTTTTGAAAATCATTACACATTTTTAATTATTTAGGGTTTACATAAACATATTTAAAATATCCTTTTTCTAAAATTCATCAAAAATATGCATACTATATTTATCTGGTCATTTCAAAATTCATAAACTTCATCATAAGAAGAAATCCCAATTTTTATTTAAAACAAGGATTACACAAGGTAGTTACGGTCTCGTTACATAACCCCTTATAATACCAGCATAGGACCTAAGAGTAAGGTGTGCTAGGGTGATAGAAGCTTGGGGCGGCTCAGTCAACATTGCCCGAGTAGTAATTTCTATCAGTTTGAACTTCTCACGAAGGCGATTTCGTTCCAGCTTCACATGATGAAGTTCGGCTTGGATTTGATCCAGAGCAAAGCCCAGTGGTGCTACCTCCTTCCCAAGCTCTGTTAGATGGGCTTCGATCGGTCCAAGACTACTAGGTGAGGCCATCGAATCTTCTTTCTATAATAATTAACCAAGATTACTTATATTTAGAGACAATAATCAAAACATTTTGTTCACAGCGGTCATGTTGACCGATGGTTATATAATAGTCAAAACCCACTGATCTCATTTTAATTATAATCATGTTTATCAAATAAAACATTTTTGTTGAGTATAACAATAAGACATAAAATTAGGAAACAAAATTTATTTAAAAAATTCGGGTCGTTACAATCTTCCCCCCTTAAGAAATTGCGTCCTCGCAATTTTAAAATTGGGTTTTGAAATTTCATTGAAAGTCCCACATCGGAAAAGGAGTCAGTAAAACTATTACTTTAAAATAAAGAAAGGGAAGTACAATGGTCACCCGAGTTAACCCACACTAGGGTTCCATGTAGGAAAACATGGACATGGAGGAAAAAACAAAGTGTCAAGTTCTGAGGGAGAGTGATAGAGAACGTGATTAGGAGAAAGTTAACCATGAGAAAATCCCAAACTTATGATGTGTGTAAACGGTCTTTGATTACCTAGTAGGAAACATAAACCAACAACATTTTTGTTTTACGTTTCTTTTCATAATTTTGAGGATTTCATTTACTACATAGAACAAAAACATAAAAAAATATACCTACCTTCAAGTAGAGTTTCATCCTTTAACAAGTCCCTACCAACACTAATCTTTTCTCCAAATGATGAGAATTCAAAAACACTTGGTCTCATAAAAGCACAAGAATCATCTTCTATAGAATCACATAATCTACAAAAGATTAACTATCTATTTCTTCTATCTTTAAACATTATCCCAAAAACAGAAAGGTTAAGGTAAAACAACTCTTCAAAAAGAAAGAATCCCATAGGAATGGAAACTACTTTTAAATCATCAAAGTTCCATGGTACTACCCAAAGTTCATCATAGACCATTCCATAAATAACGGTCCTTAAAATTCCTCAAAACAAACCAAACTAAGATTGAAACCCAAATACAATAAGGATTTGATAACATAGTCTTCCAAAACAACTTCATTGTTCATCTCCAGACAACATCAACCACTCCTAACATCTTATAAAAAAGTAGCTAACCTAAACATATTTTACCCAAGATAGGTTAGTCATTCCCATAAGTAACCTAAATTACTATAAGTTCACCTTAAATTCATCGATTCTTCAAAATATAAGTCAACCTTACTCCTCAATGAAAATACCGTAGTAATCTATTTACCTCGATCAAATATGGTTCCCAAAATAATGAACGTCTTCCAAAATAATAATCATATTTTAATCCCCTAATCATCCCTGTCATATAAATACGAAAATCCTCGCATTTCCTATCACATTGGTTGTCGGAACATGTTCTTCCATTTCCCACCATTAACTAAGAAGAGAAAGCATAATTAGGGGCTTAAGTACTTAGCTAATAATCATGAAAAGGAACTGAAAGCATATAAGGATAACTTGTATATGAAAGGTATACCCTAACTTGTGATCTCCTAGGTTCCCATCTAGGTTATGAATGATCATATATTCTTATGTGAACCTTTATTTTATTTTATCTTTGTTCCTTTAACAATGGTTCATACCAAGCTTATGAATTTACCAAAGCATATCCCCCGAGAGTGTCGTAACCAAGAGTGCAGCAAGGCCCGTTGTCGTGTACCAGTTCCCGTTCGATTCTAGCTCAAAGCGGTGTTTTCGGGTTTTACCCCTATGTACATCTGTGCCAGAGCCACCTCTACCTGCTCGTATCCAGACAGGGATGTATTTGCTTGGCAACCCCTTACTCAATACTCACCAAAATACCAGGAAGATTTCCTATATTAAACTTTTCTATAGGGTTCCTCCTAGAGTTTTCATATCCTAATTTACACAAATAACTAAACCATCCTTTGATACCAACTATAGCATCCCGTCTTTTTATAACATAACTTTTCATTCCATTACACGGAACTGAGGATCTTTAAGTTTTAGTGTCTTGGAAACAAGGAACATAAAACATGAAACAAAACAAAAACATTCTTCTTAAACACTTGAAAGGCTTATCCTCATGTTCACCCTAGGCTCATTACTGCATCTCATAACCTGGGGACATACATCAAAAGGAAGGGTGAGCAGAAGGCCCAGCAAGGGAAACAAGTGAAACATTTTAAATATGAACTTGAGATACATCAATAAAGTCGTGAAAAGAACTTTAATGCATGAAAATGAAATCATGAGGCATATCATAATAAAAATAAAACTTTTTCATAACTTGAAGATGTGGCTACATCATTTAACATAGACAATCATGAACATATCACCAAGGTCCATCCCCAAGGTGTCATTTTAAAATTACCAAGGTTATTCACCAAGGTATCGTGAAAATTGTAATCTCTAGTGGTTACATCATTACCCAATGCATTGGAGCGCTATCAGGGCGCACCCTTAAATTTGCCTTTATTATCATGTGAGCCACATATATCATCATCAAACATTTCATAAATAACCCATATAGCATAAAGGAAATGGGTTTCATTTCATAATCATAACTTTTTAAAAACTGCTTTAAAGACATGATCTTTATATCACTTTAAAACCCACAGAAAAGGAAGGTGGGTCTCATGTATGTAAATCCCAGAATTTAAAATAGAACATTTTGGTATATATGTGAATACCCCTTTAGAAGAAAGATCTTTGAGTATTCACTTAATAAAATAAAAGGACTTTAGAAAAAGAGATAGACATTTTGAGACAGAAATTCTGCAGCATAACGGCAATGTTCCGAGGTTTTAGAAGACATTAAAAGAGAGGTAAAATGGGGCAAACATTCATAAATGACCCATAAAATAGTACATGGACAGAATAAGAAGGATACATGATCATGGTAATGAGATTTCAAGGACATACCATTTGAAATGAAAAACATGGAAGGAAGAAAAAAAAGATTTCTCTTATGAAAGTTCGGCAGCCTAACGGCGTTACTTAAACCTCAACAAAAATGATTTGAAAAGATCAAATAGGATCTCTCATCATGTGAACATAAGAGTTCAGTATGATAGATATAGAGATAATTCCCCAACATAACAAAAAGGAACTTGAAAGAATTGACATGAAAGTAGAACTTCAAAATGAGAAGGGTGAAGAACCGCTTAAAAATTCGGCAGCCTAATGGCGCCACTTAAAACATCAAAATACTGAATTGAAGAGATCAAATGGGGTCTCTCATCATATGAAAATAAGAGTCCAGTATGATATATATAGAGATCATACCCCAATATAACAAAAAGGAACTTGAAATAATTGACATGAAAGTAGAACTTCAAAACGAGAAGGGTGAAGAACCACTTAAAAATTCGGCAGCCTAACGGCGCCACTTAAAACATCAAAATACTGAATTGAAGAGATCAAATGGGGTCTCTCATCATATGAACATAAGAGTCCAGTATGATATATATAGAGATCATACCCCAATATAACAAAAAGGAACTTTAAATAATTGATATGAAAGTAGAACTTCAAAACGAGAAGGGTGAAGAACCACTTAAAAATTCGGCAGCCTAACGGCGCCACTTAAAACATCAAAATACTGAATTGAAGAGATCAAATGGGGTCTCTCATCATATGAACATAAGATTCCAGTATGATATATATAGAGATCATACCCCAATATAACAAAAAGGAACATGAAAGACTTGAATGAAAATAGAACTTGAAAACGAGGAAGGTGAAAGAATCCCTTAAAAATTCGGCAGCCTAACGGCGCCACTTAAACATTCTTAAAACGAATTGATGAGAGCAAGGGGGGGTCTCTCATAATATGAACATGAAATATGCAGTAGGATGAATATAAAAGAACATCCTCCAACATAAGAACATGGAGTATAAAAGAAAAGACATAAAAGAGATTACTTGAAAAGAAAGAGAGGGGTCGGATCCCTTACCTTAAAATGTAACTCTTAAACCTCAAAGGTTGGGACCTTGAGGGCTTGGGGGCACCTTGGGAGGACTCCTTGGGAGGTAATGAGACCAGAAATTCATTGGGAATGAGTGGGGAGTCGAATGGATGAGAGGAGGGCTTGGTATTTATAGGGAAAGTGAGGGGACAAGGCATTAATGGCCAAGGGACACCTCACATGTGCTTTTCTCAAACCCATGTGCTCTCCCTTGTCATTTATCATGGAGTTAGGCCACATGGGGCCCCCAAAACAATAATTCATCACCCTTGGCCGTCCAACCCTCAAAAGATCTCATGACATCATCATGACACCGTTATGATGTCATTAAACATACCGAAACCCTAAAACTGTATTTTTACTATTCACTGAAAATTCAACTTTCTCAGAAAAATCCCAAAATTTCACATTAACCAAATATCAATGCTCTGATTTCAAAAATGAAATCCATTTTATAAAAATAATTTTCTAAATATTTTTAATTTAATTTTTAAATAAAAACACTATTCATCGAAAATTCATTTTTTTCAGAAAAAACCCCAAAAATTACCATAACATAATATCGATGCTCTGAGTTCAAAAATAAAGTCATTTTTATAAAAATAATTTTCTAATTATTTTTAATTAAATTTTTAATTAAAAAACACTATTCACTCGAAAAAACTAATACTTGAATAATAATTAATGAAACCGTTATTTAACTATTTTATTGAATCACATTACTTAATCAAGGTGCCTAGATTATTTTAAAACTTTCTTTAAGTGGGATTACTAATCCATTTGGTCATATTACTAATCCTAATCATAAAATCACTATTCATAATTTACTATTCATCAAAAATCAAGTTGATCTTATTAGACTCTAAATTTAGTACTGAACATAATTGCAGAAGACCATTTTTTGAAAATCATTACACATTTTTAATTATTTAGGGTTTACATAAACATATTTAAAATATCCTTTTTCTAAAATTCATCAAAAATATGCATACTATATTTATCCGGTCATTTCAAAATTCATAAACTTCATCATAAGAAGAAATCCCAATTTTTATTTAAAACAAGGATTACACAAGGTAGTTACGGTCTCGTTACATAACCCCTTATAATACCAGCATAGGACCTAAGAGTAAGGTGTGCTAGGGTGATAGAAGCTTGGGGCGGCTCAGTCAACATTGCCCGAGTAGTAATTTCTATCAGTTTGAACTTCTCACGAAGGCGATTTCGTTCCAGCTTCACATGATGAAGTTCGGCTTGGATTTGATCCAGAGCAAAGCCCAGTGGTGCTACCTCCTTCCCAAGCTCTGTTAGATGGGCTTCGATCGGTCCAAGACTACTAGGTGAGGCCATCGAATCTTCTTTCTATAATAATTAACCAAGATTACTTATATTTAGAGACAATAATCAAAACATTTTGTTCACAGCGGTCATGTTGACCGATGGTTATATAATAGTCAAAACCCACTGATCTCATTTTAATTATAATCATGTTTATCAAATAAAACATTTTTGTTGAGTATAACAATAAGACATAAAATTAGGAAACAAAATTTATTTAAAAAATTCGGGTTGTTACAATGTGCAATGAGTGTTGACTCATGATAATTCAAGTGCAATGAGGGTTTACTCGTGCTTCAAGTGCAATGAGGGTTTACTCATGCTCCATGTGGAATGAGCCTTGGCTCATGCTAATTCAATGTTAAGTGTTGTTGCCACATTTCCATGTTATGATTATCATGATTTATCATGGCTTTATGTTCATGTTACTCTTATGCTCTATTGATATTCCTATTGCCTAACATGTATTGAACTCTTCATGTTATTCATTGTGTACTCCCTTACTGGGCTTTATAGCTCACCCTTTTCTTATGCATGTCCTCAGGTTATCCCATGCAATGCTAAGTACGAAGGAATGTAGTGGTCATGTAAAGGAAGTTTTCAATAAAGATGTTGTATTTCAAGTTTAAATTTTTTATGTAATGATCCTAAGCCCCAAAGACACTAAACCTCTCGATCTTCTTTGTTGTATCAAGTGAAGTTATATGTAATAAAGCATGTTTAAGTTGTAATAGAAAGCAGGGTTGTCATAAAAACAGTGATTGGATTAAAAGAATACTAATCCATGTTAACAGTATGTCAAGTACTCTATAAGCATATGATTATATTGTTATTATCCTTTTTGAGATATAGGAGTGTATCAACTGAGTAATGTTATAATTAAATCAGGGGGTATGTAAAGAATAACTAATCTAAGAGGCATTAAAACAAACTTTTTACCACAATGAATGCTATTACCTATGATCGTTGGCATGTTTAAATAGAGCATGTGATATAGAAATGCATGTTTATACACTTCAATGTTTGGTTCAAAATTGAACATGAAAACAATATAAGACAAAAATTCCAAAAAAATAAAAAAAAATGGAAGCATAGTGAGAACAAAGACATTCAAGAAAATAGAAAACATAAAAAGGAAAAATTATCGGTGATTGTGTTTTTCTTGACTTCATGAAATGTTCTTGAAAAATCAAGATAATCAATTAATGGATTTTTGAATAAGATGGTGAAAATGCATCTAAATCATTAGTATCTATCATGAAAACTGTATCAGAGAGTTTTAACTTAACTGCACAAATCCTACTATTTAATAGCTGCTCAGAAGAACAGTACATGAACAAAGAGTACCTTTGATTAAGCATGAACCTCGTGGATAGAAATACAACCGCAAGGAGAAAGGACACATAGTGGGCAGTAATAATCAAATCCTAGGAAGGCCCATGACAAGTACATGAATTAGGGAAGTAAAGAAAACACAGGATTCAAAATCTTTGGATGGATCATGTTGAAGGGAAAAGGCGGACTTCTAAGGTAAAGGATAAAAACTCTTTTATACCAACAGACATCCTAAATTGATAGGCACAAAAAACATATTATAAAATAAATTTGGATAGATTTTGGATACAAATATGATCAATAAAAGTTAAATCAATACTCCAATGAAATAAACTATATGTGGATGTAAAAAAAATTCTAAATAAAATAATTATAATAATTTTTTACATTCAATAAAAATTAATTTTTTTAACTGAGTAAAATTGAACAAATACACGTCAATTTTCATTAGAAAAAATTTATTACATGGAATGAAACCAGAAAATTCCTATGAAAATATGATTAGGAAAGAATACATAAATGTAGAATGCATATTATTAATGAGGAATGGAATTGTTTTAGAAGAAATGAAATCAGATTAAAAGAGATGATACATGTTATTGCAAGAAAAAAAACATATTAAAAGAAATAAAAAAATAGAAATATGTTAAAATTCCAAAATACATAATTTAGAATATGAATATTTACCTAAATACTCTTCTTCCTAATGAAAAATTGTTGATAAAAATAATCAATTTGTGTACGCATACTAACATTCATGTGGTGGTACACATCAACCATTTTCATCGCATCTCTTTATAATGGAGCTCCCATGTAATCATGTAATGTTTCTTAATATAGATCAAATAAAAAGTGAATACAGTGAAATTAAAAGGTGAATACTGGAGAATCTTTTGATAGCAGAGGCATGTTTCATATTACTGTGTGACTGATGTGTCTGGTAATTGGATGAAGATTTGCAATGGGGTAATACTGAAAATTACTACAAAAATATGATTATGAAAGAATACATAAAAGTAGAAAACATATTATTAATGATGAATTGAGTCAGCTTAGAAGAACTGAAATTAGATTAAAAGAGATGATTCATGTCATTGTAGGAAAACACATGAAAAAACAAACAATAATTAGATATATGTAAAAATGCCAAAATAAATAATTTAGAATATGAATAATTACCTAAATATATAATAAACACACCAGAATAATTTCTTCCATTGTTTTGTGTTCTTCAGTTAGCAACTGGATAGTAGCATCAATATCATCTTCCCCTGTAAGAAATACCGCTCCATCAACCATGGACTCCTAAATAAGAATATGAGAAATAAATATGCAAGATTTCATTTTTTTTAAGATAAACTATTTATATTTGATATGATACTATGAGATACACCAGAAATAAAATAAGTGTGAAGGAAAATAACTAAAAACAATTCCATAAAACAAATTAAAACCATTTGATGGATAAATTATTGATAAGAATACGAAACAGGCACTTAATATTGAATTGAAAATTTAGAAAATGTGTGAATGAAGTTATCATCACATAAACACGTTACTCCAAAGACAATAGAACCTACTCATGGATTGACATAACATTCCAAATCGGGGTTTGTAGATAATCCAAGACAGGCTCTTCAACATGTTAGATTTTCACAACAAACCCCCTTCCATGATAGGTCCAATTAAATTGTCATAATATCACCTAAAAAATACCATGTCTTTTAATGATTGTTTATTTTTGTTGTGTCACAAAAAAAAATTAACACCACTACAGGCCAAACTGGTTGCTTAAGATAGATTTTTTGGGTTTTTAAAAGAAAAACCAAAGAATGATAAAAGGAGAAAGGGTGTGCATTTGTATGAGTTGAGGAAAAAATCATACAATAAAAACAACATACCTCAATGGATAAGATAACATGTTAAACCCTTGATCCAAGGTCCACAACATCCACTCTTAAACACTTTCTATCATTTTGAAATATTTAAAATAGTTGTGTTGTCCACATGATTGAATGGAAACACTCATACCACAAAAAAAGGTAATCTGTATCACATAAACACGTTACTCCAAAGACAATAGAACCTACTCATGGATTGACATAACATTCCAAATCGGGGTTTGTAGATAATCCAAGACGGGCTCTTCAACATGTTAGATTTTCACAACAAACCCACTTCCATGATAGGTCCAATTAAATTGTCATAACATCACCTAAAAATACCATGTCTTTTAATGCTTGTTTATTTTTGTTGTGTCACAAAAAACATTAGCACCACTACAAGCCAAACTGGTTGCTTAAGATAGATTTTTTGGGTTTCTAAAAGAAAACCCAAAGAAAGATAAAAGGCCAAAGGTTGTGCATTTGTATGAGTTGAGGGAAAAATCATACAATAAAAACAACATACCTCAATGGATAAGATAGCACATTAAACCCTTGATCCAAGGTCCACAGCATCCACTCTTAAACACTTTCTAACATTTTGAAATATTTAAAATAGTTGTGTTGTCCACATGATTGAATGGAAACACCCATCCCACAAAAAAAGGTAATTTGTATCACATAAACACGTTACTCCAAAGATAATAGAACCTACTCATGGATTGACATAACATTCCAAATCGGTGTTTGTAGATAATCCAAGACAGGCTCTTCAACATGTTAGATTTCCACAACAAACCCACTTCCATGATAGGTCCAATTAAATTGTCATAACATCACCTAAAAAATACCATGTCTTTTAATGCTTGTTTATTTTTGTTGTGTCACAGAAAACATTAGCACCACTATAAGCCAAACTGGTTACTTAAGATAGATTTTTTGGGTTTTAAAAAGAAAAACCAAAGAAAGATAAAAGGCCAAAGGGTGTGCATTTGTATGAGTTATGGGAAAAATCATACAATAAAAACAACATACCTCAATGGATAAGATAGCACGTTAAACCCTTGATCCAAGGTCCGCAACATCCACTCTTAAACACTTTCTATCATTTTGAAATATTTAAAATAGCTATGGTGTCCACATGATTGAATGGAAACACCCATCCCACAAAAAAAAAGGTAATATGTATCACATATTAGTCCTTCAAAAAAAACCTCCATGAAAATATAAGTGATTGATTTTCTTCAATTGTAGTGGATGAGATAATGAGGCGTAGTTCAGGTCGACAACGTTGGATTTGGATTTTATGATGATAAGTGAAAGAAGGATACAGATGAACTGTTCATTTTTTTGTAAAATTTCACAAAGATTGATCTTATAAAAAAATTACCTTTTCCAGGACTCCTAATAAGATATCTGTCGAAAGGGATCTTTCATGGGCCTCATCGACCATAATTACAATAACATGATCATGTCCAAAAAAAATAATGTATGGACACATATAAGGTGGATGTTAATGGAATATCATGTAATAAAACAGAATGCATAAAAAGGAGAATATGCCACTATGTGCAACCAAAATCTTCTCACCAACCAACAAGAATCTGGTCACTGTGCTTCACTGAAAATTGATTCTGGATGACCATAGTTGGCACTGGATCCAAATGTATGTGTAATAGCAATGAATATACTGCATTTGCAGAGAGTAATTCATGGAGTGGTGAAAATGAAGGAAGCGATAGAAGGTGGACGTAGAGTAAATCATCAATGAATGAATAGTGAATCAATCAGCAGTTAACATTAAAGAAGGTTTCGGTCAATTTCCTCTCGGCTAATAAAATAGAATGCATGGAAAAGGATAATATACAATTAAGTGAAACCAAAATTTTCTCACCAACCAATCAGAATCTGCTCACTGTGCTTCAATGAACATAGATTCTGGATGACCACAATGAACACCGGATCCAATTGATTGTGTGACAGTAATGAATATATTGTATCCGTAGGGAGTAATTCAAAGAGCAAATCAACAGTTAATATTAAAGAAGTTTTCAGTAAATACAGGGTTACCTGCAGTATAGGCGACACAATTCTTGAGCCAAAGCCGGCACGCAGAATTATATTGATATCGAATGAGATCAGTGATGGCTTAAGCGAGTCGTTCATATTAGACATTGCGAGCTAAAGTCAACTGCAAACAAAATCGCTGGTAATAATTCAATGGGAATAAATAAATGGAAAATGAATCAATAAATAGTTAAGAGTTGAGAACGTTTGGGTAAATGTAGGGTTACCTCCATTATAGGTGACACGATTCCCGAGCCGAAGCAGTATCAAAGGAATCGATTGATATCATATGAAATCGGCGGACGCTGAAGTGAGTATTTCGGAGTAAACAGTGTGAGGTCGAGGTTGTCCTTCAATTATGATAACCTCATGTCGGTATCAATATAATGGAGAGGATGTCCTGTTGAACTGGAGGACTCAAACAGAACAGATCATCTGGAGGTGGTTTTCGGTAGGAGAAGAAGCTTTCGGGAACCGTTGGGGAGGAACATCGCCTGGTGTTATGCGGGAGGAGAATGAGACATTAAGAACCATAAGCAATGAAGAGTGAGTGGAGGTTTGTGGTGATAATGATCGGGAAGTGGTTTGCGGAAGGAGAATATGATTGCGGGAAACCCAGATTGGTAAAATATAGATCGACGAAATTTTTGGATGATGAGGAAGGTAGATCGGTGAAATATTGACACCAATAGGATAAGATTGAGGGAAAACCTAGTTCGGTGAAATCATTGGTCGATGAGGATGTCGATCTGCGGAGGTTTTGAAGCAGCGGTAAACGAAGAGGAAAATCGCGACGGGGGGAGGAAACAGTTTTCAGTGGTAAATCTGGGATGAAGGATTCGCAGCTGGAGAGGAGATTCAGGAATGGGAGGAGATGAGGGATGAGGGGCGAGGGTGAGTCGAAGATTTTGAAACAGTGGAGAATGAAGAGGAAAATCGTGACCGGGGTAGTGGGTGAGGCGACGAAATGAGGGAATAGGGTTACAGAATAGTGGGGTGAGTTAATGTGGGAGCGACATGTGTCCGGAAAAAAGCCTGTTTTAGTATATATATAGATTGTATATATTTAAAAATAATTTATATAGTTATAAATATAATAAATATATTTATTATTTAATAAAATTTATTATAATCGTATAATTTTTTAAATATATATTCATTGTCTTATAAGCACCTTTTTAAATACATTATGTATATATTTGAATTGTTAAAAAAATATTAATTATAAATATGCGTTTTTTATTTAATGTGTATAAATAAACATTATTTTTCAAAATATAAATAAAATAATTTTATATAAATTAATAATATTTTTTATTATAAACTTTTATCAGCGTTAATAATAGCGCTGATAAAGGGTAGATTTATCATCATTTTGTATCTAGCGCTCATAAAAACCTCCCCCTTTTACGAGTGTGTTTTTCTTAGCGCTGATAAAGGTCGGCGCTGCCTTTGCACCGATCTGTAGTAGTGCAAACCGGAATAAAGCCAATAAAATAGACTCAAGCTCTCCCAAAACGGATCTCAAATGCACCTGCAAACTCGATCTCCGTATCTATACTTGACTTGTTGTACTTAGTCATAGAACACATAGCCATTGCTCTTACATGCATCACAAACTAATTGTATATCTGTCAAAAAACAAGAAATTTCGAGTCAATTTAAGGTGGAGGAAGATCAGTGGGGCTCTATTGGTTTGTATGCTGGGCAAATGAGATATTTTCACAAAATCTCAACTCTTAAATGACCAAAACACCATATTTAAAATCGCTCAAGGAACCCATTGGATTTTAGACACCTCACCACTAGGCTTTTTGTGGATTTTGGAGTCCTGATGACTTGCTAATGAACTTACGACCGACAAAACAAGACAATGGGTTCAACTAACATATTAATGTCTCATTGTCTCTTAATCACATTTCCAATGGTCAATAAAACATGATATTGACTATGTTTGATCCACTGGAATTCCAATGATTCTCAACAGAGTCTTGATGGTCTATTCCTGCGAGTCATTAATGATAATCAACATTAAAGTTCCGTAATTCCTCAACTTTAGTAAAAGACACCTTAATGAAACATAAAAATACATAAATCAAATTGAAATAACTCATCCAAAGACCAGGACTTATGACCCACATACCTTTAAAATAGAATATTACAATCCAACACTATTATATTTTGAAAATCCATGCCCTAATTTTATTATCTTTAAGATCCAACTCAGTGGTAGCGGTTATGTGAGGTCTCGATGAGGTATTGAATGTCTTATCGAGTTATTTTATATCGATTTAGAGTAAATTTTTGGGTGTATTTATCCCACTTATCATAACTGTTTATATATTTTGAAAATCTACATATTTGTAGTCATTACCAGAAAACATCGTCTTTCAATCGGCTGACGAAAGCTACCAGTAGGTGGGAAAGTGCGCCCTATAGGGACGGCGGCCGGCGTGAAACAAACGCAGCAGCATTTTGACGACATCGTTTTACAGCTCCCCTAATTTAAAAATACGATCGGAGGATATCCCCGAACATTTCGAATTTCCTTCGCTAAAGCCTCGGTTTTTGAATCCCAAGCAAACCCTATCTGGAAGCAAAGGGATTGGGGGAGGAAAAAGGATGGTTTTGATGACAGCACGCCTACAAATCCTCGCACCCTTCAACTGCTTTTCCAACAGTTTCACGGAAAAACTCAACTGTCAATAAAGGAGGCAGCAAAGAAAACGCAGTTTCCTCGTGTCGTTGGATCGATTGGGCGATTATTTTTTCGTTTGTTTTTATTTTATTTTATTTTATACCGTTCATTTCTCGTGAGCTTCGTTGGCATGGGTGGAATCGCGAGGTGCTGCGTCCAATGGACGCTGAAACTCGTGAACTCAGTAATGGCAATGTTTGGGATGGCGATGATTCTCTACGCGCTCTGGATGATAAGGGTTTGGCAGAAGCAGACGGGTTATTATTCTCCGACCGGCAATTCCTCAATACCATGGTGCACTTATTTGCTTTATAAACAGAATGCTTCCTTCCCCCGCACGCCCTCTCTCCTTTTTTGAATATTTGATAGACCAGCAAACCCTCTCTGGTGGCCGAGAAAGAATAAAGGATTGTTAGAACTGTAGTACCGTATTGTTAGGGAATCGAAGGACCATTAAATTCAGTTAGACTGTCATTTACAAATCTTGTACTTTGGTAATCATGTAATTTATAAACGAGTCTTGCAGGTTCATCTTCGCTTTTCTTGTCCTAGGAATCATTTTATGCCTGATCACCTGCTCTGGTCATATTGCTGCGGAGACTGCGAATGGGATTTGTCTTAATTTTGTATCCTTTTAACTGAACTGGTTGGATCCATGGTTGATGCTTTCTTTTTATTTTCACTCCTTCATTTCTAATTAACAAATTTTTGGGGTTCCTTTTGATGTTGTTCCTCCTTTACTATTAAGTTAATCCCTTTAATATTCACAGAGTCTGAATTAAGAAGTCACTCTTTCTTTTCTTTTATTTCGATTTATTTTTTATTTTTTATACCCAACTAACTGGCGTCAAATGCCGGTTTTGGTAGTTAGATCGTCTACAAATTAGTAAGTCCTTTCTAGCATAGTTTTAGAAACTGGACCGGATTGTCCGGTTGGACCGTTGAACCGGTGGACCAGCCACTGAATCAATACTGTTAGGGTTTGTGGAACATATATTCATCTGAACTGGTGAAACCGGTTAAAACCAGTGCACCAGGCGAAACCGGTGGCCGGACCAATGAACTAATTCGTTTTACAATATTTACATCTGCTATGAAAATTAGAAAACACAATATTATACTAATTAATGCACAACACTACTAATTTTTAGTCAATTGAAATTTTGTTATTTTTGAAGTTATTCAAACTAGAAATACTGTTTTTTTGCTTAATATTTATTACTTATTATTTGTAATATCTCGTTATGCTATATTTTATTTTTTATTTATAATCAATTATGATATTTTGAAGATATAGTATTAGCGTATGCATATTTATATGTGCGTGTATGTATGTATGCATGTATAAATTATTTATGCCTTTTAATTTGAAACCGGTTCATACCTGTGAACCAGTGCCTTCAGTTCAATAACCCATCCGGTTTTAAAAACCATGCTTTTCCAGTGCTTTCCCATTTTTCTTCTTATTCTTGTTTTAGTTTTACATCGTGACTCCATTGGTGTCCTTGAACAAATACAGTACATGTTGTTTGTTTTTTTTCTTCTCATGCTGGAAGCTGCAGTGACTGCTGATATTTTCCTAAATAACGGATGGGAAGAGGTATCATACTGTCATTTAGTATCAATTATTTATTCTTAGACTGCTGGATCTTATATAAACCCCGATCGATCCTTTTGTGTGTTGACAATTAATTTTATTGCTGGAGAGGCAGTTTGACAAGTTTTTTAATTGATGTTTTCATCTGGCCGGTGTTTTTTTAGGACTTCCCTGTTGACCCCAGTGGCCGCTTCGATGAATTCAAAACTTTTGTTAAGTCGAACTTTGGAATTTGCAAATGGATCGGTTTGTCTCTTGTTTCTGTACAGGTCTCTTTCTCTCTCTCTCCATATGCACCGGTTTTTGGTTGGCATTATTATGTCAAAAGCACATTAGATTGGGATGACCCTAAATGAACGTATTGAATTTATTATGTTGGTCAATACGTCATGGTGTTTGACATTGTTGTGACAAGAGGGAAACGCCCAATAGAGGTGGCAATTCGGGTTCACGGGTCGGGTTCGTGTTGGTTTGGCCGTCCTGTGAACCCATTTAAGCTCAACCCTAATCCGATCCATTTCATTAAATGGGTTGACTAGACACAATCCATTTATAAAGGGGTCAACCCTAACCTGACATGCCAACCTGTTAAATATACAACATAGACTACATCATGACACGTCAAACTAGTTAATACCACGTAAATTCAATGTCCAAACCAAATTGAATTATTCTATTTAGACTAAAAATAATCTAATTAACATGAAATATATGTTATCCTTGTTTCAAGTCGACCCTCTTAAAACAAATTATGTGTCATGACACGACGTCGTTGGACTCGTGCAAATTAATTATTTATAAGTCTACTTAAAACTAGTTTAGTGATAAGTAGTGGTTGATCCACAGAGAAGGACTCACAGTGTTTGATTTAAGTGTGATTAAGTAGACAAACATAACAAAAGTAAAATAAAACACCACAAGCGAATGATGAAATTGGGAAGGGTGATGAAACAATGAGGAGAACGAAGAGGATCGGGCACCAATCCAACAAAAATACCATCAACACATATTCTAAAAAGAAGAGGGTCATCTTGGAAGTAGTATTTCAACTTAGAAATACACCCCTTCATTTGGTTCTATGAAAGGTCCTTTGGCATAACCCCTTGCAGCTAGAAAATTAACGTAATCTTCAAACCAAGCAAATTGCTTCACAAAAGGTGCAAACAATTGTTCATCTCGGAATAATGTATTGATCTCCCTTGGTTCCTCAATTTGGGTGTTGGGCAGCCTAGACAAATGGTCTCCAACCATATTCTCAGCCCCCTTTTTATCCTTGATTACTGGTGCAACTAAAGAGTTAACCTCATGAGCCTTGGTTTTGAGTCTTTCTTAGCCAGCAGGTACTGGTTGAATGGTGAGTGAAAATAATAACCTTGGACCCAATCACGTATTGTCTAAATTTGTCAAGGACAAACATAACAATAACCAACTTCTTTTTAGTGGTGGAATAGTTTTTCTGGGCATCATCTAGCAACTTGCCAACATAATAAATGCCATGCAACCTCTTATCCTTCCTCTGCCCCAAAGCAACACTTAACTAGATCACTAGCATCACACATCACCTCAAATGGGAACTTCCAGTCCGGGGCAGTGATCACGGACGAAGTAGTAAGTTTCTCCTTAAGCAAGTTAAAGGACTCTAGACATTTCTCATTGGACACAAAAGGTGTGTTCTTAACAAGTAGAGAGCCTAGTGACCTAGTTATTTTAGAAAAATCCTTAATGGAACCTCCTGTAAAATCTAGCATGACCTAAAAAGCTTCTAATCTCCTTGACATTCTCAGGCGGTGTCAGCTTTTGGATTATTTCAATTTTGGCATTATCAACCTCTAGTCCCTTCTTAGAAACCTTGTGACCCAACACAATTCCTTTAGTAGCCATAAACCGACACTTATCCATTTAAAACAAGATTTATTTTTTGATATCTTTCCAAAGCGGTGTCTAGATTTTTAAGGCAATTTTCAAAATAACTTAGAACAATTGAAAAATCATTCATGAATACTTCAATTATTCTTTCAATCATGTCCGAGTAAATTGCCATCACGCATCTATGAAAAGTGGCTGGAGCACCACACAAGCCAAAAGTCATTCGTTGTTAGACAAATGTCCAAAATGGACAATTGAAGGTGGTCTTCTCCTGATCCTCATGAGAAATAGCAATCTGGCTGTAACCAGAGTAATCATCAAGAAAGTAAAACTCATTGTCAGCCAACCTCTCCAACATTTGGTCCAAAAAATGGCACGGGGAAATGATCCTTCCTAGTGGCTGCATTGAGTTTCCTGTAATCTATGCTGACCCTCCATTTATTTACAGATCTTGTTTGAATTTGCTCATTCTGCTCATCTGTTATCACAATCACTCCACTCTTCTTAGGACCACTTGGACAAGACTTAAGGACCGTCAAAAATAGGAAATATTATTCCAGCATCAAGCTGTTTAATGACTTCCTCTCAGGCCACTTCTTTCATGTTTGGGTTAAGCCTTCTCTGTGCTTCCACTCTTGGTTTACACTCAGGGTCCATGGGGTATTATGGACTTATACCCTTTATATTAGTAATTGACTGGTCGATAACAGATTTGTACTTCCTCAAGATACTCGGCAAGTTATCCTCTTGTCTTTCCTCTGTTTGGATGAGACGATGGCCAGTAATGTTGAGCACTCCTAAAAAAGAATATTTCAAATGGGCTGGCATAGACTTTACTTCCAGATTGGGTGGTGCTTGGCTTGTGGGAAGACACTTGGGTTTGGGAGGTCTAAGGTCCTCATGTTGCCTCTTAAAGAAGGTAGTGAACACACATGCAGGTAGTCGGGGAGACTCAAACCCGAGACCTCACCGACACCCCACAGGGCCCTTTGCCACTAGGCTAGGCCCTAGGGGCAGTGAAGAAAACTTCCTATTCATCATTATTATTTGCAAAAAAGTGTTCCTCACAACCAAATTCCCTTTTTGGGGTCAAAATGTGTTCTAAGGCAAACTCATTTAAGTGTTCCAAGAATTCCCCCTCAGACTCATAAAAAGGCTCCTTCTCCTTACTAGAACTAATTCCCATGCAGGTTTCAGCAGGGATCTCAAGTGCACCATTAATTTCTTCCAGCATCCTCAAAAACTCCTCTTTCTCCTCATCAAGAGATTCTTGAGCTCCTAAAAATCTTATCTCTAGGACATATTGGGTCTTGGGTGGGTTTAATTTTTTTTTGAAAACATTGAATCTCTTTTTGTTCACCCAAGTTAAAAATTAATTTTCCCTTTGAGACATCAATGACATCTCCCTCTATGGCCAGAAGGACCTACCAAGAATAATAGGTACCTCCTGGTCACATTCCATATCCAGTATCAGAAAATCAGCAGGCAAAAAGAGTCTTCCTACTCCCATTAACAAATCATCTACCCTACCAACTGGGTGAGTAATGAATCGATCAACAAGCTGTAAAATAACAGCGGTGGGTTGCGAAATCTCAAAGTGTTGAAACAAAGATAGCAGAATCAGATTGATGCTAGCTCCAAGATCACACAGACAATTAAACTGTCCACCTCTTCAAAGGTGCAAGGGATGACAAAGCTCCCTTGGTCTTGAAGTTTGAGAGGTGTCCTATTCTGTAACATAGCATATCACTGCACTCCTCTGTAAGATTGTAAGTAACAAATTCTTTTAAGGTTTTCTTGTTTGAACAGATTTTCTTGAGTGATTTAAGATAAGTTGAGTTTTGAAACAGGGCCTCTAGGAAAGGAATGTCAATGTTCAGTTTCTTGACAACTTTGAGAAATTTTAGCAGTTCAGAATCTTGATTTTCTTTATTCTTTGTGGAAAAGGGATTGTTGGAGCGAAGTTCCTAACAATTTTAGGCATCCATTCAATTTCATCTTTAAGCTTTTTCTTCCCTCTATTTTTGTTTTTCAAGGCATTTTCTTGTTGTTTTTCAGTTGGAACAACAGGATTAATAGGATTCAGGGGGTTTTCAGTGATGCTGTCCAAATTTTCAGATTCAACATTTTCCAGACTGGAATTTCCAGATTCATCCAATTTTTCTTCTTGAGCAAGTTGGGGTGCTTTCCTTTTTCATGGTGGGTTTGGAGACCACTCATAGTTTCCACGGCCATGCCATTTTCTTCGGGGTTCACTTCAGCGGTGTTTGGAAGCTTACCCTTTCTCTACGGCAAACTTCTCTAACCAACTGTCCATTTGGATTTTCAGATTTTTCATCCTAGAATCCATTTTCACTTTATCCAAATCATTTTTAGACTTTTATCCATCAAACCTACATATCTGTTGTTGGAACATACCCCTTCGTTTTGGGAGTTAGATGATTCAATTTTTGGTTGGGGCTGGAACTGCTGCCTACGTGGTTGTTGAAAACCAGAGGGTGCAGTATCTAGCAAAGCTGGCATTTTTGGGAGCTGGAGCAGACATATCAAAATTGGGACAACATGAATGTAAATGGCCAAACATGCCACAAGGATGACATTGCGCCCTAAGAGTGTTTTGAGTATTTTCATTGAAAAATCCATTAGCTTGTGCCTTAGCTTGTGGAGCAGGATTGAGTTCTTTCCTCACAATGGTTCCTCTAGCATTTGTGTTGTGAGTTTTGTGCCAATGTATTAAAATTTTGTTTAAGCTTCTCGACAATTCTATTATTGAAATCCCCACCATTAGATTGGTCCATCAATGTTTGGTGGTAAGGGGTGAGACTATTGTAGAAAGTATCCATGAGGAATTGAGGAGTGCAATAGTGGTTTTGACGTTGTCCAAGTAAATCCCCTAAATGTATTCCAAGTTTCATGGAATAGTTCTCCCTCATCTTGCAAAATACCAGTGATTTTATGCCTGATTTCATTTGTCATTCTCCTTGGGTAAAATTTCATGGTGAAAGCATTGTAAAGCTGATCCCAAGTGATAAATATTTCCTCTTCTAACTGTTGAATCAAAGTCCGGACATTTCCTTTGAGGCAAAAAGGGAACACTCTCAGTTTAAGTTCTTCCTCACCCAGACCCCTCAGTGGTAGGTGCTGAACACTACAGTAGAAGTCCTTAATGAAGTCAAGAGAGTCTTCACTGGGCATTCCATTGAAGACAAGTAACTGAGACAACATGAATTGTTTATATTTCATAATTCTTAGACCTCAGTGAGAGCCTAATGCATGACGGATTACTAGAGACAACAGACAATAAGAATTCTCTCAAACTATGTCTCTCAATTATCTGATTGCCAGGTGGATTAACATTTCCAGGTGGTTGATTATTAATGTTCTAGTTCTCAGCCTTTTTGCCATCCTCCATTTTGATTTTTTGTTTGTTCCTTTTCAAATCCCCAAGGTGTCTCTCAATTTCTAGTATGAGGCTCTATGATCTTAGAGTTTAGACCTAGTTGCATACACACATCAACTTCAATAGTTCTTTTTTTTGATTGTTTTTCTTAATTTTTTTTACAGTTTTTGTATATCTAATTTCATTGTTTAGTATTTTGATTGTTTTTTTTGTTTGTTTTTTATATGTAAATTTTTGTTTTGTTTTGATTTGTGGTCGCTCGTGCCCTCCTCGGCAATGGTGCCAAAATTTGGCATGAGGTTGTTGGGATCGTGCAAATTAATTATTTATAACTCTACTTAAAACTAGTTTAGTGATGAGCAGAGGTCGATCCACAGAGGACTCACGATGTGTGATTTAAGTGTGACCAAGTAGACAAACAAAACAAAAGTAAAATAAAACAACACAAGTGGATGATGAAAGTGGGAATGATGATGAAACAATGACGAGGATGAGGATTTGAGTGAGTGTGAGTGCAGACAAGTAGGAAAGACAGAAGATCAAAACCTAGTGAGAACAATCAATTGATGAAATAGGGGAAAATTGGCTGACTGGTTTTTATAATGATTTTCATTCGTTCATGCATTCCCGAATGGCCCAAAGGCCTTCAATTTTTATTGATTTTTGATAATCTACCTTTCAAGGGGTGAGGTGGGAGCCCTTACAAGGCTTGAAGGCTTAAGTGACATTACATGACTCGTAGGTCTTAGAAAATGAACCCAAACAAGACAACTTGGAACTGCTCCATCTTCACATGGCTGGTCGACTAGCTGTACTGTGCATAGTTGCACAAGCCCGGTACCGATGACAATGCCATACGCTCTCATTCTTCCATGTCCAGTTAGGTCTCCTCTGATGAATGCGCCTACTCTGAATCCTCTTTTGGAGCCTTGTTCCTTGTAATTTGTTTGGTACATCTGCATTTTTCAGGTGGCCCGAAGGCCTTGAGGTGGACTGAAGGCCTTGTGGTGGCCCGAAGGCCTTGAGGTGGCCCGAAAGCCTTGAGGTGGCCCGAAAGCCTGACTGGCCCGAAGGCTTTGGGTGACCCGAAGGCCTTGAAGGACTTGAGGACCAAACCGGTGACTCAAAGACCCAAACAGATGAATAATTCCGGCTGCTACAATACCGAACAATACCTGCTACAATACCTTCTACAGTTCCTGCCACAATACCTGTTATAATACTGCTACAATAACTCGAAAATATGCCTCTGTTTGGATTTGATCTCGGGTCTCTTGGATGAATTTGCCGAGTCCTCCCCAACTGGTTGAAGTAGGCGAATCAGATTTTTCGTCAGGTCAACATCAGAAGTCACTCGATCACTGAGGAGAAAAATTAGTTATCACGAAGTTCAATTTGTTAGTTGAACTCAGTGTGTTACTCTCTCTTGAGTTTGATTTACTTTTCAGTGAAATCCTTTGAAAAACAGTTTGAATCGATCAAGATCAGTTTTCATTGATATTTGATGTTTTGCAACAAAAATAATTGTCGAATGAGAAATAGAGAAAAGCATCCAGTCAAGATTGATACATGAACGAATTAAAATTGATTAACCAACTCAACCTATTTCCCCAAGAGAGTTCATTGTTGTCAAAGGTGCACGTCTCCTCGTGCCTTGGTGTGAGGTGCGGCGAGGCGCACCTGGTGCGCCTCACCTGCAATCATCGAGGCACGCCAAAGGCGCGCACCTTGCGTGCCAACCCAAGAGGCACTATAGTGCCAGGCGCAATAAAGGTGCACCAGGTGCCGAAATCGGGGGGAACAAAGTCTTGGGTATAGGGCGGTAGAAATCGCGTGTGAGTCGCGGCCAAATGGAAATCGAGGGTGGCGGTGGAAATTGGGGTTACGATGGAAATCGGGGGTGCAGCAGGGAGGGCGATCACGGTGGGTAGGATGGAAATCTTGGGTGCAGGCAATTGCGAAAATCGTGGCTATAAGAAATCCCCTTCCACGACGCCCCCACTGAAGAACACCCATGCCGCGCGCCTGTTTACTGCCGCCATTGCGAGCTCCCATTGGAGAAGAAGACCTCGCGCCTTCTTCCCTGGAAACCCTACGCCAAACCCGAAAAACAAAGAAAAATCAAAAACAATAAAAATATTATATATATATATATATAATTGTAATAATAAGTATTCAAATATATATATATATATATATATATATAATGGAAAAAGAAAAAGAATATATCTATATATAATAATAATAATAAACATATATATAAATATCTATATATATAAATATATGTGTACAATAATTTATTTATAAAACTTATTGTCGAATTATTCTGTTTGCACTGACGTCTTAGGACTAAACCGGCTTGCCAAGGCCCAATGGAATTCAAATTCCATGCCCGGTTATCAAGCTCGCCCCAGGCTCAATTGTCAGCAAGTGCAACTATAGCCACGAAGAATAGGAACAAATTTTTCTCTGAGTATTTTCGAAACAATGCATGCACGATTGTGAGGAGGGGATGTGTCAACATAATTAATCCCGACGGTCCGCCACGACACGTGACATCCATTGAGCTAAAGACAAAGCTCGCCTCAACACTGACTGTGAGGAGGAAGAAGGTGAAGGGTGCAACAGTAATGATGAAGCTTTCATTGATAATGATTTTGATGTTTAGGTTCTCAAGGATTGAATATTTGATTATGATTTGGTGAAAATTATCGGGTAAGTATTTTAATTTGTATTATTTTGATTGAATTTAAGTTTTTTTTTTAAAAATATTGTTGAAAACTGTATATATTTAATTATGTGCGCATGTGTCTTAGTTGCGCCTAGCGCTGCATCCCCAAACGGCCTTTGCGCCTTATTGCGCCGCGCGACTTTGACAACAGTGCGAGTGTTTAACCGAAGTTCATGATCGCATTAAACATATTAAAAGATTTAGATACAGAAGAGTTCACGCAGAAAGAAATAAAGAAACAGAGAAGAGAGAAGATGAATCTCCTATCTTGTAGCTCAAACTCCAACTCCTCTAGTAGCTCCTTATTTGTCTTTGTTCTCTTTCTGTGCTCCGTGTCGTGTTGTGTGGGTGGGGCTGTGTGTCCTTGGTGAGTGTTTGTCCCCCCAGTGCTTTTGGACTCTTCTTCTATTAATAATCCGATTGCCCGCCAATCCCCCCTCAATCTCACAGTTTCTCTCCCTGGCTTCCACGTGACATGACTGTCACTGTACATCTTCCTCCACAGTGACCGAATCCAAACCCCTCTGCAACAGAATGTGCAACTGCTCAAAACTCCGCGCGATGCAGCGACCATGATCCAACTCTTGGATGCTCTCCATGTGGACGGATCAACAGTAGTGATAGCTGAGTGAGGCCGCTCAAATCTCCAGTTCCCATGATCTCCTTCGCCGATTCACTGCATCATCGATTGGGAGATGTATTCGATTCACCACGTAGTCGTTTCCCCTCACGTAGCCATTTTGTTGATGTAACCGAATTCCAATGTAGGCGATTGGCTCTCATGTAGCCATTTCATTTAATCTGCACGGTTACTTCTGGCATGGTAGGTTCAAAGTGCAGGGCACATTGGGCAGGTTCTCACGGTCTAGTTGGAATGGTTCACGGTAGGTCCTCACAGTCATTGTGCTGACCGTGAGGTTCTCTTGCGGCAGGTTCCATTCTTATGCCATGGTCACTTGGCATGGCCAGTATACTGATCGTGGCGTGGTCAGTATACTGACCACAACACGTACTTTGCCTGAAAATAATAAATAAACAATTGCAAATTAATTACAGAAAACAGGATAAATAATAATAAATAAAATTAAACCAATAAAAGAAACAAGTTAGAAAAACAATAAACTTATTTATTAAGTACATACATTAAATTAAGAAAAAAATAATAACACATGATAAAAATTAATTTACAAACACAATTAATTAAAAGAAAGAATAAATTTGTTAAATAAAAGTATAAATAAAAAGGCAAATAATTATTAATTTGAAATACACTTGAATAAAGAATTAATAATATGAAAGGATGACAATTATTTACTATTTTGAAATACATAAAAATAAAATAAAATAAAATAAAAGAAAGTCTTCATAATTCAATTAAAAAATGATGGATTACACAAATTATTTATGTAACTACAAATTAACCAAATAACAAGAATAACCAATGCAATTAATATTTTAATATTGAATTTAGAGTTTTAATAATTAAGCAACAAATTATCATCAATTATAAATTATTCAATTAAAAACATTATTTTGATATTAAAAACACATTTAATTACAATAAAAGATGTGACAAAAAGAATGAAATGCGAGCCACAACATGTTGTAATTATTTGAAATTATGTTGATTAAAAGAATGAATTATATTATAAAATTAATCATTATTATATATATTTTTTAATATTCATATCATGATTATATTTTTAATCGGGTTATAGGGTTAGTTGGGTCAGGAATGGTCAATCCAAACCTGATCTGGATATTATTTGTTTCAAATTACTCAACTCGATTACAATCCGAATTCATCTATGTCCCACCTCTAGCACCCAACAAACATTTATTTTTTATCACATTAGCCTACATTCATGGGCAATGGTGGCCACGTTTCACCACTTGAGTTCCAAATTACATCAATTAAATGGTTTATTGCAACCCTAAAACCATCGTCTAGAGGTGCTTTCTTGTTTTGGAAAACATTCTGTTTTAATTTTTCCAAAAACCGTTGGATTACATTTTTTAGAAAATGAAAATGGAAATAATAATTTTTTGTATTTTTTTCATACTAACAAGAAAATTTCATCACTTGAACCCCACCTTCTTCTTTGCCCTTATCTTTTCGAAACCTTTTGCCACAGATTTTCCAATACATTTTTAGATTATGAAAGCGGTTTTTCCCCCTTCCAAAACTAAACCCAACCTTATTCTTTGAAGTTCGCTTTATGGTCAGGAGGGGTTTAAATTGGCTGTGCTCGAAAAGCAGCCCGAGCCTTGAACAAGGTGGCTCCTGGCTCAGGGCCATAACTGTTGCATTTGCTGCTCCCTTGACATGCAGGGGCTTTCTGTTTTGTTGGCGCTTACACTTAAAGCCCTCGGTCCACCCCAGAGATGTGATGACAGCGATGATGATTATCCTGCTGACAGGCTCCCGCTCTTGAGGAGACCCATGTGCCAACCTTATGCTGTTGGTGATCCTGTCTATGGAGCGAACAATGGTGCATTGAATCTAAGAATCAATGATAAGGTGGGTATAATGGACTAAGGACCAACTGACTCTTACCCTACATAAATTGATTCTGAACATGAATTGTTTAGGGCTTTGTATTGCTTGTAAATATTTGTCTTTACTGTGTATGCATTCGGTAATGTGATGTTACTGTTAATTAAAGATATAGAAGGCAAAATCCTGGAAAAACACCTTGCATATAAACAGCTATTGGGATTGGAGCTACTTACTTTTGAAGCTTGCAAGAATGGAAGGGTAGAGCTAGTCATGTCTGTTTGACCCGCATCATTAATTTCATGGGAATAGGGTTGTATTGTGTTGTCTTACTGAAGCTAGTGAGCTTAACATGTGTCATCATTCTTTACAAGTCGCGTTTTCTCCCGTCATTTAGTAATATTCTGTTGTGTTTTCTCCTCAGACAAGCAGGTAGTGCGTCAGTATTGGCTGGGATGCTGATGACTTCCAGATGAAGGTGGGGAGAGCCGAGGCCCAACATGAATGAAACCTTAATCTGTGAAGTCTGTTATCTGAAACGTAGGAAACCATGGAAATTTCAGGGTAGAGAAGCTGTCAGCAAGTTTTTTTAGATGGCAAGAGGGCATCCATGGTGGAGCGGGTACGCAGTTCATATCATTCCTCGACTATTTTATCCAAATGCAAGTTGTAGAAATGATCATGCTGCCTGTTTCTTGTGTATATAAATAATGATTGAAAATTCTTAAACTTGAATTACAATCCTCCTGGCATTCAAAACCATGACAAAATTTTCAAGAAACATCGAAGAGGGTCTTAAATGTGTACTCAATTTTAACTATTCATAATTAACTTCTTGCAAAATCCTAACCCTAGATCGTCTATGCTCATTGCCTGTGGCACAGTTGCAAAATAGACTTTTCCATCGTGGAATAGAGATTATAGATGCAGAACCCCAAATTGGACAGTGCAATATCGACCCAAAATCTTTTTTTTTCCGCTTCTGATGAAGGATATCTCCTCTCATGGTTGTTGCAAATTTTATGATAAAGTCCACACATTTTATTCTTTGCTAAAGATCCTTTTATATAGTATTCACAATTCAGGATAACCTTCAAATCAATGATGAACATGTGATCTCATGCCAAAAAGGTTTCTATGATTTTTTTTAGATGTTATCTTCTTTTAAAACGGTTTCAGAAAATGACATAATCCTATAACAACAATAACAACCCGATCCTTCATTAAATTCCGTGTAGATGCATGCTTTCTTAAGTGGCATGCCACTAACAAAAATACAAAGAATCTTCAAAGTTTCCACCTTGTACTGTTGATTTTGTCCACTTCAAGTGATCCTTCAAAGCTTACCCTAATTCTTTTCAAGTTCCTTTTGCTGCTTTAGGAACTGATCCTTCAATGGCCAGACTCAAACAAGCTTCCGCTGATCTTTGAAGTTTTTGTGCCGAAACCTTCAATTTGAAACCCACCCTCCAGAATCTCTACTTGTGGAATAAGGTTTGGAAGCTCTAGAATGAACCATCTGGATAAAAGAACTAGGCTTCAAAGTCTCACACTGAATCACCCATGCTCTCCCTTATTAAAATACTCCAGAATAGAACGACATAGGAACGAAAAACGGAACAACTCACGCAAACATAGAACAGTAAAGTATTTTTGTAGTTTAGGACTTACCTCACTTCATGGGAGGAACATTGCAACCTTTCTATTAAGAAGAGAAGAAGCGAAAACTCTTGGAGTTAGAAGTACCTAAATTCTGAAACACTAGAGAGTAACAGATGGTGAACAATGCATCTACTAATGTTTTTTTTACATCATTCTAGGGACCCCACCCCATCTATTTATAGATGAGCCCAACCTGTGCATTCAGTTGTATTGCCATTTGATTTTTGTGCTCCACCATTGCATTGACCAAGGCAACAACCAATAGCCTGTTACTTAACCAAATGCCCAACCCCTTTCGGTAGTAGAGCCATGCTTCCGCTTTCGGACTCTGTTGTTCAAGACCACTAAGGTTGTCTTTCTTCCTGAATGTCACTATGAAAACAAATTTCACAACACCACCAAGCTTTGGGGCGGAACCTTCAATTTGGAACCCACTCTATTGAACCTCAACTTGCAAAACAAGGTTTGGAAGCCTTGGAAGGAGGTTGCAAATGCATACAAAAGGAAGTTGTAGAATTGGTTCTGAACGTCAAAGTCTAGAAGCAAAAGGATGTGTTCTACTTGAAGGGGTTGGACATTTAGTGAGTGGTTGCCTTGGTCGGTAGTGGAATCAGATGCACTGGGCCCGTCTTTAAATAAATGGGTGGGGTCACTCAGTTGATGTAAAAAAACGTTGGTAGATATATTGTTCACATTCTTTTTGGGGATCGTTGGGCTGCGGTGCATAGGCTATGATGTGAGCTTAGTTCGAGGTTGATCGGTTATGAGCGAGGGTTAGAAATTGCATCATGATTCCTGGGGATTCAGGCTTTGCAGTGTGATGCTTCGATTTTGAGTGAGGGTTTGGTTAAGCCTCTGTAATCAATCTTGCGACTCGTCTCGTGCGATAATCTCCTTTTAATCTAATGTATCTTCTTTTCTCTTTTCATTTATGCTTCTTCTCTTTTCTTTTCTCGCCATGTCGTGACAGCCTGGTTCTCTTGATTTTGAGGGTTACTCAGTTTGGGTTTGACGGAGGTTTCATGATGGGGTGATGTTCTAGGGTTCATGAGTTTGTTATAAGGATTTATGTTGACACGTTTTGTTGAGAATCTAGTCTGAATATCAAGCATTGGAATTTCGTTCACTGGTGGGTCATAAAGGTGAAAATAGATCAATGATATATATCAATCATTCAGAAGTTCAATGCACAGGAACTTGAAGTACATCTACATCCAAATCACAATCCAATAATCACAAACAAGCATGCAAGAATTGGGAAAAAAACAAGCTCAATGAAAGAACATTAGTTTTACGTGATTCAGATTTTCATCCCACTCCACGAGAGAATTGTTGGATTGGTGTAACTCGATCCGGTTGGGCCGAATGCTTGTGGCCCGCAACTGTCGTGGGTTGAGCTCGTTGGGGGTTGCAGGGGGCAACACGCCCTTGCTCCGGGGGTCCGGGGGCCGAAGGTCCCCGGTCCAATTTTTTTCGGCACTGCAGCAATGTTGACCACTGTAGTAGAGCTGACCGACCGACACCGACAAGCACTGTAGCAGTGCGGACTTCAGAGTCAACATGACTGTAGCACTTTTGACTACCAGTCGGCAGCCACTGTAGCACTTTTGATAAAGGTGGTCGCCGTTCACTGTAGCGACACAGACTTACTTTTGAAACAGTGATCGTCTTCTCCATTTTATAGCCCATTTTCGGGCTATGGTTACTACTGAAAAAAACCTCTGTAATTTGTGCTCCTGATATAGTGAAATTCTGCCTCTCCCGTGGACGTAGGGATTATTCCCGAACCACGTAAATCGCTGTGTTCTTGTTGCTTTCTTTCGTTTTCTCATTATTGTGACTCCCGACGATTTCGCAACAAGAACATTGTAAAATTTTATTTCACTAAAAACATAAAGGTTACAACTTGTGACTTGTTAGCCACGTGGATCAAAGAGTACAAAGCTCACTCGATGATTTGATACACCTTACCAAGGTATTTCCACCCCCTTTATATAAGGGGTCCGACTCAGTCATCTGGTTACCTAAGCTTCTTGAAGTTCCTTAGGATAGTTGAATCCTTTGGGGGTGAATCTGTGGTTGTCTTTTTACAAATTTCAAACTTTATGAAATTTAATCCATGCATCTTGTTAGAGTTATTTTTCTTATCAAATTTTATAACAATCTCATAAGCATGAAATGATAAGAAAGCAAACAAGACACAAGATTTACAAGGTTCGACCTTAGTGTGAGAACCTATATTCTTGCTATGACAACTTCCACCAGTCCATGAAAATTCTCTATCAGAAAGAAGTGAATACAACTTTGAGCTAACTCCCGTTCCTTCTATCTCTCGATAGGTATGATTATACTGACTCTCATCAATTTACAATGCTTAGCTTTCAAAACCGAGCCGACTCAAAGATATGAAACTTTGTAAATTCAGCTCCCAGAAGTTTGCAAGGAAAGTCTGTCTGATTTTCTTCGTTCATTAAAGTCTGTTTGGTGCACTTTTCCTCCGTCCGATGCGCTTCACTGAAACTGCACTGCTTTCATAACCTTCATTCCGTCTGATTAACAAAAAATCTGCGCCTCAAACTCTGCTAAAAAATTCTTTCTAATAAACTCTGTTCGGATTCTCTGAACGGAAAACTCTACCTGATGCTCTCATCGAAATTCTATGTCCGGTACTTTTCTTCAACCTGAAAGTGAACTCGGTTGGAAATTGTCTATCACAAAGTCTTCAAAGCATTAATTTTTTGTATGCGTGAACAATGTTCTCAACAACTACGAGTAGAGTACTTGCATTCCCCTTTTATAGGTGTGTCAAAAATATAAAAGGCGAGAAACCAATTTCATTTTCCCGCTCATTGAAATTCCAAAATCAATTATTTTTTCTTATTTGAAATTTGATGGACGCTTCTCAACTCTTCAAGAATATTCAGTAAAATTCTTGAAGCTTCATGATTCCTCGAGAGACCACACTTTCTTCAAACTTCCTCAATTTTAGACGTTAAAGAACTCACTCAAGCTTCTTTGAATTTTGCAAGATAACAAACCACTTGAAAGAAACAACACAACATTATCACTCTTGAAAAAGGCTTTACAAGTATTTACGCAAAGCTCTTAATTTTCCATCTGGTGGATGTTTGTCCGATGAAATCTCTAAGAAACTCCTTCGTCCGGTGAAATGTTTGTCTGATTTTCGTCCGATCGACTCTATCTGATGATTCCGTCCGATCTTCCTTCTTCAGCTCAAACTTTGCTAAAAACAAACTCCTCTGAAAAGTTCATCCGATGAATGTTTGTTTGATGGTTCATCGTTTGATGGAACTTTGTTTGATGGCCTTCCTTCAACAACGCACTTCATAACTTCTTTAACCTTGAACTTCATACAGTATGTAACAAGAAAACTTTGCCACTTGAAACTTCATACAAACCGTCTATTCGAAAAACTTCAGCTATTGAAGATGGTTGACTACATTGTTGCAACTTCAGTCACATGCAACTTTCTCTGTTCGTTGTCCTGCTTGAATTTCTTCAATGAGTTTATATTGACTTCAGCCTTTTTTTCCCTTTGTTTTTTTTTGCAGATAAAAACTCGAATTTTGCTTGTCTTATTTTTTGGACTTCTCTCCATTTTCACTGCATTTATCAGATTTGAGTATTTTCCTTTTATGCAAACCTGTACAAAACTCAGCAACAAATTTTCGTCAGGTGGACTTTGTCTGATCAGGTGTGTATGGTTACAAAGTTGCATTGCTCCCCCCTTTAGCAACTCTTTGTCCGATGACTTTCTGTCTGGTGGCAAAACTTCTCACAAAAACTTCGTTTGTACAAATGCTTGGATAATGAGATTTTCATGATGTTAGGAACTTTTGGATCAACTTAACATCGTCTGACTTTATTATAAAGTTTCTTAATAAACCTACAGCTTCCTCCAGCAACTTCATAACAAAATTTTCTCAACAAACTCACTCAACAAACTTTCAACATCTTTTTCACCTATTAATAATAACATACTTAACAAAATATGTTGTCTAACAAATACGAAATTAAGGATTTTCAATCCCCCATTATGGATTTGTTGATAACATTTTTAAACAACTTTTCTCAACATTTTTCAACTTTTCATCAAACCACAACATTTCTCAAAGAGTGTTTTGACACCACACTACTGGATAAAATAATGTTTTTGAAGGAATTACATCCATTAGTGACAAACAAATATTTGACCTTGTTAAGATAAACTTCCGGTCAATTTTATCGTCTCCATTTTTTCACTCATTTTTTTTTCACTTTCCGATTCTCCATCAATGTTTTCTGTCCCCTATTTTATGATAATCACAACTCTAGATTCATATAAAAAAGTTGTAGAAACTTCTTACAAAGTTGTTATTCTCTTCCCATTTGTCAAACATAATCCAAAGCACGGTGAGAGTTTTTCCTAAAGAGCTTTAGGAAGTCTTTGGTGGAGGCTGAACATGAAGTTGCAGTCTCAATTCCACAAATATTTCTTTTGGCTTAGTTTTGGTGAAACCATCAACAATTTGATACTTTGTTGAAATACACTCTAGCACAACATTTGCACCAACAACTTTCTTTTTTATGAAACGATACTTGATATCAATGTGTTTTGATCTTGAATGTTGTACAAAGGTCAACGACACTTTGATTATCATAAGAATCTTCAAAGGTTTATAAACTTTCACTTTCAAATATTCTAGCCGAGTTTTCATCCAAATCATTTGTGTATAAGCATGAGTGACGACTACATATTTTTCTTTCGTTGTACACAAAGTAACTGAACTCCGTTCCTTATTATGACAACTCACACAACATTATCCCAAAAAACAGTTCATCTTAATGTTGATTTGCTATCATTGCAATCTCCAGCCCAATAAATAACAGTGTATCCAAGAACGTTTATATCACAACTTTTTTATACACTCCCATAAAAATATGTTTCTTTTACATATGAGAATTCTCTTTGCTGCCAAAATATGTGATTCATTTGGATCACTCTGATATATTGCACACAAGGTAGCAATATAAGCAACGTTTGGTCTTTAAGTTGTGTGATAAAACAAATTTCCTATCAACTTCTGAAAATATTTTTGATCAACCATTTTTCGGCTTCATCTTTACTCATTTTTGTGCAAACATAAATAGGAGTAGAAACTTCTCTGGAATCCTCCATGCCAATATTTTGTAACAACTGTAGCAACCTCGACCCTAGTAGCCCGAAACCGGTGTTTGCTTTATTACATTGGCATAAGATACAAAGAATCGCTTCCCGAAGGACCGGATAGTTTAATAGTCTTAGTAAACTAGATACATACTTGAGTCTTGCATTACATTTGAAAATACAAATTACAACATATTTTTTTTGAGAATATCATTATTCTATCCAACATATCCTTATATATCATTAATAGTACACTTCTTGGATTCTCATGGAAAAGAAACAAAATAAGTGCGAACTCAAATGCTCAGTAAGAATTAAGTACAACAGAAACAATCATGAATCAATAAACATTAATCAATATGACAAAGTAAATAATTGAACACACATAACATGTAATCAATAAATTGAGAAGGAAGTGCATCCGGAGATAATATCAATGTGAAAATCTTATGGATAATAATCAATATGGTAAGGTAAATAACTGAAACCACACGTCATTTAATCATGACTATCATAATTGGATAAGGCACAAACAATATGATAGAGTAAATAACTGAAAACACATGCCATTTAATCAATAATTGTGAATGAAATGCATCCAGAGATAATATCATTGTGAAAATCTCATGGATAATAATAACTAAATTATAAACGAAGACAATGCTTAATTATTGGACGTCATGTGTCAAACACATAATACCTTTACCATCTAAGACCTTTCATAAAACAGTTTAAAATTACTGGGTGCAAACTCATTTGGTTTGACCAACTGATTTTATGCTACCTTACTAGTTCGCCTCATAAGATTACTGATGCATCGAGAGACTATATTTAATCGGGACCCACCCGTGTCTGCATACCCAAAACATTCCTTATATATCGAATAATCGATTTAATTCATGAACAATATGCTTTATTATCAAATATCTGTATTAAGGAATACAAATTTATCAATATTCCCAGATAAATAACTTTCAATGTAGAAAATTGTATGTAGAAATGATATACGATTTAAGCAATAAATATGATAATTAATATGGATATTTAGGGGAAATTTAATGTTCACAGGAAAGTGAATAATTTAAGGGAAAGTTAATGACTACAAAAATGAATCAATGAAGTGAATGTTAATACTTTCATTGGTCAAAATAATCATAAACCATCCAGAGGAAGAATAAAGATGATATTAATACCACATATACCCAATGAAGTAAGAATAAAGAGTTGCTGTCATTGATGAATATAAATACCATAAAATGATCTTTAAAAACATTTTTGAGGAAAATATCCTTTTTCATTTTGAAAACCACTTTTTAAAACTAAAATTTATAAAACATTTTGAAAATTCCTTTGAAAATAAATTTTGAACTTTATAAAAGAAGCGTTAAAACATTTAAGTGGCCATAACAGATGAAAAATAAGTTCATGCCGTACACGTTAAAATAAAGATTCCTTTACTTTTTTTGACAAAAGACAAACGAACATTGTTTTGAAAACAACATGAAGATTCCTTTCAAAATATTTTATAAAAAAACACAAATGAGTAAAAATGTCTAATAATTTATTTGGAAAAAGTTTAAAAACATTTTTGAAAACATTTTTAGAAAATAGGGTTTTGGTAGAAAACAAATTTCCGGCTGAAGAATGAAATGAAGTTGAATTTTCTTAAAAGCATTTTCTCAATCCAAAGAGTGAAAAAATAATACTATTACTTGAAAATATCATGAATAACCAGAAGAAAAGAAAATTAAAGGGCTTTATTAGACAATGATCAAATAATTTTCTTTAACTGAAATTCAAGATTAAACAATCTCAATGAGAATGAGATTGTGAAATAAGTCTGCCTATCAATTGTAAATCCACATAAAATAAGTGGAAATACAACATAGGACAATCAAAAGTCATTTCATACATAATCTTAGAATATCAAAGATGACAAAGAAGTAATATTATCCAATGAAAACAAATGGAGTTATGAAATTCTTTACCACTTTGTAATTTTCAAGTCAAATCCCCTTGGATGAAATAATTCAAATTGAAACTTAAAATGCCATGAATTATTATGGATTTATGACATTAAATGTCAAAGGGCAGTATATATACCTTATAAAAGAAATTAGGGGCATAACATTACTATATTTTGTGGGTTGTTTAAGCTCGGTATTGCGTGTCACATACGCTATCAAATACAATGTTCCCATTTTAAAATCTCGAGGTGTTACAACAACTCCCTGTCGTATTTTTCTTGTGATAGAAAAATGTATCTTTTCCTATGTTGCACTTGTAAGCCCAGAAGGAAAGTAAATTTTCCGTGCATCGGTATTTCAAAGGTTTTCTTCATTTCTTCAGCAAATTCTTTACAATCATTCTATATCCCCTGCAAAAATTATTCCATCAACATTGTTTCCCTCGGAATCCGGGGATGACCGTCTTGATGGGAGGTTCAAACGTTCCAATCGGTTTCTAACGGGTTTGTTCGTAGAACCGGAAACATCCAATGATTCCACATCCATTCGGACTTACTTTCCAAAGGTAGGTGCTCATTAGTTTGTGGACTGATGAGGCTTAGGAATTTGCATTGGTCGAGAGGATGGGAGGTCGGACTCATCACACCTTTTTGAGGGGAATTATTGTCTACTCCAGGACTCTATTTTTAGATTTAAGTTATGTTCGTGAATCCTTATTACATTACCAAGTATAAAATGAGCTTTCCTTCAGATCTAACAATCAATGATTAAATATGTAGGAAATTTAGAGAATCTTTTGTATGTATTCAAGGTTCTTCATCAATAGAGAATCATCTGTATTTGTTAGAGATTCTTGGTCAATGGTACCCTTCGACACATTTATACAGAAGTCTCTTGGTCATTATGACGACCATGCTGGTTTTAAAGCCACTCAGTGGGGCACTTGAAGTTTATTGTTATTCAGAAGGACATGGATTATTTTAGAGTTGGGATCGAACCCGTAGACGGGCTACCTACGTATCCTTTGTTTAGAAAAGGAATCAGAACCCACGTAGTTCGAGTAAGGGAGTATGATGTTTATGATTGATGGCTCAAAGAAGGATGTCACAATTACGTTTACACTCTAAGATCACGTGAGTCATGCTCAGTGTGAGAAACAAGAGGTATTGGTAAAAATTAGACAATTGTGCCACGAAAGATGCAATCATAAGAAATAATGTGGGGCTTATGTATGTATGACTGCCCAGATAAATGAAGGTTATGATTTACTTTAGGGAAGAAATCCAGGAACAGGGTCCATAAAGGTATATGTGCTTTATGGAGATTTTGAATACTCTAACTTGGGTTTTACTCCTGAAAAGGAATCCCAGATCAAGGGTAAATTAGGACTGGTTAAGAGAATTATGACCGAGGCTTACTCCTGAAAAGGAGACCCTGGCTAAAGGATTATGTCTGGGGCTTATTCCTGAAAAGGAGACCTAGGTTAAGGGAATTAAGGTTTGGGGCTTACTCCTGAGCAGGATGCCCAAATTAGGGGACTGGGGCTTACTCCTGAAGAAGATGCCCATATTTGAGACTGGGGATTACTCCTGAAAAGGAGGCTCAGGTTAAGGGATCTGGGGCTTATTCCTAAATAGGATGCCCAAAAAATTGAGGGACTTGGGGCTTACTCCTAAAGAGGATGCCCAGATTTGGGAACTTTAAGAATTGGGGCTTACTCCTAAGGAAGATGCCCATATTTGAGACTGGGGCTTACTCCTGAAAAGGAAGCCCAGGTTAGGGGATCTGGGGCTTACTCCTAAGAGGATGCCCAAAAATTAAGGGACTTGAGGCTTACTCCTAAAGAGGATGCCCAAATTAGAGGACTTATGACTGAGGATTATTCCTAAAAAGGAGACCCATGTTAAGGATTCTCTCATCTTAAAGGATGAGGTTGAATGAATGAAATCTCAATCTTTAGTGACATAAAGATGTATAAATCACTAGATTTTGAGAGATATTTCGCAAAATTCCTTTCAGATAAGGAAGTCAAATCAAGAAATCATGCCATAAAATGACTTTGAAGAGTGTCTTGAAGACTGAATCTTGAATAGGAAATGTGTAATGACTTAAGAGAGGTGAAATGAGCAAGAAAGGCACCCAAAAAGGCAGGGGCGCGCAAGTCCTGGCAGACGCGCAGGTACTGCGTGGGCACGCAGGTATACGCCTGCGCGACACATGATGTACTTGCGCGACGGTTAATCAGCAGGGTAATACTTGAGCGACTCTTCATTAAAGCCTTTAGAATCCTCTTGAGGTTCTTCCAGGAGAGGGGCACACAAGATCTATTGAAGGAGTAAGGCGGCGCGCAAGTGTGACCCTTTTCCCTTAAGGGCTGGCCACTCAGGCGCGCAAGTGTTGATGAGTTTCAACACTTAGGCCTTCCTCCCCCTCTTTAGATCTTCCGTTCTAGGTAAGAAATTACCTTAAAAGTGTTTCAGAAGCTTTGAGAAGAGACTAGGGCACCGGGAGCTCAAATCTGAGTTTCTGGAAAAAATCCTCCTCGAATGGGGGGCCCACAGGGTCTATTTATAGGCAGGAGAAGACCCCGGGCGGTTACTGGGCGGTTATCACTTAGGTCGCGCAAGTCACTTGCGCGACCATAAGGCGTCGCGCAAGTGGACTTGCGCGACAGTGATAGAACTTGCACGACACATGTGCTTTTGATCCCTTGTTCATGCCTTTGTCGATTTTTGATATTTTCTTCAAAGGTTGAATCACTTTGAGCTCAGATATTCCCCTTTTCCGATCTTTAGATTCTGTGACGAAAGGAGCGTCAACAAAAGTCCCCCCTCAGAGTTGGATCCGAAAGAAATGAGGATTTGACTCTGAGGAAATCGAAGATATCCAAAGGAAAGGTGGCGTACAAGTTTTGATGGCGCAGAGGGCGGCGTGCAAGTGCGCATCGCGCAGGGATACGACCCTTGATCGCGCAGGGTACGACGCGCAGGGTCCCGGCTGCGTCTATAAATAGAGGGCCTCACTTCCGTACAAGCATCCGGATTTCCGGACTTCATACCTTCGAGTTCTCGCCGCGCAGGTCACCTTAGCCGCGCAGGTTGCTATGTTTTCCGGTGTTCTCCTTGATGTCGCGCTACTGTATAGGTATTTGTACTTGCGCGGTTTATACTTGCGCGTCAAAAACTAGCGCGGCACGCGAACACTTGCACGTCATGTTTAGACTTGCGCGCCTTAATGCCTTAGCCATTTTTCCAAATTCTTTCACAAATTTTATGAAAAAAATAAACCCATTTAAGAGTTTAATTTATTCAACTTTTGTGCAGATTCAATGGCTCCTAAGAGAATTAAAACGTCTGATGAACTGGCTAGCAAGCGGATTGATGACATGATGAACATCATTGGCCATAATTACTATGATATCTGCGACAACACTCTCCCAGATTTGGCTAAGTACTTGAAGAAATATCATCTTAATTTCCCATAGAGCATCTACCTGCCTCTATATGGTCATGGTCATCTGCAAGGAGTCAATGTTCCAGATGCAAAGAACTATACACCTGAAATGCAGTTGCACTGCTACGCCTTCATTTCGGTTATGCTGTGCATTAAGAGCAACAACAATGGTGTGAACTTTCAAATTCTTCCTCCATATCATTTCCTTGCAGATATGAAAATGGCAAACCCATGGTCTGAAATGTTTTCCACTACCGGTTGGTGGAGAGAAGACAAACATGGTATTAGAGAAATATCTGAAAAGAGTACTCTCTCCAAATGGATCTTTACTTCCAATGCTCTATTCTCAAATCCATGTATCCATCTTCCAAGTCTCTTGGACAGAAACAAAGTCACTGTTTGATCAGCAGAAAAAATTTCTCAAACCGCACTCATGAACATCCTTTTACAATTGTTCCAAGAAGAGCTGGTATCACTGCATCTCTTATTGTATCCAGTTGAATGAATGAATTCCAAGTGATTGCTGATGAAGCTCGGGGTGTCGTAAATCAAATGAAGAGTTATGTTGAAAGCCTTTTGTAATTCTTGAAAAAGGGAATAGATTCCAGTCTGTGGATGTCCTTCTAACTCTTGTGCATCAATGAAAAACACTTTCAGCTTCACTCATTTGTACCTGCATTCTCTTTTGCTACATGCTTTAGATTTTACCTAAGTCAATGGGCCTAGTAAGCATAGTTTGATTTTTATCAGGATTAATGTAAATAACCCTTCAAACTTCGAACCTTTTAATTGCTCAATGTTACCTAAATCATACAAAAATGTATGTTTAGTGAGCCGAGAAATTGACTTTTATTTAGAGTTCCCTTGTCTTTTGTGGGCAGTTTAAAGTCATGCACGTCGGACATAAAAAGGCTAATGTTTAAGGTCGAAATAGCTTTGACGGAAATGGATTAGAATTGACTCAATTCTTTGACAACTCATCTGAAAACATAGTACTATACTCAAGTACGAGGGAAAAATATGTAAGCTATGACTTAAGAATATTTGAATCTGAGGAATGATATGAAAAAGAGCTAAAAGACATTAGAAGAAGTAGTTTCCAAGAATGAAGTTACCATTATTTAACAAACCCGTTAGAGGTTTGAATTATGCAGGGCCACCTAAGGGCATTGGCTGCATAGTTAAATAAAATAGTATCTTTTGGCTAACAAGTCTGTTATGTAGACTATTTATGCAAGACCACCTATGGGCACGTGCTGCATAGTCAGGCAAAAGAACTCTCAAAAATTTACTTTCCTAGTGCTAAAATCCAGTGAAGGTTTATGGAGATTCAAATCTTCCAAAGTATAGAGTTTGTTGTATGGAAAGAGGTACTTGAATATGGATAAAATATTTCCAAACAAAATTATCGAAGAACTGGATGAATATCACTCCTACGAAGGTCTGACCCAACATAGGGAAGGAGAATATAAACCATAGACTTGAATACTTTCAGATCATGAAAAAGGATATGGGACAAATATGTTAAGGATGACTATTTTTGCGGATCCCTACATACTGTCATTTAAGACAAATAAGGACAAGAGGCATTCTTCCAAAGAATGAAGTTACCACTATCCGACAAACCCGTTAGGGGGTTGAATTATGCAGGTCCACCTAAGGGCATTGGCTGCATAGTCAAATAATAGTATCTTTTGGCTAACAAGTCTGTTATGTAGACTGTTTATGCAAGGCTGCCGATGGGCACGTGCTGCATAGTCAGACAAAAGAACTCTCAGAATTTTGACATTTTTGTGACTAGAAGTCATGAAAAGGGTTATGAGGATCTGAAAAATATTTAAGGTTAGGATTATAACACATAAAGATGGGTATTGTTCAATGTGTACAGAGATACACAGATCAATGCTAACCATCCATGTTGTGGCTGGGTCCTGAATTGAAATATTGGACTTCACTACGTATCCCATAAGGATGAGAATCAAACCATACGTAGTTATTAAACTACAGTTTAACGTCGTGTGGGACAAAAGGATTAGAGATCTTAGTTTAGGGTCATAGAGCTTGGACCATTGTAAGAAATACACAGTGTGTGTTTTCATGGGGACTTGTCAACCAAAAGACTGAAAGTGAAATTTGGGGTTAGGCCCAAAGACTTGGGGCTGGATTCGAGGGACACTCGAACGTTCCTACGTATCCCATAAGGATGGGAATCAAGCCCACGTAGTTCTAGAAATACCCTCTGTACAAATTTGGTTCGTACATGTAAAGGGTGAAAGGGGACTTTAGTGCAATGATGATTTAACCCAAGATAAAAGGTTCGGGCATTGCCATGTATGCACGTAGTATTTGAAATGAAACATGATTGAAAAATCAATGAAAATAATGGTTCCCTCTCAGGTGAGGGCATCAAAGAAATTTGTAGTTTATTGTCATACTGGACAAAAGTGTTGTATAGTTTAACGTCGTATAACAAGGACGATAGTGAACCAATGTAAAGATATTGATTCTAAGGGCGGTTTCACGAATTATCATTGTATGAGATAGAGATGAACCGACGTGAAGAGATTGGTTTTGGGCTTGAACCTTGGGAGGTTGCCTACATTATCAGCCTAGAAGGCAAGGATCAAAGTCCGTGTAGTTCAATTAAAGAACGAATTAATGATCAAGTTGTTCTTGGGGACAATGACCTAAAAAAATGATGTTAGGACTTACACATGGTTAGCGGCCCAGAGAGAGTGTTATGGTTGAGGTTTGCTCTAAGCTCACGTGAGTCATACTCGGTGTGAGAAACAAGAGGTAACAACAACCTTAACAATGCATAGTTTAATGTCATGTAGGACATATAAAGGGACTATGCAGTTTAAAGTCTTGCAGTTAGGACTATTGGTGCTGCACAGTTTAGTGTCATGTAGCAGAGACAAAATACAGTTTAATGTCATGTAGGACGTATCACGAACTTTCTGTACAGTTTAGCGTCATGTAGTTAGGACGATGAAGACAATAGAGTTTAACGTCACGTTGGACGAAAAGGGGGGGACTGTGCAGTTTAATGTCATGTAGTGAGGACAAAAGAGTGCACCATTTTAATGTCATGTTGGACGCATTGAGGATTTTTTTCCACAGTTTAACGTCATGTTGGACGAAAAAGGGACGATACAAGGACGATACAGTTTAGCGTCATGTTGGACGAAAGTGCGAATAGTTTAAGGTCATATGCATGGACCGTGGATGGTGCAGTTTAATGTCATGCTGGACGGTGGTGTAGTTTAAGGTCATACAAGACCTTTGATGATTATGTAGTTTAACGTCTTTCCGGACGTAAGAGACTTTTATACAGTTTAGCGTCATGTAGTTAGGACGTCACAGTTTAACGTCTTGCTGGACGTAAGGGACTTGCAAATAGTTTAGGGTCATATGCATGGACCGTTGATGATGCAGTTTAAGGTCATACAGGACCTAGTTGCAGTTTAAGGTCATACTGGACCATTTAGGGAAATTTTTCACAGTTTAACGTCGTGTGGGACGAAAGTACAAATAGTTTAAGGTTATATGTATGAACCGTTGCTATATAGTTTAACGTCATATAGCAAGGACGAACTGGTGCCACACAGTTTAGTGTCATGTTGCAGGGACAAAGTACAGTTTAATGTCATGTAGGACGAATGTAAGGACTTTTGTACAGTTTAACATCATGTAGCTAGGACGATGAAGGTGACACAGTTTAACGTCATGTTGGACGTATGTGCAAATAGTTTAGGGTCATATGCTTGGACCGTTGCTGTATAGTTTAACGTCATATAGCAAGGACGATCTGGTGCTGCACAGTTTAGTGTCATGTTGCGGGGACAAAGTACAGTTTAATGTCATGTAGGACGAATGTAAGGACTTTTGTACAGTTTAACGTCATGTAGCTAGGACGATGAAGGTGACACAGTTTAACGTCATGTTGGACGTATGCGCAAATAGTTTAGGGTCATATGCTTGGACTGTTGCTGTATAGTTTAACGTCATATAGCAAGGACGATCTGGTGCCGCACAGTTTAGTGTCATGTTGCGGGGACAAAATACGGACTTTGCAGTTTATACAAAATACTTCTTCAAAAATCTGGCATTGGTTGGAGTAGTGATGAGTTCCCCATCCATTGAGATTAATGAATAAGCTCCATTGGAGTAGACCCTATGTATTGAATAAGGTCCTTCCCATTTTGGCTCAAGCTTGGGAGGTTTCTTTCCTGGTATCATTAGAGTTCTGAGAACTAATACCAATTCTCCCTGAGTGAATGAACGAAGATGAACTTTTTTGTTAAAAGCTCGTGCTATTCGATTCTGATAGACTTCCAAGTGGTGCAAAGTGCACAATCTTTTCTCATCTAACCGTTCCAATTCATTCAATCGCTTTTGAGATTGTTCATCTGTACATGATTGATCACAAATGGCAACTCTGAGCGAGGGTAGTTTAACTTCAATGGGCAAGACGACTTCCGTTCCATATACCAATGAATATGGAGTTGACCGAGTTGCAGTGCGGGTGGTAGTCCGATAAGCCCATAAATCATGAAAGAGTTTATCAGGCCATGACCTCTTATCTTTATCCACCATCTTTTGTAGTATATTTGAAAGAGTCTTCTTAAAGGCTTCTATCTGGCTGTTGGCCGCTGCATGATACCGAGATGAATGATTGGATTTGATGTTGTATTCTTGATACAACTTCTTCATCTCAGATGAACAGAAATTGGTGCCATTGTCCGTCAATATGGTATGAGGGACACCAAATCTGGTAATGATGTTAGACTTGATGAAGCTAACAATGCATTTAGAACTGACTTCCTTGAGAGGTATTGGCTCTGCCCATTTGGAAAAGAAGTCAGTAGCAGTAAGAATATACTTAAACTGCTTAATCGTAACCGAAGGGTAAGGTCCCACCACATCCATTCCCCATGTGGCAAATGATCATGAGTATTTAGCTGTATGAAGCAACTCTGGAGGTTGATTAATGAAGTTGACATGTACTTGGCATGAATGACACTTCTTTGTGAAATCAACACAATCTCGTATCATTGAAGGCCAAAAGTATCCAAGCCTTCAAATTTGATCAGACAGTCTATGTCCAGACTGGTGGGCACCACAGACTCCTGCATGCACTTCTTTTATGACAACCATTGTTTCTTCACCATCAATTCATCTGAAGAGAACTCCATCAAAACCACGTTTGTAGAGAATTTTCTCTAAGTGACCTGGGCTATCATAAAGAGTAAAATTGACCACACGTCGCCAGATTTGTTCTTTCTCAGCTCTATCAGGTGGAAGTGTTCCATTTTGAAGGTATTCCCTGATAGGTGACATCCATCCTGTAGTATGACCATACGGTTCGGGAATGGGACAAATTTCATTAATTTCCTCTGTCCTGATTCGAACATAAGGTGAAATTGCACGACGGTGGGCAATACTGATGGTTGTCTCGTCCCGATTTGGATCTGCCAGAGCTGTGGCTATATTAGCCAATGCATCAGCTTGAGCATTTTGTGATCTTGGGACATAAGAAAATGTCGGTTCCAAAGGGAATTCCGCCATTAACTCTCTGACGTAATCATACAAAGGGATTAATTCTTCTTTTCTGATGGCATAATCCCCATTGACTTGTTTGATTACCAGGTCTGAATCACCTTTCACCTTTAAGTGATTCACTTGTGCTTGAAGTGCTAATTCCAAACCTACGATGAGAGCTTGGTATTCTGCTTCATTATTGGTACCACCTTCCCACAATAAGAAGGAATAAGGTAACACTGCCTTTTCTGGAGAAATGAACACAATTCCTAAGCCAACTTTGTTGAATTTAGGATTTTCCATTTTCTTCCCTGTTGGACTTCTAGAAGCACCATCAAAATACATTTCCCAGGCTTGAGGACTTTCTTGAATAGAGAAGACTTCCTCATCAGGGAGTTCAATATCTGAAGACGTGTCTTCCACTGAAGGGTGTTCAGCCAGGAAATCAGCCAGAGCTTGGCCCTTTATCGCCTTTTGAGATACATACTGAATGTCGAATTGCTGCAAAATAACTGCCCACCTTGCTAGACGTCCTGTAAGCATTGGACGACTAAGGATAAATTTGAGCGGGTTATTGCGAGATACCAATTGGACCTCATGATGTTGCAGGTAATGTCTCAACTTCTGAACTGCAAAGATTAATGCCAGACATCACTTCTCAATACTTGAATACCGGGTTTCTGCTTCAAGCATGGTTCGACTGAGATAGTAGAGACTGTTTTCATTCCCAGCATCATTCTTTTGAGCAAGAAAGACACCCAATGATCGCTCTAGAGCTGTCACATAGAGGATAAGTGGTCTTCCTTCAACAGGTGGCATGGGTACCGGTGGACTCAAGAGGTATTTCTTGAGAATATCGAATGCTTCTTGACATTCTTCAGTCCACTGGTAAGTGACTCCCTTCTTCATCAATTTGGTGAAGGGTAAACTTTTACCTGCTAAATTGGCGATGAAACGCCGAATATAGGCTAAGTGTCCTTGAAGTCCTCTTAATTCTTTCAAATTTTGAGGAGGTGACATACCAAGCATTGACTTGGTCTTCTTAGGATCGACTTCAATACCACGATGGCGTACAACAAAGCCGAGAAATTTTCCTGAGGTTACCCAAAAAACACATTTTAAGGGGTTCATCTTCAAATTATGTTGTCGAAGCTTGCAGAATATGACTTCCAAATCAGCCAAGTGATTAGAACGTTGTTTGGATTTAACTACCAAATCGTCTACATAGCATTCAAAAAACTTCCTTAAGAAGAGTTTGAAGATACGATGCATGGTACGCTGATAAGTTGCACCTGCATTCTTTAAGCCAAAGGGCATTACCCGGTAGCAAAACACACCCTGAGGGGATCTGAAGGTTGTGGATTCCTCATCTTCTGGGGCCATTCAGATCTGATTATATCCAAAATATCCATCCATGAAGTAAAGTGCTTTATAGCCAGCCGTTGAATCAATTAGAAGTTCTGTAATCGAAATTGGGAAATCATCCTTAGGACAATGCCGATTAAGATCTCTGAAATCGATCCAAACTCTAATTTGTCCGTTCTTTTTCTTTACAGGGACAATATTAGCCAACCATTTGGGATATTGAACTTCTCTAACGAAGTTAGCTTTGATAAGCTTATCCACTTCAGCTTCAATTTTGGAAGCATAAGTTGGGTGTGTTCTTCTCGCGGCTTGCTTAAATCCTCGATGTTCTTCTGGTAAACCCAAATAATGAGTAGCAATATCAGGATCAAGCCCGGACATTTCTGTATAGTTCCAAGCAAAAATATCTCTATTTCGCTTTAGAAAAGAAATATACATCTCTTGCTCTTCAAGGGTCATGGCCGTACTGATTAAAGTGGGGCATGGATCTTCATTTGTACCCAGATTTATTTCTCTGAGTTCATCCACAGTGGTAGAGATACCCTCTTCAAATGCTGGAGGAGAATCTCTGAGATCTTCCTCTTCTTCTTCTTCATCTTGTGTTATTTCTTCCGTTTCTACTTGCATAGTAGATGACAAATCGAAATTTTCATGATCAGAAGAGATGTCAAAATTTGCACATTTTGAAGAGGAAGTTTCCATTTTTGACCATATTGCTGATGAAGGGTCTTCTTTGGGTAATAAAGAGGAGATGATGGATTGAGAATCGACATCATTGTTCACCTCCGATGTTGCTATAACTTCTTCTGGCTTAATTGGCGAAGCATAGACTTGTTGGATTTCAGCAGATGAAATGAAGACGTCATCATTTGTGCTTTCATCACTGCTTGGTAGATTACCAATTTCTCCTATGTTGTCTGGCTCGATTGCCGTAATTGACATTATGGATCTTTCCATAAGATCATTTTGATTTGGGTCTATCTTGTCAATTTGACTGATAGACAACACATAATCTGTACTCACATGTGTAAATGGATTTACTGGAATTTTTTCCATTCCATATGGAGCATTAACTTTGGTAATCTCCTTTGTTATGGATTTCTCCCTTTGCTTTATGTGATAGAATTCTGCCTCAATGTATTGAGAATCACATGTCTTGAACGGGGCCTTATCACCATACAACGTCCCAACTTGACCATCGAAACAATATTTGAGACATTGATGGTATGAAGAAGGGATAGCCGCATGTTGATGTAACCAGGGTCTTCCAAGCAAAATGTTGAAGGCTGAGTCTTGATCAACAACCATGAAATCTGAATTGGATACAAGATCTCCAAACTGAGTTCTGAGTGTAACTTCACCCAGTGGTTCTTGTTCATTTTTATCATATCCCTGTAGCATCATGGTGGAGGGAGATAAATCAGATTCCGTGAGGCCCAATCGATGAAGTGTACGAATGAGCATGAGGTTGACTCCTGAACCATTGTCAATGGAAACTCTTCAAACATCCACGCCATTGAATTTTCCAGACAAGTACAATGGTCTAATATGTCCATGCACAACATCATCTTCATCTTCATCAGTAAAGGATATTATTGCATGGCATTCTGCAGGATTATTCTCTGTGTGATAGACTTCAGCTGCAGCAATTTCAGTTTCAAACTCCTGAGGACTTGACAAAGCCTCGATGAGTGCTTCCCGAAGATCTTTTGACAGATTCAAAGCATCCAGAATTGATAACTTGGCTGGTACTTGGGCCAAGTGTTTCAATATATCATACTTTTGATCAAGAGGTCTGTGTTTCCCAATAGGAATATGTGGTTTAGCAGGTACCTTGGAAGCAGATGTTTTGGAAGTTGATGCATCTTGTATTAGGACAGGATTTGACAATATTCATGGTTTTGGAAGATTAGACCGATTAGATCCATTTACTTGCTGAGAGGAAGAAGATGAAACCTTCAACCGGTCTTCCAAAATAACTGTGCCAGGACTGAATTTGCTATTAGTAGAAGAACTTGCTTGTTCTTGCTGAGCTCGCTGAAGGGCTCTACCACGAGTTTCTGCTGCATACACAGTTCTAGCAGGGGTAGAATTGGAATAATGGCTTCTGAAAGATCCACGTCTTCCCCTGTATCCTGAGCCCCTGGAACTTCCTCTGATTCCTCTGTTTGATACAGGGAATTCAGGCTCATCAAAATTGAAACTGCAACTGGCATATGGATCTGTTAATTGAATCATATTAACAGAACTGAAGATTAACTCTTCGTCTGATGAAGACTCTGCCTGATTAGCCTGTTTAGGCTGCGCCGTTTGGTGGGGCGGTGCCCGTGGCTTTGAAGTAGATGACATGAAGTCCGCCAAAGTCAAAGACAACTTAGGCTTTGACACATACTCATATTCTTCTAATTCTTTTTCTTTCTTTGAATCATGCCGTTTCTTTGAGGACTTTCCCTCTGACAAAGAGGGTTTTGCTGCAACATTCATGGCAGAAGACACAATTGGTTTCCTTAATTGTGTTCGCAAAATAGCATGAGTTCGATTGATTGTCTTTCTGACCATCCAATTATCATACTTTTGTGCATTTTTGCTTTTGACTTCCTGCCATTCATCTTCCTCCTCTGGAACTGTAGCAGTGACACATGCTACCTGGGCTGAGGAGCCTTTCAATGCGACCTATCCCGAGTCGACCATCTTTTGCAGGAGGTCTTTGAAGACAAAACACTCCTGGATGGGATGCCCCAACATTTGATGAAAAGGGCAATAATTAGGACGGTCTTCATCTCCTTTCTTGTTTGGCCTCTTGGGTATTGGCAATTGAACCAAATTGTTTTCCAGAGCCGAAATGAAATAACCAGAAACTTGTTCATTTCGGAAAGAATATGTTTTTCTCTTCAGATCCTCAAATTGTTTTCGTCTTTGATCTTTTTGATCATCTGAACGAAAAGACATTTGTTGTTGGTGCTCAGAAGGTGGAGCCCTTCGAGAAGATGAAGATTTTGAGCTAGAAATAGGTACAGGTGCTTGTTTAAGTATAACTGTAGCAGTTTCTGCTTTACCCATTCTTCTTCCTGGAGTTGATGAAATTACACAAGATTTAGCCTTAGCCTGTATAAGGGAATCTTCAATCTGCTGAGCGATTGAAGTAAGGTCTCGAAACCCTCCTGTGTATTTCACAGGGATTAATGGCATGTGTAATTCGTCACGCAGATTTGCCACATAGATTGGAAACAATTATTCTTGAGGGAGTGCTAAACTCAAGAAATATGTTAATCCCTTCCAGCGAGCAATGAAATCAGAGACTCTTTCATTCTCCCTTTACTTACAATTTGTAAGATCGAAAACTATTGTCTTTGGAAAAGTTGAGCTGAACTGAAGGAGGAATTTTTGGCGAAGATCCTCCCATCCGGTAATTGACTGGGATTGCAAGCTTGTATACCAAACAAAAGCTGGTCCTTACAAGGTTCGCACGAAGCATCTGAGTTTCACTGCTTCTTGTTGCTCCGAATTTCCCATCATAGGATCGCAACAAGACACGTAATGCGTCAAATGCTGTTCAGGATCGCCTGATCCATTGAAAATACGGAATACAGGATTCCCAAAACTGGATGGAGGAGAAATTGAATCTACCCATTCAGGGTAAACTTTCTTTTCTGGTTGAACTTGCGCACGTTTCCCTTCCATAGTTTCTAACCGAGCTGTTAATGACTCAATAGTAGTTATTAACTTTTGAGAAACATCCGGTTGAACTTGGACTTGGGTAGGTGCAATGACTGGAGCTTGGACAGATGTGGCGATTGGTGCTGCAACTGATGCTAGCACTGCCAACTGTTGTTGCACTTGACCCGTAGGATTAGACCTGTGAGGGTGTACTGATAGAGGAGGATATTCTTGATCCATCTCAGTAGCTGCAACAAATTTCTTTGGCTGACTGACTCCAGCATGCTTAAGAAGAAGACTACTCTGAAGTAGTTCTGCATTCAACCTTCTTAATTCTTTCATTTCTTTTTCCTATTGTGCAAACCTCTGCTCTAGTGAGAGCGATTGACCTTCTCCAGAGGAAGGATATGTAACCTGGTTCTTTCCCTTCCCTTTGCTGGATCCTTTTCGGAGAGGGGGAAGTGGGTTACTCGAAGGATTACCTAAGTTCTGAGTAATCCTTTGACTTCGTATACGCACACCTTCTTCATTTGTGTCGGTGCGTACATCTTCTTGAGCAGGAACCTCTTCATCTGAGTCCCCTGAGTGAGCCTCATCTGGTGGATCAGCAACAACGGCATTGATGACATTGATTGATGCATAACTCATCACATCCCTTCTATCAGCATTTCTGTGATATTGTCTTCTTCCATGTCTTTGATGAGACATTGCCTTTTGTTGATTCAATCCCTCAGGAACTTCTTGATGAACCGTAATTTGGAGGGAATCTCTTGATAATTTGGTTCTTCGTTCCTCTTGAGGTTTCTTCCCCAATCGAGAAAAGACCGACTTTCTCTGAGGAGGAGATTAATGATTTGAAAAAGTCCCCAGTCTAGTGGACTGGGTTTGTTCCTGCTGTCCTCGCTCAACTCCCCGAATCCTTTTTGTTGATTCCGAGGGTTGGTTTAAAAGAGTCCCCAGTCTGGCGAGCTGGGGTGGTTCTTGACATGCTATGTCTGAAACTTTCTTGAAAGTCCTCCTGATCTTGCGAACCTTAGTTCGGAAATTAGCTGGATGCATTAACCTGTATCCGCTTTTATCACCCGATTCAAAAGACCGTTGGATGATTTCCGACACTTCTGTCACTTGGTGACGTGCTTGCTCCAAACGAGAGGCCTGTTCAATATTCTCATTTGCTTGATGCAAGAGTAATTCAACAACTTGTTCTCTGTATTCTTGATTTTGAGAGGAACTAGTTGAAGCCTGTTCTTGGGAAAGCTTTTGATTACAAACAAAGCCCATTGACTGTGGCCAGCCATGGACAATAACATTGCATGAGACCATTTTCGGCGGGCTTTGCTGACTGGAGAGAACCATGAAATGCAGTGCTCCATGAACACCCCATCCTCTGACACGAATACCAGATGGGGCATTGACAATTAACTGACGCAATCTTCTTAGTGCACCAAGACATGAACGTTGAAGGGCTCTCTACTGCTTTTCAGCCTTCGGATATCGAGAGACTGATAGAGATGCCAAATCAATCTGACGTTGTAACCCTTCTATTATCTTAAGATGATTTTCATATTCATCATAAGATAATACTTTCTTTTTCAACTGACAAAGATTTTTCCATATGTTGAGACGAATATCATGAATTTCATATTCCGTCAACATTTCTGGAATATTATACTGAGAGTCAGCCAGAGGCCAAAACATGACTGACACTTCACCTTTTGCCAGTTGTTTTCTCATATTCAGCATTTCCTCTTTATCATTTGATGAAGATTCTTCTACCTGATTTGACCAGAGTTGGTGTTTCCTTGTTGCTTCATTGGATTCAACAGGATTGGTAGAGAAATTATTGATCAAACTAGAAGATGCATGACTTAGGGGTGGTTCGGAGAATGACCTACACCCTGGGCTATCTTCTGATTGAGAAAGTATTTCACCTGCTAGCGATGAAGCTTCAGACATGACTGGTTTCGCATTTTCAAGTGCCTCAAGATAAGAGGGATTTCTCGGCACTACATTGTCCACTGGAGAATTTTCCGGGCAATGTGCATCACTACTGCGGAGAGGAATTTCGAAGCAAAATTCATCATCATGGGGAGGACCACCATAATGGGTTACAGCAAAAGATGAGATCTCTTGCTCCTTGGTCTTCTGAACACACAGAGGATTCCTGTGGCTCTCATCTGAAGATGAAACTTCGAGATCGACCGAATTGTCATGAAGCAAGCCTTCATGAGGAAGTGTCTGTTGAAGACCTTCAGAATTAATGTTCCCATTATTGGGAACTGAGGGAGTAAAATCTTGAATTCCAACAGATAATTGTCTGAGGGCTTCAAGAACTCCAGCATCGAGCAAGACCTTGTTATAGATTGACTCTTGATCTCCTGACTGTGCTGGGCGGAACTTTTTCTTAGACGCCTTCTTACTCGCCTTGGAAACCACTTGTTGACGAAAGTGGCTGCTCTGAGCAGGTGTATGTGCTTGATCAGGAAAAATGGCCAGGTTAGGCTGATGATCTCCTCTCAAATCAGGTGTATGTGCATGACTTGGTCGTCCGTATGATATGGGGGAGTATGCCTCATAACCCTCTTGGACTGGAACAGATGTGTGTGTCTGTTCCGGAGTGAATTGTTGATGTATTACTCCACTGGTAGGGATAGATTTGTGTGTCTTTCCCTGAGATGCTGCTGAAGTTGTTATAATATCCTGACAGACATCCAGAATATGAGCAGGGATTTGCTTCTGCTCTTTCACCATTGATAGAATATGCTTGGTGACTTCAACTACCAGAACGGGAATATACATCCATTCCGGGCTTGGAGTAGGTGTATGTGCATGCTCCTGTCCTCCTTTTCCTGTCAGTGAATCCTGACAGTACTCAAGTGTGGGGGCAGAGAGTTGAGTCTGCCTCCTATTTGTTGTCAGGGCTTTCTGACTAACTTCTCCGAATGCTACCAAGCGAGACTATTGGTAGGATTGATTAATACTAGCAGGTGTATGTGCCTGCTGATTGCACTTCGCAAAACGTGGTTGACGAGATCCATCATATATAGTCAGACGAGCCTGCTGACTAGCTGATGATGTATAAACAGTGTATGTTCATGCCTATAGTACTCCGCCGGAATTGTCAGGCGGGATTGGCGTGATGCTGCCAGACGATTCTGCTGGACAACAGAATTAAAACGGGCAGGTGTATGTGCCTGCTCGTTGCTTGCCACCAAGTTAGGTTGGTGGACTTCTCTGGAGATGGCAGAGATGAGAACCTGCTCACCGTTGACCGGATTCCGCCTCTGGTGGTTCGTCTTGCTTGCTCGGGTTCGAGGAACCTGAGCCGAACGCCTGGAGTCGGTAGCCTCATCATGTTGAGGGCGCACTGCCGCACGAGTCTGGCGGCGATTGTTGGTGGGAGCCCTCAGGAAGGACTCCTGTCTGTTTGAATTAAGGTCCTGAGGGACCTGTTCATTCACCTCCCCAGAATAAGGGAGCGAATGGTGATTGCGTTCCGGGGATAACGACCCGAAACGGTTGGAGACGGTAGTCATCACCGCCTGCTTCTTGATCACTGGTCGTCGTTGTCCGAACGACCGATGTGAGTTATTTACTTGGAGGGCTTGTCGGGCAGCCTCCAGAGTTGGGATGGTACCGTGTTGACGGTACTCCTTAACCAGTGCGTTTGATACCCAGCGTTGAAGACGCTGAGTAGGTGATATCGTCCTAAGAGCGGACGACGATCCAGCAGGAGTAGCAGCAGTGACATTTACAGCAGCAGTATTCACAGGTGTGAACTTGAGAGCAGCCATTCTAGAAATGCAGAAGATCTTGGAAAAAGAGTGCCTGTTTGATATAACAGACGTAATCAAGATAAATTCAGCCACTACATATTTTGGATGAGCACATATGTCAATGATTGTTTTTGTTTCCCCTCTCATTGAGTTTTAAATAAGGGCCTAACAAATAGATAAAACATCATTTTAACTTGGTTAAAGATTCACGTCGGGTTCACCATTTTTGTTTCCCTCGGAATCCGGGGATGACCGCCTTGATGGGAGGTTCAAACGTTCCGATCGGTTTCTAACGAGTTTGTTCGTAGAACCAGAAACATCCAATGATTCCACATCCATTCGGACCTACTTTCCAAAGGTAGGTGCTCATTAGTTTGTGGACTGATGAGGCTTAGGAATTTGCATTGGTCGAGAGGATGGGAGGTTGGACTCATCACACCTTTTTGAGGGGAATTATTGTCTACTCCGGGACTATCTTTATAGATTTAAGTTATGTTCGTGAATCCTTATTACATTACCAAGTATAAAATGAGCTTTCCTTCAGATCTAACAATCAATGATTAAATATGTAGGAAATTTAGAGAATCTTTTGTATGTATTCGAGGTTCTTCATCAATAGAGAATCATCTGTATTTGTTAGAGATTCTCGGTCAATGGTACCCTTCGACACATTTATACAGAAGTCTCTTGGTAATTATGATGACCATGCTGGTTTTAAATCCACTCAGTGGGGCACTTGAAGTTTATTTTCATTCAGAAGGACATGGATTATTTTAGAGTTGGGATCGAACCCGTAGACGGGCTACCTACGTATCCTTTGTTTAGAAAAGGAATCAGAACCCACGTAGTTCGAGTAAGAGAGTATGATGTTTATGATTGATGGTTCAAAGAAGGATGTCACAATTACTTTTACACTCTAAGCTCATGTGAGTCATGCTCGGTGTGAGAAACAAGAGGTATTGGTAAAAATTAGACAATTGTGCCATGAAAGATGCAATCATAAGAAATAATGTGGGGCTTATGTATGTATGACTGCCCAGATAAATGAAGGTTAGGATTTACTTTAGGGAAGAAATCCAGGAACAAGGTCCATAAAGGTATATGTGCTTCATGGAGATTTTGAATACTCTAACTTGGGTTTTACTCCTAAAAAGGAATCCCAGATCAAGGGTAAATTAGGACTGGTTAAGAGAATTATGACTGGGGCTTACTCTTGAAAAGGAGACCCAAACTAAAGGATTATGACTGGGGTTTATTCTTGAAAAGGAGGCCTAGGTTAAGGGAATTAAGGTTTGGGGCTTACTCCTGAGGAGGATGCCCAAATTAGGGGACTGGGGCTTACTCCTGAAGAGGATGCCCGTATTTGAGACTGGGGATTACTCCTGAAAAGGAGGCCCATGTTAAGGGATCTGGGGCTTATTCCTAGATAGGATGCCCAAAAAATTGAGGGACTTGGGGCTTACTCCTAAAGAGGATGCCCAGATTTGGGAACTTTAAGAATTGGGGCTTACTCCTAAGGAAGATGCCCATATTTGAGACTGGGGCTTACTCCTGAAAAGGAAACCCAGGTTAGGGGATCTGGGGCTTACTCCTAAGAGGATGCCCAAAAATTAAGGGACTTGGGGCTTACTCCTAAAGAGGATGCCCAAATTAGAGGACTTATGACTGAGGATTATTCCTAAAAAGGAGACCCATGTTAAGGATTCTCTCATCTTAAAGGATGAGGTTGAATGAATGAAATCTCAATCTTTAGTGACATAAAGATGTATAAATCACTAGGTTTTGAGAGATATTTCACAAAATTCCTTTCAGATAAGGAAGTCAAATCAAGAAATCATGCCATAAAATGGCTTTGAAGAGTGTCTTGAAGACTGAATCTTGAATAGGAAAGGTGTAATGGCTTAAGAGAGGTGAAATGGGCAAGAAAGACACCCAAAAAGGCAGGGGCGCGCAAGTCCTGGCAGGCGCGCAGGTACTGCGTGGGCGCGCAAGTTTTGGTCGCGTAGGTATACGCCTGCGCGACACATGATGTACTTACGCGACGGTTAATCAGCAGGGTAATACTTGAGCGAATCTTCATTAAAGCCTTTAGAATCTTCTTGAGGTTCTTCTAGGAGAGGGGCGTGCAAGATCTATTGAAGGAGTAAGGCGATGCGCAAGTGTGACCCTTTTCCCTTAAGGGCTGGCCACTCAGGCGCGCAAGTGTTGATGAGTTTCAACACTTAGGCCTTCCTCCCCCTCTTTAGATCTTCCGTTCTAGGTAAGAAATTACCTTAGAAGTGTTTCAGAAGCTTTGAGAAGAGACTAGGGCGCCGGGAGCTCAAATCTGAGTTTCTGGAAAAAATCCTCCTTGAATGGGGGGCCCACAGGGTCTATTTATAGGCAGGAGAAGACCCCGGGCGGTTACCGGGCGGTTATCACTTAGGTCGCGCAAGTCACTTGCGCGACCATAAGGCGTCGCACAAGTGGACTTGCGCGACAGTGATAGAACTTGCGCGGCACAGGTGCTTTTGATCCCTTGTTCACGCCTTTGTCGATTTTTGATATTTTTTTCAAAGGTTGAATCACTTTGAGCTCAGATATTCCCCTTTTTCGATCTTTAGATTCTGTGACGAAAGGAGCGTCAACAAACATAAACAATAACAATCAGGGTATTCGAGTTCATCTCATTCACATATAAATTACTATCAACATTCCCTTTGAAAAAATTCAATTTTTTCAAGCAACTATCAAGTTTTGAGTACTAGACACATGGAGCTTGTTTCAACCCGTATAAGGCTTTCTTTAATTTCCACACCTTGGTTTGATCTTTGTCAAGTAAGAACCTACAAGGTTTCTCAATGTAAACTTCTTCCATTACTTCATTTAAGAAGGCTGACTTTACATTCATCTGATAAACTTTGTAACAATGATGTGCAACCACAGACAAAAATGTTCTTATAGTTTCCAATCATACGCTAGTAAAAATTTCTTCAAAATCCACACCTTCCGCCAGTGAATAATCTTTGCAAACAAGTGATACTTTATTTCTTGAAACTTCTTCATGTCCATTCTGCTTATTCATTCGTATAGCTTCCAATCTTGCGACAAAGGAAAAAATTTCTTCAAAATCCACACCTTCCACATGTAAATAATCTTTGGAAACAAGTTGCAGTATATTTCTTGAAACCTCTCCATGTTCATTCAACTTGTTTTTGTACACCCACTTTGTCCGAATAATATTCTTTCCCACTGGACGTGGAATAAGTACCCATGGTTCATTCTTTTCAATATGATCTAACTCTATATTTATAGCATCAACCTATTCTTTGTGTTCAACTGCATCTGAAACTAATTCCGGTTCAGCTCGTGAGATAAGTGATGTCTGGTTTTCTAATCTTAGCTTTATTCTGGTTTGTACGAGAGCTTTCTGAATTTCAATAATGTTCTTAGATTTAACATGTTTTCGCAAGGTATGAATTTTCAGAGATTTTCTTCCTGACTTACTTTCCCCATCACGTGATTCTTCTGAATCTTAATGTACTTGTTTTGGATCACATTCAGCTTCACTTTTGTCATTCACATTGGAAACCATCAAATTATCTTCAACAAATTTTGTTAAGGAAGTAGGATTTTCAACAACTTTTGTCGCATAAACGTCGGGAGCAACGAAATGAAAAAACAATTCACAGAAGAGTAAAAGGGAAAAAACAAAAGGAGAAGAAGATCTTGGACACAAAGATTTATGTGGTTCGGGAAATGATCCCTACGTCCACGGAGAGAAAGAAATATCACTATGAAATTTGGGAGCACAATTACAAGGAGATCTCTCAGAGTTTCTAACACAGGAACCCTAGCTCGAAATGAGATAATAAGTAGGTTGAAACACTATTCCACTAACCACACAAAAGTCCGTTGTGCTATAGTGAAAGGCGGCTGAAAGTCCACATCGCTACAGTGTCGCGACCACCCAAGTCTAAAGTGTTATAATGGCCGGTGGATGGAAGTCCACGAAGCTAAAGTTCTGGTGTCTTTAAAGTCTGTCCTGCTACAGTAGTCATGCCAAAATCTGCACTGCTACAGTGCCCTGTTGGTTGTGGCCTAGTGTGCAGTATATCCCGCGAGCATTCATCCGAACATCATCCAAAGAGGATCAGACTACCCCTATTCAACAACTTTCACATTATAGGGTGTGAACCGAAGCTAGTAGGATACCACCATGAGTTCATTTCATTTCTTTTATAAAAGAAACCAATTATGCTAGTTTAAAAATAAGGCATGGTAAAGTAGGTTTTTATTTTTAACCCAAATCATGGGAATAAAACTAGTATGAAACATGCACTTCCTTAAAGCGTCCCATTTGTAAAACCATTTCACAAAGATGGCGCTTTTCCAAAACAATGCCAATTTCAAAGGAAACCAAGACAACTTTCCTTACAAACCGCACACATTTGAGATCAAACCCTCCTAAGGTTTAAAACATTTTAAAAGCATTTTCACCAAAGACTAGCACTTTGAAAATGAATTCGCCCTTTTTCCTTTAAATTCTCTCTCACACCCAACATCAAAGGAAAACGAGGAAACAAGAGTAAATAATCAAGAAGCAACATACTAAATAAACAGATGGAATAACACTAGCAAAAAACAAGGCTAAACCATATGAGAATCAAAGCATCAAGATAAGTCCATCCGGGTAATAAACAACACACATGCCAATACATATAAAAGAAATTCATAACATATGATATATAACACGAGGCAACATCACGATGACTACAGGACAACACAAGATGCATATAGGTGGACCTATCGCTGACATGTTAACTATCTCACATCCATCAACCAAATCACTCTAAGCAGTCTCCTCGGTGATAATCCCCCTAGTCAGGTGATACGTACAACTAGGGGGGACTAGCCAGTGCTAAATCTCAACTAACCTAACAATTCCCCACCATTTCCCACTTAGTAGCCTCAATCTCCTCATGGAATAATAAGAGAGGTGGGTCATGAACAATCAACGTCATCACATGATGATAACAAGCCCCTAGGGCTAACACCATAATCACGTCCTTCCTACCTCTCGCACTACCCTTAAAATGAGCCCCAACAAATAAACACATCATGAATCACATCATAACATCCATTACATGGATAAGCATAAACATCATCAACAACATAAGGTGCTCAACAAGGGCACAATCAATGTCACTTCACAAAGTGCCAACCAAGCCTTCACTTATATCATATATAAAAAATCATTTAGAAATCCCTTTTAAAAACTCTTTGGAAACCAAATGAAAAACCAAGGGAAAACAAAATCAACCATCAAGGCCCACCCAAACCAAAACAAGGGAAGCACCATTTCATTTCTTAAATAAGGCATCCATTTAAACATGAAAACCCATTTTTAAACTGAAGGAAAACCCCCCTTTGAAATTTTCTTTTTGTTTCAAGATAAACCAAATGTTTTCATAATTGAAAACCAACCTTGGAATTTTATCAAACATGTAGAATGCATAAAACACTATTTCACATCAAAGCATCATTTTAAACACGAAGTTCCAACGATTTACCACTTGAAAACCAAACCAAGTTAATGAAAACTTTAACAAATCACACCTAGATAATCCACACCACAATTGTCAAGGGTAAAAATGAATTTAGAAAACCCAAGTATCAATAGAACTCTTAAAAAAAAGCAAACGAAACAGGGTGGAACCCTGTTGCCTTCAATGAAATCCACCGAAAAGGAACTCCTAGGATGACTCAACCATTACAAACCAAAAGCACTAATTTCCAACAACTTGAACCAAGAAAACCAACCAAGCGTGACCACTAGGGTTAGAGGAGAAGAGGAAAAGAGGAGAAAACCAAAAAGGAAGGAGGAGGGAGCCCTAAAACCACCTTGAATCCACTTAGAGGAGCTTGAAGAAGGTGGGAGAAGCCCTTCCTAGAGTTTGGGTCATGGGGTTCGAATGGGGGAGGCTTGGGGTGAAAACCCCAATTAAAAAGAAGGAAAAAAGAAAAAAAATACCCCTCTTCGAGTGGGTTGCATGGTTTACCCACACAGTTAAAACAAACCATGCGCAAACTGTGTAGATCACCACTGTTAAGAGCTGCACGAGTTGCATACTTAGACTCGCAAATGAATATAGGTGCATATCATAAATGTATGTCTCAAAGAGAGAGAATTTGAGAAGAATAAACTTTACAAAGATCATACCATTGGATTTGAGAATCAATGAATCAATTATGTGTATCAAACGCAAATCCTCATAAAAAAAGTAGAAATACAACATAATATAATCAAAATTCATCACACACAAATCTTAGAATATTAAATATAATGAAGTAATATAACCCAATGAAAAGAATTTGAATTGTGAAATTCTTTACCACTTGATAACTTTCAAGTCAAATCCCCTTGAAATAATTCAAATTGAAACTTAAAATACCATTATGTATGAAGGATTCATGATATTACATGTAAAAAGGGTAGTATATACCCCGTATAAAAGAAATTAGGTGCATAACATTAAAATATGTCTCAATGAAGAAAAATTGAGATGAAGTCCCTTATTGATTTGGTAATCTCTAGATCAAAACCTAATAAAAAGGAGAACCTCATATAGATTTGTAAAACCTAATAATTTTCATAAAAAAGAATCATAAAAGATATTCATGGGAAGTATATACACCACACAATAAAAATAAACGGTGAAAATGACATATATCTCATAGAAATAAAAGTGAAACGAGAAACCCTTACCTCGAGTCCAGAATTTTCTTGTATGTCCTTTAACTCATGTATAATAAACTTATATCAATTATTTGATTTCTCAAGAGCTTTTTCCAGGTTTAATACCTTATACTTAAACCATTTATTTTATTTATTTTTATGACATATTTAAATACTTAATCAGTTAAGTCCATGTTGGGTGTTTTGAGGATGTTCGGTTCATTGTTTTAAAACGGCTTCGGTGTGTTGACCGTGGTCAAAGTGGTCATTATTTCAACATCTTTAGAATAATAATTATGACATGTTTATCATATTTATACATCAATAATACTTTTAAAACCAATCATGGAATATGGTTATGAAAACTGAACTACGTTACAATCATAGAGACGGTAGGTAGTACGTACACATGAGTAATGTTTCCATTTTTCAGCAATCAATATGGAAAGAATGTATTATTTTATATTTTCAGAATGATAATAATATAATAAATACTATATTATTTACTTAAATATATTTATATATATCATCCATGTGATTTAGTGATGAAATAAGAGCCACATCGCTTTCTGGAGGTGGTAGTCCACACGCACGCACCCACGAACGATGTTATCATTTTCAATGTAAAAAAATGATATATTATTTTTTTAGAATGATAAATATGTCATGAATATCACAATGATGTCATGTATATCACATATATTTATTAACTTTATCCTCATTACCTTCCATGTAAAGCAGTAATGAAAAACAAATCACATCGCTTTGTAAGACGATAATCATTTGTACACACGAGCAACATTATCATATCCCCCACAAAATGTAAAGTAAGAAGGTATATGTGATATCATAACTTCAGAAGTATAAATATTTAAAAAATATCATATATATACTTTATATCCATCAATATAACAAGTCATGAGAGGTGATGATGGAAAATGAATGATATCAGTTCATAAGGCGCTAGTCCGCTGTACACACAAATGCTGATTTCATATCCCATTTGATGAAAGAGAAGATGGATTTAGGTTATTACATTAACATAATAACATATCAGTATATGATAGATACTAGTGTTATTATATAAGCATAATTAAAGAATATTTGATGGAGGTGGAAGAAGAAATAAACACACAGTTAAGTAAGATACCTCTTCTTTGGACACCCTCTTTAAGTAAGCACCAAAAGCCTTCTTAGGATGATTTTCTGATCAAACAAAGGGATATAGGTTGTGGGTAGGGAATCTAGGAAGGTATTTGGGTAGGTCTTGATCAAGCCAAAGGTCTTTGAAGGTGTGAAGTGGAGAGAGGAGAGGGTGGCCTTTTGTAAGTGTGGTGAGCGACACACTTGCAATTTTTGAAAAAAAAGTGTACCTATGTTTTTCACATGCCTCAAGGCTCCAAAATGGACTATTCTTGACCCTTAGACACGATAAGGTCGAAATATGGTCAATCAATAGAATTTAGACAAGTTTTTAGGTCATTTTAACCATTAATTTTTATTTTAACCCTCGATAAACCCAATTTCACCTTAACTGTAGTAATTAATTTTTACTATTTTTACTATTCATTATGATAAAAAATTAGGTTGAGCTTATTAGATAATATAAATTATTCTGATTCCAAATACGAAATCCATTTTTCCAAATTCAATTCACAGAAATTTCAATTTAAAATTAAACCTGCAGATGCGATGTAAAAGCAGGTTTTTAAGAAGTGTATTTTTCTAACAAAAGATGGTTTTATATTAACTATATGACTAATAATAATCATTTTATGAATATCAATTAATAATTTTTGATATATAATCTATACATTTCATTTAAAAAATCCCTAATTAGGGATTATTTTAATTAATTAAAATGGAGAAACATTATACACTTTAAAATAATTTTCAGAAAACCCCGTTTTTAAACCCAAAAATAAACTTATACTAAAATACAATATAAAATAGATTCAAAGTTAATTAAGTGGATTAAATATAACTAAAGAATACTTATGTTATTTGAAATCATATTAAAAACATAATGAGATTTTTAAATTACTTAATTTATTGAAAAGAAATAGGTTTTTTACAAAAATCAGTATTTTTCACTATTCACTGAAAAATCAATATTTTCTGAAAAAATATCAAAATTTCATCATAAATTAATTTTTATATTCTGATTTCAAAAAATAAATTTATTTTTTGAAATACATTTTCTAAAAGCTCTAGAAATTAATTATATTATTTGCTCACAAAAAACAATAAAAATCATTTTATAAAAAAACATATTTTTGATGAATAAAATTACTTTACTAAAAATTGATTTATTAGTTACCAAACATTTATCAATAAATTTATATTGAGTAGGTCATATATATATATATATATTTCATAAAGTAGTTAATACTATTCATACCCGTCAATTTAATGATTAGGCTGTAACAACCATATTTAAAATAATATTATTTCATGGTGCATTCAAGTTGAAAGTTGCGTATCTTGTACACTATTGATCCTAACTTCCTTTTTTAAAATCTTAGGATGTTACATTCTCTCCCCTTTAGTAAATTGCGTCCTCACAATTTGAATTTTATCTTGGTAATCATAGGTTAGAGATTTGAAAATACCTTTATTGGAAACCCACATCATAAAAAGGGCTAAGAAAACATCATCTTGATAAGAGAGAAAATGAAGTATGAAGGTTATTTAGAATAACACATAATAGGTTTTTAAATAGGATAACATAGGTGAGATGTGAAGATTTAGACATGGAAGAAAAGTATAATGTCTAAATAATGATGGAGAGTGACATAGATCATTGATCACAAGAAAATGAATGATCATGAGAAAATCAACAACCAAAAAACCATAAATCAAAGAGGTGTGAAAAAGGTCATTGATATCATAAAAAATGATGGTAATAGGACAACATTTTGTTTCATGATCCTTTTCCTAGAGTTGAGGAATTCTTTTACTATATAGATTAAGAGCATAAAGAAATATACTTGATGAGTAAAATTTCACCCCTTTATCAATTTCCACTACAATCTCGTATTTTTCTCCAAACGATGAGTATTCAAGATCAATTTTTTTATGTTAGAAGCACTAAAAATCAAATTTTAAAGGATCACATAACCATAAAAGGGATAACAATATATTCCACCTATCTTTAGACATTAACCAAAGCCAAAATGGTTAGTAAATAGTAAGATAATTTATAAAATCAATAAACCCTCATGATGAAATAATACATTAATCTTAATAATTCAACAATAATACCCAAAGTTCAAACTAAATCATTCCTAAATAACCTCAACATTAAAGAGTGTTTTAAACTCAAATGTTATCTCATATCTTTAAGCTTTCAAGCCAAAAAATATGACGATCTTCTTTTGAAATAAAATTAATCACTTAGTCATCAAATCATTTTTCAATCTCATTGTCATCTATCCGATAAAACTTGTGTTCTCATAATTACCTCAATGTCCAAGATCATATAAACCCTAAAGGTTAAAAATACCTTAAAACTTATGTCCAAAAAATATAAATGCACACTTCATGTTAAACCAAAGCTTTACATATACTTTAACCTAATAAACATCTCCTAAAATGTCATTAATCACTTTAAGATCTCATTGCTTAAAACCTCAAAGGGGTGTCTAAAACTTTAAACTTATGATCATACTTAATCTTATAGACGTACGATGCTATCCATAACTATTAAGATAACCTCACATGAAAAAATTATAATCTCCAAAGATGTCTAAATCCTGCTCTGATACCAACTATAACAGACTCGAACCCGCACTCTCAGATCTGGTGCTAAAAACACAAAATTTACATTTCTGGCATTGATACTGATAAATGTGGCCCAATTTTTATCATAAAAACCTTACAACATAAAAAACACACACTGAATCACATATATACCCAAGGACCATTCAAGTTTAGAGTTTTAGAGAATTAGGAAAAACTATTACATAAATAATACCCATGTCTTTAAATGATCATTTCTCCCACTTAACAAAACTTTTCTTATTTCACATTAAGTCATCATCATCATCCATATGAAACCCTTCTAGACATAATTCATTCAACATCATTTATAATATTCCCCGATCAGGTGCTCTCTCACATGGCAAGAAAGGGTTGGTTACATGACCTCAAGCACACCTCCCTGTATGCCAGAGTCTTCCAACTAGTAGCGGGGGTGTGATCAGTATAGTGGGGAGACTATACCCCATGGTATTGAGTTACATAGTAGTAGAAATAAACAATATAAATAACATAATTAGAGTAGTAGACAAATAGAAACAATATCTCATACCGTTGGGAAATAAAAAGAGGAACAAATAAACCAATAACAATGAATCATGTAATGACATGCCAAGATGTATGTAAATGTCAAATTAAAAAAACACAATAAAAGAATCAGAAGGTACAAAGTAAACCCAAAAGTCTCTGGTCTTGAACCCCATGTTGGTCCCATATCCAAACTCTAGCCCAATCGACAAACAATAAAATCATTAATAAGGTCCCTTTCCCTTTTCCAATCATGCATTTATGAAATCTACTCGGGTAGCAAATGAAACCCCTAATAGGGTGTGAGTGAAACTTAGTAGGTCGACACCACCATGTCTAAACATAACCAATCTGATAATAAGTGCATGCAATAAGCAATAAACAAGTGTATTAATTAATTATTTAATATAATATAATAATCAACCTGCTTCAACACCATGCCGGAATGTCTCTAAGCATGTAACATAACCATAACAACCATATAGCCCGAATGGTCCGAAGGCCTTCTCTTTTTATTTTATTATGGATAATCTCCCTTTTAAGGGTTGAAGGGGAACCCGTACATGACGCGTAGGCCCAAGGCCCAAGGCATGATTGACCCGCGATACATGACCCGAAGGCCCAGAGGCATACTATGCCCATTACATGACCCGTAGGCCCAAACCACTAGAACTGCCCCTCCCTAGATTTTGCGTCATTGATCACCTAGCTCCCCACCTTGCATTGTTGATCGGCTAGCATTGCCCCGTACAAAGCTGCACGGTGCCTGGTCCCGATGGCGGCTTCCATACCCCCTCATTCTTTTAATCCGGTTAGCTCTACTTTTGGTGGCTACTACTCTTGTTGCTCTGATCCTCTTCTGGGGCCCGTTCTCTATGAACTGGGCTACTCCATGGTCTCTATGGCCCAAAGGCCCTGAGGCCCGAAGGCCTTTGATGACCTGAAGTCCCTTGAGACCCATAGGTCCAAACCGGTGGCCTGAAGGCCCAAATCAGGTGAATAGTTCTGGCTGCTACAGTAACTGCTACAGTACTGCTACAGTATCAGAAATTCGCCTCCGCCTAGTTTTGAACATGAGTCTCTTGGATGCCAAGCATGAGCCCTTACCACTCGGGTACAGGCTCGTTGGCCATGATAACCATATACATATATCCAAATAAACCTGCTTCAGTGCCATGATGGTATGTATCTGAGTATGTGTCATAACCATGCCAACTATAACCATATATCCATGGAAAAATCACACAAATCCAGGTCAAGCTCGCTATATAAGCATTTCAGCATGTATCACTGGGCATAGCCCGCTATAAAAGCATTTCAGCATGTGTTAAGGCATAACCCAGTATATAACCATTTCAACATGTTTCAAGGCATAACCTGGTATATAAACATTTCAACATGTATAAGGGATTAGTTCAGTATATAATCATTTCAGCATGATAACACAACAAGTCATAAAAACAAGGATATCACAATATCACATCATAAGCCACAATGGTTAATTATGAAAATTACCCTTTATACTTCAATTACACTTTCATTTATATCTCAATTTATCAACATCCATCTCAATAAACAAGCCATACCCAATAATTATATATCAAGAAATCACCTAAGGTCTCATTTCATGCTAAACACACTTTAATCCATTAACCAATTCAATTTTTAATTAAGGGTTTGCTCACCCAACGGGTAGCCAAAAGCTAGGTCACATCAACAATTGAATTCAATGAGATCCAACCAATATTCAAATCCATGATTCACCATTTATCAATGAATAAATTAATTATAGTGCACATTAGGTTGGTGCAATCACAATATTGCATATACATATAATTAAACAGACCATATGGTTAGGTTCAGACTCCATACCTTTAACTGGTGATTAACACAATGCTTCCAAAGGGTAACACCAATAGGGGGTGTTGAAGATCGAAATAGGAACCTAAATCAACCCAAATCAAGATCACAACAAAAAGCGGTCCAAATATTCCACCTCCCTAATAGAGAACAACATAAGAGGGGGGGGGGGACCAAAGCGAAAGACTTACCAGGGATCGATTGCACAAATGAGATGTCTAGAATGGAGGAAAGGCTTCCAAGATCACTTGGAATTCATTCTAGGTCGAGAGGAAGAAGGATACACGAAAGAAGAATGAAAATTATATCCGCATGAAAGCCTTAAAACCATTGTTCTTGATAAATACATGATGTGTAACCTCCTTTCACATCATGTATTTACCTCTTTGTATTTATGTTGAAAATACCATCCCCTTGGGTTAATATTTATCCCGATTTACTTTTACATGATGTGAATGATTTACATGATGTGTAACCAATTCACACCCTATACTAGTTCACAAAATGTGTCTGGCGACCGTTACACGTTGTGTAAATGCTCTGCTGATAGTTTTCAGTATAGTTTCCACATAAGGACCCAAACCACCTCAAAGCCTTCCAAAGCATGGAAAACCCCCATAAACCCATTTAACATGTTTATATCTGAACTCCATTAATTCAAATATACATACATCCCTAAACTTTGGGTCATTTTCCCCAACAAAGGCTCTCCGTCTCTGAACAAGACTCAACCCACAAGACTTAAAGACAAAAGAAAACCCAATGAAAAATGTTTAACACAAAAACTCAAAGAGGGAAATACTTGAAAAAGACAAGATATTACAACCTCCCCACCATATAATAGCTCATCCCCGAGCTTCTCCAAGTATCACTATGGGGTCTCGGTGAACAAGTCTGGACTCTGTGCTCATATATCAGATTCCCTCTCCCAGGTCTCCTCCTGAACATGCCCATGCTATCACTGCACTCGAACCATAGGTATAGTCCTACCTCAAAGATACTTCTCACTACAGTCTACAATCCATATTAAATTATTTTCAAAGGATGCATCACCACAAAGCTTGACATCCTCAACATCCACCACATGAGAAGGGCCAGGATAATATCTCTGAATCCACGACAAATGAAACACGTCGTGCATGTAACTGTAGCATCGTAGAAGGTCTAATCGTCACACCAATAGACCAACCCTATCCACTATCTCAAATGGACCGACAAACCTGGGTGCTAGCTTTCCCTATTTCATGATATGGCACTCGAAGGAAAACACGATGACCAACCTCAAACTCTAGAGGTCATCTTCGATGGTCAACATATGATTTATGACTGTTCTATGTGGTTAACAACCACCTCCTGATCAACTAAACCCGCTCACACCTCTCCTGCACAAGATTAAGCCCAACTAGTGTTGACTCACCTGCCTCCAACCAACAAATAGGTGAACGACACGACCTTCCATACAAAGCCTCAAAAGGTGCCATCTGGATAGATGTATGGAAGCTGTTATTATATGAAAATTCCGTGAGTGCCATATGTTTCTCCCATGAACCACTAAAACCCAAAACACAGGCTTGTAACATATCCTCCAGAACTTGAATAGTCCGCTCAGATTGACTTCCAATATAAGGGTGATAGGTTTTTCTCAAAATAATATGTGATCCCATAGCCTTTTGAAGATATTTCTCAAACCACGATGTGAAATGAGGATCTATGTTAAAATTGATACTCCTCGAAACACCGTGAAACCAAACATCTCACGCACATAAAGACTACTCAGACCATTAATGGTGAAGGTATTCCTAATATACAAGAAGTGGGATACCTTCTTCAATAGATGCACAATCACCCATACTACATCATTCTTATGGGTTTTCCTAGGTAATCCTATCATAAAATCCATAGTGACATCATCCAATTTCCACTCCGGAACAGGAAAGGCTGCAAAACCCCAACTGGCCTCTGATGCTTGGATTTCACCTGCTAATAGGTGAAACATATTTCCACAAAGCCTTCCATCTACTTCATTCATGACCACCAGTACTGTTTATGGAGATCACGATATATCTTTGTTAAACCAGGACATACTTCCCATCTAGTATCATGAAACTCTCTCATCAGCTCATCACGAAAACCTATATGAACCCATACCTGGCCACAAAAAAGAAGAGAATTTCCACTGCTAAGAGACCATACTGATGGTCTCTCCCCACCATATAAGCCATATCTTAGAACTAAGCCCTCCATATTAGATAACTTCTCTGCCTTAATCTATTCCAAAAGCACATATATAATAGATGTTGAAGTCAGAGCTACTCGCCCCTGATATTCCTAAACATATAGATGTATATATGCAAAGAGTTCCATCATTCTCCAGTCATCACAGGACTCCCACACTACCCATGTCTGCATCTTTTAGCTCAAGACATCGACACCAATGTTTACCTTACCCGGTGTATAATCCAAGTTAAATTCAAAAGACTGTAGATACTCAACCCACCTCCACTGCTGAAGGCTCAGGTCCCGTTGAGAAAATATGTACATGAGGATCTTATGGTCCGTGTATACCACAAACCTCTCACCCATAAGATAGTGTCTCCAACATCTCAGGGTATATACCACCACATCCAACTCCAGTTCATGAGTAGTATAATTCATCTCATGCAGTCTCAACTGTCTGGAGCCATATGCAACCACTCAATCCTCCTGCATCAAAACTACTTCGAGTCCAACTATGAATGCATCAAAATACACAATATATGCTTTACTCAACATAGGTAAAGTAAGGATAGGCGTTGAGGTCAGCCTACCTTTTAGTTCCTGAAAAGCTCCTTCATAAGAATCAAACCAAACAAACTTAACTCCCTTGTTGGTCAGCCCAGACATCGGTGTTTCTAGATAGGAGAATTCCTAGATAAAGAACTGATAATAACATACTAAACCTAGAAAACATTGAATCTCGAAGACATTATTGGGCCGCTCCCAAGATACTATGGCTGGAACCTTTTTTTGGGTCCATTGACACTCCTTCCTCTAAGATTACATGACCCAAGAAGTGCACTTTATCAATCCAGAAACTACATTTGGTTAGCTTGGAAGAAATCCGATGTTCTCTCAATGTACTCAAGGAAATGTCAAGATGTTTGGCATGATCGTATGCTGACTAAGAGTAGAATAAGATATCATCGACAAAAACCACCACAAACTGATCTAGAAAAGGATGAAAGACCCAATTCATCAAGGATATGAATACCACTGGTGCATTGGTCAAACCAAACAACATCACTATGAACTCATACAAGTCATACCTACTCTTAAAAGTATTTAGAGGTATGTCTAATGGTTTCACCCTCAACTAATGGTATCCTGATCTGAAATTGATCTTTGAGAAGATCTTAGCACGTGTAAACTAATTGAAGTGATCAATGATATGTATAAGGGGATACCAGTTCTTGAACATCATCTGGTTCAATATTCGATAATCCACACATAATCACAAATACCCACCATCCTTCTTGGTGAAAAGAATTGGAGAACCCCATGGAGACGTACTTGGTTATATGAAACCCATTGTTTCCAGATCTTCTAACCGAACTTTCAATTTTTGAAGCTTTTTTGGTGTTATCCTATAAGGCAGGATAGAAATTGACTCTATTCCTAGCACCAAATCAATTGTGAACTTGATCTATCACTCAGGAGGTAATCTATAGAACTCGTCAGGAAAGACATCTTTAAAATGGTCTACCACTAGAAGAAAAGAACCCTGTTACATTCCACCACCATCTAGAGAAATATTGGCTATCTGAGCCATGAGAGAATCCAATCTATACTGAATTGGTCCGGTATGACCAGCCTAAAGATCTCACTCACCTAGGTGAGAATAAATTCCTCTTTCTAGAGATAGAATGACAAACCTCCTCTGATAAAAGTTGATATGATCCTGTTATAGAATTAGCCATCCATACCAAGAATTAAATCAAAGCCTGTCATTTCCAGCACAAATGGTTCCCAAAAGAAATAGTAACCACCAATCTCTAGAGAACATTCCCTACACCGTTTGATATTCTCTAACCGCACTCCCAACAACGCGTCAATGGTTAAAGCACTATCCATATTTACACATCCAAGCCCAAACCATTTTCAAAAAGATCCAATAAAAAGGAATGTGATGCCCATGTATCATACAAAACACAAGCATGGGTAGATGATATAAGAATCATACCTCTAACAGTAGATGGTCCTACATCCATACTAGTCGGAGTGGTCTTAATAGTGTGTAGTTGACTATCCCCTTTACCTTGTTCTCCAGTCTGACTCCTCTGTGGTGTTCCCTTTGCTTGGTACTGTTGTTCCTGCAATGGGGTACTGCATCCCATACCTTGACTAGAATGTCCTGTGGAACTCCAACTATCTGTCTGCTAAGGAGTAGCTGAGTCCTTCTCAAACTCCAGTACCTATCCCAATCCCCTACCACTACTCTGCTATTTCATGCCCCTAAAAAAGCTATGTAGGTAACCCATCCTCCTATAATCTCAACACTCTAAAGAGGGTTATGAACACTAAAGCCCCTTATGGCCCATCTTGTCACACTGATAACACTGTAACAGGACATGGTGCTGAGATGGATGTCCACTATCATGACTGATATACCCACTATTTCATTGGAAAAAACTATCATAGTGGCACTTCTTACCACCAAAAGAAGAGATATTAGTTCACCCTATTGAAATAGCCTAGCTGCTACTTAGGGACTCTCTCAGATCCCCTTCTATGATGAGTGCTTGATTCATCACATCCTCAAAAATTCTTAGATGAAAAATGTTCAACAACGACCTGATCTCATAGAGAAGACCATCCTGAAAACATCTCACCCTAGAGATCTCATCAGCTACTAAAGATGGAACAAAACATTGCAGGTCGGTGAAGCGTTTGGCATAGTCCAACACTGACATGCCCTCCTATTTCAGGTGCATGAACTCACGAGCCTTCTCATACCTCAAAATCTTGGGATAGAAATATCCTAGGAACTTCATCTCTAATTCCTTCCAAGATAACTCCTCTTACTGCCTAGCCTGCTCCAGAATATCCCACCAATTCTTGGCTGGTCCATGAAGTATATATGCAGCAAGCTTCACCCTTCTATCTGAGGGTGTCTTAAAATGATTAAAGGTCATCTAGAATAACTCGATCTAGAACTCAGCTTCTTAGGGGCCTCCCTCCCCAGTGAATGTTGGTGGATGCTGCAGCTGGAGTTCTATCATCAGCTCAGACATCGAAGGCACGGTGTGGACAATCTCCCTTTCCATGGATCACATGACCCTCAAGAAGCACTCATGAAGTTGAAAATCCATCTGATACTCATGAGCTACAAGAATATCCAACTCAGTTGTGTTAGGATAATTCTTTTTTCCAATCTCCTAATGCTCAACTCGAAGATGATGAGGATACATTTTCTATAAAAGACAAACACACTCCTTAGAACACTGGCTATAACAAGGTAAACCTCAATAGGGGACAACAATATAGATTCATTGACTCGTGGTCTCTATAAACATGGATTACAAGTGTTTTAGCACAACATCTAAATTTATTTATTTCATTTCTCAGATATAATAGGCATCTCATATCATAGTTCACACAGGCAAGTATATATCGCATGAAATAAATACGTCTCTATCATGAATAATTCATGTCAATATATATCCCAATGTGCTTATCATGATGCATTCATACTCATATCATTCCATATTGGGCCATAAGTATAAATATCAAGAACCAATAACATCATGAAATAATAACCTCACACAACATGTGAATAAACCTAGGTGAAATAACATCAATCATAATAGGTGAAAAGTATAAACAACAATCCCATCCTTGGGCACTTGGATTTTATCCCATACATGGGTTAACTACTCCCATGCACAAGCTTATTACCAAGTCCCGACACATCCTAATCTTCATTTTACCTCTCCAAAATAGTAAAGAAACATAAAAGAAAAACCTACCTTTGATACCACTTTGTCACATCCCCCAATCTAAAACTCTCTCATGTGTCCAGAAAAGGTTGGTCACGAGACCTAAAGCATGCCTCCCTATATGCCAGAGGCTACTGACTAGCAGTGGGTGTGTGATCAGTATAGTAGGGAGACTATAACCTATGGTATGGAGTTATATAAAAACAAAAAACAAAAAATATAAATAACATAATCAGATTAATAGGGAAATGGAAACAATATCTCATACCCCTGAGAAATAAAAAGAGGAACAAATAAACTAATAGTAATGAATCATGTAATGATATGATGAGATGTATGTAAATGTAAAATTGAAAAGAATACAATAAAATAATTAGTAGGTACAAAGTAAAACCAAAAGGCTCTGATCTTGAACCCCATTTCGGTCCCATATCCAAACTCTAGCCCAACCAATAAGCAATAAAACCAGCAACAAGGTCCCTTTCCCTTGTCCAAACATGTATCCATGCAATCTACTCGGTTACCAAATGACGACCCGAATAGGGTATGAGTAAAAATCAGTTGGTCGACACCACCATGTCTAAACATAACCAATCTAATAATAAGTGTATGAAATAAGTGATAAAAGTGTATTAATTAATCAATTAATACAATATAACAATCAACTTTCTTTGGAACCATGCTAGAATGTCTTTGAGCATGTAACACAACCATGCCAACCTTATCCATATATCTAAATAACCTGCTTCGGCACCATGCCAACATGTATCTGAGAATGTATCACAACCATGCCAACCATAACCATATATCCATGAAAAAATTATACAAATCCAAGCCAAGCCCGCTATATAAGAATTTAAGCATGTGTCACTGGGCATAGCCTGCTATATAAGCATTTTTGCATGTGTCCGAGCATAACCCGATATATAATCATTTCAGCATGTGTCAGGGCATTTCCCGATATATAATAATTTCAGCATGTATCAGGGCATAACTAGGTATATAACTATTTCAGCATGATAACACAATAGGCCATAATAATAAGGATATAACAGTATCACATCATAATCTATAATGGTTAATTATGAAAATTACCATTTATCCTTCAATTGCACTTTCATTTATATCTTAATTTGTCAACACCCATCCCAATAAACATTCCATACCTCGTGATTCTATATCAATCAATCACCTAAGGTCTCATGTCATGCTAAAGACACTTTAATCCACTAGCCAATTCAATTTTTAATTAAGGGTTTGCTCACCCAAAGAGTAGCCAAAAGATAGGTTGCATCAACAATTGAATCCAATGGGATCCAACCAATATTCAAATATATGATTCACCATTTATCAATGAATAAATTAATTAGAGCACACATTAGGCCGACACAATCACAATATCGCATATACTTTCAATTAAACAAACCATAGGGCTAGGTTCAGACTCCATACCTTTAACTGGAAATTAACGCAATGATTCCAAAGGGTAACACCGATGGGGAAGAATGTGATGAAGATTGCAAGAACCTAAATCATCCCAGGTCAAAATCACAACCAAAATAGGTCCAAATATTCCACCTCTCTAAAGGATAACAATATGAGAGGAGGGGAAAACCATTTCCAACGAATTATCAGGGATTGATCACACAAACAGGACATCCAAAATGGAGGAAAGGCTTCCAAAATCTATTGGAATTCATCCTAGGTTGATAGGAGGAATGTTTCATGGAAGAAGAATGAAAATTACATTCGCACGACATCCTTAAAGCTGTTTCTTCCGATAAATACACGATGTGTAACCTCCTTTCACGTCGTGTATTTCCCACTTAAGAGTTACATCAAAAAAACCATCACCTCGAGTTAATATTTATCTGGCTCAGCTTTTACATGAAGTGAATGATTTACATGATGTGTAACCACTTCACGCCCTGTACTAGTTCAAAACATGTTTCTAGTGGCAGTTACATATCGTGTAACATGCACATGATGCGTAAATGCTATGCAAACTATTTTTGCACAAGAGCCTCAGCCCAGTTGGTGATGACTCAGCAAGTGCATCTAAGAGACCTGAGTTCAAAACCAGACAGAGACATATTTCTGGGTTACTATAGCAGTATTGTATCATACACTATTTAGTACTGTAGTAGTAGAGACTATTCATCTTATTGGGCTTTTGGGCCACCGGTTTGGGCTTCAGGTCCTTCAAGGCCTTCGGGCCACCCAAGGCCTTCGAGCAAGTAAGGATTTCAGACCACCTTAAGGCCTTCAGGCCACCACAAGGCCTACCACAAGGCCTTAGGGCTACCTCAAGGCCTTCAGGCCACCTCAAGGCCTTCAGGGCACCTCAAGGCCTTCGAGCCACCTGAAATTGGGCTTAACGACCAGGCAGACTCTACAAGAAGCAGACTCCAGATGAGGATTCAGAACATGCACATTCACCAGAGCAGAAGCTTAAGCGGTTTTTTCAGAAAGAGAGGGTATGCCATTTTCCATCAGGACCAGCCTGTTCTTGCATGGGAAGCCTAGCCGAACTAGCCATGAGAAGGTGGAGAGATGACATCACGATGCAGAAGATGGGGAGGAGTAGTTCCATGTAGTTATAGCATGTATATTTCTTAATACCTATGGGTCATGTAATCTATATGCCTATGAGCCTTGTAAGGGTTCCCCCTCATCCATTGAAAGATGGGTTATCAAAAATCAATAAAAAAGAAGAAGGCCTTCAGGCTATTTAGGTATGCAAACAATTTTCAGTTCAGTTTCCACAAAAGGACTCGTACCACCTCCAAATCCTTCCAAGCATGGAAAGGAAATGTAAACCCATTAACACATTTATATACAGACTCCATTAATTCAAATAAACATACACTTATGAATTTTAGTTCATTTTCCCCAACAAAGTCTCTTCGTCTCTAAATAAGACTCAACCCCCAAGGCTTAAAGACAAAGGAAAACCCAACGAAATATGTTAAACACAAAAAATCAAAGAGGAACGTACCTGGAAAAAGAATGGTTCTTACATCATTCTTTATAACCTATAGAAAAGGAAATATAAAAAGGGTGAGGTCAAACGCTCAGTAAGGGTAAACATAAACATTAACAATTGAATGTCACCAGTGAGTATAAGAATACCATAAGGATATGATGACATAATCAAAGTGCATGAGTATAACATAAGAATATTCATACCCACAAATACTTGGATCATTAAACATGAAAACATGTCATAAGGATTTAACAAAGGTAAGATTCATAAAAATCAATAATCATGATCCATGTGATTTTAATCTTGATTAAAGGAATCATTAAAAATCCATAATAAGCATAAAGAAAACGTGTTGGTATCTTGGAATATCATATTCATAGAACCCTTACAGAACCATTACATAACCCTTACAAATGGAATACCCATATGATCGACTTCTATACCCAATGCATCAGAGTGCAATCTGGGCACACCCATTGTATAAGTCATAACTAGCTTACCCAATGCTATCTGGGCACACCCATTGTATAATCTATATTGGGATCACCCATGAGTTATAATGGGGCTCAAAACTTCATAAAAAATGTCCAAGTCCATCACATAAAGTACATAGAGCTTTCATCTCATCATAAAACTTATAGAAAAATCCATTAATCCTTTCATAACTTGTTTAACTCATGGAAAAGAAACAAGTTCCATGAAAATATCTTTGTAACAATCATAATTCATCTAGAGAAAGAATGAGGATGATATAATAAGAAAATATCCCCAGTGGAGCATAATAAATATCAAGGGTTGTTGATATTGATGAATGAAAATACCATTAAAATATCATTAAAAATTTTTTTGAGAAAAAAACCCTTCCATTCTAAAAATCGATTTTAAAAACTAAATATTTATAAAACAATGTGAAAATTATTTTCTTTGAAAATAACATTAGAAAATTAAAAAAGAAGCTTTAAAACATTGAGTGACCATGATGGTTGAAAATTCCATTCATGCCGAGTATGGTAAAACAAATATTCCTTTTATATTTTTTGTAAAAGTTAAAAAACACTTCGTTCAGAAAACGATAGGAAGATTCCTTTTAAAACATTTTATAAAGGGAGTCAAAGTGTCCCATTTGGAAAACATTAATAAATAATTTTTAAAAGAATGTAAAAGATCATGAAAAATATATTTTAGGAAATCATTTACATTTAGAAAAAAACACTTTTGAAAACATTTTAGAAAACATTGATATGGAAGTGAAAGATTCTCGATCTAAAAGTAAGACACAAGTTCAGTATCACTTACAAACAACTTTCTTGATATTTCTTCAATAAATAAGTGAGGAAGTAGAAATTAAACATGTAAACCACATTTATAAATATATGAGAAGAATAGATATGTGGTTCAAGGAAGTAAGATCATATTATTTTCATCCAAATAACCTTCAACATAAACAATCCTGAAAAGAAAGGAGATTGTATTAGAAAGCCTTTTCCACTTTGGAAACTCTTCAATCGTAAGCCCCATGAAAGAATAACTTCAAATGAAACTTTAAATATCATGATCATAATTATATTCATGATATATCATGTCAAAAGGGAAGTATATACACCTCACAAATGAATATAGGTGCATATCATAAATGTATGTCAAAAAGTAAGGGAATTTGAGATGAATAACCCTTACAATGATCATACCATTGAATTTGAGAATAAACGAATCAATTATGTGTATAAAATGTAAATATACATAAAACAAGTGGAAATAAAATATAATTTAATCAAAATTCATTACACACATAATCTTAGAATATCAAATTCAATAAAGAAGTAATACAACCCAATGAAAAGAAATAAAGTTATGAAATTCTTTACAACTTGGTAACTTTCAATTCAAATCCCATTGGATGAAATAATTCATATTAAAACTTAAAATACCATGATGTATGAATGATTTATGATATTGCATGTAAAATGGGAAGTATATACACCATATAAAAGAAATTAGGTGTATAACATTAACATATGTATCAATGAAGGAAAATTGAGATGAAGTCCCTTACCGCTTTAGTAATCTATGGATCAAAACCTCATGAAAGGGAGAACCTCATATGGATTTTTAAATCCCAATAATTTTCATGAAAGGATTCATAAAATACATTCATGGTTAGTATATAGACCCCACAATAAATCTAAGTGGTGAAAATGACATATGTCTCACGGAAATAAAAGTGAGACGAGAAACCCTTATCTTGAGTCCAAACTTTCCATGTATGTCATTTAACTCATGTATAATAAACTTATATAAATTATTTTATTTATTAATAACCCTTTCTAGGTTTAATAACTTATTCTTAAATCATTTATTTTATTTATTTTAATGATGTATTTAAATAATTAACCGATTAAGTCAATGTCAGGTGTTTTGAGGACGTTCGATTCATTGTTTCAAAACAACTTCAGTGTGTTGACCGTGGTAAAAAATGTAATTATTTAAACATATAAATAACAATAATAATGAAATATTTATCATATTTATACATAAATTATACTTTTAAAACCAATCATGCAATATGATTCTAAAAAATGAACTATGTTACAATCATGGAGACGGTAGGCCATACATACGCATGAGTAACATTTCCATTTTTCAATGATCATTATGGAAAGAAAATATATATTATTTTATATTTATAGAATGTTAATAATATAATAAATACCATATTATTTCTTTAAATATACTTATATATGTAATCTATGTGATTTAGTGATGAAAAAAAGCCACATCGCTTTGTGAAGGTGGTAGTTCACATGTATGCATGAATGACGTTATCATTTTTTAATGTAAGAAAGAAAATGATATATTTTATTTTCAGAATGATATATATGTCATTAATATCATAATTATTTCATGTATATCACATATATTTATTAACTTTATCCTTATTACCTTTCATGTAAAACGTTAGTGAAAAACGAATCACATCGCTTCGTGAGGCGGTAGTCTGTCGTACACACGAGTGATGTTATCGAATCCCTCAAGGAATGGGAAGTAACGAGGTATATGTGATATCATAACTCTATAAGTATAAATATTATAAAAATATCATATATATACTTTAAATACATTATTATAACAATCAATGAGAGGTAATGACAGAAAATGAATGACATCGGTTTGTGAGGTGATAGTCCACCGTACACACGAATGACGATTTCATATTCCATTTGATGGAAAATGAGATGGATTTAGGTTATTAAATTAACATAATAAAATATAATTATATATTATATATATTTTTATTATATAATTATAATTTAAAAATATTTTAAGGAGGTTAAAAAAGAAATAAAATTAAAACGTATGGTTAAACACGATACCTCTTCTTCAGACAACCACCTTAAGTAAACACCAAAAACCTTATTAGGATGACTTTCTGATCAAACTAATGGATATAGGTCCTAGGTTTGGAATTTATGAAGGTATTTTTCTAGGTCTTGGATGAGCCAAAGTGCTATGAAGGTGTGAATAGGAGAGGATAGAGATAACGACCTTTTATTAGCGTGTTGAGTGACACACTAGTAATTTTTGAAAAGAAAAAGGTGCACCCACATTTTTTACATGTAAAAAGGTTCTAAAATGAAATATTATAGATAATTAGACATTATAAGGTCTAAATATGGATATCCAATATATTGTAGACAATTTTTTTAGTTATTTAAACCCTTATCTTTTTATTTTAATCCACGATAAAATTGTTTTCACCTTAACCGCGACAATTAATTTGTAATATTTTCACTATTCATTATGGTTAAAAATTAAGTTTAACTTATTATAGAATATAAATTATGATTATAAAAAATATGTAATATATTTTACCAAATTAAATTCATATAATTGGAAAATTTTAATTTAAAATTAAACCCACAGACACGATGAAAAAGCGGGTTTTCAAGAAATGTATTTTTAAAGAAAAAGATGATTTTTTATTAACTATATTACTAATAATAATTATTTTATGAATATAAATTAATATGTATTGATATATAATACATAAATTTCATTTAAAACATTACTTATTAGGGATTATTTTAACTAATTAAAATGGAGAAACATTATGCACTTTAAAATAGCTTTTAGAAAAGACCATTTTTAAACCCAAAAATAAACTTACACTAAAATATAATATAAAGTAAATTAAAAAGTAATTAAGTAGATTAAATATAACTAAATAATACTTATGTTAATTTAAATCATATTAAATACATAATGGTTCATTTAAATTTCTCAATTTATTGAAAATAAATGACTTTTTACAAAAATCGGCATTTTCACTATAAATCGAAAAATAAATATTTTCTGAAAAAATTATAAAAGTTAATCCTAATTTAATTTTGATATGATTATTTCAAAAATGAAGTTAATTTTATTAAATATTTTTTTTAAAATCTCTAGACATTAATTATATTATTTTCTTATAAAAATAAATAAATAACATTTTTATAAGAAAAGATATTTTTGATGAATAAAATTATTTTACTAAAAATTGATTTATCCTTTATTATGAATTTATCAATAAATTTATATTGAGTATGTTATATATATATATATATATATATATATATCTCATAAGGTAGTTAATACTATTGATGCCCTTCAATTTAACAACTAGGTTGTAACGACCATATTTAAAATAATATTATTTAATGGTTTGTTTAAGTTTAGGGTTGCGTATCTTGTATGATATCAAGCATAAATTCATTTTTAAAATATCAGGGTGTTATAAAGACTCTTTCTTTGGGAATGAAATGCATAATATTTTTTTTTCTACTAATCGATATATCTTGTGAAGTTGCAGATAAATCATCATCACCACTTATGCTTGAATCTTCTTCTTGAGGATAGATTATACAAGACTTTTCACATACCTCATGATCACTTAACCTTGATTCTCTTAAGGTAGGAATGTTGATATTCTCCTTTGTGGTCATTTGAGCCACATGTTTTTCACTTTCTAAGCCAGATCCGTCTTATATTATCAGGGCATGAAGATACTAATCTTTCTTCTTCTTTGATTAAGAGGGACACCTTCTTTAATTTTATTTGTTCTTTTTTTTCTCCTTTTCATCATGATTATAACGACCCGAACTTTTGAATAATATTTGTTTCCTAATTTTGTGTGTTATTTTTTTACTCAACAAAACTATATACTTTAATTAATGAAGTGATACCATTGGGGTTCGATAGTTATATGACCATTGATCAACATGACCGTTGGAAACTAAACTCTTAATGTTACAATTATTGTTTATAAATTCAAATGATCTTGGTTAATTAATACAGAAATAAGAGTCTATGGCATCATCCAGTAGACTCGGGCCATATGAAGCCCATCTGTCAGATCTTGGGAAGGAGGTAGCATCACTGGGCTTTTCTTTGGACCAATCCCAATCCAAACTTCAACATGTGAAGCTTGAACAAAATCACCTAAGGGAGAAGTTCAAGCTGATAGAAATCACCACTCGGGAAATGTTGTCTAAGCCACCCCAAGATTCTATCACCATAGTACACCTTACACTTAGGTCCTATGCAAGTGTTATTAGGGGCTATGTAACGAAGCCTTAGTTACTTTATGTAATCCTTTTGTATAATTTTTTTACTTCTTATTATGGTAAAATTTGTGAATTTTAAATATCCGGATAAATATAGGATGAATTTATAGAAGTTCCATATTATTTATTAATTTTAGAAAAAAGGGGTATTTTAAAATATTTTTGTATTCTTTAAATAATTAATAATGTTAATTGATTTTCAAAAAATGGTCTTCTATAGTTGTGTTCAGTAAGAAATTTAGAGTCTAATAAGATCAACTTAATTTTTAGTGAATAGAAAAGTATGAACAGTAACATACCTGTATGAATAGTAATGAATAGTAATTAATAGTAAATCAAACAAAAAAATAGAAACTTAACCCATGAATGTATAAATACATTTTAGACATCTTAAAAGTGAAAAAACGATCATAGTATAAGTTTTGGTATTTTTGTATGACAAATATTTTATTTACAATTTTATAATTAATTTAATAATTTAAAAAGGAAATGTATTTTCATAAAATGTAATTATATATTGTTACTTTATTTTCTTATGGTTATACGATAATTTTATGGGACCTTGATTACTTTCTTAAGGTGTTACAAAATGAGTTATAGTTTTAAAGTTGTATTTTCAGAATAAATAATGATTTTATTTAAAAATTAAATTAAAAATATTTAGAAAAATATTTTTATAAAATGGATTTCATTTTTGAATTCAGAGCATCAATATTAGGTTAGAGTGAATTTTTGGGATTTTTCTGAAATAATTGATTTTTTAGTGAATAGTAAAAATACAGTTTTGAGTTTTGGTTGTTTAATGACTTCATTGATGATGTAATCATGATGTAATAAATCTGGTAGACTTTTTAATAGTAAGATATTTTATGAGGTGTCCCAAGTGACCAATACCATGAGAAAATACCATGGGAAAGCCCATGGTTTTGCAAATACCACCGATGAGGTCTCCCTTTGAAATAAATAAAACACATCTCTTTTTTGCTATAAACACCAAGCCATTACCTCATTAATTTCATTCCAAAATCCTCAAAAACAAAGTTCTATTCTTTTTACCTCCCAAGGAGTCCTCCCAAGTTCCCTCAATCCTCCCAAGGTCCCAACCTTCAAGCTTTTGAAGTTACTCTTCAAGGTAAGGGAACCTTTCACCCTCCTCTTTTAAGTCATGAATTATTTTATGTTATGTATTATAGTTCCATTTTATTATGTGGGGTATTGTTATTATATATCTTTAATACTTTCTATTTCATGTCTTAATTATTAGATACCATTTCCGCCCTCATCAATTGATTTTCTTAATTTTTAAGTGATGCCGTTAGGCTGCTGTATTTTTTGTAAAAGAAATCGCATCTTCTCTTTCCTTTCAAGTTTCTTTTTCACGTGGTATGACATTAAAATATCCATACCATGTTCTTATCTCTATGTTATTCTGAATTTATACCGTATTATGATTTATTTATGAGTAGTTTACCCTTGTACCCTCTCTTTTAAATGTTTTCTAAAACAATGTTATGTAGCCATTATGCTGCAGAATTTTCATCTCAAATATCTCTCTTTTTCTCAAAAAATTATCTTTTATTATTTATATGGATACCAAAATCTATTTTAATTTCTAGGGGTATTAATAGATACATAAAATTTATCTATTTGATTCTAGAATTGACATACATATAACCCTCACTCCCTTTACATGGGTTATAAATGACATAATGATATTATTTTTAAGTACTTTTTAAATGTCACGATTTTGAAATGAAACCCATTTCTTTGATTATATTTGGGTTATTTATGAAATGTTTGATTATGATCTATGTGGATCACATGAAAATAAATAAATATTAAGGGTGTTCCCTGATAGCGCTCCAATGCATTGGGTAAAAAATTTAATCTCTAGTGATGACAAGTTTCACGATACCTTGGTGAATAACCTTGGTAATTTTTTATGAAACCTTGGGATGAAGCTTGGTGATATGTTCATGAATGTATAAATGAAATGTTTTATCCACATATTAAATTTGTGATTCATGTTCTTTTTATTATAGTATGCCTATTTTTCCATTGCTTATGTCTTATGGTTTTCATCAAGTTCTTATTAATATCACAAGTAAACTGATTCCCTTGCTTTCCTTACTGGGCCTTCAACTCACCCTTTCCTTTGATGTATGTCTCTAGGTTATGAGATGAAGTAATTGTACATAGGATAAACTTTTCAAGAATATTTTCAAGGGGATTTAAAAGAGTGCTTTAAGTTTTCATGTTTTATTGTTCCTGATTTCCAAGACACTAGACTTTAAAGATCCTCTATTTGTAAAATGTAATGAAAATTTATGTAATAAAAAGGCGGTAGAGGAAGCTCTGGCACATATGTACCTGGTATTTTGGTGAGTATTGATTAAGTGGTTTATCAAGAAAATACATCCCTATCTGGATACGAGTAGGTAGAGGCAGCTCTGACACAGATGTACCTAGGAGTAAAAACTCTGACAAGGAGTTTTGGGCTTGACCCGGGGTATCCTGGTATATGACAATGAGCTTTACTGCACTCTTGGTTATGACACTCTCGGGGGATATGTTTGGTTAATCATAAGATTTTTATAAATCATTATGAAGGATTTATAGAGAAATGTAATTGTTTAAAGAAAGAAGTTTTAAGACATAAAATCCTTTATAGTTAAAAGATTCATAAATGGAATAATCTTCTCACTAAGGTTTTATTCTTTTAGAAAATGGTGGGAAATAGGAGGAACCATACAAATGGTGATCGCAATGGACCATGCATTGATGGCCCTCCAATGGAATCCTAAATGGAAACTTTCATGCAAATGATAAACCAAATGACTCAAGTTATGGGAAATAACTTGAATCAAGATGAGAGACCGATCTCACCGTGAGTGGAACAACATTCTATTGAGTCCTTTATGTGTCAAAAAACACCAAACATTAGTGGATCGACTGACCCACTGATTTCTGAGCAGTGGATTAGCTCTATCGAGAATATATTTTATATGCTCAGCTGTTCAGAGCAAGAGAAGGTCTCCCTGGATATCTATCACTTAGAAGGAGAAACTGATCAGTAGTGAGAACTGATTAAAAACATGAGGAAAAGAGTGGAGGTTGAAGCTATGGAGTGAGAAGAGTTCAGAGGGATCTTCTTCAGTAAGTATTTCCCTCGTTTCATGAGAATAAGAATGGAGAAGGAGTTTCTTGAGCTGATGTAGAAGGATAATGAATCTGTGGGAAGTTATGAGATGAACTTCACAAGGCTTTCATGTTACACCTCTAGCTTTGTCATGAATCCAAATGGTATGGTTGATATATTCTTTGGTGGACTGAGACCTCATCAGCAGAAGAATCTAGCCAACCGAGACTATGATAGCTATGATGAGATCGTGCAGAGTGCGATTAAAGTCAAGATGGAGTTTGGTGAGACGTAGTGGTCTCATAAATATAATGACAAGAAGAGATCGATGGAGCCTAGCTTAGGGAGGACCTTTGATTAGGGAATAGGAGGCAAGCAAGTGAAACGTCCCATGTGTAATAAATGTGAGAAGAAGAATTCAGGGAACTACCTGCTCGAGAGTGGGAAATACTACAAGTATAGAAGAGATGGACATATTGTGAGGAATTGTCGTAGTGAGGTGAAACATCAACTTCCAAACACTAACAACAAGGGAAAGATGGTGCAAGACCTACCTAATGTCCAGTGATTTAAGTGTAGACAACTTGGGCACTACACCAATCACTGTCCAAATCTGAGGGTAGTAGAGGGGAACCACCATCAGCCTCAACAAAGGCCAAGAGAGAAAGGTCATTCTTTTTCTATCACTACAGCTAAAGTTGAAGATCCGAATGATGTGGCGGCAGATACTCTTGTTGTTCTCTCAAAGATAGCAAGTAATTTGTTTGATTCTGGTTCTACATATTCCTTTATTTCCTCCAAGTTTGCAAAGAATTTAGAATCAACCCCTAATTTTCTAAAATTAGAGTTATCAGTCAAGACTCCTAGTGGGATTATCCAAGCATCGTCAGTGTTTAGAAACTCTAGTATTTATTTTAGTGAGCAAAATCTTATCAAAAATCTAGTAGTAATTCCCATGCTATAATTCAACATTATACTAGGGATGAACTGGATCTCAAAGTATAATGCTAAGATCAAATGAAGAATAAAGGAAATCTCAATATTCTTGAATGGAAAACCTACAGTTATCTTGCAAGGAGAGATATCTCAACCTGATCTTTCTCTAAAAGAACCTCCTACATCCTTCTTTATGGAGTTGATCGGTGAAGAAGAAGAAATAAATGAGAATTTGAGGATTGAAAATGTCCCCATCATCCAGGAATATGTCGATGTATTTCCTGAGGAGTTTCCCAGACCTTCCCTAGAAAGAGAGGTAGAGTTCTCTATTGAAATTGTATCTAGATCTCATTCGATATCAAAGACCCCTTATAGGATGGAAAATGTGGAGCTGGAGGAATTAAAGAAAAAAATCCAAGATCTTTTGGAGAAGGGGTTTATCTGACCAAGTGTGTCTTCTTAGGGAGAACCTATTATCTTTTTGAAGAAGAAGGATAGATCTATGTGGCTATGCATTGATTATAGAGAACTGAACGAGATCACAATAAAGAACAAATACCCTCTTCCAAGAATTGATGAGTTATTTGTCCAACTTCGTGGGTCTCAATTCTTCTATAAGATTGATCTTCATTCTGGTTATCATCAATTGAGGGTGAAGAAATAAGATATTCTAAAAACTGCCTTCTGATTAAGATATGGGAATTATGATTTTGTTGTTATTCCCTTCAGACTGACTAATAAACCTGATATTTTTATGGATTTGATGAATAGAGTCTTTAAGGACTAACTTGATAACTTTATGGTAGTTTTTATTGATGATATTATGATATATTCCAAAATTAGTGAGGAGCATGAGGATTATCTAAGGGTTATTTTACAAACTCTACAGAAGGAGATGATTTTTGGGAAGTTTAGAAAATATGAATTCTGGTTACAACAAGTTTCTTTCTTGGGGAACATTGTTACCAATGAAGGAATCACAGTTGACCCTGCAAAGGAAAAAGTTGTAGAGGAGTGGCCTTAGCCTACAAAAATAATTGAGATTCATAGTTTACTTGGACTAGCTAGATATTATAGGAGGTTTGTGAAAAACTTTTCACGAATTTCTAATCCATTAACCAAGTTAACTCGAAAAGGGTTCAAGTTCATCTGGACAAAGGAGTGTGAGGAAAGTTTCCAAGAGCTGAAGAAGAGATTGGTTATTGCACCCGTGTTAACTCTACCCTCAAGTGGAGTAGGATTTGTTATTTTTAGCGATTCATCTTTGAAAGGGCTTGGGTGCATCCTCATGCAAAATGAAAAAGTAATTTCTTATGCATATCGACAGTTGAAGACTCATGAGAAGAACTATCCTACGCATGATCTGGAGATGGTTGCGATTGTTTTTTCTCTGAAGATATGGAGGTACTATCTTTATGGGGAGAAATGTGATATATACACAGACCATCAAAGTTTGAAGTATATTTCCACATAAAAGGAATTGAACACGAGACAAAGGAGATGGTTGGAACTTCTCAAAGACTATGATTGTTCAATTCATTATCATCCTGGAAGAGAAAAAAAAGTTTCTGATGCATTAGGTAGGAACGACCCAGTTGTTCTTTCTATGATGAGGATTCAAATAGATCCTTTACTCAATGACCTAGTAAAACAGGACATGGGAATTATAAGGGAAGGGAAATCATCAACCCTAACCCAAATGATTTCTCAACTGTTATTATTAGAGAAGATCAAGAAATCTCAAAAAGAAGATCCTTTGTTACAGAAGAAGTTTGAGGCTATAAAGGATGGGAAGTTTCCTAAGTTCAATATTGATCAAGAAGGTGTACTAAAATTTCATACAAGACTATGTGTTCCATCTATTCTAGAAATAAAGGAGCTGATGGATGAAGCTCATAGCTCTACTTTCTCTATACATCCTAGAAGCACAAAAATGTATAGGGACCTTCATGATCATTATTGGTGGGATAATATGAAAAGGGAGATTGCTGAATACACTTCAAGGTGCCTAGTATGTTATCAAGTTAAGGTAGAGCAACAACTTCCTAAAGGGGTATTGCAACCACTACCCATACCAGCATAGAAGTGGGACAATATCACTATGGACTTCATCACTGGTCTCCCGAGAACTTCCAATGGAAACAATGCAATATGGGTTATTGTGGACCATCTCACCAAGACTGCCCATTTTATCTCCATTCGGGAAGATTTCTCTCTTGATCAACTTGCCAGGATTTACGTGAAGGAAGTGGTAAGGCTGTATGGAGTTCCACTTTCTATCTCTAATCGTGATCCAAGGTTCACATCAAAATTCTGGAGAAGTCTTCAACATGCTCTGAGCACTGAAATGAATTCCAGTATAGCCTATCACCCCTAAACTGATGGCCAATCTGAAAAGACTATTCAAACACTCAAGGACATGCTGAGAACATGCTCAATGAAATTTAAAGGTGGATGGGATCAACATCTCCCTTTAGTTGAGTTCTCTTACAATAATAGCTTCCACTCGAGCATTCAAATGGAACCCTATGAAGCTCTATATGGTAAGAGATGTAGAACTCCTACTTGTTGGCATAAAGTTGGTGAGAGAAATCTTCTTAGGCTTGATCTTGTGCAAGAGATGACAGAAAAGATCCATGCCATCCAGCAACACATTAAAGCTACTCAGAGTCAGCAAAAGATATATTCCAACAACCATCGAAGGGAGTTAGAGTTTGATGTTTGTGAAAAATTATTTCTTAGAATTTCACCTTGGAAGAGAGTCATGAGGTTTGGGAAGAAAGGGAATCTCAGCCCTAGGTACATTGACCCCTATGAAATCCCCGACCGTGTAGGATCCGTGGACTATCAGCTTGCACTTCCTCCAAATCTAGCACAAGTTCATGATGTCTTCCACGTATCTATCTTGAAGAAGTACATACCTGACCCTTCACATGTACTAAATCTAGAGGTGGTACAACTGGAACATGACCTATCTTATGAGGAGTAGTTGGTGGATATCCTAGATCATAGGGACAAGGTTCTACGCAACATGAATACTCACCTTGTTAAGGTGTTGTGAAGGAACCACAAATGTGAAGAATCCACGTGGGAACCAAAGGAGTCTATGAGACAAAAGTACCCACACCTTTTCTCATCAGAGGTTACGAGATAAAATTTCTAGGATGAAATTTATTAAAGAGGGAAGAATGTAATGACCCAAACTTTTGAATAATATTTGTTTCCTAATTTTGTGTGTTATTTTATTTTATACTCAACAAAACTATATAATTTAATTAATGAAGTGATACCATTGGGTTTCAATTGTTATACAACCATTGCTCAATATGACCGTTGGAAACTAAATTATTAACGTTATAATTATTATTTATAAATTCAAATGATCTTGGTTAATTAATATAGAAAGAAGAGTCGATGGCATCATCCAGTAGACTCAGGCCATATGAAGCCCATCTGTCGGAGCTTGGGAAGAAGGTAGCATCACTGAGCTTTGTTCTGGACCAAGCCCAAGACGAACTTCAACATGTGAAGCTTGAACGAAATCAAGTAAGGGAGAAGTTCAAGCTGATAGAAATCACCACTCGAGCAATGTTGTCTGAGCCACCCCAAGATTCTATCACCATAGCACACCTTACACTTAGGTCCTATGCAGGTGTTATTAGGGGCTATGTAACGAAGCCTTAGTTACTTTCTGTAATCCTTTTGTATAAATAAAATTTTTACTTCATATTATGGTAAATTTTTTGAATTTTAAATGTTCAGATAAATATAGGATGAATTTATAGAAGTTCCATATTATTGATGAATTTTGGAAAAAAGGGGTATTTTAAAATATTTTTGTATTCTTTAAATAATTAATCATGTGAATTGATTTTCAAAAAATGGTCTTCTACAGTTGTGTTCAGTAATAAATTTAGAGTCTAATAAGATCAACTTAATTTTTAGTGAATAGTAAAGTATGAATAGTAACATACCCGTATGAATAGTAATGAATAGTAAATCGACCAAAAAAATAGAAACTTCATCCATGATTGTATAAGTACATTTTAGACATCTTAAAAGTGGAAAAACGATCATAGTATAAGTTTTGGTATTTTTATATGACATAAATATTTTTTTTACAATTTTATAATTAATTTAATAATTAAAATGGAAATGTATTTTCATAAAATGTAATCATATATTGTTACTTTATTTTCTTATGGTTATACGATAATTTTATGGGACCTTGATTACTTTCTTAAGGTGTTACAAAATGAGTTATAGTTTTAAAGTTGTATTTTTGGAATAAATAATGATTTTATTTAAAAATTAAATTAATTTTTTTAGAAAATTAATTTCCTAAAATGGAGTTCATTTTTGAATTCATAGCATCGATATTAGGTTAGAGTGATTTTTTGGGATTTTTCTGAAACAGTTGATCTTTCGGTGAATAGTAAAAATACAGTTTTGAGTTTCAGGTGTTTAATGACATCATTGATGATGTAATCATGATGTAATAAATCTGGTTGAATTGTGAATAGTAATATATGTTATGAGGTGTTCCAAGTGTCTAATACCATGGGAAAATACAATGATCAAGCTCATGGTTTTGCAAATACCACCGATGAGGTGTCCCTTGGAAATTAATTAAATATTCCCTCTTTTTTGCTATAAATACCAAGTCATTCCCTCATTAATTTCATTCCAAAATCATCCTCAACGAATTTATAGTCTTTTTACCTCCCAAGTATTCCTCCCAAGGTGCCCTTAATCCTTCCAAGGTCTCTAACTTCAAGCTTTCGAAGTTACTTTTCAAGGTAAGGGAACCTTTCACCCTCCTCTTTTAAGTCATGAATTCCATTATGTTATGTCTTATAGCTCCATTTTATTATGTGGGGGCTTGTTATTATACATATTTACTAATTTTAATTTCATTTCCTAATGATTAGAGACCCTTTCCTCCCTCATTAATTGATTTTATGAATTTTTAAGTGACGTCGTTAGGCTGTCGAATCTTTTGTAAAAGAAATCACATCTTCTCTTTCCTATCAAGTTTACTTTTCATGTGGTATGACATTAAAATATCCATAACATGTTCTTATCTCCATTTTATTATTACTTTATACTATATTATGAGTTATTTATGAGTGGTTTACCCTTGTACCCTCTCTTTTAAATGTTTTCTAAAATGATGTTATGTAGCCGTTATACTGCAGAATTTTCGTCTCAAAATCTCTCTCTTTTTCTCAAGAAATTCTCTTTTATTATTTATGTAGATACCCAAATCTATTTTAACTTACAAAGGTATTCATAAATACATAAAATTTATCTATTTTATTTTGTAATTGACATACATATAACCCTCACTCCCTTTCCGTGGGTTATAAATGACATAATGATCTCATTTTTAAGCACTTTTTAAACGTCACAATTTTGACATGAAACCCATTTCTTTGATTCTATTTGGGTTATTTATGAAATGTTTGATTATGATATATATGGATCGCATGAAAATAAGGACATATTAAGGGTGTTCCTTGATATCACTCTAATTCATTGGGTAAATAATTTAATCTCTAGAGATGACAAGTTTCACGATACCTTGGTGAATAACCTTGGTAATTTTTTTTATGAAACTTTGGGATGAACCTTGTTGATATGTTAATGAATGTATAAATGAAATTTTGTATCCACATATTCAATTTTTGATTCATGTTTTTTTATTATGATATTCCTTTTTTCCATTGTTCATGTCTTATGGTTTTCATCAAGTTCTTATTGATATCAAAAGTAAACTGATTCCCTTGCTTTTCTTACTGGACCTTCAGCTCACCCTTTACTTTGATGTATGTCCCTAGGTTATGAGATGCAGTAATTGTACATAGGATGAACTTTTAAAGAAGCTTTTAAAGGGTATTTAAAATAGTGTTTTAAGTTTTCATGTTTTATTGTTCCTGATTTCCAAGACACTAGACTTTAAAGATCCTATATTTGTAAAATGTAATGGAAAGTTATGTAATAAAAATGTGGGATGCCATAATGATCTTGGTAGAAATATAATTATGCTCCATGATAAGAATATTCTCAATTCAGGGGGGGGGGGTGAATAAGTGTTGGATACTTTTAAACCTCTATGGTGGAACACTTCCAAGGATAATGGGAAAGAAGTGGTTATATCCCACTCATAACATAGAAGAGCTGAGATTCCTTCCATGGAGGAGCATTTGACATAGTATGAGAATGTGATAAAAAATATCAGACAACTCAATGAGGAAATACTCATGGGAAACATTCCCACTAGGTATCATCTTCAGGATGAGATGAATATCCATCCTCCCACTCATTAGGAAAGAGTCGATCCACCTATGAGAGTGCCATATGAACATCAGGATGACTCTAGATCCAACCATCTGTTCAACATAAATGAGGAAGTCAAAGATGATCATGACTTCCCTCCATTACGGTGATAACCTCTCTCCTACCAAGGTGATCATTCAATCTCAGTATGGATTTAGAATCCATAGGAGATGAAAACGGGGACACCTCATCAAGCCCCACCTACTCCCTGTAGACAAGATATGACCTAGAAAATGACACCTCCATAACTACTTAATGCCACTGAATCCTTGGCTGATCGAATAGAATCCATGGAAGGGCGACGTGAACCTAGGTAGGACCTGAATCTTCTAGTGCCTCCTATCAAGAAACAACATCAACAAAATCTCCCTCTACCATAAGAAAAAAGATATTGGAGTCACATGGGAATCGAGTAATGGATGAATAAATTACACTCTTTATAAAATGAGTAGGTCCCTAGTTATTTACTTAATTCCATGGAAAATAACCTACTCAAGCTATCAAAACATAGAAAACCCAACAAGGTTAACCTCAATGATCATCCTGACTACTACCCTTTCCATAAGAGGTTCAGTCACACCATCCAGGATTGTTTTATCTTTAAAAGATGTCCTCCAAAGCATGGTTGATTCTGAACAAGTGATTTTGGAAAATTCCACAGCATATGTGACTCGTGTAGTCGTCACCATACCCAAAGAAGAGGGTGATTGGAAAGAAGTTCTAGTCAGGCACAAGTAGAAGTTCGATAACTGGATGACTCAAAATATAGTTGACTGGGATCATATTATCCGAAGAGTACAACTTCAAAAAACCATAATGGTCTCGTCACCTAGGGAGGTGAAATTGAATACACCTCCCAGAAATGGATATAATAACCATACATAGGAAGCCTAATGGAAAGCACTATATCAAGCTCAACATAGTTGAGGATATAGGGGAAAACACAAGCATGGTCAAACCTAATATCTTGGTCACATCCCCGTAAAGGATATATATGAAGATGAGGCCCATGAGAAAGCACTATAGAAAGCCCAATGGAAACATGGTGGTGTCCCAGATCCCTCCAGTGGTCATCTAAGCCTAGTTATCTTATATGATTGTCTAGAAGGCATGAAATTGTTTAATCATCCCAAACAAAGGGGAAGGCCAACACGACCTATGCCATTGGAAGCAGACACTCCCTCAACCTCTTCACAAGAACAAGGCTCGTCCACCTCAAATACCTCAACTCTTGAACCAAATAATAATGAGAAACTCCACCTTGGGAAGCACCAAAATTTGGCATAAAAGTATGAAATTATGAAATAGTTGGAGGTTTCCCTAACCAAACTCTCAATCCTGGATGTTCTCTATCCATAAAAAGAACTTAGATAGGTACTTGTTTAATCCCTCTAAAGTCCACTAGAATTCAAGACATAAGTCTCTACAACCAATATTTATCAAGTGGATACTATGCCATCAGAATTCCATGTCTCCATATAATTCACATAGAAGGATAAGTAAGAAGTTATCTATAGAAATATTAGACCCCTATACATTTCAGGAAAAATGATGATGTCAACATTCAAAGGGATCTGATTGATAATGGTTCTGGGATCAAACTCATCCGAGTTCGGACCCTTCGACATTTGGGATATAGAGATGGATATTTATCTCATATAAAGCTAACCATTCAAGGATATGATAAGAGAGAGAAAATAAATATTGGGAAGATCAAGCTCAAACCTTATTTTGGGGATCTCACACCTAATTCCAACTTCATGGTTATCCAACAAGACACATCATATAATGTCCTACTTGGAAGACCTTGATTCACATCCACATGGACGTACCTTTAACATTTCACCAGTGTTCAGAATACCCCATTAATGGGAAGTTTGTAATACTACATGGTGATAGTGCTCCCTTAGAGTCTTGTGAAGCCTTATATATTAAGGCATGTTTCTATAATAGGAAGGTCAAACAACCAATGTTGGATAACAATATACAGGTTGTGGCACCCAATGGATTGTGGGCTTCCCCAAAAAATCCTTGGAGTATGCTTGATAGTGATTATGTGCTACCCATAAACCTGATTAAGGTAGTAGGCTTAACCCTAGATGTCCAAGCTCCTCCTATCCCTAGAGACAGTGTAAAAGAAAATAATCAGCTCTAGAATCTCTCTGCAATGACTCTAGAATTTCATACGATGATGTCTCTCTCCATGGACTCTCTCACCTTGAAAATGATAAAGACACCCCCAGAATATCTACCATGTCTAAAAATGATTCTACTGACTCAAAGGTGGAATAATAAGGTGATGAACTCAGGAACACCCCACCTATATTTGAGGATGGCCTCTCCATCACCATCAACAAGCTTAGGCAGGTAAATTTAGGAACGAAAAAAGACCCACAACCCAAATTTATTAGTACCTCCATGCCTATTGAGGAGAAATAGATGTAAATTTCATTTCTAAAGAAACATTGATACGTGTTTTCTTGGAATTATATGGAAATTTCTAGTATGAACCCCAATGTGTCTACACACAATCTAATCTTACCTGATGACCATTGAGGTTTCAAGCAGAAGGATAGGAGGATGAACCCCTCCCATGCTACTAATGTAGAGTCAGAAGTTGAAAAATTGATCAAATACAACTTTGTCTGAGAAGTGAAATATCCAAGATGGCTTGGCAACATCATCCTTGTAAAGAAAAAGAATGGGAAGATTAGGGTCAGTATTGATTCCAGAGACCTTAACCGACACTTTCGAAAGGATGAATTCCCATTGTCAATAAAAAAACTCTTGATCGATGCAACCGCTATTTCCCAAGACTTTTCCTTTATGGATGGGTATTCAAGGTAAAATAAAATAAAGATGTCCCCTGAAGATGAGTAGGACACTATATTCAGAGCACCCCATGAGATATTTTGATATCAAGTCATTCCCTTTGGGTTAAATAATACTAGAGATACTTATCAACACACCATACATCATATCTTTAATCCATTCCTAGGATGAATAGCAGAATGTTATTTCAAAAATATGGTAATCAAGTATTGACAGTGATGTGATCACCTCATAGATCTTTAAACAATCTTCAAAAAGTTGCGACATCATAGTTTGAAGATGATTTTTTTGAAGTTCCCTTTTGGGGTAATGTCTGGAAAATTCCTTGGATTTGTGGTACACCACTGTGGAATCAAGGCTAACCCAAAAAATACTGGTGCAATACTAGCATTGTCACCCATTGGAATCTCAAATAACTAAGGGGGATCCAGGGGAACCTCACTTAAATTCATTATTTCATAGTTAACCTGGCTGAAAAATCTATCCTCTTCACCAAGTTAATGAATAATGGAGTCATCTACCAATGGGATGAGGACTGCCAATAATCCTTTGAGAGTCTCAAGAAATACTTGCTACACCCATTGGTCCTGATGTTGCTGGTGGAAGAAAATCCACTCATTTTATATGTTTCCTCCATGGAATGATCACTCAGTTCTCTCCTCACCCAGAAAAATGATATGGTGAATGAGAAAAGTCTCTACTACCCCATCCAAATAATGAAAGGTACCGAGACTTGGTATTCTGATGTCAAGAAGAACTGCCTCACACTCATCTTTGTAGTGAAAAAGTTTAGACATTACTTATAGCACCACGAAGTCCTTTTGGTCTCACATATTGAATCGCTCAAGTACATCCTTGGTCATCCTATGTTGACTATGTATTTGGATCTATGGGTGGTTATTTTTTAATAACATGACATCCAGTTTGTGTCATAAAAGGTAGTTAAGGAGAAAGACCAAGCTAATTTCCTTGCAAAACATCCTACCCCAAAAAGTACACTAGTGGACACTGAACTTCCATATGAAGAGGTTTTTTATGCCCATGACACTTCTCAAACATGGGAGATTTATTTTTATAGTGCCTCCTAAAGTCTTATAATAAAGAGGATAGAAAATATGAAGCTCAACTGGGTTGGTTTTGGGATTTTATTTGTTTCTCCAGAAAAAACAATTTTCCCTACTCTTTTTCACAGTATGAAGAATACACTAATAATGAAGCAGAATACCAATACCTCATTGTAGGCTTGGAACTATCCCTAAAACTATATATAGACTACCTAAAAATCAAAGGGGATTTGGAGCTAGTGATAAAGTATACCAAAGATGAATATTCCATCAAAAAGGAAGAATTGGTCCCTCTTATTGGCTAAGTCAAAGGACCGATGACATAATTCCATTTTGAACCAACATTAAATCATATCTCTAAATCACAGAATGATAATGTTGATGCACTAGATAATGTAGCTACAATTTTGGATTTCCCTGATTAGGATGAGTCGGTCTTTCACATCATGCACTGAAGGATGGTCTCATTGATCATCATTTCCAACATGGAAGAAATAAATAATATCAACACCACCCCATAGCATGATGAACTGATACCCACCTCTGGATGGTTAGAACACATAATTGATTATCTCTAAAACGGGTCTCTCCCGATGGACCGAGTTGCAAGGGAACAGACTCGGTGCTGAGCAGTGAACTTTACCCTTTGGGGTGGGCCAAATAATCAAAAATACCTCTACAAATGAGGCAGTGATGGGATCCTCCTCATATGAATCGAAGAAATAGAGATTCCCATCATCACAGAAGAAGTTAATGCAGGCTCTTATGATGCCCATCAGTCCATGGATAGTCTCTCCCACTAAATCAAGAGGCTTGGTTACTACTGGAAAACAATGATATAAGAATGTATGGAATTCATTTAGAAATTTAATGCATGCCTAATTCAGGAAAAATTAATCCATAAACCCATAGAATTTCTGAATATAGTTAAATATTCCAAACCATTTTCCATATGGGGAATGGATGTTGTGGGGATATATCTCCCAACCACAACTAAGCAGTTTAAGTATGTCCTTATTGCTACTAACTTATTTTCTGAGTGGGCCAATGAAATAACCCTCAAGGAAGTTAAGACAAAGAATATCATTAACTTCATGAAGTCCAATATAATCATTAGATTCTAATTCCATCACATGATATTGATGGAAAACGACAACAAATATTGTTCTACTAAGTTAAAGAAATTGTTCCAAGATTACAACATCAAGTCCAACCATTCATCCCACTATCATGCAATGGTGAATGAAAAAATTGAGGCCTTTAAGAAAAATATGTCAAATATACTCCATAAGATATTGAATAAGGACAATAAGTTCTATCCATACAAGCTCCTCCATGATTTATGGTCCTACCATACTACCATGCATACTACTACACAAGAAACTTCATATTCATTAGTGCATGGAACCAAGACATTTTTACCCATAGAAGTCTAGTTTCCCTCACTTTGAATAGCTATCTATGGACAAATCTCATATGAATAATAGTTGCAAAAGTGGTTAGATGAGTTAGAATGGCTTGATGAGAAAATGTTGTGTATACTACACAACCTTGAAGTCCATCAGAATTGGATTACACAATCCTTCAATAAAAAAGGTTTTCCTCTATTCATTCCTTCAAGGAGAGCTAGAGTTGTCTCTTATAACCCCAATGATACAAGGAAAGAAGCCTCCAAACCTATAACCAAAATGGGAAAGACCTTACACCATATATAAGTTCTATTCCAATGGATATTACTCATTAGCCAAAATGGGCGGGGAATGTGTCATGCCCCCCACCATTGAGAGGTTTCTCAAGAAATACTTTGCATTTCTGCCAACAGGCATCCAACATACTAGTCGCATGATGTTAAACTACATAATACATCCTGATTTCATGACAGTAAACTAAAAAACACATCTTGGTTGCATGATAATAAACTGCATGATACATCCTGGTCACATGATGTTAAACTACACAATATGTATTGTCCACATGACAATAAAATACATGATAAGTCCTATTTGCATGACATTAAACTAAATAATACATCCATACCATATAAAGTTAAAACTGAATAGAATAAGTCATGAAAACATGACTTTAAACTGCATGGTGTCTTAAATCCTAACCACATGATGTTAAATTGCAAAACTAACATTACTTCATAAATGAACCACTGCACATGAGGTATACCTATGCAGAAAATAAATGAAGTTCCCCCATCCCTGTGTACGATTCAATTCCACACAGAGAATCCCCCATAACTACGTGTGGCCTGATTCCTACCATTACATGATATGTAGTGGTGCCCAGATCTCTATTATCAGGTCCAAATGAAATATTTCTTCTTCTTTTTTCACGTTGAGTCACCTTCATCCTTACCACATGACATTAAACTACATGGCTGATGTCTATACCACATGACATTAAACTACATGGCTAACATTCATGTCGCATGAAATTAAAATGCATGGTTTCCCAAAACTACATACAGATTGATTCTAATTCCAATGAGATATTGTCACGCCCGAAATTTTAAATTAATATTATTTTATTATTTTATCAGACTTTGAAATTTTCTATCAAGCTGCGGATCAAGCCTGTTTTAATTTTTTTTTGCATTTTGTTGACGAATGAATGCTTTGCCCTAGACAACATCCAGTGCATGGGCACGGCATTTTCAAAGCTGTGCGGCTTTTCCCTAGTCTCCGTGCGGCCTGCCTCATGTTCAAGATAGATAAATAAAATGAGTTTAATGATGTATTTTAATAATTATAATTATGGTATTTTTTTATATTATTATTATTATGCTCACCAAGTTTATTAATATAGTGTAATTATAATTAAGTTATTATTATTAACTCTCCATTAATTTTGTTAAGTATATTAAGCTTATTAATATCATATTAAATTTATTAATTTTTTTTATTATGATTACTAATAATAATAATATTATTGTTTAGTTTATAATAATAATTATTAAGTTATTATTATTATTATTATTGGAGTTTATTAAAATCCTTATTAAGTTTATTATTATTATTTTTTATTAATGTTTTATTTGTTTTACTGTATTTTCTTTTATTTTATTTTCAATTTTATTTATTTCTTTTCTTTTTTTCCCTTTCTTTTCTTGTTTTTTTCCTTGCTATTTTTCCTCCCTATGCGTCGCGCACAGTGCCACCCCGCCTTCTCCCACTTGCGCTACCCCACCTTACCCTCCTCCCACTCCTCTTCTCCCCCTCCAGCCGAAGCCGCCGGCGCGCCTCCCTCTACCTTCGGTGACAGCTCTCCTGCAGCGGCTTCCCCCTCCCCTGCTCACGCAACCCGGCCTCCCCACTCTCCTGTTCGCACGACCTGGCCGATCAGTAGCTCCGGCACGCCACTCTTCCACTCCGGCGATCAAATCTCTTCATCCTTTGGCAAGCGAATCCCTTCGGTGAGCCTCTTCTCCCTCCCTCTTCCCCTATTTTGATTTTTTATTTGATTTTATGGGGTACACTTTTCTTGGCCAAACCCTAACATGTTTTGGGGTTCTCTTTTTGATTGATTTTTGTTGTTTCGGTTCCTCCGGGCTCCGTCGAGGCCGGTTTTAGCGACCGCTGTCAAGAGAAGCGGGTTCACCATGGTCTTTGGGTGAGGATTCTTCAATTTCTTCTTTATGGATTAATCTTAATTTTGGGGCTTTATGTTTTTAGGGTCGCTATTTTGGTTTTATTGTGTTGTTTTTGGTTCCAATGCTTGAATTAGGGTCAAATTGTGGTTGCTTGTGGTGCGTTTGGCGCACGATCAAAGTTTTGCGTCGGAATTCAAAGTTTCGACACCGATGGTAAGTGTTTCCGCATATAAGTTTTGTTTGATGAATTAATTTTCTTGTTTAATTAATTTAGGATGTTCTTTAATTAATTTTCTGAGTGCGAATTGTGCTTATTTAGTGAATTATTTTACTTTCTTAAATAAATTTGGTGTTATGTGATTGATCCGTTTGGAGCGAAACTAGTATTGAATAAGTTCAGTATGCCTTGGTATTTTATATCATGTTTGTATCTAATGGGGTGTGTTTTTGAGGAAAACCGATGTTGTGTTATTTGATGTTAATTTATAAATCATGATGTTGGTTATTTAGATTTGTGTAAGTGATGCGAATGATGTTTCGAAAGGTTTTAGTGTGCTTTTGTTTTTTTTAAAAGAAAAGGGATTTGGGTGTTTTTGAGGTATGTCCTTTTTTGCATCATTCATGGTTGTTTTATGACTTCTAGAATTGATTTATTTAAGGACATTAAAGCTGTGAATCTAGTTCTGCTTGAGGGTTGGGTGCGTTTGCTTTTGCTGGTACTGTTTTTAGGTGTTGCGCATGAATCTTTTCTATGGAAAACCCATGCTGAATTGTTTATCAGTGTTTTTTTAACTATGAAGTTCGTCTATTAAAATGTGTGTAGGCTGTAGTTAGTGTTTTGGTGTTGCATCTTGGCGCGTTTGGTTTTAAAAATGATGTTTTGAATGTTTTTCTTTTGGTGCGAATCCTTGATGCGTTATTTTGAAATGTTTTGTAGATCGTTCAAGTGTTTATATTGTTTTATTAAATTATATGTGTAGTGCATTGGGCCTTGCTTCGTTGGTTTTGGGTCGCGCGTGTCGAGGCATCCTACATGTACATGCATATGGTAAGACATATATATATATATATATATATATATGTCCTCTTTGTACATATTCCCTCATGGCGCGGGGAATATGTGCAATGCAGCTAGGGGTGCGTATATATATATGTATAAATGCATGTGCGTGTGTGCGCCAAGTGTCGGTTCGAGTGGCCATTGATAGATAACGACAAGTTTGAGGTAGGTACTCTATGCCTATGCCTTTAATTTTAGATTCATAATTGCCTGCTTGTTTTAAAAATATGTTTTACATTTACGCTATATACACATGCTGTGAAATCAGGTTACAGTTGCTAGAAATGATTATGCCTTTTCTTTGGAAACTGAAATGAATTTTTAATGATATTGGTATTAAATGACCTTTCTTAAAAAAATTGATTTCCTAAAGTGGTTTTGAATTGGTAATGTGTATTTCCAAAGGTGTTTGGTATTTTGGCCAGTTAATTGTAAAAAGTATTCCATTTATGTAATAAAGCCCGTTTGGAACCTTAAGAATGTTTTATGGAAAAGAAAAACCTCTCTTGAGGCACGCCCCCTTGGTTTTAGAAAATGATTTGTATGTTGAAAGTGTTATGATGTGCCTAACGTTGAATTTTATGCATTGTGTGATGTGAAAGAGGGGGAATGCGCTTAAGGAGGAAGAAAAATGGTGAGAGGTTGAATGAGATTTTGATAAAGAAAATTTTATGTTCATATATGTTTGCATGATAAAGAAAAACTCACCACCACTTGAAATAGAGCGCAATGGGAAACATGGGTATCTAGGTGGGTGACCAGGACTAGTACGCTAGATGACACGGTAGGGGTTCGTTCCGGTTTGTCTAGCAGGATTGACGCAACAACACTAACTAAACATATGAATTTCTGAGGGTCGTGGTCTTCTAAGACACATTTTCTGAGGGTCGTGGCCTTCTAAGCCACGTTTTCTGAGGGTCGTGGTCTTCTAAGCCACGTTTCACCAAGGTACGAGGTCTCTAGGTTCCCACTTGTTCTAGCTACCTATAGGGATTACCCATAGTGCTCATTTGTGACATGCTGCTTGTGATGTAACTTTCTTTTCGGTTGTTTCATACCTGGTGTCTTGTTTGTAAAAATCACATTTTATTCCAAACTGGTTTCTTTTCATTTTGAAATGTTAATGCATGATTGGAACCTATTTTGAAAATGTAGTAAGAGTGAAATGATTTATTTGAAATTGAAAACTCATTACTTGAATTTGAAAAGAAGGGAAAACATTATTTTATTATATCTTATTTTCAAACTGGCATAGTTGGATTTCTTAATAAAGGTGGAGGCATAGGACGTGGTTATATTTTGGATTTCCTACTGAGCATCTCGGTGCTCACGCCTACTTTACTTTTCAGTTGCAGGTTTCAGTCTTGAATCGCTTTTGGGAGCGAGTGTTGTTGTCGTACTGTGGTGATCCACGGGGTCACCTGAGGTATGTTACGTTTCTTTGTTTATTCCTTTTTCTGATGCCACGTTGTTTAGTTTATTTTCCTTTATTTATCTTCTTGTTCAGTTTATGTTTATTTATCTTTGTCATGGGCCAAACCATTCCCAACTGTTTTTTTTGATGCCCGACACTAGTTGCCAGCCCGTGGGGATCGAGAACGCCCTTCGGGCCATGTTGCGGACCGGGTCGGGCGCTGGGTCGGATGACGAACCAGCCAGGTTCATAACAGATATTTAGGGACACCTAGATTCTATATCTTTTCTTAGCCACCACATGATACAAAATTACCCTATCCTTTTCTTCGGACACCTCTATGTGGTCGGAGAAACCTTTTCCATTACTTGTTTCTCACACTGAGCATAAACTAATGTGGGATCAAGAATTTTGGTAAAGGATTATCCACACAATCATGAAATATTAGTTCATGATATGGTTAGAATGGTCCTGGATTAAATACCATAAAAGGAATGCCAAGATTACTTGCCTCATAACGTTAAACTATATGGTTGATGACTCTTGCATGAAATAAAACTGTGAATTACTATGGACATCGCTTGATAAGTCCACTATACCTGATGTTGTTTTTCACCACATATCCACTCAAGAACTATGTGTATATTGATCCCTATCATCACAAGATACATAGTGACGCCCATATCTCCAATCCAGGGTCCAACTATAATAATCAATGAGAATAATTCCCCCTCTGCATATGGGTCAGACTTTTGTGGAGAGTTTCCCATTCAAGAACCACATGTGGCTTGATTACTATAATCATAGGACATGTAGAGATCCTAAGATATCCAATATTGGGTCTAACCATTATAAAATAATTTCCCCCTCTGTGTACATGTCAGACCTGTGTAGGGATTTTTCATACAAGAACTACATGTGGCTTGATGCCTGTCATCACAAGATACATAAATATGGCTGAATCTATAATCTTGGGTTCAACTAAAACATATAGAATGATAAAAAAATTCAAAACTAACTACATATGGGATGGACCTATCTAGCGAGCTATCCGGGACCCACTCTCACACAGCTCAGTCAACTACAAAGTTGTCCCATGTTTATCACATTGATCATGGATCATGTGAGCTTAGGGAACCTGGAAAGCTACTCTGGATGATGTGAATAAGACATATCTCAGATCAGGGACCAATTCCTGACCACATAACATTAAACTACAAGATAAAATGTCTTCATATTTAATAGATCATAAAGGCAACATATACCTATATTTAAAGAGGGGTGAGTCATACAAGCTTGTTTTACCTACGTACGAGTCAGATCTATATACATCTTACTTGTGGATGTGATAAATCTTTGCAAGAATGGATCCAACATATAGCTATACATAAATAACATTGTTCACAGATAAAATATGATCCCTACATCTAAATTCTCCTGACCAGTTCAAGGAATTCAAAAGAATATCTTGCAAAATTTTCACGTTAGTTCCCACATCCTTACTGCATAATGTTAAACTGCAAGGAAAAGAAAACTTCCTTACCACATGATGTTAAATTTAAAGGAAAATGTCTATGTCATATGAAATTAAACCGAATTATCACATTATTTTCCACATCCTTACCTCATGATGTTAAACTGCAAGGAAAAGAAAACTTCCTTACCACACGATGTTAAATTGAAGGGAAACTGTCCTTGTCATATGAAATTAAACTAAATGATAGATACATCCCCACTACATGAATTTAAAATGTGTATGCCATCACCCATCATCAATCCTTATCAAGGGACCAAAAGAACCTAACCCCGATTAACTAGAGAATGGGGTGCTTCCTCTAACTTTTAATCACTTCAACCCATAAATAACACTTTATGTCTTGAGCACATTAGGTTGTCGTAAACATTCCATAGACCTTGGAAATGAAAATAGGCCTCTCTATTTGACTATGTTATCGATTCATAAGGGCTTTGATCTACCAACTAGAGACATCTTGAACCTCTAGGAAGGGATTTCTAATCCTTGTGTGCCTAATGTAACTGTGGTAGATCTCATCACCTTGGGGTGTTCTAGGTTATCCCTAGAATGATTGTCCCATTTCATTACTCACAACCTAATAACCTCAAGCCATGATTTACAACATTTTCATCTCCCGCACAAATGGGTGTTGGAGTAATCTTGACCTTGGGTATCCTAATTAGGCTATTGTGTGACATTCCCCTCCTACCAGGTCCATGTACATGATAACCTTAAATCGCATTCACTTTGGTCAAATATGTATGACCTTAAACTTTATCCTTTGATAGTTAAAATCAAAAGACCATAAACTGCTAGTAAAAGAGACATAAAACTTGTCAGGATGAAAATCCACAAAGGTAGGTCTAAGAAAAATTCAATTCTATGCTCTCTAAACTCTTCATCTCCAATGTTTAGGTAAAATCTAGAGTATAGATGAATAAGGAATAAATCTCATAGGTCCCACTTTATATCCCTATTAAAAGCTGAGTCATTCTCATTGAACCCCCTGGTCTAGGAAAAAGTTAGAGTAATGATTGGTTACATATCCTCACCATGATAAAGTGTTCATTAGGTGATGATACAATTTTTAGGCTACTCGAACCACTATCGAATCTTAAATTTTCCATAACCCACCTTCATGCCTTTGAATTATGAGCTAACATAATCAGTTCTTTAAGTTGGTATCCTTACCTTGGAACCTCATGGACCATGGGACTCTTTGATCTTGGATCTTCCCCATGGAAAACTGATAATAGGTATTGGATCCTCCAAACAGACCCTTAGATCCTAGGAAGGCCCCCTTTAAACACATGAGTTATTTTCCTGAATATGTGGAACATTACAGGCTCCTTCCATCCTCTATGGTGGACCTATACCCACTGGTTCTCACCTCCAGTTAACTTAGATATTCCTATACCATGATTTAGAATCCCCATAACTGGACTATTCAAACATATTCGACATCCTTGATGTTATATCACTGTGTTTTGTACCCTTTCTCAAATAAGGAATGCGACATTCCATTCCTAAACCTTTTGATGTCCTGCACCACGTGACTCAAAACCCCATGGCACAGGGACCAAGATTCCCAACTAAAAAAAGTTCAGCTTCCCTAGGGTTCAATAACCCTTCCTTGGATGGATTTCTCTCTACTTCCATCTTCATCATACGATCCTTTGAGTTTTTGAAAATATTTCATGGACCTCAAAAAAGGGTGGGGATCCAATTTACTTGACCATCCATGTAATACCTATGGTCTCATGCAAAGGGCTTCTGACCTACCAACTAGTGGTGTATCCTCCTTGAAAGTAAGGAACTCTGGTCCTCGTGAGCCCTGGTAACACCATGGAAGAACTCAATACCTTAGGGTGTTTTGGTTTATCCCTGATATATCTTCCCCATTCAATATTCATCAATTTAAACTTTTATGTTATAACTCAATCAACCCATATTCCAACTATCCAGGTGTACTCGGCTTCCCTAATATTTTATCATTCACCAATTCCATCTCCAAAATCTTTCATGACCCTTGGAAAAGAGTGGAGACACCTCTGTTTGACCATGCTATCGATGCATAAGGTCTTCGACCTACCAACTAGAGGCATCTCCTCCTTGTAGGAAAGTAACTCTAATCCTCATGATCCCTAGAAACACCATGGTATAACTCAACATCATAGGGTGTTTTGGGTCATCCTTGGCATGTCTTCCCCATTCTATATATTCACCAATCATGTCCTAGAAATAAGACTTTAAACTTCATAACATATTTATGTCCATATGTCCTTACTGCGTGATATTAAAATGCATGGAGAACATTTCTTCGTGAATGGTATATTACTAGCAATAGAAGGTCCAAGATAAAAGAACCTAAAATACAATAATAAAAAGTACAAGATAGAAGACTTTAAACTACCAATAGAAAAAGGTCTGAGCTAGAAGGAACCAAACTACAACATAATAATGGTATAGTTTTAAGGACCTTAAAATATCTAACTAAAAGAGACACAATTCTTTCTAGGTTTAAAAATCGAAAAGGGTACCCTTGGGAAAAAGTCGAGTCCCTACTCACAGGAAACACAATTTGTGTTCTCCAGGAAATACTGATCACTCATAAAATGGGAAAGGCATAAAACCTATCTGGATGAAAACTCAAAATAGGGAGGTTTGAGAAAAATCTAAGTATACTCCTTTGATGCCTTCCCCTATGTGAATCTTAGGAAAAAATTAGGGAAATCTAAAATAAAAATATATAAATCTTGTAGGGATCATCATTTTTCCCTAGAAAAATCAAGCTATGCTCTCTAAGTCCACTAAATTCAGAAATAGATAGAGAATTCTCCCCCTGGGACATATATTTTACCGAAATGACTCTTTTTAACTAGGTGATACCAGGATGACTGAAGTAGATATACTAATGAGGGATCTCATGTTGGTGACATTCATGAGCAATTCTCAAGATAAATCTATCATGATTCATACATTCAATCCCAGACAACTGGGTTTACTTGGTATTATGTAAATGACAGGTGGATTTGATTATCAATATTATATTAAGAAATTCAATCAATCATGATCACAATTCTCCTCTTGATATCACCTTAAATCCATCATTCAACACACTTTGAAAAAATCCACTCATGGGGATCAATATCAAATCCTTTTGGATGTTTAATATATAGTAAAGTGATTAATGCTTAACTTAGAATTAGATTCTTTTTGTTCTAAAATAATCTAATTCTAAGAGGGGTAATATGTTGACACCCATAATTATGTACCATACACTTTTCCATAAAATATTTCAGAAGTGTGTAGACTATTAAAAATACCAATATATTTTGAATGAAAGACTCAGAAACAACATGTTTGAAGAATGGGTTTAGGATTTTCTTTAGAAAGAAATATATGTTGGACCCTATTTGTATCCATTTTACTTGGATTATTTTATAAGTATTTATGGGGGACATTTCCCAAACAAAAATTCCTAGTTAAGACAACCATCTGACCAACTCAACCAAAGGAAAATGCAGGAGTAGCCTCAAATACACCCTGAGGGACGAACAACGTGAGTGTGGGAGAAAAGAGCTCTCACGGTGGGTGCACAAGGCATGTGTGTGAATGTGTGCCTAGGTGGTCCGTACAATGGGAGGGTACGACCAGTGAGGACATGGTGAAAGTGTTATGGGTGCCTACCCCACTTTTAGATCGAAGAGATGCTGCTGCAGAAATGTTTATTAAGCATGTTCCATCCATAAGTGAAATTGATGTGGAACAAGAAGTATCACAAGAAATGTTCATGCAGTAAAAACATATTCATATAACATAGTCTGCATGATGTGGCTAATCCTAGTCATCCAATCATCCATGAACACCTTCTTTAACCCCTTTCCTTCACATGATCCACCTATAATCACGCGAGAGACAACATCCCACACCCCGACACTCCAGTGCTCTCCATGAACATCCAACTCCAATGGTCAAGACTGAGACAACCGAATCACCCTTGAAATCCAAAATCCATTCATGAAACTTTTCTTCACATGCATTCCATTTCCTCTAAGAATAGAATCCATCACATAAATCCGATCAATCCATCTTGTGAAGTTGATCATGTGATTATGTGAGTCCATAGTGAGAATTTCAAAATCTTATACAATCAAGGGGTAATGATCATTCAAATCCATTCATACTTCATTGAGTATTTTCATAAAGAATAATTTTACTCAACCATCATGAGAGCCTTATACCTTTGGTAATTTTATTCATTTATTCTCTCACGAGAGACCTTATAGCATCTGATTCACTGGTATATAATGGGATCATGTGAAGATTATGAAACCATCATGTGAATCCCTTTCCAATTTACTGGAGAGCCATCAAATTAATAGAGAATGGTTATTTGATGCCCTTGGAGTTGTTCACATGAATACTCAGTGGATATCAAGTGTTACATCATGAAAATCCATGTTGTGGCCACATGATATTGATCACATGAAGCCTCCACCACCTTCATACCAGCACACACAACGTATTCCCCATGAAAAGTGGTAATAGCCTTGGCCAACCATTGATTATATAAAACCCTGTTCCCTATAAAAAATATACATGAGATGGAGGGAGGATAATGGAGAAGCAGAGAAAAAGAGGAGATCAAGAAAAGGTATTCCACCTTTAAAAGAAATTCATCAGGTAATAGTGAGCTCCATTGTGTGATCCCTTTAGGATCACAAGAATGAATTACAAATTAAATATTATGAAATTCCCCTAGGTGAACTTCAGTTCATGCGAGGTATTCACATGATCATTTGATACCTCAATGGTTTCATGATCCCACTATGAAATCCCAAATTCATGTATGTGACACCAACATGCAACCCCTAGCGCAAGTCCACAATGACCCTTTCATGATCCCTTAGAGATCATTCGATTTCATGATGATCATGTGACCTCTATCATGTGATGTATGTGTGAAGCTCAGATATGCGCCTCTTCTCCATGTAGAGTTAATAGGTAGAACCCTTAGTCTCATGATGCCTTTGTTTAGCCATGCGATACAGGCTCTTGAACATGCAAGACACCCGTGCTGATGTCTATGAATATACACCAGTAGATATATAATTACCCCTTATGGTCTTGAAGAAGGGATCATGTGAACCCTTGGTCTTGCAAATTTGTAAACCCTTGATCTTGAAATACTCACATGCAGCCTTGGAAGTGGATGCCACGACATAAAACACCCCCATAGATCCCCAACCATACAAAGTAATCTTTGTGGACATGAACCCCATGCATGAATATGGGTCGAAAATACTTGGACAAGCACCCTTGTCCATGCTGTGGCTCCAATGAGAAACCTCTAAACACATCAACAGAACCCATAAAAAAAACCCCTTTTGAGGTCATGTGAATCACATGAAAAATGGAGCTTCATGAGAATACATCATAATGGAACTACTCTCCACATTCAAAGGAATTAACATGCACAAGAAACTGGGATCGAGACCACCTCTCACCATGAAATCCTCAGGATGTGCGGTTTTAGCATAATCCCTTGGCCATACACCCCCATTCCCATGAAAAATGTTTCCCATGTGACTGAGGCACGATCACTTTGGACATGAAACTCCAACACTTGGACATGTGTGTGATCCTAGAAATGTCTAAAATACCCCATCACATGAATCTCTTAAGATCATGTGATCACAAGACTCTTCACTAGTCTTACAATGCCCTTAGGTGGCATTGGATGTGTCACTTTGATCATGAGACAAACCTTGGACAAGTTGCTTTGATCATGCGATAAGTCTTGGAAAATTTAGGTTGATCATATGAAAACTTACTGGACATTTATGCTTTGGTCACGTGAAAAAATCCCAGACAATGCACTTTAATCATGTGAAGAAATCCAGGACTGTAACATCTCAGCCTTGACCACTAATACAGTAGCCAGATCGGTGGGTCACATTGCCTTAAACATGACTCCCCATACGCCAGAGGCTTCTAACTAGTAGCGAGGGTGTGAAGATGGTACAATGGGGAGACTATACCCTCATGTTAGAGTATCACAATGGTATATCAGGAAATAAACAATAGGCAACAATGAAAGAAGTAATAAATAAATTACAGATCATCAAAATAATAATATAAACTAAATATAAAAGACATCCAATTTCAATATACAACAAATGCATGCATGTTCAGATGACGATACAAAATTTATACAATAGACATACAATAGGAAATGATATAGTACAATACATGAATAAAAAAATAGTTAAAATAAAATCTCCAAGGGAAATCTCCATGAGCATCCTGAGATCTATCTCTTTTATGTGATCCTAACTCCCAGGTATAAGCTAAACAAGATAATAAATCAACCATGGTCCTGCAAATATAAGGTATACTCGGGTACCCCAGTGTAATGGCGACCTTTGCAGGGTGTGAGATAATAATCCCAGTAGGTTCGCACCCATGGTGTCTACGATTGAAACTAGTCTATGAAATATAATTTTAAGCAGTGTACAAGTATAACATAAATATAAAAAATATTGAATAAATAAACAACAACCTACCTAGGTTCCCAAGGGATACCTGGCAGCTATACCTACTTCGGATCATATCCAGAATACATGTATAATTAGTTACCATACATATATAGTATATATATATACGTATATAATATAGTTCTATATTGAATCCACCTATATAAACCTAGTACATGTGAACATAAGTGGTCATATACCTGAAATACTAGTTGTTGACTGTACTGGGTCATAACTCAGACATCCATAACCAGTCTACAGGAGCCTAAAAGCTCAAGAAATAGGATACTTTTCCTACATCCCAATAGAGTGAGAGATGTTATGCTACAACACTCAATTTGGTGAGTGACCCACCTTGGAAACACTCTCATCATGGAACATGGTGTGTAAAACCCATCTCCCATATAATATCATGGGTGTGACATTCCATACTCAATGCCCGATGTAAGGGATTGTGATTATACTCCATGGTCAACACCCATTACCATCATCCATAACCTATATCAAGGAATATCATTTATAATATAAGGCATGAGGAAAAACCTCTGATGAAACTTATGTATCAATCCTATATAAAGGAATCGTCATAGTTATAATAAATATCCATGAGAAAATACCTCTCATGCTTTATAATTACAAATCCCATATAAAGGCATCATCAAATTTATAATATTATACATAAGGTGGTACCTCTTATGAATTTAAAATAGCCAATTCCAGTTCCATTAAGACCTTACAATTCATATAAGCATTTACAAAGTATAATCAATAGGCGTGGCCTTACCACCATTATAAAGTTTTAAGAGGCACTTAGGAGTTACCAAGGTCAACTGGTAAATTACCTACATGGTTAATCCCATTTACAAAGCAATCCAAGTACTTTAGAGGTGCTTGGTTAAAAATAAAAATTTATAAAAGGAGGGAAACTCATTTTATAACTTCAATAAAGGCTATATACAAAACATTCCATTTTCCAAACCATGACATAAAATCATTAATATAAGCACATTATAAACTACAAATCATCCCTTTTTAATTTCTAAGATAGCACAACCCATTCAAGGGATTTTATTATAAAATCATTAAGTTGTTTATAAACAATTAATATAACATTACTAGGCATACCATTCAAGATTATGAACATAATAAACCAAAGTTTCATTTTATAAATAAAATATCAATCATGGAAAAAAATAAATGGTTTAACATGGTACTTAGAAGGTGCCATTATCAATTTATCAAACATCTACAAGGGGAAATTCTATCATTAAAACAAGACAAAAAATTAGAAGGTGTTTCGAGCATTTAATTCATTTAATTAAAAAAGAAAAACATGCTAGTACACCCATGGGGTGTCCACATACAAAATTTTCATCCTCTAAACTACCAAATAGGAATCAAAGGATGCATATCATAGTGAAACAATCAATTTTATATGAAGGAACCAATAATAAAGAAATGTACAACAAAATATGACGTGCAACACAAAAAAATCATTTATAAATCAATTAAAACTTTTGGAATAATTTGTAGACCACCTACCTTATGCTTAAGATGTATCACTCATCCAATATCAAGCTCTGATTCGGTATGGTTTGGAAGAAATCGATGAAATAGATATTTTCCCTAAAAACAGGTTAATGAGATCACACCAAAATAGCACATCCAAGAGGATATTAAATGAAGAATGATTCAAAAGGACTCAAGAGCTTCCCGATATGGATCCATAGAGACTGATGGTGTGTGATTCAGAAAATAGACGAAGGTGTTATCTTGAAGCTTAGCTTAAAAAGGGGGAGGAGCCCACTGCATAGGGAGAGGAGGCTCACGCAGCTTCCAGGTGAGGAAGAAGAAAGGAAAATAAAACTTAAATCTATTAAAGGCATTTTGTTCATTTTACCCCTAAAAACTGGGCTGCATGGTTTGGCTGCATGGTTTTTCCAAACCATGTACCAACCATGCGAAACCCATCCCTAAGAAAACACCTCGCACGATTTAACCCGCATGGTTACCTAAATATGCACCAACCATGTGATGACTAGTTCTTAGGTACTGCCTAAGTGGAACTAACCATGTGGGGTGGGCATGCAATTTGGGTAAACCATGTACAACCTGTGTGGGGCACTTCTACTCTGCTACAACCCCATAGTTTTCTGCTGGGGGTTGCACAGTTTTAGAAAAAACATGTTCCCTATACAAACCATCTAAACCTTTGATTTTCGAACCTTGGTGCTCCTAAAACTCAATGAGACACCTTAGAAACCTCTTGGGACTTCATCCAAGTCCAAAAAACAATACATTGAAGTGTTCCAACTCTCAGAATTATGTTTTGAAGCTCATTTCAAAGAACGACCCATCCAGTAAACACCAAAAATTCAAATTCCTTTGGATTTTTGTTCAATTAAAAAACAAGGGTAATTACAACCTTTTCACCTTAGAACTACTCATCATCGAGAAGCCTTTTGGAACAACAAAAGCATCACCCTACCTATGAGGGTTGTAAAGTATCATTCAAATGTCCTTGTTACATTTCTAAATTCACAAAGCACCTCTGAGAATTCCTTGAACACATGACATTTAAGCCATTAAAACCCAATCCAACGCTCGATTTTCAATAGAGAGAAAGAAACAGAGCTTACCCAAGCCTGTTTAGCTAAATACATGATCACGTCATCATCACATTAAATATCTGGCCAAATGTGCTCCCCAACTTAGGTTTTAACATCAAGAGAGACCAATTCTAAACCACGAAACCTCCACTATTTTAATTTTCTTACAAAGCACACCTTTAAGCATTCTAATGATGCTCCTATCATGATTTCTTTAACTAGGAAGACCTGATTACTTTTGAGGCCATATATGGGACCTCATTATAAAAAATGATCAAACCTGATCAACCCAATCGATGTTGGTTGCACAATATTTTCTCGAAAGACATGGCTGACCTTTAGATCGCACCCACCTTAACCCGATGGCATGTTTTAAAATAGTTCCTCAATGACCATAGCCACTTAACAGGAAGGATAACAAGTCAAGCCACCTCTGACTGAACTTTCTCAAAACACCTGTCTTAAAAGGATGGTGCATTTCCAACTGAACTACAATGACTTCTCCTAAGGCATATTACATTCATAATAAGCACATTAACCAAAGCTTACCCCTAACCTCCAATGAATTTCCTTGATAAAACCATCACCTAGTCATTTAACCCATCATACCTCAACATGAACATGGGAGAAATCCCGATCTAGACCACTAGAATCATCACCCCTTTTTAAACATCACCTTCGAGCCTGAAAAAAAGGTCCGGGATAACCATAGATTCAACAAATTGGAATCCAAGAAACTAAACCATGGTAGTCCATACTCTAAGTTTACAAGATAGATGTTTGTACAAGTACAAAAACATCCACTTCAGATCATTGACTGAGCCCAGAATGACATCCGTCTAGTGGTTGAGTCAAAGGAAAGAATGACTGGTGTTCAAGAGTTCATCCAAGGAATTATTATATAGGAACCCTGATGAAATCTATACTAAAAAAACCTCGAAGAAAACCATGCGTCCAGTGCATAACTCTGATAGAGATCACACCCCAATCCCAATAGTTTTTAAAACTTTAGAATGATGTAAGGCTGATGCTCTCTTAGTGTATCGGGGATGATTTCAAGATAGGGGACATTATAATCTCTTCAAAAGATCACACTAATATAATTTTAATGGATTACAACCAACCAAGAAACTAAAAGGAGAACACTCGAACCACTACTGGTTGATTTCTTAAAAGAAGCTTGACTTCACCTACTGATGCACCATCATTAACCGAACCACAATGCCTTCACCATCCAAGGAATCCCATGATCATTCACACTTTATCACTAAAGTCCATCCAAGACCAATGGTGTTTCTCAAAGGTTGCATACACATCCAATAACAACAACGTCATGATTCCAAGAAATCACCGACGTTTACAAAACTCTCTAGCCCAAATGAAATTCAAGAAAAACTGACCATTTCTAAACTATCCTCTTTGGTTGTTCTTCTTCTACTTGGAAGGACACAACACATCACTCCATACCTTTGGAGTGTCCTAGTAATCGAAATAAGTGACAAAACATATACTCATAAGAACACTAGATCCTATTCACTTTAGACACACACATGACGCTCCTCCGAGCCACACTCACATACATAATAGCATTAGAGAAATTGTCATGAAAGCCAGAACCAAACCAATTAGCATGTCAAAACACCCGAGTTTTAAGGATTTGATCCCAAACATTGGGATGTAATGATTCCATTTAACACTCAGGACACTATACTATGGAGATAAACCAAGACTTAACTCAATAGAATGAGGTTGAATGATTATACCAAAATCAATCGGCTTGTTATATCATTTAACTACTCAATGGGTAACATGTACATGAACTCATACTACCTCGAGGTTTCATGAGAAAATGACACATCCTTGATACTATGCCTAGGATATACACCCTATGAATTCAAGTCTTGGATAGACCATATAGAAAATTGGATCAATGTCATTTTATCTTATATGATTGGAAAACAAACTGACAACCTCATGAGTCACCCAAAGAAAAATAAACAGGGTCACAAGACCTACAAAGTAGATGACCATTCCCTAGGCATGTCTAACCTACTGAATCCAAGAATCACACGATGATCACATCCATAAAAATGGTCAAGGAAAACATGACCACCCATTCGAACAAGGGTTTTGTTTTGAAACTAAGAGTCCTACTAGGGACAACAACACCCGAATGACACCAACGCCACTAATGCAAATCGGGCCTTTAACAACACTAGTAAAAGGGATTTATCAGTGCTATAGAAGCATTGATAATGTAAGAAATGTTAAAGAGTTACCTTTAACACCACTCGTAAAAATATATGATAAAGTCTCCCTTTAATAGCACTATAAAAATCATTGATAAAGGGGGCCTTTTTCAGCACTGATAAAGGCCCACTGATAAAGGGTGTAATTTTTTTTCATGGCCCACCCCCACCTTTATCAGACCTACCCAACCCCTTTTATCTGTACTTCCCCCACCCATTTATCAATGATTTAGATAATCACACCCCCAAGCATGTACCCCTACCTTTAGCGAGTTTCAAACCCGAGACCTCCAGCTTATACACCAACGGTTTTTCCACTCCACTATACTATTTTGTTTTACATTTTATGATATATCTATATATTAAAATATATTTTGTTATTTTTTTTATCCATATATTTATATATTTATGTATATATATATGTTTATATATATATATTTAAATATATATTTATTTATATATATATTTTAAAATGGATATTAACTCTGAAAACCCTTGAAACACATAAAAATGTTAAGAAAATCTAAAAACCCTAAACCCATAAAAATAATTAAATGAGCATAAATTTTGATTTAGGAGTCCGTTTCAGATCCAAAACCAGTAAAATAAAATATCATGAAATGATATTCGATATGATATGTGGTACAGGTCGAACAAACACCCAGATCAGAAGTTATAGACATTTAAATTTTAAGAAATCAGGTTCGGTGACAAAAAACTCTATTTTGGAGGACTTATAGACCTTTTTGGGATTGAAAAACTAGAAAAATCTATTTGAACTCAGTTTGAGACTATATTAGGCATAGATCTTGTCACAAAATTTGATTTGATATGTGGTAAATCCCAAAGAGACACCCAAATAAAAAGTTATGGCCGTTTAAAGTTTGAGTTTGATTTTTGACTTTTTTGAAACTATAATATATTTTATTCCTTTTATTATCACATGATTTAAATATCATGTGGTTTTATCTCATTTAATAAGCTTATATTTTACCAATTTTTTAGATGAAATGGACTCTCAAATTGAAAGTTATTATTTTTTAGGGTTTTAGGGTTTTTAGGGGTTTTAAGGGTTTTTCACATTCGACAGCCTTTAAAACAACCATAAGTTCTAAACCATGTGTCTTTTTCCCCCTACTACATATCAAATTGAATCATATGATGAAATATACAACTTGATGACCTATGGGAACCCTCAATCACCTCTATTGAGGCAAGAAAGTCCTAGAAGACCTCCAAATGACCATAACTTATGCTACCAGTGCCCGTTAATGAAATATATATTTTTTAAAATATACCTTTTATTAGTGCTAGTAAAAAAGCACTGATAAGGGGGGGGGGTGGGTGGGTCTTTATCAGTTCTTATAAAAAAGTGTTAATAAAGACCACCCTTTTATCAGTGCTTTTTTAGAAGTGCTGATAAAGACCCCCCTTTATCAGTGCTTTTTTAAAAGCACTGATAAATGTCTTTTTTATCAGCACTTTTTTAATAGAATTAATAAATGGGGGGGGGGGGTATTTATTATTAATTTTTACAAGTGTTTATAAATGGACCCCTTTAACAGTGCTAAAAAAAGTGTTGTTAAAACCCTAGCACTAGATAAACCCATTTTTGTAGTAGTGCGTCAGAAAAATCACAATAAAAGAAAGACATTTAAGCTATAAGGGTGATAACTACCTCGATCCAACCCCTCATGGAACCCAATATCATTTTTTTATTTATGGAAATTACAAACACCCAAATGGGTCATCACATGAGAAACATGCCCCAACTAACCTACTTGGGACCAGTTGTGCATTTATGAAGGTAACCAATTTCATTTCAAATTAAAATTGAACATCATTTTCCTTTATGACCATTTCAGAATACAACATGGTCATATAAACAAAGGTTCAATTACATGGGTTTCCACCACCCAAATCTATAAATAACTCATACACTATATTGATCAAAGTATAGATCCTATTTAATTGGAACCAATCCACTTTAAAATTAAATCTTTAATAGCCTTTATATTTTAACCTGTTCAATATATATACCATGATCATGTATAATGGTTTAGTTATATGGGTGGACATATACCAATCCATAAAGTTCTCGTACAATTTATAGGTTGGAATTTAGATCTCATTAATTGAAACCAATTCACTTTAACATTTAAACTATAACAAACATTCCATTTTAAAAAGGGTATTTAGATATATAAAGCTCAAATATGGTTCAAGTATATGGGTTACTAGTTATCATTCCTGTCGAAGTGTTGTTTTTTGACAATCCAAATTGTATTACCCGAACAAGTATAATACCAATAAAGGATCGATCCATAGGGAAAGGGAGTTATCATTTTTTTTGTTTATCAAATTTTAATTGATTTAGTGAATTCTTTTGAAATTTAGAATTGATTTTGTCTTGTTTTGTGATAAAAAGTGATTGGATTTCAATTTCTTAATAAATTACTTGAAATATAAAGAAAAATATGGGAATTTTATTTGGATGAAAATTTAGAGAGAAATGCATCAGAGATGTGGATTTTAAAGGTTGTTATTAAATCAATTTTCTTATGAGGTTGTTTTGTTCATGTCAATTCACATCTCTGGGTAAATATTATATTAGAACCTCCTTGGTCTGGTGAGTTTTGTTTAAATCAATAGAAACCAATTTCTTTGGTTTAGAAATTGTTTTCTCTTAATTTTATTAACTGCAGTCCCTTTTGAGACAAATAAAACACCCAATGGTCATGGATGATTTTAATCGTAATTCCTTAAAGGATCCCTAGAAATATTGTTCTTGGTCCGATATGAGATTTATAGTGATATTTAGAAAGAATTAATAAGGAATTAGGAGAACAAAGTATAAAAAACACAGTTACAACATCACAAATGAAAAGTTACAACTCATAATAGTCCACAGCCCCAACACATAGGGATTTAGCTACTCATAGAGTAACTAGTAATTAGATAACTTGTTATAACTAAATACATCATCTCAAAATACTTAGAGAGAAGGTCATCGGGAAGGTAGCACAAAAGCACCTTCTCTCCTCTCTTCTCTCCTCTTCTTTCTCTCTCTTATTCTCTTCTTGGCCATTTTTGAAGTTCTCTCCCTTCGAATATCAAATAATGGATGCAGGTTGAATGACTATAGAACTTGGAAGGACTGACACATATTTATAGATTTTATCAGTACACAGTGTGTACCAGGAAGTACACGGCGTGTACTACTAGTAAATACATTTTGACCATCTTTTCTTCACCAGTAGGTGAGATAACATGCAGTCTTTGACTTTGAAAATGGTGCTTCCTGGTAGGTGGAAATACATGGCGTGTAGAGCCTCCCCACACGCCATGTATTATGGTTCATCATCCACAAAATTATTCTAGAAGGTCCACACATCATGTGTCGGGGATGTAAACGGTGTGTAGTCTTCAGTCGGAAACATGGGAGTGTAGTCTTGCTCTCAGCCACCAATCACTTCTAGAAGGGGGTACATGACATGTATCATGACACACATGGCATGTAATGGTTTCTAGAAACTTTGGCATGTACTTGGCTTGGCCAATCCATGTTGGGGTGCTGATACATGGTGTGTTTCCTAAAGTACACGCCGTGTAGTTTGGAATTTTTGATAAACTTCCCCCGATTTATGTCTTTGGCATGGAAATACCTGAAAATCATCATGATCACCAATAAAAATAATTTGAACCACAAAATAATTTAAATTTGGTAAATAAAAAGTTTTTATTCTCATTAAAATATATGTAAAAGTATACACAAATAGGGTACATCAAACTCCCCCATACTTGGTCGTTTTCTTGTCCTCAAGCAAGATATCAACATCTAATAAATAGAATTCATACTCTAAAAATAAATAATTTAACTAATTATAATTGTAAATACTAAAATCATAGTAGAATATTTTTAAAAGGCACAAAACAAATTTCATTTCCAAAGATATTCTAATCACGCCTCATATATATTATAATTGAAAATTTACATCCTCCTTCATTCACATTGTTTAACTTTTCATAAATAAACACACCACTTGATGATTTACCTCACCATAAGATACCAAAATCATCACTCAAGATTTATTTAATTAGAGTTATTCTCAATCTTAAGTAAATTCAATCTATCCATAGGTTTGCAAGTGTTCTCATTCTCCACTTTAGAAATTTAAATCACAAAAATCACGAGGGATTTCATCAAGGTTCAAATGTTTATGAGGCTAAGGGTTGGTAAGTAATAATGTGAAAAATAATCTCAAAGGCTAAAAAAGGGGTATAAATTCTTAAACAAAAATGCATGATATTCAGAATAGATATTAAAGAAAAATGAACCCCCAATCAAGATCTCTCAAAGGTATCATTACCATGATATTCCTTTTCCAATATGGGCCCATAAACCAATAATATGTAATAAAGAGTCTGGTCCCTCTTTTTCATATTTCATTTTTTTTGTTTTTTAAACATTGAGGGACCACCAAGAATAAAATTTATAGTAGGATATGGAACCCTTTTTTCCCAAATGAACAAGTGAAACCCCCCATACTTAAGTTCATGGTTGCTCACAAAAATGTACCATGAAAAACCAAAGTCCCTCTTTTCAAAAATCAAATGAATAATCATACAAAATTATAAAATAATTAGGGTAGGAAGGGAAAATAGGCTTGTAATGTGGCTTCCTATCAAGGCAGTTTAAGGTTTATAAGGGTTTACAGAGGTCAGATGTAGGGTAGGTCTCAAGGTCAAAGGCTGAAAAAAAATCAAATGCCTCAATCATTTTAATGTGATTAAAAAATTGTCGTATTTGAAAGAGAAAAACTATAAAATTCTGGTAGTTATTCACATCCCAAGAATCTATAAAAAAAGAGGGTATAAGAAAGAATATGTAAAAAATGTTTAGAATACCTCTTGGGAAAAAAAATATAGGGGTAAATCAGGTCATGACATAAATACAAAATGATTAGTCTAATAAATGTAAATGTCTAAGGCTTAAAACACAAAATCAAACTATATCAGTAATCATTTTATAATTCTTTGGAAATTTAAATAACCATATAAATTTTAAAACCCCCCTTTATTCTTTTATTATTTTTAATTTTAATTAATCAAAAATTTTCTACAATTTAAAATATGTAAACTATTAATGATGTATCCTATATTAGTTTAAGGTAAGGACTAGTGTAATCAGAGGCCATCCCTCATACTTAATACAACACATGGTCCTCGAAGTGCAATACCAAGGAATAATAGGGAACACGAAAAATATAGGGATCAATCAAGTCATGACATGAATACAAAATGATCAGTCTAATAAATGTAAATGGATAAGGCTTAAAATCCAAAATCAAACTATATCAGTAATAATTTTATAATTCTTTGGAAATTTAAATAAGTATATAACTTTTAAAATTCCCTTTTATTCCTTTATTATTTATAATTATAATTAATCAAAAAATTCCTACAATTTTAAATATGTGAACTATTAATTATGTCTCCTAGATTAGTTTAAGGTAAGGACTAGTGTAATCAAAGGACCTCCACCACAATTAATACAACACATGGTCCCCCAAGTGCAACACCAAGGAAGAAGAGGGAAAATAGAAAAAAGGGGTGCAAGACTAAGGGAAGTACTGGAAGAAGCAAACCGAAAATAGATAAGAAAAATAAATACTGAAAAATAATCCCCTTATAAATAGAGAGGCCCAAGTCACTCCAGGGTACCTGTGACCGATGAAGGAATGGAAAAAGAAAAATGGTAGGCATACAAAATATAATATACCAATAATAGAATAAAACACACACACACACACATAATGAAAAGAAATGTGTGATAAACTAATCACGGGGTCACTTTATAAGAGGAATCATCTGTAATAGGAGGATCGGGTAGTGAAGGTGCGACAATAGCAGTAGAGGCCATAGGCTAGGGAGCCATGATCGGAAGAGGAGCCGTAGTAGCTGGATCCTTAGGAGAGGAACCCCAAGTGGGTGGCTCTACAGTGATTCTTGGGTTGGTATCAAGAGTGGGAGCAGCGAGGCTAGTGGTAGAGAGGAGAACTAAATCCATGGACATCGCTGTAAATGGTGGTGGAGCTGCTGAAGAAGGGTTTGGAGTGGAGGTAGGAATAGGTGATGGGGGTAGTGGAATGCCATGATGCTGAAGAAGAATCCCCAACATCTACTCAAGCCAGTCCAGTTGAAGAACCAGACAAAACTGGTGCTGCTCCACCACATCTAGGTGGAGGGTAAAGGGGAGATCGACCGAGGGTGTGGAGGGAGGTGGGGTGGTAGAAGGAACAGAGGAAGAAGGAAGATAAGAATAAGAAAGAAGGCCAGAAGAAGTGGGGCAGGGTGGGGAAGGGACAACTGCAGGTGGATGGGGTGAATCCTGAGCAGCAACACCAGTAGGAGAAGGTGGGTCATCCCTCACCCCTGTAGAAGCAGGGGCATCCTGCACAAGCACAAAGCTCTCTCCCCGATGCTCGACCAACCTCATGAGGATAAGCATGATGAATTCCATATGTTTAGGAGAACCTAAGTGATTGTGAGGGAGATATGGCTCAAAAAATCCCAAAAAGTGTGCCAACTAGGTGTCATAGAACCCATCATTCATGTTTCCCTAACATTCGTGGATCATGGAGTTGAAATAGGAGGTGTCCATACAAGGGAGGTCAGGGTAGTCATGTTAGACGATACAGGTCAGGATCTCTATGTCCCACCCGGACACAACACCCATATCCTCTTTGTAGGGAAAAAGAATGGCGCTAAATCACCAGTGAAGGAATCAAAGAGGAGGGTCAATGATGAGAGTGATCTTATGCGAGTTGGGGGTGTACCTATGGTCAATCCCAGAAAGCTCTCACCACATCACAATAATATCAGAGCGCTCGAGGTAGGTCAAAGTGGAGACAAGAGGTGGGGTGGAAGGATGGGGATAAAAGCCGCACCCTCTTTCAAACTCAGCCATAGTAAGTGAAAAAGGTCATCCCCCTAGCCAGAAATGAATTGGGCGAGCTGTATTTGTGGGCGTCTACCGGTACATGGGCCCATCGAACTTGATGGTGGCTATGAACTCCAAAAATAAATCTTGGTACATAGAAGTACTGAACTAGAAAGTATCTAGCAGGTGAGTATGGCCCAAAATCCCCTCAATATCCTCCCAGATGCCAAGGTGTTGTGGAACCAAAATGTTAAGGAAGTGACAGCTCATCTAGATAGTACGAAGAGAAAAACGCAGCAATCGCTCTGCCATAGGATGGTCCTCAAGAAAAACCAAGCAGGGATACAGAGGTGGCCAGGCAGTAGCCAGTGCAGGTGGTGGTGGAAAAACTGGTGCTGGAGTAGATGGTCCCACCATTGAGGTAGAATATGGAGTAGTGGATATGTGAGTGGGCACAGATGGCTGGACAGAAGGTGGAGGTGCGGGCTCGGTCAGGTCCACCACTGGGATGGATGGTAGCTCAGAGGGAGTGGAGCCAAAATATGGAGCAGTAGTAGAGGAGCTCTCATACACAATAAATAGAACTGAAGCCACCATCATAGGATTAGTAGTAGAAGGGGCCTTAAAAATTCTTAGATCAATAGATTTCATAGGTGGAGGTGGAATCAGGAGAGGAAGCAGAGCGACCAACATTGGGGGATGGAAAATAATAAAATCTAAGACAAGATGCTCGTAATGCCGAAGATGAATCCGATGGCGAGGAGGCCGCTTCCCACTTGAAAGATCACTATCATCCATAAATGGTATGAAAAGAAAAGAAAAAAAAAAAGAAAATAAAAAGAAAAATAAAAAGAAGAAAATGTGAGAAAACTAAAAAAAAAGTAGAACATGGTGTGTAGATCCAGGATACACGACGTGTAATAGGAGTTGTGTAAGAACCCGTGTACCATGGATAGACATGCCGTGGGGGCATGTGTCAAGAAAAAACTCATTACATGGTGTGTAAAAAGGTTTACACGCTGTGTAGTATAAGATAGAGTGGGGGACGTGTAAAGAGCCAGACATGGCTCGACTAGGGCAGGGAATCAGACCATATACATGCCTTGCGGAAAGGAGTACACATCATTTAAGTGAACATCATTTGTGAGACATGTAGTCTATCCACACGGTGTCCTCTGAAGGGTCGAAGGACATGATGTTTCCCAAAGAGACACACCGTGTATAAGTACATGGGAAGGGGTCTGTTTCCCGAATAGACACGACCAGGGACAAAAGGCTCGGGGAGGCACGATACACGACGTGTATTGAATGTACACACCATGTATGAGAAAAATGAAGAAAATGTGTCGTGTGTGTCCGTGTATAGAAAATACACGACATGTGTTTTTCGTGAAATCCGTGTGCTGTGCGGGAAATCGAAACGTTGGATGATCCAAAAATCATGCTAAATGCTATGAAAATAGAGAAATAAAGGGTGAGGAAGTGTGTACCTAGACTGAGGATCACAATGTAGTAGAAATCAGAAGCTAAAACACATGAAATCGATGGATTCAGATCAAGGAGGGCAGACAACATCTAGAGGAAGAAAATGGGGAGAGGGGGGGGGGGGGGGTCACAGGACACGGGCTCAAGCTGGGTGGGGCGCGACCTTTATAGCCATGATAAATGGCATGTACTAGTACCTACACACCGTGTATTGATTTTTTTGATAAAAAACAAAATATAATTATTATAGTAAACTATATAATAATTAATATTAATAATTAAAATAAAAACACACACACACACACACACATATATATAATTTACTAAAAATAAATCTATACACGTAATGTATTGGGAAATACATGTTGTGTGTTCTAAAATTGGAAAAAGAGAAGTACAACCTTTGGTCTAGTGCTTGGGGTGAGGTTTGAACCAACGATCAACCAATCCAAACGCAATCCCTCAATCACTGGAGAAAAGGTTATACTACTGATTATGTTTATGAATTATATATATTTATTTTATAGGGCCAATACTACACAGGATGAAGAAAAGGCACAACGTGTGGTTTTTAATTGTAATTAAAGGGATGAAGCAGGGAGATTAGCCGTGTTCGAACCCATGTCTTTTGGATCCAGGGCCGAGACTCTTCCAATCTACTAACTTCACCTGCATGTATGTTAGTATTTCAAAAACTATTTAAATTATTTAAAACTTGGCACACACGATGTATTTCGAAATGCACATCATGTGGTTTTATAAATATGAAAAATGATTGAAATGGTTTGGTTGTCCGGATTCGAACTCAGGTCTTTTGAAAACCACTATACGACCCTAGCCAGCTTGTCCATACCCATCATGGGTCTTCTTTTATTTAGGAAAACTTATATATGATTTTGAAAAATACCACTCACGTCTTGTAAGAAAACATGAGTATAAAAATGATGAACCCCATTCCAAAGGTAGGTATGTAGGGATTCGAATTGGAGATGACTCAGATAAACTCTAATGACTTAACCATAAGCACCATCATGATCCCTGTTTATTAAGTTAGTTAATATATATATTTATAATATTAGGAATATAAACTAAAAATATTAGTACACACCATGTATATAGGTGGTACACAGTGTGTAACCTCTGGGTTACCTCCCAGGAAGCACCTTTGTTTTAGGTCGTTGGATTGACCTAACTACCTCTTGTTATATAAAATTAATGGTGGATATTATACCCACTAGATCCTCCAAATGATGATAAAGATTTATACATTTTCCATTCACCTTGAAATGTTGTCTATATTCACGAGTAATTTCCACCGCACCATGGTGGAAAACTTTGATCACTCAGAATAGTCGACTTCAGCTTTCTGGGAAACAATCATATACATGAGTTGAAGATAAATAACTGATCACCTAGTTGGAAGGTTTTATGGGAAATCATCTAGTCATGGATCTCTAATGTCTTTTCTTTATAAATTCTGGAATTATCATACTCCTCCCATCGAATCTTATCAAGATTCATGTGTTGGAACTTGTGATTCTCTTATACAGCCTTAAAATCAAAATTTAGGGCCTTGAAGACCCAGTAGGTTTTATGCTCCATCTCCCCTGGTAGGTGGATTGGATTCCCGTAGACAAGGTGGAACTGATACATCCCCAGAGGTGTCTTGAAGGTGATCTAGTATGCCCATAAGGCATCATCATGCTTTTTGGACCAATCCTTCCTTGAAGCTCCCACCATTTTCTCCAGGATTTTTTTTAGTTCTTGATTTTATAATTCCACCTGTCCACTAGATTTGGGATGATATGGTGTTCTCATGTGATGCTTAACCCCATACTTGAGTAACACATTCTTCATTAAGGTATTATCAAAATGTGTTCCCCTATTGTTGATCAATACTCAAGGAATTCCAAATCTAATGAAGATGTTTTTCTTCAAAAAGGCCACAAATACCTTGGCCATGTCATGTTCTGTAGTAGTGTCTCCCACCCACTTAGAGACATAATCCACACGGATGAGTATGTAAGAGTTCCCATATAAAGGGGGAAATGGCCCCATGAATTCTATTCCCCAAACACCAAAGATTTTGACCTCTAGGATGGGGTGTTGAGGCATCTCATATCATCATCCCATATTAACTATCCTATGACATCGATCACACCTATTAACAAAGTAATGAGCATCCCAGTGCATGGTAGGCCAAAAAAATATAGACTGCAGGATCTTCGCTATTGTACGGTCTGGGCCATGATGCCCTCCAACTGGTGAGGAGTGACAGAACTCTATAACTCCTTGAACTTCATTATATGGGATGCACCGATGAATCACCCCATCACCACATGATTGAAAGAGTAGAGGTTCTTCCCATAAATACCTCTTGACATCAGATAAAAATTTCTTTTTTTGCTAGTAAGTGAGATCGAAGTAAACTACTCCTATAACCAAATAATTTGTAATATCTGCATACCAAGGCTGATGTGGTCCCTCAATTGAGAAAATTTGATCATCAGAGAAGTCATCCCTAATGTCTCTATCATCCTCATTCTCCAAATGAGGCAGTTCTAGGTGGGAGAGGTGGTCAACAATAATGTTCTCACCGCCCTTCTTGTCATGGATCTCCAAGTCAAACTATTAGAGAAGAAGCACCCAAAAAATGAGTTATGTCTTCACGTACTTCTTGTTTAGAAAATACTTGAGTTCTGAATAGTTAGTATATACAATAACTCTGGACAACACTAAGTAAGAAAGGAATATGTCAAATTCAAAAACCAATAAAAGAATTTATTTCTCTGTGGTAGTGTAATTCACCTATAATTCATTCAGAGTTATTCGAGAAAAGTAAATGGGATAGAAGATGCGATCCATCTATTTCCCCAGTACTATGCCCACTTCATAGTTGCTAGCATCACACATGAATTCAAATTTCACCTCCCAATTTGGAGTAATCATCACTGAATCTTCCACCAGTCGTTGCTTCAGATGCTGAAAAGCCATAGAACATGTCTTGTCAAACTCAAAGATGAAATCCTTGGAGAGGAGATTTGTGAGTGGCTGGGAAATCTTTGAAAAGTCTCAGACAAACTGTTTTTAGAAACTGGCATTCCCCAAAAAACTTTTGATATCTCTGACAGAAGTTGGGATGGGTAGATTTGAAATGACTTCTATCTTTACAAGATTAACTTCTATCGCTTTCATAGAGATCCGGTGGCCTAATATGATATCACTCTGCACCATAAAATGGAAATTTTCCAGTTTAAAATTAGGTTAGTGTGCATTCACCTTTCCAAAACCAACTTTAGATTCCTCAAACAAGTGTTGAAGGATTTTCTGTAGATGAAAAAATCATCCATAAAGACCTCCAAGATTTTTTCAGCCATGTCATGGAAGATTGCCAACATACATCGTTGGAAGTTGTAAGGAGCATTGCACATCCCAAAATACATTCTTCAATAAGTAAACATACCGTAGGGGAATGTGAAGGTGCACTTTTATTGATATTTAGGGGAAATTGATATTTGGTTGTATCCAGAATAACCGTTGAGGAAGCAGTAAAATTCATGCCTTGCCAGTTTTTTCTATCATCTGATTCATAAAGGGCAATAAGAAGTGATCTTTCTGCATTGCATCATTTAACTTTAGGTAGTCTACACAGACTCTCCAACCCATGACTATCCATGTGGGTATGAGTTTATTTTTATCATTGGAGACCACGGTGATATCCCCCCCTTTTTGGGTACCACTTGCAGAGGACTCACCCATGGGATATCTGAAATGGGGTATATGATTCCTGTATCTAACAATTTTATTACCTACTTATTCATGACTTATTTCATGGGAGGGTTCAGCCGTCACTGTGGTTTCCAAGAGGGGTTTTTTCCTTCATCTAGTAGCACCTTGTGGGTGCAAATGGTGGGGTTGATGCTTGTTAGATCATTAATTGTCCACCCAATGGCCTGTTTTCTTCTTCATAGAACTTTTAGGAGTGCCTCTTCTTGATCTTTTGTGAGTGAAGCATTGAGGATTACTGTAAGAGTGTTTTTGTCACCCAGGTATCCATATTTTAGAGATGAAGGGAGAGGTTTTAGCTCAAGTTGAGGTGCCTTCAGGATCAAGGGCACAATTGGTATCACCTTTGCTCTCTCCAAAATGTCTAGAACAACTGTGCATTTCCAGTAATGACCAACCTGACCTTCAAGAAATTACAACTCCTCGGGTGCATCTTGGGTATCTGTGAAGAGTGGGTTATCAATGATAAAATAACTTACCAGAACATCTTCCTCACAGATGAAGTGCTCATCTATTTCTATTACCACATAATAGTCCTCATGTTCCAATAGTGATGCCTACTTGACAGCCTTGAGGATGTTATAGGAGACTCTTTCATCGCCTACTCGGAAGATTAGTTATCCTTGGTGGACATAGATCAATGCCTTACCAGTGTCCAAGAAAGGCCTTCATAGAATCAAAGGTGCCTCTTAGTCTTCCTATGTGTCTAGAATGATGAGGTCTGTAGGGAGAATTAACCTTCCTACCATCACCATCACATCCTCGAGCATCCCCTTGGGATATTTGATGGAGCGATCTGCTAACTGGAGGGCCACTCGGGTGGGATTGAGATCATTGAGACCCATCTTGTTGAAGACTCCGAAGGGAATCAAGTTGACGCTGGCTCCTAAGCCATAGAGATCTTTTCCAAACTCACAAGATCTAATGGTACATGGGATAATGAAGCTACCTAGATCTTGGAGTTTTAGAGGAAGCGAGCATTACACAACTTTTAAGCATTCCTTATTCAGTGAAATGGTTCCTAGATCCTCCAAATTTTTTTTTTGGAGAGAATATACTTCAAAAACTTTATGTATGTTGGCATATAAGTTAAATCTTCTGTGAAAGGGATGTTGATGTGTAGCTTCCGGAATACCTCCATTAATTTATCAAACTGGTAATCCAGTTTCCTTTGCTTCATCCTCTCTAGAAATGGTAAGGTGGGATCAAAGGTCTTGACCACCTATTTTTCCTTACCATGTGAGGCCTCCTTCTCTTTTTATGGTTATTTTGATGAGGAGGGGTACTTTTTTGTGGTTTATTTATATTTATAAGGTTAAGGTTGAGCTAAGGTTGTAGCCTCACCTTGCTTTGCAGTTGGTGTCTGAGGTAGTTCCTTCCCACTTCGTAAAGTGATTGCATGGGCCTCTTCTTGCGGGTTCTTCTCAGTGTTACCTGGTAATGTACCAGTTTTCCTTGTGGAGATCTAGTTTTATAATTTTCCAATTTGATTTTCCAGGCTTTAAATGTATTATTTGTGATTTTGAAATCAAGTTTTAGCAGTGGGGATAAATTTTTTCATCATTTCTTCAAGTTTTTATGGGGGTTCTTGATGAGTTTGTAGTGCATCTGGTGGAGGTAGTGGGTGTCTTGGTTTCTGTGAGTGAGGGTTTTGGTACCCTTATTGCCGGTAAGTTTGGTACCCTTATTGCTGGTAAGTCCCCTGCTATTGTTGTCTTGGATATGGGTTCTAGTACTACTATTGACCATAGCCAAGTAGTCTCTAGGGTGGAGGATTTTACTGTTACTGTTGGTACCCCATATTTGTTTGTTCTCGCCATGCTGGGTTTTGGTACCAAGGATACATATTTGGACCCCAATTCTGAGAAATATAGCTCAAATTTCTTTTTGAAGGGCTAATAGTTGACCCCGGACATTCACTAATGATGAAGTTGTCACCACATTCGCTGCATGCAATATGGTTTTCTACTTGAACATGGGATGCATTCTTCAGGTTCAATGCATCAATATTCTTGGATACTATATCCAACTGGGCAGCGAGCATCGTGGTGGAATCAATGTTGTGCATACCTTGTTTTTGAGTTCCCCACTTCGAGTGCAACTGGAAACTGTTGGTAGACATGTCCTCCAAGTGGTCAAAGAGCTCTTCAAGATATTTCCACATTACCATTCCTCCAGTAGTAGCATCCACCATGGATTTAGTGTTTGTGGTCAGGCCACTGTAGAAGGTTTGTACTTTTATCCAGAATGGAAGTCCATGGTGAGGAAATTTGTATAGAATCTCCTTGAAGCACTCTCAGGACTCGTATAAGAATTTCGAGTCATGCTACTAGAAGTTGTGGATCTCGTTTCGCAAAGTCACCATCTTTGATGGTGGAAGGTATTTGGATAAGAAGGCATGGGGTAACACCACCCAGGTGAGGATAGACCATTGAGGTAGTCCCTTGATCTAGTATTTTGCCTTATCCCTTAATGATAATGGGAATGGGTGAAGACATATGGCATCATCTGACACTCCGTGGTAACGGAAGGTGTCACAGATTTTGAGGAAGTTAGAGATATGAGCATTCAGGTCTTCACCGGGTAGACTACTAAATTGTACCATGTTCTGGAGCAGCTACATAATGGCTGGTTTGATTTCAAAGTTCTATATGCTTGCACCGGTGGTCGTACGATTATCGTATTTTCCCTTGGATGGAGGTAAGACTGTACTCCATAAAGGTATGACGTGGGGGAAGTTTCTCCTGAGAAGGTGGGAGAAAAAATTGTTGTGTAGGATCAAAGTATGGCCCCTGACCTGGCTGGTGGTATAGAATCTGCTCTATTTGGAACTATTGAAGTTGCTATGGGATATACCCTGAAAAAAATGGAGCTTTTTGGTTCTGGTAATCATCTGGTCCAAACGGTTGTCCAACACCTTGGACAACAATTGTATCTCCCTCTTTGTTATGTGCCATGGGATTGTTTTGGTTAAGCTTATCCATGAGTTCATGTCATCACCTCAAAAGCGTTCATTCTCTCTCTGGGTCAATTAGAAAAACTATGATGACTCAGTGCTCTTGGAACGGTTGATGTGGCCACTCATACTCTTATGAATATGCACAACACTTAACACACCAAGCGTAAAATAGGAAGACAAAAAATAATAAAAAGATAAATGAGAGTAAGAATATAATTTTTAGAATTTTTTATTTTTATTTTCACTAAAATGTATACAAACAGGATTTAAAAAAAATTGTAACTTCGAGTCCCTGACAACAGCACCAATTTTTTTATCATTCCTGTCGAAGTGTTGTTTTTTGATAATCCAAATTGTATTACCCTAACAAGTACAGTACCAGTAAGGGATCGATCCACTATGAAAGGGAGTTATATTTGTTTTGTTTATCAAATTTATAATTTATTTAGTGAAGTTTTATGAAATTTATAATTGATTTTGTTTTGTGTTTTGATAAAAAGTGATTGAATTTCAATTTCTTAATAAATTAATTAAAAGATAAAGAAAAACATGGGAATTTTATTTGGATGAAAATTTAGAGAGAAATGTGTCGGGGCTATGGATTTTAAAGGCTGTTATTAAATCAATTTTCTTATGAGTTTGTGTTGTTCATGATAATTCACATCTTTGGGTTAAGATTATAACATAACCTCCTTGGTCTGGTGAGTTTTGTTTAAATCAATAGAAACCAATTTCTTTGGTCTGGAAATTTATTTCTCTTAATTTTATTAATTACAGTCCATTTTGAGACAATTAAAACACCCAATTGTCATGGATGATTTAAATATAAATTCCTTAAAGGATCCCTAAAAATCCAGTTCTTGGTCTGATATGATATTTCTAGTGATATTTAGAAAGAATTAATAAGGAATTATGAGAACAAAGTATAAACAACACGGTTACAACATCACAAATAAAAAATTACAACTCACAATAGCCCACAACCCCAACACATAGGGATTTAGCTACTCATAGAGTATCTAGTAATTAAAGAACTTGTAGTAACTGAATACATCATCTTGAAAGCCTTGGAGCGAAGGTCATCAGAAAGGTAGCATGGAATCACCTTTTCTCCTCTCTTCTCTCCTCTTCTTTATCTCTCTTATTCTCTTCTTGACTATTTCTGGAGTTCTATCCCTTCAAATATCACAGAATGGATGAAGGTTGAATGAATCTAGAACTTGGAGGGACTACCGCCTATTTATAGATTTTAGTAGTACACAACATGTACCAGGAAGTACATGATGTGTACTACTAGTAAACACATTTTGGCCATCTTTTCTTGGCCAGTAGGTGAGATAACACGCCGTCTTTGACTTTGAAAATGGAACTTCCGGGTAGGTGGACATACACATCTTGTAGAGCCGCCCCACACACCGTGTAATATGGTTCATCATCCACAAAATTCTTCTATAAGGTCCACACGACGTGTGTAGGGGTCGTACATGGCGTGTAGTCTTCATCCGACAACATGGGCATGTAGTCTTTCTCTCAACCACCAATCGCTTCTAGAAAGGTGTACACAATGTGTAGCATGATGAACCTAGCATGAAATAGTTTATGGAAACTTGGGCATGTACTTGGCCTAGCCAATCCATGTTGGGGTGCTGATACATGACGCATTTCCTAAAGTACACGCCGTGTAGTTTGGAATTTTTGATAAACTTCCCCCGATTTGTGTCTTTGGCATGGAAATACCTAAAAATCATCATGATCACCAATAAAAATAATTTGAACCACAAAATGATTGAAATTTGGTGAAAAAAGTTTTTATGCTCGTTAAAATATATGGAAAAGTATACACAAATCGGGTACATCAGTTACCTTTTACCAATTATATGGTGCCCATACACCTTACAATTGAAAATAAGTTCCTGTTTAATCGCAACCAATAAATCATAGATCATGAACCCAATTATATCAAAACAAAACAAATGATGTTATCATAAGCAGTAATAAAGAAGGCATTCTAATAAGCACAAATCATGATACATAACATAACATGCTAAATTAAATAGGAAGCATGGAATATAATTACCTAAACATGGAAAAAAATCAACATGATAAATAAAACACCCAAGAATGATATATAACAGGAATGCTAAATTAAATAAAATCATGGAACATTACCCAAGTCACATAATAAAATTAGAAAGCAATCTATAAATGAAACTACATGGCATGATATATGCATGACATATTAACTTATATGTGCCTATTACGGTGCATGAAATGCTTCATAATTTCCATACTAGGACAACAGAAAAATACTATAAACTCATAAATCAATAAATAGATTTGCATGGGGTAATTATAGCCGATCAACCATGCGAGGTGGTGAGCTAGGCACCTTCAATATGTAGATGCTGGGGAGGGGCTGTTTCAAGTGTGTCAAGTCTTGGGCCTTTAAGGTCATGTGATGGGTCGTGTATGGGCCTTGTGCCTTGGGCATATGGGTCATTCATGGGTTCCCCTTAAACCCTTAAAAAAGGGGGATTATCCAAAAATAAATAAAAATAAGGCCTTCAGGCCATTCGGGTAATAAGCAGTGAAAATTACACCAATAAATCAAGGTGAAATCACATCCAACTTTAATAAAAAACAACATGAACATCAATACCATTCTTAGACACTTGTAATTTTCCTTGTGGGTGGGGTGATTAGTCCTAGACACACCTATTTACCAAGCACCAACACATTTCTAATCTCCTATCTTCTAGACCAGAATAGTAAGACAAAGGAAATGAAACAACCTCTGACAACACTTTGTAACATCTCAACCTGAATGAACACTAATACGGTAGATGGACCGATGGTTCACATGTACTCAAGTGTGCCTCCCCATATGCCAGTGGATACTGACTAGTAGTGAGGGTGTAAAGATGGTATAGTAGGGAGAATATACCCTCATGTTAGAGTATCACAATAGTGTATCAAAAAATAAACAACAGGAAATAGTGGAAGCAATAACAAATAAATGACAGAGTAGCAGAAGAATACTATAAACTAAATATAAAAGATTTCCAATGCCAATATACAAAAAATAAATGCATGTCCAGATGATGATACACAATTACTACAATAGACATACAAGAGGAAGTGATATAGTGCAATACATGAATAAATAAAATAGATAAAATAAAATCCTCAATGGTGATCTCCATGAGTATCCCAAGCTCAAGCTCGGTCCTGTGCTCCTAACCCTTAGATATAAGCTAAAAACACAAGAAATCAACCATGGTCCTATAAATATAAGGTCTACTCAGGTACCCCAGTGCAATGGAGGGTCGAGTAGGGTGTGAGATAATAATACTATTAGGTTCCCACCCATGATGTCTATGACTAAAACCAATCCCTAAAATATAATGTAAGGTAGTGTGTAGATATAACAGAAATATAAAAAAAAATTGAATAAATAAACAACAAACTGATAAGGTTCCTAAGGGACACCTGGAAACTATACCTGCTTCATCTAATAACCAGAATAATTGCCTGATTAGTTATCATAAATATATAATATATATATATGTATATAATATAGTTCTATATTGAATCCACCTATATGAACCATGTATGTACGGATGTAAGTGGTCATATACCTGGAATACTAGTTGCTGGCTAGACCACATCATAACTCAGACATCTATAACCAGTCTAAATGAACCTAAATTCTCAATCAATAGGGTACATTCCATACATCCTAATAGAGTGAGATACATCATGCTACAATACTCAGGATGGTGAGTGATCTATCATGGAAACACTCTAATCATGGAATGTGGCATGTAAAGCCCATCACCCATATAGTATCACTGGTGTGAGATGACATACTCAACACTCAATGTAAGGGAGTGTGATTATCCACCATATTCAACAAACCTTACCATCATCCAAAACCTATATCAAGGCGCATCATTTATAATATAAGTCATGAAGAAAAACCTCTCATGTAACTTATGTATCAAGCCAATATAAAGTAATCACCATATTTATAATAAACAGCCATGAAGAAATACCTCTCATGCTTTACATTTATAAATCCTATATAAATTCATCATCAAATTTATAATATAATACATAAGGAAATACCTCTTATGAATTTCAAATATTCAATTTCAATTTCATTAAGGCCTTAGAATTCATATAAGAATTTACAAATCATAAGTAATAGGCATGGCCTTACCACCCTTATAAACCACTACAAGGGATCCATTTCATTTAAACCATTTAATTTAATTTAAGGTAAAGAAAACCATAATGCATATTCCATTCCATTATAAACATTCCATTAAATTAAAAAAAACATGGAAAATCATTTTACAGGGTTTAAAAAGGCACTTAGGAGGTACCAAGGTCAACTGAGAAATTACCTATATGGGTAATCCCATTTAGAAATAAATCTAAGCACTTGGGAGGTGCTTGGTTAAAAATAAACATTTATCAAAGGAGGGAAGCTCATTTTATAACTTCAATAAAGGCCATGTAAAAAACATTACATTTTCAAAACCATGATATCAAATCATTAAGAAGAGCACATTATAAACTACAAATCATCCCTTAGTAATTTTGAAGATAGAGAATCTCATCTGAGGGGTTTTATTATAAAATCATGAAATTGTTTATAAAAAATTCATATAACATTACTAAGAATCCCATTCAAGATTATGAACACAATAAAAAAAGTTTAATTTTATAAATAAACTACCAAGTATGGAAAAACAAAATAGATGGTTCAACATGGAACTTAGAAGGTTCCATTATCAATTTATCAAATGTCTATAAGGGGAAATTATATCATTAAACCAATCTGAATGATTATAAGGAATTCCAGGCATTTAATTCATTTAATTAAAAGGAAAAAAAATGCCATCACACCCATGGGGTGTCCAAATAAGAAGTTCACATCCTCTAAACTACCAAACAAGAATCAAAGAATGTATATCATGATTATATATTCAATTTGATATGAAAGAACCAATAATAAAGAAACACACAACAAAGAACGGATTGAAGCACAATGTAAATGTTTATAAATCAACAAAAAATTTGGGAATAAGTTTTATACCACTTACCTTATGCTTAGGAAATGCCAATCATCCAATATCAATCTCTAATTCGGTTTGGTTTGGAAGGAATTGACAAAACAAACATTTTCCATGAAAATAAGGAAAATGAGATAGTGCCAAAATAGTGAATACGAGAGGAGATTAAATGAAGAAATATTCAAAACAACTTGAGATATTATCGATACATATCCATAGATACCAACGATGTGTGATTGAAACAATAGATGTAGGAGTTATCTTTAAGACTATCTTGAAGAGGAGGAGAAGCCCACTGCGTAAGGAGAGGAGGCTCATGCAGATAGTAGATGAGGAAGAAGAAATGAAAAGAAAACTTAAAGTAATTTAGGTAATTTTATTCATTTCCCACTAAAAACTAGGCTGCATAGTTTTTCTAGACTGTTCACCAACCGTGCGATACCCATCCCTTAAGAAAACACCTCACACGGTTCGACCCGCATGGTTACCTTAACCGTGCACCAACCATGTGATGAATAATACTTAGATATTTCCTAAGTGGCAATAACTATGTGGGATGGGTGAATGGTTTGGGTAAACCTTACACAACCCATGAGGGACACTTCTATACCTCTGTTTCAGCCGTACAATTTGTTGTTGGGGGCCGTATGGTTTTAGACAAACTGTTCACCCTATACAGATCTCTAAACCTTTGATTTCCGGACCCCGATACTCCTGAAACTCGATGAGACACCCAGGAAACCTCTCAGGCCTTCAACCAAGTACAAAAAAAAAAAACATTTTTAAGTTTTCATACTCTTAAAATTACATTTATAATCTTGGTTCAAAGAACAAACCATCTATTAAATGCCAAAAGTTCAAATTCCTTTGGATTTTCATCCAGTTAAAAAACACGGGTCGTTACAAGGAAAGTTCACTTTAATCATGTGAATTCATACTATATGAGTTAGTTGATCATGTGAAGAAATCATGTAAAATGTTATTTGATCATTTTAAGACATCCTAGAAAATACACTTTGATCATGCGAAGACATCCTGGAAAAGTGAGTTAATTGTGTGAAGGATTTAAGACATGTTAACTTCAATCATGAGAATCATCTTCGAAATGTCTCGAAGACACCCTTGGATGTGTCTACCATGTCATACAAACACCCTAGATATTTCTAGATGGTAATCAAGACATGTACATCCAACAATAAATACATGTCCAATAGATAATTTAGACATGTATAGCAGACAATCAATACATGTCCAACAAACAATTTAGACATGTCCACTAGGTAACTAGGACTTTTCCAGAAATCCCCAGACATGTCATATATAAATCCTAGACATGTTAGGAAGAAAATTAGGATATTCTAGGAAGACATCCCAGGACATGATAACCTTATTTGGTGGACATATTCCGGCATACCTCAGAGATGAACTATGAGAACTCTGATTCCTGTTCAAAAAAGATGTATAGGGAGCCTTACTAAGGCTTGAACTCCAATGGGAATCCACCTCAATGTAATCCCCTCTATATATTAGAAAATAAAACCCTTGGGACCCAATCTCTCCCATGGGTTTATCTTTATTCCTTATCCATCAGTGGACTAAGGATCCAACTGAACTATGACACCTCTAATTCATGTCCAAATAGGATACGTAGGAAGCCTTCTTAAGGCCTGATCTCGAATGGGCATCTGCCTTGGTGTAAGTCCCTCCATATCTCCAATATTCAAACCCATGGGACCCAAAATATCATATGAGTTTATCTACTTGCCTCATCCATAAATAGATTGAGAAGACAACTAAACTATGATAATTTTGATTCCTTTTATAAACAGGATATGTAGGACGCCCTTGTAAGACCCATGATCTATATTAAACTTCCCATAAGAACTGCCCATGTGCATAAGTCCCGAATCCGTATGCAATGAGACTGATCACTTTCTATCCTTTGTTTCTCACACCGAGCATGGATCACATGGGCTTAGAGATTTATAATGATCATATCATTCATATCATAAATCTTCCCCAGTTAGGGAAACCTCAGTGTATAATCCCTAATTACCGACATGATATAACTTCCCCCATACAAGGGAATCCACCTCAGGGTAAGTCCTAAGGGAATGATCAAACTACGATAACTATAATTCCTGTTATAAACATGATACGTAGGATGCATTCCTTAGGACCGAGCATAATACCCGATGCCTAAGTGCCCTCATATTTTTTCTTTCCACACGATGTTAAACTGTATGAACCTAATGAACTACATGGGTTTTGATTCCTGTTATAAACAAGATATGTTGGATGCCTTATAAAGGTTCAATCCCATCCTCAAAATATCAATCACCTCCCAAGATGATAATAAAATCCAGAGTGCCTGGTTATATGGATTTAAAATATAAGATACTACCCATTACTAAGAAATGATAGGAAATAGATTAAGAATACTGAACATATATAGATGGTCTCATTAATAAAACCCCCTTTACCCATGGAATGATTTAACACTTGATCATTTTTAGGGTAATCGGTACCGTAATAGGATTAAGAAGAGATTCTTGAATATATCTTAAATCTATAAGAGAGTCTTAGAGTAGTTAATAATTCCCCATATAAGGGTGTGATGAGATCGAACTCCCATCTTATTGACCAATGTTAGTTCCTAAGATCCATTGGGTCTAAAACTCCAATTGAATGCCTAGCTTTGGAAAGCAGGACAATACTAACTATCGAAGTGGGAACCATTGGGAGTTTTTATGAAAGATAAAAAATGATTAAATCAATGTGAAATAATTTAACTATACCACCCCATTCACAAGTTAAAAGGGTAAAATTCCCAACTTACATTGAACCATTTAATTCCCACCATTCTTCATCTTTCGACAAAACACTATCTTGATGATTTTAAATTCAAAGTTAATGGATAGTTCCAAAAATAACATTAATGATATTTTATATTGAACAATACTTTATTAAATTATTTTAATATATTTATCCAAGTGAATTATATATGTTTGAAAATATAAACCATGATCCATTTATGGGTCACTTTTTCTTTTATGGTGACATTCTTGACCCTTAAATACTAGAAAAATTTTATATTACAGTAATTTTCGAAAGAACTAATGTGGGGGGGGGGGTGAGGTTAAAAATAAGATAAAGGTTAAAACATAACTTAAACATTTATAAATTTTATTGGATGAGAGTATTTAAACTTATCCTTATCCTATCTTCAAAATATGTCAATTTGGAGTCACTTGATTATGAAAATTAATTTATATTAATTTAATACTTTAAGTAATTCCAAGAGTTCCCATCCACTCACTTATAAAAGGGAACCTCTTATTCTATATTCCTAATACATTTTGATCCTATTATATAATACAATACCTACTATAATACCTTCTTAGATTCATTCAAAACACCCTATAGCTTCTAGTATTGTCAGAATACCATCCCTTCAAGGATTAATGTGTAAGCTAAAAGAGGTTTCTTAATGAAGAGGTATAACTCTTAACCAATAATTTTCAATTTTAGTTATTATTATAACTCCTATAAATCAGTGAAATCCATTATAAAATAATTACTTCTATATATTTAGTAAACTAAATTTTTATTAAGATGATTGAAAAACTATTATCCACCTTCTTTCCATCCCACAAAAGAAGAAACATTGCTTGTGTGTACGTACATCTTACCATCTCCACATAGCGATGCGATTCATTTTTCATCAACAATTTACTTAGATGGTTATAACGATGAGTTTAATAAATATATTTTTTTATTTATTATATTATTATAATTTTTTAAAGGTGAATTATTATTTACCTTTCTTTCATTCCATCCATTAAAAAATGGAAACAATGTTCATGCATATGTATGGCATACCGTCTCCATGAATGGTGTAATTCATTTTTCTATATTTAACTTATATGGATGACTCTAAATATATATGTAATGAATATATTTTATATTTATATAATAATTAAAATTATTTATATGATTAAACTATGATCAATGTATAAGGATCAGAACTATAGAACCGAAACTTTCATGAAAAATGAAACAGTTAACACCTAAAAACAATGATTTTAATAAATAATTATTAATAAATGAGTATTTAAATATTATAAGTGGATAATATATGATATTATAATTATTTAAATTATTATTTTATAGAATTATAATAATCATAAATTTATTATATATGACTTTAGAGCATTTTTTAAGCAAGTTAAGCTTGATTTAAGAGTTTGTTTCACAATCTCATCATTATTCAGGACTGTTTATGATGAAGTATTTGTTGAGAGAATTATATAATATTTATATATTAAACCCAATCTATTTTCTTATTCTATGGTTATTTATAGAAATTAAAAGTTTTTGTTTTTAATTTTCCTCTTTTAAGTACTAAAGATATCAAAATAATGTTTTTAAGAAAAACCGATTTTGTTTTTCTTTTAGTTGAGAATATTTTTATTCCATGTCTATATTTTATTTAAAATATTTTCAAAAATGTTTTTAATATTATCTAATGATTGATTAAATATATTTTTACCCATGTTTTAATTTCTATAATAATTTTAAAAGGAATGTTCTTGTCATTTTCTGAATGAGATACTTTTGAATTTTCATAAAAAATGTGAAAGGATTATTTTTTTACATACATAATATGAATAAAATTTCTTGATGTTGTAACTGATCAATGATTTTAATTTCCCTTTACAAGTCTCCAAGATTATTTTAAAATTAAATTTTTTACTTAATATTTTCGAAATTAATGAAAAATGTATTTTCCTCAAGAAATATTCCAGTGATATTTTAAAAGTATTTTCATCTATGTCAATATCTTTTGATGAATATTATGCTTTACTAAGGTTATAATATAATTATTACATTAAAAATATTTTTCTAGATAGTTTATAATCAATTTTATTGAGGAAAGTATTTAAATTTCATATGCTATTTCTTCCAATATAGACAACTGTTTATTGTTAAGGCATGTTGATTAAATTGAATTGCTTATTCATACAATAAATGCGTTAGAATTATTAATTGATGGGTGTGACATAAAATTACATAGACCCTCAATAAATCACTAGGTATCATGAGACAAATTAGTTTGAGTATTTGGATAAGTTCTTACCCATTTATGTAAGATGTCATAGCATGAGGTCTTGACAGTAAGTTTATGATGTCCTACATTATGAATTCCATCATTATGAAATCAATTATTGATTTCCATGTGATTATTTGAATAGTTGTGATATCCATGGATAAGTTTCAAGATAATGTGATTATTTATATGAAATTATTTGATCATCATTTATTCATGTCATATTATTATTCATTCTCAAGTGACTGATTAAATGATTTGTTTTTTTAGTTATTTACCTTACCATATTGATTATGCCTTATTTACTTAAGATAACTTATGTTGTATGTAACCCTTACTGAGAATTCTATCTCACCCTTATTTTGTTTTTCTTTACCTATGATATGAAGAAGGAATATTTGAATGAGTTAAAGGGTATAAAATATTTACCTTTACTTTATTTTATATTTTATTTCGAATGTAATATGTGAAGCATGTTTTTATATATTTTACCAAGAATAATAAACTATTCAGCCATTTGGATTCTATAAATTATATCTAATGAAAATGTAATAAAGTAGACACTGAATCTAGGCTATTGGGGTCTGTCCCTTTTTTACTTGGTATCGGAGAAAGTTTAGTAGAAACCTTAGTAATTAGATTTATAAAAACATAGATTATGAAATATAACCCTACGGAAGAATATGAAGATATGAATAATTGTTGGAAAATATCCTAGAAGTATTGGTAAGGTAGATATTATATGGATTTGCTAGCAATAAATCCATTTATAGATACTATAAGTGGATGTGGGTTTGGTATAGATTCATCTAGGAGTAATAACCCTAAAAATAGTTGGTCAAATATATCTCAACCGTTATTCTGGTGCACAATGAGTGTTCCCTTACTATTCACCTGATTAAACACTCCCATGGGATATTCTTAGGTTAATTCACATTTTATTTCCAAATCATTATGAAATATTTTAATGGATGATAACCATTAATGACCTAGGTTAAACCTAATGTGTATTAGATTGAAAATAAAGTGTCATGATTTAGAATACTATAAATGATTTTCATGATTATGTGTTTTCACACTATGATTATTGTTTCTCATGCTATGATTTTGGGCTTCAATAAATGGCCAAAACTAGATGGAATCATGTCAACACTGAATGTGACATATAATGATGTGATCCTCCTCATGAGAAACCAAATGAAACAAGAGGTAGAAAGAAAAACCTAGTGATTATGCCTAATCAGATTTCTCATTATATGATTAACAATCTCAACTTGAGTGAGTTTTATGAAATTACTAATAAGAGAAAAATGGAGTTTCATGAAGACCATGAAGGGAAGAATATTAAGTTTCCTACATGTCAAGTATGTGGGAAGAAGAACTTATAGAAATTCCTTATTGGAATAACAAGATATTTTATTTGCAGAAAAGAAGGTCATAGAGAAGGTAATTGTTGAGGAAAAATGAATATTTCAATAGATGAGTTTGAATTTCATCATAATGTACCATTTACAGTTCAACATATTATGTGTGGGGAACATGAGAATTATCCAATTCAATGTCCTAATCCATGTGACAACTCCTAGACCAAGGAATGACCTATGTTTTTCTGACCATTGTAGTGAAAGTATTGAAGTGTTTATGTATTTAGATTCAAGAATTATGTTATAGAAGTGTTATACCAATGATATTATGGTTATAATAATCATGAAAAATATAATGGTTTTTTTATAATAGTTTTCTTTAAGGATTTTAAAACATATGTTGAAAGAAACCAATAACAAAAAAAGTGATTTAATGGTAAAGTGATTTATTTTTGGAGAACATTTGATTAAGGGAAAGAAAACCCTTAATATGTGCCCATTGTTGGGTTAAAAATGTTTAGTTGAGATAAAGAGATGATTGATATTGATAAATCAAATGAGATAGTATTGGTAACCTTGAAATTGGTTAGTGATTTGATGATAAAGTGATTTTGGCCATCTTTGATGAAATTTAGTACATTTTGGATTTATGTAATATATTGAGTAGTCTATAATTTTATTTGAGGAATAAAAATTGTGTTATTTTTTTTGAAGAATATATGTTTTTATTGAGATTTTATGGTGATTTAGTTTATTTTTATGTTTTAAGAGAATATATGATCAATGTATTCACATGTTTGGTATCTAACATTATAAGTTACTTTATGTTGTCTAGTGATAAATTTTTGATCAAATATTTTGGATTTTTGGGTTTTTAATTTGGGAAAAAATATTTTGGATGTGTATTATAGTGAACTATTTATATAATGGATTAAGTTGAAATTTGAGTGTTATTATTGAGGTTTTAGAGATTATTTTATTACATTTATCCATATTGGATAACTTGTGCTAACAATTTTGGTTTTTTTAAATATTTAGGGAAAGAAGGAATTAATTTTCATTATTTTATGGATCTTATGATCCGTTAAAAGTTAATTTTAGTGTTTTTTTCATGAAAAATTCATCTTTAATATTCATTTCTTAGAATAAGAGATGAAGTGGGAATTCATAGAAGAAAAAAAAATGATGAAATTGTACTTATGAAATGAAAATAAATCAAGTAAGAAAATTTTCTCATGTTCTCTATCTTTATAGTAAATTAATCACTCAACTTTAGGAAAAAGATCCTAAAATGAAAATTTTATCCTTTTACCTTCATTTCCGATGAATTGATGGTCTTTTCACCCCTCACCCATTTATGAATTTTTGGTTGTTAACTTTATCATGACCATGTTCTCTATCACTATATATTAGTACTTAGATGGTAGTTTTCTCCTCCATCTATATATTTTAACTTCCCACTAATTTTCTCCTTATCTAGGAACTTGATTATGTGTTATTTTAGGTAACCTTTATCCTTCTCACTTTCTATTTTAAAATAATTTTTATATTCCCTATATACGATGTGATTTTAAATAAAGGTATTTTCAAATATTAAACCTTTGGAGACTAATATAAAATTTATAGGGAATAATTTATTTATGGGGGGATGTAACACATTATAAAATTAGTTTAAAATAACAATAATCTCAATATCTAGCTTAAAATGAAACATTGATCTTTAAGAAAATTGAGATATAATATAACAATATTATTGTTTAAATGTCATAGTTATAAAATAACTGTTAAATTGGTGGGTATGAATATGATCTACTAAATTATGAAATATATATAAATTTCCTACTCAATAAAAATGTATTGATTAATTATTTGGTAATAAACACTCAATTTTTAGTAAATTAATTTTATTCTTCAAAAATACATTTTCTTAAAAATGATTTTTAGTTCCTTTTGTGAGTGAATATTATAATTAATTTTTGAAACCTTTAGAAAATTTATTTGAAAAAATAAATTTTATTTTTTAATTTATCATGTCAAAATTATTTTAGGGTGAATTTTTTTATTTTTTTGAAAAGATAGATTTTTTTATTGAATAATGAAAAATAATGATTTTTTTGAAGCTATAATTTATTTTCATTAAAAAGTATCATTAATATTTTAATTTTATATTAGATTAAAATAAATTTCCTTTATTTATAACTAATATAAATAATTACATAGGATCATCATTATATCTTATTTTTTATAAGTTCATTTTTGAGCTTAAAAATGCATTTTTCTAAACACTATTTTTTGCTGCATTTTTCATTTTAATATTTAATTAGTTTCCTCTAATTATAGAAATTGAATATCCAAAAATAGATTCCATATTTGGAATTAGGTGGTCCAAAATTTCTAAATAGGTCCTTTTTTTATTTTTGGTCATTATAAATATTAACTGTAGTAAAATTTTGTTACATCTGTAAAGGTGAATCGAGTAATTAAGGTAAAAAATAATATGATTAGGTCTCAAAAAATCAACCGAAACCTTGAACATATTTCATTGGATGGGTATATTTTATACATAATCATCCAAAATTCTAAAATGGGGCAATTTCTTTTCACTTTCCTTTGATTATAACATTCATATTATTTTATTTAAATATAAAGTAAAAAATGTTACTCTCTTGCTTTTAATATCTGTAATGTTTTTTAATATAGATAAAAAATTATGTTCAATTATAATTTTTTATTTGATATAAAAATTAATTATTTTTATCATGGTAATTTATTTTTAATTTTTAGTGATTGAATAATTACTTTAAATACTTACACAGTACAAACACAATATTTATTCAATTAATAGAAATATAAAATAAATAATTTTAATTTTTTTTAAATTAATACAATTTTGATGAATTATTATATTCCAAGAATTTGATAGATAAATATAACATATTAGGTATGTTCTAAAGGTTTATATTTGAAATTCATAACCATATTTATGACTTTAAAGTCAAAGTAAATGAATAGTTTCAAAAATTACATTAATGATATTTTATAATAAAAAATATTTTATTAAATGATTTAAAATTTATAAAAATCATATATTCATCAAAGTTAATGATACATGTTTGAAAATATCAAATATGGTCCACTTGTGTGTCACTTTTCCTTTTATGGTAATATTCTTGACCCTTAAATAGTTACAAAACCTTGATATTGCAGAAATTGTTTAAAAGATTAACGAGAGGTTAAAAATAATAGATAAGAGTTAAAACATCACTTAAATTTTTTATTATTTATTTTAGGATTATTTATAATTATTATTATCCTATATTAAAAGTATTTCAATTTGGATTCACTTGATTATAAAAATTAATTTATATTAATTTAACACTTCATAATTCTAAGAGTACCCCTCCCCTCACTTATGAAAGGACACATTTTCTACACTCTTCCTCACACATGTTGAGAATTATATATTAACTAATACCTACCATAATATCTTAATATATTCCTTCATCACATCCTAGAGCTTCTGGTATTTCTAAAAGGCAACTTCTTCAAGTCTTAAGGTGTAATCCAAAAGAGAGTTCTCAATGAAGAGGTATAAATCTTAACCGAGCATTTCCAATTTTATTTATTATTATACATCTTATAAATCCATGGAATCCATTATAAAATAATTAATTATTTATATTCATTAAACATAATTTTTATTTTGGTTATTTAACAACTATTATCTACCATCTTTCCATCCACAGAAAATGAAAACATTGCTTGTGCATATGTATGAATTACCATCTTCATGTAGTAGTGTAATTCATTTTTATTAAAAACTTTAATTTGATGGTTATAATTATGGATTTAATAAATATATATTTTATTTATTAAATTATTTCTATTATGGAAAATATAATTATTATTTACCTTTCTTTCATTTTATCCGTCGAAAAATGGAAATAATATTCATGCATACGTACATCCTACCATCTCCATGAACAACATAATTCATTTTTTTATATATAGATTTTATGGATGAATATAAAAATATATATAATGAATATATATGATATTTATATCATTTTTAAAATTCTGTATGTGATTAAACCATGATCAAAGTACAATGAGGAAAACTGTAGAACAAAAACTTTCATAAAAAGCGAAACGGTTAACACTTAGAAATAATGATTTTAATAAATAATTATTAATAAATGGGTGTTGAAATGTTAAAAGTGGAACATATATGATATTATAAGTATGTACATGAATCTGGTATAGAATTATTATAAATTTAAATTTATTATACAGGAGTTTAGGGCGCTTTCGAAGCAAGCCGAGCTTGAGGTTAGAGTTTATTTCACAATCTCATCATTATTTTGGATTATTTATGATCAAGTATTTATTGAGAGAATTATATGATATTTCTATATTAAACCCAATATATTTTCTTCAACTATATTTATTTATATAAGTTATAGGTTTTCCTTCCTTTTCCCTCTCTTAAGTACTCAAGATACCGAAATAATATTTTGAAGGAAAATCAACCTTGTTTTTCTTTCAGCGAGAAATATTTTTCTTCCATGTCCATATTTTATTTAAAATGTTTTCATGAATATTTTTAATATTATAAAATTATTGATTAATACTATTTTTACCCATGTTTTACTTTCTATAAAAATTATTAAAAGGAATCTTTTTTTTTTCATTTCCTGAACAATGTACCTTTGAATTTTTATAAAAAAATGTGAAATGAATACTTGTTTTTATATACACGGTATGAATGAAATTTCCCATCATCATGATGAGTCAATGATTATAATTTTCCCTTACAAGTTTCCAAGATACTTTTCAAATACAATTTCTTCCATAATATTTTGGAAATTTTTAGATTTTTGAATAAGTGATTTTAAAATAAAAAGGGTATTTTCCTCAATAAATATTCAAGTGAAATTTTAAAAGTATTTTCATCTATGTAAAAATGAGTTTATTAACCTTATGATTTTATAAGGTTATAATATAATGATACCATCCAACATATTTCTATGGATGGTTTATTATCATTTTGATTTGGGAAAGTATTGACATTTCATATGTCAGTTCTTCCAACACTGATAATTATTGACTGTTAAGGAATTTTGATTAAGTTGTATTGATTATTCATATGATAAATGTATTATAATTTTTAAGTTATGGATGGATACTAAAATTATATAACCCCTCGATGAATTGGTATGTCTCATGAGATAAAATAGCTTGCATATTTGGCTGAGGCCTTACCCATTTATGTAAGATGTATTAGAATGAGAACTTGATGGTAAGTTTATGATATTTAAAATTATGAATTTCATCATTATGAAATAATTTGTTGATGTCCATGTGATTAATTGAATAGTTATGATGTCCTTGGATAAGTTTCAAGACCATGCGATTATTTATATGATGTTATTTGATCATCATTTATTTTCTGGCATTTTATTATTTACACTCAATTGATTGATTAAATGAAATATGTTTTAAATTATTTACCTTTATATATTGATTATGCCTTATAAAGTCATGATATATTCTGATATAAATAACCCTTACCGAGCATTTGAGCTTACCCTTATTTTATTTCCTTACCATAGGATATGAAGAATGAATCTTTGATTGAGTTTAATGATGGAGAATATTTAATTTTACTATGTTTTATATTTTATTTCCAATATAATATGGGAAGCATATATATATCAAGTTTAAAAATAATACTAAACTATTTAGTCTGTTGGGATATAATCTCTTATATCTAGTAAATATGTAATAAATTAGACACCAACTATGGGATATTAGAGTCATGATTGTTACATTGTTGGTGAAGAAATCTTGTGCATGCTTTTCAAGGAGGATGAAAACAGATTATCACACAATAATATTCAAAATTTGAGGCAAAGATCTTTAGAAAACTTGGTGAAGAATGGTGGTGGTCATGATCTCACTAATCTAAAATGTGATCACACTCACATGTGTGATTCTTGTCAAAAGGGTAAGATTATAATAATGTCCTACAAACTAAAGAAAATAATATCTTCAAGTTTTATTTAGTTAGTTAATGTGGATATGTGTAGGCTAATGAATAAAAAATTCTCAGATAAAAAACAATAATTTATTTTATTTATTGAAGACTATATTAGGATTTATTAGCTTACAGATATCATACACAAAAATGAGGTATTTAAATATTGCACCAAATATCAGAGAGAAGTTGAAAAGATGCTTAGAGTAAAAATACAAAAGATCCACATCGAGAATGGTAAAATATTTACCAGTAACCAAGTATAAGGATATATAGAGAAACATGGGATACAAAATTGGGTTTTAGTGGTGGGGATTCCTCAGTAGAATAGTGTTATTTATAGGAGGAATCAGATAATAAACAATATTTCTCAGACTTTGATAATAGAGAAGTCTTTATCGAAGAAGTATTGAAATTAAGTAGTTCTTACAATAATATATATTTCTAATAGGGCTCTAGTATGTTTGAATGAAGATAATAATCTATAATTTTTTTATAGAATGAATCCCCAATTAAATACTTCCAAGTGTTTGGAAGTGAATGTTTTATTCTTAATAAAGAAAAGAATAGAGAGTTCAAAGCTTATGGAGATGAAGGTATTTTCCTTGTATATTTATCCAATAGAAAATATGTAACATATTAGATAAAAGGTATGCCCTATTTTATGTTAAAGAGTTCATTTATTGGGTTTAGAGGGTATTAAGAATGTTTTAGGATCTTTTCAGTAAATGCTCAATTGGGAACTTCCTTTAGGGAACATTTACAGTGTAAATGGTTAATTTACATCATAAATGGGTCACAATGAATAATCTATGAAAATAGTTTGTGGAATAAGTCCCTTTAATTCATAAACCTGATTTTTACACTTTAAATATACTAACAAAGATTTTTAACTTGAGGAAATATGTTTTTTAGTGTATAGTTTCATGGGCATTTACACCATAAATCCTTGTTTTATGATGTAAACCCTTCATGCCCAATAATTTTATGCATTGAAAGCCTGAATCCTAATTTAATTACTTTTTTTCTTCCATCTCTCAAACCCAAAGATATTCTAGGAATTTTTGGGTATTTATGCCCCTCTCAGATCACTTCTTTCGATGCTTGATCTCTGGCTTGGTTGCATCGCTTCTCTCTAGGTAAGAGACCTTTCTAATTTTTCATTGCTCTTATTATGGTTGCGATGTTAGGTTAAGTTTGTGGATTGTTTGATCATGTGATGATGATTCCTATTTGACCCTTCTAGATCTATTGTGATATCGTCTAAGGGAAAGTCCTTACTTTGGTTTTAGTGAGGTGTGTGTGGTTCTCAAGGTATGTGTGAACTAGCCTCTCTACTGATCCTTATTATTATGGATTATGATTCTAAGTCATGGGAATCATTGTTAGGGTCTCTGTTGTTGTGTCTGATTCCCTTCCAGTTTTGGTGGATCCTATTGAAAGTAGTGTTTGACCCAAGTTTGAGGTAGGTGGTTCCATCTCTTTCCAATGTTGGATGAACCGTATTGCTTTGGTTTTTATGAATTGTTTTTTATAAATTAACTTGCATGATTATTTTGTGTGTGTAAATGGATTTTTGATAAAATATAGGCTTTCCATTTGTTTTGAAAAAATAAAAGGGTTTTTTAAAGAATTATGAAATGGATTGAGAAATGGGTTTTCAAAACATGTTTTTGATAGAATGATTTTTTTTGGAATTTTTTATGAAATATGGAATCCTTTTGAAATTATTTGAGAAATACAACACATGGGAATCCTCGTGTACTTAGGTGGAAGGTGTAGCTTAGGGAAATCACCCATTTTATTATCAAAAAGTTTAATAATGGGGTATTCCTCTTCTCCCTAGGCCTATTACTATAGGGAATTTTTTTGACATTTTTGGGGGGTTCACTTATGGGGTGCTCCTATACTCTTTAGGCATGTGTTCTAAGGACTTGGGTGTGCACTAGTCATTGATTGGGGTATGATTGGTATGCTAGCCTAACCTATTGTGATTCTTGTACAATTTACCATTATTATTGGTTTAATATTTTATATTTGATACACATGCTATATATTTTGATAAATTGTTATAGAAATTATGATTTGAAACTTTTTTACTTGGATTTTTTTCGAACTGTGAAAAAATGGAAATATTTACCATGTTTTGATATAAAACTATTTTATTACACATCATGCCATGTTTTCTTTAAAATGACCATATTGAGATTATTTTTACAGACACTTGATATGGGACACCTGGGTGGGATCCTACTAAGTCTATTTATCTCACACCATAAACACCCCTTTGGTGGTGTGTAGAGATGATTATGTCTTTTGATGCCAAGAAAGGCAAGGCACTACAGTGATGTAGTTAGGTTTTTGTTAGCTGGGTTTGGGTAGATGTAGGTGAAATGGTGGGATATTTCTCACAAATCAAAAGAGTAGTTTTATTTTGTTTTTTTCCTTGGTTTTCTAGTTGTATCTCTACCATTTTTTTTAGTTATGACATGTATTTATTTTGGTTTTTCTTCAAATGTTATTTTTTCAATGTGTATATTCCATTTATCTTGTTCAAGTTGGGTGAAATCATTCTCTATGATTATTGTTTTATTCTCGAGTGCTAGTCCAAAACCTGTGGGTATCAATAATTACCTTTGGGTCTGTGGAGTATCAACTCAGGTATCATTTTTTGAGGGTAACCTGGGTTGGTTCATTACAAATTGGTTTTAGAGGTTGTTTTTTCTTCAAGAGTTATTATCTTTGGATGTTTAGTAGACTAGATATTATACTATTAGAACTTTATAGGTAGGTTGTGGTGAGTACCTGGTTAGATCTTACCGTGATGAGACTAAAGTTACCATGGGATGTTAGGATGTGTGTCTCCTATGTTGAGTTCATGATCATAATATCAATTTTTTCTTATGTTTTTCTATTTCTGATTGAGATTATCCTATTTTATGATCAATTATCTTATTTTTGGTGTGTAGGGATATGCCTCCAAGATTTATTCCATGGGTTCCATAAGAGGGTGAAATAGATGATCCCCAATAGAATCCTTCTTTGGATTAGAATTTTATTAAGGATATCATGAGAGAAGTTTGTTCCATAGACCAAAATGTATCACAAGTTTAGAACCCATTTGTTGAGGTACAACCAGGAGATGGAGGAGATAGAGATCAATCTCAAGAGTTATTATGTGAGAAACCCCCATCCTTTAAGGGTATGAGTGAGACTCAAGTGGTGAAGGAATTTCTAGAAAAGATTGATCAGATCTTCAACTTCTTGGATACACTTGAGACAATAAAAGTGAAGTGTGCAGTGTTCAATATTGAGGGTACCATCAAGCGGTGGTGGGATTATATGGTATAAAAAAAATATATGTGATATTTATTGGATGGTAAAGTTTCTGGAGTTTTTATTTTTTAAAGTATGGGGATCATTTTGGTGTTAGAATACACCAATTAGTTTGTGGAGATAGTTTATTTTTCTCTAGAGGTGGTAAAGAATGATCATATGAAAACTCCGAAGTACTTGTAGGGTTTGCGATTGGATATCATATTGAAGGTATTTATGATGAAGATTTATACCTATGCAGAGAGAGTAGATAGAGCTATGATGAAAGAAATGGACATGACACTAAAGATTGGTTATTCCACCCCTTCTCTACCACCTAGTTGCATATTCAATGGAAGACAAGGAATGAAGAATATGTAGCATGATCATTTCTGGAGTGGTGGAGGTGGTTCTCAGTAGTGGTCCTCCTATTCACCATTTTTTTAGCCATTAGTGTGCCCCTGACTTACTACTAGTCTAGGAAGGTCGGTCACACCTAGCATTTTTGTCCCACCTCTATGAATATGTGAAATAGTGGCACCTGCTACATCCATCAACAAAGGTTCTTCTTGGCCATGTCTATTCTATGTTATGGTCAAGGATTTTCATCTCCAAAGTCTACTGTATTGTAGTCAGAAGCCTCAAAGTTCACAAGGCTCTATCCATAGGCCTTAGGAGTGAATCAGTTTCATATAGTGGATGATTATCCAGTGGAGGTTGACACGTGTCCAGCGATAGTGAGAGGTACCATTTTTGTTAAATTTTCTATAGAGTTTTTTCTATTTGATACATGAGACTCCCACTCATTTATATTTTCCAATTTTTTTTGATGTTTTTAAAGGTACCAAGGCACCCAATAGAAGCTAGTGGGTTGAGTATTTAAAAATTTCCATTACCAGAGAAACATAACTTCATCATCTATAGTAATTTGAGCCCTGATAGAGGTCTGAGGATCATGTGTGAATTTAATAATCACAAAATAAAAAAATATACCTTGTTTGATTCAATATCACAATCTACTGTAAATTATCAACAATGATCATTAGTCAAATAATCCAAAGTTTAACCCCTCTAGATCATCCACACATGCTTCATGAATTTGTACAAATGTCGATCATCAAATTCCGAGTGCTAGCATGGAGCTCTGATGATCCCTTCAATGTCATGATGATAACCTCAAATCCATTCCTATGATTCATGAAGTCATCCTTAGATCGATTTCTTGGATTATGAATTTCTATCTCAAGGATGCAGGAGGAAGAGAGAGAATCTATAACAACCCTCTTTATTTCATATTTAAACCTGATTTATTACATAAAATTTCACTTAATAAAACTCATAAGATCGAGAGGTATAGTGTCTTTTGGGATTTGAAACATTACATAACAACTTAAAACATTAAATACACATCTTTATTGAAAAATTCTTTTACATGACCACAATATTCCTTCGTACTTAGCATTACAAGGAATAACCTGAGGACATATATAATAAAAGGTGAGATATAAAGCCCAATAAGGGAATAAACATGGAATAAAATGAGGAAGATAATAAATTTTATTCAATAGATATATAAATGGAGGGAAAAAGAAACATGAATATAAAGGCATGATATAACATGATATTCATAACATGGAAATGTTGAAATAACTTAAAACATTGCATCATTAACATAAATGAATCAGGTAAACACCTATCCCAACATGGTGGAAAAAATTACAATAAAGGAATTAGGTAAACCCCTATCCCAACATGATGTATCATGATACTAAACATTACCCAATTCATTGGAGAGATATCAGGGCATGCCCTTCATAATCATTTCAATCTCATGCTTAAGTGTTCCACATAGATCACATAACATGGATTCATTCAACGTCATAATTTATTCCACAGTAAAGGAATGTGTAATTCATACATGTAAGTCACTATTCGATAATTATATGTGCATAAAGGTGAATACCCTTAATATAGGAATGAGTATGGTATTCACTACATGATGATTTCGGCATGGACAACCGCAGTGTAATTTTGGATGCATAATGAATTCATATAGAAATTCATAAATTGGGTTGATAAGAGAAAAAGGGGTCTATCATAATTTATACATAGGATGGACTGTAAGGAGATCATGGAACATAATATCCCAAAATATGAAATGGAATTTATATTCATAATATAAAATAAACAATTGAATGAAAATGAGAAAAGAGAAATCCCTTAAGGAATTCCAGTATGGTAATGGGTGGGATTAAAAGATCATAGGAAGGATTAATGGGAGTAAAAGGAAGATAAAATCATGTATACATAAAATGGATAGTAATGATTTTTGGAAGAAAATATCCCAAATCAATAAAATGTAAATTAAAAGGCATGACATAAAAGAGGTGCTTGAAGAAAAATAAGAGAGGGAGACCCCTTACGAAATTTTGGCATATTAACGACTTAGTAAAGGTTCCAAATGGGGGAGGATAAATGATAATAAATTGAAATAAAATCAAATGGATTGTAGGAAATTTATTATAAAAGGATTAAAATATAACCAATTGAAATTAACAAGACTAATTTCAAACAAGGTTCTTGAATTGAAAGAAAGAGAGGAAGGTGAGGATCCCTTACTTGGATGTGTGATTTCAAAGGCTTAGGAGAGGCTTCTTGAGAGATTGGGGGTGCCTTAGGAGAACTATATGGAGTAGGTGGAAGAGGTTGGTCGAGATTCAAAGATCTTGAGTGAAGATAAATGGATTATTTGGTGGATTTATATAGGAAAGGGGAGATATTTCATTATTATTTTTGGTTTTGGACACCACACAATAAAATATTCAAAAGAAAAAACCATCCCATGGGTTTTTCCCATATTCTATAGAAAAGGGGAGTGTTATAAATTATTTTATAATGATAAGGGCCGAATATATTAAAATATTTCCCTTACTTATGTGGAGGTGAGTCACACTTTCAAGGAAATGATTTTAAAAGCTTAAAATATTTTATACATCTTGGAGGATTCACCAAGGATTTTTAAAATAAATAAAATAAACCTAAAATTACATTATTTTAAATTAAAAACATATATTTAGACAAATATACCTTTTATAGTAATTTATTACATCACCATTGGGTCATTTTGATGTCATAAATCACATTATATATTTATATGGTATTTAATTTTTACCCAAAAATTCGATTGTCTTAGAAATTTATGAAAAATTCACTGTTGGATAATTTTGATGCCCAGATTCCAAAAATAATATTAATTTTATATAAATAATTGTATAAATATATGAATTTTTATGTTTAAAATAAAAACTGATATTTATTGAAAATTGATAGGTTTTGAAAAAAAAATAGTTTTCAAACCTTAAGAAAATTACATTTGACTTCATAAAAATTATATGATCACTTATATTTAATAAATAATATTTTATTAAAATATTATTTAATTAAGAAATCCATTAATTCATCAAAATATATTTCTTAATTGAATTTGAATATTAAAAAAAATAATATTTGTGTGCCAAAAATCATTTACAATGTAACATTAATAGAATGAAAGTATATTCATTATTATATAAAAATAATGTACATAATCATAATTATAGGATCTTATTACATATCCCTTTATTACACCAACATACACCCTAAGAGTAATTTTTGTGATGGTAGAGCTTTCATGAGGCCATTCAGTGAACATAGTTTGGGAAGTGATCTCGATGATCTTGAACTTCTCCAATAAATAGTTTCTATCATGCTTAATTTGTTAGATATCAGCTTGGGCATAGTATAAGAAAAATACCAGAAATTCTATCTCCCTTAGAAGCTCTAATAAATGGGCTTCATAGGGAATGATTCTACTGGTTGAGGCCATCACTTCCTTTATCTGTGCCAAAAGGATTTGTTAAAATCCTATATTTATACTAGTCATGTGATCACTGTTCAATGACTATATTATAAATGGTAAGGATACTTAATGGTCATTTAAATCCAATTTTATATAATTAAACAAAAGGAATGCATGTTTTTTCTATATCCATAAGAAATTTAATTAAAAGAAATAATTTTATTCATAAAAGTTCGGGTCATTACAACCTTCCCCCCTTAACAAATTTTTCCCTCAAAATTTCCTTTTTCCACACTAAAATAGATGAGGGTAACTCTGTCTCATCACTTACTCTAGTTACCATGTTTCTTCTTAAAACTTGTGGTTTCTCCACAACACCTTGACGATGGGAATCATCTTATTTTGTAGAATGTTTTCTCTATGATCTAATATCTTCACCAGATTATCCTAATAGGAAAGGTCATTATCCAATGGAACCACCTTTGGATTGAGTACATGTGAGGGGTCTGGTATATACTTCCTTGAGAGGGATACATGGAATACATCATGTAATTGGGATAGGTTTAGTGGGAGGTATAATCGATAAGCCACTACTCCAATGCAATCAAGGATCTCAAAATGGCCAATGTACCTTAGGTTAAGCTTTCCCTTCTTCCCAAATCTCATAACTATTTTACATAGAGATATGTAGATAAATACCATGTCTCCAACATCAAACTCTAGGTCTCGTCGATGATTGTTAACATAGCTCTTTTTTCGACTCTTCGAATATTTGATGTGATACTATATGGTCTTAACATTCTCCACCATTTATTTAACCATTTTTTGATGTATAAGTTTTCATTCCCCAACTTTATCCCAACATGATGATGTTCTGAACCTCTTCCCAAAAAGGTATTCATAAGGATCCATTTTGATGCTTGAGTGGAAACTATTGTTTTCAGATAACTTTACCAAATAAAGATATTAGTCTCATATGCCTTTGAAGTCAATTGAGAAAGATCTTAACATGTCCTCAAGTGTCTGGATAGTCCGCTCAGATTGGCCATCAGTTATAGGTTGATAGGCTGTGATAAAGTTCAACTTAGTGTTCAGAGCATATTGGAGACTCCTCCAAAACTTAGAGTTAAATCTTAAATCTCGATCAGACACAATCGATAGTGTTAATCCATGAAACCTTACCACTTATATGATGTATTTCTGTGAGATTTGATCCAATGAGAAATCCTCTCAAATTACAATGAATTTTTTAGTCTTTGTAAGATGATTCACAACAACCTAGATAACATTGTTTCCTTTGGATGTCTTCAGAAGTCTGATGACAAAGTCCATGGTGATGTTTTCCAAATTCCATGTTGGTATGGGTAATGTTTTCATCATCTCCTTAGACCTCTTCCTCTTGTCCTTCACTTCCTAACATACCAGTCACTTTGATGTATATTTAGCGATATCCTTATTCATGTTTTCCCAACAATTGTTCTCTTATAGATCTCGATACGTCTTTGTGTTTCTTGGGTGAATGAATAATTTCGAACTATGTTCATCATCCAAAAGTTATTTATTTAACTCTACATTTGATGGAACACATAGTCTTGACATAAATCTCACAATTCCTTCTTCATTAACATTAAACTTCGAGAATTTACCTTTTTGATAGCTTCCACTTTCTTTTGAATTCCCACATTGTCTTTTTGAGTATCCTTTAACATATCCAAAAGAGATGGTTGAATAATAATTTGTGAAAGGATTGATGATGTTCCCTTATTTATGATTCCCATGTCCATATTCATCAAATCTAAGAAGATTTGGTCCTTTTCAATTCTCATCACTGATAGAATTGTTGGGTCCTTTATACTTAGAGCATCCTCCACCTTGTTCTCTTTCCCAAGGTGGTAATGGATTGAGCAGTCATAATACTTAATGAGATCTAACCATTTTCATTGGATTATATTTAGCTCTTTCTATGTGAATCTATATTTGAGACTTTAATGATCAGTATATATCTCACAATTCTCCCAAAAGAGATAATGTGCTAAATTTTTAATGCAAAGATCACATCTTCTACTCCAGATCATGAGTGGGATAGTTTTGATCATGAATTTTCAACTTTCTTGAGGCATAGACAATGAATTTATCATTTTCCCTCAAATTCCACCAAAGGGAGACTTATAATATTTTCCAGAAGAACATTCAAAAAAACTTCAACATGTGATACAATACTCATAGAAGTCTTCCCTAATGATTTAATATAATTTTAGGTAAGGACTCAATGTTCTTAGAAAAAATAAAAGATATAACAATAGGACATGAATTGAAATACATTATGACATACACTATTTTGAAGTAGTGGTTACACATAATTCATTCATAATCATCCATCTTATCATAGGACTTTCCATGCTCCCTTGATCATAGAGATTGTTGATGCTCATCATGATTCTCAGACATTGAAATAGAGCATTGTATTTGGTAATGCCCTACTTCTCCACATTTATGGAAAAGAACTGTGTAAGATTCCTTAGATGTAACTTTATTTCCATCCATCACATTTTCCATTTTTCCATGGAAATTGGATACTTTGTGCCCTGTCTTTCCACACTTAAAACATATTATATTACATTTGTGATATTTCCCTTGGTGCCTCTTTCCACACTTTTTCCATGAAGGAAATTGGAACTTCTTTCCCTTATAATCTTTATCATATGAACTTTCATGATATGTCCTCTTCATCTTCCTTGATTTCCTTGGGAATTAAATAAAGTTCCAATTTTTAATTGTGATTTTTTATAGTTGGTTTGGTGAAATCACGATATTTCCTACTTGAGATCCCATCTGATTGGGAATCCTATTGAGTCAGTCATCACATTACCCTTCACATTGGTTGTTAACCCGATTCCTTATATTACTGGGAATTGGATAGAATAAAAGGAAAATTAGGGGTAAGTATTTTAAACTAGTAAACACATAAAGGGTAATAAAATGAAATTAAAGGGATAACTTATAAATTACATTTATTTTCTTAACTTAGGAATTTCTAGACTTCGATCTAAGTTATCCACGGTCTACTTCCTAACATAAATTCTCATGGTATTTTTACCCCTTAATAATGGTTCATACTAAGATTATGAATTTACCAAAGAATATACCCTAGGAGTGTTAAACCAAGATTGTATAAAGAACCATTGTCATGCACCATTTCCCATTCGAGTATAGATCAAAGCTGGGTTTTCAAGTTTTACCATTAGATACATCCATTTTAGAGCCACCTCTACTTGTTTGTATCTAGACAAGGATTTATTTTATTGATAAACCACTTAATATATACTCAAAAAATTAGGGATTATTTTCTTTTACTTAGTCTTACCCCTAAGGCTTTCACTAGATTTTGTAATCCTAATCCCAAAAATAAATAAACCTATCCTCTGATACCAACTATAAAAACCTTTATCTTTATTTCATATTTAAAACTGCTATATTACATAAAATTGATCTTAATACAAATCAGAAGATCGACAAGTCTAGTGTATTAGGGGATTAGGAACATTACATAACAACTTAAAACATAAAATACGCACCTTTATTGAAAACTTCTTTTACATGACCACACCATTCCTTCATACTTAGAATTTCATGGGATAACCAGAAGACATACATAAGAAAAGGGTGAGCTATAAAGACCAGTAAGGGAATAAAAATGGAATAACATGAGGAAAAAAATACATGTTAGTAAATATGCATATCAATAGTGTTTAAAATAAACACAAACATAAAGGCATGATATAGAAAGATGTTCATAACATGGAAATGTGGCAACAACTTAAATCACTGAATCATTAACATAAAGGAACCAAGTAAACCCCTGTACCAACATGGTGGAAAAAAGTCCTATAAAGGAATCATGTAAACCCCTCTCCCAACATGATGTATTATGATACTAAACAATACCCAATGCATTGGAGCGCTATCAGGGCACACTCTTCATAATCATTTTAATCTCATGCTTAAGTGTGCCACATAGATCATACAACTTGGATTCATTCAACATAATCATTTATTCCAGGATCAAGGAATGTAGAATTAATACATGTAAGTTACCATTCAATAAGTATATATTCATAAATGTGAATACCCTTGATATAGAAATGGGTATGGTATTCACAACATGATGACTTTGGCATAGAAAATTGCAGTGCAATTTTGGCAACGTAACATCATATGGAAATTCATAAATTGGATTGATGAGAGAGAAAGGGGTCTCTCATTATTTATATATGGGATGGAAAGTAAGGGGATTATGGAACATAATATCCAAACATATGAAATTTAATTTAGATGTAGAATATAAAATAAATGCTTGAATGGAAATGAGAAGAGAGAAATCCCCTACGGAATTTCGGCGTGGTAACGAGTGGGCTTAAAGAATCAAAGGGGGGAATAATGAGAGTGAAAGGAAGATAACATCATGTATATATCAAATGGAAAGTAATGAGGTTTTTAATAACATATAAAAAATCAATCAAATGTAAATTAAAAGGAATAACATAAAAGTGGTGCTTGAAGAAAAAGAGAGGGAGATCCCTTACAGAATTTTGGCATAATAACGACTTAGGAAATGGTCCAAATGAGGGAGGATAAATGATAATTAATTGAAATAACATAAAATAGATAGTATGGAATTTATTATAAAAGGATTAAAATATAACCAATTGAAATTAACAAGAATAATTTCAAAACAAGGTTCTTGAATTGAAAGAAAGAGAGGAAGGTGAGGATCCCTTACTTGGATGTGTGATTCCAAAGGATTGGGAGAGGATTATTGGGAGATTGGTGGTGCCTTGGGAGGACTCTAGGGAGTATGGAGAAGAGGGTGGTATATCTTAAAAAATCTTGAGTGAAGATAAATTGGTTTTTGGGTGGGTTTATATAGGAAATGAGGGCGATTTCTTTATTATTTTTGGTTTTGGACACTACACAATAAAATATTTAAAACCACAAATCATACCATGGGTTTTTCCTACTTTTTCTATAAAATGGGAGTGGTATAAATTATTTTATAATGATAAGGGCTGAATATATTAAAATATTTCCCTTTATGATGTAGAGGTGAGTCACACTTTCAAGGAAATGATTTTAAAAGCTTAAAATATTTTATATGTCTTGGAGGATTCACTAAGGATTTTTAAAATAAATCAAATAAACCTAAAATTACATTATTTTAAATTAAAAACATATATTTGTCTGAAGATACCTTTTATAGTAATTTATTACATCACTATTGGGTCATTATGATGTCATAAAACACATTATATATTTATATAGTATTTAATTTTTACCCAAAAATTTGGTTATCTTAGAAAATTATGAAAAATGCACTATTGGATATTTTTGATGCCTTGATTCCAAAAATATTATTAATTTTATCTAAATAATTTTCTAAATATATGAATTTTCATGTTTAAAATAAAAACTGATATTTATTGAGAATTGATAGGTTTTGACAAAATAGTTTTCAAAAATTAAAAAAATTACATTTGACTTCATAAAAATTAGATGATCATTTATATTTAAAAAATAATATTTTATTAAAATAATATTTCATTAAAAATCCATTAATTCATCAAAATATATTTCTTAATTGAATTTGAATATTAACCAAAAATACTATTTGTGTTCCAAAAATCATTTACAAGGTAACATTAATAGAATGAAAGTATATTCATTATTATATAAAAAAATAATGTACATAATCATAATGATATTATATTGTTACATATCCCTTTATTACACCAACATACACCCTAAGAGTAAGGTGTGTGATGGTGGGGATTTCATGGGGCTGTTCGGTGAACATGGTTTGGGACGTGATCTTGATGAGCTTGAACTTCTCCCGTAAACAGTTTCTCTCATGCTTAATTTATTGGATCTCAGCTTGGGATTGGTATAGGTAAAATCCCAGAAATTCTTTCTCCCTCGGAAGCTCTGATAAATGGGCTTCATAGGTCATGATACTACTGGTTGAGGCCATCACTTCCTTTTTCTATTCCAAAAGGATTTGTTAAACCCCTATATTTATACTAGTCATTTGATCACTGTTTAACAACTATATTATCAATGGTAAGGATACTTAATGGTAAGTTAAATCCAATTGGATATAATAAAACAAAAGGAATGTATGTGTTTTATATATCCATAAGACATTTAATTAAAAGAAAGGGAATTTTATTCATAAATGTTCGGGTCGTTACAACCTTCACCCATTAAGAAATTTCACACTCAAAATTTCCTTTTCCCACACTAAAATAGATGAGGGTAACTCTACCTCATCACTTCCTCCTATTCCCATGTTGTTTCTTAAAACTTTTGGTTTATTCACAACACCTTGATGAGGGGAATCATATTATTTCATAGAATTTTTTTCTCTATGATCTAAGCTCTTCACCTACTTATCCTCATAAGAAAGGTCATTATCCAATGGAACCACCTCTAGATTAAGTAAATGTGAGGGGTCTAGTATGTACTTCCTTAAGAGGGATACGTGGAATACATCTTGTACTTGAGATAGGTTCAGTGGGAGTTCTTGTTTATAGGTCACTACTCCAATGAAATCAAGGATCTCAAAAGGAACAATGTACCTTGGGATAAGCTTTCCCTTCTTCCCAAATCTCATAACTCTTTTCCATGGAGATATGCAGAGGAATACCATGTCTCCAAATCAAACTCTAGGTCTCATCGATGATTGTCAGCATAGCTCTTTTGTCGACTCTCAGAAGCTTTGATGTGATGCTATATGGTATTAACCTTCTCCACCATTTATTCAACCATTTTCGGACCTAGAAGTTTTTGTTCCCCAACTTCATCCCAACATGCTGGTGTTCTGAAACTCTTCCCATAAAGGGATTCATAAGGATCCATTTGGATGCTTGAGTGAAAACTATTATTGTAAGATAACTCCACCAAGGAAATATGTTAGTCTAATATTACTTTGAATTCAATTGATAAATATCTCAACATGTCCTCAAGTGTTTGGATAGTCTGTTCAAACTGGCTATTAGTTTGAGGGTGATAGGCTATGCTTAAGTTAAACTCAGTGTTCATAGAATATTGGAGACTCTTCTAGAACTTAGAGGTGAATCTTGAATATCAATCGGACACAATAGATAGTGGTAATCCATGCATACTTACCACTAATCTGATGTATATATGTGTGATTTGATCCAATGATAAATCCTCTCAAATTTCTATGAAGTTTTCAGTCTTTATAAGATGATCCACAACAACCCAGATAATATTGTTTCCATTGGATGTCTTCGAAAGTCCGATGATAAAGTCCATGGTGGTATGGGTAATGTTTTCATCACCCCCTTAGAATTATTCCTCTCATCCGTCACTTTCTGAAATACTAGGCACTTTGATGTATATTTAGCGATATCCTTCTTCATGTTGTCCCACTAATAGTTCTCTTAGAGATCTCGATACATCTTTGTGTTTCCTGGGTGAATGGAGAAATTCAAACTATGTGCATTATCCAAAGATTCTTTCTTTAACTCTAGATTTTATGGAACACACATTCTTGAACCAAATCTCACAATTCCTTCTTCATTGACATTAAACTTTGAGGATTTCCCTTTTTTGATAGCTTCTACTTTCTTTTGAATTCCCACATCATCTTTTTAAGCATCCTTTAACCTATCCAAAAGAGATGGTTGAACAATAATATGTGAAAGGATTGATGATTTTCCCTATTTATGATTCCCATTTTCATCTTCATAAAATCTAAAAATATTGTATCCTTTTCAATTCTCACGAGTGATGGAATTGCGGATCCCTTTATACTTAGAGCATCCTCCACCTTGTTTGATTTCCCAGGGTGGTAATGGACTAATCAGTCATAATACTTGATGAGATCTAACCATATTCATTGGATTATATTCAGATCTTTCTGTGTGAATCTATATTTGAGACTTTTGTGATCCATATATATTTCAAACTTCTCTCCAAAGAGATAATGTTGCCTGATTTTTAATGCAAAGATCAAGCCTACCAACTCCAGATCATGCATGGGATAATTTTGCTCATGAATTTTCATCTGCCTTGATGCAAAGAAAATGAATTTATCATTTTACCTCAAATTCTACCAAAGGGAGACTTATAATATTTTCCTCAAGAACATTCACACAAATGTCAACATGTGATACAATACTCATAGAATTTTTCCCTAGTGATTTAATATCATTTCAGGTGGGGACTCAATGTTCTTAGAAAACATAAAAGATATACTAATAGGACATTAATTGAAATACATTAAGATATACACTCCTTTAAAGTAGTGGTTACATGTAATTCATTCATAATCACTCATCTTAGTATATCTTTTTCCATACTCCCTTGATCATAGAGAATGTTGATGATCATCATGCTTCTTAGACCTTATAATAGAGCATTATATTGGGTAATTTTTGACTTCTCCACATTTATGGCATAGAACCGTGTAAGATGCTGTGAAGACCCAGATTTCCCATGTATTTTTCTAATTAAATAGGAATTTTACGAGTCCGTGAAAATTTATGGCGCGTGATTTCAAGGCCCGGAGTGCCCGGAGTGAATTTCTGAACTTTTATTTGGGTATGTTCAGTAAACGTGCAAGCGGGTTTTTCTAACTTTTGAACCGGTGCTCGGAATTGAAATATGAGGGTACCGTTGAACTCACAATACCGATTTTCTCTTAAAGGGACTTTCACCTTGACCGTAATAGGTCGAGGGTGAAAGATAGAATTTGGGTTTTTTTGTGGAAATGAAAAAAAATAATAAAATAAAATAAACTAATATTTTATTTTATTTGTTGAAACATCCTCTACATAGGTTATGGTGGTGGGGACTACCTGATTCCTCAAAAACTCCCAATTTTGAATTTAAGGGTGGGGACCACCCGACCCCTCTTAATGGGGGAGAAACCTCTCAACTCCCCCAATTAATTATATGTGTCAACATAAAATTAAATGTTAAGTTATCAATTAATTTTATGTGTCAACATAAAATTAAATTCTAAGTTATTATTTATTTTATGTGTTGTCTATTTCTTTTCTTTTTGGAGGAATTTGGGAAAGGATTGGAAAAAGGGAATTGGGAGAGATCTTGGAGAATTATTCTCTCCAATGAAGAATGCGTTCTCTAATGAATAATGTGCTACCCAATGAAGAACGCTCACGCCGATGCCACCGATTTCCGTCTATTCCCAACGACATCGACTCCTTCCTTGCAGCCTCTGTCGAAAAATCTTCGAGGTAGGGGTTTATTTATATGTGATTATCACTTCCCATGTTCTTCCGTTCTAAACTAAGAACATGGATCAAATCTCTTAAACTAGTTGATCCGCACTTGTTTTCTTTTGCGAGCTTGTGAATAGTGATTGAAGAAGGTTGTGGGGATTAATGTTTTTAAATATATTCCATACACGTTCTTGATTCGAATTTGCGAACCATTTACTACCGCTCTAACATAGAGGGTGAGGGACAAACAAACATGGAATGAACCCTCCACCATTATTCTTTTGTGTGTTCTTTGTGATGGTGACGGCGACCGGTGCCGGAGTTTGACACCAGTGGAACATGAGAGCGGCGGACGACACCACCGTCGGCCGTGATGAAGAAAAAGGCACTCCGCCGCCCCGCGACCACCGCCGCCCTACGTCCACCACAGAACATGCAGCATCGCGTGGCCCCCGCGGCACCCGGGGTCTCGCCGTGCCGACCCGTGGCCCCACGGCCTCATGCCCCTCTGCGGCCTCACGAAAACCCGCTGCCTCCGCGGCCCCCTCGACCTTCCGTGGCCACCACCATCCCTCGTGGCCTACTAGACCACCCAGCGTGGGCCAGGCCAGACCCAGCAGGCCGGGTCGAGCCAAACCGGGTTGGGTTGGCTCAGGCCGGGTCGGGCCAGGTCGGTCTGATCGGGTCAGACCGAACCCAGACCAGTTACGATCTTTACGCTCTTTTGGCCATAACTTCTGCACCATATGTCCATTTGACGAACCGTCAGCAGCGCCAGAAACCTTAGAGTGATATGGTCCCTTTGGTATACCCCAATAGAGTTTTGGATAAAGTTAGGGAATGGTCGAGTTGGATCGTGCACGAATCCAACCAGGCCCTCGGGACAAAAATGCTAATAACTCACAGACCGGGAGTCTGATTGACGCACCGTCTGTTGCGTTGAGACCCCTATGACGTGGCGGTTCTTTTGGGTTAATTCTTCGTGAGACTTAGTGGTAGTTTGAGTATCAAAAAATGGATTATGGATCAGACCATCCCGGAGACAAGCGAGTACAGTGCGGTAACCCAGTAGCTGGCTCTGACGTGAAGAATGAAGAACGATCCTGTGTGGGTCAGCACCGAGCGATCTTGTGTGGGTTAGCACCGAGCGATCCTGTGTGGGTCAACACCGAGAGATCCTGTGTGGGTCAGCATATAGCGATCTTGTGTGGGTCAGCACTGAGCAATCTTGTGTGGGTTAGCACTGAGTGATCCTGTGTGGGTCAACACTTAGGGATCCTTCACGGGTCTACTTCTTAACAGAGTAAGATGATTTAGTAGTTACATCTAATCATCTATACTACTGTACTTAAGTTATACCTGATGTGAGTTGAGTCTGTACCTTGTGGCACTTTCCTTCATGGTAATACCTTGGTGGTATTCTTCTGTGTGGCATACCTGTGTGGTACCCACCTTAGTGGTTTTACTTCCTTTGTGGAACAGTTGATATTTTGGATTTTGGGTTAGACCCTTCGTTTCCTCATGATTGAGATGGTTATACTTGATAATTTAGGTATATGTATAGGCATATATCTAGGTAGGGTTGACAGTTGACTTCATGCTTTTTGGTTTATCCTTTGTGGATTTTGTGAGACCTTGAGGGTCTCAGGGTCCCTACTAAGTATCGTTATACTCACCCCTTCACGGGATATACCCACACTCTGTTGTGTTTGGTGCAGACGATAGACAACGCTGACTGAGGAAGAGAGTACCAGGACTGGAGGTAGCTCGGAGGTGGAAATTAGACGAGGTGAACCACAGATACGGCCGTTCATGAGTTGTACCTACCCTTCAGTTAGTATTTGTGGTGGATGATCTAGGAGCTGCTTTTCACCTATCAGTCATCTTGTACTTTCCAGTTTTCCTTGTACTTTCCAATTGGGCTTGTATTCTGGCCCCTTTTACTTACTTCACTCACTCTGTTTACTATCCAGTTTACTTGAGTTCATATCTTTCTGTGTTCTTGGTTGTGTGTGTTACAAGTTATAAAGGCAATGCCTTCCTAGTTTTAGGGAATATGACTTCGGTGCTAGTCGCTAGCCCCTCACCTATGGAAGGCTGGCTTGGGGTAGTCATGGCACGAGTCCCGGGGGACGGGTCGTGACAGATGCATTTGATGGAAATTTGTTTCCATCCATCACATTATCCATTTTTCTATGGAAATTGGATACTTTGTGCCCTATCTTTCCACACTTAAATCATCTTTGAGTCCCTTTGTGACATTTCCCTTGGTGCCTCTTTCCACATTTTTTTCATGAAGGACATTGGAACTTATTTCCCTTATCATCTTTATCATATGGATTTTCATTATATTTCATCTTCCTCTTCCTTGATTTACTTGGGCATTAAACCAATTTCTAATTGTTAATTGTGATTTTTGATAGTTGGTTTGGTGAAATCATGATATGTCCTACTTTAGCTCCCATATGATTGGGAATCTTGTTGTGGCATTCATCACATTTCCCTTCACATAGGTTGTTAACCCAATTCCTCATATTATTGGACATTGGGTAGAATAAAAGGAAAATTAGGGGTTAGTATTTTAAACTATTAAACACATAAAGGGGAATCCAATTACACTAAAGGGATAACTTATAAATTACATTTATCTCCTTAACTTATGAATTTATAGGATTCGATCTAAGTTATCCAAGGTCTACTTCCTAACATAAATTCTTATGGGATTTTTACCCCTTAATAATAGTTCGTACTAAGCTTATGAATTTAACAAAGCATATCCCCTAGGATCATTGAACCAAGAGTGAACTAAGACCCATTGTTGTGCACTAGTTCTTACTCGAGTCTAGCTCAAGGAAGGGTTTTCAGGTCTTACCCCTAGATACATCTATGTTAGAGACACCTCTACTTGTTTGTATCCAGAAAAGGATGTATTTTATTGATAAACCACTTACTCTATACTCACCAAAATTTAGGGATTATTTTATTATACTTAGTCTTATCCCTATGGATTTCACTATATTTTTCTAATCCTAATACCAAAAATAACTAAACCTATCCTATGATACAAACTATAAAAACCTTGCTCTTTATTTCATATTTAAAACTAATTTATTACATAAACTTGCACTTAATACAACTCTTAAGATTGATAGGTCTAGTGAATTTTTGGATTAGGAACATTACATAACAACTTAAAACATGAAATACACATCTTTATTGAAAACTTATTTTACATGACCACAACATTCCTTTATACTTAGCATTTCATGGGATAACCTAAAGACATATATAAGAAAAAGGTGAGCTATAAATCCTAGTAATGGAATAAACATGGAATAACATGAGGAATACAATACATGTTATTCAATAGGAATATCAATATAGCACAAAAAAAAACATGAACATAAAGTCATGATATAACATGATGTTTATAACATGAAAATGTGGCAACAACTTAAAACACTGAATCATTAACATAAAGGAATCAGGAAAACCCCTGTCATAACATGGTGGAAAAAGTACTATAAAGGAATAATGTAAACCCCTATCCCAATATGATTTATAATTATATTAAACATTACCCAATGCATTGGGGTGATATCAGGGTAAACTCTTCATAATCATTTCAATCTCATGCATAAGTGTGCCACATAAATCATATAACATGGATTCATTCAACATCATCTTTTATTACACGATAAAGAAATGTGAAATTAATAAATTTAAGATACCATTATATGAGTATATTTTCATAAAGGTGAATACCCTTGATAGAGTAATGAGTATGGTATTCATTACATGCTGATTTTGGCATGGAAAATCGCAGTATAATTTTGGCAGCATAACGACATCATATAGAAATTCATAAACTGGTTTGATGAGAGAGAAAGGGGTCTATAATAATTTATATAGGGGATGGAAATTAAGGGTTTTATGGAAAATAATATCCCAATATATTAAATGGAATTTATATGCATAATATAAAATAAATATTTGAATAGAAATGAGAAGAGAGAAACCCCTTATAGAATTTTGGAACGGTAACGGGTGGGCTTAAAGGATCATAGGGGGGATTACTGGGAATGAAAGGAAGATTCCATCATGTATAATTCAAATATACAGTAATTAAGTTTGTAAGAACATATCCCAAATCAAGAAAATTGAAATTAAAAGGCATGACATAAAATAGGTGCTTGAAGAAAAAAAGAGGTAGATCCCTTACGAAATTTTGGCATAATAACAGCTTAGGAAAGGGTAAAAATAGGAGAGGAGAAATTATAATTCATTGAAATAAAATCAAATGTAAATTAGGGAATTTATTATAAAAGGATTAAAATATAACCAATTGAAATCAACAAGACTGATTTCAAACAAGGTTCTTGAATTAAAAGAAAGAGAGGAAGGTGAGGATCCCTTACTTGGATGTGTGATTCCAAAGGCTTGGGAGAGACTTATTGGGAGCTTTAGGGTGCCTTGGGAGGACTATATGGAGTAGGGGGAAGAGTTTGGTCGAGCTTAAAAGAGCTTGAGTGAAGATAAATGGGTTCTTGGGTGGGTTTATATATGAAAGAAGGAGAATTTATTTATTATTTTTGGTTTTGGACACTACACAATAAAAATTCAAAACCACAAACCATCCCATGGATTTTCCCATGTTTTATATAAAAGGGGAGTGTTATATATTATTTTATAAGGCTAAGGGCCAAAGATATTAAAATATCTATCTTGCTTATGGGGAGGTGAGTCACACTTTCAAGTAAATGATTTTAAAAGCTTAAAATATTTTATACGTCTTGGAGGATTCACTAAGGCTTTTTAAAATAAATCAAATAAACCAAAAATTATATTATTTTAAAGTAAAAAACATATATTTGGCCAAATATAACTTTTATAGTAATTTATTAGATAACTATTGGGTTATTATGATGTCATAAAACACATTATATATTTATATGGTATTTAATTTTTACCCAAAAATTCGGTAGTATCATAAAATTATAAAAAATTCACTGTTGGATAATTTTGATGCCATAATTCCAAAAATACTATTAATTTTATCTAAATAATTTTCTAAATATATTAATTTTCATGTTTAAAATAAAAAACGACATTTATGGAAAATTGACAGGTTTTGAAAAAAATAGTTTTCAAACCTTAAAAAATTACGTTTCACTTCATAAAAATTATATGATCATTTATATTTAATAAAAAATATTTTATTAAAATATTATTTAATTAAAAAATCCATTAATTCATCGAAATATATTTCTTAATTGAATTTGAATATTAACCAAAAATTATATTTGTGTGCCAAAAATCATTTACAAGGTAACATTAATAGAATGAAAGTATATTCATTATTCTATACAAAAATAATGTACAAAATCATAATGCTAGGATCTTGATACATATCCCTTTATTACACCCGCATATACCCTAAGAGTAAGTTGTGTAATGATGGGGCTTTCATGGGGCCATTCATTGAACATGGTTTGGAACGTGATCTCGATGAGCTTAAACTTCTCCCGTAAATGGTTTCTCTCATGCTTAATTTGTTTGATCTCATATTGGGATTGGTATAGGGAAAATCCCAGAAATTCTATCTCCCACAGAAACTCTAATAAATTGGATTCATAGGGCATGATCCTAATGGTTGAGGCCATCACTTCCTTTGTCTGTGCTAAAAGGATTTTATAAAACCCTATATTTAAACTAGTCATGTGATCACTATTGAACGACTATATTACCGGTTGTAAAGATACTTAATGGTATTTTAAATCAAATTGGATATAATAAAACAAAAGGAATGCATGTGTTTTATATATCCATAAGACATTTCATTAAAAGAAATTTAATTTTATTCATAAATGTTTCGGTTATTACAACCTTCTCACCTTAAGAAATTTCACCATCAAAATTTCCTTTTCCCACACTAAAACAGATGAGGGTAACTCTGCCTCATCACTTCCTCTAGTTCTGATGTTGCTTCTTAAAACTTTTGGTTTCTCCACAACACCTTGATGAGGGGAATATTCTTATTTTGTATAATTTTTTCTCTATGATCTAAGATCTTCACCGGATTCTCCTCATAGGAAAGGTCATTATCCAATGGAACCACCCCTAGATTGAGTACATGTGAGGGGTAAGGTATGTACTTCACTAAGAGGGGTACATGGAATACATAATGTACTTGAGATAGGTTTGTTGGGAGTGTTAGTTGATAGGCCATTTCTCTGATGCAATCAAGGATCTAAAAAGGGCCAATGTACCTTGGGCTAAGATTTCCCTTCTTCCCAAATCTCATAACTCTTTTCCATGGAGATATGCAGAGGAATACCATGTCTCTAACATCAAACTGTACGTCTCATTAATTATTTTCATCATAGATATTTTTTTGACTCTCATAAGCTTTGATACGATTCTATATGGTCTTAAACTTCTCCAACATTTCTTTAACCATTTCTCGACCTAGAATTTTTCGTTCCCCAACTTCATCCCAAATTATGGTGTTCTGAACCTCTTCCAATAAAGGGACACCTAAGGATCCATTTGGATGCTTGAGTGCAGACTATTGTTGTAAGATAACTCCAACAAAAAAATATGGTATTAACATCCACCTTTTAAGTCCATTGAGAAATATATAAACTTGTCCTCAAGTGTCTGGATAGTCTACTCATACTGGCCTTCAGTTTGAGGGTGATATATTGTGCTAAAGTTCAACTCAGTGTTCATTGCATATTGGAGACTCTTCCAAAACTTAGATGTGAATCTTGAATATTGATTGGACATAATCTATATAGGTACTCCATGCATTATTGCCAATTATCTAATGTATATATGTGAGATTTGATCCAATTAGAAATCCTCTCAAATTACAATGAAGTTTTTAGTCTTTGAAAGATGATCTACAACAACCCAGATAGCATGGTTTCCTTTGTATTTCTTTGGAAGTCCGATGATAAAGTCCATGATGATGTTTTACCATTTCTATATTGGCATGGGTAATTTTTGCATCATCCCATTAGACTTATTCCTCTCAGCCTTCACTTGCTGACATACTAGTCACTTTGATGTATATTTAGCAATATCCTTATTCATGTTGTCCCACCAATAGTTATCTTAGAGATATTGATAAATTTTTTTCTTTCCTAGGTGAATGGAGAAATTTGAACTATGTGAATCATCCAAAAGTTCTATCTTTAACTCCAGATTTGATGAAACACATAGTCTTGATCCAAATATCACAATTCCTTCTTCATTAACATTGAACTTCAATTATTTCCCTTTTTTGATAGTTTCCAATTTCTTTTGAATTCCCACATCATATTTTTGATCATCCTTCAACCTATACAAAAGAGATGATTGAACAATAATTTGTTAAAGGATTGATAATGTTCCATTATTTATGATTCTCATGTCCATCTTTATCAAATTTAAGATTATTGGATACTTTTCAATTCTCATCAGTGATAGAATTTCTGAGTCCTTTATACTTAGATCATCCTCTACCTTGTTCTCTTTCCTAGGGTGGTAATGGATTGTGAAGTCATAATAATTAATGATATATAACCATATTCATTGGAGTATATTCAACTTTTTTGTGTGAATCTATATTTGATACTTTTTTAATCTGTATATATTTCACACTTCTCCCCAAAGAGATAATGTCGCCAGATTTTTAATGCAAAGATCACAACTGCCAAGTCCAGATCATGCATGGGATAGTTTTTCTCATGAATTTTCAACTTCCTTGAGGCATAGACAATGTCTTTATCATTTTCCCTCAAATTACACCAAAGGGATACTTATAATATTTTCTAGAATAAAATTCACACAAACTTCAACATGTGATACAATACTCAGAGAAGTTTTCTCTAATGATTTAATATCATTTCAGGTGGGGACTAAATGTTCTTTGAAAACATAAAAGATATACTAATAGGACATGAATTGAAATACATTACGACATACAATACTTTGAAGTAGTGATGAAATTTAATTAATTCATAATCATCTATCTTAGAATAGGACTTTACATTATCCCTTGATCATAGAGATTATTGATTCTCATCATGCTTCTCAGACCTTGCAATAGAGCATTGAATTGGGTAATGCCTGACTTTTACACATTTATGGAATATAACCGTGTAAGATGCCTTAGATGGAAATTTGTTTCTATCCATCACATTATCCATTTTCCATGGCAATTGGATACTTTGTGCCCTATCTTTCCACACTTAAAACTTCTCCTAGTCCCTTTGTGAAATTTACCTTGGTGCCTCTTTCCACACTTTTTTCATGAAGGAAATTGGAACTTCTTTCCCTTACCATCTTTATCATATATACTTTCATGATATGTCATCTTCATCTTCCTTGAATTCCTTGGGAATTCAACAAAGTTCCAATTGTTAATTGTGATTTTTGATAGTTGTTTTGGTGAAATCATGATATGTATTACTTGAGATCCCATCTGATTAGGAATCTTGTTGAGGCAATCATCACATTACCCTTCACATTGGTTGTTAACCCAATTCCACATATTACTGGCCATTGTCTAGAATAAAAGGAAAATTAAGGGTATATATTTTAAACTATTAAACAAATAAAGGGAAATCCAATGGCATTAAATGGATAACTTATAATTTACATTTATCTCCTTAACTTATGAATTTCTAGGCTTCTATCTAAGTTTTCCATGGTCTACTTCCTAACATAAATTATTATGGGTGTTTTACCCATTAATAATGGTTCTTACCAAGACTATGATTTACCAAAGAAAATACCCTGGGAGTGTTGAACCAAGAGTATAGAAAGACCCATTTTCGTGCACCAATTCTCGTTCGAGTCCAGATCAAAGCAGTGTTTTTAGGTTTTACCCGTAGATATATATGTGCCAGAGCCACCTCTACATATTCGTATCCAGACAAGGATGTATTTTATTGATAAACAACTTATTATATATTGATATGTATAGTGTATTTGAGGATTAGGAACATTACATAACAACTTAAAACATGAAATACACATCTTTATTGAAAACTTCTTTTACATGACCACAATATTCCTTCATAATTAGCATTGCATGGGATAACATGAAGACATAAATAAGAAAAAGGTGAGATATAAATCCCAGTAAGGGAATAAATATGGAATAACATGAGGAATAAAGTACATGTTAGTAAATAGGCATATCAATGGAGTGAAAAAGAAACATGAACATAAAGGCATGATATAGCATGATGTTCATAACATGGAAATGTGGCAACAAATTAAAACACTGAGTCATTAACATAAAGGAATCAAGTATACCCATGTCCCAACATGGTGGAAAAAATTCATATAAAGGAATCATGTAAACCCATATCCCAACATGACATATCATGATACTAAACATTACCCAATGCATTATATCGCTATCAGGGCACACTCTTCATAATCATTTCAATCTCATGCTTAAGTGTGCCACATAGATCATATAACATGGATTCATTCAACATAATCATTTATTTCATGATCAAGGAGTGTGGAATTAATAAATTTAAGTCACCATTAGACATGTATATGTTTATAAAGGTTAATACCATTGATAGAGGAATGTGTATGGTATTCACTACATGATGATTTTTGCGTGGAAAATCATGGTGGAATTTTGGAAGCATAACGACATCATATGGAAATTCATAAATTGGTTTGATGAGAGAGAAATGGTCTCTAATAATTTATACATGGGATGGAAATTAAGGGGATTATGGGATATAATATCCCAACATATGAAATGGAATTTAGATTCATAATATAAAAGAAATTCTTTAATGGAAATGAGAAGAGAGAAATCTCTTACAGAGTTTCGACATGATAACAGGTGGGATTAAAGGTTAATATGGGGAATAATGGGAGTGAAAGGAGGATACCATCATTTATAAATATAATGGATAGTAAGGAGGTTTGGAAGAAAATATCCCAAATCAAGAAAATGGAAATTAAAAGGCATGACATAAAAGAGATGCTTGAAGAAAAAAAAGAGAGGGAGATCCCTTACGAAATTTTGGCATAGTAACGACTTAGGAAAGGGTCCAAATGGGGGACGATAAATGGTAACTAATTAAAATAACACCAAATATACAGTAGGTAATTGATTATAAAAGGATTAAAATATAACCAATTGAAATTAAAAATACTAATTTCAAATAAGGTTCTTGAATTTAAAGAAAGAGGGGAATGTGAGGATCCCTTACTTGGATGTGTGATTCCAAAGGCTTGGGAGAGGCTTCTTCGGAGCTTGGGGGTGCCTCAGGAGGAATATAGGGAGTAGGGAGAAGGGTGTGGTCTATCTTAAAAGATCTTGAGTGAATATAAATGAGTTCTTTGGTGGGTTTATATAGGAAAAGAGGGGAATTGTTTTTATTATTTTGGTTTTGGACACTACACAATAAAATATTCAAAACCAAAAACCATACTGTGGTTTTTCCCATGTTTTCTGGAAAAGGGGAGCAATATAAATTTTTTTATAAGGATAAGGACCAAATATATTAAAATATCTCCCTTTATTTTGTAGAGGTGAGTTACACTTTCAAGGAAATGATTTTAAAATATTAAAATATTTTATATGTCTTGAAATATTCACTAAGGCTTTTTAAAATAAATAAAATAAACCTAAAATTAAATTATTTTAAAAGAAAAAATATATTTGGACCAATATACCATTTATAGTATTTTATTACATCACTGTTGGGTCATTATGATGTTATAAAACAAATTATATATTTATACGGTATTTAATTTTTACCAAAAAATTTGACTATCATAGAAAATTATGAAAAATTTAACATTGGATAATTTCAACATCATGATTATAAAAATAATATCCATTTCATATAAATAATTTTCTAAATATGTGAATTTTAACTTTTAAAATAAAAGCTGATATTTATTGAAAATTGACATGTTTTGACAAAAACAGTTTTCAAACCATAAAAAATTACATTTGACTTCATAAAAATTACATGATAATTTATATTTAATAAATAATATTTTATTAAAATTTTATTTAATTCAAAATTACATTAATTCATAAAAATATATTTCTTAATTGAATTTGAATATTATCCAAAAATACTATTTGTGCGCCAAAAATCATTTACAAGGTAACATTAATAAAATGAAAGTATATTAATTTTTCTATACAAAAATAATGTACATAATAATAATGATAGGGTATTGTTACATATCCATTTATTATACCAGCGTATGCCCTAAGAGTAAGGTGTGCGATGGTGGAGCTTTAATTCTTGAGGCCATTCAGTGAACATGGTTTGGTCTGTGATCTCAATGAGCTTGAACTTCTCCAGTAAACGGTTTTGCTCATGTTTAAGTTGTTGGATCTCACCTTGGGATTAGTCTAGGGTAAATACTAGAAATGCTCTCTCCCTTTGAAGCTTTGATAAATGGGATTCATAGCGTACAATCCTACTGGTTGAGGCCATCACTTCCTTTGTATGTGCCAAAAGGATTTGTTAAAACCCTATATTTATACTAATCATGTGATCACTATTCAATGACTATATTATCAATGATAAGGATACTCAACCGTCATCTAAATCCAATTAGATATAATAAAACAAACGGAGTGAATTTGTTTTCTATATCCATAAGATGTTTAATTAAAATAAATGGAATTGTATTCATAAATGTTCGGTTCATTACAGAAGCTCTAAATACATTGGAAAAATGAATTTCTTTACACATAGGAAATGATCTCCTCATATACTTACATATTGGATGTGAAAAATACCTGATTAGGGTTCCCATACCTAGTATATCTGATGTCCTCTAAATAATTAATACATAAATAATCCTGATGAACTAACTACATCATTAATATTATTTATATTTTATCACATACTTGTAATATATATTAAATATATTACATAATAAATCTAAGTCATTAACTCAACTCGGAATTCCTGATAATATTAAATAAACCTTGAATATTAAATATAATATTCATTCATATTATATTATTCCAATTATTTACTTAAACACTTATAAATACTCTTAATAAATAAATTCAACTCAATTATTCTATACTCTAATAATAATGAATTTATTTATTTGTCGGTGATCAATAAATCTTGGACAACTCTCAGACCTCTTGGTGGGGCCACCATATCCTATATACTTACTCACCAAAATAGGGAATAATCTTAAATGTGATTTTCTGTGTGATCCCCTAGACCCTTATCTAAATAGAAGTGAATAATATTCACAACCCTAGAGTTAAATCTAGAAACCCATCACATCCCCTAAAGTGATAATAAGTAGTCATAATAAAAAAAACTACATACACACACTATGTAATGTAATCTCTTTGTAATATGATATCTCATAAAGTAGGACACACACTTATGTCATCATCTCTTCCTTTATTTATTATTTTTTGATCCAATTGGATGAAATAACCTTCTAATACTATCAATATGGATTTAATGAAGGTACTACTATTCTGATCAACCATGCCAAAGATATCACTTCCTCAACCCAGAAGAAAAAAATTCCATCTTGATCATTCAACTAATGCCATACCACTAATGACTCATCTGACAAAAACTACCTATCCACAACTATATTGTCATGGTTTTCACCTTGCATCAAAGTACATGATCAAATAGAACACATTGATATTGATCTCAAGTTAGGTGACTAATACACATGTCCGTAGATAGGAATAACCAATGACACCCAAAACATGTGGTGTTCCTATTAGAGGGTCTGTATTCATGATCTCACCTACCAGAGCTCACCAAGTGTGAACTTCATGAGAAGAAGTCTCAATGACTAAGATCCCTCAAAACCTAATAGTCTGACATCAACCGTGTCCATTCATTATGATGTATCTAGACCATATAACATATATTTAAGATTAATGTCATAGTATCTCAAGGTTCTCATTATAGCCTAAGATATGCTATAAAATTTTTATAAAAAAAATAATATATGGATATTACCATTTAAATAGTGGATACAAAAATTTCTACACTAAAATGGTAAGTATACATCATTCATATATCGCTGCACACATGGTATGATAATAAAAAGTACTGATTAAGTTGGTTCTATCCAACCCACTTTTACAACACTCCCACTTGCACTAGATCCAAATTGCTAACCAACCTTGCTATCTCTCACATGTTCAGATCATATTTATTATGAGTTATGGATTTTTTCATGGGCCTACCAAATTTCCGCGATAATGAATTTCAGCTATCTATGACTTTACCTCCTTGAGTAAAACCTCTCAAGAGTTGATATCCCTGAGTATTTCACCTTTTATCCACTATCAAAACTTGAAATCTTGGCTAATACTAGTAGTATAATTATCATAATTTATATTATGATAAAACTTTACTCACTAGGTACAATTATAAGAACTGGAATGAGTCATTTCATATTATATATTACTTATATATCTTCCACTGATGCTGCAACCTAATCGGTATTTGTAGATATGGCTACCACTATCTTGTATGAGCTTGTCTCTCTCATCAACTTATACTGACCATGATATTAGATCATTTTTATCCAAGGAATACTATTTCCACCCCTTAAAACTAGTACCCCTTACACTCTAAATTCCTGGTATATATCATTTTTACTTTCTCTTGTACAATTAGATAGTTCTAACTGCATCCCATACAGTTCTCTTGGATATAAATGATATTTTCCTATCATAAAGTATATATTGGAAATATCATTTCTTGTATATATCATGACATATGTGACCGATACATCACAAAATCATATGGAATTAAAATTACAACATTAATAGCATCCTATGTGCAACACATATATTCTTAGAGAGATTTAGGTCATGTGACACTGGTAATAATTATCTCTCAAATTGTTCCAATTTGTATATTTTAATACATTGTTTGTATATGTACAATTGACTAGGTCCAAGAAACCATTATATCTTCCTCATTAGATCTTGTTCCCTATAACTTAGGTTGCTACTTTAATTCAATCTATAGAGTATTTATTTTATTATGATCCTAATTAATTTTAATACCCATAATTGTTTTCCATATGTTTCCTAACATATTTCACTAGGAAAACCGCAGTGCTCCCACTAACTATGGTAGACACATGGTAAAGATTTATTCTAAATTAATATTCTATTATGTAGTTTCTTACTTTAATCATGAATTGGATTTCAATAAATTTCACCCCTTATTGACATTCCATGATGTCACCAACCATTTCTGGTTGTGTCGTATAGACTGACTGAAATTTAATTTTTTTTATTAAAGAAACACTTTTAAGGAAAAAGTGAGAAACCATGATACATGACTTCAATGACTTAAAACATCAAACCTTTCCCCAATGGTCCAAAATTCAAAAAACCAGATCAAACAAAAAAGAAATGCTCATCCCCAACATAAACAATATAAAGTTCAGTTTCCACCATTCCAATACTCAAAGACAAGATATCCCATACAAAGACGGGCCGATATTGATGGCCATGACCATAACCTCTCAAACATAGAAAACCAAATCGCATTAGTATGGTGAAAACTTGCATCTCTAAACCTCATCTTGACCACTCTCTGATGATAATATGAAATCAAGAACCCTTGAATAGTAGGCCGCAGGCAAATAACATTCCCAACGTGGAGAAAAAAACCCAGGAAAAACACTAATTCAACCACCACTTCAACGCAATCAACACCAAATGAGAAAAAAACCGAAACCAGAACAATGAGGAAGTCTCAAGATGTCAGAAGATGGCACATAGAGCCCCTCCCCCTTCATGCCACATAGAGGTCAACATCGAGCCATGCTTGAAAGGAAACCAGCTCCACCATACCCATCGCCCGCCGATGCCATTCCAAAATCCGATGCAAAACGAGAACCTGAAACTCGATGAGCAGTGATGACGAAGTCAGATCCACATCGTCAGATCCTCCATAAGAATAGATGAATCCATGCTCAACCCTCCACTGAGGGAATGCTTCCAGAAAAGGAGAAGCATCGCCTTAACCCTCGCTGAGCCGATGGGGTCGAACGGAGCCTCTCTAGCCTTCACCATTGCCCACAAATGTCAAGCCAAGGACATCGCCGCTGACCCGCACAGCACCACGCCAGAGGAGGAGAGGCAATGAAACTGAAAAAAACCCTAGAAAGATAGAGGAAGGAGACGCCACCACTTAGATGGCAGCTCGAGGAATTCAAAACGTGTGTATGGTTAACACTTGACTCTCACTGAGGGGGCCCCACAAGGCCCCAGAGAGCACCACACGTTCCTTGGCTAGGAATATGGCTTTGATTCACCTTGTGCATCATTTAAATTAGCTATGATAAGTAAAATTATAATAGATATAGGAATAATGCTTTGTTATAACCAATCAAGTCTTATTAGTACCAGGCTTGAGCCATCCATGTATAGTTTCACTTGAATACCCACCACAGTATTCAAAATAATAATCCTCTATATAATGATACATGGAATCCATTATTGAATTTTAATTGATCTTTTCAATCTTGTATAATTTCCATATATTTATTGTATGATTTATTATTCTAAATAAATAATGTATCATCAACCACGGTGTATATAAAACCATCACTATGGTTTTAACCTTCCTATACAATATGCATCTCTAGAACATTCATTTTCCATAAGGTATTGTAGAATTTTTTCCTATGTAAACTATTTGTGCATCTATACCATCGACTAAATCCTGGTTGATCTCACTCTGACTATTGGATTGGTGTTTCCCGATCCGGTTGGGCCGAATGCTTGTGGCCCGTAACTATCACGGGGTCGAGCTCCGCGGTGAGCTCATTGGGGGTTGCAGGGGCAACGTGCCCCTGCTCTGGGGGTCTGGGGGCCAAAGGCCCCTGGTCCAATTTTTCGGCACTGTAGCATCTCTGACTACTGTAGCGGAGATGGCTGGCCAACACCGACAGGCACTGTAGCAGTGCGGACTTCAGAGTCAACTGGATTGTAGCACTTTTAACTTCCAGCCGGCAGCCACTATAGCGCTTTTGAAAAAGCTGGCCACCGTTCACTATAGCGACGCAAACTCACTTTTCGAACAATGATCATCTTCTCCATTGTTTTATAGCCCATTTTGGGGCTAGGGTTATCACTGAAAAAACCTCTATAATTTGTGCTCCTGATATAGTGAAATTCTGCCTCTCTCGTGGATATAGGGATTATTCCCAAACCACATAAATCGTTGTGTCCTTGTTTCTTTCTTTCTTTTGTTTTCTCATTTCTATCATTGTGTCTCCCGATGATTCCGCAACACCAACTATCTAAAATATATATGTGAACCCTTTTATAGAGATATAGTCTAACACTTTACTATAACTATTATATGATAGAGATTTTAAATAATATCCAATATGAACTTTAGGTTATTAATTGATATGCATATTGTGTTTTTCTTATTGCAACTTAGTTTATATTCTTAACAAACTCTTTACATCCAAACACAATGTTCTTATGAAATAATTAATTTATATCATATTATAACTCATATGATATCCATTTTTCATAATAGTTGGCATGTTGTTATGGGATAACATCATTATTTGAAATGATTTCATTAAAAATAATGAAAGTATTTTCAATTAATATAAGTTACTATTGGTATTAGGGTGAGAAGCGGAAACTGGTGGGTGCATATTTAAAATTTTTCATCATCAGGATGACATAACTTGTTGTCTCTAGTGATCCGAGCCCCGGTATGGTTTGAGGATCATGTATAAATTAAACAGATCATAGAAATTAAAACTGAACATGTACCTTGTTCAAATCGAAGACCGCTTTTCCATCACTCATCTTCAGTGACCTTTGATTGAAGGATCCAAAGCATAATCCATCTAGATCATCCATACAAACTTCAAAAATATGCAAGGATGTTGTTCTTCGAATTTTGGGTTCTAGCACAGTGATCTGAGGATTCCTTCAATTTACCGATGATCACTACATTGATGTACCTTCAATGAAAGGATATGAGCTCAATCTGATCACTTGGATTAAGAGATTCTCTCTCTAGAAAGTGGGATAGGAGAGAAAGTTTCTCATAAACTCATAGTGAATAGTCATTTTGTGAGAGCCTCTTTCAACCTATTTATAGTGGATGATCAAATAACTATAAAGGGTTCCTCGACCCCCATTTATTAAAAAACCACTAAATAATTAATAAATAATTAACTATGATGAAATAAATTGCATTATAAATATTATTTATATTTTAGTGGATGATCAAATACCTAGAAAGGGTTCCCTGACCCTTGTTTATTAAACGTCCACTAAATAAGTAATAAATAAATAATTATGAAAAACTAAAATGTTTCATAAATATTATTTATATTTTATCACATACCTATAATATATATTAAATATCTTATGTGATAAAACCGAGTCATTTAACTCAACTCATAATTCCTGCTAATATTAAACGAACCCATAATATAAAAATAATATCTTTTTGAATTATATTTTTACTGTATTCACTAAGTACCTCATGAATAATTTTAATAAATAAATACAACCCAATTCACTAAGTACCTCATGACTAGGACAATACTTAGACCCCATGGTGGGACCCACCATGTTCAATCTTCCTATTCACTAGAATATGATAGATTATTAAATAAGATATTATGTTTGAACATGTTGGATCTTATCTTGATAGTAGTAAATAACATTCATATACCAAGAGTGGAGTCTAGTAACCCATAAAGTCCCCTAAAGAGATAAGGAATAGTCATAGAAATGACAACCAACCTACAAATATGTACTGTGTAATAGAATTTCTTTGTCTTTAGATATCTCATAAAGAAGGATGCACACTTGGGTCATTGTCCTTTATTGCTTTATTATTTATTGATCTAACTGGATGGATTTTCCCTTGACTCCCTTGGACAAGGACTTATTAAGGCACTACCATCTTGATCAACTCAGTCCTGAGATATATTACTTCCTTAACTCACAAGTGAAAAATTTTATCTTGATCATTTCACCAATGTCATATCACCAATAGAACACCCAACATAAGATACCTCGCCACAATTTAATTATCATGATTTTTTTCTTTCATCAAATTATGCGATCAAGTAGAACACATTGGTAATGATCTCAAGTTAGGAGACCAATACACATGTTCGTAGATAGGAACAACCAATGACATTGGAAAACATGTGGTGTTCCTATTGGAGGGAATGTTCTCATGATCTCAACTACTAGAGATAACTAATTGTGAAATTCCTGAGAACAAGTATCAATGCTTATGAGCCCCCATCACTTTATAGTCATACATAAACTATGTCTAGTCCATATGATATTGTTTCCGATGCTTTTTCCGGGGCGCACGCATCCTTCTGTGGACGACGCGCAGCTGTTACCCCGCATTCCCACTTTCCAAAGGCGGGCAACATCCATTCCTTATTTAGGGACGTCTGCTCCTTGATCGAAAATGGGATGATGGGATGTCGGTTCTTCCTTCCCTGGATTCCTCCGCGGAACTCGTCACCTAGTCTGGGTGTCCCTCATAGACTTAAGACGTTGTTCGTGAAACTCTTCCCAGTGCCATATCTTCATGGAAACCAGTTAATTACACTGCTTCTGTCAGGAAATTCCAAGGGGTCTGGTCAGGGTAGCAACCTTTGGTTAGGGGAGTAGTCACATGGGGAATCAATGGAGTGTCTGGATGCTGGGGGATTGGTGTGTCTGTCTTCTGTCCCTTATTATAGGGCTTATCGAGGGCACGAAATCCCGAGGCATCCCACATCAAACGTGGGTAATCGTATTCCATGGGCATGTATATGAGGTTTTCCTCATCTTCCTATGTTTAACACATGGTATGCCGCAAGTTTAACATCCAGTGGAGACAGATCGGGCTGATCAGAACACTGACTAGAGTGGATCAGACGGAGGAACCCCCTGGAGGAAACATCAATATTGGGGCCATCATGTGGGCGGCCTTCCGAATGCTATTATATGGAATGGGGAACAGAATGGCATGATCCCACCGGGATGTGGCGGCCCGGGTAAGGATCTGGATGGATGATGGAGCGGTTGATGGGGATGGTAAATGGTATGAGATCATCATGAATATGACGGTAGTTTTGGTCATGAGCCTCAAAGAGACTTCCTACGTATCCCCGTGGCAGGGAATCGAAGTCCGCGTAGTTCAGGTTGGTATGGGAATTACACTTTGAGGCGGCCCAAGGTGTTGGGTTATAGGGTTTGGACCTCATATAGGATTCCTACGTACCATGCCATGACATGGATCAAAGTTCCCACAGTTCGGGTGGGTGTCGGTGAACCGACATGAAGGTGGACTTGGGGTCCGATGGATGGTGGGATTGAACCTCGGGGAGGCTTCCTACGTACCATTCCTTGACATGGATCAAAGTCCTCGTAGTTAGGGTGGGAGTCGGTGAACCGACGTGAAGGTGGACTTGGGGTCCGATGGATGGTGGTCTTGAATCTCAGAAATTCTTCCTATGTATCATGCCTTGACATGGATCAAAGTCCCCGTAGTTTGGGTTGGGAGCCGGTGAACCGACGTGAAGGTGGATCTGGGGTCCGATGGATGGTGGGCTTGAACCTCGGGGAGGCTTCCTACGTACCATGCCTTGACACGGATCAAAGTCTCTATAGTTCAGCTTGGGCGTCGATGAACCAACGTGAAGGTGGACCTGGGGTCTGATGGATGGTGGGCTTGAACCTCAGGGAGGCTTCCTACGTACCATGCCTTGACATGGATCAAAGTCCCCATAGTTTGGATGGGTTCCGGTGAACCGACATGAAGGTGGACCTGGGGTCCGATGGATGGTAGGCTTGAACCTCGGGGAGGCTTCCAACGTACCATGCCTTGACATGGATCAAAGTCCTCATAGTTCGGCTGGGCGTTGGTGAACCGACGTGAAGGTGGAACTGGGGTCCAATGGATGGTGGGCTTGAAACTCAGAGAGGCTTCCTACGTACCATGCCTTGACATGGATCAAAGTCCTCGTAGTTAGGTTTGGGCACTAGTGAACCGACGTGAAGGTGGACCTGGGGTCCGATGGATGGTGGGCTTGAAACTTGGGGAGGCTTCCTACGTATCATGCCTTGACATGGATCAAAGTCCTCGTAGTTCGGGTTGGGAGCTGATGAACCAACATGAAGGTGGACCTGGGGTCCGATGGATGGTAGGATTGAACCTCGGGGAGGCTTCCTATGTACCATGCCTTGACATGGATCAAAGTCCCCGTAGTTCAGATGGGCGCTGGTGAACCGACGTGAAGGTGGACCTGGGGTCTGATGGACGGTGGGCCTGAACCTCGGGGAGGCGTCCTACGTACCATGCCTTGACATGGATCAAAGTGCTCATAGTTTGGGTGGGCATCGGTGAACCGACATGAAGGTGGACTTGGGGTATGATGGATGGTGGGCTTGAACCTCGGGGAGGCTTCCTACATACCATGCCTTGGCATGGATTAAAGTCCCCGTAGTTCGGGTTGGGCGCCGGTGAACCGACATGAAGGTGGACCTGGGGTCCGATGGTTGGTGGGCTTGAACCTCGGGGAGGCTTCCTACGTACCATGCCTTGACATGGATCAAAGTCCCCATAGTTCGGGTGGGGGAATACGGTTTAACGTCATGCGGGATGGGGATGGTGTTAGGATCAATGCTTACTCTAAGCCCACGTGAGTCATGCTCGGTGTGAGAAACAATAGGTAGCAAAGGCCCGATGACCACGTCACAAAAGGGGCATCCGTGGGAAGTGGAGTGGGGCTTACATGCGGAGCGGACCAGGGAGAGAAAGATTGGGACTTACTCAGGGATGGAGGCCCGTTGGTGACAAAGCGCAGTGGGAGAGGGACTTGGGACCGAAGAAAGGAGGAGCATCGTTCCCTATCATGCCCTCCACTGGCCTTGGGGACCGAAGATGAAAGGAGTAGCAGGGATGTTTCCTCCGGAAACAAAAACTAGGGGCTGACACCAATGTGGTTGCCCATTCCCCGCAGACAAACACCACTCCAATAAGGAGGATATCATCCCCTGTGAGGGGTGATCCCATTTCTGTGGAGACGAGTGGGCATGGATAATGTCCAAGGATGGGGGCCCTGTGTGTGTGGAACGGGGCGAGGTCACAATTTAACGTCATGTGCTGAGGACGATGATGCTTGGCAGTTTAACGTCCTACAGCTCGGACAGGGTGGGTTTGCTCCACACCCCTAGGACTTACATAACCGGTACCCTCTGCTCTTTGTGGGAGGTAAGGAATCAACAACACTGTAATGAGGGGGTTTCATGGAGCGAACCATCGAGGGGTCCACGTTAGCGTGGCTATGCAAAGAAGCAATAGCCATTAGCGTGCCTATGCGAAGAAGCATGAGGCGAAGCAACGCAATGGGCAGTATTGTCCATGGGACTTTGAAGTCACATCGTGCAAACCTGGAGTGTCGCACGGGATATGGAATTGCAAAGAATAGGGGTTCATAGGCAAGGGCCTTGTGAAGCTCTGTTGCTCCGCGTGGTGGAGGGCAATTGCAAAGGGGTGTGCTTTGCGAAGTGGGGTGACTTAGCCTAATCATAGGGTATAAGTGCATATGGGAGGTGCTTCATGAAATGTAAAGGCATTCACGGAGCACTGCCTCGTGGAGAAAAGGTTCCTTGTGAAGAAAAGTGTCATGAAGAAATGTGCTTCTCGAAGTATAGTGACCTTGCCTTAGCATGTGGATCATGTGTACATGAAGGGTGTTTCGCAAAGCATAAACGCTCCGTGATGACCCGGGTCCCCTTGGGGATCCCCTTCCTTCGCGAAGGCCCTTAGGCTTCGCGAAAGGCATCCCTCTCAAAAGAGGGGTTCAAAATGAGAAAAGGGGGAGGCACTTCGCGGAGCAGAAGTACCTCGCACAGCTCATGGTTTGCAGAGCGGAAGGATGCTTCGCAATTCAGGAGCTTGGAAATTGAAGGGTCGGATTGTCCATCTTTTGGGCTCAGGGGAAGCCCAGTATTTATAGGCAAGAGGCGCCGCGAAGCGGAGCTCGAGCGGCGCGAAGAGGGACTTGGTGGCTTCACGGCAGGCCGCTAACATCAAATACGGTCGCAGAGCGTCCCGCCTCCTTGCTTCGTGGCAGCCTCACGAACATCAAATGCGGTCACGGAGCGTCCCACCTCCTTGATTTGCGGCAGCCTCACGAATGTCAAATGCAGTCGCAAAGCATCCCACCTCCTTGATTTGTGGCGGCCTCGCGAATGTCAAATACGGTCTCAGAGCATCCCGCCTCCTTACTTCGTAGCGGCCTCAGTGCTGTGGGGAATCTACAAAGTGGCTTTGAGAGGTAGTCAATGGGGCCTTCTTTGGTCCTCTTCTCTATCCTGAATTTTGGCGCCAACAAATGCCCCCCCTCAGACTTGGAGCCATGGAGAGATCAAGGGTCAAAGTCTGAGGGAAATCACGAAAATCCTCTGTCATTTGCGATGCTGGCTCATGAAGAAGGCTCGCGAGGCGGATAGGGGATGCGCGGGCCGAGTGCGCTGCGAAGCTCCACGCGAACTGGATGCGCTGTGAAGCTCTGAAGGCCGTCACCTATAAATAGGGGCCTACCGTCTCTTTTTTCCTTTCCCTTCTTCGTGATTTTTTCCTTTTGCGCTCTCGATTTGTGAAGCTCCGCGTACTCTGTGAGTGTTCTCTGTGAATCTAGTCTTCACGGCGCACAACGAGTCCTAGACTCTGTGTTGGTGCTCCGCGATCCATCTCTTGAACACCCCGACAGTGCTCTGCGAACAGTCTTCACGAAAAAGTCTTTGTGATCGCGCTCTGCGAACGAGCTTCGCGAACTAGCTAGTAAATCGTCCAGGTTCCAGACATGAATGGCCCACCAAGAAGATTCCCAAGGGGTGGTTGCAAATGCCTCCCAAAGGGATGAGATGGAGAATAGTCTGGGGCTAGGAGAGTTGGTCCGTAGCCAATCAGACCATAGTTCACTAGCGGAGCTGCTATTGGAGATCCAGAAGAACTACCCGTTGTGTAGGAGGTTTCCCTTGTATGGCTTCGGGCTGAGGGATGACGTCTTCATCCCTGAAGCAAGTAGGGATGAGCCAGCTTACTAGTTTAGGAGCACGCCATGCTAGAGCTGATGGTTCACGTTGCCCAATGGTCATGCCCGAGAAGAATTCACGACCGTCGTTGTCGACTGCTTATACAACCACATGAACAATGTCGACGGGAAGGCATTGCAGCCGGAGACGTCCCCTCCTTTGTACCAAAAAATCCTCCAGGCGGCGCTGGAGAACCTAAAGAAGGGGTGGTATGAGGAGTGGGACATGTGCTAGGGCGGCCACTTTATGGATGATTAGGCCTGGGTCTACTGGGTAGGCACCTCATGCGAGGATTTTGGAGCGAAGCTGAGAAGAGTGGGCTTGTATGAGGCAGCTTGGGCTTCCCAGTTCCATATCTACCAGCCGAAGCAGCTAATGCCAGAGCTGTTGAGCCGGTGGTCACCGGGGACCAATACCTTCAACCTGCATCATGGGGAGGTCAGCATCAGCTTATGGGATGTGCATCAGATCTCGAGTGTCCCTATACTGGGGGCGATGTACGAAGAATTCTTCCCTGCTATGGGTGTGTGGGAGGATTCAGAGCAGATTCCACGTCTAGCCATGGCATTGATAGAGATCGTGCCTGGGGAGGATAAGGAGGCGGTGAGGGATGTCCACTTCAAGAATTGGTTCAAGAAGTTTCTGAACTTCCCGGTAGACCGTCAGTTCCTAGAAAGGCCTCGAACTTGACCAAAGGAGGCCCATAGTAGGGAACGCTCGTACTGGCGGATGTTGGAGAATAGCTAGTGGAAGACCTAGGGGTTCAGTGTCAGAACTGAGTAGCAGTCAATAGTCAGGCTGGCGGGCTTCATCGCAGCTCTCATCTGTGGTTGGATTCTACTGGTGAGGGATACCAACATGGGAGTGTGACCAAACACTTTCATCATGGAGTACACATTGGTGAAAGGAGGACGATTCAACCTAGGGATCTTGATGCTCGCCAAATTGTATAAAATGTTTTGGCACATCAGCGAGGGGAAGAGGCCACAGAGGGTATGGAGGCCATTCCACATCCTGTATGGGTGGATCACGGTGCACATCTGGGGGATCTATGAGTATCTAAATCCCATCTCGCCTCTAGGTTCAAACTTCCGCCCCTCGATCCTGAATGTCGTGGGGAGCTTTCCGACCAAGCTGACCGCACCATTGATTTTGAATCGGGTGTGGAGGGTGGAGGAATTCAATTTCCACCTGTTTCCATTGCTGACGGGGGCATTCACTGATGATAGCCGAGGGACAGAAGAGCATCAGGCCTATCTCCTAGCCTTTCGAGGTGGAATCTTGATGGATAGGGTGGACCGTGAGCGTCTCTGCGAGCCATACACCCCACACCGGTTTGCAAGGAAATTCCGGTGCCTACAGCGGATGACCCCGCAGGTCTACCTGTAGGTGCTTCACGAGGAGCACCCGTGTGCAATGAGTTAGATGTGGATCATGTTTACATGGGAAGACGGGAAGATGCGGAATGAACTACCTCCGCCGACCGTTGTCCTCGGGCTGATAAAGGAATATTCCCAGAGTTGGGAAGAGGCCTACCCGGGGGAGATGATGAAGCGGCCAACCACTCTAGTCAGTGATGGTGGGCCTCCTCAACCTCACGGACAAGGACGGAAGGAGGAATGGGCATCCAACAGTGGTAGGGCTGCTATAGCGGCGATGCCCGCACCAGTTGAGGGGGACGCAGTGGTGGCAGATCTGACAGCGGCAACAGAGCCGATGGTCCTAGGAGAACAGAGTCATCCGGAGGGGAGACCACCAAGAGGATTCCACTGGATTTCTACTCAGGCCCTAGGGAAACGGCTATGCCATATTGACATGCTGGAGAACACTGTCTTCCCGGAGGCCTGGGACATCTGGGAAGTCAACCGGCAATTCTTCGGCCCATATGAGTTATGGAAGCACCTTAACCACCTCGGGATGGACTTGTCGGGGATTGGACCCATTAGAGCTAGTTTTGTAGTATCCCAGGAAGATGCGGAGTAATACATAGTCGAGTTGGAAGACTTTATCCACTCCCGGGGCGCCCTGCACTCGATGAAAGACTGGGGCAGGGTGATGTTGGGTCGTACGGTCCCTCCACAACTGGCAGCTGTTGACCTGAGGAAGCGCTTCCCTCTGCCGGAAGAATCGGACATGTCCTCCTGGGGAGATGAGGCCAGTAGAGAGAGTCCGCCAGAGGAGGGTGAAGTCAGTGATCAATCCTCAGATCTCAAAGATTTCGCAGAGGCCCTTGAGGTAAAATCCCGAGTTCCTCCTTCAGGGTTTTCTCTTAGGTAACTCTGGATTTCTTATCAGCGCCTACACTGTGCAGGAGGACCTTGTGCATAGACCTCATTCCCTCACCTCAGTGGGTGCTGACGCGGGGCCTTCGGGACCCATGCCCGTGGCTGCATCAACTTTCGCATCTGGCGGAGCCGAGACACTCGAGGCGGCTCCACCGGAGTCTCCAGACCTACCAACCATATACGGGGGCCACGTCTCAGGGTTCCAATGACATCAAACCATAAGCGAGACCGGGGATTTGACCTCTGTAAGTCTTCTCTACCGAATTTAAAATAGACATCCTTTGACCACATTAACTAAAATCCACACCCCCCTTTTTTGGCATGTACAGTCCTTCAATTGGCCTGGGCCGCTGCGGTGAAGTTGGTCAGGGCTTCTGGTAGCGCCTTTCCCAGAGGCATGCCAATGGTCATGGAGGTGGACATCTAACCTGAATGAACTACAGCGCTCCCAATCGCTGGCGGGAATGCTAGTGGGACTACGCCCGATATTATTGAGGTGGGATCTGATGATAAGGATCAACCAGACAGTTCAGGCACCGCCACGCCTGATCCAACGCCATGTGGACCTGGCAGAGGAGTTCCTGGGGGCATTCCCTACATACGAGCCTTCCAATCACACTGACTAGGATGAGACGACCTCTGATGAGGAGGACATAAAAATAGTCTGTCGCCGATCGTGGAAGCTGATCACGCGCTTCATCAATAAACCCCCCCAAGCTTTATGGTTGGATGAGATGGATAGACTTCTCTTGCGGCTATGCAAACTGTGTGCTGGGGGAGTGGATGCCCAACGCCCTCACATACTCATCTGAGATCTTATGGTGGAAAATATTCGGGAGTATGATCGTGGCCTCAGTGTAGGCTGGCAGCGGAGTAAGGCAGTGAACATCAAGAGGCTCCAGGAGACCGAAAATGAGGTTGAACGGTTGCAGTCATGGGCATATGAGCATTCTGCTTCTCTCAATGCATAATCAGAGCTCGTCTTGTGGCTGAAAACCCAGTTGGAGGAGGTAGAAGAGGGCATGAAGTGAGCCTCTGAGGAGACGGCCATTATCTGGACTGGTGTGGAGCGAGCTCAGGTTGTGGCTGGAGAACTACGCCTTCTTTCTATCGAGGAGGAGCATGAGGTAAACAAGCAGCAGCAACTCCTAGACGCCACCAGCCGGAGGGTGGTGGAGCTGCAATGTTCCTTTGAGGAGGTCAATCCGTCCATGGGGGGAGTCGAACCCCAAGTACTGTAATGATTACAAACCCTTAAACGTACTTTCATGCTTTGATTGTTTGATGTCGTAGCATGCATGAGTTCTGTTGTTTACATTGGTTTATTTCATCCTTGTGATGTTCGCAGAGCGCCTAGTGATCGTTCCCCAAGCTCATATGGGTCTGGCCCGATGTGAGAAACAGAGGATTCCCACCTTATCACCCCATCCAAATGTAGGTGTGCAAGCCAAGCTTCGAGCATCCGGTGTTTGAACAATCAGTACGGATTTCAAAGAGGAAATGGGAGAGATCTGACTGGAGAATGAAGCTCTCAGAACAGCCGAACTACCATTTTCCTAGCGTGCTATTGTGAACGAACTGGGTAATTCCAGGAGTGCTGAAATCAATCCAAACAAATGAGAATGGGAGGTGTGAATCACAATACCCAAGATTCAGAACATTATGGGGGTGAAGTGACAATAAATAAGAACCTTTGATCGCATTTGAAACAAAGTATTCTTATTGTATTAGTCGGGAGTGGGGATAACAAATAAGGGTCGACCACTGACCATGTTTCAAACACGGGGCCTGACTCAAAATGTCATCCATTAATCTTCTGGAACGTTGGCCCAAGAAAACAAGCATGCCATAGGCCGAGCATCCATACTATTAGGGGGTTCCTCCATACATGAAAGAGGACAAGGGTATGAATAAGGGGTACACAAAGTGTGGAATGTGGAGTGATGGTTTGTTCGAATAGAATCCAACACTCACGAAATTATGCCACCGTGGTGGAAGCACATTAGATGGGCGCATCAGTATGATCATGGATCATTCGTTATTTTAGGTCAGGCCTCTCTGGCGAGGGATTCGTCACTTCCCAATGTCATCTTGGGGCATCCCGAACTTGTTCAGGGAAAAGTTGCAGTTACACGGTTCCCCACAAGGGGTCAGGCCAGGGGCTGGAAATGAGGAGGAACAAGACTTATGATTCCTGGGGATGGACCCGAGGTGAAATACCGGGGTGTATCTACGTATCCCATGAGTATGGGAATCAAGCCGTACATAGTTCTAGGAGCACAGTTTAACGTCATGTGGGACGATGAGAACCCTGGCTGTGCCGGTGCACATCCTACCAAAACTACTAAGCCCACGTGAGTCATGCTCGATGTGGGAAACAAGAATTAATGGGGGACTTTCCCCGACACAGGAAGGAACATGTTAGGGAAAAGGGACGCTTGATGAATGTCGTCCCAATGATGCTAACTCTTCCACGTAGCGCACCTAGATGCACGAAGAGGTAAAGCCGAGTATGTCGGAATTCCACTTGAACATGAGGAAGTGGAAATGTATGAATCATGATGCTTGAAATATGGATCACAATGATGGTGGCGTGATGATGGAGGATAACTGTTAACAGTGGCGGAAATGCAACATCCACATCGTGTTAGCCTGGAATGGGGACAAACAAATGAGGGTCGACCATTGACCATGTTTGAAACACGGGACCTGTCACAAATGTCATCCGAGATCTTTAGGGAAGTTGGCCCGAAATGGTAGGAGAGCCCTTAAGCCTAGCATCCATGCCATCTGGGGGTACTTTTGGATGTGTAAGAGGATGAGGATCCAAATAGCAAGCTTACAAAGCTTCAACATGGAACGAGGGGAATGTCCCCATGAAAATTCCACTCTTCGGGCTCTTTGTCAAAACACATCTGAATACGACAACGAGACGTATTAGATAGAGGGAGTCGAGTCCCTTCCCATAGGGAGATCTTAGTTTAGGGTCATAGAACTTGGACCATGGATGGTAGGGAACGCAGGATACACATGGTGGGATAATTACAAAAACCTGACGTGAGTAGGAACCTAGGGATCCGAACACCACGTGTTCCCTGGGAAGGTTTTAGGTTGAGGGAGCGAAAACGAGAGTTAAGCTGGGTCTGAGGTAAAGTGCACAGGCGTTCCTACGTACCCCATGAGGATGGGGATCAAGCTACACGTAGTTCTTGAGGTGGAATGGTAAGGTACCAGTGCAAGGGATAAAAGGGGCATGCGGGCGTGGCCCTCACCCAAAAGAAGCAATATTTGATAAATCATGTTTTTCCTTTAAGGTGAGTGGTTTTTTTTTTGTGAAGAGACATGCCTAGGGTAACAGGCCCTGGCATCTCCACAAGAATCAAGCCATAGCAGGCATTGAAAAATGGTATGGCGTGTGCCCAATACCAAAAATGGTGTCCCTTTTGAGTGAGGACATCATGATGCAGTGCCGTTTTTCGTCGTGCGACCAGGATGATAATGTCATAGTTTAGGGTCATGTGATAGGACCAGGCGACATATTTTAAAGTCATATGGCTTGGACATGAAGGAATTCACATGACGTGATACAAAATACCCGATGTGAATGAGGACATAATCCCATACCACTCTGTATGCAATTCTGAGAAAAGAGCCTCAGGCCAAGGGGCCTACATAGAGGTAAGAGGGCAAGGGGCAGGAGAAACAAGCTCCCAACTGAGCTGGACCCGAAAATGAGATGTATGGGTGGTCCTACGTATCCCATAAGGATGGGAATCAATCCACACATAGTTCTAGATGAGATCTTAGTTTATGGTCTTAGAGATCAGACCCTAGAGGAGCGAAAACCCTCCAAGTAATTGCAGACTTCAACCCGATCCCTAAGCCCACGTGAGTCAAACTCGGTGTGGGAAACAAGGGAGGAAGATGTTTATTGCAATACTGGGAATTCATGCTAAAGGGAAGTCGGTGTTGAGCCCTAAATGACGCCCCTATCACAGCTTTTGTCCTAACGTGCAGATGCACACTGAGGAATAGTACCAAGAGTTTCTAAGTTCTACTCAGATATCATGAGGTGGAGAAGGATGTGAATCATGTAACCGACACTTTTTGCTTAATGGGGTTGGCATGGTGATGGAGGATATCTATTGACTGTGTTCAAAACATAGTATCCATATCGCGTTAGCCTGAAAGGGGAGCAAAAAATGATCATCGACCACTAACCATATTCGTAATGCGGGATTTGTATCGGCTTGTTGTCCGCGACCCTCGAGGATGTTGGCCCGTAATGGTAGGAGAGTCCTTGGGCCTAGCATCCATGCCACTTGGAGGTCCCTTCGGGTGTGAAAGGTGATGGAATCCCTAATAAAGGGGAACACTGAAACACACAGATGATTGTTTCCTATCGACCAGTCAAGGTTTTGGTGCTCTGCTAATGTGTATAGCAGCACTCGGGTCGAATCCTCGGTAATGATACTTTGTAATAGTCGTTTGTTTTTAGTTGATTGTATTTTGATTAGGGGTGGTTTGTTTGCAGATCTTAATTGAAATGATTGATTGACTATAATTGATTTAAAAAATTGATAAAGATTGGGGTGAGTTCATCATTAGGGAGTTAAGCTTGTGATATCCTTGATCTTTGATTTATGTTGCATTTAAATTAACACCCACTTCACAAGATGATGTTGATTGGAATTCCTAAGTGTTAAGGCTTTAATCCAAGCCTTAACTTAACTTAGGGTTCTAATAATTACCATTACTTATTTATGGTAGTGTATTTATGGTTCCAATAATCCATGGAAACCACATTTTAAACATAATATGTCATTAATCTATGACATGTGAAGTCCAACATACACAATGTTAAATTAACGAATACTTATCGAGAAAATACTCTCAATCACTTAACATCCCTAAATTTTGACTCAGCCCAGTGAGAGATTTACTTAGCCATTTGGGTGTTTAATATTCTGGTTATAATGATTATAATGATAAATTAAGAAGAGAAGAAAAATAAAGGGATAAGAAAAGAGTGGTGCATCAAACACACACACAAACAATGATGAGAATTAAAAATAGAATTTCGATTGAATGAGGAAGCAAAATAAGGGAAGGGGATTAAACTATATTTTAAATATTTTAAGATAGTTAATATTTATGAATAGAGGGATTATTATTAAAATAGAATATGAAAAAGAAACTTGCACTAAAACAGAATTACAAAAACAACACTTACGAGATTACAAATGAAGAAAAGCACAAAAGTGAAAGGAAACAAAGAGAGGAGGAAGGTTATCTTAAGTAAAAAAATTGAGCATGGAAGGTCCTCCCAAGCCCTTGGAAAGGCTTTGGTCATGCCAATATGTTTTTCTCTCTTCTGAAATGCCAACCCCTTTGAAGGAGAGGAGGGGGATGCATTTATAGCCCGAGAAAGTGGACTGTTTTCATTCCCAATCTGTACCTCCACTTTCATCGCCAAGTTGGCTATTCAGACAGCCGAATCTTGAGAAATCTCCTTATTCAAAGTTGTAGATAATAAAGTTGGACGTCCTCTCTAAAAATTTGGAGTCATTTGGACCTATTTAGACAAAGTTATGGTCGTATGATTAAACAATTTTAATCTGTCCATTTCAATCCAGTCTTTTTTGAAGCCCAAAATGTGAAAGAGTTTTTGAATAGGAATATGCCTTCAAAACCAAATGATTTATTAAAAAAATTCGGTCACCTATATCTACTATTTCACACTGAAATATATCAGCTCGGTTTGATGATTACATCATGAGATATGTCATGAATAGTGTCTAGATTTTAATTCTCATCCAGAATGGAGGGCTGGACTTTAAAGCTTCATTTGGGCCCATTGTTCTTAGAGTTGGGCCCTGAAATTTTTACCCATGATTATTTTGGATAATCAAGAACACATGGTGGAGTTTCACAAAATATGTACTTCGGGAGTGATACCATTAACTCAATCATCATGGATGGTCCAGTTTCTTCACAAATCCTTTGGGTCATCTTGTGTGGTCCATATGAGCCTTAAAATGACAGAATTGGCCCATGATTCCTTCTAATAATATGTGAGAAATTGAATAAATAATCCTAAAAAAAATAACCACACAATTTGAATTAGTAGGGTGAGATTTATAAATAAAATAGTAAAGTGAATCGATTGGACTACTTCTAAAAATGCTCAAAAATTATATTTAGTATTAAAACATCAATATTTCACACAAATTATGCACCTTTCATATAAAATAAGTAAATGGAGTATATAATAATTCATGAAAATATTAATAACATCAACTCCCCCACACTTAGTCTTGTGCATTTCCTCATGTGCAACAAATATAAAAATATAACAAAATCATTTTCACTCACCAACTAATAGTAAAATTTTGTTTTCTCCAATCAGGGAAGGTTTAGACTATTTCATTCATCCATTTTGAATTCCACCACAAGTTTTTATAGAAACAATGTTCCAAAACTAATTCAGTTTTTTCATTCTCAAATTTAGAAATGGAAAATTTGGACACTCAAATCTCACACCTCTCAAGATGATAAAATTCATTTGTGGATGTTCACTCTTTCACCAACCAAAAGTGAAAATCTTAGAGTTTGAAAGAGAACTCAGCTTCCAATCCCTATCCAAAGTGCACAAGAATCAAGAGGTATTTTTAAGGGGTTTTTTTGTGGCTATGGTATGGTAGGAATATAATGTCCAAAAGAGATAAGAAGAAGGGTAAAACACCAACATAGAAAAACAATGCACATTTTTTTTGAAATAAAACATGAAAGGGAATGAAAACACATATTTACAAGGAAATGATTGTGTAAAGAAAGACACAACAGAGGATGAAAATTTTAAGGGGATGAGAAGATGAAATATTTAAAAACCACAAAACTTCTCCAAATGACATAAGAATATAATGCAAGTGTTCTTTTTTTCCTTTTTTTTTCTCTTTTTTTTGAAAGTTGAACTTGAAAAAGATCTCACACTCATATCCCAACCCATGATTGATCTCCTCACGAAACTAATTTTAATAGTTATACAAGATAAAAGGTTGAGTAAGAGTGATTTTTTTGACCTACCCAAGAAACACCCAATTTTTTTGTTCTCTTTTTTTCTTTTTTTTTCTTTTTTTTTTCTTTTTTTTAATTTTTTTGAACACTTGTCAATAACATTTACAAAATTACATAAATGAAAGTACATTACATTCCCCAAAAACTCACTGAATGATAACCTCTCCTACACACTGAAATTGATGCTTTCCCTCAAGCATATTATAATATGGTGAAATCAACAAAGGGTACCCATAATGAAATCTGTTCCCCCCACACTTAAATTTCAAAAAAAAAAAATGCACTGAAAATCCATGTTGATATTGGGTGGGAAAATTTATTGGTCTTGTAATGTGGCTATCAAATAAAAGGTTTTCATAGGCTTGAAGGGGATTTCAAAAGGAGGATTAATGTAAGGTAAATGGGAGGATATTTGTCTATTGTGATTCTCATGTGGTTCAGAAAATGCCCCAATCATATTAATGAACACTAAGGTAGGAGATTCATATCGAAGGTCCACAAACTCAAGACTCACAAATGGGGGTGAAAACACACATTTTGAAAATATGGCCATAGGTGGCCTTGGAATGAAAGCAAATGTTGTTCCACACGGTTTGGGAAAATCATTTTCCAAATAAAAAATTGAGCATTCAAAATGTGTTGGTTTTGACACAAAATTCTTTATCCAAAGTCATGATGAAAATACAAAATTTTTGAGATGAAAACATTCATGTTGACTCCCCAAAAAGGTTGGAAAAAATTTCAAAACTCGATGGTGAGTAAGAATGACTCTTGATTTTTTTGTATATATATATATATTATGATTCTTTTTTTAGATTTTTTTTAGTTTTTAATAAAGACACACTAACAAAAAAGAGAAAGAAAAAAGGGTTTGAAAAAGAAAGTGATAAAAAAATGAAATAGAGAGGAAGAAGAAGAAAGTGGTAGAGAGAGGAAGAGATAGAGAGAGAGTTAAAGGGAAAGAGGTGCCCCCTGGTTTGGATTTGGCGGGTTGCCAGCTCCATCTAGTGGTAGGTTGACTATAGAAGTTAGGGATTCAGTGGAAGTTGATGTTGATCCAGGATTGTCCGTCCTCTCATGGTGATGCTTTAACCGATGTCTATTAACCGTGAATGTCCTTTTGGAAGAGGGGTCTTGGACTTGCACTGCACCAAATAGGTAAACATAAGTAATAACAAAAGGACCTTCCCAATGAGAATTAATCTTACCTGGGTGAAGCCAAAATCGAGAATTAAAGAGAATTACCTTTTCACCTTCATGAAATACCTTTCTCAGGATGTGTTTATCAAGGAGTGCCTTGGATTTTTCTTTGTAGATATTAGAATTATCCTAAGAATCAAGTCGAAGCTCCTCCAGTTCAGCCAATTGCAACAATCTTTATTCACCGGATTTTTCAAGATCAAAATTACAAGTTTTCACTGCCCAAAAAGACTTATGTTGGATTTCAATTGGAAAATGACATGCTTTACCAAAAACTAGACTAAAAGGAGACATCCCCATGGGTGTTTTATAGGTAGTTAGATAAGCCCAAAGTGCTTCACCAAGTCTTTCAGGACAGTATTTTCTAGTGGGTTTTACAATTCTCTCAAACACTCTTTTCACTTCTCTATTAGAAAGTTCAACCATGCCATTTGTTTGGGGATGATATGCAGTTGAAGTTTTATGTACAACCCCATTCTTTTTCAAAAGAGATTCCATGGTTTTATTACAAAAATAAGTTCCTAAGTCACTTATCAAGGCACGAGGTGTGCCAAATCGGTGGAAGATGTGTGTCTTTAGGAACTCACTAACAGTGTGTGAATCATCCTTTCTAGTGGGTTTGGCCTCGACCCACCTAGAAACATAATAAACCACAAGAAGAATGTATGAGAATCCATTAGAAGGGGGGAATGATCCCATGAAATTGATGCCCCAAACATCAAAAATCTCACAAAAAATTAAAGGATTTTGGGGCATTTAATTTCACTTAGAAATTATGCCAAACTTTTGGAAAGTGGGACATGATTGACAGAACTCATGTGAGTCCTTGAAGAGTGAAGGCCAGAAGAATCTAGAGTCTAGGACTTCTCAGGAGGTCCTTTGTGGTCCAATGTTGCCACCACCAGGCATTGAGTGACATAATTCTAATATAAAAGAATGTTCATTTTCATCGACACGTCTTCTTATTACCATGTCAGCCCCAGTTTTCCAAAGTTTATTTTCTTCCCAAAAATAGTATTTTGAATCACTTTTCAACTTCATTTTTTGTTCTTTTGAAAATTTTTTAGGAAAAACACCAGAAACCAAGTAATTTACAATTGGGGCATACCATGGTATTTTTGGAGTGAGATATAAAATGTGCTCAGTGGGGAATTTAGGATCAATGATTTCAGAATGAGAAGAATTAGAAATTCTACTCAAGTGATCAGCCACATGATTTTCTTTTCCTGCTCTATCTTTGATTTCAAGGTCAAACTCTTGGAGCATTAGGATCCATCTTATTAGCCTCGGTTTGGAATAACTTTTCTTGAGTAAGAACTTTATAGCAAAATGGTCTGTTAAGATGATGATTTTGGCACCTAAGAGATAGGGCCGAAATTTATCTAAGGAAAAAACCACTGCTAAAAGTTTCTTTTCGGTGACAATGTAGTGATATTGAGTTTCATCCAATGTTTTTGAGGCATAATAGATGACATGAGGAATCTTTTCTCTTCTTTGACCAAGAACAGCCCCAATGGATCTATCAGAATCATCACACATCAGTTCAAAGGGCAAGGACCAATCTGGGGGTTGGATTATTGGGGCGGATGTTAGAGCAGTTTTGAGTTCAACAAAGGCTCTCTTGCAAACCTCATCGAAATAGAAAGTGACATCATTTTGGAGAAACCGAGTGAGTGGGAGGGAAATTTTATTGAAGTTATGGATGAATTGCTGATAGAAACCGGCATGACCGAGGAATGAACGGATGTCTCAAACAGAGTTGGATTTAGGAAGTGATTGGATCACTTCAATTTTGGCAGGATCAACTTCAATGCCATCTTTTGAAACTATGTGCCCTAGAACAATCCTATTTGCAACCATGAAGTGAATTTTTTCAAAATTTAACACAAGGTTACACTTGACACACTTTTGAAGGACTATAGAGAGTTAATTCAAGCAAGATTCAAATGACTCACCATAAATGGTAAAGTCATACATGAAGACTTCCATGCAATGTTCAATGAATTCGGAAAAGATACTCATCATACACATCTAGAATGTTGCAGGAGCATTTCAAAGGCAAAAATTCATTCTTCTATATACATATGTTCCAAAGGGGCATGTGAAAGTAGTCTTTTCTTGGTCCTGAGGTGTGATTGGGATTTGGAAGTAGCCGGTGTATCCATCAAGAAAGAAATAGTGTGACTTTACAGCTAATTGTTCCATCATTTGATCAAGGAATGGAAGAGGGTAGTGATATTTTCTTGTTTCAACATTCAATTTCCTATAGTCGATGCACACACGCCATTTGTTCTTCACTAGAGTTGTGACTACCTCCCCATGTTCATTTGTGACAACAGTTATCCCACCCTTCTTAGGTACAACTTGAATTGGACTAACCCATTCACTATCAGAAATTGGATAGATAATACCAGCTTGAAGAAGCTTGGTGATCTCTTCCCTAACTACCTAAAGTATGAGCGGATTGAGTCTTCTTTGTGGTTGTCTAATTGGTTTAGATGATTCCTCAAGATGGATGTGATGCATGCAAAGGTCAGGGTTGATTCCTGGTATGTCATCCAGGGTCCAACCTATGGACTTTTTGTTTTCCTCTAACACTTGAACAAGTTTAGACTCTTCGGTTTTAGTAAGTGAAGCAGAGATAATGACAGGATATGAGTGATTACGGAAAAGAAATGCATATTTAAGGTGTTCAGGAAGAGGTTTTAGATCAGTCTCATCTTTCATTTTTGGGTTAGACAACTCAGGAATGGAAGAAGGGACTTCAGTTGATTCAAATTCATTTTCCTTAATATTGTCCAAGGTGGAGCAGTAGAGATTAGAATTGATGTGGGATTCAAGCGAGTTTTCAAGATCCTCTAGATTGATAGAGTCTATGAATGAAAGGTCCACATAAACTTCACCATTTATGACTTGGTTTATTGTAGTGCAGATTTCACAAGATCCTTTATCATCAGAACATGATGAACATGATGGAATGGGGTTAAATTGACTCTTAGAAGTGTCCTCAGAAGCATGGATTGAGAATGCAGAGTGATCCTTATATGGGTATCGCATGGCTTGAAAATGTTGAACTTGACCAGTTGGTCACCGAATTCCATGGATAAGATGCCATAATGGACATCAATCTTGGTTCTCGCAGTCATGAGGAATGGTCTTCCTATAATCAGGGGAGGTCGAGAAGAGTTCGTCTCACCTTCCATGTCAAGGACATATAAATCAGCATGGAAGATAAGATCATTGACTCGAACAAGGACATCCTCAATTATTCCCTCAGGACTGGAAATGATTTGATTGGATAACTGAATGAAAACACCTGTTGGATGTAAGGGACCTAGTACAAGGTTAGAGAAGATGGATTTGTGCATGACATTAATTGAGGCTCCTAGGTCTATAAGTGCATCATAGAAGTTAGAACTTCCAATTTGGCATGGAACCGTAAAGGTACCTAGATCTTTGCACTTTATGGGAATAGACTGATGGGTGGAAACATTTTCGAAGGTCCTAAGTTGAATCTTGTGGGTACACAACTACTTAAGAAACTTTTCATACTTAGGAATTTGTTTTATGGCATCTAAGAGGGCAATGTTGACTTCAACATGTCTAAACATGTCGAGCATTTCAGGATCGGGTTCAAAGGACTTCTTTAGCTTAGAAACAGCTTGAGGAAAAGGAATTGGGTTCCTATATGGAATAGAATGAGGTGAGGGAATGTATTCAGATTCATTTTCAATTTTCTTTTTATTTTCATTTTCTAGGTGAAAATTTAAAGGTGGTTTATATGACTTATCTTGAGGTATAGAAATTTTCTTTCCTGATCTAAGTGCAATTTCACTTACATTACCCTTGGGGTTGGGTAATGGTTGAGCTGGGAGTTGGGAAGAATTGGATGGTTGCTACTGACTAAGGTGGGATGCAAGTTGACCAATTTGGGTTTCAATGTTCTTGAGGCTAGAACGGGTGAAAGAGGCAAGATCTTCTACTGAACTTTCCCATGGTTGCTTGGAATAAGAGGCTTGCACTGAATTGGGATTACCTTGATTTTGGTTCTTGGTAAAGTGATTGTATTGGTTTTGGAATTGGGAAGGCTCACTAGGATAATGGAATCCAGGAGGAGGATTGTTCCTTTGAGGTTTAGGAAGAAAAGGATAAGGTTGTTGGAAGTTACCAACACCTTGACCATATTGGAATTGGTTTGGTTTTTGAGTAGGGAATTGAGGAGGATGAGATATGGGATTAACATACCTATGGCCTTGGTTATAGGAAGAAGAGAAGGGCTCAGAGTGAGGTTGGTTGAAGTTTCTAACAAACTGACCTGATAGTTGAGGGTTGGTGTTCCGCTGAGCATATGCTGCATTGAGCTCCATTGGTCCAGATGAATCGGATTGATCCTCTTGAAGTTATGGACATGTGTCAGTTAGATGAGATGGAGAGTTGCAGATTCCACAGTTTTTTACAGGTCCAAGAAACATTGATTGTGGAGAGGACAAGGTTGGGAATTTGGATGCCATAGCTAGTTGTCGCACAAGACCTGTAAGTTCACTCATCCACTCGGTCATCTTGTTCGGATCATTTGATTGATTATCTTGGGCTTGTTTTATTTGAGCATGTGCTCGAGTATGGAATTGTTGTGTTTTTACCTCCATGTTTCTTATAAGATCTCTTGCAGCTACAAGAGTTTTATCAATAAGAGCAACACCACTTGCAGCATCAATGAGAGTTCTCTCCATAGCCAATAACCCCTCATAGAAGTATTGGATCAAAATTTGGTCAGGGATTTGGTGGTGTGGGAAGGTTGCAACAAGCTTTTTGAACCTCTCCCAGTACCCATGGAGCGATTCACTTGGGAATTGACGAATACCACTTATTTCATTTCGGATAGAAGCAGTACGAGAAGCAGGAAAGAATTTCTCTAAAAAGAGTCGCTTTATGTCATTCCATGTGGTTATGGAACCAGGAGGAAGGTAGTAAATCCATGACTTAGCAGTGTCATCTAGGGAGAAAGGGAATTCTCAAAGTTTTATTTGTTCTTCAGAAACCCCTTGAGGCTTCATTGTAGAGCACACCACTTGGAACTCTTTAAGGTGGAGATGTGGATCCTCACTGGCTAGCCCGTGGAAATGAGGAAGAAAATGAATCAAACCTGATTTGAGTTTGAAGTCAGATTCTATGTTTGGATATTGAATACTAAGAGGTTGGTAATTCATATAAGGGGTAGCGAGTTCTTTAAGGGTTTGTTCCCTAGGATTGGCCATTTCAAATTCAATTGGTTGGATGAGGACTGGTTCTTGAATGAGTTGATTATCTCTTACGTTCCTCCTAAGTTGGCGAAGTGTTCGCTCAATTTCAGGGTCAAACAAATCTGAGGGATTTTTTAGGAGGCTACGGGGAATTCAGGGAGATGTTGAAAGGAAAAGGAAGATGGTTTTTTATTTGTATTTTTTTCAGTTTATGATTTTTAAGAGAATACGGGTTTTTCTTTGTGTTTTTTTTCAATTTTTTTTAAATTTTTTTTATTTTGTTTTTTATACAACAACCAGAAACTAAAAACTACTTAAAGAACCATCCCCGGCAATGGTGACATTTGAAACACATGGCCGATTGTCGCCTATCGAACGGTCAAGGTTCCGGTGCTCTGCTAATGTGTATAGCAACACTTGGGTCGAATCCTCGGCGATGATACTTTGTAATAGTCGTTTGTTTTTAGTTGATTGTATTTTGATTAGGGGGGTTTGTTTGCAGAGCTTAATTGAAATGATTGATTGACTATAATTGATTTAACAAATTGATAAAGATTGGGGTGAGTTCATCATTAGGGAGTTAAGCTTGTGATATCCTTGAGCTTTGCTTTATATTGCATTTAAATTAACACCCACTTCACAAGATGACGTTGATTGGAATTCCTAAGTGTTAAGGCTTTAATCCAAGCCTTAACTTAACTTAGGGTTCTAATCATTACCATTAATTGTTTATGGTAGTGTATTTATGGTTCCAATAATCCATGGAAACTACATGTTAAACAAAATATGTCATTAATCCATGACATGTTAAGTCCAACATACACAATGTTAAATTAATGAATACTCATTGAGCAAATACTCTCAATCACTTAACATCCCTAAATTCTGACTCACCCCAATGAGAGATTTAATCATCCATTTGGGTGTTTAATATTCTGATTATAATTATTATGATGATAAATTAAGAAGAGAATAAAAAGAAAGGGATAAGAAAAGAGTGGTGCGTCGAACACACACACACAAATAATGATGAGAATTAAAAATAGAATTTTGATTGAATGAGGAAGCAAAATAAGGGAATGGGATTAAACTGTATTTTAGATATTTTAAGATAATTAATATTTATAAACATAGGGAGGATGATTAAAATATAATATGAAGAATAAACTTTCACTAAAACAAAATTACAAAAACAACACTTACGGGATTACAAATAAAGAAAAGCACAAAAGGGAAATGAAACAAAGAGAGGAGGAAGGGTATATCAAGTGAAAAATTGAGTATGGAAGGTCCTCCCAATCCATTGGAAAGGATTTTGTCGTGCCAATATGTGCTTCTCTCTTCTGAAATGCCAACCCCTTTTAAGGAGAGGAGGGGGATGCATTTATAGCCCAAGGAAGTGGACTATTTTCATTCCCAATCTGTCCTTCCACTTGTATCGCCAAGTTGGCTATTTAGAAAGCCGAATATCGAGAAATATCTTTCTTCAAAGTTTTATATAATAGAGTTGGTTGACATATCTCTAAATTTGGAGTCATTTGGACCTATGTAGCCAAAGTTATGGTCGGATGATTAAAAAAATTTAATCTGTCCATTTCAATCCATTTTTTTTGAAGTCTAAAATTTGAAAGAGTTTTTGAGTAGGAATATTCCTTCAAAACCGAATGATTTATTCAAAAAATTCGGCCGACTATATCTCTTATTTCACACTGAAAAATATCAGCTCGGTTTGATGATTACATCATGAGATATGTCATGAATAGTGTCCAGATTTTAATTCTCTTCCAGAATGGTGGGATGGACTTCAAAGCTTCATTTGGGCCCCTTTTTCTTAGATTTGGGCCCTAAAATTTTTTCCCATATTTTTTTTGGATAATAAAGAACACATAGTGAAGTTTCAAAAAATATGGGCTTCAGGAGTGAGACCGGTAACTCAATCATCATGGGTGGTTCAGTTTCTTCACAAATTATTTGGGTCATCTTGTGTAGTCCACATGAGCCTTCAAATGACATGATTGGCCCATGATTCCTTCTAATGATATGTGAGAAATTGAATAAGAAATCCTAAAAAATAAGAACCACACAATTTGAATCAGTAGGGTGAGAGTTATAAATAAAATAGTAAACTGAATCAATTAGACTACTTCAAAAAATGCTCAAAAATTATATTTAATATTAAAACATTAATATTTCACACAAATTATGCACATTTCATATAAAATAAGTAAAGTAAGTATATAATAAGTCATGAAAATATTAATAACATCAAATGCAAAGCCTGAAAAGTGGGTGGAAGCATGTTCGAGCAGAGTTCGACATTCTAGGTACTAAACCAGAGTACCCTTAGGCGCATTGGTGAACCGCCGAAGAGGGTCGACGAAGGTTCCCAACTTGAGAGTAAAGGGATAGAGAATTCCCAAGAGGGAGAGGTACATGGCGTGGTTGTTACAAGCCCAACGTGAACAAGGACATAATCCCATGTCACGCCATATACTCCCCTCCTCAGGGAAGGGTAGGCCAAGGGGCCAAGGTGAAATGGATATTTCTGGGAGATGGGGATGGACTTGAAGTCTAGACATTCGGGTGGTCCTATATATCCCATGAGGATGAGAATCAAGCCACACGTAGTTAATTAAGCCACCCAGGGGTAAGATACCCTAACGAGGGGGGTGTACGACATGGCGAGTAACCCGACATGAATGAGGACATAATCCCGCACCACACCGTACACTCCGAGTAATAACTTGGGCTGGGGCCCAAGAAGGCCAAGGGGCCTGAAGATGGGCCTCAGTCAGGAAGGCCCGACCAGTTTGCAGTTTAACATTTTGTAGTGAGGACGAGGGTCGGGGGCCCGAGAAGGACAAGGGGCCTGAGGCTGGGCCCCGGTCAGGAAGGCCCAACCAGTTTGCAGTTTAACGTCTTGCAGTGAGGATGAAGAAGGGGAGTAAGATACCCCAAACAAGGGAGGTGTACGACACGACGAAAAACCCAACGTGAATGAGGAAATAATCCTGCACCACACCGTACACTCTGGGTAAGAACTTGGGTCGGGTCCCATGAAGGCCAAGGGGCCTGAGGCTGGGCCTCGGTCAGGAAGGCCCGACCAGTTTGCAGTTTAACGTCTTACAGTGAGGATGAGGAAGAGGATAAGGTGTCTTTTCTGGGGATGTGTACGACACGACGAGCAACCCAACGTGAAAAAGGACATAATCCCATACCACACCGTACAATACCATAAGAGAGAACCTGGGTTGGGGGCCCGAAAAGGCCAAGGGGCCTGAGGCTGGGCCTCAGATGGAAGGCCATACACCCTCTTGTACGTTTAATGCCTCATCACAGCTCCTAAGACCACGTGAGCGGTGCTTGGTGTGGGAAATAAAGAGCTAGTCTTGGATCTCCCCGTTAAACAGGGCATGATAGCTGGCATTGCCCGAAGGGAGTTCATCGCTTGGAGATACAACGGGGCAGAATGAACCACTACGCTCGATGTTTGGGACATCTTGGGGTGGTCCTAACGATCTAGGATAGCTGTTGACCATGTTCGAAACACAGTGTCCCTATAGTGACCTGAAATGGGAGCAATAAATGAGCATCGACTACTGACCATATTCAAAATGCAGGACTTGTATCGGCTTTTTGCTCATGACCCTCGAGAACGTTGGCCTGTAATGGTAGGAGAGCCCTTAGGCCTAGCATCCATGCCACTTGGGGGTCCCTTAGGGTGTGAAAGGTGATGGAGTCCCAATCAAGGAGTGGGTGAAGCATAGATGTACGTATCTATGAAAGAGGATAATGTCTCCAGGGAGTGGGGTGTATGGCCGGATTGAGGTTAGATTGATGTGAATTGGGGAAAAAGTTTACACCCCTTCCATATGTCTTGACCCGAGGGGAAGATTCTGGCGTTTGGGCTGGGCCAACAGAAAAAATGTCTGGGCATTCCTACGTATCCCATGAGGATGGGAATCAAGCCATACATAGTTCTTGAAGGCCATGTAGTTTAACATCGTGCGGTGAAGATGTGGGAGGATAGAAGAACGGGAGTGGGCACATGGTGTGACCATTATAACCCTTGTATAAGTGGGGCTAAGGAAGCCTTCACTATATCATGCAAGGATCTTCCGAGAGAACTATACCCAGGGGGAATAGTCAAAAAGAAGAGTTTGGGGGTTGGGCTCAAGACGAGGTGTATGAGCGTTCCTACGTATCCCATAAGGATGAAAATCAAACCATACGTAGTTCTCAAGATGCAATTTAACATCTTGCAGGATGATGCGCAGTTTAAGGTCATGTAGGACCGGTCAGTTTAAGGTCATGCAGGACCAGTGTGCTCAGGAAAAGTATTGCTTGAGGAACTTGGCATTGGTGGGAGGAGTTATACACTCACCATCTATGGTCACCAAGGATTATGTTCCATTGGGGTAAACCTTGTGGACTATGTAAGGTCCTTCCCATTTGGGCTCCAACTTGGGTGGTTTCCTGCTAGGGATCATTGGCGCTCGGAGGGCCAATACCAGGTCGCCTTGCAGAAAATAGTGGAGGCAAACCATATTGTTCAAGGATCTAGCTATCTTATTTTGATGTCTTTCCAGACTGTGCAGGGCACGAAGCCTATTCTCATCAAGTGCTTCCAATTCATCCAGACGAATTTTGGCCACCTTATCTAGTGCTTGCTGGTCATAGATTGTGGTGCTTAACGAAGGCAGCTGGATCTCGATGGGTATGACGGCCTCAGCTCTGTACACCAGGGAATATGGGGTCACCTGGATGGAATTACGTGTCGTCGTCTGATAGGGCCAGAGGGCGTTGGGGAGCTTTTCTGTCCAACTCTTCTTGTTCTGACCAACCATTTTCTGCAGAATGTTAGAGAGGGTTTTGTTGAACGCCTTGATGTGCCCATTTTCTTGTGTGTTATATCGGGAGGTATGGTTCTAAGGGATGTTTTACTTGTCATACAATTTCTTCAGCTCGACAGCTCGGAAGTTGGTGTCGTTATCGGTGAGGATAGCGTGAGGGACTCCAAACCGGTGGATGATGTTGTAGCTCACGAAGTCAATGATGGAACTAGCCTTGACCTCCTTGAGCAAAACTTATTTTTCCCACTTAGAAAATAAATCTGTGGTGGTCAGGATGAACTTGAACTAGCGAGCTGTCGCCAGTGGGTATGGTCCTACGACACCGAGTCCCCACACTGCAAACGGACAAGAATACTTGGTGGAGTGGAGAGGTTCTGGCGGCCGATGCAGGAATTTATCATGAACTTGGCACACGTGACATATCTTGACAAACTCGATACAATCATGGATCATAGAGGTCCAGAAGTACCCCAGTCTCCGGATTTGATGGGACAACTTTGGCCCCACCTGATGAGCCCCACAGGAACCGGCGTTAACCTCATTCATGACCTAAGAAATCTCGACTCCTTGGATGAAATGAAGGAGAACACCATCAAACCCACGCTTGTAGAGGATCTAGTCAAGACTGGGACCACTATGGAGGGTATACTACAATACGCGACATCGAATTTGCTCACGCTCAACCCGGTCTGACGAGAGATTACCATGTTGGAGGTATTCAACCAAGGGTGTCCTCCAATCGGCAATCATTTCGATCACTACATCCGGAAGACCTGGGGGTCCTGACACAGAGGTTCCAACGGTAATATGGCTTACCTGTGGGCCGTCATTGTCATCTGGGGTAACGGGAGCTATGACTCTCTGATGTGCCACATGGATAATCAAATCATCCTGTTCGCGCTCTGCAAGTGATGCAGCTAAGCTGGACAAAGAATCTTCTCAACCGTTCTATGACCGAGGGACATGGGTAACCTCTGGTCAAGAAGGGAACTGGGCCATTAGCCGGAGAGTGCGTTCCAACAACGGTATGAGCTCTGGCTTTCTAACAACATAATCATCATTGATCAGCTTAATGACTAGCTCGGAGTCCCCTTTCACATGAAAATGGGGGATGTCGATTTCGAGGGCCAACTTGAGGCCAGTAATGAGGGCCTGATACTATGCCTCATTGTTAGTGCATCCTTCTGACAACAGGAATGAGTATGGCACAACGGCTTGCGCTGGGGTAATAAAGACGATACCCAGGACTACTCTATTGAGTCGTGGATCATTGAGCCTTCTACCGGTGGGGCTCCGAGAGGCGCCATCAAAGTGCATTTTCCAACATGGTATGACATGATCTATCGAGAGGATTGCCTCATCAGGAAAATCCAAGTCCAGAGACTGGTCAGCGGGAGTTGGATGGGCAGCTAGAAAGTCTGCCAATGCCTGTCCCTTAATAGCCTTCTGAGGGATGAACCTGATATCAAACTGCTGGAGGATTACTGCCCACTATACTAGACGGTCGGTCAACATGGGGCGATTCAAAATATACTTCAGTGGGTCTACCCGAGAGACCAGCTGTACCTCATCATGCTGCAGGTAGTGTCGCAACTTCTATACTGCGAATACCAATGCAAGGAATCTCTTCTCGATGGGGGAGTATAAGGTCTCTGTATCGAGGAGCACGCAGATGAGGTAGTAGAGACTGTTCTTTGTCCCCTCATTGTTCTTATGGGCGAGAAGGGCACCAATAGATCGTTCTAAGGCAGTCACGTACAAGATTAGTGGATTCCTGGAGATGGGTGTAATCAAGACCAGAGGCTGGAGCAAGTACTGATTAATTTTCTCGAACTCGGTCTGACACTCTTCGTCCCATTCATAGGCAGATCCTTTCTTCATTAGACGAGAAAAGGGCTTACACTTGCCAGCCAGATTCGCAATGAATTAGCGTATGTAGGTTAAGTGACCTTGGAAACCTCAAAGCTCCAGAATATTACTCGGGGGAGGCATCTGGATGACAGACTTGATCTTTTCTGGTTTGATCTCGATGCCTCGGTACTTGACAACAAATCCAAGAAACTTCCCGGAGGTGACCCCGAAGGCACATTTCAGCGGGTTCATCTTCAGATGATGAGAACGGAGGAAGTAAAACACTTTCTCAAGGTTTTTGATATGGTCTTGGTGCTGGCGATATTTGACCACCAGATCGTCCACATAACATTCCACCAATGTCCCGAGGATTGGATTGAATATGCGGTGCATGACCCACTGATAGGTGGCACCTGCATTCTTCAGGCCGAAGGACATAACCTAGTAACATAAAGTACCTTGGGTTTCCCTGAAGGTCGTGGACTCCTCATCCTCAGGGGACATCCAGATTTGATTATACCCAGAGTAACCATCCATGAAGGAAAGGGCTTGGAACCCAACTGTAGTGTTGATCAACAATTCTGTCATGGGGAGGGGAAAATCATCCTTCGGACAGTGACAGTTGAGATCCTGGAAGTCGATGCAGGCCTTGATCTGTCCGTTCTTCTTCCTGACTAGCGCGATTTTGGCTAGCCACTTGGGGGTACTGGACCTCCTTGACGAAGTTGGATTTGATGATCTTGTCAACTTTGGACTCGACCATGGCACCGTGAGAAGGGTGCATCTTTCTGGGAGGCTTCTTGAACCCGCGATGATTTTTTGGGAGACCAAGGCGGTGGACGGTTACCTGAGGATCTAGTACTGGTATCTCGTCGTAACTCCAGGAAAAAATGTCACGGTTCTATTTGAGGAAGTCTACGTACCGCTACTGCTCCCCAGGGGACATGGCGACACTGATCAATGTGGGTCTTGGATCTACCTCACTACCAAGGTTCACCTGTACCGGTTCATCGACCGTGGTAGAGACGCCTTCTTCAAAGGTAGGTGGAGCATCCTCCAGATCCTCTTATTTGTTTGCGGAGGAGGGATTCTCAGCGGGTGGAGCTTCCCCTGGGTCAGAAGAACCTGACGGAAGGTTGGTACCATCCTGGACAGCAGTAGACAACATATCAAGAGATTCATGCGTCGCTGAGACCATAGCGACGAAGGCAGTCGATAAGATCCCATTTGGTCTTCATCCCAAGGGGCCATGCTTGATGATATCAAAGAAATAGTGGCGCATCGGCTTGAGCCGGTCAATCCCAGCCCGGAAAAATAGACACGTGTGACGTATTTCTATGGCCATGGGGTGGACATCCCGATACCGTACGGGGGTAGGAGGTTCCGGGATCACCTGAGCCTGGTTTGCGTAGGAGTACGATGTGATTTTCCACCATCACTTGGACATGGGAATATTCCTTCCTCTTGTACTAAAGACAACAAAGCATTGCCTCATGTCGGGGGTCGTGGCCTCCAATCGATGGATTGAAAAAATGTAGGCGTCATCCAGACTGGCCCAGGGGTCACTTGTGACCATGGCGGGCCCAACCTCACTTGCCAAAATCTGCTTATCCTTGATCTTGTAATAGTTAGCGTCTAGATAACGAGCTTCACAAGAGGTGAAAGGAGATGCATCACCTTAGAGTACGCCTACTCGACCATTTAGGGAGTAATTGACAAAATGGTGATATGACGAGGGGACCACTGTGTGTAGATGGAGCCATGGTCTTCCCATCAATGCATTGTATGCGGTGTCCTGGGAGACGAACATAAATTTAGTACTAGAAACTAGGCCACCGAACTGGGTCTTAAGACGGATATTTCCGACCAGGGTCTTCTTTGTCCTATCATATATCTGGATCCTTAAATCGGAGGGAGTCAGGTCATCCTCGGATAACCCCAGCTTCCGCAGTGTCCGCGTCGGGATAAGGTTGATCTCGAAGCCGGTGTCAACGAGACAGCGGCGAAACTCCACACCATTAAATTGTCCGGTGATGTACAGCAGGCGGATGTGCCCCTGTATGGGAGAGCCTTCATCCTCTCCTAAGAACGAAATGATGTCCTGACATTTGGCGTTCTCAACTGCTTCATCATGAAAGGCTTCTGCAACTGCTACCTCCGTCTCAAATTAGAGGGGGATCCTCAAAGCCTCAGTGAGGGCCTCGCACATGTCTGAAGATAGGAGAAGGGATTCAAGAATGGAAAGCCACATTGGGATGCTGGTGAGGTTCTTGAGGACATCATAATTATGCGCTAGACACGGGCTTCTGCTTACAGGAGGCCGCTCTGGGATTGGAGCCATGGGGAGCCCTGTCGGTTGGACCAACGACTGGATAGTGCTGGGTATATCCCGCTCCTCACTAGTCGAAGCTTGGAGAGTCACTATTGGATGAGGACCGGACGAATGATATCATCCTGTAGCAGGGCGAAGCTGGTCACGGCATGGCCGAAGTGGTTCTGCCTGGTCCAGTAGCACAAACGGTGGTGGATGCGGTCCTGACGACACCGGATGAAGAGGCTGCGCGTGCTGAGTTCTGGACTGAGCCTGTTGTCTGGTCTCAGTGGCATGGATGGCCTGGATAGAGGTTCCAACTGACATGCCCCGGTGACCCATATAGTCATGTCTCTGCCGGCGTTGGTGTCGGATGGGGACATTGTGGAGGTTCACCTGGAGCTCCTCCTTGTCGGGATTCATATAGGTATTTATCAACACTAAGGTGTTAACCGAAGCATACCCTTGACTGTCACTTGAAGAGTCATCCACTACTGGGTGGATTCTGGGAGGGATCCCCATCTTAGGAGGCATGAAGTCGCCGAGAGTGCGGGATGATGATGACATTGGCGGGGCACGTTGCTTTTTCTTGCGTCGCCGATGCTTTCTCTTCGGGGAAGAGGCCAGCTAAGATGATGATGCAGAATTGGTGGTCGTAGATTTTGAAGGCTCCGGATGATTTAGGAGTGCCCGGATGATGCCATGGGTGCGGGCGACCGTTTTGTAGGCCATCCAGTCGTCGTATTTCTAGGATTCGTGGCTGGAAACCTGCTGCCACTCGCCTTCACTGTCACTACCATTGTCTGACCTTACAAAGACACCGACCACTTATGCTAGGGCGGGGCCCAGCCTGACTATGTTGTTATCGACCTGGTCCTAGAGCCAGTCTTTAAACACATAGCACTTCTTGAGGGTGTGCCCCAGAATCCGGTGATAGGTGCATTAGTTGGGGTGATAAGTGAGATTCACCTCTTCCGGCCTTTTCCACTCCGAAAAGCATACAATCCCTTGCTCTAAGGCACTATGGAAGTAACCAAGGACCTAATTCTCACCGAACGAGTAAGTCTGGTGCCTTATTTCCGAATAGGGGGCCCTTGGAGCCTAGCCCTGACGAGGAGACGGAGGGGCCTGTCGAGGAGGTGGACCGTGATTGTCCCACCTGGGCAGTGGCGGCGTATTGCATGGGGGCTCCTATCAATTCTGAGGACATTGCTGAGCCGAAGGTTATGAATGAGGTGGAGGACCTCTACAATGCTGCGGGGCTGGTGCTACTGGTAGCAACTCCAGCTGTCTGGGGGCTTCTATTTGGGCCACCGCGGCGGGCTCGACTCTAGAATCTCTCCTTGCTGGAATCACAGGGGGCAATAGACATGCCTAGTAGGCCTGTTGTAGGGCTTCCTCAAAGCGCTGGGCCTTGTCGGAGAAGTCTCGAAATCCTCTAGGGTAGTTCTGGGTGATCAAAGAAGGAACCAGTTCCATCTTGGCATTCCCTACACACATCATCAGTAATTTCTCCTGAGTTAGTGGCATGTCAAGGGAGTATGTGATCCCCTTCCACCGGGCGACAAAGTCCGCGACTCGCTCATCAGGCCTTTGTTTGCACTTGAAGAGGTCTGTGATACTCGTCTTCCGGGTGGTAGAGCTGAACTGGTAAAGGAATTGCCTGCGAAGGTCCTCCCAGCTGGTCACAGATCCGACGGGGAGCTGGCTGTACCAGACGAATGTCGGCCCCTCCAGTGTCTGAACAAAACAGCGGAGCTTGGTAGCCTCCTTCTGCACTAGAGTGCCTAACATGGGACCGCACATTGAGTTGAAGTGGGCCAAGTGCTGCGGCAGGTCCCTCGTCCCATTAAATGGGGAGAAGGTGGGGTTTCCGAATCCCGGAGGCGTCGGTATATCATCCACCCATGCTGGGTATGGATTTCCATCTGGTGGGATTGCCACCTGCCGCATTTCCAACACCTCAAGGCGGGCTATGAGTCCCGTCATAGGATCATTTGGGCGGGGTTCCCTATCTTGATGAGGATCCCTAACCACAAGTGCGTTGCCAGGTTCTTTAACATGGTAGACAGACCCAGTGGCTCGTGGAGCGGCTGGTGGAGCGACCTACGGGGCAGCTGGGGGAACCCGAGCCAGATTCCTTGGATTGCCGCACCGTTTGGGAGGGTTTGGAAAGGCATACCGCACCCTCTTACCGTGAGCTCCGGCTTCAACCCTGTCAGCGAGTGCGGCATGATCCGGGTTGCCCGGGGGCTTCTCACCAAGGGGTAGTTGTTCCTACCCCGGCCTAGGATCACCGTAGTCGGGTCGTCGCTCTGTAATGCATTCATCCAGGAGTTCATCGACCAAATTCTTCTGCTTAGCAAGTTACTGGCACAATGTGGCCTTCTCATGATCCTCCTTCGTCTTCTGCACTGAAGCAGACGGGTCAGAGTGCTTGACAGCTCCGACGTGCTCTTTGCCCTTACCAGAATTCTGGTTGAGTACCAATGCCTCGGTGGGCGCAGGGAGACCTAGGAGGTTCATCTGCTGTCGAGTAATCCTCGCCGATGGGTCCAACAGTGGCAGCACACCCTCAGTGGGTAAGTCTCCATCGAGAAACTCCAGCTCGTCTTCCTTGTCCACTATATCGGCCATGTAGACTGTGACCCTTCCTGGGGGCATGTCCTCAATATCGCATAGCGAGTCGGGATGCCGCCAGATAAGACTGAAGAGGAGGGTAGCATACTGCCCCCAGCCACGGATTTTCACATGGGGGGTATCCTCCCTGATAATTTTGCAGAGTACCTTGATACTCTGAATGCATTTCTGCAGGAGAGCCTCACGACGACCTAGTGACTCGGGGAGCTGGGCCACAGGGAGTGCGGCTAGATCGACTAGGTGGCACTGCTCGCTGATTTCTTCGAAATGCGCTTGGCTCTTTGGATAAACCATGCGCTGATAACGAAGACTGAAATGTGTCGCCCAGAGGGTGTAGCGGAAACACTCGAATTCCTCTAGGGTGAGGGACTCCGGTATGCATAAATCCCGCACTGCCATGGTCCAAAACTTCTCAGGGAAGTGGTCCACTGCAAGGATGCTCCAGAAGCTCCACGTGTCAAATTCAGGGTCTGGACCTTGATTTCCCGACTCGTCAACTGGGGGTGGTTGAGGAACTGGCAACGGTACTGAGGCAGACCACTGGGACGGCATGTTGGCCTGTGGAGAATATGGCAAACAGGCTAACTGGCTGCCGATTCTCGGGTTGTCCTCTAAAGAGTGTAGCGACTTGGCCGCTACGTCGCGATAGGAGGGGCTGACGACCACCGTTCCTGGATCAGGGGCCAAGGCTGCTGGTGGTGGGTCGCGCTGCTGCTTTCCCGCCATTGGTCCCCAGAATAGTTCTATGTGATCTCTCGTGGAGGTAAAGAGCGCTTCCGGTGATGACGGTGGTGATTGTACGACCGTAACCTGCGGGGTCGCCATATTTTCATCCTCCTGGATAAACCTGCGGAGGGAAGCAGGAATCCTGTGGACCTCACATTCCAGGAGCATCAGGCTGATGCACCTCGTCCCTGCCCCAACCCTTGACTCAGATGAGAGAGGGGAGGGTTCCTAGGATGATTCGTACTCCGCTTCAGAGTCTGAGAAGCAGACCAGATTGATTTACATCCGGGCCTTCCCAGGATTTTTCTTGTGGCGGAAACGACCCGCCTTCCTACCCCTGGGTGGCTCCTTAGGACATGGCTGATTTCTGACATGGGGTCCTCTAGCCGCACTGGTGCTAGGGCGGAGAAGGTTTCCACCCAAGAAAGCCGGGGTGTGAGGAGCACCAGGAAAAATGTTGAAAGGTACATGGGGAGGACCTCCATGGACAACACTAGAGCGGGCAAAACCTCCGTCGGGACCGGTAGGAGCATGGGGAGGGCCTCCATGCTTGGTGTGGGTGGAGCGAGGCCGTCCTTCACCCCTCTAGTTGCCGAAGCGAGGAGGACCTTCACCAGATGCGGAGAGGACGTAGGGAGGATCCCCACGTTGGAGAGATATCGAATAGGAAATGTGTTCACATCGACGGTCAAGGGAAGGAGGAAGGACTCCATACCCAGAGTAATGGGCACAAGAGAGGATTCTATGCTGAGCATCACTACCGCGAGGCAGACCTTCATTCGGATCGGGGGTAGCACGAGGCGAACCTCCATACCGAGCCTCGGGGCGGGGAAGGCCCACGCTCTCTATGGTAGTTGTATGGGGAGTACCACTGTATAGGGTGGCATCACTGTGGGTTTTCTCACGACAACCCCTGCTAATGCCTACGACCAGGAGAGTTGACCCAGCTTGCTCGTGGGGCGGTTGGGGCCTCGATCCCAGTTGGGCGTATAAGCGCCCCTACTCAGTGTGTGCAGGGACCTGATGATATGCGTCGGCGGTGGCTCGGGCCATAGTATCCATTGACATTGACGCCCCTTGGCGTGCGTTCTCCTCAACTCGTGCCCGATGTTGGCGTCGGGTCGGACGAACCGGGGCCGGTGGTGTAGGTGCATAACTTACCTGTTCCTCCTCCGACAAGGCTGGGTGGTGGCGCTGACATGGCCGGGTGGGAGCCCTTGCTGGGATCCCCTGGATTAGGACTCTGACTGGGATGGGCCGAACATCACCCACCACATCAGTGTAAGGCAGGGAGTCATCAAGACACTCTAGGGATAGGCTCCTAAAGCAGTTATATGTCGGGGTGGGGAGCAATGGCTCCCTGCGTGGCCCTCAGGGGCGGCGTTGACGCCGGGGCCTGGACGCCTCCAAATCCAGGAGATCCATATCCTGTGTTGGGATTATTCCCTACTCCTTGTAACGATGTACGAGGTCGTTAATTACCCTTCGTTGGATAACTTTTGATGGGGATATGGGGCGCGGGTGCCCCACGGTGGTGGACACCGAAGCCGTCGCGGAAGCGGTGAAGCCATGCTGAGCGGTTGTGATGGCATTGCCCCTGCCCCTGCATAGATGGGAGGGCGGTGATCGTATTCTTGTGGTAGCAACCTGATTCTTGAGAAGCAGAAAGGTGAACTCGTTGGTGCTGAAAGAAAAAGGAATTGACGACCAATGCACGAACGCCATCCCCTCTTCCGTGACCGGTAAGAGGGATCCACACTAACAACGTCGGAAAACGGAATGTCCAACATTCTACTGTCCCAACTTCTGGTGAGTTTCACGCTAGGCCTACTATTTTCTTGGCGGGACCCAACACCAGATAGTTGGATCCGGTGACATGTCAATCCATTGATGCCCCGAGCGCTACTAATCTCCATATTAAGGAGAAGAACTTCACGTCGGGTTCACCATTTCTATTTTAAATGCTTTCGCTGGGGCGTGCGCATCTATCTGTGGAGGACGCGTAGCTGTTACCCTACATTCCTGATTTCCAAAGGCGGGTGACATCCTTTCCTTGTTCAGGGACGTTTGCTCCTTGATTGAAACGAGATGATGGGATGTCGGTTCTTCCTTCTGTGAATTCCTCCTTAGAACTCGTCACCTAGTCCGAGTCTCACTCATAGACTTAAGACGTTGTTCGTGAAACTCTTCCTGGCACCATATCTTCATGGACACCAGTTAATTACGCTGCTTCTGTCAGGACATTCCAAGGGGTCCATTCAGGGTAGCAACCTTCGGTTAGGGTAGTAGTCATGTGGGGCATCACTGGCATGTCTGGACGCTAAGGGATTGGTGTGTCTATCTTATGTCCCTTATTATAGGGCTTCTCGAGGGCGCGGAAGCCCAAGGAATCCCACATAGAACACGGGGAATCGTATGCCATGGGAATGTATCTGAGGTTTTCCTCAGCTTCCTATGTTTAACACAGGGTATGCCGCAATTTTAACATCCAGTGGAGACGAATCGAGCTGATCAGAACACTGACTAGAGTGGATCAGACGGAGGAACCCCCTAGAGGGAACACCGATATTGGGACCATCACATGGGCGGCCTCCCGAATTCTATTAGACAGAACAGGGAATGGAATGGCATGATCCCACCGAGATGTGGCGGCCCGGGTAAGGATCCAGATGGATGATTGAGCGGTTAATGGGGATGGTGAATGGGATGAGACCATCGTGAAGATGACGGTAGTGTTGGTCTTGAGCCTCAAAGAGACTTCCTATGTATCCTCATGGAAGGGAATCAAAGTCTGTGTAGTTTGGGTTGGTATGGGGCTTACACTTTGAGGCGGACTAAGGTGTTGGGTTATGGGGCTTGAACCTCATGAAGGCTTCCTACGTACCATGCCTTGACATGGATCAAACTCCCCGTAGTTCGGGTGGGCATCGGTGAACCGATGTGAAGGTTGACCTGGGGTCCGATGGATGGTGGGATTGAACCTCGAGGATGCTTCCTACGTACCATGCCTTGACATGGATCAAAGTTCCCGTAGTTCGGGTGGGCGCCGGTGAACTGATGTGAAGGTGGACCTGGGGTCCAATGGATGGTGGGCTTGAACCTCAAGGAGGCTTCCTACGTACCATGCCTTGACATGGATCAAAGTCCTCGTAGTTCAGGTTGGGCGCCGGTGAACCAACATGAAGGTGGACCTGGGGTCCAATGGATGGTGGGCTTGAACCTCGGGGAGGCTTCCTACATACCATGCCTTGACATGGATCAAAGTTCCTGTAGTTCGGGTTGGGTTCCAGTGAACCGACGTGAAGGTGGACCTGGGGTCCGATGGATGGTGGGCTTGAACCTCGGGGAGGCTTCCTACGTACCATGCCTTGACATGGATCAAATTCCTCATAGTTCGGATGGGTGACGGTGAACCGACGTGAAGGTGGACCTGGGGTCTGATGGATGGTGGGCTTGAACCTCGGGGAGGCTTCCTACGTACCATTCCTTGACATGGATCAAAGTCCCCGGAGTTCGGATGGGCGCTGGTGAACCGACGTGAAGGTAGACTTGGGGTCCGATGGGTGGTGGGCTTGAACCTCGGGGAGGCTTCCTACGTACCATGCCTTGACGTGGATCAAAGTCCTCATAGTTCAGGTTAGGCGACGGTGAACCGACGTGAAGGTGGACCTGGGGTCCGATGGATGGTGGTCTTGAACCTCGGGGAGGCTTTCTACGTACCATGCCTTGACATGGATCAAAGTCCCCGTAGTTTGGGTTGGGCACCGGTGAACCGACGTGAAGGTGGACCTGGGGTCCGATGGATGGTGGGCTTGAATCTCGGGGAGGATTCTTACATACCATGCCTTAACATGGATCAAAGTCCCCATAGTTCGGATGGGTGCTGGTGAACTGACGTGAAGGTGGACCTGGGGTCCGATGGATGGTGGGCTTAAACCTCAGGGAGGCTTCCTACGTACCATTCCTTGACATGGATCAAAGTCCCCGTAGTTCGGGTGGGCGCCGGTGAACCGATGTGAAGGTGGACCTAGGGTCCGATGGATGGTGGGCTTGAACCTCGGGGAGGCTTCCTAAGTACCATGCCTTGACATGGATCAAAGTCCCCATAGTTCGGGTTGGGCGCCGGTGAAATGACGTGAAGGTGGACCTGGGGTCCGATGGATGGTGGGCTTGAACCTCAGGGAGGCTTCCTACGTACCATGCCTTGACATGGATCAAAGTCCCTGTAGTTCGGGTGGGGGAATAAAGTTTAACGTCATGCAGGGCGGGGATGGTGTCAGGTTCAATGCTTACTCTACGTCCACGTGAGTCATGCTCGGTGTGAGAAACAAGAGGTAGAAAAGGCATAACGACCACGTCGCGAAAGGGGCGTCCGTGGGAAGTGGAGTGGGGATTACACGCGGAGCAGCCCAGGGAGAGAAAGATTGGGACTTACTCCAGGATGGAGGCCCGTTGGTAACAAAATGTAGTGGGAGAGGGACTTGGGACCGAAGAAAGGAGGAGCCCTGTTTCCTATCACGCCCTCCACTGGCCTTGGGGACTGAAGATGAAAGAAGGAGCATGGATGCTACCTCCTGAAAGGAAAACTAGGGTCTTACACCAAGGTGGTTGCCCTTTCCCCACGGAAAAACGCCACTCTAATAAGGAGGATATCATCCCCTGTGAGGGGTGATCTCATTCCCGTGGAGAAGAGTAGGCATGGATAATGTCCAAGGCAGGGGGGCCTGCGTGCATGGCACATGGCGAGGTCACAGTTTAATATCATGTGCTGAGGACGATGGTGCTTGACAGTTTAATGTCCTACAGCTCAGATGATGTGGGTTTGTTCCACACCCCTAGGACTTACATAACCAGTACCCTCTGATCCTTGTGGGAGGGAAGGCATCGGAAACTCCGTAATGAGGGGGTGTCATGGAGCGAACCATCAAGGGGTCCACGTTAGCGTGGCTATACGAAGAAGCAATAGCCATTAGCGTTCTTATGCGAAGAAGCATGAGGCGAAGCAACGCGACAGGCAGTATCGTCCAGGGGACTTTGAAGTCACATCGTGTAAACCTAGAGGGTCGCATAGGAAAAGGAATTGCAAAGCAGAGGGGTTCATTGGGAGGGGCCTTGTGAAGCTCTGTTGCTCCGCGTGGCAGAGGGCACTTATGAAGGGGTGTGCTTCGCGAAGTGGGGTGCCTTAGCCTAAGCACAGGGTGGAGGTGCGTATGGGAGGTGCTTCGCGAAATGGAAAGGCATTCACAGAGCACCGCCTCACGGAGTAAAGGTGTCTCGCAAAGCAAAGTGTTGTGAAGAAATGTGCTTCGCGAAGTATAGTGACCCCACCTTAGCATGTGGATCATGTGTACATGAAGGGTGTTTCGTGAAGCATAAACGCTCCGCGACGACTCGGGTCCACTTGGGGATTCCCTTCCTTTGCGAAGGCCCTTAGGCTTCACGAAAGGCATCCCTCTATGAAGAGGGGTTCAAAACGAGACAAGGGGGAGGCACTTCGCGGAGCAGAAATACCTCGCACAGCTCATGGTTCGCAGAGCAGAAGGATGCTTCATGATTCGAGAGCTGGGAAGTGAAAGGGTTGGATTGTCCATCTTTTGGGCTCAGGGGGAGCCCGGTATTTATAGGAAAGAGGCACCGCGAAGTGAAGCTTGAGCGGCGCGAAGAGGGACCTGGTGGCTTCGCGGTGGGTCACGAACGTCAAATGCGGTCGCAGAGCGTCCCACCTCCTTGCTTCGTGGTAGCCTCGCGAACGTCAAATGCGGCTGCGGAGCGTCCCGCCTCCTTGCTTCATGGCGGCCTCGGTGCTGGGGGGGACTCTGCGAAGTGGCTTCACGAGGAAGTCAATGGGGCCTTCTTTGGGCCTCTTCTCTGTCCCGAATTTTGGCGCCAACAGATATATATAGACCACAAGACATATAAATAATATTAATGTAATAACATCTCAAGTTTCTTATTATATCCTAGGATCTTCTATAAACTTCTAATACAATAATTAATCTATGGACATTACCATTTAAATAGTGTACATATAAATGTATATACTATAATGGTAGGTGTACATCATGTATATCTAACTACATACACAATATGATAATCAAAAGTACTGTTTGAGTTGGGTTTAGGGAACCCACTATTAAAACACTCACACTTTCACTAGAGACAACTTGATATTAGACCTTGTTAGCTCTCATATGATTAAAATAATGTTTATGTTGAGTCACGACTTTAGTTTTTGGGTTTTCCACATTTCCACTGTGTGGAAATTCTACTACGTGTGACCTCACCTCCTTGAGTAAAACTTCTCAAGAGATGCTGTCCCTAAGTATATCCCTTTTTTCCAATTTCAAAACATGAAATGTTGGGTAGTACTAGTAATATAATCATCAAAAAGATAAAACTTTGCTTACTAGGTGTTATTCCAAGAATCAGAACAAATCGTTTCATTTATAATAACTTCTTAGCTTCCTCAAAATCTTCAACGTACTCAGTATTAGTAGATACATATACCACTGCTTCTATGAGCTTATCTTACTCATTTACTTATCCTTACTATGAAATTATATCATATTGATATATATAAAGACTAGTTTGTGTCCTCTCAAACTAGTATCCCTTTTTCTCCATATACCAGGTATATATCTTTTGTACTTTCTCTAGTACTATTGGATAGTTCTGATTGCTTCCCTTGCAGTTCTCCTAGATATAACTGATATTTTCCTACTATAAATTATATCTTGCAAATATCAAATTCTTTTAAATATCATGGAATATGTGATTGATCCATCGTATAAGTTTATAAAATTTAACTCACCACTTTAATCTCCTCCTATTCCCATGCATGTTTTTCTAGGAGAGATTTATGCCATGTGACATTGGTTACAATTCTCTCTCAAATTATACCATCTTGTATTTTTCAATACCATGTTAGTTTATGTATGATTAACTAGGTATAAGAAACAGTTAGATCAACCTAAATATTTCATTTTCCCTATAACTTAGGTTGTTACTTTAAGTTAATCTCTAGAGAGATTCTTTTATCGCGGTCTTAACTAATTTTAAGAGCAATAGCTATTTTCATATGTTACCAAACATATTTTACTTGGAAAATAATGGTTCCCCCACTAACCTCTGGTTTACACATAGAAAATATTCATTCAAAATGAATATTATTATTTCTTACTTCAATCCTAAACTGTATTTTAATAACTTTCACCCTTTATTGGCATTCTATGGTGTCACCATCCCTTTATTGTTGCATTGTATAGAAACCTTTCACGATCGGTAGTCTTGACATCTAATGATACATAAAATGATCATATATATTATTCATGACAAGTAAAATTCTAATGGATTTAGGCATTATTAATTGATAGTACCAATTGAGCCTTATTGGCACCTTGATTTTACCATACACATATACCACCACTTGAATACCCACCACAGTATTCGAAATAATATGCCCCCGTGTACTTTGATACATGGAATCCATTATTGAATTTCAATTTTTTTTTGAATCTTAGCATATTTTCATATACTACCTACATGTAAGAATTATTATTCTCAATTAATAATGTATCACTGACCATGGTGAATATAAAACTATCACCATGGTTTTAACCTTCCTATGTAGTATGTGTCTCTAGAACATTCATCTTCAACACCTCTTGTAGAACTTGTTACAATTCCAACTATTTGTGCATCTATAGCATTGACTAAACCCAAGTCAATCTTGATCCCAGAATCTCAAGTAGATTTGTGCACCCTTTTATAGAAATATAGTCTATCTCTTGACTATAAATTTTATATCATATGGATTTATGTAATATCCTTAGAAACTTTAGAATAATTACTCCAGATTCACATTGTGTTTTGTTTGATGCAATTTTTTTTATATCCTAACCAACACTTTGTATACAAACACAATTTTATCTTGACATAATGTATTTTCATAATACTATAACTCACATGATATCCATTAGTCATGATTGTTGGCATATGGTTATGGGATAACACCACTATTTTCAAATCATGTCTTGAAACCAGAGTGTAAGTATCTGTAATGCTTGAGTTTTAACATTGATTCCCCTTTTACTACCACCATGACTCCGATTCATATAAGGAAATGTGAATTTAGTAATTTCTCCACACTATATTTTATTGATCAATTTTAATATGTAAGACTATGCATCAATCCTCCTTATTTGTATCATATTCATGATGTGGATAAGGTAATGCATGTTTAGAAATTACTCCACACTACATTGTAATAAATGCTTGGTTAAGATATCCCTTTTCAAACCAAACTGAAACATCTCATATCATCTAACCATGAATATAACATACTTCACATTCAAATTCCTTAAACACTTGAAGGAATCTTATGAAGTATACTTACCACTAGATTACCCTTGGAATAGTTAACTCTCTCTTGTTAAACTAATTCCAAAATATTTTTGGTATAACTTTATTTCTAAAGGTTTCTTTATCCAAAACTAAATTTGTTGATAATACCAAATGTCTTCAACTCCAAATATTTTAAATACAATACTGGTTATATTATTTAAATCCACTTAGTTTTACTTGAAAAAGAATTATCTGGCCACAACTGAGGTATGCAAGTTTTACATTTTATATTCATTTAGTATTGCCTATGATTCATGTATTGTTGAAATTTTGGTTGAGTATGAAACAACACAAACAAAATTCCTTCTTAAACTAGAATAATGTCTCCTTATGCCCAAGTAAACATGAGATTAATTTTTTGGTAATAATCAATAAAATTTATACTATAATCAATCACTTTGAAATTATAAGTTGTAAGTTTCTCACTACTAACTTGGAAGTCACTCTTTCTCTTCTTCTTGGAGAATACATTTTACTTCTTATAGTGTTTCTATAATAAATTGGTTATTATATTTTGATACACACATGTGATAGGAATATTATATTTAATATCGAAGATGTATATAAGAAATAATAATTGATGAATATAAACTAAATAAGAAGAGAGTACTTTATTCTACGATTCAATCCATTACATTTCAACCTCCATGAATATTATTTTAGGATATTAAAAGAAAACAACTACCGATTTAACACCTATTTATTTGAAATATGTTGTGAATGTGCCTTTGACTTCACTCTTATCATTGTAATTTTTGTTTTCTATTTATACTTTTTCACCGTAAGAATTAAAGTTTATACTTTCTTTAATTTCTTATTTACTTAAAAAAACATATCCAAAAGGTAATGAAACATTTTTCTCAAAAATGTTCATTTTTTATTCTCAAACAAAACTAGAGTAATTGGGTGAAAATGATACGAGAAAGGGATCCATTGAAAGATCATGATCCATCTTTTAATTTACACATATCTAGTGTAATCACCACCTTTTATATATGTGCTTTAGTTTCTCCTCACAAGCTTCTCAAAGATGAAAATACATGTAAAATAATCATTGTATAATGTTTTTATCCTCAACTCACATCTAATGTTGATGATATCATTATGAAATAACCATCATATGCATCTTACATGAGTCTCATGTAAGCGTTTTTACACCCTTGCTTCCTGAGTTGGCTTAATAGGTATTGGAGACACTGACACCTTCAATTTCCAATATCTTAGTATTGTGTTTAAGTACCTATGCTATACTTGAAAATTCATTCTAGTTTAGACATTTAATTTTTCCATAATTATCATAGTGTTTTTAATGGTATTAATTTACATTTTCTATAACAATATAATATAGAAAATTGTACTTTTACCTTGTTTATATATCTAGCCATTATTGATTAATTAAACAATTAAATGTCTCCCACTATTTTACCAAATTCTAGGAACCCTCTATACTAAAATTGAAATACTTTATCACTTGTGCATTCAAGTGTCAATGATCCTTGAACTTACCCTCATAGTCTAAAAGCTATGGTTACGCCACTAGTCGAAGAGTTCAAGGTAGACATTTGACTAACCAACCGCATTAACTCATGACTCCTTGATCTATTGAGTGAAGTATCAACTTCTAAAATCATAAAAATGATTTACTCAATGATTTACTATGAAGTTGAAATAAGCTTTATATGACTACTCCTTTGCTAAAAAATCCAGTTAAGTAAACCCATAATTCTCATAATAACTCCTCAGTAGTAGGAGACACCCTCAACTATGGCTAACCGAGCACCCCAAACATCTGGTTGTGTTCAAAATCAAAATACAAAAGACATTTTGTGACTTAATATTTATTTAGGGTTTTTACATTTTTCTCGATGTAATCTGTTTCTATTAATCTTGTTCATTTTATGTTGTCTCTCTCACAATTGAACATTAATAGAAAAAACATTCATCACTTCTTTATGAATTTTACTATCTATTATTTTATGTATTTCCTAGTGTCATGAAAATGGATAAGATAGTAAAAAAATTCAAAAAGGAAATAAACTACCTGAATGGTATTTAGAATCTAATATTGGTTGATCCATTTAAACTCAATGGATCAACCATGACCTAAGGGTATCATACCTAAGTCACAGCTTGCCTTGTGATACTGCTCATCCCCATCCAGTGTGTTCAATTTTCATCTAAAATACCACCTTATCATGGTGGGGTCTACATCTCATTTAGTGTATCACCTCATCTTGGTGGGGTCTATATCATATATTGTCTTCGTCAAAGTACAATTGTAATCGCTCGTAGGAGAGGGGAAATAAGGAAAAAATATACAACAAATAAATTTGGATGCGCAAACCCTTATACATATTGAATATAAAATGACAATGCGTAGACCGTATTAATTATTTACAATCTATCCCACACAATTAAATAATCAAATAAAATATCCAGACTTACACATATTTGGTTGGTGCTCAAGATTAGTCAATGGGTAAAGTGAAAGTGCGATTAAAATTAAATTGAAATAAATTAAAGTACATGTGTATTTAATTTAATTTAATTAATTAATTAAATTCAAATAATTTAATTCCATTAGGTCTCATAATTAATTTAATTTTAATCCCAAAAATTAAATTAATTACTTAATTTAATTTAATAACAAAAATAAATTAATTTTTTCTCGAGTATTAAAATTTTATCTTTTAAACCAAAATTAATGTTTTAATTAATTTAATTTAATTCCAAAATTAAATAAATAAATAAAATTATTTTTTATTAACCCAAGTCCTGAAACCTCGAATACGGGTCACGTCGTACCCACACAAACCCATTTCGGGCCATGCAAAGCCCATGTAGGGCTAATATGGGTCATAAGGTCTGCCCATATGGGAAAACCCACCTTGAAACTTTTTAGGGCAGATCCAATACAGTAGAACCCAGGCAGGGGTTACCTGGCTTGTTTGAAAGATGGTGTGGCGGCCGTCTCACACAGATCTGTCCGGAATGTCGAAAGTGGCCTAGAAGGGAGGGATCCATGGTGACGACTGCTGGTTCAAGGGATGCATGGCTCGATTACAAGGTGGAGGTGGCCCCAACAATCCAAGAGAGGGTCACATGTGGTTGGCCATGACTGGTGTGGGAAAAGCCGCAGGATACAGCAGATCCGATGAGGAAGAGAGGTGGCCTCGGTGGGTGTAGGAGAAGGTAGGAGGCAGTCGGCCGTGGGCTGTCGCCAGAAAAGTAGAGTCAGCTTAGGAGGGGATGCGGTATTTTTTTTCTAAAGTCAAAATCAACTTTTTTTCTTTTCCACATTTGTCATATTATGTGATTCCACACCCACTTTTTTTTTCTTCTAAGGCTATTATGATAGCCTTATTAATATAATAATAGTTATTATTATAATAAAATAATAAGATAATAAAATAATCTTCCTCTTCTGTGTGGAATTAATGGGTGGTCCAAAAAAACTATTCAATCACTATTCCACTGCTGAAAGTCTAGAATTGGTGATTGTAATTCAGAACCACAAGCAAACTCTGATAAAAGAACATATCAATTTATTTATAAATTTAATACCTGAAAACACTGCAAATTATCCATATTAAAAATTTAAAATGGTGGATGTTCAAAATCGGATTGATGCGCGGTCAGTTCCATTGGGTCTGATTTTAAACCCTCTACTCAATTTAAAGAAAATTAATTTTTCATCACCTCAGAAAATTTATGCACTCCATTTGATACCAATTTATGGTATCGAGGTGGGAATTAAAAGTTGGTGGTTTGGGGATTTATAACACTTCATCACCAGGATGATGAAACATGTTGTCTCCGGCAATCCAAGCCCCGATACGATCTGAGGATCACATATAAATTAAACATAACATGGAAATTAAAACTAAACATGTACCTCATTCAAATCAATGTGTGTTTGTCCACCGCTCATTGTCGATGACTGTTGATCAAATGATCCAAAGTAGAATCCTTCTAGATAATCCACACACTCTTTAAAAATCCGTAGGAGCATCGTTCGTTGAATACTAAGTTCTAGCACGATGATCCGATGATGCCTTCAATATCCCAATGATCACTACATTGATGTTCCTTCTATGCAAGAAGATGAACTTGATCAAATCACTTGGATTGTGAGATTCTGTCTCTAGAAAGTGGGAGAGGAGAGAGATTCTCTTATGAACTCATAGTGAATAGTCATTGTGTGAGAGCATCTCTCCTATTCATAGTGGATGCTCAAATACCTAGAAAAGGGTTCCCCAAATCATGTTTATTAAATTCACACCAAATAAATAATAAATAATTAATCATGAAAAAATAAACTATGTCATAAATATTATTTATATTTTAGTGGATGCTCAAATACTTAAAAAGGGTTCCCCAAACCCCATTTATTAAACATCCACTAAATAAATGATAAATAATTAATTTTGATGAACTAAACTACATCATAAATATTATTTATATTTGATCATATACCTATAATATATTTTAAATATATTACATGATAAAACCTAGTCATTTAACTCAAATCATATTTTTTGCTAATATTAAATGAACTTGGAATATTAAAATAATATTTGTTCAAATAATATTTTTACTGCATTCACTAAATGCCTCATGAACACTTTTAATATTTAAATTCAACCCAATTATTCTTTACTTGAATAATAATAAATTTATTTACTCTTTGGTGATCAATGACTTGGACAACACTTGGACCCCATGGTGGGGCCCACCATGTCCAGTATTCCTATTCACCAGAATAGGAAAGATTCTTGAATACACTATTGTGTGTAAACCTCTAGGCCCTTATATTGATAGTAGAGAATAATATTCATAGACCAAGAGAAGATTCTAGCAACACATCAAGGCCCTAAAATAGACAAGTAATAGTCATAGAAATGACAACTAACCTATGAACACGTACAATGTAATATAATCTCTTTGTCTTTAGATATCCCATAAAGCAGAACACACACTTGTGTCATCATCCTTTATTGATTTATTATTTGTTGATATAAATGGATGAATTTAACCTCTACTACCTTGGCCAAGGAATTATGAAGGCACTATCATCCTGATCAACCAGGCCTGAGATATATTACTTCCTCAACTCGAAAGCAAAAAATTCTATCTTGATCATTCAACCAATGCCATACCACCAATGACACATCCAACATAAGAAACCTCATCATGATTTCATTATCATGGTTTTTTTACATCGAAGTATGAAATGAAATGGAAAAACTTGTAATGATATCAAGTCAAGAGACTAATACACATGTTCATAGATAGGAACAACCAATGACACCTGAAAACATGTGGTGTTCTTATTGGAGGTCCTGTCCTCATGATCCCAACCACTATAGATCACCAAGTGTGAACTTCATGAGAAGAAGTCTCAATGCTTATGATACCGTAGAACCTAATATTTAGACATCAACTACGTCTAGTCAGTATGATGTATCTAGACCATAGGACATATATTTAATATTAATGTAGTATCTCAAGGTTCTCATTATAGCTTGAGATCTACTATAACCTTTTGAAATAACAATTAATCTATGGACATTACCATTTATGTAAGATCCCGGTATTTGGAAAGGTATGTTTTCAGTATGTTTTGGTTCAATACCTTGTTTCGGGATTCAAGGGATGTCTTCTGAAAGTATGAGAGGCCTTGGGGGTGTTTCAAGGGCTCAGGGCACGAAAGAAAGGAAAACTGGGCAAGACAAGCCTGGGCGCACGGCCTGCGCACGGCCAGGCCAAACTGTGCTGCCTGCCCAGGTAAACCGTGCAACCCTCCTCCTTCAGACAGTAGCATGCGTACGGTTTGTGCACGGTTTATTAAAACGTGCGGCCAAACCGTGCGACTTCTTAAATTTGGGAAAAATTACAAGTTTTCCACTCCGGGATTTTAAACCCCAACTTAGAATTTTCCTCCATTCATCCCCTCTCAACCCTAGCGACGAACTTGGCCGACCCAAGATTCCCAAGGGTGGTTCTCCTTCGATTCTTGGCCGTTTAGAGCGTCGTTGGTTGCGGATCGAAGCTCTGGGTAAGGCTAATCCCATCCTTGCTTCTCTTTTTGGTTTAGGGTTTGTATCTTCTCTCCCTCTTGTTCCGAAGCTCTAAAAACCTATCTTTTGGGTGAGTTTTAGGTTGAAGCTCCAAAGGTTGGTTGAATCGAGGTCTAAGGAATCGATTGAGAGTGCGTTGAATCGCAGTTTCGAGGTAGGTGGTCTACAAGCTATATCCCATGGTTATTTGGGTATTTGCGCATGTTTAGTTGTGTTCTTGTTTCCCCTTGGTTAAGTTTTGAATAACCTTGGCATGTTTGGTAATAATGACATTTAAAATGGCTAATGGGAACCGTCATGATCCCCATGGGATGTGTTGGGATGGACTTGACCTAATTTAGGGCCATCCATGGGATGTGCCGGCTTTTCCTGGGTTTAGGGATTGTTATTAAACAAGTGACCTTGTTGTAGTGAATTTTAGAGCCCTTGATAAACATGTTGGCATGAATGGTTGAATCATGGAAATGATGAACGAGTTAAATGGGTTAATGTGTAAACCGATTAAAGGCCATAATGGATAGGTTATGGGTCTAGTGATAAATGCTTAGTGAGTTAGGCATAACACATGGGAATTGGGTGAATGGTTAAATGATGTGAAATGGTAATGTGTTAATGGGTTAAGGCATGATATGGATTCCCATGTTGAGTGTTGTGAATAGTGTTTGCCGAAGGGTAATGGTTTAGATGGTTGATGGTTACTTATATATATAAGCATGTGCACATGGCTTTGTAGAGTGGGGTATGACTTGAGGATCTACGCCCATGGGTTGAGCTAAGACCGAGGTTCTAAACTCCACCCTAAATGCACGGGTTAGGAAAGGGGACTGAGGGTCTATTCTCCTAACGGTTGCATCCACCCGGACTGAGGCTTCGAGGTGAGGATATGGTTGCTATGAGGGGGTTAGTCCTAGTGAGATAGGATAACGATGTGTTCACCCTCTTGCATGTGATTGTTGGACTTAAACCCATGTAACATAATGTATGTGATTAACCCATGGAAATGTGATGAAATGGTAAGTGATGATAATTGGTGTGAAATGAATTGTAATGGATGTGGAAATGGCTTTGGCTCTGAACTGGTTAATGGAACCTTAAATAATTACTTGGCAATTATCATTCATATTCCTTTTGCATGCACTACCTGTTCATACTGGATATTTTGTAGACATCGTTGGTGGTGGCCTACTGAGTTGTACTCACACCCTTCTCGGGATGCCATTGGGTACCCGAGCAGACTTCATGTTTTCAGGTCAGGAGAAGGGAAAGGGTCCTTGCTAGATAGTTGAGTGGACATGGGTAACACTTGGTGGAGGATCCGGACTTGGAGTCGGGACCATTTTGGGGATTTTGGCCGTTGTCTTTATTTTGGGTTTTTGTTCACTTTTGAACTTGTAGTATGAAATGGCATATTGATTGTTGGAAATGGTTTTTATACATGTTACTTGTTTATTGGTTATTGTTTCCGCTATTTGTTTTATTTCTGTTGTGGCTTACTCTGATAAAAAGGGGGTATAGTCTCCCCACTTGACCCCATAGACCCCCGCTGCTAGTTGGCAGCCTTTGGTGTACGGGGATGTGCACTTAAGGTCATGTAACCACATGGCTCGGAGCACTAGTTTAGTGGCTTCTGGGTTGGGGATGTTACAAAGTGGTATCAAAGGAGATCTTTCTTCTTCGTCTCTGAGATCTTGTTATTTGGGATTGGTAGCCAAGGGTTAAGACATGTCAGGCCTTGGTAATGAGCTCGTGCTTGGGAGTAGCTAACCTAGGTACGGGGGAAACCCAAGTCACCCTGGGTGAGAATTGATGTTCTTGGTTGTGTGTTGTTACAGTTGATGATATTTTACCATTGGGTGATGCACATGTGGTTTGATGTGACTGTTTTATGATATTTGGCTCATGGCCTTAACGATACGATGATTTGCATTCATGCATCATTGTAGGAACCTAGGGAGATAGGTGACATGCATTGTTTTATGCACACGCACGGGGTGGGTGGGTGAGACAGGAAGGTAGGGTGCATTATGCATTTCATGAAACCAAGAAATGATGAGAAGAATGAAATAAAACAAGTGGGTAACTGATGTTTAATGGAATAATAGGGTTTGAAACAAATTGGGAAATGTTGTGGGGTTAGTGTATGATAAGTGGGTTGTTGTGGCTAGTAAGGAGTCCTTTGTGATGGAGTCATGAAAGTTTTATGGTACGCGTTCTAAATCTCGTTCTTGGAATTGTAGAGAAATGCCACCACGACGTCAGTTACCAGTTGGGAAACGGGAGGATGTTGCTGAGAACACTCCTCTAGTAGAGGATCAAGAAAATGTGGTGATCCATGAAGGTAGAGAAGACCAGTTCTAGGAGAACTTGACTCGCCTTATGTAGATGATGGATCGGGACCCAGGGCGGGTTACATCGAGTATGTTTGAGCTGACTAGGGAGTTCCAACTGCATCACCCTCTGACCTTCACCAGAGAGGGTGGGCCAGAGGCAGTGGAGTTCTGGTTAGAGTCTGTCTAGATGATACTGGATCATCTAGAGACCCCTGTTGAAAAGCGGGTGAAGTTGGCCGCTTATATGTTGTGGGGCCAGGCTAGGCGTTGGTGGGACATTCAGGCTCAAATCGAGCAGGCTGAGGGAATGTTGTGGAAGGTTTTTCAAGAAACATTTTTGGAGCATTTTTATCCAGAGACTTTGAGGTAGGAGCGGGTTGCAGAGTTTATGAGCTCGAATCAGGGATCGCTATCGGTGATGAACTATGCTAGTCACTTCACTTATTTGAGACATTTTGTCCCAGTGTTAGCAGGGGATGAGGAAGCGGTAGAAAAGAGTTTCCAGGATAGGCTAAGACACGAGATCATGTCTCAAGTAAACATCTTCCGCTTGAAGAGGTTTGCAGAGGTATTAGATCATGCATTGATCTCGGAAGGAAACCTAAAGGGAGCTTCGGGTAGTGGTCTTGTGGTGCCAGTGGGGCAGACGACTAGTGCAACTACCGAGGGTCGGAAGCGACGCCATGAGATCTCACAACATGGAGGAAGTGTGAAAAGTGGCTGGAAGAGAGGGTCATCCTCTCAGAGTGGAAATCAGGTGTTCTGTTATCAGTGTGGTAGGCCGGGGTATATGCGTGGTCAGTGTCCTCGACTTCCAGTTGAGTGTCGTTCGTGCGGTAGGATGGGACATGTGCAGAAGTTCTACAGGAAACCTCAGCAGGTGGGTGAGTATGATGGTGGAAGGCAGGTACCGGATATGGGAAGGGGATCAGTTTCCCCTTATCAGGTTGGTAGTTGGAGCTCCACGGGCCGTACTGGCAGGGGCGGCGGACGTGGGACTCCAGGGAAAGATCACTCACGCTAGCTAGGTAGTGTAGCACAGGGTACTCAGGCAGGAGCCCAGGGTAGAGGGGCAGGTCAGCTTCAGGCAGTTCAGTTTGCGCCTGCTGATGGAGAAGCCGAACAGTCGACTGTTCGAGGTACGATCCTTATAGATTCTACTTTTTCTAGTGTGTTTTTTGACACAGGTGCCACATACTCTTTTATCTCTACTCAACTTGTGGTAGCGCTGGGTTTACCTGTGGAGAGGGTGTGTGGAGTTATGTCAATTGACACTCCGTTGGGAGTGCGGGTTGAGGATATCAAGCAGTGCAAGGGATGTGCCTTGGAAATTGGTGGGTATCGTTTTCCATGGGACTTGTTCGTTCTTGAGATGTCAGGGTTTGACCTAATCTTGGGAATGGATTGGTTGGTGTTGTAGTGGGCGCACATAGACTTTTATCGTCGCATAGTATCATTTAGGTCTCTTGAGGGTGACTCTTATGTCCACCGTGGCGAATGGGTTGTTCGAGCAGGGCGTGCGGGGTTGTTTTGTCAACGAATGAGTGGAATCACTGCTCAATTGGAATGTCTTATGCTTGATGATGATGAGGTAGGGGAACAATCTAATTTTCCTTCTATGGTGGATCAGTTTCAGGACATGTTTCCTGAGGATTTCTCGGGGTTACCCCCCGAGAGGGATGTTGAGTTCACAATCGAGTTGCTACCAGGAGCAGAGCCGGTTTTCATTCCGCCATACCGAATGGCACTGAAAAAACTCCAAGAACTAAAGGTTCAGCTTGAGGAGTTTGAGCATAAGGGGTTTATCCGTCCTAGTACGTCGCCTTGGGGATCTCCCGTGCTTTTTTGTAAAGAAGGCTGATGGGTCGTTGAGGCTATGTGTTGACTATCAAAAGTTGAACCAGATGAAAGTGAAGAATCAGCACCCTCTTCCTAGAATTGATGACCTGTTCGATCAGTTGGGGGGTGCATCAGTGTTTCCTAAGATTGATTTGAGGTCAGGTTATCACTAGATGAGGGTGAAGTCTTCTAACGTACCGCAGACAACTTTCTGGAGTCGGTACGGGTTGTTTGAGTTTGTGGTAATGCCTTTCGGCTTGACCAATTCACCAGCGGTGTTTATGGCTTCAATGAACCAGATCTTTCATCCCTATCTAGATCGGTTTGTGGTTGTCTTTGTTGACAATATCTTAGAGTACTCGAAAACTCACAACGATCATTTCCATCATCTTGACATCGTCTTGGGTACGCTAAGAGAGCATCAGTTGTACGCCAAGATAACAAAGTGTCAATTCTGGATAGGTGAGGTGCATTTTTTGGGTCACATCATCTCAGTGGCAGGTGTGTCAGTGGATCCAGAGAAAGTGCAGGCAGTTGTATCTTGGGAGTAGCCCAAGAGCGTTTCTAATGTTCGGAGTTTTCTGGGTTTGGACGGGTATTACCAAAGGTTCATTCAGGATTTCTATCGCTTGGCAGCACCACTCTCGGGCTTGACCAAGAATGGAATCAAGTTCGAGTAGTCTGAGGCTTGTGAGAATGCCTTCCAAGAGTTGAAGAAGCGGTTGACGACCACACCTATCTTGATCTTACCTGAGCCGGGTAAGAGGTACGTCGTGTTTTGTGATGCGTCTGGAATCGAACTTGGGGCTGTGTTGATGCAGGATGAGCGGGTTGTGGCTTATGGGTCAAGGAAGTTGAGACCCCATGATAAGAACTATCCCACTCATGATCTTGAGTTGGCTGCAGTAGTGTACGCCCTGAAGTGCTGGAGGCACTATCTGTTGGGAGAATGGTTTACCGGGTTTACCAACCATAAGAGCCTAAATTACATCTTCTAACAACGGGATCTGAATCTTCGGCAGCGAAGATGGGTTGAATATCTCCAGTCTTTTGACTTTGAGTTGGTGTACACGCTGGGAAAGGGAAACAATGTTGCTGATGCTCTGAGCAGGAAGGTTCATAATCAGGTGGTTCAGGTGTCCAACACCGAGTGGAAGGTGATGGATTTGTTTGCAGAGATGCACCTGGAGGTGCAGGAGGAGAGTGGTCAGGTCACTCTTACTTCCTTAACGATGGAGTGGATGCTTTTGAGTCAAGTTAAGGAAGGTCATCTTGATGATCCTGAGTGTTTGATCATGAAGGGAAAGCTTAAAGGTGGGGAGCTACCTTCTGGTTGGGCCGTCAGCGTGGATGGTGTTGTTCGTGTTCGTGATCGTGTGGTTGTGCCAAAGTGTGTGCGGGAAGAGTTGATGCATGAGTTCCATGCATCCAAGTGGGTAGTGCATCCTGGTTTGACCAAGATGTACCGTGATCTCCGAAGGCAGTTTTGGTGGCCTGGAATGAAGAAGGAGGTTGTGGGCTTTGTGGAACGGTTCCTTACCTGTCAGTAGGTGTAACACCCTGATATTTTATGAGAAGTATATATATATATATATATTTTTATGTAATATGTTATACGGAAAGGAATCTTCCACTACACACAACACTAGCTTGGCTTGCGTTACACGCAATCACGACCTTCCTCGATAGCGTGTGTAGTACACAATACCGAGTTTCACTAAACAATGATATATTATAATATTATAAACTACCCGTTATGAATATTATTAACTGAATTTTGAATTTTATAACATTTTAATTCTTCTTATACATTTTCTAGAATTAGGTATGAAAACAAAATCAGTTTTTTGGATAAAAGAAGTATTTTTAAAAAAATGCAGTTTTACCGCCTTTTGATGGCGCACCCACATTAAATCCAGTTTTTGACAAGTTTATAAGTTCAATTTGACAAAATAAAATTCTTCTTTAGAATCAAGATATAAAAATTTACTTTGAATATATTTTTCATATTATTCTGATAACTTTCATATTTTAATGAATAGTAAAAACATGCTATATTTTAATTAAAAACAACTTTTTTCATCGCAATAATTTATATGGTTAAATTATAATATTGAATGTTTTTAAAGTATAAATAGAATATATTTTTACCATTTAATATAATTTATGTCATTAGTATTAATTTTACATTGAATTCATAGGTAAAAACATTTCAATCTTTGGCAATGTTTTAACTTTTAAAACCCGTTTGCTTAATAATGGGATTAATTTTAAATTAATTACTGCAACTTCTGTGTTTTGAATTTTGAAAAATGGATTCCATATTTGGAATCAGTAGGTCCAAATTATGTTAATAGGTTACTTTTATTTTTTTGATATTATGAATAGTAACTACGGTAATTTTTATTTACTACGGTTAAAGGTAAATAGGGTAAATCAAGGTTAAAAGAATATTATAATAATTCAAAATTATCTTGACACTTGTCCTAACCTTATTGGATGAGTAGTGGCTGACCATGGGCATCCTTGGGTCGATTTTGGGACCCCATTGAGCCACTTGGTAGTGACAATGACAATTTGGATTAATTAATTTAATGTAAAGACAAAATTGACATTAACAAAAAGTTTTTAGTAATTAATTTTTATAAGGGGTTATATAAATTTTATTTTCGACTATAAATATTCATTGGAAATCTAAAAATATTTCATACATAATTATTTTTTTTATAATTTTTAAACACCAAATAAATTAAATTATTTATGACACAATAATGATGAAGTATTTACCTCATTAATAAATGATTTAAATAAATAAGATTATAATGATTAAAATATTTTCTAAAACATGTTCAATTCTGATTGGATGATTTTATTTCGACAATGAGTCATCTTATCTTCATCTTTAATGATTTTTTTAGCTTTTGAAACCGAAGATAAGTTTATAATAAAATAATATTTCCACACTTTCCAAAGGTGCCCCTCTCCTCCCTTATAAAAGGGAACCTCCTCCCTCTCTTCCTGACACCAATTTGAGCCTTCAAGCTCAGCCAAACCCTTCCCATTTCACTTCCCCACTTCCTTAGAAACCTACTAGAGGTACTGGTCTTCTCAAAAGACCAACTCTAGTGCCTTAAGAGAAAGTTTAAAGGAGGTACTTCAAGAAAGAGGTAATACCTTCTACCGTTTTATTCAAGTTCCATTATTCTTCCACTCCCTCTTCTTTAGTTGTTTCATTATGAGGTAATAACATCAGTATCCCTCATATACTGATATGTTATTATAAATATGAAACAACCCTATTTCACCTCTTATCCATCCTACGAAAAATGAAATCACCGCGCATGCGTATGTACGAAATACCATCTCCACGCCGTGGTGTAATATGTTTTCCACCAACACCTTACTTGGATGGGTATAATGGTGCAAATAAATAACTATATATGATTATTGTAAAGTGATATTAATTCTGAAATATTATACATACACTCCAATACAATTCCATGATCATGGGAATGATATCATCGCTCGTGCGTACGTACGACCTACCGTCTCCACGATGTGATGCGACTCGTTCTATATGATATTCATTGAATAATGACTATATAAATGAATTGAATGAATTAATATGATATATATTACACTAATACCATTCTGTAAATGATGTATTTATATCCTATAAAGAGGAATAAGAATTTATTCGACAAAACATGCATAAGAACAAAAAGTAATAAACACCCGAATAACAAGTAGTAATGAAATATTACTAATAAGAAGCTAAGAATATGACCATATATGAAATCATAACAGTAATTATGATTCTGGAATAAGTAAATAACATTATTTAAATCATTATACAGGAGTTTCGGACACTTACGAAGCAAATCAGACCTAAGGTAAGGGACAATCTCGCAATCTCAATTTTTATCCGAGATTGTTTATACTTCAGAATTTACTGGGGAATATTTATCATCCACATCCATGTTTCCTCAATATGTAATATTATTTATATCCTCCTACAATTGTTTAAATCCAATTTTACCCTTCTGTGAGTTTTTAGTAAAATATATGAAAGGAATCTTTTGTCGATTTTCGTACGAGGTACTTTTTGACTTTTCCGAAAAAAGTACGAGAAGAATGTTTTTTTAACTTATATGGCATGAATGGATTTTTAAAACATTATTTCCAAGAATCTTTCTTTAAAATTTTTAAAGTTTATTTTTAATCAAATTCTTTTAGTTTAAATTTGTATGACATGTTAAGAAAGGAAAAATGTTTTCGAAGTAGAAAGGATATTTTCCTCAAGAATGGAGTGCAAGTGTTTTATCAAAATTATTTTCCATCTAAGATAATATAGGGTTCTGTTTCTATCCCTATTATTACATTTATTTGATTATGTTGTGATGGAAATATCTTTATGAATTCCTTTATCTTATATGAATTGTTTTATGATGTCACGATGTTTAAGATTCCCATTTTTATTACATGGGTTATGCTATGATGTATGGTTTATGATTTTGTGGCACACATAAGAATGGTATAATTATGAGATGGGTGGGACCTATATCTCCCTCCAATGAATTGGGTAAAGATTTTATATCTCATGAGATAGAAATGGCTGGAACGGCAGGTTAAACCGGTTCAGTGAAACAGGACTGAAACTAGGAGTGAACTCGGTTCAGAAATGGACTTTATCCACTAAGATAGTATGGGCAATGAGTCTTGACTAATAAGAAATGGTTATATATGATTATGTGTGTATTCCACAAAGTTTCATGTTTTAAGTTATGATTATTGGGATTACATTTCACTACCATGATTTATCCCATGTTATGAAATTATGATTTCTTTTTCAGGTTAAGATTTCCAAAATGTTATGTTTTTATGAATATGATGTGATTGATATTTCTTTTATTTACCCTTACTGAGCATTTTAGCTCACCCTTTTGTATGTTTTCTTTCCCCAAGTCAGGAAGAAGGTTATTAAGTAAGATATGCCAAAAGAAACTATAGATATGATAAAATAAATGGGAGATAATGTAGATGCTTTATGAACCATTTGTTTATGTTTCCCAGTTTATAAAGACTCTATACCTATACGGTCCTTTACTGGTTTTGTTATATGTTTTAATAAGTGTGCCTCAATTTTGAAGTATTAACCATGTATGTAAAGTTTGGGTCGCTATAGTAGGTGAAGGCCAAGCATCAACGCCCAGGTGGTTTGTTGCATCTATTGCCCATTCCATAATGGAAGTGGGAAGATGTAAAAATGGATTTTGTTGTGGGTATTCCGAGAACGTCGCGAAAGAATGATGCAATCTTGGTGTTTGTGGATTGATTAATGAAAGTGGATCATTTATTACCGATTCAGGAGACCTTTACAGTCGACCAGTTGGGTGAGCTATATGTTCAGGAAATAGTGCAGTTGCATGGTGTTCCGCGGACCATAGTTTCAGACTGTGATCTATGTTTCACGTCACATTTCTGGAAAGGGTTGCATAAGGTGCTTGGTACACAGGTGTTTTTGAGTATGGCTTTCCACCCACAGACAGACGAGCAGTCGGAGCGTACGATCCAAGTGTTGGAAGACATGTTAAGAGCTTGTGTCTTGGACTTTGGTGGTTCTTGGGAGAGGCACCTATCGTTAGTTGAGTTTTCATACAACAACAGTTTTTAGGCTACGATTCTGATGGCACCGTTTGAGGCACTTTATGGGAGACCATGTAGATCTACGTTGTGTTGGCTAGAGGCCGGTGAATCTGAGTTGTTGGGGCCAAGTCTCGTGCAGGAGACTTCAGAGAGAGTTAAGTTGATCTGGAAGCGAATGGCTACAACTCAGAGTAGGCAGAAGTCGTATGCAGATCGGAGGCGTAGACCTCTTGAGTTTGTGGTGGGTGATAAAGTGTTCCTTAGGGTGTCACCAAGGTTGGGTCACCGTCGGATTCGAAAGCAGGCTAAGTTGGCGCCCAGGTATGTGGGACCTTTGAGATTGTGGAGAGGATCAGACCAGTGGCTTACCAATTGGCTCCTCCACAGTGGTATGGTGGGATGCATGATGTGTTTCATGTGTCGCAGCTTCGACGATATCACCCTGACCCATCTCACTTGGTTGACATGGAGGATGTGGAGCTTGAGGCTGATGCGTCCTTTGAGGAGCATCTGGTTTGTGTGGTGGATCGTAGTGAAAAGGTCTTGCGGGGCAAGGTTGTGGTATTAGTGCGAGTACTATGGCAGCATGGAAAAGTTTAGGAAAAAACTTGGGAGCGGGAATCAGATATGTGGGCTCAGTGGTCCGAACTCTTCTCTTCGGTGGCTCGGGGCATGAAAGAAAGGAAAAATGGGCAAGACAGGCCTGGGCGCAAGGCCTGCGCACGGCCAGGCCAAACCGTGCGGCCAGCCTAGGTAAACCGTGAAACCCTCCTCCTCCAGACAGTAGCATGGACACAGTTTTCACATGGTTTGTTAAACCGTGCGGCCAAACTATTCGGATTCTTAAAGTTGGGAAAAATTACATGTTTTCCACTCCAAGATTTTAAACACCAACTCGGGATTTTCCTCCATTCATCCCCTCTCAACCCTAGTGACGAACTTGGCCGACCCAAGCTTCCCAAGGGTGGTTCTCCTTCGATTCTTGGCCGTTTAGAGCGCCATTGGTTTCGGATCGAAGCTCCAGGTAAGGCTAATCCCATCCTTGCTTCTCTTTTTTGGTTTCGGGTATGTATCTTCTCTCCCTCTTGTTCAGAAGCTCTAAAACCCTATATTTTGGGTGAGTTTTAGGTTGAATCTCCAAAGGTTGGTCAGATTGAGGTCTAAGGACTCAATTGAGAGTGCATTCAACCGCGGTTTTGGGGTTGGTGGTCTACAAGCTATATCCCATGGTTATTTGGGTATTTGCGCATGTTTAGTTGTGTTCTTGTTTCCCCTTGGTTAAGTTTTGAATAACCTTGGAATGTTTGGTAGTAATGATTTTTAAAATGGATAATGGGAACCCTCATGATCCCCATGGGATGTGTTGGGATGGACTTGACCTAATTTAGGGTCATCCATGGGATGTTTCGTCTTTTCCTGGGCTTAGGGATTGTTATTAAACAAGTGACCTTATTGTAGTGAATTGTAGAGCCCTTGATAAACATGTTGGCATGAATGGTTGAAACATGGAAATGATGAATGGGTTAAATGGGTTAATGTGTAAACTGATTAAATACCATAATGGATAGGTTATGGGTGTAGTGCTAAATGCTTAGTGAGTTAGGCATAACACATGGGAATTGGGTGAATGGTTAAATAATGTGAAATGGTAATGTGTCAATGGGTTAAGGCATGATATGGATTCCCATGTGGGGTGTTGTGAATAGTGTTTACCGAAGGGCAATGGTTTGGATGGTTGATGGTTACTTATATATATAAACATGTGCACATGGTTTCGTAGAGTGAGGTATGACTTGAGGATCTACGCCCATGGGTTGAGCTAAGACCGAGGTTCTAAACTCCACCCTAAATGCACGGGTTAGGAAAGGGGACTGAGGGTCTATTATCCTAACGGTTGCATCCACCCGAACTGAGGCTTCGAGGTGAGGATATTGTTGCTATAAGGGGGTTAGTCCTAGTGAGATAGGCTAACGATGTGTTCACCCTCTTGCATGTGATTGTTGGCCTTAGACCCATGTAACATAATGTATGTGATTAACAAATAGAAATGTGATGAAATGGTAAGTGATGATAATTGGTGTGAAATGAATGGTAATGGATATGGCAATGGCTTTCGCTCTGAACTGGTTAATGGCACCTTAAATAATTACTTGGAAATTATCATTCATATTACTTTTTCATGCACTACCTGTTCATACTGTATATTCTGTAGACACCATTGGTGGTGGCCTACTGAGTTGTACTCACACCCTGCTCAGGCCGCCATTGGGTACCCGAGAAGACTTCATGTTTGCAGGTCAGGAGAAGGGCAAGAGTCCTTGCTAGATAGTTGAGTGGACATGGGTAGCACATGGTGGAGGATCCGAACTTGGAATCGGGAACATTTTGGGGATTTTGGATATTGTCTTTATTTTGGGTTTTTGTTCACTTTTTCACTTGTAGTATGACATGGCATATTGATTGTTGGAAATGGTCGTTATACATGTTCCTTGTTTATTGGTTATTGTTTCCGCTATTTGGTTTATTTATGTTGTGCCTTACTCTGATAAAAAGAAGGTATAGTCTCCCCACTTGACCCCATAGACCCCCGCTGCTAGTCGGCAGCCTTTGGTGTACGGGGAGGCATGCTTAAGGTCATGTAACTACCCAGCTTAGAGCAACGGTTTAGTGGATTTCGGGTCGGGGATGTTACAATTTAAATAGTGGATGTATAAATGTATACAATATAATGGTAAGTGTATATCATGCATATCTGACTGTATACATGATATGGTAATCAAAAGTACTTTTCAATTTGGTTCTAGGGAACCCACTATTATAACAGTTGCAACATTGATACTACTTGTACATACATCACGACTCTAATGTCTATAAGGAAATGTGTGTTTAGGAATTATTATATGCTATATTTTATTGATCAATGTTAACATGAAAGAATCATCATAAATCCTTCATATTAGCATCACTAATTTTATGTGGATAAGGTAATGTGTGTTTAAGAATTACTCCATGCTACATTATGATGATCGATGAATACTTGGTCAAGATATTCTTTAGCACACTAGCCCGAAGAAACTCATATCTTTTTCACCATGCATATATCATACTACACTTTCATATTACTTAATAAACACTTAAAGGAATCTTAATGAAGTATACTTACCACTAGATTACCCTTGGAATATCCCACACTCTTTATATGAACTAATTATAAAATCTTTGTGGATTACCTTTATTTCTAAAGGTTTCTTTTTCCAAAACTAAGTACATAAGTGTGTTGATAATACCAGAGGTCTTTAAATTGAAAGTTTCTAAAACCATACTGGGTATATCCTTGAAAAATACTTATTTTTTATTGAAAAATTAATATCTTTCCACAACCGAGTATATAAGTATTACATTTTATATTCATAACTTATTTCCAACAATTCAAGTATTATTGAACTATTGGTTGAGTATAAAACTCCAGAAAAAAATATTCATTCCTAAAATATAATAATGTATCATTATGTACAAATTCCAATGAGATAATTTTTTTGGTAATAATCAATAAAATATCTACTAGAATCATCAAACTTGGCAATATAGAAGTTTTGTACTTCTCACTGCAGACTTAAGAACCACCCTTTCTCAGTTGCTTGGAGAACACACCTTACTTCTTGTAATGTTTCTATACTTTGTTACTATATTTAAATACACATATGTGATTAGAATATTTTATTCTTAATACCTAATATGTATAACTAAAACAATACTTTTTATTGATAAATATACCTGAAGAATAAGTGAGTACTTTCTTCTATGATTCAGTTCATTGCACTTAAACTTCCATAGATTAATTTCATGAAATATGAAGAAAATAACTTCCTGTTTAATACCTCTCTACTTTGAAGGACATTGCAAAGGTGACTTTTGTGTCAAACTTACGACTAACATTTTTACCTTGTCTTTCAACTTGTTCACTATAAGAATTAAATATTATACTTTATTCTAGTTATTATTTACTTAAAAAACTTTTACCTAAAGGAAATGAATCATTTTTCTCCATTTAATATTTGTTTTTAAGTACTAAATGAAACTAGATTACATGGGAAAAAATTATATAATAATGGGATGTATTGAAAGATCATGATCCACCTTTCATATTTACACACAACCAGTGTAATTATTACTAATTCTTATCTCACTTCACTTTATCCTGACACACTTCTCAGAGATGTGACAACATGTAATATCATCCATTTCTTAATGTAGTATCCACAATTAACATCATAATTTGATGATAGAATTATGAAAAAACCATCATATGCATAATACACGAGTCTCCTGTAAGCATTTTTAACAAACTTGATTCTTGAGGTGGCTTACCAGGTATTGGGGACACCAACACCTTGAATCTTTGATGTCATTGTACTTTGTGAAAGAGCCTATACTACTATTTGGAAACTAATTCTATTTTGGACATTTTATTTTCCAATAAATGTCGGATTATATATTGTGGTATTAATTCCCATTTTCTACAAAAATAGAATCTAGCAGATTAGTACTTTTATCTTGATTATCAATTAGAAATTATTGATTAATTAAATTATAAAACATCTCCCACTATTTTATCAAACTCCAGTAATACTATATACTAGAATCATAATAACATATTTCTTGAGTATTATAGTGACAAGGATCCTTGAGTCTCCCCTCACAGTCTATCAGCTTTGGCCACACCACTACTTAGAGAGTTCAAGGTAGGCATTTGATTAGCCAACTGAATTAACTCATGGATCCTTGATCCGTTGAGTGAAGTCCCGACTTCTAAAATTATAAATATGATTTTATAAATGCTTTCCTCTAAAGTTTCATCAATATATATATTGGTCACTTTGATGAAAACTTCATTTAATTTGACCAATAAATCTCATAAGAACTCCTTGGTAGTAGGAGGCACCCTTAAATTTGGATGACGAGCACCCCGTACACCTAGTTTTGTTCAAATTCAAATGATAGAAGGAAATTGGGACTTAATATTTCTTTGAGGGTTTTATATTTTTCAATGGATAAAATCTATTTATATTAATCTATTCATACTATGTTGTCATGCTCACAACTAAGCATTAATAGAAAAAACATTTATCCCATCATGATGCATCTTATATGTTTATTATTTTATGTGTTTTTTGAGTAAATAATAACATGCATAAAATAATAAATAAAGCATAAAAGAAATAAATTACTCGATTGGTATTGAGCATCTAATAATGGTTGATCCATTTAAACTCAATGGATCAACCGTGATCTAGGAGAATCATATCCGAGTCGAAGCTTGACTCCTGATATAGCTCACCCCCTTTCAGTATGTCAACTTCTTGTCTGAGGTATCACCTCATCTTGGCAGGGTCTGTGTCTTACAGTGTCACCTTCAAATGTACAAGTATACTTGCACGTAGGCAAGGGGGTGTTGGGGGTGCAATATAAAATTGATAAATTGGACCCACATACCCTTATATGAATTGAATTAAAAAAAATGACAATGCGTAGAATATCTTAAACCAGCTACTTATTACAAACATCACACGCAGTAATAAATAATTAAATGAAATTAACCAAACATACATGATTTTGATCAATTACTCAAGACCAGTCAATATGGAAATTAAATATGTGATAAAACTAAATTGAAATGAATTTAAAGTTTAAATCTAAAAAATAAATTAAATTAATTAACCAATTCAAATAATTTATTTTCTTTGGTCCATAAATTAATTTAATTTTCACTCCAAAATTAAATTAAATTAATACCAAAACTAAATTAATTATTTTAAACCAATAAATTAATTTTTAATTAATTTAATTTAATTATAAAATTAAATTAATTATCTAAATTAATTTTAATTGAATTAAAATTAATCCGAGCCCCGAAAATTTCATCAAGACCCATTTTGGGTTAGTCCGAACTCGTATAGGACCATTCTGGGTTGGGAAGATCCCTCTTAGGGCCTTTCAAAGTTGGATAGACCTATTTTGACTCGTTTTTTTCAGTCGTGACATGTTTGGATCCAATCTTCATGCTCGATCTATCAAGAGAGGTCGTGCGGATGTGACTAGCACATTCAGGGTTCATCCGAGGGGGGGCTATGTCAAAAATAGTGAGGCACTAGGAAAAAGAAGGGGTTACCTCACATAGGCATGGGAGGCTGATTTTCGGATCACCGTTGAGTAGGGGTTTGGGGTGATCACACCCAAGGTGGAGGAGCTTGATGCCGACGGTGGCATTCACGAGGTGCCAAGTCCGAAACCACAAAACTGGGGAAATCGAGGCCAGTGGAATGAGAGAAATTGACTGGGCAATAGCCATAGATTAATTCAGGTGAGGGGCAGTGTTGACAAAGAGGGCACGACTGTCCCGACACTATGGTGAGGTGGCGGCTCCAGAGTTCATTAGAGGATGGCGCGAAGACTGGATATGTCGAGGGAGGCAATAGTTCAACTGGTGTGCATGATAAGGAGAATAGGTGGGTAGACAGAATTCTCACGCAAGCCTCAATTTTTTATTAATATTATTTTTAAAAAATTATGCTTCCATAGGAAGCAATCAATTTGTCCATATCTATAAGTTTTGTTGTATTCCATAGATAACCATCCCATTTCATAGCATTTTCAAAAATACTAAAAGTTAGTATTTTAAAAAGAATAATATTTTTCATTTTTTTTTATATTTTGACAATGCTAAATATTTCACAAGAATCCAACATATTACTAGAAAAAAATGTTCCAGTTGGAATATGATTGGAACCAGAGCGCCATAATTTATGGGTGCTCCAAAACTTGTTTTAAAGATAAAATAAAAACAATTATAATTATACTATTCTTAAATTTTATATCACAAACTTTATTTTTGATCCATACCAAAAATTTCAGATTGATACACATTCTATTCTGTTGGGATCGATTTAAAGCTATCTACTTAATTTAATGAAAATTATTTTTTATTTGGATCATAAAATTCACATGATCCCTCTGATATCAATTGAAGGTACTGGGGTGTGCATTGAAAGTTGGCGGGCCATATATTTTAAAAATTTTATCACCAGAGCGACATAACTTCATCATCTCCAGAAATCCAATCCTCAGTAGAGGTCCGAGGATCTCATGTGAATTTAATAAGCACAAAATAAATAAACAAACATGTACCTTATTTGATTCAGTGGCGTGACTGACTAAATTTTTTCACTAGTGATCATTTCTTGAAGGATTCGAAGCCTAAACCATATAGATTATCCACACATGCTTTAAGAATATATGCAAACACTGCTAGTCAAATTTCGAGTGCTAGCATGAAGCTTTAACGATTCCTTCGATGTTGTGATGATTACCTCAACTCCATTCCTACAATATGTGAAGACATCCTTGGATTGATTACTTATATGAACTCTTTCTCTCTCATGGATGTGGTAGGGAGATAAATAATCTCTCAACCCATTTGAAAAATGACTTCCATTACTCATAGGAAATGATCTCCTCATCTACTTATATAGTGGATGTGGAAAATACCCAGTTAGGGTTCCTGACCCCCATATATCTGATTTCCACTAAGTAATTAATAAATAATCATGACGAACTAACCACATAATTAATGTTATTTATATTTTATCACATAATTTTAATATTTATTAAATATATTACATGATAAACCCAAGTCATTAAATCAATTCAAAATTCCCGCTAATATTAAATGAACCTTGAATGTTAAATATAATATTCATTCATATTATATTATTCTAAGTATTTACTTAAACACTTTTAAACACTTTTAATAAACAAATTCAACTCAATTATTCTATACTCAAATAATAATTAATTAATTTATTTTTTGGCGATCGATAAATCTTGGACAACTCTCGGACCCTATGGTGGGGCCCACCATGTCCTATATACCTATTCACATGAATATGGAAGAATATTAAATGTTCTATTGTGTGTGATCCTCTAGGACCTTATCTCAATAGCATTGAATAATATTCATAGACTAATAGTGGAATATAGTAACCCATCATGACCCCTAAATAGATAAGGAGTATTTATATCAACGAAAACCAACCTACATATGCACACTGTGTAATATAATCTCTTTTTTCATATGATATCTCATAAAGTAGTATGCACACTTGTGTCATTTTCCTTTCCATGCTTTATTATTTTTTGATTTAACTGGGTGAATTTACCTTAAACTATCATGACCATGGATTTAATGAAGGTACTACCACCATGATCAACTAGGATAGAGATATCACATCCTCAACTCGATAACGAAAAATTATATCTTGATCATTCAACCAATTCCATACCACTAATGATGCACCCAACATAAAATACCTCATCACAACTTCATTGTCATGGTTTTAACCTTTAATCAAAGTATGTGATCAAATGACACATATTAATAATGATCTCAACTCAAAATACCAATACACATGTTCGTAGATAGGAACAACCAATGACAACCAAAACATGTGGTGTTTCTATTGGCAGGCCTGTCCTCATGATTTCAACTACCAGAGATCACCAAGTGAGAAATTAATGAGAAGAAGCATCAATGATTATGATCCCCCAACACCTAATAGTCCGACATCAATTGTGTCCAGTCAGTATGTTGTATGTACACTATGGGAAATATATTTAATATTAATGTCATAGTTTCTCAAGATTCTCATCATATCTTGGGATCCACTATAACCTTTTGATATGATAACTAATCTATGGATATTACCATTTAAATAGTGAATGTAAAAATTTATACATAATAATGGTATGTATACATTATAAATATCTCATTGCACACATGGTATAGTAATTAAAAGTACTGATGAAGTTGGTTCTAGGGAACCCACTTTTACAATAGTGTAGAAACATACAACGGAGATCATATCCTTTTTCATGGAGTTAGAGACACCTCTAGGGAATAGGAAAGAGTGGTTATTTCAATGTCCTTTTTTTCTATCGATAGCTGATGTAGAGTTAGTATGGAATTTACTTATTATCTATCTGGTTTTTTTGACGTCATCATTGGGATAGATTGGATTATTTATCATCATGATGAGATTGATTATTATCATCATGTGTCACATTCCTTAATACCAATGAGTACTCTCAGGTGTTTCTAGGAGAGTGGGATTTGAGGTTTGGTCATGTAATACCTTTCCACCCATGACTCATAAGTTTTTTTTTCTATTGTTGTGTTTGATCCTGATGCAGTTTCTTCTTTCATTAATCTTCCAATGGTCATTTGAGATTTTTCTAATGTTATCCTAGATGACTTCTCTGGAATTCATCTAGATAGAGGTGGATTTTTCAATTGACATAGTGTCGAGTACACATCATATCTTGACAACCTTATATTTCATGGCACCAATGGAGCTGAAAGAGCTCAAGATTTAATTGGATGATCTGATGGAGAATGTTTTCATTCTCCCAAGTATTTTACCATGGGCATACCCAATTCTCTTTTCTAAGAAGTATAATTGTTCACTTCTTTTATGTGTGGACCATCAAAAGTTAAATAAGGTAATAGTTAAGAATAAGTACCCTTTTACTCATGTGGATATTTTTTTTCTAGTTAAAAGGGGGATAAAGTGGTTTTCAAAAAATCAATTTTTAGTTGGGTTATCATTATCTTAGAGTTAGGAAGTCTGATAGAATAAATATGGATTTCAAGAGCATGTATGACCATTATGAATATCTTGTGATGCCTTTTAGTCTGACTAATTCCCATGTAGGTTTTATGGCACTAATGAACCAAATATTCCATTAGTATATTGAAACTTTTGAGATTGTGTTTATAGATGTTATCTTGGTTTATTCAATGTTAGAGTGTGAGTATGATAACCATTTGAGTTTGGTTTTGAAAATCTTGAGATGTCACCATTTTTATAGAATGATTTAGAAATGTAGTTTTTGGATTAAAAAAGTATAGTTCTTAAGACATTTAATTTTTGAGTGTGGATTTTTATTCATTCCTAATAAGGTGAAGGATATATTTTCATGGGAGGATCCATGAAATGTTTTTGATATTTAGAGCTTCCTTGGTCTTACTAGATACTATCAGTGGTTTATCAAATATTTCTTGAAATTGGAACCACCTTTGACCACTCTTACAAGGAATGGGGTGAAATTCATATGAGACACTAAGTGTCAGAATTTTTTTAATGATTTGAAATGAATTATAATATTAGCACCTATTTTAATCTTACATGAGCCCAGTAAAGGTTATGTGATATACTACAATGCATCTGGTGGTGGTTTGGGTTTTATGATTATGCAAGATTATCATATAGTATCTTATAACTCTCGTTAGCTTCAAACACATGAAAAGGATTACCCCACTCATGGTTTATATCGTTATATATTTATGCATGAACTTATGTGTTTTAGAAATTATATTTTTGGGGAGATATTGATATTCTTTTATAACCATAAGAGTTTGAGATATATCCTTTTTGAGAATGAATTTACTCCAAGGAAGAGGCGGTGGGGGGAGAACCTTCAGACATTTGATTTCGACATAGCCCATGCCCTTGGGAAGGGAAATGTCATTGTGGATGATATTAGTAGAAAAGTACCATCACCGGCTATCTTGAAATCAAAGAAAGAGTGGAACCTTATGGGGATATTTTCTCAGTTGTATCTGAACGCTCAAGAGGATGCTTCAAGTATGATTCTAACTAGTTTTTAGTTATAATAATTTCTCCTTGAGTCTATTCCATAGATTCAGTAGCATAATGATAAGTTTATAGGATTCAAAGAAACCCTTTATGACAGGGAGACCATTTTTGGTTGTTCTCTCCCTTCTGATGGTATTATATAGTTTGAGAATCAGTTTGTTATCCCACCATCCATGAGGAGTTCGGTTTTGTATAAATATTATAGTTCTTCATGTAAATTCATCTAGGAACTATTAATATGTATTATGACATGATATGATGATTTTGGTGGCTGGGTATGAAGCATGACATTACAGATTATGTGCCCTGCTGTTACACCTACTAACAGACAAAGCCAGAGCATCTAAAACTTTCTAGTTTTCTCTATCCTCTTATAATGTTGGTTTTAAAATGGGATGAGGTTTCCATGGAATTATTTATTTGACTACCACAAAATACCCAAGGGAATAATGCTATCTAGGTGGTAATTTATTTTTTGAAAAAATCTACTCATTTTATTCCTATCAAGGACAATAATAAATTTGAAGATCTATGTAAGATGTATATGTATGAGATTGTGAGGTTACATGGTATTACCTCTTCCATCATCTTATAAAGGGATCCTAGGTTTACCTCTCAGTTTTGGAAGAGTCTCCATTAGGTGATGGAGACTCAGGTCTGGTTGAGTATAGCTTACCATCCATTGATGGACAACTAGATGGAGTATGCTATTCCAATCATGTAGGATATAATCTATTCATACATCTTGTATTTTAGTGGATCATGGGATAACCATCTAGGAATGTTTGAGCTTTCTTTTAACAAGTACCATCAATCGTCGATCGGGATGGATCCATTTGAGGATTTATATGGACACCTATATATACCACCTCTTTATTGTGAAGAGGTTAGAGAGACCTCTCTTGTGAGACCAAGTCTCATTCAAGAGATGTCGATGAGGATTCAGGATATACTTCGACATCTGGTTACAACACAGATTCAACAAAATTCATACATGGATCTTTAATGCCATCCATAGGAGTTTTCCATAGGTGACTGGGTTTTCTTGAAAGTTTCTCCTCAGTTGGGTCACTGTTAGATTGGGAAATAGGGCAACCTGGCTCCGAGATATTTTGGACCATTTGAGGTCATTGAGTGGCTAGGGAAGGTTTCTTATTATTTGGTGTTGATGTATCAATTGAAAATCATTCATGATATGTTCCATGTATCTCATATTAGTAAGTACCATCCTAATCCCTCTCATTTTTTAAGTTGGGAAGATATTGAGTTGTTGCCAAATTATTTCATTATGGATAAACTAGTAGAGATTATTGATTCTCAGGTGAAATTATCATGTGAGAATTATATTCCATTGGTTAAAGTGTTATGGTGACATAGATCAGATTCTCAAGAGACTTGAGAGTGAAAAATGTCAGTGGGGGAGTAGTGGACTAACCTCTTTCAGGAGATAACCCTTATTTCACATTAATTCTCAGGGAAGAAAAGTCCGATGGTGGGGATATTGTAATATCCTAGATAAAATGTACACCACATTTTATGTTTAAGAGTGTTTTTATTGGGTATAGAGGGCATGAAGAATGTTTTGGGAGATTTTTAACAGAACATAGGCTAGGAATTACCTACATGTCACATTTATGGCATAAATGGTTAATTTATGGTGTAAATGGGTTGAAGGGCACAATTAATGAAAATGGTTTGTGTCATAAGTCCATTCACACTATAAACCCTCTTTATATTCCATAAATATATCAACCAAGATTTTTAACCTGATGTGATGTTTTTTATCATAAATGTCTTATAGGGATTTTATGATGTAAATACATAGTTTATGATGTAATACCTTCATACCCAATAGTTTTTATGTTCTAAAATTCTGAATCCTAATTTACCCACTTTCATTATTCCCTCTCTCGAACCCTAGGCACTTTCAAGAAATTTTGGGTATCTCCTCCCCTCCCGGATTTATTTTTTTCATTGCTCGATCTCCGACATGGTTGCATCGATTCTCTCTTAGAAAGTGGCTTTTCTGCTTCTTCATTGATTTTTTACAATTGTGGAATTGGGTTGTGTTTTTGGATCGTTTGATCATGTGATGATGATTGTTATTTTATCCTTATAAATATTTTGTGTGATCTTCTTCTGGGGTCCAGTCCTTTCTTTGGTTGTGGTGGGATGTGTGTGGTTCTCGAGGTATATGTGACCGAACCTCTCCTTAAACCCTTGTTGTTATAGATTATGATTCTAAGATATGGGAATAATTATTAGGGTGTTCTTTGTTGTCTCTACTTCCCTTATAGTGTTGGTGGGTCCTGTTGTGCATAGTGTTTGACCTAAGTTTAAGGTAGGTGGTTTTGTCTCTATCCTATATTGGATGATCCATATTACTTTAGTTTTTATGAATTGTTTTTTTATAAATGAATTTTCATGATTGTTTTGTGTACATAAATGAATTTCTGATAAAATATGTTTTCTCCCTTTGTTTTGGTAAAAGAAAAGGGTGTTTTCAAAGCATTGTGAAATGGATTGAGAAATGAGTTTTCAAAGATTTTTTTATAGAATAAAGGGTTGTTTGCATTTTTTTATGAAATGTGGAACCCCTTAAAAATGATTTGAGATGTACAACACATGAGAAGCCTTGGGTACTTTGGTAGAAAATGTATCTTAGGGCCGTCATACATTTTACCATCAACAGGTTTACTCATGGGGTGTTACTCTACTCACTAGGTCTATTGTTATGGGGACTTGTTGACATTGTTGGGTGGTTCACTTATAGGATTTCATATTCTCCTTAGGCCCATGTTCTAAGGAATTGGTTATGCACTAGTCATTCATTGTGGTATGAGTAGTCTTCTAGCCTAACCTATAGTGATCCTTGGACTATTTAACATTGTTTTTAGCTTGTTTTGTTTTGGATTTGATATACATGATTTGTATTTGGATTAATTTTTATAGAAATTATGATTTGAATTTGTTTTACATAGATTATTTTAGAACTGTGGAATTTGGGAAATATTTAACATGTTTTGATATAAATTTGTTTTACTATTTATCATTCATTTTCCTCTTTAAAATGATAATACTAATATTATTTTTATAGAGACTTGATATGAAACACCTGGGTGAGATCCTACTGATCCAGTTTAGCTCACACCCACACACCCCTTCGGCGGTGTGTAGACCCGGTTATGTCTTTTGATGTAGGGAAATAAAAGGTTCCATGGTGAGGCAGTAAGGTTTCAGTCATTTGGTTTTGGGTAGCTGGAGTTGATATGGTGGGTGATACCCCACATGTCATATGATTAGTTTTATTCTGTTTGTTGGATCGATAGATATGATAGATATGATATTGATTGTAGTATCAAACTATGATACAGATACTCAAAATAAAAGAGGGGGGGGGGGGGTGAATTGTATATTTTAAAAATTCCTTTGGAACTTTTAAAGATGATTATGTTTAACAAGGTTAAACAAGGTAATTCACAAAACCTCTAGACTCTAAAAACTTTCTTGATTCCAGAAAAGTGATTCCGGAAATGAAACTTTAACAAAAGTTTACAGTAACTAAGATTCCAGCTTAAAGCGTATAGAATCCTATAAAAATAGAGTACAATTTTAAGGAAGTATAAGAAAGTTATACTTTCCTTAACAATCATAATTACAGCAGAAAACAAAACTAAAACACTACAAGTAACAAGTAGTAACTCTTTTAACTCAAAGATAAGGGTATCCAACAACCCTGGATAAAGGTCCCTTGATTTATACTTTCAAGAAAGTCTGTCCTACCCAAACCTAGGTAAGCCCTCAATCTGAAGATTGGTATCTGTCTTGCTATCTCCACAAGCCCTCGATTTGTTAGGAAATCGACACCTCTGACTTCACAACCCGAAGTCTATGATTTCAAGGAAATCACACCTCTGCACTAAGCAAATCTACACAAAGAAAAGTTTGAACAAGATGTTCAAACTTTCTACATGAATCATGAGAGTTTATAAGAGCCTCTCTCTCTAGAAATCACTTCAAAAACATGTAATCACAGTTGTCAAAAGTTAAAAGTATTCAGTCTTGAGCTTGTTCAAATGAGCTCCTATTTATAGGCACAACTTGAATGGTTGGCTACCTCCTCCAACGGTCATATTTTTCCTTGAATTTCAGAGGGACCTATACACGTGTCACTCAAACAATGGTTAGTTAGTAACTGAAAGAAAAATATATTTTTATAACAAAAACAAGTGTAATAAAAAATATGGTTACATAACTAAAATCCAATATTCGGAATGTAAGAAAATATAAAGTTTGGAGTCTAACCAAAAATGAATTCGGAGTCTATAATATAAGGATATTCAGATTCTATTTTCTAGGAATTAGGAATTTGAACTTACAAAGTTTGGAGTCAGAGTTCAGGAGAATTCGGAGTCAGAACTTAGAAAGTTCGGAGTCTGAATTCTGAGAACTCAGAGTTAGAACTCAGAAAGTTCCTAACCAGAATTCTGAGAATTCAGATTCAGAACACCGAAGAGTTCATAACCATAATTTGTATTCATAATTTAGAGTCATAACTCAGAAGAGTTCATAACCAGAAGTCATAATCAGAATTTGGAGTCAGAACTCAGAAGAGTTCGTAATCAGAATTCGTAATCAGAATTCAGATTCAGAACTCAGAAGAGTTCGTAATCAGAATTTTGAGAATTCAGATCCTAAAACAGAATGCTTCATATCTAGGTAATTATGGGATTCCGAGGTTTTGGTTTCAAACTGAATTTTATACTTAAAAAAAATTATGATATGAACAATGAAAAAATGGTATGGATAAATTTCCTCAGGGAAGGAAATTTTTCCTTATAGAAGTAAAACACAGGGTAAAATGAAATTTGCCTTGAGATAAGGTGTTTTTGATTTTCAAAATAAAAGGAAAGGTAAAGTCATAAGGAAACCTTAATGACTCAACAATCTACCCAAGTATGAAGGAATAGAAAAGTCATAAGAAAAACCTTTTTGACTCAATAATCTCCCCCTTTTTGGAAAGAACAAACATCCTTACAAAAAAGAATATAAGGACTTCGAAAAATTTTCTAGACTTTGAAATAAAACTTATCTCCCTTTTCATATGGATGATGATGAATACGAATAACTCCCCCTTAAGCTTTGGAACACTAAGGATCATATTATAGATTTCTGGAATGAGATTTTTCATTTAGATTGAATATGGAAATCTTAGTAATGAAAACTCCCCCTTAGATAAACTCCCCCTTACTTCAGGATATTTCTTCTTTACTTAGAATTATTTTTACTTTCTCCCCCTTTGTGATTTTCAAAAATAATTTTAGGGAATGGAAAAGAAATTATGGTACCTGAAATATTAGTACAAAACATCCAAACAACAATGATCAACCAAGAATTTCATTAAGATAGGAAAAATTTGTACAAGGGAAAAAATACAACAAAAGATCAGATTGATCTATTTTCCTTCCTTTTACTTGGGTATTAACTTCTTTACTATGGTTTTCATCTTATTTTGCTCCTTGTGATCTTCTTCTGCTTGATTCTCTAAGGATTTGATCCTATCATCCTAAGCCTTCAGAGTCTCTGCCTGAACCTTCAATAGGTCATCTTGCTTCACTAACTTCTCTTCAATCTTGATCCAAAGATCCCTTTATGTTTTCCAACTTTTGACAACATAATTCAACTTCCCATTCAGATCTTTGACATCCTGAATCCGGGTATTCTGCTCAAGATTTAGCTTTTCCTCAAAGCTATTTGTGAGATCCTTGATTTTTCTATCTTGAGTATCAAAAGTTTCCTTAACATCACCTTGAAAGTCATCAAGCTCTCTCAAATATTCAACTACATTCTTCGACCAGCTAACCATTTTCTTGCAAGATTTTATATGGGCTTCGTAGTTGATAAGAAAGTTCTTGTAATCAGCCTCAATCTTTATGAACCTATCCATAACCATGGATACAGAATCCGATTTTTGATTCATGCTATGTTGAAGCATCTGAAATTTGGAGTCAATGGTTGGAAAGATCGGAATGGTGTCAATAATCTTCTTTAGAGATTGAATGACAAAATCATGTCCTAAAGCCGATGACTCAGAATCTGACACTTTTCTTGGTGAATGTTCTTCCTCTAGATTGACCATATTCCTATTAGAAGATCTACCAGCTTCCTTCTTCCTTAAAACAACTTTAGAAGGGGTATCCTCAGCTATCTGTTTCCCCTTATTGTTTCTTGGAACAACTTCTTCATCTGGAGACTCATGCTCACTTTCAGATAACTGAAAAACTCTATCTTCATCAATTTTTTCCTTTTCATCTTCAGTCTCAATATCTTCATGGTGTATGAAGTGATGATTATAACTCTCTTCCTCAGATAATTTGTTTACTTCCTCTTCATCCTTCTCATCAATTCCTGGAGTAGAAAGTTTCGAAGATCTGGCTTGAGAAGTCCGGATTGATAATTTTTCAGATGGAATTTACTTCTCATGAAGGTATTTAACTTGCTTTATCAAATTATTTGTATCATCACTACTTTATACTTCTTATACTTCTTCCATAGTTTCATTTTCTTTGACTACCTTCTTTAGTAATTTTTCCAGAGTCCTGAACTTCTTTTCCGGTGTCTCAGGTAATGGTTATACTAAGAAAGTTTTCGGTACCGGAATGTTCTCGGATGCTAATTCAGTGTCCCTCAAAAGATATTGGAAAATTTCAGCCTCATACATTTTATTCTTAAGCTTCTTATCATTGGATTTCTTCTCAAGATCTTTAATAGTCTTTTATTTTAGAGCCTTGGCCTCAATAAGATCTAGACCAAACTGTGGTTCTCCTTCCTTCCGATTCTTTTTATCCTCCCTATATTTGGCTACTACTTCATCCAGATAGGCTTTATGCTTCTTGGGCTTTGGAGGTGCGGTTTGAGCTTCCTTAACTTTAGGGGTTTTACCTTCAGCTTATACTTCCTTAAATTTTCTTTTCTTTCAAGACTTTTTTGATGGTTCATCCTCATATGCATTTTTTAGAATGGATTCTACTTCTTCCATTGGTAGATCATAAAACTCTCCAGAATCTTTAGAAAAACTGACATTCATTCTTTTCAAAGTGTCATCACTAACTAACATAACTTTTCAATTCCTCATCTTAGAACTGCAAGGAATCTTGAAGGACTCAGGACACCGAACAATCAACTTGGAGAGTAGGGCAGGATACATGATTATCTGTGCTCTCAAATTCCCATTCTTGATATTCTCTATCATAATGAGAATATGCTTCATCAAATTGATCTTTCTTAGATTTACCAAAAAATATAAGATATATATATCAATTTTCTTCAGAGTGTCCTTATCACCCTTTCTCGGTACGATAAAACCTTGAACCCATAACTCAAGGATCTGATTGTTGGTAGAAAAGTGAGCAATATTTGCGGTCTTGACATTAGTAAGTCCAAGATACTTCATAGCATTCACATTTAAAAAACTTACTTGAACATCTGGAAGCTTGTGGGAATAGAACTCGGCTTCCCCCTCATAAGATAGCCCCACCAAGCTAGCATCCTTGGTGTATGAAGGGGCATAGGTTTTTATATAACTCTTGAATGAAAAATTATCTCTCCCTTCTTCCTTAAAGAAACAATATGACTCATAAAACTCAATGAGTAGATATGGATACACCAGGTCTTGAGCTCCAGGCTTTGAAACACAAATGCATTCCCATCCATTGATTTTGATATTTTTGGAGATAATGGAGTCATACTTATTGAAGAAATTAGGATGAACTAACCTATCTCTATAAATACGCCACTCTGAAATGGACTTTACAGTTGACATTTCTTGAGAAAGAACTTCAACAGACATTTGGAATTGAGAAAACTTTGAAAACCCAGAAAGGGCTTTTGAAGTGGGGCAGAGCTTTGACACACAAAATCATGAAAAACCGATGTGGGACAACCATCAGGGGTCCCCTTTTATAGGTGTTGATGCGACAATTCATCCTCCCATCTGAATCCAATGTCTGAGAATTCTTCTAATCATATCTGACAATTGAAATAATATCCTCAAGGAAAATTTGGTAGGATCCTATCTTTTGAGGTTTTTTAAAGAAAAATATTCGGATTTAGGGAAACTAGAATCCGAGAAACTTTAAAAGAAACAAAAGAAACTACCAGCAAGTAAAAGGTGATTACAAAAAATCAAGAAAGAAATCATACCTTTTGGATTACCAGGAAGATTATTCGTATTGAGGAAAAAAATTATTCTTAAAGAAATTTAGATTCCAAAAATTTTGATCATGAAAAAAAATGAAAAAAAACTCCATTACGAAAATTTTCATTATGAAAATTTTCCTTACAAAAAAATCAAGTACGAAAATCTTCATTGCAAAAATTTCAAGTACGAAAATATTCATTACGAAAATTTCATGTATGAAAAATGTAAAAAACTACATTACAAAAAATACGAAAAACTTCATTACGAAAAATATGAAAAACTTCATTACGAAAAATATGAAAAACTTCATCATGAAAAATATGAAAAACTTCATTATGAAAAATATGAAAAACTTCATTACAAAAAATATGAAAAACTTTATTATGAAAAAATATGAAAAACTTTATTACGAAAAATATGAAAAACTTTATTATGAAAAATATGAAAAACTTCATTACAAAAAATAGAAAAAACTTACAACCAAATGTACTCCCCCTATGAAAAGGAGTTTATTACTATAAGGAGATTTATTTCAACAAAAATTTAACAAGGAAGATTACCTTATGGTTATCATTTATAACTTTTTTTTGATGTATTAAAATCTATCAGAGGGTAAAGATTTTGTGAAAATATCAACAAGTTGATCTTGCATTCCGATAAATTAAAGAATGATATCTCCTTTAACTGTGTGATCCCTAAGAAAGTGATGCCTAATATCTATGTTTTTTGAATGATAGTGATGTGTAAGGTTTTTACTAAGGGAAATGGAACTTGTATTATCACACAAAATTTGTGTTTTGGTAAAACTCATACTATAGTCTGTGAGTGTGTGTTGCATCCACAACACTTGAGCACAAAAAATTCCAACTGCTACATATTTAGCTTTAGTAGTGGAAAGTTCTACTGAGTGTTGCTTCTTTCAAGACCAAGAAACTAATGAATCTCCTAATAAATGACAAGTTCTGGATGTACTTTTTCTATCCATTCTACATCCACCAAAGTCAGCATCTGAATTTTTTTTTAAAATAAAATCATTTCCAGAAGTGTAAAAGAGTCCTAAATCCATGGCTTCCTTTAAGTAGAGAAAAATTCTTTTCACTGCCTTTAAATGAGATTCATTAGGATTGAATTGATATCTTGCACATAAGCATACTTAAAACATTAAGTCTGGATGACTAGTTGTCAAGTAAAGTAAACTTCCTATCTGTAACACCTGAGACTTTTATGTTATATAAATCGTCAAAGGAATCTTTTTCTACACAACACTTGCTTGGCTTGCTTTACACGCAATCGCGACCTTCCTCGATAGCTTGCGTCGTACGCAATACCGAGTTTCACTAAACAACAATATGCTATTAAAACTAGCCGTTAAGAATAGTAATAACCACTTTTTGAAATTTTATAAATTTTATTTTTCAAAATGGACTTCATTTTTGGACTCAGAATATCGAAATTAGCCTAGGGTGAAATTTTGGTATTTTTCTGAAAACTTTCAATTTTTGATGAATAGTGAAACCACTAAGTGGTAGGTTAAAAACTGAATTTTGCATAAAACTTAATTTTACCGCTTCTGTGATTGGAATTTCGAAAATCCGAGAGACACGGTTAATATCAAGGACTAAAATGTGGTTCAATGAGATGAAAATAATTTTTTGGTGAATAGTAACTTTTTACTTTTTTTTACCGCGGTTAATAGTAAATAGGGTAACTAAGGGTAAATATGATATCAATATTACCCTAACACATGTCCTAATTCTATTGGACAAGTGTAATTCGACCAAAAACAAACTTAGGAATAAAATATGACCATTTAGGCCCACTTGGATTAGATTAGGACATTTATTATTAATTTATTTAAAGAAGGGTTAAAATAGTTAAAATCAAAGTTTAATAAGTAAATCATTTTTAATATGGGGTTATACATAAGATAAATTCGATTTTAAATATTCATTAGAAAGCTAAAAAGATTTCCTACATGATGGTATTTTATTTGTAATTTTTAGACATTAAATAATTTAATTTATTTATGACATAATGATGATGCAGTAATTATCTTATTAATGAAATATTGACATAATTGATGTTATAAACACCAAAATAAATGTAATTTGAGACTTTTTATGAATTCCACTAATTTTCTAGGTTACTATGATATATTAGTGTTGATTTAATCAACTTGGTTCGAACATATAATTCTGTTATGACTTTCAAACAAATCATATATCAAATAGTGTCAAAATTGACACAAAATAGTTTTTAAATCAAATATTATATTATTAATTGTTATTTTATTCCTAAAAATCTAAGGTTCGGCCAAATGACTTAGATAAGGATATATATATTAATAATAAACAATTTGGGGTTCGTTTGGCATGTTATAGTAAGTGTATTAACCATATAGTGAAAGAAAACAAAAAGACATGGTAAAAGTTAAATTATTTAACTTAGAGTTAAATCTAATTGATAAGGTTAAAATAATACCCTAAACTTGTCTAAATCCTATTGGTTGATAGGATTTCGACCCATCCCCACTTTATCTTCTAAATAAGACCCTTTGGAACCATTATAAACCGATTTTGACTTTAATATAAAATAATATTTTGAGATATTCCTAAGGTGCCCCTCTCCTCCCTTATAAAAGGGCACCTCCTCCCCCTCCTCCTCACACCAAATTGAGAACTCAAGCTCGGCCAACCCCTACCATTTTCTCCTCTCCACTTCCCTAGAATAATCCTAGAGGTCCTGGTCTTCTCCAAAGACCAATATTAGTTCCTTAAGTGGAGGATTCAAAGAGGCGTTCCAAAGAAGAGGTAATATCCATTACCGATCTTTTCAATTTCTTTCTTCTTCAACTTCTTCTTCTTTAGTTGTTTCATGATAAAGTAATAACATCAGTATTAATTACATACTGATATGTTATTATAAATATGAAACAACCCTATTTCACCTTCTATCCATCCTACGGAAAAATGAAATCACCACGCGTGCGTACGTACGGAATACCGTCTCCACGCCGTGGTGTAATCTATTTTACACCATCACCTTACAAGGATGGGTATAATGGTGTAATGAGTAACTACATATGATTATTATGAAGTAATATTGATACTGAAATAATATATATATACTCCAATACAATTCCACGATCATAGGAATGATATCATCACTCGTGCGTACGTACGGAATACCGTCTCCACGATGTGATGCGACTCGTTCTACATGATCTTCATTTCATAATGATTATATAAATGAATTGAATTGAATGAATATGGTATATAATACACTAATACCATTCTGGAAATGAATTATCTATAACCTAAAGATAAGAATAAGAATTTATTCGACAAAACACGCATAAGAACAAAAAGTTATAAAGACCCGAGTAACAAGTAACAATGAAATATTACTAACAAGAAGCTAATAATATGACCATATATTTTATCATATAAATATGTATGATTCTGGAATAAGTCAATAACATTATTTAAACCATTATACAGGAGCTTCGGACACGTACAAAGCTAATCGGACCTAAGGTAAGGGAAATATCACAATCTCATTTTTATCCGAGATTGTTTATTCGTGAGTATTTACTGGGGTGTACTTTATCATCCACATCCATGTTCCCTCAATATGAAATATTGTTTCCATCCACTTTCAATAGTTTAAATCCAATTTTACCCTTAGGTGAGTTTTTAGTAAAGAATATGAAAGGAATCTTTTGTCGTTTTTCCATACGAGGTACCTTTTGACTTTTCCGACAAAAGTACGAAGAATGTTTTTTTTAACTTATACGGCATGAATGGATTTTTAAAACATTGTTTCCAAGAAGCTTCCTTTACAAGTTTTCAAGTTTATTCTTAATCAACTTCTTTTATTTTAAAGTTGTATGACATGTTATGAAAGGAAAAATATTTTTGAAGAAGAAAGGATATTTTCCTCAAGAATGGAGTTCAAGTGATTTTAAAAATTATTTTCCATCTAAGATAATAAAGGGTTCTGTTTTTATCCCTATTATTACATTGATTTGATCATGTTGTGATGGAATTATTTTTATGAATTCCTTTATCTTATATGAATTGATTTATGATGTCATGATGTTTCAAGAATCCCATTTTTGTTTCATGTGTTATGCGATGATGTATGTTTTATGATTATGTGGCACACATAAGAAAGGATTCATTATAAGATGGGTGGGACCTATATCTCCCTCCAATGCATTGGGTAAAGATTTTATATCTCATGAGATAGACATGGCTGGAACGGAAGGTTATTTCGGTTCAGTGATACAGGACTGAAACGAGGAGTGAACTCGGTTCAGAAAGGGACTTTTTCCACTAAGATAGTCTTGGCGATGAGTCATGACTAACAAGAAATGATTTTCCATGATTATGTGTGCATGCCACAAAGATTCAAGTTTTATGTTATGATTATGGGGATCTCATTTTCACTTCTATGATTTATTCCATGTTAAGATATTATGATCTCTTTTGCAGGTTTTGATTTTCATAAAGATATGATATGATTTTTATTTCCTTTATTTGCCCTTGCTGAGCATTTGAACTCACCCTTTTATGTTTTCTTTTCCCCAGGTCAGGAAGATGGATATTAAGTAGAATATGCTAAAAGGGACCCTAGATATGATGAAATAAATGGGAGACACTGTAGAAGATTTATGAACCAGTTGTTTATGTTTCCCCAGTTTCTAAAGACACTATACCTATACGGTCCTTTGTGGTTTTGTCATATGTTGTAATAAGTGTGCTTCAATTTTGAAGTATTAACAATGTATGTAAAGTATGGGTCGTTATAGTTGGTATCAAAGGAAAGGTATAGTCAACCTTTGGAAACTAGGATGTGAAAGCCTTAGTAAGAACCCTAAGGATAAGTCTAAGCATAGTACACAATCTTAGTGTTTTAGAAATGTCCTTGAATAACCTAGGATAAGACCATAAGCATGAAAATTTTATTCTTGAATTATGTGGTTTCCTATTATAATTAGTGTTGCTCACACTATTCTTCTTGGTTTTAGTCAATGGCTGGAACCCTAAGGAACCGTGTTAATGCGGAATGCGATGGGCAATGCAATGATTGTCCCCCTGAGCAACCAAACGATATGGGAGCTGGAATGCAAAATCTTGTAGCCATGCTCACACAACTTTCTCAAGCTATGAATCATGCAGGATTTCCAAACGAGCAAAGGAGGGAGCAACATTCTGTTGAATCCTTCATGAGGCAGCGTCCACCTTCTTTCAGCGGGTCTACTGATCCATTAGTTACTGAACAATGGATTAGTACTACTGAAAAGATATTTTCAGTTCTTCAATGTTCTGAACATGATAAAGTCATCCTAGCAGTGTATCGTTTGGAAGGAGATGCTGATCAATGGTGGAATCTTGTTAAGAATACGAGGCAAAGGGATGAAATTGAGTCTATGGAATGGGACGAGTTCAAGAACTTATTTTTCAATAAGTACTTCCCTCGTATTCTCCGAACAAAGATGGAGAAAGAGTTTCTTGAACTGAAGCAAAGGGATGATGAATCTGTTGGTACCTATGAAGCAAATTTTACAAGACTGGCAAGGTACGCTTCTGGTATTATTATCCAACCTGAGAGTAAGATCGATCGATTCTTTAGTGGCTTAAAACCAAGTCTTCGAAGGGCGTTAGCCATAAGAGACTTCAATAGCTACGAGGAAATCGCTCGATGTGCTCTCAAAGTCGAGATGGAGATTGGAGTAACCCATCATTCACATGGGTTTGATAAGAAGAGGAAGATGGAATTCAAAGAAAAATCTAAAGAGCACACAGAAAAGAAGATGAGATTTTCCTTATGCTCAAAGTGTGGAAAGAAACATGGAGGGAGTTGTCTTAAAGGGACAAGTAAATGTTTTAAATGTGGAAAGGAAGGTCATAGGGCATTTGAATGCCGTGATAATGGGAAGAAGATGTCTAATGACGCAAACAAAGGAAGGGATACACAGAATGAACCTACAACACTTCAATGTTTCAAGTGCAAGGAGATGGGGCATTATGCCAATCAATGCCCAAATCCAAGGGTTGATGATGATGGTCGACGTCAACAAACTCTTAAGGCTAAAGAAAAAGGAAAGTCACATGCAATTTCTATCAGCGATGTGGAGTACGATAACGATGTGGTGAAAGGTACACTTACCATCCACTCTAAAGTAGCAAATGTTTTATTTGATTCTGGATCCACCCACTCTTTTATTTCTGAAAAATTTTCTAAGGGTATCACCGTATTACCTCAACAATTAGATGTTGAGTTAGCTGTGACAACACCTAATGGCACATCAATCGCATCAGAAGTTTATAATTCTTCTCCGATCGAAGTTTGTGGGAAAGTGCTTCCTGCAAATCTTGTGATCCTTCCTTTAGTGGAATTTGATGTGATTCTTAGCATGGATTGGCTTTCTCTACATGGAGCTCATATCAATTGCCAAAGAAGGGAAGTCACATTTCATATTCCAGATCAACCTATGATCGTCTATCAATGCAAGGATGAACATAACCTTCCAGTGGAAATTTCTTCCATCTTATGGGTATTGATCCCACTAAATTAAGGTTATTTATCTCAAATAGTTGGTGAGAAACTCACGATTAAGAATATGCCCATTGTACGGGAGTTTGATGATGTCTTTCTGGAGGAATTACCGGGTCTTCCACCAAATCGTGAAGTTGAGTTTTCAATAGAACTCGTACCCGGTGCTTTGCCTATTTCAAAGACACCCTATAGAATGGCCCCAATTGAGTTGCAGGAATTGAAGAAGCAACTCCAAGAGAATCTTGATAAGGGATTCATACGCCCTAGTGCGTCACCTTGGGGAGCACCTGTTCTATTTGTTAAGAAGAAAGATGGATCAATGAGACTCTGCATTGATTATAGAGAACTTAACAAGATCACTATCAAGAACAAATATCCTCTCCCACACATTGATGACTTATTTGACCAACTACGCGGAGCTCAATACTTTTCCAAGATTGATCTTCGTTCAGGGTATCATCAATTAAGGGTCAAAAGGGAGGATATACCAAAGACGGCTTTCCGTACAAGGTATGGACACTATGAATTTATAGTGATGCCATTTGGTCTTACTAATGCCCCTGCTATCTTCATGGATCTAATGAATAGAGTCTTTAGAGACTATCTTGATCAATTTGTGGTAGTCTTTATAGACGATATTCTTGTCTATTCAAAGAGCAAGGAAGAGCATGAAGATCACTTGAGAATTATATTGAAGACCCTGAGAAAAGAGAAGCTTTATGCCAAATTTACCAAGTCTGAATTTTGGCTTCAAAAAGTTGCATTTTTGGGTCACATAATCTCAAAAGAGGGGATATCTGTGGATCCAGCAAAAACAGAGGTTATCGAAAGATGGTCGAGACCAACAACAGTAACTGAGATCCGAAGTTTTCTTGGTGTGGCTGGATATTATCGACGTTTTGTAAAAGATTTTTCACGATTATCTAATCCACTCACCAAGTTGACTCGGAAAGGAGTTAAGTTTGTCTGGACAGAGGAATGTGAAGAGAATTTCAAGGAGTTGAAAAGAAGGTTATCCAGTGCACCTGTGCTCACACTGCCTTGTAGTGGAGAAAGGTTTGTGATCTACAGTGATGCATCCAAGAAGGGATTGGGGTGTGTTCTTATGCAAAATGATATGGTGATAGCTTATGCCTCACGACAGTTGAAAATCCATGAACAAAATTACCCAACACATGATTTGGAGTTGGCTGCGGTAATCTTTGCATTAAAGATTTGGAGGCATTACCTTTATGGTGAAAGGTGTGATATTTATACTGATCATAAAAGTTTAAAGTATATTTTCACACAAAAGGAGTTGAATATGCGTCAAAGAAGATGGTTGGAGCTGATTAAGGATTATGACTGCTCAATCCATTACCACCCTGGGAAAGCAAACAAGGTGACAGATGCATTAAGTCGACAAGACCATGCTAGTTTATCCATGATGAGGATCACAAAAGATCCAATATTTATGGATTTACAAAGGATGGATCTTGGAATTATAATGGAAGGGGAAAAATCTTATCTTTCTCAAATGAATGTTCAACCATCTATACATGTGAAGATTAAAGAGGCACAGAAAGAAGATGTCGAGTTACAAAAGAAGGTGAGAAATGTTCCTGAATTCAACCTTGATTGTGATGGGATAATAAAGTTCAGGAATCGGGTTTGTGTTCCTCCCATCCCCGAATTAAAGAAAGAGCTGCTGGATGAGGCTCATAGTTCTTCATTCTCTATTCATCCTGGAAGCACGAAGATGTATAGGGACCTGAAAGAGTACTTCTGGTGGGATGGCATGAAAAGAGATGTTGCTGAATATGTCTCTCGATGCTTGGTTTGTCAACAAGTTAAAGCTGAGAGACAGAAGTCTAAGGGGATGTTACAACCATTACCCATACCCGAATGGAAATGGGAAAACATCACTATGGACTTTGTCACAGGACTTCCTAAAACATCCAAAGGCAATAATGCTATCTGGGTCATAGTTGATCGTCTCACAAAGTCTGCACACTTCATTCCTATTAGAGAGGATTTCTCTCTAGATCATCTTGCCAGGATATATGTAAAGGAAGTGGTAAGATTGCATGGAGTACCACTTTCTATTATATCTGATCGAGATCCGAGATTTACCTCGAAGTTCTGGCGAAGTCTTCAGCATACTCTGGATACAGAGTTGAGTTTCAGCACAGCTTATCATCCCCAGACAGACGGTCAGTCTGAGAGAAAAATTCAAACCCTAGAAGATATGTTGAGAGCTTGCTCTATGGATTTCAAAGGAGGTTGGAATCAACACCTACCTTTGGTGGAATTTTCTTATAATAATAGCTTTCACTCCAGTATTCAAATGGCTCCTTATGAAGCTCTCTATGGAAAGAAATGCAGGACTCCAACTTGCTGGGATGAAGTTGGGGAAAGAAAGCTATTAGGACCTGATCTCGTTGATGAAATGGCAGAAAAGGTCAGATCTATTCAACAACACATAAGAGCAGCTCAGAGTCGACAGAAAAGCTATGCCGACAACCGAAGAAAAGACCTAGAGTTTGAAGTGGGCGATAAAGTGTTCTTACGAATATCTCCCTGGAAGAGGGTTATGAGATTTGGAAAGAAGGGGAAGTTGAGCCCTAGATATATCGGTCCTTTCGAAATATTGGATCGTGTTGGGAAGGTAGCTTACCGATTGGCGCTTCCACCGAATCTCTCTCAAGTTCACGATGTGTTCCATGTATCTCTCCTGAGAAAGTACATACCAGATCCTTCACATGTACTCAGCTCATAAGTTGTACCGCTGGAGCAAGATCTTTCTTATAAAGAACAGCCGATAGAGATTCTGGATCGTAGCGAAAAAGTCCTACGAAACAAGACCACTCGCTTGGTGAAAGTTTTATGGAGAAACCACCAACTTGAAGAAGCAACATGGGAGCTTGAGGATATGATGAGGGAGAAGTATCCTCATCTGTTTGTTGCAAAGTGACGAATTTCGAGGGCGAAATTCTTTTTAAGGGGGGTAGAATGTAACACCCGAGACTTTTATGTTATATAAATCGTCAAAGGAATATTTTTCTACACAACACTTGCTTGGCTTGCTTTACACGCAATCGCGACCTTCCTCGATAGCTTGCGTCGTACGCAATACCGAGTTTCACTAAACAACAATATGCTATTAAAACTAGCCGTTAAGAATAGTAATAACCACTTTTTGAAATTTTATAAATTTTATTTTTCAAAATGGACTTCATTTTTGGACTCAGAATATCGAAATTAGCCTAGGGTGAAATTTTGGTATTTTTCTGAAAACTTTCAATTTTTGATGAATAGTGAAACCACTAAGTGGTAGGTTAAAAACTGAATTTTGCATAAAACTTAATTTTACCGCTTCTGTGATTGGAATTTCGAAAATCCGAGAGACACGGTTAATATCAAGGACTAAAATGTGGTTCAATGAGATGAAAATAATTTTTTGGTGAATAGTAACTTTTTACTTTTTTTTACCGCGGTTAATAGTAAATAGGGTAACTAAGGGTAAATATGATATCAATATTACCCTAACACATGTCCTAATTCTATTGGACAAGTGTAATTCGACCAAAAACAAACTTAGGAATAAAATATGACCATTTAGGCCCACTTGGATTAGATTAGGACATTTATTATTAATTTATTTAAAGAAGGGTTAAAATAGTTAAAATCAAAGTTTAATAAGTAAATCATTTTTAATATGGGGTTATACATAAGATAAATTCGATTGTAAATATTCATTAGAAAGCTAAAAAGATTTCCTACATTATGGTATTTTATTTGTAATTTTTAGACATTAAATAATTTAATTTATTTATGACATAATGATGATGCAGTAATTATCTTATTAATGAAATATTGACATAATTGATGTTATAAACACCAAAATAAATGTAATTTGAGACTTTTTATGAATTACACTAATTTTCTAGGTTACTATGATATATTAGTGTTGATTTAATCAACTTGGTTCGAACATATAATTCTGTTATGACTTTCAAACAAATCATATATCAAATAGTGTCAAAATTGACACAAAATAGTTTTTAAATCAAATATTATATTATTAATTGTTATTTTATTCCTAAAAATCTAAGGTTCGGCCAAATGACTTAGATAAGGATATATATATTAATAATAAACAATTTGGGGTTCGTTTGGCATGTTATAGTAAGTGTATTAACCATATAGTGAAAGAAAACAAAAAGACATGGTAAAAGTTAAATTATTTAACTTAGAGTTAAATCTAATTGATAAGGTTAAAATAATACCCTAAACTTGTCTAAATCCTATTGGTTGATAGGATTTCTACCCATCCCCACTTTATCTTCGAAATAAGACCCTTTGGAACCATTATAAACTGATTTTGACTTTAATATAAAATAATATTTTGAGATATTCCTAAGGTGCCCCTCTCCTCCCTTATAAAAGGGCACCTCCTCCCCCTCCTCCTCACACCAAATTGAGCACTCAAGCTCGGCCAACCCCTGCCATTTTCTCCTCTCCACTTCCCTAGAATAATCCTAGAGGTCCTGGTCTTCTCCAAAAACCAATCTTAGTTCCTTAAGTGGAGGATTCAAAGAGGCGTTCCAAAGAAGAGGTAATATCCATTACCGATCTTTTCAATTTCTTTCTTCTTCAACTTCTTCTTCTTTAGTTGTTTAATGATAAAGTAATAACATCAGTATTAATTACATACTGATATGTTATTATAAATATGAAACAACCCTATTTCACCTTCTATCCATCCTACGGAAAAATGAAATCACCACGCGTGCGTACGTACGGAATACCGTCTCCACGCCGTGGTGTAATCTATTTTACACCATCACCTTACAAGGATGGGTATAATGGTGTAATGAGTAACTACATATGATTATTATGAAGTAATATTGATACTGAAAGAATATATATATACTCCAATACAATTCCACGATCATAGGAATGATATCATCACTCGTGCGTACGTACGGAATACCGTCTCCACGATGTGATGCGACTCGTTCTACATGATCTTCATTTCATAATGATTATATAAATGAATTGAATGAATGAATATGGTATATAATACACTAATACCATTCTGGAAATGAATTATCTATAACCTAAAGATAAGAATAAGAATTTATTCGACAAAACACGCATAAGAACAAAAAGTTATAAAGACCCGAGTAACAAGTAACAATGAAATATTACTAAAAAGAAGCTAATAATATGACCATATATGATATCATATAAATATGTATGATTCTGGAATAAGTCAATAACATTATTTAAACCATTATACAGGAGCTTCGGACACGTACAAAGCTAATCGGACCTAAGGTAAGGGAAATATCACAATCTCATTTTTATCCAAGATTGTTTATTCGTAAGTATTTACTGGGGTGTACTTTATCATCCACATCCATGTTCCCTCAATATGAAATATTGTTTCCATCCACTTGCAATAGTTTAAATCCAATTTTACCCTTAGGTGAGTTTTTAGTAAAGAATATGAAAGGAATCTTTTGTCGTTTTTCCGTACGAGGTACTTTTTGACTTTTCCGACAAAAGTACGAAGGATGTTTTTTTAACTTATACGGCATGAATGGATTTTTAAAACATTGTTTCCAAGAAGCTTCCTTTACAAGTTTTCAAGTTTATTCTTAATCAACTTCTTTTATTTTAAAGTTGTATGACATGTTATGAAAGGAAAAATATTTTTGAAGAAGAAAGGATATTTTCCTCAAGAATGGAGTTCAAGTGATTTTCAAAATTATTTTCCATCTAAGATAATAAAGGGTTCTGTTTTTATCCCTATTATTACATTGATTTGATCATGTTGTGATGGAATTATTTTTATGAATTCCTTTATCTTATATGAATTGATTTATGATGTCATGATGTTTCAAGAATCCCATTTTTGTTTCATGTGTTATGCGATGATGTATGTTTTATGATTATGTGGCACACATAAGAAAGGATTCATTATAAGATGGGTGGGACCTATATCTCCCTCCAATGCATTGGGTAAAGATTTTATATCTCATGAGATAGACATGGCTGGAACGGAAGGTTATTTCGGTTCAGTGATACAGGACTGAAACGAGGAGTGAACTCGGTTCAGAAAGGGACTTTGTCCACTAAGATAGTCTTGGCGATGAGTCATGACTAACAAGAAATGATTTTCTATGATTATGTGTGCATGCCAAAAAGATTCAAGTTTTATGTTATGATTATGGGGATCTCATTTTCACTTCTATGATTTATTCCATGTTAAGATATTATGATCTCTTTTGCAGGTTTTGATTTTCATAAAGATATGATATGATTTTTATTTCCTTTATTTGCCCTTGCTGAGCATTTGAACTCACCCTTTTATGTTTTCTTTTCCCCAGGTCAGGAAGATGGATATTAAGTAGAATATGCTAAAAGGGACCCTAGATATGATGAAATAAATGGGAGACACTGTAGAAGATTTATGAACCAGTTGTTTATGTTTCCCCAGTTTCTAAAGACACTATACCTATACGGTCCTTTGTGGTTTTGTCATATGTTGTAATAAGTGTGCTTCAATTTTGAAGTATTAACAATGTATGTAAAGTATGGGTCGTTATACTATCATACCTCTAAAAGATGTTTGATCTACTGGTTTCCCAGCTTCATCAAGATCAAGAGTGTTTGAGGTACCAATAGGAGTACTAATACTCTTAGTGTTGTCATATCCATACTTTTTTATAATATATTTGTTTCTCCCTAGAAATGGGGACGACCTCGTTTGCTTAAGTTTCAAACTTTTCCAATCAGTTTCCTACGGGTATATTAGTTAAACCAGAAACATCCAATGAATCTATATCCATTTGGACCTACTTTCCAAAGGTAGGTGCTCATTAGTTGTGAGCCTATGAGGCTTAAGAATTTGTATTGGTCGAGAGGATGGGAGGTCAGACTCATCACACCTTTTTTGGGGGGAATTATTTCCTACTCCGGGACTCTTTTATAGATTTAAGTTATGTTCATGAATCCTTATTAATTTACCAAGCATGAAAATGAGTTTTTTTTCTTTAGACTTTGCAATCAATGATTGATATGTATGGGATTTAGCGAATTTATTTATATGTATTTGAGGTTCTTCATTGATGGAGAATAATATGTATGTATTATAGATCCTTAATTAATGGTATCCTTTAATACATTATATATAAATATCTTGGTTATTATTATGACCATACTGGTTTTAAAGCCACTCAGTTGGGCACTTGAATTTTATTGTCATTCAAAAGGACATGGATTATTTTAGAGTTGGGATTGTACCTACAGATGGGCTACCTACGTATCCTTGTTAGAAAAGGAATCAAAACCCACATAGTTCTGGAATTAAGATATAGTTTAACGTCATATGGGACAAATGAGAATTAATGGGTGATGGGCTTGAACTTTATAAAGGTTTCCTACATACTATACTTTTAAGGCATAGATCAAATTCCACATAGTTCGAGTAAGAAGTGTGGGGCTTACGTATGATTAACGGCCCAAAGAGATGTGTTGTAGTTACTTTTACACTCTAAGATCACATGAGTCATGATCGGTGTGAGAAACAAGAGGTATCAGTAAACCTGACGATTTGTGCCACGGAATATGTGGTCACAAGGAATGATATGGGGCTAATGTATGTGTGACTGCCCAAGTAAATGAAGATCATGACTTAGTTTAGGAAAGAAGCCCAGGAGTAGTGTCCATAAAGGTATTTGTACTTTATGGAGATGTGGATACTATAACTTGGGGCTTACTCCTGATAAGGATGCTCAAATTAGGGGGGAACTTATGATTGGGTTTTATTCCTGAGAAGGAAGCCTAAATCAAAAGAAAATAAGGTTGGGACTTACTCCTGAGAAGGAGGACTAGGTTAGGGGAAAATATGACTAGGGCTTATTCCTAAGGAGGAGGCCCAATTTAAGGAGACTTGTAACTTGGGGCTTATTCCTGAGCAGGAGGCCCAAAGTTAAAGGGGACTTGGGGCTTACTCTTAAGGAGGATGCCCATTAATAGGGTCCATAAAAGTATTTGTGCTTTATGGAGATTTAGATTCTTAATTTGGGGCTTACTCCTTAGGAGTTTACCTAGATTAAAGAGGATTTGACTTATTATTGGGTCTTACTCCTGAAAAGGAGGCCCAAGTTAAATGAAATTATGATTGGTACTTACTCCTGAGAAGGAGGCCCAGATTAGGGATTCTCTCAACTTAAGGGATGAGGTTAAATGAAGGGAACCTCTAACCGTAGTGATATAAAGTTATATAAATCACAAGGATTTCAGAGATGTTCCACAAAATTCCTTTCAGATAAGGAATCCAACAAAGTAACCATTCCATAAGTGGATTTTAAGAGGGTTTTGAAGGCTAAATCTTGAAGAGGAGAGGTGGATTTAAAGAAAAGAGTTGAATAGGCAGGAGGGGCACCCAAAAAGAGTCAGGTGAACAAGTCCTGTTTGGGAGCGCAAGTCCTGGCCGCGCAAGTATACTTGCACGACATGGGTATACTTGGGCGACGGTTAACCAACAGGGTAATACTTGGGCGATACTTGGCTCAAACCCTTGGTATTATCCCTAAAGGCTTCCAAAATGTTGGCGTGCAAGTTCTGTTGAAGGGGTAAGGTGGCGTGCAAGTGTGGCCATTTCCCTTAAGGGTTAGACACTTAGGTGTACAAGTGTTGATGAATTTCAACACTTATGCCTTATTCCCCCTCTTTAGATCTTCCATTCTAGGTAAGAAATTACCTTATAAGTGTTCAGAAGACTTCAAGAAAAGACTAGGGTGCCGGGAGATTAAATATGACTTTTGGATTTTTCATCGTTTTTATGGGGGGGCCTATAAGGGGTATTTATAGGCTACCTGAGGCTTGGGAGAAATTTGTATTAGGGCGCGCAAGTGACTTGCGCGCCCAAGGCTGGTGCGTAGGTATACTTGCACGCCTTAATGCCTTTGTACTTTTTTGATGATTCTTTCTTCTTCGTTGCTTGAAGTACTCTCCTTAGTCAATCTTTGGACTCTGTGATGGAAGGGAGCATCAAAAAAAGTCCCCCCTCAGAGTTGGATCCGAAAAAGAAAAAGAGGATTTGACTCTGAGGTAAAGGAGAAAAAACCAAGAATTTTGGTCGCACAGATAGCGGCGCGCAGGTGCGAGCCGCGCAGGGTTCGCCACGTGGGTGCGAGCGTCGCCTATAAATATACGACACCACTTCGCGCAAAACACTCGATTTTTAAGCGCTTCTTGATCTCATCACGCAAGTGAGATTTTGTTCGTGCAAGTGCTGCTATCCACAGTTTTATTGCTTCTTCTAAATTGTTTCGTGCTTCTGTAGAGGTATTTGGACTTGCGCGGTGACACCTGCATGCCCATACTTGGGCGACCAACTTAAACTTGCGTGCCAACATTTAGACTTGTGCGCCTTAATGCCTTAGCCATTTTTTCAATTTTCTTCACAAATTTTATGAAAAATCAACTTACTTAAAAGTTAATTATCTGATGTTTGTAAAGATTCAATGGCTCCCAAAAGAATTGGAATGGCTAATGAGATGGATAGCAAGCGGATTGATGACATGATGAGCGTCATTGGCCATGATTATTACAATATCTACGACATCACTCTCCCAGATTTGGCCAAGTACTTGAAGAAGTATCATCTTAATTTCCCAAAATGTATTTACCTGACTCTGTATGGGCATGGTCATCTACAATAAGTCAATGTTCCAGAGCCAAAGAACTATCTCCCACATTCTTGGTTTCGAACTTACACCAAATTTTCTTCAGAAAATTTCTCAGTTGGAGGATCACTTGTAAATGATGGAATAGTGGAGAAGGCATACATAATGCATCATATACCTTGTTCCCCAGATCTGAAACCTCACAAGCCTGAGCTGCAGCCACATTGTTATCCATAAATCTTCCGAAATTCTCAGATGGATCAATCCAAAGGCTGGAAGAAGAGTTGGGACTTCCGTCCTAGAAGAGGTGTGAAGCCAACTTGGATGTGGGCATATTGGGTGCAACAAACCTGTGTAGAGTTTTTCAAGGATCTAAAAGGAGCTATAATATATGAAGCCTTCTGGGCTGGGAAGACATATGTCTACAGAAATGATGACTTTGTGCCAGATCTAATCAGTCACTGGATCCCAGAAACCAATTCTTTCCATATGATTCATGGAGAAGTAGGAATCAGTTTGTGGGATGTATACAAGATCACATGGGCTCCAATTTTAGGCGATATGTATGATGAATTCATCCCTCCTAAAGTGACTTGGAATGACTCGAAGAAGACTCTGACTTTGGCTCGAGAATTATTGAAAATTTTCCACAAGATCAAGAATTCAAAGACCTCCAAAGCTCATTCTAGAAAAAATATTCATCCAGAGGAGTGGATGGATATGTTTCTTAACAAGAAGAAGGAGAAGGGTCCCACCTATACTCGTCCTACTAGATGCCCCAGAACAGAGAAGAGGGGTGCTCTTGGAACATTCTGGCCGACTCTGGAAGTAGGAGAGTTTGAAAAGTGGGGGTACGAAGTGAATCAGAGAATCCCAGAGAAGACCCATCTGGCGGGCTTCTTATCCTTGTGGCTCAGTGTTTATCTTCTGCTAGTTAGGGATTCGAAGGGAGGCATCAGACCAGGGACCTTCATTGTTGCAGCCAAGTTGGCTGAGAGGAGAATGGTTGGGTTGGCCACCCCAATTTTGGTGAAGATTCATAGGATCTTACTCCATGTTTTTATGGGTAAGTCTCCTTTGAGAATAATGGGACCATTCCAAGTTTTGTGGGGATGGATCACCACTCATTTCAGGACATATGCTGTACAGCGTGGAGTATAGGTTCCTGGAAGTTTTTTCTAGCCATCAGTGCAGGCATATTCTAGAATTTTTCCTTTATCCCTCAACTCCTATGATATAAAGGTGAGGCTGATCATGTTCAAGGAATTCAATTTCTTTCTTTATGGAATCCCACCAACCGAGCGGTTCGTTGATGATGGAAAAACCGACCTGGAATTGATGTCATACATGCTGGCTTGCAGAGATGGTGTATTGGCCACCAGGATTGACAGAGAGATTATATGCGAGGCCTATGCTCCATACATATTTGCATGTCAATTCAAGTGTCTGTAGCAGATTGTTGTATCCCCTCCTGTGCATGTTAGGTCAGAGCAGCATCCAATGGTTGCCTGACAACTATGGTTGCTGACGGCTATGGAGAAGACCGGGGCAGTGGTTGATCTACCAGTTGCTGGAGCGGCGAGTAACTTGACTATATGGTATGCCGAGAACTGTGTAGCATCATACCCTGAAGGGGTACTGAATCATCTAGTTCCTCGGGTGGGGAAAAAGAAGAGAACTGTTGAGAAAGAAACCCTTCATCTGGATGGTGAATCTTCCACACTCGGAGCTGATTCATCGGGTTCCACACCCAGGGCTGACTCACCAGTTTCTCAAGATGGGGATAATAAGGCACAACATGTGTTAAAGTAGCCTCGTTCCAGATACAATCCTCCTGTCAGAATTAAGAGACCTACTCCATCGACTCCTGGTGAGTTATATCGTTGAAGCAATTTAATTGCCATTATTTTATAGAGAAACAAATTTTATTTTCTTATCCTTTGTCTATGATTTCAGGATTTGGGAAGAAGTTGAAGTCTGAGATTATAGGACCCTCCTCAAAGCCTTCTGGTGCACATGCTGAATATCTATGACCAGAGGATGTCCGGACATGGAGGAGTTTATATTGAGATGCTAAAACCGCCTGGATGGACTTATGCAAAGGAATACACATCCCTGGAGTAGGGAATCTTAGGGCTTCTACTGATATCAGTTTTGAGGATAACCCCGATGAAGTGCGGGCTTACATCAGAAAGCTGGAGATGCTCATATATTCCACTGATGATTCCATTCCTATCACCAAGCGGGTGAAGTAAATGATGGATCATGGCACCACTAAGGGGACTGATGCTTCCAGAGATGAGGAGTGACATGATTACGTGGTTCCTGAAGATGTAAGTCTCTTTACTTATTTGTTTTGCAACTTGATTTCAATCAAGGCTTTGTTACTTAAGGAAATTACTTTCTTCGTCCTACAGCTTGCAAAGAAAGGAACTACTAAGGTTCCTTCACCACAGTATAGACCTGGTGGCACTGCCATCGAAGCTATTGAATCTCCCTATGAACCGGGTGAAGTATCTCTAGGTCGACAAACCATGGATGAAGAATTGGAAAGGGCTTTTCACATTCAAATTAATGTATTTGGAGATGATGATTCCAACACACCCAAAAAGCCAAAGAAGCAAAGACATCAAAGGAAGAAGTCCATAGCTAAACGCTTCATCAGTAGTGGTAAGTCATTTGGATAGTCATGATCCTTAACTCATGAAAAATATTGCTCATACTTTTTGGGATTTCAGGGGCTTCTTCAATTTCCCCTTTAAGGGAGATGATTGACCCTCCGCCGAGGACGACAGAGGGTGCTAGAAAACAGTCGCAAATTCATGCTTACTTGGATGCTCCTGAAGAAACGAGGAGATAAGAAGAGCCAACTTCTGTTCCCAGTACTTCTCTTGTTGCTACTACAAGGAGAGAAGAGCCCGCTTATGGTAAATTAACAATACTTTATAGAACGTTGAATAAAGACATCAACTTACTTCTATTCTGTGATGATTTAGGTTCAAAAACTATACCAGAACATTTGGCGACCACTGCAACTACCTCCACAATTTTATCTGAAGAATCTGTTCAGGGTCAGAGGCCACTGGATGAGGGTCTCCAAGAGGACATATCAAATACTCCCACTAGTGAGACTAATTAGGAATCTGAGATATCACTGGATGAAATGATGAAACTTGGTGCATCTTTTGAAGACATTTTAGATCATGTTAAATTACCATGAAATTTAGAAGATTTTGGACGTGAGTGTTATCCTTCATCCTGTTAAAATTTTCTTATTACATATATGACCATGATTGTTTAAAATGTGCAGTTCCATCTAAGCAAGCTGCTGATCTGCCGATGCCTAAAGGGGGTATGGACAACCCTATCATTGCAGAGACGCTAACTCAAGTGGAGCTTATCCCATCAGAGCTTCCTTAAATCCATCCTGAATATCCTGTTGAAGCTAGGAGAGACGGGGAGGTGCCTTCTCATGCTGTTGATCTACCGTTGGGTAAGAGATTAATTTGAAAGACAACTTAATCAACTTTGGTTATCCTTTTAAACTAACCAAAACTTTCAATTGACTATGAAGGGCTGTCAATTTCAATGGATAGATGTGGAGGTGAAGCCTCAGCCTCCGCCCCAACGAGAGTAGAAAGTGAAGCACTAAGGGTTAGGGGGGAAGGAGCAGAAAATGGAAATTATTTAAGTGCATTAATCCCAGATTATATTCCCCCCTGTGATAGTGATGCTGAGTCAGACCCGGAGGTACAAAAGGCGCTCCAATTCTCACATCGCAAGGCATGACAGAACATATGGAAGATCATATCTGAAGTGCCACTTGAAGAGCTGTATTCAAAGATCCCGCGACTGTCATCCCTGTTTTTCATGTTAGGACTTGGTGGTTTTGGATATGAAGAGATCCATGCCGTAGTGAAACAAGTCATCTTAAGGAGGGATTAGGAGCAAAAATATCGTCAAGATCTGACCAGAGCAAGGATGTTGACCAATATCAGCGAATTTGAGGTTGCAGTGTCCCGAGCTGAGGCTGATCATGCTGCAAAGTTAAAGGAACTGAAGCATAAGATCAAGGAGAAAGTTGTCTAGCGAATGCACCTTCAACAACAGTTAGATGCTGTTACTGGGGAACTTGACCAACTTAACAATTCACTGTAAGGATTTAAAACAAATGGTATGAAATCCATCATGGATGCTAATAAAGCACTCCATCAAGCTGAAAAGTGTGAAGCTAGTCGAGTGCATGAACTTCAAGTGGCTGCTGATGAAGCTTGGGATGCCGTAAATCAAATGAAGAGTTATGTTGAAAGCCTCTTGTAATTATTGAAAAAGATAAGAGACTCCAGTCTGTGGATGTCCTTCTAACTCTTGTGCATCAATGAAAAACACTTTCATCTTCAATCATTTGTGCCATAATTCTCTTGTTACTTTCTTTAAATAATTTTACCTAATCCAATGGGCCTAGTAAGCATAGTTTGATTTTTTTCTAAGATTATAAAAATAAAACTAAAAAATTTGAATCTTTTTATTGCTCAATATTACCTAAATCATACAAAATGTATGTTTAGTGAGTTGGGACTTGACTTTTGTTCAGAGTTCCCTTGTCTTTTGTGGGCAGTTTAAAGTCATGCACTGTAACGACCCGGAATTTTGAATAAATCTTGTTTCCTAATTTTACGTGTTATTTTATTTTATTTTTATACTCAACAAAAATGTTTCATTTGATAACATGAGTATAATTAAAATGAGACCGTTAGGTTTTGACTGGTATATGACCATTGGTCAATATGACCGCTGGAAACTAAACGTTTTGATTATTGTCTCTAAATACAAGTAATCTTGGTTAATTATTATATAAAGAAGATTTGATGGCCTCACCCAATAGTCTTGGATCGATCGAATCCCATCTAACAGAACTTGGGAAGGAGGTAGCACCACTGGGCTTTGCTCTGGACCAAACCCAAGCCAAAATTCATCATGTAAAGCTAGAACGAAATCGCCTTCGTGAGAAGTTCAACCTGATAGAAATTACTACTCGTGCGATGTTGGCCGAGCCTCCCTCGGATTCTCTCACCTTAGCAAACCTTACAGTTAGGTCCTATGCTGGTGTGATAAGGGGCTATGTAAGGAGATCGTAACTTCCTTGTGTAACCCTTTGTTTTAAATAAAAATTTTGATTTTTTCTTATGATGAAGTTTATGAATTTTCAAATGTCCGGATAAATATAGTATGCATATTTTTGATGAATTTTAGAAAAATGATATTTTAAAATTTTTTAGGTAAACCTTAAATAATTAGAAATGTGTAATGATTTTCAAAAAATGTTCTTCTACAATTATGTTCAGTACAAAATTTAGAGTCTAATAAGATCAACTTGATTTTTGATGAATAGTAAATTATGAATAGTGATTTTATGCTTAGGATTAGTAATGTAACCAAATGGATTAGTAATCTCACTTAATGAAAGTATTAATATAATCTAGTCACCTTGATTAAGTAATGTGATTCAATAAAATGGTTAAATAACAGTTTCATAAATTATTATTCAAGTGTTAGTTTTTTTCGGGTGAATAGTATTTTTTATTTAAAAATTAAATTAAAAATATTTAGAAAATTATTTTTATAAAATAGATTTCATTTTTGAAATCAGAGCATTGATATTTGGTTAAGGTGAAATTTTGGGATTTTTCTAAGAAAGTTGAATTTTCAGTGAATAGTAAAAATATAGTTTTAGGGTTTCGATATGTTTAATGACATCATAACTGTGTCATGATTATGTCATGAGATATTTTATGGGTTGGCCGACCAAAGGTGATGAATTATTGTATGGGGGGCCCCATGTGGCCTAACTCCATGGGAAATACCATGGGAGAGCACATGGTTTTGAGAAAACCACTTTTGAGGTGTCCCTTGGCCATTAATGCCTTGTCCCCTCACTTTACCTATAAATACCAAGCCTTACTCTCATCCATTTCGACTCCCCACTCTCCCCAAACGAAGTTCTGGTCTCATTACCTCCCAAGGAGTCCTCCCAAGGTTCCCCTAAGCTCTCAAGGTCCCAACCTTTGAGTTTTAAGAGTTACATTTTAAGGTAAGGGATCCGACCTCTCTCTTTCTTTTCGAGAAATCTATTTTATGTAATTTCTTTTATGATCCATGTTATTATGTTAAAGGAGGTTATTTTATACTCCTATTACTGCCATTTTCATTTTCATATAATGAGAGATCCCCTCTTACTGTCATTATTTCTTTTTATGAAGTTTTAAGTGGCGCCGTTAGGCTGCTGAAATTTTTGTAACAGATTCTTTCTCCCTTCTCATTTTTCATGATCTATTTTCATGTAAAGTATTTAAATTTCCTTTTTATTATGTTGGGGTATGATCTCTAAATTTATCATACTGATCTTTTATGATCATATGATGAGAGACCCCATTTGATCTCTTCAATTCAGTATTTTGAAGTTTTAAGTGGCACCGTTAGGCTGCCGAATTTTTAAGTGGTTCTTTCACCTTTCTCCTTTTTCAAAGTTCTAATTCCATGTAAAGCCTTGAAAGTTACTTTTTATTATGTTGGGGTATGATCTCTAAATCTATCATACTGATCTTTTATGTTCATATTATTATAGACCCTATTTGATCTCATCAATTCATTTTTGTTGAAGTTTAAGTGGCGTCGTTAGGCTGCCGAATTTCTAAGGGGTTCTTTCACCCTTCTTGTTTTCAAGATCTACTTTCACGTCAAGTCTTTCAAGTTAATTTTTATTATATTGGGGTATTATCTCTATATCTATCATACCGATAATTTATGTTCATATGATGAGAGACCCTATTTGATCTCATCAATCCATTTTTGGAAGTTTTAAGTGACGCCGTTAGGCTGTCGAATTCTCATAAGAGAAATCTTATTTTTGTCTTCCTCTCAAGTTCTTCGTTTCATATGGTATATCATTAAAATTTCATTACCATGTTCTTAAATACTATATATTCTGTTCTCCTACTGTTTTATGTATCATTTTTGAGTGGGTTACCATGTCCCCTCTCTTTTCAATGTTTTCTAAAACCATGTATCGTAGACGTTATGCTGCATAGTTTTCGTCTCAAAATGCCTCCCTCTTTATCTCAAAATTATTTTATGTTATTAAGTGAATACTCAAAGCTCTTATTTCTACAGGGGTATTCACATATATATCAAAATGTTTTATTTTAAATTCTAGGATTTACATACATGAAACCCGCTTTCCCTTTTCTGTGGGTTTAAATTGACATAAAGATCATGTCTTTAAAGCAGTTTTTAAAACGTTATGATTATGAAATGAAACCCATTTCTTTTATGCTATATGGGTTGTTTATGAAATGATTTATGATGATATATATGTGTCTCACATGATAATAAAGACATTTCAAGGGTGCGCCCAGATAGCGCTCCAATGCATTGGGTAAAGACTTAATCTCTAGAGATGACCTTTTAGACTGATACCTTGGTGAATAACCTTGGTAATTTTTAATGACACCTTGGGGATGGACCTTGGTGAAACGAAATGATTGTCAATATTAAATGTTGTAGCCACATCTTCAAGTTATGAAAAATGTTCTTTTTATTATGATATATCTCATGATTTCTTTCTCATGCCTTAAAGGTCTTTTCATGACATTGTTGATGTATCCCAAGTTCACATGTTAAATGTTTCCCCTTGTTTCCCTTATTGGGCCTTCTGCTCGCCCTTTATTTTGATGTATGTCCCCAGGTTTGAGATGCAGTAATGAACCTAGGATGAACATGAGGAGAATCCTTTCAAGTGTTTAACATGAATGTTTTATGTTTTCATGGTTTAAGTTCCTGGTTTCCAAGACACCAAACCTTAAAGATCCCCAGTTTTGTAAAATGTAATGAATGTTTATGTGATAAAAAGGCGGGATTCTATAGTTGGTATCAAAGGATGGTTTAGTTATTTGTGGAAATTAGGGTATTAAAAATATAGGAAGAAAGCTATAGAAAAGTTTAAATATATGAAATCTTCCTGGTATTTTGGCGAGTATTGAGTAAGGGGTTGCCAAGCAAATACATCCCTATCTGGATACGAGCAGGTAGAGGTGGCTCTGGCACAGATGTACATAGGGGTAAAACCCGAAAACACCGCTTTGAGCTAGACTCGAACGGGAACTAGTACACGACAACGGGCCTTGCTGCACTCTTGGTTACGACACTCCCAGGGGATATGCTTTGGTAAATTCATAAGTTTATTATGAACCATTATTAAATGAACAAAGATAAAATAAAATAAAGATTCACATAAGAATATATGATCATGGATAACCTAGTTTGAAACCTTGTGGATCACAAGTTAGGGTATACTTTTCTTCTACAAGTTATCCTTATATGCTTTAAGTTCCTTTTCATGATTATTGGATAAGTATTTAAGCCCCTAATTATACTTTCTCTTCTTAGTTAACGGTGGGAAATGGAAGAACATGTCCCAACAACCAATGTGATAGGAAATGCGATGATTTCCGTATTAATATGACAGATATGATTAGGGGATTAAAAGATGATTATTATTTTGGAAGATGTTCACTATTTTGGGGACCCTATATGATCGAGGTAAATAGATTACTACGGTATTTTCATTGAGAAGTAAGGTTGACTTATATTTTGAATAATCGATGAATTTAAGTTGGACTTATAGTAATTTAGGTTACTTATGGGAATGATTAACCTATCTTGGATAAAATATGTTTAGGTTAGCTACTTTTGTTATAAGATGTTAGGAGTGGTTGATGTTTTTTGGAGATGAACAATGAAGTTTATTTTGGAAGACTATGTTATCAAATCCCTCTTGTATTTGGGTTTTAATCTTAGTTTGGTTTATTTTTAGGAATTTTAAGGACCGTTATTTATGGAATGGTCTATGATGAACTTTGGGTACTACCATGGAACATTGAAGATTTAAAAGTAGTTTCCATTCCTTTGGGATTATTTCTTTTTGAAGAGTTGTTTTACCTTACCCTTTCTATTTTTGGGATAATGTTTAAAGATAGATGAAATAGATAGTTAATCTTTTGTGGATTATGTGATTCTCTAGAAGATGATTCTTGTGTTTTGATGAGACCAAGTAGTTTTGAATGCTCATCATTTGGAGAAAAGATTAGTTTTGGGTAGAAACTTATTAAAGGATGAAACTCTACATAAAGGTAGGTATATTTTATATGTAGTAAATGAATTCCTCAAAATTATGAAAAGGAATGTAAAACAAAAACGCTGTTGGTTTACGTTTCCTACTAGGTAATCAAAGATCATTTACACACATCATAAATTTGGGATTTTCTTATGGTTAACTTTCTCTTAATCATGATTTCTATCACTCTCCCTCAGAACTTGACCCTTTGTTTTCTCCTCCATGTCCCTATTTTCCTACATGGAATCCTAGTGTGGGTTAAATCGGGTGACCTTTATACTTCCCTTTCTTTATTTTAATGTAATAGTTTTACTGACTCCTTTTTCGATGTGGGACTTTCAATGAAATTTCAAAACCCAATTTTAAAAATTGCGAGGATGCAATTTCTTAAGGGGGGAAGATTGTAACGACCTGAAATTTTGAATAAATCTTGTTTCCTAATTTTATGTGTTATTTTATTTTATTTTTATACTCAAGAAAAATGTTTCATTTGATAACATGAGTATAATTAAAATGAGACCATTGGGTTTTGACTGGTATATGACCATTGGTCAATATGACCACTGGAAACTAAACGTTTTTATTATTTTCTCTAAATACAAGTAATCTTGGTTAATTATTATAGAAAGAAGATTCAATGGCCTCACCCAGTAGTCTTGGACCAATCGAATCCCATCTAACAGAACTTGGGAAGGAGGTAGCACCACTGGGCTTTGCTCTGGACCAAACCCAAGCCAAACTTCATAGTGTAAATCTAGAACGGAATCGCCTTCACGAGAAGTTCAACCTGATAGAAATTACTACTCGTGCAATGTTGGCTGAGCCTCCCTCAAATTCTCTCACCTTAGCACACCTTACACTTAGGTCCTATGCTGGTGTGATAAGGGGCTATGTAAGGAGACCGTAACTGCCTTGTGTAACCCTTTGTTTTAAATAAATTTTTTGATTTCTTCTTATGATGAAGTTTATGAATTTTCAAATGTCCGGATAAATATAGTATGCATATTTTTGATGAATTTTAGAAAAATTATATTTTAAAAATGCTTAGGTAAACCTTAAATAATTAAAAATGTGTAATTATTTTCAAAAAATGTTCTTCTACAATTATGTTCAGTACAAAATTTAGAGTCTAATAAGATCAACTTGATTTTTGATGAATAGTAAATTATGAATAGTGATTTTATGCTTAGGATTAGTAATGTAACCAAATGGATTAGTAATATCACTTAATGAAAGTATTAATATAATATAGGCACCTTGATTAAGTAATGTGATTCAATAAAATGGTTAAATAACGGTTTCATAAATTATTATTCAAGTATTAGTTTTTTCAGGTGAATAGTGTTTTTTAATTAAAAATTAAATTAAAAATATTTAAAAAATTATTTTTATAAAATAGATTTCATTTTTGAAATCAGAGCATTGATATTTGGTTAAGGTGAAATTTTGGGATTTTTTTGAGAAAGTTGAATTTTCAGTGAATAGTAAAAATACAGTTTTAGGGTTTCGGTATGTTTAATGACATCATAACTGTGTCATGATGATTTCATGAGATATTTTATGGTTTGGACGACCAAAGGTGATGAATTATTGTATGGGGGGCCCCATGTGGCCCAACTCCATGGGAAATACCATGGGAGAGCACATGGTTTTGAGAAAACCACTTTTGAGGTGTCCCTTGGCCATTAATGCCTTGTCCCCTCACTTTCCCTATAAATACCAAGCCATAATCTCATCCATTTCGACTCCCCACTCTCCCAAAACGAATTTATGGTCTCATTACCTCCCAAGGAGTCCTCCCAAGGTGCCCCTAAGCTCTCAAGGTCCCAACCTTTGAGTTTTAAGAGTTACGTTTTAAGGTAAGAGATCTGACCTCTCTCTTTCTTTTCAAGAAATCTCTTTTATGTAATTTATTTTATGCTCCATGTTCTTATGTTAAAGGAGGTTATTTTATACTCCTCTTAATTCCCTTTTCATGTTCATATAATTAGAGATCCCCTCTTACTCTCATTATTTAGTTTTATGAAGTTTTAAGTGGCGCCGTTAGGCTGCCGAAATTTTTGTAATGAATTCTTTCTCCCTTCTCATTTTTCATGATCTATTTTCATGTAAAGTATTTAAATTTCATTTTTATTATTTTGGGGTATGATATATAAATTTATCATACTGATCTTTTATGATCATATGATGAGAGACCCCATTTTATCTCTTCAATTCAGTATTTTGAAGTTTTAAGTGGCACCGTTAGGCTGCTGAATTTTTAAGTGGTTCTTTCACCTTTCTCCTTTTTCAAAGTTCTAATTCCATGTCAAGTCTTGCAAGTTCCTTTTTATTATGTTGGGGTATGATCTCTAAATCTATCATACTGATATTTTATGTTCATATGATGAGAGACCCTATTTGATCTCATCAATTCATTTTTGTTGAAGTTTAAGTGGCGCCGTTAGGCTGCCGAATTTCTAAGGGGTTCTTTCACCTTTATCATTTTCAAGATCTACTTTCATGTCAAGTCTTTCAAGTTCCTTTTTATTATGTTGGGGTATGATCTCTATATCTATCATACTGATCATTTATGTTCATATGATGAGAGACCCTATTTGATCTCGTCAATCCATTTTTGGAAGTTTGAAGTGACGCCGTTAGGCTACCGAATTCTCATAAGAGAAATCTTATTTTTGTCTTCCTTTCAAGTTCTTCGTTTCATATGGTATATCATTAAAATTTCATTACCATGTTCTTAAATACTATATATTCTATTCCCCTACTATTTTATGTATCATTTTTTAGTGGGTGACCCATGTCCCCTCTCTTTTCAATGTTTTCTAAAACCATGTATCATAGACGTTATGCTGCATAGTTTTTGTCTCAAAATGACTCCCTCTTTATCTCAAAATTATTTTATGTTATTAAGTGAATACTCAAAGCTCTTATTTCTACAGGGGTATTCACATATATATCAAAATTTTCTATTTTAAATTCTGGGATTTACATACATGAAACCCGCTTTCCCTTTTCCATGGGTTTAAAGTGACATAAAGATCATATTTTAAAGTAGTTTTTAAAACGTTATGATTATGAAATGAAACCCATTTCTTTTATACTATATGGGTTGTTTATGAAATGATTTATGATGATATATATGTGGCTCACATGATAATAAAGACTTGTCAAGGGTGCGCCCAAATAGCGCTCCAATGAATTGGGTAAAGACTTAATCTCTAGAGATGACCTTTTAGACTGATACCTTGGTGAATAACCTTGGTAATTTTTAATGACACCTTGGGGATGGACCTTGGTGAAACAAAATGATTGTCAATATTAAATGTTGTAGCCACATCTTTAAGTTATGAAAAATTTTATTTTTATTATGATATATCTCATGATTTTTTTCTCATGCCTTAAAGTTCTTTTCATGACATTGTTGATGTATCCCAAGTTCACATGTTAAATGTTTCCCCTTGTTTCCCTTATTGGGCCTTCTGCTCACCCTTTCTTTTGATGTATGTCCCCAGGTTTGAGATGTAGTAATGAACCTAGGATGATCATGAGGAGAATCCTTTCAAGTGTTTAACATGAATTTTTTATGTTTTCATGGTTTAAGTTCCTGGTTTCCAAGACACTAAACCTTAAAGATCCTTAGTTTTGTAAAATGTAATGAACGTTTATGTGATAAAAGGCGGGATGATATATGCACGTCAGACATGAAAAGGATAATGTTTAAATGTCGAATAACTTTGACCGAATGGATTAAAATTTACTCAATTCCTTGATAATTTTCTTAAAAACATATTACCACATTCATGTATGGAGGGGAAAATTGTAAACTATGACTTAAGAAATTTTGAATCTGATGAATAACATGGGAAAAGGGCTAAAAGTAATTATAGAAAGTATTTCATAAGAATGAAGTTACCATTAGTTGACAAACCCATTAGGGGATTGAATTATGCAGGGCCACTTAAGGGCATTGGCTGCATGGTCAAATAATATCATCTTTTGGCTGACAGGTCTGTTATGTAGACTAGTTATGCAAGGCCACCTAGGGGCACATACTACATAGTAAGGCAAAAAAAATCTCAGAAATTTTACTTTTCTATTTCTAAAAATCTAGTGGAAGTTTTATGGAGATTCAAAATTTCCAAAGCATAGAGTCTGCTTTATGGAGAGAGGTACTTGAATATGGAGAGGATATTCCTAATCAAGATTATCAAAGAATTGGATGAATGTCACTTCTGTGAAGGTTTGACCTGAACGTAGGGAAGGGAAATATAAACCATAGACTTGAATACTTTAATATCATGAAAAAGAGTATGGGATGAATATGTTAAGGATGACTATTTTTGTGGATCCCTACATATTTTCATTAAGAAAAATAAGGAAAAAAGTGGTTTCCCCCCCAAGAATTAAGTTACCACTATTTGACAAACCTGTTAGGCAGTTGAATTATATAGGGACACCTAAGGGCATTGGATGCATAGTCAAATAATAGAATCTTTTGGCTGTCATGTCCGTTATGTAGACTACTTATACAAGGTTGCCTAAGGGAACGTGCTGCATAGTCTGGAAAAAGAATTCCCAGGTATCAAACATTTTGTGACCAATAGTCAAGAAAAGGATTATGGAGATCTGGAAGTATTTAAGGTTAGGAGTATGACACATCAAAATGGGAATTATCCAATGCATAAAGGAGATACACAGAACAATGATAACCATAATCATGCTGTGGCTAAGTCCTGAATTGAGGTGCTGGACTTCACTACGTATCCCATAAGGATGGGAATAAAGCCATACAGAGTTCTTGAAATACAGTTTAACATCATGTGGGACTATAATGTAGGAGATCTTAGTTTAGGGTCATAGAGTTTAGACCATAATGAGGGAGACACATTGTGTGTTTGTTATAAACCTGATGTGAGTAAAGACCTGGGTTTTCATACCACATTCATGTGTTCACAGGGGAACTTTTCAGTTAAGGGACTGAAAGTGGAATTTGGGGTTAGGCCCAAAGACTTGGGGCTGGATTCGAGGGACGCTCTAACTTTCCTATGTATCCCATAAGGATGGGAATCAAGCCGCACATATTTCTTAAAATACCCTTTGTACAGATTTGGTTCGTAAAAATGAAGGGTGAAAGGGGACTTTAGTGCAATGATGGTTTGACCCAAGATTAAAGGTTTGGGTATTACCATGTATGCATGTAGTCTTTGAAATATGACATGATTAAAGATCAATGTCAATGATGATTACCTCTTAGGTGAGGGAAAATGGGGGACTATATAGTTTAACGTCATATAACAAGGATGATGGTGATAAACAGTTTAATGTCATGTAGCAGGGACAAAAGGGATGTACACAGTTTAACGTCATGTGGGACGAAGGTGAACCAATGTGAAGAGATTGGTTTTGGGTTGCTTCACGGATCAACATCGTATGAGATGGAGGTGAAACGATGTGAAGAGATTGGTTTTGGGCTTCTTCATAGATCAACATTGTATGAGACGGAGGTGAACCGACGTGAAGATATTGGTTTTGGGCTTGAACCTCAGGAGGTTGCCTACGTACCCAGCCTAGAAGGCAAGGATCAAAGTACGCGTAGTTCGATTGAAGAGTGAATTGGTGATTGAGTTGTACTTGAGGACAACGACCTAAAAACAGTATTGGGACTTATGCATGGTTAGCGGCCCAGAGAGGGTGTTATGGTTGAAGTTTACTCTAAGCTCACATGATTCATGCTTGGTGTGAGAAACAAGAGGTAACAACAACCCTAACGATGTACAGTTTAACGTCATGTAGGACGTAGAAGGGACTATTTCAAAGTTTAAATAACATGTGTCACATACATGGGGTGCTTGGAAGTTTAATGTCTTGAAACTCAGACGAATAGTTTAACTTCATGTGGGATGACAAAAAGGGGACACAGTTTAATGTCATGTTGGACATAAAAGGGGCTATGCAGTTTAATGTCCTGCAACAAGGAAAATGGGGACCGTGCAGTTTAAAGTCTTGCAGTGAGGACTAAAATAGTTTAAGGTCATATACATGGACCAGTGCTGCATAGTTTAGTGTCATGTAGTAGGGAAAAAATACAGTTTAATGTCATGTAGGACGTATAAGGGACATTTTCAGTTTTATGTCATGTAGGACGAACAAGGGGGCTTTACAGTTTAACGTCATATAGGACGTATTCACAGTTTAACGTCATGAAGGACAAACATGGGGAAAATTTCACAGTTTAACGTCATGTAGGATGAATAAACAGTTTAACGTCATGTTGGAAAAACATGAAAGGGGACACAGTTTAACGTCATGTATGAAAAACGAACAATTTAATGTCATGTTGGACAAATGTGTACAGTTTAACGTCATGTTGGACAAAAGGGTGCTGTACAGTTTAGCGTCATGTAGCTAGGATGTTGGTTATGTAGTTTAATGTCTGGCAGGATGTAAGTATTTGTGTTACACAAAATACTTTTCAAGAATTTGTCATTGGTTAGAGTTGTAATGAGTTCTCCATCCGTTGAGATTAAAGAATAAGCTCTATTGGAGTAGACCTTATGTATTGAATAAGGTCCTTCCCATTTTGACTCAAGCTTTGGAGGCTTCTTTCCTGGTATCATTGGAGTTCTGAGGACCAATACCAATTCTCCTTGAATGAATGAACGAAGACGAACTTTTTTGTTGAAAGCCCGTGCTATTCGATTCTGATAGACTTCCAAGTGGTGCAGGGTGCACAATCTTTTTTCATCTAATCGTTCCAATTCATCCAATCGCTTTTGAGATTGCTCATATGTAGATGACTGATCAAAAATGGCTACTCTAAGCGAAGGTAATTGGACATTATTGGGAAAGACTGCTTCTTTTCCATATACCAATGAATATGGAGTTGACCTCGTAGTAGTGTGGGTGGCGGTCCGATAAGACCATAAAGCATGAAAAAGTTTATCAATCCATGATTTATTATCTTTATCCACCATCTTTTGTAGTATGTTTGAAAGAGTATTATTGAAAGCCTCTATTTGGACATTGGCCACTGCATGATACCAAGATGAGTGGTTGGATTTGATTTTGAATTCTTGATACAACTTTCTCACCTCGGATGAACAGAAGTTGGTGCCATTTTCCGTCAAAATGGTATGAGGGACACCAAATATGGTAATGATGCTAGACTTGATGAAGCTAAAAATGATTTTAGAACTAAATTCTTTGAGAGGTATTGCCTATGCCCATTTGGAAAAGAAGTCAGTAGCAGTAAGAATATACTTAAACTGCTTGGATGTAGCCGAAGGGTAAGGTCCTACTACATTCATTCCCCACATGGAAAATGTCCATGAGTATTTAGCTGTATGAAGCAACTCTGGGGGTTGATGAATGAAATTGGAATATACTTGGCAAGAATGAAACTTCTTAGTGAAATCAACACAATCTTGTATCATTGAAGGCCAGAAGTATCCAAGTCTTTGAACTTGATCAGACAGTCTATGTCCAGACTGGTGGGCACCACAGACTCCTGCATGTAATTATTTCATGACAGCCATTATCTCTTCACCATCAATACATCTGAAGAGAATTCCATCAAAACCTTACTTGTAGAGAATTTTTTGGTGATCTGAGCTATCATAAAGAGTAAAATTGACCACACACCGCCAGATTTGTTCTTTCCCAGCTCTATTAGGTGGGAGTGTTCCATTTTGAAGGTATTCCCTTATAGGTGTCATCCATCCTATAGTATGACCATAAATTTTAGAAATGGGACTAATATCTTTGATTTCCTTTGTTCTGATTTGAAAAAAAGGTGAAACTACATGAAGGTAGGCAATACTGATGATTGTTTCGTCCTGGTTAGGATCTGCCAGGGCTGTGGCTACATTATCCAATGCATCAGCTTGGGCATTTTGTGATTGCGGGACATAAGAAAATGTTATTTTTGAAGGAAATTCCTCCATTAATTCTCTAACGTAATCACACAAAGGGATTAATTCTTCTTTTCTAATGGCATAATCCCCATTGACTTGTTTGATTACCATATCTAAATCACCTTTTACCTTTAAGTGATTCACCTATGCCTGAAGCACCAATTCCAAGCCTGCGATGAGAGCTTGATATTCTGCTTCATTATTTGTACCACCTCCCAACAATAAGAAGGAATAGGGTAAAACTGCCTTTTCTAGGGAAATAAGCACAATTCCTAACCCAACTTTGTTGAATTTAGGATCTTCCATTTTCTTCCGAGTTGGAATTCTGGAAAAACCATCAAAGTACATTTCCCATGTTTGAAGATTATCTTGAATAGAGAAGACTTCCTCATCAGGAAGTTCAGTATCTAAAGATGTATCTTCTACTAAAGGGTGTTCAGTAAGGAAATTAGCCAGATCTTGGATTTTTATTGCCTTTTGAGACACGTACTGGATGTCAAATTGCTACAAAATAAATTCCCACCTTTCCAAACGTCCTGTAAGTATTGGACGACTAAGGATAAATTTGAGCGGGTTATTGCGAGATACCAATTGGACCTCATGATGTTGCAGGTAGTGTCTCAAATTCTAAACTGAAAATATTAATGCCAGGCATCACTTTTCACTACTTGAATATCGAGTTTCTGCCTTAAGCATAGTCCAAAAGATAGTAAAGGCTGTTTTCATTACCAACATCATTATTTTAGGTAAGGAAGGCACCCAATGATCGCTCTAAGGCTGTCACATAGAGGATAAGTGGTCTTCCTTCAACAGGTGGCATTAATACCAGTGGAATCAAGAGATATTTCTTGAGGGTATCAAATGCCTCTTGGAAATCTTTGGTCCATTGGTAAGTGACTCCCTTCTTCATTAATTTGGTGAAGGGTAAACACTTTCCTTCCAAATTGGCAATGAAACGCTGAATATAGGCCAAGTGTCCTTGAAGTCCTCTTAATTCTTTCAAATTTTGAGGAGGTGACATACCAAGGATTGATTTTGTCTTCTCAGGATCAACTTCGATACCATGATGGCGTACAACAAAGCTGAGAAATTTTCCTGAGGTTACCCTGAAAGCACATTTCAAGGGGCTCATCTTCAAATTGTGTTGCTGAAGTTTGTGGAATATGATTTCCAAATCAGCCAAGTGATTAGAACGTTTTCTGGATTTAACCACTAAATCATCCACATAACATTCAACAAATTTCCCTAAAAAGGGTTTAAAGATACGGTGCATGGCACGTTGATACATTGCACCTGCATTTTTTAGGCCAAAGGGCATTACCCGATAGCAAAACACACCCTGAGGGGCTCTGAAGGATGTATATTCTTCATCTTCTGGAGCCATTTTTATTTGATTGTACCCAGAATAACCATCCATTAAGGAAAGATCTTCGTATCTAGCTATTTCATCAATTAAGAGTTCTGTAATCGGAACTGGAAAATCATCCTTGGGACAATATCGATTAAGATCTCTGAAATCAATACAAAATCTAATTTTTCCATTTTTATTTTTCACAGGGAAAATATTAACCATCCATTTGGGATATTTAACTTTACTGATGAATTTAGCCTTGATAACCTTATCCACTTTAGATTTAATTTTGGAGGCATAAGTTGGGTGTGTTCTTCTTGCTGCTTTCTTGAATCCTCGATGTTCTTCTGGAAAACCCAAATGATGAGTGGCAACATCGGGATCAAGAACTGGAATTTCTGTATAATTCCAAGCAAATACATCCCGATTTTTCTTTAGAAAAGAAGTATACATTTCTTTCTCTTCAAGATTCAGGGCCACACTAATTAAAGTGGGGTGTTGATCTTCTTTTGTACCCAGATTTATTTCTCTGAGTTCATCCACAGTGGTAGAGATACCCTCTTCAAATGATGGAGGAGAATCTCTAAGATCTTCCTCTTCTTCTTCAACATGTGTTATTTCTTCTGTTTCTACTTGCATAGTAGATGATGAAGAAAAATTCCCACGATCAAGAGAGATGTTAAAATTTTATCATCTTGAAGAAGAGGCCACCATTTCTGACCCTATTGATGATGAAGGGTCTTCCTTGGGTAATAAAGAGGAGATGATGGATTGAAAATCGACATCATCATTCATCTCTGACATTGTTATAACTTCTTTTGGCCTGGTTGATGAAGTATAGAATTGCTGGATTTTAGCGGATGAAATGAATACATCTCTATTTGAGCCTTTATAACTGCTTGGTGAATCAACAATTTCTACCATACTTTCTGGCTTGATTTCCGTAATTGACATTTTGGAATTTTCCATAAGAGTATTTGGATTTGTGTATATCCCTTCAATTTGACTAATAGGCAACACATAATCTATACTCACATGTATTAATGGGTTTACTGGAATCTTTTCCAAACCATATGAAGCAATAATTTTGGTAACCTCCTTTGTCATGGATACCTTCTTTCCCTCCATGTGATAGAATTCTGCCTCAATGTATTGAGATTCACATGTTTTGAATGGGGATTTATCACCATACAATGTCCCAATTTGACCATTGAAACAATATTTGAGACGTTGATGGTATGATGAAGGTATAGCCACATGTTGATGTAGCCAAGGTCTTCTAAGCAAAATGTTGAAGGCTGTGTCATTCCGAACAAACATGAAATTTGAATTAGATATAAGGTCTCCAAACTGAGTTCCGAGTGTAATATCACCCATAGGTTCTTGTTCATTTTTATCATATCCTTGCAATATCAAAGTAGAAGGAGATAAATCAGATTCGGTGAGGCCCAATCGATGAAGTGTACGAATAGGGATGAGGTTAACTCCTGAGACATTATCAATGAAATCTTGTTGGATGCCTATATCATTGACCTTTCCAGATAAATACAAGGGCCTATTATGTCCATGCACAACATCATATTCATCTTCATCTATAAAATATATCACTGCATGGAATTCTACAAGATCATTCTCTTCATGTTATACTTCAGCCGCAACAATTTCAGTTTTGAATTCCTGAGGACTTGACAAAGACTCAATGAGTGCCTCCCAAAGATCCTTTGATAAATTCAAGGAATCCAAAATTGATAACTTGGCCGGTACTTGGGCCAAATATTTCAAGACATCATACTTTTGGTCCAAAGTTCTGCGTTTCCCAATAGGAATATGTGGTTTTGCAGGTGCCTTAGAAGTTGATGCTTTGGAAGTAGATGCATCTTGTATCGAGGTAGGAGTTGGAAATACTCCTGTCTTTGGAAAATTAGACCGACTAGGTCTATTTATTTTCTGAGAGGAAGAAGGTGTAACCTCTAACCAACCTTCCAAAATAACTGTAATAGGACTGAATCTGCCATGCATGGAAGAACTCTCTTGCTCTTTTTGGGCCCGTTGAAGGGCTTTTCCATGAGTTTTGGATGCATATAAAGTTCTACCAGGGGTAGGATTGAAATAGTGGATTCTGGAATATCCACGTCTTCCCCTATATCCTATACCTATGTATCTTCCTCTAATTCCTCTATTTGATACAGGGAACTCAGGCTCATTGAGATCAAAATTGTGATTGGCATATGGACCTGTTAAACAAATCATATTAACAGAACCAAAGATCAACTATTCATATGATGAAGAATCTCCCTGATTAGCCAGTTTAGGCTGTGCCGTTTGGTGTGGCGATGATCATTCTTTCAAAGTAGATGGCATAAAATCTGCTAGAGTCAAAGACAATTTAGGCTTTGACACGAACTCGTATTCTTCTGATTGTTCTTCTTTCTTCGAGTTATGCTGCCTATTTGAAGATTTTTCTTCTGATGAAGGGGATTTTGCTGTGACATTCATAGCAGAAGACATAATTGATTTCTTCAATTGTGTTCGTAAAATGGCATGAGTTCAGTTGATTGTTTTCCTGACCATCCAATCATCATATTTCTATGAATTTTTACTTTTGACTTCATGCCACTCGCCTTCTTTCTCTGGATCTGTAGCAGTAACACATGCTACCTGGGCTGAAGAACCTTTCAGTTTTACCTGTCCAGAGTCCACCATCTTTTGTAGGAGGTATTTGAAGAAAAAACACTTCTGAATGGGATGCCCCAACATCTGATGAAATGGGAAATAGTTGGGGAGGTCTTCATCTCCTTCCTTTTTCAGCCTTTTGGGCCTTGGAAACTGAACCAGATTATTTTCCAGAGCCAAGATGAAGTAGCTTGGAACTTGTTCATTTAGGAAAGAATAAAATTTGTTCTTCAAATCTTAAAACTATTTACACCTTTGATCTCTTTGATCATCTTGGTGAGGTGGCTGTTGTTGTTGACGCTCAGGAGGTGTAGCCCTTCGATATGATGAAGGTTTTGAAGTGGAAGTAGGTACAGGTGCTTGTTTAAGTGTAACTATAGCAGTATCTACTTTTCCCATTCTCCTTCCTAGAACTGATGGAATTATATGAGTTTTAGCCTTATTCTTTGTAAGAGAGTCTTCGATCTTTTGAGTGATCGAAGTAAGGTTTTGAAACCCTCCTGTATATTTAACAGGGATCAACGGTGTGCATAACTCATCACGCAAATTTTTCACACAGATTGGCCACAATTCTTCTTGAGGGAGTGCTAAACTTAAGGAATATGTTAATCCCTTCCATCGAGCAATGAAATCTGAAACCCTTTCATTTTCCCTTTGCTTACAATTTTTAAGATAAAAACTATCATCTTTGGCAACGTTGAGCTGAATTGAAGAAGGAATTTTTGACGGAGATCCTCCCACCCAGTAATTGACCGAGATTGCAAGCTTCTATACCAGATAAAAGCAGGTCCTTGTAATGACTGTACAAAACACTTGAGCTTAACTGCTTCTTTTTGTTGAGGAGTTCCCATCATAGAATCACAATGAGAAACAAAATTTTTAAGTTTTTTTATGGATCTCCTGAACCATTAAGAATTGATAATATGGTACTTGAAAAATTTAATGGGGGAGGAATTACATCCACCCATTCAGGGTAAGCTCTCTTCTCCGGTTGAACTAGTGTACACTTTCCTTCCATTGATTCCAACCAAGCTGTTAATTAATCAATGGTAGTCATTAACTTTTGAGAAACATATGGTTGAGCTTGGACCTGATCAAGTGCAATAATTGGAGCTTGGATAGGTATGGTGGCTGGTACTGCAACTGATGGTAGTACCACCAATTGTTGTTACGTATGACCCATAGGATTAGACCTATGAGGGTGTACTAGTAAAGGAGGATATTATTGATCCATCCCAGTAGCTGCAACCAATTCTATTGACTGACTGCCTCCATCACGCTTAGGAGGAAGACTACCTTGAAGTAGTTCTGCATTCAACCTCCATTACTCCTTAATTTTCGCCTCTTGTTGTGAGAACCTTTCCTCTAATGAGAGTGATTGGACTTCTCCAGAGATAGGGTGGAATGTAACATGAATTTTTTCCTTTCCCCTTGTTGGACACCTTTTGGAGAGGGGGGAGTTGTTTATTTGAAGGAATACCTAGATTCAGGGTAAGCCTTTGATTTCAGGTATGCACACCTTCATCATTTGTTTCTGTGTGTACCGATTCTTGAACAAGAACTTCTTCATCTGATTCCTCTGAGTGAGCCTCATGTTATGGGGGATCAGTGACAACAACATTGATGACATTTATCGATGCATAACGCATTGCATCCATTCTATCGGCATTTCTGTGATACTATCTTCTTCCATGTCCTTGATGAGACATTGAATTTTGTTGAGTTGATCCCTCAGGATCTTCTTGATTAACCATAATTTGGAGGGAATATTCTGATAATTCGGCTCTTCATTCCTCTTGTGTATTCTTCCCTAATCGAGAGAAGATTGACTTTTGCTGAGGAAGAGATTGAGGATTTGAAAAAGTCCCCAGTCCGGTGGACTGGGGCTGTTCCTGCTCAACTCCTCGAATCCCATTTTTTGATTCCAAGGGTTGATCTAAAAGAGTCCCCAGCCTGGCAAGATGAGGTAGATCTTGAGCTGCTACATATGAGAATTTCTTAAAATTTCTCCTGATTTTGAGGACTTTAGTCCGAAAATTGGCTGGATGCATCAACCTACATCCACTCAAATCAACTGGCTCAAATGACCGTTGGATGATTTCTGACACTTCTGTCACTTGATGATGTGCCTGCTCTAAATGAGAATCATGTTTGATATTCTCATTTGCTTGATGCAAGAGTAATTCGACAACTTGTTCTTTGTATTCTTGACTTTGGGAAGAACTAGTTGAGGCCTGTTCCTGAGAAAGCCTTTGATTACACATAAAACCAATTGGCTGTGGCCGGCCGTGGGCAATAACATTGCATGAGACCACTTTTGGCAGGATTTGTTGAATGGTGAGTACAGTGAAATGTAGTGATCCATGAACACCCCATAACCTGATATGAATACCAGATGGGGAATTGGCAATTAACTAGCGCAACCTTTTTAACGCTCCATGGCATGAACGCTGAAGGGTTCTCTACTGCTTTTCAACCTTTGGATGTTGGGAAACTGAGAGAGATGCCAAGTCAATTTGGAATTTTAACCCTTCTATTATCTTGACATGATTTTGATATTCATCATAAGATAATATTTTCTCTTTCAAGTGGAAAATAGTTTTCCACATGTTGAGACGAATATCGTGAATACAATCTTCTGTCAACATTTCTGGAATATCATATTGGGAGTCAGCCAAAGGCCAAAACATGACTGGCAATTCACCCTTTTCCAGTTTTTTTCTCATTTTCATCACTTTTTCTTTATCATTTGATGAATATTCTTCTACCTGATTAGACCAAAGCTAGTGCTTCTTTGTTTCTTTATCAGATTCAACAATATTGGTTGAGAATTAATTTGTCAAATTAAAAGATGAATGACCCAAGGGTGGTTCAGATAATGACCTACACCCCGGGCTATCTTCTGATTGAGAAAGTATTTCACCTACTAGCGGTAAAGCATCAGACATGACTGGCTTCACATTTGCAAGTGCCTCAAGATAATAGGTATTTCTCGTTACTACATTGTCCATTGAAGAATTTTCCAGGCAATGTGAATTACTACTATGGAGAGGACTTTCGCAGCTAAATTCATCATCATGGGGAGGACCACCATGGTGGGTTACAACAAAATATGAAACCTCTTGCTCATTGGTCTTCTGGACATGCAGAGGGTTATTATCACTCTCATCTGAAGATGATACCTTGAGATCAACCGAACTGTCATGAAGCAAGCCTTCATGAGGAAGTTTTTGATGAAGACCTTCGGAATTATTGTTCCCACTATTGGGAAGTGAGAGAGAGTAGAATCTTGAGTTGCAATAGATAATTTTCTGAGTGCATCAAGAACTCCAGCATCGAGCAAGGCCTTATTACAGATTGGCTCTTGATTTCTCAACTATGTTGGATGAGTCTTTTTCTTAGATGCCTTCTTACTGACTTTGGAAACCACTTGTTGATGAAAGTGGTTATTATGGGCAGGTGTATGTGCCTGCTCCGGAGAAATGGTCAGGCTAGGCTGATTATCTCCATTCAAATCGGGTGTATGTGCCTGATTTGATTGTACTTATGACATGGGGGAGTATGCCCCATGACCCTCCTGGACTGTAACAGAGGTGTGTATCTGCTTCGGAGTAACATGTTGATGAGTTACTCCACTGATAGGGATAGATTTATGTTTCTTTCCCTATGATGTCACTGAAGTTGTTATAATATTCTGATAGGCATCTAGAATATGGGCAGAGATTTGCTTCTGCTCTTTCACCATTGTCAGAATGTTCTTGGTGACTTCAGCTACCGAAACGAGAATATACCTCCATTCCGGGTCTGGAGTAGGTGTATGTGCCTGCTCCTGTCCTCCTTTTCCTATCAACGAATTCTGACAGTACTTATGCATAGGGGCAGAGAGTTGAGTCTACTCCAAATTTTTTGTTGGAGCTTTCTGACTGACTTCTCCAGGTGCTACCAAACGAGACTGTTGGCAGACTTGATAAACATTGGCAGGTGTATATGCCTGCTGGATGTTCCCCGTCAAGTATGGTTGATGTATTTTCTTCAATACTGGAAGACGAGACTACTGATAGAATTGGTGATTTTAAGTAGGTGTATGTGACTGTTTATAGGTGGTCAGCACATTTGATTGGTGAGCTCCTTTGTATGCAGTCAGACGAGCCTACTGACTGGATGATGAATTATAAACAGGTGTATGTGCCTGCCTATAGTACTCCATTGGAATTTTCTGATGGGATTGGTGGGTTGCTTCCAGATGAGTCTGCTGGACAATGGGATTAGAACATATGGGTGTATGTGCCTGCTCATTGCCTGCCATCAAGTTAGGTCGATGGAATTATTCGGAGGGGGAAGAGGTACGAACCAGCTCCCTGTTGGCTGAATTTTTCCTCTGGCGGTTCATCTTGCATGCTCGGGTATGAGGAACCTGAGCCAAACCCCTAAAGGCGATACCCTCATCATGTTGAGGGTGCACTACCGCACGAGTCTGATGGCGATTGTTGATGGGATCCCTTGGGAAGGACTCTTGTCTTCTTGAACCGAGGCCTAGAGTGACCACTTCATTTACCTCCCTGTAATATGGGAGGTACTGGTTGTTGCGTTCCGGGGATAACGACCCGAAACAGTTGGAGATGGTGGTTAGCACTGCATAGACCTAATCTTGACATACATGGACATTACATTACTTTTTCGGAATACTTAATACATAACAAAAACAAACACCGAAGGATCGTAATAGTTTAGTGTCTTTGGAAACACAGAACATAATCTTCTAATCGTGGTGAAAGATCTTCAACAACTCCCATAAAGATCTTCCCCTTTTGTTTTCTTACCTAAAACCTTTCTTTATATCCTGGGGAAAAGAAAACATATAAAGGGTGAGCTCAAATGCTCATTAAGGGTAAGCATGGAGAAAATCAAACAAACCATATACATTTGAACTTCAAAATATGAACATAAAGTCTACACATCAAAATATTGAGTTGTGAAATAAATCTTGGCAGTACGTAAGGAATATGTCATAAAGGAACATTAATCATGATAAAATAGCATGGGAATAAAACATGTAATTGTGGCAACCATTAATCACATGATATGATTTCCATATTTTCCAAGGAATTTATTCCAAGACCATCTTAGTGGACAAAGTCCCTTTCTGAATCGAGTTCACTCCTCGTTTCAGTCCTGTAACACTAAACCGGATTAACTTACTGTTCCATCCATGTCTATCTCATGTGATATAAATCTTGACCCAATGAATTTGAGGGAGATATAGGTCCCACCCATCTCATAATGAAATCATTCTTACGTGTGCCACAACATAAACATAAATCATTCATCATAACCCAAAGAATAAAATAGGTTTCATAAACATCATCCCATCCTAACATAATCCATATAAAACATATGGATATCATTTTATCATAAGAAAAGTGAAACCATGAAAATCATAGAGACATTATACTTGAAACATACACATATGAAATAATGTCATCTTAGATGGAAAATGGTTTTGATAAAACACTTGAAATGAATTCTTGAGGAAAATATCCTTTCTTCTTCAAAGTCATTTTCTTTTCACAAAATGCCATGAAATTTTAAAAGAAAAAGATTTTGTTGAAAATAGTAATGAAATCTTATAGAGCAGGCTTCTTGAAAATAAAGAGTTATGAAACCGTAAAAATCTGTTCATGCTGTATAAGTTTAAAAAAACATTCTTCTCGTACTTTTGCCGGAAAAGTCAAAAAGTACCTCGTATGGTAAACACAAGAAATATTCCTTACATACCATGTAGTAAAAGTAAAAAATGGGTAAAAAGGACTTTAAACATACATGAAACCATTTTTAGAAAATAGTTACATGGATGATAAATATAACCCCAGTAAATACTTACGAATAAAAAATCTCGGATAAAAACGAGATTGGGAAAGTTATCCCTTACCTTATGTCCGATATGCTTCCTATGTATCCGAACCTCCTGTATAATGATTTAAATAATGTCATTGACTTATTAAAGAATCATATTCATTGTTAAGATATCATATATGGTTCACTCATGACTTTATATTACCCGTTCTTTTGTAAATTCCATGTTAAAGAAGCGTTTTGGGTAAAATAGTTTCATTTATCGTACGTGTTTGGACTTGTTGTTCTTGATATTATTATTACTTATATCATGATTTACTAACTTTCAGAATGTAACACATGATTTATATATCATATATATTCAGTATATATATATATATATAATATAGATAAATTAAATGAAACACATCGTTCATGGAGACGATAGACCATACATACGCATGAACAATGTTTTCCTTTCCTTATTGACTTGAATGGAAGTAAGTAAATAACATATATATAAATCTAGTAGAATTATTATGTTATATATACCATTATTATTCATTATATATACTTTATAATCATTCTTGAATGGTTAACATGGAGATTGAATCTCATCGCGTTGTGGAGACGATAATCCATATGTACGCACGAGCGATGATATCATTCCCATAATTATTGAATGGAATTAGAGTGGATGATATAATGTCATGAAACATCCTCAGGGCTCGTGTCGTGACTACCCCAAGCCCTCCTTCCATAGGCCAGGGGCTAACGACTAGCACCAATGGCGTAATTCCCAACAAAGGGAAGGAATTGACTTTATATAAGAAAAAAACACCACAGAGTATGGAAGCTGAAGTAAACACTAAGTAAACTGAGTACAAAAGTAGGTGCTAGAAAGTAAATGGGCCAGTATACAAACCCAACTTAAAGTATAGTACAACTAAGAAAATAAAGTACAACAACTAAAAAGTAAAGCAGCAATCACCAGGTCGTCCTCCGGAATTCCCACCTGAAGGGTGTGTATAGATAGTCTCGTCGGCTCCTCGGGTCCGTCCGTCCGTCCGCTCCGTGTACGTCCCACCTGATAGTCCACCTCTGGGTACCGTCCTGATCCACAAGACTCAACCACGATCAACGCTGCCCATCGTCTGCAACCAACACAACATAGTGCGGGCATAGCTCGTGCAGGGGTGAGTATACGATACTCAGTAGGGACCCCGAGACCTCCGAAGACCTCCCAGAATACACAAAGGATAATCCAAAAATTAAAGATACAAACACGGAGTATCTACCAAATATACTTAGGTATATGCCCATAAATATACCTAAGTCATCAATTCCAGCTCGGTTCCAACACACGAGCCCAAGTACAACCCAGTCCACACAGGAAAGCATAACCCAATCCACATAGGAAAACACAACCCAATCCACACAGGAAAGTACAAACCAATACACACAGGAAAGCATGACAATCACATCGATGATAATGATTGAAAGTCAAGACTCAGCTCACACAGGTATAATACTCACAAAGAGAGGTGTAGATGATAGTTGTAGCCTCTGAATCATCTCCCCTACCGAACCCACGTAGGATCTAAGTATAGAAGTCGTCGCTGCCGAACCCACGTAGGATCCTAGTACAGTAACCATCGCTGCCGAACCCACGTAGGATCCAAGTACAGTCATCCTCGCTGCCGAAACCACGTAGGATCCAAGTATGGTCGTCCTCGCTACCGAACCCACGTAGGATCCCAATACAATCATCATCGTCATCGCAGTCATAGCTAGATCTAGGGTTTCCACACACATCATACTCGATTCCGGGAGGGTCCGCTCCTTGAGTCAAAGGGGTGGATACATCAACCGTCACGAAGACTAGAGTTAATGTATCCTGTAGTTCCGTCCCACTTCATAGGGGAAAAACCAAGAAAAACGTTTCCAAGACACAGAGAGTAGGATGACCAAGTCATTTCCCTAAAAGTACATGGCGTGTAGGTAAGATATACACGCCGTGTCATTAGAAACCGGGTACTGCCCGTGTGAAATGGCCCGTGTCATGGGGATAGTCATGTAAAAAGTAAGTACACGGCGTGTGGTATGGTTACACGTAGTGTCTTTAGTCCATGGGTACTGTCCGTGTACTACAACCCGCGTCGAAGGGATGTTCGCGTAAAAAGGTAAGTACACGGCGTGTGGTATTATTACACACCGTGTCCATGCATCTGGTATCGGCTCCGTGTATGCTGGCCATGCCTGGCTGTGTGGTGGAGTACCTGCCCGTGTACTCCACTCCGTGTCCATGTATTCTCAGAATACACGCCGAGTCATCACAAAGCCGCTTCTGCCATGGTGAAGGTAATACACGCCGTGCCACTTGGCTATGTGATTCTGCCTGTGTCCGTGTATCTCCCAAATTACACGCCGAGCCTCGAAAAGCCGCTTCTGCCTTACTATGAAGGGAATACACGCCATGTTACTTGGCTGTGTTTTGCTATCCGTGCCCGTGTATTTTCCCTGAATACACACCATGTCCATCGAAGCCTCCTCTGACAAATAGTGTGGAGAGTACACGCCATGTTTCTAGAGTCACACGCTGTGTGTTACTTATCTAACATCCAAAATGGAAGATACAATATTCTTGTACTACACGGAATGTACTCCTTGAGTACACACCGTGTATTCTGGAATTTTCTAGAAAACGACGCCTCTAGCCTGCACGCCTCCCAAGATGTCTGTTTGTCGTTCTGACGATCCGATTTCTACGAAACTTCTGCTTCCAGGTCGCCCCGATGCCCTGAGGATATTTACGATGTTTTCAGGCCTCCGATTGACTCCGAAAACATAGCTTGATTCACTGCACAGGAACGGCCGAAGAACTCCACATATATTCACAAGAACGACCGAGGAATCAGACCGTGTTCATTTGGTCCGGTCCCTTCTGCATTAGTCTGATAATATGCAGTTTAAGAGGAACAAAAACATAGAAGGAAAACCAATCATTTCTCAATCCAAACAAAACCCTACCTCAACAAATGATGACGAACGTCAGTGTTGCGGTTGACGACGTCACGTGGTGAGGTTTCGTAGACGTCGACGAAGAGCATCTGAGGAGGAAACAATGTCTCCTCTTTTTATCATGGTGAGAACAAAGCGTGATGTCGTTGGAGAATTCCCGCATCATTGTTTCCTTCCTTTCCGTGGAGGAGGAAAGGGAAGAAGAATCCGAGGTCACTGAGTCGATGTTCTTCGTCGGAGTCTTGGCGTTCTTCAACGAAGGAGATGAAGTTCTTCAAGTCACAAGAGCTTTCTCCCCTTTCTCTCAACACAACAAGACTAACCAAAATAAAATAAGTCTCATATTATTTTATTAATTCATTCCATGCATTTAAATTTTAAAATTCAAACACATAACTCTCTTCATTGATTAAGTGTGTTGGCATGATTTAATGTGGGGAAGAAGGGGAGAGGAGAAGTCACCCACTTAATTACAAGGGGGTTTAACAAGATTAAAGGGGGAGAGTTAAGTGGTTAGGTACTATGAATGGGTGGGAATCGTGTGGGCCCTACCTCAAAAATATCCTAACATGAGTAATTAGAAACTTGTGGGTTCCACTCCAACTTCCCCATGTAGATTAAAACCACTTTAGAAAAAGAAATAAAATTATAACACAATTTTATTTTACTTTTCATTTAATCCACATTTTTTTACAACTCCTCCCAAGAAAACACACCTTTGGTAAAGGTCCTCTTAAGCAATTACCGGTGCTGCGGTTCCATTGGTGCCCTCAGATTTCAATTCCGAGCACCGGTTCAAAAGATAGAAAAACCCACTCATTCGTTCACTGAACGTACCCGAGCTAAACTTCGGAAATTGATTTCAGGCACACCGGGCCTCAGAATCAGGTGCCGTCAGAAACTGCGTACTCGTAAAATCTAAAAGAATTTTAAAAAAAAAATTCTTTGACATTTACAGGTTTTTACATTACTCCCACCTCAGGGCTTTACATCCCCGTAAAGCTACATCGTAAACTAGGGAAACAAATGAGGGTACTATGCATACATCTGAGCCTCCCACTCTCATGTGCTCTCCTGGAGGTTCCCATGCTTCGACCTGATGCACACTAGAGGAATCGACCATCCACATAGGACCCGATCCTGTAGATCCTCAATCTCCACTGGGACCTCTGAAAAATTCACCCCATCATCGATGTCCAGCTCCCTGTGATCAATGATATGCGTCGGGTCGTGCACGTATCTCCTCAACTGAGATACGTGGAAGACATTGTGCACCCGGTGTAACTGAGGTGGAAGAGTTAGGTGATAAGCCACCTCACATATCCTGCTGAGAACCTAGAATGGTCCAAAGAAGCGTGGAGATAACTTGCCGCCCCGACCAAATCTCCGTAATCCACGTCGAGGTGAGACCCATAAGAAAACATGGTCACCATCCTCGAACTCTAGTGGTATTTGCCTCCTGTCAGCATAGGACTTCTGTCATCTCTGAGCAGTCCTCATCTGCTCCTGGATGATCTGTACCTTCTCTGTCGTGGCATGGACCATCTCTGGTTCTACAAGTGCTGACTCCCTAGGGTCTGTCTAGAACAGAGGTGATCTTCAAGGTCAGCCGTACAATGCATCGTATGGTGCCATCCCAATGTTGGAGTGGTAGATGTTGTTGTATGAAAACTCTACCAAGGGTAGGTGATCCTCCCAGCTGCGACCAAAGTCAAGGACACATGAACGGAGCATGTCCTCAAGAGTCTGAATGGTCCTCTCCGTCTGTCCATCCGTCTAAGGGTGAAAGGCGGTGCTCAGGCATAGATGCATCCCAAATGTCTCATACAACCCCTTCCAAATCCGGGAAGTAAAATGAGCATCTCGATCGGAGATGATAGATGATGGCACACCATGAAGCCGTACGATCTTCTGAACGTAGAGGCGTACCAAGATCTCTACTGATCCCTTCTCTCTGATGGGTAAGAAGTGGGCCGAATTGGTGAGATGGTCGACAATCACCCAGATAGAGCCGTGTCCTCTGGAAGTATGTGGACGTCTCATCACGAAATCAATAGATATCCCATCCCACTTCCACTCCGAGACCTCTAAGGGATGTACCAAGATTGATGGTACCTGGTGCTCCGCCTTAACCTGCTAAGAGGTGAGGCATCGTGAAATGAAATCTGCCACAAACTTATTCATACCCATTCACCAGTGCTATCATCTGAGATCCTAGTACATCTTTGCTACTCCTAGATGTACCGCTAATGGGTAAGTGTGAAACTCTCTCAGCACCTCCTCCTGTAAAGAAATTGGTACCATGGTACGTCCTTTGAAAAGGATGACGTGCTCTCCGCCTTTAGAAAATCCATCGGGTGCCAGCCCTGAGGATATCTGAGCACATCGCGACTCACAGTCAACGTCCCCATGTTGTGCCTATTTGACCCACTGAAGTAGTGGAGAAGTGACTGTGAGTGACTGTAGGAAGGTTGCTCCTTCTCTATCCATCAAGGATATCTGCAACGCGGCTAGCTGCTCTGTCGCCTCTCCAAGTAGCTGAATGCCCGACCTTCTGCTGAGAGTACCAGCTACTACGTTTCCCTTCCCAGAAGTATAGACTATATCAAAGTCATAGTTCTGGAGGAACTCGAGCCATCGCCGCTATATCAGGTTCAGGACATTCTGCGAGAAGATGTACCTGAGACTATGGTGGTCAGAGTAGATTGTAAAGCGCTCGCCCATCAGATAGTGCCGCCACACCTTCAAGGCGAAGACCACTGCTGCTAACTCTAGGTCATGGGTAGCGTAGTTCTGCTCATGTTGTCTCAACTTTCGTGATCCATAGGCGATCACTACCCACTCCTGCATCAGGACACACCCGAGTCCGGTCCCTGATACATCGCAGTAAACTATGTACCCTACGCCCTCCTCCGGTAGCCTCAAGATGGGTGCACTGGTCAATCTCTGTCTCGGCTCCTGGAAGATCTGCTGACATCTATCTTACCATACAAAGGGATTCCACTTCTTCTTCAAAGCTGAAATTGGTACTAAAACTCTGGAGAAGTCTGCAAAAAATCTCTGGTAACATCCAGCCAGACCTAGGAAACTCCGCACCTCAGTCACGCTCCTGGGTGGCTCCCAAGCAAGAACTGCCTCGATCTTCGTAGGATCCACAACAACTCCTGCCTCAGAGATGACGTGCCCTAAGAAGTGAAGCTCTCAAATCCAGAACTAGAATTTCGAGAGCTTACCATAATTCTACTGCTCTCAGAGTGTGTCCAGTACAAATCGCAAGTGGTAGGCGTTCTCCTCCTCAGTAGTCGAGTAAATCAGTATGTCGTCGATGAAGACTACGGCAAATCGATCGAGGTAAGGCTGGAATATCTTGTTCATGTGACTCATGAACACTGCTGGAGCATTGGTTACACTAAAAGGCATAACCAAGAACTCATAGTGGCCATACCGATACCTGAAGGCCATCTTATGCACATCCTTGTCTCGAACTATGAGCTGATGATAGCCTGACCTGAGGTCTATCTTCGAGAACCAGCATGCTCCCATGAGCTGATCAAAGAGATCGTCAATCCTCAGAAGTGGATACTTGTTCTTCACGGTCACCTAGTTCAGGCGATGGTAGTCGACACACAGTCGCAAGCTCCCATCCGCCTTCTTGGCAAACAAAATCGGAGAAGCCCAGGGTGAAACACTGGGTCATATGAATCCCTTGCCCTGCAAGTCCTCCAGCTGTACTCGTAGCTCTCGAAGCTCAGCGGGAGCCATCCGATATGATGGAGTAGATATCAGGGATGTCCTGGGGTACAATTCAATATATAAGTCTACCTATCTGTGAGGAGGTAGTCCTGGAACGTCTTCAGAAAAAACGTCCGCATACTGATCCACCACAACAAGAAAACCCGGACTCCTCACATCAACTGCTCCTAGGATGAGACTAGCCAACTGATGAGTGATTGGTTGTACTCTCCTTTGTGTGAGTCCATCCTGCGCTACAAAGGCTCCCTTCTCGCCGGTGATGGTGAAACTGCTCCCATCTGTGCGGAAACACCACACCTTGTGCCTAATACATTCGATCTGAGCATGAACCGTAGATAACCAATCCATGCCCAAGATGACGTCGTAAGGCCTCGACACCGCTACAAGAAGATACCAGCAGAAGCTCTCACCTCCTAGAGTAAGCTCACACTACCGACACTAGTGAGTAATCATTGAGTCTGCTCCCGCAGGAGTCTCTAGCAGTAAGGATCGAGCCAACAGATCTGTTGGAATCTCCGAGCTCCGAACAAGGGCAGCGGCAATGAAAGAATGACTCACTCCTGTGTCTATAAGAACTGTAACAAGGGTGGAGTAGACACAGATAGTACCTCGAATCATCTCAGGTGTGCCGTGGTCATAGGCCTCCACTTCCTGAAGCTGAGCCTGCCTCTGCCCGCCAGCTCCCTGTGGTCGGGGTGGATCTCCTGGTGGTGGTGGCGGTAGAGCCCCAAAGCGCCATCCACCACCTGCTGCTCAGCCAGCTCCCTTACCTCATCCGCCTGCTCCATGTGGACCGCCATGGTTGAACCTCTGCCTCTTCCTGGGTAGTCCCTCAACCGTCTGCTGCTCCTCTACATGGCGGGTCGGGCAGTCACGAGCCATATGCCCCTGCCCGCCACATGCATAGAACTGTCTGCCTCTCGTATGATAGGCTCTGCTGTGTGTTCCCCTCACCTCTGAACTAGTATCTTGAGGTCACCCTCCTGATGGCCTGGTCCGCTTGGACCTCTGCGACACCTATCTACTGCCGGATGCAGAAGAATATGCTACGTGTCGCCCTGCAGTAGGCCTCACTACTGGTGTAGGCTCAGTAAGAAAGCTCTCCACAAGAAGGGCTCACTCTAGTACTCCTGCCTGCGTCAGAATGCTGAGGGAGATCATCGAAGCCCTGATCTCATGCCTCAGTCCCTTCTCAAAGGTCCGGGCTAGGAAGAATGGGTCCCGTACCATGTCCGTGGAGTAGCGTGAGAGGTCAGTAAATCTCGCCGAGTACTGGGATACTGTCATGCTGCCCTACCGTAGCTGTAGTAACTCCTGAATGCGCACTGCACAGAGGGTGGCTGGAACGAACTCCGAGCAGAAAAGGTTCTCGAAGTCCGTCCAAAGTAGTGATGCCTCGTCGTGCACCTGGAGAATCAGGATCCACCATATACTTGCTGCTGCGTGCAAGAGACTCACCACAAGGATCACCATGAGGTCTGCTGGTGTCCCTACCAATCTGAAGACTCGAACAACAGCCTACAGCCAATCCTCGGCTGCCCGAGGGTCCGTCTCCCCGTGGAACCTGGGCGGCCTCTGACACTGAAACTCATGCAGTTCACTCAGGTGACGTGCACTCTCAGCTGCTGGGGCTAGTGGCATTGGTGTCTTAGCGGGTAGAGGTACCACCGGTGCCTCTGCTGTAATGGGCCCCTCCACCGAGGCCTCATCGCTCGGTGGGATTCCATCTCGCAAAAATCTCAGAACCCTAGTTGGATGTCGTCGTGGGGCCATCCTAAAAGGAAACAGGTGTGCCATGATTAATATAGTATACCTGGTGAGCTGACACAAAGTAATCAAAAAGAAAACTTTTGAAACACATGTGCAATCAGTGTTTTCGAGCACTGAGTCGGAAATCATAAGTCAGGGTCCTGGTGTATGGATATGTCAGCCGCCGCACCAACACTGGACTCCCTGGATTGATAACCACACTCCTAAACACTATTGCTTCATATAGAATAAATTATCAAATTCCTAAGTTCTGCGGTAGAACCGACTCCTCTGATACCAATTTGTCATGACCTGTCCTCGGGGCTTGTGCAATGACTACCCCAAGCCCGCCTTCCATAGGCCAGGGGCTCGTGACTAGCACCAAAGGCGTAATTCCCGAAAAAGGGAAGCCATTTCCTTTATATAAGAAAACAAACACCACATAGTATGGAAGCTGAAGTAAACACTAAGTAAATTGAGTACAAAAGTAAGTGATGGAAAGTAAATGGGTCAGTATACAAACCCAACTGAAAGTACAGTACAACTGAGAAAAGAAAGTAAAACAACTAAAAAGTAAAGCAGCAACCACCAGGATGTCCTCCGGAATTCCCACCTGAAGGGTGGGTACAGATAGTCTCGTCGGCTCCTCGGGTCCGTCCATCCATTACGTGTATCTCCTGCCTGATAATCCACATTTGGGTATCGTCCCGCTCCATAAGCCTCAACCACGATCAGCACTGCCCATCGTCTGCAACCAACATAACGTAGTGCGGGCATATTCCGTGCAGGGGTGAGTATATGATACTCAGTAGGGACCCCGAGACCCCCGGAGGCCTCCCAGAATCCACAAAGTATAATCCACAAAGGAAAGATACAAACACGAAGTATATACCAACTCTACTTAGGTATATGCCCATACATATACCTAAGTCATCAATTCCATCTTGGTTCCAACACAAGATCCCAAGTACAACCCAGTCCACATAGGAAAGCATAACCCAATCCACATAGGAAAACACAACCTAATCCACACAAGAAAGCACAACCCAATACAGACAGGAAATCATGACAATCACATAGATGATAATGATTTAAAGTCAAGACTCAGCTCACACAGGTATACTACTTACAAAGAGGGGTGGAGATGATAGATGTAGCCTCTGAATCATCTCCCCTGCTGAACCCACGTAGGATCTAAGTATAGAAGTCGTCGCTGCCGAACCCACGTAGGATCCTAGTACAATAACCATCCCTGCATAACCCACGTAGGATCCAAGTACAATCGTCCTCACTGCCAAACCCACGTAGGATCCAAGTACAATCGTCCTCACTGCCGAACCCACGTAGGATCCCAGTACAGTCATCATCGTCATCGCATTCACAACTAGCTCTAGGGTTTCCACACACATCATACTCAATTCCGGGAGGGTCCGCTCCTCAAGTCAAAGGGGTGGATACATCAACCGTCACGAAGACTAGAGTTAATGTATCCCGTAGTTCCGTCCCACCTCATAGGGGAAAAAACAAGAAAAACGTGTCAAAGACACAGAGAGTAGGATGACCAATTCATTTCCCTAAAAGTACACAGCGAGTAGGTAAGCTATACATGCCGTGTCATCAGACACCGGGTACTGCCCGTGTGAAACAACCCATGTCATGGGGCTGGTCATGTAAAAAGTAATTACATGGCGTGTGGTATGGTTACACGCCGTGTCTTCAGTCCACGGGTACTATCTGTGTACCACAACCCGTGTCGAAGGGCTGTTCGCGTAAAAAGGTAAGTACACGGTGTGTGGTATTATTACATGCCGTGTCCATGCATCTGGGATCGGCTCCGTGTATGCTGGCCATGCCTGGCCGTGTGGTGGAGTACCTGCCTGTGTACTCCACTCTGTGTCCGTGTATTACCAGAATAGATGCCGAGTCATCACAAAGCCGCTTCTGCCATGGTGACGGTAGTACACGCTGTGCCTCTTGGCCGTGTGATTCTGCCCGTGTCCGTGTATCTCCCAAATTACACACCAAGCCTCGTGAAGCCGCTTCTGCCTTACTATGAAGTGAATACACGCCGTGTTACTTGGCCGTGTATTGCTATCCATGCCCATGTATTTTCCCTGAATACACGACATGTCCATCAAAGCCTCCTCTGACAAACAATTTGGAGAGTACACGCCGTGTGTTACTTCTCTAACATAAAAAATAGAAGCTACAGTATGCTTGTACTACACGGCGTGTACTCCTAGAGTACACACTGTGTATTCTGGAATTTTCCAAAAAATGACGCCTCTGGCCAGCACACCTCCTGAGATGTCCATTCGTCGTTCCGATGATCCGATTTCTATGAAACTTTCGCTTCCAGGTCACCCCGATGCCCTGAGGCTGTTTACGATGTTTTCGGGCCTCCGATTGACTCCGAAAACATAGCTTGATTCACCGCATAGGAATGGCCAAAGAACTCCACATATATTCACAAGAACAGTGGAGGAATCAGACCGTGTTCGTTTGGTCCGGTCCCTTCCGTATTAGTCCGATAACATGCGGTTTAAGAGGAACAACAACATGGAAGGAAAACCAATCATTTCTCAATCCAAACACACCCCTACCTCAACAAAAGACGACAAACGTCAGTGTTTCCATTGACGGTGTCACGTGGTGAGGTTTCATAGACGTTGATGAAGAGCATCCGAGGAGGAAACAATGTCTCCTCTTTTTTATCACGGTGAGAACGAAGCGTGATGTCATTGGCGAATTACCGTGTCATTGTTTCCTTACTTGCCACAGAGGAGAAAAGTGAAGAAGAATACGGGGTCGCCGAGTCGATGTTTTTTGTCGGAGTCTTGGCGTACTTCAACGAAGGAGATGAATTTCTTCAAGTCACAAGAGCTTTCTCCCCTTTATCTCAACACAACAAGACTAACCAAGATAAAATAAGTCTCATCTTATTTTATTAATTCATGCCATGCATTTAAATTTTAAAATTCAAACACATAACTCTATTCATTGATTAAGTGTGTTGGAATGATTTAATGTGGGGAAGGAGGGGAGAGGAGAAGTAACCCACTTAATTACAAGGGGGTTTAACAATATTAAAGGGGGAGAGTTAAGGGGTTAGGGAGTATGAATGGGTGGGGCTCATGTGGACCCCACCTCACAAATATCCTAACATGAGTAGTTAGAAACTTGTGGGTTCCACTCCAACTTCCCCATGTAGATTAAAAACACTTTAGAAAAAGAAATAAAATTGCAACACAATTTTATTTTACTTTTCATTTAATCCACATTTTTTTTACAAATCCTCCCAAGCAAACACACCTTTGGTAAAGGTCCTATTAAGAAATTATCGGCGTTGCGGTTCCATCGGTGCCCTTTGATTTCAATTCCGAGAACTGGTTAAAAATATAGAAAAACCCACACATTCGTTCACTAAACGTACCTGAGCTAAACTTTGGAAATTGATTCCGAGCACACCGGGCCTCAGAATTAGGTGCCGTCAGAAACTGCGTACTCGTAAAATCCCAAAGAATTAAAAACAAAATTCTTGAAATTTACGGGTCTTTACATATAATATATCATAATTAATATCATGTTATAATAACCATATATATATAGTTATTCTTTACACCATTATACCCATCCAAGTAAGGTGGTGGTGGAAAAACTGATTACACCACGGCGTGGAGACGGTATTCCGTACGTACACACACGCGGTGATTTTGTTTTCCGTAGGATAGATAGAAGGTGAAATAGGGTTGTTTCATATTTATAATAACATATTAGTATATAAGTAATAATTTTGTTATTACTTTATAATGAAACAACTAAAGAAGAGGAATTAAAAGAAGAAATAAACTTGAAAGAGTCGGTAGAAGAGATTATCTCTTCCTCAATGCACCTCCTATAAACTTCTTCTTATGGAACTAGAGTTGGTATTTTGAGAAGACCAAAGCCTCTATGATATAACTAGAGAGTTTGAGAAGAGGAATTGGTAGGGTTTGGCCGATATTTAAGGCTCAAAAGGGTGTGAAGAGAAGAGGGAAGGGTTTCCCTTTTTATAAGGGAGGAGAGGGGCACCTTTGAAAAAACTTAAAATATTATTTTATAATAAATTCATATCAGGTTTATAATAGCTCCAAATTGATTTATTTCAATGTTAAATTGAGGATGGGTCAAAATAATCTCAAAAAATAGGTTTTATAAAAGTTTAGGTTACTATTTTAACCTTATCATTTAGATTCAACTCTAAGTTAAATAATTTAACTCTTACCGTGTCTTCTTGTTTTCTTACACTATATGGTTAATAATCTTACTATAACAAGACAAAAGAACTCCAAGTGGTTCATTATTAATATATATATCCTTATCAAAGTAATTTGGCCTAAAATTAGATTTTTAGGAATAAAATAACAATTAATAATATAATATTTTATTTAAAAACAATTTTATGTCAATTTTGACACTATTTGGTAATTGATTTTTTTGAAAATCATAAAAACATTATTAGTTAGAAAAAAGTTAATTGAATCAATACTAACATGTCATATTAACCTATAAAATTAGTTTAATTCATAAAAAGTCTAAAATTACATTTATTTGGGTATTTATAACATCAATTATGTTAATATTTCATTAATAAGGTAATTACTCAATCATCATTCTTTCATAAATAAATTTAATTATTTAATGTCTAAAAATTATAAATAAAATACCATTATGTAGGAAGTATTTTTTTTTATATAATGAATATTTATATTCTAATTTATCTCATGTATAACCTTATATTAAAAATGTTTTAGTTATTAAACTTTGATTTTAACTATTTTAACTCTTCTTTAAATAAAATAATAATAAGTGTCATAATCTAATCCAAGTGGACCTAAAGGGTAATAATTTATTCCTAAGGTTGGTTTTGGTCGAATTACACTTATCCAATAGAATCAGGACATGTGTTTGGGTAATAATAATATCATTTTTACCCTTAATTACCCTATTTACTTTTAACCATGGTAAATAAAAGTAAAAAGTTACTATTCAACAAAAATTATTTTTATCTTATTGAACCACATTTTACTCTTTTATGTTAACTGTGTCTCTCGGATTTTCAAAATTCCACTCACAGAAGTGGTAAAATTATGTTTTGTGTAAATTTTCAAATTCTTCTAGGAGGTGGTTAAAAGACGGTGAAAAGTTCTATAACATTTTTATATATCTAAAATTATTATAAAATGAATCAAATGAATTAAATTAAACTTATATAGGTATTATGTATCGATTTTGATGTAAAATAAATTTAAATAAAATAAATAATTATTTAAATAAAAAGTCGGTTTTTAAATAGCAACCCAGTGTTTTCACTATTCATCAAAAATTGAAAGTTTTCAGAAAAATACCAAAAATTCACCCTAGGCTAATTTAGATATTCCAAATCCAAAAATGAAGTCCATTTTGAAAGATAAAACTTATAAAATTTCAAAAAGTGGGTATTATTATTCATAATGGCTAGTTTATATAATATTTTAATAACATATCATTGTTTAGTGAAACTCGGTATTGCGTACAACACACGCTATCGTGGAAGGTCGCGATTGCGTGTAAAGCAAGACATGTCAGGGTTGCGTGTAGTGCAAGATTGCTTTGTAGTTGAGTATAATATAATCCAACCATATTTCATTTATACATTGAATAAATATATATACACTCAATGTTGCGTAGAATAACTTCTATCAAACAAACTTGAAATTTTGTGTAACACGATCCAAGAATAGTGTTGCGTATACTGCAAGCTAATATGGTGTTGCTTATAGCGCAAGATAATCTTGGTGTAGCGTACAACAGAAGATATGAAAGAAATTAGAAATAATATATCTCATAAAATCTCGGGGTGTTACAGTCTACCCCCCTTAAAATGAATTTCACCCTCGAAATTCTTCGGGGTTATAAATGGTTTACTACTCGAAAGTTTCTTTAATAGAAACCCACATCTTAAAAAGGAATACCAAAACTTTTCTTTAAAAACTAAAGTATGAAATGTAACAGTTACCCAAATTAACTAATCATTTGGTTTCCACATAGGAGAACATAGGTGAAAATATGGATATGGAAGAGAAATCTAACCATCATGTTCTGATAGACAGTGGTAGAGAAAATGGCTATGAAAAATCCCATAATCACAAAGCCATAAATTTGTGATGATCTAAGGTACCATCTGATTCATCAGATATAAGGGCACTAGGACAACATTTTTGGTTTTCAAGATCATTTCCCTAAAGTTGAAGAATTAGAAGAAATACTTACTTTATTTTGGTACAATCTCACTGTTGTTTGTGCCTTGAACAATTTCCACTTCATCTATTAAAGAAATGAAGTTGAATTTTTCATTCTTGAAGTGTTAGTAGATCATGTGATAGAATGACGAGTCATTCCATCTGTCTCAAACAAAAGGTTATCAAAAGTTATCAAATATACATAAGTCAATCTATGGTGAGGTTAATCGTATATGATTCAAAAAATGGACTTATACTTCATCTATCATACCGCTTACTAAAATAAAACTAGTTTCTAACCAGGGACTTCCTGTAGGCCATTGGTAGGCAATAAAGGCCTATCGCACTTCGGTTGGGGGTTCAATTCCCGCAACCTTGTCTGACATGACGAGTTGTCTCCCATCCTATAAGTTGTCCTTTTCCTAAAACTATACTATTATAACATTACAATAATATCAAAAAGTTCTAGCCTTAAACAATACTATCTGATGTCCAACTTAATGCATTACAACCTTTAGGCTTATCAGAAATACTTCCGTCCAATCTCATAGTATACAGAAAATGACTACAAGAAAGGTCATCTACCAAGAATGTGAATACCATCATTTACCCCCCATAAGATATATCTTGTTGTTGGTCACATTCCAAACATGTGAATACCTTAATCATGTATTCTTTTAAAAAATGAATACCCATTGAACTTTAGTGAAAACATGAATACTGTCAAAAGTTATCTCTTTCCACATACCAAAATCCAAAATTTTCTATATACTCAAACCATGATATCACTTAGTCCTTATATCAATCATGAGCTCCTTAATACTATCAAACATCTCATTATCTTCTTATCCTTTTGTTATGCACATATTATCTACCATCCAAAAATATTTGAATAACCTTTCATGATTACCGGTACCATTCATCATATACTTTCAAAAACTCAAGGAAAGACAACAGTGTAACAATCCTTAGATTTTTATTTATTCTATAGTACCATACATTATCCTTGATAAACATACAATAATTTCACTACCTTCTTAAACCACTGATTGAGCTTCAATATTCCTTTCATCTCATATATCATTTGTAGTCTCTTCATCATCATCCACATAAATACTACCCATATGACCATGCTGATTCTCTTCATGAGATTTTCCCTTAGGGAATTGGTTTGCATAATGCCCATACATTTCACATTGAAAACATTTAATCATTGTTGATGTTGTAGAAATACTATTATCCTTGTCCATGGTGTTAACTGAACCTTTTCCTTTGCACTTACTGGATTTGTGTCCTTCTTTTCCACACCCAAAGCATCTTCCATTTCCTTTGAAAAATTCTCCCTGATGCCTCTTCCCACATTATTTACATGAGGGAAATTGAACTTTATTTCCTCTATGATCATCATGAAACTCCATATTTCTCTTATTAGATGAGTCGGGACACTTACCAAAGTTGAGATTATTGATCATATTGTGAGATTGCTGATTAGGCATAATAATGATGTTTTGACTTCCAAATCCCGTTTCATTTGGTTGTTCATGAAGAATATCATTCCATTGTCCATCATATCCTCCATTATCATGAATCTTCCTGTTTCCAGCCATTTTCTAAAACCCAAAAAGAACAGTATGAGAGGAAAAAATAATGCTAGGAAAACAACATAATAAAGGGAGAGTACCTTCAATATATAACATCTTAGGATTAATTCTAAGATCGTTACTATAATTCTAGGACTATAACCTATACTTATACTTAACCTTAGGGACATCCATAGACATACCTCAGAAATATCTCTAGGGATCTCACTAAAGTTTTCGCATCCTAGTTTCCAAAGGTTAACTAAACCTTTCTTCTGACACCAACAGTAGAGACCCAATCTTGTCATACATGGATATTACATTACTTTTTCGGAATAATTAATACATAACAAAAACAAACACTGAAGGACCGTAATAGTTTAGTGTCTTTGGAAACTCGGAACATAATCTTCTAATCGTGGTGAAAGATATTCAACATCTCCCATAAAGATCTTCCCCTTTTGTTTTCTTACCTAAAACCTTTCTTTATATCCTGGGGAAAAGAAAATATATAAAGGGTGAGATCAAATGCTCAGTAAGGGCATGAAGAAAATAAAACAAACCATATACATTTGAACTTTAAAACACGAACATAAAGTTTACACATCAAAATATTGAGTTGTGAAATAAATCTTGGTAGTATGTAAGGAATAGGTCATAAAGGAACATTAATCATGATAAAATAGCATGGGAAAAAACATGTAATTGTGGAAACCATTAAGCACATGATATGATTTCTATAGTAGCCAAGGCATTGCTTCCAAGACCATCTTAGTGGACAAAGTCCCTTTCTGAATCGAGTTCACTCCTCATTTCAGTCATGTAACACTGAACCAAATTAACTTACCGTTCCAGACATGTCTATCTCATGAGATATAAATCTTTACCCAATGCATTGGAGGGAGATATAGGTCCCACCCATCTCATAATGAAATCATTCTTACGTGTGCCACAACATAAACATAAATCATTCATCATAACCCAAAGAATAAAATGGGTTTCATAAACAACATACCATCATAACATAATCCATATAAAACAAATGGATATCATTTTATCATAAGAAAATTGAAACAATTCAAATCATAGATACATTATACTTGAAACATACACATATTAAATAATGTCATCTTAGATGGAAAATGGTTTTGATAAAACACATGAAATGAATTCTTGAGGAAAATATCCTTTCTTATTCAAAGTCATTTTCTTTTCACAAAATGCCATGAAATTTTAAAGGAAAAGGATTTTTTTGAAAATAGTCATGAAATCTTGTAGAGTAGGCTTCTTGAAAATAAGGAGTTATGAAATCGTAAAAATCCGTTCATGCTGTATAAGTTAAAAAAAAATTCTTCTCATACTTTTGCTGGAAATGTAAAAAAGTACCTCGTATGGTAAACAAAAGAAATATTCATTACATACCATGCAGTAAAAGTCCAAAATGGGTAAAAAGGACTTTAAACATTCATTAAACCATTTTTATAAAACGGTGACATGGATTATAAATATAACCTTAGTAAATACTTACGAATAAACAATCTTGGATAAAAACGAGATTGGGAAAGTTATCCCTTACCTTATGTCCGATATGCTTCGTATGTATCCGAACCTCCTGTATAATGATTTAAATAATTTCATTGACTTATTAAAGAATCATATTCATTGTTATGATATCATATATGGTTCACTCATGACTTTATATTACCCGTTCTTTTGTAAATTCCATGTTAAAGCAGCGTTTTGGGTAAAATCGTTTCATTTATCGTATGTGTTTGGACTTGTTGTTATTGATATTATTATTACTTATATCATGATTTAATAACTTACAGAATGTAAAACATGATTTATATATCATATATATTCCGTATATATATATAATAGATAGATAAATGAAATGAAACACACTGTTTATGGAGACAGTAGGCCGTATGTATGCATGAACGATGTTTTCCTTTCCTTATTGACTTGAATGGAAGTAAGTAAATAACATATACATAAATAAAGTAGCATTATTATTTTATATATACCATTATTATTCATTATATATACTTTATAATCATTCTTGAATTGTTAACATGGAGATTGAATCTCATCGCGCCGTGGAGACGGTAATCCGTACGTACGCACGAGCGATGATATCATTCCCATAATTATTGAATGGAATTAGAGTGGATGATATAATATCTCATAATTAATATCATGTTATAATAACCATATATATATAGTTATTATTTACACCATTATACCCATCCAAGTAAGGTGGTGGTGGAAAAACTGAATACACCACGACGTGGAGACGGTATTCCGTACCTACGCACGCACGGTGATTTCGTTTTCCGTAGGATAGTTAGAAGGTGAAATAGGGTTGTTTAATATTTATAATAACATATCAGTATATAAGTAATACTGATGTTATTAATTTATAATTAAACAACTAAAGAAGAGAAAGTAGTAGAAGAAAGAAACTTGAAATAGTCGGTAGAAGAGATTACCTCTTCCTCGACGCACCTCCTTTAAACTTCTTCTTAGGGCACTAGAGTTGGTCTTTTGAGAAGACCATAACCTCTATGATATAAATAGAGAGGTTTATAAGAGGAATTTTAAGGGTTTTACCAAGATTCAAGGCTCAAAAGGGTGTGAAGAAAAGAGGGAAGTGGTGCCCTTTTTATAAGTGAGGAGAGGGGTACCTTTGAAAAAACTTAAAATATTATTTTATAATAAAGTAATATTCGGTTTATAATAGCTCTAAATTGATTTATTTCGAAGCTAGAGTCAGTATGGGTATAAATACTCTCAACCAATAGGTTTTAGACAAGTTTAGGTTACTATTTTAACCTTATAATTTAGATTTAACTCTAAGTTAAATAATTTAACTTTTACCGTGTCTTCTTGTTTTCTTACACTATATGGTTAATAAACTTACTATAACAAGACAAAAGAACTCCAAGTGGTTCATTATTAATATATATATCCTTATCTAAGTCATTTGGCCGAACCTTATATTTTTAGGAATAAAATAACAATTAATAATATAATATTGTTTTAAAAAACTATTTTATGTCAATTTGGACAGTATTTGGTAATTGATTTTTTTGAAAATCATAACAACATGATTAGTTCGAAAAAATTTAATTGAATCAATACTAACATGTCATAGTAACCTATAAAATTATTTTAATTCATAAAAAGTCTAAAATTACATTTATTTGGGTATTTATAACATCAATTATGTTAATATTTCATTAACAAGGTAATTACTGAATCATCATTGTGTCATATATAAATTAAATTATTTAATGTTTAAAAATTATAAATAAAATACCATTATGTAGGAAATATTTTTATATTTCTAATTAATGTTTATAGTCTAATTTATCTTATGTATAACCCTATATTAAAAATGTTTTAGTTATTAAACTTTGATTTTAATTATTTTAACTATTCTTAAAATAAAATAATAATAGGTGTCCTAATCTAATCCAAGTGGACCAAAAGGGTAATAATTTATTACTAAGGTCGTTTTTGGTCGAATTACACTTATCCAATAGAATTAGGACATGTGTAAGGGTAATAATAATATCATTTTGACCCTTAATTACCCTATTTACTTTTAACCGTGGTAAATAAAAGTAAAAAGTTACTATTCACAAAAAATTATTTTTATCTTATTGAACCAAATTTTACTCCTTGATGTTAATCTTGTCTCTCGGATTTTCGAAATTCCACTCACAGAAGCGGTAAAATTAAGTTTTGTGTAGATTTTTAAATTCTCATAGGATGTGGGTAAAAGATGGTGAAAAGTTTTATAAAATTTTTATATATCTAAAATTATTATAAATTGACTCAAATGAATTACATTGAACTTATATAGGAATTATGTATCAATTTTGACCTAAAATAAATTTAAATAATATAAATAATTATTTAAATAAAAAGTCGGTTTTTAAATAGTAACCCATTGTTTTCACTATTCATCAAAAATTGAAAGTTTTCAGAAAAAATACCAAAAATTCACCCTAGGATAATTTCGATATTATAAATCCAAAAATGAAGTCCATTTTGAAAGATAAAATTTATAAAATTTCAAAAAGTGGGTATTACTATTCATAATGGCTAGTTTATATAATATTTTAATAACATATCGTTGTTTAGTGAAACTCGGTATTGCGTACAACACACGCTATCGTGGAAGGTCGCAATTGCGTGTAAAGCAAGCCAAGTCAGGGTTGTGTGTAGTTCAATATTCCTTTGTTGTTTTTTATAATAGAATCCAAGCATATTTCATTTATACATTGAATATATATATATACACTCAATGTTGCGTAGAATAACTTCTATCAAACAAAATTGAAATTTTGTGTAACATGATCCAAGAATAGTGTTGCGTATACTGCAAGCTAATATGGTGTTGCTTATAGCGCAAGATAATATTGGTGTTGTAGAGACCCGAAGCTTGACGTACATGGACATTACATTACTTTTGCGGAATACTTGGTACATAACAAAAACACACACACAAGGATCGTAATAGTTTAGTGTCTTTGGAAACTCAGAACGTAATCTTCTAATCGTGGTGAAAGATATTCAATATCTCCCATAAAGATCTTCCCTTTTTTTTACCGAAAACCTTTCTTTATATCCTGGGGAAAATAAAACATAAAAGGGTGAGCTCAAATGCTCAGCAAGGTCAAATAAAGGAAATAAAAATCATATCATATCTTTTTGAAAATCATAACCTGCAAAAGAGATCATAATATATTAACATGGAACAAATCATAGAAGTGAAAATGAGATCCCCATAATCATAACATGAAACTTGAAACTTTGTGGCATGAACACATAATCATGGAAAATCATTTCTTGTTAGTCATGACTCATTGCCAAGACTATCTTAGTGGACAAAGTCCCTTTCTGAACCGAGTCACCCTCGTTCCAGTCCTGTTTCACTGAACCGGTATAACCTACCATTCCAGCCATGTCTATCTCATAAGATATAAAATCTTTACCCAATGCATTGGAGGGAGATATAGGTCCCACCCATCTTATAATGAATCCTTTCTTATGTGTGCCACATAATCATAAACCATACATCATAGCGTAACCCATGTAATAAAAATGGGATTCTTAAACAACATGACATCATAAAACAATTCATATAAGACAAAGGAATTCATAAAAATATTTCCATCACAACATAATCAAATCCATGTAATAATAGGGATAAAAACATAACCCTTTTATTATCTTAGATGGAAAATAATTTTGATAAAATACTTGAACTCCATTCTTGAGGAAAATATCCTTTCTACTTCAAAAACATTTTTCCTTTCATAACATGTCATACGACTTTAAAATAAAATAAGTTGATTAAAAATAAACTTGAAAACTTGTAAAGGAAGTTTCTTGGAAATAATGTTTTAAAAATCCATTCATGCCGTATAAGTTAAAAAAAACATTCTTCGTACTTTTGTCGGAAAAGTCAAAAAGTACCTCGTACGAAAAACGACAAAAGATTCCTTTCATACATATTAATAAAAACTCACCGAAGGGTAAAAATGGATTTAAAAAATTGTAGGTGGATGGAAATAATATTACATATTGATGAAACATGGATGTGGATGATAAAATACACCCCAGTAAATACTTACGAATAAACAATCTCGGATAAAAATGAGATTGTGATATTTCCCTTACCTTAGGTCCGATTTTCTTTGTACGTGTCCGAAGCTCATGTATAATGGTTTAAATAATGTTATTGACTTATTCCAGAATCATACATATTGATATGATATCATATATGGTTATATTATTAGCTTCTTGTTAGTAATATTTCATTGTTACTTGTTACTCGGGTCCTTATTGTCTTTTGTTCCTATGCGTGTTTTTCCGAATAAATTCTTATTCTTCTTTTAAGGTTATAGATACCTTATATACAGAATGGTATTAGTGTAACATATATCATATTTATTCATTCAATTCATTTATATAATTACCATGTAATGATGATCATGTAGAATGAGTCGCATCACATCGTGGAGACGGTATTCCGTACGTACGCACGAGTGATGATATCGTTCCTATGATCGTGGAATTGTATTGGAGTATATATCTATTTTTTAAGTATCAATATTACTTTATAATAATCATAAATAGTTACTCATTACACCATTATACCCATCCTTGTAAGGTGGTGGTGGAAAATAGATTACACCACGGCGTGGAGACGGTATTCCGTACGTACGCACGCGCGGTGACTTCATTTTTCCATAGGATGGATAGAAGGTGAATTAGGGTTGTTTAATATTTATAATAACATATCAGTATGTAAGTAATACTGATGTTATTACTTTATCATGAAACAACTAAAGAAGAAGAAGTTGAAGAAGAAAGAAATTGAAAAGATCGGTAATGGATATTACCTCTTCTTTGGAACGCCTCTTTGAATCCTCCACTTAGGGAACTAAGATTGGTCTTTGAATAATACCAGGAACTCTAGGATTATTCTAGGGAAGTGGAGAGGAGAAAATGGCAGGGGTTGGCCGAGATTGAGTGCTCAAATTGGTGTGAGGAGGAGGGGGAGGAGGTGCCCTTTTATAAGGGAGGAGAGGGGCACCTTAGGAATATCTCAAAATATTATTTTATATTAAAGTCAAAATCGGTTTATAATGGTTCCAAAGGGTCTTATTTCGAAGCTAAAGTGGGGATGGGTCGAAATCCTATCATCCAATAGGATTTAGACAAGTTTAGGGTATTATTTTAACCTTATCAATTAGATTTAACTCTAAGTTAAATAATTTAACTTTTACCGTGTATTTTTGTTTTCTTTCACTACATGGTTAATACACTTACTATAACATGCCAAACGAACCCCAAATTGTTTATTATTAATACATATATCCTTATCTAAGTCATTTGGACGAACCTTAGATTTTTAGGAATAAAATAACAATTAATAATATAATATTTTATTTAAAAACTATTTTGTGTCAATTTTGACACTATTTGATATATGATTTTTCTGAAAGTCATAACAGAATTATATGTTTGAACCAAGTTGATTAAATCAACACTAATATATCATAGTAACCTAGAAAATTAGTGTAATTCATAAAAAGTCTTAAATTACATTTATTTTGGTATTTATAATATCAATTATGTCAATATTTCATTAATAAGATAATTACTGCATCATCTTTGTGTCATAAATAAATTAAATTATTTGATGTCTAAAAATTACAAATAAAATACAATTATGTAGGAAATCTTTTTATATTTCTAATGAATATTTACAATCGAATTTATATTATGTACAACCCTATATTAAAAATGTTTTAGTAAATATACTTTGATTTTAACTCTTTTAACTCTTCTTTGAATTAAATAATAATAAATGTCCTAATCTAATCCAAGTGGGCCTAAATGATAATATTTTACACTTAAGGTTGTTTTTGGTCGATATACACTTGTCCAATAGAATTAGGACATGTTTTAGGGTAATATTAATATCATTCTTACCCTTAATTACCCTATTTACTTTTAACCGTGGTAAATAAAAGTAAAAAGTTACTATTCACCAAAAATTATTTTCATCTCATTGAACCACATTTTACTTACTGACATCAACCGTGTCTCTCAGATTTTTGAAATTACATTCACAGAAGTGGTAAAATTAAGTTTTATGAAAAATTCAGTTTTTTAACTACCACTTAGTAGTTTCACTATTCATCAAAAATTGATGTTTTTCAGAACAATGCCAAAATTTCATCCTAAGCTATATTTCATATTCCAAATTCAAAAATGAAGTCTATTTTACCAAATTCATAACATAGAAGTTGCATTAATTAATTTTATAATTAAATCCCGCTGTTAAAACAAATAGCGTGTTTTTAAGAAATAATATCTATCAAAAGATTGACACTTGATTATGTCTGGTTTAAATGTGAAATTACATCCAATGACCAACATTGTATTAAATTGTAAAAATATATTCTAAATATACTTTAAAACCACTCAAATTAATAATTTATCACTATTAATTATTTCGATTAAAAAAGTTTTTTTTAATTATAATTTAGTAATTTTCACTATTCATCAGAATATGAAAGTTATCCGAAAAGTACCAAAATTTCACCTTAGGCTAAATTCGATACTCCGAATCCAAAAATGAAGTCCATTTTGAGAGCTAAAATTTCTAAAATTTAAAAAGTGGTTATTACTATTCATAACGGCTAGTTTTAATAATATTTTAATAGCATATCGTTGTTTCGTGAAACTCAGTATTGCGTACTACACACGCAATCGAGGAAGGTTGCGATTGCGTGTAATGCAAGGCAAGTCAAAGATACGTGTTGTGAAAGCTCCTTTTGGTGTAGCGTACAACACAAGACATTAATAAAATTAAAAAGAATATTTTTCATAAAATCTCGGGCTGTTACATTCTACCCCCCTTAAAATTAATTTCGCCCTCGAAATTCGTTGGGGTTATAAATGGTTTACTATTCGAAAGTTTCTTTAATAGAAACCCACATCGTAAAAAGGAATATCAAAACCAATCTTTAAAAACAAAAGTATGAAACGTAACGGTTACCCAAATAAACTAATCACTGGGTTTCCACATAGGTGAAAATATGGATATGGAAGAGAAATCTAACCATCATGTTCTGATGGAGATTGGTAGAGAACATGGCTATGGAAAATCCAGCAATCACAAAGCCATAAATTTGTGATGATCTAAGGTACCATCTGATTCATCAGATATAAGATCACTAGGACAACATTTTTGGTTTTCAAGATCATTTCCCTAAAGTTAAAGAATTTGAATTAGAATAAATACTTACTTTATTTTGGTACAATCTCACTGTTGTTTGTGCCTTTAACAATTTCCACTTCATCTCTTAAATAAATGAAGTTTAATTTGTTATTCGTGAAGTGTTAGAAGATCATGTGATAGAATGACGGGTCATTCCATTTGTCTCAAACAAAAGTTTAGCAAAAAATTATATACATAAGTCGATCTATAGTGAGATTAATCATATATGGTTCCTAAAATGGACTTATACATCATATTTCATACATATTAATATAATAAAACTAGTTTCTACTAAATAGGGACTTCCTGTAGGCCAGTGGTAGGCGATAAAGGCCAGTCGCACTTCGGTTGTGGGTTCGATTTCCATAGCCTTGTCCGACGCGATGGGCTGTCGCCCGTCCTGCAGGTTGTCCTTTTTCTAAAACTATATTACTATAACATCCCATCAATTATATCGAGAAAACTCCTATCCTTAAACAATACTAACTTATGTACAACATAATCCATTCCAATCTTTTGGCTTATCCATAATACTGCAGTCCACTCTCATAACATAGTGAAAACGATTACCAGAGATTTAACACCATCGTTGATCCCCATATATCATAAGATATGTTTTTTTGGTCACATTCCAAACATTCAAAGTCCTTAATCATGTATTCTCTTGAATACCTTAGTGAAAACATGAATGTAGTTAAAATTTAACACTTTCCACATACCAAAATCCTCAAAATTCTATATACTCAAACAATGATATCACTTAGTCCTTATATCAATCATGAGCTCATGAATATTGTTAAACATTTCGTTTTCTCATTTTCCCTTCATTATGCTCATATCATCTTATTTCCAAAAATATCTCAATCACTTTGAATACCACATTAGACCAATACATAAATATTCCAATACTTTATGATACAACATTATTTTGGAATCCCATTACATAAAAACTTAATCATTCCACCACATCTTTATCATATTCAAAATCGCCAATGGTGATCGCATGTGACTTCCCTTTGTCCTTTGCCTTAAGCGGTTGCTCATGTCGATCATCACTAACCCTTGGATTAGGGCATTTATTAGCATAATGCCCCATTTCCTTGCACTTGAAGCATTGAAGTGTTGGTGGTGCGTTCTCTGCAGTGTTTGCTTTATTCACATCATTAGAAAACCTTTTTCCATTACTTCAACACTCAGCTGCTCGATGACCTTATTTTCCACACTTAAAACATTTTCTAGTCCCTTTAAGACAATCTCCACCATGCTTCTTTCCACACTTTGTGCATAAGGAAACATTCATCTTCTTTTCACCATTATTCTGAGATTTCTCCTTGAACTCCATCTTTCGTTTCTTGTCAAAACCATGAGATGGATATGTAACACCAACTTCCATTTCTACCTTGATAGCACAACGCACAATTTATTCATAGCTACTGAAGTCTCTTATAGCTAATGCCCTTCGAAGAATTGGTTTTAAGCCACTGAAAAATCGATCAACTTTACTTTCAGTTTGGATGATAATGCCAGATGCATACCTTGCAAGTCTTGTAAAATTCGCTTCGTATATACCAAAAGATTCATCATCCTTTTGCTTTAGTTCAAGAAACTCCTTCTCCATCTTTGTTCGAAGAATACGAGGGAAGTACTTACTGAAAAACAAGTTCTTGAACTCGTCCCATTCCATGGACTCAATTTTATCTCTTGGCCTCGTATTCTTGATAAGATTCCACCATTGATCAGCTTCACCTTCCAAACGATATACTACTAAGATGACTTTATCATGTTCAGAACATTGAAGAACTGAAAATATCTTTTCAGTGGTACTGATCCATTGTTCAGCAACAAGTGGATCGGAAGTCCCACTGAAAGAAAGTGGACGTTGCCTCATGAAGGATTCAATAGAATACTGTTCCTTTCTCTACTCATTTGGAAGTACAGAATGATTCATAGCTTGAGTAAGGATAACAATAATATTTTGCACTCCATCTCCCATAACATTTGTTTGTTCAGGAGGACAATCATTGCATTGTCCATTGCATTGATCAACACGGTTCCTTCGGGTTCCAGCCATCGTCTAAAACCCAAAAAGAATAGTGTGAGAGGCAAAAATCATGCTAGGGAAAACAACATTATAAAGGGGGAGTACCTTCAATATCTAACATCTTAGGTTTAATTATATGATTTCTAGCGTAGTTCTAGTACTATAACCTATAGTTATACTTAACCTTAGGGACATCCCTAGATATACCTTAGAAATGTCTCTAGGGACCTCACTAACGTTTTCGCATCCTAGTTTCCAAAGGTTGACTAAACCTTTCCTCTGATACCAACTGTAGAGACCCGAAGCTTGACGTACATGGACATTACATTACTTTTGCGGAATACTTGGTACATAACAAAAACACACACACAAGGATCGTAATAGTTTAGTGTCTTTGGAAACTCGGAACGTAATCTTCTAATCATGGTGAAAGATATTCAATATCTCCCATAAAGATCTTCCCTTTTTTTTACCTAAAACATTTCTTTATATCCTGGGGAAAATAAAACATAAAAGGGTGAGCTCAAATGCTCAGCAAGGTCAAATAAAGGAAATAAAAATCATATCATATCTTTTTGAAAATCATAACCTGCAAAAGAGATCATAATATCTTAACATGGAACAAATCATAGAAGTGAAAATGAGATCCCCATAATCATAACATGAAACTTGAAACTTTGTGGCATGCACACATAATCATGGAAAATCATTTCTTGTTAGTCATGACTCATTGCCAAGACTATCTTAGTGGACAAAGTCCCTTTCTGAACCGAGTCACCCTCGTTCCAGTCCTGTTTCACTGAACTGGTATAACCTACCGTTCCAGCCATGTCTATCTCATGAGATATAAAATCTTTACCCAATGCATTGGAGGGAGATATAGGTCGCACCCATCTTATAATGAATCCTTTCTTATGTGTGCCACATAATCATAAACCATACATCATAGCGTAACCCATGTAATAAAAATGGGATTCTTAAACAACATGACATCATAAAACAATTCATATAAGATAAAGGAATTCATAAAAATATTTCCATCACAACATAATCAAATCGATGTAATAATAGGGATAAAAATATAACCCTTTTATTATCTTAGATGGAAAATAATTTTGATAAAATACTTGAACTCCATTCTTAAGGAAAATATCCTTTCTACTTCAAAAACATTTTTCCTTTCATAACATGTCATACGACTTTAAAATAAAAGAAGTTGATTAAAAATAAACTTGAAAACTTGTAAAGGAAGTTTCTTGGAAATAATGTTTTAAAAATCCATTCATGCCGTATAATTTAAAAAAAAACATTCTTCGTACTTTTGTCGGAAAAGTCAAAAAGTACCTCGTACGAAAAACGACAAAAGATTCATTTCATACATATTACTAAAAACTCACCGAAGGGTAAAAATGGATTTAAAAAATTGTAGGTGGATGGAAATAATATTACATATTGATGAAACATGGATGTGGATGATAAAATAGACCCCATTAAATACTTACGAATAAACAATCTCGGATAAAAATGAGATTGTGATATTTCCCTTACCATAGGTCCGATTTGCTTTGTACGTGTCCGAAGCTCCTGTATAATGGTTTAAATAATGTTATTGACTTATTCCAGAATCATAAATATTGATATGATATCATATATGGTTATATTCTTAGCTTCTTGTTAGTAATATTTCATTGTTACTTGTTACTCGGGTCCTTATTGCCTTTTGTTCCTATGCGTGTTTTGCCGAATAAATTCTTATTCTTCTTTTAAGGTTATAGATAACTTATATCCAGAATGGTATTAGTGTAACATATATCATATTTACTCATTAAATTCATTTATATAATTACTATGTAATGATGATCATGTAGAACGAGTCGCATCACATCGTGGAGACGGTATTCCGTACGTACGCACGGGTGATGATATCATTCCTATGATCGTGGAATTGTATTGGAGTATATATATATTATTTCAGTATCAATATTACTTTATAATAATCATAAATAGTTACTCATTACACCATTATACCCATCCTTGTAAGGTGGTGGTGGAAAATAGATTACACCACGGCGTGGAGACGGTATTTCGTACGTACGCACGCGTGGTGATTTCATTTTTCCGTAGGATGGATAGAAGGTGAATTAGGGTTGTTTCATATTTATAATAACATATCAGTATGTAAGTAATACTTATGTTATTACTTTATCATGAAACAACTAAAGAAGAAGAAGTTGAAGAAGAAAGAAATTGAAAAGATCGGTAATGGATATTACCTCTTCTTTGGAACGCCTCTTTGAATCCTCCACTTAGGGAACTAAGATTGGTCTTTGAAGAAGACCAGGACCTCTAAGATTATTCTAGGGAAGTGTAGAGGAGAAAATGGCAGGGGTTGGATGAGCTTGAGTGCTCAAATTGGTGTGAGGAGGAGGGGGAGGAGGTGCCCTTTTATAAGGGAGGAGAGGGGCACCTTAGGAATATCTCAAAATATTATTTTATATTAAAGTAAAAATCGGTTTATAATGGTTCCAAAGGGTCTTATTTCGAATCTAAAGTGGGGATGGGTCGAAATCCTATCATCCGATAGGATTTAGACAAGTTTAGGGTATTATTTTAACCTTATCAATTAGATTTAACTCTAAGTTAAATAATTTAACTTTTACCGTGTTTTTTTGTTTTCTTTTACTACATGGTTAATACACTTACTATAACATGACAAACGAACCCCAAATTGTTTATTATTAATACATATATCCTTATCTAAGTCATTTGGCGGAACCTTAGATTTTTAGGAATAAAATAACAATTAATAATATAATATTTGATTTAAAAACTATTTTGTGTCAATTTTGACACTATTTGATATATGATTTTTGTGAAAGTCATAACAGAATTATATGTTCGAACCAAGTTGATTACATCAACACTAATATATCGTAGTAACCTAGAAAATTAGTGTAATTCATAAAAATTCTTAAATTACATTTATTTTGGTATTTATAATATCAATTATGTCAATATTTCATTAATAAGATAATTACTGCATCATCTTTGTGTCATAAATAAATTAAATTATTTGATGTCTAAAAATTACAAATAAAATACCATTATGTAGGAAATCTTTTTATACTTCTAATGAATATTTAGAATCGAATTTATCTTATGTACAACCCTATATTAAAAATGTTTTAGTAAATATACTTTGATTTTTACTCTTTTAACTCTTCTTTGAATTAAATAATAATAAATGTCCTAATCTAATCCAAGTGGTCCTAAATGATAATATTTTACACTTAAGGTTGTTTTTGGTCTAGATACACTTGTCAAATAGAATTATGACATGTGTTAGGGTAATATTAATATCATTCTTACCCTTAATTACCCTAATTACTTTTAACCGTGGTAAATAAAAGTAAAAAGTTACTATTCACCAAAAATTATTTTCATCTCATTGAACCACATTTTACTTACTGACATCAACCGTGTCTCTCGGATTTTTGAAATTCCATTCACAGAAGCGGTAAAATTAAGTTTTATGAAAAATTCAGTTTTTTAACTACCACTTAGTAGTTTCACTATTCATAAAAAATTGATGTTTTTCAGAACAATGCCAAAATTTCATCCTAAGCTATATTTCATATTCCGAATTCAAAAATAAAGTCTATTTTACCAAATTCATAACATAGAAGTTGCATTAATTAATTTTATAATTAAATCCCGCTGTTAAAACAAATAGCGTGTTTTTAAGAAATAATATCTATCAAAAGATTGACACTTGATTATGTCTGGTTTAAATGTGAAATTACATCCAATGACCAACATTGTATTAAATTGTAAAAATATATTCTAAATATACTTTAAAACCACTCAAATTAATAATTTATCACTATTAATTATTTCGATTAAAAAATTTGTTTTTAATTATAATTTAGTAATTTTCACTATTCATCAGAATATGAAAGTTATCCGAAAAGTACCAAAATTTCACCTTAGGCTAAATTCGATACTCCGAATCCAAAAATGAAGTCTATTTTGAGAGCTAAAACTTCTAAAATTTAAAAAGTGGTTATTACTATTCATAACAGCTAGTTTTAATAATATTTTAATAGCATATCGTTGTTTCGTGAAACTCAGTATTGCGTACTACACACGCTATCGAGGAAGGTTGCGATTGCGTGTAATGCAAGGCAAGTCAAAGATACGTGTTGTGCAAGCTCCTTTTGGTGTAGCGTACAACACCAGACATTAATAAAATTAAAAATAATATTTTTCATAAAATCTCGGGCTGTTACAGGTGTAGTGTACAACAAAAGATATGAAAGAAATTAAAAATAATATATCTCATAAAATCCCAGGGTGTTACAAGCACAGATTGATTCTTGATCACTGGTCATCGCTGTCCGGACAACCAGGGTGAATTTTTGACTAGGATGGCTTGTCGAGCGGCCTCCAGATTCGGAATGGTACCATGTTGATGGTATTCTTTAACCAATGCATTTGAGACCCGACATTGCAGATGCTGAGTGGGTGATGTCTTCCTCAGAGTGGAAGAGGATCCAGCAGGAGTAGTGGCAGAGGCATTCATAGGTGTGAATTTTAGAGAAACCATTTCTGTATTGTAGAGAGATCTTGGAAAAGAGTTCCCACTTGATATAACAGACATAATCAAGATAAGTTTGGCCACTACATCTTTTGGATGAGTATATGTGTTATTGATTGCTTTGCTGGCCCTCACATTGAATTAAATAGGGGCCTAACAAATAAGTAAAACATAATTTTAACTTGGTTAAGGATTCACGTCGGGTTCTCTATTTTTTTTTTCTCCCTGGAAATGGGGATGACCTCGTTTGTTTAAGGTTAAAACTTTTCCAATCGGTTTGTAACAGGTTTATTCATAGAACCGGAAACATCCAATGATTCTATATCCATTTGGACTTACTTTCCAAAGGTAGTTGCTCATTAGTTGTGGACCGATGAGGATTAAGAATTTGCATTGGTCAAGAGGATGGGAGGTTAGGCTCATCACACCTTTTTTTGGGGGAATTATTTCCTACTCTAGGACTCTCTTATAGATTTAAGTTATGTTCACGAATCCTTATTAATTTACCAAGAATGAAAATGAGTTTTTCCTTTAGACTTTGCAATCAATGATTGATATTTATGGGATTTATAGAATTTATTTATATGTATTTGAGGTTCTTCATCGATGGAGAATCATCCGTATGTATTAGAGATCCTTAATCAATGGTATCCTTCAATACATTATATAGAAATCTCTTGGTCATTATGATGACCATACTGGTTTTAAAGCCACTCAGTGGGGCACTTGAAGTTTATTGTCATTCATAAGGACATAGATTATTTCAGAGTCGGGATCATACCTACAGATGGGCTACCTACGTATCCTTGTTAGAAAAGGAATCAGAACCCACATAGTTCGGGAATTAAGATATAGTTTAACATCATATGGGACGGATGAGAATTAATGGGTGATGGGCTTGAACCTTAGAAAGTATTCCTATGTAATCTAATTTTAAGTTAGAGATCAAAGTCCAGATAGTTCAAGTAAAAAGTGTGGGGCTTACGTATGATTAACGGACCAAAGAGATGTGTCATAGTTACTTTTAAACTCTAAGCTCACATGAGTCATGCTCGGTGTGAGAAACAAGAGGTATCAGTAAACCTGGCGATTTGTGCCACAAAATATGTAGTCATAAGGAATGATATGGGGCTTATGTATGTGTGACTTCCCAAGTAAATGAAGACCAGGACTTAGTTTAGGAAAGAAGCCCAGAAGCAGGGTCCATAAAGGTATTTGTACATTATGGAGATTTGGATACTCTAACTTGGGGATTACTCCTGAGGAGGATGCTCAAATTATGGGGAACTTATGATTGGGTTTTATTACTAAGAAGGAAGCCCAAATCAAAATAAAATAAGGTTGGGACTTACTTCTGAGAAGGAGGCCTAGGTTAGGGGAAAATATGACTTGGGCTTATTCCTGAGAAGGAGGCCCAATTTAACGAGACATTTAACTTGGGGATTATTCCTGAGAAGGAGGCCAAAAGTTAAAGGGGACTTGGGGCTTACTCATAAGGAGTATTCCCATTAATAGGGTCCATAAAAGTATTTGTGCTTTATGGAGATTTAGATTCTTAATTTGGGGCTTACTCCTAAGGAGGATGCCCAGATTAAGGGGGATTTGACTTATGACTGGGGATTACTCCTAAAAATGTGGCCTAGGTTAAAGGAAATTATAATTGGGAGTTACTCCTGAGAAGGAGGCCCAAATTAGGGATTATCTCATCTTAAGGGATGAGCTTAAATGAAGGGAACCTCTAACCGTAGTGATATAAAGTTATATAAATCACAAGGTTTTGAGAGATGTTCCATAGAATTTCTTTCAGATAAGGAACCAACAAAGTAACCATGCCATAAGTGGCTTTGAAGAGGGTTTTGAAGGCTAAATCTTGAATAGGAGAGGTGGATTTGAAGAAAAGAGTTGAATAGGAAGGAGGGGCACCCAAAAAGAGCCAGGCGAGAAAGTCCTGTTTGGGCACGGAAGTCCTAGCCATGCAAGTATACTTGCGCGACATGGGTGTACTTGGGAGACGGTTAACCAATATGGTAATAATTGGGTGATACTTGGCTCAAACCCTTAGTATTATCCCTAAAGTCTTCCAAAAGGTTGGTGTGCAAGTTCTGTTGAAGGGGTAAGGTGGCGCGCAAGTGTGGCCATTTCCCTTAAGGGTTAGACACTTAGGCGCACAAGTGTTGATGAATTTCAACACTTAGGCCTTGTTACCCCTCTTTAGATCTTCCATTCTAGGTAAGAAATTACCTTAGAAGTGTTTGGAAGACTTCAAGCAAAGACTAGGGTGCCGAGAGCTTAAATCTTACATTTGGATTTTTCGTCCTTTTTTTGGGGGGGGGCACAAGGGGTATTTATAGCATACCCGAGGCTTGGGAGAAATTTTTCTTAGGTCATTCAAGTGACTTTTGCACCTTATGTCTGGCACGCAAGTGACCTGCACACTTAAGGCTGGCGCGTAGGTATACGTGCGCACCTTAATGCCTTTTCACTTTTTTGATGATTTTTCCTTCTTCTTTGCTTGAATTACTCTCCTTAGTCAATCTTTGGACTCTGTGATGGAAGGGAGCATCAAAAATCTTTAATATACTTATGTTGGGATATATATATATTCCTTCTGGTTTTGGAGAAATTTGAAAACCAAGGAAAAATGTTAACTCACCCATCATACTCATTTCAAAATCAGATTTCATTAGATCCACAAAGGAATCAGTTAAAGATTTATGATTTGAACCAAATATAATGTCATCAACATAAATTTGAACAATCAAAACATTTTTCTTATCTTTCTTTATAAAAAGAGTTGGATCTGCATTTACCTTAACATAATTATTTTGAAGAAAAAATCCTGTAAGTCTATCATACCAGGCTTAAGGGGATTTCTTAAGTCCATACAAAGCTTTGGTAAGTCTAAAAACTTGATTGGGAGGTTTTGTATCTTCAAAACCAAGAGTTTGTTCAACAAAAACTTCCTCTTGAACATAAACATTAAGGAAAGAATATTTCACATCCATTTTTAAAAGTTTAAAATTGAAGAATGCTGCAAAGGCAAGTAAGATGGGAATAGATTCAAATCTAGCTACTAGAGCATAGGTTTATTCATAGTCTATTCCCTCTTGTTGATTATATCCTTTAGCAACTAATCTAGATTTATTTATAACTATGATTCCATTTTCATCACACTTATTTATGAAGACCCGTTTTACTCCAATTACATAAGTTTCCTTAGGTCTTTCAACTAAGGTTCAGACTTTATTTCTTTCGAATTCATTTAGCTCATCTTGCATAGCTTTTATCCAATAATTATCACCTCAAGCTTCATCACTGTTTTTTGGTTCTAATTAGGAAAGAAATGCTAGATGTTCTACTTCATTTCTTAAGTAATTTCTAGTACTTATGGGTTTATTTACATCACCAATGATACTATCACTAGGATGATTCTTAAGAAACAACTGATTTGGGTTTTGTAAAACCTTTTCATCAATATAGGGTAGAAAGTATTCTGGGGTAAATGTTTTAGAATTATCTTCTTGGACATTTTCCTTATCAGAAGGATCTTCTAACAAAGGTTGATAGTCAGTTTTTGAAAACACATATGAAGATTTAGGTTGGGGTTATTTAAAAACAAAAGGATCAGTTTCATCAAATTTCACATGTACTGTCTCTTCAACAGTACAAGTGTTTTTATTGAAAACCCTATAAGCCTTAGAAGTTGTGGAGTAGCCTAAGAAAATTCCTTCATTATATTTTGGTGTGAATTTATGTAGATTATATTTAGTATTAATAATGAATACTTTGAAACCAAAAACCTTAAAGTAGGAAAGTCTAGGTTTTCTACCATTCCATAACTCATAAATAGTTTTATTAAGAAAAGGTCTAATCAAAACTCGATTTATAGTATAACAAGCAGTACTTACAACTTCAGCCCAAATTTTTTTGGATATAGAATACTCACTCAACATGGTTCTGGTTATCTCTTGAAGAATTCTATTTCTTCTTTCAACAACACCATTTTGTTGAGGTGTTCTAGGTGCTGAAAAGTTACGAGTAACGCCTTTTATACTACAAAAAGTTTCAAAATCAGAATTTTGAAATTCTCCTCCATGATCATAATGAATAGTTATCAAAGGAAGGTTTTTCTCATTTTTAACTTGGGCTCTAAAACTTTTGAAATAGGAAAAATCTTCAGATTTCTTGGCTTGAAAATAGACCCACGTAAATCTAGTGTAATCATCAACTAAGACAAATACATAATATTTGCCTCTAATGCTTCCAGTTTGTATAGGAACAAAGAGATCCATATGCACTAACTATAATTCTTCAGTAGTTGAGACTTCAATGACTGATTTAAAACTTGATTTATGTTTCTTGCCATATTGAAAAGGATCACAAACTTTTTAAGAATCAAATCTAATATCCGGTAGATCCTTAACTAATACTTTCTTAGACAGTTTGCATAAGGTCCTAAGGTTACAATGACCTAAACTTCTATGCCACAACCAAGAATGATCTTCCATTTCACCAAGTCAAGGTAAGTCTTGGATCCTAAGGTCTTCTAAGTTTAGGGTGTAAACATTCTCTTGCTTATGGGGAGAAAGAATAAATTATTCCTTGGAATTGTGTACTAAGAACTTGTCATTCCTAAAATTCACAAGGTAGCCTTCATCACATAATTATCTTATGCTGATGTGGTTGTGCTTAAGACCCTTAACAAAAAAAAACATTTGAAATCAAAGTTTTTTCCAAGAATAACGATGTTACCTATACCAATAATTTCTCCCTGAGCATTATCTCTGAAAGTTATTTTTCCTCCTTTCATCTTGATAATATTTTCAAATAATATTTTATTAACAGACATATTCCTGGAACATCCACTATCCATGTACCAAGTATTGCTGTTGTTACCATCTTTATTTTCCTGAAAATAAAAAAGTTAGACTTTCATGAATCCAAACTTCCTTGGATCCAGAATTTTTAGACAAAAAAATTTTGGGTATCCATATTTGTTTAGAAAAATAAGCTTTATAAAACCCAAGAGATTGAACCTTATTTAAAGAGAAAATTTTCCTCCAATTCCCACCACTTTGACATTTAGTACAAAAAGGGGCTCTGGAAGGAATAAAATAGTTGTTTTTGAAAATAGGTTTTTGGTGAGTATAACCCACTCCAGTAGTATTTCCTTGAGGTTTAATTTGAGAATACATCTTGTCAAAATTTTCCTTACCAGAAGTAAAGTTTTCAAGAAGTTTCTTAAGGGAATATATTTCGGATTTTAGTCTAATGACTAAATTTCTATCCTCAGGAATTATTTCCTTAGAGTTATATTTTTCCTCAAAAACACTTAATTTTGAAATAGCATTCTTAAGATCTTTTGAAAGTTTTTCCTTTTAGAATTTACTTACTTAAGGTCTTTAGAAAGTTTTTCTAAAAGATCATCCTTATCTTTAAGATCTCTAGAAAGATATGAAATATCTTTTGTAATAACTTATTCTCTATTATTTGCCTTATCCAATCTCTTAGAAATTTTACAATTTTTTGATTCTAACAACTTGGAAAATCTAGATACTTCTTCATACGAAGGTATTTCTTCACTATATGAAGATGAATTATCTTCATTAGAAGTAATATCTCCAGAATAGTAATTATTATCAAGAGATAAATTTGTTAAAGCCTCAGCAGAGCGTACCTTGGCCATAAGACATGTGTTAGGGAAAGAATTAGTAGCCATGAATCCCATATTTTTCTATGCTGATGATTTATATTCATAAGATTCGCTTTATTAAGAGTCTCCACAGCTATCACTGCAAGTATCATTTGCTTTAATACTTTTCTTGTGCTTCGAGAGATAGAACTTCTTCTTGTTTCTTTCTGAATTCCTTTCCTTCTTTCCCTTCTTTTTCAAAAGAGGGAAATCAGGTCTGATATGACCTGTTCTTATACACTCATAACATGTAACTCCCCCATCTTTCTACTCTTTGTAATATCTCTTCTTGAATTTATTCAGATAGTTCTTATAAGCTACTATCTTGTTCATTCTCTGAGCAAGATTAGCTAATTCATTCTCATACTTCTCTGTATCACTAGATTCTGACTGAATAGTAACTTTATTTGACTTAGATCTAGTAACTCTTTCTAGAGTCTTGGATTTCATATGCTTAGAAGTAGTTTTAAAAGCAACTCCTCCATTCCCATTCTTCTTTTTGACATTATCAACATCTCTCTTCATTCTAGTCTCATGCTGAAGAAGAGTTCCAAACAATTCATCTAAGGAAATCTGGGTAACTTTCTTGTTCTCATCAATTACTATCCTCTTGGACTCCCACTCATTTGGAATGATGTCTCTGATTTTATCTACAAGAGCCTCATCATCTAACCATTTTCTCCCATAGACTATAAGGTATTCACGATAGTCATAAAACCTTTACTGGACTTTGCTTATAGGTTCTCCATAAGGAAAATTAAAGACATGGTATTCATCTCTCAACATAGCTCTTCTTGTCTCTAAAACATTAGATGTACAAAAATGTGTAACTTTAAGTTTCTTCCAGATACTGTTTGCAGTTTCACATGAAGATATTTGACTATAAATGTTCCTAGTCATAGAACATAACAAAGTATTTCTGACTCTGAAATTTGTTTGATATTATGATTTTTCCTGATTAGTAAAAGTTCTCAATTCCTTATTAGGAATCTTATAATCTACTGTCAGCATTAGATAGTTATCAACTCTAGTGTTAATAACGAAATTCTTCATCCTATCTCTCCAATACTCATAATCATTTCCATCAAAAATAGGGGTTCTGGTAGGATTTAGATTGTCAATAGAACCAACATTCAAACCTTCCATCTTAAGAAAAATCTTGGTACACAAACTTGTTAGTAATATAAGTTTTTAAACAAGGAAATATATATCCTAAGAAAGGAAAAATATAGAACTAGAGTATCTCTAAGCAAAAGTGAATCCGAAATTATGAATCCGAAAATGTGAATCCGAAAAACTGATTCTGGAAAAATGAAGAAGAAGATTTTTCTTCTAGAGAAAAGAAAAATTATATGTGAATATAAGTATTTCAGAAACCTCCTTTGATACCAATTGTTGGAATGGTTCAGAGTATGAGGTTACCAACCTCTGATACCAATTGTTGGATCGATAGATACAATAAATATGATACTGATTTTAGTATCAAAATATGATGCAGATACTCAAAATACAAGAGGGTGTGGGGGGGGGGGTGAATTGTATATTTTAAAAATTCCTTTGGAACTTTTAAAAACGATTATGTTTAACAAGGTTAAACAAGGTAATTCACAAAACCTCTAGACTCTAAAAACTTGCTTGATTCTGGAAAAGTGATTCTAGAAATGAAACTTTAACAAAAGTTTACAACAACTAAGATTCTGCCTTAAAGTGTATAGAATCCAATAAAAATAGAGTACAAGTTTAAAGAATTATAAGAAAGTTATAATTTCCTTAACAATCAGAATTACAGTGGAAAACAAAACTAAAACACTACAAGTAACAAGTTGTAACTCCTTTAACCCAAAGAGAAGGTTATCCAACAACCCTGGATAAAGGTCCCTTGATTTATACTTTAAAGAAAGTCTATCTTGCCCAAACTCAGGTAAACCCTCAATCTGAAGATTGGTATCTATCTTGCTATCCCCGTAAGCCCTCGATTTTTAAGGAAATCGGCACCTCTGATTTCACAACCCAAAGTCTCTGATTTCAAGGAAATCACACCTCTACACTAAGCAAATCTGCATGAAGCAAAGTTTGAAAAAGCCATTCAAACTTTCTTCATGAAGCGTGAGATGTTATAAGATCCTATCTCTCTAGAAATCACTTCAACAGCATGTAAGAACATTTGTCAAAAGTTAAAAGTGTTCAGTCCTGAGCTCGTTCAAATGAGATCCTATTTATAGGCACGACTTCAACGATCATCTCTCTCCTACAACAGTCATATTTTTCCTTGAATTTCAGAGGGACCTATACATGTGTCACTCAAACAATGGTTAGTTAGTAACTGAAATCATGACATAGTTTTATAACAAAAAAAAGTGTAAGAAAAAATATGGTTACATAACTAAAATACAATATTCGGAATGTAAGCAAATATAAAGTTCGGAATATAACCAAAAATTAATTTAGAGTTTATAATACAAGGATATTCGGATTCTATTTTCTAGGAATTCAAAACCTGAACTTACAAAGTTCAGAGTTAGAGTTCATGAGAATTCAGAGTCAGAACTTAGAAAGTTTAGAGTCTGAATTCTAAGAACTCGGAGTCAGAACTCAGAAAGTTCGTAACCAGAATTCTGATAATTCGGATTCAAAACTCATAAGAGTTCGTAACCAGAATTCATATCTAGAATTCAGAGTTAGAACTCAGAAGAGTTCATAACCAGAAGTCGTAATCATAATTCAGAGTCAAAACTCAGAAGAGTTCGTTATCAGAATTCGTAATCAGAATTCAGAGTCAGAACTCAGAAGAGTTCATAATCAAAATTCGTAATCAGAATTCTGAGAATTTGGATTCTAAAATAGAATGCTTAATATCTAGGTAATTATAGGATTCTGAGGTTTTGGTTTCAAACCAAATTTTATACTAAAAATTATGATATTAACAATGAAAATATGGTAAGGATAAATTTCCTTGGGGATGGAAATTTTTCCTTATAGAAGTAAAAAACAGGGTAAAATGAAATTTTCCTTGAGATAAGGTGTTTGTGATTTTCAAAAAAAAAGGAAAGGTAAAGTCATAAGGAAAAATTAATGACCCAACAATCTCCCCAAGTATGAAGGAATGAAAAAGTCATAAGAAAAACCTTATTGACTCAACACTATTTTGGTTGTCCTTTAGTTTTGTTGGACCTGCAACTTTTTGTTTTACCTTATTTTTTGAGTTGCATCACTATTGGAATTTTCTTTCAGTTATGGTATGTATTTTTTTTTTATGTTTTTTATTATGTCATTCTTTTTTCTATGTGTATATTCCATGTATCTTATTCAGTTTGGGTGAAACCATTCCCTATGGTTTTTCTTTGATGCATGAATGCTAGTTTCCAGCCCATAAGGATTAGGAACACCCTTTGGGCATGTATAAGATTAGCTCAAGTACCAATTTATGAGGGTAAACCAAGTTTTTAAATTAAAAAATATTACTAGTTATTTAATAAAAGACTTAGAAAAATCATTGAAAGCAATAATATTTCAGTTTCTTAAAATGAGTAAAATTCTAAATCAGGAAAGAAGATTTTAGATTCCAATAGGCACATTTCATATGAAAGCAATTTAGTTTTTGAATATGAAAATAAAGAGGAAGTGGTGGATCAGGAGGAGTTTAAGAATTTATTGAGAACTTAGATTCTAGATCTTATGATGAGGAAATTGTAGTAAGAACAACAACTACAAATGGAAATTCCAATAGAGCAGAAGCCACTAAAAGTAACATTTTTTTGACTGGATACCCTCAGTTCAAAAAAATAAGAGAATAAATTTACAATAATAAATTCTTTTCTATTTTAGTATGAGCCAAAAAATGATGAAGATGATGCTAAGGGTGATCATTAGGCCACTGATATGAATGAAGATCTTGAAAAAATAGAGAAAAATTATAAATCAAAAGTTGTTTTAAGGTCAAAGAATAATAATGTTATTAGAACCAAATTGGTTTTTTGAAACAAAATTAATGGATATTTCTAGGTTAAAAGGAACAAGGAATGAATATTTTATAGAGTCTTTTCCTAGATTTAATGCATTTATGTTTGTGAGACATTTTCACTAGTGGATCAACTTGAAACTATAAGATTATTTTTGATTATGTCTATAAAAAAGGGTTCAAAGTGTATCAAATGGATGTAAAATCAACATTATTGAATGAATTACTAAAATAAGAGATTTGTATTGAATAAAATGATGGTTTAATCATTTATTAAAATTAAGGGAAGGTTTTCCTATTGAATAAGGATTTATATGGCATAAAATAAGTACTAAGGGTCTGACACTCGCAACTGTACCTTTATTTAAAGAAGCCCAATTTTAAAATAGGAGGGGTTTATCATAATCTATAAATCAAGAAGTAGAAATAGATACAGATTTTGGTGCTTATATATATTTACAAAATCATATTTGGATTCTCAGTTGACACCTAATGAGATAAATTTTCAAGACTCACAATGTATGAATTTAAGATGTCACTTATTGGTGAATTATAATTTTTATTTGGATTATAGGACATTCAAATAAATAATGAGGCATTTATTTCCCAAACCAATTATACTAAGGAAGTGATCAAATGGTTTCACATGGATCATTCTAAGTCAATTGATACACTAATGGACATCGAGATGAAACTATCAAAAAATTAAGAAGACAAAGATGATGATGTGACACGTTATTATCATATCATTAGGAAATTTCTGTACTTAACATCCACACAACCATAAATTGAATTTTAAATATGTCCATATAAATAGCACCAAAATTTTTCCTAAATAAATCCACATTGAATATGTTAGATGACTTCTTCCTTATATCAATCACACAATGGATTTTGTGCTGTTTTATTAGAAAAAAATCACATTAGCAACGCATGGGATTTACTAAGGAAGACTGGACAGGTTCAGTGGATGATAAAAATATACACCATGTGGTTCTATCTATCTTAGAAGATATTTAATTTATTTTATTAACAAGAAGTGATATATCGTCATATATTTAAGTATGATGGAGGTTAAATATGTAAAATTCACTCAGGCTTTTACCTAGTTGATATAGATGAAATAAAAAATTGAATACATTGAGTTGGAAGTGGAATATTCTATTTGAATCAAGTGTGATAACTTTAGTTCCATAATACTCAAAAAAAATTCCATTCATAATTTTAGGAACATACACATTGATATTAAATATCACTTCAAAAAGGATATGTTTGAGCAATAGGTGGTGAGATTGGAGTATGTGTTTACTCAAGATCTGGTGGATGATAAAATGACTAAGGAAATATCCAAGGAATATTTTGAACTAAATTATTTGGCTCTTAGAGTCTAACTGAATCCCTATAACTAAATTATTTGGAATAGGGACCCCCACTCCCTTGTGGGAATTGATTTTAAAATAAACTTATGTTTTATCTTTTAAATTCATAACTTGAATATCCAATTATTTTTTTGAACCTTCAAGTGAGTGATCCATGGGTTCATTTACAAATGGGGATAAAGTATTAATGTCATAAAGGGAGATAAAAATGTATATTTTCTATTGAAAAATAGGGATTATTATTTTTTTAAGAGGGGGGAGAGTACTTGAATGCTTAATCTAGGGGATCAGATTTGGGAGTTAAAGATGATGTGAATGAAGTCCTACTAAGTGTTTTCATGATGATATTCTCATAAAAATATTATTTATTAAACCAAGATTAACTTATATGGACTTAGAGTTTGTGATTAATGAATCATTGATATAGCTCTAGAAGGTAAGATTTTCATATAGTGTTACGAGTTTGATATGATGAGTTATGATTTTTTCTCAAAAATAAAATGTTGAATATGTTTTGGAATTGTAAAAAAATCCAAAGGGGAAGATTATTGTCAAAAATTATTTTAGTGGTTTTTTAGATTGTGTTCATTGATAATTAGGATGAATTTTTCTCTATAATACTTACAAGTTTATATAGAATCTTCTATGTGATGGAAGGATGATTTTGGAACTTGTCCAGTAGAAATAGGTGGTCACCACGACATAGTGAACTTGTATAAGCCGAGGTGGGTGCCAAAATTCCCAGAGGGATTACAACATATCATGGTGTACAGTGTTTTGAATATGATCCCACTAGTAATTATAATAACCATGGTGTAGCTCAAGAAAAGGAAAAAAATAAAACAAATTTATGTTTTAATATATATAGGAAGGAAAAATTGGCCATCCATAGCTAAACATAGGCAGAAAATGAGAATATAGCGTAGGCCAACACAAGTTGCTGAAGAGAATAGATGGTATGGGTTGATGCCAGAGTGAATGAAAAATGAGTAATCATATAATATAGAAACATTTTATACCCTCTAGGATAGGGATATACCCAATGGAATTGATTGAGTTGAGTATAGTGCATTCAAGTTGAATAAAAAATAAGAAATCATGGTATAGGGCAACACTGCAAATCACCCAGGACATTGAGGTACTTAATGGATATGATCAAGATGATGAAAAAATGTTATGGTTGATAAATTAATGACTTTCTAAGGTTAATTTTTATGTGAGTCCACTACCTATGATCTCTGTTCTATATAGAAGAAGGCAGACAACACCTTGGAGGAAGAAGGTTGAAAAAAATCTAGAGGATCCACACCATGTCGTGGAACATGATGTTTTTCTTTAAAGTTATACTTGTGTAAAATAATAAGTGAAAACATGGATGTTTTGGGTCTTTTGGTCAAGTCCAAATGATTTTCAAGTAACACAAACTTGAAAATAGTGAAATAGGAAGATGACGTCAGGCACTCCATAGTAGAAGCCAAGGTAGGTGGAGAATGGGAAACCAGAGGAAAAAAAATATATAGATGACTGCATTGCATTTCTAAAATCCTTGTGAAACAAGGTTAAGCAATCTATAAGAGTTTTTATCACCATGGTGTACTCGTGCAATATTAAGTGTAGAAGGTTCCTTGAGAACCCCTAAGCCATGGCCTATGTAATTTTGGAGTGTCAGGCATAGTGATAATTGGGTTTTTAAGAGGAATTTGAAATGGAAAATCAGGGATCGAAGTGTTTTAAGGGTTATTTTTTCAAGAGAACCACCACACCATGTTTTATTGTCAAAGTTATAGCTAGGAATTTCAAAGGGTGTTTCTCCTTGAACAAAAAATAGAAGGATATCACCACGATTTTTGGTTACACTAAAAATATCAATTTATGAGTGGTTATTAAGTAGTTTGAATACACATTTTAAGTTTAAAAAATTATAATTTAATGGGGATTCACTTCAAAGAGATATAAAATATTGAATAGATTAGAAGGGTTTGACATGAAGAAGAAAAATTAGTGGGAGGTGTGGAATTTTAGACACTCTAGAATGAAGAAGAAGAAGATCCTAGAGAATTTTTTGCTATAAGGTGTGTGAAATTATTCAATCCAAATAAAGTGAAGAAAAGTGATGCACTATCAATAATATAATTTCACATTAATATTTTATGGAGAATAATATCCTCTCAAAATGACTAGTGGGAACATATTTATGAAAAATAAAAGTGAGTTTGTTGAATGTGTTTTGGACAATGAGTCTGAAGGGTTAGTGTAGTTTCTCCATCATGTAAAATCGATCAAAATCAGTGAGATTTAGTGTATTAGGTTAATTAACTCATTTACATGCATACTAATTAGATTATTCCATTTTAGTGAACCAAGTAAAACACTTTTGTTCATTCTTTATAGATTTATTTACCCAATAAATTTTGTAAGGAAGTGAAAGAAATGTTCCTTTAAAAGATAGAATAAGATCATTATCAAGACTAAATTTTTAATTTTCAATATGTTTATCCACCACATTTAATAGTGTATATTTTTTATATGGATAAACATACATTCTAGTGTGACAAGTGTGGTTTCCAAAATAATTACCTCAAACCGCTTAACATATTCTATGCACATTATGGTGTTAAATCCATATTGTGATGTGATCTATGAAATCATTCACAAAAATAACACCAATTGTTCATAGATTCTTACATTTTGGCATGGTATTGGTATTCACATCAAAAAATAATTCCTTACATGATAATCTACTTTCCCTTTATAATCAACCAAAACTCAAATAATCATGGCCTTATGCATTCTGGTGTGGAAAAAATCTTTATGGTGAAATCATACTCTTCATAGTGCAAGAACAAAAAAAGAACAAGAACAAAAAATACCATGACCTACCCATTTCAAAGTTATCCTTGTGTCATGAAGGACCAACTTAAGTATCTTCACATTTGGAACCAAATCACAGCATGTTCAATGTCATTTTAGTGTGATCCTTATGTCTCATGGGACCAACTTAAGCATCTTCGCATTTGGAACAAAATCACAATGTGTGCAATGTCATTACAACATGATTTTTTTATTATCTCATCAAATTCAATCTTACATATACTCATTATGGAAAGAAATATTCCCTTGCAACAACATTTTTTATATCAACACCAAAACATATTATAAGCTTTACCCTAACTCCAAAACTCTTCCAAGTTCTTCCAAACTTCCAAACAGTCTTCAAATCATATGAATCATATAAATTAATTTGAGTTTTAATGTGATTAATGTGATAGAAATGTATTGAAACATGTTTCTATTTATTTAAAAAAATACAATACCAACATTTCACATCACATATACTTCTCTATAATTCAATAATTTCATCTTCTCAACAATATCCCCATTTGACACAAAAACCTTTAGGGGAATTTTCAATCTCAAATAACTTTCTGGACACAACAATAACTCCTTTGGATTTTATTGTCAAAAATAGAACATAGTGAAACCTTTAAACTTCGTAATGAATAACTATTTTATCACTCTAAGACTATGTGAGAAAACTCAGTGTAGGAAACAAGAACTATTAATAACAATAACAATGTTTTCCATTAAGGAAACTCACATTCACTTCAAACAACTACCTTACACTTATCTTCTTAACTCATATTCTCAAAATTTTTCATGTACATGTTCCAAAAAAACTCCCTACACACATAATCAATAGACATGTTAGGACAGTTCACACATTTCATCAACACACACATTGATGAATTCATAAATTTATCAATTTTAAAACCCACTAAAATATATTATTCATACACATTCTTTGAATTTATATTTCCATATCTCCTTTTGATAACAAAAATAAAAGATAATAAGAGGGATAAAGATAGCATACGTTATAGTTGATAATAATGAGGTTGAACTCTCATCATCAACCTCAACATCTGAAATTCATCTTTTGACAATGACTTCATAAATACATCCATCACTTGCTTCTTAGTTGGAATATAATTCAAATTTATCACTATTTTTTAACCATTAACTTTTTTAAGTGATACTTGATATCTATGTGCATTAATTGAGAACATTGAAATTAATTTCTTGAAATATTTATAAAACCTTAATTATCTTATCCCAAAAGTAATGAAAAATTCATATCCACCTTGAAATCATCAAAATGAGTTCTAATACACATCAATTGAGCTATTTATTGAGTTTCAACAACATATTCAGCTTCCTCCATACTCAATGTAATAGAAATTTTCTATTTCATGTTCCAAGACACACACTTATCTCCTAAGAAGAATAATCCTCCGATGAAGAATTCATATCATCAATATTTCCAGCTCAATCCACATTGACAAATCCATATAGATTAATATTTCACTAACTATAATATGTCATCCTAATATCAATATTACTTTTCATATACCTAATAATCCTCTTTATTATAATGAAATGTGACCCTTTTAGTGTATTTGGATACCTTTCTTACAATTTAACATCATGTAAAATATCTATTCTTGAAGGTTTTAAATAGAGTAAACATCTGATGAGTTTACTAAACTTTGTTTGATTAAACTATTTACTCTCATCATCATTGGAAAGTTTTCCCCCACTAAAATAGGAGTAAAAATTCTTTTTCTATCTTCCATACCAATATTATTCAAGAGTTATCGAGAATACCTCTATTAAAAAAGGAATATATGGATCTTTTATTAAAAAATTTTAAGTCCCAAGTGTTAAAAATATTCCCAAATCCTGAATGCCATATTTTAATACTTTGTGTATCTTAGGGAACACTACATATGTGGTTAAAGACTAATATATATATATATATATATTGTGGGAATATCATATAAAATATTATATTATATGATATGGGGATATTATGTAAAGATACACAGGCTTATCTTACTATACATGGTATCAAACATTCCACAGTGCCAAGTATCAAATGGTTCGATAATGTTGAAACCTTAAAACCCATAAAACCTACAAAATGTTAATATGTTGACATCTGAATCCTCATAAACATCAATATATCATTTAATATGGTATTTTTGGTTATTCATTACATGATATGTAAGTGAGGCCTACAATGCCTCTTGTTCACAAAGGTCTAGAATTTCAGTAGGATTTTTAATTTTCAGCTACGGGAGGGTCAAATTTTAAATTGGGTTTCAAATCTCAGTTTTAAGAGGCTGAAAACCTTTAACAAGTGTTATTATAAATAGAACAAAGCCTAGATGGTGCCAGGATTGGCTAAGTAGAGTAGTAGAGGCATCCTGATATGGCTCTATTGTAACCACCATGGATCCACTGGCTAACCAATGGGCTTAAAAGGGGAAAATTACTATTTTCACCTTGAAATTAAGAGGGAGTATCCCCTACTCTTATTACTCTCTTTCTTTCATGGAATAGGGTGTAACCCCCCTCTTTATCTTTTCCATCATCCAAGGGGTGGTTTTTATGGTGATTCAATGATGTCTGAGGGATGTTTCCTCCACCATTGGCCTCCTTAGATTCCCTCCTCCATTCCTTTATAATTTTTGTTTCTCCTGAGATTGATTTCATGAAAGATTCCACTAGAGCATAGTGATATTGTCTCGAGACAATGGGGATTTTGTTCTACTTAGATAATGAACATATTGTAACACCATTTACACATTGTCGCTCAGAGTTTCAACAAAGGTATGTCACATTGTGGTTTTTAGATAGTGTTTACTTAAATTTAAATTAAATTGATAATGGTATTAGCATGGATAGTTAGGTTTTTTTCCAGATTCATGTTAGGGTCTATTATTGACCTCTTGTGAGTGGTTGGACCCTGTTTTAGTGCAACACAATGAAACAATGAGTTTTTAGTGATTATATATCTCAAGGAATTAATTGTTTAATTTATTTCAAAGGTTGCAATTAATTAATTTAGATCACATGGCTTGAGGTAGGGACTCTTAGATATGAGAGGTGTCCAAACGAGGCATATTTTTTAGGAATGGTAATTTCAGTTAAATGGCTTCAGAAAAAGGTATGCAATCCTAGTACGTTTCTAATTTCATTATGCATGATGTTTATAGGAATGTGTATGTGAATCCTTTCCAATAACATGGTGGAACCCATTTTATTAATTAAATTAATTTAATTTTTTAAATTAAATTAATTTGTTATACTTAATCTAGAACATAATAATAAAAGGGAATATAGTACCTAGGCCATGGACCTAGTTCACTGGCTTGATGCCTTGGCTGTTAATGGCCTAGTCTTGGAAAAATGATACTCCTTGACACATGAACCCATTTAGGGATGTGTTCGGTTTATGAGAATATGGGATTTATTATCTTAAGAGACTTAGAGATCACTAGGTGGAGTTGAGTAATGAACTTGTATGGTTGGTAAAGGAAGTGGCTATATGAACTATTGGGATGCTATAAATACTTTGGGCTAGAGAGATGGATGTGGGGTGAGTGTTACTCCCCCACTAAGTTGTTATTTATTTAATGTGTAGGCCTTGGGTGGTTTAACGATAGGTTGGGTGTTCAGGATATCTTAGTTTTGAATTGGGTTTTGAGATGAGATCCTTGCCATATCCTGGGAGTGATTCTACTAAGGCATGTCTTGTGAGTCTAGTGGGGTCGCGACATGATGATCATGATGCTGAGGTAAGTTCTAAACTCTTTTGATGGATGTTAACCTGATAAATGTATTTGACATGAGAGAACCATGTTAGATATATGTTCTTGATGAACTTAGGAAACCCTAGTGGGTGTAACAATGATATATTTACCCTAGTGAGAGTGTGTTCTTGGTTATGGGTAGTGATGATCATGAGTGTCACCTTAGAAACCTATTTGATGTTTTAGGAATGTTCTACTATGTTGATTGAGTCGTTCTTCTAGGAGTTTTACCATGGTTTATGTGATAGGTTATACTGATGGACACCTATGTTTGTGATATGTTTTTATACACACTGATACTTGAGATGGTACATGCCCTCATGCTGGTTGTGATGTGTATAAAAAATTCCCTCAAATAGGTCTTCTATTATAAATTGAAAATTCCTTGAGGTAGTGGTTATATCAAATGGATTGGAAAACCACATTATGTGTGGTCATGAATACTTCCCACAAAGAGGTCGTGAATACCTCCTTATGGGTGGTCATGAATACTTCATATGGGAGGTCATAAATAATTCATGTGGGGAGGTTTTGAAAACTCCCTATAGAGAGTTTGATGATACTTTTGGTAGGGATTCCATGGATTCCGAGTTGGGATTATTAAATTCGAGTAGAGGATGAAATCCTTACCACATGGAAGCTGTTAGGGAATTTTGGGGTCTTCGATGGGTGTGATCGAGCCCTCTAAACTATTGGGGATCAATTTATAGGAACCATTTTATATCAGGATATAGAATTTCCTATATTGTTATACTATATACCAGGGTGAGTGTACCCCCCTGGGTTTTTATATTTTTATCAGGTTAAAGGACCTCCAGGTTGTTATATGGCTGGAGAAGTCATTGCAACGTGCTCAAAGGAACTTTGAAACTGGATAAAACTGGTATTTTTTATTAGGTTCACAAGACCAAGGATCAATAGTGGTTTATTTTTGATTTATTTAATTCTAATGATTTATTAATTTTAGAGCATGTCACATGCACATATCATTGCATTATCAGTTATGTATAGGACCTCATTAGTGGTGCCCTAATGATTTTTTACTCACACCTTACTTAGTCTACAATTGCACTTGGGTAACCCAGAAGACACTCATTTGGTTGAAGAAATGGGTTGGGCTGAGGTCATAGATTGATCAAGTGGGATAAATTAGGCATGTGCATGGTGCTTGTGCTGATGTATGGCTTAGAGTTCTAGTAGAGTTTTTTTTAATTTCTATTTTTTTAATTTATATATTTGGTTGACCTAGTAGGAAATGAAGTCTGTATAACTTTATGTATATTTCCACATTTATATTATTATTGTTGGATGTTTTATTTATCATGAATACTCTAATAATTCTCTATTATGTATCATACTTGGTTATTTATTTTAATGATTATGCACTTTGATATAGGGGGAATCATCTCCTCATAGTACCAACCTCGACCCCATCAGCTAGTTGATAGCCTTTGGCATACAAGGAGGCACACTTGAGGTTACATGTCATCACTGTTCAAGTTACTATTAGGATTGAGCTGATTTGGGAAGTTTCAAATTGGTTTCAAAGGTGTTTTTATTTGTCTTACTATTTGGGGAATGGTAAGAATACAATATAGGAATATGTATGTACTTGTAATGTGATGGTACTGGGGCATGCGGTGGAATCTGGTGGGACATATATTTAAAATATTTATCACTAGAGTGGAGAAACTTGTTGTCTACGATAATTTTAGCCTTAGTAGAGGTTCAAGGATCTCATGTGAATTAATTAAAGCAATAAAATAAAACTGAACAAATAAATTATTTGAAACAAAGTACACTTGACTATAGCTCATCACTGATGACTATTTCTTAAAGGATTTAAAGATGAACCCCTATATATTTTCCACACACACTTCAAGAATATACATGATCACTATTTTTTGAATTCTAGATTCTAGAATAGAGATCCGTTGAATTATTTGACATTGAAATGATCAGCTCGATCCCATCCCTTCGATCCGTCGAAGGTGTTCCTAGATTGATCTCTTAGATAAAGACTTTCTATCTCTAGGATGTGGGAGGAGATAGAGGATTTAATTTTATTATAATGAATAGACACTAAATGAATTTCTATCTCATGCTTATATACTATGAGGCTCAGATATATAGAAAGGGTTCCCCGACCCCTGAAAAGAAAACACCCACTAAATAAGTAATAACTAAATAGTTATGTTGAACAAAATGCATCATAAATATTATTTATATTTCACAGTATACTTGTAACATATATTAAATATTTGACATGATAAAACCGAGTCATTTACTCATCTTATAATTCCCGCTCATATTAATAAAACCATGAATATTAAAATAATATTCATTTGTATAATATTATTCAATGTATTTACTTAAATACATTTAATAAATAAATTCAAACCAATTAATATATACTCAAATAATAGTAAATTTATTTACACTTCGGTGATCAATTACTTGGACAAATCTCGAAACCTGTGGTGGGGCCCTCCATGTCCAATATTCATATTCACCAGAATATGGAAGAATCTTGAATGTGCTATTCTGTGTGACCCTCTAGATCCTTATCTCGATAGCAAGGAATAGTATTCATAGACCAAGACCAGATTCTTGCAATCAATCAAGGACCTTAAAGAGATAATGAATAGTTATAATAATGAAAACACTCCTACGAACACACACTATGTAATATAATCTCTTTACCTCATGATATCTCATAAAGAAGGATGCACAACTTGTTTCATCATCCATTATTTCTTTATTATTTGTCGATCTAACTAGATAGACATACCTTTGAATACCTTGGACAAGGATTTATGAAGGTATTACCATCCTAATCAACTAGGCCCGAGATATCACTTCCTCAACTTAGAAGCAAGAAATTATATGTTGACCATTCAACCAATGTCATACCACCAATGACACATCTAACACAAGCTACCTCTCCAGAAATTTGTTTCCATGATTTTTACCTTATATAAAAGTACACGATCAAATGAAACACATTGATAATTATCTCAATTTAGGATACCAATATACATGTTCTTAGATATGAACAACCAATGACACCTAAAAAATGTGGTGTTCATATTGGCAGGTCTGTCCTCATGATCTCACCCACTAGAGATCACTAAGTGGGAAATTCTTCAGAAGAAGTATCAATACTTATGAGACTCCAACACATGATAGTAATACATAAACTATTTCTAGTAAGTATTATATATATAGACTATATGACATATGTTTAAGATTAATTTCATAGTATATTGATTTTCTCATTATAGACTGGGAACAACTATAACCTTTTCATATGATAAATAATCTATGGAAATTACCATTTAAACAGTGGATGCAAAAATATCAACACTATAATGGTAAGGGTACATCATATATAACTCACCATAGACATGTTATGGTAACCAAAAAGTAATATTCAGTTGGGTCTAGGGAGCCAACTATTACAAACCTATCACTTATACTAGAGATAACTTTTTAACTAGCCTTACATGGATACTATGATATCTTTGACTTCAAATCCTTGAGTAAGACTTCTTAAGAGATAATATCCCCATGTGTATTCCTTTTTTCCATTGTTTAAACTTTACATCTTTTCTATTACTAGTAATAAAATTATCATAATGATAAAACATTACATACTAGGTGTGATTCCAAGAACTAGAAAAAATTGTATCATATTTTACTGATTCTTTAACTACCTCAGAAGCTGCAACACACTCAATATTTGTAGATATGGATACCAATGACTTTTATGATATTTTCTCACTCATTAATTTAGTATGACTATAAAATTAGATCACATTGATACAAGGAATAATAATTTGTGTCCCCTTAAAACTATTATCCATTCCTCTCAAATACCAGGTATATATGCTTTGTACTTTATTTAGTACTATTGGATAGTTTTAACTACTTCCCTTATAGTTATCTTGGATATAACCGATATTTTACTAAAATTGATTCTATATTTCCAATATCAAATCTTATACATATCATGGAATACATGATTGTTCAATAATAGAAGAGTATGTAATTAAAATCACCACTTTAACCTCATCATATGCACTATTAATATATCTTATTAGAGGGATATATGCCATGTGAAATTGGTAACAATTTTCTCTCAAATTATTCCAACTTATATTTTTCAATACCATATAAGTATACGTAATATTGACTTGGTATAAGAAACCATTAGGTCTACCTTAGTAGATCCAACTCCATAGAACTTAGGATACCACTTTAAGTCAGTATATGGATAGTTACATTCATCTTGGCCTTAACTAATGATAAGAACAATAGCTATTTTCCATATTTTATCAAACATATTTTACTTAGAAAACCATGGTACTACAACTAAACTCTTGTATAAACATGGAAAATATTCATTTGAAATGAATATTATATGATCTAGTTTATTACTTTAATCCTAAAATTAATTTTAGTAACTTTCACCCCTTATTGAAATTCTATGATGTCACCATCCCTTTCTGGTTGCATCGTATAGATACCATCCATGATTGGTGTTCTTAACATCCAATGCCCAATTTTAATGATCATGTAATCTAGTTATGATAAGTAAAATTACAATGGGTATAGTAATAATGACTTGGTATTCTTAATCAAGCCTTATTTGTACCACTCTTATACCACCCATGTATAGTCTCACTTGAATACCCACTGCGATATTCAAAATAATAATCCCATAAACTTCAATAAAAGAAACCCATTATTAAACTTTAATTGATCTTGTAAATTTTTATCCAATTACCATATAATGATTACTTGTAGGATTTATTATTCTCAATTAATAATTTATCACCAGACTCGATGAATATAAAAACATCACAATGGTTTTAACCTTCCTATACAGTATGTGTTTCTAGAACATTCTCTTTCCACATTATCTTATGAAACCTGTTCACCTGTCAACTATTTTGCAAATCTAGCATTGACTAAGATGAATACAATATTTCTCCCACTATCTCAAGTAGATATGTACACCCTTATATAAAAATATAGTGTATTACTTTGAATATTGATTTTTTAATTATAGAGATTTCTCTAATATCTTAATAAAACTTTTTATAGTTACTTTATATGAACAATGTGTTTTTATTGATGTAAGTTTTTTTATATCCTTAATGAAAACTTTTCACTGAAACACATGTTTTATAACATAATGGAATTTCATCATACTATAACTAATATATATCCATTTATCATGATAGATGAAATATTTTTGTGAGATAATTCCATTATCTGTGATGCATGTCTTAAAAAATAATAAAATTATCTTCCATGGATATAAGTTGCAACATTGATACTCATTTTACTTACATCATGACTATGATGTGTATAAGGAAATGTGAATTTAGTAATTACTCCATGCTACATTTTTTTGGTCAATGTTAACATGTAATAATCATCATCAATCCTCCTTATTAGCATCATAACATTGATGTGGATAAGGTAATGTGCATTTAAAAATTTCTCCATTATACATTATATTGTTTGATGAAAGCTTAGTAAAGATATTCTTCAACATACTAGCCTAAAGAAACTCATATATTTTGACATGAATATATCACACTTCAATTTCACATTCCTTAAACAAACATAAAGTAATCTTATAAAGTATATTTACCTCTAGATTAACCTTTGAAAAGTTCACACTCTCTAGGTTAACTAATTCTAAAATATTTTTGGATTACATTTATTTCTAAAGGCTTATTTTTCCAAAACTAATTACATAAGTGTGTGGATAAAACCTAAGGTATTTAATTAAAAAGTTTCTAAAACCATATTGGGTATATCCTTGATAACTATTTTTTTTTCTTGAAAAAGTGTTATCTTTCCACAATTGTGTATATAAGTATTACATTTTATATTCATCATATATTTCTAATGATTCATGTATCAATATACTATTGGTTTAGTATTAAAATCCAAAAACAACATTCATTCCATAACCAGAATAATGGATCCTTGTATCTAAAGGACATGTGAGATAAATGTTTTGGTTATACTAAATAAATGTTCTACAAGAATCATTCACTCGACAGTTAGAATTTGTTTGCATCTCACCATTGACTTAGGAACCAAGCTTTCTCAGCTAATTAGAGAATACAACTTACTTCTTTTAATGTTTCTATACTTATTTGGTTAATTTATTTAAATACAAATATGTGATAGGAATATTGTATTCAATATTCAGAAATTATTTTAGAAATATTACATACAATTGAAGAATATACCTAATGAAGAATCGACTACTTGCTTGTTCAATTTAGTTAATTGAATATATATTTATTGCATGATATGAAAAGAATATAATATTCTATATGATAACAAACCTCTTTTCTTTGAAGGAAATTATAAACTTTCCATTTGACATTACACTTTTCATTGGACTTTTAACCTTATATTTCAACCTGTTTACCATAAAAACTAATACTTTATTTAAGTTCTTATTTACTTGGTGGACCTTACACAAAAGGTAATGATGCGTTTTCTCCATATTGTTCATTTGGTAATCTAAAAAAAATGAGAGTAACTTGGTGAAAAATAAGTAAGAATGGGATTTCTTGAAATATCATTATATGCCTTTAATATTTACACATATCCATTATAATCATTACCCATTCATATCTCACTTCACTTTATCCTCACAAGATTCTCAAAGATGATAAAACATGTAAAACCATGCATCTATCAATGTTTTATCCACAACTCACATCAGATATTGATGATATAATTATTACATAACCATCATATTAATCATACATGATTCTCATATTGGAATTTTTATAACCCTTTATTTTAGAGTAGGATTAATAGGTATTAGGGACATTAAAACCTTTAATTTATTATATAATACTTTGTGAAAGGACCCATACTACTCTTGGAAACTTGTACCAATTCAGACATGGTATTTTTCCAATAATTATCACATTTTACTTGAGGTATTTTTTTCTCATTACTATAAAAAAAATCTAGTAAATTAGTACTTTTGTCTTGATTACTGATTTAGAAATTATTGATTATTTAAATCACTAAATGTATCCCACTATTTTATTGATCTCTATTAACCATATGTACTAGAATTAGAATACTCTCCCACTTAAGTATTATAATTACAAGGAACCTTGAAACCTCTCCTCATAGTCTAAAATATTTTTCTACGCCACTTGTTAGAGATTTTCTAGGAAGGCACTAGATTTTCTAATTGTATTAACTCGCGGCTCCTTGATCTGTTGAGTGAATTCCCAGCTTCTAAAACCATAAACATGATTTACTCAATGATTACCTATAAATTTGCAACATTATATCTTTGGATACTAATTTTCTACCAAATTCATATAAGTCAACCCATCAATCTCATAAGAGCTCCCTGGGTGTAGGAAGTACCCTCAAATTTGGCTGACAAGAACCTCGTACACCATGTTTTGTTCAAATTCAAATGATGGAAGTTATTTGTGACTTAATATTTCTTTGAGGAGTTTTTAAATATTGTTGAATAATGTAATCCATTTTTATTAATATGTTCATACTATGTTGTCACACTCACAACTGAAAGTTAATAGAAAAACATTCATCTCTTCTTTATGTATTTTTTTTGTTTATTATTTTATGTGTTTCCCGCTTCATGAAATGCGTAAAATAATAAAAAATGAATAAGGGAAATAAAATTACCTGACTGGTATTGATAATTTAATATTGGTTGATCCATTTAAACTCAATGGATCAACCATGAACTAGGGGTATCAAACCCGAGCCAGGTCTTGAATCATCATGCAACTAGTTCTTAGCCCTCTGTGTCCACTTCTCTTATGGATTTTTCCTCAACTTGGCATGGTCTGTGACTTATAGCATCACCATCAATTGTACATCAATACTCACACATAGGAAAGGGGGTATCAATAAACACAATATACATATAGATAATGATGGATGTGAAAGACCTTATACATATTGTGTAAAAAAGAGGATGATGCATAGATTTTAAAAAAATTAACTACTTATTACAGACATAATACACATATAATAAATAATAAATAAACCAGCCATGCAAAGTTGGTCACTGCTCGAGACCAATCGGCTAGGGTAAAAGTAAAGAATGATAAAAAATTAAATGTAATAAATTTACATATGAGGGCATTTAAATAAATTAAATGAATTATTAAAATTCAAATAATTTAATTTAATTCATTCAAATTATTAATTTAATTTTTTATTCCATAATTAAATTAATTAAATAATTTAATTTTAGACCCAAAATTAAATTAATTATTCATAATATTAAAATTATTATTTTTTATAATTAAAAATTAATAAATTAATTTTGATTATATTTAAAATAATTTTTAGGGCCCCAAAACCCAGCCTTGTGCGCAGGCTGAACCTATGCAAGCTCATTCCAGACTGGACAAACCCCTGTGTAGGGGTGTTTTAGGCTTAGAAGACTCACCCTGACTTGTGCAGGGCCATGCTGGGTAGGAAAAACCTGGTTAACTATGGGTTGCCTAATCAAGGCATGTGAATTTAGTGCAAGGTGTTCTGTTATCACGGAAGGGAGTAGTAAAGCCCGACCTGGGTGCGACGAAGCGGGACCTGGATTGGGTGGTGGTAATGGATGGGGAATTTAGTGGTGGAGTGTGGTTGGCCTAGGGAGTAGATAGTAGAGGCTGGGGCGGTGTGCTCGGGGTCCATCCACCAGATGAAACACCTACCGTGGGTGACAACAACGTCCCATAACAGCATCTGACGGCTTGTCAGGGTTGTAACTGGTGGGACAATCGTGGCTCAGTGGTGGGACCACAATGGTCCAAAGAAGTGGAAGAGAGGCTGAAAAGATGATGGAGGAACAACAGGGGATGGATCAAACATGATAGTGGTTAGAGATCCTGACGACGGTAGGGTCCTTTCCCTATGGTGGTGACATTCAAGACTTGTGTCCTGGAACACATTGGTTAGCCGGGGTACCCATCAGTGGAGACACCACATTATAGAGGGTGGTGATTTGGGGAAGGAGGCATGAAGAGGCTTGGTCAGATTGGTCTGGTGGTTTATAATAGGGGTTTCCAAGCCCATTTCTTCCTCATAAATCTTAGATTTAGATTTTTTTTGACTTTCTCAATGACTCCCCTTAAAATATATTATTATATAAATTGATTCCTTATTTTTATACATGTCTTGGTCTACACCACAACTATTTTATTTCTCTATTATCTTTAACCATGGATAGAATTTTAATTTTTATCAAAGGATATTTCATTTAAATATTATTTTTCTTCAATCCTTGATATAGATTGTTGGAAAAAATCACATGTTTCTAAAACAAATAGTACCACCAAGAGGAGTTACAGAGACAATATTTCAGCCGATATCTAGCTATAAATCAAGAGGGTCATTGGAAACACAAGAATAAAATTATATATATATATATCGTGTTATTCAAATTTTAATACCTAAAATACCACAAATGATTCATATTAAAAATTTCAGAGGCCCATAACCTGCCCATTTGAAATCGGATCGACAGGCGGACTATTTTGTTGGGACCAAATTAAAACACTATACTTATTTTAAAGCAGATTAAATTTTTATTGGATTATAAAATTAATGTGATCACTCTGATACCAATTTATGGTACTGGGGTGAACAGCGAAAGCCAGTGGGTCAGAGATTTAAAATTTTTATCATCATAGTGATGAATCTTTTAATCTCCAGTGATCTGAACCTTGATAGAGGTTTGATTATCTCACATGAATTAATAGAATCAAAAAAATAAAATTGAAAAAAATACCTTGTTCAAAATGAAGTGCACTTGAAAGTATCTCTTCCCCAAAGATCGTTCATCAAAAGATCCAAAGTTGAACCCCTCTAATCATCCACACGGGCTTCAAGAATCCACATGATCTCCATTTTACGAATTCTGGGTGCTAGTGCATAGTTGCAATGAATAATTTGGTGTTGTAACGATCACCTCGATCTCATCCCTTCGATCCATCAAAGGCATTCTTGGACCGATTACTTAGATAAAGACTTTATCTCTCTAGGAATCAGGAGGAGAGAGAGTCTCTCATTCCATTGGAATGAATAGTCATTCAAGGAATGTCTCTCTACTTTTTATATAGTGGTAGGATCAAATACCTAGAAAGGGTTCCCCAAACCCTAGAAATAAAACACCCACTAAATTAGAAATATATAAATAGTTATGAAAAACTAAATGCATCATAAATATTATTTATGTTTTATCACATACTTGTAATATATATTAAATATATTACATGATAAAACCAAGTCATTTAATTAACTCATAATTCCTACTAATTTTAAATGAACCTTGAATATTAAAATAATATTGATTCATATAATATTGTTCCATATATTTACTTAAATACTTATAAATACATTTAATAAATAATTTTAAACCAATTATTGTGTTATAAAAAAATAATAAATTTATTTATTCATTGGTGATCGATTAGTTAGACAACACTTGGGCCCCATGGTGGGGCTCACTGTGTCCAATATTTCTATTCACCAAAATCGGACAGAAACTTGAATGCGCTATCATGTGACCCTCTAGACACTTATCTCGATAGAAGTGAATAATATTCATAGTCCAAGAACAAAGTCTAGAAACTCATCAAGGACCCTAAAGAGATAAGGAATAGTCATATCAAGGACAAACATCCCACGAACATGCACTACGTAATAAAATATCTTTGTCTCATGATACCTCATAAAGAAGGATGAAAAATTTGTGTCATAATACCTTATTTCTTTATTATTTGTTGATATAACTTGATAGACATACCTTTGACTACCTTGGATAAGGATTTATGAAGGTACTTCCATTCTGATCAACTAGGCCCAAGATATCACTTCCTCAACTCTTCTTAATATATTTTTTATTCAAAAAGGAAAGGGAAAGGGAGAAAACACCCCTCAAGGGGGTCGGAAGTGGTGGAGTCCAAGGGAATCCCCCAGCACAAAAGAAGCACATTCTGGAGGGAGGGAAGAAAGAGAGTCATAAATAATGAGAGGCACATCCTGCCTACCCAAGCGGGCAAGGGAGTCCGCCGCGATGTTAGCCTCCCTCCAACTGTGATGAACAATCTTCCCATGTGAGGTTACGATCTTGCACCTTATAATGATGTAAGTGAGCTCCCAAGGAACCCCACTAGTCCTATTCATGATCTTTGCCAGGGTTTCTGAGTCTGTCTCTATTTCGGACGCTGTCAACTTCTTCCTTCTACACACCAACATACCCGAGTCCAGTGCATGGACCTCCGCACTCAGAGAATTTCCTGGCCCATAAAAGGCACTAAAGGTGAGAAAAACTGAGCCTGATGTGTCTCACAGGACCCCTCCCCCTCTCATGATTCCCCCCATGCATGAGCCATCAATGTTGAGTTTGAGTCCCATAATTGGCGGGCGCCATTTAACCCACTGACCAGGACCTTTTCTCAGAAAACGGGGGCGATTGAGGAGGTTGTTGATGGCAGTTGATGTTGAACCACCTTTGATCTGGGAAGCAAGCTTGAAGATGTGGGATTTGAGATGAGCCTGGAGGGACAACAGCCAACGATCTTATCCCCTCCTAGCTTGATTATGAGCCTCCCAAAGCACCCAACACAAGGCCACAAGGATGATCATTCTAACCGTCCGCTCCTGGCCAGAAGATCCCGAGCCAGAAAACCAGCACTCCATATATTCCTGGAGAGAAAACTCTCCATCATTTATGCATGGATTATGCGTGAACAGTGACTAGAGGTGAAGCGCCCAATGACTTTGAAAGAAGAGATGCTTCACCGACTCGCACCTGTGAGTAGTGCAGTAGGAACATCTAGAGGCCAAAGCAACGCCCCGACGCTGGATGTTGTCCTCTGTAGGAAGCGCCCTGTTCTTGATTCTCCATAGTAAAAAATTCATTCTGATCGGTATTTCATTGCACCAGGGTGCTGGAGCCCAAGCGTTGGAGGTTCTTCCTGGCAGAACAATAATTCAGAAGCCTTGTGCGGTGAACCTGCCAGAGCTAGTAGCCGAGAAGCAACACCTATCGGGTTCCTCACTCATTACAATATTTTCGAACACAGACATCTGATTGGAGTTCAAAGAGGTATTGATCAAGCCGAAATCCTACATTCACTACTGAAGGTGATATCCAGAGAAGGGCAGTCAGGGTATCCCAAGGGTTCCTCGGACCAATTGGTGTGCCAAAAACTAATCTTCCCAGCACCGATGATCCATCTCGCATGACCTGATAACGTGTCCATAAAAGAGATCATGCACCTTGCCAGCCGCGTGGACCTGTAGAGGCCCTGTGCTTCTAGCCCCGGGTACCGTGCTCTAAAAAATTTCGTCCACAACGAATCCCCGATGATAACTTCCCAAGCGATTCGAGCATGGAGGCTTTGAAGAGTACCCTGAATATCACGGAGCCCCACTCCTCCTGCCTCCACTGGTCTGGCGAGGCACTTCCAGGAGGCCCAGTGGGACCTTCCCTCCTCTTTGGCGTCCCATATAAAAGAATTGAGGATAATTTCCATTCTCTCCACAGTACCCTTCGGAGGGTGGATCACCGAGAAGACGTGCATGGGGATGGACGTGAGGACGCTGTTGATCAGCGAAATACGTCCACCGAAGGAGAGAAGCTTATTCTTCCAGTTGTAGATTCTGCCCAGAATGCGATCAAGGGTCGTAGAGAAGTGGACCTTCTTGATGCGGCCACAGGAGATAGTCACCCCGAGATAAGAAATGGGAAACGTCATCCTACAACAACCAAGGATTTTTTGGATCTCCTTGTTCCTTGGGGCTGGGCATTTGTCTGAAGTGAAGAAATGGCTTTTGGTAGGGTTGACACTCTGCCCGCTCCATCTGCCGTAGGTGGTTAAGGTGTCCATGAGAGCCTTCAGCGACCTTTTCCTGCCGTTAATAAAGATTAGAATATCATCGGCAAACATAATATGGGTAATGGAAGCACTATTTCTTCCACGGAATGGAAGCATGAGGTCTGAATCCATCCCATATTTCAAATTTCTTGAGAGCGCATCCTGGGCGAGAACAAAGAGGAAAGGGGACAAGGGGTCCCCTTGGCGAACACCACAGACAGTCTTAAAGAATCCAAAATTTTTGCCCATCAAGGTAATGGAGAGCCACGGTGATGAATAGCATCTGAAGCAGATATCGCAAAAGACCTCACTGAACCCAAAATACCTCATGACCCGGATGATGAAACTCCATTCCAACATATCATAAGCCTTGTTCATGTCGACTTGGAATATGACATTATGTCCAACCGATTTTCTGTTAATGTCCTGCACCAAATCATTAGCGATTCCCACCGCACCTTGAATTCTCCTTTGATGAAACCATGCTGCTCCATTGAGACCAGGTGAGGAATAACTTTTTTGAGCCTTCTGACGAGGATAGAGGAAAGAATTTTATAGGCAACGTTGCAAAGGCAGATTGGCTTGTACTGGATCACAAGGGTGGGATTTCTGATCTTCGGAATGAGGACCAGTCTGGAGGCTAAAATACCCCTAATGAGAGGGCCACCTAGGAAGAAGTCCTGGATCGACTCCATAACAAGCTGGCCGACAATCCCCCAAGTGAAGCTGAAGAAGCTGACCGGGAAGCCGTCGGGACCCGGCGCGCTGTCCTGGGGCATGCTTCTGACAGCCACCCGGATCTCCTCGGCCGAGGGGATGGAGGAAAGAGCGCAGTTGTCCACCTGATTAACCGTTGAGGGGATCTGGTTGAAGAAGTCCTCAGTGTCTTGATTCCCCCTCACGAAGGAAGAAACAATCTCCCCTACAAGGGTGTTTTCAAAATAGTCCAGAGTCATATTTCCCGCAGTGTTCACGTCTGAAGTGTAGCCCCCGTTCTCCATTCTCAAGTTCATCCTTGAGCATTTCCTCTCTTTGATGCAAGCATGGAAAAAGAACTATTTCTATCCCCCTCCTTAAGCCATCTAACCCGTGATCTCTGTTGGAAATCTCTCTCCAGAGAAGGAAGCCTCTCGGACAGGTTATTCTGTTTGTCACACAGAGCGACGAACAAATTCTCATCCCAACAGTTCTGAAGGGATTCCTCCAACCTGTCGACTTCCAACCTGAGGCTGTTGATACCCTGGGCAATATCAGGTCTGGTGCTCACCCAGCTTTTCAAATCCATTTTGAGACGCCTGAGGCGGTTCACCAGGCCACCCCACGATCTGGAATCTTCATCTTTAGACCAGGACATCCTGATAGCGTTTAGAAAAGAGTCGTCCCCATGCCATGCAGTCGAGTAGGAGAAGAGGGAATTCGCAACCTCCTCCCTCTTGATGTTGATCAAGAGCAGGTTATGATCAGATAACACCCGCTGAAGATGAGTGACTGTCGTCTTTGGAAAAGTGTCCAACCCAAGAAGGTTGGAGAGGCAACGGTCCAACCGGCACCAAATGCGATCTGCGCCCTTGCGGTGGTTGCACCAGGTGAACTTGGGTCCAGAGAATCCAAGGTCCAAAAGCCCAGTGCTCCTCATGAAGTCATTAAAATCATCCATGCCACCAAAATTATATCCAACTCCCCCCTTTTTCTCAGAGACGTCCACAATGGCATTGAAATCACCTCCCACGAACCAAGGGAGAGGCCCCGTTTGGAAGTTTCCCAGAAAATGCCAAAGTTCCCTCCTCTTGAGAACCTCAGAGGCCGCATAAACGAAGGAGAACACCAAATCGTGACTTGCTGTAGAGATCTTGGCATTGATACATTGAGAAGAGAGACTCAAAATCTCAACAGAAATGTGGTTCTTCCATCCAATCCAGATGTGGGAGTTCTCATCACCGCCATGGAAGAAGTTGGGGAAACCCATTTTCCTTGTGAGAGTAGTGCCTTTACTATGTACCTGTTTGAGTTCCAGGACCACCACAACTTGAGCATGAAAACTCCTGGCTTCAGAGGCCAGGAAAGCACGTTTGGCTTTATCCCCTAAGCCCCGTGAATTCTAGATGAGGATGGGTAGCATCAAGGTAGGCCATTTCAGGCTCTAGACGGGGAGGACAAAGAGAGTAGAGCAGGCGTAAAACAGCCAGAATCTTTGAGTTTGGAGCGGGTGACAGGACTTGAAAACACTGCCTTGAGGGGCGCTGATTTGGGAGTAAGAACCACCTTTTTGAAAGAGTAAAAATCCTCCTCCATCGGAGCTTTCCCTTTACATTTATCCGAAACATCAGAAGACGAACCTGCATCTCCATTAGAAGAGGAAGACAGCAGGCGACGTTGCGAGGAGCAACGAGCGAGCGCCAGCTCTTTCTCTAGGCCATACGAGGGAGGATTCTTCTTGGCCAACCCCTCCACATCCAGAGTGAGGATACTCACAAGAGATTTTTGGAGGAAATCTGGGGAAAGCTAGGTTGAGATGCAGAAATAAGGGGGCGAAGGGGAGAGATACCTGGGAGGACTCCCCAGAAGATCAAGGAAAAAGTCATGCTTGAATGCTGCTCTTCGATCTTGTTGAGGGGAGATCTCGGCAGCAGGACAGGGTGACCGAGTAATCAGATCGCGAGGCTCAGGAGGGGCCGACAACCTGTCTGACACTGGAGACCGCACCCCCATGCAAACCTCTTCCGGCGCATCGTCCCTCCTGGAGGAATTCAAATTTGAAATCGTAACGGGCCGAAACGGGGACCCCACATGCCCTCGACCGGGCGACGCCTGACCCGGACCCGCCTGAGGAGCTTTCCGGGACGATTTAGCAGCGTCCTTCCTCCTCCTAAAAGCCGAATCCTAGTGGCCATGCAGCCCGAAAAGGGTGCAGAACTTCAAGGGGTGGTGAAATATGACCTTTTGTCTCCATGAAAAACCGTCTCTAGCCTGTAAAATAACCATGGAGGGCAGTTGCTTGGCCAAGTTGAGTTCAACACAGATGCGGGGGCTGCCCGTAGACAAGAGGGACTGAGTCATCTCGTCCATGCAGAGAAAGGATCCAAAGGAGTTCCCCAGGGACTGCAGGATGGAGGGGTTTTGGAAAGGTAGCGGAAGGCCTGTGAAGGAGATCCAAACCGCCTCCGAGGAGGACTCGCGGCCAAAATGATAGTCCCAGGACCAGCGCGAAAGGGAGAAGTGCCAGTCGCCACACCTTCTGCTAGCACTGGACCAAGCCCTCATGAAGTCGAGTCTGGAACCAAGATGGATGCTGAAGGCCACTCTGGAAAGCTTCGAGACCGCCGGCGGACAAGAGAGACCCCAAGAGTTCACCACACCCCAGAAAAAGTTCAGCGAGGGATTGCTGCGACCGAAGCAGGCCACCAAGGATAGGTCAAGAAGAGAAGCAGCTCCACGGAGCTCATGAGCGGAGAGATCCACCAACGGAAACCCGTCCACCTGCCTGGGGGGCCGACGTTCAACCTGGATAGGAGCCAAGTGAGGACGGACCACCAGAGGCATGGAGGAAGGGCTGGCTACGGCCACCGACGAAGGATATCCACACAGAACAGCCTTGTAGGAGGCCTTCTCGGAACCCTCAACTATGCCAACCTCCCTTGGAAGCTGAAGAGTAGGCGTCAGAGCCAATGCCGAAGCCGGAACAGGAACAGGGGCCGGGGCCGGAGCAGGAGCGGGAGCCGAAGCGGGAGTGGGAGCAGAAGCCATCGACATTATAATAAAGTGAATCCACTTCCTCAACTCAAAAGTGAAAAATTCTATCTTGACGATTCGACCAATGTCATACCACCAATGGCGTACCCAACACAAGCTACCTCACCATGACTTCATTGTCATGTTATCAAAGTATAAGATTGAATGAAAAACATTGACAATGATTTAAATTCAGGAGACTGATACACATGTACATAGATCGAAGTAACCAATGACACACGAAACATGTGATGTTTATATTGATGGGTCTATCCTCGTGACCTCACCTACTAGAGATCACCAAGTGTGAACTTCATAAGAAGAAGTATCAATGATTGTGAGCCCCTGAAACCTGATATTCAAACATCAACTATATCGAATTAGTATGATGTATCTAGACCATAAGAAATATGTTTAAGATTAGTTTCATAGTATCTCAAGGTTCTCATTATAGCATGGAAACATCTATAACCTTTTGATAGGACGAATAATCTATGGATATTACCATTTAAATAGTGGACACAGAAATATAAACAATATATTGGTAAGGGTAAATCATGTATAACTCACTGTATATACGGTATGGAAATTAAAAATTACTATTTATTTTGGTCTAGGGAACCCACTATTACAACATAATGTACATTAGGTAAATGCGTCATAAACACCATTTCCAATAAGAAATCTAAGTTACTAGGGATGAGATTGATGTTTTGGATTTTTGATATTATAGTTGTATGATTTTCACCTCATGTGACACACATGATGTTTAAGACTAATGATTTGTTATTAGAATTTTGTCTCTTGGCCTATTGGAAAGATGTCAGTTATTGGATATGGTGCTCGACTGTAGAGGCATGTGGAGTCTCATGGATAATTATTAGGAACTTAGGATTCAGATGACATATATAGGTTTTCTAGTGTGTTTTTTATCACTGAATACAGAGGCATAACTATTTAATGTTTAAAAAATATATGATATATAATTTTTCTATATAAGTTATTGGTGGAATTCTAATCATCGAGATTACCCTGTTAAATTTATATCTTTGTCTTTTTCTAGGTCATGTGGATCTATGGTGTGATTATTTTTGATGATGATGACACATTATATCAGTGTACAAGATATGGGGTGATCCTAGTGGGTTAGTAACATCACTTGATGACTTAGTGTTAGACCCTATGTGAGCTTCTTTTTTATAGGTTCAGTAATTTATAGTTCCAATAACAACCTATATTATGTTTTACTATTTATAATAGAATAAAATTCTATCTAACATAACCATGTAGTTATGGTTCCTTAATATGGATTGTCATAGGGTGATTCCAATTGTATGTGTCAGAATGATAATTTTATTCTCAAGGGAGATGTACTATAGGTGGATTGTCATGAGAATTAGTTCCTTGTAGGATAACCACTTGGAATATGGTGGTTGATGTATTTTGATGTGTGTCTCTAAGAGAGAGAGAGAGAGATATTGTTTGTGTGTGTGTGTGTGTGGGGGGGGGGGGGGGTTGGTATTAAATGTCATTGTTATGTGTGTGAGACCATAAATTGGGAATTTAACACATTATATTCTATGTGATATTTTATATAGAAGATTTTTTGACATTATTTAGTTTGTGATATATATAGGAATTGACCTTAGGGATAGATGGGAGACCTATTGACCCTTGAGACACGTCTTAGGATTTTAGGGAGTTGGTGCCTAGTGATGTGTATGATGGTAACCCACGAGAGGGGTTAATCCTACTTGTGAGTGCCTTAGAGGCAGAATGGAATGGGTAGATTCCTTGGGTTTAAGATTGGAACAAGTTAGGTTCTACTGAATATAGGATATAGTCATGGAGACGTCCGAGCCTCTTGAGGTAGAGAACTTTGAGTACTAATGTTTTTTGTATTGAGGTTGGGATTACAAGGGTAGGACCAGTTGAGTGCCTGGCCCCTTTGATCCTAGGTGTTCACTAGAAGTGTGGTTCAAGCATGGGTACATGATTTTAGTTTTATTATGGAAAAAAATTATGACTAATCTTGTGGTCAATATTGGAAGAGGAGACATGTCTGATTTTGAGTGGGGGTGCCAAGGGTACTCCTAGCTTAATGATACTGGTATTCTTGAGGATCATGGATAGTGGTTAAGTACTTGATCCTAGTTTTAGTGATGTAAAAATCATGTAAGTGTGTGTTGGGTTGAGAGACTGGGTGGTATGGGAGTGCACACCCATTACTTTAGGATGAGGTTACTGTGGCTCACATTTTTCACACGTCGGGTGTGTTGAATTTAAATCAACCATGACCATGAGAGGGATAGGGACTTATAGAGTTTAATGAGTTTCTTACGGGCCTTGGATCCTAGGAATTTGATGATCATGTCTTGGGAATAGTGGAACACATGTGAATTGGGATGAACATGATAGGGTTATTCTCTAGGAGAGGTATAGGTAAAGCCATATAGTAGAGAGTATACACTAGTGGTCGGTTGTGGTGGTGACCCCAGTTATGAATTGAATTTTTTGTGGATGATGTGGATGATGTTCCTAAGGATTGGGGAAGGGTTTTAAATTATTTTTTAATGGAACTTAGTTATGAGTGAGTTTGTCCATGTTCAATCATTATATTCAGTGATGGTTACAATATGAGTCATGGAGATCATGATCATGATATAATGATGAGATTATAAGAAAAATACTATATTGGGGAGTGTGATCTTAGTTTTAGTGATACAATCCTAATATTATAGGGATCATGAGTGCATAAAACTAACCATTAGGTAGTTATAGTGGCACTAGATACTGGTGTCCTTGTAAACTCAATTCTACCTAAACTCCTTGGTGAATTCCAAATCCCTTTTGAAAAGAAATTTAAGATGAATACTAGTAATTGTCATTAAGCTCAGGATTTAATTGAGGTGATTCAAGTTTTATTCATGTCAATAATGCTTTCATGATCATGATAGAGAACAACAGTAAATTCAGTTGGTTGAGGATCCAACCGTTGAATTACACCAAGAGTTTGGTATAGACTTTTTTTGTTTAATTTGAAAATCTTGGGTTGCCTTAGGCTATAAGGTCATTGTGATTGGACAATTTTGGGTAATTATTTATCAATGGAGACTGAGTGGTCTTGTGACAGGTCATCCATAGGGGGTATGACTACCACTCTTGTGTATAATTGGATGTGGCTAAATGAAATCCATATCAGGAATGTTATTTGAGATGAAAATGTGATATTTGAGTGTCATCTGAGTCTTGTTGAGGAAAAGTTGGTGTGTTTGGGATTATTTAATGGAAGGATAGTTCACATATATATTTATTTGGAATAAGAAACAAAGAGTTATATATGACTTTGACTTATGTTTCATGGGTGATCTATCATAGGGAGTTGTAAAACACACTAGGCATGTCGTTAGAATATGATAATCTCATTTTGATAGGGAATTATTATGGTAGGATAACCATGACCCACAATAAGCCTTGTTAAGATAATTATAAGGCCCCGTCCTTAAAAATTACTTATTCTTGAGGTAATTAAATAATTTGACTATAATTCACTTTGAGGATCTTCTCAGGTTTAGAGTTTTAGAGAGTTAGGTCATAACTTATGCGTAACATATTAAATATTACAAGTAGACACTTATACCCACTATAACTTTTTTTTTTCATAAAACAAAAAATATTTAAAAAGAAACATGACATCATTTCATGTTTTAACAACATAAATTTTCCTTGATCCCATCCTTGACTCTATTCTTCTTTATCTCTTGTGAAAAAAAATTCAAAATTTGGGATGAGCATAAAAATATCAGTAAGGGATAAATAATGACTGAAAACTGTTAGTATTGAGAAAACATATAAACCATGAAATCTTTATCATAAATTAATACATTTCACCTTTAAGAAGTAGAAAAAACACTTCACTGAATATGAGCTCATTTATTACCTTTTTTGTAATAAAAAGATTACTATAAAGCCCATAGAATGAAATATATAGCATATAAAGGTAACTTGGGACATAAAAATAATTAAATGAAATAACCATACATCTGACTTCCATACATATTACTAAATGGAATAGCCATAAAACCAACTTCCATACCCAATTCATTGGAGGTTATAATGTAACCACCCATCCTTGGTTTATCATAGAACCACCCAAAAAATGTCCAAGTACCATTATATAATCATAACACATAAAATATTGAAAATATCAACATTTATCTAATAACATTTCATTTTCAATCATAAGAAATCATTTTGAGATATTTAAACAATCAATCTATTTCAAAAACCATTTTCAATACCAAAACAACCAAAAAGGGAATAAGGGGTTTATTTTACTTTTAAAAACATTAAGGCTTATAGAGAAAGCCAAATATCAAATAACTATTATGATGTCATAGAGGTCATTTTCACTACATAAATTAAAAGGAGATTGAGATGAATTCCCTTACCTTGAAATTAAATGTCAAAGGATATTGAGACGAAGTCCCTTACCTTGAGTCCAACTCGTCGCATATGTTCCTTATTATTACTGAATAATAAACTTAAGATAATTTCTACTTTCTTCTGAAAAAGTTTCAAGTTTATTATTTCTTTTATATAACTTATTATCATGTTATAAAAATTACATAATTATTTATGTTAATATCATTTGTTTTGTTGATATTCGATACTAAGTCTAATATGAACATGTTTTGATATAAATTGTACACATAGTAAAAATTAAATCATCTAAAAAATGATATTAATTATTTAAATATAATATATATCCAATATATATGTATTTATAATAGTCTTTAAAATTTTGATATAAGAAATGAAATTCACCGTTCATGGAGACGGTAGGCCGTACATATGCATGAAAATTACTTTCACTCCTTTGTCATACTAAAAGAATAATAATAAAATTATATAAATGTATATTATAATTCCATTATTATATTTATTTCATTTATGTATCATAGGTTTAATAAAACCATCCTTTATACATTCCATGTATAGCATGAACGAGTCATATCACTTTACACATCATTGAAAGCGTAAAGGTTTGTTGTAAATAAAAATTAAATAATTATGAAGACAATATAAATATAATATATATAATATATAAACATATTTCCATCATAATTTCCCCCATGATAGGTGGTAGTATAAAATTGAACAATCATCGTTTTGTGAGGTAGTAGTTCACCGTACATAGAAATAGTATGTTCGTTGTAACGTCCCAACCCCAGTTGCCCAGAGTCGGTGCATTAGTATATATCATTGGCATGATCACAAGAAAGATCAAGTCTCAAAATACAGATTAGTTTAGTAGTCTTGGAAACACTATATACATTCATAAAGTTTACATTACATCATAAATTGAAAAATACAACAACATCTTGTCTCCACACACATATCCCCTTATACTATCCCTACAGTTCATTCATAAAATACTTCTTCATATCCTAGGAAAAATAAAACATAGAAAGGGGTGAGATCAAATGCCTAATTAGGATAATAATATAGTGGAAACTTTTATAAATAAGCATAAACATTTAAGGCAATGTATAACTAAAACAAAAGCCTTTTAAACTTGAAATTCAGCATAATATGTAAAAAATAAAATTAAATAATACCATTTAATTATTCACATGGATATTATACTAGTCGAATAATCAAATGCAATATCAATAACCACTTTCATAATGATGGAATGCATAATGCCAGACTATCATAACCACGTAGCCAAGGCCTCGTGCCAAGACAACAAATAAGATTTTGTTAAGGCCTCATGTCAAGACACTAGTTTGTCTCATGAGACCTACCGATGCATCGAGGAGCTATAGCAGGCTCCACCCGTCATATATTAAGTCCAATGCATTCCTCATATGAACATGTTTAAACATAACATAAACATTAATATTAAAATTAGCATACGAAATGTCAATACTTTCTCTATAAACCATGAATGGTATAAAAATAACACAACCATAGAAAAACACATCACAAAACCTTCAATACAATATGTAAGTTTTGTATCATAATAAATAAACTTCAAATAAGCTTAAAATCAATCAAATGATGTTGACATAGATGAAATCAAAACTATTTGAGAGAAATATATCTTTTTTTAAATCATTTAAAAGTCACATAATTATAAAATAAAACATTTACTTTGAAAATTTTATTATAATATTTTAAGGGAAGCTTCAATGATTTTATAACGGCGGAAAATAGTCGCACTCGCCGTATAAGTTAAAAAAACATTCTTACCTTAATTCTGTCAAAAAGGTTAAAAAGGATCTTGTTGGGAAATGAAAGAAAGATTACTCTATAAAAAGTCAACAAGGGTATAAATGACTTTAACAAATAGTCTGTAAAATAGTAATAATGATTTGAAATACATTTTTAAGAAACATGGATGTGGATGATAAAGAGGTCCCAGAAGATAATTACATATAAACAACCTCGGATAATGAAGAGATTGTGAAATAAACCCTTACCTTGTACTTTTCCTTGGTTAAGGGTAGGTTAACCTCCTGTATAATTGTGAAATAATTGTTATTAAATTATAAAATAATCATATACATTAATATGATATCATATATGATCTTTTAACATTGATTTGTTAATAATATCTTAGTATTATCGTTGTTTCGGGTGTTAACTTACTCGTTTTCTTTTATATGTTTTGTTACGTAAGCCATGTTTGTCATGGATAGGTTGTATCTTATTCATATACAGAATGATATCAAGTCCTTAAACATAATTTTTAATCATTAAATGAGAATTAGTCTTGAATGGATACAATGGGTAATGAATCTTATCACATTCGTGGAGACGGTAGTCCATACGTACGCCCGGGCGACAATATCATTATTTTGATTTTAAAATAATATATAATTCGATGGTATATCATATATACATAATAATTATCATGTTATATTTATTATTTACATGAATTACACATCATTATTATACCCATTCAAATAATAATTTATTGAATAACAATTACACCACGACGTGGAGATGGTAAGCCGTATGTACACACGTATGGTGACATGTCATTCAAAGGATGGATAGAATACTGAATATGGTTGTACCATATTTATAATGACATAAAAGTATATATAAGATACTGGAGTTATTATTTTATAATGGTAATAACAAATAAAGAAGAAGTTGAAGAAGAAAGGAACTTGAAAGAGGGTGGTGAAAACATTACCTCTTCTTCGGGTTCTTCCTTTTGATTTGATCAAAAGGGCTCCTTAGGTTAGCTTTATGTTCAAAATAAGGCCTATAGGTTGAATTTAGGGAAGTTGAGAGAGTATTTGGGCAGGGTTTGGCCGAGCCAAAAGGCTTTTAATGTGTTAATTAGTGAGAAGGGGGAGTTCCCTTTTATAAGAGGGGTGAGGGGCACCTTTGGAAAAGCTAGAAATATTATTTTATAATAAATTAATATTCAGTTTTAATGGAACCAAAGTAGATTATTTAAAGGTTAAGGTGGGGATGGGTTGAAAACAACTCAAACAATAGGTTTTAGATAGGTTTGGGTCACTATACTAACCTTATCGTTTAGTTTTTAACTCTTAGTTAATTAGTTTGACATTTACCATGTCACTTTGTATTTTTATATTATATAGTTAATAAACTTACTATATATATCCAAGCGACCCCCCAAGTGGTCCATTAATGATACACCTATCATGATACATTTCCTTTGTCCGAACCTTAGATTTTTAGGAATAGAATATAAATTAATAATATAATATTTGTTTTAAAACTCTTTTATGTCAATTTTGACACTATTGGGTATTTTGTTTTTAATAATTTAATAAAAGAATTTTTACTTCGAAAAGAATTTATATAAACAATCCTAATATGTCATATTAACCTAGAAAATTAGTGGAATTCATAAAAAGTATCAAATTACATTTATTTTGATATTTATAATATCAATTTTTTTAATATTTCATTAATTAGGTAATTACTGCATCACCATTGTGTCATAAATAAATTAAATTATTTAATGTCTAAAAATTATAAATAAAATACAATTATGTATGAAATATTTTTATCTTTTTAATTAATATTTAAAATCGAATTTATCTTATGTATAACCCTATATTAAAAATGTTTTAGTAAATAAAATTTGATTTTAACTCTTTTAACTCTTCTTTGAATTAAATAATAATAAATGTACTAATCTAATTCAAGTGGACCTAAATGATAATATTTTATTCCTAAGGTTGTTTTTGGTCGAGATACACTTGTACAATAGAATTAGGACATGTTTTAGGGTAATATTAATATCATTTTTACCCTCAATTACCCTATTTACTTTTAACCGTGGTAAATAAAAGAAAAAAGTTACTATTCACCAAAAATTATTTTCATCTCATTGAACCAAATTTTACTCCTTGATATTAACCGTGTCTCTTGGATTTTTCAAATTCCTCTCACATAAGGAATAATATTATGTTTTATGTGAATTTCCAAATTCTCTTAGGAGGTGGGTAAAAGACGGTGAAAAGTTCAATAAATTTTTTATATATCTAAAATTATTCTAAACTAACTCCAATGAATTACATTGAACTTATATAGGTATTATGTATCTATTTTTAACTTAATTAAATTTAAATAAAATAAATAATTATTTAAATAAAAATTCAGTTTTAAACTATAACTCAGTGTTTTTTCACTATTCATCAAAAATTGAAAGTTTTCAGAAAAATACCAAAATTTCACCCTAGGCTAATTTCGATATTCTGAATCCAAAAATGAAGTCCATTTTGAAATATAAAATTTATAAAATTTCAAAAGGGGGTATTACTATTCATAATGGCTAGTTTGATTGGTTGTGGTGTGTGTGTTAGAACTCGAAGTTGCGTACAACACATGCTACTGTATTATTCAAAGGGAAGCGTACCGTGGAAGCTTGGGGTGTTACATTCTCCCCTCCTTCAAATAATTCTGTCCTCAAAATTTCTAGAATACTACTGCATGAAAAGACTCGGGTGGTTCTTCATCATAAGTTCCTTGGGTTCCCACGTTGCCTCTTCCATCTTATGGTTTCTCCACAAAACCTTTACCAGACGAGTCATTCGGTTTCTCAGTACTTGTTCTCTCGTATCAAGAATCCTGACAGGATCCTCGCAATAAGACAGATCAGGTTCCAGTTCTAATTCCTCATAGGTGATTACATGCATTGGTTCCGACTTGTATTTCCTCAACAGTGATACGTGGAACACATCGTGAACTTTGGAGAGACTTGGTGACATTGAAAAACGATAAGCTACAGCCCCAATTCGTTCTAGAATTTCGAAAGGTCCGATGTACCTAGGACTAAATTTACCCTTCTTACCGGAATGTATAACTCCCTTCCATGGAGATACCTTCAAGAAAATATGATCTCCTACCATAAATTCCAAATCCTTCCTTCATTTATCAGTATAGAACTTCTACCTACTTTGAGCTGCTTTGATGTGGTTTTGGATTACCTTTAACTTTTCCATTTTTTCCTCCACCAGTTCTGGGTCTACAAGTTTTCTTTCACCAATGTCATCCCAACAGGTTGGTGTGCGACATCTCTTTCCGTATAACGCTTCATATGGTGCTATCCGAATACTTGAATGGAAGCCATTATTATAGGAAAATTCCACCAGATGTAAATATTGATCCCACATACCCTAAAATTCAAGCGAGCATGTTCTCAACATGTCTTCTAAGGTTTTAATAGTCCGTTCTGATTGTCCATCTATTTGTGGGTGGTGGGCAGTGCTCAAACGAAGTTTAGTATCCAGGGCTTTCTGAAGACTCTTCCAGAATCTTGAAGTAAAACGGGGATCACGATCAGAAACAATCGATAGGGGTACTCCATGAAGTCTCACCGCTTTATTAATATATAGCCTCGCTAGATGTTCAAGTGGTAAATCTTCCCTTATAGCAAGAAAATGTGCTGACTTGGTAAGACGATCAACAATGACCCATATTGCATCGTTCCTTCTAGGAGTCTTTGGTAGTCCCATGACAAAGTCCATCGTAATATTGTCCCATTTCCACTTCGGTATGGGAAGAGGTTTCATGACTCCTCCTGGCTGTTGCCTTCTAGCTTTCACTTGTTTACAAACCATACATCTTGACACAAAATCAGCAATCTCCCTCTTCATGTTGTTCCTTCAAGTCTCTATACATTTTGGTGCTCCCAGGGTGTATAGAGAAATTGGAACTATGATCATAGTCCAACAATTCCCTTTTTAGATCAGGTATATTGGGAACCAAAAGTCTCTTCCCAAATTTCAAAATTCAATATTCATACCCAAAGTCATTCAATCTCCCATCATTCACAGCTTTAATTTTCTTTTGAAACTCTTCATCACTGGTATGAGAATTCTTTATCCTTTCTAGTAAAGATGGTTTGGAAACCATTTGAAAAAGTATTTATATTTCACCTTCCATGGTAATTCCCATATCCATCTTCACTAGATCCATGAAAATAGGATCCCTTTCAATTCTCTTTATGTTCAAAACTCCATGCTCTTTTCTTATCAAAGCATCTTCCACCTTATTTTCCTTCCCCGGGTGGTAGTGTATTATGAAATCATAGTCCTTGAGTAGTTCAAGCCATCTCCTTTGCCTCATGTTGAGTTCTTTTTGTGAGAAAATATACTTCAAACTCTTGTGATCAGTATAAATCTCACATTTTTTACCATAGAGGTAGTGCCTCCATATCTTCAAATCAAAGTTCACAACTGCTAACTCGAGATCATGAGTACGATAGTTTTGCTCATGAATTTTCAACTGTCGTGATTCATAGGCAATGACCCTATCATTCTACTTAAGGACACAAACAAGTCTTTTCTTCGATGCATCACTATAAATAACGAACCCATAATTCCATGATGGTAGAGTCAATATAGGATCATTGACTAATCTTCTCTTCATTTCTTAAAAACATTCTTAACACTCTTTTGTCCAAACAAATTTAACCCCTTTACGTGTGAGCTTTGTTAATAGGTTAGCCAACCGGGCAAAATTCTAGACGAAATGTCGATAATAACCTGCTAAACCAATAAAACTGCATACCTCAGTTATACTCGTCGGTGTATGCCATTCTTAAATTGCCTTGGTCTTAGAAGGATCAATAGAGATTCCATCTTTAGAGACAATATGGCCAAGAAAATAAATCTCCTGAATCCAGAATTCACATTTGCTAAACTTCCCATATAATTTATGTCTTCTCAGAGTCTTCAGGATAATGCGCAAGTGATTTTCATGATCTTCGTAGATTTTGGAGTATACCAAGATATCATCAATAAATACCACCACAAATTCATCTAGATATTCCTTGAAAACTCTATTCATTAGATCCATGAATATAGAGGGCGCATTAGTCAGCCCAAAAGGAATTACTGTAAACTCATAATGCCCGTACCTGGTTCGAAATGCTGTCTTCGGAATGTCTTCCTTCTTCACACACAACTGATGGTATCCAGACCAAAGGTCAATCTTTGAAAAGTATTGAGCTTCATTCAGTTGGTCAAATAAATCATCAATGTGAGGTAGGGGATACTTGTTCATTATTGTTATAGAATTGATCTACCTGTAGTCGATACATAACCTCATAGATCCATCTTTCTTTTTAACAAAAAGATCAGGGGATCCCCATGGAGAAACTCTAGGGCGAATAAATCCCTTATTACTCAATTCCTATAGTTGTTTCTTTGGTTCAACTAATTCCAAAGTGGCCATTCTATAAGGGGTCTTCGATATAGGCCTTGATCCAGGAATTAAATCAATGGAAAACTCAACTTCTCGTTCGGGAGGATGTCCATGTAAATCTTCCAGAAACACATCTACATATTCTTTCACAATAGGTACATCCTCTATTTGGACATTCCTTTCATCACCCACAATCATTTCATTCTCTTCCTCCCCAATAATTGAATTTAGTTGAGCTACTGGGGGTGGATCTAGATAAGAATTAGGTGGTGACAATTCTGCTCTAAAGATAAGGTGTTCCTTATCATCATCATCAAAAATCGCAACCTTCTTCTTCTTACAATAAATATTCGAATCATGGTCTGAAAGCCAATCCATACCGAGGATTATATCAAACTCAATCATAGGTATGATGATGAGATCAGTGGATAAAGAACATTTATGTGCTCTAATGGGGACTGATTCACAAAACTTTGTTGCCATGATACTTCCCTTAGGAGTTTTAACTGACAACTCCCTTGTTAAATAAAATTGGAAATATCTAATTTTCTTAGTAGACTGGGAATATATGAAACAATGTGATGATCCAGAATCAAATAATGCATTTGATAAACTTGAGGAAATCATTAAATTACCTGCCACCACGTCTTTTAGAGCTTTTACCTCAGCAGTAGTGATAACATAAGCTTGGACTTGATCCCTTGGCATTTTTTGAGGTAAGTTCCCCTGATGCTTAGGACATTCATTTTCATAATGTACCATCTCTCTGTAGTTTTAGCATTGAACATCGGTAGCTTCTTTCTTCCCCTTGAAATCACGATATTGGTGGCCTTTTTCACTACACTTGTAACAGACTCCCATTCCATTCAAGCAAGTACCAGGGTGTTTCTTCCCACATTTACTGCAGGATGGATATTCACCATTTCCCTTCTTCCCCTTATTTCCATTCCCAAAGTGATCAACATATCTCTTCTTCTCTTGCTTTTATTTAAATTCATAAGACTTAGAGAATTATTTTTCTGTCTTGATAGCACATGAGACAATATCTTCGTACGACGAGAAGGATTGTGGCACTAATGCTCGATGAAGAAATGGTTTTAAACCATCAAAGAAATGATCAATATTACTTCTTGGGCTACGTATATAATCTCCAACATACCTTGATAAACTTGTAAAGTTAGCCTCATACTTTGTGACATTCTCATCCTCCTTTTATCTCAGACTTAGAAATTGCCTTTCCATATCTGCTCGATGGTCGCAAGGAAAGTATTTTTCTAAGAAAAGATCTTTGAACTCCCTCTATTCCATATTTGATACTTCATCATCTTCCTTCATGTTTTGTATCAATGACCACCATTTATCAGCATCACCAGTGAGGCGATAAACTGCCATGAAAACATTTTCACTTTCACTACTCCCAAAATCCTGAAATATTTTCTCTAGGGAACTTATCCATTGCTCAGCTACTAATGGATTTGTACTCCCATTGAATGTTGGTGGTTTCTTCCTCATGAAGCGATCTAACATTGATCCTCCACACTGTGGATCAGGGTGCTCCATAGGGGTAATGTTATTATTCATAACCTGAGTGAGTTTTCCCAGTATGGTGATTAGTTGATCAGCACCAGTTGCATCACCAGCTCCACTATAATTATCTTGAGCAGGAGGGAAATCCCTCTATGGAGTGCGTTCATTGATACAGTTTCCATTTCTTCCACTAGGTTCCATTTCTAAACAATGGAATAAACTAGATCAGTTTATAAATCAAAATACATAATTCCATACTTGTAAAACACTTAACATAAATTGAACTATTTATGGATATAATCCATAATCATAAAAACGTTTTTTTTGAGAGTTATATACTCATAAACCATTCATAATGATTTGTAAATAAAATGAGAGCCGGGAGTGTCGTAACCAAGAGTGCAGCAAGACCCGTTGTCTTGCACCAGTTCCCATTCGAGTCTAGCTCAAAGTAGTGTTTTTTGGGTTTTACCCCTAGGTACATCTGTGCCAGAGACTCATCTACCAGCTCATATCCAGACATGGATGTATTGTTTAGAAAAATCATAAATTCTCTACAATACCAAAATTCTAGGAAGTTCTTATATACTAATCCTCAATGTCCATCTTAGATCTATGTGCTCTAATCAGAGTTTATCTAAATCTAGCTTCCAAGGTTTGTACTAAACTTCTCCTGATACCAACTATAATGCCTCAACCCCAGTTTCCCAGAGTCGGTGCATTAGTACATATCATTGGCATGATCAAAAGAAAGATGAAGTCTCGAAAGACCGATTAGTTTAGTAGTCTTGGAAACACTAAATACATTCATAAAGTTTACATTACATCATAAATTGAAAACTACAACAACATCTTGTCTCCACACTCATATCCCCTTATACTATCCCTGCAGGTCATTCATAAAATACTTCTTCACATCCTGGGAAAAATAAAACATAGAAAGGGGTGAGATCAAATGCCCAGTAAGGATAATAATATAGCAGAAACTTTTATAAATAAGTATAAACATTTAAGGCAATGTATAACTAAAACAAAATCCTTTTAAACTTGAACTTCAACATAATATGGAAAAAATAAAATGAAATAATGCCATTTAACTATTCACATGGATATTCTACTTGTCGAATAATCACATGCAATATCAATAACCCCTATCATAATGATGGAATACATAATGCCAGACTATCATAACCATGTATCCAAGGCCTCGTGCCAAGAATACAAGTAAGATTTTTTCAAGGCCTTGTGACAAGACACTAGTTTGTATCATGAGACCTACCGATGCATTGAGGATCTATAGCGGGCTCCACCCATCACATATTAAGTCCAATGCATTCCTCATATGAACAGGTTTAAACATAACATAAACATTCATATTAAAATTAGCATAAGAAATGTAAATACCTTCTCCATAAACCATGAATGGTATAAAAATAACACATCCACAGTCAAACATATCACAAAACCTTCAATACAATATGGAAGTTTTGTATCATAATAAATAAACTTCAAATAAGCTTAAAATCCATCAAAGGATGTTGACATAGATGAAATCAAAACTATTTGAGAGAAATATATCTTTTTTTTAAATCATTTAAAAGTCACATAATTATAAAATAAAACATTTACTTTGAAAAATTTCTTATAATCTTGTAAGAGAAGCTTCAACGATTTTATAACGGTGGAAAATAGCCGCACTCTCTGTATAAGTTAAAAAAACATTCTTACCTTAATTCTATCGAAAAGATTAAAAAGGACCTTGTTTGGAAAATGAATGAAATATTCCTTTATAAAATGTAAAAAAGGGTATAAATGAATTTAACCCATAGTCTGTAAAATAGTAAGAATGATTTTAAATACATTTTTAAGAAACATAGATGTGGATGATAAAGAGGTCCCAGTAGATAATTACGTATAAACAACCTTGGATAATGAAGAGATTGTGAAATAAACCCTTACCTTGTACTTTTCCTTGATTGAGGGTAGGTTAACCTCCTGTATAATGGTGAAATAGTTATTATTAAATTATACAAGAATAATATACATTAATATGATATCATATATGATCTTTTAACATTGATTTGTTAATAATATCTTAGTATTATCGTTGTTTCGGGTGTTAACTTATTCATTTTCTTATATATGTTTTGTTACGTAAGCCATGTTTTTCATGGATAGGTTGTATATTATTCATATCCATAATTATATCAAGTACTTAAACATTATTTTTAATCATTAAATGAGAATTAGTCTTGAAGGGATATAATAGGGAACAAATCTCATCGCGTTCGTGGAGACGGTAGTCCGTACGTACGCACGAGTGAAAATATCATTTTTTGGATATTAAAATAATATATAATTGGATGTTATATCATATATAGAGAATAATTATCATGTTATATTTATTATTTACATGAATTACACATCATTATTATACTCATTCAAATAATAATTTATTGAATAACAATTACACCACGACGTGGAGACGGTAAGCCGTACATACGCACGTATGGTGACATGTCATTAAAAGGATGGATAAAATACTAAATATGGGTGTACCATATTTATAATAACATCACAGTATATATAATATACTGGAGTTATTATTTTAGAATGGAAATAACAAAGAAATAAGAACTTGAAGAAGAAAGGAACTTGAAAAAGGGTGGTGAAAACATTACCTCTTCTTCGGGTTCTTCCTTTTGATTTGATCAAAAGGGATTCTTAGGTTGGCTTTCTGATCAAACTAAGGCCTCTAGGTTGAAGTGAGGAAAGTTTAGAGAGTATTTGGGCAGGGTTTGGCCGATCTAAAAGGCTTTAAATGTGTGAATTAGTGAGAAGTGGGAGTGCCATTTTATAAGAGGGGTGAGGGGCACCTTTGGAAAAGCTAGAAATATTATTTTATAATAAATTCATATTTGGTTTCTAATGGATATAAAGTAGATTATTTAAAGGTTAAGGTGAGGATGGGTCGAAAACCACTCAACAAATAGGTTTTAGATAGGTTTGGGTCGCTATACTAACCTTATCTTTTAGTTTTTAACTCTTAGTTAATTAGTTTGACATTTACCATGTCACTTTGTATTTTTATATTATATAGTTAATAAACTTACTATATACATCCAAGAGACCCCCAAGTGGTCCATTAATGATACACCTATCATGATACAAGTCCTTTGGTCGAACCTTAGATTTTTATAAATAGAATATAAATTAATAATATAATATTTTTTTAAAAAACTATTTTATGTCAATTTTGACACTATTGGGGTTTTGTTTTTGATAATTTTATAATAGCATTATTAATTCAAAAAAAAATTATATAACCAATCCCAATATGTCATATTAACCTATAAAATTAGTGTAATTCATAAAAATTCTCAAATTACATTTATTTTGATATTTATAATATCAATTATTTTAATATTTCATTAATTAGGTAATTACTGTATCAACATTGTGTCACAAATAAATTAATTTATTTAATGTCTAAAAATTATAAATAAAATAACATTATGTAAGAAATATTTTTATATTTATAATGAATATTTTAAATCTAATTTATCTTATGTATAACCCTATATTAAAAATGTTTTAGTAAATAAACTTTTATTTTAACTCTTTTAACTCTTCTTTGAATTAAATAATAATAAATGTCCTAATCTAATACAAGTGGACCTAAATGATAATATTTTATTCCTAAGGTTGTTTTTGGTTGAGATACACTTGTCCAATATAATTAGGACATGTGTTAGGGTAATATTAATATCATTTTTACCCTTAATTACCCTATTTACTTTTAACCGTGGTAAATAAAAGTAAAAAGTTACTATTCACAAAAAATTATTTTCATCTCATTGAACCACATTTTACTCCTTGATATTAACTGTGTCTCTCGGATTTTTGAAATTTCACTCACAGAAGCGGTAAAATTAAGTTTTGTGTGAATTTCCAAATTCTCCTAGGAGGTGGGTAAAAGACGGTGAAAAGTTCAATAAAATTTTTATATATCTAAAATTATTTTAAACTAACTCCAATGAATTACATTGAACTTATATAGGTATTATGTATCTATTTTTACCTTAATTAAATTTAAATAAAATAAATAATTATTTAAATAAAAATTCGGTTTTAAACTATAACTCAGTGTTTTTTCACTATTCATCAGAAATTGATAGTTTTCAGAAAAATACCAAAATTTCACCCTAGGCTAATTTCGATATTCCGAATCCAAAAATGAAGTCCATTTTGAAAGATAAAATTTATAAAATTTTAAAAATGGGTATTACTATTCATAACGGCTATTTTGATTGGTTGTGGTGTGTGTGTTAGAACTCGAAGTTGTGTACAACACACGCTACTGTATTATTCAAAGGGAAGCGTACCGTGGAAGCTTGGGGTGTTACATTCGTATCCATTATATGAAGGTGTGTGTAAGTATAGTTCAGATACTTATCATAATAACATCCTAGTATATTGAAGATACTGTTATTTTTATGTAATAAAAAAATAAGAAGATCATAGGGAGTGGAGAAGGAAAATAAAGGAAAGAAACTTGAGAGAACACGTTACCTCTAAATCGGGTAACTTCTTTTGAGTTGAGCCCAAAGGATTTCTTGAATTGCCTTCTACCCGAGGAAAGTTTCCTAAGAGTAAGGGAGGAATTTTGGGATCTTATTTGAGTATAATTTGGATGAGAAAAGGGTATTTATAGGTGTGGGTACACTACAACAAAACCGCTGTTTAGCGGAGGTTCTAGGAACCGCCGCTAAACCTTTTGTAAAAATGGTTTCGCGGCGGTTTATAATAAACCCCCACGAAACATTGGTTTTTTTAACACCCGACCCTCCTTCCCCCGTGACCCCGGCCCCCCGCTTCCCCCGCGACCCCAGCCCCCCGTGACCCCGGCGACCCCGCGACCCCGACCCCGGCGACCCCAGCGACCCCTGCGACCCCACGACCCCCAGCCCCCCATGAACCCGGAAGCTGCCCCATATTCCCCTCTAGGTAGGGTTTTGTTTCTCATTCTTTAGGTTTTTTGGTTTTCCAGTAGGTAGGTTTTTAGTATATAGTTTGGTATAATCTCCACATTAGTTTACAACCTCCTGGTCTCATGATTTTAAACTGTATGACATTTTTCCTAATTGCATTCAATTAAACATCATAAAAATCACCCCTCATCACATGAGTACTTGTTTTGCTAAAATAAAATGAAAGACAATTTTTTCCTTTCTATGTGACCCATTACCAATATGAGATCTTCATCCATGTAATGGTATAATGTAGATTATTCCAAACTATATACTAATTGTATAGTTGAATATTTTATTTCTATGGAAAAATGTATCTTATCTATTGGGTATTAGATAAAGATCATCACCTTTTTACAATCCCATACAAGGATGAGATATTAAAATCCAAACCCCACTAAATGAGATCTTGATCAATATAGAAGTCTTTTCCACATGGTTGACAAGTATATTAGAGAATTAATGCACATATTCCTCACATGTGATATAAATCTATGCAATGAATCATCTATAAATATAACTATAAGTTGGATTGACTCCCATCACATTAGGATATGTAGTGATATCTAGGCACCCTACCATGGAACCAACTACCATATTCCTTGTCAAAATATTATAATTACTATCACCTACATATGTGGTGAATCTATGTAGTAGATTTTTAAATGGGTTATCTTATATATAGACCCATGATAAGAATAAAATCTCCCTTTCCTTTTATATGATTCATATCTTTGACAGAGGGATTTTCATTTCAATAACTATGTGTGGATTTATTCTCATTCTAATGAAATACATGGTGACAATGATATTTATTTTCATAGGCATGACCACAAATACATAGTACATGTACTACAAACATAAACATTGTGAATTTACCCATGGGAAAAAATATACATCAATTGGGATCCCAACTGAAGTTGGATATTTCCTCCCCATTGATGTACTAGTTGTTAGACCTCCCATGTCTAAGTTAAGTGACGTTGAACCTCATAATTTTTTTTTCAAATCTATATGACCTTAAATTTTAACCCTTTTTCTTAATTAAAATTACATAAACTAAAAATAAAAATAGTCACAACTATTTGTTAGGTCTAAACCCTCTTAAAGAAATTATTAAAGGTGTAATGTTTCACTCCCACTAATCTGTTCCCTTTTATGGATTAGGAAAAATATTTCTTATAAGAATACTATCATAAAAATATCATGGGGTTCACTATGTGATCCTTGATAATTTATTCCTATTCCCCATAAAAGTTTCATCTTGGAAAAAGTTATATTGGATATCCCATCCCATTTTCAACTAGACTTAAGAAATTTTAATAGTACGTTATCCTCAATTAAAATACTACCTCTTCAAATCGAATATATCACTACATTAATTGATTTAATACATAGGAGTCTCATGTTGCATTACATCACACAAGAAACAATTTCAGTACATAGTGGAATAACATATAATGTTTTAAAATTCTTTTTGAATATTTTTTTCTCTATGAAGCCAGTTCATAACTCTGATGTGTGATTCAACACTGATAAATTTCCCAAGTTGATATACTACTCTTAGGATCCCTTAAACTTGATTTAATCAATAATTTTTTCTATATTAATATAAAAATTGGTTTTGGATATTGATTTATTTGGAGATAACCTTTTAGGATTTGATACTGAATATCACACCTTTCTTCGAAGCATATAAAGTTATCCCTGTGGGATATTTCAGTCATGGAAGATAGTTCCACCTAAACCACATAATCAATCAATGGACTGATTGAGAAAATATCCAACCTACTACCATTAGATTCTATTTAATGAGAATAGTATTAGTATTCCACTATTTTTAATGGTCATCCTTCACCAGTTGGTCTCTATTTCTTATTGACTTAGGCATTCATAATGTATATTTTAAACCTTCCAAAATCATTCTATTCAATGTGATTGTTGTACCCTGAAGTTTAAACATTTGAGAATCATTTTAACAGTTAAATAAATTATGAAATTATATTCTTATGCACCTTCCAATTTGGGTATGAATCTCTTTTGGATACCCCAAATACATAACATTAGATTCTCTTTTTGTAACGTCTTATCAAAACCATGGTCCTTTTCATAGGATATTAAACTTTGTGACACAATGGTCTAAACATAATGACCATAAAATTAATTTCCCCCTCCAAGGTATTATATGATACTAATAATCCTTAATTCACATCAGGTTGTGTTTTTTAATATCTATGAAGACTAACCAATCATTGGTTCTATGTTTTTATATATAAAATGTTAACAGCTACAGGTCTGAGAACCATGACCATAAAATATCTAAGTCATCCCCTAAGGATATATGCATATGTGTGTCAAGATCTACATCCATATCATATTTTTATTCCTCTCTTATATCGGTATATATATCACATATTTTTTTTCAAGGATACATTCCCTTAAGCTCTATACATATATTGGTCTATGAACAATGAAATTAAACATAGTGTGAATATCCATGAGATTGTTTATATGATCATTGGGATCACAATTCATGTAATTCTATCATTTCCATTGTTTTATAATATTCCACACCCGCCTATTATATCCATGATATATGAGATTAAAAGACAATAATAATTTTTCAATACATCTGATCCTAAAATAGAATAAAAATATTTTTATTTTTTTTACATTAAAATATGTGCACAACACCTCATGGTTTTCTGCAATAATGAAATTAGGCACCAAACTCACATAATTTTTTTCAACACATTTCAAAATTACAACCAGCTCACATTTGATTAAAAATGAATTTCTATAAAAATATAAAAATTAGACTAACATTCAATAATTTAAAATACTAATTGAAAGATACATAGCACTAACTATGTTAGAAAAATACAATAAGAACCTAGGGAAATATTTGAGTCCCCCCTGCTATGAATGCACATTGAAAAACATATGAAAAGTATTATAATTCAATAAAAATGGTAAATCCATAAAAAGTTTCAAGTTAAACCCCTAAAAAGTGTATCTTTATATAAATTCGTTTTTATTCCCACTAGAACCCACATTTAATGTCTCATGAAAAATTTACGGTGAAAATAAATAACAAAAATCACATAGGGACAACCATTCAACCATAGAAAAAATAGGGATATAGTCACTAGGACACTCAAACATGGATAGTGTTAGATCACAAATTTTATACTCATGAACAACCTAAGGGTACTATTTCCTTATTGCATGGGAAAAAATTTCTTGATATATAGTAAATTCTACATGACCTCAATCTAGTTATTGTATAATAACTTTATTAGCTATAAATATGTACATGAGAGTCAGATAAATAAAATATCTCAATATAAACATGTTCCCCTACCCATGAATCCATGGTATGTTAATGATATCCCCTATCATACATAGGATATATTTCTTCATGATATATTTCACCAGAGGCTTATTCATCAATTTAATTATATTTAAAATTCAGTCCTTTAATGATTGAGCATGATCTATATAGTAGTCCCTTTATCATAACTACAAAGAGCATGATTCCTACTCTTATAGTATACATAGATAAATCTAGATATCCTATCTTGTATCAACCTATAAATCTAATTTAAGTATTTAATTGATATAGTTCATTTAGATGTTATTGTTGTCCACTGTAATTTTCAAAAAGAATTATTTAGTTATTATTCCGACCTAGATTACGTGTTGATTTGTTGATGTTAAATCATTTTCAATCTTGGACACCATCACAAGATTCCTGAATCACTATCTTCCTTCATTAAGTGTTTTTCAAGGGTCAGTGGAAGTAGTTAGGTAGTTGGAACAAATTGAGGTGATCATCAATTATCTTAGGGAACCTGATACTTTGTGTGTGAGAATTTTTTAGAACTAGATTTATAGTTTCAGTAGAGTCTTGTGGGAGTCAGTGGTACCTTATTAACTTCATGAATGTATGAATTGGAATCTCATCAAGATTGATTTTTTTAATGGTTATTTCCTAAGGGAATGAATGTAGAGAAATAGACTGAGCTCATGAGACTTTTTATTGGTGATAGATCAGTATGGGAGTATGTCAATAACCTTTCAAGGTTTGTTATATATTCTCCAAATATAGGGGTCATCAATTATGAGAAAGATCATTTCTTTGGTGATGGTCTTCACCCAGACCTTGCTACATCTCTACTTTCTTTGGGAATAACATCCATTTTGGAGGTTGTCACTAGGGATATGTGAATGGAAGCTAAATATTATTGGAAATCGATGGTTGTTCATTCCTTAGTTTTATCAGGTATGTAACAAATTAATAGTGGGAATGAAGAGAATCCAATGTGCAAGGAGTAGAGTCAGGATAAACCATAATATGATGAAAAGGCCAATTCTTATAGAAAGAGGTCATCCATTTTGTGCTTCCAGTTTAGGGACTTTGAGGAATTTTGAGACCCATTTCTTGATATATCCTTGAATTTTTCTCTATTATGGAAATTTTGTTCATTATTATTTGTTTTTTATGACGGGGTTATAGAAGATGTATCATGTTTAATTCCTTGTTTTTTGTGTATGCACATTATGATATACATGGATAAAAGCTGGATCACATTACCGAGGAACACACCTTAGTATGTTAAGGGTTTGAATGAGTTTTTAGATTTTGCAATTTCTAATCGATTCGTTGAAGGGAGAATAAAATGTCCATGTCCTAAATGTAAATTTAGAACATGGTTGAAGAGAGATGAGGTTTATGAACATTTAATACTGAATCAATTCCCTACTCAATATTTGTGTTGGATTTGGCATGGAGAATCGAATGTTACAGAAAGATTGAGCACTAATGTTAATCTGCATAATGAGGTCCTAAGTTCATCGAAAATGGAAAATGAAATGAAAAACCTAATAAATGATGCATTCGGCACTGCAAGACACCACTATCAGCATCAAAACATATCAGAATAACCAGAAGAGGGTGCTACAAATTGCAACGTGACAAGTGATGTTTTTGAGACTGTAACACAGGAAGATCAAGATTGTCACATATCATTGGATCCTCCTCTTGATTCTGTGGATCCAAATGTAAGAGAAAACTTCACTGAGGAAAATGTGTTTCATGATTTAGTTGATGATGGAAATCAAGAGTTGTATAGTGGGTGTTTGAAATATTCAAAGCTTTCATTTTTGCTGAAGTTGTACCATATCAAATGTCTATGTGGAATTACAAATAAGGCAATGTCCATGATATTGGAATTGATTCATGATGCATTTATTGAAGAAAAAATATCAGAATATTTTTATGATATGAAAAAATTTGTTAACAAGCTTGGTCTGAATTATAAAAAAATACATGCATGTCCCAATGATTGTACACTTTATTGGGGAGAGGATTCAAGTAGACAGAATTTCAAGAAATGTTCTTCTTCTAGATGGCAGGAAAAGGGTGATGTTGGAAGTCTGAATGAAACTAATTTCATGGAGAAGAAGAAAAGGAGCACATCTGAAAAGGTTTTGCATTACTTTCCTTTGAAGCCTCGATTGAAAAGATTATTCATGTCATCAAAAACCGCCGAACACATGAAGTTGAATTCTTTATATAATAAAAATGATGGGTTAATGAGACATACATGAGATTCCCAATTGTGGAAGACATTTGATTCATTACATCTCGATTTCTCAGCTGATCCTAGGAATGTTCGATTGGGATTGGCTACCGATGGATTCAACCCATTTGGGACTTTGATTACCAATTATAGCATTTGGACAATTGTTTTGATCCCTTATAATCTGCCTCCATGGATGTGTATGCAACAAACATATTTTATCCTTTCAATGATTATTCCTGGAAAAAAAATGACTGGAAATGATATTGATGTATACTTGAAGCCTTTGATTGAAGAATTGCAGGAGTTATGGAGCAATGGTGTTGAGACATTTGATGCTTCTTCTAAAACAATGTTCAAAATGCATGCTACTTTAATGTGGACCATTAGTGACTTCCCTGGGCTTGGGAATTTATCTGGTTGGAACACTTACACGGATTTGGCTTGTACCATTTTTAACTTTGATTTTGATCCCAAATGGCTACCTCACAGTAGAAAATGGTGCTTCTTATGTCATCGAAGATTTCTCGATGCATCTCATAGATTTTGACTGAACAGATCAAAATTTAATGGTTCCATTGATCTTAGACCACCTCCAAAGTTGTTAAATGGTTTTTAAATATTGACACAACTTGAAAATGTTGAAACAGAATTTGGGAAGGTTCATCATTTGAATGATAGTGGAAAACGGGTCCGAAGTGCATCATCAAGCGAAACCGGAACACAACAATGGAAGAAAAAAAGTATATTATTCAAACTTCCATGTTGGGAATTTAATTTGTTGCGGCATAATCTTGATGTGATGCATATTGAGAAGAATGTCTGTGACAATTTTATTTTCACATTGCTTAATGAGCATGGAAAATCGAAGGATCATCTCAATGCTTGCAAAGACTTACAAGCAATGAACATAAAACGCGATATTTGGCTAGATGAGAATGGAAAGTATCCTCCGAATTTTTTTGCAATGAAAAATAGGGATAAAGATACATTCCTTCGAATGTTAAAGAATGTTAAGGTATCTGATGGGTATTCAAGTAACATCTCAAGGTGTGATGACTTGAAGAATCATAAGTTATATGGATTGAAAAGCCACGATTCACATATTTTGTTACAACAGTTACTACCATTGGAATTGCATACATTATTATCTGAAAAAATTACTATTGTTGTACTCCAGTTCTGCACATTTTTTAGAAAACTATGTGAGAAATATCTACATCCATTTCAGCTTGACAACCTCCAGGAGAGGTTTGTATTGACCCTTTGTGCAATGGAGATGATCTTTCCTCCATCCCTTTTTATGGTAATGATGCATTTAGCTGTGCATTTTGTTGAGGAAGCTAAATTAGGAGGCCCCGTTCATTATCAATGGATGTATCCAATTGATAGGTACTTTATTTATATGTTTTCCAGTTAAGTAAACAATTTTTGGTACTTAATTAAATTCATAATTATGTTTATTTTATTTCACAGATATCTTGGGCATTTGAAATCATACGTGAGAAATAAAGCTAAACCAGAAGGCTCAATTGCTGAAGGCTATGTGGCTGAGGAGTGTCTTACCTTTTGTTCTTGATACTTAGATGATATTGAGACAAGATTTAATCGATTTGGACGTGTTCATGACACATCAAATCAATCTCAAATACATCAGAAATCCAAAATATTTCATGCTATTGGCCGATCAATTAGGAGGACCTCAAATGTGATACTGACTGAATTGGAATTATTACAGGCACATAGATATGTGCTGCTGAATAGTGTAATTACAAATCTATTTATTGAAGAGTTGAGGATACAAAAAAAGAGACGAATGAGAGGCCGAACACGAAATGAGAAAGATATAACGAAAGATGTTAATAAAGATCTTGTAGAATGGTTTGCATGACATGTAAGTTCATAAATATTGCAATAAATACGAATATTAGTTTGACACATACATTTTGTAAATCTAATAAAGTATATTTATTTTTTCAGATCATGAATACTAATACTCGAGCAGAGGTGTCAGAAGATTTGAAGTTTCTTGCTAGAGGTCCTCTAAAATAAGTTAGAAAGTTCGACGCTTATAATGTGAATGACTTTAGATTTTGTACAGTCGATCGAGAAGTGGGTTTGAGAACAAAAAATAGTGGTATATTTACATTTGATGAAGTGGAATACTATGGAAATATGCATGATATTATTGAATTAAACTACCGCAGACATTTTTCGGTTATTTTATTCAAATTAAAATGGGTCGATATTATCAGAGGCGTTAAAAGAGATTCCTTGCAATTTACTTTTGTGAATTTATGGATGTTGGTGATCGTGAACTGGATGATCCATATATCTTATAATCATAAGAAAAAATGGTATATTATGTGAATGATGTTGTTGATGAAGGTTGGAGTGTAGTTTCTCACATAATACAAAGAGATTTATATGATATGGGTGATGAAGTGGAAAATTTGACCTTTGAAATTGAATTTAATCAGCAACAGGAAGCAAAATTATTTGTCCATCATGATATTGAAAATATTAGTCTAGCAAGGATGAATGAAGTGGATGAAGCAATGGAGTAGGAAAATGACATGATTGAAGGGGAAAATTATTGTATGTACAATTATTTATTTATTTAGGAACCACTTGTTTCATTTCTACAGTCATTAATTATCATTGTTATATATATTTTGTCTGTTAGTACTCCAACTGTTATCATTTTTAATTATTTTTTCTGCATAATTTTTTTGAAATATATATTCTGAACTTAATTTTATTTGATTAAATGACAGGAATGCCAAGGAAGAAGCGTTACATTATTTCATCCAGTTCTGCGATAGATGACTATCCATCTGGATCCCTCCCCAAGAAATCTGATGCACTAGCTGCCAACACCCCTGCACCATCCCCCCCTACACCATCTCTCACACCATCTGTGGATGTCCCAGTAGAGGTTGAGTCATCGACTCCCCCTTCAGGAGCCTCAGTAGTGGGGTAGCGACGCGCCCCTTCCAGTTCATCCCGAACATACTGGAGTGTCACTATCATAGGTACAAATTTTAATTAAATAAATTTATTGCATTTTGTTTATACTAATTGTTTTCTCATTTAAGATAAAAAAATGAAACTATGGAGAAAAAAATAAAAATTTCAGATGTTTGGAATCTGAATGGCGAGAAGATTGTTGTGCCATTTGATTCTTACGGGGTCCCTACGGATGATGCCGTGGGGTTTCTTGTCTAGATTCTAGGCCAGCTGGCAGTGGATACCATTTCCCTTCCCATTTCATATGACGATTGGGGACATATGCCTCCAAGCTGGAAAAATGAAGTGTTTTATTCTCAAATCAAGGTAAATTTATTACATTATGTTTTAATTGAATGTCATTTTACTAATATGTTCAAAATGAATTTCTGTATACAGACGTTCTTCCACTTTACCGTTGCTGATGTGATAGCACGGAAGTGGACGTTGAAAAATCTAGGTAAGAAGTGGAAAGATTTTAAATGGAGATTGTGGTGTGATGTCAACGATGCTTCATTGACCGCACTGCAAATGTATGAGAAGCTACCCAGTGGGGTACCGAAAGAGCAGTGGAAAGTGTTTGTTGACAGGCATCGGGATCAGAAGCGGATGGTATTGAAATATATATATTATTATATTATCCTCATTTTACATTTATACATGTATATGAAAAGGAAATGACATTCAATACATCAGTATTAAATTGAATTTTATTTATTTCAGGATCTATCAAGACAGAATGCGTCAAACCGAGCGAAGCAAGTCATCCCGCACACTGAGGGCTCAAAAAGTTTTTATAGAAATCAAAGTACATTGGTAATCTTTTAATTAGTTTAAATATTTATAAGACAATATTATCTGTTTAATATATTGAATTGTTGATTTATCTTTGATTAATGCAGTCACAGAGTTTAGGCCATGAAGCATCCAAAACTGAACTGTGGTTGAATGTTCACAAGAAATCAGATGGATGTTTTGTTAATGAGCCTGCTAAAGAAGTTGGGGTATGAAGTCAATTTTTTATCATAATAACTTATTATAAATTTTTTATGTGTTAATATATATTGATATTTGATTTATAGGTCAAAATTAAAGAACTATGGGATGCCAATCCTACGCATTCCTACTCTGTCTCCCAGGATGACCCGGTTGCTAAAGTCCTTGGGAAGGAGCATCATGGGAGAGTGCACGGTATGGGTTTGGGACCCGTGCCATCTGAGGTTTCTAGCAGGCCACCGGGGATAGCTTCTACATCTACTCCTGACTTTAGTCATCCTAGAGATGCTAAGAAAGAGATTGTTTCTTTACGAAACACATTTCACCAGTAGGGGGATCAGATATCTGCATTGCAGAAAGAGTTGACTGAACTACGTCAGCAGATGAGCAGATATGCCCCCAGTGGGAGTGCATCGATTGGTGGTATGTAGGTAAATCACATAAAATAAAAATCATTTAGTTTGCAAACTTTCATTTTTTTTAAGTTTTAATATAAATATGTAAGCGTATTTAATTTTCAATATAATGTTCTTACAGGTGAAAACACATATTGGAAATGAAGGTGGAGAGGGTGACGATGCGTCATCATACCCTGAGTAGTTGTACTATTTATGTGTTGAACAAAAATGGAAACAATTGGTTTGTATATGTAACATTTGTGGAAAATAGTTTCCACCACACATTTTCATGTCATAAAATTTCCTTGATTTCTCATGTTTATTTTTATGCATTTTATTGATTTATGATGTTTCTTTTCATGTATTAATTTCTCGAGTGTGGTATACATCATTACATTTAGGTATGTGTTTTAATTGGTAGTCGAGATTTTGGTTGACTAGGAGTTAAACCCATTGTTGATGTGTTAAAGAAATTGGGTTATTTCATAGCGATCAAGGGGATAGTGTTGTGGACACTTTGGTGAGGCCCATTGTTGAAAATGTATGATTTAAGCGTCAAAAGTATCTAAACATGCTCTAGCTCTTCTAAAATGTCACGAGAATGTTCTAAATAAAGTGTGGTTTACTAAGATATAGGTGTCACTGAAGGGTGATAAATTAGCATAAGTCCATGAATATAGGCAAGAATACTTTATAAATTAAAATATAATCTCGAAGATGGATGTCAACTTGACACAGAATTGGCATGTCTTATAAAAACATGAATTTTAAGAAAAGAACTTCTACCAAATACTTCAATATTAGGATGGTTACACTGGACCATTTCCAACCATAACTATTTTGATCAGTGAACTGTTACTGCATGACTTGAACTACATTCCCAACACAATTTCCACTTAATCATGGTCTTTCTGGTAATTATTACCTATCATTATATCCCTGAATTATTTATATTATGATTCTTAATTCCATTTTTTGATTCATTACTAGCTATCCGGTCATGAAACTTTAATTACTTGAATTCCATAACTTTCTTCTTTACCATTCATGAATATTCTTTCTACAACCACTCTCCCAAAGGTTACATTTTCCATGACCTGTGTGATTATCCCCACCATAGGATTTTAATATTCATCATTTTAATAAAAATTAGAATCTAATTCCCATGAAAAAAACTTTTTCCACCACTAAACATGGTTTCTGGATGTGAGTCAACATAATTATACCATGTTCCATCATGACAATCCATCCTTGGCATATGCTGAAGCCTCATCTGGAACTAATATTCCATCCTTGAACAACCTATGGTTCACTTCCTACCACATATATTTACATCATCCAATTAATAATAAATAGAAATGGTCTATTAATAATTACATGCATTATGCAATCCTCATTCCATGCGCACACATTCAATCAACACCAATAACTACATCTTGAACTTTAACCCAGATTGATGATGTTATAAAACTCGATCCTCTTACATAGTCATCCATAGAACTAGGATAACTTAGCTTTTATACTAAAACTCTGGTCTACATCACTCACCACAACATAGTTAATACTTAGGTAACCTCACTCAGGGAGTGATCGGTTAACACAACCTTTTTAGATACCACAACCCCAAACAAAGTAGTTATGTGATAATACCCCTCAAGGTGTTACTTGTGATTTCATCCCTCAAACTCTCAGAGACTAGAAATTTTTTCACAAAACACCACACAACTCTCTCCACTAAACCTTAGTTAAATAGGAAATTTATATGATAATGAATATTAAATTTATGTTACATCAATGAAATGGGAACACCCATTTCATATAATTCATAGGACCAATGACACTGTGAATTCTTGGTATTTTCTAGCCTACTCAAAAAATCAAACCCAAGGGTCACGTTATCCTATATAACCATTTAACATGGACGATGACTTCTTGAGTCATACACCTTTGAAATTTAACTCACACAACTAACTAAACTAAATAAAATTATATTGGCATGTCAGTCCCACTAATCTCAAGCATTAGAGATGCTCATAACACCTAGAAGTTTTACTTATCTCATGATCACCTACCAACTTGAGGAATTATTCCACAACTAGAGTCCTACTCAATCCCAAAATACATAAAAAAACACATTCTATGACTAAAAACTAAAAAGATGCATCCAATGATGCTTAATATCTCCAAGGATGCTAGAAAAACTAGGTTAACCCCTCACATAACACGAGGAATCAACTCTAATTCTAGGTTTATTCCTAAAAGGTCACTAGAATATCCCACCTAACCTATATTCCAACATAAAAAGATGTCAACTAAGACTCACTGGAAATATCCACATTCCTATAAAAGCTATATCCCAATGTAACTCCAAAACTATTCCCATAATAGGATTTTTTATAACAATATATTTCTAATGTGTTATTTAAGCTATTTCATTAGTTCAAATTTATTATAAGTATTAAGGATGGTTTATATGCCACAAAACAAAAAAAAAATCATTATATAAATGGGTTGGTACTAATATAACTAATAATTCATCAATTATCAATTTTTATAAGTAGAGTGGAATCGCTATGGATGATCTATCCTAAGAAAGTAAAGTTATAAGATTTAGTGGAATCCAGTTTGGGATGTTACAATGTTGTATCAATGGAGTTTTATCTTCCTAGTATTTACTATTTAGGATATTGTATACATGAGTATGAGGAATGTGTTGGAACCTTTGATGGATATCTGATTGTTGTATTAATAATTCTTTCTCTAATAGGAAGTCTTATTTTCCAGAGTTTCAAATTTTTGTTCTATTTTTAAATATTAAAGTTGTATATTATTTCTTATTGATAGAAAAACAAGTTTTTTGGATGTTGTGATTTATTTTGTATATTTAGCTCTTGGTCATTGGTGGGAGGCCGGGGATGGTTTTTTATGGTTTTATTTATTTTTCAGGGTAGTGATGCAGTAGAAGCAAAGAATTATTATTTTTATTCTGGGCAGCTTTTCATGGCGGTTAAAACCACCACAAAATATATACTGGCGGTGGTTTAAACTGCCGCTAAACATAAAATAAAATTTACCTTTAGTGGCGGTTATAACCACCACTAAATAGGAGCATCGTGGCTGCCTCATTCCGCGGTGGTTCCTGTGACTTTAGCGGTGGTTTTACGGCCGCTGGAATTTTATTTTATTCATGGCGGTTATAACCACCGCGAATAAAGTGATATCCAGAGATCGTAAAAGCACCGCTAAATTCAGGGGAACCTCCTCGAAATGAGGAAGCGACGACGCTTTCCTGAAACCACATCTAAACGTAAATAACCGCTGCTAATAGATTGCCAACACCCTATTAGACGACGATTTCTGTAAACCGCTGCCAAACAATGTAGCGGTAGTTTAAATCGCTGCTAAACGCAAAATAAACCTATACTAAACGGCGATTCTATTGTAGTGGTATGTGGGTAGAGGTGGTGGCCTTTTATAAGAGGGAGGATGGGCACTTTGTGAAAGTCTATAAATATTAATTTATTATAAATTTAATTTAGATTAAAAATGGTCCAAAACTAATTTAATTTAAAGATAAGATTATTTTGGTTTCAATAAATATTATCTAATTATTTTTTAGTCAAGTTTTGAATATTTATTTATCCTTTTCATTTTAGTTTAACCCTTATTTTACCCTTTTTAGTCTTACCTAGATTTCATGTTATTTACACATTATGGGTTAATGTAATTACCATATCATATAAAATGACCCAAAAAAATTCATTTATGTAATATTTAAAATTATATTAACTATTTGGATGAATTTTGGATTTTTATTAATTTAATATCATTTAATAAACTATTTTAAATTTTAAGTTATGAATTATGTCAATTTTAGACACTATTCATACTTGACTTTTTTAAAAATTCATAACAACCTGATTCCTTTAAAACAAAGACATTAACTCAAATATAATAGGTCAATATAATCCAAAAAATTCTTGGATGGAATAAAAATAATCAAATTACATTTATTTTAATATTTATAATATCATTTATTTGAATCCTTTATTAATGAAGCAATCACTGCATCATCATTGTGTCATAATTAAATTTATTTATTTAATGTCTAAAAATTATAAATAAAATACCATGATGTAGTAAATATTTTTATATTTATAATGAATATTTATAGTCGAAGATATCAATTATATAACCCCATATAAAATTTTTTTAGTAAAAGATACATGTTTATGTTATATTTCTCTTTACTTTAAATTAATTCTTTTAACATGTCATTTTCACATCTAAGTGGCTCCATGGGGTCCCCAAAAAAACACAAGAATGACCATGGTCGGACATATCTAATACAATAGGATTAGGACAGGTGTTAGGGTAGTTTAATATTATTATAATATTATTTTTTACCCTTATTTACCAAATTTCCCCTTTAACCATGGTAAATAAAATAATTAATGAAGTTACTATTCATAATGCCAAAAAATAGCGGTACCTATTAACAAATTTTTTACCTTAAGATTATAAATATGTAATCCATTTTTCCAAATTCAAAACCCATAATTTTTATAAATTAATTCAATATTAAATCCTATTGTCAAAACCAAAAAATAGGGTTTTAAGAAGTAAAATCTATCAAAATATTAACATGCGTTTATATCCAATTTAAAAGTGAAATTACTTACAATTAAAAAAATTAGAATAAATGATAAAAATATATTCCATTTATACCTTAAAACCATTAAATAATATGGTTTAACCATATAAATTATCTTGATAGAAAAAGTTTTTTTTCAGTTAAAATTTAGCATATTTTTACTATTTATCAAAACATGACAGTTATCAAAAAATATCAAAAAATTATCCAAAGTAAATTTTTATGGTCCTATTATAAAGAATAATTATATTTTTTTTATATAGAACATATAAAAGTGATAAAAACTAGATTTAAAAAGGACTCTCCATCAAAAGGCAGCTAAACTTCATTTTTAGAAAAATACTTTTTTATCTGAAAAATTGAATTTATTCTTATATCATATCTAGAAAACATATAAGATAAATTTAAAACATAACTTTGAATATGTAACATATATTTTTTATTAGATTAAAATCCATAAAGAGTGATATGATTTTATAAACACTATCATTCTTTTTTTAAATATGTTTTCATAAAAACACATCCTTTATATTCAATTGGTTTTTATTTCCATTTCTAATAATTTTGGTAAAAAATGAATAATTATTTAAATATGTGTTAACCATATTTAAAAATTTAGTTGATACTATTAATTACCTTCAGTCCAATTACTAGGTATTTAATACCATTTAAAATAATAATAATATTATTGTATTATTTTTTGGTATAACTCAAAGTTTTGTGCAACGTAAAGTTTTGGAGAAACCTGTTGTTGCGTATCGAGTACGCTATCGGAAAAATAATCCCCTTTAACATAAAATTAACATCTTATTTATAAATATTAATATAAATGAAAAGTATTATTCTATAAATATCTAGGTCATTACAATAAGCCTTATGGTAGGGAGAACCATGATATGAATTTCCTATTAGATGAATATTCCAAGGGTGTGTCAGTATGGATGGGTACTATGAGTACCATCTCAATGGTTTGGTAGAGGGTTATGATCACTGACTCAGTTTTTGTGGCTTAAGCACCTTGAATTTAAAGTGGCGCTTGAGAAGCACATTGAGAATTCATGGATGAAACACATCCATTTAATTGAAAATTGATGGCCCTATCAGGTCAACATGAATGAGTGGATGACAAATGAGACTTATTGAGTATGATAAATTTTATTATGGGGACTTTTCAATACCCCTTGTTCATACAATTCGATAATTTTAGTGGGATTTTGAATATTGCTCCATGTAAGGGTTTAATTTTAAATAAGGCTTTGAAACTAAATTAAAAGAGATTTAACAACCCTAGAAGGTGTTATTAGGCATTATAAAAGGCATATAATTTTCTAGGAGGGGCTTGGGAGAGTAGAAGAGGTAACCTTAGATGGTTAGGGCTGTAGTAAGCCACTACTTCCACTACCAAGGATCCACCAACTAGCTGGTGGCCTTAAAACAGTGAAAATTACTATTTCCCCCCTCAAAATTAAGAGGGGGAAACCCCTTATATTATTACTCTCTTTCTACCATGGAGTAGGTGTATAACCCCACTCCCTCCTGATCATTTAACTTGACTAATGGGTGGTTTTGATAGTGATTCAATGGTGTCTAAGGTATATTTCCTCCATAATTTGCCTCCTTGGATCTCCTCAATTTTTCCTTTCTATTTTTTTCTCCTATCCCAGGGTTCATGGACGATTCCAATAGATCATGATAGAATCATCTCGAGAAAATGGGGACTTCTCACTTCTTATATAGAGGATGTCCCATAACACCATCTTCACCCTGTTTCTAGGAGTTTCGATAAAGATACATCATGACTCAATTTTATTTAAGGGCTTTTTAAAATTAAATTAAATTGATTATGGTATTGTCATGCTAAGTTAGGTCCTTGTACCAAATTCATTATAGGGGTTTTATATGGTCCTCCCATGAGTGTTTTGACTCATTTCCAATTCAAAGTGATGATGTAATAAGTTTTCAGTGATTATGTTTCTTATGGAATTAACTATTTAATTATTTTCAAAGGTTGTAATTAATTAATCTAGATTGCATGCCTTGATTTAGGGACTTGTAGATATGGGAGGCTATTGAATGATCTTGTAAGGACCTTGGTGGGATTAGGTAGAGCTTCTAGGTTAGAGAATTTCGGTGAAATAGCTTAGGAAAAAGGTAGATGGTCTTGGTACCGGCCCTACGACATTATGCATGATGTTTATAGGCATGTGTATGTGCATCCTCACCATTAAATTGACTGACACATGTTATTAATTAAATTATTTAATTTAAATTAAATTGTTTTATTAAAATTAAATAGTTTAATTTAAATTAAATTGTTAGACTTACTTAAGAACCAATAATTAAAAGGAACATAGTTTCTATGCCACTACAGACCCAGTGTACTAGCTTGATGCCTCAGATACCAATGGCCAAGGCTTGGACTAATGATATGACTTGATATTTGAATCCCTAAAGGGTTGTGTTTAGTCTTTAAGAACATAATATCCATTATATTAAGATCCCTAGATATCTATAGGTGGAGGAGAGTGAAGTAATAATATGGTTGGTCATAGAAGTGGCCATGAGGACCATTGGGATGATTTAAATCCTTTAGGAAAGATATATGGTTGTGGTTTAAGTGTTACTCCCCCATAGATTCATGATTTAGTTAATGGTTAGACATTGGGTGATTTGATTATAAGACAAGTGTTTGGGCCGACCACGTGACAACTTGAGTTTTAAGATGGGATCTATGTTATCTTTTAGTAGTGATTCCACTAAGGCATGTCTTGTGAGGCTAGTGGGCCCATGACATGATAAAAATGATGCTGAGGTATGTTCTACCCCTATTTTATGCGTTTTAACCCAAGAAATGTATTCAAGATGAGGAAACCAGGTTAGGTATCCATGTTTAATGAACCTAGGGGACCATAGTGGGTACCCCATGATATATTGACCATAGTGAGAGGGTGTAATTGGGTATGGTAAATGATTATTATGAGTATCACCTCATAAAATTGATCAATGTTTTAGACTATTTGAATATGGTGAGTTGGTTGTGATTTTGGGAGTTTGACCGTGGGTTGTGTGACAAGTTAAATAGATGGAAAACTATGTTTGTGATATGTTTTTATACACACCTATACTTATGATAGTAAATTCCCTCATGGAGGTTGTGATGTGTATAGAAAAATACATTGGTAAGGTCTTTTATTATACATGGAAAACAACTTGAGGTGGTATTTATTTCTAATGTAATTGAAAACACCCTTATGGGTGATCATGAATACTGCCTATGGGGAGTTTGTGAATAATTCTTATGGGGAGCACATGAAAACTCTCTATGGTTTATTGATACTACCGGTGGGATTCCATCAATTGTGAGACAATATTATTGGTTCTATGAAGTGGATATGTTTCTTTCATGTGCTAACTATTGGGGGATTATAGGATCTTTGGTGGGTGTGGTCGAGTCCTCGTAACTGCTGAGGTTCAGCTACCAAGAACCATTGTATATCATGATGGAGTATTCCTCAGTTCTTTATACAATATATTAGGGTGAACATAATGTTGTGAGTGTGTTCTCTAGACCCAAATCCTTTGTATACTTTAACTAACATTACATGTATAAAATTTGATATATAAACATGTGTTTCTCTTACCATTATAGTGCATATACTTCTACATCCACAATATTTATGGTAATGTACACAGATTATATGTTTTATAAAAAGGTTATAGAAGTTCCCAGACTATAATGATAATCTATAGATACTATGTAAGTAATCTTAAAATTATGTAATATGATCTATATATATCATGATACAATGAAAAATATTATGTGCTATTATCAGGTGCCGGGGGCTCATAAACATTGAGAATTCTTCTCATGAAATTTTCATTTAGTGATCTCAAGTAGATATGATCAGGAGGAATGACCTAACAATATGAACAACACATGTTTTAGGTTTTATTGATACTTTCTATATAAAAACATGTTTATTGATCTCTTGACTTGATATTATTATCAATGTGTTCCATTTGGTTATGTACTTTGATGTAATATGAAAAACCCGGACATTTATATTGTACCAAGATAGCTTGCATTAGGTATGATATTGGTGATGTGACATTTATTGAATGACTAAGATATCTCGTTTTCTTTTGAAAATAATTTATATCATAGGACTAGTTTGTAACACCCTAATATTTGATGAAATATTTTTCTTTAAATAAATTTAATTTCTTTGATTGATTGTATTACATGCAACACTAAATTTTAAAGAACAATTAAATAATATTAAAATATTATTATGTGATAGTTACCACCTAATTTTTGGATTGGTGGGTATGAATAGTACTAACTAAATTATAAAAAATTTATGGTTTATACATGTATAAAATAAATTCCTTGGTTACAAATTTATTATAAATAAAAATAAAATTAGTTGAAAGTGAAAGTGATATTTTTCTAGAAAACTATTTCTATGTGTACAAACACATTTTAAATTAATAAATTAAATAAATAAATTTTGGGGAATTATTTTAATGAAATTTATATTTTATATATTCAATAAAATATTTTAACATTCATTTAATAATTTTGTAGGCATGATATAATACTAAACCAAGTTTATGCTTAAAAATATACTTTTATAGAAAATGATATTCTCCACGTATTTCATGCTTATTTTAAAATTAATTTATACCACTTATAGGTATTTAATTTGATAAAATAGATTCCATATTTGGAATTAAGAGGTTAAAATTTATCAAATTTACCCCTTTTATTTTTGGTCAATATAAATAGTAACTATAGTAAAATTTATCACCTTGGTAAAAGGTAAATTAGGTTAATATAGGTTAGAATTATGTGATTAGGACATAATTTTTCATCATAATTCTTATTAGATGAAGGTAATTAAACCCTTATCACCTTATTCTTGAAATGCATTTGTTTAATGGACACATTTCCATGAAAATTACCTATATAATATTTAAATCAAATAAAGTAAAAAAATGTCACTCTCTTAGTTTTAAATATATCTTATGTGACCACATAGGGACAAATACATGTTATGAAATGATATTAGTGTTTATTTTTAGATTAATAATTTTTTTCATTATATAATTTTTTTTATAATTTTTATAAATTATATAATGACCTTAAATTCTTATGCAACAATGATGAAATATTTCTCTAATTAAAAAAATATAATAAATGATTTTAAAAATATTAAAAGTAATATAATTTGTGTGAGTTAATGTGTTCCATGAATTTTTTAGACGAATATAACATATTCGTGTCATTTTAAAGAATTATTTTGGAATTTAAAGTTTCTATTTATGCGTTTTAAGTAAAATTAAATGAATAGTGTATAAATCAGAAATAATGTTATTTTTTTAAGATAATATTTTATTAAATTACTTAAATACCACGAAAATATTAAAAGAGGTAAATGAGGATAATATTTGGTAAAAAATGTCATCCCTTACAGATTTATAATAAATTTAGAACCATTTTTCTTGAGAATGACTTTAATATATTTTAATCTTGTAATAAATTCAACCAGTGACCCTCCCCTCAATTATAAAAGGGAACCCATCCTTTCTCTTATTCACACCACTTTGAGATTTATAACTAGACCAAAATATACCAATTTATCTTTTTCACTTCCCTAAATAAATTATAGAGGTGTTGGTCTTAACAAAATACTAAACCTAGAGCACTTAATACCAGATTTAAAGGAGTTATTTCATAGAAGGGGAGGTTCCAACATGTATGAAGGAAGTCAGACTTAAGGTAAGGGATTTTCATCTCACTTTTATTTATGTGGGAAACATTCCTTATACACCACTTCTTTCTTTTATGTGGTGTATATAATTCCCATGAATGTATTTTATGAGGCTTATTATGAAAATTATGGGGATTTACATATCCATACAAGCCTATTTCTTTTAGGGGACTTATGATTCAAAAGTTACCAAAGTGGTATGAGTTTTATGTTATAATCTCATTATTTATTAGGATTGTTCATGATTAAGTTTTAGATGATGAATTATTATGATATACATCTCAATAAGATTATTAATTTTATTCTCTTATGGTTATTTCTTTAAAATACATTTTTTTTCTTTCATTTTCCTCACCTTAAGTGCTCAAGAGATCGAAAACATGTTTTTAATGAAAATCAACTTTATTTCTCTCTTCAGTTAAAAACCCATTTTATTTCATATCCATGTTTTCAAAAAATGTTTTAAAGAAGGTTTTTACTATTATTATATGATTTTATAAAGTCATTTATACCCATGTTTTAATTTTTACAAAATGGTTCAAAATGAATCTTATGGTAATTTTCCAAATGAGGTACTTTTTGATTTATTTTATAAAAGTGTAAAATTAATGTTTTTTAAAATTATATGACATAAATGGAATTTACTTCCATCATGAAAAATCAATTATTTTAATATTCCTTTACAAGTTTCTATAGTTATTTTAAAATAAAATGTTTTCTATAATATTTTGGAAATTTTCAGATTTTAAAGAAGTGATTTCAAAATATAATGGTTATTTTCCTCAAGAACATTTTAATGATATTTTAATGGTATTTTTATTCATAAAATAAAAAAACTATTGATTTCACTTATTATTTACCAAGGATATGATCCAAAGATACCATCCTTATTCTTTCTCTGAATGGTTTATGTTTATGATAAGATGTTTATGAAACCTATTCCTATTCCACTTGTTATGATATAATGAAATGATGAAATGTTTATGAAACCCATTACTTTTAAAAAAATTTTATGATAAAATGTTTAAGAAAACCATTTCATTTAATGGGTTATGATATGATTATTATTTTTATGACCTTGTGACACACATATGTATGATTTTTATTATGTGATTGGTGGTACCTATATCTCCCTTCAATATATTGGGTAAATATTGGTATCTCATGTGAAAAACATGATAGAAATGGGGAGTGAACCCAACTTAGTAAGGGAATATATCCACTATAATAGTCTTGGGAGTAAACCTTAATTACTATGATGGTTTAGGGAGTGAACCCATTCCTCTATGAAAGTATTGGTAATGAGACTTGACTACTAAGGGAATTATTTTCTATTCTTTTGAGTATACCACAAAATTATGTCTTATTCCAATGTTATTCTCTTATAGATCATGTTATTTGATTCTTTTATAATTCATGTATTATTAAAAAATAGTCTTTATGACATGTCACAATATTATGATCTATGATATATAGGATATGATTTTCAAATGTTATGATCATGTTATCATACCCATATATTCATGTTAGACTCATGTGATCATTGATATCTCTCTTATTTACCTTTAATGATCTTATAAGATTACATTTTCTTATGTTTCCTTTCCCTAAGTTATGAAAAAGGTACTAAGTATGATATTTATATAGAAGATTTCTAGTTATGAATAACTTAGTGGAAGATGATGTAGATATTTTATGAACCAGTTGTTTATGAGTCAAAGTTTCCAAAGTCACTAGACCTATCAATTATAGAATGGATCATTATATTATACAATGAATATTAATCTATTAATATGTGATATTTATGTATGAAAAGTATGGGTCATTATATAGTTGATCAAGATGGTAGTACATTCACTTAATCCATGAATATGGTAAAAGAAGGTAAGTATATTCAATAAGGTAAACAAATAATAAAGTAATAAAATATGATGAAACAAAGTGTGTATCCTCCATTATGATATATCTTGATATAAAAAGATTATATTCCACAATGTTTGTTAATAGGAGGTTTTCATATCCACAAAAATACCTTATTTTCTTAGGGTCCTTGATGAGTTGCTATAATCTACTCTTGGTTTGTGAGTAGTAATCATTGCTCACTAGATATGGGACTAGAGGGTCACATACTTAGCATATTCAAAATTATGGGCCTATTATTATAAATATAAGTAAAGGAAAAGGATTTGGTGGGTCCCATCAAAGGTTCTAGGTAATGTATAAGTTTGAATGATTTAAATGAAATAAATAAATTCATATTATTCGGGTTTAGAATAATTGATATTGAATTTATTAATTAACAGTATTCACAAGTGATATAGTGAATAAATAAAAAAATATTTAATGAATGAATATTATTTTAATATTCAAGGTTTATTTATTATTTTTGAGAATAACGAGCTAGGTTAATGGCTCACTCTTATCACATAATAAATTTATTATATTATAAATAAGTGATAAAAATATAAATGATGTTTATAAAACACTTAATAGGTTATAATATATCATTTATAAATTATTTAGTGAGTAATATATATTCAGGGTTTATAGATCCATTTTAAAATGCTTTAACCCCTCTATATAAGAAATAGAAAACTCTACTTTTAGGGACTATTCATCTACTTGAATTTGGGAGCTCCTCCCTCATCTCACTTGTATCATAGAGAGAGAAACTTTTCATTCTATGAATAGATCGAAGATCACCTTTGTAGATTGATGGAAAAACATTTTGGTGAATGCAGAGAGGTTGTATGAATCATCATTGATCAATTATAGCACTCAAAATCTAATGTTATATACTCTAATAGACATTCGAAGCATGTTTGAATGATATAGATGGATTCGATATTTGTTACTTTGAGTAACAATCACCGATGATGAGTGATTTTTACCATCACCTTCAAATCGAATGAGTTATTTGTTCAATTTAATTTTGTACTTAAATTATTTCATGTGGGATCATCAGTTTTATTACTAGGTAGTTCATTTAAAATAATGATGATGTTTCATCGAATAATGATAAACTTTTAAAAACATCAGTCCATCTGATTCCATTGAGAACTTGGTATAAAAAATTAGTATCAAAAAAATTGTGTGATCATTTAAGCCATGTTTCAATTAAATTTGCACTAAATTTGTGAATAGGGTTTCATAACAGTCCCATTTCAAGGAAACATCTTTTGATCTGATCATGTACAACCAAGTTATGGCCATATGAAGTTTTACATTGAATTAAAACTAGTTTTTATGGGTAATTAAAAATTAAATAACAGATATTCATATATATAATATTTTTTATTAAGGTTATGGAAAATAACTAATTCTACAGGTCCTAGGCAATACATCCATTTTATGGTGTTTAGAATAGAGTTTTCTAGTGGGTAAAACTTTCCACATAAGTGTGAAATTGTTTAACAAAATAAAATAAAATGTATCTAAAGCATATAATGTAGGATTTTGGAAAAAAGAAGGGGGGTGTTATTAGATCGAAATATGTATGAAGATGCTCAGTTACAAGAGGGGGGTTGTAAGTTTAAAAACATTTGTTTTTAATATTAAAGGGAACTTTGTTTAACAAGGTTAAACAAATTGGATTCACTAAACCCTCTTCTTTATGGTTAAGGAAAAACAACTTGGGTCCAATAAAGATGATTGCCATATTGAAAATAAGACACCTTAAAAAATATTTTACCTTAAATAGTATAGAATCTTAAATCAAAGTTTAAACAATAGAGAATGTATAATAAGAAACAATTTTTATTTATAAGAAATTATATAGGAATTAAAGAAACCTATAAGAAAAAAATTTGAAAAAACAAAACGAAATCTTTTAACCCAAACAAAAGGGTATCTGATGACTTTAGATAAAATTAACTTGATTTATACTTTCAATAAAGTTTTTATTACCCACACCAGGGTAAGCCCTCGATCTGTGAAAGATTATATGTACCTTCTGTCTTGTTATCCCCACAAGCACTTGATTCAGAAACCAATTGTAACCTTTGTCTTCCTTTCACTAAAATCCCTCAATTATAAAATAAGACTCAAGAAAAGAATATTAAATAGATAACCTGATAAGTTTTATTTAAGATTGAAACTGTCTTACTACAGTTACAAACATTGGGAATAAGCAGTTCACAAGTGAGAAAATCAACATCATATAGACACATACAATATTTTAGCTATTTAAAAATGATGAAGTGACCAGGTATTTATAGTCTTGGAATGAAATGGTCAACTTGATATCCAATATTCATATTTTTCTTGAAATTTCAAAGGGAACTGTACAACTGGAACTTACAATGGTCATAAAATAGTATATTAAATGAAATCATTTTAGCATAAGGAAAAATATTATGAGAAACATTATCATCTAATCAGTATTGAAAATATACATGAATCTGATTATATTTATAAGAAAAATAAGTAAATATAGTAACTAATTAATTTTTATCAAGTTATGAATTGGATTCTTAAAATAAGGAAAAACATATTCTATAAATAATGAGAATTAGATTTGATGAAGTGCGAGAATCAGTTTTGATAATGTGTGTAAATCAGATTCCAAAACTGTGTAAATCAAATTTGAGAAACTGAGAGAATATGATTATCATAAGGTATGATAATCATATTTTATAAAGTGTGATAAACATATTTGATAAAGTATAAGAATTGGATTTGATAAATTATGACAATAATATTTTATAGAGTTAGAATCAAATTTGATATTCTGAGAGAATTAAATTTGATAAACTCTGTGAATTAGTTTAAAAAATATGAGCAAATCGGATTTGAGAAACTATGAGAATCAAATTTGAAAATATAAGTGAAGTAGATTTTAGAAACTATGAGAATCAGATTTGAAAATATGAGTGAATCAGATTTGTGAAACTACGAGAATCAGATTTTAGAAATTGTGAGAATTTGATTATAGTATGGATCTGATTTCTTTTATTGGTTTCAGTTTCTATTTGATCTTAGGGAAAATTTTGTTAGACATAGATAGAAAAAAATATAAAATGGATTAATGAACATGAGTATGATTATTATTGGGATTGCATAAAATTACTTTATTGAACCTTATAGAATGAAAATATTAACATATGAAACATGTTTGTGATTTTCAAAACATAAAGGAATGAGAAAATTCATATGTCTTCTAACTCAACAATCTCCTCCTTTTTGGAAAGAAAAAAAAAATTTAAAAAAAAGAATATTATGACCAAAATATTTCATATTATAACTTAAAAGAAATACTTATCTACCCCTAAGTTTATAACTCTTAAAAATAAGAATATGACTAATTCTCCATTGGGATATGAAATCCCCCTAAGGATTGTATTATTTTCATTAAGTATTTTTCTTCATTTATTAAATAAATATCTCCCCTTTAATTAAAGATATATTCTTTAATATTCTTAACCATTCCCCCCTTTTTTATTTAAAAAATGTAATGGAGAAAATTTAATGTACCTGAAATTGGTTATGAAACATTCTATACAAAAAAATAGGGATAAGAATACTTTATTGATTTTTTTTTTCAAAAAAAGTTTCAAAAATAAAAAATAAATCAATCCTTATTTGGCATTAAGGATTTCATAAGAGCCTTCAAATTATTTAATTCCTTGTGATCTTCTTCAACCTTTGAAGGAGGAATTCCTGATGTTCATTCTTCTTTTCAAGGATTCAAAATTTTTCTTCTTGACTATGAAACTTTTCTTATAGGGACTTGAGTTTTTCAGAAAACTCTACATTTTTATTCTTTAAAATAATGATCTCATATTTTTAAGGCTTCAATCTTTTAACCTCAACAACAATGTAATTTAATTTCCTATACAAATTTTTGTATTCTTTGTACCAAAATGGTTATTCCTACTTCATCTTCTCAAAAAAATATATTTGATAATTCGTTGAGCGATTCTTCAGATTCTTCTAAAGAATTCTTGATTGAATAAAACATATCATAAAAAACATTAAGATTAATATTTATCTGTGTTGACCACTTGGTCATTCCTCTGCCAGATTTCCTATGATAATGATAATTATCCATAAAGGTTTTGAAATGTTCTTTAAGCTTGATCATCTTCTCATCTATAGGGTTATTGAGTCCAATTTCTAATTCAAATATTCCTGAACCCTTAGGCATCATGTATCAATATTTGGAAATTATGGAATGAACTTTACCGACTTATTTAAAGATTAAAAAAAAGTCTTCTCCCATAGAAGATGATGCCTTTTCTGATTCTGATTGATTTTTCTTCAAACATCCAACATCTATCTACTTCTACTTGTATTACATATATTTTGATTTCTATGTCCTCTGTTCTATTTTCCTTTCATCAGAAATTTGAGCAATTTTTTATTCATCATCACCATCATAAATAACTTTATGAACTTCACTATCAATGACATTTTATTTCTGGGATGAGGTTGATTTCTAGATTTTTATATCAGATTTATGAACTATATTTTCTCTTGAGGAAATCTTGGAATAAAATGCTTGAGAAGTTCTTATAGGGATTTTATCATATTTATTATCTCTCTGAATCTTTCCTATTCCTTGAATATCATCATCACTTATATTTTATCCACTAGATTGATCTCCTTCTTGAGACTATTTTCAACACTTTGAACTGATCTTGAAACAATTATTTTACTTTATCGATTTGAGGATATTATACTTCCACATAATCTATTCATTGATGGGGAACATCAGTGTCTAGAAGAAAGAATTATTGAACTAGAATTTCATGTGAATTTATTTATGTATCTTTAAATAAATATTGACACAAATATGCTTCCGATAACTTTTTATTCAGATTATTCTCTTTAGTTTCTTTTTCTGGTGCTTCAACACCTTGAATTTTTAACACTTTGTTTCCTCTGCTGGATTTAATCTGAAATCTAGATCTAATTATTTCTATTTCTACCTATATTTTCTACTTTTTGAGACAACTTTATCGGGATAAGTTCTCTATTTCTTTTATTTTTGAGGTTCTGAGGCTTGAGATTTTCTCTTATAAGACTTTACTATTTTTTTCTTATAACTTTCACCAACTTGGCCAGTATTTCTGGATAAATAAAAAAATCCTTAGTATTTTCATAAAAATAATATTTCATTCTTTTAAGTGCGTCATCAATTAAGAGAATAATCTAGAACTTCTTTGGCTTCGACTTATAAGGAAAATTGAAAGAGTTCAAGCAATTAACTAACAAATTGGAAAAACTTTCTAGAAACTTGAGGATCTGAGACTTTATCAATCCATCCTTTATCCTACTAATTTTCAAAAAGATATATCTCATCAAGTTTATATTCCTTAGATTTACAAGAAAATCTAGCATGGAGATATCTGTTACCTAGAGGTTATATTTTTCTCCTTTTATCATAATGAGTAAACCTTGCATCCATAATGCAATAATATCATTGTTGGAGGTGAGATGAGAAAGTTTAAACTTCTTTATTGACTGAAGGCATTAGGATTTTATTTCCTTTTTCCTTAATTAAAGAACCTTATGATTCCAACAGTTTGTGAGAAGGGTAGAAAGCTTCTCCATCAAAGGGTATTTCTAGGACATCAAATTATTTCTTGAAGGAAATTGAGTATGTTTTTCCATAATATTTAAACTATATCTTATCTTTTCCTCCTTTTATAAATAGCTCAAATGATTTATAAAACTCAATAACTAGTTCTGGATAGAATGGATCCTGATCTCCCTTGTTTTTCACAATAGAGATAGATTTCCGTCCTTGTAACTTTATGATCTTACTTAATAAAGAATCATAGTTGAGAAAAAAGGATTAATCAACTAAAATTTCTTGAAATATAAACCAATATTTTAATTCCTTTGAAACATGCATTGATCTTTGAGAAGATATTGACTCAGATATTCATATTTAAGGAAATTATAAAGAATCAGACTGTGGTTTTTTAAGGTTGTAAGCAAATCAGAAAGAAGATAGTGGAGATCAATGTGGGACAAGAGGGGGGGGGGATCTCATTCTATATATAGGCAGAGAGGTGATGGTTCAGCTTCCAATATTAATCTGATGGTTGAAAATAGACCAATATTATCTGACAATTGAAATTGATTTGAAGAAGGTTTTATAAGTTCCGAACTTTTGAGTTTATAAGGAATTAATATAGTTTTAATAAAAAATGATTCAAAAAATTGAAATACCAACATAAAGAATTGAATTTAAGAAGTAATAAGAAAGAATTTGTACCTTTCAGAGTTGTTATAAGTTTTATTAATATTGGGAAGAAATTCTTCTTAGGATTTTTAAATACGAAAAATTTGATTAATATAAGAAATTTTGAATTTTTTTACTAAAGTCTGAAAATTTTATTAGGGTCCAAAACAAATTTGATAGGTTTCAAATTTTTTTTTATAATATTTGAAGAAAAAAAATTAAAGAAAAATTTCAAATGTACCCCCCTATGAAAATGAGTAACTTAATATAAGGAAATATTTTAAACAAAAAATATAAATGAATGATTACCTTAGCATTATCATTCCTAACGTTTGTTTAATGTATTCAAATATATCATAAGGTAATGTTTTTGTAAAAATATTCTCAATTTGTTCTTACATTCTGATAAATTATAGAATAATATCTCCTTTAAGTATGTGATCCCTAAGAAAGTGATGCCTAATATCTATGTGATTTTCATATGAGTGATGTGAAGGGGTTTTTTCTTAGGGATATGGAACTATTGTTTTCCAATAGTATTTGAGTTTTATTAGAACTCATTCCATAATTAGTGAGTGTGTGTTGTATCCACAACACTTTAGCACAACAACTTCCAGCTTCCACATATTTAGTTCAGGAGTGGAAAGTGATACTGAGTGTAGTTTCTTGTAAGACCATGAAACTAATGAATCACCTACTAAATGAAAATTTCTGGATGTACTTTTATTATCCATTCTACAACCACAAAAATCATCATTAAAAAATTTTTTTACTTCAAAATCATTTCCATAAGAATAAAAAAGTCCCAAATCCATAGTTCCATTCAAATAATGAAAATTTATTTTCACAGCCTTTAAATGGGATTATTTTGGATTTTCTTGATATCTTATGCATAATCTTACTGAAAACATTATGTCTGGATGACTAGATATTAAATATAGTAAACTTCCTATCATACCTCTAAAAGTTGTTTGATTAACTGGTTTCCCATCTTCATAAAGGTCAAGTGTTTTTGGGGTTCTGCTTGGAGTACTAATACTTTTAGTGTTGTCATATCCATACTTTTTAAGAATATATTCAATATACTTATGTTGGGATATATAGGTTCCTTCAGGTTTTTTAGAAATTTGAAAACCAAGAAAGAATGTTAACTCACCCATCATACTCATTTCAAACATAGATTTCATAATATTAAAAAAAGGACTAGTTAAGGATTGTTGTGTTGATATGAATATAATTTTATCAACATAAATTTGAACAATCTAAAGATTTTTATTTTCTTTCTTTATGAAAATATTTGGATTAGTAGTTCCCTTAACAAAATTGTTTTGTAACAAAAATATTGTAAGTCTATCATACCGGGCTCTAGGGGATTGTTTAGGATCATATAAATATTTGGTAAGTTTGAAAAAATATTTAATATGTTTTTTGTATTCAAAACCGAGAGTTTGTTCAACATAAACTTCCTCTTAAACATATCCATTAAGGAAATCACACTTCACATCCCTTTAAAAAGTTTCAAATTAAAGAATGCTGAAAAGGATAATAGAATACGAATAGATTCAAGTATAGATATTGGGGAATAAGTTTCTTCATAGTCAATTCCCTCTTATAGATTATATCCTTTAGCAACTAATATTTCTTTATTTCTTACAATGATTCCATTTTCATCACATTTGTTTCTAAAGACCCATTTTACTCAAATTATAGAGATTTATTTAGGTCTTTCAACTAGGGTCCAAACTTTATTCCTTTCAAATTCATTTAGTTCATCTTGTATAGATTTAATCCAATCTTCATCACCTAAAGCCTCATCAGGACTTTTGGGTTTGAATTGGGAAAGAAATTCTAGATTCTCTACTTCATTTCTTAAATAAATTCTAGTCCTTATGGGTTGATTTACGTCACCAATGATACTATAACTGAGATGATTCTTAAGAAACAACTAACCTAGGTTTTGAAAAAAAATTTCATTAACATAGGGTATAAAGTCTTCTGAAGTGAATACTTCAGAAACATTTTCTTGAGTAATCTCATTATTAGAAGATTATTCTATCAAAAGTTGATAATCAATTTTGGAAAAAACATCTTAAGATGTAGGTTTGGATTGTTTAAAAACAAAAGGATCAATTTCATAAAATTTAATATGTACTATTTTCTCAACAGTATAATAGTTTATATTGAACACTCTATAAGCCTTAGAGGTAGTGTACTGGATTAAAAATATACCTTTATTATACTTGGGTGAAAATTTATGTAAGTTATCTTTTGTATTAAAAATGAATACTTTGCATCCAAATACTCTGAAGTATGAGACTTTTGATTTTTGGCCTGTCCAATACTCATAAGGTGTTTTATTAAGAAATGACCTTATTAAAACTCAATTTATAGTATAATAAGTAGTAATAACATCTTCATCCAAAATTTATTTAGAAATTGAGTATTCAATCAACATGGTTCTTGTTATTTCTTGAAGAATTCAGTTTCTTATTTCAATAACCCCATTTTTATGAAGAGTTCTTAGAGCTGAGAAGTTATGTGTAATGACCTTTTTACTAATTTTTTTTTGAAAATATAAAATTTCAAATTCTCTACCATTATCACTATAAATAGTTATCAATGGAAGGTTTTTCTAATTTTTAACTTTGGATGTAAAACTTTTAAAAAAAGAAATGGCTTCAGATTTTTTGTGAGAAAATAGACCCATGTAAATCTGGTGTAATCATCAATGAGAACAAAAATATAGAATTTTACTATGATAATTCTAGTTTTCATAGGACCAAAGAGATCCATGTTTACTAATTGTAAATCATTAGTAGTTTAGACTTCACTAATTTATTTAAATATTGACTTATGTTTCTTTATATATTTATAAGGGTTAAAGAATTTTGAAGAATCAAATCTAAGATCTCATAGATCCTTAACGGGTCCCTTCATAGTCAATTTTAATAAGTTCCTAAGGTTACAATGTTGTAAAATTATATTCCATAACCAATATTGATCTTATATTTCACTAAGGAAAGGTAAGTCTTGGATCCTAAAGTCTTCTAAGTTATGTGTGTAAACATTCTTATTCGATGGATAGAAAGAAAAAATTCATCCTTGGAAATGTGTGCTAAGAATTTATCATTTATGAAATTAAAAAGGCAACCTTAATCACATAATTTAATTATGATTATAAGTTTGTGCTTAATACCTTTAATAAATAAAACTTTTGAAATCAAGGCTTTTCCAAGAAGAACAATGTTACCTATACCAATATCTTTCCTTGAGAATTATCTCTAAAGGTAACCCTTCCACCTTTAATTTAAATATTTTTTTCAAAGAATTATTTGTTACCTGTCATATTCCAGGAACAACCACTATCCATGTACCGTGTGTTAATGTTGGTACTTCATTTATTTTTTTTTTAAAAATAAAATATATTTTCAGAATCCAAACTTTTGTGGATCTAGAATTGTTGGAAAGTAAAATATTAGGAATCTATATTTATTTAGAAAAATGGTCTTTATGAACTCCAAAGGATTTGATTTTTTTAAAGAACAATTTTTGATTTAATTTCGACCACTTTGACACTTAGTGTATAATGGGGAACTTTTTGGAACAAAATAGTTATTGCTAAAAATAGGTTTTGAATGAGAGTAACCAATTCAAGAACTATTCCTAAGATGAAAAATTTGTTTATAAATTTTATAAAATTATTCCTTAACCAAATTAATGTTTGAAAAAATTTTATTTAAATATTTTCTTTTTATATTTTATTATAATGACTAAATTCTTATCCTCACAAGTATTTTTTTTAGAATTGGCTTTTGTCTATAAAACGTTTTTCACAGAATTCTTTTTCAAGATACTTAGAAAGTTTATCCTTTTTAGAATTAAATTACTCAAGGTTTTTAGAAATAGAAATTATTTCAAAATATTTTTCATCAATATATTTAGAAATATCTTATACTTCTTTTGTTAAAACATTCATTCTATCATTTTCCTTATAAAGTTTCTTTTGAATTTTTTAATCCTCATTTTCAAGTAACTTAGAAAATATAAAAACTTCATCAAATGAAGGTAAATAATTATCTTTCACTAAGGAATATTATTCATTTGAATATTTAGTATTTTCTTCATCAGGATAATTATAATTTAAGGAAATTTTGGTTAAGGATTTAGTAGTGTTCACCTTTTCCATTAAACATTGATTCTCGAAAGGTATTCTGGATAAAAGTCCAATATTTTTCTGTACATAATTTTTAATATCTAAGGATTCACTAGATTAATCTCAACCACTTTCACTCCATGATTCATTTTACTTTATAAATTTATTTCCTTTAGGGTTTTATAACTTTTTATGATTCATCTCAGATTGCCTATCTTTTCTATTTTTTTCTTTTAATCTTTGGACAATCAAGCCTGATTTGTCCTGCTTTCTTTCATTCATAGAATGTAACATCTAAATATTTCTTATTCTTCTTATCCATTTTCTTATATCTGTATTGGAAATTATTCTTACCAATAATATTGTTCATTATTCTATCAATATTGGCTAATTCATTTTCTGAATGATCAGTATCTCTTGAGTCTAATTGAACCACAAATTTCTTTGTCTTTATTAAATTCACTATTTTATCAGGTGTCTTGGATTTCATCTGATTTAAAGTTTTAGTAAAAGAAAAATTTCCATTATTTTTATTTTATTTTTCAGAATCTCTCTTCAATATGTTCTCATATTGTAGAAAAGTTCCAAATAACTCATCAAGAGTATCATTTGTAACTTTTCTTGATTCATCAACTACTATTATCTTGACTATCATTCCTTAGGCATTGAGTCTATGATCTTTTCCATAAAAACTTCATCTTATAATAATTTTTTCTCCCATGTATTTTATGTTATTTGAAATATTTATAAATATCTATTGATCTTTAGTTAAAGGTTCTCCATATGAAAAAAGAAAGATAGTCTTCTCTAAGCATGGTTATTCTTGTCTCAATGTCTTTAGATGTACCAAAATGAGTAATCTTCAATTTCTTAGAAATATTATTTGCTTCTTCAAAATATGATATATGGATGTATATATTTATATTTATTAATCAAAGTAAAGTATTACATACCTTATAGTTAAGTTGATATTCCGATCTCTCTTGATTTGTAAATTGTCTAACTTCTTTATCAGGAATTTTTTAATCTCCAGTGAGCATTAAAAAATTGTCAACACCAGTATTGATAACAAATGCCTTCATTCTATATCTATAGTATTCATAGTCATTACAAAAAAATAGGTAGTCTTGTAGGATTAAAATTTTCTATTGATCCGATATTAAAACCTTTCATCTTTAGAATAATACAAAAATTCTTTTTCCACAATAGATGTTATGGTAGAAAATATTTATAAACAAAAAGTTTATAAATTAAATATAACTAACTTGAAAAATTCATGTAATAAAATATATGAGCAGTGGAAACATCTTCTAATACCAATTCCTAGATCAAAATATGTATGAAGATGCCCAGTTTCAAGAGGGGGGTGGATGGTAAGTTGAAAAAAAAATTATTTTTAATCATAAAGAAAACTTTGTTTGACAATGTTAAAAAAATTTGATTCACTAAAAACTCTTCAGTAAGGTTAAGTAAAAACACCTTGGGTCTAATAAATATGATTATCATAATGAAAATAAGACATGGGTTTTATTTAAGAAGATTCTATGTTAAATTGTATAGAATCAAAAATCTGAGTTTAAACAATAGAGAATGTATAATTAGTAACGCTTTATATTTATAAGAAATTGTAGCAGAATTAAAGAAACTTATAACAGAACAAGTAGAACAAATTAAACGAAGTCTTTTAACCAAAATAGACGTGTATCTAATGAATTTGGATAAAATTACCTTTATTTATACTTTCAAGAAAGTCTGTCTTACCCACAATAGGGTAATCCCTTGATCTATGAAAGATAAAATGTAGCTTCCATATTGCTATCCCCGCAAGCCCTCAATTAAGAAGGTAATCAACACCTCTATTTTCATTTCATTGGAATCCCTTGATTATAAAATCAAATGAACAAAGAAATTATTCAATAGAAAACCTGACAAGGTTTCTTGAATATTGAAACTCTCTTGCTATAGTTACAAACACTGGGAACAAGCAGTTCACAAGAGAGAAAATCAACAGTATGTAGACACACATAGTAGTCAAGATATTTAAAAATTATGAAGTGACCAGGTATTTATAGTCTAGGAATGAAATGGTTGACTTGGTCTCCAACATTCATATTTTTCCTGTAATTTTAGAGGGACATATACAACTAACACTTACAATGGTCATAAAATAACATATTAGATGACATCATTTTATCATAAGGAAAAATATTATGAGAAACTTTATCATGTAATTAGTATTGAAAATATGCACAAATCCTATTATATGTATAATAACAATAAGTAAATAGAGTAACTAATTGTTTTTGGGAAAGTAATGAAATAAGATTTTTAAAACAAGGAAAAATAGATTTTATAAATGATGAGAATTAGATTTGATGAAGTGTGATAATCAGTTTCGATAAAGTGTGTAAATAAGATTTGATAAATTGTGTAAATCATATTTTAGAAACTAAGAGAATCAGATTGAATAAAGTGTGACAATAAGATTTGATAAAGTGTAATAATCATATTCGATAAATTATGAGAATCAGATCCAATAAATTATGAGAATCATATTTGATAAAGAGTTACAATCAGATTTTATATTCTGAGAGAATTATTTTTGAAAAAATCTATGAATTAGATTCAAAAATTTGAGTGAATATGATTTGAGAAACTATGAGAATCAGAATAAAAAAGTTGAGTGAATCAGATTTGAGAAATTTTTAGAAACAGATTTGAAAATCTAAGTGAATGATATTTGAGAAACTATGAGAATCAGATTTGAAAATCTCATCAAATCAAATTTAAGAAATAGTGAGAATTTGATTATAAGTATGGATCTGATTTATTTTATTGGTTTAAGTTTCTATTAGGTCTTATAGAAAATTTTGTTAGAAATAGCTAGAAAAAAACATAAAAGGTATTAAATAACATGAGTCTTATTATTATCAGAATTGCATAAAATTCCTTTATCAAACCTTATATAAAGAAAATATTAATAAAGGAAATGTGTTTATGATTTAAAAAATATAAAGGAATGATAAAAGTCATAAGGATTATGACTCAACAGGTGTGACAACCAAACATCAACTATAGTAAGTGAAATTTTTATTCAAATGAAACTATAATACAATGAAAATTTTAATATCTCATGACAAAAAAATTCTAATTTGATAGGATGAATATCAATTTTTAACTTACTAGGTCAAAATAATCCTAGAATGATTTTTTGAAAATTTGCCTTAGAAATAAGATTTTATGAATAATTAAAAATACATTATTTAACTATTAATACATTTATTCATAATAATTTGATATGATATTTATAATTAACCTTGTATTGGTTATCAATTGGTTAGAAATAAATACAAGATCATTTAGAGGTAAAAATGGATATTTTTCATAATACCATTTTAAAAGCTTAATGTTTTCCTTTTTAATTAATTTAATTGAATTAAATGTATAGATTATATATCTAAAAATATTAATTTAAATCCAAATAATGACCATTACTAATCATTGAGTTAATGTAAGATCATCATATTCTTGAAAGATGAATTTCTTGAAAATCCCTTTTTCGTCACTTTTTATAGGTTTACTTTTAAATTATATATTTCAAATTATATGAAATGAATTAAATAAAATGGATTCCATATTTTTAATAGTCATAGTTAATATTAGGTAATAAGTGTAACTTATTTTTCATTCATAATGAATAGTAAAAATAGTATAAATTGGTTACGATAGTTATGGTCAAAATGAGTTGACTAGAGGTTAATCTAAATAGATAAGGGTCAAAAATACCTAAAAACTTTCTTAAACCTAATTGGTTGGATGTATTTATACCTTAATATTATAAAATTTATATATGAGTAATTTTGGATCCATTTTTCCATAAAGTGACTTAATAGTAATTTAAAAAAATTAAAAATTTCAAGTGGTTCACTCACCACAATTATATAAGGGAACCTCATCCCCTCACCTCCTCACACCTCTTGAGCCATTTATCTTGACCCAAAATTGCTGAAATATCTTCCCAAAATCCTTATACATGTTATAAAGGTTATTTTATTCTCAAAATACGAACCCTAGTGACCTTAATAAGAGAACCAAAGGGGGGTGGTTCTCTAAGAGAAGGTATTCTTCTTCACCAAGCTCTTTCTTTTTTTACTTCTTCTTTTACCACCTTCAATTATGTCCTAACAATTAAAATTTAATAGCATCTATATATACCATATACTAATGGAAATAATTAAATTATATAATAATTATGGCATAATATTGATTCTATAAATTTAATATATCATGTACTTCCTTAACTTTTCGCCCATTAAGAAATGTTAACATCACTCCTACGTACAGAAAAACTACCATCTCTATGAAGTGATGTGATTCATTTTCAATGTCAAAATTTATGGAATGATTCTAAAAATGTACCTAATTAATAAATATTTTTTTATAACATTAATATAATTCTGGATATGATAAAACTATATCCTATGCATAAGAAATGGAACTTTTGTGATAAAACATGTGTGAGAAAACGAAGCAGCTAACACTCGAAACAATGGTAATAATGATAGAATATCAATGAACGAGTGATAATATGTTATAATTGGATCATATATGATATTATAAATACGAATATGGTTTTGGTATAAATTAATAACTTGTTTAATTCCATTATAAAGGAGGTTAAATCCCATTTAACTAAAGGGAAGCTCAAGGTAATAAATTTCATCTAAATTTACACTCAATAGAGACATATTCGGTATTATGCACCTAGTTACTTTTATGTGGTGTATGTAATACCAATTTTATGTAATTAAAATGAATATATATATTCATGATGATTAATTTTTCAATTCAAGTTTATAATTTCAAGTGGTTACAACTTAAAATTTACTAAATAGTTAAGGATTTATTTTAACAATCTCATTTTTCAAATTGCCTTTATTTTCATTGAAGGAATATTATAATATATCCTTCATAAAATTCATATATTATCATATCCTATGTAGATTTTAGGACTTTACATATTTTATTCTAATTTTTATTCTCTTTGGAACTTGAATCAAGAAGATAAATATTTAAAAGAAAAACATATCTTATTTCTCTTTTTTATTGGGTATATTTTTCTTCCCTTTCAATTTTTTTCAGAATTATTTTTAAAAAGTAATTTTTATTTACTCAAATGATTTATTAATGAAATTTTAAATTATCCTTGACCTTTTAAAAGTTTTAAATTAATCTTTATAATGTTTTCAAAAAGGGTCATTTTTGAATTTCTTTTACAAAATGTTAAAAGTAATATTTTCTTAATGTATACCGTGTTAACAAGATTTCCCACCACTATAATTTTTTTAAAATATTTAGTTTCTTCTAAATTTTTTCAATATTTTTCCAAATAAAACTCTTTAATTAAAATATTTTTTAATGTTTTGGTTTCATTTTCCAAAATTCTTTATTTTATTTCAAAACCTATATTTCTGATGAAGTGAAATTTTTCATTTATCTTTTATTAATTTTTTTGTCATTTAATTTCTCTTGAAACATTCACTTTCTTGTGAAAAATTTTCATTGAACATTAAATTTATCTTAAATATCCATATTTTATGTATCATGGATATGATTATTTTTGAAACCATATACCATTACTATATATGGTGTTTTATTATAAAAGTTATTTGATTTACTGGAGAAATATTGATATTTAATATATTTTACTAAATACAAATCTTTTTTCATAATACATATTGTTTATGAATTAAATTTATTTTTCAATATATGAGAAATTAATTGTATATGTAGTAAAAATCAGGGCCTAAAATTATCTATCACCTAGAGAAATCAACAGATCTTATTAGAAAAACCAGTTGGCTAAAATTATTAAATGAGTTTTTGATGTATACCTACCCCTTGTTCAAACTGTCTTGGTGAAATTACTTAATGGTAAATATATAATAATGTTTGAGATCATGAAATCCAATATTATTCATTTCCTAAATTTATAATTCAATTATTATTATCTATGTGATTACTACATTGATATTATCGATGGATTTATTTTATGCTTAAGTTATTGATTAAATGATACATGTTTTCATTTATCTACCTTGTTATATTGAATATTACTTATTTAATCAAGATAGTTTTTGCTGTACATAACCATTACTGACCATTTTATCTGACACATATTTTTTCTTTCCCTAGGTTATAAAGAAGGAATCTTTGAATGAGTTCAAGGATGTAGAATATTTACTTTCAATATGTTTTCATATTTTATTTTCAATGTAAAATGGTAAGTGAGATTATATATGGTTCTTCAAGACTACTAAATTAATCAATATTTGGGGATGTTATCCCTTTTATCTTATTATAATATAATAAAGTATACACCAACTTTGAGTTACTATAGTTTAAGTTGTTACAGTTGATATCAGAATAAGTTTAGTAGAAAAATTAGAAACTAGATTTTTGAAAACATATATTATAGAACATAACCCTTTTTAAAAAATTTTAGGACATGTCTAATTGTAGTAAAATATCATAAAAGTTTTAGTTAAGTATAGGTTATATGATTTTCCTAAAAATACATACGTATCTGGATACTATAAGTGGACGTGGTTTTGGCAAAAATGTATCTAAGGGAAATAACCCCAAAATGAGTTGGTCGAGTATATCTCAACCATTATTCTGGTGAATAGTGAATGAGAACTTACTAAATACCTAGACTAAAAATATATAGGGATATTCTTGGGTTAATTCACATTTTCTTTACAAACCATTATGAAATATTATGAAATTTTTTTATTTCCAAAGAAACCAAGTTTATGATTCCAAAATTAATAATGAATAAATTTTCAATTTATGTTGAGTGTTACAATAAATTTAGAATTATATATTATGATATTAAATTCATAATTTCATGATCTAATTCAGTATATGCCATTTTTTAGAAATAGTTCATGGTAGAAAGAATGGTATCAATACTCGTGGACAATAAATATATTTCCTTGCCAAGAAGGCCAATAAAACTAGTGTTAGAGATGAAACGATCATAGCCATATTAGGAAAGATGACCTAGGTTATGAATAATAACCGTGAACCTATATATAAAATTGATGTTTCAAAACATGATATACCTATATTTTATCATTTAACGAGACAAAGACCTCAATATTTTAGTTTAAATACTATCTAGTAGTAGATGAGAAATGGATTAAGACCTTTGAAAAGATATCTAGATCATTAGGATGTGATGTAAGGGAAAAGGTTATACTAGAAGTATATTTTCTTAAAGGTGATACCGATCAATAATGATAATTTATCTGAAATACTATAGAGGAAGAATAAATAGAACATATGAAATGGAGAACTTTTAATGTAACATTCTTTAAAAAATATTTCCCTCTAGATAAATGAATTGAAATGAAGAGAAAGTTCCTTAGATTAAAGAAAAAGGAAGAAGAAAATATTGTGGACTATGTGGCCAAATTTACAAGAATATTTAGGTATTCTATAAATTACATATGTAATTTAGAAGGGAATATTTATCATTTATTTAAAGGGATTAAGACAAGCCTTCAAAGGGTACTGGTTTCTAAATTTTTTTCCCTCATATGATGAAATGGTATTATATGACATTAAAATTGGGAAATAATTTCATATATACTATATATTTAAAGAAAATAAATAGAATAAGAGGTTGTTTAAACACTAATAAAAGGGATAACATTAAATAAAAAGAAAATGAAGTTGTTTCCATCATATGAAATTGTGGAAAGAAACATCCTAGAAATTTTTTGAAGGGCATGGGATTTTGTTAAAAGTGCAGAGATAAGGGTCCTATATATAATGTATATAAGGGTAAGAAAGATAACTATACTATCCAATGTTTCAACTTTAAATAAAATAGGAATTATTCAAACTAATTTCCCAAGTTTTAAGAGAATTCACTGAAGAAGAGTCTATGGGGATATGGACAAGATTATGTGATAACTACAGAAGAGGTTAAAGTTCATAATGATATGGTGGATGGTACTTTAATCATATCCTAAAATTTATATAATTATTCATTTTATTCTATATCCTTTTACTCTTTTTTATCTTCCATGTTTTCCAATAAAATTGTATATTTTTTTATCACTTTAAGAAGGGAGTTGCTAGTCAAAAATCCCAGTGGAAATATCACTGAAACAAGGATGTATCAATAAGTTCCCATTAAGAAACATAAAAATTCCCTATTTATAGAATCTATTATTATAACCATGGTTGAAATTGATATAATCCTTTGTATAGACCATCTTTCAAAATATACTGAAAAAATTTATTATAAAGATAAAGAAATTATGATTAGTGATGTAGACATAGAATTCATTATCTTTAAAGGGGTGAGATCATCCTATAGGTCATGTCTAGATCTATCTCCAGTATCTATTATTAAGGATATTATTTGGGGAATAAGAGAATACAAAATATACGGATGAAAAATATAATCTTAAAATTGAGGATATACCTATTGTATAAGAATACATTGATCTATTTCCCAAGGAATTACTTGGACATACACTAGAATATGAAGTTGAGTTTTCCATTGATTTAATCCATGCTGCAAGATATATATAAAACACTCCATATATAATTCACACTATATAATCAATGGAGTTGAATAAAAAACTAGAGGAGTTATGTGATACGGGTTTTATCCACCCCAATGATTTACCTTAGGGAGACCCTGTTCTTTTTTATAAGAAAAAAGATGAATCTATGAGGATTTTAATTTATTACAAGAAAATCAATGATATTATAATACAGAACAAGTATCCCATACCTCACATTTATGACTTATTTGATCAATTCCACAGAGACCCATATTTTTCAAAGATTTACCTTTGTTCTAGGTATCATCAATTATGAGTACATAAGGAAGGTATTATAAAGATAATATTTTTTAAAAAGGTATAGAAATTATGAATTTATAGTAATTCCATTTGGATTGACTAGTTCAACCTTTGTTTTTATAGATCTAATGAATATAGTGTTGAAGGAATATCTTGATAAATTTGTTGTGATATTTATTAATGATATCCTGGTATATTTTAAAATCTATAAGGACCATTATAATCAATTTTAGATTATTATTGTGAGTTTTAGAGGAAAATAGTAAATTGAGAAATTTAGCTAGTCTGAATTTTGGATTTAGAAAATTTCTTTTTCATTCCCATATTGTCTCCAAGGATAGAATCTCAGTTGATCCCACAAAGACAAAGGAATCCAATGAATGACCTAAACAAATGAACATAACTGAGGTATGTAGTTTCATTGATTTTTCAAGAAAATATCTATGATGTGTTCAAAAATTTTCCTAATTGGATAATCCATTAAACAAACTTACACATAAAGGAGTTAATTTAACAGAGATGAAGGAATGTGAAGAATGTTTTGAATAATTTTGGAGGATATTGGTCAATGCTACAATTTTGACTCTTCCATTAGGAACTGATGGATTTTTATTATTTAGCGATGCTTTGAAAAAGGGACTTGGTTGTGTCCTTATGTAGTATGATAAAGTTATTTCCTATGAATCAATGCATTTAAATATTCCTGAATATAATTATCCAACTCAAGATATTGAGTTGGCACCACAGTCTTTGATTTTTAGATATAAAGATATTATCTTTATGATGAATTATGTGAGATATAGATAGATCATAAGATTCTAAAATAAATATTTTTATAAAAAGAGATTAACATGAGAAAAATGTGTTGTCTCAACCTACTCAACGATCATGATTTCCCAATAAACTACCACCCAGAGAAGGAAAATATGTCAAGAATGCATTGAGTATGAAAGATCATCAAATTTTTACCAAAATGAGGATTGGTAGAGACCATATGTTCATATATGTAGTAAAAATAGATATGGTGATTATTAAATAAGGGAAAATATCACTCCATTTTCAAATGATCTCCAAACCATATTTATTGAAAAATATAAAAAGTTATCAACCTGATGATGGGAATTTTCAAAATAAAATTAAATCTATGAATGATGAAAAACTGGTAGACTCCATATATGAATATGGACTTGTAAAATTTAGAAAGAGGATATGTGTTCCATCTATACCAAAGTTTAAAAGAGAATTATTTATTATTATCATAGATTAAATTTCTCTATATAGGCTGGTATCACAAATATGTACAGTGATTTGGGGGAACATTTTTTTGGGATAATATGAAGTGAGAAATTTCTGATTATGTATTAAGAATATTAGTTTTTTCAATAGGTGAAGGCTAAGAGACAACATCCAATAGAATTCATAAAAAATATAACTATTCCTATGTGGAAATGAGATGACATTACTATGAACTTTATCTTAGTATTACCAAAGACTACTAAAAAGAATGATGCAATATGGGTTATTGTTGATCGCCTTACCAAATCTACACATTTAATTTCAATAAGAGAATATTTACCTCTTGAATGCCTTTAAAAAATCTATGTTAATGGATTTTTAAAACTTTATGGTTTACCACTTTCAATTATGTCTAATCATGATCCATAATTTACATCAAAATTCTATAAAAGTATTTATAAGTAACTTGATACCAAGGTTCGTTTGAGCACCACCTATCATCTTTAAACTGATGGACAACCCAAAAGGGATGTTAAAACATTAAAAGACATGTTGAGGTTATTTTAATTGACTCTCAAGGTTTTAAAGATCATTATTTAGCTTTTTTAGAGTTTTACTATAATAATAACTCCCATTCAAGTTTTCAAATAGCGCTACTTGAATAATTATATGGAAAGAGATGTCATAATCCAACTTATTTGGATGAAGTTGGTGAAATAAATCTTGTAGAAATATAACTTGTTTAGGATACAAAAAAAGGAAAAGAGTATTCATACTCATATTTAATCATCTCAAAGTAGGAAAAAGAGTTATCCCAATAACTAAAGGAATGATTTTGAATTTCAAATGATAGATCACATTTTCTTGAAAGTATCTCCATGAAAAGAATTTATAAAGTTCAATAAGAAAGGGAAATTGAGCTCTAGGTACATCATAACCTTGGAAATTTTGGAAATAATTGGACCTATGGAATAATATTTGGGAATGACACCAAACCTCTCTAAATTACATGATGTGTTCCATATCTCATTATTAAGTAATTATATTCTAGACCCAATTCATGTAGTCACCTTTGATGAAATAGAATTGGAACATGATATATCTTACTATAAAGAGCCTATCCAGATTCTTTACATTAGAGAAAATGTGTTTTGAAATTCAATTAATCGACTAGAAAATGTAATTTAGAGAAATTATAAAATGGAGGAAGATACTTTGTAACCTAATGATTTTATAAAGAAGAATATCCCTCATTTATTTAGAAATTAATATCTATGAAAATATCAAGGATAAAATTTTTATAGGGAAGAATGTGACACCCAAGAATAAATTATAGTAAGTAAACTTTTCATTTTAATAAAAATATAATTAAATGAACATTTTAACATTTCATTGTATAAAAATTCTAATTCGTTAGGATCAATATTGATTTTTGAATTACTAGGTCGAAATAATCCCAGAATGAATTTTTAAAATTTTCCCATAGAAATCATCTTTCATAAACAATTTAATTTTTTTTACTATTACTACTTTTATTTATAATAATGTGTTAAAATATTTATAATTAACCATTTATTGGTTATTAATTTGTTATAAATAAAGACAAGGTCATTTGGAGGAAAAACTAAATATTTTTCAAATAATTATTTTTAAGTGCCTAATGTTTTTTCATTTTAATTAATTAAAATAACCTATAAAAATGAATGATTTAAATGAAATTTATATATTATATATCTAAAATCTTTAATTCAAATCCCCATAATTATTATCACTATTAATATAGTTAATGTAATATAATATTATGCTTTATAAATGCATTTCTTGAAAAATTGTCTTTCGTCGCATTTATGGGTTTGATTTTAAATTAAATTACATAAATTTTATGAATTAGATTTTATAAAATGTATTAAAGTTTTTTAATCAACATAATTAATATTAGGTAATATGGTTAACTTAACTTTTGGTTATAATTAATAGTAAAAATATTAAAAATTATTTACCACGGTTAAGGTCAAAACGAGTTTATCAGAGGATAATCTAAATAGATAATGATTAAAATGAACTAATTTTTTTGTAAAACTAATTTTTTGGATTTATTTAGACCTTAACCTTATACCTTTGAAATATGAGTCATTTTGGATCCATTTTTCTATGAAATTGAATTAATAATATTTTAAAATTTTGAAAAATTACATGTGTGCCACTCACCTCAATTATAAAAGGTCACACATTCCCCTCACTTACTCACACATATTGATCCATTTATCACAAGAAAACTTTAAAAAATATCTCTCAAAATATCCTTATCCACATTTTAGAGGTGTTTATTTTCCAAAAAATACCAACCCTAGGGTTCTTAAGAAGAGATTCAAAGGAGGTTTCCCTAAGAGAAGGTTATCATCTTCACTAAGCTCTTTATTTTTTACTTATTCATTTACTAAATTCAATTATAGCCTAAAAATTCCAATAAAATAACATAATTATCCATAATATATATATATTTTATTATGTTTATTACATAATATATATTTATCTCCTTCTCCATCAAATGAGAAACAAAACCATCATTCGTGGGTAAAGAGGACTACCGCCTCACGAACCTATATAGTATGTTTTCCATCATATAATATCATGGAAATTAATAATTATATAACTAATGAATATATTTGATAATTTTTACATAATATTTATTTTTTAAATTTAATATATCATCTAATTACTTACCCTTTTACCCATTAAGAAATGATAACGCTGCTCGTGTGTATGCATGACCTACCATCACCATGAAGCGATGTGATTCATTTTCTACGTAAAAATTTAAATAATGATTATAAAAATATATCTGATGAATAAATATTATATTTATAACATTAATATAATCCTTTATTTTATATAACTATATCCTATTCATAATAACTGGAACTTCCATGACAAAAATTGCATGATAAAATGAAGAAGTTAATAATCAAATCAACGGTAATAATGAAATATTGTTAATGAAAAATTTATAAGATGTTATAAGAGGATCATATATGACATTATAAATATTATTATTATTTTTTATAAATTAATAACATTTTTAAAACCACTATATAAGTGGTTAAATCATATTCAACTAAAGGGAAGCCTGAGGTAATAGATTTTATCTCAATTTCCTCTCTCCTGATACATATTTTTTATTATTAACATATTTACTTTTATATGGTGTATATACTAACCTATTATGTATTTAAAATTAATATATATTTATTAATTTTAATTAATATTTCAATTCACTTTTATACTTTCTTTGGATTTAAATTTAAAAGTTACCAAAGTTGTAAGGATTTTTTTTAACAAACTCATTTTTGGGATTAAATTTATTTTCATTAAAGGAATATTATAGTATATCCTTCATAATCTATATAAATTTTCTTATCCTCTAGATATTCAAGGATTTTCCATATTTTATTCCAAAATTTCCTCTATTTGGAAGTTGAATCAAACAAATATTTTTTTTAAAATTAAAACCGATCTTATTTCTCTTTTTGATCAGGAATATTTTTGTTCCATTTCAATATTTTTCAAAATTCCTTTTTACTCAAATTATTTATTAAGTAAATTTAATGTTATACTTTAATTTTTTACAAGGTTTTAAAGAAATATTTCCAATGTTTTCTGAAAGGTTTATTTTTGACATTCTTTTACAAAAATTAAAAAATTAATATTTAATGTTTAATGTATATGATGTTAACGAACTTTCCTACTTCTATAACTATTTTATGATATTTTGTTTCTTATAAAAGTTTTTAATGGTTTTAAAAATAAAAATATTTAATTAAAAATTATTTTAATTTTTCTGTTACATTTTTCAAAAGATCCTATTTTACTAAAAACATATATTTATAATGAATTTACATTCATATTTTATCTCTTATTAATTTTGTGGCTATTACATTTCTCTTTAAACATTCACTTTATTATGATAAATTTTCATAAAACATTACATTTTTCTTAAATGTTCATATTTTTTATATCATTATTTCATAATGATTCATGGTGGGTTATTTTCCAATGGGGTTTGTTTGTTAAACTAGAGATACCCAATGAATCTCATATCCATGATGGCTCATGGGACTTCTTTTTTAAAGTAGGTGGTCATTAGAGAACTTGACCAACATTTCTTAAAAACTCACATTTGTCAAGGGTATGGGAGGTTAGACCCATCACACCCTGTTTAGGGGAATTATTACCTACTTCGTGACTCTATTATACGTATAAGACATATTTATGAATCAATTTTAAATTATAAATATGGAACCAATAAACCCTATATATTAACAATAAATTATAAGAATGCGTTGAGGGGAAATCATTTTTATGTATAAAAGGTTCTCCATATTTGTTACATTTGTTTTTTTTGTGATATTGGTTTTAAGACAAAAAATTGGGCACTTTGAAATCTATCAGCATCTAGGGAGATATGATTTGTTTCAATGTTATGATGAGGACCATGATAAGGGATTATTATATATCTTCATGAGAGGAATCATAACCCATGTATTTCAGTTCCAATTAATGAGTCACATCATAGATTTTAAGGTTATGTGATAAGGATAAAACCATGTAGTTTAACATCATAAGGGAAGGAAATTTAAGTGAAATAGGACTAGAAAAAGTTGGTGTGCTACTTACACTGAAGCAGCCTACGATAACTATAAGGGATATAGCCTCCCAGGAAGGATACATGATCTTACTTGGAATATGGCCCAATAAGGATGATTATGGAGGGACCCGAATGAAATATAGAACTTCGTGTTGTATATGAACCTATTAGGATAATGGACTAGAGAAAATTAGGATGAATTTGGGTGTTGGGTATGTACCTCAGGTAGTCTTCCTATGAATCACATTTTGATAGAAATCAAATCCCACATAGTTATTTTTTTTGGGTTTACACCTATAGAGGAGGACCATTTGAGGATATTTGATCATGTTGATGGTATGGACACCACTATCCTATAAGCCCTTTTAATTTATGATCAGTGAGAGAAATAATAGGAAGTTGAAGATCTATAAATTCACATAATCTTCTTTATCTACTGGTGGATGAGGATGAGGGTATGGAAGGTGGGGGATGTCCTACAAGAAAGACAAGGGGTTTACTATTAGAGGAATTCCCTACTTCTTTACCTTCTAATAGGTGGAAGAGTGGGATAGGGTGAGGTGACATAGGAAAAGGGGACCTTTCTATTTGATTCTCTTAACATTTTAGGAAACATATGTTTCCTCCCAAACAGAGAATCCATCCACCATGATACCTAAGGTTAGGATCCTCATTATCATGAGAATTTATGATTAAAAACAAACTAAGTATCCCACCTACTTGGGAGGTTAAATGTGGGACTTCTATTAATATACGAATGTATGATCAAAAGGTCACCCTGATGTTCCCTTTGTTCTGATCACACATGTCTAGAGGCTTTAGAGGAAGTCATATATTGGCCCCAATTAGATAGAAAACCATGGTAAAGGGGTTCCCTATATTAGATATGTGAAATAGGGCCCAGAGGGTGCTTCACTTAGGTGGTTCCTAGGAGAGTTGGCTTTGGCTTCACCCAAGTGATATCTAGTCGATGTGGATTTTATTTTTACTAGGATATATATGGATGAGATGAAATTCATCTGCACACAAGTGTTACTTGGGAGAACTTGAAGTACCTCACTCAAGTGTTACTTGGGAAATATTTGGAAGAAGAACAACTTGGGTGACCAGACTAGTATGAGACCTAGTTTAGACCTAAAAGGGTCTCCTTAGGTGCTTCTACAAGTTTCTTGTGCAAGTCCTGAGATTGAGAAGGTGCCTTCACCCTAGTACTTTTGGACCAGGGTAAATGGATTATTTCACAATTATTTGATGTTTTTAAACCTTAGAGGAAGTATAGTCTTTGAATTATCCTTAATTATCTTTCATTTTGAATCTCAAATAGATAATTAGAGGGTTTTGGGGACTTGGTTAATGGACTAGGGTGATAATATATTCTAGAAGTTTCCTCCGGCTTTTAGTCAGGTAAAATGAGAAGCCAAAGGGTCCTATTTATAAGAAATCTCAAGACCCTGGGAGAGGGTGGTGGTTCATATAAGATACTCACATAGGTGTTATTTTATTGAGGGGTTGTCCAAACATGTTAGACCATATAGGTTAGACCTACACAAGTCTTTGGGTACACAAGTGGGAGTTTTTATGAGATTCACTTTAGAGAATGGGTTAGAAAAAGGGTGGTGTTAACTTTTCATTCCTTTTTCCCCTCCATATACCTGATTTATATTTTTTCGAAACTTTTTTTCCTCATTGTGAAAAAGGGAGTATCAACTAATTACCCTCCTTAGGATTGGATCTAATTGGAAGAAGAGGATAATTGATAAAACACTATTTTATTGAAAATTTTATTGATAATAAATGATATAATTTCCTCACATTGTGTTAAATATGTTTATTTATAAAATATTTGGGATTTGATCATTCATTTGATAATTTGGTGAAAATTCCAGTTTTACCCTTAATAGTGCACTGTAGTATTTCGAATATAAATATTTTTACATTTATTATTTTAATTTAAACTTTTGTAACCGTGTTCCTAACTTAATTATATACAACCTTTATTCAGGAAACTAGATCAAAAGAATGTATTTTAATGGAGTAATTGGGCCATAAAGTCAAAGCTGGGCTGGACTCGCCAGAATGGATAAGCTTCTGTATTGCGGCCATAACCCCTACATATGGACTTGTATTGAGCCCAAATTTGGAGAGGAGATATAGAACCCAAATACGAACATTTTATCCTTCTTGAAGGCTGGACAATTCACGCGTTTTGGTGGTCAAATGGGCGGTGAAATTTGCATTAAAATATTTGGCCGAATTTCCACATTCACACTTGAAACCACTTGTAACCTCTCCTCCCCTCCCCTCTATAAATTGGAGTTTTTCTCATTTTGAGGGGTTGGGACGTGAATTAGGAGATTGGAGGCAGAGGAAAATTTATTTCACCTAAATTCTATAACCATTGTAAGAGGGGTAGCTCTTGAAGCAAGGATCCCCTCATCGAAGCCTCCTTCTCTTCTTCATTTTGTAATGTTTTCATTTGTGTAATAAACTTCTTTGTTATTCTTTTATTTATTATCTTTTATTATGTTTTGTTTAAATTTATTCTTCTCTTAATATTCCTCTTTGGGCTGGAATTCTTGAGTAGAAGCGTTATTGGGTTATACCCATTATAAACCTTTGCACATGCAAAACGCTTCTACGATGATTACGCCACCCATGGAAGAGTAGTATTTTAGTAATCGATCTATCTTCTACCCTCTTCATTTAATTATTTTGTATCATTGAGCTACTGTAATTCATTTAATATGATCCATGAATTCTGTTTTAAAATTGTAAGAAACTAAGCAAGAAATTGAACAATTAACACAAAAACACGCGGGGTCGGGATTTTGTGTAAATTGTGAGAGAGCGATCTTAATCGGTAATACAAGACCACACGGGATAAATTTGTAGAGTTCAAATATAATCACTAAAAACTATTCATCCTCATTTACAGAATGGATATGAGACTTAATTTACCACTGACCATAAGCTAATCTTAGAACATCAATCAAAGTAGGGTGCTGCGATTGCATGTTCCGAAGTTAGCCTAGGGTTAAATTCACATCATCTTCGTGGTAAAGTTAATTCTCGTTGGGTTCGAGATTTAACAAATTAAGGGATCATAATTAAGTGAATGTTAATTTAAATGATAATGATTAATAATAAAGTGAATAGGTAGAGTTAGATCGATTACGCCTTTTAAATAGATTTCTAAAAAAACGTCTTCTTATTGTGTCATTTTAATCGAAATTCATTTCAAAACTAAAAAAAAAATTATACAATCTTCTTCCAGAAAACTTCTTCTAGATTCATAAACTACAAAAAACCCCAATCCTTTAAAGTAGTGTTTTTATTTTATTTTATTTTATTTTATTTTTTTATAATACCTCTAATAAGTTGTTAAATTGACTTCCTCCTTTGAGAGATGACCTTGGTCGGCCACTCTGCTGCACCTAAGTACCCCAAATTACACTAATCATTTGAGGGCATCCACAACAGCGCTCTTTCAAATTGGAACCATTTCCGGGGAGGCAAGGAATTATTTCAACCAATTAGAGGTATTTATTTTATTTTATATTTTATTCTCTTCCTCTCTTCTTTCTTCCTTCTTTACCCAATCTGATTTTTCTTCCTCTTCTTTTATTTTCTTCTACTTCTTTTTGGACCATCAACTCAAACTTCTCATTTTTATTGTACTATGGTACACTTTCTTTCTTTTCATTTTTATTTGATCTATGACACGAACTAATCCCGAAGATCTCTTAGATCTTGACCCTGAGATTGGACGTAGCCTTAGGGCTCGAATCAGAAATTCTCAGTCTACGGGAAGTTTCAATATTCAACCAGTTGGTGAATTCCTCTCTTTTGGAAACATTGAAATTGGAATCAATTAAAATTCAAACATAAAAGAGGAACCAATGGCTGGAAACAATGGAAATGAACTTAATAGAACCATTTGAGAATTGGCTGCACCTGATGTTAACTATCAACCAAATTATATTGCATACCCAAATCTTGAATCGGACTTTGAACTGAAATCTGGGTTAATTCACTTACTTCCAAAGTTTCATGGCCTCTCTGGTGAGGATCCCAATAAACACCTTAAGGAATTTAATGTGTTTTTCTCAATGTTAAAACCAAGAAATGTTTCTTAATATCAAATCAAATTAAAAGCATTACCATTCTCACTTGATGGAGCTGCAAAAGATTGGATGTATTATTTGCAACCTGAAGATGTAACATGTTGGAATGATTTGAAACGTCTTTTCTTGCAAAGATTTTTTCCAGCATCAAGGACCACATCCATTCGAAAGGAGATATCGGGGATCAATAAAGCACAAGGGGAGTCAATGTATGAGTATTGGGAGCGATTCAAGAAGTTGTGTGCAATCTGCCCACATCACCAAATCAGCGAGAAACTACTCATCCAGTACTTCTATGAAGGACTCACACCCATGGAGAGGAGCATGGTGGATGCTGCAGCTGGAGGAGCATTGGTGTACAAGACACCAGTAACTACACGATCATTGATCGACAAAATGGCCCAAAACTCTCAACAATTCGGTGATAGAGGTACACCACATGTTCGAGGAGTACATCAAGTAAGTCCTTCTTCTCTCGAAAGTCATTTGATTGATACTAAGTTAGAAGAATTGACATCTATGCTGAGGTAGATTGCATTGGCTCAAAAGACATCCCAACCCCCTCCTTTAAGGCCACGTGGCATTTTCACTGAGACAAGCCACCCAACTGACTGTTGCCCACAACTACAAGAGACAGAAGATTGTGCAGCAGTGTTCCCTGGGAGACCATTTCAGCAGAAACAACAACAAACATATCCCCAAAAGAAGTTTGATACAGTATACAACCAAGGGTGGAAAGATCAGTCAGACATGAGGTATGGATCTGGACAACAACAAAGGCCCCCTTTTCAACCAAACTTCCAGCATCCTCCACCTTACCAATAGGGTTTCCAACAACCCCAAAGGATATTCTAAGATCAAACATCAACGAGTCAGCAACAAGGGAATATCCAACACAAGGTAGACTCTAACACCGATGATCTTTTGAAACAAATTGTTCTTAATCAACATAATGAGCTGAAGAGTCAAGGTTCGTAGATGAGAGAGTTGAAGACTCAAATGAGTCAGATTGCCACCGCCCTCCATGAAGTTGTGAGTAAGAATTCTGGAAATCTACCTTCCCAACCCACTCTAAATACAAAGGGGAATGTTAGTGCCATCACATTGAGAAGTGGGAAGCAAATGAATGAGACATCTGGACCTACCATTCCATCGAGATTCACCTCTACTCTAGAGAAGCCGCATTCCATACCAACTGATGAGTAATCCAAGGAGAAAGATAAAGGTAAGAAAAAGATTGATGATGTACCTCCTAAACCCCTTCCTTTTCCAAACAGGGTTGTTCAAACCAAAAAGATGGCTGAAGAAGCAATGCAAAAGGAGGTTTTGGACACATTCAAGCATGTGGAGATCAACATTCCTCTACTTGAAGCCATTAAGAAAATTCCAAGGTATGCGAAATTCTTAAAAGAACTTTGTACCAATCGAAGAGGGCTCAAGGGAAATGAGAGGATCAACCTTGGAAGGAATGTCTCGGCACTCATTAAACCAACTCTAGCAATGCCAACAAAGTGCAAGGATCCAGGGACATTCACCATCCCATGTACTATAGGGGAGTTGCACTTCTCTGATGCTATTTGTGATTTAGGAGCTTCAATAAATGTGATGCCTCACTCTGTATTCTCTTCCTTGCAGGTTGGTGAGTTGAAGACAACAAGAGTAGTGGTGCAATTGGAGAATAGAGCCACGACATATCCAGTGGGAGTTCTTGAGGATGTACTTGTTTGGGTAAGAGACATGATCTTTCCAGCAGACTTCTATGTGCTTAACATGGAGGATGATCAGGTAAGTTCTCATGCCCCCATTATCTTAGGTATACCCTTCCTCAAAACTGCAAAAACTATCATAAATGTAAATGAGGGTACACTTTCCATGGAGTTTGGAGATGAAGATGTGATATTTAATGTTATGGATTCCATGAAGTACCCCTCAGAGGACCATTCTGCTTTTGTTATCTCCCATTTTGAACCACCAAGTAAAAACATCATGGAATTGGATTGTCCTATGCTTAGGGAGATTATGAGTATTGGTTCTAGTTTGATGTCTAAGAGTACTTCTACACCCATTTTAAGGAACAAGACTCTCTAAGATTTGATTTTGAAATGGAATCATATTCTGATTTTGATCATGTGAACTCTGATTATGACATGGCTATTGAGTATGCTGATGGGTTTGGTGCTTTATTCTCTGATTGTGATGATTTTTATTCTGATACTGATGTTCATTGTGAAGATATGTTTGTTGCATCAATTTCTCCATCCATACTACACCCTCCTTCATTAGAACTCAAGCCATTGCCACCAAATCTGAAATACTCATACTTGTTGAGTGGTGAGAGATTACCTGTTATCATTGCTAACAATCTCCATTTTGAACATGAAGAAAATCTTTTGAATATTTTGAGGGAGAACATCAGGGCGATTGGGTGGACCTTGGCTGACATATCACGTATTAGCCCCTCCATTTTCATGCATAGGATTCTCTTGGAGGATGGGGCTAAACCGGTGAGATAGCCACAAAGGAGACTTAATCCCACCCTCCTGAAAGTTATTAAAAAAGAAGTTGAAAAATTGCTCGAGGCAGGTATAATTTACCCTATTTCTGACTCACAGTGGGTAAGTCCAATTCAGGTTGTGCCTAAGAAAACTGGTTTTACTGTTGTTAAAAATGAGAAAGATGATTTAGTTCCAATGAGGGCGCAAAATAGTTGGCGTGTGTGTATTGATTATAGGAAACTAAATCAGACCACTCGCAAGGACCATTTCCCCCTCCCATTTATTGATCAAATGATTGAGAAACTAGCTGGGAAAACACACTATTGTTTCTTGGATGGATTTTCTGGATATTTTCAGGTTCCTATAGCTCTAGAGGATCAGGAGAAGACTATATTCACCTGTCCCTTTGGCACATTTTCCTACCAGAGGATGCCATTTGGACTTTGCAATGCCCCAGGTACCTTCCAGAGATGTATGGTGAGTATTTTTTCTGATTTTATTGAGACCTGCATGGATGTATTTATGGATGATTTTACAGTTTATGGGTCTTCATTTGATGAATTTATAAGTAGTTTGGGAAAGGTGTTGAATCATTGTATTGAGAATAATCTGGTCCTAAACTTTGAAAAGTGTCATTTTATGGTAGAGCATGGCATTGTCTTAGGGCATGTAGTGTCAAAACATGGGATAGAGGTTGATAGATCTAAGGTAGACATTATTTCATCCTTACCCTATCCTTCATGTGTGTGTGATGTTAGATCTTTCCTAGGGCATGCAGGATTTTATCGGCGCTTCATCAAAGATTTTAGTATGATCGCTCTTCCTATGTCACGATTACTTCAAAAAGATTATGATTTTGTGTTTGATGATTCTTGTAGGACTTCCTTTGATGAGCTAAAGAAGTGTCTGACCACCCCACCTATCATACAGCCCCCACGGTGGGACCTTGCATTTGAGATTATGTGTGACGCCTCCAACTTCGCTGTTGGAGCTGTCTTATCTCAGAGGGTGGAAGGACGTTCACATGTGATTTCCTATGCATCAAGAACATTGGATTCAGCCCAATCAAACTACACAACCATGGAAAATGAGTTTCTTGCTGTCATATTTTCTTTAGATAAATTCCGTTCGTATTTATTGGGCTCTAAAGTAGTTGTTTTTTCTGACCATGCAGCTTTGAGGTACCTCCTAAAGAAGCCAGATGCAAAGCCACGACTTATCCATTGGATGCTCCTTCTTCAAGAGTTTGACCTTGATATAAAGGACAAGAAGGGGTCAGAGAATTTGGTGGCGGACCACATGAGTAGGATTACTCACACACTAGAGGATGACACCTTGGACCAGGTACCACTTCGGGACACTTTTCCCGATGTGCATCTTTATTCCATATCAGGTATGCATCCTTGGTATGCTGATTTAGTGAACTAAATTGTTACCTCTGAAATCCCTACAAATTTAAAGAAACATCAAGTTCAAAAATTAAAAAGTTAGTCTAGGTTTTATGTGTGGGATGATCCTTACCTCTGGCGCATGTGTAGTGACCAAGTCATTAGGAGGTGTGTTCCCGATCATGAGTTTGAGTCTATTTTGAATTTCTATCATACACTTGCTTGTGGTGGACACTTTGGACCCCAACGGACAGCTAGGAAGGTTTTGGACTCTGGATTATATTGTCCTAGATTATTCCATGATGCCCATGTGTTTTGTAAGTCATGCTCTCGTTGCCAACACACTGGGAATATTTCTAAGAGACATGAGATGCCCCAACAACCCATACTATTCTGTGAGATTTTTGATGTATGGGGCATTAATTTTATGGGTCCTTTTCCTAGTTTATTTGTATTTTTGTATATTTTGGTTGCTGTTGATTATGTGAGTAAATGGGTGGAGGCCAAGGCCACCAGGACTGACGATTCTCATGTTGTAGTGGATTTTTTCAAGGCTCAAATTTTCTACAGGTTTGGAGTACCAAAGGCCATCATCAGTGACCAAGGGAGACACTTTTTCAATAGGAATTTTGCTTCCCTCCTTCGAAAGTATGGGGTGACACACAAAACATCAACACCATACCACCCCCAAAAAAATGGCCAGGCTGAGGTTTCAAATCGTGAGTTGAAACAAATCATGGAGAAAACCATGCAGCCAAATAGGAAGGATTGGAGCAAGCGCTTGGATGATGCATTGTGGGCTTATAGAATAGTATACAAGACCCCCATTGGTATGTCCCCATTTCAGATTATTTTTGGGAAAGCATGTCATCTCCCAGTGGAAGTCGAGCATCAGGCTTATTGGGCTATAAAGAAATGCAACATGGATTTGGCCCAAGATGGAATCCAAAGGAAGATGCAAATTCAAGAGCTTGAGGAGATTAGATTATTATCATATGAGAACTCAAGGCTCTACAAGGAAATATCAAAAGCAGCTCATGACAAAATGATCCAACAAAGGGAGTTTCATGTTGGAGAGAAAGTCCTTCTCTACAGTTCACAACTGAAGTTGATGCCTGGTAAGTTGCGTTCCAGATGGTTAGGTCCTTATGTTGTGACTAATGTTTTTCCTTATGGTGTAGTGGAGATCACATAAGAGGACACTGGAAGGAGCTTTACAGTCAATGGGAAACGTTTGAGGAGATACATTAAGGTACTTCCTACTGATGCAGTGTATTTTATCACACTGCATGACCCCATCATCACTTGAGGACATCAGGCTGTTCCTAACCCTTTCACTTTTATATTATTTTTCCTATTTAAAAATTCTTCATTTCATGTGCATATATCATCTCATAGGTTCACATTGAGGACAATGCAATATTTTAAGTGTGGGGGAGGGAACCTTTTAGTTTAGTAATTTCGATTGCTTTCCTGTTAAAAAAAAACCAAAAAAAAATTGTGTGTTTTTCAAATTTTGTGTGTTTATTTTACAATTTTTTGTGTGTTTTTGAAAATTTTGGGCTGAAATGATTCTCATCACCATTTTTAAATCCATATCAATAAGTGAAACAATTTACCCCTTGAAACTAAGCTTAAATGAATGCTGAAATGACTTTGTTTCAAGTTCAAATATTTAGTAATTTCATGAAAAGTACGATGAATTTTGAATCCCATGCCAATATCACTATCTTTATATTTGAAATCACTTTCTTGTGAGGCTTCTAAACCATTATTTTCATATTCTTTACATTCACCTCACTTCTTGAGAGAACCAAACCATACTTGATTTAACCAGAATTTGATCTATTCCTGTCAAAACTTGAGGGTTTGAGGTACTTATGTTTAAATGATTGAGGCATTTGTTTGGTATTAAAGCCCCTATTTCAAAGAATCCTTTTTTATAATGGACTAACTTGAATATTTAATCCTTGTATCCCTTAGAATCCATGCAAATCCTGTTAGGTTAGCCACATTACAAGCCAATTTTCCCTATCCAACCAACTCTTGAAGTGAAATTGCATAATCTAGTTGAGCTTAAGTGTGGGGGAAGTTGTCCTGTGTTTTTACACCACATTCTGTGATACTTTGGGTGGAAAATTAAATTCTGAAGAGATGTGTTTGATACTAATGAAAGTCATTATATTGAAAGATGTGCCTTTTCTGGAGCTTTCATGATAAGTGAAGCTGTGCCTTTTCTGTAGCTTCTAATTGAGGTGGAAAGCTGTGCCCATCTGGAGCTTTCAAGAAAATCATGTTTGAGAAGTTTGACATTTTTTATGCTGAAATGATGAATGGTGTAAACCTTTCATGACTTTTCATGATGATGGAGCTGAATTGATACTATGGGGATTGAAGAGAAGACCATATTTAAGTGAAAATTAGATTAATGCAATTTTTCTTCAAAAGAGTCAAGCCCTCCTCATTCAGCCTCAGAGTTTTTCACATCTTAATCCTACCAACCGAAAGCCACAGAACAACCCTGAAAAGTCCTCATGATAAAAATATGTCATTGACTCACATCGGGTAGCAATGTAGGAATCTATCAAGCCTATGGTGACCCTTGTATGAGTTTGGATGAGAAAGACATTGCAAAAAAAAAATTGATATTTGAGTGATGAGAGAAAATTCAAGCGAGGTAAGTGTTTTGTGCATGGGCGGATAAATGAAGTGGAAATATATTGAATGATATAAATGGAGAACTTGAAATAAGGTTTTTTATGAGGCATGATATATTTTGATTCTTGGTGTGAAATTTATTGATCTTAAGGATATGTGTTTTAAAATTGGTTTTGATTTGATATTGATGTTTACTTGATATGAGGTTTTGCCCAGGTGTGCAAAAGGGTAAGTGTGGGGGAGTTGATAAAACACTATTTTATTGAATATTTTATTGATAATAAATGATATAATTTCCTCACATTGTGTTAAATATGTTTATTTATAAAATATTTGGGATTTGATCATTCATTTGAAAATTTGGTGAAAATTCCAGTTTTACACTTAATAGTTAACTGTAGTATTTCGAATATAAATATTTTTACATTTATTATTTGAATTTGCAATTTTGTAACCGTGTTCCTAACTTAATTATATACAACTTTTACTCAGGACACTAGATCAAAAGAATGCATTTTAATGGATTAATTGGGCCATAAAGTCAAAGATGGGATGGACTCGCCAGAATGGATAAGATTCTGTATGGTGGCCATAACTCCTACATGTGGGCTTGTATGGAGCCCAAATTTGGAGCGGAGATATAGGATCCATATATTCACATTTGATCCTTCTGGAAGGCCGGCCAATTCACGCGTTTTGGTGGTCAAATTGGCGGTTAAAGTTTCATTAAAATATTTGGACGAATTTCCACATTCACACTTGAAACCACTTGTAACCTATCCTCCCCTCCCCACTATAAATTGGAGTTTTTCTCTTTTTGAGGGGTTGGGATGTTCATTAGAAGATTGGAGGCAGAGGGGAATTTGTTTCACCTAAATTCTACAACCATTGTAATAGGGGTAGCTCTTGAAGCAAGGATCCCCTCATCGAAGCCTCCTTCTCTTCTTCATTTTGTAATGTTTTTATTTGTGTAATAAAATTCTTTGTTCTTCTTTTATTTCTTCTAATTTATTCTGTTTTGTTTAAATTTCTTCTTCTCTTAATCTTCATCTTTAGGCTGGAATTCTTGAGTAGAAGCATTATTGGGTTATACCCATTATAAACCTTTGCACATGCAAAACGCTTCTACGATGATTACGCCACCCATGGAAGAGTTGTCTTTTAGTAATCGATCTATATTCTACCCTCTTCATTTAATTATTTTGAATCATTGAGATACTGTAATTAATTTAATATGATCCATGAATTCTATTTTTAAATTGTAATAAACTAAGCAATCAATTTAACAATTAACACAAAAACACGCGAGGTCGGGATTTTGTGTAAATTGTGAGAGAGCGATCTTAATCGGTAATACAAGACCACACAGGATAAATTTGTAGAGTTCAAATATAATCCATAAACACAATTCATCCTCATTTATAGAATGTATATGAGCCTCAATTTACCACTGAACATAATCTAATCTTAGAATATCAATCAAAGCAGGGTGCTGCGATTGCATGTTCTGAAGTTAGCCTAGGGTTAAATTCACATCATCTTTATGGTAAAGTTAATTCTCGTAGGGTTCGGGATTTAAAAAATTAAGGTATCATAATTAAGTGAATGTTAATTTAAATGATAATGATTAATAATAAAGTGAAGAGGTAGAGTTAGATCGATTACACCTTTTAAATAGATTTTTAAAAAACATCTTCTTGTTGTGTCATTTTAATCGAAATTCATTTCAAAACTAAAAACAAAAAAAATTATACAATCTTCTTCCAGAAAACTTCTTCTAGATTCATAAACTACAACAAACCCCAATCCTTTAAAGTAGTGTTTTTATTCTATTCTATTTTATTTTATTTTTTTAGAATACCTCTAATAAGTTGTTAAATTCACTTCCTCCTTTGAGAGATGACCTTGGTCGGCCACTCTGCTGCACCTAAGTACCCCAAATTACACTAATAATTTGAGGGTGCCCACAACAGCGCTCTTTCAATCATATCCCATGGTATAGAGAAATACATGAATTGATGGATCCTCTATTCACTAACCTCCATGTGTTTGCGCATGTTTATTCTTGGGTTTAGTGAACTTTATAGATTGTGTATTTTTCATGGGAGAAGTGAGAATATGGGCCCTGGAGGCCAGTCATATAGGTGGAATGCATAGGTTAGTTGCATAGGGAGACAATTCAAGTACCTATTCATCTATAAATAACATCACCTACCTCACGTGCCCCCCTCATTTATTCCATTTTTCTGACCACATGCTCTCATTTTACTAGGAATTCATGCAAGACTTATGCATATGTTCTCGTTGCATACTCGTGATATTCCTTCACTTTCATGAGCATATTCTATGACGTGACTTCAGTGAGGTGCCTTTACCTAGTCACCAGGGTGAGTGACTAGTGTGAGGTCACTTGGGTGAGTGGCTTGCATGAGGTCACTCCTCTATCAAATTTTTTTCTTAGAATATACCAAACAAAAATCTTGGATTTAAATAAGATCTTGATGTTTCTTTTCATATTTCCAATGGATTATCAAAAGTTTTGAATCTCTGAGGAACAATTTGGTGTACGCATCAAAGTAACATTGTACATCGTTAAGTATTATTATTATGAAGTGTGTGACACCATTATCCCTGATTTGGTGATGCATCCTAATAAGTACAACTATGAATATCCTAAAAGTGAGCTACTGCCACTTTATGAATATAGACTTTTGACAGACATACTAATTTCAAAGACGATGAATTATTTCTTACTTTATTGGTTATAGGAGTATAAAAATTTCACCAATACCAAAATCTCATCCAAGGGAGCATTCATCAATGAGGGAACAATAACTTCCACATGTGTCATGAATTATAGTATTTTTCCTCTAGATCTGAAGCCGCACACTCCTGAATCAAAATCACACTGTTAATTGTTTTTATTCCTTGCTTCAAAGACATATCAGTTAAAAATATTGGAAGGAAGACTAGGAATTCCATATTGTATGAGGTGTCAAACCAGAGTGGATGTGGGTGTAATTGGTGAGAAATACTTGTTTGAAATTCAAAGTTGAACTGAAAGCGATTAACATCTATAAGGTGGTAAGGGTGGCCCAAAAATTTGTGTAAAAGTATCCAGAAATCATTCCTAATATGATAAACCAATGGATCCTGTAAACAAATACTTTACTTTTGAAATAAAGAGAAGGAAACATCAGTTTATTAGACATCTACAAGATCTTGAAAGTGATAATCCGCAGAGTGATGTATAAAGAGTTCGTTCCCCCAAAAGTGGGGTGGGGTGATGCTGAATGAATAATTGATTTAGATAATGATCTATTATAGGTATCTCAATATATCAGGAAGGAATACCCTCACCCAAGGGCTTATGTTTATTCTAAGAAATCAATGATGGTTTTCCTGTATCCAAAAAGAGAAGTTCATAGTTTCCAGTGCCCAATGGGATTTCCCTCAATGAAAAAGCAAGGAATCCTTAATTAGTTTTTTCCTAGTATAGATTAGGGCCAATATGATTAGTGGGGGTACATATTAAAGTCTAAAATCCCCACAAAGACCTTCATTTTTAGGTTTCTATAAATGTGGTTGAGTGTCTACATGATGTTGGTTTGTGAATCCAATGGAGGTGTGAGGTCGAGGAAATTCTTCATGGAATCTAGGTTGGATGAAGGAAAGAATATGGGGTTGTAAACACCTATATTAGAAAATTTCCATCGGTTCTTATTGCATATTTATATAAGGAATTACCCATTCTATATTTTAGGTCTATTTTGATTGTTGTGGTGATGTGTCACAACAAACTTTAGTTCTTACACTATGCTGAGAAGAGTCAAGGTTCCTGGAGGCTGGTTTTAACCATTAGTCCATGTTTTTTCTAGAATCTAGACTCTTTCCTTAAGTAATGAAGAATCTTTAAAGAACCTACACCTATTAAGGAAATTTAATTTCTTCCCATTTGAGGTCCACCAACTAGAACATTTAACAACTATGATCTTGGTAAAGAAAAAATGAGGTTATACATGATATCTTTTATAGATAGCTTCCTAGAAACCCATATTGATTGTGAGGTCATATGTGAAGATTATAAGATATATAAATTTTCACACCAATTTATGTTCTAGAAACAAATAACCATATCTCCTCCAATACATGTTTGCTTATAGAAGCACCCAATAGTATCCCAGTAGCTCTAGATCCTCATGAATCTAGAGGTATCTCAAGAAGTAATCAAATTTCCTTCATTGGGTGCATCCATTGGGTTGTCTTCAAGGTATGACAATTCTTTTATTTCCTCATACCATTAAGGGGATTTAACAACAAGTGTTCCCTAAGTTGAATCTATGATAATTAATGGGTTGGGAAATTTTGGTATAAAGTATTAACCCAAATATGATGATTATGGGGTTATGAAATCTTCTAAATTATCTCAGATGAAGGACCCATGGTAGGATAGAGTTAAAGAGACCTCACCTATCAAGACCATGCGGTCTAGTCATCATCACCAGGAGGAAACTTAGGCTATGGATGCTTAACCTCCTGTCATGATGAAGATTCCTAGAATATCAAAAAAATCAAGGGGTTCTAGGTCATCTTAATAACCGTCCATGGTGGAATCAAATTACATGTAGCCAAATCCATTTGAATTCTATAAGGATATGACCTTTGACATCAAATACAAATTCATATTCCTCCATGTTGGAAAAAATGTCCCACAACTTGGGGATATTCAAGCCCCTTCAAGATTCCACTATAATACTAATCCTGCTGAAGTGGAAAAGTACCTTTGGGAACTATATGTGCTTGTATATTCTATTGATGATTGGATTATGGCCATAAAGTAAGCAAAATATATGATAAACTAGGGTTCTAATGAGGGTGTGGATGATCAATCAACCGATGAATGGGACAACTTCATCGATGATGATGAGGTATTACGCTCTTCTTTTCCCCTTTCCCTTCCTCATTATTTTTTGTGTGGAAATAATAGAATTCAATTTTTATAGGTAGAAAGAAGAGGTACCATGGGTCGAGTATGAGTCACAAAAATATAGATCGATGGTCACCCCCATTAGGGATGTGAGATCTATGGATAAATTGGGGTAGTTGTCCCAAAGCCAGAGATTCATGGAGGAGGAGATGGTAGGTAAACACTTTGTTTTCTCCTCCAATATTGGTATTTGTGAGATAAATTTCTAGAATTTCATAGTATGCAGAAAACAGACAGTGGAGAATAAATACATTGGCCAAAATCATCACTAGTCATGGTGAGTTTTCAAAATATCATTTTTCCCCATTTTTCAAGAATATGAATTTGACCCTTATTGTGAATTTCATAATCCGATCCCCTCTCCTATCTCAAGGGGATTAGATCTGAACCTCAAAAAATTGAGGAAGATACTCTCAATAAAGTGAAAATTCCTATTGGTGAGTCTACCCCTTTGATATGATGAGTGTAAAGGGTTGAGGCCACATCTATTCCTACCACTTCAGATGGGGAGGAGAATCCTGGTAATTTCCAATGTGTATCATAAGGTTTTATGTACCCATCACCGACTCTTTATCTTTATGATATTTTAGATCCACCGTATATTAGAGTATCCCATGACAACCACCACTAGTCCTATCACTTCCTTATAAGGGGAAAATAAAGATCTTAAGAAATAAAGGTATTAGTGCTGATCCTAATTCCTTGGGGCCTAAAAATGATGTGACTACTAAGAAGTTGGCCGATGTAACTGATGGGAGAGGCAATTTGGGTCCTGATTCAAGGATATCAGATACCCTAACTAGTGATGATGTTGTGAGATATGAGGAATTTTATAATGAACTAATTTCATATGAAGATTTTTTTCAAAAGCATTAATATTCCCACCTATTTGGAAGAGTTTAGGGACTTTGATAGGGAATTGGATAGATGCATTTTTTTTTCTTTTTATGTTTTTCACACATGCCTGGCCACCCTATGTCGGATGCATTAAATCCAATACCATGACTTGTATAACTTTTTCCACAAAAAATATTTCTAAGGAGATCCACGATTAGGGAACTGAGGTCACTACTGCTATAGTTTTGGAAGGAGCATTGGATAAAGGTCCTGAAATAAGAGATTGTCACGAGCCTTTCATAGTGGGTTCTTTGAAAAATCAATAAGATACTCCTCATTAGTAGATCCTAGATCAAACTAATAATTCTAGTTATAATAGGGTAGAATCAATCCAAGCAGCTGATCCTTCAATGAGTAGGTGTCATCAAATACATTGATTTAATTTTTTATTTCTATTTATTGTATTCTAATGTTGGTGATTTATTTCATCTATATTTTAGTTCCATCATCCCCAATGGTCGAACTTGAAGAAGAATCCTCCTCACCAACTCAACCGATGATGTAAGGAGGGGAGATGTTACTTTAATGAACAACAAAAGTCTTTTTTTATAAGTGAGTTGATTTTGGGGTACATCTCCCCTTATGAAAGTGGATCTAAGATAGACCTAGAGGCCTAGTATAACTTTCTCATTTCATTACATTTTTTCTCAAGAGACATCTGGAATATGGTTTTGGAGATTTCTCTTGAAGACATTCCATCACGGCTTCATCAGATCCAGATCATTTTCACTACATCGTAGATTTGATTAGTGCACAATCCATCATGCTATAAAGAATACTATCCAAAACTGGGATAAATTTAAAAGGTCGTGATAGATCTTGGACAGTTTGAAAACTATTGAGCTATTGTAACCTAGCAATAGCTTAACCATTCCTTGGAAGTATAGGAAAATCATCCCCAAATTGAGGAAAAATCCCTTCAGATGATACATCTTCAAGAAGAGTTGGATATTGTCAAGGGAGAGCTTTTACAGCTCAAACAATCATGAAAGAGGCTTTATTTCTAGGTAAAGGACTCTATTATTGGGATAAAGGAGAACCTTAATCATTATAAAGATTCCATTTCTGCACAGTTGACTATCCTTTGATTGATTGTAGATAAGGCCTAGGTGATGATTTAAGAGATAAAAAAATATATTGATGTAATTATGTAATACTTAATAGAGAGACTCCAAATTTTGGATAATCCTATGATTTTTTTTCATAAATAAAAATAATTTTGTTCTCAATCATCCATTTATTTTTCCTAGTTTTTTATACAATTATAATATAACACTAAAGTTGACTCGTTTGACTGAACACCCATGTGTCAATGAGTTGTAATTATAATTATAGTAAAAGTAATATGCTCTAAGTTTTTCTAATGTCTTGGGACCCTATGAACATAATCTGACTGTTTCTAGATCCATATGATAGACCCTACTAACTTTATGTATTTTGTTTCATATCCCTATTTTTTCCCTAAATCAGATATAAAAACAACTAAGCAGGTAAGACTAAAATTTTTCTTATCCCCCCTTTATGGGTTTTCTACCTAATTTTTTATGCCTTTTATAATTTCAATTTATCAATTTTTCTTAATTCATATGGATCACATGCCTAGCGAGATGAAACTTGACTTTTTTCCTACAGTTCCCATTATAGGTTTTCATCCCGGTGAGAATTGTGTTTCTTTAATTATGAGTTTAAGGTATTACAATATGGACCAATGAAATTGATGTTTTAGGTAGAATATATTTGACTATAATTTATTGGAATAATGAACCAAGAAGGACCCACAAGAAAGTAATTCTCTAGAAATTTATAGTGATATAAATGGAAAATTTTAATTCATGATCTGATATATTTTTTTGATTCGAAGAGATGACATGTGACAAGTATGAAAGGAATTATTGTGTAAAATGTTTGAAAAGTAGCTTCCACTATGATATTGTCAAGGTGTACAGAGATAATAGGATTTTATCCTTTGGATAAAAATTCATTTGGTTGAAAATCCATATTTTTAGGTGTATTATGAAAGGCCATGTTTATGGCATATTATGAGTAGTGAAAACAAAGGTGTCCTTCAAAGTTGGATAAACCTATTAATGATGTTCATTGTATGTTTGTAACAATCCAAGTTTCTTAAGACTATGAAATGTGGTTTTCAAAAGTAATGTATCCAAGGATTATGAAAACATTTATATCAGCTTTGGCTATGGATGAGGAAGGGGAATTCTGCTTCCATCATTGGTTTTTCAAGGAAGGAACTCATGCTAGAATTCCCTGCATGGATTAGGAACATGTGTAGGAGATAATATAGTGGTATATACTATGGAAATTTTAAGGTCATGTAAGTTGGACCAATTATATGGTGGAGACACCATTTTATGGACCACATGGTTTTGGGGGCACTAAAAAAATATATCATAGGAGAGTCCAGGCATGAAGGATGTGAGGGAAGTCATAAATAGAGACTATAGTGTTATCATATATGAAGGAGTGGGATGTTATAGAAATTTAAGGGATTACCACTAACCATGTTCGAAAATAGGTTTCTTTTACAATGTCATTAATGTGTACAAAGATGAGAGGAATTTTTGTTGGGGATTAAAATTCATTTGATTGTGAAGACACATTTGTAAGTGTATTATGAAAATCTATGTTTGAGGCATATTATGATTTTAAAAAACAAAGTTTTATTTTTAATTTGGATGATATAATTACTAATATCCAAATAAATATTATAGGTATTTGAGTTTTTCTAGATTTGAAGTGTGATTTGTGAAAGAGAGGTGTCTGGATTATGCTGGAGACATTTAGACCAATGCTTTATATGACCAAATGGATAATATTATATATAGATATGGATCATATGTAAGATATGAGTATTGGTTTTTTGTTCTTGTATAGGCCTAAAATAAATAATTCAGGCATCACTACATATCTCATCAGGATGAGAATCCAGACATAATTAGTTCTGACATAGAGATATGATAGGATACTGACACTAGAAATGATGGTCCTCTGAGGTGAGGGCCAAAAAAATGCATAGTTTTATGTCATATGGTGTATACAAGAACCATGCAGTTTAAAAACTCATATAGTGTATGTTTTTATTCCTTTTAAAATTTTTTAATCTAGGACCATCCATTTCATGGTGATTCAGGAAAAATTTATTTGGCATTATCTGGGCATAAAAGGGGAAAGATGTAAACCATGATCTTGGTGTTCTTGGATATGAGAAAAAATTATGGGACAAGTACATAAGAAATGAACATAGTCCATGTTCAAAAATTGTATTCCACTATGATATTATCAGAGCATATAGAAATAAAATATCTTTCCCAAAGGATGAAGGTACCTTTAGCTAACATGCCACATCATGGAGTATTATGCATAAACACATTTGGGTATACTATTTACAGTAAAAATAAATGGGTCATTTGTAGTTGAATACCTTTTTCACCAAAAACCAAGTGAGGTTTGTGAGGATCTAAATTTACTAATACACGAAGTGTGTTTTGTAAATGGAATTTACCTGAGTATGAAGGGAGTAGTTGGTCTAGATTTGAATAGGAACATTTGGGGGTGAGCCTAATATTTGATATTTGGGTGTTACTATGTATATTGTGTCAACTAGAATCAAGACGTATATAGTTATAGAGAAATATTGTTGAATAGGTCTGGTCCATATGAATGGAGGGGTTTTTTTTCTTTTTTTTTATAAAAGATTATAAATAAAATGAGAACCTGCATTGGACTCTCCCATGTGGATCTAGTTCATGCACAAGGGAGTGGGGTCATCTTATTTTTTTTATTTTCTAGTTGAGTCCAAGCTAGAGAATCTTTGTTTCACTACATATCTCATTTATATGAGAATAAATCCACATGTATTTCTAGAGAAAATGTGTGATGAGATACCAACACCTAAAACAGTGGTCCTTTTAGGTGAGGACTACAATAATATAAAGTTTTATATCAAATAATGGAGATGTGAACCATACAGTTTAACATCACATGAAAAGTATTTTTGCCTTTATTTTAATTTCATGTGGAAAGTAACAGAATATACAATTTATCATTATATGTAAAGTATTTTTATCACCTAACATGAAGAAAAGGTATGAGTTACCACATAATACAAATTACTTTTGAATGAAATATACACTATTTAAGGTCTTGGTGCATAGATCGCAAAGAAAACTGACTACGCAAAGAGTCCATTAATAAGATTCCTAAGCCCACATGATCTATGATCAATGTGAGAAATGAGGAATGGAGAGGGTTTCAATTATCTTATGGGTGTGATTTAAAGAAATTTGGTGAAGTGAGAGACTAACACCAGTGGTTATGGAGTGGATTTGTCAAATGGTAAGGGGAATATGATGTTAATTAATGAAATAGAGTCAAACACTAGTGAATACGATCATCCTCAGGTTTGGAATTTTGGTTGGGCCTGAGATAGAAGGTCTAGGCATTACTATATATCCTATGGAAATAGGAATCAATCCACACATAGTTCAGGGTAAAGGTTCCCTGCATAAATTTAAATTATATACAGGGAATGTTTAAATACATATTTTTTGTTTTATTTTGTAGTTGGGACCATGTTTTGGAGTCTCGATGTCACTACATATCTCATTAAAATTAGAATCAAGACACACATAGTTCTGGGAATCCCATGTAGTTTAATGTCACATGTTAAGGAAACTTAATCCATGGAAGGAGTGTAAACAAAGGATTTATGGATTATACATTAAAATATGGCCATGAATTTGGGAAATAATATTATAATAATAGTATCCATGCATTTTGGAAATCATCTCATAATAGTAGTTTCCTAGGTGTTTAGGAAATCATTTCATAAGAGGCATCCCATGCTCATCGCATGAGGCTTCCTAGGCCTGTTTCCTAGGGTATCTTATTCTTGGTGCATAGGTTAAGACTACATTTTAAGGTCATGTGATGAATAAATTATCTCAAAATTTAAAATATTATGACTATGAAGGTATGGGTTGTGCCTTTTAGGGTCATGAAATAAGGACTTACCCATGTAGTTTAAAGTCATGCGACAAAGATGAATGACGTCTTGTAGTTTTTGGTCATACGACTAGGACCATTTTTTGTTAATTAAATTAAATATTTCTTGATTTGGTAGGGGTTGTTGTATACTCACCATCCATAGTAATCAACATAACTACTTCTGTCCTATATAGTCATTATCAATAGAAAAAGGTCCTTCCTATTTTGGTTCAAGATTTGGAGGTTTTTTCCCAGGTATCATCAGGGTTAGGAAGACTAAAACCATTTCCCCTTATATAAATTAATGAAGTAAAACTTTCTCATTGAAATATAAAGTTATTTAGTTTTGGTGAACCTCTAAATGACGTAAGGTATGTAGTCTTTTCTCATTCATCTATTCTAATTCTTCCAAATGATTATAGGAATACTCATCCATAGAAAATTGATTGCAAATGGAAATATAGAGTGAAGGAAAATATAATTAAATGGGGAAAACTACTTTTTTCCATATACAAATGAATATGGGTTCACCTATGTAGTGGTATTGGTGGTGGTATGGTAGGCCCATTAGGCATGCAAAATTTTGTTGGGTGAGGATTTATTGTCATTACCCGCCATTTTATGGAGTACGTTTGATATAGATTTGTTGAAAGCCTATATCTATCCATTTACTACTGAATGATATTAGGATTAATGGTGGGATTCAATATTAAACTCCTAGTACGACCTCTTAAATTTATAATAATAGAGTTCAATTCCATTTTCCTTCAAAATTTTATGAGGTACACCAAACCTGGTGTTGATATTAGACTTCACAAAATTGATAATGCTTTTTTTCCCAAACTCTTTGAGAGGTACTACCTTATCCCATTTAGAGAATAATTAATTATAAGTGAGGATATATTTAAAATTCTTGGATATATAAGGAGGGTATGGTTGCCAAAAATCCATTCCTGATACAAAGAATTGATTGGATTATTCGGAAGTGTGAAACACCTTTAAGGGTTGATATATGAAATTTTTATGCACTTGAAAAGGATGTTTTTTTTTTAAATTTTGGAAAATCCTACACCATTGAAGGTTATAAATACACAAGACTTATGATTTTGTTAGAAATCTTCGTTTCTAATTGATGGGTTCTATAGGAACCGACATGGAATTATTACATAATGGAAAGAGTCTATTCTTAATCAATTTATTTAAGGAAGATTCTTTAAAAGAATCATTAATAAAGGACCTTATGATGACCTGAGATATCATAGATGATGAATTTGACTACCCATCATTGGATTTTCTCTTTCCTTTCTCTATTTGATAGAAGGATCCCACTTTGAAGGTAGTTTAGGATGGGTTTCATCCAACCATTCTTAGGGTTATCTACTTTAGAGGTAAAATTGACCTCATTGATCTCTTCCATACTACTCTGAACAAATAGAGATACCATTATTCATTGTGAAATAGTGATGAATGTTTTTTTATATTTGAATCTACTAAATTTATAGTCTCATTTCTAGTGCATGTTTCTATGTATTCACTAAGTGTAGGACATGAGTAAACATTGTTTGCGATGGAAATTATGCCATAAATCCTTGGATATAATAAAGTAGGGGTATCATATCTTCTTTCCTAATAGTGTAATCACCATTATCAGGATTTATTACTAGCTCTGAGTCACTATTGATGTTCATATAGGTCATTGGTATTTGTAGAATGAGTTCTAATCCTACAATGAGGGCCTAGTATTCTACCTAATTTTTGGTGAAATCTTCTAAGAATAATAAATAATAAGGTACAATTTCTTTTTATAGAGAGATAAGGATAACTCAAAACCTGAATTTATTGATCTTGGGGTCTTTTATCCTTTTTCTTATTGGTCTTATGGACACTACATCAAAATAAATCTTTGATATTCTAAGGGAGTCTTGGATAGAGAATATTTCTTCATCTGGTAGCTCAATATTCATAGGTATTTCTTCTAAATAAGGATGCTCTATATGAAAATATAGAAAATATTTCCCCTTTATTTAATTATATGGTATGAAATAGATGTATAACTATCATAGGATGACTGCCCACCATTCCAAATGTCTAGTCAACATAGGGTGGTTGAGGATGTACTTTAGAGGGTTAGTTCAAATGACTAACATGACCTCATGATGCTTCAAGTACTACCTCAATTTATAAAAAAAATATTAATTCCAAATAGTTCTTCCCTATATTTGAATAATTTGTTTTAGTATCAATCATTGTTCAATAGAGATAATAGAGACTGTTCTCATTTATGACGTCATTTTTTTGTTTAAGGAAGGAACCTGATGATTTCTCTAAACCTATCACATATAATGTGAACAGATTCCATTCAATAGATGGAATCCACACTGGGGGACTCATTAAATACTTCTTAATACTATCAAATTATTCTTTATAGTTGTTATTCCATTGATATGTGACCCCCCTTTTTCATCAATTTGGTGAAGGGAAATCGCTCACAAACAAAATTTTCTATAAAGAGTCAAATATAGGTAAGGAATCCTTATATTCCTACAAACTCTTTCAAGTTTTAAGGAGATAAAATGTCAAGGATAACCTTTTTATTCTAAATAATTACTTTTATTCCACAATGGCGTATTATGAAGCTGAGAAAATTTCCTAAGGTTACACTAAAATAACATTTAATGGGGTTCATTTTTAGGATATTATGTCACAGTTTGTTGAAAAATATCACAAGGTTGGAAAGATGGTTAGATAATTTATAATATTTTACCACTGGATCATCAACATACCACTTGACAGACTTTCCTAGAAAGGGTTTAATGATGTGATGCATGGAAATCTGGTATGAAGTGCTGACATTCCTCAGACCAAAGAGAATTACTCTATAGTTATATACCCCTTGGGGCTTCTTAAAGGTAGTGGATTATTCATATTTAGGGGGCATTTGTATTTTATTATATCCTAAGTATCCATACATTAATAAGAGGGCTTGGTATCTATCCATCACATTAATCAAAAGTTCTATAATTAAAACTGAGAAGTCATCTTTTGTATAGTGACAGTTGGGATATCTGGAATTGATAAAAACTCTAATCTAACCATTTTTTAATGAAACTATATTGGTGATAAATTTTTGGTATTGAACTTCATGAATGAATTAGTTCTAATGATATTTCCAACTTCATCTTTAACTTTAGCAGTAAGAGTTGGATGCTTTCTTCTAGCTGTTTTCTTGTAATCATGGTGATCTAATGGAAGACCTGGGTGGTGGGTAGCCACCTCAGGATCGAGGCTTGAAATTTCTATGTAATTCCAGGTGAATAAATCTCGATTCTACTTTAATAAGGAGAAATATACCTCTTTTTATTTAGTATGCGTAGCTGCATTGACCAGTATAGGTCGCGAGTAATCTTATATGCCTAAATTTACCTATCAGAGTTCATCGATGTCACAAACGTGATTTATTTTTTAGGTATTTATTTTAATTATTTTTATCCTATGTTTATTCCTTGAGTTTCTTGAGAAAATGAAAATATTTGGCTTTGAAAGGAAGTGGAACATGGCTTGCGCATGGTTAGGGGAAACTGTGTGCCTTGCCCAGTAAACCGTGCACCGAGGTGTCATTTTTGGATAGAGGCATATCACACGATTAACACATGGTTTTTAAACCATTCATACTAATAAATTTTCATGTACTAGATAGAAAGTGGCAACCACATAGTTTCCGTATGGTTTAAAAACCATTTGGACAAACTGTGTGTCTTGTCTTGGTCATTAAAAATTAGCTTTTTACCTTTTTAACATTCCTCTAATTTAACCCCAAATCATCTGAAACCTCCCCCACTTGGTATTTCTACCCTAGGTGTACCTTGTACTTCATATCCTCTCCCTTGGGGTCCATTGTTGTGGGTTATTTGACTTAGATTCTTCTTGTAACCTTCAAGTAATTGGTTTCTTTCTTGTTTTCTTACTCTATTCTAGGGTTTCCTCTCTTTTTATTTGGGGATTTGTTGTAAAATGTGTTGGGGGACCTATTTAGGGTTATATCTTGTTCCATTGGGTTTTATCTTGATGTTGTATGTTTGATATTTCCTTTAATTGGTTCACTTGAGGTGCGGTTGTTGGTTTCCACCATTTTCAGGAAGTTTCTTCATTTGAGGTAGGTTCTTCTATGTTTAAACATTATTTGAAAAATTTGATATGATTTATTGAGTGTTTAAATACATTCTATGATTTATGTGTGTGGTGAGAAAGGGTTTTTAAGATATATGATATTAATATGGTTTTAAAATTGTTTTTCTAAAATAAATTGGATGTATTTCAAGTGTGAACCCTTGTGAGAAATTTGAATGTGTTTTAGAAATTATGTGGTATATTTAATAAATTGTGATAGTGGTGAAAAACATGTTTTATAATGGTTTTGGTGTGTTTTTGGATTTAAAATTAGTTTTGGTTTTGAAGGCAGTGATTTATCAATCATGTTATACTGTTTGGTTTATGTATATTTGGAAATGATGTTATGTGTGATATATAGAATGAGAATTTAGAAAAAAGGGAAAACTTGGGTTTCTAGGTGGGAGGAATAGGACTAGTATTCTAGTTGAATCAGAAGTGGCTTATCCTAGATTCATCTAGAAGGATTGATGATGCAAAACTAACTAAACTATTATGATATCTGGAAGCAATAGAATTTTAGACGCTTCTCCACTCTAGTGGCTCATGCACGAGGACACTGTACAATGTGGTTACTACACCAATTTTCACTGAGATACGATGTACCTAGTTTCCCATTACTAGCTAGTGTCTAGAGGGTTCTCCTATGACTTAGTACTATTTTGAGAAATTTTACTTACAATTGGAATATGGTACACTTTTTTCATTATTTAAAAATAAATCACATTTTCTTTTAATATGTTTTCGTAAGAACGTTTCTAGTTTTCTTGTAAAAAAAATTCATGGTAATTTATCGTATAATGTTTATAGAATGGAATCTATTTATTGGATAAAATCCTATTGGGTTTTGGATCACACCATAATTATATCTTTGGGTGTAAGTATACTTGGTTATGTTTGACACATGTAAAGGAAAGGTGTTTGGAGATAGTGGTTTGGGATGCTAGTGGTTTTCACTATGAAAGTGTTATGGTGGTGGATTAAGGAAGATGATCCTCTTGTTGCATGGTGGTTTTGGGATAGTGTCACATCCCCTTTTTATTGTAGAACTTCATGGGTTTTTATTTAAAGTTGTAAACTTGAATCTAAAAGTTGTATTCCATGTTTGGTTATATTTATTCAGTTCTGGTTTATTTATTATTGTTGGTTATTTATATTTATACAATCAGGTAAAATCATTCCCAATGTATTTTTCCAATACTGAAGCACTTTTTTCCATCCCGTGGGGATCAAGAATTCCCCTCAGGCGATACCACAGATTAGTTCGGGTGTTGGGTTAGATGGAGCTCAGGCTTGGTTCATGAAAAAATGGTATCAGAGTAGGTTATGATTTTTTTTGGGTCAAGTTATTTTGGCTTTGAGTCTAGTAAGATGGGATTTATGATTTTTAAGACTTGAGGTTCAGGTCATGAGTAGGGTTCCTCGCCAACACACCACGTGAAATGAATCAATTTTCCATGGGATGTTGGGATTCTTATTTGACTCCCCTATGTAAGACATGCTAGCTATAGACTGTATGTGGACACTGAGTGGAGGTGGAGTAGTTTGGTTGTTATGTTATCTTCATGGATTTGGTTATGTTAGATTTATGGACTGTTGATATTTCTTGTTATTGTTTATTTTTTTCAAATCAATTGCATTGATGGATTTTCTTATGATTGTTGCTTTTTGTAGAAAAATTCATCCCCATAGACTTCCAATGTAGCTGTGTGAAGAGGACAAAGAGAGTTATCCCTCACAAATTGCTCACAGATTAGTGGAAGTAGTATTCCAAGATGTCCAAGCTTTGGGATAGAGAGAAGGCCCTAATCCTGCTCCTGTTAGAGAAGTAAAACTTGATACCAGGGAAGAAAAGGCTCATGAGTTCCTTAATAACAATCCTCCTTCATGTTGAGGTAGCACAAAACCATAGGAAGTTGAGGAGTGTCTTGAGTATATAGAGAGTATTTTTGAGTTACTTGATACTCCCATGGAATTAAGGGTGAAATGAACCTCATTATTTCTAGAAGGTCTTGGTTAGAGGTGGTGGGACTTAGTGGTACAAGCTGGTAAGTAAGAGAAAATGAAATGGAGTGACCTCAAGGTTTTTTTAAATGAGAATTACTTCCCTGAAGTCTTGGCCTATTCTAGATCCCAAGAATTTATGGATCTTGTTTAGGGGGACCTGTCTAAGATGGCATAAAAAACGGATTTTCTAAGCTAGTTCGGTACACACCTAAAAACGTTTCCAACAAGTAGATGAAGGCTCAGATTTTCAAGAGGGGTTATGGATAGAGATCTATTCTCAAGTCTTTATGTTCAACATGAATACCTATGCTGAGATGGTTAAAAATGATTGTATGGTGGATATTTATCACAAGGATAAGTCTGGTTCCTCTGGGGATATGTCAGCAATGGGTAGTGGCAGTTCATCAGAGAAAAATAGGAAGTGAGATGAGTAGGGGAAGAATGTAAGTGGTAGTTTTGGCTATCCTTCCTAGAATTCTTTGCTTGTGGCTTCTAATACTAGATTAGTAGTGTTCCATAAGTGTGGGAAGATAAGGAATAAATGAACCACATGAAAATATCCACTTAGACCTAGTAATATATGTGGATCAATGGGTAACTTTCAGAGGTTTTTCTGAACTATGCATATTTATCAGAGTGGTGTGGGATTCTTAGCTTTTATAAGGATTCTAGCTCAGTTAGAGCCATTCAGGGTAGTGAGATCTCAGTTTGGAGGTCATGGAGGTAGGGATGAATCATATTCTAGAGAAAGTCAATTTAGGATAGAGCTGTAGGCCAGTGTTTTTTCTTAGTCTTAGGCTGAGATGATGAAAATTCTTGTAGTGGATTGAACACCAGAGGAACTAGATGTATGGAATTTGATAGTTCAAGGTAACATTTTAATTTCATCATCTATAGATGAATCTTTGTTTGATACTAGTTATTCTATTTCATTTTTCTCTTACCATCTTGTGTATGCTTTTGGTTTTCTAGACAAGCTCTTTCAATGGGTAATGGAGTTGGTAACACATCTTAGATGCTAGGGGTCAAGTTAGAACGTGATTTGCTAGATTTGGAAATAGTCCTATTTGATTTAATCCTCGACATAGATTAGATGGTATGCTTTTGGGTGAATATCGATTGCTATAGGCATTGGGTGAGTTTCACATAACCTGATGGAAATACCCAGGACTTTCATGGTGAATGGGATCCTCAGTCAAGTCGTGCTGGACCTCTACTCCAAAATTTGGGTAGTCTCATTATTTAGTTATCATTAATCATGTTAGAGGATGATGGCGGAGCATCTAATAATGGATCACCTCTTATGGTGGATGAGTTCTAAGAGGTATTTCTAGATGATTTTTTAGGCTTCCTCTGGATTAGAATGTGGTGTTTTCTATTGACTTGGTGCTGGGAACAAAGCCTATATCCATTCCCTTATACCGTATGACCCCCTTCGATTTGAGAGAATTAAATTTATAGCTGGATGATTTCTAATCCAAAGGATTCATTCACCTGAGCATCAATCCTTAGGCCTTCCCAGTCTTGTTTGGGAAGAAGACTGTTAGATCTCTCTGGTTATGTATTGATTACCGAATGTTAAACATGGCAATCCTTGAGAAAAAGTATCCCTTTCCTTATATTGATGACTTGTTTGACTAGTTAAAATGGGTAAGGTGGATTTATAATATAGAGTTATATTTTTTTATCACTAAGTTAGGGTGAGATAAGCATACATCCTGAAAAAAACTTTCCGAAGTAGGAATAACCATTTTGAGTACTTGGTCTTTCCTTTCAGGTTAAAGAATGCCCCAACGGTCTTCGTGGAACTTAGAAATAGGGTGTTCCACCAGAATCTAAATTATTTTTTCATGGTAATCATGGATGACATCCTGGTTTATTCTGAATATGAGTAGGATCATGAGCACCATTTGAAAATTGTATTGGGAACTCTTCAGGACCATCGTCTTTAGGACAAATTTTTTAAGTTTACCTTATAAATTAAATAGGTAAAGTTTTTGGGTCATGTGATCTTAGAACAAGGGGTTTCGATGGACCCTAATAAGATCAACACAATTATGTCATGGGAGAAACCAAATAATGTGTTTGAGATCAGGAATTTTCTAGGACTAGCCAAAATTTACAGGCGATTTGTTCGGGATTTCTCTCAGCTAGCTTCACCCATGATGAGACTCACTCGAAATGGGGTGAGATTAGACTGTATCCCAAAGATCCAAAATTACATCAATGAGCTAAAGTGGTGGTTGAATACCTCTCCTACGTTCATATTTCTAGAATATAGTAAGGGATATATAGTTTATTGTGATGCTTCAGGTATGGGTCTCAGATGTGTGCTTATGCAAGATGACCATGCGGTGACATATGAATGTCACCAACTCCGAACACATGAAAATAACTACCTGACCCATGACATGGAGTTAGTAGTAGTGATACATGATTTTAAAACATGGCACCACTATCTCTATGGGGATACATTTTTGGTTTATTCTAATCATAAAAGATTAACCTATATTTTCTCCTAGAAATATTTGAACTTGAGGGAGAACCATTGGGTGGAGTACTTACATGGGTTTGATTTCAATATCATCTATACCTTGGGAAAGGGTAATGTTGTGGTAGATGATTTGAGAAGATAAGTTATAGTGAAATATTTGAAAAAGTCCAGTGATGAGTAAACCTTGATGAGACTTTTACCCAAATTCATCTGGAGACCAAGGAGCACAGTGGAGGTGCATTATTGGCTAGTGTTTAGTTTCCCCCTTCCCTTATGGATATGATTTAGTGGGAGCAGCCATGTGATTAACTATGCTAGTAGTTTATGTATGAATGGTATAGAGTAAGAGGTTTCCAACCTCTGATACCAATTGTAGGATCGAAATATAATATGAGATGCTCAATATACAAGAGGGGGGGTGAATTCCTTTGGAACCTTTAAAGTTAGTTATGAATAACTAGAGTTTCCTTAAGAAAAGGAAAGGACTAAGTTTAACAAAGTTAAACTAAGTAAATTCACAACACCTCTAACACCGAACTAAACTTGGAAAGATATTCCAAAATCAGGTTCCGGAAATATGGTTCCGGAATTTGAAACTTAACAAAAGTTACAATATAAGATTCTACCTTAAAGCGTATAGAATCTAAACTAATCAGAGTAAGTAAGGAAGTATAAGAAAGTTATACTTTCCTTAAGATATAAATTGCAGCGGAATAAAACAAGTAGTAAAACTACTAGTAACAAGATTATAGTCTTTTAACCCAAAGAGAAGGGTATCCAACAACCTTGGATAAAGGTCCCTTGATTTATACTTTCAAGCAAGTCTGTCTTACCCACACCAGGGTAAGCCCTCGATACGAAGATCAGTGTCTCTGTCTTGCTATCCCCGCAAGCCCTCAACTTCAAGGTAGTTGGCAACCTCTGTCTTTCTCAGCAAGAAAGCCCTCGATCTTTAAGGTAGTCGGCACCTCTATCTTCCTATCCCCGGAAGCCCTCGAATGTAATCACCAACATTCGGAGTCGCACGAAGCTTTGAGAGTTAATAAGAGACTCTCTCTCTAGAAATCACTTCAACAGCATGTAAGCACTTTCTCAATCAATCGGCAGCGAGCTCTTTCAAATGAGATCCTATTTATAGGTAAGGTTGGCTCCTCCTCCAACGGTCATATTTTCCTTAAAGTTCGGAGGGACCTGTACACGTGTCACTTAGACAACGGTTAGTTTATAACAAAATGGACGACATCGTTTTATAACAAAGTAAGTGTAACAGAATGCACGACATCGTTTTAAACTCTAACATAAAGGTTCAAAATAGAAATTTCGGAGTGAAGGTTCGGAGTGAATAAATTCAGAGTGTATAAAACAATGATAACCAGATTCTGTTTAATGGGTGAATTCGGAATGAGAATTCGGAATAGGAATTCGGAATAGGAATTCGTCATCAGAAATCGTAATGAGAATTCATCATCAGAATTCGTAATGAGATTTCATCATCAGAATTCGTAATGAGAATTCATCATCAGAATTCGTAATGAGAATTCGTCATCAGAATTCGTAATGAGAATTCTTTATCAGAATTCGTAATGAGAATTCGGAATGAGAATTCTTCATTAGAATTCTTAATGGGAATTCTTCATTGGAATTCGTAATGAGAATTCTTCATTGGAATTCGTAATAAGAATTCTTCTTCAGAATTCGTAATGAGAATTCGGAATGGGATTTCTTCATTAGAATTCGTAATGAGAATTCTTCTTCAGAATTCGTATCCTGAATCTGGAATAGAACTTAGTCAGAGTTCATATCCGAAATTCGGAATGGAACTTCCTTATAGTTCTTGTCCAGAATCCGAATACTAAACAGAATGCTTTATATCAAAGTTTTAATGATTCTGAGAAAACGAATCCGAATCTCACACTTAAGAAAAATATTGATGAAAATATGATAAGGATAATTTTTCTTATAAAAGCGAGTTTCCTTAAGAAAGCAATTTTCCTTATAAAATAAATTTTCCTTAAGAAAGCATTTTTCCTTACAAAAGCGATTTTCCTTAAGAAAGCATTTTTCCTTAAAGATAAGGTGTTTGTGATTTTCAAAACAAGAAGGAATGGAAAAGTCATAAGGAAAACCTTATTGACTCAACAATCTCCCCCTTTTTGGAAAGCACAAACATCCTTACGAAAAAGCTATTCTAAGAAGAAAGAAACACATTAAAGCTTATCTCCCTTGGTTTAAGGATATAGATGAATACGACTAACTCCCCCTTAGGCTTTGACACTCTAAGGATCGTATTCATATTTCCGGAGTGATATTTCTTTAAGAAAGACTCCCCCTTAAACAAACTCTTATTAGAGTTCTTTTTCCTTGGGTATTTTTCTTTCTCCCCCTTTGATAAGCACTTATTAGATTTCCTCTTTTTCTTAAGGATCTTTTCCTTCTCCCCCTTTGTGATTTTTAAAAAGTATTGGAGGGAATGGAAAAACTTAACAAAGTACCTGAAAAATTAGTACAAACGAAACAAAAAACACAATTCTCATTATATTTGAAATGTCAGCAACAAAAAAACAGATTACAACAAAAAGATCGGATTGGTCATTTCGGATCTTTCTCTTTCGACATTAGCCCCTTGAGAATTGTCTTGATCTTTTTGAGGTCCTTATGATCTTCCTCTGCTTGCTTCTCTAAGGCAACTATTCTTGCTGACTGAGCTTCAATTACTTCTTCCTGAGCCTTCAAATTTTCTTCCTGAGCTCTCATCTTCTCTTCCTGAGCTTTTATTCTTTCTAGAAAATCAATCCAATGATCCCTTTCAAATTTCCAACTCTGATTAACGGAGTTGAGCTTTCCATTCAGATCTCTCACTTCCTGAATCCGAATGTTCTTTTCCTCTGTCAATTTCTCATCGAATGATGCATTCATCTCATGAAACTTCTTGTCCTCGGTTTGAAATGCATCCTTAACATTTTCCTGAAACTCATCCAGCAACCTCATCTCTTCCACATTTTTCTTTGACCAGCTTGTCATCCTTTTGCAAGATCTTTTATGTGCTTCGTAACCAACGAAGACAGTTTTGAACTGAGCTTCAATCTCAACACACTTATCCATTACCATGGATACGGAGTCGGTTTTCTGATTTAGCGCATGTTGAAGCATCTGGCATCTAGAGTCAATACTGGAGAAGGTTGGAATGGTTCCCACCAACTTTTTCAAGGATTGAACAACAAAATCATGCCCCAACGATGATGACTCCGAATCCGAAACCTTGCTAGGAGAATTTTCTTTCTCAATAAGTTCCAACTTCCTCTTAGAAGAACTACCAGCTTCCTTCCTCATACTCTTTTCTGAACTCGGGGTATCAGCAAGAATTTGTTTCCCCTTATCTTTTTTCAGAATAGAAACCTGTTCCGGAGATTTCTTCTCGCTGTCAGACACTTGAACAACTAAATCTTCCTCATCAGCAACTTCTACATTTTCTTTCTGAGCAGCATCAATTAAAAGATGTTCTTCTTCTCTCAGACAAGAAACTTCTTCTTCGCCTTTCTCTTCTTCCATATTCGGAGTGACAAGCTTCGAAGATTGAGCTTCAGATGTTCAGAGCGACAGATGTTCCGAAGGAGTTCCTTTGTATTCATCCACTTGTTTGAGCACATCTCCTGTCTCACCACTTCCTTCAGCAGCTTCTTCAACTTCTTCCACTTGCTCTACTTCCTCAGTAGCAACAGCCTTTTCCGGAGTAACAAGATTTCTTCCTGGAGTCTCAGGTAGAGATTCCAGAGAGAAAGATCTTGAAACGGGAATGGTTGCTGAAACCATTTTGTTGAACTTTAACAAGGCCTGAGCTACCTCAGCCTCGGTCATTTTCTTCTTCAGTTTCTTCTCCTTTGCTTGTTTCTCGAGCTCATCAGCAGCCTTCTCTTTCAGAGCTTTAGCCTCTGCAGGATCCAATCCGAACTGCGGATCTCCTTCCTTCCTTGATTCTTTATCAGCTCTCCACTTTGCTGCAACCTCATCAGTATAGGTTTTCTTCTTCTTAGACTTAGGAGGTGCGGAATGGACTTCCTTAGATTTGGGTTCCTCAGCTTCGACAACCACTTCTTTCAGCTTCCTCTTTCTTACTGGCTTGGATGATTCCGGATCAGCCACTTTCAGAGTCACTTCAACTTGAGGAGGTAGATCAATAAACTTCCCTGACTCCTTGTTAAAAGCTATATTCATTCTCTTAAGAGTGGCATCACTGAGCAACATGATCTTACAAACTTTCGTCTTAGAACTACAAGCTACCTTGAAAGACTCAAGGCACCGAACTATGAGCTTTGACAATATTGCCGGGTACATCACAATCTGAGCTCTCAGATTTCCCTTCTTCAAGTTCTCAATATTAAGAAGGATATGCTTCATCAGGTTGAACTTCCTTAGATTTATCAGAAAATCTAAGATATATATCTCACTTTTCTTCAGGCTATCCTTATCTCCTTTTCTCGGTACAATAAGGCCTTGCACCCATAACTCCAGAATCCGGAAGTTTGTAGAAAGACTTGCTATTTTCGGAGCCTTGTCGTCATCTAATCCGAGAATTTCTAAGGCTTTCTCCTTGTTGAAGCTACCCAAAGAGTCTGGAAATACGTGGGAAATAAACTCAGCTTCCCCTTCATAACTTAGCCCTACCAATCTTGCAGCCTTGGTGAAAGAGAGTTTATAAGTCTTTCCATACGATTTGAAAGAAAATTTTTCTCTATTATCTTCCTCGAAGAAAGCAACCGACTCATAAAACTCGACAAGCAAGTCAGAGTAGACTTCATCTTGGTTGCCGGTTTTTGATAGCGCAACACCTTCCCATCCATTCAGCTTGATATTCTTTGAAATAATAGAATCGTAGTTGCTGAAGAAATTCGGATGAACTAACCTCTCTCTGTAGACTAACCACTGAGAAATAGGCTTGGTTGAAGACATTTCTTGAGAAGCTAACTCTGCAGACATTCGGATCTGAAGTCTCTGAGAAGTTCGGAACTGAGAAAACTGTGGTTCGGAACGACCTTAAATCGGAGAGTCAGAGCTTCAGCACGGAAAAGCTTGAAATTGATGTGGGACTCGAAAATAGGGTCCCCTTTATATAGGCAATGGGATGACGGTTCAACTTCCTCGGTTGATCTAACGGTTTAGAACGATCTGAGATCAGATCTAACGGTTGAAAGCTTGAATCCGATCTTTTTGAGGTTTTTATTAAAGTAAAGAATTAAGAAATCCAAAAACCGAAAACAAACTATAAGAAAATTCCAGCAAGTAAAATATGATTATGAAAACTTCAGTAAGGAAATCATACCTTTCGGATTAGCTTAGGAAAGTTATTCGTAATGGGTAATATAAAGACGACTACGTTAAACCCAGTACGAAAAAGTAAATACGATAAGTCAATACGAAAAAAGTAATACAAAAAACTCAATACGAAAAAGTAAATACGAAAAGCCAATACGAAAAACTCAAAACGAAAAACTCGATACGGAAAAGTAAATACGAAAAGTCAATACAAAAAACTCAAAACAAAAAACTCAATACGAAAAAGTAAATACGAAAAGTCAATACGAAAAACTCAAAACGAAAAACTCAATACGAAAAAGTAAATACGAAAACTTGTTATGGAAGATTCAGTACGAAAGTTCCGTTATGAAAATACCAGTACGAAAGTTTTCCATTCCGGAAATTTTCAATACAAATACTTCCATTCCAGAAGTATTCTGTGCGAAAATATCCTTTCTGGAAAATTGTAGTTCCGGAAGTTCCATTCCGGAAATTTTCGTTCCGAAAAGTTTGAAAACAAATTTTGAAAAACTTTGTTAAATAAGCAATCAAATGTACTCCCCCTATGAAAAGGAGTTTATTACTGTAAGGAGATTTTTTCAACAGAAAGTTAATTAAGGAAGATTACCTTACGGTTATCACTCCTAACTTCTGTTTAATATATTCAAATCTATCAGAAGGCAAGGATTTTGTGAATATATCAGCAAGTTGATCTTGCGTTCCGATAAACTGAAGAATAATATCTCCTTTAAGTGTGTGATCCCTAAGAAAGTGATGCCTAATATCTATGTGTTTTGCACGGGAGTGATGTGCAGGGTTTTTACTTAGGGCAATGGCACTTGTGTTATCACACAAAATTTGAGTTTTAGTAAAACTCAAGCCATAGTCTGTGAGTGTGTGTTGCATCCACAACACTTGTGCACAACAACTTCCAGCTGCTACATATTCAGCTTCAGCAGTGGAGAGTGCAACAGAATGTTGCTTCTTGCATGACCAAGAAACTAATGAATCTCCTAAGAAATGACAAGTTCCGGATGTACTTTTTCTATCCATTCTACATCCACCAAAGTCAGCATCAGAAAAGCTTTTAAGAACAAAATCATTTCCAGAAGTATAAAATAATCCTAGATCCATGGTTCCCTTAAGGTAGCGAAAAATTCTTTTTACTGCCTTTAAGTGAGATTCCTTAGGATTGGATTGGTATCTTGCACATAAGCATACTGAAAACATTAAGTCTGGTCGACTAGCTGTTAAGTAAAGTAGACTTCCAATCATACCTCTAAAAGATGTTTGATCTACTGGTTTCCCAGCTTCATCAAGATCTAAAGAGTTTGAGGTACTAATAGGAGTACTTATACTCTTAGTGTTGTCATAACCATACTTTTTAAGAAGATCTTTAATATACTTATGTTGAGATATGTAAGTTCCTTCTGGTTTTTGAGAAATTTGAAAACCAAGAAAAAATGTTAACTCACCCATCATACTCATTTCAAACTCAGATTTCATTAGACTAGCAAAAGAGTCAGTCAAAGATTGCTGAGTTGAACCAAATATAATGTCATCAACATAGATTTGAACAATCAAAACATTTTTCTTATCTTTCTTTATAAAAAGGGTTGGATCTGCATTTCCCTTAACATAGTTATTTTGAAGTAAAAATCCAGTGAGTCTATCATACCATGCTCGTGGGGCTTGTTTAAGGCCATACAAAGCTTTGGTAAGTCTAAAAACATGATCTGGATGTTTTGTATCTTCAAAGCCAGGAGGTTGTTCAACAAAAACTTCCTCTTGAACATAACCGTTAAGAAAAGCACATTTCACATCCATTTGAAATAGTTTGAAATTAAAGAATGCTGCAAAGGCAAGTAGAATACGGATAGATTCAAGTCTAGCTACTGGAGCATAGGTTTCTTCATAGTCTATTCCTTCTTGCTGATTATAGCCTTTAGCAACAAGTCTAGCTTTATTTCTAACAATGACTCCATTTTCATCACATTTATTTCTGAAGACCCATTTTACTCCAATAACAGAAGTTTCCTTAGGTCTTTCAACCAAGGTCCAGACTTTATTCCTTTCAAATTCATTTAGTTCATCTTGCATGGCTTTAATCCAATCATCATCACCTAAAGCTTCATTAGTGCTTTTAGGTTCTAATTGGGAAAGAAATGCTAGATGTTCTACTTCATTTCTTAAGGAACTTCTAGTCCTTACAGGTTGATTTACATCACCAATGATACTATCACTGGGATGATTCTTAAGAAGCACCTGATTTGGGTTTTGTAAAACCTGTTCATCAACATAGGGTAGAAAGTCTTCTGGGGTAAATGTTTCAGAAGTATCTTCTAGAACAATTTCCTTATCAGAAGGTTCTTCTATCAAAGGTTGATAATCAGTTTTTGAAAACACATCCGAGGATGTAGGTTGGGAGGTTTTAAAAACAAAAGGGTCAGACTCATCAAATTTTACATGTACTGTTTCCTCAACAGTGCAAGTATTTTTATTAAAAACTCTATAAGCCTTAGATGTTGTGGAATAACCTAAGAAAATCCCTTCATCAGACTTTGGTGCGAATTTATGTAAGTTATCTTTAGTATTCAAAATGAATACTTTGCAACCAAAAACCTTGAAGTAGGAAAGTCTTGGTTTTCTACCATTCCATAACTCATAAGGAGTTTTATTAAGAAAAGGTCTAATCAAAACTCGATTTATAGTATAACAAGCAGTACTTACAGCTTCAGCCCAGAAATGTCTAGCAATAGAATATTCACTCAACATGGTTCTAGTTATCTCTTGAAGAATTCTATTTCTTCTTTCAACTACACCATTCTGTTGAGGAGTTCTAGGTGCTGAAAAATTGTGAGTAATACCTTTCTTACTACAAAAAGTTTCAAAATCAGAATTTTGAAATTCTCCTCCATGATCACTATGAATAGTTTTCAATGGAAGATTTTTCTCATTTTTAACTTGAGCTCTAAAACTTTTGAAATAAGAAAAAGCTTCAGATTTCCTTGCTAGAAAATAGACCCAAGTAAATCTAGTGTAATCATCAACTAGAACAAACACATAGTATTTTCCTCCAATGCTTCCAGTTTGTGTTGGACCAAAAAGATCCATGTGCACCAACTGTAATGCATCAGTTGTTGAGACTTCACCGATTGAATTAAAACTAGATTTATGTTGCTTGCCATATTGACAAGGATCAAAAACTTTAGAAGAATCAAATCTAAACTCCAGTAGATCCTTAACAAGTTTCTTTTTAGAGAGTTTACATAGGTTTCTTATATTACAGTGTCCTAGTCTTCTATGCCATAACCAAGAATGATCTTCCATTGCACTTAGTCAAGGTAAATCTTGGCTTCTTAGGTCTTCTAAGTTTAAGGTGTAAACATTCTCTTGCCTATTGGCTGAGAGAATAAATTCTTCCTTGGAATTGTGAACTAAGCATTTATCATTCCTAAAATTCACAAGGTAACCTTCATCACATAACCGACTTATGCTAATGAGGTTGTGCTTAAGACCTTTAACAAAAAGAACATTTGAAATCAAAGTTTTACCCAAAAGAACTATATTACCAATACCAACAATCTCTCCCTTAGCATTGTCTCCAAAAGTTACCTTTCCTCCTTTCGTTTTGATAATCTTTTCAAAAAAGCTTTTGTTACCAGTCATGTGCCGGGAACATCCACTATCCATGTACCAAATATTGTTGCTGGAACTTTCTTTATTTTCCTGAAATTAAGAACAAAGTTAGACTATCGGAATCCAAACTTGCTTGGATTCGAGATTTCCAGACAATAAAATATTAGGTACCCACATTTTCTTAGAAAAGTAGGCTTTATGAAAACCTAAGGATTGGGTTTTGTTTAAGGAACAACTTCTTGCCCAGTGACCACCACATTGACATTTAGTGCAAAATGGGGCACTTTGAGGAACAAAATAATTGTTACTGAAAACTGGTTTTGCATGGGTATAACCAAATCCGGATTTATTTCTTAAAGGTCGTATTTGGGAATACATCTTATCAAAATTTTCTTTACCATGGGTAAAGTTTGATAAACACTTCTTTAAGGAAAAAATTTCGGACTTGAGTTTTACAACCAAGTTTTTATCCTCAAAATCATTAGTTTTTGAACTAGAGTTAGGCTCGATAACATTTTTCTTAGAAATTACTTTTTCTAACTCTTTAGAAAGTTTATTCTTCTCAGAATTTACTTCCTCAAGATTTTCTGAAATACTTTCAAAATCAGCATTTTTCTTATCAAGATCTTTAGAAAGATCTGATATCTCTTTAGTAAGAATAGAATTCCTAGAGTTTGCCTTGTCAAGTTTCTTGTTGAGTTTGGAATTCTCAATCTCAAGAAGTTCAGCAAACCTAGAGACTTCTTCAAAAGTAGGTAAAGTATTTTCCTCATCAGAAGATGATTCTTCATCAGAAGAGTTATAATACTTACTATCATTGGAATTTAAGGAAACATTGGTCAAAGATTCAACATTTCGTACCTTAGCCATAAGACAATGATTATCAATAGGTAATCTGGCTATAAGACCAAAATTCTTCTGTCCTGAAGATTCATATTCAGAAGATTCATCTGAAGAGTCACCACCACTAGCACTCCAGGTGTCATTAGCTTTCAGAACTTTCTTAGCTTTGGCTTTATAATACTTCTTTTTGTTTCTTTCTGAATGTCTTTCCTTTCTTTCTTTCTTTCTGAGCATAGGGCAATCTGGTCTAATATGTCCAGCTCTTTTGCATTCATAACAAGTAACTTCTCCATCTTTCTTATCTTTCCTATCCTTCTTCTTATACTTGGATTGAAAGTTTCTCTGTCCAGCTATCTTGTTCATCCTTCGAGCAAGATTGGCTAATTCATTTTCTGAAACTTCACTTTCACTAGATTCGGATTGGAAAATGACTTTCTTAGACTTGGATCTGGTTACTCTCTCAGGAGTCTTTGCTTTCATCTGATTTGAAGTTGTAGTAAATGCTACAGTACCATTTCCATTCTTCTTCTTGATGTTGTCAGCATCCCTCTTCATTCTAGTCTCATGTTGTAGAAGAGTTCCAAATAATTCATCAAGAGTAATTTGAGTAACCTTCCTGTTCTCATCTATAGCTGTTCTCTTGGATTCCCACTCATTGGGCATAATATCGATTATCTTGTCCACAAGAGCTTCATCATCTAAACCTTTTTCTCCCATAGATTGTAGACTGTTGACAATTGTCATAAACCTTTGTTGAACTTTACAGATAGGTTCTCCATAAGGAAAATTAAAGCCATGATATTCAGCTCTAAGCATAGCCCTTCTAGTCTCAATCACTTTAGAAGTCCCAAAGTGTGTAACCTCTAACTTCTTCCATATACAATTAGCTGCTTCACAAGAAGAAATTTGGCTATATATATTTCTAGTCATAGAACATAATAAAGTATTGCGTACCTTATAGTTGAGTTGATATTCTTGCTTTTCCTGGTTAGTAAAGGTTCTGACTTCCTTGTCAGGAATTTTATAGTCACCAGTAAGCATCACAAAGTTGTCTACTCCAGTATTGATAACAAATGTCTTCATACGATCTCTCCAGTATTCATAATCATTACCATCAAAGATAGGTGGCCTTGTAGGATTCAGATTGTCAATAGATCCAACATTAATTCCTTCCATACTAAAAAATAACTTGGAACACAAACTTGTTAGTAACAAAAGTTCGGAATGAGAAAAGTTCGGAATGGATAATCCAGAATGACAAAGTTCGGAATAGAAAAGTGAGCAAGAAAAACTTGTATGTGAGTACAAGTATTTCAGTAACCTTGGCTCTGATACCAAATGTAAGAATGGTATAGAGTAAGAGGTTTCCAAACTCTGATACCAATTGTAGGATCGAAATATAATATGAGATTCTCAATATACAAGAGGGGGGGGGGGTGAATTGTATACTTTTAAAAATTCCTTTGGAACCTTTAAAGTTAGTTATGAATAACTAGAGTTTCCTTAAGAAAAGGAAAGGACTAAGTTTAACAAAGTTAAACTAAGTAAATTCACAACACCTCTAACACCGAACTAAACTTGGAAAGATATTCCAAAATCAGGTTCCGGAAATATGGTTCCGGAATTTGAAACTTAACAAAAGTTACAATATAAGATTCTACCTTAAAGCGTATAGAATCTAAACTAATCAGAGTAAGTAAGGAAGTATAAGAAAGTTATACTTTCCTTAAGATATAAATTGCAGCGGAATAAAACAAGTAGTAAAACTACTAGTAACAAGATGATAGTCTTTTAACCCAAAGAGAAGGGTATCCAACAACCTTGGATAAAGGTCCCTTGATTTATACTTTCAAGAAAGTCTGTCTTACCCACACCAGGGTAAGCCCTCGATACGAAGATCGGTGTCTCTGTCTTGCTATCCCCGCAAGCCCTCAACTTCAAGGTAGTTGGCAACCTCTTTCTTTCTCAGCAAGAAATCCCTCGATCTTTAAGGTAGTCGGCACCTCTGTCTTCCTATCCCCGGAAGCCCTCGAATGTAATCACCAACATTCGGAGTCGCACGAAGCTTTGAGAGTTAATAAGAGACTCTCTCTCTAGAAATCACTTCAACAGCATGTAAGCACTTTCTCAATCAATCGGCAACGAGCTCTTTCAAATGAGCTCCTATTTATAGGTAAGGTTGGCTCCTCCTCCAACGGTCATATTTTCCTTAAAGTTCGGAGGGACCTGTACACGTGTACTTAGACAACGGTTAGTTTATAACAAAATGGACGACATCGTTTTATAACAAAGTAAGTGTAACAGAATGCACGACATCGTTTTAAACTCTAACATAAAGGTTCGGAATAGAAATTTCGGAGTGAAGGTTCGGAGTGAATAAATTCAGAGTGTATAAAACAATGATAACCAGATTCTGTTTAATGGGTGAATTCGGAATGAGAATTCGGAATAGGAATTCGGAATAGGAATTCGTCATCAGAAATCGTAATGAGAATTCATCATCAGAATTCGTAATGAGATTTCATCATCAGAATTCATAATGAGAATTCATCATCAGAATTCGTAATGAGAATTCGTCATCAGAATTCGTAATGAGAATTATTTATCAGAATTCGTAATGAGAATTCGGAATGAGAATTCTTCATTAGAATTCGTAATGGGAATTCTTCATTGGAATTCGTAATGAGAATTCTTCATTGGAATTCGTAATGAGAATTCTTCTTCAGAATTCATAATGAGAATTCGGAATGGGATTTCTTCATTAGAATTCGTAATGATAATTCTTCTTCAGAATTCGTATCCTGAATCTGGAATAGAACTTAGTCAGAGTTCATATCCGAAATTCGGAATGGAACTTCCTTATAGTTCTTGTCCAGAATCCGAATACTAAACAGAATGCTTTATATCAAAGTTTTAATGATTCCGAGAAAACGAATCCGAATCTCACACTTAAGAAAAATATTGATGAAAATATGATAAGGATATTTTTTCTTATAAAAGCGAGTTTCCTTAAGAAAGCAATTTTCCTTATAAAAGCAATTTTCCTTAAGAAAGCATTTTTCCTTACAAAAGCGATTTTCCTTAAGAAAGCATTTTTCCTTAAAGATAAGGTGTTTGTGATTTTCAAAACAAGAAGGAATGGAAAAGTCACAAGGAAAACCTTATTGACTCAACAGTTTGGGCGTTTTCTTAATGGTGTGTATATTCCTTGTGATTCTCAAAATTATATTTTTATTATTTTGAGAAAGATATTTTTGGAGAAGCGGGAACCTTACACAACTTTTCACAGCCACCCCAATACAAAATTCAACTTTCAACCTTAAAAATTTAAAAATTAAAATTCAAAATTGGAACCACACAATCATAACACCTTGGGCCATGTCCTAATGTGATGTGAACCCTGACACAAAACAAACCCATCATCATACCAGATCACCATCACAGAAGCTACCGAAGACCGCCCTCGTCGACGCGGAGCACCAACATCGTCTCCAACCAAAACAAACATACAACGAGTCACCAGATCATAATATCACTCATAACTAGACTATCAAAATGAACTCACAAGTAAATCTGAACCACTCTAGTAGCCCATATATGCTTTGATGTTCATCAATGAAGGGGAAATCAACATGGATAACCAAAGGAGAAAAACCCCATGACAGTGCGCTTCCTGGAATGTCGTTGTCCACTCAAACAACACCTCCCAAATCCTTCTTCAGAACCAATGCACTAGACCGACCCAGATGGGAGCGTCTAACCTTGAGGCAAGGGCATAATTGAGTAGACAAAGTCACCACAGCAAGCCACACCTTGGAGGAAGACAGAAACAAAAACAAATCCAACTGAAACGAAAATAAACAAGATAAAATCCGGTAAAATATGAAGAATAGAGGAAGAGACAGACAAGGGAATCAGTAGCAAACAATGACCACGAGCCACCATAACATCCCAAACCACCGTTAACAATGCCAAATAGGACCAAAAATGGGGTCCAGTGTGGCAGATCCAGATGGTAGAGAAGCGTTGGTTCGCAGGAAAAGGCTCGCAAACAAGAGTCACAATACCAAAAAAGGAAATAACACAAGGATAATCCCTAGAGGGAGAACCGAGAGAAAGTGAGTGGGACCCTAAGAAAAAATCACACCGTCAAAGTGATGCGTCAGAAAATGAGATCTCCGTAGTAGAGGGAGAAGAGAGCAGCATATGCCCTGTGATTGATTATTGTATCTTGAGTGAATCTTGTGTTTCAAGGGTGATTTCATGGTGTCACTGTCTATGAAAAAGGTAGTGATGCAAGATAGCCACTAGTATCAATGGTTTGTTCATCCCAGAGCCATCAATATGTATTATGACGTGCATCAGTAGTTATTATAGATAGGTATGAGACAAGATATAGATGACTTCATATCCAGGTGTTATACGTGTTAGTAGATAAAAGTAGAGCATCAAAGGCCCTTTGGTTTGTTCCATCAATTACTCATTCCTACCTCGAAGTGGGATGAGATCTCCATGGTATTTATTATTGTCTTACCTCATACACCTTGGGGAAATAATTCCATTGGGGTGGTGATTTACTATTTGACTAAATATTCCTACTTCATTCTGATCTAAGATTTAGAAAAGATGGATGAGTTGGTTTGATTATATGTTTATGAGGTATTTAGGCTTCATGGTGTACCATAAAAAATTGTTTCTGATAGACACCTATGATTTACCTTTTGGTTTTGGGAAGAAATTCAAAAGGAATTTGGTTTGCAGGTGAAATTGATTACTAAATAACATCCTTAAATGGATAGTCAGACAAAGTGGGAAAATCAGATTTTGGAAGACATTCTCTGAGATTGTGTGTTGGATTTCAATGACTAATGGGATATACATTTGGGATTGGTTGAGTTTTAATATAATAATATCTACCAATCCTCAATTCAAATGGCTCCTTTTAAGGAACTCTATGGTCATCCGTGTCAGTTTCATTTGTGTTGGGCTGAGGTAGGGAGACGTCACTATTGGTACTGAGCTTGGTTCAAGATACATCTAAGAAATTAATTCTAATATGGTAGAAATTATTGATAGATCAAAGTTTCCATAAGCCCTATGATGATCAAAGATGCTGAGATCATGATTTTCTTATGGGTGACCGGGTGTTCTTGAAAGTGGCACCTCACTTGGGTCATCACCAATTAGGAAATCATATGAGGCTAATACTAAGGTATTTGAGAACTTTTGAGATCAAAAAGCAGGTTTGTGAGTTCACATACACGTTATATTTTCCTTCATATTTGACATCAATTGATGACGTGTTTCATGTCTCCCATTTGAAGAAATATAACCCCGATTCATCTCATGTGTTAAATTGGAAAGAGTTGGAAATAGATCCTGATTTATCTATGTTTGAACGACTAGTATGAATTTTAGATTACCAAGAGAAGTTTCTTTAAGGTAAGTCTATTATATTAGTCTGTGTTCTTTGAAAGTATGATATGCCGAAAATGAGACTTGGGAGCAGAAGTTGTGGGTTGAGAAAGAGTACACATTTTTATATTCTGATAAAGATTTGGAATGACTTCATGGGGATAGAAAGTTTTCATTGTGGGGAGAATTATCACACCTGTGATTTATTTTTTAGGTATTTATTATAATTATTTTGATCCTATTCTTATTCCTTGAGTTTCTCGAGAAAATGAAAAAATATTTCTTTGGTAGGGGTGGTGCACAGCTTATGCATGGTTAGGGGAAACCATGTACCCTACCTAGTAAACCATGCACCAAGGTGTCATTTTTGAATAGAGTCATATCGCATGGTTTGCGCATGATTTGTAAACTGTGTGGGTTAACCATGTGGAATGTCCTGGATAGACAGTGGTAACTGCATGGTTTCGGTATGGTTTACAAACCATGTAGACTGACTATGCGGCCTATTCTGGTCATTAAAAATTGGATTTCTACCTTTTTATCCCTATTAAAATTTAACCAAAAATCACCCAAAAACTCCCCCTCACTCTATATTTATTCCCTATGTACACCTCCACCTTCTTATCCTCACTCTCGGGATCCATTTCAGTGAGTGATTTGGATTGGATTCTTCAAGGAACCTTCAAGTAAGTGGTTTATTTCTTGTTTTCTCCATCTATTCTAGGGCTTCCTCTCTTATAATTTGGGGATTTCTTGTCCAGCAGGTTGGGTGAGCTATTTAGGGTTAGATATTGATCTTAATGGATCGATATTGATATTTAATGTTTGATATTTCTTTTATAGGGTTCACTTGAGGTACAGTTCTTGGTTTCCACTATTTTTTGGAAGTTTATTTATTTGAGGTAGGTGGTTCCATGATTAATCATTATTTGAATAATTTGATATGATTTCTTGAGTGTTTAAATATTATCTATGATTTATGTGTGTGGTGTGAAATGTGTTTTTGAATGGATTTGATATAAAAATGGTTTGAAAATGGTTTTTCTAAAAGAAATTTGATGTATTTCTTATGTGAACCCTTGTAGTGAATTTGAATGTGTTTTAGAAATTATGAAGCATGTTTAATAAAATTTTCAAGTGGTGCGGAACATGTTTCAGAATGGTTTTGGTGTGTGTTTGGATTTAAAAGTGGTTTTGGTTATAATGTGTGATTTATCAAGCATTTTATACTATTTAGTTTACGTATATGTGGAAATGATGTTATATGTGATATGTGGAATGAGAATTGAGTATGAAGGGAAAATCCGAGTATCTTGGTGGTCATACTAGGAATGGTATTCTTGTTGACTCGAAACTAGCTTGTCCTGGATTTATCTAGTAGGATTGAAAATGAAACACTAACTAAACTATTATGGTATCTACAACCAATAGAATCTTTTATGCTTATCCAATCTAGTGGATCATGCATAAGGACACTGTATAGTGTGGTTACTATACCACTTTTCATGAAGATATGATATACCTAGTGTCCCATTTGTAGCTAGTACCTAGAGGGTTCTCCTATGACTTAGTAAAATTTTGAGATATTGTATTTACCATCAAAATACAATACAATTTTTCTATTATTTAGAAAGATAGAATATTTTCTTTTAAAATTTTTTTCATAAAAAAGTTTCTAGTTTTATTTTATAAAACTTTCATGGCAATTTATCTTATAATGTTTATATCATGAAATATTTTTATTGGGTGGAATACTACTTGGCTTTGAAACACTCCCTACTTACACCTTTGGGTTTATGTAGACTTGGTTAAGTTTGACACAGGTAAAGTAAAGGTGTTTGCAGATGGTGGTTTGGGATGCTAGTGGTTTTTCCCTTGCAAGTGTTATGACGGTGGATTAAGGATTATGATCCTATTATTTCATGGTAGTTTTGTGATATCTTCTCATCCCACTTTTATTGTAGACATTCTTTGATTTTTATTTAAAGTTGTAAACTTAAATATGAAAGTTGTATTCCATGTTTGGCTATATTTATTTAATTCTTGTTTATTTATTATTGTTTGTTATTTAGGTTTATGAAATTGGGTAAAATCATTACCAATGAATCTTTTTGATACCCATGCACTTGTTTCCAACCTATGAGGACTGGGAACACCCCTCAGGTTATGCCACAGATTGGTTTAGGTGTCACATTGGATGGCTCTCTATCCTGGTTCATGAAAATAGATGTGGTAGAGAAACCATTCTCTAATGATAGAGGAGAATCTTTGAGGTTATATTCACCTTCCTCTTTATCTTCTTTTATTTCTGTGTTTGGATAGAATATTGAAGAAGGGGAATCTTTGGAGTTAGTAGGAAGATTAATATTATTATATTTGGAGGTATAAATATCTCCATCCTCCAGGGGTGATATGTTGATTATTTCAGATTCAGATGACAATGTTAGGGTATAATAAATTCATAGGGATAAAGCAAGGGAATTGTTACTTGAATCATCAATACTATTGATTGGATTGTAGATATATTTAGCAAAAATAATTTAAACTAACATGACTTATATAATGAATGTTGACAAGTACATTCCCAATCCTGAACTGATAACTTAAATCTAGTTTATAGGTAGCACATATTCATCACTGTACTCCTTGAATTGGTTGGATGAGGTTATTTCCATACCATTTAGGTTAGTAAATTAAGAAACATCATCAATCATAGGTTTCTTCCCTTCTCTTTGATAAAATCCTACATCAATTCATTGAGTCTCACAAGTTTCAAAAAGATATTTATCACAATATAATGTCATATTTTACCTATTTACATAGTACTTGAGACATTTTTTGATATGATGAAGGGATTGATGCATGTTGGTGAATCCAAGTCCTTCCAATTAGGATATTGAAGGATGTGTCTTTCTAGATGAACAAGAATTTAGAGTCAAATATTAGGTCCCCCAATTGAGTTTCGATCTAGATCTAGATGAGGGACCTTTATTTGATTATCTGATACACATAAATTGTCACAGGAGAGGGAGATAGGTCAGATTCACTATAACCTAGCTAAAGAAGTGTTCAAATCAGAATGATATTGACTCCTGAGCCATTTTTGATGAAATCTCAATGGATATCCATGTATTTATCCTGTCAGACATGTATGAGGGCCTAATTTTCCATATATTACAACTTCATTTTCTAGTTCTATAAAATATATAACTAAATAAAATTACATAGGGTCCACCTATTCATGGTATAACTCATCGTTAGTGACCTCAACTTCAAAATCCTAAGGGCTTAGAAGGGCCTCTACAACTACTTCTCGGAGGTCCTTTAACATGTTAAGAGAATCCATTATTGGAAGTTTCACTGTAATTACATCCAATTACTTCAGTATTTCAAAAATTTGAGTAAAATTTCTATATATTACCATGTAGAGATTTTCCATAGTAGGAACTTTATAGGTTTAATATCCTAGGGAAGATGGGTTGGGTGTTTGAACAATTGTTGAGGGAATTTTTTCTTCTATTGGGTTAATTCGGTTTGGCCTTCCTACCTAATTAGGTTGAAGAGACTATTGCATCAATTATAATTGATATTAAAAAATTATTGGGTATGGAAAAATCATAGAGATAGTGGGTGAATTTCCATTCTCTACCCATTCTCACTGAAGGGATATTCCATGAGGTTCAACCACATAAACTGCTCTAGTAGGGTTATTTTCAGAATACTAAGTTCTTCCATGACCATGTCCTACCCTACCTCTTATTCTCTTGTGGACTCTGCCTATGGTTCCTCAATTTGGAATAGGAAAATTGGGTTTGTAAATATACTCATCATCAATTAAAGGATCTATTAAGTGAATGAAATTAATAGAACTGGAGAGTAATTCTTCATTTGATGAGGATTTTTTCTAGTGGGGCCATTATCACGATACCATTTTCTAGGATGGTTCTTGTGATGTTGGTGATTGAGGCATGAAATATGAGAGAGTTACGGCTAGATTTTAAATCTATACAGGATCATCCTTATGTACCAAATTTTTTTTCTTCTCACCATGCTATTTATTGGGATACTGAATTTTGGAGGACTGTGGGGCTAATGAAGTAAGTTGCATTATGGAAGAGGAAACTGAGGGTAAAGTTAGTTGATTTAACTATACCCTAAGGATAACATTAGTTAAATTGATTATTTTCATAGTCATCTAATAATTGAACATTTGTATGATCTTTCTCCTAAGTTCTTTCCCTTCACATTCTTCTTTAAGAGTGGCGGTATAAACACATGAAACTTGTGCTGGTGTTTCACCCAAATTCACTTGTTCAGAGTCAACCATATTTTGAGGATGTCTTAAAAAACACTCTCAGATGGTGTGTCCTAGCATTCAGTGAAAGGGGAAATAATTTGGATAATCATCAAGAACAACTTGATCGGGCCTCCTAGGGTCCAATGATTTTAGAATGTTATTTTTCATAGATGCTAAAAATTAACCCTGAACTTTCTCATCTTAGAATAAATATCTTTTATTCTTTCAGTATTCAAATTTATAGATCTTAGATTATCTTTTCTCACCCTGAAATGACTATTTTTTTTGATTTTTCCATTCAGGAGGTGGTAACACACGAGGAGGTGTGGGATTTAGAGATAGAACTGGCATAGAGGCTGATTTTAAGGTGATGGATATGTTTTCAACTTTTACCATTCTCTTCCCCAGAGATACTGGTATTGGTTTAGATTTGGATCTAGTTTACAAAATGGAATCCTCCAACCTTTGTTTGATGCAAAAAGTTTCTAGAACCCACCCAAATAGTTTATTAGAACAATTGGTGTTTTTAGCTAATTATGAAGGGTCTCAATGAAAACAATCAATAATTCCTCTTGAGGAAGTTATAGGTTTATAGGTTAAGTCAAACCCTTCCATTTAGAAATAAAATCTAATACCCTCTCTTTCTCTCATTTCTTGCAACTTGAGAGGTTAAGAACTATCATTTTCTACAGTGTAGATCTAAATTGATATAGGAATTATTAGCAAAGATCTTCCCACCTTTAATCAATTTAGCTAGTAAAATGGTGTACCAGATAAAGGATAGTCCGTCTATGATCTACATGAAAAAATTAATCTTGGATGCCTCTTACTATTCTAGGGTTACCATCATAGGACCACATCAAAACACAAAGTGCATTAGATACGGTTTCAGATCCCCCGAGCCATTGAATGTTAGGAATGAAAGATTCCCAAAGATTGCTGGGGAAGAGTCGCATCCACCCATTTAGGGTATAGATTCATTTTTGGTTTTATTAGTTAAAATTATACTTCCAAAATTTCTAATTGAGCCTCCAGTGACACAATAGTGTCGATGAAATGGGGAGGAACAACCCACTAAGTAGGAGCCTAAATTGGGGGAACAACAAGTTGATCTAGCTATGGTGGTTCTTCCTATACTCATGGTGGGTAACCTGTAGGGGATGTCCTATAAGTTTGCATATGACTTGGCTATGGTTGTATCCATAATGTATGGAGCTCATGAAATCTCACCTCCATTGGTTCCAAGTATATTTTTGTCAGTATATAGCTTTGAGAGAATGTTTCAACTCTACATCAGTTGTTACGATGAATCATCTTTGCTAAGGTACATCGGTTGAGAGTGTGAGAAGAGTCTTTAATTTAAGTTAATATCTAGTAGGGATGTTTCCTTATATTAGTTCAATATTGATCTTTCTAAAATCCTTCATCTCTTCCATATACTGATAATATATTTTCTCAAGTATGAGAGGTTAAATATGGGTGAGATATGGCCACACATTTACCCTTGTCCTTAGAGTATATTCACCTAGGAGGTTTTAGTGGAGAATTTGATGGAGTGACCAAGTTTTTAGAAAGCCTTTGGTTCCTATTATGCAATAATTATTTAGTCATTTCCATATGGGATGTATTTTAGATAGAAACATCCTCCTCATTTCCCCTACATCAACTTCATGTCTTTCATCATCCACAAGGGTGGTGCTAATGATGTTCATCGATGCATAATGAATTGAATACATCACATTAGAATTGGAATTAAAGGAGGGATAATTAACCTAATAATATCTACTAAAATAACTATGATATTAAGGATTATTTTTGCCCTTGATAGATTACTCTTGTTTAATACCTCTATGGGGACTCATCTTCTCTTTCAACGACCCCCTTGGAGCTATCTGGCGAAGGGTGACTTGAAGGAAATATCCCAATAGATTTTTTATTCTTGTTATTATTGAGTAAGTTGAGTCACAACATAGAAAAAACTAGGATGAATTTGATTTAAACACTCCTACTAATTGAGAAAATACTGAATTTTATTTGGGTGGAGAATGAGGTAAAAATTACCCCAACCATATAGGCTGGGGTTGTTCCCATTACACTATTTCAACATTTGGGACTAGATTTGTCATCCTTGTGGGGATGGGTGGTGTTAAAAATTCCCCTAGCCTTATGGGATAGGGCTTCTCCTATATCACTGCTGTTACAGCTTCCATAGATGCTCTCTTGATCTTAAAGATCCTTATTTTATCTTGAAATAGGTGCATCATATAATCTGTACGCACGCTACTTTCTTTTAAAGGTATTTTTATTGTTTGGTGACTGGCCTTACTTAAAAATTAGAATCCCACTCAACCTTATCGAATGCCTCCTGAAATAGTCTTTCAATGGTTTTCTCTTGTTGGGATTGATGCCTCAATGATTTGTTCAGGATTGATTTCTGCTAAGTGTTCCACCTACTGTGGGCTGAGTTTTCTTCTAATAGTTAGATAGAAGTAATGAATTTTCAATAATTCACTTATAGATGGGAATTCTAATTGGTGAGTGTGGTAAAATAAAAATTTTCAATATCACCCCATACCCTAATTCAGATATTGATTGGGGGTATTGGAGATCAACTGATGTAGATTTATTGAAACATTAAGACATTCACATTTGATACCCTTCCACCATTTCCCTAATTTTGGTCATTGCATATCCAAAAGGGAAGCTAAGTCAATTTGATGACATAGTTATTTTATTACCTTATAATGGACTTCATATCTTTTGTAAGGAAATAATTTGGTCCTTAGGTGATAAAGAGTTTTCCATATGTTCAGGATATCATAATCTAATAATTATTCTAAAAATATTTTCAGAACACCATATTGAGGATTGGATAAGGGAAAAACATGACTGTTATATTATCTTCATCAAATTTTATCATCATAATAAATGAATCAGATTTTCCTTCTATAGAATATTCCTCCACCTAGCCTAAAAAAGCAGGTGTTTCCCATATTCTTTATAGTAAGCAGTGGAGTTACGAGGAATATTTTATTCTATATTATAAGGTATATGATCCAAGGGTGGTTATAAGAGTGACTATTTCCTTAAACCATCATCCAGTTGAGAAAGGATATCTCTTATCAATGAAAAGGCATCAAACATGACTGACCTAACCTTACCAAGTGCCTCTGGATATGTGGACTTTCTCAGGATTGATTTGCTAAGGGGGTGACCTTCTTGTTAAAATGAAATATTACTATGGGGAGGACCTTAAAATCAAGTTCCATAATGGGACTATAATGGGGAGGACTACTATCATGGATTGTTGTCTTACTGAAACAAGATTTTTTTTGTAGAGTATACCTCGGGGAGGACCTTCAGGTTGGATGATGAAAAGGGGAGGACCTTAATGTCATTTGATCTTTGGACATAAGTTTCTATTCCAATCATTACGAGGTATGTTCTCATGATTGATCATTTTATAACCATGAACAAGGCCTTCATGATAGATATTATGAGGAGGACCTCTAGAGTTTAAGGTAGAAATATTGGGAGGATAACTTTCATAACTGCAACTGCCACTTCCATAATTTGGTAATGAATTATAAGGATACTAGGAAACAATTGATAGTTTTTTAATGACCTCATGAACACCAAAATTATATAGAGTAGGATCTTTTATCTATTATTGGTCTTCAATTTCCTTTGGCGACACTTTTTTTAGGTGTTCTCCTTCGGGATGCTGGAGTTGTATGCTATGGACCGTGACGTTAATGTATGGTAGCTTTCCTAAGTGGCCCTTGTGTTGATTTAAGATTATGATGATAGGATTTTAGTGTTTTGGAAGGGATATATTCCTACACTGGAGTGGCTGCCAAATGGGGCCAGTGGTCTCTAGATGGAACAGGTGTATGTGTCTGACCTTGTTGTCCATTTATCGTTGGACTTTTCTACTAAACCCCCTAGATGAGAGAAGGAATATGAAACTATTCCTGGGTGACCATATTATCATTATTATGGGCCACTTCAAATGAATAGGTGGGGTTGTGTTCCCAAATCCTCATTACCACTGAGAAAATCATTATATCCTAGCAGACTTGTAAAATATGGAAAGGAATAGATGCCTATCATTCCACCTTTTCTTGGATGTAAGGGAAACTTTCACACCTGGAATAGGGATATATTCATATTTATTGGTTGGATTAGGGATTTTTACCTTCTTATTTCCTCCATTTTATAATGATATATATTGAAAACCATCATGTATGGGGACAGAGACATGGGTGTGCCCCCTACCTGTTGTTGGGGTGTGCCGACTGGTTGCTCTGGTTGCTGGAAAATTCTATTGGAAGGTTTTATGTGTAAAATAAGGTATATAGGACCACTCATAGGATTCCAATATGTATTTTGAGAGGTCTTCTCTATAAGTAAGAGGAATGTGATCCTACTCTATATTTTTTGATTGTCACCCTCAGAGGGCTATCCTGGGCACCCATGTTTAAGTGACCTGTGATGGAGCCCACAAGGTGACATCCTCATCACGATAAGGACTTGGTGCTGTATGGTGTTGGTGGTAGTGATTACTAGCATGATACCTTTGTAGTGGCTTATGTGATGTTGATATGAGGTTATCACTGTCCTCATGGTCCACTTTCTTATGGTAAGGGTGGAACTTATTATTATGCTCCAGGGAAAGGCTCCTGAAATAGTTTGAGATGGTGATGGGTGATATCTTCTTTTTGGACACTATTCATTGATGAGTAGAAGGTTGGTAGGGTTTTATATCTTAGAGGGATACATGTGTAGCCTCTAAGTTCAGGATAGTACCATTGAGGTGGTACTCCTAAACCTGTGTATTTGAAACCCATCATTGAAGATAATGGGTTGGTGATAATGTCCTCTGGTTAGAAGAGGATCCATCATGTATAAAATTTTATGCATACATTCATGTCACATGGTAGGATGAAATTATATTAAAGTGAGTTATAGAGAAAGTTAATAAAAATATACGTAAAAAACATAAGAAATAAAACTCATCAAATAAGCATTAAAATAAATGAACACATACACAACAGATTGTCATAAAAGATCCACGTCCGACACTCTTTAATTTTTTTGGTCAAAAAGGGGATTGGCATGTGGGTAAAAAAATCATGTAAGTATTCCTGTGAGGTTCACCATTTTTGTTTCATTCCTATTTATGGTGGTTCGGTTTCCATTGGGGGTTGTTCATAGTGCCAGAAACACCCAATGACTCTCATATCCATGATGAATCATTAACCTACATTATAAAGGAAAATGGTTGTTAGGGAACCTAAACAATGATACTTAATAACTAAAATTGGTTGAGATGATGGGTGGTCAGACTTATCACAACCTTTTTGGGAGAATTATTTCATAATCTAGGACTCTCTTATAAATTTAAGACATATTTTTGAATCCCTTTTAAATTCAAAATATGGAACCAATCACCCTTATTTATTAATAATAAATTATAGAAATGTTTTTATGGTAAACTATATGATTGTATCAAAGGTTATCCTTATTGGTTAATTTTTTTTTGTTTTTTGATTCTAGTTTTAAGCCACATAGTTTTTTGCTTTGGTATTTATCATTATCTAGGGAGATAATAGTTGTTTCAATGTTGGGATCAGTCCCATGATAAGGTCTTCCTATGTATCCTAATGAGAGGAATCATAACCCATGTAGTTTGATTCCACTTAACGGGACACATAATTAATTTTAAGTTCATGTGATAAAGACTAAACCATGTAGTTTAATTTCATATAGAAAATATGTCTAGGTAAAAGGGGTCTAGAAAAAGTTGGTGTGGGACTTATGTCGAAGCATCCTAGGGGACTCAAAAGGGATATTTCCTGCCAGGTATGATAAATGATCTTACTAGGAATATGGCCCAATAAGGATTTATATGGAGGGAATTGCAAGGAATATGGCCCTCCGAATTGGATATGATCCTACTGAGATTATAGACCATAGAATATTAGGGTGAGTTTGGGGTGTTCGGTTTAAACCTTAGAGAGGCTTCCTATGTATTCTGTTTGGATAAGAATCAAAGTCCACATAGTTTAGATTTGTTGGGGATTACACATATGGAGGATAACTATTTGAGGATATTCTATCCTAATGATTACATGATCACTACTAGCCTCTAAGATCACTTGTGTCAGGATCAGTGTTATCAACAAGAGGAAAGTGGAATATCTAGCACTTCCCATAATCTCATTTTACTATTGGTGGATGAGGATGAAGGTATGGAAGGTGAGGGATTCCCCACAGAAAATACTAGGGGATTAATCGAAGTGGGATTCCCTATTGATTTCCCTTTCGATAGGTGGGAAAGTGGGTGAGGGAGAGGATAAAGACAATAATAAGATCTTACATCTGATTCTCTTCACATTTCAAGAAACAAATTTCATCTCCTAGCCCAAGAATCCATCTGCAACAATCCCTAAGGTCAGGACCTTCATTACTATGATAATATATGATTGTGAAAATTCTAAGGATCCCACCTATTGGGGAGGTTAAATGTAGTAAAACCATTACTATGATAATGTATGCACAAGAGGGAATGATGGTGTGACCTAGGCTCTAATCAAACATATCTAGAGTAATTGGATGGGGTCTCAGCTTGTCCCAATTTAAGTAGGGAACCATGGTAAAGGGATTCCCTATCATTAGAGATGTGAAAAGAGGGCCTAAAGGGTGATTTGACTTAGTGATACTTGGGTGAGTTTGTTTTGGTTTCTCCTAGGTGATACCTAGGTGAGGCATGCTTGAGTTTACCTAGGTGATACTTGGGTGAGCTGAAAGGATGCTTTGCACATGCGTCACTTGGTTGAATTTAAAGGAACTTGCCTAAGTTTTACTTGGGAGATATTTGGGTGAAGAACAAACATGAAGATCAAACTTGGGAGAGAACTTATTCAAACCTCTAAGGGTATCCTCAGGTACTCATATAAGTGTCTCATGAAAGTCCCGAGCTTGGGAAGGGGACTTCACCCTAATACTTTTATACTAGGAAGAAGTGGCTTATTGTGAAGGTATTTAGTATTTTTAGACCATAGATGAAATATAATCCCAAAATTCTCCTTAAATCCACATTATTTTGAATATTATAAAGCCATGTAGAGGGTTTTTAAGACATGGGTAAAGGAATAGGGCAACTAGATCTTCAATAGGTTTCATCCAGCTTCCAGTCATGTCAAATGAGGAGCCAAAGGGTCATATTTATAAGAAATCCTAAGTCCTTAGGTGAAGGAGGTGGTTCACATAGGTCACTCGTGTAGGTCCTTCCATAGGTGGAACCTACATTAGGGGTTTTCCATGTATGTTGGGGTGCTTAGGATAAAAATTTACAAGTCTTGGGGCATGCAGGTGTGGCTTTTCGCAAGATCCAGTTAGGAAAATGATTTGAAAGAAATGTTGTTGTTCACCTATCATTCATTTTCCTCCTCCCCATACATGAGTTATTTTTCTTCAAAACATTCCATCCACATTATAAAAAATAGAGTATCTATATTCATGGGTATTATTATTGCCTAAACCATATACCATTACTACATATGGTGTTTTATTATGAATGTTATTTTATTTAATGGAGAAATCTAAATCTGGATATTTATTAATAATATATATTTTTTATGAATTAAATTGGTCATTCAATATATAATAAATTAATTGGACATATAGTGAAAAGTGGGGCCTAGAATTATATATCCCTTTAATGCATCTACATGTCTCATGAGAAAAACCAATATTTATTAAATGAGTTTTTGGTGCATAACTACCCATAGTTTAAACTATCTTAGAGCAAGGAGTTGATGTTAAAGATATCATGATGTCCAATATTATGAATTTTTTTATTAATAATTTTTTTATTATTATCTAATAGATCAATTCATTGATATTATCCATGGATGAATTTCTTGATCAAGTTATTTATTAAATTCTATTCATTTTCAGTTTTATACCATTCTATATTGATTATGCATTATTTACTCTTGATAGATTCCAGTATTCGTAAACCCTATCTAGTATTTGAGATCACCATTACTTTTTCCCTTTCCTTAGGATATGTAGAAGGAATATTTTGATGAGTTAGATTGTGTATAATATTAACTTCCACTATGTTTTCATATTTTATTTCCAATGTAAAATGGGAAGCATGATTGCAATTGGTTCTTTAGGGCTACTAAACTAATTGATCCTTGGTGATGTGATCCCTTGTATCTTATTCAATTTTAATAAATTATACACCAATTCTGGGTTACTAGAGTTGGGGTTGTTTTAGGTGGGGTGGGGGGAGCATCATTGGTTTAAGATTATCAGACAAAAAAAGTGGTTGGGGTGGATTTAACTACCCCCTTTGAATAAATAATCCACCCCACAAAAGCTGACGGTGCTTGATGGAGACCCGTACCATGATGGAATAAGTTTTTTTAATATATATATATATATATATTGTAAAAAACTTGGGGTGGATATTCCACCCCAAGCCTGAAAATGGCATAAAACCCAATTTTAGGGGTTTTTAGGGCACCAGAGGCTTACAATTTTATTTTTCAAAAATTAAGGATTTTTTAGGGATGTATATTTTTTTCAATAACCATGTGATTAATATTTTATGAATTAAAATTATATAAAATTCATTTTTATTAATTTAAAATGGCATTGATTAAATTTTTTACCAAATTAATTTTATATCGCATTTTTATCACCTATCAACCGATCATGAGAAACAACCAAACAATTTATGTATGGAATTTAATTTATTTATTTTATTATTTCAAATTGATTCTGATTATTGTAATAATTGATTTATTTTTGATAGTCTGCCTATCTTATTTCCTAGATTTATATGTAAAAGGGTATGCACATCTATGTGTATTATTTTTCATGTAATTTTTGAATTCTTGAGTGTTTATATATAATATTGAGGAAGATATATGATGCAGACTATCCTAATATTTGTAAAAATTCTAAACAAGATATGGATATAATAGAAAAAGGTGCTAAATACAACACAAGTTAGTCACAACTTAGGTATTTTTCTCTAGGATCATATTTGATCCATTTATTCTTAATAGATCAACCAATAGTACATTATTAAGACCAGTCACATTATTTATTTAATTTATGCATGGTTAATTATTGTTTTTTGAATATCCATGTTTATGAGATCACATAAAAGAATAAATAAAAATTCATATATTAAAACTAATAAAGATTCAATGAATGATTTATATTTAAATATTTTTCAAGCTATGAGTGTGACCACTTAGTTTGATCATATCAAATAGAAAATTAATTTATTCATTTAGAAATAATAAAAAACCATCAAAGATATATTAATTCATATTGCCTTTCTATTTCTTTAATTTGAAAAACCTGAGTGTGTGAGGTGATCTTGATCTCTAGTTGAGGGTGAATCCAACCACTAAAGGGATCTTATAAGAATGGTGATCCATCATAAATAAATTAGGAAATAAAGAAATAACTATATATTTCTTGTTGCATATATAGAGGTAAGGTGTTGAGTAAATCAATGTTTCGATTTCTAAAAGCTTAGAATTCACTAAAAAATTTAAGGATCCATGAGTCAATGATGTTGTACAGTCAAAATATTTCCTTGAAACTCTCTGAGTAGTGGAATAACTATAGCTTGGATTATGGGGATAGGTTTCGAGGATACCTTCCACAAGAATACTCAAGCGAATTGGTATTCCAAATCTAGTAGTGAGAGATATTAGGGTTTAATAAAATAGTGGGAGACATTTAATGATTTAATTAATTGGTAATATATAACCAATAATCAATATTAAATTCAAATTACTAAGTTTATTTGTTGTAGATAAAATGAAAAAAATTACCATAAGTTCAATATAACTATGATATCCTGACTGGTAATAACTTATATGGATGGTATAGGCACTTGTCCATAGTACTATGATAAGAGAGGAAGACTTATATTCGGGAATCCCCACATCCTACTAAGTATCCTTAGAAAAAAAGCAAGATTAATAAAGATAAATATAATAAGCATGTAGATGATTCATGAGATGTATAGTGTATCATATTTCCATCAATGTCCAATGAACTGCAGAAAATGCATGCAGGTGAAGATGCCTACAAGATTCTATCTCATATCTAATAGTTAAATCAGGAGGGAGCTTGAAAAGAAAGATATGAGATATAAAATTCACTATATGAGTGAAGACTAATGGAAGGGAATCAAGTAGGAACTCATGTAATTAATATGATTGGGAATATTAAGAGACTGAAGTCCCTTGGGTTCAAACTAAACTAAGAACTAGTGAATGATATTATTATTGCATATTTACCGCATAAATTATTAACTTTTATTGTTAATTATAATATGAAAACATGAAAATGTTTCTCCTGGAACTGTTGGATTTAGTTCACCCAAATGATATAGATTTAAAGAAAAATAACTCATTAGTCCTGATAGTGAATAAGAGGAGTAATGAAAAGGATAAAGTGTCAAAGGATGAACCTAATCCAAATACAAAAATGCATCAAACTTCCAAGATTCTAAAGATACATAGGTAGAGAAATGAGAAGGAGGATGTTCTCTTTTCACGTGGTAAGAAAGGACACTGAAATAATAATTTCATGGATGAGAAAAAGAAGCATGTGATGAGTTTTCATCAGGTATATTTTTCATTGAATGAAATCAATCTTTATCTACACGTTGGGTTTTGGGTAAAACATGTGTCTCACACAATTGTATTCACATAAATGATCTAAGAATATTCAAGAATATTTAAAAGGGAAAGATGGATCTCTAGGACACAAATGGTGTGAGATTAGTACCTTTTGAAGAGGTAAATTATCATTTGGATTTGCTAATTGGTTTGGTTATTATATCAAAAAACTATTATTATGTACCTTTAGTAACAAGAAATGTAATCTCAATGTTGAGTTTGGACACCATGATATTTTTTTCAAGTTTGGAAATAAATGTTTTTCCTTTTATAAGGATAACATATGTTTTGTTATGAAACTTCATAACAATGACTTGAGTATACCTAAACTTGAAAAACCTGTATCGAAAATCAATGAAAAAATCCGTGAAGAATGTATATATAATACATACCAATGGAAATTATGGCTTGGTCATGTAAATGATAATTGTTTACATAAATTACATCAATAAGGGTATTTAAAATTTATTTATTTAAAGCACTTGGATATATTTAATACTTTTTTACAAGGGAAAATGACCAAGTAACACTTCACTGGAAAGGGAGTAAGGGACATGAAACTACTATAATCGATTTACACTAATGTGTGTGGTATGTTTCTAGTAGATATAAGGGGTGATTTTTAATACATCATTAATTTTAAAAATGACTAAAGTAGGAATGATTATATCTACTTAATGAGGTATAATTAAAGTTCCTTCCATATGTTTAAGGAATACCAACATGAAGTAGAAAACTAGATTGGTAAGAAGATTAAGGAACTTTTCTGAAACTGTAGTAGTGAGTATATAAAATAAGCTTTATTTTACCACTTAAAGGAGTGTGGGATAGTAACCTAACACACTCTTCCTTATATACCTCAGTGGAATGATATCTGTGAAAGGGGGAACTAGACCTTCCTTAACATGGTCAGATTAATGATGAGTTTGAAAACTCTTCCATTATTCTTTTAGGGATATGAATTAAAGACAAAAACATACACACCAAACTAAGTACCAAATACGGGATCATATGTTATTATATATGAGTTATGGAATGAAAATAAACCAACTTTGTCTCATATATGTGTGTGGGGATGTGAATCATTTGTCAAGACTATACCTTGTGGAAAATTAGCATCCCAAATCATGACGTAAATTTTTATATGTTATCCTTAATAAGAAAAAGGATATTAGCTATATAACCCTTTATATAGAAAAGTGATTGTAGAAAGAAATTCCATATTTCCAGAAAGGGACCATATTTTCAATTCATAGAGTGGGAATAAGATTGATTTCAATAAATTTGATTCCTTATGTGAACAAGATTTGATATGAGAACAATCTCCATAAGTGATAATGGGAGATTAATATGTTCTCGGGACATAAGTACTACATATGTCTACTCGAGAAGTTAGAGAACTATTGTGGTATGTTTTTATTATCATAGAGTATGGTGAAACATTAATCTTAGAGAATGAATAAACTCTAACTTAAAAGGAATTAGTAGATGGAAAGGATGCCTCTAAATGGAAAGGATTTATATATTACGGGATAGAGCCCATGTATTGAAACCAAGTTTATATTTTTATAGACCCTGTAGTTGTTGTAAAACCCAATGGGTGAAAATGGGTATTCAAGAAAAATATGGAAATGGAGTATAAAATAAATACCTATAAATCATGACTAATTGTGAAGGGTTTCATGCAACATCAAGGAATAAAATACAATGAAAATTTATCACTATTTACGATACTAAAAACCATCAGAATATTACTTGCAATATCAACCTTCCATGACTATGAAATTTAGAAAATAGATTCCAAAAAATCCTTTCTAAATTAGATGTTGGTTGAATATGTCAATATGACAAAACCTAAAGTGTTCATTAGGTCAAAGAGTTACAATAAAGTATGAAATTTGTATAGATCCATTTATGGGTTGAATAAGGAATCACAATCATGGAATATTCATTTTGATGAGGCTATATGATAATTTAGTTTCTTCAAGAATGAAATCGATTCATGTGTCTATAATAACGTTAGTGGAAATACCATCATTTTCTTAGTATTATATGTTGATAACCTATTAATTATGGGAAAAATTGAAAATATTACAATCAGTTGATACTTTGTTAAATGAGAACTTATCTATGAAATGATTAGGTTCAATAGCCTATATTCTAGGGATCAAGATCTATTGAGATATATCTTAGAGGATTTTTGGTCTAATTCAAATTATATATATTGAAAAGGTACTAAAAAAGGTATAATAGGAATAATCTAAGAGGGGATTGTTTCCAATGTCAAATGGTATCAATGTATATATGAAAATGTGTCCAAAAACCCAAGACAAGATTGAAAATATGAGTAAAATACCATATGATTTAGTAGTGATATCTATCATGTATTCTATGCTGGGTAGTAGGTATGATGTTTCCATTTATTTAAGCATGATAGGAATATATACAGATAATCCAAGAAACCTTCATTGGACTGTTGTAAAAACTATCTTGAAGTACTTAATACATAAAAAAGATATGTTCTTAGTGTATGGAGGAGATAATAAACTAATAGTGATGGGATACACTGATGCCTTTTCCAGATAGATCATAATAATCTAAAATTGTATTCAGGCTATGTATTTTACCTAAATAGTTTTTTGGTGAGATAGAGAAGCTCAAAGAATCTTATAGTCACCAATTCTAAAGTAGAATCTGAGTATATAGTGGCTTCCAATGAATATAAGGAGGTTGTGTCATATATTGGTGTTGTACCATGTAGTGAAGAACCTATTCTAGTTTATTGTTATAATACTTATATGATGATACTTTCCAAAGAGACTAGGTCACACTAGAGGGAAAAACATATACTTTGTATTTTTCATATCTTGAGGGATTTTAATCAAAGTGGTGAAGTCACAATTAATAGAGTAACCAAAAAGGATAATTTGTAATACCCCCCAACTAAAGACATATATTAATAGAAGCATGATTCTCATGAAATAGATTGAAAAATGAGTATTGTTAGTAGTTGGCTCTGGTTAAAGTGAGAGTGTTGTGAATTGGCTCCCTAGACCCAAATCCTTTGTGTGCTTTAATTAACATTACATGTATACAATTTGATATATATACACGTTTTTTATTACCATTATAGTATAGATACTTCTACATCCACTATATTTACATATCACATCAAAAGGTGATAATAGTTACCAAGATATCATGAGAACCTAAAGATACCATGATAGTAATGTTAGAATTATGTTCTATGATCTAGATACGCCATGCTAAGAGGAAAAAAATGATTTGAGACTATTAGGTGTTGTAGGATCATAAGCATTGAGACATCTTCTCACGAATCTCTCACAAGGGGATCTCGAGTAGATTAGATCATTAGGATTAACCTACCAATAAAAACACCACATGTTTTAGGTATCATTGGTTGTTCTTATCAATGGATACATGTATTGGTATCATGAATTGAGAATATTATTAGTGTGGTACATTTGATTATTTAGTTTTATAAATTATAAAAACCATTAAATTTATGTCATGGTGAGGTAGTTTGAATTGGGTGCATCATTGATGGCATGACATTGATTGAATGATGAATATAGAATTTGATTCTTCAAAAAGGAAGTGATACATTAGGCCAAATTGATCAGGATGGTAGTAATTTTTCTAAATCCATGACCATGGTAGGAGACGATAAGTCCATACAGTAAGGTCAATGAATAATAAATAAATAAATGAGGATGACGTAAAGTATGCATCCTAGAGCATAAGATATTTCAAGAAAAAGATATTATATTACACTGCGTGTGTTTATAGGAGGTTGTAATTACTATAAATATAACTTATCTCTTTAGGGGTCTTGATAAGTTTCTAGAATCCACTCATGGTCAGTGAGTAGTACTCACTGCTACTGAGATAAGGGCCTGGAGGTCCACACACTTGGTGTATTCAAATGTTTAGGAATATTCTTATGAACAGGAGTGAAGAACACGATGGATCTCACCATGGTGTCCTGGTAATTTTCAAGTTTGAACAATCACCATGAAATAAGTAAATTCATATTATTCAAGTTTAGAGTAATTAGTATTTAATTTATTTATTATTATTATTAACAAGTGATATAGTGAATAAATGGAATAATATTGAATGAACAAATATTATTTTAATATTCAAGGATCATTTAATATTTATGTGAATAATAGGCCAAGTTAATAGCTCAATTTTATCATATAATATATTTATTATATTATAAATAAGTGATAAAAATATAAATGATGTATATGATATAGTTAATAGGTCATAATATTTCGTTTATGAATTATTTAGTGGTTAATATATATTCAGGGGTCGTGTAGCCATTTTAGGTTGTTTTAACCCCACTATATAAGTAAGTGGAATCTCTAATTTGATGGACTATTTAGACACAATAATTTTAGAGATACTCTATCCTATATTCCACATCCTTAAGAGAGAATATCTCTGTTCCATTAGCTTATCCAAGATCACCTTTTTATATTGAAGGAATGACATTGTGGTGATCATCACGAGGTTGTAAGTATCATCATTAATCCATACTAGCACAATAAATATGATGTTAGATTATTCTAAAGACTTTCAAAGTGTGTGTGGATGATCTAGAGGTATTTGACGTTAGTTCCTTTGAGCTACAGTCACTGATGATGAGAAATATTCACTAGTACCTTAAAATTGAATGAGATATTTGTTTGATTTAATTTTGTGCTTAAATTATTTAATGTTGGATCCTTGGATTTCTTATTGGAATCACTTCACTAGTGCTGATTTTGTTAAATCGATTCATCTATAAATTTTTAAAAACCTCAGTCTATTCACTTCCACTGAGCACCCGATAAAAACATATAGTCCCCAGGTTATTATCTGTATATTAGGGTGAAATACCCCCTAAGTGGTTATATAGTTGGAACAATCTCCACGACATGCTCAAAGATACTACGACACAAACCAAAGTAGGTATGTTTGATTAGGATCATGTATATAACAACTAAACATGGTTTATTTGTGATTTATTTAGTTCCTTATAACAAACCAAATCAGGATGTCACCGAACCTGACAATGGACCCAATTCACTACAAGGCCCAAAGGGAGTTCTCGATCCCCATTTTCTAGAAACTAATTCTAGGGCATCAAAGGAATCCATTTGGGAATTATTTTTTTCCTAATTAGAGATAAATAAAACATGATAAATATATACAAGATCCAAGATAAATAAACATGACAATAGGTCATAGCCAACTACAATGATCTAACCTATTTTCATATATATAAAAAACTTCCACAAATAGGATGATATAATAAATAATATCACATAAAAAACTAACAAAAAATAAACAAACTACAAACCAATTAAATCTAAGCCCAAATGATCTCCATGTGGACTTAGGTTTCCCTCCACCACCCAAATCACCCCATGCTGTCCGTGAAGAAAAAAATATAGGTTCCATTGAGAACCCAGAACCTGAAATATATAGGATTGAGATAAAAATCATAGTAGGATACCACATCCTTCCGAATATGTGAAATATGTTTCATAATAAAGTTAATCCATGATAGTTTTAATATAGTGATACATGGATTATTTTCACCTATAAAACATTGAAAGGTTCGATGCTATATTAATGTGTATGGTGGCACTCGGGATGAATCTTTGGTGATGAAACGTTTTTGATAGTTGACTGTTTTTGTTTTTTTGTCTTTTAAATGGGGGGAGGGGTAACATAGATTAATTAAATTTATTGATGAATGATGTTTTATTTAACAATTTGATATATATTTGGGGAAGTTCATTATTGTTGATTAAATCTTATAATATCCTTAATCTTTTCTTTATATTGCATTAAATTAACACCCACTTCACAAGAATATTTTTAATTAGAATTACCAAGTGTTGAGGCTTTAATCCAAGCCTTAACTTAACTAGGGTTATAATATCAATAAAATATTATTTATGGTAGTGTATTTATGTTTCCAATAATATGTGGAATCCACATGTTAAACAAAACATTTCATTAATCCATGACATTTTAAGATTAATATAGACAATGTTAACCTAAAGAATATTCCTCAAGAAAAAGTACTCAATCACATAACATCCCAAAATTATTACTAACCCCAATGAAATATTTAACCATAAATTTGTGTGGTATAAAATATATTATTAATGTTTATGGTGATGAGTTAAAAATATAATAAAAATAAAGGTATAAGATAAGAGTAGTGCGTCGAACACACACACATATAATAAAGAGAACTAAACACAAAATTTTGATTGAATGAGAAAGAATGGGAGGAAATGGTTTATTTTTGTTTATTTAAACTATTTTAAGACCATTAATATTATGAAATATAAGGTGGATGAATATAAGATATGATTAATAATAAAAATTCATTAAAATTCAATTGAAATGAAAATAAACTTACATGATTACAAATAAGCAGAATGCAAAAAAACATGAAAACAAAGAGAGAAAGAAAGGCCTTTCAAGTAAAAAATTGAGTTTAGAAGGTCCTATTAGGACTTCAGAAAGGATTAGATACTTCCAATGTATCCTCCTCTGTTTTGAAATGACAACCCCTTTCAAGGATAAGAGGGGGATGCATTTATAGCCCAAGGTGGTATATTTTTTGAATTCAAAATATACCCCTCATGTTGGATTGAAAATTTGAAAATTTATAATGCTAAATATATAGAAATATTATTCTCTAAAGTTATAGATATATCTGTTTAATGTAAACCCTCAAAATTTGGAGTCTATTTGACTTGTTTAGCCAAATTTATGGTTATTTTACTATAAAAATGTTTTTCTGTCCATTTTTATCCACATTTTTTTAAATGAAACAATATGAATGGGTTTTTGAACAAGAATATTCCATAAAATATGAACCATTTTTTCTAAAAATTTTATCTACCATATCTGATCTTTCTAAACACAAAATTATAGATCATTTGGTAAATTAGATTTAGAGAAATGTCAATAAAGGTGAACTATTTTTAATTCCTAGACAAAATGGGAGGATGGAATTCAAAGAATCATTTGGGCCCCCTCTTGGTGGATTTGGGAATTAATTTTTTTATCCATGATTATATTTGATATTTAAGAATATATCGAGTATTTTCATCAAATTTTAACTTCTAGATTGAGCCCAGAAATTATATCTTCATGGCTGGTCCAATTTTCGTCACAAATTATTTAGGCCTTTTTGTATGGTCCATAAGACCCTTCAAATTGCCGAATTAGCCAATGATATAGTTGAATAATATATAGTAAATTAAATTAGGAATCATAAAAAATCAGGAATCACATAATTTTTGATAATTAGGGTGAGATTTATAATTAAAATAGTAAACTGACTCAAATCTATATTAATAAAAATAATTCTAAAAAATTATATTTAACATTAAAAAATGATTATTTGACATCAATTATCAAATTTTCATTGAAAATATGTAGTGAGAGTAAATAAAAAGTTATTAATAAATGAATAAAATAAAATCTCCCAAACATAGGTTTGTTTATGTCCTCATGTACAAAAATATAAAAACATAACTAAATTTTTTCCACTTGACAACAAATATTTAAATTTTGTTTTCACCAATTAGGGGGTATAGAATAGTTAACTCATCCATAATTAATTCCACCACAATTTTTTATAGAAACAATGTTTCAAAAAAATAATTCATTTTTCTTGCTGAAAATTAGAAATGGAAAATGTGGGCACTCATAACTCACTCCTCTTAAGATGGCAATATTTTTAAGAATATTCACTCATTCATCAAACAAAAGTAAAAATATTAGAGTTTGTAAAAGCTCCCAGCTTCCATTTTATATTCTATAGTGCAAAATAATCAAGAGTAATTTTAATGGGTTTTATTCAGTGGCTATGGGATGGTAGGAATTTTTTTTCCCAAAAGATAGGAAAAGAGGGGTTTAAACACCAATATGGAAAAAACAATGCACAATTTTTTTTTGGAATGTAACATGGAAGGAAATTGAAACACATATTTACAAGGGAATGAATTTGCAAAGGAAGAAAATAGAGGGAGAAAATTTTAAGGGGATGAAATGATGAAATATGTACAAAACACAAATATTATCCCAATAAAATAAGAAAACACGATTCAAGTGTTCTTTTTTTGATATTTTTTTTTGAAATTTGAGCCTGAAAAAAATATCACACTCATCTCCAAACCCATATTGTATATTCTTAAAAAACTAATTGTAATAGTTATAACAAGATCAAAGGTTGATGAAGAGTGATTTTTGAACCACCCATGACACAACCAATTCATTTTTTATTTTTTTCTATATTTTTGAACACTTGTAAATATAATTTGTACAATATGTCATAAACATATATAAATTCCAAAAAATCACTAAAGGACAACCTCTCCCCCAAACTTAAATGTTTTACCTTAATCATAGGACAACACATTGAAAATCAAGGAAATGGTACCCAAAATAAAATACATTCCTCCCACACTTAAATTTCAATAAACTATGAAATGTAAATCCATTTAGATGTTGGGTGGGACAAGGTTTTGGGATTGAAATGTGGATATAAAAAGGATTTTCACAAGATCTAATAGTATTTAATAAGTAAAATTAATGTAAGGGTAAGGGGAGTCTATTTGGATATTGTGATTCTTATATGGTTTAGATACACTATGGTAGAAAATTCATCTCAAAGGTCTACAAAATCAAATCTCACAATCGGGGGGGGGGGGGTGAAAAATCAATATATGAAATGACTACCATTGGTGAACTTTTCATGAAAGATGATGTTATTCCTCATGGTTGGGGAGGAATCATTTTCAAAATAATAAATTGAGCATTTAATATTTATTTATCTTGAACCAAATTTTTTTATCAAAATTTATGATAAAAATACAAAATGTTTGAGATGAAAACAAGTCATTGGACTAAAAAAAAGTTTGGAAAAAATTTAAAAATTTAATTTTGAGTAATTATGAATTATTTTGTTTTAATATTTTTTTAGTTTTTTTAGTTTATTTATTTTAAAAAAACACACCCACACAAAATAGAAAGAGGAAAAAAAGGTTTATGAAGAAAGTAGGAAAAAATGAATGATATAGGAAGAATAAGATAGAAATATATAGATATATAGAGAGATGAAGAAGAGAAAAAAAGGGAGTTTAAGGGAAAGAGGTGCCACCGGGTTTAGATTTAGTGGGTCACTGACTTTATCCAATGGTGGGTCGATAAAAGTCAATATGTTTTATGGGGTGTGAATCCAATCATGGTGATTCTTTAACCAATGGCCATTAACCATGAATTTAATTTTCAAATAATGGTCTTGTACTTTCACTTCACCAAATGGGAAAACATTAGAAATAATAAAGGGCCTTCCCAATGAGAATTAAGATTAACAGGGTGAAGTTGAAATCAAGATTTGAAGAGAATTATATTTTAACCTTCATGGAATACCTTTCATAGGATGTGTTTTTCATGGAGTGTATTATCCATTTCTTTATAAAGATTGGAACTATCCTTATAATCTAGATGAATTTATTCCAATTAAATCAATTGAAACAATCTATCTTCTATATATTTTTTACAATAAGAATTAAACATTTTCATGACCCAACATGACTTATGTTGTATTTAAATTGGTAAATGACACACTTTACCAAAAACTATCCTAAAATGATAAATTAAAATGGGTGTTTTATAGGAAGTTTGATAATCCCAAAGCACCTCAGCTAGTCTTTCAGGCTAGTCCTTTCTGGTGGGATTTACAATTCTCTCAAGGACTATTTTCACTTATCTATTAGAAAGTTAAGCCATGCCATTTTTTTGGGGGTGATATGTAGTTGAAGTTTTATGTATAACCCCATTATTTTTCAAAAGATATTACATGGTCCGATTATAGAAATGAGTTCATAATTCAGTTATCAAGGCACTTAGTGTTCCAAATTGATGAAAAATTTGGGTTTTTAGGAACTTGCTAACAATATGTGCATCATCCTTCTTAGTCAGTTTAGCATTGAAAAACCTAGAAACATAATCGATCATAAGATGGATATATGAATATCCATTGGAAGGGGAAATGGTCCCATGAAATTGATTCCCCAAACATCAAAGATCTCTTAGATGATTAAGCATTTGGAAAGTGGGACATGATTGAAATAACTCACGTGAGTCTTTAAAGAGAGAAGTCTAGAAGAATCCTAAGTCAGGGACCTTTATGGAGGTCCTTTGTGGTCCAAAGTGTCTACCACCATGCATTGAGTGATAGAATTCTAAGATAGTGGAATGCTGATCTTCATAAAAACATCTCTTAATTACCATGTCAACCCTACTTTTCCAAATTTTATTATCCTTCCAAAAATAGAATTTTGAATCAATTTTCAACTGTACTTTTTATTATTTTGAATTTTTTTTTGAAAAAAACACCAGAAACTAAGTAATTTATAATTGGGGCATACCATTGTAACTTTGGGGTAAGAGACGATAGTTGTTTAGTTGAAAATTTAGGATCAATTATTTCTGAATGAGAAGAATTAGAAATTCTACTCGGGTGATCAACAACATAGTTTTCTTTTCGAGGTCCATCTTTAATCAAAATGTCAAACTCTTGGAGCATTAAGATCTATCTTATTATCCTTGATTTGTAATTTGTTTTATTAATTAATAAATTTAAAACTGGCTGGTCTATAAAAATGACGATTTTAGCACCTAACATATAAGTCCAAAATTTATCCAATGAAAAAAACATCTAAAAGTTCTATTTTAGTCACAATGTAGTGATATTGTGTTTCATCCAATGTTTTTGAGGCATGATCGATGAAATGAGGAATTTTTTCTCTTTTTTTGACCAAGAACATCCCCAATGGCCCTATCAGAATAATCACACATCAATTCATAGGGTAAGGACCAATATGGGGTTGTATTATTGGGGAAAATTTAAAAGAAACTTTGATTTTTATGAAGTATCTCTTAAAAGCCTAATAAAAATGGAATGTAACATCATTATGGAGTAAATGAGTGAGCGGGAGGGAAATCCTACTGAAGTTATGGATGAATCGCCAATAGAACCTGACATGAACAAGAAATAAATGAATGTGTCAAAATGATGTGGGTTTAGTAACTGATTGGATCACCATAATTTTGTTAGGACCGACTTGAATACCCTCTTATGAAATTATCTGTCATAGAAAAATCCCATCAGTAAGCGTGAAGTGAATTTTTTCAAAATTCAGTAAAAGGTTACATTTGACACACTTTTTTAGGACCAGAGAGAGTGAATGCAAGAAGGATTCAAATGAATCATAATAAATGGAAAAGTCATCCATGAATAACTCTATGAAATTATAAATGAATTCAGAAAATACACTCATCATAAACCTTTGAAATTTTTTAGGATCATTAAAAAAGAAAAAAGGAATTCTCCTATATTCATATGTTCCAAATGGGCAAGTGAATATATTATTTTCTTGGTCCTGAGATGAAATTGGGATTTGGAAGTAGCTAGTGTATCCATCAGAAAAGCAATAATGAAACTTTCCGGATAATAATTCTAGAATTTTATTACATAAAGAAAGAGGGTAGCGGTCTTTTCATGTTTTAGAATTCAATTAAAAATATTCAATGCACACACACCATTGTTTTTACTTGAATTGTGGCCACCTACCCATGTTCATTTTTGATAAAAGTTACCCCACTCTTATTAGGTACCAATTAAATCAGACTAACCCATTCACTATCAAAAATTGGGTAGATAATATCAGATTTGAGAATATTAGTAATATATTACCTAACCACATTAAGTATGAGTGTATTAAGTCTTATTTTAGGTCGTATGATTGGTTTGGATGACTATTTAAGATGTATGTGATTCATGAAAATGGTAGGTTTGATTCCTGGTATGTCATTTAGGGTCCAACATAAGGCCTTTTTTCCTCAAACACCTAAACCAGTTTTAAATCCTCGGTTTCAGTAAGTGTGGTAGAGACAATGACAATATAAGAGTGACCATGGAAAAATAATGAATATTTTAGTTGTGCATGAAGAGGTTTCAAATCAGTATCATCTTTAATTTGTGGAATAGATTACTCAGAAATGGAGGAATGAGTTTCAGTTGGTTTCGATTCATTTTACTTAATACTTTACAATGTGTAATAGTATATATTAGAGTTGATATTGGATTCAAGAGAGTTTTTAAAAGCTTCTAGATTTATAGAGTCTATAAATGAAATGTCAACATTAATTTCCCCATTTATGACTTAGTTAATCATGGTGAAAATTTCACAAGATCCCATCTCATTAGAATATGATGAACATTGTGGAATGTGGTTCAATTGACTCTCAGATCTGTCCTCAGAAGCATATTGATAAGGAAAAGTGATCCTCTGATGGGTATCTCATAGATTTAAATTTTTTGAACTTGACTAGTTGGTCACCAAATTCCATGGATAATATACTTACAAGGACATCAATCTTAGTTCTAGCTTTCATGAGGATTGGTCCTCCTATAAATAAGGGAGATAAAGAAGAGGTTGTCTCAACTTCCGTATTAAGGAAATAGAAATAATATAGTAATATAATATCACTAAACTAGATAAGTATATCCAAAATTATTTCCTCATGACTAGCTATGTTTTGATTGTATAACTGGATGACAACACCCTTTGGGTGCAATGAAAATAGACCAAGGTTGAATATGGATATGTGCATGAAGTTTATTGAGGATTCTAGGTAAATTATTGAATTATAAAAGTTTGAACTCCCTACTTAGAATGGAACTGTAATGGTCCTTGGATCCTTTCACTTCATGGGTATGGAATGCTGGGTTGAAACATTCTTGATGGTCCAATGTTTTATCTTATGAGTGCACAATTCTTTAAAAAACTTTGTATACTTATGATTTTTTTGATGAAATCTAATAGGGGAATTTTTACTTCAATAAGTCTAAACATGTTGATTATTTTAGGATCAGGTTCAAATGACTTCATTGAATTAGATATGGATTTTGGAAAATAAATTATTTTCCTTAGAGGAATTTAAGGTGGTGAGGGAGTGGGTTTAAGTTATTTTTTCTGTATTTTTTTCTTTTCATTTCCAATATCAACATTCAAAGGTTCATTTGAGGATCTATCATGAGGCATGGAAATTTTATTTCTACATCGAAGTGAAATTTCACCCACATTTCCCTTATGGTTTATAAATGGTTGAGCTGGGAGTTGGGAAGAATTGGTTTGTTTTCGTTGACTTATGTGGGATTTAAGTTGACCAATTTGGGTATCAATTTTTTTGAGGCTAGAATTGGAGGAGGAAAGATATTCCACAACAATTTACCATGGATTATTATAAGAAGATGCATATCCCACACTAGTATTTCCTTGATTTGGGTTCTTGGGAAAGTTATTGTATTGGGTTTGGAATTGGGAAGGATCATTAAGATAGAGGAATACAGGAGGAGAAAGTGAATTATTGATCCTTTGAGGTTAAGGAATAAAAGGATAAAGTTTTTGGAAGTTACCACCACCTTGACCATACTAGAATTGGTTTGGATTTTGAGGAGGTAACTGAGGGGGTGAGAGATGAGATTACCATACCTAAAAACTAGGTATTGTTTGAAGAGAAGGAATCAGAGTGGGTTTGGTTTAAGTTTCTAATGAACTGAACTGATTGTTGAGGGTTAGTGTTTATCTGAGAAAATGATGTGTTGAGCTCCATTCTATTAGAATAATAATATGGATCATGTTAAAGTTATGGACATGTGTCAGTTGGATAAGCTAGTGACCTGTAGATTCCAATGTTTTTGATAGGTCTAGGGAACATATATTGTAGAGAAGAAGAAGTTAGAGATTTGGCAGCCACAACTAATTATCTCAAAAGACCTATAAGTTCACTCATCCACTAATTCATCTTGTTGTAATCTATGTATTTATTCTCTTGGACTTGTTTAACTGGAGTAGAGAATTTTCTTGAGTATGTAATTATTGTGTGTTTTTAGTCAGGTTTCTTATGAGATCTTGGGAAACTGCAAGAATTTTTTTTCAACAAGATCACCACCACTTGAGACATCAATGAGTGGTTTATCCATAGCCAATAACTCCTTATATAAGTATTGAATCAAGAGTTGGTCTGGTATTTGCTGGTGTGGGAAGGTTGCCACAAGCTTTTTGAACCTATCCCAATTCTCATAGAGTGATTCATTATGGAATTGACAAATACCACTTATTTCCTTTCAGATAAAATAAGTAAAATAAGAAAAAAAAATAATTTCTCTAATAAGAGTCACTTCATGTCATTCCATGTGGTTATAGAACAATAAAGGAGGTAGTATAGCCATGACTTGGCAGAGTAAGCTAAGGAGAAATGGAATGCTTTAAGTTTGATTTGTTCTTCAGAAACCCCTTGAGGCTTCATGGCAGAGCACACCACTTGGAACACTTTGAGGTGAAGATGAGGATCCTTATGATATATCCCATGGAAATTAGGTAGAATATGAATCAAACCTAATTTGAGTTCTAAATCTGCCTCAATGTTAGGATATTTAATACCAAGGGTTTGTTAATTCATATTAGGGGTAGTGAGTTCTTCAAGGGGTTTTTCCCTAATATTGGACATATATAGTCCAATTGTATGAGAAATTAATGGTTATGGAGTGATTTGATTATCACTAATGGTCCTCATAAGTTGAAGAAGAGTTCACTCGATTTATAGGTCAAACAAATCTGATGGATTGTTTGGGAGGATATGGGGAATTCAGAAATATTTAGAAGGGATTAAGAAGTTGGGGTTTTCTTTATATATTTTTTTTTCTATTTTTGATTTTTATGATAAGGATGGGTTTTATTTATGTTTTTTTTCGATATTTTTTGTTTTGTTTTTTTAATTGTTTTTGTTATTTTAAATAATAAAAAACTATCAACTACTAGTTTTTCCATCCCCAGAAATGACACCATTTTAAGCATGGATAATAGTCTCTTATCAACCGTTTAACGGTCTGGTTCTCTACTAATTTGTATAGAGACAATCTAGTTGAATCCTCAGTGATGGTACTTTTTTAATAAATGACTGTTTTTGTTTTGTTTATATATTTAATGGGGGGGGGGGGTGTTTGTAGAGATTAATTAAACTGATTAATAAATGATGTTTGATTTATAAATTTGATAAATGTTGGGGTGAGTTAATTATTGGGGATTTAATCTTATGATATCCTTGAGCTTTTCTTTATATTGCATTAAATTGACACCACATTACAAGATTATTTTTGATCATAATTCCTAAGTGTTGAGGCTTTAATATAAGAATTAAATTAAATAGGGTTATAATCTCAATAAAATCTTGTTTATGATAGTGTATTTATGTTTCCAATAATCCCTGGAATCCCCACATTAAACAAAACAAGTCATTAATCCATGAAATTTTATATTTAACATACACAATGTTAACCTAAAGAATATTCATCGAGGAAAAGATCTCAATCACTTAACATCACAAAATTATAACTCACCCCAATGGGATATTTAATTATAAATTTGTTTGGTTAAAAATATGGTTGGAATGTTTATGAAGATTAGTTAAAAATATAATAAAAATAATGGGACAAGATAAGACTAGTTCTCCAAACACACACAAAAATGTTGAAGAGAATTAAACACAGAATTTTGATTGAATGAGAAAGAAAGAGGAAAGGGTTTATTTTGATTTGTTTAAACTATTTTAATACCATTAATATTATGAAATATATGGTGGATGATAATAATAGATACTTAATAAGAAACATTCATTAAAATTCAATTGAAATAAAAACAAACCGATACGATTACAAATAAGAAGAACATAAAAGAACATGAAAACATAGAAGAGGAAAGGTCTCTAAAGTGAAAAATTGAGTTTGGAAGCTCTTATAAGAACTTTAAAAATCATTTGGTCGTTATAATTTACCCTCCCCTATTCCAAAATGCCAACCCCTTTCAAGGAGAACAGGGGGATGTATTTATATCCCAAGATGGTAGACTGTTTGCATTCCAAATCTGTCCCTCAAGTTGTATCAACAATTTATCAATTACAAAAACCAAATATAGAGAAATATTTTTATTCAAAATTATATATATATATTTTCAAAGTACGACCTCCAAATTTCAGGGCCATTTTACGTTTTTAGTCAAATTTATGGCTGTTTAACTAAATAAAGTGTTGCTGTCTATTTTTATCCACACTTTTTCAAATGACACAATTTAAATGGATTTTTTAATAATAATATTCCCTAAAATATGAACCATTTATTATAAAATATTTCTGTCCCATATATTATGTTTCCCACCACAAAAGTATCTCTCATTTAGTCTTATGGACTGGGAGAAAAGTCAAGAAAGGGGGATTTTTTTAAATTCCTGGATAGAAGGGTGGGATGGACTTCAAATCATCAGTTAGGCCCCATATTGGTGGATTTTGGCCTTAATTTTTTTTATCCAATATTATTTTAGATATATAGGAATATATTCATTATTTTCAATAAATGTTGTATTCTAGATTGATCCCAACAATTATATCTTTATGGATGTTATAGTTTTCATCAAAGATTCTTTGGGCCTTTTTGTATGGTATATAAGGCCCTTTAAATGGCCTAAATGGCCCAAGATCCATTGGAATTATTTTTATAAAATTGAATTAGGAACCATAAGAAATAATAATCACATAATTTGGATAATTATGGTGAGATTTATAATTAATATAGTAAAATGATTCGAATCTAGATTAATAAAAATAATGCTAAAAAATTATATTTTATATTAAAGCATGATTATTTCACATCAATTATGCACATTTCATTGAATGCTAGTAATATAGTTAAATAAAAAGTTATTAATAAATTAATAACATCAGATAGACCTAGAAAGTAAAATTTGTATATATATAACGCATGGAAGTCAAAACGATTCTATAATCCACTTTCAAAACATTTCTTTTTTGTTTTCCAAAACCAAAAAATGTGTTTTGAAACAAAATCCCCTAGAATAATCCATTTTAGGACCACAAACACATCATTAACATTTCTCAAAACAAATAACTTTTTTATTCAAATTAAAATATTCACATTAAAACAATTAGTCAGTCGAAGCCATCCCAAATCACCCATTTGGAAATCCACATAAAAAACTCAAAAAAGACTCTTAAATTTAAAAAAGGTTTTCCAAACATATTCTAAAACTCAATTAAAAAAGAAAATAAATAACACACACAGGGTTTAATCATGAAAAATTGGTCACCATTCATATCACATGGAATATATCAATATAAACAAAGAAGGTTCCATAATAATAAAATTAGGGTAAAAGATACAAAAAATAACTAGATACAACTATCCTCAACCGATAAAAAAATAAATCAAATGTGTTGTGGGATCTATTGTGGGATTACTAACAAGAGAAGAACGTAACCATATAAAGGTATAAAAATATATAAAACAACTACCGGTATGCAATAATGTTCAAACCAAAATTCATATAATTATCCCACATAATCCTAGTTGTGATGAAAACCCCCACTTATCCCTTTGTGACTATCATGACTGGTGGGTCTCAATCGACATGTGAACCAACTCACATAACAAATTAGATATTACACCTATTACCTATTTTCCCATGACCAATAAAATAAGAGAGGAATAGAAACAAAAAATAAAAGTATTAAATGAATGGAATAACCAAATCTACCCTGACTCATAACACCCAATGATAAACAACCATGTAAATGAAATTCCCCAACAACATGTTAAGCAAATTACCATACAAGAGAAGAAGTAATCCTCTCATAGAAAGGTTCAATGTCCATCACTCCTATTAGAGTTTGGGTAGTAACTGAAATTGAAGAAGCCTATATGATCAATCCGTGGGAGAAAAAAAGACATGAACATCATCAATTCAGGGTTAAAAACCAAATGATTCATTTAAAAACTAGAAATCAATCCAAATCAACAATCCCACAAACAAGAAACACATAAACACACCAAGGGAACTTTTCCTTTGAAATCACCATTTTAAATAAAGAATTTTGAAATCACCCTCCCCCAAGGTGTTTCTATAAAACCAAGATGAAATTATATTTCAAACAAAATTGACCTTAGTTGAACACACACATAAATTTCCCTAACAAGGAAAATCAAAAAAACCCTTTTCAAAATTCTATTTCATTTTGAAAACCAACCACCAAATGAATGATCATGATATCCCATTCTACATTTAAAACACCATCCATAAGTGAAACAAACATTTTGTAAATAATTCTATAAATCCATGTATAGAAATAAACTTTTTAAAAAATCATTTTATTTTCAAAAACAAGGTTTTAAAATCAATCACAACCAAATCACTTCACAAACATCAAAAAAAGGTTCAAAATAACTAAATAAAAAAAAGATAATCAACAAACTCGTAGATCCACCTACAATAAGTAAAAAATAACCTTTTGATAAATCCATAATCAGGAGGAGTCCAAACTATCTAATTGGGGAAGAAAAAATTTTGTGCATGTTTTGACCACAATGTTGGGTAGTTGTGTGCCAATCAAGTTGCACAACCTACTAAAGATCCAAACTTGACTACACAGACACCACATGATTTCTTAAGCCATTCTTGATAACTGTGAAACTCAAGTTCTCCTCTCTTTCCACCCTAAAACCAAGTAGTGATCCCTAATATCATATAAATACTCAAAGGGAATCAAATAAAATCAATTCACATTAGAATATATTAGAATAAACTAAAAAAATATTAAATTTTCAATCCAAACCCAAATTCCTCTTGAATCTTTAATATTGGGATGATAAAGAGCTAGCTAGACTCTCCACACCCTTACCTCCCAAGCTATGACAACCTTAGTCTATATTTTACCAAGACATCCCTAAATGACAAAAATATTCATGAGTATCCATATAAACCTTCAACTAAACCTGGACAACCCAAAAAATAGGTCCTACTGAGGATATAGTCTATGTCACTATTTTATAACAAACTGAACCAAGCTGCCACTAAAATCAGAAATTGGACCAATTCACCACAAGGCCCAAAGGGCATTTCTGATCCTCATAGGCTGGAAACTATTGCCTAAGAATCATTGGAATCCCTTTGAGAATAATTTCACCCAAACCAGAGATAAATAAATAAGAATAAATAAATAAAAATCCAAGATAAATATATATTACAACAAGTTAAAACCATCTACAATGATCCAACCCATTTGCATATACAAAAATTACATCTAAAAACATAAGGATTCAAAAAATCATATAAGATACCACACTAAAAAAACAACTCCAAACCAACTCGAGATGATCCAAAACCATATCAATGCAACCTTTGGTTTCTATCCACCACCCAACTCACCCCAGATCTTCCACGATGAGAAAAATATGACTTCCACTGGAAACCTGGAACCTGAAATATATTGGTGTGAAATAAAAATACCAATAGGTCACAAAAACCCACCGAATATATGAAATATGTTTCCTAAGACAATTTATCAATGAAAATTTTAAGGTATAACTAGAAAGTGAATATTATATATATTTAACATATGAAAATCAAAACAATTCCATAATCCACTTTCAATAAATTTATATTTTTTTTCCAAAACCTAACACACACTTTTTGCAAATTAATCCACTGGCCTAATCCATTTATAACCACACACACATCATTGAAGTTTCTAAAAAACAACTCATTTGTTTTATTTAAATAAAACTAACTACTTTAAATCGTATATATGGATGAATCCATCCCAAATCACTCCTTTTTTAAATCCACATCAAGGAACTAAAAAAGAGTCTTAAATTTCAAAATGGTATTCCAAACATCATTGAAACTCATTTTCCATACAACTAATCCAACCCACACATAGGTAAATAATGAAAAATAAGTCGACATGTATAAAAAAAATCATATGTCAATATAAACAAAGAAGGTTCCATAATAATTAATGTAAGGGAAATGATATAATTAAGAACTAGATCAAATTACCCTTAATAAATAATTTACCAAGCAATCAAATGTGTCACGAGATCTATATTGGGATTCATAAATGTGAAGCACCTAACCCTATAAAGGTATACCAACTTGTGAACCAACTATAGATATGCACCAAAGTTCAAATCAAAAGTCATCAAACTAGACCACATGAACCTCATTGTGATGTCAACCTAACTTTTAGCCCTATGTTCATAGCACAAAAGGTGGTCTATTAGCAGTGTACAAATCCAATAAACGTAAAAATTAGATCTTAAAATTAGTAACTTATTTCCCAAGAACCATAGAGGAATTGAGGCATATAACCAAAAAAGACACATCTGACATATAAGGAATAAACAAAGCTACCATCACCCCTAACACCAAATTATGAACAACCCCATAAATAAAATTCACTACAACATTTCAGGAACATTACCACAAAAGGGAGGGAATAATAATCTCTTAGAGATCAATAAACCACACAAGAGGTAAATAAACAAGGGTAGATCATGGGGTGTCTTTCACAAACACCATTTAACAAACAAAGTTCTATTTATTCCTTTAACACCAAAACATGACTCAAGATTCCAAGACCTTTTCCAATTCATAAAACAACACTTAAAAAATTTCTCCAAAATGATGTAAAATACTCAAATCACTCAAAACATCTCAAAGACACCTATCACACATGGCTCTCACCATTTTAAAACCAAAACAATGCCAAAATCCATCCATTTCATTCAAAAAAATTAAAATCAAACATCATAGTGTTTTCATAATGTGAAAATCACTCAAAAATTCAAAACCATCATTTGAAACCCATTAATGAACTCCTTTTATAAATCACTTTGATGTAAATAACTAAATTCAAAACTAATATAATTTTTAAAACATTGTTTTCACTCATTGAAATAAAAAATTAGGTTAAAACCTGATGAAAAACCTAAAAACCATTTAAAAACAATTTAAAGGCATTTCAAAATAGCTTAGGACCTTTAAAATTTCCTTTTTAAATATGAAAACATGGAATTAAAATGAAAAACCATTTATTACAAGTTCAAAACACCATGAAATGGTTTAAAATTACTAAAAATATATTACATATAATCATACTTTCATAAAAAGGTAATTTAGAAAGCTCAATAAAGCTTTGAATTCAAAAATGAAACAATTTCATAGACACACAAACCTTAAAGAGATGAGGATCAAGATGAAACTCTTCAAAAAATGATACCTTCAATGGTGACCACATCTACAATAATAGAAATGGTGTTTACAAACCCTAGAAACCAAAAACCCCAACATTAGATCTACCCAGAATCCTGAAATCATTGATAAGAGATATAGGGTAAATGGGGGAAGCTAAAACCAATAGAAAATAGAGAGGGAAGGGAGGAAGAGAGAAAAAGAGGAAGAAATACCTTGGATCTACTTGAAAAACACCAAAGAGAGGGAAATGATCTATAATATAAAGTATATGGATATCCTTTAAGGCTCCCAAGGGTTAGTCAACATGGGTGGGGAGAAATAGGGTTGAAAACCCATTAAATTAAAAAGGATTATTTTGGGAAATACCTGAAATTTAAACACCTAGACATGCCACATGGTTTGGTCGCATGATTTTTCAAACCATTCAACAACCAATAACTGGACACTACCTATGTTATCACCCCTTGAATGGTTACTCTTGGGGTGCTACATGGTTTGAAATAACATACACATCACCTGAGACATACCACAATCCCTACACAATATTTTGGGAGCTCAAAAAAGTTTGTTAATCCATGTAGAATCTATTCAAAATAAATATATCAATATGATAGGAACAACTGCATAGGAAACCCATGGTTAGTACCAATCATGATCCTCAAAAAAGACTCAAAAAACATGAAATTTCATTCCTCAACCAAGAAAAACTCAAAAAAACCTAAGAAATGATAAAATAATAGAAATTAAAAAACATAGTGACATGAGGATTGTTAAATTCCAGTAGTTTATTTATTTTAGAGAATGTCACATACACATATCACTTCATTTCCAATTATGTATGAGATCATTCTGGTGGTACCCTATTGAGTTTTTTACTCACACCATTCTTAGGCTGCTATTTCACTTGGGTACTCAAGCAGACTCTCACTTGGTTTTCGGTAAAGGTTGGGCTGATGCTCGAGATTAATCGAGTGGGATAACTCAAGTATATACATGAATATTGGGTCAAGGTATGGACCCATGTTGTTGTGGAATTTTTTTTAATGTTTTTATTTTTTTATTCTATATATGTTATTAAACTAGAGGTTGATAGAGTTTTATGAATGTATGTATGATTCCACATTCATATTATTATTGTTGGATGTTTTATTTATGATATTTACCCTGGTCATTTTTTATTGATTATTATGATTAGTTATTTCATTTTATGACTTTGAACTACAATATAGGGGGAATAGTATCCTCATTGTACCACTTTAGACTCCCACTACTAGATGGCAGCCTCTGGCATAGGAAGAGGTGCACCTGAGGTCAGGTGGCACCACCGGTCAGGTTACCATTCATAGTGGGTCGAGCTGGGATGTTACAACAACATTACTCATATATTTATGAAATTTATGAGTAATGGAATTTTGTATATTTCTGTATTAGATATGATCCCCACTTCCTATATAAAGGATGTTCGAACCCTTCGGTGATTGTGCGACCCTTCTTGCAACCCTCCTAGCCAGAACTCTACCCTTCCAAAAGTTCCCTCTCACTTTCTTCTTTTCCACCTAGATATTAGAATATCCTGTGATATATCATCCAAAGAGTTTAGATGATTCCTAGAAACCTATGGATACACCTCAAAGGAAAGAACCTTTAGGTTTTTAATTTGGTGATCATTATTAAACACATCTAGAAATAACTATCGAAGGAGAAAGTTTCGTATGTTCTTCATTTCGAGTTTACATGTTTTCTATTTCAGATGCATTGAGTTCCTGGGATTTAGTGTTTTGTTTTATTCTTGATATTATATTAAGTGTTAATTTATATAAATATCTATATTAGTGGTACTAAATCCTTCCATGTTTTTTGATTCATGAAAATTATTGATAGATGAAAAATTTTCCTATCACATTACATATCATATTTAAGTTGTTAAATTTGACACGTTATATTTTTTTTGTTGGTTATTTTTTAGGAATATGATATTTGAAATTATAAGCTACAACACAGGGTCAATCATTGTATTTTCCACTATTTGTATCATACTACATCAAGGAATCATAGGATATGACTACCCTTCTATGTTTTTAGAAAAATACATCATCGTACCACTCTTATGATATCTTAGCCAGTCATAAAATATGATATTGATATTATAGGAGACTACAAAATAATAAATCAAAAAATATGGTTGATAAAGACTGTTGGTTTACTATAAAACTTACTTTATGATTCAATTTGAAATATAAAATATGATTTAAGTTTTATTTTTTTCTTTAATTCAATTATGAATTGAATTTTATCATTTAAATTTTTTTATAAATAATGAAACAATAATTTTTGGGATATTTATTAATTTATAAAATTTTAATAAATAAATTAATTACAAATAGTTTGCAATTAATTATTTTTTTGAAACATTTACTTATAAATATTCCGTAAATATTAAATTTTAATATAAAAAATATACTTTTAATATTATATTATATATATTTAAATTTAATTATATATTTTATATATGAAAATTATAAGATTAGTTTATAAGGAGGTTGTAAATTAAAAAATAAGGTGAAATATAAAGTGTTTATATTTAGAAATTTTTTAGTTCTTTATAATTGATTAATTTGAATTGTTCAAATTAAAAGATCCTTTTTTGGAAGTTATTTGAACCTCATCAGAAAAGTTTTGATAATTGATTTGATCAAATGTTTAAATAATATTATGTATATGATATTTAGATTATATAAATAGTTTACATAATATAAATTGGATTCAAATATATTTAAAATTCAAAGAAATATCACATATTTAATGGAAATTATATATAATTAATACTATGAAAAACTAATATTATAAAATTAATATAAATATTTTATATTAATAATTCAGGAATGTATATATTGATTAAATAAATATTATAAAATGTTTATATTTAACTTTAATTTATGAATTGTTCATAGATGATTATTATATGTTTAAATATATGAACTGTTTATTTATTTAAATGTTATTCCTTTTTTATTCATGGATATAATTTTTTAATTCATTTTGAATAAGTGTATTCTTTAGTTTGAAACTAATTCTTATAAATTTTGATTCCTTACATTACATTCTATTTATGATTACATAATATTTAGTGTTTCATCTATGAAAGCCTTAGTTTTTAATTAAATTTATTAGCTTGAATTTAGTTATTAAATATAGTCATACATGTTAGGTGTTAGAGTTATGTTGAATTGGATTCTATCTTGAGTAAATTATCCTTGGTTAGAGAGACTTTGTATCAGACTTACCACCGTCTTGGAGTCTTATGCCTTGTTCTAGAAGGGTGGGAGTTGATTATTTACAGATCTTGACTTACTCATGTAGATATTTTCAATCTCATATCTTTAAACATTTACATGAAGTGTTTATGTAATTTTTCATGAGATCAATTTGGATATTTTTAAATATGTTTGGGTTCTATTTTTGTATGAGTAACACAAACTTTGGGTTATGTAAAAAGGTTCATATTAATATGGTTTGAACATAATGATTTGGTGGAGTAAATAGGATTCCAAACAAAATTCCTATAATCATGAATACATAAAGTCCATAACATGAGATAAGAAAGTGAGAATTAAATACCCTTAAAAATAATATATTTTAGATTCCTTATATAGTGGCACTTTTCACGATCTCAATCATCCAACTAGGTAGGTCATGCCCTAGCATGGTGACCATGAATTATCTTGTATAAGACAAGAAAGTAATAAGTGAAATTGGATTATATAACTAGGTAGGTTATGCCAAGACGAGTGACTTTGTATTGTCTTGTGGAAACCTATTATTGGCATTTTGTTGGGGTTATAATTAGATTCTAAACCTAAAGAGTTATGATACCATGATAATAGTGTTGAGTTTATATCCATATAATGGATTTGAATAAAGTGTTGTCCTCTAAACTATCCAAGAGTCATATATGATATGATTGAGATTATACCCTCCTTGAAAATCTAAGTGATGAGAGGAATTTGATATAAGACTCATTGATTAGTGACATATAGATATTTTCCTATTAATGGACATGATGAGTTTAAAATGGGTCATAATTTTAGTGGGATCCCATTTTATAAAAGTCCATATCTAATGGTTATAAAACCTGATACACATCTAAATTTTTTGTTGATGTAGATAATAAAATAATGATAATAAAAATTAAATTTGAAATCAATCCTTAGTATGGAGACACATAATGTAAGAAACTCCAAGGTCTGATAACTTAGGAAAAGTTCTTAGGGAAAATTATCTGTGTTAGACCAACGTCTTCCCGAATAACCAAACTATTGAAGTTGTTTAATACATGGAATCTATATTCTTATAATGAATAAGATGAATCAATTACGGCTTAAAAGAAATTAAATAGAATATGACCAAAGTAATTTTAGCCTCTTCTCATATATTCAATATGATTGGATATGTAAATGACCTCGTGGGGCCAATGGTTTCCTTAAGGATCATTTTGGTAAAGGAATATATTCTATTGTTAACAATGGAAATGTTCATAAAATGTGAACGATTATAAGAAAATTTTAATTTATACTATCATGTTTTGTGAATATATGAACAACTTATGTGATATATAGGTTTTGGTAATATATTGATAATAAGAGTGGGTAAATTTCAAATTAGAATAAGAAAAGTTAGGGATTCCCACAATGTTTATTTGAGTATCCATTTAAGGTCATTTTAAACTTGAAGGTGTTATCAAAAAGTATTAATTACTCATAATATGTAATTGTATAATGAGTAATGATCCATGTCAGGTGTTAGTGTTATAGAAATCAATTATTTATTTTTAGAGGGTATGTGATACCAAATGCATACTTTACAGGTTTTGTAAATATAAATAAGTTCAAAATTAAGGAAATAGTTTATAGATACTATAGTTTACATTATAATAATTAATCAATGAGTTTCTATATCAAGGATTTGAATATAAAAGAATCTATTAAGATCAAATAGGTTTAGTAAAATTATGTGCATCTTCAACTCATTTTTCCTATATAATAAGAGAAATAGTTCATTAACAAAGTTTTATTATGAACAAATTGGTATGATTAATTTTATACACATGGTTTAAGATTCATCCAAATTTATAACTTTTTCTAGACAGGTAAAAAGGATATAAGTTTATTTATCCACTATAAATAATTTATCTAGTTTGTTTAAATTTGAGGGAATATGTTTCTGGAAGACATTAGTAGAATAGTTTAAAGAATAAATACCTATTTTTATAAGAAAATGTTAAAATAACATATAATACTATATATGATATGAGAGAAATAGTTTATTTCTTAAACATTTATACTAGTGGAAAATAATAATTATTTTCTAGCATAAGGGTCTTTGTGTATCTTATAATGATATTATAAAATAATATAGTGTCTAAAGCCTAGTGAGAGTATTTTTAAACTTATGGAAGCTCAAAGTTAATAAATGAAAATAATAACAGTAAAATAAAATAAAGAGTTTTTTAGTTAATATCCTAAATATTTTAGGTTATGTGACAGTGAAGAAAAATATTTAGTTTGTATTTAGTTATCGTGAGAAAGTTAATAACACAATTTTATTAAGGATTATTCAAATCAAATTAAAATGTGAATTTTCACTTAATATTATAGAAGAGATTTAGGTTATCTGATGGTAAATAAAATTGTAAAAGGTTACATTTTTTCACTCGAATAAAGTGAATGTCACATTATCCTAAGGGAGTTTAGGATGTTCTGGTAATAATTTATGTAAATAGTTTCATTATGTATCTAAATATTTCAATAATTTTTTTTGATGAAAATGGTTCCAAGGATGATGTTATTAAAATTTTAAAGAATTATATGAAGATCTATAAAGTTACATTATATCATTTTATGTTGTGGAGTTAAGGAGTTTAAATATGTTCAAGGAGTTAAACATTAAGAATATGATTCCCAAATCTCACCATTATTCAAAATTTATTTATTTATAGATGTTACTCATTAAAGAGTTTAGTGGAAATATTTTATCACATGGTCTCATAGATATGTGTTCTGAATTAAATATTGAGGTAATAAGTTCACACAACCCCAAAAAGTGTAGAAAATATAATAATGGTTCAGTAGTCTATCATATATGATATGATAAATAGATTCTTATTTAGGGTTTTGTTAATAATTCCTAAAAGCGTTTTAAGAATATACAATGTATCATATAAAACAAATCTCTATTAAAATACCATGTGGATGGTTTATGAGTATGATTTTATCTATTTTCAATATATAAGAAGGAATCAATAGTCAATGTATGATGAAATCTTCTATGATTAGTGATTAATCCTGGAATGATAAAGTTTGAAAGATTTTAATAAATATTCAAGAAGGGTGGGGATAATTCCTAGAGAATTTTAATGGAATCATTGGGTTTCATTTAGTAAGACAATTATCCATGATTAGTGATGGTGTATGTGGAATTTTTATGGATTCATCTTATGGAATTGGATGTCATGATCAAACAATTGTCCTTGTTAATTAGATGATTATTGAACAGTTCCTATTTCCAAACCTATGTGTAAGAGTTGTTTTGGAGATCACACATTGTTTAGTAAATTTTAATAAATAATTAAAGGACATTCAATATGAATATTATTTCATGAGGGGTTTCTAATTGGATCAAGATCATACATATATTAATTTTCATAAGGAAATGTTTTTGAAGAGAATGATTTGAGATCATAAAAATCATCAATTTTCATAACGAGAAGAAGGGGATTTATGATTTCCATGAAAAATATATATTCCATAAAAAAATATATAACATTCTCATGAAGAATATTTTAATAATATATTTTAGGATGTCTTGTATTGAGCGAATTATACTTGGGAATTTTCTATGTAATATAAAGGTGGAATTGCAAAAAAGTATCCAACCCATTGATCAACCAACACTAGCTCAACCTCAAGCACATGTGGGACATAGAGGTTGAACATGATTAGGGGATACATATCAAGCTAAGACAGTGGGTGGTAGAGAGGGGCGAGCCTATGTATAAGGCTTATATATTCCCACATGGAGTGTAAAGGAGCAGAGGCGGTGCCACTATATGGGGTGGTATAGCTGTAGCAGGAGTCGAAATGGGGTGGTATAGTGGGGGTTGAGATTTCTGATGAGTTTTTTCTATGCAATGAGTAATAAACCATGACCAAAAATTTGAAATTTAATGTGGGATGTGAAAAGTTGTGTTATTTTTCCTTTATTGAAAAACATACAGACATATTGTGTTTGTCTAATCTGATGTGATCTCATAATCCCACAAACTCAACATAGTCATCATTAATCTCCTACACATATAAACTCCCTAACACATAAGTTAAACACTACATGCTACACCCAATATTTGACCATATCTAGTGATCAATACCAGGTCATGAATAAAGCATGATCGAGCATCCCAAACCCATGGATAAAATATCTATTTTGTATACATTATTTAAATAGAAGAAGAGATGTTTAAGAACAATTATATTAAGGTGACTATATCTTGGATGCATGTGATTATATATTACATGCATGAGGGGATGTGTCAAAAAGGGAGGGTCTGATAATGAATAATGTGATTCCATGACTCTCAACATCACATACAAATTAAACTATATTCGAAGATATTACATCTTCTAAGATATTCATGCGATATTAATGTTCTATAAAATGACATATATTTTTGGATTTTTAATGAATATTGACATGAAATAAAATTTGGTTCCGAGTAAGTGTTCTTTGACTATCATCATCATAATCGTTTTTATTTTTATTCCTTTGAAGAGTAAAAGTCCCGCAGGCAACCCGAGCCTAAGGAGGCCTATAGTAATGTGGTCCAAGGGAATCCCCTAGTATCAGGTTCACCTCCTCAGGTTTTAGGAAATAGATTCTATTCCATGAATTAGTTTGAGTTTTTTGATACTCTTACACGCAAACACACTGGATTATTTTAAGGACATTGAAAAATCACATGGTTCACATGAAGACATTGTATACACTTCATGTAAGAGATAATAAAATGAACTGATAATTTTTTTAAGAAAGGTCCCATCTACTCCTTATGCAAATACAGGTTAGGAAGGAAGATTATTTATGTGAAGCATACTAATAACATAGAATGCATGAAGATTCCTGACCATGCACATGTAAAAAAGAATTTGAAGATAGTGTGCATGTGAAAATAAGAAAAAGGGACAGTGGATAGTTAAATCACATGAATTCATAAATAAATACACCTAAAACATAATCAAGAGGAAAATTATAATAATAAATAATATAAATGAATGTTCTGGGGTATCAGTTTCCATGTAGTGTATCATGCATGAATGAAGTTTTTGAATTCAACAAGGCAATCTTAGTTGAAATTGTGCAAGATCATTCTTGCATAAAATATTGATGAAGAAGTTGTGTGATCCCCTAGAATACATTTCATTGAGGCTGGGAACTTCATCATAGAAGGAGTATCTACCTAAGAATTTGATAAAGTGAAGAAGAATTTAACTTGTAGTGTATGCTAAATTCATTAGTTTTGTATTCTGTAAAATAAGTGAGTTGAAGTGAAAGTTGCATCTTCAACTTATTGAAGATAAGTGGACTGATGTGCATATAATATTATTGATTCAGTAGCATTCTAAGACCCACAATTAAGGGAAAATAGTATCCAGTTGATGAAAATCCATCTAGTGTAGTAGAGAAATATTGTTCAGAGTGTTTATTGAATATCTTTGATGAACTAGTGGTGATAGTATAAACAATTACATTGAATACTAGTGGTACCATTATAAATTACACTACTAACTCATGAATATTTTTTATTTCCTGTAAAAACATTGTTTTTCAATTCTAGTCATTTTTAATAACTAAAAGATATAACGACAATAGAATATTTGAAATAACCATAGGTTGATCATGTAAATGAGTAGGTCTTAGTACCGAACCTTGTAAAAATCATTGTGTGCTGTTGTCTATTTTATTTTCTATATTTCATGTGTATGTAATTGTTGAGAGAAACCAATAGATCCATACCTATTAATAAGGTAATAGGTACAAGACTAAGTGGGGATAATTGAAAATAAAGTAAATTTAGTAAAAAGTCAGGTATACTGATTCACCCCCGCTCAATGTCCCTACATGATCCATCTAGGATCTAAAAGTGGTATCAATTCATAGGTCCGCCTCTGATTGGATAAAAGTTTTTTCCTAGTTATTTTTATAAGGTTTATATCAAGTGAAGATTTGAAACTAATTATGATGCAGCTCAGGTGGAAAATTTAATCTCCACTCTTATTGAGGAAAACATGGAGGTATATGCCAAGATTCTGAAAAAAGTAAGAAGAGGTAAGAAAATTGGTTGAGAAAAATCTCAAAGAAATCAGATAATGATCAATGCGCTCTCTTAAAATCAGTTGACTATGATTTTTATGAAGAAAATAGTTCAAGTTATAGAGAGTGTGAGGAATTTGAATATATAAATATTGTCGAAGGATTCTACTATCAATTTAAAAGGTATATGAAGAATGTTCCCTAAAAATTGATTTTATATATACTTTGTTATTTCATAGATATTTTTGAATTTAGAGCATATCTTGGAGAAGAAATAAATACACTATAGGATGTAATTGTAGATAAATTCAAAAGGCTAAATGTTATCACAAATATTTTTGAATAAAAGGAAGAATATATGTCTCTTTACAATAAAAATATTTCAATAATTGATGAAAATTTCAATTCCATGCTTATGAAATCAGTTTGAGTAAACATGTTTTTAGTGAAGTAATACATTCACTTGAAATATTGTTCAATGTTTCTATGAATGTCATAGATTCTCAAATTAAAGATAAAATATGTAAGGTCAATGAAATGTTAGTGGATGAAATGACCAAGACACATGAAGAGTATATTCAAAAGATCCATGAAGTGGAATAATCTCACAAATCTACTATCTCTATCAAGGAATCCTAATTGGATGTTAAATCCAAAAGAATCGAAAAACTTGAAAACTCTATGATTGAAGGTAGTAAAAAAATTTAGATCATATTAAGAAACTAAAAAGTGAATAAGAGGGTAATATGACATCAGTTTAAAATTAGAAGTTTGAATTTATCATAAAGTATACAGAACAAGATCTTGAATTGAAAAATTTTAAAGAGACACATGCTGGAACTTCCCAAGTAGTTGAGAAGAAGAATTATTCCACCAAGACACACGAAGAGAGTCAAAACTCAAAAAGTAATGTTTATATAAAAAATATTTATATCGATAATGTATCTAAAGAGACTCATATTGGAATTAATAAGATATTAAAATCATATCTTGATCAACATTCTATAAGCTCATGGAATAAGGTAACTCCTAACATAGTTAATTTAGCTTCTACTAATACAGTCACATCTTCTAGTGTAGGTTCAAATCCAAAATATGGGAAGATTTGGATTGATATAAATGATGATAGATCCACCAAAACAATAAGTCTAGATACTGTTATGATCAAGAAAATTAAACTCCAAAATGATGTTACAAATAAGTAAAGACAAATCTAGAAACAACAAGGCACTAAATCAATTCAGATTGGTACTATAAGTAAAAGAAGAATATTTGTTGGGTATTATTTGTGATACTGGAAATTTGGGAATCATGCCATTGATTATTTAAATAATGTGTTATCATATTAAAATTATACAAGTTCTTCATTCAGGTGGAGCATATGTGAATACATAAAAAACATTCAAAACTAAAGAAGAATAAATAGATGAAGAAGAATCTATCTATCAAGAATGTATTTAGTTATATTGAAGAATTATATGATTATTTAAACATAAGTGGTCATAATTATGATGAGTGATAATATATTCCAACCATGATCTATTCATATATCGATGAGAAAATAATACCACAACAAATGCAGAAGAAAAAAACAAAAGTTAAAATGTCTTCCTTGGGGAATATGCAAAAGAAATCAGTCCTGAAAATTTTGAAGAAATATACTCCCAAGAATAATTATAAGTAGGATTATAATAATTTAATCTCAATCATGAAAATATTCTTCTACTATGGAATGATATGTTATACCATGGACCACTTCAAATTGGCCATGGATATGAATGGAAGCAAACTGAAATCAAGAAGAGAATCAATCTCGGAGAGAAACAAGAAGTTATAATTTATAGAATATATTCTTGATGAAGAACTTGATAATTTACCCAAGAAATCTAACTAAAAAGAATTTAATAATACATGTGGAAGTTTGAAAATAGAACATGTTAAGATGAAATGATTAATCATTTATCTTGAACAATTGTAAGATTCTATAGAAATAAAGAAATATTAGGATGAAGCACTAGAAGAAAAAGTAAAAGGAAAATAGGTTGTTCCACATAAATATCTTGAATATCATGAGAGGTTTTCAACACATTAAAACTCAAGTGTCTCACAAAAATTTTGTGGTAGGTTAAAAAAGGTTGGAAATAATGTAAATAATTTTATAACTATTCAATCTGATCAAAGGGAGATGTTAAAGATAGAAAAACATGAAGTAGGGGAAGGTACTTCTCTATTGAATGAATTGAGGATAAAAAAGACACATAAAATGAAGGAAAATGGAAGTAAAGTGTAAAAAATATCAAAGAAATATAAAATCATAAAATTTAAAGGAGACACAAGCATGAAGAGTACCACACGCTTTATATCTACAAGGAAAGGTGTATTTGGGTTTAGAGAAAATGTTTATCCCTAATAAACCTATTAAGAAGTTCATAAGTGTTCCATATTATTAACTTATTCTCATATAGTATTTTTACTTCAATTTTAGGTAATTGAAGGTGAATTTAACCCTCAATATGAAAAATGAGTTAACAAAGTGGAAGAGAACAGGTTAGAATGATTATTTAGGATCTGATAGAAACTTGAATTATTCCACAATGGTGAATTGTCAACATTAATATCTTAAAGACTATCTGGTGAGATTTTCCACCAGGTCAAATGGAAGGGAGTTGACCCATTTAGGTGGATAAAACATAAATGAGATGATATCAAGGATTATTTCATGAATATCTATAAATTCATGTCATCTCACAGGAATTTAAAAATATAAGTAACCCAATTACACTTCTTTATCTTGTATTGATTATATAAAATATGTTCATTAGGGGGGAGTATTGGTTTATGAGTAAATTAATACAAATGTAGAGTAAATTATTCTTTCATTTTAAATTTATAATATGTTTTATGAAGTGTGTAGGAGAATATATTACTTGATAAATCTATTTTATACTGCCCCCAATTTGATAAATAATTATGTTATGATCATGATATAATATTCATGTTTTTTAATGGACAATATAGAGAACCTTGGTTGCATCCCTCTTGTTTTCTTCACTGGGATAACCCCTATAGACTTAGAGTAGACCAAATAAAGTATCTTTTCCAAGTGAACCATGGGTAATATCCTTATTTCATAAAAGGAGAAGTAATTTCCAAATTCATTAAAAGGCATAATAAAACACTTGTATTAATCCTTTGTATTTATTGTCAATAAGGTAGACAAGGGACATTTAATTTAAGTAAATGGTATTAAAAAAAATCTAAAGGGGGTTATTGAAAATCCCATGCATATGGTTGATGAGTATAGATATATTTTTTCTAAATATATAAGAAGGAATCAAAATTCAATTCATGATGAAATCCTCTATGATTATTGTTTAATCATAGACTAATAAAGTTGGAAAGAGTTTGAGAAATATTCATGAAGGCTGGTGATTTCTGGATAATTGCTTTGGACTCATTGGGTTTAATTTGGTAAGATAATTCTCTATGATTGGTGATGATTCATGTAGAATTTTTATAGATTCATCTTATGGAATTGGATTCCATTCTTAGAAAATTATCCTAGTAAATATTATGATTGTTGAACTATTACTACTTTTAAAGATATGTGTTAGAGTTGTTTGGATATTACACATTGTTTACTACATTTTAAGAAAAAAGATAATGTCATGAAATATGAATATTATTGAATGATGGTTTTATAATTAGATCAAGACAATGAAAATATTAATTTTCATAAGGGAATATATTTCAAGAGAAAGATTTGAAAATCATGAAAATCATCAATTTTTATGAAGAGAAGAAGGGGATTTATGAATTCCATGAAAAATATATATTCCATGAAAATTTTTATAACTTTCATGAATAATATTTGAAGAAGAGATTTTAAGTTGTATTGGATTGATTTGTTATATTGGAAATTTTCTAATTCATATAAAGATGGATTTACTAAAAAGTAGCCAACCCGTTGATCAGTTAAGGATAGCTCAACCTCAAGAACATGTGAGACCCATAGGTCAACCACACTCAAGGGAACCATCCCGGGCCAAGATAGTGTGTAGGAGAGTGGGGTGGGATAGTGTATAAGGCCCACATACTCCCATATAGATTGAAAAGGATTAGAGGAAGTGACACTATGGATGGAGGCATGGGGGTAGTGGGAGATGGTACAAGGTGGTGCTAGTGGAGGTTTGGGATTTCTGAAAAGCTATTGGCACATGGTGAGTAATAAACCATGAATCCAATAGAAGTGAAATTCTATGTGAGATATGAAAATTTGGGTAACTGTTCCTACATTTAAAAATATACAGACATATCATGTCCATCCCATCTGATGTGATCTAATGATCATATGGCCTACACATTGTCATCATCAACCTACTGCTCATACGAACTCCCCAAAGAACTGGTTTGATAATTCATTCTATACTGACGTCTGAACATCTATGGTGATCAATACCAAGTCTTGAATGAAGCATGCTTGAGCATACCAAACCCATGAATAAAATATTTATCTTGTATACATGATTTAAATAAAATAAGAGCTACTAAAGCATGAGTATAGTGAGGGGAGTATATTTTGGATTCATGTGATTCTATAACACATGCATGAAGTGCTGCATCGGAAAATGTGGGGCATATCACAAATAATGAGATTCCATGATTCTTGACATCACAGACAAAGGAATTAATATTAAAATATATTATATCTAACATGATCTTTGTATGATATTAAAGATCCATGATTGGGAATATATTTTTGGATTTCAAATGAAGATTGAAGTTTCATAAAATTTGTATCCAAGGAAGTGTTATTTTCATATAAAATTCAAAGAACTAAGACCAAGAGGATTTCTTACATTCAAGAGATCTCTAATTTTTTTCTTAAAATAGAGCACTGTGAAATGTGTTTCATTAAGAGTTGTTTTTGGGAACCTCCCCAGTCCCAAAAAATTAATCCTACACATCCTGTGTGAAGGAAATCCATGGACACACGAATGGTGTTAAAACATCCTTGTCCTACTTCTTAAAGAACCTATTCCATGAAGAAGTTTTATTTGTGCAATACTCTTTCATGCAAACACACTAGATTGTGCAAATGAAATTTATAAATCATGTAGTTTACAAAAAGAAATTGTATACACTTCATGTAGGAGAGAATAACATGCCCTAATTCTTTGGTGAACAAAGATATTTTGTACTCCTTACACGAAGACCGGTTGATAAGGAAATATATTTACATGATGCATACTAAGAACATAACATGCATGAATATGAATGGTCCTACACATATATATTAGAATTTTAAGATAGGTTTTGTGTGAAAAGAAACAAAAGGGAAAATAGATAGGTTATACAACTTCATTCATAAATAAATATACATGAAACATAATCAAGAACATTATAATAATAAGGAATATGAATGAATGTTCTAGGGTTTTAGATACCATAGAGTGTATGACACATGCATGAAGTTTTATAATTCAAGAAGGAAATCTAAGTTGAAATTGTGAAAGTTATTTATTATATAAAATATTGTTGAATAAGTTGAGTGATCCACTAGAACACATTTAATTGAGGCTGGGAACTTTATCACATAAGAAGTATCTACCCGAGCATTTTATAAAGCGAGGAAGAAGTCAACTTGTACTGTATTGAAAAATTAATCATTTATTAATTCTATAAAAGAAGTTAGTTGAAGTGAAAGTCACATATTCTACTTATTGAAGAGGAGTGGTTCGACGTTCATATAATATTACTGATTCAGTACTAGTCAAATACCTATAGTCAATGAAAAATATTATTCAGTTGATGAAAACCCATCCACTGTATTAGAGAAATCTTTTTTAATGTGTTTATTGAATATCATTGATGAACTGGTGGTACTAGTATAAACAAAACAATTAAATACTGGTGGTACTAGTATGAATAATACCAATGAATCATGAATATTAATTATTTTCTGTATAAACATTGTGTTCTGATTCTAAGAATTTGTAATCACTATAAGATATATTGATAAGGGAATCTGTGAAACAACCATATATTGATCAAGGAATGGAGTAGGTCTTAGTACCAAACCCTGTAAAAATCATTGTGCGCTACTTCCTATTTTATTATTTATATTTCATGTGTATGTAATTTTTGAGATCAAAAAACAGATCCATACCTCTTATCTGGGGAAAAGGACTGAGAGTAACATAGACTAATTTAAAAGAAAGTAAATTTGGTAAAAAAATGGGTATACTAATTCACCCCCTTTTTGTGTCCCTGCACAATCCATAGAGTCTCTACACTCCACTTAATCATTCTATTACATTCTCTATATAAATGTATATATTGATATAAAATTCATGATTTTTAATGAAAATTAACCTCTAGAAGTATAATTTTGAGTTATCCCTAACAAAAGTTCATTAAGGAGTATTATATATTATGATGAAATATTAAGGTTAACATAAGTAAGATTCCTTTATGAGATACAAAATATTCTCATGAGGAAAAAATGGTTTTATGTTCAAGATGATCCATAAAGTATACCACTTGGATCTTTATGCACTATGTCTTTGGTATACTAGGGGTTCATGGATTTTTCCTTTCATATGAAAATTATGACATTTGGCCCCTAGATTGAGATTGATTAAGAGTGTACCATCGTACCTAGATTTTACATAAGATGTGATTATGTATTCTGATAGGGGGAATGTGATGTTCTCATCTGTAAAGGTGAATTACATGGGATGTATTCATCAACCATGTTAATATGTAATTAGAGAATCAAGAATGTATTAGTTGGCTCTACGGGATTGACATACTCCATGTCCCATAGTCCCATGTTTTCTTGGACAAAGGTAATACATGAGAATGCATGATAACATGAGATGCAGCTAGTAGAAATGGCTATAGAGATATATGTTCTTAATAGAGATCATGTGAGATCCCTTTATAGCTTGAGTAACATTGATTATTTTCTAGTGGATATTATTTTATTACATTTATGGATTTGATAATTTGTTTTTATTGTTAATGATACAAATTCCTATGGGGATACACTTTGTCGCCGACTAAATGAGGATTGAGTTTGACTTAGAGAGATACTCTAAAAATGATTTATAGTTTTATCCAAAAGAGTTTTGGATGGAATTTTAAAAAGGTATTACATATAATTTAATATAAGGTGAAGTTAATGATAACTTTCCAAAAGTTTTTTGGAATATATCTAAAAGTTATTTGAATCCTATGATGTAATTTATCATGGTTTAAAATACATATACGGATAAACTCTATTATATATAGACTATGAGATTATATATTATATGATATAGAGATATCATATAATGCTACATAGTCTTATCATATTGTATGATATAAAACATTTCATTGTTCCATGCATTGAATGGTTCGATACTTTTGGCACTACTAGGACCCATGAAACCTCTTGAATGTTAAGATGATAATGTTCAAATCTTCATATGAATTAAACTATCACTAACATGGTATTTGTGGAAATTAATTACATGCGATGAAATTAATTCCATTACTCATATGTTTATAAAATGTATGAGTACTGGAATGATGTATATTAATGGATCAAGGAGAATTCTCATAGCCTATATAAAGGAAGGAAAAGTCATTAGGTGAGTTCATGACTATAACAAGATATAAGGGATCGTGTCAACAAGGGTTTATTAGATTAATAGTCTTCTAGAACTGGATACATACATGATTACCATATTACATTGGAAATATAAAATACATAGCATAAGAAACATTCTTATATCCTCGATATTATTTATAATATACTTATTAATATCCCGAGGAAAGGAAAATAAATAAATGGTGAGATCATATTCTTAGTAAGGGTTATGTACAGTAGAAGCTATCATAAGTAATTATGGAATAATCAATATGGTAAGGTAAATAACTAAAAACACATTCTATTTAATCAATAACATGAGACAAAATTCATCCATGGATTATATCAATGTGGTAATATCATGGATAATAATAACTAAATTATAAATGAAATAAATGTTTAAAGTTGTATTTCAGGATCTAAAACATTATTATATATTTATCATAAAGGGCCTATGCCAAAATAGATTAATTAGTGTTTAGGTATACACCAAAAACCCATTTAATATGTTTGGCCAACTAGTTTGTCTCATGAGACCCATCGATGCATCAATGAAATATCTGTAACTCAGCCCCACCCATCACTACATGTACAATTCAGTATTTATATTTTAAATAATAAATTTAATTTATAAAAAAAATTCCTTATAAAAATATATCCATACTAATTAAAGGATACAAAATATAAATATTTCCCTAGTAAATAAATTAATATTCATAGTATAACGCTGTATGTATAAATGGTATTCCGTTTAGGAAAGTAGCATATCCATGATATAAATAATATATATATTTAAGAGAAATACAAATTATAATGAAAATTAATAATAAGAAATTGAATGTTTAAAGATAAATTTAATGAGCATAAAATTAATAGAATATAAAAAATGACCATCAATTCATCAAAAATATTGGTTTTGTAATAAAATTATGTATTTTTTGAGAAATAGAGAAAATGAAAGAAAAATATTTAATTATTATTTCATTAAATATTTCTCTTTTTAAAACCATTTAAAACTTATATAAAATTCATTATAGTGTAAAACAGTTATGGTAATGGGAAAATATGCTAACACCATATATGTTAAAATAAAACTTTCCTTTTGATTTTTTATAAATAAAATATAAAATGAAACTTTCATAAAATATTAAAAAGATACCTTTAAAAACGTTTAAAAACTAAATAGTAACACAAAATGTTATTAATAAATCATTTGAGTAATGAAAAATTAATTTTGTAAAGCAATTATAAAAAATATGGACATGGAAAAAAATATTCCCGATCAAAAAGAGAAATATGATTGGTCATTATTTTATAAATTAATTTTATTGATTCAAGTTACAAAGAGTGTAAAATTTAAAATAAAATATAAAAATCCTTAAATATCTATATTTTAAAAAAATAAATGGAGTTTATGAAGGACATATTATAAGACCCCTTTAATGAAAATAAGATAAATCCCAAAAAATGAGACCATAAAATAAATTCTTACCTCTTTGGTAACTTTAAAATTTCAACCCTTTGAAAGAGTAAAATTGAATGGAAAATTTAATCATAATTAATTAATATATATTCATGTCAAATAAATTTAAGAAAATTTATATAACCCACATAAATTTAAATAGATTCATAATACCAAATATGTATCAATGTAGTGGAAATTGAGACCAAGTCCCTTACATCAAGTTCAACTAGCCTCATGAGTGATTCTAAACTATTGTATAATAAATTTAGATTTATTATAATTACAAAAAATAACCATATACATAATTATAATATCATTCGTGATCAACTAATATCATTTTCAAATCACATTTATTAATAATTCCTAATTAAAATAATCCTTTCTGTTGGTTAACTGTTTCATACTTCATAGGAATTTCAGTTCGGTAGTTTCAATCCTTGTACTTTGATTTTATTTCCATCATATAAAAAATTCAAACTAAGATATAAATATCAGATATATTCATTATATATATATATATATATATTTATATTCATCCATAAAAGTTAAAGATAGAAAAATTAATTACACCGTTTATGGAGATGGTACAACGTACGTATACATGAATGCTGTTTTTTCTTTTAGATGAATAAAATGAAGGGAAATTAAATAATAATTCAAATTTAAAAAATAATTATTATATCATATATATCATATATATATTAATTAAATTTATCCTTATTACCATCCATGTAATGTGGAAATGAAAAATGAATCACATTGCTTCATGGAGGTGGTAGTCCATATGTATGCACTAACGGCATTATCATTTTCTAATATATTGGAAGGTAAGTAATAGATATAATATTATAATTTTATAATCATATTTATATAAAAAATATCATAAATATTCATTAGTTCCATATTTATAACTATCTAGGTAAAGTGCTGATGAAAAATTAATTTCACCGCTACATGGAGATAGTAAGCCATACGTATTCACGAGCGATGTTTTCACTCTTTGAAGAATAGAAAAGAGATAGAAAATGTATTTATAATAATAATAATAAAATATTAGTATATTTATGATAACATAGTAATTATTATATTATGATTACAACACATTAATAGGTAGTAGAAGAAGAAATAAACTTGAAAGATTTGGTAAAGATGATTACCTCTTCTTCGGTAGACTGCATTTAAATACTTTAATAAAGACCCTTGTAATAGTATTTTAAGAATAATGAAACCTCTAACTAATGGGTAGATAATTTTGAAAAATTAATTGAGTATGTTTTTTTGATCTTTATGGATCAAAGTGGTGTAAGGAAAATATAGAAGTGGTGTCCTTTTATTAGTGAGGGGAGGGGCACTCTTATAATTATTTAATACATTAAATTAATATAAATTAATTTTTAAGGAAAAGTGACTTAAAATTGTTATAATTAGAATATAATATCGTTATATGTTTAAATACTCCCATCTTATAAAATTTGGATATGTTTTGGTAATGCTTTTACCATTATCTCTTAGTTTTGACCCCCTATTAACTCTTTTGACAATTACCACGATAATAATGATTTTTACTCTTTAGGGGTCAATGAAGTTAATATAAAAAGAAAAGGGACACATAAATTTACCATTAATGATATTTGAAACCTCTCCCATTTAGTTTTATGCATATAGTATTTTTATAAATTTTAAATCATTTAATGAAATATTATTTATTATAAAATATATTTAATGTAATTTTTGACACTATTCATTTAATATGACTTTTAATACATCATGAAAAATTTTGAATTCTAATATAATACTTTCAAAAATCCATAATATGTAATTTTTATCAATAAAATTGTTGGAACACTATAACTCAAAAAAATACTACTTTTCAAGTTTTTGAATTAACTTGATTTTTCTACTGCTTGCACAAGAACCGTGTTAGTGTTGCACAAACATTTAAGGTAATTATTTCTGTAATAAATATTAAAAATAAATTACCATAATAAAAAATTCACAACATTTAACTAGACATAATTTTCTTTTATAAATTTCACAAAATATTATAGATATTAAAAGCAAGAATGTGATATTTTTGACTTTATATTTTACTTAAATATTATAAAGGTCAAAATCAATTTTTAATGGAAAAAGATCATATTTTGAATTTTTTTATTTTTGATGAATTATAACCATTCAATGAAGTAAATTAATTTTTTTAATGAATTTTAATCTTTAGCACATTAGTTTTTAACCTTAATTACCTAATTTACCCTTTATTGAAGTGATAAATTTTACCACTATTACTATTCATAATGTATAAAAATTAATGTTAACTAATAACTAAATTTTATCTTCATAATTATAGATATAAAATAAATTGTGTTAAATTATATTCTGATATGTTTCTTAAATTAATTTAAAAAAATGCAAAAAATGTGATGAAAATGATTCTCTAGAAAATGCATTTTAAGCCTAAAAATCTACTTTCATAAAAATCATGTAAAACAATGATCTAATTGTGAATCAGATGTATATTAAATAAATTTAATACCAAATAACAAATATAAAGATACTTTTAAATAATTTTATTTGAAGGGAAGAAAAGAAACTTTTTCAAAAATCATTATTTTTTATTATTCACTGAAAAATAAATCCTTTTTAAAAAATCCCAAAAAATTAAACTTAAGATAATATTGAAATATTAATTTCAAAAATGATAAAAATATCTCATAATAATATTCCATTAGATTTTAAATGATTATTTAAACTCGGTTATACGCTTAAAGTAAGCTATCAAATAAGTTAGATATATTTAAATAGGAATATATTATAAAATCCCAGGGTGTTACATTTTACCCCCTAATTACATCATACTAATAAAAAAAATTTAATATAATTGAACCTAATAACATCCTAATGTTCCCTTGTTTCTTCCATAGTTTTAATATTTTTCTAAGAAAAATTGACCAATTAAGCAGTCTTATTTTGTTGTACTTTCTCTCTATGTTCCAGAATCTCCACCAGTTATTCCTCATAAAAAAGATCTTTCTCAAGAAGTATGAAATTTTTCTTTATTCTATGTAATTGTTTAGGTATTTACTTACTCAAGAGATATACATTGAACACATCATGAACTTGAGAGAGATTCAGAGTCATCACGAAGTGATAAGTCACTGTCCCGATATAATCAATAATTTCAAAGGTTCAAATATACCTAGGGAATAAATTAACCTTAGTTATAAGTATTATAACCTTGTTATAAATATATATTCATAAGTGTAAATAACAGAATTATCATACATATATATTAAATCTTAATATATGAATATTCATTACATAACATAACGATCCATGCTAGATTTATTTAGGTTTAGTTCCTTTGAAAATTTGTGCACATAAACAACTGGTCCATAAGTGAGGTACTTCATCTACCAATATGTTCTTCATAAGTAGCACCATTATTATACAAATAATACATAATAACTTTCATTACAACATGGGTTAAGTAAATAAAATAAAGGTTGACCTCAGATGCATATTAAGTGTTAACAAGGAAGATATCAATATATCACGAGATACTAATCTTTACCTAATGTATTGAAGGAATATAGAAGTCCCACACATCACATAATGCAAATAAAAAATATGTATGGAATAATATCATAGAACATTAATCATATAAGAACCCATGAAAATAAATAGGCCTAATAAATTTTTCCTCATAATATAACCCATGTAAAATAAAAAGGTTTCATAATCATTTCATCATTTCATTAAAGAAAAACCTGTTGAAAAAGAAGTGGATTTCATAAACATTTTATCATGGTTTAACCCGTGGAAGAGAAATAGGTTTCAAATATATCTTTTCATCATTACATAAATGATCGATAGAAATGATAATATTGTTATCCCTAGATAATATCACTATAAAATCATAATTGACACCATAGGATATTATATTAGATAGAAAATGATTTTAAAAGATCACTTGAAGCATTTTCTGAGGAAAATAACCTTTATTTGGAAATTACTTTAAAAAAAATTCATATAATATTTTGTAAATACTTTTATTTTAGAATAATCATTGAAAATTATAAAGGAATCCTTAAAAAAAAATTGGTCATGAAGGTGGAAAATTATATTCATGTCATACATGTTAAAATGAAAATCCCTTTCACATTTTCGTTAAAATCCAAAAGAACTGTGTTTGGAAAATGACATGAAGATTTATTTTAAAATATTTTTAAAAAATTCAAAAAGGGTAAAAATTTATTTTAAAAATAATTCTATAGTGGTAATTATTTTTTAATTTTTTAAAAAACATAGATATGGAAGAAAAATGATTTTCGATATAAGATAAAAATAAAGTGAATTTTTATTAAAAAATTAATATGAAATATTTAGTACATAAAGAGAGTAAAATAAATAGAAAACATGTATTATAATGAAATAACCATAGGGAAATAAAATTATTTATTTTTTAGATATTTATAATAATATTTCATCATCAGAATCATTAATATAAATAATCCCGATAAACAATGACATTGTATCATAAAACCATTACCACTTTGGTAACACTGAATTATAAGTGAACAAGCAGGAGGTCTTCACGACCCTCAAAATGTTATTTATAAACCTACACTGTGCACAGTGGTGTAGGGTGGATCCACATAGAATGCTGGTGAGTGAATTCTAAGGTTTTTGAATTTTTAATCCCCACTATTGTCAGCAGTGGAGGGAGTGTACATTTTTTATTTATTTTTAATGATTTTCCTTGGTTAACATAAATCTGAAAACAAAAATTTTCCAATGAAACTAGATCTAACACTAAATTTTTAACTAAACCTAAACTAAAGTATGGATAAACCAAATAAAACAGTAAAATAATACAAAGAAGAAATGGAAAAGAAGCTCAGACCAACAAAAGCCACTCGGAAAATTTATTCTACTGGTTGATATGGTTTTCTTCGTCAAAACTTTTTGGTGAAACACACCTCAACATAAAATTGATGAATCTCCCTTTCCAAAAAATTTAACAGGAAGAGGATTAAATCTTGGAGTTCACCACACCAAAACTTAACCAGATTTCTAAGATGTTTACAAAAAGATTACATTTGGAAATAAACTTGCCATGAATTTCCAATGTTAATGACATTAAATTTCTGAAAGATGCATTAAAAAACAAAGTTTCCAATCAATTTTGAAATTTTAAAATTTGAAATCAATTTAGAGGTAAATCAACTGATCATAGAATCATAATTCAATCTCGCCGATTGATTATGATTCTGAAAAATGTAAAGTAATTGAAGATGTTATAAAGATAGACTAATAGAATTAAATTCCTGAGCTAAGAAAATATTAACCTATGGTCATCTTTATTAAATATTTGAAAAACAATCGATTACAGTGTGCTATGAAATTAAGTATAAGAAGGGTAAAGAACTCCCTCAGTGTTTCTCTTCTCTCAGGCTCCTTGCCTCCATGTCTGCTCTATCATCTCCCAAGAGTCTCTGATCTCGAAAAGTATGGTGTGGAATGAGAATGAAAGAGTGTTCAAATTAGTCTCCAGATCTTCTCTCTAATGTGTGATCGTCGAATCAAAATGAGAGAGTCCTCCTAATTATCGCTGCTACTCAGCTTTTAATATCATTCGCCATTTACTGCATGTCACCGCTTTCTTCCACCAACTCCAAAAAATATTTCACTTAAGCACCGCACGCGTGTGTTTTTTTGTGACCCACACGTCACGCTAGTTTTTCTCACGTAAATAACTCCTAATGAGTTAGTTTAATTTATTTAGATGTCTTACAATCTCTTAAATAAACCTGCACATGTTAAAAAAAATGAAATAATTAAAACTCGATGAAAGTTAATTAATATTTTATAGTTATTATTTTAAGTTTACTGTTATAATACTTATTAAGAAGTAATTAATAGAAAATTATTAAATATCTTAAATAATAATAATTATTAAATATTATAATTATTAATTTATTAATAAAACATTAATAAAATTATTATGTTTTTAATTTTTTTCATTCATTAAATAATTTTATTAATAGAAATATTATTAATAATTAGTTAACATAACTTAATTTAATTCTTAAATTGCACTACTATTAATTACTTTATTTTATAAAAAGTTACATAAAATTACAACTTAGTTTTATTAGATAATTTAATTAGTGTAATATTTTAGTTAATTAATAATTAAACATTTATTAATTATGATCAATTTTATTATTATATTATTTATTTGTTTATTTGTTGTTGTTTTTTTATAATTTCGTTAATTAAGCTTATCTCTCTCCCCCAAATCACGGAGCTATAGGGGAGGAGTCTTCTTCTTTGAACCCTTCTATGCACCAACGGAGCCCCTAGTTCGTAGCTCCCTGCTACTCCGACACAATTCCTCCTCCTCAAACTCCCACGTCGATGGATTTGGTTCCTCAATCCTACAACGGTGGGTATGCGGATATGCGATGACTTGATGAAACCATACATCTTGGACTCAACAGTCCTCACCGGCGGAGATCCCATTCAGTAGAGACTCTCTCTAGATGCTTCACACAACCCCTCCTCTTGAACCTCCATGGTAGCACAACACAGTGGAGCAACACCTACGCACCAGTGGGATCAACTCCTTTGGACATCATCACTCCTCCTCTCTTCAGCATGGAATATCGACTCATGTTCGGAAGACTCTCCACTAAGGAAACTCTCATCTCACCCTCCTCCTCAGGCGACAAAAATAGACTACCCTGGCACGACTTCGGCTTCCAGCATCATACCTTGGCGGCGGTTAGCTCTAAGGAGGAGATTCAGCTTTCAAAAAATCCATCATGATGCAGTATCCAATTCCTCCTCACAGAACATGGCCCTCCCTCAATCAAAGTGGTGGTCCTTCGTGGTAAAAAAATGGCGAGCTTTGATTTTGAAGAAGAAAAATAGTAACAGAGGAAGGGGGAAATGGAGGGACAATGAGGTAAGATTGAAAAAGGGATGGAACAGAGCGTGTGGTGGGAAACGGTGCCAAGGAATTCACAGTGGCACAAGGGATACATTGAGTCAGTATTGAGAATGAAACAATGATTCCATGAATGAAGGAGATGATGGAAAAGGAAAGCAGTGGAAAGTGTTACGGTAGCAAGGGAAAAGCAGTGAGACCGTGAAAAGAACCGGTAGCAGGAGACACTATAAGAGGAATATGGTGAGGCAGTTTGGATTTCACGGTAGCACCATGAATGAAATGGTGTGAGGAGACACCATGATAGGAAACAGTTGTTGTGGCACCGTAACATTGAAAAACAAACATACAAACTAAATAAGTTGAAATAGAAGTAAAACTGAGTAAAATAATTAATATAAACTAAAAATTAATTAAAAAAATTGAAAATAAAGATACTAATAAATTTAAGTAAAATTTTAAAACCAAATTAACTTAAGTTAAATTATTATTAACTTTAAAATATAAAACTAAAATTGTTACTATACTAAAACTAAAATTAAAAAGAAATTAAATTATTAAAAATAAAAAATAATTTTAAACATTTAAATTACAAAGTTAAACTAATGCTGCTATAACAAACTAAATTAATTAACAAAGACAATTAATTGTCATTTTATTGAACAATTTAATTAAGTTAAGACTTAAAATTATAATGTTTGAATAGATTTAGTTTGGTACAAAACATAAATTAGTAATTAATGAATTATTAAAAGACATCTGATAATTATGTTTTATTAAAATAATTTATTTTTAATACATGAAATGTTAAATTAAGACTAAATAAATTATGTGCAAAAGCAAACTAATTAATTAACTAATGTTAGATTATTAACATTGAAGAAAAAAACTACCAAGATAAATAAAAAATCACTGGACTATAAAATTAAAGTAATAAATAAATTACTTATTTTAAATCTTAAAATACACTATTTATTATATAAATTGATTAAATAATAAATTTAATTATATAGAATACAAAAGTGCCATAATTTATAAAAAAGTGTTAAAATAAACAATTAAAGTGATAAAAATTAATTAAAAATATGTGGTAAAACATGTGTTTTTAAGGCCAAATCAAATTCCCCCAAGCTTAAACATTATTTGTCCTCAAACAATCCCATGTATTATTATATTTGAAAACAAAAGTATCATATTCATGATTTTTCACAAAATATAACATGTCCAGTACTTTTAATAGAGGACTTAAAAAACATGTCAATAGGATTTTTAGGAAATAAATTGCTGAAATGAATATTATATAGAACAAACACTCAAAGGTAGTAGAGAGAATAATGAATAAACAAGAAATGAAAGTGTCATGCCTCATATGTGGTACTGCTTAGTGACTAACTTCAATCCAGACTTAAGTCCAAGGTCTGAGGGTGACAAGAGGTAAAATTTATGTGGAATTAAAATCTTAACAGAAAGAACTTTATATTTTGACTCATCACTTAGTTTCCAATAATAAATAATTTTTTTTATGAATCACCTCAATGATACAACCTAAATGACTCCCATATAAACCAATCGACCCCTTCTTCATTTGGCGTTCAACAGTACCCTCATCTTAATAAACTCATTTTTGACCCTAGACACTTTATTTATTTTTCCCAATCCATATATCATTGTGATAAGCACTGTACAATTCACTTATTCAAAGTCTAGAGAGGGCTTATAGTAAACAGAAACACACCTGGTATCTAGGGTCTCAGAGATTCACCATGGGATCCCAGATGCCCAAACTACTCCAGTTTCAAAATATTTCTATGGAAACCATTTACATTTTCTCATTAAGGTAATTACTTTAATAAATAAAAGAAAAAATGAGTCACCTATGATTGAAATAAAATTTCCAATTCCAAGAGTTATGATCATAATTTCATTAACAGATCACCCAGGTCACTCTCAGAAGTATGTCCCAAACCATAATTTCCATTAGATCACTAATATAGATCACTCAACAATCATCCTGACAGAATTTTTTTTATTGAATAAAACACTTTTGTGGAAGAAAGTGTGAAACCAAAGGATCTAGAAAAATACCCAAACAACCCCGAACCAAAATCATCCATTATCATAAATTTCAGATTCTCAGCAGTTCTTAACTACTAACAAGGCACTGTCCTTAAGAAAAACTAATTTTAGTACAGTGTAAATACTATAATTATAAAATAATTTTGAAAAAATTTAACCATTTTTTACAAGAAATTTGAAATTGCAAGAAATTTTGAATTGTAGTGGGGAATGATGGGATTTCAATTAAGAAAAGTTTAACACAGTCAAGAATTGACCCCCTCCCACACACTTAAAATCCATATTTTCCCCCAAAGTAGACTTCCAAATGGGAGATGAAAAATTAAACAATTAAAGTTCAAAATATATTTTTAATTTAGTATATTTATGACTTGTATAAAGGTCACATTAAAGTTCAAAAATCTTGTTTTCTACAATGAATGACTTCACAACAGGTTCATTAAAAAGTACAAACATTAACATTTAAGTCTAGTGACAATGATTTTTAATATAGCTCAAAAGTAGAATATAAGGTGTGGGTGCACAATTAATTGGGTGTAAGCATGTTAACAAAGTATGATTCAAATGGATGTTCAATATAGCAGAAAGATGCATGCTAAACACCCTATCGACTAATCGGTTCCAATTGAAAACACAAATACCAGAAAACATATACCCTCTACACTTAATTTCATGCATTGAATGGGTTTTTAATAATGAATTTCAGTTCACAGCAACAAGAACTTGCATATTTTTTTAATTCAACTTAGTGACATGCATCAAAAGTTTTTTTAGTATATGCAGCAGATTTTCAGAAAATATGTAGCATAATTTTTTTCGTAAAACATTGATGAGCAGAATAATGAAATAAAAATTAATAGAAAGATACTTCCATGACTAGATTTTCCATTACTTCTTCAGCATGGGAATTATATTCATTAAATGACACAATAACATCATCCTAGAAACACAGAGTATGTAAACCAAGAAAAAAACCACTAGAGACAAAGTAAATAGAAGGCAACACAATAATACTTTATTCAGTATAAATCATTACAAAAAAAAAATGAAAACAAAGGATCATGGGTTGACTCCCATGAAGCACTGATTTTAAAGTCTTCAGTTAGACTTTATTTAATTACAACTTTTATTTATTAACACAACAACGGCCATGAGTTGCCTCCCATGCAGTGCTATATTTTTAGTCCATAGCCGGACTCACCTTGAAACTAACCGTAGTAACTAGGTGGATGTGGTTTCCTCAGTAGGAAACACCACATGTGCTTGGACAAAATGTTTTTAACAGAATAATGAAAATTTTGGGCTCCAAAACTAAACACAACCGAACTCTCATAGCTTATAAAAATCTCTAAGAAACACCCTTTAATAGTTGTGAGGATAATACTGTCCACTTCCAGAATTGTTTAAGAGTTATCAAGAGTTGAGTTCACATGAAGGGAAAACATAGTACTAGATGCTTCATAGGGTTTGGCATTATTTTCATGGACATATCTCTAAACATCAACACTCAAGGATTCAAATTCAAGGGTGCATCTGGGTAAATTATGATTAGAAGGTTCAAGAGGAGATTTAATAATGCACTGAACAGAATTATGAACATTGGAACTCAAGACTGATTACCCCTCTAGACTACTTTCAGTATCATGATAATATTTTGCACCCAAATCAGTTAAGGAAGAAACTGACAAATAAGGAAGAGAATTTATTTTATCACAAACAGGTTCAGGTCTAACAAAGTTATAAATCTCTTCCAAAAGATCCTCATTTTTAACTCACATTGAACATCTACTGTTTCTATCAAATCAATTTTGCAACCATCATCTAGTGTGTGTTCAACCTCTCTTTCAATTTCAAGTTCAAAAGGCTCACTTTCTAAAACCATGTCATTTGAGTGTTGCAAAAAGTTTAAATCAGAATAAGTAATGTTTAATTCAGCATCAATAAATTGATATTCAAGATTCTTCAAATTTAAACAATTACCCCCAGATATAAAAACACTATTTTCAATTTCAAATAGAAAAGTTTCAGAAAATAAATTACTATGAGAATAGGGAAATGAAAACTCATAAGTTAGTCTTTATTAAAATATCATTCCCTCATCCTCATCGTACAAAAACATTTCAGAATTTATCAGGTTTACTGGTTCAAAACATGGAATAGTGGTTTTCAATTGAAGTTCAAAGATTTCAGATTCCATGTTATCCAATTTAATGTTCTCATCCATATTAAACCCAACATCAAATTCAGACTCATTGTTCAAAAAGTTATAAAAATCGGGTGAAGAGTTTTTAACATTCAAGTTTTCAGTTTCAAGTCAGACTTCAACCCGAGGGACTTCATTCTCAAAAATTCTAAAATAGTGATTTTTCTTTAAATAAGGGATGATAAAAATAAGCAGGTAATATTTTTTAATATGTTTTAATTCATCTTCAAAATTTTCCAACTCAACACCATTAAATATCTTTTTAAGATTATCAATGTTATTGTCTTGAATCAGTGAGTTGTTTATTTCTAGATTTAGTTCAACAGAATCAGATTTTTCAAAGTGAATGGTTTTTTGTCCAGTTTCATAGTCACTCTCTTCTTACACTTGATTTTAGAATCTTTTATAAACATGTTCTTTTTCATTTTCTTCAAATTATTCCTATTCTTTAACCCTTTTTTGTAATTCCAGAAGTATGTTTTCCAATCTTTTCATTATTTTATCTTGATATTAAGAATATTTAATTTGAATTTCAAGGGTTTGGTTAAACTAGGTGTTCTAATTATTCTCCCTAGTATCCTTTTTGGTTTCAATTAATTAAAGTTTGTCTAGGAATTCAAGATTAGATTTGAACTATTCATATTCTTCAATGTACACATCCTGTTGTGGCTGGTTATAGACACACTGCCGGGTAGTGTGCCCAAAATTGTCACACCATGCACAATGAGGCCTAGTTGATTCCATTTCTGGTGATGTCCCATTTTTTTAAACTAAAAACAAATGAGTTTGAACACACAAAGTTGCATAGTTAAGCAGATTTCTAAAAAACAACACAAGAAGCAGATACAATTCAAAGTAGTTTTTTTTTAAATCAGATTTTTTATATGATTTTTTTAATTTTTTTTAAAATTTTCAAAAACTTAGAACACTCAACACGTTCCTTCCCCGTAAACAGCTCCAAATTTTGAACAATCCGGAGGTCGTCATGGCCCTCAAAATGTTATTTATAAATCTACACTAGCACAATGGTGCATGTTCGATCTATAGAGAAGGTAGGTGAGTGAATTATAAGGTTTTTGAATTTTTAATCCCCACTATATTCAGCAGTGGACGGAGTGTACATTTTTTATTTTTATTTTATTTTATTTAATTATTTTCTTTGGTTAATATAAATCTGAAAACAAAAATTTTTCAGGGAAACTAGATCTAACACTAAATCTTGCACTAAACCTACACTAAAGTATGGATAAACTCAAGAAAATAGTAAACTAATACAAAGAAGCAATGGAAAAGAAGCTCAGACCAATAAAATCCACTTTGAAAATTTAATCTACTGGTTGATATGGTTTTCTTCATAAAAACTTTTTGGAGAAACACACCTCAACACAAAATTGATGAATCTCCCTCGCCAGGAAATTCAATAGGAAGATGAATAAATCTTGGATTTCGCCAGACCAAAACTTAACCGGATTGCTAAGAAGTTTGAAAAAAGTTTATATTTGGAAATAAACTCGTCGTGAATTTCCAAAGATAATGACATTAATGTTCTGAAAGATGCATTAGAAAACAACCTTACCAATCGATTTTGAAATTGTAAATTTTGAAATCAATTGAGAGGTGAATCAACTGAGCATAGAATCATAATTCAATCTCTCCGATTGATTATGATTCTGAAAAAAGTAAAGTAATTGAAGATGTTATAAAGATAGTCCTGTAGAATTAAATTCCCGATCTAAGACAATATTAACCTATGGTCAACTTGAATAAATCTTTGAAAAACAATCGAATACAATGTATTGTGAAATTAAGTACAATAAGGGTAAAGAAATCCCTCAGTGTTTCTCTTCTATCGGGCTCCGTGCCTCTATGTCTGCTCTATCATCTCCCGGGAGTCTCTGGTCTCTAAATGTATGGAATGGAATGAGAATGAGAGAGAGTTCAAATCAGTCTCCGGATCTTCTCACTAATGTGTGGTCATTGAATCAAAATGATAGAGTCCCCCTAATTACTACTGCTACTCTACTTTTAATATCATTCGTCATCTACTGCATGTCACCTCTTGCTTCCACTGACTCCAAAAAGTCTTTCACTTAAGCACCGCACACGTGTGTTTTTTTTGCGACCCACACATCATGCTAGTTTTTCTCATGTATCTAACTCCGGATGAGTTAGCTTAATGTATTTAGACATCTTACCATCTCTTAAATGAACCTACACATGTTAAAAACAAAACAAAACAATTAAAACTCGACGAAAGATAATTAATATTTTATAGTTTTTATTTTAATTTTACTATTATAATACTTATTAAAAAGTAATTAATAGCTAATTATTAAATATATTAAATAATAATAATTATTAAATATTATGATTATTAATTTATTAATAAAACATTAATAAAATTATTATTTTTTTAATTTATTTTTATTCATTTATTTATTTTATTAATATAAATATTATTAATAATTAGTTAACATAACTTAATTTAATTCTTAAATTGGACTACTATTAATTAATTTATTTTATAATAAGTTAGATCAAATTACAACTTAGTTTAATTAGATAATTTAATTAGTGTAATATTATATTTAATTAATAATTTACCATTTATTAATTATGATCTTTTTTATTATTATATTATTTATTTGTTTATTTTTTATTGTTTTTTTATATTTATTAATTAAGCTTATCTATCCCCCCAAAATCACAGCGCTACAGAGGAGTATTCTTCTTCAGACCCTTCCCTACACCGGTGAAGCCCCTGGTTCGTAGCTCCCTGCTACTCCGGCGCGATTCCTCCTCCTCAAACTCCCATGTCGACGAATTCGGTTCCTTAATCTTGTAGCGGTGGGTATGTGCATATGCGATGGATTGATGAAACAACACAACTTGGACTCAACAGTACTCACCGGCGGTGACCCCATTCAGTGGATAATCTCTATAGACGCTTCACACAACCCCTCCTCTCGAACCTCCATGATAGCACAACATAGTGGCGCAACACCTACAGATAGGTGGGATCACGTCCTTTGGACAACAGTGCTCCTTCTCTCTTCAGCACGGCATACCGACTCATGTTTGGAAGACTCTCCACAAATGAAACTCCCATCTCCCCCTCCTCCTCAGGCGATGACAACAGACTACCCTGGCATAGATTTAGCTTCTAGCTTCATACCTCAGCGGTGGTTAACTCGAAGGTGGAGATTCAGCTTGAAAAAAATCCATCACGATGCAGAATCCAGTTCCTCCTCATGAAACATGGCCCTCCCTCAACCAAATTGGCGGTCCTTCATGATGGAAACAAAAGGAAAGCTCCGGTTTTGAAGAAGAAAAAAAGTAGCAGAGGTAGGGGAAATGATAGGATAATGAAAAAAGATTGAAAAAGTGATGGAATAGAGCGTGAGGTTGGAAACGGTGCCAAGGAATTCATGGTGGCACAAGGGATACGGTGAGACCGTGTTGAGGATGAAACGGTAAGTCTGTGAATAAAGGAGACAGTGGAAAAGGAAATCAATGGAATGGGTTACGGTAGTAAGGGAAAAGCGGTGAGACCGTGAAAAGAACCGGTAGCAGGAGACACTATACGAGGAATATAGTGAGACAGTTTGGATGTCACGGTAGCACCATGAATGAAATGGTGTGAGGAGGCACCATGACAGGCAGCAGTTGTTGTGGCAGCGTAACAATGCAAAACAAACAGACAAACTAAATAAGTTGAAACATAAAAAAAACTGAATAAACTAATTAATAAAAACTAAAAATTAATTAAAAAAATGAAAATAAAGATACTAATAAATTTATGTAAACTTTTAAAACCAAATTAACTTAATCGAAATTATTATTAACTTTAAAATATAAAACAAAAATATTTACTATACTGAAACTAAAATTAAAAAAATTTAAATTATTAAAAATAAAAAAATTTAAATATTTAAATAAAAAAGTAAAATTTATTCTACTATAAAAAACTAAATTAATTAAAAAATAAAATTAATTATCATTTTATTGAAAAATTTAATTATGTTAAGAATTAAAATTATATTGTTTGAATAGATTTAGTTTGTTACAAAACATAAATTAGTAATTAATAAATCATTAAAAGACATATGATACATATGTTTTATTAAATTAATTGATTTTTAATACATGAAATGTTAAATTAAGAGTAAATAATTTATGTGCGAAATAAAACTAATTAATTAAATAATGTTAGATTATTAACATTCCAGACAGAAACTACCAAGCTAAATAAAAAATCATTAGACAATAAAATTAAAGTCATAAATAAATTAGATATTTTAAAGCTTAAAATACACTATTTATTATATAAATTGATTAAATAATAAATTTAATTATAAATAATATAAAAGTTCCATAATTTATAAAAAAGTGTTAAAATAAATAATTAAATTGTTAAAAATTAATTAAAAAGATGTGGTAAAACATGTTTTTTAAGGCCACATCAATAAGCCCTTTAAAAGAATAAAATTAAATGAAGATTAAAATATAATTATAACAATTAAATTCATGATATTACTTGTAAATGGTTTTATATATACACCTCATGAAAAGGATAGGTGCATAACATAACGTATGTACCGAAGAAGACAAATTGGGAGAAAACCCCTTACCATAAGTCCCAAATTTTTTGTACACATTCAAAAATCCAGTATAATAAATATTTTTTTTATAAATATATTATAAAATAATAATTATATATATCATACCATATATTATTTATTTTTGACCTTTTATTACCCATTTATTAACAATTACATGTTAAAGTTACGTTTCGGGCAATAACTGCTTTGTTTTTCGTGTATGTTTTGATTGTTATTTTTAGTAATATTAATTTGATAATGGTTAGATCATCCCCAAAATTTTAACCATGATATAAATATCATATATATTCTGTATATTTGTATTTATAGTAATCCAAAAATGTTAGAGATCGAAAATGAGATACACCATTTATGGAGATGGTATGTTGTACGTATGCATGAACGTTGTTTCCATTTTTTTCAACAAATGAATTAAAATAATGGTAAATAATATATTATTATTATATAATAATATATATTTCATATATATCACATATATTTATTAAATTTATCCCTTATTACCTTCCATTATAAACATAAGTGAAAACCAAATCATATCACTTTTCACGGTGGTTGTCCGTCGTACACACGATCGACATTATCGTATCCCCTATAGAATGGAAAGTAAAAAAGGTATATATGATAATATATTTATATAAGTATATTTATGTTTAAAATATAATACATATAAATTATATACATCATCATACGAAACTATTAGAGGTGTTTATGGAAAGCATGTCACATAGGTTTGCGAGGCGGTAGTCCGCTATACACACAAGCAACGTTATCATTTCCCATTTAAGGGAAGATTAAATGAATGTATGGAATGATAATAGAATAATAAAATATAATTATATTTAATATTATTAGGCCATTATATTATCATGGTATAAAAATATTTGATGGAGGTGGAGGAACAAATAAAAATAAAAATGCTTGTTGAATAACATTACCTCTTCTTTGGGTAACCTCATTAGGTTTGCACCAAAAACCTTCTTAGGTTGGATTAACGATCAAAATAATGATTATAATATGATATGATGGAATTAAGGAGGGTATTTGGTAATCTAAAATTTGAACCATAGGGTTTTGTAAGTGTGAAGAGAAGAGGATAGATGCTGGCCTTTTATAAGTGGGAGAGAGGACACATTAGATATTTTTGAAAAGAATAAACTGTAACCACATTTTTCATATACCAAAAAGGTCCAAATGGGTAATTATCAAATATTAGAGGTTATAAGTTGTATATATATACATATAATGGGTTTTTTACACGTTTTTCATCATTTTCAACACATATTTTTTTAGCTTAAACCTATAAATACGAGGTGAAAGTGATTTTTCGAAGGGAAACATTTTCATAGGAAGAGAAAGTTTTAATATATAAATTCATTATTAAATTTATTCCAATGACCTAAATTGGATTAATAAGTATATAATTGAACTAATTTTAATTATTAAAACTTATTAAAACAATTTTTATGTTTTTAAATTTTGTAAATGAAAGGGAAATTATTTATAAAAACCTGTATTTTTTACTATTCACTGAAACATTTATTTTTCAAAACATTATAAAAAAATAATTCCAAGTTAATTTTTGACATGTTGATTTCAAAAATTAATTTTATTTTTTAAAATAAATTTTCTAAAAATGGTAATAATTAATTTAATTACATTTTCCCATAATTCAATAAAAATAGTTTTTGAGAAAATAGTATTTTTGAAACATATAAATACTTTTCTAAAAATTAAGTAATTTTTTATCAATATGTTTTATTTATATAAAACCATTATACTTAATATTTAAAAAATTGTTATTACTATTCATATCATTAAGTTTAATGACTAGGTTATAATGGTTTCTTTTAAATAATAATATTAATAATATATCATGGTTTGTTAAAACTCATTGTTGTTTAAAAAAAGATAAACACGGTATACATATAATGAATTATAATATTAGTATTTCATGTAATGAAATATATCAATGAAATTTAATTTATTAAAAAAAATCATAAAAACTTGGGCGGTTATATTCTACCCCCTTATAATGAATTTCCCCCTTGAAATTCATCACCTCGATAAAAATAATTGAGGATACTTCTACCTCATAATTTCTGTAGTTTCTCATGTAGATTTTGAAATCTAATGGTTTGAACAAAAAAAATTGAACAGGGGAATGGTTTTTTTCATAGAACTTTATTTTTATGATCTATAATCTGCACCAAATATTCTTCATAATAAAGAGCCTTACCTAGTGGTATGATCTTTACGTTTAGTACATGTGAAAGATTAGGTCTGTACTTCCTCATGAGAGATACATGGAACACATCATGAACCTGATATAGGTTTGGTTGAAGCTACAACTGATAGGATACCATTATGATATGATCAATAATTTAAATGGGATTGATATACCTAGGTATTAGTTTTCCATTCTTTCCAAATTTCATTATCATCTTCAATTTAAAAATTCTTGAAAACACCTTTTTATAAACTTCAAATTCCAAATCATATCAGAGATTATCTCCAAAAATTTTCTGCCAAAATTGTTCTTCCCTTATGTGCCACTGAATTAATATAACCTTATCTACCATTTCTTTAGATATGTTAGGTCCCAATATATTTATTTCTCCAACTTCATTGCAGTATGTTAGAGTTCTACACTTCTTTCTTTAAAGGTCTTCTTAAAGTGCCATATGAATTCTTGAGTGAAAGCTATTATTGTATGAAAACTCCGCTAGAGAAATGTTTTAATCCTAAACACCTTTTAAAATACTGATAACAAGATCTCAAAATATCCTCTATGGTTTAAGTTGTTCTCTTGGACTTAAAAAATGTCTAAGGGTGATATGTAGTGTTGAAACTTAACTCAGTATCTAGAGCATATTTAAGACTTATCCAGATCTTTAAGGTAAATCTCGGATCCCAATCCAACATAATAGAATGTGGTCCTCCATATAATCTTACCACTTTCTTAATTTATATCTTGAAAATATGATCTATATAGAAATATTCTATAACAACAATGAAGTGTGATGGCTTTGTAATTCCATCAACAACAACCCATTTAACATTATACACTACAGATATTTTTGAGAATCCGATGAAAATAGATATGGTGATATTTTTCCATTTCTATTCTGGTATGAGTAATGGATGTAACATCCCCTTATAATTTTTTTTCTCATCCTTAACTTTTGTACATACCAAGCACCGAGATAAAAAATAGGAAATATATGTCTTTATGCCATCCACCAAAAATAATCTTTCAAATCTCTATACATATTCATTATTATAGGATGAATAGAGAATAAATAACTATGAGATTCCTATAAAAAATTCTTATTAAAATATAGTATGGGAGAAACACATACACAGTTCATGAACCTTATCATTCCATCATGGTCAATGTTAAACTAAGGAACATTTCTAGCCTTCTTTTGTAGCTCTACATCTTCCTTATGCGCCTCATTAATCTTCACTTGGATAGATGGTTGAAAAGTCAATTGAAAAAGATAATATTTCTCACATTCCTTTTATAATTTATAGATCCATCTATTAAAAATCAAAAAAATATTGAATATTTTATAATCCTAATCATGGATAAGCTACCATAATTCGTTGGACTCAAAGCATCAACCACCTTGTTCTCTTTCTCAGGGTGGTATTGTATTGAGAAGTCAAAATCATTAATAAAAACTAACCATATTCTTTGAAGAATGTTCAAATCCTTTTATGTGAATATATACTTTATAATTTTTTGATTAGTATATATATCAAACTTCTCTCTGTAAAGATAATACCTCCATATATTTATTGAAAAAATTACTACAACTAACTCCAATTCATGCATTGTGTAATTTTTCTTAGAAACCATTAATTTTCATGAGTCATAAGCTATAGTCATGTAATTATTTATGAGAATACGTCCTAATAAATTCTTGGATGCATCACTATAGATTAAAATTCTTTTGAATTATAGGGTAATGTGAGAATATGTGAACTAACTAATATTCTCTTAAATTAATTAAAATTCTCCCCACATTCATCTATCCAAAGGAACCTAGATCTATTCTATGTTAATTTGTTTAGTGGATTAGAAAGTCATGAGAAATTATCCAGAAACCATCGATAATATATAGATAAACCTAGGAAACTATAGATCTCAGTCACCATGGTTTCTCTGGGCCAACATTCAATATCCTTCATCTTTGATGGATCTACTAATATACCCTCAATTGAGATTATATGACCCAAAAATGAAAACTTTTGCATCCAAAATTCACACTTTGAAAATTTTTCATATTTTTTTCCATACTTAGGGTATTTAGTATAATTTTAAAGAGATATACATGATCTTCCTTTATCTTTGAATACATAATAATATCATCTATTAGGACTAAAAAAATTTAATAGTTAAACTCTATATATTCTATTCATTAAATCCATGAAAATTCTGGGGAAATTAGTAAGACCAAATGGAATCACTATGTACTCATTGAGTCCATACCTTGTATATAATGCTATTTTTGGTATATCCTACTTGTTGAACCCTAGTTGATGATATCCAGAATGAATGTAAATCATGGAAATGTATATAGATATAAAAACGTTGATCAAACAAGTCATCAATATGGGGTATAAAATACTTTCTCTTGATCATGATATTGTTCTGATCCTAAAAATAAATACACAGTCACATCGATCCATATTTATTTTTAAGAAAAATAAATGGTGAACTTCAAGGTGAAACACCTAGATGAATGAATCCATTATCAAGTTTTTCTTGGAGTTTCTTCTATAATCCCTACAACTCAATCAGGTCTATTCTATAAGGAGTGTTTGAAATCGGTGTGGAATCAAGTATGTGTTCTATTAATAACTAAAATTTGTGTTTTTGTGTAAGGATAGTAAACTCTTATAGAAATGTATAAAAAACAGCCCACACAATTGGATAATCATTGATTTTGAGTTTCTCCCCAACCATATAAGATAAATACCCCTCTTTAATTGGAATACAAACCCATATAATGGAGGTGATTTCTATAAAATGTTCATATTTATCATCACACTAATATATGATCATATAACAGTTTAGAATACCCAGTGAGAATTCACCTCTTCAATATTTAATGTGTGATTTATGTAGATAAATCCAATCCATTCCTAAGAGATCATAACATTCAACTAGAGGAAGAATGATAATATTTCTAGGAAGCACATTATCAAAAAATTCAACAGGAGAGGAATCATATAATTATTATGAGATCACCATACCCTTACAGAATTTCACTAATAATTCTACATATAATAATTTTGGAATAATCTTTATAACCTTAGAAAACTATTTAGATATGAAAGAATGGGTAGATCTAGATTGAAATAAGACATTAGCAGTTTTAGAGTGGATGTTATGTGTACCTTTCACCACATCATTATTTCACCCCTCATCAGAAATAATGATCACATGAGATTTACCTTTGTATCTTATATTAAGAGGTTTCTGACGTTCATCACCATCATTAACATTAATATTTGGGAAATGGTTAGCATAATTTCTATACTCCTTGTATTTGAAACACTAGAGCGTGACATGTACTTTTTGTGGTGCTTTCTCTCTATTCTCATCATTAGTTAACATATTCCCATAAATTTAGAATTCAATTGCTCAATGACCTTACCTTACAAATTTAAAAAATTTACAAGCTCCCTTAAGAAAATTACTTCCATGTATCCTTAAACACTTTGAGCATTAAGGAAATATAATATTCTTTTCTTCATAATTTTTAGAGTTTACTTTGAATTCCATTTTTCTTTTATTATGAAAACCATGTGATTTATGGGTAACCCCAATCTCTATTTCTATATTGATAGAAAAAAAATGATTTTCTCATAATTATTAAAGTCTATTATGGCCAACACCCTTCCAATACTATATTTTAATCCACTGAAGAATTGATCAAACTTACTTTTAGGATGGATGATCATACCATGAGCATACCTCAAAAGTCTTATAAAATTTTCCTAGGTACCAAAAGATTTATCATCCTTTTATTTTAACTCAAGGAATTACATCTCCATTTTCATGTTCAGAATACAATAAATTACTTATTAAAAAATATGTTCTTAAACACATCATAGTCCATCATATTATTGTCTTGTATTCTTGAAAAGAGTCCAATTTTTTTCTGTGATGCTGCACATAAGAAAACATGGAGGAAACCCTAATCTCGATGATCAAAAGGGGATATGAGATTCCAGGTCTTTCATGAAAGTCATCATGGGTTGTTCCAACCTCCCTGAATCAAATAACTCTAAAAGTATTATTCTAAAAAAATATAGACATCGAGGTCTATCGAAGATTTCTTTCTCCAATGATGAGGTACACATTCTCTCCTCAGATCTTCATTTTGTTCTTGTTGGTAAATTTGTCAAGAATCATCCTTCACTAGTGTTTCTATGCAAAACCCTAGAAGGTATAGGCTTCCCAAATTTTTATATCGGCCTATTGAATTCGTGGCATATTATCTTTCGATTTTCTACAGAGAATGAATATTACTGATTCTGGACCCGTGGTTCTTGGTATTTTGGGGGATCTCTTATAAATGTTTTCAACTGGACTCTATAGTTTGATGTTGGTTTTGAACCCCCCATAATCCCTATTTGGATTGGTTTCTTTGGTTTACCTATCTATCTCTTCAAACAGAGTGCTTTATTCCCCATTTCCAAACTATTCAGACACCCAATTAGGCTAAACTCTGTTACTTAGAATCTATCAAGACCTTCAGTTTCTAGGATTTTTACTGAATATGACATCTCTCATGAATTTCCATCACGATTTTGGATACAAAATGGATATAATGGGTTTACACAAGATGTTATATTTTAAAATGTACCAAAACAATGTAAAAAATGTTCCAGAATTGGTCATCTTATGAAAGAATATGGGATTTAAAGGGATGATCCTCCCCCCACATTTCAAGTCAATTTGGGTGGAAAAGGCTAATGTAAAAAACACTAATGATAAACCTGTTGATGGCATCAATGTTTTAAATTCCACATCTATTCCTAATCCTATCCTTGAGCCATCAATTTTGGAATACAATATTCTTAATATTGAGGGTAATGAGGTTGTTCCTATTGAGGAGGGTTAACCCTCTAATGCTAATACTTCAGTGCTTTCTCAATATGTCCCAAAATCATTCCCAACATAGTCTCAGTGCACATCCTTTCTGGAAGTTGAAGAGAAAGACACTCAAATTGAGGATGAATTCTTAATATAAATCTCTAGAAAAGGGAAAAAACAAATGGTAGATACTAATGGATTCATTACTCCCAATCCTAAAAAAATGAAGAAACGAATGGACTAATCTCACCTTGAACGAACAATTGTTACGATATCACTCGATGCTTCTAAAAAAGAAAACAATGAAATTAAAACATCAACACGTGTGGTTGATCTAACTATAATCATTTTTGATGATCCTAGAAAACTAACTATAGATACTCCTATGCTGCTTGAGGTTGATGCTCATATTGTACCTTCTGAGGATAACCCAAATGAAGACTCAGACAAAGTTGTGAAGTATTTGGAATCTGGAATGGAGCAACAAGATGAAATAGATTATCAAAGGCTCAAAAATGGAAAAATTTCTACGAAGACTTATCTTAATATGAAATGACGAATGTCTAATAAGAGGTTGATGTAGGAGTCTAAAAAACACTTTTATTTTCTTGATCGGTGCTAATTTTTTTAGACTGCCTTCTACTTTTATGCCACGTACATGCCTACACATATCCTTTCATGGATGTTGTTGATTCATGCACACTACTATTCTTTTGACTGTATCAAATAATGATTTTAAAGCTGATATAGATGAGATGGACCTACTATTGATGGGTTACTATAGATCTTAAGGCCTTGGAGATTGCTCAGAGTTGATCCACTTTTACTGGTTTTGATTTCTTACTAGAAATCATGATATATTGTTTCATCTTACTTGATATATAATCATGAATCACTCTCACTTTTTTGTTGGTGTAAACTCATTACACCTCTATCATGTATTGTAATACTTTTTAGTTAATAAATTTATTTGGGGCATGAATTGGGGGACTAATTCAGGTCTCCTTTTGTTTGAATTTTTTTTGATAAGCGTACACCATCGATCCTCTTTACCTTCCAAATTATAGACATCCAAAATGATTTTACATTTTCCAAACAATAGAGAATGGAAAATATCTCTTCAATGGTACAAGTCCATTCATCAGAAACTACTGGATTAGAATAACCACTAATAGTAGGTTGAAATTACCTCATAAATAACTCAACATAATGTTGTAATAGCCCAGAACCTCCTGGTCCAGTACTTTCCCAAAACATGGTTCCATAAAACAGTTCCACCAAAAAGGTGACACCAGTCATGACCCACATTGAAATGGTGGCACCATGAGGGTGACACCGTGATGGTGGTACCGTGAGGGTGACACCGTGAGGGTGACACCGTGAGGGTGACACCGTGGCGGTGGCACCGTGAGGGTGAGACCGTGAGGGTGAAACTGTGACGGTGGCACCGTGAGGGTGACACCGTGAGGGTGGAACCATGACGGTGGTGCCATGAGGGTGGCACTGTGATGGTGGAACCATGAGGGTGACACCATGATGGTGGCACTGTATCTTCACTAAGCGGTCTTCGTTATTTTTTCCAGTTCCTGACTTTTTCCTCTCCCGCAACGTGTCTTTTGACATAAAATGATTTAATTCTCCCATTTAAAATCCATTTAAATCCAATAAATAATATCTAAAATCCCCCAAGAGTTGGGAGACCATTAACTTACAAAACATCACGGCTCTTCCTTGATGTCACACCCTTTTATCCATACTTTCTGTTCTAACCCTATTGCATGATTTAAGGGAAACAGTTTAAACGTACAAATGTTATGGCCACATCGATGAGGAGAGTTATTAAATTACAATTTATTCCATTATGCGTAACTACCCAATGATGTGGAAAACCCCGATTCAACTTCAAAGCCGTTCAAAATTCCATATCCCGTAACAATGGGATCTCATCTTATATCACGCTAGATTTTCTCCTTCTTCTTCTTGGTCGGTCTCCTTTTTATTTCCCTATGTGTTTGGAACCCCCCTTCCTGAGGAAAGTGGTGTGCCTGTTCTGGATATTTCCTACTCATTCATGGAGTCCTTGGATCTCATACCCTGCAAGTTGCACATCCCTAGCTCTTTGCGCAGGGAGGAGAAACTCCGATCGTTGATCATCCAGGCAGGGTTTTCCTTCATCTCTCTTTACAATGTATCATGCGGGGTGGGTATGAAACTGTTCCTGTGGGGATGGATGATAACAAGATTAATGAATATAATAAATATACCTTTAAATAATGAAGGGGGGGGGGGGTATACTTGATGTTTCTGCTATACTCTTATCCTTGATTATGTGTTGTGAATTGTACGAGCTTGTGCCCACTGAAAATCATGGCCGTTGGTGGTCTTTTGTTGTGCACTAATGAATCTCTATTTCTTGAAGGATAAATTATTTAAATAAATAGTGTAACATCAAAATTGGTTAATCACGTAAACTCGGCTGATTAAATAGATACCTAGTAAACAACGATCCTTGTGTGATCATCCCAGTTAACCAAAAAGTAAGGGGGAAAAATAAATGAATGATTTTATTGAATATGGAAACTTCTTTGCTCTGTCTTGGTGGTATTTGTGTTTGTTCTATGCTTATTGGGTGATATGGATGGGGATGGGATCCTTTTCTTTGTAGTTTATGGTGGACCTGAGGCCGTATGGGGCTATACCTTGAGGCTTAGTTTGGTTCCAGTACCTTGAGGGATCTCAAGGATCCCTTTTATTGATGTGACTTTACAAGAGAACCAGGTGTGAATGCTTAAAAGTGTTGTTGGGATGTTATTTTTCCTTTCCACGGCTTGTGGTTATGCCTATTAGTTTCCCACTAGTGCCGAATTTACTTAAATAGAATCACTTGAACATGAAACCAAGAATGGGTTCAATGGGGAATTGGTTCTGGGAATGAGTTGTGACTCTGTTGTGAGTGGTGTGCCTTTTTATGAATGAACAGTAATGAGGGTGTTTGTGCTTAGGTTGGTTTTGGAACCCTAGGTTTGGATGAGTGCTTGTTACATATACATATAATTATAGTTCTTATGTTTCTTATTCTCGCCCCACCCAGGTTGAGCACTTTGTGCCGAACACCCCCATTTCACGGGGGAGAGTGATTTCCCAACACTCTTATGAGTGGCTGGTTATTTTCTCCTTTTATGATCCCTTTCTCAAATAGCCTCAGACTGTTCGGGTAGGCTGTGACAACCTCAGGTCCATTATAGCCCAATATTCTTTGGGCAAGGTAGTTGTGGTGGTTGGCCTAGGTGTGTGCGGGAAGGTTATTTCCCAAGTGTTTTCAGGATGAGGCCCAGGTGTCTTCAGGCTTGGCAGTATTTTTTGTGGCCTACATGTTTGCGGGAAATATGTGTAGTAGAGATGGCCCAGGTGTTTGCGGGCGGGACGTGTGGTTGTGGTATCCCAGGTGTGTGCGAGGAGTGGTATAGAAGTGGGAATGTAGAGAGAATGGCAGGAGAGGTCCGATGCATAGGATATCTTCAATAACCAAAGGGAAAATGGCACAAGGTACCTAAATATCGACGTTCTATTACTATTACGATACTTGACTTGTGTTATTTGGAGAGTGTGCCTTAGTGAGGCTTGGGTGGATAGTTTTCCTTGCTAGGTTCTCCAGTTATCTCCTTTTCTCACGGGGCATTATAATGACTCCCCACTTCTGCATGAGAGTTTCTGGTTTTTCCTACTGAGTATACTTGTATGCTCACCCAACATATACAAAACTGCTTTCAGGTTTCTAGGAGGACTTCAGGGACCATGCATAATCGTACTAGTTCAGACTTTGGGATGATTGCTGTTGCTATTTATTTTTCTTGTTACTTTCATTTGGGGTTTTCTTTTACTTTTCTAGAATTTACTTTTGGAACATGCATATGGGAATGGTTTGTATTGGATTTACTTGTGCTTCAACTTTTGGTGTTGTTGGGAATTACTATCTTATCACCCAAAACTATTAAATAAAAAGGGTAATTCCTTCCATCTCATGTGTGATTCTTTACCCTTGGTGCTAGTTGCCACTCCGGGACCTATTGAAGGTGGGTCTCGGGGGTCATTATCTCTCGTTCAACATAAAGAAGGAAGGGTCTAGTAACCTTTGTCGCTTCTCTCATCTTGGTGAAGGTGGGTCGTGACTGAATGGTATCAAAGGGGAGGTTATAAGATAGGATGGATTTCAGAGTTAGGAACAATGAAAATTTCATGGAATGATAGGGAACAGTGTTGACCAATCTTGGTGTGTGAAATAGGCCAGGGAAGACCGGGTATGACACAGGATTTTAGGGCCCCTCATGATCTGATGCAAGGACTCTGAGCCTACCAAATGCCCAAGTGAGGCTACGCTGCTTGCAGGGTAGAGACCCTAGGAAAGGTTCATGCATCATAATTACTTGTGTTCTTGTGTTTTTGGGATATTTTGGTGATTTAAAATGAATAAGACATCCAATAAAATTTAAAAGTAATATTCTACACTACTCGGGCTTAGGCATTCCTTGTTTACCTTGCAGCTATGGAACCCGGACGACGACCAACGGTAGTGTGGGTGATCGAGGCCCGAGAGGTTGATTTGGCTGATCGATAGAGAGCTGATTGAGAGGAGGAGGATGATCAATGGTAGAGGAGTATTCGTGACATTCAACGGCAGACCCTCAGGAAGTATGAGGGCAGCATCTATGACGTGGATACAAAGAGTTGGCTAGAAGAGATGGTGATAGCTTTCAACTTAATCAGGGATCTGAAGAAGTACTAGGTTCCTCTGGCTGTAATCTAGATGCATGGAGCAGCGCGTCAGTGGTGGATGCTTTATCTTGGGGAGAAGAGGGAGGCTGAGGTGATGTGGACTGACTTTGAGAGGGAGTTCTAGGCAGAATTCCTCTCTTCCACATTGAAGGATGAGAAGAGGCAGGAACTAATCTCCCTCCAGCAAGGGGTATGTCAGTGAGGGAGTTGGGGATCAAGTTCAAGGATCTCCTTCACTTTGCTCCGGACCACTTTCCGGATGAGGATTCTCGGGCGAGACATTTAGAGGAGGCACTATGACCTTCCCTTCAGTATGCAGTTACCCCCTTCACCCTACCGATGTACTTGGTGGTCCAAAAGAAGGCTGAAATGGTGGAAAGGATGTATATGCTGGGAGGTGTATTGTGAGAGAGAATCCGGTTGGGCTCATAGAAGGGGAAGGACGTCAACAATAGGCCTCCAGTATCAGGGCCCTCTAGGTTTGGACTAGTAGGGAGCAGGCCTCAGTAGTTCCAGTTCTGATCTCCCGGTCCTCACCCATACCTTTCAGGATCAAGAACAAGATGATTCATCTGTTACAACCATGGTTACCTTCATAATCAGTTTCTGGACCGAGTACAATATGGTGGGGGTGGTCTGGTGAAATATCGCCTCAGCCACAACAGTTCCCAGCCTGGCCCTTTCAGTAGTAGCTGTGGGGACAACAAGCTCCCACTCCTCCAAGGACAGATGTTGTAGGAGGAGTTCGACCTCAGGGAACTCCTTAGGGACCTCGACCAGATCACAGTCGGGGGGGGGGGGGGGGTGGCCAACATCCGAGGGGCAGAGGAGCCGGGCGTGGGTAGTTACAGGCCGCAGAGGTAGTAGTTCCAGCAGGGCCGAAAGTCTTTAGAGGTACGATCAGTTTATTTAGTACTCTTGTCCACACCTTGTTCGATATAGAAGCTTCACACTTCTTTGTTACACCCAGTCTGGCCCATGCTCTGGGTTTAGATGCTGAGAGACTTTCAGTTCCCCTGGTGTTGAGTTCTCCAGTCAGAGGTCAGACCGACTTGTCTACTATTTTACGAGGGTGTTGACTGATAATAGGTCAACATTAGTCTACCAGGGATCTTCTACTTTTGAAGATACAACTATATGATGTCATCCTAGGAATTGAATGGCTATTATCTATATGTACCATCATTGATTTCTTCCAAGGAAGGATCATGTTTTCAGATTCGGGTGGCCGACGTGTGACTTTCATCGGCGAGCGGGGTTACCAGGAAGGTAACCGGCGAGTGGATCCCCTCCTTTCCTTGTCAGCTAAACTATCATTGGAGTCGGCAGATAAGGAGATGGTGGAAGTCCTGAGGATCGTCAGTGAGTTTATAGATGTCTTCCCTGAAGATTTTTTGACTCTACCCCCTCGACGTGATGTTGAATTCAGGGTAGACTTGCAACCTGGTGCTCGTCCAATTTTGATGGCCCCCTACCGAATGACGCCTTCTGAGTTGCGGGAGTAGCGGATTCAGATTGACGATCTGATGAAAAAGGGTTTTGTTCGACCAAGTGTGTCACCATGGGGTGCTCCAGTATTATTCTCCAAGAAGGAAGATGATGGTCTCAGACTGTGCATAGACTACCAGAGACTGAACCCGGTAATAGTCAAGAACCCTTACACTCTCCCAAGAATAGGTGACCTTTTCGACCAGTTAAAAGTGGAAGGGTGGTTCTCCAAGATCGACCTACGGCCAGGATATCACCAGTTGAGGGTGAAAGAGGATGAAATCTTGAAGACTGCTGTTATGTGAAAATATGGGCACTTTGAGTTTGTAGTCATGTCGTTCGGCATTACTAATGCACCAGATGTGTTTATGGGGATCATGAACTCCGTCTTCTGGAAATAACTTGACCAATTCATAGTCATGTTTATTGACGAAATCCCAATCTACTAAAGATCAGAGGAGGATCATGCTGAACATCTGAGAGTGGTTTTAGAGGTCCTCCATCAATACCAACTCTATGGGAAATTTTCCAAGTTCAAGTTTTGGACATGAGAAGTGCACTTCCTTGGACACCTGGTGTCTGAGCAGGGAATAGCGGTGGACCCATCAAAGGTCAAGGTGGTTGTTTCTTGGTTAGCACCCAAGAACATGATAGAAGTTCGTAGTTTCCTAGGTCTGGAAGGTTACTACTAGAGGTTTGTGCCCCACTTCTCCCGAGTTGCATCACCTTTGTCAGCATTTACCAAGAAGGATCAGAATTTCGTGTGAAATGGGAAGTGCGAGGAAGCCTTCAACTATATGAAGGGGAAGTTGGTTAGTGCCCCAGTGCTGAGGTTTCCAGAAGAAGGGGTAACATATGTGGTGTTCTGTGATGCTTCAGGGAAAGGCCTGTGGTGTGTGCTAATGAAATAGCAAGGGGTGATCTCCTATGGTTCTAGATGTTATGTCCCCATAAGCATAACTATGCCACCCATGATCTAGAGCTTGCAGCAGTTGTGTTTTCACTAAATTTGTGGCGGAATTACCTCATCGGGGAGTGCTTTGTAGTCTTCACGGATCACAAGAGATTGAAGTATATCTTCTCCCAGTGGGACCTGAACTTGCGACAATAAAGGTGGATGGAGTTTATTCAAGACTACGACTTCAAAATCCCCTACACCTGAGGAAAAGGGAACGTGGTGGCTGATGCCCTGAGCAGAAAGTTACAGAAGGACGTGGTTCGAGAAATAGAAGATGCTTGGAAGGTGATGAAAGAGTTGGCTGCCCTACACCTAGATGCAAGGATGGATAGTGGTAGAGGTTTCCTATTTCAAATGACAGTGTAGTCCTCTCTGTTGCGGCAGGTAGAGGAGTCTCAGTGGGGAGACTCAAAGACTGAAGTAATGCGTGATCGCATTATCTAGGAAAATGATCTAGAAGGATGGTCAGAGGATGGTCAGAATCAGATTCAAGGGAGGATGTTTGTCCCCATGACAAAGCGTGAGAGAGTTATTGGTGAGTTCCACAACTCACCCCTAGCGGTGCACCTAGAAGTTTCCAAGATGTACCAGGGTTTAAAGAGTCAGTTTCGGTGGCCTGGAGTGAAGCGGGTGGTGGTAGAGTTCATAGCAAAGTGCCTTGTGTTTCAGCAAGTGAATGTTGAACACCGCATCCCAGAAGGTCTTCTACAACCATTAAATGTACCCGAGTGGAAGTGGGATGATGTCTCGATGGATTTTGTCACGGGAGTACCCAGAGTTCAAGGGGGTTGCGATGCTATCTGGGTAGTGGTGGACCGACTGACAAAATCATCTCACTTCCTGGAGATCAAGGAGTCAGGTATGGTGGATGCCCTATCACAGAGGTAGGTGGATGAGGTGGTGCGGTTGCATGGGGGTTTGAGGACCATAGTCTTTGATCGGGATACCCGGTTTACCTCACAGGTCTGGAAAGTACTGAAACATGGTTTTGGCACCCAGTTATGCCTCAACAGTGATTTCCACCCCTAGAAGGATGGGAAAATAGAACGAACCATCCAAATGATGGATAACATGATACGGAAATGTGTGTTATACTTTGGGGGATCATGGGTGCAACAATTTCCTCTGGTGGAGTTTTCCTACAACAACATCCATCACTCTACCATTGGCATGGATCCATTCGAAGCTTTGTATGGGAGGTCGTATCGCTCACCTGTGTGCTGGAAAGAGGTCAGAGAGGTTGGTATTCTTGGCCTGGAGGTGGTGCAGAGCACGAAAGAGAAGGTTCAGCCTATACGGGAGAGGATGAAGGTGGCCCAGAGCTGTTTCCTTCTTGCTTGCTCCCTGAGGAGGTTCAGCAGGAATTGGGGATTCCAACACATATAACTTCATTTCTTGGCATAATACTATGCAAAAACACCTGTACCACTCCTGGAAGTTATTTCTGGTCAGGATATTTTCTTTATCCAATATCAATCATGGTGATAAAGTACTTGTGGTGTTGGTGATTGACATTTTGAATCTACATCAGATAAACATTTAGTAGTTAATACTTTGCCTTGATTACCTTCTGAAATTTTATTATTAATAAATTATTATATCATTTAATTTCTCCCACTATTTTAATAAACCTTAATAGCCCGTATTAATAGATTCATAAAAATCTATCTCTTGATAATTCTAGTGGAAAAGATCCTCAAAACCTCCCTCGTAGTCTACAAGCTAGGGCTACGCCGCTACTTGGAGGGTTTCAAGGTAGGCGCTAAGCTGTCCAACCACTTCCCTTACGGTTCCTTGTGTTGTTGAGTAAAGTCCCAACTTTTGGAATCTTAACTTGATTCCCTCAACCTCTTGCCTCTAAAGTGACAGAAAGTTAGCTAAGGCTAATCCTTGACTACTCACTTTAGTTAAGTTGACCCATTTCTCTCATGAAAATGCCCCGTTTGTGAGAGGAACTAACAACTAAGGCTAGAGATCACCCAAACAGCCGATTTTGTTTAGATTTGAGAAATGGAAGGCATTTAGACTTAATATATCTTTGGGGAATTTTTAATATTTATTGATGAATATAATCCTTTTCTATTTATTATGTTCAAACTGGGTTGTCGCGCTCACAACTGAACATGTAATAGAATATTATTTGTCACATATTTATGCATTTTATCATCTTTACTATTCTATGTGATCAGGAAATAATCATGCAGACGCATAAAATAATAAACTATGCATAAAGTAAATCATGCATTCCGACTGGTCTTGAGCATTCTATAATGATCGATCGATAACTGATCAATCATCACTTAGAGTCATCCATACCTGAGTCGTTACATGACTCGTGTCACTACTTGCCCCAGTGCAAAGTGCCCAACTCCTGTCTGGACTACCGCCTCATCATGGTGGGGTCTGCCTCTCGAATCATCACTGTATAATTACAAATATACTCACACGCAGGCGAGGGGGTCTGGGGTACAAAATACAACTAGTGCAATGGACATGCATGCTATTGTACATATTTGAATTAAAAGATGATTCACAGACCATCATTTCTTTAATTAAATATTACAATCATCGCATGAATTGAATAAATAAATAAATAAATAAATAAATGTCAGACTACATAGTTCGGTCAGTTTCTCAAGACCTTTCCGGGTAAAAGTGCAATAAAATTAAATTTCAATGAATTTAAATAATATGAGGGTGTTATAAAAAATTAAATTAATTTGATTAAATTCAAATAATTTATTTTATCGGTTTATTTGTTTAATTTAATTTTAATTCTAAAATTAAATTAAATCATTAATTTAATTTTAGTCTTAAATTAAATTAATATTTCAGATCAAAATAAAATTTAAACCCCTAAATTAATTTGAATTAATTTAATTTAAAAAACTAAATTAACTAAAATTAATTTAATGCAGGGTTATCTTTAGTCGGAGAGGAGTCCGGCAGGACTGCGTACCACCATGGGGTGTCATCCTGCAACAGGGTATCACGGCTTGACCTCGGTGTGGCTGTGGCGGGGCCACCACATGACGGTGGTGTAACCGTGACGTCCAAAGACTCCCACGATGGCTGCATCTTCCGGCGTGGTCTGAGGGGAGCAGGAGGAGGTCGGGAAAGAAACCGGCTAGCCACATGGCCGGTAGCTCGCTGCTTCGACGAGTCGGCGAGGCGGCAGCCCGGTCCGGGACGACCTGGGCGGTGCGGCATGACCAGTCCGGTGAGCTTGGGGTGGTCGGAAGGAGGCGGTCCGGCGTGGGCTCGGGGCAGCTGGCTGGAGGTGGTTCGACGGGGGGTTCAGGCACGAGCTCGGGGCGGCCGACTGGAGGTGGTCCGTCGCGGGGTTCTGGCACGGGCTCAGGGCGTCCAGCTGGAGGTGGTCCGGCACGGGCTCGGGGCGGCCGGCTGGAGGCTGTCCGATATGAGGGGTGGCCGGCTCAGGCTTGGGGCAGCCGGTTGGAGGTGGTCCGACGGGAGGGGAGGCCGACTAGGGTTTGGCCTTCCCCTCTCTTATGTGCCACATGAAAGGGGGAGACCCCAAAGGGGGTCTTCTCCCTTTCTTTTTTTATTTCTTTTGTCCTTAGACAAAAAGGAGTCCACTTCTATTTTTTTTTAATTTCATAAAAATAAGAGAGGAAGAATCCTAAATTGGGGTCTTGGTACTCCCTTTTTTTTAATATTTATAAATTAAAACAAGACTTGACTTCAATTCTTGAAAATAATATTTTATAATAAAATAAAATATTATAATTTATAATAATAAAAATAACATTTAGTTTTATCTAAATAAAATTGAGATTAACATCAAATGAACGAAAAAAAAGAAAACTTGCGATGTCGATCCGTTTAAAAATTTCAAATGATCATAACTTGATCATTCAAAAATGAAACGATGCTCGGTCAAATACGAATGGACCATTTTAACACCCCACACTTAAATTTAATGCATTTTAATTTTGTTGACTTAGAAAAAAAACTTGCACTCACTCTGATACCACTGTTAGGTACTAGGACGACGCAGCAGAAGCTGGTGGGCCAAGAATTAAAATTTTTCTGCATCGCCAGAGTGACATAACCATGTCAAATCTGATGATATTTTCCTAGTTCAATCTGATGATCACTCAAGATTTAAGTAGAGCAAAAAAATAAATTAAGCATGTACCTTGTTCAGAATTAGCATGTGCAAGTCCGCCGTAGGACGCTGGTGATTGTTGCTCGAAGACTCTGATGTCGAAGCCCTCTAGATCGTTCACACATGCCTCATGAATCTACTCGCGCACCGTTCTTCAATATCTGAGTGCTAGCGCGGATCTTCAATGATCACTTCAGCGCAACGATGATCACCACAAAGGAAAAATCTTCAATCTGAGAAGGATGAACTTGAGGATCTTCCTTCGCTTGTGAGACTCTCTTTATAAATTCTAGGAGGAGAGAGATGCTGTCAATATTGACACATGAATAGTATTCATAGGAGAGCCTCTCTCTCACATATATAGGTAGTGTTTAAAACATGCGGTATGGATTTCCGGCCCCCGTGTAATAGACATCCGCTATATAAATGATATAAATAATTATTTATGACAAATAAAATTATGCCATAAATAATATTTATAATTTATCACTTACTTATAATATATAAATATATTACATGATAAATTCGAGTCATTAATTATACTCCTTCCTCCAGCTAATATTAATCGAACCTAGGATATTTAATCCATTCGAATAATATTAATCCTTGTATTTACTATATAACTTGTAAATACATGTAATAAATAAATCCAACGAATTATTCTAAACTCAAAAAATTAATGAATTTATTTATTCTTTGGTGATCCATAGAACTTGGATAGTGCTCAGACCCTTTGGCGGGGCCCACCAAGTTCTATATTCCTATTCCCAGAATAGGACAGATTCTCAAGGCGATATGATGTGTGACCCTCTAAGACCTTACCTCAATAGCAGCAGATAATATCCACCGACCAAGAGCAGGGTCTAGCAACCCATAGAGGCCCCTATAGAGATAAGGAAAAGTCATATCAACGACTACCTCCCTACGAACATGGTCCATGTAATATAATCTCTTCGTCATCGATATCCCAATCAAGCAGAATGCACACTAGTGTCATCATTCTTTATTTTTCTTTATTTTTTTTGTAGATTTGTCTGGACGGTCTTACCTTCGACTACCATGGCCATTGATTTATTGAAGTTGCAACCATCCTAATCAACCAGGCCCGAGATATCTCTTCTTGAACTCACAAGCGACAAATCCTTTCTCGATCATTCAATGAATGCCATTCCATTAATGACGTACCTGATACAAACTACCTCATGATGACTTTGTCGCCATGTTTTCACCTTAAATCAAATGTACATAATTAAATGACATTCATTGATAATGATCTCAAGTCAGGAGACCATTACACATGTCCATAGATAGGAATGACCAATGACACCTGAAACATGTGGTGTTCCTATTAAGCAGGTCTGTCCTCATGATCTCAATTACTAGAGATCATCAAGTGCCAACATCATGAGAAGAAGTCTCAATGCTTATGAGCCCTCAACACCTGATTGTCACACATCATATGTGTCCTTTCAGAATGATGTAACTGGACCATATGACGTAAATTTATGACTACTGTCATAGAATCTCAGGGTTATCATTATAGCCTAGGACCTGGTATAACCCTTTGATGCGATAGGTAATCTAAGGACATTGCCATAAACAAAGTGGATGAAGAAGTATCTACACTATCATGGAAAGATAAAAACATGTATAAAAACAAACTGAATACATGTAATAGTAATCAATGTACAATACAAGTTGGGTTTAGGGAACCCACTTTCAACACTCCCAGTTGCACTAGAGCGAACTGCTAACAAGTTTCAATACGCTTGCTCTCACATGTGAATCTTGCTTCTGTTGGGAAATGGATTTAGTCAGGGGGTCTGCCACGTTGTCCTATGTGGCTACTATGCTAACTATCACTTCACCTCTTTGAGTAAAATCCCTTAAGAGATGAAACTTCTGAAGAATATGATTTGTCCTTTGGTGAGAAATGGGATCCTTGGAAAGCACCACTGCAGCAGTATTATCAAAATATACTAGAACATGGTTTGCACTTCTAGGTACAACAACAATGTTTGAGATAAAGATACGTATCCAGACTACTTCCTTTTCTACATCGGAAGCTCCAATATATTCGAACTCTGTTATAGAATCAGCAACCACAACTTTCTTTGTGATTCTCCACCTCACTGCACCACCATTCAGGAAAAAGATGTAACCTAACTATGATTTCATATCATCATGATCTATCTAGAAACTAGCATCAGTGTATTCCCTCACAACTAGTTTTTCATCTCCTCCATACACTAGGAACATATCCTTAGTATGCCTTAAGTACATTAGGATAGTTTTAACAACTGTCCAGTGAAGCTCTCCTGGATTGGCTTGATATCTACCCACCATGATTAAATCAAAGGAAACATCAAATTTAGTACATAGCGTGGCATACATGATAGAAACCACTGCCAAAGAATAAGTGACTCTACTCATTCTATCAATCTCTTCCTATGTATGCGGACACATTTTCTTGGAGAGATATACACCATGTGACATAGGTAACAATCCACTCTTGGATTGTTTCATATTGTAACTTTTGAGTACCTTGTCAATATATGTAATTTGACTTAGGCCAAGAAGCCTTTGAGATCTATCTCGATAGATCTTGATCCCTAGAATGTAGGCTGCTTCACCTATGTCTTTCATGGAGAATCATTCATTTAACCAAGTCTTAACTGACTGTAAGAATTGCACCTCGTTTCCCATAATTAATATGTCGTCAACATATAATACTAGGAAAATTATATAATTCCCTTAAACCTTTTTATATACACAAGGCTCACTTTCATTTTTTACAAAACCAAAATCTCTTATGGCCTCATCAAAGAAAACATTCCATGATCTTGATTCCTGATTCAATCCATAAATGGATCTCTGCAACTTGCATACTCTATTGGAATTCTTTGACTTAACAAAACCTTCAGATTGAGTCATATAGATATCTTCAACCAACTTCCCATTTAGAAAAGTAGTTTTGACATCCATTTTCCAAATTTCATAATCATGAAAGGCTGCTATTGCAAGAAATATTTTGATGGATTTAAGAATTTCCACTGGTGAGAAGGTCTCATCATAGTCAATGCCTTGACGTTGTTTGAAACCCTTTGGAACCAGTCTTAATTTAAAGGTATTAACCTTAACATCCATTTCCAGCTTCTTCTTGAATACCCATTTGCATCCAATAGTCTTTACATCAACTGGAGGGTCTACCAAAATCCAAACTTGATTTTGGTGCATGGACTCCATCTCAGAATTCATGGCTTCTTTCCATTTAGCAGCTTATTTTCCTTATACTAATTCCTTTTAGGTTAGAGGTTCATCATCCTCAAGGACTATTATGTCACCTGACTCAGTGACAAGAAAACAATAATTCTCTGGTTCTCTAACCTCTCGTGTAAACCTACGTAGTATCTATGTATCAGGAACAATTTCTTCTTCCACTTGCTCTTGTGGAGATTGTTCCTCTACCAACTCTTGTGCATCGGGAGCATTAACTTCATCGAAGTCAATCTTACTCCCACTATTTCTAATAGAAATGTGATCCCTTTCTAGAAATGTGGAATTTCTTACCACAATGACTTTTATATCCAAAGGTTTATATAGGTAGTATCCTCTAGTTTCCTTAGGATAACCTATAAAGATGCCCTTAGTGCTTCTGGATGCTAATTTTCCACTTAGTAAAGTCTTGAAAAATGCCTCACACCCCCACACACGCATGTGTGTGAGATTGGGTTTCTTTCCATACCATAACTGATATGGAATCCCATCTGCAGCTTTAGTTGGTACTCAATTATGGTTATATGCTGCTGTCTACACGGTGTATCCCCAAAAGGATAATGGAAGAGTTGTATGACTCATCATTGATCTGACCATGTCAAGAAAGGTCCTATTCCTCCTTTCACTAACACCATTCTATTGTGGTGTATAAGGAGGAGTGAGTTGGGATAATATCCCACACTCCTTCAAGTGATCAATGAAAGCTTGGTTAAGATATTATTCACCTCGGTGGAAGCAAAGTGATTTTATCTTCTTACCAAGTTGGTTTTCTACTTCATTTGGGTATTACTTAAAGAAATAAAAGGAATCAGACTTATACCACATTAAGTAGATACAACCATACCTACTATAATCATCGGTAAAAGTAATGAAGTATAGAAAACACCCCTTGCTTCTACTGGAAATGGACCACATACATCGATATGTATTAATTCCAGCACTACATTGGCTTTTTGTCCCTTTCCTAAGAAGGGTGCTTTGGTCAGCTTTCATTGTAAACAATATTAACATACATCTAAGGGTTCTAATTGTACCACGTCTAGATACCCTTCTTGATGTAATCTTCGTAATCGCTTCTCATTCTCATGACCAAGCCTAAAGTGACATAGGCGGGTGTTATTTGAGTCATGTTGGCTGTTTTTTTCATTGATTTCCATTACTGAGTATTCTAGTTCTTGGATATATAAACCATTGTTAAGATGTGCCATACCATAACATATGTTATCCCAATAAAAGAGACAACTTTTTTTCCAAACTTGAAATAAAAACCCATAGTTTCTAAACTTGACACATAGATAATGTTCCTGGTAATAGACAGTACATAATAGCAATTGTTTAAAATAAGAACCAAACCAGTTGGTAAAGTCAAGTGATAGTCTCCCACTGCCAAGGCCGCTAGACTTGCACCATTTGTAGCTCATAGATCCACTTGACCTTTTGCAATCTTCTTGAACCTACTTGGTTCCTGTATATGAATAAAAATGTGTGAAACACTTGCCGTATCCAATACCCAACTTGTAGATAAAGATAGATTGCATTAAATGAAAAAAATACCTAAAGTAGAAGTGTAAACTTTCTTCTTCTTCCCAGCTCTGCAGTTCTTCTTCCAGTGGGCTTTCTTGCCACATCCAAAGCAGACAGCTTCTTGCTCATTACTTTGCCTCTGAATCTTTGGCTTCTTTGCAGGACTATGCATTAGTATCTTTGGCCATGACTTGGCCTAAGACTTTTTTTCCTTGCCCTTGTTTTTCTTGTTAAGCATAATGACAATTGAATTTGTGTTTTTCATGTCCTTATCATCTTGGCGAACTAAATCCAAGAGATCCAGGAGTGACTTTGTCATATCATTAATATTATAATTGACAATGAAAGTCAAGAATCTTGACGATAAAGTGGAAAGAATGAGATCCACTACTAGTTCTTGGTTCAGTTTGAACCCAAGGGCTTCAAGCCTCTCAATATACCCAATCATCTTGAGTACGTGAGGACCGCCTTGGTTCCATTCTACTAGCCTGCACTTAGAAAGCGCACTTGAGATCTCATACCTTTCTTGCCTGGACCTCTCCTCATATATTTCATAGAGATGTGAAAACATCTTGTAGGCATCCTCTTCCTCATGCATTTTTTTCAATTGGCTGGACATGGATGGAAAAATGATGCATTGTACATCAAGAGCATCATCTATATGCTTTCTCCACTTATATTTTTCCATCTTGCTTGTTCCCTGAGGAGGCTCCACAGGAATTAGGGATTCCAGCACATATAACTTCTTTTCTTGGCGTAGTACTATGCGCAAGCACCTGTACCACTCTTGGAAGTTATTGCCGGTCAGAATATTTTCTTTATCCAAGATCGATCGCAGGGATAAAGTACTTGTGGTGTTGGTGATTTCCATTTTGAATCTACATCAGATAAACATTTAGCAGTTAGTACTTTGTGATGATTACCTTTTTACATTTTATGATTAATAAATTATTATATCATTTAATGTCTCAGACTATTTTAACGAACCTTAATATCCCTCACTATTAGATTCAGAATACTCTATTGCTTGAGTATTATAGTGGAAAGGATACTCAAAACCTCCCTCGTAGTCTACAAGCTAGGGCTACACTACTACTTGGAGGGTTTCAAGGTAGGCCCTAAGCTGGCCAACCACTTCGCTTGCGGTTCCTTGTGTTGTTGAGTAAAGTCCCAGCTTTTGGAATCTGAACATGATTCACTCAACCTCTTGCTACTAAAGTGATATCAAGTTAGCTAAGGATAATCCTTCACTACTCACTTTAGTTAAGTCGACACATTTCTCTCATGAAAACGCCTCGGTATTAAGAGGCACTCTCAACTAAGCCTGAAGACCACCAAAATAGCCGGTTTTGTTTAGATGTGAGAAATGGAAGGCATTTAGATGTAATATACCTTTGAGGTATTTTTAATATTTATTGACGAATATAATATTTTTCTATTTATTATGTTCAAACTAGGTTGTCGCGCTCACAACTGAACATGCAATGGAATATTATTCGTCACATCTTTATGTATTTTATCATATTTATTATTCTATGTGATTGGTCAATAATCATACAGATGCATAAAATAATAAACTATGCATAAATTAAATCATGCAATCTGACTAGTCTTGATAATTCTATAATGATCGATCGATAACTGATCAATCATCACCTAGAGGCATCCATACCTGAGTCGATACATGACTCGTGTCGCTGCTTGACTGAGTGCAAAGCGCCTAACTCCTATCTGGACTACCGCCTCATCATGGAGGGGTCTACCTCTTGGATCGTCATTGTATAATTACAAATATACTTGCACGCAGGTGAGGGGGTATGGGGTAAAAAATACAACTAGTGCAATGGACGTACATGCCCTTATACATATTTGAATTAAAAGACGATTCACAGACCTTCATTTATCTAATTAAATATTATAATCATCGAATGAATTGAATATATAAATAAATAAATAAATAAATGCCAGACATACAGAGTTTGGTCACTTTCTCAAGACCATTCGGGGTAAAACCACAATAAATTTAAATTGTAATGAATTTAAATAATGCGAGGGTGTTCTAATAAATTAAATGAATTTGATTAAATTCAAATAATTTATTTTATCATTTCATTTGTTTAATTTAATTTTAATTAAATTTTTTATCAAATCATTAATTTAATTTTAGTCTTAAATTAAATTAATATTTCAGATTAAAATAAAATTTAAACCCCTAAATTAATTCCAATTAATTTAATTTAAAAAACTAAATTAATTAAAATTAATTTAATGCATGGTTACCTTTAGCCAGAGAGGAGTCTGACAGGAATGTGTACCACCATGGGGTGTCGTCCTGGAACAGGGTATCACGACTTGACCACGGCATGACTGCCGCGTGACCGCGGCGTGACCGCGGCGTAACCGCGATGTCCAACGACTCTTGCGGCGGTTGTATCTTCCAGCGTGGTCCGAGGGGAGAGGGAGGAGGCCAGAAAAGAAACCGACCAGCCACATGGCTGGAAGACCGCTGATCCGACGAGCTGGCGAGGCGGCAGCCTGGTCCGGGATGACCTGGAGGGCGCGGTGCGGCCCGTCCGGTGAGCTCAGGGTGGCCAGCAGGAGGCGGTCCAGAAGGAGGGGTCCAGTGTGGTCTCGGGGCGGCCGACTGGAGGCATTGTGGTGTGGGGTTCTGGCACGGGCTCGGGGTGGCCGTCTGGATGCGGTCTGGCGCGGGGTTCCGGTACGGGCTCGGGGTGGTCGGCAGGAGGCGGTCCGGCGCGGGCTCGAGGCGGCCGGATGGAGGCGGTCCGACAGGAGGGGAGGACGGTTCGGGCTTGGGCCGGCCTGCTGGAGGTGGTCTGGAAGGAGGGGAGGCTGACTAAGGATTGGCCTTCCCCACTCCTGTGCGCTGCGTGAAAGGGGGAGACCCCAAAGGGGGTCTTCTCCCTTTCTTTTTTTTATTTCTTTTGTCCTTAGACAAAAAAGAGGCCACTTTTTTTTTAATTTCTTAAAAATAAAAGAGAAAGACCCCTAAATTGGAGTGTTGGTACTCCTTTTTTTTAAATATTTATAAATTAAAACAAGACTTGACTTCGAGTCTTGAAAATAATATTTTATAATAAAATAAAATATTATAATTTATAATAATAAAAACAACATTTAATTTTATCTCAATAAAATAGAGATTAACATCAAATGAACGAAAAAAAGAAAACGTGCGATTTAGATCCATTTAAACTTTTTAAATGAACTTAACTTAATCATTCAAAAATGAAAAAATGTGTGGTCGAATCCGAATGAACCATTTTAACAGCCCACACTTAAATTTAATGCATTTTAATTTTGTTGACTCAGAGAAAAAACTTGCGCTTGCTCTGATACCACTGTTAGGTATCGGGATGATGCAGTAGAAGCTGGTGGGCTGGGAATTAAATTTTTTTTGTATCACCAGAGTGACATAACCATGTCAACTCTGATGATCTTGTCCTGGTTCAGTCTGAGGATTAAACAAGATTTAAGTAGAGAACAAAAATAAATTAAGCATGTACCTTGTTCAGAATTAGCATTTGCAAGTTCGCCGTAGGATGCCAGTGATCGTTGCTCAAAGACTCCGATGTCGAAACCCTCTTGATCGTTCACACATGCCTCTCGAATCTAATCGTGCACCGTTCGTCAAGATCCGGGTGCTAGCGCAGATCTTTGACGATCACTTCAGTGCAACGACGATCACCGCAAAGGAAGAAGCTTCAATCCGAGAAGGATAAACTTGAATATATTCCTTCGCTTGAGATACTCTCTCTCTAAATTCTAGGAGGAGAAAGATACTCTCAATCTTGACACATGAATAGTATCCATAGGAGATCCTCTCTCTCACTTATATAGGGAGTGCTTAAAACACGTGGTATGGATTCCTAGCCCCCGTGTAATAGACGCCCGCTATATAAGTGATATAAATAATTATTTATGACAAATAAAATTATGCCATAAATAATATTTATAATTTATCACTTACTTATAATATATAAATATATTACATGATAAATTTGAGTCTTTAACTCGACTCATTCCTCCTGCTAATATTAATCGAACCTAGGATATTTAAATCCATTCGAATAATATTAATACTTGTATTTATTATATAACTTGTAAATACATGTTATAAATAAATCCAACAAATTATTCTCAACTCGAATAATTAATGAATTTATTTATTCTTTAGTGATCCATAGAACTTGGATAGTGCTCAGACCCTTTGGCGGGGCCCACCAAGTTCTATATTCATATTCCTAGAATAGGGAAGATTCTCAAGGCCCTATGATGTGTGACCCTTTAGGCCCTTACCTCAACAGCAACAGATAATATCCACCGACCAAGAGCGGGGTCTAGCAACCCATCGAGACCCCTATAGATATAAGGCAAAGTCATAGCAATGACTGCCTCCCTACGAACATGGTCCATGTAATATAATATCTTCATCATTGATATCTCAATAAAGAAGAATGCACACTAGTGCCATCATTCTTTATTTTGATTTATTTTATTTGTTGATTTGTCCAGACGGTCTTACCTTCGACTACCATGGCCATGGATTTATTGAAGGTGAAACCATCCTAATCAACCAGGCCCAAGATATCTCTTCCTGATCTCAGAAGCGACAAATCCTTTCTCTACCATTCAATCAATTCCATGCCATTAATGATGTACCCGATACAAACTACCTCACCACGACTTTGTCGCTATGGTTTTTGCCTTACATCAAATGTATGTAATTAAATGACATTCATTGATAATGATCTCAAGTTAAGAGACCATTACACATGTCCGTAGATAGGAATGAACAATGACACCTGAAACATTTGGTGTTCCTATTAAGCGGGTCTGTCCTCATGATATCAATTACTAGAGATCATCAAGTGCGAACTTCATGAGAAGAACTCTCAATGCTTATGAGCCCCCAACACCTGATGGTCACACATCATCTGTGTCCTTTTAGAATAATGTAACTGGACCATAGGACGTTACTTTAGGATTACTGTAATGGCATCTCAGGGTTCTCATTATAGCCTGGGACCTGCTATAACCCTTTGATGTGATAGGTAATCTAAGGACATTGCCATAAAAAAAGTGGATGCAGAAGTATCTACACTATCATGGAAAGATAAATACATGTATAAAAACAAACTGAATACATGTAACAGTAATCAAAGTAAAATAAAAGTTGGGTCTAAGGCACCCACTTTCAACACGAGCGAGTTAGTGCCACCCAAAGCAGATAGTATCTTTACATGGAGGAAGGAACTCATTAATCCATATGTCTAGAGGGTCTGGACCTTGATTTTTTGTTTTCTTACTTGGGGGGAGGGGAGCGGTAGTGTATCCATAGTCATTTGAGAGATGGATGTGGTGTACTCCTAAGAGGTATCTTCAAGGTGGTATTTCAGGCCCCTCTCCATTCTTCTGGTCTAGTTTTGATTCTCAAGGGTGAGAATAGTTTGAGAGGTATCTAATACAATGACCCAGACCCTCCTGGTCCAGTACTTTCCCAAAACATGGTTCCATCAAACGGTTCCACCAAAAAGGTGGCACCAGTCATGGCCCATACCGAAACGGTGGCACCGTGAGGGTGGTACCGTGACGAGGAAACCGTGAGGGTGACACTATGACAATGAAACCATAAGGGTGGCACCATGACTATGGCACCATATCTTCACCAAGAAATATTCATTCTTTTTTCCAGTTCCCAACTTTTTCTGCTCTCAGAACGTGTCTTTTGAAATAATATGATTTAATTCCCCCTTTCAAATCCATTTAAAGCCCATAAATAATATCTAAAATCCCCCAAGAGCCGGGTGACCCTTAACTTACAAAAAAACGTGTATTTTCCTCAGTGTCACACCCTTTTCCTCATTATTTCAGTTCTACCCCTATTGCACAATTTAAGGGAAACCGTTTAAACGTACAACTGTTATGGCCACCTCTCTGATATGAATTATTAAATTATAATTTACTACATTGTGTGAAACTGCCCAACCATGTGGAAAACCATTACACGACTTCAAAGCCGTTCAAAATTCCATATCCCATAACAACGGGATATCATCTTATATCGCGCCAGATTTAATCTCTCTTCTTCTTTGTCAGTCTCTTTTTTCTTTCCCTGTGTCTTCAAAGACCCCCTTCCCAAGGCAAGTGGTGCTCCTATTCTAGAGATTTCCTACTCATTCTTGGAGTCCTTGGATCACTTACCCTACAAGTCACGCATCCCCAGCTCTTGGCATAGGGAGGAGAAACTCCAATCGTTGATCATCCAGGTAGGGTTTTCCTTCATCTCTCTTTACTGTGTATCATGCAGGGTGGGTATGATACTGTTCCTATGGGGATGGATGAGACCAAACTTAATAAAGATAATAAATGGACCTTTAAATAATGAATGGGGGGGGGGGTTATACCCGATGTTTTTGCTGTAATATTATCCTTTATTATGTGTTGTGAATTTTATGGGCTTGTGCCCACTGAAAATCATGGCCGTTGGTGGTCTTTTGTTGTGCACTAATGAATATCTGTTTCTTGCTGGATAAATTATTTAAATAAATGGTGTAACATGGAAATTGGTTAATCACGTAAACTCGGCTGATTAAATGGATACCCAGTGAACAACGATCCTAGTGTGATCACCCTGGTTAACCGAAAAGTAAGGGGGATAACTAAATGAATGATGTTCTTGAATCTGGAAACTTTAATGCTTTGTCTTGTTGGTATGTGTGTTTATTCCATACTTATGGGGTGATATGTATGGGGATGAGATCCTTTGTTTTTGTGGTTTTTGGTGGACCTAAGGCTGTGTGGGGATGTACCTTGAGGCTTAGTTTTGTTCCAGTACTTTGAGGGATCTCAAGGATCCCTTTTGTTGATGTGACTTTACATGAGAACTAGGTGTGAGTGACTAAAAGTGCTGTTGGGAAGTTCTTTTTTCTTTCCACAACTTGTGGTTATGCCTGTTAGTTTTTTAGTAGTGTTGAATTTACATAAATGGAATCACTTGAACATGAAACCAAGAATGGGTTCAATGGGGAATTGGTTTTGGGAATGAGTTTTCACTTGGTTGTGAGTGGTGTGCCTTTTTATGAATGAACAGTAATGAGGGTGTTTGTGCTTAGGTTGGTTTTGGAACCCTAGTTTGGGATGAGTTCTTGTTACCTATACGTATAATTATAGTTCTTATGTTTATTATTCACGCCCCACCCATGTTGAGAACTTTTTTTCTGAACTCCCCCATTTCATGGGGGAGGGTGTTTTCCCAACACTCCTATAAGTAGATGGTTATTAGCTCCTTTTCTACTCCCTTTCCCGAATAGCCTCAGACTCTTCGGGTAGGCTGTGACGGCCTGAGTTCCATTATAGAACAAGATTCTTCGAGCAGGGTATGTGACGCCCCGACCCCAGTTACCCAGAGTTAGTGCATTATTTTAATATATTGGTATGATTACAAGGAAATCATGTCCTGAAGGAATGATCGGTTTATTAGTACTAGAAAATAAATTATATACATGAATGTTACATTACACTTTATAACATACAAAACAACATAAATAATACTTTATGAACGCCATTATTCCTTTGGCTTAACCCTGCATATCAATCACAATACACTTCTTGGAATCCTGGGAAAAATAAAACAAAGAAAGGGGAAAGCTCAGATGCTCAGTAAGGATAACAATACAATGGAAACTTTCATAAATGAGCATAAACATTTAAGGAAATGTATAAAACTAAAACAAAAGCCTTTTCAACATAATATTCATCATAATATGGAAAATATAAATCAAAATAATTTCATTTACATACTCATATGGATACTCTACTAGTAGAATAATCACATGCAATATCAATAACCACTTTCATAATGATGGAATACATAATGCCAGACTATCATAACCACATAGTCAAGGCCTTGTGCCAAGACTACAAATAAGATTTTGTCGAGGCCTTGTGCCAAGAGACTAGTTTGTCTCATGAGACCTAACGATGCATCGAGGAGCTATAGCGGGCTCCACCCATCACTTACTAAATCCAATGCATTCCTCATATGAAAAGGTTTAAAATAACATAAACATTCTTATTAAAAATAGCATACGAAATGTCAATACTTTCTTCATAAACCATGAATGGTATAAAAATAACACATCCACAATCAAACACATTATAAAAATCATCAATACAATATGGAAGTTTTTTATCATAATAAATCAACTTCAAAACAAGTTTAAAATCCATTAAATGATTTTGACATAGACGAAAATGATTTGTAAAACTCTTTGAGAGAAATACCACCTTTGCCTGAAAACATTAAAAATTCATACAATTTAAAAATGAATACATTTAAAGACATTTTTAAATCAAAGTTTCCCATACTACTTTGAACCTTTTGAAATGAATTAACATTTTAAAAACATTAATGTCTATATAAATAAATCCTTAAAAACCATTTTGAAGACATGGATAGTAATGAGAAAGATTTAGAAGAATAAATATTCAAAACATTTGAAATGATGTTTTAGTAAAAAATTCCCTTAAAATAATCCCTTTGAAAAATCTTTCATGAAACATGGACATAGATAATAAATATGTCCCAGTAGATACTTACGTAAAAACAACCTTAGACAATAAAGAGATTGTGAATTTAACCCTTACCTTGTAATTTTACTTCGTTGAGGGTAGATTAACCTCCTATATAATGGTGAATTAATTGTTGTTAAATTATAAAATAATCATATACATTAATATGATATCATATATGATCTTTTAACATTGCTTTGTTAATATTATCTTAGTATTATCGTCGTTTTGGGTGTTAACTTACTCATTTTATTTTATATGTTTTGTTATATAAGTCATGTTTGTTATGGATAGGTTTTATCTTATTCATGTAAATAATGATATCAAGCCCTTAAAAATTATTTTTAATCATCAAATGAGAATAATACTTGCATGGATACGATGAAAAATGAATCTCATCGCGTTCTTGGAGACGGTAGTTCGTACGTACGCACGAGCGAAAATATCATTATTTTTATATTAAAATAATATATAATTGGATGGTATATCATATATACAGAATCATTATCATGTTATATTTATTATTTACATAAATTACACATCATTATCATACCCATCCAAATAATAATGCTTTGAATAACAATTACACCACGACGTGGAGATGGTAAGCCGTACGTACGCACGTATGGTGAAATGTCATTCAAAGGATGGATAGAATAATAAATATGGTTGTACCATAATTATAATAACATCAAAATATATAGAATATATTGGAGTTATTTTTTTTTAGAATGTAAATAACAAAGAAAGAAGAAGTTTAAGAAGAAAGGAACTTGAAAGATGGTGGTGAAAACATTACCTCTTCTTTGGGTTCTTTCTTTTGATTTGATCAAAAGGGATCCTTAGGTTGGCTTTCTGATCAAACTAAGGCCTCTAGGTTTATTTGAGGTAAGTTGGGTGGATATTTGGTCAGGGTTTGGCCGAACCAAAAGTCTTTGAAGGTATTAATGTGAGAGAAGGGGGAGTGCCCTTTTATAGGAGGGTGAGGGGCACCTTAGGAAAAACATAAAATATTATTTTATAATAAATTCATATTCGGTTTATAATGGCTCAAAATTTATTTAATTCTAGGATAAGGTGGGAATGGGTCTAAATCCACTCAAAAATAGTTTTTAGACAGGTTTGGTTCACTTTATTAACTTTATCTTTTACTTTTAACTTTTAGTTAATTAGTTTGACATTTACCATGTCTCTTTGTATTTTTATATTATATGGTTAATAAACTTACTATAAACTTCCAATCGACCCCAAGTAGTCCATTAATGATTCAAATATCATTATATAAGTTCTTTGGCTGATCCTTATATTTTTAGGAATAGAATATCAATTAATAATATAATTTTTGTTTTAAAAACTCTTTTATGTCAATTTGGACACTATTGGGTATTGTGTTTTTTTATAAATTCATAACATCATTATTACTTCAAAAAAAATTCTTATAAACAATACTAATATGTCATATTAACCTATAAAATTATTTTAATTCATAAAAAGTCTCAAATTACATTTATTTGCGTATTTATAATATCAATTATCTTAATCTCTCATTAATACAGTAATTACTGCATCATCATTGTGTCATAAATAAATCAAATTATTTAATGTATAAAAATTATAAATAAAATAATATTATGTATTAAATATTTTTAGAGTTCTAATGAATATTTATAATAGAATTTATCTTATGTATAAACCTATATTAAAAATGTTTTATTCATTAAACATTGATTTTAACTCTTTTAACTCTTCTTTGAATTAAATAATAATAAATGTCCTAATCTAATCCAAGTGGACTTAAATGATAATATTTTATTCCTAAGGTTGTTTTTGGTCGAGATACATTTTTCCAATATAATTAGGACATGTGTGAGAGTAATATTAATATCATTTTTACCCTTAATTACCATATTTACTTTTAACCGTGGTAAATAAAATTAAAAAGTTACTATTCATCAAAATTATTTTTATCATATTGAACCAAATTTTAATCCTTTATATTAACCATGTCTCTCGGATTTTCTAAATTCCACTCACAGAAGTGGTAAAATTAATTTTTATGTGAATTTTCAAATTCTCCAAGGAGACGGGTAAAAGACGGTGAAAAGTTCAATAAAATTTTTATATATTTAAAATTATTATAAACCGACTCTAATAAATTAAATTGAAATTATATAGGTATTATTTATCTATTTTGAACTAAAATAAATTTAAATTAAACAAATAATTATTTAAATAAAAATTTGGTTTTAAACTATAACTGAGTGTTTTTCACCATTCATCAAAAATTGAAAGTTTTCAGAAAAATACCAAAAATTCACCCTAGGCTAATTTTTATTTTTTGAATATAAAAATGATGTTTGTTTTACCAAATTAAAAACATATAAGTTTCATTTATTATTTTAAAATTAATTCCCGTTGCCAAATCTAAAAGGCATATTTTTATGAAATAATAACTATCAAAAGATTGACACTTGTTTATGTCCAATTTCAAATTGAAATTACTTAAAATGAACAAAATTGGATTAAATGTTAAAAATATAATCTATTTATACTTATAAAACAGTAAAATTTATAATTTAACACTATAAATTATTTGGTTAAAAAAGTTGTTTTCAGTTAAAATATAGTATTTTTCACTATTCACCCAAATATGAAAGTTATCAGAAAAACACCAAAACCTTATTAAAACTAAATTCTTATGTACTAATTCTAAGGAAGAAGTTTATTTTTTAATGTTGAATATATAAATGTTTCAAATATTGGATTTAAAAAGGGTTCACCATTAAAAGATGATAAAAGTGCATTTGTTGAAAAATACATATTTTATTTGAAAAAAATGTATTAGTTCTTACATTATGTCTAAGAAACTTATAATATGGATTCTAAAATTATAAGGATTATATAATGTTCAAAATTCAGTTAATACTATTCATAACTGATTTTGAATGGCTAGTTTGGTAATCTTGTGGTGCGTTTGAACTCAGTGTTGCGTGTAGTGCAAGTTATTGAATTACTTTGAAGAAATAACTTACTATGAAATCTTGGGGTGTTACATTCTTCCCACATTAAATAAATTTCATCCTCTCAATTTAAAATTTTCTTCAAAAATAAAAGGCTGAAAATAGAAAATACCTTTGTGGGGAAACCCACATCATAAATTGGGTTAATAAAATTTAGTTTTAATAAGAGGAAAAGTGGAATGAAAAAGTCCTCACAAAATTATGATCTCGATTAGGTGAAAATTGGTGGAAATTAGAGACACCTAATTGGATGATAAACTTAAATATTTATAGGGAATGATTGAGGTCATCAATTACAAACAATTGTAGAATTATGGGCCTCAAAGCCACCAATTTATGATGATTTAAAATACCATCGGTTCAACAAAATGTAAGGTATTAGGATAACACATTTTTGGTTTTATGATGCCTTACCTAATGTTTAAGAATTTATTTCTTTATAGAATAAGAGAAGACAAAAAATGTATACTTGTCAGGTAGAGTTCCATCCTTTAACTAGTTTCTACCACATACTCATCTTTCACTCTAAAAGATAACAGAACATAAAAAAATATTCTATTTATCCTTTTCGTGTAGGGTTAAAAAAATGAATTTATAATTAATCTACTATACCCTTAAAAAAACTACATTATTGAATCCATGAAATCACATGGGTTAGTGGTAGGTGATACACCCTAGTCGCCCTTTGGTTGCGGGTTCAAGTCTCACGGCCATGCCAGATGCGATGGGTTGCTGCCCGACCTCCGGGTTGTCCATTTTTATGGCAATCCAAAAATAACCTTAACAATATTATCCAATTTCAAACTTAATCCATTCCAACATTTAGAATTATCCAAAATACTTATATCCAAACTCTCAGTCCTATGTTTATAAGGAAGTTAAACATAATGAGGATCCTTTTTTCCAAGTAATAACATGTGAACACCTTCATCGTGTATTCTTTTACAACACTGCAACATCCTGAATTACCAAAATCAACCATCTCTTATTCCAAAATCACTACCTCATTATCAGAACCATATTAAGTATTACCTTTCCTTCAACCATTTATTTTCCAAAAAGTGTAGCTTACTATTAAGTCACTTTTCATAGAACCATATAATATAAAATCCTCAATAAAATAGTACTGCAGTACAGTCCTTATTTATCTCCATAATTCATGTAACCAGTATACTGTTGGTACAACACTCAAATGAAATAATTCTATAATAACAACATAACAACACTAGTCTCTCTTCTTCATCTGAGGTAGAATCATAACATGATTTTTATCCAATAACATCATTTGTGGTATAATCTTATGAATGAGATATTTATTCGCGTAGTGTCTCAACACCTAGCAGATGAATCATTTTACATTTGAAAACTTTTTCTTACCCTTTCAATCACGTAATTAGTTTCCTTATTCTCCACACTTATAAAAAAATCCCATTCTATTCAAGCATTTACCCAAGTGATTCATTCCACATTTATCACAAATTGGAAAATCCTTCTTTCCCTTATTCCCTTTATCCATATTTCCTTCTACCATCCTTTTCTTCTCTTGCTTTCCTTCAATGCCATAGGAATCAGAGAATTATTTACTTATCTTATTAACACATGATATTATTTCTTCATATGTTGAGAATACATGGGAGATTATTTCCTTTCTAAATGTTGTCTTAATACCGAGAAAGATATAATCCCTCTTACTCTTTGGATCATACGTATTTCTGGAGTTCACATTCATTCTACTGGGCGCCATTTCTATACAATGGCATACACTAGATTATTTATGAATCTCAATACATAAATCCAAACTTGTAAAACACTTAACTTAAATTGAACAGTATATGGATATAATCCATAATCATAAAAATGTTTTCATTGAGGAAGTATATAATCATAAACCCTTCAAAATGGTTTGTAAATAAAATGAGAATTATCCTAAACATATCCCCCGGGAATGTCGTAACCAAGAATGCAGTAAGGACCATTGTCGTGCACCAGTTTCCATTATATTCTAGCTCAAATTGGTGTTTTTGTGTTTTACCCCAAGGTAAATCTGTGCCAGAGCCTCCTCTACCTTCTCGGATCTAGACAGGGATGTATTGCTCAGAAAACTCACAAAATCTCTACAATAACAGTATTCTAGGAAGTTCTTCTATACTAATTCTTAAAGTCTATCTTAGTGCTATGTGCTCTAATCAGATTTTATCTAAATCAAGTTTGCAAGGATTATACTAAACTTCCTCTGATACCAACTGTAATGTCCCAACCCCAGTTACCCAGAGTCGGTGCATTATTTTAATACATTGGCATGATTATAAGGAAATCATGTCCTGAATGAACGATCGGTTTAGCAGTCTTGGAAAATAGATTACATACATGAATGTTACATTACACTTTATAACATACAAAACAATATAAATAATACTTTATGAAAGTCATTATTCCCTTGGCTTAATCCTGTATATCAATCACAATACACATATGGAATCCTGGGGAAAATAAAACATAGAAATGGGTAAGCTCAGATGCTTAGTAAGGATAACAATACAGTGGAAACTTTCATAAATAAGTATAAACATTTAAGGAAATGTATAAAACTAAAACAAAATCCTTTTTAACATAAGATTCATCAAAATATGGAAAATATAAATCAAAATAATTCCATTTAATTACTCACATGGATACTCTACTAGTCAAATAATCACATGCAATATCAATAACCAATTTCATAATGATGGAATGCATAATGCTAGACTATCATAACCACATAGTCAAGGCCTTGTGCCAAGACTAAAAATACGATTTTGTGAAGGCCTTATGCCAAGACACTAGTTTGTCTCATGAGACCTACCGATGCATCGAGGCACTATAGAGGGCTCCACCCATCACTTACTATGTCCAATTAATTCCTCCTAAGAAAAGTTTTAAAAATAACATAAATATTCATATTAAAACTAGCATACGAAATGTCAATAAATTCTCCGTAAACCATGAATGGTATAAAAATAACACATCCACAGTCAAACATATCACAAAACCATCAATACAATATGGAAGTTTTGTATCATAATAAATTAACTTCAAAACAAGTTTAAAATTCATTAAAGGATTTTGACATAGATTAAAATGACTTGTAAAACTATTTGAGAGAAATACCACCTTTGCTTGAAAACATTTAAAAGTAAGACAATTTGGAAAGGAAGGAATTTAAAGACATTTTTGAATCAAAGTGTCTCATACCACTTTGAAACTTTTGAAATGAATAAACATTTTAAAAACATTAATGTCTATATAAATAAATCCTTAAAAACCATTTTGAAGACATGGAAAGTAATGAGAAATATTTAGAAGAATAAATATTTAAAACATTTGAAATGATTTTTTAGTAAAAAATTCCCTTAAAATAATCCCTTTGAAAACTCTTTCATGAAACATGTACATGGATAATAAATATGTCCCAGTAGATACTTACGTAAAAACAACCTCGGATAATAAAGAGATTGTTAAATTAACCTTTACCTTGTAATTTTACTTCATTGAGGGTAGATTAAACTCCTATATAATGGTAAAATAATTGTTATTAACTTATAAAAGATTCATTTACATTAATATGATATCATATATGATCTTTTAACATTGCTTTGTTAATATTATCTTAGTATTATCGTCGTTTCGGATGTCAACTTACTCATTTTATTTTATATGTTTTGTTATATAAGTTGTGTTTTTTATGGATAGGTTGTATATTATTCATATAAATAATGATATTAAGTCCTTAAAAATTATTTTTAATCATCAAATGAGAATTATACTTGCATGGATATGATGTGGAATGAATCTCATCGTGTTCGTGGAGACGGTAGTTCGCACGTACGCACGAGTGACAATATCATTATTTTTATATTAAAATAATATATAATTGGATGGTATATCATATATAAAGAATCATTATCATGTTATATTAAATATTTACATCAATTACACATCATTATCATACCCATAAATATAATAATGTTTTGAATAACAATTACACAACGACGTGGAGACGGTAAGCTGTACGTACGCACGTATGGTGACATTTCATTCAAAGGATGGATAGAATACTGAATATGGTTGTACCATATATATAATAACATAAAAATCTATATAAGATACAAGATTTATTATTTTATAATGGAAATAACAAATAAATAAGAAGTTGAAGAAGAAAGGAACTTGAAAGATGGTGGTGAAAACATTACCTCTTCTTTGGGTTCTTCATTTTGATTTGATCAAAAGGGATCCTTAGGTTGGATTTCTGATCAAAATAAGGCCTCTAAGTTTAATTGAGGGAAGTCAGAAGGATATTTGGGTAGGGGTTGGCCGAACCTAAAGTCTTTGAAGGTATGAATTTGAGAGAAGAGGGAGTGACCTTTTATAAAAGGGGTGAGGGGCACCTTAGGAAAAGCATAAAATATTATTTTATAATAAATTCATATTCAGTTTATAGTGGCTCCAAATTTATTTATTTCGTGGATAAGGTGGGAATGGGTCTAAATACACTCATCCAATAGGTTTTAGACAGGTTTGGGTCACTTTATTAACCTTATCTTTTAATTTTAACTTTTAGTTAATTAGTTTGACATTTACCATGTCTCTTTGTATTTTTATATTATATGGTTAATAAACTTACTATAAACTTACAATCGACCCCAAGTGGTCCATTAATGATACAAATATCATGATATAAGTTCTTTGGCTGAACCTTAGATTTTTAGGAATAGAATATCAATTAATAATATCATTTTTTTTAAAAACACTTTTATGTCAATTTGGACACTATTGGGTATTGTGTTTTTTTATAAATTCATAACATCATTATTACATAGAAAAGAATTCTTATAACCAATACTAATATGTCATATTAACCTAGAAAATTATTTTAATTCATAAAAAGTCTCAAATTACATTTATTTGGGTATTTATAATATCAATTATCTTAATCTCTCATTAATACAGTAATTACTGCATCATCATTGTGTCATAAATAAATCAAATTATTTAATGTATAAAAATTATAAATAAAATAATATTATGTAGTAAATATTTTTAGAGTTCTAATGAATATTTATAATAGAATTTATCTTATGTATAAACCTATATTAAAAATGTTTTATTTATTAAACATTGATTTTAACTCTTTTAACTCTTATTTGAATTAAATAATAATAAATGTCCTAATCTAATCCAAGTGGACCTAAATGATAATATTTTATTCCTAAGTTTGTTTTTGGTAGAGATAAATTTGTCCAATAGAATTAGGACATGTTTTTGGGTAATATTAATATCATTTTTACCATTAATTACCCTATTTACTTTTAACTGTGGTAAATAAAAGTAAAAAAGTTACTATTCACCAAAAATTATTTTTATCTTATTGAACCACATTTTACTCCTTGATATTAACCATGTCTCTCAAATTTTCAAAATTCCACTCACAAAATCAGTAAAATTAAGTTTTATGTGAATTTTCAAATTCTCCTAGGAGATGGGTAAAAGACGGTGAAAAGTACAATAAATTTTTTATATATCTAAAATTATTATAAAACGACTCCAATGAATTACATTGAAATTATATAGGTATTATGTATCTATTTTGACCTAAAATGAATTTAAATATAAAAAATAATTATTTAAATAAAAATTCGGTTTTAAACTATAACTCACTGTTTTTCACTATTCATCAAAAATTGAAAGTTTTCAGAAAAATACGGAAAATTCAACCTAGGATAATTTAGATATTTTGAATCCAAAAATGATGTCTGTTTTACCAAATTAAAATCATTTAAAAAGGGTTCACCATTAAAAGACGGTAAAAGTGCAATTTTTGAAAAATACTTATTTTATCTTAAAAAATGAATTAGTTCTTACATTATATCTAAGAAACTCATAATATGGATTCTCAAATTATAAGGATTATATAATGTTCAAAATTCAGTTAATACTATTCATAACCTCTTTTGAATGGCTAGTTTGGTAATCTTGTGGTGCGTTTGAACTCGGTTTTGCGTGTAGTGCAAGTTATTGAATTACTTTAAAGAAATAACGTACTATGAAATCTTGGGGTGTTACATTCTTCCCACATTCAATAAATTGTGTCACCGCAATTTGAAAATTTTCTTTGAAAATAAAAGGTTGAAAATAGAAAATACCTTTATGGGGAAACCCACATCGGAAATTGGGTTAATAAAATTTAGTTTTAATAAGAGGAAAAGTGGAATGAAGAAGTCCCCACCAAATTATGATATCAATTAAGAGAACATTGGTGGAAATTAGAGATATCTAATTGGGTGAAGAATGTAAATATTTATAGAGAGTGATTTAGGTCATCAATCACAAACAATTGTTGAATTGTGGACCTAAAAGCCACCAATCTATGATGATTTAAAATACCATCGGTTCAACAAAACGTAACGTATTAGGATATAAAATTTTTGGTTTTATGATGCCTTACCTAAAGTTTAATAATTTATGTCTTCATAGAATAAGAGAAGAAAAATATATATACTTGTCAAGCAGAGTTCCGTCCTTTAACTAATTTCTACTACAAACTCATCTTTCACTCTAAAAGATAATAGAACTTAAAAAAATATTCTTCTTATCCTATTCATATAGGGTTAAAAAATGAATTTATAATCCATCTACCAGACCCTTTAAAAAAACTACATTATTCAATCCAGGATATCACGTGGGTTAGTGGTAGGTGATACACCCTAGTCACCCTTCAGTTGTGGGTTCAAGTCTCACGGCCTTGCCAGACGCGATAGGTTGCCACCCGACCTCTGAGTTTTCCTTTTTAAGGAAATCCAAAAATAACCTTAACAATAGTATCAAATTTCAAACTTAATCCATTCCAAACTTTAGAATTATCGAAAATACTTATATCCAAACTCTCAGACCTAAGTTTATAAGGAATTTAAACATAAGGAGGATCCTTTTTTCTAGGTAATAACATCTAAACACCTTCATCGTGTATTTTTTTACAACACTACAACATCCTGAATTTCCAAAATCAACCATCTCTTATTCCAAAATCACTACCTCATTATCAGAACCATATTAAGGATTACCTTTCCTTCAACCATTTATTTTCCAAAAAGTGTAGCTTACAATTAAGTCACTTTTCTTAGAACCATATAATATCAAATCCTCAATAAAATAGTACTGCAGTACAATCCTTTTTTATCTCCATAATTCATGTAACTAGTATACTGTTGATACAACACTAAAATTAAATAATTCTATAATAACAACACAAGAACACTAGTATTTCTTCTTCATCTGAGGTAGTACCATAACATGATTATTATCCAATAACATCATTTGAGGTATAATCTTATGAATAGGACATTGATTCGCGTAGTGTCTCAACACCTTGCAGAAGAAGCATTTTAAATTTTAAAAAATTTTCTTACCCTTGCAATCACATACTTAGTGTCCTTTTTATACACACTTATAACAAACTCCCATTACTTTTAAGCATTTACCAAGATGATTCATTCCACATTTATCACAAATTGGAAAAATCCTTCTTTCCCTTATTCCCTTTATCCATATTTCTGTCTACCATCCTTTTCTTCTCTTTCTTGACTTCAATGCCATAGGACTCAGAGAATTATTTACTTATCTTATTAACACATGATACCATTTCTTCATATGTTGAGAATACATGGGAGAATATTTCCCTTCTAAATGTTGTCTTAATACCCGGAAAGATATGATCCTTCTTACTCTTTGGATCATATGTATTTTTGGAGTTCACATTCCTTCTACTGGGCGCCATTTCTATACAATGACATACACTAGATTAGTTTATTAATCACAATACACAAATCCAAGATTGTAAAACACTTAAAATAAATTGAATAGTTTATGGATATTATCCATAATAATAAAAATGTTTTCTTTGAGGAAGTATATACTCTTAAACCCTTAAAAATGTTTTGTAAAGAAAATGAGAATTATCCTAAGCATATCCCTCAGGAGTGTCGTAACCAAGACTGCAGCAAGGCCCGTTGTCGTGCACCAGTTCCCGTTCGAGTCTAGCTCAAAGTGGTGTTTTTGGGTTTTACCTCTAGTTAAATCTGTGCCAGAGCTGCCTCTACCTGCTCAGATCCAAACAGGGATGTATTGCTTAGAAAACTTAAAACATTTCTACAATAACAATATTCTGGGAAGTTCTTCTATAATAATCCTCAAAGTATATCTTAGGGCTATGTGGTTTAATTAGAGTTTATCTAAGTCTTGCTTCCAAGGTTTGTACTAAACTTCCTCTGATACCAACTGTAATTCCCCAACCCCAGTTACCCAGAGTCGGTGCATTATTTTAATACATTGGCATGATTATAAGGAAATCATGTCCTAAAGGAACGATTGATTTAGATGTCTTGGAAAATAGATTACATACATGAATGTTACATTACAATTTATAACATACAAAACAACATAAATAATTCTTTATGAAGGTCATTATTCCCTTGGCTTAACCCTACATATCAATCACAATACACTTCTTGGAATCCTGAAAAAAAAACATAGAAAGGGGTGAGCTCAGATGCTCAGTAAGGATAACAATATAGTGGAAACTTTTATAAATAAGTATAAACATTTAATGAAAGGTATAAAACTAAAACAAAAGATTTTTCAACATAAGCTTAATCATAATATGGAAAATATAAATCAAAATAATTCCATTTATTTACTCACATAGATACTCTACTAGTCGAATAATCACATGCAATATCAATAACCAATTTCATAATGATGGAATGCATAATGCCAGACTATCATAACCACATAGTCAAGGCCTTATGCCAAGACTACAAAAAATATTTTTTCAAGGCCTTGTGCCAAGACACTGGTTTGTCTCATGAGAAATAACAATGAAAGAAGAAGTTGAAGAAGAAAGGAACTTGAAAGATGGTGGTGAAAACATTACCTGTTCTTCGGGTTCTTCCTTTTGATTTGATCAAAAGGGCTCATTAGGTTGGCTTTCTGATCAAACTAAGGCCTCTAGGTTTAAGTGAGGTAAGTTGGGTGGATATTTGGGCAGGGTTTGTCTGAACCAAAAGGCTCTGGAGGTATGACTTTGAGAGAAGGGGGAGTTCCCTTTTTTAAGAGGGGCGAGGGGCACCTTAGGAAAAACTTAAAATATTATTTTATAATAAATTAATATTCGGTTTATAATAACTCCAAATTGATTTATTTCGAGGATAATGTTGGTATGGGTTGAAATACACTCAATCAATATGTTTTAGATATGTTTGGGTCACTTTATTAACCTTATCTTATAGTTTTAACTTTTAGTTAATTAGTTTGACATTTACCATGTCTCTTTGTATTTTTATATTATATTGTTAATAAACTTACTATAAACTTCCAATAGACCTCCAAGTGGTCCATTAATGACATAACTATCATGATATAATTATTTTGGCCGAACCTTATACTTTTATGAATAGAATATCAATTAATAATATAATATTTGTTTTAAAAACTCTTTTATGTCAATTTGGACACTATTGGGTATTTTGTTTTTGATAAATTCATAACAGAATTATTACTTTGAAAAAAATTCATATAACCAATAATAATATGTCATATTAACCTAGAAAATTATTTTAATTCATAAAAAGTCTCAAATTACATTTATTTGGGTATTAATAATATCAATTATCTTAATCTTTCATTAATACCGTAATTACTACATCATAATTGTGTCATAAATAAATCAAATTATTTAATGTCTAAAAATTAGAAACAAAATACTATTATGTAGGAAATATTTTTAGATTTCTAATGAAGATTTATAATCTAATTTATCTTATGTATAGCTCTATATTAAAAATTATTTAGTTATTAAACATTGATTTTAACTCTTTTAACTCTTCTTTGAATTAAATAATAATAAATGTACTAATCTAATCCAAGTGGACCTAAATGATAATATTTTATTCCTAAGGTTGTTTTTGGTCAATACACACATATAAAATAGAATTAGGACATGTGTTAGGGTAATATTAATATCATTTTTACCCTTTATTACCCTATTTAATTTTAACTGTGGTAAATAAAAGCAAAAAGTTACTAATCACCAAAAATTATTTTTATCTTATTGAATCACATTTTACTCCTTGATATTAACTGTGTCTGTCGGATTTTCAAAATTCAACTCACAGAAGCGGTAAAATTATGTTTTATGTGAATTTGCAAATTCTCCCAGGAGATGGGTAAAAGACGGTGAAAAGTTCAATAAAAATTTTATATATCTAAAATTATTATAAAACTAATCCAATGAATTATATTGAAATTATATAGGTATTATTTATCTATTTTGACCTAAAATAAATTTAAATTAAATAAATGATTATTTAAAAAAATTGGTTTTAAACTATAACTCAGTGTTTTTCACTATTCATCAAAAATTGAAAGTTTTAAGAAAAATACCAAGAATTCACCCTAGGATAATTTCGATATTATGAATCCAAAAATGATGTCTTTTTTACCAAATTCAAAACATATAAGTTTCATTTATTAATTTAAAATTAATTGCCATTGTCAAATCCAAAAGGTGTATTTTTTAGAAATAATAACTATCAAAAGATTGACACTTGTTTATGTCCAATTTCAAAGTGAAATTACTTAAAATGACCAGCATTGGATTAAATGGTATAAATACAATCTATTGATACTTATAAACCATTAAAATGTATAATTTAACACTATAAATTATTTTTATTAAAAAAGTTGTTTTCACTTAAAATATAGTATTTTTCACTATTCACCCAAATATGAAAGTTATCAGAAAAATGCCAAAAATTTATTGAAACTAAATTCTTATGTCTTGATTCTAAGGAAGAAGTTTATTTTTTTATGTTGAATATATAAAATTTTAAGATATTGGATTTAAAAAGGGTTCACCATTAAAAGACGTTAAAAGTGCATTTTTTGAAAAATACATCTTTTTTCTGAAGAAAATGAATTAGTTCTTAAATTATATCTAAGAAACTCATAATATGGATTCTAAAATTATAAGGATTATATAATGTTCAAAATTCATTTAATACTATTCATAACCACTTTTTAATGACTATTTTGGTAATCTTGTGGTGCTTTTGAACTCGGTGTTGCGTGTAGTGCAAGTTATTGAATTATTTTGAAGAAATAACGTACTAGGAAATCATGGGGTGTTACAGGGTAGTTGTGGTGGTTGTACTAGGTGTGTGCTGGTAGGTTGTTTCCTAAGTGTTTTTTGGGATGTGGCCCTGGTATCTTCAGGCTTGGAAATATTTGTTGTGGCCCAGGTGTTTGCAGACAGAATGTGTAGTAGGGATGGCCCAGGTGTTTGCGGGGGGGGGGGGGACGTCTTGTTGTGGTAGCCCAGGTGTGTGCAGGTGGTGGTATGGAAGTGGGACTACAGAGAGAATGGTGGGAGAGGTTCGATGCATCAGATTCCTTCAATAACCAGTGGGAAAGTGGCATGGGGTACCCAAATATCGATGTTCTATTACTATTACATTACATAACTTGCGTTATTTGGGGAGTGTTCCTTGGTTAGGCTTGGGTGGATAGTTTTCCTTTCTAGGAGCTCCAGTTATCTCCTTTTCTCACGGGTCATTAGAATGCCTCCCAACTAGTGCACAGGATCTTCTGGTTTTCCCTACTGAGTATACTTGTATGCTTAACCTACGTATACAAAACTGCTTTCATGTTTCCAGGAGGACTTTAGGAACCGTGCAAGATCGTACTAGTTCGGACGTTGGGAAGGTTTTTGTTACTGTTTCTTTTCTTGGTACTTTCATTTTGTATTTTCTTGTAATTTTGTAGCATTTACTTTTGGAACATGCATATGGGAATGGTTTGTCTTGGCTTTACTTGTCCTTCCACTTTTTGTGTTGTTGGGAATTTATATCTTATCTTCCGATCCTATTAAATAAAAGGATAATTCCTTCCATCTCTTATGTGATTCTATACCCTTGGTGATAGTCTCCACTCTGGGACCTATTGAAGGTGGGTCTCGGGGGTCATTATCTCTCCTTCAACATGAAGAAACAAGGGTCTAGCAACCTGTTGTCCCTTCTCTCATCTTGGTGAAGGTGGGTCGTGACAAATGTTGTTCCATAATTTTCTCATATAAAAGTTAAGTATGAATCATGGATTGATAATTTTGGGTGAGAATAACAATATTATTTTTCATTCTATCTCCCATAATGTTTGACTTCATAGAATAAAAATCATTTCATTTTCCCTCATACTTTGCATTACCATGGTTATTTTGGTTTTCATACATTTACTAAAACCAAAAAAAAGTGTGAGAAACAATAATCTTAGTTTGGAACCACATAATCAAGAAATATCTATTATAGGATGTCTAAATCCTAACACATTATTTTTAATCTGTGACTCCTGAGGCTTAAACTTGGTCATTGATGGGCATTATTCAAATCATTCATGATGGTTCATAAAGAGTTTGAAAATTTCCAAATTATATCCCTTGAGAGTGTCAAACTAGGTGTGTATTCAGACCCATTGTCATGCACAATGTTATGATTAATTCTAGATCAATGAAACCTTTTTATAGTTATTACCCTTAAGTACCTCTATGAAAGAGACACATCTACTTGTAGTATCTTGCTAGTGATGAATTTTCATGGAAACTACTCATTCTATCATTTACCAAAATTACTAGACATATTCTTATACTTAAACTCATCTTTAGGCATATTCTTAGACATATCCCAAAATATATCCTTAGAAATATCCCTAGGGATATCAATAATGTTTTATCATATTATTTTCCAAATGCTAACTATACCTTGATCTGATACCAACTATAAAGACCCAAAATTCTCATATATTTAATATCACATCTTAATAAATGATTATTCATTATATAACATAATGATCCATGGTAGGATCATTTAGGTCTAGTGCCTTTGGAAACATGGACACACAAACAACCAATCCATAAGTGAGCCAGATCATCTCCCACTATGTTATTCATAACTAGAACCCCTTAATCCTACGTTAGAAATGGGGGTTCAAAATCCATTGGGTTTAGTGTACTGTAATAGTACTGTAGCAGCAGAAGCACTATATCAACGATGGGCACTGTAGCGGTGGTAGGGCACTGTAGCAGTGACATGGTACTGTAGCAGTAGTGGGTACTATGCGGTACTATAACAACATGAGTATTGTAGCAGTACTATTCACAAAATGGGCTTTGGGCAAACAAATTGGGCCTACGGGCCATGTAATGGGATTAATTCCCACCGGGCCTTCGAGCTATGTAATGGGTCTCCCTCTACCTAGTTAAAGAGGACTTTTCTTTCCTTTAATAATAAATGAGGCTTCGGCCCCAACCTTTCAAAAAAATATCATAAATAATACCTTTCATAATAACCTAGGGGAAGAAAATATAAGAAAGGGTGAGCTTAGATTCCCAGTAAGGGTGGACAAGAGAGTTATCCACATATCATGAGCATAAAGGTATGATAACATGAGAATAACATTTGAAAACCATACCATATATATCATAGATCATAAAATTGAGTCATGACATAAATCTTACCAGTTCATAAGATATAAATTATAATGGGATCAAAGAACATGAACCATGAACAAATAACATTGGAATAAGTAATATATTTTTGGGATAAACATAAGCATATAAAACCATTTTCTTAGTAGTTAAAGGATCATTACCAAGAATATCATAGTGGAACGAGTTCACTCCCCAAACCACTATAGTAGTTAAGGTTCACTATATGATCCAAACCTTTTATGTGATGTTTAAGGATCATTTGAAGGTAATATTTTTCTTTTTTTAGTACCTTTAATTTGGGTTTTACATTGGGGTGTGTTTGGGTAAAAATTTGAGAAATAAGGAATAAAGAGGTCAGTGCACGGTTGACACACAATTTTCCCTAAACGTCCACCATCGTCCAACAAATTGTGCAACCCTAGACAGTGGGGATTTTTATGTATGGTGCATGGTTTGTCAAACTATGTACACTATTTGGAGAAACCATTCAATCCTAGAAGAGAGGCAAAATTAAGTGCATGGTTAGGGGAAACCTTGTGCCCCGAGTAGTAAACTGTGCGTAAGAGATTTTAATGCCCAAAAAATTATTAAAAAATTTCCTAAACCCCTGTTTAATACCCACAAACACCCGAGATAGACCCATAAATTATTACTCTAAATTCCAGAGCCTCGTGAATGGATTTCAAGGTCATTCAACCTCTTTTGATGGTGATTCGAAGAAGAGTTGGCAGATCTACATCACTTCAGGTATGTAGTTTCTTCCCAAATGATCTCCCTTTCTTCTCTGATTATTTTGGAGGTTTTTTATCCTCTATTTTGTGTGATCTAGATCTATATTTGATGAATATAGATATAGTATTGTGGATCTAGATTTATAATTAAGGGATCTTGATTTGTTCAATATTGGATCTAGGTTTTATATTCAAATATCATTCTACATCATTATTTCGTTGAAATTGGGGATTTCTGTTGGGAAATCGTTCTTCAAAAAATTGATGTTATTGGTATATAATTCAAATACCATAGTATTTATTAAAATTATGTATATGTGATTTTATAATTTCTATTTGATTTTTAATAACTGATTTACTGAATAAATTAATTAATTTGGTGAATTAATTCATTTCGGGAGATTAGATATTGGGGATATTTGAGATTATATATTTGAAATAATTAATTATAGAATTATTTATGAGATATTGAGAATTTTGAATTGAATGATTAATTTATTAATTAATTATGAGATATTTAGATAGTTGATTTGAGATAAATAATTGTTAAATTAATTATGATATATTGTGAATTTTGAATTGAATGATTAATTGATGAATTTATTGGGTGATATTGAGATAGTTGATTTGAGATAATTAATTGTTGAATTAATTATCATATATTGAGATAGTTTATTTGAGATAATTAATTAATGAATTAATTATTATATATTGAGTTAGTGTAATTGAGATAATTAATAATTAAATTAATTATGGAGTAGTGATTAATTAATTACCGATTTAATTAAAGGGATTGTTGTTCTTTATCAATTGGGGAATTAATTAAGGAGAATTATTTGATAACTAATTCTTGAAATAGTAATGAGATTGATATGATTAATTAATTGGTGAATTAATTAATTTGATTGGTATAATTAATTAATTATTGAATTATTAATTTAATTTAAGTGGATAATTAAAACTTTAATTAATTATGTGTTGATAAATGGTAACATGGGAATTGAAGTACGAATTAATGAATAGTAACATGGTAATTCAATTGTGTAAATTAAGAAATGGGAATATGGTCATTCAATTGTGTGAATTAAGGAACGAGAACGTGATTAATAAATTATGTAAATTAAGAAATGGTATCATGGGAATTTAATTGTTTGAGGTATGAATGATAACATGGGAATTAAAGTATGAATTAATGAATGGTAACATAGTCATTCAATTGTTTGAATTAATGTATGGTAACATTGTCATTCATATGTGAAATAAATTAATGAATGGTTATAATGGAATTCTAAGATATGATATTATTAGCGATTAGTTCAGACTCTGGTATGGGCCGAAGCAGGTATTGAGTGTATGGGTGTCCACAAGAACCTAAGGGTTAATGTGGTTAAGTAAAGAATAGTTGATAATGTGATGACTGTTTATTTATGAATTATAATTATTTTGTTTATACGACTACATAAACTATTATTTGTCTGGATATTGTTTTAGACATTGTTGGTTGTGGCCTACTGAGTTGTACCCACACCCTACTCAGGATTCTTGATCAACAGTTGAATAGATTTAATGGTTAGAGGAAAGGATATTAAAAAAGTCTTCGTGTTAGATGGTTGAGTTGGGGTGGAGCATATCTGAAGGAAGTAGACATGGTTCAAGACCTGTTTATGAGTTTTTAGTGTCATTAACTTTGATTTTTCATTCTGAAACATGACAATTACATTATAATAGAATATCTATTGTTTAGTTTGAATATTATATTTCCAGTTTTGGTCATCATGTGAGATTGGAATCCTTCTGGTTATGGTTAAATATTTGGTTATTATTTATTTATTTATTTTACACTAGTGTTTTACTCAGGCATGGAGAGTATAGTCTCCCCACAAATTATATTAGAACATCACTTCTAGTCGGAAACCTCTGGCATACAAGGAGGTGCGCTTGAGGTCACGTAGTGAACTGGCATGGGGCACCATTGTGTGGAACCTGGGTCGGGATGTTACAAAGTGGTATCAGAGGTTTTTTTTATTTTTTATTTTATCTTACTATTTAGGAAAGTTCGACACAATAATAAAAGGAGTTGGGCCTTGGTTTTGATATCATCCATGGGAGTATCTAATCCATGTATGAAAGAGAACCTAATTACCTAGAGTGGGATTGTTGTTATTGGTAATTTCTATTTCACTTGATGTTATTTGACCTTGGGGATGCACTTGTTGTCTGCTATGATTATTGATGTTGAGATTTTCTAATATTTGGATCATGGAATGATATGGAATGGGATTTGAGTTTCATGTATCATTCTAGGTACTTAGGGTTATAGCAGAATGCATCATTTTAGGCATTCATGGGAAAATAGGTTATGGATAAATTTTTAAGCTTGAATAGTTTTTCATTGCTTGTGAATTTGAATTGAAAATGGTTCCTAATATTAAACTGATAAAGATTTTAAAACGATACATGTTGAGAAAAAATGTTTTCCTAAATGAGAAACTTGAAAAATGAGAGTATGATTACCCTTGTTAACTAGGAACTAGGTGTAAGATGGTTAAAGGTAGTAATAGAACCTCAGTTTTGACAACATGGGAAGGGTTGGGGAAAAGTCTTATTATGGTGAGTTGTGTTTTTCTACCTATGAGAACCTATTGATGTCATGTTATGTACCTTGATATATGTGTTTGGAATTATAGAGAGTATGCCTCCATGACGATGCTTGTTGAGAGGATCACCAGAGGATGTGGCAAGGGATGATCCTCAAATGGTGGAACTTGATGCACCAATTATGATGGGTGAGGAAGTCAGGGAGCAATTCTAAGAGAACATTGCTTGATTCATGAATCTTATAGAATGATACCTAGGGTAGGCTTTGAAAAGTATGTCTAACATTATGAGGTAGATTTATTTACAAGATAATCTAAATTTTACTATAGTGTGTGGACCTGTGAGAGCCAAATTTAGGGTTGAGTCCATTGAGACGATACTTGAACATTTAGAGACTCTTACTAAGAGGAGGGTCAAGTTGGATACTTATATGCTACAAGGATCAAAAATTAATTGGTGGGACATTCAGGAACATACTATATAGGATTATGGTATGTTATAGAGGGAATTTTTGGATAAGTTCTTGGAGAAATTCTATCCAGAGATATTGAGGTAGGAGAGAGTAACTAAATTCATGCGGTTGAATTAGGTGAGTATGCCCATGATGGACTATGCATGATGATTTATAGAATTTCAGTGATTTTCTCCAGTATTGATAGGGAATGAGATGGCTATGACAATACGAATCTAGGATGGACTTAAATGTGAGATTAAGTCCCAAGTTAACCTCTTTCGGTTAAAGAAGTTTTCTGAGGTGGTGGATAAAGATATCATTGCTATGGGGAACCTGAAGGAGGATTGCAGTGCAGTACATATAGTTTCAGCTAAACTATGAGGAGGCACAACTTCTGAGAGCAGGAAACTTCTCTACAATAGTGTTAGTCAAGGTAGTGGGAAGCAGGGTGTAAAGACAGAGGGATCAGTTTCTTAGGATCTTACTCGATTGATCTATCACTAATGTTGTAGTTTGGGATACTTCTGAAGATAGTTCCCCTGAACACTAGTAGAGTTACAATATTTCAGCATGATGGAAAATATACCTAAGTTATATAGGATCTAGTGAGTAATGAGAATTGATACACAAGCTAGATAGAACCAGGCTATGGGAAGGGTGTCTTCTTCACCATATTATTCTAGTAGGTGGAGTTCTACTAGCTGAGGTATTAGAGGTAGTGTACACAACGCTTCTAGGAATGAGAACCCATATAATTATAGTGGCACAAATCAGGGGAGTCATAATGCATCATAGGGAATAAGGATAAGATAGTTGCATGCAATGAAACATACACTTGTGGATATTGAGAATAGACCATCAACAATGATATGTACTTTTATTGTTGACTCTACTTTATATAGTGACTTATTTTAATTTTTTCCTCTCATTTCTTTATTTCTACACAACTTGTGAATGGTTTGAGCATAGTGGTGGTGTTCGTGACTGGGGTGTTGATGATTGACACACCTCTGGGAGTATGGTCGAGAGACATTTTCTTCTGAAAGGGGTTTTCTCTCAAGGTTGGTGAGTATTGTTTTTTATGTGATCTTTATATTCTTTAATTTTTAGGCTTTGAAATAATTTAGGGTATGGATTGGTTAGTAGAATAATGATCCTACATTGATTGTTACCTCAAGATATTGACTTTTACATCTCCTAAGGGTGAAAAATATATTCACCATATAGATTGGGATATCTAGGAATGTCAAGAAGGGACAATTACTCAACAAATGAGAGATCTCACAGCCCAAGTTTCTTATCTATTGTTGAATGAAGAAGGTATAAATTGAGATGCATTTTCACCAATAGGGGATAAGTTCTAGGATGTATTTCCGAAATACTTATCAGTGCTTCCACCTGAGAGAGATGCAGAGTTAACCATTGATCTCATCCTAGGTGGGTGAATTGGTTTCAATTCCACCATATAAAATGGAACCTATAGAGATTAAAGATCTCAAGGATCAGTTGGAGGAGTTGGAGGATAAGGGATTTATCTATCTGAGTACATCACCTTCGGGTTCACTAGTTCAATTTTCCAAGAAGGATAACGAGAGTTTGCACTTATGTGTTCATTACCAAAAGTTAAATTGGGTGACTATGAAGAATCAATATCCACTTTCATTTATCGATTACCTATTTGACTAGTTGAGAGGGTCTTGAGTATTCTCAAAGATTTACTTCAGTTTAGGGTATCATTAGTTGAGAGTTTGAACTCATTATATATCGAGGAATTATTTCAGAGGAAGGTATAGCCTATATGAGTTCATCATAATTCATTTTGGGTTGATGAACTCACTATAAATGTTTATGAGTTTGATGAATAGAGTATTTAATCTACACCTGGATCAATTTTTTTAGTGTTTGTGGATAAAATATTAGTGTACTTATAGACTCATGACAGTCATGTACCACATCTTGACATCATCTTCAGTACACTGAGAGATAATTGAATATATGAAAATATTTATAAGTGTCAGTTTTGGATTGATTAGGTACACTTATTGGTTCACATAATCTCAGAGGAATGTGTGTCATTTGACCTAGAGAAGGTTCAAGCAATGGTTTCTTAGGATCATCCCAAGAATCTATTCGATATCCCAAGATTTCAGGTTCTAGTTGGATATTATTAGAGATTCATATAGGACTTTTCCTTATTGGTAGGGTCAGTTATATCTTTACCAAGAAAGGGGTAAAGTTTGAATGGATAGAAGTATGTGATATTTCATTCCCAGAGTTTAATAAGCCTTTGACATCAACACCGATTTTGATCCTACCTGAGATAGGTGGGAACTATATGGTGATTTATGATGCTTTTGGGATAGGTCTTGGAGTAGTGTTTATGCAGATAGATTGAGTTGTGGAGTATGGTTCTTGGGAGTTGAGGCCACATGAATGGAACTAAACTATTCACAATATCATATTGGCAGTGTGTTTTATGTCTTAAAGTGTTAGAGGCACTATCTATTTGGAGACAATCTTACAGTGTATATGGATCATAAGATATTAAAGTATATCATTTCACATTGAGATTTGATTCTTTAGAAGTGAATATGGTTTGATTATATTCATTTATTTTATTTTTATCTAGCATATATGCTTGGGAAGGGGAAAAATGTAGTTGATTATTTGATTAGGAAATCTCAAGGTCAGGCAGTCCAGGAATTTAGTGCTAAATAGAAGATGATGAATTTACTGGATGAGATGCATGTTGTGGTTTATGAGAGTCAAGAGAAAATGAATCTTGTGTGAGTTTCATTGGAATATACACTTTTGATATGTATTAGAGAAAAATAATTTGAGGATCCAGAGTGTTTAAACTTGATGGAAGGACTTGAAGGTGGGGAGACACCTTCAGACTGGAGTATAAATGAGGATAATATCACTTATGTTAAGATATTAGTTATTATTCCTATATACATTAAAGAGGAGTTTATGTGTTAGTTTCATGCCTAAAAGTGGGTGGTACATCCAAGTGTTACCAAAATTTACCAAGAACTATGATAACAATTTTGGTTTCCAGGCACGAAAATAGAGATAACATGGTTCATGACATGATGCTACACCTTTCAGTAGGTGAAGGCTGAGAATAAATGACCTCCTGGTTTACTACTACCATTTCCCATTTCATAATGGAAGAGGGATGATGAAACTATATACTTTATGGTGGGTCTCCTAAGGATGCCTCAGAACAATGGCACTATTTGGATAATTTAGACATACTAATGAAGGTATCACATTTCTTGCCTATACAGGAAACCTACTCAGCGGAGAATTTGGGAGAACTATATGTTAGGGAGATAGTCTATCTACACGGGGTTCCATGGATTGTTGTTTTAGAACATGATTCATGTTTTAATTCATGATTCTGCTAGGTATTATATAAGGTTCTTGGTATACAAGTTTCTTTCAGTACGGAATTCCACCAACAACCATATGGGAAGTTAGAGAATACTATACATGTGCTTGAGGATATGATGTGGGGGTATATTCTTGACTTTGGTGGGTCGTAAGAGACGAACCTAGACTTAGTGTAGTAACCCTATAAAAAAATTATTTTGATATGAGACATATAGAACTATATGAGTCACTTTATGGTAGGAATTCAGATCACCTTTATGCTAGATGGTAATGGGTGAGTTAGAGTTATTGGGACTGAGTCTCGTACATGAGACATCAGAGCAGGTACAACTAATTTAGAAATGTTTTAATATGGATAAAATTAGATAAAATTCATATTTCGATAGATTTATATAAACCCTATATTTTAAATAGTGTGATAATCATTTCCTTTGGGTGTCTCCAAGATTAGGTCACCGAAGGATATAGAGGCTGGGAAAGTTGGCAATTGGTTTTGTTGGACCGTTTGAGGATCAAGAGAGAATCAGGCCTGGGGTGCGCTGATTGGCTCTTCCGTAGAGATAACGTGCTGTGAATGATGTTTTCTATGTGTCACAACTTTGGTGGTATCACCATGAACCTTGTCATGTGATCAATGTGAATGATGTTGAGCTTGAGATAAATGCTTCCTTTAAGAAGAATTCGATATGTGTGTTGGATCATAGTGATAAAGTGTTGCATGAAAATACTGTAAAGATAGCTTGTGTATTATGGAAACATGGATGTGTGTAGGAAGAAACACAGGAGGTAGAAGCAGATATGTGGGTACATTGGCCCAATATTTTTGACTCAGAATCTTAATAATGCCTGGGAGTATAGCTTGAGGATGATCTATTATAATGTAGGGATATTACAAGACCCCAACCTTTTCTAGTGACGTCTTAGGCTCATTTACAGGAACTCTTTTCCCTTTTGTTGAGTACCTTTCATTTGTGTTTTATGTTGGGGTGTGTTTGAGTGAAAATTTGAGATAAATGGAATAAATATGGAAGTTTATAGTTGGTGCACGGTTTTCCCTAATCGTACACCCTGGACCAGTAATCCATGCAACCATGGACAATGAGGATTTTCATGGATGGAATAAGATTTTTCAAACCATGCACCCTCTTAGAAGAAAATTTACAGCCCCTATAAGCATCACATGGTTAGATGCACAGTTAGGGAAAATTGTGTGCCTCAAGAAGCAAACTGTGCCTACGAGATTTTAATCCACTGAAAATTATTAATTTTTTTTATACCCCATTCTAATACCCTAGAACACCCTAGATCAACCCATAAATGAATTATCTCAATTCCAAAGTCTTAAAAAGAAATTCTAATCCCCTCAGACCTCCGTTCTTGGTGATTCAAATAATAGTTAGAAGATCTACATATCTTTGAGTACATGGTTTCTTCTTGAATGATATCCCTTTCTTATCCAATTATTTTGGTGGGTTTCTGTACTCTATTTTGTTAGATCTAAATCTAGATTTAATGAATCTAGATCTAGGATTGTGGATCTAGATCTAGAATTATGGGATCTTGATTTGTTCAATCTTGTATTTAGGTTCTAGATCCATATCCATTTCTACACCATTACTCCACTAAAATTGGGGATTTTAGTTGGGAATTATTCTTCAATGAATTGTGGTTGGTGGTCTATAATTAAAATCCCATAGTATTGATTGCAATTACATGTATGTAATTTTAGAATTTTTATTTTATGTTTATCAATTCAGTTCTTGATTGAATTAATTAATTTGGTGAATTAATTAATTTAGGGAGATTCTATATTGGGAATATTTGAGATTATAGATTTGAGATAATTAATTTGTGGAATTAATTATGAAATATTTAGAATTTTAAATTCAATGATTAATTGATAAATTAATTATGATAAATTGATATAGTTGATTTTAGATAATTAATTGTTGAATTAATTATGATATATTATGAATTGTGAATTGAATGATTAATTGATGAATTAATTATGAGATATTGAGACAGTTAATTGGAGATAATTAAATGTTGAATTAATTATGAGATATTGAGATAGTTGATTTAAGATAATTAATTATTGAATTAGTTATGATATATTTAGTTAGTTGATTTAAGATAAGTAGTTGTTGACTTAATTTTGGGTTCGTGATTAATTAATTGTTGTGTTAATTAAAGGGATTGGTGTACTTAAAATTAGGGAATTAATTAAGAGTAATTATATGGTGACTAATTTTTGAATTACTAATAATATTGATATGGTTAATTAATTAGAAAATTAATTAATTGGATTGTTATGATTAACTAATTGTTGAATTAGTAATATAATTGACATGTATAATTAATTGTTGAATTAATTATGTTTTGATGAATGGTAAGAGGGTAATTCCATGATGAATTAATGAATAGTAACATGGTCATTCAATTGTGTAAATTATGGAATGGGAACATGGTCATTAAATTGTGTGAATTAAAAAATGGGAACATGTTCACTAAATTGTGTAAATTATGGAATGTGAATATGGTCATTCAATTGGGCGAGGTATGAATGCTAACATGGGAAATAAAGTATGAATCAATGAATGGAAACATGGTCATTCAATTGTGTGAATTAATGGATGGTAACATGGTCATTCAAATGTGAATTGAATTAGTGAATGGTAATAATGGAATTCTAAGATATGATATTCTTTGGTATTAGTTTAGACTCTGGCATAGGCCAAATTAGGTATTGAGAGTACTGGAATCTATGGTAACCTGAGGTTTTATGTGTTTAAGTAAAGAATAGTTGATAATGTGATAAATATTTATTTATGCATTGAAATTATCTTCTTTATACAACTAAATACACTATTATTTTAATGGATATTATTTTATATTCCATTAGTGGTGGCCTAATTATTTTTACTCACACCCTACTCGAGCTGACTGATTGGTACCCAAATAGATTTCATAGTTGGAGGATAGTATAAGGGAAAAGGCACTGTGTTACATGGATAAGTTGGGGAGGACCATGGATGAGTGAACCAAACATGGTTTGAGACCCTCTTGAGAGTTTTTAGTGTCTTTAATTTTGAGTTTTTATTTTTACACTTGACACGTACATTTGTATGGCATATCTACTATTTAGTTTTGATATTATATTTCTAATTTTTTATCATGTGAGATTGGAATCCTTCTAGTAATGGTTATAAAGTTTTTTATATTTTATTTATTTTCCATTGGTGTTTTACTCTGAAAAGAAGGGTCTAGTATCCACATGACTAATATTAGACCCTCACTGCTAGTCGGCAACCTCTAGAATACAAGGACGTGCACCTGAGGTCATGTAGCGAATCAGCACAGTGCACCAGTGTGTGGCACCCAGGTTGAGACATTACATTCACTCCCAAGACTATCACAGTGGATAAAATATCTTACTATCACTCCCCATTAAAGTACTATTTATCTCATGAGATATAAATATTTACTCAATACATTAGAGGGAGATATAGGTCCAACCCATCAAATAATGAAAATCATATATATTTGTGCCATAAGATCAAAAAAATCATCATATCAAAACCCATGAAATGAAATGGGTTTCAAAAAAATTTCCTCATAACATAACTTGTGAAAAAATAGGTTTCATAATCATTTAATCATTTTATAAAATCATAACCCAAGAAAAAATGTGGGATTTATAAGTATTTTATCATGGTATAACCCATAGAAGAGAAAAAAGTTTCATAAAAATCATGCCATCATAAACACAAACCATGAGAAATAAGAAGAACAATATACTTATATTATATACCCAGTAAAGCATACGTAATATCAAAGTATGTCATCTAATATGGAAAATTATTTTTAAAGATCACTTAGAACATTTCTTGAGTAAGAAATACTTTCTATGAAAATCAATTTTTAAAACTAAAAATTTATAAAATATATTGGAAATAATTTTTATTGAAAATAAAATTTTAAATTTATAAAGGATACTTTAAAACATTTTGTGGTCATGAAGATAAAGAATTCCATTTATGCCTTACATGTTAAAACAAAGATTCCTTTCACATTTTGGTTAAAATCAAAATGAGAACTATCTGAAAAAACATGAATATTACATTTAAAGAAATTTTTAAAAAGTAAAAAAGTATATTAATTTTTTTTAAAAATCATTTTTGTATATAAAAAAATTTCTTTAAATTTTTTTTTATAAAACACGTATTTGAACAAAATGGTTTATTGATCGAAGAGAGAAATAAATTCGAATGTTTTTAAAAAAATTATTTAGAACTCTTTAGTATATAAATATTGGAAATGGAAGAGAAAAATATATTCACATGGAATAACCTAAGTAAAATAAAATTCATGAGTCTCTTGAGATATGGATCATAATATTTTATCATCAGAAGCATAAAAATAAGAAATCTTGATAAACAATGAGATAATATCATATAACCCTTACACTTTGGTAACATTGAATCATACATTTCATGAAAGAATAAAAATTAAATAGAACTTAAAATATCATGTAAATAAATAAATTCATGATATTACATTTCAAAGAGTCTTCAAATACATATCATTAAATATAGTAGGTGTATAACATAACATATGTCCCATAGAAGACAAATTGAGATAAAAATCCATTTCCCTAACTCTTGACTTCCTTCATTCAAATTAAAATCACATTTATACTAAATATAAGTTTATTATACATATATCATAGAAAAATATTTATATATCATACCATACATGATTTAATTATCACCTTTTATTACCTTTTTATTAACATTTCAATGTAAATGTCACATTTTGGGCAGTAACCACTTTGTTTTTCATGTATGTTTTGATTTTTATTTCCGTTCCTATTAATTTTATCATGGTTAAATCATATATATAATATTAAAAATGTTATATATATACTATATATTAATTATATAATTATTTAGAGTATTCCAAAAAAGTTAGTGATTGAAAATGAAGTACACCATTCATGGAGACGATATGTTGTACGTACACATAAATGTTGTTTCCATTTTCTAGGTGGATGAATAAAAAGAAAGGTAAATAATATATTAATATTAAATAATAATTTATATTTAATATTAATCACATATATTTTTTAAATTTATCCCTTATTACCTTACATGTAAAATGTAAGGGAAAAAAATCACTTCTCTTTCCAACGAAGTAGTCTGACGTACACACGATCGATGTTATCGTATCCCCCATGTAATGGAAGGTAAAAAGTTATATGAGATAATATATTTATATAACTATATTTATGTTAAAAATATCATAAATATACATTATATCCATCATCATACCCAACAATTATAGGTGTTTATAGAAAACACATCAAATCAGTTCACAAGGAGGTAGTCTTCCGTACACATGAGTAACATTATTGTTTCACATTTGAGGGAACATGATATGAATATAGGTCATGATAATTGTATAATAATAACTTATTATATATAAAATAATGAGGTTATTATATTATAATGGATAAATAAGATTTGAAGGATGTGGAGGAAGGAATGAAATAAAAATGATCATTAAAGAATATTCCATATTCCTCGGGTAACCTCATTAGGTTTTCCCCAAAAGAATTATTATTTTGGATTTTTTATCAAACTAAATCTTCAAGGATGAGAGGATAAGGAGTGGATTTGGGTAGGGATTTTTTGAACCAATTTTTTTTCATATGTGAGGAGTAGAGGAGAGGGGGTGACTTTTTATAAGCTGAGGATATGACACACTTGGTTTTTTTGATTAAATAGTGTAACCATGTCTTTCATATACCGAAAATCTTAAAAATGGGTCATTATAGAACCTTAGGGTTGATAAGGTTAAATTATGTCCAGTAAATAGGTGTTTGTAATAGACCAAATCGGGTCAACTATACCATCCACCGGAGCGGACTGACATATGGTGAGGTAAAACTAAGATAACAAAAACAAGTCTTGAATATTAAAAAATAATACATACAAAAGGATAAAAATGTAGAATAAAAATAAAAAAAAGTATGGCATCCAACCTTACTATTACATAATTGTTCATTACATTGTACAAACAAAGGATCTTTTAACGTTTAGTTTCTTAGAAAAAAGGTACGTAATATATGAAAACATAAAAAATCATTCTAATCTACTTGAAAGGACTATTCAAAGGTTCATACTAATTATATTTATTTCATCTCATAACCCAGGGAAATATATCAAAGGAAAGGGTGAGCAGAAGTCCTAGTGGGGGAAAGTAAGGGAAACCGTTTGTAAGTGATCTTGAGGAATATCAATAAGAACATGAAAAATATAATTTTGGCATTGAGAAAGGGAATATGGGGCATATCATAATAAAAATTACACTAATAATAACATGAAAATTTGGATAAATCAATTAAATGAGACATTATTAAGCATATCACCATGGTTTGTCACCAAGGTGTCATAAAAAATTAGAAAGGATATTCACTAAGGTATCGTAAAACATGTCACATATAGCGAGTAAATTATTTAAACAATGCATTGGAGTGCTATCAAGGCACACCCTTCATATTTATTAATTTTTATGTTATCTACATAGTTTATAATAAATCATTTCATAAATAACCCATGGGGAATAATAGAAGATGGGTTTTATATGAAAATCATGACATTTCAAAAGTGCTTTAAAAACATGATCACTATGTCATTTTTAAACCATGGAAAGGGAATGCAGGTTTTAGGTATTTCAATCCAAAAATTGAATAAATAATTTTTAAATCTTGGTGAAAACCTATAGAAACTAAATAGGTTTGGGTATTCACAAAAAGAAAGTAAAAGTTAATTTCTTGGAGAGAAAGAAAACATTTTGAGAAGAATAATCGACAACCTAACAGATATAAAATGTTGTGTTAGAAAATGGTAAAAAGAGAGGGGACAAGGGTCTCCCATTAATAAAACATAATTTTGAAGTAATTTATTTAATATAAATAATATAAGAGATATTTATGATTACATTTATAAGGCATATATAAAAGAGGTTCTTGAAATGAATAGAAGAGAAGGATATTTACCTTTCCTTGAAGAGTTGTTCATCAAAATTGAGGATTGGGAACTTGGGGGCTTGGGAAAACCTTCACAGCACTCCTTGGGAGGTAAAAATACATTAGATTCACAGAGGATGGATTTAAAGTGAAATGAAATAGATTAATGGGTGGGTATTTATAGCAAAAGTGTAGGATTTGTTTATTAATTTCCAAATATAGTCTTTAGAAACCTAAGTTGTGGAAAATGGGACACCATGGAATTTCCCATTGGATTTGCCCATGATTTTGGACACATGGGTCATAATTTATGTTATTTTAATCCAAAATAGTTTATCATATTTTTATATTACTTATTTTGGAATGTTAAAGTAACATTTCTACAAAAGCAATGTTTTTAAAGTTAAAGTTTCCATTTTAGAATTTGGAAAGTAAATTATAGGTTGGGAAATTTATTAAAATCTATTAGAATACTTGATATTAATAAAATAAAATATTTTATGTTGTTTATTGTGGTTAATTATTTATTACATCATTATTACATAATTATAATGTCATTAAACATACTGAAAACTCAAATGTATTTTTACTATTCATGAAAAAAGTAAAGTATTTTAGAAAATTATCATAAATTCTATATCACTTAATTTTGAAATGATGATTTAAAAAAAGTATTTATTTTATCAAAATAATTATATAAATATTAGAATTATAACTTTTATTTATAAAAATAATTATTTATTAAAAATAATAGTAGATTTTAAATGCATAGTAAAATTTATAATACTTGAAAAAAATGAAATTATTGTATAATTTATATTTATATAAAAGTTTTTTTATCATACTATTTAATTAAAATAAGTATTACTCATAAAAAATTAGTTTATTATAAAGATTTATATCTTTTATTAAAGGTACAATTTGGGTATGAGAAGTCAATTTATCAAATTTGTCGTATATTTTATTAATAAAAACTATTCTTAAAATGGAATTGATGGAATAAAATTTTATTTATATAATGGAATTTCAATTTTAGTAACTGGGGCCTCAACACACAACCCTTTATAACCCATTCATACAACCTAAGGGCAAGGTGTGAGATGGTGATAGATTCATGGGGAAGATCAGCTAACATCTCCCAATTGGTAATTTTCACTAACATAAACTTCTCCCATAGGAGATTTATTTCTATCTTCACTTGTTGAAGCTAAGCTTGGGCATGGTCAAGAGAGAACCCCAAAGATGCTACATCCCTCCCAATCTCCAACTAATGGGATTCCTATGGAATGCCTCTACTGGTTGAGGCCATCATTTCTCCTTTCTATATTAATTACTCTTTATCATTTATACTTATAAATTATAACGTAATAAATTATTACGAAGATTATAATTTCCAAAGGTCATATTAAGCAACAATCATATTTGACCAATGTTCACATAATGGTCAAAGGTATATGGTCACATTTCCATTTATAATCACTTTTTTATTAAATAGATATTCTTTTTAGTGTATAATATAATATAACACACATTTTTAAGAAAAAAGTATAAATTAAAAAGTTCAGGTCCTTACATTCTCTTCCCTTTAAGAAATTTCATCCTCAAAATTTCAACTCATTATCTATGTTGAGAAAATGTGTGGTTACTTCAATCTCATCGACTCCTCTATTTCCCTAGTCACTTCTTCATATATATGGTTCATCCAAAACACTTTGACGAGGTGTGTAGTCTTGTTTCATAGAACCTTATCTCTTCGAACCAAGATCTTCATTAGATTCTCCTCATAATATAGGTCATGTTTCAATTGTACGACCTCTGAATTCAGTACATGTGAATTGTTAGGTATGTACTTCCTCAAGAGAGATATGTGGAATACATCATGAAATTGAGCTAGAATTTGTGGAAGTGCTAGCCGATATGCCACTACTCTTATGCGATCAAGGATTTCATAGGGGTATATGTACCTTAGGCTGAGTTTTCTTTTCTTCCCAAACTACATGACTCTATTCCATGGTGAAATTATAAGGAATAAGTTTTCACCAATATCAAACTCCATGTCCCCTTGACGGTTATCATCATAGATCTTCTACAAACTCCAACTAGATTTATGTGTTGTTGGATGGTATAAAACTTTTCTATCTTTTCTTGCACAAGATCAGGCCCAAGAAACTTTCTCTCACCAAATTCATCCCAAAAATTAAGAGTTCTACATCACTTCCCATATAGATCTTCATAGGGTTCCATTTGAATACTTGAATAGAAGATGTTGTTGTATGAGAACTCAACTAAAGGGAGATATCGATCCCATCCACATTTAAATTCTATTAAGTATGTAATCTACTCGTCCTCAAGTGTCTGAACAGTTCTTTCAGATTGGATACCAATTTGGTGGTGATATGTGTAATACCCCATGATTTTAAAATAAATTTAATATTGAAAGCATGCAACACAGAGTCTCTACAAACGCCACCTTTTTTCCACCTATGCGATTTGAATTTTGAAAAACTGACATACACGGTTGCAGTCAGTAGGATATTTAGAGTGTGATAGGAAAAACATAGTTTTTGATGAATAGTAACATACCCTTTTGAATAGTAACATACCCATATAAATACTAATGAGTAGTAATGAATAGTAAATTGGGGAAAAAATAGAAACTTCACCCATGAGTGTATAAATACAATTTAGACATCTTATAAGTGAAAAAATAATCATAGTATAAGTATTGGTATTTTTGTATATCATAAATATTTTACTTAGAATTTTTTATTTAATTTAATAATTTAAAATGGAAATATATTTTATTGAAATGTAATCATAAATTGTTACTTTATTATCTTATGGTTATAAGATAATTTTATGGGGGCCTTGATTAATTTCTCAACGTGTTATTAAATGAGTTATAGTTTAATGTTCTTTTTTTGGAGTAAATTATGATTTTATTTAATAATTGAATTAAAAATATTTATAAAAATATTTTTAGAAAATGAATTTTATTATTTAATTCTATAAATCAAAAAATAGATGGGGTAATGTTTTTGGATTTTTCTAAAATACATGAACTTTTGGTGAATAGTAAAATTCGATAATTTAAGATAAATGCAAAATACATGATTTATAGGGCCATAAGTGAAGTAAAGCTCATGTAATACCACTAGGTTCGAACTCATATGCACTTATTACTATTGTGGGTTACATGAATCGACACTATTTGTTGTCTTAAGAGAAATAATAAAATAAAGAATAAAATAATGGGAAAACCCTTATCTCCTCCACTATAACCCCCCCTTCACTCCCTCTTATCTTCATTCCTCTAAGCCTTTAAGCTCCTCAAAGTTCTACCTTAATACCCTTCTGTAGTCACTCCCCACATCCAGGACCTCTTGGTCTTTCCAAAAGACCAAAACCCCTTCCCTTAAGGAGGTTCTCAAGGAGGTTATTTAAAGAGGTAAAACATCTTTCTTTTTCATTTAGTTTCATTTCATTTTATCTTATTTTCTTATTCTTTCCTAAACATCTCTATCAAATTGATCCTTATAAATATCGTATTATATATATACTAGAATTATACCATGTTAATGTAATAACCATTATCAATCTTCTTACTCTCTCTCTCTCTCACTTTTATAAATGAAATCATCGTTGGTGAGGTTCCAATTTACAACCTTCGTGGATGAAGAAGTTTCATTCTTCAATTTCTACTTCATTACTCATCATGAAACCATTTTTATGGTTGAAACAGACTATAAAATATGTATTATAACCTACTTAATATTCATGAACCAATCTATGCATTGAGTCAATAAGGTTTCCTTATGACTTTTCTTTTCTCTATGTTTAGAAAATCACAAACACTTTATTTTAAGGCATATTATATTTTCCCTAAGGATTATTCTCTAAGGAAAATTTACATTCTCTAAGGAAAATTTTCCTTCTATAAGGAAAATTTTATACTTTCCTATATTTTTCATTTTCCATTTTATAGTATCTATAAATCTAACTCATTTTTATTATTAAGGAAAAAATTGGTTTCATATCTAAAACCTTGGAATCCTTTAAATACTTAGATATAAATAATTTTGTTTTCAGGTTCTGAAATATCTGAAATCCAGGTTCCAAATTCTCTGAAATTCAGGTTCCTAATTCTATAAAATTCAGACTCCAAATTCTCTGAAATTTAGGTTCCAAATTCCTTAGAATTTTGACTCTGAATTCCTCAGAATTCAGACTCCAAATTCCTCAGAATTCAGACTACGAATTTTCAAAATTTCTGGTTCCAAGTTCCTTAGAATTACGAATCCAAATTCCTAAAAATTAAGACTCTGAATTCATCAGAATTCAGACTCCGAATTCCTCAAAATTCAGATTCCTAATTCATTGGAATTCAGACCTTGAAATCTATAGAATTTAGGTTCCAAATTCCTTGAAAAATAGAATCTAAATATCCATGATTTATAGTCTCTGAATGTTTACTTGGTTAGAATATGAACTTTATTTTTCCTTTTAATCCTAAAAATATATTTGGTTAAGAAAACTTGTTTTTCTTAAACTTGTTATAATCATGAAATGATGTCGTAAAAACAGTTTTTAACTAAATTTTGTTTGAGAGACACTTGTACAGGTCCCTCTGAGATTCAAGGAAAAATATGACCATTGGAGGAGGGAACTGACAGCTGGATAAGTTCTTATAAATATGAGTTTATTTGAAAGATCCCAATAACTGTTGCATCACTCTAGAGATTACATGTTGTTGAAGTTATTTCTAAAGAGAGAGACTGTCATGCCTTGTGCATACTGAACATCTTGTTTAGCTTGCTTCGTACGACTCAGATTTTTGCTAAGTACAATCGAGGGCATCTGGGGATAGGAAGATAGAGGTGCCGACTACCTTAATGATCGAGAGCTTGTGGGGATAGCACAACAGATTACGATATTCCTATCGAGGGATTACCCTAGTGTGGATAAGAGAGAATTACTTGAAAGTATATATAAAGGGACCTCTATCAAGGGTTTTTGGATACCCTAATCTTTAGGTTAAAAGATTTCATACTTGTTACTAGTTTTTGTTTAAATTTTATTTCCCCTGTGTTTTTGATAAAGGAAGAATGTATAACTTTCTTATACTTTCTTGTACTTTTGTATACTCTGATAAGTAAGATTTTATACGCTTTAAGGTAGAATCTTTTCCTTGTAAATGTTTCTGAAGTTTCATTTTCAGAACCATATTTCTAGAACCTAGTAAGTTTTTTTCATAGAACTATTTTAGGGTTTGTGAATTTACAGTGTTTAACTTTATTAAACATAGTTTTCCTTAATGTTAAAAACAAAAGTTTTTAAACATAAAATTCACCCCTTCTTGTAATTGAGAATATACAAAATTATTTTTATCCTATAATTGGTATCAGAGAAGGTCTATGAAATAATTATATTCACATATATGTTTTCTTTCACAATTTTTCATTGTTATAAATTTTTCCTTGCCTAGGAATTTATATACTTGTTTACAATCTTTTAATATTAACAAGTTTTTGTGGAAAGATATTTTCTTATAGAATGGAAGGAATGAATATTGGGTCGATTAATAATATAAATCCTACTAGACCACCTATTTTTTATAGTAATTATTATGAGTATTGGAGAGATCATATGAATACTTTTTTTATTAATATTGGAGTGGACAATTTTTTCATGCTTACTAGATATTACAAAATTCCTGACAGGGAAGTCAAAAACATTACCAACCATGAAAAGTCAGAATATCATCTAAACTACAATGTATGTAATAGTTTGTTGTGTTCCATGACTAAGAATATATATATTAATATTTCTTCTAGTGAAGCCCAAAATTTTATCTGGAAGAAATTGGAAGTTACACATTTTGGTACATCCAATGTGATTGAGACTAGAAGAGCTATGCTTAGAGCATGATATCATGGATTTCTATTTCCTTATGGATAACTTGTATGTAAGGCACAACAAAGGTTTATGAAAATTGTTAACTGTTTACAATATATGGGAGAAAAAGTTCTAGATGATGAATCTCTTTTGGACAAGATCATAGATATCATGCCTAATGATTGGGAATCCAAAAGAACAGCTATTGATGAGAATAAGAAAGTATCTCAAATTACTCTTGATGATATTTTTGGAACTCTTATTCAACATGAGACAAGAATGAAAAGATTTTTTGATATAAATAAGAAGAATAATGGAAATGTAATTTTAACCTTTACTACTACTAAATTCAAGACTCCTAAAAGGGTTACAAGATCCAAGTCTATGAAATTCACCCTGTTATATAAATCTAGTGAAAGTGAACATAGTAAAAGTGAGCTAGCTAATATTTCTCAAAGTATGAACAAGATAGTTGTAAAGAAAGAATTTTGGTGTAGATATAAGAATAAAGAAAGAAAAGACAAGAAAGACGCAGAAGTCACTTGCTATGAATGAAAAAGAGCAAGGCTTATAAGACCATATTTTCCTATGCTTAAGAAAAAGGATAAAAAGGAAAAGCATTCTGAAAGGAATATAATGTACTACAAGTATAAATCTAAGAATGTTTTTAAAGATAATGACACTTGGAGTTCTAGTGGTGGTGACTTATCTAATGAATCCTCAGAGTATGAATTTTATGGTCAGAAGAATCTTGGTCTACTAGCCGAGCTACCCATTGAAAATCATTGTCTAATAGACAAGGTACAAAATGCTGAATCTATCACTAATGTATCTTTGAATAAAAATTATAATGATAATAAATAATATAATTCTTCAGATGAATAATCTTCTACTGATGAAGATAATATATTACCTTCTTATGAAGAAGTGTCTATGTTTTCTAAACTCCTTGAGAATGAAAATTCTAAACTCAAGAAAAAGATTGATTAGAAAAATTCTAGAATTTCTATTTTAACTAAAGAAGTATCAAATCTTTATAAAAATCTTGATAAGAAAAATTTTGATTTTGAAATTATCTCCAAAAAACTTGAGGAAGTTAATTTCTAGAAAGATAAACTTTTTCTGGATCTTGAAAATGTAATTTACAAGAAAAAATATTTTAGAGACTAACTCTAGTTCGAAAACTAATGTTTTTTTGAATAATAACTTGGTTATTAAACTAAAGTTAGAAATATTTTCCTTGAGGAAGTGTTTTTCAGACTTTACCTCTAGAAAGGAAAATTTTGACAATATGTATTCCCAAATTCAACCTATAAAGAATTGTTCTGGATTTGGTTATACCCATTCTAAACCAGTTTTTTATAATAACTATTTTGTTTTGCAAAGTGCTCCATTCTTCATTAAATATTAGTGGGGTGGACATTGGGAGAAAAATTGTTCTTTAAACAAAACTCAATCTTTAGAATTTCATAAAGATTGTTTTTCTAAGAATGTGTGGATACCTAAAATTTTTCTTTCTTAACATTCCGGATCCAAGAAAGTTTGGATTCCGAAAGTCTGACACTCTTATTTTTATGAAAATAAATAAATTAACAACAATAATATATGGTACATGGATAGTGGATGTTCACGACATATTACTGGTAACAAAAACTTCTTTAAAAATATTATCACTACAAAAGGAGGAAAAGTAACTTTTGGAGATAATGCTCAGGGAGAAATTATTTGTACAGGTAACATTGTTATTCTTGGAAAAACTTTTATTTAAAATATATTATTTGATAAAGGTCTTAAGAACAACCTCATTAGCATAAGTTAATTATGCGATGAAGGTTACCTTGTGAATTTTAGGAATGATAAATTCTTAGTACACAATTTCAAGGATGAGTTTATTCTTTTTTCCCATAGGCAAGAGAATATATACATAGTAAACATAGAAGACCTTAGGAGGCAATATATACCTTGACTTAGTGCAATGGAAGATCAATCTTGGTTATGGAATAGAAGGTTAGGACACTGTAACCTTAAAAACCTATATAAAATCTCAATGAAAAGACTTGTTGAGGATCTACCAGAGCTTATATTTTATTCTTCAAAAGTTTGTGACCCTTGTTAGTATGGAAAGAAACATAAATCAAGTTTTAAATCAATCTGTAAAGTCTCAACTACTGATGCATTGCATTTAGTGCATATGGATCTTTTTGTTCCAACACAAACTGGAAGCATTGGTGGAAAATATTGTGTATTTGTTTTAGTTTATGATTATACTAGATTTATGTGGGTCTATTTTCTAGCAAAAAAATATGAAGATTTTTCTTATTTAATTTTTTTTTGAGCCCAAGTCAATAATGAGAAAAACCTTCCATTGATAACTATTCATAGTGATCATGGAGGATAATTTCAAAATTTATATTTCGAAACTTTTTGTTGTAGAAAAGGCATTACTCATAACTTCTCATCTCCAAGAACTCATCAATAGAATGGTGTTGTTGAAATAAGAAATCTAATTATTCAAGAGATAAATGGAACCATGTTTAGTGAATATTATATACCTAAATTTTTTTGGGATGAAGCTGTAAGTACTACTTGTTATACTATAAATCGATTTTTGATTAGACATTTTCTTAATAAACCCCCTACGAATTGTGGAATAGTAGAAAACTAGACTTTCCTACTTCAAAGTATTTGGTTTAAAAGTATTCATTCTGAATTCTAAAGATAATTTACATAAATCCACACCCAAATATGATAAAAGAATTTTCTTAGGATACTCCACAACTTCTAAGTCTTATAGTGTTTTTAATAAAAATACATGTACTATTGAAGAAACGGTACATCTAAAATTTGATGAAACTGATCCTTTTGTTTTTAAACAACATCAACCTGTATCTTCAGATGTGTTTTCAAAAATGGATTATCAAAACTTGATATAATATCCTTTTGATAAGGAAAATATTCAATAAAATATTTCTAAAGCATTTACCCTAGAAGATTTCCTACCATATGTTGATGAATAGGTTTTACAAAACCCATATCATTTGTTTCTTAAGAATATTCCTAGTGATAGTATCATTGGTGATGTAAATCAACCTGTGAGGACTATAAGTTCCATAATAAATGAATTAGAACATCTAGAAATCCTTTCCCAATTAGAACAAAAAAGCACTGATGAATCTTTTGGTGATGATGATTGGATTAAAGCTATGTAAGATGTGCTAACAGAATTCGAAAGGAATAAAGTCTAGACCTTGGTTGAAAGACCTATGGAAAATTATGTTATTGGAGTTAAAAGGATCTTTAGAAATAAGTGTGATGAAAATGGAATCATTATAAGAAGTAAGTCTAGATTAGTTTCTAAAGGCTATAATCAAAAAAGAGGAATAGACTATGAAGAAACCTATGCTCCACTATCTAGACTTGAATATATTCATATTTTACTTTACTTTATAGCATTATTCAATTTCAAACTGTATCAAATGGATGTAAAATGTGTTTTCCTTAATGGATATGCTCAAAAGTAGTTTTTTTAACCAACTTCTGGTTTTGAAGGCATAAAACATCCTGGACATGTCTTCAAACTTACCAAAGATTTATATGGACTTAACCAATCCCCCAGAGCCTAGTATGATAGAATTACATTATTTTTGTTTCAAAATCATTATGTTAAGAAAAATTCTGATCCAACCCTTTTTATAAAGAAAGATAAAAAAAGTGTTTTTATTGTAAAAATTTATGTTGATGACATTATATTTGGTTCAACTCAAAAATCTTTAACCGGTTCGTTTATGAATCTAATAAAATCTGAGTTTTAAATGAGTATGGTGGATGAGTTAACATTTTTCCTCGGTTTTTAAATTTCTCAAAAACTAGAAGGAATTTATATATATCAATATAATTATATTAAAGATATTCTAAAAAAGTATGGATATGAAAACACTAAGATTATAAGTACTCCCATTGGTACCTCAAATTCACTTGATCTTGATAAAGATAGGAAACCAGTAGATCAAACATCATTTAGAGGTATGTTAGGAAGTCTACTATACTTAATAACTAGTTGTCCAGTCTTAATGTTTTCAGTATGTTTATGTGCAAGATATCAATTCAATCCTAAAAAATCTCATTTAAAATAAGTGAAAATAATTTTTCGCTATTTAAAGGGAACCATGGATTTAGGACTCTTTTATACTTCTGGAAATGATTTTGTTTTAAAAAGTTTTTTGGATGCAGACTTTGGTAGATGTAGAATGGATAGGAAATGTACATCCAAAACTTGCCATTTTTAAAAGGTTCATTAGATTCTAGGTCATGAAAAAATAAACACTCAATAGCACTTTCCACTGCTAAAGCTGAATATGTAGATACTAGAAGTTGTTGTGCCCAAGTGTTGTAGATGGAACACACTCTCACAAACTATGACATGTTTTTTTAACAAAACATAGATATTGTGTGACAATACAAGTGCCATTGACCTAAGTAAAAACCTTGCACATCACTATCATGCAAAACAAAAAGATATTAGGCATCACTTTCTTAGGGATCACAAAAAAAAAGATATCATTCTTCAATTTATCAGAACTCAAGATCAACTTGATAAAATTTTCACAAAATCTTTACCCTCCAATATATTTGAACAAATTAAATAAAATTTAGGAATGATAATTTTAAGGTAATATTCCATATTGAATTTTTTTTGAAAGCTATCTTCTTAGAGTAAGAATTTTTTTTCATAGGGGGAGTACATTTTCTTGTTAGTAAAAATTTTTCGTATTCAAAATTTTTTCGTAATAAAATTTTTTTTAATCATTTTTTTCCTAATTAAAATATTTTATAATCATTTTTGTATGCTTTCTATTTTGAAACCAATATTTTTTCAGAACATAAATTTTCGGAATCTATTTTTCTTATTTTCTAAATATTATAGATTCAAAAATTTTCTTTCTTCAATAAAATTTTACGAATTCTAAAGTTCTTCAAGATGAATTTTCCTTATTACTGATAATTTTCCTAACAATCCAGAAGGTAAGTTTCCTTACTTAAATTTTCATAATCTTTTTTTTACTTGTTGGTATTTTCCTCTTGTTTTGAGATTTTTTTTTCGGATTCACATACCTTAAATCCGAATATTTTACATTAAAAACCTTAAAAGATAAGAAATTACCAAATTCCTTCTTCGGATTTCATCTCAACTTTCAAATTAGATCAAGCTTATTTAAATTTTTGGATATTTTTGGGAATATAAACTGTCACCTCAAATGCCTATATAAAGATCCCCAATGGTTGTCTCAAATAAGTTAACAAGATTTGGCATGCTGAAACCCTACTGCTCCACTTAAGGCCTGTTCTGAATTTCCTAGTTTTCCTAAATTCTTAATGTCTTTATAAGCTTCTCCAAAGAAACAAATGTCCTTAGTAAAGGAAATTTCGGAGTGGAAAATCTATAGAGAAAGGTTTGTAGATCTGAAGTTATTTTATAAATTTGATTATATTATTTAAAAGAATATCAAGTTGAATAGATGAGAGATCTTATGTGTATCCAAACCAAAGGCACAAGATTTGATTTATCCAGAGTTTCTGGTAGAATTATATTTGTAGTTCTAATCCAAGGAATTTCAATGTTATGTTGTTGAGTGATGGTACACTAAAAATAATAGAGGTCTGTTTCTCTAGTGAATCCAAATAATTCAATGATTTTTATGAATCAGAAATAGATGCTTTATCAAAGAAACCATAAGTGGCTGGGAATTCCAAGAAAGGTGGAAACAATAGAAAGTTTAAGGAACTGGAAGTAAAATAAAAAACTCCTGTAGTTCAAAAAACTCAATATATGCCTCCAAAAACTAAGAAGAAAAAGACTTATCTAGATAATGTGGCTGCCAAGTGGAGAGAAGACAAGAAGAATGGGAAGGAAGGGGAACCCAGTTTTGGCTTGGAACCTGTTGATGCTAAAGCCTCAAAGATTAAGGCTGCTAGGGATTTTGAGAAGAAATAGAAAGAGAAGAAGAAAAAGAAGAAGAAGATGCATGAAGCTAAGATTTTTCAATCTCTTATGAAGTCTACGGAGAAAGAATCTGAGTAGCTTCATGTACCAGAAACTTTTCTCAATGAACTAGTACCCATAGAGACTCCAAGAAAGAAGATGGTGATTCGGGAACCTCCTAATGAAGAAAATTTTTTGCAAGAAGAGGTAGTAGAAGAATAATAAGAAGAAGGAAGTGATGATACAAATGATATGATAACATAAGTGGAAGAATATCATGGGAAATAAAGTCCTTCTAAAAAAATTTCTTTCCGAAACTTCCCAGGATGAATCAACTAAACTTATTTCACAAGGGAAAGAGGATGAAGAGCAGGAAGAAGTGAATAAACCATCTGGTGATGAAAGAAGAAATCAAGATTTTGTTCAACCAGAAGATCCAATGGAAGATGCAGAAAAAGAAAACATTGATAAAGATAAAATAGTTCAACTATCAAACAGTGAACATGAGTTGCCAAAATAAGTAGATATCATTCTGAGAGATTATAAGGGAAAATAAAAGTTGGTTGATACACTGAAAAAGGATGCAGTGGAAAAGAAAGATATTGGTGGATCATCAAAGTGAAAAGATGAAGAGATAGATAAATAATACTCGCCAACCAAACAATATAATTTAGAATATTAGTCTCTCAGACATGAATTTGTGGTATGATCGTTGAAGAAGTTGGTTGATACCATTCCCTTGTTTTTGAGTATTGACATGAGGTACCATATGCATCAACACTCGATTAATCAGAAATCAGATTCTCTTTCCATGCTTATGGATAAGTTTTTCAGGCTTGAGGATGATTTCAAATCCTTCTATATTAGGTATGATACTCATAGGAGGTCATGAAAAGAAATTACTAAGTGTTCAAATAATACAATTAAAGAGATTAGAATCCTTGATTATTTTCAAGAAATTGTTGAGGATGCTCTTGAAACTGAATATATAAATTTCAAATATCTTACTAAATGTTTTGAGGAAAAGATCAGTCTTGAACAAACAACCTGGAAGCAGGAAGTCAAGATCTGAATGAGAAGCTTAACTCAGCCGGTTTGAATTGGAAAAGGGAAAGAGATATCAGAATTGAGTTCAAATATAATTTTGGTAAGAAAGAATAACTTTTGAAAGCTCAAGTAGAAATTCTTAAGGATCAAGAATAAATGATCAAAGCCTTTGAGAAGAAAAATAAATATTAGGATTAGCTGCTTAAGCATTTTAAAGAAGATCATAAGGAGCTTAAGAAGCTGAAGACCATTGTCAAGAATCTTATGCTGAAGGTAAACTAAGGATTTATTTCCTATCTCCAATATTTTGTTGTATTTTATTCCTTGTACAAATTCTTTCAATCGTAATGAAATTTTTGGTTTTTCCTCATATGGTTGGTTGTATAGTAATAATATTTCAGCTAAATTTTTTTTTCCATTACCTTTATTCCTTTTTGAAAATCAAAATGGTGGAGAAAGGAATGATAAAAATAATACTAAGTAAAGAATTGAATTCCTTAAGTAAGAAGGAGTTCATATCAAAGAATATTTCTTATTTAAAGAAAACGTATAATCTCTTTCAATAAGTCAAGAATATGATGCTTAGGGATTTCAAAACCTAAGGGAGAGTTGTATTCACCATGATTCATAAGTAAAGGGAGATAAGTTTTTTATTTTCAAGATCATAAAAAATTCTAAGTCCTTATATAATTTTTTCGTAAGGTTGTTTGTGCTTTCCAAAAAGGGGGATATTGTTGAGTTAATAAGTGATCCTTATGAATTTCCATTTCATTATTTTTTGAAAATCACAGACAGTTTATTTTAAAGAAAATTATATTTTCCTTAAGGATTATTCTCTAATGAAAAATTTCCATTCTCTATGGAAAATTTTCCTTCTCTATGGAAATTTTTATCCTTACCTATGTTTTCATTATTAATTTTATAGTCTCTCTAAATCTAAATTACTTTTATTACTAAGGAAAATTTGTTTTCATATATTAATCATCAGAATCCTATAAATACTTAGATATAAAGTATTCTGTTTTTAGGTTCTGAATTTTATGAAATTCAGGTTCCAAATTCTATATAATCTAGGTTCCAAATTCTTTGAAATTCAGACTCTGAATTCTATGAAATTAAGGTTCCGAATTCCTTAGAATTCAGACTGTTAATTCCTAAATATTCACATGCTTAATTCCTCATAATTCCGACTCCGAATTCCGTCAAATTTAGACTTTGAATTCCTCAGAATTGAGATTCTGAATTCCTCAGAATTCGAACAATAAATTCCTCAGAATTCGGAGTCCGATTTCCTTAGAATTCAAAATCCGAATTATTTAAAATTCAGGTTTGAATTCCTTAGAATTCAGACATTGAATTCTATAAAATTTAGACTCAGAATTAGTCAGAATTCAGACTCTTAATTCCTCATAATTCAGGTTCCAAATTCTATGAAAAACAGAATCTGAATATCTGTGATTTATAGTCTCTAAATTTTTACTTGGTTAGAATCCGAACTTTATTTTTTTCCTTTGAATCTGAAAAATAAAGTTGGTTATGCAACCTTAATTTTCTTAAACTTTTTATAGTCATGAAACAATGTCATACAAATTGTTTATAACTAACCGTTGTTTGAGTGACATGTGTACATGTCTCTCCAAGATTCAAGGAAAAATATGACCATTGGAGGAGGGAGATGACCATTGGAGAAGTGCCTATAAATAAAAGCTCATTTGAACGAGTCCAATAACTATTCCATAAATCTAGAGATTTCATGCTATTGAAGTGATTTCTAGAGAGAGATACTCTCATTCCTTGGGCGTACTGAACATCTTGTTCATCTTGCTTCATCCAGCTCTGATTGTTGTTGAGTACAATCAAGGGCTTACGAGGATAGGAAGATAGAGGTGCCGACGACCTTAAAGATCGGGGGCTTACAAAGATAGCATGATAGACTCTGATATTCCTATCAAGGGATTACCCTCGCATGGGTAGGATAGACTATCTTTAAAGTATAAATCAAGGTAAATTTATCCTCGATTGTTGGATACCCTACTATTTGGTTTAAATGATTTCATACTTGTTACTAGTTTTTTTTCAATTTTATTTCTACTATGTCTTTGATAAAGGAAGTATAAATTTATTATACTTTATTGTACATTTGTATACTATGATAAGTAAGATTCTATATTCTTTATGGTAGAATATTTTTCTTGTAAACTTTTCTTAAGTTTCATTTTCAAAACCATATTTCCAGAACCTAGTAAGTTTGTTTCATAGAACTATTTTAGGGTTTGTGAATTTACGGTGTTTAACTTTGTTAAACATAGTTTTCCTTAAGGTTAAAAACAGAATTTTTTAAACTTAAAATTCACCCCCTCTTGTAATTGATCACATACATCGTTTTTTTGAACCTATAATATGTACATAGTATTAATTTATTTGACAAAACTAGTTCATAATAATACAAATACCGCCAAATAATATAAGTGTTTGTCATTAATATTTTATCCAATGATTCATCCTCATACCATGTAAAAAAAGTCTATATATAACCATTAAATTTTTTGGATGTTCTTAAATAATATATAATTTCAATTCTGGAGAATTATATCCTTTCAACATGAACATCCATACTCCTATACAAATATTCTGATCATGAAAACTATGGAAACGAACACTCCAAAATGAAAAAATTCAATCTTATAACTTATTAATAAGAACCTAATGAACATAATAAAATTATGTAAAACAAAATAAATTACTAATAGGTTCTAAATTAATTTATTAATATGCCTAATTTCATATTCCATGACCTTAATTTTAATATCGGAACACATTCAAACTTAAGGTAATGGTTTTCTACCCGAACCTCTATTTTCATTCGGGTTACTTTTATTATCTACTTACATAAATTAAATTCTTATTAATTCATATATATTCCACATAATTTATATTTTAATTTTCTATATTTGTGTTCCAACTAGAATCATACTGTCATTTATGGGGAGTTATATGTTTTAAATGGATCTTTCAAAAACCATTCCCAATAAACATTCCCGTTTCAAGGGAATTCCTCAAATTACTACCTATTTTCAACGGCAATCTATAATCTGTTTTTGAAAACCATTATATTTATAGAATCAATCATTTTATTATAAAAATAATATCTTACTTTACTTCTGGTTTTATACAATTATTTTTCCAAAAATAACTCTTCTTTTAAAATTAAAAGAGTATTTATCTCAAGAATTACTCGAAGATTTTATAATAGTATCTTCATATATTTCAAAAATCTTGTTGATTATTATGTATTATTGGGATTAATATTTTATGGTATCATATAACATATTTAATTTAATGGTTTATGATTCATTTTTCTGTGGATGTGATATCTTAAAACAATTCCCTGATTTACTCTGAATGGTTAGTGTTTTTGCTTAATGTTCGGGGAATGTTATTTACATTTTATATATTAGTTTCAATATGATTATATATGTTGTTTATGTTTATCCCCATTTATATGAGGTAATAATTGGACATAGTAAGTGTTGGGTGGGGCCCACTATAGCCCCTCGGTGCTTCCGTAGGTCTCATGAGACCATCTACAATCTTAGCACAAGGCCTTAACAAAATGATTATTTATGGTCTTGGAATGAGGCTGTGGCAGTATGGTTATGATGTCCCACATTATGAATTACCTCATTATGAAAATGGAATTGATGGTTAATGCTGTTATTCAACTAGTATAATACCCATAATCATGTTTTACAACAACATTATTTATTAATCTCTTATTCCTACCATAATGGGTTCTCGTTTTTGTTAAAGGCACATGTTTTTAGATATTAAAATTGCCTAATGTTTATGTTTATGATATCTTACACTGTATTTCTTATCCTTAATGAGAATTTGATCTGACCACTTTATTATGTTTCATTTTATTAGGACATGAATATTTTTATTATGAATGACATGTAGGAATAACCTAGATGTTATGGATGTCATTAAAAGAATTTATGTGTTGTTTTTCATTTCAAGTTGTGATGCTGAACTTATGTATGTATCTTGTTTCCAATTATAATAAACTAAATTGTCCTTAAAGATGAATATTACTTATATATATTCCAATGTAATAAAATAAGTCACCGGCTTCAGACAAATGGGGTCAGGTAGTTACAATTGGTATCAAAGGAAGTTTAGTAGAAAACTTGGAAACTAGATTTAGAGAATGTAGATTATGGAACAAAACCTTGAGATAGTCTTTGAGGATAAAAATAAAAGAAAATATTTGAACTTTTGTTAAGTAATAGATTATGTGGATATTTCTAGGAAATACATCCATATCTGGATACTATACATGGACGTGGTTCTCACACAGATGTACCTAAGAGTTAATACTCCCGAAAGGAGTTTCGAGTTTGATCTGGGATATCCTAGTACATGAAAATGAGCCTTAATGCACACCTGGTTTGAAAATCCTGTGGGATATGCTTAGTATAATTCACATTTTCTTTACAAACAAATATAAAGGATTTAAATCTAAATTTTTCCTCCAAGAAACCATGTTTACGATTATGAGATTATCTATATATAGAATTTCAATTTATGCTAAGTATGTTTTTACATTTATATTATACATTACAATTTATAACCTAATATAGTATATGCAATTATTTAGAAATGGATGATAATGGAAGGAATGGAAACCACATGAGCGCGTGTGTCCCATGTAGGGATTTCCCTCCACTACAAGATAATGATGTTGGATCTGGTGCTGTGACTAGTGCTGAACAACTTATAACTATACTGGGAAAATTGAATCAGGTTATGAATAATAACCTTACCTATATGGAGCATTCAGATCCACAACATGGGAGATCCATGTTTGATTTCTTTATGCAAAAACAGTCTCCATTAGTAAATGGGACTACAAACCCATTTTTAGCTGATCAGTGGATATTTTCCCAAAAGAATATATTTATCACTTTGGGATGAAACAAAAGAGATAAGGTTATCTTGGAAGTTTATCGTATATTAGGAGATGTGGATTAGTGGTGGTCATTAGTCCGAAACATAAAGGAAGAGGAAGAAATATAAGATATGGAATGAATAGATTTTAAGAAAATCTTCGTAGAAAAATATTTCCCCTGTGAATAATGAGAAAATATAGAAAGGTATTTCTTGGATTTGAGGCCGAAGGAGGATCAAAATGTTTCCATGTATGAATTCAAATTTACAGGACTAGAAATGCATGCTATAGACTACATACGTAATCCAAGGAAAAAAATTGATAGATTATTTGATGGTTTAAAACCATTCCTCCAAAGGGAACTAGTCTCCCAAAGTTTCTCATCATATGAAGATATAGTCTCAAGTAATATCAAGATGGAATTTTTTTTATGTCTTATGACATTAAAATAAAATAGGAGAAGGATAGGGCTACTGAAAAATCTGGAAAAGTAAATAAGGAAATGTGGAATAAGGGAAGAGTTTACCTTCCATACTATAGTAGTTGTGGGAAGAAACACCCTGGAACTTTCCTAAAGGGAATGAGATTATGTTATAAGTGAAGAGAAAAAGTCCAACTATGTCAGGATTATAAAGAGAAGAAAGAATCTACCAATTTTCAATTATACTATTGCATGGATATGGGACATTATGCACATGAATTTCTTAATCATTAGGGAAACATTTCCCAAATAAGGCCAAGGGAGCAAGGAAAAACTTATCCGGTCACAACTGTGGAGGTTGAAGTTCCTAACGATTTGGTGGAAGGTACTTTAATCATTTCCTCTAACCTATAAAATGCTTTATTTGATTCTACATCATTTCATTCCTTAATATCTTCTCAGTTTTCCAAGAAAATTAGATATTTCCAATTTGATTTAATAAGGGAGTTTTCCGTCAAAAATCCTAAGGGATGTATCATTCCAACAAAGTTGTGCCAAGTAGTCCCCATTATGGCATATAAACGTGCTTTATATAATTATTTTATTGTCATACCCATGATTGAATTTGATATAATCCTGGGCATGGATTGGATTTTGAACCGTGATGTGAAATTTTATTGCAATAAAAAGAAGGTTATAATTTTTGAGGATGATGTGGAATCCCTTATCTTTAGGGCAGAAACATCACTATCTATAACAACCCGATATTTTATGATGAGTATTCTCTTTAATTTATTTGATGTCATGTGTTTTATGATACAACAAGATTATCTTGTGCTGTAGGCCACACTGTATTAGCTTGAAGTATACACAACACTATTCTTAGATTGTGTTACACACAATTTCAAGTTCGTTTGATAATAGTAATTCTACACAACATTGAGTGTATATATATATATATTCAATTTATAAATGAAATATGGTTTGATTTTGTTATACTCAACAACAAAGGAGTCTTGCACAACACACAACCCTAACTTGGCTTTCATTACACGCAATCACGACCTTCCTCGGTAGCGTGAGTAGTACACAATACCAGGTTTCACTAAACAATGATATATGATTATAATATTATTATAAAATAGCCGTTATGAATAGTATTAACTAAATTTTGAATTTTATAACATTATTATTCATCTTACACATTTTCTAGAACATGTTATGAGAACAAAATAATTTTTTTCGGGTGAAATAAGTATTTTTCAAAAAATGCAGTTTTGCCGCCTTTTGATGGCGTACCCATTTTAAATATAATTTTTGAGAAGTTGATAAGTTAAATTTTACAAAATAAATTTATTCTTTTTAATCATGATATAAAAATTTATATTGGATAAAGTTTTGATATTTTTTTGATAACTTTCATATTTTAATGAATAGTAAAAACACGCTATATTTTAATTAAGAACAACTTTTTTCATCGTAATAATTTATATGGTTAAATTATAATATTGAATGGTTTTAAAGTATAAATAGAATATATTTTTACCATTTAATATAATGTATGTCATTATAATTGATTTCACCTTGAATTCGTAGGTTAAATCAATTCAATCTTTTGCAATGTTTTAAACAAAAAACCGTTTTCTTTCGACAACGGGATTAATTTTAATTTAATTTATGCAACTTTTGTGTATTGAATTTGGAAAAATGGATTCCATATTTGGAATTAGTGTGTCCAAATTATGTTAATAGGCTACTTTTTATTTTTGGGCATTATGAATAGTAACTACGGTAAAAGTTATTACCATAGTTAAAGGTAAATCGGGTAATTAAGGGTAAATATAAGATTATAAAATTAACCTAACACCTTCAAAAATCCTATTGGATGACTAAAAGTTGACCCATATCACCTAAGGGTCGGATTATATTCATTTAATGGACTTTTGTCCATGAAAATAAATTAATTATTATTAAAACCAAAGAAAGTGACAACGTGTCACTCTCTTAAATCTTATAAGTATATTAATTTTAACTTAGTGATAAACTTCATGAAACTTTGAAAATAAATAGTCTCCAGAAAGATAATAAAATTATCTACATAATATGAATTTATTTATAATTTTTAGGGATTATATAATTATCATTAATTGTGACACAATAGTGATGAAGAAATTGTTTATCTAGTGAAAAATCAAGAATATAGTTTTTATTAAACTAATAGTGACCATAAAAGGCACAAAACCCTGACCAAAACTTATTTTTCATGTACATTTAAACTATAATCATCCAATGGTCTAATATTTTACAATTTTTTGAATTATAATAGCAATTATGATACTTATATTATTTTATTTTAAATGATGCCAAAGTTTCCACATTCATAATTTAATAAATATAAAAATTTAAATATTGTGATTTTAAGATGATAAATTCGAGTAAAAGTATTATTGTGAAAGGTAATAGATTTTTATTCATCATATGATTTTATTTTTAATTTTTATGCAATAAATAAGTATATTAAATAATTATACAAAAATGTTTTAGTAATTATTTTATTAAGAGGAAAACCAAATAAATGGTTTTAAAAATAATAAAATAAATATTATATGAACTATTTAATGTGATAAAATAATTTTATAGATACAGATGACCTTTTATGAATCTATTAAATATTTTATTTCGAATATATCCTCTGTTTAGATTTTATTTAAATTCAAATAAATGAATAGTGTCAAAATTGACACTATTGTTATTTTATAAAAATAACATATTATTAAATTTTTTAAAAATCACAATAATATTTCAAAATTATAAATTTAAATTTATATAGTCGAAAATGTCATAAAGTATCCAATTATGTAAAATTAACAACACATAAGTGATTATTTATAACCATTTAAAATTTATAATTTTATTACCACAAATAAACTTAAATAGATTAAATAAGGATAAATCAAAATGATAAGGTTTAAAATAAGATCAAAACATGTCTAAATTTGATTGGTTGATGAGATTACAACCCTATATCATCTAATCCTCGAATATGAGTCATTTTTGGAGGTTTTTAAGTGGGTTTAGATTTATTATAAATTATTATATTTAAGAATTCTAAAGGTGCCCCTCTCCTCCCTTATAAAAGGGCACCTCCTCCCTCTCTTCCTCACTCCATTTTGAGCCTTCATGCTCGGCCAAACCCTGAAAAATTCTCTTCTAAACTTCCCTAGAAACATCCTAGAGGTCCTGGTCTTCTTCGAAGACCAATTTTAGTGCCCTAAGAGGAGGTCTCAGAGAGGCACTTCAAAGAAGAGGTAATGTCCATTACCAATTATTTCAACTTTATTTCTTCTTCCACTTCTTCTTATTAGGTTGTTTCATTATGAAGTAATAACATCACTATCACTCATATACTGATATTTTGTTATAATTATGAAACAACCCTATTTCACCATCTATCCATCCTACGGAAAACGAAATCACCGCGTGTGCGTACGTATGAAATACCATCTCCACGCCGTGGTGTAATCTATTTTCCACAACCACCTTACTTGGATGGGTATAATGGTGTAAATAATAACTATATATGATTATTGTAAAGTGATATTGATTCTGTAATAGTATACATACACTCCAATAAAATTCTACGATCATGGGAACAATATCATCGCTCTTGCGTACGTACGGAATACTGTCTCCACGACGCGATGAGATTCATTCTCAATGATTAACCATTCATTAATGATTATAAAGTATATATAATAAGTAATCATAAAATATTTGACACAATAATTATACTGTATTTATGTACATATATATTTATGTCATCCAATTAATTCCATTCAATTCAATGAGGAAACGAAAACAACATTCATGCGTACGTACGGCCTACCGTCTCCATGAACGGTGTATTTATTTCCATTTATCGATCTATTTTATATATTTATATTCTGAATATATATTATATAGAAATCATGTTTTATATTCTGGAATTAAGTAATCATTATCTAAGTAATCATGTGAATAATTAGAAGTCAAAACATGGACGACAAATGAAACGATTTTACCCAAAACACTCTTTAACATGGAATTTACAAAAGAACGGGTAATATAAAGTCATAATTGAACCACATATTATATCATAACAATGAATATGATTCTGTAATAAGTCAACGACATTATTTAAATCATTATATAGGAGGTTCAGATACATACGAAGCATATCAGACATAAGGTAAGGGATAATTTATCAATCTCATTTTTATCCGAGATTGTTTATTTGTAAGTATTTATTGGGGTTATCTTTATAATCTAATCCCATGTTTTCTAAAAATGGTTTCATGTATGTTTAATGTAATTTTTACCCATTTTGACTTTTACTACATGGTATGTAATGAATCTTTCTTTTTTTTACGTTATGAGGTACTTTTTGACTTTTCCGGCAAAAGTACGAGAAGAATGTTTTTTTAACGTATATGGCATGAAAGAATTTTTACGGTTTTATAAAGCCTTATTTTCATGAAGCTTCCTCCAAAATATTTCATGACTATTTTAAAAAAAATATCTTTATTTTAAAATTTCATGTCGTTTTGTGAAAAGAAATTTATTTTGAAGTAGAAAGGATATTTTACTCAAGAATGGAGTTCAAGTGTTTTATAAAAATTATTTTCCATATAAGATAATATAGGGTTCTGTTTCTATCCCTATTATTATATTGATTTGATTATGTTGTGATGGAATTATTTTTATGAATTCCTTTATCTTATATGAATTGTTTTATGATGTCATGATGTTTAAGATTCCCATTTTTATTACATGGGTTATGCTATGATGTATGGTTTATGATTTTGTGGCACACATAAGAATAGTATCATTATAAAATGGGTGGGACCTATATCTCCCCCCAATGCATTGGGTTGAGATTTATATCTCATGAGATAGACATGGCTGGAATGGTAAGTTAATCCGGTTCAGTGTTACAGGACTGAAACGAGGAGTGAACTCGATTCAGAAAGGGACTTTGTCCACTAAGATGGTCTTGGCAGCAATGCCTTGGCTACTATGGAAATCATAACAAGTGTTGAATTGTTTCCACAATTACATGTTTTATTCCCATGCTATTTTATCGCGATTGATGTTCCTTTATGTTATATGCCTTATGTACTTCCAAGATTTATGTCCTTGCTCAAGGTTTTATTGTTTAGATTTCATGTTCAAGTTTTTGATTTCAAGTATTTATGGATTGTTTTATGTTCTCTATGTTTTCCCTTACTGAGCATTTGAGCTCACCCTTTTTATGTTTTATTTTCCACAGGAAATAAAGAAAGGTTTTAGGTAAGGAAACAAAAAAGGGAAGATTGTTATGGGAGATGTTGAAGATCTTTCAACATGACTAGTTGTTTATAATCCGAGTTTCCGAAGACACTAAACTATTACGGTCCTTGTGTGTTTTTTTGTTATGTATTAAGTATTCCGCAAAAGTAATGTAATGTCCATGTACGCCAAGCTTCGGTCTCTACAGTTGGTATCAGAGGAAAGGTTTAGTCAACATTTGGAAACTAGGATGCAAAAACGTTAGTGAGATCCCTAGAGATATTTCTAAGGTATGTCTAGGGATGTCCCTAAGGATAAGTATACGTATAGGATATAGGCCTAGAACTACGGTAACGATATTAGAATTTAACCTAAGATGTTAGATATTGAGGGTACTCTCCCTTTACTATGTTTTTTTCCCTAGCATGATTTTTGCCTCTTACAAAATTATTTTTATGTTTTAGTCAATGGAGGGAACCAGAAGGAATTCGGTTAACATTGAATCCAATGGACAAATTGGTGACTATGAGAAACGAAATTGTGTCATTCCTAGAGAGAAAGATATTGTGATTATGCTGAATCATTCACCGTGATATATGATTAACAAGGTGAAATTTAGTGGTATTACTAAGTCATCAAATAAGAGGAAGATGGAATTTTATGCATGTTCGCATAGTGAGGAGCATAGAGAAGGGAAGATTGAGATTTCTAAAGAAGGGAAAAAGAACCTTGAGGAATACCTCAAATGGAGGGATAAATGTTATCTGTGTGGAGAAAAGGGTCATAGAGTGACAGACTGTAATGGAGTTCAATGTCTTATTTGTGGAGAACATGGGCATTACCCAACTCAATGCCCTGACCTAAAAAGATACTTTTAAATCAAGGAAGGACTTATTCCAGGACAATCATTGAATAGGATAGATTGAAGTGTTTATGTATTGGTATTCAAGAATAATGTTGTTGAGGTACTTTTATGGTGTATTAGAATATTTTTTTATTATTCTATTGTGGTTTTCAATAATTTTATGGTACCGGTAACCATGAAAAGTGATTCAAATATTTTGGAAAGCAGATGATATGCGCATAATGAAGGGATAAGAAGATAATGAGATGTTTGATTGTATTCATGAGCTCATGATTGATATAATGACTAAGTAATATCATGGTTTGAGTATATAGAATTTTGAGGATTTTGGTATGTGGAAAATGTTATCTTTTAACTGCATTCATGTTTTCACTAAGGTTCAATGGGTATTCATTTTTTAAATAGAATACATGATTAAGGCCTTCAAATGTTTGTAATGTGACCAACAAGACATATCTTATGATATATGGGGATCAACGATGGTATTAACATGCTTGTTATATTAAATCTTTGGTAATCGTTTTCACTATAATATGAGAGTGGACTGTAGTATTATGGATAAGCCTAAATATTGGAATGGATTATGTTGGACATAAGTTAGTATTGTTTAATGATAGAAGTTTTTTCAATATCATTGATGGGATGTTATAGTAAAGTAGTTTTAGAAAAAGGACAACCTGCAGGACGAGCGACAGCCCATCGCGTCGGACAAGGATGTGGGAATCAAACCCACAACCGAAGTGAAACTAGCCTTTATCGCATACCAATGGCCTACAGGAAGTCCCTGTTTAGTAGAAACTAGTTTTATTATATTAAGCAGTATGATATATGAAGTATAAGTCCATTTTAGGAACCATATATGATTAATCTCACCATAGATAGACTTATGTATATTTGATAACATTTTCTAACCTTTTGTTTAAAATAGATGGAATGACCCATCATTCTTTCACATGATCTGTTAACACTTCACGAATAACAAATTCAACTTCATTTCTTTAAGATATGAAGTGGAAATTGTTCAAAGCACGAACAATAGGGAGATTGTACCAAAATCAAGAAAGTATTTCCTCTAATTCAAAATTTTCAACTTTAGGGAAATGATATTGAAAACCAAAAATGTTTTCCAAGTGGTCTTATATCTGATGAATCAGATGGTACCTTAGATCATCGAAAATATATGGCTTTGTGATTGTTGGCTATTTCATAACCATGTTCTCTACCACTCTCCATCAGAACATGATGGTTATATTTCTCTTCCATATCCATATTTTCACCTATGTTCTCCTACGTGGAAACCTAGTGATTAGTTAATTTGGGTAACTGTTACATTTCATACTTTAGTTTTTAAAGATAAGTTTTGGTATTCCTTTTTACGATGTGGGTTTCTATGAATAGTAAACAGTTTATAACCCCAAAGAATTTCGAGGGAGAAATTCATTTTAAGGGGGGTAGAATGTAACAACCCGATATTTTATGATAAGTATTCTCCTTAATTTATTTGATGTCATGTGTTTTATGCTACAACAAGATTATATCGTGCTATATGCCACACTGTATTATCTTGGAGTATACACAACACTATTCTTAGATTGTGTTACACACAATTTCAAGTTCGCTTGATAAGAGTCATTCTACACAACATTGAGTGTATATATATATATATTCAATGTATAAATGAAATATTGTTGGATTTTTTTATACGCAACAACAAAGGAGTCTTGCACAACATGCAACCCTAACTTGGATTTCATTACACACAATCACGACCTTCCTCGGTAGCGTGTGTAGTACGCAATACCAGGTTTCACTAAACAACGATATATGGTTATAATATTTTTATAAACTAGCCTTTATGAATAGTATTAACTAAATTTTGAATTTTATAACATTATTATTCATTTTACACATTTTCTAGAACATGGTATGAGAACAAAATAAATTTTTTCAGGTAAAATAAGTATTTTTCAAAAAATGCAGTTTTGCCGCCTTTTGATGGTGCACCCATTTTAAATATAATTGTTGAGAAGTTTATAAGTTAAATTTTACAAAATAAACTTATTATTTTGAATCATGATATTAAAATTTACATTGGATAAAGTTGTGATATTTTTTGATAACTTTCATATTTTAATGAATTGTAAAAACACACTATATTTTAATTAAAAACAACTTTTTTCATCATAATAATTTATATGGTTAAATTATAATATTTAATGGTTTTAAAGTATAAATAGAATATATTTTTACCATTTAATATAATTTATGTCATTATAATTGATTTTACCTTGAATTCGTAGGTTAAATCAATTCAATCTTTTGCAATGTTTTAAACAAAAACCCATTTTCTTTCGACAACAGGATTAATTTTAATTTAATTTATGTGACTTTTGTGTATTGAATTTGGAAAAATGGATTCCATATTTGAAATCAGTGGGTCCAAATTATGTTAATAGGCTACTTTTTATTTTTGGGCATTATGAATAGTAAATATGGTAAAATTTATTTACCATAGTTAAAGGTAAATCGGGTAATTAAGGGTAAATATAGGATTATAAAATTACCCTAACACCTTCCAAAATCCTATTGGATGACTAAAAGTAGACCTATATCACCTAAGGGTCGGATTAGATTCATTTAATGAACTTTTTTCCATGAAAATAAATTAATTATTATTAAAACCAAAGAAAGTGACAACATGTCACTTAAATCTTATAAGTATATTAATTTTAACTTAGTGATAAACATCATAAAACTTCAAAAATAAATAGTCTCCAGAAAGATAATAAAATTATCTACATCATATAAATTTATTTATAATTTTTAGGGATTAAATAATTATCATTAATTGTGACACAATAGTGATGACGAAATTGTTTATCTAGTGAAAAATCAAGAATATAGTTTTTATTAAACTAATAGTGACCATAAAAGGCACAAAACCCTGATCAAAACTTATTGGTCATGTAAATTTAAACTATAATCATCCAATGGTATAATATTTTACAATTTGGTTAATTATAAAATCGATTATGACACTTATATTATTTTATTTTAAATGATGCCAAAGTTGTCACATTCATAATTTAATAAATATAACAGTTTAAATATTGTGATTTTAAGATGATGAATTCGAGTAAAAGTTTTATTGTAGAAGGTAATAGATTTATCTTCGTCATAGGATTTTATTTTTATTTTTTATACAACAAATAAGTATATTAAATAATTATACAAAAATGTTGTTGTAATTATTTTATTAAGAGATAAACCAAATAAATGGTTTTAAAAATAATAAAATAAATATTATATGAACTATTTAATGTGATACACTAATTTTACAGATACATATGACCTTTTATGAATCTATTAAATATTTTCTTTTGAATATATTTTATGTTTAGATTTTATTTAAATTCAAATAAATGAATAGTTTTAAAATTGACACTATTGTTATTTTATAAAAATAACTTATTTTAAATTGTTTTAAAATCAAAAAAATATTTAAAAATTATAAATTGAAATTTATATAGTCTAAAATGTCATAAATTATCCAATTATGTAAAATTAACAACACATAAGTGATTATTTATAACCATTTAAAATTTATAATTTTATTACCACAAATAAACTTAAATAGATTAAATAAGGATAAATCAAAATGATATGGTTTAAAATAAGATCAAAACATGTCTAAATTTGATTGGTTGATGAGATTAAAACTATATAGAATCTAATATTCAAATATGAGTCATTTTTGGAGGTTTTTAAGTGGGGTTAGATTTATTATAAATTAATATTTTTAAGAATTCCAAAGGTGCCCCTCTCCTCCCTTATAAAAGGGAACCTCCTCCCTCTCCTCCTCACACAAATTTGAGCCTTCAAGCTTGGAAAAAACCTGCCAAATTATCTTCTAAACTTCCCTAGAAACATCCTAGAGGTTCTGGTCTTCTTCAAAGACCAATTTTAGTGCGTCCTAAGAGGAGGTCTCAAAGAGGCGCTTCAAAGAAGAGGTAATGTCCGTTACCGATTCTTTCAATTTTATTTCTTCTTCCACTTCTTCTTCTTAGGTTGTTTAATTATGAATTAATAACATCTGTATCACTAATATACTGATATGTTATTATAATTATGAAACAACCCTATTTCACCATCTATCCATCCTACGGAAAATGAAATCACCGCGCGTGCGTACGTACGGAATACCGTCTCCACGCCGTGGTGTAATCTATTTTCCACCACCACCTTACTTGGATGGGTATAATGGTGTAAATAATAACTATATATGATTATTGTAAAGTTATATTGATTTTTTAATAGTATACATACACTCCAATAAAATTCCACGATCATGGGAATGATATCATCGCTCGTGCGTACGTACGGAATACCGTCTCCACGACACGATGAGATTCATTCTCAATGATTAACCATTCATGAATGATTATAAAGTATATATAATAAGTAATAATAAAATATATGACATAATAATGATACTGGATTTATGTATATATATATGTATATCATCCAATTAATTCCATTCAATTCAATGAGGAAACTAAAACAACGTTCATGCGTACGTACGACCTACCGTCTCCAGGAACGGTGTATTTCTTTCCATTTATCGATATATTTTATATATGTATATTCTGAATATATATTATATATAAATCATGTTTTATATTCTGGAATTACTTAATCATTATCTAAGTAATTATATGAATAATTAGAAGTCAAAACATGGATGACAAATGAAACGATTTTACCCAAAATTCTCTTTAACATGGAATTTACAAAAGAATGGGTAATATAAAGTCATAAGTGAACCATATATGATATCATAACAATGAAACATACCATGTTTTCTAAAAATGGTTTCATGTATGTTTAATGTCCTTTTTACCCATTTTTGACTTTTACTACATGGTATGTAATGAATCTTTCTTTTTTTTATGTTACGAGGTACTTTTTGACTTTTCCGGAAAAAGTAAGAGAAGAATGTTTTTAACATATACGGCATAAAAGGATTTTTACAGTTTTATAATGGCTTATTTTCATGAATCTTACTCCAAAATATTTCATGACTATTTTCAAAAAAATCTCTTTCTTTTAAAATTTCATGTCGTTTTGTGAAAATAAATTGATTTTGAAGTAGAAATGATATTTTCCTCAAGAATGGAGTTCAAGTGTTTTATCAAACAAATTCCATCTAAGATAATATAGGGTTCTATTTCTATCCCTATTATTACATTGATTTGATTATGTTGTGATGGAATTATTTTTATGAATTCCTTTATCTTATATGAATTGTTTTATGATGTCATGATGTTTAAGATTCCCATTTTTATTACATGGGTTATGCTATGATGTATGATTTATGATTTTGTGGCACACATAAGAATGGTATCATTATAAGATGGGTGGGACCTATATCTCCCTCCAATGCATTGGGTAAAGATTTATATCTCATGAGATAGACATGGCTGGAACAGTAAGTTAATCTGGTTCAGTGTTACAGGACTGAAACGAGGAGTGAACTCGATTCAGAAATGGAATTTGTCCACTAAGATGGTCTTGGAAGCAATGCCTTGGCTACTATTGAAATCATAACAAGTGCTGAATGGTTTCCACAATTACATGTTTTATTCCCATGCTATTTTATCGTGATTGATGTTCCTTTATGTTATATGCCTTACGTACTTCGAAGATTTATGTCTTTTCTCAAGGTTTTATTGTTTAGATTTCATGTTCAAGTTTTTGATTTCAAATATTTATGGATTGTTTTATGTTCTCTATGTTTGCCCTTACTGAGAATTTGAGCTCACCCTTTTTATGTTTTATTTTCCCCAGGAAATAAAGAAAGGTTTTAGGTAAGGAAACAAAAAAGAGAAGATCTTTATGGGAGATGTTGAAGATATTTCAACATGACTAGTTGTTTATATTCCAAGTTTCCAAAGACACTAAACTATTACAGTCCTTGTGTGTGTTTTTGTTATGTATTAATTATTCCTCAAAAGTAATGTAATGTCCATGTACACCAAGATTCGAGTCTCTACACTATCTGATTCTCATCTAGATCCACCCCTAGAAGATATAATAAATTCAATTATTTGGGAGGAAGGGAATGAAATATTTATGGGTGAGGAAATGAATTTTTAAATAAAGGACGTACCAATTGTTAAATAATATGTTGATGTTTTTCTAGAGGATTTACCTGGACATCCTCTAGAGTGGTAAATTGAGTTTTTAATTGACATAATCATTGATTTAAGTCCAGTATCAAAGACCCCATATATAATGGAAACTGTGAAATTAGTGGAACTGAAGGAACAACTAGAGTAATTGAGTGATACAATATTTATTCTCCCAGGTGTTTCTTCTAGGGGAGCCCCTGTTGTTTTTATTAAGAATAAAGATGGATATCTAAGGTTTTTCATGGACTACATATAGATAAATGATATAAAAATAAAGAACAAATATCCCCTACCTCTCATTTATGATTTATTTGATCAACATCATGGAGCTCAATATTTTTCAAATATTGACCTTCGATCTGGATATCATTAGTTTCTTATGAGGAAATAATATATTTCAAAAACAGTATTTTGAACCAGGTATGGGCATTACAAGTTTACAGTATTGAATTTTGAACTAACTACTTCACCCTATGTTTTCATGGATATAATAAATACATTTTTCAAGGAATATCTTGATGAATATTTTGTGGTATTTATTGATGATATATTGGTATACTCTATGCTATTAAAATCATGAAATTCACTTGTGCATTATTCGGAATAATCTTAGAAGAAATGAATTATATGAGAAGTTTAGCAAGTGTGAATTTTGGATTCAATCGATTTACTTTCTTGGCCACATTGTCTCTAAGGATGAAATATCTGTTGATCCTATGAAGACAATGTCTTTTCAAGAATGGCCTACTCCAACGAACATAACTGAGGAACATAGTTTTATTGGTTTAACATGTTATTATCATAATTTTTCTAGAACTTCACACAATTATCCAACCCAATGACCAAGCTTACACATAATAGGGTTAAGTTCATATGGAAAGAATAATGTATGGATTGTTTTGAATAATTGAAGAGTAGATTAGTGAATTCTCAAATCCTAAATCTACCATCAGGGAATGATGGGTTTTTGATCTATAGTGATGCATCAAAGAAAGGAATTAGTTGTTTACTTTGGTAAAATGATAGAGTTATTGCATATGCATCAAGGTAGTTAAAAATTCATAAACAAAACTATCCTAATCATGATCTTTAGTTAGCATCGGTAATATTTTCTCTGAGGATATGGAGACATTATCTATATGGAAAAAAATGTGAGATATATATAGACCATAAGAGTCTAAAATATATCTTATCACAGAAAGAACTCAACATGAGAAAAAGGTGATTTATCAAACAACTGAAGGATTATGTTTTTTCCATACACTACCACCTAGGAAAGGCAAAAAGATAGTTGATGCATTGAGTAAGAAGGATCATAGAGTTCTCAACAAAATGAGGATTTACAAGGATCCTTTGTACAAGGATCTAGTAAGGATAGATATGGGAATTATCAAAGAAGGTAAAACATCACTACTTTTTCAAATGGTTTCCCAATCGTCATTATTATAAATAATTAAAGCATCATAGTTTGATGACGAGAATCTTAAAAAAAATTAATGTTGTGAGTGATTGGAAGTTAGATGACTTCATGTGTGAATATGGAGTTCTGAAATTTGGGAAGATGCTATGTGTTACTTCTCTACCCGAGATGAAAAAGTATTTATTGGATGATGCTTATAGATCCAATTTCTCTATACACCACGGTATCACTAAAATGACTAGATATTTTAAAGATTATTTCTAGTGGGAAAACATGATGAGGGAAATTTCTAATTATGTATCAAGATCTTTAGTCTGTTAACAAGTGAAGGCTGAACAACAACATCCTAGAGGATTCCTGAAACCTATACCTATTACTAAATGGAAATGGGATGAAATCACCATGTATTTTTTCATTTTATTACCCAAAAATCCAAGAAAGAATGATTAAATATGGGTAATTTTGGACCGACTTACAAAATATACACATTTTCTCACTATAAGGGAGGATTTTCCACTGAAGCCCCTAATAAGACTCTATATAAATGAAGTTGTGAGAATTTATGGAGAAACTATCTCAATTATTTCTGATTGTGATCAATGATTTACATTAAAATTTTGGAAACGTATTCAGAAATACTTGGATACTGGGCTTCGTTTGAGTACGACATATCATCCTCAAACTGATGGTCCATCAGAATAGATGATCCAAACCTTAGAGGATATGTTGATATCATGTTCACTTTAATTTAAAGGTATGTGGGATCAATATTTAATTTTATTGGAGTTTTCCTACTGTAATAGTCTCCATTCCAGTATTAAAATGGCACCATATGAGGCATTGTATGAGAAGAGATGTCGTACACCAACATGTTGGGATGAAGTTGGTGAAAAGAAGCTAGTGGGACCATATCTTATGGAGGAAACAACAAAAAAGTTAAAGGATATTTAGGGCTATATCAAAATAGCTTAAAGAAGATAAAAAATCTATGCTAATAATCGAAGGAAGGATTTGGAATTTCAAGTGGGAGATTATGTTTTTTTATAAGTATCTCCATGGAAGGGTATTATAAGATTTGGGAAGAAAGGGAAACTAAGCCCTAGGTACATAAATCCTTTTGAAATTATGGAGAGGATTGGATCTATTGAATATCGTTTGGCTATGACACCAAGCCTATCTAAAGTACATAATGTGCTCCATGTCTAATTGCTGAGAAAGTAAATGCCAGACCCAACACATATCCTCACTTCTGAAGGTATAGAATTGGAACTTGACCTATTTTACTGTGAAGAGCCTATCCAGATTCTAGAAACTATTGAACAATTGTTAAGGAATCTGATGAATCGACTGGTAAAGATACTTTGGAAAAATCATAAAATCGACGAGGCAACATGGGAGCCTGAGTATCTTATGACGAAGAACTACCCAAATATTTTTCTAAGGGAACATTCTGGAAATTTCGTGGACGGATTTTTTGTAAAGAGGGGATAATGTATCACCCCAAGATTTTTCCAATAAATTTAATATTGAATGCATGAAACACTAAGTTTCTACAAAACACCACTTTGTTTTTCCACCTCTATGATTTGAATTTTGAAAAACTGACATACACAGTCGCATTCAGTAGGATATTTAGAGTCTGATAGGACAACATTAGTTTTTAACGAATAGTAACATACCATTATGAATAGTAATGAGTAGTAATGAATAGTAAATCAGCCAAAAAATAGAAAATTAACTCATGAGTGTATAGATACAATTTAGAAATCTTATAAGTGAGAAAATGATCATTGTATAAGTATTTGTATTTTTGTATATCATAAATATATTAATTACCATTTTATAATTAATTTAATAATTTAAAATGGAAATATATTTTCATAAAATGTAATCATAAATTGTTACTTTGTTTTCTTATGGTTATAAGATAATTTTATGGGACCTTGATTAATTTCTCAAGATGTTATAAAATGAGTTATAATTTTAAAGTTGTTTTTTTGGAATAAATTATGATTTTATTTAAAAATTAATTTAAAAATATTAAGAAAATTATTTTCAAAAAATGGATTTTATTTTTTAATGATATAAATAAAAAAGAGTTCAGGGTAAATTTTTTGGATTTTTCTAAAATACATGAATTTTGGGTGAATAGTAAAATATGATAGTTTACAATAAATGCTAAATACATGATTTATTGGGTCATAAGTGATTTAAGGCTGATGTAATCACACTAGGTTCGAACTCACATGCATTTATTACTATTATGGGTCACATGAATCAACACTATTGGTTGTCTTGAGATAAATAAAAAAATAAAGAGTAAAATAATGGGAAAACCCTTCTCCCCCCCTCACTCCCTCTTCTCTTCATTTCTTTAATCCTTGAAGCTCCTCAATGTTCTACCCAAATACCCTTACCTAGTCACTCCCCATAACCAAGATCTATTGTTCTTTCTAAAAGACCAAAACCCCTTCCCTTAAAGAGGTTCTCAAGGAGGTTATTTCAATCGTTAAAACATGTTTCCTTTTCATTTAGTTTCATTTCAGTTTATCTTCTTTTCTTATTCTCTACTAACCCCATCTATCCAATTAAACTTATAACTCTAGTATCATCTATATACTAGATTTATAAAATGTTAATGTAATAACTATTCTCAATCTTCTTACACACACACTCTCTCTCTCTTTTATAAATGAAATCATCGTCTGTGAGGTTCCAATTTACAACCTTCGTGTACGAAAAAGTTTCGTTCTAAAATTTTTCCTTCATTACTAGTGATGAAACTATTTTGATAGTCGAATCAGACTATAAAATATATATTATAACCTACTTAATATTCATGAACCATTATATGTATGTAGTATTAATTTATGTGACAAAACTATTTCATAGTCGGGGTTTGGCTTAGTGGTAAGCACCCTGTAATCCTACATGAAAAATGGGGAGGGGGTCAAAATCCCTTGGGCGCAGGTAATGTATCAGTACTATAGAGGATTGTACCAGAATTGAAACTATAGCAGCGATGGGCACTATAGTTGCGGTGGGTCACTATAGCGGCGGCAGGGCACTGTAGCAGTGACGGGTACAGTGTGGTACTATAACAAGCGGGTATTGTAGTAGTACTATTCACATAATGGGCCTTGGGCAAAAAATTTGGGCCTACGGGCCATGTAATGGGATAAATTCCCATTGGGCCTTCAGTCTATGTAATCGGTCTCCCACTACCCAGTTAAATAGGTATTTCTTTTCTTTAATAATAATTGGGGCTTCATCCCCAACCCTTAAAAATATATGATAAAACTAGTTTATAATAATCCAAATACCGCCAAATAATCTAAGTGTTTTTCATTAATATTTAATCTAATGATTCATCCTAATAACACGTAAACAAATTCTATATATAACCATTAACACTTCTGGATGTTTGTAAATAATATATAATTTCAATTCTAGAGAATTACATCCTTTCCACATGAACATCCATACTCATATACAAATATACCTATCCTGAAAACCAAGGAAACGAACACTTAAGAACGACATAGTTCAATATTATAACTTATTAATAAGGAAATAATGAAATTAATAAAATTATGATAAAATAAAATATATTTATAATAGATATTTAATTATGTTATTAATAAGTTTAGTTTCATATTCTAGGACCTTAAGTTCATGATCAGAACATATTCAGACTTTTGGTAAGAGTTTTCTACCCGAACCTCCATTTTCATTCTGGTTACTTTTATTATCTACCTACATTTGTTAAATTCTTATTCATTCATATTTACTACTAATAATTTCTATGTGAATTTTCTATATATGTGTTCCAACCAGAATCATACCTTCATTTATGGGGAGTTATATTTTTTAAAAGGTCTTTCAAAAATCCTTCCTGATAAACATTTACATTTCAAAGGAATTCTTCAAATTATTAACTATTTTAAAGAGATCTGTATAATATGTTTATGGAAACCATTATCTTTATAAAATCAGTAATTTTATTATAAAAATACTATCGTACTTCACTTCTAGTTTTATACAAATACATTTCCAAAAGAACACTTCATTTCAAAGTAAAAGAGTATTTATCTCAAGAATTACCCGAAGAATTTATAAGGGTATCTTCCTCTATTTCAAAAGTCTTATTAATTATTATGTATTATTGAAATTAATATTTTATGTTATGACATACAATTTTTGATTTAATGATTTATGATTAGTTTGGCTTTGGATGTGTTATCTTAAAACCATTCACCAATTTACTCCGAATGGTTAGTGTTTATCCATAATGTTCAGGGAAAGTTATTTACATTTCATATATTAGTTTTAATATGGTTGTATATGTTGTCTATGTTTATACACATTCATATGAGGAATGAATTGGGCAAAGTAAGTGTTAGGTGGGGCCCACTATATCCCCTCGGTGCATCGGTAGGTCTCATGAGACAAACTACGATCTAGGCACAAAGCCTAGACAAAATGATTATTTATGGTGTTGGCATGAGGACTTAACGATATAGTTATGATGTCTTGAAATGTTAATTACATCATTATGAAAATATTATTGATTTTTCATGTTTTTATTCGACTAGTAGAATACCCATGATTATGTTTTACTATTGAATTATTTATTCAGCTCTTATTCCTACCATAATGGGTTCAGGTTTGTGTTAAAGGTGTGTGTTTTTAGTTATTCAACATACCTAATGATTATGTTTATAATATCTTACACTATATTTAATACCCTTACTGAGTGTTTGATATTTACCCTTTATTATGTTTCATTTTCTTAGGACATGAATATTTTTATTGTGAATTCCATGTAGAAATAACCTAGGAGTTATGGATGTTGTTGAAGGAATTGCTTTGTTTTTTTTCATTTAAAGATGTAATGATAGACATATCTATGTATATTTTTTCCAATGTTAATAAAATAATATGTACTTCAGGATGAATATTCCTGCTTTATATGCCAATGTAATAAAATTTGGCATCGGCTTCGGGAAATTAGGGTTTGGTAGTTACAATATGCCATACAGAAATTCAATTCAGTATTCAGAGCATGTTGAAGACTTATCTAGAATTTTAATGTCAAACATGGATCATGATCAGAAATGATATAAATTGGTAGCCCATAAAACCTCACCACTTACCTTACATAAATCTTTTCAATTTGGTTAAGAGATTAATATTCCCAAATAGTGATGAAATGGGAATTCTTGGTGAGATGATCCACTATGAACCATATCACACTATTTCCTTTGGACGTTTTTAGGTGACCATTGACAAAGTCCACAGTGATATTGTCCCAATTCCATTTTGGTATGGGTAGTGGTTGTAATGCGCCTTTAGAAATTTTTCTCTCTACCTTCACTTTTTGACACACTAAGAACCTTATAGTGTAGTCAACAATCTCCATTTTCATGTTATCCCACCAATAATGATCACAAAGGTACCTATACATTTTTGGAATTCTAGGATGTATAGAGAATGTAGAGATATTAGTTTCATATATCAGATAATTCTTTATTTCTGGAATATATGGGACACAAATGCTTATAAATTTTTTTTAGTAAACCTTCTTAATCAATATTGATCTTAGGAAACTCACCTTTCTTCACAGCTTCTATCGTTTTCTATTAAAAGGGTCTTCTCTTTGATCTTTCTTGATCCTATCTAGTAATGATGGTTGAGAAATCATTTGTTATTGGATTGATGATGTATATTCCATTACAATTACCATTTTGAGTTTTACTAGGTATTTGATCAAAGGATCTCCTTGAATCCTCATCATTGTTAGGACAACAAATTATTTTATACTTAATGCACCAACAATTTTGTTTGATCTTCTGGGGAAAAAAATGAATTAAACAATCACAATATTTAAGAAGTTACAAAAATATAATATGTCTCATGTTCAATTCCTTATCTATGAAAACATTCTGTAAGATTTGGTGGTCTATGTATATATCACATTTCTCCCCATAAAGACAGTTGCTCTCTATCTTTAGAGAAAAAATAACCAAATCTTCCTCTAGGTCATGAATATGATAATTCTAATCATAAGGATTCAAATTTTGTGATTCATAAGAAATCACCTTTTCATTTTTCATGTGGATTCACTCAAGAACTTTTAGAAATGCATCACTAAAAACAATAAATACTTCTATGATAGAGGGTAGGGTTAACATAGGTACAATAACCAATATCTTCTTTAGATCTTAGAAAATTATTCAAAATCCTTTTTCTAGATGAACTTATCCCCTTTTCAAGTTAACTTGGTTAGTGGATTAGAATGTCGTGAAGTTTTTCCAAAAACCTTATATAATATCCTACTAAACCAAGGAAACTAAAAATATCTATTACATTTATTGGATGAGGCCACTCCTCCATGACATTTTTCTTCAACAAGTCAATTGAGATTCCTTTATTGGTAATAATGTACCCCAATAAAGAAAATTGTTGTAACTAAAATTCACATTTTATAAAATTTCTAAATAGACTATCATTGCTTAGAGTTTATAATATTACCCTTACATGATCCCCATTCTCCTCAAAACTTATAAAATATATCAGAATATCATTAATAAAAATTACCAAACTTTTATCAAGGTGGTCCTCAAAGACTCTATTCATAAAATACATACATACAAAATGATTATTATTCAAGACAAAGGTAATAACAACAAACTCATAATGCTCATATATTGATCATAAGTCGGTCTTTAGAATATCTTCGTTCTTTACCCTAAATTGATGATAACCAGATTGAAGATCAATCTTGGAGAAGAATTGAGCCCCATGAAGATGGTAAAATAAATAATCAATACTCAAAAGAGGGTACTTGTTCTTCACTGTGATCCTATTAAGTTATCTATAATCAATACATTTCCGCATTGATCCATCATTCTTCATGAAAAACAGAACATGTTCTACTCAAGGAGACACACTTGGTTAAAAAAAACCCTTCCCTATAAGATCTTTAAGTTATTTGTTTAATTCATCCAAATCCATATTTTCTATTCTATATAGGGTATTTGATAATATCTTTCATTTAGATATGGGTTCAATAGATAACTCTACCTCTCTTTCTAGGGGAGGTCTAGGTAACTCCTCAGGAAACATGTCACTATATTCCTGAATGAAGGAGGCATTCTCTATTTCTATTCTTTCATTTAATTATTAATCTTAACTAATAATTTCTATTATGAATGATATAGTAGGTGATTATAGAAAAATATCAAGCTGAGATATCTCTCTTTAAAAAAACTATAGGTTTTACATCCAATACTACTCAATTTTCCTTACATCTTTAATTTATATTAGCATTATAATTTGAGAGACAGTCCATCCCAAGTATAGTGTTGAATTCCAAAATGGGAATGAAAACTATATTGGAAATGATATTATTCTTTATAAAGTGTATGTTGGATTTTCTATACACTAATTATTTTTGATAATTCCTTTAGGAGTGTTGACTGATAACTCTACATTTATTAGTTTAGAGACTTATTCTCTATTCTTTGAAAAGTTAAAAGAAATAAAGTAATGTGTAAAACTAGAATCAAACAATGTACTTTCTAGATTTGAGAGAACGGTGAGAGTACCTTCCACCACATAATTTGGACACTCCAATTTATCCATCATGATTGAAAAAGTACAAACTTTATCCCTTGGACTATAATAAGTTTGATGGTGATTTTCCTCCAAAATCTTCTAATTTAGACATTGATTAATAAAGTTCCCAAGATGTCCACACAGATAGAATTAGAATTAAAGCTAGGACTGCACAATATCCCCTTTGTTTCTTATGTTGAGAAGCTGAGGCTTCACCTCAATATGACAGTTCTACTCTATATGGGCATCTATTATACACTTGTAACATTTCCCACCCCGAGTAAGTAGTTACCCAAATGATTCTGCCGACATTTATTGCATGTGGTAAGTTTCACTTTTTTTTATCCTCTTCCATGATAAAAGTTCCTCCCTAATCTCGGATTCATTGACATCTTCTTTTCATTTGATCTATGAGATCATTACGTCTCTCCAAACACCGTTTTAACCTTTATAACACTTAATAATATCTCCTTATAGATGTCATTGTCTTGATTGGATAGATTCTTATGTAGATGAGGTCTTATTAAACCATAGAATATTTCAACCTTTCCATAAAGATATATGAAGAACATAGAGGTGTAATGAGAAAGCCCTATAAAGATCATCTTATAGCATCCCACAAATTCATTTTCCTTCTGATTCAGTTCTAGTAATTACTTCTCCATTTTTGTTCACATCGAATAGGGGAAATATTTATTAAAAAATATCCCCCTAAACTTTTCTCCCTCTATAGCATCATGTACCTTGTTGTATTATTTTTTTAATTAGTTTCCAACACTGATCAACTTCTACCTCTAAGAGATACAGAGCTAGGGTGATTTTCTCTTGTTTCGAACAATGGAGCACATAAAAAATATTTTTTATAGATCTTATCCATTGTTAAGAAATCAATATGTCATTATATCCACTAAAATAAGGTGATCATTGATGTATAAAGGACTAAACTAAAAGTTGTTCCCTTCTAGGTGAATCTATTATCTTGTCTTGATTCTGGTTATTATTTATAACTTGAGTTAGTTGATTCGTAATTCTCATGTACTTCTCCATTTCGTCTTCCATCGAAGGTCCATCAGTGCATAGTCCGGTTGCACTCACCATTTACATAGTTCGTCTTATTTTCCAAAATTCTATTAAATAAGAAAATAATTTTGAGAAACATCTTTCTTTATTTAATCTTATAATTATGAAGGAATTTCATTTCCTAAAATATCCTGATTAATTATGTGAATCATTAACAATAATTATATTTTCTATAAATCCATCATACTGATTCATAAAAATCTTGAGATTAACTGAACATATCCCCTGAGAGTATCAAACTAGGAGTGTCAAAAAAAGAGTAAAAAAAGGACCATTATTGTGCACTAGTTCCCATTCGAGTCTACCTCAAAGTACTGTTTTATGGTTTTACCCCTAGATACATCTATGATATATCCACATCCTCTTATTCATAACTATAAAAATAATTCTTTACTGAGAAAACACTTAATTAATACTTCACCAAAATACAAATATTTTTTCCTATAATTTAACTTGTCCCTAAGGTTATTCCTTAAATTTTCAAGTACCAATTTCCAAAAATTACTAAACCATATCTTAATACCAAATATGGAATCCTTCATTTTTATTAGATAACTTTTCATTACATTTTACAAACATAAGATCTTTTAAAGTTTTGTTTCTTTGAAGTAAGGTACATAATATAAGAAAACATAAAAATAATTCCAATACACTTGAAAGGATTATTAAAAGGTCCATAATAAGTAAATTTAATTCATCGCATAACCCAGGGGAATATATCAATGGGTGATCATAAGGCCTAGTAATGGAAATGAAGATAAATAATTTACAAGGGATCTTAAGGAATATTAATAAGAAAATAAGGAATATAATTATGGAATGAGAAAGGGAAAATGATGAATATATTAGTAAAAATTACATTAATAATAACATGAAAATATGGATAAAACATTTAAATGATATATTCTTAAACATATCACCATGTTTTGTCACCGTGGTGTCATAAACAATTACCAAGGTTATTCACCAAGGTATCAAAAAACATGTCATCCCTAGAGATTAAATTATTTATCCAATGCATTAGAGAGTTATCAGGGTAAAACCTTTATGATTATTAATTTTCAGGTGATCCACATAGATCACAATAAATAATTTCATAAATAACCCATGTGGAATAAAATAAAATGGGTTTCATATCAATATCCTGGTATTTCAAAAGAGCTTTAAAAATATGATCATTATATCATTTTTAACCCATGGAAAGGGGATGAAGGTTTGATGTATGTGAATAAAAAATTGAATATAAAATTTATAAATATTGGTTAATACCCCTATAAAATAAAGAGGTTTTGGTATTAATAAAAATAAAATAAAATATAATTTCTTAGAGAGAAGAAAGAAAATTTGATAAGTAAAATCAGCAACATAATAGGTATAAAACATAGTATTATAAAATGGTAAAAAGAGAGGGGAAATGGTCTCTCATTTATAAAACATAATTTCTAAGTAAGGGATTGAATAAAAAATAAATAAGAGATATTCACCATAACATTCAGAAGACATACACAAAAATAGGTTCTTGAAATGAAGAGAATAGAAGGCTACTTCCCTTACCTTGAAGAGTTGTTCCTAAAACATGAGTATTGGGACCTTGGGGGATTTATGAAACCTTGGGAGGACACGTTGGGAGGTATAACTACCAAATATTCATGTAGGATGGATTATGAGTGAAAGTAAATGCAGAAATGGTTGGGTATTTATAGCACAAGTGGAGGATTTTTTTAAATAAATTCTAAATATAGGCCTTGGAAACTTAGGTTGTTGAAAATGAAAACCATGATCTTGACCATGGTATTTTCCCGTGGTTTTAGAAAATTGGTTCATATTTTATGTTATTTTAATCGTGAAGTGTTAATAATTATTTTATATTACTTCATTTTTAATGGAAAATCAACGTTTCCAAAAAAATAATGTTTTAAAAGTAAAAGTTTCTATTTTAGAATTTGGAAAGTAAATTATAGGTTTTGAAATTGATTAAAATCTATTAAAATAATTTATATTAATAAAATAAAATATTTTATTCCAAGGATTATTGTTACTTATTTACTACATCATTATGAAATAATTTTGAATTCATTAAACATGCCAAAACACTCAAACTATATTTTTATTATTCATGAAAAAAATTAAGTATTCTAGAGAATTATCATAAATCCCCCCTAACCTAATTTTGATGTGAATTTTTCAATTGATATTTATTTTATTATAATAATTCTATAAATATGATAATTATAACTTTTAAATATAAAAATTATTATTTATTAAAAATAATAGCAGATTGAAAATGCATAGTAAAATTTCAACACTTGAAAAAAATAAAATTATTTTATCAATTTTATTTAAATAAAAGTTTTTTATTATAATATTTAATTAAAATATTTATTACTCATAATAAATTAGTTTATTTTAATGATTTATAAATTTTTTTTGAAAATTACAATTTGGTTCTGAAAAGTTAATTTATCAAATTCATCATATATTTTTCCAAGATAAAATATTCCTAAAATTTAAATGATGGAATAAAAATTTTATTTATATAATGGAATTAAAATTTAAGTGAATAGGGCCTTGAAAAATAACCCCTTATAACACCCACATATGACCTAAGGGTAAGGTCTTCAATGGTGATAGATTCATGTGGTAGCTTAGCTAACATCGACCAAGTGGTAATTTCCACTAAATTGAACTTCTCCCATAGGAAATTTCATTATTGATTCACTTTTATAAGTTTAGATTGGGATTGGTCAAGAGAGAACCCCAAACATTCTACCTCCCTCCCAATATTCAATAAATGGGATTCATATGACATGACTCTACTAGTTGAGGCCATTATTTCTTTTTTATGTATTAATTATTCTTTATCATTTCTACTTATAAATTATAACATTAAAGAAATTATTACCAAGAGTATAGTTTCCAATGTTCATATTGACCAGTGGTCATATAATGGTCAAATCCATATGGTCAAATTTTTATTAAGAATCACTTCATTATTAAAGAGATATGGTTTTGTTGTGTATAATATAATATAACACACATTTTTTGGAAAAAAATATCATTTAAAAAGTTTAAGTCATTACAAAAAGATCCATACAAACCAAGAAAAATATGATAAACTAGAAAATTATGAATATTCAAGAAAAATAAATATCCATGTGACCATATATCACCATCAAACCATCCCACTATGAATTTAATTGATTAAAAGAGAACCTGACATGTTACATGATGCCCTTCCCTTTCCCTGAGTCATTTAAAACAAGATCAATAATTGACCAAAGAAACAATTCATGCATGATGATAATTCCTAGTAGTATTCCACTAAAATGATATATACATGTTTTATTATCAATATTGAAACAATTAAATCATTTTAAATTTTTTTTACAAATAATTTTGTTAAATCCAAACTCATTTATAAATCATTTTCCTTTTTTTACATAAATGCCTTTAATATTCAAAAATATGGAAACAAAAAAAGTATAAGGGATAAAATAAGAAACCATATATACACACCCTAATGTATGAAAGTAAAAATATATCCATGAAATAATCCATCATAAAAAACAAGTCCAAACAACCTCATGTGAAAAAACATGTGAGCAACAATCTATGAGAAAATACATCATGCAATAAACAAACCATAAGTGAAAAATAACTTCATATTTGTACCTAGAAAATTATAATACAGAATAGACATAAAAAATCATAAAATATGAATGCATTAGTACTAACCAATATCAATTCCTACCATATTCTATCAATATCAGAAAAGAATAATCTTAGTGGTGCAACATACACTAGGGCTTCCCATGTCCATTTCTGGATGCACTCAAAGATCCCAATGAGCCTTGTTTGTAAAAATACATTTCAAAACATTTCTCAGAATTTATAAAGCATTATAAAAGCCATTATAGTCATCTTAGAAGTTAAAAAAACCCATTTTCAAACCAAAAACCACTATTCAAGAATTTTATCAAACACTTGGCATGTAAAAAAACTATTTTTAAATAAAAACCCCGTTAAAAAATGTATATTTCCAAGAAATCACATGAAACCAAAAATTAAATCATTTAAATGAATGAACCAAAGTAATATTAAAATAAAAATATTAAATTCATTGAAATAACCTTTTGTATAGAAACGCCTACCTCATGAATGGAGGTATAACTTTTCACCTTCAACAATGGTGATTCAGGAAGAGTAGACTAGGTCCTCACGATCCTAGATCCAGATGAAATAAAGAAATACTTTATGAAACCACTTATATTCAGCATAAAAAGACCCTTCACGTACTAAAATATAATAGGATAAGAGATCCAATAAGGATCTTATAAGAAAATGAAAAAATGGATAGAAAACACAACATACCTTGAGTTGATCTATCAAGAATGAAGGAAATACACCTGGAGTCCAAAAAGAAAATCCTCTAGACCATTGGGGAAGGATTAGGTCAATAAAATATCAAATTATGGGGTTAATATAGGTTAAAATATAGTCCCATGTATTTTTAATTAAAAATTTTGAGAATTAAAAACCCATGCATACGGTTTTCTAGAGAGGTCACACAGTTAGAAGTAATAGTGATCCTTAACTATATTCCACCAATGGAATTGTATATGGGGTGTAAAATTTCTAAAAATGGTTTATTTAACCATTAAACCAATGTTAAAACTTCATTTATTCAATGGTTAATGATTTTCACTAGGTTTCCACATGGTTTAGACAAACCATGTTCCCCTTCTTGTAGCTCAATACTGGCTGTACAATTTTCTAGTCCAAATCACATGGTTATCTGTAACCATGTGCCAAGTGTTCAAAACCTCAAGGGATTCCGTTTTTTAAAACTCATGAAATAATACAATATCAAGAACCAACCAAATCATGGCCAGAATAGGGGCTAATAAGTACTTGTATGAAAGTAACAGAATGTTACAATATCTACACCGTAAGGGCTTTCTCTCCCTATAATGTGATCAAGATTCCAGTCTTAAAAAAAGTGAAATCCAATTTTGCCTGAATAAAGATTCATGCTCCCATTTCTTGTGGATATACTATCCACACTGCCATAGTACCTAGAACAAGGAAATAATTTTACCACAAAATACATTATCATGGTGATCTAAAATCTGAATTGATTTCCCAACAATAGTGGTAAAAATATTAATATCAACATCCACCCATTCAATCATATGTGAAGTGTCAAGGTCATACCTCATTATCTTTAAAAACATGAAACACATAATTGATCAAATTCAAATGATATGGTAAGTATAATTGATACACCACCATTCTGAGTCACTCTATGATCTAAAAGGGGCCAAAAAACCTTAGTGCAAACTTACCCTACTTATCCAATCAATGAAGTCCCCAGCAAGGTGAAACTATGAGAAAAAACATGATCACCAAACTCAAACTCTAGTAGATAATTATGATGGTCCAAATAAGATTTCCAATGGCTCTATATTGTGACCAACCTCTTCCAGATCAACTTCACCCTTTCCATTAACTCCTAAGTGAGACTCGGGCCAAACAAGGATCACTTTCCCAACTCTACCCAACACAAAGGATATCTACATGGACACCCATACAGAGCATCAAAGGGGGATATTAGGATTGAGGCCTGATAACTATTATGATATGAAAACTAAATTATTGAAAAAATATTTTCCCAATAACCATAGAAATCATGCACAAAATCCCATAGTATATCCTTAAGAACCAAGATAGATCTCTTTGTCTTTCCATCTGTCTGCAGATGATTTTATGTGCTCAATTTCAAATAAAAACCCATCAACTCCTAATTGTTTTTCCAAAACCTGGATACAAACCCGCAATCTCTATTAGAAAAAACCATATAGGGAACCCCAAAAATTCTCACAATCTATTAGATATGCAATTCCCAAAGATGTTCCACCATTATCATCTCATTGATAGGTAAGAAATTCACTGATTTCGTGAGTTGATCAATGATCAAAAAAATCACATCCTTAAAACTAGGTTTCAATGGAAAACCAATGATGAAGTACATAGAAATATCAAAACAATTTCACACCATAATGGTAAAAGGTTGAAAAAAATAGTACGTATCTAGTGTTCCGCATTAATTCTCTAACAAGTGAGACATCATGAAACAAAATTAGTAATTGAATAACTCATACATGGAAACCAGTACTTACATATCAAGTCAAGATATATCTTGTTATCCCCAAGGTGTATGGACAAACATGACTGGTTTCCACTTTCAATAAACTCTAACCTTAGACAAATTAGAATAACTAACCAGCTACAGAATAAAAAATATCCACTGGGAGAATGGGACTACTAACCTGAGGTTTCCCCATCACAATGGACTTTGATAAAGTTTTTGAACTCAATGTATATCAACATATCAAGAAAAACTCTCTCACAAATAGATTATTCAGATTTCATGGATTCCAAGTTCACATTTCCACCATCCTCTTCCACTCCCAAGCTCATCTTAGTAAATAAACTCATTAGAGACCACTCCTCAGACGATTCCTCACAACTTGTGTTGGTAATTTTATACTCAATGCATCGACAAATATATTCCCTTTCCCATGAGCATACACAATATAAAAATAAAAATAATGAAGATAATATACCCATAGTATCTATCAAAATTTTAGATCACTATGAGTACAAATATATTTTAGGCTCTTATGATTAAAACACACTATAAATCACTCCCCCAAGAGATAATGACACCATTTTTTTTATTGCATGAATAACCACAACCAAATCAATATCATGGTTAGGGTAGTTCTTCTCATGATTATGCAACTAGAGAGATCCACATAACCCTACTAATATCCCATACATCAAGACACATACCATACCCATAAAACACCATAACCTGAACCCAGTTCCATAATAATAAACTGATGAAGTCATCCTCACCATCATCTCCTCACTGTATCTATAACATTTTTCATTCCATTAATAATTTACACCCTTATGGGTTATTGTTATCATTAAAGATGATATATTTGAGAAATACTAAACAAACCACCTATAGTAACTAGAAAAACCCAAGAATTTTTGGGTCCCAAACACATTTTTGGGATATTCCTATGACATCACTACTTGTATCTTTTTTCGATCTATTGAGATACCCATATTAGATTTTACATGTCCCAAAAATTTCACTTCTTAGATACAAAACTCACATTTAGAAATCATACCATATAAAAGATGATCCTTAAAGGTTTGAAGAATGATATCCAAATGATTTAATGATCCCCACTATCATAGAGTACACTAAAATATCATCCCTGAACACAAAAAAAATATACTAAGAATTGATGAAATATTTAGTTGATAAAATCTATAAATTTCACAAGAGAAGTAGTGAGACCGAGTGGCATAACCAAAAACTCAAAATCCCATACCAGATCCTAAGTGTTGTCTTAGGTATATCCTATTCTCAGACTTTTAATTGGGCATATTCTGAATAATGTAAATATTTGAAACCCAAAATTCCACTGTAAGATTTTAAAGAAGATAATAAATCCTAGGAAAATGATATTTTTTCTTAACAGTCAACCGATTTAACTTTCTATAATCCACAAAAATTCTGATACTTTCATCCACCTTCTTAGAAAATAGCATAGGAGAATCCCATAGTGACAATCTAGGATTAATAACCCCCTTATCCACTAATTCCTTAAGATATAATTTAAGTTACACCAACTTAGAAGGTTCCATTCAATAATATTACATAGAAATGGGCTACACAATAGGATGAAGGTAAATAATAAACATGACCTATCTCTCTTGTGGTAACCTAGAAAAATAATATGGAAAATACTTAGGAAACACACACACCACTATTAGAAGTGTACTACCCATAAAATGGTCAACGAAATTAATAAATATATTTGAAAACTATCACAATATTACCATAGCATAAGGAACAATATGGTCTACCTTTATTGATCTAGATTCCCACTCACCCAACAAAACATAAGTGACCCCATCAGAAGATAAAAACTGAACATGATGATGATAAAAAAAATATCTGGTTCTTGACATTGATTATACAATCTATGTTAATTATGAGTTTGAGGATGATAGTATTGAGAACTAAAGAGCCTCATGTAACCTCATAGTAGGATATCATCACCTGACACACTATATAATGGAAACCTTGTTCGAACCTCTTTCCCAAATGCATTGAAATATTAAAAAATTATGACATAAGTTTTGAACATAATCCCAACACATAAAATAAATTTTATGATATAAAACAATGAGTAGAACCTATATCAAATAGAGTTATCACCATAAAAGATGAAATAAACACTGCACCTCTAACTGTAGATGTAACTACTTCAGATTCCTCTGGTGTATAATCTATTGCCTAAATTCATATAGTCTTAGCCACATGAACACCCCCATTTTCTTAATGATTAGATCCACCACCCCTAGAATCATAAATATGAATATGAAAACCCTTGGTGAATGTGGATCCTTTTTTATTTCTCTAAGACATCCTTTCACAAAAATGATTTAGGTGACCATACTATCCACAATGATGAGAAGTCTTGGGAGACTCTACAATGTTAGGATTGGTATGACTACAACATCCACAATGGTAGTATATAACTTGTTGTTACCCTGAAAAATCCCCTAAAACAAGTATTAATGGAAACATACCACCTTTTCACTTTATTTTATAGGTAGAATACACACCCTCTATAAAAACCATAACAACCAAAGATCCACCGAAACCTACATTTCTAGATATATCTACCTTATCTAAAGAAACTTTGTTGACTATATCCATGAAGTTCAAAAGAAAAATGATAATAAACATTGACCAAATATCCATCCTAAATACCAACTCAATCCTTCAATCCTTTAGATACTTATTAGGGATAATATCCAATTCCATATGTACCAGATCATAAAAATGGGTGGAATAATCAAAAGAGTATGCTACACTTACTCAAAGGTAAAAAACTCCAAGGCATTTTCTGCACGTAATGTCTATATATAAAACTAATGATTTAAAATTTTATTGATTGAAGTCTATGTAATTTCTCATGAAACAAGGATTACATGATGGAGTCCCACTATCTTTTTCCAGGTCTTTCGAGAATATACATGGAGAAACCCACCTTAGAGTCATCAGGAGTCTTCATCAAGTTGAGGATCCTCTCAAATTTCACAAGATACTCCTCAAACTCTTAGTACTGCTTATCACTACAGAAGATGGATGGATTATTATTCATAAATTATGAGCGATGATAAACTACTCATCCTAGGTTCTCGATACCCATTGGACCAAAATTCTAAATTTTACGTACTACCACTTCAACTAAATAAGGGTGCACTAGAGGGTTCAATTATGGATCCTATCTTGCAACTTTATCCCCTAAATTTGGAAGAGATCTTCTTGAATGCATTTTATACTAAGCATAAGAAAATATAAAATTAGTCTAGTGCATATTACATAATATTACAAACAAATTTTAGAATTCATGTCAATACCGTAAAAAATCAATAATTTAAAGAAATCATTAATTCTATGATTGAAATAAATAAATTTACCATGGAATGTGTTGATTTAAATAAGCTACCAATTTATTTCATTCAAATGACCTCAAACACCAAGCCACAAACTTGGTAATTCCTTTTTCTGACCACCCATATTAACTCGATTTTAGACACAGAAGTGAGTGGTGCAGGAACCATCCCAGACTTACTACCCATATTATGATGATCCTAACTTCTATATACTGAAGGAATATAATCACACTCTGGTAGTTTTAACATACTTTAGGATTATAATCCCTATAATAACAACTTATAACATACCAAACCAGGTCAACTAAACCATCCACTATATCCGTCCATCACATGGTTAGGTAAATCCAAGATAACCGAAACACATCTTGAATAAAACCAAATCAAGATATACAACTAGATTACAATTTTGAATAAAGAGATACAAAAAGATCTATACAACCCAATCCAAATATGATAAACAAAAAAAGTATGAATGGACTATACCAAAAAGTTTCTATGTGACCATCCATCATCACCAAACCATCCTGTTATGAAGGAAAGATATGGAAAGAGGACCAAACATGCTAAGCGATGCCCTTATCTTTCCCTAAGTCTTACAAAAAAGATCTATAACCATACAAAGGTAAAATTATGGTGTGATCACAAATCCCAGTAGGACAACACCAAAGAATCTATATAATTTATAATATAAATAATTCAACAGTCGTAGATTCTAAAATCAAAATAGTTTTATAAATCATTTCTTCAAATCCAAATCCATTTGCAAAATATTTTCCTTTAGTTTTCATAAAATCTTTTCAGATTCACATAGTTATGAATATGAAAAGTATAAGGGATAAAAGAGGAAATCAAATCCACATACCATATGGTAAGAAAATAAACATATATCAATAAAATAACCCATCATGTAAAACCATGTGATGTAAACTCATGTAAAAAACAAGTGATAAAAAATACATGATAAAATCCATTATGCGATAAACAAACCGTAAATAAAAAAATACTTTGTATTGGGACCTAGCCTATATGAATACATATAAGACATAAAATAATCCTAAACTAGGAATAAATTAATACATACCAATATTTATTCTTTACATAGTCCATCAATATGACAAAATAAACTCCTAGTGGTGTGACAGACACTGGGGTTGCCAACATCCATTTCCCAACACATTAAAGGTTCCCAATGATTCATGTTTGTCAAAATCCATTTCAAAAACTTGGTGAACATTTATAAAAAAATTTCGAATCCAATACAATATTATTTGATGTTTGAAAAAACCATTTCCAAAATAAAAACACAATTCAAGCATTTAATAAAACAATTGGTGTGAAAACCCCATTTCTAAAGAAAACCCCCTAAAAAAACATGTGTCTTTACAGTAAATACATTAAAACCATAAATAAATTCAATTAAATGAATAAAACAAAGTAATTTTAAAAGAAAAATAATAAATTCTTATAATTAACCATTTTTATAGAAATACCTATCTCAAGAACTGATATAGAACTATTCACCTTTGACAATGGTGATAGGGGAAGATTAGATCAGGTCCTCACAATCCAAGATCCACAAGAAATATATAAATCCTATTTAAAACCCCTTATATATGACATTAACATCCCCTTTGGGATAAAAAATATGAGAGGAGAAGAGATTAAATAAAGATCTAAGGAAAAAACCAAAAATAGGATAAAAACACAACATACCTTGAGTTGGTCCATCAAGAATAAAGGAAATCTTCCTATAATCCCAAGTGATAAGTCTCTAGACTACTGGGAAAGTATTAGGTAAAGATGATATGAAAATAGATTATTTTTAGAGGTTAAATTCGGGTGCTAGAGAATTTTACATAAATATTTGGAGCATTAAAAATCCACAATCATGGTTTACTAGGGAGGATGCATGGTTTGGAGTAACTGTGAACTTTAATCGTGTAACTCCAATGGCCTTCTATTTGGGGTGCATGGTTTTTCCAAATAGTTTTTTAACCATGATGAAATAATAAAAACCCCTAAATAAAGGGATGCATGATTTACCATGGGTGTATTCATGGTTTGGAAAAAAAAATTTCCCCTTCTAGTGGCTCAACACATGCCATATTACTCGTTGGACCAAATTTTGTGGTTTCCCCTAACCATGCACCAACCATGCATAGTCCCAAGGGTTTCCAAAATTTTCATAAAAATCTCAAAAAGACCCAAATAAAGACCCAAAAAAATCATGGTAAAAAAAGATTCAATAAGTATCTATACGAAATTAATGGAACATTATAGTGTTTGACATGTTTTGGGTCATTTTTAACCCGTTTATTTTTAGTTTACCCCCTAGTAAACCCATTTTTACCTCAACTGAAGTAAATAATAATTAATTTTTTTACTATGAATTATGGTAAAAAATTTATTTTATGATATTATATAATATAAATTATGATGATTCTAAATATGAAAACCATTCTTCCAAATTTTACACATAAAAGTGACAGAATTTAATTTAAAATTAAACCTACAGATGCGATGGGAAAACGAGTTTTCAAAGAGAAAATTGTTCACAAGTAGAAAAAGTTTTAATATAAAAATTGAATTTTAAATTAATTAAAATGAAATAAATTGGATTAGTAAATATATATTTGAACTAATGTTACTTTTAAAATATTATTAAATTTTTTGAATGTTTTTAAATGTTATAAATATAATATCAATTCTTAAAAAAAGTATTTTTTACTATTAACTGAAAAATTTATCTTTTTAGAAAATTCTAAAAAATTTAGTCCAAGATAATATTTAGATTTATATTTCAAAAATGAAGTTTATTTTTTTACATAAAATTTTGAAAAGTAGTAAATACTAGTTTTATTAATTTTTTAGAAAATTTAATAAAAATATTTTTTGAGAAAATATTATTTTTGAAACATATAAAGTCATTTATAAAAATTAAGTAATATATTGTCAATATTTTTTCATATTTAAAACAATTATACTTAATATTTTAAAATTATTTATTAATATTCATATCTCAATGTTTAATGGCTTGGTTATAACTATAATGTTTAAATAATAATATTAATAATTTGTCACTGTTTGTTAAAAATCAATGTTACATGTAACAAAAGTTAAACTCAAGGTTGTGTATAACATAATATAAACTTGATTTTCAATGTAACATAATCTATCAATTAAATTTATTTTATTTAAAAATAATAATTCATAAAAAATCAAGGTGTTATAATAGAAATACCTTATCACCAACTTTAAACTCTAGATCTCACTGGTAATTGTCAGCAAAACTAATTTGTAAACTCTAATATCCCGTTTTGTGTTTTTGAATGGATCTAACCTTCTCTACCATTTAATTAGATACATTAAGTCCTCATATAGTTTCTTCTCCGACTTCATCGAAGAACATTGGATTTCTATACTTCCTTCCATAGAAATATTCATAAGGATCCATTTGAATTCTCGAGTGAAAGGTATCATTGTAATACAATTATACCAAAGGAAGGTATTGAACCCAAACACATTTTAAATACATAGAGAAGGATCTCAACATTTTATTTAGAGTTTTAATGGACCTCTTAGAATGAACCTCTGTCTGAGGATGATAAGAAGTATTGAAACTAAAATCTATATCCATAACCCATTAAATCCTTCTTCAGAATGTCATGGTAAAACATAGATCTTGATCAGTTACAACTGAGAGTGGTAATCCATCCAATCTCAAAATGTCCAAAATGTATAAATGAGTAATCTAATCAAAAATAAAAATATTTTCTAATAGGGATAAAATGTATTGATTTCATAATGTGATGGACTAAAACCCAAATAACATTATGAAATTAAGTTTTTTTGGGGAGTTAAATGACATAATTATTAGTAATATTTTCACATTTACATTTTGGTATGGTTAATGGTCGTAACAACCACTTATAATTATATATCCTAGACATAAATTTCTGTAAAACTAGGAATTTAGGTACATACCCTACAATATAAAATTTTCATTTCATGCAACTAAAATACTCTTTTAGATCTCTATAAATCATTTTACTTCCATAATGAATAGAGAATAAGGAAATATGAACTTCATCCAATATCTCCTTCTTCAAATATGGTATTTATAGAAAACATACTTGGTTCTTGAACAATATCATTCCAACAAGATCATGGTTGAACTCAATAACATTCCTCATTTTCTTATATAATTCTACATCTTTCTTCTACTTATTATTAATCCTCTCATAGATATATTATTAAAAATTCATTTGAAAATTATAAGATATTTTACCTTTCCTCAATATTTTAGATCCAACTTCTATAAATTTATAAATTTTGGATCATCATGGAAAAACTAGAACAACCTTTCAGACTCAGAGCACCAGTTTCCTTATTCTCTTTCCAAGGGTGGAAATGAATTGATTAGTTATAATATTTGATTAAATCTAACTATATGCTTTAGAAAATATTAAATTATTTATAGGTAAATATATACTTCAATGTTTTTTTGATAATTATATATATTACACCTTTAAAAAAACACATAAATCCCCTACATCTTCAATATAAAATTTACTACCTCTAGATCTAAATCACGAGTCACACAATTATTCTCATGAATTATCAACTGATGAGAGGAATAATAAATCACCATATCACTATGCATGATGACACATCCCATTAAATTTTTTGATGCATCACTATATATAACAAACCCTTTTCCATTGTAGGGTAGTGTATACATAGCTGTGTTGACCAACCTTCTCTTTAGTTCATTGAAACTCTCCTCACATTAATTTTTCCAAAATAAATTAACCCCCTTCCAAGTACTCTTCATGAGTTCATTATATAGTAATGATAAATCTATAAAAAAGTACCGGTAGTATCCATACTACCTTAGAAAAATATGGATCTTGGTTACTATAATTGGTCTAGGATATTTATCAATAACTTCAATCTTCGATGGATCAATTTATATACTCGCTCTCGAGATTATATGACCAAAAAATAATACTTTCTGTAAAGAAAATTTACACTAGGTAATTTTTTCATAGAAATTATCTTTTCTTTGGGTCTTTAGTAAAATTCTCATGTGATATTGATAATCTTCCTTAATTTTTGAATTTATAAGACTGTAATATATAAATAAAACCAAAAAATTATTAAGGTAATATCTAAAGACACTATTAATTAAATCCATGAAGATAACAATAGCATTGTTAAGTCCAAATGAAATTATTATAAGTTTATAAGGACTATTCCTCAGAAATAAGGCTATCTTGGGTATATCATCTTTCTTTACCCTTATATGATTATATCTAGATTGAAGATCAATATTGTAAAACTATTTAACTTCTCATAATTATTCAAATGTATCAGCAATATATGTTAGAAAATACTTATTCTTAATATTTATTTTATTAAGTTCTTGATAATAAATGCATAAACATATTGACCCATCTTTCTTCTTAACAAAAAGAGTAGGTTCACCCCATGGTGAAGCAATAGGTTGAATAAATCCCTTATATAGATTCTTCGAGCATTGATTATTTAATTAATCCAATCCAATTAAGTCTATTCTATATGGAGTCTTTAAAATAGGTGTAGTACTAGGTATGAGTTCTGTTGAATACTCAACTTCATGATTTATGGGAAGACTATGAAACTCTTCTATAAATACATCAAAAGAATATTATACAATATACATACCATAAATCATGAGTTTCTCCGTAACCATTTGAGATAAATATTCCTTATGAATTGGTAGTAAAACTCATAGGATATATTTAATTTCCATTAGGATTTAAGGTTCATACTCACATAGATAAACTATCATATATTTATTCAAAATATTGAATATAAATTCCCATCCTCAAAAATTGATATGGGATCTATACTGAGAGATCCATTCGATTCCTAAAATTACATTAAATTACACTAGAATAATAATAACCATATTTTCAGGAAGAAAATTCCCACAATCTTCTATAAAATAAGAGTAATATACATGTGATGAAATTATTCTACCCCTAAGAGTTTTCACTACCAAATAAAATTATGATTTATAAGATGGTGATAAGATACCATTATAAAATTATTTAGACATAAAATAGTGCGTATAACATTAATAAAATAAAACATTTAAACTTATAGAGTATATGATAATGTAAATTTCCCCACATCACTCGGAACTTCTAGTTTTTCTTTAGTAATTTCTAATGCTTAGTCATGTCCATTTGGATTATTCTGGTAAGTTACCTTGAATATTGGGGCACTGGTTTGAATAAAACCCCATCTATTTATAGGTAAAGTGTTTCATAATAGTGGTTTCTTTATTTTCTTAATAGTCATTAGATATATTAACCTTATCTTATCACTTGTAACAAACTCTTATGCCCTTCAAGAAATTTATAGGATGTTTCTTTCCACAATTTTTTACATTATGAAAATTATTTCATTCCCTTATTCTTCTTTAATGTGTTCCCTTTTTCTTATAATTAAGAAGACTTATTCTTTTATTTATTTTCCTTGAAGATACAAGGTATATATAATTATTTATACTTCTTAATGTCACTTTACACTATATCATAATAAGATGAAATCATTTGAGGAACTAGTACCCTTCAGAGAATCGGTTAAAGCCCATCAAAGAAGCAGTCAATCTTATGTTTTGAATTATATATGTATTCTGAAGCATTCTTGGCTAATATTGTGAAGTTATCCTTATATTACACAACAATTTCATCTACTTCATCTCTAAAGTTAGGAACTTTCTATCTATTTTATATTTATTTTCTTGGAGGAAGTATTTCTCAAATAACATCACTTTAGATGTTTTCCATTCCATTTCTTATTTATATTCATCATATTTTGTATTGTAGAACCCCAGTTTGAGGTACATTCTCATTTTATGATTTTTTATTTTTTATTTAGATTCATTGGGATAATTTTTTTAAATATTTTTAAGGATTAAATAAAAGCAAAATTGGAATATGGATAAAACATGAATATTTTTAGGGAATATACCGTGTGTTTTTCTAAATAATGGAAGGGTTTTGTTTAGTGAATGGATTAGAACATTCACGTAGTGAGAACCATTCATAATGTGAAACGAGTCTTCAACATTTCATCCTGATTCAATATAAAATTCGATGTATGTGACCTCTTAACAAGTCAAAACGTGAATTGTAAATTCACTTTATTAATTTGCCTGGTCTGACATATTTTTAATCCTATTGATTCTTTTAAATCCATTTGTGGTTTATTTTATTTTTCTATCTACTTCTATAAATACCCTAGGTAATTTTAGATGTTCTTTGGAATCCATACTTCATTTATAAAGAATATTCAAGCATTAAATTTTTGAAATAAAAGGTTTGGACTTCATATATCCTTCTTATCATGGATCTTCTGAGTTAGTCAGGAACTGAAAAATATATCGGTATTGTAATAGCTGAGTATTTGTGTTTGTAGGTATTTTCATGATTTTTTTTGATAATGGAATGGAAGGAATTTTCTAGATTTGTAGAATCTTCTAAGAAACCATCATGCCAACAAACCTAAGGAATATTTTTCCCCTTTCCACTTTTAATGGTACTTTAAGTCTTTTAGGTTTCTAAAATATTTATCAAATATTTTTAAATAGTTTTACCTAATAAAACTATAATGATGATTATTTTACTGTTTTTATTTGAAATTGGATTTTGAGTGTCACCCATAATGGTTTTTTAAATTTATTATAATAATTTTTATAAATTAATGATGGGATTGATGAAAGTTGTGTCATAATGGGCTTTGGTTTAAATATATAGAGGAATTTGTTTGTGTGTGTTCATGATTGTATTATGAAAGGCCTTATTGAAAAATACAAGGTACTCAGTGCTGATTGAAAAATAACCCGGATGAATTTTCCACCAAGCGACCAATTGGTGGAGGATGTATCATTTCTCACATGCATATAAATGTCATTCGACATAAATGGGTCTATGTATATAAAAAAAGGATAATTGTGCCAAATTTAATTTGATTAAATATTATTTTTTATGGAAGTAAAATAAATTATCTTTGGATAATATTATTTTAGAAAACTTTTTCATTTGATATATTTTATATTTTAAAACCTATTTACTACTTTTATATTCTACGTACCTATTTTATATCATATTATCTAACCTATTTCTGGTATTAGTTGCAAGTGAGAAAATTATTGGGCCTTACCTAATAGGTTTGATTAATCACTACCTATATATTCACCATGGTGCATATGCTTATGTTCTTTTACATTATATAGGAATGGGACCTATATCATACTTTGGTAGTAGTGCTCCTTGATGTCGCTATCATAGTTGGTAGAGTTGTAGCTTGGAGTTGATTCATGTCTTGGTCTGGAGTGGTGCCTCCTCAGTTCTTGAGTCTTTTTATTCCTTGGAGATTTAGTTTCTATCGCTTACTATTCCACTATTACACTGATTTTCATCCATGTTTCATTATTTATTGAGGGATTGGCCATATTTATTATTGTTTGGTTTTAATGTATGCATGATTTATATAGATTTATCTAGTTTTTGTTAATGTTACCTTGATATATATATATATGTGTGTGTGTGTGTGTGTATTTTTATTTAAGGGTAAATCATTCCACCATATATATTGTGTTTTAAACCTTGTAATTTATTTACAACCATTGGTATCTGAGGAATGTCACTTAAGGTTAGTAGCACTTCTACATCCTCTTAATCCAATGAGTTAGGGCGGGATATTTCAAATGGTATCAGTTTGTTCAGTCATTGAGTTACAATAGTATTATGGAGATAGGTATTTCATAACATTAAATGTATAGATTAAAAAATTTAGCTAATGTTTTTATGATGAACTTCACGTTACTTAGAAAGTAAAGGTATAAAGAGTTTTCTAAAATATTTGTATGTCTGTCATCAAATCATCATCATGGGTTTAATCGATGAGTGTATCATGTCACCGATTAGTAAAAATATTTCCCACCATGACCAAATTTTCACATGGTTATTGGAACTTTATTTTGTGATATTATGACTATTATTGTTTTGATATATAAAATATAACCATTAAAAGATGAAAATTAAAAAGCGTTAAATTGTTTGTTTTGAAAATACCTTTTAGAACAAGAATGCCACCTATAACGAGAACATGAATTTAGTGGGAGGGAGAATATATGGACATTATTTAACTGGGAAAACAAGTAAAAAAATATTTGGTTTAGAGTATAGTGAAATATTTTTAGCCTGTTGATAAGGGATCTAGGATTGAGGAACCTTGTGAAGTATATCACTTGACATAATTTATAATGCAGAACGAACCAATGTTTCATGGTGATTTTGGACCTGAGATGGAATATGTATGGATGAGTAGGATGATTTTATTTTACTTTTGGGGTACTCTAGATGAGATGAGGATCATGTTAGAAATGTATATGCTTGGGAACCCTATGTTAGTATAGCAAGACTTAGCTGTTAAAGCTAAGTTTGTTCAAGAACTTTCTCTGAAAGGATTTTTGTAATTTTTAAATAAAAACTTCTTTCTATAAACCTTACAAATATAAAATATAGAATACTTATTTCAATTAGAATAGGGAAATATTCCAATGATTGAGTATGCTTCTAAATTTACTCCCCTTGACTTCTATACACTATAGGTAGCTACTAGTGAAAGAATAAAAGATTAGATCTTTAAATTGGGTCTCTAACTCAATATACACTCAGAGATAATTAATTTCTATATTAAAGACTATAAAAAATGAAAAATATAGTATTGGTGGTAGAAATATACCTTGATGGGAATCCCAATGGAGAGGAATTTTTTTCCCATATGAGTGTGGGTGGGTGCTTCAATATGAGGAATAAACACAATAGGTAGAAATACTCCTAGGGTAGAATTGTATAAGAGAATCATTCTACAAGATTAGTCACTTATCCTATATTTTACAACAATTAACTAGGATATTTCTAGTGCAATACACTTTCCCATAAAAATAATGAATACATGAAACCCCTGAGGAATTTCCACTATTATGGAAATAAATGGAATATCAAGAAGTATTCTCATAAAATTATTAGATAAGAAGGTGAAAATAGATTGACTCTTCCAGAAGATTCATGTGATAGGATAGAAAAAATATATTATACTAGTTACCATCCATAGACCCATGTGAACTAGGATATATCCATAAACATTGTATTTGTTTATATAGAAACTCAGTATGGAAGAAAGATCTATCCCATGGTAGCTAACTGGTAGTTATATAGAGTAGGATAGGATATCATGAATGAGAAATCAGGTCCCTAAATGGTGTGAGGTAACATTCTTATGAACTTGACCTTTATGCTTGTCTTATTTGATACTGGTGCATTTAATTCTTTCCTTACTTCTTCTATAGTTAAACAATTGGGATTACATGTGGAAATGACACCTCATATCATGAGTATTAAGACCCCTCCCATATTTCAGGAGTTTATAGGATTCTAATGCCTAATATATTTCACTATCATTAATGAAGTATAGTTATTATTTGAGTTTATGGTCCTAGAGATATATTGTTTTATCAAATCTTTGGGATGGACTTGCTGATAGGGTTTAAATCTCATAATGAATTATATTATTGACAAGTGATGTTCACATCCTCAAATGGATCAATTTATATATTCAAGGGGTATCATCATATAATTATAGGCAGAGAGGTTCCTTTATTAACTATGGTTGGAACCATATCTGTCCATTTTATAGTAACGTACTTATCCACTGTTGATAATATAAGAAATGCGACTCTTTCTTCTATAATGGATTGATACCCAAATTTATTTCCGAACAATTTACATAGGTTACCACCCAAAGAAAAAATTGGATTTTCTGTTGATATAATTTTAAAAAACCCCTATTTCATTACCATATTATATAATTTCTATAATAGAGTTTCAAGAGTTAAATTTTTATCAATAAGAGTTGGAATGTAAAGGCTTCATCAAACCAAGTACATCGGTATGGGTGGAACCTGCTTTATTCGTAATGAAAACAGATAGTTATCACTATATATGTGTTTATTATAATTAAATAAATCAATTTATGGTAAAAAATTGATATCTTCTTAGTAAAATAAATAATCTCTTTGAAAAATTAATTGGATCCAAGTTGTTCTCCAAAATTGATCTCTACTCAGGATATCATCAGTTTAGAGTAATAAAAGGGGATATTTTGAAGGAAGTATTTTGAACTTTCTATGGAAATTATGAATATATAATAATACAATTTTTTATAAAGAATTAACATAAAATATTCATGGACATAATGAACCATATCTTCTATAGGTACCTTGATTCTTTTGTTATGGTATTTGTTGAAGATATTTTGGTTACTATGAATTAAATAATGAACTTTATGAACACTTGGATCGAAGAAGTTCATCTCCTTACATACATAGTTTCTAAAGAATGAATATCAGTTGATCATCTAAAGATTAAAGTATTCATCTCCTAGTAGTGACCACAAATTTTTTTCTCGAAACACAACATTCTAGGATCAACATGCTATTATTGTCAATTTGTTCATGATTTATCAAGGATTTATTCTTAAATGAATAATTTGACAAGAAATGGTGTTCCATTCACATGGATAGATAACTGGTAGAAATACTTCAAAGATATTAAATCTAATATCACCTAAGCACCCATCCCAATTTTTCCAAAACTAGGTAATGAATATGTGTTATATTGTGATGTGTCTGGATCCAGTCATGGTTTTGTTCTCATGTCGGAAGACCAGGTTTCATCCTATGTTTTGAGGTAGTTGTGATAACATGGGAAGAACTATTTGATAAAAAAACTAGAATTATCTAAAGTTTTACATGCCTTAAATACCTAGTGAAATTACCTATTTGGAAAAAAGTTTATAATTTCATATACCATAATATTATTAAATAAATATTTTCTCAATGAGACTTGAACTTGAGGAAATTAATAAGGATGGAGTACCTTTAGATGTTTGATTTAAAATTGGTATAAAAACTAGGTAAAGGGGATTCAATGTAATATGTGTTTAGTTTGAAATAAAATAGTGAAGTGGCCAAAGAAGCACGTGACCAATTCCATCCAATGAGCCTGATTCCTGACATGCATATGAACTATTCCAAAAAGGGAAAGCATACAATTTTATTTCCAATTAATCTTGTTCCTAACTTGATGGGATTTGTCAAAGAATTTCAAACACCAGTTTGACATCATGAAATGTGTTCCATGAAATTTTCCACATAATTAAAAATGTGAAACTCACTTAAAGAACAAATGTTGAGTTTGAGTGAAAATATGTCTTTATGATAGAAGGAACTGATTGGATTTCCATATGTTGTGACCTAAAAAATCCTCAACATGGCCTGAAAAGATCATTGTGTGGCTCTCTATTTTTATTAGGGGTTAGTTATGGTAGCAAAGGGACTGGACTGAAGGGCTAGGACCCCAACTTGTCATTGATCCTGAGCAAGGGTGTTGGGGTGGATCCCCTATGGTATGGAGCAACAGGTTCACCTGGGTGGTCCTGTTGTCACCAACCCGGTGGACCAAGAGGCTGGCGTAGGCCCTATCCATGTACCCTTGAAGGCTTAACCACACCTAAATGAGGTTCCTTCGCACACATAGACTGTGAAGCATACCTCCACCTCTCACCTTAATATATGACCTACGCTCCGACCCTACTCAGAACTGAAGAACCAGCCACCCCTATGTGGGGTACCTATGTCGGACACCTGTTCCATGGACCTATGAGAGGTAACTCCTTTAACCAAGTTTCTTTATTTCCTTATAAATAGGACATCAAGGATCCTCATTTTCACAATTGGATAATTGGAAGAAACCTTGAAGCTATGAAAACACAACCCCTTCACCCAGGTCCTCCAAAATCTTTTAGGTAGCCCTCTATAACCTAATAAGAGAGGGAATTAAGGGGGATAATTGGATCAATGTTCCTCCAAGGTGTAAAATACAAGATACCTAATTGGGGACACTATTTCAGCCTAGTGGAAAAACACTTGTGCATGGCCCCTTACCTAATTAAGGAATTTCATGAGACCTATCTTGGGACAACAGGGATACCCACAGTGCATAGGATAAAGCCTCTCCCAACTGTTGTTTCCCAAGCAGTCCATTTTCCAAGGAATATCTAGATTTAATAGGCCTTTTTACCATTTTATAAGCACTTCCAACACCTCCTAGGACCTATGTGAGGCACCTTTGGTCTCCAAAATAGGACCTTTGTTTGAGCCCTCTTTCAAGCCACCAATGGAAGAGCCCCTTCTCTTTTGGATCCCTTTTCTGAGTGAGATCAAATTGGAGCCTCCACCAAATCCTCTGAACATGAAAAACCATGGAAAGATGAACATTAGTTTGTCTTCCATTTGGGTATGAATTACTTTGGTTAGAGGTGTCCCACACTTGTCCTACCTGACAGGTAGGGTACTTGGGGTTCATGTTAGTATTTATTCCTTTGGTCATGAAGACCCTGACCCTAGGGGAAGTTTAAGGGAACTACTGGTCTCATGTAATAGAGTTAGGACAATGTCCTTCCTCAGTGATCTCTAAGAGCAGGTAACTATGGTTCTAGGTGGGGAGACATGAAATGATATCCTCTTATATTACCTTGGAACCAATTTTAGGTAAATCCCTTATCCTTTCTTGAAGGACCTCTGTTGCTTCATTTGTTCCTCCTTATCCATGCTCAAGGGATGTGTCAATACAAGTAGTTAGATATGACTATCTTGGATACAATGACATGTGGGAAAATTTAATGCCCCAACCCCAAAATCCCAGAGTAGGTGCATTATATTATTATATACTCATGATTATAAGGAATCAAATCTCAAAGGATCGACCAGTTCATCTATCTTGGAAGACCATATTACATTCAAGATACACATAATACATTGGAAAATAATATAACATGATATAAAATAAAATAAAACTAATCCTTTAAGTATTATTCAAAATTTTATTCTTTATAATTTGGGGAAAAGAAACTAAGAGATGGGTGAGCTCAGATTCTCAATAAGGGAAAATAATACAGCGTAAGCATAAATATTAAGGCATGATGAATAACTTAAATTATGCATGAAATTAATAATAAAATTGAGCATAATATGTTAGGAATAAAATAATACTAAATAATTTCATAATGAAACATAACCATGAATATTAATATGGTCAAATAATCACATGGAATATCAAATACTATATTCATAATGATGGAATGAATAATTTTGGAATCATAATCACACCATCAATGCCTCGTTCCAAGACCATATATAAAATAGTAAAAACCTAAAGTATTTTTCCTCATTAGATCTACCAATTCATCGAGGGGAAAGAGAGGTCCCCTCTCTTCACTTAATAAGTCCAATAAATTCCTCATATTAATAGATAGATACATATACAACATAAACATTCGTATTGAAAAACTAGAAAATGAAATGTGAATACTTCAACTATAACCCTAGAATGGTAAAAATTAGCACATCCACAATCAAACTGATCATCAAACCTTCCAAAAAATATGGTATATGATCTCATAAAAGATAAACCACAATGAATTTCAAGATTCAACAAAGAATGTTGATATAGATGATGATACTTTTAAACGATACCATGGTAAATTTCATGAGGAAATATTCTTTAAACATTCCAAAGTGTCCTATACCACTTGAAACATTCAAATCATGATCGATTAGAACATCATGAGAATAATAAGACTCTCTATATGATATATCAAAGTGTATTACATTCAAAACATGCAATGAATAAGTGGTTAACAAGGCATATATCTCATAATAATTAAAGTGAGACGAGAAAAATCCTTTTTACTTTTGAAAGAAGAGTTCTTTTGGAAAATAATTTTTATTTGTCATAAAATCATATTGTAAAAATTTATATACATGAAAAGTAAAGGGAAGGAAATTTAATTTTTTTTTGAGGTATAAATGATGTCTCATTGAAGTTAAATCATGCAAAAAATAATTTTTAAGAAACTTAAGAAATAAAACATTTTAGTGCAGTTTAAGGAAAATATTAAAGAGATTTTAAAGAAAAAAATGAATATCTATTTTCATAAAACAAAAAATGAACCAAGATAAATTTGCATGATAAAATATGTGATTTTAGAAACATAATTATTTATTTAAATATATTATACAGTGCAGTTGAAAATGGGTAAGAATTCAAGAAGTTCCCTTTAATTAAACCTGTTTATCAGGAATAATTGGGAGGGAACCATTGTAAAACATTTATATTAACATAAAATAAATATTATATGACCTGAAAATATGATTTTGGAACATATAAATCGAATTTATAATAATTATATAAAAATAAAGAAGCATTATATTTGAGTAATAGTAGATAAAGAGTAACCAGAAAGAAAAAAATGAATGTTCAGGTAGAATCCTTTACCAGTTTGTAATCAATCGAATCAAATGGCCCAAAATTAAAAATCATAAAATTATTAATTTACTACCATGAAAATAAATATATTCATGATATAATACATTAATGGCCAGTATAAATACACCATACACAATAAATTTTGGTGAATAAAGAATATCTCACAAAATTGGATGTGAGATGAGAAAACCATTACAACTTTGTAATCAATCGAAGTGTATGAAAAAAATTATTAATTATCAAATGAATAATTGAATAACATCAGGATAAATAGATTCATGATATTATATATCAAATATTAGTATACATACACCACATATAAGAAATAAGTGGTGAATAATGGGAATATCACAAAAATTGAGACACAGAAACCTTTACCGCTTAATGAATCGAAGTGTATGATTTTTCTGATAATTATAAAACGAATAATTTAATAACATATGAATTAATAGATTCATAATATTATATATCAAAGGAAAGTGTACATTCACCACACAAAATAAATACATGGTGAATAATGAAAATCTCATAAAAAATGGAAGTGTGATGAAGAAACCCTTACCAATTTGTAATAAATCAAAGTGTATGATTTTTTTAATAATTATCAAATGAATAATTAAATAACATGAGTATGAATAGATTAATGATATTATATATTAAATGGAAGTATACATACACCACATATAAGAAATAAGTTGTGAATAATGTAAATTTCAAAAAAAATGGAAGTGAGATGAGGAAACCCTTACCTTATGTCCGAATATGTTCTTTACTTGACATTAATGTCTTGAATAATCAAATTAAATACATTAATTAATTAATTAAGAAACTTATATACTTTTAAATTTTTATTATAATTTTATTTAGTTCATTTATGGTATTTTGGATGAGTTATGAGATACACATTTATCGCTCTGGAGCATTTGTTTACTTGGTTTTCATGATCAACATACTTGAATATGAGTATAGAAGTTCACATGGAATCGATATAATTCTAAAAAATTTAATTTATATATTATTAATGAACATACATAATTTTAATGGTTTTATATATAATTTGGTTTCATGGTATGAGGGTGAATCATTAGTTAAGTTAGTTAGTGATAATCGTTTAGATTTTTACGGATGGTTTTTATTCACAACGAACTAGTTTTGTTATATTATTTAGTATCATGAAAAAATATGGTTCCCGAATAATTAAATAAGATATAATAAAAACTTTAGAATATTTTTCATCCATGAAAATGGTTTCATTACTGGACTTGAATAATAAATTTAAGAACAAAAGTTCATCGTCAATGAAGGTTGTAAATCAGCACCTTTTGGGTGATGATTTCATTTTAAAATACGAGAGAGAGAGAGAAAAAAAGGAAATTGATGATGATTATTCCATTTACAAGATATAATTATAGTATATAGATGATAATAGATTTGTCATGATAATTTGAAAAGAGTATGTGTGTAAGGGATAATAAAATAAAGGAACTTGAAATGAAATTAAATGAAAAAGGAAGTGAATTTTACTACTTGAATGCACCTCTATGAGAATCACCTTAAGGTAAGGGATTTTGGTCTTTCTGGATTGACCAAGATCTTTGGGACGTGGGGAGGTAATATGTAAGAATATTTGGGTAGAAATTTTGAATGATTAAAGGCTTAGAGGAGTGAGGAGAATTGAGAGTGAGTGGTGGTTGTTATAATGGAGGAGAGGGGTGGTTTTCGAATATCTTATTCATTATTTTATTATTTTTCTTAATTCAAGAAACACTGTTAATTATTGTAATAAAAAATACTAATAAGTTCATGTGAGTTAAAATCAAGTGTTCTTACATCATCCATACATCACCTATGACTCAATAAATCATACATTTAGCATTTATCGTTAATTATCATATTTTACTATTCACTAAACAAATCAAGTATTTTTGAAAAATACAAAAAATTCACCCTAACCATTTTTAGATGTTTAAAATTCAAAAATAGAATCCATTTTATCAATTTTTTTTTCTAAATATGTGAATTTTAATTTTTAAATAAAATCATTATTTACTTGAGAAATACATATTTCAAATGTAAAACTGATTTTATAATACTTTCAAAAATTTACTAAGGTCTCATAAAATTATCCTAAAATCATAGGATAAAAAAATATTTATCTAGGAATACATTTTATGAAAATTTAATTTAATTTTAAATAAATTGAATAATTTAAAATTGTAATTAAATATTAATTACCCACAAAAATACCAATACATAATTATTATTTTTTAAAATATTCAATCTCATTTATAAGGGGACTAAATTTCATTTATACTTACATGGGTGAGGTTACTATTCATAAGGGTAATATTATCATTCATAAGGGTACATTACTATTCATAAAGGTCATGTCACTATTCACCAAAAATTAAGTTTATCCCATTAGGCTCTAAATATCTTACTGAACGCAATCATGTATGCCCATTTTTCAAAATTAAAATCACAGAAGTTGAAAATTTATGTTTCATTGCTAGGTTATAACTATCTTGTGTAAATAATTATAATAAAAAGTGTTGTTTTCACAGAGAATCAGTGTTGTGTGCATTACAGGCTATATTAAATTTATTTTTAAATTCATGTGTTGTTATAGAAAAGGCCCACAAAATCCCTTTCTTCTTATATCGTATCACCGAACTCTTCCACCAGCAAGAGAATGATTATGTGGTTTTTCTAATAGTCTGATTTCTCATTCCCATATTGAAGAATGAAACATGTGGGATTATAGGTTGGCTAAGTTCATGAAATCATTAGGGTCTGATACATGTTTTTGCAGATAATATTTTCTTAGATCTGCCTATCACATTCCATCTGATGGCCTCCATAGGTTGGGGTCCTCTGTAAAGACCCGTAAAATTCAAGGGAAATTTTTTCTTAATTTTCTTTAGAATTTTACAAGAGCGCGGTTTCAAACGGCACCTGATTCCGAGGCCCAGAGTGCCCGGAATCAATTTCCGAAGTTTGGCTCGGGTACGTTCAGTGAACGAACGAGCGGGTTTTCCTAACTTTTGATCCGGTGCTCGGAATTGAAATCCGAGGGCACCGATGAACTCGCAGCGCCGATTTCCGCTTAAAGAGACCTTTTTGGAAGTTGCGTTGGTTGCGGGTTGAAAGTTAGTTTTTGAGTTTTAGGTTTAAGTTAAATAAAATTTTGTGAAGAACAAAATTTATTTTTAACTTGTTAAATCCTACCAAAGGGGGTTGGAAGTGGGACCCACATCCACTTAACCTCCCTTGGGAGGATTAAGTGTGGTGGGACCCACATGAACCTAAACCTCTCAACTTTACCTTAATCTCCCCTCTCTCCCTCTTAAATGTTTGTAAACTTAACATCTAATTAATTACACATGACATGTTAATTAATTAAGTGTTATGTTTTGAAATTTGAAGTTTTGAATTCCTTGGCTTGGTAAATAAAATAAGGAGGGACCTTATTTTATTTTGTTAGCCATCTTGTGTGGATTTCTTTTTGAGAGCTCCTCCTCCATCTTCTTCATCTTGACGAAGAACGCTCAAGCTCCGACGAAGAACGCCGCACCTTCCTTCTTCGTTTACCATGTCAACGAAAAGGGACGCCACTTCTTCCTCGGACAAACTTCGTCGGTGTACAAGTATTCGCCAACGACGTGTCTCTTCGGACGCACCCCTTCGTCATCGGTTTTGACGAACGGCTACCGCGACGCCCGACCTCCGCGACGTCGTCTTCCGCGGAACGTTGACAATCTTCGAACCTTATACCAAGGTAGGGGTTGTTGTTTATTGTTTAATTATTATATTCTTGATCATGAATTTAGCAAGTCTAACATGTGGCTTGAAATATTTTAAGTTGCGTTATTGCTTAACGTGAGGGGGGCCGGACCGCATGAACACGGCCGAACCCCCTCCATCATTCTTGTTGTATTGCTTGAGGGTGGATGAATCAAGGTGGCGTGGTGCCGTCGCACCACGCGGATAATCGCCCAATCCTTATTGCGCGACGCCGTCGCGCCGCGCCATGGAAGAAACATCAAGAACGCGACGCCGTCGCGCCGCGTTGAAGAAATCATGATACGGTGGAGGGGCGCGGTGCCGTCGCACCGCGCCGGATGACGAAAACCGCGGCCGGTTCCGGGCCGCGGCGAAAGAGAACACCGGCGGCCGGGCCGCCGGCGTCGGAAGCTGAAGGGGGGACCGGAATTTCCGGTCCCGTTGGAGAAAAACCGGCCGGCCAGCTGGCCGGCCGGATGACATTAAACCGGGGGAATTAATCCCCCGGCCATCACATAAAAACCCCCCTCTTTATGAGGGGGGAGCGTTTTCTTGAGGGGGGGGGGGGCAGCCGGCCCCCCGGTTCCGCACAAACAGGCCCCCCACGTGGGGGGGGGGGGCATTTTAAAAAAAAATATAAAGGGGGCGGCATATAGCCGCGCCGCCCCTTCAATCAAGCCCCCCACGTAGGGGGGGCGGTTTTTACAAACTGGCGCGGCTGATTGCCACGCCGCCCTCGAAGAAAGCGGGGGCTTTGCCCCCCGCATGCCGACACCGTGCGGCGCCAGGCCGCCGCGGCCCCCGCGCCGCCGCGCCGCCCCAGGGGGGGTCGGGCCGGGTCGGCCCGGACCCGGACCCCCCCGTTTCGAACCAGTTCTGGTCTTTTGGCCATAACTTGAGCCTCGGACCTCCGATCGACGAACCGTCTACGGAAACACGATCCTTGGATCGAGACGGTCATTTCGGTATATCGCACTCAAGGTTTTGGATTACTTTGAGTTCGGCCGGGTTGGTTCGTTCACGAAACCAACCGGGCCTTCGGAGCGGAAACGCTCATATCTTGAGCTACGGACGTCCGATTGACGTGCCGTAAGTCGCGTTGTGTTCCTCTTAGTGAGACGGATCTTTTGGCATACTCCGCCTGAGGTTTGGACGCAGGTGGAGTACGGTCGGGTTGGTTTTGCCTTAAATACCAACCGGGCCCCGGGGACAAAAATGCCAATAACTCTCAGACCGGGCGTCCGATCGACGCGCCGTCTGTTGCGTTGAGTTCCTGTTGACGATACGGAACTTTTGGATACATCAACTCTGGTCTTCGTGACAGTTGATGTATCAGCCTCTCGGCTCGTGGAGCGGACTCTCCGAACGAGCTTGCTGTGTGCGGGAACCCTAGTGCTGTCTGCGACTGTTACTGTGACTACTACTGCTACGACTGCTACTGTGACTGCGACGACGACAGTACAGAGATCCTGTGTGGATTCGACGACGACGACTACAACACTCAGCGATCCTACGTGGATCAGTGCTACAGGTCCTGTGTGGGGCCGATCCTGTGTGGGTCCGATCCTGTGTGGGTCCGCGCTCAGCGGTTCTGTGTGAGCCAGCGCCTACAGGTCCTGTGTGGGCCCGATCCTGTGTGGGTCTTTGCGGGGGTTAGTTACCTATCGATCCTTCGTGGGTCCGACGACTTAGATGGATCAGTGATCATCTTTATCGTCCTTTGAAGAAGTATACCTGTGTGAGCTGAATCCTGTTGCTTTCCTGTGTGGATTGTGTTGTGCAATCCTGTGTGGATTACGTTTTGCTTTCCTGTGTGGAATACGTTTACTTTCCTGTGTGGACTGAGTTGTACTTGGGCTCGGAGGTTAGATCATATTTGAATTGATGACTTAGGTATATGTATGGGCATATACCTAAGCAGTGTCGGTTATTACTTCGTGATTGTTACTTTTCTTCGTGGTTTATCTTTTGTGGATTGGAGAGACCTTCAGGGGTCTCGGGGTCCCTACTGAGTAGCTTATACTCACCCCTGCACGGGCTTTGCCCGCACTACGTTGTGTTGGTTGCAGACGACGGACAGCGTTGACCTTAGCTGGGGCTTGCAGAGCGGGACGGTACCCGGAGGTGGACCACTGGGCGGGACGTGCTCGGGGCGGACGACGGGACCCGTGGAGCAGAGGAGCTATCTGTACCCACCCTTCAGGTGGGATTTCCAGTGGACAGCTCAGAGTAGCGGCTTTTACTTTTCAGTTGCTGTTTTCCCTTTCGAGTTGTACTTTACTTTCGGTTTGGGTTTGTATTCTGGCCCATTTACTTTTCCGCACTTTCAGTTGTACTCTGATTTTGTTTAGTGTTTACTTTCCACTTGCTTACTTTGTGGTGTTTGTTTACTTTTCAAAAGGCAATGCCTTCCCTTTTTACCGGGATTTACGCCTTGGTGCTAGTCGCCAGCCCCTGGCCTATGGAAGGCGGGCTTGGGGTAGTCACGGCACGGACCCCGAGGGCGGGTCGTGACAAATTGGTATCAAAGGAGTTCGGTTCTACCGCGAAATCTGATCTTTTCTTTGTGAAGCAATAATGTTTAGCGTATTGAGTGTGGTTATCAGTCCAGGGAGTCCAGTGTTGGTGCGGCGGCCGACGTATCCGTACACCAGGACCCTGAATTCTGATTTCCGACTTAATGCACGAAAACATTGATTGCGTGTGTGTTTCAAAGTTTTCTTTGTGATTACTTATATCAGCTCACCAGGTATACTGTTCTAACCGTGGCGCACCTGTTTTCTTTTCAGGATGGCCCCACGACGGTAGCCAGCTAGGGTTCCGAGAGTCGAGCGTGACGACAGCCCACCGAGCGACGAGGCCTCGGTGCAGGGCCCTTTGCCAGTAGTGGCACCGGCGGTAGCTCTACCCGCCGAGCCCCCGATGCTTCCAGCAGCAGCCGCTGACGATGCACGTCGCCTCAGCGCACTGCATGAGTTTCAGCGCCAGCGACCGCCCAGGTTTCGCGGGGAGACGGATCCCCAGGCAGCAGAGGACTGGCTGGAGGCAGTAGTACGAGTGTTTAGGCTAGTGAGGACACCAGCAGACCTCATGGTGATCCTCGCTGCGAGCCTACTACACGCAGTAGCAGGACGATGGTGGAGCTTGATGCTCCAGGTGCACGATGAGGCATCTCTACTTTGGACGGACATTGAGAGCCTCTTCCGCTCGGAGTTCGTCCCAGCCACCCTTCGTGCGGTGCGTATCTAGGAGCTTCTACAGCTGCGGCAGGGCAGCATGACGGTCGCACAGTACTCGGCGAGATTTTCTGATCTCTCGCGCTACTCGACCGACATGGTACGAGACCCATTCTTCCGGGCCCGGACCTTCGAGCAGGGTTTGAGACACGAGATCAGGGCATCGCTGATCTCCCTCAGCATACCGACTCAGACAGGAGTACTGGAGCGGGCCCTTCTGATCGAGAGCTTCCTTGCTGAGTCTACACCAGCACAGAGACCCACCGCAGGGCGGCACGTGGCAGAGTCATCTGCAGCAGGTAGTCGACGGATGACTCAGGGGTCCAGACAGACCAGACCTTCGGGAAGACGACCTCAGGACACTGGCTCAACAGTGCGGGGCACACAGCGCGGAGCCAGTCTTACGAGAGGCAGACAGTTCTACTCGTGCGGCGGGCAGGGACACATGGCTCGTGACTGCCCGACCCGCCGTGCCGAGGAGCAGCAGACGGTTGAGGGACCACCGAGGCAGAGGCAGAGGGTCGACTGTGGCGGTCCGCAGGGAGGAGGCGGATGAGGCAGAGGAGCTGGACGAGTAGCCGGTGGTGGCCGACGCTTTGAGGCTCTACCACCACCACCACCAGGAGGTCCACCCCGACCACAGGGAGCTGGCAGGCAGCGACAGGAACAGCTCCAGGCAGCAGAGGCCTACGACCACGATGCACCCGAGATGATTCGAGGTACTATCTGTGTATATTCCACCCTTGCTGCAGTTCTTATAGACACAGGAGCGAGTCACTCTTTCATAGCCGCTGCCCTTGTTCGGAGCTCGGAGATTCCGACAGAGCCGTTGGCTCGATCCTTATGGCTAGAGACTCCCACGGGAGCAGACTCGACGATTACACACTGGTTCCGACAGTGTGAGCTTACTCTAGGAGGAGAGAGCTTCGGCTAGGATCTTCTTGTAGCAGCATTGAGGCCTTACAACGTCATCTTGGGCATGGATTGGCTATCTACGGTCCATGCATAGATTAACTGTTTTAGGCGCAAGGTGCGATGTGTACGCACCGACGGAAGCAGGTTCACCTTCACCGGCGAGAAGGGAGCCTTTGCAGCACAGGATGGACTTCCGCGGAGGAGAGGACATCCCATCACTCATCAGTTGGCTAGCCTTATCCTTGGAGCAGTTGACGTGCGGAGTCCTGGTTTTCCTGCAGTGGTGGATCAGTTTGCGGATGTTTTTCCCGACGACGTTCCAGGGATACCTCCTCGCAGAGAAGTAGACTTTTATATTGACTTGTACCCCGGGACAGCCCCGATATCCACTTCAGCATATCGGATGGCCCCCGCCGAGCTTCGAGAGCTACGGGTACAGTTGGAGGACTTTCAGGGAAAGGGGTTCATCCGACCCAGTGTTTCACCCTGGGCTTCCCCGATATTGTTCGCCCAGAAGGCGGACGGGAGCTTGCGACTTTGTGTTGACTATCGTCGCCTGAACCAGGTGACAGTGAGGAACAAGTATCCGCTACCGAGGATTGATGACCTCTTTGATCAGCTCAAGGGAGCACGGTGGTTCTCGAAGATAGACCTCAGGTCAGGTTACCATCAGCTCAGAGTCAGAGACGAGGATGTGCAGAAGACAGCCTTCAGATGTCGGTATGGCCACTATGAGTTCTTGGTTATGCCTTTCGGTGTAACCAATGCTCCTGCAGTGTTCATGTCTCTCATGAACAGGATCTTTCAGCCATACCTCGATCGGTTTGTCGTGGTCTTCATCGACGACATTCTGATTTATTCTACGACAGAGGAGGAGCACGCCTATCACTTGCGAGTTGTACTAGACACACTCCGAGAGCACCAGCTTTATGGTAAGCTCTCGAAGTGCCAGTTCTGGATACGTGAGGTCCACTTCTTGGGACACGTTATCTATGAGGCGGGAGTTGCAGTGGATCCCGCGAAGATTGAGGCTGTGTTAGCATGGGAGCCACCCACGAGCGTGACTGAGGTTTGGAGTTTCTTGGGACTAGCTGGATACTATCGGAGATTCGTGCCAGACTTCTCTAGAGTTGCGGAATCACTCACAGCTTTGACGAAGAAGGGGAAACCCTTCGTGTGGTCAGACAGATGTCAGCAGAGCTTCCAGGAGCTGAGACAGAGATTGACTAGCGCACCTATCTTGAGGTTGCCTGAGGAGGGAGTAGGGTACGTAGTCTACTGCGATGCATCAGGGACCGGACTCGGATGTGTTCTGATGCAGGAGCGGGCCGTGATCACCTATGGATCACGTCAGTTGAGGCCGCATGAGCAGAACTACGCTACCCATGACCTGGAGCTAGCAGCAGTGGTCTTCGCTCTGATGACATGGCGGCACTATCTGATGGGCGAGCGCTTTACAGTCTTTTCCGATCATCAGAGTCTCAGGTATATCTTTTCGCAGAAGGACCTGAACCTGAGACAACGGCGATGGCTCGAGTTCCTCCAGTACTATGACTTTGAGATAGTCTATACTCCTGGGAAGGGGAACGTAGTAGCCGATGCCCTCAGCAGGAGGACGGGCATTCAGCTACATGAAGAGGCGACGGAGCAGCTAGCCTCTTTGCAGATATCCTTCGTGGATAGAGATGGAGCAGCCTTCCTCCAGTCTCTCACAGTCACCCCTCCACTACTGCAGCGAGTCAGGGAGGCACAGCGTGAGGACGCTGACTGTGAGACACGGCGTGCACTGATATCCTCGGGACAGGCACCTGATGGTTTCTCCCTTGGATCAGAGCACGACATCCTTTTCAGAGGATGTACCATGGTACCAGTAGCTTTGCGAGAGGAAGTGCTGAGAGAGTTTCACACTTCTCCTTTGGCGGTACATCCTGGAGTGGCGAAGGTGTACCAGGACCTCAGACGACAGCACTGGTGGCCGGGCATGAAGAAGGCTGTAGCAGAGTTCGTTTCTCGATGCCTCACCTGTCAGCAGGTAAAGGCAGAGCATCAGGTACCAGCGGGCTTGGTACAGCCCTTGGAGGTTCCGGAGTGGAAGTGGGACGGCATATCTATGGATTTCGTGACTGGACTTCCACGCACTTCCAGAGGTCACGACTCCATCTGGGTGATTGTTGACCGACTCACCAAGTCGGCACACTTCTTACCCATCAGAGAGCAGGGCTCAGGGGAGAGCTTGGGACGTCTCTACGTTCAGGAGATTGTGCGGCTCCACGACATGCCATCATCTATCGTCTCCGATCGAGATGCTTGCTTTACTTCCCGGCTTTGGAAGGGGTTACAGGAGGCGTTCGGGACGCAGCTACGTCTGAGCACAGCCTTTCACCCTCAGACGGATGGTCAGACGGAGAGGACCATTCAGACTCTCGAGGACATGCTCCGCGCATGTGTCCTCGACTTTGGTCGTAGCTGGGAGGACCACCTACCCTTGGTGGAGTTTGCGTACAACAACAGCTACCACTCCACCATCGGGATGGCACCATACGAGGCGTTGTACGGCCGACCATGTAGATCTCCTTTGTGCTGGACAGACCCTGGAGAGTCAGCACTGGTGGGACCGGAGATGGTCCAGGCCACGACAGAGAAGGTCCAGGTCATCCAGGAGCGGATGAGGACAGCTCAGAGCCGGCAGAAGTCATATGCTGACAGGAGGCGGAGGCCACTAGAGTTCGAGGATGGAGACCATGTCTTCTTGCGGGTCTCACCTCGACGTGGTATTCGGAGATTTGGCCGAGGCGGCAAGTTATCTCTGCGCTTCATCGTACCCTTCCACGTCCTCAGCAGGGTTGGCGAGGTGGCTTATCGCCTAGCTCTACCACCTCAGTTGCACTGGGTGCACGACGTCTTCCACGTATCCCAGCTGAGGAGATACGTGCACGACCCGACGCACATCATTGACCATGGGGAGCTTGACGTTGACGATGGGGCGACTTTCACGGAGATCCCGGTGGAGATAGAGGATCGACAGGAGCGGGTCCTGCGTGGGCGATCGATTCCTCTTGTGCGCATCAGATGGCTGCACGGGAATCTCCAGGAGAGCACATGGTAGCGGGAGGCTCAGATGCGTGCTCAGTACCCTCATTTGTTTCCCTAGTTTTTGATGTATCTTTACGGGGACGTAAATCCCTGAGGTGGGAGTAATGTAAAGACCCGTAAAATTCAAGGGAAATTTTTTCTTAATTTTCTTTAGAATTTTACAAGAGCACGGTTTCAAACGGCACCTGATTCCAAGGCCCGGAGTGCCCGGAATCAATTTCCGAAGTTTGGCTCGGGTACGTTCAGTGAATGAACGAGCGGGTTTTCCTAACTTTTGATCCGGTGCTCGGAATTGAAATCCGAGGGCACCGATGAACTCGCAGCGCCGATTTTCGCTTAAAGAGACCTTTTCGGAAGTTGCGTTGGTTCGGGTTGAAAGTTAGTTTTTGAGTTTTAGGTTTAAGTTAAATAAAATTTTGTGAAGAACAAAATTTATTTTTAACTTGTTAAATCCTACCAAAGGGGGTTGGAAGTGGGACCCACATCCACTTAACCTCCCTTGGGAGGATTAAGTGTGGTGGGACCCACACGAACCTAAACCTCTCAACTTTCCCTTAATCTCCCCTCTCTCCCTCTTAAATGTTTGTAAACTTAACATCTAATTAATTACACATGACATGTTAATTAATTAAGTGTTATGTTTTGAAATTTGAAGTTTTGAATTCCTTGGCTTGGTAAATAAAATAAGGAGGGACCTTATTTTATTTTGTTAACCATCTTGTGTGGATTTCTTTTTGAGAGCTCCTCCTCCATCTTCTTCATCTTGACGAAGAACGCTCAAGCTCCGACGAAGAACGCCGCACCTTCCTTCTTCGTTTACCGTGTCAACGAAAAGGGACGCCACTTCTTCCTCGGACAACCTTCGTCGGCGTACAAGTATTCGCCAACGACGTGTCTCTTCGGACGCACCCCTTCGTCATCGGTTTTGACGAACGGCTACCGCGACGCCCGACCTCCGCGACGTCGTCTTCCGCGGAACGTTGACAATCATCGAACCTTATACCAAGGTAGGGGTTGTTGTTTATTGTTTAATTATTCTATTCTTGATCATGAATTTAGCAAGTCTAACGTGTGGCTTGAAATATTTTAAGTTGCGTTATTGCTTAATGTGAGGGGGGCCGGACCGCATGAACACGGCCGAACCCCCTCCATCATTCTTGTTGTATTGCTTGCGGGTGGATGAATCAAGGTGGCGTGGTGCCGTCGCACCACGCGGATAATCGCCCAATCCTTATTGCGCGACGCCGTCGCGCCGCGCCATGGAAGAAACATCAAGAACGCGAAGCCGTCGCGCCGCGTTGAAGAAATCATGATACGGTGGAGGGGCGCGGTGCCGTCGCACCGCGCCAGATGACGAAAACCGCGGCCGGTTCCAGGCCGCGGCGGAAGAGAACACCGGCGGCCGGGCCGCCGGCGTCGGAAGCCGAAGGGGGGACCGGAATTTCCGGTCCCGTTGGAGAAAAACCGGCCGGCCAGCTGGCCGGTCAGATGACATTAAACCGGGGGAATTAATCCCCCGGCCATCACATAAAACCCCCCCTCTTTATGAGGGGGGAGCGTTTTCTTGAGGGGGGGGGGGAGCCGGCCCCCCGGTTCCGCACAAACAGGCCCCCCACGTGGGGGGGGGGGGGGGGTGTTTTAAAAAAAAATATAAAGGGGCGCGGCATATAGCCGCGCCGCCCCTTCAATCAAGCCCCCCACGTAGGGGGGGCGGTTTTTACAAACTGGCGCGGCTGATTGCCACGCCGCCCTCGAAGAAAGCGGGGGCTTTGCCCCCCGCATGCCGACACCGTGCGGCGCCAGGCCGCCGCAGACCCCGCGCCGCCGCGCCGCCCCAGGGGGGGGGGGGGGGGTCGGGCCGGGTCGGCCCGGACCCGGACCCCCCCGTTTCGAACCAGTTCCGGTCTTTTGGCCATAACTTGAGCCTCGGAACTCCAATCGACGAACCGTCTACGGCAATACGATCCTTGGATTTAGACGGTCGTTTCGGTATATCGCACTCAAGGTTTCGGATTACTTTGAGTTCGGCCGGGTTGGTTCGTTCACGAAACCAACCGGGCCTTCAGAGCGGAAACGCTCATATCTTGAGCTACGGACGTCCGATTGACGTGCCGTCAGTCGCGTTGTGTTCCTCTTAGTGAGACGGATCTTTTGGCATACTCCGCCCGAGGTTTGGACGCAGGTGGAGTACGGTCGGGTTGGGTTTGCCTTAAAAACCAACCGGGCCCCGGGGACGAAAATGCCAATAACTCTCAGACCGGGCGTCCGATCGACGCGCCGTCTGTTGCATTGAGTTCCTGTTGACGATACAGAACTTTTGGATACATCAACTCTGGTCTTCGTGACAGTTGATGTATCAGACTCTCGGCTCGTGGAGCGGACTCTCCGAACGAGCTTGCTGTGTGCGGGAACCCTAGTGCTGGCTGCGACTGTTACTGTGACTACTACTGCTACGACTGCTACTGTGACTGCGACGACGACAGTACAGAGATCCTGTGTGGATTCGACGACGACGAATACAACACTCAGCGATCCTACGTGGATCAGTGCTACAGGTCCTGTGTGGGCCCGATCCTGTGTGGGTCCGATCCTGTGTGGGTCCGCGCTCAGCGGTTCTGTGTGAGCCAGCGCCTACAGGTCCTGTGTGGGCCCGATCCTGTGTGGGTCTTTGCGGGGGTTAGTTACCTATCGATCCTTCGTGGGTCCGACGACTTAGATGGATCAGTGATCATCTTTATCGTCCTTTGAAGAAGTATACCTGTGTGAGCTGAATCCTGTTGCTTTCCTGTGTGGATTGTGTTGTGCAATCCTGTGTGGATTACATTTTGCTTTCCTGTGTGGAATACGTTTACTTTCCTGTGTGGACTGAGTTGTACTTGGGCTCGGAGGTTAGAGCGTATTTGAATTGATGACTTAGGTATATGTATGGGCATATACCTAAGCAGTGTCAGTTATTACTTCGTGATTGTTACTTTTCTTCGTGGTTTATCCTTTGTGGATTTGAGAGACCTTCAGGGGTCTCGGGGTCCCTACTGAGTAGCTTATACTCACCCTTGCACGGGCTTTTCCCGCACTACGTTGTGTTGGTTGCAGACGACGGATAGCGTTGACCTTAGCTGGGGCTTGCAGAGCGGGACGGTACCCGGAGGTGGACCACTGGGCGGGACGTGCTCGGGGCGGACGGCGGGACCCGTGGAGCAGAGGAGCTATCTGTACCCACCCTTCAGGTGGGATTTCCAGTGGACAACTCGGAGTAGCGGCTTTTACTTTTCAGTTGCTGTTTTCCCTTTCGAGTTGTACTTTACTTTCGGTTTGGGTTTGTATTCTGGCCCATTTACTTTTCCGCACTTTCAGTTGTACTCTGCTTTTGTTTAGTGTTTACTTTCCGCTTGCTTACTCTGTGGTGTTTGTTTACTTTTCAAAAGGCAATGCCTTCCCTTTTTACCGGGATTTACGCCTTGGTGCTAGTCGCCAGCCCCTGGCCTATGGAAGGCGGGCTTGGGGTAGTCACGGCACGGACCCCGAGGGCGGGTCGTGACATCCTCAAGGCCATGTATTTTACCTTAGGGAAAAGAAGGCTGTGTGGTTTTCTGAATCCTCCACTTCTTTTTTTATCACAATGATAATATCTCACGTGGTCTTAGAGGTTGGTGAGTATCATGACATCCACATGATCCCGAACATTTTGGCATCATTCCAAGTGTAAGACCCATTCAATCATGGATCTTCTATTCGATACAATCCAAAATAATCTCTAACCTATGGGAATCATTCCAATTTTGAGCCACAACCAATCATGGAATTCATATTCAGTATAACCCCAAATTGTCCCTAACCTATGGGCACCATCCCAAGTGTAATCCACTACCAATCATGTGCTTAATATTTAGTATATACCCCAATAATCCCCAACCTATGGGAATCATTCAAAGTGTAAGACCCAACCAATAATGGGCCTCCTACTCTGTATAATCCCTAATAATAACCAATCCTTTATATAAGGACCCAGCCTTAAAACATTACTTAATCTTGAATTAAATGAATAATTCACATTGAGGATATTTTTAGGCTTAGAGTTTTAGATAATTATGCATAACTATTACATCTCAAAAGTTACAAAGTAGACACTTCTACTCAGTTTCCATTTTTTCATAAAATAAAAACTCTTTAAAAAAGTGTCATGTCCAATTCCATATTTTAGACAGCATGAATTTCCTTGATCCCATCCTTGAACCTATTCCACTTTATGTCCTATGAAAAACATTTCAAAATCTTGGGATGAGCATAAAAAACTCAGTAAGGAATACACAAAGAAGGAAACTTTTAGTTTTTCAGAACAACAAGTAAACCATGAATACTTTAACATAAGTAATACGTTTCACCTTTATGAATGAGTAAATACTCTTCACTAAATAAAAGATCACTACTTACCATTTTGTAACCAAAATGTTACCCATATAAAGAACCCATAACATATAAAGGTAACTTGGAACATAAACATACTTAAATGGAATAACCATACGATCGACTTCCACACATGTCACTAAATGGAATATCCATACAGCCGACTTCCATACCCAATTCATTAGAGGTTATAACATAACCACCCATCCTGATATTCACGGCAGCACCCGTCATTTGGTTTATCACGTAAACACCCGTCAAATTTCAAAGTACCATTATAAAATCATAAGAAATAAAACAAATATAAATGAAAGAAAACATTTCCACATTTCAATCAAAATATATCACTTAAATATATTGACATAAAAAATCCATTATCAAAACCATTTTCAATACCAAAATACATAAAATAGTATATGGTATTTATTTTCTTTTAAAAACTTTACGGCTTGTTGAGGAAGCCAAAGATCAAATAATACTCGCAGTGGTGGAAAGGTCATTGTCACCACGTACGTTAAAAGAAACATTCCTGTTTTATCATTTAGTAAAACAATTCGTAGAAAAATATTCCCTTTGAATGAAATGAAAATTAAAAGGAGTTTATATAGAATATAAAATAAAGTCGTGTATTAAAACAAAATATGCCTCAGATAAAGGAGATTGAGACGAAGTCCATTACCTCGTGTCCAACTTGACTCGATCATTCTTTAATCTCCTGAATAATAAACTAAAGTTACTTTCTACATGATTAATAACCTTTTTCAAGTTTATTATTCCAATTATATCACTTATTTCCATGTTATAAATAATATGTAATCATTTAAGTTAATAATGTTGGTTTTGTCGATATTTGATACTTAAGTCAATAATGGAATTCGTATTATTACATGTTGATCATGTGGTCAAAAGTTCATTATATCCAGAATGATATTCATGATTTGGATATCATATATATCATATATATTCAGAATATACATGTATTTATAATAGTACATAACACTTATAGGTAATAAATGAAATGCACCGTTCATGGAGACGGTAATCCGTACGTACGCATGATCACTACTTCCATTTCTATTTCATATTTAATGGAATTAAAACATAATGAAACATAGTTGTATTATAATTCCAGTATTTTATCATATATAATATCATTAAACCTATCCTTTATACATACCAAATATAGTATGAACGATTCATATCACTTTGAGGGGGCAGTAGTCCGCACTTCCTCAAATGAAATTATCGTGTTTACACATAATGGACACCATAAAGGTATGCCATAAATGAAAAATACAGAAGAATAAGGAAAACATAAACATAATATATATCATATATAAATACAATTACATCTTAATGGACACCATGAGAGGCGGTAGGAGATATTTGAAGAATCATCATTTCGTGAGGTAGTAGTTCGCCGTCCAGAGAAACAGTATGTTCTTCACCTATTAGATAGAGGTGTGTGTAAGTGTAGCTCAAATACTTCTCATAAAAACATCCTAGTATATTGAAGATACTTTTTTGTTACAAAAGAAAATAATAAAAAGAGTTTAGGGGGTTGGAGAAGCAAAATAAAACAAAAGAATATAAGATAAGACCTTACCTTTAAATCGGGTAACTCCTCTTGGTTTGAACCAAAAGGGTTTCTTGAAGAGGTTTATGCCTAAGGTAAGGATTCTAGGATGAGGAGAGGGATCTTGGGAGATTATGTGATCAGAGATTGGGCGAGCCAAAGTGCTTGAGAAGTGTGAGAAATGGGTAGGAAGTGGGGTCTTTTTATAAGAGAGAGGAGGGGCTCTTTTAGGAAGCTTGAAAATATTATTGTATTATATAATGTTTTTCATTTTCTAAAGGTAGAAAAATCATTAAAGTAGAAGATAAGGTGTCCCATGTTAGAAATAAAATCATCCAATAATAATTTGACAAGTTTTGGATATTATTTTAAACTTTATCTTCTTATTTATTTAAATCATTCATTAATGACGTAAACACTGCATCATCATTGTGTCATAAATAATTTTTTTTATTTGATGTCTAAAAATTATAAAAAATTTATCATGATGTAGGAACTATTTCTATATTTCTAATTAATATTTACATTAAATAATATAACTTATACAACCCTATGTAAAAATTTTTTTAGTAAAAAAATACATGTTTGGGACATTTTTATTTTTACTTTAAATAAAAGGTATTAATGTCATTATATTACCCAAGTGGCTCCATGGGGTCCCAAAAATTGAACCATGTATTTTATTGGTCGTCCATGACTCTTCCAATAAGGGTAGGACAAGTTTAAAGGTAATTTAATATTATTATAATATTATTTTTACTTTTAATTACCCTAATTACCTTTAATCACAGTTAATAAAACTTAAAAGTTACTATTCACCAAAAAATATTTTCATCCCATTAAACTACATTTTACTTACTAATGATAACCATGTATGTCGGATTTTTGAAATTCAATTCATATAAGCGGTAAAATTTTATTTAAACAAAAAATCATTTTTTTAACTAACACTTAGTGGTTTCAATATTCTCCAAAAATTGAATTTTTTCAGAAAAATACCAAAAATTGACCCTAAGATTTATTTGGTATTATGAATTCAAAAATGATTTCTATTTTAGAAAATTAAAAACATATAATTTTCATTAAATAATTTTATAATTAATTCTCGTTGTCAAATCAAATAGCGTGTTTTTAAGAAACAATATCTATCAAAATATTGATAATTGTTTATGTCCAATTTCCAAGTGAAATTAATTATAATGAACACCATTGGATTAAATGGTAAAAATATATTCTAACTACACTCTAAAACAAATTAATGAGATAATATATCAATATAATTAAATTATCGGAAAAAGCAGTTTTGAAGTAAAATGCAGTATTTTTCACTATTCATTAAAAAAGTGAACATTGTCAGAAAAATACCAAAAATTTATCCAAATTAAATTTAAATGTCTCAATTATAAAGAATAAGTTTATTTTGACAAATAAAGCATATTATATTGTCAAAATATATATTTAAAAATGGTTCACCATCAAAAGGCGGTAAAAAAATCTTTTAAAAATATTAGAGTATTCCATGCTTAAGATTGGATTTATTCTCATTTTAAGACTCTAAAACACTATCTAATTAATAAATAGACATAGATATTAAAATATATTATTATTTACTTACTTTGGATGTTACAGTTTAGGTATCGCCCCAAGTGTATTCCCCAACTGAATCTACAGTCCTCATATTTAGTATAATACCTAAATATGTCACAATACTCATTCACGAGGGCATCATCCTTAGGAGTAATCCCTAACCAAATCTCTAAAATGGCCAAGGTATCCTCTGTAGGAGTAATCCCCGATATAATCCTCTTAATTTTCTATACTCCCCTACTAGAAAAACTTTTAGAAGGCCTCCATCAGCATTGGTCCTCGAAACCGAACTATGTGGACTTTGATTCATATCTAAATGGGGTACGTAGAAAGATTCCATGAGCTTCAACATGAATAAACTAAATCGTCCCTAGTTTTCTTTAGGCCACATTACCAGTCTATTCTTATTAAACATGGGAATCCATATCCCTTTTAGGTTCCATAGGCCATTTCAGCATAATTACCACACCAAACATTGACTAGGAACCTTCTTCCTTGAAATCCTTGATACATGATGTTAAAATTCATGGTTTGGTCCTAATAATATGACATTAACATTTATGATGTTTCCCATTAAGTGGTTCTAAACTATATGGGTTATAATTCCTTTCAAAAGGATATATTGGAAGCTCATCCATGGGCCTGATCTCGATATAAAAAAACTCCCATCTCCCTGGATAATGATTCACTCCAGAGCCCCCCATAGTGTGGTTCAAAACTATTACCTTGATAAGGAATAACAAAAGAATATATGATCAATACATAAGAGGATACCATTGATGGATAACCTAAAACAAATACATATATCTCCATTAATGAAGAACCTCAGATACATACAAATGATTCTATATTCCACACATGATAATGATTGATTGTTAATTCAAGGGTTAACCACATCATAATAGGGAATTAAGGAAGGATTCATGAACATATATTAAATCTATAAGAGAGTCCCAGAGTAGGAAATAATTCCCCGTAAAAAGGTGTGATGAGATCGACATCCCATCCTCTCGACCAATGTGAGTTCTTATGTATTGTTTGTCTAGTGTCTAAATGAGTGCTTGCCTTTGGAATGAAGGTCCATGAGTTATCATGGATATAGAATCATTGGAAATTTATAGTACTATGAAAAAACCCCATTTGATATTGTTTGGAAGTAGTAAACCTAATGTTAATGATTTTACAATACTCAACCCCTATAATCAATCGTCAAGCACAATGATTTTAAATGGAAACAATTTTAGATGATGATTTCATCAGCATTTGGTAAAAACTAAATGGTTGGAAGGATTATCTTGTATTAATTGATGATAAAAAATCTTTTTTATGCATTAAAAACCAAATTGTAGACCCTTATTCTTTACGAGAATAAATTCTTTTAGTGTATCACCATTCAAAATGAGATATTCATCCAGGTATATAGAAAATGTACAAAATGATGAAAGAATATTTTTGGTTGTTATATATGAGACACCAATTTCATATTATGTCATGAAATTATTAACTTTTAAGTATATGAAAGATAAGAATAAATAATTTAATGACTTTTTTTAGTCTATCCCTATACCCATATGGAACTGGGAACAAAATGAAGTAGATTTTTTCTTAGTTCTACTGAGAACCTTTTAGAGTCATGCGACTATTTGGGTGATTGTGGATAGACTCACTAAGTCAATACACTTTCTTCCTATTAAACACTACATCATGGTAAGGGATTTAAAAATGTTTTGTATCTAAGAAGTGGTCATGTTTTGTGGAGTTCTAGTTTGAATTATACCTAACATAGATCCTTAATCCACATCCCGATTTTGGCGCTCATTGTAATAGGATAGTGGAACTCAATTCATAATGAGAATGAAATATCATCCTTAGATGGATGGGTAGTCTGAATGAACCATTCAAACATGGGAAGATATGATCAGAACTTATGTCATGGATTTTGGAAGTTCATTGGAAGGTCACATTCCTTTGGTAGATTTCTCATATAATAACAGATCTCTAGTGAAGATACATATTGCCCTATTTGAGGTTTTGTATGTCCATCCTTGACGTTCTCCACATTTTTGGGTTAAAATTGGAGGGAAATTATTTATCAAACCAATTATTTTCCATGTGACTGTGGAGAAAATCTAGATGATCTGAAAGTTTATGGATATTGATTAGATCTGATAGAAATCATACGCATATAATCATCACTGACCATTATCATTTAATTGGAGAACACTTTTCTTCTTAAAAGTATCACCAATATTTGATCATCAACGCTTGGAGAAATAAGGAAAATTGGGTCCAAAGTATGTTAGACCATTAGATATTATTGAAATAATTAATTCTATTGCGTATTGGATAACCTTACCATAGATATTTCATTCCATTCATAATTTATTTTTTGTTTCTCAACAGAATAAGTATCAGTGGGATCCCAATCACGTAATCAATTGGGATCATGTTTCTCTTGAGCCTATTTTGGCTTTTATCCATGAATAAGTATAGATTATGGATAGACAAGAAAATACCTTAAAATTAATATTTATATCCTTAGTATGAGTTTTATGGAATAGTGGTCAATATCAAGAGGAATAATTAGAACAAGAAAAGTTTATGCTTGAGTAATGGACTGAATTTTTCAAACATAATGTCAATTTATAGTTCCTCAAGGATATAAAGCTCAATGGTAGGGAGAATACAGAACATCCATTTTAAGTTATTCCATATTTTTATGCTTTTAATTTTACATTTTAAATAATTGTGGTAGTTTATTAAAATATTTTTAAGATGATTAAAGAGAATGAAATTTGGAATCTAGCTACAATATATATTCACAATGTAAATATATTCTAGGAATATTCCATGAGTTTTCTCAAATATTGAAAGGGTTTTTCCAGGTTAATTGATAAGTATATTCATGATGTGATCCCTATTACTCACATGAAACATGTCATTGGGATTTGTGCCCAAGGTGATGTAAAATTCAGTTTATACGACCTCTTGATAATTCACATTGTGAATTATAAATTCATGTAGTGAATCTGTTGGGTCCAGCTTATTTTTAATCCTTACAATTATTTTAAATCCTCATGTGGTTTATTTTCTTTTCCTCTCAATATCCAGGACCAACCAAGGTGATTTACAAATATCTTTGACATATGAACTTTGAATCTAAGGAATCATTGAGTGTTCGATTGTTGAAATAAAATGTTAGAACATTGTTCTTCCTTATTATTATCTATATCCTTAGTTTTTATTGAATAGAACCATAGATTGGCGTTTTAATACCCCTACCTATGTGTTTGTATGTGTATTTAAGATATATTATTGGGTTTTAATAAATTAATGGAAGGAAGTGGTTATATTTTTCTAATTTTATAATATCCATCATGCCAACGAAATCAGGGTAGGTGGGTTTTCTGTCTTTCCACTTTTATTATAACTCCAAGGGTTTTAGTTTTCTAAAATATTTATCCACTATATTTCAATTGTTTTATGTACTAAAACTCCACCAATTATTTTCTTACTAGTTTAATTTGAAATTAGATTTTTGGTGTCACCCATAATGAATTGTTAAATTTATTAACAAAGTTTATTTAAATAAATGATGGTTTTTATGCAAGTTGTAGAATAATGGATTATTGTTGACACTTATAAAGGAATGATTTGATACATGTTCATGATTGTATTGTACAAGGAAATTTTTAAATATACTTGGTTCTTGATGATGAATGGAAAGTCATAAAGAATAATTTTATATAAAGTGATGTCTTGGTAGGAACAAATCACCGCTCGCAAGAATATGGATGATATTTGATATGTATGGGTGTGTTCACGTGAAATCATAGACAATTATTCCAAAATATATTTGATGAATTTATTATAATTCAGGAAAGAAAATAGATTATCATTAGATAATATTATTTTAGAAAACCTATTCCTTTGATATATTTTCAATTTTTAAAACTGTTTAATGCTTTGATATTCTTCTTGCTTGTTTTACATCTTGTGAGCTAATATATTTTTTATATTAGTGGAATATGGTAAAATTCACAGGGGTTTCCTAATGGGTATGATTAATCACACCCTATATAGTCACCTTAGTGTGTATATATATGTTATTTTATGTGATATATTAAAGGGATAAATTTATTTATTTTCTAGCGGCGCTACTTGATGTCGCTTTCATAGTTGGTGGAGTTAGAGATTAGAGTTGGTTCATGTTTTTGTCAAGAGTTGTACCACCTCATTGGATGAGTATCTTACTACTTTGGAGTTTTATTTTATCTCCCTTACTATTATTTTATTAATCTAAATTTCCCCATATTATTGTCTATTGATGGATTCATCAAATTTATTATGGTTGGGTTTTGGTTAATGCATCATTTAGATAGATGTCCCTAATTTTATTTATTATTAAATTGATATGTGTGTGTGTGTTTATTAAAGGGTAAATCATTCCCCCGTGTCTCTTTTGTTTAAACCCTTAGTTTTTATTGCTAGCCTTTGGGGTATAGGGAATGTCACCTAAGGTTAGTAGCACTTCTTCCTCATCTCAAGACAACGAGATAGTAAAGGATGTTAAAAGTGTTCTAGATAAATGACCACCATTGATCAGAATACCATCTCAAATAATACACTTCAAGAATAATATTTTCTATTTTATTACATCCCAAAGCTATGAATATCCTTTAGAGGGAATTAATCCATTTCTCAGCTACCAATGGACTGGTAGTTCTATTAAAATATGGAATATTTTTTCATATGAAGAGATCTAACATAGGTGAATCACATTATGAAATAATAGGTTTCTCTATACTGGAAATTTTATTCTTCATAACCCAAAACATATTCCCTAATATAGCCATGATCTAATCAATTTCAACACTATATGTATTGGATTACTCAGTAAAGAAATGAATACATTGACTATGGGTGTTGATTCACTTCCTTACATTAGGCATCATCACTAAATAATTGAATACATTATGTGAACTCATATTCATAATGAATATTGATCCATAAAATAAAAATCCCTCTAATGGTAAAATTTCTCAAATACAATAAGGTATTGTCTTAATTCTTATGTTATCTATGTTCATTTAAAATCAGGTTCCCAAAGTTTCAACTAAAGTTTCTATGATACCAATTGTGATAAACGCAACTCTAGTAACCCAGATCATGTGCTGAATTTTTTATTGGCATAACATAAAAGGGATCAAATCAATAAGGATCAATTAGTTTAGTATTCTTGAAGAACCAGATACATACATGATTTCCATATTACATTGTAAATATAAAATACATAGCATAATACACATTCTCAAGTCCCCTGATATTATTCACAATATCCTTATTTTATCCTAGAGAAAATAAAAAAATAAAACTGAGATAATATAATCATTAAGGGTTATGTATAGTGGTTTATATCATGATTAAATAAGAAATAATAAACATGAGAGGATAAATAACTAGAAACACATTCCATTTAATCAATAACTTGAGAATAGAATGCATCCATGTGTAATATAAATGTAGTAATCTCATGGAAAATAATAACTAAATTCTAAAAGAATGAAATGATTATTAATGGACATCATGATCTTAGACATCATAATATATTTACTATCAAGAGCTTGTGCTAAGAAAGCTTAATAAATGGATATGTGTACACCAAAAACCATTTAATAAGTTTTTCCAACTGGTTTATTGCATGAAACCCATCGATGCATGAAGGGGATATCTGTAACTAGGCCCCACCCATCTGTGAATTAAAAATGAATTCATCATATTTTTAATTGTTAATTTAATTCATAAATAATATTCTTTATAAACAAATATCGATATTGAGTAAAGGAAACAAAATATTAATATTTCCATAGTGAATCAAATAACTTTAATTATAAAACAAAATATGTAGAAATGGTATATAATTTAGTCAATAAGCATATCCATGATAAAAATAATATATATATTTAAGAAAAATGTAAAGTACAATAAAAATTATATTAAGAAAGTCAATGTTTCAAGTGAAAGTAAATGACCATGAAATTAATAAAATATATAATATGACCATTAATTCATCATAAATATAGGTTTTTCAATGAAATTATATCCTTTGGAGAAATAAATAAAATTAAAGAAAAAAATTTAAATAATATTTCATTAAATATTTTTTTGTGAAGCCACTTAAAAATTGTACAAGTTAAATATCAAAAAAAATTTATAGAGATTGTAAAATCCATTAATGTTGTATACATTAAAAAGAAACATTCCTTTTGAATTTTTTTAAAGAAAATAAAAAATATCCCTTTCAGAAAAAATTATAAATATTACTTTTAAAACTTTTAAAAATTTAGAGATAAAATAAAATATCCTTAATAAATCAATTGAGTTATAAAATGGACTTTTTTAAAACAATTTTTAAAAATATGGACATAAAAGAAAAATATACTTGTTACAAAGAGTAATAAGTCCGTTTTATCTTATTAATATTTATTTTCTTAATTTAATTTTAAAATAGATGTAGAGTTATAAGAAAATATGAAAATTCATTAAATATCCATATTTTAAGAAAATAGGTAGAGTTTATGAAGGATATATTATAATAATCCTGAATTAAAATTAAATAAACCCCTAAAAAAGATATTGTAAAATAAGTTCTTACATATTTGGTAACATTCAAATTGTAACCCTTAAAAGAGTAAAATTGAATTGAATATTTAGTAATAATTAATAAATATATATTCATATTAAATACATTTAAGGAAAATTATATACAACACATGAAATTAAATATTTACATAATACTAAATATGTCTCAATGGAGTTGAAATTGAGACAAAATCCCTTACCTCTAGTTCAATTTCCCTTGCAAGTGATTTTAACCTCTTGTATAATAAAATTGGATATATTATAATCACATACCAAAACCATATATATTACTATAATATAATATGTGATCCATTTATAACATTTTCAACATCAACTTATTAATAATTCTTATTAAAAACATCATTTTTAGGTGTTAACTATTTCATTCTTCATTATAATTTCAGTTTGATAGCTGAGACCCTTATACTTTTATTACAACTAAATAATCTACATAATTATAATAATGGTATAATTATAATATATATTAATTATATATATATTTTTATTCATCCATAAATGGTAGATATAGACAAATAAATTACCCTTTTCATGGAGATGGTTGACTGTACATATGCATGAATGCTATTTTTACTTTTCAATAGAAGGAAAAAAATAAAGGTAAATAATAATAATTATTTAAATAATTTATATTATATCATATATATCATATTTATTAATTAAATTTATCCTAATTACCATCCATGAAAATATGTAATGGAAAATGAATCACATCACTTTGTGGAGGTGATAGTCCACACGTACACACGAGTGACGTTATAATTTTTAAATGGATTAGAAGATAAGATGGTATAGATGATATTATAATTATATATTTATATTTATATAATAAATATCATGTATATTCATTATTTACCTATTTATAACCATCGAATTAAAGTGGGAATCAAAAACAAATTACCCCACTACATGGAGACAGTGAGCTGTACGTATGAACGAGCGATGTTTTTTCTTTACATATGTTAAAAAAGAGATGGAAAATGGGTGTAACATAATAATAATATCATCTAAGTATATTAATAATACTTTATTTATTATTTTATGATGGGTTAAACACCTTAATAATAATTAGAAGAATAAATAAACTTAAAAGATTTAGAAAAGATGATTACCTCTTCTTCGATAGACTTTATTTAAAACCATTTAAAGAACCTTGGGATGATATTATATGAAGACCATAACCTCTAATTCATGTATAGAGGATTTGAGAAGTTAACTGTTTTTGTTTTGGTCAAGCTAGATGGCTGAAAGTTGTGTAAATAAAAGAAAGAAGGGGTGTCATTTTATAAGTGAGGGCAGTGGAACTCTTGTATTTATTTAAAGTATTAAATTAATATAAATAATGTTTTACGGTAAAATGGATAAAAATTGATATAATTAAAATATAATAGGGGGATGATTCAAAATAATCTCATATGAGAAAATATAGATATATTTTTGAAATGATTTTCCCCTTATCTCGTAGTTTTAACCCCCATTAACCCTTTTGTTAATTTCCGTGATACCAATGTTTTTTACCCTTTAGGGGTCAAGAAAGATACTATTAATAGATAAGTGACACCTAAATGGACCATGAATTACATTTTAAACCATATCCAATTAACATGGACAAATATAGTATTTTAAAAAATTTAAATCATTAAATAATATATTATTTATTTTAAAATATCATTATTGTCATTTTGGACACTATTCATTTAATTTCACATTAAATAAATCAATACAAAAAAGAAAATAGAATATAATGAATGAAAACATACCTAGTATGTCATCAATACCTATAATTTTTTTGGGATAATTTCACAACTTGAAAATCATACTATTTCCATGGTTAAAAACATGGTAATGGGGCCCAAAACCATGGCCATAGCCTAAGACCACAATTTTCCAAATTTGTGGCCATTATGGCCATTGAAATGGGGTCAAACCTATTTATATGGTTTAAACTGTGGAAATAGGTGGTCTATTTCCGCATTTTTCCAAATCATGGAAATATGACTCGTATTTTCCACCTTGGCAGTTGACATATGGCCATAGTTTAAATTATGGCCATAGGTTTTATTTCCAAAGTGGAAAATTGTGGCTATAGCTTAAATATAACATAGCTTAAATATAACATGTCACCAGCAAAATTCAATTTCTTCACCTCACCAATGGGATTTAGACTCCTTTACATTACAACAAAAAGAGATTTGTGTAAAGAAACATACATATATACATATATATATATATTATGTTATATATATTATTAAAAACTATAGTGTTAACATGAAAACTATGGCAATTAAGTTTCCCTCTCATTTTTCTACGGGAAATTTTTCTACCGTGCAAGGGAAGGAGACCTATAGCCATAGTTTTTAAAACCGTGGCTATAGGTTTAGGGTATAGCCATGATTTTACTAAAAATATGGATATAACCCTTAAAAAATGGTCTATATCCACGATTATGAAAGCTATAGATATATACCACACATATAGCCATGGTATTACTAAAACCATGGCTATAGGTAAGTGGAAATTGCCTAAATTTCTACTTGTGTGTAACTTATCCAAAATATATTACATTTAATGTTTTTAAAAGAATTTACTCAATTTTTATACTTCTTGAACAATAACTGTGCCAACATTATGTAAGAATTTAAGGTAATTATTTATTTAATAAACATCAAAAATAAATTACCATGATAATAAATAATAATTAATATTTAAAATAACCATTTATAACTAAACAAATTTTTTTTGTCCTTAAAAAAATACTAAATTTTAACCTCATAATTCCAATTATGGAATCCATTTTATGAAATAAAATTCTTTTAATTTTCATAAATTAAGTTAAAGATAAACACATAAAATGCGACAAAAAATAATTTTCTAGAAAAATGACTTTTTAAGCCTAAAAAATGACTTGTGTCAAAATAATTTAAATTTATGATTCTAATGTAATTAAAATATATCATATATAAATTTAATAAAAAATCAAAAATATAATTGAACTTTTAAATTACTTTATTGAAAGGGAAGAAAATATAGTTTTATAAAAATCATTATTTTTCTGCATTCACTAAAAAATAAATCTTTTAATTTTCTTTGAAAAATTAAAATTAAGCTAATACTGGACTGATAATTTCAAAAAATGATAAAAATATTTCATAAAAATATTTTAATAGGTTTTCATTGTTCATTTAAACTCAGTGATTTATGTAAAACAAACTATTAAAAAATTTAGATTTATTTAAAAAGGACAATATCATAAAATCTTGGGAGTGTTATAGCGATCCTCCCGAAAAAAATGATACCCTTATTGAAGCTCTCACTTACTTAAATATTTTCCACCTTTATATTATCATATATCATAAAGTAATTGGAATATACTATCCAAATAGCTTGGATGATTCCTATAAATCCATGGATACACTATATGTGGAAGAACCTTTAGGTTGTTCATTTGGTGATCCTAATCAAACAAAAACAGTGACAACAATCAAAGAAGTAAGGTATGAATGTTATATATTTATAGTTTACATGTTTTCTCTTCATATGAATGTATTTTTTTTGGGATTTATTGTGTCTTTATGTGTCCACCAATTCATTAAGCATTTATTGATGCATATATCTCTATCGCTAAAAAGTATATCATTTATCCTCACATTGACATCTCCAAAATTCTCTTCATTTGATTATAAAACTCATTGTAGAAACTTTATATTTTTAAAAAAAATAATATCATCACCATAAACAATAAAAATAATAGATAACAATTTATCTTCTTTGATATAGTTCCTATTTTCCACACTTTGTTTTTTAAAATTCAACATATTCATGCATGTGTCAATGTCATGACCTGACCTCCATGGGGAATTAACCTATCCATATGACCCCATGGTTCTCCTTTAATATCTTATTTTCTTTCTTAATAAACCAGAAATTATTACCCATCAGGACCACTAATGAAACTAATGATTCTACCACATATAAACACATGTTCTTTAAGTGTTGTTTTCCTCACTCACACACACCTTGAAAAACGTCTCAAGAGGCTACCCATCTTAACACTACTCCAAGCCATGTATATTAATCTATGAACTTTTTATTAGAAATAATATTGAAAAAATATTCAACTTGTTTAAATTATTAGTACCAATTAATACTTCAAGTATTACTTCTTTTAGTTTTACACTCTATACCCCTTTAAAATCCAATATCCTCATTCTGGACCCCATACCTCAAACATAGGTAGTGTTGCTATAATTCTGGTTGAGTACTCACTATCATATCATTTATCATGACTATAACCATCTAGACCCTAAACCTGATCATATTAACCCATGAGTCTCCTATAATACCATGATTTCCTTCCCAATACACTACATGAAATTTCCCACCAGGGTTACTTAAAAAACTAATTTCTATTCCCACAAGTTCCTTCAACATGTTTCCCCCCACACACCCTGGGAAACTTTTCAGGAGGTCACCCATTTTGAAACTACTCTAAGCTAAGCATGATTAATTGTGGAGTTCTTATCAAATAGTCCCCCAAAAATAAAGGTGAAACCTATTGACATGAGTAATACCAATTAGTATTTTAAGTGTTAATTGTTCCTAGGGTGCTATATTGAATTTGTGATTACATCACTCAATATAAAATCTCTTTCTTTATTATCTCTAAGTAATAATCCTTTATCTTTATCTATGTTAACTTTATCTTAAATTTTACCATTTGAGAAATTTGAATTGACATCTCTTTGGATGATATTTTATCACATTTAGACAGTAATAGTAAGAAAAATACTTATAGTATCAATCCTTGTATCCATAAAAAATGCACTATAAAAGGTAATCCCTTCAAACTATGAACACCATTGTAAGAATGTATTATTTTATTCCTCATAAATTCACCATTTAATATCACATTTTTGAAACACCCACTCTTCCCTAGTAATTTTTTTCATTGTCTTAATTAACTACTCCCAAGTGTTCTAATTGTCAATTTTGTCTAATTATTCATTCACAACATCCAACCATTCTTGATGTTTCAATGATTAACCAATACTTATTAGATTGTTTTGATAAAACAATAGGGTATTTGTTCTTTTCCTTAAACGTATCCTTTTTAAACCACCTTTTCATGATCACTAATTATATTATGAACTTCCACCTTCTTCCATAACCTCAGATAAACCAAATTTAGTTGTGTTTCATCACTGGATAAGATTGAATCATCATTTATTCTAATGAACAACACTTAAATATTATGTATTCATAGAGTTTTTATTTCTCTTTAAAACACATTTTTCTTCATCTCTGTTACTTTTAGAACATATTCTTCATCTTCTACACTAATTGGATAATAAATATTTATAAAAGTGAAAACAATTATTATTATTACGTATTTTAATCAACATTTATAGCCCAATCCACATTAAATAATCCAAATTGATAAATATTTCCTTTCCTATAATAAGTCATCCTAAAATTAGGAGTACATTTTATTTACTTGAGAACCCTCTTCATTAGAACAAAATGAGAATCTTTTAGTATAGTTTGATAAATTTCACACAATGTAACAAAAAATATGATATATGGTCTTGAAATTATTAAATAGAGTCAAATTCCAATGAGTTTTTTAAATTATATTTGATTAACTTATTTACCTTCATCATTCTTGGAATGTTTTATTTCCATTGATATTGATGTAGAAACTACCTTTGCATATTCCACACTAAACTCTTTAAACAATTTTCAAACATACTTCTGTTAAGAAAGCAATATATGATTCTTATCTTGAGAAATTTTATGTCCGAAGGAGTACTAAAATTCCTCTAACATTAACATCTCAAAGATTATTTTCATTTGAATGAAAAAGTCCTAACAATGTTTTTTTCTATTTTGATAAATAATAATGTCATTAACATAGATAATAATAATAAGAGATACCACCTCATTTTCTTTGATGTAGATGTTTCATTCCACGTTTTGATTTTTAAAATTCGAAATATTCAAGAAAGATTCATGATGTGAATATATCACCTTTTTAATCTATAAACTATTTCTTTGTCATATCTAGGTAATAATACTTCATGTTTCTCTATGAACACGTCATCTTCAAGTTCTTCTTTTAGGGTTTATGAATTGACATCTATTTGAAATATCTTGTTTCTTCTTTGAGTAGTAGTAATAATAAAAATACTTATGGTATTAAGATATTCAACTAGAGAAAATTCCTCATCAAATTAAATCCCTTTAAGGTGATAAAAACTTTAGCAATCATGTCTGGTTTTGTTTCTCATCACTTCATTATTTTCGTTCAACTTGTCACTGAACACCCACTTTGTTCAAATAATTTTTTTATAATTCTATTAATTACTAAATTCCAGGTTTTTCCCTCTCAATATATTCTAATTATCCATTCATAACATCAACCAATTATTGATGATTCAATTCTTCACCAATACTCATTGGTTTATTTTGAGAAAACAATAAGGTATGTGCTGCTATCCTTAAACTTATACTAGTTAAAACAACTTGTTATTGATCACCAATTTTATTTAAAAGCTAAAAATAATTAATAAAACTTGGATAAACTAAACTTGTTTTTTATATATTCCTCTAATAATATTTAATCATTATCTTTCTCATGAATATCACTTCAATCTTCTATATTTCTATAATTTTTATTACAATACAAATTTTGCTTCATCTTCATCACTTCTTGGTCTTTTTCTTTATCATCCAAACTCATTTAATGAGTTCTCTATCACCTATACATTAAACTAATCAACATTATTTGTTATTTATTTGTTACACTAGTGATAACCCCTTCATTATGAGGATAAACAATGAAAATTACGTCAATAAATATTTTTTCAATAATTCTAATGTTTATCATTTCACTTTCATAACTCAGTGGATGAAAAAAACCATTAATTAATTAAATATAAGAGTATTAATGTAATAAATTTTAAATGAATACATGTCTATATTTTGGTGATATAATAAATAATTTTTGAATCTTTATCACTATCCCAATCACTTGCCTTTAATAACTATTTTTTATGTACTATTATTCACTAGTATCATTCAATACATCTACCCCAAACTTCTATTATTCTATTTAGAAACACTATTTTATTTTGGGGTATATGGTACTCTAAAATCATGTTTTTGATACCAGTATTTTTCAAATAATCCTGAAATTTTCCCCATGCGTACTCAGTTCTATTATTTATTCGAATTTTGTTCAAAGAGATACCACAATCCTTTTTTTTTACTTCTCCTAAAACTTTTAATTAACTTTGAGGAATCTAGATTATTAATTATGAATGTAATACATATAATCTAGGTAATTTAATCAGTAAAATATATAAATTACTTATATTTGTTTGTAAATTTATTTTTCACAGGCCCATAAATATCCAAGTTATTAAGTTTTAGTGTATGAGATGTTTAAATCTATACCTTCTTGTGTGAGTTCACAATATTCCCTTTTTCTACATAGAAAAAAACCCAATATCTTTTTCTCTTAATGATAGGGATATCATGAACATTTTATCCATGTTTATGTGTTTTTATGTTCATATAGCCATGGTGGAGAATACTTTGATTCCATAACTCATTCACTTACTTTATTCATAAATAATATTTATAAAATATCACTCTTAAAATAAGTTACCTATTATACACTATTATTTTGTTTCAACAAGAATTTTTTTTAAAATATTTAACAAAGACCCATAATTTTGATAAATCATATGATTTCTTTCATCACATATATGTGAAATAGTTAAAACATTTTCTTTCTATCCACCCACATAAAATGTACTCTTCGATTTTAGAATATTCTTTCCACTATCCACTGAGTAAAATACTTTAATATTGAGTTAACCATAACTTTTGAATTAAATTGAACTTTATTTACATTTTTCAAAATAATTTAGAAGCTTTATATCTCCTTATCTTGTTTGAGGAACATTTTCTATCCATAAACCTTATATGTTCCTATTGTGAAGCTTTCAATGAAACTTCCAATAAACGAGATTTATCTTTTCCTTAGTTCTATTTATTCTGAACATTTTATGCAATATTATTCATAATAAACTAAGCTTTAAGGATGGTATTTCAACTTTCAAATTCATGAAATGGTTGGTTACACATTCCATAAAGTTATTGTAACATCTAAAACTGATTTTCCCTCTTCACCTCATAAATTTATTCATCCCTTTGATGTTTTATTTTTTGAGTGGACTAAATCACCCCCAAAACATGCCTACACAGTCTTCTAGGTTTATATAAATAACATTAATTTAACCAAAATCTCATTAAAACATTTACAAAGCCACTTTAGTATTTATAATATGAAAAAATTAAGTCTTTCTTTCCAAATAACTTGTTATCTCGATTTTGTCACCTACTATCCATCAAAATTTTGTCTTATAATTTTAGTTCTGTTTTGAAATGAATTAGTATTAGATACTAACATAACATTATTATGATTTTAAAAATTATTTATTTAAAATTTCAATCTATAATTTATAGTATATTTTTTAATCATTTAGGCATTTTTTAGAATTTACATATTTTTGAAACTTCTTTTCTTTTTTTCACAACCTTCATTACCTTCACATTCAAATTAAAATCAATATCTTATTCCAAAAATTTACAACATTGTACTCTTACTGAGTGGGGACTTTGATGATTAAAATAACTATCATACTTATTGGAGGCCTCTTAACCCTTGAAACTTCCTTTTGAGCATTCCGAAACTTCTTTAATTAACTTATGGAAGTTAAAATTGATTTTTTCGAATTGTTTTCTTCTTATAGAGTTTTTAGAACACTTTAAACATATTTATAGTTACCCTTAACCTTATATTATATATTATTTTATATTATTATCTGTAATGAGTAATACCTTATGTCACAACCTTCCCACATAGGTACCCCTCCTTCATCAGTATTGAATACAAAATGACCACTAATGCCCACCTCCAATAACAACAATAGTACTAAATCACAGTAAAACTAGGTACATTATTACCCATCCCCACCAAGGCTCGATAAACCAACAATGAATCTATGTATAGTAAAATAGTATTGAAAGAATGTATCTTAAGAAGGTACCCCACAACTACTTCCCCACTAATCAAATTTCTGTCATGCCCCAATGACATGATAGAGGAGATATATGACCTAAATCTTATTTTGTATATGATAGAAATGGTTGGTCCATATGAGATACAACCTTATTGTGATGCATTACTATATAGTATTTTATAAAATTTTATTCCACTAATTTCAATGGCATGGTTGGATGACCTCTCCCACATCAAATTTCATTTAGGGAAATTTTTTAGAAGATAAAATGTATGCGAAGTTTTATAATTTTTTGTGATACATGAAATGGTTGTGGAATTTAATCATTCATAATAAATTCTTGGGTAAATGCATTAACAAAAAGGATAATAATCTTGTATCAAAAAATAAATACACTTACATGTAATTAAAATGAGTGTGTATTTGTTTGTTTCTTTATGGTCATTCGAGACTCATTGAAACCTGAAGCTCTATACTTATTCATCCATAATACATTGAGGTGGTAGAACATCATGGTTGAATGTTATTCCTGTTTTTATGATGAATGATTCATCCAAAATCAGTGTATACCTATAGAGGTTAGATTATTTTTGTTTTCCACTTCTATTATATTCATCAAACACATTGAATGAATGTCAATAACATAGAAGAGGAATCTTTGGTGAAAGGTATTAATACTTATAGTATTTATTCATTTCATGTTTAGTGTGGTTTCATATTTCTTGCATGGGTGATCTTGGTAATGGGATATAATTGCTTCTGGTACTTCTAAAAACTGTTACTAGGCTCATCTAATCCCTAAAAATGGTATAAATATAGATTCTAAAGTGTTAATTGATTTTCTGGAACTCTCATGCATGAAAATGTGACAAAGTTATAATCTCCTCCTAGGGGGTCCATTGTGATGAAAAGAGTTGAATTCCCATAAAGTCGGGGTAATGGAGTTCATTAATAGTATTTTATGGATGTCATGTTGGACGTGTCTATATGAGGTAATGTGATTCATGAACTTATAATGGTATTAGAGTATCCCATGTGTTTAGATTTATGAAATCATGTATGAAATAAATAACATAAGATAAAAAGAACCTTTTTTTCATTACTACATTGAATCCAAGCCATCATTACGCCATGTAGACCCCTCATAGTACAAAAATGACATGTCACTATATTGTGTTACATAAGGGGTGATCATTTTAGAATCACCACATGAAATACTATAGTGTGGTGGCAAGATTTTCAGACTATAATGTTTATTTGTATGGCATGTGAAAGGACTATGCTACTCTACTACGATATGGGGAGGATTCTGTTTTTGATATATTTGAGTCTCATGGTTCTTCTATACACTTAATTCATATCTACACTATAGTTACTCCCATGGTTTCTTAACATTATCCCATAAGGTTCACCACTATGTGGGTTAAGCCATGGTGTGTTAAAAACCAAAGAAAATTTGATTTTATATATTTTTTAATTCTGATTTGATTTTATTTATTTATAATTTTGTAATAAATTACTAGAAAAAATATATTGGAATATTTTTAGATTGACTATTCATAAATTTTTTATGATTTATTGTTTAATTTTATAAAACATTTATTATAAATATTCCATTAATATTGAAGAGTTAATATTAAAAAATATTTTTAAATATTATATGGCATGCCTTATGAGGTTGCAATAAAATGTTTATTTAGAGATCATAATTAGTAATTGATAAAGAATTTATAAATGATGATATAAGGTCAAAATATAAAATTATTAGTATTATAATTATAAATTGTTCAAAATAATTAATTTAAATTATTAAAATTAAGAATTCCATATTTGAGATATTATTTTAGCCTCAAAAAAATTGTTTTAATGATTTATTCAATCAAGGTTAATAAAATATTATACATATGATATTTAGATTATGTAAAATTATTACATAATAGAAATTAGATTATATAATTTTTATAATTCATAAAATATCAATATATTTAAAATGAAAATCACATTTAATGATTAATATTATTGAGTTTGTATTAGAATAAATATAAATTATTTATATTAACGATTATAGAATGTTCATAAGATTAGCTAATATTATAAAATGTTTATAATTATATTTTATTCACTTATTATTCTTAAATTATTATCTCATGTTTAAATATTTGAATTATCTATTAATTTAAAGGTTATTCCCTAGTTTATTCGTAGTTATAAACTATTTATATTATGAATAATGTATTATTTATTTATGTGATAAGTTTATTATAGGAGATAAATCCATGCATTTCATTCTTGGAACAACTCCATAGAATTTATTTTTTTTATCATCCTTGACCTTTGTTTGTAATTAATGTTATTGGGATTAATTTAGTTATTTCCCATAGATTGTGCATATTAGGTGGTATAGATTCATGAATTGAATTATCTCTTGAGTAAAGTGTCCCTAGGAAGAGGGAATTTGGGTTAAACTGACTACCTAGTTGGAGTCCTATGCCATGTCATGGAAGGTGAATGAGTTTGTCTATATGTCACTCCGAGATTACTCATGGGAAGATTATAAATCACATATAAATCAATGAATTTACATGAAAAGTTCATTTACCTTATACATAAGATGTATTCAGCTACGTGTGAATATAATTGAATTCTATTTTTGGGTGAGTATCACAAGCTTATGGATTGTGTAAAGTGTTTGACAATAATATGGTTTAAAAATATTGATATGGTGGAAAGAATATAATTCCAAGACTAAATATTTTAGAATCATTCATACAAAACTAAATAAATATGTGATAATATGGTGAGATTAAGTCCTCTTTAAATACCATGTTTTATATTCCTTCCATAGTGACACTTGTCAAAGCATCGATTATCCAACTGGGTAGGTTCTTCTATGATAGGGTGCTCTTGGATTATCTTGTGTAAGACAAGAAAGTAATGGATGAAACTGGATCATCCTTTGGTAAGTTCCCACATAGAAGGATACCTATATATTTTCTTTTGTTATAATTTTATTTGGATTTTATTTGTGTTACATTTATATGTGAAATAATTATAAATGATACCAGAGAAATAGAGTTGAGTGGATCTATGCAATGGATTAGACAAAAGGGTTGTCTTCTCGACTATACAAGTGTCATATATGTTATGAGTGGTATGATTTGATACCCAAATAGCTAAATTGTGAGGGGAACACTATAACATAATCATTCATTAGTGATATATAGATATAATTCCACCAATAGGTGTAATTTTTTTTAAAAATGGTTCATTATTTTAGTGGGATCTCCTTTAATATAAGTCCACATTAAATGAAAATAAAACATGATGATCATATAATAAAATATTATATCATTAATTATGAGTATAATAATCATGAAACTAAAACTTTGAAATAAATCCTTGAAAGGAAAATTTTATAATCAAGAAACTCCTAGGAATATTAAAATTTCTTAAAAATAATAAGATTCTATGTGTTAGAGTATCATCTTCTAAAGTAATCAAATTTTGAAGTTGTTCAATTTGTAAATCTATATGATTATAGAAGAACAAAATTATTCATTTTTGGTTACAAATTCATTAAATAAAAAATTATCCATGGAACTTTAGTGTCCAATTATATACTTAATATGATTGAGTATACCAATGATTTATAGGGACTATAAATTTCCTAAAGTATTATTCTAGTTAAGAAATTCATTATGTTGTCATCTAGGGAAATGTTTTTGACAAGATGAATGATTTTGAGTGAGGTTTTGCTGATAATCTTAAATTGTTGATAATAAATGGTCCATACATGTTATATATAAGTTTTTTTACTATGTAGATAGTGAAAATGGATAAAAGTTCAAACTAGGAGAAAACAATTTAGCTAAAAAATCTCAACAATGTTTCTTTAAGGATCCTATGAAGGTTATTGAATGATAGGGATATTAGGAAGAAGAAATAATAATTATATTTGATTGGATTATCCATAATTGATAAAGGACTTTAGGAAACTCCATGGAATTTACATATCAATTAGAGGTGTTATAGAAATTAATTATTTAATTTTTAAGGGTATGTGATACTATACGTATATCTTACAAGTGTTGTAAATATAAATGAGTTCAAAATTGAAGAAATAACTGAATGAAGTGTATTAAAATAGTTACAATATAAAATATTTTCATGATACACAATTTTTCATGCTTATATGGATATAAGTAATGTATGTTTATCCTCATCCCATATCTCTTATTTGATAAGTGAAATTATAAATTAACAAATATTTTTTATGAAAAACAAGAGATGATTAATTGTATACACCTAGTTTATCTAATTCTATAACATATTTTGAAAAGTACTCAATTATAAAAAGGATTTATCTAGGGTCAAATATTTATCTTGATATTTGTTAAAATATCATGTAATGTATTCCCACCACCTATCAGTGGTATGTTTTAATGAAAACATTGTTTTCAAAATAATATATTTGAAGCACATTGAATACCACAAAATAATAGTGTTTTATTTTTTAAATATTCCCATTAAAAGTAAATAAGTTTTATTTCAGAAACGTAAAGAAATTTTTGTATCATAGTAACATATTCTAAAAAATATAGTATTAAAATACTAACAGGAGTTTGTTTGAGCTTAGAGAAGATCGAGGTTAATTAATAAAATATAACACCACTTCAAGATGAAGGTGATATTTCACTGGATATCATAAAAGATATTAGATCTTGGTAGTAAAAAAGAAATGTAAATAGTTACATTATTTAAAATTGATGTCAAGGAAAAAGTGTTATGGAAATGGATCTAAGGATGATAATTGAGAACCAATAAAAAATTATAAGTTGAAAAAATAATATACCATTAAAACCTTTTATGTCATGAAGGTGAAGAGTTTTAATATGTTCAAAGGGTTGGATGTTAGGAATACGATTCCTAAATATCACCATTAATCAAATTATATTACTTTATAGGTGTAACTTAGTAAAAGAGTTTAGTTATAAGGTTTTTTATATGGTCACATATGTGATATGAATTCCATATAGATGTAATGAGTTAACAAAACTAGTTAAAATAAAACACACATAAGGTTGATCTAGATGTGTTTCATATAAAATACGATAGACAAGATCATATGTTTGGATTTTTATGTTTTATTAAGAGTATAAGAATATAAATTGTAATATTAAATGTATTATATTTGGATACATAAGTGTATATATAGATATTCATTTCATGTAGCATAATGATAATTTACCACTCAAAGTATGACATTGAGTTAACCATAAATGATGTCTACCAGGGAGTATTATAGGTTTTGAATAAATATTAATTTTAAAAAGATTGTGATTCTCATATATAGATACAAAATATTATCTTAAGGCACAAAAATGGGGTTTTTTTCACACTGGATGACCCAATAAGTATGCCACATAAAGTTGTATACCAATTTATTTGGTATACTAGGGGTGTGTGAATCATATTTGGGTCTCCATTACCTGAGGTTCATGATATACCTAGAATGAGAAACTTTATAATTAAATAATAGACTTGAAAAAATTCTACATGTTAAATTTACTAATATAGGTGTGATTAAGTGTGTTTCTAATCACATCATAAGTCAGTGCTTAACCAATATGAGATTTATCCTATCACATGATGAATATGACATCAGGGCCCTCGATTGATATGACAACCCTGCTTTTATTACAAACTTAAACATGATTCATTACATAAAACTTCACTTGATACAACAAAGAAGATCGAGATTTTTAGTGTATTTGGGGATTAGGATCATTACATAAAAACTTAAAACATGAAATACAACATCTTCATTGAAAACTTCCTTTACATGACCACTACATTCCCTCGTACTTAGCATTGCATGGGATAACCTGAGGACATGCATAAGAAAAGGGTGAGCTATAAAGCCCAGTAAGGGAGTACACATGGAATAACATGATGAGTACAATACATGTTAGGAAATAGTAATATCAATAGATCATAAGAGAAACATGAACATAAAGGCATGATAAAGAATGATAATCATAATATGGAAATGTGGCAACAACACTTAACATGGAATTAGCATGAGCCAAGGCTCATTACAAATAGAGCATGAGTAAATCCTCATTGCACATAAAGAACAAGTAAACTATCCTTGAAATTGAATTATAATGAGCAAAAAAATCATTGCACATGTCGTATCATGATACTATACTTTACCCAATGCATTGGAGCGCTATAAGGGCACACCCTTCTTAAACATTTCATTTCATGCATAAGTGTGCCACATGGATCACAAAACATGGATTCATAAAATATAATCATTTATTCCACAATGAAGGAATTTGTAATTCATACATGAAACTTTATAATCAATATGTAAATGTTCATAAAGGTGAATACCCTTGATGGAGAAATGGGAATGGTATTCACTACACAATGGCATTGGCTTAGAAAATTGGTGCGATTTCGGCAACGTAACGACATGACATTAGAATTCATAAAAATGGTTGATGAGAGAGAAAGGTGTTACTCCTCATATGTACATGTAATGGAAAGTAAGGATTTCATATATATACATGTCCCAACAATTTTAATGGAATTTAGATTCATGATCCAAAAGTATTGCTTGAATGTAAAATAGGAGAGAGAAGTTCCTTTCGGAATTTCGGCATAGTAATGCGTGTACATGGGAGGAATTTAATGAGATATAAAGGGGTCTCCAATCATTCAAACATAAATAGGGAAGTATTAGGGAGGTGAGATATCATACCCCAACATTCATAATTGAAATTAAAAGGGGAAAACAACTTAAAGAAAAATGGAAAAAAATCAGAGAGGAACAAAAAACCCTTGGAAGTGTGCTTCCAAAGGATAAAGAGAGGCTTGTGAGAGGCTTCTTAGGAGCATGGGGCACCTTGGGAGGATTATATAGAGAGTAGGGTAGATTTTTGACGAACTCCAAAGGCTTTTAGTGAGGAGTAAGTGGAAGCTTGGGTGGGTTTATATAGGAAAGGTGAGGGAATTCTTTATTATTTAGGTTTGGGACCCCTTATATTAAATTAATCCAAAACAGAATCCATACCATTGTTTTTTCCCATGGTTTTTGGAAAATATAATAGGAAAACAATATTTTATAAGGCCAAAGTCCGATATTCTTAAAATAATAGGGTTGCTTATGTGGAGGTGAGTCACACTCTCATGGAAATTAATTTAAAAAGGCAAGGTGTTTAATAAGTCTTGAGGGGCCCATTAATGCTTTTAAAAGTAAGTCAAACAAACCCAAAATCACATTATTTTAATGGTAAAAAATATATTCGCCGAACATAAAGATTATCGTATTTTATTACCACTATTTGGTCATTATGATGTCATAAAACACATTATATATTCAAACAGTATTTAATTTTTACCCAAAAATTTGACTATCTCAGAAAATTATGAAAAATTCACCGTGGGAAAATTTCGACGTCCTGATTACAGATTTAACATTTATTTTATCTAAATAATTTTCTAAATATGTTAATTTTCACTTTTAAAATAAAAACAACATTTATCGAAAATTCATGGGTTTTGACAGAAATGGCTTTCAAACCTTAATAAAAATTATAATTGCAATCATAAAATTATAAGATAATTGATATTTAATAAAATATAATTTAATAAAAATGATAATATTTTATTAAAATATTATTTAATTCAAAAATTCCTTAATTTAATAAAATAGAAATCTTAATTAAATAATAACTAAAATCACTATTTGTACTTTAAAAACTATTTACAATGTATCAAAAATGACATGGAGGTATATTAATTATTATATAAAAATATAATATACACAAACACAGTACTAAATATTCGTTACATAACCCTTTAAAATAGCCGCATAAGACCTAAGGGTAAAGTGTGCGATGGTGACAGACTCTTGGGGTGGCTCAGATAACATTGCTCGAGTGGTAATCTCTATCAACTTCCACTTTTCCCGTAGACAATCTCATTCGAGCTTGAAATGGTGAATCTCAGCTTGGGCTTGGTCAAGAGCAAAGCCCAAGTATGCCACCTATTTTCTGAGCTCTGGAAAATGGGCTTCGTATGTGGCAATTCTACTGGATGAGGCCATCGCTTCCTTTTTCTGAGTAAATTTGGATTTGTTAAAGCCCAATATTTATACTAATCATGTGATCACTGTTCAACGACTATATTAGAAATGGTCAAAATTCTTAACATAAAAACAAAGAAGTTGACATTATATATAAACATAAAGATACATTTAATTAGATGAAGAGGGATTTCCATTAATGAAACATTTGGTCGTTACAATCGAGATAGTGTATGGAGTGTGAAAACACACCTTGAAAGTACAAATGATGTTCATATTTATTTGGATGTGTGACATGTGATGTGTTTATACATGAATTTGAATTAATTTTGGTGTATTCATCAACCCAGTCAGTTAATACTCTTATAAGTGAGAACATATGAGTTAGCTATATGGGATTGACTTGATCTGTGTCCTATAGCCACTTGTTGTATTTGAAAAAGTAAAAATACAAGAATTTATGTTTTTCTATGATGAAGAATGTTGAAAATAGATATATAGATTCATGTGTTTGATTGAGATCCTGAAATATCACTTTGTCACTTGATTCTTATTTATGATTTGATAGAGCATGTTCATCCCTTACATTTATAAATCCAATGATTCATATTTATTGTCAATGATATAATGGAATATGGGTTCAAACTTTTTGGGTGATTGAATGATGATTGAGTTTGAATTAGGGGGTTACTATAAAATTATTTTAGATTTAATCTAAATAGAGTATTTTCTGGGTATTCCCATGTTATTAAATATGTTGTGATACAAGGTTAAGTAAATAATAGCTTTCAAAAAATGTTTTGGAAGATATCCAAAATGATTTTTTCATAAAATATTATGACACTACATTCGATGAAAAGGGTTTTCATGAAAAACTCCTTCCAAGGTACCCCTCCTAGAATGGAGATGAATGAAGAAAGATAATGACCCTTGAGTCCTACCTTTAGTTTGACCCACATTGGAAATAGGCATCAAGAGAATAAAAATATAACATAAATGGAAGGAATCACTATGACATCCAATGAGTCACTATTACAACTAATTTTTTGTTTTATTTATCCTAGAATGTGTTCATAGTGTTCTTAGGTGTAGGGGTCCAGAATCGTGAGTTTTTTGGGGGATAGACCAAGGTGCATGGTTAGAGAAATGTTTTTCTAAACGGTGTGACAACTATGTAAGGGGTGCTATAGATTTTGACAGTGTGGTTTAATATGGTTGTAGAATGGTTTGTCAAACCATGAGACACCCTAGAGAAAACCATGTGGATTATTTTTTGTTGATATTGGCACATTATAGTTGGTACATGGTTTAACCATACAGAAAAACCACGTGACCATGTGTATATCATTAAAAACTATGAATTTACCCTTTTGAACCTATCAATTTCTCAAGGTTTGGGGGATCTTTTTTCTTCCCCCAAATCTACAACCCCTCCTCCTTGGTCTTGGAGCTCTACACCTTGGTGGATTTCCTCTTGGATTCTTATTGGTTTGGCTTGAAGTAAGTATATTTGTCCTTATTTATTGCCTTATTCCCCCTCCTTAAGCCTTGTTCATCCATTTTTATGGAGTTATAAAAACCCTAGGGGAGGTTTTGAACAAATTTAGGGGTTTTAATGGGGTTTTTGGTTTGATTTTTATTGATTAGGTGTTTGAGACCTTGTTCTACCTCATCTAGGTGGTTGTAATTGGAGGAAAAATGCATTAGATAGAATCCAAGGTAGATGTCTTTATTTAAGTGAGTTTTCCATGGAATACCTTTAAATTTAAAATAAACTTTCATTTTTATTGTTTAAATTGCTATTAAAATGGTTTATTATTGTTTTTTATTTAATTTATAATGTGTTTCATGGATTTTTTTTAGAAATTTGGGTATTTAAATAGGGTTTTATAAATGGGGGTGGAATGTGTTCACCCTAAGTGATTGATAAATTAGATTAATGAGGTTTTATGGGTTTAAATAGATTTATAAAATGGTTTTAGAATAGGTATTACCTTTTAGAGTGTTCCTTGATAAAACATGAATGTTTTATTTGAGGAATGGCTTGATTGATATGGGAAATTGTTTGTAGTTATGTTGGAAGAGAGTAGAATATGGGTTAACATGGTGTGAGTAAGGGGCTTGTTCAAGGGACCATGTGAGCCTTCATAATGAGGACTATAGAAGCCTCTATTTGTTTCCAAGGTATTGAGTGAGACCTTGGGTATTAATTCTATGCAAGATTCCATTTGGATTTCTAAGAGACTATGCGATCACTTGGAGTTGGGTCTGGGGAAGACCACGAGAGATTCCATTACTTATCCAGCAAACATACTTGTTTACTCACTCATGATAGGACCAATGGTTAGAGAATCTAGGTGCATGTTACTCATTCCATATCAGTTTACATGCTTTATGCATTGGATTAGTACCATTTTATGTGATGATATATATCATTTCAATTTATTTATTTTCTATTCATACGATTATATGTTGTTAGTGTTATGATCACATTGATTATAACTTTTGATTTTGTTTGAGCATGTTGTACTTTCTAGTCTAGTTTAGATATTTAAAAATGTCTGGAAATTGTTTTTTAAAATAATTATTTGTTTTGGAAGGGGAAACCAAAGGTATTTAAAAGGATTATTTGAAAATGGTATGTTTTCATTGTAGTTTAGCTATGAAAAGTAATTTCAAACTAGTTTATCGGCTACATGGGTAAAATAATTAAATGTATTAATGGTGGTATCCTACTAGGATTAATTACTCGCACCTTTCTTGGTACCTTTTTTGGTGTTTACAGATTTCATTTTGTAGGACATAGGTAAATTCAAGGGACTATATTTCAAGGTGTCTCTTCTTGATTACTGCCATATAGGGTTCCGGGATTGAGGCATGGTCTTGCAGGGATGGATTCATATAGAGTCTTTTTCTTTTTATTTTGTACCTATTGGTTTTCACTTGGTCCTTGTTTAGAATTTTACCCTTTATTTTTATATTGTGTACTTTATTTTGAGATTCCATGAAAATGTATTGTTATGGCATGCTTTGAATTTGAGTTTTTCATTATTTATAGTATTTATTTTTTTCTATGCTATTGACCTCGATGATATCAGTGTGCCCATACTAATTTATAGATGGTTGTTATTTTTTACTAAGGATGAAACCATTCCAATGTTCTAGTTTTTTATTTCCATTGCTTGTCACTAGCCCTTGGTGATCAGGAACACGCTTCGGGCCATGTGGACGGTCGAATCAGGTGACATGTTAGGTCAACATGGATTGGTTCATTTCAATTAACCTCTATACAATTTTACTAGGAGATAAGCTAAAAAATGACCAAGAAACTTCAATATATAATATAATTGAAAGTAAAATAAATTATCCCACAATTAAAGTATATCATAAACAGATACAAGATTCTCTAAATAAATACCCAAAAAATAACTAAGGTAGTGACATATCAAAATCTCCATAAGTCTGAGCTAGTAATATACAATATGTTCCAAATATTCCTCATAGAAACTTGAAAAATAGTTTGTATACACGTAGGGTGAGCATAAAATTCTACTCAAGAGGATTATACCTAATGTCTATTCTGCACACATGAAAAGATCATACTAATATACCAATGATCAATATCAGAAACCACAACACCTAAATTGTCCAAATAACTAATCCCATCCTCACTATGACATTATCACCAAATAACTCATCCAATTATAGTAACATAACAATAATTATATCGATAAATAGGTACCCCACACCAGTTTCACACTGGTTTTCAGCTCTAACACCCCAATGTCATAGGTCATTGTACTATCATATCTGTAACACCCCGAAATTTTATGAGAAATATTATTTTTAATTTCTTTAATTTATTTTGTTGTACGCTTCACCAAGATTATCTTGCGCTATATGCAACATTGTATTATCTTGTAGTGTACACAACACTATTCTTGGCTTGTGATGCACACAATTTCAAGTTCTTTCGAATAAAATTAATTTTACACAACACCAAATATAGATTTTGATAAATGTATAATTGAACTATATTTTGAGTTTGTTATACGCAAAATAAGCTTTCCCTACACGCAACCCTGACTTGGCTTGCATTACATGCAAGAGCGACCTTACTTAATAGCGTGTGTTGTACGCAATACTGAGTTTCACTAAACAATGATATATTGTTATAATATTATTATGAACTAGACATTATGAATAGTATTAACCGAATTTTGAATTTTATAACATTATAGTTCATCATACACATTTTCTGAAATGAGTTATGAGAACAAAATCATTTTTTCGAACAAAAGAATTATTTTTAAAAAAATGTAGTTTTCCCGCCTTTTGATGGCACACCCATTTTAAATCTAATTTTTGAAAAGTTTATAAGTTCAATTTTACAAAATAAAATTCTTCTTTTGAATAAATATGTAAAATTTTACATTGGATAAAGTTTGGATATTTTTCTGACAACGTTCTTATTTTGATGAATAGTAAAAACACGCTAAATTTTACTTAAAAACAACTTTTTTCATCAAGATAATTTATATGGTTAAATTATAATAGTAAATTGTTTTAAAGTATAAATAGAATATATTTTTACCATTTAATATAATTGATGTCATTATCCTTGGGTGTCTGTTTTTGTTATGTATTAAGTATTCCGCAAAAGTAATGTAATGTCCATGTACATCATGCTTTGGGTCTCTACAATATCTTTCATATAGTAACCCTTCATGAACACACGTAGGCCATCACATCACATCATATCTCACCAAAAGACATCTAAGCCGTCACATCACATCAAATCTCCCCCAAAGACACTTGGTATACCACATTTTATCACATCACATCTCATTAAAACACAATCGGTCCATCACATAACATCATATCAAAACTATAACTAAAATAGTTGGGAATCAGGAACATGAAGGACATCAACCTCATTCCCTCTACCTACAATGTATGACCCCCACCATAATACATCCCATCAAACATCACTACAATGAACTTTTGACTTTTGGCCATCAAACCCTATGTATGTCAATATCTCTTAGAAGAGAGAGTAGGCACATGCAGGTATCCATCCATACATCCTCACCATTAGGATGTTGGAAAAAACACAACCAATTTTTTTTATCATTATAAATTGACCAACATGGGTGGGTTGTGTATAGAAATAATGATGTAAAATAAAAATATATATAGTATCCTCAGCACACAATCCCAACCAATGGGTTCATGATAATATTTCTAACTAACACACAATATCAACACCAAACCTCACAACATCTTACAATTTCAAAACTATCTCTATACTAAAAACACCACAAAAACAAACCACACCATAACCACATTTTTTCATTATCAAGTTAAGTCTATTTCAGTATTTCCCATTACTAACTAATTAATTATTCCAACCCATTCATTTCATTATTCTAGACCATTTATTTCACATTTATAAAAGAAAATTTAAGCCAAATTTTCCATTTTAAATAAAATGTTCAATATCCATTTCAACCCATGTAATTTTAATTTATCATTTATATTTAATTGAGTTACTACCCAATAAACTCGTATAACACACCACAACACAACAAAGAATAATCTTCATTCCAACTAACGCACACCACCACCATTTCACATTACCACCACTCCACATCACAACCACCATATCACAACTAATTCCCATTACATATTCCATATATCATAACCAAAACTCATCACAACCTCCACAAAAAAACAAACAAACATCACTTCAAGAAAATGCAACAACATGTCACATATTCGCATAAATTTTTACCAATTTATGAATGGGATTCTCACAACCTTTCACTTTACTTTTCATGGGAATTTCCATGAAAGAAATAATTTCTAGGGGAAACTAATTATGTAGTTGGATAAAAGGGATTAGACAATTCCATTTAAGGTTATAATAAACAATGGAAATAATGGTTACACAGTTACAAATAAAACAAAGTAAAAAAATCCCCCAAAGGCCATGATTTTTAGTAGGGAATAAATCAATTATAAACACAATATCAAATAATATCAAAAGTTATAAAGCATTACCTTTCATCCTACCTCCCCATAAATTATAATTAAACCAATTCAATATTTTCATTAGGTCATTTCTTACTATATTTAGAAATATAAAAAGTGTATAACCTCTATCACATGATACAACTAGATGAGAAATGAAGGATCCCTTACCTCAAATGGAGCTTCCCAAATCACTACACTTGGTTAAAATAGGAGGAATACCCCCACCATGTACCTAGATGAAGGAAAACACCCTCATCACCCTAAAAACCCATAACATATTATAACCAAAACACGATTAAAACAATATTTTCTTCTTTATAGTAATGTCTTCTGGATGAATAAAAGGGAGAAACAGGGAGAAAAAAATTAGGGGGTACTCACCTAAAACTACCAAATATTGATATCTTATAGATGAGGTTTAAAGACACTAAATGGGGGATGAAAGAACTCATTGGAATACACTGAGGTCCCATAATAACCATGAATAAATTCGGGATAATGATAGGGTTTGTGGGGATTTGGATTTTTATACCCATTCTTAAAAAACAAAAGACACCAACACAGCCAAAAACACAATTCAACATAACTACATAAATGGGTAAGACTATGGTTCAAGGGGGAGGGTCCATACCATATATTGGATGCCCAAATATCCCTCTAAAAAATAAACTATCACCACACTATAAATATGATAAAACAAAAATAAGGCCATGAACCATCTGAGGCCACTACACCATAGAACTAAAAAACCTAGAAGGGGTATACAACATAACCCATATTTACATTGATGCTACCCTAAAATCAAAAGAACCACAAAAAATCTCACCGGGGACTCCATGCCACAACTAGGGTCTCCATGTCAGAGATATGCCGAAATGACAGTAGCATACAAAAATTCATCCTGAGCCTTTGCAACACAACCAACCTATCCATGATGCAGATGGATCTCTTCCATTGAATTTCCAAGGATCAATTCTGTAGTACTCCTTTGATATATGGTATTTTCTCTAACTCTCTATTCTCCATCCTAACATTTTTAGACCCCCCCATACACCTCCACTACCCGAATTACCAAAGTAACATATCAAAAGTTACAAACCATTATATCATATATCTATCAAACTATACTCATCTTCTAGAATAAAAACCATACCCTAGACAGGAAATGGAAAAGGTTTAATAAACCATCCCATACGATACCTCTTAAGAATACCATTACAATAGAATTCCAACTCCAACCAAAAACACCAAACACATCTAAAAATATTCTCCAAACAATCTTTACAACCACATTACCATACCATTATACTATCCTAGAACAACCTCATTCTCACATAACCATATTCACCAGCATCTCAGGCTCTACACAGTCCAAACTAAAATATTCTGTAACAAACACACAATATTACCCCAGTCACAAAAACTAAGGAATACCACCTTACAAATAAAGATATTATCTACTTTGGGTAGAATTTACTCACTTGAAAGGTTTTGAAACATGAAAAAATGGAACACATGTTGATTAGGATAGTGTTATCCCTTCCTAATTGGTTTAATATTAAATCAGACACCACATTTCCAAGAGAAAAGAACATCTCATAAAATAAAATGGTTCAAATATCACACAAACAAGGAAAATAAAAACAAGACAAAACCTAAAATGACTATAGATACTAGGAACACATATATGTATCATGATTCTAAGTAATCTCATCCAGAACACCATGCCTCCATAATATAATAACCAAAGTAATGGTTTATCCATGTATAACCTTCTCTCAATGATCCTAGATCTCTATTGGTCACCCCACAAATGTCTTGTAATCCTCAATATCCAAGTCTTCACATTAAATGACATGAGATTAATTATGAAGATACCAATAGAGATGAGATATACATAAGAGATATTGGATCCTACCTAGTAATAGTGGAAGAATTAATCGATAAGACACCTTTACAATGCACCCCAACACCTTAAAAGGACCAAAAAACATGGTAGAGAGCTTATTTCCCATGCTAAACACCTTCTATCCACATCAAAGAGAAACCATTAAGAACACATGGTCTCCAAACCCAATCTCCAAGGTCCTTATCCTACAATAATGATAAAAATTATTCCAGTCATGTATTTATTTTATCCTTTTGTGAACAACACGAAACTTCTCCATCACACTCTATAGCACATCAAGACTAAGAACTGATGACTCCCAAACCTCATCCTAGAAAATAATGACGTGGATTCTAATAAAAATCCTCAAAATAGTGTTATGATGATGGATGAGTTGTAGATGTTTTCCCAAGAAAACTCAACCAAGGTCATGTGATTTTACCAAAACTCATTGAATTTCCAGATGGATGTCCACAATATATACTCCATCATCATTATAGTCTTCTCCATATGCTCATCTGTATGAGTGTGGAAAGTAGTGATGAGGCACAATAGAGAGCCAAAATCATGATATAATACTTTCTTAACTCATGAGGTAAAATGATAACAAAAATCTAATAAAATGAACCTTGTAACTCTATGTCACCCCAAAAAATAATCCACATACCTCCTTTCTAAAATATCATTGACACTTAACTCATTAATCACTTGGAAGTGTTCTAATTTCATCAACTAATTTATGATCACCCAGACAAAATAACAATCTCTCTAATATTAGGGAAGCCCTTTGATGTATTCCTTTGATTTGTCATCCCATTTCCACTTGGGAACATCCAAGGTATGAATTAGATGACTGGGAACTTGGTATTCTACTTTTACCTACTAGAAAATCAAAATCTAACCCAAAAACTGTGCCACTACCCATTTCATATAGGGCCACCAAAACTGCATTTTCAAGCCATGGTATATCATATAGACTCATGGATGTACAAAAAATGTGATCTATTAATCTCAAGAATAAACTTCATCTTACATATCTACTCAAAAAAGTAGTCTCCCATGAAATAACTTCTGGTTCCAACTATCCTCCAACCATCCCTATAATGAATCACCTTGGCCAACATGATTGTGAAATAATTCTTCCTCTTAGTCTCCCCACTAATACTTCTCCACCTGCCACATCAGAGAAGTCTTCACTTTAATTTGAAATAATAAACCTCCACCACCAACCTCCCCTTTATCTAAGTGTAAGGATTCCAACTCCTCCATCACTTTATAAAAATCTTTAGACTCTTAAATAACATTAATTAGTGAATTCCTTCTAAAATCATCAATCAAGACATTCCACATTCTTAAGGTGTAAGATATCTCAAATAAATAGTCTTGAACAAACTTCATACACATTTGTTTCCATAGATTTAGGTCATGATGATAAAAGATATACCTCAATCTCTTGTGATCCATGAAGACCAAAAAGCACTCTTCAATGATTTAATGTCACCATACATCAACCCAAAGACAACCAATTATAGCTCAAGAACATTGGTGTAATAGTTATGCTCATGTGGGTGTAACTACATAGACCCATAAGAGATCAATACTTTATGATACATCAAGATACATCCCAATACTATATGGGAAGTTTCATAAAACACCTCAAATACCCCCTCCTTTGGAGACTAGTGCATTATAGAACTGATCAATTTTCCCTTCAAGTAGTCAAAATCTACCTGACACTAATCTATCAAGATAAAATCCTTGTCCTTTCTACTCAAATCTATCAATGCGACCATAATCTATGAGAAATTATATGTGATCCTTTGTGAATAGACTATGAGACCGAAGACACTATGAACCCCTACATTTTCTTGGGTGCTTCCCAAGAAACAACTACTTTGACCTTTGATGGGTCTAGATCCACACCCTGTTAATTAATAATGTTCCTATGGAAATTAACCTCTCATGCATATAACATACACTTGGAAAACACTCCATTAAGATGATAGCGTCAAATAACTTGCAAGAGAGATATAAGATGATCAACATACTCCTCAAAATTAGAGTAGATCAATATGTCACCAATGAATGTGAATATGAACTAGTTTAGGAATTCATAGAACATGGATTTAATGAGCCTCACTTGGTGAATTCATGAAACTGAAGACCATGACCCGGAACTCGAAGTGAACATACCTAAATCTAAAGGAATTATTCCGGAAATCATCCTCCTTCACCCTAAACTGGTGATATACACAACACAAATTGATAATATAAAGTTTACTAGATCCTTTAAAGTAGTAAAAAATATTTCTTGTCCTTAGGAAAGGGTAAATATTTTTGATAATCCCATGATTCGACCTTTGATAGTCCTTACACAACCTCAAATGACCATCCTCCTTCTTGGAAAATAATACTGAATCACCCCACAGTGTTACAATAGGCCAGATAAAACCATTACGAATCAGAGAATCTATATGAATCCTCAAATCCCATGACTCAAAGGGTTCCATTTTATAAGTATCTATTGAAATTTTAGTATCACTAAGCTATAGATCTATCTTGAACTTTATATCATGTCAATGTGGTATTGTCTAAAAATCTTATGGAAAGACATCAAAAAACACCATGAAAAATCTAGAATCATCCTCCATACATGAATCCACTAATTCTATAGATAACTCGTCCATGAAATAAATAAGCGGATCTACATGTATACTTCTTAAACTAACAACTCTTATCACCAATGAAAACTACACAGTCATTTTCCACATTCAAGAACATGAATCTCCCTCATAATAATTAATAAAAAATACCTATAAAAACCCAGTAAATACTTAGTAGGAAAATTTAAAATTGAATTTATAGAAATAAAATATTTTCACACGACTTAGGTTCTCCAATAATCATTCTATACCCCTTACACACATTAAACAAGTTGTTCTAGGATCTGTTTAGTGTAGTAAACACTAGGGGAACTAGAAGTCACTCTATAAATAAAACCATGGCATAGAATATAGTGGGTGAAAAAAGGAGTTCAAATCTATTGAATCAAATAAGTAATATAAAAGGGTATATGATAAACTGATAGTACCTCTAATGATATCGAGTCACACTGGTTCTGCTACCCCCACTATATGTAACTAACTATGCCTAGCTCCTCTAACTCTATGCTAATAGAAAACTCAATGACCATGATCAAGTAGAGGTCCCTAAATATAAGGAAGATATTAAGGACAACCTCTTCCTAATCTATCTCCTCTCAACATATCATAATCCTACTTCATCTATTTCCAAAAAAAATATGATGGAAACTGCTGCTAAGGATGATGCTTAATCAGACCACCTCTTCAATAGTGAGATCAAAGAACTATACGAAACTAATTTTGATGATGGACACATACACCCCCAAAAATAACACTGTACCATAGCCTTATAAGAATCATGAATACCATTGGACCTAAAAGTTTAAAAGGAAGATACTTAGATCAACTCCTCACTGGTCGATACCTTGAACTCCCTGAAACCTGAGATCATACACTAACAACCCTTCTCCTTGAGAAACCCTATTTTCCCCCTCTTTTGGAAACCTTTTCATGAGTGAATACAATAAAAAAACTCTATATCATTTTTAACCTCTAAATATATTGGTAAGGTAAAATTAGTAGCTATATACTTGATAGATGGAAAAAGTTCTTGCTTAATCCACCATGCTCGAGACTCCTCATCATGAAAAGGATACAATGTAAAGAACCAAATATCCTTGAACCTAATCCCAAGATTCCACATAGAAATGTTCCCATGCTAAAGAGAGATAATCTCCTACCTCTTTACTTCCTCCATGACTGACGAGAGGAAATATGTTTGAAACTCCTTCAAAATGTCGACCCATGAGACATCTACCTCATTCCGCTCACAGCGATATAGTGTCCACCACTAATTTTCAACCACTGACATCTGAAGAACTACCAATGGAACCCAATACTACACTAGGGATCATACAAAAAAAGGTGATCTCAAGCTCCTCCAAATAGATCTCTGTTTCTAGATCAAAAACAAGGATCATGTACTTCCCCATGATATATAGTTGTATGGAACAAAATGCCTTCTTCCATGAATCACAATTGTTAACCAGCTCTACCCACTTACAATAAATCAGGTTATCTTGCCGATCCTTCCCTAACCAATCAATATAAAAATGATGACCAGGGTCTATAGATGAGAATTAAAACAATGATGTCCTAATACCGATAGAATGAAATTTCATTAAGATTAATGTAATTAATTTTAGCTTCCCAAAACCTCCCAATTAAAATAAGGTTATATAAAATCATGATGCATGTACCTCTCATAGGTCTCTACCCTGTAAGAAAATACACATCACTTGGTCATTAGGAAGGATCATATTCCTTTCATTAGATCACAAGGGGATCTAAAATCATATATTCTAGCTAGTATTACCTAACCTATGCCAGACCCAAATATCAATTGATGTTGTTGCACTACCAACCCATGTAATCCTTACTATTAAAAACTCCACTCTCCATCCCATATCTCAACTAAAGACATTGATATAATTCTTTCATGACCCATCACCTTTAAGCTACCACTCCCAAAACTGAAATTAAATAAGAGGGATAATGATCCCTGAGTATCACCATTAGTAGGACCCAATTTTATGAAAATCACAGAGGTTACAAAAATAACACATAAAAGAAAATGAATTACCCTTTCTAATATAGGATCATAATATAGGATAAGAAACCACCAAGAAACTATCATATAGAATAAAAAATAATTTAACCAAATCCATCCCAAAATGCATGTATAGAATAAACATATACATTATCGCCAAATAAAGTCCCCCAAAAAATACCAAATTAGTGAAAAAAAAGACAACTCCATTGGTTTGAGCTAGTAATTTTCATCATGATCCATGTATTCCCCCTAGAGGCTTGATATTTTTTTTGTATATATAGGGTGAGAATACTAGTATACTCAGTAGGATCATACCTAGTGTCTCTTTTATACATGTGAAAAGTCCATACTAACACACTAGAAATAAAAAATAGAACAAAAAACACCTAAACATGTCAACTAACCAATCCATTCCCCACAATTGTACACTAACCAAATAATGCTCAAATAATAGTAAAATAATTAGAATTATATTAAAAAGGGTACCCAAACCCCTTTCCCAATGTCTTTTCCACTCTTACATCCCAACGTTGTATGTATCGATGCTTCTATCACTTCTATATAGTGACCCTACTTGAATATACCTGAGCTATCACGTCACATAACATCTCAAATGAAGATACCAAGTCCATAAAATAAAATCACATCTTTCATAAAGACACTTGGTCCATCACATATCATCTCTCATATAGACACCCTATCCATCACATCAAATAACATCACAACCATAACTATAATAGTAGTGTATTGTTAACATAAAAGACACAAAACTTGTTCCATCATCCAACCATGCATGAAACCCACCATAAAATAACTCATCAAACATATCCATAATGTATGTTTTACCTCTGTCTATCACATCATATTCATGTCAGTGCCTCTTTGAAGAGAGAGAGGTTGAGAGTGGATAATCATCCATCGATCCTCACCACCGTGATGTCGGGGAAACACCCCCAAAATTTTTTTGTTGGAACAATGTACATTACATGGGTGGTGTGAATGTATAAATAATTATGTAAAACATAAAAACATATAACACCCTCAACACACAAGCCCAACATAAGGGTTTCCAATAATATTTCCAACCAACTCAGAATATCACCACCAAACCTCACTATATCCACCATTTCACTACCACATATAATATAAAAACCCCAAAAAACAAACTCTACCACTACCAAATTAATTATTTCTTAGTTTAATTCAATTAACATATTTACCATTACCAACCAATTAATTATTCTATCCCTTTCATTTAATTTATCAATAACATTTATTCCACACTTCCCATTTTAATTCAAATGTTCATTATTATTTTTGAATCATACAATTTTAATTAATCATTCTCATTTAATTACATTACTAGTAGGTCAACTAACATAAAACACCAAAACATAGAAAACTATCCTCCTGATGACAACTAGCCAAAAAAATGACACCATTTCACATCACTTCCACTCCTTATCACAACCACCATAACACAACCACTTCCAATCACATCATACACACATTATAACCCCCTATCATCACAGACTCTACAAAAAACAACGAAACATCACTACCACATAACACAACCACACATCACATATTCATATAAATTATTAAAAATTTACGAAGAGGATTTTCATTTCATTCCACTTTACTTTTCAATAGCATTCTCACACAAGCCATAATTTTTTATGGAAAACAATTTTTTATCCCAATATATGTGATTAGAAAATTCCATTTAAGGTGATAATAAACAACCAAAAAATAAGGGTTATATATTCATAATATCAATAATATAAACAAATCCTTAAACGACCTTGGTTTTCAGTAGGTCATGATGCCCATACAAACTTAATATGAAATAATATCAAAATATGTGTAGTATGTGATTTCATTCCCCCTACCATTAAATTAAAATAAAACCAATTAATTATCATCATTAGTCCAGTTAATACTATATTTATAAAGATAAAAATTGAATGACCCATATTTTATGACAAACTATATGTGAAATGAATGATCCCCTACCTCAAACAGAGATCCCCAAACTACATAACAAGGTTAGAATGAGAGGGATACCACCACCAAGAACCACGATGAAGGAAAAAACCTTGATCAACCTAAAAATAAAAACTAAAAATACTATCTTATCAAAATATAAATAAAACAATAGGATATTCTAGACAAAAACAAATTCTAGATTAATAATAGGTAGAAAAAAGGAGAAGAAAATAATAGTAACTCACTTTAAAACACCAAAGATTGATCATCAAAGGATGGGGATGAAAGATACTAAAAGGGGGATAAAGGGCCTCAATGGGACACACTTGGGTATCCCAGTAGTTGATAATAAATTCCAATGAATGATAGGGTTATAGGGGTTTCAATTTTTTATTCCCATTTTAAGAAACATTAGACTATGATGCGACCTACAACACCACACTACAAAATTGATGAAAAGGGTAATACTACGAAACAAGTTGGAGGGACCACACCACATCCTTACTTATTATGTCTACCTCTAAAAAATGTATATATCAATGTTTTAAATCCAATAAAATATAAATAAGAACATAGAGTATCCAAGGACACTATTCCATATAAACTAACCACCAAGATGGGGGTTATGCTAAAACCCAACTCCATAGAAAAACTACCCCTAAATCCAAAAAAAAAACTAAAACTCACAACCATGAATCCATGAAAATTAAAAGCTCTCCATGGAACAACTTTTCCCAAAATTATAGTTGAACAAAAAACCTCCTCCCAAGCCTCTATGACCTAGCAGACCTCTCAATACCGCATCCAAGGCTGTATGCTATGTGACTCCCCTGAGATGAGATATTTTTCACATCTCCCACTTTTCCCTCTAAACTCCTCAGGAATTCCCCCCTCAGACACATTCACCGCTAGAATTCTCCCAAAGTAATTGGTTGGAAGGTCTAGACCATTACATGGTTGGATTACCTCTTCCATGTGGGAATTTATTTATGGAACCAGTTCATTAGATGAAACATGGAGGTAGTTACATGAATTGATGATGCATGAAATGTCCATAAAATTTACTCATGAATTATAAATTCATGAATAATTATATTATCAGTAATGAGAATACTCATGGATATATAAATTCACAACCATGAAATAGAAGTGTGTGCATGTGATTCTTTATTCTTTGTCAAGACTCCATAATACCGAATGATATTTTCTTCTTTATCCGTAAAAAATTAAGATTATATCACACCACTTGTGTAAGAGAATACCATTCATAATATGAGTGATTCAAGCCCACCTATGGATACCTATTAAGGTTAGGGTATTTTGTCTTCCTCTTTAGTGATCATCAAAAAATACATTAAATGATTTTGAATACCATAAAAGAGGAATATAAAATGAATGTTATTCATATTTACAATATTTATTCATTTTTTAGTTTAGCATGGTTTCACATTTCACACTTAATATATCTTGGGAAAGGAATATAATGACTACCACTTCTTTTAATATGTTTTATTACACTAATCGGATCCCCAACACATACATACTAGTGCTCTCATCCCCTTCATATAACCAAATAACCTCATCATAACTGCATAAAAACCACAACCACATATCCAAAACCACATACCATAATCAAAACCTCATACCATACCTCCAAATCAAAACCACATATCATATCCTTATCATAGTAGGTTAATGTGAACATGATGGATATCAACCTTTCTCCCTCCTCCTTTTATGCACACCCCCACCATGTATCACATCATGATCCCTATAACATCATCATCATCATCACATAATGACATTAACACAACAACCTCAAGAAATCATTTCCTCTTTAAGATAAACTTAAGCCATTATATCCTATACAACATCTGAAAGAGAGAGAAACTAAGAGGGAGTAATTGGTGATCCATTCCCACTATAACTAGGATGTTGGGGAAATGTCTGAAATCCAAATCCATGTGTGTGTTGGTATGGTTACCATACTTATGTGGTGGTTCAAATGTTATGACATGAAAATAAACTAATGTAACAAGATATATATAATGCAACCCAAGGACAGATTCACTAATAGGTTTGGAATTTACAACCATTCTTTACTTTAACCATGCTATCACGACTAACTCGCATCGACATCTGTTTCTACACTACTAAAAACCATTCCTAACCACACTGATTGAATAAAAAATATGAATAAAATCCCATTTTATCACACCATTTAATCTAGTTACAAATTTTCTATTTTACCAGCCTCATTACATTAATATATATATATATATATAATGTCAAACAAATAATTTCCCCACTTTTCACATTCAATACTTTCATTATTCCATGTTCAAATTTTTTTGAGAATTCAATGTTTCATTTAAAAAACCAAATTTACAAATATCATTTACCCATTTCATCATTAATACGTCAAAAAACTAATTAACCCATCAACCATTTTAACTTTTTTTAGTTTCTCATTCATTCATTCATTTCGGCATCAACCATGTTGCTCAAGAACTAAAAATCACACCACACTAATCCTATCAAAAATACCACATTATCCACCAAACTATCCCATTACAACAACCACCAAAACTATTCCATATCTACCATAAAAACCGAAGTCATTACATTTCCATTAACCCAACCATACCATTGCCACAATAATCAGAAAAAATGCATCCTATAATACCATAATTTTGACTAAAAATTATAATCCGAACCAAAAATCATAACCATCCAACACTACTCTATATAGAACCAAAATGACCACACAAACTATAGTAAATAAATCCAAGCCTCAAAAATTAAATCGATTAAAATTTTATAAATTATACTTCCTTATTAGTTAATAATTATAATAATAAGAAACTTAATCTTAATCCCCGATTTCTATAAGATTTTCTCATTGCCTTCTTTAATAAATTATTCAATTATGAGAGGAAATTAAATCATTTTGATATTGGAAAATACAATCTCAATAATTACAACCATAAAAAAGAAACATTAAACTATAATAAATAGCATAGAATCATTCAAAAAACATGTGTTTCACCCTTTTCCCTTTAATTATTTTAGTCTGATTCATTATCTTTTTTAGGATAATCCATAATATCCAACCAATTAAAGAGAAAGCATGATTAATCTACAGTCATACATAAGTAATGAAATAGAACTCTCTAATCCCCTTCCCCAACTGAAGCATTGAAGAAAAAAAATAAGAATAGAAGAGGTTAAAGATCAATAGCCACTAAACTTATAGGGAACCACCACAGAGCCTGACCCCAATGAGCTTCCCATTAAACCACAAATAGACACCAACCAAAATAAAAAATTCCCCATTCCATAGTCTCTGAGAAGAAATGTATTTAGATAAAATGAAGGGATTTAAAGGGAGAAGATAAGAGGGGAACCTTATTTTAAGTGGAAATCAATGCATGATCTATGCGGTTCATATCTACACAAGGATAAATGAGGATCACTAAATGAGGTCCTAAAGTCTGATAGGGTTTTTGAGAATAGAATAATGTTAAACTAATTGAGTGGATTTCCCCTATATATAAATAAAATTTAAAGTATATCCAATATGGTGTGGTGAGTTACAAAACAATCATTGCGACCTCGGTCAAATCTTGATATGAAAACCTAGGTCTTAAAAATAGAATTTCCCCCCATTCTCTATGGTTATTTTAGTTATTTTAAAAATTAGGTTGGCTATCACAATGACATAGAGACCATCAAAACATATATATCTACCTTAACCCCAACTACCATCAAAGGATAAATATATAATAAGGGAACCACCCTCTCTATTTAAAACATACTACATAATTGACCACCATGAAGAGAACTCAATACCATTTTGTAGAACCTCCACACCCACCAAGGTAAGCATTTTTTCCATCTCTATTTTATATAGGGATTATATAAAAAATATCCAGACCCCCAAATCAATGAAATGAATTCCAATATATAATGGAGAGCCCCAATGACATGGAAAACAATGGAAATAATAATTTCATACCCTATCTACACCATATCCACAAAACATATAACTCACTATTCCCACAACATCCACTGATAACTCAATGCCATATTTTAATATTTACAGTAAATTAACTACTTAATATACTATTAAAATAACATAAACTATGAAACTAATTTAACAAACCAAATAAAAAACTAAGAACATTAATGTATAAACTAGATAGCATCAACTCCTACAAATCAATGCATAATCAATAGTAACTGTAACACCTCAAGATTTTGGATTAAATTTTTCTCTAAATAAACACTCTGTTCAATAGCTTGCTTCACTTGTAACAGCAAACCCAAATGATTTTATACATATTATATAAAAATTATTAATAAATTATAAGATGAATAAGACTTATAGTAAATAAAAATATAGTAATGAATTAAACATTATTAGGTTTAGATAATAAATAATTAATACAATTTAATATTTAAAAAGGATTAATATTTTTAAAATAACAATTTATAATGTTAATAAATTAAATACACCACTTTTATATTATTATTATTATTATCCCATATGATATTAAAATATATTAAATAATATAATAACATTCATTAAATTATAAATTATTCTTGAATAATATCATAAAAAATCAATATTTAAAAATGATTTTTTCAACAAAAGTAGTATTCTTATATTTTTTATTTTTATTTGAAAAATAAATTTATAAATTTATAATTTTAATTACATAAAGATAATATAATTTTTTTACTCTCAATTTCAAAATTAACTTACTATAAATTTTGGAAAATTTCTAATATATTTTATTTTCAAGTAAATAGAAAAAATACAATTTTTACCAAACAATAAATTTCAGGACCTTATCATAAGAAAAAAATAGAATCCTCTAAAACATATTGATAAAAAATATTTTCTAAGTGTAAATCTATCTATTTTTGAAACAATATTATATATTTATTAAACCAATACTTAAAATTTTTTACACATAAGTAATATTTTCCAATAAAAAAAAATCTATTTTGGTGTTTTATTTTAATTAAATATTATTGAGATAAAGGTTTTTTGTACTTAGTTTTAAATCAAAATAACATTAATTTGTATTATAATAAAACAATTTATATGATTAAAATAAAACACATGGATAGTTTTACTACACACTCACAATTTATAGCTTAAAAATACACTTTTTCTAAAAATGAATTTTTACGAGTTACACGCACAATGTTAAAATTAATTTTTCTAACACAGATAATTTTTATATTATAAAACGGATTTAAAATTTGGAATAATAAATTCTAAATTATGTAATGGGGTAAATTTTATTTTTATACATTAAATGTAAATTATTTAGTTAAAAACAAGTCACCCTGGTAAAATCTAAAATAGTAAAAGTAGTGAATCCTTGGTTATATTGCTTGTAACATGGTAAAAAAAATTTAATTGCGTTTTTGAGATATTATAAAAATTATATCACATTAAAATACATTTTTACCATTTTTTGGAGCCACTTGAAATGTGAAACATGTTCTCTCTTTATATTAAGTTGAAATGTTTACAAAAATACCATCCACACAGATTATAAAAGTGGCCTCTCACTACCCATTCAATATTACTCAAAGAATTATATTTCCGCATGAAAATATACCAATTATAAATGATTTATAACCCTTTTCATTTTTCATTTATTCTATTATCATGATATATAGGCTTATGATTTCTATTTCCAAGGAGACTTCTAAGGGAAATCATAATTTCTCAACGCGAGTACTTTTTTTTTTCTGAAACCTCATTTATTTTCTTTATTACCTACCAAATATAATTTTATAATAATTATATAATGATATTATTTTTGTTTATATAAGTAATGTTATTATTCTATTGTGATAAAAATTAACCACATTTTCTATTTTCTATTAAGAAAAACGAAACCATCATTTGTGCATTGTGCATACTACCACCTCCATGAAGTGAAAAATTATAATTTTTACCACCAAAATTATTCATTGATTATAAGTGTGAAATTTAAGTATTAATATGTAATATTTAAAATACTTATTATTTTTAAGATGAAAATTATAATTCACTTTATTTCCTTCTCACACTTCAACAAATGAAAACATTAAGCATGCGTTGTGCAAACTTGTACCTCCATAAAGTAACATATATCATTTTTCACATAGTGTTTTATTTATTAAACCATATTAAAATCTAATTTAAATCATTAAAATTATATAAATAATATCATAATTATTATTTAATAATTATATTATCAAAAAATAAACTACATAATCATAATAATCCATTAATTATTGTATGCTCATGTTTGGTTCGGTTTAATAACCTGCTTGAAAAATACTATAATATAATATCATGTATGACTTTGAGAACTCAATTATTGATGATATATGATATAAATAATTAAATAATGATTTTAAATTGGTTATTGAATGATAATATTAGAATTTAACTCATTAATTAAGATACCATCATTCATTTGTTAAAAATTATCAAATCATGCTTGTTTCCAATTTCATATAAAAGAACCATAGATAAAAATTTCATAGAATGAAACTAAAACTATATTAATTATAATAAAACATCAATTATATAACATTATATTATATAATAATGATGAACTTCTGGATAATAATGAATACTGACAACATAATTACAAAAATTATCTCAAAATGATCAAGTCTATTCACACATGATATTGAAAATAGATAATAAATACTTAATATAATTGAAGATAATAATTATAAATATTTATTATAAATGATTATTGATATGAATAAGTTTATGAAATTTAATATTAAGATATCTTTGTTTATTATACATGAGGTTCGAGTACATTCGAGTAAGTGGGAACGCAATGTATGGTTTTTTTCATGACTCAAATTTTTTCAGGAGTCATAATGATTCATTTTGAACTATGGTTTTATAGATGTATTTATTATATTATATTTTGATACTAAAAGGTCTATTATATCTACAAAAGGTGACATTTTTAATTCAAATTATTACCTTGATGGATTTATTTCTCAAAAGTATGTCATTTTTTAGAATAATTCCAATCCACTTTAACAATGAGATGTCTATATTTACATTTCCCACAAATGTTCTCCTTTTTATGTTGAAACCCAACTATATGTTATCCTTTTATACGATCATATTTTCAATCACTTATTTTTAAAAAGTATTTTTTGGTTACTAATTTTACGATGTGGGGTTTTAATATGGGTTTTCAAAATATTAAAATGATTTTATGTATTTTTCATTAAAATATTTTATTTTCAATTCCAAATTAGTTTAAATGAATTATGGAATAATATTTTCAGGCTATAGTAAAAGATACATTAAAAAACCTAATATATAAAATAGTGTCTAACCTTAGGGTCTCTCTTAAGGAAGAAGTGTCGAATTCCCTAGTGGTATTCCCAGATTGTTTTGTGTGTTTTTAATATTTTGAACGATTCAAATAAAAAAAAGAAAAAAGAAGAATAAAAAGCATATATAGTGGGTGATGAAATAGTGAATGAACCTAAAATAGAGGAAAAAATAAAATAAAAAGATAATATTATATAAAAATAAATAAATGAAGTCAAAAAGACGATAAAAAGGTCAAAAAACATCAGTGAGAACAAACCGGTCCCAAAAATATTGATCTATCTACTCCCTATCACTGAACAAATGATTTTACAACTAGTACTCAACCATACTATAATTATCAGTTGATTTCATGATACAAATACTTGTATAACCTTAAATATTGAGCAATCATGCATGAAATTTCTTCTATACGTGAATACTCTCTAAATTGTGAGATGAATCACGTGTTCAAATAAAATTATCACAAAATGTATTCCATGAATAGATGGTAATCAAAATATAAAACAATCATATAAACTCTCTTTTTTATTCTATTTATATCATATAGGAGAAGAATAGGTAAAAAATAACAAGGAAAATAAAGTATAAAACCATTCATGTGAGATAGCGTGTTTTGTTTCAACTCACTTCGCAATCAAAATTTACCAATAGTGAAGAAGAAAGTGATGATTAAAAGGATATCCAGTCTCCAGAAAGATTCACTTATCATTTCCGGGAACTAGATTTGAAAATTATTCCTTAATTTCTAGAGGTTTGAAATCACATTATAGAGTTGGATGAAGTAAAAACAACATCAAGGAAATATATAAAAACTAGAAACAAAATTTCAATATTGGGAAAATGAAATAGGAAGGAGAGAAAAAACCTGGTCTAGTAAATTATTAATAAATAATAATATAGTCGAAGCATCCTGCTAAATAAAAAAATTAGTGAAAAAAATTATAATAGGTAAATAAATCCATGAGGGATTCCTTGACAAGATCATCACTAGTTCCGAATGAAGTGTATTGGAAAGTATCCAATCTCTTACAATGACCTTGATTCCCCTCAAATATCTCATGAAATATCTATTCTCATTTTCCACTCCAAATTATCTCCTTTACAAAAACATAACTTATCGGATTCAAAAAAACCAACAAGAATAAAGTTAAATTACATTCAAAGGTGAGCACATCTAATTTTGGGAAATTGATTTCCCCAATTCCAATTTTAGTGTGTGGGTTATTTTAAACAATTCCTCATGCCATTTGGAGTACCTTGGGACCTTATTGTGTCAATCCCACACCCCTAAAATCATTTAGGGATTGGACTTCACTATTTGGCATCCATGTATTATATATATAACTTATTTTTATTATTAGTATAAATAAATAAATATATATATATATATTAATGTATTATTTTATATTTATTAACTTAATATTATTAATAAATATTATTGTTATCATTATTATTATGATTATTATATATTTCACCCCATTTTACCTTTTATTTTATTTTTTTTATTTATGTTTTGAGTATTCTTGAGGGTGGCAGGCATCAATGGTTGTACTCAGCTAAGAGTCTCAGATAAATGTGAAGATTATAGAAAGGGTTCAGTTTGATTGTTCATAGATTTTTTTTGGATTGGTTCAATAGGAATCAATGGTCAGTAGTGGTTTAGATTTATTCTTGTTTCCAAACATGGCTCGTGCAGTGTTTCAGTTTTCACATTCTCTAGTCATTTTTCTCACCGTTCAAATTAGGGGGTGACATAGAATCAATTAATGGGTTGATGGTTTCCATTATAGATGCTCATAGTAAGGCGGAGGTAGTGATGTGGTAAGGTGGGCATAGTAGGGTGGCTCATGGTCAGTATGATGACCATGAGGATATAGTACAGTAGGTGCCGGACATAACCACGAGGTTCACACAGTTATTATACCAACCACAACTCATACCCTTCCTGAAAAAAATAAAAAAATATAATTAATTATAGAAAAAATAATAAAAATAAAAAACTTAAAAACTAATTATTTAAATAAATATAAAATATGAATAAAATCATTTAATACCATTCATAAATTAAATTTATAAAACATAATAATAGGAAAAATTTAATTAAATATAGTTAAGTACCAATAATAATAAATAATACATTTTTTTTTCAAAAAGAATAGATTAAAATTAAAGAATTTATTAATTTGAAAAAATAATTACAGTTGAAATAAAATAATAAATGATGGAAAATAAATATTCAAAATTATTATTTTGAAAAAAAATGAATAAAATATTAAAATAATTTCAGTATTAAGAACAATTATTTAAAATGCTGGGTTATACTAATTTATTTATTCACCTAAAATAACCAACTAATAAAAAATATCCAACGAAATTAATATTATATTTACCGTTTTAATAAATAAATAAAAAATTATCAAAAATTAAAATATATTCAATAAAAAAATTATTTTGAAATTTAATACAATGAAAATTACATTAAAATATGTTGAAAAAATTATTGAAATAAGATCCACATCAAATTCTTTCACACTTAATCAACTTCACTCTTACCCAATTCAAAGAATTTATTTATTTAAAAAGAATTTTACAAAGACATGACAATCCTTCCTAAGTTATAAATCACTCTAAAATCAAAGGAGATAAAAAATCCATCCAAAGCATGAAATAATCATGCCACCTATTTGAATGTTACTCATTACTTCATTTTTATTTTAAAATGCGTTCTAGTTCTATGAGTGAAATAGGTTATATTTAAGTGGAATTAAAACTTAAAAAAAGACACTTATGATTATCAATCTTCCATTGGGTTCCAAAAATCAAATTTCCATTTTTCAATTCATTTATAAAACTAAAATGATTTTCATTTAAGTCAATTTCCCCTTTTAAAATTGGGTTCAAAATTCCAATCACCTAAATGAGCTCATTTTTGAAAAGGCCCTTTTATTTGAATTTTTCTCAGCAAAAGGTTTGTGCAGAGCCTTGTTCAAGAAACTCATTGAGTTTGGATTTTATTTATATATAAAAATGTACCCATCAACCTTGTCTCGATGACTCACCTTGAAATCCCATTTTCCCATTTTAATCTAGTAAAAATGGACTTAATGAATTATCATTTTAGTAAGCTCACAAAGGTTATTGTTAAAAAAGAGAGTGTCTCTTAGGTTCAAGGTAAAATTTCAAGTTTTTCCTAGTTATAATCTCTATTCCATAAAAATATCTCTCAAAACACTCCCTCCCCTAAGTTTTAAGAAGAATTTTTATAAGAATGGTGAAAAAAAACTCAACTATCACACTATTATAGCATCATCAAAATTAATTAATACCCTCAATTAAGGGTGAAATTATGACCTAGGTAACAAAGAATGGTGTTGTAGTTATAATAATTTTTTTTGTTTTTTGTGTATATTTTTATTTTATGTTTTTTAGACACACTAAGTATTAATTTTTTTTACAGGAACACTAAAATAAAGTTTAATGTGGGGGAAATTTGAAAAAATTTGAGGATTTTTTATAGGTTACAATTATGGAAAATCTAGAAAATTTTAGATCCCTCCTCAATAATTAAAACTCAACAATGTCCCTATTATTAAATCTAAATATGGGAAGCTCTATAAGATAGTTTTTAATTAAATATATCAGATAATCAACATCAAAGAATATTTGTTACTAGGGGAGGTAGGTAAAGGAAAATATTTTCTTTTAAAATAAAAAATAATAACACAAAAAACATATGAATATGATCCATATCGAACACCACCATAAAACCAAGTAAATATATTTTTTTGATTAAAATAATCCGTCATTTTTATTGTTATAAATAGAAAATTTATTTTTAAATTCAATTGAAACAAAATAATGGTAGTCAATGATGAATCCAAAAATATAATTTTGAATTGAAATACATTTTGGCGGTGCTATCCATATTTAAAATGCGGCTGAAATTAATTTTCAAATTAATATAAATAAGAAACCTAGACAACTATGGAGGAAAATAAGATTCATAATTTTTAATTAACATTAAAAGGGGTATTCCCCCACACTTAATTCCTTATAGTATAAAATAGGAATGTATAGATTTAAACTTTTCATAATTAAAAACAATACTTCCCTGAGTTTATAAGATTATCATTTTTTATTTTAGCCACATGTAGCATCCATTTTTTTGCTTCTAAAATATCACTGGAAGCTTAATTACAATATCTAAAAATGTAAAAAAAATTAACATTATATTTTATGATTTAAAGATAAAAGTGAATTGAAACTAGGTTTGAGTTGGGGAGTTTTGATCTTGTAAACATTAGTGTGTTTTTACCTTAGTCCTTGACTGAATACCATATGAAGTAACTACCTGATTATCATCCTAAAATTAAAAAAAAAACAAATTAAAAATAGGAATTAATAAAATAAATCTAGAAATGAAATAGGATAACCTTGGGATGCACCCTAATGGGTGATGTATTTTGACTATCCATAGCAGGAAACCTTTGGATCAACCCCAATTCGATGGAGGTTCTGGATTATTACATAGGAATAACTAGATGTGATTACTTCTAGATTATCTAATTTATATCTTTTTGATTACCCCTTATAAATCTTATTTCAAGACCCCCTACATTAAAATGTAGCTTTTTTGGATTAATTGATAGGGGAAAATATTAAGGGTTACTTCCATATTTATTCACTATGAGGGGTGGTGTGAAATTTTTTTAAAACTTGAAATCTATGATGATATTTTTTTATGATTTATTACAATTAATTAGTTCATCATGAACAATAAAAAGTGTATATTTAACCTTTTTTATCACAAGGAAAGCTCAAAGAACTTCTCCTCAATTGTAGATTTCTCAAGACTCTCTAAGAAAGCATGGAGTTTAGAAGAATCTTCAAAACCTACAGAAGGAGAAAAAATATTCAATATCAGTTATATAAAAATTGAAATCAAATAAAATTAAATCATGTTCAATTAAGTAAAATTATCCCTCAATTTTGTTAGCTTGATCTTCCTTTAGAGTAGATGGTGTTCTTAAGAGTGTTTTTGGGTATGGAGTGAGGTATCAGATCTTGTAGAAATTTTTTTAAAAAAAAATACCACCTATGGTGTGGTGTCTTACAAGGTATGTTAATGGATGTTTGATGCTGGTTCGACCAATTAAATCATTAAAAATTGTTAGAAAAGTCAATGAAATCAAAATAATTATTATGAATATCATGGAAAAATTATTATCAAAAAGTTTTTTAGCATCTTTAATTTCTACATATCCAATCTCCGTTAACCCCTTAAAATTGTTCTAATCATGAAGATATTGCTTGTCTAATTGAAGGTTATAGAGAAATTAATCCAAAAAAGATGAAATCTACAATTTATTATTTCTTCTTATTTTATTATTTCTTATTATTTTATTATCTCTTATTATTTTATTATTTTTTCTAAGTTATTTTATAGTAAGTAAAACCTTAGTGGGTTTCTAGAGTACTTACATATCTTATTGAGTGTATTTGATCTCATATATATTTTTCTAAATAATTTTCACGACTTCTTGATAAAGAGTTGTTTAATTATCACAAACCCACTCGAGTCGACCCTGAACCGGTCACCCAGTCCTGCCTGCGACAAGACCTGAGAAGCATTCCCAATCCTACCGAGAGGGTGAAAAGTAATAAGGGCATAAATAGAGTACACAAAGGAATCATTTCGCCCTTATATAAACAATCAAACAAACAGTGGAAATAAATGGACAAACCAAAATGAATTTATATAAAAATCGAACTAAACATTATTTTTACAAGAAACTAAAAGTAGAACAAAATCAACAACTCAACTGACCAAACCCAATAACCAACTAACTAAATGTGACACCACTGGTCAATCTCCAAAATAATGATCAAATGTTTCTCAAGGCGATCGAACTCAAGATGAAACCTGCACAAGGGCTAAAAAAAGAAGAAGACTATAGACGTGAGTATTAAAACTCAGTAGGTTAGCCCAATATTCTATTCCCAATGAACTTCCATTAAAATAAAAGAAACATAAATTTCATGTTTTAAATACAAGATATAAAATTATATTTTTCAAATAAGGTTCTATTCTATAATAGTTATCAGAAAAAAATTCATGTTTTATAAACAAAAATGCAAGTAACAATTTTTCAAAGAGGTGCAACTTCAAAATGAAAATTGTTTTAATGAGGGATAATTTAAAGATTTTAAACTTATAAAAAAATAACAGACACTACTAAATTTACCAACCAAACACACCGTATACTGATGGTGAGTACAAAATAGCCAATGAGCACAACTCATAGGAACACCCCAAGGCACTAGTTAGTTGTGAGCCCCAGGTACCTCGTATCTCAATGAAAGTAACCATAATAAATATCTATTCTCATGCACACAATCCACTAGTAGGGAGCATACCCATAACCTAGTGGTCCCCCAAAATCATCATAATCATTTTTTATTTAGTGTTTTCATCGTCAAACTTGCTACGTGAAATAGGGGCCAAACCCCACAGAATCACTAGCATACTAGTACACGTCCGCCCACCTAGATACCTGAGATTCTCTTTCGTGCTCAATCAAGTTACAAATATTATCAAATACACATTTCACATAAAAATTTTATTCCCAAAATATAAAAACACAAACAGACCATAAAATTTCTTCACATCTCTTTCACGAATCAACAAACCACTAAAAATTTTTGTAAAACAAATTCAAGGAGTGTATTGAGGCTTTGGACATAAAGCTCATTCAAAAACACTATTTTAATTATAAACACACAACAAGACCATACCCAAATATATTTGGAATCCCTAAAAACATTTTATAAAATCATTTCATCGATGATAAATCAATCCCAATTGACACAACATGTTATATACAAGTAAAACACTCATTCTTCATTTTTAGGAAAGGCCAAACATGCCTTTAAACATTTTCCCAAAACTAACATTAAAAAAAGTTATTCATACTAATTTTTTTTAAATAGGTGTATAAACACCATATATATCCTCAAAAAATATTCATAAATACCATAAAACACTTAGGTTGCATATTCAAAACATAACCATATTCATAAGAATATGAAACATTCCATTTTCCGGCAACTCGTGCCAAAATATGTTGTAAAAAACCCATTTATTTGTAAAACCAAATACAAATTGTAAAGACATAAAAGTATCCCAAAATAATTTTTTACAAGCTTCCAATGTATTTATAAATCCAAATAAACTATTTTAAATTGCACTACACACATAAAAGCCAACCAGGAAATTTACCGAACACGTGCCATGCACTCTTTAACAAAACAACTTATGTTAAGCACTTAAAAAGGGATAAAATACAATTTTCATGCCATAGAGTTATTCAAGATACTGGAACATATTCATAATACCATAAACCAAGTGCATAAGCTCATGGAATAATTTATCAAACAAGAGGAGTGCACATTTATACCAAAACAACTATATTTTTAACAAAATTAGTCATAAAACATAATTTTCACAAAAAACCTTAAAAAAAAGGTTTCACAAAAGCACATATCATATAAATAGAGTTATAAAAGTATTATAATGATTAAAATTAAATTATAGAGGCTTGTTCAAGTGACATCCTACCTCAAATCCTTGGAGAAATGGAAACGCACACACGAAATCACCATCCTAGGGTTACAAACCCTAAAACTATGAAGACCAGACCCAAATGAATAAAAAACACATAAAAAATCTTGGAATAATAGAAACCTAAGTTGAAAAGGACTAGGGAAGAATATAAAACCAAGCAATAATGAAAGGGGGAAGAAGATAGAGAATAAAGGAGAATAAATCTCATATTTTGAACTTGAAAACTCTTCATATTTTACTAGATCTGCACCATTAGATAAAAGGGAATGGATTGAAACTTCTTGGAGAGTCTCCTAATGTCTGGAAGAACTAGGGAAAGATAATTGGTGGCAAAAAAAGTTCTAATTGAATGATTTATGAATGATACAGTTTACCTTGTCAATTCTGGACGATTTGAGAGACATTGAGAATGTTTCCCCACTCCGTGACTATTCTGAGCTCCAAAGATTGAAAATAGATATTAGGGGTGAGATTAGTGATATTTTATTTAGGTGGGAGGTATAATCACTAAAAAATATAAAAAATGGAATTACATATAAATTAAACAATTTTTTTTAAATGGAAATGTGACCATGGGCTGGCCCAATTCCTAAATAAGTAACCCCAATTCACCATGATTATGAATTATTAAGGGGTAAAAATGGATATGGTAGTTTGAATATATTAGTTTAGGACATATGGGAAGTGGAATGGGTGAAAAATTGTTAAAAAGGAGTTATAAAAGAAACAATTTTGGTTTTTAAAACTGGAAATGGGCTCACGGTTGGCCCAAATCATGAAGTAACCACCCTTTCCCCAAAAAATCATAAACAAGCAATGAGAACCCAAATTAGGGTCATTAGACATAGATTAAACTTAAAAAATCAACATTAATCTCACACAAGACCCAAGAAAAGTATCGGGATTTCAAATGAACCAGATCAAAACAAAGACATGAAAAACCGGGTGTGGCAAATCTTCCCACCATTAAAGATTTCTTCCCTCAAGGAGCCATATCACTTTTCAACTGATAGAACAACACCCAAGTATTCCTTATAAACATAATCCATCCTCTAAATCTAAGTAAATATCATTCACCGACAATGTAACTTAATAATATTTCCCAAACAAAACACTAACTCACAACCACTTCCAGAGAATCAACAGATAGATCAAGCCACCACCTCCACAACCAAGCCAAGAACTAGTTTGTTGGGCCTTCTTCCAATGAACCCAAATATCACCCCAAACAATAGTTCACTCACAAAATCCAATGACTTGGGGTGGAGGATGGAATGGGATCCCCACCATTAAAGCACAACTATCATCTGGAAAATCCTAAATGAAACATCTTTGAGACCCATAGTGGGTATCCCCACCATTAGATACCAACTAGAAATGAAAAAAAAAGAAATCATAATGAACTATAATTGGGACTCACCTACACAGGACCACCAAAAAGCTCCCACAAAAACCTACAAACCCAAGTTGAGAGGAACGCAAAATAAAAATTTAATCCACCCACTCTCGAATGGAGGTGGTAAGAACTGGGACAACACTCTCTGCACGGATCCAAAACCCCACCAATTAGGGAGGGGAAGGAAGGGGACCCAATCATTGGGACATTGAAACCACAAAAGAAACAATGAAACTACCTCAATAAAGTGGTTTAGATATGATCTTAGTAATACTACCCACAATCCTAGGACTCCTGACTACACGCTAGCTTCACTCTGAAACCTATAGCTGGAGCTCTGATGGATGAGGCATATCTTGCCTCGCAGCCAGGCTTTGATAATCCCAAACATGTACTACATCCCTTAGTTCCACACAATACCATATAACACTCCCAGTAAGAAATAACAGATCAAGAGAAACCATGGAACTCTTTTCCTCAATAACAAATTCTTAACCAAACAAGAACATATAGATACACAAAACTATTTTCTCTCACTCCGAACAAGGATCAGAATGAACAAGGCACAAAAAACATCCACTAAACATCACTAAGCACAACTACTACAAACGAGAGAATAACCATAAAGGGAAGACACTTTAAATCGATCCCAAATAGCTCTCTATTTAAACTGATGGGATGCGGAATTATTTTATAAGGTGGATCTATCTTGTGAAAAATGAGAAAGAATCCTTACATTTATCAATTGGAAATCTCGAAAACATAGAACTATCTATGGCCATATCACAACATCTAATGCATCTTTAGAAACCCACTAAACATTTCTCCAAAACTGAGCCACCAACAAGATTCCATCTCAAGATGAAAAATGAGTATGAATTCTAGATCATAAGGGAGAATATTGAATAGAAAACCCTATTAAGACATAAGATAAACCATCCACATAACCGTTGGTTCAAAACAAACACCATAATTTCTCAACTAAAAAAACTTTAGAAAGAAAACTAACTTGGTGGATTTTCACATTCACCAATGATGTTTCATCATGTCTCACTCACATGAACATTTACGTGCCACCCCAGGCACTCAACAACCATGAAATATAGGCCATCCTTGCAGATATCAATAAAACCATGCATGTGATAACCCATGAAAATACCAAAGGCTAAAACAAAACAACATCATTCCAAAAATCATGTACCATCAAAAGGAACACCGACCACCAAGTCAAAAACGATTTTCATATTCCAAAAAACAAACCACACTTCATCACAAACCATTTGATTAAAAAAATTCATTTCATTTAATAGAACTCACAAAAACAACCATTCTATTCCAAATATCCCTTTCCCATTTTTAAATTTTTTAGCAAGGTCTCTTTTCATAATCGGACAACTGCAAAAGCCAAAACCCCTTTCCAGTAAAACACCAGCCGCACAAAACCAAATTTCCAAAACATACTCATCAGATTCAAACAATTTTCAACAGCACAAAAACCCCATTTAAAACAATGTTTCATAATTACTTTAAAATGATTCACACTTTCAAAACATTTTATTTCCACAAACCATAAGTTTATATTAGGGAAAATCCAATCCTATTAAATCATTTCCACTTCCTCCCCAAAATTTGTTTAAAAAAACACAACCTTACCAAAACCATTATTATATTTAATTTTTGAAAACCCCTTTTCTAATTTTCTAAATCCACTCTTTCCTTTAAAACCCATTTCCATAATTCTCACACAAGGATTTTCAAAACAAAAATTCAGAATTCATGAAAGGTCAAAGAAACCCACAAAAGGGAACTATTGTCAGTGGGTGACTTGACCATATGGTTGGCGGCCATATGTCAAACACAATACGAACGCGAAGAGACTTATTAGGACCATGCCCCATCTCCACTTGTCTTTCCAGGCTCTGCGAGCTCATATTTTCTATTAGTCAGACTCCCCTTGTCATATCCCAATACTGAATAATCAAAAAGAACAAAGGACACTAATAAAACAAGACATCCCATGGAAACCTGAGGATCAGAACGAGAAAGAGTTCGTGACGCTCTTCCTGAACTTACCCCTAAATTCCCAAAAATACTACTCCATCTACCTTGATATACCCAAACAATAATGGAGATCTAAAAAGAATGGTATACTAAGATCCAATCTCCTTTGATACCATTGTGTCACGAACCAGCCCGAGTCGACCCTGAACCAATCACCCAGGCCATCCCATGACAAGTCCCGAGAGGTGTTCTCGATCCTACTTGGATGGAGAAAAGCACCAAGGGAATCAATAGGGTATACAAGGGAATGGTTTTTCCCATATATAAACAATCAAATAAACAGCAGAAATAAATGGACAGCCGAAAATGCATTTATATAAAAATTGAACAAAACATTATATGTACAAGAAACTAAAAGTAGAACAAAACCGACAACTCAACTGACCAAAACAGATAACCATATGACTCCATGTGACACTTCTTGTCACTCTCCAACATAATGATCAAATGTATCCCAAGGCAATCAAACTCAAGCTAAAACCTACACAAGGGCTAAAAAAAGAATAAGACTATAGGCATGAGTATTGAAACTCAATAGGTTAGCCCGATATTCTATTCCCAATGCACTTAATTTAAAATAAAAGAAACATCAATTTCATGTTTTAAATACAATATATAAAATTATTTTTTTCAAATGAGGTTCCATGCTATAATAGTTATCAGAAAAAAACATTCATGTTTTATAAACAAAAATGCAAGTAACAATTTTTCAAAGAGGTGCAAGTTCAAAATGAAAATTGTTTTAATGAGGGCTGCTTTAAAGATTGTAAAATTTTTATTAAATAACACACACTACTGAATTTATCAACCCAACACACCATATGCTGATGGTGAGTACAAAATAGACAATGAGTAAAACTCATGGGAACACCCCTAGGCACTAGTTAGTTGTGAGCCCTAGGTACCTCGTATCTCGGTGAAAGTAACCATAATAAATATCCGTTCTCGTGCACACGAGACACTAGTAGTTATCATACCCACAACCTAGTGGTCCCCCAACATCATCACCATAATCGTTTATTTAGTTTTTTCATCGTCAATATTACTATGTTAAATAGGGTCCAAACCCCACAGAATCACTAGCATACTAGTACACGTCATCCCACCTAGATTATAGAGATTCACTTTATTGCTAAATCAAGTTACACATATTATCAAATACACATTTCACATAAAAATTACATTCCCAAACCATAAAAACGAAAAAATACCATAAAATATCTTTACATTTCTTACAAGAATCAATAAACCACTATAAATTTTCATAAAACAATTTCAAGGAGTGTATTGAGGCTGTGCACATAAAACTCATTCAAAAACACTATTTGAATTATAAACACACAACAAGACCATACCCAACAATATTTGGAAGCCCTAAAAATATTTATGAAAATCATTTCATGGATGATAAAACAATATCAATTGACACAACATGGTATATACAAGTAAAACACTCATTCTTCATTTTTAGGAAAGTCCAAACAGGCCTTTAAACATTTTCCAAAAACGAACATTTGAAAAAGTTTTGCAGTCCAATTTTTTTAAAGAGGTTTATAAAAACCATATAAAACATCAAACCAAATTCATAAATCCCATAAAACACTCAATTTATATATTCTAAACACAACCATTTTCATAAGAATGCGAAACATGCCATTTTCTGGCAACTCGTACCAAAACATGTTGTAAACCAAAAACCCTTTTATTTGTAAAACCAAATACAAATTTGAAAGCCTTAAAATGATCCCAAAATAATTTTCTAGATTCTGCAAATGTATTTATAAATCCAAAAAAAAATCATTTTAAATTGCACTAGAAACATAAAAACCAACCAGGAAATTTACCGAACACATGGCATGCACTTTTTAACAAAACAACTTATGTTAGGCACTTAAAAAGGGATGAAATACCATTTTCATGCCATAAAGTTTTTCAAACTAATAAAAATATTCAAAATACCATAAACCAAGTGCAGAAGCTCATGTAATACTTTATCAAACAATAGGAGTTCACATTTATACCAAAACAACTATATTTTTAACAAAATAAGTCATAAAACATAATTTACACACAAAAAAATTAAAACCAAGGTTTCACAGCAGAAAATATCATATAAAGAAAGTTATAACAGTATGATAATGATAAAACTTAAATGATAAAGTCTTTTTCAAGGGAAATCCTACCTCAAATCCTTAGCGAAATAGAAACGCACACACAAAATAACCATCTGACGGTTTACAAACCCTAAAAATATGACGACCAGACCCAAATGAATAAAAACCCCACCAAAAATCATGTAATAATAGAACCATAAGTTTAATAGGACTAGAAGAGATTATAAAACCAAGAAATAATGAATGGAGGAAAAAGACAGAGGATAAAGGAGAAGGAATCTCACCTTTTCAACTTGAAAACTCTTCGTATTTCACTAGATCTGCACCCTTATATAAAAGGGAATGGCTTGAAACTTCTTTGAGAGACTCCTAATATCTGGAATAACTAGGTAAAGATTTTTGGTGGCCAAAAGAGTACAAATTTATTGATTTATAAATTATACAATTTACCTTGTCGATTCTAGATGATTTGAGACACATTGAGAATGTTTCCCCACTTTGCGACTATTATGAGCTCCAAAAAGGGAAAATAGATATTGGGTGATAGATTAGGGATATTTTCTTCAGGTGGTAGTTATAATAATCGAGAAATATAAAATATTTAATTACATATAAAATAAACAAATTATATTTTTAAAACTAGAAATGGGCCCACGGGCTGGCTCGATGCCTAAAAAAGTAACCCCAATTCACCATGATTATGAATTCTTAAGCGGTAAAAAAGGATATGGTAGTTTGAATATATCATTTTAGGCCATGTGGAAAGTTTAATGGGTGAAAAAGGTTGAAAAAACAAAGTAGTTATAAAAGAAAGAAATTTGGTTTTAAAAACTGGAAATGCGCTCACGGTTGGCCCAAATCATAAAGTAACCACCCTTTCTCCAAAAACTCCTAAACAAGCAATGGGGAACCAAAATTAGGGTGATTAGAAATATATGAAACTTAAAAACTCAACATTAATCTCACACAATACCCAATAAAAGTATCAGTATTTCAAATGAACCAGATCAAAACAAAGACATGAAAAACTGGGTGTGACATTAATTATCAGAAAGTTCCAAATATTGTTGCTCCTTCAAACAACACTGTAATGAAGAAACAACCACCTAAAGATTTTAAATATATAAAACTATAAAAATTAATCAGAATTGATAGATTTCATCACTATATATTTTTTTTAAATTTTTAGGGTTTATTTTTTTGTGTTTTTAGTTTAGGTTTTTTAAAGAAAAATTGAAATATCCAAAATTTAAACATTACTTCCCTATAAATGGTTCTAATACATGATGAAATAACAGTCATGATTCATAGTAAAAGATATATTTAAAAGCCTAGATATATAATAATAGATAAAATTGGGGTATCTCTCAAGTAAGCGCTGTCGAATTCCCCAGTGGTATTTCCAAAAATATTATGGTGTTTTTAATATTTTGAAAGACTAAAATGAAAAAAATAAAGAAATAGTGTTAAAAAATCATAATGGGGGTGATGAAATAGTGAATGAGGTAATATAAAAAAAATAAAATAAAAACAGAATAAAATAAATTACGTAGGAAAAATTAAAAATAAGAGAAAAAATTAAAAAAAATTAACAAGAACAATACTAGTCCCACAAATGTTGATCTATCTACTTCTTATCACTAACATAATTATTTTACCATCATAAATCAAACTCACCAAAATTATTAATCGATATCTCAATAAAAACATTTTTATCTCCTTAATCAATAAAAAAATCATGAATAGAATGTCTTCTGTACATGAATTCCCTCATAATTGTGAGATGAACTACAAGTTCAAATCAGGTTCTTATATAATGTTTTCTATAAAAAAATTGATCATCACAAGATCAATAAATTACAAAACCTCTCTTTAGATTATCTATTGATCATCTAGGATAAAAATAAGGAAAAAAAATTAATGACAAGAAAGTATCAAACCATTTCTATAAGAAAGTGTCTGGTTACATCACCTTACTTCGTGCTCAAAATTTACCATGAGTAAAGAAGAAATTGAAGATCGAAGGGATACTCGGTCTCCACAAAGCTTAAATTCTCATTTCTAAGAACCAAATCTGAAAATTAGATCTCCATTTCCATAGTCTCAAGTTCATAGTACATAAATACTGAAAGAAAAAATAACATAAATTGGTATTTAAAAACAAATAAAAAATTGCACTATCACAGAAATGAAAGAGGAAGGAGAGAAAAAAATCTATACCATGAATATAGAATAACTAAAAATATAGGACAAGAACCCCCTTTATTTTTAAAAATATAAATTCAGTGAAAAATAATCCTAACATAAAAAGAAACCCATGTGGTGTGCCTCAACACACACATCACCTGAGCCGAATAAAGTGTTTCTGAAAGTAGCCAATATCTCAAGATGACCCTTGATCCCCTTGAATAACTTTTTCATTTCCCATTATCATTTTTCCACTCCCTATGTTCTTTTTCACATCAAATCAAATAAATTGATTCAATAAACCAATATGAAGAATGTCTAATTAATTTCATATGTGATCACCTCTAATTTAGGGAAATTGATTTCCCCTATTTTAATTTTACGTAATTGGCCATTTTTAACACTTCCTTGGTCTATTTGTCATACCTTGGGTCATTTTAGTGCCAATCCCACACCCCTAAAATTATTTTGGCCTTGAACATCACTATTTGATATCTGAGTATTATATATATATGACTTAATTTTTTTATTAATATATATATATGTATGTATTTTTTATATTTATATAATTATTGTTATTAATATATATATATATATATATTAATTATTATTCATATTATTATTATTATTGTATATTTTTTCATTTCCTATTATTATTGTTTTTTTCTTTTCTATATAGTGGGTCTTCTAGAGGGGGCATCAACAGTGGGGATAAACTACAGGGCTCATATGAAGGTGGTGATAGCGGAAATGTCAAGATCAGTGGTTCACAGTTTCCTTTTGGATTTGGTTTAATAGGTGCTGATGATCAGTAGTGATTTAGATTTATTCTATTGGTCGAACACGACTTCTGTGATGATTCTATTTTTTACATTCTCTAGTCATATTCTTTTCGATTCAAATCAGGGGGTGACAGAACATAAATCAATAGATTTATGGCTATGAAAAGAGAATCTCACGGTATAGTGGAGGATATGGTGTGGTAAGGTGGTCTTGGTAGGGTGGCTCATGATCAATCTACAAACTGTGAGCCTATAGTGCAATATGTGAAGGAAATAGAAATTGGGTTCACACGATCAGTATACTGACCAAAACACATACATTTCCTAGAAAAATTAAAAAATAGGATTATTTACTATAAAAATATAACCAAAATAAAATTCATAAAAATTAATTATTTACAAAAAGATAACATATGAATAAAATTATTCAATACATTTTATACATTAAATTTTAAAAAAATTATTATAATAATAATAATAATTAATTACAGTTATGTTTTAGTTAAATGAAAGAATAAAATTGTTAATTAACAATAATATATTAAAAAGGAAAAATTTATAAATTCAAAAAAAATTAAATTTAAAAATAATAATAAAATAATGATATTAAATACTAAAAATTATTATTTTGAAAAACACAAAATGAATAAAAATTAAAATAATATCATTACTAAGAATAGTTAATAAAAAATTGTGGGGAATAAAATGTATTTAATTATTAAAAAAATAACCAGTGAATTTAAATTAATTTTTTGATTTTTAATAAATAAATAATAAATTATCAATAATTAAAATTTATTCAATGCAAATATTATTTTTAAATTATATAAATATTTAGTTACATTAAAAGGTGTAAAAAAAAGTACAGAAATAATATCCATATAAATGACCTTTATGTCTATTAAAAGTATTTTATTTGAATAATATTTTTAAATAAATTTTCACTTGACCTATTTAAAAATCACTTTTGAATCTTCTTGTTTTGCGACAATATGAAGAACATTTTCTAAAAACTCTTTTATAGATTCACTGCCAGATTCTTCATTATCTTAAATTGCTTTATTTCCTTGGAAATTATTTTTCATAAATCTCACTATAAATGTTATTATTAAAAAATATTTTGAGGTGATTTAATTTTGGTTATCATTTATGGAAATTCTTGGGGCCAATTTCTTTATTACCATTTGGAAAGGTCCTAAAACCCATTTTTATTTCCTTGATGTCTTTATGCTATAGAAGATGAATGATTTTCATTTTAAATATTTTTCAAACCCATTTTATTTTCATGAGTTATTTATGATGTGGTACGTGAATTATTTTCAAGTAGCACATATAAGTATAGACAAATGATGTGTTGGGTCCTACATTTACCTTTAATGCATTGGTTAATGTCTTATGTCTCATTATATAAAATAGCACAATCCATATTTGAAATGCTCAGAAACTAAAGGGAGATCCTTGTTGGATATAGTCACAAACTTAATAGTGAGAATTCTTGTTAATTCTCATAAAGTAATGTGTGATCCTTCTCACATATGATCACAATATGATAGTAATTTATTCTTATGTTTGTTCCAAATAATCATTATTATTCTATGTCTCAAGGGCATGTTACACTTCCATTACATATTACTATGATTATTATATAAGTATTGTGTGTATTATCTCATGGTTCCACACACCTTTTGTATGGTATATGTGTTCTCTTATATGTTTTTATATCATGAATCATAGATAACACTCATGGATTCCACAATCTTTTAATAATAAATTTCTCCCCTTCTCATATTTTCACTTATTCTTATTATTCAAACCTTTATTACAAGAAGATAACTTTTCCATTACCTAGCATTTGAGCTCCCTTTTCTTATGTTTCCATTCCCTAGGTTATGAATGTTATTATAACTTACTATAAGTCTAGAAGAGAATCTAGGGTAGATCATGTATAAATAAATTTTCACAAGTGTAGTAGAATAAGTTTCTTATGTAGATAGTCCTCAAAGAAACTAAACCATATGTTCTTGTGACTATGAGTTTATTTTGTGAGATGTAAAATTTATCTCATGAAAATGATGTAATATAATGGATTTTTTATCTTGGTTTATTTTAGTTCGTATCAGAGAAAGGATTCGTTATTTCTGAGGATTATATTAGTTATTTTGGGTATTAGGATGATATAACCTCAGTGAAATCTTTAAGAGTAAGTCTAAGGTATAGGTTAAAGTCTATGAAAAAATCCTGATTTTTTGGTAATTTAGATATTGTGAGGTTTTATTAGAAATTACTTCTTTATTTGGATACTAAAAGTGGATACATGATTTGGAAAAGATTCACCAAGGGGTGATAATCCTCAAAATAGAGGATTGGGTATTAACTCAATCATCACTTAGTTCACAAAAATGAGGTATACATACACACATGATTTGACACTCCTAGGTTTTATTCATTAAGAATTCACTCGCTCTTTAAGAACTGTTATGATGGAAAAGAGAAAACATTTATGGTATGATTATAGGACCTAATTGGATATGGATAGTGAAAATATATATTGAAAACTATACATTTATATCATTTATGATTTATTATTTTTATGATTAAAAGTTTGACTTTTTATATTAAGTATTCTTTTCATAAAGGTTTCTTTATTTACGAAATAATTAGAGTAAGGAAAAATGAGTGAACAATGGGTGTGATGGAAATTGTGATGATTGTACCAATAAGAAACCAAACCGGATAATAGTAGGAGTATATAATCTTATGGTCATTATCACTAAACTCTCCCAATCTATAAAGACTAATTAAAACCATGTTGAGTTCCCAAATATAATACATAAGAAGGATCTTATATTAATGTCCTTCATGAAAAATTGTCTACTCTCTTTTAGTGGAACTTATAATCCACTTATTTATGATAAGTGGATCAATGTGATTGAAAAGATATTTTCTATTCTCCAGTGCTCAGAACATGAGAAGGTTTTATAGGGCATTTATTCTTTGGATAGTAAGGAAGAATAATGAAACAAACTCATTAATAATATATTCGAAAAGCAGGATATAGATTTTATTTAATGGGAGGTGTTCAAGAAATTGTTCTTTATAAAGTATTTTCCTCACACTCTTCAGAAAAAATGGAGAGGGATTTCTTATGTTTGAATCAAAAAGAGGATGAATCCATTTTCACATACAAAGAAAACATTATGAGTATTTCAAGGGTTTCCTTTGTATTTATCACTGATCAAGAGAGTAAAATTGATCATTTAATTAATGTATTAAAGACAAAAAATTGAAAGATAATAACCATAAGATAATTTTAAAGCTACAAAGAGATTATTTGACGTGCACTGAAAGTGGAGATGGAAACTAGAGACTATTATTATTATAAACAAAAAGTGACACATAATATCATAGAATATCTAATGATAAGTCAATTTGAGGAATGAATGTTCAACTATTTATATGTAAAAAATATGAGAGGAAGCACCTGGGTAACTTCCTTTATGGAAAAAGGAACATTTTCATGTGTATGAAGAATGGATATAACGATAATGATTGTCACAAGGGGATGGAGAGTATATTATATGCTATTTTAAGTGGGTGACTATAACCAACTAATTCATGTACTTTGATTACCATTATATTTAATTTTTTTATATAAATGTGTTTATATATCTGGAATAGTGTTGATACTTCTCCATCCATATATTTATGGTAATTTCCTTAAATTATATTTCATATCAAAAGTCTATAGTAGTTCCCAAGATATAATAGGAACTTAGAGATACTATGAGAGTAATATGAAACTAATGTCTTATGGTGAAAATACATCATAATTAAAGGACACAATTGATGTTTCACCATCAGGTGCTGAGGGATCATAATAATTGAGGTTTATTCTCATGAAATTTGAACTTGATGATCTCAATTACATGAGATCATGTGGATAAACTCCCCAACAATAAAACCTCATGTTTTGGGTGTCATATATTTTTTTAGCTACAAACATGTGTATTGGAATCCTGACTTGAGATTTTTATAAATGTGTATCATTTGATCGTGTACTTTGATGTAAGGAAAGAACCATGACATTAAATTCATGGTGAGGTGGCTTGTGTTGGGTGAATTTTTGGTGGTACGGAATTAGTTGAAAAATTAATATTGAATTTGTCTCTTTAGAGTTAAGGATGTGATATTTTGGGCTAGTTGATTAGGATGGTAGTAACTTTACTAAATGCATGTCCATTGTAGAAGAAAGGTAAGGTCATCTAGTTAGGTTAATAAATAATAAGGCAGTAATGGATGATTACAGAATATTTTCATTATATGTTATGAGATATTATGAGAAAAATAGATTATATTACACAAAGTGTGTTTATAGGAAGGTTGTCATTGATATGAATATTATTTATCTTTTTAGGGGCAGTGATGGGTTTCTAGACTCCACTATTAGTGTGTGAAATGTATTCACTTCTATCGAGATAAGTGACTCGAGGGCCACACACAATTGCGTATTGAAGAGTATGCCCTATTTTGGTGAATAAGAATCTGTGTTAGAACCCAAAATTCAAGGAATTTCATTTTCATCAACTATTGAATCACATGTGGATGATATAAAGGGTTTCGAGTGAATATCCTTCAAGCAATGTTTATCGAAGATGATTTACAATATAATTCTCTTTTGTTTCATCTGAGGTAATCATTTATTAATTTTTGTGCTTAATAAATTCATGAAATGTCCTTGGAAATCTACCAGGGCTCAGATCTATGGATATGATGAATTTTAGCTTCCCCAAAGATGAAAATTTTTAAATCCTTATCCTGATAACTTCCCCTATTAACCTTGGTTCCATCAATTAGTATTAGAGTTTTAATTTCCTGACTTCAATCTAGGTAAAAAATATTTACTTTTTTAGTAAAAATATTTAAAGTGACCTAGGGTTCATGCTCACACAACCTATTGTTAATCCCAAGCATTTATTAAATTATTTAAATAGTTACATGAGATTTATGTAAAATAATATATCATACCCTAGAACAATGTTCAGGTTATAATAATTAAAAATAATTAAAATGAATAAAAAAAATTAGTTAAATTTAAATATATTGAAAATGAATGAAGATAAATAATAAAATAAAAACCAAAATGAGACGAGTAAAAATAATTTGAATTTGGTTTAGCCATTATTATAATTATTTTTTATTTTCATATATCTTCCCTTCTATTTTTTTATTTTATTCTTTTCATTTTTATTCCTTTTATTTTTATCTTTTTTTCACTTGTTTATTTATTTCCTTTTTCTTTTTTATTTCCTTCTCTCATATATCACCCTCTCTATGTTTTGCACCCCCTAGCCAAGTGGCGCACATTGCTTCCTCGACATTAGAAGCCTACTGCACCTCCGTCTCTTACCTATTTTCAACACTGTCCAAAGTACTGTGAAGATCTTGGATAAATAAAATGTTTTCATAGGACAAGGAAGATACTATAGCTATGAGGTAGGGATTCTATGATCTTTCACATCATTTTTTTTCACTATTCAATTCTCATCATTGGGCCTCTCGTAGGTGCCTACTAGAAAATCTCAATTAAAGCCTATAAATTTAATTAAACTACTTATCATTGATTCATGCAACATTTTCCTAATGTGATCCCTTCCTAGGTTGGATCCATGATCTTTGGAATCACTTCGAGTATGCCGACATAATCAGCCTATTTTTACCGTTATCCTTAATTCTTTAAATTACCATCCACCTGTGTTTTTGTGATAATTTAAGTTGAAGTTTAAATTTAATAAACTTATTTAGGGTGAATTTTTTTCCAAAATAATTTGTTTATAAGTATTTTTGTGCCTTAAATTTATTTAAATATTGTTTCCTTTACTTACACTGATAAATTACATGTTCTGTTTAACCCGAGTTATGATGTTGCAATTGATTTTTTTTAAATGTAAGAAATTATGGATGATTTCTCTGGGATATATATATATATATCCCCCTCTTATCCTTTGCAAGTAATTGGGCATGTGAGATAATGTGGGTTCTGTATTATGGATCCAAAAATGGACTCACTGTTCTCAATAGGTTACAACACAATGTGCGAAGGAAGCGATGTTTTAGGTTCTCCAGGAATGATCTCCCCCAATCTTTTCATATGTTGTTGAGTGACACTGGTTCCCTAAGGGGAAACCAAGAATAGACCCATTGGAAAGATTTCTACACAAAGCCTCAATTGAAACTTTGTCCCTTATGTGTGATACTTAGTATAAAATCATGGTTACCACACCATAAACGATACATGAGATTATGAAATAGATCACTTTAAATGGTCTTGGTGGCATTGGATAATTGATTGGATGTAGTATAGTGATATATTAATCATGTTCTCATGATCCAAATTTTCACTTGTCTATTTTAATATAAATTCTTGAGATTCATTTATTGATGCTTCATAGAATTTTCTTTATGCTTTGTGATCCTCTCTTTTGCCTTTAGTTTCCTATTTTTGACATATGGATTCGACCCTAAGCCAAAACAAAAGCTTGGGAGTGTGAATTTTTGTTTCAGTTTTTATTTTATGTAGACCATGATATATATATATATATATATATATATATATATATTCTGCTTTACCAGGTATCCTGTTCGGACTTTCGATATAGGCCGAAGTAGGTGGTATGGGACGGGTGTCTACTTATAAACTCAGGAAAGGTTAAAGTTATTTTTATTATTTGAGTTCCATGCTTCTATTATAAATTGGCACACTATTATTTGTTTACTTCATGAAGTGGAAGGGTATAGATTCTTTGGGAGATGACCTACAAAGATTATATCTCACACCCTACTCGGGCACCGCTTGGTACCCGTGTAGACTTTATGTTTGCAGGTATGGATACATGGAAGTGTGCCACATTTGATTCTTTTTTGGTTTGCTGTTTTGGATGGAGATTTGGGGGAAGAGGACCGATCCATGCTCGAGATTCCATGTAGAAGTTTCTGTATGGTATTTTGATTCATTTTTTGCATAAAGTCTATGGTTGTACCCCGTACCCATGAAATTTTATTTATTTACACTTTTCATCATACATTGACATCATAATGGTATCAATTATGACATTTCAGCTTCTACATTTATTATATATATATATGTTTTGGGTCATTATCTACTCCTACTGCTATATATTTCTTTTCTTACTGTATTCTCTACTTACTTGATTATATAATTACCTTCATCCATGAAATAAATTTTCTTATAAGGGAATAGTCTCCCCGTGGACTTACCCAAGGCCCTCACTACTAGTAGGATCCCTCTGGAGTTTGGGGAGATGCGCTCGAGGTATTTTGGCTCACCATCTCGGGGACTGTTTTCAAAGGCACTTGGGGTGAGATGCTACAGGAGTTATCATATTAATTTTATGGGCGAATAAAAAATTTATTTTCTATAAATTATGTAGAGGGATTCATTTCTGTCTGAAAATAACTAACCATGCATCGATCCAATTTCATATGAATGTGTTATAGCCATCTGGAAACTTTTATTCGCACCAAATTCTATTTTAACAGGTATAAATTTTCAAGAACATATGTGTTAATTTTTACCTAAGATGGAAGTTGGAGGTGAATTCAGTGAAACACTAGTTTTTGTCCCTGTTCCAGCCAGAACCTAATGAATGTAATAGTTTCATATGGTGGGAGTTTCTTCCAAAAATTGTGCAATATACCAATTTAAAAACAAAAAAAAATATTTAAAATTTAAAAAAATGATGGATTCACGGGGGATGGGATATGTGTTATCTATTTTAAAAGCCTATTTTCTATGCTTTAAAAATAAAATTCTAAATAATTGAATGGGGTGTCATGAAGTCTGTCACTAAGAAAAAAAGTATTTTATAATTAAAATTTTGAAATCATCCAAAGGAATCTTATCATCTATTATGCTTGGAAACCATGCTATCAGCCTCATCTCTTGACCGCCTCTTTTCCACAAACTCCTACCCGGGCTACCGTTACCTCACAAGCCTTTATTGTTCCAAACACCACCCATGGTGTCCCAACATAGGCTTCCACCATCACTACCACCCAAAAGTCATCTAATTTCATCACCCATGATGGCTACCTCTACCTAATTTTATAGAATGGATTCCATACTTCAATGATGATTAGTTGAATCTAGGATCTATAGCCCATGTTGTTTGCCACACTACCAATTGTGGAAAAATCAGACAACCATTTAGTCTATAGCCGAGAGCAACTGTGTTGAAATCCTAGAACCCTACTTGTGGTCCCTTCATGAAGATTATAGTGGATCGGCCAACCTGTAGTTTGGATTGAGTCCTCCTAACCTGGAACGGGTAATGGAGGGTCTTCCTGACCTAAAGCAACCTTGCAAAGGTCTGCTTGACCTCTAACATTTATAGAAGGGTTTAGCCTGGACCACAATTAGCCAGAACTATTTCTAGGACATGAGAAAAATATTTTTATATAATATAAAATTAATTTTATTTTTATATTTAAAATATAATAAGACTTATAAATCATAAATTAATTTAATTTTCAAAAAAAAATTAAATTATTTGAGTAATTTAATTTTTGAAGAAAATAAAATTAATTGATTCATTTAATTCTTTGAGAAAAAAATATAAATTAATTCAATACCGAATGAATTAAATTATCTGAATTTAAAATAAATAATTTAATTTATTAATTTACATTTAACATAAATTTATTGAATATTTTTTCCCACATTTAATTTACCCATAAACTCGTTTTGATCATTGGCCAAACCCTTTCATTTCTAGGTTAATGTTCTATTTAATTAATTATTCCAACTATGTATGATGTCTGTATTAATTAATTATTTATTGATGATATATGCATAATATTTTCAATTAATATGTATATGGGTCTTTGTTTCCAACATTTAATTTTTTATGTATTCTGTTCTTTTAGATCCCCCTTCATCCGCATGCAAATATATTCATATGATGACGTTTTGAGATGTAGAGTACACTAATTCAAGGAGGTAGTCTAGTCAAGAAGTGAAAAAATATAAAATAATAAATAGAAATGAATTCTTAAAGGCACAATGAATGTTTTCTATTAATGCATGTTTAGTTGGGAGTGATACAACATAGTATGAACATATTTGATAGAAAATGATTTCATTCATTGAGAAATAATAAAATCCCATTAAATTAATATTATGTCATAATGCCTTAAATCACTTAAATTTGAATTAAAATGGGTGTATGTGGTTCTCATCATCCCTAGTCGAGGGTGCCACCTACTACAAAGAAGTTCTTATAAGAGTGATGGGTTAACTTAAATAAATATAGTAGAAAATAAGTATCCAAATATATATTTCTACCACTTTAGATTCAATGTTTTGTAGAAATAAAGGTTATGATTTTGAGACGTTGGGACTTCGCACAACAGTTTTGGGAACTATGAGTTAATGTAGTTAGTTGGTCTAGTGCCTTCCTTAAAACCCTATGAGCAGTGGAATAGCCAAACCTTTTAATATTATGGTATGTTACCTAGATCTTTTCAACTAAAATACTCAAGTGATAGATTATTTTGAATCTAGTAGTGATGGATACTTGGGGTCAATTAAATAGTGGGAGGCATTTAACAATTTAATTATTTAATCAGTAATGTCTTAATTGGAAAGGAAGATAATATAATAACTAATAATTTTGTATAGTGGATAAAAATTAAATTCATGAAAACCACTACTACATTATCACTATGATAAATTCTAGATAAATAAATATCTTAACTGACCATAACTTCTAGGAGTGGTACAGGTTCTTGAGCATAATACTAGACCAATATAGAAAGCTTTATGTGATGGATTCTTAACTTCTTACTGAGCCCCCAAAGAGATCAAGAATGGTGGATAAATATAAGTATAAGAAGAATGTAGATGATGCACTAGATGTATCGTGCATTATGTTATCATTAGTGTCCAGTCTAGTATAGAAAATGCATGAGGATGAAGATGTCTAAAATATTCTCACTCATCTCAAATAGTTATATTAGGAGAAAACTAGGAAAGAAAGGTATGAGATATTGAGGGAACTATATTGGTTACGACTACAAGAATAAAATCAATAAGAACCTCATATATGCATGATTGTTGGGTATATTGAGTGACTTGAAGAACTTTATTTCAAACTGAACTAAGAACTAGTAAATGATATCATTCTTACTTCTTTACCATAATGATTATTGAATTTTATTATTAATTAAAACATAAATAACATGACAATGTCACTACCATATATTTTCTATTTAGTTCATAAAGATTATAATGATATGAAGAATATAACCATAATTCAAAAAACCCAAAGATATATCAGGAGAGAATTGAGAAGGAGGTTGTATACTTTTCATGCGGAAAGAAAGGCCACTTGAAGAAGATTTGAAAATTGGGATAAATAAGCAAGGATACACTTCTACTTATGGTATTTTTTTCAATAAATGAAAGCTATATTTATCTACAAGTTGGGTATTTGATACAACATGTGCCTCACACATTTATATTCATATACATGAACCAAGTATATTCAAGAATATTTTAAATGGTGAGATAGATCTCTGGGATAAAAATGGTGTGAGTCTAGTATTCTTGGTAGTGGGACACTATCATATGATGTTTCATAGTGGTTTAGGTCTCATATTTAAGAATTTTTATAATGTTACTTTAATAACCAGAAACATAATATCTGTGTTAAGTTTTAAAACTATGAGATTTTATTTCTTGTTTGGAAATAAAATTTTGTCAATTTTTTAAGGATAACATATGTTATGGTATAACTCATATTAAAAATGGATTGTATATATTTGAACTCAAAAACCCTATAATGAAAATAAATGAAAAAATCAGCAAACATGACTCATATAACACCATCTTATGGAACTTCAGGCTTATTCAGGTAAATCAAAATAATTTATAAAAATTAAACCAATCAGGGTATTTAGACTTAGCTGAGTTAAAACACATTGATGTATATCACACATGTTTATAAGGGAAAATGACCAAATCTCCCTTATATTGGAAAGGAGTAGGATCCACTAAATTACAACAAGTAGTTCATACGGATGTATTTCATGCCTTTTCCATATAGGAAAGGTGTAGGTTTTTATACTTCATTAATTTTACCATTACTATAGTTGGTATCATTAAATCTACATAATTAGGTATAAGTTAGATTCCTCTTAGATGTTTAAGGAATATCATTATGAAGTAGAAAACCATCTTGGTAAGAAGGTTAAGGCACTATGATTATGTAACACCCCAAGATTTCATAGTAAGTTGTTTTCTTTAAAATAATTCAATAGTTAGTGCTACACCCAACACCAAGTTCGAGCACACCACAACTTACCAAACTAGCCATTCAAAAAGTTGGTATGAATAGTATTAAATGAATTTTGAATTTTATATACCCCATATAATTTTAATGTCATATTAATTGTTTCTAGACATAATATAAGAACAAATTCAATTTTCAGAAAAAATAAATATTTTTTAAAAATGCAATTTTATCACATTTTAATAGAGAACCCTTTTTTAATCCAATATTTGACACTTTTATATATTCAATTTGACAAAAATAAACCTTTTCTTTAGAAGCAGGACATAAATTTTGGTTTGGATAATTTTTTAGTGCTTTTCTGACAACTTTTATATTTCGATGAATAGTGAAAAATAATAAATTTCAATTGAAAACAAATTTTTTTAATCCAAATTATTTATAGTGTTAAATTATACATTTTAATGGTTTTGAAGTATAATTAGATTAAATTTTTATCATTTAATCGAATGTTGGTTATTGGAAGTAATTTACATTTAAATTATACATAAACACATATTAATCTTTTGATAGTTTTACTTCTCAAAAACCAGCTTTCTGGTTTGGATAATGGGAATATATTTTTTAAATTCATTAATTCAAATTATATGTTTTTAATTTAGTAAAATAAAAAAAATTAATTTGGAATATCAGAATTAGCTTTGGTTAAATTTTTGGTATTTTTCTAGAAACTTTCAATTTTTGATGAATAGTGAAAATCACTGTGTTATTGTTTAAAGCCGACTTTTTATTTAAATAATTATTTATAATTTAAATTTATTTTAAAGTAAAAATAGATAAATAAAACCTATATTAGTCCAATTTAATTCACTAATGTCATTTTATAATAATATTAGATGATTTTTGGTATTTTTCTAAAAGCTTTCAATTTTTGATGAATAGTGGAAAACATTGCATTATTATTTAAAACAAAATTTTTATTTAAATAATTCATTTTAATTTTAAATTATTTTAAAGAAAAGTTAGATACCTAATACCTATATTATTCCAATTTAATTCAATGAATTCATTTTATAATAAGATTAGATATATAAATTTTCATGGAATATTTTACCATCTTTTACCCACCTTATAGGCGCATTTTCAAATGTGCATAAAACATAATTCTACCACTTCTGGGAAATGAATTTAAAATATCTAAGAGACACATTTTACATCAGTATGTAAAATTTTATTCAATAATGTGAAAATAAATTTTGGTGAATAATAACTTTTGAATTTTATTTTCCACGGTTAAAAGTAAATAGGGTAATTAAAGGTAAAAAATGATATTTTAATTACCCTAACACATGTCCTAATTCTATTTTATAAGTTTATTTCGACCAAAATAAGTCTTATTAATAAAATATGGTCCTTTTATCAACTTGGATTAGATTAAGACATTTATTATTATTTTATTTAAAGAAGAGTTAAAAGTGTTAAATTTAATGTTTAATAACTAATCCATTTTTAATATTTGGTTATAAATAAGATAAATTAGACTATAAATATTAATTAAAATATAAAACTATTTCCTACATCATGTAATTTTATTTATAATTTTTATGCATTAAATAATTAAATTTATTTATGACATAATGATGATGTAGTAATTACCTTATTAATGAAAGATTAAAATAATTGATATTATAAATATCACAATAAATGTAAATTGAGACTTTTGAGGCATTCCAAGAATTTTATAGGTTAATATGACATGTTAAGGTTGATTTAATGTATATTCTTCAAAGTAATCAGGTTTTTTTGACTTTTACAAAAACCAAATACACAATAGTGTCAAAATTCACATGAATGAGTATTTAAAATAAAATACTATATTACTAAATGATATAATATTCCTAAAAATATAAGGTTCATAAAAATAACTTATATAATGATATATATTTAATTAATGAACCACTTTTTGTTCTCTTAAAATTTAATAGTAAGTTTTTTTACCTTGTAATATACAAATACAAGAAGACATGATAAACATTAAACCATTTAACTAAGAATTAAATCTAAAAGATAAGGTTCATATGGTGAGCTAAACTTGTCTCAAACCTTTTGGTTAAGAGGATTTATACCTATCCCCACCTTAGGCTTGAAACAAATACATTTAGAGCCATTATAAATTGATAATATATTTATAATAAAATAATATTTCATGTTTTTTCTAAAGAGACCTTCACCTATCTAATAAAAGTGTACTTCCCCTTATCATAAAATCGTACCTCCCAAGCCATTTGTCTCGGAAAAACCCAAATCAAATATCCTCCAAAAAACCCTCAATTTAACCTATAGGCCTTAATTTGATCATAAATCCTACCTAAAGAGCCCATTTGATCAAATCAAAAGGAAGCACCCAAAGAAGAGGTAATAATTTCATCAACACTTTCCATGTTTTTTTCCTTCTTCCACTTCCTATTTAATTGTTGTTTCCATACCAAAATGATAAATACCGTACCTTATACATAATATGATGTTATTATAAATATGGTACAATCATATTCATTATTCCATCCATCCTATGAATGAAAAATTCACCATACATGTGTACGTACGGCTAACCGTCTCTACGTTGTGGTGTAGTTTGTTATTCAACACTTCATTATTTGGATTGGTATAATAATGAGTATAAATGATGTAAATAATAAATATAAAATGTTAATTATTGTTTATATATTATAAACCATCCAATTACATACATTTTCACCACTAATAGAATGATATTGTTTCTCGTGTGTACGTACGACTTACCATCTCCATGATGCGATGAGATTTCATTCCCCATCATATCCATTTAAGAATAATTTTTATTTGATGATTAGAAGTAATTTTTAATTAATTAACATCATTCTGGATATGAATAAAATACATCCTATACATAACAAACATTAATTACGTAACAAAACATATAAACGAAAATGAATCAGTTAACACCCAAAACAATGATACCACTAAAATATTGTTAACAAAGAAATATTAGAATATAATATATGATATCATATTTATGTATGTGGTTCTTCTATAATTTAATAACAATTGTTTTACCATTATACATGAGTTTAATCTAACCTCTACTTAAGGAAAATTAAAAGGTACGAGGTCTTCACTTCACTTTTTATTCCCGTGAGATTTATGCTATATTTGCCACTATTTTCTTTTGTTTGGTGTATGTACGACCCATGATTGTATTATTTGTGTAATATAAATTAATATTTGGGTATTTAAATATTCATTGTTTGATACTTCTTTCTTGGGGTGTATTTTTAATAAGTTATCAAATCGGTAAGGTAATTTCTAATTTTAATTTCCATTCATTGGGTTTTACATATACAAAATTGATTATTTTACTCTATAATTATGTGTGGAATCACTATTTATTTATTTATGCAGTAATTTACACTCCCCTTTGTGTGGATATACTTTTTATACACATAATCACTCCATTGATAAATTCTCAAGTCATTAATATGAACTTGATTAGGGTAATCTTAACTCAATTTCCATTCATTGAGTTAAACATCCAAGTCATTGGTTTTGTTTTTGAAAAGAATATGCGTGAATGTCATATGATTGATTTACAATAAAAATAAAATCATATTGATTGTATTTTTATTTGTCACACATAATTGTTTCACTTATTTATCCTCAATCTTAGGATACAATTTTTATAAGGGATTTCATCTCAATTTACATTCCATTGAGACTTCTTTGTTGTTACGAACCAATTCACTTTTATATGGTGTATATACCATCATTTGACATATTATATCATGAATCCATTTATTCTCATGATATTATAAATGTTTGATTAATTTTATTACTAAATTATTTTAATTAAAGTATCTCTCATTTGGTTAGGAACTCTAACTAAAATATCATTTTAAATGTTTTAAAGATTTATTCATCTAAATATTTCTCATTAATGTCCATGTTTTAAAAATGGTTTTAAGGATTTATTTATATAGACATGAATGTTTTAAAATTAAAATTAATTTTTAAAGTTTAAAAGTGGTATGAGACAGTGTGATTCAAAAATATCATTTAAATTAATTCTTTAATAAATAGTGGGACTTTTAAATGTTTTCAAGAAAAATGTGATATTTCTATCAAATAGTTTTACTTATTATTTTCATCCATGTCAATATACTTCATTGTATTTTATTCTTGATTAAGGTTGATTTATTATAATACTATCGTCCATATTATATTTAATGAGTTTTGTTTTACTGTGGATGTGTTCTTTTTATACCATTCATGGTTTGAGGTTAAAGTATTGACATTTAGTATTCTAGTTTTAATAAAAATGTTTAGATTATGATTAAAACTTTTCATATGAGGAATTAATTGGAATGAGAAAGTGATGGGTGGGGAATGATATATCCCCTTTAAGCGTCGGTAGGTATCATGAGACAAACTAGTGTCTTGGCCCAAGACCTTGACAAAATATTATATGTAATCTTTCTCTGAGGCCTTAACTATGTGGTTATGATGTCCGAAATTATGTATTCCATCATTATGAAATTAGTTATTGATATTACATGTGATTATTCGACTAGTAGAATATCCATGTGAATAATTAAATGGAATTATTTGATTTACCTTTTCCATTTTGTGCTGAAGTTTAATTTTAAAAGGACTATGTTTTAGTCTGATATATTTCTGTAAATGTTTATGTATACTTATGATAGTTTCTGCTATATTGTTCTCCTTATTGAGCATCTGAGCTCACCCCTTTCTTATGTTTTATTTTTCCTAGGATGTGAAGAAGTATATTATGACTGACCTATAGGAATAGGCTAAGGGATATGAGTGTGTTCAAAGGATATACAATGTTATTGTTTTTACATTTAATAATTTAATGTAAAACATATATTTGTATCTTGTACTTCCAGGGATACTAAAGTAGTCAGTATTTCGTGACTTGATCTCTTGTGATCATGCCAATGTTATGTATTAATTCACCTAATCTGGGTAACTAGGGTCGAGGTGTTACATTTGATATCAGAGGAAGTTTAGTAAAAACTATGGAAACTAGATTTAGAAAAACTCTGATTAGAAAACACTAACCTAAGATAGACTTTGAGGATTAGTATAGAAGAACATCCAAAAATTTTGGTAATAAAAATGTTATATGGAGTTTCCTAGAAATACATCCCTGTCTAGATATGAGCAGGTAGAGGCATCTCTGATGCAGATGCACCGAGGGGGAAAACCCAAAAACACCTCTTTAATCTAGAATCAAATGAGAACTGGTGCACGATAACAGGCCTTGCTGCACTCTTGGTTACGACACTCTCAAGGGATATTCTTAGGATAATTCAAATTTTCTTTACAAACCAATTTGAATGATTTTAATATAATGTGAGAATATATAACCTTGTTTAATCCTAAGGAGTTTTAGATTGAAAATAAGGTGTCATGATATTCCTTAAGTGATTTGATGACTATTCTTACTCACACTATGCTTACTGGTTTTAGTCAATGGATGGATTAAAAGGATTTCATAGTAACATTGATCATGATATACAAGGTGGGCGTGATGGTGGAAATTAGAAACTAAATAAAATGTTGATAGGTGTAAAAGATATCGTGTTTATATCAAAGTAGGTTTCCAAAAATATGATCAACAATATATACATTAACCAACTCTCAAACTAAACAAAGAAGAGAAAGACATAGAATGATAAGAGCTCTAGGAGTGGGGACCGTGGAGAAAATAAAGTTTAATTTCCATCATGCCAGAAATATGGAAGGAGACACCCAAGAAAGTGTCTCAATGGAACAAAGAAATAATTTATGTGTGGGAAAGAAGGATATAAATAAAGAATTTATGATAAAAAAAGAAGAGTAATATGGAAGAAAATAAAAATGATATTAAGAATCTATTTACATTCATTTGCCATAAATTTAAGGGACCTAGGCATTATCCAAGTCAATTCCCTATTCTATAGGATAACCAACAGGTCAAATAAGAACGTATGTGGAAATAAATGGATGGAAAAATTTTTAAAAGTATTAATCATCTTTGTTGATGGGATTACTTTGGAAGACTTTTATCTTGTATGTTTAACCTTGCAGTTTGTTATGTGAAAATGCTATTTTAGGAAGAATTATCTTTTCTTTTTGGGATATAGTTATAAATTATCATTTGGATTTATATGATCCTTGAATTTAAGGAAATTACATGTTATTAATTTTTGGGATGAAAATTTGAGGCATGAGATAAAATTGGTTGTTAAATTATGGTATGGTTATTTTGTGGAATTTATATAATTTTGTGAATGTTATAAACTATAGTTTTTGAAAAATGATGAAACATAGATAGTGTGACATTGCGTTCCGTCAGAAAAAGATGCGGGAATCAAATTCAAAACCTAAGTGTGACTGGGATTTATCGGCCACCACTGAACTACAGGATGTCCCTGGTTAGTGTGACTAATTATTTTTAGTTAAATGATTTTATTGATCAATAAAAAATTGATTTGGGATATTATGTTTTATTAAATGTTTATCCTTTGTATATGAAAATGATTTGGTCATTTTGTGATAAATTTTATTTTTGAAGACATTCGCTCTATTGGAAACACTATATGTATAAAGAAAATAGAATACTATGGGATTTCATTTCTGGAGTTATGGTTGATTTTTTTTTTATTTTGGAAGAATCTATGTTTTTTATAGAGATTAATGTTATTAATGGAAATTATTTACCTGTCATAGAGAACATGTGATTTGGTTAATTACACGTCTATATGAGACTTTAAGAGTAGTTGATGTTATTTGGAGATAAATGATAAGATTTACTATGGAAGATATGGGATCAATTTATTATATTTTTTGGTTTTAAACCATATTTTGGATTATATTGAAGTATTTTAAGGACAATTTTTTATTGAATGGTCCTTATTGAAATTTGTGTATTGTTTGTTCAATTTTGGAAATTAAGATTAGTATTTCTTTCAATAAATAATTATACATTTTTGGGACCATCTGATCTTGTACTAACCATTTGGTTTTGGTTAATCTCTAAAGAAAAGGGAGATATATATTTCAACCTTTATGGATTATATAATTCTCTAGAAGTTGATTCTAGTTCTTTAGGTGAGACCACATCTTCTTGAATACTCATTTTTTGGAGAGAAGATGAGTTAGTGGTAGAAACTTAGTAAAGGATGAAACTCTACTTAAAAATTAAGTATATCTCTTTATGTTTTTATTCAATCTCATTAATAAATTCCTCAACATTATGAAATGGATCTTAAATTTTTTTTTATCCATTTACTTTTCCTACTGGGAAAATAATGACCATTTAACCCATTACAAGTTTTTGGTTTTATTATTGTTAAATTTCTCCTAATATTTTTTTCTATCACTCTCCATCAGAACTTGACACTTTTTTTATCTTCTATATCAATGTTTTCCTACATGGAATCCTAGTATGGGTTATCTCGGGTGACCTCTGTACTTCTCTTTCTTTCTTTTAAAGTGATAGTTTTATTGACTCTTTTTTCGATGTGGGACTTTCAATTAAGCTCCCAAGCCAAATTTTAAAATTTCAAGGACACAATTTCAAAAATGGGGGAAGAATTTAACGCACCAAGATATCATAGTAAATTATTTTCATTAAAGTAATTCAATAGCTTGTGCTACATGCAACACCGAGTTTGAGCTCACCACGAATTTCCAAACCAACTGTTCAAAAAGTAGTTATGAATAGTATTAAATTAATTTTGAATTTTATATTCTCCATATAATTTCAACATCCATATTATGTGTTTCTTAGACATAATATAATAACAAATTCATTTTTTATACAAAAGAAACATTTTTCCAAAATTAATTCTTATCGCCTTTTAATGGTGAAGCCTTCTTAAATCCAATATTTGACACTTTTATATAATAAATTTGACAAAATAAACTTCTTATTTAGAATAAAGACATAAAAATTTAGTCAGGATAATTTTTTGGGGCTTTTCTGATAACTTTAATCTTTCGATGAATAGTAAAAAATACAAAATTTAAATTGAAATTAAATTTTTTAATAAAAATAATTTATAGTGTTAAATTATACATTTGATTTATTTTGAAGTATAATTAGATTATATTATTATCATTTAATACAATTTTGGTCATTGGAAGCAATTTTACATTTAAATTGGACATAAACACATATCAATCTTTTGATAGTTTTTACTTCTCAAAAACCCACTTTCTGGTTTTGACAACAGGAATATTTTATTAAATTAATAAATACATATAAAATGTTTTTAATTTAGTAAAATAGTAGTAATTTTTGAATTTTTTAAATCAAAATTAGCATTGGGTGAAGTTTTGGTATTTTTATACAAATTTCAATTTTTGATGAATATTAAAAAACACTTCGTTATTGTTTAAAGATGACTTTTTATTTAAATAATTATTTGAAATTTAAATTTATTTTAAAGTAAAACTAGAAAAATAGTATCTATATTAGTCCAAATTAATTCATTGAAGTCATTTTATAATAATATTAAATATATTTAATTTTATTGAACTTTTTTCAATCTTTTACACACCTTCAAGGTACATTTGCAAATTTGCATAAAACATAATTTTACCACTTTTGTGAATTGAACTTCCAAAAGCTGAGAGAAAAAGTTGACTTCAAGAAGTAATATGGAGTTCAATAGGATGAAAATAATTTTTAGTGAATAGTAACTTTTGAATTTTATTTACCATGATTAAAAGTAAATATGGTAATTAAAGGTAAAAATGATATTATAATTACCCTAACACATATCCTAATTCTATTGGATAAGTGTATTTAGATGTAATTAAATCTTAGAAATAAAATATTATCTTTTTTATCCACTTGGATTAGATTCGGACATTTATTATTATTATTTTTTAAGAAGAGTTAAAAGCATTAAATTCAATGTTTAACAACTAAACCCTTTTTAATACAGGGTTATACATAAGATAAATTCAACTATAAATATTCATTAAAAATATAAAAAGATTTCCTACATCAGGGTGTTTTATTTATTATTTTATGACATTAAATAATTAAATTTATATATGACATAATGATGATGCAGTAATTACCTTATTAATGAAAGATTAAAATAATTGATATTATAAATATCAAAATAAATGTAAATTGAGAATTTTTATGAATTAAACGATTTTTTTGGTTAATATGAAATTTTAGGGTTGATTTAATGTATTTATTTTGAATTAATCAAGTTTTTTTTGACTTTCACAAAAACCAAATACACAATAGTGTCAAAATTGACATAAATGAGTATTTAAAACAAATACTATATTATTAAATGATATAATATTTCTAAAAATATAAGGTTCATCCAAAGGACATATATAATGAAATATATGTCATTAATGAACCTGTTTAGGTTCTCTTGGAATTTTATCATATGTTTATTAACCATGTAATATAAATATACATGAAGACATGGTAAAAGTTACACTATTTAACTAAGAATTAAATCTAAAAGATAAGGTTAATATGGTGACATAAACTTGTCTCAAACCTATTAGTTGAGTGAATTTATACCCATCCCCACCTTATCCTAGAAATAAATCCATTTTGAGCCATTATAAATGGAAAATGATTTTATAATAAAATAATATTTCATGTTTTTCTTAATGTGACCCTCACCTCTCTTATAAAAGAGTACTTTACCTTCTCTAAAAATCACATTTCCAAAGCCATTTGGCTCTGCCAAACCCTTATTAAATATACTCCCAACTACCCTCACTTGAACCTAGAGGAATTACTTTGACAAGAAATCCAACCTAAGGATCCCTTTTGATCAAATCAAAAGGAAGCAACTGAAGAAGAGGTAATAATTTCATCACCTCTTTCAAAGGTCTTTTCTTCTTCCACTTCCACTTTCATTATTGTTTCCCTACAAAAATAATAACCCAAGTAACTTCTATATACTGTGATGTTATTATAAATATGTTACAACCATATTCATTATTCTATCCATCATATGAATAACAAAGTCACCATACATGCGTACGTATAGTTTACTGTCTCCACGCCGTGGTGTAGTTTGTTATTCAACACTTCATTATTTGGATGGGTATAATAACTAGTATAACTAATGTAAATAATAAATATAACATGTTAATGATTTATTATATAAAATATACCATCCAATTACATACGATTTTACCACTAATAGAATGATATTTTTGCTCATGCGTATGTACGGCTTACCATCACCATGACGCGGTGAGATTTCATTCCCCATCGTAACCATACAAGAATAATTTTCATTTCAGGATTAAAAATAATGTTTAAGAAATTAATATCATTCTAGATATGAATCAAATACATCCTATCCATAACATACATGACTTACATAACAGAACATATAAAGGAAAACGAATCAGTTAACACCCAAAACAATGACACTACTAAAATATCAGTAACAAACAAATATTATAAGATCATATATGATATCATATTTATGTATGTGGTTCTTGTATAATTTAATAAAAATGATTTCACCATTACACAGGAGGTTAAACTACCCTTTACTAAGGAAATGTACAAGCTTATGGGTTTTCATCTCACTTTTTATTCCTGTGAGATTGATGCTATATTTGCCACTATTACATTTTATGTGGTGTATGTACTTCCCATGATTGTATTATTTGGGTAATATACTTTAATTTATGGGTATTTACATATTTATTGTATTATTATTATTTATTGGGGTGTATGTTTCATAAGTTATCAAATTGGTAAGGGAATTTCTTGTCACGACCCACCCTCGGGGTCCGTGCTGTGACTACCCCAAGCCCGCCTTCCATAGGCCAGGGGCTGGCGACTAGCACCAAGGCGTAAATCCTGATAAAAAGGGAAGGCATTGCCTTTGTAAAGTAAACAAACACCACAGAGTAATCAAGCGGAAAAGTAAACACTAAGTAAGAACAGAGTACAACTGAAAGTGAGGATAAGTAAATGGGCCAGTATACAAACCCAAACTGAAAGTAAAGTACAACTCGAAAGGGAAAACATCAAATATAAAGTAAAAGCCGCCACACCGAGCTGTCCATTGGAAATCCCACCTGAAGGGCGGGTACAGATAACTCCACTGCTCCTCGGGTCCCGCCGTCCGCTCCGGGCACATCCCGCCTAGTGGTCCACCTCCAGGTACCGTTTTGCTCTGCAAGCCTCAGCCACGATCAATGCTGTCCGTCGTCTGCAACCAACACAACGTAGTGCGGGCATAGCCCGTGCAGGGGTGAGTATAAGCTACTCAGTAGGGACCCCGAGACCCCCCGAAGGTCTCACAAAATCCACAAAGGATAAACCACAAAGGAAGATAAAAACACAAAGTAACAACCGACACTGCTTAGGTATATGCCCATACATATACCTAAGTCATCAATTCCAATATGCTCCAACCTCCGAGCCCAAGTACAACTCAGTCCACACAGGAAAGTAAATGTATTCCACACAGGAAAGCAAAACGAAATCCACATAGGATAACACAACTCAATCCACACAGGTAAGTAACAGGATTCAGCTCACACAAGTATACTTCTTCAAAGGACGATAAAGATGATCTCTGATCCATCTAAGTCGTCGGACCCACGAAGGATCGATAGGTAACTAACCCCCGCAAAGACCCACACAGGATCGGGCCCACACAGGACCTGTAGGCGCTGGTTCACACAGGACCGCTGAGCGCAAAGACCCACACAGGATCAGACCCACACATGATCGGGCCCACACAGGACCTGTAGCACTGATCCACGTAGGATCGCTGAGTGTTGTAGTCGTCGTCGTCGAATCCACACAGGATCTCTGTACTGTCGTCGTCGCAGTCACAGTAGCAGTAGCAGTAGCAGTAGTAGTCACAGTCGCAGCCAGCACTAGGGTTCCTGCACACAGCAAGCTCGTTCGGAGGGTCCACTCCACGAGCCGAGAGGCTGATACATCAACTGTCACAAAGTCCAGAGTTGATGTATCCAAAAGTTCCGTATCGTCAACAGGAACTCAACGCAACAGACGGCGCGTCGATCAGACGCCCGGTCTGAGAGTTATTGGCTTTTTCGTCCCAGGGGCCCGGTTGGTTTCTAGGGAAAAACCAACCCGACCGTACTCCACCTGCGTCCAAACCTCGGGCGGAGTATGCCAAAAGATCCGTCTCACTAAGAGGAACACAACAAAGCTGATGGCACGTCAATCGAATGTCCGTAGGTCAAGATATGAGCGTTTCCGCTCCGAAGGCCCGGTTGGTTTCGTGTACGAACCAACCCGGACGAACCCAAAGTATTCCAAAACCCTGAGTGTAATATACCGAAACGACCGTCTCGATCCAAGGATTGCGTTTCTGCAGACGGTTCGTCAATCGGAGGTCCGTAGCTCATGTTATGGCCAATAGACCGAAATCGATTCGAAAACGGGGGGTCCGGGTCCGGGCCGACCCGGCCCGACCCCCCGGGGTCGGCCCGAACCGGGGCGACCCAGCCCGGCGCAGCGGCGCAGACCGGCGCGGCCCGGCGCGGCGGCGCGGTCCTGCACGGCGGAGCGGCCCGGCCGGCGGCGGTGCGGCCTGGCGCCGCACGGGTGCAGCGTGCGGGGGGTAAGGCCCCCGCTTTTGATAGCTGGCGGCGCGGCTTAAGCCGCGCCTTTTGGAGAACCGACCCCCCATGTGGGGCCCTACTTTGTGGAAAACGGTGGGCCTTCTGCCCCCCTTAATGAAACCGGCCCCCCCTCATAAATGGGGGGTGGGCATTTGTGTTGGCCGGGGGAATTAAATTCCCCCGGTCTTTGACCTTCCGGCCGGCCACCTGGCCGGCCGGTTTTTCTTCAATGGGACCGGCAAACCGGTCCCCTTTCCGGCTTCCGACGCCGACGGCCCGGCGAGCCGCCGGTCTTCTCGTTCCGCTGTGGCCCGGAACCGGCCGCGGTGTTCGTCGTCCGGCGCGGTGCGACGGCACCGCGCCCCTCCGCCGCAGCCCCGCTCCGGCAGCGGCGCCTTCGATTCCCTTCGATGCGGCGCGACGGCGTCACGTTCATGATAAACTTCCCATGGCGCGGCGCGACGGTGCCTCGCGATTATAGCCTTGCGATTCCCGCGTGGTGCGACGGCACCATGCCATCTCGTACATCCGCAAGGAAATAATATTCAAGAACAGAGGAGGGGGAATTCAGCCGTGTTTGTGCGGTCCGGCCCCCCTCTCGTTAGTCAATAACACTTAACAATAAACCTAAAAAATTGTCAAGCTAGAACCAAGAACAAGAATAAATAATTAACCAACAACAACCCCTACCTTGGTTCAAGATCGATGATCGTCAACAACCCGCGGAAGACAACGTCGCGGAGGTCGGGCGTCGCGGTAATCATTCGTCAAATCCGTTGACGAAGAGGTACGTCCAAAGAGGTACGTCGTTGGTGAATCTTCGTAAGCCGATGAAGGAAGTTCGAGGAGGAAGCGGCGTTTCCTTTCGTTGACATGGAAGACGTCGTCGATCTTTGGAGACAACCGGCTACGAAGAAGAGAGGAGCGGTGTTCTTCGTCGGAGCTTGAGCGTTCTTCATCAAAGTTTGAAGAAGAAGGAGGAGCTCTCAAATCCTCACATGATGGCTAAACAATTCTAACCAAATAAAATAAGCTAAGGGCTTATTTTATTTACTCAACCAAATCTTTTGAAATTCAAAGGTTTGAAAAAGATTAAACAACTCAACCTAATTAATAAGCTAAGTTGTCAAGATCATTTAAAATGGGAGTTAAGGGAGTTTTGAGAGGAGATGAAAAGTTGGGTTTCGTGTGGGCCCCAACACTCTTAATCCTCCCAAGGGAGGTTAAGTGGATGTGGGTCCCACCTTTAACTTCCTTTGAGAGGAGTTAACCAACAAGTAATAAAAATAAAAAGTGTTGCACATTTTTATTTAACTTCTTATAATTCTACCAAGAACTAACTTTCGTCTCGCAATAAACGCAACTTCGGAAAAGGTCTCCTTAAGCGAATATCGGTGCTGCGAGTTCATCGGTGTCCTCGGATTTCAATTCCGAGCACCGGATCAAAAGTTAGAAATTCCCGCTCGTTCGTTCACTGAACGTACCCAAGCCAAACTTCGGAAATTGATTCCGGGCACACCGAGCCTCGGAATCAGGTGCCGTCAGAAAGCGCGCTCTTGTAAAATTCCAAAGAAAATTAAGAAAAAAATTTCCCTTGAATTTTACGGGTCTTTACATTACTCCCACCTCAGGGGTTTACGTCCCCGTAAAGATACATCAGAAACTAGGGAAACAAATGAGGGTACTGAGCACGTATCTGAGCCTCCCGCTCCCATGTGCTCTCCTGGAGATTCCCGTGCTGCCATCTGATGCACACAAGAGGAATCGATCGCCCACATAGGACCCGCTCCTGTCGATCCTCTATCTCCACCGGGACCTCTGTAAAAGTCTCCCCATCGTCAACATCAAGCTCCCCATGGTCAATGATGTGCGTCAGGTCGTGCACACATCTCCTCAGCTGAGACACGTGGAAGACGTCGTGCACCGGGTGCAACTGAGGTGGTAGAGCCAGGCGATAAGCCACCTCGCCTATCCTACTGAGGACCTGGAAGGGTCCGATGAAGCGCGGAGATAACTTGCCGCCTCGGCCAAATCTCAGAATACCACGTCGAGGTGAGACCCGCAAGAAGACGTGATCACCATCCTCGAACTCATGTGGCCTCCTCCTCCTGTCAGCGTATGACTTCTGCCAGCTCTGAGCTGTCCTCATCCGCTCCTGGATGACCTGGACCTTCTCTGTCGTGGCCTGGACCATCTCCGGTCCCACCAGTGCTGACTCCCCAGGTTCTGTCCACACAAAGGAGATCTACAAGGTCGGCCGTACAACGCCTCATACGGTACCATCCCGATGGTGGAGTGGTAGCTGTTGTTGTACGCAAACTCCACCAAGGGTAGGTGGTCCTCCCAACTACGACCAAAGTCGAGGACACATGCACGGAGAATGTCCTTGAGAGTCTGAATGGTCCTCTCCGTCTGACCATCCGTCTGAGGGTGAAAGGCTGTGCTCAGATGTAGCTGCGTCCCGAACGCCTCCTATAACCCCTTCCAAAGACGGGAAGTAAAGCGAGCATCTCGATCGGAGATGATAGATGATGGCACACCGTTGAGCCGCACAATCACCTGAACGTAGAGACGTCCCAAGCTCTCCACTGAGCCCTACTATCTGATGGGTAAGAAGTGTGCCGACTTGGTGAGTCGGTCAACAATCACCCAGATGGAGTCGTAACCTCTGGAAGTGCGTGGAAGTCCAGTCACGAAGTCCATAGATATGTCGTCCCACTTCCACTCCGGGACCTCCAAGGGTTGTACCAAGCCTGCTGGTACCTGATGCTCTGCCTTCACCTGCTGGCAGGTGAGGCATCGAGAAACGAACTTTGCCACTGCCTTCTTCATGCCCGAACACCAGTGCTGTCGTCTGAGGTCCTGGTACATCTTCGCCACTCCAGGATGTACCGCCAAAGGAGAAGTGTGAAACTCTCTCAGCACCTCCTCTCGCAAAGCGACTGGTACCATGGTACGTCCTCTGAAAAGGATTTCGTGCTCTGCTCGAAGGGAGAAACCATCAGGTGCCTGTCCCGAGGATATCTGTGCACGCCGTGTCTCACAGTCAGCGTCCTCACGCTGTGCCTCTCTGACACGCTGCAGTAGTGGAGGGGTGACTGTGAGAGAATGGAGGAAGGCTGCTCCATCTCTATCCACAAAAGATATCTCTAAAGAGGCTAGCTGCTCCGTCGCATCCTCAAGTAGCTGAATGCCCGACCTCCTGCTGAGGGCATCGGCTACTACGTTCCCCTTCCCAGGAGTATAGACTATCTCAAAGTCATAGTCCTAGAGGAACTCGAGCCATCACCGCTGTCTCAGGTTCAGGTCCTTCTGTGAGAAGATATACCTGAGACTCTGATAATCGGAAAAGACTATAAAGCGCTCGCCCATCAGATAGTGTCGCCATGTCTTCAGAGCGAAGACCACTGCTCCTAACTCCAGGTCATGGGTAGCGTAGTTCTGCTCATGCGGCCTCAACTGACGTGATCCATAAGCGATCACGACCCGCTCCTGCATCAGAACACATCCCAGTCCGGTCCCTGATGCATCGCAGTAGACTACGTACCCTACTCCCTCCTCAGGCAACCTCAAGATAGGTGCGCTAGTCAATCTCTGTCTCAGCTCCTAGAAGCTCTGCTGACATCTGTCTGACCACACGAAGGGTTTCCCCTTCTTCGTCAAAGCTGTGAGTGGTGCCTCAACTCTAGAGAAGTCTGGCACGAATCTCTGATAGTACCCAGCTAATCCCAAGAAACTCCGAACCTCAGTCACGCTCTTGGGTGGCTCCCAACCTAACACAACCTCAATCTTCGCAGGATCCACTGCAACTCCCACCTCAGAGATAACGTGTCCCAAGAAGTGCACCTCACTTATCCAGAACTGGCACTTCGAGAGCTTACCATAAAGCTGGTGCTCTCAGAGTGTGTCTAGTACAACTCGCAAGTGATAGGTGTGCTCCTCCTCAGTCGTAGAGTAAATCAGAATGTCGTCGATGAAGACCACGACAAAATGATCGAGGTATGGCTGAAAGATCCTGTTCATGAGGGCCATGAACACTGCTGGAGTATTGGATACGCCGAAAGGCATAACCAAGAACTCATAATGACCATACCGACATCTGAAGGCCGTCTTCTGCACGTCCTCGTCTCTGACTCTGAGCTGATGATAGCCTGACCTAAGGTCTATCTTCGAGAACCACCATGCTCCCTTGAGCTGATCAAAGAGGTCATCAATCCTCAGTAGCGGATACTTGTTCCTCACTGTCACCTGGTTCAGGCGACGATAGTCAACACAAAGTCACAAGCTCGCATCCGCCTTCCTGGCGAACAATATCGAGGAAGCCCAGGGTGAAACAATGGGTCGGATGAACCCCTTGCCCTGCAAGTCCTCCAACTGTACCTGTAGCTCTCGAAGCTCGGCGGGGTTCATCCGATATGCTGGAGTTGATATCGGGGCTGTCCCGGGGTACAAGTCAATATAAAAGTCTACCTCTCTGCGAGGAGGTAGCCCTAGGACGTTGTTGGGAAAAACATCCGAAAACTGATCCACCACTGCAGGAAAACCAGGACTCCGTACGTCAACTGCTCCAAGGATGAGGCTAGCCAACTGATGAGTAATGGACTATCCTCTCCTCCGCGGAAGTTCATCCTGTGCTGCTAAGGCTCCCTTCTCGCCGGTGAAGGTGAACCTGCTCCCGTCGGTGCGTACACATCGCACCTTGCGCCTAAAACAGTCAATATGTGCATGGACCGTAGATAGCCAATCCATGCCCAAGATGACGTCGTAAGGCCTCGACGCTGCTACCAGAAGATCCCAGCCGAAGCTCTCGCCTCCTAGAGTAAGCTCACACTGCCGGCACCAGTGCGTAATCGTTGAGTCTTCTCCCGTAGGAGTCTCTAGCTGTAAGGATCGAGCCAACGGCTCTGTCGGAATCTCCGTTCTCCGAACAAGGGCAGCAGCTATGAAAGAGTGACTCGCTCCTGTGTATACTAGAACTGCAGCAAGGGTGGAATAGACACAGATAGTACCTCGAATCATCTCGGGTGCACCGTGGTCGTAGGCCTCTGCTTCCTGGAGCTGTGCCTGTCTCTGCCCGCCAGCTCCCTGTGGTCGGGGTGGACCTCCTGGTGGTGGTGCTGGCAGAGCCTCAAAGCGTCGCCCACCACCGGCTGCTCGTCCAGCTCCTCTGCCTCGTCCGACTCCTCCCTGCGGACCGCCACGGTCGACCCTCTGCCTCTGCCTCGGTGGTCCCTCAACTGTCTGCTGCTCCTCGGCACGACGGGTCGGGCAGTAATGAGCCATGTGGCCCTGCCCGCCGCACGAGTAGCACTGTCTGCCTCTCGAAAGACTGGCTCATTGTTGTGTGTCCTGCACTGCTGAGCTAGTGTCCTGAGGTCGTCTGCCTGAGGGTATCGTCTTTCTGGACCCCTGAGTCATCCGTCGACTGCCGGCTGCAGATGACTCTACCACGTGCCACCCTGCGGTGGGTCTCGGCGCTGGTGTAGACTCAGCAAGGAAGCTCTCGATCAAAAGGGCCTGCTCCGGTACTCCTGTCTGAGTCGGTATGCTGAGGGAGATCAGCGATGCCCTGATATCGTGTCTCAAACCCTGCTCGAAGGTCTGGGCCCGGTAGAATGGTTCCCATACCATGTCGGTCGAGTAGCGCGAGAGATCAGTAAATATCACCGAGTACTGAGCGACCGTCATGCTGCCCTGCCGCAGCTGAAGAAGCTCCTAGATACGCACCGCACGAAGGGTGGCTGGGACGAACTCCGAGCAGAAGAGGCTCTCAAAGTCCGTCCAAAGAAGAGATGCCTCATCGTGCACCTGGAGCATCAAGCTCCACCATTGTACTGCTTCGGCGTGTAGTAGGCTCGCAACGAGGATCACCATGAGGTCTGCTGGTGTCCTCACTAGCCTAAACACACGTACCACTGCCTCCAGCCAGTCCTCGGCTGCCTGGGGGTCCGTCTCCCCACGAAACATAGGCGGTCGCTGGCGCTGAAACTCATGCAGTGCGCTGAGGCGACGTGCATCGTCAGCGGCTGGTGCTGGAAGCATCGGGGGCTCGGCGGGTAGAGCTACCGCCGGTGCCACTGCTGACAGAGGGCCCTGCACCGAGGCCTTGTCGCTCGGTGGGCTGTCGTCACACTCGAATCTCGGAACCCTAGCTGGCTGCCGTCGTGGGGCCATCCTGAAAGGGAAACATGTGCGCCATGGTCAGAACAGTATACCTGGTGAGATGATATAAAGTAATCACAAAGAAAACTTTGAAACATACACGCAATCAATGTTTTCGTGCATTAAGTCAGAAATCAGAAGTCAGGGTCCTGGTGTACGGATACGTCGGCCGCCGCACCAACACTGGACTCCCTGGACTGATAACCACACTCAATACGCTAAATATTATTGTTTCACATAGAAAAGAACAGAGTTCGCGGTAGAACCGAACTCCTCTGATACCAATTTGTCACAACCCGCCCTCGTGGTCCGTGCCGTGACTACCCCAAGCCCGCCTTCCATAGGCCAGGGGCTGGCGACTATCACCAAGGCGTAAATCCCGGTAAAAAGGGAAGGCATTGCCTTTGTAAAGTAAACAAACACCACAGAGTAAGCAAGCAGAAAAGTAAACACTAAGTAAGAACAGAGTACAACTGAAAGTGAGGAAAAGTAAATGGGCCAGTATACAAACCCAAACTGAAAGTAAAGTACAACTCGAAAGGGAAAACATCAACTGTAAAGTAAAAGCCGCCACACCGAGCTGTCCACTGGAAATCCCACCTGAAGGGTGGGTACAGATAACTCCACTGCTCCTCGGGTCCCGCCGTCCGCTCCGGGCACGTCACGCCCAGTGGTCCACCTCCAGGTACTGTTATGCTCTGTAAGCCTCAGCCACGATCAACGCTGTCCGTCGTCTACAACCAACACAACGTAGTGCGTGCATAGCCCATGCAGGGGTGAGTATAAGCTACTCAGTAGGGACCCCGAGACCCCCGAAGGTCTCACAAAATCCACAAAGGATAAACCACAAAGGAAGATACAAACACAAAGTAACAACCGACACTGCTTAGGTATATGCCCATACATATACCTAAGTCATCAATTCCAATACGCTCCAACCTCCGAGCCCAAGTACAACTCAGTCCACACAGGAAAGTAAATGTATTCCACACAGGAAAGCAAAACGAAATCCACATAGGATATCACAACTCAATCCACACAGGTAAGTAACAGGATTCAGCTCACACAGGTATACTTCTTCAAAGGACGATAAAGATGGTCTCTGATCCATCTAAGTCGTCGGACCCACGAAGGATCGATAGGTAACTAACCCCCGAAAAGACCCACATAGGATCGGGCCCACACAGGACCTGTAGGCGCTGGTTCACACAGGACCGCTGAGCGCAAAGACCCACACAGGATTGGACCCACATAGGATCGGGCCCACACATGACCTGTAGCACTGATCCACGTAGGATCGCTGAGTGCTGTAGTCGTCGTCGTCGAATCCACACAGGATCTCTGTACTGTCATCGTCGCAGTCACAGTAGTAGTAGCAGTAGCAGTAGTAGTCATAGTCGCAGCCAGCACTAGGGTTCCCGCACACAACAAGCTCGTTCGGAGGGTCCGCTCCACGAGCCGAGAGGCTGATACATCAAATGTCACAAAGTCCAGAGTTGATGTATCCAAAAGTTCCGTATCGTCAACAGGAACTCAACGCAACAGACGGCGCGTCGATCGGACGCCCGGTCTGAGAGTTATTGGCGTTTTCTTCCCAGGGGCCCGGTTGGTTTCTAGGGAAAAACCAACCCGACCATACTCCACCTATGTCCAAACCTCGGGCGGAGTATGAAAAAAGATCCGTCTCACTAAGAGGAACACAACAAAGATGACGACACGTCAATCGGACGTCCGTAGCTCAACATATGAGTGTTTCCGCTCCGAAGGCCCGGTTGGTTTCGTGTACGAACCAACCCGGCCGAACTCAAAGTATTCCAAAACCCTGCGTGTAATATACCGAAACGACCGTCTCGATCCAAGGATCGCGTTTCCATAGACAGTTCGTCAATCGGAGGTACATAGCTCATGTTATGGCCAACAGACCGAAATCGATTCGAAAACGGGGGGTCCGGGTCCGGGCCGACCCGAACCAACCCCCCCTGGGTCGGCCCGAACCGGGTCGACCTGGGTCCGACCCGGCCCGGCCGGCGGCGGTCCGGCGCGGGGGCGCGGCCCGGCGCAGCGGCGCGGTCCGGCGCGACGGCGCGGTCCGGCGCGGCGGCGCGACCCGGCCGGCGGCGCGGCCCGGCCGGCGGCGGTGCGGCCTGGCGCCGCACGGGTGCAGCGTGCGGGGGGCAAGGCCCCCGCTTTTGATAGCTGGCGGCGCGGCTTAAGCCGCGCCTTTTGGAGAACCGGCCCCCCATGTGGGGGCCTGTTTGTGGAAAACGGGGTGGCGCCTGCCCCCCTTAATGAAACCGGCCCCCCTCATAAATGGGGGGGCATTTGTGTTGGCCGGGGGGATTAAATTCCCCCGGTCTTTGACCTTCCGTCCGACCACCTGGCCGACCGGTTTTTCTTCAACGGGACCGGAAAACCGGTCCCCTTTCCGGATTCCGACGCCGGCGGCCCGGCGAGCCGCCGGTCTTCTCGTTCCGCCGTGGCCCGGAACCGGCCGTGGTGTTCATCGTCCAGCGCGGTGCGACGGCACCGCGCCCCTCCGCCGCGGCCCCGCTCCGGCCGCAGTGCCTTCGATTCCCTTCAACGTGGCGCGACGGCGTTGTGTTCATGATAAACTTCCCGTGACGCGGCGCGACGGCGCCGCACGATTATAGCCTTGCGATTCCCGCATGGTGCGACGGCACCACGACATCTCGTACATCCGGAAGGAAATAATATTCAAGAACAGAGGAGGGGGAATTCGGCCGTGTTTGTGCGGTCAGGCCCCCCTCTCGTTAGTCGATAACACTTAACAATAAACCTAAAAAATTGTCAAGCTAGAACCAAGAACGAGAATAAATAATTAACCAACAACAACCCCTACCTTGGTTCAAGATCGATGATCGTCAACGACCCGCGGAAGACAACGTCGCGGAGGTCGGGCGTCACGGTAATCGTTCGTCAAATCCATTGACGAAGACGTACGTCCGAAGAGGTACTTCATTGGTGAATCTTCGTAAGCCGACGAAAGAAGTTCGAGGAGGAAGCGGCGTTTCATTTCGTTGACACGGAAGACATCGTCGATCTTTGGAGACAACTGGCTATGAAGAAGAGAGGAGCGGTGTTCTTCGTCGGAGCTTGAGCGTTCTTCGTCAAAGTTTGAAGAAGAAGGAGGAGCTCTCAAATTCTCACAAGATGGCTAAACAATTCTAACCAAATAAAATAAGCTAAGGGCTTATTTTATTTACTCAACCAAATCTTTTGAAATTCAAAGGTTTGAAAAAGATTAAACAACTCAACCTAATTAATAAACTAAGTTGTCAAGATCATTTAAAAGGGGAGTTAAGGGAGTTTTGAGAGGAGATGAAAAGTTGGGTTTCGTGTGGGCCCCACCACTCTTAATCCTCCCAAGGGAGGTTAAGTGGATGTGGGTCCCACCTTTAACTTCCTTTGAGAGGAGTTAACCAACAAGTAAGAAAAATAAAAAGTGTTCCACATTTTTATTTAACTTCTTATAATTCTCCCAAAAACTAACTTTCGTCCCGCAATAAACGCAACTTCGGAAAAGGTCTCCTTAAGAGAATATCGGCGCTGCGAGTTCATCGGTGTCCTCGGATTTCAATTCCGAGCACCGGATCAAAAGTTAGAAATTCCCGCTCGTTCGTTCACTGAACGGACCCGAGCCAAACTTCAGAAATTGATTCCGGGCACACCGGGCCTCGGAATCAGGTGCCGTTAGAAACCGCGCTCTTGTAAAATTCCAAAGAAAATTAAGAAAAAAATTTCCCTTGAATTTTACGGGTCTTTACATTTCTAATATTAATTTCCACTCATTGGGTTTTACGTATACTTCATTGAGTATTTTACTCTAAGATTATGCATGGAATCACTATTTATTTATTTATGTTATAATATATAGTAACATTTCTGTGGATATACTTTTGATACACATAATAACTCCATTGATAAATTCTAAATTCATTTATATGAACTTCATAAGGGCAATCTTAACTCAATTTGAATTCATTGAGTTAAACATCCAAGTCATTGGTTTTGTTTTTAACAAGAATATGTGTGAATGTCATCTGATTGATTTATAATGAATATAAGATAATATTGATTTTATATGTATTTTTCACACATAATTATGTAATTTATTTATCCTTCATCTAAGGACACTGTCTTTATATGTGATTTCATCTAAATTTACATTCCGTTGAGACTTATTTGTTGTTATACACCAATTCATTTTTATATGGTGTATATACAGTCCTTTGAAATATTATATCCTGGATCCCTTTATTCTAATTATATTTTAAAGGTTTGATTAATGTTATTCCACAATTATTTGTATTCAAGCGTCTCTCATTTGGTTTGAAACTGTAACTAAAATATCATTTTAAATATTTTAATGATTTATTCATCTAAATCATTCTCATTAATGTCCATGTTTGAAAAATATTTTTAAGGATTTATTTATATGGAAATGAATGTTTTAAAATTAAAATTACTTTTAAAAGTTTTAAAGTGGTATGGTACACTTTGAATCAAAAATATCTTTTGTATGACTTCTTTAATAAATATTGCAACTTTTAAATGTTTTCAAGAAAAAGGGGACATTTATCTCAAATAGTATTACTCATTATTTTAATCTATTTCAATATACTTAATTGTATTTTATTCTTTATTAAGGTTGATTTATTATAACACAATCTTTTATATTGTATTGAATGAGTTATGTTTTGCTGTGGATGTGCTATTTTTATACCGTTCAGTGTTTGTGGTTAAAGTATTGGTATTTCATATGCTAGTTTTAATATGAATGTTTAGATTATGTTTCAAAATTTTCATATGAGGAATGAATTGGTCTTAATAAGTGATGGGAAGGGCATGCTATAGCTGGTCTATGGATTGGTAGGTCTAATGAGACAAACAGGTGTCTTGGAACAAAGCCTTGATAAAATTTTATTTATAGTCTTGGCACGAGGCCTTGACTATGTGGTTAAAATGTTAGAAATTATGCATTTCATCATTATGAAATTAGCTATTGATATTACTTGTGATTATTCTACTAGTATAATAACCATGTGAATAAGTAAATGGAATTATTTGATTTAACTTTTCCATTTTGTGTTGAAGTTTAAGTTTAAATGTATTGTGTTTTAGTCTTATACATTGAATTAAATGTTTGTGTTTTCTTAAGATAGATTACTCTATATTTGTATCCTTACTGATCACCTGATCTCAAACTTTTATTATGTTTTTCCAAGGATGTGAAGAATTATATTATGATTGACTTGAAATAATAGGATAAGGGATCTGAGTGTTTTCAAAGTAGACACAATGTTATAGTTTTTCCATTTCATAATTTTATGAAGAACATATGTATATATCTATTGATTACAAGGGTACTAAATTAATCGGTCTTTCAGGACTTGATCTCTTGTGATCATGCCAATGTTATGTAATAATGCATCAAATCTAGGTAACTAGGGTCGAGGCATTACAAATTATACCAACAAGGAATGTTTCTTAAACAGTCACTCATTGACCAATTAATGGAGTGTTTGATAATATCCAAACTCACTCCTTATACACCTTAGTGGAATGATGTTAGTGAAAAGAGGAATCAAAAAATTCATTACATAGTTAAATAAATGATGAGTTAAGAAACTCTTCTACTAACCTTTTGGGGATATGTGTTATAGATAATAGAATATAACCTTCACCGAGTACCAAATAAATGTGATTAAATTTTTCTTTTGTTGTGAAATGAACCCCAATCTACCACACATATGTGTATGGGGATTCAAGGCCTTTTTCAAGACTATAACTAGAAACAAATTATCATCCAAATCATTAAGTTAATCTTTTTAGGTAATCTTAAATATAAAATAAAATTATTACCTATATAAACCTTTAGATGAAAGGGTGATTGTGGAAAGACATGGAATATTTATATAAAGGGAACAAATTTAAATTGGAAGTAGTGGGAGAAATCTTGATATTGATGAAGTTGATTCTCCAGATGTATAAGAGTTTGTACCAGAACAATATCCACAATAGGTAGTGGGGGATGAAGATGCTCCTAAGACACAAGTACTACATAGGTCAACTCAAGAGGGTTGATAATTAGATAATTATGATTTTATTTTCACCATGTAAAATATAACTTTACTTTTAGGTAATGATGAAACTCTATCCTAAAAGAGAGAAGTAGAAGGAAATGATGCAGATAAATGGAAAGATTTCATAAATTCTGGGATGGAGTCCATGTTAAAAAATAAAGTTTGGATTGTGGAATCTCCTAAAGATGATGTAAAACATGTTTGGTGTAAATGGGTATTCAAGAAAAATATGGACATAAATGGTAAAATTAATACATATAAAGCATGATTTGTTGTGAAGCATTTCAAAAAATAGAAAGGTATAGACTAAAAAAATCTTCTCACTAGTCTAGATGCTGAAATCTATCAGAATATTACTTACAATATCAAACTTTTATGATTATGAGATTTAGAAAATGGATTTCAAAACTACATTTCTAAATGGATTGTTGGTTGAAGATTTCAATATATCTCAACATTACAATTTGTTAAATAAAATAATTCCAATAATGTGTGAAAGATATAGAGATATATTTAATGTATCAAGAAGGAATCATGATCATGGAATGTTCATTTTGATGAGGCCAAAAGATAATTTTGTTTTGTCAAGAATGAATGAAATCCATGTGTCTATAAGAAGGTTAATTGGAATTCCAACATTTTCCTAGTATTATATGTTGATGAAATATTAATTATAAGAAATTAAGTACAATCCTTACAATCAGTTAAGACTTGGTTAAATGAATGATTCTCCATGGAATAATTAGGTGATGTAGCCTATGTCATAGGGATTATGATACATAAACATAGATTTCAGAGGCTACATGGGATAATTTAAAGTATATATATTGAAAATAAACCCAAAAGGAAAAATATGGAACAATCCATAAAATTGGTTATGCTAATGTCACATGGAATCAATCCATCTAAGAAAATGTGTCCATAAACACATGAGGAGTATTAAAAAATTTGTAGAATCCATTATGCATTGGAAGTTGGATCTCTCATGTATGCTATTCTATCTACTGAGGTTGGTGTTGCCTTTCTAATAAGTATAATGGAATGTTATCAAAATAATCCAGGAGCGTTTCACTAGTATGCTATAAAAAATTGCCTAAAGTAGGTAGGGTGTATAATGGATATGTTCCTGGTGTATTAAGGAAATGAGTAACTAGAAGTTAAAGGATACAATGATAATAGTTTCCAGACATATCTTGATGATATAAAATTGTAGTCATGCTATTTTTTTATGAATGGTGGTGTAATGAGATGGAGAATCTCAAAGAAACTAGTGGCTGCTAAATCTAAATTAGAATCTGAGTATGTTGAGCCTTCTAATACTTCCAAGGAAGAAGTTTCTATACACATATTTTTCTCATACATTTGTTTTGATCCTAACCGTATAAACCCTATTGTAGTTTATTGTGATAATACTACTGGATTGGTTCCTTACAAGGATCCCAGGTCACACAATATGACAAAGAACATGTCTCAAAATTTTTATCTATTGTGGAATTTTACTCAAATATTGGAATTCATAGTTAAAAGAGTTTACATAGAGAATAACATGGTAGATCCCCTAACTAAATCCATATCTAAGTAGAAGCATGATTTCTTTTTAGATAGGTAGTAGTTTGAGACTTGTTAAGAGTTCGATCTAGTTCAAGAGGGAGTGTTTTATGTGGGTTCCCTAGACCCACATTAATTATATACTTTTATTAAAATTACATGTATACAATTTTATATATAAATGTTTTTATCTTTCTAGAACAGTGTTGATACTTCCATATCCACTACATATATCTAATTTTCTTATATTAAATGTCATATCAAAAGGTTATACCAGTTACCATGCTATTATGAGAACATATGGATACTATGATTGTAATATTAAACTAATGTACTATGGTCAAGATACATCATACTGATATGACATAATTGATGTGTGAAAATAAAGTGATGCTGTATCATAAGCATTGTGGCAGATTATTATAAAGTTTGAACTTGGTAATCTCATATATATGAGATCACGAGGAAAAACCTCCAAATCTTAACAATAAATTTTTATGGTGTCTTTGGTTGTTCCTATATATGAACATCTGTATTGGTTTATTTAATTGAGACTCTTATAAATGTGTACTATTTTATTGTGTACTTTGATTCCAGTAAAAAACCATGACATTTATGTCACGGGGAGGTAGCTTGTATTGGGTGTGCCTTTAGTGGTATGACATTCGTTGAATGATCAAAAAATAATTCATCACTTCCGAGTTGAGGAAGTGATATCTTGGGCCTATTTGATTTGGATGATATTAGTTTTACTAAATACATATACATAGTAGAAGACATATTAGTCTGTCTAGTTTGGTTAATAAATAATAAATCAAGAATGGATGATGCCACAAGTTGTGCATCCATATTTTTGAGATATCATGAGGCAAAGAGATTATATTGCATGAATTGTGTTCATAGGAAGGTTGTTATTGCTATGAATACTCATTATCTCTTTAGGGTTATTGATTTTTTTCTATAATACACTCTTGTTATGTGAATCGTATTCACTACTATCGAGATACAGGTATAGGGGGTGACACACAATAACATATTCACGAGTCTTCCCTGTTCTAGCGGATAAGAATATAGGTCATGGTGGGACCCACCATGGGGCTTGAGACTTTTTCAAGAATAAATGATCACCAATGAATAAATAAATTCATTATTATGTGAGTATAGAATAATTGTGTTGAATTTTTTTATTAGAAGTATTCACAAGGTATTAAAAGAATACAAGGAAAATATTATATGACTGAATATTATTTTATTATCCAATGTTATTTTAATATTGAAGGAATTACTAGTTTAGTTAATGAATTTTTTTATCACATAATATATTTATTTTATATTAAAATAATTTGATAAAATATAATCGAAATTATGATGTAGTTAGTTTGTTGTAATAATTCATTTATAGCTAATTTAGAGGGCATTGAATATATGGGAGTCAAGAACCCTTTTTGAGTTTTTTAGATCCCAATATAAAATCATATGAGAATATATTTGAAATTTAACATTCAAATATTTAGAATTGAGAGAATATCTCTCTCCTTATGAATCCAAGAGAGAGGAAAGTCTTGTCTGAGCATTCAATCTATGATCGCCATCATGGATGGACGTACCAAGATCTGGGTGATCATTATGACACCGAAGTATTTTTTATAGATCCATGAAAGAACCTATAATTAAATGAATGAAATCCATGAATACTATTGAAGCATGTGCGGATGATCTGCAGTGATTAGATCTTAGATCCTTGGATAAATGATAACTAATGACGAGTTACAGTCAATTGTGCCACCGATTCATGTGAGGTAATAATTCATTAATTTTTTTGATTAATAAATTCAAGTTAGATCCATAAACTTCCATTGGGGATTATATCACTAGATATGACAATGTTTCATCACATAGATGATAAAAAAGTTTAAATCCCCATCCCACCATCTTCTAATATACCCCCAAGGACCATCACATGTGATAGAGGAAAAGAATTTCCCAACTGGTGAACCCCTTACACTTCAATGATTCATGTCACGACCCGACCCAACGGGGCTCGAGCCGCGACTCCCCAAGCCCACCTCCAATAGGCCAGGGGCTGGCGACCAGCGCCGGGTAGGCTATCACACACATGGGAGGCATTAGCCTAAGGTACCTGTACACACGCACCCACAAACACCTCCATGCAACAGTGCAGAGATAAGGAAACTAGAAAGTAAATGCATGCATACACTATCCCACAACCAGAGAGCAACAACAAAAGTACAAGGGAAAAACAGGGCCCACCAAAAGAAAACTACAAAGCGCGTCTAACCTACTCTGAAGAAGGGGTACACTGCCAAAAACACCCACCGGAAATCTCCCTCGGCACAGCTCCGGTAAACACCCCGGTCAACCCGCTCACTAAGCTCCGCCTACTCCGGGTCCTCCTGGGACTCCGTCAAAAGGCCTGTGGTCTGCACAAGACACAAACATGTGCGGGCAAAGCCCGTGCAGGGGTGAGTATAAACATACTCAGTAGGCACCCCAAAAACCCAAAACCCAAGGGAGCAACTGAAAGGAAACAGTCCGCTCAACCCAGCCAGAGGGAACCCAGACGAGAGAGAAACTCCATCTCGTGACCAGCGTCCGCTAAACACAACAAGTCATCTCAGCTCAACTCAGGTGTATGCCCATACATACACCTTGGACAATCCAGATATACACAGCTCACACCACAAAGCCACAAGAGGTACCGACCTCATCACCATCAACTGTCTACAACCCGGAGAGTACACCACGAACACTGTCATACCAGATGACACTCATCCAAGAGATACACTCCATTGGGTCCCAAACAAACATCTCATACGCTCACCCGAGAGACCACACTCGTCGGATAACATCACTGAGGAAACATCGCCGAAACACCATAACCACCAAACTCCTCGGATAGGGGATCGCCGCTAGGGTCTGCTAGGGGATACCAAGACCCACTCCGGTATACGTAGCTCACAGATAGGGGATCCCTCCCAGGGTCCGCTAGGGGATACCACGACCCGATCTGTTATACGTAGTTCTCACTGATAGAGGATCACACCCAGGATCCGTTGGGGGATACCACAACCCGATCTGGCGCTCGACAGAAGCTCCACACACAGATAGAGGATCATCGTCTATATAAAGATGGTCACGACGATACCGGAACCCTATCTGGTATAAATCACGATGTAGGGGATCGAACCGACGATGCCGCAGCCCTACCGAAACCACGCGCTGAGTAGAGGCTCGCATAACCAACAATATTGCAACCCTACTATGAACCACATGCGGAGTAGGGGATAGTATACCCAACGATGCCACAACCCTACTGAGCACGGCCCACCACATAGGGGATCATATTTCCGATGATGCCACAAACCCTACGAGGTTAACCTGCTAGATAGGGGATCGCCGCCCGTAAATAAGCGGTCACAGCGATACCAAGAACCCGATCTAGGGTAATGATGCTAGATGATCCACTTCGGGCCCACCAGAGGGATACCACAACTCTAACAGTTTAAACATCCCATCGAGAGGCTCACAAACCCATACGAAGGTTGTGATGCCACACGGACCCTCGTAGAAATGAACCAAGGGAGAACCCTCAACCACTGCTGGTCCAAACGTCGCTAACCCGAGCGACCTGCCACAACGCCACACTGCGCACCTCCTAGGCCAAAACTGAGGCCACCAACGCGTTCCACGCGGAAAAACACGCAGGATAGGCTGTTTACTCGCCTGAAACGGAGCACCGGTGAAAAAGGCACTATTCACCGTAGCTAGCTCGTGCGGGGCCCACACAACAATTCCGAAACCCATCGAGCGGATCACACCCCGGCGATCCCCTCCGAAAAACAAGCGGAAACGACTACTCGCTCGTCCGAAACGGACACCCGGTGAAAAAGGTACTATTCACTGAAGGTCAGCTCGGGTGGGGCCCACGCCTGGATTCCAAAACTAACAGAACAGATCACACCATTGCGATCCTCTTGGAAAAACACATAGGATCAACTATTCATCCGCCAAAATCGGACTCCTGATGCAAAAGCTGCGTTTCCCCGCAAACGCCAAAACCCGACCTCGTGGGGCCCGCACCCCGTTCTCAGTCCCAACACCCGGAAACCATCTCAAAAAGTCCGTCGTACCATCAGGGTCTCAACGACACTGACGACACGTCAATCGGACGCTCCGTGTAGAAGTTACAACGGCCCGAAGTCGTAAAATAATAAAATAATATTATTTTTTACGACGTTTCTAGCTTTCGGGCCACGATCCCGAACCTTTAAACCCTCGAACCCACACCGGAGGGTTCGTCTCGTCATCAGGGTCACGTCGCCACAAACGGCGCACGAATCCGACTCCCGGAGTGCAAGATACGGGGTTTAAAGACCCCCGTATGCTAAAAGTGGCCGGATCGGCCTGGACCGGCCGCCGCCGCCGGCCCGCCCTGGCCGGCGGCCCTCCGCCGCGGCTCCACCGCCGGCCGCCGGAATCCGCCGGCCACCGGAATCCTCCGGCGCCGGTGCCATGCCGGCGGATCTTCCGCGGAATGCCGGGGGCACCCCGGGGGTCCGTTTTGCGATCCGGAGGCGTCTATACGACCCTCGGGACCCGATCTATACTGCGACAGCTTCAATTTGCAGAAAAAAGCCGCAGAAACGGGATCGGGGGTTAAAACTCAAATCCGCCTACCTCGCGGGCGAAACGCCGACGTTCTGCCTCAGATCCACGCTTTAGAGCTTCCGCTGCGCGCTCCTGGAACGTCCGCCGTTGAATTCCGAGCTCGTGGGCGCTTCGTTTGCTCGATTCGGTGGAGTGGCGGCGAATAACGGTGAAGAACATCATGAGGAACGATAAAGGGGGGGGGGGGGGGGCTGATATTTATATCAGCGACCCGCCGGCGCCAAACCCGCCTCGGACCCGACGCCCGATGCGAACAAAAGTAAGGTCACCCCTAGGGTAAACGCGCCGTTCTGAACGCAACATCAAACTCAGATTTTCAATCCAAGTCTCCGTTCAGAAGTTATTCGAGCCGATGCTCGCACAATAACTTCTCCACTTATTTACGAAAACGCCAATGGTGGCGTTTCTCACCGCAGGCCCGCGCCGGCAAATTTTACACCTCGCCTAGGGTAAACGGCACGTTCTGGACGCAACCGTGCCCTCAGATTCCCGTTCTGAGCTACCGTTTATGAGATATCACACCCCTTCCACATGAATAGTATAGAAATACTTAATATTGTTATAAAATTAGTTCCGGGCACACCGGGCCTCGGAATCGCATGCCGTCTTCGCGCCTAGCTCTGAAATTATTCCTAGAAATATTCCCGAGTCTGACAGGAGAAAAAACCCAAGTCGCTACATCCTCCCCCCTTAGAACTTTTCATCCCCGAAAAGCTCTAAGTACAAGGAAAGCGATCAGACTCTCAACTGGGTCTCACACACCAGCGAGCTCACCAACAAACATCCATGCCCGAACGTATAATTCAGAGGAACTCATACGTCACACTTCAATACTATCCGCTTTGGGCAGCACTGACTCGCCCGCACGGTTTTAATCGCGTCACAAAAACACACCCCGGTGGGGGAAGGATCCCTCTTCCTCACGCATTCGAAGCATGCGGAACAACTCCCACAGAGGGTCTTATCAACGCCCTGAACAAAACCCGAGAAAGAAACAAAAGGAAAGAGTACCGCTAAACAGTGTCTGACAAACTACTGCAGAAAGTAGAAAAGACACAAGGCGTACCTCTATCCATCCGCGGTGCCTCTGGTTCAACTGCCTTCAGGGCATGCAGCTGTCCTCGCCCTCAGCCACCAGCTCCCTAAGCTTGGCGTGGAACACCTGGGGGTGGGGGTAGTGGCAAATGGTACTGCCTACCACCGCCTCCCACTGCACCAGCTCCGCCGCCACGTCTGCCGCCCTACGGACCTCCTTGCTCATGACGCTGCCTCTGCCAAGGCGGTTCATCGACCGACTCCCTCTCTGCAGAACGTCTGGTCGGACAATCTCTAGCAAGATGTACCCGACCATCGCAAGCGTAACACCGCCTCTTTTGCGGTAGACCAAAACTGGCCTGTGAGCCCTGAGCCTCAGATCCTCTATCCTGGGGTGGCCTCCTGAAACGTCGACCACGTCCTGACCCCTGAGTCTGTCGTCGGCTACCAGATTCCGATCCGACCGACGAAGTCTCAGCTCTCGAGTGCCCAACACTAACAGGGGGAAACTGCTCAGCCAGAAAACTCTCCACCGCCAACGCTCACTCCAGCACTCCAGCATAGGTGGGCAGGCACAAGGAAACCACACCATCTTGGATGTCCATGCGTAAGCCCTGCTCGAAGGTCCGAGCCCTAAAGAACATGTCTTGAACCATATCTAGGGAGTAGCGCGACAGGTCTATAAACCTCACTGAGTACTCCGACACAGTCATGCTATCCTGTCGAAGCTGCAGAAGATCCTGGATCCGCACTGACCTCAGCGTCACCGGATAGAACTCCTCCCTGAAGAGCCGCTCAAACTCTACCCACGTGAGCATCTCCTCGTCATGGGACTGCATCACAAAACTCCACCATCTCCTGGCAGAACCATGCAGAAGGCTCGCCGCTAGGACCACCATCTGAGCAGGAGGTGTCCTCACTAGGCGGAAAACTCGAGTGACTACCTTAAGCCAGTCATCAGCTGCCTGGGGGTAAGGATCACCTCGGAACCTCAGAGGTCGCTGCCTCTGGAACACGTGCAGTGCACTCAACCTGCGCGCAACCTCATCCTGCACCGCCGGCACAACCAGCTGCTCGACAGGTGGTGGATCAACTGGCAGAACACCTGGAGGTGCAACCTCAGAACCTACACCCTGCTCCACAACCTCTACACGGGGAGGGTCGTCAGCACAATCCTGCTGCGGAACCCTCGCTGGCTGTCGTCGTGGAGGCATCCTGAAATACATTCAAGACGCACCATAGTCAAAGAGTATATCTGGAGAGATGACTCAAGAAGGACAAGAAAAAACCAAAAACCCAGTCCTATATGATGCATGTACCATTATGTCCCCGCGACCAGTGTACGAATGTCCCGAGTCGAAAGGCAGGTTATCAGAGTCCTGGTGTATGGATACGTCGACCGCCGCACCAACACTGGAGTCCCTGGCCTGAAAGCCGAACTCGAAACATCCTAATAGTACCGCTATGCAACCCAAACCAAGCTCACAGCTAGGCCAGCTACGCTCTGAGATCCCAAAGGTGGAACCTCCTCTAATACCACTCTGTCACGACCCAACCCAACGGGGCTCGAGCCGCGACTCCCCAAGCCCGCCTCCAATAGGCCAGGGGCTGGCAACCAGCGCCGAATAGGCTATCACACACATGGGAGGCATTAGCCTAAGGTACCTATACACACGCACCCACAAACACCTCCATGCAACAGTGCAGTGATAAAAAAACTGGAAAGTAAATGCATGCATACACTATCCCACAACCAGAGAGCAACAACAAAAGTACAAGGGCTAAATAGGGCCCACCAAAAGAAAACTACAAAGCGCGTCCAACCTGCTCTGAAGAAGGGGAACACTACCACAAACACCCTCCGAAAATCTCCCTCGGCACAGCTCCGGTAAACACCACGGTCGACCCGCTCACTAAGCTCCGCCTGCTCCAGGTCCTCCTGGGACTCCGTCAAAAGGCATGTGGTCTGCACAAGACACAAACATGTGCGGTCAAAGCCCGTGTAGGGGTGAGTATAAACATACTCAGTAGGTACCCCAAAAACCCAAAACCCAAGGGAGAAACTGAAAGGCAAAAGTCCGCTCAACCCAGCCAGAGGGAACCGAGACGAGAGAGAAACTTCATCTCGTGACCATCCTCGGCTAAACACAACAAGTCAACTTAGCTCAGCTCAGGTGTATGCCCATACATACACCTTGAACAATCCAGATATACACAGCTCACACCACAAAGCCACAAGAGGTACCGACCTCATCACCAGCAACTGTCCACAACCAGGAGAGTACACCACGAACACTATCATACCAGATGATACTCATCCGAGAGATACACTCCATCGGGTCCCAAACAAACATCTCAGATGCTCACCTGAGAGACCACGCTCATCAGATAACATCACTGAGGAAACATCGCTGAAACACCATAACCACCAAACTCCTCGGATAGGGGATCGCCGCTAGGGTCCGCTAGGGGATACCAAGACCCACTCCGGTATACGTAGCTCACAGATAGGGGATCACTCCCAGGGTCTGCTGGGGGATACCACGACCCGATCTGGTATACGTAGTTCGCACAGATAGGGGATCACACCCAGGATCCGCTGGGGGATACCATAACCCGATCTGGCGCTCGACAGAAGCTCCACACTCAGATAGAGGATCATCGTCCATATAAAGATGGTCACGACGATACCGAAACCCTATCTGGTATAACTCGCAATGTATGGGATCGAACCGATGATGCCACAACCCTACCGAAACCACACGCTAAGTAGGGGATCGCATAACCAACGATACCTCAACCCTACTATAAACCACATGCTGAGTAGGGGATCGTATACCCGACGATGCCACAACCCTACTGAGCACGGCGAACCGCGTAGGGGATCATATTTACGATGATGCCACAAACCCTACGGGGTTAACCTTCTTGATAGGGGATCACCGCCCGTAAATAAGTGGTCACAACGATACCAAGAACCCGATCTAGGGTAAAGATGCTAGAGGATCCACTTCGGGCCCACCGGAGGGATACCACAACTCTAACAGTTTAAACATCTCATCGAGAGGATCACAAACCCATACGAAGGTTGTGATGCCACACGAACCCTCGTAGGAATGAACTAAGGGAGAACCCTCAACCACTGCTGGTCCAAACGTCGCTAACCCAAGCGACCCGCCACAATGCCACACTACGCACCTCCTAGGCCAAAACTGAGGCCACCATCGCATTTCACGCAGAAAAACACACAGGATAGGTTGTTTACTCGCCCGAAACAGAGCACCGGTGAAAAAGGAACTATTCACCGTAGCTAGATCGTGCGGGGCCCACACAACAATTCCGAAACCCATCGAGCGGATCACACCCCGGCGATCCCCTCGAAAAAACAAGCGGAAACGACTACTCGCTCGTCCGAAACGGACACCCATTGAAAAAGGTAATATTCACCGAAGGCCAACTCGGGTGGGGCCCACGCCTGGATTCAAAAACTCACAGAACGGATCACACCATTGCGATCCTCTCAGAAAAACACACAGGATCGACTATTCATCTGCCAAAATCGGACTCCTGAGGCAAAAGCTGCGTTTCCCCGCAAATGCCAAAACTCGGCCTCGTGGGGCCCGCACCCCGTTCTTCTTCCCAACACCCGGAAACCATCTCAAAAAGTCCGTCGTACCATCAGGGTCTCAACTCCACTAATGGCACGTCAATCAGATGCTCCAGGTAGAAGTTACAATGGCCCGAAGTCATAAAATAATAAAATAATATTATTTTTTATGACGTTTCTAGCTCCCAGGCCACGATCCCGAACCTTTAAACCCTCGAAACAACACCGTAGGGTTCACCGCGTCGTAAGGGTCACGTCGCCGCAAACGACGCGCGAATCCGACTCCCGGAGTGCAAGATACGAGGGTTTAAAGACCCCCGTATGCTAAAAGTGGCCGGATCAGCCTGGACCGGCCGGCCGGGACCGGCCGCCGCCGCCGGCCCGCCCTAGCCGGCGGCCCTCCGCCGCGCGCCGCCGTAATCCGCCGGGGGCGCCCCGGTTGTCCGTTTTGCGATCCGGAGGTGTCTATACGACCCTCAGGACCCGATCTATACTGTGACGACTTTAATTTGCAAAAAAACGCAGCAAAACCAGGATCGGGGGTTAAAACTCAAATCTGCCTACCTCGCAGGCGAAACGCCGACGTTCTTCCTCAGATGCACGCTTTAGAGCTTCCGCTGCGCGCTCCTGGAACGTCCGCCGTCAAATTCCGAGCTCGTGGGCGCTTCATTTGCTCGATTCGGTGGAGTGGTGGTGAAGAACATCGAGAGGAATGATAAGGGGGGGGGGGGCGCTGATATTTATATCAGCGGCCCGCCGGCGCCAAACCCACCTCGGACCCGACGCCCGATGCGAACAAAAGTAAGGTCACACTTAGGGTAAACGCGCTGTTCTGAACACAACGACGAACTCAGATTTTCCATCTGAGACTCCGTTCAGAAGTTATTCGAGCCGACGCTCGCACACTAACTTCGCCACTTATTTACGAAAACCCCCCTGGTGGCGTTTCTCACCGCAGGCCCGCGCCCGCAAAGTTTAGACCTTGCCTAGGGTAAACAGAACGTTCTGGATGCAACCGTGCCCTCAGATTCCCGTTCTGAGCTACCGTTTAGGAGATATCACACCCCCTCCACGTGCATAGTATAAAAAATAATTAATATTGTTATAAAATTAATTCCGGGCACACCGGGCCTCGGAATCACACGCCGTCTTCGCGCCTAGATCTTGAATTATTCCTAGAAATATTCCAAAGTCTGACAAGAGCAAAAACCCGAGTCGCTACAATTCAAATGAGATGAGTTTTTTCTTTATGAAAATAAATTCCCTAACCATAGATCTAATAGATAGAATATTCTGAAAAAAACCACATAAACCAAGGGATAAAGGAAGCATGTATTCTATCAATACCACTAAAGTGGAACATGATAATTAAGTGACAATTATCTTATGCTCCAAGTTGTGAACATCTTGTTTTTTATTCTAAGAACCCTAGTATATCTAGATGTTTTCAAAATTCATTAAATACCCAAATTCATGATTTGAATATTGATGAAAAGTTATAATTTTATAATTATTGTATTCAAAGTTAGAGTTTATGGGAGTGTTCCTTATGAAAATCTAATTCTTATCCATTTATATGAATTTAATTGTATTAGTTATCTCCACTTAGAGAATTTTTTATAATAATAAGATCATATTTTATATCATTAAATGGATTATAATAATGCAAGGATGATCATGAACACCCTTATAAGTAAAATATATAACGTGGGACTTGATACTGAATAATGATAGGATCTTGGATCAAATGGTTTGATAAAAGTTCAGTGATAAAGATAATAAATTTATGATAAAAAATAGATATTTTATAATCTTTTAGGGTTGATATATCTCTATAAATTTTATCTCGAGTCAAATTTAATATAACTCCCCGACCGGAACTAATTTTTATCCGTAGAACCACATGACCTCATGTGTGCCTCTCAATATGAACGAGGTTTCCAACAAGAAACAAGCTGCTAAATGTCATCAGTGGGGAGACTATACCCTCAGTATTACATGCTTGTACAAATAATATAAATATAAAAAACATAATATAAATCAAAATTATAATAATAACACTAAATACAATATGGTACACAATTCATACATATAGATAAATAAATTTCTCCAAAAATAGAAAGCCAAACTAGAGTATAAGTGTAGCATATAGGTAAATAAAATGAAGACGACCTCTGAAGTCTATACTAGTCCCACCACCCACTTAATGATCCACATTTAAACTATTTTCTATGGGCCATTTATCATTTTTTGTATCCTTATAAATGAAGTCTGAATGCACATCAAGATACCTGTGCATGGTTTGAGTAATAAAAACATAAATTACACCACTAATGTGTCCTTAAAAAATGTGCACATGTGTAAGAGGTTTATGATATGATGGAAATAAATGATAAATAAAGTATAAAAATCACATATTGAGAATATTTGTGCTAACCTAGATGCTGTGATTCCCAACTATACATGATTCAGATCATGCTATAAGGAATATCAACATACCAAAAGTAAACAAGAATTTTCCACAGGGCTAGTAAACATACTACTTGACATTGTTTAAATAACCTACTCAATACCCACTAGGCCACAAGTGAGTCATCTTCTCAACATCTTTAATGACCTAGTATTTAATCAATGAAATTTCCCATGAAAATATATACTGTTTCATACTTAGTAAACTAATAATTTATGATGCACACCCACTACATGATAAAATAAATAATGGTTTATTATAATAATTTTAGCATTAAATTTAGAGAATAAAAATTTACATTAGAATTAAAAATGATACGGTGGGAAAATATAGAAAATATGATAACTAAAATATGAAAATCTAGATCTTCTTGATCCAACAGAATAACTGTACTCATGAACAACCCTATAGAAATAGTAGAAAACTAGTAATGAAATATTCATCTTGAAATTGATAATATATATAAACTTTATAGAAAATAGAATTGAATGACGATTTAATGAAATATGAGGTATTTATAGGAAGTAGGGATCCTATATGTCCTTTTCAAATATGACTATTAGAATAGTAACCGGACCATTGGAATAGTAATATGATCAATAGGGATAGTAACATGACTTTTAGAATTCTATCCTCACCTATGAAAGCATAAAATAATATGTAGATATATTATAAAACTAAAATAAAACCTACTTTCTTAAAATGGGTTTATTAATTAATAATATATTTCATTATATTAATAAGATAATTTTATGAGACCTTAAGAAATTTTTTAATGGTTCATAAATTAGATCATAATAATAAACTTCATATTTTTTAAAAAATTTATGTTTTTTTGAAATTAAATTTATCATACTTATAAACTAATTTTCAAAAAATTTGCGTGATTTTTTGATATTTTTTATAAATAGTTGATTTTTTGTGTGAATAGTAAAATTTGGTAAAATATTGTATTTAACATTATAAGCTAAATATATGATTTTTTGAGTCATAGATGACATAACCACCAATTATTTTGAACTCAAATGAACCATTTATTTTATATAGTCACAATAATAAAAACTATTTATTTTCTTTTTCAAAAATAGAAAACTAATGAATGTAATATTCAAAAACACCTCTCTCCCCCTTATAAATACCACCGCTAAAAACCCTTATCATTATAACTTATTATCCTTGTATCTTTCCTAATTTCTATTCAATTCACTTTCTAATACTATCTCTCATGACTTAGTTTTTTTGGTCTCACCAAAAGACGAATTCCTAGTTACTTAAGGAGTTATTATAGGAGACACCATTTACAAGGTAATATTCTCTATTTATATCTCTTAAATTTATATATTATTTTACCTTGTACTCACCACCATCATCCAAAATTACATAATTACACCTATATCATAAATATAATGATATTTTACTATGTTAAAGGGATATCCATATTTTACCCTCCCTTCTTTTGTTTCTTAAATGGAAGGGTTGTTTGAAATATGATTGGTCTACTGCGTCCATGAAAAATATAATTTTTTTCTATAATGACTTCAAGGATGGTTATAAAAATATTAATATGGTTAAATATGATTATAATAAAGATATTATAACTCATTTCAAGCTATTTAATCGTTTAATAATTACTTAATTAAACAAATTGAATCTTATTCCTAAAGGATGGTAAACCAACATAAACGAAATAACCGTTTAACATTAGAATTTTTACCAAAATGATCATCCCTAGTTCAAAATAGATAAGTGTTTTTTGGAAAATTTTAATTCATAGAAGTATATTAATACCATTTCATTTCACTTTTAAAGTTATAGTCCCATTTTAAAAGAACATCAATAATTACCCACAAGTGATCTGACCTTGGAACCATGAAACGAATGCTCCTGATAAAAAAAATTAAACATTATATTTCTTTAAAATGATTATAAATAGAAAAATAAAAGTATAATAAATAAAATATAGATGGAAAAGTATTATAATTAATTAATTAATTAAATAATCTGACTTGATTATCCAGTATGTTAAGTGCAAGTGTAGAACAAATACAAACATATGTTAAGGGATATCTATAAACCACCCATTTTCTTTGGGTTATGAACATTATATATTTAATTAACCATTTCTATATCTTAGGTTTTAATATTTTTTCTTTCATATATTCATAGTTTTTTCTAAATTCTTCTGATAGGGTAATAAATTCCTTAATTTTATTACTTTAATGCCATATGTTTATGAATTATGATTTATTCCCTTTACAACACACGTAATAATATACATGTTATGATGGGTAAACCTAGATAATGATATAATGTATTGGGTAATGTTTTTCCTCATGAGATGTATGTGTGGGATTTGGGAGTGAACATAATCCATGATGGCACTTTGTCCACCATGTGATGTTTTCTTAGTGGTTAGCCCTAAGTTATACTTATGTTTTGTTTATGTTTCTACCACATTCACATGTTTCCATGATCTTATGATATAATGTTTTTATATTATGATACCATTAGATTATTCACGTGAATTATCATTTTTGAAATAATATTTTTCCACTTTAATCACATGTTATGCTTCGATATCATGTTTATTCCCTTACTGGGTTTTTCACCTAACCCATTTGTTTATGAATTTTCCTAGGTTCTCCAATACTGCTTTAGGAGATAATTCATATATATTTTATCATTATGTAGATTAAAATAAATATTCTTTATTTTGGTTTCATTTTAATGTATCACGAACCTAGTCTTCCAAATATACTAGGTTTCAGGATCTTTGGGTTTTATTTATTGGATATTTATATTAAAAATTATGTAATAATATATGTAAAAGGTTTGGGTCATTATATTTGGAATTATAGAATAGTCAAGTTAATTTTGAGAATAAGGAATATAATAAGTTATTGAGGATTATAAGGAATTTTAATTAAACATTACAAGATACTAATTTTTTATTCAAGAATTTATTTTCAAACATTACTATGGTTATTTTGAATTTAGAGTTTTAGAAAATTAGGTCATAAATCATACATAATAAACCCATATAATACAAGTTATCACTTTTACTTAGTATCCATTTTTCTCAAAATATAAAACTTTTAAAATGAAATATGTTTTCGTATCATGAAAATTATTCATGAATTTTAACTTGAATTCCCATTTGTTCTTACCCATCCCTAATCATGTGAAAAACACTTTAAAAATGTGGGATGACCACAAAAATCTCAGTAAGGAACCTAAAAATATGAAATATATTAGTTCAATTAAATACATAAAAACCCATAATATACATACCATTATCACATTGTTCTATGATAATATGGAATAAATCTTTTTTCACTAGGAAATTACACACTTTTTTTTCGAAAAAATATTTAAAAATCATATCAATAAAATATAAACATGTTTTAAGAAATTTAGAGATGCATATTCATAAACCATTTCAACCCATGTTATAAATAAATGGATAATAGTTAAATCTATAGTATAAGCCACTCTATTTAACTCCCTCCTAGTTTCCTTTGAAGATAAAGACCATTACACAATTTATTATAGAGCTATAATGGGGCTCACCCTTCATATAAGCTATATCTAAAGAACCCATATTAATGAGTTATAATGGGGATCATCCCATTACATATGATATATCGAGATCAACCATTCTAATATATAATTATAAATACTATTTCATTAATAAAACATTTTATTCTTTCACTTTTTATCATAAAATATTTGAGAAACTCTTTTGAACCCATATGAAAAACACTTTCATATATTGAAATACCATTTCCTTTCAAAACCAATTTTCAAAACTAAAATACCAAAAAGGAATATAAATATGGGTTTTATTTGAATAAAACATGAAATATTGTAATTTTATCTAAAAATAAAATAACAATTATGATGGAGGGAAAATTCATTGTCACTGTATATGTTAAAATAGAGAATTCCTTTTGTATTTTGTAAAGAAAGTTAAAAAATTTCATAGAATGATTCCTTTTGAAAACCATTGAAATAACTTAAAAAGGGACATGAAATTTTATTTATAATTATTTTACATCCATATAAATTCCTTAATTGTATATTTCAAAAAATATAGACATGGAGGAAAAAGAGTTGGAAGTGAAGCTTTAAAAGTTGATTTTGAAAAGAAATTCCCTTGCGTTCAAATCATAACATACATTATTGATATTATTTAATAATAAATATATTTTAATTATTTATGTTATTGAAAACATTTTTAGTGTTTATTATTCCATTTACCATGTATAATCAATTTCATAATGAGTTATGTTCAAGTTGGACATTTTTAGGATATTTGGATCATATGTCCAAAATGGCTTCTATTGGTTGACTATAGTCAAATGAATAATTATTACATCATCTGTAGAATAATAATATTGAAATAATTTTCAATTTTTTATATTAATTGTAACTTTAATTCTGACCACTAGACATGGTTATAAAAAATTAACTAAATTAAATTCATGGAGACATTAGGCTGTACAAACGAATGGGAAACATTTCAATTTTTTAGAAATAATTATAAAAAATGGAAGTATTAATTTATAATAAGTAAGTGATTATCATATAATAACTACCATATTATTTTGTTAAATATAATTATATATCTAAATCATCCATGTGACATGGTTATGAAAAATGAATCGCATTGCTTTATGGCGGCGGTAGTTCACAAGAATGCCCGAACGACATTATTAATTTATTACTGAATGGAATTGTAAGAGAGTAAATGATATATTATATTTTTATAATGAAAAATATTCCATAAATATTATATATATACATTAATTCCATCATTACAACCAGCTTTAAAAGGAGGTGATGGAAATTGAATTACATCGGTCTGTGAGGTGGTAGTCCACCGTACACACAAACAGTGGGTTCATTTACTTTTTGATAAAAGAAGAGATTGATATAGGTTATGAAATTAAAATAATAAAATCTACGTTTATGATATATAATTGTGTTATTATTTAATCAATTTTAAATAATATTTTAATATGTTAGAAAAAACAAATGAAAAATATTAGTTAAGAACTTTTCCACTTTTGAAAACCTCTTAAGGTTTACATCAAAAAATCCAATGTTGGTTTTATAATCTTAGAAATTCATCAATTAAGTGGGTACAGATGTAATAAATTCATTTATATTCGTAATGGATGAACCACATATAAAAACCTTCAATGTTTTAATGATATTCTTTTTCTGATAAAATGTGTGTTATTTTATTTTGTACTAAAAAAACTATATCTCTTTATTAATGAAGTGAGTATAATATGAAATGTGACCATTGAGTTTTTACAGTTATATTTAAATTTTATAACAATACCATTGTAAATTATAATCTTAATAATAACATTTACATTACAATTTGTGTTTATAAGTAGAAATGAAAAAGGATAATTAATACAGAATAGAGAAATGATGGCCTCAACCAGGAGAGTTATACTGTTCGAAGCCCATTTGTCAGATCTTGAGAGGGAGGTATAATATTTGCAGGTTTCTATTAACCAATACTAATCTTAGACTCAATAAGTTAATGTTGCACAAAATCACCTATGAGATAAGTTCAAGTTAGTGGAAATTACCACTCAGGTAATGTTAATTGAGTCGCCTCATGAATCTATCACCATCACACAACTTACCCTTGTGTAATATTATGGTGTTGTAAGGGGTTATGTGTCAAGTTTATAGTTAGTTGAACTATAATTCTATTATATTAATAAAATTTTTATTTCCACAATTCTATTTTGAGAATATTTTTTCTTCATAAAATTGTGATGTAATTTTTCAAATTGATTTTTCAGAAAAAAATTTAGTTTGTAAAAAAGATATAATTATTTATAATAAAATAGTATATTAGAAATAATAATTATTTTATTTAAAAACTATGATAACAAAAATATTTTTTAAATATAAATGATAATTTTTTTATATGTCTAATTTTTATTTATTTATTTTCAATCTGATATTATTTTTAATAAATAAGGTTTTTAATATTTAAAAGTTATAATTAGAATTTTTATAAAATTATTATGAAAAAATTAATATCATTTTTGAAATTATAATTCCAAAATTTGGTTACAGAGGATTTATGAGAATTCTCTAAAATACTCTATTTTTTTATAAATAGTAAAAATACACTTTGAGTTTTTCAGTATGTAAAATGGCTTAATAATTATGTCATAATTATTTAATAACTAATTAACTATAAAATAGACCTAAAAAATTTTATTTTATTAATATCAAGTCTTCTAATAGATTTTAATCAATTTATAAACCTATAATTTACTTTCCAAAGTCTAAAAATAAAATCTTTAACATTAAAAACCTTATTTATTTGAAAAAAATATTTTTCCATGCCAAAAGAAGAAATACAAAATTTTGGTAGACTCTTTTGGATTAAAAATAGATAAAATATAACCCAAGTTTCCAAAAACATTGGAAAATTACATGTTCAAGACCATATATTTTTATTTTTCACAACCTACGTTTCCAAGGCCTATGTTTGGAAATTAAAAAACAATTCCTCCATTTTTTCTAGAAATACCCACCAATTTATCCATTTAAATTCTCAATAAATACATAATAAATTAATATCTGGTAGTTTTACCTCTCAACTAGTCCTCCTTAGGTGTTCTCATGCCCTAAAGTTCCCAATCCTCCTGTTTTAGGAATAACTCTTCAAGGTAAAGGAATTATCCTTCTTTTCTCTTTGATTTGAGGAAATATTTTCATATATGTATTAAATATGTTATATTTACTCTCTTTTATTACAATCTTAATCATACTATTACTTCTAAATTATGTTTTATCAATGGGAGACCCTTTAATCAATCATATTACTCTTTTCTAAAACCACATTTTATAACCATTATGCCACTTATGATACTTCTTGAAATTTCTCTATTCTTATCAGGGAATTATATTTTATTTACTTTGTTGTGAATAATAAACCTATTTATTTTATAGGGGTATTCAACAAGATTTGAAAATTATTTATTTCTAAATTTAACATACATGAATCTTCCATTCCCTTTATGTGGGTTAAAAATGACATAATAAACTCGTCTTTAAGAAATTTTTTTAAAAAATTCCATGATTCTAATACGAAAACTGATTATTTTATTCACCATGAGTTATTTATGAAATGTTTTATTAAGATCTATATAGATCAAATTATTTAATAGATACTAAGGGTTCACCTTGATAGTGCTCAAATGCATTGGGTGAATAATATAATCTCTAGAGACGACATGTTTTATGATACCTTGGTGAATTGGAAATTTTTGTTACACCTTAGTTACAAACCTTAGAAATATATTTATGAATGTATCATTTAACTATTTTAGCCAAATTTATATGTTATTATGGATGTTATTTTTATTATGATATTACCCCTTTTCATTTTCTCATGTCTTTATGATAATATTTATATTCTTATTGATATTTTTCATGGTCACATGTGAACTGTTTCCCTAACTATACCTTATTAAGAAATATATTGACCCTTTTATTTGATGTATGTCACTAGATAATGAGATGCAGTAAATGTAATTTGGATAAACTTATGATGAAGACTTTATAGTGTATTATAATAATATTTTTACTTTTCATTTATTATTTATCTTATTTCCAAGAAACTAAACATTAAAATATCCCATTTGTACCATGTAAATGAAAAGTTCATGTAATAAAAAGGTAGGATGACATAATTGGTATCATGGGAAAGTTTAGTTCTTTATAGAAATTTGGACTTTAAAATTTTAGGAAGAAGTTTAGGGACATGTTAAAATAAAGTAAAACATCCTGGTATTTTGGTGAAGTATTAAGTAAGTGGTTTCTAAGAAAAGAAATCCCTGTCTGGATACAAATAAGTGGATGTAACTCTTTCAAAAATATATCTAGGGGTAAAACTAGAAATTACCACTTTAATCTAGACTTTAATGAGAATTGGTTCATGACAACAGGCCATAATGCACTCCTAGTTAAAAAATCTTAGGGGATATATTTGGTTAATCACATGCTTTTTATGAACCATTATAAAGAATTAATAGAAAATTAATTTTTTATTAATGAATAAAATATTTAAGAATGATATTTTAAGACATAGAATTCATTTATAATTATAATATTCATAAATTAAACACATTTCTCACTTAGGTTTTCTTATTTTAGAAAATGAAGGGAAATAGGAGGAACCACATAAATAGTGATCATAATAAACCACGCAATAGAGACCCTTAAATAGAAGCCATAATGGGAAACACCATGAGAATTATGAATAAACTGACTTAAGATATGAGAAATAACTTGAATAAAGACAAGAGACTAGATTAACCTAAAAGGGAATAACTTTACATTGATTCCTTTAGGAATAAATGACCACCTTATTTCAGTTCATCTACTAACCCATTGATTGATGAACAATGGATAAGCTCCATAGAAATGATATTTTCTATACTTCATTTTTTGGAGAAAGAGAAAATCACCCTTGATATGTAATGCTTAGAGGGAGAAGCTGATCAGTGGTGGAAAATGATTTAAAATATGAATCCCATAATGGAGATTGATTCTATATAGTGGGATGAGTTCTAGTGAACCTTTTTCAAAAATATTTTCCTCATTCTATGCATAAAAAATAGATAAGGAAATACAAAAACTGAATAATAAGGAAAATGAATCTACGAGAATATATGAGATGAACTTTACAAGACTTTATAGTTACACCTCTATCTTATTCATGGATTCTAATGGAAATTTTGATTGATTATTATTTATGAATAATACCATATCTATAGAATAATCCATCCAATAAAGACTATTAAAACTATGAGGCGATATTGTGAAGTTATATGAAATCCAAACTGAAGTCCAGATAGTCACAATAGTCCCATTGAATGAATAAAAATAATAGATCAATGGATTCAATCTTAGGGAAATTTTTTGATTATATAAGTGGAGGAAAACAAGTGAAACTTCCCAAATGAAACAAATGTGGAAATAATCATTCATAGAATTGCTTTCTTGAGAGTGGGAAATGTTACATGTGGGGAATAAATGTCCATATTTCTTGAAAATATCATAGTAAGGTAAAGCCTCAACTTTTCATCATTAATGGAAAAGGGAAGATGGTATAGACCCACATGAATTCTAATACTATAAGTGCGGACATATTGGGGACTTTTCCAACCATGGTCCAAATCATAAGATAATGGGGGGGGGGGGGGGTACACACCATCAACCTCAGCATAGGTCAAAAAAGAATGGTTAAGAATTTTCTATTAGGATTGATGAAGTATATGCTTCAAATGATGTGGTGGAAGGTACTCTCATTTTATTCTCAAATCAATAAAGTAATTTGTTTAATTCTAGTTCCACACATTCCTTTATTATCCCAAAGTTTTCAAATAATATTGAATCAAACCTCAAACTGATAAAAGTTGAGTTATTGGTCTATAAACATAGAGGGATTATCCAAGCATCCACAATGTATTGAACCTATATTATTCAATTTGGTGAGAACAATCTCATAAAAATTCTAGTAATAATTCCCATGCTACAATTCAACACTATTATTGGGATGGACTGGATCTGAAAGTATAATTTTATGATCAATTATAGAAACAAGGAAATCATAGTAGAATTGAATGGAAAACCTACATTTATCTTAAAAGGAGAGATATCCTGACCATATCAATTTCTAGAAGCTCCTCCCATATCCTTCATTGTAGAGATGACCAGTGAAGATGAATATATAAATGAATGAATACAAATATAAAATAACCCCATCATTCAGGGATACATTGATGTATTTCCTAAAGAGTTTGATGGACCTCCCCACATAATGAGAGGTAGAGTTCTCCGTTGAACTCATTATTGGATCCATGTTAATATCAAATACCCATTATAGGATGAAAAATGTAGAGCTAGAGGAATTAAGGAAATGAGTTCAAGATCTTTTGGCGAATGGGTTGGTCTGACCAAGTGTGTCCCCTTGGGTAGCACGTGTTCCCTTCGTAAAGAAGAAGAATATAAAAATATAACTTTTCATTAATTATAGAGAATATAAATTTATAAAAGGTGAAGAAAAAGTACCTTATTCCAAGGATTGGTGATTTATTTAACCAGATTCATGGGGATCAATTATTCTTCAAGATTGATGTTCAATCTGGTTATCATCAATTGATGGAGAGGAAAGAAGATATTTCAAATAATTCCTTCCAATCAAGTTATGTGAATTATGAGTTTGTTTCTATTCATTTTTTCTTGACTAATTATCCTAATTTATTAATGGATTTTATGAATAGAGTCTTTAAGGACCATCTTAATAAATTTATGGTAGTTTTTATTGATGATATTATGATATATTCCAAATATTTTAAGGATCATGAGGATCATATAAGAGTTATATTTCAAACTCTATAGAAGGAGACGCTATTTTTAAAGTTCAGAAAAAGTGAATTTTGGTTACAAAAAGTTTTTTTCTTGGTGAAAAATGTAACCAATGGAGGAATATTAGTTGACCGCGTAAAGACAATGGTTATGGAGGAGTGGCCTCATCCCACAACAGTAACTGAGATTCATAGATTCCTTACTTTATCAGGATATTATAGGATGTTTGTAATTTTTTTGATGAATTTATAATCCACTAACAAAGTTAACATGAAAAGTGAAAAAGTTCATCTAAAAAAAGATGCTTGAAGAAGGTTTTCAAGATATGAAGAAGATATTGGTTAATGCCCCTATGTCAATACTACCCTCTATCAGAGAAGGATTCATTATTTTTAGCAATGCATCACTGAAAGGTAATGAGAACATCCTCATGAAAAAATGACAAGGTGATTTTTTAGGAATCTCTAGAGTTGAAGCCTCATGAAAAGAATCTTTATACACATGACCTGGAGCTATCTGTGGTTATTTTTCTTAAGGAAATATCAAGGAACTATCTTTATATAGAGAAATATGATATATACATAGACCACCAAAGTTTGAAGTATATTTTCACACAAAAGGAATTGAAAATGAGACAGATAAGATGGTTGGATATTATAAAAGAATATGATTAATCAATTCCTTATCTCCTTAGAATAGCAAACAAATTATATGATGCATTTAGTAGGAAAGAACCTATTGTGCTTAAACTGATGAGGATTCAAGGAGATTCTTTGATTAAAGACCTAGTAAACTAGACATGGGAATCATAAGGGAAGGGAAATCATCAACCCCATCCCAAATGATTTCTCAAACATCATTACTATAGAAGTTTAATAAACTCAAAGAAAATACCATTTATTTTAGAAGAAGATAGAGGTTGTGAGGAATGTTAAGTTTCCTGAGTTATATATTGATAAAGAAGGGGTACTAAAATTTCGTAAAAGACAATGTGTTCCATTTATTCGAGAGACAAAGAATGAACTAATGGATAAAGCTCATATATTTACATTATCTATACATCTAGGAAGCACTAAAGTGTATAATGACCATCATGACTATTATTGTGGGAGAAAATGAAAAGGGAGATTTCCAACTACACTACAAGGTGTATGGTGTGTCAAAATGTGGATGCAGAGAGACCACTTCTTAAAGGGGTATTACAACCACTACCCATACCAATATGGAAGTGGGAAAGTATAACTATGGACTTTTTAACTAGTCTCTCAAGAACATCCAATGTTAAAAAAATGAGATATGGGTTATAGTGGATCATCTCACAAAGAATTCCAATTTCATCACTATTCAGGAATATTTCTCTCTTGACCAAATTGAAAAGATTTATGTAAAGGAAGTAGTCCGGTTGAATGGGGTACCAATTTCATTCATTTATGATCATGATATAATGTTCACATAAAAACTTTGAAGAATTATACAACATGATATGAATACTAAATTGAATTTTAGTATGGATTATCACCCCCAAACTGATGGACAATCTGAAAAAACTATTCAAATACTCAATGAGGTTTTGAAAACATTATCAATAGAATTTTAAGGTGGATGAGAACAAAATCTACCATTAGTAGAGTTATCATACAACAATATCTTCCATTCGATTATTCAAATGGCAGAGTATGAATCATTATATGCTAATAAATGTAAAAATCCTACTTGTTGGGATGAAGTTGGTGAGAGAAAGCTTATTGGGCTTGATCTTGTGAAAGAGATGACAAAATGGTTTATTCCATCCAATAACACATAAAGGATACTTAGAGTTAGCATAAAATCAATGCTAAAAACTGTCTAAGGAACATGGAGTTTGATGTTATTGACAATTATTCCTTTTAATTTCACCATAGAAGAGAGTCATGTAGTTTGGGAAGAAAGTGAAGCTTAGCCCTAGGTATATTGGCCTCTCTAAAATCCTTGATCGTATAGGAGCAGTGCCCTATCAGATAGCACTTCCACCAAATTTATCTCAAGTTCATGATATATTCCACATATCTCTCTTGAGAAAGTACATACCAGACCCATCACATCTACTGAATCTAGAGGTTGTTTAACTAGAACATGACCACTCTTATGATGAGAAGCCAGTGGAGATCTTGGACTATAGAGACAAGGTTATACTCAACAAGACTACCCACCAAATTAAAATGTTGTGGATGAACCATAAATATTAATAAGATGAGTGGGAACTAGAGGAAATAATAAGGAAGAAGTACCCAAACATTTTCCCAACCAAGAGAATGAGCTGAAATTTTGGGGACTAAATTTCTTTAGGGGGGATGAATGTAATAACCCGGACTTTTTGATTTATATTTGTTTCCTAATAAAATGTGTGTTATTTTTTATATACTAAACAAAACTATATATATTTATTAATGAAGTGAGTATAATTTGAAATACGACCATCCGATTTTGACCGTTATATAACCATTGGTCAATTATGACCATTGGTCAATATGATCAATGGAAATGATACTCAAAATAATAATTTTAGCATTATAATAATTGTTTATAATTATAAATGACAAAGGATAATTAATATAGAAATGATAAATAATACCTTAACTAGTAGAGTCATGCTGTACAAATCCCATTTGTCTGAGCTTAGGAGGGAGGTAGCCTATTTTTGGATTTTCTCATGAATAATCCCAATTTGAGCTTAAATAAGTGAAGCAAGAATGAAATCACCTATTGGAGAAGTTCAAATTAGTGTATATTTTTATTCGGGAAACATTAAATAAGACACCCCATGAATCAATCACTATAACATACCTTACAATTAAGTTTTATGTTGGTGTTATAAGGGGTTATGTGTCGAGGACTTAGTCAGTTAAAGTGTAATTCCATTGTAAAAATTAAATTGATATTCCATCTATTCTGTTGTCAGAATATTTTTCCTTAATGAAATTGAAATGGAATGCGATAAATTGATTTTTTTGACAAAAAATGTACTTTACAGAAAAGATATTAAAATGTATAGTAAACTAAGATATTAGTAATAATATATATATTAATTATATAGTATGATAAAAACACTTATTTAAATATAAATGATATTTTTTTCAAGTGTCTGAAATTTTACTATAAATTTTCAATCCGCTATTATATTTTATAAATATAGTTTTTTTTATATTTAAAAGTCATAATTATCATATTTATAGAATTATTATAAAAAAATAAAAATAATTTTTGAAATTATCACACAAAAATTATGTTTGGGTGAATTTATGAGATTTTTCTAAAATAAATTATTTTTTCAATACAAAGAATGTGACCATTAGCAACAGAAAATTACAAAAAATAATATATATGTTGGTAAAAATGATTAATTCCAATAGATATTCAATTATGTTGATATTAACTATAGGTACCAACAATTTGTTTTACCAACATATATTTTTTAAATATTAGTAGTTCAATACCAAAAAATCTTTTACACACATTTAATTATACTGCATTGTCATGATAATACCACCAATTAATTTATTGATAAATGAATCTGTTGTTATTAGTTATTATTAAAAACAAATATTTTACCATTAATAAAATCTATTACCAATAAATTATTCATTAATATCAAATATTTTACCAAAAAATAAATATGTATATATATATATAACTCATTATAAACATATAATTTTGATAATAAAAATAAATATTTCATTAAAATATCTGTAATTTAGTAATTAATTAACATATCCATAATTTAGTAATTAATTAAAATATCCACAATTTAGTAATTAATTAAAATATACATAATCCTTATACAATATAATTTTTATTTAAATTCCTAACTTTTTTTCTTTATATATATATACTAAAATATATTAATAAAAGAAGAAAAACCATAATGTTCCCCGGCCATTCCCCACTACCCCCACTTACAACCCTACCTCTCTATTCCCCACTAGTGTCACTCGCAATTGGTGTTCCTCGCAGCTAGGGTTCCTTGCGACCCTCCTCAATGAAGACCCGTACCTATTCTCAATGAAGATCACTATTGGACATCATCGTGTAAACCCCCTCCCTTTTCCAAACTAGAATCCTTGCACAAAATCCCCTTATGGTGGAAAAAATAAATAGAGGTGAAATTAATCACCATTAGTCAACATGCCCAATGGAAGTGGAGAATGTTAGTCCAATCCATTTTAAAATGGTCTTGACATTTTATTTATTCTTCTTCATTAGTTCTTGAGTTTTTTACCTGCTTCATTTTCTTGATTTTTGTCATGTTCAACGACTGAGTTTTTCCTAAGTCCTCATATTTATGGTCCCCTCAATATTTGGTTGATTTTGGGATCATTTTTCAGTGAGAATTTGGCCTACAAATACTTTTTATGGTTCTATTAGAATTATATTTTTCATTCAAACTACTTAGACTTTTATTCTTTCATAGTGAAGCATGTGATGATCCTACCACGTACATATAGAACACTTTTCCAAAGAACATAAATCATCTTATCTATTTAATACTTTTTATATTTTTTTATTTTTAATTGAAAATAAAAAAATATTTTTTCTTCTGTTTATGTTTTGATTCCATTGGTTGTATGGAAAGTATTTTCTATTTCTAATATTATTTAATATCCAAACTTTTTATGTATTCTAAAAACTGTTTTCTACTTAGTGTTATAAAAAAATTCTGTTATGATTGTTTTTATCCTTTCTTGATGCTACCCCCAATTTTTTATTATTTTATATGATTCTTTATGTCAATAACTTTCTTATTGGTTATGGAAATGATAGGTGTAAATATGTTGTGTCAATTCAAATGTTTTTGAATTTTATTCTCATATATCTATCATGAGATTTAGTTAAATAAATCTGTGAAGATTATTATTCGTATTTGTATGAGAATTATGAAAGCATTTATTATTTATATTATCCACTATTTTATGATTTGTTCATTGGTTTCATTATAATAATTTGGAATTCTTTGAATTTAGTAATATATTTTTGAATTAGGTCACCTTTATTGATTTATATTTATAACAAACCTAGTAAATTCCTATGTTTTGGAATTTCATTATCATGTTTTGACCCTGATTTTAGGTGAATCAGTATATAAAGATTCTTATTTATGTTTCTATGAGAATTATTAAGGAATTCCTTAAATTAATTTTCCAAATTTTTTTGATTTGGACACTATTTTTACTATAATTTTAAATTAATAGAATTTTGGAATCCATTTTGGAATTAGTTTATGTTTGTATATTTAGAGTCATAAAGTCTTTACTTCCAATATATCGACTTGATAAATAATATTATCCATGCATGCATTATGATGTTCACTAGATTGCTTCCCACTCCTAAATGGATTCTGGACAATAAATATTTTTACCCTATGCACTAGGTGTTAAATGAGAAATTGAGAAGATTGGGAATCACCTTGACCCCACTAACCATGTTTAATATCTCAAAAACAATTTTTATTCTAAAACCCATTTTTTATTTACCATTATAAACAATTTATTTTCTAATTATTTTAATCTCTACTTGCTACTTCCCTCATTTAATTATTCCAGTATATGAGTATTTATGTCAGGAATATCCTTATTGGTTCTGGAAATGACTGGTATAAATCCAATGCATTAATTACAATGGTTTAGAATTTCATTCTCCAATTTTGAATCCTAGATTTAAAAAATTCAATCTATAAATATTCTTATTTATATTTATATGAGAAATATGCAAGAATATGTTACTTTTACTATCCAATATTTTGGGATTTTTTCACTAGTTTCGTTATAATCATTTGAAATTATTAGAATTTAGGGATATATTTTAGAATTAGTTCACCTTTATTGGTTTATATTTATTATGAACTTGGTAAATTCCTATGTTTTGTAATTGTATTCTCATGTTTTGACCATGATTTTAGGTGAATTATTAAATGAATATTTTTTTTATGTTTCAATGAGAATTATGCAAGCATTACTTACATGAATTTTCCACAAGTTTGTGATTTGGTCACTATTGTACCAATCATTTTTAATTAATAGGATTTAAGAATATATTTTTGAATTTGATAATGTTTATAGGTTTAGAGTCATATAATATTTACCTCCAATATTACCATTTCATCAAAAATATTATCCATACATGAATTATGATGTTCATTATCATCCATACCACTCATAAATGGTGTGTGGACCATAAATTTTTTTACCATACACACTCGGTGTTCAAAAAGAAAGCATGAATTTTTGGAATAACCTTCACCCCAAGAACCATGTTGAATATCTTAAAAACAATTTTTATTCTAAAACCCATTTTATATTTACCATTATAAACAAATTATTTTATGATTATTTTAATCTCCACTTTCTACTGCCCTCATTTCATTATTATTTTAGATGATTCTTTATGTCAGGAACATGCTTATTGGTTTTGGTAATGACAGGTGTAAATCTGATGCATTAATTACAATGATTTAGAATATCATTCTCAATTTTTTTATCCTAGATTTAGATAAATAAATCTATAAATATTCGTATTTATATTTATATGAGAATTATGAAAGCTTTTTTACTTTTATTTTCCACTATTTTGTGATTTGTTCATTGGTGCCATTATAATCATTTGGAATTCCTAGAATTCAAGAATCATGTTCAAAATATGTTTAACTTTATTGGTTTATATTTATTATAAACTTGGTAAATTACTATGTTTTGGAATTTTATTATCATATTTTTTCCCTGGTTTAAGAGGACCAGTCTGTATAGATTCTTGTTTATGTTTCTATAAGAATTATGCAAGCATTCCTACTAGAATTTCCACTGTTTTGTGATTTGGTCATTGTTGTTACAATATTTTTTAATTCCTAGAAAATAGGATTCCTATAAATTTCCATATGCTATAGGTTTTCTAGAATTCAACCATTGTTTCGATGCTTCCACAGGTTTGTCTAATTCGTTTCTCCCACCTTCTCTCCCCTACTATCCTACATAGTTTTTGTGTTGGAAAATGTATGTGATCTATTCTGCTATGATATTATGTATTTGTTGATTTCTATTTTTTTGATTTTTTATGTGAATATTTTAAAAAATAGAGATGAATATTTTTTTAGAGGAATGATATATCAATTATCAAGTGATTGGTTTGTCCTTGCAGTGTTCTTTCTAATCTTTTTTGTAGTGATTTTTTACATCAGTCTTGTAATAATCATGTTATTTCACCCTTTGGTTTTTATTTGATCTTATGAGATTTAATGAAGTGGAAATGAGTTGAAGAAAACAAATTATTCTAGATTCCATATAATGAAATTTACCTTAACAAATTAGGCATGTTCTCTAACTATCTTTGCATCACCTTGTGAACTAAAATAGGGTAAATCTCAATTCTATGTTTCTACAATAAAAGTAACACATTTAATTTAGATGAACCATCAACATTCCTACCCTTTATAATGCTTTAAAATACAGTTCAGTTAACTTCCAAAATATTATATCATAATTTTGTTTTCATTTGATGAAACATAATATGTTTTTGATAGCTTTTAGATAATAATCCAAATTCGGTGTATAAATCTGTAAATTTTGTCAATATTAAAGGATTTTTTTGGCCTGATGATCCTTTATGAAAGAATTATTTAGACCCTTATGATTGAGGATCTCCCCGATTATAATTTTTTAAGGTGTATATATAATAATTGACTTCATTGTAGTTAATATGGGATTAAGCTCATAAATATTAGCCTACACACCAGATGCATGGATGATATTGATATTAGTTTGGAATTAGTTAATGTTTATAGGTTTATAGTCATAGAATATTTACTTCCATGGTGCATGGATGATAAAGTTTTTTACCCTACTCCCAAGGTGTTCAAGGAGAAATATACAAGTTTGGGAATCACCTTCAACCCTCTAACCATGTTGAATATAAAAAAATTGTATTCTAAAAGCAATTTTCTATTTACTATTACAAATAAATTCTACTATCATTCTTTTAATCCCTTCTTACTTCTTCCCCATTTTCTTTTATTGTTGAAGATGACAATTTTTTTCAAGAAAATGCTTATTAGGTTTGGTAATAATTGGTGTAAATCTTCTGTGTTAATTACATTGTTTTAAAATCATATTCTCATTTTTATCCTAGATTTAGATAAATCATTCTATAAAAATTCTTATTTATATTTATATGAGAATTATGAAAACATTTCTTTCTTTTATTTTCCTGTTTTTTGTGATTTGTTCATTAGTGTCATTATAATCATTTGGAATTCTTGGAATTTAGGAATCTATTTCTGAATTAGTTCACCTTTACTGGTTTATATTTCTTATAAAGTTGTAAATTCCGATGTTTCAAAATTGTATTCTCATGTTTTTGACCCTAGTTTTGGGTGAACCAGTCTATGAAAATTCTTGTTTACATTTTTATTATTTTTTGATTTAGTCTTTTTTGTTACAATAATTTTTAATTCATAAAATTTAGGAATCCATTTTGATGTTATTTTATGTTTATTGGTTTAGAGTCATAGAATCTTTACTTATTTCAATATTACCACTTCATCAAAAAATATTAACCATACATGAATTATGATGTTCAGTAGCTTCCATATAATCCTTCAAAGATTCATAATAAATATTTTTACCCGACACAAAAAGTATTAAAAGAGAAATCTAGATGTTTGAGAATCACCTTCACCCCTCTAGTGGTGCGATTAAAGGACATTATTGAAGGATTCCATGATATGGAAATGATGTATTGAAATTTTGTGGAAAATATGTGTTTTTGTGTTTTAATATAAGTTTTTATGGGATTTCACATCATTGGTTTGTTGTTTCATTAAACAACATGCATTGGATCTACCTAATTTACTATTTGAGTACCAATTTGAAGAAGTTATATCCTTTTCTCAAATTCTCAAGATATCGACAAGGCTAATAAAAAATGATCATAGTGAAAATAATTTTTGATACTTTCATTTATTTTCATTTTGGTTTCAATTCATGCAAATATTTTGCACTGATTTTTGGGTATGATTTTTTGTTTTTTCTAATGAAGATATAGGATCTTATGGGTGTGGAATAACATCGACATGAGGTTTCTCACTGGTATTGGATATAATTCAATTTTTTTCTCATTGGTATGAGAGTTGACTCATTTTTTTGTATTCTATTTGGCTGTGTGTGGTAAATATAATGGAGAAAAAGGATGTTGTATATCAACTAATTGAGATTTTTCACCAGAGATAGATTTGGCTTGCTAGTCCTGGGGAATGTATGGTTCATTGTTTCTATTGAACTGAATTCTATGGTATGAATAGAGTTGGCTCACTAGTCTTGAGTCATGAATGGGTTGTTGGTGCTGAAGCTAGCTCGCTGGTACTGTGTCATGGATGGGTCCTGGGGGGTTTGAAAATCTTGTTGGGGGTTGAATCCAATGTTTTTTTGTATTGATTAATTTTGTAATAAATTTTATTCTTAATATAATTACTATTTGTGTAAATAATCTATAGTTTAGTAATTAAAATATATGAATTATATACAATAAATTAATAAATATAATATGTAATATTAATAATGATATTTTTTTAATTTTTATCCAAGTGTAATTTAGAAATAGATATTATACGTTGGAAATATTATTACCAATAAAAAAAATTGTCATAAGAATGTATTGCTAAACACTTTAACCAAAATATATATTATTTATTGGTATTATTATAATTTTAACATACCGATTTTATCTATAACAGAAAGATTTAGCGATAGAGTTTTTACTAATAGAGTGGTGACATGGACATATTTGTTGGTAAAACATTTTACCAACAGAAAATGTATTTTCAGCAATAGATAAGTCCCTATTGAAAAAAGTTAAATATTTTGTAGTGTTTCAAGAATAGTAAAAGTACAGTTTGAGTTTTTCAGTTTGTTTAATAACTTTATAATTGTTTCATAATAATTTAATAACAAATTTACCATAAACCATGACCTAAAATATTTTATTTTATTAAAATAAGGCCTTTTAATAAAATTTAATCAATATTCTAACCTATAATTTACTGTCCAAATTCTAAAACTAAAACTATAACATTAAAAAAATTGTTTTTTGGAAACATTAATTTTCTATTCCAAAATAGGTAATATAAAATTCTAGTCGAGTATTTTGGATTAAAATAACATAGAATATGACCAAGGTGTCCAATACCATGGGAAATCCTATGGTTTTTCATTTTGCACAACCTAGGTTTCCAAGGAATATATTTGGAAATTAATAAACAAATAATCCAATTTTTCTATAAATACCCATACATTTATTCATTTAATTTCACTCCAAATACATTATCTATGAAGCTATGGATGTTTTACCTCCCAAGGAGTCCTCCCATGGTGTTCTCAAGCCCCTAAGTTCTCAATCATCACGTTTTAGTAACAACACTTCAAGGTAAGGGAACTATCTTTATTTTCTCTTTGATTCATGAAAGTATTTTCATATATGTCTTCTAAATGTTGTCAATAACCTATTCTATTACGATTTTGATCATATAGTTAATAAAACGTTATTTTTTATCAATGGTTTACCCTTTTTCCCCATCTTTTTACCATTTTATAAAATAATGTTTTACACCTGTTATGTTGCTGAAGTTACTTCTTGAAATTTCTCTCTTCTTCTCAAGAAATTATCTTTTATTTCCTTTTTTGCGAATACCCAACATATTTATTTTCATAGGATATTCAATGAGATGTGAAAATTATTTATTCAGGCATTCTATAGATATGAAACCCTCATTCCCTTTCTGTGGGTTAAAAATGACATAATAAACATGTTTTTAAGCATCTAAAAATTTTCCATGATTTTGATACAAAACCTATTTATTTTATTCTACATATGTTATTTATGAAATGATGGATTATGATCTATGTAGATAACATTAATTAAGACATATTAATAGTGACCCTTTATTGGGCTCTAATACATTGGGTAAATAATTTAATCTCTAGAGTTAATATGTTTTACGATACCTTGGTGAATTATATTGGTAATTTTTATTAAACCTTGGTGACAAAATTTGGTGATATAATTATTAATGTATCATTTAAATTTTGTAGCCAAATTTACATGTTATTATTCATGCTATTGTTATTATGATATTCCCAGTTTTTTCATTTTTTCATGCATTTATTATATTCTTCAAGTTCTTATTGATATTTCTTATAGCAATATGTAAATCGTTTCCCTTGTTTTCCCTCACCGGTCCTTATGATCACTATTTAATTTTATGTCTTCCCTCAGGTTATGATATTTAGTAAATGTATTTGGGATGAACATATAATGATGTTTTTTAAGTGAATTAGAAGAATGTTTTATGTTTTCATGTATTATGTACCTTATTTCCATGAAATTAAACTTTTGAAGATCCTATGTTTGTATCATGTAAATGAAAAGTTTATTTAATAAAATGGTGGTATGCCATACCAAAATCCTTTTTGTTGTGTAAAACATTTGACAGTTGGTTCCCTTTTATAAGAGAGAGGAGTGTCAGTCATGTACATTATTAATGTATTAATTAATATAAATTAATTTTCACATTAAAATGGTTTAAAATAAATATTATTAATTGATTATATGAGGATGAGATGAAATCATATCATCTATTAAAATTTGGATAAGTTTAGATTATATTTTCAAACATATGTTTTTTTAACCATTCACTAAATGTTTTAACATTTAGAGCAATATTAAGTTATTTTACTCTTAAGGGGTTAATATATTTACTATAAAAAAGAAAATTGACCCCTAAAGGGATTATAATTAATATTTTAAATAGTTTAAAAACCACTTGGAAGAAGATATATTTTTTAGTTTTAAATCATTTAATAAAATATCATTAATTCTAATTTTAGAACTATTTATTTAATTTAACTTTGAAAATATCTTGAAAATAAAATAATTTTAATTTTATACCATAACACATCCCTAACATGATATATCTTTCTCTAATATTTTTAGAACATAATAATTAATTCAAATTTTATAAGTTTTAGTTTTTAAAAATATGTTATTTTAATTTTATTTTAATTAAATAAATAATGTGTCCATGTTGCCTAAGAATTTAAGGTAATTATTTCAATAATAAAAATTAGTAATAAATTACCCTGATAAATAAAAAATCATTTATATTTGAAGTGTATATTTATAACTAAATTTAGCATCGTTTTATCCCTATGTCAAAATTTTAAAGATAACAAAACAAACAGAATGACATTTTTGACTTTTCTTTATATAAAAACATATAGAGGTAGAATTCATGTAAAAATAGAAAAAATTCTATATATTCATATTTTTTATGATTAAGGATGAAATATACTCATAAAAAAAAATTATGAATGTTTTAGGGTTACTTTATAGTCCTTATCAAATTATTTTTATCCTTAATTAAACTATGTTATATTTACCATGGTTACAAAATTTATTATGATTATTAAACACAATGACTAAAAATAAAAAAGGATATATTTACCAAATTATTACCTCTTCATTCCAAATAAAAAATAAAATTTTCAGGATTAAATTCACATAAGTGGTATAATTTAATTTAAAATTAATCATGCAAAACCCGAGGAAAAATAGTTTTCCAAAAAAAATGCATTTTGAAGTAAAAAAAGTTTTTATACTAAATTCCAGAATAAAATTCCTTAAAAATACAAGAATTTTCTTATTATTAATAAAAATTAAATAATAAAAATTTACAACTAAATGAAAATAGAATTTTGCTTTAAAAATACTTTAATAGGAAACATAGTTTTTAATAAAAACCAATTTTATTAACTATTCATTAAAAAATATATCCTTTTTGAAAATTATAAAAATTTATTTCTAAAATAATTTTGATATTATGTATAAAAAAATTAGATTAATATATTGATGTTAAAATTCAATAATTTAGAAATAAATATTTTAAATAAAACCATAGAATGGATGATGACCCAATTTTGATAGAAAAAAATATTTTTTTCCTTTCGACTAAAAAAAATACCAAATATTAATGTAGTGAATATAAATGAATAAAATATAACCAATAAATATATAATATTTTTATCTTAACATTACATGGGTTGTTACACTCTTCCATTTATCGGAAATTACATCTTCTCAATTTTATTTATCAGTCGAACAACTGAGGATATATTTTTCTCATTACATTTTTAGATTCTGATGTTGCTTCTTCAACCATATAGATTTTCCAAAAAACTTTAACTTGATGAAAAACATATTATATAAGACTTTATATATACGGTTAAGAGTTTTAACTGGTTTTTTCTCATAAGAATGGTTATCTTACCACTGAACTACTTCAGGGATCAAAACATGAGATGAATCCAACACATATTTTCTTAACATCGAAACATGAAATAAGTTATTTAACTAGGATAAATTTGTAGGTAAATCCAACTAGTAATAAATTGATCCAAATTTCTCCCAGATTTCATATAGTTCAATAATCCATATACTTAGTTTCCATTTTTTAATAAAATGCATAAAACTTTTCCATGAAGATACTTTAACGAAAACATGATCAATTACCTTGAAAGAAAGATATTTTTTAACAGTTATGTACCTAAAGTTTATGCCTAATATGAGTCATCCTCATATTTTTCTGAATTAAATTTACTTTATTAATTTTTTCCTCTACCAAATTAGATATCATTAACTTCCTTTTCACACTTCCAGCCAAAATTCTAGAGTCTACCACCATTTTCCATATAATTCCATAAAAGTAGCCATATGAAAACTAGAATGGAAACTATTATTATAAGAAAAATAAACTAATGAAATTTATTGATACCAAATTCCATGGTAATCCATTGAATAAGAATGAATCATGTTTTCCAAGACCCAAATCATTTACTTAGAATGTCCATCATGTTGATGTTGAAAAGATACAATGAAATTTATTCAATACCCAATGAATTTTTAGGTCATTTATGAGAATTTAAATTGAACCATGAAAAAAATCAGAGAAAATAGAGAGATTAATTCCATGTAACCAAACTATCTATTTGGGTTATAGTCGAGAAAGTTGATCTAAAGGCACAATATCTCTAATGGGAAGAAAATGTATTGATTTAGTTAATCTATCAACAATGATAAAAATAAAATTATTAACCTGATATTTATTTGGGAATATCACCATGGAATCTATGGATATATATTCCCTTTTTATCTTTGGGATTGAAAAATGATTAATAATCTCCTTCAGTTATCATTATTCAGCTTTATGTTTTTGAAATGTCAACAATTTCATGGTAAAGTTGGAAATATAATTTTTTATTCCATCCCACTAGTAATACTCCCAATGGCCTTTTTACATCTTAGTGCTTCTAGTATAAGCATCAAATGAGAAAATATAATATTAATTAAAAAATTCTCTCTTCAAATGAGAATCAAAATAAACAAATTTTTTCCCAAATATGATAAAACCGTATTCATCAATATTAAACTCTAGAAACTCAACCATATTAAAAGATTTTTCATTTTCCTATAAAACATGATCATACTTTTGATCTTTGTTAATTCATTCTGATAGAGATGATTATACATAAAATTGGAACAAAATAGAGGAAGTTTCTACATACACAATTTATTGGCTAAAATTCACTATATCATTACCCAAATGGTCATGTTCTAAATGTAACATGGTTAATGAAGTATTTTTTTTATAAATCAAATCATTTTATACCATATTTTTTTCAAGGATGATAATGAACAGTGCAATCGTAATTCTTAAAAATTTATATCCACCTTATCTTCCTCATAAAAAACTTTTTCTGGGTGAATCTAAACTTAAAAATCTTATGATAAGTGTATTCTTCAAAATTAAGTTTATATAAATTATTCCTACAATTTAAAAAAAAAGATAATTACAAATCATGTTTAAGATAATTTGACTCATGATGTTTCAGCTGACGTGAAACATAAAAAATTATCTAATCATTCTGCATCAGAACATAACCAAGCGCATACAATAAAGTATCACTGTATATAAAAAATTAATGTTTTAAGAGGGAAGTCCCAAAAATGTATAATTCAAAAATATTATTTTCAGTTACTATTAAAAATCATCATATTTTTTTCTAGATAAATTTAAATACTTTTTGACATAACTTAGTCAGTGGGATATAAAATAGAGAAACATTTTTAATGACTCATCAGTAGTAACTTGATAATCCACCTAAACTATGAATATGTTTGACATTTTTCATTCTTTTAAATTCTTCAACGACATTGTTTTTGGATGGTTCAATAGTTATTCCACCTTTAGAAATAATATATCTAAGGAAACAAATTTATTACAACCAAAATTCATGCTTAAAAAATGTTTCAAATAGTTTATTTTCATTTAAGTTATGTAATATAATTTCTAGTTGTATTTTATGATCCTTATTAATTTTAAAATATACAAAAATTTCATCAATAAAAATGACCACAAAATTATCCAATAACTCATTGAAAACTCCATTCATAAGTTCTGTAAATATAGATGGTGCATTAGAAAACCCAAAGAGAATAACTAGATACTAATAATTTTCAAATATAGTTCAAAACAACAACTCCATAATATCTTTTTCCTTCAATTTTAAATGACAGTTCCCTGACTTGTGATAAATTATAGAAATTTATTTCACTCCCTAGAGCTGATCAAATAAATCATTGATATGAGGAAAATGATACTTTTTCTTAATAGTGATGTTATTAAAGGACTTATAATCAATGTAAAGTATCATTTAACCATATTTATTTTTATAAAATATAGCCTAAGTAGCCCAAGTTGAAGTGCTAAGATGAATAAAAACATTATCTAGAAACTTCAATATCTATTTTTTCAATACCAAAAATTATAGTTGAAAAAATTTGATAAGGGGGATTTAAAATAGGTTTGTATCAGAAAATAATTCAGTCGAAAATTAAACATCTTGATAAAGAATGAGTCTTATAAATTCATTAATAAATACATCAACATATTCATTTACTATCCAAAAATTACTAATTTGAAAAAAGGTTATCAATAATATGAGCTTGGTAAAATTCACAGATATCTCTAATTAATTTATATTTTTTCTGGTATGTTATCAAAGGTATAAAATCATTGAACACAAATTTCTTTGCTATAAAATCTGTCTTAGTAAGATAAAATAAACTCCAATGAATACCCATATGATATCAAACTACACTATGTATAGTATAATATGATTCACATGAAATACCTTCATAATAAAATCAATATTAAAATTCCTGTAAATCCTCGTAGCTTTAATGTTTCAACGTGGAGTTTTCACTAAATTTTTTTCACTTATTTTCTTGATATTATATTCCAATTTCAATGAAAATTTCTCAAAAATTAAGAAATTTTAGGAACCATAATCAAACAAGGAACTGACATAATTCGAATAAACAAGAAACATACCATGTCACAACTTTATTAGATGACTAAGTATTGACCAAAGTAGTAGAAAAATATTATTCTACACCTTTCTACTTTTGGAATTGCTGATTTACACCCTTTGCAAATAATTTAAGACACATGTTTGTATATTTTACTAACACATTTTAATTAAACATTGGATGGATATATGTTACCCCATTCTTGTATTTTCAGTGAATCATTTATTTTTAAACACAATCCTTGATACCAAACATACTAAACTCATAAAACATTCTAGATCCTATAGAAAATTCCCTTAAATTCCTTTTAATACACTTGGAACATATTAGGGGATTACCTATTTACTTCTTAGTCGTGTTGTTCTTTTTTTTCTTACCACCTTGACCATTTCTTATTTTAATCTTACTTGGGAACATAAATGTTATAGAAATCCATATCAACATTCTTAGAATAATGAATAAATTTCTCATAAATTTTAAATTATCCTACTACCAAATATCTTCATAAACATGGTTTCAATCCTGAGTAAAATCTATAAATTTTACAATTAAATTCTTAAATAAAATCAGGTATATTATAGAACGTCATTGTAGAATATTCTTCATATGTAGGTACTGAATGTTCATATGTATTCCTCAATTCTAATAATTGTTTCTATATCACATTTCAAACAAATTATGTAAATATTTATCAATGAAAATATTCTTAAATGTGTCACATTCCATAGAATCAAGATTTTCTTTCTCTCTGGTATTGTTAGCCAAAGGCCACCATCGATCAACTTTACATTAAAAAAATGGAAAGTGTTACCTTTTGATGTTTTGAACACCCCATGAATTCAAATATATTTTCCAATTTATTGATCTATTATTTGTTTACCAATGGATTTTATGTTCTAAAAAAACCCAAAGGGTTTTATTTCACGAAATGCTCAACAATCTACATATTCCCCTTTTGTAAATCTGGTTTCTCTCTCATATAGATTCCACTATAATTTATAGACTTTTTCAACTAAGCCATCAATAATTTTTTTTACCAATTCCAATTATAATCATTCCAAGATTCCAAATTGGCGGGATATTTTCTTATTTTATACTTCCATAATTTAGAAACCATGTTTCCTCTATAAAAAACAATTTTGAATAGGTATAGATTAGATGACACAATATGATAATCTTTAAAAGTTTTCAAATTTCAAATTAAACATAATGTAGAATACTTGAATGGTATACTGTTAAAATTATTCTAAAATATAAATTTATATAAACTATTTCTATGATACCAACTATAAGAACCCAACCTTAAACATTAAATTATCCTGAGTACTTAGTGATGAATTCATTTTCGTACATTCATGAGGATATTTATAGTTCATGGTTTCAGAGAATTAGGTTATAACACGTATGTATTAAACCCATACATTATAAATGGATACAAATACTCTATATACATTCCCCAAAAATAATAATCATTTAAAATGAAATATGTTTTATTTTCCAAAAATATCATCATAACTTTCAACTTGACTTCTTCTATATTATTACCCATCCTTAAACACGTGAAAAACATTTTAAAAATGTGGGATGAGTACAAAAATATTAGTAAGGGAAATAATAATAAGTACCATGTTAGTTCATTGAAAATAATTAAAACCCATAAATACTTATTATTATAACCTAATTCTTTTAAAATATTAAATAAATAATTTCCACTTGATAAACTCACACTTTTTTCTCAAAGGAAACTTTGAAACTCATAGTAAAGAAAAAAAACATGTTTTTGGTAACTTAGAGAATCATATTCATTAACTATTTTAAAATCATGTAAGAAATAACTATAGAATAATTAAATTTATTGGATAATATACACAGGTTAACTCCATACTTATTGCCTTTTAAGATAAGGAACATACCTAATGAATTGGAGGGCTATAATTGGTCTCACCCTTTGTATAAGAAATATCGAGATCACCCATCTTTTTGAGTAATAATGGGTATCAAACTTTTTTATAATCTTTATAAGGCTTACCCATTATCATATATAATGTTAAAGTACCATATCGTGAATAATGTTTTTTATTCTTGCACCTTTTCATTATAAAACATTTGAAAACCTCTTTATGACCCATATACAAAACACTTTCAGATATTGAAATATCATTTCATTTCCAGAACCATTTTTAAAACTAAAATACCCAAAAGGAAGGTAAATATGGTTTTAAATTATATGAAACAAAAAATATTGTAAAGTAATAAAAAATTTTAAAAATGGTTATGGTGATAGAAAAAGTCATTGTCGCCATATAAGTTAAAATAGAACATTTCTTTTTTTATTTTGTAAAGAAAGTCAAAATATTCCATAAAAAATATTATTTTATAAAACCATTAAAAGAAATTACAAAGAGGTATATAATTTCGTTTATAATTTTTTATTCCCATATAAATACATTAATATAATATCTTTAAAAATATAGACATGGATGAAAATTTGTTGGAATAAAAGCATTAAAAGAGGATTTTAAAAAGGATGTCCCTTACCTTTAGTCTGACTCATCATGTATGTTATTTATCTTCCTAAATTACAAAAATATATTAAATATTTACATTAATATTAATCTTTTCTATTTTTTATTCTTTTTACCATTTTATAATAAAATTTCCAATCATTAATGTTTACATCAGATGTTTGGATGATATTCGGCTTATAGGCCCAAAATGAATTTGGTAGGATGGATGTGGAAATATAGTCTACTATTAAATCATATGCGTAATAATAATAATGAAATTATTATAATTCTTATTAAAATATTATTATTTTATATTTAACCATGATATATATCTAGGAAAAATTAACTATGTTACAATCATTGAGATGGTAGGCTGTATGTACGCATAACTAACACTTTTTTTCAATGATCATTATAGAAAGAAGGTAAGTAATATTTTAACATTAAATAATTATAAAAATTTAAAAAATAACATATTATTTCTTTCAATATACGTAAATATACCATCAATGTGATATGGTGACGAAAAATTAATCACATCACTTCGTGGAGGTGATAGTTCACAAGTATACAAAAATGACGCTATCATTCTTCAGTGAATTGAAAGGTAAGAAAGTAAATGATATATTAAATTTTCAAAATTATAATATATGTTATTAATATCTTATATATACATTAAATAAATCATTACAACTAGTCTCTTGAAGAAGTTATGGAAAATGAATCATATTGGTTTGTGAGGTGGTAGTTCATCGTACATATGAACAATGGTTTAATTTCCCATTTGATGGAAGAGGAGATGAACATATGTAATTAAATTAACATAATAAAATATCAGTATATGAGAGATTATTTTTTTATTATTTAATCATAATTTTAAGAATATTTTAAGAAAATATAAAATTAAACAACACAAAAATTCTTAGTTATGAACTATACCTCTTCTTCACACAACCTCTTAAGGTTCACACCGAAAGCTTAACTGGGGTTTTTTATCAAAAACATTCCTCTAGGAAATGGTGAGGGGTGTAAGGAATGGATTTGGGTTGAAATGTTATGAACCATAATGATTTTTATGTGTGCAAATAATAGGATAGGAAATTCATTTTTAAAAGAGAGGGGAGGGGTAGTCATGGAATTTCCTAAATTATTAATTAATATAAATTAATTATCACATTAAAATGGATTAAAAGTTATAGGATTCTAATATAATATGATTACTAGTCTAAATATTCTTATCAAATTAAATTTTTAAATGTTTTGTTTATATTTTTACCCTTATCGTGTTGTTTTAACCCTAAGTTAACCCTTTTGACAATTACTGTGCATAATTGTTTTTCAATATTAAGCGGTTAATATAGTTACTCTAGAAAAAAAATTTCCCATAAATGGACCATGGTTGATATTATAAATAATATAAATACGAATTTTCTAAATAATTTATTTTTAGTAATATTAAGTCATTTAATAAAATAACCTTTATTATAAAATATCATTAAGGTCATTTTTGGTACTATTAAATTAATCTGACATTGAATACTAAGATTTGATATGGATCTAGAATAGTTGTACCTTGGGGTAATAACTCAAAAAAATGGTGCATTTATAATTTACTCAATCATCATCCAATTCATGATAAAGGGTTCTTACTACACAGCTATTTTTATACTCTCAATGGATATGAATTAAAGAATTCATAAACTCTATATGAACCATTATGAAGGGATTAAGTAGATTGTTAGGTTGGAAAACTTAATAGGTAACTCCCCATGGATAAAAAATATTGAAACCTAGAGAATCAGAGGTTATAATTTACATTTTATTTATAATTTATTCCATATATGTTCCAAGTTTCTCTATTTATAATTTATTATATTATGTATTCTCATCACTATATTTATTTTGGATATAGTAAATGACTAAAACCAGAATCAAATAGTCAAAGAGGCTGTCATTATCCAGTCTTGAACTTCTAATTTACAATATGATTATAGTTCTACACATTGTTTCATATCATTTATTTTTAGTAGAACTATTCAAGCCATACCTCAAAACATGGGGGCTAAGCTATCTATCAGAACAAAAAAGTATCTCAATTATTTCCTCCCAAGTATATAACTCCTCCACGGTCAATTTGTGTGGATTGAAAATCCCATAAAATCTTTTCCTAATTCCATTAGTGTATTTTTATACTATATTTGGAATTAATTTATTATACTTTTTTAAATCTGATATTAATTATTGGGAGAGGGAGACCCCTCTTCACATCTTGAGTCATCCATCGATTGTGTATAATTTTTAGGAGGAGGATGATTCTCCTCTAGATCTTTATCTTAACTGTGGATATTATGACCTTATAGACAATAATATATAGCTTAAATGATTCAAATAAAGGGGAGACTATTTATTTAATACAATCCCATTATGAGGGAATATACAGATGTATTAACTAAAGAGTTTCTTGGTCTACCTACTTAGTAAGAGGTTGAGTTCTAAATTAAAATTATGCTTGGATCTTTGCCTATATCCAATAATTCATAAACAAATAGCCACCATTGAGTTATAATAACTAAATAATAAGTTAAAAGAGAATATAGATAAAGGTTTTATACATTTTAGTGGTTCACCATGGGGTGCACCAATCCTCTTCATCATAAAAAAGGATGAGAGAATGGACCTCTTAATTGATTATAGTGAACTCAAAATAATCAGGATAAAGATAAAGTATCCCTACCACATATATATGACTTGTTCAATCAACTATGTTGAGGAAAATATTTCTATAAGGTGGACCTTTGGTTAAGATTCCACCAATTTAAGGTGAATAAAGAATATTTTACCAAGGCAATGTTTCAAAAATTGGTATGAAAACTCTATGTTTATTGTGATTTCCTACAGACCCACTAATGATATAGTTGTTTTTATGGAAAGAATGAATATATTTTTTAGATATTATCTTGATAAATTTTTGGGTAGTATGTATGGATGATATTATGATATAATCCCAAATCAAGGTTTAACATGAGGAGAATTTGAATATTTTGATAAATAATTTATTAAAGGAGAATATTTATGCAATGAAGAGTAAATGTGATATATTTATGGAGAAATTATCATTCTTGGGGAATGTTATCACTAGGAAAGGGATATATGTAGATCCTTTTAAGACAATGTAAATTTATGAGTGGACCAAACCAGCATCCATAAAAAAGACCTATAGGTTCCTTGGTGTATCTAGGTATTAACGAATCATTGTGAGAAACCTGTTTTGATTTTCAATCCCACTAACAAAGATGATATAGAAGGGAGATTTTTTTTGTACTGATTAATGTTAAGAAATATTCATGGAATTGAAAAACTGGCTTATCACTGCACTAGTCCTAATGTTTCACTCAAGTGGGAAACATTTTTCGGTATAAAACAATTCTTCAAAGAATGTTTTGGGATGGGTAGTAGTGTATAATGATAAAGTAATATCCTATGACTCAAGGAAGTACAATTTTCATGAGAGGAACTATCCAACACATGATTAGATGTTGGATATAGTGACCCTCATGATGAAAATCTTGCAGCATCATCTTATTGGGAAGAATTGTGAAATATATACATATCATAAGAGTGAAAAAATTATTCACCTAGAAGGATCTTAATATACACCTATGTATATTTTTAGATCTAATCATGGACTATACCCGCAAAATACTCTACCATCCAAGAAAAACAAATAAAGTAACATATTATCAAAGTAGAATGGATCATACGACCTTATCAATGATTATAATTTAAAATGATCAAATCTTATTAGACTATGAAAGGGTAGACATGGGGATAATAAAAGGAAAAAATCATCATTCCTTTCATAAATGATTACTCAACCACCACTTATAAAGAGATAAAGGATGCTATAAGAGATAATGTAGAAATAAAGAAGAAGGTGGAAGCTATATGAAATGATAAATCATCATATTTAAAAATTTATGAAGAATGAGTTGTAAGATTTGAACCATGACTATAGTTACCATAAAATAATAAGATAGATAGGGATTTATTTAATGACGCACATAAATTAACTTTCTCTATCTACCAAGGGAGCCTGATGATGTATCTATTTTTCTAATAGAAATATTTGCGGGATATTTTGAAGAATAATATCATAGAATATAAATAAAAATGGATGGAATGTCAACAAGTGAAGGTTGAAAATAAAAATTATAAGGGTATGATACAACCATTACCCATACTTACATACAAATGGGAAAATTACACCATGAAATTTGTTATAGGTCTACTGAAGACATCAATAGGAAATAATGATATATTGGTTTTGGTGGACTGTATTTTAAAGAGTTCTCATTTCATTACAATTTTAGAGGACTTCTCACTTGATCAAAATTAAAAGATATACATTAGAGAAGTGGTGAGATATCATGGAACACCATTAACGATTGTATATGGTTGGGATATATGATTTACCATCATGTTCTGTAAGATTCCCAAAAATTCTATAAGAATTGAGTTGAAATTTCGTACATCTTATAACTACAAAACTGATAAAGAATCTAGAAAAACTATCCAGATAATTGATGACATATTGAGAGAATTCTCAATGGACATTAAAGGAGTATGAGATCAATATTTTTCTCTAGTCAAGGTCTCATAAAATAATATTTTCCAATTAAGCATCCAAATGGATCAATATGAAAATATTTATGGGAAAAGGTGTAGAAACAAATCATGTAGGGATGATATTGGAAAAATTATAGCTACTATGACATAAATTGAAAATGGAAATGGTAGAAAAGGTTAAGACCATTTGGAAGCACATTAGGGTTTCCCAAGATAAATAAAATTCTAATAAATAAAATAATCAATGAGACCTAGAGTTTGAGGTTGGATATAAAGTTTCTCTAAAAATATCTATATAGATGAGAGTCATCAGATTTGGGAAGAAGGTAATGTTAAGTCCCAGTAACATTAGTCCCTTTATGATTCTCGATCACATTAGTGGTGTGGCTTATTGAATACCACTCCCACTAACCCTTTATCAAGTATATGACCCATTAAAAATATCTCTATTGAAGAAGTTCATAATAAATCCCTCACATGTATTGAATCCATAGGTTTTATAGCTATAAAATGATCTCTCTTTTGAGTAGAAACCAATAAAGATCATGAAATGTAGAGATAATATTATTTAAAACTAGGGAACTCACATAGTCAAAGTAATATGGAGAAACCATATGTATGAGTAGCTGATAGGGGAACCATATGAAGTGATGAAGCTAATGTACCCTCACTTGTTTTCACTGTAGTATGTAAAATGAAATTTCAAATGAGAAGTTTTTTAAGGAGAGAAGAATGTACCAATCTATGATTTCATTAATGTAATATAACTTTTGAATATAAATTATTTAATATATTTCAATATAATATTCCATACTTCACACACAATAATTGATAAATCCAAAAAAAATTATTATTATAATTTGAACATTTAATTTAGAGAATGGAAATGGCCATGAGAATTTGAAATATGAAAATGGGATAAAAATAAAAAATAATAGAACTAAAATAAGAAAATTTGGATATACTCAATCTACCAGAATAACATCACTCACAAAAAAAATTGTAGAAGTGAAAAAAATAGTAATGTATAATTAATCATGAAATTTAAAATATATATAAACATTAGAGAAAATATAAGTGAATTAATAAGGAATTAAATATGAGGTATTTATAGGAATTAGGGATACCATGAAACTGTTAAAAATCTAACTATTGGAATAATAAACCGACCATTGAAATAGTAATCTCTCTATTATGAATAGTAACCTAAACATTATAATAGTGTACACACCAATTAAAGTGAAAAATAATATTTATATATCTTATAAAATAATAATATGTCATATTTATATCATCATACATGTAAATAAATGTTTTAGAATTGATAAAATATGTGTTTGTATTTATATAAAACCTTTATGATTTATCGTTATTTCTATAAAAAAACTTTTAATTAAATATTATATTCATTAAATGAAATTATAAATTAATATTATATTTTATAATAATGATAATATGTCTTTATCATACCTTATGTAAATTTTTAAAGGTTAATAAAATTGATCATAGTATTAAAATAAGTATTTTTCAAATAAATGAGGAAGTTATTTAAAAATTTAATTTATCAAATTTTAATTTTTTTCATAAAAGGTATTTCATTTTTTGATTCTACACATAAAAAATGGTTTTCTTTAACTTTTGGTATTTTGGCTAAAATATTTGAATTTATGGTAAATTTTGAAATATGATATATAACATTATAAGCTAAAAACATGAATTATTAAGTCATGGATGATGTAAGGAACCATTAGTTTAAAATCACATGAACTGTTTCCTATATATATTACTAATAATCAATAATATTTATAGTATTGAGTTAAAAAATAAACTAATTATTATAATATTCAAAAACACCCATCTATCCCCTTACAAATACCACCCCTCAAAACCCTTTCTTCTCACAACTTTTATGTCTTAGAGATTTCCCTATTTATACCCATTTACAACCCCAATAATATAAATCATGACCTAGTTCTATTTGTCTCACCAAAATACTGATTCCTAGTTCCTTAATGTGTATTTCACAGAGAAGTCATTTAATAGGTAATATTATCTATTTACCTATTCTAAATTCATTTCTCACAACTTTTATGTCTTAGAGATTTCCCTGTTTATACCCATTTCCCACACCAATACTATAAATCATGACCTAGTTCTATTTGTCTCACCAAAATACTGATTCCTGTTTCCTTAATGTGTATTTCACGGATAAGTCAATTAAGAGGTAATATTCAATATTTACCTATTTTAAATTAATTTATTCATCCACCTTCTCATTTCCTCCCTCATAAAACATGAAATAATGAAGCCGTTATAATAAATATACTATAATGTTATTATATTAATGGTATATTCATAATATACCCTCCCTTATTTTGTTTCTTAAAATAAAGCATTGTTTATAATATGGTTGGTTCACTGTCTCCATGAATAGCCTACATCGTTTTTTGTTACCGCCTTTAGGGATGATTATAAAGATATTATTATTGTAAAATATGATTATAATAAGTATTTTATAACTTATTTCAAGTTATGTAATCTTTTAATAATTATTTAATTAATTAAAATGAATATAGTTTGTAATGATCGGTAAAATGGTCGAAATGAACCAACCATTTAACATTAACATTTTTACTAAGAGAATTAACCATTTGTTAGAACCCATATGGGTATTTGATACCATTTTAATTAATAGAAGTAGATTAATACCATTTAATTTTACTTCTATAAATGTAGTCCCATTTTAAATGATCATCAATAATTATCCACAAGTGAACCAAACTAGGAACCATGAAACTAACGCTCCGAGAATAACAAAATTAGTCATTTTATCTTAAAGAAATGATTATAAATGAACGTAATAAAATAATAATAATTAAAATATATATGAAAAAGGGTTTAAATTAAGTAGTTAATGAATCTAATTCCATTTTATAGGACATTAAGTATATGTTCATAAGGAATACATAAATAGGGAAAGGGATCTCTTGAAACCACCCTTTTTCAATGGGTTATGACCATTCTCTCTCTAACTCAACTTACATCTATCATTGATGTTGTTAAATTATTATAAATTTTGTATATATGAATCTTTCATATATAAGTAGTTTATTATCCCTCTCTTAAAAGGAAAATACAAGCCTTAAGTTCATTACTCAAATTTCTTCTGTTTATGCCTTATGATTGGTTCCCTTTTATGGAACAAACAAGCTTATACTTGTTATCATGGGTGCACCATGATATAGCTCCAATGCGTTGGGTAATTTTTTGTCTCATGAGAAATTATTTTTAGGATTAGGGACTGAACCTAATCTATGGTGAGAATCTATCCACTATGTGTTGTTGTCTTGGCAGTTAGCCTTGACTTATGCATATGTCATGTTTATGTTAATGATAGATTCCCATAAATCTAGTATATTATGATACCATGTTTTTAATGTTATGCTTCCATGTGATTATTCTGAAGCCTTATATTTTATGATATCATGTTACCCCATCTAACTCACATGTTATGCTTCTTTATCATGTTTATTTCCTTAATGAGAATTTTAGATCACCCCTTTGTTTATATATTTCCCCAGGTTATCCTTTGCAGTTTTAGAAGATCATTTTGATATAAGAGATTGTTATGGATAATAACGTAAAGATTATTTACATTGGTTTCATTTTGATATTTCATTAACCTAGTCTTCTAAAGACAATTTTACTCTTGATCTTTGGGTTTTATTTATTGGATATTTATTAAAAAAAGTGTGTAATTATATGTGTAAATGGTTTATATCACTATGGAATCCACTAAGAATTGATTGATCATGTTAATCGACATACACCAGTCCTTGTGTGAACATACCACTTTGAATTATATAGGAATAAATTAATTTATATGGAATCTATAAGGAATAATCATATTCTTTACCTAAGACCATTTCCATTATCGTCATCATCGTAAGTCCCACACACTCCCTCTCTAAAAGATTATCATGTCACTATGACCCACCTATTCTGAGAACTAATAATAATACCTATGAAGGCACGATAACACACATAATAGGGAAGATCAAACAAATAAAATAATAACATATCATCACGAGTAATCAATGATAACATAAAATACATGTGATTAATATCAAACATGAATAAATAATATAAAAGAATACTCATGGAAACAAGAATCATAAACATGTCTCATAGGGTACATACACACCTACATGTGATCACAATAAAGAACATTAATTTAATTTTTCTTATAAAATAACCATAAAATGAAAAATTTAGAATAAAAGATCTAAAAATGGTAAGGTTCATCATACTTTAAGGTTCTCAACATCAATGTTTAGGTTTGTTAAGTGTTTCATTTCCCGAAAAATGTTCGTAAACCAACCAGAACAAGACTAGTTTCCAATAACTCCTAAAACCTATTTCACATAAATAATAAAATTATTTATAAATCATTAAACATGGAAGAACAAGCTAATGGGTATATCAACACTTATCTAATGATAACTATTAAAAAAAGTATAATTTATTTGTGGTTGAAGGAAGAAGAAACCATCGCTCTTGGAAAGAAACAAGAGACAAAGTTTCTAAGAGAAATCCAACAAGACATCATAGAATGAAATTGATCCTAAAGAAGGTTATTGATACACCAATGATGGAGTCACCTCACAGTATTACAAAATGACTTGTCATCTACTCCATAACAGTATCATTCCATGATCAAAAAATAATGAGAGGAAAATAAGACAAATAAGAAGACTCATTGAAGACCTTCAAAGAATCACCCAATTCTAGAAGAAATGGTGAAGGAGGATGAGATAAGGCTTTAGATTAATCATGAACATATATCTAAAATGTTAATAAACCAAGGATAATCAATAAAAAACTCAACATTTAATGGGGTTTTACAAGTTTCATCTAAAAGCATCTGAGAAATAGGAAATCTCTAATCAGGGGCGTCTATTTAATTCATCGGGGTTATGAATCAACTGATAACCTTAATTAATAACGATTAATTCACTCAAAAATGTTTACCTTTTAGTTTGGTCTATATTTGAGAAGAGGGAGACATTGAATTCATCTATTTTAAAAATCTCAGCACCAAAATTTCTTTCACCCTAGCTTAGCCATGACCATGATATTCTAGAAAATAGAAAGCCAAAACAGTCTGATTTATGAAATGATCACGTGATTAAGGATGTTTCGATCAAATAACCCTATAAAATGGTCATGGTGATTTCACCCAAGATACTGTCCATCGAGGGACCTACAATGCTCCATGTCCATGACCACACCCAGATAACCTGTTTCCCTTGTCCTTTTCGACACACTCAGACCACCATAAACAACACTATGACCATATTATTAGTTGTTTTATCCAAACAACAACTGAAATACTAAATTAATATTTCACATGAAACTCAAATATCCTAATGTTTCACTGAATCACACCTCAACTAAAAAAAGATGGAGATGAAGGGAATCAAGGCTTCACGTAAAAGGAAAAAATGTTCCAGGATCATACATCTATATTTTAGACACCACTAGATATTTTAATTATAATATTATGGTTAAAATTACGAGGATTCAATTTATTTATGATTAAGTGGCAGAAAATGTAATATCTCAATATTTTTAGTATATTTTTCTTTAAATAAATAACTTGTTCAATATCTTACTTTACAAGATAAAATTAACAAAATAGACCTAATATATAAGGATAACATTACAAAAAAAGTATAAGATTAATAAAACCAATATGGAATAAAAATATTGTAATCAATTAAAATTTCTTATGTTTAGATGATAAATAATTGATATGATTTAATATTAAAAAAGTGATTTTTCTTTCTCAAATAATTTTTTAAAGTGCTAATAAACTAAATAGAACACTTTTAAAATATTATTATTATAATATATGATATTAAAATATATAAAATAATATATTAACATAGTTAAATTAAAAATTAGTATTTAATAATATCAAGAACACTTAATTTTCATAATTTATATTTTTCAATAAAAAACTTTTCTTTATATTTTTTATTTTCATTTTGAAACTAAATTTATAATTTTTATAATTTCAATTAGATAAATAAAATATTATTTTTATATTTAAAATGAATAAAATATTTTAGTGTAATTTTTTTCAAATTTTTATGATATATTTTATTTTTTGGTAAATATTGAAAAATGTAGTTTTTACCAAAAATTGTAAATTTTATAAATTTATCATTAGAATGACATATATGTTTATAGAAAATTTTATTTGATCAAATATTGAATTAAAGAGTAAACATATAAATTTTTAAAATACTATTTTTGAATCTTAGAACTATATTTACAATTTTATAATCAAATGTAATAGTTTCCAATAAAATAAATTATTTTATATTTTTCCTTTTAATTAAATATTATTTATGTTAAATTATGTTTTGGATTTATTTAAAATCCACATAAAATATATTTATTTTAAAATAAATCAATTTATATCAGGATAATCAAAGGCATGGATAATATTTTTCTACATATCTATTTATTGGATAAAAAAAACTTTCTAAAAATGTATTTTTACGCATAATATGTTCAAATGTCAAAATTAATTTATATTGTACAAAGTTTTTTATTATAAGATTAATTTAATATTTGTAGTTAAAAGGTCAAAGTTATGTAATTATAGATGTTTTATTTTTATACATTCAAAGTAAATTACTTATTTTAAAAATTATTACTACAATTAAATATAAAATAGTAAAAGTAATAAATCAAGGGATATAGTGTTTGAAATATGTTAATTTTTTTTTCTAATTTATAATTAAATATATTAATGAACTAGTTTCTAATTTAAATCCATAATTTACCATTTTATAATCACTTGAAATGTGAAACATGTTCTCTATATATATTAAGTTGAAATATTTACAGAAATTCCATTTTCACCACTTATAAAAAGGGTATATCACCACCCCTTCAAGACTAATGAAGAATTAAGTTTCCACCTGAAATTTTTCCAATTATACTTAATTTATAAACATATTTCTTTTTCTTGAGACTTTTTTCACAATATATTTTTTAAGAACTCTATTTCCAAGGAGTGTTATAAGGGAAAGCCTAATTTCTCCACATGAGTACTTTTTAAAAAAAAATTATTTATTTATTTATTAACCTAGAAATATATATTTATAATATATATAAATTTAAATTAGTTTTGTTTTTATATTAAAATTTATTATTATAATGTAATAACTATTCAACTCTTATCCCATTTTCTATTAACAAAAAACCCCCTCATTTGTGCATTGTGCGAACTACTCCCAACACGAACCGTTGACTTTCATTTTTTCACCACCACCTCTCTTAACTGATTAGAAGGTTTAAATTGAATAATAAATAATATATATATATATATATAATTATTATTAAAATAAAAATCATAATCACCTTATTTCCATCTCATTCTATGAGAAATGAAAATGTTAATCAAGTGTTGTGTGGACTATGACCTCCATAATATAACGTATCCCATTTTTCATCTAGTTTCGTTATTATTTATTATAAACTATTTAAATATGATTAAAATACCTAAAATTAACTAAATAATATCATTATTATTATGTAATAATGACATAATTCCAAATTAAACAGCCATCATTATCATAACAATCCATTAATTATGTTATGTTCATGTTTGGGTCGGTCTAAACTCCAATTTAATCAATGATATAAAATAATAACATGGATTTTTATGAGAATTTTACTAATGATACTATATTATAAAATTATTATATAAAGATTTTATTTTTATTCAATAATGGTAACTCTAATATTAAATCCATTAATTAAGATACCACCATTTGTTTGTTAAAATTCACCGAGGTACAATTGTTTCCGATTTCATCTACAAGAACCATAACTAAAACTCTCACTAAATAAAACTATAACTTTATAATATATCATAAAACATAAATTTTAGTACCTAATATTATCTTAGAATGTGGAAATTTTTTAGAATAATTAATAATGATAACTCTATTATGAAATTAGTTCAGAACAATTAAAACTACTCGCACTTGATATTGAAAATAAAAAAAAATAAGCAATTAACATACATATAGATAATAATTATAAAAAAGATGTATAATAGGATATTAATATTAATAATTTTTACAAATATGTGATTAATATATTTATGTTTACTATATAAGAGTTTGGAGCACGTTTGGGTAAGGAAGAATAAAAGTTAAGAGTTTTCTTGACCGAAAATATTTTTTTGAGTCACAATGATTCATTTTTAACTATGTTTTTATAATATGGATTTATTATCTTCTACGATAATACTGAAATTCCTAATCTCTGGTTATAGTGACATTTATAATTCAAATCTTTACATTGATAAATTTCTTTCACAAACGTATATCATTGTAAAGAATAATTCTCATCCACATTAATGACAATTTCTCCTCCTTATCCATATTTAAATTTCTCACCAATGTTATCCGTTTTGTATGGAAACCCAATTATGTATTATAATTATTGGCCCTTATATTTTACTTCCAATATTTTAGAAATTATTTTTTGGTTACTATTTTAATGATGTGGGTTTTCAACAAGGTATTCCAAAATATTAAAAATATTTTACATCATTTCATAATAACATGTTTTATCTTCCATTCCAAATTAATTTTTATGATATTGGTATATTTTCATGGAAATTTTCTTGAAGAATATTTTCCCATGTTTTAACTTCACATTTTAAAAATTAATTTTGAATGATAACTAAAACTTCTTCCTTAATGGTAATGTTAAGGATGTTTTTTGAAAACTCTTTAATGGTTTTGATACCATTTTCTTTATTATCATATATGTATTTATTTTGATGAAAATTATTTTTCATGAATAAACCTATAAATGTTATTATAAAATATTATTTTTGGGTAATTTAAAAATTTGTGTCATCTATTTACATTCATGAGCATAATTTTTGTGTTACAATTTAAAAATGTTGTTATACTCAAGGTCATTCCATGAGTTTTTTACTCTATAAAGGAAAAATGATTTTCATTTAAAATATTTATGCAATAACTTTTATTTTCAAGGGTTATTTATGATTTGATAAGTTAATATATTCCAGGTGGAAATCTTAAGTATTAATAAATTATGGGTGAGGTCATATATCACCTTCTAATTCATTAGTTAATGGTTTATGTACCATGAGATAATATTGTGTGATCCTTCTAGATATACTCACAAACTAAATTTTGAGCCATCTTGGATATAATAAAAATCTAAATAGTGATACTTCTTAGATGTTCCAAGAAGCAAAATCATGGGTCCTCTTGGAAATTCTCACAATATGAACGTACATTTTGCATATATTTATGCCAAAGAATCAAGTTTATTATATGAATCAAGGGAATATTACATTTACATACCATATTCCTATAATTATTCTCCATTAATCATGTTTATTATCATGTGGATCTTCATGATTTTCCCTAAAATATGTTTTCTCTAATATATTCTTATAGCATGACTCATAAACAACTCTTATGGAATCCATGTTCTTTTGATATGAAGTTTCTTCACTTATCTTGTTTTCTATTCTACTTATGATCTAACCTTTGATGAATTGATGATAAAATTTCCATTATAGTGTATTTTAGTTTACCCATTTTTTATGATTCTATTCCCTAGTTTATGAAGATGATTATCACTTATGAGAAGTTTAGAATGGATTATAGGGTGGATCGAGTATGGATGAATGATCAGAAGTGTTACAGAATAAGTTGCTTATGTATCTAGTCCTCAAATACACTAAAACTTCCATTCTTGGAAATGTGATATTATTTTGTGATATGTAATTATTATCTCAAGAAAATGATGTAAAATAAATAGGTGTTTATCTTTAGTTTTTGAAAAACAACTCAATACCAAGTAATTGTTTAATCAATGATAATATTTTAAACATTTTTCAACCACAGTTTTTAACTTCTACAATTTTCTATATTTCACAAACACAACCATTAATACATCAATTTTAATTCCACAAAATAAAATAAAAATGAATCCCCCAAAATTTTTGAAATTAAAATCGTAACCTTAATTATATTAATTTAATACTATAAACCAATTTAATTAAATCACCACATTTATGTTTTAATAGATCTAACATACAATAGGGTGTAAGAGAATCAACATACCTCAACCTGCTAGTGAATACGAGCCACACCTACATACCCAAATTCTTACTTTTTATAGGATCCTTAAACCCCTAAGTATGAAAACCTATTTTTTGAATGGTTTTATCTATCCCTTGATGAAACTTCCAACTCAAAAAACTAATATTTTGAGAGTAAAAATTAAGATGGTGGAAAATGTGAAACATATCTTTAATTAAACACTAAATCGTACAAATATTTAATAATGTAATGATATAATGGGTTAGATCCACAAAAATTCCTCCAAAATATCCCAATGGTCAATAACATCACATCTATGTAAGGAAATGTGACAAAACATAACAATATTATGTAAATATAGAAGTTTCGTGAGAGTTTTTAAGTGTTTTTATGACTTAGATGCATGGTATTGGGTGAATATGTTTTAAGATATTAAGGCCCAACATTACGTTCTTGGGTGACCATGATTTGACCATGCAACATTGAATGCCTCTTATAAGATGGTTTCATGGTTATCCCAGGAATCCTGAATGGTCCCTGAGATCATGTATAATATATGAACCATTGAAAACTCCTCTATAACAATATAATTTCTCCCCCAAAACTCTCCCAAACCTCCCCTATATTACCCAAATTTTTATTATCATATAAAAAACCAATAATCCTTCCTTATCTATCTATATTTATCAAATATGATTGTTTTCGATTTATCCAAAACCTATGTATTACAATTAGAACCTCATAAAACAATTTTCATTCTTGAAAATCTAGGTACATTCCATTATATTTAGAATTTACTAAAGATGTTGGTATCAAAACTCACTAAACCATCATGTTCTTCACTCCCAAAAATCTATTAGACATGTTGATATTCCACTATATTCTATTGAAATTATCACCACTAATGTTCTTTCATCAATAAGCTATCTTCATTCACTACAAAAATCCACCCAATAAAGTATGATAACCACCTTCTTTCATATCAAACTACCAAAACATCGTGATCTAGACTATAAAATAGTTCTTCCCAATATATTTATCACAATCGATGTCATACCATAGTTATAATTACACACTAATGTATACAAGACCACATTCGAACCCAAAAAAATATTCAATCAATATACACTCTCCAACCTAGGAGCACCCATAATATAACTATATTAGATGAATCCTTGTTTGTTTAGCCAACCATGCAATCATAAATATATCCCACCATACACAAAATGATCTAATTATTCCTCAATAATCTTTTCAATAACCTATTCCAGACCTAACCCAAAACCCATAATCATCGTAGATCCCAAAAACAAGATTTTTATAACATTTATCCACTACCCTAAAGTTCCAATTCAAAATTTTCATCAAAATCAGTCAATATATCCATAGGTTTCTATATCCTTCACCCTAAAATCCCACATTCAACCATATAAGGTCCAATGATGTTTTCAAAAAACATATGTGTATTTATATACCCTGAAACTGATCACAAGTGACCAAGAATTCATCTAGAATATCCATCATCCATCTAACCCATCGACAAAAAAATTATTCATACTGAAATCCATTAAGTTAAATATAATGAGTAATATAAATTCTTCATGGGTAGGGATGCCCCTATAAATTTGTGGGAGAATTGTTTCCCAAGACCAGGAGTGGAATTTTTTATATTTATTAAGGTAACAAGAATAAACAACCATAAATTTATTTAATTTTACCGTTCCCATTGGTTTTTATAGCCTTAGTCCCTGCTGGACTTTCCCTAATCCCAACATTAATTATGATTACTCATACTCAACATCTTACACTACCTCACCCAATACTCAAGATAAATTATTGAAACTAATTTATAGTCCATTTCTTCCTATAAAAATAACATTAAATGGAACATACCAAAATTTAATATCCTCTGAACTTAACACCATACCTATCTAGAGGGTGTTCCCAAAAACCATCAAAACATACTAATAATACTATTCTATTTAACAAATCCCAAAATATTCCATACCTTTACCAACTATTACCATTATCCCATAATAAATACTAAACCATCATGAAAATCATTAATACTATCATCCCCATCATATTGAGTCAACTTATTTTACATCAAACATCAGTCAAAGCATCTCGACATGTATCCCCATACCATTTATAAAACAAAAAGTTACTAATACGTGTTATAATTTATTTAAAAAAACCCATTTACATGATTACCCATAAATAGAGATCCATTTACACCCAATAAATAAAGAAAATAAAATCAAAACCTATGTCAAATCATGCTTAGTGAAAGTAAAAAAACGAGTAAACTTTCAGGATCTTTAAATTATGCCTTTACCTTCAACACAAGTTAATAAAAAATAATTGATCAGTGTATTCAAACTACATTATTCAAATAAAATCCACCAAAAAACATAGAAATAATATATAATTAATTCTACAATATACTCCCCCATCATAACATAGTTCAAAATACTTCCCCAAAAGAGCCTATAGAAAAGGAATCCAACCAACTTCCAATAGGAAAAAAGAGTTTCTTCCAAGCTATCCAAAACCCAAACCTTGTTCATTGTTTGCTAATATATAGTAAATGACCCCACCATATCATATGGAGTAAAAAAATATCCCCTGTAACATCTATTATATGTGGATTTTCTTGAAAAATGAGACCTACAAGTAATTCCATGACCCAATCTAATTCACATAATGCTACTCTGCATGCTAATAAACAAGAACATTCCATATAAGGTAGTACCTTTAATCTACATTAATACCAATAAAGTATAAATAAAATTAAAAAATGTTAAATAAATTCATATAAAAACCACTTTTATCCACAAAATGAAATTTATCCCAAATCATACTATATTGAAGACCATTTTCACCAACTCAAAATCTTTAAACATATCTCCAAATATATGACTTGTAAAATCAAAAAATGAATTTAAAAACATTTTAAATTAATTTTTTAAAAAACACTTCATTTAAAAACCTTTCATTGTTTAAAAAAACCAATGTCATATGTTTTAATTAAAATAAAAATCCCTATATCAGAAAACACCAATGTAAATACAACAATTTCATTAATCCAGTTTACCAAAACTAATTTTTAATACCTTTTATATAAAAAATATAATCTTATATAAGTTTTTTATAAATAATTAAATATATAAATACAAGTATTTAAAACATATATCACCTTAAAATTTTTACAAGACCCCCATTAAACGATTTTAACTTCTAATAATTTCACGTGTTTCCAAAAATTCCAATTAGGTTATAAACGGTTATTTGAAAAAAAAAATATTGATTCCAACACCATTACTATTAATAGCCCCATAAAACCCCAAATAAAAAAAATAATTTAAATGGGGGTTGCCACACCTTAGTGAAATCCCGTGACTGAAAACCTTATATAGAGAGAGAATAAGAAGAGAAGAGGTACAATGAGAAGTATACCTATAATAAAATACCCAAATATTCTAATATTCAAGGAAAAATATATCTGAATAGATAGAGAAAACAAAATAACTCAAAAATAGCCATAGGTCAAGGAAACCCAAATACAAGGAATAAAATAAGACCAACCCTAACAAAATATGGTGAAAATAGATGTTATGGGCGGAATTTTTAAGTGGTATCTTGTCCCCACTACACGGTCTTGAGTGACTATGTATTGAGCATGTATATGCCTCTGGCCATAATTTTTTTGGCATGGATGGAAATATTTCGTGATCTTTGGGGAACTTGAATCCATCTAAACCTCCCATAAAACACATGGTCCTATTATTATTAGAATGATTCATTGTATCTAAAACCATAAATTGATCTTGCACCCTTCTAAACACACCCAAAACACCCTAATTGATTCTCTAAAGCCTCTAACCACCCCTTTACTTACCCATAATTCCAAATGATAGGTTTATAAGTAAAAATTCATTATATTATGCAAAAAATTAATTAGAACCCAAAAACCAATATCAATCATTTTACGATAGAAAAACCATGAATATATAAAATAAATAATGTGTACCATTCACCAAAGAACTTAGTTGTTGTTTTTTTTTCAATTTTTGATTGATGAATATCATTGAGATTAATCAATAGGATCTTACCTCTATAGTGTACTCACAAGTTGATCTATATCACCTAAAAAATTATCATGATACTCTTCAAAACCATTGCATTCAAGTACCTCAGGAGGAAAAGGATGGGGGGGAGGGAGCTTTGGGAGAAACTTGTTGAAATCAAAAGGTAGGATAAAACCAAACTATCTCAATGGTGCTTAACTTATTTTATAGGCGATAAAACATAGTTTTATTAAATATTATATTAATAATAAATGACATAATTTTCTCACATTATGTTAAATATGTTTATTTTTAAGATATGTGAGATTATATCACACATTTAAAAATTTTATGAAAATTCTAATTTTCTATTTAAAATTAACTTTAGTGATTCATACATAAATATTTTTCTATTTATTATTTGAACATAAAATTTTATAAATGTGTTCCTAACTCAATAGGGTGAATCTTCAATAGATAACATGACAGATAAATCATTTATTTATTTGAGTAAAAGGGACATGAAATCAAAGATGGGATAAACTCTCGAGATTGGACACCACTTCACCTTTTGGGCCATAACTTCTTCAAAATTTTTTGTACTTGGACCAAATTTGAAGATAATATATAGGAAATAATTTATAAAAAACCATTATTATGAAATTATATATCTTTCATGAATTTTAGAGGTCAAATAGGTAGTTAATATGGGATTAAAATATTTGTCTCAATTTCTACATTTACACATTAAACCACTTTAATCCAAGCCTCCCTCCACTCTATAAAGTTGAGTTTTTCTAATTTATAGGGGGTTTTAAGTGTCTTAGTGAATTGGGACAATATGATAATTGGATCCTTTTCATTTTAATTCACTATTGGAGGATGTAATCTTTCAATCTATGATATCCTCTAAAATACTATTCTTTTTCACTTATTTGTTGTAATATTTTTATTCTTGTAATAAACTTCTTAGATTATGTTTTATTTTTTGTATTTATTTTTTAATTATTTTATTATATATTCCTTTTATTTGTACTAGAAATAAATATTAGAAACATGATTGGTTTATACCCTTTCCATGATCTTTTTATATGAAAAACAATTTTAGAATGACTGCAATGCCCTTGGAAGAGTAGTTTTTTAGTAATAGATCCACCTATTACTTTCACCATTAATTTATTTTTAATAGATGAGAAACTATAATTCACATAATATGATACATGAATGGAGTTTTTAAATTATAATAATGTAATCAATAAATTGAAAAATTAACACAAAAACACTCGAGGTTAAGATTTGTGTTAATTGGGAGAGTGCAATCTTAATCTGTAAAAAAACCAGAAGGGATAAATTTGTAGAGTTCGAATATAATTCATAAACTAAATTAATACTTATTTATAGATTTTATTTATTCCCTAATTTTCCACTGACTATAATATATTCTTATAATTACTCTTAAAGTAGGGTGTTGTGATTTCATATTCCGAAGCATGCCTGGGATTTAATTTACTTCATATTTGTGGTAAACTTAATTCTCAGAGGGTTTGAGAGTTAAAAAAATATGGGATTATAATTAAGTGGATAATAATTTAAATTAAAATGATTAATAATTAATTTTAATGGTATATTTAGATCGATTATTATTCTTAAAAATATTTTCTAAAAAATAAATTCTCGTTGCATTTTCTCAATCACATTGGAAAAATATAAAATCTTTTTCATGAGTACTTCTTTTAGATTTATAAAAGGAACCCCCATATTCTTTTAAGTGGTTTATTTTTATTTTTTATTTTATTTTAAAAATTCCTTTAATATGTTGTTAAATTTACTTCCTCTCTTTATAGGAAACCTTGGTCAGCCACTCTACTACATTTAAGATGAAAACAATTACACATCATTTGAAAGAACCCATGAAAACACCTTTCAAATTGCACTGTTTCCGAGGAGGCAAGTAAAATTTTCATCTTATTAGTGGCTTTTTTTTCTTCTTATTTTATTATTTTATTCTATGATTTCCTTCTTCTCTCTCATTTCTCAATTTTGTCTCTTTTTTCCCATTGTTTGACCATCATCTCCAACTTATTATTTACTTATTATGGTCCACTTTTATTCATTTATTTTTTATATTATTTATGAAATGATCCCATATTTAGGATCTATTTGATATAGACACTAATATTTAATACAACCTTAGGTCTCATATCAAAAAGCTTCAGTCTATGGGAAGTGTCGAAACTCAACCAGTTGGAGAATTCATCAATTTTGGGAACATTAAAATTGGAAGAAATTTTAATTAAAATATAAAACCATAAAAAATTGATGAATGTAAAAATAATGAACTTAGTAAAACTATTAAAGAATAGGATACACCTGACATTAACTACCAACTAAATTTTATTGTATACCCAAATCTAAAATTGGGCATTGAACTAAAATCTGGGTTAATTCACCTTCTTCAAAAAATTTATGGATTATCTATTGAGGATCCTAGAAAAATTTAAAATAATTTAATTTGGTTTTCTCATTTTAGAAACTGATAAATGTATATGATAATGAAATAAAACTAAGATCATCCCCATTCCCACTCTCTGGAACTACAAAATATTGGATGTATTATTTAAAACATGAATATTTCACTTGTTGGAATGATTTGAAACACCATTTCTTGCAGAGATGTTTTTCTAGCATCAAGGACCACTGTCATTCGAAATTATATTTCAAGAATCAAGAAGCCCATGGGGAGTCAATGTATGTGTACTATGAGTGATTAACGAAGTTGTGTGCAAGCTTCCCACACCACCAAATAATTGAGCACCTCCTCATACAATACTTCTATAAAGGCCTCATGCCTATGGAAAATATTATGGTGGATTCTCTGGCTAGAGGAGTGTTGGTGGAGAAAACACTAGTAGTTGTATGTGCATTGATCGATAATATGGTAAAAAACTCCCAAAGATTTGGTGATCGAGGTATAACACATGTTTTAGGAGTACATAAGGTTAGTTTATATTGTCTTGAAAATTATTTTATTGATACTATGTTAGAAGAATTGACCACTATAGTGAGTTATATTGCATTGGATCAAAAGACATCCCAACCCACAAATACGAGGCCTTGTGTCATGTGCACTGAAACAGTCCAACCAAATTATTGTTTTAACTAACTAAAATAAATGGAGGATCATACTACAGTATTCCCTAATAGTCTATATTAGTAAAAACAACAACCATATCCCAAAATAAGTATGATCCCATTTCTATAACATACAACCAAGGGTGGAAGGATCAATCAGAAATGAGGTATGGATATGGACAATAAAAAGTCCATCTTATCAATAAAATTTTTAGCAACCTCTACCTTACGAACAAGGAATCCAATAACCCCAAAAGAGATTTGAAGCTCAAGCATAAAAAATTCAACAACCTGATAATTATCAACCAAAGTTATATTCTAATACTGATGATCTTTTGAAAATATTTTCCTCAATCAATAAAATGAGCTGAAGAGTCAAGGTTTATAATTTAGGGAGTTAAAGACACAAATGAGCAGTATTTCCACCACCCATTATGAACTGGAATGTAACATCTTTAGAAATGTTCTTTCCCAACCTGCTCCAAATACCGAGGGTAGTGTTAGTGTGATCACATTGAGATGTGGGAAGAAAAAACTGATACATTTTCACCTATCATTCCACTGGGGTTCACTATAACATCAAAGAAGCCACATTCAAGACCAACTAATAAAAATACCAAAGATAAATAAAATGGTAAGAAAAATATTGACAATGTTCCACCTAAACCCATTCCCATTAAAAAAATAAAGTTGTTGAAACAAAAAATATGGTCAAAGAGGCGATGCCAAAAAGATGTTTTAGACACATTCAATCAGGTCGAGATAAACATCCCACTTATTGGGACCATTAATAAAATCCAATGAAATTCCATATTTTTAAAATAACTTTGTACCAATCGAAGAGGAATAAAGGTAAATGAGAGGATAAATCTTTGAAGGAATGGGTTAAAACTCATTACACCAACTCAAGAAATTTCTACAAAGTGCATGGATCCCAGAACATTTAGTATCCCATGCACTATAAATCACTTTTTAATGCTTCATGTGATTTAGGAGCCTCTATAAATGTGTTGACTCACTCTCTATTCTCTCATTTATATGTTGTAGAGTTGAAGCTGATAAGAGTAGTGGTAAAGATGGCAAATAAAGATACAACATATCCAGTGAAAGTCCTTAAGGATGTATTTTTTTGGGTAAGAGACATGATATTTCTATCTAATTTCTATGTGGTTAAAATGGAGGATAATTAGGTAAATTCTTATACTCCCATTATCTTTGGTATTCCCTTCCTCAAAACTAAAAATAAATATCACCAATGTCTCTGAAGACACATTTTCTATGGATTTTGGGGATGAATTTGTAATATTTAATGTCATGGAATCCATGAAGTACCCCTCAATAGACTATTCTGTGTTTTATATCTCCCATTTGACCGCCAAGTAAAACCCCCATGGAATTTCCTTGTCACATTCTTAGAGATATAATGAGAATTGGTTGTAGTCTGTTGTCTAAGAGGACTTTGAAACCTATTTCTGATTCACAAAAATCTCTTCAATTTTATTTTTTTATGAATTATATTATTATTTTGATCATTTTTACTCTTATTAAGACATGTATGTGGAGTATGCTGATGTATTTTATGAATTATTATATGTTTTTGATGATTTTTATTCTTATACTGATGTTCATTATTCACATATTTCAGTTCCTTAAATTTCTCCATCCATACAACACCCACCATCATTTAAAATAAAGCCATTTCCCCCAAATTTAAAATATTCATACTTGTTGAGTGGTGATATATTACCTATTCTTATAACTAACAATATACCTTTTGAACATGAAGGGAAACTTTTGAATCCTTTAAGAGAGAACATTAGGGAAATCAGGTGGACCTTAACTAACATATATGGTATTAGACCCTACATTTTCATGCATAGGATTATTTTAAAGGATGTGGATAAACTGTATAGGCTACCACAATGGATAATTATTCTAAATCTTCTGAAATTTGATAAAAAATAAGTTGAAACATTTCTCAAGGTAGGTATAATTTATCCTATTTCAGATTCCCAGTGGGTGACTAATATTTAGGTCAGGAGTAAGAAAAGTGGTGTTACTTTTGTTATAAATGAGAGAGAGTAATTAGTTCTAATGAGGGTGAAAAATAGTTTTCATGCATGTATTTATTATAGTAAATAAATAAATCCACTTCCAAGGACCATTTCCCCCTCCCATTTATTGATCAAATGCTTGAGAGACTAGTTAGGAAGACACATAATTATTTCATGGATAGACTTTCTTGATATTTTTAGGTTCTTATTGCTCTGTAGGATTATGGAAAGAATCCATTCACTTTTACATTCGATAAATTTTACCATTGAAGGATACCATTTCGAATTTATAATTCCCTAGGTACCATTTAGATATGCATGACGAGTATTTTTTCAGATTTCATTAAGACATTCATGGAGTTATTTATGGTTGATTTTACAGTGAATGGATCTTAATTTTATTAATGTATCCTTAGCTTGGGAAAGGTTCTGAAACGTTTTATGGAGAATTATCTAGTTTAGAACATTGAAAAGATTCATTTCATGGGAGAACAGGGAATTATATCAGGGAATGTAGTGCCAAAACCTGGGATATATGTTGATAGAACTAAGGTAGATATTCTTTCATTGTTTCTATATCCTTCAGGTGTGCATAACGATAGATCATTTATAGGTCATGGAGTCTTTCATCGTTGCTTCATATCATATTACAGTAAGATTTCTCTACAATTATCTCAATTACTTAAAAAATTTATTGACATAATTTTTGATGATTCATACAGGGTATAATTTGATGAGCTAAAGAATCATCTGACCACTCCACTTATCACACATCCTGCAGGGAACTTCCACTTTAGTTTATGTGTGATACTTCAAAATATTTAGTTGGAGGAGTCTAATCATAGATGGTGGAGGGACGTTCACATGTGATTGCCTAGGATTCTAGGACATTGGATTCCACCCAATAAAACTACACAACTATGGAAAAGAAGTTTCTTTATTCCATATTTTCTTTAGATAAATTATATTGATTTTTTTTAGTCTCTAATATTGTTGATTTTTCTGACCATGCAGTACATAGGAACCTCTTGAAGAAGCCATATTTTAAATACATTATTACCTTATGGATTCTAATTCTTAATGAATTTTATATATAGAAAATGAAAAATAAGGGGTCATAAAACTTGGTGATAGGCCACATGAGTAGGTTTACTCACAAATTAGAGGCTAACACTTTGGACCAGGTACTGCTTTAGAACACTTTCCCCGATAAGCATCATTATTCCATCTTAGGTTCACATCCTTGGTATGATGATTTAGTTAACTACCTTGATGCCTATGAAATTTATATAAATTTAAAGAAATATACAGTACAAAAATTAAAGAGTGAGTCTATATTTTATGCGTGGGGTGATCAATACCTCTGGTGCATTCCTAGTGATCAAGTTATTAGTAGTTGTGTTCCCAATCAAGAGTTTGAGTCTGTTTTAAATTTTTGGTATGCAATTTCTAGTAGTGGAATCTTTGGAACCCAATTAATATCTATAAAATTCTTAATGTCTGGATTATATTAACCTATCTTATTCTATGATGCTCAGGTGTTTTATAAGGCATTATAACATTTCCCACACACTATAAACATTTTTAGGAGAAACGAGATGCCCCACCGATGAATATTATTTTATGAGATTTTTTATGTATGGAGAATTTATTTTATGGGCCCTTTTACATGTTCATTTCATTTTTTGTACATTTTGGTTGTTGATGATTATGTGAGTAAATCGTTGGAGGCCAAGGACACCAGAACCAATATTCTCCTGCTATAGTAGATTTTGTGAAGAATAATTTTTTATTGGTTTGAAATAGTAAAGGTTATCATCAGAGATCAGGGGAAAAACTTTTGAAATATGAATTTGGATTCCCTTATTCTGAAGTATGGGGTGACACAAAAAAAATCAACATCATACAACCCCCAAAAAAATGGCTAGGTTGAGGATTGAAATTGGGAGTTGAAACAAATTTTGGAGAAAATTGTTCAAATGAACAGAAAGGATTGGAGAAAGAACTTGGATAATTTATTGTAGGATTATAGGATGTTACAAAAGACTACCATATGTATTTACCCATTTTATATTGTTTTTTGGAAAATATATCATCTCCTAATAGAGTCAGAGCATTAGTAATTTGGGGTTATAAAGAAATGCAACATGAATTGGGACCAAGAAATAATTCAACAGAAGCTTCAAAATCCATAGATTTTGGATATTTGACTATTATCATATAATAACTCAATCCTATATAAGAAAATATCAAAAGAATATCATGATATAATTATCCAAAAAATGAGTTTCATGTAGGAGATAAAGTCCTTATATACAGTTCTTGAGTGAAGTTGATTCCTGGTAAGTTGTGTTCCAGACGGTTAGGTCCTTATGTTGTATCAAATGTTGTTCTTTATGGTTTAGTGGAGATCAAACAAGAGGACACTAGAAATATATTTATATTTAATGGGAAATTTTTGAATCAATACGTTGATGGAATTTCTACCAATGTAATTTATTTCATCACAGTGCATGACCTCATCATCACTTGAGAATATCAGGATGTTCCTTACCCTATCACTTTTTTTAGTATTTTTCTAATTTAATAATTATGCATTTCATGTTCACATATTATCAAATAAGTTAATATCGAGGGTAATTCCATATTTTATGTGTGCGGGAGGGGAAACATTTTTGGGTGGATATTTAGGATTTTCATTTGTGTGTTTTGGGTGTGTTTTTTGTTATGTTTTTAGTAAAAAATTTCAAAAAAAAAACATATCATGTAACATGCTCATTTAGATATAGAATATGTAAAAAAATTCATTTTTTTCAAAATTCATTAGTTTCATGTTATGAGAGTGAAATATTTCATCTTCAAGGGATGATTTTTATAAAAATGGAAGTCATCAATGAAATTATTGGTCGTGTCAATATATAAACTGTTAGATATTGACAACATTCTTTGTGATATTTGTTCATGGTTAATTGTGTCATTGATTTATCCAAAAAAAATTTCACCCAACCATGATGTGTGGAAATGTTTATACTCAATTGAAGTCATAGACAAGTTAGGAAATAAAATCATCTTATATCAATGGTTGGTCCATGAATTTTTTATCTAATAATAAATTTTATTATTGTACCGAATTTACCTATTCATTTGTACCTAATACTTAACAGTTGTATTCCCTCAAAAAATAAAAAAACTCAAAACACACATATATTATATTAATAAATATGGGAGTGATGAAATATATAAAATATTGGGACACCTAGGTATGGATTTTAAGGGTTGACTTTTGGGAATTTTTAAGTGAGTGGGTTTTTAAATTTGACTACAAATGAAATATAGAATAGGTTTAGTGAAATAAACCATGTTAGAATAATTATTTTACATAACCTGAATATACTGAAAAATGTGGGAGATATGATCTTTAAATGGTCGGCACACACACACATGAAGAATTAATGGCATGGAAGACCCATAATTTTTTCACTAGGATCAGTATAATTAATATCACTAGATTTTATTCTAATACAATTTATGAGACAATTACTTTCAAATTTATTGATATTGACTCTTTATGGGGTTCTTACATTTCTTATATTTCCACTGTGTATTGAGAAATATGAACATGCTTATCTTATCACAATTTTCTGTACGACATGATATGAGATTTTCCCAAGATAGAAAAAGGGTAAGTGTGGAAAAGTTGATAAAATTTTTTTTTTTTTGAGAATAAAAGAAATAATTTTTTCATATTGCATTAAATATATTTATTTATACAATATTTGGGATGAGATCATTCATTTGAAAATTTGATGAAAATTCATGTTTTTCCTATAAAATTAAATGTTTTATTTTAGACCTAAATATTTTTATGTTTATTATTTGAATATAAAATATTTTATCATTATTACACACTAAATTGGTTGAAACATTCATTAAAGAGATCAAATCTACATCGTTCATTTGATTTGAGTAAAAGGGCCATAAAATCAAGGATGGGTTGGACTCACTAGGTTGGACTCCACTTCAAATTTTGGGATGTAAATTCTTCATAGGTTATTTTATCAGGCCCAAATTTAGAGAGGATATCAAGGTAAAAATTTATAACAAACCATTATAATCTATGGATATATGGTTCATGAATTTTATTGGTCAAATGGGTAGTATAATTGGGATTAAAACATTTGTCCAAATTTCCCCATTCACACTTGAAACCTATTTAAAACTATCTTCCCCTCCAATCTATAAATTGATTCTTTTCTCATTATGAGGGGTTTTGAAGTGAATTATAATATTGGTAGCATAGGATAAGTGGTTCCTTTCCATTTAAATTCACCATTGGAGGAGGGAATCTATAAAGTTAGAGTTTATTCCAAAATTCTCTTCCTTTACATTCTTTTATTGTAATATTTTTTTCTTGTAATAGAATTATTTGTTTGTCTTTTAATTATTCTATTTTGTTAAATAATTTTTTTTATAATAGTCCTCTTTGGGATGAAAATCAATAGTATAAATGTGATTGGGTTATACCCTTTCAATGACCTTTGCACATGAAAAATGTTTCTATGATGACTACACTGCCCATGGAGGAGTAGTTTTTTAGTTATCGATATACCTATTACCTTATTCATTAATTTATTATGAATTAACGAGCTACCATAATTAAATTAATATTATCCATGAATTTATTTTTTAAATTAGAATAAAATAATTATGAAATTTAACAATTGAAACAAAAACACATGTGGTCATGATTTGTGTAAATTGTGAGAGAATAATAATAATCAGTTAAACAAAACAACAAAACATAAATTTATACAGTTAAAATATAATACCTAAAATCAATTAATAATTAATTACATAATGTATTTATTCCCTAATTTAACACTGAACATTATTTGACCTTATAATGATAATTAAATATGTTTACAATGATTGCATGTTTTAAATCTCGATTAGGGTTTAGTTCACTTCATCATTATGGTAAATTTAATTTTCATAGGGTTTGGGGGATAATGAATTAAAGGATCAAAATTAGGGGGATATTAATTTAAATGATAATAATTAATAAGTAAGTGAATAGGTATATTTATATCAATTATTTTATTTTATAATATTTTCTAAAAATATATATTCTCACTGCGTTTTCTCAATCACATTTAAAAAAATACAATCTTATTACAAAATACTTATTCTGGAATTATAAATGTAAACCCCACATTATTTTAAGTAGTGGATTTATTTACTTTTTTTATTTTCAAAATTAATTTGATATATTTTTAAATTTAATTCCTCCTTTTAGAGACAAATTTGGTCTTCCACTCCACTTTACCTGAGAAGAAAAAAATTACAAATCATTTGAAATCACCCACAAGAGTGTATTTTAATAGGACTCAAGGATGCTCCTTGTGTCTGTATATCATTTAATCATACATTATGAAACATACAAGTAAATTAATTGTCTATTCATATTTTTTCATAAAAATTCAAATTTATTCTCCCTTGGGTTTCATATTATGAAAAATATAATTAATGAAAGATTAATAAAGAATATTCCTCATATATTAATGTTTAATGTTATGCAATGCATGTTAATCATAGGATATAATTAAATAATATCATAACCTTTATGATAATGATATATCATACACTATTACAAAACTAAATGCATTTGAGAATGTGATGTTATGATATCACCATATCATAATGAATAATAATACATTTTGAGAAAAAATATAGGTTATGGTTTTTATTTTTTATACCATATAAAATAACAATATCATACACTATGTTATTATAATTTTCCCTATTTTTTGGATTTTTTAAAAGGGGTGGTACCAATTTTTTGGGTTGAATGAGAACCCATAAAAAAAGAGAGATTACACTAAAATAGTAGACACCAAATCACTCCAGATAAGCCTTAAAATATTGGCAATATAGTCCCTCTTGAGACAAAAATCAAGGTGATACAAATCTCAGTTATATAAATATATGTATTTAAGGAATAAATACATTAATCTTCAACTTTTCTAGGACATTATAGGATCAGTTATATTTTATCTCATATAGTGTCTTATATAATAATTTTTGAAAAAAATATCCAAAAATAATTTTTAATATTTTCAAAAAACATTTTAGTAATGCATCATCAAATTTATATTGTATCAAATCACATAAAACAAATTATAAATATCCATCCAAAAAATATTTTGGATAAACAATAAAACACTTTTAGTTTAGATTTTGGCTATTTTGAAACTCAATTCTTATTCAGTAAATATCAATGTGTAACCCCAAGGTTCATTGTACTGTTGAAAAAATATGAATTCCTAAATTCAGAGATGTAATAAAATGTCCTCTCGTAAAGTGTTAGTTATACTCAAGCTATAAAAGGGATATGATTTGATCTCTATAAAAACAAGCATGTTTATACCTATTTTCACCAATTTTATCATATTAAAGTATTCATAATCATATAATAACTTTGTCTAATACATCAGAAAACCATTAGAAATAGAGTATGTAAATCCCATATATCCCTCTCATATGTTATTGATTATCTGAGTGTAGACTGATATGGTTTATGAATACCTCACAGGCAATTCATCTATATGAATGGGAACATCGCATGTCCTACTCCCAATTTGATAAGAATATCAATAATATCTTATAAAAGTATGACTATAGATTTCATCAATTTATCTCAATCTAGGTCCTAGATTTTATACTATTCATAAAAGAGGAAATTTCACATCTCAGTTAAGCTCAAAACAATGAAATTATCAAAATATTACCCAAAAACCTCATGATTAGATAATCCTCAATACTTGTGTAATAAATATATCAAAGCATGAAAGCTATCATGATAGGTATCTAACCAACCTTAGGTGTGAGGATAAAATATGAAATATGAACCCCTTTTATACCAAAGATATATTGTATGACACTCCACGTGGTATAATTAGTGGGAAATCTAGTGAAAAAACTCATTTTACATCTCATGATCTTATTCTATATCTCTATATGAAATCTTATAAAAACTAACCTTAAAATTTCATTACAACCTACAGTACTCCAAGATAAACATTGGTTAGAGATAACTCATATTTATAATTTGAGAGGTAAATTTTAATTACACTTCATATAAGATATGCTTGAAATAAGAAATAATGAACATGTGTAGACTTGATTTTGTGTAACTCGAGACATTTTATATTCCAAAAAACTTTTAATAATATTAAAAAACCATACACAGGTGAACGCATGATCATATCCCATATGATATACTGATAGAGAGGTATTATGATTATTTCATTTTTTAGATTTCATTAAACTCATTATATCCGTTGGTAATTTATTCCACATATCTATATAACTATGTGATAAAAAATCCACATACTAAATTATTTTATTTAGTAACATCTTTGAATAAATCTAGTTTGAATAGTGGTGAGATTTTGAAATTATATTCTAAATGTTAAACTCTATGAACATAATATCCAAATGTCTTCACATCACAAAATCCAATGTTTTTATATTAATAAATTTTGTTTTGTAGTTATATTTTTTCAAATAACATCAACATAATTGTTCATGGAACCCTTTTAATAAAAATTTTCCTTGAAATATTTCGGTAACTAATTTTTTGATTACCAAAATCTCATAAACTCATTTAAGATATGAAGTGACATTCACTTGGTATTTTTACTGATATATTCCCTATTTTTTTATAATTTTAACTTTTATATGTTCAAACATACACCCATTAGCCTCTTTGTTACAATATTTTCTTCATAATATATTTTTAAGATATATAAAATTCTTTGTGTTAGGAAATCACATTTATTTTTTTTAGTAGGTATATTTGAAAAATAAACTATTTCATCAATAACATTTAGGGTATTATATGTGATTAAAGTATTATTATGAAAATAATTATTTTTTATTTTATATATATATATTAGAATTAGATCATTCAAAACAATGTGCATTAAAATAATCACTTATTTATCGATAAAAACACTTTATTTTTAATAATTTTTATCATATAAGAAGTAAAAAAGATGGAAATAACATAATCATTATTTTTATCTATTTTAGATTGAATTAATTCACCACATAAAACACCTAGATACAAAAGTACGTTACTCCATAAGTAAAATGAAAACTCTTAGATTCAATATTTAATCCTTCACCAATATTTAAACCTTGTATATTTACAGCACTTATGAAACATATTATTGGCATCATATACCAATTTGAAATCTAAAAATTGATTTCTAGAGTAAAAAACCTAACATGGACTCTATATAAGGTTTATTTTGACCCTTTAGGTACTGTAATATATTGTTTTTCTAATTTAAATTTTTTTTATAATGAATGTATTACCCATTTTTTCATTTATTTGGTTTAGATAATGGTATGGACTCTCCAAGAAGTCATTTTTTATTTTCAACTATATATTTTACCCTCTTATTTTTTTACCATCATCATAGAACTTTTTTTTACTTCCCATTTCCTACTCATTAGTGATAAAAATATTGAGGTGGATGGTTTTTTTTGTATTCATTCATATTATAATTCCTAGTGACCTATCGGAATCTTTTTAGTAGTGATTATTGGATGAAATTTTTTTCCATATCAATCCCGAGAGGTTATACTAGTCTCTATAATTCATTTACATAGCTAATAATATTGATTATATGAGTGTATATTGATTAACCTTATACAATTTTTCATCTAAATATCACCTTTAACACATCATACCACTCTTACCTTATTTCTGATAGATCCTTATCTAGTTATTTAACATCTCGTATACTTACAAATTTTAATGTTACATTTTATACTTGTATTTAATGCTCACACATATAATAGTATGGTGTTCGAGTAAATTGTTTAGATTATTATCATAAGTATCTGTATATTCCTATTAATCTAGTTGACTAATTGGTTTCTCAAGAAATGGTTTCTCTGACACATGAAACATTCCTTCATGTATAATAATTATTTTTATGTTCTAGTTCCAATAAATGAAATTTCTACCATTATATTTTTTTACTTATCTAAGATAGATATTAAATTTAATCTTAGAGATGAAGATGATACCAGGGGAAATCAATTTTAACATGACCTACCTGATTGGATGGTCAAGGTCTTGGAAAGTGTTCTCTTTGGATGGAATATGACACTTAGTAGTTTTACAGAGAAATGAACTAAGAAACATATATCATTATACTCTTACCATGTATTAATTACTCTAATGATTTAATTTTCTATCATATCCATTCCACAAATTTTTTTATTAAACCAATTGTTGTATAAATCTTTACATAAATCCTCACCAATTTTACTGGCCAAAATAAAAATTAAATTATATTCATACATATCCAAATGTTTCTCATTAATACAATACATGAAATACTTTCATGTGAATAATTATAATCCTATGAAACCAATATTATCAATTTGAGTAAGATTGGATTTATAGTTAGACAAGCCCCACGTTTTTTTAGAAAAGACATAAGAATCTATGTAATGAACTTGCTTGGGATTACCCATAACGTCACTTGAACCAATTATCTATTGGGATTAAAAAAATTAATAATCACCATAGACTGTAAACTAGTTCCTCGGTCACAAGAAAACACACATGGAAAATTATTCAACATCATAATAAGCATATAAATTATTATAAAACTCTATTGAGAATAAATAATGTTATATCCAGACACTGGTTGTCCTTGCATTTCAAAGAAACATATCAAAATAAAAATTTCAACAAAAAAAATAATAAATATACATCCAAAAATCACAACCAAATAAAATAACACGAACATAGATACACGAGTTACAAATATAAAATACACATGGATGAATTAGATGATACAAACTTAGTATAAAACTAAATCAAAAATATGAATGATTCTATGCAACATATAGTCAGTCACCACAAATACACATCCATAAAAAACTAAGACAGACATCCCACTAAAATTATGTCCTTGGTACCTAAAAGAAAATAGGATAGTTTCACACACATAGGTACACCAATGTGATTATAGGGTGTGAGGTAGTATGATCTCACCAAAGATTATATAAAATCATCTTTATAAAACAGCTCCTAAATTCTATTTTAAACATAAGGAAGAAACATGGTTTTCACTTAAAAATAGTCATAAGAGAAAAAAACATAGTTTACCACATTCCCCTAAAAACCAATTGAATAAGACTTTCTAAAAATATAGCATATACCATTCAAAATCATAGGATTCAAAACCTAAAATTGAATATAATCATGTAAAAATCATTTTGAAAACAAAATAATTGGGAGGTATAAATAAAAGTGTAAAAATCAACCAATGTTTCCATGTGATCAATTGAGGATAGAAGATATAATAATTCTTTTAATGAAATTACCTTAATAATCCTCAATGGGACCAAAGAATCCTGATAATTTATCTGGGATCTAACATAAATGGTATATGATTTTTTTATCAGATAACTCACTAGGACCTTATGTGATACCATAAAACAAATATTGTATTTTTTTATTTATCTCTAGGTATAATAAGGACAACCCCAAGGAGGGATAAACTTTCCTAGGTAACTAGATAATGTGCACACACCAAGATATCATAACATGCATTAAAACCTTCAACATAGCTGACTATAATTCCATGATATCAAAAGATGTTGGTTAGTAAAAAATAATGAATGTGAGCATCACATGAATCAACAATTAGACATCAAATTTATGATCAACCTCATCCCACATTCTACATCCTTATGAGAAACAAACACTTTCATTTCATCCACTCCAAAATATCACATAATAATTCAACAATATGAAGCATCCCCATTAGGTCCATAATATAAATAATTTATAACAAACAAGGGTCTCTAATGAGGGTATCACAAATACAAGATAATCCATTTATAAAATACCATATGGTAATTAAAAAACAGGAATGGAATTACATGCCATTAATCACTAAAAACATACCTTAACACCATTTTTTCAAAACACACATTGAAGTCCATTGGAAATTAATCGTTTCCTATAAATAAATTTCAAACCCCCACAAGAACAATATGCATTATAACCATTTAACATGGGTAACATACACCCATATTTTTTAAAAAACTTTAATAACATAAAAAAGTTCTTAAAAAACAAAAAATTGAAAGAAAAATCTTCTTTAATAGATATAAACCATTGTCAAAAACACCCTTAAAATATTTAAATCAATTTAAAAGAGATACTGATAATTTTAGGAATCAATTTTCACACACAACTATTATATTAAAAATAATAATTTGGGAAAAAATAAAATCTCATTTTATTCCAAGTATGAAAAACCATATAAAATTAATTGAAACCTTTCATAGGTATTCCTCATACGTATAATTTTTTTAAAAAACATTCAAAACATGAAAGAATTTCACTATAAATGTTATAAGGGATACTAAAAAGAAACACCCACCTCTTTAAAGAGGGAACAAAGAAATGAATAATGTTTACTATTGAAAGAGGAAATAAGTAAGGAGAAAACATTATAGGGTCTTAAATATCAAAATCACAAAAATTGGAATCAACCCAAACCCTAAATTCATCTCCCATTGGCATTAATGTTTCCAGGGGATGGTAAAATCAATGTGGATGAAATATGGTATAAGTGTCTAGATATAATATAGAAACTAACATTCTAATCTATTTGGAATTGATTATATAGGAAGTTGGAATTGAAATAGTGGGGAGGGATAAACCCTTTTCTGGCCACTATTTGAACAGATTAGATAGAGGTGGAAAAAGGGGAAACCCTAGATAAGTATAAGAGAAAACTGAGAAACTCACAAAATTATTAAAATTACAGTATAGGTACATGATATGGTAATGTTTTTCATGATTTAAAGAACTTATATAGGTCCATTTTGGGGTGTGTTCACTAAACCATGATACAGTACCCTCAAAAGTCCATATGGCCTTTTACTAAAAAATAACCCTATGACATAGACCCTCTCACTGTGCCAAATGATACTCCCACTAGGGGATTTCACCAATGTGGTTACCAATAAAAAACACACCTAAATCATAAATAAACCCTATAAAATTGAGTCATAAACACCATGATTCAACACTGAACACCATGAAGTTCTCTATTTCCTTATGGCATCGCCTGCTACATGTCTGACCAGAATCTCCTCAAAACTTCCCAAAACACTTGAAATCCACATAAACAACTAAAAACATATAAATAACCAAAATTTAAATAATAAATACAAAACAATGATATTATGATGTTGTAATTATCATCACTATGCTACCTTCCTCCCGCATAATGTCTATGATCATGGTAGAAGGAAACTGAAAGATGAACTTTTAGAACAAATCCAACCACCCTTGAATGATATCTATTCCAAAAACTATTCAAAAATAATATATAGAAAGATAATAACATATAATATTTCTCTCCACCATTTATAATTCATCTAAAATGGTGAGAAAAATTAATTATTCTATATAGATAGCTCCTCCAAAACAACCATGATTTTACAAATCAACAAAGGAGAATCCCAAAATCTCATTGACCACAACCAATCAATAATAAATTGAATCAAAATATAAAAAAATTCACAGTACAAAATCAACATAAATTATCACAAAACCAAGGAATGTGCAAATATTACAAGATCATGTTACTAAATCCATAAAATCCAAAATTATATAAAGAATGTAGTAGCTAAAAACATGCCACAACATGGAACAACAGTCCTCTAACCCTAGGTTATGAAACTTAATTAAAATTGTATCCTAGAGTAAAATTTACAGGATTTAATTTCATGGTTATACTAACCAAATTCCAAACTCATCATCTATCAGAGTCTAAGTAGTAATAACCATACCCTTAGTTGGCCATGTTCACACTCTTTACTTCCCCATGTCTCATCTATCATTACAAACCTTATATATAATTCTCACCATAAATTGAGAAAAAACACACAATGAACAAAAAAAAATTAGGCATGATAATTCTCAAAATAGTCACCACTCACACATGAGTAAACCAAAGTACATATAAGTACACACCATATAGAAACCACCTCAAATTGATTAATTATCTAAACTCATAAATAATGATTCCAAAAATTGAAAATCACCCCAAATAAGGATTTACATGAGAAGTTACAAGAAGATAATTAATCCCCAAATCAAATATCCAACAAAGTATCACTAAAATATTATACTCAACTGAAAGAGTTACTTGGTATTTTTAGAAAACACTTGAAACAAAAAATTGTTATACTAAATATCATAATTGGAAAACTATAAAATCCCATTTTATACATAGTGTAAAAAACCATAGAAAACTTAGTAAAATAAATAATGGGTATACCTCATGCATATAATTTAGTTGAAAACCATTCAAAAAACAATTATTTCATGAAATGTGTTATAAAGGATATTTCATAGGAAAACCTATTCAAACGGGAACAAATAAAAATGGGACACTTTGATGATGAAAGAAATGATAATAAAGGTGAAAATATAAAAAGGTACTAAACATAATAATCCCCAATATTATAATCTACCCAAATACTAAATTAATTCCACATGGATGTTATAGTTACAAGGGGAATTTAAAATCAAGGGGGGGAGGGAGAAGATATGAGAGAGAAAAGATAAATTACCTTATAATCGATTTGGATATGATTAATTAGGGACTTGGAATCAAAATATAGGATATGAAGAGATACCTTAGATTATCCCCTTTCAAATGCATGATATAGAAGATGAAAAAATGGTAAATTCATTAATAAGTCTAAGAGGAAAAATTGAAAAAAATACAAAATTTTCAAAGATACAGTAGAAGGTTATGATGTGGTCACAGAATCCATTCCTCAAATAACCCATGTAGGTTTATGTTGTGGGGTGGTCACCAAACCATGAAATGGTGACCTGAAAATGTGTTGAGGGAATTTCCCTACAAAAACACTACTATGACAGAGCCCCTCGAGTTGTGTCGTATGATTTCCCCACCTAGGCCTCTATATGGTGTGGTTGTTGACCATGAAGCAACACACATCCATCAGAATGAACGCCTAAATTATTTTTACCATTAACCATAATTTATCACTGAGCACCATAAAGTGGTATACTACCCTACAACATCGTCTACTTTTGGGCAATCCCAAAACTACCCAGAACATCCCAAAATAACTGAAATCCACAAAACCCCCCAAAAATATAAATAATCAAAAATTAGATAATAAATCAAAAAATTTGGTAGGAGGGTGTTATAATAATAATAACCATGAATCTGTATTCCCCGTAAAGTATTAGGTCACGGTAGAATGAAACTAAAAGATGTATATTTAAAAACTCTTTGTAACTCCTCCTAAAAAGATGGGATGAATTATTCAAGGAACTCCAACTATCTTTGGGTGATATCCATTCCATAACTAAACTATGAGAATATATAAAAATATAGAAACCTAGTATAGGAAACCCCTATATTTATAATTCACCTAAATGGTATCTATCACCCTTTATATAGAAACAAACATACCCAAAGTTTACAATTCACAAAATATACAGTTCCCCATGTCCAATATATCAATACAAACCTCATGAATAACTCTCACCACAAAGATTGAATTAAAAAACCAAACAGGGTATAACAAAAAGAGTCGAGAAAATTTCCAAAAGAACTTCCACTCACTCCTTAGAAATATAAAGTACATCTAAGGGCCTAAAACATAGATGTAATATTAAAACCTTGATATATGTAGACTAATTGGTAAATATTACCAGAACATATCGTCACCCCAAGTCAATATTTACACTTTATGTTCGAAGAATATTGGTGCTTATAAACTCAATCATCCCACCATATCTCACCAAACTAATATACTCAACTCAACCTACATTGTTTTCAATTAAACCCTCTATGAAAACACCACCTCAATTAAGTTCATTATTTATCACCACCCAATATAAGGAAGAATAAAAAACCATCTATTCCATTAGATGTTTGGGTAGAGCCATGAAAAACGAATGGGATTACCCCTAAAAATTAAAACACTCTACCTTTACATAAGACCTTTATGGGAATCTCAATTTTAATCACACAAAACATTGACCAACCCTAGTCATGTTTCCTAAAACATATCAACAAATCCTAGTATAAACCAAGGGACCAATCCAAACACACAATTCACTTAAACAAGAAATTAAATATTGAAATTGTTTCTTATAAAAATGGATACACCTTTATAAATAGATTTTCCTTTTAAATATTTCACTTATTTTAGAGAACCACAAGAAACCTATCTCTTCAATTAAATTATATTTAAAAATACTATTTCCTACAAATTCAATACATTTAGAAAATCACTCATTATGTTTCCAAATCACACAAACCAAAATATTTTGTTTTATAAATGATAAAAATTCTTAAAAATACACAACACAAACAATCCTTCTAAAGTTCATTTTTATTTAAATTCAGTTTACCTCATTAAATAACTTTAAAACACTTCACCTCATTAAATACTTTTAAAACACTTTAAAATTTTCCTTTTATAACAAACCCCACTTGAAAACACACTCCATGGGAGTAAAAATACTTTTCATTTAAACCACCGAACTATTTCCTAAAATCAATTCTTTAAAAAAATATTATATATAGATAAAACCCTAGGTTTCATTTTAAATAAGTTTTCCCTATAAAATATACCTTTTTAGGGGGGAAAATTGAACAACATTCTAAAAATAAAGGTAACACTATAATTTAAGCCAAAATACATTTTAAGCAATCCCAATATATCAAATGAACCACCTCGATTCTTATAAAAAACCAAGAATTACTTGAAACACCCCAAGAAATGAGGGGTACAAATAGTATAATGAAAAGGGATATGGAACTATGCTTGACATGGACACATGGTTTGATGGTCCATGTATAACGACCCGATGTTTTATTAATGAAAATTAACTTCTTATAATTATGTTATATAATAACATTAAATCGAAATAAAAGAACTAATAAGTACTATATGAACGTTAAACATAATATTGTCATTTCTAGGATTTGAATTTCAAAAATCTGACACACACGGTTGTGATCAGTAAGATATTTGGAGACCGATAATTCAAACATAATTTTTTGGTAAATAGTAACATACCTTTATGAATAGTAACCAAACCGTATGAATAATAATATGACCCTTATGAATAGTAAATCATCTATAAGAATATTAACCTCACCCTGGAATTTATAAATAAAATTTAGGTATCTTACAAGTGATAATATGACCAAAGTAAAAGTATTGGTATTTTTTTTATTCAAAAAAATTTAATTAAATTTAATTAATTGATTTAGTTTCCTAAAATGAATGAATATATTAAAAATTTTATGTCTTTTGGTTTTAAGATAAATTTATTAGACTTTATATAATTTTTGAAAGCATTATGAAATCAATTATAGTTTTAAAATCTTTAATTTTCAAGTAAATTATGATTTTAATTAAAAATTAAATTAATCATATGTATATTTTTTTTGAATAATGGATTTCAATTTTGTATTATACACATCAAAAAATGGTTAGGGTGAATTTTAAGGATTTTTCTAAAATACTTGAATTTTTTATGAATAATAAAATACGGTAATTTTCCATATATATACAATTTATGTTAAATACACTATTTAATGAGTCATGGATGATGTAAGAACCTTGGGTTAGAATATCCATGAAAATATTACTATTTTGGTCATATAATCATCACTATTTGTTTTCATATGGATAAATAATAAACTAATGATTAGAATATTAAGAAAACCCACCTCCCCTCCACTATAAAAACCACCCACACTCTCCTCTTCTATTAACTCATGTAAAGCATTTTTCCTTGCCTAAATTATTACAAAATATCTCCCCAAGATCCTCCCCCACGTATATTATCTCTCAGTCTCCTCAAAATACCAAATCCTCTCCCCTCAAGAGGCTCTAATGGAAGATTAAATCAAGAGGTAAATTCCCCTTTTATTTTCTTTCATTTTCTTTTCTGGTTCCTTTGCTCTATTTTCTTTCCTAATATCAACTCATTCAAATGGAATGAAAAATCCAGTACAATAATTTTATTAGAATATTTTTATGCAAATGGGATAATTCATTATGAAATATCCTTTCCCATTCTTTTATATGAAAGAAATGAAAACACTATCCGAGATGTGTTAATTTATTACATTCAAGGACGACATGTTATAAGTTTCTATTACCATCTTCAATTCTGGTCATGGTACTATTTTTATAGTTTAAAAATACTATTAAATATTTATTTTATCTTATTTGATGTTCTATAATCCTTTTTCACACATGATGTAAAATAATAACACCAAACAAATTAATTATGAGGAAAATTTCCAAATTAATCCTAGCGTTTATCAATAAAGATTCATATAATGATTCACCATCACTAGAAATAACCAAGTGAATTTTATAACCTTGTAATCTTTTTGATGTTCAATAATTTTTTATAAATTCAATTCAGGAAAACCATTCTATTCATTCATGTTTATCTGAATATGAATATAAGTGAACCAATCATTAAAACCAAGGAAGAAAACAATCCAAAACAATGAAATTAAACCTCATAACCAATCAAAAAGGTTTTGAATAAACTCAAAAAGGTTATACTAAATAAAATATATGTAAATGTGGGTTTTGAATTATTAATTAATGAACCTAATTTTATTATTTAGGTCATTAAGATCAAGTGAAGAATACCATAATACTTAAGGTATGTGATCCTCCCTTTCTCACATTTATTCAAGAATATCCTCTATGTTATGTAATTTTATGTATAGTTCCTAATGTTCGAGTATGATTTCACACCTCCTCATACTTATCTCATTATTTATAAAAGACGATAAACCCATTTCTCTTTCATTAATCCCTACTGAGTACACCCGATACCATGCCAATATTTCATAAGGGATTCTACCGGAAACTCCATTATTCCTTATAGTTGTTCTTACTCTCTAATTACCCAAATGGAATCCAATATTCTGTTTATATACATATTATAATTACTATTTATATTTACAAACTCATTTACCAATATAAATTATCCATTCCCTTTTAGGGATATACATTCTTTTAAGTGATTACCTCCTTAATACTCCCTGACAAGCAAACCCATTTTAAGGGACCTTCACGAATTCATACCCAATTTCAAGTGAACTCTAACATATGTTTTAAGACACAATTGTTTTTATAAAAACAAAATTTTTATTATGAAAAACGTATTGTATCACTTATGTTTTTATATAAAATATTATTCTTTTTTTTATTTTAAATGCTCGTTAGTATTTTTCTTTAAAACCGCACTAAAATGTTTTAATGATAAAATTTCAAAAATACTCTTCTTTAATGTTGTGAATTATGTTTGAAATAACATACCATGATATATGATTATTTTATCTTATTAATTTTTATATATTTTTTAATTCCTTTCTTTCATGGAAACTTGTATGATATGACCTTTCATTATGATTTATGACATGATTTTGATACCCATTTCTTTCTATGAGTACCCTTATGTTTATGTATGATTGATTATGTACGATTATTAACATTGAAAAATATTCAAAAAAAATTAGATGGGTTAGTCCATATATAGATCCAATTAATTGGGTAAATTTGAGTCTCATGAGATATTATGTGAAATGGGCTTGGCGGTTAGCCTTGACTCGTTCTACCATGTGCAACGGTCTTTGTGGTTAACCCTGACTTGTGATCCTTTATGTGCACTGAGCCATCTCTTGTGCTAAATTCATGTTTTATGTTGCTATAAAATTATTAAAACTCCATGTTGATATGATCCAATGTTTATATGTTATGTTTCTATATTCTATTTTATATCATTATGTCATGATCTCTAACCCACGTGCATAGGACTTATTCTTATGTTTGTACCCTTACTGGGTTTTTAGAATATCCCCTCATTCATTCGATCCCCAGGGTACCCTATGCCAATTTAAGGGCTCAAAGGTAGTTTTGAGCTCTTTATAAAGATGAAATAAAGAATTTGTTTTATTTAGTCCCATGTTTTCAGTTTTATGTACCTATTCTTCAAATACACTAGGATTTATGATCCTTAGCTTGTATTCTAATGTATGAGTATGCATAAAATAATATAATGTTATATAAAAAAGGATATGGTCACAATAGTTGGTAACAGAGGGTGGTGTAGTTATTTTTGGAGATTAGGAATAGAGAAATTTAGTAGGAAACATAACAATGAGACTAAGTATAAGAAAACACCCCTAAACTTTGGTAAGTATAGATTAAGCGGTTTATCAAGAAAATAAATCCCTATCTGGATACAAATAGGTAGAGGTGGATCTCACACAGTTGTATATATGGGTAAAACATGAAACCACCACTTTGAGCTAGACTCAAATAGGAACTAGTGCACAACAATGGGACTTTCTTCACTCTTGGTTTGACAGTCTAGAGGTATATTCTTTGGTAAATTAATAAGCTTATTAAAAACCATTATTAAGGGAATAAAAAAAATCCATAGGAATATAAGTTTCGTAATAGATCAAGGATATCATAAATTGAAACATAGGGAATCACAAGTTAGGATATACTTATCCTTTACAAGTTTATAATTTTATGTTCAAAGATTCCACATTATTCTTAATAGCTAAGTATTAAAGCCCTCTAATTGTATGTTCATTTTCTTTGTTAATGGTTGTAAATAAAAGAACATGTTTCAACAATCGATGTGATAGGGAATGTGATGATTTAACAAATGATATGTAAAATATGATTGGATCGCATTCTCAAAACATCATGATAAGACTTTCTCAGCTCAATTATATTTTGAATAATAAACTGAATCATTTGGAACACCCCCCAATGAAAGATAATGTTTCCGTAGAATCCTTCATGCGACTAAGGCATCCCAGGTTTAGTGAATCTTATGATCCCCTCCTTATGTAAAAGTTGATTAAATACATGGATAAGATATTATCTATCCTCCAATTCTTAGAAGAAGAGAATGTTGTGCTAGCTGTCTATAATTTTGGTGGGGAAACTGATAAGTGGTGGAAACTGATCAAGAATATGACTCCCTAGAGGGAAACAGATTCCATGGATTGGGAGGAATTTAATATAAGTTTTTTTTAATAAATATTTTCCCCAAAACCTCCTTTTCAAAATGGAAAGTGAGTCCTTGGAATCAAATAGAATGAAGATGAGTCAATCGGGGCATATAAAGAAAACATTACAAGGCTTTAAAGGTAAGCCTATGGATTTGTAATGAACACCGAAATAGAGGTGGATCACTTCTTTTGAAGACTAAAGCCGATTCATTGAAAAGTGTTGAAGATTCGAGACATTGACAGCTATGGGGAGATTGTCCATTGTTCCCTTATGTTTTAAAATGATATTGGAGAATCTCGGTGGTATCATGGGACCGGTGAAAAGAAGATGAATATGGAATATAATGTGGGTGGTTTCACAAATAAATTCCATTATGGGAAGAAGCCCGAACATCCCATGTGTAAAAATTTTGGGAAGAAGAATTATGGGAACTGTCTAAAGGGAACTAAGGACTTCATAAAATGTGGAACGATGATACATCTGGCTAAAACCTAGAAACGGGATATAAAAAATCACACTACAAGGAAAGAATAAAAGAAGTTTCAGATCAACACTTAGCCTAAAGTTTAGTGTTACAACTATAAGAAGCATGGTCATTATTGCAACAATTTCCCTAAGCTAAGGGTTGTTGGTGGAAATAAACAAAAACCTCCTGGGAAACAAGGAAGGGATTATTTTTTCAATAATACTAAGGTGGATTTGGAAAATTATGTGGTGAGAGGAATGATTTTTATTCATTAAAGAATATATAATTTACTATTTGATTCTATTTCTATGCATTGGTTTTTATCATAAAATTTTAGTATAACTATTCAAAAACCACCTCAAAATTTAGAGGATATGTTATCTATGATAATAGAGAATGGGGTAATTATTGCATCCAATGTTTATAACTCCTCCCCAGTAATGTTTTGTGGATGAAACATCCTATAAAATCATGTCATACTTCCTTTAGTGGAGTTTGATGTTATTTTGGCAATGTATTAGAAGTCTTTAAAGAAATACAACATCAACTGTTGGGAAAGGGAGATCACTATTTAAATCTCGAAGCATCCTATGATTATTTACAAGTGTAAGGAGGAAGATGAATCTCTTTTATAATCATTATCACAAGTGTGGATATTAATTCTTTATAAGAAATCACATCAAGAAAAAATGACTGTGACAAATGAGAGAATCATGCTTGAAGATATGCCCATCATGAGAGATTACACTGATGTATTCCCTGAAGAGTTGTTTAGTCTTCATCTGGATCGATAGGTTGAGTTATCAATTTTAGATATTCCTAGATCTCTACCCAAATCAAATAAACCTTATATAATGGACACTATAGAGATAGAAGGACTGAAGATGCACTTACAAGAGAACCTGGAGAAGGATTTTATATACCTGAGTGATTCACCATGGGGTGTGCCAGTCCTATTCATCAAAAATAAGGATGAGTCAATATTCCTATGCATTAATTATCGTCAGATAAATAAAATCATGAAAATGGATAAGAATCCCCTTCCACGGATGGATGAGTTGTTTGAGATTCTTCATGAGGATAATTATTTCTCTAAGGTGAACATTGGATCAGGATATCGCCAATTAACGGTGAGGAAGGGTGATATTTCCAAGACTGCATTTCAAAAAAGGTATGGACACGATGAGTTCATAGTGATTCTCATGAGACTAAATAATGCTCAAGAAATTTTCATTAATTTAATGAATAGAATCTTTAGAGATTACCTCAAAAAATTTGTGGTAGTATTTTTTGAAAATATTCTGATACAATCAAAGATGAAGGAGGAACACGAAGAGAATTTGAATACTGTGGTAAAGGATTTGAGAAGGGAGAATTTGTATGAAATGTATAGTAAATGTGAGTTTTATATGGAATAAGTGTCATTATTGGGGAATGTTTTCACCAACAAAGGGATATCTATGGGCTCTTCCATGACAAAGGCCATTGAAGAGTGGCCCAGGTCAACATTTTTAAGGGAAATCCACAACTTTTTGGGTCTAGTTGAGTATTATTAATGATTTATGAATAAATTTTCACAAATATCAAACCCAATGAACAAGATGACATTGAAGGGAGTGACATTTGTCTAGACTCCAGAATGTAATGACTGCTTAAAGTAGTTGACAAAGAGTCTTATCACTGCACTAATACTCACACTCCCAACATGTGGATAACTATTTGTGGTGTATAGTGATGCTTTGAAATGATATTAGGTTCTATGATGATGATGAAAAATGATAAAGTGATATCCTACACCTTAAGGAATCTGAAAATCCATTAGCAAAACTATGCTACACATGATCTAGAGTTTTCAGCTGTGATCTTTGCATTGAAAATATGGTGGCATTATCACTACAGGGAGAAGTGTGAGATATATATTGATCACAAGAGTCTCAAATATATATTCACACAAAATGATCATAATATTAACTATAGAATATGGATATTTCTCATCAAGTATTATGACTGCTCAACCCACTACCATATCGATAAAGAAAACAAGGTGGAAGATGTTCTAAGAAGAAAGGATCCTACATATTTATCAATGATGAGGATTTAAAAGGATAAAATATTTTTAGACTATTAGATAATGGAGATGGGAATCATTCCAGGAGTAACATCCTTAATCATTTCTCAAATGACTACTCAACCACCCCTTATAGTGAAAATAAAGGATTCTCAAAAGAAGGATATGGAAATTCAGAAAAGAGGGGAAGCTATTAGAAATGGGAAATACTCTAAGTTCAAGATTGAAGAGAAATGAGTTGTAAGATTTGGGTCACGATTTTTCGTACCATTTGATCCATAGATAAATAAAGGGATTTTGAATGACACACATAGCTCAACCTTTACTATTCACATAGGGAGCACAAAGTTGTATTGAGATCTCAAAGAGAAATTCTGGTGGGATAATATGAAGAAGGAGATTACTGAGTATACATCATAGTGCGTAGTATGTAAACAAGTGAAGGCTGAAAGATAGAAGTCTAATGAAAATATGCTACCACTACCTATACCAATATGGAAGTGTGAAAACATCACCATGGACTTTTTCATTGGACATATAAGGACATCCAGAGGAAAAAATGCTATACGGGTCATTGTGAATTATCTTACAAATAAAACTCACATTATCTTGATTCAAGAGGAATTTTCATTTGATCAACTTGCAAAGATATATTTCAAAGAAGTTGTAATGTATCATGAAGTACCACTATATATTGTATTCGATTGAGATTCGAGATTCACCATGATGTTCTAGAAATGTATTCCACATGATCTAAGCACTAAAATGAACTTATGTACGACCTATCATCCTAAAAATGATGGCCAATATAAGAAAAATATTCAAACACTAGAAGATATGTTGAGGAAATTATCTATATATTTCAAAGGAGTGTGGGACCAAAATCTTTGATTGGTAAAATTCTATTATAATAATAGTTTCCACTAGAGAATCTGAATGGAACCATATGAAGCCCTTTATAGGAAAAGGTGAGGAACATTGGAGTGTTGGGACCAATTCAGTGAGCGTAAGATGCTAAGACCTAAAATGGTTGAAGAAATGGTGTAGAAGGGGAAAACCATTTAGCAGCACATCAAGGTAGCCCAATGTTGAAAAAGGATTTATGTAGACAATCGTCGATGAGACCTTGAGTTCAATATTGGATATATGGTATTTCTACACATATATACATAGAAGAAGGTGATGAGGTTTTTAGAGAAATGAAAGTTAAGTCCTAGGTACATCAGCTCCTTCAAGATTCTTGATTGTGTCAGGTATGTGGCCAATCGACTAGCACATACACCTACCATGTCTAAAGTACACAATGTCTTCCATATATCACTCTCAAAATAACACATAGAAGATACTTCACATGTACTCTCTTCAGAGATGATATATTTGGAGAATGATTTTTCTTATGAGAAGCATCAAATGAAAATCTTGGATAATAGATATAATGTTCTACATAACAAAACTACACTCCTAGTCAAGGTACCATGGCCAAAACCATAAGTACGAAGAGGAAACATGGGAATTAGAGGAGGCAATGAAGGAAAAGTACCCACACCTATTTATATCTTAGAATATAAAATGAAATTTCGGTGGTGAAATTTAATAAGTGGGGAATAATGTAATGACCCAATGTTTTATTAATGGAGATTACCTTCTTATAATTATGTCATATAATCACATGAAATCACAACCCAATGAAATACTAAGTACTATATAACCCTTAAATATAATATTGTCACTTCTCTGATTTGAATTTACAAAATCTAACATACATGATTGTGATCTGTAAGATATTTTGGAGTCTGATAAGACAACCATAATTTTTTGGTGAATAGTAACATACCCTTATGAATAGAAACCTACCCTTATGAATAGTAATATGGCCCTTATGAATAGTAAATCATCTAAAAGAGGAGTAACCAAACCTTTGAATGTATAAATAAAATTTAGGCATCTTATAAGTGATAATATAACCATAGTAAATGTATTTTTATTTTTGTATTCATAAATAATTAATTACAATTAATTAATTAATCTATTTATCCAAAAAGGTGTTTATAGATTAACAATATTATGTCTTCTAGATTTAAGATAATTTTATAAGACCTTATGTAATTTTTCAAAGTATTATGAAATTAGTTATAGTTTTAAAATCTGTATTTTTTAAGTGAATTATGATTTTGATTAAAAATTAAATTAAAAATATTTAGAAAATTATTTTTCAAAAATGTATTTAATTTTTGGATTATATACATTGAAAAATAGTTTTGGTTATTTTTTAATATTTTTCTAAAATAATTGAAATTTTGATGAAAAGTAAAATACTGTAATTTACCATATATATACATTATATGTTAAATACCCTATTTATTGATTCATGGATGATTTAAGAACATTGGGTTCGAAATATCATTCAAAGATGATTATTTTGGTCATTGAATCATCAATATTCCTTATCTTATGCAGAAATAATAAACTAACGATTAAAATATTAAGAAAACCCTCCCCCTCCACTATAAAAACCCACCCACACTCCCCTATTCTCTTCACTCCTCTCAAGATTAATGACCTCGCTAAATTCTACCCAAATATCTCCATAAGATCCTCCCCCACACCCATCAGCCCTTGGTCTTCACAAAAGACCAAATCCTCTCCCATAAAGAGGCTCTCAAGGAAGATTAAATGAAGGGGTAAATTCCTTTTTTCTTTTCTTTCATTTTATTTTCAGGTTCCTTTGTTCTCTTTTCTTTCCTAAACTATCCTCATCCAAATAGTATGAAAAAATATAGTACCATCATTTTAAAATAATTTTGTTATGTTAATAGCTAATTCATTATCATCTCTCATTTTTCCATATTTTGTATGAAAGAAAAGAAAACTTTGTCCAAGATGCGTTAATTTACGCCATTCAAGGACAACGTGTTATCAATTTCTATTACAATATTCAATTATGGACATGAAACAATTTCTATGGTTGAAACATACTATTAAATGTGTATTTTATCTTAAGTGATGTTCTGGATTCCTTTTTCACACATGATGTAAAATAATAAAAAACAAGTTAATTATGAGAAAATCACCAAATTAAATCAAGCGTTTATCAATAATGTTTAATATAATGATTCAACTTCAATAAAAATAATCAAAAGGATTTTATAACCACATAATGTTCTTGATTTTCAATAATTTCATATAACTTCAATTATGTAAAACTATCTTCATCATACATGTTTATCCGAACATGAATATATGTGAACCGATCATTAAAGCCAAGGAACCAAACACTCCCAAAAAATTAAATTAAACATCATAACCAATCAAAAAGATTATGAATGAACATAAAAATGTTATAGTAAATAAATTACATGAAAAGAATGTTTTGTAATTATTAATTAATTAACCTAATTTGATTATTCAGGTATGTTGGACTCCTCTTGTTTTAACACTCACAAATCAAGTTTAACAATATCAAAAATCATGTTTAACACATCACAAATCATGTTTGAATCTTGTAAACCGTGTTTAATATTGTTCTATTATTTTTTAGTGTGATTGTGTTTAATATTAATCAATTCTCTATATATTGATTCTTAAGGAAACTTACAGACATTTGGCTAAGTCTGTGAAATCGTAAGCTTGCTCCCGGTTCCAGATTTTCACAAAGTCCAAAACACTGTAACCTTGATAATGTAACCCAGAAACTGTGACTCAGACACCGTAACCAGTACCATATTTTCAAAAAGTCTATGAGATAGTAATTTTCTACACGTTATAGATTTTGGTAAAGTACCAGACACTGTTTCCAAGATACCATTTCCAAGACACTGTAATAAGAAAATGTTTAGTATTTTGACAAAGGACTAGACACCGTTATCTTAGACACCATGAACATTCTATCAGTTCCAGAATTTGAAAAGGACCAGAAACTACAACTTTTTTACTAGTTCTAGTTCTCACTATGACTTCCTTACTATGACTGTGCACCATGACTATCTCACTGCAACTATGACATTGTTCCATACATAACAAATTTTTATGCCTTTTTTAATTAAATTTAAAAGTTTTTTCTAATAGTCATATTTGAGTCATTTAATGACACTAACATAATTAATGTTATTTTTTAGAAATGTCACCTGACAGTACATGGTTCATGGTGTAGAGATCATGATTTCTGTCAGCCATAACAAAGATACCCTGAAGATAAAACACATGGTGGTGCACAAGCAGGAAATATGTCAAGAAGTGAACGAGACTAGAAAAAAGATATGAGAACACATGAATACAAGAACATACACTGAAAAACACACACGAATAACTCTCAATTCCTAGTGGTTTATTTTTTGTGGAACCGAACCTTAAACATAATTACAGAAGCAAATCTAAGAAGAATAATAGCTACAAAGAACATATAATCAAAATAGAAACCAGAACATGAGACACACGACACTCTATTTCCACAAGAGGACTTTAAAATCACATCTGATACATCCTACAAGACTGAAGAATCATAAAACAATACTCCGAGAATTTATAATCCTTTCTCATTATCTTTGATCCATTGAGTACTGTTTTTATTAATCTTTTTGACCAATGTGTATCTCTCTTAAAAACACACACTGTCTCTTATACAAACTAGAGGATACAAGATATCTTCACTCAAATATCTTTTTACACCTTGTTTCACCAACTTATAACTATGGGGGAGGTCCAGTGTGACCTAGGTATTTTTTCCACAAAGAATAGTTCTAGAATTATTATGACCTCGACAGTATTGCGTACTATTGTTAACCCAAATATAGGGTGTGGATCAATGCTTTATATATATATATACTGTTCTTAGTGGTAAGTAATCACCATGTAAAGTGGATTAGGTCTCAGATTGAGACTGAACCACTAGTTTTAACTTATGTGCCATTAATTTTAGACATTCTCTATTTTCAAATCATATTTCAGAAAACAAAATTCTAATTTTATAGTTAATCTTGGATAATAGTTATAATTGTATTTCCTTGTCATATTCGTTTCAAAAGTTGTTTCAGTATCACATGTCGTTAAAACTAAGAATTAATCAATCTTCTGAGAAACTATTTGAACAATAAAGCTATTATAATTTTACTACCTTAGTTAACTGGACTGTTTTATTTTTAATTGGTGGAATATTTTAAATAAACTATTTAACAATTTTTTATATTAACTTAATTCACCCTCGTCATGAATTTCCCACTCAGACCAACTTTTCGCATCAAAGGATGTTTTTTTGTAGTTGTTTTCAAACTTTAAATCTATTTCCAAATCTTTTTCAAATGTTATTTTAGTTGAGTATTAAATATCATTAAATTTTTGTTAGCTCAAAATTTATATTTATTTAAAATACTATTTATTTAGTATATATAATATATTGGAAGGTTTTTCTACCAATAGACCTCAATTATTTAATGGAACAAATTATGAACAATGGAAATTTATAATGAGAATTCACCTAGAATGTACGGGTTTTGAGATTTGTTCTTTAATTATAGATGAATATAATATTTCTGATACTTCTAGAAATACTTGGGATGAACCATATAGGGATACCTATAACAGTAATTTCAAATACATGAATTCTATATATTATTTTTTATGTGATGAAGAGTTTAACAGAAATCTTTCATGTCAAAAAGCCCATAAAATTTGGGACACTTTATCTGTTTCACATGTAGGAACCTCTATTCTTAAATAAATGAGACTTGAAACATATAATATTAAATATTATTACTTCAAATTGAAGCCTGATGAGCCTATTTCTAACATTTATCTCAAGATTAATTAAATCATGAATACTATGATCTCTCTAGGAAGAGATGTTACATCCAAGAAGCAAATCTGGAGTATAATCATATTCTCACTAGATAGATGGAGAGAGAAATATTTCTTAATTATAGAATTCTGTGATATTCACAATCTATTAGTCAAGGATAGGATAGGAAATTTGATGAGGTATGAGGAAGAATTAAAAGTTAACAAGGAAGAAGAAAATGAACCAAAGAAAATTTCAGTGGATTTCAAAATCAATAATTCTAAAAAAAATGAAAAATAAAGGATAGAGACTAATTATGATAATACATGTAATGAATATTCACCACCTGATAGTGATGAGGAAATGGATCAATTAAACAGAAGGTTTAATATGTTTTATAGGAGGAATAAGTTCTTCAGGAAGCCCAACATAAAAGTAAGTATGACAAGAATGGAAAATAGAAGAAGGATTGGAATAAAAGTGAAACTTCAAATGAAATAATATGTTATGAATGTAAAAAAACATGAAAAGGCTGATTGTCCCAAGATAAAATATAATAAGAGGTATGATGACAAAGACAGAAAGTATAAAAAGTCTATGAAAGAAACATAGACTACTTTGGAGAACAACTCAAGTGACTCAGAGTCTTCAAATAATGAAAAGGCTGACAAATCCAATATGTGTTTTCTAACTAACACATATGAGGTAACCATTGATTATATTGTAAAAAATTCATATTATTCTAGATATGAAAGTTATTCTGAAAATATAAAAAATAAGAAAATTTTTGAATACTGCCAACTGCTAGAAGACACTTTCAAAAAAATAAATGATAAATAAAAATCTATAAATAAATAGCATGCTTTGACTACCATTATTAAATATGATCTTCCTGTAAAAAAAGGATAAAATTTCTACTTCATAAGAAAAAAATAAGCATAAATTGTCAAATGAACAATTGAAAAAGGATCTAGAAATGCTTACCAATGGAAAATAAATATTATTTTGAATTCTTATTAAACGAGTAGCTCCTAATTATACTATTGGAATAGGATACCAACCAGGAAAGAGGAATATGACAAAAAAAATTTGTATCAAAATCTGGAAAATCCAGTTTTATGCACAATTCCTGAAAAGTTTCTACAAGTTCTAGCTATGAGACATCCTCTATTGTTTTATGTTTTTCTAGACCAAATAAATTCTATTTTTAAAATACATTACATGATTCTTATAGGAAACCCATGAAGCATGTATGGGTTCCCAAAGCATTTATTACTAACGTTTATAGACCCAAGAAAATTTGGGTACCAGAATATTATTTTGTTTGATTATTATATAATAATTCTATTTGAAGAGATCTTATAAAATGATATGGTAATTTTAAATTGGGTGTTCAAGATATATTATAGGAGATTACTCATGCTTCAAGAACATAATGAAGATTTATTTTTGGCATGTCAACTTTGGTGACAATGTTAAAGGAAAAATAATTGGAATCATCAAGATTGGTAACTCCAATTTCGTTTTTATTTATAATGTACTTTTATTGATGGATTAAAATAAAATATGCTTAGTATTTTACAATTATGAGATGATGGTTTTCATGTTAAACATGAAAATAATCCATGCAAATTTTTTAATTCTAATAATTAATGAGTATTTTCTTCTTTTATAAATGAAAATGTTTATACTTTTTACATAGATTCATTAGTATCTAAAAATGTTTCATTCTTAAGTTTACTTTACAAAAATTCTTGTATTTGGCATATAATTCTATGATGCTACAATATAACCTCCCTTATAAATCTTACTAGAAAAGTATTAGTCATGTATATACCAAAACATGAGTTTCCAAATGATAAAGTCTGTAATTCTTGTTAAAAGGGTAAAGAACACAAAATCTATTTCAAACCAAAGAAATAAGTTTTAACTTCTCAACCTCTCGAGTTGGTTCACATGGATTGTTTTTGGCATTATAGAGTCTCAAGTCATAATGGGAAGCACTATATATATTTTCTTTTAGATGACTATTGTAGATATACATGAACACTTTTCATGGCTCACAAAATTGAAGCTTTCTCTCATTTTACGAAGTATTCTAGCAATGTAGAAAATCTTAGTTGAATTAGAATTAAATCTATAAGAAGTTACCATGTTTGTGAGTTTTAAAATAAAGAGTTTGAATATTTTTTAACAAAAAATGACTATAGTCATAATTTATCTTCCTCTAGGACACCTCAACAAAATGGTGTTATAGAAAGAATAAATAGAACCTTACAAGAAATAAATAGAAAACTTCTTAATTAATATGACCTACATATCTACTTTTGGGCATAAGATGCAAATACAACATTCTATATAATCAATAGTGTCTTAATTATACCTATACTTAAAATAACTCTCTATGAGTTATGGAAAAATATAAAACCTAAGGTTAACTACATCAATTTTTTTTGTTGTAAAGTCTATATCCCAAACATAAAGGATAATCTGGAAAAAGTTTCCTCAAATATTGATGAAGGAAATCATATAAGATTTTCAATCTCTCGTAAATCCTATAGAGTCTTCAATAGGGGATCTAAATGTGTCGAAAAATATGTACATGTAAAATTTGATGAAACTGATCCACATGAACCTAATACCTCACTAGAAAATCTTGAGGATGATATTTAAAATCTAGAAGTCAATGCTAAATCTTATGACAATCCTTTGAAGGAATCTATTAAAAATTCTATTTCTAGAAAGTCTCCAGATTTGGGCCATAATAAACCCAAACCTATTGAAGAATCTGAAATTACCAGTCCTTATTTTTCTTGACCTATTAGAACCTTTACAAACCATCCTATTTATTCTATTGTTAGATATTTAGATAAAGTACCACATACTAGAGATTCCATAAGAAATAAGACTGAACATCCACCCTTCTTATTTCAACATGAACCTAAAAACATTAATGTGGCTATAAATGATGAATTTCAGGTGATGGGTATACAAGAAGAATTAAACAAGTTTGAAATAAAGAAATTATGAAAACTTATAGATAGACTTAAATACATCTTGACCATGGGAACTAAATGGGGTTTAGAAATAAAGTAGACGAATTTGGTACCATAGTGATAAATAAAGAAATATTGGTTCCCCAAGGTTATAGTTAAGAAGAGGGGATAAACTCTGAGGAAACCTTTTCTATAGTTTCTATACGTGAATCCATTATAATCCTACTTTAATTTTCATCACATATAAATTTAAAACTATATTGAATGGATGTAAATTGTGCATTCCTAAATGGGTATATAGTTGAGGATATTTTTGATGAACAACCCCTAGTTTTACAAACCCTCATTTTCCAAATAAAATTTTCAAATTATCAAAAATATTTATATGGTTTAAAACATGTTCCAAGATCTTGGTATGATATATTATGCAGTTTTATTATTTCCAAAGGTTTTACAAATGGCATAGATGATCCTATTATCTTTATAAAAAGTGTTTCTAAAGATGTTTTAGTGGTTAAAATCTATGTTGATGATATTATTTTTGGATCTTCAAAAAATTATTTATGTATTGATTTTTCAAAGATAATGCAAAATGAATTTGAAATGATTTTGATGGGTAAACTAAAATTATTTCTTGGATTTAAAATCATTCAAAATAAAGAATCTATTATATTAAATCAAAGTAAATATATTAAATTTCTACTAAAATGTTTTTGTTTATATAGTACTAAATGTAGCGATAGTCTAATGAGTACCACCAGTAACTTGGATCTTAATTATAATGATAAATCTGTTGATCGAACTTCTTATAGAGGAATGATTGGGAGTTTACAATACTTGACTATTAGTAGGCCTGATATTATGTTTAGTGTGTTTATGTGTGCTCATTTTTAATAAAATCCTAAAGAGCCACATATATTTCTATCAAAAGGATTTTCAAATACTTCAAACATACTACCAACATAGGACTATTTTATACTATAGGAAAATCATTTGACTTAGTTATCTATTCTGATATTGATTTTGGTGGCTGTAATTTAGATAAAAAAAATCACCAATGACACATGTCACTTTTTGGTCAAGTCTCTAGTTTCATGGCAAAGTAATAAACAATATTTTGTGGCATTATCTACTACCAAAGTAGAATACATAGCTACTAGTAAATGTTGTACACAAATTTTGTGTATAAATCACACATGACTGAATTATGGATATATATTTAAACATTACCCTATAAATTGTGATTACACAAGTGCTAGTATTATTTCAAATAATTTTGTTTCATATTCCAAGATGAAATATATTTATGTAAGACATAACTTTTTGAGATATCATTATCAAAAATGTGATATCACTCTGAAATTCATTGGTGTTAAACATTATCTTGCTAATATATTCACTAAGCCATTAATTTCTAAAAGGGTAAATTTCATCATACATGAATTAGGGATGATAAGCCTTAAATGAACAATTTATTATTTCACAGTTTATAGTTTCATGATTCACAGTTTCACATTTTATTGTCTTATAGTTACTATCTCACACATGGGGTCTCACAATTACTGTCTCTCAATTACGATCTCATTCACGCTATATCAATGATACACTCACACCATTTAGAGTCACACCGTATTGTTGACATTGTGACTACCAATTATAGTCTTACCGTAAAGACTCATACTTCTATTTTTAGAATTATTTTTTCTCGTATCTCTATATCTATTATTTTATTGATTTTATACCGTGTATTTATTTTTTCAATGTTTGAAATACATAAATGATAAAAACAAGACATTTCAACTCCTCTCTTCACTCCATATCTCTTCTCTTAAAACCAAAACCCTTCTCTCTCAAACCATTGTACCTATATCAACTTTTCATCTTCCTCAAACCCAAATTGGATGCCCATAACAAAGAAGTTGTCTTCATCAACTTCTGGGAAGCACATATCTTAGAATAAACAAAAGAAAACTTATATTGTATTTTCTGAGAATCCTCTAAACCCAGGACTTGAGGATCACAAAGTTGTACCAGAAATGGAAATCTATGCAAAGTGCCTCTTGACCAATAAGTCTCTATTACTAAGAGTTATAAAAGAATGGGGGTGTTTTGATTGGTTTTCCAAGGAGAAAATACCCATCTAACCAATTATTGTTTTTGAGTTTTATCATTATGGTCAATTCACATTAAATTATAAAGATGATTTTGTAGTAAGAAGCTGGGTAAATGGTGGAAGATTCACTTTTTCATCAAAATTTTGAGATTCCAACCTAGGAATACCTCATGAAGAAATTTTTGAGGACTAAAAAATTGGTCCTCATCCTCCATGTTATTAGTTGAGCCTAGAAGAGGCTTTAGAAAGTTAAACTGGAAAAAAAGAAGAGAAGGACGATAGCAGTTGAGCTGGATAGTGATACAAGACTGATTTTTATGTTTAATAAACATCTTATTTGTCCAAGGAATGAATAATTCACCACCATTAATTATCAACATGTGCTCTTGATATATATTTTGGATAATGGGTGAAAGATAAATCTGTGGAAGTATTTTATACTTAACAAGTGATATATAATCAAGAAAAATTCAAAATCAACTTCTTTGTTTTATTCAAGGTTCACTTCTACAATGTTGTTAGCTAAAGGAGTATTTGGTCTGAATGAATATGTTTTTTAAGGTTATGAGTTTTTTATCTAACAAGATATAGTTAGAAGGAGTAAAATTAACTATAACTCATGGACGAAATCTTTGGTGGAAGAAAATAAAAGAATTTATGAAAGTTTCAACCCTATTGAAAACCCTTCAAGACCTCAGAATGTATCTAAACCTGGAATAGAACCTAATGAAGTTGTTTAATACTGAAATGAAGAGGTGGAATATTCAATAATTGCACCTGAAAATGAACTATCTTAGAAGAAGAATACAATGGCCTACATATTTCACAATAAAAAGTTATTGCTAAATAAGAACAAGTTGAGACTGTGGATGAAAAAGACGCTCATGAGGAACATTTAGAAGAACCTATAAAGACTAAAGTTATCTTTTCTACTGAGGAAAGATTGGAATAGGGATTTTATCTATCTAGAGAAGGTATGGGTGAACCTGACAAAGCTGAAATTTTGGGAATGGCTCAAGAGACCGAGTCTCTTAGTCGAATCATAGATGCACCTATTGAGTGGGAGTATAACCCTAATTTGGGAAGAATTAAATTAACCAACCCTATGAATTTAATTTTAGTGGATTCCTAGTACAGATTTCTAGAGAATTTTTATGTTGATGATTCTCAAGGAGTCTCAGTAAAATCAGTTTATCCCTCCATAATGTTTAATCTCAAACCAATAATTACTGTAGAAATTATAACTTCAATGGAATTAGAACCTGTGGTAGTATCTACATCTATACCAACCAATGAAAATACTTCTTATGTAAGTAAAGTTGATTTAAATGGATTTAGAAACACTTTGTTATCTAGATTTTAAAAGTTCATGAAGTCACAACCTTCTCATGTAACTAATCATAGTGAAATAGATGTTTCACTACTGTTAGAGAAAATTATATGGAAGATTCAACCAAATATGCTTTATAAAATTCAGGAAGTCATAATTGAGATAAAATAGTTGAGTGATGTGGTGAAATATCTAAAATCTATGATTGAAGATATGAAGAATTTCTTGAAAATATTCCAGATTTTTCTCCTCACATTAGTGAAGATGTTAGTGATAAGATTCCACAGAAGGTTGTGTCTCTCATTCAACCATATCTGATTATTGTGTATGAAAAGGTGTTTGAGAACTAAACCAGAATAGCTAATGAGATGTGTGGGCTTGTTGCTAGAGTCAATAAGCTAACTGATGAATATAAAGGTTTTCACAAAATATTCTATATAAGATTAAGTCTCTCACATAAACTATTACAACATCATCTACCTCTAGACAACCATCTCAACTAGTGTACAATGACTTGTTTAGAATAGTTCTCAAAATGGAGCTTTAGTCTGTGTTGAGTGGTGCTAATCAAGATTCACTTTTTACAATCCTTAAGAATAGTGTCCATGTGCTTGATTTGGTGAGGATCCATTCCAAGATTTTTACTCATGATCAAGATGAAATATCTATGAAAGTGGAACACTACTGGAAAATGATTTATTTTAAGCATGACCTAAAAAATAATTTAAAATATTTTATTGAGAATTTGACTATTACTCTTTTCACTGAAGCCTTTAAGACTCAAGTTTATAAGCTAATAAAGATAACTTCTATGTGTGAAAATTTTCTGTAAAAAAAATTTACTTTGAGAAATCTATATAGTGTAGTGGTGAGGTCATCACTAATGTCAATATGTTGTTAAATCCCTATATATGTGTGAAAATTACTGCCATTGTGGCTCCGCTAGTTGTTTATTTATATCATTGTCAAACTCCATCTTCCTCTAATAACTTTTCTCCTACTACCATGTCTGTATCTTAGGCTCTGAGCTAGATTAGACCTATTATTATTGAGAAAACATTTCCTTGACCTTCGACTAGACCATATATTGCACCCTCTATCTTTGAAGGAGTGATTTATTCTTCTCTAATAGTTGGATATATCCATCTTACCACTTATACTTCGGCTCCTATGGACCCTCCTGATATCTCTTCCAAGGGAAAAGAAATGATTTTTGGATTTGCAGAGAAGTGAATGATGTATTTTGAAAGGTATATATTGTGTTTTTTCTCATTCTTGTAATGAAATATCTTATTTCATTTAATGAAATTTTCATTATTTTTGTTTATTCTCTTAGTTAAATTCATTAAGCATTTCTTTTTATTTTTTTGATTATCCCAAAAGGGGTATAAATAAGCGGAAGAATTTATTGAAGAAATAGTTTTTTATATAGTATATCACATATATAATCAAATATCTTTTATCTATTAAAATACATGGTTTATTAATTCCATGATTTGTGATTATCAAAAAGGGGGATATTGTTGTCCTCATCATGTTTTAATGATTACAAATCAATTTTAACATATCAAAAATCATGTTTAACATATCACAAATAATGTTTGAATCTTGTAAACTCTGTTTAATATTGTTATATTATGTTTTAGTATGACTTTGTTTAATCTTAATCCATTCTATAATTATTAATTCTTGAGATAGATTTCATATATTTGGCTAAGACTATGAAACCGTAAGCCTACTACCGATTCCAGATTTTCACAAAGTCCCAGACACGGTAACCTTGACTCCATAACCCAGACACTATGACTCATACACCGTAAACAATTCTTGATTTTCAAATATTCTATGAAACCATATGTTTTCTATCGGTTCCAGATTTTGGAAAAGGAAATAACACAATTTCTAAGACACTATAACACTACACCAATAATTTTTTTGAAAATGGACTAGACACCCTTATCTAAGACACCTTAACCATGCTATCAGTTCTAGAATTCACAATGAACCAGACACCACAACTTTTATACCAGTTCCAGATCTCACTGTGACTACCTTATAATGACCGTGGCACCGTGACTATCTCACTGCAACTATGACACTGTTCTATACTTAAACATTTTTTCTATATTTTTCAATTAAATTTAAAAGTTATTTTTAAACATCATATTTGAGTCCTTTAATGGAACTAACAAAATTAATGATATTTTGTAGATATGTCACCAGACATTACGAGGTACGAGGTTTAGAGATCATACTCCCTATCAGGCATAAAACAGACACCCAGAAGATAAAATAGATGGTGGTTTACAAGCTATATATATATCAAGAAGTGAAAGATACTAGAAAAATAGAGTAGAACAAATTCATTCAAGATCATACATTAAAAAACACCCAATGAACTCTCGATTCCTAGTGGCCGAACTGCTATAGATCAGAACCTCAAACATCCTCCCTGAAAAAAAACTCTAAGAAGAAAAAGTGATAAAAAAAATATCTCATAAAACTAGAAACCAGAACATGAGACTAACAACACTCTGTTTCCACAAGAGGACTCGAAAATCAAATCTTTTTATATACTATAAATACAGAGTTTCATAGAACAACACTCATAGAATTTCTAATCCTTTCTCATTATCTTTTCCTTATTGTGTACTATTATTATTAATATTTTTAAGTAGTGTGTGTATATTTACTAAAAACATACACTATATCATTCACAGAACTAGAGGATAAAAGATATTCTCACTCAAATATGTCATTACACCCTATTTAACCAACATATAACTGTGGAAGAAGTCCTGTGTGACCTGGTTGTTTTTTCACCACAAAGAATAGTGGTAGAGGTCTTATAACTTGGATAGTATTGTGTACTATTGTTAACCCTAATCTAGGGTATGGATAAAATATATATATATATATATATATATATATTTCTTGGTGGTAGGTGATCACCAAGTGGAGTGTATTAGGTCTCAGCTTCAGACTAAACCACTTGTTTTATTCAATGTGTCTTTTATTTTTAGTCTTTATTTATTTTCAACTCATATTTACGAAAACTAAATTTGACTTTGATATTTAATCTTGAAAAAAAGGTATAACTATTTGGCCTTATCAAATTTGTTTAAAAAGTTGTATCAGTATCTCATATTATTATAACAGAAAATTAATCAAATTTTTAGAAACTATTTGAACAATCAAGATATTATAATTTTACTACCTCAGTTAATTGGCCTGTTTTATTTTTTAATATGGGTATATTTTAAATAAAATATTTAATATAATTTTTTTTAAGAACTCAATTAACTCCCCATCTTTATTTTCCTACTTGGACCAACAAGGTAATTAAGATCAAGCAAAGAACACCATCAAGCTTAAGTTAAGGGATCATCTCTTTCTCACATTTACCAAGAATCTCTTCTATTTTATTTCCTTTTATGTTAGTTGCTAATGATGAAATATAATTTATCACATCCCCGATACTACCCTGATGATTTATAAAAGATTATAACCCCATTTCTCTTTAATTAAGACCTCCTAAGTACACCCGATACCTTTTCAATATTTTGTATTGGATTCTACCCGAACCTCCATTATTCCTTCCGGTTTTTAGTACTCTCTTTTTACAAATATGAAATACAATATTATATTTATGTAAATATTATAATTTTTTTTTATATGTCTACTATCATGTATAAAGATCAATTATCCATTCTCTTTCAAGGATATACATGCTTTTAAGTGATTCTATCCTCAATACTTCCCAATAAGCCAACATGTTTTAAAGGAACTTCCTAAAATTATACCCAATTTGAAGTGAAATATACCATATGTTTTAATACACCAATGTTTTTATAAAACCATAGTTTTTTATGAATACATTCTTTTATGATTTCTAGTTTTATATAAAATATTATTCCCTTTTATATTTTAAATGCTCGTTAGTATTTTTCTTTAAACTGCAGTAAAATGTTTTAATGCTAAATTTTTTTAATACTATTTTTTCATGATTTAAATTATGTTTGAAATCACTTACCATGATATATGATTATTTTATCATATGAATTTCTATGAATGTTTTAATACCTTTCACTCAAGGAAACTTATGATATTCCCATTAATTATGATTTATGACATGATTATGATACCCATTTCTTTCCATGGGTACCCTTATGTTTATGTGTGATTGATAATGTATGATTATTATTGTGGAAAACATATCCATGAAAATTTTCATATGGGTTCACATAGATAACACTCCAATGAATTGGGAAATTTTGAGTCTCATAAGACGTTATGTGTAACTATCTTGGTGGTCAGCCTTGAGTCATGATACCATGTACAAAGGTCGAGGTGGTTGGCCTTGACATGTTCTCTTGGACGTGCAACGAGCCATGCCACATTCAAAATTCAAATTTTATGTTACTAAAACTTTATTAAGGCTCCATGTTGATATGATCCCAGGTTTATATGTTATGTTTCTATATTCTATTTTATATCATTTTTTCATGATCGCTAACCCATGTTCTTAGGAACTATTCTTATTTATCTTCCCTTAATGGGATTTTAGCTCCCCCATTTGTTCATGTAATCCCTAGGGTACCCTATGAAGATATAATTCCCAAAAGGAATTTTGGATCTCTTTATGAAGATTAAATAAAGAAGTGTTTTATTTATTACCATGTTTTCAGTTTTATGTACCAAGTCTTCAAAGACACTAGACATCACGGGTTGTGGTTTGTATTCTAATGTATGATTATGTTTAAAGTCATGTAATGTTATGTGAAAAGGTATATGGTCACTATAACATGATAAAATAATTCCCAAATAACTTAATCATTTTGAAAATCATGTTTTTGGTCCCTTGATTGTTTGTTAGGCCATGTAAGCCAAACTCACATCTATTTCCTTTTCTACTGTCTTCTAGAAACTGCAAGAAGAACAATCAAGGAAACTAAAAAAATAAGGATAAAAACAACCACATGAAACATTAAACCAATAAGAATAATAAATTTAGAGACAAAAACCCAAATTCCCATAGTAACTCAAGGTTCAGGATGAGAAAGATCTTTCTGGACTCTCCCAGCACTTACCTCTTGAGCCCCAATAATACTACCTCAATACTACCAGACATACCAAATAACAAGAGAGTTCTTATAGAACATTGGAATCCTTTAAGATCTTAGGGATGATAACATTTGTAATGAACCATCCTAGGATGTCTTACAACCCCAAATATTGTATATGTATTTTCGTTGAAATAATCTTGATGTTTATAAAATCTCACTTTTCAGACAACCCTGAGTCTAAATAAACCATGTTATAATATACCTTCATAACCTATTAATTGGATTGAAGAGTATAAATTCTATTAACCACATAAGGATAAATATGTATAAATATTTTATATAATTTAAGTTTTTTGATAATTTCTAAAAAAATAAGTACCAAATTTTTAGTAAAGTCATTTTGTGATTCAAAAATATGTTTTCCTTAGAAATGAGTTATATTTCCTTTTATGAGAAAATATTACAATTAATTTATGATTATTTTAATATTTTAAATTTATATAATTTATTATTTTTAAAATTATAATGTCAAAATTTTTTAATGTAATTTTTTGAATTTTCAGAAAAAGATTAATTTTTTAGCGAGTAGTATAAAATATAAATTTTATAGAAAACCATCATTTGCATTAAAGTATTTAAAATTATACATTAAGTTTTAAATTTATTTTAAAATTTAATCAGTTATTTTTTATTAATAATAAACCATTCAATTTTATTAGAATATACATTATACATAATTTTTATATAAACATAATTTCATACTTTAAAATGAATTTTCCTGAAAAACTATTTTCAACATGTTTTGAAGGTTTATTTTCAAAATAATTTTTAACACATTTAGAAATTTAATCATCTAAAATGGATTCCTTATTTTGAATAATTATAATTAATAAAATTTAATTGGGTTAAATTATTTTTTGGTCATAATGAATAGTAAATAAAGTAAAATTTTGTTACATCGGTTAAGGATAAAACAAATTTACTATAGTGCTGATTAAACTAATATGTAAGGGGGATATTTCTATTTAAAAGTACCTAAATCCAATTATCTAAACATATTTTGACCATATTTCGTCGTTTAAGAAAATATGAGTCATTTTGAATCATATTTATTGAGTATCAAATTATTATATTCTAATATTTTTAAAAATTCTATTTGGGTATTATGCCTCCAAGGACACCCTCCTAAATCATCTTTACACCACTTTGAGCCACAAATCTTGACCAAAACATACACTATTTTCTTATAAAATTACCAACCCATGAATTAGTGGAATGTTTCATCTTAAAAGTAAATTTAATGTGTTATTAAGAATGGATTTAAAGGAGGTCTACCGAAGAAGAGGAGGTTAGAACACTTATAGATAAAGTCGAACGTGAGTTAAAGATTTCTCATCTTACTTTTGTTGTTGTTGGAAATATTCCATATTCACCACTTTTTCCATTAATGAGGTGTATATAATACCTCTTTTATATGTTATTAAATTCATATATTTATATTAACTATATTTAATGTTTCTTTTTATTTTATTTCTTTAATAGAGTATATAATAAAAAATTCACAAAAGAGGTAAGTATTTTATTCTACAATTTTATTTTTACTAGGATTATTTTTTGTTGATGTTTCAGATGATGAGATTTTATGATCCATCTCAAAAACATTTCATGACTTTTTAGTTTTTTTGTTATTTCTAGAGATTACTAGTTTCCATTCATTTTTCTATTTTTAATTACTCAAGAGATTGAAAAAATGTTTTTAAGGGAAACCAAATTTGTTTTACTATTCATTCAGGAACATTTTTCTTCAATGTACTTAATTTATTTAAAACATTTCTAGAATTTTTTAACTACTCTACTATGATTTTTTTTTTAATTTCATATTTACCCTTGTTTTAATTTCTATAATAATGTTTAATAGGAATATTATAGTTATTTTTTGAATGAGGCCCTTTGGATTTTTTATCAAAAATATTAAAATAATATTTATTTTAAAGTACCTAGAATGAACATAATTTCATAATTTTACGAATGATCGATTCTTTGAATCTTCCTTTATAATTATGTAATGTTTTATAATGAAAATTATTTCCTTAATCTTTTATAAATATGTATATTTTAAATAAGATACTTAAAAATGAAAATATTTTTTTCCTCGAGAAATATTTTAGTGACATTTTAAGGGCATAATTAATATATGATAACATTATTTGATGTTACTTATTATTTACTAGGTATATGATTAAATGATACTAGCCTTATAATTTCTCTAGATGTATTATGATTATAATGAATAGATTTTTACAAAAACCATTTATAATCTATGGGTTATACTATGATGATATGGTGAATGTCTTTTGATCTTGAGGAATAAATATGAATGAATTTATGATTATCAGATGGGTGGGACTGGAATTATATATAACTCTAATGAAATGGGAAATAATTAATGTTTTATGAGATAAAAGGATACATGAGATGTTGTCCCAAGATAGAAATATGGTACCTAGGAGGTTATATCATGTTTGAAAGAGGGTACATGAGAGGTTTTCTCAAGCCTAAAGCAAGTACATAAGTTTTTCAACCAACGATAACACACAATGAATGTCTTTTTGAGTAGAATTTAGTTAATAGTTATATTATTATAATTATTCCACACTTTATTCTTCTATTTTATGAAATGACCTTCCATAAATGTTATGCTCTCATGGATCATGTTATTTGATTAATTTATGATTATTTTCCTATGAATTTTTAATATTTAATCCATGACTCATGATTTTGATCTATGAATTTTCTTGGAATTATTTTCAAAGGTTATGACCATGTTTTTATAAACTTATACTCATTTTATACTCAAATAATAATTGATATCTCCCATTTTTACCCTTACCAAGCATTTAAGCCCACCCTTTATGATGTTTCCTTTTTCTAAGGATATGAAGAATGGTTTCAGTTATGATGTGTCTAAGAAGGGTACTATTTGAAATGAACATAGTGGGAGATAATATAAATCCTTTATATATCATATGTATATGTTTCCAAATTTCCAATGACACTAAAAATTTATCATTCTAGTATGGATAATAATGTTATGTAATGAATATTTGTCAAATAAGTTGTAATATTTCATGACAAAAAGTATGGGTTGCTATAGTTTGTATTAGAGGAGGGTTGCATTATCTTTTGAATCTCAGATGAGAAAACATTAGTGAAAAACCATAGGGTAAGATGATGTGTAGGCAAACTTACTAAGTTATGTTAAATAAATAAGTGTGTTCTTACCAAAAAATATATACCTATCGGGATACTAATAAGTGGATGAGGTTATGGGATAGATTCACCTAAGGGTAATAACTCCAAAAGGGATAGATTAGGTATTAAATTGATCTTCACGGATTCATGACGAGTGGGCCTCTTATTGTACACCTATGTTGAAACTCTTAGGTTTTATTATTATGAAAATTAACATTTTTAATGAACTAGTATGAAGGATTTGGATAGATAACGATAAATTATATATGGGGATAAACCTAAGGTATCATATATTGATGATATTTTTTTCACAATTAAGACATCCTATAAATTATTTTTCATGATAATTCGGTTTTTCACTATGATTATTATTTCTCGAAACATGAACATAGGTTTTAGTAAGGGGTTGAATATAGAATGAAAAAATTGAGTTGGTTATAAGTACACTCAAATATCAAAGTACCCTTTTTATATTAGTAAAATGAATTTCTATATATCATAAAAATTCATAAGGAATGTGTATTCATAACTTTAATGATTAGATGTGGGATTTATAATGAGAACATAAAATGGTAGAATTATAAATTCTCACCTCTATAATTCTTATATGATTGAAGTTTGTGCGAATGTTCTTATTTGAAATCTTATATTTCTCCTCTATTATTGTATTTCATGTTATTTTGGGAATGGATTGGATTTTTTATAAAGATAGAATAAATTTTTGGGAAAGATAAGCCACAATTGATATTCTTAACCGACCAATGATTGTGTTTGAGTGTGAGGAAAAATATGAGCTTCAAATATAAATTACATTTATTTTATGAGTATTGATTCTTATTCAAAATGGTTATTTATAACGAACCATCTCAGGTTGACCTCCCATATCACTTGATTTATCAATTCAGAAGGACTCAAACATGCCTCCCTAAATTTTGGAGGCTCCTAATTGGTAGAGAGGGTATAAAATATATTTTTTGGAGACTATAACCTCTATTCAAAGTGCACTAATGGTGTAAAATATCCAAAAAAAAACATTAGAATAAACATCAATGTACACATACACTACTACAAATAGGGATTTTAATAGGGGTAAAAACCTCCTTTAACAGCGCTAGACAATCACTTTTAATCGTGGAAAAGATAGGGGTCCCCTTTATCAGTGCTTGCTTAGCGTGGATAAAGGACCATCTTTATCAGCATTGATAAATGGATAATATATCAGTGCTACAAATAGCACTAATAAATACCATTTTATAAGAGCTATTTGGGAACTGATATATTAGACATTTATTAGTGCTTAATTAGCACTAATAAAGGCCAACTTGCCTCTATAAACCCAAAACCTTCACACTTGAGACAACACCTGCACACACAACACAAAAAATACCTACACACAAAGAATAGAAGAACAAAAATGCTATATACATTTACTTGAAATCATGAATAAAAAACAACACACTGCTATATACATTTCAAACAATGATTAATTTTGTTACAATTATATTTATCCAACAAATAGATAAAACCATTGATGTTTCATTCTTTTTGCATCCATGATCCGCTCAAAACAATTGTTATCCATCTTATTAGTTGATGAACAAAGAATTAAAACTCAGGAAAAGATTTTACCTATATAAGAAAAAAAATATTATGTTACTAATACAATAATGAAATAAATTAAACATTAATATGAAAGAATACATTAATAAAATGTCAATTTTTACCTATTACATCCTTTACATGTCCATATTTCCATGGATTGAATTAATATTTTAGAATAGGCTCAACATGATTCTTTGACTTATAAATATTTTTTTGTTAACACTACATGGATGAGAAAAGAAGAGAAATAAATTTCATCTACAACATGGAATCCAAAAGGTTTCATTTATTGATAATAAAAAAGGGATGAATCTCTATAAGTTGTACAATATGACATATACATGATGGTGTATTCAATTTCATAAGAGTATTAAATTTAAAATAAATTCTAACATTTTCCTAGTGATACCAACATCCTATATAGGTTATAAACCTAATAGTTACATATATCAGGAGCCTCTAAGAGTGTACTGTCTCATTCTCGGTTAAAGAGAATGAGTCCTAGTGCGTCCGTATCAGAAATTGGGCCCAACCCTGCTTGGACCCTGACCAATTATCCCTCTCTAAGGACCCCATAAAATATATATAGTCCCTTTGAAGGTATAGAAGGAATGTATTTCTCAGTTTATAGAGGGCCTAATGAGAACCTACACGATTATATAGGCCATGATTATACCAGTTCACTTTTCTCTTAATCTCATAGTTCTTTAGTGGGATTAGACAAACCCCCCTCCCTCCCCTCCCCAAGATAGCCCCCCCTAGACATCCCCCTCCCTACCCATGGACAGCCCCCTCCCACCACTCCACCTATATCCCCTCACTCCTCCTGGAGAAGACCCCCTCCCCTTGCATCCCCTCCCTACCCCTGGACAACCCCCCTCCCACCACTCCACATGCAACCCCCTCCCTCCTCCTAGACAATCCCCCCACCATCCCCTTACAGCCCCCTCCCTTTCCCTGGACAACCCCCTTCCCACCTCCTGGATAGCCCCCCTCCTCTCCTGGACATCCCCCCTTTCCTTTGGACACCCCCTCCATCCTGGACAACCCCCTACCTCCTCTCCCCAAGACTGCCCCTCCCACCACTCCACCTACAGCCCCTCCCTCCTCTTAGACAACCCCTCCCTCCCATTCCAGCCCCTACCTTTCCTCGGAAAACCAACTTCCCACATCTTTTACAACCCCCTTCCCATACCCTGGATATCCCCCCCACCCTCTTGGACACCCCCTCTCTCCCCTCTTTGATACAACCCCCTAGACATTCCCTCTCTACCCCTGGACATACCCCCTCCCACAACTCCACCTGCAGCCCCTCCCTCTTCATAGACAACCCCCCTCCCCTTGCAGCCCCCTAGACAGCCCCCCCCCCCTCCCACTACCCCACATGAAGCCCCCTCCCCCTCCCTCATCTGGAAAACCCCCTCCCTCCCCTTACAGGCCCCTCCCTTTCCCTAGATAGTCCCCTTCCCACCTTATGGACAGCCCCCTCCCTTTTAGGATAGTTGCCCCTCCCCTCCTGGACACCCCCTCCTACATGGAAAACCCCCTCCCTCCCCTCCCAAAGACATCCCCCCTATAAATACCCCTCTCTACCCCTATACAACCCCCTCCCACCATTCCACCAGCAACCCCCACCCCTCCTCCTGGACAACACCTCCCTTCCCTTGCAGCCCCTCCCTTTCCCTGGATAACCCCCTTCCCACCCCCTAGACATCCACCTCCCCTCCTGGAGAACCCCCTCTCCTATCCTGGAGACCCCCCATCCACTCCCAGACACCCCCTCTTTCCTGGAAAACCCCCTCCCTCCCCTCCCCGAGATAGGACCCCTAGAAAGAAAAAAATCATATTATTCTGCAAATCTACAGTGAAGTTGAACCAGCAAAAACAAAATGATATCTTCGGAAAATGAAATAAAATCAACATTAAATCTATCAATGACAATAGTAACAATTATAATAATAGATTTTATTGGGTAAGTCCAAATGAACATATTGTCATAAAAAAACTTATCTGTTACAAAAAGTGGAATAAACCCTTGAAATTTTCATAATTAATCCATTGTATCCAAAATGGAAGCTCTCACGCTACACTAGTAGTGCTGGGATCAAGATTAGTGAAGGTGGGAACATGAGTTGACGGAGCAGTATGAATACTGAAAACACACCACTATCATGTTTCACATCATGGAGAAAGTGCCACAACAATAGGGGGAGTGACTTACATTGGCCATGAGAATGACAGAGACACAAGAAAAGGCAGAAGATTAGTTGATGCTGGCTATGGAAGAGACAGACACGTTTTGAGTGATTTTCTATATTATCTTTTTGGGATTTTATTCATGTCTTTGATGGAATAAATGAATATATTAAAGTCTATTTAAAGACAACATGGTGATCTTATTAAAGGCTCGAAACAGTCTTTTATCATGTTATCTGATCTACCTCAACCCTCCGGTTAACATCAATGCCCCCCTTCCTACCCCTGGACAACACCCCCCCTCCCACCACTCCACCTACAACCCCTCCCTCCTCCTGGAAAACCCCCCTCCCTCCCCTTACAGCCCCTTTCCCTGGACAACCCCATTCCCACCCCTGGGATAGCCCCTCCCCTCTTGAACATCCCCCTGACCTCCTGGACACCCCTCCACTCCTGGATACCCCTCCTTCCTGGACAACCCCTCCCTACCCTCCTTGAGATAGCCCCCCCAGACAGCCCCCTCCATACCCCTAGACAGCCCCCACCACTCCACTTACAGCCCCCCCCCCCTCCTCTTGGACAACCCCTCCCTCCACTTACAGCACCCTCCATTTCCCTAGACATCCCCCTTCCCACCCACTGGACAACCCCTCCCCTCTTGGACATCCCTTCTCTCCTGGACACCCCCACCCACCCTTCCACCTGGACACCCCCTCCCTCCTGGACACCCCTCCCTCCTAGTTCTTTAGTGTATACCCATTAATATCCTTCTTTATCCCACTATATTTTCATCATATATTTTATAATGGAATAAATATTATTCATACACCATCATTCACTAATATGAACTATAAAATCATATATATTTTGAAGATATACAGTTCAAAACATTGAGGAAAATCACCAAACAAAAAATATATTGGAGGAATAGGAATGAAATTTCATATAAATATAATGTGAGAAAGTAATATGATGTATATGTTGGGTCTTTATGACATTAAATAAGATATATTGGGCCTCAAAATGAACAGTAATATAATTGTTGGTCCTTTACATGGGCTTGGAATTGGTTTGGTTGGTTGGAACTTTTGATGCCTCCCTACGAACCCACTTCAGGCTACTCTAGAAGTGATCTACCCATTGTATATTATCAGTATTGAATGGAATTGAATGGATCTTTTTCTAGAAACCCCCTCTCTTCTAGACACACCCCCTCCCTACCCTCCTGGACACCCCACTCATGGACACCCCCTCCCTTTTGGACACCCCCACTCCTGGACACCCCCTGGACATCCCCCTCCCTCCTAGACAACCCCACCCACCCTCACACCTAGACACCCCCTCCCTCCTAGACACACCCCCTCCTGGAAACCCCCCACTACTAGACACCCCTCCCCCTAGAAACCCCCACCCACATATAAAGGAAACTATTTATAAAATTGAAAATCTAAGATATTGGTTCCCATCGATATTTTAAGATGCTCATGAGTGGACTGAATGAATTTGCATTGGTCGACTTCCACACTATCAACCAGTGTAGTCCAATGAGTTATGCTTTACTAGAAAAAAATCATTTCTAAAACCACTCTTCATAACCTAAGGATATAAAACATAATAATGGGTGATCATATATGCTTAATAAGTGCAAAAATGGGAGATATCAATGATCATATATGGATAAGATAAGTAGTAGTAATTCACCTTCATCCTATTTGTGTGAAATATTCCATCAGGTATGTTGCCCATTCATTTCTAAACACATCTATATCATATTGTCAATATTATTTTTTGTGGAAGTCATGGTAGTATTGAAAAAATATAAATACAAAAAGGATTAATAAATAATTTAAATGAACTCGTAATTATTTTCGAAAATACCTTTTTAGGGATGGTATTTTTTTGATGTGATATGATCTCTTTAATTAATTTACAAACATAATAACCACAGTCCATTCCATTTGTTTTTTTGGACACTACAGAAACATCGAAAAAAATAATCAATTTGTTTTTATATGTGTTTGGATAGAACAATTTTATTATATATATTAGGATAATTTTCTAGTTTTAGATCTTGTAGGCGCTCTTATCCTTAGGACATGGATTCATTCCATTAAGTAGACGATATTGATGCACCACCCTATCATAATAGAATCCTCATTAAAAGATAATATAAAATATATAACTATATGTCTAGTTTTAAAATGACGGATCTAGTGTATTAAAAATTAACAAATTCCATCGTGTGTGGTTGGTTTGTTCGATATCCATGCATTGAATCAAGAAAATAAATCTTTGGAGTATCCAAATTGACTGCAATCAGCATCCAGTGCTGCCTAAAGACATGAAATGGAATAAGATAAGAAAGAAATGAAAATATAGTTGATATAATTAAATTTTAGAGTTTTACCCCTGCATCGTTGGTATTAGAAAGAGTTTGTCATCCGTAATTTTGTTTTCAAATGATTTGAGAAAGGATGACATTATTGCAGCCTCTTTATCAGAATATATTTCCTCTTTTGAAGAGGTGATGTGAGGACTAAAAAGTCCAAATTTTTCTTCATGGGGAAATCCCTTCAATTGTATTTCATATATACGCCTGCGAAAAATATGAAATGCATTTAGTCATAATTATCAAAGTACATCAGCTTTTGTAAAATCAAATCATGAAAATATACCTCATGTATACATTTACTACTGAGGTGCCTTGCCATTTATACTTGAGGATTTCATTTACATTTTCATCACTAATGATATCTGATGCTTCCTCTCCGTATATGTTTTTTTCAAAATCAACTATGTGAGCATTGTCATCTATCAACTTTGTATTCACATGATCCAACAATGATATTAACTGTGGATTTAAAATAGGTGGGGTGAAAGTTCTCTCAGTTGACCGTTTCAATCGGTTGGTTCATCCTTGAGATATTTTTGAGATGATATTTAATTTTACCCCCTTCTCTTTATCATTTTGTAATAACATTCATTGGTTTGGACCTTTTTTCATTAAATGTTAATGGTCCATCTTGGAAAATATATTGGAAATGGATACCTCTTTATAATCATGTTTTTTACAAGAATCGACATCCATGTGATGAATGTTCCAATAGGTTGTTCAACTATAGGAATGTCGTCATCGTCATTCGGAACAGGTAGCTCGACACTTGGCTAAATAGCTACGTTAATTGAAACTATGAAATGACATGTTAGAAGTTTTCTGTTGTGTAGCATGGTGTTCTGCCTGTTGAACACCGTATCCCTCACTACAAGGTGATAGGTGGGAGTTGATAGATATAAATCACAGTCATTTACACCTCATATAATATTAATACAGTAAAGGTATTAGTGTCTATGTGATTCACATTTCCCAAAAAAAAATTATTAAAACATTGATTGCCTCATCTAAGTGAGGTTTTTTAGAGGAATGGCTCACCTCAAAGCTGGTGGGGGGTGGGGCAAGATCGTTATGCACGGGTTGTTGTTGAGTTGTTTTTTCAATTTGCCTCTCCCCCATCAAACTTTCTATCATCTCTCTCTCATATTGTAATTATTTTCGAAAAATAGCTAATTTTTCTTGCATCTTTTCCATTTTTTCATTTTGATCCTCTTCTTGTTTTTGTTTTTAAAAATATGTTCGGGGTGTCACCCCAAAACCTGCACCTCTAACGCGGCCATAATATTCTAGCTTCTTCAAGGCGGCCGAAGGTATGTCTGCATCTGGTGTGGGTGTTGTTGATTCTTGTGACTATGTCAATAGAAAATTTAGAAATATATATAGTCATTTTTATGTAATAGTGATTTAAAGCAAATAAAATTTATATTATGTCATACTTACACATGTTTCCCACACATTTTGTGTGTTTTCATCTATCAGTATCACATATTTATTTACACGAGCCTCCTTCCACAGCGCATGGCATGGGATGCATATGACTATCTCTTTTGATTAATCAATCTGTATATAAACAGAGAAACATGGTTATGGTGTTGTTTTATATCACACAAAAGTAGTATGGTATATTTAAAAGACGTAACAATTTTTTCTCAAGTTAAGTGTTCCCTATCCTTACTTTATGGTAAGGGTATGCTGGTTCTATTGCACATTTTTTATTTTCCGCACTCAATTGTTGTTTCATAAATAAAAAACTGTCAATCAATGTGATGAATACAAGCAACGTCAAACAACATATTATCCCACACATTGTACCTGAAAAGTTTTCTCCCCATGAAAATTTCTAAACGCATCCCACGCTCCTTGGGATATCAAGTGTGCATAAAGAGGAGGTGGATGCAGCTTTCTTTTACCTTCATCATCTTTAAGATGATATTTCGTTAAAATTGTGAAGAAACCTATATGAATCCTTCTTTCAACTATTAATATATATTCCTTGTGAGAGGCATATATTATAAATGCACTCTGAAATGGATGATGAAGATTAAGTTAATGATTTAGTATTTAATTTTATTTTAATAAATTAAAAAAAATGATATCATAATGTTACCGTAATATCTTCCCACATTAGTGTCTTAAGCCCGATGAAAACATGGTTACATGACTTTACATCAATCAACATGTGTTTTTGAGTGAAGATTCCAATGTAGCTACTAAATATGGATCTGTTGGGGTTAACCTGATGGCCTCACTTATTCCATCCCACCTCAAATTTGACGCCTTTTACATTTTCCCTAAGGATTTTGGCTAACACTGTCAAACTATGGTGCTCTTGTTTTTTTCACTTTAAGGGTTTCATTTCCTACCATTTACTTAGAAGTATCATCATTATGTTCTTCCAGAGCGGTAGCATCAGCATTGGGACAAGCAGCAAAAGGTTCATAAACCTGTTGTACCTCAGCACTGGGAGCTGCAACAACAGGTTGAGAAACCTCCTATACCTCAACACTGGGACCAGCAGCAACAGGTTGAGAAACCTGCTGTTTCTCTGCATTGGGACCACCACCAGCTGGTTGAGGGACCTTTTGTGCTGTGGGATTGGGTGCATCAGTAGGTGCAGAATTCATTATTTTTAGAAGTGGTTTAACATTTAATTTAGATTACATAAAATTAGTAGTGAACAAATAATAACATAATGTAACAAAATGTATATTACAATAAACAAATAACCTGATGATTGTACTCTCTTTTTTTAATGTCTGAAGAGATTTGGCACCTCTATCGACTATGTAAATCCCTTCACTATGGTCTCCTCTGACATAGAAAAATCCGTCTACATTAGGAATGGTGTGAAATGATTGTGATGCCCCTATAAAAGGGTCATCCTCTATTGAACATTCATCTGAACCCTCAATTGTTTTGGTCGATAATAGAATAATTGACCAATTTCAGTTTGTGGTGTCTGAAACATAAAATACTTGTAATACCTATGATGCCATTATAAATGGTTCGTCTTTCTCCATTTCCTTACTAAAATCATATTTTACGAATCCTAATTCATCTATTTTAACACCACTCTTGTTATCAACCCACTTGCATTGAAAAATTGGCACTTTGAATTTCATATAATCTAACTCCCATATTTGTTTGATGATGCCAAAGTATGATATATTCACAAAAATAGGATTTCTATCCTTATCTCCAAAAACATGCATCACCTCAGCCACAAGTGTACCCCCACTATTCTGCATGGTACAATATTCATCATGTTCCTTAGTATAGAATATATAACCATTAACTGCATAAGCATTATAAGATAATACATACACACTTTTTTCTCCGACTAGCCATCAAATTCTTTCTAAAATTGAGCTTGGATTTTCATATAACTGCTTAAAAATATGGTCTCGAAACCATCCTATAATCGGTATCTAATATCCATTTTTCATCCCTAGAAATATTCAAATGCAGAATAATTTCTTTGTGGATTTTAACATATGGGTCAACGTCAAAACTGTTATGAAAAAAATAAAGGTGAGCCTGCTCTCGATCTGTAATATTAATTGTGACAACCTATCTTCTAGAAATTTCTTCACCCTCAAGCCACCCAATGTGATGAGATTTCAGTAGGCCAACATTTTCCACACCAGATAGTTTTTCGTTACAGAATTCAACAGATTCCTCAACAATATATTTCTTTGCAATACAACCCTCTAGATGACTTCTATTTTTGACATACTCTTTCAAAATATTCATATACTGTTCAATGGGGTACATCCATCTATAATGTATAGGACCACATAGTCTAATATCTCTCACCAAAGGAACCATCAAATGAACCATCATGTCAAAAAATGTTGGTGGGAAGAACATCTCCAATTCACATAATATGATGACAATTTCTCTTTCCATAGTTGAAAAATTCATAGGGTCTATAACTTTACTGCATATAACTTTGAAGAAGATACCGAGCTTCATTAAGGTATGTTGGGAATTCTTGGAAAAAATTCAACGTAAAGATATAGTAATTAGATCTTGCATCAAAACATGGCATCCATGTGATTTCATACCCTTTAATTCTAAATCACTCATTGACATGATGTTCTTGATATTTGATGAATACCCCTATTGAACCTTTACGTCATCCAAGATGTTGAGAAACTGATATCTCTCCTTCCTAGAAAGTGTATAAGCAACAGGAGGAAGAAATATTTGTTTTTCACCTTTTACTGGTGACAACTCTTCTCATATTCCCATCTCAACCATGTACAATCTATCCTTCATTCCATCCTTTGTATTTTCGGGTGCATTTTTCAATGTGCCGATGACACTATCATATACATTTTTTTCAACATGAATACCATCAAGAAAATGTCTGACATACAGAAAATTATTGTATAGTAATTAAAAAAATTGATCACTTTTTCCAACTGGTTTTCGTAAGGTCTTTTGAAAATGGTTTACCAAAAGTACAATCCACATATTTTACTTTCTCAAACAATTGATCACCTATTAGTGTAATGGTTTTGTACGTTCTTCTGAACTTCTGTTGAATGATTTCATCCAAGATCAGTACTTATGTCCTCGTGGTTGAAATCTACGATGTCCTAGAAACACGGTTTGTGATGAATGTTTCAACCTAATTGACTGTGTACCTTGTTCCCAAATGGGACACCCTGGATTTCTTTTAATGATATATCCTGACAAATTTCCATAGGTAGGAAAGTCATTTATTATCCAGTACAACTTGTCGTTCAATGTGAAATCTTCATTTTTGTAAGAATCATACAACATAACACCCGAATCCCACAATATTTTAAAATCCTAGATCAATAGAGCCAAATAAACATCAATATCATTACTCGGTTGTTTTGGTCCTGATATAAGCATATATAACATGATGTATTTTCATTTCATGCATAACAACGGTGGTCAGTCATAATTTTATGACATAGATGACCATGTATTGTGACTACTACATTGAAAACCAAAAGGATTCACCCCATCTGTAGATAATGCTAGACGAAGGTTTCTCGGACAGTTTCCAAATTCAGGATACTCATGATCAATTATATTACATTGAGGAGAGTCTACCAGGTGACGTAGTTTCCCATCATTAATTCTTGTATCTTCATGCCATGTCAATTGTCTTGCAGTCTCCTCACTTTCATATAAGTGCCTAAACCTTGGAATGATTGGAATGTACCATAAAACTATCATAGGACTAGAATCATTTTTTTTTGTATTGAGAAGAACCATAATTTGGGAATTTTTAAGTGACTTATGGTCTTTTCCAAATAATATACAGTCATTCAGAAAGATATGTATTCTTTAAGAGATCATACCCATCGATCATAGCATTCATTTAGAATCGTATGTTCGGCTTTGGAGCTCATTATCCTCTGGGATCAGGTCATTCAAGAGAGAAAGTAGTTCCATAAAACTGGAGTCACTCCACCTGTTTCCTACTTTCAAATTATACAGCTTCATTTTGGCTGACAATGAAGTATATTTAGTGCAACCAGCATACAATGTCATTTTTTCACAACTCTTTAACTTCTAAAACAATTTTGGGAAATCACGAAGTTCATCTTCAACTGTCCTTGTTATTTCTTCAATATGATCTTCATCATCATTCACATATATAATCACATCCTCTATACGATCATCTTCAATGTTCACTCTTTTAATCACATCAGATGATCCATAAAATGCCATGTTATCCGAGCCACTACCTACATTTGTTTTTCCCCAGGTTTATTCCAACATGTATAACTTTGATCTATTCCGTGATAGATCAGATTTTCCTCCAACTCCTCTGGACTAATTGGTCTTGAATAACAACAGTGTAAACACGGACAAAGGATTTGAGAAGGGTCATATGCATGGTCTTCTGCAAACTTGATACACTCCTTCACACCATCTTCACACTCATTTTTTAACTGATTGATATTCATCCATTCTTTATTCATATTCATCATCTTTATGGGTTTGATCTAGAACTTTCCTAATATTATGTTCTAATTAATCAAGTGGCATTGTTTGGGTTTTATAAAAAAATCATGCTACAAATGCCTCTACCATGAACCATCATTGGATACAATTTAACTGTTACTCTAACCTCACTAACTCTTTGTCCACAAATTTTATCTCTAAACTATAAAATATAAAAATAAACACATCACATTTGGTTAGAAAGGATATACAAGTGTGATTGTAAGCACAACTAGTAGGATGCCCTCAATAAAATAATGAAAGGATATAACAATAGGTCAACCAAAACTTAAGATCAAGGGGTAATATAAGGTATCATAAAGGAACTAGACATAATACAATGTCAAGAAAACCATGTAAAAATAAGAAACCAGTCATCATAGTGCATTCCCATGAAGGATCTTATCATACAAGAAATTTGTGATACCTTGGGTAGTGTAAATCCCAAATAACCCATAGTTGATAATCCGACTACAATTCATGACTGAAATGAAATAAAAAAGGCTCAAAAGGATGTTGATATCCTAAAGAAATCAATATGTTAATATTTTATTCGTTTTTAGACTCTTGATCTTAAATTATTCTATAACTTCCATGTTATATATATATAATTAATGTTATGGATTACACACCATTGATTTATATGTGTGTCTACAGAGGGAGTACCTAACCCTTTTGGAAGACCCTGCCCCAACACATGGGGGAGTACATAATACACTGACAGAGGACCCCCCCATCGATACATAAAAGAGTACTGACTCTGATGATATAGAGGAACCTACCCCAAAACATGTAAAAGTACTCAAACTCTATCTATATATGGGGGAATGAGCCCTATATTCTGTATATCTCCATAGAGTACCTAAAACTTATACATGGAGTAATCTTCACCGAAACATGGGGGAGTACAATACTCTATATTTTCTCCAAACATCTCACTTATCACTTGTCAACTCTCAAGAAGAGTGGAGGTAATTAAAATATCCAAACCACATCATGTGAAGTTTAAAATGATTGAGGGAATCATACTATTGAGATCTACAAGAGAAGATATTTATAATGGGATACTGATACATGAAATACTATCATCTAAGTGAAAAATAAATAATAATAATCAAAATAAAATAGCACACAATTTGTTCAATGGGTACACAAGGTGTAGGGTTCTCAGTCAAGGTTGTATGTATACCACAACTTCTAAACTCATGTGAAATCCATATACATGGTGTGTCAATTAGGGTAAACATCATGCATGAATAAGATTTACCTGATTTAATATGACATATATAAAATTAATTCCAAGTTATTCTTACAAAGACTGTATGATGCCTCTAAAAATACATGACATATAGAACAACTTGATTTAAAGATGTTTACTTTAGATATATATCAAGTCACCTCCCTGGCTATGCATCAATTTTTTTTTGGAATACATGATGTGTAGTCCTTACATGACCACTAGGGGAGTATAGTCTATACACATCAAGTTTCTATGGTATCTATACATGGTGTGAGTGAAGTAAAACACATATCAATATGGTTATACCAGTATTTCATGGAATTTAAATAGTTTCATGCTGAAGTATATGTCTTGGAGATACATTGTGTGTGACCTTGGCTCACATGACATGTAACATTTAAAATGAAACATATTCCAAGTTTGAGTCAGAAGATGAGTCATGTGGTGTAAATTTTAGAGATAAATGTTTTGTGGCATTAAAATCTATATGAAATCCGTCTATGGTGAAGCATGTTCTATTTAAAAAGACTACATTCCATGTATTTTAAAAATATATAGAATATGAAAAACATCATCTTCACACCATACACACCACTTTCACCTCTTTTCATAGTTGTGTTTCCATTACCGATCAAATTTGTCACCCTCATAGCATCTAATGCACCTTTTTGGGTTAATATCTTTCCAACTATTACTGTCACATCCATCAATGTCAAACTGTTCTTTAAAATACACCTAGAACTCACCGTATAATTATCATCATGTTTCTAAACCCAATAACTCTTCAATTTTACTCTATTGTGACATTGCAGAATAACCATCAAACTCAAATTTGTATTACATCTGGATATTTGTGATAGTAGTGGTGGTAAAAATACTCAACCACCCATGGGTGAGCTCATGTTTAGGTTCATCAAAGAACATTAGTATTAGACAATATTATAATTCTCTATTAATGGGGGACAATATTCTTAATGTATTACAATTATTTGAAATGAAATTTATTCCAAAAATAAATAAATTACCAAATAATAATATTTTTTAGGATAATTTTTAGTTTAAATAATCATTAATATGAAAAAACCCACATTATAAAAAAATACAAGGAAAAATCCATGAAATAAAATTTTAGAAAACATGTGAAAGCTGCATCCTCATGTTCATCCCATTCTAGAAATAAAATATTAAAATAATTAAACTAGCATGAACATAGGTAAAATTTAATCAAAGTATTATAATTAAACTAGCATGAAGTATTTAATTTTTTACACCTTATGAGAAGAAGAAGAATTTATTTAATTATTATTCATTTTCACTATTTTCTCACTATAATCATTTTATCATAAAAAATGGTTATCATTGACAATTTTTTTAAGAAGAAGAAGTAAATTCTAGGTTTTTGGGGAATGATTCAATCACATAAATAATAAAATCATATCTCATTGAAATTTCCCTAAAGCTCGATGAGCACATCACATTCCTCAAAAATTTTTGTCACCACCACTACATTGAAAATGAGAAGCACAAAGAATTGTTTTTCCTATAAATATAGAGGCATGTGAGTTTTTATTCTCTAATAGTTTTTCCCACACTAAAAATAATTAGGTGAAATCCATTTTTTAATAGGGCGTCCATAAAGTGTCTCATAGAGTCCTCTAGTGAAGTGGTTTTCTAGGATTCAGTGGAATTTCACTAGTAACAAAGTGGTGGTTCCATTGAAATGGGTAATTTTTGGATTGATATTCAATGGTGGAAGAACTACAACATGGAAGTAATGGCATATCAATCATGGAAACAACCACAACACCATACAAACACACAATCGTTCTCACAATCGCAACCTCATACAAACCAACCAATTAAAATTTTAGATTTTATGAAGCATCCCTTATTAAATTTAGTTTGTTAATTCAGGGGTTATCACAGAAGTTTCATAATTCTAGGGTGTTCATTCATAAGTCAAGTATATGTAAATTACCAATTTTTATATTCAAATGTTCAATAAGAACCAACTAACATGCAATTCATTTTGTGTGCAAACAAGGCCACCAATGACCATGATTTTGAATAGGGCGTTTAGCCCGTACATTTCACATTATAACCATAAATATAAAACCGTAATAACATGTGAACAAGAGGAAACCAATGATTAATAGTAGAAAACTCACCGTGAAGGTGTCATTCAAAACACAGAAGAGGTGCATTCGTGGCAGAGGAGAGGCACACAGTAGAGGAGATTTCCAACTGAAAAGAAAACATAAAATGAGAACTCATATGTTATACCTTTCAAAAATAGGTCTAATGAGATTTAGGAATGAGGTATTATTAGTTAAACATCCTTGAAACCTATATATGATGATCCATGAAACCTATCCATTCAAGCACACAATTTCTTCACTAAACACATCATCAGGTTCATGGTGATACCCACCACGATCCTGACCAAAGGGCTCCCCTCTATCATAAACACCTATTGTAACACATCATCTAGTACTAAAACAACCTACTTGGTGTGATTTAAAAATAACGAAACCAAAAAACATATGAAAAACACCTAGAAAATCTAGTACTAGTTGTTATATTTTATTCCAAAGAGAATAAAACAAGTATCTACTACTTATGAACAAGGCCCTAATATGCTAACTTTCCCTCAAAAAGTCCCAGTCATAACTCAAAATGAACCTGTCATACCCAATATGAAGTATCCATTTCCATCTGTTGTCTACAACATATAATCTCAGGAAAAACACAAACACTAAATTTTTACAAATGATTCAATCATTAAATAAAGTGAAGAAATAGGTCCACCACCTAAATAATGTGATGAATAGGTTTCACCCCCAAAAAATCACATAATGAATCATGATTTACCTCATGAATCACCATAGGATCACATCAAGATTATCCTGATCATTCTATAAACATATAAAATTTATCTAGTATATCATTTAAAATCTAAATATGGTACTTATGTGGGACCAGATAAATTAGATTCACCAACTCAACGACATACAAATGCGGCGGAGGCAACAATGGTGGTGGCAGCAATGGAGGAGGCAGCCGCAGCGGAGGTAACCACGGAGGAGGTATCCATGGAGGAGGAAGCAACACTGGAGGCAGAGGTGATGAAGGTAGTGGCGGATGAAAAGGAGGAGGAGGAGGAGGAGGAGGAGAGGTCGCGATGGAAAAGGTGTCGGGTTCATCTTCTGTGAAAGCATGAATGAGTGCGAGAGAAGATGGCATGTTAGTGTTCTTAAATAAAAAAAATTGGAACCTTTATCAGAGATTATAAAAAGCAATGATAAAACATACTTTTATCAATTCTTTTATCGATCACTGATAAAGGTTCCAATGATTTTTATTTAATAATTTCTTTATATTCTTATATATTTATTTAAAATGACATATAAGAAAAATATATATATATTTATTATTAATTATAACAATAAAAAGTATATATTTATAAATATTGGTATATAATTGTTAATCTATACAAAAAAAATTATTGTTAATTATAAATATTATAATTTTATATAAATTAAGAATAAAAACATTTATCAGTGCTAATAATAGCACTGATAAATGTTCCATTTATCAGCACTAAAAAAATTGATGATAAAGGTTACACCTTTATCAGCACTTATTTTAGCACTCATAAAGGCACACCCCTTTATCAGTGCTTTCTATTTAGCGTTGATAAAGGAAAGTGCTTCCCATGACATTTTTTATGGTAGTTATAATAAATAAACTTAAACAGTGCATGCTATAAAAATTAAATGTGTAATATAGTCATGCAGAATCAAAGAATGAAAAGGATACAAAAAATAATTTCCCACTGGTTTTAACATATATATTAAATAAATAGAATGAAAATAAATATAATATTATCAAATTACAACACTGAGATATACTACATACATGGTATTCATGATGTTCAAGATACACCCTTATGATCTCAAGACTCCAAAAAAGAGACTTTTCTCAATCAATAAATACTAGGCCTCAACCCCTTCCACTATGAAACCCTTGATCCAAACTGAAAGAAGATATCTTGTCTGAATACACACTAAGGTTCATGTATAGGGGTGGGGAGAAAATATCAATTGGAAACTCCCAATGGTGAATCTATAGTCTCCCATAAAAAAGTTCATGCACATGTCATATTCCCAACCTTGTTGAAAACTAATATGAAATTGAAAAAAAATAAAATTATGAAAAAAAGGGGGGAAATAAAAAATACAACCAACCATGAGTTCTAGTCTAAACCCCAAGGTAAATCTACCAAAACCCTTGCCCACACTAGAGTATTTTTATCAAGAAGCTCACCCAATGAAATCTAGTGCATCCTATTAATCTATACAGGATCTCCATTATGAATAAACAAAATTTCATGAATTTTGGACACTGAGGTACAACTATATGTATCAAAATGACAATGCACAACATATGGGATCTAGTTATCTAATATCATGATCTGTATCAGTGATAGAAACATCCATGTCATCACAACTATAGAACATATTAGTCTTGAAGGTATTGAATTACATATCAAGGAAAAGATAGAGAATAAACAATTGGTTTTCCATATACATAAACTAGATATAAAAAAGAATCCATAGGGACAAGAGTTCTATGACATCGATTATGTAAAAAATCCACCATGTGAGTGTATTGACACCTCCACTCTTTCTATGTCACATAATCAAATGGGGGGGGGGGTCACTCATCCAAATGACCGATTATGCTTATAAGACAATCTTACAATAGCTATTAAATAGAAAGATAAACCAGATCAATAATATGGGCTAATATCCAATCAAAGATACCCCAAGGGTCTGCTCCTCCAATCATAGTCCTAGGAAAAAATTATCTCAAACATCATCGACAAAGGACAACATAATATTGGTTGGTCCAACTCTTGAACCCACAATCTAAAAAACTGAACTATAAGCACTGATCAACTCTCATACAACAAATCACATGGCCTCTTCTTGGTCCCCTAAATCTCATAGTCCTACAAAATAACAACCACAAACTGCCATTGATCCAAATTATGGCCAAACCAAAAATTAGTGCTACCATGGTCCCTGAGGTCATAGTAAAAAGTGACGTTCGAATAGGGTATCCTCTATTGCACCCAAACGATTAGGTCATTCCCATCTATATATCCTCAACCAGCCCAGAGGACACTGTAGGAGTAGGAAATCCTATCAGTGGTACTAATAACTTAACCAAGAGCACAAGAAATTCCTAGTATTGAAGCATCCAAATCAAACTCAGTGGCCTCTAACTAATCCTTGATCAAAAACACACCCAAAGAGGTGCATTCAAAAGAAAATCACACCAACTAGGGAATTGAAAATGGTTCTCATGACCTCTTGAAAATAAAGAACCAACATGGATTCTCTATAGAAGTGAAACCATGCCACATGAACATTCTCATCCGTCGATTATGACAACCATTGATCACTAGATTACTAACCATACCACTAGGGAATCCTTAAGAGTCCCTAGACTCCTCTCAATAGCTTGATGACACCTAACCATGACTACCTTCCCATGGAATCAACTAATCCTGATATATCCAACATCTATTGTCCTCAAACCTAGGAGATAAACCTCAATTGCTCTAACACTGAGTAACTAATTCATACATTCAAGGAAAAGACAATATCTCCACATAGATACTACTAAACCTTGATTTTTTGGATATATCCAAAAGAGTGTCAAAAATATCATCATTTCATAGTCGATCTAGGTCGATCACTAATATCACTACTCTCAGCCTAGAATCATAGATCATAACCAAACCCAATGGAGGATTATAAATCCAATCCTTGAAGAAATAATCTTGTAAATGTTTGATCATCCAAAAAAACAACCATACGACCACTAAACACTGAATGAATTTCACCACCTTAAGCTATGTGGAAAAGCACATAGAATGGACTACCCACAAGTCTAAATCAGACTCTAGGGTGAAGAAAATGAAAAAACCATGATGTCACGACCTGTTCTCGGGGCCAGTGCCGTGACTACCCCAATTCTGACTTCTATAGGTCAAGGGCTGGCGACTAGCAAAAAAGGTGTAAATCCCTAAATTGGGAAGGCATTTCCTTTATGAAAGTAATTAAACATAACAGAGTACGCAACAGGAAGTAAAAACTATGTGAAAACTGTATAAAAATAGTAGTGCTGAAGGTAAAGGGGCCGGAAATTCAAGCCCAACAGTAAAGTACAGGTGCAATAGAAAGCAAGTACAACTGAAAAAGGGACAACAGCAAAAAAGGGCAGCTCCCGGAACATCCGCTGAGTATCCTACCTGAAGGGTAGGTACAAAATTCCACCTCAGCACTCCACGTCTATCGGTCCGCTTCGTGTACCATCTCACTGTGTGGTCCACCTCCGGGTACCATCCGGTCCTGGCTCGCTCTCGGCCTCCCCCCACTGAAATGTTTTCCAAGGAAAATATTATAATAAGACTCCCCAATTTTAATAGAATTTCCATGCAATTCAAATTGATTCAAATAAGAGGTGACAATTAATTAATGAAGATATTAATTAGATGGGTTGTCATAATTAAGAGGGAAGGGAGGTGAAAAGTTTAAAATTCAAAGAGAGGAGGTGGAGTGTTTTAAGAGTTAATAAGGGGGGTTTCATGGGAGTTTAAGGTGGAGTTGAGGGGTTAGGCTCTCATGTGGGCCCCACCACATATTATCCTCACATGGGAGGTTAAGTTGGTGTGGGACCCACCTCTAATATCCCCTTGTAGAAAAAAACACCACTTAATAAATTAAATAAAATTGTGTACACTTAATGTAACACCTTAAGTTTATTTTAATTTGTTATGAATCCCCAAATTAAAACTTCTACTCTCGAACAAACACAACTACGGTAAACGTCCCCTTAAGAGAATACCAGCGCTGCGATGTCATCGGTGCCCTCAGATTTCAATTTAGAGAACTGGTTTAAAAGATAGAAAAACCCACACATATTTTTACTGAATGTACCTGAACAAAACTTCATAAATTGATTCCGGGCACACCGGGCTTTAGAATCAGGTGCTGTTCGAAACCGTGGTCTTGTAAGATTCCAAAGTATTTAACAAAAAATATTCCTTGATATTTCCAGGTCATTAAATTACACACACCACAGGGATTTATGTCTTCATAAAGCTAAAACACATACTAGGGAAACAAATGGGGTACTGAGCACGCATCTGAGCCTCCCGCTCCCATGTGCTCTCATGGAGGTTCTCTTGCTGCCAGCTAATGCACACCAGAGGAATTGACCGTCTTCATAGGACCTGATCCTATATATCTTCGATCTCCACCGGGACCTCCATGAATATCTCCCCATCATTGATGTCTATCTCCCCATAGTCGATGATGTGAGATGAGTCATGGACGTATCTCATCAGCTGAGATACGTGGAATACATAATGCACCCGTTGAAACTGAGGTGGAAGGGCCAGGAGGTAATCCACCTCGCCTATTCATCTCAGGATGTAAAGAACCATAAATTTCAAGGAAATTGTTTTCTTAAATTCTTTGGGATTTTACGAATACGCATTTTTTGACGGCACCTGATTCCGAGGCCTGGAGAGCCTGGAATCAATTTCTAAAGTTTAGCTAGGGTATGTTCGGTGAACGAACAAGCGGTTTTTTCTATCTTTTGAACCAGTGCTCAGAATTGAAATCTGAGGGCACTGATGGAACCGCAGTGCCGGTAATTTCTTAATAGGACCTTTCCCGAAGGTTCATTTGCTCAGGAGTAGTTGTTAAAAATTGAGGATTAAATGTGAAGAAAATAAAATTGGGGTATAATTTTATTTTCCTCAACTAAGTGGTTATATCCTAAGTATGGGAGTAGGGGTGGGACCCAATAGTTCCTAACTACTCTTTGACACACACCTGTCGTGGGGCGTGGACAAAAACAATTATATTTTTTTTTCTAGTGCAGCACAATGGCTGACCAGGGTCGTCTCTCTTGAGGAGCCTTTCAGTGTTTTCACTTACTTTATACTATATCACCTAAACTATATCTTTTTGATATTTTGTTATTTAAATGAAAGCGATAAATTTTTTTTTGGGTTTTTGATATAAAAATATAAACAATCATGCAATGCAAACAGAATGAGTTAAGAAGAAAGAACTTGGTTTTGGGGTTTAGTCTTGGATTCAATCATTATTCTCTTTTATATGTTGATTTTAGTTTCATAATAAAAACATGAAATCTAACGTTTGAATCAATACACTTTTCTAGAATATAAATAGTTTGAGTTTCATGTCATTGGGGGCCGTCACCCAATCGGGGACATTCACCTCACCAATGCATGATACTCAAATCTACCACAAACAATAAAACAAACATTAAAGAAAATTTATGAATATCTTTACCTCCCCCAAATCCAAGTCTTGATTTAGCCTCTCATTTTCGAGAGTATGAGATTATTTGGTGGATTGGATGTAGGAAGATAGAGAGATTTATAGAGAGAGAGAGAGAGAGAGAAAGAATAGAAGAAAAGTGGGTGGAGAAAAACAAAGGTATGAATTGATTAAACTAGAATTTAAATTACAAATAAAAATAAAACTAAAATAAAACTAAAAAGAAAATAAATGAAAAAGAAGAAATGAGGGAGGAAGAGAAGATCAGCAGCGGACCATGCCCCGGTGGGATCCCTCCTTGGCTTTGGGTGTTGAGCTGATGATTTTGGAAGGAGGGGAGGGCCTCCTTTTATAAGAATATTTCTGTCCCCCAAAGGTTTGGGCTTTGTTGGACCCAGAAATGGCCGATTCACATATGGAACCATTCTTAAATATTGTTATATATGTTTTTTCCATGCGCCCTCAAAATTTAAGTATATTTGTACAGCGAGTGAAGGAGTTTTGAATTTTTCAATCTCGGATTCTGTTTCAGGGCAGAGCTTCCAGGATGGTTTCTGCAAATGTGTGTCTTTTAATGGCTACGTCAATGGCTTTCAAAATCCCCCATATTTGTTGTAGAGTCTTACCTTTATGTCCTAGTTAATCTCCAAGTGGAATAAATTCATTTGAAGGTGTTTAGGCTGAGTTGTGATTCTGTTACAGTAGTGGTGTCCATGTTGTCCGCCCGGAAAAATGTCCAATTTCAATGAATTTCTAGACCCTCTAGATGGCTGAATCAGCTCCTGGTACAGAAGACAAAAATTAAGGAAATAAAATAATTATTCTAAAAAAATTTGAATCAGAAAATTTAGAATTATATTTTTCATGAAATGACCAAAATACCCTTGATGTAAAAATCTGTAAAAAATCCAGAATTAGTCATTTTTCACAATTTTTATCCTTTTCATTCTAAAACTCAAATTACCCATTATTTTTATAAAACAATGAAATAAATGGGTTTTATCATTGAAAAAAGTAACAAATAATCATTATTTGACAAAAAATATGCATGTAAATTTGCTCTGTCAAATACCCCCACACTTAAACTATGCTTGCCTACGAGCATAAAATCTCAGCATGGAAATCAGAGGACACCAATGTTGCCAATATTCAAATTTCAATGCAATAAAATAAAAAAAATCAATTTGAAATAAAAAATTTGAATATCTACATAAAATATCAATTTATGTTCCCATTTTTCAAAGAAACTAATAATTCACATATTTTACTTTTCTGATTTGAAAATTGATTGAACTTATCCTTTCATTCATTCAAGATCCTTGATTCATCATTATTAAACATGAAATGTCACGATTTACCTCACTTTTGTTTCCTTTCATCACTCATGATACAATTCAAGTAGAGTTATGCTCATATCATGAGAACATGCTCCTTATCCATAGGCTTGTAAATGAACTACTTTCTCTACTTTGTAAAGACAAAAGACACATAAAATCATGAGGACTTGAAATAAAGGATCAAATGACTATGAGGATTAAGGTTGGTTGGATTTGATGCTTAAAAAATTAAGGCTCAAGGAGGAGTCTAATCTCTGAAGTAAAATGCATGATATTAAAATTAAAATTGTAATGAAATTCTCCCCTTCAAAAATAGCAACACCCACTCCCAAAAATCAAAGAATAGGTTATAATCAAGTAAGAATAATGGAAGATTTGTGCACCCTATTTATTTTTTTTATTTTGCAATTTTTTTCATTTTTCGAAAGTTATTATTAGATCAAACCTCACATCCATCACCTAACCACATACGATTATAGGATCGTCGGTCTGGAAATTGGTTATTTTTTGGTTCTCTAAAATCAAAACCCATTTTTCTATTTTTTGTCATTTTTTTCATTTTAGTTTAATTCAAGAGGGGAAAACAATAGAGTATAATGAATGATTTCCCAACCTTTTACAATTCCCACAATAAAACCCCAACACTTCTTCCTCATAATGTGTATCATCCCGTCCACCATGATTCTCTTTACCCCCACACTTCAACATTAAAATATCGAGCAAATACCAAGAGTTGGGTATGAAGGGATAAAAATTGCTTGAAACATGGATCATCCCTATAAAGTTAATTCATGGTCTCTATGGTTTAAAAGAAGGATTGATGTAAAGGTGGTATTTTAAGGAAATGTATCTTTTCAGAGGATGCCTCAATCATTTTAAATGTGTTTTTGCACCGTCATAGCTTTGACATGTTTCAATACAAGTTCTGGTCGGTTACATATCCCAAGATCACTCAAGAAATATGCTCAAGAGTAAATAGGAAGTACTTGGTCTAGAAATCCTCTCGAGAATGAGAAATATAACATTGGACAATAACTCATGGCATGAATAAAAATAATAAATCAATTCACATAAATTTCATAAATTCAAAGCATGAAATATGGTTGAGAAATTTTATTTATATGAATTAATTAATTCCTTCAAATCATGGGTCATCATTTCAATATCTATGCATCATATTTAAAAATTAAATTCTGTATTTCAATCATTTATCATATAAAAATTGAAATCTAAAACCTGGAATCACTAGGTTCCTAAGAAACTCATGTCTCCTAGATTATTTGAGTAAAACATTAATTCAAGTGTGGGCATGAAATTTTATCTTTAGAGCTCAAAAAATGTTATGGACTAAAATGTGGAGAGTTTAAAAGATTAAACACTAAAATTGAACTCCCTTTTTCCATGAAACTTAGTCTTTTCTTTCCTCTTCACTTTCTAGGGATTCCTTCTTCCATCGTGATCCTAAAAAAGAAAACAACCAAATTTAACATAAGGATCATGTCATTTAAGCTCAAAAAAATTTATAAGGGAGGGGGATGCATGTGGCACTATATATAGGAAAAGAAAAGAAATTGAAATATAAATTCCTAGAATGAATTTAAAGATAAATCTTGGTAGGATCCCCCAAGTGGGCCCTCACTTCTTTTGCTACCTCCAGAGGGCAGTACCAGCTATTATCCAAAGTCTGATGGTGGTTGGGGCTTATTTGACATGAACCACCACATGTGATTTTTTTCAACATCCACTTATTCCTTATTTTTGAAGAGGACTCCATGGATATAGTATGCCAGATCCTCCCCCTTCGCAATATGGTACAGCTTGGAAGGTGGGGGTAGGATGAAGTATGGAACCTCCACCACCATCATTGCTCCTTGTGCAACATTCTCCATCTCTTCTTATACTCCCTCTAGTGAATATTCGATGTCTTTAGGGTACTCAATGTGTTCCTCAACAGGTGAATATTCTTTTGTTTCTTCATCCTCCAAGGAATAATAGGATTTATATGTTTCTAAAAATTCAAAACAATTGGGATTTATACTCAAATTAGTTTCAATAAAATTAAATGAATTTGTGTTCAAGTATGTATTATCTCCCTGAGTTGGTTCAGCTTGAATCTCTTCTTTGATGGAAAGTTCTTTTTGGAGTTTATCATCACATGATGGAGGTAGGTAGTCTGGCTCCTCGATTTTGAGTTTGGCCTCATCTTCATGGATGTCTTCAGTGAAATATGGGAAGACTAATGGCATTTTCTTCTTGGCATAGAATCTTTTTAAGTCTGTTTGAATTTTATCGACCATAGCCATCAAGTCTTTTGGTGAGATCCATGTTGTAATGCCTCTTTCAATCTTCTTGGCCATAATAATTAGCGCATCAGTTCTTTGTTTGAGGGCCTCCTCAGTGTACTCATGTTCTTGCACCTGTGAGTAATTTTCAGTCCATGTCGAATAATAATCATTTGAATTCATCATGGAATGTTTTTTTTTTGTTTTTTTAGTTTTATAAAAAGAACTGAAATCTATCTAAGATATTAAAATAGAAAAATTAAATGAATAAATGATTGGATCCTCGGTAACGATGCCAATTTTGACGCACACCTGTCGTGGGGGCGTGGACAAAATCAATTATATTTTTTTTCCTAGTGCAACAGAGTGGCTGACCAGGGTCATATCTCTTGAGGAGCCTTTCAGTGTGTTCAATTAATTTATACTATATCACCTAAACTATCTCTTTTTTATATTTTGTTATTTAAATGAAAGAGATAACAATATTTTTCGGTTTTTTTTTAAAAATATAAACAATCATGCAATGCAAACAGAATGAGTTAAGAAGAAAGAACTTGGTTTTGGGATTTAGTCTTGGATTCAATCATTATTCCCTTTATATGTTGATTTTAGTTTGATAATAAAAACCAGAAATCTCATGTATGAATCAATACTCTTTTCCAGAATATAAATAGTTTGATTTTCATGTCATTGGGTGTCGTCACCCAATCGGGGACATTCACCTCACCAATGCATGATACCCAAATCTACCACAAACAATAAAACAAACATTAAAGAAAATTCCGGAATATCTTGACCTCCCCCCAATCCAAGTCTTGAGTTAGCCTCTCATTTATGAGATTATGAGATTATCAGATAGATTGGGTGTAGGAAGAGAGAAAGGTTGAGAGAGAGATAGAGAGAGAGAGAAAAGAAGAAAAGTGGGTGGAGAAACACAAAGGCATGAATTGATTAAACTAGAATTTAAATTCAATATAAAAATAAAACTAAAATAAAACTAAAAAGAAAATAAAAGAAAAAGAAGAAATGAGGGAGGAAGAGAATATCAGAAGCGGCCCATGCTCCGGTGGGATCCCTCCTTGGCTTTGGGTGTCGATTTGATGATTTTGAAAGGAGGGGAGGGCCTCCTTTTATAGGCAGATTTCCATCCCCTAAAATATTGCGCATTGTTGGACCCATAAATGGCCGATTCACGCATGAAACCCTTCTTGAATATTATTCATAAATGTGTTGAAAGTGCCCCCTCCAAATTTTATCATATTTGGACTGCGGATTAAGGAGTTATTAATTATTCAATCTCGGTTTTTGTTTCTGGGCGAAACTTCCAGGATGGTTCCTGCAAAAGTGTGTCTTTTAATGGCTACGTTAATGACTTTAATAATCCCCCATATTTGTTGTAGAGTCTTATCTAGAAGTCATAGTTAATCTACAAGTGGAATCGATGCATTTTAAGGTGTTTAGTTCGAGTTTTGATTCCATTACAGTTGTGGTGTTCATGTTGTCCGCCCGAAAACATTTCCAATTTCAATGAATTGCTAGACCCTCTAGATGTCCGAATAAGCTCCTTTTACATAAGAAAAAAATGAAGGAAATGAAATAAGGATTCTAAAAAATTTTGAATCAGAAAATTTGGAATTATATTTTTCAGTAGATGACCAAAATACCCTTTGCGTAAAAATATTTCAAAAATCCAAAATTTGTCATTTTTCACAATTTTGCTCCTTTTAATTCTAAAACTCAAATTACCCATTATTTTTATAAAACAATGAAATAAATGGGTTTTATCATTGAAAAATAGTAACAAATACTCATTATTTGATAAAAAATATGCATGTAAATTTTCTCTGTGAAATACCCCCACACTTAAACTATGCTTGTCCTCAAGCTTAAAATCTCAACATAGAAATAAGAGGACACCAATGTTTCCAATATTCAAATTTCAATGCAATAAAATCAAAAATAAATTCAATGTAAAATAAAACATTCGAAAATCTGCATAAAATATCAATTTAAGTTCCCATTTTTTAAAGAAACCAATAATTCACATATTTTACTTTTTCGATTTGAAAATTGATTAAACTTATCCTTTCATTCATTAAATATCCTCGATTCATCATTATTAAACATGCCATGTCATGATTTACCTCAATTTTTTTTCTTTCATCACTCATGATAGAATTAAAGTAGAGTTATGCTCATATCATGAGAACATTATCCTTATCCATAGGCTTGTAAATAAACTACTTTCTCCACTTTGTAAAGACAAAAGACACATAAAATCATGAGGACTTGAAATAAAGGATCAAATGACTCTGAGGCTTAAGGTTGGTAGGATTTGATGCTTAAAAAATTAAGGCTCAAGGAGGAGGCTAATCTCTGAATTAAAATGCATGATATTAAAAGTAAAAGTGTAATTAAATTCTCCGCTTCAAAAATAGCAACACCCACTTCCCAAAACTCAAAGAAAAGGTAATGATCAAGTAAGCATAATGGATAATTTTTGCACCCTCTTGATTTTTTTTATTTTGTCATTTTTTTCATTTTTCAAAAGTTATGATTAGATCAAACCTCACATCCATCACCTAACCACATACTACTATAAGATCCTCAGTCTGAAATTGGTGATTTTTTGGTTCTCCAAAATCAAAACCCAATTTTATAATTTTTTTTTTCATTTTTGTCATTTTAGTTTAATTCAAGAGGGGAAAACAATAGAGTATAATGAATGATTTCACAAACTTTTACAATTACCACAATAACAACCCAACACTTCTTCCTCATAATGTGTATCGTCTCGTCCACCATGATTCTCTTTACCCCCACACTTCAACTTTAAAATATCATGCAAATACCAAGAGTTGGGTAGGAAGGGATAAAAATTTCATGAAACATGGCACATCCCTATAAAGGTCATTCATGATCTCTATGGGTTAAAATAAGGATTGATATAAAGGTGGTATTTTAAGGAAATGTATCCTTTCAAAGGATGCCTCAATCATTTTAAATGTGTTTTTGCACAGTCATAGCTTTGAAAAGTTTCAATACAAGTTCTGGTCGGTTACATATCCCAAGATCACTCAAGAAATATGCTCAAGAATAAATAGGAAGTACTTGGTCTAGAAATCCTCTCGAGAATGAGAAATATAACATTCAACAATAACTCATGGCATGAATAAAAATAATAATTCAATTCACATAAATTTCATAAATTCAAAGCATGAAAGATGGTTGAGAAATTTTATTTATATGAATTAATTAATTCCTTCAAATCATGAGTCATCATTTCAATATCTATGCTTCATATTTAAAAATTCAATTCTGTATTTCAATCATTTAATCACATAAAAATTGAAATCTAAAACCTGGAATCACTAGGTTCCTAAGAAACTCATGTCTCCTAGATAAGTTGAGTAAAACATTAATTCAAGTGTGGGCATGAAATTTTATCTCTAGAGCTCAAAACATGCTGTGGAATAAAATTTAGAGAGTTTAAAAGATTAAAAACTAAAATTGAACTCCCTTTTTCCATGAAACTTAGTCTTTTCATTCGTCTTCACTTTCTAGGGATTCCTTCTTCCATCGTGATCCTATAAAAGAAAACAACCCAATTTAACAAAAGGATCATGTCATTTAAGCTCAAAAAAATATAGAAGGGAGGGGGATGCATGTTGCACTATATACAGGAAAAGAAAATAAATCTAAATCTAAATTACTAGAATGAATTTAAAGATAAATCTTGGTACTATCCCCCAAGTGGGCCCTAGCTTCTTTTACTGCCTCCAGAGGGCAGTACCGGCTGTTATCCAAAGTCTGATGGTGGTTGGGGATTCTTTGACATGAACCACCACATGTGATTTTTCTCAACATAAACTTATTCTTTCTTTTTGAAAAGGACTCAATGGATAGAGTATGCCAGATCCTCCCCCTTCGTGATATTGTATAGCTTGGATGGTGGGGGTAGGATGAAGTATGGAACCTCCACCATCATCGTTGCTCCTTGTGCAACATTATCCATCTCTTCTTGTACTCCCTCTAGTGAATATTTGATGTCTTTACGGTACTAAATGTTTTCCTCAACAGGTGAATCTTATTTTCTTTCTTCATCCTCTAAGGAATAATAGGATTCATCTCATTCTAAAAATTCAAATCAATTGGGAGTTATACTCAAATTAGTTTCAATAAAATTAAATGAATTTGAGTTCAAGTATATATTATCTCCCTGAGTTGGTTCGGCTTGAATCTCTTCTTTAATGGAAAGTTCCTCTTGGAGTTGATCATCACATGATAGAGGTAGGTAGTCAGGCTCCTCCATTTTGAGTTTGGCCTCATCTTCATTGATGTCTTCAGTGAAATCTGGGAAGACTAGTGGCATTTTCTTCTTGGCCTAGAATCATTTTAAGTCTGTTTGAATTTCATCGACCATAGCCATCAAGTCTTTAAGAGAGATCCATGTTGTAATGACTCTTTCCATCTTCTTGGGAATTATCATTAGCGCATTAGTTCTTCGTTTTAGGGCCTCCTCATTGTACTCAAGTTCTTGCACCTGTGAGTAATTTTCAGTCCATGTCGAATAATAATCATTTGAATTCATCAGGGAAAGTTTTTTTTTTGGTTTTTTTTTGTTTTATAAAAAGAAGTGAAATCTATATAATATTTGAAAATAGAAAAGGTAAGTGAATAAATTATTGGATCCCCGGTAACGACGCCAAATTTGACGCACGCATGACGTGGGGGCGTGGACAAAAGCAATTATATTTTTTTCCAAGTGCAACACAGTGGCTGACCAGGGTCGTCTCTCTTGAGGATCCTTTCAGCATGTTCACTTACTTTATAATATATCACCTAAACTATCTCTTTTTGATATTTTGTTATTTAAATGAAAGCGATAACATTATTTTTGGGTTTTTGATTTAAAAATATAAACAATCATGCAATGCAAATAGAATGATTTAAGAAGAAAGAACTTGGTTTTGGGGTTTAGTCTTGGATTCAATCATTATTCCTTTTATATGTTGATTTTAGTTTGATAATACAAACATGAAATCTCATGTTTGAGTAAATACACTTTTCCGGAATATAAATATTTTGAGTTTCATGTCATTGGGGGTCGTCACCCAATCGGGGACATTCGCCTCACCGATGCATGATACATAAATCTACCACAAACAATAAAACAAACTTTAATGAAAATTCATGAATATCTTGACCTCACCCCAATCCAAGTCTTGAGTTAGCCTATCATTTCTAAGAGTATGAGATTATTTTATAGATTGGGTGTAGAAAGAGTTAGATATTGAGAGAGAGAGAGAGAAAGAAGAGAATAAAAGTGGGTGGAGAAACACAAAGGCATGAATTGATTAAACTAGAATTTAAATTTAAAATAAAATAAAACTAAAATAAAACTAAAATGAAAATAAAAGAAAAATAAGAAATGAGGGAGGAAGATAAGCAGCGGCCCATGCTCCGGTGGGATCCATCCTTGGCATTGGGTGTCGAGCTGATGATTTTGAAAGGAGGGGAGGGCCTCCTTTTATAGGCAGATTTCCATCCCCTAAAAGATTGCGCATTGTTGGACCCATAAATGGATGATTCACGCCTAGAACCCTTATTAAATATTATTAATAAATGTGTTGGCCGTGCCCCCTCAAAAGGATAGCATATTAGGACATCATATTAAGGAGTTATGAATTTTTCAATTTCGGTTTCTGTTTCTGGGCGAAGCTTCCAGGATGGTTTCTGCAAAAGTGTGTCTTTTAATGGCCACATTAATGACTTTAAAAATACCCCATATTTGTTTTAGAGTCTGATATGGAAGTCCTAGTTAATCTCTAAGTGTAAGAAATGAATTTTAAGGTGTGTAGTTTGAGTTGTGATTCCGTTATAGTTGTGGTGTCCATGTTGTCCGCCCGGAAAAATTTCCAATTTCAATGAATTGTTAGACCCTCTAGATGGCAGAATCATCTCCTTTTACATAAGACAAAAATGAAGGAAATAAAATAAGGATTCTAAAAAAAATTGAATCAGAAAATTTGGAATTATATTTTTCAGTAAATGACCAAAATACCCTTGACGTAAAAATCTGTCAAAAATCCAGAATTTGTCATTTTTCACAATTTTGCTCCTTTCCATTCTAAAACTCAAATTACCCATTATTTTTTATAAAAAAATGAAATAGATTGGTTTTATCATTGAAAATAAGTAACAAATAATCATTATTTGATAAAAAAATATGCATGTAAATTTGCTCTGTCAAATACCCCCACACTTAAACTATGCTTATCGTCAAGCTTAAAATCTCAACATGGAAATCAGAGGACACCAATGTTGCCAATATTAAAATTTCAATGCAACAAAATCAAACAATTTTCAATGTAAAATCAAAAATTCGAAAATCTATATAAAAAATCAATTTAAGTTCCCATTTTTCAAAGAAACCAATAATTCACATATTTTACTTTTCTGATTTGAAAATTGATTGAAATTATCCTTTCATTCATTCATGCTCCTTGATTCATCATTATTAAACATTCCATGTATTGATTTACTTCACTTTTTTTCTCTCATCACTCATGATACAATTCATGTAGAGTTATGCTCATATCATGAGAACATGCTCCTTATCTATTGTCTTGTAAATGAACTACTTTCTCCGCTTTGTAAAGACAAAAGACACATAAAATCATGAGGACTTGAAATAAAGGATCAAATGACTCTGAGGCTTAAGGTTGGTAGGATTTGATTCTTAAAAAATTAAGGCTCAAGGAGGAGGATAATCTCTGAAGTACAATGCATGATATTAAAAGTAAAACAGTAATGAAATTCTCCCCCTCAAAAATAGCAACACCCGCTTCCCAAAACTCAAAGAAAAGGTTATGATCAAGGAAGCATAATGGATGATTTGTGCACCCACTTTATTTTTTTGTCACTTTTTTCATTTTTCTAAAGTTATGATTAGATCAAACCTCACATCCATCACCAAACCACATACGATCATAAGATTTTCGGTCTGGAAATTGGTGATTTTTGGTTCTCCAAAATCAAAACCCATTTTCTTTTTTTGTCATTTTTGTCATTTTTTTTAATTCAAGAGGGGAAAACAATAGAGTATAATGAACAATTTCACAATTTTTTACAATTTCCACAATAACACCCCCACAATTTTTCCTCATAATGTGTATCATCCCCACCACCATCATTGCTCCTTGTGCAACATTCTCCATCTCTTCTTGTACTCCCTCTAGTGAATATTCGATGTATTCAGGGTACTCAATGTGTTCCTAAATAGGTGCATCTTCTTTTGTTTGTTCATCCTCCAAGGCATAATAGGATTCATCTGATTCTAAAAATTCAAAACAATTGGGAGTTATGCTCAAATTAGTTTCAATAAAATTAAATGAATTTGAGTTCAAGAATTTATTATCTCCCGGAGTTGGTTCAGCTTGAATCTCTTATTTGATGGAAAGATCCTCCTGGAGTTGATCATCACATGATGGAGGTAGGTATTCAAGCTCCTCCATTTTGATTTTGGCCTCAACTTCAGGGATGTATTCAGTGAAATCTGGGAAGACTAGTGGCATTTTCTTCTTGGCCTCGAATCTTTTTAAGTCTGTTTGAATTTCATCAACCATATCCATCAAGTATTTAGGTGAGATTCATGTTTTAATGCCTCTTTCCATCTTCTTGACCATTATCATTAGCGCATCAATTCTTCATTGGAGGGCCGCCTCATTGTACTCATGTTCTTACACCTGTGAGTAATTTTCAGTCCATGTCGAATAATAGTCATTTGAATTCATCATGGAAAGAATTTTTTTTGTTTTTTTTAGTTTTATAAAAATAAATGAAATCCATATAAGATGTGAAAATAGAAAAATTTAATGAATAAATTATTGTCTAACTAGAAACAACGCCAATTTTGACGCACGACTGTCACGGGGCATGGACAAAAGCAATTATATTTTTTTCCTAGTGCAACACAGTGGCTGACCAGGGTCGTCTCTCTTGAGGATCTTTTCAGTGTGTTCACTTACTTTATACTATATCACCTAAAATATCTCTTTTTGAAATTTTGTTATTCAAATGAAAGCGATAACAATATTTTTGGGTTTTTGATTTAAAAATATAAACAATCATGAAATGCAAACAGAATGTGTTAAGAAGAAAAAACTTGGTTTTGGGGTTTAGTCTTGGATTCAATCATTATTCTCTTTTATATGTTGATTTTAGTTTGATAATACAGATCTGAAATCTCATGTTTGAATCTATAATCTTTTCCAGAATATAAATAGTTTTAGTTTCTTGTCATTGAGGGTCATCACCCAATCGGGGACATTCGCCTTATGACAACCCTGCTTTTTATTACATCTTAAACATGCTTTATTACAAAAAAAACATCACTTGATGCAACAAAGAAGATCGAGAGGTTTAGTGTCTTTGGGGCTTAGGATCATTACATAAAAACTTTAAACTTGAAATACAACATCTTTATTGAAAACTTCCTTTACATGACCACTACATTCCTTCGTACTTAGCATTGCATGGGATAACCTGAGGACATGCATAAGAAAAGGGTGAGATATAAAGCCCAGTAAGGGAGTACACAGTGAATAACATGAGGAGTACAATACATGTTAGGCAATAGGCATATCAATAGAGCATAAGAAAAACATGAACATAAAGGCATGATAAAGCATGATAATCATAACATGGAAATGTGGCAACAACACTTAACATTGAATTAGCATGAGCCAAGGCTCATTGCACATGGAGCATGAGTAAACCCTCATTGCACTTGAAGCATGAGTAAGCCCTCGTTTCAATTGAATTAGAATGAGTAAACACTCATTGCACATGACGTATCATGATACTATACGTTACCCAATGCATTGGAGTGCTATAAAGGGTGCACCCTTCTTAAACATTTCATTTCATGCATAAGTGTGCCACATGGATCATAAAACATGGATTCATAAAACATAATCATTTATTCCACGATAAAGTAATGTGGAATTCATACATTAAACTTTATAATCAATATGTAAATGTGCATAAAGGTGAATACCCTTGATGGAGAAATGGGCATGGTATTCACTATACAAAGACATTGGCTTAGAAAATCGGTGCGATTTCGGCAGCGTAACGGCGTGACATAAGAATTCATAAAAAAGGTTGATGAGAGAGAAAGGGGTTCCTCATCATATTTACATGTAATGGAAAGTAAGTAGATCATATATATACATGTCCCAACAATAGAAATGGAATTTAGATTCATGATACAAAAGTATTGCTTGAATGTAAAAGAAGAGAGAGAAGTTCCTTTCGGAATTTCGGCATAGTAACGGGTGTACATGTGAGGAATTTAATGAGAGAGAAAGGGTTCTCCCATCATTCAAACTATAAGAAGACAATATGGGGGAGGTTCGAAACCATACCCCAACATTTATAATTGAAATAAAAAGGGAAATACAACTTAAAGAAAATTGACAAAAAAATGAGAAAGGAAGAAAACCCCTTACTTGGAAGTGTGCTTCCAAAGGCTAGAGAGAGGCTTCTTGGGAGCTTGGGGCACCTTGGGAGGATTCTAGAGAGAGTAGGGCAGATTTTGGATGAACTTCAAGGGCTTTGAGTGATGGGGAAGGTGGAGCTTTGGTGGGTTTATATAGGAAAGGTGAGAGAATTCTTTATTATTTAGGTTTGGGACCCCTTATATTAAAATAATCCAAACCACAAACCATCCCATGGTATTTGCCCATGGTTTCTGGAAAAAGAAATAGGAAAACAATATTTTACAAGGCCAAGGTCCGAAATTATTAAAAAATTAGGTTTGCTTATGTGGAGGTGAGTCACACTCCCATGGAAATTAATTTAAAAAGGCAAAGTGTTGAATAAGTCTTTAGGGCTCCATTAATGCTTTGAAAAGTAAGTCAAACAAACCCAAAACCTCATTATTTTAATGATAAAACACATATTGGACGAACATAAGGATTATGGTATTTTATTACATCACCATTGGGTCATTATGATGTCATAAAACACATTATATATTTAAATGGTATATAATTTTTACCCAAAAATTTGACTGTCTCAGAAAATTATGAAAAATTCACCGTTGCATAATTTCGACGTCCTGATTCCAAAATAATATTTATTTTATCTAAATAATTTTCTAAATATGTGAATTTTCACTTTTAAAATAAAAACTGACATTTATAAAAAAATTCACGGGTTTTGACAAAAATGGATTTCAAACCTTAATAAAAAATTTAATTGCATTAATAAAATTATAAGATCATTTATATTTAATAAAAATTAATGTAATATTAATAATAATATTTTATTAAAATATTATTTAATTAAAAAATCCTTTAATTTAATAAAATATAATTCTTAATTAAATAATAACTAAAAACACCATTTGTACTTTAAAAACTAATTACAATGTATCAAAAATGACTAGAAATTATATTCACTATTATATACAAAAGTAATGTGCATGAACATGGTACTACTTATTTGTTACATAACCCCTTAAAATAGCCGCATAAGACCTAAGGGTAAGGTGTGCGATGGTGACAGACTCTTGGGGTTTCTCGGATAACATCACTCGAGTTTTAATTTAAATCAACTTCCATTTTTCCCGTAGACGATCACATTCGAGCTTGACTTGATGAAGCTCAGCTTGGGCTTGGTCAAGGGCAAAGCCCAAAGACGCCACCTCTTTTCTGAGCTCCGATAAATGGGCTTAATAAGGGAAAATTCTACTGGATGAGGCCATCGCTTCCTTTATCTGAGTAGAAAATTGGTTCGTTAAAGCCTTATATTTAAACTACCCAGATGATCACTGTTCAACGGCTATAAAAGTAACGGTCACAAATATTAACGTAAAACTAAAGAAGATGACATCTTATAAAAAAATTTCATAAAGAAACATTTAACTAGATCAAGAGGGATTTTCCATTAATGAAACTTTGGGTCGTTACAACATTCCCCCCTTAAGAAATTTTTCCCTCGAAATTTTCCTTTTCCCACACTAAAACAAATGTGGGTAACTTAGCTTCATCATATCCTCCGACTCCCAAGTTTCTTCTTCAAACTTGTGGTTTCTCCACAATACCTTGACGAGGGGCATTGTCTTATTTCATAGAACATTTTCTCTACGATCTAAGATCTTCACTGGTTGCTCCTCATAAGAAAGATCATCTTCCAGTTGTACCACCTCGGAAGAGAGTACATGTGAAGGGTCCGATATGTACTTCCTTAAGAGTGATACATGAAAGACATCATGCACCTTGTCCATAGTAGGTGAAAGTGCTAGTCGATAGGCCACAACCCCAACACGATCAAGAATCTCGAAGGGGCCCATGTACCTTGGACTTAACTTCCCTTTCTTTCCAAACCTCATGACCTTCTTCCACGGAGATATGCGTAAAAACACCACGTCTCCGACTTTAAACTCAAGGTCTCATCGACGATTATCTGCATAACTCTTCTGTCGACTTTGGGCTGCCTTGATATGCTCCTGAATGGTTTTCACCTTCTCCACCATTTCTTCGACCATCTCTGGTCCAAGCAGCTTACATTCACCGACCTCATCCCAACATGTCGGTGTTCTACACCTTTTCCCATACAAGGCTTAATATGGTGCCATTTGGATGCTCAAGTGGAAACTATTATTATAAGAGAACTCAACCAGAGGAAGATGTTGATCCCATCCTCCTTTAAAGTACATTGAGCACGCTCTCAATATATCCTCAAGTGTTTGGATAGTCCACTTGGATTGGCCATCAGTTTGAGGATGATAGGCCTTACTGAAGTTTAGTTCAGTATTCAGAGCATGTTGAAGACTCTTCCAAAACATAGAGGTGAATCTTGGATCTCGATCAGACACAATAGATAGTGGTACTCCATGCAACCGTACCACTTCCCTGATATATATTCGTGCCAGTTGATCCAAAGAGAAATCCTCTCGAATAGAAATGAAGTGTGCAGTCTTTGTAAGACGATCCACAACAACCCAGATTGCATTTTTGCCTTTGGATGTCCTTGGAAGTCTGGTGACAAAGTCCATGGTGATGTTCTCCCATTTCCATTTTGGTATGGGAAATGGTTGCATCATCCCCTTAGACTTCTGCCTCACTACCTTCACTTGCTGACACACCAGGCACTTTGATGTATATTCAGCGATCTCCATCTTCATATTATCCCACCAAAAGTTTTCTCGGAGATCTCGATACATCTTTGTGCTCCCTAGGTGAATAGTGAAATTTGAACTATGTGCATCATCAAAAAATTCCTTCTTCAGCTCCGAACTTGATGGAACACATAGTCTTTTCCCAAACTGCACAATTCCTTCTTCATTAACATTAAACTCTGAGGATTTTCCCTTTTTGATAGCTTCCACTTTTTCTTGGATTCCTGCATCATCCTTTTGAGCATCCTTTATCCTTTCTAAAAGAGATGGTTGAGAAATCATTTGTGAAAGGATTGATGATGTTCCCTTCTTTATGATTCCCACATCCATATTCATCAAGTCTAAGAAGAATGGATCCTTCTCAATTCTCATCATTGATAGAATAGCTGGATCCTTTCTACTTAGGGCATCCGCCACCTTGTTCGCTTTCCCAGGGTGGTAATGTATTGAACAGTCATAATCCTTGTTGAGCTCTATCCATCTTCTCTGGCGCATATTAATCTCTTTCTGTGTGAATATATATTTAAGACTCTTGTGGTCAGTATATATCTCACATTTCTCTCCATAGAGATAATGCCGCCAGATTTTCAAGGCAAAGATCACTGCCGCCAACTCCAGATCATGCGTTGGATGTTTCCCTCATGGATTTTCAACTGCCTTGAGTCATAAGATATCACTTTATCATTCTGCATCAGCACACATCCTAAGCCCTTCTTCAAAGCATCACTGAATACCACAAAAAGCTCCCCACTTGTGGGTAAAGTGAGCACGGGTGCAGTGATAAGCCTCCTTTTCAACTCCTTCAAGCTTTCTTCGCATTCATCACTCCAAGAAAACTTTACTCCCTTTCGAGTTATCTTGGTAAGAGGGTTGGACAACCATGAGAAATTTCTCACAAATCGTCGATAATATCCAGCGAACCCCAAGAAGCTACGGATATCAGTTACCGATGTTGGCCTCGGCCATCCCTCAATTGCATCTGTTTTGGAGGGGTCCACAAATATCCCATTGCTTGTGATGATATGGCCCAATAATGAGACTTCCTTCAACCAAAACTCACACTTGCTGTACTTTTCATAGAGCTTCTCCTTGCGCAAAGTCTCCAGTACAGTTTTTAAATGCTCCTCATGGTCCTCCTTGGTTTTGGAGTATATTCGAATATCATCTATAAAGACTACCACAAATTTTTCTAGGTAATCTCTAAAGACTCTATTCATCAAGTCCATGAATATTGCTGGAGCATTGGTGAGTCCGAAAGGCATTACTATGAATTCATAGTGCCCATACCTTGTACGAAAAGCAGTCTTGGGGATATCTTCCTTCTTCACCCTTACTTGATATTATCCCGACCGCAAGTCCACCTTGGAGAAGTATTGTGCTCCACGCAGCTGATCAAAAAAGTCATCGATTCTTGGGAGAGGATACTTGTTCTTTATCGTGATTTTGTTAAGTTCACGATAATCGATGCAAAGCCGCATTGACCCATCCTTCTTCTTGACGAAGAGGACTGGTGCACCCCATGGTGATGCACTTGGGCGTATAAACCCTTTATCCAGATTCTCCTGTAGTTGTTTCTTCAGCTCTTCAAGCTCAACAATAGCCATTCTATATGGAGTCTTGGATATTGGTAGCGCCCCAGGTATAAGTTCAATTGAGAACTCAACATCTATTCTTGGAGGAAGACCAGGAAGTTCCTCGGGAAATACTTCAGCGAATTCCTTCACAAAAGGCATTTCTTCAAGGGTGGTTTCTTCCTTGGACTCAATCATCTGAGCCAGATATGCGTGCTCATAAGGCAGTAATATCCACGCTTGAGATGATGGAGCTAAAGGAGATTCATCTTCCTCCTGACACTTGTAAAGAATCGGGGGTCGATTCTCCATATGGAGTGTGATTTCCCTCTCCCGACAATTTATGTTGGCTCTATATAAGGAAAGCCAATCCATGCCAAGAATTGCATCAAATTCCACCAAAGGGAGTATGACGAGGTTTGCCGGGAAATTCAATCCAGAGATTAAAACAGGGGAGGACTTATACTCATGGGATGCAATGATTTCCCCATTTGTCGTACTCACCGACATCTTTACTTCCAGGATTTGTGGTGGTGCTGTGATTGTTCTACTAAACATTCAAGATATAAAAGAAAGTGTAGAACCTGAATCAAAAAGTATGTTCTCTATTCTTGAATGAATAACTAGCGTACCTATCACCACTTCATTGTCGGGGTTCACTTCAGCAGAAGTGATGGAAAAAGTTCTTCCTTGCTGTCTTGGAGGTTGCTGGTTGCCTCCGATAACCCTTGGATTAGGGCACTGATTTACAAAATGACACGGTTCTTTGCATTTGTAGCATTGAACAACAGGTTGAGGTTCGAACGGAGCGTTCCTCTCCTCTATCGTAGTCGCGGGTCCTTCTTGCTGACAGTTAACAGCTAGGTGCCCTTCTCTTCCACACTTGAAGCATTTTCTTGTCTCCCTAAGGCAATTTCCAGGGTGCTTCTTTCCACGCTTTTGGCAAGTGGGGTGCTGGAACTTCTTAGCGCCGTTGGATTTATCCATCAGACCACCAGCATTGAAGTCCACCTTACGCTTCTTGTCCCCATGATACCCCTGTGATTCTCCGATCTCCATTTCAACCTTGAGGGCACATCGGACAATTTCCTCATAGCTGTCGAAGTCACGGATCGCTAATGCTTTCCGCAAGCTAGGCTTCAGCCCACCAAAGAAGCAGTCAACCTTGCATTCGGGGGTAACGACAAACCCAAAAGCGTATCGTGCAAGCCTTGTGAAGTTTACCTCGTACGCTCCCATAGATTCTTCATCTTTCTGTTTGAGGGAAAGGAAGTCCCTTTCCATCTTAAGATGGAGGGTGTGTGGAAAATATTTATCAAAAAACATCTTCCGGAATTCCTTCCATTCCAAAGCCTCGATCTCCTCCTCAGGCTTCGTATTTTTGATCAACGTCCACCATTGATCAGCTTCACCCTCCATATGATAAGCCTCCAGGAGAACCTTCTCTTTTTCAGAGCATTGGAGGATGGAGAATATCTTTTCAATGGAGTTGATCCATTGTTCAGCGATCGTGGGATCGGATGATCCACTAAAAGTAGGAGGCCTTTGTCTCATGAAGCTTTCAATAGCGACTTGTTATTTCTTTGGGGGGGTTGAACGTTCCTCTTGACCAGTGTTTCTATTCAAAACTTGAGTTAGCTAAGAGAGAAGCATGACAAAGTTCGCGATTCCCGCTCCCATTGGATTGGGCATCTCATAAGTACAATCATCACACTGATCTTCACAACGGTTGTTAGCCCGAGTTCTCCTATTACTGGCCATTGGCTGGAATAAAAGGAAAGTTAGGGGTAACACATAAAGGTTAATCCAAAGACAAAAGTTGATGACTTATAAATAAACTTTAATCTCTTTAACTCATGAGTCTATAGGATTCAATCCAGGATTTTCATGATCTTCCTTCTAACATATATTCTTAGGGGCATTTTTCCCTTAATAAGGGTTCATACTAAGATTGTGAATTTATCAAAACATATCCCCCGGGAGTGTCGTAACCAAGAGTGCAGCAAGGCCCATTGTCGTGCACCAGTTCCCGTTCGAGTCTAGCTCAAAGCGGTGTTTTCGGGTTTTACCCCTAGGATACATTTGTGCCAGAGCCGCCTCTACCTGCTCGTATCCAGACAGGGATGTATTTGTTTCATAAAACACTTACTTAGTATTTACCAAAACATAGGTATTCTTTTATTATGCTTAGTCTTGTATCTAAGGCTTTACTAGGGTTTCTTAATCCCAAAAATAACTAAACCTATCCTCTGATACCAACTATGACAACCCTGCTTTTTATTACATCTTAAACATGCTTTATTACAAAAAAAACTTCACTTGATACAACAAAGAAGATCGAGAGGTTTAGTGTCTTTGGGTCTTAGGATCATTACATAAAAACTTTAAACTTGAAATACAACATCTTTTTTGAAAACTTCCTTTACATGACCACTACATTCCTTCGTACTTAGCATTGCATGGGATAACCTGAGGACATGCATAAGAAAAGGGTGAGCTATAAAGCCCAGTAAGGGAGTACACAATGAATAACATGAGGAGTACAATACATGTTAGGCAATAGGCATATCAATAGAGCATAAGAAAAACATGAACATAAAGGCATGATAAAGCGTGATAATAATAACATGGAAATGTGGCAACAACACTTAACATTGAATTAGCATGAGCCAAGGCTCATTGAACATGGAGCATGAGTAAAACCTCATTGCACTTAAAGCATGAGTAAACCCTCGTTGCACTTGAATTAGCATGAGTAAACACTCATTGCACATGACGTATCATGATACTATTCTTTACCCAATGCATTGGAGCCCTATAAAGGGCACACCCTTCTTAAACATTTCATTTCATGCATAAGTGTGCCACATGGATCATAAAACATGGATTCATAAAACATAATCATTTCTTCCACGATAAAGGAATGTGGAATTCATACATGAAACTTTATAATCAATATGTAAATGTGCATAAAGGTGAATACCCTTGATGGAGAAATGGGCATGGTATTCACTATACAAAGACGTTGGCTTAGAAAATCGGTACGATTTCGGCAGCGTAACGGCGTGACATAAGAATTCATAAAAAAGGTTGATGAGAGAGAAAGGGGTTTCTCATCATATTTACATGTAATGGACAGTAAAGAGATCATATATATACATGTCCCAACAATAGAAATTGAATTTAGATTCATGATACAAAAGTATTGCTTGAATGTAAAAGAAGATAGAGAAGTTCCTTTCGGAATTTCGGCACAGTAACGGGTGTACATGGGAGGCATTTAATGAGAGAGAATGGGTTATACCATCATTAAAACAATAAGAGGACAGTATTGGGGAGGTGAAAAACCATACCCCAACATTCATAATTGAAATAAAAAGGGAAATACAACTTAAAAAAATTGACAAAAAAATGAGAAAGGAAGAAAACCCCTTACTTGGAAGTGTTCTTCCAAAGGCTAGAGAGAGGCTTATTGGGATCTTGGGGCAACTTGGAAGGATTCTAGAGAGAGTAGGTCAGATGTTGGACGAACTTCAAGGGCTTTGAGTGAGGAGGAAGTGGGAGCTTGGGTGGGTTTATATAGGAAAGGTGAGAGAATTCTTTATTATTTAGGTTTGGGACCCCTTATATTAAACTAATCCAAACCACAAACCATCCCATGGTATTTTCCCATGGTTTCTGGAAATAGAAAAGAGTAAAACAATATTTTACAAGGACAAGGTCCGAAATTATTAAAAAAATTAGGGTTTATTATGTGGAGGTGAGTTACACTCCCATGGAAATTAATTTAAAAAGGCAAAGTGTTGAATAAGTCTTGAGGGCTCCATTAATGCTTTGAAAATTAAGTCAAACAAACCCAAAACCTCATTATTTTAATGATAAAACACATATTGTCAGAACATAAGGATTATGGTATTTTATTACATCACCATTGGATCATTATGATGTCATAAAACACATTATATATTTAAATGGTATTTAATTTTTACCCAAAAATTTGACTGTCTCAGAAAATTATGAAAAATTCACCGTTGGATAATTTTGACGTCCTGATTCCAAAAATAATATTTATTTTATCTAAATAATTTTCTAAATATGTGAATTTTCACTTTTAAAATAAAAACTGACATTTATAAAAAAATTCACGGGTTTTGACAAAAATGGCTTTCAAACCTTAATAAAATTTTTAATTGCATTCATAAAATTATAAGATCATTTATATTTAATAAAAATTAATGTAATATTAATAATAATATTTTATTAAAATATTATTTAATTCAAAAATCCTTTAATTTAATAAAATATAATTCTTAATTAAATAATAACTAAAAACACCATTTGTACTTTAAAAACTAATTACAATGTATCAAAAATGACTAGAAATTATATTCATTATTATATACAAAAGTAATGTGCATGAATATGGTACTACTTATTTGTTACATAACCCCTTAAAATAGCCGCATAAGACCTAAGGTTAAGGTGTGCGATGGTGACAGACTCTTGGGGTTGCTCGGATAACATCGCTCGAGTTGTAATTTCAATCAACTTCCATTTTTCCCGTAGACGATCACGTTCGAGCTTGACTTGATGAAGCTCAGCTTGGGCTTGGTCAAGGGAAAAGCCCAAAGATTCCACCTCTTTTCCGAGCTCCGACAAATGGGCTTCATAAGGGGAAATTCTACTGGATGGGGCCATCGCTTCCTTTGTCTGAGTAGAGAATTGGTTCGTTAAAGCCTTATATTTAAACTACCCAGATGATCACTGTTCAACGGCTATAAAAGTAACGGTCTCAAATCTTAACGTAAAACTAATGAAGTTGACATATTATAAAAAAAATTCATAAAGAAACATTTAACTGGATCAAGAGGGATTTTCCATTAATGAAACTTTGGGTCGTTACACGCCTCACCAATGCATGGTACTCAAATCTACCACAAACAATAAAAAAAACTTTAAAGAAAATTCATGAATATATTGACCTCCCCCCAATCCGAGTCTCGATTTATCCTCTCATTTCCGATAGTATGATATTATTTGGTGGTTTGGGTGTAGGAAGATAGAGATATTGATAGAGAGAGAGAGAGAAAGAAAAGAAGAAAAGTGGGTTGAGAAACATAAAGACATGAATTGATTAAACTTGAATTTAAATTACAAATAAAAATAAAACTGAAATAAAACTAAAAAGAGAATAAAAGAAAAATAAGAAATGAGGGAGGAAGAGAGGATCAGTAGTGACCCATGCCCCGATGGGGTCCCTCCTTGGCTTTGGGTGTCAAGCTGGTAATTTTGGAAGGAGGAGAGGGCATCCTTTTATAGGCAGATTTCGGTCCCCCGAAGGTTTGCGCATTTTTGGACCCATAAATGGAAGATTCACACTTTGACCCCTTATTAAATATTGTTCATAAATGTGTTGGCCGTGTAGACTCAAAGTATTAGCATATTTGGACAGCGGATGAAGGAGTTATTAATTTTTCAATCTCGGTTTCTGTTTCTAGGTGAAGCTTCCAGGATGGTTCCTGCAAAAGTGTGTCTTTTAATGGCTGCGTTAATGACTTTAAAAATCCCTCATATTTGTTGGAGAGTCGTATATAGATGTCATAGTTAATCTCCAAGTAGAATCAATGCAGTTTATGGTGTTTTGGCCGAGTTGTTATTCCGTTACAATTGTGGTGTCCATGCTGTCCCCCAGAAAAATGTCCAATTTCAATGAATTGTTAGACCCACTAGATGGCCGAATCAGCTCCTAGTCCAGAATACAAAAATGTAGGAAATTAAATAAGGATCCTAAAATAATTTTAATCAGAATATTTGAAATTATATTTTTCAGGAAATGACCAAAATACCCTTGACGTAAAAATCAATCAAAAATACAAAATTAGTCATTTTTCATAATTTTCCTCCTTTTCATTCTAAAACTCAAATTACCCATTATTTTTATAAGACAATGAAATACATGGGTTTTATCATTTAAAAAAAGTAACAAATACTCATTATTTTATAAAAAAATATGCATGTAAATTTTCCCTGTCACTCTTGTTAGGATATTTGTGAGGTGGGGCCCACATGAGCCCCACCCCTTCACATTCCATTAACTCCTCTAACCCCCCCCCCCCTCTTTAAGTTGTTATCCTTAAATTGTGTAACTATACCCTCTCTCCTCTTTAATCATGCCAGAACACACTTAATCAATGAAGTGAGTTATGTGTTTGAATTTTGTAATTTGAACCCTGGGCATGTTTTAATAAAATAAGAGGAGATTATTTTATTTTGAAGTTAGTTTTGTTGTGTTGGGATTTGGGGAAGGGAGAGACTTGGTTTCTTTTGAATAACTTCATCTTCCCATGAAGAATGTCTCCACTTCAATGAAGAATGCTAACTCTATGATGAAGAATGTTGATTCGGTGGCCCGTGTTTCTTTACCCTCTTCTTCCTCTGCAGCAAGGGAGGAAACACCGACGACGACGAAATCGACACCATCATCTGTGGTGCTAGACAACTGTGAACTTCCTACAAGGTAGGGGTGTGTTTATGAATGAGAAACGTTTTTTCCCTTCCATTTTTTTGGTTCTATCTAAACCATTTGATATCGAATTAATGCGGAAGGAACCAGACCAAACTAACACGGTCTGATCCCTCCGTCATTCTTGTTGTATGGTGTTCTCCTACCGTACTCGAGCAGTGAATCAGGGAAAGTTTTTATAGCCGATTGAAGGCCCGTAAAACATCAGAAACTACCTCGGAACATCAAGACGACCTAAGAGTTGGAGTTTTCTAGCAAACAGATCATCAGAATGAAGGACGGATGCATCGAGAGATGTGCTGGCCAGAGGCGTCATTTCTGGAAAATTCCAGAGTACACAATGTGTACTTCCAAATCACATGCCGTGTAGTACAAGCGTTTAGAGACATAAGTAACAAACATCATAAGAAGTGACACAAGGCATGTAACACCGGTCACACGGCATGTACTGTCCACATAGTTTGACAGGGGAGACATCGATGGAAATGGCGTGTATTTAAGGGAAATACATGGACACAGACATAAATACATGGCCACAAGGCACGATGTGTATTATCTTCTTTGAAAGGCATAAGCGGCTTCGTGAGGCTCGATCTGTAATTTGGGTGATACACGGACACGTGTAGAACCACACGACCAAGAGGCACGACATGTACTACCTTCACCATGGCAGAAGCAACTTCATGATGACTCAGCGTGTGTTATGGGAATACAGATACACGGGGTGGAGTACACGAGCATGTACTCCACCACATGGCCTGACATGGCCAGTGTACACGGAGGTGACCCCAGAAGTTTGGACACGGCGTGTAACCATACCACACGCCGTGTATTTACTTTTTACATGAACATACCTTCGACACGGGCTGTTGTACATGGACAATACTCATGGACGGAATACATGGCATGTAACCATACCACACGCTGTGTACTTACTTCTTACACGTCCATCCCTGTGAAACGGGCCGTTTCACACGGGAAGTACCTTGTGTCTGATGACACGGTGTGTATTGATTACCTACACCCTGCGTACTTTAGGAAAATGGTTTGGTTGTCTTGCTCTCTGTGACTCGGGAAAATTTTTCTTAGTTTTTACCTATGACGTGGGACAGAACGTTGGGATACATCATCTCTAGTCTTCATGACGATTGATGTATCCACCCCTTTGACTCGAGGAGCGGACCCTCCCAGAATCGATTGTGCTGTGCGCAGGAACCCTAGAGCTGGCTGCGACTATGACGACGGTGGCGACTGTACTTGGATCCTACGTGGGTTCGGTAGTGAGGACGACTGTACTTGGATCCTCCGTGGGTTCAGAAGTGATGAAGATTATACTTGGATCCTACGTGGGTTCGACAGCAATAGTTATTGTACGAGGATCCTACGTGGGTTCAGCAGCGACGACTTCTGTAGTTGGATCCTACGTGGGTTTGGTAGGGGAGATGATTCAGAGGCTACATCTATCATCTCCACCCCTTTTCGTGAGTAGTATACCTATGTGAGCTGAGTCTTGACTTTAAATCATTATCATCGATGTGAATGTCGTGCTTTCCTATGTGGATTGGGTTGTAATTTCCTGTGTGAATTGGGTTGTGCTTTCCTATGTGGATTGAGTTTTGTTTTCCTCTATAGATTGGGTTTTGCTTTCCTGTGTGGACTGAGTTGTACTTGGGCTTGTGTATTGGAGCCGAGCTGGAATTGACAACTTAGGTATATGTATGGGCATATACCTAAGAAGAGTTGGTTGATACTTCGTGTTTGTACCCTTCCTTTCTGGTTTATCCTTTGTGGATTATGGGAAACCTTCGGGGGTCTTGGGGTCCTTATTGAGTGTCATATACTCAAACTTGCACGGGCTATTCCCTCACTACGTTGTGTTGGTTTCAGATGACGGAAAACGCTGATCGTGGTTGAGGCTTGTGGAGTAGGACGGTACTCGGAGGTGGACTAACAGGTAGGATATACACGGAGCAGACGACCAGACCCGAGGAGCTGAGGTGATCATCTGTACCCACCCTTCAGGTGGAATAGCCGGAGGACGACTCAGTGGTTTCTGATTTACTTTACTACTACTGTACTTTCCTTTCAGTTGTACTGTACTTTTCAGTTGAGTTTATATTCTGGCCCATTTACTTTTCAGCACTTACTTTTGTACTCAGTTTACTTAGTGTTTACTTCAGCTTTCGTACTCTATGGTGTTTGTTTTCTTATATAAAGGTAATGCCTTCCCTTTTATCAGGATTTATGCCTTTGGTGCTAGTCGCTAGCCCTTGGCCTATGGAAGGCGGGCTTGGGGTAGTCATAGCACGGGCCCCGAGGATGGGTCGTGACAAATTGGTATCAGAGGGAGGTTCTACCACAGAACTCAGGACTCTGATAATTACTTCTATGTGAAGAAATAGTGTTTAGGGTATTGAGTGTGGTTATCAGTCCAGGGAGTCCAGTGTTGGTGCAGCGGCCTACGTATCCATACACTAGGACACTGACTTCTGATTTTACAACTCAATTGACGAAAAAATTGATTGGATGTGTGTTTCAAAAGTTTTCTTAGTGATTACTTTATATCAGCTCACCAGGTATACAGTATTGACCGTGGCGCACCCATTTATTTTCAGGATGTCCCCACAATGGCAGCCAGGTAGGGTTCTGAGCTTTGTGCGAGATGGCATCCCACCGAGCGATGAGGCCTCGAGGCAGGGCCCCATTATAGTAGAGGCACCAATGATACCTCTACCCGCCGAGCCATTGATGCCACCAGCCCCAGCAGCTGAGAGTTCACATCGCCTGAGTGCACTACATGTGTTTCAGCGTTAGAGACTGCCCAGGTTCCCCTGGGAGATGGACCCTCAGGCAGCTGAGGATTGGTTGGAGGTTCTTGTTCGAGTTTTCAGATTAGTGGGGACACCAGCAGATCTCATGGTGATCCTTATGGTGAGTCTCCTTCACACGACAACAGGTAGATGGTGGGGCCTGATGCTCCAGGTGCACGGCGAGGAATCTCTCCTTTGGTCGGAATCTGAGAGCCTTTTCTGCTCGGAATTCATTTCATCCACCCTCCGTGCGGTGCGCATCCAGGAGTTACTATAGCTGCGACAGGACAACATGTCAGTAGCCTAGTACTCGGTGATATTTAATGATATTTCGCACTACTCCATGGACATGGTATGTGACCCATTCTTCTGGGTCCGGACCTTCGAGCAGGGACAAAATCATGAGATCACGACATCAGTGATCTCCCTCAGCATTCCAACGCAGGCAGGAGTACTGGAGAGAGCCCTTCTTGTGGAGTGCTTTCTTGCTGAGGCTACACCAGCAACGAGACCTACCACATGGCGGCACATAGTGCAGTCTTCTACAGCTAGCAGTAGACATAAGTTGTAGAGGTCCAAGCGGACCAGGCCATCAGGTGGACAACCTCCGGACACTGGTTCAAATGTACGGGGCACACATAGTAGAGCTAGTCATACGAGAGGCAGACAGTGCTATGCATGCGGAGGACAGGGCCACATGGCTCAGGACTGTCCGACCTTCCATGCAGAGGAGAAACCGACGTTTGAGGGACAACCAAGACAGAGGCAGAGGTTCGACCATGGCGGTCCGTAGGGAGCAGGTGGACGAGGCAGAGGAGCTGGCTGAGCAGCGGGTGTTGCGCGACTCTTTGAGGTTCTACCACCACCACCACCACCAGGAGGTCCACCCCGACCAGAGGGGGCTGGATGATAGAGGTAGGCCCAGCTCCAGGAAGTGGAGAATTATGACCACAGAGCACCTCAGATGATTCAAAGTACTATCTATGTCTACTCTACCCTTTCTGCAGTTCTTATGGACACATGATCGAGTAATTCTTTTATTGTCGCTGCCCTTGTTCGGAGCTCGGAGATTCTGACGGAGCCGTTGGCTTGATCCTTATGTCTAGAGACTCCTATAGGAGCAGACTCGATAATTACGCATTGGTGCTAGCAGTGTGAGCTTACTCTAGGAGGCGAGAGCTTGTCTAGGATCTTTCTGTAGTAGCGTCGAGGCCTTATGACGTCATCTTGGGCATGGATTGGTTATCTACGGTCCATCCTCAGATCGACTGTATTAGGCCCAAGGTACAATGTTTCTACACTGATGGGAGTAGGTTCACCTTCACTGGTGAGAAGGGAGCCTTTGCAGCATATGATGGACTCACACAGAGGAGAGGATAGCCGATCACTCATCAGTTGTCTAGTATCATCCTAGGATCAGTTGATGTGTAGAGTCTGAGTTTTCCTGTAGTGGTGGATCAGTATGCATACGTTTTTACTGACGACGTTCCAGGAATACCTCCTCATAGAGAGGTAGACATCCATATTAATCTAAACCCCGTGACAGCCCCGATATCTACTCCAGCATATCGGATGGCTCCCGCTGAGCTTCGAGAGCTATGAGTATAGCTGGAAGACTTGCAGGGCAAGGGATTCATCTGTCCCAGTGTTTCACCCTGGGCTTCCCTGATCTTGTTCGCCAAGGAGGATGGAAGCTTGCGACTGTGTGTCGAATACCATCTCCTGAATCAGGTGACTTTGAAGAACAAGTATCCACTTCTGAGGATTGATGAGATCTTCGATCAGCTTAAGGGAGCACGTTGGTTCTCGAAAATAGACTTCAGGTCGGGCTATCATCAGCTCAGAGTTCGAGATGAGGATGTGCAGAAGATGGCCTTCAAGTTTCGGTATGGCCACTATGAGTTATTGGTTATTCCTTTTGGCGTAACCAATTCTCCAGTGGTGTTAATGAGTCTCATGAAAAGGATCTTCCAGCCTTACCTCGATCGATTTGTCATAGTCTTCTTCGACGACATATTGATTTACTCAACTACTGAGGAGGAGCACGCCTACCACATGCGGGTTGTACGGGACACACTACGAGAGCACCAGCTTTATGGTAAGCTCTTGAAGTGTTTGTTCTATATTCGAGAAGTCCACTTATTGGGGAATGTCATCTTAGAGGTAGGAGTTACGGTGGACCCTGCGAAGATCGAGGCAGTGCTAGCTTGGGAGCCACCTAAGAGCGTGACAGAGGTGCGGAGTTTCCGAGGTCTGGCTGGGTACTATTGGAGATATGTGCCAGACTTATCCATAGTTGCAGCACCACTTTCAGCTTTGAAGAAGAAGGGGAAACCCTTTTTTTGGTCGGATAGATGTCAGCAGAGCTTCCAGGAGTTGAGACAGAGATTGACTAGTGCACCCATATTGAGGCTATCAGAGGAGGGAGTAGGTTATGTAGTTTACTGCGATGCATCAGGGACCGGGCTCGGGAGTGTCCAAATACAGGAGCGGGCAGTGATTGACTATGGATCATGACAGTTGAGGCAACACAAGCAGAACTACGCTACCCATGACTTGGAGTTAGCAGTAGTGGTCTTCGCCCTGAAGATGTGGCGACACTATCTGATGGGAGAGTGCTTTACAGTCTATTCTGACCACCAGAGTCTCAGGTACATCTTTTCGCAGAAGGACCTGAACCTAAGACAATGGCAATGGCTCGAGTTTTTCCAGGACTATGACTTTGAGATAGTCTATACTCCTGGGAAGGGGAACGTAGTAGATGATGCTATCAGCAGGTGGTCGGGCATCCAGCTACTTGGAGAGGTGACAGAGTAGCTAGCCGCGTTTCAGATATCCTTCTTGGATAGAGATGGAGTGGCCTTTCTACAGTCACTAACAGTATCTCCTCCACTACTTCAATAGGTCAGAGAGGCACAATGTGGGGACATTGACTGTGAGACGCGACATGCATAGATATCTTCAGGACAAGCACCTAAAGGATTTTCTGTAGGAGCAGAGCACGTCATCCTTTTCAAGGGACGTACCATGGTACTAGCTGTATTGCGGGAGGAGGTAATGAGGGAGTTTCACACTTCCCCATTGGTGGTATATCCAGAAGTAGTGAAGATGTACCAGGATCTCAGACGAAAAAACTAGTGGCTGGGTATGAAGAAGGTTGTGGCAGAGTTTATTTCATGATGCCTCACCTGTTAGTCGGTGAAGGTGGAGCACCAGGTACCAGCAGGCTTGGTATAGCCCTTGGAGGTCCCGGAGTGGAAGTGGGACGATATATCTATGGATTTTGTTACAGGGCTTCCACGTAATTCCAAAGGACACGACTCCATTTGTGTGATTGTCGACCGACTCACCAAGTCGGCCCACTTCTTACCTATCAGAGAACATGGATTAGTGGGGATCTTGGGATGCCTCTACATTTAGGAGATCGTACGGCTTCATGGTGTTCCATCGACTATCATCTCTGATTGGGATGCTCGCTTTACTTCCCGGATTTGGAAGGGTTTGCATGAGGCATTTGGGACACAGCTACACCTGAGCACCACCTTTCACCCACAGAAAGATGGTCAGATGGAGAGGACCATTCAGACTCTCGAGGACATGATTTGTGCATGTGTCCTTGACTTTGGTCACAGCTGGGAGGATTATCTTTCTTTGTTGGAGTTTGCATACAACAACAGCTACCACTCCACCATTGGGATGGCACCATACGAGGCATTGTACGACCGACCTTGCATATCACCTCTGTGATGGATAAACCATGGGGGGTTAGCACTTGTAGGACCCAAGATGGTCCAGGCCACGATGGAAAAGGTATAGATCATCCAGGAGCGGATGAGGACTGCCCAAACCCGACAGAAGTCCTATGCTGACAGGAGGCGGATACCACTAGAGTTCGGGGATGGAAACCACGTTTTCTTACGGGTCTCACCACGACGTGGATTACAGAGATATGGCTAGGGAGGCAAGTTATCTCCACACTTCATCGAACCATTCTAGGTTCTCAAAAGGATAGGCAAGGTGACTTATCGTCAGGCTCTTCCACCTCAGTTGCACCAGGTGCACGACGTCTTCCACGTATCTCAGTTGAAGAGATACGGGCACGACCCGACGCATATCATTGATCACGGGGAGCTAGACATCGATGACGGGGTGACATTTGTGGAGGTCCCGGTGGAGATCGATGATCAACAGGAGAAGGTCCTACATGGATGGTCGATTCCTCTAGTGCGCATCAGGTGGTAGCACAGGAACCTCCAAGAGAGCACATGAGTGCAGGAGGTTCAGATGCATGCGCAATACCCTCATTTGTTTCCCTAGTTTTTGATGTATCTTTACAAGGATATAAATCCCTGAGGTTGGAGTAATGTAAAGACCCGTAAATTTCAAGGAAAGTTTTTTATTAAATTCTTTGGGATTTTATGAGTATGCAGTTTCTGACAGCACCTGATTACGAGGCCCGGAGAGCCCGGAATCAATTTCCGAAGTTTAGCTCGGGTAAGTTCAGTGAACGAACAAGCGGGTTTTTCTATCTTTTGAACCGGTGCTCGGAATTGAAATCCAAAGGCACCGATGGAACTGCAGCACCAGTAATTGCTTAATAGGACCATTCCCGAAGGTGCGTTTGCTCGGGAAGAGTTTTTAAAAATTGAGGATTAAATGTGAAGTAAATAAAATTGTGGTACAATTTTATTTTATTTAACTAAGAGGATATATCCTAAGTGTGGAAGTTGTGGTGGGACCCACTAGTTCATAACTACTCTTGTTAGGATATTTGTGAGATGGGGCCCATACGAGCCCCACCCATTCACATTCCATTAACTCCTCTAATCCCCCTCTTTAAGTAGGTATCCTTAAATTGTGTAACTCTCCCCTCTCTCATCTTTAATCATGCTAACACACACTTAATAAATTAAGTGAGTTATGTGTTTAAATTTTGTAATTTGAACCCTGGGCATGTTTTAATAAAATAAGAAGAGCTTAATTTATTTTGGAGTTAGTTTTGTTGTGTTGGGATTTGGGGAAAGGAGAGATTTGGTTTCTTTTGAAGAACTTCATTTTCCCACGAAGAACGTCTCCACTTCAACGAAGAACGCTAACTCTCCGACGATGAACGTTGATTCGGAGGCCCGGGTTTCTTTACCCTCTTCTTCCTCTACGACAAGGGAGGAGACACTGACGATGACGGAATCGACACCATCGTCAGTGGTTCTAGACAACTGCGAACTTCCTAATAGGTAGGGGTGTGTATATGAATGAGCAACGTTGTTTTCCCTTCCAGGTTTTTGGTTCTCTCTAAACCATTTGCTATCGAATTAATGCGGAAGGAACCAGACCAAACTAACATGGTCCAATCCCTTCGCCGTTATTTGTGTACGGTGTTCTCCTACCTTTCTCGAGCGGTGAATTAAGGAAAGTTTTTGGAGCCGATCAAAGGCCACGAAAACATCAGAAACGTCCTCATAACATCGGGACGACCTAAGAGCGGGAGTTTTGTAGAAAACATATCATCAGAATGAAGGACAGACACCTCGAGAGGTGTGTTGTCCAGAGGCATCGTTTATGGAAAATTACAGAATACACGGCGTGTCCTTACAAAGCACACACCTTGTAGTACAATATTTCAGCGGTAGAAGTAATGAACATCAGAAGAAGTGACAAACGGCGTGTGACACCGGTCACAAGGCATGTACTGTTCACAAAGTTTGACAAGGGAGACTTCGATTGTAACACCCCGAGATTTAATGAAAAATATTCTTAATTTCATTAATGTCTTGTGTTGTACGCTACACCAAAAGGAACTTGCACAACACGCATCCTTAAATTTCCTTGCATTACACGCAATCACGACCTTCCTCGATAGGGTGTGTAGTACACAATACCGAGTTTCACTAAACAACGATATGCTATTAAAATATTATTAAAACTAGACGTTATGAATAGCAATAGCCACTTTCTGAAATTTTGTAAATTTTAGTTTTCAAAATGAGCTTCATTTTTGGATTTGGAATATCGAAATTAGCTTAGGGTGAAATTTTGGTACTTTTTGGATAACTTTCATATTCTGATGAATAGTGAAAATTACTAAATTCTAATTAAAAACAACTTTTTTAATCGAAATAATTAATAGTGATAAATTATTAATTTGAGTGGTTATAAAGTATATTTAGAATATATTTTTAAAATTTAATAGAATTTTGTTCATTGGATGCAAGTTCACATTTAAACCAGACATAAACAAGTGTCAGTCTTTTAATAGTTATTATCTTTTAAAAACACGCTATTTGTTTTGACGACGGGAATTAATTTTTAAATTAGTTAATGTAACTGATATGTTTTGAATTTGGTAAAATAAAAATCATTTTTGAATTCATAATATCAAATATAGCTTAGGCCTAATTTTTGGTATTTTTCTGGAAACTTTCATTTTTTGATGAATAGTGAAACCACTAAGTGGTAGTTAAAAAAACAGAATTTTTCATAAAACTTAATTTTACCGCTTCTGTGAGTAAAATTTCGAAAATTCAAGAGACATGGTTAATATCAAAGACTAAAATGTGGTTCAATGAGTTGAAAATAATTTTTGGTGAATAGTAACTTTTTACTTTTTTTTACCACGGTTAAAAGTAATAGGGTAGTTAAGGGTAAAAATGGTATTATTATTACCCTAACATTTGTCCTAATTCTATTGGATAAGTGTAATTAGACCAAAAACTACCTTAGGAATAAAATATGACCATTTAGGACCACTTGGATTAGATTAGGACATTTATTATTAATTTATTTAAAGAAGAGTTAAAATAGTTAAAATCAAAGTTTAATAAGTAGATAATTTTTAATATAGGGTTATAAATAAGATAAATTCGACAATAAATATTAATTAGAAAGATAAAAATATTTCCTACATAATGGTAGTTTATTTTTAATTTTTAGACATTAAATTATTTAATTTATTTATGACACAACGATGATGCATTAATTATCTTATTAATGAAAAATTGACACAATTGATGTTATAAATACCCAAATAAATGTAATTTGTGACTTTTTATGAATTACACTAATTTTATATGTTAATATTACATGTTAGTATTGATTTAATTAACTTTTTTCTAATTAATCATTCTGTTATGATTATCACAAAAATCAGTTACTAAATAGTGTCAAAATTGACATAAAATTGTTTTTAAAACAAATATTATATTATTAATTGTTATTTTATTCCTAAAAATCTAAGGTTCAGAAAAATGACTTAGATAAGGTTATATAGATTAATAATAAACAACTTGGGGTTCGTTGGGCTTGTTATAGTAAGTTTATTAACCTTATAGTGTAAGAACACAAAAAGACAGGGTAAAAGTTAACTTATCTAACTTAATGTTAAATCTAAATGATAAGGTTAAAATAGGAACCTAAACTTGTCTAAATTCTATTGGATGAGAGGATTACGACCCATAACCACCTTAGAATCAAAATTAATCAATTTGGAGCTATTTAAAACCGAATTTGGGTTTATAATAAAATAATACTTTTAGTTATTCCAAAGGTCCCCCTCTCCTCCCTTATAAAAGGGCACCTCCTCCCTCTCTTCCTCACACAACTTTGAGCCTTCAATCTCTTCCAACCCCTGAAAAATTCTCTTCTCCAATTCCCTAGAGACATCCTAGAGGTCCTGGTCTTCATAAAAGACCAATTTTAGTGCCCTAAGAGGAGGACTCAAAGAGGCGATTCAAAGAAGAGGTAATGTCCGTTACCGATTCTTTCAACTTTATTTCTTCTTCCACTTCTTCTTCTTAGGTTGTTTCACTATGAAGTAATAAAATAAGTACCACTAATATACTGATATGTTATTATAAGTATGAAACAACCATATTTCACCATCTATCCATCCTACGGAAAACAAAATCACTGCACGTGCGTACGTACGGAATACCGTCTCCACGCCATGGTGTAATCTATTCTCCACCACCACCTTAATTGGATGGGTATAATGGTGTACATAATAACTATATATTATTATTGTAATGTGATATTGATTCTGAAATAGTATACATACACTCCAACACAATTCCACGATCATGAGAACGATATCATCGCTCGTGCGTACGTACGGACTACCGTCTCCACGATGCGATGAGATTCATTCTCCACGTTAACCATTCATGAATGATTATAAAGTATATATAATAATTAATCATGAAATATATGAAATAATAATTATACTGGATTTATGTGTATATATATGCATGTCATCTACTTAATTCCATTCAACTCAATAAGGAAACGAAAATAGCGTTCATGCGTATGTACGGCCTACCGTCTCCATGAATGGTGTATTTCATTCCTTTTATCGATATATAATATATATGTATATGATGAATATATATTATATATAAATCATTTTTTACATTCTGTAATTATTTAAATTAGAATATAAGTAATAATATCAAGAACAACAAGTCAAAACACATACGATAAATAAAATGATTTTACCCAAAACGCTACTTTAACATGGAATTTACAAAAGAACGGGTAATATAAAGTCATAAGGGAAACATATATGATATCATAACAATGAATATGATTCTATAATAAGTCAATGACATTATTTAAATCATTATACAGGAGGTTCAGATATGTAGGATGCATATCGGACCTTAGGTAAGGCATAATTGTGCAAATCTCATTTTTATCCGAGATTGCTTATTCGTAACTGTTTACTGGGGTTATTCCTATCATCCATGTCCATGTTTTATAAAAGTGTTTTCATGTATGTTTAAATTCCTTTTTACCCATTTTTTACTTTTACTACATGGTATGTTAGGAATCTTTCTTTTATTTTACGTTACGATGTACTTTTTTGACTTTTCTGGAAAAAGTACGTGAAGAATGTTTTTTAACATATACGGCATGAATGGATTTTTACGGTTGTATAAAGACTTATTTTCATGAAACTTACTCCAAAAGATTTCATGACTATTTTCAACAAAATCCTTTTCTTTTAAAATTTCATGATGTTTTGTGAAAAGAAATTGATTTTGAAGAAGAAAGGATATTTTCCTCAAGAATTCATTTCCAGTGTTTTATCAAAACCATTTTCTATATAAGATGACATTATTTCATATGTGTATTTTTCAAGTATAATGTCTCTATGATTTACATGGTTTGAATTTTCTTATGATGAAATATCCATTTGTTTTATATGGATTATGTGATGATAGGGTGATGTTTATGAAACCCATTTTATTCTTTGGGTTATGATGAATGTTTTAAGTTTATTTTTTGGCACAAGTAAGAATGATTTCACTATGAGATGGGTGGGACCTATACCTCCCTCCAATGCATTGGGTAAAGATTTTATATATAAAGAGATAGACATGGCTGTAACGGTAAGTTAATCCGGTTCAGTGTTACAAGACTGAAACGAGGAGTGAACTCGATTCAGAACAGGACTTTGTCCACTAAGATGGTCTTGGCAGCAATGCCTTGGCTAATATGGAAATCATTACATGTGATTAATAGATGCCACAATTACATGTTTTATTCCCATGCTATTTTATAATTTTTAATGTTTCTTTATGATCTATGCCTTATTTACTTTTATGTATTATGTCATTTCCAAGCTTTTGATGTTTAAACATTATGTTCATGTTTTTATGTTAAAATGTATATGGTATGTTTTATTTTATCCATGCTTACCCTTACTGAGCATTTGAGATCACCCTTTTAATGTTTTATTTTCCCCCAGGATTAAAAGAAAGGTTTTAGGTAAGGAAACAAAAAGTGGAAGATCTTTATGGGAGATGTTGAAGATCTTTCACCACGATTAGAAGATTACGTTCCATGTTTCCTAAGACACTAAACTATTACGGTCCTTGTGTGTCTGTTTTTGTTATGTATTAAGTATTCCGCAAAAGTAATGTAATTTCCATGTACGTCAAGCTTCAGGTCTCTACAGTTGGTATCAGAGGAAAGGTTTAGTCAACCTTTGGAAACTAGGATGCGAAAATATTATTGAGATCCCTAGAGATATTTCTAAGGTATGTCTAGGGATGCCCCTAAGGATAAGTATACGTATAGGATATAGTCCTAGAACTATGGTAACGATATTAGAATTTAACCAAAGATGTTAGATATTTAGGGTGCTCTCCCTTTACTATGTTGTTTTCCCTAGCATGATTTTTTCCTCTCACACTATTCTTTTTGGGTTTTAGAAAATGGCTGCAAACAGGAATATTGATGATAATGGAGGATATGACGGACAATGGAATGATATTCTTCATGAGAAACCTAATAAAATGGGATTTGGAATTACAAACATCGTTATTATGCCTAATCAGCAATCTCATAATATGATCAATAATCTCAACTTTGATAAGATTCCTGACTCTGATAATAAGAGAAAGATGGAGTTTCATGATGACCATAGAGGAAAGAAAGTTCAATTTCCCTCATGTAAATCATGTGGGAAGAGGCATCGGGGAGATTGTTTCAAGGGAACTGGAAGATGCTTTGGGTGTGGAAAAGAAGGACACAAATCCAGTAAGTGCAATGGAAAAGGTTTAGTTAACACCATGGATGAGGATAATGGTATTGCTACGACATCAACAATAGTTAAATGTTTTAAATGTGGAATGTATGAGCATTACGCAAACCAATGCCCTAAGGGAAAGTCTCATAAAGAGAATTAGTACGGTCATATGGGTAGTGTTTATGTTGATGATGATGAAGAGATTACAAATGATATGTGAGATGAAATAATTGTTGAAGCTCGGTCAATGGTTTAGGAAGGTAGTGGAATCCAGTGTAATGTTGTATAAGTTATATCATGGTACTATGGAATAAAGAGACATCTATGGATTGTTACACTATTGTATTTCCTTGAGTTTTGAAAGTGTATGATTAATGGTACCAGTATCCATGAAAGGTTATTCAGATATTTTTGGAATGTAGATGATATGCGCATAATGAAGGGATAAGGATAAAATTAAATGTTTGATAGTATTCATGAGCTCATGATTGATATAAGGAGAAGGTTATATCATGGTTTGAGTATATAGAATTTTTGGATTTTGGTATGTGGAAGGAGTTAACTTTTGACAGCATTCATGTTTTCACTAAGGTTTAATGGGTATTCATTTTTCAAGAGAATACATGATTAAGGAATTCACATGATTGGAATGTGACCAACAAGATATATGGGGGATAAATTATGGTATTCACACGCTTGGTTGATGACATTTCAAGTAATCGTTTTCCTTATACTATGATCTTGGACCAAAGTATTTTAGATAAGTCTAAATATTGGAATGGATTACGGATAGAACTTCTTTTTTGATATTATTTATGGGATTTTATAGTAATGTAGTTTTAGAAAAAGGACAACTTGCAGGATGGGTGACAACCCATCGCGTCGGACAAGGCTGTGGGAATCAAACCCACAACCAAAGTGCAACTGGCCTTTATCACCTACCACTAGCCTAAATGAAGTCCCTGTTTAGTAGAAACTAGTTTTATTATATTATGCAGTATGATATATGAAGTTTATGTACATTTTAGGAACCATATATGATTAATCTCACTATAGATGGACTAATGTATTTTTTGATAACTTTTCTAACCTTTTGTTTGAGACAGATGGAATGACCCATCATTCTATCACATGATCTGCTAACACATCATGAATGACAAATTAAACTTCATTTATTTAAGATATGAAGTGGAAATTGTCCAAATAATGACCAACGGTGAGACTATACCAAAATCACAAAATTATTTCTTCTAAATCCAATTTCAACAACTTTAGGGAAATGATCTTAAAAACCAAAAATGTTGTCCCAGTGCTCTTATATCTGATGAATCAGATGGTACCTTAGATCATGACAAATTTATGGCTTTGTGATTGCTGGTTTTTCCATATCCATGTTCTCTACCACTCTCCATCGGAACATGATGGTTAGATTTCTCTCCATATCCATATTTTCACCTATGTGGAAACCCAGTGATTAGTTTATTTGGGTAACCGTTAAATTTCATAATTTTGTTTTTAAAGATTTGTTTTGGTATTCCTTTTTACAATGTGGGTTTCTATTAAAGAAACTTTCGAGTAGTAAACCATTTATAACCCCGACGAATTTCGAGGGCGAAATTCATTATAAGGGGGGTAGAATGTAACACCCCGAGATTTTATGAAAAATATTCTTAATTTCATTAATGTCTTGTGTTGTACGCTACACCAAAAGGAGATTGCACAACACGCATCCTTGAATTTACTTGCATTACACGCAATCACGACCTTCCTCGATAGCGTGTGTAGTACACAATACCGAGTTTCACTAAACAACGATATGCTATTAAAATATTATTAAAACTAGCCGTTATGAATAGTAATAACCACGTTTTGAAATAATATAAATTTTATTTTTCAAAATGGAATTCATTTTTGGATTCGGAATATCAAAATTAGCTTAGGGTGAAATTTTGGTACTTTTCGGATAACTTTCATATTCTGATGAATAGTGAAAATTACTAAATTTTATTTAAAAACAACTTTTTTAATCGAAATAATTAATATTGATAAATTATTAATTTGATTGGTTATAAAGTATATTTAGAATATATTTTTACAATTTAATACAATTTTGTTCATTGGATGTATGTTCACATTTAAAACAGACATAAACAAGTGTCAATCTTTTGATAGTTATTATATTTTAAAAACACGCTATTTGTTTTGACGATGGGAATTAATTTTTAAATTAGTTAATGTAACTGATATGTTTTGAATTTGGTAAAATAAACATAATTATTGAATTCATAATATCAAATATAGCTTAGGCCTAATTTTTGGTATTTTTCTGGAAACTTTCCTTTTTTGATGAATAGTGAAACCACTAAGTGGTAGTTAAAAAACAGAATTTTTCATAAAACTTAATTTTACCGCTTCTGTGAGTAGAATTTCGAAAATCTGAGAGACACGGTTAATATCAAGGACTAAAATGTGGTTCAATGAGATGAAAATTATTTTTGGTGAATAGTAACTTTTTACTTTTTTTACCACGGTTAAAAGTAAATAGGGTAGTTAAGGGCATAAATGATATTATTATTACCTTAAAACATGTCATAATTCTATTGGATAAGTGTAATTCGACCAAAAACAACCTTAGGAATAAAATATGACCATTTAGGACCACTTGGATTAGATTAGGACATTTATTATTAATTTATTTAAAGAAGGGTTGAAATAGTTAAAATCAAAGTTTAATAAGTAGATAAATTTTAATATAGGGTTATACATAAGATAAAGTAGAAAATAAATATTCATTAGAAAGATAAAACAATTTACTACATAGAGGTATTTTATTTTTAATTTTTAGACATTAAATTATTGAAATTATTTATGACACAACGATGATGTAGTAATTATCTTATTAATGAAATATTGACATAATTGATGTTATAAATACCCAAATAAATGTAATTTGAGACTTTTTATGAATTACACTAATTTTATAGGTTAATATGACATGTTAGTATTTATTTAATTAACTTTTTTATAATTAATTATTCTGTTATGATTTTCACAAAAATCAATTACTAAATAGTGTCAAAATTGACATAAAATAATTTGTAAAACAAATATTATATTATTAATTGTTATTTTATTCCTAAAAATCTAGTGTTCAGAAAAATGACTTAGATAAGGTTATATAGATTAATAATAAACAACTTGGGGTTCGTTTGGCTTGTTATAGTAAGTTTATTAACCTTATAGTGTAAGAACAGAAAAAGACACGGTAAAAGTAAAATTATCTAACTTATTGTTAAATCTAAATGATACGGTTAAAATAGGAACCTAAACCTGTCTAAATTCTATTGGATGAGCGGATTTCGACCCATACACACCTTAGATTCTAAATAAATCAATTTGGAGCTATTTAAAACCGAATTTGGCTTTATAATAAAATAATATTTTTTGTTATTCCAAAGGTGCCCCTCTACTCCCTTATAAAAGGGAACCTCCTCCCTATCTTTCTCACACCACTTTGAGCCTTCATGATCAGACAAACCCTACCAAATTATCTTCTCCACTTCCCTATCAACATCCTAGTGGTCCTGGTCTTCTTCAAAGACCATGTTTAGTGCCCTAAGAGGATGACTCAAAGAGGCGCTTCAAAGAAGAGGTAATGTCCCTTACCGATTCTTTAAACATTATTTCTTCTTCCACTTCTTATTCTTAGGTTGTTTCATTATGAAGTAATAACATCAGTATCACTCATATACTGATATGTTATTATAAGTATGAAACAAACATATTTCACCATCTATCCATCCTACGGAAAACGAAATCACCGCACGTGCGTACGTACGGAATACCGTCTCCACGCCGTGGTGTAATCTATTTACCACCACCACCTTACTTGGATGGGTATAATGGTTTAAATAATAACTATATATGATTATTGTAATGTGATATTGATTCTTAAATAGTATACATACACTCCAATACAATTCCAAGATCATGAGAATGATATCATCGCTCGTGCGTACGTACGGACTACCGTCTCCACGACGCGATGAGATTCATTCTCCACGTTAACCATTCATGAATGATTATAAAGTATATATAATAATTAATCATGAAATATATGACATAATAATGATACTGGATTTATGTGTATATATATGTATTTCATCTATTTAATTCCATTCAACTCAATAAGGAAACAAAAACAACGTTCATGCGTACGTACGACCTACCGTCTCCATGAACGGTGTATTTAATTTCTTTTATCGATCTATAATATATATTTATATGATGAATATATATTATATATAAATCATGTTCTACATTCTATAATTATGTAAATTAGGATATAAGTAATAATATCAAGAATGAAAAGTCAAAACACATATGATAAATAAGATGATTTTACCCAAAACGCTGCTCTAACATGGAATTTACAAAAGAACGGGTAATATAAAGTCATAAGTGAAACATATATGATATCATAACAATGAATATGATTCTGTAATAAGTCAATGAAATTATTTAAATCATTATACAGGAGGTTCGGATATGTACGAAGCATATCGGACCTAAGGTAAGGGATAATTGTGCAAATCTCATTTTTATCCGAGATTGCTTATTCGTAAGTATTTACTAGGGTTATTGCTATCATCCATGTCCATGTTTTATAAAAGTGTTTTCATGTATGTTTAATGTCCTTTTTACCCATTTTTTTACTTTTAATACATGGTATGTAAGGAATATTTCTTTTGTTTTACGTTATGAGGTACTTTTTTGACTTTTTCCGGCAAATGTACGACAAGAATGTTTTTTTAACATATACGGCACTGATAGATTTTTACGGTTTTATAAAGCCTTATTTTCATGATGATTATTCCAAAATATTTCAGGACTATTTTCAACAAAATCCTTTTCTTTTAAAATTTCATGATGTTTTGTGAAAAGAAATTGATTTTGAAGAAGAAAGGATATTTTCCTCAAGAATTAATTTCATGTGTTTTATCAAAACCATTTTCTATCTAAGATGACATTATTTCATATGTGTATGTTTCAAGTATAATGTCTCTATGATTTACATGGTTTCAATTTTCTTATGATGAAATATCCATTTGTTTTATATGGATTATGTGATGATGAGATGATGTTTATGAAACCCATTTTATTCTTTGGGTTATGATGAATGTTTTAAGTTTATTTTGTCGCACAAGTAAGAATGATTTCACTATGAGATGGGTGGGACCTATATCTCCCTCCAATGCATTGGGTAAAGATTTTATATCTCATGAGGTCGACATGGATGGAACGATAATCTAATCCGGTTCAGTGTTACAGGACTGAAACGAGGAGTGAACTCGATTTAGAATGGGACTTTGTCCACTAAGATGGTCTTGGCAGCAATGCCTTGGCTACTATGGAAATAATTACATGTGCTTAATGGATGCCACAATTACATGTTTTATTCCCAAGCTATTTTATCATTCTTAATGTTTCTTTATTATCTGTGCCTTATGTACTTCCATGTTTTATGTCTTTTCTCAAGCTTTTGATGTTTAAACATTATGTTCATGTTTTTATGTTCAAATGTATATGGTATGTTTTATTTTATCCATGCTTAACCTTACTGAGAATTTGAGCTCACCCTTTTTTTGTTTTATTTTCCCCCAGGATTAAAAGAAAGGTTTTAGGTAATGAAACAAAAAGTGGAAGATCTTTATGGGATATGTTGAAGATCTTTCACCACGATTAGAAGATTACATTTGAAGTTTCCAAAGACACTAAACTATTACGGTCCTTGTGTGTCTGTTTTTGTTATGTATTATGTATTCTGCAAAAGTAATGTAATTTCCATGTACGTCAAGCTTCGGGTCTCTACATCGATGGACATTGCGTGTATTTAAGGGAAATACACAAACACAGACAGAAATACACGACCATAAGGAACGACGTGTATTATCTTATTTGAAAGGTAGAAGCGGCTTAACGAGGCTCGACATGTATTCTGGGTGATACATAGACACGGGCAGAACCACACGACCAAGAAGCATAGAGTTTAATACCTTCACCAAGGCAGAAGTGGCTTCGTGATGACTCGACGTGGGTTCTGGGAATACACAGACATGGGGTAAGGTACACGAACATGTACTCCACCATATGGCCTGGCCTAGCCAGTGTACACAGAGCCGACCCCAAAAGTTTGGACACGACATGTAACCATACCACATGCCATGTATTTAATTTTTACACGAACAACCATTCGACACGGTCTGTGGTACATGGAAAGTACCTGTGGACTGAAGAAAAGGTGTGTAACCATACCACACATCGTGTACTTACTTTTTAAATGACCAGCCCTGCGACACGGGCCATTTCACACGGGCAGTACCCGATGTCTGATGACACGATGTGTATTGATTACCTACACACCGTGTACTTTAGGAAAATGGATTGGTTGTCTTGTTCTCCATGACTCAGGCACATTTTTCTTGGTTATTACCTATTACATGGGATGGAATGTTGGGATACATCATCTCTAGTCTTTGTGATAGTTGATGTATCCACCCCTTTGACTTGAAGAGCGAACCCTCCCAGAATCGAGGGTGCTGTGTGCGGGAACCCTAGAGCTGGCTGCGACTGTGATGACAATGGCGACTATACTTGGATCCTACATGGGTTTGGTAGCAAGGACGACTGTACTTGGATCCTCCCTGGGTTCGGTAGCAATCTCGACTGTACATGGATCCTACGTGGGTTCGGCAGCGATGGTTACTATACTAGGATCCTATGTGGGTTCAGCAGCGATGACTTCTGTACTTGGATCCAACATGGGTTCGGCAGGGGAGATGATTTAGAGGCTACATCTATCATCTCCACCCCACTTCGTGAGTAGTATACCTATGTGAGTTTATTCTTGACTTTCAATCATTATCATCAATGTGAATGTCATGATTTCCTATGTGGATTGGGTTGTGCTTTCCTGTGTGGATTGAGTTGTGCTTTCCTGTGTGGATTGGGTTGTGCTTTCCTATGTGGATTGGGTTGTGTTTTCCTATGTTGATTGGGTTATAATTTCCTGTGTGGACTGGGTTATAATTGATCTCGTGTGTTGGATTTGAGCTGTAATTGATTACATTGGTATATGTATGGGAATATACCTAAGAAGAGTTGGTCGATAATTCATGTTTTTACCTTTCCTTTGTGGTTTATCCTTTGTGGATTATGGGAGACCTTCAAGGGTTTCAGAGTCCCTAATGAGTATCGTATACTCACCCCTACATGGGCTATGACCGCACAACATTGTGTTGGTTGCAGACGGTGGACAACACTGATCGTGGTTGATGATTATGGAGCAGGAAGGTACCTAGAGGTGGAATAACAGGCAGGACATACACAGAGGGGAAGACCGGGCCTGAGGAGTTGAGGTGATCATCTGTACCCACCCTTCAGGTGGAATAGCCGGAGAATGACTCATTGGTTGCTAATTTACTTTACTGATGTTGTACTTTATTTTCAGTTGTACTGAACTTTTTAGTTGGGTTTGAATTCTGGCCCATTTACTTTTCAGCCCTTACTTTTGTACTCAGTTTACTTAGTGTTTACTTCAGCTTGCGTACTCTGTGGTGTTTGTTTTCTCATATAAAGGAAATGCCTTCCCTTTTATCAGGATTTACGCCTTTGGTGCTAGTCGCCAGCCCCTGGCCTATAGAAGGCGGGCTTGGGGTAGTCACAACACGGGCCCCGAGGAAGGGTCGTGACAGAGGACCTGTAAAGGTCCGATAAATCACGGAGATAACTTGAATCCTCAGCAAAATCTCCATAGACCCCGTCGAGGTGAGACCCGTAAGAAGACGTGGTCTCCATCCTCGAACTCCAGTGGTCTACGTCTCCTATCGGCATAAGACTTCTATCTTCTCTGTGTAGTGTTCATCCGCTCCTAGATGATCTGCACCTTCTCCGTCATAGCCTGAACCATCTCTGGTCCTTCACGTGCTGACTCCCCTAGGTTAGTCCAGCACAGAGGTGATCTGCAAGGTCGGTCATACGGTGTCTCGTAAGGTGACATACCGATGGTGGAGTGGTATCTATTGTTGTACGCAAACTCCACCAAGGGTAAGTGATCCTCCAAGCTGTGACCAATGTCAAGGACACATGCACAGAGCTTGTCCTGGATAGTCTGAATGGTCCTCTCAGTCTGACCATCCGTATGAGGATGGAAGGTGGTTCTCAAGCGAAGATGCATCCCAAAAGCCTCCTATAGCCCGTTCCATAGTTGAGAATTGAAATGAGCATCTCGATCACAAACAATAGGTGATGGAACACCATTAAGCTATATGATCTCCTGAACATAGAGGCATCCCAAGCTCTCTACCGAGCCCTGCTCTCTGATCGGTAGGAAGTGGGCTGACTTTGTGAGTCGGTCAATGATCACCCAGATAGATTCGTGCCCTCTGGATGTATGTGGAAGCCCATCATGAAATCAATGGATATCCCATCCCACATACACTCTAGGACCTCTAAGGGCTATACCAAGCCTACTATACTAGGTTCTCTGCCTTCAATTGCTGACAAATGAGGCATCATGATACAAACTCTGCTACAATACTTCTTCATACCCGGCCACCAGTGCTGTCTTCTAAGGTTCTGATACATCTTCGCCTCTCATGGATGTACCGCTAGAGGGGAAGTGCGGAACTCCCTCAGCACCTCCTACTGTAGTGCAACTGGTACCATGGTACATCCCCTGAAGAGGATGACGTGCTCCCCTTATTCAGAAAATCCATCAGGTGCCTGCCCTGTGGATATCTGAGCACATCACGTCTCATAGTCAATGTCCCCACGCTGTGGCTCCCTAACACACTGAAGAAGTGAAGGAGTGACTATGAGAGACTAAAGAAAGGCCACTCCATATATATCCACAAATGATATCTACAATGCGGCTAGCTGCTCTGTCGCCTCTCCCAGCAACTGAATGCCTGATCTCCTTTTGAGAGCATCTGCTACAACGTTCCCCTTCCCAGGAGTATAGACAATCTCGATGTCATAGTCTTGGAGGAACTCGAGCCATCAACATTGTCACAGGTTCGAGTCCTAATATGAGAAGATGTACCTGAGACTCTGGTGGTCAGAGTAGACTGTAAAGTGCTCTCCCATCTGATAGTGCCACCACATCATCAAGGCAAAGACCACTGATACTAACTCCAGGTCATGGGTAGTGTAGTTCTGCTCATGTTTTCTCAACTTTTGTGAACCATACATGATCACTGCACACTCCTGCATCAGGACACACTCGAGTACAGTACCTGATACATCATAGTAAACTATGTACCCTATGCCCTCATCTAGTATCCACAAGATGGGTGCATTGTTCAATATCTACCTCAGCTCCTGAAATCTCTGCTGGCATCTCTCTAACAATAGAAAGGGTTTCCCCTTCTTCATTAAAGATAAAAGAGGTGCTGCAACTCTGGAGAAGTCTGGCATAAATCTCCGATAATACCCAGCCAGACCCAGGAAACTCCGCACTTCTGTCACACTCTTGGGTGGCTCCCAAGTGAGTACTGCATCGATCTTCACTGGATCCACTGAAAATACAGCCTCTGAGATGACGTGTCCCAAGAACTGAACCTGTCGAATCCATAACTGGAACTCCAAAAGCTTAACATAAAGATGGTGCTCTCAGAGTGTATCCAGTATGAACCACAAGTGGTAGGCTTGCTTCTCCTCAGTAGTCGAGTAAATCAGTATGTCGTCGATGAAGACTACAACAAAACAATCGATGTAAGGCTGGAAGATCCTCTTCATGTTACTCATGAACACTGCTAGAGCTTTGGTTATGCCAAAGGGAATAACCAAGAACTCATAGTGGCCATATCGACACCTAAAGGCCGTCTTCTGCACATCCTCGTCTCGAACTTTGAGCTGATGATAGCCTGACCAGAGGCCTATCTTCGAGAACCATCGTGCTCCCTTGAGATAATCAAAGAGGTTTTCAATCCTCTAGAGTGGGTACTTGTTCTTCACATTCACCTATTCCAGGTGACGGTAGTTGACACACAGTCGTAGGCTCCCTTCCTCCTTCTTGGTGAAAAAAATCAGAGAAGCCCAGGGTGAAACACTGGGTCGGATGAAACCCTTCCTATAGAAGTCCTCCAGTTGTACCCGCAGCTCACGAAGCTCGGTGGGAGCCATCCGATATGCTGGAGTAGATACCAGTGATTTCCCGGGGTACAGTTCAATGTTGAAGTCTACCTCTCTGCGAGGAGGTAGTCCTGGAACATCGTCCGTAAAAACATCTGCATACCGATCCATCATAATAGGAAAACTCGGACTCCGCACATCAACTGCTCTGAGGATGAGACTAGCCAACTAATGTGTGATCGTTTTCCCTCTCATATGTGTAAGTCCATCCTATGCTAAAAAGGATCCCTTCTCATTGGTGAAGGTGAACCTGGTTCCATCCGTGCGGACACACCGCACTTTGCGCCTAATAGAGTCGATCTGAGCATGAACTGTGGATAACTAGTCCATACCAAAGATGACATCGTAAGGCCTCGATGCCACTACAAGAAGATCCCAGACAAAGCTCTCACCTCTCAGAGTAAGATCACACTATCAGAACGAGTGAGTAATCATCGAGTCTGCTCCCGTAAGAGTCTCTAGCAGTAAAGATCGAGCCAACGGCTCTGTCGGAATCTCCGAGCTCTGAACACGGGCATCAGAAATAAAATAATGACTCTCACCTATGTCTATAAGTACTGCAGCAAGGGTGGAGTAGATATAGATAGTACCTTGAATCATATCAGGTGCGCTGTGGTCATAGGCCTCGACTGCCTGGAGGTGAGCCTGACTTTTTCTGCCAACTCCTTGGGGTCAGGGTGGACCTCCTAGTAGTGGTGGTGGTAGAAACTTGAAATGTCGTCCACCACCCGCTGCTCACCCAGCTCCTCTGCCTTGTCCACCTGCTCTAGGAGGACCACCACAGTCAAACCTCTACCTCTGCCTAGGAGTTCCCTCTACTCTCTATTGCTCGTCTGCATGGCGGGTTGGGCAGTCACGAGACATGTGGCCCTACCCGCCACATGAATATCATTGCCTGGTCCTCGAAAGGCTAGATTTGTGTTTGTGTGCCCTGCACAACCGAACCTAAATCCTAAGGTCACTCACCAGATGTCCTGGTCTACTTGGACCTTTGCAAAATCTGTCTACTACCAGCTGTAGAATACTCTGCTACGTGTCGCTCTGTGGTGGGTCTCGCCGCTGGTGACTGCTCAGCGAGAAAAATCACCACTAGGAGGGCTCTCTCTAGCACCCCCGCCTACGTCAGAATGCTGAGGGGAATCGGGGAAGCCCTGATCTCGTGCATGAGTCCCTGATCAAAGGTCCGAGCCTTGAAGAATGGGTCTCGTACCATATCCGTGTAGTAGCGTGAGAGGTTAGTGAACCTCACTGAGTACTGAGCTACTGTCATACTGCCCTGCTGCAGATGAATAACTCCTAAATCTACACCGCATGAAGGGTGGCTAGAACATACTACGAGCGGAAGAGACTCTCGAAGTCGGTCTTGAGTAATGATTCCTCTTCGTGCACCTGGAGCATCAGGCTCCACTATCTACCTACTACTACGTGTAGGAGACTCATGGAAAGGATAATGATAAGGTCGGTCGGTGTCCCTACCAATCTGAAAACTCTAATGATAGCCTCCGACCAGTACTCAGCTGCCTGTGGGTCCGTCTCTCCATGGAAATTGGGCAAACTCAGTCGCTGTAACTCATGCAATGCACTCAGGCGGCGTGCACTCTCTACTGCTGGGGCTGGTGGTATCAGTGGCCCAATGGGTAGAGGTACCACTGGTTCCTCCGCTCTGATGGGGCCCTACACTGAGGCCTCGTCGCTCGGTGGGCTGCCATCTTGTACGTAACTCGGAACCCTAGTTGGATGACTTCGTGGGGTCATCCTGAAAAGAAACAGGTGCACCATAGTCAAAACAGTATACCGGGTGAGCTGACTCAAAGTAATCACAAAGAAATCTTTTGAAACACACAAGAAATCAATGTTTTCGTACCCTGAGTCAGAAATCCTAGGTCAGGGTCCAGATGTATGAATACGTCAGCCGCCACACCAACACTAGACTCTCAAGACTGAAAACCACACTCAATACTCTTAAAACCATTTCTTCATAGAAAGAATGACAAGAGCCCTGAGTTCTGCAGTAGAACTGACTCCCTTGATACCAATTTGTCACGACCCATCCTCGGGGCCCGTGTTGTGACTACCCCGAGCCCAGCTTCCATAGCCCAGGGGCTGGAGACTAGAACCAAAGGTGTAAATCCATAAGCTCGGAAGGAATTTCCATTATGAAAGTAAAGAAACACAATAGAGTACGCAATAGGAAGTAAACACTAAGTGAAAACTGTATACAAAAAGTAGTGTTAAAAGTAAAGGGGCCGGAAATACAAGCCCAATAGTAATGTACAGGTACAACAGAAAGCAAGTACAACTGAAAAAGGGACAAAATCTAAAATGGCAGCTCCTGGAACGTCCGCCGAGTGTCCTTACTGAAGGGTAGGTACATAAGTCCACCTCAGCACTCCACGTCTATCGATCCTCTCCATGTACCGTCTCACCGTCTGGTCCACCTCTATGTACCATCTGGTCCTGGCTCGCTCTTGGCCTCTGTCAATGCTGTCTGTCATCTGAATCCAACACAATGAGGTGCGGCCATATCCCGTGAAGGGGTGAGTATAATGATACTCATTAGGGACCCCTAGTGTAGAGACCTGAATCTTGACGTACATGAACATCACATTAGTTTTTCGGAATACATAATACATTACAAAAACAGACGCACAAGGACCGTAATAGTTTAGTTTCTTTGGAAACTTGGAACGTAATCTTCTAATCGTGGTGAAAGATCATCAACATCTCCCATAAAGTTCTTCCCCCTTTTTTTTCTTACCTAAAACCTTTCTTTATATCCTAGGGAAAAGAGAACATAAAAAGGGTGAGCTCAAATGCTCAGTAAGGGTAAGCATGGATAAAATAAAACATACCATATACATTTGAACTTAAAAACATGAACATAATGTTTAAACATCAAAAGATTGAGCACTGACATAAAACATGGAAGTATGTATGACATAGATCATAAAGAAACATTAAGCATGATAAAATAGTATGGGAATAAAACATGTAATTGTGGCAACCATTAAGCACATGATATGATTTCCATATTAGCCAAGGCATTGCTGCCAAGACCATCTTAGTGGACAAATTCCCTTTCTGAATCGAGTTCACTCCTCGTTCCAGTCCTGTATTACTGAACCAGTTTAACTTTCCATTCTAACCATGTCTATCTCATGAGATATAAATCTTTACCCAATGCATTGGAGGGAGATCTAGGTCCCACCCATCTCATAATTAAATAATTCTTAATTGTGCCACAAATAAATATACATCATTCATAATAACCCAATGAATAAAATGGGTGTCATAAACATCATCCCATCATCAAATAATCCATATAAAAGAAATGGATATCATTTAAAAATAAGAAAAGTGAAACCATGTAAATCATTGAGACATTATACTTGAAACATACACATATGAAATAATGTCATCTTAGATGGAAAAATGGTTTTGATAAAACACTTGAAATGAATTCTTGAGTAAAATATCCTTTCTTCTTCAAAATCAATTACTTTTCACGAAACATAATTTAATTTTAAGAGAAAAGTATTCTGTTGAAAATAGTCATGAAATATTTTGGAGTAATCTTCATGAAAATAAGGCTTTATAAAACCGTAAAAATCCTTTCATTCCGTATAAGTTAAAAAAAACATTCTCCTCGTACTTTTGTCGGAAAAGTCAAAAAGTGCCTCATATGTAAACAAAAGAAAGATTCCTTACATACCATGTAGTAAAATTCAAAATGGGTAAAAAGGAAATTAAAAATACATAAAAACACTTTTAGAAAACATGGAAATGGACGATAACAATAACCCCAGTAAATACTTACGAATAAGCAATCTCGGATAAAAATGAGATTTGAAAAATTATCCATTACCTCAGGTCTGATATGCTTCGTACGCATCCGAACCCCCTTTATAATGATTTAAATAATGTTATTGGCTTATTACAGAATCATATTAATTGTTATGATATCATATATGGTTCACTTATGACTTTATTTTACCCGTTCTCTTGTAATTCCATGTTAAAGAGCATTTTGGGTAAAATCGTTTCATTTGTCGTCCGTGTTTTGACTTGTAATTATTTATATGATTACTTAGATCATGATTACTTAATTAAAGAATATAAAACATGATTTATATATAATATATATTCAGAATATACATATATATAATAAATCAGTAAATGGAAAGAAATACACCGTTCTTGGAGACGGTAGGCCGTACGTACGCATGAACGCTGTTTTCGTTTCCTTATTGAGTTTAATGGAATTAAGTAGATGGAATAAATATATATACACATAAATCTAGTATCATTATTATGTCATATATTCCATGATTACTTATTATATATACCTTATAATCATTCATGAATGGTTAACGTGGAGAATGAATCTCATCGCGTCATGGAGACGGTAGTCCGTAAGTACACACAAGCGATGATATCGTTCTCATGATCGTGGAATTGTATTGGAGTGTATGTATACTATTTCATAATCAAAATAAATTTACAATAATCCTATATAGTTATTATGTACACCATTAGACCCATCCAAGTAAGGTGGTGGTGGGAAATAGATTACACCACGGCGTGGAGACGGTATTCCGTACGTACGCACGCGTGGTGATTTCATTTTCCGTAGGATGGATAGATGGTGAAATAGGGTTGTTTCATACTTATAATAACATATCAGTATATGAGTGATACTGATGTTATTACTTTATAATGAAACAACCTAAGAAGAAGAAGTGGAAGAAGAAATAAAGTTGAATGAATCGGTAACGGACATTACCTCTTCTTTGAAGCGCCTCTTTGAGTCCTCCTCTTAGGGCACTAAAATTGGTCTTTGAAGAAGAACAGGACCTCTAGGATGTTTCTAGGGAAGTGGAGAAGAGAATTTGTCAGGGGTTTTCCGAGATTGAAGGCTCAAAGTGGTGTGAGGAATAGAGGGAGGATGTGCCATTTTATAAGGGAGGAGAGGGGCACCTTTGGAAAAACTAAAAATATTATTTTATTATAAAGCCACATTCGGTTTTAAATAGCTCCAAATTGATTTATTTCAAAGATAAGGTGGGGATGGGTCTAAATCCTCTCATCCAATAGAATTTGGACGAGTTTAGTTTACTATTTTAACCTTATCATTTAGATTTAACTTTAAGTTAGATAATATTACTTTTACCGTGTCTTTTTGTGTTCTTACTCTATAAGGTTAATAAACTTACTATAACAAGACAAACGTACCCCAATTTGTCTATTATTAATATATATAACCTTATCTAAGTCATTTGGCTGAACCTTATATTTTAAGGAATATAATAACAATTAATAATATAATATTTGTTTTAAAAACTATTTTATGTCAATTTTGACACTATTTGGTAATTGATTTTTGTGTAAATAATAAAAGAATTATTAGTTCGAACTAAATTAATTAAATCAATACTAACATGTCCTATTAACATATAATTTTTTTTAATTCCTAAAAAGTCTCAAATTACATTTATTTGTTTATTTATAACATCAATTATGTCAATATTTCATTAATAAGATAATTACTGCACCATCATTTTATCATAAATAAATTAAATTATTTAAAGTATAAAAATTACAAATAAAATCTAATTATGTATGAAATATTTTTAGATTTCTAATGAATATATATAGTCTAATTTATCTTATGTATAACCCTATATTAAAAATGATTTACTTATTAAACTTTGATTTTAACTACTTTAACCCTTCTTTAAATAAATTAATATTAAATGTCCTAATCTAATCCAATTGGGCCTAAATGGTCATATTTCATTTCTAAGGTTATTTTTGGTCGAATTACACTTATCCAATAGAATAAGGACATGTTTTAGGGTAATAATAATATCATTTTTACCCTTAATTACCCTATTTACTTTTAATAATGGTAAAAAAGTAAAAAGCTACTATTCACCAAAAATTATTTTCATCTCATTGAACCACATTTTAGTCCTTTATAATAACAATTTCTCTCGGATTTTCGAAATTCCACTCACAGAAGTGGTAAAATTATGTTTTATGAAAAATTCAGTTTTTTAACTACCACTTAGTGGTTTCATTATTCATCAAAAAAATGAAAGTTTTCAGAAAATACAAAAAATTAGGCCTAATCTATATTTGATATTATGAATTCAAAAATGATGTCTATTTTACCAAATTAAAAACATATCAGTTACATTACCTAATTTAAAAATTAATTAATGTCGTCAAAACAAATAGCGTGTTTTTAAGAGATAATAACTATCAAAAGATTGACACTTGTTTATGTCTGGTTTAAATGTGAAATTACATCCAATGACCAAAATTGTATTAAATTGTAAAAATATATTCTAAATATACTTTAAAACCACTGAAATTAATAATTTACCACTATTAATTATTTCGATTAAAAAAGTTGTTTTTAATTAAAATTTAGTAATTTTCACTATTCATCAAAATATGAAAGTTATCCGAAAAGTACCAAAATTTCACCCTAAGCTAATTTCGATATTCCAAATCCAAAAATGAAGTCCATTTTAAAAGATAAAATTTATAAAATTTCAAAAAGTGGGTATTACTATTCATAACGGCTAGTTCATAATAAAATTATAATAATATATCGTTTAGTGAAACTCGGTATTGCGTACTACACATGCTATCGAGGAAGGTCGCGATTGCGTGTAATGCAAGGCAAGTCAGGGATGCGTGTTGTGAAAAATCCTTTTGGTGTAGCGTAAAACACAAGACATTAATTAAAAATAATACTTTTCATAAAATCTCGGGGTGTTACATTCTACCCCCCTTAAAATGAATTTCTCCCTCGAAATTCGTCGGGGTTATAAATGGTTTACTACTAGAAAGTTTCTTTAATATATACCCACATCGTAAAAAGGAATAACAATACTTGGCTTTAAAAAATAAAGTCTGAAATGTAATGGTCAACCAAATTAACTCATCACTAGGTTTCCACGTAGGAGAACATAGGTGAAAATATGAATATGGAAGAAAAATCTAACCATCAAGTTCTGATGGAGAGTGGTAGAGAACATGGCTATGAAAAAGCCGTCAATCAAAAAGCCATAGGTTTGTGATGATCTAAGGGACCATCTGATTCATCAGATATAAGGGCACTAGGACAACATTTTTGGTTTTCAAGATCATTTCCCTAAATTTGATGAAATTGGAAATAGAAGAAATACTTTTGTGATTTTGGTACAGTCTCACCATTGTTCATTCTTTGGACAATTTCCACTTTATCTCTTAAATAAATGAAGTTGAATTTGTCATTAATGAAGTGTTAGTAGCTCATGTGATAGAATGATGGTTCATTCCATCTGTCTCAAGCAAAAGGTTATAAAAGTTATCAAAAATACATAAGTCCATCTATAGTGAGATTAATCATATATTGTTCCTAAAATGGACTTATACTTCATATATCATACTTCTGAATATAATAAAACTATTTTCTACTAAACAGGGACTTCCTTTAGGCCAGTGGTAGGCTATAAAGGCAAGTCGCACTTCAGTTGTGGGTTCGATTCCCGCAACCTTGTCCGACGCGATGGGCTGTCGCCCGTCCTGCAGGTTGTCCTTTTTCTAAAATTACATTACTATAACATCCCATCAATAATATCGAAAAAAGTTCTATCCTTAAAAAATACTAACTTATGAACAATATAATCCATTCCAATCTTTAGTATTATCTAAAATACTTCGGTCCTTTCTCATAGTATAAAGAAAACAATTACTAGAAAGATTATCTACCAAGAATGTAAATACATGCATTTATCCCACATATATCATAAGATATATCTTTTTGGTTGCATTCCAAACACATGAATACCTTAGTAATATATTCTCTTGAAACATAAATTACCATAGAACCTTAGTGAAAACATGAATACTATCAAAAGTTAACTCTTTCCACATACCAAAATCCAAAAATTCTATATACTCAAACCATGATATAACCTTCTCCTTATATCAGTCATGATCTCTTGAATAATATCAAAAATTTAATTTTCTCCTTATCCCTTCATTATGCGCATATCATCTACATTCTGAAAATATCTGAATAACCTTTCATGGATACTGGTACCATTAATAATACACTTTAAAAACTCAAGGAAATACTACAATGTAATAATCCTTAGATGTCTCTTTATTCCATAGTACAATGAGATTACTTATACAACATTACACTTGATAAACATGTAATCATTCCACTACCTTCTTAAACCATTGACCGAACTTCAACAATTCTTTCATCTCACATATCATTTGTAGTCTCTTCATCATCATCAACATAAATACTACCCATACGACCGTACTGATTCTCTTCACGAGACTTTCTCTTAGGGCATTGGTTTGCATAATTCCCGTACATTCCACATTTAAAACATTTAACCATTATTGATGTCGTAGCCATACCATTATCCTCATCCCTGGTGTTAACTGAACCTTTTCCTTTGCACTTACTGGCTTTGTGTCCTTCTATTCCACACCCAAAGCATATTCTAGTTCCTTTGAAACATTCTCCTTGATTCCTCTTCCCACATGATTTACATGAGGGAAATTGAACATTCTTTCCTCTATTATCATCATGAGACTCCATCTTTCTCTTATTATCTGAGTCGGGAAACTTACCAAAGTTGAGATTATTGATCATATTATGAGATTGTTGATTAGGCATAATAACGATGTTTGGACTTCCAAATCCCATTTCATTTGGTTTCTAATGAAGAATATCATTCCATTGTCCGTCATATCCTCCATTATCATGAATCTTCCTATTTCCTGCCATTTTCTAAAACCCAAAAAGAATAGTGTGAGAGGAAAAAATCATGCTAGGTAAAACAACATAGAAAAGGGGTATCACCCTCAATATTTGACATCTTAGGTTAAATTCTATGATCGTTACCGTAGTTCTAGGACTATATCCTATACATATAGTTAATCTTAGGGACATCCCTAGACATACCTTAGAATTATCTCTAGGGATCTCACTAAAGTTCTCGCATCCTAGTTTCCAAAGGTTGACTAAACCTCCCTCTGATACCAAATGTAGAGACCCAAAGCTTGACGTACATGAACATTAAATTACCTTTCCGAAATACTTAATACATAACAAAAACAGACACACATGGACCGTAATAGTTTAGTGTCCTTGGAAACTTGTAACGTAATCTTCTAATCGTGGTGAAAGATCTTCAACATCTCCCATAAAGATCTTCCCCCTTTTTTTCTTACCTAAAACCTTTCTTTATATCCTGGGGAAAAGAAAACATAAAAAGGGTGAGCTCAAATGCTCAGTAAGGGTAAGCATGGATAAAATAAAACATACCATATACATTTGAACTTAAAAACATGAACATAATGTTTAAACATCAAAAGCTTGAGCAATGACATAAAACATGGAAGTACGTATGGCATAGATCATAAAAAACATTAATCCTGATAAAATAGCATGGAAATAAAACATGTAATTGTGGAAACCATTAAGCACATGATATGATTTCCATATTATCCAAGTCATTGCTGCCAAGACCATCTTAGTGGACAAAGTCCCTTTCTGAATCGAGTTCACTCCTCATTCCAGTCCTGTATTACTGAACCGGTTTAACTTGCCGTTCGAGCCATGTCTATCTCATGAGATATAAATCTTTACCCAATGCATTGGAGGGAGATATAGGTCCCACCCATCTCATAATGAAATCATTCTTACTTGTGCCACAAATAAATATACATCATTCATAATAACCCAACGAATAAAATGGGTGTCATAAACATCATCCCATCGTCACATAATCCATATAAAAGAAATGGATATCATTTCAAAATAAGAAAAGTGAAACCATGTAAATCATAGAGACATTATACTTGAAACATACACATATTAAATAATGTCATCTTAGATGGAAAAATGGTTTTGATAAAACACATGAAATGAATTCTTGAGTAAAATATCCTTTCTTCTTCAAAATCAATTTCTTTTCTCAAAACGTCATGTAATTTTAAAAGAAAAGGATTTTGTTGAAAATATCCATGAAATATTTTGGAGGAAGTTTCATGAAAATAAGGCTTTATAAAACCGTAAAAATCCTTTCATGTCGTATAAGTTAAAAAAACATTCTCCTTGTACTTTTGTCGGAAAAGTAAAAAAGTGACTCATATGTAAACAAAAGAAAGATTCCTTACATACCATGTAGTAAAATTAAAAATGGGTAAAAAGGAAATTGAAAATAAATAAAAACACTTTTATAAAACATGGAAATGGACGATAAAAATAACCCTAGTAAATACTTACGAATCAGCAATCTCGGATAAAAATGAGATTTGCAAAATTATCCCTTACCTTAGGTCCGATATGCTTCGTATGTATCCGAACCCCCTGTATAATGATTTAAATAATGTTATTTAATTATTACAGAATCATATTAATTGTTATGATATCATATATGGTTCACTTATGACTTTTTTTACGCGTTCTCTTGTAAATTCCATGTTAAAGAGCGTTTTGGGTAAAATCGTTTCATTTGTCGTCCGTGTTTTGACTTGTAATTATTCATATGATTACTTAGATCATGATTACTTAATTCAAGAATATAAAAAAATATTTATATATAATATATATTCAGAATATACATATATAAAATAAATCAGTAAATGGAAATAAATACACCGTTCATGGAGACGGTAGGCTGTACGTACGCATGAACGCTGTTTTCGTTTCCTTATTCAGCTGAATGGAATTAAGTAGATGAAATACATATATACACACATAAATCCAGTATCATTTTTATGTCATATATTTCATTATCACTTATTATATATACTTTATAATCATTCATGAATGGTTAACGTGGAGAATGAATCTCATCGCGTCGTGGAGACGGTAGTCCGTACGTACGCACGAGCGATGATATCGTTCTCATGATCGTGGAATTGTATTGGAGTGTATATATAATTTTTCAGAATCAAAATCACTTTAAAATAATCATATATAGTTATTATTTACACCATTATACCCATCCAAGTAAGGTGGTGGTGGAAAATAGATTACACCACGGCGTGGAGACGGTATTCCGTACGTACGCACGTGTGGTGATTTCATTTTCCGTAGGATGGATAGATGGTGAAATAGGGTTGTTTCATACTTATAATAACATATCATTATATGAGTGATACTGATTTTATTACTTAATAATGAAACAACCTAAGAAGAATAAGTGGAAGAAGAAATAAAGTTGAAAGAATCGGTAACGGACATTACCTCTTCTTTGAAGCGCCTCTTTGAGTCCTCCTCTTAGGGCACTAAAATTGGACTTTGAAGAATAACAGGACCTCTAGGATGTTTTAAGGTAAGTGGAGAAGATAATTTGGCAGGGGTTGTCCAAGATTGAAGGCTCAAAGTGGTGTGAGGAATAGAGGGAGGATGTTCCCTTTTATAAGGGAGGAGAGGGGCACCTTTGGAAAAACTAAAAATATTATTTTATTATAAAGCCACATTCGGTTTTAAATAGCTCCAAATTGATTTATTTCAAAGATAAGGTGGGTAAGGGTCGAAATACTCTCATCCAATAGAATTTGGACGAGTTTAGTTCACTTTTTTAACCTTATCATTTAGATTTAACTTTAAGTTAGATAATTTTACTTTTACCGTGTCTTTTTGTGTTCTTACAATATAAGGTTAATGAACTTACTATAAATAGCCAAAAGAACCCCATTTTGTCTATTATTAATATATATAACCTTATATAATTCATTTGGCCGAACCTTATATTTTTAAGAATATAATAACAATTAATAATATAATATTTGTTTTAAAAACTATTTTATGTCAATTTTGACACTATTTGGTAATTGATTTTTGTGTAAATCATAACAGAATGATTAGTTCGAACTAAATTAATTAAATCAATAATAACATGTCATATTAACATAGAAAATTATTTTAATTCATAAAAAGTCTCAAATTACATTTATTTGGGTATTTATAACATCAATTATATCAATATTTCATTAATAAGATAATTTCTGCAGCATCATTGTATCATAAATAAATTAAATTATTTAAAGTCTAAAAATTAAAAATAAAATCTAATTATGTATGAAATATTTTTAGATTTCTAATGAATATATATAGTCTAATTTATCTTATGTATAACCCTATATTAAAAATGATTTACTTATTAAACTTTGATTTTAACTATTTTAACCCTTCTTTAAATAAATTAATATTAAATGTCCTAATCTAATCCAAGTGGGCCTAAATGGTCATATGTTATTCCTAAGGTTGTTTTTGGTCGAATTACATTTATCCAATAGAAGTAGGACATGTTTTAGGGTAATAATAATATCATTTTTACCCTTAATTACCCTATTTACTTTTAACCGTGGTAAAAAAAGTAAAAAGCTACTATTCACCAAAAATTATTTTCATCTCATTGAACCAAATTTTAGTCCTTGATATTAACCGTGTCTCTCAGATTTTAGAAATTCCACTCACAGAAGCGGTAAAATTACATTTTATGAAAAATTCAGTTTTTTAACTACCACTTAGTGGTTTCACTATTCATCAAAAAATGAAAGTTTCCAGAAAAATACCAAAAATTAGGCCTAAGCTATATTTGATATTATGAATTCAAAAATGATGTCTATTTTTCCAAATTAAAAAAATATCAGTTACATTAACTAATTTAATAATTAATTCCTGTCGTCAAAACAAATAGCGTGTTTTTAAGAGATAATAACTATCAAAAGATTCACACTTGTTTATGTCCGTTTTAAATGTGAAATTACATCCAATGACCAACATTGTATTAAATTGTAAAAATATATTCTAAATATACTTTAAAACCATTCAAAATAATAATTTATCACTATTAATTATTTTGATTAAAAAATTTGTTTTTAATTAAAATTTAGTAAATTTCACTATTCATCAAAATATGAAAGTTATCTGAAAAGTACCAAAATTTCACCCTATGCTAATTTCGATATTCCGAATCCAAAAATTAAGTCCATTTTGAAAGATAAAATTTATAAAATTTCAAAAAGTGGGAATTACTATTCATAACGGCTAGTTCATACTAATATTATAATAATATCTCGTTTAGTGAAACTCGGTATTGCGTACTACACACGCTATCAAGGAAGGTCGCGATTGCCTGTAATGCAAGGCAAGTCAGGGATGCGTGTTGTGAAAACTCCTTTTGGTGTAGCATAAAACAAAATACATTAATTAAAAATAATACTTTTCATAAAATCTCAGGGTGTTACACATAGACCTCTGAAGGTCTCCCAAAATCCATGAAGGATAAACCACTGAAGGAAAGATATAGTCATGAAGTATCAACCAACCCTACTTAGGTATATGACCATACATATACCTAAGTTATCAATCTCAGATCGGCTCCAACTCTCGAGCCAAATCACAACTCAGTCCACACAGGAAAGTAAAGTCAATCACATCGATGATAATGATTGAAAGTCAAGACTCAGCTCACACAGGTAGACATATTTCGTATAGTAATAGAGATGATCAGATGTAGTCACTGATTCATTTAAGATGTCAGACCCACACAAGATACAATACCAGCTAAGCTATCAGACCCTCACAGGACACAAGACCAGCTACTCTATCAGACCTACACATGATACAAGTACATAGGTCAAACTGCCAGTCCCATAAGGATACAAGAATAGTAGTCATCACCGTTGAAACCACAGAGGATTCCAGTATGGTAGTCGTCAATGTTAAACCCACGGAGGATTCCAGTACAGTAGTCGTTGCTATCGAACCCACAGAGGATTCCAGTACAGTAGTCGTCGCAGTCACAACCAACTCTAGGGTTCCCGCACACAACACACTCGATTCCGGGAGGGTCCGCTCCTCGAGCAAAGGGGATAGATACATAAAATATCATGAAGTCCATAGTTGATGTATCGTGAAGATCTGTCTCATCAAATGAAAACCAACGCGACAGACGGTGCGTCAATCAGACGCCTGGTCTGAGAGTTATTGGCATTTTCCGTTATAGGGGCCCGGTTGGAATTACACTCGTTACAAACCTGGCCATTTTCCAAATTTTTCTAGAACTCACATAGAGTATCGTAAAAGTACAACCTAATTGCAAGGGTCCCAGTTCCACAAATGGTGCATCGTTCGGACGCGCGGTCCTGAAGATATTCATGTTTAAGAAAAACGGGCCCCGCCCATCCAGCCCGGTGGGCTGGCGAGTCGACCCCACCCAGTTCGGTGGGTCCTACCAAGTCGGACGGGTCGGCCTGGCCCGGTGGGACGCGACACATGATAGCGCTATGGCCCATCCCGCACGAGGGAGACCGGGCCCGGTGCGGCGCAGCTCGTCCCGGGCGATAGACGGCCCGACCTGGCAGCAGGTCGTAGCTCAGCGAACTGGCCGAGCGGACTGGGGGTCACGGCCCCTAGTTTTCCAAAATGGCGGTGCCGAGCGGTGCCGCCCCTCCTGTCTGTCCGACCAAAGCCAGCTGGTCTTCTTCGGCATGAGCGGCTCGCACAGGTGGGCTGGTGTTCTCCCACGCGGCACCTTCGAGTGTCGTGACCTTCTTCAACCTGGTCGGTTTGCCCGCTGAAGCAGCCCATCCAGCACAGGTCGCTGTTCTCCATAGCACGGTTCCCTTGTCGTGCCGCGGTTCCTTTGGACTGGTCAGTTCTTCTTCAGCCGAGCGGCCCGCGGATGCGTGCCGTGGTCTTCCTTCTCACGGCCAGCGTGTGGCCACCGCTGACTCCGATCGTCGCCGCCTCCAGTCCTCATCTCCAAAATAGCCAAGAACCATCGGAGGGTCATCTGGCCATGTTTTTTCGGCTCGATCCCTCCGTGTTAAGCGATAACATAAGGCCGAATACAATCTATGATTTTCAACGAAGAACAAAGTATAATTTTATTCAATTAAAAATGATCAAAAACCCCTACCTCATAACTGACGTCGAACGTCATTGCGCCTCAAAATATGAGCGTCGTGGTAGTCAGGCATCGCGGAATACGGCGTCGTGGAGAACAATTTTGTCCCATCAACGTTGGAGTAAGAGTTGTTGTCGTGACGCAGGAAGCAAATCCAAAGACGATGTAGATTCCTTGACATCCGGGTGCGTCTGAGGAAGAAGCGTCGTTGGGAGAAGTTCTTCGCATTCTTTTTCAGAGATGTTCTTTGCTGAAGAACGATGTTCTTCGTCAGGATAGGAACACCTTTCTTCTAATTCTCCAGATTTTCCCCCCACCAAAATATTTTACAAGGATAATATTATAATAAGGATCTCCAATTTTAGTAGAATTGCCTTGCAATTCAAATTGATTCAAATAAGAGGCTCCAATTAATTAGTGAAGATATTAATTAGATGGGTTAGAATAATTTAGAGAGAAGGGAGGTGAAAAGTTTAAAATTCAAAGAGAGTATGTGGAGAGTTTTAGGAGCTAATAAGGGGGGTTTCATGGGAGTTTAAGGGGGAGTAGAGGGGTTAGGCTCTCGTGTGGGCCCAACCACAGATTATCCTCACATGGGAGGTTATGTGGGTGTGAGACCCAACTCTAACTTCCCCTTGTAGAAAAAAAACACCACTTAATAAATGAAATAAAATTTTGTACACTTAATGTAACAACACAATTTTATTTTAATTTGTTACGAATCCCCAAATTAAAACTTCTACTCTCAACTAAATGCAACTACGATAAAGGTCCCTTTAAGAGAATACTGGTGCTGTGAGTTCATCGGTTCCCTCATATTTCAATTCCGAGCAACGATTCAAAAGAAAGAAAAACCCGCACGTACGTTTATTGAACGTACATGAACAAAACATTAGAAATTGATTCTCGGCACACCGAGCATCAGAATCAGGCACCGTCAAAAACCGTGGTCTCATAAAATTACAAAGTATTTAAGAAAAAATTTTCCGTGAATTTTCCAGGTATTTACACAAGACATGAAAAAGTACAAAGCGTTTACTTTGTGTAGAGAATGTGTACCCCCAAAGCCTGTCCCTGGTTGTTTTCCTTAGACCACTCGGCATGTACTTTCCCAAAGTACAAAATGTGTGCTTTTCAGTACATGATGTGTAACCCCACATGGGTACCTAGTTGTGCACCTCAGACTCAGTTAGTCTGTACACTTCTAAAATACATGGTGTGTACCACCCTCTATATGGAGTGTACCCCAAATGGAGTCCCCAACTATGTACCTGACCATGTACCCCCACATGGGGTCTAGCCAAGGATACTACATGACCACTATTTGTGTACCTCTCACATGTTCTAGCCATGTACCCTACATGACCATGTTCCCCTAGAAAAACATAAGTGGCTAATACATGATGTGGACCCCCATTATATAGAATTTCATCCCAAAAATCATCCCCCTAGGACTGAAATAACATACAACATGTGTTCCCTAAACCACATGTCAAGTACATGAATTTTCTCAAATGTAAAACTCCCAAAACATCCCAAAAGACCAGTTTATCTCATATTAGGCCTATATCAACCCTGATAATGACCATAACAATAAAGAACGATTTAAAACTTTAAATAAATTAAAAAATGTGGTTTTTGGCATAAAAAAAAATTAACTACCTCTGGGTGGAATCCTCTAAATCATTTCATCGGATCTGCACCACACACCAACTAAGACTCAATCTACCTCTGAATAACCTTCACAGGAAGTGTTTATACGTCCCACTCACTCATCAACCCCTTATTCTCTCAACTAAATACCCCAGTGTGGGAATCCTAAAGGGAATATGTAACAAGACATGAAAAAATAAATAAGAAAAAATATAAAAGGAAAAAAGAGAAATAAAAGAAAAGAAAAAGAATAGAAAAGGGTTATGGGCCTGAACCGGAATTCTGTGATGGTTTTATACATCACCGAGTAAAAATCCACCATTCATAATTCTACTATAGATATGAAATCACAACCTCACACAATTGTTTAAGTCATTATTCAGTAAACATGCATTAATAAATTAATATTTAATTTATTAAATATTAAATATTTCATGTAAATTTGAATAGAGATTTTCATCAAACTTATGTCTTAGGTTTCAAACCCTATTATAAGACCAAATAATTAGTTGAAGAAATTATATGAGATCATATTATTGTAGAATTTACCATTTTTACTTGAACACTCCCAAATAAAAATTCCAAATTTCCCCTAATTTTCACAACCTCTGATGACGCGAGGCAACACAAAATTCCCTCTAGAAATGACTCTCAACATCCACAAGAATCAGTGGTTAACCTATAACACTATTATATTTTAAAAATATATTTTTAAATAAGTATAATTTCTTGGATAATTTACATTACATAAAACACTGTATATTACAAGTAATGAAATACTATTAATATTATTATTGAAACTTAACCACTATAACCAAGCTCTTAAATTTGGTGGTATTAATAGGAATAACCACATTTGGAAAATTATGTATAATATTTTTGGATGAATAAAAAATATTTATTAATAAGAAATTCGTTTTTAGAAAATATTTCATATGCTTTTAAAATACATTTTTTCTCCAAAAATGATTTTAATGCGTTTTATAAAAAATAATGAAATTATTTTTTGATTATTTTGGAAAATGTATTTTAAAAAAATAAATTTATTTTTTATCCAAAATTTCAAAATTATCTTAAATTTAGTTTTTTGACAATTTTATGAAATTATTAATTTTTTAGTCAATACTGAAAAATCCTGATTTTTATTAAAAAATGCCTTTCAGTTTAATGAATTTAAAAAGTTTCATTTTGTATAAAAAATGTTTTCAAAGAAAAATTAGTTCAATTATATATTTATAAATCCAATTTTTGTTATTATAATAAATTAAATAATTAAATTTTATATAAAATCTTTTTATACTTCTGAAAAGTTTCACTTTGGAAAACAACATTTTCATCATGTTTGTGGGCATAATTTTAAATTAATTTTTTCTAATTAAATTAATTTAATATAGAAAATTTTATTTAAATTTTATAATAAAAATAATTAATATTATATAATAATTTCAACCTAATTTTCATTCAAAATGAATATTAAATACAGAAAAAATTAATTACTATTTTTTAGGTTAAAAGGGGTTTACCGGGGGTTAAACTAAAATACTGAGTGGTAAAGTGGCATAGAAACTTGTATAAATCAAGTTAGATGGCCATATTTCAACTTTATAACCTATAAGGCTCTATAATGACCCAGTTTTGGTCCATTGTTATGCAAAAAACATGGACACACTTTATTATTTTCAAAAATTTAATGTGTGTCATATCCCCAATTATAAAAGGCCACCCCCTCTCATCCCATCTCCACACATCCAAAACCCTTTGGATCAAAAAATACCTTAAAATATACATTCATTAATTCCACCACAAAACATATATTCCATATTTTTGTTAGTAAACCCTATTAATAAGGCTTTAGGTAAAAATCGAATGAGGTTCTCTGAAGAAGAGGTAAAATTCTTAAACTTCTGTTTTATTTTATTTATTTTTTCAACTCCTTAAAATATTTTCCATATATAATAATATAATAAAACCGGTAACTCCATGATTATTATTATTTATTATGTTAATGAAATTGACTACATCTATATCCTCTTCTATCAAATGGGAAATTAAATCATCGATCATTTGTTCAACAGACTACCACCTCGTGAACAGATGTTATTCATTTTCCATCAAAATTTCTCAAGAATTATTATAAATAATGATTTAATGTTTATATATGATATTTATGATATTATTAAACTTATTTAATTATATTATTACATATAACTTCTTACTTTCCATTCCCTGGGAATATGATAATGTCGCTTGTGTGTGTGTCAAACTACCACATCATAAAATATGTGATTTGTTTTTTACTTATTCTTTACATGGAAGGTAATAACTGTAAATTTAATGAATATATGAAATAAAATGATATAAAACTTATTATATTAACTTTATATATTATTTACATATCTTTTGTTTCATCCTTCTATAAAATTAAAATAGCGTTCATGCGTACGTATGACCTATTATCTCCATGAACAGTGTAATTTATTTTCTATATCAAACATTAATAGATTAATATAAAAAATTATAAGATATATATGATATTAATACCACGGTTAAAATTATATATAATATTTAAAAATTATTATAATTAATGTAATACAAATATCAAATCAAAAACATACATGAAAACATGGACGTTATTTTCAAAAACATGATTTTAATAAGGAATTGTTAATCAATGTGTCATAAAATGTCATAATTAAATAATATATGGTATCATATATTTAATTAAGGATTTCAATAGATTTATAATAAACCTATATTTTTTATATATAAGTTTTTAAGTTGTTATAATGAAGTCGTGACTTAAGGTAGGGTATACTATCTCAAAATACATTTTTTTGGAAAAAACATTACGGTATACACGTATTTTCATTTATGAGGTGTATATACATACTAGTGGACATGTTATATCATAATGTTTTTTATTATTATGATATTTTATGTTTCATTTTAATTTATTCTTTTATATTTTATGATTAAATGGTTATCTAATCATGTAATAGGCTTTCGTCTCACTTTTATTTCTATGGGAAACATGCCAAACTCACCACTTGTTTCATTTGTGTGGTGTATATACTAACCACAAATTTAATTTATGATTCATGTAATGAAATTAGAGGATATAAATATCCATATAATTTTCATTATTTCATGGGTGTTATGATTCAAAAGATACTAATGTGGTAAAAGTTTTTTTTTACAATCTCATTATTATCATGATTTTTATGATTAAATTTTCGATTAAAAAATATTATTATGTTTATGTCAAGAAAATAATTAATTTTATTATCACCTGGTTATGTCATGAAAATAAATTTTCTCATTTTATTTTCCTCTATTTATGTATTGAAGTGTTCAAAAAATTGTATTAAAAAAAAATTGACTTTGTTTCTCTCTTCGATGGAAAATTATTTTTCTTCAATATCCATGTTTTCTAAAAATATTTTAAGGAATTTTTTATATTTTCCAATAAATGTTTAAAGAAATTTTTACTGATGTTTTTTTAAAAATGGTTTTAGGAGAATATTCATGTCGTTTTCCAAACAAGTCTTGTTTTCCTTTTACTAAAAATGTGAATGGAATATTTATTTTAATATGTACAACATGAAATGTATTTACCACTTTGATGACTGCTAAATGTTTTAAATATTTCCCTATATTTTTAAAAATTTAATTTCAAATAAATATATTGTAATTTTTTATTAATTATTAGTTTAAAAGATGATTTTTCAATTTAAAAAGATATTTTCCACCAGAAAATTTCCTTGTGATATTTCAAAAATAATTTACTGTTGGATATTACAACCTTTGTTGTTACTTTAGATTTATAAGAGATATGATCTAATGATTACATATTTAATCTTTATCTAAATGGTTTATATTTATAATGAAATTATTTTTATGTAACCCATTAATTTTAAATAATTTATGCTATGATGAAATGATGAAATATTTATGAAACTTGTTCTTTTTCTATGGATTATTATATAATGAAATGTTTATAAAACTGATTTATTTACATAGGTTATGATATGATGAATGTTTTATTTTATTTTGGAATTAAAAATGATGGTTTATGTGATTTTTGGGACCTATGTCTCCATCCAATGCATTGGGTAATGATATATGTTATATGACCTCGAAGGGTATATGTGAGGTTATCCAAATCATAAAAGAGTGTACACATGAGGTTATCCCAGTACTGAAAGTGTATTCAAGGGAGGGTATCACAATTATGAAATATTTTACATGGTAGTTTATCCCATGCCTGAAATAGGGTATATGGGATGGTATCCCAAGCTCGAAACAAGGTACACAGAAGGTTATACCAAGCCCAAGGTAGGTACATTATTGGTTCTCCCAAGACTAACATGTTATGAATTTCATTGAGGATAAACATGACATAATATTCTTTATGATTATGTGTATTTAAAAAATATATGTCTTATGACAATGTTATACTCTCATGGACTATGTAATACAACTCCTTTATGACTCATGTATTTTGAACATACATGATTTTTTCCATGACTCATGTTTTTTCTCTATGATATGCAGTGTATAGTTTTCCAACATGATGCTTATATTCTTATACCCTTATTCGCATTTTATTATTTTATGATCATTTATATCTTCTTTTTTAACCTTATCGATTATCTCATTTCAACCTTTATTATGATTTTCCCTAGGTTATGAATAATATTTTATGTTTGGTAAGATAAAAAGGGTTCTAGATAAGTATAAATTATTGGAAGAAGATGTAGTTCACCTATTAAACAACTAATTTTTTCCATGTCTCTAAAGGAACAAGAACTAAATGGTTTCTACATGGATCATTATTTTATTTAATTAATATTGACATATTAATATATAATATCTATGAATGAGAAGTTTGATTATTTACAATTTGTATTAGAGTAAAGGTTAATATAACTTTTGGAAACTAGGATGAGAAACATTTAGTGATAAACCTATAGGATACATCTAAGTATATGATAACATTATAATGTTTTTGTAATAAAGTGAGTATGTTATTTTCCTAAAAAATACATCTTTATATGGATACTAAAAGTGTATGTGTCTCTAGAAAATATGTACCTAAGAGTAATAATTTTGAAAAGTCATGTATGAATTGACATGAGAATTACCTAGTACATAATAATATGCCTTACTACACACATGGTATGACACACCCATGGGATATTCGTTGGTTAATCCACATTTTATTTTCAAAAAATTATGAATTATTTGAATATATGATAATAATAAATTACCTAGGATAAACCTATAGTGTTATTTATTAAAATTAAGGTGTAATGATTTATACATCATGATGATTTTTCTTAACTATGTATTTTCTAATTATGATTAGACTTTCTCACACTATAATAATGGGATTTAATCTATATATAGAGACCAAAATATTCATTTCAATGCTAAATGAAATGGACATTGAAATTATTTCCCTCTTTAGAAACCAAATATTTTGGGATTTGGAATTCAAAATCTCATTACTATGGCCGCATAATATTTTATATCTATGAATCATGTTGAACATCCAAATGAAAAAAATAGGAAAAAATGTTCTGCTAATCCCTTAATGAGGTAACACCAGCCTTATTTTAGTGGGTTCACTGATCCATTATTCACTGAGAAATGAATCAATACAACTAATAATATATTTTACTTTTTCTAGTGTTTGAAGCATGAAAAAGTCATTTGGTTTTATATCACTCATAAGATGAAGATGATAAATAGTGGAACCCTATTAATAATATGATTCAAGAGGAGGAAGTTGAATCCATTTAATGGGATGAGTTTAATAGGAAATGTTTAGTTAATAATTTCATTGTATTCTATAAACTAGGATGGAGAAATAATTATTCAAGCTCAAACAGAAGGAAGGTGAGTCTATTGGTACCTATGAAGATAATTTTTTAAAACATGGGGGGTGTGATTCTAGTTTAATCACCATCCCTTAAATAGAAATTGTTCTATTATTTGTGGGCCTAAAACCAAGTATTCATGAGTTATTGGGTATAAGAGATATTGTAAGATATGAAGAAGTTAGTAGATTTTCATTTAAGGTAGAAATGGAAAATTGTATATCTGAATAATTCCTATGGGTTTGTCAAGAAAATATTTAGCCTCATGATTACTCAAATAAATTACATTATGGAAATAAATTTCAGTCACCTACATGTTAGAAATGTGGGAAGAAGTACTCTTGTAAATTATTAATAGGAACAAGAGGGTGTTACAAGTGTGGTACACCTATCAATAGAGATAAATAATGTAGATGCGATGATAAAGGATTAGTGAATGATATCAACGGAGAGAGATCTTACTAGAATACACAAGACACAATCTAGTGTTTCAAATTAATAGAGTTTGGGAACTACACAAATCAATTACCTAATCGAAGTGATAATGAGGATGATAAATCCCAACAATGTTCAAGGAAAAAGGATAAAGGAAAAGCCTATAAATTCACAAAAAATAATACGAATCATGTAATTAGGGAACTATATAATGGGGAATATAATTTTAAAGACCCACACATGGAATACATGGATATTAGATCACTTTTTTGGAATACATAATACATTACACAAACATGCACCCAAAGACCAAACTAGTATACTATCTTTGGAAAAATGGAAACATAAATAATGGTACAAAAGAGAGATACATTACCTCCCACTAGGTTCTTCTTGAATATAACCCCTCTTAGACAAAAAGCCAAACACATATGTTCATAACTTGAGGATGGAAACATAAATATTAGTGATCTGAAATTCTTAGTAACGGTAATCAGAGGGAGATATATAAGAATAATCATGATTATAAGGGTTTGAGGATGTGATCATGAAAATAAAATATGATACACTACACCTAAAAGGTCATAAACATGAATCATGTAATAAAGAATGGAACTTCATAAGAAATGAATAATAAGTAAATAAAGAACATAACTCATGAAATAGTTTCGTATGAATAATAAATATCATTGTGGAAGACACAAATTAATATAAACATGATTTCCATAGTTTTCAAGGAATCACTTACAAGGATATCTTAGTAGTATCGGTTCACTCACCATACCATTTGGTTATTCATGGTTCACTCCCATAACCATCTTGGTAGTCATGGATCACTCCCATAAGCATATTAGTTTTCATGGTTTACTTATAAGAAAATATTATTATAAAGGTCATTTATGTCTATATAATGATATATAAATAATTACCCAATAAATTGCTGGTAGATATAATCCCCACCTATCACATAATAAATTCATACATACATGTTCCATGAGATCATAAATATTATTCATAACAACACACGAAAGGAAATGGGTATCATAACCATGTAATATTATCTTAACCTATGAAAAATAGACAAGTTTAATAATCATACCATCAAATCATAACCTGTGAAAAAAATCGGGTTTCATAGACATATAACCAATGAAATATAAACAAATTTCATAAAAATATAACCTATGAAAGAGAAAAGAGATTCATGTATGTTATTCAACCCAAACATAAATGATTCATAGAAATAAATTGAATGGAACCATGGATAATATTACCAATATGGCATGAGTAATGAAAAAAGATGTCATCTTAGTGGGGAAATAATTTTTAAAGATCTTTTAAACACATTTCTTTAAGAAAATGTCATTTATTATTTGAAGAATTATTTTTAAAACATAATTTTTTTAGAAAAAATTCTCTTTTTAAAATAAATTTGAAAACATAGAAAGGAATCTTTAAAAAGTATTAATTTTTTTAAAAAAACTCTTTCCTTGAAAATGTGCTATTTTTTTGGAAAACATGATTTTTGAATAAAATTTATTTTTTTACCGAGAAGAGAAATGAGATCAAAATTTCTTATACATTTTCTTAATTACCTCAAGTACAAAAGAGTGGAAAAAATGATACCAATACAGGAAGACATCATGAATAACTAGTGTAGAAAAAAATTCATGAGTATTCCTGATATATAGATCATAATATTTCATCAATACAATAATAATCATAAACAATATCAATAAATGATGAGATTGTTTTAATAAACTCTTCCACTAGGTAAATTTTAATCATACTCTCCATGTAAGAAAATAAAATTACATGGATCCTAAAATACTATGAAAAATAATTAGATTCATGATATATCATTTTAGTATTAAAAATATAAATATCATATTAGAATATAGGTTCATAAAGAAACATGTGTCTCGAAGATGAAAAAATGGAATAAAATTATTTTACTAATTTGGTAAATTTTTAAACATAAAACCCATAAATAAAGATTTGATAAATGGATATGTAAATAACAAAAAATTTCAATATAATAATCATATAATACATTCATGAAAATTATATAAACTGCAAAAAATAAACAATTAGTGCATAAGGGATGTTTCCCATAAAAAAAAGTGAAAAAAATTGATTACCTTGTGTCTTGAATTTCATCGTACACATAAAAGACTCCAATATAATAAGTATAAGTTTATTATAAATTTATCATAGAAAAATGTTAAAATATATATATATAATACCATAAAATTTTTTATTATGACATTATATTACCCATTTATTAACAATTCCATATTAAAGTAATGTTTCAGGTAGTAACCACTTTGTTTATCGTACATGCTTTAACTTTTCATTCTTGATCATATTTTATAAACCATTATTAACTTATTTAAAAAAGGTAAAAAATTACTTTTATATTATATATATTCATTATAAAAAAATTTGTTATAATATATAAAATTTATATGTATTAAATAGAATACACAGTTTATGGAGATGATAGGTCATACATACACATGAACATTGCTTCAATTTTCATGGCATAATGAAAGAAATAAAGTAAATTAAATATATGAATATATGGTTATAATATAATTAATTTATAATTATTATTTAATATATATTATATAATTGTACTAAACCCAACCATAATACATTCCATGTAAAGTTTGAATGAATTACATCGCTTTGAGGAGGTGGTAGTCCACACTTCCACAAACGATGTTACCGTATTTACAAAAAATGGAAAGAATAATGTTAGAATTTATATAATAAATAAATATTTTCAAATAAATCATAAATATCATAAATATAATATAAAAACTGATTTTCTATCATGACCCGTACCCCGGGGCCCGTGCTGTGACTACCCAAAGCCCGCCTTCCGTAGGCCAAAGGCTGGCAACTAGCACCAAAGGCGTATTTTCTTAAAACTGGGAAGGCATTGCCTTTATAACATGTAAACACACAAACAAGCAAGGACACAGCTGGATACGAAACTCCAATTAAACAGCATAACAAAAGATTACTGAAAGTAAAAGGGTCCAGAATACAAGCCCAACTGGAAAGTAAAAGTACAACTGTGATACACTACAACTGAAAAAAGGGAAAGTCAGCTACCGGGTCATCCTCTAAGGTTCCTACCTGAAGGGTAGGTACTGATCGCCTCCTCATCACGCATCGTTCATCCGTCTCCTCTGTGTACCGACTTATCTTAAGGTCCACCTCCTGGTACCGTCTAGTCCTGGTACTCTTGTCCTCAGTCATCACTATCTGTCATCTCCACCAAACACAACGAAGTGCGGGAATAACCTGTATATGGGTGAGTATAACGATACTCAATAGGGACCCCGAGACCCTCATGGTCTAACAAAATCCACCAAGGATAAACCAAAAAAGAATGAAATCAAAAAATAACCCTACTTATGTATATGACCATACATATACCTAAGTTATCAAGTAATCCATATGAATCAAGATGAAAACACAGAGGTACTAACTCAGGTCACACCATGATTTATTCTAGGGGTAGTATCAAGTAACATTCCAAGTCACAACGTCTAACACCTCGGTTTCTGAAGAACTCCTCCTCTATTGAGTACAGTGGGCCTTCCACATCACATAGAGGTGCTTCCCAGTAACCTTGGACTTCAAAGTTACTCCTCCTGTCGAGTACCGTGGGTCTACCGTATCACAAAAAGGTGCTCCCCACAGTGGGTCTGCCACGTCACGCAGAGGTGCTCCCCCTCGGGGCTTGCTGAGGTAATCCTCATTTCGAGTACCATGGGTCTACCGTGTCACCAAGGCGCTCCCCACTATGGGTCTGCTGCGTCACTATGGCGCTCCCCACTGGGCAAGTCGAGTCACTCTGAGTCGAAACAGTCAACATTCATCAAGTCTCAGCAAGTCATAGGGTCTCGTACGTATCATGATTGGGGAAATCGCTTCCCAAGCCACAGGTCAGTACTACAACTACCACAAAGTCCCATGAAGAAGTATGTCAAAGTTCCTCCATGTCATAGGGGCCTGAATGTAATAGAAGACATGTCAATCAGATTCCTATTCTGTGAGATATTTTCCTTTAAGTCCTGGGGGCCCGGTTGGATTTGTGCTCGATCCAACCTGACTATTACCCATCTTAATCCAAAAAACAGTGGGGTATCACTCAAAGGGACCATGTCGCCCCAAGATTTCCAACACCACTGATGGTTCGTCAAATGGACATTCGGTGCCATAGTTATAGTCAAAAGAAAGTAACTAGGTCGTAGTGGGCCTGGGTCCAGTCCGACCCGGTCGGACCGACCCGGCCTAACCTGGTTCGGGTTGACCCAGCCTGACCCATTGGGTCTGGCCCAGCCCGCAGTGTGGCTCGGCCCATTAGGTCCGGCCCGACCCGTGAGGGCCGTGAGGTTGCCGCGAGGGAGGCTCGGCCGAGGGGTAACGTGAGGGTGCAGACTGGTCACAGGTACTACGAGGGTGTGGACTAGCCGCGAGGACACGGACCGGCCATGAGGACACAGATCAACCATGGGGATGGTGGAACAGATGTGAGGGTGATGATCAGATGCGAGGGAGGTGGACCGGCCACGACGGCGGCAGACCGGCCACGAGGGCGTGGACCGGCCATGAGGGTGCGACCGCGAGGGCGGGGACCAGCCGCGAGGGCTGTGGACCGGCTGCGAGGGCGGAAGACCAGCCACGAGGGAATGGATCGACCATGAGGGTGCAACCGCAAGGGAGGGGACCAGCCGCGAGGGCGGTGGACCGACCGCGAGGGAGCGGACCAGCCACAGGTCAGCGGTCCAAGCATTGGTAGGCGGACAAGCCGTGATTTGGTGGTGTGGCCATGGGATGGAGGCCCAGTGGCAGCGGCTCGGCAGATGGCGGCGGCAGCTCGACAGATGGTGGCGGCGGCTCAGCAAATGGCGATGGAAGACGATGGAGTCACGAGCGGTGGACCCGCGGTGCGTGGAGGTCACGAGGCGGCAGTGGTCACGGGGCGGTGTTATTGCTCCATTGCCTTCGTGATTTTCAACTCCACAAATCATCACAAGATTTGCAGAGGGTCCGGACCATGTTTTTTGGCCCGTACCATCTGTATTAGGGTGGTTGCAAATGGATCAACATAAACAAGACAAAAACGTCAAAACATCAAGCAATGAGTGTTCCCAACCTACAAAAGAAAATCATCCGCGTTCTTTGTTTAAAAAAAAATAAAAACATGGGAATATAATCACACACAAATTAAACCCCTACCTCGGGTTGATCATTGACATTGTGCTATAAGGTAGTATGGACGTTGATTTGTTGTAGATAAAGACGTCCCACATCAGAAGTAGTCATGAGGATGAAGGTCGATGTTGAGGTCGGTGTTCTTCGTTGGCAGAGCGTTCTTCATTGGAGAGTTTTCTCCCAATATTTATCCTCTACCAATTCCACCAAATTTTCAAAGTAGACAAAATGTGATATGATTCCCCCAATTTAATTATGGGATCAATTCCAAATTAGGTTAATTAATCACTAAGGTTTTAATAATTATGTATGGTGTGTTGGCTTAATTAATGTGGATGAAGCTCAAGAGGCTCCTCCACATTAAAGAGGGATTTGGGAGGTTTCTACCTCATTAAAAGGTTCGGGTGGTCCCCACCCATTAATCAAACTTGGTAGGTTTTGGGATCGGGTGGTCCCCACCCCATAATATCCATAAGAGGGTGGTTATAACAAAATAAAATAAAATGTGTGTTTATTTTATTTTATTATTTCCACAAAAAAACCTAAATTATCTTTCACCCTTGACCAACTGCCATCGAGGAGAACATCTACATAAGATAATACCGGCGCTGTGAGTTCAATAGTATCATTGGATTTCAATTCCTAGCACCAGATCAAAATTTAGAAAAACCCACTTTCACATTTACTGAACCTACCCGAAAATAAGTTCATAAATTCATTCTGGGAACTCCGGGCCTCAGAATTATGCGACGTCAATTTTCGCGGACTCATATAATTCCCATAATTTAAAAAAATTACATGGAATTTTTTGGTCTTAAAATTTTCTATCATAATTCCCAAACATAATAGGTGGTAAATTTAAAACGAACAACATCATTTCGTGAGGTGGTAGTTCACCATATAAATGAACTGTATGTTCTCTACCCATTAGATGGAAGTGTGTGTAAGTAATGGTAAAAACATTAAAACAATTCTATATATGTATATTTAGGAAATAGATTATGTTAATTTTTAATGGAATATTAATAATTCAGGATGGGAAGAAATAAAATTAAAGAAAGGATCTTGAAGAAGGATTTTACCTATTCTTAGGGTAACTCATTTTGGTTTGCACCAACGATATTCCATGGATTGATTCTACCCAAATAAAGGCTTTAATGGGTAATTTATGGAATTTCGGAGATTATTATTATAAAGGTTTATTTATATTGAAGTCTCAATGTGTAGGGAGAAAGTGAGAGAGGAGATTCTCTTTTATAGTTGAGGTGAGAAGCACTTTAGGAAATTCTTAAAAAATTAAATTAAAATTCATTAATTTTAGGTTAAAAAAGTTCAAAAGTTAATTATATATAATAGAATATGATTATGTGTCTAAATCCTCTGATACAATGACAATTAGATATGTTTATACTATTTTTAATATGTATCTTTTAGCTTTAGCCCTTATTTTACCTATTTAAGTCTTACACTGATAACATGTGTTTTTACTCATTAAGGGCCAACATAGTTACTATAAAATTCTGAACAAACCACAAATGGATCATTTATAAAATTTTAAACATTATCCCAATCTGTTGGCCAAATTTTATATTTTTATGAATTTTATACCACTTAATAAAATATTAATTATTTTAAAATATCATTAATGTCAATTTTGACACTACCCATTATTTGAATTTTTAAAAATATCATAATAACATGATATAGTAAAAATGAATTTAAATTATCAATAAAATTTAAAATTAAAATTTAAAATTATTATATGGCATTAATTATATAAAATTATTTATATTTTATCATTTTTAATAACATTTATTTTATATTTCCATTAATTAAACAATTACACCATCAAAATTGTGTATGCCATAATTTTATCTATTTATTTCAAAAAAGTTCAAAATAAATTACCATGTTGAAGATAAATTTTTTTATTTATAAGTACTATTTATAGTCAAAATTTATCTTTTATATAACATTATATTAAAAATTATATAGTTATTAAAAATATGAGCATGGCATTGTTAAATTTTCTTTAAATAAAATATAATAAATGTATTCATCTCATCCAAGTGGATTAAAAAGTTTATAATCTCATACCAAGGAAAATTTTGGTAAAAAAACACACATATAATAAAATTTGGAGATGTTTTGGTGTAATTTTATAATATTTATAATATTATTTTTATCATTAATTACCTGATTTACCCTAAACTGTAGTAATTAAATATTACTGAAGTTACTATTAATAATTTAGAAAAATAATTTTGATCTTTTTAGAATGTAAATATCATACTTATTATAAAAATGTATTTTAATTTTTCTAAATTTAATTCACAAAAGTATAAAAAAATAAGTTTAATGAAAATCCTATATACATGGTGGGAAAGTTGGTGTTTAAAGTGAGAATGTTCAAAAGTTAATTATGATTTTATATCTATATTCAATATAAAAAGATTCCAATTAACTAAATTGTATGAATAACTGTATAATTTATATAATGGTATGTTAAAATCAACTTAAAATAAAACTTAACTATATAAACAAATTAGACAAAAAATATGTTTTGAATTAAAATTCAGAAATTTTCACTACTAATCTAAAAATAGAGTGTCTCAGAAAAATCTCCAACAATAAACCGAAAATAATTTCAACATTATTAATTAAAAAAGGAATTTTGTTTAATCAAATTAAATTTCTAAAATTTCATAAAATTAATTTTATTTTTTTTCATAGATAGAAATGAAAAGGAGTTCATTTGAGAAAGTAGTATTATAAAACATATAAAGACTTTACAAAAAATTAAAATTTTCATTATCATTATTTTTAATTTATATAAAAAAATAAAAAATAAAATTTTAAAATTAGTTATTACTACTAATATTACTATGTTTATCGGTTAGGTTATAATTATATATTTTAAATTATTATAATAGTGAAATGTTGTTTCGTAGAAACTCATTGGCACATGTAACACATGCCAAGACAGTGATGCACGTAAGGATTTTTTTAATTAGTGAAATTAAAGACATCAATGAAAACTAATTTATTCTTAGAAAAAAAGGTTCATAAAAACATAGGGTGTTGTATTATACCCCCTTAAAATGAATTTGTCATTCTAAATTCATCGGGATATCAAATATTTAATTCTTGAAAGTTCCTTTCAATGAAAACACACATTGTAATAAATTAATACTAAAACTTCCTTGCAAAAAGAGAAATTTAAAAACCTAAATATTAACAAGAGTAACTCATAACCGGGATTAAAAATAGGAGAATATAGGTGGAATGTAAAAATATTAACATGGAAGAAAAATCTAATTATTAATTTTTGATGGATAATGATAGAGAAAATGGTCAAGAGAAAGTTAAAAATAACATGTACATAAATTTTAGATGATCCAAGGGACCATTTGATTCATCAAAAAATAAGTTAATAGGATAACTTTTTTGGCTTCAATATCCTTTCCATATAGTCAAAGAATTTTATGAGAATATATACATTTAAAGTGGGAATGAATCACATCTCTTTGTGGTGGAAGTAGTCCACACTTCCACAAATGAAGTTATCGTTTTAAAAAAATGAAAATAATGAAGTTAGGATTTATATAATAAATAAATATTTTTAAAATACATCATAAATATCATATATATCATATAAAAACTATGTTTGCATCATAATTCCCAAACATAATAGGTGGTAAATTTTAAACGAACAACATATTTTGGTGAGGTGGTTGTTCGTCGTACACATGAACGGTACGTTCGCTACCCATTAGATGGAAGTGTGTGTAAGTTAAAGTAAAACCATTAAAATTATTATATACATGTATATTTAGGAAACTGAGGATATTATTTTACAATGGAATATTAATAAATTAAGTTGGGAAGAAATAAAATTAACGAAAGGAGCTTGAGGAAGGATTTTACCTATTCATTGTGTAACTCTTTTTGGTTTTCACCTACTGGATTCCTTGGATTGATTATGCCCAAATAGATTATTCAAGGAGTAATGGATGTAATTTTGAAGATTATTTTGATTTTTTTATGAGATTGAAGTCTCAATATGGGGTGAGAAAGTGAGAGAGGAGATTCCCTTTTATAGTTGAGGTGAGAAACACTTTAGAAAATTCTTAAAAAATAAAATAAAATAATTAATTTTAAACTAAAAAAGGTAAAAAAGTTATTTATATATTATAGAATATTGTTATGGGTCAAAATCCTCTCATACAATAAAATTATATGTGTTTTTACTATTTTTAATTTGTATCTTTTAGCTTTAACCATTATTTTACCTTTTCAAGTCTTTCCTTGGTAACATGTGTTTTTACTCATTAAGGGTTAATATTGTTACTATAAAATTCCAAACGAACAATAAATGGAGCATTTAGGAAATTTTAAACATTATCCCAATCAGTTGGCCAAATGTTAGATTTTTATGAATTTTATATCAGTTAATAAAATATTAATTATCTTAAAATATCATTAATTTAAAATTTGACACTACCCATTATTTGAATTTTTAAAAATATCATAATAAATTGATATATAAAAATAACGAATTTAAATCTTCAATAAAATATACAATTGTTATAAAAATTTATTATATGGAATTATTTATATAAAATTATATTTATTTTAATATTTTTAATAAGATTTATTTTATATTTCTATTAATTAAACAATTACATTATCATCCTTGTGTATTCCATAATTTTTTTTATTTGTTTCAAAATAATAAAAAAATAAATTTCCATGTTGAAGATTGGAAATTTATATTTATAATTACAATTTATAGTCAAAGTTATCTTCTATATAACATTATATTAAAAATTATATAGTTATTAAAAATATGAGTATGACCTTGTTAACTTTTCTTTAAATAAAATATAATAAATGTATTAATCTCATCAAAGTGAATTGAAAAGTTTATAATCTCATCCTAATGACTATTTTGGTAAAAAAACACTCATATAATGAAATTTTTACAAATTTGGGGTAATTTTATAATATTTATAATATTATTTTTACCTTGAGTTACCTGATTTACCCTTAACCATGGTAATTAAAAATTTCTGATGTCACTATTGATAATTTCCAAAAATATTTTTGATCCTTTTAGAATGTAAATATTTTACTTTTTATAACCATTTGTTTTCAATTTTCTAAATTTAACTCACAAAACTATAAAAATTATGTTTAATGAAAATCCTATAGACATGGTGAGAAAGTGGGTCTTTAAAGTGAGAATGTTCAAAAATTCATTAAGATTTTATATCTAAATTCAATTTAAAAATATTTGAATTAACCAAATTGGATTAATATATTTATAGTATATATAATTTTATGTTAAAACCAACTTAGAATAAAATTTAACAATATAAATAAATTTGATGAAAAATATTTTTTGAATTAAAATTAAGAATTTTTCACTATTCATCTAGAAATAAAGTTTCTCTGAAAAATCACCAAAAATAACCCAAAAATAATTTCAACATTATTAATTAAAAAATAAAGTTTATTTAATCGAAATAAATTTCTAAAATTGTGATTAATTAATTTTTTTATTTTTTTAGAAAGAAATGAAAATAAGTTCATTTGAGAAATTAGTATTTTAAAACATAAAAAGACTTTACCGAAAATTAAAATTTCCATTATCATTATGTTTTATTTATATAAAAAATAATTTTATTAATATTAGTCATTACTATTAATATTACTAAGTTTAACGGTTAGGTTATAATTATCTCTTTTAAATTATTATAGCATTAAACTGATGTTTCATAGAAACTCATTGTGACATGTAACACAAGCCAAGATGGTGATAAGCATAATAAATTTTTTACTTACTGAAAATAAAGGCTTCAATGAAAACTAATTTATTGATAGAAAAAAGGTTCATTAAAACTTAGGTTGTTGAATTATACCCCCTTAAAATGATTTTCTCCCTAGAAATTCATCGGGTTATCATATGATTAATTCTAAAAAGTTCCTTTTATATAGAAGCAATATTGCATAAATATTAATACTAAAACATCCTTTCAAAAAGTGAATGTTAAAAACCTAACTTTTACTAAGAGTAACTCATAACCGGGATTCCAAATAGGAGAATATATGTGGAATGTGAAAATATTTACAGGGAAGGGAAATCTAATTATCATGTTCTGATGGATAGTAATAGAGAAAATGGCCAGGAGAATGTTAAAAATCAAAAGTATATAAATTTTAGATAATCTAAGTAACCATTTAATTCATCAAAAAATATGTTAGTAGGATAACATTTTTGGCTTCAATACCCTTTCCCTAGAGTCGAAGAATTTTATGATAAGACATACATATGAGATTTTAGGACAACCTCACCCTTATCTGTGCCTTTATCAATTTCCACTTCATCTCTCATTTCAATAATTGAAGTTCAATTTTTAATTAATAATGTGTTAGTAGATCATGAGATCCATAAATAGGTTTATATATCCTTATATATGTCTTTACCACAACAAAATTCTTAGTACATATTATCCAATATGCCTAAATCCTTATATGGAATGATAATGATTTAATCTCTAAAAACTCATCCGACGTTTAACTTAAACCATTCCTCAAATGGTTGACCTTAATACTCTTCCAAAATATTAAATTCTAAAACATTATAATGAAGTGAACAAAATACTCTTAACCATTATCTCCCATATATTATAAGGTATCTCTTGTTTGTCACATTCCAATCATTAAATTACCTTCATCACATATTCTCTTGAAACAAGGTACTAATGTGAATTACCATACATATTTATTAAAAAACTCATGTTTCATTATTCAAAGGTTTATTGGGTATAATTATTAAGTCCAAAATTTTTTAAACATCATCCATTATAGAACAAAAAATTGTCAAAATTTACTTAATTTGTTCCAAGGTAATCAGTTTCATCCAATTTACTTATTCATATCCAACATATATTTTTACAAAAAAAAACATTATCTTAACATAAGGTACATATTAAGGATTATATTACTTTAGTCAAAATGTCACATTTCTATTAAATAATATTTCCCGCCCATTGGAAATATTCAGCTTAAACTTTCAAATTCTGAGAAAAAAACATAAATTAAACAATCTTGGTATATTTCTCCATTCATATAACATAATTCTTCAACCCAAATACATGAAAATTTATATTATTGGACTTCATTAATAATACATAATAATGGTACCTCATTATATTACTTAATACCCCTTTCCTTTCACATTTCATCTAAAGTCTAATCATCATTAGCAATATAACTATTACTAGAACCGCCTTGTTGATTCTCTTCTTCAGATTTCCACTTAGAACGTTCATTTTCAGAATGAGAATTCATTACACACTTTAAACATTCAACCATTAATTATATATTAAGGAGTCCAATATTCCGATCAAATTCATTTATCAAACTGTTCATTTTTCTTTTACTCTTACATGGTGTGTATCCTTATTTTCCATAATAAAAACATATTCTTGTTTCTCTATGACATTAACATATGTGATTCTTTCCATATTCCTGACCCAAAGGAATCTGAATCTTCTTTCCACCATGGTCTATATTACAAAAAATCTTAAAAAAAACCTTACTTATCCAACTTGGTGAGTCATAGAGTTGGTTATGGTACAATTTTTAATCATGTTCCACGAAAACTGACAAAGAATGATCATAACATACTTCACTTTTGGGACAATCCCATTTGACTTCCCTTCAGAAAATTTTCTATCACATTCACCATTAACCCAATTCTTTTTGCATCCCTCCATTGACTAAACTCAATAAGAATTAAACAATAAATAATTATCATGGTGGGGAAACACATAATCATGAATAATCACATAGAGGATGTCTAAATTATAACACCTTACATAATCTATGAGAACTTTACTTTATCCAAGTTTTTTAGATTTAAAATTAAATTTAAATCTTTCATGATAGTTGGTAAAGAGATTTTTAATTTTCAAATAATATCCCTCAGTGGTGTCAAACGAGGTGTGAAAAAACACCTATTTTTGTGTATCGAGTTACACTCGAGTCAATCCCAACACACCTTGTCAGATTTGTTACCCCTAGGTAAATCTGTTCCAAATCCATTTCCAGTTTTAGTGTCTAGACATTGATGTATTTCTAGGAAACCACTCAATCTATCCTTTACCAAAATTCCATGACATTTTCATTATCCTTAAACTTATTCATGGACATGTACTTAGAGTTCTCACTAAGGTTTTCTCATACTACATTCAAAAGGTTAACTAATCTTTTTCTCTGATACCAACTTTAAAGACCCACACTTGGCATCCAAGGATATTACAAAAACTTTTCCAAATATTGCATATATTACAGAAAACATATGCACCAATATAATACTAGTCTTGTTCGATTGGGAACATGGAAACATAAACACCAGTACATAAATGAGCTACATTATCTCCCACTAGGTTCTTCTTGACTAGAACCATTCATATACACATCCAATATAATACTTATCTTCATAAAATGGGGAAGGAAACATAAAAATTAGTGAGATAAGATGCTCAGTCAGGGTGAACAAGGGAGATATGTAAGCATAATCTTATGTATAAGGGTATGATAACATGAACATGAAAATATAATATAATAACCTTTATTTCAAATATCATAACATGAATCAAGGAATAAATACTAGATTTTCATAAGACATGAATTATAAGAAAATAAAAAATATAAGCCATGAAATAATATCATATGAATAAGGCATATAATTTGGATAAAAAATAAGTGTATAATTTTTTTTCTATATTAGTCAAGGAATCACTGCCATGTCCATTTTAGTAGTATCAGTTCACTCCCCATCCCATCTTGGTAGTCATGGTTCACTCCCATAACCATCTTGGAAGTCATAGTTTAATGAAATGACCATATTAGGATTTAAGGTTCACTCCCAAGACTATCTTAAAAGAAAACTTCATTTATGTCTATCTCATGAGATATAAATCATTACCCAATGCATTGGATATATATAAGAGTCCCACCAATATCATAATTAAATCATATATATGTGTGTGATGATATCATAAACATTATTCCTAACATAACCAAAAAATAAAATGGGTATCATAAACATGTAATATTATCCTAACATGTGTAAAATAAATAGGTTTCATAATCCTTTAATCAAATAATAAATCATGAAAATTATTGGGTTTCATAGATATATAATCCGTGAAAGCGAAACAATTTTTCTAAACATATAACCCATGAAAGAGAAATGGGTTTCATGAATGTTTTTCCGTCAAAACATAAACCATTTTCAGCAATAAATTTAATGGATACTTGGATAATATTCCCAATAATTCATGAGTAACATCAATAGGATAAATATTATATGAGAAATAATTTTTAAAAATATTTTAAAAATATTTCTTTAGGAAAATATCCTTTCTTATTTAATAATTCCCTTTAAAACATATTTTTTAAAAACATTTTGTTTTGAAAAATATATATGAAAACATATAATATAATATTGAAAAAAATAAAACATATTTCAAAACATTTTACGTTTAAAATTTACTTAAAAGAACATTTTAAAAACATTTTTGGAAAACATGGTTTTTGGAAAAGAACTGATTTTCAACCAAAAAGATAACTAAGACTGAATTTTATTAAAAACATTTTATTAATTACCTCAAGTATGAAAGAGAGGAAAAATGGTACCAATACATGAATAATTAATTAATCCCCATAGGGGAATAAAATTAATGATTATTTTTGAGAAATAGATCATATTATTTCATCAATGAAAGCATAATCATAAACAATCTTGATGAACTATGAGATTGTTTCAATAAACTCATACTACTTGGAAACATTGAATCATACTCCCCATATAAGAAAATTAAATTACATAGAGACTAAAATAAAATTAAAAATAATTATATTTATGATATAATATTTCAATTTTAAGAATATACACCTCATAAAACAACATTGTCACATAACAAAACATGTGTCTCAAAGAAGATAAATTGAGAAAAAGTTACTTTATCGATTTGGTAACTTTTGAACCATAAAACCCATGATATAAATATAATAAAATGGATATTTAAATACCCATAATTTTTTTTGTTAGAATCATATAATACATTCATGATAAGTATATACACCACACAAAAGAAACAAGTACTGTATATAGAATTTTCCCCCACATAAATAAAAGTGAGACAAAAACCCCTTACCTTATGTCTTGAATTTAATCGTACAAAAAAATCCACATGTATAATATGTATAATTTTATTATAAATTTATCAAAGAACTAAATTCATATAAATAATACTATATAATGTTTTATTTTGACCTTATATTACCTATTTAATATCAATTCCATGTTAAAGTAACGTTTCGAGTAATAATATCTTTTTTTATCGTACGTGTTTTGAATTTTCATTATTGATACTATTAAGTAAATAATGATTTAATTTTTTGAATAATGTAAAATATTAATTTTACATCATATATATCAAGTATATAAACATTTATAATAATCAATAAAATATAGATATATGATATGGGATACACTGTTCTAAAAGACAGTGGGTTGTACGTATGCATGAACATTGTTTCCATTTTCATTGTGTATTGATTGAAACAAAGTAAATTAAATATATGTATATATTTATATAATTTAATTAAAATTTAATTATTATGTCATGTATATCATATATTTCTACTAAATCAATCATTAATACATCTCATTTATATTTTTAATGAATCAAATCACAATGAGGATGCGATAGTCCACACTTCCACAAACGAAGTATTACTATTTAGAAAAAATAGAAAGAATGAATTTATGATTTATATAATAAAAAAATAAGGGAAAAAAAATCATAAAAATCATAAATATATTATAAAAACAGTGTTTCCATCACAATTATAAACCAAAATTGGTGGAAAAGGTAAAACTAACAACATCGTTTCATGAGGCGGTAGTTCACCCTTCACATGAACAGTACGTTCGTTATCCATTAGATATAAGTGCATGTACATGCATGTAAAACCCCTAAAATAATGAAATATTATTATATTTAGTATACTTATTATATTATTTGCCTATGTAATTTGAACAATCGATGTGTTGAAGAAAGAAAATAAAATTAAGGAGCTTGAGGAAGGATGTTACCTCTTCATTGGGTAACTCTTTTTGGTTTTCTCTAAAGGGATTACTTGGATGGATTTATGTCTAAAGAGATGATTAAAGGAGTAATGGAATAAATTTGGTAGCTTATTTTTATAGTGTTTTGATGATATAGATGAATAAATGTGTAGTGAGCAAGTGAGTGATGAGGTGCCCTTTTAATGTTGAGGTGAGAAACACTTTAGGTAAATATTAAAATATCAAATTAATATCAAATTAATTTTAAAATAAAAAGACTAAAAAGTTATTAATTTTCAATATAATATTATTATTGGTCTAAATACTATCATAAAATGAAAATTAGATATGTTTTGACTTTTTTAATCCTTATCTTTTAACAATAACAGTTTTTATCCACTTTAACTCTAACCATGAAAACATCTATTTTTACTCTTTAAGGGTTAATATAGTTTCAATTAAATTTTAAAATAATTTTAAATGGATCATTCATAAAATTTTCAACATTATCACAATTATTTTTCAATTTTTTTTATATCATTTGATAAAATATTAAATATTTTCAAATATCATTAATGTCAATTTTGAAACAATTTATTATTAGACTTCATAAAAATATCATAAAAATGATATATTCAAACCAAATTATTTAAATCAACACTAAAATTTCCATTTCATATATAAAATTAATTTATGACATTAATTATATGAAATTAAAATTATTTTAATATAATTAAAAACATTTATTTTATATTTCCATTTATTAAACAATTACAACATCTTCACTATATAAGCCGTAATGGTAAATATTTATTTAAAAAATATTAAAAATAAATTACAATATTGAAGATAATAATTTCTGATTTAAAATGACTATTTATATCTTAATTTAACTAATTTATATCAATATATTAAAAATCATATATTTATTAAACATATGAGTACAATATTATTAACTTTTTTATTAAAATTACATAATAAATTTACTACTCTCATCCAAGTGGCATAAAAAGGTTAAAATTTTAGAAAAAACAAATATTTTTGTATAAAAACAATCAATCCAATTAAATTTGGACAAGTGTTAGGATAATTTTATAAAATTTTAAATTTTTTTATTATATTTAATTACCCGATTTACCCTTAACCATGGTAATTAAAAATTACTAAAGTTACTATTCGTATTGTCCAAAAATTAATTTAATCAAATTAGACTATAAAATATCATACTTATTAAAACCTTATATGTGTTTTTTTATTTAAATTCATAGAAGTGTTAAAATTATCTTTATTGCTAATCATATAGACATGGTGAGAAAGTATGTCTTTAAAGTGAGAATGTTTAAAACTTTGTAAAGCTTCTATATCTAAATTCAATAATAAAAGATTAAAATGAACTAAATTGGATTAATATATCTATAATTGATATAATTTTACTTTAAAATGAACTTAAAATATAATATATATATATATAAATAAATTAGAATAAAAATCAGTTTTGAATTGAAATTCAGTAATTTTCACTATTCAACAAAAATTAAGTTTCTCCGATAAATTTTAAAAAAACCACCCTAATATAATTTAGATATTATTAATCCAAATATGAATATTATTTTATTAGAATCAATTTATAAAGTTATATAAAATTAATTTTATTATTTTTCACAGAATGATGACAAAAGCAGGTCATTTGAGAAAATAATGTTTTTAAACATATAAAGACTTTACAAAAAATTCGATTTTTCATTATCATTATACATTATTTATATTAAAAAAATGTAAATAATATTTGAAAATTGGCTGTTAGTATTCATAATACCATTTTTAATTAAAGACTTATAATTATCTCTTTTAAATAATTATAACAATAAAATGATGTTTCGTAGAAAGTTATCGTTGTGTGTAACACAAACCATGTCCATGACATGTGTAAAGAATGTTTGACTTTGTGAAATGAAATAAAACAATTAAAAATAATTTATTTAGAGAAATTAGTGTCACAAAAACATGGGTTGTTATAATCATGTTGTATTTTATCTGAATGAGTTGTAGGAAAATCTTATTGTGAATTATTTTTCGAAATTGGATGTGATTATTAGCATTAATTATCAATCTTTATGTAGATTACAAAATATTAAATTTAAATTTGATATTATGAACCAGCATATAATTATCTATTGGTGAAATAATGAACCCATATTTCTAATGTAATTGTTCTTGGCTAAGGTTGGATCTTATTTAAGCAATATAAGGTGATTTTAATTTTAGAACCATATATCGTTATATTGTGAATGTTTGGAAGTGATAAGGTTTATATATTTTTGAATAAGTATTAATCATTGTTAAGTTGTTCATTTAAGGATATGATATCAATTCATTCCATTCTTTGGGATTAAATCTTGGAAAAATTTATTTTGGAGGATCCTTAAGGTTAACTATTTATAAAATGAATTAAATCGAACCTTTGATTTTATTAGATAACTTGTGTTAACCAATTTGGTTTTAGTAAAAATTTAAATGATAAAGGAATAATTTATGGGTATTATGAAGATTTTAGTGCTTCATGAATACAAAAAACATCATCATAAATATTCATTTCATGGAGTAAGATATAATGTAGAAAATGATAAAAACAGAACCAAATGATGAAAGAGTTATTATAATATAAAGGAAATTAATGCCATAGATATTTGGATCCATTTGGAATTATTGATTTTAATAATCCATGAATTACTAGTATATTAATTTTTTTGTTTTGGGTATTGGAGGTTCTTAGATGTCACGACCAACCCCAGTAGGGCCCATACTGTGACTCCACATGTCCGCCTCCAATAGGCCACAGGCTGGTGACTAGCACTGAGTGGGCATATGACTAACATGGGAAGAATTTCCTAAGTACCAACACACACACACACACACACTTCTTGTGGCCCATAAATTATGAAATATAAAAATCACTAAGGAAAAAATGAATGCATACCACTAGACCCAACCAACAATGTACAATAGGGAAAGAAAAGTGAAATAATGTAAACTGGGCCATTATATAAGCCCACCAAAAGAAAGAGTCTATATGCTATAAATTATAAACAATAATAAAAGGTACTAGGACTGATTTCTATAGTCATAGGAACACCTATTCATGTATTAATTCACAAATCCCGACCTGGTCCTGGTTCTGATCCTGGTCCGAGTCTGCCTATGACTCTTTCAAAAGGTTGCATGTCTGCAGAAGTCACAACACGTGCAGGAAAATCATGTACAAGGGTGAGTATAAAAATACATAGTAGGATACCCTAAATCCATAAAGAAATGCCCATGTTAAATGTACAATCATCTCTAGACAACTATGTGTCTTCATAACATATAGTAAAGATATCCTGATATACTCAAACCCAGACCCGTAGTCTAGAGTTTAGTCACAAATATTGAATACCAATATAAAAGATTCAATCTAAAGACTCCACAAAGAACTCATACAGGAGAAAATAATCCCGAGTTTGATATAAATGATGATGTTCGTCCATGAATCACTGTTCATTGGGAACCTTCATGAGATAAAGATATGTTGATAGATCATAAGAGAGATACGATACACTCGCCTCAGGAGAACCAACTGCACCAGTGAAGAAGATCACCATTCATAGATAAGGATCGTTGTAAGGGCCATAGCATATACCACAACTCCTCTATATTCACCTCCTATGTAGAGAACCAACATACAGTAGGAATGGTCCTGTTGATAACCTTAGTCTACCTAGGTAACAATAATGGATAAAGGATCTAGCTCTTGGTCTTTCAAAGGGTACTCCCAACTCTATCCAGAAAGTCCTGCTGAAGGTGTGTCACACTCATATGGATATGAAACGATACCAGTTGAACTTTAGGGGAATGAGTAAGGGAAAAAAACCTAAATAAACTTTTCCATGACACGGTATATAAATAGGTCAATCCATATAGTAAGGTGTACATGGAGTGCATTAGTGTTACACGTCGTGTCCCTTGACACTTGCTACTTCCCATGTCCAACCGATCAGGTCATCAGAACATGTCATGTAGAAGAGGTATACACGATGTGTAAAGAAGGTAACACACTATTTCCTCTGATCCGGGGTCCACCCATGTACTATAACCACATTCCAGTATATGGTGTCAACCCATGCTTACAATCCATGTACCAAACCATGGGGTAACCCATGTATCCGATTGGGGTCTGGTTGTGTGGTGGGGTACACACCAAGTAGGAAAGCAGTTTACTTCGTCCCAGGTCTATGTAACTCCCATGATAAACGATGAGCCTTAGGGAAGGGCCCAACTTTGTGTGATAGGGGTCACACACTGTGTGACACTTTACTACCTCCCAAAACCCTAGCCGCTACTAAGGGGAACCCACATGTCGTGTAATCCTAGATTAAATGTCGTGTAATCCTAGATTACATGTCGTGTAGTGCAGTATTTTCTAGAATCCCTGGTTCACACTCTGTTCATCTCCTATATTGCTCCAGCCACCATCCTAGTTGTGACATTCTGGTAAACTCATGATCCATCCTCGTTCGGTCATGTCATCACCCAAACAGTGTGTTTTAACTTCTGATCCAGTCGCACAACATATTTAAAGGACCGTTCATCATTCCACTAATGAACATTAATGAACATGGATTCAGGGATACACTATCATCCAAATCACTCAATGTCTATATTTGATCCTCTTTTATGTGATGCCAATACTAGATCTGTGATATCAAATCATTGAACTAAGAATTCTACGCACAACGATTAATTGATCAGGATATATCGAGTCACGGGACAAGTGATGAAATCCCACAAAGAATGATGAATGGGGTAGAAAAGCATAAATCACACAAGAGTAAAGGAACTCTATTGATGTTTATGTCTATCATGGCTTGTTTCAGTTATAACAACAATCAAATTTTTCAACAAAATAATTTGTATATCAACTCCCAATAAAAATCCCACAGAAATAAAACCCACCCCTCAAGGTTAAGATCAAATTGTAGATCAATATGTTCGTTAATTGGTCTGCATTCATCATGGAATTCATGAATGGGGAAGGAAATAAAAAAACATTTCATCTTACATTTGATTTAGATTTCTCACTAGAAATGATAAATCGTTGAATCATTATCATTGGTGAGATCCATCAAGAACGGCGTTCATTGATCATCAATATGTGATTCCGTCACCGTTTCCTTGAGAGGTTTTTCTAATGCTCTCCATAGAAATTCTACAGTGTTCCTAGGGTTATGCATCTAACCTATTGATTTTTGTATAATGATATTTTTAATGAAAATCATCATCGCATAAACAAAATAATTTATCATTAAATTATTTGTTGAAAATTACGTCATTTTTGAGTTTTTCTAAAGAAGACCCTCTGATAACTAAATTTAAGTCTCACCTAGAAAAAACACCAAATTATGAAGTCAATGGTTATTGGAATATCCTAAGGTAAATCTGAAGCTATAAAAATAACAGTTCCCTCAAATTTTTGATTTGGGCACTCGTTTAAGAGTTATTCCCATTTTTTAGGAAAACCTATTGTACCCTTTATTAAAAACTAAACATTTTTCAGTGAATCATCTTGAAAACATTAAGCATAGGAATCGAACTCTATATCAGTGTATGGTCTTAGAATTTTCCAAAATAATTTCATGAAATAAAATTTGGAAAATCCAATTTTTTACATTGGAGGAGGCCTGGAGTGAGGCTTGAAGAGTCTGGCTGCTAAAAGCTGGATGTAGAGAAAATACACACAGTGTAAGGTTTACACGATGTGAAGGTATGGTTCAGGACATGAAAAATTTGGTTTTGTCGGTGTTACATGACATGTAATTATATGGGTGATTAATCCTTTGAGAAAACATGTTTTTTTTGGGAAGACCTAGAAATTTAAGAAACCTAAGGATTACATGTCGTGTAATGGAAACATGGTTTGCAACTGGAGGGATACATGTTATTTATTAACCCTTCGGCAAATTTTTTTTCAATTGTCTAAACCCTTTCCTCTCTCATTTTAGAGGATCCCAAGGCACCCTGAGGAGAACATCAAGCCACCTTCCTCCCACTTCAATCTTTCAGTTCTGATGGACGCCCATTAGAAATCTGTAATGAGTTCTTCTTGTTTTTCTACTAAAAAACACATCTAATAGTGCTGACCATTAGAAGCAGTAGAAAAAATCACTGACCTTTATCAGTACTAGAGAAAATTATTGATAAAGGGTACTCTCTATCATCACTTTTCTATAGCACCAATAAAATTTTACTTATATCAGTGATTTATTTTTCAGCATTGATAAAGGATACCCATTATCAGTACTTTACTTTTAACATTGATAAAGGCAACACTTTATTAGTGATATTTTATCACTGATAAAGGTCTCAAATAAAATAAAAAATTAATCAAATAAAAATAAAAAATTATTAAAATTAAAAAGTATCAGAAATTTTATTAATTAGATATTTTTATATAAAAGTAAATAAATTAAATATACATATACATACATTATAAATATTAATAAATATTATATATTAAATAGATAAATATGCAAAAATAATAAAATAACATAATTAAACAATTAAAAATTAAAAATGGGTTAATTAAGAAAAATATTAAAAAAATTATTTGATAGATAATTATTGATAAAAACGAGTAAACATAATATACATATAATTAGATTATAAATATTAATAAATAGTATATATTTATATAAAATGAATAAATAGTAATAATTAAACAAGAAATTTAAAAATGAATGAATTGAAATAATTTTAAAAAAATAAAAATGAATAAATTAAAAAATTATTAAAAAATTTATTGATTAAGAAATTATTAATAAAAATAAAGATTCTTAATATATATATATATTAATTATAAACTATATTAAATAATATATATTAAATATAAATATATATAATAAATAAAATGTAATAATTTAAAAATATTTCTGTCTTATTCATTTTAATTTTTTTATACTTAATTATTCATTAATACATTTAATATAGAAATATATACATATATATTTATATAAATATATATATATTTAAATGTATAAAAATTCCTAAAATTTGATTTAATATAATATAATATATTTATTCTTACATATTAACCAAGTTATATTTAGTGCATGATGGTTTATAATTATAAATTAATATTAATTAAAAATAATCACAAATTGCATCGAGCAATGAACATAATTAAATGTCATTTTATTTTTTAATTAAACATATATGCAAGTGTGTTATATAGATTTCACATACATATGTGATGTATACACACAAATATTTATGTAATTAATGTAATATTATATATATATATATAAACACATACACCTATTATTTATGTAATTTATTCAAATTTTAGTATTAATTTTAGAATTTAATTAAAAAATCATATATTTAAAAAATTATGTTTCTAATCAATAAATTTTATTTATTTAATTTCAATATTATTAAAGTCAAGTAATAATTCTTTTTGAGTATGATTTTTTTTATTTTTTTGGGAATTTAATCATCTTCTATTATTTATATATATATATCTATCAAATATATTTTAATATTTTCAATATGTATTCATAATTATTTTAATATATATCCATATATTTTTAATTATTTATATTTAATTAATAAAATTTATCAATTTTTTCAATATTTTTAAAGTGAACTCATTTTTAATTATTCAACTTCACTAATTTTTTACAATCATGCATTTAATATTATATATTCAATAATAATGTTTAAAATATATTTTTAAATAAATATTTATAAATAAATATATGTATAAAGAAATACATTAATAAATAAATATATTTTTAAATAAATAATTTTATAAATGTGTATTTAAAATATTTATAAATTTATAAGTTTATAATTGTGAATAATTAAATATTACCTTTTAAAAAAAGTCTTTATATAATTATAAATAAATATATAAATTTAAATAGTTATAAAATTATAATAAATTTATTTAAATAATGAATATATTTACCATATTTATATTTATATTTAAATATATTTTAAAAATATATATACACATATATTAATATATAATGATGTAAATATATTTATAATTATGAAATTATAAAAAATATATTTAAACAATGGCTATATTTACTATATTTATATTTATATATATTTATTAAATATATATAATAATATAAATTTATACAATGATATAAAAATATTTATAATTAAAAATATATAATTACAAATATATTTATAAATTTATATTTAGGAAATTTATAGAATAATATATTTGTAATTATAGATGATTTTTTTTAAAAAGTTTTTATATGATTATAAATAAATAATTATGTATTTATATAATTATACATGGATAATAAATAAATAAATAAATAAATAAATAAATAAATATATAATTATATTTAATAATTTTTTTTATTTTTTTATCTTATTTTATCAGGACCTCTTTAATGCTGATTAAAATTGGGCTTTATCATACATAACAATACACTAATAAAACACTATCTTTAATAGTGCAAACAAAGCATTGATAAAGATAAAATTTTTCTCACTGATTAATTTAGTGATGATAAAAGGTATCTTTATCAACACTTTCTTGGAAGCACTGCTAAAAGTCTCCCAATCTATTTAAAGAACCCTAATCGTGATTGTTTCGGTAGCACTATCTAATATTTCTTTGAAAGCCACTCGCTTCTAGTACTCCTGCTCCTTGAATCCAGGATCGAATCAAGTCTTAAATCAAGTCACGGATGCATTAAAGGATTGAATCCATGTCTTAAACGCATCATGTATTTAATTAATTCAAGTATCAAACATATCAAAGATTTGACGCAGGATATCTCTACTTTCTCTTGGATGAATCAAATCTTGAATCGAAGGTATTTTATTTTCCTCTCCTCATTGATCATTGATTTCCTGTTTGGGTTTCTTGTACGGTGATTTGAATTAGGTGGGGGTGTTTTTATAAGTGAGCCTGGATTTTTTGGGAACATAAAAGTTATGTTGATTTCATTGAATGGTTGTGAGTATTTGACATTTATAACAATGTATGGATCTTCTAGTTTTTGAATTATTGACATATAAAATTCTCATAGATATGTTTATATGTTGGTGTTTAGGCATTAATTGTAACACCCGAGACTTTTATGAGAAATATTTTGTTTTTAAATTATCAAAGGAATCTCTCACTACACATAACACTAGATTGGCTTGCTTTACACGCAACTGCGGCATTCCTCGATATCTTGCGTCATACGCAATACCGAGTTTCACTAAACAATGATATGCTATTAAAATATTATTAAAACCAGCCGTTATGAATAGTAATTACCACTTTCTGAATTTTTGTAAATTTTATTTTTCAAAATGGACTTCATTTTTGGATTCGGAATATTGAAATTAGCCTAGGGTGAAATTTTGGTATTTTTCTGAAAACATTCAATTTTTGATGAATAGTGAAACCACTAAGTGGTAGTTAAAAAACTGAATTTTTCATAAAACATAATTTTACCACTTCTGTGAGTGGAATTTCAAAAATCTGAGAGACACGGATAATATCAAGGTCTAAAATTTGGTTTAATGAGATGAAAATAATTTTTGGTGAATAGTAACTTTTTACTTTTTTTTACCACGGTTAAAAGTAAGTAGGGTAGTTAAGGGTAACAATGACATTATTATTACCCTAACACATGTACTAATTCTTTTTAATAAGTGGAATTCGACCAAAAATAACCTTAGTAATAAAATATGACCATTTAGGCCCACTTCGATTAGATTCGGACATTTATTATTAATTTATTTAAAGAAGGGTTAAAATAGTTAAAATCAAATTTCAATAAGTAAATAAATTTTAATATAGGGTTATACATAAGATAAATTCTATTGTTAATATTAATTAGAAATCTAATAATATTTCCTATATAATTATATTTTATTTATAATTTTTAGACATTAAATAATTTAATTTATTTATGACACAATGATGATGTAGTAATTTCCATAATAGTGAAAAATTAGAATTATTGATATTATAAATACCTAAATAAATATAATTTGAGACTTTTTATGAATTACACTAATTTTATAGGTTAATATGACATGTTAGGATTTATTTAATTAACTTTGGTCGAAGTAATCATTCTGTTATGAGTTTCACAAAAATCAACTATTGAATAGTGTCAAAATTGACAAAAAATAGATTTTAAAAAAAATATTATATTATTGATTGTTATTTTATTCCTAAAAATCTAAGGTTCGGCCAAGATACTTATATCAAGATAGGTGTATCATTAATTGACCACTTGGGGTTGCTTGGATGTATATGTTATGTTTATTAACTATATGATATAAAAATACAAAGTGACATGGTAAATATCAATCTAATTAACTAAGAGTTAAAACTAAAAGATAAGGTTAGTATAATGACCTAAACTTGTCTAAATTATATTGGATGAGAGGATTTAGACCCATCCCCACCTTAGCTTATAAATAAATCAATTTGGATCTATTTAAAACCGAATTTGGCTTTATAATAAAATAATTTGTTTAGTTATTCCAAAGGTGACCCTCTCCTCCCTTATAAAAGGGCACCTCCTCCCTCTCTTCCTCACACCACATTGAGCCTTCAAGCTCGGACAAACCCTGCCAATATATCCTCTCCACTTCCCTAGAAACATCCTAGGGGTCCTGGTCCTCTTCAAGGACCAATTTTAGTGCCCTAAAACGAAGTCTCAAAGAATCACTTCAAAGAAGAGGTAATGTCCGTTACCGATTCTTTCATCTTTATTTCTTATTCCACTTCTTTTTATTTAGTTGTTTCATTATGAAGTAATAACATAAGTATCACTCATATACTGATATGTTATTATAATCATGGATCAACCCTATTTCACCATCTATCCATCCTACGGAAAAAGAAATCACCGCACGTGCGTACGTACGGAATACCGTCTCCACGCCGTGGTGTAATCTATTTTCCCCCACCACCTTACTTGGATGGGTATAATGGTGTAAATAACAACTATATATGATTATTGTAAAGTCATATTGATTCTTAAATAGTATACATACACTCCAATACAATTCCACGATCATGGGAACGATATCTTCGCTCGTGCGTACGTACGGAATACCGTCTCCACGATGTGATGCGACTCATTCTACATGATCTTCATTGTATAATGATTATATAAATGAATTGAATGAATGAATATGATATATATTTCACTAATTCCATTATGGAAATAAGTTATCTATAACCTAAAGAGAAGAATAAGAATTTATTTGACAAAACACGCATAAGAACAAAAAGTAATAAACACCCTAATAACAAGTAGTAATGAAATATTACTGATAAGAAGCTAAGAATATGACCATATATGATATCATAACAATAAGTATGATTCTGTAATAAGTCAATAACATTATTTAAATCATTATAAAGGAGGTTCGGAGACTTACGAAGCAAATCAGACCTAAGGTAAGGGAAAATCCCGCAATCTCAATTTTTATCCGAGATTATTTATAATTCAGAATTTACTAGGGAATATTAATCATCCACATCTATATTTCCTCAATATGTAATATTTATATCATTCCACAATAGTTTATATCCAATTTTACCCTTCTGTGAGTTTTTAGTAAATTATATGAAAGGAATCTTTTGTCGTTTTTCGTACGAGGTACTTTTTGACTTTTCCAACAAAAGTACGAGAAGAATGTTTTTTTAACTTATACGGCATGAATGTATTTTGAAAAAATTATTTCCAAGAATATTACTTTACAAGTTTTCAAGTTTATTTTTAATCAACATCTTTTAGTTTAAAATTTTATGACATGTTAAGAAAGGAAAAATGTTTTTTTTGAAGTAGAAAGGACATTTTCCTCAAGAATGGAGTTCAAGTGTTTTATCAAAATTATTTTCCATCTATGAAAATATAGGGTTATGTTTCTATCCCTATTATTACATTGATTTGATTATGTTGTGATGGAAATATTTTTATGAATTCCTTTATCTTATATGAATTTTTTTATGATGTCATTTTGTTTAAGAATACCATTTTTATTACATGGGTTATGCAATGTTGTAAGATTTATGATTTTGTGGAACACATAAGAATGGTATCATTATGATATGGGTGGTACAAAAATCTCCCTCCAATGCATTGGGTAAAGATTTTATATCTCGTGAGATAGACATGGCTGGAATGGCATGTTAAACCAGTTCAGTGAAACAGGACTGAAACGAGGAGTGAACTCGGTTCAGAAATGGACTTTTTCCACTAAGATAGTCTTGTAAATGAGTCTTGACTAATAAGAAATGATTCTCTATGATTATGTGTGTATGCCAAAAAGTTTCATGTTTTAAATTATGATTATTGGGATTACATTTCACTACTATGATTTATCCCATGTTATGAAATTATGATCTCTTTTACAGGTTAAGATTTCTAAAAGTTATGAATATGATGTGATTGATATTTCGTTATTTTACCCTTATTGAGCATTTGAGCTCACCCTTTTGTATATTTTCTTTCCCTAGGTCAGGAATAAGGTTATTAAGTAAGATATTCCAAAAGGGACTATAGATATGATGAAATAAATGGGAGACAGTGTAGACGATTTATGAACCAGTTGTTTATGTTTCCCAGTTTCTAAAGACACTATACCTATACGGTCCTTTCCTGTTTTTGTTATATATTGTAATAAGTGTGATTAAATTTTGAAGTAATAACAATGTATGTAAAGTATGGGTCGTTATAGTTGGTATCAGAGGAAAGGTATAGTCAACCTTTGGAAACTAGGATGTGAAAGCCTTAGTAAGAACCCTAAGGATAAGTCTAAGCATAGAACACAATCTTAGTGTTTTAGAAATGGCCATGAATAACCTAGGATAAGACCTTAAGTGTGAAATTTAATTCTTGATTATGTGGTTTTCCTATTAAAATTAGTGTTGCTCACATTATTCTTCTTGGTTTTAGTTAATGGCTGGAACCTGAAGGAACCGTGTTAATGCGGAATGCGACGGGCAATGCAATGATTGTCCCCCAAAGGAACCAAAAGTTATTGGAGCTGTATTGAAAAATCATGTAGCCACGATCACACAACTTTCTCAAGCTATGAATCATGAAGGACTTCGAAACGAGAAAAGGAAGGAGAAACATTCTTTTGAATCCTTCATGAGGCAGCGCCCACCATCATTCAGTGGGTCTACTGATCCATTAATTTCTGAACAATGGATAAGTACTACTGAAAAGATATTTTCAGTTCTTCAATGTTATAAAAATGATAAAGTCATCTTAGCAGTGTATCCTTTGGAAGGTGATGCTGATCAATTGTGGAATCTTATCAAGAATACGAGGCAAATAGATGAAATTGAGTCCATGGAATGGGATGAGTTCAAGAACTTATTTTTCAATAAGTACTTCCCTCGTATTCTCCGAACAAAGATGGAGAAGGAGTTTCTTGAACTAAAGCAAAAGGATGATGAATCTGTTGGTACCTATGAAGAAAATTTTACAAGACTTTCAAGGTACACTTCTGGTATTATTATCCAACCTAAGAGTAAGATCGATCGATTCTTTAGTGGCTTGAAACCAAGTCTTTGAAGGGCCTTAGCCATAAGGGACTTCAATAGCTATGAGGAAATCATTCGATGTGCTCTCAAAGTTGAAATGGAGATTAGAGTAACCCATCAGTCATATGGGTTTGATAAGAAGAGGAAAATGGAATTCAAATGAAAATCAAAAGAGCACACTGAAAAGAAGATGAGTTTTCCCTTATTCTCAAAGTGTGGAAATAAACATGGAGGGAGTTGTCTTAAAGGGACAAGTAAATGTTTCAAATGTGGAAAGGAAGGTCATCGGGCATTTGAATGCCGCAATGATGGGAAGAAGATGTCTAAGGATGCAAACAAAGGAAGGGATACACAGAATTAACCTACTACACTTCAATGATTCAAGTGAAAGGAGATGGGGCATTATGCCAATCAATGCCCAAATCCAAGGGTTGATGATGATGGCCGACATCAACAAACTTTTAAGGATAAAGACAAAGGAAAGTCACATGCAATTTCTATCAGCGATGTGGAGTATGATAACGATGTGGTGAAAGGTACACTTATAATACACTCTAAAGTATAAAATGTTTTATTTGATTCTGGATCCACCCACTCTTTTATTTCTGAAGAATTTTCTAAGGATATCACCGTATTACCTCAATAATTAGATGTTGAGTTAGTTGTGACAACCCCTAATGGCACAACAGTCGCATAAAAAGTTTATAATTCTTCCCCGATTGAAGTTTGTGGGAAAGTGCTTCCAGCAAATCTTGTGATCCTTCCTATAGTGGAATTTGATGTTATTCTTGGCGTGAATTGGCTTTCTTTATATGGAGCTCATATCAATTTACAAAGAAGGGAAGTCACATTTCATATTCCAGATCAATCTATGATCGTCTATCGATGAAAGGATGAACATAATCTTCCAGTGGAAATTTCTTCCATCTTATGGGTCTTGATTACACTAAATGAAGGTTATTTATCTCAAATGGGTGGTGAGAAACTCACAATTAAGAATATGCCCATTGTATGGGAGTTTGATGATGTCATTCCGGAGGAATTTCCGAGCCATCCACCAAATCGTGAAGTTGAGTTTTCAATAGAACTCGTACCAGGTGCTTTACCTATTTCAACGACACCTTATAGAATGTCCCCAATTGAGTTGCAGGAATTGAAGAAGAAACTCCAAGTGAATATTGATAAGGGATTCATACGCCCTAGTGAGTCACCTTGGGGAGCACCTGTTCTGTTTGTTAAGAAGAAAGATGGATCAATGAGACTCTGCATTGATTATCGAGAACTTAACAAGATCACTATCAAGAAAATATATCCTCTCCCACGCATTGATGACTTATTTGACAAACTACGTGGAGATCAATACTTTTCCAAGATTGATCTTCATTCAGGGTATCATCAATTAAGGGTCAAAAGGGAGGATATACCAAAGACGACTTTCCGTAAAAGGTATGGACACTATGAATTTATAGTGATGCCATTTGGTCTTACTAATGCCCCTGCTATCTTCATGGATATGATGAATAGAGTCTTTAGAGACTATCTTGATCAGTTTGTGGTAGTCTTTATAGACGATATTCTTGTCTATTCAAAGAGCAAGGAAGAACATGAAGATCACTTGAGAATTATATTAAAGATCCTGAGAAAGGATAATCTTTATGACAAATTTACCAAGTGTGAATTTTGGCTTCAAAAAGTTTCATTTTTGGGTCACATAATCTCAAAAGAGGGGATATCTGTGGATCCAGCAAAAAAAGAGGTTATCAAAATATGTTCGAGACCAACAACAGTAACTGAGATACGAAGTTTTCTTGGTTTGACTGGATATTATAGATGTTTTGTGAAATATTTTTCACTATTATCTAATCCACTCACCAGGTTGACTCGGAAAGGAGTTAAGTTTGTTTGGATGGAGGAATGTGAAGAGAATTTCAAGGAGTTGAAAAGAAGGTTATCTAGTGCACCTGTGCTCACACTGCCTTTTAGTGGAGAAAGGTTTGTGATCTACAGTGATGCATCCAAGAAGGGATTGGGGTGTTTTCTTATGCAAAATTATATGGTGATAGCTTATGCCTCACGACAGTTGAAAATACATGAGCAAAATTACCCAACACATGATTTGGAGTTAGCTGTGGTAATCTTTGCATTAAAGATTTGGAGGCATTATCGTTATGGTTAAAGGTGTGATATTTATACTGATCATAAAAGTTTGAAGTATATTTTCACACAAAAGGAGATGAATATGCGCCAAAGAAGATGGTTGGAGCTGATTAAGGATTACGACTGCTCAATTCATTACCACCATGGGAAAGCAAACAAGGTGGCAGGTGCATTGAGTCGACAAGACCATGCTAGATTATCCATGATGAGGATCACAAAAGATCCAATATTTATGGATTTACAAAGGATGGATCTTGGAATTATAATGAAAGGGGAAAAATCATATCTTTCTCAATTGAATGTTCAACCATCTCTACATGTGAAGATTAAAGAGGAAAAGAAAGAAGATGTAGAGTTACAAAAGAAGGTGAGAAATGATCCTGAATTCAACCTTGATTGTGATGGGATAATAAAATTTAGGAATCGGGGTTGTGTTCCTCCCATCCCCGAATTAAAGAAGGAGCTGCTGGATGAGGCTCATAGTTCTTCATTCTCTATTCATCCTGGAAGCACGAAGATGTATAGGGACCTGAAAGAGTAATTTTGGTGGGATGGCATGAAAAGAGATGTTGCTGAATATGTCTCTCGTTGCTTGGTTTGTCAGCAAGTTAAAGCTGAGAGACAGAATTCTAAGGGGATGTTACAACCATTACCCATACCCGAATGGAAATGGGAAAACATCACTATGTAATTTGTCACAGGACTTCCTAAAACATCCAAAGGCAATAATTCTATCTGGATCATATTTGATCGTCTTACAAAGTCTGCACACTTCATTGCTATTAGAGAGGATTTCTCTCTGGATCATCTTGCCAGGATATATGTAAAGGAAGTGGTAAGATTTCATGGAGTACCACTTTCTATTATATATGATTGTGATCCAAGATTTACCCCAGAGTTTTGGCGAAGTCTTCAGCATACTCTGGATACAGAGTTGAGTTTCAGCACTGCTTATCATCTTCAAATAGACGTTTAGTCTGAGAGAACAATTCAAACTCTAGAAGATATGTTGAGATCTTGCTCTATGGATTTCAAAGGTGGTTGGGATCAACACCTACCTTTGGTGGAATTTTCTTATAATAATATCTTTCACTCCAGTATTCAGATGGATCCTTATGAAGCTCTCTATGGAAATAAATGTAGGACTCCAACTTGCTGGGATGAAGTTGGGGAAAGAAAGCTATTAGGACCTGATCTTGTTGATGAGATGGCAGAAAAGGTCTGATCTATTCAACAACACATAAGAACAGCTCAGAGTCTACATAAAAGTTATGCCGACAACCGAAGAAAAGACCTAGAGTTTGAAGTGGATGATAAGGTGTTCTTACGAATATCTCACTGGAAGAGGGTCATGAGATTTTGAAAGAAGGGGAAGTTGAGCCCTAGATATATCAATCCTTTCGAAATACTGGATCGTGTTGGAAAGGTATCTTACCGATTGGCGCTTCCACCGAATCTCTCTCAAGTTCACGATGTGTTCCATGTATCTCTCCTGAGAAAGTACATACATGATCCTTCACATGTACTCAACTCAGAAGTTGTATCGCTGGAGCAAGATCTTTCTTATGAAGAACAGCCGATAGAGATTCTGGATCGTAGCAAAAAGTCCTACGAAACAAGACCACTTTCTTGGTGAAAGTTTTATGTAGGAACCACAAATTAGAAGAAGCTACATGGGAGCTTGAGGATATGATGAGGGAGAGGTATCCTCATCTTTTTGTTACAAAGTGACGAATTTCGAGGGCGAAAATCATTTTAAGGGGGTAGAATGTAACACCCGATACTTTTATGAGAAATATTTTGTTTTTAAATCATCAAAGGAATCTCTCACAACACACAACACTAGATTGGCTTGCTTTATACGCAACCGCGACCTTCCTCGATAGCTTGCGTCGTACACAATACCGAGTTTCACTAAAAAACGATATGCCATTAAAATATTATTAAAACTAGCTGTTATGAATAGTAATAACCACTTTTTGAAATTTTGGAAATTTTATTTTTCAAAATGGACTTCATTTTTGGATTCGGAATAGCAAAATTAGCCTAGGGTAAAATTTTGGTATTTTTCTGAAAACATTCAATTTTTGATGAATAGTGAAACCACTAAGTGGTAGTTAAAAAAATTGAATTTTTCATAAAACATAATTTTACCACTTCTGTGAGTGGAATTTCGAAAATCCGAGAGACACGGTTAATATCAAGGACTAAAATGTGGTTCAATGAGATGAATGTAATTTTTGGTGAATAGTAACTTTTTACTTTTTTTTACCACGGTTAAAAGTAAATAGGGTAGTTAAGGGTAAAAATGATATTATTATTACCCTAAAACATGTCCTAATTCTTTTGGATAAGTTTAATTCGACCAAAAACAACCTTAGAAATAAAATATGACCATTTAGGCACACTTGGATTAGATTAGGACATTTATTATTAATTTATTTAAAGAAGGGTTAAAATAGTTAAAATCAATGTTTAATAAGTAAATAATTTTTAATATAGGGTTATACATAAGATAAATTAGATTGTAAATATTCATTAGAAATAAAATAATATTTCCTACATAATGATATTTTATTTATAATTTTTTGACATTAAATAATTTAATTTATTTATGACACAATGATGATGCAGTAATTACCATAATAGTGAAAAATTAGAATTATTGATATTATAAAAACCCAAATAAATATAATTTGAGGATTTTTATGAATTAAACTAATTTTTTAGGTCAATATTACATGTTAGGATTGATTTAATTAACTTTTGTTGAAGTAATCATTCTCTTATGAGTTTCACAAAAATCAACTATTGAATAGTGTCAAAATTGACATAAAATAGATTTTAAATAAAATTCTATATTATTGATTTTTATTTTATTCCTAAAAATCTAAGGTTCGTCCAAGATACTTATATCAAGATAGGTGTATCATTAATGGACCACTTGGGGTCGCTTGGATGTATATGGTAAGTTTATTAACTATATGATAAAAAAATACAAAGTGACATGGTAAATGTCAATCTAATTAACTAAGAGTTAAAACTAAAAGATAAGGTTAGTATAATGACCTAAACTTGTCTAAATTATATTGGATGAGAGGATTCCGACCCATCACCACCTTTTCTTAGAAATAAATCAATTTGGAGCTATTTAAAACCGAATTTGGCTTTATAATAAAATAATATTTTTAGTTATTCCAAAGGTGCCCCTCTCCTCCCTTATAAAAGGGAACCTCCTCCCTCTCTTCCTCACACCACTTTGAGCCTTCAATATCGGACAAACCTTGCCAATATATCCTCTCCAATTACCTAGAAACATCCTACAGGTCCTGTTCCTCTTCAAGGACCAATTTTAGTGCCCTAAAAGGAAGTCTCAAAGAATCACTTCAAAGAAGAGGTAATGTCCGTTACCGATTCTTTCATCTTTATTTCTTCTTCCACTTATTCTTATTTAGTTGTTTCATTATGAAGTAATAAAATCAGTATCACTCATATAATTATATGTTATTATAATCATGAAACAACCCTATTTCACCATCTATCCATCCTACGGGAAAAGAAATCACCGCGCGTGCGTACGTATGGAATACCGTCTCCACGCCGTGGTGTAATCTATTTTCCCCCACCACCTTACTTGGATGGGTATAATGGTGTAAATAATAACTATATATTATTATTTTAAAGTGATATTGATTCTGAAATAGTATACATACACTCCAATAAAATTCCATGATCATGGGAACGATATCTTCGCTCGTGCGTACGTACGGAATACCGTCTCCATGATGTGATGCGACTCGTTCTACATGATCTTCATTGCATAATGATTATATAAATGAATTTAATGAATTGAATGAATGAATATGATATATTTTACACTAATACCATTCTGGAAATGAGGTATCTATAACCTAAAGAGAAGAATATAAATTTATTCGACAAAACACGCATAAGAACAAAAAGTAATAAACACCCAAATAACAAGTAGTAATGAAATATTAGTAATAAGAAGCTAAGAATTTGATGGTATATGATATCATAACAATAAGTATGATTCTGTAATAATTCAATAACATTATTTATATCATTATACAAGAGGTTCAGACACTTACGAAGAAAATCAGACCTAAGGTAAGGGAAAATCTCGCAATCTCAATTTTTATCTGAGATTGTTTATACTTCAGAATTTTCTGGGGAATATTTATCATCCACATCCATGTTTCCTAAATATGTAATATTTATATCCTTCCACAATAGTTTATATCCAATTTTACCCTTCAGTGAGTTTTTAGTAAAAGATATGAAAGGAATCTTTTGTCTTTTTTCGTACGAGGTACTTTTTGAATTTTCTGACAAAAGTACGAGAAGAATGTTTTTTTAACTTATACGACATGAATGGATTTTGAAAAAATTATTTCCAAGAATCTTCCTTTACAGGTTTTCAAGTTTATTTTTAATCAACTTCTTTTAGTTTAAAATTGTATGACATGTTAAGAAAGGAAAAATGTTTTTTTTGAAGTAGAAAAGACATTTTCCTCAAGAATGGAGTTCAAGTGTTTTATCAAAATTATTTTCCATCTAAGATAATATAGGGTTCTGTTTCTATCACTATTATTACATTGATTTGATTATGTTGTGATGGAAATATTTTTATGAATTCCTTTATATTATATGAATTTTTTTTATGATGTCATGTTGTTTAAGAATCCCATTTTTATTACATGGGTTATGAAATGATGTATGATTTATGATTTTATGGCACACATAAGAATGGTATCATTATGAGATTTGTGGGACCTATATCTCCCTCCAATGCATTGGGTAAAGATTTTATATCTCATGAGATAGACATAGCTGGAACGGCAGGTTAAACCGGTTCAGTGAAACAGGACTGAAACGAGGAGTGAACTCGGTTCAGAAATGGACTTTGTCCAATAAGATAGTCTTGGAAATGAGTCTGGACTAATAAGAAATGATTCTCTATGATTATGTGTGTATGCCAAAAAGTTTCATGTTTTAAATTATGATTATTGGGATTACATTTCACTACTATTATTTATCCCATGTTATGAAATTATGATCTCCTTTGCAGGTTAAGATTTCTAAATTTTTTGAATATGATGTGATTGATATTTATTTTGTTTACCATTATTGAGGATTTGAGCTCACCATTTTGTATGTTTTCTTTCCCCAGGTCAGGAAGAAGGTTATTAAGTAAGATATTCCAAAAGGGACTATAGATATGATGAAATAAATGGGAGACAGTGTAGACGATTTATGAACCAGTTGTTTATGTTTCCCAGTTTCTAAATACACTATACCTATACGGTCCTTTCCTGGTTTTGTTATATGTTGTAATAAGTGTGATTCAATTTTGAATTAATAACAATTTATGTAAAGTATGGGTCGTTATATTAATGCCTTCATTTTAGCACATAGAGAGTTAGGAATCATCTCCTATTATATTTATCAATGGGTGAATTCCCCATCACTAGAAGAATGTATAATGGATTAGTTCTTTCATCCAATTATGAGGATGATACAGGAAAAAACCTCCCTTAGTGAGAGAACTACTATTCAAAGTTGAGATAATACTGAAAAGGAATCTCCATATTCATTCAATTATTCCGTTTAGGGAATCTGTAAATGTCCTTGTGAGTTCTTCTTGGGATATTTTCTATTTTTTTAAAGTAAAAATAATTTAGTTTTTCGATGTTGTAAAATTTTCTCATAATATTATTCATCACATTCCATGGTTTTTTTCCACGATTTTGGTTTTGGTTCTGATGTTGTGGGACTTCTTGGTGGGTATTCTTAAGTTATTACTAGGTAAATAAATTATGTAAATAAATTATAATTAAGTTATAATTACATATTTTAATATTTTATTGATGATATATAAGCTCATGTGGTTGAGGATCTATGTAACAGGCTTGTATGGTATAAGTTAAGTGATGCCCATATGGTTAACTTCATAAAAGAGGTGGGTGGTACTAAAACTATCAAGATATGTTTTATATGTATTTTAGTGTGAAATATGATATGTATTAAAAGTTGATGAGGTAAATGAGACCATAATGAGTTATGATATGGGTTTATGATCATGATGTATAATAAGTAACAATGATTTTGAATAAAATTGTTAGTCCATATTCTATGGAATTATTATAGTCTCACTCAGTGGTTTCATCACATTATGATCCTTGGGTTGGTTAGTTGATAAATTATTAAGGGATATTAAAATATAAAATAAAGGGAGTCAACCTAGGATATTCTTATATGATTGTGTGAGAGGGACCTTTAATGGTGGATTGGGTGATTGATGGTTGAAAATCATTTCCTTATGTGCCATGGTTCATGAATAAAGTTTGACATAGACTTAGGATATCACCACAGATGTTAAGGTCTTGCAGTATACATGTTATATTATGAGAGGTCTAGTAATGATAATCATGGCTAATGGAAGTAACCTGTAAGGGTATAAATAATTATGAATTTACCTATAATTTTTTATGGTAGTGATGTGATAAGAGGGATTGTATTATCACCATATTAGTGATTAGATATGTTCCATAAAAATGAGAATACTCCAATGAAACCCATTGGGATAGCCTATAATGGGTAGGATAGTTTTTTTCATCATATAACTTACTTTGTTTTGATATTTTAGGAGTGTGAGTGATGAATTATGGCCTACAGACTATGTGATTTTGTAATTAGTGATGATTGAAAAAGATGATCAATACCTAAGATATCTAATATTTGAGTATTATATATTAGGATATGATGGGTATTATGTGAGGTGTAGGTATGGTATGTTAGAATGTGAGTTACAATAGACATTTTAGGGATTCATCTAGGGATATGGTGAGGGTAATGTGATATTTGTGTTGTTGTTTGTTCTAATTTATTGTTTATAAAAATTTAGGTTTAACTAATGTATCGTGGAACCCATTGTGTTGTTCTTTCCTAAGGAAACCCATAATGTTAATACTTCCCTATATTTAAAATGCACTTCTTAAGTTATACCTATTTCATGATATCCATGCAGAAAAGTACCTATGATGGTTATCCGTGAAGGATAGTTCTAGATAATGGGTTTCTGATGTCAAATCTCATACTACCTATGATTTTGTTATTTATATAGGGAGAAATATAATTTTTCTCCTCATACGATTCAAATGTTAAACTCTTATTAGTGAAATTATTTTAATTTTAGTGAAAAAATTGTATAAACATATGGTATGATTATTATAATTCACACGTTTGAAATGAGGTAAGTACTTTAGATTATCATGGTGTCCTAGTTAGTAAATAATTACTTGACTTACATGTGTATTTTGGGTGTTACAACCTTAAACATATACTTAAATATATTCATTATTGTATCTTTTAGGGGATCCTTATTATTTACTTGTTGATTTTTACACTCAAACCCAAAACATGAACCTCAATGGACAAAGATTCTATATTTGAGATATATGTGAGGTAAAAGGACTATAAAAATGTATTACAGTTGGTGAAACATAGTGGGGATGATTTGATGTTCTCATAGTAGTGTTAGGGAACTTTTATCATTTTGAGATGAGATTTTAAATATTAAATAATGAAGTGGTAATTTAGGAAGCTTGATGGAAAAAACTGTCATCCTCATCAACTTCTTCTCCCAAATAGTTATTATTGAATTTTTTTAATTGAGACTCACCCCCCATATCTTTTATGTGGGTAGAACTACTCTACGTAGTAGTCATCCAAAATGATCATCGGTACCTGTTATAGTATGAATACAACATAGAGTTGTTCAAGAATCATAGGTTCATGTCCACAATAGATATATGATGAGTCTCAAGAAACACAATTATGTAATAACTACTCAGGAGAATAAGTATAAAAAGATGAATGTAGTTTATAACATTCCCCTTTGGATTAATTCAGAGGATAACACCTACCATAGTGGAGTAATTATTTTCTTAAATTCAATGACTATCCCACCCATGCAATTGCATAGATAATATTATGACTAAATAATTAAGAAATAGATTTAAGTAATAAATCCTATATAGATATGAAACATAGGAAGTTAAATAAATTGAATAGTAAATAACCTTTATTTATAAAAAATCATAAGTAAAATTAATATTGAAATAAAAACAAATGACATAGTAAATATTAAATAAATAAATAAAATACTTAGTCTCCCTTTTACCGAGGCAAGTGAATACGAATATAAATTATATAAATATAAATATTTAAATGATATATATAAAGTGATTTTAGAATTACAATAATATAATATATGGAAAATAATAAAAAATGTAGATATCCTATGAATATAAATACAAAGAACATAAGGCATAATATTAATTAAAGTGGAAATGATACATATGATGTGTTTATAGAATAATGATATTGGTAAATAAAATAATTATTGAAATTTTATCATTCCATTTTTATATATTCATTTTATTCATATTTAAATTCGAATACATGAGATTTCGAATGTTAATTTCTCTAAAATATTCACTATAAAAATCCATAAGATTTTAAACTAATGAAGTAATTTAGGTTATTTGTGAGTTATTATCATTGTGAATTATTCCATAATAACATTCATAATATTGAAATATATAATATAAATATATTAAAATTATTAAAGAAATACCATGAAATAAATGAGTGAAGTCATAATATACATTTTCAGGTAATATAAGTTATTATCATTTATCACATATTTTATTTATGAAAAGTGGTAATATACATGGATTTAACATAGATATAAGAAATTTAAAGGAAAAATATGCACATACAAAGTCCAATACAACAATTTTGAAGTGAAACATACGTAATCATAAATAGAAAAACAAAAGAACTAGATTACACTCTAAAAAATTTATTGTATTCATATAAAATAACTATGTACTAGGAATTAAATAAAAGAATGTCTATTTCTCTCTAAATAATATATTGGATTCACACTAATTTTATTGAGTGAATGGGGATTTTTTTTAAATTCCTTATATAATTTAAAAAATGATATAGGAACTGTTGTAAAAAAGTCAAGTGAAAGGCCCCAATAAAAAGTACCTATGGTGGTGGAAATAACATGATTTAATAAAGAACAATTACAAGGGTGTAAATTAGTAATAATTTCCAATATGATTTTAAAAATACCTCCCTATACATCTATATTCACATAAATATATAGAATTATGACCACACATATGCATATAGTTTTTTTAAATGTAATTGTATGCCTAATGTATGAATATTGGTGTATACATCCCAATATTTTTAGATAATGGTTATATATGTTTAAAATTCAATAAATGCATGAATTTTATGTATATAGGTTTGTAATTTAAAAAAAATGTATGTATATGATATGCATACGTTATATAATTTTTTAATATGGGAGAGTCATAAGGGGAATACTTAACTTGATATAAAAGGTATGAAAACTATAATTACATGGAATATGACTCTTGAAGAGGAATGAAAGTATGTAATTACATACTACACAAAATATACTACAAGTGAATAATTATGTGTACTTTCAAAAAATTTATACACACATTATTCACATAGGTGTATTTATTTTTTAAAAAAATGTATGAATACCAAATGTATACTACATACACTAGTGGACATTCAGTATATAATGAATGCATATTTTAACAGTACACAATATGGATTTGAAATTGGGAAAGGAGGTATATGTAATTTTAAAAATTTTTACCAATATATAAGGGAAACAAATATAAAAAATGCAGCGATGATATATTTTTAATCATTGTTTAAAGTAAAGGAATATCAAATGATAATTACTGTATAATGTATGTAATTTAAATGTTACTAATGTAATCGAGAACATAGATTTGTACCGGTTAATATAATGATAATAATGATATATTGATGTATTCATATAACTTGGAATTTACATATATAAAAACATCATATAAGTAAAAAAAGGAAATAGTGAGAAAAAATATTTTCTTATTTACTTCATTTACACTTTCAACAACTTATTAAAAATTAAAATTCTGACTAGTCATGCAAATAATTTATTTTTTACATGATTGTGTTACCAATATTTAGCAAGAATTGACTATTTATGCCGAAACTAAAAAATTATTAGGGTATCAACAACATGTTGATGAAAAAATAACAACAATGCAACATCATAGTGTTGAATCAAATTATCAAGGAATGCATTTAGGGTATGAAATTTGAGGTTGGTTTGAATCAATGCGGCCAACCTATTTACCCTAATAAGTCAATGTTAATTAGACATGTTGCGGTCCCAATGAGGATGAATATGCATATTGATATTGATTCATGGTACCACATCTATCCCATAATAAAGGAAAACATTCAGTATGATATAAAAGTAATGTTATGATATAATTTATCTATTTTACCAAAAAATTATATAATGAAATGGTGATTTAATTTTCATTATTCCTTATAGATTTTGTTTATTTTAGATGGTTTCCATAATGAATTTGTCTAAATAGATATTAGAAAATTCTATAGAGGATTATATATTCTTCTTACAAAGTTATATCTTAAGGTTGCTAAGGGGAATATAACACCTCTCTGACTTGTTAGTTATGCACACATTATAAAGAATAAAAGAAGAAATTATTTCATTAGTCATCATGATGAAAAATAATTTCAGGTACATTGTTGCCAATAATATATTATTTTAACTTATTTATTTTATCCAGTTTGATTAAAAAAAATTAATTTATGAAATAAAAAAAGAGTGATGAAAAAAATTAATGTACATCAAAACCGATGTGCCCCTACCACAAAGCAAGGATTGAGTAAACTTCAATATAGAATAAATAATATATATTTTAACTCAATAAAGAAATTTTTATGTGATATGAAACAACTTATTTACCTTTTTTTATATTCATATTCATGAATCCAAATCAAAATCCAATTCCATACTATGTCATGTGCTATGGAAATAGTCTCACATAAATAAAGAGGGTAAAATAGTTGATGAAATCATAAAAGAAGTATGTGAAACATGTGTAAGTATGAAATAATTGTAATTCATTTTTCATTATAATATTATTACATAAAAATATCAATTTATATTCATTTTTTATATGGTTTAGATAAAATAATAAACAATGACCATACTAGAAGAAAAACTACTTTTGTGGTTTTGAAATGGATTAAATAATATGATCACATTAGAGGAGTGGGTTTTGGGTTGTCTCTTTGAACATATTTTGAGAAGATAAAACCACATGAAGATATATATAAGTTTGATAAAGGATTGTAGTATCAAATAGATAATTTTAAAGTTATTATTATTTAGTATATATTGGAAGACCGATATATTAGAAAGGATCAAATAGAATCGTTAGTGGAATAAAGATCTATAAATAAAGAACCAAATGAACTCACTAGCATTGGGTACAATCATCCATCTAAACAACATACCTTACCTGAGGTATTCAATTTTTTCATTAATTTTTCTCCTAAATGTGAATCAAATATCTTTCAAAAACATTGTATTTGTGAAATTAAATAGGGTCTATTTGTATTTTATTTCTTTATTTCTACACCAATGCATTGCCTTATTGTGACAGGTATGGTGTATAATATATTGACAGATAAGATACACCAAAAATAACTCGAAAATATCACATGATAGTTGGTATTGAGGTAGCTCATGAGCCAAATGCTGAGTTTTCTATTTCAATTGGTGATCCAAATATTAAAATAGTCAATTATGCTATTGGAACTTTTATAGAATGGACATATAATATTTTAAATATATAAGTGTTATGTATTTAACCAAATTTTTCACATGAAGAACCTATTGAAGTTGTTGAAAAATGTTCTTGAAGTGCGGTATGATATTATATACAGATACATTTATGGGAAAATCAAAGAATGAAACTAAAAAATATAGTGAATAGACCAAGAATTCAAATGGTCCCTCTTGAAGTACCTTCTCCCTAATAGTTCTAGAACAACATTTATTATCTTTACAACTTTATACATATATCTCATTTAAAGATTAAAATATGTCTTAAATTCTATATGAAAAATAAATATATAGAAAATTCATGACATACATAGTTAGTCTTAAGATTATAAACAAGATTCTTAAGAATGAATGGCTGAGAGTCTCAATTGTGAATACATACCTAAGGTACACTTTCATATTACATCTATCTCAATAGTTATAGAATGTAAATATTAAAGTTATTAACAATTAAAATTTTCTATAAGCATTTATATTACTACTACATAAAGGAAAAACCGTGGGAATAATGGTTTAAGTTCATTAATGCTTGTATAATTTATATAGAAAACCATATTTGGATAAGAAAGAGATTGAGAAGAAAATAAATGAGATACTCAATAATTTTGAGAAAAAATAGATTAAGAAGGAATATTTTTGATACCTATAATAAATAAGTAAAACTATAAAATCTATTCACATAAAATATATTTTTTATTTTATTTTATTACTTATTTGTGTTTTTTAGGTAGCACTCGATGTTGATCATAGTCAGTCTAGATACCCAAAGTATTTATTTTTTAGATCCAATACATGGATATCCAAAAAGCAGAACAAACATGATGTTTATTTTGATTTTGTGATACACTGAAATAAATATTTTATAAATAAAATCAGAATAAAATATTTCAATCTATGTTTTGAAAATAATTTTGTTATGTTAGAAAAGTTTCTATGTATTGGATAAATATGGGAATAATGTTAGTGTTTAAACATAAAATGATAAAGATTAGTTCAAATAGAATCTAATTAAAGCATATATTGAAATATTTTACTATGACAAAAATTAAAAAAAATTCACTTATTTTTGTCAACGTTGATATAGTGTTTGAAGTAAGATAATGACATCCATTATGTATATCATGTTTGAAAATTTATGAGAGAGATCATAAACTATAGAAAAACAATTTCCCCCAAACATGTAATTTATAAAGGTAATTACAATTTCATTAAAAATCTTTCATAACTATTTTTCTTTATTTTCTCAGTACTACTAATATTGAAGAGAACCTTCATACTCGGAAAATGAATTAAATTGATTCTGAGATGAGTAGGAAACGTGAATACTATCAAAATGTATTCCAAAGAAAATCAGGTGATTACCTGTTATGTTTTTGATATAGTATGGTCAATAACCATAGAAATATATTTGCGATGTGAATAATTATTTCATAATTCTCATATATTATTTTTTATATATTTCTCAAGGAGAATTATAAAAAAGTAATTCAATTTTTTATAATTACAGGCCTTCAAAAAATAAACTGTTTGTGAAATGGTGGAGGTGGGGGTAGAGGCAGATTCAGAGATATAGATGGTAAAATAGGTATAGGTGTATTTGGAGTCAGAGTTAGAGACTGATCTAGAGGATGTGGAAGATGTATAGACCTAGGAAGATGAAGAGGCAAAGTTCTAGCCTACAAAAAATAAAATTGTTGTGGAATAGAGCAGAATAATGATCATATCAAGGTTGTGTTTGAGATTTTTTTTTGAAAAGTGCACAAAACACTTTACACTAAAGATAAAATCCACTGTGTTTGAGAACAATTTTTGATTAAATTTATGTATAATCAAACACCCAAGCCATCAGGTGTATGAGATAACTATTGGAAGAAAACCATTATTAAGATATCATGGTCATTGAGGAGGGATGATGTCAAAGGAAACATGGCATCAAATGAAAAGAATCAAATTTATAAAGAAACCCCTTAAAATGAAAATATTTCTTCAAATGAAATCATGAAGCCCTAGAAATCTAAATGAAGATCCATTTAAAAAAGATTCTAGTATCTAGATACAAAACCTCTAAAAAATAATGAAATAAAAAATTTCATCAATTGAGTAATGAATTTATAGAAATGAAAAATACAGTGGTCTATATTTGGTGGGTGGTGGAATTATTTGATCTATTTCATCATCAATTAAAGGTGTGATATAATATCACAAATTCTTGTAAAATATATACAAGTAACATTTATTATAAAATTTCACACTCATTATATAAATTTATTTGGATTACAAGATCATTAATAAAAATATCATCGTAATTCTCAATAAAAAATACATGAAAAAAGGGATATTTCCATTTTGATGAAAAATAATGATGATGTTATGTTACAGTTTGTCATCACCTAGAATATTGAAAAGGATATACAAATACACAGCACATTCCAGGACTACTAATAGATGAGTTATATCATAGTGTCATTTAGATTCTATAAAGGTATATACTATTGTTTAATACTATAAAAATGGGTTAAATAATTTATAATGTAGTTTAGTGTTTTCTGAAAATATATATTGGGTCACACTGAATTTTTTTCCATCAAAGAAGGTAAATGGTTTATCGAAGATATCGTACTATCTATGCTGAAAAAATGGAATGATTGATTTTATTAGGTTTCATAAGAAATCATATGTCAATATTTATTTTAGTTCAATAAACTAACTCTAATATTTTTACACTAATGGTTTTTTTTCTTGGAATACATGATTTCATCAACAAGGATGATTCAAACCTATATTTTGATCATGTAATCAATAAGGATGATTCACTCTTGATGATGCAATTTTCTTATTATTCTCCAATGCAGTCAACATTCTGGGTTATTAAATGAAAATATTGTTAGATAATCTAGATTTTTTAATGCACGTGTAAGATAAATAGGAATATAGGAATCAACTATACCTTAGAGAAATACACAGTGTACCCTGTATGACTTGAATTGTGTTGTTTCAGTTTAAAATTCACATTTTATTATTTTATTGTTCAACATTTTTGTTTAATTTATTTATTTATAGTATTACTAACATAATAATTTTTTTCTTGTATAGGTGGTTCATATTTCATTATTTGGGGTTGTCTGTTTAAAGCTTCTTGTGTTTGGAGGCTATAACCGAGATAACACCAAAAGTAAATGGGTCAATAATGTATACAACCATCATGGAAATGTGAATTCTTACTACTAAATTAGTTAATTTTGTCACCATTTTGTTCAATATTTTTAAGTTAATTTTCTTATCATTTTTGTCTAATAGTAATTTTTTTCTTATATCTTTTTGAAAGTCAAATTTTCCATTCAATCATCTGTAAAAATCCAAAAAAGAGAGAACATGTTATTTTTGGATGAGGCATTTAATGAAGCATGTATTTTATTCTTAAGAAAAATGGAACATTTATTTCTTTTATATATTGGCGCATATGGTTGAAAGAAATACAAATCACATACTCAATTAGTCGCAACTCAACCGGATACATGGTGTGACCTATATGAATCAAACTATATGTTTTAGTTTATAATTATAAATTTAGTTCAAAACACGCATCACATAAAAAATTTATAAAACACATTAAGATTGTTTTGGTAATTTTGGACAATAATCAATAAGTCATCTATGATATGTAAGAATTAGTTGCACCTCAATATGGTGCATGATGTCCCCAATATGGCTCAAAGTGTCCATTATTAGATTAAAGTTAACAATTTAGTTCAAAAGGGCCACTCAATGAAAATTTATAAAACACAATTAAATTGTATTGATAATTTATGACAATGATTCATAAGTAATTTTTGACATGTAGGAACCAATATAATATTAAACTGACACACGATGGGTTCAGTATGACTCATAGTCTGTGTTTCCAGTTTAAAATGACATTTAAGTAAAAAACACATGTGAAAAACTCAAAATCATGAAAACACATTTTTATGGCCATGATACTTTAGGAAAATGATCAATAATTTATTTAATATGTGTAAGAATCGGCTATACCTCAATCCAGTTCAAGGTGTGACTTATATGAATCTAAGTGGTTCTTTTTATATAAAATTGACATTAATTTTATTTAAAAGGAAAAATGACAAACTGAAAACCCAGAAAACACATTCACATTACTTTTGATACTTTAAGAAAATGAGCCATAAGTCATTTTTGATGTGTAATAATCATGCTCACCTCAATCATATTCATAGTGTTCTTTTTATATCTCATTGTGTTCGATATTAGCACAAAATTATCATTCTAGTTCAAAATGATCCACTCATTGAACTGTGATAAAACACACATAGATTCTCATGATAAATTTAAACATTATTCACAATTTATTTTTGATGTTTTGAATCATTATTATGTCAAGAAAAGAGAACAATGTGACTAGTATGAATAAAAGTCTACATTTCAAGTTTAAAATGAAATTTTAGTAAAAAAATGTGACATACCCAAAACTGAGAAAACACATTTTGAATATTTTTATACTTTAATAAAATGATCCATAATTAATTTGGGACGTGTTGGAATCATTCATACATAAATTCAATGCACAGTGTTACTTTTATGACTCCATGTACATCTCTTTATTTATAAGTGACATTAATTTTATTGAAAAAGAAAACATATATACATAAAATTGAGTAAATTCAAGTAGATTTTTTTGATAATTTAGTAAAATGATCCATAAGTCATTATTGAATTTTAATAATAAAATAAAATAAATCAAATACATGATATTACAACTATTAATCAACGTTTCTATTATTGGTTTAAAATTGAAATTTTACTTCAAAAAGTATCAATCACTGAAAACTAATTAAACATGCTCATATAGTATTGATAATTTTGGATGAAAATTCATAATTCATTTGTGACATGTTGGAATCAGTCTCACATCAAAATGAAACATGATGTTTCCCATATAACTCAATTAATTTTCTCATCATTTGATCTACTATTACTTCATTAATTTTCATATCATTTTTATCTTATACTTATGTGATTATTTTTCCCAAAGATAATTTTTGAATACCAATAAGAAATGGTGTGATATGAAAGAATCAACCACAACACAATATTATAGACAATATTCCTCATATAATTCAATGTTTGGTTTAAAATTGAATTTTTTATTAGACTTATTTCATTATATAATTACTAAAAAAATAATTTTTTTCTTATATAGGTGTATTTTTTTCTTGAGGAGGGTTGGTTTGTTCTTCTATACAGGTGTGTTCTTTTCCTCTACAATATATGGGTTTTTCTTTTATTTGTGTTGTAAATATTATTTCATTTAAACTATGTAATGATAGATAATTTTTATAATTTATGGTGTTGTTTCTAGTGCTGGAAGTGTGATGTTATAACACACTACAATATTCCATATTTATGGTGATTCAATGTGCTGTTACAATGCATTACAGTATTCCCTTTTATGAGTTCTTATAAAAAACAAGATAAATGGAAACATTATTAGTGCTAAATAAAAGCACTAGTAAATGGATTGTTTTATCAACTCTTTTAAAAGTGATAATAAAAGGATATGACTTTAATCATGATCCATTAGTAATCACTTGTTTAGCATTGATAAAGGGCAATTCTAGTGTTGTTAATGGTTTATTGTGTAGTAGTGATTTCTTGGTGGTTTTCCCTCATTCTTATCTTGGGGATTTTCTAAGATGGCATTTCATTGATTTTTGAGGTGTTTTGGGTGCGTTTTGACAACCATTTGATATAGTTAGGTTAGTCCATGGGGCTTTCAAGCGGTTATGGTTTGAATATTGTTTCTTCTACACCTTGAGGTGCACAAATAGATCATAAAAATTCTTTGAGGTAAGGGATCTTTATTCTCTCACATGTACATGCTATGTGTGAGATATAAATGTTTTTTCTTACCATTCTGTGGATATTAAGGGTAAACATAATCATATAATTGATTATAATGTATTAAAATTGATAGGTATTGGAAGCTATCAAAAGCTATATTGATTTGTTATTTTTTGTTGATGTTATTATTCATGGGTATTTACAATTCTAGAAATTACAGCTCTTGAGAGTCCTTTCTGCATTGTATTTTTTATGTTGTGAATACCCTTACCAAGTTTTTATGTGATCTCACCTGAATAAATTTTTTAAGGAATATATATTTGGATAATAATTGGTTTCCCATGGATTCTTGTTTTATGATAATACGAATGCTAATATAATTAAGTAATGTGATAAAGACCATAAATAAATATGAATATGGGATTTGTTTATGTTTTGTGAGGTTGTGCTTGTTGTGATTCCTTTTGTCACTTGCGGTTGTTGAGTGTTGATGCTAGTGATCGGTTGGGTTGTGTGGTATGGAAAGTAGTAACACAATGTTTTGTTGGCATGGATGCAATGTGAGAAGTTGTGCAATGTGGGTAGTTGTGTGATGTGAAGAAAAGGTTGTGGCATAGATTTTATTTTATTGTGGTTATGGTGAAAATGTTTTTGGCATAGTGGTTGTGGTGTAGAGGTTATAGTGAAATGGTTTTTTCAAAGATTTTGTGAAAGATAGGTTGTAAAATAGTGGTTGTGGGGTAGAGTTTGGGGTGAAAAGTTTATGGTGAAGTGGTTATGGTGAAGAGGTTATGGCATAGTGCCTGTGGCACAAATTTTTTGGGGATGTGGTTCTCGTATGTAGAGGTTGTGTTAGTGTGATGGATGAGATATGTGGTTTTTGGGTTCTGAGATATCTTGAGAGGTGAGATGTGGTGATGATGGAGGATGTATTGTATAGTGATTGTTGATTTGTGTTAGTCTAGTTACGTGGTGAGTTGTGTTAGTTTCTCATTTATCAGTGGAATAAATTATGATTCTGAATGAAACAGATAAATTAATGGGTGGTTAATTTAATATAATGAATAAATAGATATATTTAGTTAATAGATTAGTGAATAAATGTCATTAAACATGTATGTTAAAAGTGGAAAATGTTGTGTGTATTATGTGGTGTGTTGTATATAGTGGTGGAAGTGGTTGAGATGGTTGATTTTTGGTATGTGGTTGTGTTGTGGTGTGATATAGGGTTATTGATGTGAACCCATAGTTTGAGCATTGTGTGGTATCTCTATATCTTGTATGCTTATGTTATTTTATATACTCCCCACCCAAGATGGATAATCATACCAATGCGCATAGATGATGAGTTACGAGTGTTTCCCCCAACATCTAGGATGATAGTGATATAGATGTTTGGATACCCCCTCACCCCCACTATTCCTTAAGTAGTGATGTGTGCCCCGTGTGTCTATCAGTGACATGTGACATGTTTGGACCATGTGTCTACGGCTGAGACGTGATGTGGTTGTGATGTAAAATATGGTGGGGGTTATGTGTTGTTGGATGAGGGAATGTGGTTAACTCATTTCATACTAATGATACCATGCTTCTATGGTTCTGGAAGTGATTAGTGTCCTAGGTTTCTATTGACAGGATGTAATGTGATGTGTATATTAGGTTTCTATTGGTGGGTTGGGATGTGATGTGTGGCCTAGGTGTCTACGGGAAGTATGTAATGTGATATCTGTTGAAGGGGTGGGAGAATAAGATGTTCGATGTCGACTCTTAAGATCAGAAAATCATTGGGGGAGAGGCATTAGGGAACCTTGATTTATAATGATATCGATTCTATATTATAATATTCTACACATGATTTGGTGAGTGATTCATGGTGAGGTTGGTTATGGTTAGATGAACTATTTAAGTGCTTGTTCATTTGGTTGTTTTATCACTAGCATACTAGCTTGGTCTTTCCAAATGTTCACATAAAGTTGTGGTTATGTACTTATAGATTACACTTGTTCTAGTCACCCAATGTATATAAAGTATTTTCAGGTTTCTAGGAGGACTTTTGGGACTGAGCTGGATATTCCTAGCTGGGTTCGAGTTGTTGTTAGGCTCCTACTGTAGAATTGTCTTCTGGGTAAATACTTTTTAGAAATCTAAATATATAATTATTACATATTCATTCAACACAGATTTTTTTTGATAATTATATAATTTTTGGAGATTTTTAGTAATTTTTAATTCTATATCTTGATCTAGTTATTATTTATTGATGGTAATTCCTACCATAATGTGATATTTTTATACCCTTGGTGCTAGTATCTGACTTGGGGCCTAAAGGATATGGTACTCAATGGTCATTATCTCTCTCCATTTCATACGAAATATTTGGTGGGAGGGGGTCATGAAAAAGTGGAATCAAATGTGATGGTTGAGAGATAGGATGGAGTTTGGAGTTAAGAAAAGTGAGTATTTCATACGCTAGTATGAGAGTAGTTCTAGTCAACCTTAGTGCATGACATAGGATAGAGAGACTAGCTAGGACCCGAGATTTTAGCCCCTCCTATGATCCAGTGCATGGACTATGAGCTTATTGAACAACCAATTTTGTTGGAACTATTTGTTGAGTAGAGATTTAGGAGAGGAAAATGCATCATGATGACTTGTGTTCATGTTTTAGTTGGGTATTTTTGGAAAACAAAATGTAAAAATTAATTAATAATTGATAAAATTCCATGAAATGAGGCCTAATATATTCTTCTTATTTTCATGAATGGATCCTAATCTTAATCTGAACGTTTCTCAAGAAGTTGATGTTCCGTAGGATGATCTTGTTTATCATCGGGTGGAGGACCTGTTATAGGTGGATGAGGACTGAGAGTGGGTCTTGCATGACTTTTAGTGGTAGAGTTTGGGTAAGTATGAGTGGAGTGTCTCATATATAGAGAAGGAGCACTAGATATAGGATATTGAGATCAATTTTGGTATTATCCAAGCATGGGAAGAGTTTTCGGTTTCTTTGGAAGTTAGTCAGACATGGGGAGCTTCACATCAGTGGTGGATTCTATTTCTTGGTGATCTAAAAGAGAAAAATGTTTTGTGGCCCGACTTTTAGAGGGAGTTTTAGGAAGATTTTATATCATCTATGATGTGGGAAACCAATAGTTTGGGCTTTCAGTCCCTTCATCAAGGGATTATGAGCATGTGAGAGCTTGGGATCAGGTTCAAAGAAATCCTTCACTTTTATCTAGGTGTTTTATCAGATCAGGATTTCATAACAAGACATCTAGAGGTGGATTTTATGCCCAATGATCCGGGATGCAGTTACTCTGTTTATACAACAAACGTATTTGGAGGCGAAAAGGGATAATATAATAAAGAAGATGATTTACTTGGGATCTGAGCCATGTTAGGGAGGATAACTATGTGTTTAGAGAAGTAGATATTTTGGAAGTAGGCCACAAGTGTTCAGGCTCTCAGGGTTCTATTTTGTAGGGAACCAACCATGGAAGTTTCTTTTCTTACCTACAGGGATAAGTGGTTTATGAATTCCCATTATGGGTTTTCTATTTTTACTACATATATTTGGTAGATATGGGAACTGCTCGGATAAATGTTTTTTCACTCAAATATTCCAATTTCAGAAGGAAAATTTAGCCCTTTTTCTTCATCCAGAGTTTCCTATATGGTATTTCTAACTAAAGGGGTCGTAGGTTGTTGTTAAGTAGCTTAGAGTATGGGGATATTTTATAGGATAGAATAATTATATTCCATTTTCATAAGGACCCAGGCTATAAAAAGACTGTGTATGAAATCAACAGAATGGTAGAAAAGATAGGCATGGTTATATGGACATGTTAGAGGTAGCAGCGCCAACAGGGCCAAGAGTTGTTCAAGGTATGATTAGATTATTTTCTACCATTGTGTGTGACTTATTTTATTCGAGATACTCATAATTATTTATTCATATTAAATTGGTATGTATATTGGGAATAGATGTGTAAATGCTTCCAATTTCTTTGGTGTTATCTATAATAGTTGGAGGCCAAACATCAATGTTTGATTTGTGCCGAGAAAGTAAACTAGTGATAGGGAAACCCCAGTCTGTGGGAGAATTCTTCTTGTTGAAAATAAAATCATAAAATATTATAATTGTTTTTTATTATCTATATTCCATTCATCCATTAATCCATTTTTTTAAGAAGTGTTACATTTTATGACATGGATGGCTAGCGAGTGGTGTTCATTGGAAAGTGAGGTTATCAATTAGGTGGTATGAATGTGAAGAAAATATTTTACGAGTTAGTAGATTTTATAGTATAATCATAGGTTTGGGATGATATTAGGGTTATGGAGGAGTACCTAGATCTTTTTAGAGGGGAGTTTATGACATTACATTCTTGATGAGCTATCGAGTTTGGGATAGATTTATAGCTATGTGCATCTCTGATTTCAATGGATCCATATCAGATGACACCCATAGAGTTTAGTGATTTGAGGTATAAGGTGGATGATCTTATGAATACGGGTTTCATCTAACCCACTGTGTCACCATTTGGTGCTTTGGTGTGGTTTTCCATGAATGAAGAGGTTAGTCTGAGGTTCTGTATAGACTACTGAAAGTTGAACCATGTAACAATGAAGAATAGTTACCCCTTTATGAGTATCGATGATCTATCAACCAATTAAGAGGTGATATTTGGGTCTTGAAAATTGATATTGATTTGGATATCAACATTTAAGTGTGAAAGAAGAGGGTATTCAGAAGGATTTCTTCAGATGTAGGTACAAGTACATTGAGTTTTTTGTTATGCCATTCGGTGTTAAGAACACTATATCTATGTTAACGGGACTTATGAAATTCATGTTTCATGACTTCCGGGATTGGATTTTTATTGTATTCATCACTGGTATCTGGTCATACTCAAAATTGGAGGATGATATTTTGATGAATCTAATTGTTTTTTTCTAGGTTCTTCAACATCACCAGATTTATGGGAAGTTTTCCAAGTGTGAGTTCTAGACATGAGAGGTGTGTTTACATGAAATTATGGTGTCTTAACAGGGTTCGGTAGTAGACCTTTCAAAGTTATAAGTACTTTTTTCTTGTTTATCCCATAATAATGTGGCATAGATTAACTAATTCTTTAGTATCATCGGATATTATCAATGTTTTGTAGATGATTTTTCTTTATTTTCTCCCCCCATTGATGGTGCTGTCCAAAAATAACAATGATTTTTTTGTCGGACAGATTTGTTCCAACTATAATTCTATTTCCTTAAAAAAAAAAATTTAGTCTTTTGTGCTTCATTTTTTGAGAGGAGGGTGTGTTGTTTGAGTTTTAATGTGATTTGTACCATATGGTCTTAGGATATGTGTGGATGTAGTAGAGACTAGTGATCTATTTGTATCTAGGAAGTTATACCCCCAGGAGTGTAACTATGGAACCCATGATCTAGTGTTTGTGTCTATTGTGTTCACCCTAATGTTATGGTGTAATTATATCCTTAGTAAGTTTTTTGTAGTTTTCATGGACCATAATATCCAGAGATATTTTTTTTCTCAACAAGATATGAATCTATGCTAGTAGAGGTGGATAAATTTTTTTAGTACTATGGTTTTGAGATCAATTACACCCTAGGAAAGGGTAATTTAGTTGTCAATTCTTTTCATTATAAGTCTTAAGAGTATGTGGCTCGGGATTTTGTAGATGTTTGGAATGGAATGTAGGATATTTTGGTGATGAATCATGACATTTGAGAGAGTAGTGGTTGAGGAATTATTTACCAGATGATTGTGGAGTTGTATTTGATGTAACATGTGAAGGGGTCTCTGCAGGGAGACTCATAGGAAGAGAAAATGTGTGACCATGTTGGATATGGTGATGCTTCTAAAATATTTTCAAGATATGGTCAGAACCAAGTTCCTTTCCAAGGGTTTTTGTTTGTCTTCTAGCGAGTCATGAGGGATTTCTTTATGAGTTTCACAACTCCCTTTTAGTGGTACATCTTGGTGTGGTAAAGATGTATCATGGTATGAGGAGATAATTTTTTTAGAAGGGTATGCAATATTTAGTATCACAGTTTGTGGCTAGATGTATGGTTTCTCAATAGGTGAAAGAAGAGAACCATGTTTTGGAAGGATTGTTGCAGTCCTTGGATCTTCTTGATTTGTTATGGGGGAAATATCAATAGATTTCATCACAGGGTTACCCTACTCTATAGGATGTTGTGATTCATTTTGGGTGGTAGTAGACCAACTGACATAATCATATCACTTCTCAGAAAATTGTGAGTTAAGTGCCATATATTTTTTGGGAGGGTGGTATTTGGATGATGTGGTTAGGATTCATGGGGTGATAAGGACAATCATCTATGATCAGGATCCTTGTTTTACCTCATGATTCTGGATGGTATTGTATAATTATTTTAGATCCCAACTTCACCTTATCACTTCTTTCAACCCTTAGATAGATAAGAATAAAGATAAGACCATCCAGAAACTGGAGTATATGTTGGAGAGATGAATCGTGGATTTTAGTGGATCTTGGGTATAACAATAGCCTTTGGTATAGTTTTTTACAATAATATCCATCAATATTCCATTGTTATGTTTCCATTTGAGTAATTTTATAGGCGACCATTTCATTTTTCATTATGTTAGATAGAGGTTGTAGAGTTAGAAGTAATTAATCCTAATGTAGTGTAAAGCATGACTGAGAAGATATAGATGGTTCATGAGTAGATGAGGATGGTTAAGGACCATCAGAAGACCTATGCTGATCATAGATGGAGGCCCATAGAGTTTGAGGTTGGATACCATGTGTTATTGATAGTCTCCCCTTCACATAGGATATATATGTTTAGCAGGGGGTGTAAAATTTCTCCCAGGTTTGTTGGGCCCTTTAAAGTGTTAGGTAATGTTATAAAGGTGGCATATTTCTTGCAATTGCCACTATGGTTGGAGAGGATCTAAAAAATCTTCCATATTTCCTATCTTGATAGGTATCTTTGTGATGAATTCCATTTTATTTATTGAGGAGAGTTGGATATCAAAGACAACACTATATTCATGGAGAGACTAGTATATATCTAGGATCAAGGAGATAAGGTTCTACATGGTTAGACCATTCCATTAGTTTGTGTGTTATAGAGGCATGGTTACATGGAGGAGAGTACTTAGGAATGAGATATGTAGATATGTTCTAATTACCCAAATATGTTTTGAGTTTTTATTTTTTTCTTATATTGTGATGTTTGGATCTTGGTATGTTATGAGATATGTTGTTTCCCTTAATGTGTGATGTGTAATAATGTTCCGACACTTGGAAATGGGAGGACCTGATTCATAATCGCTATGAATTAACTATGATGTAATTAAACCCATTCATGTGAGGAAGTGAGACCCATAGTGGATAGTATCTTGACATTGAGGATATAATTCCCTGATTTATGTGATTGAGGTAGTGTGGTTTGTTGCTGGTAGTGGTTTGTTTGGTTTACATGGAGGTTATAATGGGTTTTTAAGTGGATATGTGGTTTTTTGTGGATTTTGGTTTATATTTGATATTGAGGTGATGTGGGTGTGTGGTGACGAGGTTGCACAAGATATTTTGTGACTATTTCTATTGGAATTTTTGTGTGGTTTTAGAATTGAGGTATGATGAGATCCTTAAGAGGTAAATCGTTGGGTGGTTTTGGGTTCAAATTCCTTCTGGAATTGGTTTTAAATATATAAGGTACATAATCATTTTATAGGAATATAATTTAATTAACTATTCTTTTTTAATTCATTACATTTCCATTTTTTGGTGTTAGAGGTTCTTGTAGGAGGCTTGGAGTGAGGCCTAAGGAGTTTCACTACTAAGAACGAGAAGTAGAGAAAATGAATGAGATGTAATTTTTAGATGACGTGAAAGGAAGGAACAAGACTTGTGAAGTATAACTCACGAGTTTTTACAAGAAATGTAATAATTTTTGTGATTAATAATTCGAGGTGACACATTTTTTAATGAAATATGGAACATCTGGATACTCAAGGATTACACATCGTGTATTAGTTACACTACATGTAACTAGAGGGTTTCAAGGATTCCATCAAGCCTCCTTACTCTCTCTTAATCTGTTATGATTTCAATTAAAAAAAATGATTCTTTGGTCTATGAGGAGTTATTGGAATGTTTTGAAAACCCTTAGGGGTTGTTTAGGTTGATCTATAGGTTTTACGAGCATTTGTGGTTTCTAGGATGTTTCTACTCTTCCCCATGGTGCGCAGTGGGATTTGAAAGCTTCTTTGAGGTAGATGATCCTTGTTCTCACTCTTTTACATTCTATGTGTGGAATCTTAAATTTTTTCCTTAGACTTAGGTGGATACTAAGGGTCATTATAATCATAAAGTTAATTATTAGGTTTAAAAATTTATGGGTACAAGGAGTTATCCCATGCTATACTGTTTTATTATTACTTTTCCTGATGTTATTATGCATGTCTGTTGCCAGTTATGGAAATAACAGATGTTGGGAGCCTTTTTTGAACTGTATTTTTTGTGATGTAGTGAACCTTGTTATGTTGTTGTGTTATCATACCTTAATAAAAGGTTATAGAAAGTATATTTGGATAATAATTGATATACACAGGATTCTGGTTTGTGTGTTAATACCTATGATCATATAAATAAGTAATGTGATAAATCCCAAGGAAAAATATGAATCCAGGATGTGTTTCTTTTCTATGTGGTTTTGCTTGTTGTGACAATTTGTGTGCGTTTTTATTGTTGTGTGGTGATATCAGTGACCATATGGTTTGTGTAGTATGTGGGGTAGTGGAATGGTGGATAGTTAGCTTGGTTATGATGTGAGCTGTTGTGTGATACGAGAATCTGTGTGATGTGGTGTAGAGGTTGTGGAATATATATTATGGCATAGTGGTTGTGCTATAGTGGTTTTGGTGTAGTGGTTGTGGCATAGAGGTTATGGAGTATTGGTTGTGGTGTAGAGGTTGTGGTGAAGAGGTTGTTGAATAGTGGTTGTTATACAAAGGTTGTGGAACAGTGGTTGAGGCATAAAGGTTGTGGCATAGAGGTTATGGAACAATGGTTGGGGCGTAGATGTTGTAGAAAAGTGGTTTTGGTACATGGATGTGGTCATTTTTTATGCATGAGATGTTTGGTTGTTATTTTGTGAGATAACATGGGTAATGATGTGTGATGGTTATGGTGGATGTGTGGTTTTGTGACAATTGATGTGTGTTGGGATGGTTGTGTGGAGTGGTTGTGTTAGTTCTTGGGTAGTAGTGGAATAAATTATGATGATGAATGAAACAAATGAATGAATGTTTTTTTAATATAATATAACTGGATGAAAATAGATATGTTTTCTAAATGTGTTAATGAATAAATTTGGTGAAACATGAAAGATAAATGTGGAAAATGTTGTGTGGTGTGTTTCATATATTGGTGGCAGTGATTGGGATGATTGATATGTTACATAGTGGTGATGTGGTGAGTTCTAGAATTATTGATATGATCCCATAGGTTGGGTATTTTGTGTCAACCATATATCATATATGTTTATATTATTATATACATTCCCCAACCAAGTTGGACAATCATACCAGCACTCAGAGGTTCTAAGTTCCTCGTGTTTTCACGAACATCTAGGAAGGCGATGACACAGATGGATGGATTCCCCCTATCTGACGATCTTCCATCAACAGTGTTTGTATGGACCATGTGTATATGTGAGATATGTGACATTTTAGAGTAGGTGTCTAAGAGTGAGATATGATGTAGTTGTGATGTGAGATATGGTGGGGGTCATATGTGGTAGGAGGAGGGAACACAACTAATTTCCTACACATTCATGACACCCTACTTCTCTAATTATTGTTATGATCTATGGTCTGATATCCATGGGAGGTATGTGATGTGATTTGTTCCTTAGGTGCCTATGGTCAAATTATGATGTGATATATGGCCCAAGTGTCTATGGGTGGTATTTGATGTGATTTGTGTAGAAGGGATATGAGCATAGGATGTTCAGCATTGGAGATTGAGATAATAAAATTAGTAGAGAAGAGGTAGTGGTGATCATTTATTTTTATGATATCAATTATGTATTATTATATTGGATGAATGATTTATTAAGTGATCCATGGTGAGGCCATGTATTGTTAGATGACCTATATAGGTTCTTGTTAGTTTTTTTGGTTGTTCACTAGTGTATTAGAATTCTTTTTTCACATATTCACTTGAGTATTAGTTATGTCAATACTAAGTATACCTTTTATGCTCACCATAATTATACTTTTTTTTCAAGTTTCAAGTAGGACTTTGGGGACAGATCTGAACATTACTATATGGGTTGTAGTTGCTGTTTTGTTCCTTCTATAGACTTTTATTTTTTGGTATTTACTTTAGATAATTTTATATGTATTATTATTACATTGTACTTGAATTGTGGGATTGTTTTTTATTCTAATTTATATTATATGTAGGATTTTTTTTCATGATTTTTTACCCTATCTCATGCTCTTGTTTTATTTATTGAGGGCAATGCCTCTCATGCTATTAGAATTTTATACCCTTGGTGTCAGTCCCAAACTAGAGATTACTACATGTGGGACTTAGGTGACATTATCTCTCTCGTATAATTTTGGTATCTTTGGTGGGATGGGGTCATAAAATTGATTGTATCTAGAGAATATCTTATCATTTGGTGCTTCCACTGAATTACTCCAAAGTTCATAGTGTGTTCCATGTATCTCTACAAAAGAAGTACATAATTGATCGAGAACATGTACTAAAACTATAGGTAATAAAAAAGAGAATGATGTTTCTTATAAAGAAAAATGTGTGTATATTTTGGATCATACAATGACTATTCCATGAAAAAAGGATCACTGACCTTTTTAATATTTTTCAGAAAAACCACTAGCTTGGGGAAACTATGTGGGAACCTCAAGATTTAGTGATGAAAAAGTATCCTCATTTTTTTGTACCAAAGTGATGGAATTTTAAATAATTATTTAATTTTGATTTTGGTATAATTAAACACCATGATATTTTGATGAAATATGTTTTTCAAATAAATTTAATTTATTTGTTAGCTTCTATTATACGCAACACCGAGTTTTACAAACCACAATACACTATTAATATTATTGTACAAACTTGATATTTATGACATTGATGTTAAATTTAGTGGCATGAATATGAATAAACCTGTTTTTATATTTATTTAATGTTTTTCGATAATGAAAATATATTAATCAAAAAGTATTTAATTTTAACTAATTTCTGTATATAACCTGAAAATTTTATTTTCAAAAAAAATTATTTTAATTAATTTTGTGAAAAAATAATGGAATTAAATTGTGACCTTTTTAGAAAATTTATTTGACATAAATAACATCATTTTTTAATCAAAATTTCAAAATTATATTATAGTGAATTTTTGATATTTTTTGGAAAATATTAATTTTTTAGTTAATAGTGAAGAACATAGATTCTTATTAAAAATAACCTTTTCTGTTTAATGAATTTCAAAAGTACCATTTTTCAAAAAATTTATTTAAATATAAAAATAGTTCTGTTATATTTTTATTAATCCAAACTGTTTCATCGTAATCAATTTTATAATAATTTTGATATTATAACATTATATAATTATAAAAATATCCCTTTGGAGAACATCTTTTACTTTCATTAAAACAACATTAAAATCCCCAAAATTTTACAAAAACTCTAGGTTTTTATGATTTAAATTCAAACAAATCCTTTACTTCACCATTATAGGTATCTTCCCAATTTCTTCTCATCCTTAACCAACTAATGAAAAAGAAAATCCAAAACAATGATTAAAATGTACCTAACAGAAATGTAACAAGGTGTTAAATCCTCCATTACATAAAAATTTATATCCCTAAATAGCTCTTCATGAAGATTCCATATCAGAAAAGTGAGGCCACTAGGGCCTACATGTTTGTGGGGTAAATGGCGGTACCCAATGGGCTAGGACCTGACGACCATGTTAGGACAGGGTGTTTGTGCAGTTTTTGTGGACCAATTGTTACTTTTGCTATTAGAGACAATACCCAACCAGAGTTATAGAAGAACTACATAGTTTTGAGTCTTGGCATATTCATCTAGGCAGTTTTTATTTAAAGGGGTGGATAGTGTAACACCATTGGAAAAGTTAGACTATAAATGCTAAATGTAACTACCCATGTCAATAAAGTGAATCTTTCTTTTAAGGAGCCTACCAGATGATAAATCCATAGATGACAATGATTTAATGGATTAGTGATCAATAAGGGTGAACATCTAAGATGTTTCCCTTGGTGTGTGTTGGTGAGGATAAAGCAAACTAAAAGAACATTTGTTGGCTTGTGGGGATAATTATCAGTCTAATAAGCTGCCCTAGTGAGTTATAGCTTGTGGAGTGCTTGGAAGGAAAAAAAGGTATTACAGGAGAACCATGGGGTCTAAAAACTAGGTTCATGGCTCAAGGAAGTCCAAGTCATGATATAATATTTTTGAGCTTATTTTTTGGTCAATATGAATAGTAAAAATAGTAAAACTTAATTACTATAGTTGTGGTTAAAACCTATTTTCTGGGAATTAAACAAAAATTATATGTAGTAAAATAGCCTAGAAACATATCCAAATCCCGCTGGATGACCAAAGTATGACCTTATCTACTCTTATTTTAAAAAATGATCCATTTTGGATCCTTGTGGCATGTGAAAAACGTGGATCAACCATATTCTTTTCAAAAATTTCATGTGTGTCCTATCCCCAACTTATATAATTCCACCCCCACTCCTTCACACTTAACGATTCCAAAACTATTTGGTTCACACAATACAATAACAAATAAATTCATTAATTCCCTCCATAAATATTATAACCCATATTTTTATTAGGAAACCCTCCTATAAAGGCTTTATGAATAAACCTAATGAGGTTCTTTGAAGAAGAGGAAGAATTCTTAAACATGTATTTTATTTTATTTATTCTCATCATCCTTAAATTAATATTCAAATATGAAAATATAATAACACCAATTACTCCCATATATTGAGATTTTATATGTTAATTTAATTACCTGAATCTATATCTTCTTCCATCAAATGGGAAATAAAATCTTCAATCATGTGTATGGAAAAATACCGCATCACAAATCGATGTTATTCATTTTCCATCACCAATAATAATTGATGGTTATAATGATGGATTTATGTTTTATATATTATATTTATGAATTTATTATACTCATATAATTATAATATCATATATAAATTATTACTTTCCAATCTGTGGGAATACGATAATGTCGCTTGTGTGTACAAAAGACTACCACCTCATGAAGGACGTGATTAATTTTTTTAATTATGCTTTGCATAGAAGGTAATAAGGGAAAATTTAATGAATATATGTTATATATATGACAAATAAATTATTATTTAAGTTTAATATATTACATACCATTATTTCATTTCATCCATCGAGAAAATGAAAACAACGTTCATACGTATGTATGACCTACCGTCTCCGTAAATGATGTAATTCAATTTTTATGACTTAGTTTAATGGTTTACTCTAAATAATTATATAAAGAATATATATGATATTTATATTATTTCTAATTTTTTATATGATTTAAACCTGATCAAAATTTGAGGACTAAAAATATAAAAATAAAACATTCTTGAAAAACTAAGCAGTTATTACCCAAAATGTGATTTTAACCAGGAATTGTTAAGAAATCGTTAATAAAAGGTATTAAGTAAATCATAAATGGTATAATATTTTTTTATATATTGTTCTAAATTTTTTAATAATAAAACTATATTATTTTAGTTTTTTTCCAATGTGTACAAATGAAGTTGAGACTTAAGGAACAGTTTTTTTGTCTCAAATTTCATTCTTTGCGACATATGTTTTATTATAAAACTATATTTTTATGAGGTGTATATAACAACCCTATGAGATTTTGTATCATGAATTTATTTATTCTTAGGATATTTAATGTATCATTTAAATTTATTTTTTAATGGTCTTTATGATTCAAAGGTTACCAAAACATGTTGGGGATTTTCATCTCATTGTAATTTATGTGGGACACATGCCAGATTCAACACTAATTTATTTTTTGTGGTATATATACTTCCCATGAATTAAATTTATGACTATTCTCATGAAATTATGGGATCTACATATCTATATAAATTATTTTATTTTTTTTGGATGATTATTTAGAAGATACCCATGTGGTAAAAGTTTTATATTATAATCTCATTGTTTATTAGGACTTTTTTACAACATTTTAGATTATGAAATATTATAACATATCTCTCAAGGATCATAATAATTTTATTAAAATATTCTTATTTCATAAAAATAAACATGTTATTTTAATTTTACACTCTTTATATACTCAATATTTCAAAAGAATGTTTTTTGAAATATTGACTTTATTTTTAACATTGGTAAAAAATCATTTTTCTTCCATACCAATGTTTTGAAACGATTTTTTAATTATTATTTTTACTATTATTCAATGTGTGTACTGATAAAATTTTACCAATTTGATCTATTTTTTCAAACTGGGTTTCACGGAATGTCTATTTCATTTTCTATACCAGACTAGTTTTTCTTTTAGTAAAAATGTGAAAGTAATAATTATTTTTACATGTACGACATAAACAAAATTTCCCACCATTGTAAAAAATAAATGTTTTAAATATTTCTTTAATTGTTTCCAAATATTTTTTTAATAAAGTTATTTTGAATTATTTTTGTAATTTTTTAGTTTGAAAATTTTAATTTCAAGTTAAAAGGGTATTTTATACAATAAATGTTCCAGATGGAATTTCAAAATGATTTTCTATCTAATATGGTATCCTTTGATGTTACTTAATCTTTAATAGAGATATGATCTAATGAAAAAATCATTATTATTTCTATATATTTTTTTATATGTTGAAAATATGTTTACAAAACTCATTCCTTTTCCTTCAATTATGTTATAATAAAATGTTGAAATTTCTATGACAATCGTTTCATTTCTATAAGTTATTCTATGATGAAATGTTTATCAAGACCATTTCATTTCATGGGTTACGATATGTTGAATGTTTTCAGATATTGTGGCATAAAAATTCATGATTTATGTGATGGGTAGGACCTATATCTCCTCCAATTTATTGGATAATTATTAATGTTATATGAGATCAAAGGGTGGATGGGAGGTTATCCCAAACCCAGAATATGGTACATGTGAGGTTATCCCAAGACCAAAAGAGTGTACATGAGAGGTTATGCCAATAAAAAAAGAGGGCACATGGGAGGTTATCTCAATCCTGAAAGATGTTATATAAGAGGTTATAAAAATCTTTAAAGTGGGTACACAAGAGGTTATCCAAGCCTGATGCAGGTACATGGGTGTTTACCCCAGGCCTAAAATGTTATGAGTGTATTATTGGATAACCATGGAATACGTTTTTTATTATTATATGGATTTCAAAAATATATGTCTTATGATAATGTTATGATATCATAGAATTTTTACTTTTATTACTTTATGATTGTTGACTTATGAAATACCATGATTTTTTATATAAACCAATCTTATGATCTATGATATGTGGGGTATGGTATTAAAAGGCCAACTCATGTTATCTTACACTTATACTAATGTTATTCTTATTTTATCATTGATATCTCCCTTGTTTACCCTTACTAAGAATATGAAGTCACCGTTTATTATACATTCCCCCATAGGCTATGAAGAATGGTTTTATGTTTGATAAGTCTAAAAGGACTTCTAGATATGAATAAATTAGCAAGAGAATATTTTGTTCACCATTGAAGAAGTTGTTTTTTTCATGTTTCCAAAACCATTAGAACAAAATGGTTGTAGCTTGAATAATTATGTTATGTAATGAATATTAATATGTTAAGATTTAATATCTATGTTTGAGAAGTCTTAATATTTACATGAGCTGCACCCATGATCGCCTCCAAAGAATAATATAACCAAAACTACCATGACTTTCCAATGGCCAGTCTTACAAAATCCACAACTCTCTCTCCTGCAATGAGATCCATTAAACCATTATTTATCTAATTCCCAACACCACAGAAGTATCCTTATCAGAAACCCTCTATCCAAATAGAGTAACACACGACCTATGTTGTTTCCATCACTAAAAACAATGGATAAGAGTGGACAAACCACTCACACCTGAGTGATAGCATGAAAATGTACAACATACAATGATCATTCCCAACCAATCAGGAATGAAAAACTCCATTCTCAAAAATCCTATTAAATGAAGCTCATGACGTCTAATGGAGTATGGTAAACTTCCCACCATAATACTTTCCTTAATCCACTATCAAACTAAAAACAAGACTCACACTCACACGGACGATGTCCAAACCAATGTACGATAACACACCTAAATCCACTGACCATGGTCCTCACATAGGTTAGTTCTAATAAACCAGATAACCCTAGAAATCACTATTTAAAATAGATTCATCTCCATCATTCTAGGTTCAACCACACAAACGCCCTCTATATAGGTGTCAATGAAAAACAATGTGCATATAACCACACTCCTTCTGGGCTACCCAATGAACCACTAAAATAATCATGGCCAAGTATCCTACCAAACCTTATCTTTCAAGACATCCATGAGACATGTATCACTCCTAGTTATGCACATCACATACACTATGATTCATCCTTCTTAACCATATCCTGGGGATATGAGAAACCAATTACGCCACTAAGGAATAACAGAAATGACCACACAAGGTATCTATCATGGTAGGAACACGGTCCCTGATGCATGAACCAACAGAAAAGAGATGAAAATAATATATCGCCCTTCTAGAAAAAATACCAAAGACATCAAGGAAACCCCCACCTCATGGAAATTTGAGCCAAATCCAATGATATCTAAGGAATAATTACCCTCATCAAGCCACCAATAAGGAACTTAGAGACCATTACAGAACCACATGGGTCTCCATGCATCCACTGACAATGGGATTACATCTCCATAATTAATTAACATATTTTCACCTGATTCATATAGCTTATCATCATAATAAATTATGTACATCTATCTTATTTTAGTATAATTCCACCAAGAATCGATATGCAGTGAACTATATAGGTCATTGGAGACACTTTAAACAACTTAACATCCATCTTTAATGAAACGCTATAAATAGGAATATGTCAATTGAATCATATGTTACTATAATGATTCATGAAAAATAGCCTCTTTCCCATGGTTCGAGATCCAAATACTGGAGTAAACCATAAATCAAAAAACTCAAGTGAATTACACTAGGTTGAATCACACAACCATAAAAATGAAAACCAAGAGTAGTAATCCCATGCCCTAAAATTGTGGGAATCTTATAGAAATATGTTTTCATGACACACTAGTAATATATCCATCAAAAGTTCTGATAAATTATTAGACCATCTATCTACCAATTCCCCAAATCATAAAACCAAAAAGAGCTGATGCCATTTTGTAAAAAACTACCCCAAGCCAGCCTATAATGTCACCTGATCTAGATCACCACAAGGCCTTAAGCATGAATCCCCAAATTCTCATGACTTTTAACAATAATAGAGGGTCTAAAAGATATAGTGGGGAGACTATAACCTCTAGTCATAATGTTATAAAAGTGGAAAATATCAAAAATATCCATCATAATAAATATCATAGTATTAAAAATAAATAATAAAAAATAGTGTATTATGTAATAATGAAATGTAGTATACAATCATATGGAGTAAAATAATGAAAAATAAATAACAAATAATCACCCACAAGGCTGACCACACATAAAAAATAAATAGATTTAAAATAGATACATCAATCTCTACTACCAATACCTAGTTGAAACCCATTCTCAGTCACTCTAATGCTTGAGATGAACTAGTATGATCAAGATACTGTATATGAGTAGTTCCACTTAATCAATAAAAATTTATCCTTGGCCTCATATACTTAAAAACCTAGGCTCCAACATGAATTTAAACTTTTGGTCTACATGCACACCATGTTTCATATACTAGGGGTGAGAAATAATTATCAGTAGTCCACCCCCAGTGAAGAACCTATAATACAATATTATAAAAAGTGAATGCATACATGATATGCCTACATTAGGTGAAAACCAATAACATATAGTATAAAAAACAACTACATGAAAAGAGGGAAAAATAAATCAAATCATCCATATGTGGGTTCTAGTCTGTCACTAGATGTAAATTACCCCTACTATAGACCATGCTAGAGGATTTATAATAAGTGGTTGACCCTGCAACATGAAAATATATATGTCCTATATATCAAAAAATGTTCCCCATGATGTATAAATAAAATTGAATTAATACTTAACCCTTGGTTGTAAAAATAGAAACCCATATGACAATTATCATCTACAAGGATCTTGGGCTCCATTGGAATGATCTAAATTAGAAATAGGAACATATAGGTAGACCAAACTAGAGAACATTTCATTACTAAAGGTCATGATAAATGTTTCAGGCACCAAATATAGATCCAAAAATATGTGGGGTCTATAAATAAAATTGGGAGAACACAAAATTGATGTTTCTGGGAGCACCACAACATTGAAAATGGATAAAACCTAGTCTGTACGTTCCACAACACCCCATGAACCTGAAGCCACTATATCCATGGAACATACTCATCTATAGGGGTACTCCACTCATACATATTACACATTATCTATATAAGATATTCTAACCATATCCATCCAATATTTTTTAGAACCAGAAAAAAATGAAGGGAAATACCAAATCCAATATATCCCAAGGGCCTCCGCCTGTAAAAAAATTATTGAGTAGAAATAGCCTCAAACTTCTTGGCCAAAGCCCATAAAAATGTTGGTCGACCAAACATTCCAAACCAGTATCAAAATAGATGAACTAGAAGTTCCTATAAACTCTTAGAAAAAAATTCATGGGGCCTATCTATGGTCCCATCGATCTCCTCATCCAAAAAACAGCCACCACATGTTCTTAACAACCCCCCTTAGGTTAAAAAAATTTGGTCTCTTATAGTTCCCATGGTCACAAAACAATGTGATGTACTACCAGGGAATCCCCTACTATAACTAAGTTTCTAATCCATGAAAATTAAAAGGACCTCACTTAACCCAAATGCCAAGAAAAGTGCATAAAAACTATGGGAATTATTCTAGATCATCCTATAGAATACTAGATGCTCGGTGTTCAAATATCCCAATCATACCTCAGTGGACTCAAAAGTATTCTTGAAAAAATTCCCCCAAATATGGGTATCAAAATGTAAAGATCACCATATAATGAATTCAAAATTGTTCTCATAACAAACTCATAATCAGGATCCAATAGGTCTCCATATCATAAGAAAATCTTTTCTACAAGGGAATTCTCAACCGCCGACTAAAAAAAATTAATCACTCGATTAGTAACTAGACCCATAAGAAATCATCAAGATACCCTTAGACTTTCCTCCACAAATCAACATCACCAAGACATAATCTCCATCCTAAGACATCAACCTAGCATGAATGCTCCAATAGCTTTGGTCCTCAAACCGAAGAGATAATCCTTAACTAATCTGACCTCAATAAACTGGTCACAATATATAGGGATAAAACAAGATATCCTCAAAGATACTAATCCACCATTACTTTTGATATTCATCCAATAAAATCTCAAATAAATCACCATGGTACACTTGAGCCAGGATAATCACTGATCTCATAGCCCTTATCTGGTACTCTCTCCTTAGAAACCAATAAACTGAAAGATTTTTAATAAATAAATATTAACAAATACTCCATTACATTAATACCAATCCAAAAAAACCATCCATACAGTCTATAAATTACGAATTGATCACACAATCCTGATATAAAAGTAAAAATTCAAAAAATGGACTACTCACAAGTCAAATTAAAACTCTAGGGAGAAAATAGGGAAAACATACCAAGGGAATAAAAATTACATGTTATGTACTTCAATTACACAATATATTCCCCAAAAAGGTCTTCATTATCCATGTTCCTTGGGACACAATGTACGTATGATAATAACGTACATGACTGGCGCCTCTCAGTACATATCATGTAACCCCACATGGGCACTTGGTTATGCACCTAAACTGCATTGAACATGTATATTTCTAAAATACATGGTTTTTACCACCCCATACAAAGTGTGTACCCCACATGGGGTCCCCAATTATGTATGTGTCCATATATCCCCACATGGGTCTAGAGGTGAAAAATCACTTTCTATGTTCCTCATATGGGTTTTGGTTTTGTACCCCACACGGCCACGAGCCCCCAACATACCATAAGACTATACTAAATATAGTATACCCATTAAACATGGAATATAGTCTAGAAAATCATCTTTACTGAATAGTAATAATAAAGAACATGTGTTGTCTAAACTGCACACCCTGTACATGGGTTTTCTCAAATAGAAAACTCAAAAAATGGCCCAAAATCCATATTTCTCCCCAATTAATCCTAGATCGACCCTAACAGGGTCATTATCAACCCATATAATACATTATAACTTTTCAACACATGATGTTCTTGTATATTCACCAAAATCATAATATGGTCCTACCTCTAGGGGAAAACCACTAAAGCATCACCCTAGATATGCACCACGAACCTGCTGAGCCTTGATCTAACTTTGGATGAGCTTTTTTGGATACATCTCCTACTCCCTCTCCATATTATAAAATTTTTTCTCTCAAAGTTGAATTACTACAAGGCATAATCCCCACGGTTATAATCAACAAGCCTTGGTAAAAGGTAAAGAATAAGAAGTGGAAAAAGAAAATGAAAAAGAAAGAAAAAAAGAGAAATAAAATAAAAGGGGATTGGGCCCAGCCCAGAGGTCTATGGTGGGATTAGGATTCACCTAATAAAACCCCATTTAGACTCAACTATAGAGGAAAAATCTCAATAAAATGCTCCATTTTAATGATATCACATAAATAAAAAGTGAATATAAATTAATATTTAATTGATTAAATATGAAATATTTTGTAAAAATTTAAACGACTTAGATTTACACTAAACTCTCATAGTAGGGTTAAAATTAAATTTCAAGACCATCAAATTTGTTGGAAAAAATATTCAAGATCATCTTCTACGAAAATTTACTATTTTCCCCTTAAAACTCTAGGAAACAACAAGGTTTAAATTTCCCCTGATTTTCACAGACCGTGATGACATGAGGCATCATAGTATTTATCTTATACGGTTGATGAGAAACTCTACATTGAATATATTCTTATTATGTGGGAGTTTGTTCATGTATGTATAGAAGAGTTTACTAGTCTTATTCCAAAGAATGAAGTTTATTTTTCAATTTATCTCATACATGGTAATAAATCTATTTCAATGAATCTATATAGAATAGACCTGGTTGAGTTTCAAGAATTGAAGAAGAAACTCTAGGAGAATCATGATAATAGATTTATTCATAAATTTGTGTTACTAGGGGGTTCACCTATTCTTTTTGTAAAAAATAAATAAGGATAAATGAAAATATATATTTATTATTAGTAAAATAACAATATCATAATCAAAAATAAATATCCTCTTCCCTGTATTGATGATTTGTTTGATCAACTATTAGGATCTCAATATTTTTCCAAGAAAAATATTTGATATTTATATTATCAATTATTCTTTTAAATTTGATAAATACCTAATATAACCTTACATATGAGGTATGCACATTTTGAATTTATATTTATTAAATTAAAAATAAATAATTACCCTACTATCCTCATGGATTTAATGAATTGAGTCTTTAGAGATTACCTTGATCAGTTTGTTACAGTCATTAGAGATGACATTATAATATATTCAATGGATATAGAATATAATAAAGATAAATTTATAATTTTACTAAAGAACCTAAGAAAGATATTTTTTATGAAAAATTTACCATGTTTGAATTTTGGATACAAAATGTTTCATTTTTGGGTCATATAATCTCAAGGGAATGTATGTCGGTGGTTCTATCAAAGATAAACGTTATTGAAAATTATATCATACCAACTCAAATCACTAAGATCCATGGATTTCATGGTTTTTATAAACATTTTGATAAATTTATCATGTAATTAAAATCCACTAAAAAGGAAACTTATAAGGAATTCACTTCCTTCAGATAGACGGATGTGAGGAATATTTCAAGGAGTTGAAAAGAAGGTTCATCGGTGAAACTATTATTACACTAACTAATAATAGAGAGGGGTTTGTGAAATAATGTGATGTATCAAATAAAGGATTATGATGTATCAACTTGAATAATTATATTATGATAGATTTTTTCCCTTTCCAACTAAAGGTTCAAAAGAACAATTACCAGACTATGTCATGGAGTTAACAATGGTAATATTTTCATTTAAGATATAGAGGAATTATATTTAGAGATAATGGTATGACATATATGTTTATAATTAATGTTTAAATTATATATTCTCTTAGAAATAGATGAATATAAATCAGAGAATATGGTTGGATTTAATTAATGAATATTAATACTTAATGAATTACCACCCTGAGAAAAAAACAAGGTGGATGGTTCTTTGACAAAAAAAATTCATGCTTGATTATCATTGATGAGGATAAAAAAATATAATATTTATTTATTTTATAAGTATATATATTAAAATCATAATGAAATGGAATAAATATTGTCTTTCCTAAATGTGTGTTCAACCGTCTATCCATGTGAATATTAAAGAGATCCATAAGGAATATTCAAAGTTGTAAAAGATGGTGATATATTCTATTGAGTTAGAAATTGATTATAATGGAATAATATGGTCCAGGAACCATGTAGGAGTCCCATAAATACGAACCTTGAAGAATGATCTATTTTATAATTCTCATTATTCATCATTGTCTATTTATTCTAGAACTACGAAGATGTATAGATATATAAAATCATATTTCTAGTGAGATAATATAGAGAGAGATATTGTAGAGTACATAAAATTGTGATTAGTATGTTATAAAGTCAAGGAATTGAGATATACATATAATGCTATATTAAAATCATTATTCATACTAGAATATAAATTTGGAAACATCACCATGCATTTCCCCATCAGACCCCCTGAAGCTACTAAAGGACATAATGTAATTTTTTATTAGTCAATCACCTTGCAAATTAAATATAAATAATTTATACCAGAGAAGATTTAGATAATGATAATATTTCATGGCTATATATTAAGGATGTTTTAATATTTCTTGTAGTACTGTATTCTATTGTATATTATCGATATCCAAGGTTTACCTCCTACTTCTAACGATGTCTTCAACATGTTTGAGGTATAGAGTTGTATTTCAACACTACTTATCTTCCTTAGAAATATTCTTAGACTAAGAGGCCCATTAAAAACCTATAATATATTTTGATATCAAATTATTTGGATTTAAAAGTTGGTTAGGATTAACACCTTACTATAGTCTATTTATCTTACAATAATTTATCTCACTTGATAATTTAGATAGATCTTTAAAAAGTCATATATAAAAGAAAGTGTAAAACTCCAATGTGTTGGGATGAAGTAGGAGAATGAAATAAATTGAGACCAAATATAGTTAAGGAAATGGAATGGAAATTAAGATCTATTCAATAAAATATCATGGTAACAAAGATTCGATTGAAAATTTATTATGACAATAATTAACAAAATTTGGAATTTTAAGTTGGTGAAAAAATATTTCTACGGATTTATCCATGTAATAAGGTTATGAGATTTAGAAATAATTGAAATATAAGACCTTGGTATATTTTCCCCTTCAATATTATTTATCAAATACGTATTGTAGCTTATCATTTGGATCTTCAACAATACCTCTCTCAAGTTCACGATGTAATCCAGGTATCTCTACCGAGGAAGTAAATATCCATTCCATGACTTACACTAAGATTAGAGGTTGTAACACTAGAACATGATATTTAATATAATTAATAACTAGTATAAATATTGGACCATTGATACAATGTTCTAAAAAATAATACTACACACCAAGTTAATGTTTTTGGAGGAGTCATAAATTTAATGAATCAATATGGGAACCTGAGGTTGCAATATAACCGAGATATCCTCATTTATTTTTATCATAGTGACTAAAATTTGTGGTAGAAAATAATTTTAAGGGGTGTGTAATAAAACAGACCAATATTTTATATATATTTCCTTTGAAAATGACATGATGTATTTGATGTCTTTCTTTACACACAACATTGAGTCTAAATTTACCGTGACATTGTCAACCTTTATAACCGAGTAGTTGGATTGGTGAGTTAGAATATGATTAACCGCATTATGAAACATATGTATAAAAGTTTTATATAGTGAAAATTTATTAACTAATTCATAATATATATATATATACTCAATTTTTGGTAAAGTCATTTTTTGCTTCAAAAATATCCTTTCTTCAAAAATGTTTTTATTCTATTTTGTTCTTTGAGATTATAAATAATTTCTAATAGTTTTAAAAAATATTTCTTTAAAATTAGATTATTTTTTCAATTCATAATAACAAAATTATTTTAGGGTTATGTTTTCAGATTATTTGAGAAACATTAAATTATCAGTGAGTATTAAAAAATACCGATTTTATAGGAAATTGTATTTTCGTTTAATGTATTTACAAAGTCCCATTTCATATTAAATTTAATTTTAAAATTTAATTAGTTAATTTTTATTAAAAATAATTTAAATAAATTTTTTTTTAATTTATATTCTAAAAAATGTTTTTATTAAAATACCTGTGCACTTAAAAATATATTTTTTTGGATAACCATTTTTCAACAAATTATGTATGTTTATTTAAAAAAACATTTATGCCACTTATATAAATTGAATCTTTTAAATTATATTTCTTATTCAGAATCAGAATAATTAATTTAATTTTATAAGATCAAATTAATAGTTGGTCATAATGAGTAGTAAAAATAGTAAAAAAAATTACCATAGTTATGGTTACGACGAGGTTACTAGGGGAGGTTAAGACATGAGAAAAGAGTGATATTGAAATTTAAAAATTTTAAAATATTATTTGGTGGACATATTTCTACTCTATATACTCAGTTATTTAAATATTATTCATTGTTAACTATTTGGATTTAGTATGAAATTATTATATTTTAATAATTTGAAAAATACCAAATGTGCCCTCCCCCTCCACTATAAAAGGACATGACTCCTCTCTCTTCTTTACCCCAATTTGATGCATCTTTCTTAACCCAAACCTATCCGATTATCTAATTAATTTTCTTTATCCATGAATTATAGGATATTTTATTCTTAATAAACCATTCAAAGGGACTTTAATAATGGATACAGAGTTAGTCTACAGAATAAGAGGAGGTTAGAGTGCTTATGAAGTAAGTCAAACTTTAGTTAAGAGTTTCTCATCTCACTTTTTTCTATGAGAAAAATGTTATATTCCATACCTGTTCCTTTTTTGTGGTGTACATATTACCCTTTTGAAATTTTATGACAGTAATATCTTTATATTCATGGTATTTAATGTTACATTGGATGTTATTTCTTTCATGGGGGTTTTGACTCAAAAGCTACCAACATGGTAAGGGTTTTATGGTAAAATATCATTTTTACAAGGAATGATTTTACTTAAGTTTCAGATGGTTAAATTTAATGGTCCATCTCTAAAAAATAGTATGAAATTTATTCTCATATGTTTATTTCTGGAATTTAAATTTTTTCCTCTCAATTTCCTCTCTTTAAGTACAAAAGAGACAAAAAAATGTTTTAAGGGAAATCAATATTTTTAACTGTTCTGCCAGGAATATTTTTTTTCCATCACTTGGATTTCATTAAAATGTTTGAATTACTGTTTTTATTATTCTAAAATTATATTTTAATGTCATTTTTATACATTTTTTAATTTTTATATAAATATTTAGAAGGAATATTCTTTTTTTTTTCTAAATGAGGTACTTTTTACTTTTTACCAAAAATGTGAAAAGAATATTTTTTTAACCTACCAGACATGAATAATATTTTTGACATCCTGAAAAATCAATGACATGAGAATTCCATTACATTTTCCATGGTTTTTTGAATGAATATTTTTTCCTTTATATCTATGAAATTTTTACATTTTAAATAAGTTATTTAAAAATGAAAAGTTTATTTTCCTCAAAAAGTATTCTAGTGATATTTCAAAGGGATTTTTCGTATTTGATAAAGTGATTCAATATTAGATATAATTTAATAGGGATATTATCAAATGATACAATCCTTATTCTTTCTCTATATAGTTTATGACTATGATGATGTGATGGTTACGAAACCTATTTATTTTATTTGGGTTATTCTTTGATGATATAGTGAATGGTTTATAATCATATGGCATACAAATGAGTGGATTTATGATTATGCAATTGGTGGGTCAATAATAATATTTTCATCTAGTGAATTGGGTTATTATTAGTTTTTTATGAGTCTAAAGGGTATATTAGAGGTTATATCAATCCAGAAAGAGGGTTCACAAGAGTTTGTACTGATCCCAAAAGAGGGTACATAGGAGGTTATCCCAAGAAAGAAAGATGGTACATGGAAGGTTATCCCAAGATGAAAGAAGGTACATGTGTAGTTAGCCCAATCCTAACATGCAATGAATGAATTGGTGGGTAGCATTAATGTAATATTTCTATGGTCCGGATTATGCCACACTTTATACCAATATATTATGACATGTTTATATACCAATGTTATGATCTCATGTCACATGTACTTTAATTCATTTATTATATATATCTTATGAACTACCAAAAATTATACCATAAATCATTGTTTTTATCTATGAATTTACTTGCTATGATTTTTAATGTTTAAGCTCATGTTATCATATCCTTATTCTCATGTTACAATTAATGATCATTAATTTCTTCCGTGTTTATAATTAGTTAAAATATAATCTCACTCTTAATTTTGTTTAATTTTATCTAGGATATTATGAAAGGTTTTACATATGATGTGTTTTAGAAATGTAAAAGTTGTAAATAACCTAGAGGGAGCTTATGTAAATATTTTATGTAAAATTATTTATATATCAAGGTTTCCAAAGAAATTGAACCGTTATGGTTCTCAAATAGATCATAATGCTATACAACGTATATTCATCTAATAGGATTTAATATTTATGTATAAAATGTATGGGTAACTATATAACCCATCATATCAGCCGACCTAATTCGACAATGGGTTTAAAGGGAATTTACGATCCTCGTGGGCAATAAACTAGTTCACAGGACTAAAGATAACACACTTCACATTGATTTCACCCTTGTTATAACCATATCAGCGGTGGAAACTACTGAGTATCTAGAATGACCTATCAATACATTTGAGGATTATTCTTATCAAATAAAAAAATTCATATAAATATTCCGACCAAATAGTTAATAAAGTAATAAACATCCATCCATAATATACAACTATATAAGAAACATTGTAAGTAGGTGCATAAGTAAATAATTTAAAATACACTAGGCTGAATATAGTAGACACAAAATTAGTCCAGAAAATAAATCAAAGACTTGAACACCTCTATGTGAACCACGATCAATCACCACCACCAAAAATCGTTCAAAAATCCATGAAAATCATAAAAAAGAAATCAATACATGTGAATAAGAATATAAATAGGAGATCTGCATATACTCTCATTTTAACACCTTGAGAATTCAAATTACATATTTTCTTTAAAATATAATGTGATTGATAGCTTGTGATGTGTAGAACACTGAACTAAAGAATACCATGCCATATTAAATATTACCACTATAACATAAATGTTGAGTAATATGTTATAAATAAATTCAATAACATAATTTAATCTTAAATAAATAGAATCTAATAGTAGAATAATTCTTTGGGAAGCTCATTTTTTTGAAATTGGAATGGAGGTAACTTAACTAGGGTCCTCATTGACCAAGACCAATCCAAATATCAAAAAATATTCTACTACATAAATAATAATAATTATAAGGTCAAGATCATGGGAATTTCCATGCGATCTATGCTAGTTAAACTACAATCCATAGCTACCACCGGGGTCTTATCTTATGCTTAAGTCTTAAATAGAGATCTTGAGATGTTATGAAAGTGGAAATTAAGATGATATAGTCATGTGATTATCACAATAATAAATTATTTATATATCATATATATTTTATTAATTTTATAACAAAAATAATTTTGATCTTTAATACTAATCAATTTATAAAATTTAATTATTGTAGCTAAATAACAAATAATACCATTTTATACTAGAATTTTATTCTTCTAATATTTCATTTTTATATAATTTATTTTATGAAAATAAATATATTTTATATAAAACATATTTTTCTTTTGAATAATAAATTAACATCAACTTAATTAGTAATTTATAGGATATACAAATAATAAAAGTTAATTTTTTTAAAAGTTATTTTTCTATAGAAAAATTTCTATTATATTTTTATGTTTTTATTTAAAAGTTAAATTATAAAATTTTATAAATTTCATTTTACAAAATTAACTTAATTTTTATACTTATAATAACAATATTATCATAGGATATTTTTTTGGGATATTTCTGAAATAATTGGTTTTTTGATGACGAGTGAAAATTACAATTTTTTCTAATATCACAACATTTATGATATATGAATGAGTTGAAAATTTGTAAAAAATTATTCATATAATGACAAATATTAAAGGGTTTAAATTAATCATTTATAAATGGAGGTTTTAATTTAGAAAACCCTTGTTTAACATTTTGAATCTTAAGTATTATTTTATTCTATTAAAGAGTAGTTTTTAGTTATTTTCTTTTATTATGTTTTTACAAGGTAGGATTATGTTTTAGAATTATTTTAAATCCATATAAATTTAAATTTTCTGATAATAAAGTTATTAATTTCATGAAAAAAATCACATTGACAATTTTTTTTAAAAAAATATTTTTATAATTAAAAGAAACATTTTTTTAAAAATGACTGTTTAAGCGTTATATTTGCTAATATTTAAATGAAAATTTTCAATATAAAATCATTTATTTTAAAAAATAAATTTATTATTTTTATTTATTATATTCAAATTATTTAATATGTTTAATTTTATTCATGTGCATTAAAAGTTAATCACTTAGGTTAAACTTATTTAACACAGTAAAAATAAAAAATTGTAAACGTAAAACATATACGGGTAAAATAATATTTTTTTAAAACACGTGTGAATGTTCATGGTAGTGGAAATATATAACTAATACCTTCCCCAATTAATTATTTTCTATTATTGAAGCAACATTTCCCTTGAATTATGACTTTTCCTTTTTCTGTTATTACAAAAATGCCACTCTACTCACTTATAAAAGGGGACTTCCACCACCCATTCAAGGACAATATAATTTCAAATACCCATTGAATATAATTTTTTTTACTTCCCATAGATCACTTTACCTAGTTTTCTAATCATTTTATCTAATTAAAATCCTTACATCCCCCATTTCCAGGAAGTCCTCCAAATGAAATCTCCAGTTTTCAATTTGAGTATTAGTCATTCCCTAGCATAAATTTTTTTATCTTTCTCTTACTAATATGTTTTTATAATTAACATATAATTACATTAATATTTGTATTTTTAATTTTATTGTTTTAATGTAATAATTTTTATAATCATTTCACCTTTTTCTTAGAAAAACAAGAATGTCTTTTGTGCACATGTACAAAATACCACCTCTAAAAAGAAACATATTTAATTTTTCATAACCTCCATACATGGGTGGTTTTAAAAGTAAATATAATGAATAAAAAAATATTTATAACATATTTATTATTAAGATAATATAAAAAACTGCTTACCATCCTCTTAATGATGTGGAAATAAAAACATTAATTTGTAACATGTGAATTGAAACATCAACAAAGCGATGTGTTTCAATTTTCATAGAATTCCTAAAAAAGAGTTGAAAATTTGAATTTAATGAATTAAAATGTTTTTTATATAATTATTAATATTCTGAAAAATATAAACCATTTCATATATTTGTATTATTATAAAAAATTAAAAATATCATATGTGTGAAAGTGCGAACTACCGCTTCCATGGAGCGACACAATTAATTTTTCCTCACCACCGTACATGGATTGGTCGAAGAATACAATAAGTAAATAAATATGATATTATTATATAAATAATTTTTTTGTATATTAAGGAAAATTTAATATCTAGATCATCAATTAATATTCATTTTTATTCGTAAAAAATTATTGAAACAAACTCCTCATAGATTTACTCTTTACAAGATTTAACTAAAAATATCAAATGAAGAACATTGTAATTCCTAAAAAAATTATGAATCTAATATTGAATTACCACAAATTATATAATAATTATGAAATAGGTATCAATTATTGGGGATCAACCTTGACACTTTAATGCATGCATGAATCAATCTAAATCATTAACACCAGATGATGAAAATAAAATAAAATAAAATAATAAATGTATAATAAATGATTAGAAATGAAGAGTATATAGGAATATATATATACATATTAATAAGGGTCTTAAATATTTTTTTAAATTTTCATAGGTTTATTATATCGTAGGTTATATATTTTTAGTGAGAGACAAGAGTAAAAGGTAAGGGGTTTCCTAGACTAAAATTCTTTTTCTTGAGTTATAACTACTCCTCCTAGAATATGGATTTACAAGATAGTTTTTTCATGTTCTATGATGATATTATAATTATATTAATATTTTTTTCTAGTTAATAACAATTATGTAAATCTTCATTTATAAAATTTTATTTTGTTAATAATAATTCACATTCTCTCTAAATGATCTCTTTCTATTCCAAATCAATATTCAATATTCCTCACGATGTTATGGTTTTTTATTTTGAAATAACAATACATTAAATTTCTATTGACCTTAAAAATTCAATGTTACACTTTTCAAATGGTTGATTTATCACTTTTTTATTATTTGTGTTTAAATAAACATATTTTTAAAATATAAAAAAGGATTTCCATTTTATGTTCAAATTTTTATCATTAACTCCAAATTTCCAATGAAAATATATTATTTATTCTTCAAGGATATATTATTTGAATTTACTTCCATTTTGGGTATTAAAAAATAATTAATGTTACCTTCTTGAAAATATTTATTGAAATATATTCAAAATTTCATTTATTAAAGATAATGTTAAGAATTGTTTTTAAAAGATCTTTTCATGGTTCTGATTGCATTTTCCTCATAAAAAGATATAACACTTAGAGAGTTATGTTTTATAAATCACCTTAAAAATATCATAAGGAATGAAACCATTTGGATGATTAAAATTTTAATATTAACTGATAAATTTTTGTTTTCATGTTATGGGATACCATTTGAAATTATATGAAACCCATTTTTCCCATGATTTTTCATAATATATTGAATGATTGATATCTGATAACACACACATATAATGAAGATGATAGGTGGGGTCCTATATATCCCCCAAATTCATTGTTTAATGTTTTATATCTCATGTGATATGATTTTTGCGAATGGAAATGATCATGTTTTTCTTTGTTCACATGGTTTTGCATAGAAACGATCATTTTATGTTTGTTTACATGATTTTTCATGGAAATGATCACATTGTTCTTTGTTTACATAATGAAACATAGAAATGATCTCATATATTTTTTTATATGATGTGGTTTTTTCATGATGGAATATATATTTGTTTACATGATGTTTCATAATCACGATCACATATATCTTTATTCATATGATTATTTATGGACATCATTAAATTTTATGTTCACAAGATCTTTCACAAGAATTTATTTTCTTACATTTTTTTAAGATATTTTGATTTATATTTATATTCTTATGTTATATTTTAATTTCATATTCATATGAATATGATTAATTTATCAAGTTAATTCTATGAAAATCTTTTAAAAGGAAAATGTTAGTTCATTTAGAATTATATGTCCTTCTATCATGAATTATGAACAACTATTATTATTCCATATCATTTTTAATAAGATATCTTTCCAATAATCATGTTTTCTCATATTCTTATGATAAAACACTTGATGAAATGATGATGAGTTTTCCCTTATTAAGAATTTAATATCACCAATTTATTATGATTCCATTCCATTATTTATCAAGATGAATATAACTTATGAGATGTCTAGAAGAAATTATAGCCCATCATAATTTTGAATACATGTTCACAATTATTATAAAAAAAGTTTCTTTTATATCTTGAAATCAAATACACAAAACCTTAAGTTCTTGGAATTCTAATATTAATAAGGTGATATAATGTCTAAATTTCAGAAATGGTGTAAAAAAATATATGTTCATCTTCAGTCACCTTAGTTTTTATAAAAACTGTTTGTTATCGATTATGTTTTTAACACCATATCTGAGAGTGCGTGTTTGGGGAGTCTCAGTGGGTATCCGAGAATGGATAAATTATATTTTAGGATCACTTTATTTATTTTTAGGTATTATTATAATAAATCATTAGTGAAAACCCCAGATATAAATCCAAATATTTGATAACATCATCACATTTAGTTAAATTAGATATTGCATGTTTTCTTAGAAACTATATCCCTATTTGGATACGATAAAATGGATTATGGTGTGAAATAGATACATTTAGGTATAATTACACTAAAAAAATGCTATTTTAGTATCTACCCGATATTCACCCAGGCATGCTGGGTGGGCCTAAGACTACACTCCATGATTGAAACTCTTAATGGATATTACTTGGATAATGAAATTCTATTTATAAACCACTATGAGTGATATATTATTTTAAGGGATTTTATCTAGGAGTATAAGGGATACCAACCTATGATAACCAATATTATAATAAGTGTGATTTAGGTTAAACTAAAATGAAAAGTGATGTTTTAAGAGTTATAAATTCTAAGGATGAGTTTTCATGACTTTATTTAGGATAATTCTCTAATGATTTCAATGGTACGACACTCACATTAACCCATTTTGGTTTTAGTAATGGATGATTCCAAAATAAACCAAGTCAAAAATGGATTCCATCGAAAATAGGGAGACTGGTCAAATGAGAAACCTAATAGGATAATATCTGGAGTGATAAATAATATAGTTATGTGTAATCAGCTATCATGAATTATTATTAACAATGTGAACTTTATTGGGTTTCTAAACACACCAAAGAAGATAATGATATATACTCATGTAATTATAAGTGATGATGACAATGAAACAAATAATCTTTAAATTTATTTATATTAAAAATTAGGGAAGAGGCGCCCAATGGGATGTCTTAAAAGAAGTGGGTGATATTTTATATATGGTCAATGATGGTATATATAAAAAAGTATTTTAAAAAGATGAAAAAATTAGTTTACATGACGATGGTAATATATGTGTTATGTATTTATACCAAATATATTAAAGTAGAAATTTTATTTGAATATATATCTTGAGTTGTGTTTTTATTTTAGATATCCTTAATTAATTTCCATTAGTGACTGATAATTAAAATACCAAGGACAAAAGTTATTTAAGGGGGAGAATATATCACCCCTAGGTATGAATTTATATATTTCAATTTATAATATAATGTTTTCAATAAATTATGGTATGAGAAACACTAAAATAAAGAAAAAACATACTATATTAAATATTAATTTTATAAAATATTCATATTGTATAAATATAAGTAACAATAAAATGAAATATAAATTAAATAGAATTCTGTAGTAGAATTATTCCTTATGAATTTTATTTGTCCAACCGTGGAAATGGAGTTTCTTCGCAATGTTTTTCTATATACCAAGATCAATCCAAACTCCGAAAATTAAAATATTAGAGAAATTGAATGATAGAGAAGTTCAATATTATGGAAATTTCCATGAGATCCGTGTCAGCTCAAATGCCATTATGATGGCCATCAGATCTTATCTTAATCTTTGGTCTTGAATAAAGATCTTAAGAGGTTATATAAGTATAAATTAAGAATATATACATTTAATTATTAATGTAATAAATTATTTATATATTATATGTATTTGTATTCATTCTAGAAGAAAAATAAAGCTAATATTAAAAATAATGAATTTAAAAAATTCAATTAATGTACCTAAATAACTAATAAGACAATTTTATGCAAGGAATATATTATTTTTTTATAAATAATTCTTAAGATATTTATTTTAAGAAACAATATATATTATATATAAAATAAATAAATGATATTAGTAATAAATTAACAATAACCTAATAATAAATTTATATGAAAATTTAATAACAAAAATTATTTTATAAAAAAATTTATTTCCATATAAGATCAGTTTTTATTATATTATTACATTTCATAGAAGGATAATATATAAAATTTTAGAAATTTAATTTGAACAAATCAACCTCATCTTCTTACTTATAATAAAAATATCATATTAAAATAAATTATTTTTATTTTTTGAAATAATTTGTTTTTAGGGGAATATTGAAAAATAGAATTGTTACTAATACCATTGAGTTCCTGTCTATATCATGAGATAAGTATTAATTAAAAACAAATAAATTATTATTCATGTCTAAAAAAATATTTAAGGACTAAAATCAATAATTTAAAAATAAATAGTTTATTTTATAAAACCCTTATTTAACATTTTAAAACCTAAGTAATCCTTTGTTCCTATAAAAAACTAATTTTCATATTTTTCTTTTAATTATAATTTCAAAACGAAGGATTATATTTTGGACTTATTTTTAAGCCCTATAAGGCTTATTTTTTTTATAATATACTAATTAAATTTCAAAAAATTTAAAAAATTTATTACATTATAGGAAATATATTTTTTATTCTTAAAAATACACATTGTCTAAAAATAGGTTTTTATTTGTTATGTATGATAATAATAAAAATAAATTTTATCTCCCTTAGAAATTTTATTTGAATAAGTATATTTAATATTTTTGATCATTATATCAAACTAATGTAATATTTCTAATTTTTGTTTTATATATTAAATATAATTTACTTAGGTTAAAAGTATTTAAATAGTAAAAACAAAAAAATGGTAAAATTAATAAATCTAATAGTAAAGAAAAAAAAATTAAACAAATTGTAAAAATTAATGGATGTGGAATTCTAAAATTCATACCGTCCCCCACTCTATTATTTTCTTTTTTAAAGAAACTTAACCCTTGAATAGTATCTTTAACTATTATATTATAACAAAAATTCCACTCTTCTTAGTTATAAAAGTAAAATTCCACCACACCTTCATGGCCACTCCAATCTAGAATTACTAATTTAATTATGATATTTTTACAAAGAATCCCTCTCCCTAATTTAGTATCCACTTCATTAAAGAAAAATCCTTATGTCCTCTATTTCCATGTAGTCCTCCATGGGAAATCTCTAGTTATCAGTGCAAGTACAAATAATTCCCTAGAATATTTTAATTTATATCTTTTTATTCCAAATATAATTTTACCATTCATAATAAACAAATAAATATAATTTTTATAATAAAATTTACTATATTGTGGGAGTTATCATTATCTTGTTTTCCAATTTTCCTATAGAAAAAGGGAACCTTATTCATCTACACATGTGAAATATTTCCTCCACGATATAACATATTTCATTTTTCGTAACCAACATACTTGGTTAGGTATGAATGTTAATTTAATTAATAAATATGATATTTATAACTTTTTTATTATTCTTAAAATAAAAACCATTTTCTAATTTACTTATAACCATGAAAAAAAGAAAATGTTAATTTTGTTGTCTACAAACTATCACCTCCAGAAACTGACATGATTCATTCTCCTTAACAGTGATGAAAAGATTGTTAATAAAGTTTATTTAGTGAAATAATAAGATATTTATATAATTATTAAGATTATATGAAATATAAAAATATTTCTACCTCTCTCTCACTCTATGAAAAATGAAAATTTCATCAGTGTGTATGTGAAAACTACCACCTCCGTGGGGTGACATAGTTCATTTTTCATCACTACCCTACATGGATAGTTATAGGAATATAAATAATGAATAAATATTATATTGTTGTATAAATAATTTTTATTTTTTCTATTTAGGTCATTAAATTTTCATATTCAACTCTTTAATTAATATTCTAATTTTGTTCATTTAAAATTATCAAAACAATTTTATAAAAGATTTAATCCACAAAAACTATAACTGAACTCTAATGGGATGAATATAGTAATTTACAAAAAATTATGGGGCATATATTCCACTAAATTACATAATCCAAGAATAATTAATTGGTTATAAAATTGTGGGGATCAATGTTAACATTTTAAATCGTGCACATACCAATATATATAAAAAATATCTAGTGAAAATAAACTATAAATAACTAAAAAATATCAAATATATGATTTTAAACTAACGGTATATTGGTAAATAGAAATTATTTAGGTTATTAAATTGGTTATTAATATGTTCATTTTTTTTATATAGGATGTTAAATATATTTCATAGAGGTCAAGAGAAATAAGAAAGGGGTTTTATTGATACAATTTCTCTTTTTTGAGTCATATTTATTACTCTTTAACTATTATATTATAATATTGCAAATTATATTATATGATTACATTATAATTACCTTTTCCTAATTTTTTAGGGAATTACATTTAAAGATCTCGTTGTTTATAAAAGTTTCTTATGTTACAAATTATTCCCATTCCCTCCACACTTTCTCTTCCATATCCATATTTATTATTCATACCAATATTTCTGTTTATTATTTTAAAATATAAATATGTTTTATATAATAATAAAAATAAAAATTATTTTAACCTGTTTTCGAAAGGATAATTTTTATTGTTTTTTATGATATGGGTTTCAGTAAATGTGTATTCAAATAATAAGAAAGTATTTCCATTTTATGTTCCTAATTTTATCTTGAACTATACATTTCCTATGTAAAAACCTTATATGTTTTCCAAGTATACATTATATGGATTTATTTTAAATTGGTGTATTAATTTTTTAGGTAGCCTCCTAGAAAATTAATTTTTAAATTTATTCATAATTTTATATTTTTTTGAGTTTTTAAAAAGCTATTGTCATGGTTTCACTTACAATTTTCTATTTAAATATCTAACACAATTGGAGATATGTTATATGAATCAAAACCTCTCTTGTCACAATCAATGTTTTTATTATGTTTTTATATCAATTTATATTAGAATTGTGTTTGTAGATATGATTGTGTTATGATTTTCTCCAATAGTTTTGTATGGAGATGATCATGTTTTACTTTGTTCACATGATTGTGTGTGGAGATGATTACATTGTTCTTTCTTCACATTATGGAATGTTGATATGTTTATATATAGAGTTTTGTACATGATAGTTCACGAAAATGACCACATAAATGTTTTTTCATGTTATGTTGCAAAAACATGAATACATATATATTTCTTAACATGATTGTATATAAAAATGATCATGTTTTCTTTTTTCACATGACTGATCCTAGAAATATTTTTCTCATATAATTATTAACAATATTGTGATTTCTAGGCATATAATTCAAATACAATTTTATTTCATATTACTATGATTCTACTCTAGATCTTATTTCTAATCTGACACTCATATTCCGTGTTACATGTTTGTTCATTTTATATAACATTTTATTCCATCATAACTTATAGAAAAATATTATTGTTTCATGTTATTTTCACTAAGATATTTCTCACTAGCTAACATTTTCTCAAATTCTTATGGTAAAACCCTTGATGAAATTATGATGAGATTTTCTCTTAATGATCAGTCTAGCAAACCCCTTTCTTATATTTTCATTTGCTAGGTTATAAAACTGAGTATAAATTATTTGAAATCTATATGGGAGTCTATTCTACCTCAATTATGGTGAAATGTTCACAAGTATTGTAAAATAAGAATATTATATAGCTAGTCTTCAAAGACAATAAAAATTCATTATGTGATATTATAATAATGTTCAAATTCCAAAAAAATGATGTTGAATAAATACATGTTTATCTGAATCTTCCTTAGTTTTTATCAAATCTACTGTTAGTATAATATTCTTTTAAAACCAGATCCATAAGTGCATATCTGAGGTGCCTCACATGTACTGTAGTGTTTATGTTTGGCATGGGTAAAATGTGTCCAATAGGGTCTTAACAATATGTTTATGAAATTACATTTTCAAAATAGATAATAAATATGAGTTTGAATTAAAGGTTGAAAATAGGTTTTCACTTTTAAATACTCATGAATAAAATAAAAAAATACTCACTTTCCTATAAAAACCATAAAAGAAAAAGAATTTCTAAAAATAAGCCCAAAAATATTATAAATTTTAAGATCTAAACCCAAAAATTGAATAGAAATAAGTAAAATATTATGCGAAAGTAAGAAGACAATGGGGAAAATACAAATATAAAAATAAACCGATGGTTCTATATGATTAATGAATGCTAGGGAATACAATTAGTTAGGGAAAAAATCACATAAATAATCCCAAATGGGATAAAAGCATCATGAGAATCTGTTTAGTATCTAATATAAATGGAATATGAATTGTATTAGCAGACCACTAACTAGGACACTATGTGAAAAAATATACCACTATGTTTCCCTTTTACTCACACCGAGTAAAATAAAAACAACCCCTATGAGGTAACAACTTTACTAGGGAACAGTCAATTGTACTTACAATAATATTAAATATCATGTATCCAAACAGTGAACATAGCTACCCAAAATCACATGCAATAAAATGATGGATGTGATAAAACAACAAGTCATGTGGCTATCACATGAATCAACAATGATAAATCATATTAAAAAAACCTCATATCACCTCCTACACCCTCACAAGAAATAACCCATTTTGTTTCATCTATTCCAAAACATCACAAAATAATTGAACAATATAAAACTTCCCACTTAGTTCCATAACATAAATCATTTACAACAAACAAGGGGCTATAATGGGGCTTTAATAATCAAAATAAAATCTATTTATAAAATTAAAATTTATCCTTTTAAAACTATCTTGTAATTCCAGGACAATACTCATTCAAAGAATCACTTGAAACAATTTTATCAAAAAATGATTTGAATTACATTTGAAAATCAATATTTAATTTGAAATCACTTTTTACCCCCCACATAACCATTAGAACTTAAAACTATTTGAAACAGTCGACACATTCCCCTCTTTATCAAGCACCACTTTAAATGCATAAAACCTTTATTGAAAAACAACAGGTGAGAAAACCATATTTAAAACGTCTAAATTGGTGTAAAAACCCCTTTAAAATCATTAAATTCACTTAAAATATCCATTAGATATTTCTAATAATCACATAGTACACACAAACATTGTATTAGAAATCATAACTTGAAAACCATCAAACAACTTTTATGCCAATTTTTAAAAAACATAGAAAATGAATTGAAAACCATAATGGGTATACCATATATATATATATATATAATTTTTTAAGAAAACATTAAAAAATATTAATCATTTCATGGAATGTGTTACAAGTTAAATTACAAAGATACACCAACCTCTTCTAAATAGGATCAAATAAAAATTCACCACATTCAATGGAGAAATTCAAAGGAGGGGAGAGACAAATATCCCTTGTCTCACCAATGGCTGATCAAAAGAGTGAGAGATGAGTAAAAATACGACGAAAATAATAAGTAAATAAATAATAAATGAAAAAATGAAAAAAAAAATTAAACATAAACATCAATATATTGAATGGTCACCCTGTCTATAAAGTAAAGAACCCTTATTGGGCCATGTTGTGGTATAATCAGTAGACCATGATGTTGGTCTATCAGATAGATTAATTACCTTTGAAATAAATGAAACCCATATAGTATGGAACCCTGGGGATAATCCACATGCTACTCCCATTATAACATCATTGAGTCTTGGTTATTGTTTGAAACACAATACACCTTTATTGGCAATAAACTTCAAATACTGAGTCTATATTACAATGGAACAACATTATGAACCACCACACTTAGCACCATCCTTAGAATAGATCCACAATGTGTTCTATTTCCCTATGGTGACGCCTACTATATACTTTGAGTTAACCTCTTTAGAACCTTCCAAAACATTAGAAACACCCAAAAACATCAAAAAAAACAAGAAATTATTATATGAACCTCAACTATGACCTAGGGGTGTCCCAATCATGGACAATGAGTTTTCTAACCCAAATGAACTTTACCTAAGGATACATTATTCAAGAGGGACCTCAATTTCATCAAAATTATAACTCCAAATATGTAAAAACATAAATAAACCTTTAAATTCACTCTCATAACTCAATACATGCTAAAGTCACGGTGGAATAAAATTAATTCAATTATCACACCTATTATATAATTCGTTTGATGCACTTATGACCATTTAAATATTAATTTTTTGTATTTGAACTAAATTATAAATAATATTCATAATATAAATGTTATTAGTTGAATAAAAATTTGAATAAATTAAATAAATGAACAATCCTTATTTTTTTAGAATGGGATATTTATTAATTTATTAATAATTCATCAATAAATTCTTAAAAAAAATATTCATGCATTATAGGAAATCCATAATTGAACAAATATACCCACAATATATTTACTTCTAATACAAAATCATTCATATTGTCCTTTGTATACTTTTTTATAAAATATAAGAAAAATTAAATATAAAAATTTTATATGAACTATTAAGATATTATATAAACATCTATGATGTCACATATTAATTATTTGAAACTTAATAATATGTATTATCAAAACTCATTTTGATATGAATTAAATCATTTCCCAAAATAAGACCTTTTAATTTGAATGAATCAGATTAAATATTTTAAAAAATTCCTAATATGAAAAATAAACTCTTTTATATTTTCCCTCAAATTATTATTTATAAACACTTTATAAATTAAAATTAAAATTTCTAGATAATCACTTTATATCCAAATTATAATTCATCCCCTATAAATTTAAAAGGTATTTAATTTAAACATTTAATATTACTAATATTTATTTAAGAATAGTTTTATAATCCAAATGTATTAATATATACATTTTACACTTAATTAATTTAAAAAACCAGTTATAAATTAAATAAATTTCCCATGTTCATTTTCTTATAAATTATAAATAATTTATAAAGTACAGAATAAATTTATAATTGAAAATTTATATAAATTAAAATTTTATTAATATTATGATTTACAATAACTTTTATTTAATAATTAATGATATTTATAGTTATATATCATATTTAATGTTAAATAATATGTATTTTTGTAATGTAACCATCAGTCATTTTGGATTTCTATAAAAACCCAAGTTTTTGTGAACTTTTTCTTCTGTAATACATTAATTTTCATAGTTTTCTTTCATTGCACTAAATAAAACATTCATTTCCCATTCCACTAAATTTGTCTTGTGCTACACGTAACACCGACTTGGCATACGTTACACGCAACATCGAGTTTCCAAGAAACATCATTTTATAATTATTTAAATAAGATAATAACCATGGTATTAATGTAGTGGGTATGAATAGTAATTTCAAACTTATGAAAATTTGAATACATTGGTTACCAAATAATTTGAGACGAAAATATATACTAGCTAAATATAAAGGAAATATTTTTATTTTTATGTTTCTAAAGTCATTTTGTATTAATAAATTAAATTATTTAGAATTACTGAATGATATTAATAAAATATATATACTATATATTAAATTAATTTTTTTATATTCATTGAATTCATTTTAGAGTCCTAATATAAGAACAAGCCAAATATTATACATAAAAATATATATTTATTCAAAAATTTAATTTAACACCTTTTAATGGGGAACCAATTATAAATACAATTTTTGAAACTTTTATATAATATATTTGAAAAAATTAACATATTCTTTGAAATAAGGATATAAAAATTTAATTTGATTTATTTTTTTGATATTTTTTTGATAAGATTCTGTTTTGATGAATGGTAAAAAAATACTAAATTTTAATTGAATTATTTTTTCATCGAAGAAATTTATAGTGATAATTATATGTTTAATTTTTTTTTAAATTATAATTTGATTAAATTTTTATAATTTAATATAATTTAGGCCATTGGAATAAATTTAATATTAAATTTAAATATAAAAACATTTCAATATTTTGCATGTCATAACATTAATAACCCATTTTATGACCCCGTCAATAAGATTAACTTTAAATTAATTACTACAACTTAATTGTTTTGAATTTTGAAAAATGGATTCCATATTTGGAATCATAGGTTATAAATTATGTAAATAGTTTTCTTTTACTTTTGGGAAAAATTAATTGTAACTTTACTAAATTTTTATTTACCATAGTTAAGGGTAAATCAGTTAATTAAAGGTAAAAATAATATTATAAAATTAAAAAATTCCCCTAAAAATTCTCTTAATTTAATTTTATTAATGTATTTAGACCAAAATAATCCTTAGGGGAAAATTATAACCTTTTTAATCATCTTTTTTTGGGAATACGACATTATTATATTTTATTGAAATATTAGTAAAAAATGTCATACCAATATTTTTAATATGTAAATTATTTTTAATATAGGGTTATACAGAAGATAAATTCAACTATAAATAAAAATTTTAAATCTAATAAATTTATATTCATCATGATAATTTATTTTTAATTTTTATATTATTAATAATTTATTTAAAGGATTGCATAATGATGACGCATTAATTGTTCAATTAATTGAAATAATAAATAACTTATCTTAAAAATTATAAAATAAATATAATATAACAATAATTAATTAAATCTAAATATTATATATAAATATATATATTTGATATGTTAGTGTCTTATTATAATTGTTGGGTTGAATTTATCAGCTTGTTAAGATATTATTAAAAAGAAAAATATTGAAAAGTAACACAACTGACATAAATGGTACTTTAAAAAATAATATTTAATTAAGTGAGATGAAATTAATAAAAATATATAATTTATAAAATATAACTATAATAAAGATAAAATGTAATAAATGATCTATTTTGTGTTCTTTTATAATTTTATAGTAACTATATTAACCCTACAGTGTAAAAACACATGTTGTCATGGTTAAAGTTAAAGGGTTTAACTAAGGGTAAATGCCAAAAGATAAGGTTGTTATTGTGACCAAAACATGTATAAAAATCTTATTTTGAGATTATTTATACCCATAATCATATTATTTTAGATATAACTGACTTTGGAGCTATTTTAAGTTGAAAATTAATTTATATTAATTTAATATTTTAAGAGTTTCCAAGAGAACCCATCCCTTCTGTTTTAAAAAAGAACCTCTTACCTCACTTCCTAACACCACCAGGAGCCTTATAGTTCATCCAAACCAAGAAAATATCTCATACTAAAATCCTTATTCAAGTTAATGAGGTTATGGTATTCTCAAAAGTCCAACTCTAGTGTCCCTAAGAGAATATCTAGAGAGAGTTCACCAAAGAAGAGGTAATCTCCTTTACCAACTATACCAAGAGTATTTATTCTTCAATTTACTATTAATGTGTTGTTTACATTATAAATTAATAAATTAAGTATAAAATATATACTATTATGTTATAATGATTATGGAAAAACCACATTATACCTTTTATCCATTATATGAAAAACGAAACCACCACAGGTGCATACATACGACCGACCGTCTCCACACTGCGGTGTTATATGTTTTTCATTAAATATTTAAATGGATGGGTATAATGATGAAAATAATAAATTTATATTATAATTATAATTTTATATTTATTATTTAACAAAATATATACCATCCAATCCCATAACATTTCATAATTAATGGAATGATAGTGTCGCTTGTGAGTACAGACGACCTACCATCGCAACGATGCGATGCGATTCATTCTCCACGACCATTAATAAAGAATTTTTATAAAAATTAATTTAATATATAACTATATTATATATTCCTATAATATTATTTTAAAAAAACAACTTTATCATATCTGCGTAAATTGGGACTTATATGACAAAACATGCATAAGAAAAGGAAGTAGTTAACAATGGAAAGTTTACTAATAATGAAATATTATTATCAGATAGGTGATAATATGATCATATATGATACCATATGAATATATTTTTGGGAAAATTTAATAACATTATCTAATTCATTATACAATATTTTCAGATACGTATAAAGGAAATCATACCTATGGTATGGGATAGTTCTACAATCTCATTATTACTAGGAGTGTTTATACGAATGTATCTACTAAGACATTTTACCATCCATGTTCATGTTTCTTAATATATTATTTCAAAATATTCTTAATATTATTATTGAATTGTTTAAATTAATTTTTACCCATGTGCGACTTTTTGTAAAATGTTTAGAAAGGAATCATTTGTCATTTTCTTAACGATGTACTTTTAGAATTTTATGGAAAACATTTGAGAAGAATGATTATTTTTAACTTATACAACATGAATAGATTTTTTACACTTTCATGAAATCATAATTCTTTAACAAATACATTATATAATTTAATGTTTATAATAAAAGAATATTTTAATATTTCTTGGATTTTTTATTAAAGAAAATGTTTTCCAAAAAATAAAGTATATTTTTTCTCTAAAAATGTTTTTAAAATATCTTTTCAAATTATTTCCCATATAAAATGAAATCTATTGGAGTTACTCATTAATTTCATAGAAATAATCCAAATAATCCACTGATATTATTCCCATAAATGGTATCTGTTTTATGGAATGTTGTTTATGAAATCTGTGTGTTTTCAAGGGTTTTATGCTTATAAAACATGCTTCTTTTCATGGGATATGCTTTCATGAAATGATTATGAATCCTGTATATTTTATATTGGTTATTATATGATTACATTTTTTGATACCCAATTAATTTCATGGGTTATGATATGAATATTTATGATCTTTTGGAACATGTATATACAATTTAATTATGATATGGGTGGCACCTTTATCCCTAACCAACACATTGGTTAATGATTTTTATCTCATGAGATAAGCATAAGGGAATTTTTCCACTAATATAGTAATGGGAGTGAACTATAACTACCAAGATGGTATGGGAAGAAAAACCATACTACCAAAATGGCCTTGGTAATGATGCCTTTACTACAATAGAAATCATTATTATATGCTTTGGTTTCAGCCACAATTTCATATTTTATCCATATGTTATGATTTCGTGGATCATGTTCTATATTTCCTTATGATTCATGTCTTATGAATTGTCAATGTTTATTCCATGATCTTATTTATGATCTTTTATATGTAGTGTGTGATCTTATAATTTCATGATCAAGTTTTTATAACCTTATTCTCATTATTAAGTTTACATATCTCTATTTTTTACCCTTACTGATCATCTAAGCACAACCCTTTTTATGTTTTCATTTCACCCATGTTATATAGAAATGTGTTATGTTTGATGTGTCTAAGAAGGGTTCTTGTTAAGAAGAACCTAGTGGTAGATAATTTAGCTCACTTATATACTAGTGTTTGTGTTTCCAGGTTTCCAGAGGAACTATACTAATATAATATTTGGGGGGTTTATCTGTGTAATTTATTACGCATTTCCTAAAAGTAATATAATTTTAATGTATAAAAAGAGAGGGTAGCTAAAATATCATTGATTACGATATATCTTATATCATATTTATGTCAAAAGGTTTTGTTTTATAAATTTCCACAATATTAAAATAATTTTATCATATCTCATGAAAAGTTATATCATATAGTATTATATATTTAAAATCAATGAATTTAAACTATACCACCGCCAATATTAACTTATATCTTAAGGTGAAACTACATCATGGAAGATGACATAATATACTATAAATCATGGGACAACATAATTTCGACATCATCTTTAATGATATCAAAAATGAAATCAAATATTATATATATATATATATCAAATTCAAAAAAAAATTCAAGAATAAAGACACACAATATTTAATAGATACAACCATTATATTTCTAAGGATTTTATCTTTATTATACATCCTAATAAAAGATATTAGAAACCATAAACTAAGATCAACCATGATATGATACAAAATCCAAGAATATATGAAATGAAGAACATAAAATTTTCATTGTAGAAGGTTGTTGATGTTGTTTTCAATATATGCTTGATGAAGACCACTATGTACAATGAACAGAATCTTCCCTCAATGATGTTCAATGGGTTGATCTAAAACCTGACACTTGGGTGTGATACTCCTTGTACCCACAATATTCGAGTTCCTTAGGTGAAAAAATATAGAGGATGATTGATTTTCTGAAGAATTATTAGAAAACATGGGTAGGATTAAACATAAAAATGTTAGTTGTGTTTTCATCTTTTTATAGTCCTTAGAGGAACTTATTGTTCCCCTATAAAATGTAGTCATATGTTATGAAATGTACAAGTAAATACCTCTACCATTCAATAATATTTCATAAAAATATAGTATTGATTCTCTCTTGCATTTCATCTTATGAAACATTTAATTGATTATAATCATTATAAAAGATTTTATAAACATTAAAATTAATTTTATACTACCCATGTCAATAATATGATACTATTAAATAATATTATAACATTTATGATATTTCTATATAGTAGAGTAGAAAATTTCAGGAGGCCATGGAGGTAGTGTTATTATGATATGACCATATCAAAATGAATGATATTCATTTCCAAGCAATAATACATTCCATGGTTTTTATACTTCATACTAAATAAAATATAAATATATTATAGTAAAATATTGTAATATACATTTGTGTATTTAGAGTATAAATCCATCAACAAGAACCCCCAAAAAAATCAATGCATATACACTAACTATTTACACCAACTGAAACTAATCATTTTTCCTCATTCTTCAAAATCCAACCCTTATAAACATACCCTCCTCTTCCAATGGCCCGAAGGAATTCATTTTTTATTGATTTTGATAATCCACCATTTAAAGGGTGAGGTGGAACCCTTGCAAGGCCCATAGTCTTAACTATTACATGGCCTGTAGGCCTTAGAAGAATTCATTTGCATGTAGGCTTTAAAAATTACATTAATCCCAGACTAACTACTTGGAACTGCTCCTCCCCAGCATATTCATCGTGAAGTCAGATCTCCATGTGACACCTATGGACGTTCCTTCCAATAAACATCATAATTCCCTTAATTTTAACTAAACTAATATGATCTTGTGAGGTTATAAGATATATAAATAACATTACTTAAAACATATAGAGATAACTTCACCCCTAAACATGTGACACCCATGGTTTGAAGTCTCTTATTATTTTATTGTGTATTTTAAAGTTGTGACATTGTTCACTTTGGTTTTAGGAGGGATGGTCGCATTATCAGTTAGAAGGATGTATTTTGGGATTTAACATGCTATGGAAGTGATCATGGAATATGATATGTTCCAATGCATTTTGATGCAATGTATATGGTGACCTATCAAAAAGTGATAATGTCACCACACTGTGATGCTTCCCATTTTGGGGGTATGGTAATGGTGAAGGTGTACCTATGGGAAATGAGATGGGAAACATTCTACAATGGTCATGTGATGGCCATATCAAGACAAGGTCAGCCTCATGAAATAAATTTTAAATGGATTCAATAAATTCACCACACTATAGTACAATATGTGGATATTTGTATAATGGTGATAGGATTTTCCCCATGCCATGGAACTGGTTGTGTTAGTTTCTTTAAAAATATCACCTGATTTTTTGGGGGGAATATAGAAGCCACGATGGGAAATATGGTGTTATATTCATTGGGTTTATTAATTTAAATATAATGAAATTACTTCCTATTAAAACTTTCATTCTTCCTTGAATTTCACATGCTAAAAAATAAGACTTTTATATTGTGGTTTTGGGTGATTTTCTTATTTCTTTGAAACACTTAATCCTGGATTCTACAATAAAAATATGATTTTGGTTGGTGTAATCTCCCCTCTATAATTCTATTATTTCTTAAAAGCCTTTGATTTCTATGTAATATTTTTTTATAAATAACAGAAAATATTAATTGTATTATTTTACAATAAATGGTTCTTTATTCTATAGTTTTCAACGAAATTGTTTTAGTGTTCATGAATAGAACATGGGAATAGGATTGGTGTGTTTTCACGATATGCAAGTGTGAGGCCTTGTTGGTTCATATTTAACTATTGACATGGAATTTTGGGCCACATGAAATTGCATAACCAAGAAACAAGTAGGGTTTAGTGAATGGGTCTTCTAATTAGTTATTCCATTCAGGGGATCCATTTAGTGGGTTTTTCATATGGTTTAGGGAATGACATTCATGGTGGTAATTTATAGTGTATTTCATTATAATTTTTACTTATTTTTTTCTTATATATCGTTCTCTTCCATTGTAATTTCTATTTCATCAGGGATTTATTAAAATATATTTACTAGGAGATAAATTATTCTTATCACAGAGGCATGTGTTGGATGTATCTGGAAATTTTTTTATTAGTTTATATACTCACCCCTACATAATAAATTTGGATCATTTGTAGACATTGTTTATCATGATATAGTGAAAGGAATGGTGTCTTACTTTACTATTGGAGGACCATGATGTGTTAGTTATTTATATTGGAAGATGGTTCTTAGGGTAGTCCTAGTAAAACGTATGTTGCAGTGACTCATTTGTAAACGAGTTGTCTCTATAATCATTTGGGTTTTTGGGTAAATTTTGTTGTAGTTTTTTAATAGATTATTTAATCCTTATTTTATTTTTTTCTGTTAGAGTTTGGTTAATTTTATAGCATACATTATATCAATTTTATACCATTGTTATTTTTTGTTATAGTTTATATTGTGTATGAGCGTAAATAATCCCTTTGTAATATCATACACCCTTACTATTTATTGCTAGCAATTGGTATCTAGGGTATGTACAAATTATTATTGACATATAGGTCATATCTAAGCTAATGTGTTTGGGAAATGATGTAAAAAATTGTATCAATTTGGAATGATCCATTTACTGTGATTGAAAGAATTGAGATAAATGTGTCAGGCATTAAAATATCACATATAAAAAGTTTTAACTGACCACAAACACTTCTAGGTGTGTCAAAACCTCACCATCATGGGTTAAATCGATGAGAGTAATGTATGGTGAATTAGTAAAGATAAAACCCAAAATGAATTCATTATTCACAAGAAATTTCATTACATAAGATTTGAAATTATGGTAGTATTATTTTCTTTTCATGAGATTCACCAAATAAAACCCATAACTCTATTGTGGGTGGGAACTGATTGGTAATTTTTTCTTTGAATTTAGGAAAATTCCACCATTTTAGAGGGTTATAAATTTTTAAGATGGAGATATGAGAAATTGGATTCATCCTAAACCTAAAGATAGACAATAATTATTTATAAAAATTGTAAAATATTTTCAAGCTATTAAAATGTAACACCCCAAGCTTCTACAATACGCTTCCCTTTGATTAATACAGTAGCGTGTGTCGTACACAACTTCGAGTTCTAGCACACCTCGACCAATAAAAGTAGCCGTTATGAATAGTAATACCAAATTTTTGAAATGTTTTAAATTTTATCTCTCAAAATGGACTTCATTTTTGGATTTTTAATATCAAAATTATCCTAGGGTGAAATTTTGGTACTTTTCAGATAACTTTTATATTTTGATGAATAGTGAAAATTACTAAATTTTAATTAAAAACAACTTTTTTAGTCAAAATAATTAACAGTGATAAATTAATAATTTGAGTGGTCTTAAAGTATATCTAGAATATATTTTTTTTTATCATTTAATACAATGTTGGTCATTGGACATAATTTCACAATTAAACTGAACATAAACATGTTCCAATCTTTTGATAGTTATTATCTCTTAAAAACACGCTTTTTGTTTTAACAGTGGGAATTAATTTTGAATTAATTTCTACCAATTCTCTATTTTAAATTTGGAAAAATGGATTCCATATTTGGAATTATGATTTCCAAATTGTGTAAATAGGTAACTATTATTTTTAGACATTTTGAATAATTACTTCGGTAAATATTATATTTACCATGGTTAAAGGGTAAATCCGGTAAATAAGGGTAAACAAATAATATTATAATAATAATAAATTACCCTAAAACATGTCCTAACCTTATTTCATGATACATGGCCGACCATGGGAATCTTTGGGTCCATTTCAGGACCCCATGGAGCCACTTGTAGGTGATAGGGACACTTTATTTTAATTAAGATAAAATAAATACAAAAATGACAAAATTATATATCTTTTAGGAAAAAAAATTTACATAGGATTATATATATTGGATTTTCGACTATAAATATTCATTATAAAAATAAAAATACTTCTTACATAATGAGATTTTATTTATAATTTTTAGACATTAAATAATTTATCTCATTTATGACACAATGATGATGCAGTAATTACCATAATGGTGAAAAATTAAAATAATTGATATTATAAAAACCCAAATAAATATAACATGATACTTTTTATGAATTAAACTAATTTTATAGGTTAATATGGAATGTTAGTATTGTTTTAATTAACTTTTTTCGAAGTAATAATTCTTTTATAATTTTCACAAAAATCAATTATTGAATAGTGTCAACATAGACATAAAATAGTTTTTAAAACAAATATTATATTATTAATTGATATTAAATTCCTAAAAATATAAGGATAGGAAAAGACACTTATATCATTATAGGTGTATCATTAATGTACCACTTTGGGGTCTCTTGGATTTATATAGTAAGTTTATTAACTATATAATATAAAAATACAAAGTGACATGGTAATTGTGAAACTAATTAACTAAGAGTTAAAACTAAAATATAAGGTTTATATAGTAACTCTAACCTGTCTAAAACCTATTTGTTGAGTGGTTTTAGACCCCTCTCCATATTAATCTTTAAATAATTCACTTTTGAGCCATTAGAAACTGAATATGAATTTATTATAAAATAATATTTCTAGCTTTTCCAAAAGTGCCCCACACCCCTCTTATAAAAAGGCACTCCCCCTTCTCACTAATTGACACATTCAAAGCCTTTTGGATCGGCCAAAACCTGCCCAAATAATCTCTCAACTTCCCTCACTTCATCCTAGAGGCCTTTCTTTATTCATAAATCCAACCTAAGGAGCCCTTTTTGATAAAATCAAAAGGAAGAACCCGAAGATGAGGTAATGATTTCACCACCCTTTTGGAAGTTCCTTTCTTCTTCCACTTCTTCTTTCTTTGTTATTACCATTCTAAAATAATATCTCCAGTATATTATATATACTTTGATGTTACTATAAACACGGTACAACCATATTTCAGTATTATATCCATCCTTTGAATGACATGTCACCATACGTGCATACGTATGGCTTACCGTCTCCACGTCGTGGTGTAATTGTTATTCAAAAAATTATTATTTGGATGGGTATAATAATGATGTGTAATTAATGTAAATAATAAATATAACATGATAATGATTATTTATATATGATATAACATCCAATTATATATTATTTTAATATCAAAATAGTGATATTGTCGCTCGTGCGTACGTACAGATTACCTTCTCCGTGAACGCGATGAGAATAATTCCCCATCGTATCCATTCAAGACTAAATTTAATTTGATGATTAAAAATAATGTTTAGAGACATGATCTAATTATGTACATTAATAATATAAACCCCATCCAAAACAAATATGGCTCACATAATAATGAATAAAAAGGAAAATGAATCCGTTAACACCCGAAATGATCATAATACTAAGATATTATTAACAAATCAATCTTAAAAGATCATATATGATATAATATTAATGTATATAATTCTTTATTAATTCAATGACAATTATTTAACGATTATACAGGAAGTTAACCTACCCGCAAACAAGGAAAAAGTACAATGTAAGGGGTTTCTTATCTCACTCTTAATTTCGTGAGAATTCTATTGTTCACCACTTATTTATTGCATGTGGTGTATGTGTACTGCCCATGATTGTATTCATTGTGTAATATACATTAATTTATTGATATTTACATCATCATTGTATGATCCTTTTTTCATGGGTGTATGTTTTGTAAGTTACCTAATCAATAAGGGAATTTAAAATTTCAATTTGCACTCATTCGGCTTTAGGCATACTTTATTGATTATTTTACTACCAGATTATGTGTGGAATCACTATATATTTGATTATGTCATAATTTACACTCCCCTTTCTATGGATATAATTTTTATACACATAATCTCTCAATTTATAAATTCCCAAGTCATCGATTTGAACTTGATAAGAGTAATTTTAACTCAATCTCTATTTGTTGAGTTAAATATCCAATTCATTGGTGTTGTTTTTACAATAACATGTGTGAATTACATATGATTGATTTACACTACATATCCAATCCTATTGAGTGTATTTATATTTTTCACACATAATTATGTCGTTGATTTATCCTTAACCTTATGATATGGTCTTTATAAGAGAATTCATCTAAATTTACATTCCATTGAGACTTCTTTGTTGTTATACACCAAATCACTTTTATATGGTATATATAATGTACTTTGACATAGTATTTCATGAATCCCTTTATTCTCATGATATTAAAATGTTTTTATTACCTCAATTATTTTTATTCAAGTGTCTCTCTTTTGGTTAGGAACTCTAACTAAAATATAATTTCAAACTGTTTTAAAGAATTATTATTCTAAATATTTCTCATTAATGTCCATGTTTTAAAAATGGTTTTAAGGATTTATTTATATGGAAATTAAAGTTTTCAAATAAAAATTACTTTTAAATGTTTCAAAGTGGTATTGGACACTTTGATTCAAAAATATATTTTAAATGACTTCTTGACAAATAGTGTGACTTTTAAATGTTTTCAAGAAAAGGGGGATATTTCTCTCTAATAGTTTTGATGATTATTTTAATCAATGTCAATATCATTCATTATTCTCAATTGAGGTTAATATGATACAATAAAATCTTTCATATTGTATCGAATGAGTTATTTTTGAATGTGGATATGCTATTTTTATACCATTCATGGTTTGGGGATAAAGAATTAAAATTTCGTATGCTAGTTTTAATATGAATGTTTATGTTATGTTTCAAAATTTTTATATGAGGAATTAATTGGACTAAGTAAGTGATGGGTGGAGCCCACTACAGATCTTCGATGCATCGGTAGGTCTCATGAGACAAACTAGTGTCTTGGCACGAGGCCTTGACAAAATCTTATTTGTAGTCTTGGCACGAGGCCTCATCTACGTGGTTATGATAGTCTATCATTATGCATTCCATCATTATGAAAGTGGTTATTGAAATTGCTTGTGATTATTCGACTAGTAGAATATCCATGTGAATAATTAAATGACAGTATTTCATTTTATCATTTCCATATTATGCTGAAGTTCAAGTTTAAAAGTATTTTGTTTTAGTTATACATTGCCTTAAGTGTTTATGCGTATCTATGAAAGATTATACTATATTGTTATCCTTACTGAGCATCTGAGCTCACCCCTTTAAATGTTTTATTTTTCTCAGTATTTTGAAGAAGTAATTTATAAATGACTTGCAGGGATAGTATGAGGGGATGTGAAGACAAGATGTTGTTGTAGTTTTTTTACCTTATGATGTAATGTAAGACTTATGAATATATCTAGTGTTTCCAAGACTAATAAACTAATCAGTATTTCTATACTTGATCCTTTGTGATCATGCCAATGTTATGTAATAATGCACCGACTCTAGGTAGCTGGGTTCGGGGTGTTACAGTTGGTATCAGAGGAAGTTTAGTAAAAACCATGGAAACATAATTTAGATATACTCTGATTAGATCACATAGCCCTAAGATAGAATTTGAGAATTGGTATTTAAGAACATAATAGAATTTTGGTATTATAGATATTTTGTGAGTTTCCCGAGAAATACATCCCTGTCTGGATACGAGCAGGTAGAGGCGGATCTGGCACAGATGTACCTAGGGGTAAAACCTGAAAACACCGCTTTGAGCTAGACTCGAACGGGAATTGTTGCACGACAATGGGCATTGCTGCACTCTTGGTTACGACACTCCCAGGGGATATGCTTTGACAAATTCACAAGATTATTATGAACCATTATAAATGGAATAAAAAAATTTCCCCTAAGAATATATGTCAGGAAATAGATAGTGGATATCCTAGATTTTAACATAGGGTACCCCAAGTTAGGATATAATGTTCAATTAAAATATTATCCTATTATGTCTAATTTTTTTACATTCATATTAGATAAGTATCCAAAAACCCTAATTGTATTTTCTTTTTGTCAGTTAAAACATGGAGGGAGAAAGATCACGAACAACTCTTCTCTCTCTTCTTGAATAACTACTTACAATTATTATCGAGAAGTCATGCACAGATGATGTTGAAACTTTTTCAAATGTCCAAGTTACATGCAAACAACTTTATGAGACATCCAATACCTCTATAATTTCATTATTTTTTCAAGGATCAAGTACCGAATATGGGATAATATTACACTCTCAACTTTCTTACCATGCTAAGAGTGGGAAGTACCATCATGGTATTTTTAAATTCTTCACTTTATCTCAAAATTACGATGCACTAAATGATTATCTAGATTCTACAGAAGAGAGAGACCATCGAGCAGCCTATATGTATCAAATTATATATTTATGTCTTTTGGGACATACTGAAACTGATTTACCAAAGCCTTATTTTGAAATATTTGAAGAAGAATCAGAATGAATTTTTCTAAATAAACATGTTAAAGACGATGTCTCAAAATTATATATAAGAAATACCTATTTTTTATGATGCATTGATGCTTCCATAGATATAATCCACGATGGATGAGGAGTTTTTGGGTAAAGGAAGTAGATGAATTTGAAAAATTCCAGAGGTACCATTATGACACATTAACATATTCTACCAAAAGGCAATTCCGCCTAGTCTCTCTAGAGTTCATGATGTGTTCCACATATCACTAGTGACAAAATACATTCATGGACCAGTGCATGTACTCACCTATAAAGAATTATAACTAGAACCCGATCTATCTTATTGTGAAGAGCCTATCTGAATTCTTCATACCAAAGATCATGTGTTGAGAAACCGGATGACTCATCTGGTAAAAGTTCTATGGAGAAATCATAAGATGGAAGAGGCAATGTGGGAACCTGAGGAACATATAACGTAGAACCTATGTGGAAATAAATGGATGGTGAAATGTTTAAAAGTGTTAGTGCTCTTTATTAATGGGATTACTTTGGAATAATTTTATCTTGTATGTGTAACCCTACAATTTATCATGTAAAAATGATATTTGAGGAAGAATTATCTTTTCTATTGTGGATATAGTTATAAATAACCATTTGGTCTTATATGATCATTGGGTTTGAGGAAATTACAAGTTATTATATTTTGGGATGAAAATGCAAGGTATGAGATAAAATTTGTGGTTAAATTATGTTATGGTTATTTTGAGGAATTTATCTCATTTTGGTAATATTATAAAATATATTTTTTGAAAAAGGACAACACGTAAACCATGTGACAACCCGTCGCGTCGGACAAAGCTGTGGGAATCGATCCCACAACCAAAGTGTGATTGGGATTTATCGCCTACCACTGGACTACATGAAGTCCCTGGTTAGTGTGACTAATTATTTTTAGTTAAATGATTTTATTGATCAATAATAAGTTGATTTGGGTTATTATGGCTTATCAAATTAATACCCTTAATATAGGAAAATGATTTGGTGGTTAAGGGATAAATGTTATTTTGGAAGATGTTCTCTTTGTTGGGAACACTATATGCCCATGGAAAATAGAATACTATGGGATTTCATTTGGGGAGTAATGGTGGATTTTTATTTATGTTTTTATTTTGGATTCACTGTGATTTGGGGAAATTATTAACTTATAATAGAGAATATGTGATTAGTTTAATTACTTTTAAGTATGTGACTTTAAGTGTATTTGATGTCATTTGGAGATACAATTTAACATGGAAGACTACATAACCAAATTCTTCTATGTTTTGGGTTTCAATATTAGTTTGGATTATATTGAGGGATTTTAAGAACAATTGTTTATTGAATGGTATTTATTTAACTTTGTGGTATTGTTGGTTTAATTTTAGAAATTAAGATTAGTGTTTCTTTATCTAATAGAATATCTTTTTGGGGGATCATCAAATCTTGTACTAACCATTTTGTTTTTGATTATTCTCTAAAGAAAAGTTAAATATATAGTTTATCCTTTATGAATCATGTTATTCTCTAGAATTTTATTCTATCTATTCTAGTGTGACCAAGTATCCTGGAATACTCATCGTTTAAAAATGAGTTAGTAGTAAAAATTTATTATAGAATGAAACTTTACTTAAAAAGTAAGTATATCTCTTTATTTTCATATTCATTCTCATAATTGAATTCCTCATCCTTATGTAATGTAACTTAAACCAAAAAAATGTTGTCCGTTTACTTTTCCTACTGGGATACTAAAGACCATTTGTCCCAACACATGTTTATGATTTTCTTATTGTTAACTTTCTCCTGATCATGTTTTCTATCATCAGAACTTGACACTTAGTTTGTCGTCCATATCCATGTTTTCCTACATGAATTCCTACTATGGGTTATCTTGGGTGACCTTTATACTTCTCCTTCTTTCTTTTTAAGTGATAGTTTTATTGACACCTTTTCCGATGTGGGACTTTCAATTATATTCAAAATCCCAATTTTAAAAATTGCGAGGATACAATTTATTGAAGGAGGGGAGAATGTAACACCACAAGCTTCCACGGTACTCTTCCCTTTGATTAATACAGTAGCGTGTGTTGTACGCAACTTCGAGTTCTAACACACCTCGACCAATAAAAGTAGCCGTTATGAATAGTAATACAAAATTTTTGAATTTTTATAAATTTTATCTCTCAAAATGGACTTCATTTTTGGATTAGGAATATCGAAATAAGCCTAGGGTGAAATTTTGGTACTTTTCGGATAACTTTTATATTTTGATGAATAGTGAAAATTAGTAAATTTTAATTAAAAACAACTTTTTTAATAGAAATAATTAACAGTGATAAATTATGAATTTGAGTGTTTTTAAAGTACATATATAATAAATTTTTACCATTTAAAACAATTTTGGTCATTGGACATAATTTCACAATTAAACCAGACATAAACAAGTGCCAATCATTTGATAGTTATAATCTCTTAAAAACACCCTTTTTGTTTTAACAACGAGAATTAATTTTAAATTAATTTCAGCCACTTCTGTTTTTTGAATTTGGAAAAATGGATTCCATATTTGTAATATGGATGTCCAAATTGTGTTAATAGGTAACTTTTATTTTTAGACATTTTGAATAATTACTTCGGTAAATATTTTATTTACCATGGTTAAAGGGTAAATCCGGTAAATAAGGGTAAACAAATAATATTATAATAATAATTAATTACCCTAAAACATGTCCTAACCTTATTGGTTGATACATGTCCGACCATAGGAATCTTTGGGTTGATTTTTGGACCCCATGGAGCCACCTGTAGTTGATAGGGACACTTTATTTTAATTAATTTAAAATAAATACAAAAATGACTTAAGCATATTTTTTAGCAAAAAAAATTTAGATAGGGCTATATATGTTCGATTTTCAACTATAAATATTCATTAGAAATCTAAAAATATTTAATGAATAATTAGAATTTATTAATCATTTTTAGAACTTAAATAATTTAATTTATTTATGACACAATGATGATGCAGTAATTACCATAATAGTGAAAAAGTAAAATATTTGATATTATAAACACCCAAATAAATACTAATTGAGACTTTTTATGAATTAAACTAATTTTATAGGTTAATATGACATGTTAGGATTGATATAATTAACTTTTTTGGAAGTAATATATTTGTTATGTTTTTTACAAAAATCAATTATTGAATAGTGTAAAAATTGACATAAAAGAATTTTTAAAACAAATATTATATTATTAATTGATATTAAATTTCTAAAAATCTAATGTTCAGAAAAGAGACTTATATCATGATATTTGTATCATTAATGGACCACTTTTGGGTCTCTTGGATGTATATAGTAAGTTTATTAACTATATAATATAAAAATACAAAGTGACATGGTAATTGTTAATCTAATTAACTAAGAGTTAAAACTAAAAGATAAGGTTAATATAGTGATACAAACCTATATAAAACCTATTTGTTGAGTGTTTGTCGACCCCTCCCCACAATAACCTTTAAATAATTTACTTTGGAGCCATTATAAATCGAATATGAATTTATTATAAAATAATATTTCTAGCTTTTCCAAAAGTTCCCCACACCCCTCTTATAAAAAGGCAGTACCCCTTCTCACTAATTGACACATTCAATGCCTTTTTTCTCGGCCAAACCCGGCCAAAATACTCTCTAAACTTACCTAAATTCATCTTAGAGGCATTCTTTTAGTCATAAATCCATTCTAAGGAGCCCTTTTGATCAAATCAAAAGAAAGAACCCGAGGAAAAGGTAATGATTTCACCACCCTTTTTCAAGTTCATTTCTTGTTACACTTATTCTTTATTTTTTATTACCATTCTAAAATAATATCTCCAGTATATTATATATAATTTGATGTTATTATAAACAATTTACAACCATATTTCAGTATTCTATCCATCCTTTGAATGACATGTCACCATACGTGCATACGTACGACTTACCATCTCCACGTCGTGGTGTAATTGTTATTCAAAACATTATAATTTGGATGGGTATAATAATGATGTGCAATTCATGTAAATAATAAATATAACATGAAAATGATTATGTATATATTATATACCATCCAATTATATATTATTTTAATATCAAAAGAGTGATATTGTCACCCGTGCGTATGTACGGATTACCGTCTCCACGAACGCGATGAGAATAATTCCCCATCATATCCATTCAAGACTAAATTTCATTTTATGATTAAAAATAATGTTTAGAGACATGATATAATTCTGGAAATGAATAATATACACCCCATCCATAACAAATATGGCTCACATAACAAAGAATAAAAAGGAAAATGAATCTGTTAACACCCGAAACGATGATAATACTAAGATATTATTAACAAATCAATGTTAAAAGATCATATATGATATAATATTAATGTATATAATTCTAGATTAATTCAGTGACAATTATTTAACGATTATATAGGAGGTTAACCTACCCTCGACCAAGGGAAAAGTACAATGTAAGGGGTTTCTTATCTCACTCTTAATTTCGTGAGAATTCTTTTTTTCACCACTTATTTATTGCATGTGGTGTATGTGTACTGACCATGATTGTATTCATTGTGTAATATAATTTAATTTATGGGTATTTACATCATCATTGTATGATCATTTTTTCGTGGGTGTATGTTTTGTAAGTTACATAATCGATATGGGAATTTGAAATTTCAATTTTCACTCATTCGGCTTTTGGCATACTTTATTGATTATTTTACTACAAGATTATGTGTGGAATCACTATTTATTTGATTATGTCATAATTTCCACTCCCCTTTCTATGGATATACTTTTTATACACATAATATCTCCATTGATAAATTCCCAAGTCATCGATTTGAACTTGATAAGATTAATTTTAACTCAATCTCCATTTGTTGAGTTAAATATCCAATTCATTGGTGTTGTTTTTACAAGAATATGTGTGAATTCCATCTGATTTATTTACACTACATATCCAATCATATTGAGTGTATTTATATTTGTCACACATAATTATGTCATTTATTTATCCTTAACCTAAGGATATGGTCTTTATAAGAGAATTCATCTCAATTTACATTCCATTGAGACTTCCTTGTTGTTATACACCAAATCACTTTTATATGGTATATATAATGTACATTGACATAGTATTTCATGAATCCATTTATTCTCATGATATTTCAAAGTTTTTATTACCTCAATTATTTGTATTCAAGTGTCTCTCTTTTGGTTAGGAACTCTAACTAAAATATCATTTTAAAATGTTTTAAATTGATATGGGACACTTTGATTCAAAAATATATTTTAAATGACTTCTTGACAAATAGTGTGACTTTTAAATGTTTTCAAGAAAAAGGGGGATATTTCTCTTTAATAGTTTTGATGATCTTTTTAATCTATGTCAATATCCTTCATTATTCTCAATTGAGGTTAATATGATACAATAAAATCTTTCATATTGTATTGAATAAGTTATTTTTGACTGTGGATGTGCTATTTTTATACCATTCATGGTTTGTGGATAAAGTATTGACATTTCGTATGCTAGTTTTAATACGAATGTTTATGTTATGTTTCAAACTTTTTATATGAGGAATTCATTGGACTTAGTAAGTGACGGGTGGATCCCGCTATAGCTCCTCGATGCATCGGTAGGTCTCATGAGACAAACTAGTGTCTTGGCACGAGGCTTTGACAAAATCTTATTTGTAGTCATGGCACGAGGCCTCAGCTACGTGGTTATGATAGTCTAGCATTAGGCATTCCATCATTATGAAAGTGGTTATTGAAATTTCATGTTATTATTCGACTAGTAGAATATCCATGTGAATAATTAAACGAAATTATTTCATTTTATCTTTTCCATATTATGCTGAATTTCAAGTTTATAAGGCTTTTTTTTAGTTACACTTTCCCTTAAGTGTTTATGCTTATCTATGAAAGCTTCTCCTATATTGTTATCCTTGCTGAGAACTGAGCTCACCCCTTTCAATGTTGTATTTTTTCTAAGATTGTGAAGATGTAATTTATAAATGACCTGCAGGGATAGTATGAGGGGATATGAAGACAATATATTGTGGTAGTTTTTTACCTTATTATGTAATGTAAGACTTATGAATATATATAGTGTTTCCAAGACTACTAAAATAATCGGTCTTTCGAGACTTGATCCTTTGTGATCATGCCAATGTTATGTAATAATGCACTGAATCTGGGTAACTGGGTTCATGGCATTACATAAAAAATTAAATTTGACTAAAAAATGACACTATGTGCACCACTGAATTGAATTCTTAAAGAAAAGCTCATAAATATATTGGGGTGACTTAAGGATCAAGTAAATTGAAGCATGGATGGGTCAGATGAAATGGATTTTCAATTTTTCTATTTCTCTAATAGACATTAAATTGAATCAAGTAGATTAAATTCTTGAGTATTTATAATGAAAATTGGTGTACCTATGTATCCAAGATAAGGTTTATTCAGGCCTTATTTGGGAGGGATTTGAGGAATTTTTTAATACACAATTCTACCCTCATACATTTTATTTATCAAGGATGATGAATTTATTTCATCTTGAATAAGGATATTTTCATTTATGGAGTACACACCTATATTTACATACTTATACCAATTTTGACAAGATATAGAAGATATAAAATCTCTAAAGAGAACATGTTTGAATTGGGTCTATGACTTATAATTTTCTATAATGCAGTGATGTTATGTTTTTAAAATTATTAAAAAATGTAGAATATGAAAATAGTAGAAGAGTATGATATTTCTGGTAATATCAATGAAGGGAATGCCTTTTTTCATCTAAGTAAAGGTGGAAACTCCAATGGTGAAAAAAGATATGGAGGGAGAGTTACTCATTGGGTAAAAAATATCTGGATAAGAAATATATATGGAAAAAATATTTTAATACTCAAAATAATTTCTGGATATGTTATTTACAAAATAGATATTCTAACCACTCTTGAAGGGAATATATAGAAACAAATCTAGAATTTTACAACCATTGAGGGATCAGACATATTAAATGTTTATTCACTGATCCTCCAATGTTGTGTAAGTGAAATGCTTTTATAAGGAATCAAGACTCAGATTATCAACCAGGGTATCCTTATCACAATAGATATCCTGCTCAACAGATAACTAATTTTAGTTATCCTTTGAGAACCCCAACAATGTAGAATGTTTAATTATGGCATGGTATATGGAATCCCCTGTGAGGGTATAGTAGAAAAACATTGTGGAGTTATGAAATTAGTAGTTAATGAGGTACCAAAAACCTTGATGATACAAGATATGATTATTATCAGTTATACTTTACTATAAGTTTTTTAATACTATAAAATCACACTCCACTATTTTATCTCATACGGAAAATAAAATAGAGCTGTATGTTCAAATGACTCTTCATATACTGAGAATCAATCATCTCTGAGACAGTGAGATTGTAGATAATATATATGTGAAACATGTATTATTACTATTAATATAGTCAATTTATTATTGGAATTCTATGTCCCTGAAATTTCTATCATTTGTTTAATATTGTGGAAATATTGGTTGATATAATTTAAATCTAATATTGGATGTTACACTTATTGGGTCACTTTCACATAAACTGAGGGTATTGTTTGTCTTTTTAAAGGGGAATGAAACATGAATCCTATAGTATTGAAACATATAATAAACTTATTTCTGAATATATCATATTATTTGGAAACCAAAATCTTCATAATAAAATATTTGATCTAGAAATATGACCTCCCAGTTATTTAATATCATTACCATGATGAATTTCTGGAAAATTTTCTAGATTACCACCCAAAAAGGAAGAATAATTCAATATCAACCTAAATATAAAGAAAATACATATTCCTCTTCTATAGAACTATTTTAATTATTGGTATAGTTGGAATAATTAGAAATTAATTGATCTGTAAGACCAAGTACATCACCTTGGGCTGCTCAAATATTATTTATAAAAAAGGAAGAATGTACTCTTTAACTATACATTAGTTATCATAAATCTAACCATGTTAAGATAAATAATTGACATCTTATTACTGGAATTAATTATATTTATGATCAGTTAAAGGAATCCCAATAGTTCTTTAAGATTGATCTAGGACTGGGTTACCACTATCTCATGTTTTGAAAGGAGGATAACTAAAAGATAGATTTTCGAAGTTGTTATAATCACTACAAGTGATTAGTCATTCCCACTAGGATTATGAATGAACTGATAAACTTTAAATAATATATATATATATATCATTCATATATATGTATACACTTTTTAGGTAGCTTTTTTGATGAAATTTTAGTTTTCTCATGAACTAGAATTGATCATGAAATACACATAGGGATTGTGATGAGTATATTTTAAGAACATGACATCTTTATAAGGATATGATTTTTTTGTAAAATTTATTCTTTAGAAAATAATTTTTTATAATATTTTAAAATATTTTTTATATTTTTTATTTTTTGATAAATATTTCACCACCCTTATATAAATAAATATTATATCACAAAGTGGATACTATCACTTATTATCATGTTTTTCCATAATGAAAAACTTCTAAAATATTTTTTTTCCATTTCATGAAATATCTTAAACAAATTTATATTGAATATATAATTGTCCTTAATAATCCTTTAAACTGCGTGAAAAACATTTGAAACCATGGTATGGGAAGAAAATCCTAGTTAGGGATATATTAAAAAAAATAAATAAACTAATTAATCTATGAATACTCTTAAAAATATTCTTTTTTTCAAAATAAAATTTTGGTCTAAAAAAATTTTATTATCCAAAAAGTCATATTATTTTCAAGAAGTATTTAAAAAATCACTTTATAATGAATATTAAATAAAAAATTAAACTCATAATTATTTTTAAATTATGTAAAACTCATGACATGTTATATATTTCACCCTTAAGAAGTATCATACTCTTCCATTTAAAATCAATATCATTAAATTACCTTGTGAAATGATAATAATTATATAAAAATGAATAGAAATAATAGATACATCATGTAGGATATTGGGTAACAATTTGAATATCACTCTAATAATCACTCTAATGAATGGAATTAGGTAAATTATAACAATCTCTTTGGAGAAACCTAACCAGTTAATTCAATACCTTTACCTGGTGCATTGAGAAGAAATGTTGGGCTCACCCAACATCTTGATCTATATTGGTATCACATGTTATCTCAAAAAATTTCCAAGAACAACAAAATTGTCCTAATATATAATATATTACATTTATACTACCATACTCGTAAACAAATTTTTTTCACCCATAAGAAAACATTTTTGGATATTGAAATATCAATTCCTTTTAAACCCTTTTTGAAAACATCTAGATAATGGAATTAATGGTAATATTGAATAAAATATAAAATCTTTTTAAGGAACGTAATTTTAAATTTACATTCATTATGGTGGGTATAATATTTGGTGCCATATATAATTAAATAGAACATTCCATTTTATACTTAATCAAAATGTTCCATATAGAATATGTAAAATAATCCCGTTGGAAACATTTTATAGAAAGTAAAAAAGTGAAATAAGATTTCCTTTAAAATTATTTAATGTACATATAAATATATCCATAATATAATTTTGAGAATATGGACTTCGAAGGAATATTGTTGGGAAAAAACTTTTAAAACATTTAAAATGATGTTTTTAAAGTAAGGTGGCTTTTACATCAAGTCGGACTCTCCACGAACAATCTTTATCTTCATGAATAATAAAACAATGTTAAATATTTAATTTATTATGAATATTTTCAATTTTATTATTCCTTTTATTTTATTTATTATCATTATATGTACAATTACTTAATAAATTAAGTTCATGTTAGATGTTTTGATGATACTTAGCTCAAATACCCAAAACCACTCTGGTAAGTTAACTACGATCAAAGTTAGAATTATTAAATCATATATTAAATAAAAATAACTTAATTTCTACCATTTTTATACATTAATTATACTTTTAAAATCCTACATGAGTTATGTTTATGAAAAATAAATCATGTTATAATCATGGAGACCGTAGGTCGTACATACATATCTGTGACATATTCATATTTCCAAGAAAATAGGCCAAAAGGTGTAATTTTTTTTATCTTTTTTAGAATTATTATAATAGAATAAATATCATATTTTTTCTTCAAATACACTTATATTTAGTATCCTTGTTATCTGGTCATGATAAATGAACCACATCGCTTTGTGGAGGTGGTAATCCACATGTACGCACAAACGATATTATCATTTTTCATTGGATGGAAAGTTAAGAAATAAAATGATATATTATATTTTTAAAATGAAATATACGTCATTAATATCATATTTATGAATTAAATCTATCAAAATGACTATCCATGAGAGGTTATAATGCAAAAGTAATTACATCAGTTCGTGACGTGGTTGTCCACTATACACACAAACCATGGGGTTGTTTTCCATTCGATTGAAGAGGAAGAAGGATATAGGTTATTAAAATAACATAACAAAATATATCGATATATAATATATATGTGTTTTTTATTTCATCCGGTATGAATAAGTTTTTAAGGAGGTATAAGTACAAACAAAATCAAAATGCTCAGTTAAGAATAATACATCTTCTTTAGACAACCTTTTTACGTTTATACCTAAAGACTTATAAGGTTGGTTTTTTGAAAAAAATAGGACAATATGATTTGTTAAGGGATTAAAGGAAGGGATTTGTGTTGGAATTTGATGAAATGAAAGGATCTTGAAGTGTGGATACAAGAAGAGAGGGGTTTCCTTTTATAGGTATGGAATAAAACACACTTTGAATTCGGAAAAGGAATAAAATATATTAATGTATTATTTAATAAAAATGAATCTAAAATGACTTATTTAAAATTATTAAATGATATAGTTTTTAAATATGAATATAAATTAAAATTTAAACATGTTTTATGTCATTTTAACCATAAGAACTTAAGTTCAACCCCCGATAAGCTAGTTTTAAAATTATTTGTGATAACTAATTTTTATTATTTTCAAAATTCATTATTAAAAATAAATTAAATTAGAATTATGAAATAATTTTAATTAATATGATTAAAAATATTAATTTTCTTTTTAAAATTAAATTCCTTGATGTGTTAGAATTTTATTTGAAATTAAACCCTAAAAAATGCGAAAAAATAGTTTTTCAAAACCATGTTTTATTATGCATAATTCTTTTATCACCAATATAATTAAAAAATTAAATAAAAATAACCTAATTTTATTATAAATTATATATTTTAACTAATGTTTCTTTTGAAACTATTTTATAATAAAATAAACATTTTAAAATCATAAAATTAAAAGACAGTTTTAAATAAAAATCAGAATTTTTCACTATTCATTAAAAAATAAAACTTTCAAAAAACTATCAAAAGATAATATTAGGGTAATATTTACATTATGAATTCAAAAATAAAATTTATTTTTCCTAATTAAAATTCAATAATTTGAAAAAAAATATTTTAAACAGACCAATCTAATACATGAATACCCAATTTGATTTTAAATAAAAAAATTTACATTTGACTACAAAATTACTTAATATTATTATAACAAATTTAATTATATAAAATATAATAAATGAATATTAATAATACATGAAAATTTTTTATCTTAAAATCACATAGGTTGTTAAATACTTCCCCCCAATTAGAAATTCTGTCATCACAATTTTATTTATTACACAAAAAAAGTGGAGATATTTTTCCAGCATTACATTTTTTGATTCCCAAATTTCTTATTATATCATATTGCTTTTAAATAAAAACAAAACCATAAAAATAAATTTATTTCATAAAACATCCCCATTTTGGTCAAGAATATGAACTATATATTCTTTATAAGAAAGGGTTTCTTCCAACTAAACAAATTCACAGATCCAAACCTGAGATGCATTTAGCACATATTTTCCTAACAATGAAACGTGGAATACATCATGTACATAAGATAAAATTGGATTCAAGGCCACAAGATAGAAAACTTATCCACCATTATACAAGATTTCATATATTCAGATGAAATTTATACTTAACTTTAATTTTTTACCAAAATGGATAAATCTTTTTTATGGAGACACTTTAAGAAAATCACGATCTCATACCTCAAAAGAATGATCATTCATTCGATTTCTTACAAAACGTTTCTACCCAATATGAGCCATAATCATGTACTTCTGAATCATTTTCACCTTATCAACCTTTTATACTAATTATTCTATCCTCAAATAATTTATTTACTTGAATTCATTCCAAAAAAAATATTTTGAAATTTCATTATATATAATCCCTTAAAAGGCACTATATGTATACTAAAAATAAAATTGTTATTATAAAGAAAACTCAACCAATGTCAGATGTTGATACCTAGTTTCATGATAATCCATTAAAAAAGTAGCAATCATATCCTCTAATGTATGAATTTTTCACTATGAATATCCATCAGACTAAGGATGAAAGGCTACACTAAAATGAAATTTCGAACCCAATGACTTTTGATGAATTTTTAAACAATTAGATGTAAAAATGGGATCACAGTTAGGTATAAAACTAAGAGAGAGAAACAATTTAATATAATTATCTCTTTAACAAAACGTTTATAATGTTTATCTAAACAAATATTATATTATATGGGTAGAAAATGAATAGAGTTTTTTAATTAACTAACAATAACAGAGATCACGTTACTACCTCATGATTTATTTTGTAATCCAACCAAAAAATCTTGGGATATATTATCCGATTTCCATTCAAGAATTGGAAATTTCTTAACCATAAAATTTGTTAATTTTCATTGGTATTTATCCTACTAAATAATAAAACATATCATAGTAAAATCATTAATGACTTTCTTCGTTCCTTCCCACAAAAAACGATCTTGAAGGTCCTTATACATTTTTTTATCGCTAGGATGTATCCAAAATAGAGGTCTATGAGCCTCACTAAATTGTTATTTCTTCAAATAGGGGTCACATGAAACACATAACATCTTTTGGAATCTCAAACCACATTATTTTCCAATATTTAAATTACTAAACTTATCTTTCCGATTCAATTATACCTTTCTCAATAAGAAAATATCTTCCTTATTATATTTCTCAATCTTTTCTGATAAAGAAAATTGTATTTACACTAGAAAAAAATAGATGAATTTTCTAGTATGAAAAATTCTAATACAAAATACGTCAAATCATTAACCAAATAATCATGTTCTAGACATTATATAAATAATACAACATTATATTTCTCACTAAAAGCATAAAATACTATTTTTTCATTACCTGGATGGAAAGGAATTGTGCAGTTGCAAACCATTAACAATTCCAACCATGTATTGTGTCACATTTTAAAATACTTCTATATTAATATATACATCATGATTTAACAATAACAATATATTTCATATTTTACTATATATAAATTATGTCTCAAAATTTTTAAATAAAAAACAACAACAAGAAGTGTAATGTCTTCTATAGATAAATTTTTATCATAATGTTTTAATTAATATGAAGCATAAGGAATTACCTGATCATTCCATAATAAAACATAACCTAATACCGTTAATAAAACATTTTTGGATGAAAAGTCATCATTTATGGATGGTAGGAAAACACAAGAGCACTCAATGATCTTATTTTTTATTCCTTGAAACATTCATTGACCTTTTTTTCCATATGTACCTAACTTTTTTTCATGTTAACATTATTATTATGAAAGATAAAAATTCTGTGTTGTCAATAATCCACTAGTAATATCATAATATTCCAAGAAACTACGAATATAAATAATATTTTTTGGTCTTGGAAATTCATCAACCACTTTAATTTTAGTGGGATCAACAGTAATTCCATGTTTATTTACAATATGTCCAAGGAATATAATTTTTTGCAACCAAAAATAACATTTACTAAATTTTTCATATATTTCATTTTTTACAGGTTTTGAAGAATAATACTTATATATTTCTCATTATCCTCATAAATTTTTTAACAAACCAAAATATCATCAATGAACACAACCACAATATTATCCAAATATTCAAGGAAAAATCTATTAATATGATCCATGATTAAAAATGGAGAATTTTTCAACCCCAAGGGAAAAATACAAACTCAAAATGTTCAAATCTAATATAAAATAAAATTTTTAGGTATTTTATCCACGTTCACCTTCAGATGACAGTACCTAGGCTTAATACCAACCTTAAAAATATTTTGATCACCCTATATATCATCAAACAAGTCATCATTATCTAAAAATAAATAAATATTCTTAAAAAAATCAATGATATATAATCAATGAAAAATATTGTAGAACTTTATTTTCTTTTAACAAATAAAATTGTAGCACCCCATGGTTATGTTCTAGGATGATTAAACCATTATCAAGAAAGTCTTTCAACTTATTTTTCAATTCTATAATTTCTAAAAAATCCATTCAATAAGGGGGTTTTTAAATTGTATAAGTATTTGGAACTAAGTCAATAGTAAACTCAACTTCATGATAAACTATATTACAAGGAAAATCATAATGAAAAACATTCATGTATTCTTTTAATACAATGAAATCATGAATAATAATAGTTATCTTATTTTCAAAAACATTAGGATATTAACTTTCATTTGAATCTCTTAATTGTTTATCAGGTTCTTAATATGTTATAAAAGGTATAAATTTATTGTAATATAAAAATGGAAACCCATTTTAGAAATTAACATCTTTGGTATTATAATATATCTTTTTATTATAAATTTAAATCTAATATACACCCAGAATAATATCAAATTCTATAATGAAAAAGATTACAATGTTTATAAGAAAAAAATTCACATATGTTAACAAGTTGATCATTGTAATTTTTTCTTTAATGATACCCCTGGTGTTTTTAAGAAAATTCACGACATCATATATTTTTGTGAATTCTTAATTTATGTTGAAAATGTCTCAAGAATGAAATAATGTTAAGACCCTAACTAAAAAAGACATTAACATAATCTGAATGACCAAGTAATTTACATGTTACCACTTCATTCAATTATCCAACATCTGCCAAATTAGTTACAATTAATTTTACAAAAACATTCTTCTTTTAGTATTTTTACTTCCATTCATTCATAATCTTATATGGATACACGTTCATATAATGAACTATCTCATTAAATTAAAAACACCTTACTTCATATTTATCTAAATTAGTATTACCACTACAAATATATTTTTCTTCGTAATCATGAGCCATATGCCCAAAATTACTATATCAAAATAATTTCCAATATTTCATAATACATTCCCTAGCATTTTTTTACGACAAATACCACAAAATGAAAATTTTATTTTCTTACCATTAGATTTAATGTATGTATTCTTCCAATTTTCTGTCCACGTGTATCTCTTTTTCTCATTATTATCATGAAATACATAGTTATAAACAAACTCTATTTCAACATTCTAAACTTATTTAAAATGGTTATCACAGATTTTTAATCCATGATAGGATAATACTTAAATTTATCTTGGATTTAGTTCTGAGTATTGAAAATTAATTTTACTATCAAGATCACAACTAAAATTTGGTGTGTACCTTTCTAATCAAGTGAAGTCTGCTTCATATATGACCACAAATGTTTCTTAATTCCCATAAACCACCAAGAATTTCTTTTCTATCCCAAGTCAAATAAACTTATGAAAATACTTATCAAGGAAAGTATTATTAAATTTATCCCATTATAGGAAAAAAAATATTCTCTTTCTCTAGTATTCTTAACCATTGAAAACCATTGATTAAATTTACCTTAATAATTGTAAATATAATGATTTACCTTTTTATGGTCTTAATGAACCATGGTATTGAATATTTTTATAGTGATTTAATCCATCCCAAATCTATCATTGGGTTATAAGATCTATAGAATGTTGAAGGGTGTTTTCTCATAAAATGCTCCACTATAGAAATTTTACTTTGTGGTATATCTCGTTGTTGTTTATCATGGATACCACCACTATTTATATCCTATGTAAACTAATCTATCATAGTAAAAAGTTTCTCATTTCTAATTCCAACCCTTCTAGGTTATTTATTTAGAATGATATTATGTTTTTGGTTCCTTCATTCTTTAGCTACCCTATTTCATCTAAAGAAAACCATTTTTAACAAAAATAGTTTCGATGAAAAAACACAATAATATTAAAATTCTATATCATGATAACCATAAATTATAATCTCTTAAGGGTTTTTAATTACATTATCTTATGCTATAAAACTATTTAAACCTTGGAACTATACCATCTATAATGAACCAACCTTAAAAAATCATTATCATTGGTCTTTTAGAAATGAATTTATTTACTTCCATTCTCAATTTCCTTTTAGGTTTAGATTTATAATGAAATAGGTCATCAACCATATAAAAATATATATTATATCACAATGTATACGCGACCCCACAATATCCATTTATTATAACATAAAAAACTTTTCATATAAAACAATTTTTCTTTTCATGGCATATCATAACAATTTTCATATTAAACTCATCATTGTCCCTACTCATCCTTCAAACCGTGTTAAAGAAATTCAAAAATTAGAAATGAGTAGAAATAGATCAGTATCGGACATGTAAAAATAAATCAAGAAGTCCATTAGTCCATGATCACTCTATTTTTTAAAAAATAAAATTTGATAAAAAAACCTTGTTATTACGTAGGAAATCAACTTCTCTTTTGACACCCAATTATTTGAAGATTATTTTTCAAATAAATTTAAATTCATTGATAGCTTGTGTTACACAAAACCATGAGTTTAGAAAAACTATGATATACAATTAAGATATTATCTTTTTTAACTTACCCATTGGAATCAATGTAATAAATAGAAAAAACTAAATTACAAAAATTTATGCTTAATAATTGAATTAAATGAATATATTAGTTATCAATTAATTAGATATTAAAATAAGAATCAATTGAAAATTATGTAAACATTTTTATGAAAAGCTTTTTTATTTTTGCAATCTAATTTTATCATAATAAATTCAATTTATCACTGCTAGTGAATTATTTTAAATAAATTAATATATTATATATTCAATAATTTTTTTAACATTCATCTAATATTTTTTATTATGTATAGGATAATAATAAATCCAATTTTATGATTAAAAACAAATTTTCTAAAAAACCAGTTTTCATCACAATTTTCACAATTATAGTAAAATTAATTTCAACCATTTATAGGCCTTGAATTAGATAAAATAAATTACACATTTATATTTAGGGATTGAAATTTGGTTAATATGACCCCATTAATATATGGGCAATATTAATAGTAACCGTGGTAAAAATTATCACCACTATAAAGGGTAAATTTGGTTAATATTGGTTAAAATAAGTGGTAAGGACATAACTCTTAATCCTAATTCTTATTTTATTAATGTAACTCACCCCTGTCACATTTTTATTGAAATTTATTTGTTTAATAGATAATTTTCTATAAAAATGACCTATATAATATTGAAATTAAATAAAAATACAAAATAGTAATCTCTTTATTTTTTAAATCTCTTGCGTGTCACCACAGAGGAAAAATAAAGTTATTAATGATTATAAGTTTTTATTTTGATCTAAATGAATTTTTTATTAAATATAAATATATTTTTAATTATTAGTAATTATATAATATACCTAATTTCTTTTGAAATTCCAATGTTGTGTTCCTCAATTTAAAATAAAAATACAATAAAGGATTTTAGAAACATTAAAAGAAATATAATTTGATTGATTTAATATTTCCCACCTGTTTTATAGATCTATATGACATATTAAGGAGGTTTTAATTCATTATATTTGAGTTATCTCTTTTCTTGATGTATTTAAAGTTAAATTGAATGAATAGTGTTAAAAATGACATTTATGATATTTTATAAAATAAAATTAAAAAAAATTATAAATTCAAAAAAATGAATGGTCTATGCTTTTAAAAATCATCCATGGTTTATTTATGGGTCTTTTATCAGTGTATAGTAATATTATTAACCCTTAATGTGTTGAAAACATTAATATTATAGTAATTGTGAAAAGGGTTAATGGGGTGCTAAAAGTATAGGATGAAGGTTAAAATGTTATAAAAACCTATACAAATTTTATTAGATGATAATATTTAGACCCATAATCACCATATATGATGATATTATTTATTTTGAACCACTCTTCCTTCAAAATTAATTTATATTAATTTAATATTTTAAGTAATTTCAATATTTACCCTCCCCCCAATTATAAAAGGGCACCCTCCTTTGTCTTCTTGACACAACATTGGGAATTCCACCTCAAAAACCTCAAAAATGTTAGCTTCTCCACTTCTGTTTAACACACTATAAGTTTTTTGTTCCAAAAAGACAAACCCTTGGTCCCTTTAAGGGAGATATAAAGGAGTCGTTTCAAAGAAGAGATAATCTCTTTAACCAATAACTTTTTTTAATTTTTTTACCTAAAATAAATTTGTTATATTATTAACAGAATAATAAATTAAATACAATAAATTAACTAAAATATAATTATGATTATTAAAACACCATTATACACCGTCTTTTCAATTAAATGGGAAGTGAATGTATCGTTCGGTCAAATGTGTAACTTACCGTCTCCATGTAATGATACAATTAAATTTTCATCACTATATCTTATGTATGGGTATTATGATGGTATTTTTATTTATATATGATATTTGAGATGAAATAATACTTCTATAATGATAAAAACATGTCTAACTTTTTACCAGCCAATCCTTTGGGAAACTAAAACATCTCTTGTGGGTATGTGGGGACTACATCCTCCATGAAGTGATGTGATTTGTTTTCACTTATATTTTACATGGATGGTAATTGGGATCAATGTGATTAATTTAAATGATATATATGCTATATATATGATATAATAATGATCTTATAAAGGTTAATTCTTATTTTCCATTCTTTTTTCCATTCTTTGAAAAAAAGAATATATGGTTCATGCGTACGTGCAACTTACAATCTCCAGGAATGGTGTAATTCATTTTTATGTACCTAAATTTTATTAATGAATATAAATGTATATAATGAATATAGATTAAAATTATACCATGATAGAAATTATGGATATGATGTAACAATGATTAATGTAAAATTATCGAAACTACTTAACAAAAGATTACATGAAAAACGAAGCAATTATCAGCTAGAATATAAATTTTAATAAAGAATTATTAATTTTTCTCTAATTAATGTGGTCAACTTTCATAATTCCATCATTATTCTATAAATTTATATTGGGAATAACTATTCCTTAATATTTTCATAAGATCCTCCATTAATGTTGATAAAATCACTCCATTAATAATTTTATCTCTCCCCATTATTTAAATATTAAATCAAAAATCTCAAAAATCTCCAAATTTATTTAAAATTAAAATAATCCACATTCATCTCCACCATCTGGGAAAATTTGATCATCAACTCTACCATGCTCTAAATGTCAACCAATGAACAGATCATGTAGCATAACACATGCAGCTAAGAAGACTTTCGATATTCCAGCAACATTGTTGATACCACCTTCCATTTCCGATGACATCTGAGTCTTTCATAAGCTGCTCCACCAGGTGCTTTCCACCGTGTTATGAAATCGAGCAATTCAACCTCCCTCTGATACCACTGTTGGGGCTCGAAGCCCAACGCCACAGTGGAAGTCGTCATTGACAGGCCATCATCGTCGGCATCATCACCTCTACTTCATTCTCATCATCGTTACTCCACACCAGTTTCCACAAATGCGGCAACCACTTACTCGTTTATATCTTGGTGATAAGAAATTAAAAGTAAATAATATATAGTAATATATATATCAATATGTATATGAAATAATATGTATAATAAAACTATATTTATTATACAAGAGGTTTGAAAATGTTTGAAGGAGGTTGGACCAAAGTTAAGGTGTTTAATGTTACAATCTCATTGTTTATCAGGATTATTTATGATTATGTTTTTTATGATGAAATATTGTAATAAAACTCTTAGTGAAATTATTAATTTTAATATCATATATTTATTTTATTTAAATTCATTTTTCTTATTAATTTATTCACCTAATATACTCAATAGGTAAGAAAAATGTTTTTTGGAAAATCGACTTCATTTCTATCATTAGTCGAAAAACCTTTCTAGTTCATATCCATGTTTCAAAGAATGATTCAATAAAGATGTTTTATATTATTATATTACTTTTATCATAATTTTTACCCATGTTTTAATTTTTATATAATTTTTTGAATTTAATATTCTTTTCATTTTACAAATGATGAACGTTTTGACTTTTCTAAAAAAGTATAGAAGGGATGTTTTTAACATATATGGCATGACTAGAATCTTATTACATAATGGACAATAAATGTTTTCTTGAATAATGTATATGTTACCATGGATTTTTTCAAATATATTTTTATAATATATTTGGAGACTGTTATATTTTATGGATGTGATTTCAAAATGGAAGGGTTATTTTCCTTAAGAATGTTTTAATGTCGTATTGATTCATCAATGAAAACAAAATCCTATGATACTTATGAATAATTAAATATTTTATCCAAGGATATTGTCCTTACTATTTCTCTAGATGCTTTTTATAATGACATGATATTGATGAAACCCATTCATTTTTTATGCGTTATGTTATAATGAAATTTTTATAAAATGCGTTTCTTTTCATGGGTTCAAATATGATGAATGTTTTATGTTCTTGTGGTAAAAATATTTATAATTTTCATTATTTAGTAGGTGGGACCAATATACTCCTCCAATTCATTGGGAAATGATTGATATTTCATGAGATAAATATTAATAGAATGAGGAGTGAATCCAGTTCACTAATTGGCTTTGTCCATTATAAGTCTTGGGATTGAACCTTGACTACTATGATGTTTTAGGGAGTGAACCCATTCAATGATTAAAATGTTGGTAAATATACTTGAATACTAATGAAATTATTTTATGTGATTATTTATATTACATAATTCCTTGTCTTATACATATATTATTATCCCATGACTCAGTTTTATTGATTATTTTATGATCCATGTGTTATGAATAACCATGATTTATCCTTTGAATCAAGATTATGATCTATGATATACATGGTATAGTTTTCAAATGTTAATATTATGTTGTCAAACCCATTTTATCATGTTATTCTTATATAATCATTGATATCTCCCTTGTTTACCTTTACTGAGTATTAGAGTTGACCCTTTATTATGTTTCATTTCATATGTTATAAATAAAGGTTTTATGTGTGATATTTCTAAGAAGGGTGATAGTTATGAATATCTAGTCAGGAGTTGATATATAACTATTAAGAACCAGTTGTTTATGCTTCCATGTTTAAAAAGATACTAGTACAATATGATTATTTCATGGATTGTTATGTCATGTTAATAATATGCATCTACTTAGATGTAATACATATATAAGAAAAGATATATTCGATATATACATGGGAAAATATTTTCAGAAAACCATTGTTAAGAAATATTAATATCAAAATAAAACTCATAATGGATTCTTTTTAATTAGTAAAAACTTAAGAAAATTTATACATTTTCCCCTTATAATGTATCATAGTTTTCCCTTTTAATTATATATCATTATCTTACCATGTGAAATTATAATATTTCTACGAAAAACTGTTGACGTTTTAGATAATTAATGTAGTTAAATTGAGACATAAATTTTATATCACAATTAAAATAACTATTATAAAATGAATAAGATACCTGGTAAAATCTAATTATCTCTTAGGAGAAACCTAACTAGAAAACTCTATCCCTATACCCAATGCATTGGAGAGGTATATCAGGCTCACCCATCATCATGAGCTATATTGGGATCACTTATTATGATAAAAAAATCCATTAATCTACAAAATAATAATAATACATGAAAAATTACATTTCCATTACCACACGCATAAAAATATTCTTCATACCGATAATAACACAATTCAAGATATTGAAATATCTATTCCATTTAAAACACTATTTAAAAATATCTAGAACAAAAGGTATGGATGGTTTTTAATTGAATAAAACATGAAAGAATAAATATTAATCAAAGAATAAAATAATGGTTATGGAGCTGGGAATAACTATTTATTCCGTATATTTTAAAATAAAACATTCCTTTAATATTTTCATCAAAATATTCTTTTTTAAATATATGAAACAATTAGTTTTAAAAACCTTAGATAAAAATTCAAAATATACATAAAATGTCATTTATAATTAATTGAAATCCATATAAATATATAAATAAAATAATTTTAATAATATTTTCTTAGAAGAAAATGATTTCTAAAATAAACCATTAAAACATTTAAAATGAGGGGTTTTAGGTAAATTTCCCCTTACCTAAATTCCAAATGATCACACACATTTTTTATATTTATAAATAATAAAATTATTATAATTATTTGCTTTATTAATTACCTTTTTAATGTTTATTATTTCTTTCATATTATTTATTACATTTTTATATACAACTAATTAATTAATTAATTCATGTCAGATGATTCTATTATATTCAACTCAAATGCCCAAAACCTCTTGGGTAAGTTGGATATGCTCTATGTGGTCCCTATTTAATCATATATAGAATAATAATAATGAAATTATTATCATTTTAAACATTATTTATAATTTTGAAACAAACCATGAAATATGGTTATGAAAAATGAGTTATGTTACAGTCATAGAGATGGTAGGTCGTACGTTTGCACGAGAAATATTTTCATTTTTTCAAAGATAATGTGGGAAATAAGGTAGATATATTTTTACATTTATAGAATTATTATTATATCATAAATATAATATTATTTATTTAAATACATTAATATAATGTATATATGTGATGTACTCATTAGAAACGAATGTCTTCGATTCACAGAGGTGGTAGCCCACACGTATATTAGAACAAAGTTATAATTTTTCAATGGATGGAAAGGTAAGAAAAAAATATTATATATTATCTTTATTGAATGATAAAAATTTTATAATTAACACACACATATATATATATATATGCATACATAATCCATCATTATAACCATCTGTGATAGGTAGTGATGGAAAATGGATTCCATAAGTTTATGAGGTGTCTGTCCACCAAACAAATGAATGATGGCTTTGTTTCCCATTTAATGGATGATTTGGAAGGATATACATAATTAAATTAACATAATACCATCTATGTATATAAATGATAATGTTTTTTTTATTTCATCATGTTTTAATATGATTTTAAGGTGGTATGAGAATAAATAAAATGAAAACACTCTGTTAAGAACTATACCAAATCTTCAAACAACCTCTTTTGGTTTATACCAAAAGCCATCCAAGATTGAATTTTTGATCAGGAATAAGAATATTTGATCATGTGGATGGATTTAAGGAATGTATTAAGGTTGGTATTTCCAGAACTAAAATATTCTTGACGTTTTGAAATGAGAGGATAGAGAATTTTCATCAATAAGTGGGGGAGAGGACATAGTTGGAAATTTTAAATCGAATAAAATATATTAATATATTTATCAAGAAGAATGGATATAAAATAAAGTTTTTAAATATTAGATGATATTTTATCTAAATATTAATATTCAATATAATATTAAAAATTATGTAGGTCATTTTAACCATTATCACTTATGTTTAACTATAGTAAACCTCTTTTATCCTTATCCATGGTAACAATTTTTTAGTATTTTTACTATTAAAAATGACTAGAAATTATGTTGAAATTAATAAATAATAATTATAATTATTATTAAAAATACAAGAAATGTTTTATCAAATTTAACTCATATAATAATCACTATCTAATTTAAAATGAAATCCAAAATTTGTAAAAAAAAATAGTTTTTCAGATTTTTTTTATGTATAAAAACTGTTTTTATAACAAATTTAAGTATAAAATTAATTCCAAAGATCATAATTTTATTATTAATTTTATAATAGAACTAATTTTTCTTTGAAAATGTTTTAAAATAAAATTTAATAAATTAAATTATTGAAACAAAAATACAGTTTTCAATAAAAATCAATATTTATTCAAAATTCATTGAAAAATTAGAATTTTCAAAAAAATATAAAAATTTCCTCCAAAGATAATTTTACCATGTTGAAATAAAAAATTAATTTAATTCATTTAAATTTAAATTATATAATTTTAAAATAAATATATTAAATAAAACAATATAATTCTTAAATACCAAATTTGGTTAGAAATAAATCCCTTTCATTTTGACTAAAAAATAAATTGATTTTTATATAATGAATAAATAAGTAAAATAAAATTAGTTAGAATTAATAATTCATCAAAATTATTTATGTTAGAATTAACTGAGTGTTTACACTCTATGAAAAATCATAATATTTTTACTTTTGAGTACAATATGTTTGATTCCTTGGACATTTCGTATCTAAAAATGGAATATCTTTTGATTTGGAGAAAATTGAAGTTGCTATTTATTAGCTTCTTCCTAATAATGTATTTGAGATAAAAACCATTTCGTTGTTAGTAGGTTACTATCAATTCTTACTATATTACTTCCAACATTTATCTTCACCTATTACTGTATTAACTAGAAATGAGAGTTTATTCTATTGGATCAATGTTTGTCAGGAATTTTTTTTATCTTAATGGTCAAATAACTTCAACCCCAATTCTACTTTTTGTAGAATTAGGTGAGTGCTACATGGTCTATTATAATTCATTTGGATCAGTAATGGGATTGTTTCTCAAGTTGGGAGACAATGTCACAACCTACGGTTAATGAGAATTGTGGACATAAAAACATTATTACACTACCTCTTTAGGATTAGGTTATAATATTCACCAATTATAATATATTTTAGTACTTCTTTTAAAACAATTATTTGATCATAAGGAAGAAATATTTGATGGATTACATCCAAATGCTTTATTTTGACTTGTTTTGTATTCCTAGAAAAGGGAACTTAGTAATTGATGCATTATATCATAATTCCTATAACCAAGTGGTCAGTGAAACCTGTAATCAGTGGAATCTAATGAGAGTAAATACTGACATGCACCTAGAGTGTACAAAATAGGCTTATTTCATGGTTTTATTTCTAATCACAATCATCCCTAATTTGGTAGATCAATTCAAATAATCTCAATGGTCATACACCAACCACCTTAACATTTGGTCAAAAATCAATGGTTATGAGTCAGTTAAAGGATATACAATGAAAGATAATTTTGTCTTGTGCATTTAAGAAAAATTGTATATAAATTTTTTTTTGATGAATATATCCTCTTTTCCTATCATCAAAATTATTATAATGTCCACCCGAGCACTCAAAATATGCATCTTGAAATACAAATCCATTTTTTGGTGGAAAATAATGAAGTTAAAGGTAAATAGGTATGTGGGGAGATACCTAACAATTAAATATATAATCGATGAACATCAATGACCAACAGACATGTTTCAATTTGAACCAATACTTATATGGGAATAGAAACAATTCTCAACAAATTTTTTCATTAGGTTACTGTAGATGATTCAGAATTGTAGTACTATTTGATTGATTTTTTACAAACATACCAAGCCATTAAAATTTATTCCAATTAGATAAATGAATTATGTTCGTGAGTTGGAAAAGTTTGTTTTGAGGAGGTGGTGATGTTTCCCAGGGTTTGGATTTTATTTTATTTGAATGATATTCTATATATACCTCATTTATTTAGATATCTCTTCTACATTCCCTTGGATCCCTGATAACTGTGATCATGAGTTAACTCCCTCAACCTGTCGGCTGGTTAGAGAATACTATTCCAATTTTGGAGGATATACTCAGAGCATGTATAATGGACATTGGTGGTTTATTGGAGAATCATTTTCTATTGGTGGATTTTTGTATAAAAAATAATTATTAATTGATACATACTGATCTATTTTAAGTGTTTCTGGAACAACCATGATGATCAATAAATGTTTGAGTAAATATCTAAGAAAATCACTGATTAGACCAAGTATTTACTATGAGAAAACCATGAAAATCCGATTAGTCATAAAATAGATAGAAATATATCAAACACATTATAAATCATATGTATATCACCATAATCACCCAGGGTATTTTGAAGTGGGTTCCCACATCTTCTTTTGGGTATCCATGATATTGGTCCATTGAGGTATATGTAAGAAGAGAAATCTTACTCCTCAATCTGTGGGGTGATTTGAAAATCTTGAGCACAATAGTGAAGTGGAATATCAGTTGGATTTTACAATGAGCTTTAGTTTAATCCATAATGTTTTAACCATATTTTAGTTGAAGAATTACTAGATGGTTTTGACTCATTTTATTAACTAGTATTAGGTTCCTCTTGAGCCAGATGATTCATTTGTTCACAACTCAATTAACATTTTGTATAAACATTTAAATGTATTGTAGGGTGGACACATCAACTTTCTCAGTGTTATATATAATTATATAAATATGAAATAGTATAACTAAAAATTTGAGAAGATTATAAAATAGAAATTACATGAGATTTTCTAACTAACAACTAATCTCTAAGAATCCAAGGATGGAAAGCCAAATGGCAGGGAGAATGTAAAATTCACTATTTATGTTATTTTATTTTTTATTGTGTATTTTTATTTTATGTAAGGTTTCACTTTATTTTCAAGATATTTGGAGGGGATTTTGGTTAAAATAAAGTATTTTGGGTTTTTGGGTTTAACCACTCCAAGGAACTAACCAAGGTGAGTGGTGAGTTCTAACACATTTCAATGTTATGGAATTGTGAACTGGCCTTGTGAAAATAGATTACAATGATATTGGGTTACCTGTTTTTTAGGGAAATAGGGATGGTGAGTACACCCCCGTGGAAAGAATATGAATAAAAATCCATAGTGGTGAGCATGGAGACTATATCGAGCCAAGGTAAACCACATGTATACAGTTTAAAATTGATTGGGAGTAATCACCATGTCATATTCCAGTCCATGGAAGGATAAAAAAATAACGAAGCGATTTTTACTAAATGGCGGAATTGACTGTGGTGTAAGTTTTATTAAATTTTAAAAACAACCAAAATAGCGATTGTTTTTTTTTGAGAAAATATGATCCATAAGGGAAAATTATGCACATAAATTTTAGTGGACCATAATTCAATTTTTACCCAATTACTTCATTAGATAACAATAATTATTCCTTGGATCTCTGGGGATTATGATAAGGTAGTTTCTATAAGAATTTTTATAAAACTTTTCTCATTTTATAAATCCTCCATATAAGATTCAATTTTATGAATATGTTTGAGATAGGTGGAATCTCCCACACCCTGTGATAGAGAAAATATTTTAACTTATTTCAATTTTAATTTCAATTTTTTAATAGTACATAAGTGTTATTTTAATTTTATTTTTCAAATTTTACAATTTTTTAGCTTTTTGAGCTTAATTGAAAAAAATGGATTAATTTTGGAATTTAAATGTTTTAATTCATCTAAGTAAATCAGACATATATTTTTATAAAAAGATTTAATTTATTTAATTTATTTTTTGTAGGCTTAAATACATCTTTGTTTTCATATAATTTTTTTGTGTATAATAGTTAAATCTAACATTTTCAAGCCTAAAATATGATCATAAGTCAAGCCACAAAATTTTTATAAAGATATTAATATTTTTAAAATTGGTTCCATGTATGATAAATGGATGGTCAAATGGATATAAATTTCTACATAGAGAAAGATAAAATCTAGAGTAATAACTTTCATAACTATGGCCTCACTTGATTCTACCGATTTCAAGTCCATAAATTAATGAGAAAATTAGATTTTATAAATTCAAAGATTCTTCTTGGCTAGAATAAATTTTCGGAGTTAATGGGATATAAATGTTCCTACATATGTTAGATTTATCTGGAATTTGTTAGTAAAATGAGAAATTTATTTTTGAACAACTATAAAGAATAAACCATTCAATAACCAGGTCATTAAATGGATTTATGATGAGAAAATGTTATGTGGATAGAATATGAAGGAGATATTAAAGGGAGATTCATAAGATCTTGAATTTAAATACCAAACTATGATGCCCCCTTGTCCTATATAAAGAGTATTTCACCCATGTGGAAGAAGAGTTTCACACCCCCAAAAGAGAGGAGGTCAAGGGCCATTCTTCTATCCATATTCTTCATTTTTTATTTTTATTCTTATTTTATTTATTTATTTTGTTTTTATTTTTATTATAATTTTCTATTATTAAAATAAAGTACTAAAATTATTTCTCAAACAGTGATCCACCCCTTCTTTAATCATATTTTTATTTTCATCTAATTTTTTTTATTATTTGTCTCTTATTCTTTTAAAATTTTTTATATATTTTATTTTTTATTATTATTAATTTATTTTCTTTTCATTTTATCATTTTATCATTATATTTTATCCTTCTCCCACTCTACCTCTTTAATTATTTTTTATTTTATTTCTCTTTTCCTCTTATCATCCTTCTACCCTACAATGTGACCTCTTACTGTCGATAATGTGAGGTTGAATTGAGGCTTGGAACGGGGTAATTTAAGTTATTCTTGAATTTTTATTAATGTTTATTTTATATTGTGGTAGATATGAGTAGCATACATGGGTCTAAAGAATTTCCACGATGTGTCTAATGTCCCCCTAATATGAAAATCAATCTACGTATATTCTTTTATTTAACATATTTTCTCTATCTTCATTGATTGAATCATCACATGATGGAGTTGAAAGAATAAATGGATGAAACAACATTGATAGAGCCAGGTTCTGGAAGACGCCACACCCTCAACCAAGGTGTGTCATCAACCATGATTACTGGAAGAGTCATAATTGAGATTTTGAAGGAATTAAAATATTCTACAATTTCTAAATAAGAATAATATTAATTCCTCCATAGATTTTATTTTTGGACTGTCAAACTAAAATCAAAAAAATAATTTATAATAATGATTGAACCCAAAACCAAACCCAAAACCAATATCTTTGTTCCTTAACTCATTCTTTTTATTTAAATTCTCATTTCTCATGTAAATTCATTATTTTAGAAAATAAACTCCAAAAACCCAAAAATATATATTATTTTTTTCATAAAATAATAAAGGAAATAACAAAAATTAGTTTAGGTGAATTAGAGTAAGTATGTGAAAAAACTGAGAATCTATTCGAGTGAGATGATCGTAGTCAGCTGTTGTGTTGCACTAGGAAAATAATTTTCTTTTTCCACACCCAATGATATGAATGTGTTTAAAACTAAAACTATTTCTAGGGTTCCGATTGGGATTTTATTTTTTTTCATTTTCACATTGTAGATATCTTCTCATTATTTTCCCTTAAAGTAACCATAAAAAATACATTTTCATTATTATTTTAAAATGATCATTTTTTCAATTCCTTGAAAATTAATCATAGGTTAAAGAATAGGAAATAGACTATACTGAGGAGGAACTCCAATGAATGGATAATACTCCTATGATAATGGTATGATAGATTAAAAATGGACAAGGGACATGGATCTCACCTCATGATTTGATGTTCATGGTTGATGAAATTATAACTGACTTAAAAAGTTTCAATCAAAATATTGACGTACCCTTGGTTTTCCATATTTTCACTAAAGGAATATAATAATTTTATGAAAAACATGTGTAATATCAATAACCCAACCATTTTTAGAACCATATTCAATAATACCATGAAGATCTAGATAGTGAATATGAGGACTCATTTGATAATATGAATACGGGGAATGATTCAGATCAATTTTAATATAACCAGGAAAAAGATGAAATGAAATGATATCTTCCTATGTAAAAGACTAATGAATCAAAACCTAACTGGCTATTTCTAGACATGGATGAAAAATAAACCACCTATGTGAAAAAAAAATTAAGAATGTAAGGAAGACCCCAACTACCCACTTCCATCCACTGAGAATCACTTTCAATAGGCTGTTATCACTGGAGAAGTGATTGACCCCGAATAAGATTAGGGTGGTGATCCTTTCTTACTCTTTTTATTTTCACATTTTATTCAATTTTCATTTAGTATCACTCCTTTTATTTTTTAATTTTCATATTTGGTCAATAATTTCTTTATGTTAGAGGAATAAAAAGAAATTGAACATGGATCTATTGAGGAACACATGTAGATCCATGATTTAAATGAACATTAATTAGAGGAAACCCATGATAAAGTCCAATTTACTAAGCCTATGGAAACATAGAGAATGTTGCACAAGTAGAAACATAGGACGAGTATGACCTATACTTATTCCTACACCTAAATTAAATATTTAAATAATTTTTAAGGGGGTAGATCTGGTATACTCTATCTATGTATCATACCTCACCCACAATAAATAAGAAAAAGATGGGAAAAGACACTTGTGGTGGTTTAAGACTAAGAAGCTTAATCCTCTATCATACACTTGATTATTGAGGGTAATTATATCTAGAGGAAGTAAAAATTCAATTACCACTTAGGGGATTATACTAAGTCTACTCTTTACATTTTTTTGGGATATTATATTCTATTTTTAGATTATTTTAACATGAATCCCACTCCCACATATATTTTTTTAAATTAAATTTAATGATCCTTGATTTTTAATGATAAATGTTTTTATAGGTTCATGATGGACAGAGGAATACCCAAAAAGTAAAGGAAAACTAGTAATCTTCACATAAAAATTTAGGTAAATATTATTTTTTATCTTTTAAACTCTCTATATTTTTGTCCAAAAACAAGGTTTGATCATTAAACTGTAAAATTTCATACTGGTGCTTGAATAATGATTTACATTAATTATCTAAGTAAAATTACTTGATTAGTAATATTGAGATTCAATGTTGTATATTTAAGGTTTAATGAGATTCAATGTGAAAATTTTATAATTTAATGTTTAAATTAAAGCATGTATATTGAAATGAGGACTCATGATTTGAGGGTATTAGTTGATTCATTTAAATGAAATTTCCCTAAACTTTTTCATACAATAAACTTCTAAATTTTATATCCTTTGACATGTTATTATAATTCATTCTTTGAGTGATTGTCTAATATAAAATTTCAGTTTTCCAAGAGAGTTTATATACTAAGTACTTCCTATTAATTATTGATCATATTTCCTGAGTGATCTTGGGATACATTACCTTCAAAAACTTGCATTTTAAATTTTTAAAGCGATAACCTGGAAAAAAAATTAAAATAATTGAGCCATCTTGTGAGAATACCATATTATTTAAAGACCACCTTTATATCAGTCCTTATTTATCTCATAGAAACCATGAATGAAATTATTTTGGATGAACCATATTTCAATACATTTTTACCCATTCCTCCCCTTCACATAGAATATTCATGATATTTTAAAGATGATGTGTTGAGGTGAATGGAGTCATGGTATAATTGATGAGATACATTGTATGGAGAATCTGTGGGGGTGATACTTGTGGAGAATAAAGAAAGGTTATTTGATTCATTCATTATAATATATTGTTTTTAACCTCTTAAAAAATATAAATTAAAAAAAACAAAAAATGAAATGAATTGGTTGAGACTTTGATTAACTATAAATCACCATTACTTGACCAAAGATGTTTTTTCATATGTGTTTAGGTGGTGGATGTTGGGTTTATTCTAAGAATAAATGTTTAAAAATATAAAAATGAGAAATTTATTTTGATAAAAAATATAAAATAAAAAAAATGAATATGGTGAACAAATAATACCTTATGATTTATTTGATCACAACCTTTAGTTTGAGTTTGGGGAAGTTGTATTTGTCATAATTTTAAGGGGAGAATTTAATTTAGATTTTACTTTTGATATTGTGAACATTACTTTATATATTAACCCCATTATTTAACTTTCTAATTCTTACCATCCTTAATCATCAGAGTCATTTGAACCTTTTATTCATTACCTAGTGATTTTATGTGATTTTTGTATTTATAAAGTGAGTAAATAGTTCTTTTAAAATCCTATGGATAAAGAGCATAATCTAATGATATGAGAATTAGTCAACATTAAATTTTATCTAGAATGATGAGATAAAATATTCAAAAGTGTTTTATATCTTGAGTGGGAATGTTTAATAATAATGAATTTATAATCTTTAATGAATCTATGTAGGAGTTATATAATGTTTCAAATGGTAAATGCGAAATAAATTAATTGATAATTTCTTTGAAAAATTATAAATATAATTTATATTTTATGTGAAATTTTATAGTTTTATTTGAAATTAAGGATTGTTTTATTTTATTTCCTTAAATTGGAATAATGTCAGAATTGGTGCCATCGTATTTTTAATGTTGATATATTATGCTTGGGGAAAATACAAGATTATATTTTGGGTAATTGGCTAAGAAAATATATCAAAATATTTTTAATTTTAATTTCAATGTTTTTATTACCAAAAAAAGTGTTATTTTATTGTTAATTTAGACATTTTAATGTTTTAGTATATTTTTTGTCCTAATTGAAAAAATGGCATAATTTTGGAATAAAAATATTTTATTTATCTAAGTACTTCATTCATAAATATTAATTCATAGATTTATTTTATTTATTTTATTTTCTAGTCTTAATTACATCATTATATTCATTTCATTTTTCTAAACCATGATTTAAACCCATCATTTGGAGGCCAAAATTTTTTCACAATTGAAGTCTCAAAATCTATGAAAATATATGGATATTTTTTAAATTTGGGACCATATATCATAAACTAATTGTCCAAAGGATATAAAGTTAAAAGTGAAGAGATGAAACATTTTGAGGGAAAAAATTCAAAACATTTACCCACTTGATGCTACTGATTTCAAGGACATAAATGAATGGGAAAATTGGATTTTGGAAATTCAATGATTCTTCCTTGCCTGAATAAATATTCTGAATTAATAGGACATAAAATTTCCTTCACATGTCAGATAAATATTAAGTTTGGTAGTAAATTGAGGAATATATTTTTTAAAAACTTTTTAGAATAAAACATTCCAAAATTCTATCATTAATTAGGTCTAAAATGAGAAAATATTTATTGGATAGAATATGAAGGAGATATTAAAGGGAAATTTCGATAATCTTGAATTTGATAATGAATTATGGAACCCACTTGGACTATATAAGGAAGAGTTCACCCATTATGAAAGAAATCTCCCCACCATCAGTAGATAGAAGTTCATTGGTCATGCTAATTTCCATCTTCTTCATTTATTATTTCTCCTTAATTTTATTTATTTTGTTTTAGTTTCCTTTTAAATGTAATTTTCTTTTATTGATACAAAATCGATAAATTTCTTCTAAAATTTTGATCCACCTCCTTCTTCAATCTTATTATTCCTTTCTTCTTATTATTTTTATTTTTATTTTATCTTATCTTCTTTGTTTAACATTATTTATTTATTATTTTTATTTCTTATTATTTTTAGTTTTTTTCTTTTATTTTTATATATTTTTTTTTACCTATATCTCTATTTTTATTTCCATTTTCATTTTTTTCGTAATCTCGTCCATCTATCCACCATGTGTCATATTACTTCTGATAATGGGTGTATGACATGAGGCTTTATCTGAGGGATTCCAAGGTGTTATTTAATTTTTCTTAATGTTTTTACAACATTTGTGGTACATTTGAGTAGTATAGATGGGTGTGGAGATTGTCCCCCCGAGTAGTGATTATAACGCATGACATGAAACTAAATATTATTCTATTATTTTATTAAATCTATATAACCTCTATTCAGTGAATAACTCTACACATGATGGATTTCAGAGGATCAAGGAATGAAACACCATTATTGGAGCTAGGTCCTACTAGATGAAACACCCTCGGCCAAGGTGTCTCATCATCCATGACAATAGGAGGTGGAGAAATTGATATTTAAAAGGCATTAAAAGATTCCAATATTTATATATATATATATAGTAATTCATAAATAGATTTCATCTCTGGATTTTGAATATAAAATTTATAAAAATAAATTAGAATAATTATTGGACCCAAAACTGAGATCTTTCTTCCTTAAATCATTCTATTTAGTTTAAATTCTCAATTTTCATATCATTTCATTATTTTAGAAAATAAAAATCAGAACCGCAAATATAATTATCATTGTATTTTTAAAATAATCATAACAAAAAAATAATTAGTATAGGTTAATTAGATTAAGTAGGTGAACAATATCAAAATCTCTTAAAGTGAGATGACCCCGGTTAGATATTGTAAAGCCATAGGAAAATTATTTTCTTTTTTCCATGCCCTATGACATGAATGTGATCAACCAGATTCTATAACAACATAAAATATTATTAATTTTAATTACTGTTGTAATGCCCCGACCCCTATTTTTTTGATCTGGTGCATTATTTTATTACATTGGAATGATTATAAGAAAGTTGTATCCCGAATAAATTAGTAGTTTTGAAGTTTTGGAAAATAAGATAAATAGACAAGTTCTTCATTACAACATGAAAGTAAATAAAATATATAAATTCCTTTGTAAACATCCATACCATCTATATTATCCATGCAAGTCATTAATAATATACATATACACATATTAGGGAAATATAAAACATAAAAGGGGTGATTTTAGATTATGTGTAAGGGTAAATAATATAAATGAAGTAATCATAATCATCAACACTGGGAATGGTGAGCAACTAAAACCACACGCCATTAAAATATACTTGATCATAATATGGAAAAAATAAAAACTGAATAAATAACACTTCAATAAAACATAACCATGGATATTCTACTAGTAAAATAATCACATCGACTATCATTTACTCATTTGATAATGAGGGTATGCATAATTCCATACATCGTAATCATTCAGTCAAGGCCTCTTTCTAATACTATACATAAATGGTTAAAAACCAAAACTTTTTTATCTCATGAGACCTTCAGATGCATCGAGAGTCTATATATCTCCCCAACCATCACATAATTATCCCAATGTTGTACTCATATTTTAACGACCCAATCTTTTATCAATGAAAATTCATCTGTATATAAATAAATGTCTTATAATGTAAAATGGATATATAAAACATATGGACTTCCATGGTTTTTTGTTTTTTGATTTTAAATTACCATTATTAATTGTTAACATTGCTAATATAGCTATTGAATAGATATCATATGATTAGTAAAAATATATGGATTTAACAAATCGAATTTACTCAGACAAAGGAAGAGATGGCCACATCTAGTAGAATTGTTCCATACCAAGATCATTTGTCAGAGCTCGTAAAGGAGGTAGCGTCACTAGGCTTTGCTCTGGACCAATCCCACGATGAAATTAAACATGTTAAGATTCAACAGAATCTATTACGAGAGAAGTGGAAGTTAATAGAGATTACCACCCAAGTGTTGTTATCCAAGTCTCCCCAAAATTCTGTAACCATTGCACAACTTACCCTTAGGTCTTATGTGGGTGTTATAAGGGGTTATGTAACAATAATTTAGCACTATGATTATGTGCATTATTTTTGTATAGAATAAAGAATATTCATTCATTTTATTGTTGTTACATTGTAAATGGTTTTTAAATCACCAAGATCATTTTTAGTTAATATTCAATTAAAAAATCTTTTTTGATGAATTAATGGATTTTTTACTTAAACAATATTTTATTAAAATATTTTTACTAAATAACATTTTATTAAATATGAATGACAATATAATTTTTATTAATACAATTGTAATTTTTATTTAGGTTTGAAAGATATATTTTCCCAAACCCATGAATTTTCAATAAATGTTAGTTTTTATATTAAAATTTTGAATTCCCATATTTATAAAATTATATTGTTAAAATGAATGTTATTTTTGGATTTAGGACATTAAAATTATCTAATGGTGAATTATTAACAATTTTCTGAGACAGTCAAATTTTTGTGTAAAAATTAAATACAGTTTGAATATATATTGTGTTTTATGCCATCATAATGACCAAATAGATATGTAAAAAAATAAAATAAAAGGTTTATTCAGAAAATATATGTTTTTAATTAAAAATAATGTGATTTTATTGTTGTTTTATTAATTATATGGTCCCTTAGTGGACCCTCCAAGACTTATAATATATTTTAAATTTTCAAAATGATTTCATAGAGAGTTTGACTACCTCCGTATAAGAAAGCCTCATATTTTAATAAGTTAGGACATTGGACATTTAAAATAATATTTTCCACTCTTATTTGGAAAAAAACATGGGTAAAAAAATTGGATGGTTATTGGTTTTGATTAGTCTAATGTGTAGTGTCCAAAATCAAAATAATAAATAATCCCCTCTTTATCCCTATATACACTCACTAAATATTCCATTCCTCTAAACTAAAACCATTTTAAACATTATCAACATTTTAACTAATCTCTCTATAATCCTCCCAAGGTGCCCTAATCTCCCAATAAGCCTCTCTCAAGCCTCTCCCATGCCTTTGGGATAACACTTCCAAGTATGGGATCATCACTTTCCTTGCTTCCTTATTTATATCAATGTTTGCTTAGATTATTAGGACATTTTTTTCAATTAAACATTTTGGGGTATGATTTAAAACCTCCCATATACTGCAATATTTATGTTTCAACAATAAGAGACCCCTTTTTCTCTCATTAATTCCCCCATGTACACCTGTTACCGTGCTAAATTTTTATAAGAGATCATCACTTTCCTTCCTTCCTTATTAATTTCTATGTTTCCATATATTTTTATTACCTTTTAGTTTCAATTAAAAATTTTGGGGTATGATTTAATACCTCCATTATATTTCCCTACTAATGTTTTAATTATTATAGACCCCATTATCTATCATGAATGCCTCCCATGTACACTCGTTACCATGCTTAAATTCTGTAAGGGATTTCTCTCTCCTTATTTACATTCAAGAAATTATTTTATATTATGAATCTAAATTCTATTATATATGTTGCGATATTTTGTTTCATGAGCCCTTTACTGTCCATTTCATGTATAAATGATGAGATACCCCTTTCTCTTTCATCAACCCATTTTACGATTTCTATTTCACGTCGTTCTGCTTTCAAAGTTACACCAAAATTTCCAGGCCAAAATCATCATATAAGATAATGCCATACCAATTCCTATATCAAGGGTATTAAACTTTATGAAAATTACATTATGATTAAGTAATTACATTTATGTATTCAAAATCTCTTATTTTTAGAATAAATTATATTACATAATGAATCCATGTTGTATAATCTATGTTGCACACTTATGCATGAAATGAAATGATTAAGAAGGGTGCACCTTGATCTCCCTCCAATGCATTGGGTAAAGAATAGTATCATGATACGTTATGTGAAATGGGTTTTGAATCATACTAATTCATGTGAAATGAGGGTTTAATCATGTTAATTGAAGTGCAATGATGGTTTACTAATGCTCAAGGTACAACGAGCCTTGGCTCATGCTAATATCATGTTAAATGTTGTTGCCACATCTCCATGTTATAATAATCATGATATATAATTTCTTTATGTTCATGTTTTTCTAGTGCTCCATTGATATGCCTATTTACTAACATGTACTATATTTTTCATGTTATGCCTTGTTTACTCCCTTATTAGGCATTATAGATCACCCTTTTCTTATGTATGTTCTCATGTTATCCCATGAAATTCTAAGATTGGAGGAATGTTGTGGTCATTTAAAAGAATTTTTCAATAAATATGTTGTATTTTATGTCTTAAGTTGTACTTGAATGTTCATAATTTCCCAAGACACTAGACCTCTTGATCCTCAAAGTTGTATTATGTTCAATATTATGTAATAAATTATTTATTAGTGTGAAATAAAGAGCAGGGTTGTTATAGTTGGTATCATAGGATAAGTTTAGTTATTTTTGGGATTAATATTAGAAAACATTATATAAATCCATATGGATAAGACTATGTATAATAAAAACAACCCTAAAACTTTTTTGTGTATAGAGTAAGTGGTTTATAAAGAAAAAAAATCCCTTTATGGATAAATACAAGTAGAGGTGGCTCTAGAACAGATGTATCTAGGCGTAAAACCCAAAAACACAGCTTTGAGCAAGACTCGAATAGGAACTGGTGCATGACAATGGGCCTTGCTACATTATTGGTTACAACACTCCTAGGGGATATGCATTGGTAAATTCATAATCTTAGTATGAACCATAATTAAGAGAATAAAAAAATCCCCTAAGAATATATGTTGAGAAGTAGATCATGGATAACATAGATTAAAGCCTATAAATTCATAAGTTAAAGAGATAAATGTAATTTATAAATTATTTATTTTTATCATTGTATTATCCTTTATGTGTTTCCCATAACTTTCCTTTTATTCCAACCAATTGCCCGTAATAGGAGGACTCGGTCAAACAACTGATGCAAAGATCAATGCGATAACTATTATATTGAGATGCCCAATCAAATTGGAGAATGAATTACAAAATTTATCATCATAATCTTTCAATTAACATAGGTTTTTAATATAAACATGGTTCAATAGGATCTCCCAACCCCCCAGAAAGAACAAGCCCCAATAGAGAGCTTCATGAGACAAAGACTTACTACTTTAAATGGATCATCTGATCTCTCAATCACTAAAAAATAGACTAACTCCATTGAGAATATCTGCTACAACCTTCAATGTAATGAACAAGAGAATGTTCTTATGGATTAATATCATATGGAGGGTTAAGCTGATCAATAGTGGACATTGATAGAAAATATGAAGCTGGAAGAAGAGATCAAGGCATTGGAATGGAAGGATTTTTTTAAAAAAATTCAATAAATATTTTCCTCATTCCCTTAGACTTAAGATGGGAAGTGACTTCCTTTCCCTCAATAAAAAAAGACAATGAATCCATCAGAGCATATGAGGAAAACATCACATGGCCTACAGGATATGCCTCTGGCTTTATTGTTACTCCTGAATGCAAGGTTGACTGCTTCTTTGGTAGGATAAAACCTTGCCTACATAAATCCCTAGCAACCCATGACCTCGATAGGTGTGAGTAAATTTTCTATTTTTCCTCAAATTCAAAATAAAGATTGAAAAATATTTGGCATATTATGAGGATAAAAAGAAAAGGTGGAATTTAATTCTAGCAGTCTGATGGATAAATTCAATGGTGCTATGAAATTCTATCACACCACTTACCAAAGGTGCAGAATGAAGAACCCCAGAAGTTACCGGAAGTGGCGGAGAAAATGATTTAGGTTTGGAAGATAAGGGCACCTAGACATTAATTACTGAAAAGAAAAAAACAACTATTGTGATAAATGATAGGAACACTTTTTTTGAAACTCAACACATTGTTCAATGGTCTAACCACAAAAAACAAAGTCACTTTGTAAATAAGTGACCTAGGACAAGGGTTTTTGAAGGCAACCAACAACCTCCAAGGAATAAAGGGAATACTTTTTCCATCAATACTATTGAAGAGAACCCCAAAAATGAATTGGTTGTAGGTAATATAGTTATTCATTCAAGAATAGAGAGTGTACATTTTTATTCTCATTTTACACATTCTTTTTGTATCCCGAATGATTAGTAAAACAATCCCAACACCACCATAAATCATAGAAGTATAGATTTCAGAGAAAATTGTAAAATGTGGAAAATGTGGAAATTATTAAATCATTTGAATATAAATCCTCCCCTATCACAATCTGTGGATTGAAATTTCTGGAAACCCATGTCATACCCCCTTTGGGGGAAATTTGGGCAATTCGTGGCATTGATTGGATTTCCCTATATAGAGCCAACCTAAATTTCTGTGAGAGGGAAATCACTCTTCATATTGTGAATTGATCCCCGATTCAATACAAGTACAAGGAGGGGGATGGATATTCTTTATAACCATAATCTCAAGTGTGGATATTACTACCCTATGAGCACGCGTATCTTGCTCAACTGATTGAGTCTAATAAAGAATACATCCTTGAAGACATGCCTATTGTGATGGAATTATTTGAAGTGTTTCTTGAATAATTTCCTAGTCTTCCTCCTAGAAAATATTTTGAATTATTTATTTATCTTATACCTAGTAATTTTCCAATATCCAAGACTCCATATAGAATGGATATTGTAGATCTTAAGGGTTTAAAGAAACAACTACATGAGAATTTATATAAAGGGTTTATATGACCAAGCACTTCACCATGGGGTGCACAAGTCCACTTCATCAAGAAGAATGATGTGTCAATGCACATTTTCATTGATTATCATGAGAACAAAAAAATCATGATAATGAAGAAGTATCATCTTCTATGAATTGATGACTTGTTCATTTAGCTATGTAGAGTACAATACTTCTACATGGTGGATCTAGGGTCAGGATATTACCAAGTAAGGGTGAAGAGGGATGATATGGCCAAGAATTCTTTTCGTACAAGGTATGAGCACAATGAATTCATAGTAATGCCTTTCAGACTCACTGATGCTCCAATAATCTTCATGGAATTGATGAATAGTGTCTTTGAGATTACCTCACCAATTTTGTGGTAGTATTTGTAGACAATATTCTAATATACTCTAAAACCAAGGAAGAGAATAATGACAATCTAATCACAATAGTAAAGACCTTTAGAAGAGGGAAGCTCCATGAAATGTATATAAAGTGTGTGTTTTGGTTGAAAGAAGTCTCATTCTAGGGTCATATCAAAACAAGAAATGGGATATCAATGGATCCCACCAAGACAAATGAAATTTAGGGATGGATGAGGCCAACTTCTATGATAGATATCCATATCTTCCTTGGGTTATCTGTATATTATCGCAGATTTGTGAGAAATTTATCACAATTTTCAAACCCTTTTTCCAAGATAACTCAGAAGGGAGTCATGTTTTCTTGGAGTTATGAATGAGAAGATAGCTTCCTGGAGTTGAAATTATTTCTTATCATTATGACCATTCTCACACTACCCACTAGTGGAGAACTTTTATTGGTAATTAGTAATGCTCGGAAGAACTGCATGGGCTATGCGTTAATGAAAAATGAAAAGGTCATTAGCTATGATTCAAGGTAATTGAATTTTCATATGAAAAACTATCTAAAAGATGATCTGAAGTTGGCTGCAATAATCATCACAATGAAAATTTGGCGAAATTACCTATTTGGGGAAAAGTGTAAAATATATACATATCACAAAATCCTCAAGAATATATTCAAACAAAAAGTGATGAATATGCTCCAATGAAGATGGTTATAGCCGATAAAAAACTATGAATACTTACTTCACTACCATCTGAGGAAAGCGAACTAGGTGGTGGATGCTCTATGTATTAAGGATCCAGTAACTCTTTAATTGATGAGAATTGAAAAGGATCTAGCCATCATATATTTGATGAAGAAGGGAATGGGAACCATAAAGCAGGGAATATCATGAATCCTTTCACAAATGATTGTTAAACCATATATTTTGTAAAGTTTAAAGGATGTTAAAAAGTATGATGTGGGAATAATAAAATAATTGGAAACTATCAGAAAATGTAAATCCATGGAGTTCAATGTTAATAGAGAAGGAATTGTGAAATTTTGGTCAAGACTATGTGTTCCATCAAATCTGGAGTTAAAGAACTAACTTTTTGATGATGCACATAGTTCAAATTTCTCCATTAACACAAGAAACAAAAATATTTATCAAGATCTATGATAGAAATATTGGTGTGATAAAATGAAGAAGGAGATCACTGAGTATACATCAAAGTGCTTGTTGTGTCAAAATTTAAGGCTGAGAGGTATAAGTATAAGGGGATGATGCAAAAATTACCCATACCAACGTGGAAATGGGAGAACATCACCATGGACTTTGTCAATGAACAACGAAAGTAACCAAAAGGAAATAATACTATCTAGGTTTTTGTGGATCATATTACAAAGACTACACACTTCATTACAATTTTAGAGGATTTTTCATAGGATCAATTGGAATAGATATACATCAGATAAGTGGTAAGGCTACATGGAGTACAACTATCTATTGTATTGATCGAGATCCTAGATTCACCTCTATGCTTTGGAAGAGTCTCTAACATGCTCTGAATACTAAGATGAAATTAAGTACGACTTATCATCATCAAATTGAGGGCCAATCTGAGAGGACTATCCGAACACTTGAGGAAATGTTTAGAGAATTCTCAATGGAATTCAAATGAGGATGGGATCAATATCTTCCTCTGGTTGAGTTCTCTTACAATAACACTTTCCACTCAAGTATCCAAATGGATCCTTATGAAGCCCTTTATGGGAAGAGGTGTTAAACACTTGCATGTTGGGATTAATTTGGGGAGAGAAAACTCCAAGGTCTAGAAATGGTCATAGAAATGGTGGAGAAGATTAAGAATATTCAGAAGCACATTAAAGATGATACGAGTTGAAAAAAGAGCTATGATTATAAAAATCAATTATCCCTAGATTTTGATGTTAGAGACATGGTATTCCTCTGCATATCATCATAGAAGAGAGATATGATATTTGGGAAGAAGTGAAATCCTAGTCCAAGGTACATCATCCCTTTTGAGATCCTTGATCGCATTAGAATAGTGGCCTATTGACTAATACTCCCATAGAACTTGTCTCAAGTACATGATTTATTCCATGTATCACTCTTGAAGATGTACATACCAGACCCATCTCATGTACTTAATCTAGAGGTTGTCCCATTAGAGAATTAAATACCCTATAAAGAGAATCCAGTCAAGTTATTAGATCATAGGGAAAAATTCTAATAAATAATTCAATGCCCCTTATCAAAGTGTTGTGGAGAAACCACGATTTTGAAGAAGCAACATGGGAATCATAGGAAGTGATGAAGCAGAGTTACCCTATTCTGTTTTAGTGTGAGAAAAGGAAATATTGATAGAAAAAATTATTAAGGGGTGAGGATTGTAACAACCCAAACTTATACTAATGAAAATTCCTATTGATCTAAATAAAGATATTATTATGTAAAATGGATATATAAAACACATGAACTTCGATCGTTGTATTTTTTTGGATTTTAAAATACCCTTTATAATTGTGATCATAGATAATATAGTTGTTTAACAGTGATCACATGATTGGTATAAATATAGGGATTTAACAAATTCAATTTACTCAAACAATGGAAGTGATGGCCACATTCAGTAGAATTGCTCCATACGAAGCCCATTTGTCAGAGCTTGGAAAGGAGGTTGCTTCACTAGGATTTTCTCTGGGCCAAGACCTAGCCGAACTTCAACATGTTATTTTTGAACGTAATTTCATAAGGGGGAAGTGAAAGTTAATAGAGATTACCACCCGGGCGATGTTATCTAAACCACCACAAGAGTTTGTCACCATCACACACCTTACCTTTAAAACATATGTAATTTTTTAAGGGGTTATGTAACAAGACCATAGCACTATGATTATGGGCATTAGTTTTTTATAGAATAAAGAATATAATTTCATTTTATTATTGTTACTTTGTAAATGGTTTTTAAAGCACAAATAATATCTTTAGTTAATATTCAATTAAGAAATCTATTTTGAGGAATTGATGGATTTTTTAATTATAAATTATTTTTATAAAATAATATTATTAAATTACTTTTTATTAAATATAAATGGTTCTATAATTTGAATGAATAAAATTGTAATTTTTATTAAGGTTTGAAAGCTATTTTTGTTGAAGCCCATAAATTTTTTATAAATGTTGGTTTTTTTAAAGTGAAAATTCACATATTTGGAAATTATTTATTTGAAATGAATATTATTTTTCAATTTAGGATGTTGAAGGTTTCTAATAGTGAATGTTTCATAATTCGCCAGGATAGTCTAATTTTGGGGTAAAAATTAAATATCATTTAAATATTTAATGTGTTTTATGTCACTAGTGCAGAAAACGTTTTTTACGTCGGTAATTTTTAATTTTTTACGTCGGTTTCTCGCCGACGTTAATACGTGCGATGTTATAAATAAGGTTTTTGAAGTCGGTTATTTAAAAACCGACGTCACAAACATAAAATCACGATGTTTATAACGTTGGTTATTTTAGAACCGACGTGATAAAGGGCCTGGAGAATGGTTTATCACGTCGGTTATTTTAGAACCGATGCGATAAAGAGCCTGGAGAATGGTTTATCACGTCGGTTATCGATGAACTGACGTGATAAACGGCCTGGACAATGGTTTATCACGTCCGTTCTTAAACAACCGACGTGATAAACAGGGGTGAGGGGGTTTATCACGTCGGTTCATATAGAACCGACGTGATAAACTGGGGTGAGGGTGGTTTATCACGTCCGTTCTATATGAACCGACGTGATAAACCGGGCTGAGCGTGGTTTATCACGTCGGTTCATATAAAACCGACGTGAAAAACTGGGGGAGGGGGGTTTATCACGTCGGTTATTGTATAATTGCCGTGATAAACCGGTGGGAGGGGGTTTATCACGTCGGTTAGTCAATAACCAACGTGATAAACCATTGTCGAGGCCGTTTAGCACATCGGTTATTCAATAACTGACGTGCTAAACCATTCTCCAGGCCCTTTATCACGTCGGTTATTAAATAACCGACGTGGTAAACCATTCTCCAGGCCTTTTATCACGTCAGTTATAAAATAACCGATGTGATAAACCGTTTTCCAGGCCTTTTATCACGTCGGTTATTAAATAACCGACGTGATAAACCATTTTCCAGGCCTTTTATCACGTCAGTTATTAAATAACCGACATGATAAACTATTTTCCAGGCATTTTATCACGTCGGTTATTAAATAACCGACGTGATAACCCCAATTTTTTTTAAACCGAATGCAGTGATCTTCTCTCCACCAGAATCAACCAGAAAATAAATCAAGAAATTGTACCACAAAAACAGAAGTACATCAAAATTAAGCATGTACATAGATAACATATAAAACTTACCCACTAGATATCATCCACCCTCATTTATACCCCATGGACAGCCCTCCCCCACCCCGTTGGAGCCCGCACCCTCATGTATACCCCCTGGACAGCCCTCCCCCACCCCATTGGAGCTCCCACCCTCATGTATACCCCTTGGACAACCCTCCCCCACCCCATTGGAGCCCCCACCACACTCCTGGATTGCCCCCGACCCCTGGACACCCCAAACACCCCTCGACAACCCCCCACCCGCCTGAACAGCACCTACTCACCCCCTCACCCCACTTGACAGCCCCCACCACACCCCTGGAAAACCCCCCCACCCCTGGACAGCACTCCCACACCCCTGGACCGACTTCCCACACCCCTGGACATCCCTGCCACCCCCCAAGACTGTCCCCCCACCCCACCGGACAGCCCTCCCAGACCGCTGGACACCCCCAACCCCACTGAACACACCCCCACACCCTTGGAACCCCTCCCCCACAGACCCAAATCCATACCAGAAGAACCATCAAAAGTAGACCAAAACAAGAAGTAGAGAAAAATTAAACATTCACTTATATAACCTTCAAAACTGACACTGTAAACTTCAAAAAAAACTAAATCAAACCTAAACAACTACCAAATAAACAATTAAAACGACAATATTCAAAATTACATTTTACATTACAAACAACTAAAATTCAATCAAACCTGTAAAATAATTTGACCACTCCACTTATACGTGTTTGATGTCTTCAGCAGTATAGGGTTGAGGATCATCAAAAAGCTACAAATGAAAAAGAAGATAGTTAACGTGTATAATGAATAAATCAAATTGAAATATGATGGAAAATTTTAAGAGGAAATCGTATCAGGTCAAAATTCACAACTGTCCCAGTTGTTATTATTTCATACATAAATCTTAATATATAATATCTGCATTCGATGAGGCCTTGTTTTTCATGACAATTCTGTTTTGAATGAGTGTAAATTCAATATATTATTTTTATGTAATAAATCAAAAAGTACAAATTATAAATGGAAATTTACCTTCACCTTTACATATTTGATCTTTGCATTTCTTTTCTTTGTGTTTTTTCGAAAGTAGACCCATGCACTGTTAGAAAATAATACGAATGGGGTAAATTTAAAATTCATTATAATATATAAAAATATTGAGAAATTGAAACTTACTTTTCCAATATATTCTTAAAACTTGCCCGCACATCATCATGAACAGAGCATATCCAATAAAGAGCTTTCTCCCTTGGGCAAAAAATCCCTAACATCCAATGATTACTGATAAAAGGAAATTTAATGTTAGTGGTTTTTTATGTTAAAATATAATTAACTCTTTGAGAGAAATGTGTTTCATACCTCTCACAAAAAGCATCATCCAACATTGTTGGATTATATTATTTTCAAATCATTCAGCAATATAAACCATTCTTTGTTCCTTAGTCAATTCACATGCTTCAGGGGAAATCAATTGCGGGTCCATGAATCCATATACTTCTGCCAGTTCATTCCACTCACAAATTTTATAAATATTCCTAATACGAAACATATATAAGTATACATTTTTAATAAATATAACGCAGGTAAAAGGTGTTAAGACTTACATGGAAAAAATTTGCACCATGTTGATGCCCAACTTATCTCCAGTAACAAGCTCCATGATATCAGATTTTGTAATCCCCACACTTATTTCACGTCCACAAACATGAGATTCCATTGGAAACTCATAAAAACCCAACAACAAATGTGAATATCTTGAAAATCTGTCAAGACCACTGGAATCTGTATCTGATGTCACAGCCTGTTGTCTTTTTTGTTGTCTATACAGTATTTCTTTACCTTTGAAGTATTCCTGTGAAAAAAAATTGAGAATTATAGTAGTTTTCAAATGATAAAACAACTTTAATAAAAAAAAATAAAAGATATAACATTCATACCTCTATGGTAATGAGTCGAAGAAGTCTGGATGGCCAAACTAAAAAATGGTCGATACTCTGTCCAACTGTCGCCACCTCATCTGTAGGTATTGGTACCCTAGCTGATCTATCTATAATATCCTGTACAGTGACCCTCTGATTCTCTACCTCTAATTGTTGATGATGAACTGTATCTCCTATACAATATACCAACCCGTATTCTACTATATGATGTTGAGAATCATCAACATACAACTCGCAATATGTAGGAAGCTGTGGCGGAGGCGTAGGATAAACAATGGGGTCCGCATGCTGAGGTGGGGGAGTCGGAGCTACTGGCGGAGGTGGAGGATAAATAATGGGGTCTGTAGGGGGAGGTGGAGGAGTGGGAGCTATAGTCTGAAATTGTCTTTGCATTTCTGCAAACATAGACTGCACCGAATCTCTAATCTTGTCTTCCATCGTCGCATTAATATTTTGAACTTCAGCCTCCAAGGATTCTATTTTTTTATAAACCCCCTCAATGTTAGAAGTTGAAGAACATGGAAACACTTTTCTTACCGATACACCTGCCGGATATCCTCTTACAAGACCAGGATGTTCGGGCCTTCCCAATGCTGCAAATAAAATATCTTCCCTCCCAGTAGCTGTAAATGTACCCTCAGAACTCTGATCCTCAAGAGAGTCCTGTATTAATTAATTGAAAATTTCTGTAATGATTGAAACTTATATGAAGAAAAAAGTTAACTTAAATAAATTAAATAGATATCTTACAATCCTCTCAGCTACGATTCTCGATTCTTCCGAAAGATATTTCCCTTTTTTTCCCTTCCGAACTCTCTTCCATTTTTCATGTCTAGATGGAGGGGATGGAGGGGCCACCTCTCCAGAGCTTGAAGACTTAGCTCTTAGTTGTTGAAATTTTTCCGCAATCATTTTTTCTTCCAATAATGTATACCCTCCCCGAGATAAACTATGAGGGTATACATTTTTATATTGGATCTCCTGATGAGCTTTCCTTGTTTGCTGTAATTTAAGAATAAGAAATCATTATCAAAACATTAATAAAATCATTTATCTAAGAAAGTTTATAATAGTTTACATTGCCCTTACCAGAAATGACTCTTTTTTCTACTTTCAAAAAACTATCTCCATGTGTCTTCATCTATAAAAGGATATATACAACATGGATTGTCATGACTCCTATGACCATAAATGAAATCAGATGAGAGGGTTGTTTTGAAATCCCTCCATCTCCTGGCATCCAACGATAAGCATTTCTTCCAGACTCCTCCAGTGTCAGGAATATCAAATGTCATCTGATAAAGAAGAGGTTAAACATATTATATATACTAGAAACATTAAAATAATGGTTAAACAATGACAAAAGATCTTACCAAAATTGTCTCCCACAACTGAGAGATAATATATTTATCCACACCTCTCCAATCATCATACAAAATGCTTACTTTGGTCTTAGCCTGAGTTGCAACAAAACTCTTAAAATCTTTGGCATTCGGACCTCTTGGAATATCATCATCATCATCAAAATCAACTACTATCCTCTGATCCTGCGTACGGGTAGGTGATAATTTTGGTAAACGTGTGCAACCACGTTTACCAACCTTTGAACTCTTTGTCATAATAGGAGCATGTGAATGTTCATCCCGATAGGTTTGACCAGCAATATGCTCCTCTCCAGAATCATGTGGTTGATCATCTGAATGATCTGTCATTATCCTTCAAATCAAAAAAAAAACGTTAGTTCACAAATATACAAATTCAAATATTTTAATACTACTGTAATCAAAAAATAGAAAAGTGTACTAGGTTACATAATAGTAAACATTGGTAATATGGTAAGCATGTTAAACAATGGTAAACCCAGTAAACATTGTAAACATGGTAAAGTAATTGTCAGTGAACAAATATACAAATTCAAATATTTTAATACTACTGTAATCAGAAAATAGAAAAGTGTACTAAGTTACATAATAGTAAACATTAGTAATATGGTAAGCATGTTAAACAATGGTAATGATGGAAAAGATGGTCAAGATGGTAAAAATGGTAAAAATGGTAAACCTGGTAAACATTGTAAACATGGTAAAGTAATTGTCAGTGAACAAAAATAAGCATTTTAAAATTCATGTAATGGTTATAAATATGATAAAGTAAATTAAAAAAACTTAAAACAAACAAAAACATATACTTATTTTATTTTAAAACATGTTTTAATAAATAATAAACTTACAATATCTAACATTTATGGAAAAAATAAATGTAAACAAGAAATAAACATATGTTACCTGTAATTTTAAGAATGTACAGATGGATTGTTTTCCCAAATTCCTTCATCGTGATCGTTCCTTATGGCACAAACTATGTCTTCAACATGATCGTCATTATGTTCTGTTAATATTTCCATTGAAGTAGGGATCTCACATAAATCAGCATATTCATCAAGTTCATCCTCACCAACATATTGTTTTTTCCCTTGTAAAACAACAGCCCACTGCATATCTGATTGATCTACTACATAAAAAATTTGTTTTGCATGTGTTTACATTATAAAAGAATCATCTGTGTCTTCCAATCTATTCAGATTAATAAGTGTCATTCCAAATTCATCGTGTCTGACACTGTTGTTACCGTTAAACCATTAACAGTAAAAAACAGGAACTTCTATTTTAAAGTAATCAACCTCCCATATGTCTTCAATCACTCCATAATATGCATTTGATGCAGAAATTGGGTTTTTGTCCTTAGCACTGGAAAAATGCATTGCTTCTGCAAACACCAATACACCACTATTCTGAACTGCACTTCTGTTGTCCTGAGCTTTTGTATGAAATGTATAACCATTAATGTCATAACCAGACCATGTTATCACATTTAAACATGGACCATCCACTATCCATTTTAATGTCTTTGATACATCTGATCTACCAAGAAAAGTCTTTTTAATCCATGACAAAATAGTTTTGTCGTGCTCATTCAAAATTCACATTTCTTTCTTCTTTGGATGACATTGTTTCAACTCATTAATATGCAATGTGATATATGGTTGAGCATCAGCTATGTTATTCAAGATGTATGATTCTAACTTCTTCATCTATTCAGCTGACAATGATTTGACTTTCAAGACACAAATCCCCTTTCCCTCATTATTAACTCATCCATGGCGAGATGGAGGCAAACCTATGTGTTGCACCGCAGCCAAGTAGCTCGTACAAAACTCTGCTACCTCCTCGGAAATATACTTTTCAATAATGGAGGCTTCAGGTCGATATAGATTTTTAACATACCCCTTTAATATTTTCATATACCTTTCAAAAGGATACATCCAACGAAGATATACAGGTCCACAAAGATTTATTTCTCGAACCAGATGAATCATTAAATGCACCATTATATCAAAAAAAGTTGGAGGAAAATAAATTTCCAATTGACAATGTATAAAAATTGAATCCTTTTCCAAAATGTTCAAAGCATTCACATCAATCACCTTGTTACAAATTGAATTGAAAAAATAACACAACTTCATTATAGTCTTTCTGACACGAATGGGAAATATTCCACGCAATGGAATTGGTAGAATTTGTTGCATCATGACGTGACAATCATGTTATTTCATACCTATCAACTTCAAGTCCTTCAATGAGACAAAATTTACATTAGAAGAATAACCTTGAGGCACTTTGGTATCATGAAGACACTGACAGAGGCTAATTTTCTCCCTCTTCGATAATGTATGACAAGACGGGGGAAGAAATGTTCGTCTTCCTTTAGGAGTGGGAGCTAACTCCAAACGTATTCCCATTGATAGTAAGTCTAATCTTTCATTCCACCCATCTTTAGTCTTTCCTTTAATATCTAACAATGTTCCAATCAAAGAATCACAAATATTCTTCTCCACGTGCATGACATCAATATTATGTTTAACTTCATGATACCTCCAATATGGTAGCTCAAAAAAATTGACCTTTTCTTCCAAATATGTCTATCATTACCAGATTTCTGTGACTTTCCCAATGTCACGTCAAGGTTTTTCACCCTCTCAAAATACAGATCAGGGGATAAAGGTTTTGGAGCAGTATCAAATTCTTGTGAGCCATTAAATGCCTTTTTTAGTCTTCTATAATGGTGTTCCATAGGCAAAAACTTTCGATGACCCATGTACACTGTTTTCCTCCCATGATGCAATTGACAATAGGACGTCTGTTGTTCGCAAATTGGACATGCTTTATGCCCTTTAACACTATATCCAGAAAAATTTCCATACACTGGGAAGTCATTTATAGTGAATAGAAGCACTGCATGCAGTTGAAAATATTCCATTTTATAAGAATCATACACCCTAATACCATCATCCCATAACAGTTTCAAATCATCAATCAACGGTGACAAGTAAACATCAATATCATTACCGGGTTTCTTTGGACCACTGATCATTGTACTCAACATGAAATATTTGCGCTGCATACAAACTTCCGGAGATAGGTTGTAAATTACCAATAAAACAGGCCATGAACTATGTGTGCTACTGAGTGTTCGATATGGATTCATTCCATCTGTGCACAACCCTAGTCTGAGATTTCTTATTTCATTTCCAAATATAGAATACTGCGCATCAATTTTCTTCCATTGTAGACAATCAGCTGGATGACGTATTTTTCCATCACATACCCGCTCTTCAGCATTCCATCTTAACCTTTTTGCGTCATGTGAATTAGCAAATAAACGTTTGAAACGATTAATTATAGGAAGATACCAAAATACCTTTGAAGGGAGCTTTGTAATCTCTACATCACCCTGTGATTTTTCTTTCACCTTATACCGTGATGTCCCACATTTTGGACACTCTGACAAAAATTCATATTCCTTCCTATATATAATGCAGTCATTCGGACATGCATGTATTTTCTTATATCCCAATCCCATCGGGCATAATATTTTCTTGGCTTTGTAATGTGAATCTGGAAGATCGTTATCTTTTGGAAGAATGCCTTTCATCAATTGTAGCAGCTCTGTATAACTTCTGTCACTCCATCCATTCTTCGCCTTCAGGTTAATCAATCTTAACACTGCCGACAGAACCGTAAAATCTGTACAACCGGGATATAATGGTTTTTCAGCATCACCATATAGACGTGCAACTGTCGGTTCTATCTCAATTTGTTCTGCTACAATATCGCGAATCATTTCTTCAATTCCATCGGAGTAACCATCTTGCGAATCATCATCATCAGTGACATTCCGTCCAGTTTCACCATGCCAAATCCAAGGGCTGTAACTCGGATTAAAACCATGACATATCAGATGATCTTTTATCTCTCTACTTTTCAACTTCTTCATATTCAAACATTTCAGGCATGGATAGAAAAAAATGTCACTACTGGGAACATTTCATTTTGAAAATTCCAAAAAGGCATCAACACCTTCCTCAAATTCATTACTCATTCGATGTTCCGTAATCCAACTTCGACTCATTATTACCTATAACAAATATCAACAAAAAATATATATTTTTAAGATAAGAAAAATACATGTTTATATGAACAAAATCATAATTTGAATGTAAAACAATTTAAAATATAAAACAAATATATAGGTATTTAAAAAAATATGCTTGAGTATTATTTTTTAAAAAAAATATAGTTATATGTAACATTTTTAAATTTCATTGAATCAAAGAAAACCATGACTCCTAATGATTCTCCAAATAAAATATACATCAATAAAACATAAAGAAAATGATTTTTATCTGGAATAAGTGAATATGATCAGATGATACACATTTATAATAATCTCATTCCAATATACTAATAAACATGTTAAAATATAGGAATACCTAATGGAGCATATAACATGTGTTATTCATGCTTGTTGTTCAATCATTATGATCTAAAGTACTCAACACTTTCAAGTGCCAAAATCTTTAAAGTAGTAGTAGTTTTCATAAGTACCCAACACCAAATAGCTATACATCGTAAGTGTCATGTTAGAAATATGAATATAGACCATTTGTTTTATGTTTAATAATATTGTCATATTATCTGATCATTCTGATTATATATTAGAATTACTATATGCTTTTGATCCGATATATAATCTAAGGACATTAATATTTCTTTACAAAAAGTAATGTTTATATCATGGTAATGTAAAAAAAAGTATATGTCGAACTATATATATGTAATAGCAATAAAAAAAATACATATGTTTTTGGCCTGGGTTTCACACATAAAACAACTCATCTCACAGATTAAATTTTTGAATCATCCTACATAATACTTATCTGTATAACTTAGGGAATGAAAATAATAAAAGTTTTGATTTACGATACTCATTATGGGTAAACATGATATATATAAATATAATATCTAATCTCATAAAAAGATATCCATGGGGGTATAAGAGCATACACAAAGCACATGATCAAAAAGATAAGTGAAACAGTTCTATATAATCATAGATCATAAAACCTGAGTCCAAGTATAACAATTTTAGCATAACATAAGACATGATTTATATGATAGTGGTAACATGATTTAAAAAACCTTGTTCACAAGATCACAACATTGGTATGTGGAATAACATAAGAGTGTGGCACAAACATAATCATATAAGTCATAACATATGTCAATGGAAAACATAATTTCATTCACCTCATATTGGGATATGTTAATCACCTTTCCTATAATTTATTATAATATTTCTTATGAGACACATCACATAACACATTGGCCATGTTATAACCAGTTGTATCCCATTTTGAATGTTTTTGGATGGTAAGATAAGATAATATACCTAATTCAATCTAATTATCGTTAAATTATTTCTACCTAGATAGAAAAGACCTTTATAAAAAATATAATTTAACTTTAGAATGAAAAGAAAGTACCCTTTACCTTTTTTATAATGAAAAATCTGAAAAGGATGATAATAATATTTAGGTATTATAATTTTTTTATGAATTATTAATAATAAATGAAATCACCTCACTTGGTTTTGTTGAAAATCGGACATACCATCGTATTCAAGAAATCAGATACACTTTGAAAATCATTTTCTGGACAATTATATTGAAAATATGATTTTAAGAAAATAAGTACTACCAATCTTCATCCAGAAAGACACATTCCAGCTAAGTAGGAAATAATAATTTTGCTGGAAGAATGGAATGTTACAGTACCACCCATTATTTTTCAGATTTTGCTAAAGCTAATCCTCAATGTTTTAAAATTAATTAGTCTTTCTAAATGATTGAATAATTTGAATGGTTGTGAAGTCAAATATCTATGTTCTCATGGTCATAGTAATATTTTTATCAGATATTGATTTATTTAGATACTTAAGAGGTTGCTCGTAATGAAGTTGCTGGTATTCAGATAGATCAATATAGCGATCATATTGGAGTTGTTACGGATTCATATTTCAGAAGAAAAGATGAAGTATAAGTGGTTTAAGAAGCTTAATGAATCTACTTTTTCATTGTACTATAGAATCGTAAAGCGTATATCAGAATGAAAATCTAGAATAAGAGTTAAAAATAGTCTTATCCAAAATACACCTTCATGAATGTTGCGAGTTGAATGTTTCGAGTTGAATGTTGCGAGTTGAATGGACATAATAACCATTTGCAATAACAAAAAATTCCACAAGATTCAAAAACGAACGAAAAGCACATCAAGAATCGAAACAAAAACGAACGAAATAAATTCATGTAAGGCTTACATGAATGTCACGAGTTGAGATGATAGATCCTAGAGGAGTGAAGAAGATAAAAAATGATGCCAAAATGAGTTTAATGCAGGCGATCGACGAGCCGATTAGGGTTTACCGCGCGAGAGAGAGACAAGTCGGCGACTGTCAATCGAAAAATCGTAAATGACAGAACACGGGCTTTAATTTATTTAAATGTTGTATATCGTCGGTTATTATATAACCGACGTTATAAACTACTTTTTAGCTTTTTTATGTCGGTTATCTTAAAACCGACGTAAAAAAACTCTCGCGCTTTGGTTTTTTACGTCGGTTATAAGATAACCGACGTAAAAAACCAAAGCCCCGGGGGGTTTTTTACGTCGGTTTCCAAATAACCGACGTAAAAAAACCCGATATCTACGCGTTTTTTACGTTGGTTATTTGGTAACCGACGTAAAAAACCGGATATCGACGCGTTTTTTACATCGGTTATCAAATAACCGACGTAAAAAACCAAAGCCCCGGGGGGTGTTTTACGTCAGTTATAAAATAACCGACGTAAAACACCCTGCGCTTTGGTTTTTTACGTTGGTTATTTGATAACCGACGTAAAAAACGCGTCGATATCGGGGTTTTTACGTCTGTTACCAAATAACTGACGTAAAAAACCCCCCGCGCATTGGTTTTTTACGTCCGTTATAAGATACCCAACGTAAAAACCCAACAGGCGCGATTTGTAACGTCGGTTATTAAAATAACCGACGTGAAAAATCTACTCACCGCATTTTTACGTCGGTTATATATAACCGACGTAAAAAATGGTGACGTAAAAAACGATTTCTGCACTAGTGTGTCATTATAATGACAAAATAGTGATGTAAAAAATACTATAAAAGGAATATTAGACCAATATTTTTTTTAAAAATTATAATAATGTGATTTTAGATTTGTTTGATTAATTTTATGTTGCCTTAGTCGACCCTCTAAAACAAAAACAATATATTAACTTTTTAAAATGATTTCCTTGAGAGTGTGACTCACCTCCACATAAGAAAACCAAATATTTTAATAATTTAGTCTATTGGACTTGTAAAATAATTTTTTCCACTCCCCACTAGAAAAAACCATGGGATGGTTAGGGTTTTTGATTAGTTTAATGTGTAGTGTCCAAAACATAAATAATAAATAATTCCCTCTACCTTCCAATATAAACCCAGTAAATATTCCATTCCTCTTCACTCAAACCATTTGGAGATCTACCATCTTCATCCTTGATCTCTCTTGAATCCTCAGAAGGTGCCCAAAGCTCTAAATAAGCCTCTCTCAGGGATCTCCCAATCATTTTGGGGTCACACATCCAAGTAATATATTCTCACTTTCATTCCTTCCTTATTTATGTCCATGTTTCCTTATCATATTATGCTCTTTTGTTTTCAATTAAAAATATTGGGGTATGATTTTTCACCTCTCTAATACTAACCTAATCATTTTTTAATTATGAGAGACCCATTTATCTCCCATTAGTGCCTCCCATTTACACCTGTTACCTTGCCGAAATTTCATAAGAGATTCTCACTTTCCTTCTTTATTAATATCCAAGCTTCCTTATATTGTTATTCCCTTTTATATTCAATTAAAAATATTGGTGTACGATTTCTAACAACCCCTATAATTCCCTTCATATGTTTTAATGGTGATAGACCCCTTTCTCTATCATTAATTCATCCCATGTAAACCCATTACCATGCTGAAATACCTTAAGATATTTTTCTCGCGTCATTTATGTTCAAGAAATTATTTTATATTTTGAATCTAAACTCTATTAAATTTGTTGTGATATTATGTTCCATGACCCCCTTACTTCCCATTTCATATATAAATTATGGTAGACCCCTTTCTCTATTATCAACCCATTTTACGATTTCTATTTGATGTTTTTATGCTACCGAAGTTACACCAAGATTTCTATGAAAAAAATCATTGTGTATGTGAATACCATACCCATTTCACTATCAAGGGTATTCACCTTTATGAATATGTACTTGTTTATTGAAGACATAAATTTATTTATTCCACATATCTTATTTGTTAAATAAATTATGATGTTTAATAAATCAATGTTATATGTTCTATGTGGAACACTTATGAATGGAATGAAATGATTATGAAGGGTGCGCCCTGATAGAGCCCCAATGCATTACGTAAAGAATAATATCATGATACATAATGTGAAATGGGTGTAGACTCATTATAATTCATGTAAAAGGAATGTTTAGAAATTCTAATGGAAGTGCAATGAGGGTTTACTGATTCTTCATGTGCAGTGAGCCTTGGATAAAGCTAATATCATGTTAAATATTGTTACCACATCTCCATGTTATGATAATCATGCTATAACATGCCAAAATGTTCATGTTTCTCTTATGATCCATTGATATGCTTATTGCCTAACATGTATTGTATTATTCATGTTATGCCTTGTTTACTCGCTTACTGGGCTTTAGAGCTCACCCATTTCTTATGTATGTCATCACATTATCCCATGCAATTATATGTACAAAGTAATGTTGAGGTCATGTAAAATAAGTTTTCAATAAAGATATTGTATTTTATGTCTTCTGTTGTTATGTAATGTTCCTAATTTCCCACGACACTAGACCTCTCAATCCTCATAGTTGTCTTAAGTGATATTTTATTTAATAAATTATGTATATGGGTTAAATAAAGATCAGGGATGTTATACATATGAAAGGGGATAAACATAAAAAATACATTCATATTGAAACTAACATATGAAATTTAAATAAGTTTCCCCAACCATTATATAGAACACTAACCATTCAAAGTAATATGGTGAATGGTATCAAGATGGAAAATCTTTATGCAAACTAATAATTAACCATTAAATATAATATGTTAGATTATATCATAAAACATTAATCCCTATTAAAAAAAATAATAAAAAAGAGTGTTGAAATATATGAAAATACTAATATAAAATCCTCGACTAATTCTTAAGATAAATATTCTTTTTTGTTGAAAAGAAGAGTTCTTTTGGAAAAATCATTACATAAAACTAAACATGAATTAATGATTTTTTTTCAAAATAAAAAGAGTGATTTTCCAAAAATAATTGGGGATAAAAATATATTATATATTGTATTTGAAAATAGGTATGAATTAGGAAAGTTCAATTTAAATGGGCTTATTTATAGGGATGAATTTTTTATCATTTTAGAAATGTTTCTCCCAAGGAAATAAAAAGGTATTCTGAGAAGTAAAAATATATAGAACATAAAAATGTAATATTTTAGTTGTAAATAGAAAAAATTAATAATTTCATGGAGGTAAGTAGAGAATAAGAGTAACCTAAAATAAAATGGAGATTCTGGTAGAAAACCATTTCTTTATGTATGAAAGTCATCTACACTTGACTATAAATTCTAGAATAATAAAACTAAATCCATTAACTAAATAATTAGGACCCTTATATACATTTATTTTATTCATTATAGTTTTATTAAGTTAATTTATGTCCCTATTTATATGTTATATGATTGAATTCTGTTGTTCCAAAGTATTTGTTTCCATGGTTTCATGATTAGTTTTCTTTATAATAAGTAATAGGGTTCATTTAAAATTGGTATAATTATCCACAATTAGAATTTCATGTTATTAATGATAATAAAATTTTTAAAATGGTTATATATATCATTTGGATATATATTATGATGATGAATCATTTTATAATACATTTAGAGATAATCATTTAGATTATTACGGTGGTTATTCATCATAAAGAACTCATTTTGTATTATTTCATGGTATTATGTAGATATGTTATATCCAGAACCTAAAAAGGTCTTAATTTTAATTTTACATTCTATTTCAACCATTAAAATGGTTTAATTAATATCCATGAAGGATAAATTGAAGAATGAAACCTCGTCATCTATGAAGGTTGTAAATCGACACTTCATGGATGATGATTTCGTTTTTCAAATAGAAAAAGATAATAAGTATATTGATGATGGTTCATCAATTAATATGATATAATTCAAGTATATATATGATACTAGAATTATAATTATCATTTGGACATTGATGAAGAGTAGATAATAATAAAATAAAACAATTTGAAATGAAATTTAAAGAAAAGGAACGATATTTTTCTCTTGAATCAACCTCCTTGATAACTTCCTTAAGGGAAGGGGTTTTGGTCTTTTGGGTAGAAAAAGAGCTCATGGACATGGGTAGATACTAGTGAAGAGTTTTTGGGAAAAACATTAAGAAGCATAAAGTCATAGAGGAGTGAGGAGATGATGCGGTGAGGGGATGTTTTATAGTGGAGGAGGGGCTGATTTTTGAATATCTTATTCATTATTTTATTATTTTTCTCATGGATTGATATAGTGTTGATTTATATGACTGAAAAATGTATTAAGTTTATGTTAGATTTAACAAACTGTTCTTAAAATCATTCATACATTACCTATGAGTCAATAAATCCCGTATCTATCAGTTATCGTTAATTATTGTATTTTACTATTCTCTAAAAATTCAAGTATTTTTGAACAATCCCAAAAATGCACCATAACCATTTTTCGATGTTTAGAAATCAAAAATAAAATCAGTTTTATCAAAATAAATTTTTTAAAATTTAAAATTTTATTTTTTAAGAAAATTTATTTTTTACTTGAAAATGAATATTTTAAATATAAAACTTATTTTATAATACATTCAATAATTAATTGAGGTCTCATAAAACTATCCTAAAATCATAATACAACAAAATATTTATTTAGGAATAAATTTGATGAAACTTAATTTTATTTTAAATTAATTTATTAGTTTAAAATTATAAATAAATACTTATTACTCATATAATATCAACACTTAAATATTAATATTTAAAATATTCACTCTCATTTATAAGGTACCTATATTTTTTATACTTACATGGGCGAGGTTAATATTCCTAAGGGTCATATTACAATTCATACGGTTGCATTAATATTCATAAGTGTCAAGTTACTTTTCACAAAAAATGTATGTTGGTTCTATCAGACTCTAAATATCATAATGATCACCACCATGTATGTCCATTTTTTGAAATTCAAAACACAAAAGTGGAAAAATTATTTCTAATATAGAGACCCTTCCTTTTCATAAATTACTATTACATCATTTTTAAGATAAAAAACTTAATATTTTAAAACATAGAGGATCCAAAGGTTTAGTTTCTTGGGAAAACGAGGACCATACATAACAATTACAACATCAAGCATAATCATTTATTTAATTTAGTTTTCTCTAGCATGTTTTTGGCACTTATCCTCTCCTTAGTACATGTATCCACTTAAGGATATACATCAAAAGGGGATATCTAAAAGCCCAGTAAGAGGATAAATAATAAGAATATAGCATGGGGTGAGCATAATGATAACATGGGAAAAATATCATGAACATGAGAGGAAGAATAAATATAAGACTTGAAATGTGGAAATGAATAAAAATAAAACATCATGTCTTAGTGGTTAACTACCACACATACTTGTGAACAAAGAAAGAATCTTGTTCACACATCATTTCACATATACTCATGAGATTCATCACTTTACCAAATGCATTGGAGGACTATATAATTCTGGGCACACCCGTCACATTCAAACATTCATATTACGCTATATAATTCTGGGCCGACCAATCAAATCATAATATTATCATTATCATGCATTCCATATGGAACATATATCAAAAGTAAACATAACTAAACCATGTAAAGGAATGGGTTACATATCATAAGAACACATTCTCAATCTTTGGGTTTCTAAAACAAAAGAGGGAATAACATACATGTTACAAGAACCATCCACTTTGAGAGAGAAGTAAAAGGTGTGTTCTTAAAAAAGAGTACTTTTGGAAAATATTTTTTTGAAATAAAAACTAGTGAAAAAAATGTATATTATATAAAAGATAATAAAATTATGGAAAAATGATCTTTAAGGAGTAACCATATCAAAAAAATGGAGTGAAAGAGGGCGAACCTGAAGGATGAAAGTTGGGTTTGAGAATTTCATCTTACCTTTTATTTGAATGCTTACTTATGTTTAATGTCCGGTATAATGACATTATATCCATTAATTAGAAACCCAGAACCCTTTTTATATTAAGATGGTTCATTATGGTTTTATTAAGTGATTTTATGTTCCTTTGGATGAATTATAGTGTTTAAAAAACATTGTTCGGGAATGTTTGTTTTTTTGGTTTTCTTGAGTGGTTCACTTGTATTCTTAAATTGAAGTTCAGGTAGAACATGGGTAAACATCCAGAACCAATATTATATGTTATTAATGATATTAAAAGATTTTGAATTATCTTATAATGAATTATATCAGATCCATGTGGATGGATCATTAGATAAGATTTAAATGATGATTGATTTGGTTAATTTGAGCAATTTTTCGATCATAATGAACTTTTTATTATTTTATCACTAGCAACACAGTCATAAGATAGTTACAGAACATTAAATAGGAGATAATACATATAAAATATTCTGGTTTAACAATAAAAATGGTTTCATTTTCATATTTGAAGGTAGGAATGGAAGAATGAAACTTGTCATTCTTGAAGGTGATAAATTCACACCTCACGAACAATGTTCCCTTTGATAAAATAAAAGGAAGAGGAAAAGGGGATTGGATGATATAATATACCACTATCATAATAAAATTCTATTAAATATATAATAGTATATTTAAAATACCATTTGGATGAAGATATATGTGGACAGATCAAGAAATGAACTTGAACATGAAAGGAAAATTAAAGGAGAAGAGGGAGAGAAATTAACTCTTAAATCCTCCTCTTGAGATCCTCCTTAATGAATCTTGGATTGGTCTTTTGATGAGACCGGTAGCTATTGAATGTGGGATAGGGGCTATAGAGTATTTTTTGGCAGAGTTTAGACAAGGCTTCAAGCTTGAGAGGTGTGAGGAAATGATGGTGTGAAGGGTGGTATTTATAGTGGAGGAGAGAGTGGTTTCCTTAATATAAAATTCATTAGCTTATTAATATCACATAAGACAAGGAATAGTGAGTCTTAAATGACCGAGAATAGTAATTTTATCATAGTATCCCTAACTGAGTGGGCTTACATCAGCATAACATCACACATGACTCTATAATTAGCTTATTTAGCTTATTTTGTAAATTATGGTATTTCACTATTCATCAAAAATTCAAGTATGTTAGAAAAATCCCAAAAATTTACCCCAACCATTTTTCGATGGGTAGAATTCAAAAATGAAGTCCATTTTTCTAAAATAATTTTATAAATATTATTAATTTAATATTTAATTAAAATCATAATTTACTTAAAAAACAGTTTTTAAAATTAAAACTTATTTTATAGTGCTTTCAAAAATTATGTACGGTCTTATAAAATTATCTAAAACTACATGACATTGATGAAATCATTTTTTGAATATAAATTTTCTTTTAAATTAATTAATTATAATTAATTATATATGACTTACAAAATACCAAAACGTTTACTAAGGTCAAATTTTCACATTCTAAGATGTCTACATTTTATTTAATTATTCTTGGGTAAGGTTACTCTTATGTTGGATAATTTAAAATTAATAAGGTTCATATTACTATTCATAAGGGTATGTTACTATTCATAAGGGTAGGTTACAGTTCACCAAAAATTATTTTTGTTTTATTAGACTCCAAAAATCATCTTGAACACAACCGTGTATGTCAGGTTTACAAAATTCCCAATACAGAAGTGAAAAAATTATGTTTAAAGGTCACTTATCACGTAGTAGTAAATTATGTTGTGTTTTCATGTGATTTTATAACATAATTTTAAGAAGGGAATTTCCATTGAAAAATGTTGGGTCGTTACATTCTTCCCCCCTTAAGAAATTTTACCCCCGAAATTTTACTTTACACAAACAGGTGAGGATACTTCCCCTCCATTGCCTCTTCTGGTTCCCAAGTTGCTTCCTCAAACTTATGGTTCCTCCACAATAATTTAACAAGATGAGTTGTATTGTTGCGTAGAACCATATCTCTCCGATTCAGAATCTATATTGGTTGTCCCTCATAAGAGAGATCATCTTCCAGCTGTACCACCTCTAAGTTTAGTACATGTGAGGGGTCCGGTATGTACTTCCTCAGGAGTGATATGTGAAACACATCCTGAAATTGAGCCATATTTGGGGGAAGTTCACGTCGATAGGCCACAGTTCCTATGCGTTCAAGGATCTCAAAGGGGCCAATGTACCTTGGGGTTAACTTCCCTTTCTTCCCTAATCACATGACTCTATTCCATGGAGATATTCGTAGGAAGAATTTATCTCCAAATTCAAACTCCAAGTCTATTAAAAGGTTGTCAGCATAGCTCTTTTGCCGACTCTGAGCAGCTTTGATGTGTTTCTGGATGAATTGAACCTTCTCGGTCATCTCTTGCACATGATCAGGTCCAAGTATATTTCTTTCTCCAACTTCATCCTAACAGGTTGGAGTTCTACATCACTTTCCATACAGAGCCTCATATGGAGCCATCTGAATACTCGAGTGGAAGCTATTGTTTTATGATAACTCAAACAATGATACATGCTAATCCCATCAACCTTTGAATTCCAGAAGTCAGAATATTAGCATATATTTAAGTGTCTGAATAGTCCTTTCAGACTAGTCATCATTTTGGGGGTGATAGGTCGTGCAGAAATTTAATTCAGTACTCAAAGCATGTTGAATGCTGCTCCAGAATATAGATGTGAACCCCGGATCACGGTCATAGAAAATTGAGAGTGGAACATCATGTAGTCTCACCACTTCCTTCACATATATCCTTTAATGTTGATCAAGTGAGAGATCTTCCCAAATAGGGATAAAATGGGCAGTCTTGATGAGTCGATCAACCACAACCCATATCGCATTATTTCCCTTTGACATCTTCGGGAGACCTGTGACAAAGTCCATAGTAACATTTTCCCATTTCCACTTGGGTATAGGTAATGGATGCATCATACCTTTGGACTTTCGTCACTTAGCTTTAACTTGTTGACATACCAAGCACTTTGATATATATTCCAAAGTCTTTTTCTTCATGTTATCCCACTAGAAGTGTTCTCGAAGATCATTGTACATCTTGGTACTACCAATATAGATAGAAAATTTTGAGCTATGTGCATTGTTCAATAGCTCCTTCTTTGTCCTGGTTGGTGAAGGCACACAAATCCGCGTTCCGAACAAAATCACACCATCATCATCGATATAGAACTCCTGTAGCTTCCCTTACTTTACTGCATTGACCCTCTTTTTTATATCTACATCATCCCTTTGTGCTTCCTTAATCATATCTTGGATGGATGGTTGCACAATCATTTGGGAAAGGTAGGACGTATCCCCTACCCTTATGATTTCCAAATCCATCCTTTGCATATCTAAGAAGATAGGGTCTTTCTCAATCTGTAACATTGATAGAGTAGGAGGTTATTTTCTGCTTATAGGATCATCTACCTTGTTTGTGTATCTAGGATGGTAGTGAATAGAGCAATCGTAATACTTCATTAGCTCTAACCATCTTCTTTGATGTATGTTGAGCTCCTATTGTGTGAATATATACTTTCGGCTCTTGTGGTCGGTGTATATGTCACACTTCTCACCATAAAGTTAGTGAGACCATATTTTTAAGGAAAAAATCATGGCTTCCAGCTCTAAATCATCTATCGGGTAGTTCTTCTCATGGATATTCAACTGTCGTGTGGCGTAGGCTATCACATTATCATTTTTCATGAGTACACAACCCAAGACATTCTTTGAAGAATCACTTTATATCATAAAACATTATCCACTTTTTGGTAGTGTGAGTACAGGTGCAGTGATCAGACTTTTCTTTAGCTCCTTGAGGCTTCCCTCACATTCTTCCGTCGATACATACTTTACCCCATTCCTTGTTAAATTAGTTTGGGGGATTGACAATCATGAAAAGATTCTCACAAAACTCCAGTAGTACCCCGCTAATATAAGAAAACTATGGATTTTTGTGACACTCGAGGGCCTGGGAAATTCTGCAATCACCTTTGTTTTTTAAGGATCCACAGAAATTCCCTCACTTTGGTCACATGTCCCAAGATTGTGACTTGTTTCATCCAAAAGTATCACTTTCTAAACATAGGGTATTACTTCTCCTTTCTCAATGTCTCCAACACAAGTCTTAGATGTTCTTCATGTTCATCCTTGCTCTTAGAGTAGATGAGAATATCATCGATAAAAACTACCACAAATTTGTCGAGATAATGTTTAAAGATTCAATTCATCAAATCTGTGAAGATTTTAGGGGCATTAGTAAGTCCAAAGGGCATCACCAAAAATTAATAGTGCCCATACCTTGTACAAAAGTCAGTCTTCTGAATATCTTCCTTATTCACCTTTAACTGATGATATCCAGAACAAAGATCCACCTTTGAGACGTATTTAGCTCCTATTAACTGATCGAACAAGTTGTACATCCTTGAAATAGGATACTTTTTCATTATGGTGATCTTGTTGAGTTCCTGATAATCGATAAAAAGCCTCATTGTTTCATCCTTCTTCTTCACAAAGAGCACTGGTGCACCTGAAGTTGATGCACTAGGGAATATGAACCCTTTGTCCAGATGCTCTTGCAGTTTCTTCTTTAACTCTTCTTGTTCAATAGGAACCATCCTATAGAAACCATTTGAGATAATAGTAGCTCTGGGTATGAGTGCAATTGAGAACTCCACCTCACGATCCGAGGGAACTCTGGGTAACTCTTCAGAAAATACATCGTCGTATTACCTCATGATGGGCATTTCCTCAATATTGGCACTTTCTGTGGACTCGACCATTTGGGTGAGGTATACTTTTTCATAGGAAATAAACACCCAAACCATTGAAGGGTTTTTCAAAGGATATTCATGATCTTACTTACATTTGTGGAGGTGCATGTGTTGGTTCAGAATATGAAAAGATATTTCCTTTTCCTGATAGTTGATAAGTGCTCTATATAACGAGAGCCAATCTATTCCCATTATAACATGAAATTACACCAAGGGAAGTATTACGAGATTTTTTAGAAGAATATTCCCACATAAACCAATAGGAGAAGATTCAAACACTTGGGTTTCAATGATTTCACCACTTGGTGTTTTTACATATATCTCTACTTTATGGTTTCGGGGCTTTGATTCTATAGTTCAAGAAAACATGCAAGATATAAAAAAAATGCGTAGAACCAAAATCAAATAAGATTTTTTCCATTCTTGAGTGAATATGAAGTGTACCTTATACGACTTCATTATCATGATGTACTTCCATTTTAGTGATTCCATAATCCTTCCCCTGTTCCTTTGGCTTTGGTGGCGGCTTACGCTGATTACCCTCGAGAACTAGAGGTTTAGTGCACTGGCTTGCATAGTTCCCTAGCTCCCTACAGTTTTATCATTGAACCATGAGTGGTTCTCTCTTTTATTCCTCTAAATTATCCTTCCTTTTCATGTCTTTTCGACACTCTTGGGCACGATGTCTTTCTTTCCCATGCATGAAGCTTTTCCCTGCCCCTTTGAGGCATTTCCCCTTGTGCAACTTCCCACATTTTTGGCATGTGGGTTGTTAAGATTTCTTCTCACCTTTATCATTAGATCCACTAGCTTGAAACTCCATCTTTCGTTTCATATCACCATAGATGTGGGACCATTCTCCAAACTCCACCTCCACTTTGATAGCACAATGAAAAACATCTTCATAACTCCCAATGTATCAAATTTTAAGAGCCTTTCGATGGTGCCGTTTTAATCCACTAAAGAATCTATTAAATTTTCTATCATTGTTGATAAAAAAACTGAAGCGCACCTTGAAATCCTTGTGAAATTCGCTTTGTAGGTTGTGAAAAATTATCCTTCATTTTTCTTGAGCTCTATGAATTCTCTCTCTATCTTCATATGAAGTTCATGGAAAATACTTATTAAGAAACATTATCTTAAAGTCTTTCCATTCCATCTCTTCAATTTTCTCCCTTGGCTTGGCGTTTTTAACCAAATCCCACCGTTGATCGGCCTCTCCATTTAGATGATAGAAGAATAGAGTCACCTTGTCTATCTCAGAATAGTGAAGCACAAAAAATATCTTCTCCATGGAGTTGACCCACTATTCCGCAACTAGAGGATCAGAAGATCCACTAAACGTTGGTGGTCATCGACACATAAAACATTTGATAGCCAATTGATCCCTCTTTCAGGAAGGAGTATGTTCCGCATTATTATGGTTATTGTTCATAACCTGAGATAATTGGGTAAGCATTGCCATGAAGTTCTAAACTCCACCTCCCAAATCATTGGAGATGTCATTTGGGCAATCATTGCATTGGCCCTCGCACGAGTTATTGGCATGATTTCCCCTGGTTCCCACCATTTTTTAAAATAGAAAAGGTTAGAAAAAAATATAACTAATCAAGTCATGAATAATAAATTAATTTAAAAAATTTATCCAAAAAACATAACGTATGGTATCCATATGGAAATATTCTTGTGTGCATATTTGTACTTAGTCTCACGCTTGAGGTTTTCTATAGGGTTCACTAATCCTAATTCCCAAATTAACTAAACATTTCCTCTGATAACAACTATAGAAACCCTGCCTTTTCATACATTACTATTACATCGTTTTAAAGATAAAAAACATAATACTATTACACATAGAGGATCCAAAGGTTTAGTGCCTTGGAGAAACTTGGACTATACATAACAATTACAACATAAAGCATAAACATTTATTTAATTTCTTTTTCTCTAGCTTCTTGTTGTCACTTGTCCTCTCCTTAGTACAAGTAGCCACCTGAGGATATATATCAAAAGGGGTGAGCTAAAAGCCCAGTAAGAGGATAGATATGAAGAATATATAATGGGGTGAACATAATCATAACATGGGAAAGATATCATGAAGATGAGAGGAAGCATAAATATAAGACTTGAAATGTTGCAATGCATAAAAATGAAACATCATGTCTTAGTGGTTAACTACTACACATACTTGTGAACCAAGCTAGAATATTTTTCAAACATCATTTCACATTTACTCATGAGATTAATCACTTTACCCAATGCATTGGAGCGCTGTATAATTCTAGGTGCACCCATCACATTCAAACATTCATATTGCGCTATATAATTTCGGGCACACCCGTCACATCATAATATTATCATTATCATGCATTCCATATCGAACATATATCAAAATTAAACATAACAAAACCATCTAAAGTAATGGGTTACATCTCGTAAGAACAAATTCATAAACATTGGGTTCCCAAAAGAAAGAGGGAATAAAATACATGTTAAAAGAACCGTTCACATTGAGAGAGAAGTAGAAGGTGTGTTCTTAAAAAAGAGTTCTTTTGAAAAAAAAAAATTTGACATTAAAACCATTGAAAAAAATGTATATTATATGAATGTAAAGACAATGACGAAAAATTGATCTTTAAGGAGTATCCATATCAAAAAATTGGAGTGAAAGAGGGAGAACCCAAAGGAAGAAAGTTGGGTTCAAGAATTTTTCCTTACCTTGTATCTGAATGCTTCCTTCTCCTTAATGTAATGTATAATGAAATTATATTAATTAATTAGAAATATAGAACCTTTTTTACATTAATATTCTTAATTATATTTTTATTATGTGATTTTATGTTTTTTTAGATTAATTATAGAGCTTAAAAAACATTTTTTGGGAATGTTTGGTTTTATGGTTTTCTTGAGTGGTTCACTTGTATTCTTAAATTGAAGTTCAGGTAGAACATGGGTAAACATAAAGAACTGATATTAAATGTTATTAATGATATTACATGAGTTTGAATGATCTTATAATGAATTATATTACATCCATGTGGATGAATCATTATATAAGAATTAAATGATGACTGATTGGGTTAAATTGAGTGATTTTTCGATCATAATGAACTTGATTTATTTTATCACTAGAAATATTGTCATTAGATAGTTCCAGAACATTAAATTGAAGATAATAAAAATAAAATATTACGTTGCTTCCATAAAAATGGTTTCATGACAAGATATGAAGGTAAAAATGGAAGAAGAAAACATGTCGTTCTTGAAGCTGATAAATTAACACCTCACAAACAGCATTCTCTTTAATAAAATAAAAGGAAGAGGGAAAGGGGGATGGATGATATAATATACAATTAGAATCATAAAATTACAATACATGTATAATACTAGAGTTAAAATACCATTTTTATGAAGATATACGGGGAGAGATCAATAAATTAACTTGAACTTGAATGGAAAATTAAAGGAGAAGAGGGAGAGAAATTACCTCTTAAATCCTCCTCTTGAGATCCTCCTTAAGAAAGCTAGGCTTGGTCTTTTGATGAGACCAGAATCTCTTGAAAGTGGGAGAGGGTCTAGGGAGAATGTTTGGGTAGAGTTTAGACAGGTATTCAATCTTGATATGTGTGAGGAAATGAGGGTGTGAAGGGTGGTATTTATAGTGGAGGGGAGATGGGTTTCCTTAATATAAAATTCATTAGTTTATTAATTTCCCCAAGGAAAAGGAATAGTGAATCTTCAATGATCAAGAAGAGTAGTTTTATCATATGATACCCAACCAATTTGTCTCAAATCAGAAGAATATCACACATGACTCTATAATTATCTTATTTAGCTTATTTTGTAAATTATTGTATTTCACTATTCATCAAAAATTCAAGTATCTCAGAAAAATCCCATAAATTTACCCCAACCATTTTTCGATGTGTAGAATCCAAAAATGAAGTCCATTTTTCAAAAATAATTATCTAAATAGTATTTATTTAATATTTAATTTAAATCATAATTTACTTAAAAACAGTTTATAAAATTAAAACTGATTTTATAGTGCTTTTAAAAATTACGTAGGGTCTTATAAAATTTTCTAAAAACTATAATCCATTGATGAACAAATTTTAGGAAAATAAATTTTATTTTAAATTAATTAATCAATTATAATTATTTATTTATGACTTACAAAATACCAAAATGTTTAATAAGGTAAAATTGTCACTTTCTTAGATGTCTAAATTTTATTTAATTATTCATCGGTAAGGTAACTCTTATTTTGGATGATTTACTATTCATAAGGGTTGTATTACTATTCATAAGGGTATGTTATTATTCATAAGGGTGGGTTACAATTCACCAATTATTTTTTTTATTAGACTCCAAAAATCATCTTGAACACAACCGTGTATGTCATATTTTCATAATTCCCAATACAGAAGTGACAAATTTATGTTTAAAAGTCACTGAGCACTTAGTAGTTCATTATGTTGTTTTTTCATGTGATTTTATGAAATAATTTTAAGAAGGTAATTTCCATTGAAAAACGTTGTGTAATTACATCTAACACCTAGGATATAACTATCTTCAATACTAACAAAGTGTTTTCTTACATAGAATAAGTGTTTCATGCATTTTATATTAAATTTATTTATTTTTACATAGGGTTATACATTCTTCCCCCTTAGAAAAATTTCTTCCTTGGAATTACCAGAATGTTACCTCATAAAATTATTTGGCTAGTTCTTTATTATAAGTTCCTCGGGCTCCCACATCACCTCTTCAATTTTATGATTTTTCAAAAAGTACTTTTACAAGTTGAGCTGTTTGATTCCTCAACACCTACTCTTTAGTGTCCATAATTTTGATAGACTCTTCATAGTAATATAAGTTACGTTCCAATTCTATATGTTCATAATTGAGTACTTTTGTAGGGTTTTGCATGTACTTTCTCAAAAATAAGACATGTATCACATTGTGAACCTTATAAAGACTAGGAATCATTTCTAAATGATAAACCACAGCTTCAATTTTATCCATAATTTCAAAAGGTCCTATATACCTAGGTCTCAGTTTCCCGTTCTTCCAAAATATTATAACACCCTTCCAAAGAGTTAATTCCAAGAAAACACGACCTCCCATTTAAAATTTCAAATTATACCTTCGATTATCAGCATATCATTTTTTTCTTTCATTGATCTAATTTGATATGGGTTTGAATAGTCTTTACTTTTTTTGTTGTTTCCTCCACAAGATATTGGCCTATAATATTTCTTTCACCATCTTCATCCAAACATGTTGGTATACGACATCTTTTTTTATACAATTCCTTATATGGTTCTTCTTTTATACTTGAATAGAAATTTTTATTATAGGTTGACTCCACCAAAGGTAAATACTGATCCAACATACCATTAAAATTAATTGATCACGATATGAACATGTATTACAATATTTTTATCATCCTTTTTGATTTACCATTAGTTTGAGGGTGATAAATAAAACTCAATTGAAGCTTAGTATCCAATAATTTATGAATAATTTTCATGAATTTTTATCTAAATTGTGGATCACGATCAAACACAATTAAGATAGGTTCTCTATGAAGTCTCATAGCATCATTAATATTGGGGGTTTCAAGGAACTCTAGTGGAAATTCCTCCCTTATAGAAATAAAATTTGCAGATTTGGTGAGTTGATCAACAATTACACTTATTGAATCATTATTTCATGGATATTTGGGTAATCTAGTGAAAAAATACAGAGTAATGTCATTCCATTTCCATGTAATAATAAGAAAAGTTTTCATAAATCATCTAGGATTTTTTCTTTCAACCTTTACATATTAACAGAATAAATATATTGATACATAATCAACAATTTTCCACTTCATGTTGTCCCACTAGAAATGTTCCTTCATATCTATATACATCTTAGTGCTACTAGTGTGTATAGAGAAATTCAAACTATGGGTGTTATCCAATAACTTCCTTTTTAGATTGGGTATAGAGGGAACACAATGCCTCTGTCCAAATTTCAGAATTAAATCTACACAAATGAAGCCAACCAACTTCCCATCATTCACACCTTTAATTTTCCATTTAAAGATTCTCATCATCATGTTGAGAACCTTTAATTATTTACAATAATTATTTTTTGGTGACCAATTGAAAAAGTAGTGATGATTATCCTTATTTAATAATTCACATATCCATATTTACTAGATCCAAGTACATATGATCCTTATCAATTCTAATTTTATTTTAATATCGGTGATCCTTTCTGATCAATGCATTGACTACCTTATTTACCTTTCTTTGGTGATAGTGTATGGAACAATAATAATCTGTTAATAGATCAATCCATCACTATTTCCTCATATTGGTTTTTCTCTATGGGAAGATTTATTTTAAGCTCTTATGATCTATATATATCTCACATCTTTCTCTATAGAGATATGGTTTCTATATCTTTAGTGAAAATATTATAGCTGATAACTCAAGATCATGAGTTGGATAGTTCTATCCAAGAATATTTTACTGTCTTGATGTAGAGGTAATAACTCTATCATTATGCATAATTACACAACCAAGTCCTTTCATTGATTCATCACTATAGATAATAAATTCACTATTTCCTGATGATGAAGATAGGATTAGAGCATTCATTAATATACTCTTCAATTCTTCAAAATATTCTTCACATTATTTTGTCCATATGAACTTAATCCCTTTACAAGTAATCTTTATCAACAGGTTGTCTTAACAGGTGAAGTTTTAAATGAAACACTGACAATAACCTGCTAAACCAATAAAACTATGTACCTTGGTTATGTTCATTAATTTAGTCCATCCATGAACTGCCTTTTTATTCTCCAGATCCACTAAAATTCCATCTATCGAGATAATAAAAATCAGAAAAGAAACTACTTAAATCTAGAATTCATACTTTCTAAACAACCCATATTATTCATTTCTTCTAAGAGTCTTCAGAATAATGTGCATGTGATTATCCAGATCTTTATAGATTTAAGAGTATACAATGATATCATCAATAAATAGCAAAAAATTCATCATGATATTCCTTGAAAACTTTATTCATTTTATCAATGAAATAAGAGGGATTACTAGTCAGTCCAAAAGGCATTATTGTAAACTCATAATGCCGATACTTGGTACAAAATAATGTTTTCAGAATATCTTCCTTCCTCACAAACAACTGATGATATCCAGATCCAAGGTCAATCCTCAAAAAATATTTGGCTCTGTGAAGTTGTTCAAATAAATCCTCAATGTGAGGAAGAGGATACTTAGTATTTATCATATCAACATTGATCTCCATGTTTTCAATGCACGAACTCATAGATCCATCATTCATATTGAAAAAAAAGAATAGGGGCTACCCATGGAGAAACACAAGGGCTGATAAATACTTTATCTATCAGTTCATCTAGTTGTTTATTCAGTTATACTATCTCTACAATGGCCATTCTATAATTAGTTTTTGGTATAGGTCTTCAACCAGGAATTAAATCAATAGTGAACTCAACTTCCCACTATGGATGATGTTCAGGTAAATCCTCTTGAAAGATAAAAATGTATAATTTCACAATTGGTACATCCTAAATTTGAATATTTCATTCCTCGCCTATATAAATTTCATTTTCATCCACCTAAATAATAAAATTTAGTAGATTTTTTGGGGGAGGATCTAGTTAGGAATTAGATTGTGAGGTTTTTTCTCTAAATTTAATGGATTATATATACTTTTCAAAAGTTTTATCCCCCCTCCTTGCAAAATATTCTAACATCACAGATTGAAATAAAATATATTCCAATAATTATATATAAGTCAATCATGGGTACGATGATAAGGTCTGAAACTAAAGAATATTTTTGCATTATATAGGGGGTGTATTGACACATCTTTATTACAATGATACTCCCCTTATGTATTTTAAATAAAAGATACATTGTTAAATCAAATTAGAAATGCCTAGTTTTCACGGGAAACTGAGAAGATATAAAAGAATGTGATGATCCATAATCCAATAAAGCATTTTCTAATTTTGATGAAATGATTTATGTACCTACCACCACATAATTAGGAACGTCAATATCAGTATTTGTGATATCATAAGTCCGGACTTTCTTTATAGAACTTTTCTAGGGAAGTTTTCCATGAATATTCAAAAAGAAATTACAACATGTCGCTTCTCTTTAAAATTGTAGCATTGAACATTTGTAGATTATTTCATTCCCATGAAATCACAAAATTGGTAGCCTTTTCATCCATTCTTTCAAAAAACACAAATACACTTCAGGAAAGTACTAGGGTGATTCTTCCCATAATTATAATAGGATATAAAATAAATTCTTCCCTTCTTCCCATTTTACTTATTTCTTTTTCCAATGTTTTTAGAATCCCTCTTATTCTCATTCATTCCTTTAATATCATAAGACTTATAGAATTACTTTTCTATCTTGATAGTACATGATACTATATCTTCATATGATGAAAAACTTTCGGTGACTAGTTCCATTCAGATTAATGGATTTAAAACATCAATGAATCGATCAATATTTCTCCGTGGATTACATATGTTGTCCATGAAATGCCTTGAAACCCATGTAAAGTTAGCTTCATACTTTTCTACGTTATCACCCTCTTTTTGCATCAGATTTAGAAATGTCATTTCCATACACTAGTAGAATATTTAGCTTCCTAGTTGGGGTAAATATAGACACCGCCATTTGGAAGTCACTTTTATATCAAGAGCAACCTCCAAATGGCGGTCACTATATTTTTACACCCCGAATCTAAAATTTTTCATCCCCCTCATTTACCCTCCCCAACCCCACGACCTAATCCCCTTGCCGACCCACAACATCTCCCTGTTCACCCTCTCATCGACCCCGATACCCAGGCGACCTCGATACCCCGACGACCCCCCTGTTTACCCTCCCCAACCCCACGAACTAATACCTTCCCCAACCCCACGACCTCCCTATTCACCATCCTAGTGACCCCGATCCCCTTTCCCCTGTGATGTGCCCCCCACAACTCGGAGACACCCTCGCGGCCCTAGTGACCCCCACCCCTTGCCTCTGTGATGTTCCCCCCATGACCCCGGCGACTCGGGCGACCCCGACAACCCCGGTGACCTCCAACCATTTGCCTATGCATTGTGCCCCCATGACCCCAATAACCCCGAAGACCCCACCCCTTGCCTCCACACTGTTCCCTCCCATGTCTCTGAGACACCGCAGTGACCCCCACCCCCACCTCCACGCTGGACAGTCCCACGATTGTTCCCTCCCGGCCCTACTGCACCCCTCCGATGAGTTGTATTTTATCCTAATTTTTCAATTATAAGGTTAATAATATTGTAGTTTCCTTATTCATAGTTCGGACCACCAATTTTTCACATCTCATAGAAAATTTCAAGTTATTCAAATCTATTCCCTGTGGATAAATTTTCTTCATATGTGATGTATGATTCTTAATAATAAGATTATTCCTAATTTCATCGTTGCTCCCACCTCCCTTTTTTCTATTTTATGGAAATATGTCCAGTTTTTTGTACATGTTGTTTTGAGATGGAAACCCCATTCTTTTGGGATCCAGCATTTGAAAAAATCTTCCTACTCATATTCAAATCTACCCATGACAATGAGGTAGTATTTTTTAAAAATTTCATTGCCCATGTATGTATAGAATTTGACTTTTCTCCAGCACTGTTTAATAAATAAAATTCAGTGCATTCATCTCTTTTGGTACTGTGGGTGATCTTATTCTATGTGCATGAGATGGATACATTCCCAAAACCTCTCAATATCACATTACCATCAATTTTAGCCTTCTTAAAAAACAAGAATATTATATAAAGTACTTATGGAAACCATCATTCTTCCAGTATATAGGGAGTATTCAAGTTGAGCTACTTCTAGATTTCTCAACTTGTCTCCAATCTCTAAGGATTTCATATTGAGGGAATATTTTTTAACCTCAACTAACTTTATCTGCTCTTCCCCATATTTTTTCACCGTTCAGTTCTACTCATAAAGAATCATTATCAACTATTGATGTAAATGGACTAGTTCTTTTATCATTTTTACCTTTATATCCAGTTGTGTATCATTGACATTCATCATGACTTTATTTAATTTTTCCAGTGCATGGAATACTTCATCAAAAACACTCTTCCACACATTATTCTTACAAACTAATAATTTAAAGTCTTCATCAATTAAATAAAATATTTCTTTTCAAACTGTGAAAAATTCTTCCTTGGATTTAATATTCTTAATAAGGGAGTTAAAACAAGTTACCTTTTCAAAAAATGCCTCTTCTATTACATCTGCCACTAATTCTAGATGTTATTTTACTACAAATGGGATCTTGAAAAAATTCAATATGTAGGAATAAACCTCAGAAAAAACATTCTTCAGATACAGAATTTGTAATGTCTCAGATTTTTCTGTATATTATTTTAGTATTATATGGGAATTATTTCGAGACCAGGCATTGAGACGGCGTGCAGTTCTGAGGCCCAGTGATCATGGAAGAAATATTTGAATTTAATTAAATAATTAAATGATGCGGGCATATGGTTTTCTTGAAAAGGTGGAATAACTATTGAACGGGTGCTCGGATCAGAAATCTAAGGGCACCGTTGCATTCAGAGCAGCGAGTTTACCTTTGGAGAGACCTAACATCGGCTGGCACAGGTCAATGGTGAAATCTGGTTTTTTGGATGTAATCGTAATAAAATATTTAACAAAAATATTTTATTAAATATTTCTACAGCGAAGTATTTTCGATTAATGATTTCACAGGGGATCAGGTTTATAGATCTCATAACCATGAATTTCCCCTGGAGGCACTGGGAAGCTTTGGAGAAAACCTCCCAAAGCGGCGATGATGTTCTTAATGAGTTTCGCCGGCGACGACGACGCGACGACTGGATCTTCGCCAAAGAATACTGCGGATCCTGTTAGGACGTTTGATGTTGTTTTATTTTCTTGTTCTCGAATACCTACGACGAACGCGGACTAATCTACAAACAGATTAGATCACCGATCATTCGTTATGTAGGGCATGTGTGATTTGGAAATTTTTATTCGTAGATCCAAACATCCATAATTTAAATTTGTGGATTTGTTTTGGTATAATATAACAGCGACAACGCCGGATCGTCATGAATAACGATCGAGGTTCGTCTCTCTTGTTTGTGGCTGATATTTCTTCCCTGTTCTTTATGGTGACTTCTCGTTCCTCCCTGCGTTAACCCCTTTCGTGAGGAACTGATTGTTGTGTATCTGATTGTTGGCGCAACTATCTTAAATCAAAGATATGACATTGAGATGACCTCGAAGATGTGTGATGGTGATGGTGACAGATGAATCAATACGGTTCGGGAGTTCTCGTTCTTCAAGAGTTTTTGTGCGGGTGAATCGGGATGCATTATGAAGGCCGATCGGAAGCCCAAAACCGAAAGAATCAGTTTTGTAAAGGTGGGACAACCTCAAATCCAATGTTTCATGATGATCGGACAAATGAATCAAGAATCTGAAATCCACCCGAGGTGCGAGGAAGAAGATGAAAGTTCTGGAGAATTCCTAACTACATGGTGTGTAGTATGGGCTACACGACATGTGTTCGTCAGTAGACCACCTGGCATGTACTCTGGGAGTACACAGAACCGGGTTGGGTACACGTCCAAGGACACGGTGTGTATACCCTTCCCCAGCCAAACCTAGCTAGAATACACAGGATACCTTGTGTACTAGTACACGGGCAGAGTGACACGGGTTGAGGCCATGTACGGGCACATGGCCAGCATACACGGAGTGAACCCCGGACACTCGGACATGGTGTGTAATCCTTCTACACATCGTGTAGTTACATTTTATATGACAAGCCTTAAGACACGGTCTGTTTTACATGGGCAATACTTGGAGTCAAGGAACACCGCATGTGACCCTACTACACGCTGTGTAACCTATTTTACATGGCTTAAACCATTTGTCTTCTGTGACATGGACTAGCTTTCTTGGGGTTCACACCCTTGGTCTTTCCCTTGAAGGTTTATAGTATCATTTCCTATGTAAATGATTATGATCCCTTCTGTTGGACTTCTTGAATAGAGTTGTTGGATCCCCTCTGTGAGACTTAGATCCAGATCATATATTCCTTCCTAGTACACTAGGTAGAGTTCTTAGTATCGACGTGACATACCTTACCTGGGCGTCGATCCTCTGCTTAGCGGATTTGTTCAGACTGAGTTGTTGGAATCACCCCATAGCTATTGGTTGTGATCCACATTTGAGTATCGTATTCTTAAGTACTTGTGGAGTGATTTCTCCCGAAACGAGTGCATTGTATCTCTCTCTTCAGACCTAGGAGTGTGTTCTCCCTGTTACATGCTTAGTGGAATCTTCGAGATGGATCTTAGTGGTGGTTTCGGCTAGTCGATCATGTATGAGTATATCTAGATATTCTTGTTATATGTTCTGTAAACATATACTATGTAGAGCTAACTGTATCATCCTTTGTGGTATTTCATTTGTGGTTTTCGGGGTGTCCAACTGGGTATTGTTATACTCACCCCTGCACGGGCCTTGCCCGCACGTGCCGTGTCTTATGCAGACGAGCGAGCCTTTGATAGTATTCATGGTGGACCAGGATTGGACACTACTTAGTGAGATCAGGCATGCCGAGGTGTGTTCCTATGCCTATGGATTTCTGTCCCAGCACCTTTCTATACAGGTTGGACTTTGTTGCAGACTTTATTTTTATGGGTTTGTACTTTTGGCCCAGGGTTTTACTTTACCATACTTTACTTTCCTGTCGTACTCTGTTGGTTGTGATTATAGTGTATGCATGCATTTCCATTTCAGTAGTTTTTACTTTTCAGCTTTGTGGGCTTGGAGATGTGTGTGCATGTGTATAGGTTTGTATGCAATGTATCCCATGTTAGTGACATGTCTACTCGGTGCTAGTCACCAGCCCCTTGACTATTGAAGGTGGGCTTGGGGAGTTACGGAACGGGCCCCTCTAGGACGGGTCGTGATAGAGTGGTATTAGAGGTGGTTGGTTCTACCTTTGGACTGGGAGTCTTTGAGTTGGTTTGGGGCAATAGTGTTAAGTGTTTCGAGTTCGGCTTTCAGGCTAGGGACCACAGTGTTGGTAAGGGTGGCCGACGTATCCATACACCAGGACTCTGATAACTTGCTTTCCGTTTCGTAACATGAGAACATTAGTTGCATGGGAAAATAATGGTACATGAATTATATAATAATGGGTTGTGGTTTTCATGTCCTTCTTGAGTCAGCTCTCCAGATATACTCACTGGTTGTGATACATCCCATTTCCTTATAGTTTTCCTCCACGATGCATACCTGCTAGGATCAAGTAGCTCGATCACGAGGATGACCCTCTTAGTGACGAGGTATCGATATAGGGTCTAGATCCCCTGGTTTTACCTCGGTGTAGTGTTCCAGTTATTCCACCACTTGTGGAGCGGTGTTTAGTGCCTGTTGTACCAGCAGAGGAGGCGCGCAAGCTGAGCGCACTCCATGAGTTTTAGAGATACAGACCCCTTAGGTTCTGAGGTGAGCTTGACCCTCAAGCAGTAGAGGACTGGCTTGTGGTAGTGGCCAGAGTCTTCTGTTTGGTCAGGACACCAGCAGACCGGATGGTGATCCTGGCAGCGAGCCTTCTGCAGGGCTCGGTAGGGAAATGGTAGAGTTTGGTTTTCCAGACTCACGACGAGGTGACTCTTGCATGGTCAGAGCTTGAGAATATCTTCAGAGAGTAGTTTTCACCAGTTACCCTGAGAGCGGTACATATACAAGAGCTTTTTCAGCTTCAGTGGGGACCATGACGATGGATGAATATTCATCTAGGTTTACCGACCTCTCACGGTACTTGATGGAGATGGACAGGGATCAGTAATTTAGAGCTCATACTTTTGAGCGGGGCTTGTGTAGAGACATCCGGGTGGTCGAGAGCTTCTTGGCAGAGTAGAGATAGCCATCAGTTGTCAATAGTGAGTGAGCTGGAGTAGAGACCTCAGAAGCAGGGAGCCGACGTCAGGGACCCAGGCGGGGGAGACATTTTCAGAGGAGATCCCAGGAAAGGGGATCTTCCGTACAGGGTTTGCAGGGCACATTCATCTAGCCTTGGGAGAGGTGATGTTACTCATGTGATGGCAGGGGACATCTTTCTCGAGATTGTCCGACCCACCATACTACTGACAAGAGGCATTGGATGGACCACCGAGGAAGAGGCAACGCATGGAGCAGACATATCCGCGAGGTGGAAGACATGGAAGAGGAGATGGGAGTGCAGTGGGAGGTGGTCGGTGCTTTGATAATTTACCACCACCACCCCTAGGAGGTCCACCACAGGCTCAGGGAGTAGGTAGATAGAGGCAGGGACAGCTGTAGGTAGCAGAGGCTTATAACCCAGGTACTCCTGGAATGATTAGAGGTATGATCTGTGTCTTTTCTACTTTGGATGCCATACTGATAGACACAGGTGTTAGTCATTCTTTTCTTTCTTCTTATCTTGTTCGAGACCCTGAGATTCTAGTTGAACCTTTGAATCGACCCTTATGCTTAGAAACACTGAATGGAGAAGATTCAGAGATCACACACCTTTGCAGATAGTGTGACCTATCCATTGGAGGTGAGAGTTTCGGTTGGAACCTCTTGGTGGTAGCGTCGAGGCCTTACGATGTGATTCTTGGTATGGATTGGATATCCACAGTTAATACCTAGATTGACTATTTTAGGTGAAGGGTGTGGTGTGTCCGCAGTGATTGGATGAGGATCTCATTCATCAGTGAAAATGAGACCCAGGCAGCACAGGATGGACTCGTGCACAGGAGGGTACAGGTGATTTCACACTAGTTGGCTAGCCTATACCTTGGCACAACAAATGTTACGAGTTTCTAGTTTCCAGCAGTAGTGTCTGAGTACGAGGATTTCTTTCTAAAGGATATCCCCGGACTACCTCCCCATCTGGAGATAGATTTCTGCATTGAGTTGCAACCTAGGACGACACCAATATCAGCATCAGCATATCGGATGGATCCTACAGAGCTTCATGAGACGAGAGTGTAGCTGGAATACTTTCATAGGAAGGGCTTCGTGAGACCCAGTGTTTCACCCTGGGCGGCCCCAGTGTTGTTTTCCAAGAAGGCAGACGGGAGCTTGAGGCTGTTTGTGGATTATCGGCACTTGAATCAGGTGACCGTGAAGAACTGGTATACACTACCAAGGATCGATGACCTCTTCAACTAGTTAAGTGGGGCACAATGGTTCTAGAAGGTTGATCTATGATCAGGCTATCACCAGTTGCGAGTATGGGATGAGGATATACTGAAGATGGGTTTTAGAAGTCGTTACGATCACTTTGATTACTTGGTGATGCCCTTCGGTGTGACGAACGCCCCGACAGTGTTTATAGGATTCATGAACCAGATAGTTCAGCCCTATCTAGATCGGTTCACAGTGGTCTTCATTGATGATATTCTTGTGTACTTTGCGTCCAAGGAGGAGCACGTGTGACACATAATAATGGTTCTGGACACACATCGAGAGCACCAGTTGTACGGGAAACTCTCGAAGTGTCAAATCTATATATAGGAAGTCCACTTTCTGGAACATGTTATCTTAGCCGATGGTGTAGCAGTGGACCCAGCCAAGGTAGAGGTAGTGTTAGCATGGGAGCTACCCCGGAGTGTGATGGAGGTGCAGAGTTTCCTTGGTTTGGCAGGATACTATCAGAGATTCATTCTAGATTTCTCCAGGATTTCAACACCAATGACAGCTTTGACCCGAAAGGGGCACCCTTTTGTGTGAACCGAGAGATGCCAGCAGGCTTTTCAGCAGTTGAGACAAAGTCTGATGAGCACCCTGATCATGGGACTACAAGAAGAGGGTTTCAAGTACGTAGTTTTCTACGACACATCCGGAACCAGGCTTGGTTGTGTCCTGATGCAGAGGAAAGTGGTGATTGCCTATGGCTCATGTCAGTTGAGGCCACATGAGCTAAAATACACGACCCATGATATTGATTTTGCAGCGGTAGTCTTCACATTGAAGTTGTGGAGGCACTACCAGATGGGCGAGTGGTTTATCATCTACTCTGATCACAAGAGTCTCAGATATATCTTTTCACAGAAGGATCTGAATTTGAGACAGAGGCGGTGGCTTGAGTTCCTGCAGGATTATGACTCTAAGAACATTTATACTCCTAGGAAGGGGAACGTTGTGGAAGATGCTCTCAGTAGGAAATCCAGTTCGCAGTTGCTGGATGAGGCGATGAGGTAGTTGGCCTCTTTACAGTTATCCTTCATAGATAGAGATGAGGGAGCTTACCTACAGTCAATGGTTGTTACCCCTCCACTATTACAGTGAGTCAGGGAAGCTCAACTTGAGGATGCTATCTATGAGACTCTACGTGCTCAGATATCCACAGGTGATACTGCTGATGGATATTCAAAAGGTGGGGAGCACATTATTATTTTCCGAGGGTGCACAGTTTTACCAGGGATGTTGTGAGAGGAGGTTCTAATGGAGTTCCATACATATACTTTGGCGGTGAATCCAAGCATTGTAAATATGTAACAAGACCTCCAACATTAGTTCTGGTGGCCGGGAATGAAGAAAAGTGTGGCCGAGTTTGTTTCTCGGTGCCTTACTTTTCAACAAGTAAAGGCTGAGCACCAGGTTTCAGCAAGTTTGACTCAACCCCTTGAGGTGCCAAAGTGGAACTGGGAAGGGATATCCATGGAATTCATGATGGGTTTACCACGTACATCCAGGGGCCACGATTCCATCTGGGTGATCCTTGAATGACTCACCAAGTCGGCCCACTTCCTAGCCATACAAGAGTAGAGTTCAGTAGAGAGCTTAAGATGCCTCTACATGAAAGAGATAGTTCTACTTCATGGAGCTCCATCAAAAATCGTCTCAGATTGCGATGCTCTTTTCACATCCCATTTGTGGAAGAGATTGCAGGATGCTTTTGGGACTCAGTTACGCTTGAGCACATCATTTCATCCTCAGACTGATGGTTAGATAGAGCTGACCATCCAAGTCCTAGAATATATGCTAAGAGCTTGAATACTTGACTTCGGTCGTAGATGGGAGGATCACCTGCCACAGATGTAATTCTCTTAAAACAACAGTTATCATTCCACTATTGGTATGGCCCCATTCATGGCTTTGTATGGGAGACCTTGCAGGTCACCACTTTGTTGGTCTGACCCAGGAGAGTCAGCAATCATGGGCCCATAGATGGTGAAATCTACTATAGAGAAGGTGCAAGTCATCTAGGAGTAGATGAAGACTTCATAGAGTCAGCAAAAGTCTTATGCTGACAAGAGATGGAGGCCCTTGGAGTTCGAGGAGGGAGACCATGTGTTCCTTCGGGTCTCACCTCGACGGGGATTGCGAAAATTTGGCTTAGGCGGAAAGATATCTCCAAGGGCATCGGCCCTTTTTAGATACTAAGTAGAGTTGGAGAGGTGGCGTACTGCTTGGATCTACCTCCTTAGATGGACCGGGTACACAACGTCTTCCATGTGTCGTAGCTACGAAGGTATGTGCATGACCCATCACATGTTATCGACTGGGACGAGATGGACATCAATGATGGAGCAACCTTTTCTGAGTACCCAGTGGAGATCAAAGATTGGCAGTAGAAGATCCATTGTGGGTGAACTATTCACTTTGTGTGTGTCTGGTGGCAGCATGAGAATCTCCAGGAGAGCACGTGGGAGCGAGAGGCTCAGATCCGTGTGCAGAACCCACATCTTTTTTAGTATCCTTTGTTTTGTATTTTCGGGGACGTAAATCCCTATGGTGGGGAGGATGTAATGTCTTGTATTTTTCTGTATATTATTTCACTATTATATGAGAATTATTTCGAGACCAGGCTTTGAGACGACGTGTAGTTCCGAGGCCCGGTGAGCCTGGAAAAAATTGAATTTAATTAAATAATTAAATTATTTGGACATATGGTTTTCCTTAAAAATTGGAATAACTCCTGAATAGGTGCTCAGATCAGAAATCCTAGGGAACCATTGCATTCAGAGTAGTGAGTTTAGCTTATGCGAGACCTAACATCGGCTGGCATAGGTCGGTGGTGAAATCCAGTTTTTTGGATGTAACCGTAATAAAATATTTAATAAAAATATATTATTAAATAATTCTATAGAGAAGTCTTTTGAATTAAATATTTCATGGGGGATCAGGGTTACAGATCTCATAACCCTGAATTTCCCCTGGAGGTGCTGGGAAGCTTTGGAGAAAACCTCCCAATGCGGCGACGACGTTCTTGATGAGTTTCACCGGCGACGACGACGCTATGACCAAATCTTGTCTGAATAATGCCACGGATCTAGGTATGACATTTGATGTTGTTTTCTTTTCCCATTCATGAAGACCTACGACGAACACAGACTAATTTACGAACAGATTAGCCCGCGGATCGTTTGTTATTAGGGGCATGTGTGATTTGGGAATTTTTATCGGGAGATCCAAACATCCATGATTTAAATATGTTTATTTGTTTTGGTATGATCTAATGGCGATGAACTTGGGTCATCATGAACAATGATCGAGGTTTTTTCCTCTTGTTTGTGGCTGAGATTTGTTCCCTGTTCTTCATGGTGACTTCTCGTTCCTCCCCGCTTTAACCCCTTTCTTGAGGAATCGATCATTGCGTATCTGATTGTTGGCGCAACGATCTGAAATCAAAGATCCGACATTGAGACGAACTAGAAGAGGTACAATGGTGAGGGAAACAGACAAATCAATACGGTTTGAGAGTTCCTGTTATTCGAGCGTTTTTTCGGGTGAATCGGGATGCGTTATGAAGGCCGATCGGAAGCCTGAAACTGACAAAATCGGTTTTGTAAAGGCGGGATGACCTCAAATCCTGAGTTTCATGATGATCAGACGTCTGGATCAAGAATTGGAGATCCACCAGAGGCGCGAGGAAGAATATGGTAGTTCTGGAGAATTCCTGACTACACGACGTGTAGTATGGGATACATGACGTGTGTTCGTCGGCGGACCACCTGGCATGTACTACAAGAGTAAACTGACACGGGTTGGGTACACGGCCAAGGACACGGTGTCTATACAATTCCCCAACTAGACCCGACCAGAATACATGGGATACCCTATGTACTGGTACACGAGCATAGAGACACGGGTTGTGGTCGTGTACGGGCACATGGCCAGCGTACACGGAGAAAACCCCAGACACTCAGACACAGCGTGTAATCCTTCTACATTCCATGTAGTTACATTTTATATGACAAGCCATAAGACATAGGCCTTTTTACTTGGGTAGTACCCAGAGTCAGGGAACACGGCGTGTGACCCTACTACAGGTCGTGTAACCTATTTTACATCACTTGAGCCTTCTGTCTTCTGTGACTTGGACTATCTTTCTTGGGGTTCGTACCATTGGTATTTCCCCTGAAGGTTTTTGGTATCGCTTACTACGTACAGGAGTATGTTCCCTTCAGAAGTACTTCCTGAATAGAGTTGTTAGAATCCCCTCTGTGAGACTTAGATTCAGATCCTTTATTCCTTCCCAGTACGCTAGGTAGAGTTCTTGGTAACGACATGACCTTACTTACCCGGGCGCCGATCCTCTATGTAGTAGATTAGTTCAGAATGATTTGTTGGAATCACCCCATAGCTACTGGTTGTGATCCTCAGCTGAGTATCGTATTTTTAAGTACATGTGGAGTGAGTTCTCTCGGAACGAGTGCATCATATCACTCTCTTCAAACCTAGGAGAGTGTTTTCCCTGTTACGTTCTTAGTGAAATATTTGAGCTAGATCTTAGTGGTGGTTTCACAATAGTCGATCGTGTATGAGTATATATAGATATTCTTGTTATATGTTATATAAATATATACTGTGTAGATCTGAATGTATCGTCCTTTGTTGTATTTCCTTTGTGGGTTTCGGGGTGTCCTACTGGGTATTTTTATACTCACCACTGCATGGGGCTTGCCCGCACATGTTGTGTCTTGTACAAATGAGCGAGCATTTGATATGATTCTAGGTGGACTAGGACCAGATGGTGCTTAGTGAGATCAGGTAGGCCGAGGTGTGTTCCTACAGCTACGGACTGCAGTCCCAGTACCTTTCTTTATAGGCTGGACTTTGTGGCAGACTTTATTTTGATGGGTTTGTACTTTTGGCCCAGGGTTTTACTTTACTATAATTTACATTCCTGTCGTACTCTGTTGGTTGGGATTATAGTGTATACATGCATTTCCATTTCATATTTTTTTATTTTTTAGCTTCGTGGGCTTGGAGATGTGTGTGTATGTGTACAGGTTTATATGCAATGCCTCCAATGTCGGTGACATGCCTACTCGGTACTAGTCACCATCCCCTGGCCTATTGGAGGCAGGCTTGGAGAGTTATGGAACAGGCCCCTCTGGGATGGGTCATGACAAAAGTTTTCTTGTAAGCCAAATTCACATGCACCAGCTACACAAATGATCATCAAAGTCTTCTTTTTTATTTTTCAACTACCATCCATTCTTAACTCAAAGGTGTAATACACAAATACCCTCATCATCTTCTTCTACCATATTTCTCTCTCTCTCTCTCTATATATGGATATATATTCAGGTATATCTACAAAAAGCTTCACCTCTTCTTCTTTCTCAAAATAATATCACAGTAACTACACTTCAATCTCCCTAGATATATAAAGACCATACAACATCATGTTCCAGTATGGAGAAACTCACTTCGGCTTAGAAACTTTTCATGAATACCTGAACAGAATCCATTTGAATCTGTACACACAAGGAGATCCTCAACTCTTCTTCATTCACCCTCAAATAGGTTCATATCAGTATAAGTTTAAGCCTGATGGTAAAACGATCATCATTGTAGCATCATCTCTATTATTCGTGAAAATTTAGCGAATCCATCTTCTTCCTCATGAAATACATATAGTATATCTTCTTCTATTTTAGTCTTGGGAAAATTCATATCCTTCCATATTCATATTAGGCTTGGATGATGGCTTCTCAAACCTTCATAAGGTTGTAAACTTGAATTCACAACACAAGAATCATCATATTTCACTTTCATCAGATCATTTTCTCACTTTAGTACTGTTTTCATTTCATATTTAATTAATCTTATATGATATTTTCTAATAAATATATTGAAATGAATAGAAAATATGAGATAATAAAATACCATCAAAACAATATTTGTAGACTTTCCAATCCTTTCCATTTTGATATAATCCTTTTTTTATCACATCCATTCATTTTTAAAATATTTGGCCCACTTCTCTTATTCCTTAAAGAATATCTTTACAATATAACACTTTTTTTGTATAACCTATATTTCACCAAAAATATTTAATTTTTTTATATTATAATTTGTATTTTTTACTTATTTAGTTGTCTTTTTGGACCACTCATGTGCTTCTTCTAGAAATTCTACCCCTTTTTATTCCGTCCATCGAACTCCTGTCGTAAAGCCACTAAGCCGTCATGGATCTGCAATCAAGTCGCACCCCATTCCACACGGTCGAGTCCTATACAGATAAGTTATGTTTTTCTTCTTCAATCTATTATGAAGTTTATTTATGAAAATTGTATTTCCCATTGAGACCTCTTAGAGAGAATATTTTTTTTATTCATGACTGAACCTATAAGATAGGTTTTTTGTCCTTAAAAATAGCTTTGAACTCATTGGTTTTTATGTTTTAATGATATGAGTTTCTTTTTGAATTTAAATTTTATATTTCAATAATTTTATTTCTATTAAATATAGATTTGGATAATAGGTGGTTTTATTTGAAAGATATGTTTTCTATTGAATGTTATGAGGGGATTAAGCGATTTATGGATTTAAACAATGGATTTACAAGCAATTTGATTAGTTTTTATGAAGAAAATATGCAAATACATATCTCTTCAAATAAGATAGTGTTACAAAACATCTGTTTTTGAATGGGTTTTTGAAAAACTATAAGACATGGAAACGTCATAGAGAAGAGTCCATTTCATGTCATCAATCAGTAAATATTCATATGAATATTGATTCGAGAATAGTTGATCCAATGAACATAATGATCAATGATATGATGCGTTAGTTTCAAACTATAGATAGTAATGTCTTAAATGACGAAGTTGGATTTGGTAATCCGAGTTCTTCTCCAGAAGTAGAATCATTGAAATTATTTGATATTCTTGATGATGCGCATATTGAATTATATCATGGATGCACTAAATTTAGTAAATTGTCATTCATCATTGAATTGCTACACCTAAAAGCCTTGAACCAGTCATTAGACACCTCATTCGACATGTTGTTTCTATTGTTGAATAAGGTACGCCCTGCTAGATCGAAGACTCCACAGACATTATATCAAGCTCCCAAGTAGACCGATGATCTTTGTTTTACATATGATACCATTGATGCATGCCGTAATAATTGTATGTTGTTCAGAAATAAGAATGTGTAATTAAATAATTGTACTATTTTCTATACATCCAGGTAGAAGGCCAATGAGATTAATCAAGGTATTCAGATTCTTCATGGAAAGTCTTAAATCAAGGGAAATATGTTTCTGCTAAGCAGATTCATTATTTTCCACTGAAACTGAGACTGCAGAGATTCTTAATGTTAAGTAAAATGGCTAAATTTATGACATGGAATTCAGAGAGAAACAAAGAGGATGATAAATTAACACTCCCTTCAGATTCTATGGCATGGAAAGAGTTTGATCAAAGACACCAAAACTTTTCATGGTGTGATTGTAATGTTCGACTGGGGTTGGCAGTAGATGGTTTTAACCCATTTATCTCCATGGATGGTGAAACACACAGTACATGGCCAGTGGTGTTAGTTCCATACAACCTTCCCCTGTTGGTATGTATGAAACAACCATTTCTCTTACCGTCGATTATAGTTGATGGACCATGAGGACCTAGCGATAAAATCGATGTTTATATGCACCCTTTGATTGATAAGCTACAAGAATTTTGGGCTGATGGTGTAATGAATTTTCACTCAGAAGCTAATGAAATGTTTAGACTCCACACCTCTTTGTTATGGGCAATTAATGATTTCCCAGCATATGCTAACTTATCAGGTTGGAGTAAAAAAGGAGAATTCGCCTGCCCTTGTTGTAATAAGAGTAAGAAATATATATGGCTTAAGAACTGTAGAAATGGGGAATATCTTGGTTATAAATTCTTTGTTCCTCCATTGCATAGGCTCAAGAAATACCGTGGGTCATTTGATGGGAATTGAGAGTGTGACCCATCAACACAAATACTATCTCGGGTTCAAATATGTGCACAACTAGATCAAGAAAACATCCATACAATGTATGATTTTAACTATTTATTGGCTCCTACATTTCCTTCTATTCCTGCCACAAATAGACACCATAGTCATAATTGGATGAAACATAGTATTTTTTTGAATTTCCTTATTGGAAATATAATATTTTAATTCATAATTTGGATGTGATGCACATTCAAAAAAAAATTTATGTGATAATATACTACAAACGATTTTAGGATTCAAGGGGAAATCAAAGGATAATGCTAATGCTCAACGTGATTTGCAAGAAATAGGATTGAGAAAACTTTACATTTACAACTGGGTGAAGGTAATCGGGCATACATGCATGCATCATTGTACACAATGAGTAAAAAAGAGAAACAAACCATTCTATCAATTTTGAAGACCATTAAGGTGCTAGATGGTTATTGATCTAATATTTTCAAGCGTGTCAATATGATGATCATGACATTAAAGTGGTTGAAAATTCATGATAATCATATTATCATTCAACAGTTAATTCATATAGAAATTAGTGATTGCTTACCTACCCAGGCTACTGAGCCGTTGATTTAATTTTCTAATTTTTTCTAATAGCTCTATTCAAGAAATCACCACATGAGTTATTTGAAAAAGTAGTAGGATAATATTGGACTTACACTATGTCACCTAGAGAAACTGTACTCGCCATCTTTTTTGATGTGATAGTTCACTTGACTATGTATTAAACTGGTGAAGTCATTGCTGGTGGTCCTATGCAATTAAGGTGGATGTATCCAATAGAGCGATACTTAAATACTTTGAAATAGTATGTGCGCAAAAAATCTCATCCGGAAGCTTCAATTGCCAAGGGATATTTAATGCATGTGTGTACTAATTTCTATACTTAATATATTGATGAGCTTAAAACAAAGATAGATAAACCCTCCCAGAATTATGAGGGTCCAATTGAAGAAGGAATAACATTTGATATGCACAACAATGAGTGTGTTCAAGCTCATCGATATGTGTTGTTCAACACTCCATTAGTTATTCAATTGATACAGTGCATTTCTTAGTTTATGTGTCTTTTATTTATATATTTATTTTATTACTTACCATTTATTGTGTTTTGATTTAGGAAACATATCATTGAGTTGAAATGGGAAAGGCCCCATGCAACTGACTATCAAATCCAAAAACATCATTTCAAAACATTTCATGAGTTGTTCAAGACTCATGTATGTATAAATTATTGCTCTAATATTTTTATAGCACAATTAGTTGTATTTTCACAATCCTTTATCCATTGAACAATGTGAAAATTGAAAATTTGAAAGATATGTGATTTAAGTACTCATACTGTGAGCAAAGAACTCAACCAACTAGCTGATGGACCATTTATTATAGGTCGTCGATATAAGTCCTTGGTTGCTAACAGATTCCGGTTTCGTATTATTGATGTTTACATGAATCGAGCCACACAAAATAGTGGTTTCGGTTGTTCTTTTGTTGGTGCTGGTTATTATTATAGATTTCTGAGGGATATTATTGAGGTTATTTATGGTCGTGGCTTAAAACACATATTGTTAAGGTGTGATTGGGTCGATCCATTTCGTGGAATGAAAGTTGATAACTTCCAATTTACATTATTAAACTTTAACAATATTCTCTATAAATATGCCTGAGTAAGTAATAAGCCCTTCATATTGATATCGTGGGCAAAGAAAGTTTACTTTTTCGACATTGATCTTGATTGGAAAGTTGTGGTAAAAATGTCTAGAAGAGTGGTGTTTCTGATTGATCAAGAGGAACCTGACGTTGTCATATTTCCTAATCAAACACTTGACCAACCAACGTATCTGTATGAGATAAAGATATAAAATGGTTTAGAGATACAATTGAAGGAGATATGAGAGAATTTAATGATTAGTGAAAATTGTAATTATATACCCATATTGTTTGTAAAAATATTTATTTGTTATATTCGTATAAAAATTGCTTGATTTAACTATAATTTTTTTAAAGTAGTTATGTCATAGGGTGATCACAGTGGTTCACATGATTTTGTTGGTATGTATGTTTTCATTTTTCTAAATTAATTGATTATAATTTTATATGTTTATTTCCCCAAATATTTCTAATTTTTAAAAAATTAAGTTATGTTGTAATTGAATGATAAATTTTTGTTTATTAGGATCTATGCATCTTCCAGTAGATGTAGAGGTCCCTATAGAGGGGTTCAATCTTAGAACTTTGGAGCCTGATTGGATGTGTTATTTGATGACACATTCCACCCAGTCAAAGAAGGTTCTACTATATTGATTCTTCAGTTTGTACATATGATATGAGATCCACATAGATTCCCCCTGACCACTCATGATTGGACTTCTTTCCCCTAGGATACGATTGACAGATTTTTGAAGGAGGTTCAGCAAAATTCAATGTTTAATTTTTCATGATATCGTTTTTATTATTGTTTTATCTATTGACTATTTTTTACCGGATAATTTGACATCCTGTACAGAGAGTTTTGGGCCGTATGTATGGACAAATACCAAAAATTATGGGAAGGATTACAAGGGGAGGGTGAAGAGAGATCACTTGATACCATTTGCAGGTGTGCCAGACATTCTACTGCGGGTCCCTTCGGGTATTCTTCCCATGAAGTGGTAGGATTTGGTTGTGTTTTGGTTGAGTGAGGCAACGATGGTAAGATTTGTTTCTTTTAATCTACAAATGACTAATTTTTAATTTGTCTATTAACTGAATACATTGAATGTAGAATGAGTCTGATCGTCATTCACATAATCAGGCGATGCAGGGTATACCTTCCAGACTTGGAACACAACATGTGTCACAACTCATACATGATGTAAATTTTGAATTTACTATTCATTCATATATTAAAAATACTGCAGTATAACATAGTGAATTAATTTATTATAGTTACACCAATGAGGTGAGACGATCGATCGAATATCCATATCGTCGAGGACTTGTAGGGCGGGAGATCCCGATGTTACTAGTGTAATAGTAAGAAAAATATTTACTTATAAATGTATTTTTTTATAAAAACTAATCATATTTGTTCATTGATTCATTATATGCTATAGGCTCAGTTTGACGCTCAGCTAGCAGAGTTTCCAAAGGAGAAACGTCGTAGTACTCTGCATAGAGATGACATATTTCAGCATGTCGTGGGGCGTGGAAGTCATGGATATTCCTTGACTTATGGTGGTGGTGTCCCACGATGTGCAGTTGTTAGAGTAGAGTCGATGGGTTCATGCAGAGATGCTGGGATGTGCACCCAGACTGAGATAGATGATGCCATGAAGGCTATGCAACAGAAGATGGATGCACAGTTTCAGGACTTACGTGCAGAGTATAAGGAGGTATTCTCACAGATGTCAGGACATATCAATGAACTAACGATGCAACGTCCTGTTGATAGTAGACAAGTTGCATCACTGGTAAACAATAAAACAAACCATACACATATAGACATTTATTGATATATGATTAAGATAAATAATATTGATATATATTTTAGGCTCCGAATATAGCTAGTGGACATCGTAGTGATATTGGTGATCCAGATGAGGATGAACATGCATGAGGTAATTTACAATTCCATTTTAATATCATAAATGAATTTGGAATTAATATTTTTTCTTGAACCTTTAGTTTTATTTACAGCTATGGGTTTTATTGTTTTAATTATTATAATTTAATTAATTCTTTTAAAGTTATCCTAATTCTTAATTATTATATATTATATAACACTTCAATTTATTAACACGACAACAACCGATGAGTGAATTGTCAGATGGTCAGGTAGACGACACATCAATCGGAGATGTCGTGTGACCACTGTGACCGAAAACGCACTTTTGGTGCCATAAACGACCAAAACATGATTTTAATGATAAAATTCATAGTTAATGACATCAAAATGACTTGAAATAACAGGATAAAATATAATTATTATTCATCATTTGTACGATTAGACGGCACGTCAATCAGACGTGCGGTTTGCGCGTTACAGCCGAATATGTGTTTTTTTTGATTTTTGTGCACTTGAGAAAGATGAGTGGGATGGTTAAAACCAGCCAAACGACCTTGGAATTCCATAAAATTAGAATAAAACAACCGAAGAGTGAATTTTGAAATGGTCGGGAAGACCACACATCAATCGAAGGTGTCGTGTGACCATGGTGACCAAAAATGTAGTTCTGGTGCCATAAACAACCAAAACAGGCATCCAATAGTCAAATGCATTACAAATGACATCAGAATAACTTAAAATCATGGGAAAAATTCTAATTATTTTTTCTTGACATGTACATGGAGATGACATGTCAATTGGATGTGCGGTTTGTGCGGTACAACCGAATATGTGTGTTTTCGGAGTTTGGCGCGCTAGAAAAAGGTGGGTGGGGTGGTCAAAACCAGCCGAACGACCTCATAATGCCATAAAATCAGACTAAAACAACAAGTGAGTGAATATTAAAATGGTTGGGCAGCCCCAAAAGTGAATCAGAGGTGTCGTGTGACCTCGGTGATCGAAAATGTACTTCTGGTGCCATAAACAACCAAAACATGCGTCTAATGGTCAAATGCATACCGAAAAACATAAGAATTACTTGAAATCATAGGAAAACATTATAATTATTATTCTTGACATGTACGCAGAGTCATAACATCAATCGGATGTTCCTTTTTCATGTTACGACCGAATATGTGTTTTTTAAGAGTTTGGCTCTCTTGAGAAAGGTGGGTAGGGTGGTCAAAACAGGCTGAACGACTTCAGAATTCCATGAAATCAGATAAAAACAACTATAGAGTGAATTTTGAAATGTTTGGGCCAACCACACGTCAACCAGAGGTGTTGTGTGACTGCGGTGACTGAAAATGCAGTCCGGGTTCCATAAATGACCAAAATAGGTGTCTAACTGTAAAATGCATTCCGAACAACATCGTAATGACCTGAAATCATAGGAAAATTTCTAATTATTTTGGCATGATGTGTACGTGGAGAAGGTATGTCAATAATCCGTGCGGTTTACGCATTACGGCCGAATATGTGTTTTATAAGAGTTTGGCACGATTGAGAAAGGTGGGTGGGGTGGTAAAAACCTGCCGAATGACCTCAGAATACAATGAAATCAGACAAAAACAACAACCGGCGAGTAAATTTTGAAATATTCAGGTAGAACACACGTCAATCGGAGGTGTTGTGTGACCACGGTGACTGAAAACATAGTTCTGGTGACATAAATGACCAAAACAGGCGTCTAACGGTCAAATGCATTCCAAATGATATCAGAAAGACTTAAAATTATAGGAAAACTTCTAATTAATTTTTCATTATGCGTACGTAGATATGACACATCAATAGGACATGTGTTTTTTTACGTTACGTCCAAATATGTGTTTTTTAAGAGTTTGACGCACTTGAGAAAGGTAGGTGGGGTGGTCGAATCAGCCGACCGACCTCGGAATGCCATGAAATCAGACGACAAAAACCAGCGGGTGAATTGTGAAATGGTCGAGCAGAACACATGTCAATCGAAGCTGTCGTGTGACTACGGTGACTGAAAATGCACTTTTGGTGCCATAAACGACCAAAACAGACATGTAACAGTCGGATGCATACCGAACAACATCAGAATGAATTGAAGTCATAGGAAAAATTCTAATTATATTTTTGGGATGTGTATGCATAAACAGAACGTCAATCGAATGTGCGGTTTGTGTGTTACGGCAAAATATGTGTTTTTTAAGAGTTTGGTGTGCTTGAGAAAGGTGGGTGGGGTTTTAAAAATAGGCTGAATGACCACATAATGCCATCAAATCAGATGACAACAACTGAAGAGTGAATTGTAAAATGGTTGGGTAAACCCCATGTCAATCATAGGTGTCATGTGACCGTGGTAACTGAAAACACAATTCTGGTGCCATAAATGACCAAAACAGGTGTTTAACAGTCAAATGTATTCGGAACGACATCGTAATGACTAGAAATCATAGAAAAACTTCTAATTTTTTAGTGTCTTGTACACGGTGACGACATGTCAATCGGACGTGGGTTTTTCACGTTACAGCTGAATATGTGTTTTTAATAGTTTGGCGTGGTTGTGAAAGGTGGGTGGGGTGGTCAAAACCAACCGAACAATCCCAGAATTCCATGAAATTAGGTGAAAACAATCGGCAAGTGAATGGATAAATGGTCGAGCAGACCACACATCAATCGGAGGTGTCTTGTGACCATGGTTATCAAAAACGTAGTTCCAATGCCATTAATGACCAAAACAGGTTTCTAATGGTCAAATGCATTCTGAACGACATCGGAATAACTTGAAATCAAAGGAAGACTTCTAATTAATTTTTCATGATTTGTACTTGGAGAAAACATGTCAATCACATGTGCTGTTTTAGCGTTATGGCCGAATATGTTTTTTTAAGAGTTTAGCGTGCATGAGAAAGGTGGGTGGGGTGGTCAAAACCATCCGAACAATATCGTAATGCCATCAAATCATATGAAAACAACCGGAGAGTGAATTTTGAAAGGGTTGGCCATACCACATGTAAATCAGAGGTTTCGTGTGACCTCAGTGACTGAAAACGCAGTTCCGGTTCCATAAATGACCAAAACAGGCGTCTAACGGTCAAATGCATTCCGAACAACATCAGAATGACTTGAAATCACAAGAAAACTTTTAATTTTTTTTGTGTGATGTGTATGCAGAGATGGTATGTCAATGATACATGCGGTTTGCGCGTTACGACCGAATATGTGTTTTTTAAGACTTTGGCACGCTTGAAAAAAGTGGATGGGGTGGTCAAAACCGGTAGAACGACCTTGGAATGCCATGAAATCAGAAAAAAAAAACTGGAGAGTGAATTTTAAAATGGTCGGGTAGACCACACGTCAATTGGAGGTGTCGTTTGACCACAGTGACCGAAAATGCAGGTTTGTTGCCATAAACAACCAAAACAGGCATATAGTAGTAAAATGCTTTCCAAATGACATCAGAATGACTTCAAATCACAGGAAAACTTCTAATTATTTTTTTGAGACGTGTATGTAGAGACGGAATTTCAATTGGATGTGCGGTTTGTGAATTATGGTGGAATATATGTTTTTTAAGATTTTGGCACCCTTGGGAAAGGTGGGTGGGGTGGAAAAAACCAGCCGAACGTCCTCGTAATGCCATGAAATCAGAAGACAACAACTGGAGAGTGAATTGTGAAATGTTCGGGTAGACCACACATCAATCAGAGGTGTCTTGTGACAATGGTAAACCAAAACGCAGTTCCAGTGCCATAAATGACCAAAACAGGCGTCCAACAGTCAAATGCATTCCGAATGAGACCAAAATGACTTGAAATCATAGGAAAACTTCTAATTATTTTTGCGTGATGAGTACGTGGATACTAAATGTCTATCAGACATGTGGTTTGCACAGTACAGTTGAATATGTGTTTTTTTGGTGTGTGGCGTGCTTAAAAAAGGTCTGTGGGGTGGTCAAAAATGGCTAAACGACCTCAAAATGCCATTAAATCACACGAAAACAACCGGTGAGTGAATTGTGAAATGGTTGGGTAGACCAAATGTCAATCGGAGGTGTCGTGTGACCGCATTGACTGAAAACGTACTTTCGGTGACATAAACGACCAAAAAAGGTGTCCAATGGTAAAATGCATTCCGAATGACATCAGAATGACTTCAAATCATAAGAGAACTTCAAATTATTTTTGCATGATATGTATGTAGAGACGACACATCAATTGGATGTACGGTTTTCACTATACGACCGAATATGTGTTTTTCGGGTGTGTGACACGCATGAAAATGGTGTGTGGGGTGGTCAGAACTGACCAAAAAACCTCGGAATGCAATGAGATCAGATGAAAAAAAACATATGAGTGAATTGTAAATGTTCAGGCAGAACACACATCAATCAGAAGTGTCGTGTGACCGCGGTTATCGAAAACGCACTTCTGGTGCCATAAACGACCAAAACATGCGTCTAACAGTCAAATACATACCAAACAACATCGAAATGACGTGAAATAATAGGAAAAATTCTAATTATTTTTGTGTGATGTGTACACGGAGACAACACATCAATCGGACGTGCGGTTTGCATGTTATAGCCAAATATCTATTTTTAAGATTTTGGAGCGCTTGAGAAATGTGGGCGGGGTGGTAAAAATTGGTCGAACGACCTCGAAATTCCATGAAATCAGATGACAACAACCAGTGAGTAAATTGTAAAATTTTCAGGCAGACCACGCATCAATAAGAGGTTTTTTCTGACCACGGTGACCGACAACGTACTTCCAGTGCCATAAATGACCAAAACGGGCATCTAACGGTGAAATGCATACCGAATGACATCAGAATGACTTGAAATCACAGGACAAAATTCTAATTATTATCCATGATGTGTGTCAGTATAGGGAACATCAATCAGAAATGTGGTCTAACTAGAACCATAGAATTAATGATTTTACATTTTTTAAAAGGTATTCAAAGTTATTAATATATTTTCAAAATCAAATACTTTCGATCTGTTATTATAAGATTGAATTGAAATACATGTTATTGCATTTCAATTATTTTTTTGGATGTTTTTTTCGGTATTAAATTTTTTATTATATTTTTTCATGCAGTTATATTTGATGGTGGATGTGGATGTTTGGAAGATGGCGAGAAGAAGAGATTTATATGCCTATGGGTTTAGATATTTTGGGAAAGTTCATTTTTTTGTGTTTCTGAAATATATGGGTTTTTATTGTATTTCTGTCATTTTTAAAAATAAAAAAAAAAATTCCTGTAGCGACCGCCAAATGGTAGTCATTATAGGTGATATCAGCAGAACCTATAGCAACCGCCATTTGGCAGTCGCTATAGCCAAATCCGAAATGGGCTATAGCGCTCGCTATTTGGCAGACACATTAGGTGCCACCGATATCACCTATAGAGACTTCCAAATGGCGGTCATTATAGTCCATGTCATCTCATCTATAGTGACAGCCATCTGGAGGATTCTATTAACAATAGCGACGATCCTAAAGCGTCCTCTATGTGGAATACTCTAGGTGGTCACTAATGGCCTTTAGTGATGGCTTTTGGCAGTCGCTAAAGGCCTTTATTCTACTGGTGATATATTCCATTTTTTCTAAAGGAATGTATATTTCTAATACTATTTACTTAAAATCCCTCCATTCCATATTTTTTGAATCTCATCCCCCTTTTTTTATTTTGAATCAATGACAACCATTGATTAGCATCTTTCGATAGATGATAAATTTCTATGACAACTTTATCCATTTTATTACTTCCCAAAGTGAGAAATAACATTTCTATGAAACTTATTTATTGCTCTGATATGAATGGGTTGGTTGTCCCATTAAATAATGAGGTTTCTTTTCATATAGCTGGCTAACATCACTTTTCCACATTTTTTATTAGTATTCTCCATATGGGTAATGTAATTGTTCATAACCTATGTCAGTTCTCCTAGTATATTTATAAGTTTCTCAACACCAGTTACAACATCGTTACCATATATAGGAGGAAAATCCCTCCATGGAATATGAACATTCATGTGGTTTCCATCCCTTCAACTAGGCGCCATTTCTAAATAGTGACATACAGTAGCCTAGGTTATAAATAATAATTTTCAATCTCAAATTAGAAAATACATAACATATATTGAAATCCTATGCATAGCTAATACCATAATCATAATCATGGTTTCATTGAGGAAAAAATAACTTTTAAATCCTTTTTAGTGGCTTGTAAATAAAATTTAAATTATTCTAATAATATCACTCAGGAGTGCCAAACTAGGTTCACAGTAAGGCCCATTGTCCTGTACTATATCACCCAGAGTCAATCTCGGAACTCCTTGTTGGAGTTGTTACTACAAGGTATATATGTTCCAAATTCACTTTTGCTTGTAGTATCCCAACGCAGACATATTTATAAGAATATCCACATAATCTCATCCTTACCCAAATTCTAGAATTTTCTTACATGATTATCCTCAATGTCTACCATAGGAATTTTTTCATTAATATATGTTTTCTATACCTATTTTCAATGTTTTCTAATAAACTTATTTTGATACCAACTATAACACCCTGACTGCATTTTTTGATGAAGGTGCATTATCTTATTACATTATCATGATTATAATAAATTAATACCCCAAAGGATCAAGTTTTCTATTAGTTTTGGAAAATAAGATGCATACATAAGTACAACATTTCAACTTGAAAGTTAATAAAATATGTAAATTTCATTTTAAACATCCTCAACTTCAAGATTATCCCTGAAAGTCATTCATAATATACTTCTTCAGATCATGGGAAAATATAAAACATAAGAATGGGTCGATCGTAGATACTCAGTTTTGGTAAATTATACAGAGTAAGTAATCATAATCATAAACACTAGGCATGGTGAGAAACTAAAAACACATGCCTTGAAAATATACATAAACATAATATGGATAAAATAAAAACTAAATAAATAATACCATAATAAAACATAGACATGGTTATTATATTAGTATAATTATCATGTGAAATATCAGTTATTAGTTTCATAATGAGATAATTCATAATAATTGACACCATAATCATTCTTTTAAGGCCCTATGCAAAGACTGAATATAGACAGGTAAATCCCCAAACATGATTGTCTCGTGAGACCTATTGATGAATCGAGGGAATATAGTGGTCCCAAAATATCACATAATAAGTCTAATGTATTATTCATATTAATGGGGATAAAAATATGAAACATATACAATAACATTGAAATAAACATATTAAAAGTAGATAACTTTACCAAATCAATAAATATGAACACAAACCATTCAGAGCAATATGGTGAATGATATCAAGATAGAATATCCTATATCAAACTAAAAATAAAACATTAAATAAAATATGGAAGATGATATAAAAAAATATAAATCCCAATTAAACATAATAATCAAATAGTGTGTTGAAATAGATGAAAATAGTCGTATAAAACCTTCGAGTAATTCTTAAGATAAATACTCTTTTACATTGAAAAGAAGAGTTTTTTTTACGAATCTTGGCATAAAACCAGAGGTAAATTAATTTTGTATTTTCAAAATAAAATGTTTTATTTTATAAAAATAATTACTTCTAAAAATATATTTTATTTTGAAATCGAAAATAGGTAATAATTCAAGAAGTTCCTTTGAAACTATCATGTTTATCGGGAATAATTTTTGAATGATCATTCTAAAACATATAACTACCCATAAAATAAAGAAGGATTTTGATTGGTAAAAATATTTATAACTATAATATATTATTTTTTAGGATTAAATAAGAATAATTAAAAATTTCATTGAGGTTAGAAGAGAATATGAGTAACCCAAAAGAAAATGGAGGTTCTGGTAGAAAACACTTACCTTATGTTCGAACGTGTTCTATAATTGACCTTAAATTCATGGTAAATAAAATGAAATCCATTAATTAATTAATTAATAACCTTATAAATGTGTATTTTATTAATTATAGTTTTATTATGTCTGTTTATAGTCCTATTGATAAGTTATATGATTGAATTCCATCATTTAGGAGTGTTCGTTTCCTTGATTTTATGATCGGTTCGCTTGATTATAAGTAATGGAGTTCATATAAAACTGGTATAATTATACATAATTAGAATAAAATGTTTTTCATGAAAATATAGAAGTTTAAATGGTTATATATATCATTTGATTATATTTTATAAGGATAAATCATTATATAATATTTTTAGTGATAATTATTTTTATTATTACAATAGTTATTTATCATAACGAACTCATTTTGTATTATCACATGGAATTATGTAAATATTTTACTTTAAGAACATATATTTTTTAATATTCATGTTAATATAATTTTCAACCATTAAAATGGTTTAATGAGCAACATTGAAGGAGAAATTGAAGAATGATACTTCTTCATCCATGAAGGTTGTAAATCTGCACTTCCTGGACGATGATTTCATTTTTAAAATAAAAATAGAGATAGAGTAAGGATATTGGTGATTTTTATTCCATTAACATGATATAATTATAGTATATAAATTATAATATAGTTATAATGATCATTTTGATGGATGAGTTGAGGATAGAATAATAAAACATAACAAATTGAAATGAATTTAAAAGAAAAGGAAGAGGATGTACATATTGAATCAACCTCATTGAGAACCTCTATTAGGGTAAGTGTTAGAGTATTTTTGGAAGAGGAAGAGATAATTTAATTAGGGAGAGACTAGGGAATATTTGTTTTGAAGAACATTGAGAAGGTTCTAGGAGTAGTTGAGTGATGAGAAGATGGAGTAAGGGGTGATTTTTTAGTGAAGGAGAGGGGTGATTTTGCAATATATTATTCATTATTTTATTATTTTTTTCAAGACAAGAAATAGTATGAATTCTTGAGACCAAAATAGTAATAAGTGAATGTGAGTGAGAACCATGTGTTATTATATCCTCCATACATCACATATAACTCAGTAAATGATTTATTTATCATTTATCATTAATTATCATATTTTACTATTCCCTAAAAATTCAAGTATTTGAGAAAAATACCAAAAAATCACATAACCATTTTTTTATTTTTAGAACTAAAAAATGGGATCAATTTTATCAAAATAATTTTCTAAATAAGTGAAATTTATGTTTTAAATAAAATCATTATTTATTTGAAAAATATATATTATAAATTTAAAAAATATTTTATAATAATTTCTAAAATTAACAAAGATCTCACAAAACTATCTGTAAATCATGGGACAAACAAATAATTATTTTCAAATACACTTTACTAAAATGAATTATTTATAAATAAATTTATTAATTTAAAATTATAATTAATGTTTTATTACTCACAAATATACCAACACTTAATTATTAATATTTAAAATTTTCACGCTCATTAATAAGGTGGATAAATTTTATTTATACATACATGGGTGAATTTACTATTCATATGGGTCATATTACTATTCATTATGGTACATTAGTATTCATAAGGGTCAAGTTACTATTCAACAAAAATGTAAGTTGATCATATCTGACAGAAAATATCTTACTGATGAGAAAATTGTATGTATATTTTTGGAAACTCATAAAATACAAGTGGAAAATTTATGTCTAACTCCTAGGTTATAACTATATTCTATAATAAAAATGTGTTGGTTTATTAGAGGCTCTATGTTCCTTGAATTATATATTAAATTTATTTTCAATTCATTGGGGTGATACAAATTTTTTCACTATAAAATAAAATATTGAAAATTGTATTTTGTAAAAAATGGTTTGTTATTCCTTGATTTTAAAAGAAATGATTTGGGTGTGTGTGAACAGAACATAGGAATTGGATTGGTGTGTGTTCCTGAAATCTTGTATATGTCCTCTTTGGTTCAGACCTAGCTTCCAATATATAATTTGGTGGAATAAAAAATTTCACTTCCAAGTGAAATATTGGGTCTGGTGAATGGGTCTTCTCATGAGTTATTTTGTTTTGGGGATCACATGTATTAGGGGTAGAATTTGGATCATGGAATGAAACATAGGGTGGGATTATATGGTTCATTGGATGGATTGTTTTTATTGCTTCATTTTATATATATATATATATAATGAATTGAAGACTTTATTTTCTAGGGGTTTTATTCATATAGATTTGTTATGATCTAACTTGTTCTTCTCCCAGTGGTTGTTGAGATGTATCTTGTAGAGTTATTATATCATTGTATACTCACCCCTTTATATACACATTGAATAATAAGAAGAGGTTTTCTACCATGATATATGTAAGGGAAAAGTAGCATAATTTTTTAGTCGATCACCAAGACGTGTTATCAATTGATGTTGATGTTTAGAGCTTAGTGTGGTCATGGTTGTGAGTATGGTGCAATGAAACATTCAGAACCCAAGTTTTCTTCAGAATCTTTTGAATCATGTGAAGAAATTTGGTTTTATGTTGTTCACTACGTCATTGATCTTTGTCTTATTTTTTTCAATTGGAGTTTAGTTATTTTTTATCATATGTAATGTTGATTTTCCACCATTTTTTCTGGATATTATAAGTTGTGTTGTGTTTGAAGGTAATTCCCCCCAACCCATGGTGATATCATACCCCCTTGGAATTTATTTCCATCATTTTGTGTTTGGGGTATGTACCTATGGTTTGTGGGACTTATTCCCTTCGCAAGACAATGGGTTGGGGTGATGATGTCACAAAACATGAAACAAACCTTTATCCTTGATTTAACCCTATAAGGTGACTATACTAATTTTGTTTTATACTTAGGTATCATAGGTAATATGATCATCCTAAATTAATGTTGGGGTGTGGGTGTGGGTGAATTAGTGAATCTTCACTTTTGAGTTACACAATTGAATAAAATTAATTACTTGATAAAGTTATTTAATGATTATTGTTGTTAGTTTCCTATTTATTTAGGAAATAATGATGCTAAAGCCATGAAATATTTACACAGTTAACCTAATGGGTTTCAATTGATAATCAAATAATCATAGAAACATATGAAAATTAATAATATCAAAATCTACCATCAACATAATGAATTTCTATATGAAGTACCTAAAATTACAACTTACATACCTATAATGTTGTAATCTTAATTACTGATGAAGTCATTTTTTTTCTTGATAGATATTACTAAGAAAAAAAATAAAAGATACTCCCCTCCATAGGGATAACATCAGACACTAGAATCCTCATTTATAATGTGAGGAATTCATGATGTACTACAACGTTCTATCACCTTATATGTGAAGATGAATGGAGAAATAGGTTTGAGAGAGTATCAGTTACGGGTACGAGAACTCCATTCAAAAAACAAGTTGGTCTCTACTATTTATATTGGCTCCCTTCATTCAATAGAAGGATTAATGAATTGACTACCATCCCTTGGAAGCCGACATGGGTGTTGACTCTCCTTTCCGTCACAGAGTCTAATGAATGGAACAAGGAAATTCCTTAAGCACAAAGAGAGTCATCCTTTAAAGAACATCAAAAATTGACAAAGGCATGAACAAGGATCCTTTTAAACCTGGGTAGCGCAAGTTTTTTTATGGTCACGAAAGTCACTTGTGCGCCACATATGGGTCACGCAAGTGACTTTCACACCATATTATTTTTTCTCCCAAGGTGCTCAATGGCTTATAAATACCCCCTATGGGCCCCCCATTTCGAGGATGAAAAAAATCTAAAACTCATATTCAATCTCTGGTCTCCCAAGCCTCTGTCTAAAGTCTTCTAAACACTTCTAAGGTAATTATTTACCTTGAATGGATGCTCTAAAGAGGATAAATAATCCCTATATATTAGAAATCATCAATACTTTCACACCTAAGTGTCAAACTCTTAAGGGAAATAGTGATACTTGTGTGCTACCTTTTACACTCAAAGAAACTTGTGTGCCACCCATATGAAATCCTCTAGGGATGATACTAAAGGCTCCAATTGAAATTCTCCCAAGTATCACATCACAGGTTCTTCATTTCCCAAGTGAACTAATGTCGCGCAAGTATACTTGCGCAACCAGGACTTGCGTGCCAGACAAATACTTTTTCACCTCCTTTTAATACACTTCCATTCCTCAAATTCACCTCCCCTATTTAACATTTAGCCTTCAAAACCTTCTTAAAATCCATTTGTTTCACGGTTCATTTGTTGTCATCCTTATTTTAAAGGAATTATGAGAAGTTCTTTTAACATGGGAATCCTTATCAGGAGTATGCCCCAAGTCTCAAGTTCCCTTAACCTGGGCCTCCTTTTCAGGAATAAGACCCAATCGTAATTTTCCTTAACCTGGGCCTCTTTTTCAAGAGTAAGACCCGGTAAAAATTTCCTTTAATTTTGGGCCTCCTTTTCAAGAGTAAGCCCCAATCATAATTTCCCTTAACTTAGGCCTCCTTATCAGGAGAAAGCCCAAACTCTCAAGTCCCCTTAACCTGGGCCTCCTTTTCAAGAGTAATACCCAATCATAATTTTCCTTAACTTGGGACTCCTTCTTAAGATTAATCCCCAAGTCTCAAGTCCCCTTAACATGGGCCTCCTTTTTTGGAGTAATCCCTAGTCAAAATTTCCTTAAATTTTGGGCCTCCTTTTCAGGAGTAATCCCCAGGTCAAAATCCTAAATCTCCATAAAGTACAAACACCTTTATGGACCCTGCTCTTGGGAATCTTTTTTAAAAGTCTTTTTCATCATTTACTTGGGCAATCATACATACATAATCCCCACATCCTTTCGTATGATTGCATCTTTCATGGAACAATCATCAAGTTTTACTAATACCTCTTATTTCTCACACCGAGCATGACTTACGTGATCTTAGAGTGTAAAAGTAATTATGAAATCTCTATTTGAGCAATTAATCATTCATAAAACTCATATTTCTTCCTCGAACTACATGGGTTATAATTTCTTTTCAAACAAGGATACATAGGTCTTCCATTTGCAAGTATGATCCCAACTCTAAAATAATCCCTATCTTTTTGAATGACAATAAACTTCAAGTGCCTCACTGAGTGGCTTTAAAACCAGTATGGTTATCATAATGACCAGGAGATTTATATATAATGTATTGAAGGATACCATTGACTAAGGATCTGTAATACATACAAATGATTCTCCATCAATGAAGAACCTCAAATACATATAAAATATTCTCTAAATTTCATACATATCCATCATTGATTTCAAAATCTAAAGGAAAACTCTTTTTTATGGTTGGTAAATTAATAAGGATATTGTGAACATAACGTAAATCTATAAGAGAGTCTCGGGGTAGACAATAATTCCCCCAAAAAGGTGTGATGAGTCTGACCTCCCATCCTCTCGACCAATGAAAATTCTTAAGCCTCATCAGTCCATAACTAATGAGCACCTACCTTTGGAAAGTAGGTCCAAATGGATATAGAATCCTTATATGTTTCCGGTTCTACGAATAAACATGTTAGAAACCGATTGGAAAGTTAAAACCTTAAACAAACAAGGTCATACCAATTTCTAGAAGAAACAAAAAATGGTGAACCCGAAGTGAATCCTTAACCAAGTCAAAATGATGTTTTACTTATTTGTTAGGCCCTTATTTAACTCAATGTGAGGGCCATCAAAGAAATCAATGACATATGTGCTCATCCAAAAGATGTAGTCTATCCAAACTTATCTTGATTATGTCTGTTATATCAAATATGCACTCTTTTCCATGATCTCTTTACATTCCAGAAATGACCTCTTTAATGTTTCCACTTGTGAATGCTTTGGCCGCTACTCCTACTGAATCCTCTTCTGCTCTGAGGATGACATCACCGACTCAGTTTCTTCAACGCTGGGTATCGAATAAGTTGGTGAGGTAATACCGTCAACATGGTACCATCTCGACTCTGGAGGTCACTCAACAGGCCCTCAAAGTTAATAACTTACCATTTTTGTCCAGACAGCGACAACCAGTGATCAAGAAGCAGGCGGTGCTAACCACCATCTCCAACCATTTCAGATCGTTATCCCTGGAACGGAACAACCAGTACCTCCAATATTACAGGGAGGTAAATAAAGAGGTCACCCAATTCCTCAATTCAAGAAGACATGGATCCTTGCTGAGGACTCCCATCAACAATTTCCGCCAAACACGTATGGTAGTGCACCCTCAACATGATGAGGGTATCAACTCTAGGGGTTCGTCTTAGGTTCCTCAGACCCAAGCATGCAAGATGAACCGCCAGAGGCGAAATTCAGCTAACAGGGAGCAGATTCTTACTTCTGACCCCTTCGGAGAAGTCCATCAATCCAACGTGATGGAAAAAAACAAGCGGGAATATACACCCATCCATCCTGATGTTACTGCCCATCAGACTCGTCTGGCAGTAACATGCCAATCCCGCCAGGAAATTCTGGTGGAGTATTATTTGCAGGCATATACACCTGTTTATATTTCATCAGCTAGTCAGCAGACTTGTTTGACTGCAACCAAAGATACTCTCCAATCAAATGTGGTGGTGAGAAATCAGCAGGTACATACACCTGCAATTCATTAAGCCTACCAACAGTCTCGTTTGGTAGCACCCGGAGAAGTCAGTGGGAGTGCTCTGATGACAAATTTGAAGCAGACTCAAATCTCTACCCCTATGAATAAGTACTGTTAGAATTCGTTGACAAGAAAAGGAGGACAAAAGTAGGCACATACACCTTCTCCAGACATAGAATGGACATATATTCTCGTTCTGGAAGATGAAGTCACCATGAACATTCTGACAATGGTGAAAGAGCAGAAGCAAATCCCTGCCAATATTCTGGATACATGTCAGAATGTTATTATAACTTCAGCGACATCACAGGAAAAGAATAATAAAATTTTCTTTATCCGTGAAATGACTCATTAACATGTCACTCCAAAAAATATACACACCTCTGTTCTAGTCTAGGAGGGTTGTGGGGCATACTCCCCCATATCATACGGACAATCAATTCAGGCACATACACCCGATTTGAATGGAGATAATCAGCCTAACCTGACTACTTATCCTGAGAAGGCACATACACCTACCCATAATAACCACTTTCATCAACAAGTGGTTTCCAAAGTGAGTAAAAAGGCATCTAAGAAAAATACCCGTCCAGCACAGTCGAGAAATCAATAGCCAATCTGCAATAAGGCCTTGCAAGATACTTGAGTTCTTGATGAACTTAGATAATTGTCTGTTGCGACTCAAGATTTGACTCTCTCATTTATATATTCCATAAGTAACTACAACAATTTCGAAGGTCATTATCAGAAATTTCCTCATGAAGTCTTTCTTTATGACAGTTCGGTCGATCTTGAAGTATCATCTTCAGATGAGAGCCACTATAACCCTCTGCATGGCCAGAAGACCATGGAACAAAAGGTTTCATCTTTTTCTGTAACCCACCATAGTGGTCTACCCCATGATGATGAATTTAGCTATGAAATTCTTTTCCACAGTAGTAATTCACATTGCCTAGAAAATTATTCAAAGGACACTATAGTAACGAGAAAACCCTCTTATCTTGAGGCACTTGAGAATATGAATCCAGTCATGTCTGATGCTTTACCGCTAGTAGTTGAAATACTTTCTCAATCAGAAGATAGAACAAGGTGTAGGTCATTCTCCGAACCACCCCTGGGCCATTCATCTTCTAATTTGATAAATGAATTCTCTACCAATCTTATTGAATCTGATAAAGCAACAAAGAATCACTAGATTTGGTCTAATCAGGTATAAGAATCTTCATCTAATGATAAGGAGGAAGTGCTGAATATGAGAAAACAACTGAAAAAAGGTGAAGTACCAGTCATGGTTTTGCCTTCGGCTTACTCTCAGTATGATATTCCATAAATGTTGATGGATGATTTTATTCATGATATTCGTCTCAAAATTTGGAAAACTCTTTGTCTTTTAAAGGAGAAAATATTATCTTATGATGAATATCAAAATCATGTCAAGATAATAGAAGGGTTGCAACACCAAATTGACTTGGCATCTGTCTCAGTTTCCCGGCATCCAAAGGTTGAAAAGAAGTAGAGAGACATTCAGCGTTCATGCCTTGGCACATTTAAAAGGTTGCGCCAATTATTTACCAATGCCCCATATAGTATTCATATCAGGGGATGGGGTGTTCATGGAGCACTGCATTTCACTGTACTCTCCAGACAATAAAGCCCTCCAAAAGTCGCCTCATGAAATGTTATTACCCATGGTTGGACACATACAGCTGGTTTTGTGTGTAATCAGATACTTGCTCAAGAACAGGCTTCAACTAGTTCTTCCCAAAGTCAGGAATACAAAGAACAAGTTGTCGAATTAATCTTGCATCAAGAAAATGAGAATATTGAGCAGGCTTCTTGTTTAGATCATGTGCATAATCAAGTGATAGAGGTGTCAGAAATAATCCAACGGTCATCTAAGATAGGTGATTTGAGTGGATGTTGGTTGATGCATCCGGCCAATTTCTGGACTAAAGTCCACAAAATCAGGAGATCTTTTAAGAAAGTCTCAGATGTAGCAGCTCACGAGCCACCTAAGCTAGCTAGGCTAGGGACTATTTTAGCTCAACCCTTGGGATCAACACATTGGATTCAAGGAGATAAGCAGGGAAAGTAAGAGCAGCCCCAGTCCACCAGACTGGGGTCCTTTTCAAATCATCAATATCTTCCTCAAAAAAAGTCATTATTCTCTTGATTAGGGAAGAAGCCACAAGAGGAACTCAGAACCAAATTATCAGGGGATTCAATCCAAATTATGGTTCATCAAGAAGTTCCTGAAGGATCAACTCAACAAAAGGAAATGTCTCATAAAAGACATGGAAGAAGAGAGTATCACAAAAATGCTGATAGAAGGGATTCAATGTGTTATGCATCGATAAATTTCATCAATGCCATTGTCAATGATACCCCATAACTTGAGTCTCACTCAGAGGAATCAGATGAAGAAGTTCATATTCAAGAGTTTGTACGCACTGAAACAAATGAAGAAGGTGTGCGTACCCGAAATCAAAGACTTACCCAAAATTTTGGTATTCCTTCAAATAACCAACTCCCCCTCTCCGAAAGGCATCCAATGAGGGGAAAGGAAATATTCAGGTTACCCCTAACTCTGTAGAAGGCCAATCATTCTCATTGGAGGAAAGGTTCGCACATCAAGAGGATGAAATGTAGGAGTTAAGGAGGTTAAATGCCGGACTACTTCAAGATATTCTTCCTACTAAGTGTGATGGGGTTAGTCAGTCAAGGGAATTCATTGTAGCTACTGGGATGGATCAAGAATAACCCCCTTTACAAGTAAACCCTCACAGGTCTAATCTTATGGGTCGTACATGATAGAAACTGGCAGTACTACCATCAGGGACAGTACCAATCGCCACACCAGTGAAAACTCCAGTTATTGCACCTACATAGGTCCAGGCTTAACCAGATGTTTCTCAAAAAATAATGACTACCACTAAGTCATTAAAATCTCAGTTGGAAGCTATGGAAGGAAACCGTGCACCAGTTCAACTGGAGAAGAGAGCGTACCCTGAATGGGTTGATGCAATTCCTCCCCCATCAAATTTTGCGAGTACCACATTCCCAAATTTTAATGGTTAGAGAGATCCAAAACAACACATAACAAATTTTGATTCTAATTGTGATACTATGATGGGAACACCACAAAAACAATAATTAGTTAGGCTCAGGTGTTTTGTACAGTTATTAAAATGACCTGCTTTTGTCTGGTATACAAACTTGCAATACTGGTCAATTACTCGGTGGGAAGATCTCCGTCAAAAATTCCTTCTTCAATTCATCTCAATGTTTCCAAAGATGAAATTTTTTGATCTTACAAATTGTAAATAAACGAAAAATGAAAGAGTTTCAGATTTCCTTGTTCGATGGAAAGGATTAACATATTCCTTAAGTTTAGCACTCCCTCAAAAAGAATTGTTTCCAATCTGTGAGGAAAATTTGTGTGATGAATTACGCACACCATTGATCCCTGTAAAATATACAGGAGGGTTTCAAGATATTACTTCAATCACTCAGTAGATTTAATATTCTCTTACAAAGACTGAGGCTAAAACTCATGTAATTCCATTAGTTCTAGAAATGAGAATAGGGAAAGCAGAGACTGCTATAGTTACGCTTAAACAAGAACTTGTACCTGCTTACACTTCAAAACCTTCATCATATCAAAGGGATCCACCTCCTAGGTGTCAACAATAACGACCACCTCGTCAAGATGATCAAAGAGATAAAAGGAATAAATAGTTTGAATATTTGACGAATAAAGTTTATTCTTTCCTGAATAAACATGTTTCTGGATACTTTATCTAGGCTATGGAAAACAATCTGGTTCAGTTGCTGAGCCCCAATAGGTCGAACAAGGAAGGAGATGATGACCTCCACAACTATTTCCCACTTCATCAGATATTGGGGCATCGCATTCAAGAGTGTTTTGTCTTCAATGAACACCAGCAAAAGATGGTGGAATCTGGATAGGTAAAATTGAAAGGTTCTTCAGCCCAGGTATAATGTGTTACTACTACTGATACATAGGAAGATGACGAGTGGCATGAAGTCAAAAGTAAAAAATGCATAGAAATATGATGATTGGATGGTCAGAAAAATGATCAAAAGAACTCATGCCATTTTACAAACACAATTTAATCAACCAATTGTGTCTTCTGCTATGAATTCCACAGCAAAAACCCCTACATTAGAAGGAAAATATTCAAAAAGGTGACATAATTCTAAGAAAGAAGAGCAGTCAGAAGAAGATGAGCTCCTGTCAAAGCGTAGGTTGTATTTGACTCTAGAAGATTATATGCCATCTACTTCAAAATCACGGGCACCACCCCCACCAAACAGGATAGCCTGAACTGGTAATCAGTCATAGTCTTCGTCAGATGAAGAGTTTATCTTTGGTTCTGTTAACAAGATCCATTTAATAGATCCTTATGCCAGTAATAGTTTCAATCATGATGAGCCTGAGTTCCCTGTATCAAATAGAGGAATTAGAGGAAGAGACAGAGGTATAGAATACATGGGAAGACGTAGATATTCTAGAATCCACTATTTCAATCATACCCCTGTTAGAACTGTATATGTGGCAGAAACTCATGGAAAATCCCTTCAGTGGGATCAACAAGACCAAGAAAGTTCTTCCACACATGGCGGATTCTGTCCTGGAACAGTTATTTTGGAATATCGGTTAGAGGTTAAACCTTTTTCCTCTCATTAAATAAATAGACCTAGTCAGTCTAATCTACCAAATCTAGGAGTATTTCCAACTCCTACCCTGATATAAGATGCATCTACTTCCAAAGCATCAACTTCTAAGGCACTCTATGAAACCACATGTTCCTGTTGGGAAACACAGACCATCGGACTAAAAGTATGATTTCATGAAACATTTGGCCCAAGTATCGGCCATGTTATCAATTCTGGAAGCCTCGAATCTATTAATGGATCTTCGGGAGGCACTCGTTGTGGCTTTGCCAAGTCCTCAGGAATTCAAAACATAAATTGATGTGGATAAAGTATACCATATAGAGAATGATCCTGCAGAATACCATGTAGTGATATCTTTTATAGATGCAGATAAAGATTATGTTGCGCATGGACATATTAGACCTTTGTATTTATCTGGAAAGGTCAATGATGTAGACATCCAATGATCTTTCATTGATAATGGCTCAGGTGTCAATCTCATTCTTATTCGTACACTTCATCGATTGGGCCTCACCGAATATGATTTCTCTCCTTCTACTTTGATTTTGCAAGGATATGATACAACTGAACAGGAACCACTAGGTGAGATTACACTGAGAACTCAGTTTGGAGACCTTATATCCAATTCAGATTTCATGGTTGTTCATCATGACACAGCCTTCAATATTTTTCTTAGAAGGCCTTAGCAACATAAACATGCGGTTATACCTTCATCATACCATGAATGTCTCAAATATAGCTTCAATGGTCAAATTAGGACATTGTATGGTGATAAATCCCCATTCAAAACATGTAAATCTCAATACATTGAGGCATAATTCAATCACATAGAGGGAAAAGAGAAATCCATGACAAAGGAGGTTAAAAAAATTAATGCTCCATATGGTTTGGAAAATATTCCAGTAAACCCATTAATACATGTGAGTAAAGATTATGTGTTGCCTATCAGTAAAATTGACAGGATAAACCCAAATCCAAATACTCTTATGGAAACATTAATAATTTCAATTAGGCAACCAATCCAGACAGCATGGTAGAAATTTTTGATTCACTGGGAAATGATGAAAGCTCAAATGGAGATGTCTTCATTTCATTTTCTGAAATCAATCAATTCTATACTTTATCAAATAGGCCAAAATAAGTTATAGAAATGCCAGACATAAACGATGATGTCGATTCTCAATCCCTCACCTTCACTTTATTACATAAGGAGAATCCTTCATCATCACGAGGGTCAGAAATGCTAGTCTCTTCTTAAAGATGTTCACATTTTAACTTCTCTCCGGATCATGGAAATTCTGCTTCATCATCTACTATACAAGTAGAAACAAAAAATTAATAGATATTTAAGAAGAAGAGGAAGATATCAGGGTTTCTCCTCTATCATTTTAAGAGGGTATCTCTACCACTGTGGATGAACTCATAGAAATAAATCTGGGTACAAAATAAGATCCACACCCCACTTTAATTAGTGCGGCTATGACTCTTGAAGAGAAAGAAATGTATACTTTATTTTTAAAGAAAAATCGAGATGTTTTTGCTTGGAATTATATAGAAATTACAGGTCTTGATCCCAATGTTTCCACTCATCATTTGGGTTTTCCAGAAGAACAACGAGGATTTAAGCAAGCTGCAAGAATAAAACACCCAACTTATGCCTCCAAAATTGAAGCTAAAGTGGATAAGATTATCAAAGACAACTTCATCAGAGAAGTTCAAAATCCCAAATTTCTAGCTAATATTGTCCTTGTGAAAAAGAATAATGGAAAAATTAGAGTTCTCATTGATTTCCGAGATCTTAATCAGCATTTTCCCAAGGATGATTTTCCAGTTCCGATCACAAAACACTTAATTGATGCAATAGCTGGCTATGAAGCACTTTCTTTCATGGATGGATATTCTGGGTATAATCAACTCTGAATGGATCCAGAAGATGAATAATCTATAGCCTTTAGATCCCCACAAGGTGATTTTGCTATCGGATAATTCCCTTTGGCTTGAAGAATGTAGGTGCAACATATCAACGTGCCATGCACCGTATCTTCAAACCCTTTTTAAGGAAATTTGTTGAATGTTATGTGGACGATTTGGTGGTTAAATCCAGACAACGTTCTATTCACTTGGCTGATTTCGAAATCCAATTCCACAAACTTCTACAACACAATTTGAAGATGAACCCCTTGAAATGTGATTTCGGGTTAACCTCAGGAAAATTTATTAGCTTTTTTGTATGCCATCATTGTATCAAAGTTGATCCTAAGAAAACAAAATCAATCCTTGGTATGTCACCTCCTAAAATTTTAAATAATTAAGAGGAATTTAAGGACACTTGGCCTATAATCGGCGTTTCATTGCCAATTAGGAAGGCAAGTGTTTACCCTTCACCAAATCAATGAAGAAGGGAGTCACCTACCAATGGACCGAAGATTTCCAAGAGGCATTTGATATCCTCAAGAAATATATCTTGATTCCACTAGTATTAATGCTACCTTTTGAAGGAAGAACACTTATCCTTTATGTGACAGCTTTAGAGTGGTCATTTGGTGCCTTCCATGCCCAAAAGAATGATGCTGGGAATGAAAAAAGCCTTTACTATCTTAGTCAGACTATGCTTGAGGTAGAAACTCAATATTCAAGTATTGAAAAGTGTTTCCTAGAATTAATATTTGTAGTTTAGAAATTGAGACACTACCTGCAACATCATGAGGTTCAATTATTATCTCGCAATAACCCGCTCAAATTTATCCTTAGTCGTCCAATGCTTACAGGACGTCTGGTAAGGTGGGTAGTTATTTTGCAGCAGTTTGATATCCAGTACATCTCCCAAAAGGCAATAAAGGGCCAAAATCTGGCTGATTTCCTTGCTGAACACCCTTCAGTAGAAGATACATCTTTAGATACTGAACTTCCTAATGAGGAAGTCTCCTCTATTCAAAATAATCTTCAAATATGGGAAATGTACTTTGATGGTGCTTCTAGAAGTCCAATAGGGATGAAAATGGAAGATCCTAAATTCAAAAAAGTTGTGTTAGGAATTGTACTTATTTCCCCAGAAAAAGAAAGTACTACCTTATTCCTTCTTATTGTTGGGAGGCGGTACAAATAATGAAGCATGCTATCAAGTTCCCATCACAGGCTTGGAATTGGTGCTTCAGGCACTGGTGAATCACATTAATGTAAAAGGTGATTCATATTTGGTAATCAAACAATTCAATGGGGATTATGCCATTAGAAAAGAAGAGTTGATCCCTTTATGTGATTATTTCATAGAGTTAATGGAGGAATTTCCATTGGAACCAACATTTTCTTATGTCTCGTGATCACAAAATGCTCAAGCTGATGCACTGGCTAATGTAGACACAACCCTAACAAATCCAAACCGGGATGAAAAAATCATCAGTATTGCCCACCGTCATGTAGTTTCACCTTTTGTTCAAATCAGAATAGAGGAAATCAATGAAATCAGTCCCATTTCTGAACCATATGGTCATATTACAAGACGGATGAAACCTATCAAAGAATACCTTCAAAATGGAACACTCCCACCTGATAGAGCTGAGAAAGAACAAATCTGGTGACGTGAGCTCAATTTTACTCTTTATGATAGCCCAGATCACTAAAACATTCTCTAAAAGTTGGGTTTTGATGTAATTCTCTTTAGATGTATTGATGGTGAAGAGACAAAGGCTGTCATGAAATAAGTACATGCAGGAGTTTGTGGTGCCCACTAGTCTGGACATAGACTGTTTGATCAAATCCAAAGACTCTGATACATATGGCATTTAATGATACAAGATTATGTAGATTTCACTAATAAGTGTAATTATTTCAATTTATATGCCAATTTATTTCATCAACCCTCAGAGTTACTCTATATAGCTAAATACTCATGGCCATTTTCCACATGGGGAATGGATGTAGTAGGACCTTACCCTTTGGCTACATCCAAGCTGTTTAAGTATATTGTTACTGCTACTGACTTCTTTTCCAAATGGGAAGAGGTAATACCTCTTAATGAATTTAGTTCTAAAATCATTGTTAGCTTCATCAAGTCTAACATCATTTCCAGGTTTGGTGTCCCTCATACCATATTGACTGACAATGGCACCAACTTCTGTTCATACGAGGTAAGGAAGTTGTATCAAGAATTCAACATCAAATCCAACCATTCATCTTCGTATCATGTAGTTGAAAATGGCCAAATAGAGGCTTTCAATAAGACTCCTTCAAGACTACTTCAAAATATGGTGGATAAAGATAATAAATCATGTCCTGATAAACTTTTTCATATATTATGGACTTATCAGACCACCACCCACACTGCTACGCAGTCAACTCCATATTCATTGTTATATTGAATAGAAGAAGTATTTCCCATTGAGGATCAATTACCGTCACTCAGATTAGCCATTTATGATCATTATTCTACAGTTGAACAGTCTTAATAAAGATTGGATGAATTTGAATGATTATATGAAAAAAATATTGTGCACCCTACACCGCTTGGAAGTCTATCACAATCGAATAACATGGGCTTTCAACAAAAAAGTTCATCTTCATTCATTCATTCAAAGAGAATTGGTATTGGTCCTCAGAACTCCAATGATACCAAGAAAGAAGCCTCCAAATCCTGATCCAAAATGGAAAGGACCTTTATCAATACATAAGTTCTACTCCAATGGAGCTTATTAATTAATATCAATGGATGGAGAACGCATTACGACTCCATCCAATGAAATATTATTGACTAAGTTTTTTGTGTAACACAAATACACTATCATCCAACATGATGTTAAACTGTATTTTCCTAGCTACATGATTCTAAACTTTGGAACACTGGTCCATGCATATGACCTTAAACTATTTTAGTCCTTACTGCAAGACTTTAAACTACATGGGACCTTTTGTCCTTGCTACAGGACATTAAACTACATATCCCCTCTATCGTCGAACATGACGTTAAACTGTGTCCCCTTTTTGTCATCCAACATGAAGTTAAACAGTTCATCTGAGCTGTAATACGTTAAACTACCAAGCACCCCATGTCTGTGACACATGTCATTTAAACTATGAAATAGTCCATTTTACATCCTACATGATGTTAAAATGTGCATCATTAGGGTTGTTACTACCTCTTTTTTCTCACACTGATCATGACTCATGTGAGCTTAGAGTAAGCTTCAACCATAACACCCTCTCTAGGCTGCTAACCACACGTGAGTCCCAACACCATCTTCGGGTTGTCATCAAGTACAACTTGATCACTAATTCATTCTTCAATTGAACTATGGGGACATTGATCCTTGCCGTCTAGGCTGGGTACGTAGGCAACCTCCCGAGGTTCAAGCCCAAAACCAATCTCTTCACGTTGGTTCACCTTTGTCCCACATGATGTTAAACTGTGTACGTCCCTTTTGTCCCTGCTACATGACACTAAACTATGCAGCACCATCGTCCTTACTATACGACGTTAAACTATACAGTCCCCCATTGTCCCTCACCTGAGAGGGAATCATCATTGACATTGATCTCCAATCATGTAATATTTTAAATACTACATGCATACATGGTAATGCCTGAACCTTTAATCTTGGGTCAAACCATCATTACACTAAATTCCTCTTTCACCCTTCACATATATGAACCAAATCTGTATATAGGGTATTTCAAGAACTATTTATGGATTGATTCCCATCCTTATGGGATAAGTAGGAACGTTCGAGCATCCCTCGAATCCAGCCCCAATTCTTTGGGCCAAACCCCAAATTCCACTTTCAGTCCCTTGGCTAAAAATTCCCCATGTGAAAATATGATTGTGGTAGGAAAACCCTAGTCTTCATTCACATCAGGTTTATAAAATGCACAAGGTGTCTCCCTTATTATGGTCCGAACTCTACGACCCTAAACTAAGATCTCCTACATTCTCATCCCACATGACATTAAACATTATTTCAAGAACCACATTTTGCTTGATTCTCATTCTAATGATATATTTAGTAAGGTCTGGAATCTCAATTCAGGACCCAGCCACAACATGATTATGTTCAGCGTTGGTCTATGTATCTCCTTCATGCATTAGACAATACCCATTTTCATGTGTCATACTCCTAACCTTAAAAACTTCTAGATCTCCATAACCCTTTTCTTGACTTCTAGTCACAAAATGTCTGATACCTGGGAATTCTTTTGCCTAACTGTTTAGCACATTCCCTTAGGCGGCCTTTCATAATTTGTCTACATAACAAACCTGTCATCCAAAAGATGTTATTATTTGACTATGCATCTAATGCCCTTAAGTGGCCCTGTATAATTCAACTCGCTAACGGGTTTTTCTAATAGTGGTAATTTCATTCTTAGGAGGAAAACCTATTGTTCCCTTATTTGTCTTACCAACAATATGTAGAGATCAAAAAAAATAGCCATCCTTAACATATTTGTCCCATACTCTCTTTTCATGATATGAAAGTATTCAATTCTATGGTTTATATTTCCCTTCCCTACGTTTGGTTCAGACCCTCGTAGGAGTGACATTCGTCCAATTCTTTGACAATGTTGTTTGGGAATATCCTTTCTATATTCAAGTACCCCCCTCCATACAAAAAACAATATGCTTCAGAGAATTTGAATATCCATACACTTCTGCTGGCTTTTTAGCAATAGAAAAGTAAAATTTCTGAGAGTACTTTTTCCTGACTATGCAGCACATGCCCCTAGGTGGCCTTCCATAAGTATTCTACATAACGGACCTATCAACCAAACGATGCTATTATTTGACTATGCAGCAAATTCCCTTAAGTGGCCTTGCATAATTCAACCCCCTAAGGGGTTTGTTAAATAGTTTTAACTTCACTCTTAGGAAATACTTCCTCTAATTCCCCTTATCCCTTTTTCATATCATCCCTCAGATTAAAAATTTATTAGGTCATATTTTACATTTTTCCTCCATACAGAATGTGGTAATATATTTTCAAACAAATTATCAAATAATTGAATCAATTTTAATCCATTTGGTCAAAGATATTTGACCTTTTAACATTAGACTTTTTATGTCCGACATGCATGACTTTAAACTGCCAACAAAAGACAAAGGAACTCCGAACAAAAGTCGAGTCCCAGCTCTCTAAACGTACATATTGTATGATTTAAGTAATATTTAGCAACAAAAGATACAATGTTTTTGGGGTTGTTTGTATCACCCTAGAAAAACTCAATCTTTGGTTACTAGGCCCATTATCTTAGGTATAATTAATTAAGGCTAGTAACAAGAGAATGTAGGAACAAATGATTGAAGATGAAAGTGTTTTTCATTGATGCCCAAGAGTTAGAAGGACATCCATAGATTGGAGTATCTTATATTTTTCAAGAATTACATGAGGCTTTCAAAATAACTCTTCATTTGATTTATGGAATCCCGAGCTTCATCAGCAGCCACTTGAAGTTCATTCACTCGACCAACTTCACTCTTTTCATCTTGAGGGAGTGCTTTCTTGGCATCTGTGCTTTCATACCATTCGTTTGTACTCCTTCTAGTGAATTGTTAAGCTGGTCAAGATCACCTGTAAAATCATCTAACTATTTCTGAAGGTGCATCTGCTGGACAACTTTCTCCTTGATCTTATGCTTCAACTCCTTCAACATTGTATCATGATCAGCCTCAGCTCGGGACACCACAACCTCGAATTCGTTGATATTGGTTAACAGCTTTTCTCTGGTCGGATCTTGACGGTACTTTTTCTCCTACTGACTCCTTAAGATGACTTTTTTAAGTACGGAATGGATCTATTGATATCCAAAACCTCCATTTCCTAATATGAAAAACAAGGATGACAGTCGCATGATCTTCTAAAACAGCTCTTCAAGAGGCACTTCAGATATGATCTTCCATATATTCTGCCATGCCTTGGGACGTGAGAATTGGAGCGCCTTTTGTACCTCTGGGTCTAAATCAACATCACTCTCATAGGGGAGAATATAATCTGGGATTAATGCACTTAAAGGAGTGCCCTGTTCCGATCCTTCCCCCCTTACCCTTGGTACTTCACTTTCTATTCCTGTTGGGGATGAGGCTGAGGCTTCACTTCCGGATGTATCCACTAAAATTGATGGCCCTGAATAGTTAATTGAAGGTTTTGGTTAGTTAAAAACGATAAAAAAATTTGATTACTTGTCTTGAAAATTAATTACAGCCACAAATATTATCATCTCTTACCCAACAGTAGATCAGTAGCATGAGAAAGCTCCTCCTCGTCTTTCCTAGCTTCAACAGGATTTTCAGGATGGGTTTAAGGATGCTATACCAGGTTAATCTCTACTTGAGATAGCATATCTATAATGATAGGGTTGTCTATACCCACTTCAGGCATCGAAAAATCAGCAGCTTGCTCAGATGGAACTACACATTTCAACCAACCATGGTCAGAGATGTAATAAGAACATTTTAATGGGACAATACCTGCGCGCCTACTACTTGCGCGTCGTGGAACCTTGTTTCTCATTTTCCTCGTAGTCAAATCTTCCTTCCTTTTTTGAATATGACTCGAAGGGGGGAATTTTGTTGACGCTCCTTTCCATCACAGACTCTAATTAATGTAAAAGGGAAATTACATAACAACAAAGAGAGTAATCCTTTGAAGAACATCAAATATTGACAAAGGCATGAACAAGGAACCTTTTAAACATGGGCCTCACAAGTTTCTTTATGGTAGCGCAAGTCACTTGTGTGACACATATGGGTCATGCATGTGACTTGCGTTCCATATTCATTTTTCACCCAAGGTGCTCAGTGGCCTATAAATACCCCCTGTGGGCCCCCCATTTCAAGGACGAAAAAAATCCAAAACTCGGATTCAAACTCCGGTCACCCAAGTCTCTATCTGAAGTCTTCCAAACACTTCTAAGGTAATTCTTTTCCTAGAATAGAAGCTCTAAAGAGTAAGAATAAGACCTAAGTATTAAAACTCATCAATACTTGTGCACCTAAGTGTCCAACCCTTAATAGAAATGAAGATACTTGCGCGCCACCTTTTCCTCTCAAGGAACATTGTGTGCCACCCATCTGAAAGCCTCTAGGGATCATACTAAGGGATATAATTGAATTTCTCCAAAGAATCACTTCACAGGTTCTTCATCGCCCAAGTGAACTCATGCCAATCAAGTATACTTGTGCGAGTAGGACTTGCGTGCCAGACCAATACTTCCGTGCCCCCCTCCAATTCACTTACTTTCTACAAATTAACCTCTCCTCTTCAAGATTTAGCCTTCAAAACCTTATTCAAATCCATTTATAGCATGTTTACTTTTTTGGATTCCTTAAGTGAAAGGAATTCTGAGAAGTTCTTTTAACTTGGGCCTCCTTCTCAAGATTAAGCCTCAAGTCTCAAGTCCCCTTAACCTGGGACTCCTTTTCAAGAGTAATCCCCAATCATAATTTTCCTTAACCTGGGCCTCCTTTTTGGGAGTATGCCCTAGTCAAAATTTCCTTTAATTTTGGGCCTCCTTTTTGGAGTATGCTCCAATCATAATTTCCCTTAACTTGGGCCTCCTTCTCAGGAGTAAGCCCCAAGTCTCAAGTCCCCTTAACTTGGTCCTCCTTTTGAGAAGTAAGCCCCAATCATAATTTCCATTAACTTGGGCCTCCTTCTCCAGAGTAAGCCCCAAGTCTTAAGTCCCCTTAACATGGGCCTCCATTTCAGCAGTAAGCCCCAGTCAAAACTTCCTTTAATTTTGGGCCTCCTTCTCAGAAGTAAACCCCAGGTTAAAATCCCAAATCTCTATAAAGTACAAACACCTTTATGGACCCTGCTCTTGGGATTATTTTCTAAAATTATTTGTCTTCATTTACGTGGGCAGTCATACATATGTAATCCCCACATCCTTTCTTAGGATTGCATATTTTGTGGCACAATCATCAGGTTTTACTAATACCTCCTGTTTCTCACACCGAGCATGAATCATGTGAGCTTAGAGTGTAAAAGTAATTATGAAATCTCTTTTTGAGCCATTAATTATGCATAAACCACATATTTCTTCCTCGAACTATGTGGGATTAGATTCCTTTTATAACAAGGATACATAGGTATCCCATCTGCAGGTACGATCCCAACTGTAAAGTAATGCTTGTCTTTCTAAATGACAATAAACTTCAAGTGCCCCACTGAGTGGCTTTAAAACCAGTATGGTTATCATAATGACCAAGATATTTCTATATAATGTATTGAAGGATACCATTGACTATGGATCTATAATACATACAGATTATTCTCCATCGATGAAAACCTCAAATACATACAAAATATTCTGTAAATATCCTACATATCAATCATTGATTGCCAATTCAAAAGGAAAACTCATTTTTATGCTTGGTAAATTAATAAGGATTATTGAACATAACTTAAATCTATAAGTTATCCCAGAGTAGAAAATAATTCCCCCCAAAAGGGTGTGATGAGTCTGACCTCCCATCCTCCCGACCAATGCAAATTCTTAAGCCTCATCAGTCCACAACTAATGATCACCTACCTTTGGAAAGTAGGTCTAAATGGATATAGAATCATTGGATGTTTTAGGTTCTACGAATAAACCCATTAGAAACCGATTGGAATGTTTCAACCTTAAACAAACAAGGTCATCCCCATTTCCAGAAGAAACAATGGTTAATGATAATACACATCTATTGTAGTTTAGAAAATTTAAATATTTCAAACAAATTGTTATTCCATTAATGAATGAACTCATTTATTCATAACAGAAGATATGTAACTTTAATAACATGGAATTTACCATGTAATTTGTATTATAATATTATCGTTAAATATGATAGATGTATCATATGTTTTATACAACATAAGGATATTATAATCTGTGATATTAATCGTAAGTATATTGAAGTTTATGACTCAAGTATATCATACAATATGATATAATCCATTTTATTTCATTTCACGAAGTATAAATCTTACTCTAAAATCCAATAAGGACTTTAGGTGAGACCATAAAAATAATTATGAACCCTTCCAATCTTATTGGGATATATTTTATCAAACTTGATTCACTTTATAACATAAAAATTGTTTACAATTTAATCCTTACCCTAGATATTAACTGTGTAAACGTACAGGCCATTTTAGCATTGATAAAAAAATATGAAATCATGATTTTAACGAATTAATAATTTACAGGACTTTAAAAAACATTAGTTCTAAACATACTATAATGAGGACTACAGTGATCTCAAACATATATACACATATCTCCATATGAATATTTCAACCAAAATATGTATCATATACTTTTTCAGTATGGGGTATATAAATTTTTATGTGATATTGAGTTACTTTTAGAAATATGACATGTTGATCTATTATATTACATCTTATACCATCACACTTAGGTTTTTCGTTTTCACTTCATTTTGGTTCTTGTTCATTTCCTCAGGAGGGGGTGTGACAAGATTGATATTTTGGGGCATCTTTTAATCATTTAATTGGCCTATATTTCCATCCATAGGTTTCCCTTGAACCCACCTGAATTACCATTTGATTACACCTAGGTTCTCCTTGAATTTAGATCAAAATGGATTTTTTGGGTGTATGTAACAAGCCGCACAGTATGGCCATAAGGTTTACTAAACCATGCAGCCAAACCATGCACACTATCTAACACATTAATTTTTTTATTTAAATAAATTTTTTCCCTTTCATAAATTAACTTAATTCACCCTCTTCTTCCCCAATGTGACCCTAGAATCCATGGGAGGTCTCCAATAATCCTCAATCTCCCATGGAATTCTTTTTTCTAAGGGGGGATTATTGGTGAAACTTAAAAATCATGCAAATAAGTGAGTTTTTCATAGTTTTTTTCTATCCCTTAGGGGTTATCCCACTCATTGTTGATGTTATAAGATTATGGACCTAGGTTTTCTTAATTAGGGTTTAACTTTGGGGTTTTGGGTGAAATCTTATTTTCTTTGGTCTGTTTTCATTCCCATGTGGTGCGGCGGTGGTGTGGATGAAGTTTCACACAATGATTTGAGGTTTTTGGAAACTAAGGTAGCATATTCCATGTATAATCATTATTTTATGAGTGAAACTAGATTTCCTAACATTTTTACCATGTTCATATTCAATTTTTTTGTTCGAAAACCATTTTTTGGTATCATTGGTTTTTTGTTTAGTTTTAATGTTAAAATTTTTTCATGAACATGTGTGTTTTTCATGTGTCAATTTTGTGGTATCATTTGACGTCATTTTATAAAATATGAAAGTGGTTTTTTAATTGTTTCTATGGCTTCAAATTTTGTATTAGTAGGGTTTTAGTGTGCTTTTTGAATTTATAGAGGGGTTTGAATGGGTTTTATGTGAATAACCTTGTTACACATCATGAAAGTGTTTAATGAAACTTTTAAAAGGTTTATTGAGTTAGAAAGTATTCGAAGGATGTATAGGTATTGTTTTGGTGGGTGTGTGTTCTCAAAATTTATTTTTTAAAGATAAATAAATTATAGGTGATGTCATACTTTTTTATAATGTTTTGATTTTTTTTGAAATTTTTTATAAAATTGTGTGAAAGGTGGGAGACATGATTATGGCCTATTTTGGTGTGAGTATGAATTTAAAATGAAATTGAAGGTGAAAATGAAATTTTTTGACATGTGTTTGGGATGTTTGGTGTGATTATCATTTTGAAATGAAAATGTCATGTGAAAATTATGTTTGATAACATTTAGAACCTGGTTGAGCACAAATAGGGAAACCCAGGCATCTAGGTGGGAAGACTAGTACTAGTATGTTAGTGATATAGAGTGGTATCGTCCCTATTTCACTTAGCATTATTTATGATTGAAATACTAAATAAACTATGGTGATTATTGGGGACCACTAGGCCATTGGGATTTCCCCTACTAGTGGATCGTGCATGAGACAAATATTCTTTATGGTTTGTCTTGCACTGCGATACGATGTACCTAGGTCCCACAACTAGTCATTGCCTACATTTTGTTCCCATGACTAGATATCATTGAATATATTGTACTTACCATATGAATACAGTTTTATCTTCTGGAAAATTTAGAAGCCTTTGTGTTTTTTTTAATTGCACATATTCTATAAAGTACCCTCTTGAAAAAAAATCATTTTAAAGTTGCATCTCTTTGAAATTATTACTAGCATTATTATATATAAAAACTTGCATTATTTTCATCAAAAAATCTTTATCACATGGAATCACTTTGGGTGCAATCCAACTGGACTTAGGCACACACCCTACTTACACCATTGTTTGTAAGTAAACATGCTAATGTTTATTTGTCGGTTTGGTTAAATCTTTTAGAACCAGTGGTTCGGGTTACGAGTGGTCCTCCATGATGCGATTTCATAGAGATATATTGAGAGTGATGAACCCTTTACATGAGGTGGTTTCTGGGATTTTCATTTTAGAATTATTCATTTGTGATAGTCATTGAGATTTTGTACAAACTTCATTTTTAAATTCAAATTTTTTTAAGAGTTTTCTGGTTTGAAAATTTTGGATTCAGTTTATTTATTATTGATGGTTGTTTTATGTTTATAAATTATAGTAAACCATTATAAAATTTTATTTATGATACCTAAGCACTTTTCCCAACCTGTTGGGATAGGGAATTCCCTTCGGGTTTTCCATGGACAGGGTTGGTTTCCAGTTCTAATGGTAACCAGATATGGTTCATGTCAAAATGGTATCAAAGGAGGTTTTCTCTTTTTAGGTCACCTTATTTGGGGAGGATTTGGGGTAGACTAGAGATAGAATTATCAGAACTTGAAATTATGATTATGAGTTGTGTGCCTAGCCATAACGCCTTTTAATGGGATCTATATCACAAGGGGGTTGGGTTTTATTCAATCTCTTTTTTTCTTCTCGTTTGTCGATGACTAGGGGAATGAAAAGAGAGTTGGGTCAATGGTCTTAGTGAGGTCACATGGCCTGAAAATCCATGAATAGTAGGGGATATTTTCCTAGAACAATCTATGGAATGGTGTAGTATTTTGAGTATGAATTCTAACTGTAATTCTGAGCCACCTACTAACACTAATTTTTTCTCGTATTGTCTTATGTCTTTTGTTTTCTAATTATAGAGACGTTGTTTTATAGTAACAATGTCATGATTTTAACAAATGTTAATTTTTGTGAAATGATTTTCCAATAAAGAGAATATGGTTTGACTCTTGAAAGGGTGTAAATGTATTTTAAGAATTGTTTTGAAATGGTAAATGGTATGTTTACACCTCTTTTGAAAGTATGAATTATGATAAAATGGGTTTTGAAAATCTGTTTCAAATAGAATTTTCTCAACTATTGAAATGTTCTATGAATGTAAAGAAATATTTTAGAAGTTATGTGTGGAATTTGGAAATAGATTTTTTATATGGTAACTAGTGAGCATTTGAAAAGTTTTATGAACTGTTAGAACCTAGTTTAAAATAAGGAAAATGAGTTTTAATTAAATGGGTTTTGAAACATGAATTTTGTCATAAAACTGGTAGTGTTTTGAAATTAATGTGTAGAACATGAAAGTGAGTTTTTATTTGAATGATTTGTGATTTCTTTAAAATGATTGTAATATGAAGTGCACTGTGTTGCATTTGTTGTCAATTATGTATGTTGTTGTCAAAAGGTGACATGGAATGGATGGATGTCAAGGAGTTTCAATATGTGAATGACAAAGGATGTGATGGTGTTGGTGATGAATGGAGAATGGCCATGGTACTAAGATGAATGTCACTTAGGAGATTCACTAAGTGGCATAGGAGTTAATGGTTGAAACATTCTCCATACGATATCAGCCGATTATAGAACTGATCTTAATGTTTCAATACTTGTATCAAGGTGATACTAAGTGATAACACTTGAAGAATGAATGATGATGGAACATCTGACGATTGTTGATCTGATCTTTAAGTTCAAAGAACTTGTATCAACTGGATACAATGTCACCACAATGTCTGAAGACCATGCATTGTCTTAACAATGCATGAGGAGATGAAGATGATCCATCCACAACTACTAAGTGGATGATGGGGATTAATGAAGTCCATGCGCTATTACTTAGTGCATGTGAAATAGAAGAAGTTCCAATTTGATCTCTGATTGGATCAATGAAGCACATCGAAGAAATAATTGATCCAAGTGATTCGGTTGATGATGAACCTTCGGGAATTCCACCTATTAAGTCTAGATTATATTTTAAGGAGGATTGATGAATGTAACACCCCAAGCTTCCACGGTACGTTTCCCTTCGAATAATGCGATAGCGTGTGTTGTACGCAACCTCGAGTTCTAACACACACCACAACTAATTAAACTAGCCGTTGTGAATAGTAATACCTAATTTTTGAAATCATATATATTTTATATTTTAAAATGGACTTCATTTTTGGATTCGGAATATCGAAATTAGCCTATGGTGAAATTTTGGTACATTTCGGATAACTTTCATATTTTGATGAATAGTGAAAATTTCTAAATTTTAATTAAAAACAACTTTTTTAATCAAAATAATTAATAGTGATAAATTGTGAATTTGAGTGGTTTTAAAGTATATTTAGAATATATTTTTACCATTTAATATAATATTGGTCATTGGACATAATTTTACAATTAAACCGAACATAAACAAGTGTCAATCTTTTGATAGTTATTATCTCTTAAAAAACACGCTTTTTGTTTTGACAGCGGGAATTAATTTTAAATTAATTTCTGCCACTTATGTGTTTTGAATTTAGAAAAATGGATTCCATATTTTGAATCAGGATGTTCAAATTGTGTAAATAGGTAACTTTTATTTTTAGACATTTTGAATAGTTACTGTGGTAAATATTTTATTTACCATGGTTAAAGGGTAAATCCGGTAAATAAGGGTTAAAAAAATAATATTATAATAATACTAAATTACCCTAAAACGTATCTTAACCCTATTGGTTGATACATGGTCGACCATGGGAATCTTTGGGTATATTTTGGGACCCCATGGATCCACTTGTAAGTGATAATGACACATTATATTAATAAAGTTAAAATAAAAATAAAAATGGCATAAGCTTACATCTTTTAGAAGAACAATTTTTACATAGGGTTATACATGTTTGAATTTCGATTATAAATATTAATTAGAAAGCTAAAAATATTTCCTACATAATGATATTTTATTTATAATTTTTAGACATTAAATAATTTATTTTATTTATGACACAATGATGATGCAGTAATTACTATAATAGTGAAAAATTAAAGTAATTGATATTATAAATACCCAAATAAATATAATATGAAACTTTTAATGAATTAAACTAATTTTCTAGGATAATATGATATATTAGGATTTATTTAATTGACTTTGTTCTAAGTAATCAATCTGTTATGAGTTTCACAAAAATCAACTATTGAATAGTGTCAAAATTGACATAAAAGTTTTCTTAAAAAAATATTATATTATTAATTGATATTAAATTCCTAAAAATATAAGGTTCGGCCAATAGACTTATATTATGATAGGTTAATCATTAATGGACCACTTGGGGGTCTCTTGGATGTATATAGTAAATTTATTAACCATATTATATAAAAATACAAAGAGACATTGTAAAAGTGAAACTAATTAACTTAGAGTTAATACTTAAAGATAAGGTTAATATAAGTAACCAAACCTATCTAAATTCTATTGGATTAGTTGTTTTCGACCTATACCCACCTCATACTTTGAATAGTAAACTTTGGAGCCTTTGGAAACCGAATATGAATTTATTATAAATTAATATTTCTAGCTTTTCCAAAGGTGCCCCTCACCCCTCTTATAAAAGGGCACTCCTCCTTCTCTTTTCCTCACACCTCTCAAGCCACTTGGATCGTCCAAACTCTGACCAAATAAGCTCCCCACATCCCTCTCCTCCTCCTTGAAGCTTCCCCTTAGGCAGAAAGCATTTCAAGAAGTCCTTTGGTTCCAACCAAAGTGAGTTACCTAGATTAAAGGTAACGATTTCTCTTAAATTATTTTCATTTATTTTGCTTCTCCAACCCCCAAACTCTTTTTATTTCCTTTCTTTTGTAACAACACCAGTATCCTCAATATACTAGGATTTTGTTATAAGAAGGATTCAAACTACACATACACACAACTCCATCTAATGGATGATGAACATAATGTTTCTGTGGATGGCAAACTAACGCCTCACGAAACGATGATTGTTCAAATACATCTTACCGCCTCTCATGGTGGCCATTATGATGGCACTGTAATTAAATATGATATTAATTATATATATTTTATATATAAGCTTCTGTAATTCCATTTTATTTCATACCATTATTCGTTTCATGTTGTATATACATACGATAATTTCATTTGAGGAAGTGCGGACTACCGCCCCCTTAAAATGATATGACTCGTTCATACCACACATGGAACGTATAAAGGATGGTGTTAATGAACTTAAGTAACATATATAAAATATTATATTGGAATAGTAATATACCTATGAATCATTTGGATTTGAATCTTTTAAAATGAAAATTAAATGGAAGTAGCGTTCGTGCGTACGTACGGACTACCGTCTCCACGAACGCGATAAGATTCATTCTCCATCATATCCATTCAAGTATTATTCTCATTTTAGGGTTAAAAATAATGTTAATATCATTCTGATTATGAATAAGATATAATCTATCCATTACAAACATGTCTTACTTAACCAAACATTTAAGAAGAACGAATCGATTATCACCCGAAACGACGATAATACTAAGATAATATTAATAAAGCAATGTTAAAAGATCATATATGATATCATATTAATGTATATGATTCTTGTATAATTTAATAACAATTATTTCACCATTATACAGGAGGTTAACCTACCCCAACAAAGGAAAAGTACAAGGTAAGGGTTTATTTCACAATCTCTTCATTATCCGAGGTTGTTGTATCATCCACATCCATGTTTCTTAAAAATGTATTTCAAAACATTTTTACTATTTACAAGAATATGGGTTAAAGTCATTTATACCCTTGTTTGAATTTTTATAAGTGGTTTATAAAGGAATCTTTCTGTCGTTTTCAAAACAAGGTCCTTTTTAACCTTTTCGACAGAATTGAGGTAAAAATGTTTTTTTTAACTTATACGGCGCGTGCGGTTATTTTACGCCGTTATAAAATCTTCAAAGCTTCCCTTACAATCTTATAAGAATATTTTCAAAGAAAATGTTTTATTTTATATGGATCTTAAATTATTTCAAAATAAAAGGAGATATTTCTTTAAAAAGAATTTTGATTTCATCTATGTCAACATCCTTTGATGGATTTTAAGATTATTTGAAGTTGATTTATTATGATACAAAACTTCTATATTGTATTGAAAGGTTTTGTGATATGTTTGACTGTGGATGTGCTATTTTTATACCATTCATAGTTTATGGTGAAAGTATTGACATTTCGTATGCTAGTTTTAATACGAATGTTTATGTTATGTTTAAACCTTTTCATATGGGAATGCATTGGACTTAATATGTGACGGGTGGAGCCCGCTATAGCTCCTCGATGCATCGGTAGGTCTCATGAGAAAAACTAGTGTCTTGGCACAAGGCCTTGACAAAATCTTATTTGTAGTCTTGGCACGAGGCCTTGGCTATGTGGTTATGATAGTCTGGCATTATGCATTCCAACATTATGAAAGTGGTTATTGATTTTTGCATGTGATTATTAAATTAGTAGAATATCCATGTGAATAAGTAAATGGCATTATTTCATTTTATTTATGCCATACCATGTTGAAAGTTCAGGTTTAAAAGGCTTTTGTTTTAGTTATACATTGCCTTAAATGTTTATTCTTATTGATGAAAGTTTCCGCTATATTGTTATCCTTACTGGGCATTTGAGCTCACCCCTTTTCTATGTTTTATTTTTCCCAGGAAGTGAAGATGTAAGTTATGAATGACCTGTAGGGATATTATGAGGGGATTATAGTGTGGATTGTGGAAACATTATGTTGTTGTAGTAGTTTTTCATTTTATGATGTAATGTAAAACTTATGAATATATCTAGTGTTTCCAAGGCTACTAAACCAATCGGTCTTTCGAGATTTGATCTTTCTTGTGATCATGCCAATGTTACGAAGTAATGCACCGACTCTGGGTAGCTGGGGTTGGGGCGTTACAGTTGGTATCAGAGGAAGTTTAGTACAAACCTTGGAAGATAGATTTAGATAAACTCTGATTAGAGCACGTAGACCTAAGATGAACTTTGAGGATTAGTATAGAAGAACTTCCTAGAATTTTGGTATTGTAGAGATTTTGTGAGTTTTCCAAGCAATACATCCCTGTCTGGATACGAGCAGGTAGAGGCGGCTCTGGCACAGATGTACCTAGGGGTAAAACCCGAAAACACCGCTTTGAGCTAGACTCGAACGGGAACTGGTGCACGACAACGGGCCTTGCTGCACTCTTGGTTACGACACTCCTGGGGGATATGCTTAGGATAACTCTCATTTTCTTTACAAATCATTTTGAAGGGATTATGAGTATATACTTCCTCAAAGAAAACATTTTTATGATTTTGGATTATATCCATAAATAGTTCAATTTATGTTAAGTGTTTTATAAGTATGGGATTATGTATTTTGATTCATAAACTGGTCTAGTTTATGCAATTGTTTAGAAATGGCGCCTAGTGGAAGAAATGGAAACCGTATCAATGGACGCACTCCATGTAGGGATTTCCCTCCTGCTCAAGATAATTATAGTGGTGCTGGTGATGCAACTGGTGCTGATCAGCTAATCACCGTACTGGGACAACTTACTCAGGTTATGAATAATAACCTTACCCGTATGGAGCACCCTGATCCGCAGCGTGGAGGATCAATGTTAGATCGATTCATGAGACAACAACCACCAACGTTCAATGGGAGTACAAATCCCTTAGTAGCTGAGCAATGGATATTTTCCCTAGAGAAAATATTTCAGGCTTTGGGGAGTAGTGAAAGGGAAAAAGTTACCATGGCAGTTTACCGCCTCACTGGAGATGCTGATCAATGGTGGTCATTGATTCAAAACATGAAGGAAGATGATGAAGTATCAAACATGGAATGGAGGGAGTTCAAAGATCTGTTTTTAGAAAAATACTTTCCTCGCGACCATCGAACAGATATGGAAAGGCAATTTCTGAGTCTGAGACAAAAGGAGGATGAGAATGTCACAAAGTATGAGGCTAACTTTACAAGGTTAGCGAGGTATGCTGGAGATTATATTCGCAACCCAAGAAGTAAGATTGATCGTTTATTTGATGGGTTAAAACCATTTCTCCGTAGAGCATTAGTCTCACAATCCTTTTCGTCGTACGAAGACATTGTCTCATGTGCTATCAAGACCGAAAAAGAATTCTCTAAGTCTTATGACTTTAAAGCGAAGCAAGAGAAGAAGAGACCTGCTGATCAATCTGGGAATGGAAATAAGGGGAATAAGGGAAAGGTTGAATATCCATCTTGTGGTAAATGCGGGAAGAAACATCCTAGTGCTTGCCTGAAGGGAATGGGAGTCTGTTACAAGTGTGGTGAAAAAGGCCACCAAGCTCATGATTTCAAGGGGAAGAAGGAAGCTACCAACGTTCAGTGCTAAAATTGCAGGGAGATGGGGCATTATGCAAATGCTTGTCCTAAGCGTCAGGAGAACTTACCTCAGAAAAGTCCAAGGGATCAAGGCCAGGCTTATGCTATCACTACTGCTGAGGTAGAAGCTCCGAAAGACGTGGTGGCAGGTAATTTAATGGTTTCCTCAAGTTTAGCAAATGCATTATTTGATTCTGGATCATCGCATTGTTTCATATCTTCCCAGTTTGCTAAGAAAATTAGATATTTCCAATTTGATTTAATAAGGGAGTTGTCAGTTAAAACTCTTAAGGGAAGTATCGTTGCAACAAAGTTTTGCGAATCAGTCCCCATTAGAGCACATAAATTTTCTTTATCTGCTGATCTCATCGTCATACCTATGATTGAGTTTGATATAACCCTCGGTATGGACTGGCTTTCGGACTATGATGCGAAGATTTATTGTAAGAAGAAATAGGTTCCGATTCTTGATGATAATGATAAGGAACACCTTATTTTTAGAGCAGAATCGTCACCACCTAATTCTTATTTAGATCCACCCCCAGTAGCTCAACTTAATTCAGTTATTGGGGAGGAAGAGAATGAAATAACTGTCGGTGAGGAAAGGAATGTTCAAATAGAGGATGTACCTGTTGTGAAAGAGTTTGTAGATGTATTTCCGGAAGATTTACCTGGACATCCTCCAGAATGAGAAGTAGAGTTTTCCATTGATTTGATTCCTGGATCAAGGCCTATATCGAAGACCCCTTATAGAATGGATACTGTAGAGTTAGTCGAACTAAAGAAACAACTAGAGGAATTGAGTAATAAGGGATTTATTCGCCCTAGTGTTTCTCCATGGGGAGCCCCTGTTCTTTTTGTTAAAAAGAAAGATGGATCTATGAGGTTATGTATCGACTACAGGGAGATCAATGCTATAAAGATAAAGAACAAGTATCCCCTACCTCGTATTGATGATTTATTTGACCAACTGCATGGAGCTCAATACTTTTCAAAGATTGACCTTCGATCTGGATACCATCAGTTGTGTGTGAAGAAGGAAGACATTCCGAAAACAGCATTTCGAACCAGGTACGTGCATTACGAGTTTACTGTAATGCCGTTTGGATTGACTAATGCACCCTCTGTATTCATGGATCTAATGAATAGAGTTTTCAAGGAGTATCTCGATGAATTTGTGGTGGTATTTATTGATGATATCTTGGTATACTCCAAAACCTACGAAGATCATGAAAATCACTTGCGCATTATCTTGAAGACTCTGAGGAGGCATGAATTATATGGAAAGTTTAGCAAGTGTGAATTCTGGCTTCAGGAGATTTCTTTTCATGGCCATATTGTCTCAAAAGATTGAATCTCTGTTGATCCTTCTAAGACCAAGGCAATCCAAGAATGGCCAGCACCTACGAGTATAACTGAGGTACGTAGTTTTATTGGCTTGGCAGGTTATTATCGACGTTTCGTCCAGAATTTTGCCCGATTGGCTAACCCATTAACGAAGCTCACACGTAAAGGGGTTAAATTTGTTTGGACAAAAGAGTGTGAAGAATGTTTCGAAGAACTGAAGAGAAGATTAGTCAATGCTCCTATATTGACTCTACCATCGGGGAATGATGGGTTCGTTATTTATAGTGATGCATCAAAGAAAGTACTTGGTTGTGTCCTTATGCAGAATGATAGAGTTATTGCCTATGCATCAAGACAGTTGAAAATTCATGAACAAAACTATCCTACTCATGATCTTGAGTTAGCAGCTGTGATCTTTGCTTTGAAGATATGGAGGCACTACCTCTATGGTGAAAAATGTGAGATTTATACTGATCACAAGAGTTTGAAGTATATTTTCTCACAAAAAGAACTCAACATGAGGCAAAGGAGATGGCTTGAATTACTCAAGGATTATGATTGCACGATACACTACCACCTGGGGAAAGCAAAAAAAGTAGCAGATGCTTTGAGCAGAAAAGACCATGGAGTTATGAACATGATGAGAATTGAAAGGGATCCAATTTTCATGGATCTAGAGAAGATGGACATGGGAATAACCAGGGAAGGTGAAACATCAATTCTTTTTCAAATGGTTGCCAAAACATCTTTTCTAGAAAGGATTAAGAGTTCCCAGACTGATGATGAAGAATTTCAGAAGATGATTAAAGCTGTGAATGATGGGAGATTGAGAGACTTTGTGTATGAAGATGGAATTTTGAAATTCGGGAAGAGACTTTGTGTTCCCAATATACCTGATCTAAAAAGGGAATTGCTGGATGACGCTCATAGTTCCAATTTCTCTATACACCCTGGGAGCACCAAAATGTATAGAGATTTGAAGGAACATTTTTGGTGGGACAACATGAAGAGGGAGATTGCTGATTTTGTGTCAAGATGTATGGTTTGTCAACAAGTCAAAGCTGGAAGGCAACAGCCTGGAGGAGTCATGCAACCTCTTCCCATACCGGAGTGGAAATGGGACAATATTACGATGGACTTTGTCATGGGGCTACCAAAGACTCCTAGAAGGAACGATGCAATATGGGTTATTGTTGATCGTCTTACCAAGTCAGCACATTTTCTTGCTATAAGAGAAGATCTACCCCTGGAACGTCTAGCAAGACTATACATTAATGAAGTTGTGAGACTTCATGGAGTACCCTTATCAATTGTTTCTGATCATGATCCCCGTTTTACTTCAAGATTTTGGAAAAGTCTTCAGAAATCCCTGGATACTGAACTTCATTTGAGCACTGCTTACCACCCTCAAACAAATGGACAATCAGAACGGACTATTCAGACCTTAGAAGACATGTTGAGATCTTGCTCACTTGATTTTTAGGGTATGTGGGATCAATATTTACCACTGGTAGAATTTTCCTATAACAATAGCTTCCATACGAGTATTCAGATGGCACCATATGAAGAGTTATACGGAAAGAGATGTCGTACACCAACCTGTTGGGATGACATTGGTGAAAGAAAACTTGTAGGCCCAGAACTGGTGGAGGAAACGGTGGAAAAGGTGAAGGTAATCCAAAATCACATCAAAGCAGCTCAAAGTAGGCAGAAGAGCTATGCTGATATTCGAAGGAAGGATTTGGAATTTCAAGTCGGTGATCATGTTTTCCTGAAGGTATCTCCATGGAAGGGAGTCATACGTTTTGGTAAGAAAGGTAAATTGAGTCCCAGGTACATCGGACCTTTCGAAATTCTAGAACGAATTGGGGCTGTAGCTTACCGATTGGCAATGCCGCCAAGTCTCTCCAAAGTTCACGATGTGTTCCACGTATCTCTGTTGAGAAAATACATGCCTGACCCAACGCATGTACTCACCTATGACGAATTAGAACTGGAACCCGATCTGTCTTATTGCGAAGAGCCCGTCAGGATTCTTGATACAAGAGAACAAGTGCTGAGAAACCGGACGACGCGTCTGGTAAAAGTTTTGTGGAGAAATCATAAGATGGAAGAGGCAACGTGGGAACCCGAGGAACTTATGATGAAGAACCACCCGAGTCTTTTGATGCAGTAATACCCTAGAAATTGCGAGGACGCAATTATTTGAAGGAGGGGAGAATGTAACACCCCAAGCTTCCACGGTACGTTTCCCTTCGAATAATGCGATAGCGTGTGTTGTACGCAACCTCGAGTTCTAACAAACACCACAACTAATTAAACTAGCCGTTGTGAATAGTAATACCTAATTTTTGAAATCATATATATTTTATATTTTAAAATGGACTTCATTTTTGGATTCGGAATATCGAAATTAGCCTAGGGTGAAATTTTGGTACATTTCGGATAACTTTCATATTTTGATGAATAGTGAAAATTTCTAAATTTTAATTAAAAACAACTTTTTTAATCAAAATAATTAATAGTGATAAATTGTGAATTTGAGTGGTTTTAAAGTATATTTAGAATATTTTTTTACCATTTAATATAATTTTGGTCATTGGACATAATTTTACAATTAAACCGAACATAAACAAGTGTCAATCTTTTGATAGTTATTATCTCTTAAAAAACACGCTTTTTGTTTTGACAGCGGGAATTAATTTTAAATTAATTTCTGCCACTTATGTGTTTTGAATTTAGAAAAATGGATTCCATATTTGGAATCAGGATGTTCAAATTGTGTAAATAGGTAACTTTTATTTTTAGACATTTTGAATAGTTACTGTGGTAAATATTTTATTTACCATGGTTAAAGGGTAAATCCGGTAAATAATGGTTAAAAAAATAATATTATAATAATACTAAATTACCCTAAAACGTGTCTTAACCCTATTGGTTGATACATGGTCGACCATGAGAATCTTTGGGTCTATTTTGGGACCCCATGGATCCACTTGTAAGTGATAATGACACATTATATTAATAAAGTTAAAATAAAAATAAAAATGGCATAAGATTACATCTTTTAGAAGAACAATTTTTACATAGGGTTATACATGTTGGAATTTAGATTATAAATATTCATTAGAAATCTAAAAAGATTTCCTAAATAATGATATTTTATGTATAATTTTTAGACATTAAATAATTTATTTTATTTATGACACAATGATGATGCAGTAATTACTATAATAGTGCAAAATTAAAATAATTGATATTATAAATACCCAAATAAATATAATATGAAACTTTTAATGAATTAAACTAATTTTCTAGGATAATATGATATATTAGGATTTATTTAATTGACTTTGTTCTAAGTAATCAATCTGTTATGAGTTTCACAAAAATCAACTATTGAATAGTGTCAAAATTGACATAAAAGAGTTCTTAAAACAAATATTATATTATTAATTGATATTAAATTCCTAAAAATATAAGGTTCGGCCAAGAGACTTATATTATGATAGGTTAATCATTAATGGACCACTTGGGGGTCTCTTGGATGTATATAGTAAGTTTATTAACCATATTATATAAAAATACAAAGAGACATTGTAAAAGTGAAACTAATTAACTTAGAGTTAATACTTAAAGATAAGGTTAATATAAGTACCCAAACCTGTCTAAATTCTATTGGATGAGTTGTTTTCGACCTATCCCCACCTCATCCTTTGAATATTCAACTTTGGAGCCTTTGGAAACCGAATATGAATTTATTATAAATTAATATTTCTAGCTTTTCCAAAGGTGCCCCTCACCCCTCTTATAAAAGGGCACTCCTCCTTCTCTTTTCCTCACACCTCTCAAGCCACTTGGCTCGTCCAAACTCTGCCCAAATAAGCTCCCTACGTCCCTCTACTCCTCCTTGAAGCTTCCCCTTAGGCAGAAAGCATTTCAAGAAGTCCTTTGGTTCCAACCAAAGTGAGTTACCTAGATTAAAGGTAACGATTTCTCTTAAATTATTTTCATTTATTTTGCTTCTCCAACCCCCAAACTCTTTCTGTTTCCTTTCTTTTGTAACAACACCAGTATCCTCAATATACTAGGATTTTTTTATAAGAAGGATTCAAACTACACATACACACAACTCCATCTAATGGATGATGAACATAATGTTTCTGTGGATGGCAAACTAACGCCTCACGAAACGATGATTGTTCAAATACATCTTACCGCCTCTCATGGTGGCCATTATGATGGCACTATAATTAAATATGATATTAATTATATATATTTTATATATAAGCTTCTGTAATTCCATTTTATTTCATACCATTATTCGTTTCATGTTGTATATACATACGATAATTTCATTTGAGGAAGTGCGGACTACCGCCCCCTTAAAATGATATGAATCGTTCATACCACACATGGAACGTATAAAGGATGGTGTTAATGAACTTAAGTAAAATATATAAAATATTATATTGGAATATTAATATACCTATGTATCATTTGGATTTGATTCTTTTAAAATGAAAATTAAATGGAAGTAGCGTTCGTGCGTACGTACGGACTACCGTCTCCACGAACGCGATAAGATTCATTCTCCATCATATCCATTCAAGTATTATTCTCATTTTAGGGTTAAAATAATGTTAATATCATTCTGATTATTAATAAGATATAATCTATCCATTACAAACATGTCTTACGTAACCAAACATTTAAGAAGAACGAATCGATTATCACCCGAAACGACGATAATACTAAGATAATATTAATAAAGCAATGTTAAAAGATCATATATGATATCATATTAATGTATATGATTCTTGTATAATTTAATAACAATTATTTCACCATTATACAGGAGGTTAACCTACCCCAACAAAGGAAAAGTACAAGGTAAGGGTTTATTTCACAATCTCTTCATTATCCGAGGTTGTTTTATCATCCACATCCATGTTTCTTAAAAATGTATTTCAAAACATTTTTACTATTTACAAGAATATGGGTTAAAGTCATTTATACCCTTGTTTGACTTTTTATAAGAGGTTTATAAAGTAATCTTTCCGTCGTTTTCAAAACAAGGTCCTTTTTAACCTTTTTGACAGAATTGAGGTAAGAATGTTTTTTTAACTTATACGGCGGGTGCGGTTATTTTACGCCGTTATAAAATCTTCAAAGCTTCCCTTACAAGCTTATAAGAATATTTTCAAAGAAAATGTTTTATTTTATATGGATCTTAAATTATTTCAAAATAAAAGGAGATATTTCTTTAAAAAGAATTTTGATTTCATCTATGTCAACATCCTTTGATGGATTTTAAGATTATTTGAAGTTGATTTATTATGATACAAAACTTCTATATTGTATTGAAAGGTTTTGTGATATGTTTGACTGTGGATGTTCTATTTTTATACCATTCATAGTTTATGGTGAAAGTATTGACATTTCGTATGCTAGTTTTAATACGAATGTTTATGTTATGTTTAAACCTTTTCATATGGGAATGCATTGGACTTAATATGTGACGGGTGGAGCCCGCTATAGCTCCTCGATGCATCGGTAGGTCTCATGAGACAAACTAGTGTCTTGGCACAAGGCCTTGACAAAATCATATTTGTAGTCTTGGCACGAGGCCTTGGCTATGTGGTTATGATAGTCTGGCATTATGCATTCCAACATTATGAAAGTGGTTATTGATTTTTGCATGTGATTATTCGATTAGTAGAATATCCATGTGAATAAGTAAATGGCATTATTTCATTTTATTTATGCCATACCATGTTGAAAGTTCATGTTTAAAAGGCTTTTGTTTTAGTTATACATTTCCTTAAATGTTTATTCTTATTGATGAAAGTTTCCGCTATATTGTTATCCTTACTGGGCATTTGAGCTCACCCCTTTTCTATGTTTTATTTTTCCCAGGAAGTGAAGATGTAAGTTATGAATGACCTGTAGGGATATTATGAGGGGATTATAGTGTGGACTGTGGAAACATTATGTTGTTGTAGTAGTTTTTCATTTTATGATGTAATGTAAAACTTATGAATATATCTAGTGTTTCCAAGGCTACTAAACCAATCGGTCTTTCGAGATTTGATCTTTCTTGTGATCATGCCAATGTTACGAAGTAATGCACCGACTCTGGGTAGCTGGGGTCGGGGCGTTACAATGAATTCTAATGAAGAAGAAAGGGAGATGTGGAATTTGGAATTTGAACTTGGTCACTTGGTTTTTACACAAAGGACTTGTTCTATATTCAAGAAAAAGAAGCCACCAAGGAAGGCCATCCGAGGGTCCTCACCTCGAGCACATGCGGGACCCGAGGGTCAACCGTGCTCAAGAGAACCCTCAAGGCCCGGGCACTATCCCTGAGGCAGAAGAGCACGCCCGGAGGAGCGCATAGTGGGTGCCAGTGGTGCGCCCGCAGGGAGCAGGGATCGGCGCAAGAGCGCGCCCGCAGAGATAACACGGTGCGGGTTGGCACCGTGGAGGTTGGAAGTTCAATTGAGGAGAGGGGGGAGCGCATCTTTGATAAGCCGCGGAAAACCCACATAAGCTTTCGATGTGGGACGACTTCTAAAAAACGCGGAGCGAATCTCGACCGTCCATCTGATTGTGCGTTTGATCTACGCCGCTCATCTCATCCACCGCAACCCGATCTAATCCAGGTCGTCCAAGATCATTTAACGCCCGATCCAATGGCACTCGTGTTGTCTTCATCCTCGAGCTCAACTGAGGCTCTCCATGCATCTCCGATGAACCAGAGGCCCTCCCGAGGACGGATTTTGAGTTTCCGACCACCGTTGTTCAAGCTGATGCATTCATTGGGTTCATCTGGATGTAACGAACACATCCATGCAAGAAAAAAAATGCACTCATGCAACGTATGAGAAATTTCGAAGAAGGCCAAATCAAACCGAAGGTACGAGGCCTTGTGTGGTTTATGTCTTTGCATGATTCAGCCTAAACCGAGGCCATGCACACGTTCCATGCACATGCACGTGAAGAAGACCGTAGAAAATAAATACCCGCATGAACCGAGAAGAGAGATCAAGATTTGGAAAATCTTGAAAACCCAAATATTTCGGGGATTCAAAATCTATATCTTGGCGGATGAACCGCACCTCCTATGCCTATAAAAGGAGAGGCAGAGGCTCTCAAGAGGTTGGCTGATAATCCGAGAAGTCCCGTGAGAACTCCAAACCTTGCGAAGCCGAACCTGCACGCATCACTTGCGCGGCAGCAGCCCGGAGCTCCCCTAGCTCTGTTTGGTCCCTTTTGCGCACCTCTTGCGCGAAATAAGAGAAAGGGAGAGGTCCCTGAATGCCTCCCTTGCGTTACAGGAAGCTCCCTATCTTCCCTCATGCTTGCGCGGTAGGAGGAAGGAGCCCCGCGGTGTTGCACCTTGCACACCCGAGGACTTGCGCGCTGCCTTGTGCACCCAAGTGTACCTTGTGCACTTTGAAGAAGAGGAGAAGAGGCCGCACCCTGCGCGCCTTCTTATTGGTAGGAGGTTCAGGTGATGTGAATTACACACCTTGTGTGTGTGTGCTTAAGGATAATACACCCTAGCCAAGTGAATGCACTCCTACGGGGTGTGTGCAAGAAGAAACCAAGAAGGTCGTAGCCACATTTCCCCTTGTGTGTATGCTAAGTGCAAGGAAGGATTGCACCTTGTGTGTGTGCAAAGTGAAGACACACTATGGGTGGTATAATTGCAAATGAACAAGAGGCCGTAGCCTTGGGTGTGTGCAAGAAGAGAAGGGAGTCCAAGCTCACTTGTGTGAAAAATTGAATGAAGTGTGTACAAAGAGACATGAAGGCCGAACATATGTGTGTGCAAAGTGTACACATTTAGAAGAAGAAGGAAGAGGACATCCACACTAAAGTATAACACACTTTTAAGTGTGTGAACAAATTGAACAAAGTGTGTGAGTGAAGAAGGTGTGTGTGCTTAAGGAGTTATTACCCTTTGAGGGTTTATCACACCAAGAAGAAGGAAAGGGAAGTGCATGCTTGCATGCATGCACATGCACACGTGAACAAAGCCAAATCAGCTTGTGTGAATTTGAGTTGTCCAAGACCAGGAGTTCTTGAAGTGTTTTGAGAAGCCATGCAATCAGTGCATGAGGATGCAGAGATGCCATGCACTCAGTGCATGCTGTTGATGGGAAGTCAGACTGAAGCCAGACTGAAGTTAGAGATATCAGTTGTCTGAGTTTTCAGTAATTGAGAAGTGCCTGATCAACAGAAGTGATCAGAAGTGTTGAGCAAGACCAACAGACCTTTTCAGAGGCTGTTGAAGATTCTTGAAGAGAGAGGCCAGGTCATCCTAAGAGAAAGGAGATAAATCCTGAGCAAGACGAGAAGACATGTTCATCACAAGTGAGCAGAGGTACAGAGCAAGGCCAACAGCCTTTATCCCAGGCTGCTGAGGATACTTGAAGAGCTAAAGAGAATAAGAGCTACTCGTGCGACTCGAGGAGCCAGTAGAATCCCCCTGTGAGACTCAGGGTGGAAGAAGTCTTCAGTGGGATTCTGGAGCAGGCCAGTGGGACTCTGGTAACACTATGGGATGCAGTATAAAGACCCTCCTGTGGGACTCAGGAGAGATACAGTGGGATGCTGTATCGACCATTGTAATACTAATAGATTATAATGGGAGAAACCATGTTGGGGCGTATAACCAACATGGCAAGGACGTAGGCCTTTGGTGTCGAACCTTGTAAATCCTTGTTTCATGTTCCTTTACATTTACTGCATCACTCGAGGAAAGTCTGAGAGATACAAGAAGAGTGGATCGAGGCCTTAACAAGCCATAGAGGTTTAATTGATAATGAATCAATTAGTAAAAAGTTTTAAAGGATCACTGATTCACCCCCTCCCCCTCTCAGTGATGACACTGATCCAGGCATTTCAATTGGTATCAAAGGCAGTTACCTCTAAAAGATACAAGGGAGTCTTTATGAAGTGCAGATTTGAGGAAGTGAGTGAATACACTCAAATGGAGATATCTGTCAAGACTCTGAAAAACAGGAAGAAGAAACAGGGAAAGAAGATGAAGAAAGCCTGTCCTAGCTGTGATAATGTTGGAACAATGAATGATCTTCAAAATGCACTCAAATATCTTTAGAAGATAGTCCCCAAGGAAGTGTAAAGGTGTATTACTACAGGCATCCTTGATCTTCAAGATGAAAAATTACAGCTAGAAGAAGTATCCAATTCTATGGAAGATCAATTGGCAAAAAGGGTTGGCATAACCAACACTCTCAAAAAGCTGGTGAAGGATAAGGATGAAACAGTTTCTCTTTGCAATGATAGATATGAAGATACTTGTGAAAAATTGCAAAGAAGCCTTTCTGAGAAAGAATTCTTTAAGACAATGGTAAAAGTAGTTTTCCATGCACTAGAAAAATTGAACAGAGTTTCAATGGTTGTCAAAGATGCTCAACTAGAAGAGAAAGTCCAACAGGTGAAGGAGATGGATAATTCATTGCAAGAAATGAAGAAATTGCATGAAGACCAGATGAAACTGCTGGAAGAAAAATGGGAAGGAAGGCTAAGAACTGTTGAGGATGAGAAGAACTCCCTCAACATGAAATGTTTAGGACAAGAGGTGATATTGAAAAATCTGCAATCACCCAAAGCTGAAACCTCCCAGTCAGCTGATAGAAGGAATGTTGCTACACAAGTATGCATTGAGCAGGATGATTCCAAAAGAAGGAAATCCTCTAATAAAAGGGCAACATCTTCTAAGAAGAAGGTACCATCCATCCCATATTGTACTCATTCTTCTAAATGTGTTTCCACAAAAAGTAAAAGATGGAAGAATAAGTCTGAACAAGTATGGATGAAGTCAATGAAGAAAGAAAGCTCTCCTAAAACAGCACAACAAGTCATGAAATGTACCCTACAATCAGAAGGACTGAAGAGGTCAAGATTTGTGGGTCAGTGTTGGTGTTGAAATAAGTATGGGAACTGTGCAAAGGATTGTTGGTACAATCGACTGAATGTCAAAGTACAAAGCAAGCCCATGCCAAGGGGGAGAAAGCCAGAGGAAAAGAGGCAACATCCAAAGGTCCAGAGGCATCTGTTTACTGCAAATAGATTTGGATTTCTTGATAACATCTGGGATGTTTTCAAAAGTGGTCAAAAAGATACATGTCAATCTCCAACTGTATCCAGAGCTCAAAAGAAGAAAAGATCACAGAACCTGGCTCAGAAATAATCCTTGGGAATAAAGTATAAGAAAGTAGAAAATGCTCCCAATAAGATTTTATCAGAGGAAGATATGTACTTGGATTTGAAATCCAAGAAGGGTGATGCATCCAGAAGGACCACCAAGAAGAAAACATGCTTCTACTGTGGAAATAAAGGACATATGATGGATCTTTGTAAACAAGCCATGAAATTCAATAGAGGCAGACTGGACTCAAACAGACAATCAATCCAGTTGAAGTAGAAGGGATTAGTTGAAAACAAGTTTCCTAAGAAAGGTAGCTTGAAAGCATCAAAGGACCCATGTGGAATATGCAGAACTGAGGCCACACTTCCAAGTGACTTACTAGTCATATGGCCAAATCAGTTGCAACTTGCCAAAGATCTACAAAGAGCTAAAGATGAAGTTCTGGCAATTTCTAAGGCAAAAGAGAAGAAGAATATTTCACATGAAGATGTGTTGAGATCCACACCAGTACAAACATCATTGAAGATCAAATGTGCAAGTGTGAAGAATGGTGAAAATGGGACATCTCGGTTGAGAGAATCTTCTCAACCTTGTTGTTCACATTGATGAACCAAGGAGGTTCCATCTTATTCCATAATCACTAGTATATACATGTGCTTACATTTCAGGGAATTAAAGATGATGATCATTCTCAAATTGAGAATGGTATGGACAGAATGGAGTGCACCCCTTAAGGGGGAGCTAATCTGAAGAATATGATCTTTTGTGATTCATATCATCTTGTGAAGAATGATGGTATTCCAATCACACTTTCATCCCTTGTTTCATAATTGTATTTAATATATCAATTAAGTGGAAGTGTTTGATTGAAGACAAAAGAATGAAAGGGGGAGCTTTATCTTTTCACCTGAACTTTCTAATGAGTTTGGTGAAGTATGTGCAGGATTTAGCAATTAATTGATATATCTGAAAAATTTCAAACCCCTTGAAGCATGATCTCACATGTACAGTGAATTTTGGACAGAATTGATTTCCTTGGTTACATCACTCTTGTTTTCTACACCGGGTTAGCCCACGTAGACTTAGAGTTGATCTACTAAAGGTTCTTTTCTAAAGAGAACATGTGACATCATCCCTCTCTTAGTGATTTTGAAGAAAATGATTTTCTAAGGGAGGAAGAGATTTTTGAAAGTGAACCACCCCACATCTTTGCATTTGATTGCCAATAAGGGGCAGAAAAGATTGGCACACATATTGACTCATTCATATGTGCTGAAGAGGTGTATTGACAACAAATACAAAGGGGGAGATTGAAGTGCACTATGTTGCATTTGTTGTCAATTATGTATGTTGTTGGCAAAAGGTGACTTGGAATGGATGGATTTCAAGGAGTTTCAATATGTGAATGACAATGGATGAGATGGTGTTGGTGATGAATGGAAAATGTCCATGGTACTAAGATGAATGTCACTTAGGAGATTCACTAAGTGGCATAGGAGGTAATGGTTGAAACATTCTCCATACGATATCAGACAATTGTAGAACCGATCTTAATGTTTCAATACTTGTATCAAGGTGATACTAAGTGACAACACTTGAATAATGAATGATGATGGAACATCTGACGATTGTAGAGCTGATCTTTAAGTTCAAAGAACTTGTATCAACTGGATACAATGTCACCACAATGTCTGAAGACCATGCATTGTCTTAACAATGCATGAGGAGATGAAGATGATCCATCCACAACTACTAAGTGGATAATGGGGATTAATGAAGTCCATGCACTATTACTTAGTGCATGTGAAATAGAAGAAGTTCCAATTTGATCTCTAATTGGATCAATGAAGCACATTGAAGAAATAATTGATCCAAGTGATTCGGTTGATGATGAACCTTCGGGAATTCCACATCCTAAGTCTAGATTATATTTTAAGGAGGATTGATGAATTCTAATGAATAAGAAAGGGAGATGTGGAATTTGGCATTTGAACTTGGTCACTTGTTTTTTACACAAAGGACTTGTTCTATATTCAAGCAAAAAGAAACCACCAAGGAAGGCCAGCCGATGGTCCTCACCTCGAGCACATGCGGGACCCGAGGGTCAACCGCGCTCAAGGGAACCCCCAAGGCCCGGGTGTTGTCCCTGATGTAACGCCCTGACCCCAGCTACCCAGAGTCGGTGCATTACTCCGTAACATTGGCATGATCACAAGAAAGATCAAATCTCGAAAGACCGATTGGTTTAGTAGCCTTGGAAACACTAGATATATTCATAAGTTTTACATTACATCATAAAATGAAAAACTACTACAACAACATAATGTTTCCACAGTCCACACTATAATCCCCTCATAATATCCCTACAGCTAATTCATAACTTACATCTTCACTTCCTGGGAAAAATAAAACATAGAAAAGGGGTGAGCTCAAATGCCCAGTAAGGATAACAATATAGCGGAAACTTTCATCAATAAGAATAAACATTTAAGGCAATGTATAACTAAAACAAAAGCCTTTTAAACATGAACTTTCAACATGGTATGGCATAGATAAAATGAAATAATGCCATTTACTTATTCACATGGATATTCTACTAATCGAATAATCACATGCAAAAATCAATAACCACTTTCATAATGTTGGAATGCATAATGCCAGACTATCATAACCACATAGCCAAGGCCTCGTGCCAAGACTACAAATAAGATTTTGTCAAGGCCTTGTGCCAAGACACTAGTTTGTCTCATGAGACCTACCGATGCATCGAGGAGCTATAGCGGGCTCCACCCGTCACATATTAAGTCCAATGCATTCCCATATGAAAAGGTTTAAACATAACATAAACATTCGTATTAAAACTAGCATACGAAATGTCAATACATTCACCATAAAATATGAATGGTATAAAAATAGCACATCCACAGTCAAACATATCACAAAACCTTTCAATACAATATAGAAGTTTTGTATCATAATAAATCAACTTCAAATAATCTTAAAATCCATCAAAGGATGTTGACTTAGATGAAATCAAAATTCTTTTTAATGAAATATCTACTTTTATTTTGAAATAATTTAAGATCCATATAAAATAAAACATTTTCTTTGAAAATATTCTTATAAGCTTGTAAGGGAAGCTTTGAAGATTTTATAACGGCGTAAAATAACCGCACCCGCCGTATAAGTTAAAAAAAACATTCTTACCTCAATTCTGTCGAAAAGGTTAAAAAGGACCTTGTTTTGAAAACGACGGAAAGATTCCTTTATAAACCTCTTATAAAAAGTCAAACAAGGGTATAAATGACTTTAACCCATATTCTTGTAAATAGTAAAAATGTTTTGAAATACATTTTTAAGAAACATGGATGTGGATGATAAAACAACCTAGGATAATGAAGAGATTGTGAAATAAACCCTTACCTTGTACTTTTCCTTTGTTGGGGTAGGTTAACCTCCTGTATAATGGTGAAATAATTGTTATTAAATTATACAAGAATCATATACATTAATATGATATCATATATGATCTTTTAACATTGCTTTATTAATATTATCTTAGTATTATCGTCGTTTCGGGTGATAATCGATTCGTTCTTCTTAAATGTTTGGTTACGTAAGACATGTTTGTAATGGATAGATTATATCTTATTCATAATCAGAATGATATTAACATTATTTTTAACCCTAAAATGAGAATAATACTTTAATGGATATGATGGAGAATGAATCTTATCGCGTTCGTGGAGACGGTAGTCCGTACGTACGCACGAACACTACTTCCATTTAATTTTCATTTTAAAAGAATCAAATCCAAATGATACATAGGTATATTACTATTCCAATATAATATTTTATATATGTTACTTAAGTTCATTAACACCATCCTTTATACGTTCCATGTGTGGTATGAACGAGTCATATCATTTTAAGGGGGCGGTAGTCCGCACTTCCTCAAATGAAATTATCGTATGTATATACAACATGAAACGAATAATGGTATGAAATAAAATGGAATTACAGAAGCTTATATATAAAATATATATAATTAATATCATATTTAATTACAGTGCCATCATAATGGCCACCATGAGAGGCGGTAAGATGTATTTGAACAATCATCGTTTCGTGAGGCGTTAGTTTTCCATCCACAGAAACATTATGTTCATCATCCATTAGATGGAGTTCTGTGTATGTGTAGTTTGAATCCTTCTTATAACAAAATCCTAGTATATTGAGGATACTGGTGTTGTTACAAAAGAAAGGAAATAAAAAGAGTTTGGGGGTTGGAGAAGCAAAATAAATGAAAATAATTTAAGAGAAATCGTTACCTTTAATCTAGGTAACTCACTTTGGTTGGAACCAAAGGACTTCTTGAAATGCTTTCTGCCTAAGGGGAAGCTTCAAGGAGGAGTAGAGGGATGTGGGGAGCTTATTTGGGCAGAGTTTGGGAGAGCCAAGTGGCTTGAGAGGTGTGAGGAAAAGAGAAGGAGGAGTGCCCTTTTATAAGAGGGGTGAGGGGCACCTTTGGAAAAGCTAGAAATATTAATTTATAATAAATTCATATTCGGTTTCCAAAGGCTACAAAGTTGACTATTCAAAGGATGAGGTGGGGATATGTCGAAAATAACTCATCCAATAGAATTTAGACAGGTTTGGGTACTTATATTAACCTTATCTTTAAGTATTAACTCTAAGTTAATTAGTTTCACTTTTACAATGTCTCTTTGTATATTTATATAATATGGTTAATAAACTTACTATATACATCCAAGCGACCCCCAAGTGGTCCATTAATGATTAACCTATCATAATATAAGTCTTTTGGACGAACCTTATATTTTTAGGAATTTAATATCAATTAATAATATAATATTTGTTTTAAGAACTCTTTTATGTCAATTTTGACACTATTCAATAGTTGATTTTTGTGAAACTCATAACAGATTGATTACTTAGAACAAAGTCAATTAAATCAATCCTAATATATCATATTATCCTAGAAAAGTAGTTTAATTCATTAAAAGTTTCATATTATATTTATTTGGGTATTTATAATATCAATTATTTTAATTTTTCACTATTATAGTAATTACTGCATCATCATAGTGTCATAAATAAAATAAATTATTTAATGTATAAAAATTATAAATAAAATATCATTATGTAGGAAATCTTTTTATATTTCTAATGAATATTTATAATCGAAATTCCAACATGTATAACCCTATGTAAAAATTGTTCTTCTAAAAGATGTAAGCTTTTGCCATTTTTATTTTTATTTTAACTTTATTAATATAATGTGTCATTATCACTTACAAGTGGATCCATGGGGTCCCAAAATAGACCCAAAGATTCCCATGGTCGATCATGTATCAACAAATAGGGTTAAGACACGTTTTAGGGTAATTTAGTATTATTATAATATTATTTTTTTAACCCTTATTTACCGGATTTACCCTTTAACCATGGTAAATAAAATATTTACCACAGTAACTATTCAAAATGTCTAAAAATAAAAGTTACCTATTTACACAATTTGAACATCCTGATTCCAAATATGGAATCCATTTTTCTAAATTCAAAACACATAAGTGGCAGAAATTAATTTAAAATTAATTCCCGCTGTCAAAACAAAAAGCGTGTTTTTTAAGAGATAATAACTATCAAAAGATTGACACTTGTTTATGTTCGGTTTAATTGTAAAATTATGTCCAATTACCAACATTATATTAAATGGTAAAAATATATTCTAAATATACTTTAAAACCACTCAAATTCACAATTTATCACTATTAATTATTTTGATTAAAAAAGTTGTTTTTAATTAAAATTTAGAAATTTTCACTATTCATCAAAATATGAAAGTTATCCGAAATGTACCAAAATTTCACCCTAGGCTAATTTCGATATTCCGAATCCAAAAATGAAGTCCATTTTAAAATATAAAATATATATGATTTCAAAAATTAGGTATTACTATTCACAACGGCTAGTTTAATTAGTTGTGGTGTGTGTTAGAACTCGAGGTTGCGTACAACACACGCTATCGCATTATTCGAAGGGAAACATACCGTGGAAGCTTGGGGTGTTACATTCTCCCCTCCTTCAAATAATTGCGTCCTCGCAATTTCTAGGGTATTACTGCATAAAAAGACTCGGGTGGTTCTTCATCATAAGTTCCTCGGGTTCCCACGTTGCCTCTTCCATCTTATTATTTCTCCACAAAACTTTTACCAGACGCGTCGTCCGGTTTCTCAGCACTTGTTCTCTTGTATCAAGAATCCTGACGGGCTCTTCGCAATAAGACAGATCGGGTTCCAGTTCTAATTCCACATAGGTGATTACATGTGTTGGGTCAGGCATGTATTTTCTCAACAGAGATACGTGGAACACATCGTGAACTTTGGAGAGACTTGGCGGCATTGCCAATCGGTAAGCTACAGCCCCAATTCGTTCTAGAATTTCGAAAGGTCCGATGTACCTGGGACTCAATTTACCTTTCTTACCAAAACGTATGACTCCCTTCCATGGAGATACCTTCAGGAAAACATGATCACCGACTTGAAATTCCAAATCCTTCCTTCGAATATCAGCATAGCTCTTCTGCCTACTTTGAGCTGCTTTGATGTGATTTTGGATTACCTTCACCTTTTCCACCGTTTCCTCCACCAGTTCTGGGCCTACAAGTTTTCTTTCACCAACGTCATCCCAACAGGTTGGTGTACGACATCTCTTTCCGTATAACGCTTCATATGGTGCCATCTGAATACTCGTATGGAAGCTATTGTTATAGGAAAATTCTACTAGTGGTAAATATTGATCCCACATACCCTGAAAATCAAGTGAGCAAGATCTCAACATGTCTTCTAAGGTCTGAATAGTCCGTTCTGATTGTCCATCTGTCTGAGGGTGGTAAGCAGTGCTCAAATGAAGTTCAGTATCCAGGGATTTCTGAAGACTTTTCCAAAATCTTGAAGTAAAACGGGGATCACGATCAGAAACAATTGATAAGGGTACTCCATGAAGTCTCACAACTTCATTTATGTATAGTCTTGCTAGACGTTCCAGGGGTAGATCTTCTCTTATAGCAAGAAAATGTGCTGACTTGGTAAGACGATCAACAATAACCCATATTGCATCGTTCCTTCTAGGAGTCTTTGGTAGCCCCATGACAAAGTCCATCGTAATATTGTCCCATTTCCACTCCGGTATGGGAAGAGGTTGCATGACTCCTCCAGGCTGTTGCCTTCCAGCTTTGACTTGTTGACAAACCATACATCTTGACACAAAATCAGCAATCTCCCTCTTCATGTTGTCCCACCAAAAATGTTCCCTCAAATCTCTATACATTTTGGTGCTCCCAGGGTGTATAGAGAAATTGGAACTATGAGCGTCATCCAGCAATTCCCTTTTTAGATCAGGTATATTGGGAACACAAAGTCTCTTCCCGAATTTCAAAATTCCATCTTCATACACAAAGTCTCTCAATCTCCCATCATTCACAGCTTTAATCTTCTTCTGAAATTCTTCATCATCGGTCTGGGAACTCTTAATCCTTTCTAGTAAAGATGGTTTGGCAACCATTTGAAAAAGCATTGATGTTTCACCTTCCCTGGTTATTCCCATGTCCATCTTCTCTAGATCCATGAAAATTGGATCCCTTTCAATTCTCATCATGTTCAGAACTCCATGGTCTTTTCTGCTCAAAGCATCTGCTACTTTGTTTTCTTTCCCCGGGTGGTAGTGTATCGTGCAATCATAATCCTTGAGTAATTCAAGCCATCTCCTTTGCCTCATGTTGAGTTTTTTTTGTGAGAAAATATACTTCAAACTCTTGTGATCAGTATAAATCTCACATTTTTCACCATAGAGGTAGTGCCTCCATATCTTCAAAGCAAAGATCACAGCTGCTAACTCAAGATCATGAGTAGGATAGTTTTGTTCATGAATTTTCAACTGTCGTGATGCATAGGCAATAACTCTATCATTCTGCATAAGGACACAACCAAGTCCTTTCTTTGATACATCACTATAAATAATGAACCCATCATTCCCCAATGGTAGAGTCAATATAGGAGCATTGACTAATCTTCTCTTCAGTTCTTCGAAACATTCTTCACACTCTTTTGTCCAAACAAATTTAACCCCTTTACGTGTGAGCTTCGTTAATGGGTTAGCCAATCGGGCAAAATTCTGGACGAAACGTCGATAATAACCTGCCAAGCCAATAAAACTATGTACCTCAGTTATACTCGTAGGTGCTGGCCATTCTTGGATTGCCTTGGTCTTAGAGGGATCAACAGAGATTCCATCTTTTGAGACAATATGGCCAAGAAAAGAAATCTCCTGAAGCCAGAATTCACACTTGCTAAACTTTCCATATAATTCATGCCTCCTCAGAGTCTTCAAGATAATGCGCAAGTGATTTTCATGATCTTCGTAGGTTTTGGAGTATACCAAGATATCATCAATAAATACCACCACAAATTCATCGAGATACTCCTTGAAAACTCTATTCATTAGATCCATGAATACAGAGGGTGCATTAGTCAATCCAAACGGCATTACAGTAAACTCGTAATGCCCGTACCTGGTTCGAAATGCTGTTTTCGGAATGTATTCCTTCTTCACACACAACTGATGGTATCCAGATCGAAGGTCAATCTTTGAAAAGTATTGAGCTCCATGCAGTTGGTCAAATAAATCATCAATACGAGGTAGGGGATACTTGTACTTTATCGTTATAGCATTGATCTCCCTGTAGTCGATACATAACCTCATAGATCCATCTTTCTTTTTAACAAAAAGAACAGGGGCTCCCCATGGAGAAACACTAGGGTGAATAAATCCCTTATTAATCAATTCCTCTAGTTGTTTCTTTAGTTCTACTAACTCTACAGTAGCCATTCTATAAGGGGTCTTCGATATAGGCCTTGATCCAGGAATCAAATCAATGGAAAACTCTACTTCTCGTTCTGGAGGATGTCCAGGTAAATCTTCCGGAAATACATCTACAAACTCTTTCACAACAGGTACATCCTCTATTTGAACATTCCTTTCCTCACCGATAGTTATTTCATTCTCTTCCTCCCCAATAATTGAATTAAGTTGAGCTACGGGGGGTGGATCTAAATAAGAATTAGGTGGTGACGATTCTGCTCTAAAAATAAGGTGTTCCTTATCATTATCATCAAGAATCGTAACCTCTTTCTTCTTACAATAAATCTTCGCATCATAGTCCGAAAGCCAGTCCATACCGAGGATTATATCAAACTCAATCATAGGTATGACGATGAGATCAGCAGATAAAGAAAATTTATGTGCTCTAATGGGGACTGATTCGCAAAACTTTGTTGCAACGATACTTCCCTTAGGAGTTTTAACTGACAACTCCCTTATTAAATCAAATTGGAAATATCTAATTTTCTTAGCAAACTGGGAAGATATGAAACAATGCGATGATCCAGAATCAAATAATGCATTTGCTAAACTTGAGGAAACCGTTAAATTACCTGCCACCACGTCTTTCGGAGCTTCTACCTCAGCAGTAGTGATAGCATAAGCCTGGCCTTGATCCCTTGGCCTTTTCTGAGGTAAGTTCTCCTGACGCTTAGGACATGCATTTGCATAATTCCCCATCTCCCTGCAATTGTAGCACTGAACGTTGGTAGCTTCCTTCTTCCCCTTGCAATCATGAGCTTGGTGGCCTTTTTCACCACACTTGTAACAGACTCCCATTCCCTTCAGGCAAGCACCAGGATGTTTCTTCCCACATTTACCACAAGATGGATATTCAACCTTTCCCTTCATCCCCTTATTTCCATTCCCAGATTGATCAGTAGGTCTCTTCTTCTCTTGCTTCGCTTTAAAGTCATAAGACTTAGAGAATTCTTTTTCGGTCTTGATAGCACATGAGACAATGTCTTCGTATGACGAAAAGGATTGTGAGACTAATGCTCTACGGAGAAATGGTTTTAACCCATCAAAGAAACGATCAATCTTACTTCTTGGGTTGCGAATATAATCTCCAGCATACCTCGCTAACCTTGTAAAGTTAGCCTCATACTTTGTGACATTCTCATCCTCCTTTTGTCTCAGACTCAGAAATTGCCTTTCCATATCTGCTCGATGGTCGCGAGGAAAGTATTTTTCTAAAAACAGATCTTTGAACTCCCTCCATTCCATGTTTTATACTTCATCATCTTCCTTCATGTTTTGAATCAATGACCACCATTGATCAGCATCTCCAGTGAGGCGGTAAACTGCCATGGTAACTTTTTCCCTTTCACTACTCCCCAAAGCCTGAAATATTTTCTCTAGGGAAAATATCCATTGCTCAGCTACTAAGGGATTTGTACTCCCATTGAACGTTGGTGTTTGTTGTCTCATGAATCGATCTAACATTGATCCTCCACGCTGCGGATCAGGGTGCTCCATACGGGTAAGGTTATTATTCATAACCTGAGTAAGTTTTCCCAGTACGGTGATTAGCTGATCAGCACCAGTTGCATCACCAACCCCACTATAATTATCTTGAGCAGGAGGGAAATCCCTACATGGAGTGCGTGCATTGATACGGTTTCCATTTCTTCCACTAGGCGCCATTTCTAAACAATGGCATAAACTAGATCAGTTTATGAATCAAAATACATAATCCCATACTTATAAAACACTTAACATAAATTGAACTATTTATGGATATAATCCATAATCATAAAAATGTTTTCTTTGAGGAAGTATATACTCATAATCCCTTCAAAAATGATTTGTAAAGAAAATGAGAGTTATCCTAAGCATATCCCCCGGGAGTGTCGTAACCAAGAGTGCAGCAAGGCCCGTTGTCGTGCACCAGTTCCCGTTCGAGTCTAGCTCAAAGCGGTGTTTTCGGGTTTTACCCCTAGGTACATCTGTGCCAGAGCCGCCTCTACCTGCTCATATCCAGACAGGGATGTATTTCTTGGAAAACTCACAAAATCTCTACAATACCAAAATTCTAGGAAGTTCTTCTATACTAATCCTCAATGTTCATCTTAGGTCTACATGCTCTAATCAGAGTTTATCTAAATCTAGCTTCCAAGGTTTGTACTAAACTTCCTCTGATACCAACTGTAACGCCCCGACCCCAGCTACCCAGAGTCGGTGCATTACTTCGTAACATTGGCATGATCACAAGAAAGATCAAATCTCGAAAGATCGATTGGTTTAGTAGCCTTGGAAACACTAGATATATTCATAAGTTTTACATTACATCATAAAATGAAAAACTACTACAACAACATAATGTTTCCACAGTCCACACTATAATCCCCTCATAATATCCCTACAGGTCATTCATAACATACATCTTCACTTCCTGGGAAAAATAAAACATAGAAAAGGGGTGAGCTCAAATGCCCAGTAAGGATAACAATATAGCGGAAACTTTCATCAATAAGAATAAACAATTAAGGCAATGTATAACTAAAACAAAAGCCTTTTAAACATGAACTTTCAACATGGTATGGCATAGATAAAATGAAATAATGCCATTTACTTAGTCACATGGATATTCTACTAATCGAATAATCACATGCAAAAATCAATAACCACTTTCATAATGTTGGAATGCATAATGCCAGACTATCATAACCACATAGCCAAGGCCTCGTGCCAAGACTATAAATAAGATTTTGTCAAGGCCTTGTGCCAAGACACTAGTTTGTCTCATGAGACCTACCGATGCATCGAGGAGCTATAGCGGGCTCCACCCGTCACATATTAAGTCCAATGCATTCCCATATGAAAAGGTTTAAACATAACATAAACATTCGTATTAAAACTAGCATACGAAATGTCAATACTTTCACCATAAACTATGAATGGTATAAAAATAGCACATCCACAGTCAAACATATCACAAAACCTTTCAATACAATATAGAAGTTTTGTATCATAATAAATCAACTTCAAATAATCTTAAAATCCATCAAAGGATGTTGACATAGATGAAATCAAAATTCTTTTTAAAGAAATATCTCCTTTTATTTTGAAATAATTTAAGATCCATATAAAATAAAACATTTTCTTTGAAAATATTCTTATAATCTTGTAAGGGAAGCTTTGAAGATTTTATAACGGCGTAAAATAACCGCACCCGCCGTATAAGTTAAAAAAAACATTCTTACCTCAATTCTGTCGAAAAGGTTAAAAAGGAACTTGTTTTGAAAATGACGGAAAGATTCCTTTATAAACCTCTTATAAAAAGTCAAACAAGGGTATAAATGACTTTAACCCATATTCTTGTAAATAGTAAAAATGTTTTGAAATACATTTTTAAGAAACATGGATGTGGATAATAAAACAACCTCGGATAATGAAGAGATTGTGAAATAAACCCTTACCTTGTACTTTTCCTTTGTTGGGGTAGGTTAACCTCCTGTATAATGGTGAAATAATTGTTATTAAATTATACAAGAATCATATACATTAATATGATATCATATATGATCTTTTAACATTGCTTTATTAATATTATCTTAGTATTATCGTCGTTTCGGGTGATAATCGATTCGTTATTCTTACATGTTTGGTTACGTAAGACATGTTTGTAATGGATAGATTATATCTTATTCATAATCAGAATGATATTAACATTATTTTTAACCCTAAAATGAGAATAATACTTGAATGGATATGATGGAGAATAAATCTTATCGCGTTCGTGGAGACGGTAGTCCGTACGTACGCACGAACGCTACTTCCATTTAATTTTCATTTTAAAAGAATCAAATCCAAATGATATATAGGTATATTACTATTCCAATATAATATTTTATATATGTTACTTAAATTCATTAACACCATCCTTTATACGTTCCATGTGTGGTATGAACGAGTCATATCATTTTAAGGGGGCGGTAGTCCGCACTTCCTCAAATGAAATTATCGTATGTATATACAACATGAAACTAATAATGGTATGAAATAAAATGGAATTACAGAAGCTTATATATAAAATATATATAATTAATATCATATTTAATTACAGTGCCATCATAATGGCCACCATGAGAGGCGGTAAGATGTATTTGAACAATCATCGTTTCGTGAGGCGTTAGTTTGCCATCCACAGAAACATTATGTTCATCATCCATTAGATGGAGTTGTGTGTATGTGTAGTTTGAATCCTTATTATAAAAAAATCCTAGTATATTGAGGATACTGGTGTTGTTACAAAAGAAAGGAAATAAAAAGAGTTTGGGGGTTGGAGAAGCAAAATAAATGAAAATAATTTAAGAGAAATCGTTACCTTTAATCTAGGTAACTCACTTTGGTTGGAACCAAAGGACTTCTTGAAATGCTTTCTGCCTAAGGGGAAGCTTCAAGGAGGAGGATAGGGATGTGGGGAGCTTATTTGGGAAGAGTTTGGACGATCCAAGTGGCTTGAGAGGTGTGAGGAAAAGAGAAGGAGGAGTGCCCTTTTATAAGAGGGGTGAGGGGAACCTTTGGAAAAGCTAGAAATATTAATTTATAATAAATTCATATTCGGTTTCCAAAGGCTCCAAAGTTGACTATTCAAAGGATGAGGTGGGGATAGGTCGAAAACAACTCATCCAATAGAATTTAGACAGTTTTGGGTACTTATATTAACCTTATCTTTAAGTATTAACTCTAAGTTAATTAGTTTCACTTTTACAATGTCTCTTTGTATTTTTATATAATATGGTTAATAAACTTACTATATACATCCAAGCGACCCCCCAAGTGGTCCATTAATGATTAACCTATCATAATATAAGTCTCTTGGCCGAACCTTATATTTTTAGGAATTTAATATCAATTAATAATATAATATTTGTTTTAAGAACTCTTTTATGTCAATTTTGACACTATTCAATAGTTGATTTTTGTGAAACTCATAACAGATTGATTACTTAGAAAAAAGTCAATTAAATAAATCCTAATATATCATATTATCCTATAAAATTAGTTTAATTCATTAAAAGGTTCATATTATATTTATTTGGGTATTTATAATATCAATTATTTTAATTTTTTACTATTATAGTAATTACTGCATCATCATTGTGTCATAAATAAAATAAATTATTTAATGTCTAAAAATTATAAATAAAATATCATTATGTAGGAAATCTTTTTATGTTTCTAATGAATATTTATAATTGAAATTCCAACATGTATAACCCTATTTAAAAAGTGTTTTTCTAAAAGATGTAAGCTTATGCCATTTTTATTTTTATTTTAACTTTATTAATATAATGTGTCATTATCACTTACAAGTGGATCCATGGGGTCCCAAAATAGACCCAAAGATTCTCATGGTCGACCATTTATCAACCAATATGTTTAAGACACGTTTTAGGGTAATTTAGTATTATTATAATATTATTTTTTTAACCCTTATTTACCGGATTTACCCTTTAACCATGGTAAATAAAATATTTACCACAGTAACTATTCAAAATGTCTAAAAATAAAAGTTACCTATTTACACAATTTGAACATCCTGATTCCAAATATGGAATCCATTTTTCTAAATTCAAAACACATAAGTGGCAGAAATTAATTTAAAATTAATTCCCGCTGTCAAAACAAAAAGCGTGTTTTTTAAGAGATAATAACTATCAAAAGATTGACACTTGTTTATGTTCGGTTTAATTGTAAAATTATGTCCAATGACCAAAATTATATTAAATGGTAAAAATATATTCTAAATATACTTTAAAACCACTCAAATTCACAATTTATCACTATTAATTATTTTGATTAAAAAAGTTGTTTTTAATTAAAATTTAGAAATTTTCACTATTCATCAAAATATGAAAGTTATCCGAAATGTACCAAAATTTCACCCTAGGCTAATTTCGATATTCCGAATCCAAAAATGAAGTCCATTTTAAAATATAAAATATATATGATTTCAAAAATTAGGTATTACTATTCACAACGGCTAGTTTAATTAGTTGTGGTGTGTGTTAGAACTCGAGGTTGCGTACAACACACGCTATCACATTATTCGAAGGGAAACGTACCGTGGAAGCTTGGGGTGTTACACCTGAGGCAGAAGAGCATGCCCGGAAGAGCACATAGTGGGCGCTAGTGGCGCGCCCGTAGGGAGCAGGGATGGGCGCAAGAGCTCGCCCGCAGAGAGAACACGGTGCGGGGCGGCACCGTGGAGGTTGGAAGTTCAATTGAGGAGAGGGGGGGGGAGCGCATCTTTGATAAGCCACAGAAAAACCACATAAGCTTTCGATGTGGGATGACTTCTAAAAAAGGCAGAGCGAATCTCAGCCGTCCATCTGATCGTGCGTTTTATCTACGCCGCTCATCTCATCTGCCGCAACCCGATCTAATCCAGGCCGTCCAAGATAATTTAACGCCCGATCCGACGGCGCTCATGTTGTATTCATCCTTGAGCTCAGTCAAGGCTCTCCATGCATCTCCGACGAACCAGAGGCCCTCCCGAGGACAGATTTTGAGTTTCTGACCACCGTTGTTCAAGCTGAAGCATTCATTGGGTTCGTCTGGATGTAACGAACACATCCATGCAAGAAAAAAATGCACTCATGCAACGTATGGGAAATTTCGAAGAATGCCAAAGCAAAACGAAGGTACGAGGCCTTGTGTGGTTTATGTCTATGAATGATTCGTCCTAAACAGAGGCCATGTACACGTTCCATGCACATGCACGGGAAGAAGACCGTAGAAAATAAATACTCGCGTGAACCGAGAAGAGAGATCAAGATTTGGAAAATCTTGAAAACCTGAATATTTTGGGGATTCAAAATCTATATCTTCGCAGAAGAACCGAACCTCCTCTACCTATAAAAGGAGAGGCAGAGGCTCTCATGAGGCCGGCTGATAATCCGAGAAGTCCTGTGAGAGCTCCAAACCTCGCGAAGCCGAACATGCACGCATCACTTGCACGACAGTAGCCCAGAGCTCCCCTAGCTCAGTTTGGTCCCTTTTGCACACCTCTTGAGCGAAATAAGAAAAATGGAGAGGCCCCTGCGCGCCTCCCTTGCGTGACAGGAAGTTCCCTCTCTGCCCGCACGCTTGCGCGGCAGGAGGAAGGAGCCCCGTGGTGTTGCACCTTGCACACCCGAGGACTTGCACGCTGCCTTGTGCACCCAAGTGTACCTTGCGATCTTTGAAGAAGAGGAGAAGAGGCCGCACCCTGTGCGCCTTCTTATTGGAAAGAGGTTCAGGTGATGTGAATTACACACCTTGTGTGTGTGTTCTTAAGGATAATACACCATATCCAAGTGAATGCACACCTACGGGGTGTGTGCAAGAAGAAACCAAGAAGGCTGTAGCCACATTTCCCCTTGTGTGTATGCTAAGTGCAAGGAAGGCTTGCACCTTGTGTGTGTGCAAAGTGAAGACACCCTACGGGTGGTATAAGTGCAAATGAACAAGAGGCCGTAGCCTTGGGTGTGTGCAAGAAGAGAAGGGAGGCCAAGCTCACTTGTGTGAAAAATTGAATGAAGTGTGTACAAAGAGGCATGAAGGCCGAACATAGGTGTGTGCAAAGTGTACACATTTAGAAGAAGAAGGAAGAGGACATCCACACTAAAGTATAACACACTTTTATGTGTGTGAACAAATTGAACAAAGTGTGTGAGTGAAGAAGGTGTGTGTGCTTAAGGAGTTATTACCCTTTGAGGGTTTATCACACCAAGAAAAAGGAAAGGGAAGTGCGTGCTTGCATGCATGCACATGCACACGTGAACAAAGCCAAATCAGCTTGTGTGCATTTGAGTTGTCCAAGACCAGGAGTTCTTGAAGAGTTTTGAGAAGACATGCAATCAGTGCATGAGGATGCAGAGATGCCATGCACTCAGTGCATGAAGTTGATGTGAAGTCAGACTGAAGCCAGACTGAAGTTAGAGATATCAGTTGTCTGAGTTTTCAGTAATTGAGAAGTGCCTGATCAACAGAAGTGATCAGAAGTGATGCGCAAGACCAATAGACCTTTTTAGAGGCTATTGAAGATTCTTGAAGAGAGAGGCCAGGTCATCCTAAGAGAAAGGAGATAAATCCTGAGCAAGACGAGAAGACCTGTTCATCACAAGTGAGAAGAGGTACAGAGCAAGGCCAACTGCCTTTATCCCAGGCTGCTAAGGATACTTGAAGATCTAAAGAGAAGAAGAGCTACTCATGCGACTCGAGGAGAGAGTAGAAGCACCCTGTGAGACTCAGGGAGGAAGAAGTCTTCAGTGGGATTCTGGAGCAGGCCAGTGGGACTCTGGTAACACGGTGGGACGCAATATAAAGACCCTCCTGTGGGAATCAGGAGAGATACAGTGGGATGATGTATCGACCATTGTAATACTAACAGATTATAATGGGAGAAACCATGTTGGGGCGTATAACCAACATGGAAAGGACGTAGGCCTTTGGTGCCGAACCTTGTAAATCCTTGTGTCCTGTGCCTTTACATTTACTGCATCACTCGAGGAAAGGATGAGAGACACAAGAAGAGTGGATTGAGGCCTTAACAATCCATAGAGGTTTAATTGATAAAGAATCAATTAGTAAAATGTTTTAAAGGATCACTGATTCACCCCCTCCCCCTCTCAGTGATCACACTGATCCGGGCACTTCATAATATATAAATTTGGTTTTGAATTTGTGGTTTGAGGTTTTGAGAAAGAGAATGTGTGGTTATAATTTTTTGATTTTAAAAAAAGGAAATGTTTGATTTTGGTCTTTTGTATCCTCATGGGTGACCACATGCATGAGTTTACATGGAAATATTGATGGTTAATTGAATGACTAGATGAGTTTTGGAATGGATATGAGGAAGGTAACCAGTGTGGCACAAAAATATTCATGTGTGAGGCTTATCAAATAACATTGAATAATGCACCAACTATGGACCCGTTTATTTTAAATGAAATTATTTTTAATGAAAATTTGATGTTTTGAAAACCAGTGTTTGGTTGGTGTGTTCTATGTTCTTTTGGGATATTTGTTGTGGGATGTTTTGAGTTTGAGAACACCATTCTTTGAACAATGTTTTGGGTTTCTGTTTCATCAGTATATTTGGTTTAAGTGTTGGTCAATGGTTTCTTTTGAGGAGTATTTTGGGAAGCCTTTTTAGTGGTTCCCCACATGTGCCAGGATCTAGTTTTTGTTACATTTTTACTGAAGGAACAGATTGGTTAGGTCGATTGTTTATCTTATTGGCTATGGTATACCCTCATAAAGAGATAATGAATAATTAAAGTGTGTCCACAGGTGTTTCGCAATTGTAAGGTCCTCGAGTTGATCAAAATATATACTATCTTCCTGGGTTTTAGGATTGAGTTTATCTTTCTAATTTTTTGGATTATGTATATCATATCATAGTGAAAGAAATAATGCATAAGGAGTTGAAAGGATTCATAATTTCTTGAGTTTATTGAATCACCAAAGGTGATGTTTGACACCAATGGGTCTATAGGTTTTCTTTGGAAGGGGTGAAGGTGAATTCTGGTGAGTATGGTGGATGTTGCTGAACCTTTCATAGGATTATGCTTAAATGAAAGTGTGTTTTTATACCAAGAATTTCTAAATTACTTATTTTGAGTGAATGTGTCTTTCGTGTGTTCTTGCTTCTACAATTTCTTATTCAGTGTGAAAGAGGTGATACATTTTCATCTTCTATATCTATATCTTAGTGAATATTCAATGAAAGGTAAGCAGACTGGGATGTTTTGTACTCTGTTTATGCGGTTGGATCATGATGTAATCACTTGTCGAAATAGAGGAAGATGTTTTGTTAGGTGGTTTGAGTGCTTGACTATGAGGAAAGAAATACATCAATCATATGATCTCTAGTCGTAGGTCATAGAGAGAAGTCGGAACCTAGTCAAGAAACCCCGAGGGTGTAAGGGATTTTGGTTTAAATTTGGTCTCCAGTGTGGGATGTTGAGACGTATTGAGGTTTTTACGTGGTGGTTTCATTCCATGTTGTCCGGTGTGGTGGTAAGGTACGTACAAACCCTATCCCTTAAGGTTTTAATCCATGTTGGTGGAAAAGTCCGTCCATGCTTATAATGTGATGGGTTGGTTTTGTTTTCTCAACACCCAGTGCTTGAATCCTTGTGTTTACAACTCTACATATGGTTGTTCATGTATGAATAACCTTTTAGATTCTTTCTGATCTCTTTTTTCATCGGAATCATGAAAGTATGGTAATGTTCGTGGGAGTGGTGAGACAATTAATGTACCTATTGGCTTGGGTTTCATTGATTGACCCCCCCCCCATAGTGGGGATTGGTCCTTATTGGGTTATTTTCATGTCATCTAGTGATAGTTGGTTAAGAAGGTTGGTTCTTATGGTGGGGAGTATAATCGGGCCTCCCCTTGTTGGTATCTCAATTATATCTCAAGAAATTAAGTATTCTCTTATGGTGAGGAGTCTGGTCATGTCACCCCATATCAGTACCTCGGTTTTATCTTTGGTGTTGTCTTGGTGGTAGGTATTCCTTTTCAGAGCTATGTAACCAACAACATCCTTCTTGGGTAAATGTTTTCATTGAATCATACCCAATAGTTTTGTAGATGTAAGGATGTGATGACATAGTTCTAATTCATTGATTGTATTAGGTAAATTTCTTGATCTCTATATGGTAGTGTTTAAGGTGTTTTTTCTTGGGGTTTAGTTTGATTATGTTGGATACTTTAGGAAAGTGGTGTATATTTTGGTTTGTGAGGGTATCCATTCTTTTTCATGATCAACTGGATATGTTTTGGCCTTTGGCGGTGGGTGACCCTTATAGGGGTGTCCTTATTGGCCTCTAAAGTTAGCTCATAGACCTCTGTTTTTTGGGTAGTGTCATTATTTCCGTTTCATTGGGAGCCCCATTTGAAATTAGAAATAGTATTGGGTTTTGTTTTTTCATCTAACCATACTATTTCTTCAGCGGTGGAAAGAATTATAGTGTGATGAATTGTCACACCTAGGTTTTTTGTTTTCACTTCATTATGCTTCTTGTTTATTTTTTTTGGAGATGGGTGTGACAAGTTTGAAATTTTGGGGCACCGTTTCCTCCTTTACATATCATATATTTGCCTCCCTAGGATTCCCTTGAACACCCCTATGTTCCCCTTTAATTAACCCTATGTTCCCCTTGAATTTGGAGAAAAAATGGAATGTTTTTGGGTGGACGGAACATGTTGCATGGTTTGGCCACATAATTTACTAAACCATTCATCCAAACAATTCATAGTTTCTATTACATTAACTATTTTTTACTTATTATTTTCCCTTCCAGATATAAACTTAATATGCACTGTTATTCCCCCATTCAGCCCCAGAATCCATGGTAGGTCTCTAAGTTTCCTCAAGCTCCCCTGGAACTCTTTTTTAAAGGGGGGTTAGGTGGGGAAAATTCCAAATGATTCAAGTAAGTAGGTTTCTCCATAGTTTTTTCCTCCACCATCCGGTTTCTCCCACACTTTCATGAAGTTATATGTTTACATCACATAGGGTTTCATCCTTAGAGTCTAACCATCAGTTTTCTATGTAATATTCTTGACTTTGGTTCTTTTTCAATCCATTGTAGGGCGACGGTGGTGTGGTTGATTTTTCACATAATTATTTAAGGTTTTTTGCATCTAAGGTGGTTGATTCCATGTGTGAGAATTATTTGATGAGTTATCATGGAATTATTAACATTTTTACCATGTTATACATCTATTGTGTTTGGTGCGAAAACCATTTTTGGTATCATTTAAAGAGTATTTAGTTTTAAAGTTGATTTTTTTCTTGAAAATCCTTTTTTTCATTTGTAAATTTTTTTGTATCATTTGAAATCATTTTATAAAATATGAAACTAGTTTATAATTTGGTTATAGGGAAAATAATTATGGTTTGGTAGTGTTTTAGTGTGCTTTTTCCCTTAAAAGAGGGTTTTTTAATGGGTTTTATGTGAAAAACCTTGTAATACTTTTGAAAGTGTTTTTTGAAAATTTTAAAAGGTATATTGAGTTACCCATAGTGTGAAAAGGATGTCTAGGTACTGTTTTAGTGCTGTTGTCTTCTTAAAATGGGTTTTTAAAAGATAAAGTGATGATTTTTGATGTCAAACCTTTTTACAATTTTTTGTAAATTTTTTAAATGATTTTTCAAATTGTTTGAAAGCTGTGAGACATGTTTATTGGTTGTTTTGGTTTGAGTATGATGTTGAAATGAATTTGATGGTGAAAATGGAATTATATGACATGTGTGTGGGATTTTTAGTGTTTTTATGATTTGTAAATGGAATTTTCATGTCAAAATTTTGATTTATATCCTGTAGAACTTGATTGAGCACAAGAGGGAAACTGGGAATCTAAGTGGATGGACTTGGACTAATATGCTAGTGATCCAGAGTGGTATCATCCATGTTTGAAGTAGAAATATTGATGATGGAAATTCTAACTAGACTATGATAATGATTGGAGACCACTTGTACATTAGGGTTTCATATCTTAGTGGATCATGCATGAGACATATATTTGTTATGGTTACCATTACACCATGATATGATATACCTAGGGCCCATAGCTAGTAAATTCCTAGAGGGTGTTCCTGTGACTACTGATCATTGAATATATTGTACATACCATCAAAATATGGTGTGATTGGATGGAAAGTTCTTTAGCATTTTTGATTTATTTAAATGTGTACATTCTTTAAAGTATCCCTCTTGAAAACAATTTTTTTATGTTGCATCTCTTGGAATTATTATTAGTATTCTTATTTATAAGAAAATTCAATCTTTTCATATTAAAATGCTTATCTCATGGAATCTCTTTGGGTAGAATCCTAATGGGATTATGGTAACTCCCTATTTACACCTTTGGGTGTAATTAGACTTGGTAATATTTGTTACAGGTTTGGGTAATTCTTTTAGAACCAGTGTTTCAGGTTACTAGTGGTCCTTCTTGATGTGGTGTCATAGAGATAGATTGAGGACAATGCCCCCTTTCCATGAGGTGGTTCATGGTAGTTATTTTTTCATTATTAATTTGTGGTAGTCCATGGGATTTTTTACAAACTGTGTTTTTCAATTCTGAATTTTGATTAATAGTTTTTTTGTTTGAAAAATTCAGATTCAGTTTATTTATTGTAGATGGTTATTTTATGTTTATAAATTTTGGTAAACTATTACCAAATTTTATTTATGATTCCTGAGAACTTGTTCCATCCAATGGGGATATGTAATGTCCTTTGGGTATTTCATGGACTAAGTCAGGTGTCAATTTTGATGGTGACCAGATACGTTTTGTGACATATACATTCATTCTTTTTGGAAATAGATAGACCAATATGAAGGATATATGACATATAATTCATCCATGTAGCTGAGAACATAAAATATCACATAAATATGAATGGACTCACATTCCCATAGTCAATTTGAAATAAGGTTTTGAATGCCTTTATCTCATTATATGAGTGAAAAATACTATATTGTTTGATCTTCGACCGAATATCGGATCAAAAAAATACCCAAACCACCACTGATTTACTATGCCTCAAGTCTTGTATATGAAGGGTATCAAAAAATAACTATCTTCATGATAATTATTTCAGAAAACTTAAGTAATAAACATTCATAAAAAGAATACACCTCTATACATATCAATGTCCCTATAGAATTCCATGTGTTACACAATCGTGAGTAAATCCAAATAATAAGTATCGACTTATTACCTAAAAATTTTATTCACTATATCTTGAATAAATTTATTTTATTGAGTAAAAAATATTACTTTCCCTAAACCTAAAAAATAATTATAACCCTATAAAAACCATATGATTATTATCATAAAGTTGGAATAACTCAAAGTCATTCATCGAGGGGATATTATAAATATACTCATTATATAATAAAAATTCATCCCATATGAAAGATAAAAAAATATTTTTTATTATAAAATCATAATACCTTACCAATCTCTTTTGTATCTAATAACAAGAGATTCAACATTATTATTTTTCTATAGTAATTGTTTTTGTTAATTAATACACTACATTATCTTATGTATCCACCCAAAAGATCATCACATCTCTCCTATAAATGATCTATCAAATGATACAGTACTTACAAAGGATGTTTTTGGTCCATTAGTGAGACAATGTTTACCTAGACTGAACAATAGCTCTATTATTGTCATAGTAATTATTTACCCCTACCATGATGTTAGGAACCACCCTAACATCTAAAATTAACTTATTTTTCAAACAAATTACTTCAAAATATAGAATTTAGGGATGTACTATGCCTCTATTTTTGAGTCTATTACTACAGATTGTCTGAAATTATACTAATTAAAAACTCCTCCATTTAAAAAATAACGATACTAGATTCTGATATCATATAATATTTTTTGAATTAGAAACTATAATTATTGTAACTCTTTATATTAATCTCATCCTCAACACCCAATACCATGAACATATCCTTACATATTCTTAAATACTTAAATAAATTCTTGACAAAAATCATGTTACTATCACTAAAATTGGATTGATATATAATAGTTATTATTAAAGTATAATATATAATAAATGAACTACACAACATGGAAGATGTGATAAATCCTCTTGGAGATTCATTTTAAATATTATCTATAATTTCTTACTTCTTATAAGGATCATGAATCTATTTAAGATTTATTAAATGATACATTGATAAGAAACCCCATTTGGAGTTATTCATGCTAATCCAATTTATAATTTTACCAATATATGTGTTATAACTAAAACTAAGTAACTCTTATGTCTATCTCTATAGATTGTCACACATATTATGTATGATACTTTACCATTGTCTTTCATAAACTATCATTTTTCTAATCAAACCTATAAGGAATGTAAATTTGATATATCATTTACAATAAGACATATGTCACCTAATACAATATCACAAATTCCTACACACTCCCAATTTACAGCTCGTAGACACAAGGGTCATATGATTGTTTTGGAAACAAAAATATTCAATTTCATCATCTAATTGGATGTTTAAAATCCAAAAATATTTCTCTAACCATTAAATAGATCATTACATCTTGAGAGCCGTAATAGACTCCATTAGAATTTTAAAAAATTAGGGTTGTTTTGTATTTTTTAGCAAAGACTAAATTTCAGATATGTTAATAGGTTTTAAAATAAATTTGATAAATATCATATTAATTTATAGATTAGGTGTTACATTTTTTTCAATAATTTTTTAAGATGGGCTTCATAAGTTGAAGTTGAAATATTGATGCTTGGGGAATTGTTATTGATTCATTTTTTGGAATTGGATGTCCTTATTTATCAATTATACTTGTAATTGTCATGATGTTTAGAGTAAATGTTAATTGGAAAATATATGTTCTAAGTATATTTCATAATGTTGAAAATATATTTAAGAAATAATTTAAGAACATCCAAATCTTTATTTACATGGAGAAATAAAAAAGTCCATGAATTTTTTTCCCGAGGATTATTAAAAGAGAATTTGTATATATTGATAATAGTTTTTTGAATATTTATTTTATAAGGAAATTTACACATATATGTTTTCTATGTATTCACCAAAAAATACACCAACCATGGCCACCTAATAAGGCTTGCACAACCATATATGGGAGAAAGGCTCAGTGACATAGGATTTGGTCCTTGAATAAGAATCCATAGTGGTAGAGAGTTATTGGAGAACCACTAGGAAGTGAACGGTTATATGGTAGAATAAATTGGTCCCACATGTATGTGCATGGGTGATCACATGGAGGTGAGATGGTGGGATAGAGGCATGACCCATGTAACAAGTGTGTGTAGTGTATCTGGGTGTGACCCCAGTGCCAAATTGATTGCAAAGAAGAAATAACTTGTAATATTTTGAAGTATTAATCCATGAAGAACATTTATGTGTGACATGACATAGAGGTAATTCTAGATTCATGTTTAAAATTTTATGTCTAGAATCATGGTCATTTGATATCTTCTATCATTGTTGTTTTATCACTACTGATTAATTTTATTTAACATTTATCACCTAAGGATTTCCTATACGCTGAAGTTTATAGATGAAACTTTTAGGAATGATTCCAATTTAACTATGATTATTATGTTGATTATATTTAGTGATTATGGGATGAAGAACATTCAATCATGAACTCAAGAATTCATGGAACTTTCCACTACAGAATGAAAAACAATCTTTAGAGGTTGTTTGACCATTCACAGTGCCTGGATTAGTTTAAAGACATGATATTTAAGAAGGATCATGTGATAATCATTGTATTCATAAGAGGAACTTACCATGAAGATATAACATGAAATATTTTAAGAAAGTATTCCATTTTCTTGGTGCACATTTGAAAAACACTAAATCATTTGGTGATATTAAAATATCGTGGATGCTCCATATTTTGTAGGATATTCATGAAAATATTGAAATGGTTTAAGAATTAGAGTAGAGGTGGTTTAAGAATGATCCCTTTTCTATAAATAATAAGGGTGGGATGATATTTCAGTTTCTTCTAATCATGATAGAACTCTTGTTTTTCTGAAAACAAAAATTAAGCACTATGAATAGCTATTTCACATAGAAGATTTCCATGAAGTACTTATATTGCATAAATAATATGAGGGTTACAAAATACATTGATTTAGTAAAATTCTCCCGCTATTATTTTTAAATAAAGGATACATTAACTCTTTTGGGTTTCTATTCACTCCTTGAGAAAGCATGATACGGTGTACAAAGACACATTATTTCGCACAAGGAGGAGGAGGTAGTACTTACCCTTCAGTGTGAAAATATATCATTTCATGAAGGGACAATGAGAATAAAGAATTTTTCTCATGATTCAGTTTCATTATATATACATTAATGAAATAAAAAATTTATTTTTGAGGTTAAAATTATGTTTTATGAGTTTCCTGAAGGAAGGTAATGGATAATGTATTTTCACATCCACACGCGAAAGCATAAAAAACTTAGTTGAACAAAAATAGGTAAAATAAAACATGATGAGAACCACAAGAAATGAGAGAGTAATTTATTAAATGAGATAAGGTTTATACATTAAAAACTCCATGAATTCGATCATAAAATATTAAAAAGTGATAACTACATGAAATATATATTGCATTAATAGTGTTTAATATCGTTGAAGTTGGGAATTCAACATCACATAGAAGAATTAAATCCCAATCATTTGTTAATCTAAGGAAACAGATATTATATAGGTGATCATATATATTTGATAATGACATGAAGGTACTTTAACAAGTATACAAGATGATCAAATCCTAAAATATCATGGTGGAAGATCAAATAGATCATACAGTAGTGGATCAAATATGAAAATGTGAAGTATTCTGGATAGTGGTGGGAGGTGGTGAAGTCTTCTAGTTGGTTATAGGAGCAGAAGGAGAGTCTCAGTTAGAGCCATACTAGAAGAATTATTTTTGATGGATCTAGAAGGAGAACGACTCTCTTGTTTTGAGATGGAGCATTTTGTGTTGAAAGTAGGATAACTTATTAGTTGGTGCTAAAAGTTAATATAATCACTTTTTGATAGTAATGAATCTATAACTATGGGAGGGGGTGCAACTATTTTTAGTAAGGAGTAGGATTTTTTCTGAACCTTGTAAGTAATATGATACACTTTATCCACTATTTCAACTAGAAATGAGGCGATATTAATAGATAATATAGAGTATATCAAGATCCATAAAATTTTTTAGGGATTTAATTGAAAATAAAAGGAATTCGTAAAATAAAACCACTGATTCACCCCTCCCCTATCAGTGGTCAATATAGCATGGGGATCTACAAATAAAAACAAGATGTTATGTCCAGAAATATTTGAATGGGATTTATCATTTTAATGGGTAAAAAGTTTTTTCACTTTCAATACCATGTATTTATTTTTAAAACATTCCCACATGTAATTATTTAATGGTAAAAACTTTACCTTCCTTGTCAGTTTTATTACTGAATGCCAACTTGAACCCTTTAGGTTTAAACCCTCCATATTCCAAACTTTGTTAGTGTATATAGAGTCCATTTTAGATACATTTTCTTTTATTCATCTCTTGGAATCATAAATTTAAAGGCCTCCCTATATGAAGTAGGTTCATCACCAATGAATATAACATCCTAAGAATTTACCTACTAAATCCATATCCTTGCGCTCATGATTAATCTTACCATTTCATCATGGTTCTTATCTAAATTGAGTAGGTTCTAATTCAATCACTCATTATGGATCAAACTCAACATCTATAACTGTAAAACATCCTTATTTTTGGTCTTGAAATTATTAATGTTAAAATTTCATCATATAAACTCCTATTCTTATGTTCTATTTCTCATGGAAAATACTATAATGGGCCACAAACTCATTTTTTTCAAAATTATTATAAATTAAATATCCCATAGACTCTTTAGGACAACCAAAAAATTAGATTTTTTTGTATAGGTTTATCAAAATATTGATTTAATACCTATGCTTCAAAGAACAAAATCCTAAAAAAAACATATTGTGATGTTTCCCAATTTATATCTCATATAGTGACTATATGAATTTTTTATATAAAACAATGTTAAGTTGGAATGAATTAGTCTCTAGAGATTATTCACTGAATTTAACAGGAAGGTCACACAAACTTATCATCAACCAAACCTTGTCTACAAGGTTATTATTACTCCTCTCCAAAACATTATTACACTATGGGTTTCTAGGAAGAGTGAGTTATGTAATAATTCCCCAATCTATTGGATTATTAGTGAAACCCTAACTCAACTATTCACCACCATAGTCTGATTAAAAAATCTAAATACATTTCATTAGCTGATTCGGTACTTCGTTTAGAAATTCATTAATCTTTTAAAATTTTTCAAGATTGTGTATCATCAAAAAATAATAATCATACTATCTAAATTCACTATTAAAGGTTATTAAATACATAAACCCACCACTTTATTGTGTACTGATTGGTCTATATACATTACAATGTATAATATAAAATAGTTTACTAGCACATTCGCCTTTTAATCTAAAATTATATTTGGTAATTTTTATAAATAAAAAATATTTATAATTATAAAATGATTTATAATAAAATCATTATCATAATCTAAGGTTATATATTATTGGAACTCATTTCTCACTTATATGATTAAAGAAGTAATTCTAAAGGAATGTGGGATTAATATCAACCATTACCATCTTATTCTAAATAACATTGATAGGATTATCCATATTAAAACTAGTTACTATATTTAGTATTCTGTAAAACATTTAATTTATATGTATAGAACAACTCTTGTTCTTAATAATGATGGAAAATATCATAATGTATAAACAAGATAAAGAATTCATATTTTTTTTATGGAATCAACATAATAAAAATTCTCAAATTCCAAAAATAATCCATCAGGACGACATAGATCATATGTTTCTTTTTTAATGAATCAAATATTCATTTTTTAGAAACACATTTATCTAAATAACCCTTTTTAATGACCTTTTTTGAAGTTTTTTTATCATCAGAAATGTGTAATGCAAACATGAAATTTAATACCCATTAGTTAGAGTTTAAGAAATTGTTTTCCATAACACTCACATCCAAATTATCAAAATCATTAATTTTGAGAACTATTCTTACCCTTAGATACAAATATAGAATATTTATATATGTTATACCTATATGAGATCCAAAAATGATTAATATTATGAAATCAAAAATAAATAACAAAGAAATATATATGAGTGAGTATAATGTTTTATATATTTTAATCAAGGATTTTTAATGAATGTAATTCTACTAAATTGATCACCCCTTGGATTACTATTTTCATTAGTCAGTGATCAATATTTAATTATTTCATTCACTTTTTTGAGAATGTAAATAGTCCATGACTGTAACAGCCCAAGATTTTATAAAAAAACATTCTTTTTAATTTTATTAATGTCTTGTGTTGTACGCTACACCAAAAGGAGCTTGCACAACACGCATCCTTGTCTTGCCTTGCATTACACGCAATCACGACCTTCCTCGATAACGTGTGTAATACGCAATACCGAGTTTCACTAAACAACGATGTGCTATTAAAATATTATTAAAACTAGCTGTTATGAATAGTAATAACCACTTTTTAAAATTCTGTAAATCTTATTTTTCAAAATGAACTTCATTCTTGGATTCGAAGTATCGAATTTAGCCTAAGGTGAAATTTTGGTACTTTTCGGATAACTTTCATATTCTGATGAATAGTGAAAATTACTAAATTATAATTAAAAACAAATTTTTTAATCGAAATAATTAATAGTGATAAATTATTAATTTGAGTGGTTTTAAAGTATATTTAGAATATATTTTTACAATTTAATACAATGTTGGTCATTGGTTGTAATTTCACATTTAAACCAGACATAATCAAGTGTCAATCTTTTGATATATATTGTTTCCTAAAAACACGCTATTTGTTTTAACAACATGATTTAATTATAAAATTAATTAATTCAATTTCTATGTTATGAATTTGGTAAAATAGACTTCATTTTTGAATTCGGAATATGAAATATAGCTTAGGATGAAATTTTGGCATTTTTCTGAAAACTTTCAATTTTTGATGAATAGTGAAACCACTAAGTGGTAGGTTAAAAACTGAATTTTGCATAAAACTTAATTTTACCGCTTCTGTGAATGGAATTTCGAAAATCCGACAGACACGGTTAATATCAAGGACTAAAATGTGGTTCAATGAGATGAAAATAATTTTTGGTGAATAGTAACTTTTTACCGCGGTTAATAGTAAATAGGGTAACTAAGGGTAAATATGATATTACTATTACCCTAACACATGTCCTAATTCCATTGGACAAGTGTAATTCGACCAGAAACAAACTTAGGAATAAAATATGACCATTTAGGCCCACTTGGATTAGATTAGGACATTTATTATTAATTTATTTAAAGAAGGGTTAAAATAGTTAAAATCAAAGTTTAATAAGTAAATCATTTTTAATATGGGGTTATACATAAGATAAATTCGATTGTAAATATTCATTAGAAAGCTAAAAATATTTCCTACATGATGGTATTTTATTTGTAATTTTTAGACATCAAATAATTTAATTTATTTATGACACAACGATGATGCAGTAATTATCTTTTTAATGAAATATTGACATAATTGATGTTATAAGCACAAAAATAAATGTAATTTGAAATTTTTTATGAATTCCACTAATTTTCTAGGTTACTATGATATATTAATGTTGATTTAATCAACTTGGTTCGAACATTTAATTCTGTTATGACTTTCACAAAAATCATATATCAAATAGTGTCAAAATTGACACAAAATAGTTTTTAAATCAAATATTATATTATTAATTGTTATTTTATTCCTAAAAATCTAAGGTTCGGCGAAATGACTTAGATAGGGATATATATATTAATAATAAACAATTTGGGGTTTTGTTTGGCATGTTATAGTAAGTTTATTAACCATATAGTGAAAGAAAACAAAAAGACACGGTAAAAGTTAAATTATTTAACTTCGAGTTAAATCTAATTGATAAGGTTTAAAATAATATCCAAACATGTCTAAATTTGATTGGTTGATGAGATTACAACCCTATCTCATCTAAGCTTCGAATATGAGTCATTTTTTGGAGGTTTTTAAGTGGGGTTAGATTTATTATAAATTAATATTTTTAAGAATTCCTAAGGTGCCCCTCTCCTCCCCTATAAAAGGGCACCTCCTCCCCCTCCTCCTCACACCAATTTGAGCACTCAAGCTCGGCCAACCCCTGCCAAAATCTCTTCTCCACTTCCCTAGAAACATCCTAGAGGTTCTGGTCTTCCTCAAAGACCAATTCTAGTGCCCTAAGAAGAGGTCTCAAAGAGGCACTTCAAAGAAGAGGTAATTACCGTTACCAATTCTTTCATCTTTATTTCTTCTTCCACTTCTTCTTCTTAGGTTGTTTCATTATGAAGTAATAACATCAGTATCACTCATATACTGATATGTTATTATAAGTATGAAATAACCCTATTTCACCATCTATCCATCCTACGGAAAAAGAAATCACCGCGCGTGCGTACGTACGAAATATCGTCTCCACGTTGTGGTGTAATCTATTTTCCACCACCACCTTACATGGATGGGTATAATGGTGTAAAGAATAACTATACATAGTTATTACAAAATCATATTGATTCTGATATATTGTATAATCCACTCCAATTCAATTCAATATTTATAGAAATGATATCATCACTCGTGCGTACGTACGGACTACCGTCTCCACGACGCGATGAGATTCATTCTCCATGTTAACCATTTAAGAATGATTATAATGTATATATAAGAAATAATAATGAAATATATGACATTATAAAGCTACTGGATTTATGTATATATATACATATGTATGTCATCTACTTACTTCCATTTCAAGACAATAAAGAAAGAAAAACAGCGTTCATGCGTACGTACGGACTACCGTCTCCATGAACGGTGTTTTTCATTTTATTTATCTATCTATTATATATATATATATAATGAATGTATATGATATATAAATCATATTTTATATTCTTGAAGTAAGTAAATCATGAAATAGGTAATAATGATGTCAAGAACAACAAGTCAAAACACCTACGATAAATGAAACGATTTTACCCAAAATGCTTCTTTAACATGGAATTTACAAAAGAACGGGTAATATAATATCATAAGTGAACCATATATGATATCATAACAATGAATATGATTCTGGAATAAGTCAATAATATGATTTAAATCATTATACAGGAGATTTGGACACTTACAAAGCAAGTCGGACATAAGGTAAGGGAAAATATCACAATCTCATTTTTATCCGAGATTGTTTATTTGTAAGTATTTACTGGGGTTTATTTTATCATCCACATCCATGTTTCATCAAAATGTAATATTATTTCCATCCACCTACAATTGTTTAAATCCATTTTTACCCTTCGGTGAGTTTTTAGTAATATGTATGAAAGGAATCTTTTTTCGTTTTTCGTACGAGGTACTTTTTGACTTTTCCGACAAAAGTACGAAGAATGTTTTTTTTAACTTATACGACATGAATGGATTTTTAAAACATTATTTCCAAGAAACTTCCTTTACAAGTTTTCAAGTTTATTTTTAATCAACTTCTTTTATTTTAATGTCGTATGACATGTTACGAAAGGAAAAATGTTTTTGAAGAAGAAATGATATTTTCCTCAAGAATGGAGTTCAAGTGGTTTATCAAAATTATTTTCCATCTAAGATAATAAAGGGTTATGTTTTTATCCCAATTATTAAATTAATTTGATCATGTTGTGATGGAATTATTTTTATGAATTCCTTTATCTTATATGAATTGATTTATGATCCCATTTTTGTTACATGTGTTATGCGATGATGTATGTTTTATGATTATGTGGCACACATAAGAAAGGATTCATTATAAGATGGGTGGGACCTATATCTCCCTCCAATGCATTGGGTAAAGATTTTATATCTCATGAGATAGACATGACTGAAATGGTAGGTTATACCGGTTTAGTGAAACAGGACTGAAACGAGGGTTACTCGATTCAGAAAGGGACTTTGTCCACTAAGATAGTCTTGGCAATGAGTCATGACTAACAAGAAATGATTTTCCATGATTATGTGTGCATGCCACAAAGTTTCAAGTTTCATGTTATGATTATGGTGATCTCATTTTCACTTCTATGATTTGTTCCATGTTAAGATATTATGATCTCTTTTGAAGGTTATGATTTTCAAAAAGATATGATATGATTTTTATTTCTTTTACCCTTACTGAGCATTTGAGCTCACCCTTTTATGTTTTCTTTTCCCCAGGATATAAAGAAAGGTTTTAGGTAAAAAAAAGGAAGATCTTTATGGGAGATTTTGAAGATCTATCACCACGATTAGAAGATTATATTCCGAGTTTCCAAAGACACTAAACTATTACGATCCTTGTGTGTGTGTTTTTGTTATGTACTAAGTATTCCGCAAAAGTAATGTAATGTCCATGTATGATAAGCTTCGGGTCTCTACAGTTGGTATCAGAGGAAAGGTTTAGTCAACCTTTGGAAACTGGGATGCGAGAACTTTAGTGAGATCCCTAGAGATATTTCTAAGGTATGTCTAGGGATGTCCCTAATGTTAAGTATACGTATAGGTTATAGTACTAGAACTACGCTAACGATCATAGAATTAAAGCTAAGATGTTAGATATTGAAGGTACTTCCCCTTTATTATGTTGTTTTCCCTAGCATGATTTTTGCCTCTCACACTATTCTTTTTGGGTTTTAGACGATGGCTGGAACCCGAAGGAACCGTGTTGATCAATGCAATGGACAATGCAATGATTGTCCTCCTGAACAAACAAATGTTATGGGAGATGGATTGCAAAATCTTATTGCTATACTTACACAAGCTATGAATCATTCTGGACTTCCAAATGAGCAGAGAAGGGAACAATATTCTATTGATTCCTTCATGAGGCAACGTCCACCTTCTTTCAGTGGGTCTTCTGATCCACTTGTTGCTGAACAATGGATCAGTACCACTGAAAAGATATTTTCAGTTCTTCAATGTTCTGAACATGAGAAAGTCATCTTAGCAGTATATCGTTTGGAAGGTGAAGCTGATCAATGGTGGAATCTTATCAAGAATACAAGGCAAAGAGATGAAATTGAGTCCATGGAATGGGACGAGTTCAAGAAATTATTTTTCAATAAGTACTTCCCTCATATTCTTCGAACGAAGATGGAAAAGGAGTTTCTTGAGCTGAAACAGAAGGATGATGAATCTGTTGGTATATACGAAGCGAATTTTACAAGACTTGCAAGGTATGCATCTGGCATTATCATCCAACCTGAAAGTAAAGTTGATCGATTTTTTAGTGGCTTAAAACCAAGTCTTCGAAGGGCATTAGCTATAAGAGACTTCAGTAGCTATGAAGAAATTGTGCGTTGTGCTATCAAGGTAGAAATGGAAGTTGGTATTACATATCCATCTCATGGTTTTGACAAGAAACGAAAGATGGAGTTCAAGGAGAAATCTCATAATAATGGTGAAAAGAAGATGAATGTTTCCTTATGCACAAAGTGTGGAAAGAAGCATGGTGGAGATTGTCTTAAAGGAACTAGAAAATGTTTTAAGTGTGGAAAAGAAGGTCATCGAGCAGCTGAGTGTCGAAGTAATGGAAAAAGGGTTTCTAATGATGTGAATAAAGCAAACACTGCAGAGAACGCACCACCAACACTTCAATGCTTCAAGTGCAAGGAAATGGGGCATTATGCTAATAATTGCCCAAATCCAAGGGTTAGTGATGATCAACATGAGAAACCACTGAAGGCAAAGGACAAAGGGAAGTCATATGCGATCACTATTGGCGATGTTGAATATGATAACGATGTGGTGGAATGATTAAGCGTTTATCATTGAGTATTGCAATATTTATTGATGTGGTATTCAAAGTGATTGAGATATTTTTTTTTTTTGGAAATAAGATGATATGCGCATAATGAAGACGAGAAAATGAAATGTTTAATAGTATTCATGAGCTCATGATTGATATAAGGACTAAGTGATATCATTGATTGAGTATATAGAATTTTGAGGATTTTGGTATGTGGAAAGTGTTAACTTTAAACTGCATTCATGTTTTCACTAAGGTATTCAAGAGAATACATTATTAAGGCCTTTGAATATCTGAAATGTGACCAACAAGACATATCTTATGATATATGGGGATCAACGATGGTATTAAATCTCTGGTAATCGTTTTCACTATGTTATGGACTGCAGTATTATGGAAAAGCCTAAAGATTGAAATGGATTATGTTGGACATAAGTTAGTATTGTTTAAGGATAGAAGTTTTTTTTCGATATTATTGATGGGATGTTATAGTAATGTAGTTTTAGAAAAAGGACAACCTGCAGGACGGGCGACAACCCATCGCTTCGGACAAGGCTGTAGGAATCGAACCCACAACCGAAGTGCGACTGGCCTTTATCGCCTACCACTGGCCTACAGGAAGTCCCTGTTTAGTAGAAAGTAGTTTTATTATATTAAGCAGTATGATATATGAAGTATAAGTCCATTTTAGGAACCATATATGATTAATCTCACTATAGATCGACTTATGCATATAATTTTTGCTAACCTTTTGTTTGAGACAGATGGAATGACCCGTCGTTCTATCACATAATCTGCTAACACTTCACGAATAACAAATTCAACATCATTTATTTAAGAGATGAAGTGGAAATTGTTCAAGACACGAACAACAGTGAGATTGTACCAAAATAAATTAAGTATTTATTCTAATTCAAATTTTCAACTTTAGGGAAATGATCTTGAAAACCAAAAATGTTGTCCTAGTGATCTTATACCTGATGAATCAGATGGTACCTTATATCATCACAAATCTATGGATTTGTGATTACTGGCTTTTCCATAGCCATGTTCTCTACCACTCTCCATCAGAACATGATGGTTAGATTTCTCTTCCATATCCATATTTTTACCTATGTGGAAACCCAGCGATTAGTTTATTTGGGTAATCGTTACATTTCATACTTTAGTTTTTAAAGCCAAGTTTTGGTATTCCTTTTTACGATGTGGGATTCTATTAAAGAAACTTTTGAATAGTAAACCATTTATAACCCCGACGAATTTCGAGGGCGAAATTCATTTTAAGGGGGGTAGAATGTAACAGCCCAAGATTTTATAAAAAAATATTCTTTTTAATTTTATTAATGTCTTGTGTTGTACGCTACACCAAAAGGAGCTTGCACAACACGCATCCTTGTCTTGCCTTGCATTACACGCAATCACGACCTTCCTCGATAACGTGTGTAATACGCAATACCGAGTTTCACTAAACAACGATGTGCTATTAAAATATTATTAAAACTAGCCGTTATGAATAGTAATAACCACTTTTTAAAATTCTGTAAATATTATTTTTCAAAATGAACTTCATTCTTGGATTCGAAGTATCGAATTTATCCTAAGGTGAAATTTTGGTACTTTTCGGATAACTTTCATATTCTGATGAATAGTGAAAATTACTAAATTATAATTAAAAACAACTTTTTTAATCGAAATAATTAATAGTGATAAATTATTAATTTGAGTGGTTTTAAAGTATATTTAGAATATATTTTTACAATTTAATACAATATTGGTCATTGGTTGTAATTTCACATTTAAACCAGACATAATCAAGTGTCAATCTTTTGATATATATTGTTTCCTAAAAACACGCTATTTGTTTTAACAACGGTATTTAATTATAAAATTAATTAATTCAATTTCTATGTTATGAATTTGGTAAAATAGACTTCATTTTTGAATTCGGAATATGAAATATAGCTTAGGATGAAATTTTGGCATTTTTCTGAAAACTTTCAATTTTTGATGAATAGTGAAACCACTAAGTGGTAGGTTAAAAACTGAATTTTGCATAAAACTTAATTTTACCGCTTCTGTGAGTGGAATTTCGAAAATCCGACAGACACGGTTAATATCAAGGACTAAAATGTGGTTCAATGAGATGAAAATAATTTTTGGTGAATAGTAACTTTTTACCGCGGTTAATAGTAAATAGGGTAACTAAGGGTAAATATGATATTACTATTACCCTAACACATGTCCTAATTCCATTGGACAAGTGTAATTCGACCAGAAACAAACTTAGGAATAAAATATGACCATTTAGGCCCACTTGGATTAGATTAGGACATTTATTATTAATTTATTTAAAGAAGGGTTAAAATAGTTAAAATCAAAGTTTAATAAGTAAATCATTTTTAATATGGGGTTATACATAAGATAAATTCGATTGTAAATATTAATTAGAAAGCTAAAAAGATTTCCTACATGATGGTATTTTAGTTGTAATTTTTAGACATCAAATAATTTAATTTATTTATGACACAACGATGATGCAGTAATTATCTTTTTAATGAAATATTGACATAATTGATGTTATAAGCAAAAAAATAAATGTAATTTGAGATTTTTTATGAATTCCACTAATTTTCTAGGTTACTATGATATATTAATGTTGATTTAATCAACTTGGTTCGAACATTTAATTCTGTTATGACTTTCACAAAAATCATATATCAAATAGTGTCAAAATTGACACAAAATAGTTTTTAAATCAAATATTATATTATTAATTGTTATTTTATTCCTAAAAATCTAAGGTTCGGCCAAATGACTTAGATAAGGATATATATATTAATAATAAACAATTTGGGGTTCTTTTGGCATGTTATAGTAAGTTTATTAACCATATAGTGAAAGAAAACAAAAAGACACGGTAAAAGTTAAATTATTTAACTTAGAGTTAAATCTAATTGATAAGGTTTAAAATAATATCCAAACATGTCTAAATTTGATTGGTTGATGAGATTACAACCCTATCTCATCTAAGCTTCGAATATGAGTCATTTTTTGAGGTTTTTAAGTGGGGTTAGATTTATTATAAATTAATATTTTTAAGAATTCCTAAGGTGCCCCTCTCCTCCCCTATAAAAGGACACCTCCTCCCCCTCCTCCTCACACCAATTTGAGCACTCAAGCTCGGCCAACCCCTGAAAAAATCTCTTCTCCAATTCCCTAGAAACATCATAGAGGTTCTGGTCTTCCTCAAAGACCAATTCTAGTGCCCTAAGAAGAGGTCTCAAAGAGGCACTTCAAAGAAGAGGTAATTACCGTTACAAATTCTTTCATCTTTATTTCTTCTTCCACTTCTTCTTCTTAGGTTGTTTCATTATGAAGTAATAACATCAGTATCACTCATATACTGATATGTTATTATAAGTATGAAACAACCCTATTTCACCATCTATCCATCCTACGGAAAAAGAAATCACCGCGCGTGCGTACGTACGAAATATCGTCTCCACGCTGTGGTGTAATCTATTTTCCACCACCACCTTACATGGATGGGTATAATGGTGTAATGAATAACTATACATAGTTATTACAACATCATATTGATTCTGATATATTGTATAATCCACTCCAATTCAATTCAATATTTATAGAAATGATATCATCACTCGTGCGTACGTACGGACTACCGTCTCCACGACGCGATGAGATTCATTCTCCATGTTAACCATTTAAGAATGATTATAATGTATATATAAGAAATAATAATGAAATATATGACATTATAAAGCTACTGGATTTATGTATATATATACATATGTATGTCATCTACTTACTTCCATTTCAAGACAATAAGGAAAGAAAAACAGCGTTCATGCGTACGTACGGACTACCGTCTCCATGAACGGTGTTTTTCATTTTACTTATCTATCTATTATATATATATATATATAATGAATATATATGATATATAAATCATATTTTATATTCTGGAAGTAAGTAAATCATGAAATAGGTAATAATGATGTCAAGAACAACAAGTCAAAACACCTACGATAAATGAAACGATTTTACCCAAAATGCTTCTTTAACATGGAATTTACAAAAGAACGGGTAATATAATATCATAAGTGAACCATATATGATATCATAACAATGAATATGATTCTGGAATAAGTCAATAATATGATTTAAATCATTATAAAGGAGATTTGGACACTTACAAAGCAAGTCGGACATAAGGTAAGGGAAAATATCACAATCTCATTTTTATCCGAGATTGTTTATTTGTAAGAATTTACTGGGGTGTATTTTACCATCCACATCCATGTTTCATCAAAATGTAATATTATTTCCATCCACCTACAATTGTTTAAATCCATTTTTACCCTTCGGTGAGTTTTTAGTAATATGTATGAAAAGAATCTTTTGTCGTTTTTCGTACGAGGTACTTTTTGACTTTTCCGACAAAAGTACGAAGAATGTTTTTTTTAACTTATACGGCATGAATGGATTTTTAAAACATTATTTCCAAGAAACTTCCTTTACAATTTTTCAAGTTTATTTTTAATCAACTTCTTTTATTTTAATGTCGTATGACATGTTACGAAAGGAAAAATGTTTTTGAAGAAGAAAGGATATTTTCCTCAAGAATGGAGTCCAAGTGTTTTATCAAAATTATTTTCCATCTAAGATAATAAAGGGTTCTGTTTTTATCCCAATTATTAAATTGATTTGATCATGTTGTGATGGAATTATTTTTATGAATTCCTTTATCTTATATGAATTGATTTATGATCCCATTTTTGTTACATGTGTTATGCGATGATGTATGTTTTATGATTATGTGGCACACATAAGAAAGGATTCATTATAAGATGGGTGGGACCTATATCTCCCTCCAATGCATTGGGTAAAGATTTTATATCTCATGAGATAGACATGGCTGAAATGGTAGGTTATACCGGTTCAGTGAAACAGGACTGAAACGAGGGTTACTCGATTCAGAAAGGGACTTTGTCCACTAAGATAGTCTTGGCAATGAGTCATGACTAACAAGAAATGATTTTCCATGATTATGTGTGCATGCCACAAAGTTTCAAGTTTCATGTTATGATTATGGTGATCTCATTTTCACTTCTATGATTTGTTCCATGTTAAGATATTATGATCTCTTTTGCAGGTTATGATTTTCAAAAAGATATGATATGATTTTTATTTCTTTTACCCTTACTGAGCATTTGAGCTCACCCTTTTATGTTTTCTTTTCCCCAGGATATAAAGAAAGGTTTTAGGTAAAAAAAAGGAAGATCTTCATGGGAGATTTTGAAGATCTATCACCACGATTAGAAGATTATATTCCGAGTTTCCAAAGACACTAAACTATTACGATCCTTGTGTGTGTGTTTTTGTTATGTACTAAGTATTCCGCAAAAGTAATGTAATTTCCATGTATGATAAGCTTCGGGTCTCTACAATGACTATTTTTGGTAGAAATATATTATCAATCTTATAAAATTTTACTCTTGGTTATTCTAGTGAGTAAATATTTATCCAATTCCATAATATATATTGACTCGACTATATTCATTTAGTATCTGAATGGTTATTGTTTCCAACCTTTGTTTCAATCAACGATTGCACCACTTAAAAGTAACTTAATGTACAAGGACACCTCATCACTTATACACCTTGCATAAGATAATCCATAGGTACTAAATAGTTTGGACCCATGTATTCAATGATCAAGGTCTTGACATTTTTTTCTTTGTAAGAAAAATAAAACCTCTTATTTGAGGGGTTTTATTTTAATGTATCGCCATTTTAATATACCTCACATGCAAAAAAATCCATAACTATTTTATCATATTCAATATTTATTATCTTATATTTTATTATTTTATATGTGAATACTTATAATGTTTAGTTTTCGAATCCCTATTTCATCCTCCAAATTATTATGTTCAAATCATATTATTGTATACCACTTTACATAACCAAATATTATTTTATTAACCTAAAAAATAAATTCTAAACATATATAAACAAATCCAAATGGATCTTATGAAAAAGTTAACATAAATTTTCATATAAATGATTATAATTGTATGAAATTAGTAATCTCCATTTTATTAATCCTTGTACCATATATAGTAAACCCACCCCTTTTAGAATAGGGCATAACCCACAAGGATAGTGGGATGGATAACCCTAAGTACTATTACCCATATATACTTTATATTCAAGAGAGAATATGGTGAATCATAAGTATAAAACGTAATTTGTATAATCATTATTCAAAAAAATAAATTCAAGTTAATAACATTAATCACACACTGAGGTATGAGAAGATAAAAACTAAATAGTATGTCTTTGTACCTATTATGTAATACAAGGAGTGATAATTTTATAAAAATGAATTTGTTGTAAAAATTAAATCATACCTAATATTCAAATTTCATAAATAATTTATAAAGATGAATATTTAAATGTAATAAAAAATAGATATTTTTTCCCAAAAATGATATATAAATATAAACATTTAATATTTAATTTAACCACGAAAATATCTTATTTAAATTTTTGAACACATATCATTTATTATAAATTTATAAACTATAATCATTTTATGATAAAATATTAAATTTTAATGTTTTAGGATTGAATCGTATTTATGAATTATAGGGGAGATTATAAATCATAAGATGGAACAATAATCAACTAGTAATCATATATATTAGTTCTTGAATAAAATCAATAGTTCCAATAGAGTAACCCTTAAACATGGAACCATCATTCACATAAACCTTTTGTTTAATTTTTATAGAAAATGAAATGAATTTAAAAAGTGCATTCCATACACATATAATCATTATTTATAATGAGACTAGGGTAATACAGAATATATATTGTTGACTAACCCATAATAATATATTCTGTGGAAAATGAAAGTATATAGAGGGATACACAAATCATTCAGTCATATATAAAAGCCATATAATGTGTAAAGTAGTACATAACTATTACCTATTATAGTGAAACAATTTTGAATCTTTGATATGGTTCTCATTGAAATTGATAAAATATATTATATCACTTTTATGACATGATACTCTATTTTCAATGAATGTAATATTTAGTTTTACCCTATGATATCACATACTATATCTTATTCCTAAAACAAAACCAATTGTTTTTAGTGTATCCTACCTTATGATAAACAACATTCATACAATATAAATTATAAAAAAATAATTATGATATCCTATATCATAAATCCTTGGATATATTATGATATGCATGTTCTTAATTATAACATACCGTCCTTTTATAACATAAACTTTCATTACATTACACAAAACTGAGGATCTTTAAGGTTTAGTGTCTTGGAAACTAGGAACATAATACATGAAAACAACATAAAGAATTCTTCTTAAACACTTGAAAGGCTTCTCCTTAAGTTCATCCTAGGTTCATTACTGCATCTCATAACCTGGGGATATACATCAAAAGAAAGGGTGAGCAGAAGGCCCAGTAAGGGAAACAAGAGGAACATTTTACATGTGAACTTGATATACTTCAATAAGGACATGAAAAGAACATTAAGGCATGAGAAAGAAATCATGAGGAATTTCATAATAAAAATAACATTTTTCATAACTTGAAGATGTGGCTACATCATTTAACATAGAAAATCATGAACATATCACCAAGGTCCATCCCCAAGGTTTCATTTGAAAATTACCAAGGTTATTCACCAAGGTATCATGAAAATTGTAATCTCTAGTGGTTACATCATTACCCAATGCATTGGAGCGCTATCAGGGAGAACCCTTAAATTTTCCTTTATTATCATGTGATACACATATATCACCATCAAAAATTTCATAAATAACCCATATAGCATAAAACAAATGGGTTTCATTTCATAATCATAACGTTTAAAAAAAACTGCTTTAAAGACACGATCCTTACGTCACTTTAAACCCACGGAAAGGGAAAGCGGGTCTCATGTATGTAAATCCCAAAATTTAAAATAGAACATTTTGATATATATGTGAATACACTTGTAGAAATAAGAGCTTTGAGTATTCACTTTATAACATAAAATAATTTTGAGAAAAGAGAGATGCATTTTGAGACGAAAATTTTGCAGCATAACAGCTATGTTACAAGGTTTCAGAAAACATTGAAAAGAGAGGGGACATAGGTCACCCACTCATAAATGATCCATAAAACAGTATGGGGACAGAATATAAGGTATTTAAGAACATGGTAATTAAATTTGAAAGATATACCATATGAAATGAAAAACATGGAAGTGAGACAAAAATGAGATTTCTTTTATGAAAATTCGGCAGCCTAACGACGTCACTTAACTTCAATAAAAAAATGATTTGACAAGATCAAATAGGGACTCTCATCATATGATCATAAGATATCAGTATGATAGATATAGAGATCATACCCCAACATAATAAAAAGTAACTTGAAAGATTTGACATGAAAATCGAACTTGAAAAAAAAGAAGGGTGAAAAATCACTTAAAAATTCGGCAGCCTAACGACGTCACTTAAAATTTCATAAAACGAAATGATGAGAATAATAGGGGATCTATCATCATATAAAAATGAAAAGGGAAGTAAGAGGGATATAAAAGAACATCCTCTCACATAAGAACATGGAGCATAAAAGGAATTACATAAAAGAGATTACATGAAAAGAAAGAGAGAGGTCAGATCCCTTACCTTAAAACGTAACTCTTAAAACTCAAAGGTTTGGACCTTGAGGGCTTGGGGGTACCTTGGGAGGACTCCTTGGAAGGTAAGGAGACCATAACTTCTTTGGGGGAGAGTTGGGAGTGAAAACTAAAGGAGTAAAGTGTGGGTATTTATAGGGAAAGTGAGGGGACAAGGCATTAATGGCCAAGCGACACCTCACAAGTGCTTTTCTCAAACCCATGTGCTCTCTAATAATATTTTCCATTAAGTTAGGCCACATGGGGCCCCCAAAACAATAATTCATCACCTTTGGCCGGACAACCCTTAAAAAAACTCATGAAATCATCATGACATAGTTATTATGTCATTAAACATACCGAAACCCTAAAACTGTATTTTTACTATTCACTGAAAATTCATCTTACTCAGATAAAATCCCAAAATTTCACCTTAACCAAAAATCGATGCTCTAAATACATTTATGAACTCCATTTTATAAAAATAATTTTCTAAATAATTTTAATTTAATTTTTAAATAAAAACACTATTCATCAAAAATTTGTTTTTTTCAGAAAAATCTCAAAAATTACCATAACATAATATCGATGCTCTGAGTTCAAAAATAAAGTCATATTTATAAAAATAATTTTTTAATAATTTTTAATTAGATTTTCAATTAAAAACACTATTCACCTGAAAAAACTAATGCTTGATTAATCATTTATGAAACCGTTATTTACCCATTTTATTGAATCACATTACTTAATCTAGGTGTCTAAATTATATTAAAAGTTTATTTGAGTGATATTACTAATCCATTTGGTCACATTAATAATCCTAAGCGTAAAATCACTATTCATAATTTACTATTCATCAAAAATTAAGTTGATCTTATTAGACTCAAAATTCCTTACTGAACACTTTTGTAGAAGACCATTTTTTGAAAATCATTACACATCATTAGTTATTTAGGGTTTACATAAATATTTTAAAATATCCTTTTTTCAAAATTCATCAATAAAATACATCCTAAAATTATCCGGACATTTAAAGTTTCACAAACATCACTAAAGGAAGAAATCTTAATTCATTCATCCCAAATGATTACACAAAAAATCTAGGGTCTCGTCACATAGACCCTTATAACACCGGCATATGACCTAAGTGTAAGGTGTGCTATGGTGAGAGAATCCGAGGGAGGCTCAGATAACATTGCCCTAGTAGTAATCTCTACTAACTTGAACTTCTCCCGCAGGCATTTCCATTCAAGCTTGACATGCTGGAGTTCGGCTTGGGCTTGGTCCAAAGCGAAGCCCAAAGATGCCACCTCCTTCCCAAGCTCTGATAAGTGGGCTTCATAAGGTTTGAGTCTACTGGATGAAGCCATCGACTCCTCTTTCTGCATTAACCATTAACATCTCTATTTAATCATTAAGAGTAAGTTAATATACTATTTAAAAAGTTTGGGTTGTTACATTCTTCCCCCCTTAAGAAATTTCGTCCCCGAAATTTATACTTGAGGCCTAGTCGAAAAGGTGAGGGTACTTTTGCTTCATCGTTTCCTCAGGCTCCTAAGCCGCTTCTTCATACTTATGATTTCTCCACAACACTTTCACAAGGTGGGTAGTCTTGTTTCATAGAACCTTGTCTCTACGGTCCAAGATATCCACTGGCTGCTCCTCATAAGAGAGGTCATGTTCCAGTTGTACCACCTCTGGGTTCAGTACATGCGAAGGGTCGGGTATGTACTTCCTCAAGAGAGATACATGGAAGACATTATGAACTTGAGCTAGGTTCGGTGGAAGTGCTAGATGATAGGCCACTGCTCCTATGCGATCAAGGATTTCATAGGGGCCAATGTACCTAGGGCTGAGCTTCCCTTTCTTCGCAAACCGCATGACTCACTTCCATGGAGAGATTCGAAGGAAGACATTGTCACCAACACCAAACTCCAAGTCCCTTCAACGATTGTTAGCATAGCTCTTCTGCCGACTCTGAGCTACCTTTATGTGTTGTTGGATGGCACGAACCTGTTCCGTCATCTCTTGCACGAGATCAGGCCCAAGAAGCTTCCTCTCACCAGTTTCATCCCAACAAGTAGGAGTTCTACACCGCTTTCCATACAGAGCTTCATAGGGTTCCATCTGAATACTCGCATGGAAGCTGTTGTTATAGGAGAACTCCACTAATGGAAGGTGTTGATCCCTTCCACCATTAAATTCCATTGAGCATAATCTCAACATGCCTTCGAGTGTCTGAATAGTCCTTTCATATTGGCCATCAGTTTGAGGATGACATGCCGTACTAAAATTCAATTCAGTATTCAGAGCATGTTGAAGACTTCTCCAGAATTTTTATGTGAATCTTGGGTCACGATCAGATACGATGGATAGTGGTACCCCATGCAGCCTTACCACTTCCTTCACGTATATCTTGGCAAGCTGATCCAGAGAGAAATCTTCCCAAATAGAGATAAAATGGGCTGTCTTGGTGAGACGGTCCACAATAACCCATATCGCATTGTTTCCTTTGGATGTTTTCGGGAGACCAGTTACAAAGTCCATAGTGATATTATCCCACTTCCATACTGGTATGGGTAGCAGTTGTAATACCCCCTTAGGAAGTTGTCGTTCTACCTTTACTTTCTGACACACCAAGAACCTTTTAGTGAAATCAGCAATATCCCTCTTCATGTTATCCCACCAATAATGATCATGAAGGTCTCTATACATCTTAGTGCTTCCCGGATGTATAGAGAAAGTAGAGCTATGAGCTTCATCCATCATTTCTTTATTTATATCCGGAATAGATGGAACACATAGTTTTGTATGAAATTTCAATACACCTTCTTGATCAATATTGAAATCAGGGAACTTCCCATCCTTTACAGCCTCAAACTTCTCCTGCAGCAAAGGATCTACTTTTTGAGCCTTCTTGATCTTCTCTAGTAATGAAGGATGAGAAATCATTTGGGATAGGGTTGACGATGTCCCTTTCCTTATAATTCCCATGTCCAGTTTTACTAGATATTTAATCAAGGGATCTCCTAAGATCCTCATTGTTGCCAAAACAACAGGATCTTTCCTGCTTAATGCATCCATGACTTTGTTTGCTCTTCTAGGGTGATAATGTATTGAACAATCATAGTCTTTAATAAGATCCAACCATCTCCTTTGCCTCATGTTCAATTATTTCTGTGTGAAAATATACTTTATACTTTGGTGGTCAGTGTATATATCACATTTCTCCCCATATAGATAGTGCCTCCATTTCTTTAGAGCAAAAACAACTGCTGCCAGCTCTAGATCATACGTAGGATAATTCTGCTCATGAATCTTCAACTGCCGAGATGCATAAGAAATTACCTTGTAATTTTTCATGAGGACGCACCCAAGACCTTTTAGAGATGCATCGCTAAAAATAACGAATCCTTCTCCGATAGAGGGTAGTGTTAAGACAGGTGCAGTAACCAATCTCTTCTTCATCTCTTGGAAACTTTCCTCGCATTCCTTTGTCCAGATGAACTTAACCCCTTTTCGAGTCAACTTGGTTAGTGGATTAGAAAGCCGTGAATTTTTTTTCACAAACCTCCTATAATATCCCGCTAAACCAAGGAAACTAAGAATCCCAGTTACTGTTGTGGGTTGAGGCCACTCCTCCACAACCATTGTCTTTGCAGGGTCAACCGAGATTCCTTCATTGGTTACGATGTGCCCCAAGAAAGCCACCTGTTGTAACCAAAACTCACACTTGCTGAACTTTCGAAAGAGCCTCTCCTTCTGCAGAGTTTTCAAAATAACCCTCAGATGATCTTCATGCTCCTCACGAATTTTTGAATATATCAAAATATCATCAATAAAAACTACCAAAAAGTTATCAAGGTAGTCCTTAAAGACTCTATTTATGAAATCCATGAAAATAGTAGGAGCATTTGTCAAGCCGAAAGGCATAACAGTAAACTCATAATGCCCATATATGGATCATAAGGTAGTCTTTGGAATATCTTCCTTCTTCACCCTCAGTTGATGATAACCAGATCGAAGGTCAATCTTAGAGAAGAATTGAGCCCCACGAAGTTGGTCAAATAAATCATCAATTCTTGGAAGAGGGTATCCATTCTTCACTGTGATCCCGTTTAGTTCTCTATAATCAATGCATAGCTGCATTGATCCATCCTTCTTCTTCACAAAGAGAACTGGTGCTCCCCAAGGAGACACACTTGGTCGGATAAACCCCTTCTCCAACAAGTCTTGGAGTTGTTTCTTTAACTCTTCTAGCTCCACATTTTCCATTCTATACGGAGTCTTTGATATCGGTTGAGACCCAGGTACGAGTTCAATGGATAACTCTACCTCTCTTTCTGGGGGTGGTCCAGGTAACTCCTTAGGAAATACATCCATTTATTCCTGAACAATCGGAACATATTCTATTTGTATGCTCCATTTTCCTTCTTCATCATCACTGATTAACTCCATAAAGAAAGATATAGGAGGTGATTCTAGATAGGGATCAGTTCGGGATATCTATCCTTGGAAGATAATTATAGGTCGTTCATTCAAGACTACTGAGATTTCCTTACTTCTGCATTTGATCTTAGCATTATACTTTGAGATCCAGTCCATCCCTAGTATAATGTCGAATTCCATCATGGGAATGACTACTAGATTTGTAATAAGATTGTGCTCACCAAAGTAAACACTGGAGTCTCTAAATACTATTGATGCAATGATAATCCCACTTGGAGTCGTGACTGACAACTCTACCTCTAGCAGTTCGGGGATTGATTCTATATTCCTTGCAAACTTGGAGGAAATAAAGGAATGCGTAGAAACAGAATCAAATAAAGTACTTGCTATTTTTGAGAGGACAACAAGAGTACCTGCTACCACATCATTTGGAACTTCAACTTCAGTTGTTGTGATAGCGAAAGCACGACCTTGCTCCCTTGGCCTCTGCTAAGGTTGATGGTGATTACCCTCCACCACCCTCGGATTTGGACATTGATTAGCAAAGTTCCCAAGATGTCCACACTTGAAGCATGTGACTTCGGGTAGGGCCAGAACCATCTTTCCTCTGTCGTTAGTGTTGGGAAGATGAGGCTTCACATCACTACGACAATTCCGAGAAATATGGCCTTCTCTTCCACACCTGTAGCACTTACCACTTCCGATCAAGCAGTTCCCCGAATGATTCTTCCCACACTTATTGCATGTGGCATGTTGCATATTCTTTCCACCTCTTTCCTGATCAAAACTTCTTCCCAGACTTGGTTCTACAGTTCTCTTCTTTTCATTAGATTTGTGAGACCACTGTGTCTCCCCAAACTCTAGTTCAACTTTCATAGCACTTCGAACTATTTACTCATAGCTATCGTAGTCCCTGTTGGCTAGATTCTTCTGCAGATGAGGTCATAGTCCGCCAAAGAATCTATCAACCTTCCCATTAGGGTCCATGAAAAAGCCTGAGGTATAATGGTAAAGACTTGTGAAGTTCATCTCATAGCTTCCGACAGATTTTTTCTCCTTCTGCTTCAGCTCGGGAAACTCTTTCTCCATTCTCGTTCTCATGGAATGAGGGAAATACATGTTAAAGAATATTCCTCAGAATTCTTCCCACTCCATAGCTTCCATCTCTCCTCGTGGCTTCGTGTTTTTGATCAGTGACCGCCACTGATCAGCTTCTCCCTCTAGGCGGTAAACAGCAAGGGTGACTTTTTCTTGTTCCGAACAATGAAGTACAGAAAAGATATTTTCAATGGAGCTTATCCATTGTTCGGAAACCAATGGGTTAGTAGATCCACTGAATGTTGGCGGTCGTTGACACATAAAGGACTCAATATAAAGTTTCTCCCTTCGTGGTGAGATCGGCCTCTCAGCTTGATTCAAGTTATTACTCATAACTTGAGTCAGTTAGGTCATCATTCGCATGAATGTTTCCATTCCGTCTTCCATCGGACGACCGTCAGCACATGGTGCATTGTGGTCACCATCGGCACGGTTTCTCCTATTAATCGCCATTTTCTAAAAGAATAAAACCTTAGTGAGACACTTATTTCATTTATGAATCTTTTAACTAAGACTTCATGCTTAGACAATTATACTCCTCTATAATTCCTTCATAATGATTCATAAAAATCTTGTGATTAACCAAACATATCCCCCCGAGAGTGTCGTAACCAAGAGTACAGCAAGGCCCATTATCGTGCACCAGTTCCCGTTCGAGTCTAGCTCAAAGCGGTGTTTTTGGGGTTTACCCCTATGTACATCTATGCCAGAGCCGCCTCTACCTGCTCGTATCCAGACAGTGATGTATTTGTTTGATAAACCACTTACTCAATACTTACCAAAATACCAGGAAGTTTTCATTATATTTAAACTTTTCTATAGGGTTATTCCTAAAGTTTTTATATCCTAATTTCCACAAATAACTAAACCATCCTTTGATACCCACTATAACATCCCGTCCTTTTATAACATAAACTTTCATTACAATACACAAAACTGAGGATCTTTAATGTTTAGTGTCTTGGAAACCAGGAACATAATAAATGAAAAAAACATAAAGCATTATTCTTAAACACTTGAAAGGCTTCTCCTTAAGTTCATCCTAGGTTCATTACTGCATCTCATAACCTGGGGACATACATCAAAAGAAAGGGTGAGCAGAAGGCCCAGTAAGGGAAACAAGAGGAACATTTTACATGTGAACTTGATATACTTCAATAAGGACATGAGAAGAACTTTAAGGCATGAGAATGAAATCATGAGGCATTTCATAATAAAAATAACATTTTTCATAACTTGAAGATGTGGCTACATCATTTAATATAGAAAATCATGAACATACCACCAAGGTCCATCCCCAAGGTGTCATTTGAAAATTACCAAGGTTATTCACCAAGGTATCATGAAAATTGTAATCTCTAGTGGTTACATCATTACCCAATGCATTGGAGCGCTATCAGGGCGCACCCTTAAATTTGACTTTATTATCATGTGAGCCACATATATCATCATAAAACATTTCATAAATAACCCATATAGCATAAAATAAATGGGTTTCATTTCATAATCATAACGTTTAAAAAAACTGCTTTAAAGACATGATCCTTACGTCACTTTGAACCCACGGAAAGGGAAAGCGGGTCTCATGTATGTAAATACCAGAATTTAAAATAGAAAATTTTGATATATATGTGAATACCCTTGTATAAATAAGAGCTTTGAGTATTCACTTTATAACATAAAATAATTTTGAGAAAAGAGAGAGGCATTTTGAGACGAAAATTCTGCAGCATAACAGCTATGTTACAAGGTTTTAGAAAACATTGAAAAGAGAGGGGACATAGGTCACCCACTCATAAATGATCCATAAAACAGTATGGGGACAGAATATATGGTATTTAAGAACATGGTAATGAAATTTGAACGATATAACATATAAAATGAAAAACATGGAAGTGAGACAAAAATAAGATTTCTCTTATGAAAATTCGGCAGCCTAACGACGTCACTTAACTTCAAAAAAAAAATTATTTGACAAGATAAAATAGGGTCTCTCATCATATTATCATAAGAGATCAGTATGATAGATATAGAGATCATACCCCAACATAATAAAAAGGAACTTGAAAGATTTGACATGAAAATCAAACATGAAAAAAAAGAAGGGTGAAAGAATCACTTAAAAATTCGGCAGCCTAACGACGTCACTTAAAATTTCATAAAACGAAATGATGATAGTAAGAGGGGATATCTCATCATATAAAAATGAAATGGGAAGTAAGAGGGATATAAAATAACATCCTCTCACATAATAACATGTAGCATAAAAGGAATGACATAAAACAGATTACATGAAAAGAAAGAGAGAGGTCGGATCCCTTACCTTAAAACGTAACTCTTAAAACTCAAAGGTTTGGACCTTGAGGGCTTGGGGGTACCTTGGGAGGACTCCTTGGAAGGTAAGGAGACCAAAACATCGTTGGGGGAGAGTTGGGATTGAAAAATAAAGGAGGAAAGGGTGGGTATTTATAGGGAATGTGCGGGGACAAGGCATTAATGGCCAAGGGACACCTCAAAAGTGCTTTTCTCAAACCCATGTGCTCTCTCATGATATTTTCCATAAAGTTAGGCCACATGGGGCCCCCGAAACAATAATTCATCACCCTTGTCCGGAAAACCCTTAAAAAAACTCATGACATCATCATGACACAGTTATGATGTCATTAAACATACCGAAACCCTGAAACTGTATTTTTACTATTCACTGAAAATTCATCTTACTGAGAAAAAATCCCAAAATTTCACCATAACCAAAAATCGATGCTCTAAATACATTTATGAACTCCATTTTATAAAAATAATTTTCTAAATAATTTTAATTTAATTTTTAAATAAAAACACTATTCATCGAAAATTCGTTTTTTTCAGAAAAATCCCAAAAATTACCATAACATAATATCGATGATCTGAGTTCAAAAATAAAGACATTTTTATAAAAATAATTTTCTAATAATTTTTAATTAAATTTGTAATTAACAAACACTATTCACCTGAAAAAAAACTAATACTTGATTAATCATTTATGAAACCGTTATTTACCCATTTTATTGAATCACATTACTTAATCTAGGTGTCTAAATTATATTAAAACTTTCTTTGAGTGAAATTACTAATCCATTTGGTCACATTACTAATCCTAAGCGTAAAATCACTATTCATAATTTACTATTCATCGAAAATTATGTTGATCTTATTAGACTCCAAATTCCTTACTGAACACTTTTGTAGAAGACCATTTTTTGAAAATCATTACACATCATTAGTTATTTAGGGTTTACATAAATATTTTAAAAAATCCTTTTTTCAAAATTCATCAATAAAATACATCCTAAAATTATCTAGACATTTGAAGTTTCACAAACATCACTGAAGGAAGAAATCTTAATTCATTCATCCCAAAGTATTACACAAAGAAGCTAGGGTCTCGTCACATAGCCCCTTATAACACCAGCATATGACCTAAGTGTAAGGTGTGCTATGGTGAAAGAATCCGAGGGAGGCTCAGATAACATTGCCCTAGTAGTAATCTTTACTAACTTGAACTTATCCCGCAGGCGTTTCCGTTCAAGCTTGACACGCTGGAGTTCGGCTTGGTCTTGGTCCAAAGCGAAGCCCAAAGATGCCACCTCCTTCCCAAGCTCTGATAAGTGGGCTTCATAAGGTTCGAGTCTACTGGATGAAGCCATCGACTCCTCTTTCTGCATTAACCATTAACATCTCTATTAAATCATTAAGAGTAAGTTAATATACTATTTAAAAAGTTTGGGTTGTTACATTCATAAAATTAATAAAGAACATATTTAATCTGTGAATAACATAGCTTGAATTCCTCTAACGGTGGACCAATCCTGATTACTCATATGATTAAATATAACATAACATCCATATTATACTATAAAATTATGCCAAAACCCTAAATATTTATTCCATGAAACTCTTTTCATTGATATTTGAGCCCCTGAGTGGAGAGCCTCCCTTTTCACCCCTCATGCATGAATGTTCTTAGGAATCATATAAAACATTATCATTTTCTTTTATACCACTGACATGCATTGGTGGATAATCAAATGATCAAGGAAGTAGAATAAATACCATTATTTATTGATTTATATTCAATGAAACTTCACAAAATATGATGAACATAATATTCAAACTTCTATATCAGTAATTATATAAGATCTATTACTGATGGAATCATAAATGTTTTATTGATGGATAACAATGATCTATGACCTAAGAACTCCCTCTTATATAGTGATGATACTGTCCAATAGAATCCTCATTCTTAATGAGAGGAACCCATGATATTGATTGGTGTTTTAGAACCTTTTTTCAATGAAAAAAGAATATATAAGTTTTAGAGAGTATCAACTATGTCTATGAGAGTCGCACTCAACCAAAAGAAGGGTATCCACCATTTATAGAGGACCAATTTGTTCAATGAAGGTATTCGAGCAGCATCTTTCGTCTCATGGTATTTTACATGCATTATAATAACACAAACACATTTTTATTTTTATTATTTTACCATATCTGACATATTTCTATTATATAAAGGAATAAACCAATTGATTCATAATTGAATATATAACACAAATTAGACATGGAAGGGACCATGAAATTGGTATCATAATACTGTCAAAATTTTTGGTAGGGTAACTACTTGATTTATACAATATAAAGATATCATAACATATAATATGCATCATATGAATATCACAAGTTATGACTCAGGTATGTTGTATAATATAATATAACTAATTGTAATTTATATCTAAAATAATAATTAAAAATTAATGAATAAATATTAACAAGATATTTAAAACCCAATATCACTTGTTCCAATAGTCATTATGTATACAAACATGGAAGGTTTACTCTTGAACTTGTGTTACATATAAAATATATTATTTCTAATGTAACATACTCCCACATAATCACATAAATAATATTCAACGATATAATAAATGATAATTAACCGATAATATTATACTCTACTTTAAAATAGTTTAGTACCAACCCCACTCCTAGTTTTCACCCACATATTCTTTTATAAAAAATTGATCAAACCCTTTCTCGAATAAACCAATATAATAGTATAATTTTTCCTAAGAAATCATGATGAAATATCACTCTTTATTCTTTGATGAACATGTATATTCTAATAAAATCACTATATCACCACGAAATACATTATCCTATAAAAGGGTATCCTATAATATCACATCTAGTTATTAATACTTCCAGATATGATTTTGATAAAGATACTCTACACTTATCATATTACCTAGGTGTTTTCTTCTTTCTATTCCAATATTAAACAATTTCATATTCATAGAAAATTCTCTGTCAAAAAAATATCTCTTTATTATCCACTGTATTGATTTATAGACTATATTTCTTTAAAAATATATTTAAAATTAAAATTGAAATTGAAATCACTAACTCATCTTCTATATTCACCCACTTAAATATAAACTACAAGATAAATCGGTCCATTTTCACCATTAATATGATTTGGGGACATTAAAGATTGATTCTGTTTAGTATATGAATCATTCAAGTATCCATATCATTAAACTCATCAAAAACAAGACTTTTATAACAATTGTGATGTACTACGTACATTTTGGCATTATCATGGTAATCGTGGTGTGATATGGTTTAACGTGGTTTGAAAATTGTGATTTCTAAAACAGTAATCTCTAACCAATCAAAATATTCTATGAATACTATAATGTGACCACTACATTACGATGTGATCTCACCACTTATTCCAAAATATAGTATCACCAATTCTTTATAGCCTTTAACATTATAGTTTGGTATAGGTCTTCATGAAGCTACATCCTTCCTAACAGTGCAATTCACTTTACCTTTACAATTATCCAAATCTAAAATAGTTAGAGCCTTATGAATTATGAATTAATAAACAACTTCATAATGCAATCACACTCTTCATAGTGAAAGCACAAAATTTGTAAGAACACAAAATATCATGGAATACCCATTATATTGAATCACACAGTCATGATCACCTAATTATATAGTATAATGTAATTATTTAATTACAATAAATTCAAAATACGTTTTAGGTTTATATTATTAGATAATATGGAAAAAACCATTAACTATCAAAATTAATGACTTTTTAACTAATAGATGTTTTTTACTCTATATAAGAAATTGATTATTCTATAATAGGCCTTCAATATCTATCACTAATTCACCACATAATAAACTCTTCTATAACATTCATAATTTTATTATATTCATAACATAGGAATCCTGAAACATAATAAAGTGCCAAGTTAAGATGCACAATAAGGGTAAACATATGTAATAAAAATATGAGATCTTAAGAGAGAATAAGATGAGAATTTGGGTATAATCAGGCGATATAACAATGTTATAACCAAAAAATCATAGATCCTAAATCATATTATAATTTAACTGTATGTTATAAAAATTACTACATATAATAGAAACAAGTTATTTTTAAGAATTTTGGAACATCTATAAACAGAGAAATCATAACATAGTGGATCAAGTATCATAAGTTGTTTCCCTCAGTGGATTAGGCTTCAATCAAATGTTTTAATTATTGTATTAGGCTTCACTCCCATAATTTCCATTGGGGAACAAGAATAACGAAATGTTTTCCATTTTATGAGCATAAATACTCATTTTACAAGCATCTCCTGGAAGGAAATTCTTTACCCAATGCATTGGAGGGTTATATAGGGTCCAACTATATCTTAAAGGTTAACCATACACCCATGTTTTGTAAGAAAACATATAACCATCGATTTATTAAAACCTCGGAATAATAATTGTTTTTATAATACAATCTAATGAAAATCGTTCACTTTTCTTAGAATAAATTTCCCATGGAAATAAAATGGGTTTTATATTATTTCTCTAACAGAATAAAATAATAAAGTAACCTTGTATAATTTAATCAATATTTATTATATGATAAACTCATGGGGAAGAAATTAATATTTATGAATTCATGTAACTTTTTAAGTATATTTTTTTTAAATCAAGAAAATAAATCGTATGTAATCTATACAATATTGATAGAGGTTATATGGTTAAGATGATAATTTCTATATTCAACATATTTAAGACTGTCTAGGTGAATAACCTTCAATTAAAGAAATCAAAAAATTTGGTAATCATACCGAAATCACATTGGAATAAAAATTATGTTTATATGCTAAAGGTGATTAGGAATGGAAAAGGATGTGATGGATAATTTTTCTAAAAGAGAATGAATTTACATAAGTCATATATAGAATGAATCTAGATGTTTACATAATAATAATATACACAATAAGGGATTATATATATTAAGTACAATAATTTATATGGTTTTTGGCATTTTGGAAAAATCACTTTTAAAATATAATTGAATTATTTAAATAATTTTAAAAATGATATTATATATATAGGGGAAAATAATTTATTTTAAAAACCATGGAACAAATAGTTAATGTATTGTATAAAAAACTGTGGTAGTGGAAATATATGTTCACATGATAACATTAAAAACAATGATTCACATATTTTGATGAAATCAAATAATAAAAAATGATTAAAATTTATTTAATGATATTAAAATAATAAAAAGTAGTAGAAAGTGACCTTAATCAATTATTAATACATAAAAAAGGGCATTTTCAAAATAATAAAATGAATATAGAAATAGATAATTGTTGTTTCCTGACTCAGAAGAAGAGGTGTGGTTGGTTTAACTTAAAAGAAACACCTCAGGTGAGATATGAATGAAGGGAAAATGAAATATTTAAGGTACATGTAAAACCCCATGAATATCAAAATAAAAAAAAATTATGATAAATTAAAAATCCCTAGATGTATTATCCTTCAAAAACTATAATGACATGAAATTAAATCGGCAATAAAACCCTTACTATTTGAGTAATATTTTATTTGAATCCCATTTTAAAATTCATAATCTTTTTAATAAAATCTTTTAAAAGGAAACCATATATTTATCTTAAAAACTATTAAATATGGGAAAATATTCATTAAGTATTTGTTACACCATTCTGAAGAAAACATGGTGTATTATAGGAAATAAGTCTTAAGGGCTGAAAAATTAGATAATAAACCGTTTCTTTATTTTTATGATTAGTCTAATACACTTTATGATCATGTATAAAAGCATAAATATCTTTATAAAAAAATTTATAACCTTATTCATGTCTATAAAATTTTACAATCTTCATTTACAATTATTATATACATTCATACAAGTTATTGTTTATCTGTTTTTTTAATATCATGTGTGAGTAATCTTAATCATTTTGAGCTAGTTTCATAATAATAGTGTTGTTTTTCCTTCATATCAATATTTTAATCATTAAAATATCATAAAATATACTATAATATATTTTTTAAGACTGTTTATAAACTTATAATTCAATTCTATAATAATTCTTATTACAATTTTTGTAGTTAAATTTGGTGAAAAACATGTTTCAGTAATTTTTAACAATTGAGTTATGGTAATGAAATTATTATGTCAAATATTTATATTATAAAATAAGAGAAAATTAATTATTTACTTATCAATATACAATATTAAGATTCAGAATTCCTCTTTTATAAAAATTTATATCCATTTTAATATAGTTGGGTAGAATAATACAAAAAGAACATGCTATAATCTATGTTTGAGTGTGGATTTGGAGTATATTTTGCTGTTATAATATTATTATAATTAAATTATAATGATATTAAATAGATTATATTATGGTGATGAGTTATAATTGATAAGAGTTATAAAAATAAGATAAATGGAAAAAAAATCACATAATAATAAATTTACCCCCCTCTTATTGTGTTTGTTTTAAGTGGTTAGTTTTCAATGATCCCATATTGATAGTATTACATAATAAATGGATAATTTATATTTTAAAAATATAAATCATGATATAAAGAACATATCGATTCATTAAACCCATTTTTAGAACTATATTTAAAATGTGGTAAAAAAAGATAAGTCTAGTTCATGAAGGCGGTAGTCCACACAAATGCATGGGAAACACATTCAATTATTAGATTTAATGGGAGGGGAATATATAATAGTTATGACATCTATATAATAATATTTCATTATATTATTTATACAAATTTCATTATATAAATATGTATTGAATTTAAACACCTTCAGTTTGAGGTATTAACCTATTTTTTTATTTAGTTATCATTAGGGAATGTTCGTGTTAAGACTTTTGAAGTTTCTGGAAGGTTTCACAATAATTTTTAGAGGTTCATGGTTTGATAATTGTTAGGTGAAATTTTGAAAGTGTATCTAGGAAAATATGTGAGGTGTTCGGAGGTCGTTATACGGTTTCTTTAGGTAAATAAACTCTGTTTCTAACTATGCAACTTGGAATTGTTTAGTATAAAGATTATTCTCATGCTTAGACTATATGTTTCCGAACTCTGTGGACTAACCATTTTATGAAAAAATAACTCTATGTAAATTGAATTTAAAACCCAAAAAATTATAAAAAACATCACTATTACTTCTCTAACCTAGGATATAAATTTCTGGGGATCCTTTAGGATACTTTTAAAATCAGTTGATGTTCAGAATATGATACTAATGATTATTAGAGAATTTGGTCATGGAAATCAAAGGGTAAGACTTTATTTTAAATTTTAAATCATGCATTTAATAATTTATTTTTGAAATAAAGATTTGATAAAAAAACATTCAACCCAAATCAATGATATCAAATAAGTTTTAATTGGTATTTCTTGTGTTTTGATAGGTAATTGGATGTAAGGGGTCCGATATGTGAGATTATATATAGAATAATTATGACAAATGAATTCAACATAGGTGGGTTTTCCATCATTCCACCTTTTATTAATACATGAATGTCTACATTCCTCTGAATGAATTCTTCCTTCTTGAATGAAAATTTTATTTTAAGAAATCAACTAACACTCTTCTAGAGTTTATTTTGGTTGATCTCATTCTTGGTGTAGTTATGTGGGTGAAACTACATGGGATTTGAAAATTATGGTTTTGGAATATTTTTTAAATCAATAATATTTTATGGGTGTCCTTTGATTTTCATTGGTTATGTATTTTCTTCTACATCGGGAAAATGGATCATGGAAATAAGTACCAATGACTTAAGGACCATTATGGGAGGTCTAGGTCATGTATTGGTGTCTGAGTAGAATCATGTAATTGATATTCCAAGATGATTGGTTAATTTGTTTCTAATGTTATTAAATGAAAATTATATTTTGGAGACAAAAAAAAATATTTGATAAACTATTTTTTGTATAGAAGTTTTTTTGTAAAACATTTTTTTCTATATAAATATTTTTTAAAAAAACATTCAATTTTATAAAACTCATCACTAACATGATTTTGGTATGTGTGGAATCTAGGAATATTCTCTTATGGTTTCCTTCTATTATTTTATACTCATCCCTAAATATGTATCTCAATATATATGTATTTTTTGTAAAACCCCATAATTTTATTCTATGTCTCCTTTTTAAATAAATTTAATCTCTTTGATAATATACTTTTTATAAAACACCAAACTTAAACTAACTCTAAAATATTATTATTATAAAAAAATTGTTATAACCTAGCTAATAATTTTTTTGGAATGAATGGGATTAACTAAATTATAAAAATATTGTATACACATGTTCATAAAACTAATTATTTTGTTATTAATAAATTAAAAATGATAATTTTAAAAAACAAATGAATATAAAGAATTATGTTTTTATAAAAAACAATTTTATGGACACAATGAATGTTTATCATAATAAAATAAACTTTTCACTATTAGTGAAATTTATCAATTAGATTTATATGGTACATATACGATTAAATAATTTTAAATTCATCCAAAATGTATGATAGGCTTAAGATAAGAATAAATCTAATTTTAAGGATAAAAAGCCAAAATTTCTCTAAAGGTAGTTTTGACACCTATTGATGGGCGGTTGTTTAATTTTTTCTGAAAATTTTCAGTATTTTAGTTTTAAAAATTTAATTTAATTTTAAAATTGGAATCTCAAAATTATCTTTAGGTGAATTTATATAATTTTTTGGATAATTTTTGTTTTTGATGAACAGTGAAAATCACGACATTTAAATTAAAGGCTAAATTTCATCTAATTTATTTATAATATTATTTTATATTAAAAAAAATAATGTAAAATTAGATCAATTTTACATCCATTAATCTAATTTATATAATTGGAGTAATTTTTATTTTGAATTTTGATATAAAAAATTTCAATCTTTAGACCTTTTCCTCTTTAAAAACCCACTTTATCGTTTCGTCTATGAGATTAATTTTAAATATCATTTTACCAATTATGTGGATTAAATTTGATAAAATTGTATCAATATTTGGAATAATAAGTTACAAATTTTTTTATGTTCATTTTAATTTTTATTAACAAAAAAGTTACCATGGTAAAAAATATATTTACCGATGTATAGAAAAAATAATGTACCAGGTTAAAGTTAATAGTTAAAAGATTAAAATACCTAAAAAATAATAAATTGAATTGTTTTTAGAATTTTTTAAGAACCTTGAAACCCCTTTAAAATATTAATTATGATTAAAATTCCGAAGAATTAATTTCTCCCAAATGTGGTTGGCTTTAAACATAAAATAATCATTATTTAATCACATAAAACAACCCCTCCTCACATATAAATATCACCCCTCACCACCCACTTTGTCCTAAAAATCATTAAAGATCCCAAAACCTCCACAAAAAATTCTATTACCCACTCTACACATATTCATTTCATTCTATTGTCACCAAAATACCAAATCTGAGTTCATTAAGGTATCCTCCAAGGAGGTGATATTCAAGTGGTAATTTTTTCGAAACACGTCTCTTATTTTCTTTTAATTATTTAAATTCCCTTAAACTTCTCCATACATAAATGAATAATAAATCCATTATCATTTATATACTTTAATTTTATGTTTTTAATGGAATATCTTAAATCTATCCCTTTTATTACCGCATCATATTCAATGAAACGAAACTATTGTCCAAATTATGGTGGTTAATCTTGTGAATAATCATTTTGTTCATTTTCCATTAATATTTCCATAGATGGTCATAAAATTATTATTATAGTTTTAATATATTTTAATAGTTTCATTATATATTATTTCATGTTCTATAACTAATAAATTTATATAATAATAAATTAAAATAAATAAGTTCTTGATGGTCGAAAAAACATTCAAATAAAACTAAAAATTTTACAATAACATTTTATCAAATAAATCATCCCCATAAAAGAAATTAAAATGATATATGAGACGATTTAAAAAATTTTATGTTAAATAATACCATTTCATTTATCCTTTGGAGTTCTATTTTAATTTTATATGAAAACCCATAACTGTATACAAATAAACCGACCATGAAAACATGAGGGGAACACACTTGGAACCAAAAAAATTATGATATTTAATTAATTGATAGATAGTAATATATTATGAAAGGGTCATATAATATTACTATTAATATTAATATTGTTACTAATAAATTTAATAAAAATCTTTAAACCATTATACATATGGTATAAGTATGAAAAAATGAGAAGCGTGAGGTATTAGTTTCTTGTATCACCTTTTCTTCATTTAGATATATTCCTTATTCAAAAAATAATTATTATGTGTTTGTAAAATAATTTACATTAGTATATTATATCATGTATCCAATTATATTAATGTTATTGAATGAATAATTTTATAATTAATACATTTATGGGTCATATGATTAAACTGATTACTAAGTTGTAATGGAATTATTACTATAATTTCTATTCTTTTGGCTAACCATATACTTCACTGATTTTTTAATTATATGATTATGTGTGGGATTAATTATTATTATAAAATATTTATTTTCATCCTTTTCATGTGGATTTAAAGAAAATACATGTAATCTATTAATTTTATTAATGCTTACTTCAACGATATGACATTTATAGGTGACTTTATTTTAAAAATTATCTTTCTAAAGTTACCCTAAAAAATATCTTTTCTTCAATATCCTTGATTTAAAATATTATTTCCAAAATAAACTTAATATTATCCTATTATTTTTTAAATTTATTTATAATCGTGTTTTAATTTTTACAAAATGTTTTCAAAGTATTCTTTTTTTCATTTTCTAAAAATGGTTCTTTGTGTCTTTTCCGAAAAAATATAGAAAGAATGTTTTTATTAAATTATTAATAATATGGGGAATTTCCTTCCATCATGACACATTAACTCGTTGAAAAATAATTTAATACATTACTAGTTTGTTTTTAAATAAAATATTTTCTTTTATAATTGTGGGGCATTTAAGAAAATTGTTTTCAAAATATAAAGGATATTTTCCTCAAAAATTATTTCAAAAGATCTTTTAAAATTATTCTCCACCTAAGATAACATTATTTGAAGTGAGTTATAATTTTCTAGGGATATTATTAAATAATACCATCCTTATTCTTTTGATTTTTGGTTTATGTTTATGATGTCATGATATTAATGAAACCTATTTCTAGTCCATGAGTTATGTTATGATGAAATGTTTAAGAAACTCATTTCTTTACCTGGGTTCTGTGAATGATTTATATTCTTGTGGAACACGTATGTATTATTTTAATTGTGTGACTAGTGGGACATATATCTCCCTCTACTACATTGGGGAATGATAAATGTTCTATGATCTCAAAAGAGTACATGTGTGGCCATCCCAAACCCACAATAAGAGGGTACACAAGTGGTCATCCTAATCCCATAACAAGAGTGTACATGGGAGATCATATTAAACTCGAGAAAAGAGGCTACATGAGAGGTTATCATAATCCTAGAAATAGAGGGTACATGTGAGTTCATCCAAATCCAAAATTAGGTACACGAGTGAATATCCTAATGCTAACATATTATGACTATGTTGGTAAGTATCCTTAAAATAATATTTTCTATGATTTTGTGTTGTCCAAAAATTCCACTCCTTCTGACCTTGTTATATTCTCATGGGCCATGTTTTATGATTATCTTAATATTAGTTTCTTATTATTCATTTCTTATGATCTTATAATCATTAACTATGTGATTTAAAATTATGATCTTTGATATTTAAGGCATGATTTTAATATTTTATGCTCATGTTTTTATTCAATTATGCTCTTGTTGTACACACACATCATTCATGTATACCATTACCAGGCATCTGCACTCACCCTTTCCTATGTTTCTATTCCCTAGAATATGCAGAAATTTTTTAATTAGGAGTAATAAAGGGGAATATATTTATGGGAGATGTTGAAAATATTTCACCAAATTAGAATAATATGTTCCCAATTTCCAAAGGCAATAAATTATTAAGTCCTTAGGCATGTGTTCATATAATATTCATCTAAAAAGATGAAATATTCATGTATGACAGTCTTGGGTCATTATATTTTGTAGTAGAGGAAAACTATTTGAAAATCAGTTGAATTTTGTTTAGTAATAACCCTATGGGTATTTTTAGGTTACAATCCTAGAGTTTTGGTAACATTCAAAAATAGCCTAATTTAAACCTATGGTGTCATAGTTTGAAATTATATAAGTAATTACTATTGACTATTTGGTTTTACCATTATGATGAGTGTTTCTCAGACTATGATTTTTCATTTTAGTTAAGGGAATGAATTAGAAGTAAGTAGTCTAACATTTAACGTAATAGATAATTTACTGATGAGAAGTAAAATGAGATGATCAATAGAGTGAATGTTGTTATGATTATTCCTAATAAGTTTTCAGAAAAAAAAAGATTAACAATTTATTCCTTAAGAAAATTTTAGACTCATAAAATAAGAGAAGTAAAGGGTTCACTATCCATCCATCCAACATTACGATTTTTATTCGAGAAGTATTCAACTACAATCAATCGAACAACGAGATCCCCCATAAGGTGGATGAAAATAATGCAGCCCAAGGGAATCACCCCTAATCAAATTAACCCCCTTGGGTCTAATAGGAGACACATTATCCACATAGACCATAGTATCCCTTGGGACCGCAAGAGATGAAAAATAATCCGCTACTTTATTCCCTTCCCGCCAAGTGTGAGTTACCCTTACGTTGTTTCCAAAAATGGACTTGCATTGTCTAATAGTGTAGGAAATCATCCATGGAGTCGTACCTCGCCCATGGAATGCATGATGATCAATATTCGAGTCCTTTTCAACCTGCACCACATCAAGCCATCTATCAATACACAACGACACCCCGGAGAGAACTGCGAAGGCCTCTGCCTTTACCGAGCTCTCCCTCCCATAATGGGTAGAGAAAGCCATCATCACACTACCACTGCCATCCTGAAGCACCCCACCTCCTCGCATGATGTCCCCAGTACATGATACATCAACGTTCAACTTATTAACTTCCACTGGAGGGATCCAGCGGACCCAACTCCCCCGCTCCCTGGGGCTCCTCTACCTAACCACCAACCCATGGGACTTCAACACCCGTATAGACAGAACATCTTCCCCAAATCCCGCAACACCCACCAGCTCAATCAATATACACCTTATCCTCGCCACCACCGCCCTCCCAGTGGATTCACTTCCATCGGACCTGGTGCAATTCCTCACATCCCATAAGACCCAATAGCCCGCATTATAAAAAAAGCCTGGGCCTCTGTCTCCTTCTCGTTTCCATCACACCCCTGAAACCAATGAACCAAAAACCGGTCGCAGGTGTCGGCGTCTGAATATTACCCCGTGTTCGTTCCCAGAAATCTCCACACCACATGAGCCCAGTCCCCCACAAAGAAAATATGATCCATACTCTTGTCCCTCCACCATTTACAACACTTACAACCAGACGCCAGGCTAATACCCAAACTTTGATGTTCTCATCCGAAGGGATAACATTATACTTGATCCTCAATGTCAGAAAATTAATTTTGGTAGGAACACTTCTTCTCCACATCGCTCTGTTTCTCGACTCCTGAATCTACTGCGCATAAAAACTCCTACAAAATTATTAAAAATTGAACCTACACGACGTTGAAGGCATGTAGACACACCTATCCTTCTCCTGGTTGATCACAACCGAATTAAAGACCCTCTGAGAATCTGCATCCAGCACCGCTCTGAAGAACAGGGGATGTAACATAGCCTCCCTAAAAAAAGGGGATGGGCACCCCGGGAAAGCATGCACGTGACCTAACCAGTTGTGATCCCAGAACCAAATCCTCCCCTCCCCAATGATCCACCGAGAATGGGGCTGCAGCGTCGGGACGATATTACTCACCTCGGCCCACATGGAAAAACCTCACACTGGGAGGTCCGCAACGCCAGCCTCATACCTGTTTAGCACGAACCTACCCCACAAATTTTCTCCCTCAATGATTTCCCATGCAAGCTTCACACTTACGCCATGCACCGTATCCACCATAATCCTGATGTTGATACCTCCTTCATTGATCGGCCGCACCATATTCCTCAATGAAACCCACTGTCTCTTCCCCTGAAGCAATGAATCCCAGATGAAACGAGCGAGCACCCTATCTACGGATCTTATGACCCTCTTCGGTACGTTTGTAGACACCATTGCATGTACCAGGACAGCTGAAAGCACACTATTAACCAATGAAATATGTCCCCCAAAGGACAGAAAGTGATTTTTCCAATCCAGAATATGAGCCATAATTTTGTTCACCACCCTCTCAAAGTCCCTATTCTAAATCCGCCGAGAAGACACTGGAGCACCCAGGTACTCCATAAGGAAAGACCCATTCCCCATGCCCAACATATAACTCACCCCTTCCACCCTATCCTCTCCACATGAAGTCGCAACATAGAAACAACTCTTCTCCTGTTTCACCATCTGACCACACCATTTACAATACTCCTTTAGGATATTATTGACCTCCCTCACAGAACTCACCCTTACATTCATAAACATGATTGTTTCATCCGCGTACATAAGGTGAGAGACAAAGAGACCCCCATGTCTCTGCTGGAATGTCATGATTTTCCGCCTGCTTAACCCCCTGTTAAGTAATCTACTGAGAGTATCCTGCATCAGGATGAATATACTAGGAGATAGAGGGTCCCCTTGCCGCAGCCCACAAAAAGATTTGATAAAACCATGAGTTCTTCCCAAGAAATACACTTCCAGCCACGGCGAACTAACACACCTAAATATGATGCCACATACCCAGGAAGATAAACCCATACTCTGGAGAAATCTATTTATAAAGCCCCATTCCATTCGATCATAAGATTTACTCATATCAAGATTTATATCCATATTTGATCCACGAGCCTTCACGTTCAGATCCCTCATCAACTCTTGATCTAGAGCCATGGATCCCTAGATCGACCTCCCCTTTACAAACCCATGATAATCCTCAGAGACCCACTATGGCATATATCTAGACAGCCGACTGTTGATCAGAGAGGCCAATACTTTGTATGGAAAGTTACACATGCAAACCGATCGATAATGGATAAGGGGGGGGAGGATCTTTGCACATAGGCAACAGAACCATGGTCGTCGCCGTCACTATCCGGGGAAGGACACCCCCATGGAAGAAATGATTAATGGCCAAGATCAGATCATCTTTCACATACTCCCAGTAGCCTCTGTAAAAACTCCCCGAGAAACCATCTAGCCCTGCGGCACTATCTGGTTCAGCTGCCACAATTCCGCCTGCACCTCCACTTCATCCAGGATACCTTCAAACTACTCATTCTCTTGTGTAGAAATGACCTCCAAGATCTCCTCCCATAAAAAAGACTCTCTGGTAGGATACCCCCCGAGTTTTTCCCCCTCAGACCTGCCAAAAGATCCTTAAAATGATCCAACGCAAAACCCCTAACCACCTCCCTGTTGTTCGAGAAAGAACCATCCTCCAAAGCCAGATTACGCTTCACAACCCGTCACCTCTCCCTGATTCATGCATGGAAATAAGCCGAGTTCTTTTCCCCTTCTCTTAGCCATCTCACCTTCGACCACTCGCTTGCTCTGTGTTCCTGAGACAGTAACATCACCGCCAAGGCCTCCTTCTTCTCCGAGAGATCCTAAAAAACATCATCATCCCACCTGCCCTCCAAAATATCCTCCAGTAGCTCAGTACCTTGTTTGTAGGACTCCATGTCCAAATCCCACGCAGGTAGAGAATTCTCCCAAAGCATAAACGTCTGCTTCAGCCGCCATAACTTGTAGTGTAAAGCCACCCAAGAATGCCCCCTAGAAGGATCTCCCCAGACCTGAAAAACCACCCTGTGAAAATCCGGGTTGTCCATCCACAGCTTGACGAATCTAAAACCTTCCTGAGAACTCTCAACCCTCCAAAAGGATAGAAGGAGTAGCGAGTGATCGGAGGCCCCCCCCAGGCTAAATGAAGGACTTTCACGTCCCCAAGAACCTCGATGGACTTCATGTTCGAAAAACACCTATCCAGCCTACCCCAACTATGACTCTCCCCTCTATGATTATTTCACCAAGTGAAAGATTCACTCGAGAACCCAACATCCATGATTCCCTTCCCAGCCTTTCACTGAACAAACTCCATGCTCGCCCGACTCTATAATGCACTCATCCCCATCTTCTCATCATGCCCTGCAACCACGTTGAAATCACCTCCCCCCAAACAAGGCAAAGCACCCGGGTCGAACCCAGAAAGCTCCTACCAGAGCACCTCCCTCTGAAGAGCATCGCAGCTGCCGTAAACAATCGACAAGAACCACTCAGACCCTTTACATGCAACCTTCGACATAATAACTTTGTCACCTACCTCGCACAGGTCCATTGAAACCCCTATCTTCCAAAAAAATCCATATGTAGTTATTCGCCGGGGCCCCGTGCATGGCTGCATGAATCTTCATTCTATGAGAATACTCCCGAATCTTTCCACATCTATGCTTATGTTCGATAATAGAAACTATTATGGCTTTATGATTCTTGACCTCCAAAGAAATGAAGTCTTTTTTAACCCTAGCCCCGATACCGCAGGCATTCCAAATGATAATAGGAGGCATTAAAACTAGTTCTGTCTGGTATTGGCCCGAGGAGACATAGACCTCCGAATAGCGGAAATGGACCTCACGCTGGCTAGGGGCTTCTTCATCATCATCCTGGTGGTCACCCCAGGACTCACTCCTTGATTATCAGCACGAGAGAGGGACCTCCTGCGAGAAGGGGTCCCAACGCCTTCCATACCATCGGCTCCCCTGAACACCCCACCTTCCTCCACTGAAACTGCAACTGAAACATGAACCTCAACTAAGCAAGTCTAAATAGGGAAAGAAGATAGTATCACACTGCCTGACCCCTCAACTGACCGCCTTCCTTCCCTAGAAAGCCCACCCAAAGAACCACTAGCCTGGGGGATCAAACATGCACTAAAACCACCCCTGGGAAGGGCCACTGCGAGCACACCACCCCCTGTGACCATCCTAAGACTTCCTCTACAAACCCCAGAAGACACAGATGGTAGGATAGGTAGAGGGACTGAAGACATCTGGAGACACCTCAAAAATGATGCAAGCACACCACCCCACGACAAGAGGTGCTCAGATTCCCGATAGACCATCAAGGGAACCTGAGGGGCAGGCACCATCTCCCAGCAACCGAGGGTGGTAGAGGCGCTATCAGATCCATTTGGACCAACTCCCTGAGCCACCTCCCCCCCCCCCCCCGTGAACGTGGGAGCCGATCTCCGAAAACAAAGCTGAGGGAAAAGCTGGCCCCGGACGAGCCATCGCAGGCCGAACAGAGCGCCTGGAACCAGCATTTGGGATGCAAACTCCTAGTTGTTTTCGGATGGACTGAAGAGAGTGAACCTACAACATACAGGACGAGCAGTGCCACAGGAATACTGGAAAGACCACTTCCTGCACCCACTCCATAGCATCGGGCACAGATAAATTAATCTTCTCCGGAACCAGCAGTGAGAGACCCAACTCCACGCAGATCCTAGCCACCAGGGTCTCCACGCCAATAACCGTGCTCTCTACCGAACACAAGAAAACCCTCAGAGAATCTCTGATAGACTTTAGGAAGCTACCATTTTGGAAAGGGAGATGGAGAACTGGAAGACTAACCCAAACCGCAGCCTTCGGCCCCTCCCTACCCTTATGCACCTCCATCGACGACCAAGACAAACTAAACCTCCAACGACCAAAATCCCTTAGAGCCCTGCACCACGCCTGCACAAAATCCACCTCCAAAGAAAGTACCACACAAAAAGAGCTTCAATGCAGTACCGACACCTGAGAACACCCCTGCAACCCCCAGGAATCCACAAACCAATTGAAAGAAGGTAGGGAGGGCTTTAGAGAACCAAACCCGGCCACCACGGTCCATTTCAAACCCGCAACCGCCCCCTTGAAAGCTAGTTCAGGTTCCACGAGTGAAATAGAGGACCCCTACATCACCACCGAATGAGAAAACAACGTAATGAATAGGAAACATGGACAAGAAGCTCCTGCCCCGAGCCTTAGACCACGTCCTGAAATGACCTACCTGGGCGGACAGGTGTAGACGATGCCGGCGGTGCCAGAACTGAGGACCCCGGCGCAAACTGAGCCAAGGAAACCGGCGCCGACGGAGCTGAGGAAACCGGCGCAGACAGAGCCAGAGAAGCTGGGAAGGAACAACACGGAGGGGCAGTAACGGTTGAATTTTTTTGAAAACCCACAGGCGCGTGAGGCGCATTCTTCTGAGAGCAGGATGCCATTTTCCTATAGGAAAGGGTTCACTATGATTTTGGGTAGTGGATTCCATAGGGAAAATAAAATTAAGTTTATTACATGTCTTGATTGAAAGAAGAAACACAAAATTTGATGCCTTAGAAGAATATAGAGATGTTTTCACTTTTGAAACAGAAAAAAAGTAAGTAATTGCAATGGAAAATTGAAGAGTTCAGTTAACACAATGGATGGTAATATTGGGCTCTCAAAGGTATTATCAATAGATGAGTTCCATAAATATGGAAAGCATGGGAATTATGAAAATAGATATACTTGGATATTTTTTTGAATAAAATTCAAAATTGGGTATGATTTATATATATATAAAGGCTACAAATGACATGAGAAAGGAAATAAGTTTTATGGGATTCAGAGATGTAGCATAATGAATTTTTTGGGAAATAAGTGAGATGAATAAAGTATTTATGTACTAGAATTAAAATATTATATCATATGAGTAATGAAATATATAATTATTATTCAACATAATATTTTCATTAAGGATTTGAAAGGATTTGTTGAATAACTCTAACGGGATGGAATAGTAATTTAATAGTAAGGTTAATTTTTTTAGGAAACGTGATCAAGGGAAATACAACACTTAATATATGGATGATGTTGGGATAATAGTCAGATAAATAGATATTTTCTTTTTATAAAATAAATGTGATAATATTTATAACCTTGGAACTAATAAGTAATATGATGATATGGTGGTTAATGGATTGAGTTTATAGAATTTTTGGATTTATGGTATGAGGAAAGAGTTAATTTTTTATATAATTCATGTTTTAACAAAGGTTTTAAGGAAATTCAAGTTATTATAATGATTAAATATAACACATCATATTGATCTCAGTATGTTTGGTGTGTGAAAATGAGAAGAAACATTATTTGGGGGGGGGGTATTAATGATATTTTTATTTTGAATATTTTGTGAACTTCTTTTGAAAGTTGTGGATTTTATTCCTCTGTATGGTTCAATGGGAAAATCATTTAAGAAATTGATTCCCATTACCATTTGATGTGGTATTAAATATTAATGTATTACTTAAACATATTAATATTTATGAATATTGGATTATCTGTGCTATTCAATTTTCTATGATAACTAATGATAGAAGAAATGAATTTTCATCCCATTATGGATCTTATGATCCACTAGTTCCATAGGTATTAAAATTTCAAATTCATATCTTGGATTAATAAATGAATAATAAATTTATCATCCACAACCAAAGAGTGATATTTTACATATGATATAATGTTAAGTAAGTATATCTTCTCAAATGATTTTGAAAATAAATTTTATTGTATTATCATCATTTCTGATGATATCAATAACCTTTTATTCCTATTTGGTCTATGGTTTTTTATTTATTAACCATATAATGATTATATTATCTATCATTATTTATAAAAACATGATATTTAGAATTATCTTCAATGTCCATATTTTCATTTTCCACCAATATTATTTTAATCACAATCCATGTTTTGTGGTGATCTTTTCCGTTTACATTCCCTCTTTTTAAGAAGATGTTTTATTTCCCATTTTCATGATGTGGATTCCCCAAACAAGAAATTTGAAAAATAACCATCTTATAATTTTTAATTATAATTAATAATTTTGAGGATATATTTTTTTATGAAATCTAGGAATATATTAAGATAGTAGCTTATTAATTGGATCTTCTAGTGAATCTATCTCAAGTTCATGATGTATTGCATGTATCCCTCCCAAGGGAGTACATATCCGATCCTTTATGTGCACTAATCTTAGAGGTCATATAGATAGAGAAATATATTTCTTATTAATAAGAACCAATACATATTCAGGATCATAGATATAATGTTATATGAAAAAAGACTACTCATGGGGTTAATGTTTTGTAGAGAAACCACAAATTTGAGTAAGCTATATGGGAACCTGAGGTTGGGACGAGGAAGAGGCATCCTAATATATTTATACTAGAGATAATAATGTCTAAAGATAAATTCATTTTAAGGGGGTATAATTTAACATGCAAATATTTTAAAATATTTCTCTCTCTTTTAAATTTTTTTTGAGTCTGATAGATTACTTTTCACAAAACACTAAACATAAACGAACTCTAAATTATTATTAATCTAACAAACACATTATAACCTTTACATTAAATTTGTATGAATAAATTATATTAACTAAATAATGAAAATATAGTTTACACGTGTTTATTAAATTAATTATATGGTTACCAATTAATAAGAAATGGAAAAAAGTATTTGAATATAAAAGAGGATTTTTTATAAAAAAAATATTTTTTCCCACAATGGAATATCTTCTTAATAAATTAAGTTAGTCAGTATTAGGGAAAAATATTAATGAAATTTGTATTTTTTGATATTCAATAATTTTTTTAAAATTTATCAAATATGTTTGATATGCTTACAATAAAAATAAATATAATTTTATGTATAAAGCTATATTTTCTCTAAAGGTAGTTTTTCCATCATTTGATAAAGCACTTGTTTAAAAATAAATTTACAAATTTTTATAAATTTTATTTGAAAATATAATCTTTATTATTGAAATATTAATGTAAAAATTATATTATGTTTGGTTTTTTGTATTTTTTGGATAAGTTTCATTTTTATGAATAATGAAATATACATTATTTTAATTGAAACCCGAATTTTTATCTAAATAATTTATTAGGTAAAATTATATTTTGAACTATATTTAAAGTAAAAACATACCAGTTATATATATCTATTAATCGAATTTATGTAATTTTTATCATTATCTTGTTGAACTTTGATATAAAAATCTTCAACCTTTTGAATTTTTTCTCTTTAAAAACCATCTTTGTCATCTTGTCTACATGATTAATTTTAAATCTCATTTTACCAATTATGTTAATTTAATTAGGTAAATTTTATTTAATATTTAGAATAATATGGTATAAATTAGGTTGTATTTTCAATTTCATTTTTAGGTCAAAAAAATTCCCCATCGTAAAAAATAGATTTACTATTGTATGGGTAAAATAATGCAACAGGTTAAAGTTAAATGTTAAAATGTTAAAATACTTGCAAAAAGAACATTAAATTATTTATTGAAGTGTTTATGGACCCTAAAAATTCCTTATAACATTAATTATTCTCCAAAATCATGGGAATTAATTCCTCCCAATGGTGGATGTCTTTAAACATAAAAGCATCATTGTTTAATCACATAAACCCACCCATCCTCATGTATAAATACCACCATCACCACCCACTTTTTCCTAAAAAGAATTTAAAATCATAAAATATATTAATGAAATATCCTCCCCACTTTAACCACGTAAAAGTACTTCTGGTATCAATAAATACCAAATCCATGGTCTTCAAATGATCCTTCAAAGAGGTTATATTCAAGAGGTAATTTTCTCAAACCACCTCCCTTATTTTCTTTTATTTTTATAAAATTACTTGATCTCCTTCATCCATAAAATAATAATTACTGAAATATAATTTAAACGCTATAATTTTATTTCTGTAATGGAAAATCTTATATCCATCCATTTTATTACTCGTCTTAATCAAAGAAAAGACACTATTTTACGAATTAGGGAAATGGGTCATCTTCGTGAATAAAAATTTTGTTCATTTTCCATCATCGCATTCATTTATACTCATAAAAGTATTATTTGGGTTAAAAATTATATTAATACCTATTTAATGTTATGGAAATAATATATATGAATAATATTAAATGAAATGAAACAATTTCGTGATGGTCAAAAAAACCACAAAATTAAACTCAAAATTTATTGGTAAAATTTTATGAAATGATTCATCCTCAAATAACAAATAAAAATTATATATGAAAAAATTAATAATTATGGAGTAGAATAAATAAAATTTCATCTATCTTTTATAGTTTTATTTCCATTTTACAAGAAAATATTTAATTATACAGAAGTGAACCGACCAAAAAAACATGTGACGAACACATGCAAGAAAATGAAAATATTGAAATATAATTAAAGAATGGATAATAAGAGGTTATAAAATGGAAAAATAAGATTATATATATATATATTAATTTAGTTACAAATAAAATTATTTACAATATTTACACCATTATACATGAGTTTTATGTATGAAAAACTAATGGGATGTGCAAGGTAAGAGTTTATCTTCTTACATTTTCTTCCATGAGATATATGCCTTATTAAACACTAATTTATTGTGTGTATTGTATATAATAACATTTTCTATATAATATTAGGAATATATTTATCCTAATTTCATTATATTATTAATTTGAAAATTATTATTATATGTGGCATATGATTCAACTGATTAGATAGTTCAAAGGGAATTCTTAACCCAATTTCCATTATTTTGGTTATCTATCTACCTCATTAATTATATTGTGATATGATTATTCATGAGATGAATATTTATTCTACAAATTTCCATCTGAACTTTTATATGGGTATTTATATTTAATACTTATAATCTATTAATTTTATTAATTCTCACTTCAAGGATATGATATTTATAAGGGACTTTTTTTACAATTATCATATTAATGTTTAACATAAAAAACTCTTTTCTTAAATTTCCATGTTTTATAAAATTATTTCCCAAAATATATTTCATGTTATACAGTTGTTTTTAAAGTAATTTCTACTCAGGTTTCACTTTTTTAATTTTTTTAGAATGTATTGTTTTTGTCATTTTCTAAAATAGAATCCTTGTGACTCATCCAAAAAAATAAAAATGGAATTTTGTTTCTTAACTTATACGACATGAGAAGATTTTTCCACCTTCATGAATCCTTAATGAATTTAATCTACCTTTACAAGGTTACAATATTATTTTCATTGAAATTTTTTTCTTTTATAATTTAAAATATTTTAATTTTTTTGAAATAGAAAGGATATTTTCTTCATGAATTATTTCAAGAGACCATTCCATATTATTATCCATATAAGATAATATTTTTGGATGAAACATTTTATTTAATAAAGATATTATTGAATAATACCAATATTATTAGTTTTATGGTATATTAATCCTAATATCACAAAAATAAGATACACATGAAGTCATTCTACTATCATAATAAGAGGGTACATGGAAGGTCTTCCTAATCCCAGAACTGGAGGGTACATGGGAGGTCATCCCAAACACAAATCATGTACACAAGTGAATAACCCAATCCTAACATGTTATTAATGTCTTGGTTTGTATCATTTAAATAAGATCTTCTAGGATTATGTATTTTCCACAAATTCACTGTCTTATTCCATTTTTATACTCTTGTGGATCATGTTCTATGATTATATTGTGATTAATGCATTATTAATTGCCAACCCTTAATTAAATGATTCAAGATCTGGATTTTTTATATGTAGGGTATTCTTTTCAAATGTTATGATCATGTTCTCATACCCTTATTCTAGTGTTATGATTATTTATGTCCCATGTTTTATATTAAAAAGAATTTAAGATCACCCTTTCTTATATTTTATTTCCTAAATTTATGAAGAATTGTTTTAATTAAGATTACTAAAGGGGAAGATATTAATGGGTGATGTAGAAGATTGGTCACCAAATTAGAATAATATTTTATAGTTTTCCAGAGGCATTAATCTATTATTGTATTATGGCATGTGTTTTTATAATTTTTATCTAAAAATATAAAATATAAATGTACGAGAATCCTAAGTCATTATAATGGGTATGATAGGAAAGGTTTAGTGATCCTTCAGAAGCTAGGATGAGAAAACCTTAGTAAAAACATTAAGGTTATGTTTAGTTTACAATCCTAGATTATTGGTAACAATGGTGTCATATTTGAAAATTTTATAAGTAATTCCTCTTTATTGTGTGGTTTTCTCATTATGATTATTGTTTCCCACACAATGATTTTTGGTTTTAGTCAATAAAGGGAACCAAAATGAATATGTTAAACATTGAATGTGATATAAACATTAATGATGACAAGTCAAATGTTATTATGTCTAGAGTGAAATATATTTATATTATGCCTAATATGTTTTCACAAAACATTATAAAAAATGTATACCTTAACAAACTATCAGACTGACCAAAGAAGAGATGGAAAGAGTTCACTGAGAGTTTAGGTGGTGGAGACCATAGAGGAAATAAGATTAATATTCCTAAATATTGAGAATGATTGAATAAAAACCATAGTTTATTTCTTTGTAGAGTATGAATATGTTTCTAAATGTGAAATATTAAGACACAAAGAAAGTAATAAAAAATAGAAGATGAAGAGTTTTATTAACATAATGTTTGAGAATGTTGGCATGTCTATTTTACTATCAATAGATGAATTATTTAAATGTGTAATGTATGGGAATTATAAAAATTCATGTCCTTGGGAAAATATTTGTGAAGAAAATGAATGATGTGGTATGATTAATTGTTATGTCGAGGCTACTATGCCATGTGAAAGGAAATAAGGGTGAAGGAATAGTAGAATGAAGCTTAGATAATATTTTGAGATGGAAGTGGGATGAATGAAGTATTTATGTACTATAATTAAATGATTATGTTGTATGAATCATGAAATATGTAATTATTGACTAGAAAAATATTTTCATTAAGGATTTTAATGGATATGTTGAATGATTATGACAGAATTCCAAAGTAATTTAATGGTAAGTTGATATTTTTCATGAAAAAATAATTTAGGGAAATATAATCCTTAATATGTATAGGATTATTGGATAATAATAATATAAATTAACATTTTATTATGATTTAATAAGTGGTATAGTATTGATAACCTTGTAATTTATTAGTAATATTATAAAAATGTGGATTATGGATTGAATTCAATGATTTTTTTGATGTATGGGATTAGGAAATAGATATTTTCTAAAAGAATGTGTATTTTCATTAAAGTTTTATATAAATTAATTTGATTACCATGACTCAAGAGAATACATTATAATGATCTCCACATGTTTGGTGTGTTACAATTAAGAGCTATATAATATTGTTTGGGGGATTAATGATAAGTTTATTTTTAAAATTTAGTGGCCTTATTTCAAAAGTCTTGGATTTTAAACCTTTGGAAGGTTCATAAGGGTACCCGTTTATGAAATTGTTTATGTTGAACTTTGGATGAAGTCTTAGGGATTAACGTATTTCTTATCCAAATGAATATTTATACGTATTGGATAACTTGTATAGACCATATTGTTTTGATAACTCATGACAGAAGTAATTAATTTTCATCCCATTATAGATCTAATTTTCCACTAGTTATAAAAGAAATAAAATTTATAATTCATAACTTGGAAAAGGAAATGAATCATAAATTGATCAAGGAATAACCAATGAGTGGTTTTATACTTATGAAATTTAATCATGTACGTATATATTCTCAAATAATTTTGAAATAAAATGTTATCATATTATAATCATTTTTAATGATATTAATAACACTTTTTAGATATATTAGGTCAATGGTTTTGGGGTCATTAACCTTATGAATACCATATTCTCTATAATTCTCCATAAAAACTATATACTTACAATTTAATATCCGTATTTCCACCTTCTAATAATATCCTCTTAATTTGAATCCCAATTTTTGTGGTGATCTTTTCCTTTTAATTTCCCTATTTTTAAGAAGATTTTTTATTTCCCTTTTTATGAAGTGGATTACCAAAAAATAAATTTTCAAATATACAACTTATATTTTTTTAATTAAAATTAAAAATTGTGAGGTTAATTGTTTTTTGAAATTCATGATCATATCTGTATGTAATCTTATTAATTGTATCTTCCACTGAATCTCTATGATGTTTATGACGTGTTTTATGTATCCCTCATGAAGAAAAAACATATTGCATCCTTCAGATGTACTAAACTATTATTTTATACTATTGTTGCTTGATATTTATTATTAAGAATAATTGTTATAGGTTTTACATCAAAGATATAATGTTATATGAAACAAGACCACTCACAGGGTTAAAGTTTTGCGGAGAAACCACCAATTTCAGGAGGTAAAATGGGAACTTAAGGATGTGATGAGGAAGGGTGATCCTATTCTATTTATACCCATGTGATGAATTTTGATTATGAAATTAATTTAAGGGTTGTAGAATATAACACCCCAAGATTTTATTTTTTTTCTCTCTTTACAAATAAAATTAATCTCATTGATAGCATACTTTTCATAAAATACCAAACATATGAAGTGAAAGTTATTATTATTTTAATACTACCACTATAACCTAGATATTATACGGGAAGGAATGAATGAGATTAAATATATTATTAAAATATATCTTACACGTGTTTATGAAATGAATTATTTGGTTTCCAATTAATTATAAAAGAAAATAAAAAACAATTGATTATAAAGGATTTGTTTCTGTAAAAAAAACTATTTTTATGCCCATAATGGAATTTTATTAGAATAATTAAATTAATCTACATTACTTAAACATAATAATGAAATTTATACGTTATATATTCAATAAAATTCTTTAAAATTTATCTAATATGTTTGGTTGGATTCATATTATAATAAATCCAATTTTATGAATAAAATCTATATTTTCTCTGAAGATAGTTTTGCTAAATTTTGATGGAGAACTTTTTTTAAAACTAAATTTTGAAACTTTTATAAATATTATTTCACAAAATAAACTTTATTTTTTAAATCATAATCTAAAATTTTTATTCAAAGGAATTTCTGGAATTTTTTGATAAGTTTCATTTTAAATGAATAGTGAAAAATATAACACTTTAATTGAAAATTGACTTTCCATCTAAATGATTTAAAATGTTAAATTATATTTCAAATTTGTTTTTAAGTAAAATTATATCTATTATAAATCTATTAATCTAATATATGTCTTTGGAATCATTTTCATGTTGGAGTTTTATATAAAAAATTATAATCTTTTTAATGTTTTCTCTTTAAATACTCGTGTTATCATCTCGTCTACAATAGTAAATTTAAATATAATTTTACAAATTAAATGAATTTAATTTTTCACAGTGGATTAAATATTTCGAATCATAATCCCCAAATTATAGTTTATGATCATTTTCATTTTTAGGAAAAGAAAATTATCTTAGTAAAAAAGATTTACTATAGCATAAGTAAAAAAAATGTAATAGTTTGAAGTGAAATGGTAAATGAATAAAATACTTAATAAATAAACCATTAAATGGGTTTTTTGAACTCTTTATATACCATATACATCCCTTAAAATATTAATAAGGATCCAAATTCGAGGGAATTAGTGCCACACTAATGTGGTTGGCTTAAAAAATGAAATAATCATTATTTAATCACATAAAACCACCCCTCCTCAAGTATAAATAAAAACCCTGACCACTCTGTTTCTACTCACAAGAATTGAATCTACTAAAATCTCAAAAAATACTCTCCTAACCATTATACCTATTTTTATGTTCTTCTCTTATCACTAGAAGACCAAATCCACGGCCTTTAAGGTATCCTTAAAGGAGGTGATATTCAAGATGTAATTTTCTCATACCAACATTATTATTTTATTTTCCATTTCTACCATCAATCTACCATCTTCAAAAAAAAAAATAATAAATTTAGTATCATTTATATTATGTAATATTATTTTTTTATGGAATATATTATATCCATCCCTTTTATTTCCTCCACTTATTCAATGAAACAAAAAGATTGTCCGAATTATGGTGCTTAATTGTCTCCATAAAAAAAATTTAATTAATTTTCCATTATAGACATCATTTATGGTCATAAATGTATTATAATGGTTAAAAAATATATTAATTGGTATTTTATAACATATTTTATTCTCTATAAGTAATATATATTTAGAATATTAAATTAAATGAAACATGTTTTTGATAGTTGTAAAAACCCCCAAATTAAACTAAACATTTATCTTTTCCATTTTCACAAATAAATCATCCACATCTAAGAAATAAAAATTATATATGGGAAAATTTTAAAAAATTATTTTAATTAATACAAATTCAATTTAATTATTTAATTTTGTTTACATTTGTAAAAAATCCATAGATATACACAAATGAACCGACATTGAAAACATGAAATGAACAAACCAGAAACAATGATATTAATGAAATATAAGTAATAAAAGGATATATGATGTTATAAATGGTTCATAAAATATTATAAATATGAATATAGTTATGAAAAAAATTAATTATATTATTTCAACCATTATACATTAGTTTTATGTAACAAAAACTAATGGGAAGCATGAAGTAAGGGTTTTCATCTCAACTTATATTTTCTAAAATATATGCCTTATTCACAAATTATTTAATATGTGTGGTGTATATAGTTACATTTTACAAATAATATAATTAATCTCATTATATTAGTGTTATTAAGTGACTCTTTTGATAATTATTTTTTTATGTGTTATATGATTCTAAATATTAATAAGAGGTAAGGTAATTCTTAACCCAATTTCTATTATTTTGGTTAACCTTCTATTTTATTTATTATGTCATGCTATGATGAGGACTGAGATGAATTTTTATTAACTTGTTTATAATTTACACATTTTAAATTATATTTATGGTCAATACACATTATCTATAAATTTTATTAATTACCACAACAATGATAAGATATTTATAAGATATTTTATTTTAAAAATTATCTTTTTAAAGATACCCTTAAAAATATATCTTTTTACATATCCATGTTTTAAAAAAAACATTTTTCCCTATATGTTTTTTAATTTAATTTTAATAATTTTTTTTAAATTTTTAATTTTTTTAACATATATTTTTTTTTCATTTTAGGGAATGTGTTTCTGGAATTTCGGAAAAAATATAGGAAGAAATTGTTTTCCTATATAACAAGAGTATAATTTCCCACTATCATGACCCCTTAATTACATGAAGCTTACATTACAATGTTATTTTCTAGTAAAGAATTTTTTTATAATCATGTGGCATTTTACCATAATTTTTTCAAAGTAGAAAGGATAATTTCATCAAGAATTATTTAAAGCAGTCATTCAAAATAATATTCCATCTAAGATAACATTATTTGATGTTAATTATGCTTTACTAATTAGTTTCTCAATTAAACCACACTAATTGTTTCTATGGATGGTTTATGTTTATGATGGAATATTATTTTTGGAATCTATATATTTTATGTGAGTTATGTTGTGGTGAAATGTTTAAGAAAATCATTCCTTTACATGGGTTCTGAGGTAATGAATGATTTATGTTCTTATGGAACACAAATGTATGATCTTAATTGTCTGAATTTTGGGACATATATCCCACTATAATTCATTGAGAAATGAAAAATGTTCTAGGAGCACAAAAGTTTACACAAGTTCTCCCCTTAAGCCCACAACAAGAGGGTATATAGGATAACATCCAAATCCCACAACAAGAGGGCACATGAGATGTTATCCTAAGCCCAGAGCAAGAGGGTTCATGGGAGGTCATCCCAAGCCAAAATTAGATACATAGGTGAATATCCAAAGCCTAAAATGTTATTAATTTGTTATTAGGTATCCTAAAAATTTTATTCTCCAAGTGTGTATGTATTCTAAAAATCCCATGTAGTATTACATTTTTATACCCTCATATATTATGTTCTTTGATTGTATTATGATTCATGAATTATGAAATACAAATATTTAATTCCATGATCCAATATTTTGATCTTTTATATACATGTAATTCTTTTCCAATGTTATTGTCATGTTCTTAAACCCTTATGATAATGTTATACTTATGATTATACCATTTTTAACCTCACTAAGAATCTGATCTCACCCTTTCTTATGTTTCCTCTTCCATGGTTCTGAATAATATTTTATGTATAAGTACTAAAGGTGAATATATTAACAGGATATTTTGATGATATTTCAACAAATTAGAGGAATGTGTTCAATGTCTCCAAAGACAGTAAACTATTACAATCCTCTACAATGTGTTTGAATAATATGAATAATAAAATTTGTAATATCCATGTATGAGAATCCTAGGTTGTTATAGATGATTTACTTTATGATATAATAAATGGAATGGTTTCATACATATCTAGTTTAAGGCATTGATAATGGCTATTATAGTGAACCTATATTTTTATACACTAATATTGTATTACATTTGAGAAATACTTAATATATTATACATAGAAATGTCCAAAGGCCATATTAGTCTAGTTACTTTGAAAACATGGAAACATTAACACTAGTATATAAGTGAGATTAATTATCTCCCAATAGGTTATTATTGTCTAGAACATTTATTAGACACATCAAACACAATACATATTTTTATAACCTATGTGAAAGGAAAACATAAAATGGGGCGATCTCATATGCTCAATAAGGGTAAATAAGGGATATATATAAATATAATCATGAGAATAAGGGTATAAGAACATGGACAAGAAATTAGAATGTCATAACTTGCATATCTAAGATAATAAACAAGATCATGAAAGGAATATTTACAGTTTATAAGACATAAATTAAAAGTAAATAATTATCACAAGCTATAAAAACATAACATAAGAATAAATCATATAATTGTGGAAGATAAATAAGCATATAATAACGATTTCCATGGTAGTCAATGAATTGTTTTCAAAACCATATTGGTATTATGGGTTCAATTACCATACCATCTTGGTTTTTATGGTTCACTCCCATGACTATCTTAGTGGACAAATACCCTTTTTTACATCTCATGATATATAAATCATTACCCATTTCATTGGAGGGAGTTATAGGTACCACCCCTCACATAATTAAATCATTCATAAATATGCCAATAGATCATAAATTATCAAATGACAAGACATAAAATGAAATAGGTTTCATAAACATGTAATTATATCATAATATGCAGAAAATATATAGGTTTCATAATCATTTCATCAAAGAATAACATATGAAAAGAGGTAGGTATCCTAAGCATATAACCCATGCATAAAAAAGATTTCCCAAACATAATGACATAAAAAGTTAACCATTCATTGAAATAATATGAATCGATTATTTGGATTAATTTCCTTAAAGTAATGAGTAATACCATTAGATTTCTTCGTATATGGGAAATAATTTGAAAATATCTTTTAGAAACATTTATTGAAGAAAGTATCGTTCATTCTAGGAAAAAATTTCTTTTATAAAAATGTCATTCAATATTAAAAAAGAAATTTTTTATTAAAAACATGAAATATTATAACAGAAGCATCAAAGAATTATGATTTCATGAAAGTTTAAAAAATATTTTCATGTTATATAAGTTAAAAAAAACATTTTTTCTGTACTTTTTCTGGGACAATCAAAAAGTACATCGTTAGGAAAATGAAAAAGAGTCCTTTCAAACAATTTAACAAAAATTCATACATGCGTAAAAATTACATTAATTTTTTTTGAATAATAGTAATGATAATATGAAATACATTTTTAAGATACATTAACAAGCAAGATAAATATTTCCCAGCAGATACTCACGTATAAACATTCGCGATGATAATGAGATTGTGGAATTAAACCTTACATTAGGAATTAATTCCTACATACCTTTATAAAACTATTATATAATGGAGTAAATAAAATTATTAAATTATTCTAGAACCATATTCATATGATATCATATATGTTTATATTATTTCCCATTTTTAATAATAATTCATTAACAATCTTCTTTTAGGTGTAAACCACTTCTTTTTTTATACGTGTTTTGTCATATAAGTCACAGTTTATCTAGATTGGATATAGTTATTTCATTTATATAATAATATTAAGGTAATATATAATTTTTTTTTTCATTATACACATTTATATAATCATTCTTTATTGGTGAGTATAGAAAATGAATTACATCGCGTCTGGAGATAGTAAGTTGTACGTACGCACAAGTGACAATATCATTCCCTCAATTTTGAAATGGTATGGGAGTGGATGAAATATTTTTTTAAAGAATAAATATCATGTTATAATTAATTTATATATTCCTTATGTAAATTATTTTACCCATCTATGTGATGTGTTAATGTAAAATAGATTACACCATGACGTGGAGATGATAGGTTGTACGTACGCACACTTGGTGATTTTTTTTCACAGGATGGGTAAAAGGTGGAATATGGTTCTTCCATAATAATAATAAAATATCAATATATAGGTGATATGTTGATTGTTAAATTATAATTAAAACAAAACATTATTTGGAATTATAAGAAGAAATGCTTTTGAGAGAGTCTGTAAAGGAGATTTCATCTTCTTTAGTGAACTCCCTCTAGATCATCTCTTAAGGGCATTATAGTTTTTCTTTTGATAAGAACATAATCTATAAAACATTAATCAGTTATTAGGAGGAGAAATGGGTAAGTTTTGGTTGAGATATAAGGCCCAACGTTGTGTGAGGAAGTGAGGGAGGAGGTGCCTTTTTAGGAGAGGGGAGGGGCACTCTTAGAAACTCTCAAAATATTAAATTAATATAAATTCATTTTTAACATAAAAGAGCTCAAAACTGATTAATTTAAAATATAATATGAATATAGGCCTCAATAATAGCATACAATGATTTTTAGACATGTTTAGGTCACAATACCAATAGTACCATTTGACATAAACCCTTTGTTATACCCTTTAACTTTAACAATAACAACTTGACCTTTTTAAACTTTAGGGTTAATATAGTAACTATAAAATGATAAAAGAACACAAAATGGATCATTGAGGAAATTTTTTACCTCATTATATTTATTGGGACAAATTATTTATTTTTATGAATTTTATATCATTTAATAAAATATTATATTTTTTAAAGTACTATTTATATCCATTCTAATACTATTTAATATTTGTCTTTTTAAAAATACCCTAACATGATAACTTCAACCCAAAACTTATAATATTACACTAACATATCATATATATCTATAAAATCCGTGTACATCATTAATTATGTCAAATTATATTTATTTTAATATTTTTAATATAATTTATTTGATATATGTATTAATTGAACAATTACTACATCATCATTATACAAGCCCTTAATTAGTTTTTTTCTCTAAAAATTGAAATTAAATTATCATGATGAAGATAACTGTATTTTATTTCAAATGAATTTTTATAGTCGAATTTATCTTCTGTATTTCACTATATTTAAAATTATTTACTTATTACAAATTTGACTATGACATTTTTAACTCATATTTAAATAAAATATAATAATTTTTGAATTCTCACAAAAGTGGCATAAAAAGGTTATAATTTTTTTATAAATTTTATTTTGATCTAATCACATCAATATAATGAAATTATGAGATGTTTTTGTTTAATTTTATAATATTATACTTTTATTTTCACCTTTAATTATATGATTTACAATTAACAGTGCTAAATAAAAATATTCGAAAGCTACTATTCATTTTTTCAAAAAATATGAGAAACCAATTTACATAATTTTTACCCTTTGATTCAAAATATAGAATTTATTTTTTAGAAATCAAAAAAATTAATTTTTAGTAATAAATTAAGACTTTATCCTATTGATGGGGTGAGAAAATGGGTCATTAAAGTTAAAACATGAAAAATATTAAAACATTTTTATATTTAAATTCAAGAGAAAATTTATGTTAATGACCTAAATTATATTAACTGACTAAAAGATAATCCAATTATACTTTAAAACCAATAAAAATATAACATAACACAATAAAAAAATTCGATGAAAAAATTTGTTTTCAATTAATTGTTTTTATTTTATTACCATCCACCAAAACATGAAACTTATCTGAAAAATACCAAAAATTAAATAAGTGTAAATATTTTTATCCCTATATCAACTAAAAAGTATATTTTCTCAAATAATATATATATAAGTGTCAAAATTTGATTTTAAATGGGTTCTCTATTAAAAGTCAATAACTATCCTTTTAAAAAAATATGGATTTTTATACATGAAATTGGACTGGTTATTATTTTATGTCTATAAAATTTATATGATGAATATTTAAAATATTTAATAGAATATATTAATTATATATCTTATTAATATCATTCTGTAATTGTAATTAATTTAATTTATTAATACAAAATGAATTTGGGATCATAAAAATAAACATATTTCCTTTATATATAATTGGTATATATTCCATTTTCTAATTAATTGGTAACTAATGAATAAACATTTTCATATGTTTTTTAACATTATTCATACGCACTAATTTAATAGATAAGTTATTTTAATATTTAAAGAATACTAAAATTATTTTTTATGGAAACTTGATGTTGTGTGTAATGTACACCAAGTTGATGTTGCATACAACGTAAGACATGTTGGTTCCATATGGAAGGAATTTTTGATATAGTACAATGAAAAGAATCTATGAAGATTAATATATTAAAAAAATTCACAAAATATCAATGTGTTAAATTCTAACCCCTTAATTTGAATTTTTCTATCAAAATTCATCATTCTGATACAAACAAATGAGGATACTTCCACCTCATCATATCCTAATTTTTCCACATAGATTCCTCAAATTGGTGATTTATCTACAAAAAATTGACTAGGTGAGTGGTATTTTTTTCCGGAATGTTCTCTGTACAATCCATAATATAAACCAGTGTTTCTTAATAAGAGGGATCCTACTCCAACGATATGAACATTGAGTTAATACATGTGAAGGGTCACGTATATACTTCCTCCATACAGATTAATAGAAGACATTATCAAATTGAGATAGAATTAGAGAAAGTTATAAGAGATAAGCTATTGCCCCAATACAATCTTGAATTTCAAAGGGACTGATATATCAAGGGTTTAGATTCCCTTTCTTTTTGAATATAGTAACCTTCTTCTATGGAGAAATAAGTTGAATAATATTATCACCAACTTCAAAAATGCACTAAAATATGACTATAGATTTCTAATTTCTCAAAAAAAAATTAAAAATTAAAAATCTAGCTGAGAAACTGGAATATTAATCATAAAGATAAGTTTCATAACAATCATAGAAGAATAGAAATTCTATGATATGGTTAGTTTTTTTGAGAGTGATTTTAGAGAAATGAATGATTTTGGTTTATGGGTTCTTGATAGTGGGTATACTTAACAAGTGACTAAAATAATGATCATATTACCAGAGTAAAATATGAAAATTGTGGAGGACTTTAATTTGAATATGATGAGGAACTAAAAATAATTTGAATAAAAAAGTCTAGAGTTGGTGGAAAGGATCTCATAAAGATATTTTTCTCTTAGTGTAAGGACATAAACACAATATTCTAAGTAATATTCAGTTGTGTGAATCAATAAATGATATGGAAGTTTGATAATGTGTAGATTGTTAAAGCTAAATATGGTTCATTTTTGTTCATTTAAGTAGGGAAATGTAAACTTATTTTATTATTATTGTATAAAATCTGTGTATTATGTCTAAGGAAGATAAAAACAAGACATAATAAATTGTATAAATGAAAAGAATGTATTTTATTGTCACCAAATGGGTTTACTAAAATAGGCTTAATGAAAATGGAGTTGTGATAAGAAATAAGGAATGAATAGTTTGAAATTTTTTTTCCTAGATTGATGGAATTGATGTTTCTGAAACATTTTCACAAATGGTTAGGGTTAAAACTATATGATTATTTATATCTATTAATATGAAAAAGGGTTTTAAAGTTAATTTGATATACATATAATCAATATTCTTGAATGGATCCATTGATGATTATTCCAAAATTGATAAAGCATATTGATTAATAATTCAGGACGATAAGGTAAAATTGTGTCATTTGATGAACGATCTATATAGGTTGAAATAAGAACCAAGATCCTTGTAATAATAGCTGGATCAGGGACTAAAGTATCTCTATTACGATATAGTATTGCTTGATCACAACCTCAACATTAAGAATGATAAAGGGAGGAATATGTTGGTACTTATATATGTTTATGAGATTAAATTTAGAGGGTCATAATACACAAAACAAAAAATGTCTCCTAAATTATTGTGGTGAGAATTTGAGATACCTATAATTGGTGAACTGTCATTTTTCCTTGGTCTGTGGGTAATTACATAACGATTCACTATTCAATTCTACCCTTATTCCACTATATTAAATAGTTTTGATTTAAAAATTAAAAATTTAATAACGAATTTAACTTATCATTTAATAAAAATATTTTATGTGAAATTGTGCTAAAATGGTAAATTTTACTTGTTTAGACTAATGTTTTATTAAAGGAGGTGATTTGGATTGCCAAAGAAGAATTATAATAAAAATAGGCCCAAAGCTACGAATTCTAAGAATATATGTCCACTATTTTACACATGAAAAGGAATCCCTCCATAAAATTAGGCATATGTTTATTAAGATGCTCTAAAAAATAGTAGGACACAGCTCTTCTAAAGACACCCAATCCCAATTCATCCATGTATTTCCGTAATCGAACTGATGTTTATAGAAAACCTAATCTTCTCAAAGCTAAGGGTTTGGTTCAACATTATGATAATATCACCCAATATAGATGTCAAATGGATATAAAATTTTATAGAGAGACTTTAATTATGTTATCCAAAAACTCTTATATTTTTTAAAATATTGATTATAAATTTTATCAATCCAAAATAGGTATCTGAGTTGTATTGTGAAATATAGGTTCCCAAAAATGACTTCCACTTTTATGATAAAAGGAAAAATTAGAATAATCTTTTATATTCATTAAAATGTAGTGAATTGATAAAATTTTGAATTTACAAAGGATTATTATCATCACCATGGTGGTTTTTCATCTATTAATCCTCATATGGGGATATGAAATGAATAAGGAGATCAATCTAGGCCTCATCCTCCTCTCAATGAAAAGTAAAATGGTGGGTGATTATTATGAAGAAAATACACACCTATAAAGATATTTATAAAACTTTTTTTACTTATAGTTTTCTATAATTTGTGATTGAAAATATTTCGTTTTGTTTTATCTTTCCTTTTTTGTGATTTGAATGTAATATTTTCATATTATTTAATGGAATAATGTTTATTTAAAAATCGATTATCTTGAGATTTCAAGTGGGAATATTGTGTTGTTCCAATTGAACAATATGAGGTTAATTTTTTATCTCACAGATACATGATATATCAGAAATATTCTTTATACCTCATTCAATATATAATTACAAGACATTGAAAATATGATGTTTTTATCAATGGTTGATTCTAGGTGTACCCATCTAAATGAAAATTGTGAGAAAAAATATCATAGCTACACTGAACCATGGAATTTCATTAAACCAAATGTTATTTTCAGAAATGTGAACATTCCACTTTGTTCATTAATATTTCAATGATCATATTATTATATTTTTTTCAATACCCTCTTTCTTTTTTCAATATTTAGACACGTTATTTGAGTTATTTTGCTAAAAATATTTTCAAAACAACCCCTAATTTAATTTGATTTTAAAACAATTATTATAAATACACACTATATAATATTCAAAACTCATTAAGATATGACCTAGGGTCATTCCTATACTATATTAAGTCATATAAAACTCAATAAATTATAAGTTTCATGACAACATGATAAATCATAGCATCACTAATGGGGATCACATTGGTTTTTATTATGCATTTTTTATAATAAATTTATGTATTTTGAAAATATTTTTTTATTTTTATCCTAATGTTCTATACATAAGTGGGTTTTTAACCTATTGTCTTATAGGTTCTAGGCATGACATGTTTTACTCTAGGTTATATTCCTCTTTCGAAACTTGATCTAGAGATAATCCAATATTAGTGACCCTGAGACACAAAGGATGATCCCTTAATGGGGGACATAGTTCACCTCAAAACTCTTTTAGAATCATATTCTACTAGAACTAAAATATAAACTAAAATTAATGTTCCTAACATTGAAAAATTGACCAAACACTAAAGTATTTAACTAATCCTAATATTGATATCGAACATTTATATAATAAAATACCAGGTGATGCACTAAATGTTGAACTAAAACATGATCAAATTCAGTAATTTAAGAAATTTGATGGACCTACTATAGGATAACCAAATAATTATTTAAAGGAATTCTATAAATTATACTCAAAATTAAATAAAATTTATTTTGATAAAGAACTCATAAAATGTAGATATTTTCCATTTTATTTACATAGAACAACAAAAATATATCTATTCTATGTTAATTCAACAATTAGAGGCTTGGTAGACAAGACACACATTTTTTATGAAATTCTTTTGACATCCACTCAAAATATAAGAATATAAAAATATAATTTTCAAAGAAAACAATCTAATGGGGAAACACTTCATGAATTTTGGAAAGATTTAAAAAAAATTATCTTTTCCACACCACCAAATAAGTGATTAACAGTTAATATAATATTTTTAAAGGTTTAATTATTATTTATTGTAATATTATTGATTATGTTGTTAGTAGTACCCCAATGGAAAAGACATAAATTGATTCATGGTTTCTCAATGAGAAAATGAAGAAAAACACATAACAATTTGGTTCAAGGTCTATTATAATCATCATAGGTTTCTAGGTGATGTAATTTCCCAGATTTGAGAAGAATGTGAACATGAATCTTGAAGAGGTAAGTACCATAATCCAATTACATGAACTTTATAAGAGAAAATACCAAACTAATCCTCAAATATATTGTTTTATTTATGCTGGTGACACCCAATATTAGGACTAATTTCCTCAATTTAGAGAATATTTTGAGAGTTGTGACTAAATAATCTCATTCCATCCATAAAACCATCCCATAAGGACAGAACCATACTATAAATCAGGATCTAGGTGAAAGGATAAAAAAAATTACATGAAAGGAGGGTATCCTAATCAACCTCAACAATCCTGTAACCACCCATGTTAGGGTATTTATCCTCCATCACCACCAAAAAATACCCAACAAACATAATGTTCTTTCTAGAAACCCAGAAAAAATACTAAACTGTGTTTTTAGTATACATTGATGAAAATGGAATCCTTGGAGCACCATTTATAAAAAAATCAATGAATAATTCAGGATCTGAGGACTCAAGTGAGAAAACTGTCAAAAACTATTGGTGAGATGATGATGTATTATTCTAGAAAACTACCTTCTCAATCTATTGTCAATCAGAAATTGAAACTAAATATTTTATAATTATATTTTGTAGTGGAAAATATATTTATTCTATTAATGATAATACAAAACTGGTAGACACTTCTCCTGAAAATCATTTTTTCAATCAACAAAGGATTCATGAAAATATAATAAGAATAAAAGAATTAAAAAGGTTGTCATTGAGAATTAAATTGATATATCCAATAAAAATACATTTCCCCAAATAATATCTCAATCCAAGAAACAAATTTATAATGAAAATAATAAATAGGTCTTTGAATGCGTGTAAATAGAATCTGTTAACATGACTCTCTAAGATACAGTTAAAAAAATCTATGTAATTATAAATTCCTTAAATATATGTATAGTGATATATGGTTCTTGATGTAGAATGATAGATTAAAACATGGAAGGGATGTGACATCCTAGATACATCTATAAATGATATGAAAATGAATGGAATAAAAAAAATTACAAAATCATTCTCCATAGGGGATAATTTACATTTACATGTGATGCTTGATTTAAGTGTTTTGATTAATGTGATTCCTCCATCAAAATATACTTCTTTTTTGTTGAATATATTCAAAAAACCGGAATCATAGTGAAACCTAACAATTATATAATGACACTATAAACAGGAGTAATTTAGGATTCCCTTTTACAAGTGTAGAATCTCATCATAACTAAAAACTTCTACATGATTGTGATAAATGAAATCTAAACCCAAGTACACGATCCTCTTATACTTAAGATAATATTAATTAAAATGAAAAACATGATTATTTAGTTTCGTAATTGAAAATTTCCCATGGAGTTCAAGGGAGAAAATATATGTTTCAATATCCATGATGTAATAAAACAACCAATTGAGAATAATTCCACCCTTATTTTCTATTTGATGGATGTTCTTCCCCTGGATTGTTTCATAAAAAATTCATCTTATGATCCACTCTCTAGTTATTTTACTTTTTTATATTTTTGGTAAGGATTCATCAATATATTTTTTGAATTAGTGATAAAAAACTACATTCATGTAAGTATATTGATTATTTATTACATATTTTGATTTTTGAAACCATCTAGGATTCTATAATGACCATTTATATTAACATTCCCAATGAGGAGAAAAACAGTCTATAGATAGATGGTACAAATTATATTCTTCTAACAGAATCATTGAATTTATTTTTTAGATCAACGTATATTCAATTGAAACCACATCTATTACCTTAAAATTTTAATTATTTGAGGGTTTTAACTAATTACTAATCATTATTTCAAAAGGCACTCTCTAGAGCATGGAATATAATTGTATAATCTTTTGAGATACTATAAAAATTAAATTGGATGGTCTTTTATAGATATCCCTAGAATTAGATGATATATATTCATACATAGAATTATCCTTGAGGATGAAGATAAATCAATATGGAAATCATGATGTCAACTAAACCCCACCATCCTTGTAATTTTAAAAAATTAGTTAAGAAAACTTTTAGTATATGTGATCATATTTCCAGATATTTGATAATAAATTTCTTTGTAAAATAAATTTTTTTCATAAATTCACTTGTCTTATGGTTGTTCATAATGGGTATATGGAATTGGTTCTAACTATAGCATAAAATAGTTGGTGTGTTTACATAGACTACCTCAAGATTAACCATTTCACTATAAAGAACCATTTTCTATTATTATTTATTGACAAAATATTTGAATTGTTAGAAAGTAAGTCTCATTACTATTGCCTTTATATATTTTTTGGATACCTTTTTATTCATATATCCCCTAAGGATATGGAAATGATGAAATTTAAATGATTATTTTCGAATATTATCATATAAGAGGGTTTCATTCAACTTATGAAATGATCTGGGTACTTTCATGTATTTCCTGGCGTGTGTTTTCTTGGATCACCTAGATCAATTTATGAAGGTATTTATGGGTGAATTTACTATTTATAGTTACTATTTTATGAATATTTTTTTAAATCATTGTTTTCTTGTCCACCGATGCATTGAAAACAAAATTTTTTAAATAATGGAAAATGTTACCTTATAGGGGACAATGAATAGTTCTTAAGAATTTTATTTCATGTAAGGGAATTTGAGTTGATAAATAAAAAATATAAAAATAATTTCCTACATTACATTTCTAAATTATGTTTGTAATATGTGATATTTCTTAGGTCATTCTTGTTTTTACTGCTGAATTATTATATAATTTAGTAATATTTCACTTCCGTCTTCACTATTATTACCAAAACATTATAATTTTTTAAAATAATTTGTTAGAATTATTTTAATTCCCTAATGGATTCTCAAATCACCTCCCTTCATTCAACTACCATGGTTTGATCTCCCCTTCAAACTTATGTGTGATGCCTATAACTGTGCGGGTTGGACAATTATATCTAAAAGGAATGAGAGGGATCATTATGTAATTTCACATGCATCGCATACCCATGAACCTACCCTAGAAATCTACAAGACCACTAAAAAATAATTTATTTCTATTGTGTTCTACTTAGAAATATTTTGTTCATATATATTTTTGGGTAAAATGTCACTGTTTTGTCTAACCATGAGAACCTTTGGTTTCTCCCAAAGAAACTCATAGTTATTCCATACATCATATGATAAATTGTCATTATATAGGATTTTGAATTAAATAATTTGTAAAATAGAGGAGTGTAAAATGTGTCATATGGAATCATAAGTAGAATTTCATGACAATTAGACCACCATATTAGATCATTCCTCTCCATTCAAGGATTCTTACTTGATTAGAACCATTGTGGTGTAGTGGACCTTAGCCCTTGATATGTGAAAGTTGTGAATTTATAGAAGATTCTAGGGTCCACATATATTTTAAAACCTCACAGTCGCAAATATATAGTCATAAGTGAAGATGATATATTTTTGATAATGCATACATGTGTAGAATTTATATTGACCAAGTTTTTCATTGATGTGTCCCTGACCAAGATTTCACCTCTATTTCTGGCTTCAACCACACTCTACATTATGGGAGCCACATTAGTTCTCAAAATATTTCACTAAATTTACTTAACCCTAAAATTTTTTAGAAATAATTATATAGATAAGACCATCAGTTTTTTATGTCATTCACCCAAGGTCAATTCATATGGAGTACATCCATGAGGAATAAAATTCCCCTACAACCTATGTTATTTTGTGAGATTGTGGATTCATTGGAAAATGGATTCCTGGGGAAGTTTCCAAATTTATTTTGATTTTTATGCCTCTTATTAGATGTTGAATAGGTATATTAATGTGTAGAACAAACAACTACTATCATTGATGACTCTTGAGTGGTTTTTGATTTTATGAGATCTTATGTTTTCAATGGGTTTGGTTTATCAAGGGTTATCATTAGTGATCAGGGTTCCCATTTTTGTAATTGAAAAATTAAAACCTTCATCAGTGACTATGGGGTTTTTCATAAAGTGTTCACTATATTACAATCCCAAATTAATGGAAAATATTAAATTTCAAATAATAATGGTAAGAGAATCTTCGAAAAAAATGGAACAACCAAGTAAGAAGGATTAGAGTTTGTGCATGGATGATACATTATAGGCTAACTATATAATATTTTAAACCCCAATATAAATTTCACAATATATGATTGTGGATATAATTTCTTATAACCCCAAAAAAGAGGTATATCACCATAAATATTAGGATGATAAATAATGTAATGTGAATATATCATATGTAGGTAAACAGAGGAAGTTATAGATTCTGGTTCAAGAATAAATTTGAAGAGACACATTTAATAACTCCTAGATCTATAAAGAGAGAACCTTGGATACCCATTACTATACAATACTTCATTTCTAGTTCCAAATTGGGAAGAAGGTCCTACATAATAATACAAGGCTAATGTTTCACCTATTTAAGCCTCGTTCTAGTATGTTTGGCCCATTTATTGTGAATAATAACTATCTTTTTAGTGTTCTACATGTTTAGAATGAAAAAATCCCAAAAACATTCACTATTAATGTGATGTTTCCAAATAACATCCATGAAACCCTTTTAGAGTCCCTAGTAGAGGAACAATACCTTCATGAAGAAACCATTCAATTACAATCACTAGGATTTATGTTTCATTCATTGATTCTATTTAATTATAGTTAGGAAACTTCACACACAAGGTGTGTGGGGGAGTATATTTCAATGTTAGTTTGGATTATAATCATTTTTATTTTTTTTCTTTTTTACTTATTGTATGGTATTTTAACTTTTCTCCATATTATGGAGTTTATTATGACGTTTCTTAACTATTCATTCTTCTATAATTTATTTTTATAGTATGGTATTTTTACTTTCCCTCTATCATTTTTATTTTTTCCTTTTTATATAAAAATTATAATTTTAAATTCCCATTTAATCATAGAATTTATTGAAAATGCATGTTAAATTTCCATATATCATTTTCTAACATTTAAATAAAATTTCTTTCACTATTCATGTGTGATTTCATAATGAATTTAATATTGATGGTTGATTTTAATATAATTGGTATGTTTTTAAATATAATATTGATTATTTCATTATAAACCCATTTATATTTTAATAACTTTTGTATGAGTTTTTAAAGGTCAAATAATTTCATTAAATATATCCACAACTTAATACACAAACCACAAAATGTGAGTCATTTTTTACTTAATTTAACGTATATATAATTTATAAATAATGTTATAAGACTTTCCAAAATTATTTTTATACATGTTAATTACTTGTCCAATCATTTTCATTTCTATAGATGACTAACTCATAATTCATACATGGTATATTTATTGAAAAAAATTCAAAAATTCAAAAATAATAATAAAATGAGACATATAGGATTAATAAAAAAAGATTTAACTTTTGTTAATTCTTAATTGAGTGGGTTTTGATAATTTGAATCGAACGAGTGTAGTGATGGTTCAGTATAAAGAATTAGGTAGGATAGAAAACTTTAGGATGACTTATATTTACCGAATAGAAAGTGAAATGATAACCAAGAGATGGTTTTCAAACAGAAAATGGATATTTAGTAACATGATTCTCTTATTAATTCCTTAATAGTACAAGTATCATATATCTCCCTGAATTTGGTTTGGAAAGATTTTTTGAGACGCCCATTTCCTAGCTTACTAAGATTTAGTTTTTGGTGAAATTCAGTATTTGTTCACACTACAAACATGAATTGATTTTATTTTGAAAGTCAAATCATAATGAATTGGGAAAATTATTCATGTTTTTATCATTTCAAAACATTTATGAAATGAAAATTTTACAGAGAGTGTAAATGTTTGGCTATAGGGGTGTCACTATATAACAAATTCCCTATTCACTTACACCCTTAACTAGGCCACATCAATCACTACATGTCCAATAAATTCCTGAAATATTTAATTTTCAATTTAATTAATAAACAATATTATCTATCAAGTAATATCCTTACCGAGTAAAGGATGTGAAATATTAGTATTTCCATAATCAATTAAATAACTTTCATAGTAAAACACAAAATATATAAATGGTATATGTTTTAGTAAATAAGAATATCCATGATAGCATAAATATGTATATTTAATAGAAATATAACTTCTAATAAAAAATTATCACAAGAACATCAATTTTTCAAGAGAAATTCAATGAATTAAAAATTAATAAGTTATATAAAATGACCATCAATTCCTCAAAGTATATGTTTTGTAAAAAAATTATTCCATTGTAGAAATAAAAAAATATGAATGAAATATTTTAAAATATGTTCTCATTAAATATTTTTATTATAAAAACAATTACAAAAATATAGAAAAATATAAATTTCATTAAATAGTTATGGTGGTAGGAAATTATACTAATTCTTTATACATTAAAAAGAAACATTCATTTTAAAAAATTATAAAGAACGTATAAGATACAATATTAAAAAAAATAAAATGATTATTTTAGAACCTTGTAAAAATTCATGGATAATAAAAAATATTCTTGATATTTTCTTTTAAGAAATTAAAATTAATTTTTTAAAATAATTTATAAAAATACATGATTTGAAGAAAAATGTATCTGATCAAAATAAAAATAGGATCATATTTCCATTCAGATATTACTTTGGGTGATTTGAGTAACAAATATAAGAAAATTATGAATAAAATATAGAAACTACATAAATATAATAAGGATAAGAAAATATTTTATATTTATGAAATATAAGTTAGAATATTACTTCTATGAAAATAAGTGATATCCCAAAAAAATGATATTGTAAAATAAATTCCCACCTCTTCAAAAACTATTAGATTGTAAACCCTTGAAAATGTAAACATATATTAAAAAATTAATCATAGTGAATAAATAATTATTTATTTTATATTAATAAAATGGTAAATATATTAATACCCCATAAAAAATAGAAGCATAATACAAAATGTCCCTCAGTCGAGTGAGAGTTGTGATGAAATCCCTTACCTCAAGTATGAATCGCCTCATAAGTGTTTTTAATCTTATGTATAAAAATTTTAGATTTATTATAATTAACTAAAATATCCAAATACATAATAATAAAATCCTATTTGATCCATTTATAAAATATCACTACCTATTTATTAATAATTCCATATTAACTGTTATTTCTAGGTATAAACTATTTCATTCTACCTGAGAATTTTGGTTCGTTAGTTCTAGTCATCGTACATTGTTTATGGACACATTATATCAAGAATTTATATCATGATATAAGTATCATGTATATTCATAACAAATATATATAAATTTATAGTAATTCAAAAAATGTAGATATTGAAAAATCAATTAAACTATTCATGTGGATGATATCCCATACATATGCATGAATGCTATTTTCATTATTCGACTAATGAAATGAATACAATATAAATAATAATCCACTTCTAAAGAATTATTATAATATCATATATATCATATATATTAATTAATTATATCCTTAATACTATCCACGTAAATCAAGAATGAAAAATGAATCAAATCTCATTGTGGAGGTGGTAGCCCACACGTATGCATGAACAACATTATCTTTTTCAAACAGATTAGATGGTAAGAAGGTATATATGTTATTTTAATTACATTATAATAATTAGTTCATAAATGTTATACATATTAATTAATTATCTCATTATAAACAGCCAAATAAAGTTGTGATGAAAAATTAATTACACCACTATGTAGAGATGGTGAGTCATACGTAAGCACAAGTGATGTTGTTTCTTTTTATAGGAAGAAAATGAGATAAAAAATGGTTGTACCAAAATAAAAAGAATTATTATATTTATCATATATGATTTATTATTTTATAATTTTTTGAATAAGTTTTGGGGAATTAGAAGAAGAAATAATCTTGAAAGAGTGAGTAAGGATGATTACCTCTTCTTCGATAAACTTCTAATAGATCATTTTTAAAAACATTTGGAATGATATTTTAAGAATATTAGAACCTATAACTATTCGATAAATAATTCTAGAAGTAATTCGGGTGGGTTTTGGACTCCCTATATGACTCAATGTGGTGTAGTTAGAAGAGAGAATGGTTTCCCATTTATAAGTGAGGGGAGGGACACTATTACAAATTTTCAAAATAATAAAATATGATAAAACCACATTCATGTAAAATTAGTTCCAAAATTTTATGGATTAGAATATATGTAGTATATTTTCATTATATAACCATCCAATTAAATTTATATAGGTTTAGATATCATTTGAGACATTATCTTTTTTATTAACCCCCTTTTTAACCATTTTATCCTTAACAACGAGAAATACTATTTGAAAATTAAAGGGTTATAATTTTACTTATAATATGAAAAATGGATTATAAATAGAAAATTGATGAAATTTTAGAACATTTATGATCCCCCTTTCTTACTTCATGATTTTTATTATTTTTAATTAATTTAATAAATTATTATTTTCAAAAAATTGATATAATGTAAATTTTTACACAATTAATTTTATTTAACTTTAAATAGAATAAAAATTATATAATTAGAATATAAAACATTATTAAATATATAATATATTATAATTTCTATAAAATTTTTTGGAAACTATAATTCATTAAAAAAATATTACTTTTTTAGTTTTAAAATAATTTAGTTGAGTTTTATACTCTTTGCAAAAGCATCGGGTTGGCTTTGTGTAAGTATTCAAGGTAATTATTTATTTTCTAAAAAGAATTACCATGGGAAAAATAATAATTAATATTTAAAATATAAATCTATAAATGAACTTATCTTCTTTTTATGATTTTGTAAAATGATAGTGATATTAATGTATAGAGAGTTAATGTTTGGAATTTTCATAACATAAATTAGTATAAATTTCATTTTCAATATAAAATGATCAAATCAATCAATCTATTAAAATTTAGGATGTATATGGTTAATTAATATCATAAAATAAAATAAATTCAAGTGTTTGATAAAATTTTAATGCCTTATTACCTTATTTTTAACCTTAATTACCATATTTACCCTTTACTGATGTGATAAATGTAACACAGTTATTAATCAAAGATTATGAAAATAATGTGGAAAAATATGATAAATTTGAATTAATTGATTTAAAATTTTAAATAAATTTTATCAAATTTTTTTCCAAAATGTTTTGCAAATTAATTTGAAAATTTACCCATAAAATGTGATAAAAACCAATTTTCCAGAAATTTGGGTTTTAAGCCTGAAAAATAAATTATATCAAAACAATGTAAAATGGAAATCTGAATATAAATAAATTAGAACATATATCACTTTAATACCAAATAAATAATTTAATATTTTATTTAAATTACAGTATTTTTTTCGTAAGAGAGCATAGATTAAAAGAAGATAATATTATGCTCTTTTCAATTAAATATAAATCCTTTCAGAAAAAATAGAAATAATTATACATTACAAAATAATATCGTGTTGATTTAAATAATGAAAATACTATCTGAAAATAATATATCAATAGGTTTTTAGGGTTTTTTTTAAACTTATTGTTTCATAAAAAGAAAGTTATCAAGGAAATTAAATTTATTTAAAGAGTATAATACAATAAAATATTGATGTGTTACATTATATCTCTTATAAGATGTTCTGCCTTGAAATTAAATAAAACCTATACAAAAAAATGTATAATTATACATAATAATGTCCTCAGGTTCCCATGTAACTTCATCAACATTATGATTACTCCACAAAACATTGGCAAGGTGAGTGGTCTTGTTTTGTAGCACATTCCCTCTATGATCAAGAATCTCCATTTGTTGTTACTCATAATACAAATCATTCTATAGTGGTATAAAATTTGAGTTTACTATAAATTAAGTATCATGTATTTACTTCCTTATAAGAGATACAAGGAATTCATTGTGAACTTGAGAGAGATTTTGTGGAAACACAAAGAGATAAGCTACTGCCCCAACCTGATTAATTTTACCACAATTTCAAGTCATAATGCCTCAAATTAAAAGAGGCCAACTTAATAAATTTAAATTATATGATTAAAACTATGGAATCCATTTTATCACATTATACTCAAATAATTTTTAAAAATAAATTTAAAAATATGCTTGGAAAATTCAATGAAAATGTTTTTTATAAAAAATTGTGCTTCAAGCATAAAAATTTACTTCTATAAAAATAATGTAAAATAAAGATACTAATATAAATAATATCTATCAAATAAAAAATTATTTCAAAATAAAAAATATAATGAAAATTTAATATTTAAGGATTTGTTGGATGAAAATATTTATTTTAAAAAAATATTTGTTTTTCACTATTCAATGAAAAATAAATCCTTTTAAAAAAATAACAAAATATAAACAAAATATAATAATTAAATTTGGATATAAAAATGATAAAACTATATCATAATAATATTCTAATAGGTTATCACTATTATTTTAAACTCAGTGTTTCATTAAATGCATGTTATCAATGAAATTTGATTTATATGAAGAGGAATTATTATAAAGTATTGGGGAGTTACATGATTTTCTCCAGGTATGGTGTAATTTTTGGTTGAGATTATTTCCTTGTGTTTTTTCTTAAAATGTTTCTAATTTGAATGTAATGTTTAAAAATTATTTAAGGTATTTTTTTAATTCATACCTAATTACCTTGATATTTCAAATGTGAACCTTGTGTTGTTCTAATCGGACAACCCAAGGGTCTTTATTCTCTCACAAATACATGAAATAATATTATCATTTTGTATACATCATTACATATAAATATACAATCCCTTAAAAAGTGATTATTAAGTCAAGTGTTTATTCTAGTTGCACCACTCTAAAGGAAAAAAGAGATGATCCCTGATCATTATTACCATTAAAAATTAATTTCATTATCCAAATGTTATTTTCAAAACTAATAAATTGGAATTGTGGGTATTAATTTTAAAATTATCATATTATAATATCTCTTTCAAAACCACCTTTCTTTTGTAAACTATTATAAACTTTATATATGTTTTTTCTTAAATATATTTTCAAAACCCCACCATTTTTGTTTTTTATAAGTATAATTAAAAATAAAACCTATAAAATCGTCAATTATCCTTTAGAGATACCACAATATATTATATTTAATTCATTTAATCATGTAAAAAATATATCATTTTACGTGTCATATAAATATGGCAAGTAGGTGATTCAAATAAAGGATGATACATTGATCTCCCCAAAAAAATCAATATAGGTGTCTGAATGGTTTAAAATGGATGAATCTAAACTAATGGATACTCTAGAAGATACCCAAATAAAATTATAATGGGATGGTGAAGCTGATGAAGTTGTTTTGATTACCAATAGAAATATTATTGGTTGATTTTTTACTTGATAACTAATCACCCAAGCATTGTTATCATCCCATTTCATGCTACCTGATATCTTTGTTTTCAAAGGGAATTATATATAAATTATATGACGTAGATACTATGATATTTCAACCAAATGATTGATTTTAATATTTATTATTATTACATAAATTTATTTTCATAATCTGTGGTTTTTGTAGATAAATATTGGGTATCTTTGGATGATGATAAAAAATCACTTTAGGAGGTCTGTTGTTCATTTGTAGTTCTTTTATTTCTTGGAAAAATAAAAAATAATTACTACATTTATATAAAAACTATATATGTAGAATATGTCATCAAAACTAATTCATATACCTAGTTAATATAAAAAAAATATCCTGAAAATATTTGAAATTAATTAGTGTCTTCTATTCTAATCATGTGTGATTACTAAAGGGAAATAAACATTATAAGAAATAATTCAACACATGATGTTGAATAAAATTGAGGTTAAATATCATTTAATTAAGGATAAAGTGGATTAACAGGTTGTGAGGTTAGAGTACATGACAACTTAAAATCATGTAGCTGATATCATGAAAAAGGATTAACCCAAGTAGAATTTTGAAAAATGTTAGTTGGATTTTGGGGTACTATAGAATCCATCTCTTTATATGGACTTAGATATGGGTTATCCACTCTCCTATGTAATTTTTTTAGAACTCCTAAAACCATTCCATGTGTTTTTAACTATTTTTTTGAATAATTAAGTATTTTATATTTTTCATATTTTAAAAAGGTTGAGAAATTTCTCATGGTTTTTGGGGTTAGAATTTGTTTCAATGGGATTCCACCTCTATTAGATAAGGGGACTATGAATGTAGGGGGAGAGTGTTTTATTTCGTATTATAGAGTAGATGATTGAATAATTTAAGGGTTTAAACATGTAGTACCCAGAATATTTATCATGATAATTTTTTTTATCTATCTTCTTTCCCACATTGATCCTAAACTCACAATATATTAGAGTTTAGTATTGATAAATAATTGATTAAATTTTACAAGGAATGAGTAACAACAAGGTGTTTTGGTGTGTTTGGTTTTGGAATTTTTCTTATATGCAGAAAGATGTGTGGTATTAATAGAATTGTCAATAAATCCAAGGAGGATATTATTGTAAATATTATTTCATATGGTTGTTTTGATTTTTTTTGACAAATACAAATGGGTATTAATTTTGGAAAATTATATGGGTAAAATGTTATTATTGTAGAACTTTTATGGACTTGTTTAATCCATAGGGTGTGTTAAATAAAGAAAATAATATGTCTTGAAAACATTCCCCATGGAACAACCCATCACAATATATTGTAGGATCTTCCAGATTCATGGTTCCTATTCTAGGGATAGAGTTATAGACTATATCCTTTATAAAGAATATATGACCATTCCATAAGATGTATTTGAGACATAGAAACTGTGTATATAGTAGGGTGGTTGTTTTAGACGTTTCTCAATGTCTACAAGTGGCCACACCGCAATATTTCATGCTTCCCTATGAAGAGTTTCATATGGGTAACCATTGTTTTTTAAATTATAGAGTTTGAATAAGGTGAACATCATGGTAATAGACTAAACCATAGAGTCCTGGAGAGTGGGAGATCACGACATCGTATTTACACCTTGATTCATAGAGAGTGTAGAATTTGGTAGCAAGTTGTTTTAATTTATTTTTATCCTATAAGTGCATACACCACCTATATATCCACATTGTAGTATATTTTTTGGGTGAAGTGGTCAGAGGAGATTATGTTCTGTTCATGGGTATTACCTATAAAAGATTTATGTTTGATAAAAATATACCTTTTGATAAGAATCCACATTAGAAAATAGGAAACCATGACTGTAGAAATTGAATTAATCCCTCTTATAGGTTATAGTGTAGGAGAATATTTCATCTTATTACTTTGGTAAGATGACCATAAACTATAAAATTTGAATTAACACCCAATCAAAAAAGTAACATTCAAATATTAGAACTTTTAAAAAGATGATATTCTATTTATTTGATACCTTTTATGTAAATTTAATGGTTTTTATTCACAATTTTTAAATTTGAATGACACATGGAATGATCGATGTAATGTATACAAAGAGTTTATTGATTATAAATATTGGATAGAATAATTATTTTATTACACATTATTTGAAAAAAAATGTATAGAGAGAGGTACTATGAGATAGATTTGAGAAGGAGGTAATGCGGATTGAGAGGAGCATTGATAAGGCATTTTTCTGACTCGCTAAGAAATAGGAATGTGCAGAAGGAGGAGAATCTTAGAGATTTATCTCATTTAAATATCATTATATTGTGCAAAAAAGACACAACATTATATGTTTATTTTCACACATTCAGTTCTTGAATTAAAATTATATCATGAATGGAGTATTGTGATCCCATTTAGGATAACAGGATGTTCATCTTTCTCATCTATGTGGATAGTGAGTTCGAAGGGTTAGTTAAACCACTCTATCTTTTAAATCAAATAAAAGTTGTTCACAGTGTTTAGGGGTAAAGCCACATTGAATTTATATTATTATAATAATATCCTGGTTAGGGTAAACAAAATAAAAATTTCATTTTTGATTTACTACATTCATCCCCCATAGAATAAATGTTTGGGAGAGAAATGAGTTTTATTTATATTGGGAGAAAAATATCAAATTCATGAGATAAAGTTTCTAAATCGGTATTACCCTGATTCTCTCCCTAGATGTTAAACCCCATAATATTTCAATAACATGTAGTGAATGTATTATCACTTCAAAAGATCATAAATATTCATGGAAGAACTAATTACACACTATGAAAAATAAATTTCATTATATGACCCCTCAAAGAGGATATATAAGTTTTCAAAGTTGGAACATATATTATATATGATAATATACACATATATGTTTTTTGACTTATCGTAGGAGTGAAGTTCATTCCATTGAAAAAAATATCACATATCATCCATGTAGTGACACACCAACAGTTATGAAGTCTAATATTTTTCATACCAGGGGAGGATCGATAATATGAAAGATATTATCCACTATGGATTTTGGTAGTTTGGACTAATTGTACCGTAATAAAGAGGGATTCACCATAATATTTTTCTTCATGGAAAGGTGAGGAGTGAATGGGAAATATTCACATCATAGTGGTATGAATCTTGTACACATGACGATAAATAAGTTATAAAAAATTCAATCTCCCAAATTTGTAAGACAAGAATCACACTTTGTGTTTTACTTAATAGGAAGAAGAAATTCATACCATGTGGGTAGCTGAGGGTTTTTTTTGATAAGATGATGAAATGATATACTTTTTTATCAGGTAACTTTATTCTTTATAGTAATATGTTCTTGATATAGAACCATTATTTATTAGTTTTATTATATGACATAGATTTATGTTTTATTACTGAGAATGTAGAATATAATATGGCATGGATACATATAAAAATTCGACTATTTGGAAGAGACACTTTTTCTGTTTCATTGAATATTTCAATTATTTTTATAATGAGTTTTATTTAACTTAATGTTTTTTTATGCTCTTCTGTACATATTTAACTATAAATACTTTAAAATTTTATAAAACAATAAGATCTACCTATGTTTTAGTATATTAAAACTATACACTAAGATATATTCAATATACATTAAAGTGATGTGGTATGGTTTTCATAAAATGAGGGTGACTAAAGTTACATCTATTTAAATATGTAGTATTTCATTCTATGCAGTTGCAATCTTACCAGAATCTCCCAAAATCTAATAAATCTAATTTTTTACGACATCATCTATAAATAGACCCAATGTATTTGAGGAATGAATGAATTTTATGTTTTCATGATACAAAAATCTCCTAGATCCATGTTATGTTTGTTTATCATATGTTTTTTTGATCAATTTTTACTATCTGTTATATTTTTGTGAACATTGAGCTACCATAGTGTGATTTTATATGTACATATCTAAGTTTCCAATTTATTTTTTCAACATATGTTCCCTCACCATTGATGATATTATTGGTCTTGAATTTATTTTTCAATCCATTTTGAGATATGTTCTTTATTGTGTAATGATTTACCTTTAAAAATTATTTTCAATAAATTCTTAGTTCAAAATTTTCACCTGTCATCAAATCCAAGTGGCGATTAGTGCTAGAAAAACCTAATGATTCCAACAATATTTCAATCAAAGAAGTTTCAAGTTGGAATTTTGTACCTTCTACTAGTTCTATATTAAAATATGTCCATGGTGTGGAATTTTGATATATTTGATTAGGTCTATTGATCCTCAAAACACATTGGATAAAATAGAATATTTACATTGGTTGGAATAAAATTGGTAATAATATTGTTTAAGAGGTATCCATATTATCATCAAATAGATTGAGCATAGTTTCCACATTACCATATTCATTTATAATATGTTTGTTATTTTAATTGATTTTTTTCCACTTTAATATATTATAAATTAATTTTTTTATTCTATGTTTGTATGTTATATAATATTTTTACTTTTATTTTATCTGATTATGTTCTAATCAACTTGTATTTGGAGTGGGTTGAAAAATTAGGTATTTTATTTAAGACTATAATTCTCCCCTTCTTATAGATCCATTTTTCCTTTAGGATTACAAAATTTGGTATAAGAGATTACATTATGTTTGACTCATATAGAATTTTTCAATTTATCAAAACATAGTTATGATATTTTTTTTTAACTTCTGTTCGTTAACCTAACACTATTTTTGTTAGAAGAGAGTTTATTTTTTATAGAAGGAATACCAGTTATATCAATTGAAAATCATAATCTGAATTGACCAACAATATTTTGGTGTTTAGAATATAGATATTGGAGATATTATATGGAATTTTTTTTGTTAATATAGGTTAAGAGAGTTTTATAATTATTAATAGAAGATATATAGTTTTTAGAGAAATAATATGGCACTTTTAATCAAGAGGAAAGATCCATGTTTAATCTTAACTTCCATGTTAGAAAAAAATTGATTTATGTTATTTTAAAAATCATTTATATTCAAGATTCAAATTTTTATATGTTATGTGGAATCTGGAAGAAGCTCTAAGTGAGTCACATTGGAATATCCAAAGTTTTTAAATCCATCAACACAATATTGCATGCTGATTATATATTGTTTAATTTTCTTCCAGTATAATAAAACACACTAATTGACTAGATATTAATGAAAATTTTATAATATAAATTAATCAATTATTTATAGAGTTATTAAATGACATAATGATTTAAAAAATGATTGATATATTACTTAAGTAATGGGAGTCAAATAGAACTCTAATAAATTTAAAAAAACCTTATATGGAGCTGTGTTTTGATGGTTTAATTATAATTATCAGGAAATAATACCTTAAACTCAATAGTGATGCTGAAAAAGAATTAAATTAAAATACATTCGATTTTTCCTTATTATATTATATAATTAACTTCCAGAGTATAGAATTGAAACGAATATATATCAAGAAGGAATTATTCAGATAATAGATATTTTGAACCTACTAGTAGTGAACTTGAAAATATGGATAGATGGATGTTTAAAAATAATAATTTCTAGAGGTATTAACATATAGATAGAGAAAATAGAAAATGAAATTTGGAAAAGAATGAATCTTTAGAAACAATATTCTTTGAATGAAAAAATATGACATATGAGACTACATTATCCAATATCAAAATAATAATTAGTAATGGAAATATTCATGAATAAATTAAAAAATATATTTTATATCCACTAACAATACATGGAGTGATAGTGTATCTTCATCATCATCTTATAATAGTGACTAGGATAGCACCAACAGTTAGAAGAACATTGGATTCCAAGATAACGTAACTTTTTCCACTTCAAATGAGAATTTCCTTATGATATAAATATCTAAAGACAAACTACTTTATTTTTTGAGACGATTTTTTTATTTTCATTCAGATGATGAATCACAATTTGTTGATAAATAAAACATTCCTCAAACATATGATGTAATGAAATTTTATATAGTGTACTGTAAATATATGTATCCAAAAATCTATATGAAATATTCGGAACAAAAGAGTATGGTTTAAGATAATAAAAAAATCTTATAAAGTCTCAGAATATTTTGGATATAGTGAATAATAAAAATGCTAATGTTATATTATATTTAGACAATATGAAATGTAAATCTACAAAGATAACATTTGATAAGAAAGAAAATTCTATATCATTCCCAAAAGACTATAATTATGTCAATCAAATAAATTTAGAATTTGTGAGTTTAATGAAATTTCTTACAAAATTCAAAAAAAGGAATCCTTCTAAAAAAATTTATAGACAAATGATTCCTTGGAAGACTTATTCTATAATATTAATAAATTATACCAGAATTTAACATTTTCCAAATAGTTACTTTTCTTAAATTAGTGCATGATTTTATAAAAAAATTCAAAGAGGAGGCCACTATATGTGACAATTTTCATTTAAAAAAATAATAACATTTAGATAATACATAGAAAATATTTCAAAATAGATTTATATAATTGAAAAAAAGATGGAAGGATTTGGGTACTTAAGATACACATTTCTCATACCTCGAGACAGAAGAAAGTCTAGATTCCACAATCTTATTTCTAGATAGATGATGTCTTTTCATACATGTGCTTGAATAATTATATCTAGTAATTATTAACTATGTCTTAATTTTATTTTTCAAGTAATGTTATTTATAATTTTATTATTTAAACTATAATGTTGTTGTATATAAGGAGCCTACTGTTTTGGATAATTTTCATGTAGAGATTATATTTTGAATATTGTTAACCTTAAAAAAAGATAATGATATTTTTTTAATATATTTCGGAACCATAGAAGAAAAAATATAAGGCTATCATGATGGAAGATAACATCTAGGAAGGTAAAATTCTTAGTTCTTATATTGTCAAATATTTAGTATAACTCTTTATTCTTTTGATAACTTTCATAATTTATTAATTTATTTACTTTTATTATTTACTTTGAAAAATTCTCTTCATCGTAATGCAATAAATTATTTAATAAGATAAAAATATATTATTTTAAAAAATAAAGGAATATATTTCTAATCGTAAATTTCATTCCTTCCAATGATAGTTTGAACTGGATTTTGGTGAGTTCTTTCATTACTCAGTTAAGTATTGATTTTTGAAAAAAAAAATCTATAATTAATTAATTTTAAACACTTTTTTGAAGACTAAAATATAAAATTTCATGGTTTACTTCTTCAATTATCTGTTACTTGAGGAATTTATGAATATTATAATGAAAATTAAGTTAATGGGAATCCATTGAATTCGTACATGAATATTTTTAATATAAGGAGAACCTTCATTTATTAGAGATCCCATACATTATAATAAATAAATTTTTCCATTCTATCTTATCATACTTTATAATGTGTACTTAATATTTTTTTCCACATCATAATTTATTTTTTAAAATAACAAATGGTAGAAAATTTGAATGTATGCTTTTTTCATTTTTTCTTGTACACTAATGATATATTTAAAAAAAATAATCACTAGAAGGGATATTCATATATTTATAGTGATTTAACAAGATATATCTTGTAATAAAATATGTTTTATGGAGGTTATAACCCTGGGGTGCTTCCTATAGAAGTTACAACAAGTATTAATTTTTTTATTCAAAATTAATTTCTCTTACATTTATTATTATTTTCAATAAATTGATGATTGTTGGATCAATGATGATTTCCACTTCATTTTTTTGAACATAAAAATACACTTTATAATACTTTTGATATAAATTGATGTTTTTTCTTTTATTTTATATTTTCTGTATTGGATTGAAAACTAATAATTTTTGTTTTAGAGAACTTATCTGATCTAACTTTATTAAAAAAAATAAAGAATATTTAACAAGGTATATTAAATGAATAATAAAGTTCCATGGTAGGGTTATCATCAGATGATAGATACTCAAGCTACATCTATTAAAATACAGTGTGTTTTATCTGATTCAATGGAAACTATTTATAAAGATCCATAAATATACCCATTGTAGTTTGTTACAAATTAATTTATAAATAATATCAAAGGATTGAATGTATAAAAAAGTTATAGGTTTTTAACATACTATAATATATTATAGTCATTGTAAATTCATTCATCATATTCATTACTTAGAGTACTTATGATTACTATTTTTCATTTTATGTATACATAATGATACAACAATGAGTTTTTATTTGTTAAAATTTTATTTCCCCTTTAATTTTTCTTTTCTTAATCCCTTTTGATTGATGAGTTTCAATGTTATGGAAGCTAGTTTATCAAATCCATTGAGATTTACATGATATGGTGTATAAACTATTATCTTTTAATGGTTTTTTAAGGTTCGGGAATGGATTTTCTACCGATCATCAGATCAAAGTGGTGTTTGGGGATACGACTACCTATTACTATTGATGGTATTTTTTTGAATAGTATTGGGTTTTGGAACATGGTACCATTTAACAAGTAGATTGTTGGGTATGTTTTGAGGGCTGAGTTGGGTTATGTAGGATCATATATATAGATCCTCTTACCACTTTGGATAAATGTGAAGGGTTAAAGTGATTTGAATCAAAATTGTAATAAAAACCTTTGGGATGTATCTACATTTGCATTAATTACATGAAGAATTGTTTTTATATTTTTGTTTTTATTTCCATTATGCTAAGTGTTTTTGTCATGGTTTTTTTACTTTATAGTAGTTTAAATTATAGAGTTCTCATACTATATGAGAATTTTATATACATAGATTAATTTTATTTTATGGGATGTTATATGTTATTATAAATGTGTTTGTTGATTTAGATAAAAAAATGTATGTTTTATTTGTGATTGAAATTCACATCTATTATTTTTCCATTTCATCTATTACTTTTACAAAAACTGTGACCTTAAAAAGATAGTACTGATGAAGTTGTGTCATGTTATGAAGAACTGTGTCACACTATGAATTTAATATCTAACATAAATATACATGTTTAATATTTTCTTAATCTATGTTATTTTATGAGAGACCTCTTTTTGGATATTGTGGTGACATCCTACTTAGTTTTAAATTTCAATCATGATGGATTTGGATTCTGATATGATTAGTTTTACATAGTAAATAAATAAATATATATATATATATATCTGTGTGTGTGTGTGTGGATATTAAAATGGGATTCTATACCAATAAATTAATTTTGATGTTTTGTGTTTGATCATTTAGTTCTATAGGGATCAGGTTTGGCATCTAAACCTACACCTTTAGTTAGAGTCTACTACTGATGCTAATGTTTTTTTATTTAAACACTATCTCCTGATTGACATGATGTTGTGAGATTTTTTAGTGGCAGTCTATATGATTTATGGATATTTTAATTAGTGGATAATTTTTTATGATTAATTAATGTTATTTTATTTTGGATTTATTCTATTTTGTATCTTTTTTTCATTTACTAATCATGAAAATTCACTTCGGAGTGAAATAGTTCTTTTAAATGCATTTTCTATTACATATCCTTCTTTATGATTATTTTGTGGGATAAATGTAATGTTTAAATAAAATTTTGAGTCTCTTATATCATTAATAACTTGATGCACTTTCCCTAAAGAAATTTTGTACTTTGAAAAAGTGTGTGATGACTAAGATGAAGAAATTTTTAATCCTTATTATAAAAAACACTTAGTTAATTATCTATTTGTTCACTTCACTAGTGAATAACTTATAATTTATAATTATTGTTATATTTCATGTCGATTGAAGTGTTATTGTATTCTTAATATCATTGTTATTATATTTTTTTCCTAAAATTATTTTCTAGGGATTAGACCTTGTACTTACAGTTCTTGAATACAATATAGTTGTTAATTAGGAAGATTAATATTGTAAATTTCTAAAAATAATTACATTTTGGCATTAAAAATTCCATGTAGGATGTCAATGATTTTTTTCACTTCTAATGAATTATATAGAAACACAAAATAAAAACATATTTATTTGTCATCATTAAAATAATATGAACATTAATTATCACAACATTATATCAAAATCACAGTAACTTATGGTTTAGTGTCATTGAAGATCAGTTACCCAATAAAATCATTTTACAATGCCTATAAAAATTTCCTGAAAATAGAACCACACTATAATTCCTTATAGACTTTTCTTAAGTTACACTCTTCTTCATAACCCAGTGGATGAAAATATAAAAAATAGTAGGAATATATGCTCAGTAAGGGTAAACATAAGAGATAATAATAACAGATCATATGTGAGCATATAATGGGTCTATCAATATAATCAATATATATAATAAAATCATATCCTAGAGAGCGTAAATCATAAATATTGATTCCTAGAATAAAGTTTCACCTAACAGAATAAATGAGTCAAAAGAGAATGGAAATATTATTCCACAATAATGATCCATGATAGAATAACATATGTATAAGAATATGGATATTTGTGTGGCATAAACATTACTATAATAAAACATATAATTTTGAACATAGATTATCCATAATTATTTCTATGCATATATTTGTGGGCATAGATTAACCACAATTTTACCAATGGATAAAATTTTAAGAATATATTAAATACAATTATACCTACACATGTCCTTTTGAGTATATATTGATCTCAATTATACCCATTAAAAACCTTATGAGAATAAATTGTCCATAATTACCCCCACATATAATATTTTGAGAATAGTTTAACAAAAATTATACCAACTCACAACAATGTGATAATATCTTAACCACAATTCTACCGACACAATTTATTATGAGAATGTCTAAATAGAAATTATACCCATTCATACTATTATAAAAACAACTTAACAACAATTATACCCATTTATAGTAATGTGATCATAGATTAACTATAATTATACCTCACAAATCTTTTTAAGAAAACCATAACCAAAATTATATACATGCACAATATTATGATCATAACATAACCAAAATTATAACCACACATATAATTTTAATAATTACATAACTTTAAATATTCCCATGCACAATATTTTTCTTCAATGAGATATAAAATATTAACCATTGTATTAAAGGGATGTACAAGAACCCACACATCAATCTTCCATACATATGTGTGCCACTTTGAATCATTAATTAGTTCTATTATAAGTAATCCATCAAAATAAAAATTTGATCCAAAAATATTACAGATGTAATAACAAAAATTAACACCAAAACAACATTTATTCTTGATTTTAGTATAAAAACATTTTATACTTAGGAAAAAAATATGGAAAAATTATTTTAATACTTTTTTAATGGTTTAATTTTTAATTAAATTATAACTCTTTTGTGAATTTAAATTGATATAATGGAAGCCATATTTGTAATTATTAGGTCTAAATTTTGTAAATATTTCCTTATTATTGTTGGTCATTATGAATAGTAACCTTGGTAATTTTTTCTCCTCGGTAAGGGAAAAGTAGGTAAAATATGGTAGAAACTTTGGGATAAGGCTTTTATATTTATTTAACACTTCACTTTATCCTATTTTATGAGTATATTGTGACCAATTTTATCCATTCCTCAAATATAAGGACACTTGGGCCATTATTCTTTTATTATGACCATTATATTACTTTAGGAAAAGAATAACCACAAAATGTCACTCTCTGGAATTTTTTATCTCTATATTTTTTACATAATGATAAAAGGAGAATATGTTTGGTTATATATTTTTATTTAAAATAAGTTATATTTTCAATCATATTAATTTATTTATATTTATAATTTATTTAATAATTACCTTAAATTATTACGCTACCCCGACACAATATCTATTGAATTAATAAAAAACAAAATAAATGATTTTTAAAATATATATATGTTATATAATTTGAGTGAATTTTTTTTAGGGTTTTTTAGATAAATATTACATGTTATATTTTTTTTAATGTTTTATATTCTAATTTCATAACCATTATGACATATTTAATGTCAAATTAAATAAATAGTGTCAAAATGGCATTAATGATATTTTAAGATAAATAATATTTCATTAAAGAATTTTAAAAACATAAAAATATTGAAAGAGGTAATTTATGGTGATAAATGGTTGAAAATTTCAAACTTTGGTAATTTATAATACAATTGTTACATTATAAGTAAAATTATTACCCTTTAATGTTATAAAAGTCATCACCATAGTTAAGATTAAAATGGGTTAACTAAGGGATTAAAATAAAATATAAGGTTTAAAATAAGACAAAAAACTCTCTAAATTCATTTAGATTATGTTATTTTATTATTATCCTCTTTTACTTAAAATATATATCCATTTGGAATCATTTGAATTGATAATTACTTAATTATATTTTAATCATTTTAGTAATTCCAAGTGAGTCATTTACATCCATTATAAAAGGACAAATATTCTCAATTTTCTTTGAAATAAATTATTAAATCTGGATATATTATAGATGTTATGGTTATATAAAAATGAAAACTGTAGATTAGTAAATAAGGGATCAAAAGGATTTATTTCAAAGAAGAGGCAATCACATATATCGCTCAATTTTTTAACCTCTTCTTTTACCTCATCTAAATCTATGGTATTTACCCTAAAATAATATCTTTAGTATATTAAATGTATGAAAATGTTATTATGATTATGAAACCACCATTATGAACACTATTTTCCATCAAATGGGTTGCAAATGTATCAGTTGTGTACAAGTGTGGACAACAACCTCCATGTAGAGAAATATTTCATTTTATATAACCATATTTTAGGGAAGTTTATTATGATAGGTTTAATGTTTATATATAATATTCATGACATAATTTTTATTTTATAATATTAATATTTAATACAACTTCTTACAATAAAATTCAATGGAAAATGATAATGTCGCTCATAAGTACATGTGGACTACAACCACCATGAAGTGATGTGATCCATTATTAATTTCAAATTTACATGGATGGTAAAAAAGTAAATATTTAATGAGTATATATTATATATATTATAAATATGATATAAGAATTATTCCTTAAAAGATAGTTATAATTTATCATTCTTTTAATCCATCCATTGAAAATCAAAAACAGCTTTGATGTGTATGCATGACCTATGGTCTCAATGAATAATGTAATTCGTTTTTCTATCTCTATATTTTGTAGATTATCCTAAATATTTATATAATTAATATATTTTATATTTATATCCAAAATAAATTTATAAAAATTTTCTAACCATGATCAATGTACATTGACCAAAATTAACTAACATAAACAGTAATGAAAAATAAAGGAGTCATCACCATGAAAATTGATTTTAATAATTATTTTTAAATAAAAAGTTGAAAAATTTTATAAATAAATAATACATGATATTATATATATTAGTATTATTAAATGTTATATTTATAATAAATCTATATTTATTATACATGTGGTTCTTTCAAATATGACGGAAGTTATACCTAAGGTATGGGGGTTCATTACTAAATTTTCTATTGATTGGGTTATACTTAAACTTCATTTACTATGTCATGCCATGGTTATATGAAAAATAACATATGATTATGCTATTTTTAATAATTCTTTTTTTGGATATATATTCTTCCCACATAATAATTTCATTGATTTATACTCAGTTCAATGAAATGATATTTGTAAGGCTTTATCCTCTCACTTTTATTTCTGTGAGACATATTGAATTTTCACAACTTGTTTCATTTTTTGGTGTATATTTAACACCATTTATATCATATATGATGAATATCCTTATATTCATGGTATTTAATTTTTTCATTCAATTAATCTCTTTCATGGGGATTATGATTCAAATGTTACTAATTTGATAAGGGTTTATTTAAAAATCTAATCATTCTTATGAATTGTTTGTTTTTAAGTCCTTATTGTGGGTATCATTTTAAATTTATATATTAAAAAAATATTTTCCTATATTATCTTTATTTCTAGAAATTATTATTTTTCATTTTATTTTACACTCATAAATAGTCAAGATACTAAAATAATGCTTCTAATGAATACCAAACTTGATTTTATTTCAATAAAGATTATTTATCTTCCATATACATATTTACTTTAAAATGTTTTGAATAATGTATTTAAAATTATTAAATTATTTATTTAATAAAATTTTATAAATTATTGACATTTAAATTTTTTAAAAAGAAATCCACTTTTAATTTTCTGAATGAGGTTCTTTTGTCTTTTTAACAAAATGGTAGAAGGAATATTTATTTTATTGTACACGACATGAATGTTTTTTCCATCATCATGATATCTCAATTACATCATGATTAATTTTAATTATTCCATGATTCTTTTGAAATAAACTATTTCCCAATTATTTTAAAACTATTTAGTTTTTAAATGTGAATTTCAAATTGAAGGGGTATTTTCCTTAGGATTTTTTATGATCATTTAATGGAAGTTCTATTCATAAACTCTAATAAAACATTATTTTAGTTATGTTCTACTAGAGATATGATTTAATGATAACATCCTTATTATTTATCTAGATGTTTTATGATTAATTTTATTACTTAAGGTTGGTAATTATATATTTATTTTTTCCAATACTGGTAGTTATTTATTATAAAGAATGTTGATTAAGTTGTATTGTCAATTCATATGATGGATGAATTAGACTTATTAGGTGATGGGTGGGGATAATAATTACACATCCCCTTAATTAATCAGTGGTTCTATTTAGATAAAATAAGTTGAATATTTGGTAAAAGCATTTCACATTTATATATGATGCGTTTACATGAGGGCTTGATGGAATATTTTATATTACATAAGGGGATTCCTCGAAATAAAGTTACTCATATCTGAAATTTTGAATTCCATCATTATAAAATTCATTATTAATTTCCATGTTATTATTTGAATAGTTATGATTTCCATGGACCTATTTTGTGCTCATGTTATTATTTATATGACATTATTTGAAAAAAAAATTGATATATTACTTTTTGGGTCTATGTTATTTATTAAATTATATTATTATAGTTGTTAACATCTCCATATTAATTATGCCTTATTTACTCAAGATAACATCCACTGCACATGATCATTACATAGAATTTTATCTCACCCTTATTTTTTTACATTCCCTATTATAACTAGATGTATACAATTATTGATATTAGAGGATATTCTAGAGAAAAAAATGATGTGCTAAAAGAAAATACTATAATGAATTTTATATATTAAAATGTTTCTAAGATTCACATATGTATCTATTTTACCATGACTACTAAACTATTTGGTCATTTGGGACAAAATCAGTTGAATCTAGTAACAATGTAATAATGTATCCTCTAGCTGTAGTATTCTAGGTTTGGGGGGCTTATAGTTGGTATCAAAATAAATTTAGATGAAAATTCTTGTAATAGCCCAGACCTCTCTGGTCCATTACTTTGTAAAAATTTGATGTGGTCAAACACGATGCGTGTTATAATAATAATTTTTTATAATAAGAATTGATATGGGTGGCGTGAAAATATTTGGTTTTAATTAGATTAAATGGTTTTAATTTAATCATTGTGAAATAAAAGAAATAAAATTGAATTTATTTTATTCAATGAGGAGAGGTGCATGGTTTCTTTTTGATTTATTTAAATTTTAATAAATAGTAAATTATGTTTTTAATGGCCATATAATGGGAGGCACATGGGATAAATTATAAAGGAATAAATTTTAATAAAAGAGGGTATGTAATAAATTATAAAGGAATGAAATGCATGGGGCGCATGGGCATGACCTTATACAGGAGGCATTGTGTGGTTCTCCACAATTAAATTTCGAATTTTGTAAATAACATTAAAATTGTATTATTATAAAATATTTTGTTATAATAATAACATGAAGAGGCGCGTAGAGGGGGGTTCAACCTCTTATGGGTGAATCCAACTCGTATTTTGGAATATTAAAATAATTATAATAATATTCATTTAATACATTATAAAAAATAATAAAATGATAATGAAGAGTGGAAGGGGTTCCCAACCCGTGCGTGAATATCATGTGATTGGAGAGAGGGAGTTTTGTCCTCCCATTATATGATTTTAATAATAATATATGTAATATAATGTTGATTAAATATATTATAGTAGTTATAAAATGATAAAAGAGGAATGGGAAGGCACATAGAGGGGGGGGGGGTTCCAACCCCTCATGCGTGAAGTGTTTTGGATGATTAAAACAATATAAATATAACATTAATAATAATATAATAATATTGTTATTATTTTAGGTTATCAAATATTATGTAGTCAATAACTTCTTCAGATGATATCGGATTGACGAACTGTTAGCGGCAACGTAACTCTAAAATTATGATAGTCATTTTAAGACCAAAGATGAATACCTTTTTATGAATAATGTCTCAGGTCAATAAAACGCATATTAATAATTTATGTTATTATTATTAAACGCATTGAAACCGCGTGACGTGTCATTTTTTGACCAGTCAAACAGCGTAACAGTTGTATGGTCACGTCGTGTATTCATTAATACACGATGCGTACCATTTTATCTCATCGTTGCCTATATAAGGGAGGCTCACGTGTTATTTACGGACCCTTATTCTTCTTCGCATGGTGACGCTCCCGGATGACCCATAAGCCTTCCTCCTATCATCTTTATCCGAACTCCAATCGTTGATCTGTCGGTGGATGCAAGATCATGTCAACGAGGCGAACGTCGTGCAGCTCATTCCTTTCCCTCTTCTTCGACTTCCTCTTCACAGTTTCTTATTTAGGAGATTGTTAATATTTGACGGGAACAAAGCTCCTCAACGAACGTCATCTTAATGGTACATTCTACCATGTTATTATTCCTTCCTCGATCTCCTCTTTCTGTTCCTCCTTTCCATGCTATGACAACTGACACCTTAAAACTTAAGGGAGTCTCTCTTGGTTGGTAGTGCGGTTTTTCCGCAGCTTCCACTGGAGGACATAGTCATTGGGAAGAGTGATCAAAATCCACGTGGTGGTTGTTCTCGCAGAAGGATATCAAAACATGTTCAAGTAGGGATCTTACCTTCATCTCTCTCTCTTTTTTGCATCATGTGGGGTGGGTATCCTCTTGTTTTCATGAGATATGGTTGAACCAGTAAATAAAGATAATAACTGGTTAAAGAACAGGTTTGGGGAAGTTTTTTTTGATATTGTTGTTTTATTTCAATCAATGCTTATCCTTTAATTATTTTGTGAATTGAATAGGAATATTCCTACTGAAAATCATGGTTGTTGGGGGCCTTTGCTTATTCAATTAAATGTTGCCCTGTTTTTCTAGATTGTTTTGCGGATGAAATTTCATAGAATGTGGAAATAAGTTAATCATGTAAAGTTGGATGATTAAATGAATACCTAGAACCATTTTATGATCACCCCTGTTAAACTAAATGAAATAATGAATTTTTTGGGTGTTGTTGAGGGTTTAATTATGTGAATGGGTGTTTCGTGGGTTGGTGTGGAATGGGTGAGTAGCGGGTTTGCGGTTGGATTGGTTTTGTGTTGGCGTGTATGATATGGTTGTGATGGGAAGAAGAGCTGCGGTAAATGGTATCAAAGGGATGATGATGTGGAATAGGTATTGTTTCTGATGTGTTTGTGGTTATGGTGGCTAGCAGCAGGGCTGTAGGGATGTGTTGTGTATATGAATAAAAGTGAAATTGTTAACTAATGAATTGTGGTGCATGGTAGTAGATTAAATATGGAAAATCAATGGAATTGATTGGATGATAAAAGAAAATGGTATTGTGTTGCTTGTGTTTTCCGTAACTTTATTTTTGGTTGGCAAGGATATGTTTTACGAATGATTGATCTGGTTTGGTTGTTGTTAGTTTCTTGGTATTTGAGGAACTGATAAACTAAAACTGTTGAAACATGAAAATATTAATGGGGTTTGGTGCTGTTTATTGTGTGCATACTTTTGAGGTAGTAGTGTCAAGGCATGTGCTCAGATCTTTTGTGTAGAAGCCTTAAAATGGGATGAGTGGTTGATATAATTATATAAATCTGTACATTTGTGTTTCTTTATGTACCCTACTAATGTTGAGAACTACATGTAGAACACCTGTGGGATGGGGGGTGATATTATCAAACATCTAAAGGATGGATGGTTACTGTTCTTCCATGTGATCCCTCTTCCAGGTTCCATAACCCAAGATCCTTTAGGCAGGTCATGACAGACGTTTCCCAACAGTCTTTGGGATGAGGATGTGATATGTTCCTAGGTTTCATCAGGATGCGATGTGATGTGGTTCCCATTTGTCTTTGGGATGATATGTGGTTATGGCCGAGGATTGAGTTCCGGTGGGATAATATGATCTTTGTATAGCCAGGTTGAGGCACTAGCTCAGGAAGATGGGGAAGCATCAGAGTGTTAGGCATGAGGTATTAATCAGTATTTAGTGGGAAGGTGGTGCATGGTACCCATACATTGATAATATTACTATACTACTCTATTGAATTGCAATATTTGGTGAGTGTGGCTTGTAAGGTTGGGTGGATATATTCCTTTCCAGGCTTTGGTTCCTTCTGTTTTCTGACGGGGAATTAGGATGTCTCCGCACCTATGCATGAGAGCTTTAGGTTTTCTACAAAGTATAATTGTATTCTCACCCTAATTTTACTTTCAAGTTTTTAGGAGGACTTTAGAGACCGTGCGAGACCTTGCTAGGTGGGCATTGTTGTTTTTTTGGTTGAAGTTTTTTCTTTTTTTTTGGTATCGTAGTTTGGAGCTTTTCTTGTACTTGTACTTTTGGTTCATTATTGTATAAAACATGCATATGGGTTTGGTTTTGGGTTTATTTGTATTTACTTGTTCCTCTTTCTTTTGGTTTTTGACTCATCATATTTCCCAATCTTAAATAATAAAAAGGGTAATTCCTCCCATATTTGTGAAAACTCATACCCTTGGTGCTAGATTCCACTTTGGGGCCTGCTAGAGGTAGGACTTGGGGGTCATTATCTCCCTTTCACCATTGCTAGCTCAAGAGGGGACTTTGGTGGGAAGGGGTCGTGACAGAATGGTATCATAGGTGAAGGTTGAGAGATAGGATGGAGTCTGTAGTTAGGCATAGTGAGGATTGCATGGGATGGTAGGGAAACAGTGTTGGCTGATCTTGGTGCATGACATAGGCCAGGGAAGACCGGCTAGGACACGGGATTTTAGGGCCCCTCTTGATCTGATGCAAGGACTCTGAGCTTACCAAATGACCAAGTAAGATTACATTGATTGCAGGGTAGAGACCATACAAAAGGTACATGCATCATCATGATTTGTGTTTTACTTGATTTGGGTGTTCTGGGAAAGAAATCAAAATAAAATGATAAAATAAAACCTTGAGAAAATTTCCTTACTACTTGGGCTTAGGAATTCATTGTTTACAGTACAGATATGGCACCTAGACATCATTCTCAGCTGACTCGGGCAGTCGAGGCCCAGCAGATTCAGACAGACGATCAGTTAAGGATTGACCAAGAGGAGGAAGACAACTTATGGTAGCACACGTTTCGTGCTTTCCAGCAATAGATCTTGAAGAAGTATGAAGGTAGAACTTTGGATATGGAATTATAGAGTTGGTTGGAGGAACTCGAGATCACATTTGCGATGATCATGGCTCTATCAGAGTACTGGGTTCGTCTAGCAGTTATCTAGCTGCGAGGAGAAGGGCGTTATTGGTGGATGTTTTACCTTGTAGTGGGATAGAAGTTCTATGGGGCAACTTCGAGAAGATGTTCCATGAGGAATTTCTTTCCTCGACGAGGATGGCTAAGAAGAGGTAGGAGTTGTTTTCTTTACAACAAAGAAGAATGTCAGTGTGGGAACTAGTGGTCAAGTTCAAGGATCTCCTCCGTTTTTTCCCAAATCTCTTTCCGAATGAGGATTCCCAAGCCAGACATTTAGAGGAGGCACTTCACCCTCTATTCAGTGCGTGGTGAACCGTTTCACCTTATCAATGCACCTAGAATTACAGAAGAAGGTGCAAATAATCGAGAGGATGCACTCACACGTAGGTTCACCATGAGAGAGGAGTCACCCATGTTCGTCCAAGAAGGATGCGGTAAGCAGTAGATCCTCAGCAATATGACCTTCCATGTTTCCACTAGAAAGGAGCAGACATCAGCAGGTCCCATACCAATATCACGATTTCCACCCATTTTCTATGGTCCAGGGACAGAGGTTCTTTTCATGTGGGAATCGTGGGAATCTTAGAAGAAATTTCCCTTTTCAGACTCAGTATGGAGGGACCGGCCAGGTTCCGCCCCAGCCCCAGCAACAGTTCCCAGCCCGACCCTTCCAGCAGCAACAGGCTCTTCCCTCCAATGGGAGCTAGAGCAAGTGGTGGCCAACCATATGGAGTTCTTCAAGGACCCCAACAGGAACGTGGTAGAGGAGGTGGACGTCAACAGAGAGGCAGAGGAGTGGTACGCGGATAGTTGCACGCAACAGAAGCGGGAACCCTAACAAGGCCACATATCGAGAGATATGATTTTTGTTTTACTTAAATGCTCTCATTTATGTTTTTTTTAAATTCAGGATCATCACCCTCCTTTGTTGAAACTCATTCTCTCCCATGCTTGGGGCTTGGACCTTGTTTTTCATGAGTCTATAATGCTATGTTTTTCCCTCTTTCCTTTAAATGTGTGTGCAGAGTCATAACATGTGGGGAGATGATGATCTGATCCCTAATCATGAAGAATTAATATGGATGTGATTAAACCCGTGCAGGTGAGTCAGTGCTGCCCAAAGCGGATAGTATCTTTACATGGGAGAAGAAATTTCCCAATCCATGTGTTGGGGAAGCGTGTTGCTTCTTTTGTGCAGTGTTGGTGGCAGTGTGTGTACGAGAAAACCTAAATTATGGGGGTGGGAGGACATAATCTCTAATCGAGATGCATTAATGTGGATGTGATTAAACCCGTGCAGGTGAGTCAGTGTCACCTAAAGCGGATAATATCTCGACATAGGGGAAGGAATTACTTGACTCATATAATTAGGATAGTGGTTGGATTTCTGTTATGACGAGAGCCCTGAGAGGTATCTTATGAGGAGGTTGTTCATACCTTTCCCCTTTTTATGGTTTGTTTTTTAATTCTTGAGGAAGAGAATTTTTTGAGAGGTATCTGATGTAATGGCCCAGACCTCTACGGTCCATTACTTTGTAAAAATTTTATGTGGTAAAACACGACGCGTGTTATAAAAATAATTTTTTATAATAACAATTGATAAGGGTGGTGTAAAAATATTTGGTGTTAATTATATTAAATTGTTTAAATTTAATCATTGTTAAATAAAAGAAATAAAATTGAATGTATTTAATTCAATGAGGGGAGGTGCATGGTTTCTTTTTGATTTATTTAAATTTTTATAAATAATAAATTATTAGTGTAATGGGAATATAATTGGATGTTCAAGGGATAAATTATAAAGGAAAAAATTATAATTAATGAGGGCATGTAATAAATTATAAAGGAATGAAATGCATGGGGCGCAAGGGCGTGACCTTGTACAAGAGGCGTTGTGCGGTTCTCCACAATTAAAGTTTGAATTGTGTAAATAACATTAAAAGAGAATTATTATATAATAATTTGTTATAATTACAATAACATGAAGAGGTGCATGGAGGGGGGAACAACCCCTTATGGGTGAATCCAACTTGTATTTTAGAATATTAGAATAATTATAATAATATTCATTTAACAAATTATAAAAAAATAAAAAAATGATAATGAATAATGGAAGGGGTTCCCAACCCGTGCGTGAATATCATGTGATTGGATAAAGGGAGTGTTATCCTCACATTATAAGAATTTAATAATAATATATTTAATATAATGTTGATTTAATATATTATAATAGTAATAAAATGATAAGAGAGGAAAGGGAAGGCGCATGGAGGGGGGTTCCAACCCCTCATGCGTGAATTTTTTTCAATGATTAAAAGAATATAAATACAATAATAATAATAATATAATAATATTGTTATTATTTTGGGTTATCAAATCTTAAGTAGTTCATAACTTCTTAAAATGATATCGGATTGATGAACGGTCAGCAGTAGCGTAACCCTGAAATTATGATGGTCATTTTACAACCAATGATGAATACCTTTTATGACTCATGTCTCAGGTCAATAAAACACTTATTAATAACTGAAGTTATTATTATCATTAAATGCATGGAAATAGTGTGACATGTCATGTGTTGACCAGTTAAATAGGGTAACAGTTGTACAGTCACATCTTTATTCATTAATACATGTTTGTGTACAATTTTAACTTTTCGTTTCCTATATAAGAGAGGGTCATGTGTTATTTACAGACCCCTATTCTTCTCCGTACGGTGATGGTCTCGGGTGGCCCAGAAGCCTTCCTTCTATCTTCTTCATCTAGACTCCGATCGTCGATCTATCGGTGGTTGCGGGATCGTGTCGACGAGGCAAACATCATGCACCTTGTTCCTTTCCCTCTTCTTCGACTTCCTCTTTGCAATTTCATACTGAGGAGATTTCTGATATTTGAAGGGAAAGACGCTCTTCGATGAATGTCATCTTAATGGTACGTTATACCCCTTTATTATTCTTTCCTCGATCTCCTCTTTTTGTTTCTCCTTACCATGCGATGAAAAGTGACACCTTAAACCATTATGGAGTCTATCTTGGTTGTTAGTGTGGTTGTTCCGCAGCGTCCACGGGAGGACATAGTCGTCGGGATGAGGGATTGAAATCCTCGTGGTGGTTGTTCTCGTAGAAGGACATCAAAACCTATTCAAGTAGGGATCTTACCTTCATCTATCTCTCTTTTGTGAATCATGTGGGGTGGGTATCTTCTTCTTTTCAAGAGATATGGTTGAACCAGTAAATAAAGATAATAACTGGTTAAAGAATAGTTTTGGGGAAGTTTTGTTGATATTGTTGTTTTATTTCCATCAATTCTTTTTCTTTGATTATGTAGTGAATTGAATAGGCTTATGCCTACAGAAAATCACGGTCGTTGGGGGCCTCTTCTTGCGCAATTAAATGTTTCCTGGTTTTTCTAGATTATTTTGTGGATGAAATTTCATATAATGTGGAAATTGGTTAATCATGTAAGATTGGCTGATTAAATGAATACCTGGAACCATTGTATGATCACCCCAGTTATACTAAATGAAAGAATGAATTTTGTGTGTGCTTGTTGGGGTTTAATTATGTGATGGGGTGTTTCGTGGGTTGTTGTGGAACAGATGAGTAGTGGGCATGCAGTTGGCTTGGTTGTGGGTTGGCGTGTATGATATGGTTGTGATGGGCAGTGGAGATGCGGTAAATGGTATCAAAGGGATGATGATGTGGTACGGGTTTTATTTCTGATGTGTTTGTGGTTATTTTGGTTGGCAGTAGGGCTTCAGGGATGGGTTGGGCATATGAATAAAATTATAATAGTTAACTAATAAACTGTGTGTCATGGTAGTAAATTAAATATGGAAAAATCAATGGAATTGATTATCTAATAAAAGAAAATGGTATTGTGTTTCTTGTGTTTTCCCTAAATTTATTTTTGGTTGGCACATATTTGTTTTATGAACGATTGATCTAGTTTGGTTGTTATTAGTTTCTCTGTAGTTAAGGATCTGATAAACTAAAATAATTGAAACATGAAAATATTAATGGGGTTTGGGGTTGTTTATTATGTGCATAATTTTGAGGTAGCAGTGCCGAGGCATGAGATTAGATCTTTTTTGTAGAATCCTTAGGATGGGCTAAGTGGTTGATATAATTATATAAATTTGTACGTTTTATGTTTCTTTACGCACCCCACCCCTGTTGAGAACTACGTGCTGAACACCCGTGGGAAGGGGGTGAGATTCTCAAACATCTAAAGGATGGCTGGTAACTGTTCTTCCCTATGATCCCACTTCTAGGTTTTATAGCCCAAGATCCTTCGGGCAGGTCATGAAAAATGTTTCCCAAGAGTCTTCGGGATGAGGATGTGATATGTTCCCAACTGTCTTTGGGATGAGATGTGATGTGGTTCCTAGGTGTCTTTGGGATGAGATGTGGTTATGGCCAAGGATTTAGTGCCAGCGGGATACTATGAGCTTCTTATGGCCAGGTTACAACACTAGATCAGAAAGAGGGGGAAGCATCAGAGCGTTAAGGGTGAGGGATTGAGCAGTATTTAGTGATAAGGTGGTGCGGTGTACCCATACTTTGATAATATTACTATACTACTATATTTATTTGCGATATTTGGTGAGTGTGTCTTGTAAGGTTGGGTGGATACATTCCTTTCTAGGCTTTGGTTCCTTCTGTTTTCTCACGGGGCATTAGGATGTATCCCCACCTGTGCACAAGAGCTTTAAGTTTTCCTATTGAGTATACTTGTATGCTCACACTATGTTTACTTTCATGTTTTCAGGAGGACTTTAGGGACCGTGAAGGACCTTGCTAATTGGGTGTTGGAGTTTTGCTGGTTGCAGTTTTTCATTTTTTTTGTATCATACTTTGGAGGTTTTCTTGTACATGTACTTTTGTTTCAATATTGTATAAAACATGCATATGGGTTTGTTTTTGGGTTTATTTTAATTTAATTATTCCTTTTTCTTTTGGTGTTTGACTCATATTATTTCCCGATCTTAAATAATAAAAAGGGTAATGCCTCCAGTATTTGTAAAAACTCATACCCTTTTTGCTAGTCGCCACTCCGGGGCTTACTAGAGGCGGGACTCGGGGTTCATTATCTCCCTTTCACCATTTCCAGCTCAGGAGGGGCCATTGGTGGGAGGGGGTCATGACAATCCTGAAACTAGATTTAGGTATACAAATATTGAGGAACACAACCCAATGAAAAACATTGATAACTTATCTAATTATATGACAATATCATTAAACATTTGGTATGTAAAGGATTATATGGATTCCTATGAATAAATTCAGTGATGGATACAATATGTGGACATGGTTTAGGAATAGATGCACCCAGGGGTATTAACCCTAAAAAGGGTTGGTTAGGTATATCTGATACATCATTATAGTTCATGATTAGGGGTCCTTTACTACCCACCTGTTTTGACACTCCCTTGATATATACTTGGGTTAATTAATATTATCTTTATGAACCATTATGATGAATGAGAGATTATAACCAATGGAATCCTATGATATTCCATAGTGATTCAGGCAGAACCTAATGTGTCATGTGTTGATAATTCTGAGGATGATCATATGTTTGAAGTATTAGGTACCCCTTCTTTAGTTTTATGTGATATAATTTTAAATTGATTAAGAATTTTATAGGTTACATTAATGGGAATAAAACTATTTTGTTTCATATATTTTTAGTGAAAATGTTATTTGAGGATTAATGCATTGATATTTTATGGACATAAGTTTAAATTTATTAAATAACATAAGGGTTAATTTGATTAGTGGTTTTGAGGTAATTATGGTTTATTGATAAAAAAAAGTTATTGATTTTCTTGGAATATATTGTATAGATAACCATGGGATTAAAAATTAATTTATTTAACAAATGATTAATATTATGTACACAATATTAGGAATATAATATGATTAAATTAAACATAGTTTGAGGAATAAACATTTAGTTAATTTAAGAATAAATATGTGATTCTATTGTGGTATTATAGTGATTTAGACTATTTATTGATAAAATTATAAAATTTTAGAGGAGTGAGGTTAACTAACTATTTAATGGATTGAGTTTAGGTTTGGGGGTTATTATTGACGTTTTAGAGATTAATGTGTTTATCAATATTGAAAAACTCATAATGAATCTTTTAATTTTTTTGAATATTTAGATAAATAAGGAATAAGTTTTCATTATTTTATAGATCTTTTTAACTTTTAAAGTCAATGTTTGTGATTCAGGCATGAAAAATACATTTTTTATATTAATTTATTAGAGTAATAGATGGTATAAAAATTGAACAAAACACAACCAAATGATGATATTATTATTATGAAATAGAATGAAATAAATTAACTAAATTTTATCATGTTATCAATATTGACATTAAATTAATCATTAAACTTTATGAAAATGTTCTTGAAATAAAAATTTTATCGTTTTACCTTTATTTCTGATGAATTTATGATCATTTCATTGAATTATGGTTTTTTTGATCATTAAATTCCTCATGAACATGTTCAATTCCACACTAAATTTGTCCTAGGATGTCAGTTTTTTTAGGACTATATTATAACATCCCACTAATTTTATCCTTTTATGAGAATGAAAATTATGTGTTATTTTAGGTAACCTTTTTGTTTCCCAATTCCCTCTTAAAAGACGTTTTGTTATATCCCTATACATTTTGATTTTCCAATAAAGGTATTTTAATATATTAAACCCTTTATGACTAGTATAAAATTTTGTGGGTGAAATTTATTTAATTGGGTATAATATTACACCCTAATGTTTTAGAGTATATTTATTTTAAAATGATTTTGTTTCTTGATATCTTGCATAAAATTAAACACCGAGTTTAAATGAAATATGAAAAACAATCCATTAAAATTTGTGAGATGAAATTGAATAAACAAATTTTCATATTCATAAATAATGGTTTTAGATATTGAAAATGTATTGACAGATAAATTATTCATTTTTAGAAATATACTTATCTGGTTTAGTAAATCATTTTTCTAAAAATGGGATTATCTATTTTAATGAGAAAATAATATAACAATTTTCATTAAATTTTAGAAAAATTATTTTAAAAAAATTATTTTTTGAAATCAACATGTGAAAATTAGTTTAAATTTAATTTTTTTAGAATTTTGTAAAAGGAATGTTTTTCAGAGAATATTAACAAATTCAAACATTTATTGAATAATGTCATTTTTAAAATAATTTACCATGTAAATTTTTGTTTCTAAAAGGTTTAAAAGTAATATTTGTTCCTTTAAATTATTAATAATCCAATTATTTTCATTTTAAAGAGTTTTATGCTCTATTTTGGAAGAAAAACGTTTTTTACGTAAGAAAACTATTTTCCAGGGAAAAAAAATTTATCATGTTTTAATTGATTAATTTCAAATTAAATTCTACCACTTACACTAGTTGAATTTTGAAAAATTTATGGATTATTTAAAATCATGAAGTAATTTTTTTTAAATAATTCCCTTTCAAAGATGGTCATTATGAATAATAGGCTTAGAAATTGTTTGTCACCTCAGTAAGGTTAAAACAGGTAAAATAATGTTAAAATATTGATATAATGCTTTAACATTTTTCTAACATATGATTTTATCCTAATGGATGATTTTATATCATCAATTTCCACACTAGTATAAAATATATAGCCACTTAGTTTCATTTGATCTTATTATGACCTTTTTATTAGTTTATAAAAGAATATATACAAAATATATTTCTCTTGACTACAATATCTCTTTATTTTTTACATAATAATAAATAAAGGATAATTATATATATAAAATTTACAAGAAATAAGAATTAATTATTTTTAATATTGTTTTTTTAGAATTTTTAGTGATTGAAAAATTATTTAAACTTCTAAAAAATGCTGATAAAGTATTTATTCAAATAATGGAAAAATAAATTAAACTATTTTAAAAATATTAAAAGTAAAAAAAATTTGGTTTTAATTATTTTCTTCCATGAATTTTTTAAATAATTATATAATTTTTTTGTTTTTTTAATGGTTTTTATTCGAATTCCAGGACAATCTAGATGACTCCAAAGTCAAATAAAATGAATGGTGTCAAAAATAAAATTAATGATATTTTATGTTAGGTAATATTTTATTACATTATTTTAAAAATAGAAAAAATATTTTAATAGGAAATTTGAAGGTGATAAGTGGTCAAAATATCATCCATTGGTCATTTATGATCCAATTTGATTCTTTATATTTAAAATAATAAAACTTTAAAAATTCATCACAATAGTTGAGATTAAAATTCATTAACTGAGTTGTTAAACCAATAGATAAGGTTTAAAATGATATTAATAATTTTATAAATTTTATAATATATTAATATTTTGACCTTATCCTCCTTTTCTTCAAATATTTTTCAACTTGAAATAATTAATATTGATAATGACATAATTGTATTTGTAACTTTTTAATATTTCCAAGCGTGTCCTTTCCCAGCCTTATAAAATGAATTGAATTATATAATTTTTTTTAAAAAATAACTTTTTATCCACATTATGTAGGTGATATAATTCTTAAAACACTACCCCTAGTGTCATTAATAAATATCTAAATGTGTTCTTTCAAGGAAGAGGTAATCTCCCTAACTGATCATATTTTTCACTTCTTATTTTATATCCTCTAAATCATTGGTATTTTTCTTCAAATAATATCATCAGTTTAAATAATATAATAAAATTTTATTATGATTATGAATCCTCCATTTAACAATGCCTTTTCAATCAAATGGGAAGAAAAAATATTGATCATGTGTACATGTGAACTCTTACTTCCAAATAGTGTTAATACTAATTTCCCATCAGCATATTTCATGGATTGTTATTATATTGGGTAAAGGTTTATATATGATATTTATTAAATATTTATGCTTCTATAAATATAATATCACAAACCCTTTTGTAACTTTCAATCTTTTGGAAAATGATAATCTCACTCTTGTGTATGGGTGAACTACCACCTCCACGAAGCTATATGATCTGCCTTTCATTTCCTATTTACAAGGATGGTAATAAGGATAGATTTAATAATTATATATGATATAATAATTGTTATTTAAATTTTAAACATTTTTATCTTTATTTCCTTCCTTACATCGAAAAGTGAAAATAACATTTATGTGTACGTATGACCTGTTGTTTCAATAATTGGTGTGATTAATTTTTCTATATCTATATTTTATGGATGATCAAAAAATTTATGTAATGAATATATGTTATATTTATATCATTTCATAAATTATTAATGTGATGGAACCATTTTAAATGTACAATATAAAAATCACTTTAACAAAAGATATTTGAAAATTGAAGTAGTTATTATCTAGAATGAGGATATTAATAAATAATAGTTAATAAATAGGTGATAAGATATTATATATAAATCATATATTGTATGATATATTTGAGTATGGTTTTGAATAAAATGTATAATTGATATATATATTATTATGCATGTGGTTCAGACACATTTGAAGGATGTGACACCTAAGGTAATGTTTTTTTTACTCAACTTCCAATCATTGGGTTAAACATCTAATTCAATGACTATGCTATGACATGTTTTTGTGTGAAATTAAATTTGTTTTTATTATGTTGTATTTAAACTTGATTTATGAGAATTTTTATTTTTAACACATAATCATTTAATTTATTAATTCTCATATCATTAATATGATCATTGTAAGGTTTCATGTCTCTCTTTTACTTTAGTGAGGCATATGCTATATTCAACACCTATTCCATTTTTTGGTGTATATACTAGACATTGGATATGTTATATCATTGATATACTTGAATTAATAGTTTTTAACTCTTCATTTTATTTAATTTCTTTTATGGGGGTTATGATTAAAAAGTTACCAAAGTAGTAGGGTTTATTTCACAATGTCATCATTATTTAGGATTATTTATGTCTATGTCTTCAATTGTGTAATTAGTTGATATAACTTAGTAAAAATAATTTTTTTATTCTCCAATTTTTATTATAATATTTTAAATGTTTTTATTTCATTTTCATATCTTAAATACTATAAATTTTAAAATAATATTTTTATAAAAAGTGACCTTGTTTTTCTTTCGATCGGGAATCTTTTTCTTTAATGTCTATATTTTTTTAAAACCATTTTGAGAATGTTTTCAATAATAAATTATGAAATATCAAATTAATTTTTACACTTGAATTAAATCTTAAAAATAATATTTTTAAATGAGTATTGGTGTCATTTTCTAAATGGGGCAATTTTGATTATTTAAAGGAATAATAAAAGGAATATTTGATTTAATGTACATGGAATGAAAAAAAATTACATCATCACAAAATCCTAATTATTTTATTATTAAATTATAAGTATCCATGATTCTTTTAAAATGGGATTTTATTCGTAATATTATCGAATTATTTAGTTCCTAGAAGTGGATTTCAATGTAAAAACAGTATAATCATCAAGATTTCTTTTTATTGTATTTTTATGGTAGTTCTATTCATCAATGAAAATGAAGATTTAATTTACTTATGCTCCAATAGGGATATGTTGTAATGTTAATATCCTCAATATTTATCTTGATAGTTTATGATCAATTTAAGCAGGGAAAGCATTAAAATTCTATATTCATTTTTTCCAATACATGTAGTTATTTATTATAATGAATGTTGTTTAAGATGTATTATTTATTCCTGTGATAATGCATTAGACATATTATGTAATGGGTTGGGACCACAATTAAAGAACCCCCTCAATGCATCAATATTTCTCAAGAGACAAAATAGGTTGGGTATTTGTCCAAGGCCTTACCTATTTTAGGAAGATGTCTTGGCATGAGGCCTAGAATGTATGTTTAAATATCTTGGAATGAGGCCTCAAAGGTGGGTTTTAGATTTTAAACATTATTTATTCCATAATTATAGAATTATTTATTTATATCTATTAAATTATTTAAATAGTTATAATACCCATTGATAAGTTTTTAGCTCCTGTGAATATTTATGTTATATTATTTTATCATCATTAATTCATTGAATATTGTTATTCATCTTATATTAATTGATTAAATGGGGTTTTTTAGTTATTTTACTTGGGATATAGATTATACCATATTTACACATGATATCTTCCACTGTAAATAGAATTTACTAAGAGTTTTTCCTCATAATTATTATTCATTCTTTGCCTAGGATTTCAGAATGTGTACTATAATTGATATACAAGAATATTTTAAATATAATAGTTATGTTATCTAATAAAATACCATGTTTTATTTTTTTCCAAAATGAATGTGAGATTAAAATATGTATATAGTTCAATAAGGCTAATAAAATATTCAGTACTTTGGGATCTGATCACTTATATGTAATACCAAATTAATAATATAAACATAAGATATTTTCTACTATGGTTTGGGACTTTACAAATGTAGAGTATAAAAAATTTAAAATTAATTTTGAAATTATGAAAAACTTTTTTTAATATTTTGAAATTCAAATATTGAAAAACGAAATCATAAAAAGTGTAAAAAAAATTCGATTTTAATAGATGAGAAGAAAACTGTAAATGTCACATGAGATGACACAAAATTAGGCTTCCAATTTTATGGCACGACCCGTCCTTGGGGCCCGTGCCGTGACTAGCCCAAGCCCGCCTTCCATAGGACAAGGGCTGGCGACTAGCACCAAGGCGTAAATCCCGGAAAAAGGGAAGGCATTGCCTTTGTAAAGTAAACAAGCACCACAGAGTAAGCAAGCGAAAAAAAAGTAAACACTAAGTAAAAGCTGGTACAACAGTAAGTGCGGGAAAGTAAAGGGGCCGGAAATACAAGCCCAACTGTAAATTACAACTGAAAGGGGAAAAACAGCAACTGAAAATTAAAGCCACAGCGTCGAGCCACCCTCTGGAAGTCCCACCTGAAGGGTGGGTACAGAAAGCCTCCACTGCTACTCGGGTCCAGCTGACCGCTCCGAGTGCGTCTCACCTAGTGTTCCACCTCCAGGTACCGTCCTGCTCCGCAAACCTCCACCACGATCAGTGCTGTCCGTCGTCTTCAACCAACACAACATAGTGCGGGCATAGCCCGTGTAGGGGTGAGTATAAGCTACTCAGTAGGGACCCTGATACCCCTGAAGGTCTCCCAGAATCCACAAAGGATAAACCACAAAGGAAAGATACAAATCATGAAGTAATATCCGACACGGCTTAGGTATATGCCCATACATATACCTAAGTTACCAATTCTCGCTCAGCTCCAACATTCGAGCACAAGTACAACCCAGTCCACACAGGAAAGCAAAACGTAAATCCATACAGGATAGCACAACACAATCCACAAAGGAAAGCAAAATGTAAATCCACACAGTGTAGAACAACACAATCCACAAAGGAAAGCAAACAGGGTTTTCAGGTCACACAGGTATACTTCTTCGAATGACGATAGAGATGATCACTGATCCATCTAAGTCGTTGGACCCAAAAAGGATCGATAGGTACTAACCCCAGCAATGACCCACAAAGGATCTGACCCACAAGGATCGATAGGTAACTAACCACCACAAAGACCCACACATGATCGGGCCCACACAGGACCTGTAGGCACTGGCTCACACAGAACCGCTGAGCGCTGACCCACACAGGATCGGACCCACACATGATCGGTAGCACTGACCCACAAAGGATCACTGAGTGCTGTAGTCGTCGCCGTCGAATCCACTGAGGATCTCTGCACAGTCGTCGTCGTCACAGTAGCAGTCGCAGCCAGCTCTAGGGTTCCCACACACAACAAGCACGTTCGGGAGGGTCCGCTCCATGAGCCGAGAGGCTGATACATCAACTGACACATATTCCAGAGTTGATGAATCCAAAAGTTCCGTATCGTCATCAGGAACTCAACGTCGAAGGCGGCGCGTCAATCGGACGCCCGGTCTGAGAGATATTGGCGTTTTCATCCCAGGGGCCTGGTTGGTTTTTAAAGCAAAACCAACCCGACCGTACTCCACCTGCGTCTAAACCTCGGGCGGATTATGCCAAAAGATCCGTCTCACATAGAGGAAAACAACAAAGTCGACGGCACGCCAATCGGACGTCCGAAACTCAAGATATGAGCGTTTCTGCTCCGAGGGTCTGGTTGGTTTCGTGTACGAACCAACCCGGCTGAAGTCAAAGTAATCCGAAACATCGAGTGTGATATACCGAAACGACCGTCTCAATCCAAGGATCGCATCGCCCCTGACGGCGTGTTGTTCGGAGGCCCGTAGCTCATGTTACGGGAAAAAGACCGAAAATGGTCCGAAGACGGGGCGTCTGGGCCCGGACAGACCCGGGCCAACCCCCCTGGGTTGGCCCAAACCGGGTGGGACCCGGTTTGGCGCGGCCCGATCCGGCCAGGGCGCGACCCGGCCGGTCGGGCCGACCCGGCTCAGCTCGGCCGAGCGGCCGAGCGAGGGAGCCGTGGGGCGCTGCCCCCACCGGATGAAGGTGTCGCGGCCCACGCGGGGCCGCGCTGGAGTTTGCGGACGCGGCTTTACCGCGTCCTGTCCGTGCCGGACCCATGCGGCCACGGGTCCACTGGCCGTCGCCGCCGCGGCTTCAGTGGCGGCGGCCCTGTCGAGCGGAGCGCCGGGGCGCCGCCGCCTCCGGCCGCCGGTGGCTTCCGCAGGCCACCGGAGTTGCTCCGGTGGTCCGATTTTCTTCCCGTCTACGCCGAAGCTCCTCCCGGGTCCCGTTCTTCACTGTGGAAAAACGGATCATCCCTACGGCATGTTTTGTCGTCGCCCGCCAATCCGCACATCAACGAAGAACTACGGAGGGTTGTCTGGCCGTGTTTTTTTGGCCTGCACCCTCCGCGTTAGATGATAACAGTCGAGAGAAATAATCAACACAAGAAAACATAACAAGTAACAATTTTAATAAATTAAAATTGTTCTTATGAAACCGGGTTCATTGTTTTAAAAGAAACAATCACGGGAATTAAAGATTGTTCTCAAATAAAAATCCCTACCTCATCAAGTCCTTGCACGCGCGTTCTTCGCGGAATTGATCGCCGCAGAAGGAGGCGATCGTCGCGTCGTGGAAGGGCGTCGCGTCATCGCGGAAGATCGTCGCATCGTCACAGAAAACGGTGTCGCGTCGACAAACTTCGAGGTTCAAGAACATATAGATTTAATTAATAATAATTAAATCCATATTGTTGTTAATAATCCACAAAGAATTAAAAAGGAGCACAACCCCCTACCTTGTCGTTGTCGACCGAAGGTTGTCGCGGGGTTGGATTGTCGCGGAAGAACGTCGCGGAAGAAGAATCGACGGCGTCGCGGTACCTAGCGTCACGTCGTCGATCTCTGAGGGCTCGGTGTTCTTCTTCGCCCTTCGTCGAAGGCCGGCATTCTTCGCGTTCTTCGCGTTCTTCGCGTTCTTTGCGTTCTTCGTGTTCTTCGCGAAGGAGGATGAAGAACTTGAGGTTTCTGTCAAATCTTCTCAACGAACAACACTTAGGAAGAATAGCGTTGGTCTTATTTTATTAACATTCCAACAAACGAAAAAGGAGATAAGTTAAATAACAACCCATTAATTCATAGAATTAATTCAACGAAGTTAACCGCCCAATTAAATGGTGCGTTAAGAATTTATGAAAATGCATCAGTTGACTTTCATAATGACAGGTTTTCGTGGGGGCGTTACGTAGCGGAAAAGAAACGGTGGGGCTCATGCGGGCCCCACCTCACAAATATCCTACTAAGAGGGTAGGATATTTTTGGATAGCACCCTATCCGCTTCAACTCAGCTTAAGCAGCTTAAAGTGGCTTTGAAGTGGCTTTAAGTGAAATAAAATAAAGTTTGTCGTACCAATTATTTTATTTCTTAACATTAAGCCCAAAAATTAAAAACCACACCTGAGCAAACGCAACTCCGGAAGAGGCGTTTCTAAGAAAAAACTGGCGTTGTGATTCTATCGGTGCTCTCAGAATTCAATTTCGAGCACCGGTTTAAAAGTTAGAAAAACCTGCTCGTCCGTTCACTGAATGTACCCGAGCCAAACTTCGGAAAATGATTCCGGGCACACCGGGCCTCAGAATCAGGTGTCGTCAAGAACTATGCTCTTGTAAAATTCCAAAGAAAATTAAGAAAAAATTTCCTCTAAATTTACGGGTCTTTAAATCACTCCCACCTCAGGGCTTTACGTCCCCATAAAAATACATCATAAACTAGGGAAACAAATGTGGGTACTAAGAACGCATCTGAGCCTCCCGCTCCCAAGTTCTCTCCTGGAGGTTCTCATGCTGCCATCTGATGGGCACAAGAGGAATCGACCATCCACATAGGACCCGCTCCTGTCGATCCTCTATCTCCACCGGGACCTCCGCAAAAGTTGCCTCATCATCCACGTCTAGCTCCCCATGGACAATGATATGTGTCGGGTCGTGCACGTATCTCCTCAGCTGGGATACGTGGAAGACATCGTGCACCCGGTGCAACTGAGGTGGTAGAGCCAGGCGATAAGCCACCTCTCCAATCCTGCTGATGACCTGAAAAGGTCCGATGAAGCGTGGAGACAACTTGCCGCCTCGGAAAAATCTCTGCAATCCACGTCGAGGTGAGACATGCAAGAAGACGTGGTCACCATCCTCGAACTCTAGTGGCCTCCGCCTCTTGTCAGCATAAGGCTTCTGCCGGCTTTGAGCTATCCTCATCCGCACCTGGATGACCTGGACCTTCTCTGTCGTGGCCCGGACCATCTCTGGTCCCACAAGTGCTGACTCCCCGGGGTCTGTCCAGCACAAAGGAGATCTGCAAGTTCTATCGTACAACGCCTCATATGGTGCCATCCCGATGGTGGAGTGGTAGATGTTGTTGTACGAAAACTCCACCAAGGGTAGGTGGTCCTCCCAGCTGCGACCAAAGTCGAGGACACATGCGCGGAGCATGTCCTCGAGAGTCTGAATGGTCCTCTCCATCTGACCATCCGTCTGAGGGTGAAAGGTGGTGCTCAGACGTAGATGTGTCCCGAACGCCTCCTGCAACCCCTTCCAAAGTCGGGAAGTAAAGTGAGCATCTTGATTGGAGACGATAGATGATGGCACTCCATGAAGTCGTACAATATCCTGAACGTAAGGGCGTCCTAAGCTCTCCACTGAGCCCTCTTCACTGATGGGTAAGAAGTGAGACGACTTGGTGAGTCGGTCGTCAATCACCCAGATGGAGTCGTGACCTCTGGAAGTGTGTGGAAGTCCAGTCACGAAGTCCATAGATATCACGTCCCACTTCCACTTCGGGACCTCCAAGGGCTGTACCAAGCCTGCTGGTACCTGATGCTCTGCTTCACCTGCTGGCAGGTGAGGCATCGAGAAACAAACTCTATGACATCCTTCTTCATGCCTGGCCACCAGTGGTGTTGTCTGAGGTCCTGGTACATCTTCGCCACTCCAGGATGTACCGCCAAAGGAGAAGTGTGAAACTCTCTCAGCACCTCCTCTCGTAAAGTGACTGGTACTAAAGTACGTCCTCTGAAAAGGATGTCGTGCTCTGCTCCAAAGGAGAAACCATCAGCTGCGTGTCCTGAGGATATCTGTGCACGCCGCGTCTCATAGTAAGCATTCCCATGCTGTGCCTCTATGAACCACTGTAGTAGTGGAGAAGTAATAGTGAGAGACTGAAGGAAGGATTCTCCATCTCTATCCACGAAGGATATCTGCAAAGTAGCTAGCTGCTCTGTCACCTCCTCAAGTAGTTGACTGCCCATCCTCTTGCTGAGGGTAACGACAACCATGTTCCCCTTCCCAGGAGTATAGACTATCTCAAAGTCATAGTCTTGGAGGAACTCGAGCCATCTTCGCTGTCTCAGGTTCAGGTCCTTCTGCGAGAAGATGTACCAGAGACTCTGATGGTCAGAAAAGACTATAAAGTGCTCGCCCATCAGATTGTTTCGCCATGTCTTCAGAGCGAAGACCACTGCTGCTAACTCCAGGTCATGGGTAGCGTAGTTCTACTCATGCACCCTCAACTGACGTGATCCATAGGCGATCACTGCCCTCTCCTGCATCAGGACACATCCGAGTCTGGTCCCTGATGCATCGTAGTAGACTACGTACCCTAATCCCTCCTCAGGCAACCTCAAGATAGGGGTGCCGGTCAATCTCTGTCTCAGCTCCTGGAAGCTCTGCTGACATCTGTCTGACCACACGAAGGGTTTCCCCTTCTTCGTCAAAGCTGAGAGAGGTGCCAAAACTCTAGGGAAGTTTGGAACAAATCTCTGATAGTATCCAGCTAGTCCCAAGAAACTCTGCACCTTTGTCACGCTCTTGGGTGGCTCCCAAGCTAGCACCGCCTCAATCTTCACAGGATCCACTGCAACTCCCACCTCAGAGATGACGTGTCCCAAGAAGTGGACCTCACGTATCAAGAACTGACACTTCGAGAGCTTTCCATACAGTTGGTTCTCTCGGAGTGTGTCTAGTACAACCCGCAAGTGATAGGCGTGCTCCTCCTCAGTTGTCAAGTATATCAAAATGTCGTCGATGAAGACCATGACAAATCGATCAAGGTATGGCTGAAAGATCCTGTTCATGGGGTCCATGAACACTGCTGGAGCATTGGCTACGCCGAATGGCATAACCAAGAACTCATAGTGGCCATACTGACATCTGAAGGTCGTCTTCTGCACGTCCTCGTCCCGAACTCTGAGCTGATGATAGCCTGACCTGATGTCTATCTTCGAGAACCACCGTGCTCCCTTGAGCTAAACGAAGAGGTCATTAATCCTCGGTAGCGGATACTTGTTCCTCACTATCACCTGGTTCAGGCGATGATAATCGACACAAATTCGCAAGCTCCCATCTGCCTTCATGGAGAACAATATCGGGGAAGCCCAGGGTGAAACACTAGGTCGGATGAAACCCTTGCCCTGCAAGTCCTCCAACTATACCTGTAGCTCTCGAAGCTCAGGGGGGCCATCCGATATGCTGGAGAGGATATCGGGGTTGTCCCGATGTACAGATCAATATGAAAGTCTTCCTCTCTGTGAGGATGTAGCCCTGGAACGTCGTCGGGAAAGACGTCCGCGTACTGATCCACCACTGCAGGAAAACTAGGACTCCGCACATCAACAGCTTCTAGGATGAGGCTAGCCAACTGATGAGTGATGGGCTGTCCTCTACTCTGCAGAAGTCCATCCTGTGCTGCGAAGGCTCCCTTCTCGCCGGTGAAGGTGAACCTGCTCCCGTCGGTGCGTACACATCGCACCTTGTGCCAAATATAGTCAATCTGTGCATGGACTATAGATAACCAATCCATGCCCAAGATGACGTTGTAAGGCATCGACGCCGCTACATGAAGATCCGAGCTGAAGCTCTCGCCTCCAAGAGTAAGCTCACATTGCTGGAACTAGTGTGTAATTGTTGAGTCTACTCCTGTAGGAGTCTCTAGCCGTAAGGATCGAGCCAACGGATCTGTCGGAATCTCTGAGCTCCGAACAAGGGCAGTGGCTGTGAAAGAGTGACTCACTCATGTGTCTATAAGAACTGCAACAATGGTGGAATAGAAACAGATCATACCTCGAATCATCTCAGGTGATACGTGGTTGTAGGCCTCCACTGCCTGGAGTTGTGCCTGTCTTTGCCCACCAGCTCCCTGTGGTCGGGGCGGGCCTCCTGGTGGTGGTGGTGGTAGAGCCTCAAAGCGTTGCCCACCACCTGCTGCTCGGACAGCTCCTCTGCCTCGTTCGCCTCCTCCCATGCGGACCACCATGGTCGACCCTCTCCCTCTGCCTAGGTGGCCCCTCAACTATCTACTGCTGCTTGACATAGTGGGTCAGGTAGTCACGGGCCATGTGACCCTGCCCGCAACAAGTGTAGCACTGCCTGCCTCTCGAAAGACTGGCTCCGCGCTGTGTGCCCCGCATTGCTGACCCAGTGTCCTGAGGCTGTCTGCATGTGGGTCTGGTCTTCCTGGACCCCTGAGTCATCTGTTGACTGCCCGCTGCGGAAGACTCTACTACGTGCCACCCCGTGGTAGGTCTCGCCGCTAGAGAAGTCTCAGCAAAAAAGCTCTCGATCCAAAGGGATCGCTCCAGTACTCCTGCCTGGGTCGGGATACTGAGGGAGATCAGTGATGCCCGGATCTCATGTCTCAATCCCTTCTCAAGGGTCCGGGCCCGGAAGAATAGGTCCCATACCATGTCGGTCGAGTAGCGCGAGAGATCGGTGAATCTCACCGAGTACTGGGCGACCGTCAAGCTGCCCTGCCGCAGGTGAAGAAGATCCTGGATGCGCAACGCACGGAGGGTGGCTGGGACGAACTCTGAGTGGAAGAGGCCCTCAAAGTATGTCCAGATGAGAGATGCCTCATCGTGCACCTGGATCGTCAAGCTCCACCATCGTCCTGCTGCTGCGTTCAGTAGGCTCGCTGCAAGGATCACCATGAGGTCTACTGGTATCCTCACTAGTCTGAAAACTTGAACAACTGCCTCCAACCAGTCCTCAGCTACTTGGGTGTCCGTCTCCCCATGGAACCTTGGCAGTCGCTGGCGCTGGAAATCATGCAGTGCACTAAGGCGACTTGCATCGTCAACGGCTGGTGCTGGAAGCATCGGTGGCTCGGCGGGTAGAGGTACCGCCGGTGCCTCTGCTGTCAAAGGGCCCTGTACCAAAGCCTCGTCGCTCGACGGGCTATCGTCACGTACCACTCTCGAAACCCTAGATGGATGTCGTCGTGGGGTCATCCTGAAAGGAAACAGGTGTGCCATGGTCAGAACAGTATACCTGGTGAGCTGACATAAATTAATCACAAAGAAAACTTGAAACACACATGCAATCAATGTTTTCGTGCATTAAGTCGGAAATCAGAAGTCAGGGTCCTGGTGTACGGATACGTCGGCCACCGCACCAACACTGGGCTCCCTGGACTGATAACCACATCCAATACGCTAAACACTATTGCTTCACATAGAAAAGATCAGAGTCCGCGGTAGAACCGAACTCCTCTGATACCAATTTGTCACGACCCGTCCTCGGGGCCCGTGCCGTGACTACCCCAAGCCCGCCTTCCATAGGCCAGGGGCTGGCGACTAGCAGCAAGGCGTAAATCCCGGAAAAAGGGAAGACATTTCCCTTCTAAAGTAAACAAGAAGCATAGAGTAAGCAAGCGAAAAAAAGTAAACACTAAGTAAAAGCTGGTACAACAGTAAGTGCCGGAAAGTAAAGGGGCCGGAAATACAAGCCCAACTATAAAGTACAACTAAAAGGGAAAAAACAGCAACTGAAAAGTAAAGTCGCAGCGTCGAGCCATCCTCTGGAAGTCCCACCTGATGGGTTGGTATAGAAATCCTCCACTGCTCCTCGGGTCCAGCCGACCGCTCCGAGTGCGTCCCGCCCAGTGGTCCACCTCCAGGTACCATCCTGCTCCACAAGCCTCCACCACGATCAGCACTGTCCGTCGTCTGCAACCAACACAATGTAGTGCGGGCATAGCCCGTGCAGGGGTGAGTATAAGCTACTCAGTAGGGACCCAGAGACCCCCGAAGGTCTTCCAGAATCCACAAAGGATAAACCACAAAGGAAAGATACAAATCACAAAGTAATATCCGACACGGGTTAGGTATATGCCCATACATATACCTAAGTCATCAATTCTCGCTCGGCTCCAACATCCGAGCTCAAGTACAACCCAGTCCACACAGGAAAGAAAAACGTAAATCCACACAGGATAGCACAACACAATCCACAAAGGAAAGAAAAATGTAAATCCACATATGGTAGCACAACACAATCCACAAAGGAAAGAAAACAGGGTTTTTAGCTCACACAGGTATACTTCTTCGAATGACGATAGAGATGATCACTGATCCATCTAAGTCGTCGGACCCACAAAGGATGGATAGGTACTAACACCCGCAATGACCCACAAAGGATCGATAGGTAACTAACCCCCGCAAAGACCCACACAGGATCGGGCCCACACAGGACCAGTAGGCGCTGGCTCACACAGAACCACTGACCGTTGACCCACACAGGATCGGACCCACACAGGATCGGTAGCACTGACCCACAAAGGATCGCTGAGTGTTGTAGTCGTCGCCGTTGAATCCACGAAGTATCTCTGCACAGTCGTAGTCGTCATAGTAGCAGTCGCAGCAAACTCTAGGGTTCCCGCACACAGCAAACTCGTTCAGGAGGGTCCGCTCCACGAGCCGAGAGGCTGATACATCAACTGACACATAGTCCAGAATTTATGTATCCAAAAGTTCCGTATCGTCATCAGGAACTCAACGTCGCAGACGGTGCGTCAATCGGACGCCCGGTCTGAGAGATATTGACTTTTTCGTCCCAGGGGCCCGGTTGGTTTTTAAGGCAAAACCAACCCGACCGTACTCCACCTACATCCAAACCTCGGGCGGAGTATGCCAAAAGATCCGTCTCACATAGAGGAAAACAACAAAGTCGAAAACACTTCAATCGAACGTCCGAAACTCAAGATATGAGCGTTTCCGCTCCGAGGGTCCGGTTGGTTTCGTGTACGAACCATCCTGGCCAAACTCAAAGTAATCCGAAACCTTGAGTGTGATATACCATAACAACCATCTCGATCCAAGGATCGCATCACCGCTGACAGCACATCGTTCGGAGGCCCGTAGCTCAACTTCCGGGCAAAAGACCGAAAACGGTCCGAAGACGGGGGGTCTGGGCCCGGACTCACCCGGCCCAACCCCCCCTGGTTCGGACCCAGTTCGGCGTGGCAAGGTACGGCCAGGGCGCGACCCGGCCGGTCGGGCCGGACCCTCTTGGCTCAGCCGAGCGGCCGAGCGAGGGAGCCGTGGGGCGCTGCCCCCGCGGGATGAAGGTGCCGCGGCCCACGTGGGGCCACGCTGGAGTCAGCGGACGCGGCTTTGCCGCGTCCCGGGCGTGCCGGACCCGCGCGGCCGCGGCTTCAGCCGCGGTGGCGCGCCGGGGCACCGCCGGCGACCCGCACCGCCGGTGGCTTCCGCGGGCCACCGGAGTTGCTCTGGTGGTCCGATTTCCTCCCCGTTTGCGCCGAAGCTCCTCCCGGGTCCCGTTCCTCACTGTGGAAACAACGGATTGTCCCTACGGCATGTTTTGTCGTCGCCCGCCAATCCGCCCATCAACGAAGAACTGCGGAGGGTTGTCGGGCCGTGTTTGTTTGGCCCGCACCCTCCGTGTTAGATGATAACAGTCGGGAGAAATAATCAACACAAGAAAAAATAACAAATAACAATTTTAATAAATTAAAATTGTTCTTATGAAACCGGGTTTCTTGTTTTAAAAGAAACAATCACGAGAATTAAAGATTGTTCTCAAATAAAAATCCCTCCCTCGTCAAGTCGTTGCATGCGCGTTCTTCGCAGAATTGATCACCCCGGAAGGAGGTGATCGTCGCGTCGCGGAAGGGCGTCGCATCGTCGCGGAAGAGCGTCGCATCGTCGCAGAATACGGTGTCGCATCGACAAACACTGAGGTTCAAGAACAAATAGATTTAATTAATAATAATTAAATCCATATTGTTGTTAATAATCCACAAAGAATTAAAAAGGAGTGAAACCCCTTACCTTGTCCTTGTCGATCGAAGGTTGTCGCGGGGTTGGATTGTCGCAGAAGAAGAATCGTCGGCGTCACGGTACTTAGCGTCGCGTCATCGATCTCTGAGGGCACGGCGTTCTTCATCTCCCTTCTTCGAAGGCCGACGTTCTTCGCGTTCTTCGCGTTCTTCGCATTCTTCACGAAGGAGGATGAAGAACTTGAGGTTTCTGTCAAATCCTCTCAATGAACAACACTTAAGAAGAATAGCGTTGGTCTTATTTTATTAACATGACAACAAACGAAAAAATAGATAAGTTAAATAATGACCCATTAATTCATAGAATTAATTCAACGAAGTTAACCGCCCAATTAAATGGTTGGTTAAGAATTTAAAAAAACTCATCAGTTGACTTTCATAATGACGGGTTTTCGCGGGGGCGTTACTTAGCGGAAAAGAAACGGTGGGGCTCGTGCGGGCCCCACCTCAAAAATATCCTACCAAGAGGGTAGGATATTTTTGGATAGCACCCTATCCGCTTCAACTCAGCTTAAGAAGCTTAAAGTGGATTTCAAGTGGCTTTAAGTGAAATAAAATAAAGTTTGTCGTACCAATTATTTTATTTCTTAACTTTAAGCCCAAAAATTAAAAACCAAACCTGAGCAAACACAACTCCGGAAGAGGCGTTTCTAAGAAAAAACCGGCACTGTGATTCCATCGGTGCCCTCAAAATTCGATTCCGAGCACTGGTTTAAAAGTTAGAAAAACCCGCTCGTCCGTTCACTGAATGTACCCGAGCCAAACTTCGGAAAATGATTCCGGGCACACCGGGCCTCGGAATCAGGTGCCGTCAGAAACTGAGCTCTTATAAAATTACAAATGAAATTAAGAAAAAAATTCCCTTGAAATTTACGAGTCTTTACATTTTAAGGGATTACATGGGATGGAAAAAATATAAATAGGTAGGGATTACTGTAGTTTAATAGGATTTTAATTATTCTTAGTAATAAGATAATTTTCGAGGGAAATATTAATCAAATTAAAATATTAGATTATAAATTAATTATCTTAAGAGAGAAATAGAATATAAAATGAATTAAAATCATTATTGGAAGTAACCAGGTTTAGAGAAATGCATATCAATAAGAATAATTCAAACTCAATGAGGGTATTTGAATTAACAAAGACCCTTACAACCTTTATATATTTTAAATAAAATTAAATTTTGATAAATAACACATTTAGGATCCTTCAAAACCATGAATTATATGAATATGGAAAAATTCATTTATTAATAATTTATTATCCTATATCATAGATTTCATGTTAAACAATATAAAATATGTCTTAATAAATTAATTTTAAGATAAAGAACCCCTTAAATTAATTCATGAATTCCACTAAATAGATTGAATATATAGTATTGAAAGAATAACTATATTAATAAAATATTTTTTTAAAATATATATATGTACATTGATAAATTAAATTTAATATTATTATATATATTTATATTGGTCAGTTATTATATATATTTAATATCATGTGCGAGTAATCTATATCATTTTGAACATTATTCGTAATTATGATGTTGTTATTCATAATTATCCAAAATTTCATGATTAATAGATCAAAAAAGGTACTATATTTTATTATTTATAATTATTTATAAGTTTATAATTTCATTCTATGTGAGTTCTTGTTATTATCCTTAAAGATGAAATCAACAATGAACTTGTTTTAGAGATTTTTAATAAATGAATGTTTATATTATAGTTAATGAATTTAATTTCAATGATACCATTTCAAAAACAAAATAAAAAACATTATTTACTTATTTCATTAATATATTATTAGTAATTATGTTTTTATAATAATCTATGATATTATTATTTTATCATTGTTCAAGTAGGTGGTTAGATCAACCAAAACATGAACATACCAATATTTATGAATGAGTGTGGTTATGAATGTAGTTTTTTTGGAATATTATCATTTTTAAATAATAAAAATCATTTGATATTTTAATATTCTGAATAGTATTTTAAGATAATTTAATGAATAATATGAAAAATATATGAATAATGAGATACATTAATTCGTGGGGGTGGTAGTCCCCATAATCAAATGAAGAATAATTTCATTTTTCTTAATGAAAAGGAGAAATATGGCTAATTTATAGTATAAAAATATAAGTAAATTAATTATGATATAAATAATTAATTTGAAAAATAATATTTGGAAAAATATACCTGAAAGGGAATGATATAAAAATACTATGTTACAAAAAATTCAGTATTATGTGTAGAAATTTGAGTTCCCTAGGAGGATTCCTTTTAAAGGAACAAAATATGACAAAATAATATGTCGATAATCCTAATGATGTGAAATATAATTTTTTGGATGTAAATAATTTATTATTTTTATAGGAATCTAATATTTTGGACTGTCCATGAAAGGGTTGTGAGAAGACCATTCTAAAAGTTGTCAGAATGTCTTTTTTGTAGATATTTCATCTTAATATAATGATAAAACATGTTTTACATATAAAAATGGCCTAAACATGGAAAATAATAGAGTACGGATAATTTTTTCTCATGGAAAACCAAAAATACTCATTTGGAAAGCATTTTTATACATGTTTGGCTCTTTATCCCTTTGGTAAACACTATTTTACCTTTTTTTACCTTTACAACAGTAATTAGTTTTTACCAAAGAAAATATAATTCTTATTCCTAAAATTGAAATAGTTATTATTACATAATATGGAACATATAATTAAAAATTATAAATATATTTGGTTAAAATAAATTTTTTTATATAATGAAAAATAAAAAAAATTAACGTATAACATAATGAAACAAATTATTGAGAAAAATATTACTTTTGTTCTAAAATGCCAAAAAATAGGCTTGTATATTTAAATTAAAATTAAAAAATACACAATTTTACTTAAATAAAATATATTTAGTCGTTGAATAGGTTTCATAAGTTTTAGGTTATTATTATATTCTAGTGATTCCATAAAAATTCACATTATTTGTAAAAACATTCTTTTGAACAATTCACTAAAAATCATTTTTTTCAAAAAAAATAAAAAAATAAGACAATTCTGAAATTATAATTTTTTTTATTTTTTATGTAAATAAAATTCTAGAATTCTAGAGTTTATTTTTTAAATAAAAATAAAAAATTCAAAGAACACTACTTTTATTTGAAAAACAATCCTCTTGAACATTAAGTGTATTTGATATTATTCCATAACAATTTCTATTTTAAAAAATTAAAAACTAAATATTATCATTATAATAATTTTCAAAAAAATTATTTATTTTTTTAAAATTATATTCAATTAATTGAGTAGGATAAATACATTTAACAGTATTTTTTATTTATCCTATAAAAATAATTTTTTTTAACTAATCACACTTTTTTATTATTTAGAGGTGTAATTATTCTTATAGTTTTCTTAAAAAATTAAATCATATTTTGAATGTTTTTGGTCATATGTTCTTTGGAGATTAAAAAACTATTTACTTAATGAAAATATACGATGAAACCTCTAGTCATTATATTTTCCCCCTAAATAAATTATATTCCCATAATTTTAATTAACACTCACTAAGGAAAATATCAAAGTGTGTCTAAATTGTAGACATTAAAAATTATATAATTTATGAATTTATATAAAATTATAAACAAAAGAGACATATATATTTTTTATCAAAATAGTATTTTCCCAAACATTGAGTTTTTATCCATCCATTTGAGGAAAGAGTCTGTTGTTATCAAGACCCACATTATACAATTTTCATATAAAGGTAGGTTATAACCATATTTTCATATATTATTAACCATAGGTTAATATTAAATTTTATTTACTTATTACAAATATTTTTTTACTCTATTTAGTGATAACTAATCCATTTTAAAAATGAAATTAAATTCATTTAAATGAATAATTATACACTTTTCTCAAGGCACGTCACCATAAATTTAAAATCAGTATACAATAAAATATAAAGTTTTATTTGATAATTAAATAAATGAGACAATAGTTTAATTACCCTTGGGTACATACAATATGCACAAGAACAAAATCCAATAATTCACTCAGAATATAGTGTGGAGAATATGTTTTCCTAAATTATCACAGTCCAATTAAGTAGTTGAAATTGGATATTATTTCCCTTGTTCCCATGGTTTATGAGGTTATTAATACTTATAATTCTTGTCAAAACATAGAATTATCATTCAATTTACATAATTCCTAATGTCCATGTATGTTAGGTATTCACATTTGGATTGTTTAGTGGACAAAATTCTAGTAAAATATATTATATTTTTGAACCTCCCACCTCTCTTTGGGAATCATGATCTCAATGACCAACCCTTAAGAAATTGAAAAGTTTTCATGTTCCTTTGATACATTTCATTGGGTATTTATTCCCATATATTGTTCATGGAGGAAATTGAATCTTATTTATTTCATAAACTTCCTCAATATAAATTCGAGGAGACTTCACCCTTCTACTCTTAGGTGTGTTTGAGAGATAAAAAAGACTCACGTTGTTAATCATAACATGAGAAAAGTTTGGGGAAAATAGCAACAATATTTTCAATAAAAACGTCAATCCCAATTTGTTTTTAGTACCATCACCAGATTTTCCATCATACCATTATTAACATAGTTTCACATTACTCAATATATTACTTGAATAATAATGCTAATGATAATGATACATAATTCTGTAATGATTAATAAAGGAAAAAATTTAATTTAAAAGGAAAAAATAAGAAATGACATTCATAACCTAACTTATAAATATCCTTTTTCCCATGTAGTTTACTTATTATTAATAATCAATTAGGTTCTATTAACACAACATAACTATGTTATCAAATCATTCTAATAGTTCATAAAGAGAATGTGATTAACTAAATAATATCCCCCTGAGTGTCATTATAGATGTCATGTCTTCGGACTACTCCTCATGCACCAAGTGAATAATGAGTTAATAATTGACAATAATTTTTCAGGGTGATTACCCTTTGGTTAATACATTCTATAAACATATCCCATTTCCAATATATAGATATTTATATAATTATTAGGAAAACCATATACTCAAAACATTACCAAAATATTAGGAAGCTATTCTATACAGATACTTACACCTTATATATGTCCCTTATACTAATATCTATGGATTTCATTAAATTTTTCTCATATTAATCCTATAAAATAACTAAATAATACTAAAAAAATTTCTAAACCCCACTCTAATACCAACAATAAAAACCAAATTAAAACATATCATTATTTTGCATCATATATATAATTTAGAAATTTAATTTCAAAAAATAACCTAAAAACCCAAAAATAGTAGCTTTAGTGTCCTTGAAGATTATATATAAAAGAAAATACTTTTACGAATCTTGTGAACATTTCCTGATAATCTAACCCCACTAAAATCCCTTCTAGACTGATAATAAGTTACACTCATCTTTATAACCAAAGGGATATAAAAATAATAAATAGGTGATCTCCAATGCTCATTAAGGGTAAACATAAGTGATAAAGATAAAATATTATAAGTGTCCATAATTTGAGTATATGGGTATAATCAATATATAAAGGAAAATAATACCCAAAAAGTCATATAACATCAATCGTGAGTTAAGGCATCAGTATTGGCATGACAAAAGACATAAATCAAAAAAAAATTGGAAACATTAGTAAAAACCATGATCCATGAGATGATAACATATTCACATGAACATGCATAACAGTGTGGCATAAACCTAGGAATAAGAAAACATATAATTTTGAACATAGATTAAGCACAATTATACCTAAACATAATATTGTGATCATAGATTATCTATAATTATACCCAACCAAAACCATTTTAGTATATCATTACAAAACTTTTACCCCCCCCCCCCACAAAATCGTGTGACAATAGCTAAAATATTATTTTACCTATAGACAACCATGTGAAAATTTCTAAACCATAATTATACCCATAAAAAAATTTATAATCACAATTTAACTACAATTATAACCACACATAACAATGTGTGGAAATATTAATTGAAATTTTACCCACACAATGTGTTATGATCGTATTTTAAAATAAATTAAACTCATCCACAGTTTTTTAGCATAGTTCATCGACATCTATACACATATACAATATTATGAGAATATCTTAACCTAAATTATGCTCATACAAAATATTATGACAAAATATTTACCAGAATTATACCCACATATAGTATTTTGAGAATAACATAACCATAATTATACCATTAAAAAACCTTGTGATCATATATTAACTTAAATTATATCCACACATTACCTTATGATCATATCATAACCATAATTATTTCCACACACAAAATCATTATCTCATGATATAAAAAACCATAAACAATTTATTAGAGGGTGACATATCATTATCTATAAATATTTTTACCACATGAAAATAATTATTCCTTATATCATAGTGAACCACTATAAAGAAAAATATATTTCACAACATTTTCCAATGGTGTTACCAGAAGTAATTTCAAGAATGTAAACAATTGATACCAAAGATTATATCACCCAAATAAAGTATTTAAAAATAAAATTTAGATTTAAATTTATTAAATATAACTTTCTTGTAAATAATTATTTTTAATCTAATGAATAAAATGGTTTTAAAATTATAAAAGGATTTTTAAAAAATGTTTTTAACTTTGGCTTATGTGATAATGTTATGGGTCACATTGAAAAGCCATTTTTTGAAAGGCCAATTTTATGAAATTATCAGGTTGAAATTTTAAAAATTAATATTTGCAAATAAATACCAATAATTAATACTTAAAAAAGGAATAATGTTCTCAAAAAGTGGATTTAGAAACATTTAAAAAAATCTTTTTCAAATAGTCACAAAAAAGAGTTATAAAAAGAAACTAAAATTATGAAGGAATAAAAGAGAAAAATATATAGAGTATTATGTTTAAAAAAATAAAATAACATATCCTTGGAAACACAAGAATTTTATATAAAATAAATCTGGAGAGGAATATAAAAAGAATTGATTTTAAAATGATCAAATACATTTTTAAAAATTTTGATTATTTTTTTTGCTAAAAAAACATTTAAAAGATTAAAAAACAACCTTTTAAAAAATTAAGAAGGTAATTATAGTCATCATATATAATATCATATAACTAGGTTTCAAATTATTATGTATAACCTTAGTCTTAAGTGAAAATATGGATAATGTGGGGAAGACACCATTAAATAAGATGATAATTGTTTTAATAATGATATACTTTTTGAGGTATAAATTCATCAAGGAAAAATATTTTAGTTTAAAAAAAATTATCCAAACATTGGTATATATATTAAAATAAAATAAATTAGTTGGTTTTAATAAATAAACTTATAATAAAAATGTTCAAGAATAAGCATTCTAACCCAATAATGGTGTTAAGTTAATAAAGGCCATTATAAAATTTTTATTCTTTGAATCAAAAGAAGTTTAAATAAAAAGATTTATGGCTACTTAGCCACCATAAAATTACATTAATATGGTAAATTTAATTAATTAGGTAGTAATCACACCATATCAATGATTTCAAGGTCTATAATAAGAAATATCTTCCAATAAATTAAATTTGAGGCAAAGAACCCCTTATCATAATTCCAAACTTCGACAAAAGATCTTGAATATATTATATAAAAAAATTAACTATCCTAATCACCAATTTAATAACCTTAATAATATCTATAATCTTTTATAAAATTCATTTATAATTATTAGAAGATTTATATTACTTAGATATTTTATATTTTCAAGATCATGTGTGAGTAATCTTTATTATTTTGAACTAATTTTGTAATGAAGATATTGTTATACATTATTATTTGATATATATAATTATAAGATCATAAAATGATCTAAAATATATCATTTAAAACTCTTTATAATTTTATATTTTCAATCTATTTTAGTTTTTTTTAATGATTCTTAATGTTTAAATCATCGATGAAAATGTCTCAATGATTTTCAATGAAAAAACATTGGTTTTCAATTAATGAGTTTAATAATAATATTACAATTAAGAAGAAAATAATTCATTATTTAATTATTACTATAATATATTATTAGTAAATATTTTCTCATAATCATCCATGATATAACTTTATTTCATTGTATAAGTAGATGGTTACACTGAACCAAACATGAAAAAACTATAATTAATAGATGTGTATGGTTATGAAAGTTGTTTATATTAGAATAATATCATTATTAAAGAGTGATAAGGATAGTATTTGTGTATTATTAGTTTTTTGAATCATGTTTTAAGATTTATTAATATATTTTATATAAACTATATAAAAAATGAGATATGTCACTTCGAGGAGGCGGTAGTCCATGAAAACAGAAAAAACATTTTCATTTTTATTAAATGAAAAGGGTAAAGGAGGTTAATGGTCATTTCCAAAATACAAAAAAATTTATAATAATATAAATATTTAGTTAATTATATTATATCGGTAAAAATAGATTTGAAATAGATATAGAGAAGAGAAAAAATATTGGGGAATAGTTGGTACTTACATTGGGATGTTTGAGTTTCCCTTGGTGGATTTCGTCAAAAGGTAGGTTTTAAGAACATGTATTGTGTACAGTAGATTTTTGAAGTGAATGATGATTCAATTGGAATTATATTAGTTAGAGTTTAAATATTATACTCAAATTTTAGAACTATATTGAATGGGTTTTGATAGGCCACAATAATAATTTGTGAGAATTATTTTTTTTGAAATATTTCATTTTAATATAATGAGGGAACATGTTTCAAAACTCAATAAGATTCCAAAATATATAATAATATAGTATAGTTTTTTCATCAATATAAAATTACAAATAATAATTATAAATGGGTTTTAAACATGTTTAACCCTTTAGCCTATTGGTTAACCAATTTTACACAATTGGGTTTTACAGCGTTAACTAGTTTTAACTCAAGTAATTCATTTTTATCCCTAAATAAATGGTACATATTAAATAATATGTAACTTATAGTTAAATTTTTTTAATAGATTCTATTATATTCCTTCCAAAAAATGTGGAAAATTAATATTAAAATAGAAAATGCATAATGTATTAAAAACAATTTTGGAGGAAAATAATACTTAAATTCTATAACAAAACATTTTGGTTAGTTAAATAAGATAAAATATTGAAAAATTAAAGGTTACTTAAAAATATATTTTTGGTTATAAAGATCATTTCATAAGACTGATTTTAGTCCTATACCCTAGTGATTCCAAAAAAGTCACTATATTTGTAAAAGTGGTGTTTTTGACTATTTCCCTCAAAATAAATATTTTCATAAAAATAAAACATAATAGTAATAAAATAATTTTGAAATTAAAAATTAAAAAATATTATTGATTTTATATAATTAAAATAATAAAATTAATGAATCAATTTCTATATGAAAATATAAAATATGAATAAACTGCTTATATTGAAAAATTTCCTTCAAGAATATTATGTGTTACTGGTATTTATCCTCATAAATCTATAATATAAATAATTTAATATAGAATATTTGAATAATAATATTAAAAAATCTTTCATTTTAATTAATTTTCACTTTAAAATGTTATCAAAGAAAGAAAATTCTTTTTAACCATATATGTTATTTATCCTCTTAATGTTTGAATTTTAATTAGTTAGTATGTTTTTGTTTTCAAGAGGTTTTATTAGTATTATATTTTTATTTAATAATTCTACTATAATATATCATGGATAGATTAAATTTATTATTTTATATAGATAAATATAATATTTATTTAAGTAAAATACATAATGAAAAATCAATTTGTTTAACCATATATCATAGAAATTAGGACAATTATTTTTTTAGTTTCTATTTTCATTTTTATTTTATATATTATACTAGTTTTTATCATTGAATAAATTTCAGATTTCAAGTTTTATGCATGAATATTCAAATTTTGGAAAATTATATACTCTCTTCAACTATGATACCATGTTTTAATGGATCTTTGAGAAGAATAATGAAGTGGATGTCATAGATGGAGCATAAAGAGAAAAAATAGATGAATAAGTGGATGAAGGGAGGAAAAAGAGGTAAAATATTTTTTACAAGAATGGAAAAACATCTATACATGGGGTACAACCAATCATCTTGGTTACTTTGATGATTATGAAACACTTTTATATTAATCCAGTGATCACCCAAATGATAAAAAAATCAATTCCATTTTCTTAGCTACTATATGAATCCCAGACACACATATATAAAATTTTAATGGAATCTATGATTGTTTCTGGTTCAATAACTATTATAATGATTTTGTAAGGTTAATTTTATTCATATTTTATTTAAAATAAAATTTAAATGAATGGATACAAATCCTGGTACCACATTCTTTAATTACATGGTATGATAATGAATTTAATGTCATAAAAATATTATTTCCCGCCTCTAAATATTTTAATATTAATGTAGACATTATAATTTCAATAAATATGATAAATAATCACTTTAAAGTGCATGTGAGATGTTTGTGGATTATTTAAAGAAATTTACTCATTGTGGTATAGATATATTGGTACTATTCAATTAATTTTACAAGGGAATTTCTTAGGTAAATATTTTAATAATAGATGTCATTATTGGATGTTCATTAATGAAGAACAATCATAGAGAGAGATATGAATTATTAGACATAATGTCCTAAAACAACCGCCAATGGAAAATTAAAGGAGTGAAAAATAGTGTATCCTATATGGTAGAAAAAAATGGATGAATGTATGTCCAAATGGAGGCCTTGAAAGAAAAGATAGATATAATTATTTTCATACTCCTATACAAAGGATTATAAAGATAGGATTCCAATTATGTCTATTTTATCTATCAAAAATATGTTTTGGTTTAGAGTTCGTAAAAAATCAATGGTATTGAGAAATATTTATATTACTCCAAAAATAGCATTGAAAATCTATTCCAAGACAAATCACTTCATTAATGTACACATTTTAAACATTCAGGAAAAACATTGGGGATACCATTAATGAGTTAAAAGATGATTCATAAGATAAAATGGCTTCTATATAAAACCTATATTTCCAATTTTGATAAATTATAAACTAAATAAAGGAGTGGAAAATAAGGGTACTAATTTGGGTCATAATGGTTAACCATTATTGATAATTAAATGTTATCACCTTGAGAATTGATAAGCACATTAAGGTTATTATTAAAGAATATATAAAAAAATAGAAAACAATTAACAAAAAATAGAATTTAATAGATGGAAATATGATGGAGGAGGAAAATAAAGTTGATAAATAAGTTTCATAAGAAGAACCACCACCCTAAAAATAACCACAAAAATTCATTGAATGGATGAAATAGGAGAATACATATGAAAAATCTGAAAATTTGAGGAAATTTTCCTGAAATATCTTATTCACGTACCATTTTATGAATATTTAGAAAATATACTCAATATCATTTGTTTATGAAATAAATTGTTTCAAACATGAGGATAATTGAGGATGCAAGTACAACAACACTCACATGGGAATGATCATCCATGGTTTGAAGAAGTCTATGCATGAATTAATATGATCCTAGTAATTTTTCAATTCTTGTTAATATTAGATTTTATATTTTTGTAAAATATTTTTGTGGACTATGTGTGAGTGTAAAAATCCTGTCATAATCTACATTTAGGAGACTTAAACTTTTTAATAAAATTCCCACTAGAACTTCTACTCAATTTCAAGACACTAAAAGTGATATATCTATGACTCTTGATTGATTATATTTTAGTTTAATTGGATGAATTTAATTTTTTAATGGATTTCATGATTCTTATGATGGATAAATAGATAAAATACATTATTATAGGAATTAAATTTTTAGTAACAAGAAGACTGTAACATTCATGACCCAGAATCCACTAACAAGTACCATGATCCAGGTTGCCACACGACCTCAAGCACACATCCTTGTATTCAATAGGTTTCCAACTAGTTGTGATGGTATAATGAATTTCATAGGGAGACCATACCCTCTCTATCAATTTCACAAACTAGATATTTTTGTCAACCAAATAGGAACCTGAACTAATCCTTTGAAAGGGATGAAGTGAATTCCCTATCCCCATGGTCTGGGAGATGTTCCCATGAATCATAAATAAATGATTGGGAATGATTTTCCTGATTTTAGAAACATAACAAACCCAACTATAGTAATTAAACCGAATATAAAGTTTTTTAAACAAATAGGACTTAAAAATTTCATAACTGAATTACATAGTCTTAAACAAAACCCAAGAGGAACAAAACTACAAAGTAGTAGCATGACTAACTAAAAAACTGACACATAGAAAGGGGGAATCACCCTTAATCCATCACCGCAACACCACACTAAGGAAGGAAGAAAACAACCCAATCCACCCTCTCCAAGGTCCTTTCCCTTACATGTTTCATGTTTTACCAAGTCATCTTACACCCAAAGAGTTAATTATGGAGTGAGCCTAATCCTAGTCAGATAACACTCAATAATATACCATGTGATAAAAACTTTAAGACAAGAATCTTTCTAGTTTTCAGAAGCATGAAATTCTAGTGACAATTTCAAAGAGATTCTACTTAAAATCAAAACATTTTTTAATCGGGAGACATTAAAGGATAAAATTTTAATGAAAACAAACATGCTGCTAAAATTACCATCCATACACACTGTATGCAAGAAGTAGTAACAATATAATCAATTATCACTAGTCACGAGAACACCCCTAGGTACTAGCTAGTTGTGGGACCCTAGGTACATCATATCTCAGAGTAAAAGTAACCATAACTAATAACCTTCTTATGCATGATCCACTAGGTGGGGATACTCAAATATCCTAGTGGTCCCCAAACATCATCAAAGTTTTGTTAGTGTGGTCATCATCAATATGTCTAACTGAAACAGAGAAGAGGACACTACTAGATCACTATCATAATAGTCCCATTCCATCCACATAGATACCCGATCTTCCCTCATTGTGCTCAAACAAGTTCTACATGTTATAAAATACAATTTTCACATTAAAATTCCGTTTCTAAATCACACACACACCAAACAGAACCAACCCATGTCTCTCTCTCTTTTTGTATTCAAATAAACCATTTAAAATTTTCATAAAAAATTTCAAGATGTATGACAAGCCTCTGCACATAAAATCCATTAAAAACCATTATTTAAGGCCATATTTACCCCAATACCATACCAAAATATAAATTGAATCTCTATCCTCGTTTAGTAAATCAGATCTATGAATCTTAAAATGATCTCAAATGGTACAACGTGGATTTCACATTGAAAACACACATTTTCATTCAAAAATGCTACTTTAAACTTAATCACTTAATCAATGCTAAAAAATGGGTTTTAAACCACACACAATGGATTATGAACATTATAAATATGATAATCAAGAAAGATAATTTCATCAAAGAATCTTTACACATGAAACAACCTACCTGAATTATTAAAAACCCCAAATATTTGTGTGAAACTTAAACTACACTAAAACCACACTAAAAGTGAATTAAAATGAACCCTAACCAAGAATATTGAAGCAATAAACTATATATTAAACCCTAGGGACGAAACCCTAGCTTCTGGAAATTTAGAACCAGATGAAGGAGGTAAGAAACCCTAGGTAGAAGGAAGGAACGATGAATTCACTTACTTGAATATTCCCAACCAAAACCCCATTAAAAATGGATTCCAAGAAATCATTAGGGAGATTGAAAGCCTTATATGATTGAAATGGTCGAATGGGTGAAGAAAGGGGTGGATTAGGTTTATTTTCAGAAGGGAAAAATTGTTAAAAGCTATTTTTAACACCTGCACACTTTGCACAGTTTATTCACACAATTTATCAAATTGTATGGCCTATTCTAGACACCCAAAAACCATCATTTTCATATAAAATTCACAGGTAGAACATAGGGAGAAACCTAGTGGAAAATATAGGCATAGTATAGAATTGAAAATACAAGAAAAGAAGGACATTGATGTGAAAATTCTCCTAACCATGAAAATAATATGCCCTGGATTGTCAACTAGAAGCACAATCAGAAAATAAGAATGGGTACACTTTCACAACCCATGAAATATACTCCCATGACTCTTTCACACCATTACCATGATAGAAAAGTACCTAGACCAATAAAATACACTTTCCACAATGCTCATTCCCTTGGGAATCCACTATTCACACTGGTCGTTCAAATATTGATAAATTGGGCTCTATCTCTAACTATTCCCAATTTGACATATGAGATAGGTCTAGATTATATATATTAAACTAGGATAAAAGGAGTATTTCATTAATTAATGTCAATTAAGAAGGTAGCGCTGACCAGTATTCCTCACCACCATTCTGCTTGGTGATCTCAAAAGGGCTAACATAACCTGGCATCAGCTTTCCCTGATTCCCCAAATGACAATGGCCCAAACAGGGGTTTTACCTTCAAGAATATCCAATCACACATAGATAAATCAATATCATGACCCCTCTAATTAAAATAATTTTTTTAAAACTATGATCTTTCAATAACTGCATCCTGATTAACATGACCTTTTTAGACATCTCTTTCATAAGGCTTGGCCCCAACTGTGTGGTATCTCCTACCTCATCCCAACAAACTGGTGACCGAAAAGGCCAACCATAGAGATCCTCAAAATGATCCATTAGAATAGAATATTTTTACGTATTATTATAAGTGAAATCGACCAATATCAAATGGCTATCCTACGATCCTTCAAAATCCAAAACCCATATGCTAGAAGAATGTCCTCCAGAATCTGATTTTCCCTCTCCATCTGAACATCCATTTGACGAAGGTATGATGTTCTTATCTTTATTGGAGACCCAAAGGCCTTTTGAGGATTTCCAAAAACTAGTAGGTAAATTGGGGGTCTCTTTCAGAAACAATTGGTGATGACACACTATAAAGTCTCACCACCTCTTGAATATGCAAATGGCCTAGCTCAACAACTTTTGCTATATATATAATCAAAGTGAAGTGGGATGATTTAGTCAAATATCCAATCACCAAAAAGATGGTGTTATTTATTCAAGGTGTACGGGGAAATCAAAAAATAATGTCCATGGAAACATCAACACACTTCCTAGTAGGAATGGGTAACGATTGAAGCAGACTGGAGTGACTTTGATGCTCTTTTTTACCTACTAACATGTATAGAATTTCAAAATAAAGTCAGCTATGTCTCATCTTAAACATGGCGACCAAAAATGACAATGAAAATCATAATAAATTTTTGTATCTCTATGATAAATGACACACTGATATTGGAGGCTATCCTACATCACCACCTTCCGCATAGACAACAACACCATTGCATGATCCTTAATGTGAATAATTCTCTTAGGAGACAAAGACCAATAAAAAAAGTATCCCTACTATGAATAAATTTAATATGTTGAGTCAATAAGGTTTTCCTTATGACTTTTCCATTCCTTCTTGTTTTGAAAATCACAAACACCTTATCTTTAAGAAAATTGCTTTCTTAAGGAAAATCGCTTTTATAAGAAAAATTATCCTTATCATATTTTCATCCATATTTTTCTTAAGTATGAGATTCAGATTCATTTTCTCGGAATCGTTGATACTTTGATATAAAGCATTCTGTTTTAGGATTCAGATTCTGGATAAGAACTATAAGGAAGTCTTATTCTGAATACCGGATATGAACTATGACTAAGTTCTATTCCAGATTCAGGATACGAATTCTGAAGAAGAATTCTCATTATGAATTCTAATGAAGAGTTCTCATTACGAATTATAATGAAGAAATCTCATTCCGAATTCCCATTACAAATTCTGATGAATAATTCTCATTACAAATTCTGATGACGAATTCCCATTATGAATTCTGATGAAGAATTCTCATTACGAATTCTGATGACGAATTCTCATTACGAATTCTAATGAAGAATTCTCTTTACGAATTCTCATTACGAATTCTGATGACGAATTCCCATTACGAATTCTGATAAAGAATTCTCATTACGAATTCTGATGACGAATTCTCATTACGAATCCTGATGATGAATTCTCATTACGATTTCTGAATGACGAATTCCTATTCCGAATTCTCATTCCGAATTCACCTATTAAACAGAATTTGAGTATCTTTGTTTTATACACTCTGAATTAATTCAGACTCCGAAAAATATCTTTGTGTGACTCCGAACTTTTATATTTCTTACACTTCTAAAATTTGTCTACTCTTTACTATTGTTCCTTACACTCCGAACCTTCACTCCAAAGTTTTCATTATGAACTTTTATGTTAGAGTTTAAAACGATGTCGTACTTTCTGTTACATTTGTTTTGTTATAAAATGATGTCATCTATTTTGTTATAAACTAACCGTTGTCTAAGTGAAACGTGTACAGGTCCCTCCGATCTTTAAGGAAAATATGACCATTGGAGAAGGAGCCGACCTTACCTATAAATAGGAGCTCATTTGAAAGAGCTCGGTGCTGATAGCTGATGAAAGTACTGAAAGGCTGACTAATTTGCTTGAAGTGATTTCTAGAGAGAGAGACTCTTATTAACTTTCAAAGCTTCGTGCGACTCCGAATGTTGGTGATTACATTCGAGGGATTCCGGGGATAGGAAGACAGAGGTGCCGACTAACTTGAAGTTCGAGGGCTTCCTTGCTGAGGAAGACAGAGGTTGCCAACTACCTTGAAGTTGAGGGCTTGCGGGGATCGCAAGACAGAGACTCCGATCTTCATATCGAGGCCTTACCCTGGTGTGGGTAAGACAGACTTTCTTGAAAGTATAAATCAAGGGACCTTTATCCAAGGTTGTTGGATACCCTTCTCTTTGGGTTAAAAGACTTATATCTTGTTACTTGTAGTTTAACTACTTGTTTTATTTCCGCTTCATTTTGTATTGTAAGGAAAGTATAACTTTCTTATACTTCCTTATTTGTACTATGTTTCATTTAGATTCTATATGCTTTAAGGTAGAATCTCATATTGTAATCTTTTGTTAAGTTTCATTTTCCGGAACCATATTTCCAGAACCTACGTTCGGAATCTCTTTCCAAGTTTACATTCGGTGTTAGAGGTGTTGTGAATTTGCTTAGTTTAACTTTGTTAAACATAGCCTTTTCCTTTGATTAAGGAAAACATAGTTATTCTTAACTAACTTTAAAGGTTACCAAGGAATTTTTAAAGTATACAATTCACCCCCTCTTGTATATTGAGCATCTACATCACTATTTCGATCCTACAATTGGTATCAGAGGAGGTCTCTGAAATACTTGTACTCACATACAAGTTTTTCTTGCTCACTTTTTCATTCCGAATTTCCATTCCGAACATTTCTCATTCCGAACATTGTTATTACGATTCTTTGCTACTAACAAGTTTGTGTGCAAATTTTTTATAAGTATGGCAGGAATCAATGTTGGATCAATTGATAACTTGAATCTGACAAGACCACCTATCTTTGATGGTAATGACTATGAATACTGGAGAGATCGTATGAAGACTTTTGTTATCAATACTGGAGTAGACAACTTTGTTATGCTTACTGGTGATTATAAAATTCCTCACAAGGAAGTTAGAACCTTTACTAACCAGGAAAAGTAAGAATATCAACTCAACTATAAGGTACTCAATACTTTCCTATGATCAATGACCAGAAATATATATAGCCAAATTTCTTCTTGTGAAGCAGCTAACTGTATATGGAAGAAGTTAGAGGTTACACACTTTGGGACTTCCAAGGTGATTGAGACTAGAAGAGCTATGCTTAGAGTTGAATATCATTGCTTCAATTTTCCTTATGGAGAACCTATCTGTAAAGTTCAACAAAGATTTATGACTATTGTTAACAGTCTATAATCTATGGGAGAGAAAGGATTAGATGATGAAGCTCTTGTGGACAATATAATTGATATTATTCCCAATTAGTGGGAATCCATGAGAACACCTATAGATGAGAACAAGAAGGTAACTCAAATTACTCTTGATGAGCTTTTTGTAACTAATCTAAAACATGAAACCAGAATGAAGAGAGATGCTGACAACATCAAGAAGAAGAATGTAAATTTTACTGTTGCTTTTACTACAACTTCAAATCAGATGAAAGCTAAGACTCCTGAGAGAATAACCAGATCCAAGTCTAAGAAAGTTATTTTCCAATCTGAATATAGTGAGAGTGAAGTCTCAGAAAATGAATTAGCAAATCTTGCTCGAAGGATGTACAAGATATCTGGATAGAGAAATTTTCAATCTAAGTATAAGAAGAAGGACAGGAAAGATAATAAAGATGGAGAAGTTACTTGTTATGAATGTAAAAGAGCTGGACATATTAGACAAGATTGCCCTATGCTCAAAAAGAAAGAAAGAAAAGAAAGGCATTTAGATAGGAACAAAAAGAAGTATTATAAAGCTAAAGCTAAGAAAGTTCTGAAAGCCAATGACACCTGGAGTGCCAGTGGTGGTGACTCTTCAGATGAATCTTCTGATTATGAATCTTCAGGACAGAAGAATCTGGGTCTTATAGCCAGATTACCTATTGATAATCATTGTCTTATGGCTAAGGTACGAAATGCTGAATCATTGACCAATGTTTCTTTAAATTCTAAGGATAGTAAGTGTTATAACTCTTCTGATGAAGAATCATCTTTTGATGAAGAAAATGCTTTACCTACTTATGAAGAAGTCTCTAGGTTTGCTGAACTTCTTGAGACTGAGAATTCCAAACTCAATAAGAAACATGATAAGGCAAACTCTAGGAATTCTATTCTTACAAAAGAGATATCAGATCTTTCTAAAGATCTTGATAGGAAAAATGTTGATTTTGAAAATATTTCAAAAAATCTTGAGGAAGTAAGTTCTGAGAAGAACAAACTTTCTAACGAATTAGAAAAAGTAATTTCTAAGAAAAATGTTTTCGAGCCTAACACTAGTTCTAAAACTAATGATTTTTAGGATAAAAACTTGGTTGTAAAACTCAAGGCCGAAATTTTTTCCTTAAAGAAGTGTTTATCAAACTTTACCCATGGTAAGGAAAATTTTGATAAGATGTATTCCCAAATACGACCTTTAAGAAATAAATCCGGATTTGGTTATACCCATGCAAAACCTATTTTCAGTAACAATTATTGTGTTCCTCAAAGTGCCCCATTTTGTACCAAGTGTCAATGTGGTGGTCACTCGGCAAAGAATTGTTCCTTAAACAAAACTCAATCTCTAGGATTTCACAAAGCTTACTTTTCTAAGAAGATGTGGGTTCCTAAAATTTTATTGTCTAGAAATCTCGAATCCAAACAAGTTTGGATTCCGAAAGTCTAATTTTATACTTGATTTCAGGATAATAAAGAAAGTACCAGCAACAATACATGGTACATGGATAATGGATGTTCCCGGCACATGACTGGCAACAAAATCTTTTTTGAAAAGATTATCAAAACGAAAGGAGGAAAGGTAACTTTCGGAGACAATGCTAAGGGAGAGATTGTTGGTATTTGTAATATTGTGCTTTTAGGTAAAACCCTGATTTCAAATGTTCTTTTTGTTAAAGGTCTTATGAATAACCTCATTAGCATAATTTAGTTATGTGGTGAAGGTTACCTTGTGAATTTTAGGAATGATAAATGCTTAGTTCACAATTCTAAGGAAGAATTTATTCTCTCAGACAATAGGCAAGAGAATGTCTACACTTTGAACCTAGAAGACCTCAGGAGCCAAGATTTACCTTGCCTAAGTGCAATGGAAGATCATTCCTGGTTATGGCATAGAAGATTAGGACACTATAATATTAGAAACTTATGTAAACTCTCTAAGAAGAAACTAGTTAAGGATCTACCGGAGCTTAGATTTGATTCTTCTAAAGTTTGTGATCCTTGTCAATATGGAAAGCAACATAAATCTAGTTTTAAATCAATCGGTGAAGTCTCATCAACTGATGAATTACAGTTAGTGCACATGGATCTTTTTGGTCCAACACAAACTGGAAGTATTGGAGGCAAATACTATGTGTTTGTTCTAGTTGATGATTACACTAGATTTACTTGGGTCTATTTTCTAGCAAAGAAATCTGAAGATTTTTCTTATTTCAAAAGTTTTAGAGCTCAAGTTAAAAATGAGAAAAACCTTCCATTGAAAACTATTCATAGTGATCATGGAGGAGAATTTCAAAATTCTGATTTTGAAACTTTTTGTAGTAAGAAAGGTATTACGCACAATTTTTCAGCACCTAGAACTCCTCAACAGAATGGTGTAGTTGAAAGAAGAAATAGAATTCTTCAAGAAATAACTAGAACCATGTTGAGTGAATATTCTATTGCTAGACACTTCTGGGCTGAAGCCATAAGTACTGCTTGTTATACTATAAATCGAGTTTTGATTAGACCTTTTCTTAATAAAACTCCTTATGAGTTATGGAATGGTAGAAAACCTAGACTATCCTACTTCAAGGTTTTTGGTTGCAAAGTATTCATTTTGAATACTAAAGATAATCTACATAAATTCGCACCAAAATATGATGAAGGAATTTTCCTAGGATATTCCACAACTTCTAAGGCTTATAGAGTTTTTAATAAAAATACCTGTACTATTGAAGAAACAGTACATGTAAAGTTTGATGAGTCAGATCCTTTTGTTTTTAAACCATCTCAACCTACATATTCGGATGTGTTTTCAAAAACTGATTATCAACCTTTGATAGAAGAACCTTCTGATAAGGAAATTGTTCTAAAAAATACTTCTGAAACATTTACCCCAGAATAATTTCTACCCTATGTTGATGAACTGGTTTTACAAAACCCAAATCAGGTGTTTCTTAAGAATCATCCCAGTGATAGTATCCTTATTGATGTAAACCAACCTGTAAGGACTAGAAGTTCCTTAAGAAATGAAATAGAACATATAGCTTTTCTTTCCCAATTAAAACCTAAAAGCACTGATGAAGCATTAAGTGATGATGATTGGATCAAAGCAATGCAAGATGAACTAAATGAATTCGAAAGGAATAAAGTCTGTACCTTGGTTGAAAGACCTAAGGAAACCTCTGTTATTAGAGTAAAATGGGTTTTCAGAAATAAATGTGATGAAAATGGAGTCATTGTTAGAAATAAAGCTAGACTTGTTGCTAAAGCCTATAATCAACAAGAAGGAATAGACTATGAAGAAACCTTTGCTCCAGTAGCTAGACTTGAATCTATTAGTATTCTACTTGCCTTTGCAGCATTCTTTAATTTCAAACTTTTCCAAATGGATGTGAAATGTGCTTTTCTTAACGGTTATGTTCAAGAGGATGTTTTTGGTGAACAACCTCCTGACTTTGAAGATACAAAACATCCGGATCATGTTTTTAGACTTACCAAAGCTTTGTATGGCCTTAAACAAGCCCCACGAGCATGGTATGATAGACTCACTGGATTTTTGCTTCAAAATAACTATGTTAAGGGAAATGCAGATCCAACCCTTTTTATAAAGAAAGATAAGAAAAATGTTTTGATTGTTCAAATTTATGTTGATGACATTATATTTGGTTCAACTCAGCAATCTTTGACTGACTCTTTTGTTAGTCTAATGAAATCTGATTTTGAAATGAGTATGATGGGTGAGTTAACATTTTTCCTTGGTTTTCAAATTTCTCAAAAACCAGAAGGTACCTACATATCTCAACATAAATATATTAAAGATATTTTGAAAAAGTATGGTTATGACAACACTAAGAGTATAAGTACTCCCATTGGTACCTCAAACTCTTTAGATCTCGATGAAGCTGGGAAACCAGTAGATCAAACATCTTTTAGAGGTATGATAGGAAGTCTACTTTAACTAACAGCTAGTCGACCAGACTTAAAGTTTTCAGTATGCTTATGTGAAAGATATCAATCCAATCCAAAGGAATCTCACTTAAACGCAGTTAAAATAATTTTTCGCTACCTTAAGGGAACCATGGATGTAGGATTATTTTATACTTCTGGAAATGATTTTGTTCTAAAAAGATTTTCTGATGCTGACTTTGGTGGATGTAGAATGGATAGAAAAAGTACATCCGTAACATGTCATTTATTAGGAGATTATTTAGTTTCTTGGTCCTGCAAGAAGCAACATTCTGTAGCACTTTCCACTGCTGAACCTGAATATGTAGAGTGTTGTGGATGCAACACACACTCACAGACTATGGATTGAGTTTAACTAAGACATAAATCTTGTGTGATAATACAAGTGCCATTTCCCTAAGTAAAAACCTTTCACATCACTCTCGTGCAAAACACATAGATATTAGGCATCACTTTCTTAGGGATCACACACTCAAAGGAGATATTATTCTTCAGTTTATCGGAACGCAAGATCACCTTGCTGATATTTTCACAAAATCCTATCCTACTGATAGATTTGAATATATTAAAAAAAAGTTAGGAATGATAACCGTAAGGTAATCTTTCTTAATTAACTTTCTGTTGAAAAAAATCTCCTTACAGTAATAAACTCCTTTTCATAGGGGGAGTACATTTGATTGTTTGTTTAACAAAGTTTTTCAAAATTTGTTTTCAAACTTTTCGGAACGAATATTTCCGAAATGGAACTTTCGGAACTAAAATTTTCCAAAATGGACATTTTTGTACAGAATACTACTGGAATGAAAGTATTCGTATTGAAAATTTCTGGAATGGAAAATTACATACTGGCAGTTTCATAACCAGATTTTTGTACCGATTCTTTTAGTAATGTATTTTTCGTACTAACTTTTTCATACTATGTTTTTTTACTGTTTTTTTATGTTTTTCGTATTTACTTCTTCATACTGAGTTTTTTTCTCGTACTGAGATAGTTTTCCATAGTAAAATTTTTGAGAACTTTGTCTTTTCATAATAATGTTTTTTAATCATCTTTTTATATTATCCATTACGAATAATCCTCCTAAGCCAATCTGAAAGGTATGATTACCTTACTCAAGTTTTCGTAGTCATATTTTACTTGCTGGAATTTTCTTGTACTATGTTTTCGGATTATAGTTTTCCTAATTCTTTGTCTTAATAAAAACTCAAAAAGATCAGATTCAAGTTTTCAACCGTCAGATCTAATCTCAGCTCATTCCAACCATTAGATCAACTGTGGAATGTGAACCGTCATCTCGTTGCCTATATAAAGGGGACCCAATTAATCGTCCCACATCGATCTCAAGCTCTCGCGTCCCGAATCGCTGCCTCTCTGTTTTAAGGCCGTTCCGAACTACAGTTGTCTCCGTTCTGAACTTCTCAGAGGATTACAGATCCGAATGTCTGCGGAGTTAGCATCTCAAGAAATGTCATCCACCAATCCTATTTCTCAGTGGTTAGTTTACAGAGAAAGGTTAGTCCATCCGGATTTCTTCAACAACTATGATTCCCTTATTTCAAAGAACATTATGTTGAATGGCTGGAAAGATGTTGCGGTGTCAAAAACTGGGAACCAAGATGAAGTGTATTCAGACTTACTTGTCGAGTTCTATGAATCAGTTTCCTTCTTTAAGGAAGATAATAGGGAGAAGTTCTCTTTTAAGTCTTATGGAAAGACTTACAAGAATTCTCACACCAAGGATGGAATCTTGGTAGGGATGTCTTATGAAGGAGAAGCCAAGTTTATTTCACATGTGTTGCCAGACTCTAAGGGTAGCTTCAACAAGGAAAAAGCCTTAGAAACTCTCAGACTGGCTGATGACAAGGCTCCGAAGATTGCAAGTCTATCTACAAATTTCCGGATTCTGGAGTTATGGGTACAAGGGCTTATCGTACCAAGGAAAGGTGATAAAGATAGCTTGAAGAAAAGTGAGATCTATATCATAGATTTCTTGATAAATCTAAGGAAGTTTAACTTGATGAAGCACACTCTTCTTACTATTGAAAATTTGAAGAAAGGAAATCTGAGAGCTCAGATTATTATGTATCCAGCAATCCTCTCCAAGTTAATTTTTCGGTGACTTGAGTCTTTCAAGGAGGCTTGAAAATCTAAGCCAAGAGTTTGCAAGATCATGATGGTCAGCGATGGTACTCTTAAGAGGATGGATCTGGCTTTCAACAAGGAAACTGGTGAGTTCTTCGATTTTCCAAATCAAGAAGAAGCGGCTCCGAAGGCTGCTGAACCGGAATCATCTAAACCAGTCAGGAAGAGAAAGCTCAAAGAATTGGAAGTTCAAGTAGAGAATCCTAAGTCTAAGGAAGTCCATTCCGCACCTCATAAGCCTAAGAAGAAGAAAGCCTATCCTGATGAGGTTGTTATGAAGTGGAGAGCAGATAAAGAGAAAAGGAAAGAAGGGGATCCGCAGTTCGGATTGGACCCTACAGAGGCTAAGGCTTTGAAAGAGAAAACTTCTGATGAGCTTGAAAAACAAGAAAAGCAAAAGAAGCTCAAGAAGAAGATGTCTGAGGATAAGGTAGCTCAGGCTTTGTTAAAATTCAATGAAATGGTTTCTGCAACTATTCCTATTCCGAGATCATTCTCCTTGGAATCTCTACCTGAGACTCCAAGAAGAAATCTCGTTGCTCCAGAAGAAGTTATTGCTAAAAATACTCAGGAAGTAGAGCAAGTTGAGCAAGTAGAACAAGTAGAAGAGGGTGCTAAAGGAAGTGGTGAAACCGGAGATGTGCTGAAACAAGTAGATGATTACAAGGGGACACCTTCGGAACACTTATCACTCCGAACTTCTGAAGCAGAATCTTCGAAGCTAGTTACTCCAGCAATGGAAGAAGAGAAAGGAGAAGAAGAAGTTTCTTATCATGGAGAAAAAGAACATCTTTTACTTGATGTTGATCAAAAAGAAATCATAGGGCTTCATGTTCAGGAAGTCGATGATGAAGAAGATAATGTTGTTCAAGTTTCTGATAGTGAGAAGAGAACTCCAGAACAGGATTTAATTCTAGAAAAAGACAAGGGAAAGCAAATTCTTGCTGATACTCTGAGCTCAGAAGTGAGGAAGAGGAAGGAAGTTGGTAGATCTTCAAAGAGAAAGCTTGAACTTGTTGAAGAAGAAATTTCGCCAAGAAAAGTTTCAGATTCGGAGTCCTCTTCAGTGGGGCATGATTTTTTTGTTCAGTCTTTGAAGAAGTTGGTGGGAACCATTCCGACCTTCTCAAGTATTGATTCAAGATGCCAGATGCTCCAACATGCATTGAATCAGAAAACTGACTCCGTTTCTATGGTTATGGACAAGTGTGTTGAAATAGAGGCTCAGTTCAAAACGTTTTTCGTTGGCTACGAAGCTCATAGAAAATCTTGCAAGAGGATGACAAATTGGTCGAAGAAGACTGTGGAAGAGATGAGGTTACTCGATGAGTTTCAAGAAAATGTTAATGATTCTTTTGAAACCGAGGACAAGAAGATAAATGAGTTAACTGCATCATTTGAGAAGGAGTTGACAGAAGAAAAGAACTTCCGGATTCAAGAAGTGAGAGATCTGAATGTGAAGCTCAATTCCGTTTCTCAAAACTGGATGTTTGAAAGGGATCATCAGATTGATTTTGAAGAATGGATGAAGGCTCAGGAAGAAAAGATCAAAGCTCAGGAAGAAAAGCTGAAATCCCAGGAAGAAAAAATTGATGTTCAGTCCGCAAGAATAGTTGTCTTAGAGAAGCAAGCTGAAGAAAATCATAAAGACCTAAAGAAGATCAAGACTATTCTAAAGGGGCTCATGTCAAAGGAAAAAGATCCGAAATAACCAAATCTGATCTTTTTGTTGTATTTTTTTCTTTGTTGTCGAGATTTCAAATCTAATGAAATTTGTGACTCTCGTTTATTTTGTTGTCATTACTAATATTTCAGGTACTTTGTTATTTTTTTTCCATTCCCTCCAATTCTTTTTGAAAATCACAAAGGTGGAGAAGGAAAAGATCCTTAATAAAAAGAAGAACTCTAATAAGAGTTTATCAAAGGGGGAGAAGGAAAAGATCCTTAAGAAAAAGAAAAACTCTAATAAGAGTTTGTTTAAGGGGGAGCTTTTTCATTAAAGAAGACCTTCTTATATATTACTCTGAAAATCTGAATACGATCCTTAGAGTTTCAAAGCCTAAGGGGGAGTTAGTCGTATTCATCAATATCCTTAAAGCAAAGGGAGATAAGCCTTATTGTTTTTCTTTCTTCTTAGAATTTCTTTTTCGTAAGGATGTTTGTGCTTTCCAAAACAGGGTGAGATTGTTGAGTCAATAAGGTTTTCCTTATGACTTTTCCATTCCTTCTTGTTTTGAAAATCACAAACACCTTATCTTTAAGAAAATTGCTTTCTTAAGGAAAATCACTTTTATAAGAAAAATTATCCTTATCATATTTTCATCCATATTTTTCTTAAGTATGAGATTCGGATTCATTTTCTCGGAATCGTTGAAACTTTGATATAAAGCATTCTGTTTTAGGATTCGGATTCTGGATAAGAAGTATAAGGAAGTCTGATTCCGAATACCGGATATGAACTCTGACTAAGTTCTATTCCAGATTCAGGATACGAATTCTGAAGAAGAATTCTCATTACGAATTCTAATGAAGAGTTCTCATTACGAATTCTAATGAAGAAATCTCATTCCGAATTCCCATTACAAATTCTGACGAAGAATTCTCATTACGAATTCTGATGACGAATTCCCATTACGAATTCTGATGAAGAATTCTCATTACGAATTCTGATGACGAATTCTCATTACGAATTCTGATGAAGAATTATCTTTATGAATTCTCATTATGAATTCGGATGACGAATTCCCATTACGAATTCTGATAAAGAATTCTCATTACGAATTCTGATGACGAATTCTCATTACGAATCCTGATGATGAATTCTCATTACAATTTCTGAATGACGAATTCCTATTCCGAATTCTCATTCCGAATTCACCTATTAAACAGAATTTGAGTATCTTTGTTTTATACACTTTGAATTAATTTACACTCCAAAAAATATCTTTGTGTGACTCCGAACTTTTATATTGCTTACACTTCTAAAATTTGTCTACTCTTTACTATTGTTCCTTACACTCCGAACCTTCACTCCGAAGTTTTCATTCCGAACTTTTATGTTAGAGTTTAAAACGATGTCGTACTTTCTGTTACATTTGTTTTGTTATAAAACGATGTCGTCTGTTTTGTTATAAACTAACCATTGTCTAAGTGACACGTGTACAGGTCCCTCCAATCTTTACGGAAAATATGACCGTTGGAGAAGGAGTCGACCTTACCTATAAATAGGAGCTCATTTGAAAGAGCTTGGTGCTGATAGCTGATGAAAGTACTGAAAGGCTGACTAATTTGCTTGAAGTGATTTCTAGAGAGAGAGACTCTTATTAACTTTCAAATCTTCGTGCGACTCCGAATGTTGGTGATTACATTCGAGGGCTTCCGGGGATAGGAAGACAGAGTTGCCGACTACCTTGAAGTTTGAGGGCATCCTTGCTGAGGAAGAAAGAGGTTGCCAACTACCTTGAAGTTGAGGGCTTGCGGGGATAGCAAGACAGATACTCCGATCTTCGTATCGAGGGCTTACCCTGGTGTGGGTAAGACAAACTTGCTTGAATGTATAAATCAATGGACCTTTATCCAAGGTTGTTGGATACCCTTCTCTTTGGGTTAAAAGACATATATCTTGTTACTTGTAGTTTAACTACTTGTTTTATTTCCGCTGCATTTTTTATTCTAAGGAAAGTATAACTTTCTTATACTTTCTTATTTGTACTATGTTTCATTTAGATTCTATACGCTTTAAGGTAGAATCTCATATTGTAATCTTTTGTTAAGTTTCATTTTCTGGAACCATCTTTCCGGAACCTACGTTCGAAATCTATTTCCAAGTTTACATTCGGTGTTAGAGGTGTTGTGAATTTGCTTAGTTTAACTTTGTTAAACTTAGCCTTTTCCTTTGCTTAAGGAAAACATAGTTATTCTTAACTAACTTTAAAGGTTCCCAAGGAATTTTTAAAGTATACAATTCACCCCCCCTCTTGTATATTGAGCATCTACATCACTATTTCGATCCAACATAATATACCACTAAAAAATATTGTCCCTATGATGATTCCACTGAATCAACTTAAGAATATTATGAGTCAACTGAACTCTTGTTAAGAACGCACCTGTGATGTGATCCTTGGTCTCCAAGTGCATCTTAGAGAAGAGACCCATCGAAGTCCACTCATCACTGGACATCTTCAAATCCTGCACTGGCACTTTTCTACTCAATGTTTCATCCACCACATTACCCTTTTTTGGGGTATAAACAATATTAAATTCAAGCCACTATAGATACTTGATCCAATGTAACTACCTCAGATTAAGATCCTTCTATGAGAAAATGTAGGCTAAGCTGTTATGATCAGAGTAGACCACAAACATCTCCCCATAAAGGTAATAGCTCCATGTCTTAAGGGAATGTATCAGCACTGCCAATTCTAAGTCATGGGTTTTGTAATTCTTCTCATGTGGTCAGATTTGGCGAGAACTGTAAGCCACTACATGATTATCCCACATGAGAACACATCTGAGGCCCATACCTGAAGTATTGAAATAAAACACATAGACCTTCCCAAAATCTATCAAGATCAACATAGGGGTGATAGTCAACCATAACTTCAAATCATTGATGATTTCCCAAAATTATGGGGGCCATTAAAACTTCACCTCTTTTTGAATGAGTGTGATCATAGGCAATACTAGCTGAGAGAAATCCTGAACAAATCGCATGTAGTAACCTATGAGGTTGAGGAAACACTTGATATCAAACACATTTCTCGAGTACTCCCATGAAATAATTGCACATATCTTCTCAGGGTCACCAAAACCCTGTGTTCTGAAATGAAATGGCCTAGAAACTTCAAATCTCTTGTAATGAAAGTTCACTTGGACAACTTTTCATTAAGGTGATGATCCCCCAGAGTGCCCAACATGATTCGAAAATGATGTTTATTCTCTTACATAGATCTTAAGTATACTATTATTTAGTCCACAAATACCAAAATTAAAGAGTCAAGATATTGGTGGAACACCATATTCATGAGTTCTATAAATACTGTTGGTGTATTGGTCAATACAAATGGCATGACCAAGTACTCAATGTTGGTGTACCCACTTCATATGGTTTTCTTCTGGATATCCATCTCTCTCACCCTAACTTGGTGGTAATATAAACAAATGTATATATTGGAAAACCACTTTTCCCCCATCAAATGATCAAACAATTCATCAATTCAGGGGAAATGATACTTGTTCTTGATTGTTACATTATTCAGCTTCCAATAGTCAATGCACATCCAGAGGGACCCATTGGTCTTCTTCGCAGAAATAACAGCAGCGGTACAAGGTGAGACTCTTGGTAGAATGAATTCTTTGGATTCCAAATCATCATGTTTTATATTTAATTCCCTCATCTTGGTGGGGGGAAATACGATATAAGAGAAGAGATATTGGTTGTGTTCCCAATGCCAAATCAATCGAGAACTCCATGTTATGCTCAGGGGGAAAGCCTAAAAAACATTTGGAAATACCTCTATGAGATCATACACAACATGAGGTAATCTAGACTTAGGATAATGACCATCTTCCTCTATCATGAGTGATGATAAATAGAAGATAAGGTTTCCCGATTTTGGGAGTGGAGGTCCCGCACAACCCGACCGAGGATCCCATTACCCTTGAAAAATCTTTGGACTCACATTAGGTTACATGGAACTCACCCACCACATATAGAAATTTATATATAATTTAAAGTGTACTACCTAATCCATGTTGAGGATTACATAAAAATGGTCCTTATCCAAGTCTATGAGGTCCCATTCCATCTCAAACCCTGACTCAAAAATGACACAAGAAGGGCACTTGAGACCTTGAACCTTCTTCTTACCCAACAGAATCACTAACTTCATTGTGAAAGAAAACAAATCAGTTGTAAAATTAAACAGATTCACAAGATAGGCTGAGATAAAAGAAACAGAAGAACTAGTATCAAAGAGAACAATATCTATATAAGATGAAATAAAAATGGTACATTGATCTATCAAAGGTCTAACATCTGATCCCACTAGTGCCTGGTCCACACCATGAAAATTCCTAGTCTTTTCTTTAGAATATCTACTCGCTTGTGGGTCTACCCTAAATAGTCTCTTCCTAGAAGACAATCTGGTCCTTCCACTACAACCACCAAACTCAGATCTCACCATCAAAGATGGCTTCGACTAAACTGAACCTTCCTTAGAATCCACAGATCATGTCCCACATTGAAGGGGATGCATCACCTTGAAAAAGTTCTGTAAGGTACCCATATATCCACACTGAAAACAAGGCCTAAATTAATATATACATGCAGGTTGGGTGTATCGTGGCCTCCTACACTACTGGAACACAACAAACCTTACATCATAAGTCATATATGAAAACTGTAGGAGGATGGCCTGAACTACCACCACCCTTCTTCTCCTACTCCTCTTACTTTCTTTTCTTCTCTTGAGAACTGCCACTACCCATAAATGATATTGTCCCAGAAAAACCAGACCTCCCCTTATAGTCAATATTCACCATACAAGCCTGATCAACCACCTCCTCAAACATATTCAACAAAAATTGGAATACCTAATAATAGATCTCTGGTTGTACACCCTTTTCAAATATATGTTCCTTTATATGTTCATTAGAGACTTTTCTAGGGAATATCAGACTAGATTGGAAAAGTGGTTGGCATACTCTATCACTGACTGGTCCCCCTAGATGAGACCCATAAAATCCTAGGATCTAGAATAAGCTGAGACTTCTGGGAAGTTCTGTTCATTGAAGATAGCATTAAAGTCCTTCCAGCTCATCTACTCATGCTTTCTAGCTTGAAGTAATAATTTCCACCACCTCTGGCGGAGACCTTATAGAAAAAATGAGGAACATTTTTCCCATACATCCTCATGTGTCTCAAGGAACTCAAACATGCATTCGATCTTTTCAATACACTCCTCTACTTCCTGAGGCTCTATGATACCTTGGAAACTAGGACTATTGTTCTTGAAAAAAATCATGGTCTTTGTCTTTCCTAGAACTAGGTTAATCTTCTCTAACTAAATTAGGATCAGGACCCACTCCCTACTCTAGATCATTGAAAACACGAACCACATCTTGTTCCACCCTCTGAAAAAGCATTGAAATAAAACTCTCCCAAGCTTCCTCCCGTGGATACATGGGATCATTCTAGGGAGGCATGTTGCTATAAAAAGGTAACAGTCACAGTAGAAATAATTAGTACAAAATTATGAAAAATTTCAGCAATAACACAGTATTTTAAAAAATAAAACTCATCACAATAATGAAATAAACAACTACTTCACCACCAACCATGTCCACATGTAGCCTGAAACCCACACATCCCACCAAGAAGATATGTCAAATAAGAATCCCATAATCTCTTGGTGACTCGAGGTATGTCATGATATGTAAGGTTCAGGCACCCTACTTACCTCTAGAACTCTAATTACTGACTATCCTAGACCCTGTCTACCTAGACTCATCCCATGAAATAAGACCCAAAGATATTAACCATGATCTGATTCCATTTTGTCACGAACTAGATCTGGTCTTCAACTAAACCAGCACTCGACCTGGTCCATGAAAATATCTAAGGGGATTCACTATCCCCCAGGAAGGAACAAGTTCCCAGGTATCATAAATAAATTTTTTTGAATGATTTGACAGATTTCAGAAACATAAAACAAACAACAGTAAGAAATAAAGAAAATATGAAAAAAAATCACCAAAAAAGTCTTAACAAAACATTGGAATTAAATTACATTGTTTTAAACAAAAACCAAGGGTGAAAAACTAAAAAGGGGAAAACAGTATAATTAAAACCACCCCATGTCAAGGGTGAATTTCCCACAAGCCATCTCCACAACACCACACCAAGGAAAAAATCTAACAACCCAAACCACCATCTACAAAGATCATTCTATTACCCATGTCAAACATTCCCATTTCTACATACACATAATGGTGTAAATATGTTGTGATTCTAAACCCATTATGAATCAAGCCAAAAATATTCCATGCGATTAACATTTTAAGACAAAGTGTTTGAAAGTTTTCATAAGTAGGGAATTAAGGAAACAATTTCTAGGTGATGTTAGTTTAAATGAAAATCGTTTTCAAGAGGGAAACATTAAAGAATGAATTTTATTAAATAAACTCTAAATTCTACTCAAATTATCATCCAAAGACACCATATGGTGATTTTAGGTACAATATAATAAATGAGCACTAGTCACAGGAACACCCCTAGACACTAGCTAGTTGTGGGGCCCTAGGTACATCGTATCTTAGTGTAAAATTAACCATAACCAATAACCTTATCATGCATGAGCCAATAACATGGGAGACCCCAATGTTTTAGTGGTAACTAAAAACTAGTTTTTTCATCTTCAATCTTTCTAAGTGAAATAGGGTTGAGGCCACTATCGAATCACTATCATACTAGTCCCAGTACGGCCCCTAGATACCCGAGCCTCCCTCTTTATGCATAAAAAAGTTCCACATGTAATAAAATTCAATTTAAATATAAAAATACCATTTAGAAATAATACACACACTGAACAAGAACCCAACCTGGTTTAACACAAATATATATTTCAATAAACCATTTAAAATTTTTATAAACAATTTCAAGAAGCCTAATAAGGCTTTTCACATAAAATCCACTAAAACCCCAATTTTGAGGCCAAATTGTCACCAATTACATACCAAAATAGAAGTGGTATACGTATTATCATTTTATAAACCAATTCCATGAACCAAAAAATTACCTCAAATGATACAGAATGGGTTTAACATAGAAAATCCTCATTTTCATACAAAAATGCTACTTTAAAATTAAACACTTAATAAGTTCTAACAAAATTTGTTTTAGTACCAAACAAAATGGATAAGGAACATTCTAAATTTTTCAATCAAGCAAGATAAATTCATCAAATAATGTTTACACATTGTACCGCCTATTGTGAATATCAAAAACACCAAATCATTGTGCGAACCATCAACCACGCCACAACCACACCACAAGTTAGTGCAAATGAACCCTAACCAAGAGGATTGAGCCCAGAAACTAAATATAAAACCCAAGAGAATAAAAACTATCTACTAGAAATTTTGTAAATACAAGTAGGGAAGAAACCATAAGGATAAGGATGGAACATGGAAGGAATTAACTTACTTGAAGAATCTTGAAGTTTCCCCACCAAAACCCTTTCAATAACGGTTTCCATGGAATAGTGAGGGAGCTTCAAATCCTTATATAGATGAAATGGTTAAATGGTGGAATAAAGGGGTGAATTAGGTTTATTTATTGAAGGGAAAAATCATCAAAATCCTTTTCTAACACCAACACATTGTGCATAGTATGTCCACACAGTTTAGTAAACCATGAGACAAAACCATGTGGCATGTTCTGGCCACTCAAAAACCCTCATTTTCATTCAAAATTAAAAGGGGGACCCTAGGGGGAAACATACGAGAAACATAGGGGGAAGTATATTCCAATAATAAATGGGAAAATAAATATAAATAAGGAAACAAATTTGATATTCAGAGAATTCCCTGAAATATTACATATAAAATAAAGGAAACAATAAATATTCAACAACAACATTCATTACTTACCATTTTACCAACAATTTATAAACTAAAACCAAACAAAAAAAAGTCATGTCATGATAACATTATGAAAAGTGATGTAAACCAAAATAAGGACAAGATTATGAATGTGAAACATAGGTCCTAACTCCGTGTATGTATCCTCATCCATTCTGATCCCAATCCATATTCAACTCCTTAGTATAGGGCCCTCACCCTTGTCCTGACCTCCAACCATAAAATCTTCATGGGTACCCAATAGAGGCCAGTGTAGGGTGTTAGTAAAACATAGTAGGCCACCCCCAATAGTGTATATAAAATATCCTGTCTAAATAGACAGTGTATACAAGTACTAAATAAATGACATGATAAAAAGAAATTTCAGGTTCTATTAGGTAATTAAATTAAATTTAGCTGATTCATCATTTTTTTCATGGATTTGAAATTTACAACCTTTAAAAAACATCCCATGACAATCAATTACTAAGAATAAGGAATAATTATTGTTCCCTATATCATGAGGGAATCCATTTTACATTCATTTACATCACACTTACATTGGAGAATCAGTCCAATTAGTTTCATCCAATGAATCAATTAGGGCCTAGGGCATTAGTCTAACACTTTAAACTGTCCATTATAGGGTTGGGTCTAAGAATATGTTTAACCCAATTGGTGGGAGGAGCCTCAATACTTTATCCTACACCACCAATCCATGATCATGTTCATATTTATCCATTCATCGGATATTTTTATCACAAACCATACACAATTAATATACATAAAATTTAATGTTTACAAATCATTCAACTATTCCATCATCATCGAACCTCAACCCATTATCACATAAACCAATTACTTAGAATAAACAATTTAATACATTTACCTTTTTTTACCTTAAAAATTTAAACATTTCTTTTACCATTTCCTAAGCCATTTTACACTTCCACATTAATCCATTTAACCTTCTCTTAGCTTAGGCCAAACAATCCATTATGAACTTGAAAAAACTCGAAATATCCTACACTAGAGCCTATTATGGTTTAAACTACATTCCAACACATTTATAATTGGATCTACTTCATATAAATTTAATACCAGGGTTATCATCACACATCTCCATGTTCGGGAATTCCAGCACACCTAATGGGTGGAACTAATCAGTGTAATCAAACTCAACATATCCCACAGTGATCATGAATGTTTTAATTAATCATTTGATCGACCAATTTACTAAATATTATGAAAGAAAATAAATTCAAAACAATAGGGATTAAATATCACAACTACACATGCACAAATCTACAACAAAACTAATGGATATAACTTATAGACCACCAACCTCAAATCTCATGATGGACACACCCTAACCCTTTTCCTTGGATCTGGATTGGAACAACCTTTGAATATCCAACCTATTCCTGATACGAAAAAAGGTTTTTAGGTAATCAAAAGAGTAATAACGAAATGAAAAGCCCTAATCTAAAAAATATAATCAATAGGAGAGTTAGACTTTCATATATCAAAAAATCTACACCCAATGACACTCCAAGAAGACTGGAACCAAAGGGGAATGGTCCCATAAATTCTTTGGTAAAAACAGTTCATCACTAGGGTGGAGAGGATAAGAAAAGTGGATCAAATTAGGTAAGAAAAATAAAATCATGAGGGGAGGTTTTGTAAATATAATCATTTTAATGGGTAGAATGGTTTTCCAAACCATGCCAAAACTATGAGTCTGCCTCTATCCAAGACTGATTGAGTCACATTGATATATAGAGATGTCTCCATGTTTATAAAAAATGTACACCAATCATGAAAAAACCCAATATACAATTTTTCATGGGTTTTCTCTCTCTCATGCATGGTTTTTCATAACCATGCACCCCTCCTGGCTAGAACAGTTTGGGTGGACAGTTATCCTTAATTGTTTGGAAACCTTGAAACTTGAACCGGATGGCCAAATTCCTTTTTATTTTGGTTACCAATCCCTCATAACACCCATGAACCTACTTATACCACTGGTGAAAATTTAATTTACCAAAATTAAGAGGGTTGCACCAAAATTTACACAAGGAAATACCTCTATGAATTATGGGATCTTAGAACATCCCCACCATATAATGGTACATCCATGATCCGCACTTCCAAGTCTCAAAAATATTTTGAAAAAAGGAGATTGTGCCACTAGGACTATACACATGAACGCATTTCCCAAGATTCCTCTTACAAATCACCATGTTTCCACAACACTCAAACCAAATGTACAATATTTTTCCATAAGAATTTTTCACTTTGATCCACAATACGAACAATATTCTCCTCAAAGAATGCATCGGCCTCAATCTCAACATTCTCATCATCATTCACATGATATGGGTTAGGGAGAAATTTTTGATTCTGTAACACATGAAAAAACATCATGAATACCACTATACCTTTGTAGAAGATCCAATCGATATGCCATTGGTCTGATCCTCTCCACAATTTTACACTGCCCCATGAACCTGGTTTCCAAAATACACTGCTTCCGAATTTGGTGGTGACCCAACCAAGGTGACACTTAAAGAAATTCATGATCACCAACCACAAACTCAAGAGTTCTATGGTTCTGATCTGTATAATAATTATTCCTACTCTGAGTCACTTACTTATGATTCTGAATCAACTGAATCTATTTTGAAATTCCTATATGATACTCAACCCCAAAAACTCTGATTCCCTACCGTCTAACCAACAAAAAGGAGATCTACATGGTCTAACATAAACATACTCAAATGTTTCCATCTTATTTAGAGCCTAATAACATTTATTTTAGGTAAACCCAACCAGTTCTAGATTCTTTTCTCACAATCAAGCGAAATCCAAAACACAATCCCTCAAAATGTCTTATGGTACTAGAATACTATTATTGGATTTTCCATCCATCTGTGGATGAAAGGTTGTATAGAAATATATGGGTGACAAGAACCTTATGTAATCCCTTCAAAATAAATTATGTAAAACTCATATCATGATAAAAAACTATAATCATTTGTACCCTATGCAATTGTACTATCTGCTGAACATACAACTCACCCAAATGGTCTGTGGTGAAAGTCTATCGTGTAACTCCCCGAACCCTCTAGACCATAGTCGGTGCATTAATTATTATATTTTATTGGTTAGAAGGAATGAAAATCCTCAATGAATGATCAGTTTAGTAGTTTTGGAGAAACTATATGCATATAAGTAACTCAAATTGCATTGGAAAAGGTTATAAAATACAATACATAACAAAAACTAAAAACTGCCACCACAGGAAATCAATAAATGATCTCCTCTTCATCACCTGTTGATTGTAAACAATGAAAGGGGTGAGATCAAATGCTTATAAAGGGTTAAAAATGGTGGAACCATGAATTAATAATAACTAAATTGTAAACAATTTGACTTAATCAACATGGCATGGTGAAAAAATGAAAAATGCATGCCATTAATAAACTAAGAATGAAACTACATTAATATATATTGTCCTAGTGAAAACCTCATAGATTATAATAAATGATAATGAATAAAGATAATGCTTATTAATTGGACGTCATGTTTCTAAACACATGATACCAAAATACTATAAAAATGGTTTAGTTCTAGGGCTAGAAACCAGTCTAATTTTTGGAAACAAACACGAAGGGTTTGTCGCCAACTGATTTGTCTCACGAAACCTACTAAGGCATCGAGGGTCTGTAGTAGGCCCCGCCCACCACCGAATGTAAAAATAATTATTTAAAAATATATTTATCATAAGATAATTATGACTTTACATTATCAGTATATAATAGATGATATAGATTCATCAATATTTCCTCATTCAAAACAACATTCAAAATAAATACTGTATGTAAAATGGTCTACGGTTTAGAAATTAATCATATACATTATATGATAATATGGAAATTTAAATGGAATAGAATTTAAATTGAAAATTTATCTCAAATAGGCAGTAGGTACACCACATAAGAAAGAGTAGCTACACAATACTAGACAAGTCACAATGAATTGAAAATTGAGACAAAGCTCATTACCACGTTGTAATCAATTGAGTCGTATGACCAAAAGTTAGTAACCACAAAAATAATCATATAATACCATGAATATAAAGATATCATGATACTATATATAAAATTTCAATACATTTATACCACATATAAGAAATAATAGGTGAACAATGGAAATCCCACAGAATTGAATGTGCGAAGAGAAAAACCCTTCAAACATTTCGGCATGGTAATGAGTGTTCTTGTGAGGTCTTAATGAGAGGTAAAGATGTATCCCATTATTTATATATCATAAGGGTAGTATGGGGAAGGTGAAAAAACATACCACATCCTTAGGTATTAAAAATAAAAGAGCACAACATATGGGAGATTCTTGAACAGAAGTGAGAGAGCGGATCCCTTACCTTAAGGTAGAAGGTGTTCTTGATTGTTCTTAAATACCTGAATAATCTAATTTATATTAATTAATTAATAATTCAAAAACCTAATAAACATTTAATTGATATGGTATAACCTTACTGAGTTCATTAATGGACTTTTTGATGGGTTTAAGAGATTGAATTTTATTGTTGGGGAAAGATTTTCTTACATGGTTTTCATGATTCATTTACATGTATTCATGAATGGAAGTTAGTTTGAAATTTGGTTAATCATCCATAATAACTAATATATCATATTAAGTAAATTATATAGATATAAATGATCTTAAAAATTTTCTGGTTATATACCATGAGGATGAATTTTCGATGAGTTAATGATAAACCCTTGGATTTGGCTTGGTGGTTTTTTTCCCAGTGAACTTGTTTTGTATTATTATTTAATTTTATGAGTGTGTAAGGATTACAGAAAATTAAACATGTTAAAATAAATATATAATTATATTTTTAAACCATTTAAAAGGTCTCATGACTAGTCTTGAAGATATTAATGCAAATTGAAAACATGTCTTCCTTGAGTGTGATAAATTAACACATCTCGGATGGTGTTTGCACTTATAGTATAAAAGAAGGGGAAAAAGAGAGATTATAATGAAATATTCTATTAGTACAAATAAATGAGAGTACAAGTATGGTGCTATAATTTTCATGGAATTTGGATGTGGTGAGGTGAGAACAGTGAACAAAATAATGGAACTTGTAAAAGGAATTGAAATAAAAAGGAAGATAGTTTAACCTCTTAAGTACTCCTCTTGGAGGAAGTCCTTAAGACGTTTGATTTTGGTCTTTTGGTATGACCAACAGGTGTTGGATGTATAGGAGGATATTAGGGAGCTATTTGAATAGAATTTATGAAAGTCATGATGCTTGATGGATGTGCAAGGAATAGGGGTGAGGGGTGGTTTATATAGTGGAGGGGAGGAGAGTTTTCATAATATTATAATCATTAATTTATTATTTCTACTCAAGACAAGAAAAAGTGAGTATTCCTTGACTTAGAATAGTAATAAGATAATGTGAGTTTGATATTTGGATTATTATATCACTCATGATGCTAGTAATGATTAATTTAATTTATAATGTATTTATATGGTAAATTAATATATTTTACTATTCCCTTAAAATTAATGTATTTCAGAAAAATACCAAAAATTCACCATAACCATTTTTCATCTTGTAGAATCCAAAAATTAATTCCAATTTTCAAAAATAAGTTCGTAAATAGGATTAATTAAATATTTAATTAAATTAATTCTTTAATCATAAAATATAAACACTTAAAATATCCATATTTATTTTTAAGGTTCCTAAATTTATTTATACATTCATTGGTATGGATACCATTAATAAAAGTCATATTACTATTAAAAAGGGTAAGTTACTAATTATATGGGTAGGTTACTATTCATATGGGTAGGTTAATATTCACTAAAAGTTAAGTTAATTCTATCAGACTCTAAATATCATCCTGAACACATCTGTGTATGTCATATTTTCAAAATTCAAATCGTAGAGCTAGAAAATTTAAGTTTAATGGCTAGGTTATGACTATCTCCTATAAATACCCATTTTTTGTTCTATAAAGGCATAGTTCTTCATGAAATATTGTCTGTAACTAGAATATATTTAAGTGAAAAATATCATGAAATGTTTGGGGTGTTACATTGTTTCATCCTTCTTAAATTTCTTCCTCAAAATTTTTCATTTATAAAGACATTAAAAATGTGGGTTGTTCTTCTTTATAACAACCTTAGGTTCCCACATTACTTATTCCATATTATGGTTTCTCCAAAGAACATTTACTAGAAATGTTGTCTGATTTTTTAATACATGTTCCCTTGTGTCAAGAATCCCGATAGGCTTTTCACAATATGATAAATTAGGTTCTAGTTCTATTTAATCATAGGTGGGTACATGCATTCGGTCTAGCATGTATTTCTTCAACAATGACACAAGGAAAAAATCATGATCGTTAGAGATACATGGAGGAATTTCTAAATTGTAATCTATAACTTTGATTCATTCCATAATTTCAAAACAATATGATGTACCTAGGGCTCAGCTTCTCTTTCGTAAAGAACCTTAATATACCCTTCCATTGATATACTTTTAGAAATACATGATCTCCCACTTGGAATTCCAAATCCTTTGTTCGGTTGTCAGCATAACTCTTCGGCCTATTTTGGGATACATTAATTTTGGATTGAATTGTCATTACCTTTTCCATGGTCTCTTCAATAAGTTCTGGGCTTATAATTTTTCACTCATCAACTTCGTCCCAACATGTTGGAGTTCGACATCTTTTTCCATATAATGATTCATATGGATCAATTTGAATACTAGAATGGAAACTATTGTTGTAGTAAAATCCCATTAAAGGAAGGTATTGATCTCACATACCGTGGAATCCAAGAGAGAATAACCTGAGCATGTCTTCTAGAGTTTGAATAGTCCTTTCAGACTGTCTTATGGTTTGGGGGGTGATAAGCAGTACTCTTACAAAGCTCAGTATTCAAAGCCTTCTGGATACTTTTCCAGAATTTTGATGTAAGATAGGGATATTGATGAGACACAATTGATAGAGGTGTACCATAAAGTCTTACAACTTTATTAATAAAACGTTTTTCCAGGCTCTCAAGTGGTAAATCCTATCTTATAGGAAGGAAATGTGCTGATTTTGTTAGACGATCAACAATTACTCATATTTCATTGTTCATTCTAGGTCTCCTCTGTAGTCTGGTGAAAAAATCCATCGTAATGTTATCCCAATTCCATATAGTAATAAGTAGATGTTGCATCACTCTTCTAGGATGTTGTCTCTCTGCCTTCACTTGTTGAAAAACTAGACACCTTGACACATACTCAGCAATTCCTCGCTTCATATTATCCCACCAAAAATATTCTTTCAGATCTCTATACCTCTTTGTTCTACCTAGGTGTATAGAGAAATTTGAGCTGTGAGCATCGTCTAATAGTTCTCTTTTTAGCTCGGGTACTGATGGAACAAATAACCACTTCCCAAATTTCAGAACTCCTTCATACACGAAGTCTCCAAATCTCCCATCCTTAACAGCATTAATTTTCTTGTGCAAATTCTCATCATCAGGTTGAGAGATTTTTATCTTCTATAATAAAGATAACTTAGCAATCATTTAAAATAGGAAATATGTTTCGTATTATTTAGAAATTCTTATATTCATATTCAGTATATTCATGAATATAGAATCCCTTTCAATCCTCATTTGGGTCAAGAGTCCATGATCTTTCCTGCTTAATGAATCTACCACCTTATTGGCCTTTCCTGGGTGGTATTGTATTGAACAATCATAATATTTGAGAATCTCGAGCCATATCTATTGCCTCATGTTGAGTTCTTTTTATGTGAAAATGTATTTCAAACTCTTGTGGTCCATATAAATCTCACATCTTCCTCTATAGAGATAATTTCAACATATTTTCAAAGAAAAGATTACAGCTACTAACTCAAGATCATGAGTTGGATAATTGTTCTAATGATTCTTCAACTATCTTGATGCATAAGCAATAACTTTATCATTTTTCATAAGGACACAACCCAGTCCATTCATTGATGCATCACTGTATATCTCAAATCCCTCACTTCCTGATGGAAGAGTCAAAATTGGATAATTGACCAGTATTTTTTTCAATTATTCATGGCATTCCATACATTCTTTCATCCATACAAACTTCACCCCATTACATGTGATTTTGTTTAGCAGGTTAGCCAATCGGGTGAAATTATGAATGAAATGCCAATGGTAACCTACTAATCCAATAAAACTGTGTACCTCAGTTATATATTTTGTTGTGGGCTAATATCGGATTACCTTTGCCTTTGTATGATCAACAAGGATTTAATCCTTATAGAAAATATGTCCTAGTAAAGAAACTGATTGAAGTCAGAACTCTCACTTGCTAATCTTCCCATATAATACATTTCCTTTAAGAGTTTTTAGAATAATCCTAAAGTGATCCTCATGGTCTTCATATATTTTTGAGTACATCAGGATATCATTTATGAATCCCACAACAATGTTATCAAGATATTGCAGGAAATAACTATTCATTAAATCCCTGAAAACATAGGGTGTATTAGTCCGTCCAAAAGGTGTCACTGTAAACTCGTAATTTCCATACCTAGTTAAAAATGTTGTCTTAAGAATATAATTCTTCCTCACACATAGCTGATAATATCTGCATCAAAGATAAATTATCAAAATTTATTTATCTCCTTGAAGTTGATCAAATAAATCATCAATATGGGGAAGGGGATACTTATTCTTTATTGTAATAGCATTTATTTCCCTTTAATCAATTCATAGACTCATGGATCCATTTTTATTCTTGACAAATAGGACATGTGATCCCCATAGAGAAACACTAGGTCAAATAAATCCTTTTCACTCAATTACTCTAGTTGTTTCTTTAGCTCCTCTAATTCCACAGTGGTCATTCTATAGGGAGACTTTGTTATAGGTCTTGCACGAGGAATTAAGTCAATAGAGAACTCAACTTCCCACTCTAGAGGATGTCCAGGTAAATCCTTTGGAAATACATCAATGTATTCTTACACTATATACACATATTAAATTTGAAGATTTATTTCCTTTATGATAGATATTGGTTTATCTTCCTCTCCATGTATTACATTCAGTAGATCTACTGGGGGTGGATCTAGATAAGAATCAGATAGTGATGTTTCTTCACTAAAAATGAGAGATATTGAGTCATTTTCAAATATTGTAACTTATTTCATCTTGATATAAATCTTTACATTATAATTAGACAACCAATTCATACCAAGAATTATATCAAATTCAGTCATTGGTATAATGATAAGGTTATTAACTAGAGAACTTTTTGGTGTCTGGAGGGGGACTAATTGACATGCCATTGTTGTAATGATACATCCCCTAGGATTTTTGACTTTCAACTCCTATATTAAATCAAATTGGATATGTCTAATTTTCTTGGAAAACTGGGAAGATATAAAAGAATGCAATGACCGAAAATCAAATAAAGTGTTTGATAATTTTGAGGAAACAATTAAAGTACCTGCCACCACATCATTAAGAACTTCAACTTTCATGGTTGTAATTGCATAAGCTCTCCCTTGCTCTCTTGGCATTTTCTGAGGCATGTTTCCTTGGCGCTTATGGAACTCATTTGAATAGTTTCCCATCTCACTAAAATTATAGCATTAAACATTATCAAATTTTTTCTTTCCCTTGAATTCATTAGATAGATGAATTTTTTATCCACAGTTATAGTAGACTCCCATGCCTTTTAAGCATCTTCTGAGATGATTTTTCCATAGTTCTCACATAATGTGAATTTCTTTGTTCCCATGTTCTTATTTGGTGCTTCACCTTTCCCTTGGTTATCAAATTACCACTTTTTATCTTTGTTTCCATTGAAATAAATTGATCTAGAAAATTATTTCTCTGGTTTGATGGCACATGACATAATTTCATCATATGATGAAAATGTTTGTGGAGCCATTTCCCATAGAGGACTTGGTTTAGACATTCAAAGAAATAATCAATCTTTTCTTCCAAGTCACATACGTAATCTACGATATACCTAGCTAGCCTTGTGAAGGTAGCCTCATACTCTGCAACATTGTCTTCTTCCCTTTTCCTTAATCCAAGGAAGTTCCTCTTCATTTCGGGTTTTTGTTCCCAAGGGAAATATTTTTCGAATAATATTTCCTTAAAATTCATCAATTCCATATATGTTATTTCTTCCTCCTCTGTAGAATTATAAATTAGGGACCACTATTGATCTGTTTTCCCTTTAAGACAATATACTGCCAGTACTAACTTTTCATTTTCATCACAACATAATGCCATGAATAGATTTTCATGGGACTTTATCCATTACTCAGTAACCATTGGATTATAAGTCCCATTAAAAGATGGGAACTTCTACCACATGAAACGATCCAACACAGGTGTGTAATGATTATTCGTTAGAACCTGAGTAAGTTTTCTCAATATGGTCATGATCTGATCTGCTCCAACATTAAATGTATGTACTTTCTCGGTGGGGAGATCCAAACATTTCCCACGAGTATTGATTCCCCTTTTTCCATAAGACACTGTTTTTAAATAATTACGCACACTAGATTACAGTATGAATCATAATGTATAATCTTATCTTAACAAAATAAATAGCATAAATTGAGACACTACGCATGGCTAATCCCATAATCAAGAAAAATGGTTTCTTTGAGGAATAATATACATTTCAATCCTTCATAATGGCTTGTAAAGAAAATATGAATTATCCTATGAATATCCCCTGAGAGTGTTCAAACCAAGAGTGTATAAAGGCCAATTTTAGTGTACCAGGATACCCCAGGTCATACCAAAAACTCAATGTCTAAGCATTCACTCCTAGGTACACCTATGCCAGATCCACCTCTACCTACTCGTATCCAGAAAGAGATGTATTTGCTAGAAATATTCAAATAATATATTCCTTAAAAAAATACTAGGACATTCTTGTACGTTTATCAACAAACACTACCTTGTGTATTTGTTCCCTACTATACATTTCGTACTCCAGTTTTCACGTTTTCTACTAAACTTTCTCTGATACCAACAGTAACACCACGAAACCTATAGACCAAATTCAGTGCATTACTTGTTATATTAGAATGTTTAAAAGGAATGAAAATCCCGAAGGAATAATCAGTTTAGTAGTCATGAAGAAACTAGATACATAAATGTAACTCAAATTACCTTGGAAAAGGTTAAAAAATACAATACATAAAAAAAACTAAAAACTGCATCCATAGGAACTCAATAGATGATCTCCTCTTCATCACATGTTAAAGTTAAACAATGAAAGGATGATATCAAATGATCATTAAGGGTTAAAAATGGAGGAATCATTAATCAATAATAACTTAATTGTAAACAATTTAACATAATCAACTTGGCATGGTGAATAAATTAAAAACTCATGACATTAATAAATAGCGAATTAAACTGCATCCATAGATTTTTTCATAGTGAAAACCTCAAGGATAGTAATATCTGATAATGAATAAAGATAATTCTTATTAATTTGAAATCATTTATCTATCACATGATACCATAATACTATAAAAATGGTTTATTTCTATGGTTAGAAACCAGAATGATTTTTGGAAACAAGCTCGAAGGGATTGTCGCCATCTTATTTGTCTCCTGAGACCAAATGATGCATCGAGGGGTTGTAATGGGACACACCCACCACTTAATGTCCAAATAATTATTTATAAATAGATTCAACTCATGATCAATATGCCTTTACATTATCCGTATAGAATAGATAATACATATTCATCAATATTTCCTCAGTCAAAACAACATTTAAAAAAAATACCGTATGTAAAATGGTATACAACTTCGACAATAATCATATCCAAGATATGAGAATATGGAAATTTAAATATAATATAATTTCAATTGAAAAGTGATCTCAAATTGTTATTAGGTACACCACATAAGAAATAGTAGCTGCACAATACTAGGCAAGTCACAACGAAGTGAAAATTGAGACAAAGCTCGTTACCATGTTGTAATCAATTGAGTTATATGAAAAAAATTTATTAACCACCAAAAGAATAAAATAATAACATTAATATAAAGATAATCATGATAAAATATATAAAATGTAAGTACACTTATACCACATATAAGAAATAAGAGGTGAACAATGGAAATCCCACAGACTTGAAAGCGAGATGAGAAAACCCCTTACAAACATTCTGGCATGGTAACGAGTGTCTTGGGAGGGATTAATGAGGGTTAAAGGGATATCCCATTATTTATATATCCTAATTTCAGTATGGGAAAGGTTCAAAGACATACCCCATAATTAGGTATTAAAAATAAAAGAGCACAACATAGGGGAGATTCTTGAACAAAAGTGAGAGAGAGGATCCCTTAACTAAAGCTTGAAGGTGTTCTTGATTCTTCTTAAAGACCTGAAAAATAAAATTTAGCTTCATTAATTAATAATTATACAACCTAAAAAACATTTAACTGATATGGTATAACCTTATTAAGTTCATTAATGGACTTTTTTAGGGGTTTAGGGGATTTGATTTTATTGTTTTGGAAGCATTTTCTTACTTGGTTTTCACGATTAATTTGCTTGTATTCTTGAATGAAAGTTCATTTGAAGTTTGGTTAAATGTCCGGAATCATTAATATATCTTATTAATGAAATTATAGATATATAAATGATTTTATAAATATGCTGGTTATATACCATGAGGATGACTTATTCGATGAGTTAATGATAAACCCTGAGATTTGGCTTGGCAGTTTTGTGCACAATGAAATTGTTTTGTTTTATTATTCCATTTTTGGAGAGTGTATGTATTCCATAAATATAAACATGATAAAATACATATATTATGAATTTTTTCAACCATTTAAATGGTTTCATGGCCTATCATGAATATATTAATGCAAATTGAAAACCCGTCTTCCTTGAGTTTGATAAATTAACACATCTTGGATGGTGTTTGCAATTATAGTATAAAAGGAGGGGAAATATAAATATTATAATGAAAAATTCCATTAACATAAAGTAAATTTAGTATATGTATGGTACTGGAATTATCATGGCATTTGGATGAGTTGAGGTGAAAATAGAGAATAAAATAATAGAAGTTGTAAAAATAATTGAAATAAAAAGGAAGAGAGGTTCACCTCTTGAGAACTCTTCTTTGAGAAACTCCTTAAGACCTTTGATAATGGCATTTTGGTGAGACCAGATGGTATTGAATGTGGGGTAGGAGGCTAGGGAGCTATTTTTGCAGAATTTAGGTATGTCTTGATGCTTTAGTGGTGTGGGAGGAAGAGGGGGTGAGGGGTGGTTTATATAGTGGAGGGGAGGAGAGTTTTCTTAATATTATAATCATTAATTTAATATTTCTTTTCAAGAAAAGAAATAGTGAGTATTCCTTAACATAGAATAGTAATATGAGCATGTGAGTTCGAGATTTTGGTGCTTACATCACTCATGATTCTTGGAATAGTTAATTAAATTTATAATCTATTTATATGGTAAATTGATGTATTTTACTATTCACCAAAAACTCATGTATTTCAGAAAAAACCAAAAATTCACCCTAACCATTTTTCAACATGTAGAATCCAAAAATGAAGTCCATTTTTTTAAAAATATTTTTCTAAATATGATTAATTAAATATATAATTAAAATCATTATTTAATAGAAAAATATAAACACTTAAAATATTCATCTTCATTTTTAAGGTGCCTAAATTTATTTATACATTCATGGGAATGGATACAATTCATTAAAGTCATATTACTATTCATAAGGGTAAGATATTAATCATAAGGGTAGGTTACTATTCATAAGGGTACGTTGTTATTCCCTAAAATTTAAGTTAATTCTATCATACTCTAAATATCATCCTTAACACAACCGTGTTTGTCAGATTTTTAAAATTCAAATCACAGAGCTAGAAAATTTATGGTTAATGGATAGGTTATGATTATCTTTTATAAATACCAATGTTTTGATCCATAAGGGATCAATGATTTATGATATATAGGCTTTAACTAGAATGTATTTAAGAGAAACATACCATAAAATGCTTGGGGTGTTACATATCGAATCAGGAAGAAATGGGAAACCTTAGTAAACCGGTCCCGAACTACCCAAATCACATCATTCTACTGAGGTGAACTTGGAAGAAACACTATGAATTCTGTCTTCACATCATCCCATTTCTATTATAAAATGGCTATTGGCTACAAAAGTCCACCCTGCCACTAATTTTGAGCCTTCACCAGCTAACAGGTAAGGCATTACACCACGAAACATGTAATCACATTCTATATCCCTATAAACTAATAATACAAAGAAATATGATGATAAATTTTTTTTCAACCCAAGATACACTACCCACATTGTTTCATGGAGAATTCACAATAACTCTTCTCACATACACATATTCACAACAACATGACCTCGAACATAACTGATATCATCGTCACTAGTGGAACAACCAGAAGGTGACTCTCTACCTTTACAGCATTCCCAAAAGACAAAAATTATGAATCATCATGTTGTTTCTCCCTAATGTAGCTCAGAAGTGTGGAATCAATAGCCAAGGATATAAGTGTCTTCTATACTTGGCCATCATGCATTTTAAGATTCTTCTTACAGAATAATTACATCATCCACCACTCCAATCCTAATTCCTAAACAACCTAGTTTTGAGTCTTATGACTCAAAGAATCTGCCACACTATTTCCCTTTCCCTGTGTTTAAACCAGTTCAAAGACAAAAGACATCAGGTATTCAACACATATTTGTTAATTAATATTCATATCATTATGGGAGAAAATTTAATTAAGGATATTATGAGTAGTATACACCATAAACCATTCTCCTTATAATTAGTGCCTCCAACACTTCAATGTGTACACTACTGAATCCAACTCATGATCATGTGTAGGGTAACTGATTTTATTAGCCATCAACTATCATAAACCATACACAACCACCCGATCATCCTGTATCAACCCTATCCTAATCCCTACATCAGATGCATCAAAAACATTGTACACCCATTACCTAGTTTGAAAAAGATAAAATCTATCACAATTATAGACCACTTATTTAACTCCTGAAAAGAATTCTCACATGCCAAAAATTACAAAAACTTGATGCCTTTTTCATTAATCTTGATATTGGTGTTACCAAATGGGAAAATTCTCTAATTAACCTTTATTAATAATTGTCCAACAATATATTACATCGAACATTAGAAACATTATTAGGCTTCTTCAAAGACACAAATTATTGTACAATCTCCGGGTCCACTGACAGACCTTCCTTAGATATGATGTGATCCATGAAATGAACCCTTTCAATCCAAAAATCACATTTGTATAGTTTGGAGTATTTCTTATGCCCTCTTAGTGTACTCCAAGAATATTTCAACATATTTTGGATAATCATAATGAGTCTTACAGTACACCAGGATGTCATAAAAAATGATCAATATATGTGTAAAATATTTAGTTCATTAAGTCCATAAATAGTACTGATGCCTTGTTAAACCCAAACTACATCACAAAATACTCATACAACCCATACCAGCTCCTGAAGGTAGCCCATAGTACATCAGAAGGTCTCACCCTCAGTTGATCATACCCTGATCTCAAATCAATATTGGAGAACATTGAATAATGTATTAGTTGATCAAATAGATCATCACTTCTCCGAATAGGGTATTTGTTCTTAATCATCATCTGATTCAGCGTTTTGTACTCAAAGACAACTGCAATGATGCATATAATTTTATGGAATGAAACACTGGAGATCCCAAAGGTAATGTACTAGGATGAATAAAAACTTTATTCTCTAATTCCACCAATAGAGTTTTATGTTCTTGGAGTTCTGATGTTGCTATTCTATATGGCAGAATGGAAACTGGTTCTGTTCCCAGCAATAACTATATCATGAACTCTACATCTCTCTCAGGAGGTAGCCCCGATAAATCCTAAGGAAAAAAATCATGGAACCGATCTTCCAAAGTAGTAAAAAAATGCTTCTCTCCTCCTCTATCATTAATCATAAGAAAATCCAAATGGGTAGTGAGTTCACCAAACTACTGAAAAAATATCACCGTCTGGCCTACCTAGACATCCCATTCACCACAATGAACATAAGTGTCTCCCCCAAGAGATGTTAATATCACCCTATTGTGGTATTAGTAAATATGGGTTTGGTAAAACACTGCCCAACCCATTCTCAAAATCAGATCATAACATGATATCTCAAGAAGGAACAAATTCCATAAAAAATGGTACCCATCAACCTTGAGAGAACACCCCATATACTACCTTTTATTTTAATCCCACACTCCTAATGGTGTGTCAATCGACATCACCCCACATATCTGTTCCCCCGCTAGGCCCGATAAAACTAATAACTGAGCAGAAATAAAGTAATGCAAAGAACCTATATCAAACAAAGAACTATAAAACGTGGAAGAAACAAGAATTGTACCTCGAATATTCAATGGACCAACCTCTCCACCTTCAGGTGTAGGCTGAACTACATGATGATGAACTTCCACTTTTCCCTGGGCCAAAATATGGGTTCCTAGTACTGCATTACTCTGCTTTCATGTTTTCTCTTGCCCAGGATTACTATATCCACCACATGGACAGTATAACCTATTGAACTCCAGCAACCTTCTAGATATGGGTTAAATGACTCACTATATAAACTTGGAATCTTAATCTTCCATCTATTTGTTCCCAACTATCAAGTGTTTCTATAGAACCTCTTCACATTCTACATTCTTCTGCACCCTTGACACACAACTGATGGTTGAAGATACTAAAAATGAATATTCCTTGGCCTTCCGCATAGATATCAGAAAAGTCAATCACTACCCTAAGAGACTAGTTCCTTCCTATAATTACTCTACCCACCACTGCCCTATTGGAAACTCTCAAATTTTTGCTTCCTACCACCAGAATTAAAGATGATTGATTTCCTATCTAAAAATATATGCCTGCCACCAAAAGCCTATATGAGGTTCACTTCTAAAATAATATATTTATCCCCTATATCCGAAACTCTCTTTAAATGGAATATATTCACCAAAAACATGATCTCATGTTGGAGTCCATCCTGGAAATGTCTTTCCATAGATACCTTATCATCCAAACACAATAGAACGAATATTTGAAAATCATTGAGGCTGCCATCATACATCATCACTCAGATAGATCCCTAGGTCAACGTCATAAACTCAACAACTTCTACTGTCACAATGTCTTTAAATAGAAATTTTCCAAAAAACTTTTCTTGGAAATCCTTCCATGTCATACCATCAGTCTGCTGGGTATGGACTAAATCATACCATGAGTGCTCTCCCAAAAACCACAACATAAAAGTTTCTAACTTATTTCTCTTATCTAGAGGAATCTTAAAGTGATCATGAATCATTTCTATGGACATTATCTAGAATTAATTTACATCAGGTCCACCTTGTCATGAAAAATTAGGAGGTTTCTACAATTTAAACTCCCTAGATAGCTCAAACATATTCAAGGTAACCTACCCTAGGTCCTAGACCATTATCTACATAAAATTAGTGAATTTCTCAGAGAACATTGCTTATCCTCTATCACATTTATTCACCATGTCCCCTTGCTCCAACTATAGAGGATAATTCTTAGTGACATCCCCTTCTCTCCCAACTGGCACTTGTTGTCATGGTGTCATTTTCCTACAATTCCAAGAGAAAACCTCATAACATATATATAAGAATTTAACAATTTACATTAATGAGTTATCTCTACAAGACATCAAAACATCATTTCACATACGCTATATCAACGTCAACTTCTAAGCATATAACATTATTCTCTACAATAACAACAATGAGTTATTGATAACAAGGGTAAAAAAATATAATAAGTCAAAAATATTTCATTATACATCTTTTCAAAACCATTTCCAAATTCACAATTTAATTTCCCCCTCTTAGGAACATTTACCATTTCCCCAATTGTTACAACTGACATTTTAACTCACTCACACTCTTTCATTAAACACGCTATTTTAGCCATTCATTAACATTATCTTCAATTTACCAGTTTCATCATCTTTATTAAACATAATTTTCTTCAGACATTTATGGAAGTTAAATGAACTCTACTCCTTTTTTCCCACACACTGATCTCGTGTGTGTCTACCATGATGCATCCCACCTAAATAGCTTGGTGCCTAAAATGATGCATGGATGAAAAAACTCATACCATTTTAGAAATGAGTAAAATTTCTAATAAAGTCACATTAGAAAACAAGTGATTAAACCAATGGTGAAATATCATTAAACTGTATTAATGAATATCAATAATAACAATTTCAACATTGGGTACTTGACTTTTACCTCATACATGGGTTAGTTACTCTCATGAATGAGCCCATTACCATGACCTAACATATCCAATCCTCTCATAGAGAATCCAAAATATTAATGAATAGAAATGACCAGATCTAATAAAAATTTGTAATGACCCTGACCCGAAATCCACTAACAGGTGCCCCGAGCTGAGTTTTCCCATGACCTCAAGAATGCCTCCCCATATTCCTAATGTTTTGGACTATCATGGAGGGTATAATGGATCATGTTGGAAGACTATACCCTTTCAATTAGTGTATCCCACAATAGAAAACATAAAAAATAAATGAAAAAATAAAAAAATAACCATCAATATTCATTACTAACCACTTTCCCAAATTGGTTATAAACTACAACCAAACAAAAAAATATCATTTCAGGATAACAGTGCCAAAAGTGAAGGAAAAAAAATAAGTAAATTCTTCTGAATCCCCCAAATGGGTCTGAAATCCAAGTATAGATCCTCATCCTTTAACATCCCATGCAAAACTCAACACCCTAGCATATGTCATTTTCCCTTGTCCTGACCTGTAACCATGAAATATTCTTAGGTACCCAATGAGGTCTTGAGAAAGGTGTGAGTACCACTATGTAGTCCACCACCAAGGGTGTCTATAAAATATCTAGTATAAATAGAAATTGAATGCTAGTACAAAATAAATAACATGATAGAGAACATTCAAGTCAGGTTCCATTAGGTAACATTATTTACTTTATCCAATTCATCATTAGTTTTATGGGTTAGAAATTCATTTACATAACATCCCAATCCTATAAATTACCAATCAAAATAAATAATTCAAGCTCCCTATCTCATGAGTAAATCCATTTCAAAATTATTTACATCACACATTCCATAGAGCATCTCCTAGGCAGTTTCAACGAATACAACCATTTAGGCCAGACCATCAATCCATCACCCTAAACCATGAATTATATGGATGGGTCATAGCATCAGTCCAACCTGACCCATGGGAGGAGAATTAATCCATTATACCACACCACCAAGACATGGGCACATTCTTATTTATCCATTCACCACATATATCATATCACAAACCATTACTAATGAATACACACAACATTTTCAATTCACATTTCATTCAATATATCAAACATCATCAAGCCTCAACCCACTAAGATGTTTTACATTTACATAGCATATCCCATTTAATCCCATTAATTTTTTTACCTTTACCAATTTATGAATTTACATTTCCATTTCATAATTCATTTGACACTTTCATATTAATCCATTTAACACTTTCTTACCTCATGGAAAACAATCCCCTATTCCCTTTCAACAACTAGACACATCCACCATTAGTTAATCCTATGGTTTAAACAATATTCTAACATGTCCATAATGGGATCTACTTCATATCATGTCAATAACAGGGTTAACATAAAAAATATCCATGTTTGGTAATTTCGGCACACCGCTTTGGTGGCCCTAATCGGTCTAATTAACCTCAATGCATCTCATAGGGATCATGAGTGGTTAAATTCACCATTTGAACAACGAATTTCATAAATATTATTCAATGAAACAAATTCATAGAAATAGGAATAAATATCACTACTACACGTGAAAAAAACTACAAAAATACTATAGTATATAACTTATAGACCACCTACCACAAATCTGATGATTAACAAACCCTAGAACTTTACCTTAGATCTAGTTTAAACACCCTTTTAATCCACAACCTATGATTCAATAGGAAAACATGGTTTTAGAGATTTTAAGAAGAAGATGACACCATATGACTTAATCCTGAATGGAGAAGAAATAGGAACTTTAGACATACCTGACGTTTCAATCTGCACAAAACAACACTCCAAATAGACTAGAATTGAAGGTGAATGGTCCCTTGGAAGCTTGGATTGAAATGGATCATCAGTAAGGATGAGAAGAGAAGTAGTGGGGAATACGTCAGGTATGAAACTTAAAATAATTATTGGGGATTTTTTTGTAAATCAAAATATTCTAATGGGGTTCATGGTTTGGCTTCACAGTTTTCCAAACCATGCTTATACCCTACACCTACCTATGTCCAAGAAGAGTTGATTCCTACTATTACATGGGAAGGCCTACATGGTTTGAAAATTTATCAGCCAAAAATATGGAATGACTCTATCCATGGTTTCACATTTTGGATCTCCCCCTCACATGATTATTCTTAACTATGCACCCCCTCTCATCAATAGGACAATTAGGGTATATAGTTATCCTTAATTATGTGCCAACCATGCAATAGGAATTGGATGGCCAAATTCATTTTTCTATTGTTTCTCAAACCCCCAAAACACCCCCAAACATTCTTATACTAATGGTGATAATTCCATTTACAAAAAGTATGAGATTTAAACCAAACTTTACACTAGGACATATCTCATTGAAGTCTAGGATCATAAAAACGACTTGACTGATTTTCAAAATAGAGATTTATCATTAAGGATTGATATAGAGATTGATGAATTAATTATTAAGAAATATATGAATGATTTTGAATAAAAGGATGAGTATTTTTTAAAATAGTTTATGTTTTAATTGGTGGGTGTTATTATTATTGATTTAAGGAAAAATGTTGATGTTATAAATAAGAAAAAAAATTGAAATTGTTGAAAATAGGGTGAAAATAAGGTTACATTAGAGGATTAAGGATTCTAGAGAAAATGTTATGATATTAGAGTTTATGAATTTCCAACTGGTTTAGTTATTTTATGAATTAATGTTTGATTTCATAGGACTAAACAATTGGTGGATACTTCTGATGTAAGTGGAAAAATTTCATTCTCTTGGAAGAGTAGATTTGGTTTTAGAGAGAAGAAAATGTCCCATCTTTGTTAAAGAATATCAAAATTGTCTATTAATTAATTAAAATTGGGTAACCTCCTTAAAATAATCTTTTAGTTGACTAAGAGGTGGTGTCCATCTCAAAGGTATTTAAAAATTGATATTCAAGAATAAATTTATGTTTTTTATGATTTCTTAGGAATTTTTTTGAATTTGTTTTAGGATATCAATTAAATTAGACATATTATCTTGGGTTAACATGGAATGAACATTATAAATTCAATTATATGTTTTGATTTTATGGTTCCATTAGGATTAATAAAGGTTCAATATAAAGAATAGAAAATTAGATATTGGGATAGATTTATTTGATGAGGTTATTTCTTTAATATCCAATAACTATTTTATTTTCCTTTTATTTTCTCACGTGATTTTCGAGTTTTAGGGAATTTTCATTCCAAAATTATAATTTTTTGTTAAATTTTTATTTAAGAAACATAATTTGATTAATAATTATATCACTCCTTGTTATAAATATTAATTTTGGAAATATTTAATGAGTTTTACGAGGTAGATAAAATTAAATATAATCATGATAGTAAAAATTATTTGATTCAATTTTTTGAGAGATTGACTGATTGTGTAGATGAACTTACTCAATCATTTCTATTATTTGATTTTTTTTTAAAGCATATATTGATTAATTTATTCTTATTTTTCATTCCTTGATAGCTTGTCTGATATTTTCTGTTTCCCATCCCAGAGAGGGTTCCAATACATTTTGTGATATTTTCTTATTAACCCATATTTGTATGGAACCACCATATAGATTTCTTATTGGAGTTTTTTTCAACTAGAATTAATATTAGAGGATGTTTTCAGTTTTCAGTTTTATAGAATTAGGAAAAACTATTACATAGTAAACTTATAAATTAAAAGTTGACTCTAATACTCTGAATAAACTTTTTCCACTAAAGGAAACCCCTTAAAATCATAACTTCTTTGCAAGACACGCATTCAATTATATAATCATAACAAATTGATTTCCCTTACCAGTCTTAAGATCGGTGAAAGACATTTTAAAATATGTTATGATCACAAAAATCTCAGAATGTGATGAAAATTAGAAAACCATTAGTCCAATGATAAACATTAAAACCCATGAAAACTTTGTCATAACATAATATTTTTCACACATAATATGTAGAAAATACATCCCTTTGAAAATAATAACATTAAATACCATTTTTGAAATCTGATGATTACCATAAAACCCATAGAAAGCATTGAAAATACATTAAGGTATCTTGAGACATAATTATGGTTAAATAGGACAACCATTCGGCCAAAATCCATTCATGTCACTCTTATAAATGGAATAGACATACAACCAACTTCCTAAATGATTGAATTTTAGGTTATAATGTAACCACCCATCCTTGGCTTATTACATAACAACTATTACTTGGTTTATCACATAACCTGCCATTAAATTTTCATGTACCGGTATATAATCATAACATATAACAGATTTCAATTCTCAACATTTCACTCATAAAATTTCATTTACAGTCACAATAAATAATTCCCAGATATTGAAATAAAAAAACCATTTTTAAAACCATTTTCAATATCAAAATACCTAGAAAAGGGTAATAAGATATTTCATTTTTATTTTCAAAGCTTGATTTATTGTAGAGGAATCTATATATCAAATAACTGTCATGATGAAAGAAAATTCATTGTTGCAGTGTACGTGAAAGAAATCCCTTTTTTCATTTTTAATGAAAGTCAAACAATCCATATAGAAATATTAGACCAAAAAAATTTGGATTAAATTAAATTTAAAAGGGGTTATTTATACACTTTAAGAAGAATATGGTAGTATAACATCAAAATATGTCTTAATGGAAGGGGATTGAGACGAAGTCCCTAACCTCGAGTCTAATTTGTCATGTGTGATCTTTATCTTCCTGAATAATAAACACAAGTTAATTATTTACTTACATGAGAACCTTTTCAATATTTATTATTCCTTTTATATCACTAGTAACTATATTATTACAATTACATTATTTTTTAGGTTCTTTTCGGATGTCTTGATGATATTCATTATATGAGTCCAAAATGGATTCGGTATGATTTCTATAGTCAGAAGTGGTAATAATTTTATTGTTATAATAATAATATTAATGACATAATAATATATTTTATTCATAAATTATACTTTTAAATCAACCCATTATGTATGGTTAAGAAAAATGAACAACATTATAATCCTGGAGACGGTAGACGGTATGCGCTCTTATGTAACGTTCCCATTTTTCATTAATTATTATGGAAAGAAGGTGATTATTATTTTTACTTTCTATAATGATAATAATATATTATATTTCATATTAATGATTTAAATATACTTATATATATCATTCTTATGATGTGGTGAGGAAAAATAAATCACATCTCTTCGTGGAGGTGATAGTTCACATGTACGCACGAACGATGTTATCATTTTTATGTGAATGGGAGGTAAGAATGTAATTGAAATATTAGTTTCTTATAATTATAAATATTTCATTAACATAATACATTAATATTTATCAATCATTATAACCAATATAGATAAATGGTAATGGAAAAATAATTATATTGGTTTGCGGAGGTGATAGTTCACACGTACACACAAATGATTAATCATTTTCTTATTTGATGGATGTGGAGATGAATTTATGTGATTATATTAACAGAAAAACATATTAGTATTCTTGAGATGCTGTATTTATTATATAATCATGGTTGAATTAGATTTTAAGGATCTAGAAGAAGAAATAAAAATGAAAAACTTGATTAAAAACGATACATTTCCTTTGGATGATCAGCTTTGATTAACACCTTAACACCTATAAGGAGGGTGTTATACCTAAAATAAGGCTGCTTGAATGTGGGGAGGGATTCTAGGAAGGTATTTAGTAGATCTTGAATTAACCAAAATTGGTTTTTAGTGTGAATAAATGACTGGAAGTAGTGACCTTTTATAAGAGAAGGGAGGGGCACACATGGAATTCTTCAAAATATTAAATTAATATAAATTAATTTTCTATTAAAACTCGGTCAAAATAGTTTTAATTAAAATATAAGATGCGTATGAGATGATATATAACCATACAATTAAAATTAGAAATGTTTTTTATATTTATTTAATCCTTATCGTTTTTTAACCCTTTCATCTATTACCATTTTATTATGTAATGTACACTTTCAAGGTCAAAATAATTACCACAAAATGATAAAAGACCAATAAAAGGGTAATTTAAGACATTTTAGGTCTTATAAAAACTAGTTCGATGAATCTTTGATTTATTAAAATTTTACATCATTTAGTAAAGTATTTTATATTTTAAAATTCTATTATTATTAATTTTGACACTATTCATTTCTTGAATTTTTAAAAATATCATAAATTTATTATATAGTCAAACCAACTCTTTGAAAACATCACTAACATTTCAAATTCATCCATAATATTATTGTATGAAAAAAATATATAAAATTATTTCTATTACAAAATATTAATATCATTTATTGGAATCATCTATTATTGAATTAATTAATGCATCATCAATGTGTCACCATTGAATTCAATTATTTATTTAAATGAAACTATAAATAAATTAACATGATATAGGTAAAAAATTTATATTTTTAAAGACTATTTGTATTCAGATAGATCACTTGTAAAACCACATATTGAAAATACATTATGTGTTAAAAACAAAAGTGTAACAAAAATGACTTTTCATTCTTTAAAATATTATAAATGAATTAAAGTAATCGAAGTGTATCTAAGTTGTCTTAAAATAAACCTGAGGATTATCTAGGTCAAAATAAAACTAATCCAGTTAAATTAGTAGAATTTTTATGGTAATTTTATAATTTAATAATATAATTTGTACCATTAGTTAACTGATTTACCTTTAACCGTAGAAGTAAAATTTATTACTAAACTAACTATTCATAATTTACAAAAATAAAATGTTCACGTTTAAATAAATTATAAATTATGAATAAATATATATAATATATTTCTATAAATTAAAAAAAAATTATTAAATTAATTAAAAAATAATCCCATTTATAGAATAAGAAAAACATGTTTTTAGAGTAAAACGTTCAAAAGTTCATATAGTGTTTATATCCAAAATCATTGTAAAATTGATTATAATAAAAAATATTGGATTAATTGATAAAAATATGATCTAATTTTACTTTAAAAACAATCAAAAAATTTGTTTAACACTAAAAATAAATTTGATGAAAAATTAGTTTTTAATTAAAATGCATTATTTTTTACTATTCTTAAAAAATGAATCTTATAAAAAAAATTATATAAATTTAACCAAAGTAATTTTTTATTTCCCCATTCCAAATAATAATTTTATTTTTTCAAATAAAACTAATAAAACCGGAGAAAACTATATTTAATATAGGTGGCTACCAAAAGGCAGCAAAAATTCAATTTTCCTGAAAAAAATACTACTTTTATTTGTAAACATGGATTTTTTATTATATAATGTCTAGAAAAAACATAAGATTAATGTTTAAAATTATATTTAATATATTACATATAAATTTTATTAATATAATCCAACAAGAGTGATTTTATTATTTATAAAACAAACTTCTGCACATTTAAATAGCTTTTTTTTCAAAAACATTTTCTTTTTATTTTGAAAAGGGTTTTACATTAATTTATAATTAATTTTTTAAAAAATAATTAATTATATATACATGTGTAAAACATATTTTTATAAATCAATTAGTATTTTTCATTCTTGTCATTCTAACATTTAGGTTTTAACTATAACATTTAAATATTATTTAGTTTTTTGCTTAAGCTTGATGTGGCGTATCATGTACAATATTGAGAATAATGTTTAATTTTTAAAAATCAGGTTGTTACGTTATCCCCCCTCATTATAAATTTTATTCCAACAATTTTAACTCAGGAACAAAAACTATGTTTTGAGTTTTCAAAATACCTTTATTGAAATCCCACATCAGAAGATGTGTCACGACCCCCTCCCCACAAAGTGTACCCCTCCTGGGCCGGCAATGTGAAAAGGGAGATAATGACCCCCGAGTCCCGCCTCCAGTAGGCCCCGGGTTGGCGACTAGCACCGAGGGTATAATACACACACAAATGGGAGGCATTACCATCTAAGAGAACACATGCAGAAGAGAGAGATAGAATAGAATCCAACCAACTCCAACTCATAACTGAAATGTAAAAGAAACCCAAGTACATATATGAAATGTCATGAAAAAGTACTACAACTGAAAGGGGAAACTAAAAGTACCCAAAAGAAAGTAAAACGACAGCGACCACAAGCCCGAACAGCTCCTCCTCCAACCGCAAGCTAGTAGTAACCAGCTTGATCTCCAACCTGCTCCAAGTGACCTGAAAAACAGTTTATATGTACATAGGGTGAGTATAATAGTATACTCAGTAGGATCCTCCCCAAGACTCTCGTGCAAAAGTAAAGAAAGCATGCTAAAGCCCAGTGAACAACAAGTGAAACTAACTCGTCACCTAAACAGGTATACTATGTTCCCAACCTCACCATGGCTACTCTCACCAAGTAACGCATACAAGAATATAGCATATAATAAAGAATATCAAGGGTACCCCGCTACTACTTCCCCACTGGTTTGCCGCTTTGCCCCAACGACATACGTCCTGTGCATCTCTCTCCAAAGGCTTGCCCGTATCAACATGGGTCAAGCTCCACAATCTGCACCTCGTGCACCACAAAGGCTTGCCCGCAAACACCTGGGCTAAGCACCACACCATCCTCACAACCAAAAGTAACCAGGTAGTTTCCGGGAGCCACCACAGCTCGCATAACGTGTATCATACGTCGGGTATTATACCTCAAGCCATTACAGCCCATACACCGAGTAAGGATCCTCAAGCCATCACAGCCTATACACGTTACACCTATAGTAGTCCATAGGGTACTATATCCAGAATATATGTGTGTGAAATAACCACAAGCCATTACAGCCCTCTACACACATATATGGGTAAAACTAACCACTGTGCCTACCAGCACTAAGATCTACCAAGAGAAGAGAGCGGGGCCAAAGGGGGTAGTCAGCCATTCAACCTCCCATCAGAATGTTGGGGGAAACACCCCCCCCCCCCAGGGCTCAGAATCCCTGGGGTGTCAGTTGCCCTTACCGACAGGGTGGAGCAGCGTATAGAAACACAAAAAGTACAGAATATATAAGTAACACACATCCACACTATGGGCATTACCTAGTCTTAGATACAACTGCAGCTAACGTCTCTCAGACTCCAGGCTGCTACTTCTAAGACTAGGTATCCTATAAGCACACAACCAATTGAAGAGATTTATTAGATTACTCCATTCTCATTTATCAGTTCCACTGTACATTAATTAATTCTTTAAGCATTAATTAAGATTGAACAATTCCACATTTAACTGAAATGGAATCACTTTCAAAAACAACTGCTCCTTTTTAAGATTCACATCACCTTTAAATTCCAGTATCTCCATCCCCGTGGATTTTCACCATTTAATCAAACATTCATTACAGAATTACTTTTCCACATTCCCAGGCATTCTAGAAAAACATCCTATGCTTCTAAACACAAAGGAGGCTCAACACGGTGAGTAGATATACTACCCGTCGAGTCTTTGCCACCTATAGAAAGAGCATATACCCATTCTCCCTCGAGAGGCTAAACACGGAAAGCACGTGGCATACCCCGCGCGTCTTCGCCTCCTTTGGAAGAATGGTAGCAAGACCAGCTGCCTTGAGAAGTGGGGAAAAGCAAGGCAGATTAACATTCAAGAACACCACAAGCAACCAGCAACCACATCCATCCCATTCCATCACCCCCGGTGCCCTCCCTGACACCCATATGCATAAACCGATGCATCTCGCCACACTAGGCGTCATCCGCTGCCACAACTATAAGGCCTCCATGCCTCCACATATCACAACAACCATCCAGGCTCACATCACAGCACAAGCAGCAGGAAAACAAACATCACAAAATGGGCTCTCGACCCTTTAACAAACAAGAGGGTAACTCAGAACCCTATTTGAAATTCCCACATAATCTGTTCTCTAAACCATATTGAATTAACAGATTTTTTTATTCGTAGGTTCCAATCATGGATACCTAATCAGTAATCTATCACAATTAAATAACCATGCTTACTTCCCTGATTTGATTATCCTCAAATTAGAACAACTAAAACAACGACAATAACCAGATTAATTTACATGCCTCTTTATCTTTAGCCAATTAATCAACAATTAATTCCGGCTTTACATTCATTATCAATTTCAATCATGACCGAATAACGAAACAAAGAAACATAGATATCACTATATCTAGGAAAACATGAGGCAAACCATCATTACGGTATAAAGCAACAGCATGCGATCAACCAATTATTTTATTCCGGTTCAAGTATTTAATTAGGTCAATTTCATTGTGATCCAAAGAGATAAATCATGCTAATTCCACGATTGCACATATACAATTAGAGAAGCCATGAATCCCCTACCTCGAAGAGTTCTTGACGTCCTTTATCCACACAGCAGGTCACGATCTTCCCCTCGCGACAACTTATGTGGAAGAATGATCGGCACAGCTTGGTTGCATCCAACAGAGCGGGACTGATCCTAGGAGTAAGGGTTGATTGTGAAACTCCTACGGGAAGGATTGAAAGATTCTAGCGCCTCTTAGTTAAGAACAAAAGGGAAGGAACAAGGGAGAATGATATCTCGTCCCTTTTTAAGATTTAACGAGGTGACGGTTTAAGATCCGGTTAATTCTCCATTAAAAACGGATCGCATTAACCCACGCGGTTTGACCAAGTGAAACATTCCAAGCCTTAGGAATAATTAATATAGGATTTATGGCATTTGAATCGGCCTTAAGAGCCCTTAAAATAAGGCTTTAAAAGTATTTTACGTCAAAGGAAACGTAAAAAGGGCAAAACTGTAGGAGTCTGGAAACACTGTTCACCTACCGTTACTGTACACCTACCGATCTGTGCTACTGATCTGTGACACTGATCCGTCTCACCGATCTGTGAGACTGATCTGTCTCACCGATCTGTGAGACTGATCTGTCTCACCGATCTGTGAAACTGATCTGTGAAACTGATCTATCTCACCGATCTGTGAAACCGATCTGTGAAACCGATCTGTCTCACCGATCTGTGAAACCGATCTGTCTCACCGATCTGTGAAACTGATCTGTCTCACCGATCTGTGAAACTGATCTGTCTCACCGATCTGTGAAACTGATCTGTCTCACCGATCTGTGAAACTGATCTGTCTCACCGATCTGTGAAACTGATCTGTCTCACCGATCTGTGAGACTGATCTGTCTCACCGATCTGTGCTACCGATCCGTGCTACCGATCTATGAAACTGATCGGTCTCACCGATCTGTGAAACTGATCTGTCTCACCGATCTGTGAAACTGATCTGTCTCACCGATCTGTGAAACTGATCTGTCTCACCGATCTGTGAGACGGATCTGTCTCACCGATCTGTGCTACCGATCCGTGAAACGGATCTGTCTCACCGATCTGTGAAACTGATCTGTCTCACCGATCTGTGAGACTGATCTGTCTCACCGATCTGTGAGACTGATCTGTCTCACCGATCTGTGCTACCGATCCGTGAAACTGATCTGTCTCACCGATCTGTGAGACTGATCTGTCTCACCGATCTGTGAGACTGATCTGTCTCACCGATCTGTGAGACTGATCTGTCTCACCGATCTGTTACTGTTCATAAAACTGGAAACACTGTTCACAGAACCGGAAAATTGGCAAAGTGTTGGGGATAAGACCCTTGACCTCCCAGAACACCTCCAACACCAACATTTCACAAAGTAATGGACCGTAGAGGTCCGGGCCATTACATTAGATACCTCTCAAAACATTCTCGTCCTCGAGAATTAAAAACCAACCCAGAAGAAAAGAGGGGTCCGAACAACCACCCCATAAGATACCTCTCAGGGGAAAACCATCATGAGTTGTTCAAAAGCTGGAACAAAACTATGACATCCGGGAACAAACAATCCATACCCAAACAATTCATTCACAACATCACATCAAAGGTACATAAACAAAACATGAAAGGTCCAACCACAGAGAAAACATCATTACATGAAAGGAGTTAAACATTAAACAACTCTGGGTACTGAGCACGTATCTGTGACTCACGCTCCCAGGTACTCTCCTCCATGCCACCGTGTCGCCACAAGACACGAACTAAAGGAATATAACGCCCACGCAACACCTTCTCCTTGTGGTCTTGGATCTCCACTGGTCGCTCCTCGAAGGTTGCATCATCATCAATATCGATCTCTCCCCAATCGATAACATGAGATTCATCATGAAGATAATGACGGAGCTGCGATACATGAAAAACATCATGTATCCGACTCATCCGAGGGGGAAGTGCTACTCGATATGCCACAGCTCCAACATGAGCTAACACCTCGAAAGGCCCAACAAAACGGGGAGAAAGCTTACTTCCGCGACCAAACCTTCGCTGCCCACGACGAGGAGTCACCTTTAGAAACACATGATCCCTAACATTAAACTCTAAGGGTCTCCTTCTTTGATCAGCATAAGATTTCTGACGATCTTGTGTTGTCTTCATCCTCTCACGAATCACTTGAACCATCTTCGTCGTATTCTGCACTAGTTCTGGTCCGAGAATTGCTGACTCTCCAACCCCAGTCCAGCACAACGGAGAACGGCATGGCCGGCCATACAAGGCTTCAAACGGCTCCATGCCGATGGTAGAGTGAAAACTATTATTGTAAGAGAACTCTACCAAAGGTAAGTGCTTCACCCATGAACCTCCAAAATCAAGAACACAAGAGCGCAACATGTCTTGAAGAGTTTGGATGGTTCGCTCTGTCTGACCATCCGTTTGAGGATGAAAAGCAGTGCTAAGGCATAGTTGAGAGCCAAAAGCATGCTGGAGACCTCTCCACACCCTCGAGGTAAAACGAGGGTCTCGATCAGAAATGATCGTCTTAGGAACTCCGTGAAGCCTCACCACCTCCTCCAGATACTGCCTCGACAAAACCTCCACTGAGCTCGACTCCTTGATTGCTATGAAGTGGGCCGATTTAGTTAAACGATCCACTACCACCCATATAGCATCATGTCCTCCCGGAGCTCGAGGTAAACCTGTAACAAAGTCCATTGAGATGTCCTCCCACTTCCACTGAGGAATCTCTATGTGCTGGAGAAGACCACCAGGAACACGGTGTTCGGCCTTCACCTTCTGGCAGACTAAACATCGAGACACACATTCTGCAACTGAACGCTTCAGCCCAGGCCACCAAAACTGACTCCTCAAGGATCGATACATCTTAGTCACACCAGGATGTACAGCTAAGGGCGAGCTATGGAACTCTCGGAGAACCGTCTCGTGCATCGCCAAGGGAACAAAAAGCCTGTCATGATACAACACTCGGTGTTGTTCATCCTCTGACCAACCATCAGGGGCCTCCCCACAAACAACTCTGTCTCTCAAAACTTCCACCTCTAGATCACCCAACTGAGACTCTTCCACCTTTTGCATCAGGGATGACTGCACCGTCATCTGGAAAAGACAACCTCTTCCTCCAACTTCTCCCATATCAAGATGCAAAGCTGCTAGCTCTTCCATCCCTCTCCAGGAATCACCAGATTCACGCACAACATCATTACGTGACTTTCGGCTCAGTGCATCAGCAACAACATTTCCCTTCCCAGGTGTATACGATATTTCGAAGTCGTATTCCTGCAAGAACTCCATCCACCGACGCTGCCGCAAGTTCAAATCCCACTGAGAGAAAACATACCTCAAACTCTTATGATCGGTGAAAACCACAAAGCGCTCTCCAATGAGGTAATGTCTCCACAACTTCAGCGCAAACACCACGGCTGCCAAATCAAGATCATGGGTGGCATAGTTGCGTTCATGGGGATGCAACTGCCGAGACCCATAAGAAACAACTGACCTCTGCTGCATGAGAACACAGCCTAGCCCCAGATGTGAAGCATCACAAGGATGTCGTCAATGAAAACCACAACAAACTTGTCCAAGAATTCACGGAACACAACATTCATCAACCCCATGAAAACAGCTGGAGCATTTGTTACGCCGAATGGCATTAGAACAAACTCATAATGCCCATGACGACAGCGGAAAGCAGTCTTCGGGATATCCTCATCCTTTACACGCATCTGATGATATCCTGACCGCAAGTCGATCTTTGAAAACCAACTTGCACCCTTCAGTTGATCGAATAGGTCATCAATCCGCGGGAGAGGATAACGGTTCTTTATTGTCACTTTGTTTAAGCGACGATAATCGACGCACAACCGCAAACTGCCATCAGCCTTTTTCACGAACAAGACTGGTGCACCCCACGGTGACACACTTGGCCGAACAAAACCACACTACAATAGACCATCGAGCTGAATACGTAGCTCCCGTAACTCATAAGGGGCCATCCTATATGGAGACATAGAGATGGGAGACGCTCCTGGCTGTAGCTCGATCCCAAACTCGATCTTCCGTCGAGGGGGTAAGGATACAACCTCTTCTGGAAAGACATCAGGGTACTCTTCTACGACCCTAGGAAACGCCAGCTGTTGAACCTCTGAAGAACTCAGCATCATCCCAGCCATCATGGATGATAAGGATGAAACTCGTCTATGACTCATCCGAGGATCTCTCTCACCAACAAACACTACTTCCTCTCCATCTTCATCAAAGAAAACGACCTTCTTCCTGTAGCAATCCACAATAGCCTGCACCGAATACAACCAATCCATGCCGAGGATGACATCATATGGTTGTATTCGTAAACATAGGAAATCTCCCCAAGAGCGGTGCTGCCCCAACACTAGCTCACAGTCTCTACATACTTCAAACAAGCTAGCTCGACCTCCAACTGGCGTAGTCAACGCCAAGGGCACTGGAAGCCTCTCTACCTCAAGTCCCAAAGCGTGGACAAGGGTAGGGGATATAAAGGAGTGTGTCGCTCCTGAATCAAACAAGGCATACACCAAGGTAGAAAACAAGCAAAGGGTACCTCGGACGACGTCTGGCTCGCCTGGAGCTGGCAACGCTAGAGCATGAAGCTGACCACGACCACCTCCACGGCCTCTCTGACCCTGATGACGACCACCACCACGGCCGCGCTCTGCTCTTTGAGGACGGGGAGCGTCATGGGGCTGTCCTCTGCCTGCTCCATCTACCCTCTGGTGATCTAAAGCTGGTGCAACCTGCTGCTGCTGCCTCGGCTGGAATTGCCTCAACGGAGGAACCTGGAGTGGAGCGCCTGGTGCACGATGACTGCTCTGAAAAGTTGGGCACTCCCGCTGCTGATGACCACGTCCACCACAAGAAAAACAGGCGCCTGATCCCTTGGCATAGGTCTGAGAGTTGCTACCTCCGGAGAAATGAGATGGGAAGGGCTGGGACCTACCCCCAGGTGAACGGAAACTCTTCTGTCCTGAAAACCGGGAACCCCGGACCACAGCTCTGCTTCTTGAGGAATCATGACGATTCCCCTCTCGTGACGATCCGGTCCTAGCCAAAGTCCTCTCAACAACCTCTGCCCTCGCCAGCACCTCAAGATATGTCTTCAGCATAAATGGGGTGACCTGGCGCTGGATCTCTAGACGCAAAGCCTCCTCGAAATGCCTCGCCCTGGCCTCATCATCTGGTAACAGGTCTGAAGCATATCGTAGAAGGTTCCTGAAACGGATTCCAAACTCCCGAACACTGGAGCTCCCCTGTCGAAGGGTAAGAAGCTCCTGGCGACTGGATGCCTTCGCAGTCGAAGAAAGAAACTCGACTCTAAACATGTCTCGAAACTCCTCCCATGATATTGCTGACTCCTCACGATCCCCGAGGAACAAAAACCACCACTTTCTCGCTGCTCCACGCAACATCGTCACAACCAAGGACACCCAGTGTTCCTTCCGAGCACGAATCGAACTGAAGCCTATCTCGACCTCCTCCAACCAGTCTTCTGTGACTGCATCTGAAACGGAGCCCTCGTACTTATGTAGACTCTGGCGCTGAAACTCTCGGAGTGTCTTCCTCCAAGTGTCATCGTCGTCAACCTCTACCCGGCGGCGATCTGCTGGAACAGCCTGCTGGGCACCTTCTGCGCAAACCTGACGGGGACTCCGACCTGGAGCCATACCTGTAAAATAACAATCGTTAGAGCTCCTAAGCCTGGAATATGGAAGACTCAACATTAATTAATTAATTATTTTGTTTTATTAATTTTAGGTTACCTATCCCAAGGTCTACCCATTCAAACACAGGCGCAAGGAATAATGATGCATGATCCTTTCCTAGGTCTCTACCCTGCAACCAGTATCACTTTGTTTAGTAGCCATCATAAACTTAAAGGTCCTTGCAACAGATCATAGGGGGCCCTGAACGCCTATGTCTCTGCCGGTCTCCAGTGTTTACCCCACTTGCTAAACATGAATGACACCGTTGCCCTACCATCCCATGCATCCTCACCTGTGCCTAACTCCAAACTCCATCTTATCCCTCGACCAGAGCTCTGATACCACTCTGTCACGACCCCCTCCCCACAAAGTGTACCCCTCCTGGGCCGGCAATGTGAAAAGGGAGATAATGACCCCCGAGTCCCGCCTCCAGTAGGCCCCGGGTTGGCGACTAGCACCGAGGGTATAATACACACACAAATGGGAGGCATTACCCTCTAAGAGAACACATGCAGAAGAGAGAGATAGAATAGAATCCAACCAAATCCAACTCATAACTGAAATGTAAAAGAAACCCAAGTACATATATGAAATGTCATGCAAAAGTACTACAACTGAAAGGGGAAACTAAAAGTACCCAAAAGAAAGTAAAACGACAGCGACCACAAGCCCGAACAGCTCCTCCTCCAACCGCAAGCTAGTAGTAACCAGCTTGATCTCCAACCTGCTCCAAATGACCTGAAAAACAGTTTATATGTACATAGGGTGAGTATAACAGTATACTCAGTAGGATCCTCCCCAAGACTCTCGTGCAAAAGTAAAGAAATCATGCTAAAGCCCAGTGAACAACAAGTGAAACTAACTCGTCACCTAAACAGGTATACTATGTTCCCAACCTCACCATGGCTACTCTCACCAAGTAACGCATACAAGAATATAGCATATAATAAAGAATATCAAGGGTACCCCGCTACTACTTCCCCACTGGTTTGCCGCTTTGCCCCAACGACATACGTCCTGTGCATCTCTCTCCAAAGGCTTGCCCGTATCAACATGGGTCAAGCTCCACAATCTGCACCTCGTGCACCACAAAGGCTTGCCCGCAGACACCTGGGCTAAGCACCACACCATCCTCACAACCAAAAGTAACCAGGTAGTTTCTGGGAGCCACCACAGCTCGCATAATGTGTATCATACGTCGGGTATTATACCTCAAGCCATTACAGCCCATACACCGAGTAAGGATCCTCAAGCCATCACAGCCTATACACGTTACACCTATAGTAGTCCATAGGGTACTATATCCAGAATATATGTGTGTGAAATAACCACAAGCCATTACAGCCCTCTACACACATATATGGGTAAAACTAACCACTGTGCCTACCAGCACTAAGATCTACCAAGAGAAGAGAGCGGGGCCAAAGGGGGTAGTCAGCCATTCAACCTCCCATCAGAATGTTGGGGGAAACACCCCCCCCCCCCCAGGGCTCAGAATCCCTGGCGTGTCAGTTGCCCTTACCGACAGGGTGGAGCAGCGTATAGAAACACAAAAAGTACAGAATATATAAGTAACACACATCCACACTATGGGCATTACCTAGTCTTAGATACAACTGCATCTAACGTCTCTCAGACTCCAGGCTGCTACTTCTAAGACTAGGTATCCTATAAGCACACAACCAATTGAAGAGCTTTATTAGATTACTCCATTCTCATTTATCAGTTCCACTGTACATTAATTAATTCTTTAAGCATTAATTAAGATTGAACAATTCCACATTTAACTGAAATGGAATCACTTTCAAAAACAACTGCTCCTTTTTAAGATTCACATCACCTTTAAATTCCAGTATCTCCATCCCCGTGGATTTTCACCATTTAATCAAACATTCATTACAGAATTACTTTTCCACATTCCCAGGCATTCTAGAAAAACATCATATGCTTCTAAACACAAAGGAGGCTCAACACGGTGTGTAGATATACTACCCGTCGAGTCTTTGCCGCCTATAGAAAGAGCATATACCCATTCTCCCTCGAGAGGCTAAACACGGAAAGCACGTGGCATACCCCGCGCGTCTTCGCCTCCTTTGGAAGAATGGTAGCAAGACCAGCTGCCTTGATCAGTGGGGAAAGGCAAGGTAGATTAACATTCAAGAACACCACAAGCAACCAGCAACCACATCCATCCCATTCCATCACCCCTGGTGCCCTCCCTGACACCCATATGCATAAACCGATGCATCTCGCCACACTAGGCATCATCCGCTGCCACAACTATAAGGCCTCCATGCCTCCACATATCACAACAACCATCCAGGCTCACATCACAGCACAAGCAACAGGAAAAGAAACATCACAAAATGGGCTCTCGACCCTTTAACAAACAAGAGGGTAACTCAGAACCCTTTTTGAAATTCCCACATAATCTGTTCTCTAAACCATATTGAATTAACAGATTTTTTTATTCGTAGGTTCCAATCATGGATACCTAATCAGTAAGCTATCACAATTAAATAACCATGCTTACTTCCCTAATTTGATTATCCTCAAATTAGAACAACTAAAACAACGACAATAACCAGATTAATTTACATGCCTCTTTATCTTTAGCCAATTAATCAACAATTAATTTCGGCTTTACATTCATTATCAATATCAATCATGAACGAATAACGAAACAAAGAAACATAGATATCACTATATCTAGGAAAACATGAGGCAAACCGTCATTGCGGTATAAAGAAACAGCATGCGATCAACCAATTCTTTTAATCCGGTTCAAGTATTTAATTAGGTCAATTTCATTGTGATCCAAAGAGATAAATCATGCTAATTCCACGATTTCACATATACAATTAGAGAAGCCATGAATCCCCTACCTCGAAGAGTTCTTGACGTCCTTTATCCACACAGCAGGTCACGATCTTCCCCTCGCGACAACTTATGTGGAAGAATGATCGACACAGCTTGGTTGCATCCAACAGAGCGGGACTGATCCTAGGAGTAAGGGTTGATTGTGAAACTCCTACGGGAAGGATTGAAAGATTCTAGCGCCTATTAGTTAAGAACAGATGGGAAGGAACAAGGGAGAATGATATCTCGTCCCTTTTTAAGATTTAACGAGGTGACGGTTTAAGATCCGGTTAATTCTCCATTAAAAACGGATCGCATTAACCCACGCGGTTTGACCAAGTGAAACATTCCAAGCCTTAGGAATAATTAATATAGGATTTATGGCATTTGAATCGGCCTTAAGAGCCCTTAAAATAAGGCTTTAAAAGTATTTTACGTCAAAGGAAACGTAAAAAGGGCAAAACTGTAGGAGTCTGGAAACACTGTTCACCTACCGTTACTGTACACCTACCGATCTGTGCTACTGATCTGTGAAACTGATCTGTCTCACCGATCTGTGAGACTGATCTGTCTCACCGATCTGTGAGACTGATCTGTCTCACCGATCTGTGAAACTGATCTGTGAAACCGATCTATCTCACCGATCTGTGAAACCGATCTGTGAAACCGATCTGTCTCACCGATCTGTGAAACCGATCTGTCTCACCGATCTGTGAAACTGATCTGTCTCACCGATCTGTGAAACTGATCTGTCTCACCGATCTGTGAAACTGATCTGTCTCACCGATCTGTGAAACTGATCTGTCTCACCGATCTGTGAAACTGATCTGTCTCACCGATCTGTGAGACTGATCTGTCTCACCGATCTGTGCTACCGATCCGTGCTACCGATCTGTGAAACTGATCTGTCTCACCGATCTGTGAAACTGATCTGTCTCACCGATCTGTGAAACTGATCTGTCTCACCGATCTGTGAAACTGATCTGTCTCACCGATCTGTGAGACTGATCTGTCTCACCGATCTGTGAGACTGATCTGTCTCACCGATCTGTGCTACCGATCCGTGAAACTGATCTGTCTCACCGATCTGTGAAACTGATCTGTCTCACCGATCTGTGAAACTGATCTGTCTCACCGATCTGTGAGACTGATCTGTCTCACCGATCTGTGCTACCGATCCGTGAAACTGATCTGTCTCACCGATCTGTGAGACTGATCTGTCTCACCGATCTGTGAGACTGATCTGTCTCACCGATCTGTTACTGTTCATAAAACTGGAAACACTGTTCACAGAACCGGAAAATTGGCAAAGTATTGGGGATAAGACCCTTGACTTCCCAGAACACCTCCAACACCAACATTTCACAAAGTAATGGACCGGAGAGGTCCGGGCCATTACAAGATGGGTCAAAAAACATCCACTTAAAAAGAAAGAAAGGGATGTACGATGGTCACCTGAGATAACACATACGAGGTTTCCATGTAGGACAAAATATACATAGAAGACAAGACTGGCCATTATGTTCTAATAGAGAGAGATAAAAAAAATGTTTTGGATAAATTCAATAATCACAAAACCATAATTTTTTTATTGGTCAAAAGATCATAGATTCCTTTTCAAGAAATGTAAACAGATAATGTTTTTCTTTTAAGATAATTTTCAAAAAGTTTTGGAATTAATTTAATTCCCAGAATTATAACATAAATAATAATAATTACTAGAAAATTAGAGTTTGTCCTTTATTCAATTTACACAATAAACTCATCTTTTTTTAAATGATGAGTTTTCAAGGTGAAAATTTCAATCGTGAAGCCCTAGAATCAACTTCCATATAATCATATAATATAAAAAATATTAACTATATATTTCTAAAATATTTAGAAATGAATAAAAACCCAAATTTATAGGTTAATATAAGTTAATTCCCCCAAAAAATAGATTTTCTTATGATTAATAACTAATTTAATCTTTAAAATTTAGTAGTGTTACCCAAAGTTCCACATAAGCCATTCTAAAAATAACTATCGTTATAATTCCGCAAAAATATCATAACTAAGATAGAAAACCAAAAATCATAAGGATTTAATAACAAAATCTTTCCATATATGTTGAAAAAAATTTCTCCAAATAGCATCAATTAGTCTTGATGTATCATACCAAAAAAAAATTCTAATCACATATTATTTATGATAGGTTATTCTTTTCCATAACTAACCTGAATCACTATATGTCCACAATATAAACATATATTTTAAAAATATATAACTAAATATTTAAGGCTTAAATAAAATACTATAGTATTATATTTACTTAGATCTTCTAGGGTTCCCCAAATAATGAACGTATTCTAAAACAATATTAATCACATAATCAAAAGTTCATTTCATGATCCCAAAGTTATATATTCAATAAAACATGGGTTCCCAAAATCAAATTATTCTTTATTCATCAACTCATTTATCTAAAAATAAATATCCATAATAACATGGGACATCACATAGGACTGTGGTAGGTGATGAACCCATACCAGCCTTCAGTTTTGGGTTTGATTCCCACATCCTTTCTGAATGTGAAAATTTGTCACCCGTCGCATAGGTTATACTTTTTCTAAAACTATATAATTCCAAAAATAAGATAAATGCCCCAAAAATAACTATTACATATTTTAACCTAAATTTTTATCTCATAAATTTCATTTTATATCACATAATGTAATAACCCATAATTACCTCAATGATGAATCTCTCATAAAATACCCTTATTCACCTTTAAATATAAAAACATAAAGACTCATAAGGTATTGTAAGAAATTATACTTATAATCAACATTAAAATTATAAACAGATGATGATATCCCTAACTATTTAGAAAACATACTAATCTCCAATGTTATCGAAACCATACTTTAATACCAACTGTATGGAACTAAACGAAAACAAAACTTATTCTAGTGTTTACAGACTAGAATTAACATTTTAGGAACTATTTTGTTTAGATTTTTTGAAAATTAGGAAAAAACTTACAAATTAAACTGATAAATTAAAAGTTGACTACTTTTTTGTGTCCACTTTTTACACCAAAGGAAACCCATTAAAATGTGAATTCTTTTCAAGAAAAATTTTCAATTCTATCAAAACTACATGTTATTTTCCATTACGAATCTTAAGACCTTTGAAAGGCATTTTATAACATTCATATGGGCACAAAAATATTACCATGGGACAAAAATAATGAAACTGTTATTCAATTGATAAACATTAAAAACCATGAAAACTTTATCATACATTAATACTTTTAACCCTTAATAAGGTATAGATATATTCCTTTGAAAATAAACTCATTAAATAAATTTTTTAAATATTGTATATTACTATAAAACCCATATAATGAATTCCAAATACATAAAGGTAACTTCGTATATAATTATACTTAAATGGAATAACCATTTAGTCAACTTTCATACATGTTACTCTTACAAATGGAATACCCATACAATCGACTTCTATACCCAATGCATTCAATGTTATAACATAATCAACCATCCTAAGTTTATCATGTAACCACCCATCCTTGGTTTATCATGTAATCAACAATAAAATTTCATAGTACCAGTATATAATCATAACACATAATGGACTGCAATTCACAGCATTTCACTAATAAAATTTCATTTTCAATACCAAGAAATCATTTCAAGATATTGATATAATGAAAAAATTTCCAAAACCAATTTCAATATCAAAATACCAATAAAACTGGAATAATAGATGTCTTTTTATTTTAAAGCTTTCAGTTTTCTAGATGAATCCAAATATCAAATAATGGTAAGGATGGTGGAGAAGTCATTGTCATCATATATGTTAAAAAATATTCATTTTATAATTTGTAATGAAGTTAAAGAACATCATATAGAAATATTACTTTTAAAATCCTATGAATGAAATTAAAAGTAAAAGGTTATGGTTATACACCATAAAAATAAGGTGGGAGTATAACAACAAAATATGTCTCAATAGAAGGCGATTGAGACAAATTCCCTTACCTCGACTCCAATTAGTCACATATATTCTTTATATTCCTTAATAATAAACATAGGGTAATTAGTTACCTTCTTGAGAAACTTTTTAAAGTTTATTATTTCTTTTTTATCACTAACCTCTATATTATAACAATTACATAATTTTTTAAGTTCACATAAGATGTTTTGATGATATTCATTATATGCATCCAAAATATCTTTTTTATGGGGTCTATTGTCAAAATTGGTCATTGTTAAACCACAAAATGAATAATATTCATGAAGTAATAATAAAATTTATACATAAATTATAATTTTAAATCAAACCATTAGGTATGGTTATGAAAGTTAAACAATGTTATAATCATGGAGATTTTAGTCCGTACATACGCATAAATAACATTCCCATTTTTCATTGATCATTATGGAATGAAAATAATTATTATGTTATATTTACATAATTATAATAATATAATATATATATTAATAATAATTTAAATATACTTATTTTAACACCCCAAGATTTTATAGTACTTTATTTCTTCAAAGTAATTCAATAACTTGCACTACACGCAACACCAAGTTCTAGCGAACCATGACTTACCAAACATGCCGTTCAAAAGCGGTTATGAATGGTATTAACTGAATTTTGAAATTTATATTATCTTTATAATTTTATAATCCATATTATGAGTTTGATATACATAATGTAAGAACAAATACATTTTTTCAGATAAAAAAGTATTTTTCAAAAAATGCAATTTTATCGCCTTTTAATGGTGAAGCCTTTTTAAATACAACATTTGAAACCTTTATATATTAAATTTTATAAAATAAACTTCTTCTTTAGAATCTGGACATAATAATTTAGTTTTAATAAGTTTTTGGTGTTTTCCTGATAACTTTCATATTTGGGTGAATAGTGAACAATACAATATTTTAACTGAAAACAACTTTTTTTAATCAGAATAATTTATCTTGATAAATTATACACTTTAATGGTTTTCAAGTATAAATAGATTATATATTTACCATTTAATCCAATTCTGGTCATTATAAGTCATTTCACTTTGAAATTGGACATAAACAAGTGTCAAACTTTTGATAGTTATTAATTCTTAAAAATACGACTTTTGGTTTTGACAGTGGGAATTAAGTTTAAAATAATAAATGAAACTTTTATGTTTTGAATTTTTTTAAATATACTTCATTTTTGGATTTGTAATTTGTAAATTATCTCAGGGTAAAATTTTGGTACTTTTCAGATTACTTTTATAGTTTGATGAATAGTGAAAATTACTAAATTTTAATTAAAAACAAATTTTTAATAAAAATAATTAATAGTGATAAATTATTATTTTGAGAGATTTTAAAGTATAATTAGATTATAATTTTACCATTTAATACAATGTTGTTCATTGGACATAATTTAATATTTAAACTGGACATAAGAAAGTGTCAATCTTTTGATAGTTATTATTTGTTAAAAACATGCTGTTTGTTTTGACAACGGTTATTAATTTTAAATTAATTTCTTCCACTTATGTGTTTTGAATTTAGAAAAATAGATTCCATATTTATAATCATGGGGTCCAAATTGTGTAAATAGGTAACTTTTATTTTTATACATTTTGAATAATTACTTCCGTAAATATTTAATTTACCATGGTTAAAGGGTAAATCCATTAAATAAGGGTAAAAATAATATTATAATAATACTAAATTACCCAAAAACGTGTCCTAATACTATTTGTTTTATACATTTCCGACCATGGTTATCTTTGAGTCAATTTTGGGACCCCATGGAGCCACTTGTAAGTGATAATGACACTTTATATTAATTAAGTTAAAGTAAATACAAAAATGACATAAGAAAATATCTTTTAGAAAAATGATTTTTACATAGGGTTATATATGATATCTTTTCAAATATAAATATTTATTAGAAATAAAAAAATATTTCCTAAATAATGATATTTTTTTAATAATTTTTAGACTTCTAATAAACTAAATTATTTATGACACAATAATGATGTAGTGTTTACCTCATTAATAAATGATTTAAATAAATAAGATTATAAAGACTAATATAATACCCAAAACCTGTCCAATTATTATTGGATGATTTCATTTTGATCATGATTCATCTTATAATCAATTTTAATGAGTTTTTTGCCTTTATAAACCGAATATAAGTATATAATAAAATAATATTTTCAATCATTCCTATAGAGCCCCTCCTCCCCCTTATAAAAGGACACCACTTCTAACCAATTATTCACACCTCTAAAGCCTTTTATCTCATCCATACATAGCCATATTAACCTCCATACATCCCTTTCCTCCTCCTAGAAGACTTAACTCAGGCAGAAGGCACTTCAATTGTCCTTTTTTGTTCAAACCAAAGGGAGTTACCCAAATTAAATGTAACGATTTCTCTTAGCTTCTTTTCTTTTATTTTACATCTCCAACCCCTAAACTCTTGTTATTATTTTCATCAGTAAAAACACCATTATAATAAATATACAAGGATATTTTTATGAGAATTATTCGAACTACACTTACACACACCTCCATCTAATAGGTGAAGAACGTAATGTTACTATGGATTACAACCAAACGCCTCACGAAACGATGATTGTTCAATTATATCCTACCACCTCTAATGGTGGCCATTATGATGGAACTATTATTAAATATGATAATAATGATATTTATTTTATATATAATCTTCTGTAATTCCATTTTATATAATACCATTATTTGTTTCATGTTGTATAAATATAAGATAATTTCGTTTGAGGAAGTGCGGACTACCGCCCCCTCAAAGTGATATGAATTGTTCTTACAATACATGGAAAATATAAAGTATGGTGTTAGTGAACTTAAGTAACAAATATAATATATTATATTATACTTTAATAATAATATAACTATGTATCATTTGGTTTTTATTCCTTTTAAAATGAAAAATGAAATGGAAGTAGCGTCCGTGCTTACGTACGGATTACCGTCTCCACGAACGCGATGAGATTCATTTCCCTATCACATCAATTAAAGACTAATATTCATTTTATGGTTAAAAATAATGTTTAATGACATAATATAATTCTTTAAATAAATAAAATATATCCTATTAATAACAAGCATGACTTACGTAGCAATCATACAAAGGAGAACGAATCAGTTAACACAGAAACAACGATAATACTAAAAGCAAATATTAGAAGATCATATATGATGTCATATTAATGTATATGATTCATTAATAATTTAATAACAATTATTTAACCATTATATAGGGGGTTAACCTACCCTCTACCAAGGAAAAGTTCAAGGTAAGGGTTTATTTCACAATCTCTTCATTATCTGAGGTTTTTTATACGTAAGTATCTCCTAGGACCTCTTTATCATCCAAATCCATGTTCTTAAAAATGTATTCCAAAACATTTTTAATATTTACTATAATATGGGATAAAGTCATTTAAACCCTTTTTATACTATTTATAAAAAGGTTTGAAAGGAATGTTTTAGTCATTTTCAAAACAAGTTCCTTTTAACCTTTTTGACAAAATTAAGGTAAGAATGTCTTTTTAACCTATATGGCAGGTGCGGCTATTTTCCACCATTATAAAATCATCGAAGATTACCTTACAAGCTTATAATAATATTTTCAAAGTAAATGTTTTCATTTATAATTATGTGACTCTAAAATGATTTAAAAAAAGAGATATTTCTCTCAAATAGTTTTGATTTCATCAATGTCAACATCATTTTAAATGTTTTAAAGGTTTATTCTTCTAAACCATTCTAATTAATGTCCATGTTTGGAAAAAAATTTAAGGATTTATTTAAATGGACATGAATGTTTTAAAATTTTAATAACATTAAAATGTTTCAAAGTGGTATGGAACACTTTGATTCAAAAATGTCTTTAAATGTCTTCCCTTCTAAATTGTGTGACTTTTAAATGTTTTCGTGAAAAAAGATATTTCAATAAAAGAGTTTTACAAGTCATTTTAATCTATTTCAAATCCTTTAATGGATTTTAAACTAGTTTTGAAGTTGATTTATTATGATACAAAACTTCCATATTGTATTGAAGGTTTTGTGATCTGCTTGACTGTGGATGTGTTATTTTTATACCATTCATGGTTTATGGATAAAGTATTGGAATTTCATATGCTAGTTTTAATATGAATGTTTATGTTATGTTTAAACCTTTTAATATGAGGAATGCATTGGACTTAGTAAGTGATGGGGGGAGCCGCTATAGCTCCTCGATGCATCGATAGGTCTCATGAGACAAACTAGTGTATTGGCACATGGCCTTGACAAAATCTTATTTGTAGTCTTGGCACAAGGCCTTGAATATGTGGTTATGATACTCTGGCATTATGAATTCCATTATTATGAAAGTGGTTATTGATATTTCATGTGACTATTCGATTAATATAATATCCATGTGAATAATTAAATGGAATTATTTCATTTTATTTCTACCAAATTATACTGAAGTTCAAGTTTAAAAGGCTTTTGTTTTAATTATACATTGCCTTAAATGTTTATGCTTATTAATGAATGTTTTCGCTATATTGTTATCCTTATTGGGCATCTGAGCTCTCCCCTTTCTATGTTGTATGTGAAGAAGTATTTTATGAATGAGCTGCAGGGATAGAATGAGGGGATATGAGTGTGGTCTATGGACACAAGATATTGTTGTAGTTTTTCATTTTATAATGTAATGTAAACTTTATGAATGTATCTAGTGATTCCCAAGTTGCTAAACTATTCAGCCTTTTGAGAATTGATCTTTTGTGATCATGCCAATGTTATGTAATAATACACTGACATTGGGTAACTGGGGTCGGGGCATTACAGTTGGTTTCATAGGAAGTTTAGTACAAACCTTGGAAGCTAGATTTAGATAAACTCTGATTAGTGCACATAGACCTAAGATGGACTTTGAGGATTATTATAGAAGAAATTCCTAGAATTTCGGTATTATAGAGATTTTGTGAGTTTTTCGAGCAATACATCCCTGTCTAGATACAAACAGGTAGAGGCGGCTCTGGCACAGATGTACCTAGGGGTAAAACCCGAAAACACCGATTCGAACTAGACTCGAATAGGAACTGATGCATGACAACAGGCCTTGCTGCACTCTTGGTTACGATACTCCCGGGGGATATGCTTAGCATAATTCTCATTTTCTATAGAAATCATTATGAAGGGTTTTTGAGTATATACTTCCTCAATGAAAACATATTTATGATTATGGATTATATCCAAAAACTGTTCAATTTATGTTAGGTATTTTACAAGTTTGGAATTATTCATTGCAATTCATAAACTGACCTAGTTTATGATATTGTATAGAAACTATTCCCAGTAGAAGGAATGTGAACTCCAATAATAGTTATGATCCAAAGAGTAATAAGGATCATATCTTTCACAGTATTAAGCCAACATTTATAAGAAAAATAGTCTCCCATGTATTCTCAACATATGAACAAATAATATCATGTGTTAATAAGATAAGTAAATAATTCTCCAAGTCCTATAGCTTTGAAGGGAAACAAGAGAATAAAATGATGGAAGAGAGAAAGATAGATAAAGGGAATAGGGAAAAGAAGAATTTTCCTATATGTGATAACTGTGGGAAGAAACACCCTGTAACATGCCTGAAGTGAATGGGAGTTTGTTATAAGTGTGGATAAAATTTACACCATGTACATGACTTCAAGGGTAAGAAAAAGGTTTCAAATGTACAATGCTTCATCTTCAAGGAGTTGGGACACTATGCGAACCAATGTCCAAATCATCAGAGTATGCCCCAAATGATGATATTGGATAATAATCAAGTTATCATTCTACCATAGATGAGTAGGAATGATTAGAGTTCTTATGTTGTTATTAGAGAATTATATCATTTGAGTGTTTTATCAACAATGTACTGGTTAAAATAATTATGGAGTATATAAGAATTGTCATGCAGTACGATTTCATTAAGGACTTGAGATTGTGTGGAACCAAGAAAAATGACTCAATAGTAGGTTAAATTTTTGGAAAATATATGGTTGAGAGAAAGATAAACCATAATATGGTTCTGATACCGAGGTAGTGATTTTAGAATAATCCATGATTGATTTGGATAAATTATATTGGATATTCTTGACTACCTTGAAACTGATTAATGATTTGTATATTCCATCATTGTTGGAGTTTACATCATTTTTGGATAGAAGGAGTATATACCGTATTCTATATGTAATAAGGGATCATGAATGTAATAAATAAGGTTTTATGGTAATTCAGGATGTTTTAGTGTTTTAAAAGAATACATGATGAAGGTGTTCACATGTTATTACGCGGCAGAAAGGATCTTCAGTGTGTTTACCTTCCTTGTAAATTTTTGACTGTGAGTTTGGATATAAGTATTTTGGATAATTCTAGTTTGAGATTATTTTTGGATTTCCATAAAAGGACAACCTGGAGGTCGGGCAACAACCTGTCGCGTCCGGTAAGGCCGCGAGACTTGAACCCGCAACCGAAGGGTGACAAGGATGTATCACCTACCACTGGCCCACATGATGTCCTGGATTGAATAATGTAGTCTTTTAAAAACAATATGGTGTATGAATTATAAATTAATTTTTTTAACCCTATACGAATAGGATAAATAGAATTTTATTTTTAAGGTCTATAATCTTTTAGAGTGAAACATGAGTTTGTGGTAGAAATTAGTTAAAGGATGGGACTCTACTTTTCAAGTATGTATTTTTATTCTTATCTTATTCCATGAAGAAATTAATTCTTATACTTTAGTTAAGGGATATTAAAAATATTTTGTTATCCTAATACCATATGTTTTGTTGAACCGATGGTATTTTAAATCATCATAGATTGATGAATTTAAGGCCCTCAATTTTACACTTGTTTGTGATTGATGACCTCAATCACTACCTATAAAAATTTATGTTTTTACTCCAATTATATGTCTCTAATTTCCACCAATGTCCTCCTAATTGAGATCATAATTTGGTGGTGACCCTTTCATTTACCTTTTCCTCTTATTAAGACTACATTTTATTAACCTAATTTCCGATGTGGGTTTTCCCAAAGGTATTTTCCATTTTCAACCATTTATTTTCGAAAGATAATTTCAAATTTAGAGGAAGAAATTTATTGAAGGATGGAAGAATGTAACACCCAAATATTTCATAGTACTTTAATTTTTCAAAATAATTCAATAACTTGCACTACATGCAACATCGAGTTCTAGCGCACCATGACTTACAAAACAAGTCGTTCAAAAGCGGTTATGAATAGTATTAAATGAATTTTAAACTTTATATAATACATATAATTTTACAATCCATATTATTAGTTTTTTAGTCATAATTTAAGAACAAATACATTTTTTCAGATAAAAGTGGTATTTTTCAAAAAATGCAATTTTACCCCCTATTAATGGCGAAGCCTTTTTAAATCCAATATTTGAATCTTTTATACATTAAATTTGACAAAATAATATTCTTATTTAGAATAGAGACATAAGAATTTAGTTTCAATAAAGTTTTGGTTTTTTTTTGATAACTTTCATATTTGGGTGAATAGTGAACAATACTATATTTTAACTAAAAACAACTTTTTTATTCAAAATAATTTATATTGTTAAATTATAAATTTTAATGGTTTGGAAGTATAAATATATTATATTTTTGCCATTTAATCGAATGATGTTCATTTTTAGTAATTTCACTATGAAATTGGACATAAACAATTGTCAAACTTTTGATAGTTATTATTTCTTAAAAATATGCCTTTTGGTTTTGACAGTGGGAATTAATTTTAAATTAATAAATGAAAATTTTATGTTTTTAATTTGGTAAAATAGACTTCATTTTTTGATTTTGAATATCAGAATTATCTTAGGGTAATATTTTGGTACTTTTCTGATAACCTTCCTATTTTGATGAATAGTGAAAATTACTAAATTTTAATTAAAAACAACTTTTTAATCGAAATAATTAATAGTGATAAATTATGAATTTTATTGATTTTAAAGTATAATTAGATTATAAATTTACTATTTAATCCAATTTTTGTCATTGAACATAATTTAATAATTAAACTGGATATAAGAAAGTGTCAATCTTTTGATATTTATTATTTGTTAAAAACACACTTTTTATTTCGACAATGGGAATTAATTTTAAATTAATTTACGCCACTTATGTGTTTCGAATTTATAAAAATGGATTCCACATTTAGAATTATGAGGTCCAAATTATGTAAATAGGTAACCTTTATTTTTTGACATTTTGAATAATTTCTTCGGTAAATATTTTATTTACCATGGTTATAGGGTAAATCTGGTAAATAAGGGTAAAACATAATATTATAATAATACTAAATTACTATAAAATATGTCCTAACCATATTTTTTGATACATCTCTGAAAATGGGAATCTTTGGGTTGATTTTGGGACCCCATGGAGCCACTTGTAAGTGATAATGACACTTTATATTAATTAAGTTAAAGTAAATACAAAAATGGCATAAGCATATATCTTTTAGAAAAACATTTTTACATAGGGTTATATATTTTATCTATTTTAAAATAAATATTAATTAGAAAGGAAAAAATATTCCCTAAATCATTGTATTTTTTTATAATTTTTATACATCTAATAAACTAAATTATTTATGACACAATAATGATGTAGTGTTTACCTCATTAATAAATGATTTAAATAAATAAGATTATAACGACTAAAATAATACCCAAAACCTGTCAAATTCTTATTGGATGATTTAATTTATATCATGAGTAATATTATATTCATCTTTAGTGAGTTTTGGACATTTAGAAACCGAATATCATTATATAATAAAATAATATTTTCAATCTTTCTTAAAGAGCCCCTCCTCCCCCTTATAAAAGGACACCACTTCTAACCAATTACTCACACCTCTCAAGCCTTTTGGATCTTCCAAACTCTGACCAATTAATCTCCCTACATCCTTTTATTCCTTCTAGAATCCTTACCATAGGCATAAGTCACTTCAAGAGTCATTTTTGGTTCAAACCAAAGGGAGTTACCCAAATTAAAGGTAACGATTTCTCTTAGCTTCTTCTCTTTTATTTTGCTTCTCCAACCCCTAAACTCTTCTTATTATTTTCTTTTATAACAACACAAGTATACTCAATATACTAGGATATTTTTTTAAGAAGTATTCAAACTACAATTACACACACCTCCATCTAATGGAAGAAGAACATAATGTTTCTGTGGATGGAAACCAAATGCCTCACAAAATGATGAGTGTTCAATTATCTCCTACCACCTCTCATGGTGGCCATTATGATGGAACAATAATTAAATATGATATTAATGATATTTATTTTATATATAATCTTCTTTAATTCCATTTTATAGCATACCATTATTCATTTCATGTTGTATATATATAAGATAATTTCATTTGAGGAAGTGTGGACTACCGCCCCTCAAAGTGATATGACTCGTTCTTAACATAAATGGAACGTGTAAAGGATGGTGTTAATGAACTTTAGTAACATATATAAGATATTATATTATACTAGAACAATAATATACCTATTTATAATCTGTTATTTATTCCTTTCAAAATGAAAAATGAAATGGAAGTAGCATTCGTGCGTACGTACGGATTCCCGTCTCCACGAATGCGATGAGATTAATTTCCCCATCATATCAATTCAAGACTAATATTCATTTGATGGTTAAAAATAATGTTTAATGACATAATAAAATTATATATATAAATAATATATATCCTATTAATTACAAACATGACTTTAATAACCAAGCATATAAAGGAGAACGAATCATTTAACACTGAATCAACGATAATACTAAAAGGAAATATTAGAAGATCATATATGATATCATATTAATGTATATGATTCTTGAATAATTTAATAAAAATTATTTAACCATTATAAAGGATGCTAACCTACCCTCTACCAAGGAAAAATACAAGGTAAGGGTTTATTTCAGAATCTCTTCATTATCCGAGGTTGTTTATAAGTAAGTATCTGCTGGGACCACTTTATCATACACATCCATATTCTTAAAAATGTATTCCAAATTTTTTTTACTTTTTAATAGACTATGTGATAAAGTCATTTATACCCTTTTTTGACTTTTTATAAAATAGTTTGAAAGGAATTTTTCCTTCATTATCCAAATAAGGTTCTTTTTAACCTTTTCGACAAAATTAAGGTAAGATTGTCTTTTTAACTTATATATCAGGTGTGGCTATTTTCTGCCGTTATAAAATCCTCAAAGCTTCCCTTACACGATTATAAGAATATTTTGAAATTAAATGTTTTCTTTTATAATTATGTGACTCTAAAATGATTTCAAAAAAGAGATATTTCTCTCAAATAGTATTGATTTCATCTATGTCATCATCATTTTAAATGTTTTAATGATTTATTCTTCTAACCCATTCTCATTAATGTACATGTTTTCAAAATGGTTTTAAGGATTTATGTAAATGTACATTAATATTTTAAAATTTTAAAAACATTAAAAATTTTCAAAGTGGTATGGGACACTTTGATTCAAAAATGTCTTTAAATGTCTTCCCTTCTAAATTGTGTGACTTTTAAATGTTTTCATGAAAATTGATATTTCAATCAAAGAGTTTTACAAGTCATTTCCATATATTTCAAATCCTTTAATGGATTTGAAACTTGTTTTGAAGTTGATTTATTATGATACAAAACATCCATATTTTATTAAAGGTTTTGTGATATTTTTTATTATGGATGTGTTATTTTTATACCATTCATGGTTTATGGATAAAGTATTGACATTTCGTATGCTAGTTTTAATACGAATTTTTATGTTTTGTTTAAACCTGTTCATATGAGGAATGCATTGGACATAGTTAGTGACGGGTGAAGCCACTATAGCTCCTCAATGCATTGGTAGGTCTCATGATACAAACTAGTGTCTTGGTACAAGGCCTTGACAAAATCTTATTTGTAGTCTTGGCACAAGGCCATGACTATGTGGTTATGATGGTCTGGTATTATGCATTCCATCATTATGAAAGTGGTTATTGATATTGTATGTGATTATTCATATAGTAGAATATCCATGTGAATAAGTAAATGTCATTATTTCATTTTATTTCTTCCATATTATGTTTAAGTTCAAGCTTATAAGGCTTTTGTTTTAATTATACATTGCCTTAAATTTTTATACTTATTTATGAATGTTTTCGCAATATTGTTATCTTTATTGGGCATCTGAGCTCACCCCTTTCTATGTAGTATTTTTCTCAGGATGTGAAAAATTATTTTATGAATATCCTGTAGGGATAATATGAGGGGATATGAGTGTGGTCTATGGAGACAAGATTTTGTTTTGGTTTTTCATTTTATAATGTAATGTAAACATTATGAATGTATCTAGTGATTATAAGGCTACAAAACTAATCGGTCTTTCGAGACTTGATCTTTTGTGATGCCAATGTTATGTAATAATGCACCGACTCTGGGTAACTAGATTCGGGGGGTTACAATTATACATATATAATATTTTTGATATGGTGAATAAAAATGAGTCACATCATTTCGTGGAGGTGATAGTTCACACCTACGCATGAACAGCATTATCATTTTTATGTGCATGGAAGGTAAGAGTGTAATTGATTTATTATTTTATTATAATGATAAATATGTCATTAGTATCATATTTAAACATTAAAGACATGATTATTAACATTCTTGATAGACGGTAATGGAAAATGAATTATACGAGTTTCTGGAGGTGATAGTTCACACATATGTACGAATGACTAATTATTTTCATATTTTATGGAAGTGGAGATGGATTTAGGTGATGATATTAACATAATAACATATCATTATATTTAGTATACTATAGTTATTATATTATTATGGTTGAAAAAGATTCTGTGTATGTGGAAGAAGAAATAAAACACAAATACTTGATAAAAAATGATACATTTCCTTTGGCCGATCACCATTGATTAACATATTAACACCTATAAAGAGGGTGTTATGCCAAAAATAAGGCCTAAATAATGTAGATAGGATTTTTATTAAGGGATTTTATTAGATATTTTCTAAAAAAAAGTTTTGAAGTGTGAGGAAATGATAAAAAGTAGTGACCTTTTAAAATAGAGGGGAGGGTAACTCATGGAATTTTTAAAGTACTGAATTAATATAAATTAATTTCATGTTAAAATAGGAAAAAATTATAATTTATAATATTGGATGATTATGGGTCAAAACACAATCATGAAATGAATATAATACATGTTTTGAATGTTTTTTAATCCTTATCTTTTTGTTTTAACCCATTTAACTCTTATCGTTTAATTAAGTGTTGTACACATTGAGGGTAAAAATAATTATTGTAACATGACAAACGACCCATAAAAGGGACATTTGTGAAATTTTAGGGCATATCACCAATATTTGGTTTAATATTGTATTTTTATAAATTTGATATCATTTAATAAAATATTTTATATTTTAAAATTCCCTTAGTGTCAATTTTAACACTATTCATTTCGTTATTTTTTTAAAATATCATAACTTAATGATATACTAAAATAAAATTATTAAAAAATATTAATTACACGTAAAATTCATCCAAAAAATTATAGGATAGAATTAATTATATCAAATTATATTAATTATAATATTTTTAATATAATTTATTTGATTCTTCCATTAATGAAGCAATTACGGCATCATCATTATGTCACCATTTAATTTAATTATTTATTTCCTAAAAATTATAAATAAGTTACTATGATTTAGGTAATAATTTTATCTTTCAATTTATATTTATAGTCAAATATATTCACCTTACAACCCCATATTAATAATACATTACTAGTTAAAAATAAACGTGTAACAAAATAGGCTTTTCATTGAATATAATAATATTAATGAATTAATGTAATACAAGTGGATCCTAATGTTCATAAAATTATCCCAAGGATAATATTGGTCTTAAAACGGTCATACAATTATATTAGAACAAGTTTTCAAGAAATTTTATTTTTTTATAATATAATTTTTACCTTTAATTGTCCAATTTACATTTAACTGTGGAAATACAATTTATTAATAATGTTACTATTTGTAATGTATAGAAATAAAATAGAAGTAATTAAATAATTTTGAACTTATTATTCCAAATATGGAATTCATTTTTCAAAATTGAGAACATATAATTGGAAGAAATTAATTAAAAATTAATCCATTTGATGGAATAATAAAACAAGTCTTTAAAGTAAAATGTTCGAAAGTTCACATAGTTTTTATATCCAATTTCAGTTTCAGATTGATTCCAATAAACATTTTTATATAAAATGATAAAAACCTGATCTTATTATACTTTAAAACTGTTAAAATTTTATTTTACAATATAAAAACAATTTATGAAAAAGTAGTTATCAATTTAAATGCACTTTTCCCTCTTCATCAAACAATGAATATTATCAATAAAATACCAAAAATTTATCCAAAGTAAATTTTGATTTCCTAATTCCAAAAAGAATATTATTTCGTAATATATAACTAGTAAAGGAGAAAAAAAATAAATTTAAAATAAGCACTCTATCAAAAGGTGGAAAAATTCCTTTTATGAAAAATATTTCTTTTATTTATAAACAAAGATTTGTTGTTATATCATTTATAGAAAACACATAATATGAGTTTTAAACATTATATTGAATATATTACATATATAATTCATTAATATAATCAACCAAGAGTGATTTTTTAATTATAAAACATTGTTGTGCACATTTAATTTTTTTTAGAAAAACATTTGATTTTATTTTAAGAAGTGTTTTTTATTCATTTATACTTAATTTTTCACCAAATAATTAATTATAGACACATTTTTAAACCATATTTCTATAATTCAGTTAATACTGTTAATTTTTTTCATTCTAATGACTAGGTCTTAAGGAAAACATTTAAATATTATTTAGTTGTTTTCATAAGCTCGATGTGGTGTATCGTGTACACTATTGAGCATAGTCTTTCCATCTAAAAACTTGGGATATAAAAATTTTATTGATAGATACCTGAGACATGTGGACTGTTAGAACATTCAATGACATCTAATCAAGGATATAGAATAAAAATTCGCATTAACATGATTAATTATTTTTTTTGATTTGATCTATTTACACATTTGAGATATACATCTACATTTAATATTTATTTTAATCCCATATAATCAATGAATTACCTTTTTATGGAATATATATTAAAATCCTAGTAATACTTTCTACCATACTCTAGCTGTTTGTTTCAAGATTTAATTTGAGTTAAGTAATGGGGCGGAAGATCTTCCATAGTGTGAAGCGGATATTTTTTAGTAAAAAAGTGAATCTATGTTGTATTATAATTGGGTCGGGGTAAATCATCATATCATTCATTTTATAATGATTTATTTTCTAACATCTAAAAATATAATTGGAAAATATTTAAAGGGAATGTAAAATAATTATTGAAAAAACCCGTGGGAAATTAGCTATCTGAAAATAATTATTTTTATAATAGGACATGTATTTTATTATTTATGAGACTATTGGATAATAAAGATGAGTTTTAGGTTATATCATTTTTATATGAGTTTTTTTTGTGAATTATATTGAAAATCATGCAATTTTCACTAGAGTATAACCTCATTTTTGAGCCATTATTCTGCATTTTCACATTAATTCCCTACCATCATCGACCTTGGAGTCTTTTCATAAATTTATGGAATCCCTCATGATTAATATTGAATATTTATTCTGTGTGGTGGATATTAAGATTATTGTCAATCCTATGGTGGTATATATTCACTCAAAGTTTGTTATATCATATTTAACAATATACCCATATCATAGGAAGTGATATCCAGAAGATAAATATCATATTTTATAATATGTTTATATAAAAAACTAAAAAAGGATATTTTATTTGGTTAATATCTTTTTGTATCGTTAACTTTAATATATCCAATGCATGTGAGTGCGTTGATGTAGTCTCCCTCTCCCACATGGCTTATTTGGCATAAGAAATATGAGATGGTTTATTTATGGCTTCCACCACCTTTATTGATTTTTTTAATGTGGACCAGTCAAATAGGTAGTAAATTACATGTTTCATGATATTGAACCCTATATAATTGATATGGTATGACTATCTTAATTAAATAGTGATCATTGGAGATGAAATAAATAATGGAACTGGTTTCCTTCATTGATGATTAGCATTACTATTCACCTTATAATAAAGATCTCTTCTTCTGAAAGAAAAATTTGTACCTTGGTGAAGAAACTGACACACCTTTTATGCTTTGTGTTCCTCATGATATGATATGGGATGTATGGATAGTGTTTTACCTATAGTGTTATGAAGCTTCATTTTATGCTTCATTGAACACAATCAATCTTGATTCATAAAGATGAAGCTATTGCATTCATGATACATGTATTCTATGTTACTTAATATTCATTTACATTGATAATTGAAATTAAACAAAGAATATATGGGTTTTATTCCACTTCATATGTTCATAACATGATCACGTAAAACCCATTAGTGGTATTAGTTTCATTCTCTTCAATGATTCAATGTATTAATAATAATTTCTTTTTTTTATAAAATAACTTTTTTAAATTATATGTGTTATATAATCTAATACAGAACACTATATTTCATCTCTTTTGGATAGTCATATGATAGGACTAGTTTATATCATAATGTATGAAATATATGAAACTCTGGGTTTTTAACTTCACTATATCATTTTATATATGATATCAGGAAATATGAATAAAACTGTGTTTTCAATAAAAAAGGCATTGTAAGGTAATTATGATATTCTCTGTGTGGTAAAATAAAATAGAATATTTTCAATTCATCCTATTATATTAAGTGTTGTGAAATTTTGTGTATAATTGAAAACTACATCATAGAATATGATAAGTGTGTAATGGTTCACAAGAATTACTGTTGAATTATATAAATAATAATGAGATTATTTTTTAAAAAAATATAACAAAGTGATTTTTTAAAAAAATTACATATTTTAAAAAATTATATTATGATTTAGAAATTTATAATAAATTAAATGTTCTAGACATTATACAAAAGCAATTTTTATATTGAAATAAAATATTAAAAAAAATTCATTTCTAGTGTTTTTTAAAATAAATTATAACATTAATTATTATTTAATTCCAATAATAATATTCATGTTTATAAAATGTTTTAAAGAATTTTTTTTTTGAATGATTAATTTATGATATAAATTACTTCTGGGAGATATATCTCTGAATTACTTGCAAGGTGAAATATTAAAATATTTAATTTTCAACTAGTTTCACCTTGGGTTTTTATTAGATTTTTTTGATTCAGATCAAATGTTGAATTAAATTTGTGTATATTATAATTTTTGGTTATCGTGAATATAATTTCCTTTGAGTAATTGTCCCTAAGTATAGGTAGTTGGTGTTAAACTACTTATCGACCATGATACATATTAATTTTTCTATAAAAGTGATGGGGTGGATATCTGTCACACTAGGATTACTTCTGTGGAGATATTCAATCACATGTGACTCTATGAATTTACACTAATAGTTCATGTAACTCATGCATGAGTTAAATCATTTGAGGATATCATACAATAAAATTAATAAATCATTATATAATTAAATAGTTCATGAAATGTAATAGGTTTAATATGCGTATGATATATATTAAACCAATCATACATTTAGAATGAAATCTTATTATATTAATATGTGTGAGATTATTTTTGAATCAAGAAAATTTCATGACCAGGATCATCCTACAAGGTAGTTTTATGACAAATATGGGTTCCCTGAGATTATCTTTTGTATGCTATGGAAGATGTTGTTAGATCCAAGGGTTATGTCACAACATCCCCTTATAAGCCATTGGGTGACACTTAGATATAAAACCCTAGGGATTAGGATACGAGATGAACATATGAAAGATTTGGAAAAAATTTCTCTCACTCAACTATTTAAAAATTAAAAAGTGTTTTGATTGGAATGATTTCTTAGATAAATAAATAATTTTATTATATTCAATCCAATGTGGGATAAAGTTTTAGTGAAATATGGGTATTTTCTCACTAAATATATATATTGAATGAAGTAATAATTTATATTGGGATCACATTTAATAAAAATCCTTGGTGAATATCAACAAAAAGTGATAAATACCCATATATATTTATTCATTGTATATTATGGATTACTTGAATATAATAATATTTATATCATCAAAATCTATTAATAGTTATTGATTGGTATCTAAGGTAGATAAGTGTTCTTTAATGGAGTCATTTTAAGAATATTAATGTAAATGTTATAGTGTTTATTTTCTATGACTATAATTTATGGGTATTGGATACTTGTTGTGCATAAAAAAATTTGTACTAGAGAACATTGACTTATATAAAATAGAGAATTAAAAATGGGTTGTGTAGATCTTTTTGTCTATAATGAAGAAATATTTTTAGATTTTTTGGTCTACACATATAATATGAATTTACCAAGGGCATTAATTATAAACTAGATATTAATTATTATGTTCCCACCATAAAAATAAATTTGACTTATTTATCATGTTTGTACAAAAATGGGCTTTTATTCATGATTGAGAATAATTATTGTTCAATAAATATGAATTAAATGTTTTATAGTATGTAAAATATTGTAAATGATTTTTATATTATATATATATATATAATCATGTCATATAAATTCAAAATAAGAAGGTTAGGTTTGATTATAATCCCACTCACCTTTAAAATTTTTACCTTTTCCATTTAAATGGGGAATGAATGAAATGTATCCATAAATATGGATTGCTAGAACCCTTATAGATAAATAAAATTTTAATTCTTCAACCTTTGTATTAGGAAAAGTTACTAAAAAAATTGACTGGAATAGGTGAAAGGGAAATTAGACTGCTAGATCTCATTAAAAGTTTTGAATGTAGACCAAAGAGTGCCCAAGTAGTTTTTAGTTTTTAGTTTATTCATTAGTTTTAACCATTACGTTAATTATTATGGTTATATTTTTCATAGGGGACTCAAATATGAATCTTTTTGAATGATTACTGTGGTTGATAATGAAGTGTAGAATCAATCGAGAATCGATTCATTGATTAGATATAGTGGTGAATGTTGGACTTAGGAATACATTTAAAAAATTAAATATTACATAATTATTCCAAAAGTAACTCCTCCTAGAAAACTTTAATGAAATTTCATGTCTGGAAAAAGAATTATACCATTTTTACGACTACCCTAGTATTTTTAATAATACATCACATTTATGGTTTACTAATATTCATGATTATGAATTTATATATTTAATTTAATCATGTATATATGTTTTTATCATGTATAAACATACATCATATATCCAATTAGTTACAGATTACATATTTTAAATTATTATGTTTACTTCACCACATAAAATATACTTTATTTAGAGGTGAGATATATTTCATTAAAAAATTATTTTTTATTTATCTAATGATTAAATTAAATTATTGACATTTTATAAATGGATATTTATGATATTAATATGGTTTTTATTGATAAATATTATTAAGATAAATAATTCTATCAAGGTATGAAATAAGAATAAGGTTTTTTATTTTTGAAATAAATTTTTTTCCCAAATAAATTACTAATCCATGTAATATATGGTATTATTTTAAAGCTATATTTCAAAACTGTTGAATTTTAAATTTATAAAATGGTCATCATTTCTTTTATTAGAATACAAAAATTTTATTAGGGTGAATTTTCATTATTTCTCTAAGACTGTTTTTTTGTAAAAAATTTAGTTCCACGAATACCATATCTTTCATGACATCATAATGATATAAAAAGTTAAAAAAATTATGTAAATTGTGGAATTTATATTAAATTATTATATAAACAAAATAATATATATATTTATATATGTGTGTGTATATATATAATATTTTATTAATATAAATTAATTTTAATATCTAGATAAATATGAAAATAATTATTGGTGTCAACATAATGCTTTCATAGTACTTTTTTTAATAAGGTAGTGTCGCAATAAATGACCAACGCATAATTTATTAAAAGAAATAAGGAAACTACAAGAGTCTGAAGTAAGGAATTTTATTACAATATTTATCATAAAGAGGGACAAGATCAATAGGTAGGTCATCCTGCCATGTTATTCTCTGGTTGACTCCCTTGTTATCTAGACCATTAGAAACCACGTTCGCTCTACGAAAAGCATGAGTTACAATGTAGTTGGTCCCCAGGAAGAGAAGTAAGAAAACTTATCCAACAATTAGTTAGTGGCTAGGCATGATTCACAACACCATTCCAAATAGAGTGGACAATAGTGGTTGAATCACTTTCAATCCAAATATTGTTCCATCCTTTGTTCTTAGAAAAATCAATGGTATGTATCACACCCATAATTTCCGCTTCTAGAGACGAGGTAGTTCCACAGCTGCCAAAATGTTTTTTATGACACTAACCAAGATAGTTTCTGAAAATAGCACTATATCCCATAGGTCCTGGGTTGCCTTTAGAAGCACCATCGACATTCACTTTATTCCATCTTAGGAGTGAGGCTTACCAGAACACCTAAAATGTGTGCCTCAGTGGTGTATAGAGTCCATAAATCTGAATTCGATGAAGGATCTCAAAATAACCAATGGTGTTGTCACAATAAGCTTTATGAATCAAGGAAGCATCAATAATCGCAATGAGAATCCGCATTCAACCTTAATTAAGACTAAATGAAAATTTTTTGTGGATAATAGAATCTATATCATACCAGATCATATGTAAGAGATCATCGAGAGCAGTTAAGAAGACATTATTGATTTGTTGAGAGGTTTGAAGCTCCACACAATGTCTTTTACTGGGATATTATAGAGTAAACGATTAACCATCTACAATAAAAAATGGAAGCAATGTAGTTCCAAAGGGTTGAGTTCGTAGCACAATACAAAAACAAATAGTAAGTATATTCTCTACTCTAGTGAAAAAATGACTCCTAGAGTAAATTTTGATCTCTAAATACTGAAACAAAACCTCATTGGGGACTCGGTGGTGAGAAATATTCCAAACAAGAGTATGTCTCGAGGGTTTAATCCATGGGTTGTCAAAGGATTTAAACCATCAAAAGATAGAATCATAAGTTTCAAAACATTGATTTTAAAGGCTTTTGGAATCAAGGATATCATTCTGTGCAAGCTCTCAAATAAATAAATCATCAGAATTAGAGTAGTGATAATTATCTATAACATGAATGATGTTATTAGGAATGATGAAGATATAATATTGAATAAAATCCTTAATAGTACAGTTGGTGTTCTCTAGAATACAATTAGGAGGCCACAAAGAGATCAAGGGGGCATCAGTCCAGTCATATAGAAAAAATTCATGGAAGAATCAGTGCTAACCATCCATCTAGAATTATTCTTGATTTTGGAAAAAGATAGTCGATTGGATGGAAAGATGGAAGAGTTAATATAGTTCAAGTTTCCCATATTTTAATTCGTAAGGAATATTTTTTAAAGAAAAGATATAGATTCAAAGTAGTTGTAAATCAACCTATAAGTATGTCTAGCCTGAAGGGAATCATTAAAGAGTTTGAGATTTTTTTGTTAATACCACCCTTCTCTAAAGGTTTTCAATATATGGCCTAGGTAATGGTTACAAGCTTCCTTTCAAGAAGGATTCCATTCCAAATAATTATTTTGATTTAAACATTAATATTCATAAGAAGACCAACATGCCATTTTTAGACCATTAGCGAGTATACCATTTTAGATACAATATTAAATTTTACCAGACAGATTCTTCCATCCATAGAGAGGGATTTACCCTTCCATGAAGGCATTTTCTTGATAACCTGGTCAAAATGGTGGAAAAGTAGTTATATTTAGTCCTTTCCCAAAAACTAGGATCATGAAGGTAAGTGAAGGCGAAAGATTCTTCATTGATACCCAATTTGTTGATGATGATACTTTTTCTAGTAGAAAAAACATTCCAAAGAAAAAAAGGATTTTTTTACATCATATGGATTGACCATATAATTTTCCATAATGATGCAAATCAATTTTTGAATTTTTAATATTATTTTTATCGCCATGTAGGAACATATTGATTTCATCGGAATATAAAAGATTAGTGGGAACATTTAAGTTTCTGGAATCCTGAATGGGTTTAACCTTATTGTGATAAACAATATTAGTGAGATATATACCTAATTAATCCTATTAAATAGAAAAAATAATGGCTGGTAGGGGTTCACATTGTCTAAATCCCATGGTGAATTTAAAATAACCCTTAGGAGAAATATTGACAAGGATGGATATGAAAGCCGATTTAAATAAAGAGTTTATCCTACTGATTAAACTGTCAATAAAACCAAAGAACTTAATAACTTTAAAAATGAATCTCTAATCAATGGTATCAAAGGATTTCCTAATATCATGTTTAATGGAAATATTTCCTTCTATAGTATATTTTTTAAGGTATTGGTAAATTATGAAGCAAGGCAGACACAATATTGAATAGACCTTCCCTGGATAAAACCAAATTGATTCCAAGAAACAATTTTATTGCATATTGCATAAAGTCTTTTAAAAAGAAGATTCATAATAATTTTTTAATGAGAGTTAATTAGAGAAATAGGCTGAAAGAGATGAATCTCAGAGGCATTTTCCACCTTTTGAATTAACGAAAATATTTGAGCGATTAGTCCATAGGGAAGAACACCGTTAGAAAAAAAAGGATTTAACAAGTTTGAAAACCTCAATGTGAATAAACTCCAAGTAACATTGGAAAAAACCATTTTCATATCCATCTGGAGCCTGGGAACTATTACGATTAAGGCTAAAAATAGTGACTTTAATTTCACGATCAATAGGGGTTCTTAAAAGATAAGCATCGTCTTCCCCATTCACCATATCCGGAATGACATCAGGAAAGAGTTCTTTATTGACAATTGGTCCATTGAAAACATTATCAAAGTAATTGAAAACATGATTTTCCATGGCATCTTCAAATTTAATGAGGGTGTATTCATCTCTAAGGAAGGAAAGAGGTCTAAAAACATTTTTGATTCTTTGAAGAGAGTTGTATAAGATAGTGTTTCTGTCAAGATCTGAAAGCCATGTTTTTTAAATATTTTCTTATGTATGTTTTCATTAAGTACAATAAGAGAGTTATGTTTCAGAGGGGTGTTGATTTCAAGATGTGTATAAAAAATATAAATTAGAGATAATAGTGGTGTTTTTAATTTGGATAATAACATTATCAAGGGTAGAAATGTCCTTTTCAATTTGTATAGATTTAGAACAAAAACAACCTTTAATACAATGCTTGAGGTGTTTTATCTTCATGATATAGTAAAAAAATCATTATGATGATTCATAGACTCCAAAGAAATTATGACATTTGAACATTCCAAATCCGCATACCAAGCGTTATTAAATCTGAAAAGAAGAGTGGGTTTAATCATTTTGGTCAAAAGAACAACAAGAATGGGGTGATAGTATGAATTAATTTTAGGTAAGGTAATTCTTCAGATGGTGTCACAGTTTCCCAGAGTAGGGATATTCGTGAAAGCTCTATCTAGTTTACTTGAAACTACCCTATTGTGGTGTCTTCTATACCAGGTGAACTTGGCACCAGTGAGTTTATTTTCAAAAATATTACAATATTCAATAGAATTTTTAAATTATCTCGAGGGTATTGAAGAGTGGGAAAGGATAATTTTCTCACGGGAGGTAAGAATCTCATTAAAATCTATGAAAATAGGCTAGGGGTTATGAACTTTTTTAGCTAAAACATAAATATCATTCCAGATTGGTCTTTGATCTTAGTATATATTCTTATCATAAATCATGGTACAAAAAATATGCAATAAATCAAGGTAAAAATAACAAGAAAACATTTTTTCATTAATTTTGAAGGCATTTACATTCTCCATATATGAATGAAAAAAAACCTAAGAGATTCAACAATAATACCATCTTTTCATGCACCTAAAATATTGTATCCATAAGGAAAAATATGTATAAATTTCAAATAATATTTGTTTTTAGGTTTAAGAATTACAAAAAAATTAGGAATATGATTCATAATAATATGTTTAAGTACAATAAAACTATCAGGGTTAGAAATAGCATAACAATTCAAAAATAAAAGTTCCATTTGAACCTGATTTTGGGATTAGAACCCCTTTTTTAACTACTCGAGCCCTTCTTCTTATTTGATCTTGAGAAATTTTTAAAAGTGGTCAGATTGGGTTTCATTCTTTATTTAATCATGGGAGAAATAGTACGGTTATCAGAAATACCTATATTAGAGATAATATGGTTTATTTTAGGAGTTTTATTATAACGACCCATACTTTACATACATTGTTATTACTTCAAAATTGAAGCATACTTATTACAATATAAAACAAAACAATGAAAGGACCGTATAGTTATAATGTATTTAGAAACTGGGAAACATAAACAATTGGTTCATAAAGTGTATACACTATCTCCCATTATTTCATCATATCTAGAGTCCCTTTTTGGAATATCCTACTTAATAAACTTCTTCCTGACCTGGGGAAATAAAAAATACAAAAGGGTGAGCTCAAATTCACAGTAAGGGAAAACAAAAGAAATATCAATCACATCATATACATAAGAACAAAACTTTTGGAAATATTAACCTGCAAAAGAGATCATAATTTCATAACCTGGGATAAATCATAGTAGTGAAATGTAATCCCAATAATCATAACTTAAAACATGAAACTTTGTGGCATACAGATATAATCATAGATAAAAATTTCTTATTAGTCAAGACTCATTTCCAAGACTATCTTAGTGGAAAAAGTCCATTTCTGAACCGAGTTCATTCCTCGTTTCAGTCATGTTTCACTGAACCGGTTTAACCTGCCATTCCAGCCATGTCTATCTCATGAGATATAAAATCTTTACCCATTGCTTTGGAGGGAGATATAGGTCCCACCCATATCATAATGATACCATTCATATGTGTGCCACAAAATCATAAATCATACATCATTGCATAACCCATGTAATAAAAAATGGGATTCTTAAACAACATGACATCATAAAACAATTCATATAAGATAAAGGAATTAATAAAAATAATTCCATCAAAAAATAATAAAATCAATGTAATAATAGGGATAGAAATAGAACACTATATTCTTTTAGATGGAAAATAATTTTGATAAAACACTTGACCTCCATTCTTGAGGAAAATATCCTTTCTACTTCAAAAACATTGTCCTTTCTTAACATGTCATACAATATGAAACTAAAAGAAGTTGATTAAAAATAAAAATAAAAACTTGTAAAGGAAGCTTCTTGGAAATAATGTTTAAAAATCCATTCATTCCATATAAGTAAAAAAAACATTATTCTTGTACTATTGTCGGAAAAGTCAAAAAGTACCTCGTACAAAAAACGACAAAAGATTCCTTTCATATCTTTTACTATAAACTCACCAAAGGGTAAAAATGGATTTAAACAATTATAGGTGTATGGAAATAATATTACATATTGAGGAAACATGGATGTGGATGATAAAATACACCCCAGTAAATACCAAAGTATAAACAATCTCGGATAAAAATGAGATTGTGATATTTCCCTTACCTTAGGTCTGATTTGCTTCGTAAGTGTCCGAACCTTATGTATAATGATTTAAATAATGTTATTGACTTATTCCAGAATCATGATTATTTTTATGATATAATATATGGTCATATTCATAGCTTCTTATTATTAATATTTCATTACTACTTATTATTCGGATGTTTATTAATTTTTGTTCTTATGCATGTTTTGTCGAATAAATTCTTATTTTTCTTTTTAGGTTATAGATACCTAATTTCTAGAATGTTATTAGTGTAATATATATCATATTAATTCATTCAATTCATTTATATAATCATTATGCAATGAATATCATGTAGAACGAGTCGCATCACATCGTGGAGACGGTATTCCGTACGTACGCACGAGCGATGATATCGTTCCCATGATCGTGGAATTGTATTGGAGTGTATATATACTATTTCAGAATCAATATCACTTTGCAATAATCATATATAGTTATTATTTACACCATTATACCCATACAAGTAAGGTGGTGGTGGAAAATAGGTTACACCACGGCGTGGAGATGGTATTCCGTACGTACGCACGCGCGGTGATTTCATTTTCCGTAGGATGGATAGATGGAAAAATAGAGTTGTTTCATACTTATAATCACATATCAGTATAGGAGTGATACTGATGTTATTACTTCAATATGAAACAACTAAAGAAGAAGAAGTGGAAGAAGAAATAAAGATGAAAGAATCGGTAACGGACATTACCTATTCTTTGAAGCGCTTCTTTGAGACCTCCTTTTAGGGCACTAAAATTGGTCTTTGAAAAAGACCAGGACCTCTAGGATGTCTCTAGGGAAGTGGTGAGAAGAAATTGGCAGGGTTTCACCGAGATTGAAGGCTCAAAATGGTGTGAGGAGGAGAGGGATGAGGTTCCCTTTTATAAGGGAGGAGAGGGGCACCTTTAGAAATATATGAAATATTAGTTTATATTAAATCCCAACCCCACTTAAAAACTTCAAAAATGACTCATATCCACAGATTAGATGAGATAGGTTTTTAATCTCATCAACCGATAAAATTTAGACATGTTAGGAATTTATTTTAAACATTATCAAATTGATTTATCCTTATTTATCAATTTTATTTTATTTGTTATAATAATATTCTAAATTTTAAATTATTATTAATAATTACATATGTGTTGTGAATTTTCCGTAATATGACACTCTATGACATTTTTGACCATATAAAATTTAATTTTTAATTTTTAAATATTTTTGTGATTTTTAAACAATTTTATAATATATTATTTTTATAAAATAACAATAGTGTCAGACACTATTCATTTATTTGAATTTAAATAAAATATATAAAGAGGATATTTTTGAACGAAAAGATTTAATAGATTAATAAAATTTCATATGTATCTAAAAAATTAGTGGAGCACATTAAATAGTTCATATAATAATTATTTTAATATTTTTAAAACCATTTATTTGATATTTTAATTAATAAAATAATTTCAACATCACTATTGTGTCATAATTAATGATAATTATTTAATCCCTAAAAATTCTAAATAAATTCCTATGTTGTAGATAATTGTATTATATTTCTGTATATTAATCATTTTTGAAGTTTGATTAATTTTATCACTAAATTAAAATTATTATACTTATAAGATTTAAGAAAGTGACATGTTGTCACATTCTTTGGTTTTAATAATAATTAAATTATTTTCATGGAAAAAAGTTTATTAAATGAATCTAATACTACATTTAGGTGATATGGGTCGACTTTTAGTCATCCAATAGGATTTTGGCAGGTGTTAGGGTAATTTTATAATCTTATATTTACCCTTAATTACCCGATTAACCTTTAACTATGGTAAATAAAATTTACTGTAGTTACTATTCATAATGCCCAGATTTAAAAAGTAGCCTATTAACATAATTTAGACCCAATGATTACAAATATGGAATCCATTTTTCAAAATTCGAAACACATAAGTTGCAGTAATTAATTTAATATAAATCTCGTTGTTATGAAAACATGTTTTAGAAGTTAAAACATTGTCAAAGATTGAAATGTTTTTACCTATGAATTCAATGTGAAATTAATGGTAATGACATACATTATATTAAATGGTAAAAATTTATTCTATATATACTTTAAAACTATTCAATATTATAATTTAACTATATAAATTATCTCAATGAAAAAAGTTGTTTTTAATTAAAAATTAGCGTATTTTTACTATTCATCAAAATATGAAAGTTATTAGAAAAATATCAAAAATTTATCCAAAATTTTTTTTATATCCTAATTCAAAAAAAGAATTTTATTTTTTCAAATTTAACTTATAAACATGTCAAAAACTATATTTAATGTGGGTGCTCCATCAAAAGGCGGCAAAACTGCATTTTTTTATAAATACTTATTTTACCGAGAAAAATTTATTTTATTCTCTTACCATGTTCTAGAAAATGTGTAAGATGAATAATAATGTTGTAAAATTTAAAATTCAGTTAATAATATTCATAATGGCTAGTTTATAATATTATAGTAATATATCGTTGTTTAGTGGAACTCGGTATTGCGTACTACACACCCTATCGAGGAAGGTCGCAATTGCGTGTAGCGAAAGATTCCTTTGATGATTTATATAACATAAAAACAAAATATTTCTCATAAAAGTCTCGGGTGTTACATTTATCATTCAAAGTGGTGGTTGTGGGGATGTCCCTTAAATCCATTGTCAGATTTGTAGTATGATTGATATTGCTTATAATTTAGTTAGGTTGTATGACCACTAAAACTAAGGTTTTAGTAGATAAACGCATATTAGCTTGTGATTCATACCTGAATTTTCATCTGCTGGAACCATTTTAGTGAAAGTGCTCATATAAGGGGAAGTCTGCATGCACACTGACACTGAGGTCTCATTGTATAAGGCCATATTCACATGTGGAGACATACCAGCGTTTTCATAAGGGGGGTCCAAACCTGCAGAGACCTCATAGGGCTGGCCAACTGCATCTTTGTTAATCGAATCCTCAATAATCCCTTCCTCATGTGGTAATGCAGATAAAACACAGTCATTGATTGTATGACCAGAACCCTTCAGGGTTGCAAGAAGCATTTTTTGCAACTTAGAAGATAGACTATACTTATTTTCCAAGTCTTCATTGATGTTACTCCCAATGGATGGGTCTGCAAGGATTGAGATAGGATGTTGAGATTTTTTAGAGATTAGTATATAGGAATATTCTAAAATAATGTCATCTTGGGGCTGGTCACAAGAATAAAAAATATGTTTTTCAATTTCCTCTAGGATTGTTTGATTAATAGTGGAATCCTCATCTTCATTAACAATATCATCCCATGTAGTACCCAAAATCTCTCCCAAAAGAGTTTCCTTTTTCACCCAAACTTCATACTTCATCTTGGGAGGTTCGGTTTTCTCAAACGCAGTGCCTTGTTCCCTCCTATTCCATCAAACTTCAGTCCATCCATTATACCTTGTATAGGAAACATGGATTTTCACAACTCTGCAATTCAGCAAGGAATGTCCTACAATTTTACAAAGTTCTAATTATGGTGGAATATGCTGAATTTCAATACGGACCTCCGTTTTGTAGTCTTTTTCAATAAAATTAATAACCTCCAAGAGTTTAGAATCAATATCTACCTACACCATTACATGATCATATAATCCAATATCAGCATTTAAGGTTTTCTAGTCAATTTTGAGAGGTGTTCCAATGTAAGACAATATGTCGTTCAAGATCACTGGATACCAAAAGAACTAGCTAAGGTTGTGTAATCTAACCCAGCTTTGGGCCATGGTATTCCGATAAGTATGCGGATTAAAGGAATAATCCCATTTAGATAATATAAGGACACCGGGTTTGCGCTGTAAGTAGCCTAATTTTGAAATTGGGTTAAGATTCCCCTAGGATCTTAAGAGTATATGAAAATATACTCTTCCTATTGGAATATGTTTTCAATCATAGAAACCCCAAACATGTGCAATCCTAGTCTTAAGATCATAAGGAGGATAGGGTTTATCACCTTTAATATATGAAATTCATCCCATAATCAAGAACTTACACATCTGCGTACGTTGTCAGAGGGCCTCTGGATTGGACTCAACTCAAAATTGCCTATCTTTAAGGTTATTAAAAAGGGAAGGTTTCATCTAGGTATATTTGAACAAATATGTACCTTTGAGCACTTTAAGTAAATAGATCCCTTGAGCTCTTTCAACCAGAAGGGATTTGTCATTTTGTGCTCTAAATTTACATCCTTTGAAAGCTCTTTCCCAAACAGGATCGAAAGTCACCATAATTAACCAGATCTATAACATTCTTGAGCCAGCATCACAGGTGTTGAATGAAAACCCTAGGAGTCATGAGGAGAATTCCTTCGAGATCTCCTAAGACGCAATATCTTTTCTCATTGTAAATGTTTTCATTTCCTTTCCACTTATCTTGCCTTAAATTTACCTACACATAGTACTTGAATAGTAAAAATATTGATATAACATTTTAGAAGGGATAAATATATTATTCAATAAAAGGTTAAATAAAATTACTGAAAATTATGTTTTTTTGTATTTATGAATTTTAAAATTATATAATAAGTTAATTATCCAAATTACTTCTGAGTTCTTAGACACTGTAAAAAATGTGAAAATTCTTAACTTAAAAATATTATCAAGATATAAATGGAAAAATATAATTTTATTAATGGTTATAGATAATTATATTGTTGAATAATAATAAATATTTATGTTATTAATTTATTTTTAATGTTAAATAATACCATAATTATCCCAAAATATTATACAATGATAATGAAATGCTTGTATAAGTAGTAAAAAATTCAAAGAGTGTAGGTTTAAAATATATAAAGCAGTTAGATTTAGATAAACTGGAGTTTTTAAAATTTTGGGGTGATTAACGTGGTAGGTGATAAATTATTTACTTTTTTACAATATAATTTCATTATTTTATAAATATTTAAAATGAAAAATTATAACAATAACCATGAAAATGAATTTAATCTGTATTTAATGAAAAAATTAATATATTAATTATCTAAGATATCTATAAATTTATATGTAATCAATTGGGGATGGTTAATGGTTTATAATGTCTTCTATTTCCATTTATGATTTATTTTCAATTTTAAAATTACATCATCAACCCTTAATGATTTAATATATGTGAAAACACCATCAAATTTGGCCTCTAAATGGGGACACATTATAGCATCTTTATAACATATATAAAGTACATTTTTAAATCCATATTTTTTTCCAAACACATATTTCTACATTTATAAGGCTCTATAATAATCAAAATGTCTTTCTATAAAGGATTTTTACTCAATCCTAATGAGGTGTCTTAAGAAGCAAGGTAAGAGTTTCTAAGTATATTTACTTCATATTTGTATTTATTTATCATTAAACTATTTAAAAAAATAGATTCTATCCACGATTCTATTATCATCTTATTGAAATAATTATTATCCATCAATTATGAGATATCATCCATTACCTCTCAGGGAACTTTTTTGAAAATTTCATTACATGGTCAAAATAAAGGTTTTCCCAAAACAAGGTCTTTTTATTTCATCACTCAAATTAATCTAATGAATAACCTAAGTTATCTTTAAATTTTATTTTAAAAAATATTTTTTATTATAATAATATGTGTTTATAAAGCATAAAAATTTATTTTAGTTTCCCCTATCTTTTTTTTGAAAAACATTGCAGAACATGGCAGTTTCATTCCACCAAAGAAAACAATGATGTTTTCATAAACATTTTCATTTCATGAGTATTATTAAAAATTTATTTCATCATTTAATATGAAATAATTATTCCATTAATTTTATTATTAATCGTTTATAATGGATAATTATCCATTTTTACAATGAAATTAAAGATAATCAAACATATTATTTTTTAAACCTAAAAAATCATTTCATGATAAATTCTATAAATAGTGACTATTTCAAGATATTTGGAACTCGTTTTCATTAAACATTATATGGAAACTATAAATTTTTACTTATGGATATTATGGATCCATTTTATAATTACTTTATCAATTATAATTATACCTCTATAGTTTTGAATATTATTAACCTAACAACCTCAAAAATGATGAATGTCCACAACACTAATTTCATAAATAAATGAAACATGATAATAAATGAATAAAAAGAAATAAAAATAATGAAATGAATATGAAATAGGTTCTTAATTTAGTAAATAATTAATATATCTTTTTTAATCAAGAGGTTAGAATATATATCATGTGATTAAGGACTATAGGTAAGAGGATTGTTTACTTAATTTCCTTTTATTGAGTTTCATCCTTTATTCATTGAATATGATATTATAAGATTGTTTGAATTATAAAATATTATTATTTTACGTTTTAATTATATTTTATATATGGATTTACATTTATTTCAAATAATTATTCTCTTTATTAATTATTATTTCACATGTTATAATAATTCTAAGGGTTTATCATCCAATCTCACATTACAATTAAAATTATCTATATCTAATTTGTCATTTAAAAAACTCTTATCTTAATCATATGTAAATATTCATCCATTTTTTTCTACAGAAGTTATTTTTTAGGGTGTTGATGCCTTCTTACAATTTCATGTTCATTTGGATAGAAATTTAACTAAAATGTTTCCTTTAAGTGGATTTGAACATATATAATTTTTAAGTTAGAAATATATATCCCCTATATTCATATTATTTATTTTTTCTTATAAATTTCTTTAACTATACCTCTGTGATTTCATAAGTTCATTTTCTATTTTCCTTGAATTTATCTATGAAATAATGAAAGGCCTTTCATTTTATGTATTTTTACATATGTTATCTACTTTTGACTTTAAATTTCCTTACAAAAGTGTAAACATATATTATTTTTTAAAGATTTCCACATGATCCCATTTTATCATAATTATATTCACTTTTATTTTTAAATATTACTATATAATTTTTTATTGTATTTCAAAATAATATTCATTCTCAATATTTTATAAATTATATCCTTTGAAATAAAAGTCATTGAAAATATATGGGGTTTTTTTATAACCATTACTTTTAATATTTTGATGTATTTCTCTTAATTGTTTAAGTATTGTTTTCTAAGAATTTTGTTTTATATATTTTATTGATAATTATCAATACTACAGGTTTCACTTTAACCTTTCACTTAATTTTTAATTGGTAAAAACATTCTTTCAAAATTATTTTATTTTTATTGGTTAGCTTAAGTGTTTGTGATAATATATTGAAAATTCTGTTCTAATGAGTTTTATTCCTATTTTTCTAAATAAACTATTATATGTGTCTTAATCATGTTTTGGTTTTTGGAAATTATATGTTATGACATTTGATATTGGGATATATCTCTATAATTAATTTACTAATGATTTATAGTCTACAGATAATATTTTGTATGTAACTAAATAGACCATCACATTGAATGGGTGATTTGAAAGGTTGATGTAAATTATTTCCCAAGAGTACTCCATGGTTTTTCTTTGATTGAAATGATTTTAATGAAAATATTTTATATTAATTAAATAATTATTTTATTTTTTGAGAATAGATAAATTTATATCTTTTTAAATTTAATGGATTAAATTTTATGGAACACTTCTGGTCTTCAAAAGATTAATTTTTTTTTTTCAAAAATTTCAGTATTTTTTAATGAAATTTTATTTTTTTTAATTTAATTTTTTTTGTAACGGTTTTATTTATGAAATATTTTTGATAAAATAAAGTTATTATATTCTTGAATGTATGTTTTATATGATCTCAAAATTCAGTTTTTAAAAGAAATACATTTTCAAAGATTTTAAGGTATTCCAATGGACCAATGTGTAATATATTTATTTTATTACCTTTATTAATATTTATTTTATCATCCCATGTGACACCCTCCACATCACTTGGTTCTAATTAAATTTTATTTAATTTTATTTTCATGTTATTTTGATGTTCCTTATTTTTTTGGCTAGATATTTTATATCTTTTAACGATTTAAAGGGTGTTCAATATTGTCCTATAAAATTACAAAATCATGTGGCACCCATGTGTTTTGGGTTACTATAGTAAAATTATATTTGGATATGTTGTTGCATGCGTAAATAGCACAATTAGTTCTCCTTGAGTAACTATTCATGTTAGATTATAGTGCCCAGTGTAGGTGGAATGGTTTCTGTATAGTTAATTGAGTCGTGCCCCATGCCCAAAAATTAAAAAAAATATTTCATTGTTATAGATTTCATTTTTTATTTCTCTCTCACTCCCCTGTCATCTCCTACCTATCATGCGGTTAGTCTTAGATAAAACATTAACTCCCTCTTTAAGTGGCCTCTTTTTGTATGATCTCCTCTTACATACATCCTCCCTTGCATGATCTCCCCTTTCTGGCTACCATCCTCCATTACGACCATATCTCTCACTTTCATGCCACACCCTAGGATGAGTCCTCATGGCTATTTTCCTTACTCCCTTCATCATATTTTCTTTTGGGTGAATCAATATTAGATATTCATATTTTGTGGATAAATAATCTAGGTTTGAACTTCTCTTCACCTTTTTCTCTCTTTCGCATGGTTTATTTTTCTCCCATATTGTTCACTAATTTCCCACAACCCTTTAGTGAGAATTTTTTTAAAAAAATGGGTAATTCAGGTTCATTAGGGTTCCATGTTTCTTATTCAGGCGTCTTTCATTGATGTCAACACATTTAGGCATTCCTAGAATTGATTTTCGGTTGGATTTCTCATCCCTAATCTTTTAATTTATAAAAAATTGAACACATATTGTCTTTAAATGTTTTAAATATTTCATGATACCTATGTATGTATCTTAATTATGGTTTTCACCTTATTAAAATATTTTACTAATTTAAATGAGATTTGAAAATGTGTTTTTAATTGGATTCCCTTACCAGTTATAGTCTAAACTACTTGAATCATTTTTAAAAAGGTGCATTGAATTTATGAAAAATGTTTTGGGGATTTAAAAGTCTTTCCTAAGAATTTTTTCATTGATTTTCAATTAGAACTATAAATTCCATGGGATTTTAAATTATTTTATGTTTTTATTAAAATAAAATGTGGAAATTAGAATTTTTCTGACCCCATTTGGGTCGTGGAATAAATTATACAGTATATCTTAAGATATTTTGATGATTAATAAATTTGGAGATTAAATAAATAATTATTAAATAGATTACTTCTGAATTTAAATGAATAAATGAAATTAAAAGTGTTGGTAAATTTTTTTAATAACCCTATTAAATAATATTTAATATTCATAGGTGGTTTGAACATTGTTAGTTAATGTAATTATGTGAGGAGTTGGTCTTGGAACCTTTTATATTATAATTAATTAGGTGGGTTATTTAAATTTATTATTTTTTAAAAAATGATATCGAGGATGGTTAATTGGAAAAGTATTTTGATGTGATTTAATGGTGATTTTAATCATTAATTTTAAAATTAATGGATTGAATAAAACATTAAATGGTTGAAAGAAAATACATGTCATTCTCAGTACCTTAAAATAAAGGTTAATTAGTTACCTCATGTAGTTTTACAAATAGATTGCATGAGACCCTCTGGATGCTTCATTTTTTTTGTAATTGATGTGAATTTTGGACTATAGGGTATGACTAGTATCATTTTTATGTGATTCATTTGCATGAGTGTACGTATGAGGCTATATTTTGTGAGGGTGTAGGATGTGAGGGTTATTTCAAATGTTCAAAATGTTTTTATGTTATGATAATTGACATATTCTTCCTCACCTCCATTATTCTTATCATGGGAGTACAAGGAGTATAGTAGGTGTACTATATAATAGAAACCCTTGTGGATATGTGTGTTTACTAGATATTTTTCTTGGATACTCTGGGATGATTAGACAAAAGAAAGTAACATGAATTTATGCTAGAAATATAATTTTTCTCTATGGTTGAGGGTGAACCAAGGATTTTTATTATCAAATAGTTCAAAGGGGATTTTGGTGATATTACATGTTTATTAGTGCAAGAATAACATCTTTATCTCAATATCAAGTTAACTTTTTTATCCATAAGGATTTTCCCATGAAAATATTTCATTTTCGAGATGATTCTCTAGATCTCAATTATATGACTTTTTATTATATTTTTTATTTAACAAAACCTATAAGTGGATAGTTTTATTAGAATATTTTATTTATATATTAGTTTTTTGTGTTTATATTTTTATCCATATTTGTTTCCTATTAATTATTTGTAAATTTATTGATAAAATGAATCAAAAGTGTGTATTTTTCCTTTTTAAAATAAATAACACTCGATAACATTTGAATTGGATTTATTTTCATTCTAAATGGGGAATAATATTGTGTAAAAACCTAATTTTGTTTAAAATATTTATATATGGGTTTTCAAAGTGGTTTTAAAGAGAGTGTTTTATATTTAACTAGTCTTAGGTTGAGAAAAAATATTTTTATAAGTATTTTCATTTATGAAAAATTAAATAGAAAAAATAATTGTGAAATGTGTTTCAAAATAGAAAAACAGGTATTTATAATTGAATGTATGGAATGTGGAATTTTGGGTGGTGGAACACTGAGTTATTATGTTCTCAAACCATTTTTTTTATTGTTTCAGGTTCATGTTTGAATTCCTAACTTCTATAGGGATCATTGATTAACATGTGGGAGTGAGTTTAGTTATGTATTTTATCACATTTAAATAGTAGTCCATTTTAGATTATTTTGTAAGACCTTATTTTTAATTCATATAAATTCCAACATGTGGTGGATTATATTATATACCTCATCCCCATAGTCTTATACTATGTTCCATGGGAACTGGTGGTGAATGTGAGATTATTCAGATTTCTTTATTTCTTTATTTATTTTTTTATATCTAATTTTACATAGACGTCTGATGTATATAATAGTCATGCTAATTTGTCGTTAATTATATATTATTTCTATCAATATAATTAAATGGAAATATTATTCCCAACTTTGTTACTATGATTCGTAGAAACTTTTTTCTATCATTTGGGGATCAAGAATGACCTTCAAACCAATGATAATGCAATTATGGAATCTGTTAGATGGACAGTGCAGGGTAGTTAAAAATATTATATATTTTCATATTTTTTTTATATAGGTATTATGTATAATTACTAATTAATATAGATTCAATTTTATTATTATGAGGATATATAATTTAATGAATCAAGTGTATCAGTTTAAAAGTGTGGCTAAGTGGGAAAATGTTAATTCTGTCGCAAAATTATGAGTTTTTTTACATAAGGGACATTCTTTATTATCTAGAACTATAAACCACAAAGGTTATGTGAAATTTTGTACTGAAATATATGATATAATTCATGAAATTATGGGATGTCTATGTTTTTGTCATAATATTATTATACATTGTTTGGTTGATGATCTGTGTGTGCGGCCTTTGTATTTCATTTTATGTTTATGCTATGGAGATTGAAATATTTCTATTAAACCATATTTCATCTACAGTATTCATAAATACATCACATGGTATATAGTACAAGAAACACACCATAAAGTATTTTAGGAATATTTTGGGTTGTGAAGCACTCGTATGATGTTTATCTTATAAAAATATGAAACCTAAGATAGAGAAAATATTATTTGGTGGTTGTCTCAAGGAATAAGTGAGATATTGTTTCTATAATACTAAAAAACAAAAAATGTTTAGAGATTTAAATGGTATATTCAATAATAATTAATTTTTATTTGGATGAATCAATGGTAGAAGTTGAACATGGAGATGTTGAAATCTAATAATGAGGATGTTTTGTTTTAAATAGCGATTGATTTATTTTCGTAAATAGTTACAGAAGAAGAACTAACTCAAGCTATAGATGAACCAAAAAGGCCTTGAAGGATTCCAGAAGATTTCATGAGATATATTTTTCTCATAGGTAATTAATATGATTGAATTTTCATAGATGATATGTGTAATACCTACCATAAGGCTATTAAGAGTTTTAATTTCAATAAATGGTTAAAATCCATAGAATCTAAAATAAACCCCATATACTATAGGGGAAAAACTAATTATGTAAAAATGGTTTTACTACAAGAAAATTAGCATGGATGGTATATTCTATACCTATAAAGGATGTATGGTTGTAAAATTTTGTAAGAAAATACATGGTATTGACTATGAAGAAACGTTTTCACCTCTTGTAATGATAAAGTCCATTCAAATTTTTATACCTATCATAGCTCATTGGGATTAAGAGATATATCATATAGGTATGAAAATAAATTTACATAATTTTAATTCAGTTTAGGATGTGTATATGATATAGCTTAATGGTTTTAAAGATCCAAATAAGTCTGTTAAAGTGTCTAAATTTAAATGGGTGGAATATCAATTTTGATGATGTGGTCAAAGTATGTTATTTTATAAAAAATATAGATGGCCCTTTTCTATAGATAAATATTAGTGGGAGTGTAGTGGTGTTTTTTATATTATATATAGATGAAATCCTACTTATTTAAAATTAAATCCCAACTATTCATGATTCAAATTTGTGGATGGGTAAATGTTTCTCTTTTAAAGGCATGGATGCATCAGCTTACATACAAGCTATAAATGTTTATAGAGATATATCCAAGATGCTTCTTGGTATTATTCAAAAAAATACAGTAGAAAGTTTCTAAATTGGTTTATAATGGAGGGATATAATTTGAGGTCTTTACCAGTGTTATATGACATGAATCATATAAATATTTTTGTATCCTTCTATTACATTAGAAAGGATGGATGCAATACCCTATACTTATACCATAGTTGTTTTCATGTATTCCATATTGTGTACAAGACCTACTATTGCCTATGATTTTAGTATATCGAGTAAATAATAATCGCATCATAGAGAGAGTCATTATATTGATGTGATTAAAATTTTTATGTACTTAATAAGGACTACATATATGTTATTGGTCATTAGAGGAGAGGACTACATTTTTATAAATGGTTAACCATATGATAGTTTTCAATTTGATAATGATTATATGTAATATCAATCTGGGTTCATGTTTCTCATAAATACTTGTACAATAGTCTTAATAGTTCCATGATATCCAATTTGGATGTAATAGAGAAATATTTTATATGTATTTCCTTTGAAAAAAACATAAAGTATTGGATAAATTTCTTTACTCACAAAATATAGTCTAAATGAACTGTGATATATTATACATTTATAACCAAGATCTTGGATTGGTCGGTATGAATATAAGTAATAAAAATATGTATAATATGTATAATGGTTTTATTTAATGAAAATGTTTTGACTAATTCATATTAAATCCATTTTCAATTTTTTGTAATGTCTTTTTCTGCATCAAAAATTTGTTTTCATCATAAATGGTTTTATTGATTTTTTTTCATTGATATTAGAATTAATTTATGTAAATTTTCTGATTTTAATTTTATAAAAAGGGTATAATTTTATAAATCATAATATTAAAGGATTCTTAAAGTCACATTTTGGTATTTTTCTGGAAATCTTATTTTTTTTAGTAAATAGTAAAAACCCGATTTTATAGAAAACTATCTTTCCTATTAAAGTATATACATAGTCACATTATGTTTTAAAATGATTTAAAATTTTAATTAGTTTATTTTTATTAAATATATTCCAATAAATTTAATTTTAATAAAAATTATGAATAATTTTTGTATAAAAACATTTTATTACTTAGAAATGCATTTTTTATAGAAAATTATTTTTGACGCATTTGATGGGTTTATCATTAATGAAATTTAATAAAATTATCGAAATATAATATTGTAAAATGGGTTCCTCAAATTGAATTGGAATATTTAATAAAATTTAATATGTTTAAATTTTTTTTGTTGATAATGAATAGTAAAAACATGAAAATTGTGTTTTCATTATTAAGGCTAAAAGAGGTTTAGCAGTGGTTAAACTAAGAGGTAAGGGTCATATTTCCGTTTAAAAACTATTATGTCCTATTTTATGAACATATTTTGAAACCGTATCACCTATAATTCTAATATGAGTCATTTTGAGTTATTTTGTAGAGTTTGACATTACTATATTTTAATGTTTTGAAAAAATACAAGCATGTCCTCTCCCTCCATTATATAAGGAAAACCCAATTCTCTATTATTTACAGCACATTGATCCCCCTATCATTAAAAAAACAAATTATACTGTAAAATTACCTATAAATTATTTTTTGTTTTTTCTTAATAAAAGACCATTCCAATGGTCCTTAATAAGTGATACAATGGTGGTCTTCCGAAAAAGATTATTTTCCTACTTTAACTCTTTCAATTTATTTATTTATGTAAGTCATCTAGGTTTGTGAGATTCATCCTAAAATAATAACTTCATTATAATAAATAAACTTAAAATTTTTTATCATTTTTGAACCACCATTATACGCACTTTTTTCAATAAAATTCCAAATTAAAGTATTGCTCGTGCATACATGTGGAATACCGCCTCCATGTAGTGAAATAATTTATTTTCACTAAATATAATTATTTATTGGTTATTATGATGAATTTAATGTTTATATATTTTTATTTATTATATAATTATTTTTTATTGAAAATATTATATTTATCCTCATTTCATTAGTTTTCCTAGAAAATCAATACAACATTCATGCATATGTACGAACTATTTTCCCAATAAGTGGTGTAATTCATTTTAAATGTAAAATTTCATGGATGATTATAAATAATTATATGTTGAATATATATTATATTTATATAATAATTTATCAATAATATAGAACTACAAATAATGTAAATTACTGGGACTACTGAACTGAAACATTCATGAAAAAAATCAGTTAACTCCAAAAAACAATAATATTAATAATTAATTATTAATAAATTAGCATTGATATGTTATGTAAATTATTATTTAATATAATTATAATAAATATAATTTTATTATATATGATGTATCTTTGTGTACAGAGATAGTCGATCTTGATGTAATCCTTTGACGTTATATTCTCATTTTTAATGTGATATTTTTACTTATGTTTCGATGATGAATTTTTATTATCCATATCTCAAGAATATCAAGAAATATATTCTACAATATTTATTTATTTAGATTACACAATTTCATTTCTCGTCCCTCTCTTTAAGTATTCAAGATTCCTAAAGAATATTTTTATGGAAAACCAACATTGCATTTCTCTCAAGCCAAGAATATTCTTATTCAATGTCCACGTTTTCATAAAATGATTTAAATATTGTTTTTAATATAATCTTATGATTTCAAAGTCATTTTACCCACTTTTTAATTCTTATAAATTTTTATCAATGGAATCTTCTTCTCATTTTAAAAATGGGTTAGTTTTGACTTTTTACTGAAAATTTGAAAGGAGTCATTGTTTTATCGTAATCGGTATGAACATAATTTTCCACCATTTTGATTACTAAATTATTTGTTGATTACATTATACGTTTACATTATACTAATCAAAGAAATTCTTTTCCATAATATTTTGGTAAATGATTAGATTTTAGATAAGATATTTAAAAATTAAAAGTGTATTTTCCTTATGAAATATTCTTGGTTTCTTTTAAAGAAATTTTACACCAATGATAACATACTTTGATGATTCATATTATTTCTTGGTGATATGATTCAATGATACCAATATCATTATTTATCTAGATATTTTATTATTATCATTATGAAATTTTTTTGAGGCCCATTTATTTTCCACAGGTTATGATATGATGATATGATGATTGTTTTGTGATCATATGACATAGATAGGAATGGATTATTATCACATGATAGATTGAAATAATATTATATAAAATTACAATTAATTGGGTAAATATTAATATCTTATGTTATTAAAGGGTACAAGAGTGGTTATCTCTTGCTCAAAAGAGGGTACATGAGATCTTATCCCATGTCTAAAAGAGGATACATGAGAGGTTATCCCAATCTCAAAGTAGGTAAAGATGTGGGTAACACATTCCTAAAATGTGGTGAATTTTATTGGGGTATCTTTGAAAAATTATTCATATAGTTATGATGATACAATATTTTATGCTATTATTTTGTGACATAATCTTGTAAAAATATTATTCTCATTGGACTCATGTTATTTGATTCCGTTATAATTTATGTCTTATGAACTAAAAAGAGAATTTCCATGACTCGTTATTAGGATATAAGAATTTATGGGTATTGTTTTCAAAGGTTAACTTCACATTCCCATACCATTATTGTCATTTTATACTTAAATGATCATTGATATATATCTTATTTAAACTTAATAAGCATCTCAAATCACCGTTAATTATGTTTCCTCTTACCCATGATATAAATAAAGGAATTGAGTGTGATATTTCTAATAATTAATCTAGTTGTGAAGAACTATGTGAGATACAATGTAGATATTTTATGTTTACATTTTTCATGTATCTATGTTTCCAAATATGATAATCCTTCATAATTATTGTGTGTATTTTTATATTATTTAACAAATATTAACCTAATATGATTTAATATTTATATATGATAGTTTTTTGTCATTATAATTGGAATCAAAGAAACGGTTAAGTATTTTTATAAACTAGGATGACAATAATTTTATACAAATATTTAGGGAGAGACTTAGTGTAGGAGAACATATATTTCATGGAAAATAAATTGTTGTTGTTTTCTACGAAATACAACCCTATCTGGATATTGAATATGGATGTAATTTTTTTTATAGATGTATATAGGGGTAACAACCACAAAAAGAGTTGGTTGAGTATATCTTAACTATAATTATGGTGGATAGTGAATGGGAGCTTACTGTTCACAAAGTTTAATATGCCAATGGGATATTATTTAGTTAATTAAATTTTTATTTGCACTCCGTTTTAAATTATTTGAATATATCATGACTATGGATAAATGAGGTTAAACCTAAGTTTTCTTATAATGAATAGAATTTGTCAAGACTTTGAAGTGCTACAAATGGTTTTTCATGATTATATGGTTTCTCAATATGATAATTATTTTTCTCACTATGTTTTTAGGTTTTATTCAATGGATTAAACCCGGATGATCCTTATTAACATTGAATGAGATTGAAAATTAAATGATTTTCTACCTGATTATCCAAATGTAATGGAATATGTAATGAAATATCTCATTGTTATATGTACAAAAATTTCTCAATCCATGGATCATGATGAGCATCCTAAATAGAAAATGTGTCAATAAAATTCTATTCAGTCATCTATAAAGTAGAATCCACTTTATTTTAGAAGGACTAATGATTGAATAGTTGTTGAGAAATGTATCATTGCCATTGAAAGATATTATACATTATCTAGTGTTCAGATTATGAAAAATTTATGTTGGTTGTTAATCATTTGGAAGGTAAAGTTGATCAATGGTACACTATTATCAAGTATGTAAGGAAACTAGAATAAAGTGACACTATGGAGTGGGACGAGATTAGAAGGTTATTTTTTAACAAGTGAAATCCTAGTAATTTTTTATGAAAAGTTTAGAATGAATTCTTTGAGTTAAATCAAAAGGATGATGAATCCATTAGCACCCATGGGGAAATTTTTATATGTATTGTGTGGCACACTTTGTGTATTATCATTGAACAAAAAATTAAGATTTATCAATTCTTCAAGGGACTATAAATAAGTATTCCATTAAAATTATGAATAAGATAATTTAGTTTCACTGATGAAATTATTCTATGTTCTACCAAGGAATAAATTAATAGTGTAATTCCCCATTAATATCACAGTGTTGATAAAATGATAATGAATGAATTCAATATAAATTTTTATAACAAAGAACATGGAGGAAAAAATTAAATTCTTCCATTATGCAAATTTTTTTGAAGGATACATGGAGTAAAATATATTAAGTGGATGCAAAATTAAATATGTGTGGAATGGAAGGTCATAGGTAAATCAAATACCAAGGTGATAGGAAAAAAGTTATCCAATTGTGTTAATTGATAGAAAGAACCACATAATGCACCACAAATACTCATGTGATTAAAATTTAAGGAGTATTTTAGTTATTCTAATCCATCCTTAGATCCAAGGATAAATGATAATTATAACGACCCATACTTTACATACATTGTTATTAAATCAAAATTGAATCACACTTATTACAACATATAAAAAAACCCGGAAAGGACCGTATAGGTATAGTGTCTTTAGAAACTGGGAAACATAAACAACTGGTTCATAAAGCATCTACATTGTCTCCTATTTATTTCATCATATCTATAGTCCCTTTTGGAATATCTTACTTAATAACATTCTTCCTGGCTTGGGGAAAGAAAACATACAAAAGGGTGAGCTAAAATGCTCAGTAAGGGTAAACAAAAGAAATATCAATCACATCGTATTCATAAGAACATAACTATTGGAAATCTTAACTTGCAAAAGTGATCATAATTTTATAACATGGGATAAATCATAGTAGTGAAATGTAATCACAATAATCATAACTTAAAACATGAAAATTTGTGGCATACAAACATAATCATAGATAATCATTTCTTATTAGTCAATACTCATGGCCAATACTATCTTAGTGGACAAAGTCCATTTCTGAACCGAGTTCACTCCTCGTTTCAGTTCTATTTCACTGAACCGGTTTAACCTGCCATTCCAGCCATGTCTATCTCATGAGATATAAAATCTTTACCCAATGCATTGGAGGTAGATATAGGTCCCACCCATCTCATAATGATACCATTCTTATGTGTGGCACAAAATCATAAACCATACATCATAGCATAACCCATTTAATAAAAATGGGAATCTTAAACATTGTGACATCATAAAAAAATTCATATAAGATAAAGGAATTCATAAAAATAATTTCATCACAACATAATAAAATAAATGTAACAATATGGATAGAAACAGAACCCTTTATTATCTTAGATGGAAAATAATTTTGATAAAACACTTGAACTCCATTCTTGAGGAAAATATCATTTCTACTTCAAAAACAATTTTCCTTTCTTAACATGTCATAAAATTCTAAACTAAAAGAAGTTGATTAAAAATAAACTTTAAAACATGTAAGGGAATCTTCTTGGAAATAATTTTTTAAAAATCCATTCATGGCGTATAAGTTAAAAGAAAACATTCTTCTCTTACTTTTGTCAGAAAAGTCAAAAAGAACCTCGTACAAAAAATGACAAAAGATTCCTTTCATATCTTTTACTAAAAACTCAACGAAGGGTAAAATTGGATATAAACTATTTTAGAAGGATGTAAATATTACATATTAAGGAAACATGGATGTGGATGATAAAATGCACCCCAGTAAATTCCAAAGTATAAACAATCTCGGATAAAAATGAGATTGTGATATTTCCCTTACCATAGGCCCAATTTGCTTCGTAAGTGTCTTGAACCTTCTGTATAATGATTTAAATAATGTTATTGACTTATTACAGAATCATACTTATTTTTATGATATCATATATGGTCATATTATTATCTTCTTATTAGTAATATTTCATTACTACTTGTTATTCGGGTGTTTATTAATTTTTGTTCTTATGCGTGTTTTGTCGAATAAATTCTTATTTTAATTTTTAAGGTTATAGATACCTCATTTACAGAATGGTATTAGTGTAATATATATCATATTCATTCATTCAATTCATTTGTATAATCATTATGCAATGAAGATCATGTAGAACGAGTCGCATCACATCGTGGAGACGGTATTCTGTACGTACGCACGAGCGATGATATCGCTTCCATGATCGTGGAATTGTATTGGAGTGTATATATACTATTTCAGAATCAATATCACTTCACAATAATCATATTTAGTCATTATTTACACCATTGTACCCATCCAATTAAGGTGGTGGTGGAAAATAGATTACACCACGGCGTGGAGACGGTATTCCGTACGTATGCACGCGTGGTGATATCGTTTTCTGTAGGATGGATAGATGGTGAAATAGGGTTGTTTCATACTTATAATAACATATCAGTATATGAGTGATACTGATTTTATTACTTCATAATGAAACAACTAAATAAGAAGAAGTGGAAAAATAAATAAAGATGAAAGAATCGGTAACTTCCATTACCTCTTTATTGAAGCGCCTCTTTGAGATCTCCTCTTAGGGCATTAAATTGGTCTTTGAAGAATACCAGAACCTCTAGGATGTTTCTAGGGAAGTGGAGAGGAGCTATTGGCAGGGTTTGGCCGAGCTTGAATGCTCAAAGTGGTGTGAGGAAGAGAGGGAGTAGGTGCCCTTTTATAAGGGAGGAGAGGGGCACCTTTGAATAACTAAAAATATTATTTTATTATAAAGTCAAATTCGGTTTTTAGTAGCTTCAAATTGATATATTTCGAATATAAGGTGGGTATGGGTAGAAATCATCTCATAAAATAGAATTTATACAAGTTTAGATTCATATTTTAACCTTATCATTTAGATTTAACATTAAGTTAAATAATTTTACTTTTACCGTGTCTTCTTCTGTTCTCACACTATAAGGTTAATAAACTTACTATAACAAGACAAAAGAACCCCAAGTTGTTTATCATTAATATATATAACCTTATCTAAGTCATGTTGAAGAACCTTAGATTTTTAAGAATAAAATAACAATTAATAATATAATATCTGTTTTAAAAACTATTTTATGTCAATTTGACACTATTTGGTAATTGATTTTTGTGAAAATCATAACAGAATTATTAGTTCAAAAAAGGTAATTAAATCAATACTAATATGTCATATTAACCTATTAAATTAGTGTAATTCATAAAAAGTCTCAAAATACATTTATTTTGGTATTTATAACATCGATTATGTCAATATTTCATTAATAACATAATTATTGCATCATCGTTGTGTCATAAATAAATTAAATTATGTAATGTCTAAAAATTACAAAGAAAATACCATTATGTAGGAAATATTTTTATCTTTATAATTAATCTTTATAGTTGAATTTATCTTATGTATAACCCCATATTATAAATGATTTACTTATTAAACTTTGATTTTCACTATTTTAACCCTTTAAATAAATTAATAATAAATGTCCTAATCTAATCCTAGTGGGCCTAAATGGTCATATATTATTCCTAAGGTTGTTTTTGGTCGAATTACACTTATCCAATAGAATTAGGACATGTGTTAGGGTAATAATAATAACACTTTTACCCTTAATTACCCTATTTACTTTTAATTGTGGTAAAAAAAAGTAAAAAGTTACTAATCACCAAAAATTATTTTCATCTCATTGAACCAAATTTTATTCCTTGATATTAATTGTGTCTCTCGTATTTTCGAAATTCCACTCATAGAAGTGGTAAAATTATGTTTTATGAAAAATTCAGTTTTTTTAACTACCACTTAGTGGTTTCACAATTCATAAAAAATTGAAAGTTTTCAGAAAAATACCAAAATTTCAATCTAGGATAATTTCGATATTTCAAATCCAAAAATGAAGTCCATTTTGAAAAATAAAATTTAAAAAATTTCAAAAGGTGGTTATTACTATTCATAACGGCTAGTTTTAATTATATTTTAATAGCATATCATTGTTTAGTGAAACTCGGTATTGCGTATGACGCAAGCTATCGAGGAAGGCCGTGATTGCGTGTAAAGAAAGACAATCTAGTGTTGTGTGTAGTGAAAGATTCCTTTGATGATTTAAAAACAAAATATTTCTCATAAAAGTCTTGGGTGTTACATTCTACCCCCCTTAAAATGAATTTTGCCCTCGAAATTCGTCACTTTGTAACAAACAGATGAGGATACATATCCCTCATCATATCCTTAAGCTCCCATGTATCTTATTATAATTGGTGGTTCCTCCATAAAACTTTCACCAATCGAGTGGTCTTGTTTCGTAGGACTTTTTCGCTACGATTCAGAATCTCTATCGGCTGTTCTTCATAAGAAAAATCTTGCTCCAACGGTACAACTTCTGAGCTGAGTACATGTGAAGGATCAGGTATGTACTTTCTCAGGAGAGATACATGGAACACATCATGAACTTGAGAGAGATTCGGTGGAAGCGCCAATCGGTAATCTACCTTTCCAACACGATTCAGTATTTCGAAAGGACCGATATATCTAGGGATCAACTTCCCCTTCTTTCCAAATCTCATGACCCTCTTCTAGGGAGACATTCATATGAACACTTTATCACCCACTTCAAACTCTAGGTATTTTCTTCAGTTGTCGGCATAACTTTTCTGTCAACTCTGAGATGCTCTTATGTGTTGTTGAATAGATCGGACCTTTTCTGCCATCTCATCAACAAGATAAGGTCCTAATAGCTTTCTTTCCCCAACTTCATCCTAGAAAGTTGGAGTCCGTCATTTCTTTCCATAGAGAGATTCATAAGGAGCCATCTGAATACTGGAGTGAAAGCTATTATTATAAGAAAATTCCACCAAAGGTAGGCGTTGATCCCAACCACCTTTGAAATCCATAGAGAAAGCTCTCAACATATCTTCTAGAGTTTGAGTTGTTCTCTCAGACTGACCGTCTGTCTGAGGATGATAAGCAGTGCTGAAACTCAACTCTCTATCCAGAGTATGCTAAAGACTTTGCCAGAACTTCGAGGTAAATCTCGGATCCCGATAAGATATAATAGAAAGTGGTACTCCATGCAATCTTACCACTTCCTTTACATATATCCTGGCAAGCTGATCCAGAGAGAAATCCTCTCTAATAGTAATGAAGTGTGCAAACTTTGTAAGATGATCAACTATGGACCATATAGAATTATTGCCTTTGGATGTTTTAGGAAGTCCTGTGACAAAGTCCATAGTGATGTTTTTCCATTTCCATTCGGGTATGGGTAATGGTTGTAACATCCCCTTAGACTTCTGTCTCTCAGCTTAAACTTGCTGACAAACCAAGCCTTGAGAGACATATTCAGCAACATCTCTTTTCATGCCATCCCACCAGAAGTACTCTTTCAGGTCCCTATACATCTTCGTGCTTCCAGGATGAATAGAGAATTAAGAACTATGAGCCTCATCCAGCAGCTCCTTCTTTAATTCGGGGATGGGAGGAAGACAAACCCGATTCCTAAAGTTTATTATCCCATCACAATCAAGGTTGAATTCAGGAACATTTCTCACTTTCTTTTGTAACTCTACATCTTCTTTCTGTGCCTCTTTAATCTTCACATGTATAGATGGTTGAACATTCATTTGAGAAAGATAAGATTTTTCCCTTTCCATTATAATTCCAAGATCCATCCTTTGTAAATCCATAAATATTGGATCTTTTGTGATCCTCATAATGGATAAACTGGCATGGTCTTGTCGACTTAATGCATCTGCCACCTTGTTTTCTTTCGCAGGGTGGTAATGGATTGAGCAGTCGTAATCCTTAATCTGCTCCAACCATCTTCTTTGGCGCATATTCATCTCCTTTTGTGTGAAAATATACTTTAAACTTTTATGATCAGTATAAATGTCACACCTTTCTCCATAAAGATAATGCCACCAATTCTTTAATGAAAAGATTACCGCATCTAACTCCAAATCATGTGTTGGGTAATTTTGCTCATGGATTTTCAGCTGTCATGAGGCATAAGCTATCACCATATCATTTTGCATAATAACACACCCAAATACCTTCTTGGATGCATCACTGTAGATCACAAACCTTTCTCCACTACAAGGTAGTGTGAGCACAGGTGCACTGGATAACCTTATTTTCAACTCCTTGAAATTCTCTTCACATTCCTCCGTCCAAACAAACATAACTCCTTTCCGAGTCAACCTAGTGAGTGGATTATATAATCATGAAAAATCTTTCACAAAACATTGATAATATCCAGCCAAACCAAGAAAACTTCGGATCTCAGTTACTGTTGTTGGTCTCAACCATCATTCGATAACCACTGTTTTTGTTGGATCCACAGATATCCCCTCTTTTGAGATTATGTGACCCAAAAATGAAACTCTTTGAATCCAAAATTCACACTTGGTAAATTTGGAATAAAGCTTCTCCTTTCTCAGGGTCTTCAATATAATTCTCAAGTGATCTTCATGTTCTTCCTTTCTCTTTGTATAGACAAGAATATCATCTATAAAGACTACCACAAACTGATAAAGATAGTCTCTAAAGACTCTATTCATCAGATCCATGAAGATAGCAGGATCATTAGTAAGACCAAATGGCATCACTATAAATTCAGAGTGTCCATACCTTGTACGGAAAGCTGTCTTTGGTATATCCTCCCTTTTGACCCTTAATTGGTGATACCCTGAATGAAGATCAATCTTGGAAAAGTATTGAGCTCCACGTAGTTGGTCAAATAAGTCATCAATGCGTGGGAGACGATATTATCTCTTAATAGTGATCTTGTTAAGTTCTCGATAATCAATGCAGAGTCTCATTGATCTATCTTTCTTCTTAATAAACAGAACAGGTGCTCCCCAAGGTGACGCACTAGGGCGTATGAATCCCTTATAAAGATTTTTTTGGAGTTTCTTCTTCAATCCCTGCAACTCAATTGGGGACATTCTATAAGGTGACTTTGAAATAGGTAAAACACCTGGTACGAGTTCTATTGAAAACTCAACTTCACTATTTGGTGGAAGACCCGGCAATTCCTCAGGAAGGACATCATCAAACTCTCGTACAATGGGAATATTCTTAATCGTGAGTTTCTCACCAACCATTTGAGATAAATAACCTTCATTTAGTAGAATCAAGACCCATAAGATGGAAGAAATTTCCACTGGAAGGTTATGTTCATCCTTGCATCGATATAAGATCATAGATTGATCTAGAATATGAAATGTGACTTCCCTTATTTGGAAATTGATATGATCTCCATATAAATAAAGCCAATCCATGCCAAGAATCACATCAAATTCCCCTATAGGAAGGATCAGAAGATTTGCAGGAAGCACTTTCCCACAAACTTCAATTGGGGAAGAATTATAAACTTTTGATGCGACGGTTGTGCCATTAGGGGTTGTCCCAGCTAACACAACATCTAATGGTTGAGGTAATATGGTGATATCCTTAGAAAATTATTCATAAATAAAAGAGTTAGTGGATCCAAAATCAAATAAAACATTTGCTACTTTACAGTGGATGGTAAGTGTACCTTTCACCACATCGTTATCGTACTCCACATCACTGATAGAAATTGCATGTGACTTTCCTTTGTCTTTAGCCTTAAGAGTTTGTTGACGTTGACCATCATCATCAGCCCTTAGATTTGGGCATTGATTGGCATAATGCCCCATATCCTTGCACTTGAAACATTGAAGTGTAGTAGGTTTATTCTGTGTATCCCTTCCTTTGTTTGCATCATTAGACATCTTCTTCCCATCATTGCAGCATTCAAATTCCCGATGACCTTCCTTTCCACATTTGAAACATTTACTTGTCCCTTTAAGACAACTCCCTCCATGTCTCTTTCCACACTTTGAGCATAAGGGAAAACTCATCTTCTTTTCAGTGTGCTCTTTAGATTTTCCTTTGAATTCCATTTTCCTCTTCTTATCAAACCCATATGACTGATGGGTTACTCCAATCTCTATATCGACTTTGAGAGCACATCGAATGATTTCCTCATAGCTATTAAAGTCCCTTATGGCTAACACCCTTCGAACACTTGGTTTTAAGCCACTAAAGAATCGATCGATCTTACTCTCAGGTTGGATACTAATACCAGAAGCGTACCTTGCAAGTCTTGTAAAATTTGCTTCATAGGTACCAACAGATTCATCATCCTTTTGATTTAGTTCAAGAAACTCTTTCTCTATATTTATTCGGAGAATATGAGGGAATTACTTATTGAAAAATAAGTTCTTGAACTCGTCCCATTCCATGGACTCAATTTAATCTCTTTGCCTCGTATTATTGATAAGATTCCACCATTGATCAGCATCACCTTCCAAACGATACACTGCTAAGATGACTTTATCATGTTCATAACATTGAAAAATTGAAAATATATTTTCAGTAGTACTAATCCATTGTTCAGCAATTAATGGATCAGTAGACTCGCTGAATGAAGGTGGACGCTGCCTCATGAAGGATTCAACAGAATGTTGCTCCTTCCTTTGCTCGTTTGGAAGTCCTGCAAGATTCATAGCTTGAGAAAGTTGTGTGATCATGGCTACAAGATTTTTCATTCTAGCTCCCATAACGTTTGGTTGCTCAGGGGGACAATAATTGCATTGCCCGTCGCATTCCTCATTAACACGGTTCCTTCGGGTTCCAGCCATTGACTAAAACCAAGAAGAATAGTGTGAGCAACACTAATTATAATAGGAAACCCACATAATCAAGAATAAAATTTCACACTTAAGGTCTTATCCTAGGTTATTCATGGTAATTTCTAAAACACTAATATTGTGTTCTATGCTTAGAATTATCCCTAGGGTTCTTACTAAGGCTTTCACATCCTAGTTTCCAAAGGATGACTATAACCTCCCTCTGATACTAACTATAACGACCCATACTTTACATACATTGTTATTACTTCAAAATTTAAGCACACTTATTACAACACATAACAAAACCAGGAAAGAACCATATAGGTATAGTGTCTTTAGAAACTAGGAAACATAAACAACTGGTTCATAAAGCATCTACACTATCTCCCATTTATTTCCTCATATCTATAGTCCCTTTTGGCATATCTTACTTAATAACATTCTTCCTGACCTAGGGAAAGAAAACATAAAAAAGGGTGAGCTCAAATGCTCAGTAAGGGTAAACAAAATAAATATCAATCACATCATATTTATAAGAGCATAACTTTTGGAAATCTTAACCTGCAAAAGAGATCATAATTTCATAACATGGGATAAATCATAGTAGTGAAATGTAATCACAATAATCATAACTTAAAACATGAAACTTTTTGGAATACACACATAATCATAGAGAATCATTTCTTATTAGTCAAGACTCATGGCCAAGACTATCTTAGTGGACAAAGTCCATTTCTGAACCGAGTTCACTCCTCGTTTCAGTCCTGTTTCACTGAACCGGTTTAACCTGTTGTTCCAGCCATGTCTATATCATGAGATATAAATTCTTTACCCAATGCATTGGAGGGAGATATAGGTACCACCCATCTCATAATGATTCCATTATTATGTGTGCCACAAAATCATAAACCATACATCATAGCATAACCCATGTAATAAAAATGGGAATCTTAAACATCGTGACATCATAAAACAATTCATATAAGATAAAGGAATTCATAAAAATAATTCCATCACAACATAATAAAATCAATGTAATAATAGGGATAGAAATAGAACCCTTTATTATCTTAGATGGAAAATAATTTTGATAAAACACTTGAACTCCATTCTTGAAGAAAATATATTTTCTACTTCAAAAACACTTTTCCTTTCTTAACATGTCATACAATTCTAAACTAAAAGATGTTGATTAAAAATAAACTTGAAAACTTGTAAGGGAATCTTCTGGGAAATAATGTTTTAAAAATCCATTCATGCCGTATAAGTTAAAAGAAAACATTCTTCTCGTACTTTTTTCAGAAAAGTCAAAAAGTACCTCGTACGAAAAACGACAAAAGATTCCTTTAATATATTTTAATAAAAACTAAAAAAAGGGTAAAATTGGATATAAACTATTGTAGAAGGATTTAAATATTACATATTGATTAAACATGGATGTGGATGATAAAATGCACCCCAGTAAATTCCAAAGTATAAATAGTCTCGGATAAAAATGAGATTGTGATATTTCCCTTACCATTGGTCCAATTTGCTTCATAAGTGTCCTGAACCTCCTGTATAATGATTTAAATAATTTTATTGAATTATTCCATAATCATACTTATTTTTATGATATCATATATGGTCATATTCTTATCTTCTTATTAGTAATATTTCATTACTACTTGTTATTCGGGTGTTTATTACTTTTTGTTCTTATGCGTGTTTTGTCGAAAAAATTCTTATTTTTATTTTTAGGTTATAGATACCTCATTTCCAGAATGGTATTTGTGTAATATATATCATATTAATTCATTAAATTCATTTATATAATCATTATGCAATGAAGATCATGTAGAACGAGTCGCATAAAATCTTGGAGACGGTATTCCGTACGTACGTACGAGCGATGATATCGCTCCCATGATCGTGGAATTGTATTGGAGTGTATATATACTATTTGAGAATCAATATCACTTTACAATAATCATATATAGTCATTATTTACACCATTATACCCATCCAATTAAGGTGGTGGTGGAAAGTAGATTACACCATGGCGTGGAGACAGTATTCCGTACGTACGCACGCGTGGTGATTTCGTTTTCCGTAGGATGGATAGATGGTGAAATAGGGTTGTTTCATACTTATAATAACATATCATTATATGAGTGATACTGATGTTATTACTTCATAATGAAACAACTAAATAATAATATGTGGAAGAAGAAATAAAGATGAAAGAATCGGTAACGGGCCTTACCTCTTCTTTGAAGCGCCTCTTTGAGATCTCCTCTTAGGGAACTAAAATTGGTCTTTGAATAATACCAGGACCTCTAGGATGTTTCTAGAGACGTTTAGAGGAGATATTGGCAGGGTTTGGCCGAGCTTTAAGGCTCAAAGTGGTGTGAGGAAGAGAGGGAGGAGGTGCCCTTTTATAAGGGAGGAGAGGGGTACCTTTGGAATAACTAAAAATATTATTTTATTATAAAGTAAAATTCGGTTTTTAATAGCTCCAAATTGATATATTTAGAAGATAAGGTGGGTATGGGTCGAAATACTCTCATCCAATAGAATTTAGACAAGTTTAGATTCCTATTTTAACCTTATCATTTATATTTAACATTAAGTTAAATAATTTTACTTTTACCGTGTCTTCTTGTGTTCTTACACTATAAGATTAATAAACTTACTATAACAATCCAAAAGAACCCCATGTTGTTTATTATTAATATATATAACCTTATCTAAGTCATTTGGCCGAACCTTAGATTTTTAGGAATAAAATGACAATTAATAATATAATATTTGTTTTAAAAACTATTTTATGTCAATTTTGACACTATTTGGTAATTGATTTTTGTGAAAATCATAACAGAATTATTAGTTCGAAAAAATTTATTTAAATAAATACTAACCTGTCATATTAACCTATAAAATTAGTGGAATTCATAAAAAGTCTCAAATTACATTTATTTGGGTATTTATAACATCAATTATGTCAATATTTCATTAATAAGATAATTAGTGCATCATTATTGTGTCATAAATAAATTAAATTATTTAATGTCTAAAAATTACAAATAAACTACCATTATGTAGGAAATATATTTATATTTCTAATGAATATTTATAGTCAAATTTATCTTTTGTATAACCCCATAGTAGAAATGATTTACTTATTAAAATTTGATTTTAACTATTTTAACCCTTCTTTAAATAAATTAATAATAAATGTCCTAATCTAATCCATGTGGGAATAAATGGTCTTATTTTATTCCTAAGGTTGTTTTTGGTCGAATTAAACTTATCCAATATAATTAGGACATGTTTTAGGGTAATAATAAAAGCACTTTTACCCTTAATTACCCTATTTACTTTTAACCGTGGTTAAAAAAAGTAAAAAGTTACTATTCAACAAAAATTATGTTCATCTCATTGAACAAAATTTTAGTCCTTGATATTAACCATGTCTCTCTAATTTTAGAAATTCTACTCATAGAAGTGGTAAAATTAAGTTTTATTAAAACTTCAGTTTTTTAACTTCCACTTAATGGTTTCAGTATTCATAAAAAATTGAAAGTTTTCAGAAAAATACCAAAATTTCACCCTAGGATAATTTCGATATTCCGAATCCAAAAATGAAGTCCATTTTGAAAATAAAAATTTATAAGATTTCAAAAAGTGGTTATTACTATTCATAACGGCTAGTTTTAATAATATTTTAATAGCATATCATTGTTTAGTGAAACTCGGTATTGCGTACGATGCAAGCTATCGAGGAAGGCCGTGATTGCGTGTAAAGAAATTCAATCTAGTGTTGTGTGTAGTGAAATATTCCTTTGATGATTTAAAAACAAAATATTTCTCATAAAAGTCTCAGGTGTTACAATAATGATCAATGTTAACAACCTCTTAATACTAAAGACTAATAGAAATATCTTGAGATCACTATTTCTGACGTGGGGTATGACAACTAAGTGGTCAAACATACACATACCATACACTATAGAAATAATAATTTATTATTTGATTCTACATATACTCAATAAATTATATATGAAGAAAATTCTTAGGGTTTCACAACACTATCTCAATAATTAGATATCGAAGTAATAGTGGAAGCCCCTAGTGATATGTTGATCACAACTCAAGTTTAGCATTCTTATTTAATTATTTTTTTATTAATTTGATCCCTAAAAATATCATTATTATTACTTTATTAGAATTTTATGTTATAATGAGAATTTATTGGACTTATTTACATAAATCCTTTATCAAGTTCCAAGGAAAAGAAGTCACATTTGAAATTCTGGACCAGACTTTAATTTTCTACTGTTTAAAGGACAAATATGAACTTCTAATGGAAAAAATATCAATTATATGGGCCATTATTTCTATTCAAAAGGGTTGTTTATCTCAAATAGTTATGAAGAAACTCAACAATGAATATATGCCTATTGTTTTGTAGTTTTCTGATGTATTTTTTGAAGAGTTTCCTATTATATTACTAAATCATAATGATATTTTTTTCAATTAAATCATACCTAGTTCTAAAACAATTTTAAATAATCTATATATAATTTTCCTAATTGAGTTATAGAAATTGAAGAAGAAACACTATAATATTCTTAATAAGTGGTTAATTTTTTCTAGTTCATTACCAAGGGGTGAAACCATTATTTTTTTAAGAAGAAATACAGATCAATGAAACTCTTAATAGATTATTGGGAACCTAACTTGATCAAAATCAAGAATAATAATCATCTTCCCCATGATGATGATTTTATAGAGCAATTAGAAGGAGGTAAATATTTTTCTAGGATTTATCTTTGATCTGTATACTATAAATTGAGGATTAAAATTGAATACATATACAATAAAACCTTCTCCATGTGGTATAGAAATTACGAATTTATATTGATTCCATTTTGTCTTAATAATTCCCCCTATCGTTATGTTTTTAATGAACTTGGTCACTAATGATTACCATGATTGGCGAGTGGTAGTCCATATAGTTGATGTTACTATATATTATAAGAGAAAAAAAGAGCAATAATACCACTTAATAATTGTACTATTTAGTGTATGGATGTAAAACATTTATTCAAAGTTAAGTAATTGTGATATTTTTCTTCCCAAGGTTTCATGTTTTGGTCATATAATATCAATCGAGGGTACTTTAGTAGACCCATAAATGTAAAATTATATTGAACATTGTCCTAACCAATTAAGGTGAATGAAATCCATAGTTTTAAGGTATTTTCTAGATATTATCCACTATTTTTGATTCATTTCTCATGTATATCTAATCTACTCACCTAGTTAACTCAGAGGGGAGTCATGTTCTATTGGGTAGAAAAATGTAAATAATAATTTAGGGAACTTAAGAGAAGGTTGGTCGGTGCAAATATTCTCACACTATCCTATAGTGAAGAAGGGTTTTTGATCTATAGGGATGCACAAAATAAGTTTATGGAATTAATTCTCATGTAGAATGATATGGTGATATCTTATACAACACAAAGATTGATGTTTCATGAGAAAAATTATCAGACTCGTTCCTTGGAGTAATGAATGGTAATGTTTTTCTTAAATATATGGAGTAATTATATTTATAGAGAAATGAATGAAATATATATTGATCATAAAATTATAAAATATATACTAAATTTTAAAGATCTAAATATGTACCAGAGAATATGGATGGAGTTTTTAAAGACTATGATTGTACATTACCAACCAGTGAAAGAAAAAAAAGTGGGTGATGCTTTGAGTTGAAAATATCATGTTATCGTATCAATTATGTGGATAAAAAGGAACCAATATTCATGGATTTCTAATGGATTTTCCCTAAAATATTGAAGGAAGGGTTGTAGTTCATTTCTTGGTCAAATGAGTGTTCAAAAATATATCTATTTGAATATTAATGGGGTTGAAAAGGAAGATACATATCTATTAAAAAAGGTGAGAAATTTTCATGAGTTTAACCATGTTTATGATGGAATGATAACGTTCATAGACCATGTATGTGACCCATCAATTCCATATATGAAGACAAATCTATTGTATGATGCTGATAGTTTATCATTATTTATTCATACTAGAAGTAGAAACATGTATAGGTATCTAGGATAATATTTCTAGTTGGTAGACATGAAGTGAGATTGTTGGCACCAAAATGTGTGTATATGGAAAATAAGAAAAGGTACCATCAATAAAAAAGGGGAAACGTTGTGATGCCCTTTCGTAGAGCCCTTCAGCACCGCAACTAGCATGAATCCCCTCAGAACCACGGCTGGTGTAGTGCAATAGACACCTCTATGATCGCCATATATTAAAAAGGTATAAGTCTCTACAGTTAGGATGCAATTGGTGAAAGGCTGCGTGCTATGTAAGGGAACATTATAGCCTTTATGATCCTCTGTAAATTGACAGAAGCCTCCACGAGTGTTGTAGAGGGAATTAAGGAGTCCTTTGTGATGAGGAGGGGATATTGATTGACTCTACGATTATGAAAAACATTATGAAATTTTTATCTTACTACAAAGTGGTACGTGGCTTTGCAACAATCTTTCAGAGCTTTACGCCGCCTCTTGCCTATAAATACCAAGATTCCCTTGAACAAAAAGGATGAATACCCAGACCATTCTTCTTCTCATCTTTCAAATCACAAAACAACCACTCCTTTACAAAAAAATATTATAAAATGATCTCTTCAAGGTATTTGATCATTGAGAAGTATCATTCCCTAAGCTCAAATACAACCCCTCTTCAATAAAGGATTCCCTTCAAGTAGCCCATGGGCTATTGTAAAGAAAGGAGCTCCCTATGGGAACTCAGGTCTTTGTAAAGCATCCATGCTTCACGAATTACCTTCCATGCACATGTGGGCCCCATGATAAGGCAGGTTCATGGTGATTCATGAAGTACATCGCTTCTTAGTGCCATGTTTTTCATGGAACCCATGCCCTATGAAGTCATACTTAGTGAAATCACTTGCACTTCGTGAAGCACCCTTTATATGCATAAATACCCCACACCCAGTCTTGGACACCCCACTTCGTGAATCATACCGCTTTGTGGAGTCTCTCCACTCTGTGGAGAACTAGAGCTTCACACGGCCCTTTCCTATGAACCATTTTTCTTTATAAACCCTTCTCATATACAGACCTCCAGATTTGTATGATTTTATTTCAAGGTGCCTTGGGAAGTGTTTCATATTTTGTTGCTTATTCCCATGTTACTTTGTAGAGGAACGCCAATGGCTATTTCTTCTTCTCATAACCACGCTAATGTGAGCCCCTTAATGGATCACTCCACAACCCTATATCAATATGGAATTTCAGGTGCCTTCCCTTCAACAAGGGTTAAAGAGTGTCAGTTATGTAAGTCTTAGGGGTGAAGACTGCATCTTCATTATCCTAGCTATAAGATGTTAAACTGCCAAGCACCATAGTCTTCAACACATTACGTTAAACTCCACACCCCATGAAAATCACACGGGGTGCCTTGCCTTGGACATTTTCAACACCCATTGGTCTCAATGGGAGTAAGATCTTCCCCACATGGAATGAGATCCTCTTTCCATGGGATGAAATCTATCCATGGGGAAGGGAAACCATCTTGGTGTAATCCCTAAGACTTTCTTGTGGTAGGTAACATCTTTAACCCTCCTCTATTCTTTTATGCATGAAGGCAAGAGAAGAGATAGGCACATGGAACTTTGTTACCCCATCTCTCTCCCTTAGTTATTTATTTCCATCAGGCCTTAATATTAGAGTAAGACCCAATATCCATCTCTTTGGGCTGCCAATCAAGTGTAAGACCTATTTTAATCCTCGCAGACACATTTGTTTGCAACATGATCATGAGGTATTTACTACATCTTGTTTCTCAGATTGAGCATGAATCATGCGGGCTTATAGTAACCATCGACCAATACATTCTCCCTAGGTTGACCTAGTGTGTAAGCCCCAATCCCCCCATTCTAAACTATGTGGACTTTGATCCTTTCCCCTTTCTGATCAAGGTACGTAGGAAGCTTCCCTGAGGTTCAATCCCACCTTTCATCGATCCCGACCACTTCATATCGGTTCACCTATATCTTCAATGACATTAAACTATATCCCCCTTCTTGTCCCTCATGATGATAAACTGAATTCATTTAGACAATGTGGGTTTTTATCCCTATCCCCTAGACATGGTACGTAAGAAGCCTCTCTGAGATACAACCCTAAAAAGTGATAAACATATAAGCCCTAAATTGGTTTTGATCCTTCTCTCCTAGATAGGGTATGTAGAAAGACTTCCATAGGTTTAAAAACATTCCATGATAAGTTGTTGTATTCCCCTTAGTTGGTATCCCACTCTCTGCTCTGTCCCAGGTATTAGACCAACATTTGGGCCTCTAACCGCGCTTATTCCCCAAAATCATCTTTAGGTCAATGTCCTCTGCACACACCTCGATACTATGAAACCAAACTACATGGGATTTGATACTTGTCTCCTAGACAGGGTATGTAGAAATCCTCCTTGAGGTTCAACCCCAAACATTGGTAAATATATACAAACTACATGGTTTTGGATCCCTATCTCCTAGACAGGGTATATAGGAATCCTCCCCAAGGTTCAACACCAAACACCGGTAAACCTATATGAACTACATGGGTTTTGATCCCTATCTCCTAGACAGGGTACGTAGGAATCCTCTCTAAGGAACAACCCCAAACATTGGTAAACCTCTATGAACTGCATGGGTTTTGATCATTGTTGTAACACCCGAGACTTTTATGAGATATATTTTGTTTTTAAATCATCAAAGGAATCTTTCACTACACACAACACTAGATTGTCTTTCTTTACACGCAATCGCGGCCTTCCTCGATAGCTTGCGTCGTACACAATACCGAGTTTCACTAAACAATGATATGTTATTAAAATATTATTAAAACTAGCTGTTATGAATAGTAATAACCACTTTTTGAAATTTTATAAATTTTATTTTTCAAAATGGACTTCATTTTTGGATTCGGAATATCGAAATTAGCCTAGGGTGAAATTTTTGCATTTTTCTGAAAACTTTCAATTTTTGATTAATAGTGAAACCACTAAGTGGTAGTTAAAAAAACTGAATTTTTCATAAAACTTAATTTTACCACTTCTGTGAGTGGAATTTCGAAAATCCGAGAGATACGGTTAATATCAAGGACTAAAATGTGGTGCAATGAGATGAAAATAATTTTTGGTGAATAGTAACTTTTTACTTTTTTTTTCACGGTTAAAAGTAAATAGGGTTGTTAAGGGTAAAAATGATATTATTATTACCCTAACACATGTCCTAATTCTATTGGATAAGTGTAATTCGACCAAAAAAAACCTTAGGAATAAAATATGACCATTTAGGCCCACTTGGATTAGATTATGACATTTATTATCAATTTATTTAAAGAAGGGTTAAAACAGTTAAAATCAAAGTTTAATAACTAAAGAATTTTTAATATAGGGTTATACATAAGATAAATTCGTCTATAAATATTAATTAGAAAGATAAAAAAAATTTATACATAATGATATTTCATTTGTAATTTTTAGATTTTAAATATGTTAATTTGTTTATGACACAAAGATAATGCAGTAACTATCTTATTAATGAAATATTGACATAATTGATGTTATAAATACCCAAATAAATGTAATTTGATACTTTTTATGAATTCCACTAATTTTATAGGTTACTATGACATGTTAGTATTGATTTAATTAACTTTTTTCTAATTAATCATTCTGTTATGATTTTTCACAAAAATAAATTACTAAATAGTGTCAAAATTGACATAAAATAGTTTTTAAAACAAATATTATATTATTAATTGTTCTTTTATTCATAAAAATCTAAGGTTCTTCCAAATGACTTAGATAAGGTTGTATATATTAATAATAAACATCTTGGGGGTCGTTTGGCTTGGTATAGTAATTTTATTAATCTTATAGTGTAAGAACACAAAAAGACACGGTAAAAGTAAAATTATCTATCTTAAAGTTAAAACTAAATTATAAGGTTAAAATATTAAACTAAACTTGTCCAAATTCTATTGTATGAGAGGATTGCGACCCATCACCACCTTAGCTTCGAAATAAATCAATTTTGAGCTATTTAAAACCGAATTTGGCTTTATAATAAAATATTATTTTTAGTTTTTCGAAATGAGCCCGTCTCCTCCCTTATAAAAGGGCACCTCCTCGCCCTCTTCCTCACACAACTTTGAGCCTTCAAGCTCGGCCAACCCCTGCCAATTTCTTCTCTCCACTTACCTAGAGAAATCCTAGAGGTCCTGGTCTTCTTCAAAAACCAATTTTGTGTCCTAAAAGGAGGTCTCAAAGAAGCGCTTCAAAGAAGAGGTAATGTCTGTTACCGATTCTTTCATCTTTATTTCTTCTTCCACTTCTTCTTATTTAGTTGTTTCATTATTAAGTAAAAACATTAGTATCACTCATATACCGATATGTTATTATAAGTATGAAACAACCCTATTTCACCATCTATCCATCCTATGGAAAATGAAATCACCACGCGTGCGTACGTACGGAATACCGTCTCCACGTCATGGTGTAATCTATTTTCCACCACCACCATATTTGGATGGGTATAATGGTGTAAATAATAACTATATATGATTATTGTAAAGTTATATTGATTCTAAAATTTTATATATACACTCCATTACAATTTAACGATCTTGGGAACGATATCATCTCTCGTGCGTACGTACGGAATACCGTCTCCAAGATGTGATGCGACTCGTTCTACATGATCTTCATTGCATAATGATTATATAAATGAATTGAATGAATGAATATATTGCACTGATAAAAATCTGGAAATGAGGTATCTATAACCTAAAAAGAAGAATAATAATTTGTTCGACAAAACACGCATAAGAACAAAAAGTAATAAACACCCGAATAACAAGTAGTAATGAAATATTACTAATAAGAAGCTAATAATATGACCATATATGATATCATAAAAATAAGTATGATTCTGGAATAAGTCAGTAAAATTATTTAAATCATTATACAGGAGGTTCGGACACTTATGAAAAAAATCAGACCTAAAGTAAGGGAAATATCACAATCTCATTTTTATCCGAGATTGTTTATACTTTGGTATTTACTGGGGTGTATTTTATCATCCACATCCATGTTTCCTCAATATGAAATATTATTTCCATCCACCTAAAATTGTTTAAATCCATTTTTACCCTTTGGTGAGTTTATAGTCAAATATATGAATGGAATATTTTGTTGTTTTTCGTACGAGGTACTTTTTGACTTTTTCGACAAAAGTACAAGAAGAATGTTTTTTTAACTTATACGGAATGAATGGTTTTTTAAAACATTATCTCCAAGATGATTCCTTTACAAGTTTTCAAGTTTATTTTTAATCAACTTCTTTTAGTTTAAAATTGTATGACATGTTAAGAAAGGAAAATGTTTTTGAAGTAGAAAGGATATTTTCCTCAAGAATGGAGTTCAAGTGTTTTATCAAAATTACTTTTCATCTAAGATAATATAGGGTTCTATTTCTATCCCAATTATTACATTGATTTGATTATGTTGTGATGGAATTATTTTTATGAATTCCTTTATCTTATGTGAATTATTTTATGATGTCATGTTGATTAAGAATCTCATTTTTATTACATGGGTTATGCAATGATGTATGATTTATGATTTTGTGGCACAAATATGAATGGTATAATTATGAGATGGGTGAGACCTATATCTCCCTCCAATGCATTGGGTAAAGATTTTATATCTCATGAGATAGACATGGCCGGAACGGCAGGTTAAACCGATTCAGTGAAACATTACTGAAACGATGAATGAACTCAGTTCAGAAATGGACTTTGTCCACTAAGATAGTCTTGGCAATGAGTCTTGAATAATAAGAAATGATTATCTTTGATTATGTGTGTATGCCACAAAGTTTCATGTTTTATGTTATGATTATTGGGATTACATTTCACTACTATGATTTATCCCATGTTATGAAATTATGATCTCTTTTTCAGGTTAAGATTTCCAAAAGATATGTTCTTATGAATATGATGTGATTGATATTTCTTTTGTTTACCCTTACTGAGCATTTGAGCTCACCCTTTTGTATGTTTTTTCCCCAGGTCAGGAAGAAGGTTATTAAGTAAGATATGCCAAAAGGGACTATAGATATGATGAAATTAATGGGAGAGAGTGTAGACGCTTTATGAACCAGTTGTTTATGTTTCCCAGTTTCTAAAGACACTATACCTATACGGTCCTTTCCTGGTTTTGTTATATGTTGTAATAAGTGTTCTTTAATTTTGAAGTAATAACAATTTATGTGAAGTATGGGTCATTATAGTTGGTATCAGAGGAAAGGTATAGTCAACCTTTGGAAACTAGGATGTGAAAGCCTTAGTAAGAACCCTATGGATAAGTCTAAGAATAGAACACAATCTTAGTGTTTTAGAAATGGCCATGAATAACTTAGTATAAGACCTTAAGTGTGAAACTTAGTTCTTTATTATGTGGTTTTCCTATTATAATTAGTGTTTCTCACACTATTCTTCTTGGGTTTATTCAATGGCTAGAACCCTAAGGAACCGTGTTAATGCGGAATGCGGCGGGCAATGCAATGATTGTCCCCCTGAGCAACCAAACATTATGGGAGATGGAATGAAAAATATTGTAGTCATGCTCACACAACTTTCTCAAGCTATGAATCATGTAGTACTTCCAAACGAGCAAAGGAAGGAGCAACATTCTGTTGAATCCTTCGTGAGGTAGCGTCCACCTTCATTCAGCGGGTCTACTGATTCATTAGTTGCTGAACAATGGATTAGTACTACTAAAAAGATATTTTCAGTTCTTCAATGTTCTGAACATGATAAAGTCATCTTAGTAGTGTATCATTTTGAAGGTGATGCTGACCAATGGTGGAATCTTGTCAAGAATACGATGAAAAGAGATGAAATTGAGTCCATGGAATGGGACAAGTTCAAGAACTTATTTTTCAATAAGTACTTCCCTCGTATTCTCCGAATAAAGATGGAGAAAGACTTTCTTGAACTGAAGCAAGATGATGATGAATCTGTTGGTACCTATGAAGCAAATTTTACAAGACATTCAAGGTACGCTTCTGGTATTATTATCCAACCTGAGAGTAAGATCGATCGATTATTTAGTGGCTTAAAACCAAGTCTTCAAAGGGCCTTAGCCATAAGGGACTTCAATAGCTACGAGGAAATCGTTTGATGTGATCTCAAAGTTGAGATGGTGATTGGAGTAACCCATCCGTCATATGGGTTTGATAAGAAGAGGAAAATGGAATTCAAAGGAAAATCTAAAGAGCACACTGAAAAGAATATGAGCATTCCCTTATGCTCAAAGTGTGGAAAGAAACATGGAGGGAGTTGTCTTAAAGGGACAAGTAAATGTTTCAAATGTGGAAAGGAAGGTCATCGGGCATTCGAATTCCGCAATGAGGGGAAGAAGATGTCTAATGATGCAAACAAAGGAAGGGATACACAGAATGAACCTACTACACTTCAATGTTTCAAGTGAAAGAAGATGGGGCATTATGCCAATCAATTCCCAAATCCAAGGTTTTTTTATGATGATCGACATCAACAAACTCTTAAGGATAAAGACAACGGAAAGTCACATGCAATTTCTATCAGCGATGTGGAGTATGATAACGATGTGGTGAAAGGTATAATTACCATCCACTCTAAGGTAGCAAATGTTTTATTTGATTCTAGATCCACCCACTCTTTTATTTCTAATGATTTTTCTAAGGGTATCACCATATTACCTCAACAATTAGATGTTGAGTTAGCTGTGACAACACCTAATGGCACAACAGTCGCATCAAAAGTTTATAATTCTTCCCCGATTGAAGTTTGTGGTAAAGTGATTCCTAAAAATCTTGTGATCCTTCCTATAGTGGAATTTTATGTCATTCTTAGCATGGATTGGCTCTCTTTATATGGAGCTCATATCAATTTCCAAATAAGGGAAGTCACATTTCATATTCCAGATCAATCTATGATCGTCTATCGATGTCAGGATGAACATAACCTTCTAGTGGAAATTTCTTCCATCTTATGGGTCTTGATTCCACTGAATGAAGGTTATTTATCTCAAATGGTTGGTTAGAAACTCACAATTAAGAATATTTCCATTGTACGGTAGTTTGATGATGTCTTTCCAGAGGAATTTTCGGGTCTTCCACCAAATTGTGAAGTTGATTTTTCAATAGAACTCGTACCAGGTGATTTACCTATTTCAAAGACACCATATAGAATGGCCCCAATTGAGTTGCAAGAATTGAAGAAGCAACTCCAAGAGAATCTTGATAAGGGATTCATATGCCCTAGTGCATCACCTTGGGGAGCACCAGTTCTTTTTGTTAAGAAGAAAGATGGATCAATGAGACTCTGCCTTGATTATTGAGAAATTAACAAGATCACTATCAAGAACAAATATCATCTCCCACGCATTGATGTCTTATTTGACCAACTACGCAGAGATCAATACTTTTCCAAGATTGATCTTCGTTCAGGGTATCATCAATTAAGGGTCAAAAGTGAGGATATACCAAAGACGACTTTCCGTACAAGGTATGGACACTATGAATTTATAGTGATGCCATTTGGTCTTACTAATGCCCCTGCTATCTTCATGTATCTGATGAATAGAGTCTTTAGAGACTATCTTGATCAGTTTGTGGTAGTCTTTATAGACGATATTCTTGTATATTCAAAGATCAAGGAAGAACATGAAGATCACTTGAGAATTATATTAAAGACCCTAAGAAAGGAGAATCTTTATGCCAAATTTACCAAGTGTGAGTTTTGGCTTCAAAGAGTTTCATTTTTGGGTCACATAATCTCAAAAGAGGGGATATCTGTGGATATAGAAAAATCAGAGGTTATCGAAAGATGGTCGATACCAACAACAGTAACTGAGATCTGAAGTTTTCTTGGTTTGGCTGGATATTATCGACGTTTTGTGAAATATTTTTCATAATTATCTAATCCACTCACCATGTTGACTCGGAAAGGAGTTAAGTTTGTCTGGATGGAGGAATGTGAAGATAATTTCAAGGAGTTGAAAAGAAGGTTATCCAGTGCACCTGTTCTCACACTGCCTTGTAGTGGAGAAATTTTTGTGATCTATAGTGATGCATCCAAGAAGGGATTGGGGTGTGTTCTAATGCAAAATGATATGGTGATAGATTATGCCTCACGGCAGTTGAAAATCCATGAGCAAAATTACCCAACACATGATTTGGAGTTAGCTGTGGTAATCTTTGCATTAAATATTTGGAGGCATTATATTTATGGAGAAAGGTGTGATATTTATACTGATCATAAAAGTTTAAAGTATATTTTCACACAAAAGGAGCTGAATATGCGCCAACGAAGATGGTTAGAGCTGATTAAGTATTACGACTGCTCAATTCATTACCACCCTGGGAAAGCAAACAAGGTGGCAGATGCATTAAGTCGACAAGACCATGCCAGTTTATCCATGATGAGGATCAAAAAAGATCCAATATTTATGGATTTATAAAGGATGGATCTTGGAATTTTAATGGAAGGGGGAAAATCGTATCTTTCTCAAATGAATGTTCAACCACCAATACATGTGAAGATTAAAGAGACACAGAAAGAAGATGTCAAGTTACAAAAGAAGGTGAGAAATATTCCTGAATTCAACCTTGATTGTGATGGGATAATAAAGTTCAGGAATCGGTTTTGTGTTCCTCCCATCCCCGAATTAAAGAAAGAGATGCTAGATGAGGCTCATAGTTCTTCATTCTATATTCATCCTGGAAGCACGAAGATGTATAGGGACCTGAAAGAGTAATTCTGGTGGGATGGCATGAAAAGAGATGTTGCTGAATATGTCTCTCGATGCTTAGTTTGTCAGCAAGTTAAAGCTGAGAGATAGAAGTTTAAGGGGATGTTACAACCATTACACATACCCAAATGGAAATGGGAAAACATCACTATGGACTTTGTCACAGGACTTCCTAAAACATCCAAAGGCAATAATTCTATATGGGTCATAGTTGATCGTCTTACAAAGTCTGCACACTTCATTACTATTAGAGAGGATTTCTCTCTGGATCAGCTTGCCATGATATATGTAAAGGAAGTGGTAAGATTGCATGGAGTACCACTTTCTTTTATATCTGATCGGGATCCGAGATTTACCTCGAAGTTTTGGTGAAGTCTTCAGCATACTCTGGATACAGAGTTGAGTTTCTGCACTGCTTATCATCCTCAAACAGACGGTCAGTCTGAGAGAACAATTCAAACTCTAGAAGATATGTTGACTGTTTGCTCTACAGATTTCAAAGGTGGTTGGGATCAACTCCTACCTTTGGTGGAATTTTCTTATAATAATAGCTTTCACTCCAGTATTCAGATGGCTCCTTATGAAGCTCTCTATGGAAAGAAATGCAGGACTCCGACTTGTTGGGATGATGTTGGGGAAAGAAAGCTATCAGGACATGATCTTGTTGATGAGATGGCAGAAAAGGTCCGATCTATTCAACAACACATAAGAGAAGCTCAGAGTCGACAGAAAAGTTATACCGACAACCGAATAAAAGACCTAGAGTTTTAAGTGGGTGATAAAGTGTTCTTACGAATATCTCCCTGGAAGAGGGTCATGATATTTGAAAAAATGTGTAGTTGAGCCCTAGATATATCGGTCCTTTCGAAATACTGGATCACATTGGAAAGGTAGATTACCGATTGGCGCTTCAACCAAATCTCTATCAAGTTCACGATGTGTTCCATGTATCTCTCCTGAGAAAGTACATACCTGATCCTTCACATGTACTCAGCTCAGAAGTTGTATCGCTGGAGCAAGATATTTCTTATGAAGAACAACCGATAGAGATTCTGGATCGTAGTGAAAAAGTTCTATGAAACAAGACCACTCGCTTGGTGAAAGTTTTATGGAGGAACCACCAATTAGAATAAGCTACATGGGAGCTTAAGGATATGATGAGGGAGATGTATCCTCATCTTTTTTGTACGAAGTGACGAATTTCTAGGGTGAAATTCATTTTAAGGGGGTTAGAATGTAACACCAGAGACTTTTATGAGAAATATTTTATTTTTAAATCATCAAAGTAATCTTTCACTACACACAACACTAGATTGGGTTGCTTTACACGCAATCGCTGCCTTCCTTGATATCTTGCGTCGTACGCAATACAGAGTTTCACTAAACAATGATATGCTATTAAAATATTATTACAACTAGCCATTATGAATATTAATAACCACTTTTTGAAATTTTATAAATTTTATTTTTCAAAATGGACTTCATTTTTGGATTCGGGATATTGAAATTAGCCTAGGGTGAAATTTTGGTATTTTTCTGAAAACTTTCAATTTTTGATGAATAGTGAAACCACTAAGTGGTAGTTAAAAAAACTGAATTTTTCATAAAACATAATTTTACAGCTTATGTGAGTGGAATTTCGAAAATCCGAGAGACATGGTTAATATCAAGGACTAAAATGTGGTTCAATGAGATGAAAATAATTTTTGTTGAATAGTAACTTTTTTCTTTTTTTTTTACCACGGTTAAAAGTAAATAGGGTAGTTAAGGGTAAAAATGATATTATTATTACCCTAAAACGTGTCCTAATTATATTGGATAAGTGTAATTCGACCAAAAAAAACCTTAGGAATAAAATATGACCATTTAGTCCCACTTGGATTAGATTAGGACATTTATTATCAATTTAATTAAAGAAGGATTAAAATAGTTAAAATCAACGTTTAATAACTAACACATTTTTAATATAGGGTTATACATAAGATAAATTCTATTATAAATATTAATTAGAAATCTAAAACTATTTCCTACATAATTATATTTTATTTATAATTTTTAGACTTTAAATAAGTTAATTTTTGTATGACACAAAGATGATGTAGTACTTATCTTATTAATGAAATATTGACATAATTGATGTTATAAATACCCAAATAAATGTAATTTGAGACTTTTTATGAATTCCAATAATTTTTTAGGTTAATAGGACATGTTATTATTGATTTAATTAACTTTTTCGAATTAATCATTCTGTTATGATTTTCACAAAAATAAATTCCTAAATAGGGTCAAAATTGACATAAAATAGTTTTTAAAACAAATATTATATTATTAATTGTTATTTTATTCATAAAAATCTAAGGTGAGGCCAAATTACTTTGATAAGGTTATATATATTAATAATAAACAACTTGGGGTTCGTTTGGCTTTTTATAGTAAGTTTAATAACCTTATAGTGTAAGAACACAAAAAGACATGGTAAAAGTAAAATTATCTAAATTAAAGTTAAAACAAAATGATAAGGTTAAAATAGTGACATAAACTTGTCAAAATTCTATTTGATGAGAGGATTTCGACCCATCCCCACCTTAGCTTCGAAATAAATCAATTTGGAGCTTTTTGAATCCAAATTTGGCTTTATAATAAAATAATATTTCTAGTTTTTCCAAAGGAGCCCCTTTCCTCCCTTATAAAAGGGCACCTCCTCCCCCTCTTCCTCACACCACTTTGAGCCTTGAAGCTCGGCCAACCCCTGAAAATTTCTTCTATCCACTCCCCTAGAGACATCCTAGAGGTCCTGGTCTTCTTCAAAGACCAATTTTAGTGTCCTAGAAGGAGGTCTCAAAGAAGCGCTTCAAAGAAGAGGTAATGTTCGTTACCGATTCTTTCATCTTTATTTCTTCTTCCACTTCTTCTTATTTAGTTGTTTCATTATGAATTAATAACATCAGTATCACTCATATACTTATATGTTATTATAAGTATGAAACAACCCTATTTCACCATCTATCCATCCTATAGAAAATGGAATCACCACGCGTGCGTACGTACGGAATACCGTCTCCACGCCGTGGTGTAATATATTTTCCACCACCACCTTACTTGGATGGGTATAATGGTGTAAATAATAACTATATATTATTATTTTAAAGTTATATTGATTCTGAAATTTTATATATACACTCCATTACAATTTCACGATCATGGGACGAAATCATCGCTCGTGCGTACGTACAGAATACCGTCTCCACGATGTGATGCGACTCGTTCTACATGATATTCATTGCATAATGATTATATAAATGAATTGAATGAATGAATATATTACACTAATACCAATCTGTAAATGAGGTATCTATAACCTAAAAAGAAGAATAAGAATTTATTCGACAAAACACGCAAAAGAACAAAAAGTAATAAACACCCGAATAACAAGTAGTAATGAAATATTACTAATAAGAAGCTAAGAATATGACCATATATGATATCATAAAAATAATTATGATTCTGTAATAAGTCAATAACATTAGTTAAATCATTATACAGGAGGTTCAAACACTTACGAAGAAAATCATACCAAAGGTAAGAGAAATATCACAATCTCATTTTTATCTGAGATTGTTTATACTTACTTTGGTATTTACTGGGGTGTATTTTGTCATCCACATCCATGTTTCCTCAATAAGTAATATTATTTCCATCCACATACAATTGTTTAAATCCATTTTTACCCTTTGGTGAGTTTCTAGTAAAAGATATGAAATGAATCTTTTGTCGTTTTTCGTACGAGGCACTTTTTGACTTTTCTGACAAAAGTACGAGAAGAATGTTTTTTTAACTTATACAGCATGAATGGATTTTTAAAACATTATTTCCAAGATGCTTCCTTTAAAAGTTTTCAAGTTTATTTTTAATCAACTTCTTTTAGTTTAAAATTGTATGACATGTTAAGAAAGGAAAATGTTTTTGAAGTAGAAAGGATATTTTCCTCAAGAATAGAGTTCAAGTATTTTATCAAAATTATTTTCCATCTAAGATAATATAAGGTTCTATTTATATCCCTATTATTACATTGATTTGATTATTTTGTGATGGAATTATTTTTATGAATTCCTTTATCTTATATGAATTGTTTTATGATGTCATGTTGTTTAAGAATCCCATTTTTATTACATGGGTTATGAAATGATGTATGATTTATGATTTTGTGCCACACATATGAATGGTATCATTATGAGATGGGTGGGACCTATATCTCCCTTCAATTCATTGGGTAAAGATTTTATATCTCATGAGATAGACATGGCTAGAATGGCAGATTAAACCAGTTCAGTGAAACAGGACTGAAACGAGGAATGAACTCGGTTCAGAAATTGAATTTGTCCACTAAGATAGTCTTGGAAATGAGTCTTGAATAATAAGAAATGATTATCTATTATTATGTGTGTATGCCACAAAGTTTCATCTTTTAAGTTATGATTATTGGGATTACATTTCACTACTATGATTTATCCCATGTTATGAAATTATGATCTCTTTTGCACGTTATGATTTCCAAAAGATATGTTCTTATGAATATGATGTGATTGATATTTCTTTTGTTTATCCTTACTGAGAATTTGAGATCACCCTTTTGTATGTTTTTCCCCCAGGTTAGGAAGAAGGTTATTAAGTAAGATATTCCAAAAGGGAATATAGATATGATGAAATAAATGGGAGATAGTGTAGACGCTTTATGAACCAGTTGTTTATGTTTCCCAGTTTCTAAAGACACTATACCTTTATGGTCCTTTCCTGGTATTGTTATATGTTGTAATAAGTGTGCTTCAATTTTGATGTAATAAAAATGTATGTAAAGTATGGGTCATTATAATTGCCTCCTATACTGGGTACATAGAAACCCTCCCTTAGGTTCAAACCCAACCTGTGGTATGCCTTTGTATTCCCCTTTGTTGGGATCCAACTCTCTAGTCTGCCCCTGGACATTAATCCAACCCTTGGTCCACTAACCACGTGTACGCCCCAGCATCATCTTCGAGTCCCTGTCCTCCATACACACCCTGATCCTATGCATACAAACAATGTCAGTTCTGATTCTTGTCTCCTAGACAGGGTACATAGGAAGTCTCCAAGAGTTTCAACCCCAGAACACGGGAAAACATCGTTGTCCCCTTTGTTGGGGCCCACATCCATGGTCCATCCTAGTGTCATCAGAACAACTCTCAGGCTGCTAACCACGCATAATCCCCACCATGTTGTCGGGTTGTTGTCCTCTATACAGACCCTAATCCTATTCCCCCATCCTAAACAATATGGGCTTTGATTCCCTACCAGGAGGATACATAGTAATCCACCCTGAGGTTCAATCCCATCATTCATGTCTCATCCTGGTCTCTCACTTGAGCCTTTTCATTTTTGGAAGTTCATGCCCCAACCCAGAGGTTCTACTTCTTCCGGGTCATATCCATGCATCCATTATCCTAGGCCACCACCTTATGTGTACTATCATCCCACCTAACTATGTGGAAATTGATTACCTACCACATGGATATATAGGAAGCCTCTATTAAGATCAATCCCAACACTATCATCCCCTTCATGGCAACTCCATTTCATTCACCAACCCCTTTTTTCATCCTTCCATCACCCATCCTGATTTTTACCCAGGCCTCCACATTTTGGTGAGATTATGCCATCCAACTGGGCACCTAAACCATGTATAAGACCCACAAAATCCATAACCATCCAAACAAGAGTTCCCCTCTTGATATGGGCCTTTATCCTTGTATAATACCCAACATGTATTTTGGTTGTTGTTCATTGCATACACCCTGGTTCATCATTCTTTGAACTACATTAGTTCTAATCTATGTCATCTATACATGGTATGTAGAAAACCTCCCTCATGTTCAATCATAGCCAATGGTAAGCCCTGTTGTTCCCATTTCTAAGGTGAAATTTCTATAATCCTCCCTTTGAGGAGTCCAAATTGTCCTTCACAGTGTCGTATCTTCCCTTTATGGGACAAACCACCTCAGATTCGTCCTCATTGGGTATTTTGATTCATCCATCTGGTAAACCTTCATGGTGTTTCCTCCGAAGGATGTTCCAATCTGATCTGTCTATATGGGATGCTCTAATCACTCTCATGTCATCTCTACAAGATGTTAAACTCATAGCCTACCTCGTGTTAAACATTATATGCCAATGGAAAATCTCAAAATACATGCCTTCGGTGTAAACATCCCATCTAGACGTTAAATGCACAGAATAACCTATTTTAAACATGGGAAGATGAGAAAAATATCAGGGACATGCCTATGGAATATAATCTCCCACACTCGACACGGGATGCCTTGGGATTCTATTCCCTTGAGAAGACCTATCATAAGGGGAAGAAACCCAGATGCATCAGTGTTTCTGCGTCTAGACATGCCAGCCATGTTCAATGTGACTACTCCTCTGATTGAAAGTTTCTTCCCTAAATTGAAACCTTGGAATGTCCTAACAGAAGCAGTGTAATTAACTTTCATCCATTCATATATGGATCTAGGGAAGATTTTCATGAAAAAAGACTTAATCTTTAAGGGAGATATAGACTTGGTGAAGAATTCTAAGTAGGAATCCATGGAAGGAGGAATAAGCATCCCATCATCTTGTTCTTATCAAGGAGAAAATTTCCATGAATATGTGATGGATTCCACTCACCTTTGGAAAGTTGGAATACGAGGCAACAACATAGAGCACCCTCGATGGATGGATGTGCACCCCTGACAAAAGCGTCAGAAACCGAAATGGTAAACCCTACATGAAGTTATTCTTTTCAATAAAGAGATTAGTAGTGTTTGAAACTTTAGAGGATAATAATGTCACTAGATCTCATTATGCATCTCTAGGTATCTCTAATAATATAGGGGTCCAGGTGTGAAACTCACCAAATATTGGGGTAGTTTCATGTTGGACATCCTGGTATGCAACATTGTCAGCATGGATACTTGTTAACAACCACATGAGATGGGATGGAACTAGATAACTGGATGTCTTTCCTTCTATCATCGCTAATGGTTGAATCTTCCTTCTTTGTAGGTCCCAAGTTGGTATGACAGGAAACTCATCACCTCTCACCTACCGATGCAAGGGCTAGGGAAAAACTAAATGGAAATCCCATGTGACTATGTTTCATCTACAAAGGCCTCCACATCCGTAGCTATTGGGTGCCCACACCCCATCTCACCATCTAAACTCATTCAGATAAGGCTGATTAACCACTCTTTTGACGGTATGAGGAAGAAGATATTATCCCAAATTGGGATATGGACCAACGGTACCTATAGGCTTATGCATATCACCGTCTCCCCCCTAAGGGCCATGCATGGGAGACACTATTCCCCACTATAGACTACAATGGTTTCAGGAGCCTCTCCTTAGAACTATTGTACGACTCTCTCCCCAATGCTAATGGGGTGAGGGAAGTCTGGTCCAGCCCAACTGTGATCCCATCCTGGGGGCCGCCAAGGAGGGCTCCCACCAGACAGTGTCAATTCCTCCACCTGGTCCCATAGGCTATAGCCCAGGTGGATTAAACACCTTTACTATTAGCCCCAGCCCGGTTAACCTAACACCAACATCAGGTGCAAGCTGAGGAGGGTGCTCGATAGGGGGCGTCATCATCAAAGATTATAGTGGCTTGTTCCAACTCTGAAGTGCACCATCAATTCCCCATTTATACAAAACATGAGAACTTATTTGACCGGCCCGGATTGAGACCCCAACCACCCAACGAGAAGTTTGGGACAACTCTCGTGGTCACCGACACAGGTTATGCCCATCATAGACGGACCCACGACAATGGAATCAAGAATGGATGCCCTCCCCATACCACCACCAATGAGAGCACAAGTGCTCCTCACTCCCAATATCAGTGTGAAGGACCTCCCCATGCCACAATAAGTCTAAGAAAAGGCCCCTCCCACTACAATGACATCCAACACTGAGGATTCTTCTAAACTTGTGATCCTGGGTATGTGGTCATCCTTATTTTCATAGATCGTGGATGTGATGATCCTCCTTTTTCGGTCAACCATCATTGTGGGGGTCTTCCCCATGTTCTTACCTCTATAGAAAAAGGTCTTTATCCTCCCAAAAATTAAAGAAGTGAAGGTCTACCTCGCTTTATTGGCACCCAACGCAGAGGTCTTCCCCATGTTGAGTATGATTAGTATGAAGGCTCCCCTCATACCATCACTGCTAAGGGAAGAAAACATTGAAGTACTTCCCATGTTTCCACTAGCTCAAGTAGAGGTCCTACCTACTCTAACACTTCCCATAGGTATTCCCATCATGTTCTATCTAAAAAACAAGGAGGCCCTCCCCGTGTTCTCTTTGACATTTGTTCGGGTGCTCCTCGCACCCCAACTCACCCAGGCAGAAGTACTCTCCACTCCAGCACCAGTTCGTCTGAAGGTCCTCATCATGTAAAAAACTGACCCTATCCTAAAGTACCATTCTGGGGTAGGAGGATTGGTCATTTCTCCCAAAGGAAGAATGCTGAGAAGCTTCATACTGTGTTTCAACCTCTATAGTTTTCAAACTACGAGGTAGAGTGTGATTTGATAATGGTACCCTCACCTTGATCCTCTATGTCAGGGGTCGTGATAGGGAAGATGAATATAAGCCTCATTATCCCCAAAAGATAGGTTCACTGGATTATTCCATCCCTCCAAATATAAATCTAGGAGGAGGAATATTTTGCCTCTTTACAGGGCATGTAAGTAAAATCCTCCCTATATAGGATCATTCTCTACCTCAACCAGATTTCATGGAGAGTTGTTATAGGGACTAATAGATGAATAGAAATACCATGACCCACCAGCAGTAACCGCAGCCCTCGCACATGAAGATATAGCTGCTAGTGAGTCTCACCAGGATGTGGTGGTGTAGTCATTCCGTTACTTGGAGGAAATCCCAAGAAGTGGTGGCTTATCAGCTCGCTCACTATATTCTCCACCAACATTTTGATCATCTCATAGGTCCACTTAAGTGATGTTACCTGTCCCTCAGCTGCCCTTGGTCAATGAATGGGGAAATCAAGGGCCAGATCCCGAGTCTAAGACAAGAATCTTGTGGGAAATCCTTATAGTGGACCATTTTCCAGATATGTTTTGGCCAGTTTCCACCACAAACTTTACTACGTTGGAATCTTATACATAGAGAAGGTTGCATGCTTCCTCCAAACCCTCTGGTGATTCAATTTCATCTCTATTGTTAATGGTTGTCTTACCAAAAGATCAAGGAACACTTCAAATATATTGGACAGTAGTGTTTAATGGTCGACTTGACTGTGCTCCCTGTGGCCCAGTGCCCTGAGTCTCCCTGTCATCATTGGACCCTCCAACAGTGATGCGTTCAGAGCTTTAATGTGCCCCACAGAATAATTAAGGAGGCTTCCCACCACGTGCAGATCCGTGGATGGGGGAAATATGTAGCCCTTTATTTCAATTCTATCTCGTGTTAGCCTAAATTTCCCAGAAATATTGAGGATATGCCTTCAAGTATAGTCGCGGTTAATATGGTCGTCCTATCATGGGGAGAGAAAAATCTAGACATCCTTGAAGAAAACTTACCCCCCCACCCCTTGGGGGGGGTCCCCACCTATTGGATCTATTAGGAAGGGTTACTCATCTATAAGGAAATTTACTAGGCCTTCCTCCACATTATGAGTCATTAGCTCTCAGTCGAAATCTCAATAAGTTAAAAAAGAATCTTTGGGTTTTCAAACCCTCAAACCTATATGGATCGGTATAGAAGATGGAATATGACCCCTAAAATATAGCTTTTCATCAAAAACTCATGGAGCATAAAAATATGATCGATGACCTTCTCGCTGAATGTGCTACGGAATGACGACCAAACTACGGTAATCCTCAACTGGGGCGGTAGGGGCAGGTTCACCCACCCCATGAAGAGTTACCTTCAAGTGACCCTAACTATCCTTCCCACATAGATAGGATATACTATAGAGTGTATAGAAAGAGGGCACGATACACCTCACCAAATCCCCTTGAATTGCATGATAACCCTCTTAGAGACCCAGCTCAGGTTCCCCCCGCCACTCTGTAGTTCGTTCCCATGGAAGCCCTATAGGTTATCCCCCCAGCCGATCCATGAGACTTCAGGCCTACTTATCATGTTAAAGCACATTCCGACACAAAGGTGGTAAAGGATCCTTGTCAAGACATGAATCCCCACCCAGATGATCCAATAACAGTGCTCATTTCTCTCCTCGAGGCTTTGGAAACTTGAAAGGTTGTAATTATTCCATATGCAAATTCATATCCAAAATGGGTGGATGATATGCCAGCACCACCTCTTTCCAGAAATCCGACCTTTACACCCTCTAATGGGGTGGTTGATCCAATGCAGTATCTTTCCCACTTCATCTCATGGTGTGGACCCATGTTGGGAAGTCCAGCGTAGCAGGAGGCTGCCAAACACTGGTGTATCATAAAAACATTAGAAGGGCCCTCATTTGTCAGGTACAACTAGTTACCCATTGGGTTAGTGTCCAACTAGGAAGATATTCTTAGGTATTTTATTAACCAGTTCATCTCTACCACTTAGAAGAAGAGTATTGAAAATCTCATCAAGTTCAAGAAAAGTCTTGACGAGCACGTCGCGGACTTTTTTTCCCAGTGGAAATGACTCACCTAATCCCTTGATATGTCTTTGACCCAGAACATCTACCAAAAATGTGTGTGGGGAGCATCAAAACTGAACTAGTCCTCTCTCTCATCACACATAACTACCCTGGGGGATTTTGAGATTTCTCAAACAAAGCCCAGCATCTAGTGGAAACCTTTCAGCAGGCCGAGCAGGCATGTCTGTTGAATCCTGTAATTCCTACGAGAAGGGGTTCCAAGGCCAATCCCACCAAGGTGGAACAAATATAGGCTTCAAGGTAGTTTTATTTATTACTATTGTATCCACCTCCATAGTCTCATAGAGGCCCTCCACCTCAGGTGGAGCCTCCGGCCCAGCAGCACCCACCTCTGAATCAGTAGGCACCTAACCGTGCTGTCGTGACACATAAAATTTATTATTATTTAAAGGTTTATTTAAAGTATAGGGAAGACCTGAGGTTATCTCACAAGGATAATTAATTGTTTTAGAGAATTATTTTTTAATAAAAAGTACAAAAATTGGGGTGATTTTTTAAACAATTTTAAGAAAGTAACTTAACGTAAAGAGTTGTAAAGTTGAAAGACAAAGTGGATTTTGAAAAATATGAGATAAATAAGTGATCATTTCTAAGTTACTACAAAACATGAAGAGTTTATTATTCTCATTTAGTTATTAGGTTTTGTTTTAATCCTTTGGTTGAGGGATGACCAAGATCTTGGTTCCCCTATTTCCTCTTAAAATAATGCACAAAGAACCACCCCTTGACGCAACAATTTCATTTTCAAGGTTTGGACCTCAAAAATAGAGTGAGTTATACCAAAGAATACTGAAATATCATGTATGTGTTAGAGTAAAATGATTCTTGTGTTCTCCAATTAGAACAACCAAAAATCCCCACATGAATCTCAACTCAATCAGTATTGAAAGGAAAATGATTCACTTAATTAAACAAAAAAAATTAATTCAGAGATGAATAATATAAATATAAAACAAAAGTGAAATAATTCATACAAAATTAGTAGAATATAAGGTGATAGAACTCCCTCTTCAAGTGTGTATCTCCCTCGCAATGATCACCCACTGTTTAGCTTGACATCAAGTGGAGGAGGAAGCTCGTGTGGAACTAATTCGTAATTATTGATTCCCCTATGATTATAGGGTCCCCCAGAGCTTCTAAGATGAGGAGGAGACTCCTATAAAAATCCAAAATGTCATAGATTCACTTCTGGTTTGAACTACCAAATGGGGTGCCCAAGGTACATTTTTATAGAAAAAATTGGAAGTGTTTTTGGGCACCCATAATTTGATAAACCACTTGGAGGATGGTTTTAGGCCACTAGACAGTAGAATCTCCCTTTTATAAAAACTTAAAAGTTGTAAACCCACACCATGAATATCCCCACTAAATGTTTTGAATCAGTTGGATTATCAAAACACTATATATGGACATATTACAGAACTCCACTTTTGACTTTGGGCTAATTCAGTAGCTTGGACAGATCACTTCAGTTGGACCCCTAAATGGTCGAATAGGGCTTGGGTGTCTTCATAAGAGTTATAGAAAATTGGATTTTGGACCATCCCACAATCACTCAAACCATTTGAATTTATGTATTTTTTATAATATACCCAACAGTGGACTGGTGTTCATGTAACCCATGCATTTTTTGCCCATTTTTCTTTTGGATCATCTTTGGGGCCTGCAAATCACCTCCTCCTATAATGGAATCATCAAAACAAGTAACATTTACCTTTTTAACAGTGATAAACACAAAATAATTGAATAAAAAATGATGTGAATTTTGTGATTATATTTAGAATTTATAAAAAAAATTCATTTTAATACAATTGTGTAAGGGAGAAAATGACACAGTGAATCGTGGTACAATCACACCCCCACACATAAAATTTTTCACTCCTGGGAATAGTCATATTTCAGAAAATTAATCTTGAAAATTTTTATAAATTCATAAAAATTTAACATTAATTGGAAATTTAATTCCTAATAGAAATGTGATCAAAGTAAAAAAACCGAGGAGTTATTCTTAATGATCATTGAAAAAGATGTCTCAAAAATTGTATCCAAATGAAATTATAAGATATGCATAATACCAATCAAATAAAATAATTCAAAATTTAATCATGTCATTAATTCTCCATGTGTGTATGTGACAACCATTTCATTCTATTCATTCCACTTTCTATTGACTAAATATAAGTTATTTTAATAGTTTTCTACTTACAATATCCTTTCCACATAACTTTTCCCACATCCTTTAAAATAAAATTTCAAGACTCACTCGCTTAATCATTCTCAGATGTCAAACCATAAACTCAAGAGCTAGATATCCTCATATGTTTCACATTTCATCACTCCCCTCGTTTATTTATTTATTTGAAAAAGTTTCACTTGGAAAAAATCTCACACTTATCTCCTAACCCATGTTTTATCTCCTCACGACACTAATTGTAATAGATATAACAAGATCAAATGTTGAGGAAGGGTGGTTTTGGCCTTCCCAACATACATCCTTTTTTAGGGCGTAAAATAGTCAGAAAATAGGTACACATACATAGGTCAATCTGGTATAGTAATAAAATAGATCAGATAAGGAATGAACGTATTGAAAAATGATTTTGGGTATTAAAGAAAAATCAACATATCATTTATTTACCTTATATTAAGTATGAAATTTTCAAACTTCATGGTTGGGTGCAAAAATATATTGAGACATTAAGTGAAATATTTTTCATTAGACTATTCCCAAAAGGGTACCATTCTTATCAAGGGTTTAAAAATGATACAACCATTTATATCATCGACAAAGTACTATGTTTCAAAATAAAATCACACCACATTATTGAATTCATGCAGAAATTCACATTTCATCAGAATTTTTTTGTAATGTTAAAACAACATGAAATACAGACATTCCAAAAGAATTTTCAATAACATCCATGATTTAACAGGAATAATTTTCCATGATAAATTTGGAATAAAAAATTAATATTCTGTCATAAAGTTGAGGGGGATTGATTGGGTGAAGTAACAATACAATTCAGTAAGTTAAAAAGAGATAAAGTAGAAATATGGTGATAATTCCTAACTAACTTAGGAATATACTGATCTCCTCACACCTAAAGTGTGCAGTGTCCTCACTATAATAAAAGAGAATGTGGGAAATAATGATAAAAACTGATGAATTCCATTCATAGATTTCTTCTTGAACATAGAGTTCCTCTATCAGGGACTCTAGAAAGGATTCATAGATGTGATTCAACCGCTACCTATTGACAGTGCAGTTTTTCTTGGTTTCTTCATTTTGAACCTAGATAACACCAAATGGAGAGATGTTAGTAACAGTTTATGGACCAAACCAATGGGAACAAATCTTACCTAGATGAATATTCATCCTTTCATTATAAAGGAGGACCTTATGCCTAATGTGGAACTCATGATGAAGGATGAGGTGGTAGTGGGCTTCCTTGGTTCTCTCATTATAAATTTTGGAGTTTTCATATGCATCTCTTATCATTTTCTACATCTCTTGAATATAAAACATCCTTTGATCACTTGTACCATAAAGATTAGAATTTCATTGTTTAATGGCTCAGTAGTCCTGGTGATCAATCTCAACAGGGAGGTGACAATGATCACACTACGATTCACTGTTTCATTTTCACCCTTACAGCACTTTCCTAAACTAGTTTTTAATTGAAAATTATAAAAATAAAAAAACATAAATCATAATTGATTAAATTATTTTGTTTTTTTTCACTTTTAAAAAGTCAAATGTTACATTTTTTATGATTCCATTGTATGAGGAGGTGATTTAGAGGGCCCATGTTGATGTCCAAGAAAAATGGGCCAAACTGTACAGGATCCGTGCAAACTAGTGGACTAATCTGGAAACTTCTATTAAACTGTTCATCGAAATGGGATGATAATTTTTCCCGGTACATAATTAATTGATATAAATTTTATATGAATGAAACCAAAACTTATTCGTCAATCTAGTGACCCAACCGATTGGATCTGTCCAAAACACCAAATCTGCATGAAGTCAAAAGTGGTGTGTTCTGATCTGTCCATATCTTGGCCTCTACATGTCCAAATGGTGCCATCCTTTCAGTGGAAAAATTTTAGATGTGGGGATACAAAATTTTTATTTTCTAAAAAGGTAGATAAGGCTGTCTGGAGGTCGAAACCCATGTGACAAGTGGTTTTAAGAAATCTGTGTGCTCAAAACCACCTGCCCATTTTCCTATAAAATAGAACCTTGAGATCCCCATCTGTAAGTTCGGCCAAGGAGTGAAGTTCTTCCAATTTGGAGTTCCAGAGGAGTCATATCCTCGTCCTAGAAGTTCTGGAGGCCCCTATCCTCAGAGGGAGATCAAGTATGAAGAAAGAGTTCCACCCAAACTTTTTTCCTCCACCCGATGTCGAGCTACAAGGTGGGAATTTGTTGTGGGAGAGCTGTACACATGTTAAGGGAGTTCCAATTATTATTTTAGCTACAAAATTGGACTAATTTGGGTGTGAAAACATTTCATTCCTTATATAATACATAATTCTATATTTTAATTCATATTTTGATGCATGTGATTGAGATACTCTTAATTTCTAACTGATCGGTGTGTGGTTTTGAGTGTGTGACTTGGGTTGTTCTGATTGGATATCACAAGAATACTTTTCATACCCACCTTCTTGATATTTTCATCAGATTTGGAAGATCTTATTCAATTCATTAATTCTATACATTGAAAATACGATTGTTACGTCATGGTTTGGTTCTTTAAGCATTGAAATAAAAGATTAGGAATTAATTGGGATTCCAATTAATTTCTAACAAGAATTAATTCAATACTAAATTAATATGTAGGAAAAAATGAAAAGAAATATGTGTTGTGAAATCATAATGAACCCTTTTATCTCGTATTTTTCTAAATCCATTTGGTTTCTCAACTTTTAAGATTTCAATTAAATCATTTCATCCTAAAACTATTTTCCAAACCACCCCTCTTTTAGTATTTCTTATTAAAAACACACACTCTAAACCCACCAAAGCTTCTTGAGAGAGGACCTAGGGTATTCCCTAGACTATAAATAAACGTTAAAATCATAATCAATTTAATGTTTCATGACAATGCGGTCAAATTTTGGCACCATTGTCGAGGAGTGATTCGGTTTTTCGTGCGTTTTTTTTTGAAAGATATTTGTAACTTTTGTGAATATGTATTTACCTTTTCAATCCTTTTGTGTTCTGATTTATTTTTTGTGTAGGTTTAGTTCATGACGTGTTATAATCCTGGATATTTACCTACTTTTGAACCCGAATAGGGGAAGATACTACATCAGTGACACCAAGACACCGAAGAGAACCCTTCGTAGGAGGACACACAAAACCTCGACACTCTTTATGATCCTTCCTCTTCTTCTTCTGGAACAAACATCAAAACAGAAATAAAATTGCATAACATGGATGAAAATAACAAGATATTAAAAGAACTAAACTTTCCTGAAGTTGATATTCATCCCACTTACATTCAACTTCAAGGTGAGGCACCAAATTTTGAAATAAAATCCAGTATAATAAATTTATTACCAATATTACATGAATTTCCTAGGTAAGATTCACATAAACACATAAAATAATTTCATGTTGTGTGTTCTACATTAAAACCTTAAAATTTGGATGAAGAATAAGTAAATCTCAGAGCATTCCCACTTTCATTATAAGACACTGTAAAAGATTGGATTTACTATTTTAATTCACCAATTAGAGGTTGGGAGGACATGTAACACCTTTTTCTTGAAAAGTATTTCCCATCCTCTTGAACTACAACTATAAGGAATGAAATTTGTGGTATAAGGAAATCACAAGGGAAAAAATTACATGAATATTGGGTATGATTTAAAAGGTTATGTTCAAATTTTCCACACCACCAAATAAGTGATAAACTTTTAATACATTATTTTTATGAAAGTTTAATTCCAATTAATCGTAACATGATTGATGTTGTTGTAGGTGGTGCACTATTATATAAAACCCCAAATACTGCAAGAACCCTGATTGATAACATGTTTCAAAAACACTCAATAATTCAGTAAAAGTTCTAGTGTACCCATTGAGGTGTCCATGAGGTGCAAAGTACTGAATTTGAGAAGAAGGTGGACACAACGTTTGAAGAGGTAAGTACCCTTTTACGACAACTCGCTCTCTCCCAAGGGAAATCTCAATCTTATCCTCCTATCCATTATGGAATATTCCCTTCTGACACACATTATTCTAATCAATGCCCCCAATTGAGATAGACTTCTGAGAGTTGTGAGTAAATATTCCCAAGACGCCCCTATAACCAACCCTTTAGAAAATAACTTTACTATCCATACATCCCTAGGTGGAAAGAAAATGAAGCCTATAGGTAAGGGGGTATTCAAACCAACCTCAACAATAATGGAACAAACAAGGTCAGAGTAGTCATCCACCACCACCACCTAGAAATCCCTAACCACCCCAAACGCCTTTCTAACAAACCCCTCCAAAACACAAGATTTTCCGAGAAGATATGGTGAAACAAATCGATGCCAGCAATATCCAATTCCAACAAACCAATCAGGCATCCATACATGACCTCGAAACCCAATTAGGTCAACTAGCTAACTCTGTGGGGGAAATTCAATGTCATGGGTCGGGTAAAGTACCATCTCAACCATTAGTCAACCCTATAGGTAAATTAAATGTTAGTTCCATCACCCTTAAGAGTGGAAAACAACTAGAAGGTCAAATGAATCCTCCATTAGAGTCATCCCCTCTAGAGGAAACCTCTATCCCAACCATTAAAATTGTTACAAATGTTTAAAAAACCATGTCTTGAGAGAATACTTTCCAAAGGAATGAGTGTGTATGTCGATGATTCTCATATCCCAAACATTCCTCTTTTATTTCCACAAAGGTACACCAAACCACGAAACCCAAAGAGAACTAAACTTGATAAGGAAATATTGGATTTTTTTTGTAAAAAAGTGTAGGATATATAACGACCCCTACATTACATACATTTTTAATGCTTCAAAATTGAAGTATATTTATTACAACATATAACAAAAACATGACTGGACTGTATAGGTATAGTGTCTTTAGAAATATGGAAACATAAACAACTGGTCATAAAGCATCTACGTTGTCTCCCATTTATTTGATCATATCTAGACTCTTTTTTTGGAATATCATATTTAATACCCTTATTCCTAGCTTGGGGAAAAGAAACATACAAAAGGGTGTGCTCAAATTATTAGTAAGTGTGAAAAAATTAAATATCAATCATATCATATTCTTAAGATCATAACATTTGAAAATCTTATCCTGCATAAGAGGTCATAATATTATGTTAGGGGATAAATCATAGAACTGAAATGTAATCCCCAAAATCAGAACATAAGACAAAAATATTTGTGACATAAACACATAAAAATATAAAATCATTTCATATTAGTCATTTATCATCGCTAAGACCATCATAGCAAACAAAGTCCATTACTGAACTGAGTTCACTCTTCATTCCAGCCCTGTATTACTAAACCATATTTACTTGTCGTTCGATCCATGTCTATATCATGAGATACAAATATTTACCCAATTCATTGGTGGTAGATATAGTTCCCACCCATCTAATGATTAAACCATCATTATGTGTTCCACAAAATCATAAATCATGCATCATAGCAAAACCCATGTAATAGAATGAGATTCTTAAACATCATGCGATCATAACATAATCCATATAAGATAAAAAGACTTCATAAAAATAATTCCATCTTAACATAATCAAATCAATTTCATAATAGGGATATAAACATTACCCTATATCATCTTAGATGGAAAATAATTTTTATAAAACACTTGAACTTAGGTCTTGAGGAAAAATATCTTTTCTTCTTCAAATACATTTTTTGTTCTCAACGTTTCATGATAATTTAAAATAAAAGAAGTTAATTTAAAATAACCTTGAAAACTTGTAAATGAATATCCATGGAAATAATGTTCTCTGAATTCATAAAAAATCCATTCTTGTCGTACAAGGTAAAAAAAATTATTCTCGTACTATAGCCAGAAAAGTCCAAATGTATCTCGTACTGAAAACGAAAGAAGATTCCTTTCATATCTTATACTAAAAATTCACCAATTGGTTAAATTGGATTTAAACAATTATAGGAGGATAGAAATAATATTACATATTTAGTAAACATGGATGTGGATGATAAATATGCCCCAGTAAATAGTGAAGTATAAACAATCTCAAATGAAGATGAGATTGCGATATTTTCCCTTACCTTAGGTACGATATGATTGGTATGCATCCGAACCTCCTATATAATGATTTAAATAATGTAATTGACTTATTACAGAATCATATTCACTATTATGATATCATATATGGTCATATTCTTATCTATTTATTTGTAACATTTCATTGTTACATGTTATTCAAGTGTTAACTTCTCTATGTTCTTATGCATGTTTTGTCGAATAAATTATTATTACTCTTTTTAGGTTATAGATATATGATTTACATAATGGTATTAGTATAATATATATCATATTTATTCATTAAATTGATATAGTCATTCTTTAATTAAGATCATGTAGAACGAATCACATCACATCGTGGAGACGGTTGGCCGTATGTACGCATGAGCGATAATATCATTCTCATGATTGGGGAAATGTATTGAATTTTATAGTGTATAATATTTCAGAATAAATATCATTTTAAAATAATCATATATAGTTATTTCTTCCATCATTATACCCATCCAAGCATGTTGGTGATGAAAAACATATTACACCACGACGTGGAGACGGTAGGTCATACGTACGCACGTGTGGTGATTTCATTATTTTTATAGGGTGGATAGAAGATGGAATATGTTTGTTTATTATTCATAATTACATATCAGTATACAAGTCATACTAGAGTTATTAAAAAAATGAAACAACTCATATATAGGAAGTATAAGAAGAAAGAAGTTTGAAAGAATCGGTAAAGCATGTTACATCTTCTTCGACGTGCCTCTTCTATACCTCTTATTAGGGCACGTAAGTTGGTCTTTTAAGAAGACCAGGAACTCTAGTATGTTTATAGGTAAGTTTAGAATCGAAATGGTCAGGGTTTGTCCGAGTTTCGAATCTAAACATGGATTGAAGAGAAGAGGGAGGAGGTTCCCTTTTTATAAGAGAGTATAGGGGCACTTTTGGAAACCTCAAAAATACTAATTTATAATAAACTAAAATCCGACTTAAAAACTTTTAAAATGACTCCAATTCTATGATTAGAGACTATATTTTTGTAATATCATCAACCAATCAAATATATACATGTTTTGATTTTATTTTAAACCTTATCGTTTTGATTTATCCTTATTTAATCTATTTAATTTTATTTGTGGTAATAATATTATAAATTTTTAATTGTTATAAATACTTACTTATGTGTTGTGAATTGTCCGAAATTGGATAATTTAGGACATTTTAGACCATATAAATTTCAATTTATAGTTTTTCAATATTTTTGTGTTTTTTAAACAATTTAATAATATAAAATATCAATAGTGTCAATTTTGACAGTATTCATTTATTTGAATTTAAATAAAATCCACATAGAAGATATTTTCGAACCAAAATATTTAATACATTCCTAAAATTTCATATTTATCTAAAAATTCGTGGAAAACATTAATTAGTTCATATATTATTTATTTTAATATTATTAAAATCATTTATTTGATATTTCTCTTAATAAAATAATTACTACAACATTTTTGTATAATTATTTAATGTACTTATATATTGCATAAAAATTAAAAAAAACACTATGATGAAGATAAATCATATATACTTCATAATAATACTTTTAGTCGAATTTATCATCTAAAAAACTAACGTTTAAAATGTTATATTTATTAATGTATGAAGGTGACAACTTTGACATCATTTAAAATAAAATAATATAAATGTCATAATATGTTTTATAAGGCACCAAATGGTCTCTAAGTCTACCCTTGGATGATTAAGGTATATATATACTCAACCAATAAGTTTTGGTCAGGTGTTTGGGATTTTTGATGGGTATTATTATTTTAATAAAAACTATATTATTGATTCTTCACTAAATAAATAATTTATGCATCATTAATGTATAAGCTATTAAGGTAATTAAATATTTCTTAAAAATTACAAATAAATTACCATAAAAAATAAAAACATTTCAGATTTAAAATGAGTATTTATAATCAAATTTATATTTTGTATAACCTTATATTGAGAATACTTTAATTATTAAAGTTTAAGTGAGACATATTTCAATTTACTTAAATAAAATAAATAGAATGTCTTAATCACATCCAAGTGGGTTCCAATAGATTCCATTTCAACCCAAGTATGCTTCAGGGAAATATATATTCATCCAATTATATTAAGACAAGTGTTAGGGTAATTTTATAATATTATATTTACCCTTAATTACTTGATTTACCTTTAACTATGGTAAATAAAATTTACAATAGTTACTATTCATAATGCCTAAAAATAAAAAGTATCCAATTGACATAATTTGTACCTAATTATTCCAAATATGGAATCAATTTTTCCAAATTCAATACACAAAAGTGGCAGTAGTTAATTTCAAATGAATCCTGCTATTTAGAAAATGGGTTTTAAACGTTAAAATATTGCAAAAAATTGAAATGTTTTTACCTATGAATTCAAAGTAAAATTAATGATAATGTCATACATTATATTAAATTGTAAAAATATAATATATTTGTACTTTAAAATAATTCAATGTTATAATTTAATCATATAAATTATCTCAATGAAAAAAGTTATTTTTAATTAAAATTTATCATATTTTTACTATTCATCAAATTATGAAGTTTTTCAGAAAAATATCAGAATTTTAACCAAAGTAGATTTTTATATTCTACTTCCAAAGAAAATTTTTACATTTTAATATTAAAATTATTAATGTGTCTAAAAGGGTTTTCTATTAAAAGGCAGAAAAATATTATTTTAATATCTAGTTGATTAATATAAAAAATACCATTTTAATAACATACATATCCTATTACTTTCATTCACTCAAAAAACTAATATGACAAATAATTGATTTAAATTTATCATAGATTTTTGTAAAAGTTAGTTATATTTATTCCTGCTAAAATAACGGCTAGTTTATAATGGTAACTTTATATTAAGGGCATCTCATAGTTTGAATAAACTCACGATTGCATGAAAAACAAGCTACTGAAAAATTATTTAAATATTTCATAAAACAAATGGGTGTTACAGGTTAACATTCCTTTGATTGATGTCGTAATGAAAATTCCATGATATTCTAAGTTTCTAAACATGATGTCTACACACTGAAGGCGACTTTGTGGAGATAAAAAGGTGAGCTTGGGGAGGAACATGTCATCATTAATAGTTCCATCACTTCCCACCAAGTGTAAAGATCCTAAGAAATTCTTGATTCCATGAACCATAGGGGAGTATTTATTTTACAATGCTATTCTTCATTTAGGTTCTTCTATAAATGGGATGCCTCACTCCATTTGACCTTTATTGTAGGTTGGGGAACTAAATCCTACTAAAATTTTGGTTCAACTAGCCAACTGGAGTACTGCACACCCTTATGGTGTGTTAGAGGATTTTCTTGTGAGGGTGAAAATTTTAATTTTCCAGCTGATTTTTTTTTCTAAATATGGAAGATGATAGGATGAATGAACATTCCCCAATTATATTGTAGAGACCCTTCTTGAAAACCACAAAAACCATATTTAATGTCTATAATGGTACATTATCTATGGAATTTGGTGGTGACATAGTCCATTCACTAGTATAAAAAAGCTTTTTTACGTATGTTTTTTCTCTTTTTCACTTCGGTTTTGTGGCAACATTGTGGCGATGTTATTGCGACCGATGTAAAAAATATGTTTTTTAACGTCGGTTATTTAATAACCGACGTTAAAAATGTTTTCTAAATTATTTTTCACATCGGTTTTTGAAAAACTAAAGTGAAAGACCATATTTTATACAAAAAAAAATTGCGTTGAAACGCTATTTTTAACGTCGGTTATTTAAAAACAGACGTTAAAAGTCTTTTTTATGTCAGTTTTTAAAAAATAGACATTAAAATTCATATTTAATGTCTTCTTTTAAATAACCGATGGTAAAAATGTTTCTCATTTTGTAGATAATTTCCCAATATTTGATTTGACAGGTCATAGAGCTCATACAGAGCTACGGATCAAAAGTTATGACCATTAGAAGTTTGATGTATTTTTTTTTGAGGAAAGATCGAATGAGCCAACCAAAGATTTGTCTGCGAATGAAATTTAGAATTCGAATAAGGATTTGTAGTTTTACCCTGATACAATGAATAAATAGTGATTATGAATCATTAAATCGTATATAAATTAAGAAAACTAATCATAACAAAGCATAAATCATGGAAACATAATAACGAATACCATGAAGAGATCGCGAAAAGAAGAAATATTGGATTCACGTTGAAGATCAAACGGGTTGAGTCGGTGGAATTATAATGGTTGAATGAAAGGATCATTATATTATGAATTTTTTATAATGAAACCATATAAATGATATGGAAAATGAAAACGCGGTATTAAAAATTTTGGCGGAAACTGAAAATTTCGGGCCCACGCTGTGAAAATATTGAAATCCCAAGTTTGCGGGATATTAAAATCATTTTTCACATTGGTTTTCATGATAACCGACTTGAAAAATATTAAAATGTTCGCTGATTTTTTAGGTCGGTTATATAAAAACTGAAGTAAAAAATGAATTTTCGTGACTTTTTTCATGTTGGTTATTTAATAACCGATGTGGAAATTGAAAATTTTAGTTAAAATTTGAAATCCTGCACTTGTGGGATATTAAAATCATTTTTGACATCGGTTTTATGATAACCGAAGTAAAAAATATTGAAATTTTCTCTGATTTTTCACGTCAGTTATATAAAAACCTACCTGAAAAATCAATTTTCATGACTTTTTATGTTAGTTATTAAATAACCAACATTATAAATGTTTACAAACATGTATTTCATTTCTCAATATTCGATTTGATAGGTCACAGAGCTCAAACAGAGTTACGGATCAAAAGTTATGGTCCTCTGAAGTTAGTCTTCTCTAAGACTTCATTTAGAGATGATCATCTTCCAATGGCCATAACTTTTGATCCGTAACTCCATTTGAGCTCTTTTACCTATCAAAATGAATCTTACGAAATGAAATAAATTTTTGTATGCACTTTTAAAGTCAGTTATTTAAAAACAGACGTAAAAAACTCATGAAACCCAATTTTTTACGTCGGTTCTTATAATAACTGACGTAAAAGATTGGGTTTCATGAATTTTTACGTCAGTTTTTAAATAACCTATGTTAAAAATGCCTACAAAAATTTAGTTCATTTCGTAATCTTCAATTTTATAGGTCACGGAGAAAAAATGGAGTTACGGATCAAAAATTATGATCCTCTGAAGTTGGCGTTTTCTAAGACTTCATTTAGGGATGATCAACTTCCGATGGCCATAACTTTTGATCTGTAAATCCATTTGAGCTCCACGACCTATCAAATCGAAGATCATGAAATAAAATACATTATTGTAAACACTTTTTATGTTTTTTACTTAATAACCGATGTAAAAAATTCATTATAATTTATATTTTTTACGTCAGTTATTAAATAACCGATGTATAAAAGTCAACATAAGTGGTTTTTCACGTCATTTATTTAATAACCAACGTGAAAAATCAGGAAAAAAGATTTTCAGGTCAGTTCTTTAATAACCGACGTGAAAAATCAAATTTCAGATATTTTCACGTCGATTCTAAAAAACTGACGTGAAACGGGTGACATTAAAAATACTTTTTTTACTAGTGATTTCAACATCCTTGATTCCATGAAGCACCCCTTAGAAGAACATTCCTCTTTCTCTGTTAATTCAAGTAATGCACCCCCTACCCCTAAAAAAAACCTTTCTTTCCCCCGATCCCCTTTCTGAGTTTTCTTCATTAATTGAACTTATAGGAAATGATTCATGCAATGATTTTTGTGTTGGATTAGAAAAATGTCATGCGAGTTTATTAATTGATAATTTTTTGAACACTAAGGATCCAATGACCATCGATGATACTGCTATGCTTGTAAAATCTCATTCCACATCTGAGGATGATACCATTAAGTAGTAAGATGAGATTAGTGACCACTCACTTTCACAAGCACACACCCATAAATTTAAAATACACCTGAATTGGAACTAAAACAACTGCCTCAGGATTTCAAATATTCATATCCTGAGAATGGAAACAGGTTTCCCATCATCATTACTATTTCACTCTCACCTGATAATGAATTGCGACAACTTGAACATTTTAGGGAGTATAAACAAGCATTTAGATGGACACTTGCTAACATTCCTGGTATTAGCCCATCAATTTGTACACATCATATATTGTTAAATTATGAGTCTAAACTAATGAGGCAGGCACAATATTGACTAAACCCAAACTTCCTAAAAGTTTTGAAAAATGAGGTAACAAAATTATTGGCTGCTGGAATCATTTACCACATCTCTAACAGCCAATGAGTCAATCCCATTCATGTAGTTCCTAAAATAATTGGCCTTACAGTAATCAAAAATAAAAATAATTAATTGGTTCCGACTCGTGTGCAGAATAGTTGGTGTGTCTGCATAGACTATCACCGACTAAACAAAGACAGTAGGAAGAACCATTTCCATTTTCCATTCATTGACCAAAATCTAGAGATGATAGTGTATAAGTCCCATTACTGTTTTTATGGGTATTCTGGATATTTTCAAATCCATATTGCCTATAAGGATAAAGAAAAGACAAGCTTCACTTTCCCATTTGGCACATTTTCATATAGGAGGATGTCATTTGGTCTATTCAATGCTCCGGGTACTTTCTAGTGATGCATGGTTAGTATTTTTTTGGATTACCTGGAGAATTTCATGAATGTTTTCATGGATTATTTCACTGTTTATGGCTCCTATTTTGATAAATGTTTGACTAGTCCCGGTTTTGTCCTACATCACTGTATTGAAAAGAATCTTGTATTAAATTTTGAGAAATGACATTTAATAGTGCGATAAGGTATAGTTTTGGTGCATGTCATTTCTAGGGATGGTATCCAAGTAGATAAATCAAAAGTGGATGTCATTTATTCATTACCATTCCCCAAAAATGTAAGGTATGTATGGTATTTCCTTGGTCATTCTATATTTTACCATCATTTCATTCATGAATTTATTAAAATTGCACTGCCCCTCTCTCGATTACTCCAAAATTACAAATAATTTGTTTTTGATAAATAATGTGAGGAAGATATTAATATGATAAAATGGAGTCTCACATCACCCATGGTAATCCAACCACCTCAATGTGATTTTCCATTTGAACTCATGTGTGACATCTCTAACTATACAGTTGGTGCAGTTTTATCAAAAAGGATCGATCGAGCTCCACATGTCATTGCCTATGCCTCATGTACATTGGACCCTTCCCAGGAAAACTACACCACATATAAAAAACAATTCCTTAACATTGTGGTTGGATTGGGAAAATTTAGGTCATAGCTTCTTGGGTCCAAAGTCATTGCGTTCTCAGACCATGCAGCCCTCTGGTATCTCCTTAAGAAACCGGAAGCCAAACCATTTCTCATTCACTGGATGCTCCTCCTTCAGCAATTTAACTTAGAAATTAGATATAAAAATGATCATAGAATGTGGTGGCTGACCATATCAGTAGGATCCACCCATCCTCAGACATTGAATCATCCCCCTATCTTCCTATAAATGATATGTTTCCTGATGAGAAACTATACTGAGTGCAATATGTTATTCCTTAGTATGATAAAATTTTAAATTATTTGGTAGCATCTTGTATTCCTACATATTTCAACAAAAACCAAGCCAATCGTCTAAAACATGAGTCCCATTGGTACTTTTGGGATGACCAATACCTTTGGCACAATGATAAGTGATCAAGTACTCAAGAGTTATGTTCCCAATAGCGAGTTTCTGTCCATCCTTAGGTTCTTCCACACTCTTGATTGTGGGTTCCACATTGGTCCCCAATGGACTGCTCACAAGGTCCTCAATTATGGTCTCTTTTGACCCACATTGTTTCATAATTCCCATGAATTCTATAAATCTTTTCCTTGCTACAATAGAATGTAGAATGTATCTAAAATAAATGAGATTCCGCAAAACCCTTTCTCTTTGATGGAATTTTCGATGTTTGGGGCATTGACTTATGAGAACATTCCTTAATTCATTTAGTAACATGTACATTCTGTTGGAATTGGATTATGTTTCAAAATGGGTAGATGAAAAAGCTACAAGGGATAATGATTCTATGGAAGTTGTGGAATTTATGAGAACCCAAATTTTATGTAGGTTTGGCTTACCTAGGTTAATCATCAGTGACTAGGGTCCTAATTTCTACAACTGAACAATGAAATCTCTTTTGCATCGATATGGGGTTGGGCATCGAGTGTCTACTTATTATCACCCACAGACCAATGGTCAAGTCGAGGTTTCAAATAGAGAAGTAAAATATATTCTTGAAAATATGGTTCAACCCAATAGAAAATATTGGAGTCTTAGACTCCATGATTCACTATGGGATTACCGTAATGCTTTCAGAACCCCCATTGGAATGTCACCGTATCAGCTAGTGTTTGGAATGATTTGTCACCTCCATATTGAGATTGAGCACCAAGCCTACTTGGATATTAAACAATGCAATTCTAGCATTTCTGGTGAAGTTTATCAAAGGAAGTTATAGATTCAAGAGCTAGAGGAAATGCGTAGAGATTCATATGATAACTCCAGGGTTTATAAAGAGCGAACCAAGGCTACCCACGACCATCTCATCCTTCATCGTCAATTCCACATTGGGAAGAAGGTCCTTCTTTACAATGAAATGCTGAATTTGCATCCACTTAAGCTTCTTTGCTTCTTGTTTGGACCATACACTATTACTAACGTCTCTCCATTTAGTTTTGTCAAGGTTAAAAATAAAGAATCCAAGAAAACCTTCACTGTGAATGGGCAGTGGCTGAAGAACTTATTTGAATACATTTCAGAGTCCTTGATGCAGGAAATCTAGGTTCATTAAGCAGTCTACAAATGAAATGTACCAGGTTTTATCCTTCCTTCCCAAATTCACTTTTATTATAGTGAGGACACTTCACACTTTATGTGTGGGGGGGGGGGATGGGTACATTCCTAGTTTAGTTAGGAATTTTCATCATCTTTCTTCTTTTTCATTTTTCAACTTGATGGATTTTATTGTTATATTCCCCCATTCCCTCCCCCAAACCTTTGTTCCATAATATCAATTTTTTTATTCCCACCTTATCATAGGAAATGATTCCTGTTTAATCATTGAAGTAATTGGGAATTCCTATGGAATTTCTGTATTTCCTGTTGTTTTAACTTTTAAAAACAAATATAACAAAATGTTCATTTATGTAAGAATTCAATACAATGGTGTGACTTTATTTCAAAATTTGGTATGTTATTGATGATATAAATGGTTGTATCATTTTGAATACATTGAAAATAATGGTGCCTTTTTTGTGATTTGTTTAAGGGAAAATTGTGTCACTTAATCTCTCAACACATCTTTTCACCCAACCATGATGTTTGAAAATTTTTTACTTACTGGAAGGTAAATATGTGTTTGGTTGATTTTTCTCTACTTTCAAAAATCGTTTTTCAATACATTCATTCCTTATACGATCTATTTCATTACTATACCAGACCGACCTATGTGTGTGTACCTGTTATCCGATGGTGGTATGACCTCAAAAAAATGGTTGTATATTGGGTCGTTTAAAAACCACCCTTCCTTGACTTTTCATCTTATTATAACTATTACAATTATTTATGTAAGTATATCAAACAAGGTTTGGGAGAAGAGTGTGATATTTGTTCCAAGTGAAAATTTTGAAAAAATAATAATAATAAATGAGGGGAGTGATGAAATGTAAAGAATATGGGGATATCTAGGTCAGGAGATTATGGTTTGACTTCTAGGAATGATTAAGTGAGTGGTTTTTGAAATTTTATTACAAAGGATGTGGGGCATTTTCGGGGCAAAGGTTCTTGTAAATAGACAATTATTATAATAACTTATATTTTCTCGATAGAAAGTAGACAAAATGGCATGAAATGGTTGTCACAACACATGTGGAGAATTAGTGAAATGATTAACATTTAAATTATATTCTTTTATTCGTATCATTCATATCTTGTAATTTCATTTGGATATAATTTTTGAAATCTCTTTTTAAATGATCTTGAGAATAACTCCTCAGTGTTTTTTTCCTTTGATAACTTTTCTATTCGAAATTAAATTTTCATTGAATGTTAAATCTTTATGAAGTTGAAAATATTTACATACATAACTTCTGAAAATGTAACTTTCCTCAGGAGTGTAAATGTTTAGGTGTAGGGGTGTGATCGCACTACGATTCACAATTTCATTTTCACCCTTACACCACTATGCTAAACTATTTTTTATTGAAAATTATAAAAAAATTAAAAAATTCCCTTCATGTTTGATTCTATTATTTTGTTTTTATCACTGTTAAAAAGGGATATGTTACTTATTTTGATTATTCCATTGCAGGAGGAGGTGATTTGGAGGGCTCATGATAATGTCCAAGAAAAATGGGCCAAACCGCATAGGATCCATGCACACTAGTGGACTCATCCGGACACTGATACTGAACTATGTATCCTAATTGGATGACCTTTTGTGGGATGGTCCAAAATACACTTTTCTACATTTAATCTAAAGAAACCCAAGACACATTCATGCATCTGGTAACACAACCGACCTTATTTGTCCAGAACATAGAATCTACACGAAGTCAAAAGTAGTGTGTTGTGATATGTCCACATCTCGGGATATACTTGTCGAATGGTTACACACATTTGGTGGAGAAAGTAAATCAGTGGGGCTAAAATATTTTTATTTTCTCCAAAGTGATATAAGGATTTCTATAGGTCAAAACCAATGTGATAACTGGTTTTAAGAAATCTACGTTCTCAAAACCACCTTCCCATTTTCTAATAAAATGATACATTGGGATCCCCATTTTTATGTTCGTCCCAAGAGTAAATTTCTGCCAATTTGTATTTATATATGATTCCTATCCTAATCCTAGAAGTTTTGGAGTCCCCTATCCTCATAGGGGGATCAAGTATGAAGAAGGAGTTCCACCAGACCCCTCCCCTCCTCCTGATGTCGAGCTAAACGGTGGGTGTTCGTTGTTAAGGAGCTACACACATGTTAAGGGAGTTAAGATTCTTATTTTAGCTACTGGTTTTGAGTAATTTGGGTGTGAAAATATTTCATTCCATATATCTTACATAATTCCATATTTGAATTCTTATTTTGATGCATGTGATTGAGACACTCTTAATTTCTAACTGATCGGTGTGAGGTTTTGAGTGTGTGACTTGTGTTGTTCCGATTGGACATCACAAGAATCCTTTTCATACCCACATTCTTGAGATATTAATATGATTTTGAATCTCTTATTCCATGCATAAGTTCTAGACCTTGACAATATGATTGTTATGTCAAGGTATGGTTCTTTATGTATTGAAATAAAAGATTAAGAATTAATTGTGATCCTAATTAATTTCAACCAAGGAATTACTTTAAACCTAAATGAATATATATTAACAATGAAAATGAAATGTGTGTAGCGAAATAACAATTAACCCTTTTATCTAATATTTTTCTAAATCCATTTGGTTTCACAACTTTTATGATTTCAATTAATTCATTTTATCCTGAAACTATTTTCAAAACCACCCCCTATTTTAGTAATTCTTATTAAAAATGAACACTCTAAACCCATGAAAGCTCTTTGAGAGATGACCTTGGGTCTTCAATAGACTATAAAAAACATTAAAATCATAATAAATTTGGTTTTTCATGATAACTCGGTTAGAAAACTCTTTCCAAAAAATAGACGATATGGTGACACGCCAATGGTATTTTTGAAAGAAGTATGGTAAGACAATAAAGAATCATCAAGTCTAATACTCCAATAATTTCTATTAGGTTGAACTATTTTTTTCAAGAATCTATTTTACCTCCTAATTTGACACCTTTTCTTGACCATTGGATTGTGGGTGATAAGCAGTAGACACTCTATGCCCAACCCCATACTGATGCAAAAGAGATTCCATTGTTTGGTTGCAGAAATAAGAACCCTAGTCACTAATGATGAGCCTAGGTAATCCAAACATACAAAAGATCTGAGTTCTCAAAAATTCCACAAATTTTTTTGAATCATCTATCCTTCTGGATCATGCCTCTACCCATTTTGAAACATAATCGACTGTCAGAAGAATTTAAAAATTGAAAATTGAATTGGTAAATGGACACACAAAGTCAATACCCCAAACATAAAAAATGTCATGAAAGAGAAATAGTTGTTGTGGTATTTCATTTCTTTTAGATACATTCCCCATTCTTTGATAATAAGGACATGATTTTCAAAATTCATGGGCATCCTGAAAATGTGTTGGCCAAAAGAGACCAGATTCGAGGACCTTGCGAGAAGCCCATTGGGGACCAAAGTGCCATCACAAGAAAGAGTGTGGCATAATCTAAGGACATAATGAAACTCACTTTCAGGAACACAACACCTAAATAAATGATCACTACATGTGTGCTAGAAGTGTGGGTTATCCCAAATGTACCAACGAGACACATTTTTTAGAAGGCTCTCTTGGTTTTTTTTGAAATCGGTAGGAATGAAAGATGCTACCAAATAATTTACAATTTTGGCATGCTAAGGAATAACATCTTACACTCTATACAATTGATCATCATGAAACATGTGATTAATAGTAATATAGGGGGTATGATTCTATTTTTAAGGACGGTAGGATCCTACTGATATGTTCATCCACTACATTATTTACTCATTTTTTATATCTAATTTTTAAATTGAATTCATGAAGGAGGTGAATCCAGCAAATGAGATGTGGTTTGGATTCCAGTTTCTTAAGAAGATACTGGAGGGATGTATGGTTTGAGAACAAAATAACTTTGGACCCCAAATTGTATGTCTTGAATATTTCCAATCCAAACATAATGACAAGGAATTCTTTTTCAGTCGTGGTGTAGTTTTCTTGGGCGGGGACCAATGTATGTGATGCATAGGCAATCACATGTGGAGATCGATCGACCCTTTGTGAAAAGACATTTCTGGCTGTATAGTTTGAGGCATCACAAATGAGCTCAAATGGTAAATCTCACTGAGGTGGTTGGATTACTAGGGGTGATGTGAGACTCCATTTTAACTTATTGAAAACTTCCTCGCATTCATTAGAAAAAACAAATTCCTTTTCTTTTTGGAAAAACCAGGATAGAGGAGTTTAATTTTACTAAAATCATGAATGAAACGACGATAAAATATAGCATGACCTATGAAATACCTTACATATCATACATTATTAGAGAATGTTAAGGGAGAAATGACATCCACTTTTGATTTATCTACTTGGATATCATCCCCAGAAATGACATATCCTAAAACTATACCATGTCATACAATAAAATGGCATTTCTCATAATTTAATATGAGATTCGTTTCAATACAGCGATGTGGGATGAAACCAATACTACTCATAAATTCATCAAAAGAGTATCCATAAACTATGAAATCATCCATGAATACTTCCATGAATTTATCCAGGTAATCCGAAAAAATACTAACCATGCATTGCTGGAAAGTACCTGGAGCATTGCATAGGCCAAATGGAATCCTCCTATATGAAAATGTGCCAAAGGGTCAAGTAAAGGTTGTCTTTATCCTGATCCTCAGGGGAAATATGGATATGAAAGTATCCATAATATCCATAAAGAAAATAGTAATGTGACTTCCCCTCTAGACTCTCTTGAATTTGGTCAATGAATCGAAATGGGAAATGGTATTTTCTAGTGTGTTGGTTTAGTCAGCAATATTCTATGCAGACACGCTAACTATTTTGTACACGAGTTGGAACCAATTCATTATTTTCAATTTTGATTACTATAGGTCGAATTGTTTTAGGAACTACTTGAATGAGACTGACCCATTGGCTATAAGAGATGGGGTAAATGATTCTAGTAGCCAGTAATTTGGTTAACTCCTTTTTCACAACTTCTAAAAGGTTTGGGTTAAGTCGCTGTTGTGGCTACCTCACTGGTTTAGCCACATCATTTAACAATATATGATGTGTAAAAATTTATGGGATAATAACAGGAATGTTTTTAAGTGTATATCCCAAAGTTTATTTATAATCCCTCAAAAGTTCAAACAGTTTCAATTCATGCTCATGGGGGAGTGAAATAGTAATGATTACATACGTCTTGTTTCTATTCTTATCATATGAATATTTTAAATCTCGATGCATTTGTTTTATTTACAATTTAGGTAGATTTTGGAATAATGTAAGTGTGTATGAAAGTAAGAGGTCACTAATCTCATATAACTGCTTAATAGAATCATCATCAGATAAAGAATGAGCTTTTACAAGCTTAGTAGTATCACTGATGGTAAAGTGATCCTCAGTGTTCAAGAAATCATCAATAAATAAACACTCCTTACATTTCTCTAGAACACTTCAACAATCAATGCATGAATCATTTCCTATAATTTCAATCAATGAAGAAAACTTTGAAAGTGGATCAAGGGAGTGAAATGATTTTTTTCCATGATAAGGGAGTACATGTATAGAATTAATATATAGGTAGGAATGTTCTTATGTGGGGTGATTCATGGTATCAAGGATGTTTAAGTGGAAAATATAACCACCAAACTCTATATATAATCTTCCATTATGGACATTAATTATGGTTTTTACTGTTTTTAGGAAAGGTCTCCCAAATATAATTGGTGCATGTCCATTCATCATATCATCTTCTATTTTAACCACATAAAAATCTACAAGAAAAATTGAATTTTAAACCCTCACAGGACCATCCTCTAACACATTAGAAGGGTGTGTTGTACTCTGATTTGCTAGCTGAATGAAAATACCAGTTGGATTCAATTCTCCAACCATAATTAAAGAGTAAATGGAGTGAGGATTTACATTTATGCAGGCACCTAAATCAAGCATAGAATTGTAAAATTAATACTCCCATATGGTGCATGGAATCGAGAAGGTTCTAGGGTCATTGCATTTGGTAGGCAGTGATGGTTCTATCAATGTTGAGACATTCCTCCCCAAGATTACCTTCTCATCACCATGATGTCTCATTCGATGTATACACATCTATTTTAAAATCCATTAATATATTTTAATTTTTTTCACAGCATCAATCATGGTTATGTTTACCTGTACATTTTTTAAAGTCTCCAAAATTTTCTTATCGATTTCAGCTTCCTTTTTTTTCTAGGTTGGGTGGCCCTTTGGGTAAATGGAAGAGGAATGGGTTGTCTAGGAGACTCATCGACAGACACACTCTTTCCTTGGGAAGGGCTTCTCTCAATACATAGATTCTCAACATTTGGAACATATTTAATGGTTGGGATGGAGGTTTTATCATGAGGGTATTGCTATAGTAGGGGATTAATTTTAATTTTTACTTGTTCTCCACATATAAGGGTGATAAAACTGACATTTCCTTTATATTTAGGGTTGACTAATAGTTGAGATGGTAGTTTACCTTACCCATTACGTTGTATTTCCCCCACCGAGTTAGCTAGTTGGACTAATTGGGTTTTTAGGTCCTGCATGGATGCTTGAGTGCTTTGTTGGAATTGGAGATTATTGGAAACCATTTGTTTCATAATATCTTCTATGATAGGCTCGGTTTCTTGAGGGGTTTGTCTGAAATTCCATTTGGTGTTTATGTATTTCTTGGTGGTGGTGGTGGATGAAAACCTTGACCTTGTTGGTTCCATTCTTTTTGAGGTCAGTTTGAATACCCCCCTTTATTATAGGCTTGATTTTCTTTCCACCCAAGGTTGGATGGATAGTAAGGTTCTTCCGTAAAGGGTTTGTTATAGTGGTGAACTAGAAAGATTGCCTCACAACTCATAGAATTTTCACTCAATTGGGGGAATTGGTCAAAGTAGTGGGTGTCAAAAATAACATATACCACAATGGATGGGAGGAGGAAATTGGAATTTTCCTTGGGAAAGAGAATATTATTGAAGAAGGGTGTTGACCTTTTCAAACATCGTGTCCACATTTTTCTCAAATTAGGTAGATTGCACCTCATAGACACCTCGAATGGGTACACTATACCTTGTACCAAATTGTTGAGTGTTCTGTGCCATGTTCTCGATCAGGGTTCTTGTAGCAATTGGGGTTTTATCCACTAGTTCACCACCTACAACAACATCAATCATATTTCAATCAATAGGAATCAATCCTTTATAAAAATACTGAATTAAAAGTTGATAACGTGGGAAACATGAATATAACCTTTTAAAGAATCACCAATATTCATGTAATGTTTCCCCTTGTGATTGTTTTATACAACAAATTTCTTTCCTTATATTTTTAGATCGAGAGGTTTGAAAATATTTTACAAGAAAAAGGAGTTTAATGTGTACTCATCCTATAATTAGTGAATTAACATAGTAAATCTAGTATTCTGCGCTGTTTTCCAATGAATATGGGAATTCTCAAAGCTTTACTTGTTCTTCATCAACATTTTCACATTTTAATGTAGAACACAAAATATAAAATTAGTTAAGATTGTTCTGTGGATCTTCTCCAAGAAGACCATGGAATCTTGGTAATAAATGAATTAAACCAGATTTAAGTTCAATGTTGGTGCCTCACCTTGAATTTGAATATAGGTGGGTTGGATATCCGTATCAGGTGAGGTTAGTTACTTTTAGATTTCAGTTGTTTTCAGCCATATTATGCAAGTTTATTTTAGTTTTGATATTGTTTCTAGAAGAAGAAGAAGGATCAAGAAGATTTTTTATGTTTTGTGTGTCCTCCATTGAAGGGTTCTCTTGTGCATCTCGGTGTCGCTGATGTAGGATCCTCACTGGTTCAGGTTTAAAAGGTGGTAGGTGTCCCAAAGTGGAAAATTTCATGCAAAAAATCTATAAAAGAAATAAATTAGAATAAAAAAATATAGATAGAGGTGTAAGATAAAACAAATAATTTTTCAAAAAATTTACAAAAATCTTATCAAAAACACGCACTAAAAACTAAAGTGCTCCCCGAAAACAGCACCAAAATTTGACCGTGCTGTCATGACATGACAAATTGATTATGATTTTAAGGTTTATTTGAAGTATATGGAAGACCCTATTTCATATCTCAAAGAGTGTTAATAGGTTTAAAGTATGCGATTTTAATAAAAAGTACTAAAAGGGGTGTGATTTTGTAAATAATTTTCTGAAAGTAACTTAACATTGATATTTGTAAATTTGAAAGACAAAGTGGATTTTAAAAAATATGAGATAAATAAGTGATCATTGTTAAGTTACTATGGAACTTGAAGAGTTCCTTGTACTCAATTTTTTGTTAGGTTTTTTTAATCCTTTAGTTGAGGGATGTCCAAGATCATGGTTCCCCTATTTCCTATTAAACTATTGCACAAAGAACCACCCCTTGATGAAACAATCGAGTTGTAAAGGTTTAGACCACATGCATAGAGTGAGGTTAACGAAAATCATACTGAAATATCATATATGTATGAGAGAAAAATGTTGCTTTTGTTGTCCAATCAGAAAAAACAAATATCCGCACTTGTATATCAAACCAATTTGTATTGAAATGAGAAATGTTTCACTTAATTAAACCAAATCTGTGCATTCAGAGAAGAAGAATATAAAGGTTAAATAGAAGTGAAATAATTAACACACAAATTACACAAAACTAGTGGAATATAAGGTTTTAAAACTCTCTCTTAAATATTTTATCTCCCTTGTAATGATCACCGATCATTTATCTCAACATCGAGAGGAGGAGGAAGCTCGGGTGAAACTCCTTCTTCATTATTGATCCCCCTATAAAGATAGGGGCCTACAAAACAAATAAGATGAGGAAGAGATTACTCTAGGAATCAAAAATGTCAGAGCTTCACTTATGTTTCGAACTAATAAATGGGGTTCCCAAGGTGCCTTTTTATAGCCAAAATAGGAATTGGTTTTTGGCCCCCATATTTTGATAAACTACTTTGAGGATGGTTTTTTTCCACTAGATAGTAGAATCTTTCATTTCAAAAAATTGAGAATTTATAGAGCCAATTTTTAAATATCATCACTAAATTGTTTTAATTATTTGGGCAATCATATCTTGAGATATAAACATATTACAGAACACTTTTTTTGCTTTGTGCATATTCTTTATCCTGGATAAATAACTTTGGTTGGTCCCCTTAATTGTTGAGTGGGGCTTGGGTGTCTTTATACAAGTTGTAGAAAATTTCATTTTGTACCATCCCACAAAATCCATGACCATTTGGATGTGTAGAGTTTTCATAATATACCAAACAGTGCACTGGTGTTCATGGAACCCATGTAGTTTTGGCCCATTTTCCTTCTGGATCATCTCCAGGGCCTCCAAATCACCTCCTCCTACAATTGAATCCTCAAAAAAAGTAACATTTCCATTTTTAATAGTGATAAACTCAAAAGAGTTGAATCGGACATGAATAGAATTTTGTTATTATATATTGAATTTATAATACACATTTAGTTTAATACAATGGTGTAATGGTGAAAATGACATAGTGAATCCCAGTATGATTAGCGCCCCGCATAACATGCCACCACCACCTTAGAGAGATCACCGGGTTCCACATCTTTGACAGGCTCTATTAGTCCTTTATGAGGTCCAGGATTCTAGACTCCCCTTTCTAGATATAAGGAACCAAAAATAAACATTTAATGAGGTTCAGATTCCTAGTTATTCATGATGTGCCTTGGAACAGTAAATTATATAGTTGCCGGAATGCAGGAGGCTTAAAAAGGCAGATCTCACTAATCGTCCAAATTACTAACCCTATCACCGGATCCTGGGACACACCCTAAATCATTTATATTTGTTTAAATACTATATCCAATAATGGGTTTATAACAACATAGTCAGGTTAGGTCTGGCCCCATCATAGGTGGCATGTGTATTCATACAGCCTGACAGTGATAGTGATAATGAAGGTGAGTGGAATTAGGTTCCTAAATGTGGGTCCCCAAAATATGATAACTAGATGTATCGTAAGGCAGTCTCTCATGCCCAAGGTATTATTTGTGCATGTTTGAATCGACCTAATACTTCCTAAGTCACTATGTCACTCGCAACCACAACTTCTGTGTTAACATCATAGTCTTCCTCTCCCCGAAAGGTCATGTACCAGCGACGCAATGGAAATAAGAGTCCCCTATAGATTCTAACCTCATCCCATACACTCGGTGACTTTATGCCCCTATAATTGACATTTTTATTTATAATCCATCCACTGATGGAGGATTCTTCAATTGACGACCAAGGGTATGCTTCAGTTGACACCGTGGAGATGGTAAACCCCTACATGGTTCCCAACAACAAAGAGTTTCGGATGGATCCTCCCAATGTCCCTAGCCAATGCCAACAATGAAAGAGTCGCGGTTATATGATCTGATGAGATGCATTGTTCAGTTCTTCTATCCAATTTGTGTATGACATCGAAATAAGGCAATAGGCCCTGTGTAAAGCTCATCATATGCATCCTTCTCATCTTGTTCCATCAGACTTGCCTTCACTGCTGTTTATGTTACTTGATTAGGAAGAGCCACCATGACCATGCTACGATCAGCCACATGCGGTTGTGGATCTATCTAAGTTATCTATCCCTCATCTGGTAGCTACTCCCCACATTTTGACGAGTGACAAATTGGACTTTCCCAACACCAGTCGGCCATCGGTTCAACCATAAGGGTCGGTCGTACCTCTAACCATAGAACAACATCCTGTTAGTAGAATTTCATGCTTGGCATGGAAGTATGATATCCTTATAAATATTTATATTATTCCTAAAAAGATATCTATTCTTAAGGCCCCTCTCCTATCAGTGGATATGCACGAATACTTTGCCGAGGCTTTAAGAAGCCCCATTTAGTTTTAGATGGAGGTAGCAGCCACAAAATCCTTCCTTACTAAGGTAGTCGAGAATTCTAAATGCTAGTCCATTATCACTTTCTCTAGAGAAGATGAAGGTTCTCCCATACATGGTTATATTCTCTAACTTTATATAACTAGCCATTTCAACAGCATATAGGTTCACTATTTTCTTGTGGACTTGGGATTAGGGATTAACCTTATCCCAACATGGACACTCCATAATATGGGGTTGTCCGAGGATGATCTGAGTCCCTCTGACCTAAAAATTCTAGGTTATGCTAGGAAATAGTAGACACCATTCACAATATTGACCAAAATACCTAGTTCAAGGGACTATTTTCTTGTATCAAGTTCATGGTTGTCTCACATGACACTGCTTACAATGCCTTGATGGGTATGCCATAGATTCACTTGCACGCAACGATCCCTTCTTTGTATCACCAATGCCTTAAGTACTCCATTAATGGTCGACTAGGCATACTACAATGTGTTGAATCTCCCTTTACCTCTTGTGAATCCCTCTACCAAGATGCATACTATTATAAGAGCAAGGACCAGCAGATTCAGTCTAGTGATGTTGAACCCGATACGGCTTCGACTGACCCATGGACAGACCTTGATAATGCCTACATTTTCGAGATCCACTGATTGGAGCCCATGACTCTAGATTTGGGGAAATTATTTGTTACCTCTAGAGTTAGGGGAAAGCACAGTCCCAATTCCAATGGATTATGGAAGACCACCTCATGTTCCTATACAAATCAGGCTCAGGTTATCCCAGAGCCCCCTACTCCCATAAGGTATCATAATGTCCGCCGCATGGAAACGAAAATACGTCATGCATGATTTTTTTGTCAGGCTGGGATAAACTAGCTCAATATGACATGTCACTATGGATTTGATATCATCATGCATGGTCCCTTAGGCTGAATTCCATATTGGATCAATTTGACAACTTTAATATCCATGGATTCGGTAGTAAAATTGTCCCTTGATGTGATGTCCACCGCTTCCCAGGCTAGCACCGATGTCACAATGGAGTATGTCGACTCAGAAGAATCGTATCACCCCAATTATCCCTCCTATGTGAATGATTAATAGGATTTAGAGGATTCTCCTCCCACTTTCAAAGATAGTGTCTCCACCACGGTCGATGAATTGGTACATGTGAACATAGGTAACAATATAAATCTAAAACCCACATTGATTAGCGCCTTTAGGCCTACCGAAGAGCAAAAATGATACATGGACTTCCTGAAGCAGCATCATGATGTATTTTCATGGAGTTATGATAAGATTCTAGGACTAGATCCTTAGGTCTCCATCCACCAACTTGACCTTCCAACAAATCATCACTGTTTCAAACAACCTCCCAGAAAGATGCACCCTTCTCACATTGGAATGGTCGAGAATGAGGCTAATAAGATCATCTAATACAACGTTGTCAAGGAGGTCCAGTACCCCAGGTGGTTAGATAACATTGTCCCCATCATGAAGATGAATGGAGAGATCAGTATCTGCATCGACTTCTGGGTTCCCAATAGTCACTATTTGAAGGATGATTTCTCTCTTCCTATAATGGAATTATTGATTGATGCCACTGCTGGGTTCTAGGCTCTCTCTTTCATGGATGGGTATTTTGGGTATAACCAAATTCGAATGGCCCCCAAGGATGAAGTTTCTATAGCCTTCAGGGAACCAAAAGGTACTTTCTTCTACTGGGTAATGCCCTTCGGTCTAAAGAATTCAGATTCCACCTATATGCGTTTCATGCATTGCATATTTAAGCCGATCCTCATGACATTGGTGTCATGATATGTTTATGATCTGGTGGTCAAATCTTTATAGTGCTAGGACCATCTTAAAGGTCTCATGAAATTGTTTTTTTCCCTCTGATCCTGACTTCTGAATATGGAACTCTTGAAGTGTGCCTTCGGGGTCACCACTAGGTTGTTTCTAGGCTTCAGTGTCATATATTGAGGCATTGAGATTGATCTGGAGAAAATGAAGTCCATCATCTAGATGTCCCCTCCAAGCCACATTTGGGAGCTTCATGGTTTTCAAGGCCACTTTTTCTATATATGCTGATTCATCGCAAATTTGGATGGAAAGTGTATGACCATTTCTAGGATCATGATGAAATGTGGTGATTATCAATGGGATGAGAAGTTTCATACTGCTTTTGATAAAATCAAGTAGTACCTTGTACAAACTGTAGTCTTGATGCCACCCATTTCTAGAAAGTTTCCAGTCCTTTATGTGACTACCCTAGAGTGATATTTTGATGCCCTTCTCTCCCAAAAGAACAACAAGGGAACATAAAATATTTTATACTATCTTAATTGAATGCTCCTCAATACAGAGACCAGATATTCCTCTATCAAGAAGAGTTATCTTCTACTGGTATTCACAGTGCTAAAATTGTGACATTAATTACATCATCATGAGATACAACTGGTGTACTGAGTGGATCTACTAAAGTACATTATTTACCAGCCTATTTTGAAAGTTTGTCTAGCTCAGTGGGTAGTGGTCCTCTAGAAGTTCTACATCATACGTTTTCTCTAGAAGGATATCAAGGGATAGGCACCGGTGAAATTTCTTACCACCCATCCATCTCCAGCAAACCAGTCTCTAGATATTGATTTTCCAAATGAGGCAATCCTCTCAGTAGAGAAATACATTCCTTATTGGCAATTGAAATTTGATGGAGCTTCTCGAAGCCCTACCGAAAAAAGGCTCAGTGATCCCAGACTCAACAGAGTGGGCCTAGGTATCATCTTCATCATGCCAGTCCATGTTGTTCTACCATATCCATTCCTGTTGTCAGAGGGCTGCACCAACAATAAGGAAGGGTACCAGGATCTTATCACTGGTCTCGAGATGTCCCTTGATATCGAAAATCCCCACTTTCATGTGAAAGGGGACTCCAAACTAGTCATCAATTAGATCAATGGTGACTACGTCATCAAGAAGCCATAGCTCATACTACTTTTAGAACGTACCCACCCATTGGTGGCTCAATTTCCATCTCTTCAGGAAGTTACTTAAATCCTTTTTTCATAGAACAGTCGATCCAACACCTTTTCCAGCTTGGATTCATCACTTACATATCCTAATTAAAACTATTGGATTATCTATGTGGCACATAATATATTCATGGATATCGTTACTTCAGACAATGATGATAGCCTGCAAGAAAGCCACCGTACCACGAGTGCCTCCACATCAAGACCCCAAGGTACCCCTTCCATAGTGTTTAAGTAGCTCCTAACTAGAGGACCCACTTTATCTAGTATCTCGATCTTTCTCATCTCCTAGAAGATCCAGCTGAGTGTGAGAGAATCTGATGGCACGCATAACAGTTCACCCACTAGATTGGTCCCAGTCTTGGGAAAATCTTCTACAGACACAGGTTTTATGGGATTATCCTACATTCCATTCAGGGATTTGATATTTCTTAGTTCATGCAGTAAGTTTATGTCAGTTCCTACGGAGGTCATCTGACAGGACCGAAACTCTCTCACCAGTTTTTAATATTGGTGTATTTTTTTCCCGCCCTAATATGTGATTGCATCGAGCTTTCCAAGAGGATATATGCATTTCAAATCCATGATAATTTTTTTAATCGGCCTCCATAGCATCTCCACACTACCAATTACTCTTGGAATTTTGCGATCTTGGGACTTGATTTCATGGGACCATATCCACCAGCAACATCTCACAAGGTTAGGTTCACACAGACCGCTACATATTTCTTTTACAAGTGGGAAGGGGCAGTTCTACTCAAGGAATTCAAGGCCCATTCTATATTTAAATTTGTGAGCTCCAATATCATCTAATAATTTAGGGTCCCTCAAGATGTCCTAACCGATAATGACACAAAATTCCAGGAAGATGAACTGAAGAAGTTGTATGCAATGTACAACATTAGCTCTAATATTACCTCATGCTATCATGCTCAAGAAAATGGGAAGATCACGGAATTAAAAAAACCCTCTCTAACATTATGCAAAATATGGCTGGTCATCACAAGAAGAGTTTTCCAGAAAAACTCCCAAATACCCTCTAGGACTATCAGACAAGAACTCGTAATTCCACTCAGGTGACCCCATATTCCCTGGTGTATGGGACAGAGGCAGTCATTCTCATAGAGATTTAGTTTTCTTCATTGAGGATAGTTTTCTACAATTAAAAGACACCAAATAAGGTAGCTAATATCCATCTAGATGAATTAGAAGTGTTGAAATAGAATAGACTTCATGTCCTTCACAATCTGGAGAGTCATCAAAACAATATAGCTAGAGCTTTCAATAAGAAAGTTTTCATTAGATCATTCTTACAAGGTGACGTGGTGTTATCCCTAAGAATTCCAATGATACCTAGTATTAAACCACCCAAATTAGAGCCCAAATGGAAAGGACATTACATTATTCACAATGCGTACCCCAATGGCATATACTTCCTAGTTACCAGGGATGGTGAGCATATAACTCCTCTAACCAATGCCAAATTCATCAATAAATGATTTTCCTAAGTGATCCATATTCCCGCATAACATCAAACTATACCTTCCTCACAGTACAATGTTAAAATACATGATCTGTCCAAGCTGAAGGATGTAAAACTACCCATCACCCATCACATATGACATTAAACTACTTTGTTTTCCTGCATGACATTAAACTACAAGTGGAAATTTCATCAGTGGTCCCAAACCCAATATTCCATATCTCCCCTTTGGTCTAGCCCTTTTTCCCAGATGATTCTCAAAACACATGGTGTGGTGTGGGCTTATGTCCTCATTCATGTTGAGTTTATCATGATCACACCATGTATCCCCATATTTGGATATCTCTACCTCTTTCATCCTTACCACATGATATTAAACGGAACGATCATATTCATGAATCATGTGTCCCCTTGATTTGGGCCTCTATCAACATTAACATTCGAAAATCCCCCTGAACGACATGGATTCCAGGCCTCAGGGCTCTCCTACCATCTTGGGCCAATGACTCCAAGGAATTTGGATGAAAATTTGATACAAGTCCCACATTGAGAATATGGTCAGTAGTAGACTCTCATTTTTTGTTCCCATTTCAGGTCATAAGATATGGATTTTTAGTTCTGAACACTGTCAACAACCATCTTTCATTATTGTCACCACCCCTATATGTCCCAAATATTAGGTGCAATGATCCATTATTTTCTTATATCTCTTCGAATGTCAGCGTGCCTTAATTTGGGATGTTGTTATAGTTAGGATCAACCCTACTCGATCTCTTTCCTTTATTGTCGTGCCCTTATATACTGGGGATAACCTCATCCCATTAACTATTTTTCACACCGAGCATTTCTCATGTGGTATTAAGAGATTTGGTAAGAAAATACTCACATAAATTGTAATGTAATCATGGTATAATCTCTATGAACATAAACTAAGATCACCACCGTCCTCACTGCAAGACGTTAAACTACATGATCTATCTGAGATGAAGGACATAAAACTACTCAGCACCCATCCCACTTGATGATAAACAACAATATGGTATGGAATTTCTGTCTATATCCCTTCTTTAGGTCCCTTGACCTTTCCAGCCCCTGGCCCAAACAATCACTTAGTATTGTGTGGTGTGGTATAGAATCTATTTCCTCATTCACATAAGGATATTTTTTCCACACAACACACATCCCTTTGACACACCCCTCCATCATCCATCATCCTTGCCTCAAGAAGATAAAGTTCATGGGTACCACCAGTTATTACACATCCCATAATTTTGGTTTCCATCATCTTTCACATCTCAAAGGACCCTCGAATGTCATGGATTCCTGGCCTCAGTGCTCTCCTACCATATCAGGCCAACATCCCCTTGTATTACGGATGAAAATTTGATACAAGTCCCACATTTCAAATATGGTCAGCATTCAACACTTATTTGTTTTCCTATTCTAGTTCATGATACAATTACTATGTTGAAAACATGGTCATTAGTTATCCTCAATCGTTGTTGTCATTTTTTGGCCTCCCAAATGATAGGCATCGTGATTCACCCTTTCCACCCATCTATCCCACACACACAGTTCGACCACTATGACCATAAACTAAGATATACCACATCTTTTTCTAATGATGTTAAACTGCACGACATCTCGAGATCTACGTTTGACTTGATTACCATCTTCATGGGATACGTAGTAAAATCTAAAATTTTTGTCTTAGGGTCCATCCCAAGTTTGTCTATCCTTTCTCTCAGTCTCTTGATCATAGTTATATCTGGGAATTGTGAATGGTGTGGTGTATGTGGGTTTACACCCTCATTCACATTGGGTTATTCTCCATGCCAAACACATTCCTCGTCAAGGTACCCCCTCGTATATTTTTCCTTACTACATGATGTTAAACTGCATGCCACTTTAGAACTAATTATGGAATTATTCTAATCCTCATGAGATACAAAATAAAACACAAAATTTTCATCTTTAGGTCCATCCCTTTTTCTTGGAAACTTCCTCATCTTTTATGGACCCTGGGAATGAGTTCTTCGAGAGGGGGTATGTAGTGTGGAATGGTCTTATGTCCTCATTCACATCAGTTTTAAAATAGCTTCTCCATAGACCTACCTCTTGAGAGTTATTCATCCCCCTTTACTCCACTCAGCTTCTCGAGTCATCTACTCTCAAATTGGGCCCCTTGACCCTATTTGGAAATTCACCAATGTACCCAATATGAATCTGTTTCAGGACCTAGAGTTCCAGATTCTAAATGGTTATTTTTTAATCCATTCCCATGCTTCAAGATTCTATTTATTTTGTCTTTCATCATATTTCACATCAAAAAGGACTACAGAATGGTACAGATGCTTGTCCGTATAGCTCGCATACCATTTCGGGCCAACGTCCTGGAGGGTCTTGGTTGAAAATTTGATACAAGTCCCGCATTGTTAATTTTCTCTGCGGTTGACACTCATTTGTTTGTTCCCATTATAGATCACATGATATGGGTGATGTGTTTCGAACATGGTCAGTAGTTATACACTATTGTTACGCCACCCCAATTAAGCCCTAAATATTGGTTACGTGATTTACATCATTTTTCCACTCCATCATTTCCAAGTGGAATTTCGACACTCTTGGTGTTATCCATCGCAGTGTGTTTTCACATTAAGAGGAAGAATCCATAGAGTGGTGTCATTCAAGGTTGCACACCATTCACCCTTTTTTTATTCCATGTGTTGTGATGACCTTCTCCTCCCTTGTCTCCCACATCAAACGTGGCTCATGTGGGCTTAGGGATTTTTTCAAGGTTAACACCCACTTGGAGGGGTCTTAATTATTTTGGTCCAAGCTCTACAACCTTAAAATAAAATCTCCCCACATTCTTATTGTATGACATTAAACTTTACGTCACTTTCAGAACTATGTACATCTTGATTCTCATCTTTATAGGATATATAGAATCACCCGGACATTTTGTCTCTCTATCCAGCTCAGGCTCCATTAATTATCTTTTTTGTTCATCCTTTTGGCCCTAAATCTTATAGGATTGTGTGGTGTGGTGTATTTGGGTGTATTAATTCCTTCACACTAATTTTGAAATAGTCACACCATGTACTCCCCTTTATAATCTAGTCTCTCCTGCCTCTCATCCCGCATGATGTTAAACGGAAAACTTAGAACTACATGTGGCTTGATTCCCATCCATGTGGGATACTTAGGAATGCCCATAAATTTCATCTTTAGGTCTAGCCCCAAATCCTCTGATATATATTTTCCACTTAGCCTGAGGTTTCTCCTCTGGAGTTACACACAATGTGGTTTGGACCTTGTCCTCATTCATGTCGGGTATGATTTTTCACACCTTGCACATTCCATTTAAAACCTCATTCTTCTATATTCTTCTAATCCATCTAAATTTAAACTATTATTCCTAGTACCACATGAATTTAAAATATTTCATATTTGCTGCACGGCGCTATAATGAATTGGTTGGTCCTATCATATGACCCTAAACTATGACATTATCGTCCTGGCTGCACGATTAAAAATTTCACTTTATTATGGTCTCCTCACTGGAGGGTACTTCATATTTGTTATCATTTCTCCAACATATAATTTTTCTAGTACTAAATATGGCTTAATTCTTATAGATACTCCCACATTCCCTGTCTTATATTTTTTTTCTTCACAAAAAAACACATCCACCCTAAAGAACAAACAAGGTCCATGAAATGCTGTCTCTTTTGGTGCATGGGCTAGACCTACACGACAATATTTCACTCAACAATGGTACCCTACCTTTCCCAATCATGAACTATGTGTGTGTTTATTCTCATCCATGGGGTATACATAGGAATTCCCATACAATTAATCCCTGGGTCTAGCCCTAGGTACCTTAAATCATGTCCTCTTTCTGGACCCTTGGCCCAAACTCTGTTGGGGACATGTGGTGTGGTGAGTACCTCTTATGTCCTCAGTCACGTTGTGTTTTTAAAAAATGGAACCATGCATATCGCTTGTCTCTTCCCAACCTAGTTTGAGTTCTATGCCCATAAACTAAGATCATCCAATGAGAACTACGCATTGGGTTTGGCTACATTTTCAACCTACGTGAATCCCATTAAAAAAAGTTCTATCTCAATGGTTCTCTCTATGACCTTAAACAAGGATTTTACATCCCCACAACCCTTTTCCTTGTAAAGGGATTCGAATCCCTCTATATGACACATTTCATTGGCATACACAAATTATGTCGTGGCAAAGAACCCAACATATGGGATTCCACATGGACATTCCCTCATTTCATGTCCATGTCTCATGAGCTATTTATTTGGATTTCCATCCACTTCCTTACCTAAAGGAACACCATAAAAGTACAGTTTCGTGGCCTATGGATCAACTACTATCTAGGGATAATGTTCCAGAAGACTAATGGATGACATTTTGTGATAGGTCCTATGTTTCAAACATGGTCAATGGTCGACCCCCATTTTTTTATGCCCACACCAGGATAACGTGAAATAGATGTTGTGTTTTGGACATGGTCAATTGTTATCTTCTATCATCAAGCCAACAACATTTCAATCTAGATCTTGGGTGACGTGATTCACATCTTTCCACTCCCTTTTGTTCTAGTGGAATTCTAACAAAATCATTTTTACCCCTCTGCACATCTATGTGCATTATGTAGGTGGGTCAGTAATATCAGGACATCATTCATCGTGTGTTCCATTTACCCTATTGTGTGACTCTATGTACCAGGAAAATCCCATCACTGCTCTTTATTTCCCAAATCATGAATGAACCATGAGGGATTAGTGGTTTTGGCAGGGTGTGTGTTGGTGTAGCTAAACTACACATGAATTTTTTCCCACATGATATTAAACTGTAGTCTGAGAACTATGTATGTCTTGATTCATGTCCTAATGGGGTACGTAGGAAATCCCAAACACTTTGTCTAGGGCCCAGACCAAATTATTCCACCTCTAGTCTAGAGCCTAAAGGATCCCATTGGGAACACTTGGTGTGGTGTGGAATGTTTAGTCCTCATTCACGTTAGGATAACTACCACACTACACATATCCTTTCTCAGTAACAACATCCTCAATTTATGAATTTAAACTAGGATTCTACCCTGGATAAGTTTAGGATTCCCTAAAATTATTATGGGATACTTTAGCTTCTCCACCAGAGAGTTTTTCCCTCACCATTGTGGGTCTCTCACAACATGACACATTCATAACTATGTATGGATTCATTATCATCCTCATGGGATATGTAGGAAAACCCGGGCATTTCACCTTGGGTCTAACCCGAAAATTATTCTTTTCAGGACCTTGGACAGAGATCTCTATTGGAGACACATGCTCTGGGGAGAACATCCTTAGGTCCTCATTCATGTCGGGTTTATAGTAACCGCTCGCGTACCCCTTCATAGGTCCATTCTCCCCACGTGCTTTTCATATGATGTTAAACTGCATGGTTCTTTCTGAACTACGTATGTCTTGATTACTATCCTTATGGGATACTTAGGAACACCCATGCATTTCGCCTCGAGTCCCGCCCAAAAATGTTGAACTATATATGGCCTGATTCCATCCCTAGCAAGATATGTAGTGGCATCTAGATGTATAGTTCCTAGATCTATCCACATGCTTTTAATCCCTCTGCACGGCCATCCTAGAATCTTCCCCCTTTGGGGACCGTTCATTACATCCTTCCTCACCATACGATGTTAAAATTTGTCCATATCATCCTCTTTTTCATGATTTAAAACTACACGTCGCTCTAGGCTTTCACCAGAGATATCCATTCAAGAAATGAATATGATCCCTGATCAGACTAATGCACTCACCTAATGTGTTTTCATCAATGTGGCATAATTTCATGAGTGTTGGACTCCATTTTAACAACCCATCACTCCACCCTCCACACTTTGTGTGCCCTTTATTTGGATCCTCACCTCATTTCATGCATAAAAGAACTCCCTAACAGTATAGATGGTTGGCCTATGGATTTCCTACAATCCTGGGATAACATTTTGAAAGGCTAATGGGTGACATTTTTAGTTAGGCCACATTTTTCGAACATGGTCAATGATCAGCCCTCATTTGTTATCCCCATTTCAGGATAACACATTAAGGATACTATGTTTTGAATACAATCAATAGTTATCATTCATTTTCATTCCATCCCTACATTATTACAAATTTTGGGTACCGTGATTCACACATTCTACACCCCTCTATTTGGATTGATTCTGACGCCCCTGGCATTACCCTTGTTTTGAACTAGAGCACATTGGGAAAATAAAAATTCAATAGTCAGGCCTCTCTATTTCTTCCCATAAATCTAGATCGGTTGTTCATATCACAGATGCATGGATCTAGGTTAGAACTCTCATATTCAAGTAGAATAACGACGTGGTCACTTTTTGTTTCTCGCATCAGGCACAACTGACATGTTCTTAGGGATAGATCACTAAATATTTCATGAAAGTGATGGAAATGTTGGAAAACAAAATAAATAATGGGAATCCATCCTAAAAAAACATAAATTATGTTTATATTTTCATGAAAATTAATGTGACCAAGGATTACCCCGTCCCATAGATGGGTTGACCTCTTCAATGGAGCTTCCCAGCATCGCCACTCTCTGTATGGTTGCATCCAAGATCCAGTATTTCTTGTTATGCTCCCACTCCTCCTTGATGAAAATGGGGTGTAATTCATCAGCCTTGATTTGGGACCAATCCTTGTCAACTTGGATAACAGCCATCTCTACAGAGGATCGTCTCATCTATTCATTGGCCTCTTCTAACTGAGCCTTCAGTCATTATACGAGCCTTGATTATGAGCCAATGAAAGCAGAGTACTCACTATTCCACACTCTCAACTATTGGATCTCATTATCATCCTCCTGTATTCTCTTGATGTTCACAGATTTCTTCTTCTACCAGCCCACATTGAGGTTGCGGTCATATTCCCATATTTTCTCTGCCATGAAGACTCAGTTGAGCATCTAAGGACATTGTGTATCCAATCCTCTAGTGCATAGTTTGTTAAGCCAGGAATGATGCCTCCCCATCTGGTCTATCCATTTTTCTTTTGGGGTCTTTCCAATGAAGCGCTTGATCAACTTCCATGACAGGAAACATATGGTATTTCTATCCACTTCATTGGAAGTCGGCGTGTCTTTGTCCTCAGGGTCAGTAGGTTCATATATGGGGAACGCCTCTAGGAAATCATCAGCAATATCTTTATACAGTTTCTAATTAGCTAGATCAGGCCTCATGTTGTCTGATTGATCCACGTCATTAGATTCTACCTTGATGACATTAGGTTCCATCTTTGTGACGGTCCCACCTATGATTGGGAGCACTATAGTTTGGTTAGTATGGGTGTCCACTTCCACAACCACCATCATTACTCTAGTAAAGGTAGTTTCAGGAGCATTGGACATCCTTACCAATGTGACCCATGCCATTTGAAGAACTGTGCATGTGAGAATACACAGAAATCAGTTCTCCAGATTCAATGTATAACAGCTGAAAATTCTATGAAGAAGACTTACAAAGATCAAATAGTTTGTCCTGACCCTGAGCTATTGCCACTGGGATGCCAATGTGTGGCCCTTCATATATGGTGGGGAAATATGAAGACTCCTAGAGAACCAACATCGGTGTCGCATCCCCACAAGGCATTGTAATCACCATCGTCATAGGTGTATATCAGAAAGTCGCATCCACTATTATGTGGGAGTGGGTTTTGCATATGAGACCCTCCTTCATAGGTAAAATTTTAGTTGGGAAGGCCTATGTGACCTGAATGAGGACCATAAGAAAATGGTTAAGGGTTTACCTCAAGAGCTTCTACAAGATCTTCCAGCTCTGAGTTTGTAACCTCACCTTCCATTGGGGGGGGGGTCCCTCTACCAGCCTCTTCCTCCCAGGAGGAATCGTCTAATTATTCTGATAGGGGGAAGTGATCCCCAAAATTCAGTGGTAGATAGTAGTGGAGGGACTGTTCGATCGAGGATCACTTTCACCCGATCCTTCATTGGATGTAGAGAAACTCGAGAGTATACAAAGTCCTTCAGCTCAGTGATATACTTCTCCCCTTCCTCCAGAGATACAACAAAGTTAGCCCTGGAGCGAGCAATCCCCAACAAATCCATCCTGAGATGGTTAAGATGGTTCCATATCTAGGAAGAATTGAAGAATTTTTTATTGAAATCCAAGATTTCCCAAGACTTTGAAAAACAATGTCCTCAATCATGTCTATATGGTGTAGATTCTTCCCCATATCCGGAGTCGGTATCCTATGGAACCCCATAGGTGGCCTCCAGTCTGGCTGGCTTTGCTCCTCTGGGACCATCAGGTCTTTCACTGCCACATGCCTCTTGATTAGTGTGGGACTCACTGCTATGGTAGTCCCACCACTACAGGATGTTCTTTACACCTTCCGGGCCAGACCACGAGGTTGGGAGGGTACCCTACCACTAGCATGGATGGTCTTTCACTTCAACATCTCTCCTAGGTAGGCTGCCTCCTAGATCTTGGCATATTTTTTCACTAGCCCATAAATAGCTGTGGGTGGAGGTAGCTCATTCCTCATATTCTCATCCTATAGTGTGATCATGATCCAAATCTACCTCATCGCACATGGATAGTCCTCATGGAACACAACCAAGTAGACATGCAGGGTGAGCCTCTACATGCACTGGAATTGCCTCGCGAGGTGGTGTGGGGTGTATGTCTCATAGAGAGGCTCACGATCAACCTACGCCACCAAGACTCTATCCCATAAGAACAGGATGTGGGAATGATGTTCCTCTGTTCCCTGGCAATCATCATTGAACACACATGTTGGTAATGGGAACAGACGAAAGTTTAACTTGTCCACATTCTAGACTCGATTCAGCACTAGAGGCAGGGTTAGCTTGGTCAGGAAACTCCTCACCAAATTTAAAATAACCTATCGAAAATCTGACCCTGGAGGGAAAATGGGGTTCGGGTACTCATAGGCACCCATATGCTCTTATATCCACCCACATAGAAGATGGAGTGGCCAAGACACCCTATGTGAATTATTCCCCTCATTGATATACCACAGATCTTTGTACAACTTATACAGCATCGGGATACCTAAATTGATCCGCTCCCCCATTGCCAATATGGATTCCATGATAAACGTGCTCAGTTGTACACCCATGTTTGTATACCTTACTGGCAGTATCCATCAACAAATGATCACCAAAATGAACACATCCAGCCTAACCACTATTTTATTCTCGGTACTCACACATGAACTTTTATTTCTTCCATTGTTTATCCTCCATGCGACTCTAGTATGAGTTCTCTATGTTGTGCTAGACCCCCTTCAAGAAAGTGGGAAGACTCACAGGAAAATTTCCAACTAATGGATAATTTAGGAAGCACCTGAACCACTACTTAAAATGGAAATACCTCACTGAATACTTTTTCTTTCCTTGCACCAGGTCCATCAATGCCTTTTCTAGCGATGAAATCTTCTCTAGGTCCTCCCCTGTATTCTCAGTGGGGAGGAACTCGTCATAAATCACCCACAATATAGGAATTTCCTAGATTTTTTGCAGGTCCTAGAGATAGATATTGACCTCCCCATGGTGAAGATAGAAAGTATCGGCCCTCAATGGACACATGATCAGTAACTCTGGCATCAGTTTATTCAGCTAGTAAATATGGAATTTGGCTTCCCATGACACCTCATACAGGCCCACTCAACTCATCTCCACCCCAAACTCATCGCAAGAGGCACATACCCAATAATCCCATGCCAAATAATCTGTTAAATTCCCACCCTAGCGTAGATCCCACCCATTAGTGGACCCCTTCTCTGGGTTCCCCAGGTCCTCCTTCAAAATGGTGTGGTACTGCATGGGAGATACCTATGGATACAACGCCTTCCCATCAATGTTGTTAACGTGGTTATACAAGTAGTCATCATTGACAGGTGTATAATCCTCCCAAGTATGACCATCTACTAAATTGAACCACTGACGTTGACATAGTGTACTCCTGAACCAATTGGCTGGCCTGTCCCTGCTTTCCATGGGAATGAAAACACCATCCCTCATACCAAACCGCATAGAGGTAGTCTTTTGAACAAGGTGTAGTTTTTCCAGATGTCTGAAAATAGCTCCACCAGGGCTTCATGGTCTGAATGGATCCGCACACACTACTTGATGCCCAGGTTATCCACCATCTCTTCCTTCCTTGTAGTATCCACAAGGACCCCCTAACATATCCTTGGTGATCCATTCAATCCAAAAACATCAATTGTTTTTGTTCTAGATCACAGAGCTTGATCACGGACCTCGATCATAGAGACAGGTCATTGAGCCTTACCACAGACCTCACAGGCACAAGCCACAGAGCACATGGTCATAGAGTCAGATGACTCGATGTGTGCCACAGTGAAAAAACAACTCATTTCATATTGAGCGACCACAGACCGTGTGGAGATTCATGAATCAAGATCCCAAAAATGAGTAGATTAGTAAGGAAAAATGAAGGGTCATCCTACCCTATTTATAGAATAAAAACTCTATGTTTTGTGGCACGCATGAACATAGTGATTTTGCGGCATTCTCAACCAGTGTGCCGCCTCTCAGCATCATGACCCTACATAATGATCTTGCTTTGCGATTGGCCTAAAATTTTTGGTGATCTACCCTCAGACTTCGACCCTTTCTTTCTCCTCAGATCCATGTTTGAGTGGGGGGGGGGGGGGGTTGGTGACAAACTGTGTGAATAAGGAAAATATGAAATGGGAACACCAATACAAAAGGGGATACTTTACACAACATCCTCACAGATCTCTTTATCACCACTTTCATTGTGAATCCCCTCAGTACTACGGTTGGCACAAAGCAATGGCCACCTCTATGATCACCTCTGAGTAAAAAGGCATAAGGCTCTGCTGTAATGACACAATTTATGGAAGCCTATGCAATCACCATAGAAATAATTAAGGAGGCCTCTTATTTGGGGAGGGGATGACGGTCGACTCTATGGTTATAAAAAACTTGACAAAATTCTCTTTTGATTACAAAGTGCCATGTGGCTTCACAATGAGATATCAGAGCTTCACACCACCTATTTCATATAAATACTAGGCTTCCCTCATACCCAAAGTATGGATACCCAAACATTTCTCTTTCCCATCTCTCAATTCTCAAATCAACCTCTTCTCGTAGAAAAATTGAAAAAATGAGCTCTTCAAGGTATTTTAACATTGCGAAGAACCTTCCCCTTAGCTAAAATATAACCCCTCTTCAAGAAGGGATTCCCTTCATGGAGACCACATGCTATCATAAAGAAAGGATCTCCCTAAGGGAACCAATGTCTTCACAAATCACTCATGCTTCGTGAAGTACCTTCCATCCACATGTGGACCCCATGCTAAGGCAGGATCACGATGCTTCACGAAGTACATCGCTTTGTAGTTCTATGATTTACAAGTCACCCATGCTCCATAAAGTCCTACACCGCATAATCACATTTCCTTTATGAAGCACCCTTTATACACCTAAATACTACACACCTAGGATAGTAAACCCCACTTCGTGAATCTTACCCCTTCACAGAGTCTCTCCACTCTGTGGATCACAAGAGCTTCACAATGTACTTTTATGTGAACCCTTTGGCTTCACAAACCCTTCCCCCATAAAACCCTCCAGATTTGTATAAAGTGATTTCATGGTCCCTTGGGTAGTGTTCCACATTGCATTTCTTATCCTCATGCTTCTTCGCAGTGGCATGCTAATGACTATTGCTTCATTGCACAGCCACACTAATGTGAGCCCCACAATGGATCACACCACAACCCCGTCTCCATATGGCATTACAAGTGCATTCCCTTCACCAAGGGTTAAAGTGTTCTTGTATGTGTAAGTGCTAGGGATGAGGAGTGCATCCTCATCATCCAAGCTACAATACGTTTAATTTACGAGCACTGTCATCCTTAGTACATGATGATAAACTATGGCCTCACCCGATGTAATGAACACAGGGTGCCCCGCCTCAGACATTTTTCATGCCCATTAATCTCCACAAGAGTGAGATCTTCCTCACATGAAATTATATCCTCTTTTATGGGATGAAATCTATCTACAGGGAAGGTAAACTATCTTATTGTTATCCACAAGCCTTTCTTGTAGGAGGTAGCATACATTCTCCTCATCTATTCTTTCATGTGTGAAGTACAAAGGAGAGATAGGAACATGGACATTTGTTACCCAATCCCTCAACCTTTTGGATTTATTTCCAATGGGCCTCCATCCTTGAGTAGGACTCAATCTCCATCTCCCCAGGAATCCAACCAAGTGTAAGCCCCATTATATTCCTTGCAGATACACCTTTCATGACATGGTCATCATGTCTTTGCTGCCTCTTGTATCTCATACCTAGAATGACTCACATGGTCTTAGAGTAAGCATCGACCAAGACATCCTCTCTAGGCCACCGTAGTGTGTATGCCCTAATACCACCATTCTGAACTATGTGGACTTTTATCCTTTCCCATTTCTGATCAAGGTTCAAAGGAATCATCCCTGAGGTTCAATCCCATCATCCATCAGTCCCAACAACTTTGTGTCGGTTCACCTCAATCATGCATGATGTTAAACTGTATCCCCCTTCTCATCCCACATGACACAAAACTGCATGAATTCGAACTACATGGGTTTTAATCCCTTTTTCCTAGACATGGTACATAGGAAGCCTCAATGATGTTTAACCCCAAACACTGGTAAACCTATACAAGCTACATGGGTTTTGATCCATGTCTCATAGAAAATGTATCTAGGAAGCCTCCTTGAGGATCAACCCCAATCTATGGAAATCCATTGTATTCCTCATTGTTGGGATCCAACTCTTTGGTCCACCCCCATGAATTAGACCATCCCTTGGGACTCTAAATGAACGTATTCCCCAACATCATATGTAGGTCAATGTCCTCTATGTACACCCCAATCCTATGAATTCGAACTATGTGGGTTTTGATCCCTATCTCCTAGACAGGGTATGTAGGAAGCCTACCTGTGGTTAAACCACAAACACTGGTAAACCTATATGAAATACGTGGGTTTTAATCCCAATCTCCTAGACATGTTATGTTGGAAGACTCCTTGAGGTACAACCCCAAACACTGGTAAACCTATATGAACTATGTGGGATTGGATCCCTGTCTCCTAGATAGGGTACATAGGAATCCTCCCTTTGGTTCAACCCCAATCACCGGTAAACCTACACAATTACATGGGTTTTGATCCCTGTATCCTTAAAAGGGTATATAGGAATGCTCCCCAAGGTTCAACCCCAATCTGCGCTAAGTTGTAATATCCCCCTTTATTGGGATCCAACTCTCTATTCCACCACTAGGAGTTATACCAACCATTGGACCTCTAATCATGCATACACCCCATCATCATCACCGGGTGACTATCCTCCATGCAAAATCTGATCCTATGAATACGAATTACATGGGTTTTGATCCTTGTATCTTATACAGGGTACATATGAAGCCTTCCTGAGGTTCAACCCCAAACACTGGTAATCTTTGGTGTCCCATTTACTGGGACCCATATCCTTGGTTTGTCCCAGTGGCGTCAGACTAACTCTCATGCTACTAACCATGTGTAATCCCCAGAATGTCATCGAGTCGTTGTTCTCTACACACACCTTAATCCTATGTCCCCATACTGAACTATGTGTACTTTTATTCACTGTCATAGGGATACACAGGAAGCCTCCTTGAGGTTCAAACCCATGATCCATCTCTCATCCTAGTCTCTCCCTTGATCCTTTTCATTTTGGGAAGGTCATGACCTTACCAAATGGTTATACTTTTTCTAGGTCCCATCCATGCATCCATTCTCATGGGCTGCCTCCTCAGGTGTCCAATCATCACACCAAAATATGTGGACTTTGATTCCCTGTCATAAGGATACATAGAAAGCCTCTCCGAGGTTCAAGACCAACACTACCGTCGGCTTCACGACAACTCCATCTCATTAACCACCCACTTTATTCAACCTTTCATCACCCATCCTGATTCTTACTCAAGACACCACATCCCAGTGGGATCATGTCATCCACCTGGGGTAGCTAACCATGTATAATTTTCTCACAATCCATTACCATCCAACCAAGACTTCTCATCTTATGATGGGTCATTATCCATGCATAAGTACCAACATTTATTTGGGTTGTTTTCTTTTGAATACACCCTAATTCATAATGCTTTGAACTACATGGGTTTTGATCCATATTGTCTATACAGGGTATATAGAAAACATCCTTGAGGTTCAATTCTATCCAATGGTAATCCTTGGTTTTCCCCCTTTTTAGGGTGCAGTTTTCCTAATCCACCCTTTGAGGTGTGCATATCCACCTTCATGGTGTTATATATTCCCTTTATGGGACACACCACCTCAGATCTGTCCTCATTAGGTGTTCTAATCCATCCATCTGGTAAACCTTCAGGGCGATCCCTCATAAGTATGTTCCAATCTTATTCGTCTATAGGGGATGTTCTAATCACTCACATATCATCTATGTAAGACATTAAAATCGTGGCCTATCTTGTGTTAAACATGAAATTCCTGAGGAAAACCTTAGCAGACATGCCTTTGGCATAACCATCTTAGCTAGATGTTAAAATCACAGTATACCCTGTGTCAAACATGGGAATTTGAGGAAAAATTCCAGGACATGCCTATGGAATATAATTCACCGCACTAGATGTAGGATGCCTCAGGCTTCTGTGACCTAGAGAAGTCCTATCAGAAGGGGAAGAAACCCAAACTCATCAGTGTTTTTGAATCCAGACATGCTAGTGATGTCCAACATGACTACTCCCCCGATTGAAGGTTGTTACGCTGAATTTACCCCTTGTAATAACCTGACAGAAGTAGTGTAATTAACCAGTGGCCATGAAAATATGATGCTAGGTAAGAGTTTCACAAAAAATGCCTTCATCATTATGGGAGACCTGGGTTGGGCAAAAAATTACCAGGAAGAATCCACATAAGGAGGAATGGACATCCCATCATCCTGTTTTGATCAAAGGGAAAACATCCCTAAATAAGCGATGGATGTGGCCTGCCTTTGGAAAGTGGTAATGAGGGAAAAAACATAGTGCGTCCTCGATGGATGGATGTGTGTCCTGAAGAAAGCATAATAAAAATAGATCTTATAGAGAATATATCTCAATTCATGGTATTCATTAAATTTTATACTGAGGAATAAAATTCTATAGGGATGTTAGAACCATTACCCATACCAAGATGAAAATGGAAAGGCATCACCATAGATTTAGTTATCAGACCCCCAAAATAAATGAAATCCATAATAAAATTTGAGTTTTAGTTGACCACCAAAATAAGTTAGAACACATTATTGATATCATAGAATATTATCAACTTGATTAGTTTTCCATGATATATAATAAGGAATTGTAAAGGTTTCATGGAGTTCCCTACTTTATATTATCTGATTGGGATCCAATGATCACCTTAGTGTTCTTGAGAAGTCTTTAGTAAGATATAGATATAGAGTTGTGTTTTAATATATCTTATCATCCTTAGATAGATGGTAAGTATAAGATACCATTCAAACTCTAAATGATTTGTTGATTTCCTCTTTTCTAGATATGAATGGTTCTTATAATCAACACATACCACTTATCACATTATATTTTAATAATATATTTTACTCCAAAAATCAGATGGATCATTATAAATATATCTTTGTAAGGAAGTAAATAATACTAATGTGTTGGGATAATGTTATATAACAAAATATATTTGTACAAATTCTATCTGAGTAAATCATAGAGAAAGTCAGCGCTATTCAGCAGCACATCAATTCAAGCATGTGTCGATATAAATTTTATAATGAAAATCATTAGTGAAATATAGAATTCAAATATGGTGAAAAGGAAATCATATTAATTTATCTATTTAATAGTATTATGAGGGTTGGGAATAAGATAAATATGAGACATAGGTATATTCCTTCGTTTTAGATTCTAGATCGACCATAGATGGTATATTATAGCATGTCATTTCCATTAAACCTCTCTCATTTTTACGATGTGTTTCAAGTACATATCATGAGGAAGTAAATACCTGGTCCCGAATATAAAATAAACATAGAAGTTGTTCTAATGGAAATTTTTCATTACTATGAAGAACAAACCATAGGAATGTTGGATCATAGATATATTGTGATATATAATAAGATCAGTCACCTAGTTAAAGGTCATTGGTGGAATCATAAATTTAAAGATTCTATATATGAATCCATATTTGTAATGATAAATAGATATCATAATTGTTTTTAACTTAGAGACATAATTTCATTGAAAAAATTCCTTTTAAGTATGGTAGAATATAAAACCCCAATATTTTATATGTATTTTCTTTGAATTACATTTGACCTAATCAATAGTTATCCTTACACACACACTAGAGTCTAACTGAACCTTGATATAATATACCATTATAACCTCTCCATTGTATTGGTGGGTATAAATAATAATAAATAAATTATTAAAAATATTTATAATGTTTCTATTCAATTCAAATGTATTGATAAATTCATAATAAATAATTACTCAATTTTCAACAACCGTCTTATTCTTTAAAAACACATTTTCTATAAAATTGGTTAAATGGAATTTCTTACATGAAAATTATAGTTAATTTATATCAATTAATCATATTTAAATTTATATAAGGGATTTAAATTTGTAAATTAGAACATCAAAATTAACTTAAGGTGAAATTTTGTCATTTTTGTAAAAAGAATATTTTTTTAGTAAATAGTAAAAAACTACCAATTTTATATAAATCTATATTTTCTATTAAAGTATTTCCATCATATTTTTTTGAATTGATTTTTAAATTTCATTAGTTTCTTTGAGTTTAACATTATCTAATTATTTTCATTGGTATAAAAAATTATACTGAAAAATTCATTCTTCTTGAAAACTATTTTTTGATGCTTGTTAAAGGATTATTTTAAAATTAATTTCATCCACTTATAGAAATTGAATCATATAAAATGGATAAAATATTGAAAATAATTATAATTAACATTATTTAATAAGTTAATCTTAATTTTTTCATAATTAATAGTACTAATAGAAAAAAATTACCTCTCTTAAGGTTAGAACGAGTTTACCAAGGGATAACTATGAGATTAGTTTGATATTTCTATTTAACTTGTCTCAATAAAATATTATGGAGACGTTTAGACATTATAAAATCTGTTCTATGAATATTTGTTTTCTTTAATCATTTGAATTGAGTACGTCATTTTTATATTTTAATCTTTTGAAATTTTCCATGTGTCTCATCTCCATCCCTCATAAAAGAGAACCCATATGATCTATTATTTACACCACTATGAGCAACATTTCTTGAATAAAAACTATTCTATTCTATTATAAAATTTCCTAGGATTCCATTATAGGTTCTTGTTTTCTTATAAGACTATTATTTGGGTCCTTGAGAAGGGATCTCATTGAGGTATACTGAAGAAGTGATAATTTTCCTACCCTATATCTTTCAATTTATATCATCTTATACCTCCAATAAATATATCGTATTCAAATTAAAAAATATTTTTAATATCTTTCATATACCTATATGCAATTATGATTATGGAAACACCATTATCCACCAAAATCTCCACCAAATAGAAAATTAAATAATCACTCATGCATACGTGTGGACTACCGCCTCCACGTAGCAATGTAATTCCTTTTCCATAATCATCATTAATGGCGGTTATTATGATTTATTTAATGCTTAAATAGTATATTTATGATATAATTATGGTTATTTAATGATAAAAAATTATTTTGTTATTTGTTTCATTATGTTCAATAAAAACTTATAATAACATTCATGTATATGGACGAACTAATTTCTCCATAAGCGGTTGTAGGGTCCTAAAAATTCCACTAAGGGAAGAAAATACACCCAAAATCGTTTTGTAGAAGGAAGAATGTACTCCAACAAGTCTAAAAAGGTGAATGGACTCAAATAAAGATGAAAATTTCTGAATAAACTTGATAGAATTCATGTTTTCATGGATTTTCAAGTGGCTCACGTACCATCACCGAGAAAGGTACACAGACTAGCTGGATCGTGAACCAACATGTACACGAAATGATCCGCAAACTAATATCCCATGGAGCGATGGCCAGCGAACGAAGACAGACTGTGAACCACATCACCGAAGGACTCATGATCAATAGGCCCATCTACGTTCCGTATTGCAAACTGATCAGTTCATGGACGAAGCAAATCAGCAAGGTTACATGTACCATTATCGCAAACTGAAGCCTCCACAAACCCCAGTTGACTGAGTCTTCCACAGGTCAGGATATCTTCATGGGTCTCCACAAATGGTTCCACATGCCTAATTGATACAATAGTCTCGATGATCTATAAAAGGATCATAGTAGAAGGACAAGGGATGGATGAGTAAAGCTTGAAGGGAACCCATAAGTTGGGAGAAAGAGTATGGGGATGACTCCAGCTTCAGTCTCGATTCATCGATGAAGCCCGAATCACGAATCACACTATCCGCAAGTACAATGATACTAGAACTATAAAATGGGGGAATTTAAAAATAAAAAATGAACCTCAAACCTGATTTTTGAACCTTGTACCACATACTTCTCACAGATGAACTCCCCACGAATGAAAATCCCCCAGACCCTCCTTCAAAATGGTGCTCCGCGTAGTGTTCCGCTACGTGGGTTGAACCCGACATTGCATACTGAATCAGTACATGGATGGAACCCAAAGTGGCATGATGGGAAATGTACCACTCTGGTACGCGATGATCTATACCCTTTCCTGCATACTGCATCAGTACATAGATGAACCCTTTTCCCGTATACCACTATAGTTTGCATATCCTCCCCCATCCCACATAAAAAATATGTACACCAAATAGGGTGTTTTCAGGTATTATTTCCTCCTTTCCCAGCCTCACCCTTCCATTATAGTCTAGTCCTCCATGATCTATATGCTAAAAATCCTATGTAATTAGTGAAAATCCTCTTTCGAAGACATAGGTCCCGTACAATCAGACCATTGGGTACATCATTACGCCCCTTTGAGTCTACATACCCATGGTAAGAGGAGTCACAAAGGCTCTCCCCAAAACAATTTGGGATTCAAGAATTAATGTGGGTATACATTCCTATGGTAACCCAGAGTCCATCCTTGGGGTGCTGGCATGAACCTCCATGTTCTGGGGTTAAGGGCGATCACTAGATTTTCCATTCAATGAGGAATCGTAATCAGTCTAAGGGGTTATGTTAGCTCCCCCATTTGACAGGAAGAAACTCCTCCCCATCCCAAAATGTATTTGCCCCCCCCCCACTGAGGTAAGTCCCCAAGTTTCCAAGACTATCTTTCATGAACTTAAATTACATTTCACATGGAAATGTTCATCGCTCCACACCCTCACCCACAGTCTCCCCAACCTATTTTGCCACATTCTCTCCCTCTCCCACCAAGAGGAGAGAAAGCATGTGATTTGTTGAAACTTTGACATCCTCTTGTTTCTCACGCGGAGCATGAATCACATGGGAATAGAGTTCTATGATGATTAGAACATTCACATGAATATGAACTATGATAACTCTGATTCCGGATTAAGCCACGATACGTAGGATGCCTACCTGAAGGCCTGAGTTCAAAAGGGTTCCCATCTAAAAGGGTTCACCTAATCATGTTTCCCATAAATGGGAAGCTCCCTTGCCTAAGACCCAGCACAACTGAACTAAAAGAACTCTTATTCCTAGCCAAATTGGGATATGTAGGATGCCTACCTAAAGGCTCGAGATTCAAAGGGTTCCCTCCCATAAGGGATTCACCCAATCATGCCTCCTCAAATGGGAAGCTCACATGTTTAATCCTCACACCATCCAAACTATGTTGGTTATGATTCTTATCTCTATGATACGTAAGAATCCCTTCTTATGGGCACTATCCCAACATCATGTAACCTTTTATCCCCTCTATACAATGATAAACTTCGGAGAACCTTATTATATGGCTCAAGTCAGTGTCACCTTCGTAGCATCAAATATTTGCATGCCTACGACAATATTGCAAACCAAGGGAAGACCATGGACACACTCTTTTGGAATTAACCAAGGATTCACAAACATATGAACACAACTTATATCAATAAGAGAATCCGAGAACAGACAACAATCCTCCCCCGAAAGGGTGTGGTGAGCCTAACCTCCCATCCTCTCATCCAATAGAGTTCCTTAAGTGTCGATGTCTGAATCATAAATCAATGAGAATCTTCCATTGGAAATAAGTTCCATGAATCATGGATACCAGGGTTGTTGGGAATTCCTAGATCCATGAATGAACCCATTGGAGACCATTTGAGGAAGTTATATCTGAGTAGGACTGATTTCACAAGTACCAACCCCATGAAATCGCCCGTAGGGAACATTTGACTGTGGTTCCTCCTTCACAGTATAAACGAGGTTAATTAACTAGTCCCTGTGGGGTTAATAAAAATTTCATTAAATTATAATGATGTAGAATGGGTCGAAACAAAAGGAATTGTGAATTTTATTTGAAACCGTCATTGAAAAGAGGAATGAGATATTATACTCATTGGACCATTTCTACACAATCCGAAACATGCCACCACTGAGGAGGAACAAAAAGGGTGAACCCAACATGAATATTTAACCCAGGTGGTATTTCTAACCCATTGATAAAATTCAAAATTACATTACACGTTGACCAATTTTTTTCACACCGGAACTTTCTAAATGCACCACCTCCGAGGAAGAAAAAAAATAATAAACCCAATGTAAATTCTTAACCAAGGTGGCAGTTCTACCCAAATGATAAAATGAAAAATGAAATTTCACGTCAGCCCATTTTGTTCACCCTGATATGTGCGAAAATGCTACCACATAGGAGGAACGAAAATAGGGAACCCGGTGTTAATCCTTATCCAAGACGGTGGTCTTACCCAAATATTAAAAGACCAAAGGACATCGCATGTCAGACCATTTTTTCACCTTGGTATGCGTTAAATCATCCAACTTGGAGATGGAACAAAAATGGTGAACCCGATGTGAATATTTAATGGAGGTGTCGGTTCTACCCCAATGATTAAAGACAAAAGGACATTGCACATCATCCCATTTTTTCACCCCAATATGCGTGAATTGCGCCACCTCGAAGGCAGAACAAAAATGGTGAACCCAACATGAATACTTAACCAAGGTGGTGGTCTTACCCCACTCAATACCCTTCGCCCAACAATAGAATAAAGAGGGAGGGAGGCCAAGCTGAATAATTATATATTCACATGTTTAAAATAATGCTACTATGACAAGGTTTTCTGTTTTTTATGTCATATGTATATGGGGAAATTCCCCACATAGAAGCTTTTGATCCAAATGAAATCTAGAAGACTAATGTATACACATGCATCGGGAATCCCGAAGGAGGACAGGGCCCAAATGAAGAGTAAGACACCCACGCCAACCCAACGTCTTCAATGCTGGGAATCCAATACACTGATCAAAGAGTACCACTGAAATGGTACTATCCTCATGTTGAAGCCTGCGAGATAAGACCTCCAGTATTCGAAGACCCTCTAGCCGCCTCTTCAGCCACAGCCAGCACCCCAGCATAAGGTGGCCCTGGAGATCGTCTCCAACTATTTCGGTATCCTATCCTCGGAATGTGACAAAGAGTACCTCCCTTATCTTAGGGATGTAGATGAAGATGATGCAGCCAATATCATCTCAGCTTCACAGGGGTAGTACTCATGTTCCCCCAATAAAGAACGTCATCGCCAATACCAGACGACCAAGACTCCTCTTTCCGAGGAGGAACTTGTGCTGAGGGCACCTTCCAAAGTCCAGGAGACCCAAGGCCCTTGGGTTTCCCACCACGGGTGAAGAATATATAATCATAAGCACATTATCACCTTGGTTCTTGAGGAGTAGCTCTATTGTACTAATGTAGTGGAATTCAATGGGAACACATACAAATCTTCCCCCTCCACTCAATCCCACCATAGAAATAGGGTGGCACAATATGAGTGCATGCACCTTAATTCTAGTGCTCGTCTGTCCCGCCATACAGACAGACCAGAAAACTATAGGAAAATGTAGATATCTACTGAGGCACATCAAGACCATTATCCAAATAAAGATAAAAATAGCTATATAGAATAAAAAATACATGTTGATTCATTTCAATTCATCCATCTAAATATTGTTTCAGTAGGCTATACACATGCACAAATACCTATTGATGCACTACCATCCCACCATCCAAATAGGGCAGAAACCAAATATGAGTAGAGTCAAATTCATGGAGATGCATACAAATATCGTGATTCAAATTCAGCGACAAGAAAGTAGATAAAAATCCCCACCCATGACGATGAAGACCACCAATCAGATATGATGGCAACCGAAGAAGACAACCAGTGGTATACTCGTTCCTCTGTCCCAGCATAGAAGAATTGCCAGTATCTACTGGAATCTCATAAGGGACTATGCAGGAATGAACCCCTACTCCAAAATCATAATGGTCCATTATACCCATTCCATCCAAAGATATATCTCATCAAATCCTAAAATTATGGAAGATCATACATCAATTCCAAACTATATCCTCCAAACATGCCAAAATATCATTTCATCAGCGGTAAATGAGAGAAACAGGGCCCACGACCTGGTTTCCCTGAATGGAATGACTCACTCGCAAAATTATTTAGTCACTCTGGAGCAGTTATGAATCCCTGCTTTATTCTAGGAGGGTCGACAATAATATACCATGATACACTGACAACTGGATCAGGAACAAATATTCATTCCAACTAGGGGAACTCGGTCCAATATGGTGGCCTCTCTAGGGAAGGAATATATCCCTTCCAAAACTCAATATGACTGTTGGCATATCCCGATGACATAAAGGGACCCAAAAAGTCAAGAACTCATATATTAAGGCCATTATATATAGAATATGTCCCTAGTTACCCGCAAGAGAGAACTCAAAAAATGAAAAGCGCCAAAGTCAACTGAAAAATATTGAGCACATACATGATCCTGCTCTGCTGGAAGCTAGGGTTATTGACCCACTCAAACATATACCAATAAAGTCTCAAGACCCAACTAGTCCATTACCAAATTATGGATGTGGCAGTTGTAGTTGTAAAGGGTTTCCCCTCAATATCGCTACCAGTAGCTCTGAAGTTCCTCCATATAGCACCGATGGGGGATCACTCCATGGCCCTGGAATGATTGATCATGATAGTCTATCTTCTGATGCGCTTTTGGGTATCCCTTCCCTTGACCTAAAGACTAAACGATGAGAAGTTCATCCCCTTGCTGCCGTCCTCCCTGATGATCCTCCTCAGGGTATACGCTGTAGAGATGCTTCTTCATGTAGTAGAACATCGAGTCATGATAGTAGTTCTCTCCATAATGACAGTCATTGAAAAGGCCCTCCCCAAAATGGAAATTTCTATGAAGGCCTTCCCTATAGTGACATAAAGCAACAAGAAGGTCCTCCCCTAATTGCAGTAAATCTTGAAGGACCTCCCCAGGATGTACACTACATAAATTCTCCCTACATACAGGTATGTAGTCATGATGGCAGTCCTCTCCATAATGACAGTCATTGTGAAGATCCACTTAGCAATGACAATTTTTGTGAAGGCCCTCCCCACAGTGACATCAAGAAGCAAGAAGGTGTTCCCCCTCAATATAGCATTCCCTGAAGGTCATCTCCAGGGTTTGTGCTATAAGAACATTTCCCACAGTTGGGAATCAAGTTGCAATAGTTTCCCCCACTATTGTAGCACCAATTTTGATGGTACTCTCACAATAAACATTCATACTGGAAAGAAGTTCCTCCCATTTATAGAACTAATATGAGAAAACCCTCATATGTTGAGGTTCTCATAAAGGAGTTAGAATCATCGGGCACTCCATTTATAACGAGTGATATGCTTTCTTAACCAGAGGATGGCCCAAGGCCATGTTCATCTTCTGAACCACCCATTCATTGTCCCTAAATCAATAAGGCTCCCACAAGCCTAGTTTCTTGGAGAAAAATTATTATGAAGCAGTTGAGCTGGGAATATCAAGTACAGGAACCTCCATAAGAACAATATCAGGATATGTTTCATGTGAGGAGAAAACTAGCTAGGGATAATATACCAGGGATGTATTGGCCTATGGTCACTTCTCAATTTGATATACTAGGATAACTTTCTGGGGAATGCACACTTGACATTCACCTCATTATACGGACGACTCTTCATCAGCTAGAAGAAAAATTCTTTCCATATGAAGGGTACGCGGACCATGTCACCATGATTGGGGAGATTCACCATCTAATTGACCTAGATGCTCTCCTATCTGCACAAAATCCACAATCAGAAAGGTGAAATAATAACCATGAAATGACCTACCTCCATGAACTACATAACTTACATCACCTCATTGGCAATGCCCCGATTGGATTTCACGTAGAGGGATGGGGAGAACTTGGAGCTCTACACGTCACCCCACGTCTCGTCCAGTAGGGCCCATTGAAAATGATGCCCTTAAATTGCATAACCTAGGGGAAATAATCAAGTGAACCCCATTCTCAAGAAAGATACAATACCCAACAAAAACCAGCCCTAAGTATGTCTTGAAAGCATCAGGATCAAAGAGATCACGCCATCAAAAAGCTTTTAAGTCATGCAATGAAGAACATCCAGTAGGTTACCCGCCTAAGGGAAGACAACTAGAAAGTAGTTCCCATGTCTTTAAAAGGTCATATCCACCTTGCTGGTCCAATTCCATACTCATATCACAACCATATGGTAGTACATGAAATCGAAAGCGTGAAAATAGTGGTGGCTACCACGATAATATGGGAACAACCCCATCCCATAAGGCTGGGGCCATTTTTATATCCAAATTCCCCCACAAGACCAACAAATCCAAGCCATAACACATCAATGGAATAATGGTAACTACCCCATCCTGTAGAGCTAGGGTAATTTTTACCTCAAATCCCTATACATCGGACATCTTTCTTTCACTATCTAGGAAGAACGAAGGAAAGAGGAGTTAGTCGTTCTACTCCCTCTTGTGGTTTGCACCATCGTAGAAAAAGGCACATTATGTGGTCAAGACATGGCTCCCTTCGTGTAAATATTCTCCAATAAACCAAAAAAATACCACATAATTGAAGGATGAATTCTAATAAAGGGCACAAAAATCCTTCCTACCATTCTGCGCAAGGTACCCCACCCCTAATGCGAAATGCCTTAGTGAACGTGGTAAATGTCAACCCCACGAATCTCACAGGAAATGAAAAAGAGGGAGAGGATGCTAAGGAATATGGTTCCCTCCGAGAAGCATCCTTCACTGATCTGGATGGTGTGCACACCCAAAACCAAAGAGCAATCCTAAATTTGGGCACACCCTCGGTTAATCTATCATTACATCCCGCATGAAACCCTAATAAGAATTAGAATAAATACAAAGTCTTATATGAACCACCTCCACATCCCCCTAAAATTGTGTCCCTCATCCATGAGGAAAGGTTTTCAAAGTAGGAGGAAGAAATCAAAGAGATCAGGAAAATTAATGCCTAGCTATGTCGAGGGAGCTACATTGCCGGATGTGTTCCCCCTGTAGAACGTCAGCAAGTGCTCCCAGAAGAGGTTCCCATACCACATACAGTTATCCAAGTAAATGAATCCATTCATGGAGGTCTGTTATACTCAGCCCTAGAAGGGAATCAAGACTTCCCCCTACTGAGAAGGCAGCCAGAATATATCCAGGTAAACCCACAAATGATACCCTTGTCTAGGTATCCACCACAAATTCTAGCTGCACTGAGACACCCAGTCTTGGCCACTGCCACACCAGATCAAGATCAAGCCCGACAGGATATGAATCAAGTGATAATGAACAAATTTGATCTATTAATATCTCTACTAGAATCTATGTAGGGGTAGCGTGCTCTGATACATCCAGATCACAAACCATACACCGAGTAGGTGAGTAATGTTCTTCCATTTCCAAACTTTTAAAATCTCATATTCCCAGTGTTCAATGGATTAGGGGACCCTGAACAATATTTAATGCACTTGGCCTCTTATTTTGACCCCATGATGGGAATTATAGAGCAGAAATTAGGAGTAAAACTCAGTTGATTCATAAAAACCCTACAGGTCTTGGCCTTCGTATGGTATACTATCCTACCATCCAATTCAATCACAGGCTGGGAAGACCTTCGATGACTGTTCTGATTCCAGTTCAGTTCAATGATTCCTAATTCGATGGTCAAGGATCTCATGAACTACAAGTTGTGATAGATTGAAAGAGTCTCATAATTCATATTCATATGGAAATTTCTGACTTATTCCCTGAACCGGCTGCTCCCCCGGGATGAGATTTTCTCCATGTGCATCAATAACCTTTAGGATGAATTATGAACTCTGTTCATCCTGGTGAAGTACACTAGTGGGTTTAGAGAATTCTATACCATTTACCAATGGATAGAAAACACCTTGAAATGTACCAAAATCAAGTCCCAAGTGGCCCTATGAGACCCTAGGAAAAGAATGGGAAAAACTGAATCAGCTTCTGTCACGCTTAAGCCACCCCGACACCAACTCCAGTTGTGAGGCCCTCGCCGAATCGTACGGCACCCCCTAGATGCCAAAAACCACCCCCACCTCAGCCAGATGAGTGACGGGGTTCTAAAATAAATCAGTTGTCAGGACTAAGAAATAAGGTTTACTCATTGCAAGATGATGAGGTTCGCATCTATTTCATATCCGCCATGAATTGCAATCTGCTCCAGCTGCCAAAGAAAAATAGAGTCGATGAAGTGGGCATCGATGAACATATGAATTATTTTCCCTATCACTGTATACTGGGACACAACAACCAGGGATTTTTTTTCATGTTTCTTCTACAGAAGATGGTGGATTACAGGAAAGTAAATTTGGGCCCACCACCAGTAGAAGTGGCTTATGTTTCCACCTCAGACCCAAGAGAATAAGAGGAATAGGAAACAATCACTAGTAAGGAGTAAAATTTTGACAATTGGATGACCCAGAAGACCATCAATCGAGTCCATGTAATCCTCCAGGCTTAGTTGAAACAACAAACTATGCGCCCAAGAGCTCCCAATACTACACAACCATCATCCTCAGTCCCATGGTCCTCTAAAGGCCATAAGGGAAGAAAGAAAGAGTATCAAGATGAGATGATACTAAAGTTTAAGTCTATGTTGATGCTTTCAGACATCATACAAATAGACATGGTACAACGGGCACTACCCTGCCAAATGGTACAATGGGCGTCACCCCGCCAAACAGAACAATGGGCACAACCCCGCCAAATGATACAACAAGCACCGCCCCGCTAAACAGCCCAACGGGCATCGCCCCGCCAAATGGTACGACGAGCACCATCTCACTAACAAACACTATCATAATGAGACAGTTAGACATAAAATTTTCATATCATAAACTGGTCTTTGGCTCCATTATATTAATTCTCTTGATGGACCCCTTCTCGGATGGATACTATGGCCATAAAACCAAATTCCTCATTCCCAACTAGGGAGTCAAAGGAAGAGGTTACAGATGCAAGAGGTTTCCAGGAAGCCATGATCATGGAAAGAGTCAAATTCTCAACCACAACATAAATAAAACCATTAACATCATGGAAAAACACAGAAGGACCCTCCAGAAAATGCAAAAAAGAACCAAAATGATCATCTTCCACCTTCAGAAGAAATTCGAGCCAAATTATCATGGAATACTGTTCAAGGGAAGAACAAATATCAAATCACCCAAGGCATGTAGGCAGAATAGTTCGGCCAAATGTATAATTGACCACAGCACCACCAGACCTAGATACAGAGGATGAACCGTCTACATCCAAATACCAATCCTCAAATGTGTCAGTGAAAGTGAAACCCTGACCAAATAAGAACCGAGCTTTAGAGAAGAAATATGATATTCTAAAGTAGTGGGTTTTAGTACTAGCAAAGCTATCTATCCTGAATGCATTAAGCCAGTCCATGGATCATATGGAGGCCCTCATCGAAGCCTTACCAAGTCCTCGGGATTTTGAGGCCGAAGTAACATCGGATGAAGTCTATCGAACAAAGACCATTCCCGAAGAATGTCATGTTCCCATCACCTTCACAGATAGGGATGAATACACCATCATGAAAGGACACATAAAACCCTTATATGTGTTTGTAAATATCAATGAAATTGATGTCTGAAGGATCTTCATCGACAAAGGCTCTGGTGTTAACCTCCACCGGCTTTGAATGCTTCGTCGACTAGGCTATAACAAAGACAGCTTGACACCCTTCACTACAGATCTTTTGGGATATGACAAAAGCGATCAGAAACTGGTGGGAAGAATAAAGAATAAAACTTGTCTAGGAAATCTCATATTAGATTCTGAGTTCCTGGTAGTATGGACTATAACATCCTATTAGGGAGGCATTACCTGCATCAGCATGATTCAATTCTATCCTATTACCATCAATGCATCAATTATTGCGATAAATGGAAAAAACGGGACATTACACGCTGATAAATCCATGTTGGAGTCCAATGAGTTGCATTATATTGATGTAGAGTATTATGAATCAAACAAAAAACATCTTTCTGCCAATTAAATTTATTAGATCAATTCCCCCAAATAGATTGAAAATAGCTCCCGCTCGCCCCCTCCAACAACATGGGGAAGAGTATGTACTACCCATCAACCAATTTGAATGCACAATTGAATGTCTGGATGCAAACTCAATCGTCATAATGGTCTCTGTTATGGCCTTTGGGTCCAAAGACATAAAAATGCATGATGGATTCTATGGGGATAGAAAAATCCCTATCAATGATGCTCCCAAACCATCCTCGGGACCCCAGAAGTCTCTTGACTCGCTCATTAAGGGAAAAGACGATTTATCGCCTAATATTGGAGAACTCATCTCAAAAGTCCTCTCTCCATCAGATAAGGAAGAAGATTAAGAATAAGATAATGATGAAGAAGAAGTAGAAGAATACCTCAAAGATTCCCCTCCTACATTAGAAGAAGGTGTCTCCACCACAATCGATGAACTTAGGGAGATAAACCTGGGTACCAAAAACAACCCATGACCCACTCTGATCAGTATGGTAATTCCTATTAAAGAACATGAAGAATACACCTCCTTCATAATGAATAATCATGATTTATTTTCCTGGAACAACACCGATATTCTAGGCATTAATCCTGAGGTCAGCACTCATCATCTGGGCTTACCAGAAGATCACCAGAGCTTTAAGTAAAAAGCCAGAAGAACCCACCCAATGCATGCTTCCAAAATAGAGGCTGAAGTTGACAAGTTGATCAAAGACAACATTATACAGGAGATCTAATATCTAGTCTGGATGTCAAACATATTCCCTTCCAAAAAGAATAATGGACAAATTAGGATCTGCATTGACTTCATAGACATTAATCAACATTGCCCAAAAGACGATTTCCCTATCTCAATCATAAAATTATCAATCGATGCAACATCCAGATATGAGGATCTATATTTCATGGATAGCTATTATGGATACAATCAAATCCAAATAGCCTAAATTGATAAAAAAAATACTTCTTTTAGGGCCCCTCAGGGATTGTTCTGTTATAAAGTACTACCCTTTGGTCTAAATAATACTGGAGCCACATATTAGCTTGTTGTGAATCACATATTCCAGACATTCTTGGGAATTTTTGTCAAGTGTTTTTTCTATGACCTGGTGGTTAAATCATGACAGTAATAAAACCCCTTAGCTGATCTTGAAACAGTCTTCAAAAAATTACAACATCATAGTTTAATGATGAATTCCCTAAAGTGCGCCTTTCGAATTACCTCAGGAAAATTCCTCGGCTTTGTTGTACACCATCGCGACATCGAATCTAGACCCAAGAAGACAAAATCTATCATTGGAAATTCCCAACATTGCAACCTCACCGAGTTGAGAGGTCTCCAGGGGGTCCTTGCCTACACTCGGTGATTCATAGTCAACATGGCAGGTAAATGTTTACCTTTTATCCGGTTCATGAAGAAAGGAGTTATGTATGAGTGGGATATTGATTTCTGAGAAGAATTCGACAATATCAAAAGATATCTTCTAATACCACTGGTACTAATGCCTCCAGTTGAGGGAAGACCACTCATTTTGTGCATAACTACCTTGGAATGTCCATTGGGCCACTTCCTTGTGTAGAAGAATGATGTTGGCAGTGAGAACATCCTCTATTACCTCATCCGAACAGTGATCGATGTCGAAACTCGGTATTGAAAAATTGAATAGAAATACCTAGGCCTAATATTTGCAGTTTAGAAACTCCAGCATTACCTACAGCCCAATGAGGTCCATTTGGTTTCCCGTAGCAACCCGCTCAAATATATCCTCAATTGTCCCATGATAAATGGGTTCCTATCATGATGGGTGGTCATCCTAAAAGAGTTTGAAATATGGTATGTACCATAGAAATCCATCAAAGTCAAGACATTAGCATACTTCTTGGTCGATCACCCCTCAGAAGAAACAACATTGTTGGATTCTAACCTTATAGATGGAGAAGTGTTTTTTTTTTCAGGAGAACCCCCAGACATTAAAAATGTACTTAGAAGGTGCTTCCCAAATCCCAAAATGGAAAATGATGGATGATCTAAAGATCAAAAATTTGGGGCTTGGAATTATACTCGTATCCCCCAAAAAGGCCATCTTACCTTAATCTTTCCTTCTTTTTGAAGGGTGGGAAAATAATGAACTGGAATATCATGTCATCATTGTAGGCCTGGAACTGGCTCTTCACGTGCAAGACAAACACCTAAAAATAAAGGGTGATTCAAATCTGGTCATCCAAAAATTCAATGGTGACTATTCCATTAAGAAATAAGTATTAGTTCCCTTGATGAACAACGTTCGAGAACTGATGGAAGAATTCCCATCAGAACCAACATTGACCTATGTCCCCTAGTCACAAAATTCTTAAGCCAATGTGTTAGAAAATGCTGCCACAACCTTGGCCAATTTAGACCGGGATGAAACAATCAGAAAAATTTCCCACTGCTATATGGTTGTTCCATTAATCTATATCAATTCAGAGGAAATAGATGAAATTATCCCAATCGCATAGCCATTGACTATTCAATTACACCCTTACACCACTATTTTAAACTATTTTTGTAATGAATATTCAAAATATAATAATAAATTTAACTTTATGTTTTATTCAATGAATTAATTTTTACAACTATTAAAATGGTCAATTATACTTGTTTTAATATTTTCATTGAAGGTGGAGGTGATTTGGAGGCCCGAAGATCATCCAGAAAAAAATGGGCCAAACTGCATGACATCCCACGGACATATGTCCATTGTATTGAATGGTAAGAATATCCAATGAATTCAAATGGGATGAAAAATTGTGGAACAATCCAAAATATCATTTTATACGCCTCTTATTATGAATCTGAAGCCTAATTCGGCCGTATGGTGTCCCATCCAAACCATTCTATCCAGGGCATAGAATAAGCCCAAATTCTAAAGTTTGTTTGGGTCTTTTGACCATATCTCCAATTACAATTGTCTAATGGCCAAAAAAATTCAACAGGGTTCCATTAAACGGTCCATTAAACAACTCTTCTATTTTTTTCAAGCCGTAATATGGCTTTCCACTATTCCAAAATCGAGACACAAGTGGTATCTCAAAAATAGGGTGCCCAAAACCATGTCCTATTTTGGCTAAAAAAAGGCTCCATTGGAACCTCATTTGGAAGTTTGGAAAAGAAGTAAAGCTATACTATTTTGAATTCCTATAGGATTCTCCTCCTTATATATTATGTTCTTTAGGCCCCTATTCTCATAGGGTGATCAATAATGAAGAATGACTTCCACCCGAGCTACCGCCTCCTCCCGATGTCGAGCTAAATGGTTAGCCTTAGTTGTGAGGGAGCTAAGAACATGTCCAGGGAGTTCCTATTCTTATTTTAGATACTAGTTTGAAGTAATTTGGGTGTGAAAACATTTCTTTCCTTGTATCTTATATAGTTCCATATTTGAATTTGTGTTTTGATGCATGTGATTTCAGATACTCTTAATTTCTAACCGATTAGTGTGAGGTTTTGAGTGTGTGACTTGTGTTGTTCCTATTGGACATCACAAGAATCCTTTTCATACCCACATTCTTGAGATTTCAATCTTCTTTGGAATCTCTTATTCTATGCATACATTCTGTACCTTGACAATACGTTTGTCATGTCAATGTTTGGCTCTTTAAGAAATGAAATAAAGGCTTAGGAATTAATCGGGATTCTAATAAATTTCAACCAATGAATTTCTCCAAACCTAAATTAATCTCCAAGATTGATGAAATTGAATGTGTGTAGTGATCTCACAATGAACCCTTTTCTCTCATAATTATAAAACACCACCTTTCCTTGTCAACTATTAAACTCTATAATTAGGTCATTTTATTTTTAAAACTGTTTTCAAAACCACCCCCCATTTTAGTAATATTTATTAAAAACACACACTCTGAACTGAAAAATGCTCCTTGAGAGATGATCTAGGGTTTTCCCTAGAATATAAATCATCCTTTAAATCATAATCAATTTGAATTTTCATGACAGCGTTTTCATAGACGCGTCTCCGAGCCTTATAGTCCCACCACCGGTTGGATGACGCCCATTACAAATTACCTTCGGAATGGGGAACTCCCACCAGATTGGGATGGAAAGAAGAAGGTATGAATACAGGTTGTCAACTTTGTCTTTCAAAATGGGGTAAACCAAGAAAAGGGTATCTAAAAACGAGGGCTTGATATAGTCCTTCTCATGTGCATTGATAGCGAAAAGATTGATGTCGTCATGAATGAAGTGCACGTCACAACTTGTAGAGTGCACCAATCAGCAACCAAGATCCCTCACCAAATCAGGAGACTTAGGTATTACTGGCCCACTATGATGCAGGATTATGCCATATTCACTCAGAATTTCCATTCCTTCCAAGTTCATGCTAATTTCACACACTGCCCCCTGGATTTACATTATACAGCTATGTACTCCTTTCCATTCTTCGCCTAGGAGATGGATGTTGTGGGACCATATCCTCCTACTATATCCAAACAGTTCAAGTTCATACTCACAGCAACCGACTTCTTTTTCAATTGGAATGAAGTTGTTCCCCTTAAAAAAAGTTGGGGAGAAAAACATATTTATCTTTTTGAAGGCCAACATTATTACCAAATTTGGTGTCCTTCATACAATCCTAACGGACAACAACACCAACTTTTTCACTACTGAGTAGGAAAAGCTATACAAGGGGTATGGAATTAAATAAATTCATTTATCCTGCTACCAGGTGGTGGAAAATGGGTAGATAAACGCTTTCAACAAGACTTTTTCCAACATACTATAGAAGATGGTTGATAAGGACAAGAAATTGTGTCCAGAAAAATCTCTTTCATGCTTTACGGGCTTACCGGACCACGACCCACACCGCCACCTAGGCAACCCCGTAATCACTAGTATGCAGTGTAAAGGCAGTGTTACCTATCAAAATCTAAGTTCCATCACATTGTATGGCCATTTGCAATCAACTGTCCATGGAAGAGAAATTGTAGAGATGGTTTGATGAGTTGGAGTAGCTAGAGGAAAAAAGGCTGCACACTCTGCACCATTTAGAAATCTACCAAAACTGGATCGCATGAGCCTTCAAAAAAATGTTCAACTTCAATCATTCCTCGAAAGAGAAATGGTTTTAGTCCTCATAACCCCAATGATACTCGGGAAGAATCCCCCAAATCATGTACCAATGTTGGAAGGACCATATGTCATACATAGGTTCAATTCTAATCGAGCATACGCCCTGATATCAATGGATGGATATCTCATCAAAACTCCAAAAAATGAAAATTTTCTAAATAATTACTTCGCATAATATCCCCCCATATTATGGTCGAAGATCTATGAACCTAAAATATGAGTAATAATGCCCAGAAGCCACAGTACAAATCTAAGGCCTTAAACTATGAGTCATTTTCCTTTCCACATGATGACATACTGTAAGGAACTCGTCCCTAAAACATGAAATTAAACCATGACTCATGTCATCGCTATAAGACATTAAATTACTTGGAATAAATTGTCCTAATAACATGACAATAAACTACATGATACCTTATAGGAACTATATATGGATTGATTATTGCCCTCACAGGATACATAGTGATGCCTCGATCCTCGAAATTGGCCTAGCCCCCCCAAAAAAATAATGCCTCTATTATTCCCTCTATCTACCCATATCTGTAAGGGGAATCTCTATGAATCCTTGTTTCTCACATCTAGTATAACTCAAGTGAGATTAGGATCAGTAGTAGAGATTCTATTACGAAAGAAAACAACAGAGTAAGATGGTAGGCCTGGAAACTGTAATGGATCGAATGAAGATTCCCCTACCCATATGACTGATCCAAATCAGTACAAGGAATATATATAACTACATATATCTTGATTCCTGGCCTTTCAGGATATGTAGCGAGGCCTCAAACCAAGATCATGGCCCAACCCCCATAATAAAAATTCCCCCCATCATTATATCTACCTCCCTACACTTGCAAAGGAGAACTTATGTCCACTGCTTGTTTCTCACATCAATTATAACTCACATGATCTTTGGATCAGTGGTAAGGACTCTCTTACACACAAAAATTATAGGAAGATATGGGAGACCCAGATCTCGTAGAAAATGATAAAAAAATATCCCTACATATGGGCCAAGTTAGATTAGTATAGGGAACATTCAAAACTATGTGCGGCTTCATTCCTACTCTCAATGTATATGTAGTGACGCCCAAATTTTTCATCCCAGCCAAGCTATCATAAAAGAATCCCTCACATGTCCCTACACATCGATCAAACATTTGTAGGGAACAATAATAATTATGTGTGGTTTGATTACTTCCCTTTCATAATAGGAAGTGATGCTCGGATTTGGCATCCCAGCCGAGCCACCACCATAAAAAAAATTCCCCTTTCCCCTCGAAAACATTGGTCAGACTTGAGCGGGGATTCCATGAAAGGTCCTAATCACCTGAAAATAAACTGTGAAATTCTTCAAGAATTTTGTGTGGTCCATTCCTCAGTGTTATGAGATCCCTCACATTCCCCCCCCCCCCACACACTCATGATAAGTAAAAATATCATACATCCCTATATAAATATGAGTTAGACCTATGTGGAAGCTCCAGTAGTTCACGGGTAATCACAATCTGGATATTTCTCACATTTCCAGGCATATCTCTCTTGTTTTTCAAACTCCATACCCTAAGAAAACATGGATCCCCATAATAATTCATGGTCATCTGAGATAGAAGGCCAGTGTCATGAGGACACATTTATTTGACTATGCACATCAAGTCCTGGTGGCTCTACATATATTGCCCAAAAAAATGGCCGTCAATCAATAAAAAATTTGTCCCTAGGAGTGTCTGATCCTATATCATTACGCCCAATGACTTCCAAGACCCATGTAATCCCTCATTATTCAAGATTACCCTGGGACTATGGTTAACACCTTATATCATCACTCACATCTAAGGAACAACAAAAAATCCTTATTGCGATTACCCAAAAACTATTAAAGATCTTTAGGATAGTATAATCATCCTCACTGCATGACTCTAAATTGCATGATTTCATGTCCTCACAACATGGTATTAAACTACGAGGCCAAAATCGTCCTTGTTGCATGACGTTAAACTACGTAGCATTGGTTTAAGCCTAAAGTGACCCCCTAATGCTATTTTTTCATTTTTATTAAATGACCAAGAATCCTCGTAATCCCATGTTTCTCACATCGATCATAGCTCACTTGAGCTTGGGGATGTTAGAGATATATACATTGTGACATTACGACAAAAAAATCCATGAATTTGGTCCTAGAAGCACGATCCTAAAAGGCATGTCACAGTTCCCTCCCCGGAGAGGAACCCCACGTCATATTCATGTGATGTTAAATGAAACGGTACTCCAAATAGGGAATGAAAGCCTAACCTTGCATAGAAGTCAAATCTGCATAAGGGACACCTGATTCAATTAGTAAATTGCAGCCCAAATTTCCCCAATATTTATCAGGTACCTACCTACCATACACCAAAATCTATGATTTGAGTGATCTTGAATCCTCATAACCCTCCAAGGTCATCTGATATAGAAGGCTAGTGTCTAACGAACACCTTTGTTTAACTGTGAACATCATTCCCTGAAGGCTATGCATATATTTCCCGCAAAAATGGCCCTAAATCAAAGGAAAATTCATCATGGGAAGGGTCCTCTCCTCTCTCAGTACACCTAGTGACTTCGAAGCCTTGCTCCATCCCTCCTGATTCAAGGGCCCTCAATGTCATGGTTTACATTTTTCTCCTTACACACATTTTGGATGTATCAGAACTTATAGGCTCGATTCATCTCTGGTCTCTTTTGAGGTTTCTATGGATACCTTTTCCATATGTGTGATGTTGATCCGCATACAAAAGAATAGTTCCTCCACTCATTTCCAAGAGAATTTCAGTTAAAATGCCCCATTTTATGTTCAGGGGAACCCCTTATCGAAGGTCACATACCGTATTCAGAAAGTTCCCAATATCCATAATCTTCCATAACCATTAGAGACGGAATGCCAGTGTCCTACGAACACCTTTGTTTGACTATGAACATCATGACCTGGGGGATCTACATATGTTTCCCAAAAAAATGGACATCAATCAAAGGCAAAATCATCCCCATGAGAGTCTTTTCTAGATCTCGTACGCTCAAATGAAATTCATCTCTTATCACACCCCTGGATTTGGAAAACTCTGGGATAACGGCATACATACCTATTTCTTTCTAAGTTACCCTAACATAAAAAATACTCATAACATAACTGATCATTCATCATCTCTTCTACACACAATTAAAAACCATGAAGAAAAGTTTCCCCCTCAAAGCTGATATGAATGTCCCTAATGTTTTCAGACAACACTACTCAGGCCTTCCACCCACTGTTGCTTCTGACATCAAAACAAGGTAAAAATGTTGTATAACCCTACCAAGACATCATAAATGGAAGGCCAGTATCATGCAGACACCTTTGATTGACTATTTACATCATGCCCTGGGGTCTCTACATATGTCGTTGTTGACGCTCCTTTCGTCACGGAATCTAAAGTTCGGAAAAGGGAATATCTGAGCTCAAAGTGATTAATCCTTTGAAGAAACATCAAAAATCGACAAAGGGATGAAAAAGGAGAACATTGCCCATAGGTCGCGCAAGTTCCCTCTTGGTCGCGCAAGTACACTTGCGCGCCGCCTCAACACTTGCGCGACCCCTCATGGTCGTGCAAGGGACTTGCGCGACAGATCTGGTAACCGCCCAGTAACCGCCCGGGGTCTTCTTTTGCCTATAAATAGACCCTGTGGGCCCCCCATTCGAGAGGATCTCTTTCCAGAAACTCGGATCAAAGCTCCCGACGCCCAAGTCTCTTCTCAAAGCTTCCAGAACACTTCTAAGGTAATTTCTTACCTAGAATGGAAGATCTAAAGGGAAGAAGGAAGGCCAAGTGTTGAAACTTATCAAACACTTGCGTGCCGACTTAATTCCTTCAATATAACTTGCGCGTCCCCTCTCTGGAAGAACCTCAAGAGGATGATAAAGGGTTTAATAAAGAATCGCTCAAGTATTTCAACTCTGGTTGTAAATCGCGCAAGTATCCCTCATGTCGCGCAAGTATACTTGCGCGACCAATACTTGCGCGCCGCCGCAGGACTTGCGCGACTTTTAATACTTGCGCGCCCCTATCTTTTTGGGTGCCCATCTTGCCCATTTTACCCCTCTTAAGCCATTTCACCTTTCCTATTCAAGATTCAGTCTTCAAGATACTCTTCAAAAGCCATTTACGGCATGATTTCTTGATTTGACATCCTTATCTGAAAGGAATTCTGTGAAATACCTCTCAACACCCAGTGATTTAAACATCTTTATGTCACCAAAGATTGAGAGTTCATTCATTTCAACCTCATCCTTTAAAATGAGAAAATTCTAACCTGGGTCTCCTTTTCAGGAATAAGACTCAGTCATAACCTTGGGCTTCCTTTTTAGGAGTAAGCCCCAAGTCCCCTAACCTAGGCTTCCTTCTCAGGAATAAGTCCTAGTCATAAATCTTGGGCATCTTTCTTAAGAATAAGCCCCAATCAAGTTCCCAAACTTGGGCATCCTCCTCAGGAGTAAGCCCCAAACCTTAATCCCTAACCTGGGTCTCCTTTTCAGGAATAAGACTCAGTCATAACCTTGGGCTTCCTTTTTAGGAGTAAGCCCCAAGTCCCCTAACCTAGGCTTCCTTCTCAGGAATAAGTCCTAGTCATAAATCTTGGGCATATTTCTTAAGAATAAGCCCCAATCAAGTTCCCAAACTTGGGCATCCTCCTCAGGAGTAAGCCCCAAACCTTAATCCCTAACCTGGGTCTCCTTTTCAGGAATAAGACTCAGTCATAACCTTGGGCTTCCTTTTCAGGAGTAAGCCCCAAGTCCCCTAACCTAGGCTTTCTTCTCAGGAATAAGTCCTAGTCATAAATCTTGGGCATCCTTCTTAGGAGTAAGCCCAAGTCTCTTAAAATTTCTCTTAACCAGTCATAAATTACCTTTGATCTGGGTTTCCTCTTTAGGAATAAAACCCAATCATAAGTCCCCTCCTAACTTGGGAATCTTCCTTAGGAGTAAGCCCCAAGATTAGAGTATTCAAATCTCCATGAAGCACATATAACTTTGTGGACCCTGTTCTTGGATTTTCTCCTTAAAAGTAAATCCTAAACCTTCGTCTATCTGGGCAGTCACCTATACATAAGCCCCAAAACAAAATTCTTATGATTGCATCTTTTACGGCACAATTGTCTAAATTTTACCAATACCTCTTGTTTCTCACACCGAGCATGACTCACGTGAGCTTAGAGTGTAAAAGTAATTATGACATTCATCTTTGAGCCATCAATCATAAACATCATACCCCATTCCTCGAACTACGTGGGTTCTGATTCCTTTTTTTCAAAAACAAAGGATACGTAGGTAGCCCATTTATGGGTTCGATCCCAACATTGAAATAATCTCTGTCCTTCTGAATGACGATAAACTTCAAGTGCCCCACTGAGTGGCTTTAAAACCAGCCTGGTCATCAAAATGACCAAGAGACTTTTATATAAATGTTTTGAAGGATACCATTGACCAAGAATCTCTAAACAAATATAGATGATTCTATATTGATGAAGAACCTCGAATACATATAAAAGATTCTCTAAATTTCTTGCATATTTAATCATTGATTGTTAAAACTAAAGGAAAGCTCATTTTATACTTGGTAATGTAATAAGGATTCACGAACTTAACTTAAATCTATAAAGAGAGTCCCGGAGTAGACAATAATTCCCCTCAAAAAGGTGTGATGAGTCCGACCTCCCATCCTCTCGACCAATGTAAATTCCTAAGCCTCATTAGCCCACAAGCTAATGAGCGCCTGCCTTTGGAAAGTAGGTCCAAACGGATGTGGAATCATTGGATGTTTCCGGTTCTACGAACAAACCCGTTAGAAACCGATCGGAACGTTTGAATCTCCCGTCCAGGAGGTCATCCCCGGATTCTGCGCGAAACAAAAATGGTGAACCCGACGTGAATCCTTAACCAAGTTAAAGTGATGTTCTTCTTATCTGTTATGCCCTTTGGGCCAACAAGGCAATCATTGACATGTGCTCATCCAAAAGATGCAGTGGCCGGATTCATCTTGATTATGTCTGTTACATGGAACAAGCACTCTTTTTTTTCAAGATCTTCTACAAAAATGGCTTTCCTTAAATTCACCCCTGTGAATACTGCTGCTGGGAACACCTCTACTGTGAGGTCTACTGCTGTGAAAACCAATGCTGCTACTCCTGCTGGAACGTCATCCGCTCTGAGGATGACATCACCAACTCAGCGTCTTCAACGCTGTGTTTCTAATGCACTGGTTAAGGAGTACCGTCGCAACGGTACTATCCCAACTCTGGAGGCCACTCGTCAAGCCCTCCAAGTTAACAATTCTACCTGGTCGTCCGGACAACGGCGACCAGCAATCAAGAAGCAGACGGTGCTGACTACCGTCTCCAACCGTTTCGGGTCGTTATCCCCGGAACGCAATTTCCATTCACTCCCTTACTCCGAGGAAGTGAATGAGCAAGTCCCGCAGGACCTTAATTCAAAAAGACAGGAGTCCTTCTCAAGGGCTCCCATCAACAATCGCCGCCAGACTCGTGCGGTAGTGCGCCCTCAACATGATGAGGGTACCGACTCCAGGCGTTCAACTCAGGTTCCTCGAACCCGAGCAGGCAAGATGAATCGCCAGAGACGGAACCCGGTTAACAATAGGCAGGTTGTCATCCCTGTCATCTCCGGAGAAGTCCACCAACCTAACTTGGTGGCAAATAACGAGCAGGCATACACACCTGTTCATTTTAATCCCGCTGTCCAGCAGACTCGTCTGGCAGCATCAAGCCGATCCCGCCAGGCAATTCCGGCGGAGTACCATAGGCAGGAACATACACCTGCTTATACATCAGCAGTTAGTCAGCAGGCTCGTCTGACTACATATGATGGATCTCGTCAACAGCGTTTGGCGAAGTGTAATCAGCAGGCACATACACCTGCTAATACTAATCAAGCCTACCAACAGTCTCGTTTGGTAGCGCACGGAGAAGTCAGTCGGAAAGCCCCGACGACAAACAGGAGACAGACTAAACTCTCTGCCTCCACACTTGAGTACTGTTAGGATTCACTGACAGGAAAAGGAGGACAGGAGCAGGCACATACACCTACTCCAAGCCCGGAATGGACGTATATCCCTGTTCCGGCGGCTGAAGTCACCAAACATATTTTGTCAATGGTGAAAGAGCAGAAGCAAATTCCTGCTCATATTCTGGATGCTTGCCAGGATATCATAACAGCTTCATCATCATCTCAGGGACAGACACATAAATCTATCCCTAGCAGTGGAGTGACACATCAACAATTCACTCCGGAACAGACACACACATCTGTTCCAGTCCAAGAGGGTTGTGGGGCCTACTCCCCCATATCATATGGACAACCAAGTCAGGCACATACACCTGATTTGAGCGATGATCGTCAGCCTAACCTGAACATCTTTCCTGATCAGGCACATACACCTGCTCAGAGCAATCACTTTCGTCATCAAGTGATTTCTAAAGCGAGTAAGAAGGCATCTAAGAAAAAGATCCGCCCAGCACAGTCAGGAGATCAAAGGCCAATCTACAACAAGGCCTTGCTCGATGCTGGAGTTCTTGAAGCCCTCAGACATTTATCTGTCGGAATTCAAGATTCTACTCCCTCAGTTCCCAATAACAGGAACATTAATCCCGAAGGTCTTCAACAGACACTTCCTCATGAAGACTTGCTTCATGAAAATTCGGTCAATCTTGAAGTTTCTTCTTCAGATGAGAACCACAGGAACCCTCTGTGTGGTCAGAAGACCAAGGAGCAAGAGATCTCATCTTTTGCTGTAACCCATCATGAAGGTCCTCCTCATGGTGATGAACTTCGCTGCGAAAGTCCTCTCCGCAGTAGTGATTCACATTGTCTCGAAAATTCTTCAGAAGGCAATGTAGTGACGAGAAAGCCCTCCTATCTCGAGGCACTTGCAAACGTAAAACCAGTCATGTCTGAAGTTTTACTATCGGCAGGTGAAACTCTTTCTCCATCAGAAGATAGCTTGGGGTTCAGGTTACTCTCCGAACCTTCCCTGGGTCATTCATCTTCCAGTATGAATAGTGATTCCTCTACCAATCTTGTTGAATCCGATGAAGCAACAAGGAAACACCAACTCTGGTCCAAACAGGTAGAAGAATCTTCATTTAATGATAAAGAGGAAATGCTGAACATGAGAAAAAAACTGGCAAAAGGTGAAGTACCAGTCATGTTTTGGCCTTTGGCTGATTCACAGTATGACATTCCAAAGATGTTGACGGATGATGGAATCCATGATATTCGTCTTAACATATGGAAAACTCTTTGTCAATTAAAGAAGAAGGTATTATCTTACGATGAATATGAAAATCATCTTAAGATAATAGAAGGGTTACAACGCCAGATTGATTTGGCATCTCTATCAGTCTCTCGGTATCCGAAGGCTGAAAAGCAACAGAGAACCCTTCAACGTTCATGCCTTGGCGCACTAAGAAGGTTGCGTCAGTTAATTTCCAATGCTCCATCTAATGTTCATATCAGAGGATGGGGTATTCACGGAGCACTACATTTCACAGTGCTTTCCGGTCAGCAAAGCCCGCCGAAAATGGTCTCATGCAATGTTATTGCCCATGGCCGGCCACAGTCAATGGGCTTTGTTCATAATCAAAATCTTGCTTGAGATCAAGATTCAACTAGTTCCTCTCAAAGTCAAGTATATAGAGAACAGGTTGTTGAATTGCTCCTACATCAAGCAGGTGAGAATATTGCGCAAGCCTCTCGTCTGGAGCTAACACGTCATCAAATGACAGAAGTTTCGGAAATCATCCAACGGTCTGTTGAACCAGGTGATAAAAGTGGATACAGGTTAATGCATCCAGCTAATTTCCGAATTAAGATCCGCAAGATCAAGAGAGATTTCAAGAAGATCTCAGACATAGCATGTCAAGAGACACCCCAGCTTGCCAGACTGGGGACTTCTCTAACCCAACCCTCAGAATCAACGAATGGGATTCGAGGAGTTGAGCAGAAGCAACAGGAACACCCCCAGTCCACCGGACTGGGGACTTTTTCAAATCTTCAATCCCTCCCTCAGAGAAAGTCAGTATTCTCTCGATTAGGGAATAAGCCTCAAGAGGAACGAAGAGCCAAGATGTCAGGAGATTCTCTCCGAGTGACGGTTCTACAAGAAATTCCTGAGGGGTCAAGTCAACGGAATGCCATGCCTTATCATGGACATAAAAGGAGACAATATCACAGAAATGTTGATAGAAAGGATTCCATGAAATATGCATCCATTAATGTCATCACTGCCGTTGCTGCTGATTCACCAAATGAGGCTCAATCAGAGGGATCAGATGAAGAGGTTCCTGCTCAAGAAGTTGCGCACACAGACCTAAATGAAGAAGGTGTGCGCACACGTAATCAAAGGCTTACCCAAAATCTGGGTATTCCTTCAAGTAACCCACTTCCCCCTCTCCGAAAAGGATCCAATAAGGGGAAAGGAAAGAATCAGGTTACTTCTCACCCTTCCTCTGAAGGAGATCAATCGCTCTCATTAGAGAAAAGGCTTGCACAACAGGAGGAAGAAATGAAAGAATTAAGAAGGTTGAATGCAGAACTACTTCAGAGTAGTCTTCTTCTTAAGAATGCTGAAGTCCGACAGCCGAAGGAATTTGTTGTAACTACTGAGATGGATCAGGAATATCCTCCTTTATCAGTACACCCACAGAGGTCTAATCCTACGGGTCAAACGCAACAACGGTTGGCAGAACTACCATTAGTTGCAGCACCAACCTCCACGGCTGTCCAAGCTCCATTCATTGCACCTACCCAAAACCAAGTTCAACCTGACGTTTCTCAAAAGTTAATAACTACTATTGAGTCATTAACAGCTCGGTTAGAAACTATGGAAGGGAAACGGGCGCAAGTTCAACCTGAAAAGAAAGTTTACCCTGAATGGGTAGATTCAATTTCTCCTCCATCCAGTTTTGGAAACCCTATTTTCCTTACTTTCAATGGATCAGGCGACCCTGAACAACATTTGACGCATTACGTGTCTTGTTGTGATCCTATGATGGGAACTCCAGAACAACAAGAAGCAGTGAAACTCAGATGCTTCGTGCGAACCTTGCAAGGACCAGCTTTTGTCTGGTATACAAGCTTGCAATCCCGGTCAGTCATCGGATGGGAGGATCTTCGTCAAAAATTCCTTCTTCAGTTCAGCTCAACTTTGCCAAAAACGACAGTTTTCGATCTTACAAACTGCAAGCAAAGGGAGAATGAAAGAGTCTATGATTTCATTGCTCGTTGGAAGGGATTAACGTATTCCTTGAGTTTATCACTCCCTCAGGAAGAATTATTGCCAATCTGTGTGGCAAATTTGCGTGACGAATTACGCACGCCATTGATCCCTGTGAAATACACAGGAGGGTTTCGAGACCATACTTCAATCGCTCAACAGATTGAAGATTCCCTTATGCAGGCTAAGGTTAAATCTCGTGTAATTCCATCAGCTCCAGGAAGAAGAATGGGTAAAGCAGAAACTGCTACAGTTATGCTTAAACAGGCACCTATACCTATTTCTACTTCAAAACCTTCATCTTCTCGAAGGGCTCCACCTCCTGAGCGCCAACAACAAAGGCTGTTTCGTCCAAATGATCAAAAAGATCAACGACGAAAACAATTTGAGGATATGAAGAGTAAAACATACTCTTTCCGAAGTGAGCAAGTTCCTGGTTACTTCATTTCAGCTCTGGAAAATAATTTGGTTCAATTACCAGTGCCGAAGAGACCAAACAAGGAAGGAGATGAAGACCGTCCCAATTATTGTCCCTTTCATCAAATGTTGGGACATCCCATCCAGGAGTGTTTTGTCTTTAAAGACCTCCTACAAAAGATGGTTGACTTGGGTAAAGTCAAATTGAAGGGTTCTTCAGCTCATGTAGCGTGTATTACCGCTACAGATCCAGAGGAAGGAGGCGAGTGGCAGGAAGTCAAAAGCAAAACTGCGAAAAAATATGATGATTGGATGGTCAGAAAGACAATCAATCGGACCCATTCCATTTTGCGAACACAATTGAAGAAGCCAATTGTGTCTCCTACAAAAGCTGCAGTAAAGCCTCCATCAAAAGACAAATCCTCAAAAGGGCAGCGCAATTCAAAGAAGAAAGAGGAATCAGGAGAAGATGAGTATGTATCAAAGCCTAAATTGTCTTTGACTCTGGCAGATTTCATGCCATCTACTTCAAAGCCACGGGCACCGTCCCACCAAACGGCACAGCCTAAACAGGCTAACTTGGCAGAGTCTTTATCAGACGAAGAATTGATCTTTGGTTCTGTTAATATGATTCAATTAACAGATTCATATTCCAGTCTTGATGAGCCTGAATTCCCTATATCAAATAAAGGAACCTGAGGAAGTTCTAGAGGTTCAGGATATAGGGGAAGACGTGGATCTTTCCGAAGCCACTACTCTAATTCTACCCCTGCTAGCACGGTATATGCAGCAGAAACTCGTGGTAGAGCCCTTCAGCGAGCTCAAAATGAACAAGCAAGTTCTTCTGCCAATGGCCAACTCAGCTTCGGCACAGTTATTTTGGAAGACCGATTAAATGTTCCATCTTCTTTATCTCAGCATTTAAATGGATCTAATCAGTCTAATTTTCCAAAACCAAAGATGTTGCCAACTTCAATACAAGAGGCATCAGCTTCCAAAGCATCTGCTTCCAAGGTACCTGCTAAACCGCATATTCCTATTGGGAAACGCAGGCCTCTAGATCAAAAGTATGATATATTGAAACACTTGGCCCAAGTACCAGCCAAATTATCAATTTTGGATGCTTTGAATCTATCAAAAGATCTTCGGGAAGCACTCATCGAAGCTTTGTCAAGTCGTCAGGAGTTTGAAGCTGAAATTGCTGCAGCTGAAATTTATCACATAGAGAATAATCCTGCAGAATGCCATGAAGTGATATCTTTTACTGATAAAGACGAAGATGATGTTGTGCATGGGCACATAAAACCTTTGTACCTATCTGGCAAAGTCAATGGTATAGATGTTCGAAGAGCTTTTATTGACAATGGTTCAGGAGTCAACCTCATGCCCATTCGCACACTTCGTCAATTGGGCCTCACGGAATCTGATTTATCTCCTTCTACCATGATGTTGCAAGGATATGATAAAAATGAACAAGAACCACTGGGAGAAGTTACGCTCAGAACTCAGTTTGGAGATCTTGTTTCCAATTCAGATTTCATGATTGTTGATCAAGACTCAGCTTTCAATATCTTGCTTGGAAGACCCTGGTTACATCAGCATGCAGCTATTCCGTCATCATACCATCAATGTCTCAAATACTGTTTCGATGGTCAAGTTGGAACATTGTATGGTGATAAGGCCCCGTTCAAAACATGTGAGTCTCAATACGTTGAGGCGGAATTTTATCACATGAAGGGAAGAGAAAAATCTACAATGAAGGAAATTACCAAAGTTAATGCTCCATATGGTTTGGAAAAAATTCCAATAAATCCATTTTCACATGTGAGTACAGATTATGTGTTACCTATCAGTCAAATTGACAAAATAGGCCCAAATCAAAATACTCTTATGGAAAGATCCATAATGTCAATTACGGCAATCGAGCCAGACAACATGGGAGAAATTGGTAACTTACCAAGCAGTGATGAAAGCATAAGTGGTGACGTTTTCATTTCGTCTGCTGAAATCCAACAAGTCTATACTTCGCTAATCAGGCCAGAAGAAGTTATAGCAACACCAGAGGTGAATGTTGATGTCGATTCTCAATCCATCATCTCCTCTTTATTTCCCAAAGAAGACCCTTTTTCATCAATAGGGTCGGAAATGGAAGCTTCTTCTTCAAAATGTGAAAATTTTGACATCTCTTATGATCATGAGAATTTCGTTTTTTCATCTACTTTGCAAGTAGAAACGGAAGATATAACACATGATGAAGAGGAAGAGGAAGATCTTAGAGATGCTCCTCCAGCATTTGAAGAGGGTATCTCTACCACTGTGGATGAACTCAGAGAAGTAAATCTGGGTACGGAGAAAGATCCACGCCCCACTTTAATTAGTGCGGCCATGACCCTTGAAGAACAAGAGATGTATATTTCTTTTCTAAAGCAAAATAAAGATATCTTTGCTTGGAATTATACAGAGATGCCTGGCCTTGATCCTGATGTTGCCACCCATCATTTGGGTTTGCCAAAAGAACATCGAGGATTCAAGCAAGCCGCGAGAAGAACACACCCAACCTATGCTTCCAAAATCGAGGCTGAAGTGGATAAGCTTATCAAAGCTAACTTCGTCAGAGAAGTTCAATATCCCAAGTGGTTGGCTAATATTGTCCCAGTAAAGAAAAAGAACGGACAAATTAGGGTTTGCATCGATTTCAGAGATCTTAATCGGTATTGTCCCAAAGATGATTTTCCAGTTCCGATTACAGAACTCTTAATTGATGCGACGGCTGGCTATGAAGTACTTTCTTTCATGGATGGATATTCTGGATATAATCAGATCCGAATGGCCCCAGAAGATGAGGAATATACAGCCTTCAGAGCTCCTCAAGGTGTGTTTTGTTACCGGGTGATGCCCTTTGGTTTAAAGAATGCAGGTGCAACATATCAACGCGCCATGCATCGTATCTTCAAACCTTTTCTAGGGAAATTTGTTGAATGTTATGTAGATTATTTGGTGGTTAAATCCAAACAACGTTTTGATCACTTGGATGATTTGGAAATCATATTCCACAAGCTTCGACAACATAATTTGAAGATGAACCCCTTAAAATGTGCTTTTGGGGTAACCTCAGGAAAATTCCTCGGCTTTGTTGTACGCCATCGTGGTATTGAAGTCGATCCTGAGAAGACCAAATCAATCCTTGGTATGTCACCTCCTCAGAATTTGAAAGAATTAAGAGGACTTCAAGGACACTTAGCCTATATTCGGCGTTTCATCGCCAATTTGGCAGGCAAAAGTTTACCTTTTACCAAATTATTGAAGAAAGGAGTCACTTACCAGTGGACTAAAGAATGTCAAGAAGCATTTGATGTTCTCAAGAAATACCTCTTAAGTCCACCAGTACTCATGCCACCTGTTGAGGGTAGACCTCTTATCCTCTATGTGACAGCTTTAGAGCGATCATTGGGTGCCTTTCTCGCTCAAAAGAATGATGCTGGGAATGAAAATAGTCTCTACTATCTCAGTAGAACTATGCTTGAAGCAGAAACCCGGTATTCGAGTATTGAAAAATGCTGCCTAGCATTAATCTTTGCAGTTCAGAAACTGAGACACTACCTGCAACATCACGAGGTCCAATTGGTATCTCGTAATAATCCACTCAAATTCATCCTTAGTCGTCCAATGCTTACAGGACGTCTGGCAAGGTGGGCGGTTATTTTACAGCAGTTCGACATCCAGTATGTGTCTCAAAAGGCAACTAAGGGCCAAGCTCTGGCTGATTTCCTGGCTGAACACCCTTCAGTGAAAGACACGTATTCAGATATCGAACTCCCTGATGAGGAAGTTTTTTCTATTCAAGAGAATCCTCAAACATGGGAAATGTATTTTGATGGTGCTTCTAGAAGTCCAACAGGGAAGAAAATGGAAAATCCTAAATTCAACAAAGTTGGTTTAGGAATTGTGCTCATTTCTCCAGATAAGGCAGTGTTACCTTATTCCTTTTTGTTGTGGGAAGGTGGTACCAATAATGAAGCTGAATACCAAGCTCTCATTGCAGGCTTGGAGTTAGCGCTTCAAGCACAAGTGAATCACTTAAAGGTAAAAGGTGATTCAGACCTGGTAATCAAACAAGTCAATGGGGATTATGCCATCAGAAAAGAAGAATTAATCCCTTTGTACGATTACGTCAGAGAGTTAATGTCGGAATTCCCTTCAGAACCGACATTTTCTTATGTCCCAATATCACAAAATGCTCAAGCTGATGCACTGGCTAATATAGCCACAGCTTTAGCAGATCCAAATCGGGACAAGACAACCATCTGTATTGCCCACCGTCGTGCAATTTCACCTTATGTTCAAGTCAGAACAGAGGAAATTAATGAAATTAGTCCCATTCCTGAACCATATGGTCATACTACAGGATGGATGTCACCTATCAGGGAATACCTTCAAAATGGAACACTTCCACCTGATAGAGCCGAGAGAGAACAAATTCAGCGACGTGTGGTCAATTTTACTCTTTATGATGGTCCAAACCACCTCGAGAAAATTCTCTACAAACGTGGTTTTAATGGAGTTCTCTTCAGATGTATTGATGGTGAAGAGACAATGGCTGTCATAAAAGAAGTGCATGCAGGAGTCTGTGGTGCCCACCAGTCTGGACATAGATTGTCTGATCAAATTCGAAGGCTTGGATACTTCTGGCCTTCAATGATACAAGATTGTGTTAATTTCACAAAGAAGTGTCATTCATGCCAAGTATATGCCAATTTCATTCATCAACCTCCAGAGTTGCTTCATACAGCTAAATACTCATGGCCATTTTCCACATGGGGAATGGATGTGGTGGGACCTTACCCTTTAGCTACGGCCAAGCAGTTTAAGTACATTCTTACTGCTACTGATTTCTTTTCCAAATGGGCAGAGGCAGTACCTCTCAAAGAAGTCAGTTCTAAATGCATTGTTAGCTTCATCAAGTCTAACATCATTTCTAGATTTGGTGTCCCTCATACCATATTGACAGACAACGGCACCAACTTCTGTTCTTCTGAGGTAAAGAGATTGTATCAAGAATACAACATTAAGTCCAACCATTCATCTCGATATCATGCAGCGGCTAATGGGCAGATAGAGGCCTTCAACAAGACTCTTTCAAATATACTACATAAGATGGTGGATAAAGATAAGAGGTCATGGCCTGATAAACTCTATCATGCTTTATGGGATTATCGGACTACCACTCGCAATGCAACGCGGTCTACTCCATATTCATTGGTATATGGAACAGAAGCAGTCTTGCCAATTGAAGTTCAATTTCCCTCACTCAGAATAGCCATTTGTGATCAGTTATCAACATATGAGCAATCCCAAAAGCGTTTGAATGAATTGGAACAGTTAGATGAGAAAAGATTGTGCACTTTGCAGCACTTGGAAATCTATCAGAATCGAATAGCACGAGCTTTTAACAAAAAAGTTCATCTTCGTTCATTCATTCAGGGAGAATTGGTATTGGTTCTCAGAACACCAATGATACCAGGAAAGAAACCTCCCAAGCTTGAACCAAAATGGGAAGGGCCTTATTCAGTACATAAGGTCTATTCCAATGGAGCGTATTCTCTGATTTCAATGGATGGAGAACACATCACGACTCCAACTAATGCCAGATTTCTGAAGAAGTATTTTGTATAAACACAAAATATTGTTCCTAGAACCAAGACTTACAATTGGTTCATACACAAAGGTCCGGTATGACCTTAAACTACACCAAGGTCCGGTATGACCTTAAACTACACCATGGTCCAGTATGACCTTAAACTACAACTTCGTCCAACATGACGTTAAACTGTGTCACCTTCAATGTCCGAGATGACATTAAACTAAATTTTGTCCCTGCAACATGACATTAAACTGTGCAGCACCAATAGTCCTAACTGCAAGACTTTAAACTGCATAGTCCCTGATTTTGTCCTACATGACAATAAACTGTATAGAAGTTCCTATATTTTGTCCGAGATGACATTAAACTATATTTTGTCCTAGTGACATGACATTAAACTGTGTGGCACTTTCATCGTCCAGCATGACGTTAAACTGTGTTAAGTCCCTTATTGTCCTACATGACACTAAACTGTATTCTGTCCGAGATGACATTAAACTATATTGTGTCATAGCAACATGACATTAAACTGTGTGGCACTTCCAACGTCCAGCATGACGATAAACTGTAAAAAGATCAGAACTGATATCCTCATATTGATTCACCTTAGTCTTAGCTACATGACTTTAAACTGTACAGCATCAGTTCGTCCTTGCTATATGACGCTAAAACTATATAGCAATGGTCCAGTATGACTTTAAACTGCAACTTCGTCCCACACGACATTAAAACTGTGAAAAAGTTCCATAAACAGTCCAGCATGACCTTAAAACTGCATCATTCCTGGTCCATGTATACGACCATAAACTATTTGCAAATATGTCCAGCAAGACATTAAATTGTGACGTCCTAACTATATGACGCTAAACTGTATAAAAGTCTCTCACGTCCGAAAAGACGTTAAACTATATAATCATCAAAAGTCCAGCATGACATTAAAACTGCACAATCCCCCTTTCGTCCAATATGACGTTAAACTGTATTGTCCCCATCGTCCTAACTACATGACGCTAAACTGTACAGAAAATCCTTGATATGTCCTACATGACATTAAACTGTGCATCGTTAAGGTTGTTATTACCTCTTGTTTCTCACACCGAGTATGACTCACGTGAGCTTAGAGCGAACATCAACCATAACACTCCCTTTGGGCCACTAACCATGTGTAAGTCCCAACAACATTTTTTTTAGATCATTGTCCACAAGAACAACTTGATCATTAATTCATTCTTTAATTGAACTACACAAACTTTGATCCTTGCCCTCCAGGCTGGGTATGTAGGCAACCTCCCAAAGGTTCAAGCCCAAAAACAATCTTTTCACATTAGTTCACCACAATCTCATATGATGATGATTTGTGAAACCACCCTTGGAATCAATATCTTTACATTGATTCACTTTCGTCCTTGTTATATGACGTTAAACTATACAACACTTTTGTCCAGTACGACAATAAACTACAATATTCTTTGATTTCCTCATTTGAGAAGGAACCATTATTAACATTGATTCTTTTTCAATCATGGTTTTCATTTTCAAAAAGACTACGTACATACATGGTAATGCCTAAACTTTTTATCTTAGGTTAAAACCATCATTGCACTAAAGTCCCTTTTCACCCTTCACATGTACGAACCAAATTTGTACAAAGGGTAGTTTCTAGAACTACGTGGACTTGATTCCCATCTTTATGGGATACGTAGGAACATTCGAGTGTCCCTCGAATCCAGTCCCAAGTCTTTTGGGCCTAACCCCAAATTTCACTTTCAGTCCCTTGGCTGAAAAGTCCTCATGAAAACACACACTGTGTATTCATTATTATGGTCCGAATTCTATGACCCCAAAAAACTAAGATCACTCATCCTTTCGTCCTGCACGACGTTAAACTGCATTTCAAGAACTACGTATGGCTTGATTCTCATTCTTATGAGATACGTAGTGAAGTCCAAGTTTCAATTCAGGACCCAGCCACAACATGATTATGGTTTTCATTGACCTATGTATCTCTATATACATTGGAAAATACCCATCTTTATGTATTATAATCCTAACCTTAAATATTTTCAGATCTTCATAACCCTTTTCATGACTTATGGTCACAAAAATGTCAAACTTCTGAGAATTCTTTTGCCTGACTATGCAGCACGTGCCCATAGGTGGCCTTGCATAAACAGTCCACATAACAGACTTGTCAGCCAAGAGATGCTATTTATATGACCATGCAGCCAATGCCCATAGGTGGCCCTGCATGTTTTCAACCCCCTAACGGGTTTGTTAAATAATAGTAACTTCATTCTTGGGAAGAATGCCTCTTTTGTCCTTATTTGTCTTAAACGACAGTATGTAGGGATCCGCAAAAATAGTCATCCTTAACATATTTGTCCCATATCCTTTTTCATGATCTGAAAGTATTCAAGTCTATGGTTTATTCTTCTTCCCTACGTTTGGGTCAGACCTTCGTAGGAGTGATATTCATCCAGTTCTTTGATATTCTTGTTTGGAAATATCTTCTCCATATTCAAGTACCTCTTTCCATACAACAAACTCTATGCTTTAGAAAATTTGAATCTCCATAAACTTTCACTGGCTTTTAGCACTAGGAAAGTAAATTTCTGAGAGTTCTTTTGCCTAACTATGCAGCACGTGCCCATAGGTGGCCTTGCATAAACAGTCCACATAACAGACTTGTCAAGCCAAAAGATGCTATTTTATTTGACTATGCAGCCAATTCCCATAGGTGGCCCTGCATATTTCAACCCCCTAACGGGTTTTGTTAAATAATAGTAACTTCATTCTTGGAAACTACTTCTTCTAATTCCTTTTTAGCTCTTTTTTCATATCATTCCTCAGATTCAAATATTCTTAAGCCATAGTTTACATTTTTTCCCTCATACTTGAGTATGGTAAATATGTTTTCAGATAAATTGTCAAGGAATTGAATCCATTTTAATCCATTTTCGGTCAAAGCTATTTCGACCTTAAACATTAGCCCCTTTATGTCCGGCATGCATGACTTTAAACTGCCCACACAAAAGACAAAGGAACTCTGAATAAAAGTCAAGTTCCAGCTCACTAAATATACATTTTTTGTATGATTTAGGTAATATTGAGTAGTTAAAAGATTCAAAGTTTGTAGGGTTATTTGTAAATAATCCTAGTATAAATCAAACTATGATTACTAGGCCCATTGGCTTAAGTAAATTTGAAGCAGGTAATGAAAGAATGCAGGTACAAATGATTGGAGACGAAAGTGTTTTTCATTGATACACAAGAGTTAGAAGGACATCCACAGATTGGAGTCTCTTCTCTTTTTCAAGAATTACAAGAGGCTTTCAACATAACACTTCATTTGATTTACGGCATCCCGAGCTTCATCAGCAACCACCTGGAATTCATTCATTCAACTGGAAACAAAAAGGAGATGCAGTGATACCAGCTCTTCTTGGAACAATTGTAAAAGGATGTTCTTGAGTGCGGTTTGAGAAAATTTTCTGCTGATCAAACAGTGACTCTGTTTCTGTCCAAGAGACTTGGAAGATGGATACATGGATTTGAGAATGGAGCATTGGAAGTAAAGAGCCATTTGAAGAGAGTACTCTTTTCAGATATTACTCTAATACCATGTTTGTCTTCTCTCCACCAACCGGTAGTGGAAAACATTTCAGCCCATGGGTTTGCCATTTTCATATCTGCAAGGAAATGGCATGCAAGGAGAATTTGAAAGTTCACACCATTGTTGTTGCTTTTAATGCACAGCATAACCGAAATGAAGGAGTAGCAGCGCAGCTGCATTTCAGGTGTATAGTTGTTTGCATTTGGAACATTGACTCCTTGCAAGTGACCATGACCACATAGAGACAGGTAGATGCTCTGTGGGAAATTAAGATGATATTTCTTCAAGTACTTAGCCAAATCTGGAAGAGTGCTGTCGCAGATGTCATAGTAATCAGGGCCAATGATGTTCATCATGTCATCAATCCGCTTGCTAGCCAGTTCATAAGTTGTTCCAATTCCCTTGGGAACCACTGAATCTGCACAAAAGATGAATAAACTAACTCTTAAATGGGTTTATTTTTCATAAAATTTGTGAAAGAATTTGAAAAAATGGCTAAGGCATTAAGGCGCGCAAGTATGGAGATGTCGCGCAAGTGGTACATGTGCCGCGCAAGTTTTGGTCGCGCAAGTATTACCGCGCAAGCCCTATTACCTTGAGAGTAGCGCGGCAGCGAAGAAACAGAGAAAACAAGAGACTTGCGCGACGAGGAAGACTTGCGCGGCGAGAGCTTGAGAAATCCAGAACTTCAGATGCCATCTACGGCCGAAAGCCGTGTATTTATAGGCCAGGGGGCCTATCTGCGCGACGCATCCAGAGTGCTCAATGCCTGCGCGACGAAGACTTGCGCGCCGACTTCTGTGCATTTGAAGACTTGCGCGCCGCCCTTTTCCTTTAGAGGGATTCGATTTCCTCAGAGTCAAATCCTCATTTTCTCTCCGGATCCAACTCTGAGGGGGGACTTTTGTTGACGCTCCTTTCGTCACGGAATCTAAAGTTCGTAAAAGGGAATATCTGAGCTCAAAGTGATTAATCCTTTGAAGAAACATCAAAAATCGACAAAGGGATGAAAAAGGAGAACATTGCCCATAGGTCGCGCAAGTTCCCTCTTGGTCGCGCAAGTACACTTGCGCGCCGCCTCAACACTTGCGCGACCCCTCATGGTCGTGCAAGGGACTTGCGCGACAGATCTGGTAACCGCCCAGTAACCGCCCGGGGTCTTCTTTTGCCTATAAATAGACCCTGTGGGCCCCCCATTCGAGAGGATCTCTTTCCAGAAACTCGGATCAAAGCTCCCGACGCCCAAGTCTCTTCTCAAAGCTTCCAGAACACTTCTAAGGTAATTTCTTACCTAGAATGGAAGATCTAAAGGGAAGAAGGAAGGCCAAGTGTTGAAACTTATCAAACACTTGCGCGCCGACTTAATTCCTTCAATATAACTTGCGCGTCCCCTCTCTGGAAGAACCTCAAGAGGATGATAAAGGGTTTAATAAAGAATCGCTCAAGTATTTCAACTCTGGTTGTAAATCGCGCAAGTATCCCTCATGTCGCGCAAGTATACTTGCGCGACCAATATTTGCGCGCCGCCGCAGGACTTGCGTGACTTTTAATACTTGCGCGCCCCTATCTTTTTGGGTGCCCATCTTGCCCATTTTACCCCTCTTAAGCCATTTCACCTTTCCTATTCAAGATTCAGTCTTCAAGATACTCTTCAAAATCCATTTACGGCATGATTTCTTGATTTGACATCCTTATCTGAAAGGAATTCTGTGAAATACCTCTCAACACCCAGTGATTTAAACATCTTTATGTCACCAAAGATTGAGAGTTCATTCATTTCAACCTCATCCTTTAAAATGAGAAAATTCTAACCTGGGTCTCCTTTTCAGGAATAAGACTCAGTCATAACCTTGGGCTTCCTTTTTAGGAGTAAGCCCCAAGTCCCCTAACCTAGGCTTCCTTCTCAGGAATAAGTCCTAGTCATAAATCTTGGGCATCTTTCTTAAGAATAAGCCCCAATCAAGTTCCCAAACTTGGGCATCCTCCTCAGGAGTAAGCCCCAAACCTTAATCCCTAACCTGGGTCTCCTTTTCAGGAATAAGCCTCAGTCATAACCTTGGGCTTCCTTTTTAGGAGTAAGCCCCAAGTCCCCTAACCTAGGCTTCCTTCTCAGGAATAAGTACTAGTCATAAATCTTGGGCATCTTTCTTAAGAATAAGCCCCAATCAAGTTCCCAAACTTGGGCATCCTCCTCAGGAGTAAGCCCCAAACCTTAATCCCTAACCTGGGTCTCCTTTTCAGGAATAAGACTCAGTCATAACCTTGGGCTTCCTTTTCAGGAGTAAGCCCCAAGTCCCCTAACCTAGGCTTTCTTCTCAGGAATAAGTCCTAGTCATAAATCTTGGGCATCCTTCTTAGGAGTAAGCCCAAGTCTCTTAAAATTTCTCTTAACCAGTCATAAATTACCTTTGATGTGGGTTTCCTCTTTAGGAATAAAACCCAATCATAAGTCCCCTCCTAACATGGGCATCTTCCTTAGGAGTAAGCCCCAAGATTAGAGTATTCAAATCTCCATGAAGCACATATAACTTTGTGGACCCTGTTCTTGGATTTTCTCCTTAAAAGTAAATCCTAAACCTTCGTCTATCTGGGCAGTCACCTATACATAAGCCCCAAAACAAAATTCTTATGATTTCATCTTTTACGGCACAATTGTCTAAATTTTACCAATACCTCTTGTTTCTCACACCGAGCATGACTCACGTGAGCTTAGAGTGTAAAAGTAATTATGACATTCATCTTTGAGCCATCAATCATAAACATCATACCCCATTCCTCGAACTACGTGGGTTCTGATTCCTTTTTTTCAAAAAACAAAGGATACGTAGGTAGCCCATTTATGGGTTCGATCCCAACATTGAAATAATCTCTGTCCTTCTGAATGACGATAAACTTCAAGTGCCCCACTGAGTGGCTTTAAAACCAGCCTGGTCATCAAAATGACCAAGAGACTTTTATATAAATGTTTTGAAGGATACCATTGACCAAGAATCTCTAAACAAATATAGATGATTCTATATTGATGAAGAACCTCGAATACATATAAAAGATTCTCTAAATTTCTTGCATATTTAATCATTGATCGTTAAAACTAAAGGAAAGCTCATTTTATACTTGGTAATGTAATAAGGATTCACGAACTTAACATAAATCTATAAAGAGAGTCCCGGAGTAGACAATAATTCCCCTCAAAAAGGTGTGATGAGTCCGACCTCCCATCCTCTCGACCAATGTAAATTCCTAAGCCTCATTAGCCCACAAGCTAATGAGCGCCTGCCTTTGGAAAGTAGGTCCAAACGGATGTGGAATCATTGGATGTTTCCGGTTCTACGAACAAACCCGTTAGAAACCGATCGGAACGTTTGAATCTCCCGTCCAGGAGGTCATCCCCGGATTCCGCACGAAACAGTCGTCCACAAAAAACGGTCGTCAATCAAAAGAACATTCATCCTGAGGAGAGTCACATCCTACCTATGTACGCCTAAAACAGACCAGAAGCCTTATCCATTTCTAAATTTACAAATTTATGGTCAATAAAAATAGTTAATTATTTTCTAAAAGATAGTATGACATTCTCAATTGATGATCCTCAATCATGGCCTTTACCACGTTAATTTTGGTCAAAGCAGTTTGACCTAAAACAATAGTAATAAGTTTGATTAGTAGGACTATGTACTGCCATTGAGAAAGACTCCATACATTCTTGAGGGAAATTCCGTAGAAGGTACATATGGGTAAAATTAAAGTATTGGTTCATTAAAAGAGAAAAACATTGAGCCATCAAAAAAGGTATAAAGCTTGTTAAGTCAAAAACCGCAAAGGGTGGCCTAAGAAAAAGTCATGTTATGCCCGCTATGCCCGTAGCAAGAAGGATTATGATAAAATTTGGGTAATAATGAAAAATACATAATTTTTTTTATGTTTTCCATGAAACATTAGGATTAGTCAAACTACACTCGCTGATTCCCGCAACATAGGAAAAAATTAGAGCCTATTTCGATTATTCTAGTTTACTGATCATGGTTTAAAAATAATACCTAATTGAGATGATGTTTATATGATTGATTGTTCAATTTTAATGATAGTAAAATGAAAACAATATGTGTTTAGAGGAAAATTGGTTCCATCATAATCCATAAAAATTTATGGTGTGCATCCACAGCCTAGATCCTCTCCCTGTAAGAAAAACATGACCTTTATATAAGATGTTCAATAGAGTCGCAATGTTTCATCAATGATTGGTGTGACTCCTGAATGGCTTGGTGAAGCTTTAATAAATTCACAGTCTCAGTCTCTACACTAACTTGCAGTGCCTCCTCTTCCCTCTAGGCTTGTAGGCTGGTCCATTCTCCCTCTTGCATTTTCCATCACCCCTCCTCATCGGCAGTTGCGGCCCGGACCTGCTCCTATTTAAGTCGCTCCAATTTCAGGATTTGTTGATCCATTTCCTAGTCAAGTTTTTCAATTAAATACTCTTTCTTTGTGAGTTTATTTTTCAACTTTGCAACTATTCCAGCATGAGTGGATTCTTCATCAAAGATAATTTTCCATATACCAGCCAAATAAGACGTCAACTATGACATAGAAAGTCGATATTCAAGCACACAAGTTGCTTCTGGAGCAACAACCACCTGACTTACTATATCATAAATGACATGATAGTTAAATCCACCAAATTCCAAGACCACAAACTGGTGGTGTAACTTTTGAAAACATCACTGGAATCTCATCTTATAGATTTGGAGATATTAATCTCTAAATGTTCCTCCATGCCTTTTGTCGAGTGGGATGATGATCGAATAAGCTTTCTTGATTGGTTTTGGAATCACTCCTTGACAATTAAATGTATTCAGTAATGAACCTCATCATGTAAGGACTATATTTGGCAGCTACAACACGTCTTGACCCTACAATAGTATTTTCTCTGTTAATTGTTATAGATGATATGGTACGGTCATCATCCACCATTTCCAAGGCTTATGGTTGAGATTATAAGGATGGAGGGGATACAGCTTCAATACTTCCCACCCTCACAGTGGCACCGCTATATAAAACAGGTGGCACTGTATCTTTAGTCATTAATTGCACTCTGTGGATACATGGAAATACTGAAGACCCAAGTCCATGCTCGGCCGAAAAGATTTCCCTCAAGATAGCCCTCAAAAGGTTATTGGTTAATATAATACCTGTATGGATAGTTAGTCCATATAAGGATATAGGTCTTGGAATCCTGGGGCAGAAAACATAACCCCTCTCAGAACTGGACAAAAAGGCACAATAGCCCCTCCAAATTTTTAGGGGTTAAAATATAAGACAAATCAATTTTTACTTCCCTAGAGCCACCATGAGTAGGAATAACATCAGTCTATGAAGTGAATCCCTCTATAGGGGAAAATCCTTCTCAATTGAGATTAATTAGCTCCTCGATATTCGAAGCCCCACTAATATCTAGCATGGCTTGGGGCTCACCACAGGACTTGGCCCCTACTATAAATACCACAATGTATCTCTCTCTAAGAGAGTCTGATAAGCATGGTCATGTAGGCCCTCAACTTCAAGTTGTATTCCCATTGTAGGTAAGACATTGTTCGAGTGGGATCATAAACAACTGAGGGGTCAACAGCACCCTTGGTCTCTTCAAATGGCCATACTTACTTGTTTCGATTAGCCACGACAGATGGTGACCCTTCCTCTATCGTAAAAGGGACAAAATCTATAGATGCCTGAGCGGTCATCATCTAGTCACCAATAGGCTCTGTGTCAAAGTACACATATGTATCAGTATGTCAACAAGATAAGGGTACTTGGTTCAATCACCAGATAAACAAAAAATTACTTGTGATCCCCCTTCGAATATGGTTAGAAAATTGAGAGGCTTTCTTGTGTTTCTTCGACTATCGGGGGATGGATCTTTAATAATATCACCAAGAGGAGATGGAGGATTAAATTCCCAGGAAGGGTTTGTAATAACCGCTTCCATATGTTCTTTGGCTCTAGGGGATCCATATATTATTCCCCTACCATTGATAGAGTCCAGCAGTAGTGCCTCTGAGAGAATAAGTTAGGGAAAAATCAATTTCCCAATACCCAGTAGGCCCCTGAAAAATAAAAAAGTGCGGAAATTTTATCATCCCTATAATAAATGAAGTTAAGGCCAAAGGTTTCTTCCAAAATAAGCTCTCTTTTCAATCATGTGAATACTGCCATTAATGCCTTGCGGTCCAACCAATAATGCCTGTCTATGGGAGCATGAACACACCTATCCATTTCAGTCAAGTATACTACCACATAATTAGACACTTATTTTGTTGAAATTATAGTAGGATAAATGGATCCCCCAAAACCCATAATATCAAAGAATTTCCTCTGAATAAGCCTCCACATATCATCATCTGAAGTTCCCTCCCTTAATTCATCGCAGACTCTCCAAGGCTCTTGAAATGTAGCCGTAATTGGAATGGACAATGCTAGAAGGACAGTACAGGGGAGCATAGTAGTTTTTGAAAACCACAAACATTTCACTGGGGTCCCTACAAACTTAAGACCTTGAGAGGAGGAGTGTTCATGAGACAATTAGAGAAAGTAAGAAACTTTTACCATGATAGCTGTAGAAGGTGATCTAACGATGCCATTGTCCTCATCAATGGTTTTTGGTCACAACATGAAAAGTACCCTATGTGAGTACATAAGATGACCACTTTGATAGTGGATGAGGGGCTTGAGGTCCTTAAGATAACATCTCACCCTAAGTGGATCCTCATCAATAGGAATGCCAATCGGTGATGACACATAGTGAATACCAGTAAGGGCCACTTCTCATGTTTGGAGGAGATACCATAAATCATGAGGGGATCGTTCACGGGTATATGGATGAACTTTCAAAAGGTCCCATTCCATCTAGGCCAATGGAAAATAATCCTCGATTGGAAAGGATGATGGACTCCAGGCAATAGCTCCAGCATCTTGTTCGGCCACCCATGTTGTCATAACCCCATCCTTCATATATTTCCTAAGGGGGGGGGGGGGACCAAGAGGCCTCTGAAGGACTTTTCCCAGTAGAGAGTGTTCAAAAAATCCATTTTGATTCCCCATTCCCTTCTCCCTATAAGCCTTGGAATTTTTTTATGCGAACCAGGCCGACTAATTGGTCATCAGGATATGATTTAACCTAGGCCTCAGTATAGTTCATGGTAAGGAAGGGTATAGAATCCCTAGAATCTGGATGTTTGGACTGGATTAGGGTGTCCTCCTAGGTAAACAATAACCATAGTTGAAAATATATCATCAGTTTTTTCTCCTAACGAGCACTGTTGATAGTAGGAGGGCACAAATTCTAGACACAGTTGAATTGTCGACTAAATCTGTAGGGTGCATAGACCTCACAAATAAGTTCCCCTCCCATATGGGTAACCCATATGCCTTCTCACAGAGAAAAGAAGTAAACTCAATTGATGAAATCTTTATATTCATTATTTTTAATAGTACCAGTAGGGGAATCATAAGGGTGGTAAGAGAAATGTTGGTAAAGGTTGAGACAAGCCATTAAGTATTGCTCTTTCTTGTCAGTTTTCTTCTCTTGCTTATCCTATTAATCCCAAGCCGTCCGCATGACCCTGCTGGTGTTATGAAGGTACAAATATAGGTTGTAATGAAAAATTGGTAGGGAATTGATAAAATAATAACGCCCTATGTGGCCTCCCATCCATCTTCAATGAATTTTGAAGGGCCCAATCATCCGATAAGGTGACCCCCTATTGCCGGTTTGACTTAGTAGGCTATAATTCTTGCCCAAAACTGGGATGGAAAAATTAATCCATTTTATGGTGTCCAACTAAGCATCCATGATAAAATTTGAAGCTCTTACACCACTATATTCTCACATTGGTAAGAGCCACCCACTTAGAAACATGGCCAAGAAAGCCACCTGTCAAAATAACTTATTGATGTCTGGGATGATCCCCCGTCCCCATTTCTAAAAATTCCCCTCTTCCAGTGTGGGACAATAAGGTCTCGCTCGCCTCTCAGTGGATTTGGTGGGGAAATCTCTGGGTGTCTGCGGATCAGGCTCTAAACCCATATGTTTGACAAAAGTGCCAAACCAGTAATAAAAAAATGTCCTTCTTCAGATAGGGATCACTTTCCTTTATAAGATCCTTCACTTGTAAAATGAGTTTATTTGTTGGGGGGGTTCATTCCTCATCATCCCAAGTAGAGGAGGGAGGAATAAATTCATCATACATTTCCCCAACGATAGGGACTCCTACAATCAGTTGGATGTCCCATAGACTGATGCTGACCTCCCTGTGGGTCGAATGAAAAAAATTGGTATTAAGGCTCCACCTACTTATGAGATATGAAATAAGGACAGTAGGATGATGGGTGTATGTCTGAGAAACCCAAGCAACCTTGTACAGTCCCACAGTCTATAGGTTCGATAATAATTCTTCACAACTCTATTAAACCCAAAAGGGCCATGCCTAGTCCAAGCCGATGTATCCCCAAAAACAATGGTCCCACCAGGATAACCAACTATACTGCTCATTTTCTATAGCCTTCTTCACAATGATATGGTAACAGTGGGCCATCAGGCCAGTCTTCCACTACACTCCCTCTAATATTCGCGGTGCATAGTTCAGCAATGACCCAAAGGTAGTTTCACTTTGAAAGTACCTCTACTTGGAAGAAATAAAATACTTTATAATTGATGTATTAATTATCTAGACAATATGATGATCGATTGGGTTTTGAATTGGGATCGCGTTGTCAAAAAATATGCCAAACCCATATAAAGGAAGTATATCTGAATCATGGTACTCCCTTTGGATTGATGTGATATGATTCTCCAGAGATTGGTGAAATGGAATGAGTAATTCTTTTTTGTCAGCCAAAGCCTACATGTTCTTCAACCTTTTGTCTGCAGCATAAAGAGGGGCACCATTAATAGCCTCAGAAGAACCAGAAATGTTAGTAGCAACCTCTGAAGCAACCATTGTAACCTGCACAGGATGATCTGAATGACAATGAAAAGTTAGTCCAATTAAAATTTTGGGATAAAAGACTATGAAAGAATGGATAGAGGACTTAAAACATGTCCTCATAATGCTTCGCATACTGTGTCCAGAAATATTACATGGTATCCACATCCCAAATACTGCATAGTATGCAGAAGGAACAATCTATGTATTGAATGGTACATGAAAGTAACCCCTCTTACAGCTACGATATACAGATTCATTTCACCACGTACATCCACGGTACATGAACTGCTCGTGAGGTGTTGGCCTACAGATCGTTGGATGGTGAATACAAAGGTTCATAGAGGATGGATTCTGCGAATCTAGACCTTGATTATGATCATGTTCAGAAGTTACAGATTAATGCTTATGATCGTGTTATTTGTTCTTAACATTTGGTTCACTGATCCAAGTTCGGGCCATCCTCCTATGCGGGATCCAGATTTTAGTCTTAAATTTCCACAATGATGTTCACAAAATCCAGAACATGCTATGCATACAAGATAAATGGAGAAAATATCAGTTTGGGGTATGTACGAAGAGGTTTGCGAATGTGATTTTTCTAAAAGGAGCATGGTACATGAGTGCAGAGGAAGCTGAGGAAATCAAGAGAACTTTTCTACATGTGAAACAGTAAATGAAAATGACATGGGCGCCTATATATAGGTGCAGTCCCCCCTACTAGGCCCATTTGTTCTATTGTGAACCATTTTAGTTCAGGACTGCTTCTTCATCAGAATTCTCCACTTTTCATTCCGAATGGACTCCATTCTGATGAGGGGAATTTTTAGGGACTTGGTAATTCTTCTAAGGGAAGAAAATAACCCCACAATGATTTTTCATGAATAAGAAATTACTCCTACAAGTCTATAAAGCCGAATAGACTCAAATCAAGTTGAAAATTTCTGATGAAACGTGAAGTATTTAATTTTTTCAAGGATTTTCAAGTGGCTCACGTATTATCACTAGGAAAGGAACGCAGACCAGCTGGATCACGAACCAAAAGGTACGCGGAATGACCTGCGAACCGCTGGCCTGTGGGGCGATGGATAGTGAACCAAGGAGGACTGCAAATCACATCATCAAAGGACTCATGTGTGGGAATCATGTCTTCATACCATACCTCAAACTAATCAGTTCATGTATGAAGCGAATCGGCAGGGTTCTACGAACCATTATCGTGAACTGAAGCCTCCACAAACCCCATTCTATTGAATCTTCTGCGGGTCATGATATATGCATGGGCCTCTATAAATGGTTTTGTGTGCCCAAAAGATTAAACTATCCCAATTATCTATAAAAGGATCACAGAAGAAGGAAAAGAGACGAACATAGAAAGCCTGAAGAGAACCCATAGGTTGGAAGAAAGTGTATAGAGATGACTCTAGCTTCATTCTCAATTCATCGACAAAGCCCGAATCGCGAACCACACTCTCCAAAGGTAAAACCATCCGCAAACCAAAAAAATAAGGGGATTTAATAATGAAAAGTGAACCATTAACCTAATTGGTGAACTGAAAACCATATAATTCTTATGGATGAACTCCCCAAAAACTATAATCCCCCGAACCCTTCTAAAAAATGGTGCTCTGCATACAGTACCGCTACGCGGACTAAGCCCGTTGTCGCGTACTGCATTAGTATGCAGATGGATCCCAAAGTAGTGTGATGGTCCGCAAACCACTATGATACAAGGTGATCTATACCCATGCCTGCATACTGCATTAGTATGCGGGCGTCCCCTTTTCCCACATACCACTACGGTATGCAGATCCTCCTCAATCCCACAAAAGAAACAAGTACGTGGAATAGGTGTTTTTAGGTATTATTACTTCTGGTCCAACCTCACCCTTCCACTATTTTCATGTCCCCTATAATCCTTCTGCTAACCTTTCCTCTTGAATCAAGAAAAAGTCTCCTCTAAAGCCATCAGACATGTATTATTAGACCATCGGGTTAATTATTACACCCCTTTGAGTTTACATACCCATGGTAAGATGATTCACGAAGGCTCTCCCAAAAACGGTTCGGGCATCGGGAATGCCTGTGGGTCTACATTCCCATGTTAACCTATAGTCCAACCTTGGGACACCGACATGGACCTCCCTGTTCTAGGGATAAAGGGTGATCACTCCCTCTTCCATTAAATGAGGAATAGTGATCAGTTGAAGGGGTTATGTTTGCACCCCATTTTTATGAGGATGAAACTCCTCCCCTTCCCAGAAAGTGTTCTGGGGCCCTCCCAATGAGTTAAGTCCCCAAATGTCTGAGGTTGGGCTGCATGACCTTTAATGTCATTTCACATGGAATGGTTCATATCTCCACACCCTCACCCATAGTCAACCCGTCCACTTATTCCACGGTCTCTCCCTCTACCACCAATAGGAGAAGAAGCATTGATTTGTTAAATATTTGGCATCCTATTGTTTCCCACACCGACCATGGATCACATGGGATTAGAGGTTTGTGATTATTAAAACATCCACATGAATCTAAACTACAAGATCTCTAAATCCTGATTCAACAATGATATATAGGATTCCTACCTAAAGGCCCGATCTCAAAAGGGTTCCCATCCAAAAGGGTTTACCCCATCATGTTTCCCATAAATGGACAGCTCCCATGAGTATGCCCCAGCACAACTGAACTACAAAAAATATGATTCCTGACCAAATCTGGATACGCAGGATGCCTAACTGAAGGCTCTAGCTCAATAGGGTACCCTCCCATAGAGGGTTTATCCAATCATGTCTCCTCAAATGGGAATCTTCCATACATAAGCCCCACACCATCCAAACTACGCCGAATCTGATTTTTCTCCCAAGGATATGTAGAAAGCCCTTATTATGGGCTTGATTACAATATCAAGTCACCTTCTGTCCCACTAGATGAGATAAACTCAAGAGCACCTTATTATATGACTCAATTCAGTCTCACCTCTGTAGCATCAAATATATGCATGGCTATGATGATCTTCCAAATCAAGGGTAGACCATTGACACACTCTTTGGGAATGAACCAAGGATTCACTAACATATGAAGATAACTTAAATCTATAAGAGATTCCTAGAATAGGAAAAAATCATCCCCCAAAAGGGTTTGGTGAGCCTTACCTCCCATCGTCTCGACCAATGGATCCCTTTAGGGTCGTTGGTTGAATCATCAATCAACGAGCACCTGCATTTGGAAAGAGGGTCCATGAATCATGGATACCAAGGCTCTTGGGCATTCTAAGATCCATGAATAAACCCATTGGAGACCATATGTGGAAGTTATATATGAGGAGGACTGATTGAATAAGTATTTGACCCCATGCAATCACCAGCTGGGATCATCTTACTGTGGTACCTCCTTCGTAGTATGAAAGAGGTGAATTGACCAGTTCCCTCGGGGTTAATCTAACCTTATTTAAAGGATAATTATGAAAATTGTGTCAAAACAAAAGGAATTTTGAATTTGATAGGAAATCGTGTCTGAAAAGAGGGATGAGTGATGATCCTCATCAGACCATTTCCACACCACACAAAACATGCCACCTTAGAGATGGAACAATGTTGTAATTTAATTTTCTCTCTTAACCATTTATGGATGATTCTAAATATGTATTTATTAAATATGTATGATATTTATATTATTATTAATTTTTTTAGATGATTTAATCATGATTAGAGTATAAGTTAAAAACGTCCAAACTGAAACTTTCATGAAAAACAAAACAGTAAACACAAAAAAATGATTATTTTAATAAGGAATTACTAATAAATATGTGATTAAATATTGTAATTAGATCACATTTTAAATTATATCTATGTAAATCATCATATTATATAATTATAATAAATTAATTTTTTTTAAATTTCTTCTATATAACTTATGAAGAATGTTGAACATGATGTAAGAGTTTTATGTTACAATCTTCTTTTTAACAAGACTGTTTATTCTTGAGTTTTTTTATAATAAAATATTATAAATAATCTCACAAAAATATGATTAATTTTATTATCCTCTCTTGATTTTTGGGTAAATAGTTTTTTTAAGAAAAAATTTATCTCTTCAATACTCATGAGACAAGGAAAATGTTTGTAAGGAAACCCAATATGATTTTACTCTCTAGTGAGGAATATTTTTTTGTATATCTAGTTCAACATAAAATGTTTTCAATAATATTTTTATATTTTTATATTATTGTTTGAATTCATTTAAATTGTGATTTAATTTATAAAAAAAATATTTTAAAGGATTCTTCCTGTCATTTTCTAAATGTGGTACTTTTGAAAATTTATTGAAAATGTGAATGGAATATTTTTTAAGGTACTCAACAAAAATGAAATTTTCAGTTTCCAGGAACACTCAATGATTTGAAGCTTACATTAAAATTTTATATGATTTTTTAAAATAAAATTATTTTATTAATATTTTGGTAATTTTTATATTTGAAAGAAGTGATTTCAAAATGAAAATGATATTTTTAAAAATAAAGTTTCTGGTGACCTTTTAAAGGGATTTTTATCTATGATAACATGTATTTATTTTATTTAGGATTCACTTGGGATATGAACCAATGGTAAAATCCTTATTATTTAACATGATTTTTTATTACTATGATGTTGATATTTTTAAAAACTAGTTTATTTTCCTTGAGTTTTTCTATGATGATAGGATGAAATAATCACATGGCATACATTTTAATGTATTGTGATTATTTGATGTGTGGGACCCAAATTATGTATTCCTCCAATGAATTGGATAATTTTTAATGATATATGAGATAAAAGGGTATGCATGATGATATACCAAGCCTAAATGGGGGTATATGGGAGGTTATCCCTAGCTCAAAAGAGGGGATATGAGATGTCACCCCATGAAAGATGTATGTACATAGGCGGTTATCCCATCCCTAACTTGTGATGAATGTCTTTATAGGTATCCTCAAAATATTATTTATATGGTTTTTATTATGAAACACTTTATTCATTTATTATATGACATGATATTATGACAATTTTATTCTTACATGGATCATGTTATTTGACACATTTTTTAGTCATGTCTTATGGAATGCCATTATTTATTCCACAAATCATGATTATGATCTATGAATTGATGGTTGTAATTTTAAAAGGATAAGATAATATTTCAGGGCCCTTATTCTCATTTTTTACTTAATTGAACATTGATTTCATATTTATTACCCATACTGAACATATGATCCCACAAATAATTATGTTTTCTTTTCCTCAGGATATTGTAAAATGATTTAAGTTGGATATATATAAGAAGGGTTCTGGTTGTGGAGAAATAACTAGGTGATGATGTATATCTTTTATGTAACAGTTTTTTATGTATCCATGTCTCCCAAGATTCTAAAATTTTATGATTTTGGATTGTATTGTAATGTTATTTAATGAAAATTCATCTAAAAGGTGTGATATTTTTATATGAAAGGTTTGGTTTGTTATAATTATATACCAGACAACAGTGAAATAGTACATCATGGAATCATATACTATAAAGGAATTTATTTATATCACATAGCATATTTCTAAACAATAATTTATTACTAGGATTAAGGGAGTGATCAATATTTCATGTGATAGTAAAGAATTCATCGATGAGGATATAGAACCCCATTATCAAAAAAAAATGTCTAAATTAATTCTTTCAAAATACTATCATATATTACAAATAATTGATGTCGGTGATGTTAGGATATGTTGTGTGGATACATATGATAATATAGTGGATTCACTAATGAGTCCATTAACATAGCAGATGCATGAGGGTCATCTTGAGTCATTTGGTATATGATACTTAAGATATTAATGAAATTGTTTCACTAATTTATAATGATTTTATAATAAATGAATTCTCAATTGTTTATTCAATCATATGTGCAGTAATTTATTTTATATGTATATTGGAAGGATAATTTACCCTCAAAACATGACTCTAAGTAGTCCATAGTGGATGATCAACATGGAGTAGAACGGTCTATGATGATATGTTATGATTAGTATATTAGTGTATTTATGATATAATAAGTGTAATATTATTATTTAGATCACCTCGTTATATATCCCAGGGATTTCCGTATAGTAATTGACATACTTATCTATGTAATAAAATTATCTATAATTTTTACTAGAGGTTTTAAGGATTTCTATATTTTTAAAATTTATTGTTTTTTTACCTTTATTATAAAATAAATTTTGAGTTAATTAATAAGGATATGATTGGTTATGTTTTTTTTCATGTTATCAGTTGGAGCTCAACCAAGGTGAGATTTTAACCATTTTTGGATGAGAAAATACATATAAAACCTAATTGAATTTCACTGAGGAAATGCATTTCCATTCATATTTGAGTCACATGTGATGTGTTCATCTTTATAAATGATGGAAATAAAATTTATCATTCTACATATGGATGACTTATGACATATTCATAAACCAAGAATGTTTTTCATAGAATCAAAAAAGTATGAGATGACCTATATTATATTGACATTGTTCCATGTCTCGTGGAAAAACACTACAATGGGAAAAATTATATTAAAATATATATTTTATATATAATACATCTTATGGTGAAACTTTTCATATGAGTATGAGTAGGTTTGATGTAAATCACAACATACCACTTAGTATCTTGTGTAGTAATAATTATTTACTTGGGGACCCACATTTCTAAAATCTCTGAAATGTGGATTTTATATTTTTTTTAAATCATACAAATTTTTATAGGATCTCACAATTAGTCATCTGGATAAGGATTACGTTTTTGAAAAAAAAATTATTCCCATATGAATGAGATTTTGATAAAATAAAATTAACAGAACAGAACATACATAAATATTTCATCATTATAGATGAATATTCAATACATTGCACAATAATACATACATGGGGACTGCAATGGTTTTATAAGGCCCCAGCCTTAAAACTTACTTAATCTTGAGTTATTACAAGATTATACATTGAGGATCTTTTCAGGTTTAGAGTTTTAGAGAATTAGATCATGAAACTTGCATTACATTCCACATTTAAACAAAGTGGTTACATAAAAGATAGTATCCATTCTTCCTATCAACGGAAACATATTGAAAATAAAACATGGAATCTTTCTTAACACATCCTTGACTCTATCATCTTATCATGTACCTTTCCCTTGACCTGAAAAAAAAAATTCAAAAACTTGGGATGAGCATAAAAAGCTCAGTAAGGGATATAAAAATATGGAAAGGAAACATGAGTTCATATATACACAAGAATGAAATCATAATTTACCCATAAAACATAGGCACTTTAACCTACCTCATCAAATCATGAATAAATCATAGAAATCATAAGAGATAAAGGTAACTTTAGGAATTCATAACATTCTTACGTAGGGAGTAACCCTCTTGGTTACCTTTGGAATACCCATCACAGTATATTCCCTAAATCTCTTCGGAGAAACCTTAACGTTTCACTCCTTCGCGTTACCCAATGCATTGGAGAGCTATATCGGGCTCACCCGCCCTTAGTTTATCACGGAACCACCCGTTCATCATAACAATGCCCAAGAACCATAACATAATCGTATCACATAAACATGAATAAAGGAAACATGACATTTCCACATTTCAATCACAATATAACATTTTAAGATATTGAAATAATGAATCCATTCAAAAAGAAAAAATTTCCAAAACCATTTAAAACATTTAATAAAGAGATTTTTGAATCAAAGTGTCCCATACCACCTTGAAGATTTTAACATTTTAAACCATTAATATCCATATAAATAAATCCTTAAAACCATTTTAAAAACATGGATATTAATAAGAACAAATAATTAAAACATTTAAAACGATATTTTGGTTAATGGGGTTTTACCAAAATTAGAGACACTTGAATACAATAATCGAGGAATAACATTTAGTCAGAACTTTATAATATCATGAGAATAAAAGGATTCATGATATAATACTCCAAAGGACAGTATATACACCATATAAGAGTGAATTGGTGCATAACAACAATGAACCCTCAATAGAAATGTCAAATGTAATGAAATCCCTTATAAAGAAGGTATCCTTAAATTAAGGACAAATAAATCTCAAAAATATGTGTGACAAATATAAATACACCCAATATAAGTGGATATTAAGTGTAAAACAATAAAAGGTCATTCACACATATTCGATGGATGACATATTCAATGACTACAAGTTGAACCCAATGAAATCGAAATTGGGTTAAAAAGTTCCCTTGACAGCCTAACGACATCACATCAAAAAGAGTTGATGAGAGATAAAAAGAGTATCTCATCAAATGGACATAAAATTTACATCAACAAGGATATATGAGAACATATCCCAAAATAACAATATGTAAATTAAAAGACCCATCAAAAGAAGTCTTTTAAAAAAGAGGAGGGTGAAAGGTTCCCTTACCGACTTGGGTATCTTTCAAAACATACACCCCATGAAAGAAAGACAATAGGTCATTGATGTAAATACTCATAAACGAAAGTATATTACACAAAGAGTAGAATAATGGGCAGTACATACACCACTCAATGGAATTTGTGGCAAATGTAGCATAAATCTCACGGGAATAAAAGTGAGATGAAAAATCCCTCACGAAAACTCGGCAGCCTAACGGCGCCACATAAAACTTCCGAATATGGATTGATGAGATCAAATAGGGTATCTCATCACATTACAATATAATGTACAGCAAGAGGAATATAAAAGAACATCCCCCAAAATTACAAATAGGAGCTTAAAAGAAGTGACATAAAGGAGAGTACTTAAAAAGAGAGAAGTTAGATCTCTTACGAAAGTTCGGCAGCCTAACGGCACCAATCAAAACTTCCAAAATGGATTGATGAGAGATAATAGGGTCTCTCATCACATGAACATAAAAATTACAGTAGGAGTAATATAAAAGAACATCCCAATCATACGAAATATGAGCTTAAAAGAAATGACATAAAAGAGTGTACTTAAAAAGAAAGAGAGTTGTAGGATCCCTTACCTCGAGTCCGACTTGACTCGATCGTTCTTTAATCTCCTGAATAATAAACTTGAGTTAATTTATAATTCCTTAATAACCCTTTTTCAAGTTCATTATTACTTTTATACCACTTATTACCATGTCACAAACATTATGTAATCATTTAAGTTAATAATATTTGTTTTGCCGATATTTGGTTCTTAAGTCGAAAGTGGTCTTCTTACAATTACATGTTGTTCGTGTGGCCAAATGTTTATTATATCCAGAATTGTATTCATTATGTAGATATCATATATGTCATATATATCCAGTACATGCATGCATTTATAACATTACATAATCATTTAGAGGTAAGAAATGAAATGCACCGTTCATGGAGACGGTAAGCCGTACGTATGCATGAACGCTACTTTCATTTCTATTTCGTATTTTATAGAATGGAATAATAATGATATAAAGGTATATTATAATTCCAGTATAATATCATATATAATATCATATTTCCATCCTTTATACATCCCACATATGGTATTTAACGAATCAAATCACTTTGAGGGGGCGGTAGTCCGCACTTCCTTAAATGAAGATATCGCGTATACCCATAATGGAAGCCATAAAGGTAAGACAAAAATGAAAAATACAGAAGCATAAATAAAACATAAACATATTATATATCATATATAAAAATAGTGACATCATAATGGCCACCTTTGAAGGTGTTAAATGAGTATTGAACAATCATCGTTTCGGGAGGCAGAATTTCACCATCCACAGAAACCGTATGTTCTTTAACCATTTGATGTAGTTGTGTGATAGTGTAGCATGAATAAATCTTATAACAACATCCTAGTATATTGAATATACTGGTGTTGTTATAAAATAAGAAAATAAAAAGAGTTTAGGGGGTTGGAGAAGCAAAATAAAACAAATGAACATGAGAGAATGAATTACCTTTAAAAGTGTAACTCCTTTTGATTTGAGCCAAAAGGCTTCCTTTGAAAGGCTTCTGCCCAAATGTAATCCTCTAGGATGAGGAGAGGGATTTGGAGAGGGTAAATGGGCAGGGTTTGTCCGAGCCAAAGGCTTGAGAAGTGTGTGAAATGAGGTAGAGGTGGGGGCCTTTTATAAGAGGAGAGGAGGGGTACTTTTGGAAAGTAAGAAATATTACTTTATTTGAAAATGTGTTTCGGTTTTAAAAGGTCCCACATTTATTTAATTCGTGGATAAGGTGATAAGGCTTCGAAATACACTCATCCAATTGGTTTTTCCCATGTGTAGTTTGTAGATGTTTCACTATCTTTCCATTTTAATTAAATCGTCAAATAATGATGTCATCGCTGCATCATTATTATGTCATAAATAATTTACTTTCTTTAATGTCTAAAAATTATAAAAAAAATACTATGATATAGGAAATCGTTTTAGCTTTCCAATTACTATTTATAATCAAAATTTGGACTTGTATAAACCCACTTAAAAATTGTTTTCGTAAAACATATTATGTTTGTGTCATTTTCACTTCAACATTAAATAAAAAGTAATTTATGTCATTTCCCAACAAAAGTGGATCCATGGGGTCCCCAAGTTGGCCCATGGCTTGTCTTGGTCGGCCATGACTCACCCAATATGTGTAGGACAAGTGTCATGGTGTTTTCACATTCTTATAATATCATTTTTACCTTAAACTACACTAATTACCACTAATCGCGATTAAAAACTTAATAAGTTACTATTCACCAAAAAAAAAATTTTATCCCATTGAACCACATTTTACTTCTTAATGACAACCATGTATGTCGGATTTTTGAAAATCAAAACAGAATTATGGAAAAATTTCATTTAAATGAAAAATCATTTTTTATAAGTACCACTTAGTGGTTTCACTATTCATCAAAAATTGATGTTTTTCAGAAAATTACCAAAAATTCACCCTAAGCTATATTTGATATTCCGAATTCAAAAATTAAGTCTATTTTACAAAATTCAAAACATATTAGTCACATTAATTAATTTAATAATTAATTCCCGCTGTCAGAGAAAATAGCGTGTTTTTATAAAACAATAAGTATCAAAAGATTGACACTAGTTTAAGTATGATTTGAAAGTGAAATTAATTCCAATGACCACTATTGGATTTAATGGTAAAAATATTTTCTAATTTAACTTTAAAACCAATTCAAAATATTATCTAATCATATAAATAAATTAGATTAAAAAGTGGTTTTTAATTAAAACACAACATTCTACACTATTCATTAAAAAAAATGAACTTTATCAGAAAGATACCAAAAATTTACACAAAGTAAATTTTGATGTCCCGATTCTTAATAAGAGTTTTATTTGGTCCAAAATAATGTTTAATAGTGAACAAAACTATATTTAATGACGGTTCTCCATTAAAAGGTGATAAGTGAACCTTTAGTGAAAACTAGGGCATATACGCCAAAAATTGAATTCTTTCCGCATTTTAAGCCTTTATCTTTTATTGTATAAATGTAAAAATATTTAAGTACATATATAATCATATTTTAGTTATTTCTATCCATTCCCGCCAATACAACGGCTACATGTTAACTACCATTTAAAATAATATTATTTTATTATTAGAGTGCAACGTAAGATTCCCAAGAAACTCGTTGTTGCGTGTTGGGTACGCCATCGAGCATAGTGTCCCCTTTAAAGTATTTTAAATATTTTATCCACAAATATGGATAAATATGAAAATTTATATTCTTTATTTACCTGGGGTGTTACATCCTTCCCCCCTTTTGGGAATTGCGTCCTCACAATTTTAAAATTGCGCTTGGAAACATCCTTGAACGTCCCACATCGGAACAAGAGTCGGTAAAACAAACACTTTAAAATAAGGAAAGATAAGTATAAAGGTCACCCGAGTTAACCCATACTAGGATTCCAAGTATGAAAATATGGACATGGAGGAGAAAACATAGGGTCATGTTCTGATGGAAAGTGACAGAAAACTTGTTTAGGAGAAAGTTAACCACGAGAAAATCACAAACTTGTGATGGGTTAAACGGTATTCGATTCCCCAGTAGGAAATGTTAATAGACAACATTTTTGTTTTAAGTTACTTTTTATTGAGGAATTTATTCATAAGGAAACATAATCACTTATCATATTGACTTTCAAATTTTATTATATTCCTTAAACAAACTCATATTTTCTCCAAAAGATGAGTATTTAGGAAGACTTGTTCACATTAAGAGTACTATAATCAACTTCTATAGAATCACCTAATCCACAAAATAGAACTATATACCTCCCATGTCTTTAGACTTTAACCAAAACGAAAACCAAAAAGGTTAGTACAAGGTCAGATAATCCAGAAAAGGATAACCCATTCAAAAAAATCTATGCTTAATCTCCAAAATTTGTCCAACAAAACCCAAAGTTCAACGAGGACCATCCGATAAACAATTTGTCCATAAGATTCTTCAAAGTAAACCAATATAAGATTGAAACCCAAATATTTGAAGGATTTAGTCACATAGTCTTCCATGTTAAATCGTAACATTTATCTCCAAACAATATTAGTTGCTCCTAAAGTCTCGTATTGAAAAGTAATTAACCTAATCACATATTCTCCATGATAGGTTAATCATTTTTATAAATAACCCAAAATCAACTTACTCTTAATTCATAAAATCATATAACTATAATGAATCAGTCAAACTAACCAGGGACTTCACGTAGTCCAGTGGTAGGCGATAAATTCCAGTCGCACTTTGGTTGTGGGTTCGATTCTCGCAGCTTTGTCCAACACGACGGGTTGTCAAACGGTCTGCGTGTTGTCCTTTTTTCAAAACTATATAATTATGAAAACATTCCCCAAAACGAGATAAAATCTTCAAAAATATTCACAACATATTTTCACCTCAATTTTATCTCATGCCTTCCACTTCAATCATAACATTTAGTAACCCATAATTTTCCTCAAAAGTAAGGATCATATAAACCCAAATGGTTCTTTATAACTATGTCTACAAAAGAAAAGATAACTATTCCTTGGATAAAATTTGCCTATATTAAACATCAGGGTTACACATAATATAAAAAGTCTTCTAAGAGACTTGATAATCTTAAGAATTTCACCATAACTCTTGAAGCCCTCATATGTTGACATCTTACTCATTCAACATTCTTCATGATCCATTATCCATTCCTTTCCAACCTATTCCGAAATACCTATTTCCTACAAACAAAATCATGAATCATATCCTAAGATTCCAAAATAGGAAAACAATAGTCATGAAATAGTACATACCTTTGATTGGTCATTCTCAGTTTCTTCATCCTCAATAGGAATGACATTAGGTATTGGTAAACGAACATTTGTACGCTCTTTGTGACCCCATTCACGAAACTTCTTCATAGAACATGTGTTTGCATAATGACCATGCACACCACATTTAAAACATTCAATTGATCCCTCAGAAAGAACTTCTTTCCCTTTCCTCGAGTCAACTGGATGCTTCCTTTTTCCATGGCAGGTTCTTGCTTTATGACCTTCATTTCCACATCTATAGCATATTTCTGTCCCTTTGAAACATTTTCCTAGGTGTTTCTTTCCACATCTTTGACACATAGGTTTTTGAACACACATACCTTTATGATTATTACATGTACTTCCGTAGGGATTTGTTTCTTTCATATATGATGCCTTAGAGATAACTCCAAGGTTTAGGTGGTCAATCATGACTCCAGATAGTTGGTTGAGGATAATCAGAAGAGTTCTCATTGCATCTCCCATATCATTCAGTTGCTTGCTCAAAAAACTGTCACAGTTTCCTTCACATCCACTGTTACTTTGGTGCCTGCTAGATCCAGCCATTTACTAAAACCAAAAAGGTCAGTGTGAGTATATCAACAAAACCATCATGTACTAATGAGGAAGATAAACACTATGATACACTTACTCATTCACTTTATCTAAAACTATGACTCTTTCTGAAATCCTAACCATTATGGTAATTTCACTTATGCTTAAAGAGTACCCTAACCTATAAAGTTATCTAAACCGACCTCTGATACCAACTATAAGGCCTCAGCCTTAAAACTTACTTAATCTTGAGTTATTACAAGATTATACATTGAGGATCTTTTCAGGTTTAGAGTTTTAGAGAATTAGATCATGAAACTTGCATTACATTCCACATTTAAACAAAGTGGTTACATAAAAGATAGTATCCATTCTTCCTATCAACGGAAACATATTGAAAATAAAACATGGAATCTTTCTTAACACATCCTTGACTCTATCATCTTATCATGTACCTTTCCCTTGACCTGAAAAAAAAATTTCAAAAACATGGGATGAGCATAAAAAGCTCAGTAAGGGATATAAAAATATGGAAAGGAAACATGAGTTCATATATACACAATAATGAAATCATAATTTACCCATAAAACATAGGCACTTTAACCTACCTCATCAAATCATGAATAAATCATAGAAATCATAAGACATAAAGGTAACTTGAGGCATTCATAACATTCTTACGTAGGGAGTAACCCTCTTGGTTACGTTTGGAATACCCATCACAGTATATTCCCTAAATCTCTTCGGAGAAACCTTAACGTTTCACTCCTTCGCGTTACCCAATGCATTTGAGAGCTATATCGGGCTCACCCGCCCTTAGTTTATCACGGAACCACCCGTTCTTCATAACAATTCCCAAGAACCATAACATAATCGTATCACATAAACATGAATAAAGGAAACATGACATTTCCACATTTCAATCACAATATAACATTTTAGGATATTGAAATAATGAATCCATTCAAAAAGAAACCATTTCCAAAACCATTTAAAACATTTAATAAAGAGATTTTTGAATCAAAGTGTCCTATACCACCTTGAAGCTTTTAACATTTTAAACCATTAATATCCATATAAATAAATCCTTAAAACCATTTTAAAAACATAGATATTAATAAGAACAAATAATTAAAACATTTAAAACGATATTTTGGTTAATGGGGTTTTACCAAAATTAGAGACACTTGAATACAATAATCGAGGAATAACATTTAGTCAGAACTTTATAATATCATGAGAATAAAAGGATTCATGATATAATACTCCAAAGGACAGTATATACACCATATAAGAGTGAATTGGTGCATAACAACAATGAACCCTCAATAGAAATGTCAAATGTAATGAAATCCCTTATAAAGAATGTATCCTTAAATTAAGGACAAATAAATCTCAAAAATATGTGTGACAAATATAAATACACCCAATATAAGTGGATATTAAGTGTAAAACAATAAAATGTCATTCACACATATTCAATGGATGACATATTCAATGACTACAAGTTGAACCCAATGAAATCGAAATTGGGTTAAAAAGTTCCCTTGACAGCCTAACGACATCAAATCAAAAAGAGTTGATGAGAGATAAAAAGAGTATCTCATCACTTGGACATAAAATTTACATCAACAAGGATATATGAGAACATATCCCAAAATAACAATATGTAAATTAAAAGACCCAACAAAAGAAGTCTTTTAAAAAAGAGGAGGGTGAAAGGTTCCCTTACCGACTTGGGTATCTTTCAAAACATACACCCCATGAAAGAAAGACAATAGGTAATTGATGTAAATACTCATAAACGAAATTATATTACACAAAGAGTAGAATAATGGGCAGTACATACACCACTCAATGGAATTTGTGGCAAATGTAGCATAAATCTCACGGGAATAAAAGTGAGATGAAAAATCCCTCACGAAAACTCGGCAGCCTAACGGCGCCACATAAAACTTCCGAATATGGATTGATGAGATCAAATAGGGTATCTCATCACATTAAAATATAATTTACAGAAAGAGGAATATAAAAGAACATCCCCCAAAATTACAAATAGGAGCTTAAAAGAAGTGACATAAAGGAGAGTACTTAAAAAGAGAGAAGTTAGATCTCTTACGAAAGTTCGGCAGCCTAACGGCGCCAATCAAAACTTCCAAAATGGATTGATGAGAGATAATAGGGTCTCTCATCACATGAACATAAAAATTACAGTAGGATTAATATAAAAGAACATCCCAATCATACGAAATTTGAGCTTAAAAGAAATGACATAAAAGAGTGTACTTAAAAAGAAAGAGAGTTGTAGGATCCCTTACCTCGGGTCCGACTTGACTCGATCGTTCTTTAATCTCCTGAATAATAAACTTGAGTTAATTTCTAATTCCTTAAGAACCATTTTTCAAGTTCATTATTACTTTTATACCACTTATTACCATGTCACAAACATTATGTAATCATTTAAGTTAATAATATTTGTTTTTCCGATATTTGGTTCTTAAGTCGAAAGTGGTCTTCTTACAATTACATGTTGTTCGTGTGGCCAAATTTTTATTTTATCCAGAATTGTATTCATTATGTAGATATCATATATTTCATATATATCCAGTACATGCATGCATTTATAACATTACATAATCATTTAGAGGTAAGAAATGAAATGCACCGTTCATGGAGACGGTAAGCCGTACGTACGTATGAACGCTACTTTCATTTCTATTTCGTATTTTATAGAATGGAATAATAATTATATAAAGGTATATTATAATTCCAGTATAATATCATATATAATATCATATTTCCATCCTTTATACATCCCACATATGGTATTTAACGAATCAAATCACTTTGAGGGGGCGGTAGTCCGCACTTCCTTAAATGAAGATATCGCGTATACCCATAATGGAAGCCATAAAGGTAAGACAAAAATGAAAAATACAGAAGCATAAATAAAACATAAACATATTATATATCATATATAAAAATAGTGACATCATAATGGCCACCTTTGAAGGTGTTAAATGAGTATTGAACAATCATCGTTTCGGGAGGCAGAATTTCACCATCCACGGAAATCGTATGTTCTTTAACCATTTGATGTAGTTGTGTGATAGTGTAGCATGAATAAATCTTATAACAACATCCTAGTATATTGAAGATACTGGTGTTGTTACAAAATAAGAAAATAAAAAGAGTTTAGGAGGTTGGAGAAGCAAAATAAAACAAATGAACATGAGAGAATGAATTACCTTTAAAAGTGTAACTCCTTTTGATTTGAGCCAAAAGGCTTCCTTTGAAAGGATTCTGCCCAAAGGTAATCCTCTAGGATGAGGAGAGGGATGTGGAGAGGGTAAATGGGCAGGGGTGGCCGAGCCAAAGGCTTGAGAAGTGTGTGAAATGAGGTAGAGGTGGGGGCCTTTTATAAGAGGAGAGGAGGGGTACTTTTGGAAAGTAAGAAATATTACTTTATTTGAAAATGTGTTTCGGTTTTAAAAGGTCCCAAATTGATTGAATCCGTGGATATGGTGATAAGGCTTCGAAATACACTCATCCAATTGGTTTTTCCCATGTGTAGTTTGTAGATGTTTCATTATCTTCCCATTTTAATTAAATCGTCAAATAATGATGTCATCACTGCATCATTATTATGTTATAAATAATTTACTTTCTTTAATGTCTAAAAATTATAAAAATAATACTATGATATAGGAAATCGTTTTATCTTTCCAATGACTATTTATAATCAAAATTCGGACTTGTATAACCCCACTTAAAAATTGTTTTCGTAAAACATATTATGTTTGTGTCATTTTCACTTCAACATTAAATAAAAAGTAATTTATGTCATTTCCCAACAAAAGTGGATCCATGGGTCCCCAAGTTGGCCCATGGATTTTCTTGGTAGGCCATGACTCACCCAATAGGTGTAGGACAAGTGTCATGGTGTTTTCACATTCTTATAATATCATTTTTACCTTAAACTACACTAATTACCACTAATCGCGATTAAAAACTTAATAAGTTACTATTCACCAAAAAAATTATTTTTATCTCATTGAACCACATTTTACTTCTTAATGACAACCATGTATGTCGGATTTTTGAAAATCAAAACACAATTATGGCAAAATTTCATTTAAATGAAAAATCAGTTTTTATAAGTACCACTTAGTGGTTTCACTATTCATCAAAATTGAAGTTTTTCAAAAAATTACCAAAAATTCACCCTAAGCTATATTTGATTTTCTGAATTCAAAAATGAAGTCTATTTTACAAAATTCAAAACATATTAGTCACATTAATTAATTTAATAATTAATTCCCGCTGTCAGAGCAAATAGCGTGTTTTTATAAAACAATAAGTATCAAAAGATTGACACTAGTTTAAGTCTGATTTCAAAGTGAAATTAATTCCAATGACCACTATTGGATTTAATGGTAAAAATATTTTCTAATTTAACTTTAAAACCAATTCAAAATATAATCTAATCATATAAATAAATTATATTAAAAAGTGGTTTTGAATTAAAACACAACATTCTAAACTTTTCATTAAAAAAAATGAACTTTATCAGAAAGATACCAAAAATTTACACAAAGTAAATTTTGATGTCCCGATTCTTAATAAGAGTTTTATTTGGTCCAAAATAATGTTTAAGAGTGAACAAAACTATATTTAATGACGGTTCTCCATTAAAAGGTGATAAGTGAACCTTTAGTGAAAACTAGGGCATATACGCCAAAAATTGAATTCTTTCCGTATTTTAAGCCTTTATCTTCTATTGTATAAATGTAAAAATATTTAAGTACATATATAATCATATTTTAGTTATTTCTATCCATTCCCGCCAATACAACGGCTACATGTTAACTACCATTTAAAACAATATTATTTTATTATTAGAGTGCAACGTAAGATTCCCAAGAAACTCGTTGTTGCGTGTTGGGTACGCCATCGAGCATAGCGTCCCCTTTAAAGTCATTTAAATATTTTATCCACAAATATGGATAAATATGAAAATTTATATTCTTTATTTACCTGGGGTGTTACAAGTTTAGTGTATATTTAGACTATATAAATAATTAACATATTTCAAGTAATATCTTAAACTTCTCACACAACATTCTTCTCTCATAGTACTCTTCTTAGACACATCATATTTAAAACCTTCCTTCATAACCTGGGGAAAATGGAAACATTAGAAAGGGTAAACTTAGATTCCCAATAATTTAAACATGAGAGATATCAATCAAAGATCATAAACCTGAATAAAATAATTATAATGGTATGATATTATGATCATAAATTATAATGTTCATAACCAAATAGTTACAAAAAATAATTCACAAGTCATAGAATAAAGATTTTTAATTTCTGAAGACATGATCCATAGGAGAGAGGAACCAAAAATAATCAATCACGAGGCATGAGAACAAACTGTAAGTAATATATTAATGTCATAAAGATACAAATAATCCTTGAATATCATTTTTCATGGGTCTCTACCAAAAATATCATAGTGTACTGTGTTCAATGCCCATTCTATTATTTTTTTAAGTCAAGGTTCACTCCCAATGCTATTATAATGGATAATGTCCCTTACTGAACTAGATTCACCATCCATTCGAGTCTGTATTATTCCATGAAATATCATTCATTATCTCATGAGATATTATTATTTACGGAATTTATATTAGGAAACCCTATATTACTTTCTCCTTAGATTTAAAACCAAACCATCGTCCATTATATAATCCTACAATTTTGAGAGGGAACATAAAAAAGAGGGATATTGAGAGGTTAAAAATAATGAATCAAGGATTTTGGGTGTTGAGAATGGGTTATAGGGGTGGGTTTTGGTAGATGAACTAAAAGGAAATCTCTTTGGAAATATGAGGTAGATGAGGGTCAATGTTAGAATCATGTGGGATTTAGGTAGTTATGTAAGCTAAGTGATGAAATGTTGGTTTGAAAAGAAAAATTATCTTTCACACATAAAAATGAATTATAAAATATATAAATATCAATTTAGTAATTTAAAATTCATGTAATGTTATATTTACACATTTTACATCATTGTACATTTTTTAATATTTACCATGGTAATTTTGTTTTCAAAATTATATTATATATTTTATTCAATAAAAAAATGTCGATTAAAAATTATATGTATATATATATATATATTTAATTTAAAACTCTAAATATGATAAATTTAATAATTAAATTAAAACCCCTAAAAAATAACATACTATGAATAAATATTATAATTTTCATATAATAGGTTATATATTTATTTTTGTCACAAAAAATCCATATTAGAGCCAATTCTGGGATAGTAAAGAATACAAGTGTTACTCCAAATGCATAATTCTTATAATCCATTGGTTAAAGACTAGAACCAAGGGTATAATTTCACAAAATGGGAGGAACTACCCTTATAAATCCCATGAGTGATAGATAAAAAATTTCATTCAAATATTTAATATAAAATACAAAAATCCATTTCATAATATAAAAGGCATGTAATTTCATTCAAAAATAATGTCTAAAAAATAAATAAAAGAGAATAAATATCTATTGTAGAAACACCAACTCTTGCGAACCACCACACCATGGGATTTTTTTTCTAATTCCATTAAAAAATCCTCCAAAAACACACACACACACACATATATATATATGATATGAGATATCATAAAATTACACTATTTATGAATCTTTGTTGAAACTATAACAAGCCACACTATTATGGTTGTGAATTTTTCAATGAATTTTAGATTTTAATCTATGTTGACGGATCATTTTAAGAACTAGGTGTTAAAATGAGAAAATTATTATTTTAAAACCATGAAGTGGTAATTTTGTAATTTAATGCTTGATCATGGGGGGTAAATATTGTGATTTGGTTGGATTATTTTTCTGGACAACTGGGTTATAACAATAGCATCAGTTAGTCGGTGGGTTGGGAAAAAACCCCATGTTTCCCAGAAGGACTCATTAGATAGACTATGAGCCAATATTGACTTTTCAGTTAGGTAGGTTGTGAGAATATTACTAATCTAGTCTTGCATTCTATTTTAGGGGACACCAGCCTGCTGGAGAACCCCAACTAGCTCGCTGATGGGGCCTGCAAGGCACAATTTAATAAAGGTACTTTTTCCTTTTTTCCAATTAGAGCCCCTTGGTTTTCATACCTTGGATCATATTTTCATATAATTTTATTTAAATACTCCACCCTTCTTACCTCTAATAAATTATTCTAATATAGGAAGTTATATATGCAATGTGTTGGAAAATTAGGGATAGATCCTACACTCTTCGTCAATATTACCTGTCTTCATCCTCCTATGATGGTGGATCATGATTACATTGATCATTGGTGAATCCTTATGGAATGTTTGATAATTTTTTATCCTTCAATTCCGAAAATATATTTGTATAATTTCAATCTCTATTTTCATTCTTTATGAGTAATCATTATATTTCTTCTAAAAAAAGAACCAAATTCAAATTCTATCAGATCTTGATGGAATTATTTTCAATGTTGTGATATTTGGATCATTACGGCAATAGAACATCCCAATATAAATTATATGGGTTGTTTATGGGTGGTTCATTGAATTACCATGAGTGTGTCAAGAGTGGATCTAATTTCATTAGATAACATTATAAATAAGTCAGAGTTCTTAGTGGACCTTAAATAGATGGTTAGTTAGGGTTATAACTATGTGGTGATATCCAAATGTTGTGGAAATAGTTGGAGGATGAATGTATTTGGATGGATCAGAAAATCCATAGGTATTTTAATTCCATAGTGTTTATTTTTCTTTAATTAGGTGTTCATGTGAAACCTACCCCATGGTTTATTTATGGTCATTAGCATGTGTTATAAGGTTATTCACCGTCAGTGAACAATTTTATAATTCATAATGTGTTATAAAAAAACATGTAATTATTAATTAATTAATGATATTTAAGTCAATATTAATTAAAGGAACATTGATTAATGTAATTTTACAGAGTGATAATGGTAATGAAGGTCCATTATTCACTTTGTCGATATCATCCACTGATGGATAAATCTTGACCCCTAACGATCTCCCTAAATGACACAAACACCTTGAGGTGTTGTTTTGTGTGAATTATGGACATGTATGATGACTTATATCATGATTATTCGTATATATCCTAATAGAACTTGTTTATTTATGAACACATGTGTAACTATTACAATTCATGATGATATTACATGATTTTTTATATTTTCACTATTGTCTTCTTTGATATGATACCAATTTGACTTAACCACATTAACTTGGTTAATTGTGATCATATGAGGTTTTGTGTGTAGCTCACAAGACCCTTTATGGTTCTTGATTACCTATGTGTGGTTATATATCTTATTATATTGTGTTTGATGCTAATCACATGAATTTATATTTTTCTATTATACTCTCAAGATGACATAATATACAATTCTTATTTTGATCTACCCTACTATGATTATTTAACATACATTTGGAGGAATTTTACTTGGTACACGAATAAGATTATCATCAAGGAATGTTGTCACCTAAGGGGAGAGAGATCAGGATATGTGGAAATTGTGACATAGGGTATTTACATATGTCTGAATCATGTTAAGTATGAAGTCCTACCCAAAACTCCATTCCTTGTAGATAAAAATAATATTTCACTGATCTTGATGCCATGAAGATACTGATTTGACTTGATAGAACTCGATGCCTTGCAGATATTAGGAACTTGTCCACTAGTCTTCCTTAGAGTGTGAATGAAGACTCAATTCCTTGAGAAAATTGTGTAGCATAAAAATGACTTTATGGTCCGTCTTATATTTCTATAGATATTTTTTATGAATATAGTTTTTATATAGATCTAAAGAAAGTATGGTTGGGATCTCTGGTAGATGGGTATGTTCACAACCACTTGACACATAGTTATTATTTCCTTTATTTTCCAATATATTACTATTTGGGTACTGTAATACATAGGTGGTTTCTAACTGAGTTATACTCACACACTACAAAGAAGTCCATGTCAATTGAGTATGTAACAATACATCACTCATTACATGTAAAGGTTGGATTCTGTCCAAGAATGATCATTGGGTGGGGAAACTCACTATAAGTCTGTATATTGGGATGAGGTAAGGCTTGATGTTGTAGATCCTCTGATACTTTTTTCTTTTATTTTTTATATTTCATCAGATAGGTGGATGATTAGTTCTTTGTTTCTGGTATGACTATTTGGGTTTTTTGTCTTCAAATTCACACATAATATTGGTATTTTATTTGTGTCAATTTACTGTAATTGTATATGTTTATAAGTTTGGTTATTTTTTAGTTATTATTAACTATGATGGAGGGCATTTTCTACCCATGGTTCCACTTGATACCCTCACTACTAGTCCATAACCATTGTTGTATGGAGGGGCGTGCTTGAGATTTTGTGTAATTCCAACTTAGAATCTATTAATCTGTTAGGTATGTTACAAAATCATATCAAAGAACATGGGAATTTTTTTCCTATTTTCGGAAATTGTCCAGAATGTAACATGGGAATATGGTAAATCTTGTGATGAAAATTTGTCTTGAGTGTCATGATCACCATTACCAAGAGATGTTTCAGTCAGTAGGAAATGATATTGATGTTCTTGGTTTGAGATATTTTGCTAATATGTTTTCACCTCATGTGAGGTACATATATTTTTTTGTTTTAATTTAATATGTATTTGAAACTTTTAAATATCAAGTAGTGGAATCACATGAATCATATTTAGTACACAATTTTTTCATGATATATATGAAACTTATGTGTGATTTTATTGATAATGGAGGATTTAACTGTTTAGTATCAAAAACATATATTGTATTAGAACACATGTGTTTTGGTGAAATTTTATTTAGCTAAACTTTTATGCATGTATAGAAATGGAAGGTTATTTGATAATATGTCATGGGGAACCTACGTGAAAATAGTGACGACAACATTGATATTGATGCCGATATTGGTGGGGATGATGATGTCGTTCCCTTTTTCATGGGTAGTGTAGTTTAATTTTCTATGTCATTTTTTGGTGATAATGACTTAGTGATAACCCTATGCGAGTATTCATTATATGGGTCTAGTTAATTAAAGGATCAACATATAATATATGTCGATTTTTACACCCTACATCTAGTGTAAATCTATTTAACTAAACCAATCTTATATCCACTAGATGTGTTAGTCTCATTGAAAATATATTTTGACATATCATAAGATATGTAACTATAATATTTTCATTGGGTTGAAACCCTTAGTGAAACATTCTGTGATTTTTTGTAGAACCTTGTGGCCTTGAATGTGACTCTAGTTGCCAGTGAGTAGTGTCCCATGATATTTAAAGTTAACTTGGGTATAGATAATCCATGTAATGGGACAGTAAAGTTTAACTCCCAAGTGGATGTTTTCTTTGATGAAAATACCTTGTTCATGGGACTTACCTTTTGAAGTCCTAGAAGAAGGTCTTGTAAGTTGTTTTACAACCCAAGATTATAGAGTACCTTGAGTGATAGTATGTATGATACAAGGTTTTGTTTCAAAGGATTGTGGCAGAAAAAAGTTGGAGATAATACCTGTTTGATGGGTGGTGTTTAGTGAAATTCATTACCAAAGAGTTTCCTTTTATATATAAAAGAACTGTGAGTTATTGGTTGGGGGTGGAACCTTATGGTTCGTCTAATTGTATAAAGGAATGCGTGTCATACAAGGAGGTATGAGACTTATGATAGAATGACCATATTAGAGTAATGAGTAGTGTTCTCATCCATTATAAAAATATCCTTGAAGTATGAGTGGTCATGTGGTGGTTATGCATTGTTCAATGAAAGTGGTGTAGTGTAATGATAGTAGAGAATTCCCTAGTTGTACTGATGATCTCGGTGAAGTTTTTGGGGGTATTAACTACCATTTTTTGGTTCTAGGTCACCATTTTTGTCTGAAATCATATCAGTTTGTATGAATCCCATAGTTTTTGGATTCCCCTATTTAATGATTATAGATTTCTATTGTTGGTAGAAGAATACAATGATAATTGAAAAGGGTGTCATTGTGTGGTCAACCCAAGTTGTTGTTGATGGAGATGTCATGTTTCATTGTAGAAGATTTTATAGGGGAATGATTCCCACATAGGTTAAAAGTTAAAAAAATGTTTCTATGCTATTGGAGAATATTACACACAATGAGAATCAATAAATGGATGCAGTGGGTTTGAATAAGAAAAATCGAAGTATATGTAGTACATAGTGTTTAATAGACAATTAGTTGAATAGAATATCATAGATAATATTTGTGTGTGGTTATGGATTACATTGGGTATGGTTAGATTGATGTTGGCGTCATGAGATGACTATAAGGTTACTCTAATAGTAGGGAGAATCAACCAATTCACATCTGAAATGAACTGTCATATTGAAAGTGTTATAGTATTTCATAGGAATGACCATTGTACAATCTTGGCGACTATAAGAAAGTTTTGTAATGGAAAAATAGTATTGTGTCCCACATTTAATGTCTACTATTTTATTTATATGTAGGGTAATATGGAGACTATATTTTTTCATCATACTAAAAAAATCAGTATCTTCTATGAGGGAGTAAGAACATTGATGTATTGATACATGGTTGAGGGCCTTAAGGCTAGTTTAATTAGTTGGTGAACCAAATGTGAAAAATACATTGAATATTGTTTATATTTTAATAAAGATGTTAGACCGATTTAACAATTCCTTTGAGGCTTAAGGATTCATGATTGTTAGTTTTGTGGAGATTTAATTTTTTTTATCCATGTATATTTTTAGGATGTAAGTTGGAGGTGTATTGACTATTGTATCTCCAGGAACCAGAATGTGGTTGGTTAGAACTAAATTGAGATAATCATATGGAATGTAGATGTGGTGTAAAGGTTTGGATATGTAATTTTGATAGGTTGGTTTAATTAGGTATGTTTAGTCTACAGATAAATATTTCTAGCTATGGAATCTGGAATGAGGATGCAGAATCGATTTTGAACTCATGTTTTGAATTAATCAAGCATAATGAAACTAATACACAATGGGTCTATCGTTATACTATGAAAATAATCTTTTTCAGGAAGATATATATATATAGGTTATTACCTTTATGATTCATAAGGAATTTTTTGTATACATTGTAGTGTTTCATGTTAGATGTATTTAGTGATTGTGATCTCAATTTTGGAAAATAAGAAGGTTTTGGATCGACTTATGATACCGTTTGCGGAGTTTCACAATAAAAGAATGAGGGATATTTGGAGATGAGTGCACCTTTTATGTAGTGACTTGGATCATAGAGATGAAAAACAGGAATATATTTATGGATAAAAATAGGTAGTCTAGAGATGTGATTCTATTGCCATAAGAACTTCTTGAGGATGAGAAAGTTTAGAGTGGCGAGAATGTAATGACCTATGCCAATATGGCTGTGAATTTTAGAGGTAATTTGAGATTTTATTCTAAGTGGATGAATTTTATTAAGTAATAGGTGTTGAACAGAGGTTTTGATTTTTAAAAATCATTAAGAGGTGATTTTGGACATGATTGGAAGATAGGCCGGTGACACAATTCTAGGTAGTTTGATAGATGATTATATAGGACAACTAAGTTGCGGCCGCTACACCAGGAAGTTGTTAGAACTCCCTGGCTAGTCGGTGGGGTGGGAATGAGAATAATATACCTTAAAACAATCACTGACTGGATAGTGATCTTGTACTGGCTAACTGGAGAGGAATTTAGTGAACCTATATCCCATATGATCTCATAAACTATAAAGTGGACATTAATCGGCCTACCAATGGGAAACATGGGGAACAATTTAATGAAGGGTCTTTTTAACTTTTTACAACAAGATACCCCTCAGTTTAACATTAATTCACTTGGCTTTTTGAGATAATTTTTGTCATTATATCCTTTGTTCCTCCATCTAAGGAATAACTTTGATCAAATATGGATCTTGATGAAAATAATTGGAAAATTTATAATAGATCCCCTAATATTATTTAATAATCGTCTATTTCTTCCTCATATAGTGGTGGATCAGAATTTTTTTAATCATGTATGAGTCTGTAATTTATGGCTAAGACTTTAGTGTCATTTGATTCCATAATTATCTTAGGATCATTTATCTCTTGATCATTTTGATTTTTGATTCATAGTTGGATTGATTCTAAATAGATAACTAGATGACAGTTCCATAAAATCTTATAGGATATTTCTTAGAGTGATGGAGAATTAGACTTCCATATTAAGGTGATGTCCCATGACAAGAATGTGTTCCGTTTATGGGTATTTTTACAAATAACTAAAAGTGTTACAAGAGGATCTTAAACTCTGATGGATGAAATTGTGGCTCAGTCAAAATAACTTGGCAGACCTTCCATGGATGGTTGGTTATAGTTACGACTAGGAGGTTATATTGAAACACTATGTTGATCATTAGATGTTGAATGGAATTGGATGTGTTGAATGAATCCATTGGTATATTCTTATCTTTGAGGTGACTCCATTTGATGTTGGTGGTTCCATATACCCTTACCTATCACTTATGCATGGTTATTAAAATGTGTTCTGAGGTTCCCTATATTGGTAAAATGACCATTGAATTAGTATTTTTTTATAAAAAACTAGTAACACTTCTTTAACTAATGATACTTAAGTTCTAATTAATTAAAGGAATTGTTCCTATAATAATTGGACAAAGTTCCATGGGACATGATGGTCCTCTATCTAATGGCTTGATATTAGCCACCGATGGTCGAGGTTTGGTCACTAATGAGTGACTTAAACATCATGGATACCATGAAGTGTATTTATGTATGAATTGAGACCATGTAATATGACTTCTGTCAGGAGAATTCTTAGACAGCCCAATAGAACAAGTTTTTTTAGAATCACATGTGTAGCTTCTATGCCTTATGATGATATTTCAAAATCAATTTATATATTCACTATTATTTTTATTAATATGATACTATTTTGGAATAACAATTTTACTATTATTTATAGTGATCAAATGTCATTAGATGTGTTTTTTGGGACATCTTCTAAGATTCTTGATTCCATGAGTATGCTTATGTAAATTTTTATACTATGTATTTTTTATAATAACATGTATTTTTATGGTGTTACTATACTCTCACGATGACATGATATGCCTTACCTAACATGATACACCATGTTGTATGTCAATATCTTTCCCTTAGAGGTATTGAACTTAGTACTTAAACAGGTGGATCATCAAGGTATGTTTTTTCATAGAGGGGGAGAGAGCATGACATGTGGTAATGGTGACATTGGACATTTATACATGGTTGGATTATGATATCCATGTAGCCTCACCCAGAAAATGATTCCATTCATAAACCAAGTAGAATTTATAGAAATATATTATTTATAGATATCTATTTGAATGTATATAATTGGATTCCTTTTTGATATCAAGTAAACTTACCAGAACTCATTGACATTTGAATAATAAGAATATGTTCACCAGTAAGTCTTGTGGTCTGAATCAAAACCATACACCTTGAGGATACCGTGTATCCAAATGATGAATTTTTGGAAAGTACATTATTACATGAAATATAAATTATGAGAATCCATTTGGTATGGATCCAAAACAGGTATGAGATGAGTTTATGGAATCTTGGTAAACACATCAATTCTTACCACATGGTTGTTGTTTCTTATGGGTGTCCAGTGATTATATTTTTATTGTGAAGTTATGTATTACCTATTTACATAATATTATGCTTATCATATTCTCATACATTTCAAATTATCATATGTATCATTTTGGTGGTATCATATTAACATTTACATGCACCCTTCCTGGGTAGCCATGGAACATTGTTTCCTGATCAGCCCTCACAAATTGTAGCTACATGATAGGGCAACGCTTGGGTTGATCATTCAATTGGATAACTTGATATAATTATGAATACTCTAACAAGGAAATTATTTAGGTTTTTAAGCCTATTATAATTTTGTTATTTACTTTTTCTATATGTGATTGACTTAGCGGGCGATCAGTAGTCCACTTCAGGTATGTTCAGTCATGTTTTTTGTTTCCACATTCACTAAAACTATTGGCATGCTACTGATATCTATGTGCTGTGATTATATATTATTTTTCAATTGGTTATTTTTCTGTTATTATTCACTTTTATGGAGGGTATAGTCTTTTCTTGGTTCTCATTGAAACCCTCATTTGTAGTTAGTAGACTCTGGTTTATGTAGAGGTGCACCTAAGGTTATGTTTAATTCCTGATTAAACCCAGTGACTCAAGCCTTGATGTTACTAAATATCTCATGAAATTTTGGAAGAATCAGACTAAATCCTCGATGAATAAACAATTAAACCAACTTATTTTCCATACCAAGGTTAACTACAAACTCATCCTTACCCAATATCACTCACTAAATATATAAACAAGTATAATAAAATAATAACAAATAAAAATATATCAGAAGGTACTATAAACCCATTTCTTTATAGATCTTCTTACTCCTAAATACCTATAACCCATTTTATGGTGCTTTTAACCCTTCCATATACATATATCCACATACCACAAAACAACATTATTTGATATATACTACTTATTAATCACATCACTAACACATACCCACATTACTACCTCATCATCACATCTCCATGAGAAATAATAACCTCATGTTATCACAACATCTCATCAATCTATATGGAATAGAGAGAGAGATATGAAGATGGGAATTAATCTACCAACCATAACACCCACATCATATATGTTTTTTGTACACCCAGAACCAAAACCCTCATATGCACATGAGTTTCATAAACCAACTTGAGTGGTGCTTCTTATGAAATAATAGAAAAATAAAGAATATAATGGGATAATACACAAACCAATATTCAATGAACATTATATCCAAAACATTTATAAACAAAACATATATATTATATAAAAAACACCACATATCATCATCCCCTACCACCACATGAAACCATAGTAACTACAACTATAAAAAATTTCACAACTACATAATGTTTTTAAATTAAATATATTTATTAGTAAAAAATTAACTATTTACTTATCACCTAAAATTACATAAATAAAATATTCTCTAACATTGTTTTTTTCCACATACATATTCAAATTTTATCTATACACATTAATTCACAAATTTTATTTTTTATTAATAACAACATAAAACCCAACTAAATTTATATTGAAAACATCACTTTTTGAACAGAACTGATCTACATTCCACATTTAAATTTTATAATATATTAATGAATTCAGTGTATTTGAGAAATTTTCATACAATAACCACATAAGTAAAAATAAATAATGATAAAAAAATACAATATCATTGCCACCACATTGACAATACCTAGATAATCACATATAAATGGGTTCAAAAGAATGTAACAATGAAACATATCATCACCCATCCGTTATCACAAGAAACTAAGAACACTAAGGTTTTCTATATCATAGTAATATAATAATACAATCAAAATAGAAAATAAACATCATCTTAAATTATGATTCATAATTTATTTACCCATACATACACATCATAATATTTATTATACAATAATCTTGGATTTCTATAATCTACCTATAATTAGAATCTTCAAAATGTATTTCACTAATAAAACATGATTCATGATGAAAATAATAACTCTACGAAAAACAAAAAAAATTATTAATAATAATATATCAATAAAATAGAGGGAATAATTAATAAAATATGTTAAAAATTCTTGGCTCTCCCTTTACGAATCCTTAATAAAATAATTTTACTAATTATATTAATATCATCAAATTTACCAAGGAAAAGTAAACCATAATTAATTTATATTCAATATGAAAATAAAATAGTGTGATTCAACTCCAATAACATGAATAAAAACACTAATAATCATAGAACACTAATGAAAATACACCTATTATCAAACACATCCAAATTTGGAAAACATATCTAACTAAATTGATGCGCATAAATACCCCATGAAACTCTAAAACAATCTCCCGTAAAACTAATAAAAAAACTCTTATATAATATCATTAATTATAGAAAAAAGAAAATGAAAAAAATTAAAGTGGAATAAATAACTTAATCAAATATTATACATTCTCATAGGATAAAATAAACCAAGAAACCTGATAGGGATTGTTCTAGAGAATCGTGGAAATCCTTATAGTGATTAATGATTGATAGAGAGAAATATTAATAAGGGAATATTTGAGAAAACATTTAAATTTATAATGAAATATAAATCACACAATTCCTAGTGTGATAGACCTCATTATGATTCAATAATTTTTGGTCAATCAGATCCCTGAAAATTAATATTCAATATCTCCTTGAATCTCTGGTAAAAATAATTCTATTTTGATATGAACCAATCTCATTGAATTTAAATACTTTTTTTATTCTATAATGAATTGTATCTATAATTTCATAGTGACATCCAAATTATACTTGTTTAGTCTTGATAACCACTAGATAAAACCATTATACAACACCAATATACATTGAGAAATATAGAGAAAAAACACCAAAAAAATAATTTCCTAATCATTATTATGTAATATAGTTCATAATTCTTTAACCCCACTAGTTATAGAGAAATTATAATGTCATAGTAGAGAGAGAAAAATATTCTCCTCTAACTCTGATAATGAAAAATCACAGCATAATGGTATAATGATATAGTATAATCTTATCACTAGAAGAATTATCATATTAAAATAATCCCCTCACACAAACACACTATAATAACTCATACTCATCAAAACCACAATGTAGATTACCAATAAAATATGGGCTTTTAAATTAGATTCTGGTCAAATGATTCTCATATTTGATAATAAAACAAACTAGAGAACGATGAAAATAAACACCCAAAACCAAATCAATTTAATAGATTCCTATCTATCAAGGATTTATCTATAATAAAATTAACACTATAACATGTGGGATAGGAAAAATAAATTATTCCATCATAAAAAATATCAACATATAAATAATGAATTATTAAAAACAACATTGTATAACACCAAATTATTTTAGTATTAATTTCCCTCTAAATATTCCATTGAATATCTTGTTTCATAGACAATAAAATACTGAAATGAATAATAAAATACAATATTAAAATAATGAATTGTAATGTGTAAAATAAATAAGGAAATTAAAATAATAATAATACCTTATATGAATAAATATTTAACAACATGGATTACTTTAAAAATATATATGTTAATTAATTAGATATAATTATTATTTTAAAGAACGATTGATTTATTTTTATACAAATTAATTGATTAATTTTGATATTAGAATATAAAAAACAAATATAATTTCTTAAATACTATTTTACATTTTAAAAGGATTTTTTTAAATAAATATCATTAATGTGATATGTATTTTATCTTAATAATTTTAAATTTATCACTTTTAAAGAGTTGATTATTATATTATGTTATCATTAAATGTATTAACTAATGTATAATTAGTCATTTACTTCCAAAAATATAATAAATTCTTTTAAGAACACCTAATGTTTAAAAGTGCATTTTTCTGTAAATGTAGGTTTCCTTTATATATTAAATTTTCATTTGAAAGAAAATTTTAAAAATTTTAAAATATAAATTGGATAAAAATAAATCCATTTTGGAATTTTTAATTTCAAAATTGGATTAAAAAATATTTTTTGTATTTTTTTGAAAAGACTAATTAGTAATTGAATAGTGAATAATATAGTTTTTATTAACACCATCACATTTTGGACATCATGATAACATAAGAATGAATTAAAAATTCAATATAATATCTTTCATAACAAATAATGTTTTTAAGGATTAAAATTGTTCATTTAAAATAACATAATTGTATTCAAAAACCCATGTTTAATATTTTTATACATAAGTAATCTTTTATTCGAATAATAAACTATTTTTCATCATTCTCTTATAAATGATTTTTATCAATGGGGAATTCAGGTTTTTCTTGGTATTAATTCCAAAAAACACCTATTTTTTTATAAATAGACCAAATAATGTCAGGAAATTCAAAAAATTAATGCTTTTAACCTAGTTAAAATTTTTATTCTTAAAATTGAGGTTTTAAATTAGTTTTTCTGCATTGTGTGTGATAAAATTAAAATTAACTTTTCTCTAGAATATATATATTATTTCTAGAATTATATTATTATTTTTAATAATTAGATTGATGTTATTTAATTATTTATATTATCTTTTGAGGCATAAAATATAAATTACTTATGTTAAAAATTATTTATCATAGTAATAACCAAAAATAAAACAAAATTATAAAATCATAGTATAAATGAACTAAAAGTTATTAGAACATCTATTAAAATAAATAAATGGGGTTTTGATCAAATTTTTTTCAATCCATTATTTTTAATTTTGGATTACACCTTCTATATGAATCATGTAATCCCTTTATATTAAATAGTCATATTTACAAAATTTCTACTACCTCCACTTATATAAGGGGACTTGAAAATTACCTTCAAGGAGACTCTAAAAATTAGAATTTATCTTAAAATGATTCCCATATTACTGAGCATATAATAATTTTTCAATGGAATAATAATTTTCTCCCATGAAATTTTGCTAAGTCCTCAATTTCTATGAATTCCATCAAGATAATGTTCAAATTATCAACATAAATACCAATCACTCAATAATATTTTTCATTATATATCATTATACTATAAAACTACATTACCCATTAAATCAGGATTAAATAATTACTATTTATATACTGATATATTGTTTTATAGAATAATCAATTCCATCCTTTCATTATTTTTTTAAAGAAAAATGAAAGCATCAACATGTGTACATTTATACTACCACCTCCTTGGGAAATATATGTTATGTTTCATCATAGTCTTACTTGGGTGGTTAAAAAGGTATTTAATGAACTATTATAGTAATTATATCATTTTTATGATTTTGAAAAGGAAAACCATTTCTCACCTTCCTTGCATTATATAGAAAATTAATAGTTTATCTGTGTGTATGTGCATACTACCACTACCACATTGAAAGATATTTTTTTTATAATCACATGACTTAGATGATTATATTTATATATTTACGGAATAAAAATTATATTCTCAAAATTATTAATGTTTTGTAAATTTTATATTGGCATTTTATTTTTTATTAATATAATATTTTTCAGTCATTGAAGATTTCCAAGATAATCTCTTCACCAAGTCAGTATAAACAAATACTAAATAAAAAATTAATGGAATGAAAAAAGAAATTTATAAATAATTATAAGAAATATATTACATATATGTTTAATGATATGATAATTTTAAACTTCTATATAATAAAATAATGATAGACATCAGCATTACAAAACAGGTTTCAAGTAAACAAAACTACTAATATCTGATAATGAAAATAAAGTATAAATAACTAATAAATATATAATAAACTATTATAGTTTAAGAGTATAAAAGTAAAAATATATATTAAGTTTTTTAAATATTTTATTAATATTTTAATTGTTATTATAAAAGAGACTATTTTTATTTCTTGTATGATAGGAATAAAGGTAAGTGTATTCTGGTCCCAAATTTATTTCCTTAAGATAATTTCCATTTCCACTACTTGTGTTGTTTTCTTAGTCTATATAATAGCATATGGAAACCATTAATCATAAATATAATTAAATTAAAGGTATATAAAAATACATTATAATCTATATTTATGAAGGTATTTTCATCAAAGTGTAACTAAAGACATAACATTTTTCCTAACTCGATTTCTACTCATTGAGTTATGATCTTTCTTCTCAAACATCATTACAATAATTTGGGTCATTTATACCATGTTATTTAATATTATATTTATTCAAAATTGAATTCTATGTATTTATTATTATTTAATAGGAACACCTTTTAAAAGTATTTCTACATCAACTCTTTCCCTCTAATTGAATTCATTCTTCATAAAAATAAATGTTGTTGAGAATAATATTCAAAATAATAAATGGATTTACACTAAATATCCATATTATTTAATTCCCAAAAAAAATATTTAATTCATAAATTTAAATTTAAATATGTTTTATCTCATATGTATTTTTTTCTTCTTTTCCCTTTATTTCAAAATAAATTTCTACCAACCTTTTTACAATTTTATTTTCAATAAAATATTTTCAAAATTATTTTTGAGGGGATTTTCCATTAACCATTATATATTTTATCTTTCACTCCAAATTTCCACTGAAAAAATCATTTTCAAGGATCCATTGTTTAATTTTTGTTAAAATAATTTTTTAAAAATTTCACTTTATCATTTTAAAATTGACTTTTAATAGTGATTTTCTTTTAAGAAAATGGTAAATTTTTTTATAAAAACTATTTTATAGATCTATGTATATTTTACTATTAAAATATAATATATCTTTCTCTGTTGTATTAATGTTCCACAAATCACCCTCGAAATTCCCTTTTAAAATACTTCTTTTCGAGTTATTGAATTTTTTGGTATCAACTGATCTAACTCTTATGGTAATTTCATATAATTCTATTTGAAAAGTTTACACTATTTGATGTGTTCTTATTATAGAGAATTTTTTCTTATATTAAAATAACATTAAAAGGATTAATTATTAATTGGGAAAATTTTCTTATTCCACCACACGCCTTCTTTCTCTTGACGACTTATAGACTCATGTACGCATGTTTTTCATGATACCATTATCTTTTTGATGGGATATTTAAGTGATATTAGATGTTTGGAAGTACTTCTGTTTAATGGGAGAAAATATTAGTGGATGATTGTTATTATAAAGTTTGGGGTCCTAAAAAACACTCGAATATAATAGTAAAGTGTTGTATCTCATAAAATAATAACTTTGTGTATGAGTATTTTTGAATTAAACTATGATCAAAAGGATTGTGAACGAGTATATGTGTGGTTAGAAATGACCATAATGATTATGTGTGCATATAAATGAAATTACCCATGCTAAATATGATTTTTTAAGATTATAAATATGGGGATGTATGATCAAAATGGTTGTTCATTAGAATAAGTATGATCATCTATACTCATAAGGATTATGTATGGGGATAAGTGTGGTTATCTATGCTCAAAAGTACTACACATGAGTTTATGTGTGGTTATATATTCTCATAATAATAGTTAATGGAAATAATTTCTATTTTTTATGTCCCAAATTTTATCATTTATTTTTCTATTTTTATTAGAAATTTATATATTATGTGCCTTTTTTATGGTTTATGGATCGTGATTATTGAATTTATATTCTATAATATTACATTGTGAAATATTTTTAATCATTTTAAATTTATATATTAATATATCAAAACTTATAGAGAAATCTTATTATTCTATGTTTCTTTTAATTACATATTTTACAAATATTTATTTTCTCACATATAATAATGATATGACCCATTTTATTAATCATTTATATGTTTTCCATTATTTATCATTTCTTATCACACCGTTATTATGTTTTCATTACGTAGGTTATGAAGATGAGCATAGAATAGGAGATGTATAAAAGAAATTAATTAATGGCCTGATTATGGAAAAATTCTCTTAATAAAAATTTTATTTAATTGATATTTATTAAATTAAATATTTGGGTTTTTGGATTATGAAAACATTTTCAAGATGAATGTTTATATTTAGGAAATAGAAGTAAGTTTGTATAGAGTCTTCTCACTAACTGTCATTATTATTTGAAATTAATATTATTTTATCACTATATTTGGGAGTGCAAGTATTGGGATCCTAACCTTGTATACTAATATATTATTTGTAACTCTTATTCTCTTTTACACTCCACTAAACCGTAATAACTCTACAAGATATGAAATGTCACAAACCAACATGATCTGTTCACCCATCAGATGCCTGAGAGGCCCTAAGAAAAGGCCTAAAGGGAACTAGTGATCCCATTAGGTTAAAACAAGTGTTTTAGTATCATTAAATAACCAATTGGGAATGGGTTTTCTTATAAACATTTATTAAATCTACAATTTATATTATAATTGAATTTTGACATGTCCCTTCTGAATGTTAGACATCCATTCCAAATCAAAAGTAGTGCAAAATCAAATACAAATATGGTAAAGAAAAATAAAAATAAAAATATATAATAATCCTTTCTTTCACCCCTAGTCTCCATTCCCTATAAGTAAATGACACCAAAAATCATCCACCATATCTTTTTCATTGGACAACAATATTTTTTCAAACCCCTATCTATAGAAGGAAATTATAAGACCTATATGTCTAAGGTGAGAAAATAATCTAAAAAAATTGTGGACATACCTAAACCGATTAACCCGAATGACCAAAGGTCACCCTCTATCCCAACTGGAACATCAACAACAATGACTATGTTTAAGTGATGGACATGAAATATAAATGAAATATTTATTCATGAAAATAAAGAATATCATTAGGACACCAGCCTCCTCGACACATACTTACTGTTTATTCATTTTCATGCTCATTTTAAAATAAATTAATTTAAAATAAGGATTTAGTGATTTTGAAAAATAATATGAAATCCTTGTTTACAACGAGTTTCTAAAATTGTTTAGAATTTCATTAAAGTACCAAAAAGATAGATATCATGTAGTTTCCAATAGTATGTGATGAAATAATAGTAATTGTAACAAGGGAAACATAAACAAGACCTCATAAGAGAGAAAATAGTATGGAGCTCTATGATAGTGAAACATAATATAAGAAAGTAAATAGAATAATATTTTTAACATTTTAGACAAGGATAAAGAAACTAAATAAAGAAGTTTTTAAATATAATACCTTAGAAATTTGACAAAATTATATCAAGAAAAATTTCAAACCCAAAGAATATATGGTAATTGGGGAGTTAAGATTCATGTACTCTTCGTGGTGGAACCTAGATGTGAATATCCATTCCTGTTTTCAAATAATAACCAAAACATACCATCATTAAGTAGTTTAGTTAGTACTGTAGCATAATACCACCTGGTAGGGAAGAGCATTAATAACATAGCTGTTCAGGTCTACCAACCAAGGTACATAGGGTTCCTATATTCCATTCCTATAAACAAAATACATATTAGAGGTGTATTATAAAGACAAAAATATTGTCACACAATAATTCAAGCCAAACATACTACTTCACCACACTTCCCCCCCTAAAATTTCAAATCCCCTTTCCTAGAGTAATACTAATAGACCATTCATATAATATCTGAGTACAATAAGTAATGTAAAATTCTAGGATTTTAATGGATTGAACCCTAATTTTTAAATGGATTTAAAAAGTGTGATCTAGGCCTATACCATTTATTTTAAAATATATTAATTACTTATTTTAAATTTTGTTAGAAACACAATTTTAAATTTAGATGGCATACTTCCTATTGTACCAATATGCAATTACACACACATTTATTTCTATTATTGAATAATTTCACATGCTACCATGTGAATTTATTCAATGTTATATATATATACACACATTTATATTATAACACCCCTAGTTTCTAGACTGTAACTATTTAATTATTCTTTTTTATGTATATAAAGTATATGTGTGATGTTTGGGAGTCTTTGGAGAACTTTTGGAGGGTTTGGTATTTTTTTAGGTGCACGGTTAGTGAATGGTTTTGGAAAACCATGAAAAACTTGTAGGTATACATGAAAAGTGAGACATGGGCAATAAGGAAGGCGCATAGGTGGAGCAAAATTTGACCAAACCATGCTTTCACTTAGGATAAATATAGATCTTTTAAATCTGAATTTGTTCTTTTTGTGGTAGTTTCTTTAGCATGATTGGCCCATGTTTTAGTGACCATGTGTGTTGACAATGTGAGGTTCATCCTTAATGTAGTGGCAGTTTCATGGTTAGCGCAAGGTTTTCCTAACCCTATGACTAAACCATGCATGGTTAAGAATATAGATTAAAAAAATTTGAATATAGGATGGAATTATGTTTTAATGCCTCGTTTTTTCCAAAAATAGACCTAACTCGTTATTTTTTATCACACAATGGTAAATAATGATTCTACCATCAAATTAGAAGTGATCCAAAGCAATTTTTTGATTCATTTAAGATAAATTCATACAGTAAGGCTCTATTCTTCATCTTTTTTGATTTATTTTCTAATGTCAACTTCGCACTCTCTCTCGTTTTCATAGTTCTAGACTTTTTATGTGTAGATCAATGGTTTTGGATACTAAATATGACTATATATTTATTGCGTTATGATAGTGTAAGATACCCAAGGTTGTTTAAAGGTTATTTAACCTAGTTTTGTGATGTTTTCCATGTAGTTTATTGTTTTCACCAATACTCTTGAGGAAGGGGCTTTAATCTCAACTACTCTTGATATAATTGATTGGATTAGTTTCAAATTGGTTTAATTTCTTGATTTTTATTGTGAAATTGTGATGAAAAGAATGATATAAATTCTCTTTAGTAAAAATTTATTTTTTTTGTAAAATTTGGAAGTCATCGTGATTTTTTGTGCAAAGTTGTTAAATTCCATGTTTTCAAAAATGTTTTCTCAAAGAATAGCATAGATAGAATTTCAAAATAGATTTTTGGAATATGGTTTTAAATAAAATGGTTTTTTTATTGAAATGGTTTTTTCGTAATTTTATTGGTGTAGTTTTTGGGCATACTTGGTGTGTGTGTTCATATTTCATTTAAAATGCTCAGTTGAAATATGACATTATCCTCAGTGACAAAGGTGTAATAAAACATGTGATTTAATTACCATGTGACAACTTGGTATATCAATGAGAAACCACTCATGAGTATGGAACTGTCACAATGAATAATTCATGGTTGAATATGAGGATTGGAATGGTTAGGACAAATAGAAATTGTGAAATAGTTTAAATTCATTGTTTGGTTGGTTTCATTGAAAGTTTTCTTTTTTGGAAAACTGGTTGATATTATTTTTGTTTATATTTAGTTATAAACTATTTTATAAATTGTTTTATATAAATTGGTTTATATAAGTGTTGCTAATATTTCTATCCTAGTAGCGTGAGTAGGGTAGTCATTGGGGAAAACCTATTGAGTTTTAGTACTCACCCATTCTTTGGAACATTGGTGCTTTAATGGCTATCATCTACTGGGACATGTGAAATAGTAAATTATAACACATTTTTATCACTATGTCATGATAATTGGGATGTTTGGTGAAGTTGTATCTTAGAGAAAGTAGATCTTTGGAGTCTTGTGGTTGTCTTTGAGTTTTAGTAGTTTATATGCAACTATTAATATTGATGCTAGTTTCATCCACTATGGTACATGTTTTCTGTTGGTTTTCAATAGATAAAAATTTTATGTTTTCTTTAATTTTACATGCATCATATAGTTGTTTTTTTTGTGGATTGTTGGGTTGGTGTTTTTATTTTTAAAGGTAAAATCATCCACCAGGTATGCTGAATCCCTTGATCATTTATTACCATCATTTGGAATCTATGAGATGTTTCTTAAGTCCTAGTACTCTAACACCTCCCTCTCAATCCAATGATAAGGGTTGGGACATTAAAAATGGTATTATTTTTCTTCAATCCAAAAGTTTCTTTGATACAAAGGGTATCTGTTTTTTCTCAGTCTATAAATCTATTTAAGATAAGTGGTATATGTCATGGTCCTTCATTTTTGGAAAAAGTGGTCATCATTTTTCATGGTCTTAGAGTTTAATTCAATATGGAATATCCTTTAAGTTTGTATCTTATCAAGGAGTAGTATTTTTGGGACATTAAATTTATAGTATAAGAAGGCATTGTATACCATTTATAATGAACTTCAAGTTACCTAGGAGTTAGTAACATTAGTGTTTTAGAGGCACTTATAGGATATGGAATCTCATTTTCATGTGTTTATCCAATGAGATGAGCATGACTTACATTATTCTAATGAACTCCCTCAAGAAGAGAATACATCATTTGGATTAATTGTTTATGATTTTGTGAAAAAGTGGTGATTTTTGATGATTTTGGAAGTGTTTATAAATGAAATATTTTTAAAAAAGACATAGTTTTGATTTTGTGAAAATGGTTTGATTTTCAAAACCATGTGGAATTTTTTCACAAATGGTTGGATGTATAAAAGATTTATTTTGGAACAAAATGTTGTAATAGTTGATGTGATAAAATATTTTATGACAATCCTTTAGTTTCTAGAGAGTGAGACTTATGGCGTTGTTGTTTGTTTAAAAAATGGGACTTGTTAGGTGTCATAGAAACCAGTCAGAAGAAGATTTGGATAATATGGTTACACCTAATCCAAAATTGAACCAATAACTGGTTTATAGAATCATCCAATCATTTCAAGATGTGGACATAGATAATTTAAATACCCAACCCCAGTTTTCTAGAGCCAGTGCCGTATTTTATTACATTGGCATATAAACAAGGAATATGCATCCTGAAAGACCATGTATTTTAGTAGATTATGGAAACAAGATACATATATATAATTTCAACATTATATCTTAAAATGTAAAAAACAAAATTATCTTAATCATTTAGAAACATCCATGCCTCCAAGATTATGCCTGCAAATCACCCATTACTTACTTCTTCATATCCTAGGAAAATGAAACATGGGGTGATCTCTAATGCTCAGTAATAGTAACAAATACAGCAGAGTATAACATGAACATAAACATTATTCATGATGAATCATTTAAAACACATTCCTTTACAAATAATAAACATAAACACATTATGGCATGAGTATGAGCTGAGTAAATAATTCCATAATAAAACATAATCATGGGTATTCAACTAGTCAAATAACCATATAAACATTCAATTACTATCTTCACAATGAGGGAAGGGAATATGTCAGAAATTCTGAAATTTATCATCAAGGACTCAGCCAAGATCTCTAAAAATTATTAAGGCCTCAACCAAAACCATATCTCAAAATGGGCAAGGCCTCGACCATGTCCACGTCTATTTGTCTCGTGAGATATATTGATGTATTGAGAGGCTATAGAGGGCCCCAAACATCGCATAATAAATCCAATGCATTCCTAATATGAGTAGGTATAAACATAAACAACATATACAATCCTATTGAAACTAGCATATGGAATGTAAATAACTTTCCACGAACATTAAGCTTAAGCACTAAACATTCAAAGTAAATTAGTGAATGATTTTAGGATAGCATGTACACAATTAAACTAGTGATAAACCATAAATTAAATATGGTAGATGATATCATAAAATATTAATCCCAATAATACATAATAACCAATAAGAGTGTTTAAACAGACAAAAATACTCTTATAAAATAATCGAGTAAATCTTGAGATAAATACTATTTTATTTTGAAAAGAATAGTTCTTTTGGAAAAGTCTCTGTATAAAACTTGAAATGAAGTAAAATAGTATTTAAATAATAAAATGAGTGAATTTACAAATATAGTGGAAGATAAAAACAGATTATATAGTTTACTTGAAAATAGGTAAGAATTTGATAAATTCCCTTTAATCGGGGTTGTATTTCGGAAATAATTTATAAAATTCCTTCTAAAACATGTAACTCACCATAAAATAAGGATATATTTTGGTTGGTAAAAATATATAAAAAAATAACACATCATTTATGAGGGGTAAATAATAATACATAATAATTTAATTGAGGAAATTATACAATAAAAGTAACTCGAATGAAAAATGGAGGTTCGTGTGGAAACCCCTTACCTTAAGTCCGAATGTGTTCTTCTCATGAATTTATGGTCTGGGAATATGAAATTAGACTTATTAATAACATAATTCATAAAAAATTATTCATTTATTTAGTTTATCAAGATTTTATTAATCCCATTATTTCTTTATTGATTAGTTATAAGATTAAATTCCGTCATTCTGAAGTGTTCGTTTTCTTGATTTTCATAATCGGTTCACTTGTTTTTTTTTGTAATATTTTTCATGTATAATGGATGTAAATATCCATAATTGAATTGAAATATTATTTATGAGAATAAATAGGTGTTAATGGTCATTTATATCATTCAGTTACATGTCATGAGGATGAATCATTATATGAAATATTAATGACAATCACTTAGATTATTTTAGCTGTATTTTGATAATTATGAACTAGTTTGGTCATATGATTTAATTTAATGTACATATACTGGTTCCAAAATATTAAATAAATTATAATGTATATATTATAGCCTTTTTAACCATAAAAATGGTTTAATTACCATTAATGAAGGGTAAATTGAAAAATTAAACTTCGTCATCCATGAAGGTTGTAAATTAGAACCTCATGGACATTTATTTCATTTATAAAATAAAATAGAAAGAGTAAGATTATTGATGATGTTTCTTCGATTAATATAATATAATTACAGTATATAGATTATTATAGAGTTATTATGTTCATTTTTTTAGAGGAGGTTAGGTGGAGATAACAATAGAGATGAACTTGAAATGAAACTGAAATAAATAGAATGTGAATTTACATCTTCAATCCACCTCCTTGATAATCTCCTTAAGGGAAGGGGTTTTGGAATTTTAGAAATAACATGAGATCTTGGACATGGATATTTTCTAGGTAAGGTTATTTGGTAAGATATTTGAGGATCTTCAATGCTTATAGGAGTGAAGAGAAGTGGGAGTGGGGGGGGGGGTTATAGTGGAGTAGATGAGTGAATTTTGAATATTTTATTTATTATTTTTTTAATTCCCTGAAGACAACAAGTAGTTTTGTTTAAAGTGACCCCTAATAGTAATATGTGTATGTGAAGTTGAAACATGTGTCCTCAAATCACTCATGAGTTCATAAATATTGTATTTAACTTATAATATGTATATACGGTAATTTACCGTATTTCATTATTCATTAAAAATTCAAGAATTTAAAAAAAATCCCAAAAATTCACCCAAACCATTTTTTGAAGGGTAGAATTCAAATATGGACTCCATTTTTTTAAAAAAAATTATAAATATTATTAATTTAATTTTTAAATAATATCTTAGTTTATTTGAAAAATAACAATTTTAAAACTATAATTTGTTTTATATCACACTGAAAAATTAATCAAGATCTCATTATCATATAACCATTAGAAGATAAAATAATAATATTATTTACTATTAATAAGGGTCACATTACTATTCATATTAATATTCATAAGGTTATGTTACTATTTACCAAAAATCAAGTTGGTTCTATCAGACTCCAAATGACTTATTGATCACAACTCCACATGACCGTTTTTCGAAATTCAATACATAGTAGAGGTATAGCTGTGTTTAATAGCTAGATTATAAAATGTGTTCTTTTGTGGGGACTCCATATTTCATGCATTCAATATTTATTTCCAAACCTTGGGGTGTTAAACTCTCCCCTCCTTACAATAATTTCATCCTCGAAATTCGAAGAATGTTACGTCACAAAACTATTTGGGTAGGTCTTCTTCATAAACTCCTCAGGTTCTTGGAATGACTCTTATATTTTATGATTTCCTCAAAGTATCATTACTAGATGATTCATTTGATTTCTCAACACATGTTCTTCAGTGTCCAGAATCTGAATAGGATCTTCATAGAAAGATAGGTCCGCTTCCAACTCTATACCTTCAGAAGTGAGGACAAGTGTTTGGTCTAGCATGTATATTATCAGTAATGAGACATGGAACACATTGTGTTCTTTGGCAAGGCTAGGTGTCATATCAAAATTATATGCAGCAACTCCAATTCTCTCCAGAATTTGAAAAGGGCCTATGTACCTAGGGCTTAGTTTCCCTTTCTTCCCAAATCTTATAACACCATTCCATGGAGATACTTTCACAAAAATTTGGTCTGCCACTTAAAATTATAGATCTTTACTTGGATTATTGATGTAGATCTTCTATCTACTTTGAGATTATTTGATATGGCCTTTAATTTTATTTACTTTCACTGTTGTTTCCTCTACAATCACTGGGTCTGTAAGCTTCCTTTCACCAACTTCATCCCAACATGTTGGGTTATAAAATCACTTCCCATACAATACTTTATATAGTTCCATTTGAATACTTTTGTGGAAAATATTATTATAGGAAAACTTCACTAAAGTTAAAAATTGATCCGGAATACCTTGAAATTCAAGTGAACACGATCTCAACATGTCCTCTAAGGTTTGGATCATCCTTTCTGATTTCCCATCAGTTTGTGTGGTAAGCAATACTCAAACAATGTTCAGTATCTAAATATTTCTGAATAATTTTATAGAATTTTGATGTAAAACATGGGTCATGATCAGACACAATTGAGAGTGGTTCCCCATAAAGTCTCACAACTTCATTGATATAGAGTCATTCTAAGTGATCTAGTGGAAAATCCTCCCTTATAGTGAGAAAATGTGAAGATTTTATAAGTTGATCCACAATTACCCATATTGTGTCATTCTTTATTGGAGTTTTGGGTAATCTAGTGAAAAAATCCATGTTGATTCCATCCCATTTCCATTTATGAATAGGTAAAGGTTGCATGAATCCTTTTATATGTTGCCTTCTGGCCTTCAGTTGTTGAAAAAATAAACATCTTGATATATAATTTGCAATTTTTCTTTTCATGTTATCCCTACAGAAATGTTCCTTCAAATCTCTATACACCACAGTGCTACTATGATGTATGGAGAAATTCGAACTATGAGAATCATCCAATAACTCATTTTTTAGCCCAAGTATACATGGAACACAAATCCTCTTCCAAAATTTTATAACACCATCTTCACACACAAAGTCAATAAACATCGCATATTTCACATCAATAAATCAATTTTTTAGGTTCTCATCATCAGGATAAGATCTTTTAATCCTTTCTAATACCAATTGAAAAAGTGATGATATATCATCATCATTGGTAATCCCCAGGTTCATCCTTACTAGATCCATGTACAAAGGATCCATGTCAATCCACATTTTGTTGAGAACTCTATAATCCTTCCTGTTTAAGGTATTAGATACCACGTTTTCCATTCCTGGGTGGTACTGTAAGGATAAATCATAGTCTTTGAGTAGTTAGATTCATTTTAATTGCCTCATGTTGAGTTATTTCTATGAGAAGATATATTTATGACTCTTGTGATCCGTATATATATCACATATTTAAACATAGAGATAGTGTCTCCATATCTTCAGAGAAAAGATTATCGCTGATAACTCAAGATCACGAGTGGGATAGTTTTGTTCAAAAAAATTTAGTTGACCTGATTAATTGGAAATAACTCTATCATTATGCATAAGGAAACAACCACGTCCTTTCTTTGATTCATTACTATAGATCACAAACCCATCATTCCCTGATGGTAGGGTTATGATTAGAGAATTCACTAATATACACTTCAACACTTTGAAACAATCCTCACATTCCATTTTCCATATGAAATTAACCCGTTTATGTGTAATCTTGGTCATTAGGTTGGCTAAATGGATGGAGTTTTGAACGAAACACTGATAATAACCTTCATAACCAATAAAACTACGTACCTTGGTTATGTTCGTTGGTGTAAGAAATTCTTTCACAACCTCTCCCTTTACTAGATCAGTAGATATTCCATATTTAGAGACAATGTGGTCCATAAAGAAAACTAATTGAAGCCAAAATTCTCACTTGCTAAACTTCTCATATAATTCATTTTTCTAAGAGTCTTTAGAATAATACATAAGTGATTTTCATTATTTTCATAGATTTTGGAGTATAACAAGATATCATCAATAAATACCACCACAAAGTCATCATTATATTCCTTGAAAACTCTACTCATTAGATCCATGAAAAAAGAAGGTGCATTAGTTAGTCAAAAAGTAATTATTTTAAACTCATAATTATCATACCTGGTTCAAAATACTATTTTTGGAATGTATTCCTTCCTCAAAAGGAACTTATGATATCCAGATCATTGGTCAATCTTCAAAAAATATTGAGATCTGGGAAGTTGATCAAATAAATCATCAATGTTAGGTAGGGGATACTTTTTCTTTATTTTTATAGAATTTATCTCCCTTTATTAAATGCACAACCTCATAGATCAATCTTTATTCTTAAAGAAAAGAACATGGGATCCCCATTGAGAAACACTAGGAAGAATATGTCTTCTATACCTCAAATTCACTAGTTGTTTCTTCAGTTCCACTAACTGCACAATGGCCATTCTTTTAGGGGACTTTGATATCGGTCTTGAATCATGAATTCAGTCAATGTAAAACTTAATTTTCTACTCTGGATGATGTTCAGGTAAGTCCTCTAGAAACACATAAATATATTCTTGCACAATAGGTACACCCTCTATCTGAACATTCTTTTCATCACCCATATTTATTGAATTACCTTCCTCACCAATAATTGAATTCAGCAAATCTACTGGGTGTGGATCGATATTAGAATCACAAGGTGATGTTTTTTCTATAACGATAAGGGATTCCACATCGTCCTCAAATATTGTTACCTCCTTCTTGCAATAAATTTTCACATCATGGTTCGAAATCCAATCAATAACAAGAATCATATCCAAGTTAATCATAGGAATGGCAATAAAATTAGTATATAAAGTCTATTAATATGACATAATGGGGACTTCCTAACACAACTTTATGTTAATGATACTTCCCCTATGAGTTTTTACTGATAAATACCTTATTAAATAAAATTGGAAATATCTAATTTTCTTGGAAAACTAGGAATATATGAAAGAATTTGATAATGCAGAATTATATAAATCATTGGATAAGTTTTAGGAATTGATTAAAGTACCTGCCACCACATCATTAGGAACTTCAATATCACAAGTTGTGATTGCATAATCTTTTCCCTGCTCCCTTGGCGTTTTCTATGGAATGTTTCCTTAACGATTTCGACAATAATTATAATAGTGTCCCATATCCCTATAATTATTTAATTTAACATTAATATATTATTTCTTCCCATTTCAATCGCTAGAAATATGGCATTTTGTCCATATTTGTTGCATACTCTTTTTCCTTTTATGCAGGCACCATGGGTGTTTCCTTCCACAATTATCAGAGGGTGAAAATTCAACTCTTACCTTCTTCCCTATTTCCTTTTTCAATTTCCAAGTTTTTCATCACTCACTTATTCTCTTGTTTTAACTTAAATTCATAAGACATAGAGAATTAATTTTTATTCTTGATAGAATGTGAAACAATATTTTCATATGACAAGAAACATTGAGAGACCAGTACCTACCAGAATAATCGATTTAGGACATAAAAGAATCAATCAATCTTGCTCCTTGGATTTCATATGTATTCTAAAATATGTATTGATATCCTTGTTAATTTATCTTTATAATTCGCAACATTTTCATCTTCCTTTTCCCTCAAATTCAGAAACCAACTTTCCATATTTTCTCACTGTTCACAAGGAAAGTATTTCTCTATGATGATTTCCTTAAAGTACCTCCATTACATCTCTTCAATCTCTTCCTCCACCTTTTTTTTCAATTAGAGACCACAACTGATCTGCATCTCCCAATAGATGATAAACTTCTATTATGAACTTATCTCTTTTATTACATCCAAAAGCGATAAATATATTCTCTAGGTAACTTATCCACTACCCAGCTAAAAATAGGTTTGAATTCCCATAGAATGATGGTGGTTATTGTCGCAAAAAGTGATCTAATAATGATTCTTCACATGATGGATTCAGATTCACCATATGGGTAAGGTTATTATTCATAACCTAAGTAAGTTTTCTCAATATAGTTATAATTTTCTACGCACCAGTTGCAGCTCCACATCCAACACCATTATCTTCCATCAGAGGGAAATACCTACATGGGATACACGTGTTCATACAGTTTTCATTTCTTACACCAGTATCTATTTATATAAAATATTATACACTATATTAGGTTATGAATCATAATGTATAATATTATCTTAGAAAAATACGTAGCATAAATTGAAATCATGTGAATGGTTAATCCCATAATCATAAAAATTGGTTTCTTTGAGGAAAATTTTGCATTTAAATGCATCATAATGGATTGTAAAGAAAATGTGATTTATCCTAAGAATATCGCCTAAGAGTGTCCTTCGAGGAGTTCAGTAAGGCTAATTTTCATATACCAAGATACCCCGAGTCAAGCCTGAAACTCCTTATCATATTTTTCACTCTTGGCTACATTTGTACCAGAACCACATCCAATTATAGTATATAGACATGGTTGTATTTTATAAAAAGATCCACATAATATATTCCTTACCAAAAATAATAGTATAACCTTATGTGTTTATCCTTAAAGACTATCTTAGTTATTTGTTCCCTAATATATGTTTTCTAAATATAGTTTCTATGTTTCCTACTAAACATCCTCGGATACCAACTATAAATACCTAACCCTAGTTTCCCAGAGTCGGTGATTTATTTTATTACATTGGAATATAAATAAAGAATATGTATCCCGATAGACCATGTAGTTATGTATATTATGGATACAAGATTCATATATAAGTTCAAAATTATATCTTGAAATAAAAACAACAATAATTTATTCTATTAGAAACATCCATGCTTCTTGAATATTCTCGCAAATCACTCATAGTATACTTATTCATATCCATGGAAATGAAACAGAAGAAGTGGGTGAGATCAAATGCACATTAAGAGTAATAAATAAAATAGAAGATAAGATAAACATAAAACATTGTCATGGTGAATAATTTAAAACACATGCCTTTACAAATAATATACTTGAAAACATTATGGCAGGAATATTAGCTGTGTAAATAATGTCATAATAAAACATAATCATGGGTATTATACCACTTGAATAACCACATGAACATTCAATTACTAGATTCATAATTAAGTAATTTCATATGCCGAAATTTTTTAAACATACCTTCAAGGACTTGTCTATGACTTCTAAAAATTATCAAGGCCTCGGCCGAAACCAAATCTCAAAAAGGGTAAGGCCTCAGCCTAGTCCACGTCTATTTGCCTCATGAGACCTACCGATGAATCAAGGGGATATATAGGGACCCAAACATATAATAATAATTATAATTAATTCCTTATATGATCAAGGATAAACATAAACAACATATAAATTCTTGTTTAAACTAACATAGAAAATGTAAATAACTTTCCCCGAACATTAAGCTTAAACACTAACAATACAGAGTAAATTGGTGAATGGTATTGGGATAAAACATCCACAATAAAACTATTAATAAAGCATAAAATTAACTATTTTAGATGATATAATAAAATATTAATACCAATAATACATAATAACCATCAAGAGTGTTGAAACAAACCAAAATACTATTATAAAATCATTGAATTTTTCTTGAGATAAATACTATTTTATTTTGAAAGGAAGAGTTATTTTGAAAAAGTCTTTGTATAAAACCATAAATGAATTAAGATAGTATTTACATAATAAAATGAGTTATTTTATAAATATAATTGTTGCTAAATATATATTATAGAGTTATCATAAATATGTAAGAATTTGAGAAATTCACTTAAATCAGGATTGTAATTCAGAAATAATTTTCAATGATCCTTTTAAAACGTGTAAATACCCCTAAAAAGAAATAATTATGGTTGGTAAAAATATATAGAACACTAAAATAGAATTTATGAGTATTAAATAACAATACATAGTTATTTCATTGAGGTAATTAGACAATAAATGTAACCTGAATGAAAACAAAGGTTCTGGTGGAAAACCCTTACCTTAAGTCTGAATGTGTTCAGCTCCTGAACATAAGGTCCTGGAATTTGAAATTAGAATTAATAATAACTTATTTAATAACCTATTAGACATCTATTTTGTTTATCATGATTTTATTAAGCCCATAATGTAGTTATTTATTATTTATAACATTGAATTCTGTCATTCTAGAGTGTTCATTTTCTTGATTTTCATAATCAGTTCACTTGTTTTTATGTAATGGAGTTCATATGGAATGGATGTAAATCTTCCGAATTGAATTTAAATATTATTTATTATAATAAAAAGGTTATAATTGTTATTAATATAATTTTTTTACATGGAATTAGTATGAATCATTATATGAAAAATTAATGATAATCGCTTAGATTATTTTAGCGGTATTTTGATTATTAGAATATAGTTTGGTCATATGATTTAATATTATGTAAATATACTGGTTCCTTAATATTAAATAGATTATAATAAATATATTATATCCAGGTTCAACTGTAAAAAAAAATCATGACCAGTAATGAACGATAAATTAAAGAACGAAACTTTTTCTTCTATGATGGTTGTAAATTGGAACCTCATGGAAATTGATTTCATTTATGAAATAAAAGAGAAAGAGTAAGAATATTTATGATTTTTCATCAATTAACATTATATAATTTTAGTATATAGATTATTATAGAGTCATCATGGTCATTTAGATAGAGGAGGGGAGGAGTAGATAATAATATAAAGGAACTTGAAATGAAATTGAATGAAATAGAATGTGAATTTACCTCTTGAATCCACTTCCTTGAGAATCTCCTTAAGGGATGGGGTTTTGGTATTTTGGAAACACAAAGTGATCCTAGAAGATGGTATTTATTAGGGAATAGTATTTGGGAAGATCTTTAAAGAGCTTCAAGGCTTATAGGAGGGAAGAGAAGATGGAGTGAGGGGGGTTTTATAGTAGAGGAGCGAAGTGAATTTTGAATATTTTATTCATTATTTTATTATGTCCCTCAAGAAAACCATTAGTGTAGTTTCTTCAGGCCCCTAATAGTAATAAGTGAATTTTTTTCAAAACATGTGTCCTTACGTCACTCATGATGTCATAAATAGTATATTTAACTTATAATTTATATATAAGGGATTTTAACGTATTCCACTATTCATAAAAATTTCAAGAATTTCAGAAAATTCCAAAAAATTCCCACTAACCATTTTTCAACATATAGAACACATAAATGAATTCCATTTTGTTTAAAAATAATCTTATAAATATTATTAATTTAATTTTTAAATAAAATAATAGTTTATTCGAAAAATAACAATTTTAATACTATAATTGTTTTTATATCACATTGAACATTTATTCAAGATTTAATTATCTTGTAAGCTTTAGACAATAAAATAGTAATATAATTTAATATTTATAAGGGTCATATTACTGTTCATAAGTTTATGTTACTATTCACCAAAAATAAAGTTGGTTCTATCAGACTACAAATGTCTTACTGATCACAACTCTGGATCATCATTTTTAAAAATTCAAAACATAGTAGAGGAAAAGTTATGTTTAACAGCTAGATTATAAAATTTGTTGTTTTGTACGGAATCCATGTTTCATGAATTAAATATTTAGTTTCAAAACCTTGGGGTGTTATAGAGAACTAGTGGGATGAGCCAAGACATGTGGATCACTCCATCCAGTTCATGAAGTAGAACCCACACATCTTCTGGGTGATTTTGAACCAGAAAAGGTAGAGGTGTGGTTGAATGGTATGAAGCATATAATCGATTACATCAGCACACAAGAAAATATTAAATTCAAGATAGTAACATATATAATGGAGGATATTTAACAATAATGTTGGGATTTATATGTTCATGATAAATTAGACCAATCCCTTTCATGGGATAATTTTGTGGAATTGTTCAACAAAAAATTATATCCTCATGTGTTCAAGATTCAGAGAATGACAGACCTTTTCATCTTGAGGTATGAGAAAATTTATTTTGTTGATTATCTGTCCAAATTCATTAATTTAGTGCACTTTTCTCCCATGGTTTCCGTAATCTCTTAATTTATGGAACACATTTTTTCATTAGGTATAAGACAAGATATTCGATCCACGATAGATGTGCTATGTGTTATAGATTATATAGAGATAATGAATAGAGAAATAGTGGTTGAAAGAGACATATCAAGAGATATAGGAGGAAGATGTATGTTGATACCCATGGGAACTGATGGGAACTCTAATGCAGGGAGAAATAAGAAGAGGGACACTTACTTCCAAAGTGGGAGCGTGAATTAAAATTATAGAGTTGGATCAATAAATCTACCTCTGAGATCTACAACAAAATATGGATGTTTTCAATGTGGTTCACATGTCCAGAATATGTAAGAGTGTAAAAAACCACCAAAATCATTCCATAATTGCAACAACATGGGACATCTTTGGTGATATTGTCACAGTGATCTAAGTTCAGTAGCTCGAGAAACTTCTTAGTTATCACATGAGTCGTATGCTTTTATGGGGTGAGGGAAGAAAAATCAATATCTTCAGTAGAACTGAGCTAGACATGGTGATTCCAAAAATAATATGACTCCACAGTTAGGGAAATATCAACAAGGAATTAGAGAGAATAAGGTTGCGACAGAGAAATTATATGGATTTGAGCATGGGATTATGGATAATCAGGTTGAACCATCTAGGTGAGAGGTATGATTATTTTAAATTATACACCTATGTAAGTATTGTTTGATACTATTGTGTGAAATTCCATTATTTCTTATCATGTTATTGAATTGATGAGTTTTAAACTTGAGATGATTCCCTCTCTGATAAAACATCAAACTCCACTTGGTGAAAGAGAATGTAGATCCTTTCTATGAGGATAATTTGATATATCTATTGATGGAGTTGAGATGAAATGTGATTTCTCTATTTTGAAAATTAAGGACTTCGATATAATCCTGGGTATATATTGGTTGAAAAAAATCGAGCCTCACATCAATTATTATTGAAGAACAGTTAGTTTCATGATATAGGATGGTGTTTAGAATCTCTTTAGAGGATAAAGAAATGTCAAGGAAAGTGAAACATGCTTGTTGGAACCATTAGTTGGAAAGATATCATACCTATCGTAAGTGTTTTCTTTGACATAAATGAAATAAATTAAGAATACTAGTTTTAATGTAGTTTTGGAAAATTTGGCAGAGGTGTTTCCCAAAGATTTATCTGGGTTACCACCTGTAAGGGTAGTTGATTTTAAAATTGGTCTCCTCCCGGGGACCAGTCCTATATCACTTTAATCTTATCCAATCGAACCAAATGAATTACGTGAGTTGAAATTTTAGTTTGAATATTTTTAAGTCAAAGGTTTCATTCAACTGATCATGTTTCTATGGGAAGCATCTATCTTATTTATGAAGAAAGTAGATTTAACTCTACGGATTTTTGTAGATTATCATAAGCTTAATAAAGTTATGACAATGAAAATGTTTCCGCTTTCATGAATTGATGATATGTTTGACCAATTGATGGGAGCTCATTAGTCCTCCACAATTGACCTACAACCTGGATATCACCAATTATGGGTCCAGAAGGAGGATAACATGAAGAAAACTTTTAGAAGACAATATAGCCACTATAAATATGTGGTAATGTGTTTTGATCTAAAAAATGACCTTATTTTCTTTATGGAATTGATGAATCAAATATTTAAGAGATATCTAGATTATTTTTTTTGTATTTGTGGATGACATATTGTTGTATTCATAGTAAATGTTAGAGCATGAGAAACACATAGCGACAATGTTGTAAATTATGAGAGACCATCATTTGTATGTCAAATTATCAAAGTATGATTTTTGGACACCATAGGTACACTTTCATGTCCATTTTATTTCTGAAAGGGGTGTTTAAATGGATCCAGAGAAAAAATAAGATGCTATCACTTTTAATGAAAAAAATAATGTCTTTGAGATATGATGTTTTCTTGGACTAAATGGTTATTACCGATGCATTTTTCATAACTTTTAATAAGTATATTAACCTATGATAGCATTTAAAAATAGGATTTCTCTATTCCAATAGAGTGAGTAATGTCATAATTCTTTTCAAGAGCTAATGTTTCTCCATACATTTTCACTGATCATGATTTTTTTCTGAATAGGGTAAGGGTACGTGGTGTATTGTGATGCTTCAAGATCTAGGTTTGGGTGTTTTCTCATGAAAAGGAGACCATGTTTTTGCCCACGTTTCAAGGAATTTGTGAGTTAATGATAAGAAGTACCTGACACATGACTTGAAGTTATCTAAATTCATCCATTATTTGAAAACATGGTGTCATTAAAGCTTTTTTGAGAAATTTAAAGAAATAAAAATACTAATACTGGGGGAATAAAACAACTCACTAAGGCCCTTCAAACCCATAATTATCAGGGTATGCGGTATAATTCATGATAATACCCCCATAAAAATCATGAGCTCTTGTTTGGGGTCAATAACATAGTTAAACTATTAATAGGTACCTTGGAAACTACTCATATAAACCCCTCTAAATCAAAATGACCCCAGTCATTATACAAACTCGAATAGTTAAAATCTACCCTAGTAAACCAAGGAACTCATATGAGGTTGTTTTATTCTCAAAAAACTAAAATAAATATCACTAAAATCATTTCCACATATAACCCGGTGAAAATAAATCAATAAAAAGTACAGGAAACTATAATGTTCCACATCCCACAAAATTAATGGGAAGAATAACCTAAATCTGTAAACCCCACTAAAACCATTATAATGCTCGAACTGGATAAAATTAACTAGGGATGATATACTATATCTGATGACCCTATAGACTTTCCTAGGAGGTTGAAATAACGTAGAAATTAATGTAAAATCATTATCAATGAAAACCTAATCAAATTAAACCTATAAAAAATGTGTCAAAAAAGAAGAAAATTCAAAAGAAATAGCCAAAAAATACTGAAAAAGATCACAAAAATCTCTTTATACCCCATTCTAAAATTTTAAACCTTTATATTTGAAATTTCATGTCATTCATTTGATGTATTTTAAAAATATCATACTAATAGACAAATAGAACAATAAAGTCCACTGTCTAGGCCCAAAACACCAAAGGAAACAAAAATAACCTTCCAACAAATGGTCAAATAAAAAAAATAATCAATCATCAACAAGATATCTTAAAAACCAAACAAATAAAAAGGTTCTTTTTGAAAAAAATAAAATTAAAATACTTTTTTGAAATATAAAATTTATACTTAAAAAACTAATCATAAAATTTTCATATTCCTTTCTAAAAACAATCACCCACTTTTTATCATCAATTAAAAATTAATTCATTCATTAAGATCCCTAATTAATTTATCAAACTCCAATTTTTTCCATTTTTTCAGTTTTCCAAACACCAAAAAAATTTCCATTCATTTAAGGAAAATTTCTTTAAAACTATAATTTTTAATGTAACCATCACCTTTTAAAATATTCCCTTAATTTTAATAAATCCAATCAAAACTAATCCAAAAAATACCCAAACACAACCCAAAATAATATGGGTAAAATGATCTCAAAAAATATTTAAAAAAGGTTTAAAAACCATGAATTAATTTTTGACATGTCTAGGAGGGTGATATTCTAGTTATAATATCATCCTGGGGAATTATATCAAACTACATAATTATGATTCAAATGGTTTTTTAGTCCACAAATAATCATCAGGTAATACTAGTTAAAATCACATTTAACCCTTAAAACATGGAAATAATTTATTAAATCGAAATAATATCACTATAATTCAAAGAACTATCAACATTAAAGAAAATATCATTTGAAATATTTAAATGTAAACCATATTCAAACATAAAATCCCAATATCCCCTAGCTACTCGGGTTTCCTTATGTTTTGTTGTGATCAGTCACCAACTCATGACATACTTTTCGAGATCTAAGGATAATATCTCTAATCGACCAAAACTACCCAAATAATAAAAGGATATGATACATTTTCTAATGAATCCAGTTAATTTATCCCTCCATAAGATGCTTGAGAGTACCCATGACATGGCCCAAAGGGTTTGTTTCAGATCCCCAAATAATTTAAGTCGTTCCAATTCATCAAGGAGGCGCCACATGATAATGGATTCTACTATAAATATTAATTAAATATGCAATAAAAATTCTAATAAAATTCCACCATGAACTATAAGAATGTTGGATGTCCATTCCAAATAAAAAGTATAAGAAAATATGATATAAAAGTATCAATTAAAAAACAATAAATAAACATATATAATAATTCCTCCACTCACAATTAGTCTCCCACCCTTGCAAGGGAACCACAAATAAAAACTGCCACTATATCCATTACTTTGGCCACAAGCAGTTACTTCTACCCCTCATCCATAGAAACTAAAAAAAAGACCCACATGGTTTATGAATAAAATGAAACTAAATATGAAACAATTGATATACATGAACAGACTACACCCTATGAGAGGAGGCCATTATCCATACAAACTGAAACATCAATCACTATGAGATCGATTAAGAGTTTAACATAAAAAAGAAAATATATATAAATATTGATGTGAGTATAAAGATTCTTAGTAGGATGCCACCCTCCTTTCAATATAGAAAACCATTAAATATAGATCCACTATAATTATATATTGAAAAAAAATTAATTTAAGATAAGGTATTGGATCTTTTTTTAAAAATATGAAGTATATTTTTTCAATTAGCTTCTAAAATAGGCGAGAATTTATTTAATGTACAAAAATAGGGAGGCCTAGTGATTACTAGTAGAATATGATGGTATTCTAGTTATTTTAAAAATTGAAAAATAAATCACATATAATTATATAAAAATAGTATAAAACTACAATGGAGTGAACCATTTATGATAAAGTAAAGAGAATATGATTTTTATCATTTTATACTTGAAGAAGGAAAGTAGATATTATAGAATTTAAATATAGTACCATCGAAATATAAGTAATTGTGATAAATAAAAATGGGATAACCTAAGAAGATAATGTAATTAGAGACCTATTATCCTCATATTATAGGTGATCTAACACTTTTTGTAAAGATCCATTCTCGTTCTTGAGCCATAACTAATCTATATCATTATCAATTAGTTTATTTGATGTTGTTATGTAATATTACTTGGTACAGAAGAGAAACCCTACAATACATGTCCTAGTTAGTCTTCCTAGGTAAATAGGGTTCCTGTATTATATTCCCATAACCAAAACACATAAGAGAGGTGTTGAAGAAAAACTAAAACTCAATCACAAAGTAATAAATTGAAAACATACAACATCACATCACCTCCCCAAACTACTAATTTAAATCCCCTTTCCCAGACTCATTCCAACATAAAAATCATATAACATTTGTTTCCAAAAAGTAAATTAAAATTTTGGGCTTCTACAAGATTGAACCTCACTTCTAAGAGGAATTTTAAAAGTGCCAACTGGGAATATTCCATTTATTTTTATAATCATTCAAACTCTTAATCAAAAACATGTTTAAAAACAAATTTTAAATTTATAAGGTTTACATTATATTGTTCCAATATGCATTTCACGCATACATATATATATCTCTCTTATTTCATAATTTCAAATGATTCCATGTGAATTTTCACAGTTTTATATATATATATATATGTGTGTGTGTGTACTCATGTATATGAATATAACTACTAAAAACCTGAACAGAATGAGAATAATCTCACATTTATTTAATTTGAAACCACTATTAAAGCATTTTATAAATACTAGGTAATATGTACATATATATATATATATATTTAAAAAAAATTATGTATATATGTATAAATATATATATATATGGTAATAAAAAATAAATAACACCATTATGATGTCAAATCAATTATAGTTAAAGTAAATTTGAGTGGATAATATGAGTTCAATTAAATTCCATTAATAGTTTATATAAAAATTATAAATGACTCAATATATATTAAAACTCAAATTTCACAATAAAACTCTTCAAATGTATTTTCCATGAAAAGAAAGAACATATTTTCCAAAATTAGAAATAGTCAAAGTGGAAAATATGGAAAACCAAGTTGAACCATAATTCCATTTTTAGTTATTTTAACAAAATACATAATAAAATTATTAATTATCAAGAATGAAAATTTAAAATCCAATAAATAAAAGGTTCTAAAATATTATGTTCATATGTGAAAAAAACTACCTAAAACTCACTTCCTTTGAAAATCGATACATAAAATCACCACAACAAGATTCCAAGAACTCCAAGAGGGAAAAAGGAATTATAAACATAAATATCCCCCACGAAAATTGATTCAATAAAGAAAATTTGACTAAAACCCCACCAAGGGTTCAACCTCACATGAATGTGACATGGGAAAATATGTTAGATGAAAGAATAGAGAAGTGGAATGGGGATAAAGAGGATAATAGACCCATATCTTGGATTGATATACCACAATAGAAATATGAGGAGTCTGAAGGAAGTAGTATTGTGCACCTAGTTAGGGGGAGTGGGATAATGCAGTAGGGGATATTATAGGGGTGGGTCATGAGGAATGATAGGTTTTCATCATTATCATCATTATTTTTACTTTTTTTCAAGTATGGACACTCAAACGGTATGGCCACACTATTTGATGAACCATGTACCAACTAAGTTTCCATCAATAGAAACATATTGAAGCTACCAAATTGGTCCACAAGGTTCAAATAACCAGATACCAACTATGTGAAATAACTCTATCTGAGCTATAGGTCGCCCATACAAGCACCACATGGTTTTATAAACTATGCGGTCTTACCATTCCACCAAAAATGAACTTCAAAATTTTCAAAAATATAAATTGGATATCCTAAAGGTCATTGAAAAAATATGAAATATATATATATATATATAATTGAGGTAAGGTTATGACATGATAAAAAGAAATATAATTCCCCACCCCAACTCCTCCCCTTAGTGATTCTGATTTTCAAAAAGGCCACTCCAAAAATATTTTATCCTCCTCAACTTTAATCTCACCTCTATCATTGGAACATAACTCATCATGAACAAATCATTGATGTTAGGACACGTATAAAATTAAATTAATCTTATCCATCCATGGTGGAATATATAACTGATATTCCACCTTAATTACATGCTCTAACACCTCTATTGGCCTCATCATTCAACTTGTAAATGACTTCTGAAATCTTGAGCATACTTTATCCTCTCAAGAATCAAATTCACTTTGTTTATTATTCTATACACAACATTTAATCTGTGGAACATAAACTCTCCAAACTCTGTATATCATAGTGAATATATGAATGGACACCCATATGATTCTTTAATGAGGCCCCACTAATAGAATAATAATGACTTTTGTAACTGAAAAAATCTATCAATGGAAAATACTATTAAAAACAAATAAAATTAATAACACATGGATCCACCATATTCTCTAGTGTATGAATCTCCCATTTTATCCTATTGACCATATGAGAATGAAAATAAAGTATAAAAAATAATTCATATTAATAAGCATTATTTTGGAAGATTAATAATACTGAAATAATATGAAGATCACAATATGTTATGATTTTTGGTCCAACCCAATGAATCACACTTCCATATCAATATAAAACCTCTTGAAAGCTTCTATCACACTTGACTACCTTATTATATGAAATGATCTAGCTTTAATAAATAGTTCATAATCACCATATGGTGTAACATAAACTCAATACATATGAATGATATAGTTATGAAATCCACCAATATGTCATTACTTTCCTATATAATAACATACAATGGATTTAATGATCATATAAGTACTCTTTTCCTGGCTATCACTCACTTACATACTAAACACCATGAAACATAATTCAACATCGACCTCTTTCTCCCCAATTAACATAATTGACTTATTAGATCATGGTGAATCTTTTATATACCAAGACTCACAATCAGATGTAAGATATGAAAATTGTGTAACACTATCTCTCATATATCCATCTAAATTAATAGATTCCCATGCAATAAGACTCCGAAATGACTATCCCAAAACCATCTGTATAATAAATCTCTTAAAAAATATATCTATACCCATACACCTTAAGACATTTTATTCATCACTCCAACAACTAGAACAAATAATAATGTGCTCAAATCAGGTAAAGGAAAACAAAACTACAAACATCCACTATATCATTGTATAGAGATGCTAGATCCTCTAACATACCCCACTCTTCACTACCCTATCAATAGATATCTCTATAAAACTTTCCACATTGAAAATCACCAACCAAATTTTTTTCTTTGATGTGTATGATATATTGAAGTATAATACTATAATAAATACATCCTCATCAATCAATACAAACCCAAATCTCACTAATAGATGATATACTATAGGTTCTATAGATTCACAAAGAACAAAGAACACTCATAGATAAGACAATACCACTAAATATTTTGAGAAAAACCAACGCAGTAAGCTTGAGATCATGTGTGGTATAATTATTCTCTTAAGGTCATAACTATTGATACCCATAGGGGGAACCACTCTATGTTTAATAAAAAAAACAAACTAGAATAAGATTTGAAGTGTTCAAAAAGGCCTCAAACATAAATCCATCCTATATAAAATGAATAACAATAGAATTGATCAATATATATTTTATGTGTTTTAATAACAACATGAAACTGATCTAGGTATATGAATACTCAATCCTATATAGAAAAAACTATAAAGGGTAATGTGATCTAGGTTAAATCATAAATTAATATCCTATAATAGCCTATAAAACTAAGAAAACCACGAAACTTTGTAATGTTATTGGGTGATACCAAAGAGAAATCATCCTCAGTATTCAATGGATTGACTTCCAAACCACATTTTGATAGGACATGATCAAGGAAATGCACCTAATGGGTACAAAACATGAACTTGGATAGTTTCCTATACAACTTATGTCATCAAAAGACCTATAAAATTTCCCTAAAACAATAAATATAATCCACTCATGATCTGAAATGTACTTTTGTATCCTCTGTGATTTTGATAATAAACTCATAAAACACTTATTTCATTAGTCTAGAAAAAATAACTATGAAATTTATTATTATCAGAGGTATATATATGTTATCAAAATGTTTATAATGAAATATTAAATACGTCATATATAGGCCTTTTTATTTCATCATCATTAGATGATGTTAATATCTCAAATTAATCATCCCATCCCTACTATATTCTTCCAATAAATCAAAAAAAATCTTTTATCCTTTAGAGGGGAAATGGTTGATCACTATCACATAGATCAATCGATGATAACTATTTCAAAACATAAAACCTTCATATTCATTATTTTTTTAAAACACTAGATAACCCCAATGTGACACACCAATTTAGATAATACCTTTTTATAATAGATCATTTATTTAAATCCACAACTCTTATAGATTTAAAGGCATAAACCTATAAATAGACATAGAAATTAGTGATAATATTGGATTAAACATTATACCAAATTAAATGACTCATCATGGGGGTGTCACTAAAATATTTATTAAGTCAAAAATGGTCAGCTGTGAGAGATACCGAATGAGGGTGGGTTTTTTGGTGGGTGAATCAGGGTATGAAACTAATTCCTAAATGAGATACAAAATCATAGTCCTATTATACACAGAATGAAAATTTCCCCCTGACTTATAGGTACACTCTTAAATTCTAATTTTCTTGATGATTTGATTGTATATTTTATTAATTTTTAGTAAAATAATTTTTTAAATCATTACTTATCCCACCCAAACACATTTATGTCCCACACACTATATATAGAGAATGCACAAAAGACATAACAATTTTACTTAGTTCACTTACACTTTGATAAATCTAGGTTTATACAATAACAATGTGATAATGGACCGAAATATAGTAAATTTACTATTTTACTGTTGGTTTAGGTATGGTATCTATAATTCCATGGTAAAATCCCTTCACAATTATTAAGTGATCATGTACCAAGCTCTTATGAGTCCCTCCCTCCCTCCTTTATCTATGCTCACTAGTGAGGAAAACAAAACACATTGGGACACATGAAAAGTTAAAGCAACAACGTAACTATTTTAGTTGATGAATCAAGGGTAGAAAGATTTTTTATTATATTGAAATACATGTTGGATCATGCAGGTTAACTCAGAGGGGTGGTTAATATGTGTACATGAGTTTTATAGATTTATTTTATTTCAGAATTTACCCCCTTTTAAATAAAAACTTCTACACCTATTATGATGAATGGGTCATAACTATTAAAAACAATCAAATAATATGAAATGAATAATGTTAATGAAGAAGAACATATAATGATTTTATAAGTTTCACCCCTAATGTGGGTGACTATGTCCTTTATATGTTTGAGTTGATAATAGGCATATATTTTAGAATAAAAATAAACTAAAAATTACATGTGGGTTGGTTATCTATCATTTAGAAGAAATGATGGGTATGTATAAAATATTCCCTTAATTATACTATAATCCCAATAATTTTATTTAGACTTTAATCCCACCAGTGTTCAAAAACACATCTGCAGAAAAATGAGAAAGATTAGACAAACATCAAGTATACACTAAAAAAAATATTGATGTTCTGCATTGAGACACTATTGTAATCTAATTATGTACATTCTCAATCCCATTTAATGTTTTTAAATAACATTATATATAATCGATAACAATATTTTTAAGCAATACTAGTACTCTTTTAAATGAGTAAAATATATTACTTGTACTGCAACTCAATAAATTATTAAAATGGACAGCTGAGATATCTTAAATATAATGAAAATTCCTTTCTTCCTCGCTTTATTGAAATAAAATATTCAACTAAAATGAATAATTTTAAGGTTCATCATGCATGAAATCATATAATAATTTTTTCAAGAAAATTATATTCCATGATCGATGTCCTCATCAAAATGTAAGTATTATAATAGAATAACACATTCTCCATGTAACAACACCAGTTTATGAAATTCACTTTCTTATTCACTACAATAGTTTACATGCTAATACATAATTCTTTCATTTATTCACACTATTTATGTTCATTTTTTTCAATGACACATGAAAGAATCAGTATGTATTCTAGTACACTGTAATAAAACTTCATAAAAATCTAATAAATTCTGTGTATTTTTCTATTACTTATATCCTCATAATCATAAAAATATTATTTTAAATCATGTAACATTAAAATATCATTTAACTCATTTTATTATCAAAAATACATATTGAATATATTATGCACTAAACCTTCACATAGCTCATAAAAAACATGAATAGCATACTTTTCATGAAACACATTAGTTTTTAAACTATCCCACTTCATGCATAAATTCCTTTAATCTAGCACAAACTCTACACACTACATGTCAAGACCATATAATATTATATATAATATTTACCCTAATTCTTTGTATAGGTCAAACAAGGATTAATGACTTCTTCTTTGTGATAAAAATTAATAAAAAAACACTTTATATATGCATACCATGTAACTACATAGTTCTGGATCTCTATTTCATGTTACATGATTTATATAATAATATCTCTCGATATATCACTTTACATGAATAAACATACGATATTTATTCTCCATTTTCTCTTTTGCTTTTTTCATCAAAATTATTTTTAGCTCATTCATGAAAATAAGAGGGTTGGTGGTATTTTTTAACCCACTACACAACCATACACCACCACCACAATTAATATGTTCACTAACCTTCTCTACTATGTGAACTGTTATAGAATATACATGATGTGAAGAATCCCCATCATCATTCGACAAAATAAATCTTCAATCGTAAACTATTTCATGTGTTATTCTTGTCCCAAACATCAATAATCCATAATTTCTATTTAAAGTAAATAATTCATGTATGGTCACTCATATGAAAGTCACATTTCACATTCTCTTTACTATTATACAAAAAAAATCACATAACTGATGTTAGTTTATGAATTTCTCATGATTTCATTCAATCATCTCTATGTCAATAATGAGATCGGTTTGATCACTGGAGAATTGGAAATGAAAATAGAACATATAAAACCCTTATGAAAAGGAATTTATTAGAATAAAAAAATACCTTGATTAGAATAACTAGATACAATAGATCAGGCAACCATTGTTTTAAACATAACTCATTAAGTGGAGATGTAGTGTTATAAATCTCATATCCCGTATCAATTATTCAGTCATCCTTCCACCACTTAATAATATTTCAAAAACCATTTACTAGATAGATGTGTGTAATGGGATTAAATCCTAACCTCTAATGACAATCCTCTATATTACAACATCATGGACTGGTCTCTTCCTCATAATTGCACATCCATATGAACACACCAAGATTCCTATATTAGAACATTTCCCCATGCATGATCTCTATGAGACCCACATGTGGTAATAGTATCCTTCAACACATAATGGTTTAAGATGGTTCCTAATCCTATAAACGGTCTAAAGATATTTTTCAAACAATTATAAAAATTCTCTAAGTGAAATATTCCATATGAGAATTGAAAATACAAAATATAAGCTATAATATCAACATATATTCCTTTTTTAAACATGTAATTCATTCATTGATTCTAATGAAATTCCTATTAAAATCAAAACCACTTCTCACATTTTATTATTTAGAATGATTATTGACTAATAACACCATAAAAATAACTTCTTTAAAAACTATAACAAATATGCATTCTCATAATCCAATTGGAATAAGTCTTTAACATAATAAATACTATGAAATTGTCATAATTCATATTACATTATTAAAATAATTGACTCTTCCTGTGTAAACATCCTTTCTAGATTAGGAATAATTATTAAGAATAATTCAATGTTTTAATATCAATGATTTAATCACTACCATATTTAATTTCTATCATAAAAACTCAATGAAAAAAAACAAAACTATTAATTAAATCTATTTGGGTTCTTTAAATTTCCTCTCCAAAATCAAGCATAAGAAATCTATGAATATGACTATGAAAATATATCTAATTTCTATAAGAATTTTTATGGGAAAAAATCCCTCAAGGTATCATTGAATCATTTTTGAGGTGATTTTGTTTGTTGAAAAAACAGACATATGTGTGGTGATTCTTGACAAAGCAAAATAATGAAATACAAATTTTTTGACAAAAGGGATTTCATGGTGTAATGTCGAGTTCAAGGGCAATGGTCAATGATCCATGTTTGATTCAAGAATATCAACAAAGGAATGGATGATCTGGAGGCGGTACAAAAAGAATAGATACAAGATGGAATCGTTTTCCAGTATTTGCCAAATTTTTGGGCCTAAATATCAAAAAATGAAGAAATGTGGTTTTTTGAAAAGTTACTTGCACTACATGTACATAAAGGAGAGGAAACTTGCATGCCTAATGTTTTTTCAAGATCAGAAGGTCAAAATATGGCAAAGGAAATAGGGTTACAGAGGTATTGGTGTGGTCGCGTAGGTGACTTGCGTGCCGTGAAAGGACCTACGTGCTAGTGTCTAGCAGGGTTGGAAATTTGCACACCATATGTTTTTCAAGATTAGATCTTCAAAATATGGAAAAGGAAATTGGGTCGCGCAGGTGTCTTGCAGGGGATGAAACCTGCGCGCCGGGACTTGCGCATTGAGGGGTGAATTGTGCGCCGCTGCGTAGGTTGACCAAATGCCTATAATTACAGGACCACCCCTCCTCATTTCCAATGGAGTTCAACACATAGAAAAATGAGAGCTCCCGTCACGTAGGTGTGGTGGTCGCGCAAGTGGTGTGTGGTCACGCAGGTGGACTTGCGCGCCAGTGTTGGAAGTTGCACGCCCAATGTTAGTTGCGGGCCTGATGTGGTTTGGGCGAGGAAGGAAGTGAGTCGCGCAGGTTTGGAGTTGCAGAATGTTGTGCCGCACAAGTGTTTGAAGTGACTTGCACACCAGCAGTGACTTGTGCGCTAATACTTGTGCACTGGATTAGTCTTGGATGCCAAGTAAGGTTGATTCACAGTAGTACTTCAGGTCTGCATGAAATCTAGAAGTTTGCCTGATACCTTCAGTGCAAAGAGAGATTCATCTATGGGTGAAAGTTGGACTTCAACAGAGCATCCACACACAACAGAGGAAGTATTAATTAGAGATAATGAAGAGACCTACAAGTCTATAAACTGTGAGTGGATCCTTTCCAGAGCAGTGAGAAAAGGAAGAGGATGAAGGTGATCCTCTCCACCGGCAGTGAGCCAGAGAGAGAGAAACAGGGAGTGACCCTTGGGAAAGCAGTGAGCTGACCCTAAACCTTGTAAAGTCAGTGAGGCTGGGACAAAGTGACTATGCCCGAACCTTGTATTCCACAGCTAGTGAAGTTTAGTAGAATTTGGAACGACTGACAACCTATCGTCGTATGATCCTTGGATGTAGCCCTTAGAGGTGAACCAAGTAAAAATTGTTGTGTCCTGTGCTTACTTTACATTCTGTTTATATTATGCACCATGAAAGAGAGAGAATAGTTTTTTTCTTAAAAGAAAAACAAGATAAGAACGGGCTTTATTTTTGAATTAGTCATACCCTGATTCACCCCCCCCCCTCAAGGTATTCAGCCTTGTGGACCAAACAATTGGTATCAGAGGGAAAGGTTGATATTAGTTCTTCACTCAATGGAGGTCACTAATCATATGGGGATTCCTATCTTTGACGGATGTAATTTTCAGGTATGGAATAATCTAATGAAACAATATTTATGATACTTGGTAATGGATGTGTTTTCAGCAGCTATGCTTGGTATCAAAGCTGATATTAATAGTCGTTCATTATCAGAAGCTGAGCATAGAGAGTTGGATGCTGATTCAAAAGAAAACAATGCCTTAGGGGTATCCCTTTCCAATCCCATATATACAAAGGTGATTTCTTTAAAAACATCACATGCCATATGGGAAAATCTTTTGAATATATATGAAGGGGATACAAAGGTTAGAGAGGCAAAGATTCAAGTGTTGTGGAACAAGTATGAAGATCTGAGAATGAACCCGAATGAGTCTGTTGCAGCATTATTTGACAGGGTAAATGTTTTTGTAGAATACATACGAGGTTTTGGTGAAATTATCGAAGACATAAAAATTGTGAAGCGCATCTTGAGAAAACTTTCACCCCGGTTCAATCCAAAATTTTCTATTTTGGAAGATAAAGACCCGAAAGAATTGACATTGGATAACCTAAACAACACCCTTGTTGCATATGAAATGAGAAATAATGATAACAACACTGTGGAAAAGGTGAAATCCAAAGGGGTGGCATTTATGGCCATGAAGAAGCTCACCATTGAAGATTATCAGGAGAAAGAAGAGACAGATGACGTAATGTCATTCCTCTCCTCAAACCTTCAAATAAGAAAAGTAAAGTTCAAAGGGAAACTTCCTTTTTCATGCTTTAGATGTGGAAAGGTTGGACATCTCACAGCAAGATGCCCCAAAAAATTTCAAGAAGAAAATTATGAAGATGATGTTGAAATTACCAAGAATAAATCATCAGCCTATGTAAAAGGGATGAAGAAGTTCAAGAGAAATTTCTTCAAGAAGAAGAATCTTCTTTCACAAGAAATAGGTAGTTCAGATGAGTCTGAGGATGAAGAGGTTTAGGAGATTGAAACCTAGAAAGATCGTGGAGAAAATGATATGGTGTCGTTCATCAATAGTTCTCATGAAAAGGAAGAAACCGACGCTGGAAAAGAAAGAGAAGAATTTGAAGGAAGAGTTGATATGGAAGCCAAATTGGAAGTGTCTCTTGAGGAGATAGGCATTTGGAGAGCCAAAACGAAGAAATCCAATAAATTGGTTCATGATACCAAACTCTATATGCAATAACAGGATGAAAAAAATTATGATTTCTTAGAAGAAATTGAAATAATAAAATCTTCAACACCAGAGAGATCAGAAAATATTGTTGAGTATAAGCTTAAAATTGAGGAACAAAAGAAGGAAATTGATTGTTTGGCTAACACAGGAAAGGAGTAGGTCAGACGTATCAAAGAGCTTGAAGAAGAAGTGGTCATTCTGTGACAAAAAATAGTGGATCAAGAAAAAATCTTGACCTCCAATGTGATGTCAGGAAAGCAGGTCATTCTGATGACTAAAAAGGTGAAACATGAGCCTAGTTGTTCAGCAAGAAAGAAGCAGAGATTGAGCTCGGACGTTAAGGCCGATTCAAGGCTTGATAAGAAGCAAAAATCTGTGGCAATTGAAGTCAAACCACAAGCACCCATCTCGAAATTGAAGGTTGATTTGTGCACAATGTAGAATCATAATATTCAGAGATCCCAAGGGGAAACTCGTAGTGTTGAAGTAACACGAACGAATGCACCTTATATCAGGTGTTATTGTTGTGGGAAGATGGGGCATTCACAGTATGTGTGTTCCATAGCCAAGAGATATCGAAGGGAACAATAATAGAGGTAGCAGCCAAACAAAGAAATGTTTTCCCGAACATATTTTGAAGGACACTGTTTTTGGTGCGGTGGATTTGGGTGCATGTCTAGGTACTGCACTTCGACCATACAGAGAAATGTTCCAAAGCAGAATCAAAACACTTTCAAGCATAAAATCAATAAACCAACAGGTGAGTTAAAAATTTAGAACAGATTTGCGGCTTTGGAAGATGAAGTTGGTCCATCACACTCTGAGAAAGAACAGAAGTCTTAATCCATGATGAGTGTGAAGGGAAAAGTATGGACCAAGAAGAAGAAAAATGAGAAGGCTGTGGCAGCAGAAATTTCTCTTAAGGCATCAGATCGCTCTGGTGTATGGATCTTTGATAGTAGTTTCACTTCTCACATGACAAGTAATAAGGATCTTGTTACATGCATAAAATATGACAAAGAAGGAGTTGTCAAATTTGGAAATAATGAAGGCCTGAAGATTTTTGGCTCAGTAAAAGCCAAGTTTGGGGGCAAAGAAATGAGACGTACTAATGTCTTTGTTGTAGAGGGTCTTAGTCATAACTTGCTCAGTGTCAGTCAACTATGTGACTCTGGGCACTCTATCCGCTTTACCAAGAAGATGTGGGTTGTGAAAGAAAAAGATGGAGTAGTTGTTCTACTGGGAAAAATGACAAAGGGAAATCTTGTCCTTGTTGGTGGGGAAGAAGATACATGCCTTTTATATAGAGAGGAAGAAAACCGGTTGTGGCATAAGCAAGTTGGTCATCTATGCCAACCATCCATGGAAGATCTAGTAAAGTGTGATGCTGCTAGAGACCTTCCCAAACTATCACGTGATCACACTCATATGTTTGATGCTTTCCAATAAGGGAATATCATCAGAAAGACATACAGGCCAAAGGAACATAAATCAACTAGAGCACTCGAATTGGTGCATGCTGATGTATGTGGACTTATCTCACCACGATCTATAAATGGGAAAAGGTACTGTGTTCTTTTCATTGATGATTATAGCAGAATGGCCTGGTTATTTGTCATTACCCATAAGACAGAAGTGTTCATTTTCATAAAGCAGTATAGGAGGGAATCAGAAAGGATTCTTGGGCAGAAAATTCTAGAGTTCCTTACTGATAATGGTACGTAATTCACAAACATTCAATTCGAATACTATCTCGAGAAATATGGGATAAGGCATCAAGTTTCCTCAGTGAGAAATTCCCAACAGAATGGAGTAGTTGAGGGGAGAAATTGGATCATCAACAACATGGATAGAATGATGCTTATTGAAAAGGACCTACCAAAGAAATTTTGGAAGGAAGCAGTTTTGACATCGGCCTATATTTCGAACAGGTCTCTGTTTTGTCTGAAGGAAGGGAAGACTCAATAATAAATGTGGTATGGAAAGAAGCCAACACTGAAATAATTTCGAATCTTTGGGAGTAAGTGATTCATTATCAACAAATAAAATCACAGGAAGTTTGAGTCACAAGGATATGAGGGGATATTCCTTGGATACTCAGGGAAAATGAAAGCATATAAATGTTTCAACAAAAGGCTGGGAAAATTGTTGAGAGCCATGATGTCACTATAGTTGAAAATGAAGAGAATACTCAATGACCCAGTGAACAGTTTCTGGATGAAAGTGGTGATGAGGTAAGCAACACAAGGGGAGCAGAAGTGGCAGAGGCTGACTCAAAAGAAGATACTAATGATGAACAAGAAAGTGTCAAGTATGTGTCTGCAAGGAATCCAAAGAGTCAAGCTAAAATTGATATGCATAATATCATTGGCGATCAGACAGCTCTAGTTCAGACTCGAAGAATGAAATCATTACAGAAAACATGATTTTTATATCAGGTGGAGCTGAAATGTTTTTCCGATGCAACTAAAGATGTAAACTGGGTTCAGGCTATGAATGAAGAGCTTGATCAGATTGATATGAACCAGATATGGGAGATTGTTTTGAGACCAGCAGACAAGAATTTCATCGGGACTAAATAGGTGTATCGCAATAAGATGAATGAATATGGCATGGTTATTCGGAACAAATCATGGCTAGTGTGCAATGGATACTCCCAGATAGATGGGATAGATGTTGATTAGACATTTTCACCAGTTCCAAGGCTCGATACAAACAGATTATTTTTTTCCATAACAGTGCAAAGAAAGGTCAAAGTATTCCATATGGATATCAAATATGCATTCTTTAATGGTGTTCTCAAAGAGGAGGTGTATATTGAGCATCTATATGGTTTTATTATTCATGAGGATGAGAACAAAATTTTCAGGCTGAAGAAGGCGTTGTATGGGCTGAAACAAGCACCAAGAGAATGGTACTCAAGGCTTGATCAGTACTTGAAGAATCTTGGTTTCCAACATGGGGGAGTTGATTAAAATCTCTATTTTAGCAATGACAGTAATCAAAGAATGATGGTGTTGGTGTATGTCGATGACATAATATTTGGTGGATCAGATAAAGCTCAGTGCAGACTGTTTTCTGAATTCATAAAAAATGATTTTGAAATGTCAATGATTGAAGAGATAATGTTTTCCCATGGTCTATAGGTGACAAAATGAAGGAATGGAACATTCATTTCTCAATGAAAATATTCCAAGGATATTTTAAGAAGGTTTGGCATGGAGAATTCCAAGGAGATGAGAACTCTGGTTGCTAACCAGATGAAATTATCAAAATATGTGGATGGAAAGGCAGTTAATATCATAGAATATATGAAAATCATTGGAAGTTTGTTGTACTTGACCATGACAAGTCCTGATATTGTTTTCACCACATGACAAGCAGCGAGATATCAGATTAATCCCAAGGAAATCCACATGCTTGGAGTGAAAAGAATAATTCGGTATATCAAAGGCACTGTGGATTTCAGTCTGATGTATAATGACAAATCTCAGTCAGTGTTATTGGGTTTTACAGATGTAGATTGGGCTGGATCAACAGATGATAGAAAATCAACGTCATGAGGTGAATTCTATCTTGGTGTATTGTGTATTTATTGGCTAAGCAATAATCAAGATTGCATTTCATTGAGCACCGCGGAGGCTGAGTATATTGCGGCCACTCAAGCATGCACACAATTATTGTGGATGAAGAAGCATCTTGAAGATATGGGAGTTGAAGTGAAGTCTCTGATCGGAATCTAGTGTGATTACTCAAGTTCTATAAATATCATCAAAAATCTAGTCCATCACTCATGTACAAATCACATTGAGATAAAGTATCATTTTATCAAAGAGAAATTTGAGCAGGGAATCGTGAAGTTGGAGTATGTGCCTACAGAGCTGCAGGTTGCAGACATTCTGACAAAGTCCTTACCCAAGGAATCTTTTGAGATACATTTACTGGCTCTGGGAGTTCAGTCGACTCCCCTCACTTGAAAGAGTGTGGATATGGAATATCCCCTCTCCCCGAGGTATGATTTGTTTTCCCTAATGTGTTGATATGTGTTCTCTACTCTGTTATAGACTACAAAGGAGTGACCTTTGGGTTCATTGACAAAGGGGTAGAAAATAGTGATTGTTCACAGGGGAGACAGTATGGTGATTTGAGAAATCATGACATATATGGGGAGAATCTAACAGGTGGAGCAGAAAGATAGGGGATAGCTATGATAAAGGGAGATTTTTAAATCTGACGATGCTAGAAGTGATCGATCAAAGAATAGATATCAGGACAGCTGAGGATCGTGACAAAAGCAGAAGAGTGGTGTTGGAAGAATATTTCCAAAAAATGGTATCAGTTTGGTGTCAACAATAGGTGTAAGAGATGAAGTGATTCATTGATGAACTTTTCATTTACTATTGTTTCTCACTCCGAGCATTGCTCATGTGGGCTTAGAGTATGTTTTGAGTAAATCCTTGATCGCTATCAGAATCACAAAAGGCGAATGGTGGCTGGAGAATTAACAATGTATCTTTTTATAGAAGAGTTGTTAACAAACCCAAAGGGGGAGATTATTGGGAAAAAATCCATCAAGGCATTATTGAAGCATTTTTTAGGTGATTGTGTTTGTTGACAAAGCATACATCTATGTGGTGATTCTTGACAAAGAAAAACAATGACATACAAATTTGTTGACAAAGGGGATTTCATGGTGGAATGTCGAATTCAAGAGTTTTAGTCAATGATCCATGTTTAATTCAAGAACTACGACAAAGGAATGGATGATTTGGAGGTAGTACAAAAATAACAGATACAAGATGGTGCCGTTTTCCAGTGTTTTCCAAATTTTTGGGCCTAAATATCGACAAATGAAGAAATGTGGTTTTTGAAAAAGAGGTTTGCGTGCCTTGTACTTTAAAGAGAGGAAACTTGCCTGTCTAATGTTTTTCAATATCAGAAGGTAAAAATATGGAAAAGGAATGAGGGTCACGCAGGTATTGGTGTGGTCGCACAGGTGACTTGCGTGCCATGAAAGGACATGCGGGACGGTGTCTAGGAGGGTTGGAAAGTTGCGCGCCATTTGTTTTTCAAGATCAGATCTTTGAAATATGGAAATGGAAATAGGGTCACGTAGGTGTCTTGCAGGGGAAGAAATTTGCACGTCGGGACTTGCACGCCGCTGCATAGGTTGAACAAATGCCTATAAATACAGGACGACCCCTCCTCATTTCCAACAGAGTTCAACATTTAGAAAAATCAGAGCTCCTGTCATGCTGGTGTTGTGGTCACGCAAGTAGCGTGTGGTCGCGCAGGTGGACTTCCGTGCTAGTGTTGGAAGTTGCGCACCCAATGTTAGTTGTGCACCTGAGGTGGTTTGGGTGAGGAAGGAAGTGAGTCGCACATGTTTGGAGATGTAGAAGATTGTGCCACACAAGTTTTTGAAGTTACTTGCATGCCATTAGTGACCTGCATGCCGATACTTGCACGCTGGATTAGTCTGGTGCACCAAGTAAGGTTGATTCACAGTTGTACTTCAGGGCTACGTGAAATCTGGATGTTTTCCCGATACCTCCGGTGTAAAGATAGATTCATCTACGGGTGAATGTTGGACTTCAACAGGTCATCCAAACACAACAGTGGATATATTCATTAGAGATAATAAAGAGACCTACAAGTCTATAAATTGTGAGTGGATCCATTCTGAAGTAGTGAGAAAATGAATAGGAAGAAGGTGATACTCTCCACCGGTAGTGATCCAGAGAGAGAGAAATAGGGAGTGACCCTTGGGAATGTAGTGAGCTAACCCTAAACCTTGTAAAGGTAGTGAGCCTGGGACAAAGTGACTGTGCCTGAACCTTGTAATCCACAACTAGTGAAGATTTGTGGAATTTGGTATGACCGATAACCTGTCGGCGTATGATGCTTGGAAGTAGCCCTTAGCGGTGAACCAAGTAAAAATTGTTGTGTCATGTGCTTTCTTTACTTTATTTTTATATTGTGCAACAGGAAAGTGAGAGAAGAGTGTTTTTCTTAACAGCGAAATAAGATCAGTGTGGGATTTATTTTTTAATTATTCATATGCTGATTCACCCCCCCCCCCCCTCTCAGGGTATTCATCCTTATGTACATAACAAAGTTATTTAAAATAACATCATGTAATGAATATTTAATTTGGAATGTTTTTAAATAAGTGTCAATTCTTTATTATTTTATCCACTATTTCTATCTTCTATAATACCACTTTTTCTGATAAATTTTTTATTAAAACACAAAGATTTATTTTTCAAAATTATAATCAAATAAATTATTAGGATGAATACATATTTGTGTTGATTTTAAGATATTTATTTTCACTATTTTAATAAATTTTATCTATGTTTCCTTGGTTTAAAATATTTAATTCCCCATAAGTAATATGGGAAAATATTTCCATCCATCCTATTCAAAACTGAGTCAAAATCATCCTCTTCGAAATGTAGAGTACCTCCTAGAAGAGAGTGGTTTCAAAATATGGATTAAAACTATATGTTAGTCCAACATGACCTAATAGAACTCACCATATTGTGGTATAATTTATTTATCCCTTTGAATCCCCAAATATCACTATCTGAAACCTTATATTCTTCACATGGTTACCATTTTTTCAAACAAATTCACTTTACACTGACCTCCACCACAACATAAACCCACTATGTATGGTTACATTGGAGTCTCTATTTAGTGAACACAGTACATAACACATTTATCCTGGAATAATATATTCTTATTAAAAATTATTTACACTAAATATTTCACCATGTTTGTCCTTCCTACATCTAAAACAACAAATTCAAATTTATTCTCTCATAACCATTTGAATCTTTGTTTGTAATTAATTATTTCTCATTGCAAAAAAATCAATAAAAACTAATATTCTTCATAATTTATTTTTATCTGTTCCCCAATTTAACTTTCTATTTAGGTTGTTTTGAATGAGAATCCAAGTGGAATCCATAGTGCTTGTTTTAGTATTCACCATTTTATCCAAGGATTTCTAAAAAATGTTATGAATTCCTCTAGACATTTTTTAAAACAGAAATTCTGTTTTGGTTCAAACAAAAACAACATGATGTCCCTTGGGGGATTAAAAATTGATTTAATTATTGTTTCCATTTGTTCAATGCATTCCACATTGGTCGTTTTACTTTTCTTTTTTCAAAATAGGAAATTCACTAGACTAAAACACCATTGGTCATGAAATATTCCAACTAACATTCCAATTTTATAGAATGATATCATGGATTTTGAGTAGTCCATCCACAATAGTTATCTGAAAAATACATAAGAACAATTTTATCTATTTTCAATAATAATCCATGATATAAAAAAATCCATCGCTATGGTATAAATAGATCTATAATGATAATATCCATCCATATTCAATTCAAGATTACACAAAATCATTCATAATTACATGTCATGAATTATCCATAATATTATAACTCTTTGGAGGATATTAACCATGATTTCAGTATACATTGGAGAATATTTAACCCCACATCACTTTCCCACTAGTAACAACCCTTCATGTGAAAACTCCAAGCTTACTCCAATGCCTTGTTTGATTTCTCCAATCATAATCTAAAATAATATGTTGAAAATGATAATACTATACAAAATCAATTTGGATTCCTTATTACAATACCAAATCTAACACTATCATCAATAAATGAAACATTTTATAACATCTATTCTGACTCTTGTTTTATAATAACAACATCTGCATCAATGAATTTTATACTAGGACATGGTTGAAAAAGAGAACATGATTGATATTATCTTCATGGTTGAAAAAACTAAAACACATAATAAATTTGATGACAAATAATCCAACATATAATCAATCAATTATCAAATGATTTAAAATTTATCCTTTGGAAAAAAATCATAAAACTAATAGAAAAGCCTCCTAAATACCACTTCCTAATATTCTACAAATACAAACATCCACATTTCTATCTATTAATAAAGAGGATCTAAATATATATGATACATTTTATGATCTTATTCCTCAATAAAAAGCTATATTATCACCTCCCACATAAAAAATTAACTTATAAAGTAAATGAAGATGGATTACACATAATAGAACCAATCCATGATAAAGATGAAATTTTATTTTTCTATACATAAAAATATACCATCATGAATGATACTATCTCATTTTCAACTCAAAACCCAAAAAAATGAACTAACATATAATTAGAGATGTTAACAAAAATGGAACATAAACTATATCAACCTTTAGTCTTAATGATTAAACTAGGTAGGTGAAATGAAGGAGTTTGAAAATTATATATCAAACAATGTATAAATGAGGGAAGAATAAATACATATGAAACCTAAAAGGAAATATAGACCCCCTATAATGGGAGACTATATGGCATGAAATTGTCCATGCCCTACCCTACCACCTTGTTAACTTTGAGTACATCCTTTAATATGAACATACACATCCATAGGTAAGATAGGAAATGGGAAATCTCATGAATTAACTATTACTACCCTATCTCTTCTACTCTAACCAAACTCATTCCAATCTGATTGATGTTGATAAATACTCAGAGGAAACTATAACTTGTGAATTTTATAATATCATCCTCCCACCTCCCACTAACTTCTATGAATGTATGAACATGGATACTTCCAATGAAATCAACATTAAAAAAAATAAAACCACACCAGAACAACCGGTAAAGACCTGTAAATTATAATATATAATGAATTGAGTGGAGGAATGATGAAAAAAGAAATATGTTGACATAATCCTTAACTCCATTTAAAATCCAGACCTTTTATTGAAAAATATTCTCTTTATGATCTTTTGATGACTTCCCTATTTTGATTAACATATCCACGATAATATCTTCTCTACCACTATCCAATACATAAGAACCGCAAGATACATCATAAACATAAAGGTGTGGCTTAAATTTTGTTCTTCTGAATAAATTTCTACACAAAACATGACTCCCCCACTACATCATTTTGACTATGATCACAGGTATAGTTTTTGAGTTTCATTAAATGGATTCCATGATGCCTAAAAATTAAAAAAAGAATTTCATGAGAGTGAGAAACTCCCAATGATGTATTGAATTCAGTATTGATGAAATAAACTCAATTCAAACTAACTTTTAAGATTCTACCATGACACCTCACACTCTTATCGATCAACTTAAAAAATAATACAACACTATCGAGTTGTAATCCACAGAAAATAGAAATTCAATGGGATCCCATTACCTTTATCCACATTGATCAGATAAAAATATATTATTCTATTCCCACCACTAAATTATATACTAGTCAAAGATAAACCCCTAATAATTTATCTAAATTTATCACCAAACTCAAAAATTACCCTTTACTATGAATTTTTTCATCAATGTTAGACTCTCTATAGTCAATTGGAGTTCCCCATTATATCTCACTATCATGAACCAGACGAGTACATAGACCACAATACATATCTACAAATTCAATGAAAGCAACTATGATTAGTTTATATATATATTTCATTTATAGTAATTTAATTTAATTCATTTTAAACATTATAAACATTTTCTTATTTCAAACATAGGAAAAAAAATCATGATACATGTACCAAAATTATTTCTCTACCCAAAAATTAGTATAACCTTACATTAGAATGTTTTGTAAGATTAGGGACCTTATGATGGATCACATGGGCTATATATTTTTCTTACTCAATCTCCTGTTCCTAGAACACATAATATGAAGAGATGATATTATTTAAAAACCAAATAAATTCAATCCTCGCTACTTTTTTACTCCAAATATCATATCAACTCTCAACCAAACAATTAATACCACTCTTTTAGGACCAATCATCACCAAAATCCCTCCTAGGATTTAATTTAAGAAAATTTTTTCCCCTGAAGCCCACCCCTAATAGGCCATGGGTATTCAACTATAATTGACTATATAAATACACATAATGGTGAGTGTTACACTCATAAATCTCATAAATGACAAATAAAACCACCAATAAACTCCTTATAATAAAATAAATCTAAATCACCTACATAATTTAAACTACATGTAATGATATCATAAACAAATCCTCTAAAATAAAAATGAAAAATAAACTCCTGTGAAAATGAAACAAAATACAACAAACAATGAAACCATGGGCCAATAGTGTCCATAATAACCACAAAAGACCACTAAAAATAATTAAAATTATTGTATAGAAGATATGAGAATTTTTTACATTTACATGATGTTGGATCATCCCAATAAACTCTAATGACAATGTGAAATAGGTATAAAAATAGTTAGTGAAAAATAATTAAACCAACTAATTAAATTTCTCAAGGCCTACTAAAAACCCATCCTTACCAAAGACCACAGAAAAATTCCATATAAAAGTATAATAATATAATAATAATGAAAAATATATCAGAATGTAGCCTGTACTTGAATTTGATGTATAGGGGAACCATGAACAAAAGAAAAATTAAAAATTTGGGTTCAAATTCATGTTAAAATCATTGAATCAATGAGACCCCTTCTATATTTTTTAATGGATTATTTGATATTAAATTAATAAGTGAAAAAATAATTACAATTAAAGTAGAAATTATTCCTTGTTCATTTTAAAATGATGATTTGATTCACTCACCTTTGGTGTTTTATGTCTCAAAAAACATTAATCTTGGAATCCTATTGGTTTTCCATACATGCACTGAAGCTTCTAGATCTCCAATATATGATTCATAAGTTGTATCATATGAAATATAATATCTTTAGGATTTCCCTTTGATCACATGAAGAGCACAAACTCCACCAAAAATATGAGATCGATCTGACCATGTTCCTCCATTACAATCTCTCTCTAAATGTTTGCAAGGAATGAATGGGAATGATTCTATCACTTAATCCAACAGAATTGGTGAATCATATTATACATGAGTATAAAGAGAAATTTTATACCTAATTTTTACATTACAAAATATCACAATTTTCCCAATAAGGTAAAAACATTCATTTGATAACTTTGTGAAAACTTATGAAATGGTAAAATTGTCATAAATGCCACACATATTTTATCACCCACTTGTAATACATTAACATGTTATGTGATAAAACTGAAACCTTTAACTAAATTAGTAAGCTACCCAAATAATTTAATTAACCTTGAATATGTTATGTTCCTTTGAAAAGATATATTTTATCATACTAAATTTTTGATAAAAAAACATGTGAATGTCTAGATAAATAAATATAATTAGAATTATTATAAACATGAATAATATAATTGAATTATTTTTACATGTGATCGATTAAACTAGGGAATTCACCGATACACACATGACCCATTCTATCTTAAAATCAAATTCATCCTAATATGTTGAACTTATGGATTCACTTTTTGTGTAAACCTCTAGTTACTTATCTCGATTGTAGTGAGTCTAATCTATATACCAAGAGCAGATTCTAGAAAAAAATCATTTCCCATAATGAGGTAATGAGTGTCATATTTATGACTACCTCAAATGAACACAATCTATGTAATATAATCTATTTGTCTTGTTATATCTTATAAATTAGGATTCACACTTGGGTCATGATCCTTTTATTGCTTTATTTATTTGATAACTTTACTACTGTCATGGTCAATCTGGGCCCATGATATATATTTTTGTCAACATGGATGTGAAAAATTATATTGTTATCATCAAAACAATATCATACCATTAATGAATCACCCAACACATGCTACCTCACAAAGAAATCAATTTCATGGTTTCTCTATTTCATCAAAGTACGCGATCAAATTATAAAAATCAATAATGAAATTAAGTCTGGAAAGTTTTACCTATGTTTGAAGATAGGAACAACCAATGACACTCGAAACATGTTGGGTTCCTATTAGTTGTAATACCTAATGATACCATGTACTTGTGGTCACCTAGTATTAAATTCATGAAAATAAATATCAATTCTTATGAGACACCAAAACCTGATAGTTAGAGATTATATTTCTATTATCAGTATGATGTATCTAGACTATATGAAATATGTTTAAGATTATTTTAATATTATCTCTAGGTTCTCATTATAATTAGGAACTCCTAAAATCTTTCTACATGACACATAATCTAAGGAAATTACCATGTAAATTGTGGATACAAAATAATCATTACTATTATGGTAATAATAAACATTTTTATATATATCAAACTACATGTATGTAATGGTAATAAAATTACATGATACAGTTTTGTTTAAAGAACCCACTCAAAACAATCCCAATTGAAATAGAGAAAACTGGAAATAATTATCAACTCGGTAGCTCTCACAATAGTATAATTCTACTATTAGGATATGGATTTAGTCTGGGGGTCTGCTATATTATATTCTATGGCTACTCTATAAACTGTGAGTTGACCTTTTTAGTAAAATACCTCAAGAGATGATATCCATGAGTATATACCTTTCATCCACTATAAAAAACATAGCATATTCAATAATAATAGTAAAAAGATTATCATAATTATTATAAATCATAAATTACTAGGTGCATGTCCAAGGAATATAACAACTCATATTATATTTAAACTACTTCTTTAATAATTTCTAAAGCCAAAACAAACTCTATATTTCTAGATATGGATTCCACAAAACTAAATGTAATTCACATACTCATTTAAATATCATAAATATTAAATTATATCATATTGATCAAAATGAATAATATTTTGTGTCCCCTTAAAACAAGTCTCATTTCCTCTCAAAGTACTAAGTACATATCTCTTATAATTTTTTAGTATAATAAGATAATTATGAGAATTTCTCATAAAGATGTCTAGATTCCATCAATATCTTCCTAAATTCAAATATATGTTTCCAATATTAGATATTGTAGATAGAACAAAATATTTTGTTGATCCATTTCAAAAGTGTTCAGAATTCTACAGGCCCCATTAATATCCTCCTATATCCCACACATGTCATATTGGGGAGGTTTATACAATGTGCCAATGGTAGAAATTCTACCTCAAACAGTTCTAACTTCTATAATTTTGTACCATGTTAGTATATATAATCTTTTTTTGAATAAGAAAACAATTATATCTATCATAATTGGGCTTATTCCTTGAAATTTTGGTTTCTAAATTATGTCAATCTCTTGAAAAATACTTTCATTTTGGTCATAACAAAATGTTTGACAAATGATTGTTTTCCATATGTTATCCATTATATTTTACATGGAAAATTGTGGAACTCCCATTATCCACTTGTATAAACCTCAAAAAAATTCATCCCAAATGAATTTTATTTGATATTATTTATTATATCAATCTAAAATTAGTTTTTATTAACTTTCAACCGTTATTAGCAATCTATAGTGTCATTAACCCTTTCTTGTTACATTTTATCGACACCTTCCAATATTGCTGGTCTTGATATCTAATATCCAATATTAAATGATCATATAATGTATCTATGAAAAGTTAAATTCTAATGTATTTATGAATGAAGACTTAGTATGACCAATCACGCCTTATTAGTAACACATCTGTACAACCAATGTAATATTTCTCTTGAATAACACTATAGTAAAAATATTTGATACATTCAAAAAACTATGATCCCTTACATTGGAACATTTAATCCATTATATAATTCTAATAGACATATTTCAATTTAATTATTACATGTAAAATTTATTTTTCTCAATGAATAATGTATCACCGATTGTGGGGAATGTAGAACCACCACTATGGTTTTAAATATCATATGCAGTATGTATATTTGGAAAAATTATTTTCCATATTATCTTATGGGACATATTTCTATGAAAATTATTTTTGAATTTTCAGAATTCACTAAATCTATGTCAATATTTCTCCCACTATCTCAAATAGATAACTACACCTTTTTTTGGAAAAAAATTTCTATTACATGACTATAATTTTTTTCTCTAAGTGATTTATATAATATTCTTATAAACCATTATTATTATTTATTTAGACAAATATTTTTTACTATATGGATGTTTTTAATTTTCTTCACAAGAACCTTTCATATAAACATAAATTTTTATGAAATAGTGGATTTATATCATGATTTAACTCATATTATATAAATTTTTCATTATAGTTGGAATATGGTTATGGGATTACACAACTATTTATTATTCATGTATCAAAAAATAATTTAACATTTTGTAATGAATATTGGTTTCCACATGGATTCTCCTTTTATTACATCATGTCTCTTATGTGTATAAGTAAATGTGCATTTATTTATTAGTCCAAGATAAATTTTATTGATCAATGTTCTCCTTATAAGAATCATCATTAATCCTCCTTACTAACATCACAATTTTCATGTGTATAAGAAAATGTGAGTTAAAGAATAAATTCACTATACATTTTATAATCAATGAATGCTTGGTCAAAAATTATTCAACCTCTGGTATTGAATAAAATCACATATTCTAACCATTCATATATCATAATTAACTTATAAATTCCAAGATAACACATAATGTAATATTATGAAGTACATTTAATATTACTATAAACTATAACAGTCCATGATCTCTTACAGAAAACGTTTTGAAAACATTTCACCAGACCTTTATTGATAAATATTTCATTATTAAAATCAATATAAGCCAATATTTTGATAATACCTAAGGTATTTATCTTCAAGGATAAAAATTACCAAACATTTTATATCAAGAATAGCTACTTTTATATTTACTTGAAAAACAATTATCTTGGAACATCTAGGAACAACTACATCTTACACATTATATTTATCATGTAATACCAAAGATTCAAGGATTATTGAACTATTAGTTGAGTATTAATCACCATAAACATCATTCATTATAAAACTATAATAACGTGTCTCTATGGAAAAAGGAAACATTAGAAAGAAAAATTTGTAACTAGAACCAATAATCTAGAAATCATATGTTTTAAGTATCTCACCACTGACTTAAGAATCACACTTTCTCTACTTCTTAATGAATTCAACTTACTTATTATGAAATTTATTTTCATACAACATTACTGTATATTAATACAAATATGTGTTTGGAATATTTTATTTAATATATAATAATTATAACAAAATAATTACATACGATTGATGAATAAACCTAAAGAATAATAGACTACATTCTTCTTCAAATCTGGTCATTTCATTTTATCTTTAGTAGACCAATCTCTTGAAATCAGAATAAAAAGGATCATGTATAATGGTGTACCTCAGTTATTAAATTAAATTGTGAATATTCCATTATATTCACACATAACGTTGTACTTTTCATATTTTCTTCCCACTCATTCACAATAAGAAATAAAGGATAATATTTCATTAAGTTGTAATCAACATAGAAAATCTTACTAAAAGTTAATGAAGTCTTTTCCCAATTTACTATTCATTTTTTAATCTTTAAAAAAACTAGACTAATTTGGGTGATAAATATATTAGTTATATATGTATTGAATTATTGGTATCCAAATTCAAATTGAAATGTATTTAACATTATCATCACCTATTCATATCTCATTTCACTTTCTCCTCGCATTCTTCTTGGAGATTAGACAACATGTAAAACCATCCATGTCCATATAAAGTATCTTAAACTCAATGGAAATAGATTATAAAATTATGACAAAAACATAAATTGTGATATATATGTAAATCATGTAATCATTTTATCACCCTTTCTTCCTAAGGTGTCTCAACAGGTAATGGTGACACAAGCACATAGAATTTTCAATACCATTGTACTTTTCTCAAGTGTATATACTTCTATTGGAATTTATTTCTAATAAGAAAATATTATTTATCCAATATTAATCCCAATTTATATATAATATTACATCCCATTGTTATATAAAAATAAACACAAGAAGATTAATACTTTTATCTTGATTACCAATATATTTTTTTCAAATTATTAATTTCAAATGACTCAAACTATTTTATCAAATCATAGTATCCCTCAAATAATAGATTAGAAACACTCAGTCACTTGAGTATTCTAGTTCAAAGTATCCTTAAGAAACTCTTTATATCATATTTTAATGAATTAAAACTACATCAAGAGTCTAAAGTAGGCTTTTGACTCTCTATCAACATTAATTAGTGACCTCTTGATCTATTGAGTGGATTCTAATATCATGTAAATAATTACTTTGTATTTCCTAATGATTTTCCTGTAAAGTTTCAATAGGATAGAAATTAATACAATTTTTTTCCAACTTTAGTAAAGTTGTCCAATCACTCCTAAGATAAATCTCTTATAGAAGGAGGCACCCCCAACTAGAGCTAATGTGCACTTCGAACAATCAGTTGTGCCCTAATTCAAACGATGGATGACATTTAAAGACTTAATATTTTATTTAAGGGATTTTGAATGTTAATCTTGGGAATGAAATCCTTTTCCATTTTACATGTTTCTTCTATGTGATCTTACCCATAACTTAATGATTATTTTAAGTAGAAAAAATTCACCAAACATGTTCATTTTACCTTTCCATGATTCTTTATTATTATATTAAAAGATCATGCATAATAAATACACATTCACAAAATAAAAAAATGAACATGATAAATTAAATAAATAATGACTTGGTCATGAGCCTTTAACTATTGGTTAATTCATCGAGTGAATAGTGGACTAATGGAGACCCTAGGAGAATTGCTTAAATTAATACGAAACATGAATTTTAGTACTCATAACTCCCATAAACTTAACTTATTTAGTTTATATCAACTCTAAACTTGATCTATTTTTCAATGAATTCCTATGATAATTTCAATTTATACTCACATAATGGTGGGGGATCTCAGCGAGAAAAAATACATTTTATCACTTAAATGTTGACACATAGGCCCCTATAAAAATTAAATATAGATAGATGATGTAAAAATCATCAAATTAAATAATTATTAAATTTATACAACCTGAAATAAAAAATTAAATTAAATATAAAATAATCTATACATGAATGGGTTCGTGTTGGATCATGATCAATCTTCGCAAAATTATATTTCATAACAAAAATTTACTTTTTTTGAAATTTAAATTTGGAGTATTTTTAATTCATTATCTTCTATTAAAATGATTCTAATTAATTATTTACATGTCCCACAACACTCAAAATAATTTTATATAATCATGGATTATTAAATGTAATTTTTAAATATTTTTCATATTTTTTCTGGTCCCATTTGTGGTAAAGTAGAAACATACATATTAATTTAGTGCTTTAAACTGGGCAGATATGTTAGGCTAGAAGACACAATCTATATTGGTTCATCCATAGTCTAATATTTTTATCCATTTAAAGGAATATATATATAATATGTATAGCATTATAATATAACATGTATATTTATAGGAAAAATTCACCACCCTCCATATAATCAGGGGTCTTTTCATTCCCACCCAAAATCTTAGTGTGGATATTGTGAAATTTATTACTATTATTTTTCTTTATAAAAAATCCTTCAATGGATGTTTTGTCTTGTTTTGTTTGTGATTATTTTTTTAGTAATTAAGCTTATATAAAAATATTAAAGATGAAAAAAATTTCTAACCATATTTTGGATTCTCCTAATAATACACAACATGCTTGCATTTCTATCCAGCTAAAAATTTATAACATCAGTATCCATTAAGGTGATGCAAGGATTTAAAAGTTAGTTTCCATCAAATATTTTATGAAAAACAGATCAATATTTTATTGAACATATCTAGGATAAATAAACTTAGTTAAATGTTCCGTATATTGCATTGGGGCCACATTAGAACCTTATTTCTGAATAATTTAACTGAAATTTCATTTTTATGGACTTAAATAATTTCATGTTCACTCTGAAAATAATTAAAGGAACTTGGGTAGAGTAAAAATGTAAAAAAACCTAAAATTTCAAATTTTGGGTTTAGAATAATATTAAAAACAATTAGTCCACAAATCCCCATGAATATTTATCTTTAATTACAATGTAGAATTCAATTTATGAATGAAAAATATAATTGGATGAAATCATAAAAATTGCCTTGTTCATTTGAAATCAATTATTTGACTTACTCACCATCAATGTCTCACTGATCAAATATACCAATATTTTTATCTTCTATATTTTTCACATGTGAACCATACTTATGATATTATTGATCTACGATTATTGGGTTCTTGAGTAGAAAATCTAAGATCTTTGCAACGTCTATTTGATCTTGTTAAGAATTCATGCATGATCAAGAAGACAAGATCGATCTGACCTTATTATTATTTCATCATCTTTCTATAATAGCTTGATAGGAAATGATAGGAGATCTCATCTCTCTCTAGATTTAGCAAAATTAAGGATAATATTATTCCATGGGATAAAATTATCTTGTATACCTTGGTTATACTTTTTAAAATTTCAATTTGATCCCTAGAAAGTAATAGCCTTCATTTTAGAAATTGGTGTACAATTATTCCATAAAAAATTTATTATAAATGTCATTAATATTTTATCTCTCACATGGAAAACTTTAACATGTCATGTAATAAAATATGAACCATTAACTCATCATGTAATCTACCAAAAAAAATTAAAGTACTATGAACATATTTTGTTTCTTTAAAAAATTATATTTTCTCATATCAACATTTATAATCAAACAACATGTGATTAACTTGAGAAATAAATTCAATAATTATTATTCTATAAATGAATAATATAATTTATTTTTTTAACTTGTGATCAATCACAAATGAATGTTCACTATCCCCTTCACGTAGGTCCCACTTCGTCCTAAACTTCTATTCATATGAATAGTTAATACTTTTTTATACACTTAGTGTGTGAATTTATAGGTACTTATATAGATAGTATTGAGTCCAAAACATAGAAAAATAGTGAATTATAGAAATCCATCATGTCCCATAAGGAGATAAGGAATTTCATAGATACGATTACCTCGTACATGTCACGAATCAATTCAGGTCAACCCCAAACCGGTCACCTAAGATGGCCTATGACAAGGCCCAAGAGGATTTCCTGATCTTCTAGGGATGAATACAAGTTCCAATGTAATAAAAAAAGTGGAGGTGAGAAAATTTTCAACCTATGTAAATAAAAAAATCAGCAGAATAATACAATAGAATCCCAAAATAAATTAACCTAACAGAATGACTAAGAAATAACTAAAAAATAATACTAACCAAACTTGATGAACACTAAATCTCCACATGACCCCATGGGTCACACTTCATTCTGAAAAAACCAACCTCTCCCGTAAAAATTGATACCAAGTTATAACCTACACTTTGGACTAAAAATAAAAAAAAAATAAGTATAGGAGTGAGTATTAAAACTTAGTAGGCATTCATAAGTAATCCATTCCCGATTAATTTTCTTTAAATAAAGAAAAAAAACTCATTTTTCAAATACATTATATAAATCTAGTTTTTCCACACATTTAATTTCAAATAAAATAAATCACAATACCAATACATCATAATTTTAATGTAAGCTGTTATTCTAAAGGGAAGGGTTATGGTTTTGTGGAAAGAGAGGGTGAAAAAGAAACCAACGTGGGAGATGTTCATTTTTTCCTGTAAGGGAAAATGAGAAAACATTTATTGTTTAAAAAATATTATTTGAAACCATTTTATGAAAAATGAGAGTTTTACATTTTACTAAGAAAACACCATAAACCATTAGAAGAGAATATGATCACACAACAAGGGAAATGGGATAAGGTTATCAAGATACCATACCAATGAATACAACTAAATAATCCATCTAAGATAATATAGTGTTAAAGAAAACATGGGAATAAATAAGAGCTCAGATGAGAATCCAAAACAAATTATACATATGACTCATCTTGTTGGTATTCTTAACTCAATGACATCAATCTGTTCACATGCCCAGTATTACCAAACCTGGCCTAACAGAGGGGCATAAACCCAATGTAGAGAAAATTATTTACTAATATACAATAACCAATGTGTAATATAAACCATTGAAACTAGATTTATGATAATTAATTGAAGTTATACCAGGTTCATATTCCATGTTTACAATGGAGTGTTCCAAACGAAGACAAGAAAAAAACCATATATACAATCCATCACATAAGTCACACAAACTAACACCACCCTGACCACCCCATGGAGTAGTAATTTTCCATTAATCCATCGTCACATATGTATTGTCCAAAACCTAGTACACTCCCATATATTTTTCAACCAATAAGGATATAGACTCATATAAAGGAGGGTTTTCCAACTCATCCATTTCAAAATTTCCAATCAGGCCTCACATAACCATCACATGTCAAACCATTTCCTAATGATCCACACACACACAACTTTGAAAACCAAAAACACACTTGGAGTCCCATTTATGAAACCCAAACCATCACATCAAATTTAAATCACATTTTAAGATCCAATTAGGCATTTCATCATACACATAGTGTGAAAAACAAAATACAACCATTTTAATTAATTAAAATCAAGTGGTAATAACATCGTTTCACAAAAACATTATTCTAAAAAACATACAAAAATAATTAATATTCATGATAGTTGATAAAATAATGGAATAAATTCATTATTTAAATTAAAAGTGCAATGAAAAGGGATCCTACATCAAAAGGAAAAAAATCCATGATGAACAGGTCAACACTTGAAACCTTTGAAAAATATTATTCCACACTAAAAATCATGTACACTACTATAAAAACATATAGAACCCTCAATATAATGTACATATTCCCCACACCATGAATGAATATGTAAAAATAGGATATATATATACACACATACCTAAGTATGTGTGTGAAAAACTATGATGGGCCATGAAACTATCTAATTAACCTTGACGGAACCAAAATCACTAAGTACTCTAAATAAAATTGAAATAAACAGATGTGGATAGATGAAACCAACCTAAAATGATGGTTGATGAAATGAAATGTACTGAAGTGCTTATTGTTTTATGGAAAATGCCAAAAAATTCCCAAAGATGTCTTGGGATACCCACTACATGCCACAAAAATGGAATAAAGAACAAAACTAGGGTCAACCAACATAGGGTTAAGATAAAAAAATAGGGTTGGTGGGGAGAGGTAAATCACTATAAAACACAAGAGGAATCAAGTAGAGGAGTAACCATGAGGATTCAAGGTGGAATATTGAAGAAACCAGGTAAAATTGATGATAGGAGAGGACGCGAGGGGGTCATTATTGATTGAGAGGTCCATGTAGGGGAGTTTACGGCATGAGAGTTTGGGGTGATGAGAGAGGGAAAGATAGGGTTTTATTTTTGTTTCATTTTATTTTAAATTTAATTAATTTTAATTTTTTAGAATACTATTTGTACTATTTGGGTCACACGGTTTGGAAAACTATAAAACAACCATTTACCCTCTACTAGGTACCCAGAGCACCCCATACGGGTTTACCCCGTGATTTTATAAACTATGATCCAACCTTGTGGTTGGCTCTGTCAAAAACTGAAAAATATTTCTCACAGTCACAGCACAGTTTGGAAAACTATGAGCCTTATCATTAGACATGAATTTCATTCCCAAAAACAATCATTTAATGGTAAAACAAAAGGAGAAGAATAAAATTAAATAAGAAATAAAAAATAAATAAAATAAACGAACATTGTTGGGGTGGGGTGTAACAATTCTCCCCACCATTACACTTTCTCCCCCCAGAAATTTCTAAGATATTGAGTTGATCAGAACAAATGCAAGGATAAACTAAAAACCAAGTAAAAACATAAAGAATCTAAGACCAAAGAACCAACTATATCTTCTTTTAAAAACAACAAACTAGAAATCCATCTATAAAATAATCCAAACACCCAAAGAATATACCTCACAAGACCCAAGAGCGTGAACAAAAAATAATGAGATTACAAAGAAGAGACACACTCTGATCTACACACAACCATAAAAGGGACACCTCGACCCCAAAAATAAGAACCATCAAAGAAACTCATCATGGTCTGTTTAGGATCTTGATAAGCATCTATTACATGACCCACTATCCATGTTAACCAACTACTATGATCGAGGTTAGGTGGAGGAAAAAAATTACCCCATTGAGAACACATGGAAGTTCGGTTTATCATGAGCTGATCCCATGGTGGTCTCCCCACCATATCAGGATTATAGAAAAACATTGATTCTTATGATGTAATAACTCTTGAATCCCAATAAAAGCTATAAAAACCCAAAAAAATGAATCATGGGAAAAAACCATCCCCATTCTTTATAAATGTAATTATGAACTTTACAGACAATTCTCATTAAAATAGAGTTCCCTAAAGACCTTATACATCATTATCCTTTCCCAAAATAAGATATCAGCACTTAATACATTATTACAAAAAAATGGTATTTACAACAAAATAAGCTTTCGACTGATCTTGCATCAATGCTACACTCATCCAATTGAGTTGGAAGGTTATCTAAGCGAGTGGGTCTAGATCCATGTCTCTTCCTGACACCACCCTTGAAAAACCTCTATAGATGACATAAAATTCAATTTTTATAAGAAATTATAGGTTCTTTGTGACATGAAAACATCATATTCCTATGATTTCTGCACTGAAAACATAGAAAGAGATTACTCTCAAATGAATAAGGTAAGAAAAAATAGATAAATATTTTTGTAAATCTTCTTAGTTTAACAGAAACAGCTTAACCATCTTTGACCAAAAGAGCATGCCTTACTACTTCTTCATAATTTTTAGGAAAAGAGGCACTTATTGAAGGAATTATGATCAGATTCCCATTTCAAAGATTCAATCCTTCAAAAAGTCATCCCCGGTAAGTTTTGGGAGATACGAAACTAGCTTGGTGAAGATCTCACATACTCCAAAACCATTGAATCTCCCTTCTTGAGATAGTAAAATGATGAACCTGCCGGTATCCTCACATCATTGGGGAAGTACAGCTGAATGAAAAAGGATTTAAAGAAATCCCATGAATAAATATTCTATAGGTTGGCCTGAAAAAAAAATGCCACAATATTTGACTTAGGCCTTCTAATATGATTGTGGAAAGCTGAATCATGAGTGGTTTAAAAGATTTAAGAAGAACATAGATCTCCTCAAAATTTCATAGTCATTCCCCAGATTTTCCTAGTTTCGATTTCCCATATAAATGAGAAGGTTTCAACTCTCGGAACCTCGGGCTAACTTCTGATATTGAGGACCACCAAGCTTCATATCAGAAATGGATAGAACAAATTTATTAAGTAAGAATTTATTAAACGAAAGTTATGTGATGAAATAACCACCCACATATGATTCTCAAATACCATTAGAACTTAATGGGGACATAAATATGAAAATAGGGAGCAATAGACCAAATCAAAACACAGCATAAATCAAAAATCTATATATCATTCTCATGTCAACAACCCAAACTCAAAGCATCATTTCAGTAAAACCTTCAAAACATCAAATCAAAATCCAAAAAAGAAAAAATCCAAACACAAAAATGTGGAATCACACACTCCCACTATTTGAATCCTTGAAATTCCCTTCATTCTTGAATAACAATTTTAGAAAACATAACAAGCCTTATGATACAAACACCCACCATTAGTACATCATGAAGCGTTAAATATATACATTACCTTTATATCTCAAGAACTCATCCAAACATACCAAGAACCATATGATTTCCACACAAATTCATCCATACACATATATGTGAGGACTCATAGGAATACAATGGAATAAATAACAGAAACATTATCAATTTCAAGACCACTTTAAAAAACCACCACAAATTTTAAAACCATATCCCATCATCACAAGAAAATTAATCACAAATTGAAATTTCATATTCCTATTTAAAATCATAAAAAACATTAAAAAGACCAAAATATTTTCCAAAATATATCCCATTTTCAAAAAAACTCATTTCACTCTCGAAGGGATTCAATGTTTTTGTTTTGGAGATCTCATTTTTTATAAACCAATCACTATTTTATCAAAAAAACATTATTTTATAATCTATATAAAAAGGTCCAAAAACCATCCAAGGATAACCTTAAGTATAAATTAATGAAACGTACCACTCAACAGGTTAATAATTCCAATATCTGAAAATGAAAAAAATAACTCACTAGGGGAAACTAGTATCAATGGGTGACTTGGCCATATGGTTGGCATACATATTCCAATGAAAAAACCATCAAAGAGAGTCTTCCAAGACTATGCTTCTTGATCCTTATGGCTTTGCAGGCCTTGTGATCTCCTAGATACCACTACATGGAGTCTTGCTTTATTTTTTCAAACAAAAATAATGCCTAAGAACTAAATAAACCAAGAAAAACCTAAATTGACCTTGTAACTCAAGGTTTGTTATAGAATGTGTTAGCCAACCACTTCCTCATACCTTGAACCCATGTTCTGATAATACAACTCCATATAACTAGGAATCCCAAATAAAAAAGGTGATTTGAAAGCTAGGTCCTTTAAGGAACCTATACTCAGATACCATTATTTCATGAACCAACCCTAGTCTACCCCAAACTGGGCACCCAATCTGATCCATGACAAGGTCCAAGAGTCATTCCTAATCCCCCATAGCTAGAAATTAGCACCAAGGGAATCAAAATAGTGATGGTGGGAATGATTTCCCCCAATATAAAAAACAAAATCATCATAATAATAAATGATCATCCAAAAATAAATAAACCGAACAGAATAATAAATAAATAATTGAAAGATAAAAATAACCAAACATGATGACTACTAAAAAATCATGTGACCCCGTGGGTCACACTATGATACCAAAAACCAACATAACCTATATAAATCAATAACAATCTAAATTCAGCACCAGATACTAAAAATAAGAATTATGTATAGGAATGAGTATTAAAACGTAGTAGTCATACCCAAGTAATCTATTCCCAATGAATTTTCTTTAAATAAAGGAACATCAATTTCAAGTTTGAAATACATTATATAAATCTAGGTTTTCCACACTTTTTATTTGAATGAAAACAAATCACACTTTGTTGACCTAATAATTTTAAGGAAAACTTCTATTATAAAGGGAAGGATTCATCTTTTTATGAATGAAAGGGTAGAAAAAAACTTAGGTGGGAGATGTTTATTTTTCATACCAGGGAACAAGGGGAAAAATTCATTCAAAACATCCTTCTTGATACCTTTTTCATGAAAAACCACACATTATGTTTTTACCAAAAAAAATACTATAAACTATGAGTAGATGCTTTGATTACATAGTGAGGGAAATGGGAAAATGGTGCTTAAGAGACCATACAAGTAAAGATATCTAAATCATCAACCAAAGATAATCTAGTGTTGAAGAAAACACTAGAATACCTAGGAAATCAGAGTAAAATATAGAAAATACTATACATCTGACTCAACTTGTAGGCATTCCTAACCAGATGACATTAATCTTCCCACATGCTCGGGCATATCCTACCTAGGCTAACTGAGTAGCGCAATCCCAAAGTAGAGAAAAGTCCATACTAAGTGCCACTAGCCAGTGCATAATATAAACTGCTAAAAAATAACTCTAAGAAGTCCTCATAGGTATAAAAGGTTCCCATATCAAGTTCATAATGGGGTGTTCCAAAATATATAAAGAAAGAAACCATATATACAAGCCATCATAGAAGTCACACAAACTGGCACCACCCAGGCCACCCCAAGGAGTATTCCCTTGCCTTTAAACCATTATAAATGGAGGGATGTCCCAAACTGGGGACACTACCATCTCTTTGTCAACCACCAAGTAAAGAGACTCATTTTAAGGAGGGTTTCTAATGAACCCACTTCAAAAGTGCCTATCGGGCCTCAAAAAACCTTCACATGTCAATCCATTTCTTAAAGAACCACATGAAAACCACTTTTAAAACAAAAATCACACTTGGAAACCCATTTAAGAAACTCCAACCGTCACTTAAAATTCAAAACACACTTATAAGATCCAACTAGGAATTTTTTCAAGCACTTGTCATGAAAAAACCCAATACAACCATTTTAAACAATTGAAATCAAGTGAGAATCACCTCATTTTACATCAAAAATTTATTCTAAAAAACATAAATTACTAATTAATATTCATGTTAGGTTTGAAAAGAAATCAATCAATTAATTATTTAAATTTAAATGGAAATGAAAAGGGATCCTATTTAAAAAGAAATAGAACCAATATTAACACCTCATCACTTGATGCCTTTGATGAAGATCACTCCACACTTTCATGCACATACACTCCTATAAACATAGACCCCTTAATCAAATATACATGTTCCCTCACCAAGAGGGAATATGTATAAGGAGTATATATATATATATTCATAGATATACAAACCTATTTGTGTGTGTGTAAACCTTTGAGGTGCCATGAAACGAGTTAATTAACCATGAGGGAACAAAAAATCACCAAGGAATCTAAATAAAATTAAAATAAATCAAAATATGGAAGAAGAAACTTACCTAAAATGATGGTGGGTGGAACAAAATGGACTGAAGTTCATCTCATTTAAGAGAGGATGATGAAACACGCACACATATGTCTCTTAAGACCCATCCCATTCCCTAAAAATAGAATAAATAACCAAAATCTAATCAACCCATAACTTAGATAATGACTGAGAAAAGAGGGGTGGATAAGAGAGTCAAAATAAATGGAAAACACAATATTAATCAAGAGGAGTACATTCCTTGAGGAATGAAGCTGTAATCCCAAATAAACTGGGTGAAATCGATAAGATGAGAGGAGGAGGAAGGGGGTTTGTTCATGACCAAGTTGTCTATGGGAGGCTATGTCACTTGAGGTATGGGAGAGGGTATATGTTTACATGGGGTTCTATATTTACATCATTTTATTTTCAATTTTGTTAATTCAATTTTTAAAAATGAATATGGGCATGGTTTTGGTCATATAATTTGGAGAACCATGCACCAACCATGCATCCTCTACTCTGACCTAAAGCACCCATCATGGGTTAACTGCATGATTTTCTAAACCATGCACCAACCTTGCATTTGGATCTATCAAAAATTGTAGATGTTGTCATGCGATCACCAAATGGTTTAAAAAACCACACACCTTCACCATGCGATAAGAATTTCATGCCCCAAAACAATCATTTCATGGTAAAAACACACAGAGATGAATAAAATTAATTAGGAACTCAAAAATAAATAAAATAAACAAAAAGTATCAGGTTGGTGAGTGATAGTTCAAAAACGTATTGTGTAATATAATCTCTTGGTTTCATGATATCTCATAAAGCAGGAGGTACACTTATGTCATCATACTTGTAATTATTTATATATTTTGTGTAATTTCTATATGAACATAAATTCTTTCACCATAGAGATGGATTTAATGATATTATTACCTCCCTATCCAACCATGACCCATGAGATATATCTTTTTCAACATGGATGAGAAAAATTATATATTGATCATTCTACCGATGTAATTCCACCAATGACACACCCAACACAAGATATCTCACCAAAAAGTCAATGTAAATAATTTTTCATTGCATCATTGTAAGTGATCAAATGGTACACATCAATAATGATCTCCTAAATGGAGACCAACAAATATGTTCATAGATAAGAACAACCAATAAATCCTAAAACATGTGGTTTTAATATTCGCGGTCCAGTCCTCATGATCTCATGTACTAGAGATCACCATGTGAAAGCTTCATGAGAAGAAGCCTCAATTTTTATGATCCCCAAACACCTGATAGTAATACATCATTTGTATCCTATCAATATGGTGTATCTAGACCATAAAAAATATGATTAAGATTACTTTCAAAGTTTCTCAAGTTATAATTGAAGCTGAGAACTTCTATAACCTTTGATATGACATAAAATCTATGGAAACTACCATGTCAAAATGGAATAAAGAAGTATCAACACTATTGTGGTAAGAATAAATACATGTATATATCAAACTGTATACATGTAATGGAAATCAAAGTAAACAAAGTGGTTGCGTCCAGGGAACCCTTTCAAAACACCCTAGCCCTATATTCACACTGATTTAATGTCCCTCAAATGTAGAAGATTTACTTCATGACACTCTCATGCCTTCCATATATATATATATAAATATTTAATAACTACCCCCATAACTATATTCTACAAAATAACCATACTACTACCATATAACCACATTATTGAATAATCATTACTTGACCAATATAAATCATAACCTCATTCAATCACAACATATGCACACTATGATTGGAAGAGAGAGTAAGAGATGGGAAATTGCCATCCATCTATACCACCTACATACTATATGTTTGTGGAACACCTAGATCCCATAACCTCAAATGGTAATTGGTCACATTACCTAACTCAGGCAGTGGTGTATAAAACATAATTGAGAATAAAATGAATATATTTGAATAAAATAAAACCCATCCTCAGACTATAATTCTACCAAAAAATCTTATAACCATAACTTAACAATACATCAAAACTGTTGCACGACATCATCTTTTATAACCTATAGTTACAACATGAAACACCACTTAAAAAACAACACCTTGGGTAAATAATATAATTCCACTACAAAAAACATTACCAATCCAATATTTACATATATTTAAAAATTACAATTCATTTATTATATTAATTAAAAAAATAAAAAATTTACTTCTTCTATATTTATAATTTAAATTTCACACATTAATTAAATATATTCATTTCAATTATGAGACAAAACCTCATCACCTCTTGAATTTATATTCAATATATTAATTTCTCAATGAAAAAAAAATCCTCTATCAACATTAATTTATTTATTTTTATTACTGATTTTTAAATCTCTAGATACAACTACTCACCAACCCCATCGACATCAATAAACTAAACCAATAACCAATACCATCATCTCTACCAACTCTAGATAAACTTCCACTCTATCCTAAATCAACTATATCAAACTAACACAAAAAAATAAAAAAAATAATCACCCCTTCCTCTACTATAATAATCAAAACACTCTAAGGATACAAATATCACAATAAAACTACAATATAATCAAATTTAAAAATGAAAACTTCTTCAAATATATTTTTTATTTTAATTACCAATTAATTTTCATCAAAATAATAGTTAACCAATAATTCAAGATTTTCATATTTTTCCATTCACTGCCATCTTATAAATATATTTTAACAATTAAACATGATTAAATATAGCAATATGAATAATAATTAAAACATAGTAATAAAGTTACCAAAAATCAATTGAAAACATCATAGAAATAATAAATAAAACAACGAAAACATGATTGACTCTTATTATAAAAATTCATAATATAATTATTGTATTATTTCGGCCAATATCATATCTTCACTAAAATAAAACTAAATAATAATCAAATTATATATTTAATAATAAAAATTAACTTCTATGATTTAAAATCCCCATCCTCAAAATGAAAATTGAATATTACAAACATTGGGATGAGAAGAAATTGTTTCTCAAATGAGGCCAAACTACAAAAAACATCTACCATCAAACTTATGTACATCATTTTTACATCTACCCCTTCAACAAATTATAGAAGAAAAAACAAAAATATATTTAAAAAACACATCAATAAAAGAGAAATAACATAAATAAATAATAAATGAGGAAGAAATGGTTCAATTGATAATAATTTTTCCTCATATATATATATAAATATATATATATATATATATTTAACCAATCTCTAAATTTTGGGAGATTTCTATTGATTTATATAAATTAATAGATTCATTAATGGTTAAGAGTAAGTAAAAGTAACTAATGATGCTTTATAAAAATAATGAAATTTATAATAAAAAAGAAATTACATAAGTCATCGTGTGAAGGACATTCATATTATACAATAATCGTTATTTATCTTGATTCAAATAATCCACAATGAAATCACCCAAGGAATTTTAGGTCAACAATAACTCAATTTTGATATGATTGAGGAACATTATGAAGTAATATTTTTTACTATTCTATAAATAATGGTATATTAAATTTCACAAAAAAATCATAATCCCCTTTATTATGACTGTTAACCTCAAACAAACCATTATAAAATTCCAATCATCCTAACACAATGTACAATAATAATATAGATCATCAAAAAACATGAACTAAGTGTTAAAAATTACTATAATTCAGCATACCATATCCACAAAAATTGTTATGAAATGATTAGATTATGACAAAAATAAAAAACTATTATCCTTCTGTCACCCAGGGAATAAATCATAGAATGCTGGTAACTTATCATGATAGGATTTTATATGAGTTGAATGTTCACATTAAGCTTTCTCCCTACTCCAAACAAACTTCAAGCACACTCTCAACACCATTAACTCTCTAAAACCACAAATATGGGATTAAAAAAATTAAGCTTATACATTTTTTGTGACTCATTAAATAATTTAAGGCTCAAAATTAATTAATTATACATTCAAAACATCTATATTATGATATATAATATATATTTTAATTTCATATATTTACTACTTATAAAACATTAGGTAGTTTGATTTTTTTATAACAATCATATTATGATGGATTTCATTTGTTATTACTACATTTAATAATCCCAAAAAAAAATCATATCATATCATTAAATTTTAACAATATATATATGTGTGTGTGGGTGTGTGTCTGTATCTATAACCACTCCCACCACCCACCCAATATTAATTTCATAATCCCAAAAAATTATAACTTAATATACCATATATTCTAACCCCAAAATAATAATTTTTATTAAATTTTATATTCTTGGATTTATAATTATTTTCAAATCATATTGGTTTGATGTTCATCTTCTAAATTAAAACATTTCAACTGAAATACATTTTTCCCATTTATAAATATTCAACTTTAGGTTTTTGTGTGGACCTCAAAAGTTATAGTTACCGAAATTAAAAAATAATAAATAATAAAAACTAAACACTAAATCAAAACTTCTATAATTTTACACTTCAACTCCATGGTTCATAAATACATCCATAAAATTAAAATTTCAAACTTGAAAGTAAGAAAAAGACCACTAATTCATACCATAAACCATGAGATTACTACCACCTCATTCACACACCTCTTAAACATCAAATCACTATCTTCTTTATCGATACACTAGTAAGGGGAACACATCGAAATACATATCATCATTGTGGACATAACTACTCTATCCATGACATATAAAACTTAAACGAAAATATGAATTAAATACAAATAAAAAACTTTTCTATTAAAACTATATATGTCTCCTTGAATTTAACTTGGAGGAATATCTAAAATTTACCCAACCATGATGCCATAAAACCAAAAACAAATCCAGAAAACATTGGGAAAAAATCCCAGATCACTGAACCAAGGATCAGTAAATCCATTACGGGTAGAGTTTAAACCCAAAACATTAGGGAAACACAAAAATAGATCAATACTATGAAGCCTAAATGGTATGTTTATGACCTGTACTCCAAATGTGAGAAAAAATCTATTGTCTCAAACCACACCATTTCTAGGGGAAATTTTCTACACTTCAAGATGAAGAGTATACACAATTCATGTACTAAAACCACTAGAGGATAATAACACAAAAAGTAATAAAGAAACCATTAAAACCATACCCCATGTAAAACCATTGAATTTTCCAAATTATATCCCAAAAATCTCATGGAATCTATCATAATTGGCTATGATGGAGTCCAGTGAGAGTGCTATAAAAATAAATTGAAGATTTTTACCTGAAACATTTCTTGTTATAAAGCTTGAAAATAGAAACAAACACAATTAATCAATAAATTAAATATCTATACTACACTCATTAGAACCCCGCTCAACTCTATCTTTCCTGGCCAATATATGTACTAGTGTATTGGGAGAGACCAAAAAAGTGAGAAGAGAAAAAGAGGAGGACCTCACTACAAATTAAAATGGCTTAGAGATGTATAAATATGATGAAATTATAAATTCTATGAAAACAGACCCACATGAAAATAGTTTAGAGAGAATCAAAAAATAGAACATAAAACTGAAACAAGAATGACCATTACAAGGGGTAGGAGAGAATGCCTTAGAATAAAAGAGAAACAACCATAAATTGTTCAAATTTCCCTTCCAAAATTCCCATTATCCATATATATCCAAGTAGTTATATATTCAATTAACATATATTCTTTTTAAATTAACATCGACATTCCAACTTAAAACCTTTGATACTCCTATGAAATCATTAGTCGTATTCTCTTCTTCAAAAATATTAAACATATTTTTAATGAATTTAATTTTTTCAATAGTTATACATAATGTTATGATTCTCATGAGAAACTATAAATAAAATGTTTTTGATTCATGTTATATTTTTAGTTAATTTTGATCATTATCCCATTGAAAGTATATTAATATAATTTAATGTATTAAACCTTCATTTATAATGTGATACTTTTAGAAAATAACATAATGATCTTTTTTATTTTGTTCTATAAATTATTTATTTTATTCAGGACATAATAATTATAAAAATAAATTAAAAATCAATTTATTACATGAGAATAAAAATTCATACAAATATTTGGGGTGTTATATCTCATGAATAAGAGATTAAAATATTAGAAAATCACTCACGGATTGATGAAAATTATCTACTAATTGACACAAAATTAAATGATTCAACACACACATATATATATATGTATATATATGAGTAATATTATAAATTCATAAACCCAAAATAATAAAAAAATATTTTATTAAAAGTAAATCTAAATTTAATAGAGTAGACTATGAGATAATATTTTTATATTTACTAAATTATGAAGGAAAGTATTTTTAATGTTCTTGTTATAAAATTTACTCCCCCACACTAATCATTATTATTTTCATGTTCATGAAAATAGGAAGGTACACCATAGAGTTATAAATTAAAGGTTTTCTTTAAAGGTAATAAATGAGTAATAAGTATGGTAATATTCATTTAGTGTGTTTCTTATCTCTTTATAGGTGTTTGGGTGTTTTCCTTCTCATTTAAACTCCAATTATTTCTAAAATATGATGTACCAATTATTATATTGGAATTATTCCAAAGAATAAAAAATTAATAAAATAAAATAAACATTTAAATAAATAAAAATAATAATAATAAATCTGTTAGCTAGATGTTTCCACCCATTAAATGATAAATTTATAATATCCATCCTAATGGTTGTAATAAATATCAATAGCCTGAGGTGGAATGTTTTTTTCACAATTAAAACCATCTCAATTAGACTTATCATTATCTAATTAGTAGGAAAATTTCACTATTTGTTTGGGAGGCTATATTCCCATAGCCCTAGTTCTCATGAACTATGATGTTTCCAAAGGGGTTTCCATTTGTAATGAAAAGAAATAGTTTAATCGCAAAATTGTATAAATTAAGAGACCAATAATATTATATTGGATATGGTATCAGTATGACTAGTTCAAACTTTGTTATTTCATGATCCTAATTACAAAAATACATCAAATATGGCCTATTTATTAAGATAAATTCTAAAATTTAAAGAATGTAAAAAAACTGTTAGTTCAAAATCCATCATCATGTACTCCACAATGAGTTGGAAGTAATATTTATTTTCCTTTTTGGATAATATTGGTACACTGCATTTTTTATATGGATAAAACTCCACCTCTACATATTCCAACTATTGAACAATTTTTCAATTTTGATATTCATGTATTTATAAATCAGTTTGTGTAGTCTAGTTATCTAATAAATCTAACACATTAAATAATTAGTCCAGTGAAAACTTATTTTAAAATTAATCTCCAATATCTTAACCAATTAATCAATCCACTTAACCTCTTTCTCTAGAAAATTTAATCGTCATTCAATATATTATTTTCCTATATAGAAATATAATTCTAAAAAATTATATACTACCCCCAACAAGGCCTGAAAATAAATTTAAATGATGTAGAATAATTAGACTACAAATAAAATATTATGTTTTTTTGTCGTTTTTTTGTTTTTCAATAAATTAAAATTATTACTACAATACAATTTCTTGGGAAATGGAATAAAATTTTCATAGTGTGATTATCCCCATTCCCTGGTAGAGTTATATTTATAAATCTACACTTTTATTCTAAAGAAGCATAATTTTAATGGGTTAAACCAAAGTAAAATGAAATATATTTATACTTTTTAATTAATTAATTTTATAGGAAACTAAGTAAAAAATATATACGTGAAATATAAAATAACAATGTGATAAATGATAAAAATATGAATAAACCATGTGCTAAACATAATAAATTAACAACCAATGATCTTAACTACACTAAATTGAGTTTCTAATACAATAAAATCATGATTTTTAAAATAATGTAACATACCTACTAATTATATCAGAATTATTTATCATTTTCATATTCACTATATCTAGTTATGACTCTACCCTATTCCTTCCCCTATCATTGTCACTACCTTAGGGGTTGTGTCTAAATTCATACTATATGGTTAGGTTTTCTACTTTTATCTATCATTCCATTACCTTTGTTATCTTATATAATGGTTCTCCAAATAGGAAATTCATCAAAGTTATAGATTTAGGATTTTCCTATTTCCAAATCACTTACTCTCGATGAACATATATTGATGTTTTAACAAGTATAATATTATACATAAAAATAAAAATAAAGTAAAAATAAAAAATATTTAAAAAATATATATTGATATGTTATGTAAATATAATCACATAATTATTTATTATAAATATTTTTAAAATCATGATAGTAAAATAATGAAAACAATAAATAGGGGAAATAATTTAGAAGATGTTTTTGTTTCTATATATTGAAAAGGTCTTCACCTATTCATGTTTATGTCCCTCAAATATCACATTCCTCTCAGATTCATTCTTCAACTTGTCTTTTGAACTCTCAATTTTATCCCAAATTCTCTCACTGATAAAAATACATACTTTTCTCTTTGGCCTCTTTCCATTTTTCATTCTAACTTATTATTGAATATAAATGATATATTATATGACCTTGTTTGAATTTAATTAATTTACATCTTCAATATTATAGACTATATAAAACTGTAATCTCATAAAATATAAAATCAGATATTTTGTTTCAAATTTTCCATGTATATCATATATTTGATTCTCATATTTTGGAAACAAATATTCTCTATAAAAAATTTAAATACCACCCTCGAATTTATCTTCAAATATCCGTTGGATTTTCCAATCAAATTTTCCAAAAAAACACTATTGATAACATTTGAAATTTTTTTATTATTTTGAATAGGTGAAACTTATCTTACATCAGGTCTCATATAAACTAGGTTCAAATTTTGTTTTCTAATAGGGAATTAATTCACTTTTAACATTTATATAGCACATTAACAATTGTATTCATCCATACAATCATTCATACTATTCACTATTGTCATATATAGTGGCATGATGTTGTCTCCTTCTATAATATATTCTTCACTTCATGCACCTCTTTTCATGAGCTACAATACAAGGACCCACTTTTGTGAAGTTATGTTTTTACATGATGTATATTGATGTTTGGTAGGTTTATTGGTGAAATTGGTTTGATTAAAAGGATTTTTAGGTATATAAACATATATTAATTATTGGGATAATGTGTATTATTCCTAGATGACCATGTAGGGTGTCTTAGGGGAGAAAAAGGAAAATGAATAGTCAAACACATGACCAGAAAAGACTCTATGTAACATCTTGTTACCTTTATATCTGGTATGTTCTAAAAATTATCATGGGTTTTTTTTCTATTGACTGGGTAGAGTTGAGAAGTAAATTAAAGTATACCTTTAATGGTGAATCCATAGATTTTTTAAATTTTCTAGCATGAAATATGCTGGTTCTGCATCCTTCTAGAGATTTATATGCCATGTAATATGGTTACACAACAAGAAATATATAATTGAAAATAAATCCATTTTTTTATCAAAAGGATATGGGGTTTTTAGAAATTATTAGACTCATAAATTACACAACCTATAATTTGGTGACACATCATGTAAATTCACACTAATTGTTTTTAAGTAGGAAGCCCAAATGATTTATCTATTGTTCTTACTACAAAAATCCTTGAACTCAACCTAGATCCTTCCCTAAAAAATTTATGGTGACTCCAACCCCTTTATACCTTTTCCTTTTGTAATTGATCATTGTGGAAATCACAGTGTTTCTTTCCAGGTAATAATTATCCATGTCTCTCCATATATTTATCTATTCCTTCAATTGATTTTGTTGGAACATCTTGAGTGTGATGGATATAATCTCTTTTTTTAATCTTTTGTCTTGGTTGTGTTCCTATATCTTCTACTCCTTTTTCTTGTTAGCAGGTTTTGTTGTGGGCATTATGTTTCTGTGAGAATGGTCGGTGGTTCCATAATTGGTTTCTAATTTAATTAACCTTAAATTTATTTATTTATATTTAGTTTTATTTAGAGTTAAATTGCATAAATTAAATAAATTTCTTTCAATCATTTTATTAAAAACCCAATTACAGTTAATTAGGGTTTAGATTTTCTTTGGCATTAAATTGGGATAACCCCTACTTACACTGAATTGGATTGTGTTTAGGAAATTAATGAGAATTGGTGGGAAAATTATGTTGTTGAATTTAATTGTGGATTCTTTAAAAATTGATGAAAACAAAAATCTAGTTAATTTGGAGTTTTCAATGAAATTCAATGAATTGATTTCAAATCCATGTTTGTGAAAATGAATGTATAATGGTTTTGATGTAAACTGAGTGGTTTTATACTTTTTGGAAAGGCTTGTTTTTTATTAAAAATATATTATTGTTTTTAAAGGTAAAATTTAAAAATTGATATGGGTAATGGGACATAATGTTATTTTAATCAGTCTTGAAATAAATTTCCCATCATTTTTTTGTACTGGAGAACATGAAAGCCTTATGCTGTTAGTTTTTTTACTTAGAAAACACTTTACTATTTAAAGTGTTTTAAAACATTATATAATCATATCTAATCTATTAGGTTATGGTTATGAGTCCCCTTTTACTTAGGCTCAAAGGGGTGTGTGTACATACTTTCCATTTCATAGTATAGGGTACCCATAGTCTGTCAAATCCACACATATTGGAAACATGACCATGTTTCTTGATTATTTTTATTTCAAATGTATATTCCATTAATATAAACTTTTTTTACATTCCTTCATAATTTTTATAAACTATTCTATGTAAATATGTTTAGATAACCATTTTTATGAAAATTTCCATTTTTGTAAATCACCCTTTGATTAAATTTATTTCAATCATTTAAAATGTGAAGCATGAATTACTAAAGTATTTTCATCATTTGAATTAAAAAAAAATAGATATGATTTTTAAATTCCACACATGTTATTTGAAAATTGAAACCACATTCTTGGTTAATTTGATATTGGAACCTAGTTATGGAATATTTGGTTAAATCCTATTAGGATTTGGCTCACACCCTACTTGTGCATTCACGTGCTTATATATTATCTCCTTATTGGTTCAAGAAAGTAAAAGGGATAACTTAGAGGTGGATCTAGCTATTGAATCCTAGACTTGGTGAGTTATGTCCTTTGGGACATGGAATATTTTATCTATTTTGGTAGTTTAGATGTATTAATTTGGGATTTAATACATGTTTGACTTATGTTACTTTTCTCCTAGTGGAGTTTCTTTTAGTATTCTAATTGTCTCACTTCTCTTCCAAAATTTTCAGGGGAAAGTCATTCCCACATTCACTTTTTATGAGGCCATTTTCTAGTCATCGACCCATGGGGATTAAGAATGCCCTTCAAGTTATGTCAGAGCCAGCTCAATTATAGGGTTACCTGGGTAACTGGGTTGGTTTTCAACACTCTACAAAGATTCCAAGTAAGATATAATATATTACAGTTAGAAAATCATGTCTAATTACATGGTCTCAAGTACCTTTACATTGGTCTATAAATTCAATTAAAAGGCCCATAAACATTAATTTTATTTTTTATTTTTTTGTAATTTTTCCCTATTTCATGTCTCATACAAATGGAACTATTGAAATTAGGAAAATATTATGTGTTTTTTGTAAATTATTTATTTAGTGTCTCATCTCTCATTAAATATTTGCATGTTTAGTATAAAATTAATGGTAAATCACTAAATATATATTATATTTTTTTTTATTTTCATTTAATTCATGGTGAAAAATTAATGTATAGGGTTTAATAAAATTATTAGTTTTGGATAAACATTATTTGGACCTTTTTTGTTATGTTCATGAGAAGGTTTATGAGAATGTGTATCTCATGTTTGCTGGTGTGATTTCACTATATATCTAGGTTAAGGTATATGGATTCTCATATACACTCCAGTGTGCCAAATAATTTGGATTTTAATGTGTCTATTTAATTAAATAGTAATATGACATAGAATATTTTAATTATTATTTTTATGTGAGTTTCAAAAAATACATATTTCACGAGTGCATTTTGATAAAAGGAAAAATAGCAGGTTTACAATTGCATGTGTGTTTTTTCGGAAATTGGGGTAAATTGAGAAGTAAATTGTTGTATTTTTGTTTAATTATTGGATTGTAATTTCTTTGATGTTGGTATTTTTTATTCAAAATTTATTTATGTTTTTTAGGGCTTCAACATGAGATGTATTTTTTTAAGTGTGGTGTTTTTTGGGGGTTTGACTATGATGGTAGAAATACTCATTATAGTATAATGAGATTTTTTATAAGACATTGAGGGTTAGGATATTTAGTCCATTCATTATTAAGAGTTACCCATTAGTGGGTAATCATGTCTAAAAGGACCCTTTTGGTTTTTAATAATAGAATATTTTCTAGAAAATAGTTCTAAAAAATATACAATTGTTTCATTCTTGGTAATAGATTCTTGAAATATTTGTAATATGAATTTATTTACTTTGGTTTTATAAAAAAATTTGGAATTGAGACATTTTTTCTAAATAAAGTTTCATAATTGTTTGATTCTCACATTTATATGGTGTATAAGAAGTCATATGGGAACCTAATAATTTTTATACTCACCCCTTAATTACATAACATGGTGTATGTGTAGATTGCATACTATGTGATATAGGTAATGACATGACATATTTCTTCATTGATGATGGATATTATAAAATAAATTTTATAGGAGGAGGAAATATATAATGATAGGTTTACAATTATAAATTTACTGTGGCACGGAGGAGTCAATTAGATTATCTATTTAGGGGTCATTTATTTTATAACCATATATGATTATTTTGCGATAATATAAAATTATTTTAAGTTTTTATTATTTATTTGTAACACCTCTAAATTTTCATTTATTTTTTAGATATTATATGAAGTATCTTTGAGACTAGTCGATGAGACAGTGTGTGATTTTGAGACCATGTGTTCCAAGAACAAATGTTTGAAAAATATTAAATAATTAAGAGCATGTGCATGCGATTTTCCCCAAAAAGAGAAATAACTTCTAAATGGTTTCCCGAATAAACCATTTAAGGGGCCTATTTAGTTCAAAATGACTCTTATCCGAGGTGTAACTTAACATTGGTCGTTGTGGGTCATCTATGATAAAGAGGTCATGGGAATAAAATAGATAAAAAAAATTTAAATTTATTATATTTTAATTGTTGACAAAGTGACTTTTAAAACGTTAAATGATCCTTTTTTCAGAAATTTTGGGTCAGCTGGGTAACCTTGGAATCTCTTATAGAGTCATTGGAGAGAGATATAGATAATTATCTTGAATGGAAAATGACAGACTTTTGGATTATGGGTCGATCGATTGACATGCCTTAGATTCGATGGATCTCACCAACAAATGTGACACATTGATCGTTATTCGTTAGCGATCGAACTAAATTGAGGTAGGTCTTTTGATTTAATTTTCTTCTTCTATGTTATTGATTTTTATGATGAAAATGAGCTAATCCATGAACAGATTATCCCATGGATCGATCATATTTATGGGATGAGATTATTTTGTGGGTTTATCAAGATTTATTTAAATTGGTTTTCTAAACCAAAATCAACCGTTCTTGATTTTTGGGAAAGAATGCTTGTCCAATGATGTTTAAACGTTATGTGGTTTCATTTCTCCCTCTTTTCTTTTATTTTTTCATCATTGGGTAACTATAGTATCTGCTTGATGTTTTTAGATGGCTCCGACCATGATAGAACACCCTAGATTGGAGTAAAATCGAAAAATAAAGAGGGATTAATGTATATCAGGACCCAAGGAGCTCAGATATATATCTATTTTGATTTTTGGGTATCGGAGGATACCCAATGGTTGGAAAAAGGGACCAAAAGTTCATGATAGTGGAACCATAGTTCGTTATCTGTACACAATAGTGCATGAAAGCTGAGCATGTGTGGGTGGAAGAGCCATGGTGGTCATCAGTGGAGGAAGATGTGGTAGCGGATATGGCGGTGGACGCAGAGTAGGTCAACATGTTGGGTCAGGCCGGTGGGTCAATTTACCCTAGATAGGCTAGGTCGTTGGGATGGGTCAGGCTGGTGTGTCAGGCCAGACTCAAGTCTGACCTAGTTTAGATTTGAGGCAACCTGGGTGGAGCCAGGTTGCAGTAGACCGTAGTGTCCGAGCATGGTGTTGTGACAGCTTAAGCATCTGCATGGTGTAGTGACGACATTCCATGATCGACCGCAACAGTTGACCAAGATAATTGGAATCTCAAGATACCATTGGTGTAGTGACGGTGCAGCTTATCTATGGACGATGGATAGTAGAGGTTGGTTGGTGTGGTAGGGGGACTGACTGCGGTGGTCAATCTATGGGAACAACGACCACTCCAGTTTCAAATGGTCATAACTACTAAATGGAGAATCGAATCGATGAGAATTATGCGGCATTGAGACTATAACATTAATAAGGTCATTTTGTGACCAATTGTGGGTTTTTATTTTGGACCAGTATAGGTCGAGTTCATTCCCTTTAAACTTTCCTCAAATTTTCAGTGCAGAATTACATCCACATCACGGGAATATAATCTCTTATAGAGGCCAAGTTTGAGATAGAGTATGGTATCACTTTACGAGACTAGAGTGTAATCCTTTATCACCCTAAGTAGATTTTTTTGGAATTGGTGTAATCTCCTTGAGCATGCCTTTGATCCTCCATCTAGTGGGCCACATTGGTATTGTTTGTGGAACCATAGACATGAGATCCCCTTTGTAGAGGGTTGATCCATATTGGGATTGTGGTGTCCCCAAGTGGTTCAGAGAAAGACCCCTATCTACATATCATGGCTAGTCCAGATTAGGTTTCTAGTGTCCCCCAATGGACTTAGGTGTGATCCCCTATATGGGTATCATAGTCTTTTCAGACTGTTGTGTTCTCTTTGGGTGTGTCCCAAATGAGGTAGACCTCTTCAAAGAGTTTTTCTAATGATATCATGGCTCTTATATTGGGATCTCTTAAAATATGTATTGATTCAAAAATGATCCTATAGCTGGTAGTTTATTATGACCAACTAATAGAATGGAGTATCTTCTGAGAATATCTGGGTGTTCTATTTCTCTCTTTTCATCTGTTATACAAAGATTGATCCATCCTGTATTTAGTTTAATTATTTGGTGCTTCAAGTTATAGGGGTTTCCCAAAGAGTTTTGTTATACTCACCCATTCATAGGATTTCCCTTCATGTTTCATGCCTTTTACAGATATAAACCCTTTTGACAGTTTCATAGGATGATCAGTAGGTGGTGGAGCATAGCTAGATCTAGGCAGGCCGAGGTGTTTATCGAGAGCATAACTTTGACGTAGTCCATGCCCTTGGAGTAGGTTGGACTCATTATAATTTCTTTTATACCTTTGTAACATACTCTTTTTGGTGGTATTTTATTTTTACTTGTTTACTTTTCCTTTACATTCTAGTGTACTCTGGTTGTGGGATATTAGTTTTATGCAAGCATTGCCTCAGTTGCTTTACATTTTTTCATTTTGTGGCTTGGAGATGTGTACTGTTGTGCAGGTACTTTAGGAAAATTCATCCCATTTGTTTGATATGCCTACTCGGTACTTGTCATCTTCACATGCCTATTGGAGGTTGTCTTGGTGTTGTCACATCACATGCCTATATGGTACGGGTCATGATAGAGTAGTATCAAAAGGGGTCAGTTCAACTTTAGGATATGGGGCCTATGAGGTTGGTTTGGGGAAACCATGTTAAGTGTTTCAAGTTTTACTAGTAGGATAGGGACTCCAATGTTGCTGAGGTGGCTGAAAAATCCATACACTTAGACTCCAACCACTTGATCTATGGCTCAGTATGTGACAACATTAGTTTCAGGAAAAAATGGTTGTACATACATCATAGGGAAATGGTTGGGTTTTCCACGTATTCTTGAGTCATCTCCCTATATATACTATATTGTCCATGGCGAATCTTATTTTATAGTAGGATGGATCCATGAAGATATCCAGTCAGGATTCCACTTCATGACCATGATGATTATTTTCCTAGTGATGATACATCCATACATTGGCCTATACCGAAGATAAAACCTCTGGGTGGTTTACCAGCAGTATCGCCACCCGTCGAGTAACAGGTACTACCATAACCACCAACTAAGGATGCACGTAGTACGAGTCTATTTTATGAGTTTCAAAGGAATTGATCTCCTTGTTTTTGGGGTGATCCAGATCCCTAGATGGATAAGGATTGGCTAGAGGCAGTCACTAGTGTTTTATTCTTTGTTAGGGCGCCTACCGATCTGATGGTAGTCCTTTCCACGAGTCGTCTTTAAGGATCTGTAGGACAATGGTGGATCTTGGTGACTCAATCATTGGATGAGAAAACTCTCTCTTGGATTTACTTTGAGCATATCTTCAAAGACGAGTTCTGTCATGATACGTTGAGAATTATATGCAAACATGAGCTTTTACATCTTTAGTAGGGAAGTATGATCAGGAAAGAGTATTCAATGATGTTTTGATATTTTTCATGCTACACATTGGATATGGTATGAGACCAGTTCTTCCAGGTATAGACCTTTGATCATAGCTTACACTGGGACATCAGGGCATCAGTTGTATCCCTTAGCATTTATACCTACGCAATGGTACTTGAGCAAGCCCAATTAGTAGAATGTTTTCTGGCAGAGCAGACATCATAAGTGGGAGCCAATAGTAGGAACCCTGTAGTTGAGACCCCATTAGTAAGTAGATGATAGCAGTCACATGGATCCAAGTGGGTGAGATTCTTCAGGGGGAGATCCATGGACTCAGGGTCAGTGGTGCAGGTCTCCCAAGGTGGCACGGATCAGCCAAGTGACTGGCCATGTTTCTCATGAAATAGTCAGTGACATCTGGCATAAGATTACCTATCCTATTGTACAACTGACTATGAGATAGTTTATGGACCTCCTAGACCAATAAAAATGTAGGATAAGGGTTTTTTTATAGGGAATTGGATGTGCTAAACGAGCTGATATAGAAATAATAGGTGGACAGAGGTTTGACCTATTACCACCACCACTGCAAGGTGGTCCACGCTATGATCTGGTAGGGACAAGGCCAGCTATGAGCTATGGAGGCCTATCACTCAAGGGATCTAGTGATAATAAAATGTATGATCTATCTATTTTCTACCTTAGCTACAGTTTTGATAGACACAAGTGGTATTATTTTTTTTTCATGAATCTTGTTCGAGACTCGTAGATACTGGTTGAACCATTGACTCGACTCTTATTCTTGGAGACTCCAACTAGAGAAGACTCGATGATCACACACTAGTGAAGATAGTTTGACATGACTCTTGGAGGTGAGATTTTTTGTTTGGATATATTGGTAGTGGTGTAGAGGTCTTATGACATCATTCTTGGAATGAATTGGTTATCCATAGTTCATGCTCAGATTAAATATTTTAGATGAAGAGTGTGTTGTGTCCATAGTGATGGAACCATGTTTTCCTTTTTGGGGGGAAAGAAAATATAGGATGTGAAGGATGTACTCACACATAGGTGGGTCCAACATATTACTCATTAGTTTTATAGACTAACCATCAGTGTGGTGGATGATATGAGTCCTCAGTTTCCTCTAGTGGAGGTATAGTATGAGGAAATATTGCTTGAAGATTCTCTAGGTTTACCTCCCCATGTGGAGATAGAAATATGAATTGACCTAAACCCTGGTATGGAACCATTATCTACACCTACATATCTGATGGATCCTATAGAGATTCATGATGTGAGGTTATAGTTGGTGGAATTACATAGGAAGGGCTTCGTGAGACCCAATGTTTCACCCCAGGCAGCCCCGATTTTTTTTTCAAGAAGGCGGACTAGGGCATGAGGTTATGTGTGGATTCTCTTTTCTTAAACCAAGTGACCATGAAGTATATGTATATACTGCCAAGAATTAATTACATCATTTATAAGTTGAATAGGGGGGAGTGATTCTCAAAGAGTTACCTCAGACCAGGCTATCACCTGCTATAGTAAAGAATGAGGATATACTAAGGATGACCGTCAGATGTCATTATAGTCACTATGTATACTAGGTGATGTCATTTAGCATGATGAATTACCCAATAGTGTTCATGGGACTTGTGAATAGGATATTTTCACCTTACATAGACCAGTTTTTGGTGGTTATCATTGAATACATCCTAGTGCATTTGACATCTATGGAGGAGCATGAGAGACACTTGAGGATGGTACCAGACAAAAATACAGCAACACTAACTTTATAAAAATCACTTGAAGTGTTAGTTTTGGATTTAAGTGGTACAATTTCAAAGACATGTCTTCTTAGATGTTGTAGTTGTAATGGAGCTAGCGATGGATGAGGTAGTGCTGGCTTAGGAGCCACCCAAGTGTGTTACCGAGGCACATAGCTTTCTTGTATGGGTAGGGTACTATTAAATGTTGGTACCCAACTTCTTTAGAGTGGAGGCACCCTTTAAATCTTTGACATGGGAGGGTAATCCTTCCATGTGAATAGAAATGTTCCAGCAGTTCTTTTAGATATGAGGCATACATTAAAGAGCGCTCCCATCTTGATATTTCCATAGGAGGGTGCTGATTTCATAGTGTTTTGCGATGCATCAAGAACTAAGATTGATTTTTTCATAATGTAGAGGCATGAGGTAATTTCCTATGGTTCACACTAGTTGAGACAACATGAGAATAACTATAAAACCCATGATCTTGAGTTAGTAGTGGTAGTCTTAACATTAAATATGTGGTGATACTGCCACATGGAAAATTAGTTTATCATCTAATCTAACCATAATCAACTCAAACATATATTCTATCATAAATATATTAACTTTAGATAGAGATAATGGATATATTTCCCCCAAGACTATGACTTTGAGATTCTATATACTCCTGGTATGGGGAACGTGGAAGAAGATGCTCTCAGTAGGAGATCTAGTTCACAGTTACTGAATTAGGTATTGCTGATGTTTTTCATGTTGCAGTTATCCTTTATAGATGGAGATGGATCATATTGCCTCCAGTCGATGGTGGTCACCCCTCCACTCTTACAGTGAGTTAGGGAGGCACAAATTTGGGATACCAACTACAAGACCTTACATGCTAAAATTTTTATAGGGCATGCTTTTGATGGATATTCAAAAAGTGGGGAGTAAACTGTTCTATTCAATGGGAAAACGATGGTTTGAGTGACATTGGAGGAGCAGGTCCTCAGGAAGTTTCATAAACCCCATTTTGAGGTAAATCCAGGTCTGGTGCAGATATACTAGGACCACCAACATTAGTTTTGGTGGCTAGGTATGAAGAAAGGAGTTGTAGAGTTCATTTCTAGATTCTATACTTATCATCAAGTGAAGGATGAGAACCAGTTTCTAGTAGGTGTAGCTCAACAGATTGAGCTTCCATAATGAAGGTGAGTGGGATATCGATGGACCTCGTGATGGGATTACCATGTAAATCATGGGGACAAAATTCCATCTAGGTGATCTCTGATTGACTTACCAAGTCATCCCACTTCCTAGCTATCCGAGAGTAATGTTCATAAGAGCCTGGGAAGGATCCACATGTAAGAGATAATTAGACTCCATGGAGTTCCATAGATGATAGTTTTAGATTGTGATTCTCGATTTACATCCCCTTTTTGGAAGGTATTGCAATAGTTTTTTTAGGAATCAATTATGGTTGAACACAGAGTTTCACCCCTAGAGGAATGACCAGACTAAGTGGACCATTCAGGTTCTGGAGGACTTTTTGTGGGCCTAAATTTTAGACTTTGGTTATTTTTTGGAGGATCACCTACCACTGATAGAGTTTGCATAAAAAACTACCATTCAACCATTGGTATGGTACTATTCAAGGATTTTTATGGGAGTTCCTGAAATGTACCAGTATTCTAGATGGACCTAGGAGAGTCAGCACTCATCGGCCTAGAGATGGTGCAAGATACTACATAGAAGGTGTAGATCATCTAGTAGTGGATGAATACTACACAGATTGACCATAAGTCTTATGTTTATTGTTTATAAAGGCCTTTGGAGTTGTAGGATGGAGACCATGTGTTCCTTAGGGTTTCACCTCAACCTTATGGATATTTGGATGGGTTTCTAAGCATTCCATGAGGTTCAACAACCCTTTCTAGATATTATATAGATTTGGTGAGGTGGCGTACTGCTAGGCTTTGTTTCCATAATTAGATTGGGTACACGTCGTCTTCCATGTGTCGTAGATGAGGATGTACATGCATGACTCCTCACACATCATCGACTAGGGTGAGATGGAAATTGAGGACAGAGTGGATTTCTATGAGTACCTATTGGAGATCGGGGATTGGTAGGAGACGATCCTTCATGGGTGATTGATTATTTTCATATTTTTCTAGTGAAAGTAAAAAAATATCTAGTAGTGAACATAAGAGTGGGAGGGTTAGATGTGTGCTCAGTACCCTCATCTATTTGGGTGGCCCTTGTTTTGGATTTTTGAGCATATAATGGCCCAAGGTAGGGTGAATGTAATGCCTTTGATTTTATTTTTATTATTTTTAGATATTATATGGATTATTTTCTAGACCGAGCGTTAAGACGACTTACGATTTCGAGGCCTGGTGTCCACAGAACAAATGTTGGAAAGATATTAAATATTTAATATCATACACACAGTATTTTCCTAAAAAATTAGAATAACTTCTAAATGGGTCACCAGATCAAAAATAAAAGGGCACTATTAAGCTCGGAAAGATGGTTCTAGACTAGGCGTGACTTAACATTGGTCGGCACAGGTCTTCTATGAAAATGTTTTCATGGGCATAAAATGGATAAAATAATTTAAGAAAAGTTATTTTATATCAATTATTGATGCATCGATGGGTAAAATAGTAAATGATATCTTTTTTCAGAATTCGAAGGTTAGCTGCAAAACCTAGGAATTCTATAGAGATTCATTGGAGAGGGATCTATAAAATTATCTCAGTCAATGGTAGATATAATTGCAGATTGTGGGTCTATCAATTGGTGAAACATGAGATTTGACGGATCTCACCAATAAATGTGACACAATGATTGTTTTTACATCAGTAATCTAACTGAATCACGGTATGAATTTTATATTTAATCTTTTCTTCCCCATTCTCGATTTCTACGATGAATGCGGATTAATCAATGAATAGATTAGTGCATGGAACAATCATATTTGTGGAATAGGATTGTTTTATGGGTTTATTAGAATTTATTTAAATTGGTTTTCTAACCTAAAACCACCTTTTGTTGATCATTGTCCAAGAACTCTAGGAAAACAATGTTAAAACCTTGTTCATGTGCATTCCTCCCTCAATTATTTCTGTTCTTCCCTATTGGATCCCCATGGTCCAGGCTTGACGTTTCCAGATGGTTCTGAATACGATCAGACACCTAGATTTGAGGAAAATTGACAACAAAGACTGTGTTAGTGTAGATCAAGAACCAAGTACATTGGATCTACGACCATTATGATTTTTTTATAATCATAGGAGGTGAAGTGGTTTGTATAATTGAGTACCGATGCATGGAAAAATCATTGGAAACCAGTGGCAGGGACTATGAGAGACAATAGCTGGAAGAGGTAGATAAAATGGAAGATGTTGAGCTACGGTGGCAGACTCAAAGCGGGCTAGTGGTCAGGTTCATATCAGTGGATTAAGTTGGGCCAGAAGGTTAGGGTCAGTTGGTCGGGTTAGGTCACTGGGATGGGTTGGACCTGGGTTAGATTCTAGGAAATCGGAGTGGATCCTAGTTTTATTCGACCATGGTGAATGACCATAGCTGTCAATAATGGGGTTGTGATAGCTCAAGATACCACTGGTCACAACGACCACACTAAATGATCGACTGCTGTTGTTGACTATGACCCATGGAATCTCGAGCTGTTGCAGATAAAGTGATCACACAGAAGGGCTACGGCTGGTCGATCACATCAGTTGGTCGGTGTGGTAGGTGGACCGACTACGATGGTAGTTCCATGGGAACATTGAACTCTCTGGTTTAAAATTTCCATAATTCCTAAATATATAATCTAATTGATGAGAAGTCTATTGATTTGAGACCCTAGATCTGAGGCTATCATTTTGAAACCAATGGTGTGCTTTTAGTTCAGACCAGAATATGTTGAGTGTAATCCCATGGTCCTTTCCTCATGGGTGTAGTGTGAAATTACACCCAAAACACTGGATTTTATTCCCTTCTAAAGGCCAAATATTAGATATACTATGTTATCCATCCTTGATACTATATTGCGATCCACTATCACCCCTAGTGGAGATTTTAGAAATTGTGAAACCTCCCTAATCAGACCGTTCATCCTCTATCTAGTGAGCCGCATTGGTAGGGATTGAAGAATTGTAGACATGTGATCCCCTATGTAGCAGGTTTATCCAAATTAGGTTCGTGGTGTCCCCTAATGAATCTGGCCATGACCCTCTATCTATGTATCAAGGATGATCCATATTGGGTTTGAATTTTTTAACTTCCCGGATCCAGGTGCCACACAATGGGTTCCCCAAACCTGGTTGGTCACATGACTACAAGCGCATTTCCCCAAACACCAGTGGCTGCTGACTAGCAGCAAGGGCCTAGGACTGATAGTGGGGAAACTATGCCCTCATTTGTCAAAGTGTAGCACAGTAGAATAATATAAAAACATAAAAACAAAAGCAGTAAACAATATAAACCTTATATAGAGAATGAAAATGAAGTCAAAGATAACCAACAGTCATATATATAATGATGAAACATGTCACTAATTATAAGAAAGAAGTATAAAGAGGATACACTACAATTAGATACAATATAGTACAAGGTACAAGTACAGTAAAACAAGACCAAAACAGTACAACAGGAACGCAGCATCATCTCAAGCCTAAGCTTGGTCTCATGCTCTCTAACTCCTCTACAACAATCATGTACCTGTGTAGGTACCCTTTCCCTTATCGAAACCTGTAGTAATTTAATCTGTTTGGGCCCAAGACATTACCCAAATAGGGTGTGAGAAATAATTCCAGTAGGCAACCACCAAAGTCCCGTTCCCAACTGTTAGTGAAAATGTGCAACAGCAGTGTTCAATATTAAAATGAAATAAACTCGGGAGTACTCAAAAGTAAACATTTCTATTGGTTACATTTCCATTTTAATAAATATTTAACAATTCCAAGCTTGTGCTTTAGCATGGCAGGCACAACATAAGAAATCACCATAGTGAATATTCAATGTAAACATTTTCCTTAGACATGCAGGTCCTTACCCTCAGGCGAGTAGAAACAAAACCCTCAACTGACTGCTCTTAGGCATAATGAATATTTCCCTCAGGCATATGAGATATCTCCCTCAGGCAGAGATGCTACGGCCCTCAGGCATAAGGACGTTTACCTCAGGCTAAACAGAGCATTGCCCTTAGGCTAACAATACCTTTCCCTCAGGCGTAACAGAACATAGCAAGTAACCAGGCTGATCCCAACACATAACAAGAAATTTAAAATATGTTTCCTCATGAAAACTCAAAACATACTATAATCACGATATACCAACAGGTATCTTGTCCAAACGACTAAATAAGGGGAACGCACCCACGGGGTGGCCCTAGATCAAGGAAACGATCCCAAATAGTTGTTAATATTTATTTATTTGATTACCTATGAAATTCTAGGTATCAAAACAGACAAAGTCTCATCCATATGACACTCTGAACATGGGCGTGTTGCACAACGGTACACAGAATCAACTCGAATGTTGGAAATAAACATAAGACCACCTACCTCAATCTCCTCTGATCGATATATACAGAAGGAACCTCCCGAAACACCCAATAATGTCGTAGATATGAGGTAAAAAACCTCTCGTTCAAACCAAAATAACTTCCCTTGGGAAATAATTGGAAGGAAAGGTTCAATAAGAGGGAATACCTTACCTGCGCAGTCCAAACGAGATCGATAGCAGAAGAATTTGAGTCCCGGTGAGCGGTTGGGAGCTCCTCTAAGCCACGGCCTCCTCTTCTGCATCTCCAGGTTAGTTCTCTGCCTCCTCTAATAAATGAAGAGGCTACTGCCTTTTTTAAGCAAAAAAACATGACTACACGGCATGTACTCTCAAGTACACAGCGTGTACTTTCCTTTTAAACTGTTACTCTGGAAACTACTTTCCACCACCCCATTGTTCATCTTTCGACTGAAAACACAGCGTGTATTACTAAGTACATGACATTTAGTTTGTTTTTTTCAACATTAACTACTGATATGCCTACACGCCCTGTGTTCTTATTCCATACGGCAAAAGTACACATCGTGTGTTAAATATTACATGGTGTGTACCCATAAATTTGGGATTCTTCCCACATTTCCCTTGTTTTCTAGAAAATACTTAAGGAAAAAGGAAAAAAAGAAACTCATACCACAAGAATAAGAACCAAGTTCTTAAAAACTTCCCCCTTAAAGCAATTCATCCCCAAATTACCCTTCCAAGGGAGGTGAAGATGAAGCTGGGAACAACTTTGGCCACAGAGCACGTACGTCGGTCTCCCACTCCCAGGTTTTGTCTTGCACTCGGGCATACTTCCATAGCACCCATAAGAGAGGAACTGATCGGCCTCAGAGATCCTCCATGCTTATATCCAAAATATGAATTGTATGCTCCTCAAAAGATTCATCAACCTGAAGTTCAACCTCCTTAGGCTGAAAAACTTGAGATGGGTCTGAGTGATAATAGCACAGCTAAGATACGTGGAAGATGTTATATACCTTTTTGGTAACTGAAACCGATAGGAAAACGAAATGACTCTCTCAAGAATCCCAAATGTCCCTACATACCTCGGTGAAATTTACCCTGTCTCATGATCCGCATGTGTCCCATCCTCGCTGAAAAAGGCAAGAAAACCTGATCCCTGACCATGAACTCCAAGACTCTATACAGCGATCAGTATAATATTTTTTATGAGACTGCATAGTAGTCATCCGCTTCTGAATCAATTTGACCTGCTCTGAAGTCTCCTACATAAGACGTGGTACCAGTAAAGCGGCCTCACCTGCCTCTAACCATCACAAGTTTGATCGGCCTGGCCTACAATATAAATCCTCATAACGTGCCATCTCAATAGTTTCTTCGAAACTATTATTGTAGGAAAACTTAACTAGGCGTATGTACTTCTCCCAAGAGCCCTCAAAGTCCAAGATGCATGCATGCAGCATGTCCTCTAGCACCTTTATCGTATGCTCGGATGGGCCATCGGTCTAAGGGTGGTAAGCTATTCTCAGAAGAACCTATTTACCCAGTTCCCTCTAAAAACCCTACAAGAAACGAGACATACAATGGGTGTCCCTATCCGAAATGATAGAATGGGGGACCCCATGAATATGTACTACCTCTCAGATATACAACTTCCAAAGCTCGTCAACACCGAAGGTCTCATTGATCTGCAAAAAGTGAGATACCTTTGTAAGTCTTCCCACAACAACCCATACGGCATCACTGCCTTGAGGTGACCTCGACAACCTGGTCACAAATTCCATCGCGACATCATCCCATTTCCATTTCAGAATTGGTATTTTTTGTAACAGTCCATCTGGACTTTAATGCTCTGCCTTCACCTTCTGACAAGTGTAACATCTTGTAACAAACCCATCTACCTCTCTTTTAATACACGTCCACCAATACTGACATCTCAAGTCACGGTACATTTTGGTAACTATAGGATGCACTTCCCAAGATGAATCATGAAATTCCTGCATCAACACTTCACGTATGTCCCCTGGAAACCACACTCGTCCATGGATACACAGTACCTCATCATCATATATCATCCAATCAGGAGGAGGGACCTCACTTTCCACCAACTGTCATAGAACTAGGCCTTCTGAATCTGATATTTGTCTCATCCTTACTCTATCCAAGAGGGTAGAATTCACAGATAAGGATGAAAGATAGATTCTCCCCTGACTATTGTGCACCTCCAAATGCATCTTAGAGAAAAAATTCATAAGCTACCACTCACCACTAGCCTCTTGCAATGCATGTGTCCGAGTCTTTCTACTCAGTGCATCAGCTACTAAGTAACCCATACCCGGTGTATAGGCAAGCTCAAAGTCAAAGTACTGAAGTTATTCAACCCACCTTCACTATCTCAAGTTCAATTCATGCTGATTAATGATTTATTTATGAATTTTGTGGTCCATAAACACCAAAAATTATTCTTCCAATAGATAATGTATCCAACAGCGTAATGCATGAACAACTACAACCAACTCAAGGTCATGCATCGGGTAATTCCTCTAATGTGGCCTCAACTGCCGAGACCCGTACAAAACTACTGGATCACCCCACATTGACACTGCTCCCAGACCAATACCTAATGAATCATAGTAAACTGTATAGCTCTTCCCTTGCTCTGGAAGTATCAGGACTGGTACAGATGTCAACCTTCCCTTCAACTTCTAAAACGCTGCCTCACAAGATTCTGACGAAATGAACATCACACCCTTCTTAGTCAAACCCATCAACGACGCTTCTAAGTAGGAAAATTCATGTATAAAACACCTCTAGTAACCATACATCCCCAAGAAACTCCATATTTCAAACACGCTTCTAGGATGCTCCTATGAAACTACTGCTCTCACTTTCTCAAGGTTTATAGCAACTCCTGCCTATGAGATAATATGTCCCAGGATGTGAATATGGTCTATCCAAAAGTGGAGCTTTGAGAGCTTAGCATATAAATGATGCTCTCTCAGTTTACTCAGCATGATCTCAAGATGGGTGGCAAGGTCGTGTCGAGTGTGATAGTACACCAATATATCATCCATGAAGACAACAACAAAAGAATCCAAATATGGGTGGAACACATGATTTATCAAAGCCATTAAAATTGTTAGCGCGTTTGTGAGTCCAAACAACATGACCAAGTACTCATATAGACCATATCTGATCCAAAAGGCTGTAAGTGGTATGTCCGATGGTCTAATGTGAAACTCATGATATCTGAATCTCAATTCAATCTTCGAGAATAGTCATGATCCTCGAAGTTGATCAAAAAGATCATCAATCCTCAGTAAGGGATATCGGTTCTTAACTGTCAACTGGTTTAGTTTTTGATAATCCTCACAAAGTTTGAGGGAACCGTCCACCTTCTTTGGGAAAAGGACGGGCGAACTCCAGGGAGAAATTCTGGGCTGGATAAAACACTTGGATTGCAACTCCTCTTACTGCCTCTTGAGCTCCTGCAATTCTAGTGTAGCTATCCTATAAGGAGGAATGGACACTGGTGCCACTCCTGGACCAAACTCATAAGATAATTCCACCTTTTTCCCTGGAGGTAGACCTGAAAAGTCATCTGGGAAGACAACCTTGAAATTATTAACCACTGGAGGGAAATCCTTAAGACAACTTTTCTGGTTGTCTATATATAAACTCACAATCTGGGCTGTCACTCCACCTTCCCCGTGATGCTCAGGTCCAGCTCGTCTCTCTTGGATATCCCATTCTCCCTTGTATAGAAACTCTCCATCCACTAGTGACGTGAAACTCACCCTGCGACGATAAAAATCCACAAAGGCTCGAAAGGGTACCAACCAGTACATCCTAAGAATGACATCATAGACTTTCATCTCTAATACATAGAGGTCCCAAAGAAAGTGACACCGACCAACCTCTAGGGAACACTCCTTGCACTGACACACACTTGTCGTTCTAATTCCCAACAGAGTTTCTAAAATCAGGATATCAGAAGAAGGAGAAACACAGAGTCCAAGGCTCTCCACAATGGCCATAGATATAAAGCTATGTGTAGAACCAGTATCGAAAAGTACAGACGATAAAATAGAAGAAATTAGAATAGTACCTCTGACAGTGGAAGGTATGGGATCCTACTTATGTTGGGTCTGTTTCACTATAAATGTCTTCCCAATGTCGCGGCCCTGCGACATAGCCTGGAAACCCTAATCTGACTCGCCCTACTGTCTCTAAGATCCTGGTGGCTCCCTCCCATGGCCACGACTACCACCTCGGCCTGAACATCCTAACATATTCCAATTTTCTGAGTGGTAAGAAGCTATAGGTCCTACTCCAGCACACGGAGTCTGCTTAGAATACCACTCACTAGTCACTGGTGTAAATTCCCTACAAAAACACTGAAGATGGTCCATCTTTCTGCAAGCTCGTCACTCCACTGGGTCACGGGGACACTGGGGTCTCTTTTCCCCCTATTTACCACACTGTTAGCACATTACCTAGCCACCTACAAAATTCTTCTGGAAAGTACTGCAAACATGAGAGAAATACATCTGCCTCCTTCTCTTGCTGGTAGAAAGAGTAACAGAGACCAGTACTGAACCGCCCTGATCCACACCACTAGCTTCCCTCAGGTTATTCTCAGTAATCAGTGCCTGGTTCAAAATAACATGCAATTTAGGCAACCTGAAAACATTAACCAGTGATTGATTTTCATATCCAGGACCATCCTCAAAGTGTATATCCCTCAACATCTCATCACCCATCACAACAGGTGCAAAAAAATGTAGATTGATGAAGTAGGAATAATAGTCCATCACTGACATGGCACCATACTGCAGATTTATGAACTCTTGAGCTTGATCTGCCCTTAGCATCTCTGGAAAAAAAACATTCATAGAAGACTGCCTAAAAATCCTACCATACCATGTCTTAGTGATGATCATTATAGGTGTTAACATCCCACCATCTCTTGATGGAATCACATATCATATAAGTAGCGAGCTTGAACCTCCTCCAAGGAGGCATCTCCAGATGCTCGAAGATCGTCTGTATAGAATCCAACCAGGACTCTGTAGCCTGTGGTCGGCTATCCCCTGAAAACATAGGCATATTCTGCTGCTGGAATATACGCGTCAGCTCTGCCATAGATGTTGCAACCTGCGTTGTTCCCTAAAAGGTTTTCATAAACTGCATTAAGCCTTAACGGAACTGTGCATCCACGCCTGCGTCTTGTATAACAGCTGGAACCGTATCTGGCACTGCTAGAGGATCCATCGGTATCCCATGTCCTACCATCTATGGAGTATAATCATCTCCACTCTCTTGGTGAACAACTCATGGTCATCTCGGCGGCAAGACTCTACAAGGTCAAATGCACACCTTAGATCAAGATTATCAAAGACTAAAAGTTAGGAGTCCAAGAGGGGAATAGGAGAAGGAAATAACTCATGTTTTATAGAAAATGACTACACGGTGTGTATAATTCATACACGGCATGTTCTCATAAGCCATTCACATGGGCATGTACTTCAGATAGAACAGGTCGTGTAACACCCCAAACACACGACGTGTTGTCTTAACACACGGAGTGTACTTGAATCTTTTTCCCTACCTGAGTCCTTCTACATGGTTAAGCCACACAGCTCTCCTAAGATAAGACTACATGGCGTGTTCATGTTTAGCATGGTGTGTACAAGACAATATTTACTGGCCTGTGTTGTTAATGACATGATCTGTGTACCCAGGTTACACTACACAGTGTGTTCCAGATGAACACGATATGTACTAAGATGCCCCAACAGACTCGTGTTGTTGGCCACATGGATGGATACCTGGGTCAGACTACACGGCATGTTCAATCCTAACATGGAATGTATAGCTTAAGGATTACCCATCTGTGCTGTTAGTTACACGGGAGGACACAGGGTCAACCCAACACGGTGTGTACAACTGGTACAAGATGTGTTTCTCCATGAACTTCCCTATCCCGTGTCTCTGTCCCCACTGACTATGACACGGTTAGAGACTACATGGCATGTACATAAGGTACACGGTGTGTACTTAATAAAAACAGTTTCTTCCCAAACAGAAGAACACATGGCGTGTAGTCAAACTACACAATGTGTATTCTGGGTTTTTCTGGACAGTAAGCCTCAGAAACTACTCTGGAGCCTAGAAAAAACACTGAAATGAAGAACAAAGTGCTAAATTCCAATCTTTGAGGGGCCATACTCCCCGCGAACCAAAGATTTGAATCTTATACGTGTTATAACAAGGTAAACAAGTCAATGATCCACCAAATTCTGATTAATGAGGGCCCATAACACCTCAAGACTAGAGTTTGGAGTTCATTCAAACTAAAACTCATTCAAACAATACCTTATCAAATAGCAGGTATTTGTATCAAGGGAACTTTCATAGAAGCATGCATTTTCTAGTACAACAACTATCACAACAACATGTAATTTTTAATGCACCTACGTGGCATGGAAATTATGCATGACATGTGATTCTAACACGTGACTAAATAATGCATCGGATGGAATACCCTTATCTCATCAGGTTGAAACTAAATAAAACTCAATAATTAACTATAAACAGCACCCCACAAGTGCATCACCCATCACTAAAAATCAAATCAACACTAAAATTGAAAAACAAGAAATATTTTAATTAAATGAGGTAGATTGGCTTTTCCCTATACTTGGGATAGCTACTCCCAGGAACAGCTTATTACCAAGTACTAATTCTGTCCTATCCCTAGTTATAGGCTCCAAACAGTAAGTCAAAGAAAAGAAAAACATGCCTCTGATACCACTTTGTAACGTCCCAGATCTAGGTGCCACACAACGAGTGCCACAAATCCGGTTAGTCACATGACCTTAATCGAATTTCCCCAAATGTCGGAGGCTACCAACTAGAAGTGAGGGCCAAGGACTGATAGTATGGAAACTATGCCCTCATTTGACAAAGTTTAGCATAGTAGAACAAATATAAAAACACAAAAGTGGAATCACTAATCAATATAAACCTGAAATGGACAATGGAACTGAAGTAAAAGATAACAAACAGTTATATATGTGATGATGCAACATGTCACTAATTCATAGAAATAAGTCAAAACATGATACTCTACAATCAGATAGAATACAGTACAAGGTAGAAGTACAGCAAAACAAAACCAAAATAGTACAACAGGAGTGCAGCATCATCGTAAGCCTAATCTCGGTCCCACGCTATCTGAATCCTATACAACAATCATGTACCTATGTAGGGACCCTTTCCCTTATCGACACTTGTAGTAATATAATCTGTTTGGGCCCAAGACATGAGCAAAAAAGGATGGGAGAAATAAATCCCTGTAGGCAACCACCAAAGTCATGTGCCCAACTATCGGTGAAAATGTGCAATAGCAGTGTGCAATATTAAAATGCAGTAAACTAGAGAGTACTCAAAAGTAAACATATTTACCATTTACATTTCCAATTAAATAATTATTTAACAATTCCAAGCCTATTCTTTAGCTTGGAAGGTACAAAATAAGAAATCACCATAGTGAATATTCAAATTAAACATTGTCCATAGACATGCAGGTCCTTACCCTCAGGAAAGAAGAAACAAAACCCTCAGGTGACTACCCTCAATCAAAATGAATATTTCCTTCAGGAATATGATATATCACCCTCTGGCAGAGATGTTACGGACATCAGTCATAAGAACATTTCCCTCAGGCTACACAAAGCATTGCCCTTAGGCTAACAAAACCTTGACCTCTGGCATAAAAGAACATAACAAATAACTAGGCCGAGACCAAAGCATAAGAAGCAATTTTAAATATGTTTCCTCTCAAGAAAACTCAAAACATGCTATAATCATGGCATACCCATGGGTATCCTGGCCAAACGGCTAAACAAGGGGAACGCACCCATAGGGTGGCCCTAGATCAAGGCAACGATCCCAAACAACAGTTTATATTTATTTATTTGATTGCCTATGAAATTCTAGGTATCAAAACGAACAAAGTCGCATCCATAAGACACCCCGAATATGGGATCATGGCACAACGGTACGCATAATCAACTCAACAGTTGGAAATAAACACAAGACAACCTACCTCAATCTCCTCTGATCGATATACATGGAAGGCACCTCCCGAGACACCCAAGAATGTCGTAGATCTGAAGTAAATGACTTCTCGTTCAAACCAAAATAACTTCCCTTAGGGAAATAATTATAAGGAATGGTTCTAAAAGAGGAAAGACCTTACATGCACGGTATAAATGAGATTGAAGGTGGAAGAATAAGAGTCTCGATGAGCATTCAGAATCTCCTCTAAACCTCGGCCTCCTCTTTCACTACTCTAGGTGAGTTCTCAACCTACTCTACCGAATAAAGTGGCTACTTCCTGTTTTAATTGAAAAAACATGACTACACGGCATGTACTCTAAAGTACACGACGTGTACTTTCCTTTTAAACTGTTCCTCTGGAGGCTACTTTCCACCGCCCCATTGTTCATTTGTCAACTAATTACGCAGCATGTATTTCTAAGTATATAGTGTATAGTTTGTTTTTTTATCTTTAACTAATGACATGCCTGCACCCCCTGTGTTCTTATTCAACACGGCCAAAGTACACTGTGTGTGTTCAAAAGTACATGGCGTGTACCCATAAATTTTTGATTTTTCCCACATTTCCCTTGGTTTCTCAAAAACACATAATGAAAAAAGGAAAAAAAAGAAACGCGTACCTCAAGAATAAGAACCTGGTTCTTACAAATTTCCCCCTGTGGTCCTAGGTATGATCCCCTATCTGAGTATCATAGTCTTCTTAGACCAGTGAAATATCTTTGGGTAGGGCCCAAATGAGGTAGACCTCTTTGTCGAGTTACTCTGATGATATCATTGCTCATGGAGTGGGATCTCCTATAATTATCATTTCATTAAATAGAATCTAGTGGCTGGTAGTTTGTTAAGGCAATCTAATGGCACAAAGTATCTCCAAAGTATATATGGGTTCTCTCTTTCTCTCTTGGAATATTTTATACATATATTGTTATATCTTGAATTGATATGAATTAGTTGGTTCTTCATGTTTAGAGTTTTCAGGGTATCCTACAGAGTATTGTTATACTCACCCCTGTAAGGGATTTTCACACATGAGTTGTGTCTTGTGTAGATGGAGGCCCTTTTGATGGTGTAATAGGGGGACCGAGAGCAGGTGGATCGTAGTTGGAGCTTGATAGGCTGATGTGTTTATCAAGAGTATACCTTTGATGTAGTCCTCACCCTTAGATATGGTTGGACTCTTTAAAATTTTAGTTATACTTTTGTAAACTACTCTTTGTGGTGGGCTTCTATTTAGCCCTATTTAATTTTCCTTTACTTCATTATTGTACTTTGGTTGTGAGATCTTGCTAGTATTCATGAATTATCTTGGTTGTTTTATATCTAAACATTTTTTTCCTGGAGATGCGTTCATGTGTACATGTACTATAGGCTAATGGATCCCATTTCTGTGATATTCCTACTCGGTGCTAGTCACCATCCTCTGGATTATTGGAGGAATGCTTCAAGTAGTCATAGAATGGGACCCTCTAGTATGAATAATGACATTATTAGAAATTTTTTATGTTTTCAACGTTTTGTATTATTTATTTTCTATTAATTTTTCATTGTGTGTATTTTTTTTACGTTATAGGTATGGTGTATCCGTTAAACGATTATCTATTAAAAAACATTCAATAATATGTTCACATAAAGAGTGTTGAATGATTAATTTAAAAGTACAAATAAGGTTATTTTTTATTCATGATCATGTATATATTACCTTTGGTGATCTGGGGGTACATTGAAGGACATTTAACATTCCATTTTGACCCATGTGATATTTAGCGGTGAAAAGTTTGATCAATATATTACATAAAACATCTATTTTTGAGAAATATGGAATCCCTTATTCTTCATTATGTGGTCTAAAAATATTCAACATAGATCACTTATTATGGTGGAGAACAAATTAATTTAACAAATAATTTTAATTTTAGGTAATTTTTAAAAATTTATTCTTCCTCAATGTCAAAATTATAAGATAATATATGAATACCATATTAGTGGATGAATTGGTCAATCTTAGTTTCTTATTGAGTTATTTTTGGTCACCTGATAATTTTATGTTAAAAACTAATAAAATAATGGTTTTCCAAAACATCACAATCAAAAACATGTTTTTTCACAAAACTTTACTATTCTATATTTTTTAGTCAAGTAATTCATGATGGAATTTGTCATTCTACACAATAAATTTAGAATGAGATGCCTGACCAATGATGAAATTCATTTTACCTAAAAAAATTTGTTCTCTAGAAACATCACATAAAAATAATAAAATAACCCAAATTATGATTAATCAATTTTAATTTATATCCATGAATTATTTTTACATATAAAATATAATTTTAGTATGAATTATATGAATTTACTTGGAGGTTTACAATTTACCCTTAGTTTTGAAGAAACATAAAAAGTAATTAGTCTAGGGGATGTTTTATTTACCAACCAAAAGAAGATAAAAATACTTTTTTGAATGATATATTAAAATTATGTTATAACATGGTAATTAAGATTAATTTAATACAATTATATGGTATTTTAAAATTTTTTGTAATTGATATTTGAAAGAGAGACTACTAAATAATTTCTATTAAAAGGGTTTAGGGAGACTCCTTCATTTGTTTATTGTATATTTTATTAATCAGCCATTAGTGAATTTTATGTTTCACAAAATTGGATAAAAAATCAACTAGATAGTAATTGATACAAAAATAAATGGCAAATATTAGTTTTGATTATAAATAATGAGGTGTATATTGAAGTATTTATATGTGTGGGTGTAAGTATATTGAATAAAAATTTGAATTTACATTAATAAAAAATTGAATAAAATGTAAATTTTTTTTCATTAAGACTGAGAATTATTATTATTATTGTTATTATAGTTAGTTTTTCAATCATTTGAGAAAAACTAGTTCAATTTTAAAAGCTATATTATTTCATGTATCTTATACTTATTTATTTCATAATATATTTTATTTCATATATTTCACTATTTATAAATGATTTTTAATGTTTACTAAAATTATGAAAAAATCACCATTAAATAATTTTTATGTAATTGATATTAATTTTTTTCCTTTTATAAAAATAATTCCACAAGTATGAAAATTTTATTTATTAAATTAAATTAACAAATGATTTACAATTTTCATGTTATCGGTGAATGAAATATTCATTTCTTGGATAATTAAACAAAATATTCTATTATTAATTATAGATTTATAAAATCTATTTAACAATAAAAAATAGAAAATTTATCATTATTATTAGTAATTTATATAAGCAACATGAAGATTATTTATACCCTTCGAATAACCTCTTAATAATAGTCAAATATTAACATTACCAATAATGATATGTTGATAATTCAAATAGATTTGTGATATATTTACTTCTTATATAAATCATAATAAAATTAATTAATTCCCGCATTAAAAACATACTTTTTATAAATTTAAATAACCAAAAAAGTATTTACTCCATGGCTTATAATTTTTTTCTTAGCGATGATGTAAAATCCATTATTTCTACTTTTCACGGACAAAAATTCAAAAAAATGTTTATATCATAGTCATTCTGTTTATTATATTATAATTTTATACTATTAGATCTTTTTTTGAATTTATATCACTAAATATATATTTTATAATTATTAATAAAAAATGTCTTTATTTTTAACATAAAAGTGATTTAAATGTTATTTTTATTAAAATTCATATGAAAAATATTGATTCTTACAATATGATGAGCAAGGATATAACATAATAGTACACTTTAGTTTTATGGTGTGCTTTAATATCATATTTATCTTATATAACAATTTTGACCAACTTTCATAGAAAATAAAATTATGTGTCAATAAGATGACATTATCATGAAGAAGGTAGAATATGTGAAAAGTGGGATGTTTCCAAAGTTGTACATTCATAAAGATGGGTTCTTAAGAATTGAAAATAAAATATAAGTTCCATCAACAAAAAATACGAGGAATTATTTATAAGAGTCTTGTATATCAAATGTTTCTATATAGCATGGGAGTACTAAGATTCCTAGGTATGCATGAATATTTTTTAGATGAGATAATATGAATATTGATACCACATATTCCATAGGAAAAATTATTGGAATGAAATAATCTTTATGCTAAGAAGAAACTAAAAATTGTGGGTTTTCATCGTCTAACTATAATATCTTCAAAATTAGAAAATATGATGTTGCTTTCTACACTTGATTCCTATGGATTCCAAAAGAAATGGATATGTGTGGGTTATCATGTGTTATCATACTAAATTCACCCATTTCCTAGTAATTTGTAAGTATTTATCAATATTTGACATTTTGATTAAAAAATTAATCATGAGTGGGGGATTGTGTTCTAAACAATTTATTCCCTTTTTGAAATTTAACTACGAAATTATTTAAAACATATATTAAAAATTAATTTATATGAAATAAAATAAAAATTTGTTCACACATGAAATGTGATTTTTTATAGTGATTTGGGGTTACAAAATAAATATTGTATTTTTCACCCCCGACACCCAATTTATGTTAGTGTTTTTAATAAAATTATTCTTTCAATCATGGATATTAATAACTTAATTAATGTTATTGACACATATTTTATATATGTTATTTAAATATATAAATTCTTATTATAAGGAATTTTTAATTCTTATCCCAACACTAAGAAATATGAGTTCAATTTAATCAAAATAAATAAAAACATCATCAATATTTTTGGTGTTTTGGAAAATTTGGAATATTTAACTTTCTTTAATAATTTTATGAGGGACATCCCAGGATGATATGATGATAAAATTTCAACATTGGAATATATAAATGAGTTATTTCTTAATTAATTGCATAACACACTTATTTATAATTAGACAATGATTTCTCTATTATCTATTATAAAAAAAACAAGGGGTACTTACCATTAAATCCATGAGAAAACTTATAATTCAAGAAGAAGAAGTTATGTACTCTATAAAATTAGAATATAAAAAAGATATGGATGTTAAGATTAATGGGTTTATCGCTCATATATTAGATAACACAAGGAAATAAAATGTTTGTATAATGGTAAAATCCCTTGAAAATTATTTAGGTTCTATAAAATTGGACACTTTGCTAAAAATTTTAAATAAAACATAGGTAGTGAGTATGAGGATGAAGAGAAATAAGGAAATACATAGATAAATAATAGATGTAAAAGTTTAAAGGATGTTAAAATTTTAGCTCAAGGTAAGAAGATGTCCATTGAAAGTAAAGGAACAAGAATGATAATTAATTATGAGGAATACTAATATAATTATTGTAGTATTACTAAATAAGAAACACTAAAAAAATTATGACGTTCTAGTACATGTTAAAAAACATGAAGGAACGTCAAAAAATAATGAATAGGAAGGTGATTACACTTAAATCGAATAAATGTTAAAGGTATACCTTGTACCATGCCTTAAACATATAAGAAAAATCAGGAATGTGGTAATTTTTTGGAAAACATATGGTGAAAATAGGAATTGCAGAAAATAATATTTTCATAAATGATAATATTATAATTTTGAAATAATTGAAACAATCAATTTTAATGTTATGGGGAATGATATGACATTTAATTATCATGATTAAAACTCACAATAAAGGAATATAGATTAATTAATATATTATCAAGGCAACATTAAGATGAAAATACTCTGAAAATTTTAGTTAAAATTAAAAAAAATAGAAATTAATGATGGATCATTGCATACAATTGATAATTTCATTTCAAAATATTTTGTGAAATCTACTTTAGCTAATCATAAAAATAAAATTATGTTTAATTATGGTTGTGTTCAAAAAACTAAAGTTGTGAATATTCATATTGAGAATAATTTTATGAAATATTCATTTATATAAATGGATAACAAGATTAACATATGAGAAATTTTTTCCTTAGTCTAATAGAGATCAAAAATAGTAAATATAGCATGACCCCAATGCTTTTTTCTTAATTAAGTATCATATCGATATTAAATATCAAGATTAAAGGCTATTGTTTGTGTTATAGAATCTTCAAGAAAAGAAACTATAGTTTTTGTAAAAATATCTCACTCATGAGGAGTATGAATGAATTGATAAGGAGTAACATTGAAAGAACTGGAAAAAAATATATAAGATGATGAAATATTTATAGAAGTAAAAATTAGTGACCAAAAGTTATTCATGTACATATATTGGAAATATATTTGACCATTTAGAAGATTTTTGATGAAGATATGACCAATAAGATCACTAGGATGAAGAATGTGTGGTTATACTTCTAGGAAAACTTTTTCAATATAAAAAAGTAATGGATGTTATGAAAAGGGGAAAAAATATAATTTAAAAATATTTGATGTTTATCTAAATGAAATTTTAAATGGTATTACATTGAGAATTAATAGTTGTTATTCAACTTTTTTGGTATGTGATATAGAGAGTTTGTTTAATATTGAATATCAGTATAAAAGATCATTTAAATTTGGTAATTTTAGTTTTATAGAAGTAAAAAAATCAATATGGTTGATATTTATGATCACAAAGTAAAATATAAATATGTTAAATTTATTGATAGGCTTAACCACGATATAATATGTTAAAGAAAATATTATAAAAATGGGAATGAACTTATATTTATGGTAGAATATTATATCTAAATAATATCAATATTTGGAAGAGTTATCACTATGGGAGAAATATCCAGTGGTTACATATTTCAAATTTGTGACATGAGAAACCCATGTTAGCTGAGTGAAAATAAAGAGAATAAATTGTGGCATATAAGACTTGACCATCTTGGTTAAATGAATTCACATAAAATCTCATCAGAATATATTATCAGAGATCTACCATAGTAGAATATAAAATAACATTTTGTCTTTTAATTATGTAAAGAGGGTAATATGGTACTTGGATGCCAAAAAGGATTGAGATTCGTTCTTACAGATTAGATAAATTTATACACTCTAATTTATACAAACTGATGAGGCATCAACCCAAAGAAATTTATCTTTACAATCATTTTCATTGAAAATTTCAAAAAAATATTTTAAGTGTGATATTTATGAAACAAAAATATGAAGATGTGAATATGTGAAAAATATTCAAAATATAAGTTGATAATAAATATTATAAAGATGAGAATAGTTAATTGGAAGGATTTTACCAATAACACTTTTTATTTCTATCTAGTGATGTATGGTAATAAAAATCCATATAATACAGCATATACTCTCTAGTATAATAGAGTCATAAAAAGAAAAATATTAATTTAATGTATATGAGATAAACAATGCTTTCAAGATATAAACATTCAGAGCTCTTTATGAGGGAATCTGTAAGTATAGCTACACATGTTTATAACAACTTCTTGATGAGTGTAGAATAATATATAACTCTTTATTACATGAGGGTGTATAATGAAACATATGGTAAAGTAATTCACAGTTTTTCAGTGTCCATGTATAATAAAGAAATAATTCTATATTCTGTTCTGTTTAATGAAAATGAAATGAAATTTTTTTTCAAGGGGTATTCATCTAATAAAAAAATTTATAGGTTTTTAAATATTTTACTACATAAGTTGCTTTATTCATATGATTTTAAATTCACCAAAAAAAAGAATTATAGATAAAAGAAATTATGAACAGAAGTAATCGAATAATTAACGAATATTGACATGAAAAATTATTAAAAACCCAATTAAAATAGAATTGGTTATGAGCCTATTGTGTTTTTTACTATTTCTAAATAGTGAAGTGATGGGGAATGCAACACCCTAATATTTTAAAGAAGTATATTGTATTCGATAGAATGTGCAACTTGCAACACCGAGCATAAAACAACCATGAAATATATTTCATGAATTTTCTGCACATGAATAGTACTACCTAAATTATGAAAATTATGTTTATCTTTTGACAATAAATAAAATAAGAATCATTTAAAAGAAAATGAAATTTTTTAGAAAAACAATATTTTTATAAAAAATTGTTCAGTTTCTCTCAGTCAAGATAATTTAAAATTAATTTTTACCAATTTTAGATAATTTATTTTAATATTTTATCTTTTATTTTTAAATAATTATATCAAAATTAGATTATGGTGTATTTTTGGGGTTTTATAAAAAGTTTGATATTTTAATTAATAGTTAGAAGTATAGATTTGTTTTGAAAATATCTATTTAGTTTATATAATTTAAAATGATCGATTATATTTTAAATTGTTTTAAAAGTTTTTTAAGATATATTATTTTAATATTTAACTAATTGGGGAAATTGGAATCAATTTAATATTTATTTTTTATATTATAACCTACTATATATAGGATACTTTTCCCTTTTGAAACCTATTTTTTTTCTTCGCATCTATAGGTCCAAGTTTATATTGGATTCTTCAAGTTGTGTGAATTGAATTTAAGAAAACTGATTAAATATTTTTAATTATCATAATCTATATTATCTACAAAGGAAAAAAAATTCCATTCTGAATAGAAAAAGTACTAAAAATTAATTATCTAGGTTATGTTAAAAAATTATTTATTTGGGGTTAAAATAAGATGATAAGGGTTAGAAATCCATTTTTATTATACATTACCTACCCTAATTAATTATTTATTTCACTCCCAACATCATAGAGACATTGGTTTGGTCAAAAGGACAATCTATGGAGAATTTTGGTGAAAAGATAAAGAATTTTTCTAAAGAAGAGATAAAATTATTAAACAAACATTTTGATATATTTTTTTCATCCACCTCCTTAAAATATTATTAAACCATGATTATATAATAACCTAAAAATATTACATATACTAAGTAGTAATAATGAATGATTATTAACAATCATGTGATAAGATTTTATGAATGGACCATATATAATATTATAAATATTAAAATGGGTGTCTTATAATTTAATAACATTCTCAAAACCATTATACCGAAGGTTTATTTATATTCAACCAAGAGAAAGCAATATTCAAAGGACATCATCTTAATTTACCTTCATTGAGACATATTGAAATTGTATACACCTAATTTCATTTATGTGGTGTATATAATGACTCATTTACATGAAATATCATGATTACTTAATAATTAATTTTTATTTTTATTTTTATTTTGATTTATTTCATCCAAGGGGATTTGATATAAAAGTTAACAAGTGGTAAATAATTGCATATCTCAATTTATTTTCATTGGGTTATATTACTTATTAATTTACATTGATATTATAAGATTATGTGTTCAATGACTTTATAATATATTATGTTGTATTTAGAATTGTTATATTTAGATATAAATTTCATATACATAATCAGTTCATTATTGAATTCTCAATTCAAGGTTATGATCTTTCTCCCGGTTTACATCACAATCTCTTTTTATTCATTATTTTGAACTATTTAATTTCCATTGAATGAAATTATATGATTATTGGATAATAGATATCATTATTTTTTTCTCATATGGTTATTTATAAAATCTTTATTAAATAATACCATTTTCCACTATTTTGTTTTTAATATGATTTAGATAATTTTTTTCATAAAATATTACATTATTTCTATCTTTAGTTGAAAATACTTTTTAATCAGATTCCATGTTTATTAATTTTTTTATAAAAATTTTTAAGTATCTTAAAAATGACATACTGAAGAAATTTTTAACCATTTTTAATTTTTAAAAAAATTTTGAAGGGAATATTCATGTTGTCTTCAAAATAAGGCCCATTTGGCATTTACCAAAAAAGTGAATGGGATCATTTTTTTAATGTGTAAAGCATGAACATAATTTCCATCAATAATAATAACTCATTGTTTCAAATATTCATCTATAATATTCAAAGGTTATTTTCAAGGGAATGTACTTTCAAAATTATTAGTGAACAATTAGTTTTAAAAGGTGATTTTCAAGATGGAATTCATATTTTCCTCAAGATTTTTTAAAGATCTTTTTATGGTATTTATATTAAACAATGAAAAAATATATATATTTTAATTATAATTTAATAAGAACATAAAGAAAATTATTATTTAATTGTAGTATCTTATACCATAATAAAAAGATCGAAAAAAATTTAGTAATAGTTTCTAAAACCATAAATATATCATTTTTATTTATTAAAAAAATGACTTCTCACCCTAAGGCCCCATTCCCCATTGATCCCCCAATAATAGGATCCCTAATCTATATCCCACTCCCCAGGCCCCCTCTCCATTGATCCACAACCACTAGCCACCCTTCTCCACCAAATCCCCTAAGCTGAAACTTTCACCGTTATCCCCCCTTCTCATTAGAGACATTATTGTTTCCCTGACCTTATTTCCTTCTACCATGAGCTTGAGTACATTCCACTATCCCACACTTCTCCCATAAGTCCCCAAGACAGATCCCTCGCCCATGTATCCCCTCCACCCAAAACCCACACCTCTGCTCCCTCCCCACAAATTCTCTCCCCCACCACCTCCCTATAAGCACTAAATAGATCTCCCCCACTCCTCTTACCCTATCACAATGAATTCCAATACTAAAGAACCGACTATAACTTTAAGGTTTCTACTTTTAAGGCATGTGATATCCTATAAGGACTCTTGTATCTACATATTTAAGGATTTCACATCATCTTATTTTTTTTAGGTAGGTGTTTCCATCATTTTATCCCTGTGTTATTCTATTTTGATTGATGTGTGAGGGTTTCTTGTTGTTTCTAGAGTTATACACTTGTTTAGAAGTGGGAATTTATTTATATTTATCAATGCTCATATTCACTTGATAATATGTGAATATTTTCATTGGGAGATGTGTATATATATATATGTGAAAATGTGTATACTGATTAAGGGAAGAATGAATATTAAATTTGTTATTTGATGTTGGTTTACCAAATAAATATTTAATGTGAATTTTAAAATGAATTATAAAGGCCTAATTGGTATTTTATAAAGGTACTTACAAATTATTTTATTTTTAAAATGTTTTCAATTGAATTTTATAGAATGTGTTGTTTTCTATTCATTGCTTGTTTTAAAAAGGAATGTGTTTTTCAGGACATTCATTGATTTAGATATTGTCAATGGCATGAAATGTGTTTTGGAAAGGGACTTGTTCATCTACTGCGTAATGAAATATTTTATGTTATTGTTTATTATTATTAATTATACATTTAGAGAAACATAGGGTTCATGGTTAAGCTAACCTAGATAAGAAGAGGTCATCCACCACATGTAATTATAACAAAGTATTATTTGACAATCCGGCGAGTTAGAGATGTGTTAGAACTCTAAATCAACTACATGAGTGACATATAGTTACTAATTTCACCAAGAAGTAGTGATTCCATGGTGTTTCTCCCATGATTCTAATTTTAATTTATTTATTGTATGGGTTTTCTCTTTATTCAATTTTATATTATAATAATCATGATTGATTTCAATTTTTAACAATGAGATTTTTAAAAATTATATTATTCTTATTATAACTACCTTGTTTATGTTTTTCACTTCCATTTATCTATTTTCTAACATAGTAATACTTATGTGTTTTAATTTTAGTTAACTAAGTGAGGGAGATTATGATATATATGGATAAAAGATAGATCACATTACCGAGGAAGACCTCTCAGTATATTATGGGTTTCAATGAGTTATTTTTAAATTTTCAATCGATCCATTGATGGAAAAATAAGATATCCATGCCCTAAATATAAATATAGAAGATGGTTTAAGGGAAAATATGATTATGAAAACATGTCATAGAAGCATTTACCTTTTCAATATTGTGTAGTATTTTTTCATGGAGAATTGAATGTTAAAGAATGTTTGAGGATTGATGTTAGTAAATAGATTGAGCTCCCAACTTCATCGACAATGGAGAATGAAATGAAAAAACCTTATAAATGAATCTTTTATCATTTCAAGTTAACAACATCAACATCAAATCAAATAAGAGAAACCAATTTGGGGTTCTACAAAGAGTAACAGGAAAAGGATGTTTTTTGGACTATATGACAACTTAATAAATATCATAATATACCATTGGATCCTTCTATTGATTATACAGATACATTTCTAATAGAGAGATCCATCAACCAGAAAAATGTGTTTCATGGTTTATTTGATAACTAAAATTTAAAGTTATGTAATGGATGTCATAAATATTCATAAAATTAATTTATTTGTTGTCCTATATCAAATTCCAATGTATAATTATAAATAAGGTTATTTCCATGATATTGTATATTTTCATGACACATTTACTAAATTTATGATCCTTGAGTAGTTTTCTTATTTGTAAAAATTCATTAACAATGATGGAATGAATATCAAAAAAAATAGAAGCTAGTCCTAATGAATGTATGTCTTACTGGGGAGAGGATTAATATAGATAGGATTGAAAAAAATTATTTATCTATATTTTAGTAAATGGGTGAGTTTGGAAGTTAGGAAAAATATACCACTATTAAAAAAAGATAAAGACATACCCACAATGGGTTTTCATTACTTCCCTTTAAAACCATGATAAAAAAATATTATGCATGTCATCAAAAATGACTGAGCACGTGATGTTTCATTCTATAGATAATAAAAATGATGAGTTAATGTGACATCCAAGAGATTCAAAATCATGGAATAAATTTGTTTCATTATATTTAGATTTTTCATATGACCCAAGGAACATGTGATTGGGATCGGTTTCTAATTAATTCAACCTATTTGTGATATTGAGTACCTATTAAAACATTTAGCTTATCGTTTTGATCACTTATAATCTACAACTATGGATGTGTATGAAAAAAATATCTATTATCATTTCGATGATTATTCATAGGAGGAAATTCTTAGAAATCATATTTATGTACAATTTTATCCTCTTATTGAAGAATTGTACAAGATATGGAGAAACGGTGTTGAGACATATGATAATTTCTCAACAAAAATGTTCAAAAAGAATGATTCTCTAATGTGAACCATTAGTGACATCCTTAGACATAGGAACTTATAATGTTGGAACACTTTCATGGGATTTACATGTCCTCTTTGTAACTTTGATCTTGATCATGAACCACTACCTTAAAGTAAAGAATTTTTCTTCTTATTTCATCAAATATTACTAATTCATATCATAGATTTCAGTTGAATAATTCAAAATTAAATTGGACAATTGGTCATAGACCGCCTCCAATGTCGATGATAGGTTCTTAAATATTGGAAAAATTACTAAATAATGAAACTAAATTTGTGAAGGTGAATCATTTGAAGGATAATTGGAAATGATTTTCAATTGCATAATCAATTAAAATTGAAACACAGAAATGGAAGAAAAAAAGTGTTTTCCTCAAACATTCATATGGGAAATTTAATTTTTTTTGTGTAATAATCTTGATGTTATACATATTGAGTGAAATTTTTGAAAAAAACTTATCTTCACATTACATAATGATATTTTAAAATAGAAGGTTCATCTCAATGCTTAGAATGAATTAGAAATAATGAATATATAGCATGATCTATGTCTTGATGATAATTAAAAGTATGCTCTAAAATTTTTTTCAATTAAAAATAGGGATAAAGATACTTAAAATTGAATTTTAAAAAATTTGAAAGTAAATAAAATGTATTCAATTAACATCTCAAGGTGTGTTGAATTAAATTATCATAGGATACATAAATTGAAAAGTTATGATTCAAATATTTTTTTACAACAGTTACTACCACTAGCATTGTGTAAATTTTTACCTAAAACGTTTACAGTTTTTCTACTCTAATTTAGAAAATTATTCAAAAAACTACATCAAACAAATATACAACCAAATAAATATAAAAACTACAATATATATTTTTACTAATACTTTGTGAAGTGGAGATGATCTATCCTCCAATATTTTTTACTGTCATGATGCATTTAACAGTGCACTTAGTGGAAACTAAAATAGGAGGTCTTGAAAATTATCAATGTGTGTACTGAATTAAGAGGTACATTATTTATATATTTTTAATAATAATTAAATAGTTCTTGGAACATCATTTAATATATAATTGTGTTTTATTTAATTTATTTCCCAAATAAAGTGGTTATTAAAAATCACACATGAATAATAAGGTTCAACCTGAACGATCTATTTATGAAGTCAATTTAGAATAAGAGTGTGTTAATTATTTTTAAAAAAATTCATGATATTGATACAATATTTTTTCAGGATGGATTTGTTGAAAATATATAAACTCATTCTCAAAAAAATTGGAAATAATAAATATTTTGTATAAATGGACGATTAGTTGGGAGGCCATAAAAATTTACACTGAAAAAATGGGTTTATTAATAGAACATAGACATGTTCTACTAATGATTGAAATTATAGATCCAATTATTTAAGATCCTAAGATAAAAACAAATTGATTCCTGATAATTAAAACACAAAAGAATAATGATATAATAAAAACTGTTTATAAAGATCTCATAGAATGGTTTTCATGTAAGAACCTGATTCTTAATCTTGAGGTACGGGATTCTTCTTTTCCTTTTTCCATTTGTGTTTTTTAGAAAATAAGTAAAATGGGAAAAATCCCAAATTTTGTGGGTACAAGTCTTGTACTTTTCCACACGCCGTGTAATTTGGTCGTGCGAGATGAGTACACCGGGCGTGTAGCCCTACCGGAAATTAAAGGTGTAAAAACTAACTACATGCCATGTAGTTGGTATTTACACACCATGTAGTCAATCAGCAGGTGAATAGTAAGGCGGTGGAGGCAGCCACCAGCGGAGAGACAGTACACACCGTGTAATCACAAAGACACTCCATGTACTCATGTCGACGGATGAACAGTGCCATGCTGGCGAAAAGCCGCCAGAGGAATAGTTTAAAAAATGGAAAGTAAACGTCGTGTACTTGAGAGTACACGCCGTGTATTTTTTTCGCTTAAAACAGGCAGTAGCCTCCGCTTTTGACAGAGGATGCTTAAAACGTCAGAGGAGAGCGGGAGAGACGGTCGGAGTTTCAGAGATCATCCGATCGTGCACCGGGAATCCATTTCTGATTTTCCGATCACATTGGAACTGTATGGGTGAGATCTCTCTTCTTTTGGCACTGTTCTTTCCAATTTTTCCCCAAGGGTGAGTTATTTATGATTGAACGGGAATTCTTTTATCCCAGATCTATGTCATTATTGGGTGTTTCTGGAGGCATCATTCTCGTATACCGATCAGAGACGATCGAGGTAGGTGGTCTAGTGTTTGTTTCCAATTGTTGTGGTGAATTTGTGTACTGTTGTGATACGCGCCCATGAATGGGGTGTTTTATGGCTAAGGTCTTCAAGAATTATATACCTAAAATTGTATAGGTATTTGAATGTAATTATAACCTGAAGTTTGGGATCGTTTCTTGGATCCAGGACCACCCCGGGGGTGCGTTCCTCTGTTTAGTCGTTTGGCTGGGTTACCCAAGGGTATAAGGTAAAATTTATCTTGATTTAAATTTTCTTTTATAGGAATTGTATATAATATCTTTCTTATAGGTTGGTCTTGGACCGGTTACTTTATCCTGAGGGAAGTGTTCTTTTTAGCCTGAGGGAAGTGTTCTATTCAACCTGAGGGCAGTGTTCTATTTAGCCTGAGGGAAAACCTTCTGTGCTTGTGGAAATAGATTTTGTGCCTGACGGTGACACTTCATACGCCTGAGGGAAATATCTGTTATGCTTGTGGGAAATTACCTGTAGTTTGTGATTCTGATTACCTAAGGGTAAGGTTTATATGTCTGAGGATAGTGTTATCATGAATGTTCACCATGGTGATTTTCATATGTTATACCTTCCAATTTAAAGCACAGGATTTTCATGGTTAAATTAATATTAAAATGGAAATATAAATTGTATAGTTAGTTACTTCTGAGTACTTCTTAGTTTTTTTCTTTGACTACTGCACACTGTTGTTGCACATTTTTCCACTGACAGTTGGCCACGGGCCTTTGGTGGGTGCCTACTGGGATTTATTTCTCACACCATGTTTGGGTCATATCCTTGGCCCAAACAGACTATATTGTTGTAGGTGTAGACAAGGGAAAGAGCCCCTATACAGGTACATGATTGTTGCAGGGGAGTAGGAGAGCATGGGACCGAACTTAGGATTGTGATACTACTGAGCTCCTATTACACTGTTTTGTTTTGTTTTTCTATACCTTGTACTTGATATGTATTGTATTGTATTTCATTGTATCTTATTATGGCTATTTTCATAGAAAAGTGACATGTTGTATCTTGATATATATATATATATATGACTGTTGGTTCTATTTACTTCAGTTGTCCATTTTAGTTGAATACTGTTTACTGTTTCCGTTGTTGTATATTATTTATCCTTTTTGTTGTGCTACACTTTGAAAAATGAGGGCATAGTTTCCCCACTATCAGACCTCGGCCCTCGCTATTAGCCGACAGCCTCTGGCATTTGGGGAAATGCGATTGAGGTCATGTGACCAACCGGGTTTGGCGCCCCTGTTGAGGGTCACCCGGATCTGGGACGTTACAAAGTGGTATCAGAGGAGGTTATTTTCTTTGACTTACTATTTGTGCCTTAGTCAGGGATATGATGGACATGGTAGTTGGTACTAAGCTGTGCCTGAGAGTAGCTAACCTCTGTGCATGGAAAATCCAGTCTACCTCGTTTATTGATATTTTTTCGGATTTTGCAAATTTTGTTGTTGATTCGATTTTCACCATTGGGTGATGCACATGTGAGTGTGTTGTTTATATGTTATACATGGGTTCTATTTAGTTGCAACCCAATGAGATGAGGGTATTCCATCTCATGAATCATTTAGTCACATGCTAGAAATCACATGCCATGCATAGTTCTACGCCATGTAGGTGCATTAGAAATTGCATGTTGTTGAGATATTTGTTGTGCTAAAAAATCATGCTGTTGTGATAGTTGCATTGATAAATACTTTCTATTTGATAGGGTATTTTTGTGTGAGGTTGTGATAGAATGAATTCCAAACTTTGATTTTTGGGGAGTATGGGCCCTCAATGATCATAATTTGGTGGATCATTGATGAGTTTACATTGTTATAACATGTATAAGATGCCAAAATTTGATTCGCGGGGAGTATGGGCCCTCACGGATTGGAACTTGGAACTTATGTGTTGGTTTCAGTGTTTTTCTGGGCTCTAGAGTAGTTTCTGAGGCTTACTGTCTGGAAAAAACCCAGAATACATGCCGTGTAGTTTTAATTACATGTCGTTTAATCTTCTGTTCAGGAAGAAATAGAAAAATTTAAGTACACACAATGTACACTCAGAACACGCCGTGTAGTCGCTTCCCATGTCATGGATTGTGTGGGCGAGAACACGGGGTAGGGCTTGGCTTGGTAAAACACACCGTGTATCGGTTGTACAGGTCATGTAGTGTTGACCCAGAGACCGCCCATGTAACTAAAAACACGGACAGAGGAAATATTTGTTTGAACACATCATGTCAATTTTGTACACGCCATGTAGGCTGACCCAGGTACCCGGTCGTGTCATAAACAACACGGGTCGGTGTTACCCTTCCTAGTACACGCCGTGTTCTGTCGGGACACACCATTTCGTCTTGACCAGTGAGAGACCGTGTGGAATTAGTTGTGTGGCTTGGGAAAATGGGGTGGTTTACACGTTGTGTGTGGGTGTAACATGTTGCGTAGTGTTGGCCGAGTAGCCGTCCGTGTCACTAACGACACGGGAAGTTGGAAATTAAATCATACACGCTGTGTAGTTTTATACATGCCGTGTAATCTCGATCAAAAGAGAGTCGTGTGTCTTAAGCCGTGTCGAAGGAGCCAAGTTGGGAAGGAGGATTCGAGTACACTCCATGTAGTCCGATGACACGCCGTGTGTTTGGGGTGTTACACGAACAGTTTTAGATAGAGTACACTCCCATGTGAATGGCTTGCGAGAACACATCGTTTTTCTTGTATACATGTCATGTAGTCATGTTTTGTAAATATTGAATGATTTATTTCTCATTTTCCATTTTTGGTCCCCTATTTTTCAATCTTTTATAAAATTAAATCTAAGGCGTGTTTTGACCTTATAGATTCATGCCGCTGAGACGACCTCACATTGTTCGCCACGAGAGCGGCGATGATTATACTCCTGAGATGGTAGGACATGGGCTACCAGTTGATCCTCCAGCAGTTCCAGATGTGATGTCAGCTATTATACCGGGCACAGGAGCTGATTCACAGTTCCGTGAAGGTTTCATGCGGTTTATGCAGACCTTCCAGGGAGCACCACAGACCGCCACATCTATGGAAGAGCTGACGCGTATATTCCAGAAGTAGCATCTGCCTATGTTTTTAGGGGATAGAGGACCGTAGGATGCGGAGTCTTGGTTGGGTTCTATGAAGACTATTTTTTAGAATCTTGAGACACCTCCAGGGTAGAGGGTCAAGATCGCTACATACATGCTGCTTGATTTCTCCAAGAGGTGGTGAGATGTTACCACCCAGACTGAGAATCACTGAGACATGGCATGGGAAGATTTCTAGGAAGCCTTCTATGAATTTTTCTTCCCAGATACGTTGAGGGAAGATTGAGCTTGAGAGTTCATGAATCTGCAGCAGGGCTCCATGTCAGTGATGGATTATTCTACTCGCTTCACCGAGCTACAGAGTTTTGCACCTGTTCTAGTGGGTGATGATACGTTGAGGGCTAGACGCTTTGAGGATGGTCTTCAATATGACATCCAAGAACTGGTGAATGTTTTAAGGTTTCCTACTATGCATTTTATTGTGAACCAGGCACTGATTACTGAGCGGAACCTGCGGGAAGCTAGTGGTGTGGGACAGGGTGGTTCAGCACCAGTTTCTGGTATGATCTCTACCGGTAAGAGGAAGAGGAAGATGGATTTCTCTCATGATGGAAGTACTAGCCAGAGGAATACTTTAGGTGTCCAGGTCAGGTGTTACCAGTGTGGTAAAGAGGGGCACAAGAGACCGCAGTGTCCACGTGACCCAGTGGAGTGTCGAGCTTGCGGCAAGATGGGTCATCTGCAGCTCTTTTGTAGGGTGTTTCTACCAGTGGCTAGTGAGAGGGGTTTTTTAAAGACTCCTTATGTGGGAGCAGGACCAGTTGCTTCTTACCTATCAGGGAACTAGAATGCATTAGGGTGTGCAGGAAGAGATGGTGGTCATGGTCGTGGTAGCTAGACACCAGGATCTCAGAGGCAGCAGGGCGGGATAGCTCAGGGTAGCCAGGCTATGTCGTATGGCCGCGACACTGGGGAGGCATATGCTGTGCAACAGACCCAACAAGAGCAAGATCCTAGGCCTTCTACTGTCATAGGTATTATTATAGTAGCTTCTACTTTATCTTCATTACTTTTTGATATGAGTGCTACACATAGCTTTATATATGTGCCTGTTTTGGGGAGCCTTGGGCTCTATGTTTCTTCTTTTCTGGTGTTATGATGCTAGACACTCTGTTGAGAACTAGAACAGGTGGTGTGAGTCAGTGCAAGGAGTTCCCATAGAGATTGGTGGGTGTCACTTTCTATGGGACCTCTATGTCTTGGAGATGATGAGCTATGATTCCATTCTCAGGATGGACTGGTTAGTACCCTTCCGAGTCTTTGTGGATTTCTATCGTCATAGGGTGAGTTTCACGTCACTAGAGGGCCGAGAGTTTCTATACAAGGGAGAATGGGATGTTCAGGAAAGTCGAGCTGGACTCGAGAATCATGGGAGAGGTGGTGTGACAGCCCAGATTGTGAGTTTATATCTAGATGATCAGGGGAATTTTCAAAATTATTTCCCTCCAGTAGTTTATCATTTCAAGGATGTCTTCCCAGATGACTTTTCAGGTCTACCTCCAGAAAAAGAGGTGGATTTCTCTATTGAGATTGTGCCAGGAGCGGCATCGGTGTTCATTCCTCCTTATAGGATGGCTACACTTGAGTTTCAAGAGATAAAGAGACAGTTAGAGGAGTTATAGTCAAAGGGTTTCATCTGACCCAGTACTTCTCCTTGGGGTTCGCCGATCCTTTTTGCGAAGAAGTTGAATGGTACCCTCAAACTCTGTGTGGATTATCGGAAGCTGAACCAACTTCCGGTTAAGAACCGATAACCCTTACCAAGGATTGATGATCTTTTTTATAAACTTTGGGGAGCATGAGCATTCTCAAAGATTTACTTGAGGTCCGGATATTACCAGTTGCACATTACACCATTTGATATACCTCTCATAGCCTTCAGGATCAGGTATGGTCTATATGATTACTTGGTGATGCCGTTCGGACTCACGAATGCACCAACAGTTTTTAGGGCTTTAATTAATTGTGTGTTCCACTACTATATGGACTCTTTTGAGGTAGTTTTCATGTATGATATCTTGGTGTAATTTCACACTCGACATGACCATGCTACCCATCTTGAGATCGTATTGAGTACACTGAGAGAGCACCGACTATATTCTATTCTCTCAAGGTGCCACTTTTGGATGGACCATATACACTTCCTGGGTCATATTATCTCAGAGGCAGGAGTTGTAGTAGACCCATAGAAGGTGAGATCAGTACTTTCCTAGGAGCAGACTAAAAATGTGTTTGATATACGGAGTTTCTTGGGGCTAGCTGGTCACTATAGGGGTTTTATTCAGGACTTCTCCCACTTATCAGTATCGTTGATGGGTTTGACTAAGAAGAGTGCGATGTTTGTTTGGTCAGAAGATTGTGAGACAACCTTTCAGGTGTTGAAAGGAAGTTTGAACTCAGCACCAATCTTGATACTTCCAGAGCAAGGGAATAGATACACAGTATACTGTGATGCATCAGGTATTGGGCTGGAGGCAGTGTTGATGCAGGGCGATTGATTTGTTGTGTACGGGTCTCAGCAGTTGAGGCCACATGAGAGTAATTACCCGACGCATGACCTCGAGTTGGCTGAAGTTGTTCATGCGTTACGATGTTGGAGACATTATATTTTGGGAGAACATTTTTTGGTGTTTATGGACCACAAAAGTCTCAAGTATATCTTAACTCAGTGTGACATGAATCTGAGACAGCGAAGGTGGGATGAATACCTTCAGTCCTTTGATTTTGAGCTTGCCTATACACCTGGTAAGGGTAATACAGTAGCTGATGCACTGAGCAGGAAGACTCAGACATAGGCAGTACATGAGGCCAGTGTTGAGTGGCAGCTTATGGCTTTGTTCTCTGAGATGCATTTGGAGGTGCATGAGAGTCAGGGGAAAACCTATCGTTCTTCCTTAGTTGTGACTCCTACCCTCTTGGATAGAGTGACGATGAGATGGCTATCGGATTCAGAAGGCCTAGTTCTACGGGAGTCGGTGGCAAGCGAGGACCCTCCTCCTGGTTGGGAAATAGGTGATGATGAGATAATGTGTGTCCATGGACGATTATGGGTTCCAGGGGATATACACGAGGATCTGATGCGAGAGTTTCATGATTCATCTTGGGCAGTGCATCCTTGAGTTACCAAGATGTACCGTGACTTGAGACGTCTGTACTGGTGGCCGGGTATGAAGAACGAAGTAGTTGGTTTTGTTATGAGATGTTCCAACTGTCAGCAGGTGAAGGTGAAGCATCAGAGGCCAGCTGGACGGTTACAACAATTACCCATTCAATAATGGAAATGGGATGATGTCGCGATGGATTTCGTGACGGGGTTGTCGAGGTCACCTCGAGGAAATGATGTCATGTGGGTCGTTGTGGACAGACTTATGAAGGTAGCTCACTTTTTTTCCAATCAAGGAGACCTTCAGTGTTGACGAGCTCGAGAAGCTATATATCTGAGAGGTTGTACGTCTTCATGGGGTCCCTAGTTCTATCATTTTGGATAGGGATTCCCTCTTCACATCTCATTTCTGGAAGAATTTCCTGAGGGCACTGGGTACACAGGTGCTTCTGAGCACAGCTTACCACCCTCAGACCGATGGCCAGTCAGAGCGTACGATACAGGTGCTTGAGGATATGTTGCATAAATGCATCCTAGACTTTGGGGGCTCTTGGGAGAATCATATACCCCAGGTCAAGTTTTCCTATAATAATAGTTTTCAGGTAACTATTGATATGGCACCATATGAGGCTTTAAATGGTAGGTCATGTCGATCACCCTTGTTATGGATAGAGGCAGGTGAGGTAGCTTTACTGGGAACACATCTCTTGTAGGAGACTTCAGAGCAGGTCTAGTTGATTCAGAAGCGGATGGCTACTGCGCAGTCTTGTCAGAAATCTTATGTTGGTCACCACAGATGACCCTTGGAGGTCGTGGTCGGGGATCAGGTGTTTTTGCATGTTTCACCGAGGTTGGGACAAAAGAAAATCAGGAGACAGGGAAAATGTTCACCGAGGTATGTGGGGCCGTTTGAGATTCTGGAGAGAGTCAGGTCGGTTTCCTATCGGTTGCAGTTACCATAGAGGTATCGGGCCAGGCATGACGTCTTCCATATATCTTAGTTGCACCGTTATCACTCAGACCCGTCTCACGTTTTTCAAACCGAGGAGGTTGAGCTATAGGTCGATGCATCCTTTGAGGAGAATTCAATTCGTATTGTTGATATAATCAAGAATGTTCTCCAAGGATAGTCAGTTCCTCTAATATGGTTGCTATGGAAGCACGGTCGAGTGCAGGACGAAACTTGGGTGCGGGAGACCGATGTACGTGATCAGTGTCCAGAGTTGTTTATAGATTTATCTTCGCCACCCTTGGAAGGGAAATTCGGGGATGAATTGCTTTAAGGGGGGAAGTTTGTAAGAACCTGGTTCTTAATCTTGAGATACAGATTTCTTCTTTTCCTTTTTCCAGAGGTGTTTTTGAGAAAATAAGGAAAATATTTTGGGGGTACACGCCATATACTTTGGTTGTGTGGGATGAGTACACAGGGCGTGTATCCCTGCCAGTGATGAAAGGAGGAAAAAGAAACTATATGTCGTGTAGTTGGTATTTACAGGTCGTGTAGTCAGTCGGCAGGTGAATAGTAAGGCAGTGGAGGCAGCTTCTAGCGAAGCAACAATACACGCCTTGTAATCACGAAGACACTCCATGTAATCAAGTCGACGGATGAACAGTTCCACACTGGTGAGAAGCTGCTAGAGGAAGAGTTTAAAAAATGGAAAGTACACACCATGTACTTGAGAGTACACATCGTTTATTTTGTTTTTTTTCACTTAAAATGGGCAGTAGCCTCCTCTGTTCACAGAGGAAGCATAGAAAATCAGAGGATAGTAGGAGAGATGGTCGGAGCTTCGGAGATCAGCAGATTGTGCACCGGGAATCCGTTTCCGCTTCCGCGGATCACGTTGGAACTGCACGGGTGAGCTCTCTCTTCTCTTGGAACTGGTCTTGCCAATTCTTTCCCAAGGGTGAGTTATTTATGTTTGAACTAGAATTATTTTATCCCAGATTTACATCATTCTTGGGCGTTTTTGGAGGCGTCTTTCCCGTATACCAATCAGAGATGATCAAGGTAGGTGGTCTAGTGTTTATTTCCAACTACTGTGGTGAATTTTTGTACTATTGTGATATGCACCAATGAATGGGGTGTTGTATGGATGAGGCCTTGAAGAATTATATACCTAAAATTTTATAGGTATTTTAATATAATTATAACCTTATGTTTGGGATCGTCTCATGGATCCAGGACCACACATGGGGGTGTTCCTCTGTTTAGCAGTTTGGTCAGGTTACCCGAGGGTATACCATAAAATTTAGCATGCTTTAAATTGCCTTGAGAATAATTTTATATAATTTCTTTCTTATATGTCGGGCTTGGCCTGGTTACTTTAGCATGAAGGTAGTGTTATATTTATCATGAGGGCAGTGTTCTATTCATCATGAGGGTAGTGTTCTATTTAGCCTGAGGGAAATCCTTCCGTGCTTGTGGGCAGTAGATTCTGTGCCTGAGGGAGACACTTCGTACGCCTGAGGGAAGTATCTGTTATTCCTGTGGGCAATTACCTACAGGTTGTGATTCTGATTACCTGAGGGTAAGGTTTTTTTGTCTGAGGACAGTGTTATCATGAATGTTCACTGTGGTGATTTTCATATGTTATACCTTTCAAGTTAAAGAACAGTCTTGGAATGGTTAAATGAATATTAAAATCGAAATATAACTGGTAGAGTTAGTTACTTCTGAGTACTACTTAGTTTATTTATTTTACTACTACACACTACTGTTGTGCTTTTTTCCAATGACAGTTGGGCACAGGCCTTTTGTGGGTGCCTACTGGGATTTATTTCTCACACCCTATTTGGGTCATGTACTTGGCCCAAACAGACTATATTTCTGCAGGTGTCAATAGGGGAAAGAACCCCTATATAGGTACATGATTGTTGCAGAGGAGTAGGAGAGCATGGGACCGAGTTTAGGCTTGCGATGCTGCTGAGCTCTTGTTACACTATTTTTTTTTGTACCTTGTACTTGAGTTGTATTGTATTGTATTGTAGGTATCATGTTCTGGCTATTTTCATAGATTAGTGACATGTTGTATCTTGATATATATATATATATATATATATATATATATATTACTATTGGTTCTCTTTACTTCATTTGTCCATTTCAGTTGCATACTGTTTACTTCTTCAGCTGTTGTATATTATTTATTCTTTCCGCTGCGCTACACTTTGAAAAATGAGGGCATAGTTTCCCCACTATCAGACCTAGTTCCTCGCTACTAGTCGTAAGCCTCTGGCGTTTGGGGAAATGCACTTGAGGTCATGTTACCAACCGGGTTCAGGGCACCCGTTGAGGGGCACCCAGATCCGGGATGTTACATTGCACATCTTGTAAGTCCATCAATATTATAGTAAATGTGGATATTAGGTTTAAAATTATACTCATTAATTATAATAAGGTATATTACATATTTTTTATCAATAATACATACACTTAGGATAATGTGTCATCATATTTGAGCTTTCTAACTCGAGGTCCTCTAAAACAGGGTACAATATTTGACCCTTACAATGTCAATGAATTTAAATTTTTTATAGTCAATTGTGAAGAGGGTTTAAAGATTTTTAATAGAGGTATATTTATAGTATCCAAATTTAGATACTATTTAATTTTGACTAATATTATATAATTAAACTAACACCACCATTTTTAAGTGGTTTTCTTCAAATGAAAGTTGGTTGATATTACCATGGGTATTAAAAGAGATTCCATAAAATATACTTCTCTGAACATCTCTCTCTTAATGAATATCAGTGACCATTAATTAGTTGATCCTTATAACTTTTCATCATAGTAAATATTTTTATGTTTTGTAGAATATGTTGCAGATAAAGGGTGGAGTTTAGTGTTTCAAATAAAACAAAGAGACTTGTATGATATGGGTAAAGAAGGGGTAGATTAGACCTCTAACATTAAATCCCATTAAGAACAAGAAACTTACTTATTTTTCGATCATGATATTAAGAATAATATCCTTGGAAGGTTGGATGATGTATATGATGTAATGATAGTTATATATAATGATAGAATTGGAAGAAAAAATTATTCTTATGTGAATTCATCAATTAACTTATAAAGCACCAATGTTATATATTATCCATCACCAGTACTACAGATTTGTTATTATATTTAAATTCATTTTTATGCATGGGTTTTTTTTTATTTTGTAAAATTAAATGTAATATTTATTTATATGTAAATTTATTCATTATTATACCAATAGATATTTTGTAGTCAGGACTGTGTATTTTTTATCATTTCTAAATTTATTTTTCCTTATGAATTTTTCAAAATATAAGTCATGAAGTTATTTTTAATTGTTTAAATGATAGTAATTCCAAGGAATAAATGTTTCACTGGTCGCAATCGACTCCCAGTTGACATATCCTCAACCACACATACACCAAAGGATTCATCAGGATCCCTTCCTATAGAATATAGGACATCCTACATTTTCCCCCCATCATAGTTTCCACACTGATCATTTGCCTCTTGTAAGGGTCTAGAACACCATCTTTCTCCTTCCTATTATCATCAAGCATGTTTACACATTATTTAGAAGGATTAAAAGGTATTGAATCCACTGTGAGGAAATATGTGGTTACTCTTATTTCATCATTATGATATTGGAAGGTGAAAATTATAGGTATAAATTTTAATGGTAATAAAGTTATTGTACATTTTTTATACAAATAACTTTATTTTCATAAAATTTTGAAACAATGTTACTAATAAGACAAATATTAATAGTTAAATTTCTTGAATCTGAATGGATTGAATACTTTCATCCCATTTGATAGTTACAAGGTCCCCACAGATGATGAAATGGGTTTATTAGTCCAAATTCTAAGGTTGTTGGTTGTTGATCCAATTACCATTATGATTACATTTTCTGATTGGTATAATATGCCTTAATATTATAAAAATGAAGTAATTTATTACTATATAAATATAATATCAATACATCTTGTCTTAATTTAATTCTATTAATTAATTAAACTCTAATATTTTAAAAATGAATCTCTTTGTGAAAATGTTATTCAACATAACCGTTTCTGATCTTATACCATATAAGTCGACGTTGAAAATTATTTGTAATAAATGGAAATATTTTAAATAAAAATTATGGAATGAATTAAATGATACATAATTGACCACTAAAAAACAATATTATAAAGAAACAAAATGAGTGCTTGGAGAGTAGTGGAAGGTGTTAATTGATATCCATCTCTATGTGAAACACATGGAAACGAAAAAATTATTATTATATAAATTGTATTTTAAAAATATTCTTGCATATGAAAAAGACATGAAATTTTATACATTACTATTAAATTTTATTTTATTTTTTTAAAATGTTTTTAGAAAAAACATACCATATTAAGATAAACTAATTGTCCCCTAAACTACTGATTCAAAGAGTTTTTCAAGAAACAGATCGACTATGGTTATATTTTTAATTATTAAAATATTTATAACATAACATTATCTATTTGATATATTAAGTAAATTATTTATCTTTGTTTAATGCAATCAAAGAATTTTTTTCATCAAGTCTACCAAAGGGTACTTCGGTTGGATATTCATATGAAATATTATGGGAGTTATGTGAATGATCCTGCCAAATAATTAAGGGTACAAATTCCTTTTTTTTGTAATAACTTATTTTCAATTCTCACAATTTTAATATATATTTATTTAAATGTGAATAATATTTTATTTATCAGTAAAAATAGAATATCAATAGGATTATAATACTGTACAGTCCTTCTCAATTTCCAAGGATGGTCTAGTTGGTTATTCTCTTAGGAAGAAGCATCCTCGTCGCATGTGGAAGATGGGTTTGGGACCAGTACCATTTGAGACCTTTGGCAAGTCACTAGGGATTGTAGCCACATGTACACTTGGTTGTAGTTACTCCCTACCCTGAGCTGGTAAAAGGGAAATTTATATCAATGAAAGGAACAATTCATGAACATGGGATCATAATCTAGTAATTGGGGGCTTATATAAAGATGAAGTTTTTGAATATCATTACTCAGTAGAAAAAATTAGTTGATTTATATCAGAACATGACTGGATGTTTCCCTAAAGATATTTCATTTATGGATGGTTTGAATGGAAATGTAAATCACAAAAGTTTATAATTATTTAGTACAAAAACACTTAATGGTTTTAACTTTTAATTTATATATACTATGCTCTTGAATTTAAAAAAAATTCATATAGATGATGGTAGCAGTGAATGGAGACGAAGACAAAGATGGTGTCGATCATTGTTCCTCAGGTAGTGATGAGGGTTGAATTTTGATTCATTAATGTTGATTGTAATTAAAATAATGACTAGTTGACACAATGATATGGTGATTAAAAAACAATTTTATTGTATTAGGTATGGGATATCTGTATTTATCTTTCATTTCCCGAAATATGTATTTCTGGTTGATTTTTTATGTTTTCTTCCATAGTTTACCTTATAATCATCATTCTTTTACTTTATTAGGTTATTTTATAAATGATTACAGGTAATTAATTCATTATAGTTTTTTGAATTTTTCCATTTTCATAAATTTTATATTAGATTTGGGATAGGGAGATTAAGATTACTGTGATGAATGAAAGGATTTTAATGTGCTCATTTTAGAAGGGAGAGTTAGGTTAGAATGTATAATGAGGAGTTTAGAAGTAATTCACGACTATAAAAAAATTCTCTTATTATATATGGGTTCATTATTTTTGGTTTTCATGAGTTATAGATTTTTCTATACATATATACAATGAATGATAAATGCTAAATTTCATGAATATGAGGGATTTTAAAATTTGTGGTCAAATTATTTCGATGTATCCCTTACATTAAATTTTTTATGACGGTAAGTGGTTCCTATTATTTTCTAGTATTATTTAATCATGATTATATAGTGTTTCAACCTTTCATATGTTTTTAATTTTATTATTATTGTTGGAGTTGTCTGTTTGGAAAGGTGATTTCTAAAAGAATAATTGTAAGAACTCGGTTTTCTCATTCATGTATGGATCGTTTAAATTTTTTTCTAATTCATTATTTTAGACCAAATATGGATGCATAGTGAGTTAGAAAAGGTCTCAAGGGTTTCAGGAGATTGTTCAGATCCCAAAACCTATATTTTTTAAAATAAATTCCTTGTCACGGGGTTAGAGTAAACCATGTAGGAATGGCACATTGTTAGATCTTACAATGCAGATGGTCTACATTTTCAGGTAGAGCTGTCTCAGATGGTTGGTGCACTATTTCCCCATTCGTGTGGAATAATCATGAAATTTCTCCCTTTATCTAGGTACACATTCATGGTTTGTGTATATTTTCTCAAACTATGAAGACAAACTGTACAAATTCTAAATTTTGGGTAATTTTACCATTTATCCCTTAATGATCTAATTAAACCTCCCTTATTCCTTAATCATATTTCCAACATGATTAGCCTCCATTTCTTTCATTTTGTGGATTTTTGAAGTCCTATGATATAGATCAATAGATCTCATTAATTTGGGATCCATTCGAGCATTTTTTCATCATGATGGAAGTACAATGGTATGTACTTGAGTCTGTTTAAACTGTTCTTCTTCTCTATTTCCCTCAACCTAGTTATCTAGGTGTGTGGATTTTTTCTTTTTTCTTTGATCCACTCGATTATAAGACAAATTATAGGATAAAAATGGAGTATGGGAGTCATAAAAGTCTAAGGGAGGTGGTCTACAATAGATCTCTCAAGTTAATTCATTTCAGAATATGTCATGTGGGGCATCTCAATTTCATCAGGCACTGTTTATTGAATTTATATGTCATACTTATATTCATTGTACCATATGGTTATGCTCTTTATAATATGTGATTATTTGGTAGTGGTTACTTCAACAACTCCATCAATCCAATATAGGATAATCCTAATTTTTTTAGGGTTTTGACATGTTTGAACCACCATTTGGGCTGGCCTTGGCTTGACCTTCCTAAGGTAACTATTTTCTATATTAAATGGATTGATTTATATTTTGAATTTCATAATGAAAAGAATAGTGTATTTTCACCACATCACCTGCCTCATGTATATTCTTCAATTAATAATCAAATGTTAAATGGACATTTGAAATCATAGTAGTATATGATTTGTCCTTATTAAATATGATTGAATAATAGGTTATATGTACATAACACCCCTTACAATGTTAAAGAAATGTATCAGAATGAATATTGATTATTTAAATGTCATAAATGGATTTAATTAATGGTTTCATTCTACTTGTCCTTATCACACTAATGAATGGAATGTATTGAACCAAATGGACTTATTAATTAATTATTAATTGATAAAATGGTTTCATGATCATTGAGACTTTTCACACAAATGAAAGTTAATGTATTGAACTTTATGAATTATATACGACTTCATTATCAAAATAGGAGTGGCCTAACTTGAGATTTCCTTGGATTTCTGAGGGAATGTCTTAATCACTCGAGGACCCCATTTCGAAATCTATGATACAACTTACTTAGGTTGTGACCCACCTAGAACCTGATCTTTTTCTAAATATGGATGTTTGGTATGATAACATAGGATTCATCATGTATTACTACAAGACACCTTAGATTCACTTCTTATATCTAGAATTGATAAGTATGTAGCATGGTTAAATCCCATTAGGCCTAGTCATTGATTGGCCCCGTTTTACATTGGAATAACTCCTTAGACTCATTAGGCATCTTATTGTGGAATATGAAGGACTACGATCCTTGGATTACACTCTTACCCTTAGCTCGACTATAGTTATTACTGAGTTGGTGAACCTTAATGTCTATGTTACCTTGCTTATTACCTTGGAAATTTATTATTAAATATCATTATAGGTTTCTTTGTTATGTCTCAGAAACTTTATAATGTCTATCATGTTACTTATTATAAATTTGTTAACAATCAAATAATGAATTTTTTACAAGTTCTGACCCCAGTAGAGGGAAGAAGAATATTCATGGATATTTAGTTACATTGTACTGATTTACTTTATATATATGCATGATTGAACACATTTACACACTACTAAAAAAACCACCATTAGCGACCGCCAATGGGGGTCGCTATAGTGAAATTTTTTTTTAAAAAAAAATTTCCACTGAAATAAATAAATATATATATATATATATATTAAAAAAAATATTCACATATATACTATTAAATAAAATATTTTAAATATATATACATATATATAATATATTTTAAATGTTCTAATATATATAATATTAAATATATGTATAATATCGAATCATTGCGCTATAATAATTTAAAACCCCCGATTTAAGAAATGCTATCATTTTAGGTTTTTCGGAGCACGTTTGCTCCGAATTCGACCGCCGCACGCCGTTTTGGTGTTTTATGACTCCGGAAACGCCTTTCCGGCCGCCGCGGGCAAACGGCACCTCCGATTGATGTGTCGTCTCTCCGACCATTTCAAAATTCATGCAACGGATGTTGTCATGCGGTTTCGTGGCATTCGGAGGTCGTTCGGGTGGTTTTGACCCCCCAACGCGCAATTTCAGCGCGCACCGAGCTGCTGAAAACGATGCATTCAGTCGTGCCGCACGCACCGCACGTCCGATTAACGTTCCGCCTCCTCCTACATCTCAGGAATAATATTCCTATAATTCTCGTGCGGTTTGAGGTTTTTCGGAGCACGTTTGCTCTGAATTCGACCGCCGCACGCCGTTTTGGTGTTTTATGACTTTAGAAACGCGTTTCCGGACACCGCTTTCAAACGGCACCTCCGATTGACGTTCCATCTGTCCGACCATTTCAAAATTCACGCAAAGGATACTGTCGTGCGGTTTCATGGAATTCGGAGGTCGTTCTTGTGGTTTTGACCCCCCAACGCGCCATTTCAGCGCGCGCCGAGCTGCTGAAAACGACACATTCGGTCGTGCCGCACACACCGCACGTCCGATGGACGTGCCGCCTCCTCCGGCATCTCAGGAATAATATTGCTATCGTTATCGTGCGGTTTCAGGTCCTTCGGAGCACGTTTGCTCTGAATTCGACCGTCACACACCGTTTTGGTGTTTTATGACTCCGGAAACACGTTTCCGGCCGCCGCGGTCAAACGGCACCTCCGATTGACGTACCGTCTACCCAACCATTTCACAATTCACACAAAAGATGTTTTCGTGCGGTTTCGTGGCATTCAGAGGTCAGTCGGGTGGTTTTAACCCCCCAACGCGCCATTTCAGCGCGCGCTGAGCTGCTGAAAATGACGCATTCGGTCGTGCCGCACACACCGCACGTCCGATGGATGTGCCGCCTCCTCCTGCATCTCAGGAATAATATTCCTATCGTTATCGTGCGGTTTCAGGTTTTTCTGAGCACGTTTGCTCTGAATTGGACCACCGCACGCCGTTTTGGTGTTTTATGGCTCCAGAAACACGTTTATGGCCGCCGCGGTCAAACGACACCTCCTATGGATGTGTCGTCTGCCCTCCCATTTCACAATTCATGCAACGGATGTTGTCGTGCGGTTTCGTGGCATTCGGAGGTCGTTCGGGTGGTTTCGACCCCCAAGGCGCCATTTCAGCGCGCGCCGAGCTGCTGAATACGACACATTCGGTCATGCCACGTGCACCGCATGTCCGATGGACGTGCCGCCTCCTCCTGCATCTCAGGAATAATATTCCTATTGTTCTCGTGCGGTTTCAGGTCGTTCGGAGCACGTTTGCTCCAAAATCGACCGCTGCATGCCGTTTTGGTCTTTTACGACTCCGGAAACGCGTTTCCAGCCGCCGCAGTCAAACGACACCTCCAATTGATGTGTCGTCTCTCCGACCATTTCACAATTCACGCAACGGATGTTGTCGTGCGGTTTCGTGGCATTCGGAGGTCGTTCGGGTGGTTTTGACCCCCCAACGCGCCATTTCAGCGCGCGCCGAGCTGCTGAAAACGACGCATTCGGTTGTGCCGCGCGCACCGCACGCCCGATGGATGTTCTACCTCCTATTCATCTCAGGAATAATATTCCTATCATTCTAATGCGGTTAGAGGTTTTTCGGAGAACGTTTGCTCCGAATTCGACCGTCGCACGCCGTTTTGGTGTTTTATGACTCCGGAAACGCGTTTCCGACCGCCGCGGTCAAACGGAACCTCTGATTGGCGTGCCGTCTGTCCGACCATTTCAAAATTCACGCAATGGATGTTGTCGTGCGGTTTCGTGGCATTCGGAGGTCGTTCGAGTGGTTTTGACCCCCCAACGCGCCATTTCAGCACGCGCCGAGCTGATGAAAACGACGCATTCGGTCGTGCCGCCCGCACCGCACGTCCGATGAACGTGTTTCCACCTCCTGCATCTCAGGAATAATATTCCTATCGCTCTCGTGCGGTTTCTGGTCGTTCGGAGCACGTTTTCTCTGAATTCGACCGCCGCACGCCGTTTTGGTGTTTTATGACTCCGGAAACGCGTTTCCGGCAGCCGCGACCAAAAGGCACATCCGATTGATGTTCCGTCTGCCCGACCATTTCAAAATTTATACAAAGGATGTTGTCGTGCGGTTTTGTGGAATTCAGAGGTCGTTCGGGTGGTTTTGACCCCCCAACGCGCCATTTCAGCGCGCGCTGAGCTGCTGAAAACGACGCATTCAGTCGTGCCGCGCGCACCGCACATCCGATGGACGTCCCGCCTCCTCCTGCATCTCAGTAATAACATTCCTATCGTTCTCGTGCGGTTTCAGGTTTTTCAGAGCCCGTTTTCTCTGAATGGGACTGCCGAACACCGTTTTTGTGTTTTATGGCTCCGGAAATGCTTTTTCGGCCGCCGCGGTCAAACGGAACCTCCGATTGACGTGTCGTATGCCCGTCCATTTCAAAATTCACACAACGGATGTTTTCGTGCGGTTTCGCAGCATTCGGAGGTCGTTCGGGTGGTTTTGACCCCCCAACGCGTCATTTCAACGCGCGCCGAGCTGCTGAAAACGACGCATTCGGTCGTGCCGCGTGCACCGCACGTCCGATAGACGTGCCGCCTCCTCCTGCATCTCAGGAATAATATTCCTATAGTTCTCATGGGGTTTCACGTCGTTCGGAGCACGTTTTCTCTGAATTCGACCGCTGCACGCCGTTTTGGTGTTTTATGACTCCAGAAACACGTTTCGGGCCGCCGCGGTCAAACGACACCTCCAATTGACGTTCTGTCTGCCCAACCATTTCATAATTCACACAAAGGATGTTGTCGTATGGTTTTGTGGCATTTGGAGGTCATTCGGGTGGTTTTGACCCCCCGACGCTCAATTTCAGCGCGCGCCGCACTGCTGAAAACGACACATTCAGTCGTGCCGCGCGCACCGCACGTCCGATGGATGTGCCGCCTCCTCCTGCATCTCAGGAATAATATTCATATCGTTCTCGTGCGGTTTCGGGTTTTTCAGAGCATGTTTTCTCTGAATTGGACCGCCGCACGCCGTTTTGGTGTTTTATGGATCCTGAAATGCGTTTCCAGCCGCCGCAGTCAAACGGCACCTCCGAATGACGTTCCGTCTAGCCGACCATGTTAGAATTCACGCACCGGCTATTGTCGTACGGTTTCGTGGCATTCAGACGTCGTTCGGGTGGTTTTGACCACCCAACGCGGCGTTTCAGCGCGCGCCGCGCTGCTGAAAACGACACATTCGGTCGTGCCGCGCGCACCGCACGTCCGATGGACGTGCCGCCTCCTCCTGCATCGCAGGAATAAAATTTCAATCGTTCTCGTGCGGTTTCAGGTCGTTCGGAGCACGTTTTCTCCGAATAGGACCGCCGCACGCCGTTTTGGTGTTTTATGCCACCGGAAACGCGTATCCGGCCGCCGCGGTCAAACGGCACCTCCGAATGACATGCCGTCTCGCCGGCCATTTCACAATTCACGCACCGGCTGTTTTCATACGGTTTCGTGGCATTCGGAGGTCGTTTGGGTGGTTTTGACCACCCAACGCGACATTTCAGCACGCACCGCGCAGCTAAAAACGACACATTCGGTCATGCCGCACGCACCGCACGTCCGATGGACGTGCTGCCTCCTCCTGCATATCAGGAATAATATTTCTATCGTTCTCGTGCGGGTTCAGGTCGTTCGGAGCACGTTTGCTCCGAATTGGACCGTCGCACGCCGTTTTGGTGTTTTGTGGCGCCGGAAACGCGTTTCCGGCCGCCGCGGTCAAAAGGAACCTCCGAATGATGTTTCGTCTAGCCTACCATTTCACAATTCACATACCGGCTGTTGTCGGACGGTTTCGTGGTATTCGGAGGTCGTTCGGGTGGTTTTGACCCCCCGACGCGCAATTTCAGCGCGCGCCGCACTGCTGAAAATGACACATTCGGTCGTGCTGCGTGCACCGCACGTCCGATGTATGTTCCGCCTCCTCCTACATCTCAGGAATAATATTTCTATCATTCTCGTGCGGTTTCAGGTCATTCGGAGCACGTTTGCTCCGAATTGGACCGCCGCACGCCGTTTTTGTGTTTTGTGGCGCCAGAAACACATTTTCGGCCGCCGCGGTCAAATGGAACCTCCGAATGACGTGCCGTCTGTCCGACGATTTCAAAATTCACACACCGACTGTTGTCGTACGGTTTTGTGGCATTCGGAGGTCGTTCGGGTGGTTTTGACCTCCCGACGTGCAATTTCAGCGCGCGTCGCGCTGCTGAAAACGACACATTCGATCGTGTTGCACGCACCACACGTCCGATGGACGTGCCGCCTCCTCCTGCATCTCAGGAATAATATTTCTATCGTTCTCGTGCGGTTTCAGGTCGTTCGGAGCACGTTTGATCCGAATTGGACTGCCGCACGCCGTTTTGGTGTTTTGTGGCGCTGGAAACATGTTTCCGGCCGCCGCGGTCAAGCGGAACCTCCGAATGACGTGCTGTCTGGCCGACCATTTCACAATTCACGCACCGCCTATTGTTGTACGGTTTCGTGTCATTCGGACGTCGTTCGGGTGGTTTTGACCACCAAACACCGCATTTCAGCGTGCGTCGCGCTGCTGAAAACGACACATTCGGTCGTGCCACGCGCACCGCATGTCCGATGGACGTGCCGCCTCCTCCTACATCTCAGGAATATTATTTATATCGTTCTCGTGCGGTTTCAGGTCGTTCGGATCACGTTTTCTCTAAATTGGACAGCAGCACGCCGTTTTGGTGTTTTGTGGCGCCGGAAACGCGTTTCTGGCCGCCGCGGTCAAACGGAACCACCGAATGATGTGCCGTCTAGCCGAACATTTCACAATTCACGCACCAGATGTTTTCGTACGGTTTCGTGGCATTAGGAGGTCGTTCGGGTGGTTTTGACCCCCCAACACACCATTTCAGCGCGCTCCGCGCTGCTAAAAACGACACATTCGGTCGTGCCGCGCGCACCGCACGTCCGATGGACGTGCCACCTCCTCCTGCATCTCAGTAATAATATTTATACCATTCTCATGCGGTTTCATGTCATTCGGAGCACGTTTTCTCCAAATTGGACCGCCGCACGCCGTTTTGGTGTTTTATGGCGCCGGAAACGCGTTTCCGGCCGTCGCGGTCAAACGGAACCTCCGAATGATGTGTCGTCTGGCCGACCATTTTACAATTCACGCACCGACTATTGTCGTACGGTTTTGTGGCATTCGGAGGTTGTTCAGGTGGTTTTGACACCCCAACGCGCCATTTCAGCGCGCACCGCGCTGCTGAAAATGACACATTCGGTCGTGCCGCGCGCACCGCACATCCGATGGACGTGCCGACTCCTCCTGCATATCAGGAATAATATTTTTATCGTTCTTGTGCGGTTTCAGGTCGTTCGGAGCACGTTTGCTCTGAATTGGACCGCCGCACGCCGTTTTGGTGTTTTATGGCGCCGGAAACGCGTTTCCGGCCGCCACGGTCAAATGACACCTCCGAATGACGTTCCGTCTGGCCGACCATTTCACAATTCACGCACCGGCTGTTGTCGTACGGTTTCATGGTATTCGGAGTTCGTTCCGGTGGTTTTGACCACCCAACGCGGCATTTCAGCGTGCGTCGCACTGCTGAAAACGACACATTCGGACGTGCCGCCTCCTCCTGCATCTCAGGAATAATACTTCTATCGTTCTCGTGCGGTTTCAGGTCCTTCAGAGCATGTTTTCTCTGAATTGGACCGCCGCACGCCGTTTTGGTGTTTTATGGCGCCGAAAACGCGTTTCCAGCCGCTGCGGTCAAACGACACCTCCGAATGACGTGCCGTCTGGCCGACCATTTCACAATTCACACACTGGCTGTTTTCGTACGGTTTCGTGGCATTCGGAGGTCATTCGGGTGGTGCGGGGGTGCGGGGAGCTGTTCGGGGGTGCGGGGGGGGGGGGGGGTGGGGGGTGTACGGCGGGGCCGGAGGGGGGGGTGTACGGGGGTGTGGGGGGGCTGTACGGGGGTACGGGGGGCTGTACGGGGGTGCGGGGGGGGGGGGGGCTGTCCGGGGGTGTGGGGTGCTGTACGGGGGTGCCGGGGGGCTATACGGGGGGGGGGGGGGGGGGGTGTACGGGGGTGCGGGGGGATGTACGGGGGTGCGGGGGGCTGTACGGGGATGCGAGGGTGCTGTCCGGGGGTGCGGAGGCTGTACGGGGGTGCCGGGGGGCTGTACGGGGGTGTGGGGGCTGTACGGGGGGTGCGGGGGGCTGTACGGGGGTGCGGGGGGCTGTACGGGGGTGAGGGGGGGGGGGTGCTGTCCGGGGGTGCGGGGGGCTATACGGCGGTGCTAGGGGGGGGGGCTGTCCGGGGCTGCGGGGGGCTGTACGGGGGTGACGGGGGGGGTCTATGGGGGTGCGGGGGGGGGGGGGGGGGCTGTCCAGGGGTGCGGGGGGCGGTACGGGCGTGCCGGGGGGGGGCTGTATGGGGGTGCGGGGGGCTGTAAGGGGGTGCGGAGGGGGGGGGGGCTGTACGGGGGTGCGAGGGGGCTGTACGGGGGTGCGGGGGGCTATCCGGTGGTGCGGGGGGCTTTACGGGGGTGCCAGGCGGGTTGTATGGGGGTGCGGGGGGCTGTACGGGGGTGCGGGGGGCTGTACGGAGGTGCGAGGGGGGGTTGTACGGGGGTGCGGGGGGATGTACGGGGGTGCCGGGGGGGGCTGTACGGGGGTGCGGGGGGTTAGAGTTTTTAAATGCACTCCTTAGATAATATTAGCTATCATATAATAAACAAGAAAAGAAAGAAATTATAAGTACACAACTTTCTAATTTAAATTAAATGAATAAATACAGTACATCAATGTCAACCCCACCAGTAAAAACAAAAAACATATCTCGTGAATATATGATGTGTCACGCGTTGTCATCACTGCTACCTCTTTCTGGTGGGCCAGGGGCCTACGACAAATAAACATTCTAAATATTTTAATAACAAAAATAATTTAAATTAAATAAATAAATACAGTATATACCTGCGTCATATGATCCCCTGGACCATCAGCTCGACGCACATATTCCCGCAGTGCTCTAACCTCAGCTGTCAATTGCGCATTTGCCTCCTCAAAAGCGTGCAGCCGTGCCTCAAAATCTGACATCTGCTATGTCATATGAGCAATAGCAGGACTGACAACCGCAGCGCGTGACACTACATAACGAGGAATTCATGCACCATAGGTCAAACTATAGCCATGCCCGTCCCGACCGATAATGCGATGAAAGATCTCATCCCGTCGCATGGGAAGCTGTCGCTGGTCCTCTGGCAGATGTTCTAACTCAGCTTCAAATTGATCCTGTGAAATATTTAAATATATATAAATATATATATGTTAATATATAGATTTATGTAATTATTGGTAAGTACAGACACTTACGATCAATGCTGCAACCTCTGGATCATTGCGATCACGAGTCCTCCTCCACACCGACATTTTATCAGTTGCTGCACCTTGCTCTCGCAACTGTATATTAAAATAATATAAACACAAAACCATATTAATTAATAAATTAAAAAATGAATAATATATACCTCATGTCAGATCTGAGACACGTGATGAGCCCCGAGCCTATGAGGTGGTCCCTGCAACACTCGATTCTCAGAATGGCATGTTGACACCTCCTACATTCAATTCATTCAAATTTCAAACAAATCACATATTCCTGAAAATATATATACACCAAAATAATTAATATGCAAATCGCAACACCGTCAGTAGACCAATATGCAACCAAGTCACGCCACTGAGCCGGGAGGACACAGCTCGGGACTTTTTGCAAAATGTCTAGGGCACCCACATTTGGTACCCAGTGGTCCCTCTTCACTTTGCCTTTATAATCTTTCCACATCTTACGGCATTTTCTCATACACATGGGACGAAACTCTTCAGGGCATACTTTCAAATTTTTATATAAAGAAAATAATCAAACATATTAGTATTCTTTATACATAGAAAATAAAGTAAAATGATTTTCTTACCTGAACCTCCCTCCATAGACGATCTAATGTGTCCTGAGCGATAGAAGCCCAGTCACGTGTGGTCAATGGGAATCGATGTGGGTCACGTATGATATGACCCAGCTGACGAATAAATGTCAGGGCATTTGGTCCCACAGGATGAAAAACCCCATCAAATGAAACATCTATCGTCGTGTCGTAATTCCATGATAATATGCCATGACCAGGGCCTCTCCTGTGAGAGGAAGAAGCAGCCGAGTCTGATCCTATTGAAACCAATTTTATATATAAATTGACAAATGTTATATATATATATATATGTATGTCAATTATATAAAAAATATAGACAATGACATTCAAACATACCTCGACCCTGAGACGTAGATGCCTCAGATAGATGATGTGGATCTTCTGCCTCTTCCTCTGACATGTCTGCAGTCATAGAAAACATCAGTAATGAGTCCAAAGTGTTTAAAAGATATATTGGATTGTTCTTAAAAAATCAAACTTGTACAAATGTTAATCAAACAAAAAATGGATTGAATAATTAGTTGTGAATGAATTTTAAAAAATCAGAAAGTTAACAAAACAGATATACAAATTATGTACAAAACCAGTCAATGCATAGCCAAATTTCAGATAGAACTAATAAAAATTCAAGCAGCACATGAATCAGATGAAGAATACCTCAAAGGGATGATACACCGACCATAACATCAATAAATCAAGAGTAAAAACAACCTAAATATTTATGATTGAATTAACTTAAAAAAGTGAGGATTAAAACTTATAAATATTAATAAAGTGATTAGATAATTTATGATATCCTAGGACATTCTACTGAATAGCGGGAAAACAATTATACCTTCCATTAAGAATGAAAATCAACCGTTTCTCCTTCAAAATCCGCTCTAACCCAATAAATATCTTCTTCACGTTGAACTACGGTATGTTGATCAAGTTTTTGGTAAACAAACGGAACAGTCTCGGGTTCATCTTCTTCAAATAAAAACACTCCTCGCCGAGACATTTTGACAACAACTTGCCAACTTGGATCCGAAGGCAAAGTAACGAAGAAAACTTGTTCCTCTTGTGATGTCAAAATGAAAGGTTCATTCTCAACTCGTTCATTATTTCTGTATAACATATAGTTAAAATTCACCAATGAAAACTGATATTGATCGAATTTACATCCACGCACTAGATCTACCCAATTACACTTTAACAATTTGTACTTCAAACCGTGTGTGTATACAACATCAATGATGTCTATCAATTGACCATAGTAATAACCAGAATCGACAAAGGTACAACCGATGCCACTGTTTTGTGTTGCTCGTTTGTTGTCAACATATTTAATGCGAAATCGAAAACCATTAGCATCAATAGCTTTATAACGACGAGCTGTTATAGATGGACCCTCAGCCAGTTGGATAAATACTTCAGGTAGTGTGGGGTCCCCTAACTCCCTCAGCTTACGAACCTACATAATTTATAAAAATCAATACTGATATATGAATAAAGAATTAGTATAATACTTCACTCATAATGAAAATCAATTTATACATACATAATCCTTGAACCAATCATGAAATGATGCATAATGAGATTGTTGAATTTGCAACTCAGTCGCACGATGCATCTCTTCTTTTATCTCATTAATGTGTTTCCTGCAAATGATAAAACGGTGTTTAAAAGATCATCTTATTCAAACAAAACATGTAAAAGTTATACAAGCACATTGAAAAGATACTTACTGCATTAATGGTGCAAATGATGGAGTATTGAACAAGATATATCGATGTGCTTGTATCCACTCGATGTTGTCCATATCAAATGTGGTTCCTTCTCCAACTCGACCATCATGAATCCGAGAGGGCTTATCTAATTTTGTTTCAACATCTGTAAGATATTCATAACAAAAGGTAGTACACTCATCCATCAAATAACCATTGGCTATTGATGCCTCTAGACGAGCTCTGTTGCGTACAAATCTTTTCAATGTACTCAAATACCGTTCAATAGGATACATCCACCTGAATTGCACTGGACCAGCAGCCATTACTTCATCAGTTAGGTTCACTGTCAAGTGGACCATAACATCGAAAAAGGAGGGGGGGGAATGTTTCTCAAAGTGACAAAGCGTAAGTACAATTCGGTCATGAAAACTTTTTAAATCACTCATTCGTTGATTTCTTAAACAAATCTGTTTAAAAAACTTACTCATCTCAATCAAGGGATGAACAACATTGGGGGATAAACAATCACAAATTTCGATTGGAATCAACTGCTGAAGTAATATGTGATTTTCATGACTTTTCAACCCTTGCAATGTATTGCTCGTCAGATTCACACACTTTTAAATATTAGAAGAATAACCATCAGGCACCTTGACCATCTTCAAAATGGAAAGAAATGTCTCTTTCTCCTCTGTTGTCATCGTATACTGTGCAGCAGGCATATATGCCTGGTTTCCCTCAGCTAACTGTAAATGCAACTGTTTCCTTAAAACCATTTCTTCCAAATCACGGTGTGCATTAACATGGTCCTTTGATTTTCCACTGACACCTAAAATGGTCCACAATATGTTATCACAAACCTTTTTTTCAATGTGCATGACATCCAAATTATGCCTCAACATGTTAGTTTTCCAATACGGAAGACTATAAAAAATACTTTTTTTTCCAATTGTGACTGCTCTCCCTACCCGCAGCAAGAATATTATGTACTGGAGGAGCCACCAAATCCTGAATTTCATATACCGTGTGGATGTTTTCTTCCTTAATCTGCGATAACATTTCGACTCCTGTCATGATCTTTGGTGCTGGGCTAAAATCTCTAGAACCATCAAATGCCACTCTGTCCTTTCTGAATCTGTGCTGAGGAGGGAGAAAATGCATGTGACCCATGTATGCCCATTTTTTGGAATGTTTAAGCCATACAGATTTTTTACTTTTATTGCAACAAGGGCAAGAAAATTCCCCTTTCGTACTCCAGCCTGATAAATTTTCATAAGCTGGGAAGTCATTGATTGTCCACAATAAAGCAGCATGTAGTTTGAACATTTCATTCGTTTCGCAATCACAAGTCATCACACCATCACCCCAAAATTCATTCAACTCATCAATCAATGGCTGAAGGTAAACATCAATCTAATCCTCTGGACTTTTAGGTCCATCAATAAGAGTGGAAAGTAATATAAATTGTTGCTTCATACAAAGCCACGAAGGAAGATTATACGGAACCAACACCACGGGCCATGTGCTATGAGTTGCACCAACGATAGACTTGAATGGATTGAAACCATCTGCTGCCAATCCCAATCGGACATTACGAACATCTTTAGAAAAGTAGGGATGTCTCTTATAAAGATCCTTCCATGCATGAGAGTCTGCCAGGTGGGTTAACATATCAATTTCATCAACTCTTTCTGCATGCCATCTCATTAAATTAGAAACTTTAGATGATATAAAAAATCTTTTCAACCTCGTTTTAAGGGGAAAGTAACGCATTTGCTTTACAGCAATCGGTTTCCCCTGTATCGCAATCTGACTTTGATGAGTATTATTTCCCATGTTCTCTTTCCACCTGGAAGCACCACAAACCGAAAAAATATCCAAATGGGAAGTTTCTTTTCTAAACAACATACAGTTGTTTGCACATGCATCTACGGTCTCATATGTAAAACCTAAGTTCTCTGTCAACTTACGAGCATAGTAATACGACTTAGGAATCTTAGCGTTGACAGGAAGAACTTTTTTCAATAAAACCAAAAGCATGTCGAATGATGTGTCCGACCAATTATTCAAAGTCTTCAAATGCAACAACTCCACGATAAATGATAGTTTATTGTAAGAAGTACATCTAGGATATAATTCTGTTTTCACATCATAATGTGCTTCATAAAACCTCCTCGAATAACGATCTGCACAAGAGCGAAGATTTATCTCACCGGTCTCAAGATTCTGGATGTCAATGCCTTCAGGATCAATCCCACGTACCATTTCAGTAAGCGTTTCATGCATTGGATCAGTCATCCTTGCATCAACATCCATCTGAGCTCCATCTGTATTTTGAAAACGAACATATTCTTCTCCATGACGAGTCCAACTCTTATAATTTTTCAGAAATCCATTAAAGAAAAGGTGCTCCCTCACAGTATCTCATGTGAATTGATATCTGTTAGCACATTTTCTACATGGAAAACTAATATAGTCACTTTAAAATCCTCTCGTGAAGTTAATAAACTGCATAATGCCATTGAAATATTCTCTAGATGTTCGATTTGGAAGATCAATCCAACTCTTATCCATAATTATATCTATATAACAAACATTTACACAATACTTATTACATTTACATTTTTGAAATCAACTATATTTAAAATAAATATTAATCATTTGTTTATCAACCATTTATAAAATAATAATGTAACTAAAAGCCCATGTTACCTGATTGAGCTACAAACCTGAAAGGGAGGGGAGCCGAAGGCGGTGCAGCGAGAGTGAGGAGGCAGCGAAGGGGAGCCGGAGCCAAAGGCAGTGCCGCAAGGGAGGGGACGGGCGGCGGTGGCAGCGGGGAGCTGGAGGAGAGGAGGCAGTGAGGGGACGGGGGACGGGCAGCGAGGGGGGGGGGCTATCCGGGGTCGGGGGGGGCTCTCTGGGGTGCCGGAGCCGTCCGGGGTGGGGGGAGGGATGAGGGCGGAGGGCGGAGGGCAGATGGCGGAGGCCAGAGGGAGGAGGGTGTGCAGCGGGGGAGGCCGGGCGGCGGGGGGGGGGGGGGGGGAGGGCGGTGTCGGGGGGGAGCGGGGGAGGCCTGGAGGCGGGGGGGGAGGGCGGCGTCAGGGGGGGCGGCGACAGGGGGGGGTGGCGGGCGGGGGGGGGGGCATGGTTCGATCGAGAGGGGGGCGCGGGGGAGGGGGCACAAAAAGGCTCGGGTTTTTTTATCAAGGCCAGCGACCACCATTGGCGGTCGATATTAGATATCTATAGCTACCGCCAATGGCAGTTGCCCGATTCTGGGGGGCTTTAATGCCCCCTTTTCTAGTAGTGACATATCCATTACATGGGATATATGTTATAAACACCATTGGTAATGACCCATTGAGAATTATATCACACCATTTTCGAGAACCGTTTGGTACCTAGGGAGGATTTAATGCATGAAATTATTGTTAATGGGAAGTATATAGTTTTGAACACATGATTGATTTATGTTTAGGGAAGATCTTGGTAGCAGATGACCGAGCTAGATCTTGGGATTCCTGGGATTGCCTTCTGTTTTCCATTATACTTTTTGGAACATGTTATGCCTACTATCTTTTAACCGTGTTTTATAGTTGTCTTGTGACATGACATATATTTATTAGTTATTCCAGTTGATTTAATTATTGTTATCCCTATCTATCTATTACCCTTTTCTGTTTCCATAGTTTTCTTATATTTCTTATGCTATTTTACATCTATCTATAGTTATACATTCCACAACACTTTGGTAATAAGAGAATAGTTTCCCCATAGACACACCCTAGGAACTCACTACTAGTTAGTAGCATTTAGTGTTTACAGAGATGTGATTGAGTCCATGTTTCCCACTAGGCTCAGGGAGCCTATTAAGTGGAATCTGTGTCTAGGATGTCAAAAAGTGGTATCATAGGAGGTTCTATTCTTGATTTACTATTTAGATCCAATAATCAGTAGATTAGGAATGATTGAGACTTAGTTATAAGACATTCCTAGGTGCCGAGAACCCATGTTCATGGTAAAATACATGTTCCCCAAAATACAATTGTTGTTATGTTTTGTCCTATTACAGTTGACATTATTTCACCATTGGGTTATGCACATGTTGTGTTGAGGTTATTATTATTACTCAAATAGAGGATTTATTTCTTCCTTATCTCGATGATATGATGGAAAGGTTCATTGTTACATTCATCATTATAGGCACATAAATTTACATGTCATGCATATTTCCATGCCATATATGTGAATTTCAATGATTTTCATTTCTTAATATGCATGTGATTGTTGAGTGACTCTATGATAGTTAGCTTATTCATGTATTACACTTGTATTTGATTGAGTGATTTCTAGTCTCAATTCATGAGGTGTATGGGACCTCGTGGGTCGTGATGAGTAATTTATCAAATTGATCCATTATGCTATAAATAAATGGGGGTGGTTTTCATTAAATATGTGTATGGGAGATATCATAATGGGAAGGGATATCAATTATAAATCAAAATATGAATTATAATATGAAATTATGGAATGTCATTATCCCACCTTGTCATGTTTATGAAAGGTAAGGGAGTGAACCTGGTAATTAAATATAAAATTAAATGAGACAGTTGCCAATAAATGAAGAGGCAAGGTACTATTTACCCTTTATCCATTGGAACCACTGAAACATATACTTGAGCACTTACATGTACCTGGACATCTAAGTAGGTATTTGGGGTCGTATACCTTGGGTAGTGAGCACCTTCATACTTTTATATCCTTTATGTGTTTGTATTTATCTGCTAGAAACTTGTTCTGAGGTGTGTGCTTGATATTTTTAGAAACATTTGACCATGATGTCTTTATATCTTACGCCAGGAAGGTGCCGATGAACATTCTCCAAATTTGGTGGCCCATGAGAAACTAGTCTTACCTATGGAATTTACACATGAGGTTCCACCTACTATTTCTAATTTGGACATTGATTCCCAGGTTTGAGATAGTTTTCGATGTTTTATGCAGACCACGCATGGGGCTCGATGGATTGCACCTACAATGGCTAATCTAACTTGTGATTTCTTGTACCAGTATCCTCCTACCTTCTCAAGGGATGGTAGTCCACAGCCTACTGATTATTATCTAGAATCAACCCTATCTATCTTTGAGAATCTGTAAATTCCTCCAGAGTAGATAATCAATCTTGCTACACACATGTTTTAGGATTCATCCAAGTATTGTTGGGATGTGGTTACCCAGTTTTATTACCATCATGACCTGATATGGGATGAATTAAAGACTATTATCTATGATTATTTCTTTCCTAATATGATAAGATCTTACAGATCCATAGATTTTATGCATCTTCAGTAGGGTTTTATGCTAGTTACTGAATATTCAGCACATTTATTGGAGTTGAATCACTTTTCACTACCTATAGCCAGTGACATGATTTCTCGTTCTAGATGCTTCAAGGATGGGATTCAATATTCCATCTATATGTAGGTGAATTTATTTATTGTTTCTATTTTATTAAAATAATCAATTAGGCTCTTCTCACTGACCACAACCTGAGGGATGTAATAGCACTAGGAAAAAATGATTAGTAATGATGTAGGCTAGTAGTTCTCCTGGTGGCAGGAAACGTTCTATTGAGGTTCCTCATCAAGGAAGTGACAACCAGAGTACTCATTTTTATAACTCCATGGTGTTTCATCAGTGTGGATGAATGAGGAACCTGATTCCTCAGTGTAATAGAGAACCAATAGATTTTCTAGCTTGTGGCTGAATGGGCAATCTCTAGTGATTCTACAGGACTTTTCCACCAGGATAAATTATAAAAGGATATGTTCCAGCTCAAACTTAGTGAGAGGGTTATATTGCTTTGTGTCATGTGGGGAGTTGGAATAGTATCGGCAGTACTTGCTGAGGGGGAGTTCATGGCCTTGGTAGCTATCCCCCTGATCACCAGTAGCAACAATAGTGTAGTTATGAAAATGGTAGTCTTGTTGTTTCACAGGGTTATGGATCAAACTAGATGCATGCTTTATAGGAAATACATGGGGATAAGGTTTTAGGACCATCTACATTACGAGGTACTACTCTAGAGGCATCTACTACAATATATTCTTTATTTTATTCAGGTTATTTAAATTATTTTACCTCTGTATCTATCATGGAAAGTCTCAAACTTTAGATACAATATTTTTATGTTGTAATGATCCAAGAAACACTGTTGGAGATATAGTCATAAGACATAATCCAATGTAGGGACAGCCCCCTAAAGGTAGTCATTTAAACTTTCTTACGGAAGAACTTCATTCTCAAGATAACATGCTTTGATGTCATTATCGGGATAGATTATTTGGTTCAGTATGAATTTTTTTTATACTGATATCATCAAAGGGTATCATTTACCTCACCATATGGAATTCATTATCTACATAAGGGTGAGTGGGATGTATATGCTGGTAGAGAAGGACCAGAACATCATGGGCTAGGTTTAGTGACCAACCAGTTCACCAATCTCTTCATGGTGGATCGGGATTTACATCTTTCTTATTTTCCTCTAGTTGTGGATTCTTTCAGGGATGTCTTTCCTGATGAATTTTCTAGATTACCTATTTAGGGATAAGTAGAGTTTACAACCAATATATTTCCAAGGGTAGATTTAGTGTTCATTCCTCCATATAGGATGGTGCCTACAGAGCTTCAATAACTCAAGAGTCAGTTAGAGGATTTAGAGGCCAAAGGTTTTATTTGGACTGGCACATCCACTTGGGGTTCTCTCATGATTTTCTCCAAGGAGGAGGATGGAACCTTACATCTATTTGTAGATTATAGACTGTTGAACCAGCTTGCGGTCAAGAACTGACATCCACTACCATGAATAGATGATATCTACGACCAGATACAAGGAGATAGGGTATTCTCCAAGATCTACCTAAGGTCAGGATATCACCAAATATGACTAATTCAATAAGACATACCTTTTATAGCTTTTTTAGTATATATGGTCTATATGAGTACCTATTTATGCCATTTGGTCTTACTAATGCTCCCACTATTTTAACAAATCTCATGAATATGGTGTTCCCCCTATTTGGATTATTTGTTCATTGTCTTTCCAGATGAAATATTTGTATATTATCATACTCTTAAAAACCATGAAATGAAGCTTGAGATATTTCCGAGTAAAACGAAAGAGTATCAGCATTATTCCAATATTTCTAAGTTCCACTTCTATATTGAAAAAATTCACTTCTTGGGTCATATCATCCAGAATCAGGTGTTTATATTGACCATTAAAATTTTAGAGTTGTAGTTTTCTAGGAGCATCCAAAGAATGTGTTTGATATACACAGTTTATTAGGGTTATATGGATACTATAAGCATTTCATATATGAATTTTCATGCCCTTATTCACCTCTCACTGATTTTACATAGATGGGTATCATGTTCTGGCGGTCAGAAGCGTTTGGTAAATTCTTTTAGGAGAGTAAAGGGAGGCGTATATCAGAGCTTATTCTAACTCTTACAGATCCATACATGTAACGCCCCGACCCTAGTTACCCAGAGTCGGTGCATTATTACATAAAATTGGCATGATCACAATGAAATAATGTCTCTAAATACCGATCAGTTTAGTAATATTGGAAACAAGATTCATACATAAGTTCAACTTTACAACTTGAAAAGAAATACTACACGAATTTATTCCATTAGAAACATCCAAGCCTCCTAGATTATGCCTGAAAGTCGCTCATAACTAACTTCTTTATATCCTGGTAAAATGAAACATAAGAAAGGGGTGAGCTCAAATTCTCAGTAAGGGTAAGCAATATAGTGGAAGATAACATAAATGTTAAGCATGGTGAATAACTGAAACCACATGTATTTACCAATAATAAACATGAATAATTTTATGGCATGAATATGAGATGAGTAAATAATTCCATAATAAAACATAATCATGGGTATTCAACTAGTTGAATGACCAAATGAACCATCAATATTATTTTCATACACTACTGGAAAAGTAGGCTATACCAACGGTTTATAACCGTTCCAATAGGTTGGAAAACCGTTGGTATAGGGTATACCAACGGTTTTCCAAACCGTTGGCCAGTAAGGCGTGGGGAAAGCCATTTACCAACGGATTCATTTAAACAGTTGGTATAGTTTCTGAGAAATCTGGAAAACAATTTACCAACGGTTTAGAACCGTTGGTATAAGTTCTTCCAGATATCTGGAAAACAATTTACCAACGGTTCAGAACCGTTGGTAAATTGTTTCCCAAAACTTCTGCACAGCAGCACCCAGATGCCCCCCCAGAAGCTACACCAGCATAAAAAAACTGTGCACAACAGCCCTCAGTATACCCTCCACTATACACCTGCATAAAAAATATCACAAAAGCCACATACAAACTTCAAACAGTATAAAAAACACCTAAAATAGCCCAAAAAAACACATGAAAACAATCATCCGGTGGTAATTCACCTCACCCATCAAATTCTAATAGGTAGAATAGTTTGATAAATATCTATTAGAGTTGAATAAGACATTAAAATTGACTCAAATCCCTTTTTTTGTGATACTAGGTTTGTGTATGTAATGATTTGTGATGAATTTTGCATTAAACCTGTATTGTTTATAAAATATGGTGAAAAGATATTTCCTTAGGAGTCTCGTCACTTATGACCCCATGAGTGAAACTACCAAACTCATGAAAAAGAGTCGTTGATGAGTGTAAATTTCAGTTGTATTCACTTAAAATGATTTCCTTTTGAAATAAAAGAGAGACATTGAGTGGTGTCGTCCACACCGTGCCTCGGATTGAAGCGGAGTTGACTCGTACACATCACAAATGACCCATGGATACATTCCCTAAAGTATCAACAGTATCTGAATGCCTTTGGTCTATTTTCCGTATGTCAGTTGTTGTTTTAACTTAAACTGTTTTCCATTTCAAAGAAAAGTGAAACACTTTGAGTGGTGCCGGCCACACCGCACCTCGGATTGAGACGGCGTTGACTTGTACAGATCACAAATGACCCATGGATCATTGTCCTAATGTTTCAATAGAATCCGAAAGCGTTTGGTTGGTTTTCCGTATGTTATTTTTTTACTTAAAAGCGCAGCCATTTTAAACAAAAGAAAGACACTTTGAGTGGTGTCGGCCACACCGTGCCTCGGATTGAGGTGGGGTTGACTCGTACACGTCACAAATGACCAATGGATACATGTCCTAAAGTATCAACAGTATCCGAATGTGTTTGGTCAGTTTTCCGTATGTGGTTTTTTTTACTTAAAAGCGCATCCATTTTAAACAAAAGAAAGACACTTTGAGTGGTCCCGGCCACACCGGCCCTCAGATTGAGGAGGGGTTGACTCATACACGTCACATATGACCCATGAATACATTTGCTAAAGTATAAACAGTATACGAATGCCTTTGGTCCGTTTTCCATATGTCAGTTGTTGTTTTAACTTAAACCGTTGTCCATTTCAAAGAAAAGTGACAAACTTTGAGTGGTCTCGGCCACACCGACCCTTGGATTGAGGCGGGGTTGACTCGTACACGTCACATATGGCCCATTGATATTTTTACTAATGTTTCAACAGAATCCGAATGCGTTTGGTTGGTTTTCCGTATGCAAGTTGTTGTTTTCACTTAAAATCCTGTCCATTTCAAATAAAAGTTAGACACTTTGAGTGGTGTCGGGCACACCGTGCCTCAGATTGAGGTGGGGTTGACTCGTACTCGTCACAAATGACCCATAAATCATTTTCTTAAAGTTTCAACAGAATCTGAAAGTGTTTGGTCAGTTTTCCATATGTCGTTTATTTTACTTAAAGCGCGTCCATTTTAAACAAAAGAAAGACACTTTGAGTGGTACCGGACTCACCGGCCCTCGGATTGAAGCGGGGTTGACTCGTACATGTCACATATGACCCATGAATCTTTTTCCTACAGTTTCAACAGAATATGAATGCGTTTGGTTGGTTTTCGGTATGTCAGTTGTTGTTTTAACTTAAACGAGTGTTCATTTCAAAGAAAAGTTAGACATTTTGAGTGGTACCAGTCACAATACGCCTCAGATTGAGGCGAGGTTGACTTTTACACGTCACATATGACCCATGGATCGTTGTCCTAATGTTTCAACAGAATCCGAATGCGTTTGGTCGGTGTTCCGTATGTCAGTTGTTCTTTTAACTTAAATTGTTGTCCATTTCAAAAAAAAGTTAGACACTTTGAGTGGTGCCGGCCACACCGCGTCTCAGATTGAGGTGGGGTTGACTCGTACACGTCACAAATGACCCACGGATCGTTGTCCTAATGTTTCAACAGAATCCGAATGCGTATGGTCGGTTATCCATATGTGGTTTTTTTTACATAAAAGCGCATCCATTTTAAACAAAAGAAAGACACTTTGAGTGGTACCAGCCACACCGGCCCTCGGATTGAGGAGGGGTTGACTCCTACATGTCACAAATGACCCATGGATACATGTCCTAAAGTATCAACAGTATCTGAATGCCTTTGGTCCGTTTACCATATGTCAGTTGTTGTTTTAACTTAAACAATTGTCCATTTCAAAGAAAAGTGAAACACTTTGAGTGGTCCCGGCCACACCGGCCCTTGGATTGAGGAGGGGTTTACTTTTACATATCACATATGACCAATGGTTACATGTCCTAAAGTATAAACAGTATCTGAATGCCTTTGGTCTGTTTTCCGTATGTCAGTTGTTGTTTCAACTTAAACTGTTGCCCATTTCAAAGAAAAGTGACACACTTTGAGTGGTCCTGACTACACCGGCCCTCAGATTGAGGCGGGGTTGACTCTTACACGTCACATATGACCCATGGATCATTGTCCTAAATTTTAAACAGAATCCGAATGCGTTTGGTTGGTTTTCCGTATGTTAGTTGTTGTTTTAACTTAAACCGTTGTCCATTTCAAAGAAAAGTGACAAACTTTGAGTGGTCCTGGCCACAACGACCCTCAGATTGAGGTTGGGTTGACTCGTACATGTCACATATGACCCATGGATCGTTGTCCTAAAGTTTCAATAGAGTCCGAATGTGTTTGGTCGGTTTTCCGTATGTCAGTTGTTCTTTTAACTTAAATTGTTGTCCATTTCAAAGAAAAGTTAGACACTTTGAGTGGTTCCGGCCACACCGCGCCTCGGATTGAGGCGGGGTTGAATCGTACACATCAAAAATGACCCATGGATCGTTGTCCTAATGTTTCAACCGAATCCGAATGCGTTTGGTCAGTTATCCATATGTGGTTTTTTTACTTAAAAGCGCATCCATTTTAATAAAAAAAAGACACTTTGAGTGGTACCGGCCACACCGGACCTCGGATTGAGGAGGGGTTGACTCCTACATGTCACAAATGACCCATGGATACTTGTACAAAATTATCAACAGTATCTGAAATCCTTTGGTCCGTTTACCGTATGTCAGTTGTTGTTTTAACTTAAACAATTATCCATTTCAAAGAAAAGTGACACACGTTGAGTGGTACCAGCCACACCGGCCCTCGGATTTAGGAGGGGTTTACTCTTACACGTCACATATGACCCATGGATACATGTCCTAAAGTATAAACAGTATCTAAATGCCTTTGGTCTGTTTTCCGTATGTCAGTTGTTGTTTTAACTTAAACTGTTGTCCATTTCAAAGAAAAGTGACAAACTTTGAGTGGTCCCGACTACACCGGCCCTCGGATTGAGGTGGGGTTGACTTGTACACGTCACATATGACCCATGGATCGTTTTCCTAAAGTTTCAAAAGAATCTGAATGCGTTTGGTTGGTTTTCGTATGTCAGTTGTTGTTTTAACTTAAACCGTTGTCCATTTCAAAGAAAAGTGAAAAACTTTGAGTGGTCCTAGCCACACCGGCTCTCGGATTGAGGTGGGGTTGACTCGTACACGTCACAAATGACCCATGGATCGTTTTCCTATAGTTTCAACCGAATCCGAATGCATTTGGTCGGTATTCCGTATGTCAGTTGATGTTTTAACTTAAACTGTTGTCCATGTTAAAGAAAAGTTAGACACTTTGAGTGGTGTCGGCCACACCGCGCCTCAGATTGAGGAGGGGTTGACTCGTACACGTCAAAAATGACCTATGGATACATGTCCTAAAGTATCAACAATATCCGACTGCGTTTGTTCAGTTTTTCGTATGTGGTTTTTTACTTAAAAGCGCATCCATTCTAAACAAAAGAAAGACACTTTGAGTGGTCCCAGCCACACCGGCCCTCGGATTGAGGCGGGGTTGACTCATACACGTCACATATGACCCATGGATATATTTCATAAAGTATCAACAGTATCTGATTGTCTTTGGTCGTTTTTCCGTATGCCAGTTGTTGATTTCACTTAAAATCATGTCCATTTCAAATAAAAGTTAGAAACTTTGAGTGGTGTCGGCCACACCACTCCTCGGATTGAGGCGGGGTTGACTCCTACATGCCACAAATGACCCATGGATACATGTCCTAAATTATCAACAATATCTGAATGTGTTTGGTCCGTTTTCCGTATGTGGTTTTTTTTACTTAAAAGCGCATCCATTTTAAACAAAAGAAAGACACTTTGAGTGGTACCGGCCACACCTGACCTCGGATTGAGGCGAGGTTGACTCTTACACGTCACATATGACCCATGGATCATTGTCCTATAGTTTAAACAGAATCCGAATGAGTTTAGTCTGTATTCCGTATTCCAGTTGTTGTTTTCCCTTAAAATCACGTCCATTTCAAATAAATGTTAGTGGTGTCGGCCACTACTTCAAAGCACATTTTCCATATCATCTTCCACATACATAAACATGAAATACAAGGCTAACTAAGAAAGATAAGTAAAAAATAGAAAAATGAGCATCACAGTACCAAAGAATACTAAAGGTCTATGTAGAAGACTAATCATACAATAAGAATCAAGTGCAAAAAAACAGAATCTGAATGAAACATCCCTATGAAGCAGAGGAAAACCCCAAAGTGGAAAACCATGTTAAAAAATAAAGAGTTATACAGAATTCAAAAATGTAATGGATCAATATGCCTCTGATCACCATCACCATCACTACTATCATCATCATCCTCATCCTCTCCGCCATCTCTGTCCTCGTCGTCGTCCTCATCCTCGACATCATCCTTGCCCTCGGCCCCATCCTCGCCCTCGGCCCCATACTCACCCTCGTCCACATCCTCATCCTCTCCCTCTTCCTCTTCAGCATCCTCGTCATCACCAGGAACGTCTTCATCTCAATCGCCACTAGAGCTTCCACCTGGTGAATTGGATGATGCACCCATCGACGACATAAATGTCTGACAAGCCGCACTAACCTCTGGTGGAAGTGATGAAGATAAAGCTCTCATCAGTTTCATAAATTTTCTATCTCTTTTTTGAACTTGTACTTCCAACTCTGTGACCCTTTTATCAGACTGTCTTGCATACTCCTTGACCTGTTCCAACTTGGTGGTACTAGAATGGATACCTGGAGACGACCAATACCTCGTTGGGACTATAATCTTACCAGCTCGGCAGCGTACTCGACCAGAGTGCTCATCTCCCAAAACCTGATATAAATGATCATGTGGCCCAAAATTGTCAGGCTCCTAGGCATCAAGAGCCTCTAAAGCAGCCTGTAAAAAATATTAATAGATTATTAAATTTCAAATTAGATATTATAATTTGAAATAAACAAATTAAAACTTACAATCTTCTCTTGGGTCGGTTCATTTACCGCAGTTCCATCTTTTTTTCTTCTACTCGAGCAAAACAATTTTGCTCGAGGGATACGTCCTTCAATATTAATTTTGTGCTTCTGTAATGACATTGAAACAATATAAAGTGAAAGTATAATCATATATTCATTATTCAATAAATCACATAATTTATGTAGGATCCAATAAAAAGGGAAAGTCCTAATGAAAAATTATAAACAACTATATCGTACCTGCTGCCTCTCATGATCTGACATTGTTGTGCACCCCAAAGTGTAGAGGTATTTCTTTGAATCAATGTTTTTTTTTGTTTTTTTAGAAGATTCCTAAATAATTATTAATAATTAATAAGATTATATTAATGAAAAATATGAAAACTCTCATTTAAATAACTCAAATGAGATTAATACCTTAAATTTGGAAGTCTCCCAATGGGTTATCATTTGGCGATATTGCTCTATCGGGCAGTCATCCACGATAGGTAATGTCTCTAACTCCGTGCCCACTCTATCACACCAGCCAACATACAGATCATGCTTATAAGCTCTCCAAATCTCTCCTAGCTCTTTTAACTGTGCTGATCGTGCACCTTCGCCATCAGGGAAGTTAAACCGAAGCTGAAACCAAATTGATTAGTTCATTTAAATACAAAAATATACTACATTAAATCCAATAGATTTTATACCCATATTTTTTCCCACGCGTTATCCTTGACTTCGGGTGGCAGATGTCTCCAAGAGAGAGGGCTGACCGGAATGATATCGGAGTATTTGGCTAGCGTCGCCAAAAAACCCCAACATTGCTGCCCAGATTTCTCAATCATTTGTCCATCAACATTGTATTCTACCATTAACTGTGTCTGGCGGTTTCATACCGCACGCAAGTGAGTACGCCCCCTCCCCCACCTCCTATCTGTAGATGAATCTGTTATTAAAGAAAAATAATATCAATACAAGTTATAATAAAAATAAATTTTGGTATAAAAATTTGATAGAGTTATATAAATATACCTGTGGTAGTCGGATCAATGGGTGTAGAAGCTGAAGGAATATCCTGTACAGGTGGAGTGTCCCTCAGTGTATGCTCCTCAGCCACATACTATGTCGCAGTAGGAGTCGAAGAAGGTGGAATATAATAACCTGGAGATAATGAACCAGAAGAAAAAGATGATGGCATAGACGTCTGGCCAGCTGGTAGTGTAAACATCGGAGGTCTAAATATCTCATATGTCCCTGATGACATGCCAGGATCAAAATAGGGCGTAGAAGATACGTCTGTTGTAGTGGATCGTCTAACTCTCACCCCACGAGCCCTCGTACCACCAACCTCTCTACTGGGAGCAATATCAGGCTCCTCGTCAGATATCTATCGTCCAGGGTGTGGATCCTGAAAAAAAGTTTGACAGAAAAGTAAACACATGATATTATAAGTTATTGAAATATTTATATTTGAAATAAAATACTCACAATAGGGATGAGTGGAGGAACACCCATCTGTACCATGCGACGATTATTATCTGTCATCTTTTCCCGCCGCCTCTCTTCAATGGGTGTCATTTCCTGCAATGAAAACAAATATGGATGTAATTAGAAACATATAACTAATGTGTAACCCAAAAAACAAAATATAGAAAACCCATTATGATAAAAAGAACATAATGAAACAGAAGATTTATGGTGTTATAAAGGTAAGTACTAGGATACACACTCTGAATGATGTAGGTGAAACATGTAGGTGAGAACACGACTATATGATTCTATATATTTCCCACCACAACTTCGGGTTCACAATCAACTCTGACAATTGAGCTATTGGGGTCATCATAAGAAATAAACGGATTGCTTCCAATTGCAGTAGGGATAGTGTCAACTTCATCATCACCATCATCAAAAACATGTTTGGGATTTACTTCAATAATTACACCGAATTTAGGATGACGATGATCTTTGACATAAAAAAATTGTTTCACCATTGATGCCAATACATATGGTTCATCGGTGGCAAGAGTGCGAGTCATGTCAATAACTCGAAATCCACAATCATCAATAAATGTGTCTTTCCTTTTCATTGAATCAAACCATTGACATTTCATCATCGTGACTCGACCATGCAAGTAATAATCCAAAATTATTATTTTCTCCACGACACCATAATAAGCAACATTTTTTGAACGAGGTCTAGTGTCTGATGAACTGGCATAACAGTCTGTTGTGGCAGTTATCATAACACCATTATGCTGTGTTCTCATGTTTCTTGCTCGTTTAGTGATAACAAATTTGTATCCATTGATCACAAGTGATTTACAAGCACGAACTATGGTATTAGGACCAAAAGCCAAAGCTCTTATTTCCTCAGAAACAGAGTCTGTATGCAAACTTGATACCTGAAATATAAACAAATAGTAAACTTAATTAAATATTATTTATATTTAGTTATTACAGAAATATTTTTACCTTCAATTTAAACTAAGCAGAAAACCCTTTGCTATGCAAAGTCTCCTTCTTTCTCAAAGATAAAGAACGATGCTTTCTATATATCAATTATTTATGTTCCCTGTAGATAAAAATAATAATAGTTTAACAAATATTTAAAATTACAAGATATAAGATATGAGTTACATGTACAATTAACTTACTTTATACACTCATCGAACAAATCACAATTGAAAAACACTGTGCGATGTGCCGTCTCTCACTCTTCAAGGCTTAATGTTGTCAATGTATATGATCTTGGAATTCCTCCTGTCTGAGGAAGTGATGGAAAACTGGGTTCAATTTTCCCATACTGTTCTTCTTCATTTCTCATTGGTCTGTTTATTCTTGTAGTATGATTAGACAAATACATTGAGTAGAAATCCATACATTCTTGATCCAAGTAACCGTTCACAATAGAACCTTTGGGATAATTCCTGTTCCGAACATATGATTTCAATGTGAACATGTTTCTTTCAGTTGGATACATACAACGGAAAGCAACGGGTCCTCCAAGAAGTATTTCGGTCGGAAGATGGAAAGTCAGATGCAACATGCATGTAAAAAATGATGGAGGGAATATTTTCTCTAACTCACACAAAATTAATGGTGTCTCTGCCAACAGTTTTTGCACGAGGGATTTGGACAACCTCTTAGCACAAATTTCTCTAAACAAATAGCACAACCGAATAACTGAGACTCTAACATTATTGGACAAGAGATGACAGATTGCTATTGGAATCAACTCATGCAAAAGGACGTGATAATCATGAGTCTTTAAAGATTTCAACTTCAACTCTTTTCTGTTGACCCATTTTGATATATTTCTTGAATAGCCATCAGGAACATTAATAGTCTCTAGCACTTCCAGGAATTGATTTTTTTCAGCAGGAGTCATCACATAAGAAGCACATGGAACTTGCCATTTATTTTCACTGATATAGACAGGATGAAATTCTGGTCTGATCCCCCAATCTACCAAGTCGCGCCGAGATCGTAAATCATATTTTGTCTTCCCCTTGACATTTAGAAGAATCGAAAGCAACATTTCACATATATTTTTTTCAATGTGAATTACGTCTAAGCAATTACGTAACAAGTTGGTTGACCAATATGACAACTCAAAGAATATACTATTCTTCTTCCAATTGTAACAGGTATCATTGGAAAAAGTTTTCCTCTTTCTAGATTTCATTACACTCTTCCCAAATGAATAACTGAAATCTTTCAATTCATTAAGCACATCAGTTCCAGACATACGCTGAGGTGGATCGTCATTCTCCATGGTATTGTCAAATCTTCGACGATTGTTTCTATATGGATGGTTCATTGGCAAGAATCGTCGATGTCCCATAAAACTAAAACTATGACGATATTTCAGTCTTCTCGATCGAGTATTCTTCATACAAACAGGACATGACAATTTTCCTTTTGTGATCCATCCAGACATCATTGCATAAGCAGGAAAATCATTGATAGTCCACATAAGTGCAGCACGCATCTGAAATATGTCTTTTGAACATGCATCGTATGTGGGCACACCCACATCCCAAAGAAGTTTCAACTCTTTTATTAATGGTTGGATGTATACATCTATATCATTGTCGGGATCAGAAGGGCCAGATATTAGTATACTCAAGAAAGTGTAAGGCTTTTTCATACACAACCAAGGGGGAAGGTTATAAATGTGTATGAAAACCGGCCATGTGCTGTGCGAAGTAAGCATCTGGCCAAATGGATTAAAACCGTCACATGAAAGACCCAGTCTCACATTACGCACGTCGACTGCAAATTCAGGATATCGAGCATCAAATCTCTACCATGCAAATCCATCTGCAGGGTGAACCAACTCTTCATTATTCTTTTTTCTCTCGGTGTCATGCCATCGCATTTTTACGGATATTTCATCAGACATGAAAAGGTTGTGTAATATGGGGATCAATGGAAAGTGCCACATTACTTTTTGTGGAACACGAGATGGTGTTCCATCATCTTTTGCCTTCCATCGGGAGGTTCTGCATTTTATACAATCATTTCCTTCAGCAGTTTCCTCCCAAAATAAGATGCAATCATTCGGGCAAGCATGGATTTTTTTTTGAGAATCCATGTTCATCAACCAACTTCCATGCCATATAGTGGTTTGAGGGAATATCTGCATCATCTGGAAGTAAGTCCTTCAAGAAGGTAAGAATATAATCAATTGTAGTATTTGAAATCCCATACATAGTTTTCCCATGAAACTATCGGATTAAAAATTCCAACTTTTTCATTTTATCACATTGCCGATATACTGGAGTCGTCGCAGCATCATTCAATTTTTTCACCCTATCAACATCATCATTTTCATTGGACGCATCATGTGTGCTTGTATTGAAATCTTGTTGGATGGACATCCTTTCCTTCTCATGATGTCGAATAAATGGAAACCGGTCATATATCAAACTCTCCAATTCAGTCCTATCATTTGGATCATCAACATTTTGAGATTCCATTTTCTCTCCATTGTGATACCACACATAATAGTTTGTTTGGAAACCATATTTGGTTATATGATAGCTAACTGCTTCACGGCTCAACCAAGGTCTTCCAACACAATTAAAACATGGGCAGTGTATGCGACCACTATCTGAAGCCTTGTCAAATGCAAAATCTAGAAATCTGTTCAAATTATTTTGAAAATCGGTTGAAATCCGATCAGTTTCGTACATCCAACTTCTATCCATTCTGTAAAAAAATCGCAATAAGTCATTTCAAAGCAATTCAATAATATTAAAGTTTAATCATAAAAATATTTACATAAAAACTAGTGCAGAAATCATTTTTTACATCACCATTTTTTACGTCGGTTATATATAACCGACGTAAAAATACTGCGAGTAGATTTTTCACATCGGTTATTTTAACAACCGACGTTACAAATCGCACCTGTTGGGTTTTTACGTCAGTTATCTTATAACGGATGTAAAAAACCAATGCGCGGGGGGTTTTTTACATCGGTTTCCAAATAACCGACGTAAAAAAACCCGATATCTATGCCTTTTTTACGTCGGTTATAAAATAACCGACGTAAAAAACCAAAGCGCGGGAGCTTTTTTACACCGGTTTTAAGATAGCCGACGTAAAAAAGCTAAAAAATAGTTTATAATGTCAGTTATATAATAACTGACGTTATAAAACATTTAAAAAAATTAAAGCCCGTGTTCTGTCATTTACGATTTTTCGATTGACAGTCGTCGGCTCGTCTCTCTCTCGCGCGGTAAACCCTAATCGGCTCGTCGATTGCCTGCATTAAACTCATTTTGGCTTCATTGTTTATCTTCTTCACTCCTCTCAGATCTATCATCTCAACTCGCGACATTCAAGTAATCCTTCCACGAATTTATTTCATTCATTTTTGTTTCGATTCTTGATGTGTTTTTCGTTCGTTTTTGAATCTCGTGGAATTTTTTGTTATTGAAAATGGTTATTATTTCCATTCAACTCGCAACATTCAACTCGCAACATTCAACTCGCAACATTCAAGCATGTGTATTTTGGATAAGACTATTTTTAACTCTTATTCTAGATTTTCATTCTGATATACACTTTACGATTCTATAGTACAATGAAAAAGTAGATTCATTAAAGCTTCTTAAACCACTTATACTTCATCTTTTCTTCTGAAATACGAATCAGTAACAACTCCAATATGATCGCTATATTGATCTATCTGAATTCCAGCAACTTCATTACGAGAAACCTCTTAAGTATCTAAATAAATCAATATCTGATAAAAATATTACTATGACCATGAGAACATAGATATTTGACTTCACAACCATTCAAATTATTCAATAATTTAGAAAGAATAATTAATTTTAAAACATTGAGGATTAGATTCAGCAAAATCTGCAAAATAATGGGTGGTACTGTAACGTTCCATTCTTCCAGCAACATTATTATTTCCTACTTAGCTGGAATGTGTCTTTATAGATGAAGATTGGTAGTACTTATTTTCTTAAAATCATATTTTCAATATTATTGTCCAGAAAATGATTTTCAAAGTGTATCTGATTTCTTGAATACGATGGTATATCCGATTTTCAACAAAACCATGTGAGGTGATTTCTTTTATTATTAATAATTCATAAAAAAATTATAATACCTAAATATTATTATCATCCTTTTCAGATTTTTCATTATAAAAAAGGTAAAGGGTACTTTCTTTTCATTCTCAAGTTAAATTATATTTTTTATAAAGGTCTTTTCTATCTAGGTAGAAATAATTTAACGATAATTAGATTGAATTAGGTATATTATCTTATCTTACCATCCAAACAGATTCAAAATGGGATACAGATGGTTATACCATGTCCAATGTGTTATGTGATGTGTCTCATTAGAAATATTATAATAAATTATAGGAAAGGTGATTAACATATCCCAATATGAGGTGAATGAAACTATATTTTCCCTTGACATATGTTATGACTTATATGATTATGTTTGTGCCACACTCTTATGTTATTCCACATACCAATGTTGTGAACTTGTGAATAAGGTTTTTTAAATCATGTTCCCACTATCATATAAATCATGTCTTATGTTATGCTAAAATTGTTATACTTGGACTCAGGTTTTATGATCTATGATTATATAGAACTGTTTCATTTATCTTTTTGATCATGTTCTTTGTGTATGCTCTTATACCCCCATGGATATCTTTTTATGAGATTAGATATTATATTTATATATATCATGTTTACCCATAATGAGTATCGTAAATCAAAAAATTTATTATTTTCATTCCCTAAGTTATAAAAATAAGTATTATGTAGGATGATTCAAAAATTTAATCTGTGAGATGAGTTGTTTTATGTGTGAAACCCAGGCAAAACACATATGTATTTTTTTATTGGTATTACATATATATAGTTTGACATATACTTTTTTTTACATTACCATGATATTAACATTACTTTTTCTAAAGAAATATTAATGTCCTTAAATTATATATCGGATCAAAAGGATATAGTAATTCTAATATATATTCAGAATGATCAGATAATATGACAATATTACTAAACATAAAACAAATGGTCTATATTCATATTTCTAACATGACACTTACGATGTATAGCTATTTGGTGTTGGGTAATTATGAAAACTACTACTACTTTCAATATTTTGGCACTTGAAAGTGTTGAGTACTTCAGATCATAATGATTGAACAACAAGCATGAATAACACATGTTATATGCTCCATTAGGTATTCCTATATTTTAACATGTTTATTAGTATATTGGCATGAGATTATTATAAATGTGTATCATCTGATCATATTCACTTATTCCAGAAAAAAAACATTTTGTTTATGTTTTATTGATGTATATTTTATTTGGAGAATCATTAGGCGTCATGGTTTTCTTTGAGTCAATGAAATTTAAAACTATTACATCTAACTATATTTTGTTTTAAAAATAATATTCAAGCATATTTTTTTAAATACCTATAGATTTGTTTTATATTTTAAATTGTTTTACATTCAAATTATGATTTTTTTCATATAAACATGTATTTGTATTATCTTAAAAATATATAATTTTTGTTGATATTTGTTATAGGTAATAATGAGTCAAAGTTGGATTACGGCACATCGAATGAGTAATGAATTTGAGGAAGGTGTTGATGCCTTTTTGGAATTTGCAAAACGAAATGTTCCAAGTAGTGACATTTTTTTCTGTCCATGCCTGAAATGTTTGAATATGAAGAAGTTGAAAAGTAGAGAGATAAAATATCATCTGATATGTCATGGTTTTAATCCGAGTTACAGGCCTTGGATTTGGCATGGTGAAACTGGACGAAATGTCACTGATGATGATGATTCGCAAGATGGTAACTCCGATGGAATTGAAGAAATGATTCGCGATATTGTAGCAGAACAAATTGAGATAGAACCGACAGTTGCACGTCTATATGGTGATGCTGAAAAAGAATTATATCCCAGTTGTACAGATTTTACAGTTCTGTCGGTGGTGTTAAGATTGATTAACCTGAAGGCGAAGCATGGATGGAGTGACAGAAGTTTTACAGAGTTGCTACAATTGATGAAATACATTCTTCCAAAATTTAACGATCTTCCAGATTCACATTACAAAGCCAAGAAAATATTATGCCTGATGGGATTGGGATACAAGAAAATACATGCCTGTCCGAATGAATGCATTATATATAGGAAGGAATATGAATTTTTGTCAGAGTGTCCAAAATGTGGGACATCACGGTATAAGGTGAAAGAAAAATCACAGGGTGATGTGGAGATTACAAAGCTCCATTCAAAGGTATTTTGGTATCTTCCTATAATTAATCGTTTAAAACGTTTATTTGCTAATTCACATGTTGCAAAAAGGTTAAGATGGCATGCTGAAGAGCGGGTATGTGATGGAAAAATACGTCATCCAGATGATTGTCCACAATGGAAGAAAATTGATCCGTAGTATTCTATATTTGGAAATGAAATAAGAAATCTCAGACTAGGGTTGTGCACAGATGGAATGAATCCATACCGAACACTCAGTAGCACACATAGTTGATGGCCTGTTTTATTGGTAATTTAAAACCTCTCTCCTGAAGTTTGTATGAAGCGCAAATATGTCATGTTGAGTACAATGATCTCTGGTCCAAAGCAACCCGGTAATGATATTGATGTTTACTTTTCACCATTGATTGATGATTTGAAACTGTTATGGGATGATGGTATTAGGGTGTATGATTCTTATAAAATGGAATATTTTCAACTGCATGCAGTGCTTCTGTTCACTATAAATGACTTCCCAGCGTATGGAAATTTGTCTGGATACAGTGTTAAAGGTCATAAAGCATGTCCAATTTGCGAACAACAGACGTCCTATTGTCAATTGCATCATGGGAGAAAAATAGTGTACATGGGTCATCGAAAGTTTTTGCCTATGGAACACCCTTATAGAAGACTAAAAAAGGCATTTAATGGCTCACAAGAATTTGATAATGCTCCAAAACCTTTATCCCCTGATCTGTATTTTGAGAGGGTGAAAAACCTTGACGTGACATTGGGAAAGACACAAGAATCTGGTAATGATAGACATATTTGGAAGAAAAGGTCAATTTTTTTGAGCTACCATATTGGATGTATCATGAAGTTAAACATAATATTGATGTCATGCACGTGGAGAAGAATATATGTGATTCTTTGATTGGAACATTTTTAGATATTAAAGGAAAGACTAAAGATGGGTTGAATGCAATATTAGACTTACTATCAATGGGAATACATTTGGAGTTAGCTCCCACTCCTAAAGGAAGACGAACATTTATTCCCCCATCTTGTCATACATTATCGAAGAGGGAGAAAATTAGCTTCTGTCAGTGTCTTCATGATACCGAAGTGCCTCAAGGTTATTCTTCTAATGTAAAAAATTTTGTCTCATTGAAGGACTTGAAGTTGATAGGTATGAAATCACATGATTGTCATGTCATGATGTAACAAATTCTACCAGTTGCATTGCATGGAATATTGCCCATTCGTGTCAGAATGACTATAATGAAGGTGTGTTATTTTTTCAATTCAATTTGTAACAAGGAGATTGATGTGAATGCTTTGAACATTTTGGAAAAGGATTCAATTTTTATACTTTTTCAATTGGAAATGTATTTTCCTCCAACTTTTTTTGATATAATGGTGCATTTAATGATTCATCTGGTTCGAGAAATAAAGCTTTGTGGACCTATATATCTTCGTTGGATGTATCCTTTTGAAAGGTATATGAAAATATTAAAGGCGTATGTTAAAAATCTATATCGACCTGAAGCCTCCATTATTGAAAAGTATATTTCTGAGGAGGTTGCAGAGTTTTGTACGAGCTACTTGGATGCGGCACAACACATAGGTTTGCCTCCATCTCGCCATGAACGAGTTAATAATGAGGGAAAGGGGTTTTGCATCTTGAAAGTCAAATCATTGTCAGTTGAACAGATGAAGAAGTTAGAATCATACATCTTGAATAACATAAATGATGCTCAACCATATATCACATTTCATATTAATGAGTTGAAACAATGTCATCCAAAGACGAAAGAAATGTGGATTTTGAATGAGCACAACAAAACTATTTTGTCATGGATTAAAAAGACTTTTCTTGGTAGATCAGATGTATCAGATACATTAAAATGGATAGTGGGTGGTCCATGTTTAAATGTGATAACATGGTCTGGTTATGACATTAATGGTTATACATTTCAAACAAAAGCTCAGGACAACAGAAGTGCAGTTCAGAATAGTGGTGTATTGGTGTTTGCAAAAGCAATGCATTTTTCGAGTGCTAAGGACAAAAACCCAATTTCTGCATCAAATGCATATTATGGAGTGATTGAAGACATATGGGAGGTTGATTACATTAAAATTAAAGTTCCCGTTTTTAACTGTAAATGGTTTAACGGTAACAGCATTGTCAGACACAATGAATTTGGAATGACACTTGTTAATCTGAATAGATTGGAAGACACAACCGATTCTTTTATAATGGCAACACATGCAAAACAAATTTTTTATGTAGTAGATCAATCAGATATATAGTGGGTTGTTGTTTTACAAGGGAAAAAACAGTATGTTGGTGAGGATGAACTTGATGAATATGCTGATTTATGTGAGATCCCTACTTCAATGGAAATATTAACAGAACATAATGACGATCATGTTGAAGACATAGTTTGTTCCATAAGGAACGATCACGATGAAGGAATTTGGGAAAACAATCCATCTGTACATTCCTAAAATTACAGGTAACATATGTTTATTTCTTGTTTACATTTAATTTTTCCATAAATGTTAGATATTGTAAGTTTTTTATTTATTAAAACATGTTTTAAAATAAAATAAGTATATGTTTTTGTTTGTTTTAAGTTTGTTTAGTTTAATTTATCATGTTTATAACCATTACATTAATTTTAAAATGCTTATTTTTGTTCACTGACAATTACTTTACCATGTTTACAATGTTTACCAGGTTTACCATTTTTACCATTTTTACCATCTTGACCATCTTGACCATCTTTGCCATCTTTACCATTGTTTAACATGCATACCATATTACCAATGTTTACTATTATGTAACTTAGTACACTTTTCTATTTTCTGATTACAGTAGTATTAAAATATTTGAATTTGTATATTTGTTCACTGACAATTACTTTACCATGTTTATAATGTTTAACAGGTTTACCATTGTTTAACATGCTTACCATATTACAAATGTTTACTATTATATAACCTAGTACACTTTTCTATTTTCTGATTACAGTAATATTAAAATATTTGAATTTGTATATTTGTGAACTGACGTTTTTTTTTTATTTGAAGGATAATGACAGATCATTCAGATGATCAACCACATGATTCTGGAGAGGAGCATATTGCTGGTCATACCGCTGGGGATGAACATTCACATGCTCCTATTACGACAAAGAGTTCAAAGGTTGGTAAACGTGGTTGCACACGTTTACCAAAATTATCACTTGCCCGTACGCAAGATCAGAGGATAGTAGTTGAGTTTGATGATGATGATATTCCTAGAGGTCCGAATGCCAAAGATTTTAAGAGTTTTGTTGCAACTCAGGCTAAGACCAAAGTAAGCATTCTGTATGATGATTGGAGAGGTGTGGATAAAGAGATTATCTCTCAGTTGTGGGATACGATTTTGGTAAGATCTTTTGTCATTGTTTGACCATTCTTTTAATGTTTCTATTATATATAATATGTTTAACATCTTCTTTATAAGATGGCATTTGATATTCCTGACACTGGAGGAGTCAGGAAGAAATGCTTATCGTTGGCTGCCAGGAGATAAAGGGATTTCAAATCAACCCTCTCATCTGATTTCATTTATGGTCATAGGAGTGATGGCAATCCATGTCGTATATATCCTTTTATAGATGAAGACACATGGAGACAGTTTTTTGAAAGTGGAAAAAAAAGAGTCATTTCTGGTAAGGGCAATGTAAACTTTTATAAACTTTCTTATATAAATGATTCTATTAATGTTTTGTTAATGATTTCTTATTCTTAAATTACAGAAAACAAGGAAAGCTCATCAAGAGATCCAATCTAAAAATGTATACCCTCATAGTTTATCTCGGGGAGGGTATACATTATTGGAAGAAAAAATGATAGCGGAAAAATTTCAACAACTAAGAGATGAGTCTTCAAGCTCTGGAGAGGTGGCCCCTCCATCCCCTCCATCTAGACATGAAAAATGGAAGAGAGATCGGAAGGGAAAAAAGGGCAATATATTTCGGAAGAATCGAGAATCGTAGCTGAGAGGATTGTAAGATATCTATTTAATTTATTTAAGTTAAGTTTTTTCTTCATATAAGTTTCAATCATTACAGAAATGTTCAATTAATTAATACAGGACTCTCTTGAGGATCAGAGATCAGAGGGGACATTTACAGCTACTAGGAGGGAAGATATTTTATTTGCAGCATTGGGAAGGCCCGAACATCCTGGTCGTGTAAGAGGATATCTGGCATGTGTATCGGTAAGAAAAGTGTTTCCACGTTCTTCAACTTATAACATTGAGGGGGTTTATAAAAAAAATAGAATCCTTGGAGGCTGAAGTTCAAAATATTAATGCGACGATGGAAGACAAGATTAGAGATTCGGTGCAGTCTATGTTTGCAGAAATGCAAAGACAATTTCAGACTGCAGCTCCCACTCCTCCACCTCCCCCTGCAGACCCCATTATTTATCCTCCACCTCCGCAAGTAGCTCCCACTCCCCCACCTCAGCCTGCGGACCCCATTTTTTATCCTACGCCTCTGTCGCAGCTTCCTACATATTGTGAGTTGTATGTTGATGATTCTCAACATCATATAGTAGCATACGGGTTGGTATATTGTATAGGAGATATAGTTCATCATCAACAATTAGAGGTAGAGAATCAGAGGGTCACTGTACAGGATATTATAGATAGATCAGCTAGGGTACAAATACCTACAGATGAGGTGGCGACAGTTGGACAGAGTATCAGCCATTTTTTAGTTTGGCCATCCAGACATCTTCGACTCATTACCATAGAGGTATGAATGTTATATCTTTTATTTTATTTTTTTATTAAATTTGTTTTATCATTTGAAAACTACTATAATTCTCAATTTTTTTTCACAGGAATACTTCAAAGGTAAAGAAATATTGTATAGACAACAACAAAGACAACAGGCTTTGACATCAGATACAGATTCCAGTGGTCTTGACAGATTGTCAAGATATTCACATTTTTTGTTGGGTTTTTATGAGTTTCCAATGTAATCTCATGTTTGTGGACGTGAAATAAGTGTGGGGATTACAAAATCTGATATAATGGAGCTTGTTACTGGAAATAAGTTGGGCATCAACGTTGTGCAAATTTTTTCCATGTAAGTCTTAACACCTTTTCCCTGAGTTATATTTATTAAAAATTTATACTTATATATGTTTTGTATTAGGTATCCTTATAAAATTTGTGAGAGGAATGAACTGACAGAAGTATATGGATTCATGGACCTGCAATTGATTTCCCCTAAAGCATGTGCATTGACTGAGGAACAAAGAATGGTTTATATTGCTGAAAGATTTGAAAAGAATGTAATCCAACAATGTTGGATGATTCCTTTTTGTGAGAGGTATGAAACACATTTCTCTCAAAGAGTTAATTATCTTTTAACATATAAAACCACTAACATTAAATTTCCTTTTATTAGTAATCATTGGATGTTAGGGATTTTTTTCCCAAGGGAGAAAGCTCTTTATTGGATATGCTCTGTTCATGGTGATGTGCGGGAAAGTTTTAAGAATATATTGGAAAAGTAAGTTTCAATTTCTCAATAGTTTTATATATTATAATGAATTTTAAATTTACCCCATTCGTATTATTTTTTAACAGTGCATGGGTCTACTTTCGAAAAAACACAAAGAAAAGAAATGAAAAGATCAAATATGTAAAGGCGAAGGTAAATTTCCATTTATAATTTGTACTTTTTGATTTATTACATAAAAATAATATATTGAATTTACACTCATTCAAAAAATAATTGTCATGAACAACAAGGCCTCATCGAATGTGGATATTATATGTTAAGATTTATGTATGAAATAATAACAACTGGGACAGTTGTGAATTTTGACCTGGTACGATTTCCTCTTAAACTTTTCCATCATATTTCAATTTTATTTATTAATTATACACGTTAACTATCTTCTTTTTCATTTGTAGCTTTTTGATGACCCTCAACCCTATACTACTGAAGACATCAAACACGTACAAGTGGAGTGGTCAAATTATTTTACAGGTTTTATTGAATTTTAGTTGTTTGTAATGTAAAATGTAATTTTGAATATTGTCGTTTTAATTGTCTATTTGGTAGTTTTTTAGGTTTGATTTAGTTTTTTTTTTTGAAGTTGACAGTGTAAGTTTTGAATGTTATATAAGTGAATGTTTAATTTTTCTCTACTTCTTGTTTTGGTCTACTTTTGATGGTTCTTCTGGTATGGATTTGGGTCTGTGGGGGAGGGGTTCCAAGGGTGTGGGGGTGTGTTCAGTGGGGTTGGGGGTGTCCAGCGGTCTGGGAGGGCTGTCCGGTGGGGTGGGGGGACAGTCTTGGGGGGTGGCAGGGATGTCCAGGGGTGTGGAAGCCAGTCCAGGGGTGTGGGAGTGCTGTCCAGGGGTGGGGGGGGGGAGTTGTCCAGGGGTGTGGTGGGGGCTGTCAAGTGGGGTGAGGGGGTGAGGAGGTGTTGTTCAGGCGGGTGGGGGCTATCGAGGGGTGTTTGGGGGTGTCCGGGGGTCGGGGGTAGTCCAGGAGTGTGGTGGGGGCTCCAATGGGGTGGGGAGGGTTGTCCAAGGGGTATACATGAGGGTGGAAGCTCCAATGGGGTGGGGGAGGGCTGTCTAGGGGGTATACATGAGGGTGCGGGCTCCAACGGGGTGGGGGAGGGCTGTCCATGGGGTACAAATGAGGGTGGATGCTGTCTAGAGGGTAAGTTTTATATGTTATCTATGTACATGCTTAATTTTTATGTACTTCTATTTTTGTGGTATGATTTCTTGATTTATTTTCTGGTTGATTCTGGTGGAGAGAAGATCACTGCATTCTGTTTAAAAAAATTGGGTTTATCACGTCGGTTATTTAATAACCGACGTGATAAAATGCCTGGAAAATAGTTTATCACGTCGGTTATTTAATTACCGACCTGATAAAAGGCCTGGAAAATGGTTTATCACGTCGGTTATTTAATAACCGACGTGATAAAAGGCCTGGAGAATGGTATATCACGTCGGATATTTAATAACCGACGTGATAAAGGGCCTGGAGAATGGTTTAGCACGTCGGTTATTGAATAACCGACGTGCTAAACGGCCTGGACAATGGTTTATCACGTTGGTTATTGACTAACCGACGTGATAAACCCCATCCCACCGGTTTATCACGGCAGTTATACAATAACTGACGTGATAAACCCCCCTCCTCCAGTTTTTCACGTCGGTTTTATATGAACCGACGTGATAAACCACGCTCAGCCCGGTTTATCACGTCAGTTCATATAGAACGGACGTGATAAACCATCCTCACCCCAGTTTATCACATCGGTTCTATATGAACCGACGTGATAAACCCCCTCATCCCTTTTTATCACGTCGGTTGTTTAAGAACGGATGTGATAAACCATTGTCCAGGCCGTTTATCACGTCGGTTCATCGATAACCGATGTGATAAACCATTCTCCAGGCCCTTTATCACGTCGGTTCTAAAATAACCGATTTGATAAACATCGCGATTTTATGTTTGTGACGTCGGTTTTTAAATAACCGACGTCAAAAACCTTATTTATAACGTCGCACGTATTAACGTCGGCTAGAAACCGACGTAAAAAATTAAAAATAACCGACGTAAAAAACGTTTTCTGCACTAGTGAAATGACAATTGTTTACTCTATATAAAAGCATAACTGACACATTACTCTATATGAGAATCATATTAAGAAATACAACAAAATACAGTGTATATAAGAAAATAAGATACAGAATTTCTAATACCTATATTCACAGATTGACCAGTAAGATATTGGAAGTGGATCAAGGAATACATAATCCTTAAGGGTCTTGTTGGGAGTATATGAGTTTTATAATTTAACTTCTCCAAGTAGATCAGGATGAGTAGTAGGATGAGGATCATGGGAGTGGCGGGAATATCCAAGGGGGGTGTGGCGTGTTCGGGGGGGTGCGGGGTGTCTAGGGGGTGGTGGGGCTATCCTGGGGGTCGGAGGTGTCCAGGGGGTGGGGGGCTGTCTAGGGGGGTCGGGGTGTCCAGGTGGGCGGGTTATCCATGGGGGTGGTCAGGTTGTCCAAGGGGGTCGGGGTGTATAGGTATATTTATATGAAAAGAATACCCCCACAATAATCATGCAACCCTGTCATTAGTCTAAACCCCTAAAACTCATAAAAGAAGCTAGTATGAACATTTACTAAAATATTTAACACCATACGATTGAAAATACAATCTAAATATAGTTTGAGAGGATATAATGGTGTGTGTGAAAAAAATGATATTAAATCAATTTAAATGAATATGGAACAAATGAGGGTTTATAATACACTAAGAGTACCTCAAACAATCCAAAACCACTATAGCACCACCCCCTTGGATAGCCCGCCCACCCCCTCGACACCCCTTCTCCCTATGGACAGCCCCCACCCCCTTGGCTAGCCCGCCCACCCCCCTTGGACACCCCTACCCCCCGTGGCCAGCCCACCCACCCCCCTGGACAGCCCGCCCACCCCTCCTTGACAGCACGACCACCCCCGTGGACAGCCCGTCCACCCTTGTGGACAGGCCGCCCACCCCCGTACCCCCCTGGACACCCTGTACCCCCCTGGGATAGCCCCGCCCACCCTCCCAAACAGCCCACACCCCCTCCCCTGCAACCCCACCACCACCACCTAGACATACCAACCCCCCTGGACACCCCACACACCCCTCCCCCACCAGGACACCCCACCCAGACCCCCAAGACAGCCCACACCCCCTGGACAGCCCCGCCCACCCCCATGGACAGCCTTTCCCACCCTCGTGGATAGCCCCGCCCACCCCCGTGGACAACCCACCCACCCCCGTGGACACCCCCTACCCCCTAGACAGCCCAACCACCCCCGTGGACAGCCCACCCACCCCCCTCGACACCCCTTCTCCCTATGGACAGCCCCCACCCCCTTGGATAGTCCGCCCACCCCCCTGGACACCCCTACCCCCTGTGGCCAGCCCACCCACCCCCCTTGGACAGCCCGCCCACCCCTCCTTGACAGCCCGACCACCCCCGTGGACAGCCCGTCCACCCTTGTGGACAGCCCGCCCACCCCCGTACCCCCCTGGACACCCCGTACCCCCCCGGGATAGCCCCGCCCACCCTCCCAAACAGCCCACACCCCCTCCCCTGCAACCCCACCACCACCGCCTAGACATACCAACCCCCCTGGACACCCCACACACCCCTCCCCCACCAGGACACCCAACCCAGACCCCCAGGACAGCCCACACCCCCCTGGAGAGCCCCGCCCACCCCCGTGGACAGCCTTTCCCACCCCCGTGGACAGCCCCGCCCACCCCCGTGGACAACCCACCCACCCCCGTGGAGGCCCCCTACCCCCTAGACAGCCCAACCACCCCCGTGGACAGCCCACCCACCCCCCTCGACACCCCTTCTCCCTATGGACAGCCCCCACCCCCTTGGATAGCCCGCCCACCACCCTGGACACCCCTACCCCCTGTGGCCAGCCCACCCACCCCCCCTGGACTGCCCTCCCACCCCTCCTTGACAGCCCGACCACCCCCGTGGATAGCCCGTCCACCCTTGTGGACAGCCCGCCCACCCCCGTACCCCCCTGGACACCCCGTACCCCCCCTGGATGGCCCCGCCCACCCTCCTAAACAGCCCCCACCCCCCTTCCCTACAACCCCACCACCACCACCTAGACATACCACCCCACCTGGACACCCCACACACCCCTCCCCCACCAGGACACCCCACCCAGACCCCCAGGACAGCCCACACCCCCTGGACAGCCCCGCCCACCCCCGTGGACAACCCCTACCCCCTAGACAGCCCAACCACCCCCGTGGACAGCCCACCCACCCCCCTCGACACCCCTTCTCCCTATGGACAGCCCCCCACACCCTTGGATCGCCCGCCCACCCCCCTGGACACCCCTACCCCCCGTGGCCAGCCCACCCACCCCCCCTGGACAGCCCGCCCACCCCTCCTTGACAGCCCAACCACCCCCGTGGACAGCCCGTCCACCCTTGTGGACAACCCGCCCACCCCCGTACCCCCTGGACACCCCGTACCCCCCCTGGATAGCCCCGCCCACCCTCCTAAACAGCCCACACCCCCTCCCCTGCAACCCCACCACCACCACCTAGACATACCACCCCCCTGGACACCCGACACACCCCTCCCCCACTAGGACACCCCACCCAGACCCCCAGGACAGCCCACACCCCCTAGACAGCCCCGCCCACCCCCGTGGACAGCCTTTCCCACCCCCGTGGACAGCCCCACCCACCCCCGTGGACAACCCACCCACCCCCGTGGACACCCCCTACCCCCACAATCCATTATCCAAAACATATCAAATTGGTTTGAACACAATCCATAATTCCCACAATCCATTATCCAAAAGATGTAAACGTTCACGATAGCCTCCCCCAACTCTGATTTACATGTTTTGAACACTCTCCTTCCAAACATAGACTATAAAAACATTAAAGAAGTCTTCACAAACACAAAAAAAATCTAATTTAGATATTAATTTCAATAATCAAGTAAACCACCAACACCTGGAAAAAATCTATTCATTAAAACAACTACAACATTATGGTTGAGATCAAATTTTACCTATTTGTATGGGGGTGGACATGTTGGGATGGGGGGTTCTGGTGTTCGGATTTGCGAGAGCAGTGGAGTCGGACGGGGTTTGCGAGAGCAGCGGAGCGAATAGATTAGGTCTCTGTCCGAATGGGGAGAGGAGATCGCGATCTGGAATTTGGGGAAAACCTTTGCCAACAGTTTATAAAAATCGTTGGCAAAGGCACACATTTCCCAACGGTTCCAGTGAACCGTTGGGAAATGTGTGAGTTTAGCACCCATTTCAAAACGGTTCCAGTGAACCGTTGGGAAAGGGTCCACTGAAATTCCCTTTTCCAACGGTTTAATTAAACCATTGGAAAAGGCTCACTATACCAAAGGTTTAAGTAGACCGTTGGTATTCTACCATTGGGAAAAGAACAAATTCTAGTAGTGATAATAAGGGAATTTATAATTCCAGACATTCTGAAACATTTTTTCAAGGCCTCGGCCAAGACGTCAAAAAATTATTAAGGCCTCGGCCAAAACCATATATCAAAATGGGAAATGCCTCGGCCAATTCCACGTCTAATTGTCTCATGATACCTACCGATGCATCGAGGAGCTATAGCGGGCTCCACCCGTCACTTACTAAGTCCAATACATTCCTCATATGAAAAGGTTGAAATATAACATAAACATCCATATTAAAACTAGCATACGAAATGTCAATACTTTAACCACAAACCATGAATGGTATAAAAAAAGCACATCCACAGTCAAACATATCACAAAACCTTCAATACAATACGGAAGTGTTGTATCATAATTAATCAACTTCAAAAAAACTTAAAATCTATCGAAGGATGTTGACATAGATGAAATCAAAAAAATAGAGACATATATCATTCTAGTTTGAAATAATTTAAGAGTCACAAAATTATAGAGAAAACATTTATTTTGAAAATATTCTTATAAGCTTGTAATGGAAGCTTTGATGATTTTATAATGGCATAAAATAGTCGCACACTCCCTATAAGTTAAAAAAACATTCTTACCATAATTTTGTCAAAAAGGTCATAAAGCACCTTGTTTGGAAAATGACGGAAAGATTCCTTTAAAAGTATATAAGGTCAAATAAGGATATAAATGACTTTACCCCATTTTCTAGTAAATATTAAAAATGTTTTGAAATACATTTTTAAGAAACATGGATGTGGATGATAAAGAGGTCCCAATAGATAATTACATAAAAACAACCTCGGACAATAAAGAGATTTTCAAATTAACCCTTACCTTGTACTTTTAATTGTTCAAGAGTAGGTTAACCTCTTTTATAATGGTTATATAATTGTTATTAAATTATTCAAGAACTATATACATTAATATTATATCATATATTATCTTCTAATATTGCTTTGTTAATAATATTTTAGTATTATCGTCGTTTCGGGTGTTAACAGATTCATTTTCCTTTATATTCTTTGTTATTTCAGTCATATTTGTTATGTATGGGATGTATCTTATTCATATCCAGAATTATATTAAGTCTTTAAACATTATTTTTAATCATAAAATGAAATTTAGTCTTGAATGGATACGATGGGGAATGAACCCCATCGCCTTCGTGGAGACGGTAATCCGTACATACGCACAAGCGACAATATCTTTTTTTTAAATTAAAATAATATATAATTGGATGGTATATAATATATACAGAATCATTATCATGTTATACTTATTATTTACATCAATTACACATCATTATTATACCTATCCAAATAATAATGTATTGAATAACCATTACACCACGACATGGAGACGGTAAGCCATACGTACGCACATATGGTGACATGTCATTAAAAGGATGGATAGAATAATGAATATGGTTTTACCATATTTATAATAACATCACAATATATATATATAATATACTAGAGTACTTATTCTGTAATGGAAACAAAAAATAAAGAGGAAGTGGAAGAATAAAGGAACTTGAAAGAGGTGATTAAATATTTACCTCTTCATCGGGTTCTTCCTTTTGATTTGATCAAAAGGGCTCCTTAGGATGGCTTTATGATTAAGGGAAGGCCTATAGGATGAAGGGAAAATAGGTGAAAGGGAATTTGGGTAGGTTTTGGCCAATCCAAAAGGCTTTGAGCATGTGAATTAGAGAGCGGGGAGTTCCCTTTTATAAGAGGGGTGAGGGGAACCTTAGGAAAAGCTAGAAGTATTATTTTATAATAAAATCATTTTCAGTTTATAATGGATCAAAAATAAATTATTTTATGGATAAGGTGGGGATGGGTTGAAAACCACTCAACCAATAGGTTTTAGACAGGATTGGGTCACTATATTAACCTTCTTTTTTAGATTTAATTCTTAGTTAAATAGTTTGACATTTAACATGTCTCTTTGTATTTTTATATTATATGGTTAATAAACTTACTATATACTTCCAAGACAACCCCAAGTGGTTCATTAATGATACACCTATCATTATATAAGTCTTTTGGCCTAACCTTAGATGTTTAGGAATAGAATATCAATTAATAATATAATATCTGTTTTAAAAACTCTTTTATGTAAATTTTGACACTATTTGGTATTTTGGTTTTGCTAAATTCATAACAGCATTATTACTAAAAAAAATTTATCTAACAAACCCCAATATTTCATATTAACCTATATAATTATTTTAATTCATAAAAAGTCTCAAATTACATTTATTTGGATATTTATAATATCAATTATTTTAATATTTCATTAATTAGTTAATTACTACATCATCATTGGGTCATAAATAAGTTACATTATTTAATGTATAAAAATATAAATAAAATACCATTATATAGGAAATATTTTTTTATTTATAATTAATATTTATAGTAGAATTTATCTTATGTTTAACCCTATATTAAAAATGTTTTAGTTATTAAACTTTGATTTTAACTCTTTTAACTCTTCTTTAAATTAAATAATAATAAATGTACTAATCTAATCCAAGTGGACCTAAAGAATCATATTTTATTCCTAAGGTTGTTTTTGGTCGAATTACACTTATCCAATAGAATTAGGACATGTTTTAGGGTAATAATAATAAAACTTTTACCCTTAATTGCCTTATTTCCTTTTAATCGTGGTAAATAACCGTAAAAAATTACTATTCACCACAAATTATTTTCATCTTATTGAACCAAATTTTACTTAATGATATCAACCATGCCTTTAGTATTTTTTAAATTCAACTCACAGAAGTGGTAAAATTGAGTTTTATGTAAATTTGCAAATTCTCCTAGGAGGTGGGTTAAAGACGGTAAAAAGTTCAATAAAATTTTTATATATCTAAATTTATTATAAACCGAATCCAATGAATTACATTGAACTTAAATAGTTATTTGGTATCTATTTTTACCTAAAATAAATTTAAATAAAATAAATAATTATTTAAAAAAATTCGGTTTTAAACTATAACTCAGTGTTTTTCACTATTTATCAAAAATTGAACGTTTTCAGAAAAATACCAAAAATTCACCCTAAGCTAATTTTGATATTCCAAATCCAAAAATGATATCCATTTTGAAAGATAAAATTTATAAAATTTCAAAAAATGGGTATTACTATTCATAACGGCTAGTTTGATTGGTTGTGGTGTGTTAGAACTCGAAGTTGCGTACAACACACGCTATTGTATTATTCAAAGAGAAGCGTACCATGGAAGCTTAGGGTGTTACATTCTCCCCTCCTCCAAATAATTTCATCCTCAAAATTTCTAGAGTATTGCTGGATAAAAATACTCAGGTGGTTCTTCATCATATGTTCCTTGGGTTTCCACGTTGCCTCTTCCATCTTATGGTTTCTCCCTAGAACATTTACCAGACGAGTCATCTGGTTTCTCAACACTTGTTATCTTTTATCAAAAACCTTGACAGGCTCTTTGCAATAAGACAGATCGAGTTCTAGTTCTAATTCCTCATAGGTGAGTACATGCGTTGGGTCAGGCATGTATTTTCTCAACAGTGATACATGGAATACATCGCGAACATTGGAGAGACTCAGCGACATTTTCAAACGGTAAGCTACAGCCGCAATTCATTCTAGAATTTCGAAAGTTCTGATGTACCATGGACTTAATTTTCCCTTCTTATTAAAATTTATAACACCCTTCCATGGAGATACCTTCAAGAAAACATGGTCTTCTACCTGAAATTCCAAATCCTTCCTTTGGTTATTGGCATAGCTTTTCTACCTACTTTGATCTGCTTTGATGTGGGTTTGGATTACCTTCACCTTTTCAATCGTTTCCTCCACAAGTTCTGGGCCTACGAGTTTTCTTTCACCAACATCATCCCAAAAGGTTGGTGTGCGACATCTCTTTCTGTATAATGCTTCATATAGTGCAACATGAATACTTGAATGGAAGCTATTTTTATAGGAAAAATTTACCGGAGGTAAATATTGATCTCATATACCTTGAAAGTAAACTGAGCATGACCTCAACATATCTTATAACGTTTGAATAATCTGTTTTGATTGTCCATCAGTTTGGGGGTGGTAGGTAGTGCTCAAATGAAGTTTAGTATCTAGGTATTTCTGAATACTTTTCCAGAACCTTGATGTAAAATGTGGATCACGATAAGAAACAATTGATAGGGGTACTCCATAAAGTCTCACAACTTCATTAATATATAGTCTTTCTAGACGTTCAAGTGGTAAATCTTATCTTATAGAAAGAAAATGTGTTGACTTGATACGACGATCAACAATGACCCATATTGCATCGTTTCTTCTAAGAGTCTTTGGTAGTCCCATGAAAAAATCCCTCATAATATTATCCCATTTCCACACAGGTATGGGAGGAGGATCCATAACTCCTCCAGGCTGTTGCCTTCCAACTTTCACTTGTTGAAAAACCATACATCTTGACACAAAATCAATAATATCTCTCTTCATATTGTCCCACCAATAATGTTATTAAAAATTCCTATACATATTGGTTCTACCAGGGTGTATAGAGAAATTGGAACTATGAGCATCATCCAACAATTCAACTTTTAGATCATGTATATCAGGAACGCTAAGTCTCTTCTCAAATTTCAAAATTACATCTTCATACACAAATTTACTCAACCTCCCATCATTGAAAGATTTAATCTTCTTTTGAAACTCCTCATCATCATCTTGATAACTTTGTATCCTTTCTAATAAATATGGGTTGGAAACCATTTGAAAAATTATTGATGATCCTTATATGGTTATTCCCATATCCATCTTTACTAGATCCATTATATAAGGATCCCTTTCAACTCTCATCTTTTTCAAAACACCATGATCTTTTCTTCTCAAAGAATCTGCCACCTTATTTTCCTTCCCTGAGTGGTACTGTATCGTGCAATCATAATCTTTGAGTAGTTCAAGCCAACTTTATTTCCTCATGTTGAGTTCTTTCTATGAGAAAATATACTTCAAACTCTTGTGATTGGTATATATCTCACATTTTTCACCATAGAGATAATGTCTCCATATCTTCAATGAAAAGATTACAACTTCTAACTCAAGATCATGAGTAGGATAGTTTTTCTCATGAATTTTTAGATATCATGATGCATAGGCAATAACTCTATCATTCTATATAAGGACACAACCAATTTCTTTCTGTGAAGCATCACTATAAATAACAAACACATTGTTCCCCAATGGTAGAGTCAAGATAGGATCATTGAGTAATCTTCTCTTTAGTTCTTTAAATCATTCTTCACACTCTTTTGTCAAAACAAATTTAATCCCTTTTCTAATGATCTTTGTTAATGGGTTAGCCAACCGGGAAAAATTCTGGATGAAACCTCGATAATAACCTACTAAACCAATAAAACTGTGTACCTCAGTTATACTTGTCAGTGCTGTCCATTCTTGGATTGCCTTTGTCTTAGATGATTTAATAGAGATTCCATCCTTAGAGACAATATGGCCAAGAAAAGAAATCTCCTGAAGCCAAAATTCACACTTTAAAAACTTCCTGTATAATTCATTTCTTCTGAGGGTTCTTAGAATGATACGCAAGTGATTTTCATGATCTTCATAGATTTTGGAGGATACCAGGATATCATCAATAAATACTACTACAAAATCATCTATATATTCTTTTAAAATGTTGTTCATTAGATCCATGAAAATAGAGGGTGCATTAGTAAGCCCAAAAGGCATTATTGTAAACTCATAATGCCCGTACATGGTTCGAAATGTTATTTTCGGAATGTCTTCCTTCTTCACACACAACTGATGATATCAAAATCGAAGGTCAATCTTTGAAAAATATTGAGTTCCATAAAGTTGGTCAAATAAATCATCAATGCGAGGTAGGGGATACTTGTTCTTTATTGTTATAACATTGATCTTCATGTAGTCAATGCACAACCTCATAGATCCATCTTTCTTCTTAACAAAAAGGACATGGGATCCCCACGGAGAAACACTAGGGAAAATAAATCCCTTATTACTCAATTCCTCTAGTTGTTTCTTTAGTTCCACTAATTCTACAGTGGCCATTCTATAAGGGGTCTTCGATATGAGCCTTGAACTAGGAATTAAATCAATGGAAGACTCAATTTCTCATTCTGGAGGATGTCTAGGTAAATCCTCTGGAAATACATAAACATACTCTTGTACAATAGGTACATCCTCTATTTGACCATTATTTTCCTCCCCCAAAGTTATTTCATTCTCTTCCTCTGCAATAATTGAATTTAGTTAAGCTACTGTGGTTGGATCTAGATAATAATTAGGTGGTGATGATTTTGCTATAAAGATAAGGTGTTCTTTATCATCGTCATAAAAAATAGTAACCTCCTCCTTACAATAAATTTTTGCATCATGGTCTGAAAGCCAATACATATTGAGTATTATATCAAATTCAATAATGGGTATGATGATGAGATCAGAAGATAAAGAACATTTATATGCCCTTATGGGAACTGAATCAAAAAACTTTGTAGTAATGATACTTACCTTAGGAGTTTTTACTGAAAACTCCCTTGTTAAATCAAATTGGAAATATCTAATTTACATAGAAAACTCGGAAGATATAAAACAATGTGATGATCTAGAATCAAATAAATCATTGACTAAACTTGAGGAAACCATTAAATTACCTACCAACATATCTTTAGGGGCTTCAACCTCAGCAATAGTTATCATATAAGCATGGATTTGATTGCTTGTCCTTTTAGGAGGTATGTTTCCCTAATTCTTAGGACATTCATTTGTATAATGTTTCATCTCCCTGCAATTGTAGCATTGAACATTGGTAGCATCTTTCTTTCCCTTAAAATCACCAGCAAGGTGTCCTTTCTGTCCACATTTATATAATACTCCTTTTCCTTTTAGATAGGCACCAGGGTGCTTCCTTCCACAATTATCACAGGGTGGAAATTCAATTTTTCCCTTCTTCCCTATTTCATTATTTCCTTTCCCAGAGAGTTTAGAAAATCTCTTCTTCTCTTGGTTTTCTTTAAAGACATAAGACTTAGAGAATTCCTTTTCTGTCTTCATATCACACAAGACAATATCTTGGTATGATGAGAGGGATTGTGATACTAATGTTCGATAGAGAAATGGTTTTAACCCATCAAAGAAACAGTCAATATTACTTCTTGGGTTATGTATATAATTCGCAACATGCCTCGCTAACCATGTAAAGTTATCTTCATACATTTCGACATTCTCATCCTCCTTTTGTGTCAGACTCAGAAATTATCTTTCCATATCCGCTCGATGGTCATGAGGAAAGTATTTTTCTAAGAAAATTTCTTTAAACTCCCTCCATTCCATATTTGATACTTCATCATCTTACTTTGTGTTTTGAATCAATGACCACCATTGATTAGCATCTCCAATGAGGCGGTAAACTTCCATGAAATTTTTTCCCTTTCTCTACTCCCCAAGGTGTGTAATATTTTCTCTAAGAAATTTATCCATTGCTCGGCTACTAATGGATTTGTACCCCCATTGAATGTTTGTGGTTTTTGCCTCATGAAGCGGTCTAACATTGATCCTCTGCGTTGGGGATCAGGGTGCTATATATGGGTAAAGTTATTATATATAACCATTGTAAGTTGTCCCAGTATGGTGATAAGCTGATCAGCACCAGTTATATCACTAGCTCCACTATAATTATCCTGAGCAGGAGGGAAATCCAAACATGGAGTGCGTGCATTGATACAGTTTCCATTCCTTCCACTAGGTTCCATTTCTAAAAAATGGCATACACTAGATTAGTTTATGAATCACAATACATAAATCCAAACTTGTAAAACACTTAACATAAATTGAATAGTTTATGGATATAATCCATAATCATAAAAATGTTTTCTTTGAGGAAGTATATACTCATAAACCCTTCATAATGGTTTCAAAAGAAAATGAGAATTATCCTAAGAATATCTTCCAGGAGTGCCGTAACCAAGAGTGTAGCAAGGCCCGTTGTCTTGCACCAGTTCTCGTTCGAGTATAGCTCAAAGTGGTGTTTTTGGGTTTTACCCCTAGGTACATATGTTATAGAGATGCCTCTACCTGCTCGTATATAGACAGGGATGTATTTCTTGGAAAACTCACAATATCTCTACAATACCAAAATTCTAGGAAGTTATTCTATACTAATTCTCAAATTCTATCTTAGGGCTATGTGCTTTAATTAGAGTTTACCTAAATCTAGTTTTCAAGGTTTGCACTAAAATTCCTCTGATACCAATTGTAACATCCCGACCCTAGTAACCTAGAGTTGGGGCATTATTACATAACATTGGAATGATCACAAGGAAATCATTTCTTGAAAGACCGGTCAGTTTAGTAATATTGGAAACAATATTCATACATAAGTTCTACTTTAAAACTTGAAAAGAAATACAAAACAAATTTATTTCATTAGAAATATCCAAGACTCCGATATTATGCCTAAATGTCACTCATAACTAACTTCTTTATATCCTAGAAAAATGAATCATAAGAAATGGGTGAGCTCAAACACTCAGTAAGGGTAAGCAATACAGCGTAAGATAACATAAATATTAAGCATGGTGAATAATTGAAACCACATGCGTTTACCAATAATAAACATGAATACTTTTATGGAGGGAATATGAGCTGAGTAAATAATGTCATAATAAAACATAATCATGGTTATTATTATTGTCAAATTACCATATGAACCATAAATATTATTTTCATAATGAGGGAATGTATAATGTCGGACATTATAAAAAAAATTCAAGGCATTGGCCAAAAAGTCTAAAAATGATTAAGGCCTTATCCAAAACCATATATCAAAATGGGAAAGGCCTTAGCCAATTCTATGTCTAGTTGTCTCATGATACCTACTGATGCATTGAGGACCTATAACAGGCTCCACCTGTCACTTACTAAGTCCAATATCTTCCTCATATGAAAAGGTTGAAATATAACATAATAATTCATATTAAAACTAGCATACAAAATGTCAATACTTTAACCATAAACCATGAATTTTATAAACATAGCACATCCACATTCAAAAATATCACAAAAACTTCAATACAATATGGAAGTTTGGTATCATAATTAATCAACTTCAAATAAACTTAAAATCCATCAAAGGATGTTTACATAGACAAAATCAAAACTTTTTTAGGGAAATATATCTTTCTATTTTGAAATAATTTATAATTCACATAATTATAGAGAAGACATTTATTTTGAAAATAATATTATAATCTTGTAAGGGAAGCTTTTATAATGTTATAATGGTGGAAAATATCTGCACCCACCTTATAAGTTAAAAAACATTCTTACCTTAATTTTTTCGAAAAGGTCATAAAACAACTTTTTTGGAAAATGACAGAAAGATTCCTTTCAAAACATATATGGTAAAATAAGGGTATCAATACTTTACCACATTGTCTAGTAAATAGTAAAAATGTTTTGAAATGCATTTTTAAGAAACATGGATGTAGATGATAAATAGGTCCTAGTTGATACTTACGTATAAACAACCTCAGATAATAAAGAGATTGTGAAATTAACCCTTACCTTGTACATTTCCTTGGTCGAGGGTAGGTTATCCTCCTGTATAATGGTGAAATAATTTTTATTAAATTATTCAAGAACTATATACATTAATATAATATCATATATTATCTTCTAATATTTCATTGTTAATAATATATTAGTATTATCGTCATTTTGGGTGTTAACAGATTTGTTTTCCTTTATATTATTTGTTATGTGAGTCACATTTGTTATGTATGGGATGTATCTTATTCATATATATAATGATATTAAGTCGTTAAACATAATTTTTAATCATCAAATGAAAATTAGTCTTGAATCGATATGATGGGGAATGAATCTCATCGCGTTCGTGGAGACGGTAATCCGTACGTATCCACGAGCAAAAATAACATTCCTTTGATATTAAAATAATATATAATTGAATGGTATATCATATATATAAATAATCATTATCATGTTATATTTATTATTTACATCAATTACACATCATTATTATACCCATCCAAATAATAACGTATTGAATAACAATTACACCACGACGTGGAGACGGTAAGTCGTATGTACGCACGTATGGCGTCATGTCATTCAAAAGAGTGATAGAATAATGAATATGGTTGTACCATATTTATAATAAAATCACATTATATATAATATACTGGATTTATTATTTTATAATGAAAACAACAAAGAAAGAGGAAGTGGAAGAAGATAGGAACTTGAAAGAGGTGATGAAATATTTACATCTTCTTTGTGTTCTTCCTTTTGATTTGATCAAAATGGATCCTTATGATGGCTTTTGACTAAGGGAAGTCCTATAGGATGAAGTCAAAATAGTTGATAGGGTATTTGGGCTGGGGTTGGCCGAGCAAAGAGGCTTTGAGTGTGTGAATTAGAGAGAAGAGGGAGTGTCCTTTCATTAGAGGGGTGAGGGGACCTTAGGAAAAGATAGAAATATTATTTTATAATAAAATAATTTTCCGTTTATAATTTCTTAGAAAAAAATTATTTAATGGATAAGGTGGTGATGGGTTGAAAACCACACAACCAATAGGTTTTATACAGTTTTGGGTCACTATATTAACCTTATCTTTTAGATTTAATTATTAGTTAAATAGTTTGACATTTACCATGTCTCTTTGTATTTTTATATTATATGTTTGATAAACATTCTATATACTTCCAAGAGAACCCCAAGTGGTTAATTAATGATACACCTATCATTATATAAGTCTTTTGGTTGAACCTTAGATTTTTAGTAATATAATATCAATTAATAATATAATATTTTTTTTAAAAAACTTTTTTATGTCAATTTTGACACTATTTGGTATTTTGTTTTTGATAAATTTATAAAAGCATTATTACTTAGAATAAAATTAATAAAACCAACACTAATATGTCATATTAACCTTTAAAATTAGTTTAATTCATAAAAAGTCTCAAATTATATTTATTTGGAAATTTAAAGGCCAATTATTTTAATATTTCATTAATTAGTTAATTACTGCATCATCATTGTGTCATAAATAAATTAAATTATATAATGTCTAAAAAATACAAATAAAATACCATTATGTTGGAATTTTTTTAATGTTTCTAATGAATATTTATAGTATAATTTATCTTATCTGTAACCCTATATTAAAAATGTTTTAGTTTTTAAACTTTGATTTAAACTCTTTTAACTCTTCTGTGAATTAAATAATAATAAATGTCTGAATCTAATCCAAGTGGACCTATAGGATCGTATTTTATTAATAAGGTTATTTTTGGTCGAATTACACTTATCCAATAGAATTAGGACATGTGTTAGGGTAATAATAATATCATTTTTACACTTAATTACCCTATTTACTTTTAACTGTGGTAAAGTAACGTAGAATGTTACTATTCACCAAGAAATATTTTCATCTTATTGAACCATGTATTACTTACTAATATCAACCATGTCTCTTAAATTTTTGAAATTCAACTAACAGAAGTGGTAAAATTGAGTTTTATGTAAATTTTCAAATGCTCCTAGGAGGTGGGTAAATACGGTAAAAAGTTTAATAAAATTTTTATATATCTAAAATTATTATAAACTGACTCCAATGAATTATATTGAACATAAATAGGTTTTATGTATCTATTTTGACCTAAAATAAATTTAAATAAAATAATTGATTATTTAAATAAAAATTTGGTTTTAAACTATAACTCAGTGTTTTTCATTATTCATCAAAAATTGAAAGTTTTCAGAAAAATACCAAAAATTCACCCTAAGCTAATTTCAATATTTAAATTCCAAAAAAGAATTCCATTTTGAAATATAAAGTTTATAAAATTTCAAAAAGTGGGTATTACTATTCACAACGGCTAGTTTGATTGGTTGTGGTGTGTTTGAACTTGAAGTTGTGTACAACACACGCTATTGTATTATTCAAAGAGAAGCATACCGTGGAAGCTTGGGGTGTTATAATAAATAGGTTATACAATCTTCTGTGATGCACCAGGAATAGGCCTAAGAGTAGTTATCATATAGGAGGACGTAGTTTTTGTGTTTGGATCTCGACTATTGAGGCCTCCTGAGAGAAACTACCTGACACATGACCTTGAGTTAGCAGTAGTTGTCCATTCTGTATGTTGTTAGAGACATTATCTATTGTGTGATCACATTGTGGGGTACGCATACCAAAAAAGTCTCAAATATATCTTTACATAGCGTGACATGAACCTCATACAGTATATATGGGTTGAATATTTACATTACATTGATTTTTAGAAAGCCTATATTTCTAGAAAGGGTAATGTAGTTGCAGATGTGCTGAGTCAGAAAACACCGGTACATGCAGTATGGGAGGCCAATGATGAATTGAAGTGAATGTCCCTCTTTTTTGAGCTGTATATAGATTTTCATGATATTCACTAGCAATATTACCTTTCATCTTTTATAGTTACGTCTTCCCTCCTTGATAAGGTTAATGGTAGTTTATTTTCAGATCTAGAGGGATTATTTCTCCTTGAGAGAGTATTAGGAAATAATACTCTTTTGGATGTGTCTGTGTACATAGGTGACATCCTACACATACCTAGATGTTTCTAGGTTCCAACAGAAATGACAGAGGAGTTAATGCAGGAGTCCCATGCTTCTCAATGGGTAGTTCATCGATGCACCTCCAAAATGTATTGATATATGTGATGTTGGTATTGGTTTCATTGGATGAAATTTTAGAGATTATGTTTTATCACTTTGTGTTCCACCTGTCAGCAAGTGATGGCATAGCACTAGAGACCTGTTGAATTGATACATATTATTCCAATCCTAGAATGGAAATGGGATGATATTATCTTGGACATTATAGTCGGTCTTACTAGGTTTCCAAGGGGTAGTGACACTTTATGGGTAAGTGTTAACTAACTAATGAAACCAAACCAATTTATTCTTATTCGAGAGAATTTCTTAGTTGATGAGATGGGAAGACTGTATGTTTTGGATATCATATGTCTACATGGAGTCCCTCGTATTATCATTTTAGATAAGGATCCTCATTGAACATCACATTTATGGTTGTGATTTCTGAAAGATATGGAAACATGGGTGCTTCTAAGAACATATTTTCAATCTAAGACTGATGGTCAATCAAAATGAACATTACATGTTCTAGAGGATATTCTCTAAGAATGTGTCCATGATTTTAGTGGTTTTTGGGATAATCGTATCCCCATCATTGAGTTTGCCTATAATAATAGCTTTCGAGTGATGATTCAGGTGGATCCTTTTGAGACCTCATATGGCAGGCCATTTTGTTCACCCATATAATAGCTAGAGGCAGGTGAGGTAGCACTAATAGGTGCTCATCTCATTCAGGAGTCTTCAGAGTAGGTTTAGATTATCAAAAAGTGTATGAATACTGACCGGTCTAGACACAAATATTTTTTTTATTTCCACCGATGACCTCTGGAGTTTGAGGTCAAGGATCGTGCTTTCCTTCAGGTATCACCTAGGATTGTGAATAGATGGTTACATAATCAAGGGAAGCTTTTCTCTTATTACATAGGTCCATTTGAGAAGCTATAGAGATTTGGGACGGTAGACAATTAGTTGCTACTACCTCAAAGGTACCATGACAAGCATGACCTAATCCATGTTTCCTAGCTTCACCAGTATCTTGATGAATCATCACATACATTTAATCCTAAGGATGTTGAGTTAGATGTCAATGTAACCTTTGAGGTGTATGCATCACACATCGTTGACCGGAGCACGAAGGCTCCCTGAGGCCAGTTTTTCCAACTAGAATGGGTACTATAGCAGAATAGCTGTGTGCAGGTGCAGACTAGGGAGTGAGAGGTCGATTTACATTTCTAGAGGATAGATATGTTCTCAGACAGTATTTACCCACCCTTTAAAAGGTGAACTCATGGATGAGTTCTTTGAAGGGCAGAATATTATAATAACCCGTTTTTTCACTGAGGTATAAATCCTTTAAATTAATATATAATACTTTATTTTCAACCAAATATGGATTTATAGTAACTTAGAGAATATACATAGGGGTTTTTAGGGTATTTCGGATACTTGAACCCGTATTTTAGGAAAAAATGGCCGTGTTTCATGGGTAGAGTAAACCATATGGGAATAGTGCACAATTAGATCTAACTATGCAGATGGTCTACATTTTCGAGAAGAGACATATTGTATGGTTGGTACATAGTTTCCATAAACATGAATCCTAATAATGTGAGTTCCCCCTTTTTCTAGGTACCCATGCATGGTTTGTGCATGGTTTTTCAAAACGTGTGAACAAACTATGAACATGAAAAATGTTTGGTAATTTTACCATTTTACTATTAATGATCTAATTAAACCTCCCTTCATTCCTAATCTGGTTTCTAAAAATATTAGACACCATTTATCTCATTTTTTATTTTTTCTTGATTGCCTGTTCTAGGGATAAGGCAATATCCTTTTTCTGGGATTTGTTTCAGTTTCACTTCATCATGTTGGATGTGCAACGGTAAGTACTCGAGTCTGTTTGAAAAAGTATTCTTCTCTCTTGACCTCTACCTAGATATCGAGGTGTGAGAGTTTATAATTTTTTCTCATATATAATCTTTTCTAATCAAATTTAGTGTCCAATAATGGGGGATGAGAATCATACAAGCCTAAGGTGGGTGGTCTATAACTCATCTATGAAGTTCATTGATTTTGGAATATATCGTTTCGGGCCTACCATTTTATTCAGGTTCCATTTATTGAATTTATATTCCATGCATATAATCAATAGAACCTTATGGTTATGATATTTCCAGATATGTGATTATATGTTATTGGTTACGACCAATACCATGTAGGATGTTATGCAATAATTGTCATTTTAGTGTTTTGACACGTTTGAGCCACCATTCAGATGTGTCTTTGATTGACCTTCCTAAGGGTAATCATTTATATATTACCTAGATTGATTTATATTTTGAATTACATAATGAAAAGAATCATGTATGCTCACCACTTGACCCACCTATGGTAATTTCTTCAATTGATAATTAAATGCGAAATGGAAATTGGAAAGTATACTATGTATATGATTTGGCCTTATTAAATAAAATTGATTAAAAGGATGGATGTATGTAGCACACCATAACAAGTTAATGGATGGTATCAAAGTGAGACATGATTATTAAAATGAATTAAATGGATTAAATGAATGGTTTCATGCGACATGGATTTGTCACACTAATGAAACGAAAGTATTGAACCAAATGGACTTATTAATTATTTACGCCTTGATTGAAGCGTTGCATGCTCAATTAGCCTTCGTAAAATAGTGAAATATAATGTCTTTAACCTTATTAATTATATATGACTTCATCATCAAAATATGAGTGGCATCACTCGATTTTCCTTAGATTCCCAAAAGAATTCCTTAAGCACTCGAGGACCCCATTCCAAATTCATGGATACAGCTCTCTTAAGTGGAGACCCAACTATAACCTGATATTTGTCTAAATTTGGATGCCTGATATGACACCATTGGATCCCTCATGTAGTAATATTTGATTCCTTGGATACACTCCTTGGATCCAACATTGGCAAGTAGGTTCTATGGTTAAATCCCATCAGGGTTAGTCATTACTTAGCCCCATTTTACCTTGGATGAACTCCTAGGACATGGTAGGAATCTTTTTAAGCAATTACTCATACTATGATCATTGGATTACACTCTTACCATTATGCAGGATACATTCATTACTGAATTTGCGACCCTTGAGGTCTATGAGTCCTTGGTTATCATCTTGGATATTTATTATTAAATATAATTAGAGGTTTCCTTGTTATATCTTTGAACCTTTACTATGGATATCGTAGACTAATTATAAACTAGGAATAATCAAATAATGACATGGTTACATGTTCAGGCACCATCTGAGGTCTCAAGTACATAATTGGGTATTTAGTTACATTGTACTGCTTCAATTTATTTATATGCATGCTTGCACACATTTACATTTACATTACATAGGCCGGATGTAATAGACACCGTTGGTGGTGTCCCAATGAGATTTATCTCACATCCTATTTGGGAACCATTTGGCACTTGGGGTAGATTACATGCATGCGGGTATTGATAAAGGGAAGAATATGGATTTAAACACTAGATTGAATGTTATTTAGGATGGAGCTTTATAATAGATCACTGAGATGGATCTTGGGATGCTTGGGATTGTCTTTTTTCCTTTAATAATTTTGTGGAACGAGTCATGCCTGCTATCTTGTTGCAATGATTTCTAGTTTTATAGTGACATACTATATCTTCATCAGTTATTCTAGTTGATTTAGTTATTTTTATCCTTGTATATATATTACCCTTATCTTCTTCATCTGTATACATATATTTCATCTACTATTTTACTATTTTTTATAATTATCCGTTGTGCTAAACTTTTGTAATAAGGGAATAGTATCCCCACAGACACACCCTAGACCCTCACTTCTAGTAAGTATCCTCTAGAATTTCAGGATATGTGTTTGAGGCCATATAGACCACCAGGCTCAAGAAACCCATTAAGTGTAATCTGGGTTCAAGTCTTCACAGTAGTCATGGGTTTAGAAATCATTCAAAAATAATTTTAGGAGCTAGTTTGGTTCAAATTTAAAAATTTCATCCAAAATTTTTTATTTTGATTTCCACAATGGATTACTGATTTATCGATTTCATAATTTTTTATTGGTTATTAGTTGGTTTTTAGGATTTTTATTATGTATTAATTGAAACTGAATATACATGTGGTATGTTATTGTTAATTTACAAGTATATGTCCATTATATTACTTTTTTTATGTCTTATAGTGATTTTATATAAATGTGACTTCATCATTATTATTTTCTATATACCTCTTATCCTTTTTGAGTTTCCCCATAATATTGGGATGTTCTAGTGTTGTCTTAATAGTTAATATGGACAGCCTTGCTAACTAAACTCTCTGATTGTGGTTCCTTTGTCGAATGTGTTTCATGGTCCCTTATTAAGGATTGTTTGAAGTAATCTATTGGATCTTAAAAGTGAAATGGTTTTTTTAAAAAAATTTAAATTTATAATGGTTAATTAGTTATAAGTAAAATTTAAAGGGAAATTGGTTATCAATAAAATGGGTTTGGAAATGGTACACAAAAATGGAAAATGAATTTTTAGATAATGTTTGATAGGATTTATCTAAGGATATAACATGAGTAATTTCAGACAAGGTGTTTTTTTAAATGAATTGTAAATTATAACTAACTTGGTTTCCAAAGAAAATCCAAATATGATTGATTGATATTGTTTTGGTATTTTTTAAATTTTATGTTTGATACCTTTATTTTTCAGATTCTTGTGTGCTTTTTAATTGTAGTCCACTAGTGTATACTTTGGTGAATGATGATGCATATTGTGTGTATATTTGTGTGATACATTTTATTCTCGGTAAAATATTGGTTTGGATAGTAGTTTTAGTTTTAGTGTTATTATTTTTTAATTAAGACTTGATTTATTATTGGTTTGTTTTTTTCATTTATAATTTTTTTGATGTTTTGAATATGTATGATTCTATTTTTTATTATAGAGTTTCATATTCTACAATTTTATATTTTTTTAATAGTAATATATAGTGGTGGATTAAAACATTTCTATATATGGTAAAAAAATAGTAGTGGTTTAAATAGCCTTTATTTATTATTAAATATAGGAGTGGTATTAACCGCCTTAAATACTAAGATAGTCTGAGAGGAAAAACCACCGATAAAAAAATAACTATCTATAAAAAGAATTTCACAATACACCCTTGAAATAAACACAAAATGGCTAAAGATGAAGAAATTTGAATCATGAAATCTAATTTAGATGTGGTTTCAAAAAAACAATAATGGAATCATTTGGAAGTTATTTAAAACACCACCAATGTAATAAATAACCACCTTTAGACCATTATTTTTTTAGTGTAAGAAATGATAATAATATCATCAGTATTCATTAAAAGGACGGTTTTTGATCATTTAGAATAAAGAAGGTATTGAAATTTAATTTATTGATTGATTTTTTTGTCATTAAATTTCCCTTTAAATATTTAATTTCATATAATCATTAGAAATTAAATTTCCCATAAATATCCATATTATTTATCATGGATATATTTATTTACTAAACCATATATCATTTCTAAATTAATCATTATATATTGGAAGTTATTTATTATAATGGGAAAATATTGATAAATCAATATTCATTACTCGGTATCGATATTCAAGGATGATGTAAATTGTTCATGAATTAAATTTTTTATTCAACAGTTGAGCAATGATTTGGAAATGTAGTAATGGGCATGGCCTGCAATTAAATATCCTATCAATGCATCAATAGTCTCATGTGGAGATTCAATAATGAATGATTAAAGAAGTTTCTATATATAGTTTTTAATCTCCTTATAAAGGCTCTTGATGGTAGACGTATCGTGACGCCTGAGATTAGAATGTCCAATAATTAAGCAGTTCCTTTTTTAACAATCCAATTATTTTCATACACAAAATTTTCAAAATGATATTATCTATGGATTCATTTTATTCTCAATTATTTATTAAATAGAATGTGTTTTTAGTTCTTTAGTTTGCCACATTCATTATGTATTATCCATCCATGATGGTCATGTAATTTAAATTAAAGTGTCTTCAGTTATTTAAGTTTAAATACTGATTTTTCCTGAACTATTGTTGATAGTGAAGTTATTTAAATGAAATCAGGGTTTTATTATATACCTTTTAATATCGATTATCCTTTTCTAATCAAGATAGCCATGTTATTTATTAAATGGAATGTCTGTTTTGATATTTATATTTCCATATTATGTAAGCCTTATCTATTCATCATAGTCATGTTATTTAACTTTCTATACTAATTAGTCAATATCTAATCATGATAGTCATGTTATTGATTAAATGGAATCTGTGTTAAGAAATTTTACTTTCCATATTGATTATTATATATTGAATATGATATTTTTACTCATGATTACTTCATATTTACTTATCCTTTTCTATGAATTAGAGTTCACCCTTATTTTTTTTCCATTCCCTGGAACCCTCGAAATGTACTATGAATGATATGAAATGATTTGGTAGAGTTAAAAATGATACTATTAGAAAATAATTTTTTTAAAATTTTTATATTCAATTGAAATATTGGAATCATATATATATATATATCATATTTACCCTGAATATTTAACTATTCAGTCCATTGAGATGTTATTCCCTTTATCTTACTCCATTGTAACAATATATCCACAATCTAGGGGCTACTAGGGTTGGGGTCATTATTGTTGGTATCTAAGTAATTTTAGTATAAATTTTGGTAACTAAAATTATCTTGAATGTCCTGAAGGCCTTCAATTTTATTGTTTTTTGATAACCCCCCTTTCAAGGGATGAGGGGGAACTCTTACAAGTCTTGTATGGTAAGAGATTACATGGCCTATAGGCTTAAGATACATTACATGACCCGAAGGCCTTAGGGGATTCAATGAGACTATAAATACAAGGAATTGTCCCTCCCCAGCATCTTCATCATGATGGTAGATCTCCACCTTTGCATGGTCATCCAGCTAAGCCTCTCATGCAAGCATAGGATGGTCCCGATGTCATAGCCATACCCTCTAATTCCTTCAAAACCATTGGTTATTCTCTTGTGAGTGAACCTTATCTGAATCCTCCTCTGGGGATTTCTCCTTTTATTAGAGTTTTTCTGGGGAGTCTGGATTGATCATGTGTCCTGAAGGCCTTAAGGTGGCCCAAAGGCCTTAAAGGTGACTTGAAAGCCTTACTAACCCGAAAACATGGGTAGCCCGAAGGCCTTAAGGACTCTACGTCCAAACCGGTGGCCCAATGTGAATAGTTTTGGTTGCTACAACACCAAATAATACCTACTATAGTACTTTCTATAGTAACCGCACAACACTGCTACAGTACCTACAATAGTACTGCTACAACAGTACAATTGTAACCCGGAATTATTCCTATGCCTGCTTTTTAACATGGTTCTCGTGGATGCACTTAGAGAGACCTCACCAACTGGGCTAAGGCTCATGTGTGTAACATGAATTAGGGAAACATAGATTCGGGAACATAACCCTATTACATTCATTGAGGATAAGTATAGGGGAACACCTTAATGTTTTTCTAAAGAATATATTATGTGGATTTTCTTATAAATATATCCATATATGTATACTAATATTGAATGTGTATCTTAAGAAGTTTTAATTAGGGCTAATAACTCTGAAAAGGGACCATTGGTCATGAACCAATCATCACTTGGTGCACAACAACTAGACATACTGTGCACCTTGTTTGAAACTATCAAGGGATATGATTTAGATAGTTTTCATATTCATTACAAACCATTTTAAGGATTTGAATAGATAATGATAATGAATGTCCCAGATAAAATAGTGGATTTCTTTTATTGAAAAAGGTGTTATGATTTAGACATCCTATAACTGATTATATAGATTTTATACTGTGATTATTATTTCTCACACTATACTTTTTTGTTTTAGTTAATGGATAGAATGGGAAGGAATCATGTCAGCATTGAACAAGAAGAAAAACATAGTGAGTATGAGAAAACAGATGGGATAATGACTTTATTGAATGGTATAATTAAAATTTATTGTCCTAGAAATTCCATGTAAATGTTTTTAATTATAAGGGATTATTTCAAGATAATATGCTCTGATGACACCTGATTCAGAGGCTCAGTGAGCTCAGAATAGAATTCTGAACTTTGTTAGTTCATTTAAATAAACGTGCAAGTAGGGTTTTCTAACATATAAATTGTTTCTCAGATCAAAAATCGAAGGGAACTATTCAACATAGAATGATAGGATTCTCCTAGAAAAGACCAAGCTTTGACCAGAGATGGTCGACCAGATAATATTGTTTTCATACATTTCATAAGAAAAATAAAATAACATAAAACGTTATATTATATTTTTCTCTCCACCATTGAGTGGTGGCATGCCAGCACTACAGCGGTTGAGACGAGGTGATGATGATTCTCATTTAATGTATCTTGTTAACAAGCCTCTTAAATGTGTAGCGTAACGACTCATTAATTGAAGCATAACAGATACATTGTTTCAATAATGGACCAGTGTAATGACATGATGATGCAGCGTAACAGAAATGATGTGACCTATTTCTCTTTTAATGAGATAACGGGTCAGATAATCAATTATGGAATTTCTTTAATAGATGGAGAGGTAATTCTCTTCAATGAAGAATTCCAGGGAATCGCTAGCGATAACAACATGCCTCAAAGAAATGGACCAGAAAGTGACAAATGCTAAGAGATTCGAACAAAACATGAATCCCTATGGATGGAACAGTTCATCAACGAATATATCCTAGGTAGGGGTTTAAATTTTATGTTTTGAGGTTCCCCGTTCTTTATTCTAAAACAACAAAAGCAGATCAACCCATGATGATGTTTATCTGAGAATCTCTTAATACTGTGGGAGGGTTCTTATACTAGGGGTTTAGAATCGGGGTTAAATTTTTGATAGAACCTAAATCTTTTTCCCCCATGTTTTAAACAATAATGTGGAGTGTGTGGGATGACATGAACAAGACCTGGGCCCCTCTTCCTTTGTGTGTTCTTGTGCATTCTTCATGGACCAACATCCAAGTTGACGACAAAGAATTTTTGAGTCCGTAGTAGGGAAGAAAGAACCCCATAGAGGCTGGATGCATAGATGGTCTGAAGAAAGGACCAATAGAGCGGACCCGATGGCCCACAAAAAATCCTACTGGTGCACAACGACGACATGACGAGGAGGATGTCGCGGCTGACTTGGGCTGAAGTGATGCATTAAGATCCGATGACACTCACCCAAGTGGATAGTGGGGGTGGGATGTGGACCATACAGTGTGGGCCACTACTTTGTGCTGGAATGCGTTCCAATGGGGATGGAATGAAGGACCAGACAGGGCGGCCGAAAAATCTAGCCATGGGTTACACGGACGGAAAGACCTCCAAGAATCTGGGTTGGAGTATTCTATCCCACTATTAAGGGATGGGTCAATAGGATAAAACCAGGTTACTGGGGTGTCCTAGGCTGGGAAATAAAACTAGCCTTCCAGTACGGGGCGGGTTGGATAAATTCTGGTCGCTGGGCGACCCGATGGGTTGGACCAACGACCAAACTAGGTCGGGTCCCGAAAGGCCCAATCATTGTGGCCCATTATCCATGCATGACCAGGCCAACCCAGATCGAAATTTTTTGGGTCAGGTTAGATGAATAAGGTTGGGTCATGTAGGGGCCCTCGGCCGGGTTGGTCGGGTCGGTCCGATTGGGTCGGACCGGGCCAGGAAACAACCATACCCTATTTATTAAAATAGAAATATCTTTCACATATGGGCATCTGATTAATGAGGTATTTTGCAGATTTGGAACTCTCGTGATGATGAAGTTATTTTGTCTTACTCTAAGGAAGATATCATGGAATTATAAATATGACGAATGGTTTGAGAAGTGGATTCTACCGTAATCAAGTGTGCTATGTGCGGAAATCCTACAGTTGGCTTGGACCTGAAAACTACTGAAAAGAGAACTAGTGTGGATCAGCTAAAAGAAAACCAATGTGGATTAGATACAAGACAACCTATGTAGATGAGCTACAAGAGAACCTATATAGATTAGCTACAAGATACTCTATGTGGATCATCTACAGGAAACCCTGTACGGATCAACTCTGAGTGACCCTATACAGATTAGCTACAAGTGGCCCTGTGTGGACCAGTTATGATGTCTTAAGTGGGAAGTGTCTATGTGTGACCCAAAAGATCCAAGAAACTTATCTGGGATGAGTACCTTAGCAATCCAAGGTGTTTCGTGTTGCGACTAATAGTCTTTCTTACCATAATTTAGATTATACCTATGTGAGATATCTTTTTTCATGATCATTCTTTGTGGTTTGCATTTTGGATTGCTTTTTTCCCTTTAATTTGTGTTTTGGGGTCCCTACTGAGTATTTTTTTTACTCAACCCTGCACGGGCTTCACCCATACATGTTGTGTCTGGTGCAGATGATGAACATCTTGATAGAAAACTCGGTGGCCTTGGACCCAGTGGTGCTCATTGAGATCAGTCAGGAAGGACGTACTTATACAACTTTTGATAGCCACTCTACACTTACCCATCAGCTAGGGTTTTTATTGGATGGTTTTTCAAGGATCTCATGAAGTTTCATGTTTTCAGTCTCTAAATTATTGGGATTGATTCTGGACCATTTGACCTACAACATGTACCTTTACTCAGTAGTTGTTTAGTGGCATGCATGTTTAACATTCCAGTTTTTGGGACGTGGTTGTGTGTGTGTGCATATAGGTTCTCAGGGAAATACCTTCCACTTACATGTTGATTCCTTCAACGCTAGTCTCCAACCCCTTACCTTTGATAGGTTGGCTTATAGGAGTCATGACACGCACCCTGGGGGACAAGCCGTGACAATGTCGTATCAGAGGTGGTCGGATCTACCTCAAAGACCAAGAGTCTGTTGTATTGTTTTTTGTGTAACAATGTTCAATTTTTTGAGTGAAAAATTCAGATCAAGGGTGTCTACTATTGGTGCTGAAACTGATGTATCCATACACTAAGGCCTTGAATTATTAATTTTGGACCTATACAAAACTAAACTGGTTTCATGCATCATATAGGAATTGAGTGTTTCCTTATGTTTTTCTTGAATTAGAGTCATATCACCAGGTATAATCTATTGATTGTGGTACATCTTGATCTGTTTTAGGATGCCTCTACATAGACAACCATATAGGATTCTAATTAATGACTAATAGGAAATCCTACCTATCGATGAGTCATTGGTTTAGGGACTCGTGCTAGAGATACCCCCACTGGGTGGTGCACTAATGTCACCACCACCTATTGATCAACAATTACTTCTAGCATTACTGGTAGAATATTCCCACGGGATCAGCTCCTTGCATTAGTTCCAATGACAAAGACCTACCAGGTTTAGGGGGGATAAATATCCTTAGGATAGTGAGGACTAGATGGAGGTAGTGACATGAGTCTTCCACTTAGTGAGGATGCCACATGACCAGATGATGGTTCAATCCGTGAGCCTTTTGCCGGGCTCGGTAGGTATTTGGTGGAGTGTGACCATCAAGACACATGTGGAGGAAACCCTCTAATTTCCTAACTTCAAGAATATTTTCCAGGAGGTGTTCTTCCCCACGACCTTTTTCTTAGTGTGAATACAGGATCTGCTTTACCTACAATAGATTATCATGTTAGTGGATGAGTATTGTGTGAGGTTTATAGTCCTATCCCGCTACTCTACGGATATGGTACAAGACCCTTTCATCAGGGCCCAGACCATTGAGTAGGGACTCCTAGGGGGATCAGGGCATCATTGGTTTCCCCCAGCATCCCTACGTAGGCTAGAGTGCTGGAGAAAGATCCACTAGTAGATATATTTCTCACAAAGTTGGCACCAACGGTGGGAACTACCACTGAGGGATATGTGGATGAGTCATTTGTGGAAGTTAGCCGATAGTTTACACAGAGGTCCATGCGGGCCAGACCATCTAGAGGATGACCCCAGTACTCTAGATCAGTGGTGTGAGGCCACCAGGGAAGTAGGAGTCAGTATGTAAGTAAGCTATGCAACTCATGAAGCGTGTAGGGACACGTGGCTTGTGACTACCCGACCCATGACACAGACGATCAGAGTAAGGTTGAGGGACCTTGAAGGTAGAGATAGAGGTTCAAGTGAGGAGGTCTATAGTGTAGCAAACATGGCATCAGAGTTGGTCAAGCAACATGCGGTGGGTGACGGTTCGAGGTACCACCACCACCACCCCCAAGTAGTCCAGCACGGCCTTAGAGAGTAGGTTGATAGGAGAGAGATTAGCTTCTGGTAGTGGAGGCCTACGACCAAGACTCTCCATAGATTATTATAGGTAAAATATGTGTCTTTTTCACCTTAGTTGTCATTCTGATGGACATAGGTTCGAGTAACTCATTCATTACCACAGAACTTGTTCGAGTCTTGTATATTCTGGTGGAGATGTTAGATCAATCCTTATAGTTAGAGACTCCTATGGGAGGGGATTCGACGATTACACACTGGTGCCAATAGTCTGATCTTACTCTTAGAGGTGAGAGCTTCGGTTGAGTTCTCCTTGTAGCAATGTCGAGACCTTACAATGTCATCTTGGGTATGGACTTTTTATCCATAGTTCATGGATAGATTTATTGTCTTAGGTATATAGTATGGTGTATCCATGAAGATGGAACAAGGTTTTCCTTCATGTTGAAAAGGGAGATCTTGTAGAATTGGATAGTATTTCTTGGATGAGGGTGCAACTGATCATTCACTAGTTGGCTAGCCTCACCCTTGGATTAGTGGACGAGAGGAATCCAATATTTCCTATAGTGGTGGATGAGTACGACGATGTATTCTTTGAGGATGTTTCATGACTACATCCTCATAGGGAGTTATACTTCATCATCTACCTATACCTTGGTATGAAACTGATATCTACACTAGAATATCATATAGATCCCACAAAGATTCAATGGTTGAAGGAAAACTTAGAGGACTTGTAAAATATGGGCTTCGTGAGGCCCAACATTTCAGCGTGGGCTTCCCCGGTGTGATTCTCCGAGAAGGAAGATAGGATATTGAGGCTATGTGTGGACTATCGGTGCCTGAACAAGGTGACCACAAAGAACATGTATCCAATTTTGAGGATTGGTGACCTCTTTGATCAGCTAAAGGAAGCAAGGTGGTTCTCAATGATAGACCTCAGATCAAGCTACCACCAACTTTGGGTATAAGATGATGATGTACCAAAGATAACATTTAGATTCCAGTATGGCCACTATGAGTTCTTTTTTATTCCATTCAGCAAGACCAATGACACATCAGTTTTGATGGGACTCATAAATAGGATCTTCCAGCCTTACCTCGATCATTTTGTGGTGGTATTCATTGATGAAATATTTTTGTACTCAGCATCAGAGGAGGAGAACACTACACACCTGCGGATAGTCCTAGATACACATTTATAGAATCAGCTTTATGGGAATCTCTAGAAGTGCTAGTTATGTATTTGGGAGGCCCACTTACAGGGAAATGTCATCTCAGAGGCTGGAGTTGTCGTGGAACTAGCAAAGATAGAGGTTGTGCTTTATTGGGAGCCACCCAAGAGCGTGATTGAGGTGAGAAGTATCTTGGGGTTGGTTGGATACTACCGAAGGTTCATTCCCGACTTTTCCAGAATAGCATCACCCTTTTAATCTTTTTAATGGAAGGTACAACCCTTCATATGGATGGTGAAGTGCCAACATAGTTTCTAGGAGTTGAGGTGGAGACTAAAGAGTGCCCCCTTCTTGAGACTAATAGATGAGGGAATTGGGTTTGATGTTTTCTGTGATGCATCAGGGACCAGAATGGGTTTTTTCCTAATTCTAGACCGAGTATTGATCACCTATAGTTCATGGTAGTTAACAAATTATGAGCAGAACTACACGACCCATGGCCTGGACTTAACAGTAGTGGTCTTTGCATTGATGATGTGGAAACACCACTTGATGGGTGAACGGTTTACCATCTAATCTGACAACAATAGACTTAGGTATATCTTATCCTATAAGGAACTAATCTTGAGGCAGCAGTGATGGCTGGAGTTCTTACGGGACTATGACTTCGAGATATTCTATACTTTTGGGAAGGAGAATGTGGTGGAAGACACGCTCAGTAGGAGATCCAGTTTTTAGTTGCTGCGTGAGGTTATGGAGCAGCTATCCACAATGCAAATATAATTTTTGGATGATAATGGAGAATCTTACCTTCAGTTGATGACTATCACTCCCCCACTATTATAGCATGTTTGGGAGGTGCAGCTGGTGGATATTGACTGCGAGTCCTGACATGCTATGTTATCCTTAGGACGAGTTCTTGATGGATTTTCGATGGGTGGGGAACACTTCATCCTTTTTTGAGGACATGAAGTAGTACCAATGGCATTTCAAGAGGATATTTTGAGGGAGTTCCATACCTCCCCCTTGGTGGTACATCCTAGAGTGGTGAAGATGTACCAAGATCTTTTTCGTCATTACTGGTTTAATTAGGATTAAGAATGCAGTGGACGAGATTATTTCATGGTGCCTCACTTGTCAGCAATTAAAGGATGAGCATTAGGTTCCAATAGGCTTGGCCCAGCCACTTGAGGTACCGGAGTGGAAGTGCAATGGTATCTCAATCAACTTCTTGGCAGGATTATCATGCATGTCCAAGGGCCATGATTCTATCTACGTGATTATCGACCGACTCACCAAGTCGGCTCACTTCCTACAAATCCAGAAGTCAGGATTTTTGGAGGACATGGGACGCCCCTACATCCATGAGATAGTGTAGCTTCATGGGTTGCCTTCAACGATCATCTCAGACCATGATGATCGATTCACATCCCAGCTATGGAAGGGATTGTAGGAGGCCTTTGGGGATCATCTGCACTTGAGCACATCCTTTCACCCATAGATGGATGGTTATATGGAGTAGACCATGCAGACCTTAGAGAAAAACCATTGCTCTTGCATCCATGTTATTAGTTGTATTTGGGAGGACCACATGACACTTGTGGAGTTTTCATACAACAACAACTATCACTCCACCATTGTCATGGAATCAATCGAGGCTTTGAATGAGATACCATGTAGATTATCTCTATGTTGGAAAGACCTAGGGGAGTTGGCACTTATGGGTTCAGAGTTGGTACATGCTACCACTGAGAAGGTTCATATCATCTAGGAGTGGATGAAGACTACACAGATCAGGTATAAATATTACGATGACAATAGACGGATTCCCTTAGAGTTTGAGGAGAAATACTATGTCTTCCTTCAAGTCTCACCCAGACGTGGATTTCAGATATTTTTTCAATCCGACAAGTTATCTCTGAGGTTCAGCGGACTATTCCATATTCTTATTAGAGTGTGAGAGGTGGTATACTGCCTAGCTCTCCACCCATAGATGCATCGGGTGCATGATGTTGTCCACATATCGTAGATGAGTAGGTACGTTCATGATCTATCACATGTCATCTTCTGGGATGAGCTGGACATTGATGAGGAGGAGACATTCGCGGAGTTCCCAGTAAAGATAGAGGATCGACATGAGCGGATACTTTGTGGAAGATTGATTCCTATGGTGTGCATTCAGTGGAAGCACAAGAATCTACATGAGTTCTCATATGAGCAGGAGCCTCATATTTGTGCTCAGTACCCCCATTTTATTGTTTATATTTATTTTGGCTTATGGAGACATGAATCCATAATGATGAGGGTAACATAATGTCTCATTAATTCCAGGTATTTTTTTTAATTATATGGGATTATTTCAAGAAAAAATATTCAAAATAAACCTGATTCTCAGGCTCTGTGAGCCCAAAATATAATTTTAAACATTTTTTAGTTCATTTAAAAAAACATGCGAGCGGGTTTTTCTATCATTTGAACTAGTACATGGATCAAAAATCTGAGGGCACCATTGAAATCAGAATTTTAACACCCCAATATTTCATAGCATGTTATCTCTTTAAAGTAATTAAATAGCTTGCACTACATGCAACACCGAGTTTGAGCGCACAACGACTTACCAAAATAGTCATTCAAAAAGCAGTTATGAATAGTATTAACTGCATTTTGAATACTCCATATAATTTTAACATCCATATTTTGTGTTTCTTAAACATAATATAAAAACAAATTAAATTTTTCAAATAAAAGAAGTATTTTTCAAAAAATGCAATTTTGCCGCCAGTTAATGGCGAACCCTTTTCAAATGAAATATTTTAAAATTTTATATATTTAATTTTTCAAAAAAAAATCTTTTTTAGAATAAAGACATAAAAATTTAGTTTGGATACTTTTTTGGTTATTTTTTTCTAACTTTTATATTTTGATGAATACTGAAAGATATTAAATTTTAATTGAAAAACAAATTACTCAAAATAATTTATATTGTTAAATTATGAATTCGAGTTCTTATAAAGTATAATTAGATTATATTTTTAACATTTAATATAATTTAGGTTATTGGATGTAATTTCATAAGTAAATTGTATATAAACACAAGTCAATCTTTTGATAGTTTTTTACTTCTTAAAAACCCGCTTTCTGGTTTTGACAACATGAATTAATTTTAAATTAATTAATGAAACACATATTTTTTTAATTTGGTAAAATAGACATCATTTTTGGATTCTGAATATCAAAATTATCTTATGGTAATTTTTTTGTATTTTATTGAAAACATTATATTTTTGATGAATAGTAAAAAAAATATTGTGTTATTGTTTAAAACTGAAATTTATTTTAATTATTATATTTATTTAAATTTATTTTAAAGTAAAAATAGATACATAATACCTATATTAGTTCAATTTAGTTCATTGGACTCATTTTATAATAGGATAAGATGTATAAAATTTTATTGAATTTTTTAACGTCTTTTACCCACCTTCTAGGCTCATTTATAAATTTTCATGAAACGTACCGCTTCTGTGAATTTAATTTCAAAAATCCTAGTAATAAGATTGACATAATTAAGTAAAATTTGGTCCAATAGAATGAAAATAATTTTTGGTGAATAGTGACTTGAATTTTATTTACAACGGCTAAAAGTAAATAGGGTAATTAAAGGTAAAGATGATATTAAAATTACCCCAACACATGTCCTAAATCTATTGGATAAGTTTATTTATACCAAAATCAACATTAGGAATAAAATATGATCCTATTTGATCCACTTGGATTATATTAGGAAATTTATTATTATTTTATTTAAAGAAGAGTTAAAAGTGTTAAATTCAATGTTTAATAACTATAAAATTTTTAATATAGGGTAATACATAAGATAAATTTGACTATAAATATTCATTATAAAACTAAATATTTTTCCTATATCATGTTATTTTATTTATAATTTTTATTCATTAAATAATTAAATTTATTTATGACACAATGATGATGCAGTAATTACCTTAATAATGAAATATTAAACTAATTTATATTATAAATATCAAAATTAATATAAATTGAGTATTTTTATGCACTCCACGAAATTTATAGGTTAATATTACATGTTATGGTTGATTTTATTTATTTTTTTAAGTAATATTGTTTTTTTGACTTTCACAAAAACCAAATACTAAATAGTGTCAAAATTGACATAAATGATTTTTCAAAACAAATACTATATTATTAAAAGATATAATATTCATAAAAATATAATGTTTGGCCAAAGTAATCTTATAAAAATAGATATATAATTAATGAAAAATTTTTGGTTCTCTTGGAATTTTATAGTATGTTTATTAACAATGTAATATAAAAATACAAGAATACATTGTTAAAGTTAAACTATTTAACTAATAGTTAAATCTAAAATATAAGTTTAATTTGGTAACCTAAACTTGTATAAAACCTATTTTGAGTGTTTTTCGACCTATCCCCACCATATCCTAGAAATAAATCCATTTGGATCCATTAGAAACCGAAAATTATATTATAATAAAATAATATTTCAAGCTTTTCTAAACTGACCCTCACCTCTCTTATAAAAGGGTACTTCCCTTTCTCTTAATTTCACCCCTCAAAATCCATTTGATCAGCCAACCCCTACTCATATATCCTCCAAACCACCCTCACTTCAACCTATAGGCCTTACATTGATCATAAATCCAACATATAGATCCCTTTTGATCAAATCAAAAGGAAGCACCCGAAGAAGTGGTAATAATTTCATCACCTCTTTTAAAGTTTATTTCTTCTTCCACCGCCTCTTTCTTTGTTGTTTCCATACCAAAATAATAACTCCAGTACGTTCTCCATATTATGATGTTATTATGATTATGTTACAACCATATTCATTATTCTATCTATTCTATGAATGAAAAAGTCACTATACATTCGTACGTACGGCTTACCGTCTCCACATTGTGGTGATGTTTCTTATTCAACACTTCATTATTTGGATGGGTATAATAATGAGTATAATTGATATAAATAATAAATAGAAAATTTTAATGATTATATATATATATAATAAAACATCCAATTATATACTATTTCACCATCAATAGAATTATATTGTCGCTTGTGCGTACGTACAACATACCGTCTCCACGACGCGATGAGATTCATCTTCAACGATATCCATTAATGGATTTTTATAAATATATATATATATATTGATAAAGTATGAGATATATGAAATAATATTTTTACTAGAATAATATATATATTTATGTAGATAAATATATGTCGTCTACTTACTTCCATATTATACGATAATAGAACAGAAACAACGTTCATGCGTACGTACGGACTACCGTCTCCATGAACGGTGTTTCCATTTCATATATCAGTCTATTATAAATAATTATATTCTAAATATATATGATATATAAATCATGTTTTATATTTTGTAAGTATGTAAATCATGATCTAAGTGATACGATCAAGAATTACAAGTTAAAACACATACGATAAAGAAAGCAATTATTTCCCGAAATGTTACTTTAACATGGAAATTATTATTAAATGGGTAGTATAAAGTCATAAATGAATCTTATATGATATAATAATTGATAATATGGTTCTGGTATAATTTTATAACATACTATGGTCATTATACACGAGGTTACATTTACCCTCAACCAAAGGAATGTACAAGGTAAGGGTTAATTCCTCGATCTCATTATTATTCGAGATTGTTTATGTGTATTTTTTTACAGGGACATATTTATTATATATGTACTTGTTTCATAAAATAGTTTTTAAAATTTTTGTTTTTAAGAGACTCTTTAACTAATACATCATTTTAAATAGTTTAAATATATATTCTTCTAAATCATTCTCATTATTGTCCATGTTTTCAAAATGGTTTTAAGAATTTATTTATATGGATATCAATGTTTTAAAATGTTAATTCCTTTAAAAAGTTTCAAAGTGGTATGGGACACTTTAATTCAATTTTTTTTAAATGTATTCCTTTCTAAATTTTGGTAAATTTAAGTTTTTTAATGAAAAAAGGATATTTCTCTCAAAGAGTATTACTAATCATTTTCAACTATGTCAACATCATTTTGTGATATTATTCTTGATTGAAGATGATTTATTATAGGTATAATCTTCAATATTATATTGAATGAGTAATGATATGTTTGACTGTGAATGTTTTATTTTATACCATTCATGATTTATGGTTGATGTATTGACATTTCGTATGCTAGTTTTAATATGATTGTTTATGTTATGTTTCAAAATATTTATATGAGGAATGAATTGGACTTAGTAAGTGACAGGTGGAGCTCGTTATAGCTCCTTGATCCATCAGTATCTATCATGAGGAAAATTAGTGTCTTGACACAAGGCCTTGACAAAATAAATTTAGTCTTGGTACAGGGCCTTGACTATGTAGTTATGATGTCCGAAATTATGCATTACATCATTATAAAATTAGTCATTACATGTGATTATTTGACAAGTAGAATATTCATGTGCATGTTTATATGATAATATTTGATTTATTTTTTCCATATAATGATCAATTTTATGTTTAATAAGACTTTGGTTTTTATTATACATCTTGCCTTAAAATTTTATAGCTTCCTCTAAATTAATTACCCTTACTGAGCATCTAAGCTCACCCCATTCTTATGTTTTGTTTTCCCAGGATTCCAAGAAGTGTATTATAATTGATATGTAGGGTTAAGCTAGGGGAATTATGGAGTTCTAAATGGATTATTTATGTTGTGTTTTATGTTCTAATGTGTAATGTACCATTCATGTATGTAATCTATTTTCCAAGATTACTAATATGATCAGTCCTTCGGGATATGATTCCTTGTAACCATGCCAATGTTTTAAAATAATACACCAGCTCCGGGCTTCTGGGGTCAGGCCGGTTCAAGAATGATTGGATTTTCTAAGAAAGTACCTAACTTCAACTGGAAATGGTCGACTAGAAAAGATATTTTTCGGACTTTTTAGAAGAAAAATAAAAATAATTAAAAAGTAATTTTATATTTTTCTCTCCACTATTGTGTAGTGGCACGTCAGTACTACGGTGATGACGATGAGGCGATGATGTGTCCACTACCACCAAAAAATGAATCCAAAAAATATTCTAAATTCCTCTATACATGATCCAAGAGCATGGCCCATTTTTTAATATTCGATTAGATAGGTCATAGAGTCCGAACAGAGTTATGGTTTATGAGTTAGGGACATTCAATGTTGGTTTGAAAAACTGGTTCTCAGAACCAATTCACAGAGCGTCTTTGCAGAGCCGACCACAAATGTATGTCTTTGTAGCTTCCTTTGGCTTCACAAACCTGTGTGAAGGTATGTCCTTCACAGTGCCCTTTGTCGTCGTGAACCAGCATGAACGTAGGTCCTTCATGGTTCCCTTTGTCTTCACGAACCCACCCGAACATATGTCCTTCGTGGGGCCATTTTTCTTCGCGGCGAGCTCCGCGAATCTCGCCAACCTCTACTACCTATAAATACCAAGATCATACCCCCTCATAAGGGGAGGTTACAACACCCATTTAGTTACTGATTCCCCATTTCTCAGTGCTCCCAAGCACCATGAAGGGATTCCCTCCGCGAAAAAGGAATCTTCACTTCATGATGGAGGGATCCCTGCAGTTTGCTCGAGGCATCACGATGCACTCCCAAATAAATAGAGGTTTTCTAAGGTGAATCCCTACTCTTCTGATGTCTAGAATTCACAAACCACCCTTTATTCCTGAAGCCTAATCCTTCATGAAGCACCCTCCTTCGTGAATCCAAGTCCTTTTCAAAGCACCCTTCCTTCATGAAGATCCCTTCCTCCACGATGCCCCATTATTTGTGATACCCTTAGCATCGAGAACCTCATTCCATTGTGAATCCCTATCAGTTGAAAACCTCCTACCTTTGTGTAACGACCTAAAATTTTGAATAAATCTTGTTTCCTAATTTTGTGTGTTATTTTTTTTATACTCAACAAAACTATTTCATTTGATAACATGAATATAATTAAAATGAGACCGTTGGGTTTTGACTATTATATGACCATTGGTCAATATGACCGCTGGAAACTAAACGTTTCGATTATTGTCTCTAAGTACAAGTAATCTTGGTTAATTAATATATAAAGAAGATTTGATGGCCTCACCCAGTAGTCTTGGACTGATCGAAGCCCATATAATAGAACTTGGGAAGGAGGTAGCACCATTGTGCTTTTCTCTGGACCAAAACCAAGCCAAACATCATAGTGTGAAGCTAGAATGAAATCGCCTTCGCGAGAAGTTCAAACTGATAGAAATTACTACTTGTGCGATGTTGGCCGAGCCTCCCTCATATTCTCTCACCTTAGCACACCTTACACTTAGGTCCTATGCCGGTGTGATAAGGGGATATGTAAGGAGACCGTAACTGCCTTGTGTAATCCTTTGTTTTAAATAAAAATTGGTATTTCTTCTTATGATGAAGTTTATGAATTTTCAAATGTCTGGATAAATATAGTATGAATATTTTTGGTGAATTTTAGAAAAAGGATATTTTAAATTTTTTTATGTAAACCTTAAATAATTAAAAATGTGTAATGATTTTCAAAAAATGGTCTTCTAAAATTATGTTCAGTACGAAATTTATAGTCTAATAAGATCAACTTGATTTTTGATGAATAGTAAATTATGAATAGTGATTTTATGCTTAGGATTAGTAATGTGACCAAATGGATTAGTAATCTCACTTAAAGAAAGTATTAATATAATCTAGGCACCTTGATTAAGTAATGAGATTCAATAAAATGGTTAAATAGTGGTTTCATAAATTATTAGTCAAGTATTAGTTTTTTCGAGTGAATAGTGTTTTTTAATTAAAAATTAAATTAAAAATAATTAGAAAATTATTTTTATAAAATGAATTTCATTTTTGAACTCAGAGCATCGATATTATGTTAAGGTAATTTTTGGGGATTTTTCTGAAAAAAAAAAAGAATTCTCGATGAATAGTGTATTTATTTAAAAATTAAATTAAAAATATTTAGGAAATTATTTTTATAAAATGGAGTTCATTTTTGAAGTCAGAGCATCTATATTTGGTTAAGGTGAAAGTTTGATATTTTTCCTGAGAAAGTTGAATTTTCGAGGAATAGTGAAAATACAGTTTTTAAGTTACGGGTGTTTAATGACATCATGACTACATCATGATGATGTCATGAGATGTTTTAATGGATGGTCGACTAAAGGGAATTAATTATTGTATGAGGTGTCCCAAGTGGCCAATACCATGGGCAAATACCATGGGCAAGCCCATGGTTTTGCCAAAACCACCCATGAGGTGTCCCTTGGCCATTAATTCCTTGTCTCCTCACTTTCCCTATAAATACCAAGCCATCCTCTAATCCATTCAACTCCAAAATCATCCTAAACGAATTTCTGGTCTCCTTACCTCCCAAGGAGTCCTCCCAAGGTTCCCACTATCCCTCAAGGTCCCAACCTTTGAGTTTTAATAGTTACATTTAAGGCAAGGGATCCGACCTCTCTCTTTCTTTTCAAGTAATATCTTTTATGTCATTTTTTTATGATCCATGTTCTTATTGAGGAGGATGTTCTTTTATATTCATCTTACTGCCCTTTTCATGTTAACATGATGAGATACCCCCACTTTCTCTCATCAATTCGTTTTAATATAGTTTAAGTGACGTCGTTAGGCTCCCGGATTTTTAAGGGATTCTTTCACCCTTCTCATTTTTCAAAGTTCTAATTTCATGTAAAGTATTTCAAGTTCCTTTTTATTATGTTGGGGTATGATCTCTATATATATCATACTGAACATTTATTTTCATATGATTAGAGACTCTATTTTATCTCTTCAATTCATTTTTGATTAAGTTTAAGTGGCATCATTAGGCTACCGAATTTTAAAGGGATTCTTTCACCCTTCTCGTTTTCAAGTTCTATTTTCATGTCAAGTATTTCAAGTTACTTTTTATTATGTTGGGGTATTATCTCTATATCTATCATAATTATCTTTTATGATAATATTATGAGAGACCCTATTTGATCTTGTCAATTCATTTTTATTGGAGTTTAAGTGACGTCGTTAGGCTGCCGAATTTTTATAAGAGAAATCTTATTTTTGTCATACTTCCGTGTTTTTCATTTCAAATGGTATGCCCTTAAAATTTCATTACCATGATTCATATCCTTTATTTTATGTCCCTATACTATTTTTATAGATCATTTATGAGTGGTTGACCCATGTCCCCTCTCTTTTCAATGTTTTCTAAAACCCTGTAATGTAGTCGTTATGCTGCAGAATTTTCGTCTCAAAATGCCTCTCTCTTTTTCTCAAATTTATTTTATGTTATTACGTGAATACTAAAAGCTATTATTTCTACAGGGGTATTCACATATATATCAAAATTTTATATTTTAAATTCTGGGATTTACATACATGAAAATCTCTTTCCCTTTCTGTGGGTTTAAAGTGGCATAAAGATCATGTCTTTAAAGCAGTTTTTAAAACGTTATGATTATGAAATGAAACCCATTTCTTTTATGCTCTATGGGTTGTTTATGAAATGATTGATGATGATATATGTGGCTCAAATGATAATAAATACATGTCAAGGGTGCGCCCAGATAGCACTCCAATGCATTGGGTAAAGACTTAATCTCTAGATATGACCTTTTAGACTGATACCTTTGTGAAAAACCTTGCTAATTTTGAATGACTCCCTGGGGATGGACCTTGGTGAAACAAAATTATTTTCAATATTAAATGTTGTAGTCACATATTCATGTTATGAAAAATGTTATTTTTATTATGATATTCCTCATGATTTCATTCTCATGCCTTAAAGTTCTTTTTCATGATATTGTTGATGTTTCTCAAGTTCACATGTTAAATGTTTCCCCTTGTTTCCCTTACTGGGCCTTATTCCCACCCTTCCTTTTGATGTATGTCCCCAGGTTATGAGATTTAGTAATGAACCTAGGATGAAGTTAAGTAGAATCCTTTCAATTGTTTAAGAAGAATGTTTTTTGTTGTTTTCTTGTATTATGTTCCTGGTTTCAAAGACACTAAACCTTAAAGATCCTCAGTTCTGTGTAATGTAAAGAAAGTTTATGTTGTAAAAAGAAGGGATTCTAGAGTTGGTATCAAAGGATGGTTTAGTATTTGTGGAAATTAGGATATGAAAACTCTAGGAAGAACCCTATAGAAAAGTTTAAATATAGGAAATATTCCTGGTATTTTGGTGAGTATTGAGTAAGGGGTTGCCAAGAAAATACATCCATGTCTGGATACGAGTAGGTAGAGGTGGCTCGGGCACAGATGTACATAGGGGTAAAACCCAATAACTCCACTTTGAGCTAGACTCGAACGGGAACTGGTACATGACAACAAGACTTGTTGCACTCTTGGTTACGACACTCCCAGGGGATATTCTTTGGTAAATTCATAAGCTTAGTATGAACCATTATTAAAGGAACAAAGATAAAATAAAATAAAGATTCACATAATAATATATGATCATGGATAACCTAGTTTGAAACCTAGGGGATCACAAGTTAGGGTATACTTTTCTTTTATAAGTTATCCTTATATGATTTAAGTTCCTTTTCATGATTATTGGCTAAGTATTTAAGCCCCTAATTATACTTTCTCTTCTTAATTAATGGTGGGAAATGGAATAACATGTCCTAATAACCAATGTGATAGGAAATGCGATGATTGTTGTATTAATATGATAGAGATGATTAGGGGATTAGAAGATGATTATTATTTTTGAAGACGTTCACTATTTTGGGGACCCTATACAATCGAGGTAAATAGATTACTACAGTATTTTCATTGAGGAGTAAGGTTGACTTATATTTTGAATAATCGATGAATTTAAGGTGGACTTATAGTAATTTAGGTTACTTATGGAAATTATTAACCTATATTTGGTAAAATATGTTTAGGTTAGTTACTTTTTCTATAAGATGTTAGGAGTGGTTGATGTTGTTTGGAGATGAACAATGAAGTTTATTTTGGAAGATTGTGTTATCAAATGCTTCTTGTATTTGGGTTTCAATCTTAGTTTGGTTTATCTTGAGGAATTTTAAGGACCTTTATTTATGGAATGTTCTATGATGAACTTTGGGTAGTACCATGGAACTTTGAAGATTTAAAAGTAGTTTCCATTCCTATCGGATTCTTTCTTTTTGAAGAGTTGTTTTACCTTACCCTTTCTATTTTTCGGATATTGTTTAGAGATAGAAGAAGTAGATAGTTAATCTTTTGTGGATTATTTGATTATCTAGAAGATGATTATTGTGCTTTTGATGAGACCAAGTGTTTTTGAATTCTCATAGTTTGGAGAAAAGATTAGTTTTCATAGAGACTTATTAAAGGATGAAACTCGACTTGATGATTAGTATATTTACATATATTTTTGTTCTATGTAGTAAATGAATTCCTCAAAATTATGAAAAGGAACGTAAAACAAAAATGTTGTTGGTTTACGTTTTCTACTAGGTAATCAAAGACTGTTTACACACATCATAAGTTTGGGATTTTCTTTTGGTTAACTTTCTCCTAATCATGTTTTCTATTACTCTCCCTCAGAACATGACCCTTTGTTTTCTCATCCATATCCATATTTTCCTACATGGAATCCTAGTGTGGTTTAACTCGGGTGACCTTTGTACTTACCTTTCTTTCTTTTAAAGTAATAGTTTTACTGAATCCTTTTCCAATGTGGGAATTTCAATGAAATTTCAAAACCCAATTTTAAAAATTGCGAGGATGCAATTTCTTAAGGGGGGAAGATTGTAACGACCCGAAATTTTGAATAAATCTTGTTTCCTAATTTTGTGTGTTATTTTATTTTTTATACTCAAAAAAACTGTTTCATTTGATAACATGAATATAATTAAAATGAGACCGTTGGGTTTTAACTATTATATGACCATTGGTCAATATGAGTGCTAGAAACTAAACGTTTCGATTATTGTCTCTAAATACAAGAAATATTGGTTAATTAATTTAGAAAGAATATTCGATGGCCTCACCCAGTAGTCTTGGACCGATCGAAGCCCATCTAACAGAACTTGGGAAGGAGGTAGCACCACTGGGCTTTGCTCTAGACCAAACCCAAGCCTAAATTCATTGTGTGAAGCTAGAACGGAATCGCCTTCGTGATAAGTTCAAACTGATTGAAATTACTAATCGTGCGATGTTGGCTGAGCCTCTCTCAGATTCTCTCACCTTTACACACCTTACACTTAGGTCCTATGCTGGTGTGATAAGGGGCTATGTAATGTGACCGTAACTGCCTCGTGTAATCCTTTGTTTTAAAGAAAAATTGGGATTTCTTTTTATGATGATGTTTATGAATTTTCAGATGTCTGGATAAATATTGTATGCATATTTTTGGTGAATTTTAGAAAAAGGATATTTTAAAAATGTTTTATGTAAACCTTAAATAATTAAAAATGTGTAATTATTTTCAAAAATGGTCTTCTACAATTATGTTCAGTACGAAATTTAGAGTCTAATAAGATCAAATTTATTTATGATGAATAGTAAATTATGAATAGTGATTTTATGCTTAGGATTAGTAATGTGACCAAATGGATTAGTAATCTCACTTAAAGAAAGTATTAATATAATCTAGGCACCTTGATTAAGTAATGAGATTCATTAAAATGGTTAAATAACGGTTTCATAAATTATTAGTCAAGTATTTGTTTTTTCAAGTGAATAGAGTTTTTTAATTAAAAAATAAATTAAAAATATTTAGAAAGTTATTTTTATAAAATGGATTTCATTTTTGAACTCAGAGCATCGATATTATGTTAAGGTAATTTTTGGGGATTTTTCAGAAAAAAATGAATTTTCGGTGAATAGTGTAATTATTTAAAAAATAAATTAAAAATATTTAGGAAATTATTATTATAAAATGGTGTTCATTTTTGAAATCAGAGCATCTATATTTTTTTAAGGTGAAATTTTGAGATGTTTTTCTGAGAAAGTTGAATTTTTTATGAATAGTGAAAATACAGTTTCTAAGTTACGGGTGTTTAATGACATCATGACTGCATCATGATGATGTCATGAGATATTTTAATGGATGTTCGACTAAAGGGGATGAATTATTGTATGAGGTGTCCCAAGTGTCCAATACCATGGTCAAGCCCATGGTTTTTCCAAAACCACCCATGAGGTGTCCCTTGGCCATTAATGTCTTGTCCCCTCACATTCGCTATAAATACCAAGCCATCCTATCATCCATTCGACTCCAAAATCATCCTCAACGAAGTTCTAGTCTCCTTACCTCCCAAGGAGTCCTCCAAAGGTTCCCCCAAGCCCTCATGGTCCCAAACGTTGAGTTTTAAGAGTTACATTTAAGGTAAGGGATCTGACCTCTCTCTTTCTTTTCAAGTAATCTCTTTTATGTCATTTATTTTATGCTCCATGTTCTTATGTTGGAGGATGTTCTTTTATATTAATCTTACTTCCCTTTTAATTTTCACATGATGAGATACCCCCTCTTTCTCTCATCAATTATTTTTGAGAAAGTTTAAGTGACGTCGTTAGGCTGCCGAATTTTTAAGGGATTCTTTTACCCTTCTCATTTTTCAAAGTTCTAATTTCATGTCAAGTATTTCAAGTTTTTTTTATTATGTTGGGGTATGATATCTATATATATTATACTGAAATTTTATTTTCATATGATTAGAGACCCTATTTTATCTCGTCAATTCATTTTTGTTGAAGATTAAGTGGCGCCGTTAGGTTGCCGAATTTTTAAGGGATTCTTTCACCCTTCTCGTTTTCAAGTTCTATTTTCGTGTAAAGTCTTTCAAGTTCCTTTTTATTATGTTGGGTTATGATCTCTATATCTATCATACTGATCGTTTATGATCATATTATGAGAGACCCTATTTTATCTTGTAAATTCATTTTTATTGAAGTTTAAGTGACGCCGTTAGGCTGCCAACTTTTTATAAGAGAAATCTTATTTTTGTCTTATTTTCATGTTTTTCATTTCAAATGGTATGTCCTTAAAATTTCATTACCATGATTCATATACTTTATATTCTATCCCTATACTATTTTTATATATCATTTATGAGTGGGTGACCCATGTCCCCTCTCTTTTCATCATTTTCTAAAACCCTGTAACGTAGCCGTTATGCTGCAGAATTTTCGTCTCAAAATGCCTCTCTCTTTTTCTCAAATTCATTTTATGTTATTACTTGAATACTCAAATCTCATATTTATACAGGTATATTCACATATATATCAGAATTTTCTATTTTATGTTCTGGTATTTACATGCATGAAACTCGATTTCCCTTTCCGTGGGTTTAAAGTGACATAAAGATCATGTCTTTAAAGCAGTTTTTAAAACGTTATGATTATGAAATGAAACCCATTTATTTTATGCTTTATAGGTTTTTTAAGAAATTATTGATGATTATATATGTGGCTCACATGATAATAAATACATTTCAAGGGTTCTCCCATATAGCTCTCCAATGCATTGGGTAAAGACTTAATCTCTAGAGATGACCTTTTAGACTGATACCTTGGTGAATAACCTTGGTAATTTTTAATGACACCTTGGGGACGGACCTTGGTGAAACGAAATGATTGTTAATATTAAATGTTGTAGCCACATATTAAAGTTATTAAAAATGTTATTTTTATTATGATATGCCTCATTATTTCTTTCTCATGCCTTAAAGTTCTTTTTCATGACGTTGTTGATGTATCTCAAGTTCAAATGTTAAATGTTTCCCCTTGTTTCCCTTACTGGGCCTTCTACTCACCCTTCCTTTTGATGTATGTCCCCAGGTTATGAGATGCAGTAATTAACCTAGGATAAACTTAAGGAGAAGCCTTTCAAGTGTTTAAGAACAATGTTTTTTGTTGTTTTCATGTATTATGTTCCTAGTTTCCAAGTCACTAAACCTTAAAGATCCTCAGTTCTGTGTAATGTAATGAAAGTTTATCTTATAAAAAGACGGGATTCTAGACTTTGCGCCCACTATTCTGTACCACGGGGACTGTGCCCCTGCACCCCTTCTTGGGATCATTGTCGGACTGTGTCCTCGGCCCTTCGGTTCGGTCCCTTCACTTCTATCACTGAACCCCATGAAAAATGGAGAGTCGCACCACAAAATTTTCAGGCTGGGATGTCCACATTTTCCATTTTACCCCTATGCGCACCCACCTTCCACCTATGGAATACCATGACTTTAGATACTACTCCACACACCATTAAACACCTTGAGTCAAAATTTTCCTCTTTATTCATTTCCCATGTCGTGAGTTGAGCTTCTCATCATCAATTCCCCAAGTACCTTGAGTTGAACCATTGCTCATGAAACTTATCCAAACCATATCACCTGACTCTTATGTCAGGATGCACTTGAAAGACCCGCTCTTGCATATGTCCCAAAACCAACCATTTCTAGGTACCTTATGCCTAATAGTCTGATCTATACAACTATAAACTATAGTACACCCTATATAACAAATATAGAATGCCTCTTGCTCCAAACAAGAGATGCCTTGTGCAGCATGCATAAGATTCCAATAGTCTTATCTATATGACTATAAAATGTAGTACACCATATATGAATAATATAGGATAGATCTTGTTCCAAACAAGAGATTCTTTATTCACCAAGCATAATATTCCAATAATCCTATCTGTATGACTATAAACTATAGTACACCATACAAAAAAAAATATAGGATGCCTCTTGCAGCAAACAAGAGATACCTTATGTGTCAAGCATAAGATGGAAATAGTATTATCTACATAACTATAAAATGTAGTACACCCTATATGAAAAATATAATTTTACTCATGTTCCAAATAAGTGATACCTTATGCGCTATGAATAAGTAGAAAATAGTCCTATCTGTATGGATTTAAATTGTAGTACACCCTTTGTGCCAAACATAGGATGCCTCTTTATCTAAATGAGAGATTGTTTATGCATAGAGAATAATATTCCAAAAGTCCTCACTACATGACATTAATATGTATAATTACCTATCATTGAATAATAGGATTCCTCTTGTTCTAAATAAGAGATGTCTTATGTCATAAGCATAATATACCTCATGCCATGATTACAGTGGCGTAATTTCAAGAGTGTTGGAAACTATTCGAGCATTCCATAACTCCACCTCACACTTTGTGTGTCTTTCATTCGAATCATCATCCTCTTTCATCTCTAAAGGGAACCCATGATGGCCTAATCCAACGCTGCATCGGTTCACCTACCTTTCTGGTCCAACATCGCAGAAGACTTTGGACGACACTTTGAGTCAGGTCATGTGTTTCGAACACGGTTAACAGTTGACCCTCGTTTATTTGTCCCCATTTCAGGATAACATGATATGGATTCTACGTTTCGAACATGATAAACAGTTATCCTCCATCGTCACACCACCCTCACTGCATTCTGAATGTTGGGCATGTGATTTACACTTTTCATATTCCTTTGTTTAGACTGATTCCAACGCCCTTGGTGTTATCCCGCTTATGAACTAGTGCATAGCTATAGACCTCAATTTTATGCTTCAACCCACTAATGAGTTGGGATGACCTCATGTCCAGACATGAGGAAGACATTATGGGAAGCTTCTAGGCATAATCCACATCCACCATTTTCCTCCATAGCGGAACCTGGGCGGATTCCATGCTTAAGCTCCATCCACCATTGTTGCTCCTTAGCGGCACATGGGCAGCTTCCATGGGTAAGATCGATTCACCATTTTTTCTCCTCAGCGGCACATGGGAAGATTGAATGCATAAGCCCCATACACTGTTGTCGCTCCATAGTGGCACCCAGGTAGAGTCCATGTGTAAACCCCATTCACAATTTCTGCTCCTTAGCAGCACACGAGATGATTCCATGTGTAAGCCCCATTCATCATTACTGCTCCTTAGCGGCACATAGTCAGCTTCCATTCTTAATCCCCATCCACCATTTCCCGTCCTTAGTGGCACACGAGCATCTTCCATGAGTAATCCCCATTCACCATTGTCTCTCCTTAGCAGAACATGGGCAACTTCCATTTGTAAGCTCCATCCACTGTTTCTGCTCCATAGCAGCACCCGGGCAGCATCCCTATGTAATACTCATTCACTATTGCTACTCCTTAGTGACACGAGGACAACTTCCATGTATAAGAACCATTCACCATTTTCACTCCTTAGCGGCACACGGGAAGCTTTTGTGCGTAATCCCCATCCACCATTGCTTCTCTATAGAGGCACCCAGGTAGGGTCCCTGCATAAGCCCCATCCACCATTGTCGCTCCATAGAGGCACATAGTAAGCTTCCATGCATAATCCCCATCCATTATTTCCCCTCCATAGAGGCATCTTAAAAGATTCCATGTGTAATCCTCATCCACCATTACCGCTCCATAGTGTCACCCAGAGTGCTTCCATGCGTAATCCCCATTCACCATTGTGGCTCCTTAACAGCATCAGGCAGCTTCCATGCATAAGCCCCATTCACTGTTGTTGCGCTTTAGCAGCACCAGGAAGCTTCCATGTATAAACCCCATCCACCATTTCCACTCCATAGCAGGACCCAGGATGCTTCCATGTGTAATACCTATCCACCGTTTCCACTCCATAACAGCACTCGTACAACTTCCTTGTGTAAACCCCATTCACCACCCTTCATGGATGCACCTTTTCACCATGATCATCATGTATGTTGTTGCCTCTTGTTTCTCACACCAATAATGACTCACGTGAGATTAGAGTAAAGATTGATCAGGTCATCCTTTAAGGGCCTCCTTACCGTGTAAGCCCCAAACCCTTCCGAACTGCGTTAAATTTGATCCTTGTCTCCTAGGAAAGGTATATAGGAAACCTCCCTGAGGTTCAATCCCAACACCTACTTGTCTCATCCCCTTCACATTGGTTCACCTTCATCCTGCATGATGTTAAACTATATCCACCATTCTGAACTACATGGTCTTTGATTATTTTATCCTAGGAAGTGTATGTAGGAAGCCTCCCTAAGAATCAATCCCAACACCCATCAGTCCTAACCACTTCTCATCGGTCCACCCTCATCCTGCATGATGTTAAACTATATGCCCCTTTTTGTCCTGCAAGAACTTAAACTGTACCCATTTGAACTACATGGGATTTGATCACTGTCTCTTAGGCAAGGTATGTAGGAAGCCTCCCCAAGTTCCAATCTTGATCGATGGTAAGCCGTTGTAACCCAATCAGTCGTAAGCCATTGTCAATCCCAATTGACGATAAGCCATTGTTCCCCAATCAGAAGTAATCCATTGTCAATCCCAATCAACAGTAAGTTGTTGTTCCCCAATCAATGGTAATCCATTATCAATCCCAGTTGACAGTAATCCATTGTGCCCCAATCAGTGGTATGTCTTTGTCAACCCTAATTGATGGCAAGCCGTTGTGTACCAAAATATAAGGTAAGTCATTGGTTACACCTGTCAACTATAATCCTCTATGTACCACAATCAATGGTAATTCGTTGCATTTCCCAATCGACGGTATGTATTTGTGGTTCCCAATTCACGGTATGTAGTTGTGTTCCTCAATCGATGGTAAGCTATTATGATCTCCAACCAGTAGTAATCCATTGGAACCTTAGTCAATAGTAAGCTGGTCAATACCCAACCAGCGGTAAGCCATTGTAGCCCCATCCAGTGGTAATCCATTGTATCGACAATCGACGGTAAGTAGTTGTAGTCCCCTACGTTGGGACCCACATCTATGTTCCTCCCCTATGGATTTCAACCAACCCAGGCTGCTAACCACATATAAGACCCAGTATATCATCAGGTCACTATCGTCTGCGCACACCCTGATTCAATACCCCTATTCTGAACAATGTGGAATTTGATTCCATACCACAGGGATACATAGGAAGTCCCATCAAGGCTCAAGTCCAACATCAACATCATCCTCACGTCAGTTCCATATCATTCTCTATCCACTCAACCATCTATATCCATCATGATTATTACTCGGGCTGCCACATCTCGGTGAGATCATGCCACCCACTTTCTCATAGGTCCTAGCAGCAGTCGGGCTGCTAAGCATGAAAAATCCCAAGCATGTCTCTAGGTCGTTGTCCTTTTTCTACACCCCAATTCGTCACCCCTTTGAACTATGTGGGTTTTGATCCCTTTCTCCTAGAAAGGGTACATGGAAAACCTCCCTAAGGCTCAATCTAGCCAATGTTAAACCTTGGTGTTCCCCATTCCGGAGTGCACATTATCTGATCCACCCTTTGTGGGGTCTATATCAGTAGTCACAGTGTGATATAATCTTTTTTTGGGACACACCATCCTGGGTCCACTCTTATTGAGCGTCTTGATCTATCCACCTAGTAAACACTCCTGGTGCTCCCTACTAGGGATGTGCCAATCTAATCTGCCTCCAGGGTAATTCTAATTACATTAATTTCATCTCTTCAGGACGTTAAAATCATGGCCTACCTCATGTTAAACATTATATGCCCACCTCATAAGACACACCTTTGGAATAACCGTCTCTACAAGATGTTAAACTCAAGGAATACCCCATGATAAACATGGCAAGCTGATTAAAACATCAAATACATGCCTCAGCCATAATATAGCCCCTGAACGACATGGGATGCCTCATGTTCTAGGCCATTTAGATTCCCTCTTATGAAGAAGAATATAGCTTCCCCAATGTCTACGTATCCAGAGATTCCCTAACATGCCTGATGGTGTCATCTACTTTGACCGAAGGTTTCTACCATTTCAAGACCCGATGGAATGTCCTGACTGAAGTAGTGTAATTAACCGGTGTTCACAATGATATGGTACTAAAACAAGATTCACAAACCATGACTCAAATCGATGAGGGAGACCCGTATTATGCAATGAGTTCTGAGGAGGAATCCATGGAAAGAGGGACTTACATCCCATCATCCCATTTCGATCAAGGAGAAAATTTCCCTGAAAAAATGACAGATGTTGCCCATCTTTAGAAAGTTGGAACGAGGGGAAAAAATTAGTGTCCCTCCACAAATTGATGTGCTCCCTAGTGAAAGCATCGAAAATAGATTCCCATAAATTGATTCCCATTATTAAGGAACTTAAATTAGTAGTGTAATGACTCATTAATTGGAGAATAACAGATATGCTACTTCATTAATGAAATAGAAAAATGATGCGAAGACAAGGAATAATAGAAATTTTGCGAAACATTTCTATTTTAATGAGATAAAGGTTTGGAGAATCAAGGCAGGATTTTCTTTGATGAATGACAAGGAAATTCTATCCAACAAAGAAAACTGGTGAATCGCTAGCGACAATGACGAACCTCAAATAATGGGATTGGAAAGAGATGAATGCCAACGGCTTCAAACAAAATTTGAATCCCCATAGACAGATTGCTTCAGCAATGAATCTATCCCAAGTAGGGGTTTAATATTTTTTGTTTTGATTTTCCTTGTTCTTCATTCTATAACAATGATTGCGGATCAACCCCCAAACAATTTGATCTGTGGATCGCTTGTTCTTTCATGAGGGAGATTATTATGGGGGCTTAAAATTGGGGTAAAATTTTGGTTTGAACCTAAATATTATTCCCCCATGTTTTAAACTCTAACACAAAGGGTGCGGGATGACATGAACAAGACATGTTCCCCTCCTCGTTTGTGTGTTCTTGTGCATTATTCATGGATGAACATATGAGTTAACAGTGAAGAATTTTAGAGGCCGTATAAGTGAAGACAGAACCCCATGGAGGCCATAGGTGCAGACGTTCTGAAGAACAGACCACTGGAGTGGACTCGTTGGTCTGTGAAAAATCCTAATGGAGTGCCAGTGCTTCGGGTTCGATAGCATCAGTCACGGATCAGTGGAGGCGTGCCAATGTGGATTTCATGACTGGATGGGGCCATGGTGGTGTATCAGGAGCCTATAATGATCAGACCAACAGTTGGTAGAGGCAGGATGAAGTTTCATACTAGCTTGTAGTCTAGCAGGGACCGCATGAGCTACCAGATAGGGTGACCAACTAAGCTAGCTATAGGGCACACGAATGGGACAACCTCCTATCGTCCAGGATGGAGGAGACCGGCCTGCTGTGCAGGTCAGGCTGGCGGTGCGAACCAGCCCACTATTGTGGGTTGGGATAGTGGGATAAAACCGAAATGATGGGAGACCTAGGTTGGAAAAGAAAATTGTCCCTCCAGTGCAAGTCGGCCCAGATAAATCTTGGTCGTCGGGCGACCCGGTTGGCTGGACCCACAGCCAAACTAGGCCGGTTCCAGCATGTCCCAATGGGCCTTGCCCAGTAGCCAAGATGGACCGGGATGACCCATACCCGACTAGGTCGTGTTGGGTTAGCCCAACTAGTCTAGGACATGTGGGTCCCCCAATCTGGGATGGTCGGGTCGCTCAGACTAGGTTGGACCAGGCCCAGACACAATTGACCCATGTTCACTAAAATGCCAATATCATTCATAACGAGTGTCTGATTGACGAGCTGTTTCCGAAATTGGATCCCTCACAATGAGGCGGTTATTTTGTAGTGATCTATGATGTTTTTCATGGAAGATGAAATATGAAGAATGGGTTGAGGAGTGGATTCTCTTGAAATCAAGCAGGCTACATGCAGAAATCCTACAGCTGGATGGGACATGAAAACTACTAACATGTGACCCTATGTGGATAATATACAAGATACCCTATGTGGATTAGCTACAAGAGACCCTATTTGGATCATCTAAAAGTATCCCTATATGGATCAGATACAAGAAACCCTGTGTGGATCAACAACAAGAGACTCTATGTGGATTAGCTCTAAGCGACCCTATGTGGATCAACTACAAGAGGCCCTATGTGGGCCATCTATGTTGGCCTAAGTGGGAAGTGTCTCTGTGTAACCCAGTAGACCCATGGTACTCAGCAAGGATGAGTACCTTAGGAGTCCATGGTGTTCAATGTTACAACTGATAGTCTTTCTTTCCGTACATTAGATTATACCTGTGTGAGTTTTCTTACTTTGTGGTCATGCTTCATGGTTTACTTTGTGGATTTCTTTATGGACTTTACTTTGCGGTTCGGGGTCCCTAATGAATATTTTGTTACTCACCCCTACACGGGATTCTCCCACAGGTGTTGTGTCTGGTACATATGACCGATGCCTTTATGGAGGACTTGGTGGCCTAGGACCAGGTGGTACCCAGTGAGATCAGTCAGGAGGGGCATACTTCTACGGATTCTAGCAGCTAATCTACACTTACCCATCAAGTGGGGTTTTCAGCAGATAGTTTTTCAGAGATATTTTGTACTTTCCTATTTTTAGTCTGTTTTTTGTTGGGTTTGTATTCTGGACCATTTGACTTTCAACATGTACCATTTAGCAGTGGTTTGTTATTATCATGTGTGTTTACCTTTCCTATTTTTGGGACATGGTTGTGTGTGTGTGTGTGTCCAGGTACATAAGAAAAATTTCTCCCACTTGCAGGTTGATGACTTGGCACTAGTCACCGAACCTTGGCCTTCCGAATAAGGGCTTGGGGGAGTCACGACATGATACCCCAGGGAAAGGTTGTGAAATATAATTCCAAATAAGTTATCATGGAATATGTTGAATAAAATATACATTAACTAACTATCAGACTCCCAAATAAATTTTAGGATAGACTTCACTAAGATCTCAAGTGGTGGAGTCCATGGAGGAAAGAAAGACCAATTTCCATCATGTTATAAATATGGATAGAGATACCTAGGAATGTGTCTAAAAGGAATAAAAAATGTTTATGTTTAGAAAATAAGGGCACAAAACAATGATTTTATGAGGAGAAAAATAATATGGTGGGGTGAAAAAAATTTCATCCTAGATATCCATTTATATATCATTGTTTTAAATGATGGTATCCAGGGAATTATCCTAATCAATTCTCCCATCTAATTATTAAATCATAGACCAAGGAAATACCTATGTCAAAATAAAATAGTTTATGTATTTATTGGTATTCCTGAATTATATTGTTCATGTATTTTAACAAATGGTATTTTGGTTATAAAAATCATGAAACATCTGAGGATTTTGTTAATTTTAGAAGCATATATTTCATCATTAACTTAACAGTTACAAATACCATCATGGTTTTATGATTTTATGATTGGCCATAAGTTTATGTATTAAAAATATATTTTTAAAATTATTAGTTTTGAATATTACATTATTAAGTATACTCTTGGAAAACATTTTCTATTGTAATAACCTTTGTTTAGTATATATTATAGTAAAAAAATTTGAAGAAAGGAGGCCCTGACTTTTATGGGAAGAGGTTTAAAGGTATTTATATCCATTAGGGTTTATCCTATCATTTATGTTTAGGTAATTTTTAATTTTTACACTTTGGGAATGTTATTATAATTATATATGATTTTACAAAAAGGAAACCCAGTATACTACATGAAAATTCATTTCATCCGGTGAAGGCCATAGGGTTTGAACCCATAACCGAAGGGTGATAAGGGTATAACAACTACCACTATGAAATGTGATATTCTAGTTAATATTTCATTGTCCTTATTTAAATGATTTGATGAATAAATATTAATGATGAAACAATGGTGTTTCTATTGAGGTTTAGAGATTGATGTATTATAACAGATAATTTTTGCAAACAATATTTGTTTTGGAAAATTGTTAGAGATAGATGGAATGAATTTTCACTCTTTTATATATATTAAAGTACATTAAAAGTGATTTTTAGTGATTCAATAATAGATAATTAATTTTTGGATATTTATTTCTTATAGTTATTGATGAATTAATAATTTATCGAGGCATAACCAAAGGATAAAATTGTTCCAATGAAATAAAATATAACAAGTAATTATGTTTCCTTATCAACGTAGCTAGTGAAATAATTCCTCAACAATATAAAAAGGATACTAAGAAAATTTTATCCAATTACCTTCATATCTGATGAATAAAATGATCTTTTATGTAATCACATATTTATTGTTTTTAGTTCCCTAACCTTTCATTGATAATTCACCTTCTTGTGATTAATTAACCCTATCACTCTCTATATTTACTAATGATTTTTTCTATGTCTATATCTTATAATTTCACCAATGTTGTCTTATTTGGAAACCAAGATATGTATTATTCCACATAAACAACATATTTTGATTTCTCTCTTTTCAAGATAATGTTTTATTAAACCTTTTATAGTGTGGGTTTTAAAAAATGGTATTTCAAGATATCAAACCCTTGATACAAAAGATGAAGTATAAATTTTCAGAAAATAATTTATTTAAGGTAGGGAAAATATAACACTATGAGATTTAAAAATAAGAACATTTTATTGGATAGATTATGTGACACAAAATACTGATCTTAAACAACACATGAAATATATTTCATTAAACTTAATCCATTTGATTTCTTATGGAAAAAGGAACCACTGTCTTAAATGATACATAATATTGCATAAAATTATAACATATCTTTTAAATTGGAGGGTCTTAAAATTAAAAAATAAATTACTAATATTTTGGTTATCTATTGAATATAAATAAAATAATAATTATTTTAAATAAAAATAAATTTTTTCAAAAAAATATGTATTTTTCTAAAAAAATCGTTTTGTCGTAATTTTCATACATAACTAAAAATAAGTTATCACTACTTTTGGAAAACAAAATTTACAAAATTTACTTAACTTATGAAATCATCAAATAAAAATTAACTTAAGGTGATGTTTTGGGATTTTTATAAAAAGAATTGATGGATAATGAAAAATATGATTTTTTATTGATATATACTTTTTAATTTAAATAATTTACATGGTTAAATTATATATTAAATTGATTTTTTTTGTAAAATTTGTTGATTTATGTTTAAAATTATATAATTTTATTCATTTAATCAATTTCATATTTAATCTTGATATTCAAACCTTCTATACTTATTAGAATTTTCTCTTTAGAATCCTAGTTTTTTTGTTACGTTTGTGGGTATAATTTAAATTTTATTATTCCAAATATGTTAATTTAATTTGAAAAAATGGATCACATATTCAAAAAATAAAAATTTATATTATACAATCTGTTTAACTTAATTATTAACCATTATGAATAGTAAAATTAGGAAAAAATAATTCTCATGGTTAAGGTTAAAGCTGACATACCTTGGTGTTAAACTAAAAATATATGGGTTAAAATTATCTAAAAAGTTATTGAACACCCATTTTATAGAACTGTTTAGACCTTATAACCTCTATGGTTTTATAATGACTCATTTTTGTCACTTGTTTCTTGATTTAAATTTGCATGTAATTAAATTTTTTCAAAAAATACAATGTGTGTCCTCTCCCCCACTTATAAAAGGCCACTCTCTCTCCTCCATTATTAAAAATTAGAAATCCATTTTGTTCATAAAATAACTAAAAAAACTTCCTTAATCCCCTCAGAACATACTATTTTCCTTGTTTTTTTCATAAATCAAATCTAGGAAGCATTTTGGTGAAAATATAAAGAAGTTATACGAAGAAGAGGTAACATTGTTAAACAATCATTTTTATATTATTTTCTTATCCAACTCATCAAAAAATTATTAATACATTATTATATAATAACATCAGTATCTTAAATATACTTATATGTTATTAATTTAAGTAAATTAATTATATCAATCACCTCCTCCCTTAAATGGGAACGAAACTGTCAATCATGTGTATGAGAGACTACCACATCAAGAACCAATGTAGTTTGTTTTCCATCATCACCTTTAAATTATAGATATAATGATGTATTGAACACATTTATCTGATATATATGATACTATTATACATATTTAAATATAATATCACATATACTTTCTTACTTTCCATTCTTTTTAAAATATGATTACATCTTTCATGTGAACGACTTACTACCACCTTGCGAACTAGTGTGATTTGTTTCACTTATGTTTTACATGGAATGAAATATTAAAATTTAAATGAATATATGTGATATATATGGCATCATATTGATTATTTAAGATTAATATATCACCTACTTTCTTACCCTATCACCTATTAAGGATATGATAAGGTTGATTGTTCATACGTACAACCTACAATCTCCACAGATTGATGTGACCCATTCTCCATGTTCAAATTTCAATAATAATTATAAAATTTTATCTGATTAGAAAATGATATTTATAACATTAATATTATCCTATATATTATTTATCTATATAAGATTCTCAATAAGAAGAACTTTCATGTTAAAACATTCATGAGAAAACAAGTCAATTATCACACGAAACAATTGTAATAATGACTTATTATCAACTAACAGGCTGTAAGATGTTATAAAAGCATCAAATATGATATTATAAATATTAACATAGTTATTATATAAATTAATTACATGATTTAATCCATTATACATGAAGATAAAATATGTTTAACCAAAAGGAAGCATGGGGTAAGAGACTTCATCTCAATTTCTCTTCATTGAGGCATGTTGAAATGTTATGCACCTAATTTCTATTATATGATGTATATAATACCCCTTTTAAATAAAATATCATTTTTGATTTATAAATAAAGGTATTTTAAGTTTTAATTTGAATAATTTACCCAAGGGGATTTGACATAAATATTACGAAGTGGAAAAGAATTTCATAACTCAATTTCTTTCATTGGGATAGATTACTTCATCATTAATATTGATATTCTAAGAATAGGTGTGTAATTAATTTTTTATTATATTATGATTTAATTAATATTTTTTTTATTTTTATCTACATTTTATGCACAAAACTATTCACTGTTTAATTATCTCTTTAATGTTATGATCATTGTAATGGTTTACTATAAAATCTCATTTAAATTGGGGTAGTTTATGATGGAAACTCAATTGAAGAAAATTATTTGATAAATTTCAAATAAAACCTTTTTCATTTTATTCTCTATTGGTTATTCATGATTTTTTCACAAAATATTACCATTACCCCAATTTTTGGTACTTAAAATGAGTGAAAAATGTTTTTAATAAAATCCAAATTCATATCTTTCTTTAGTAGAAAATCCTTTTTAGTCAAAATACATGATTCATAAAAATAATTATGTAACTTTAACACCCCATGATTTTATAGTACATTATTTCTTCAAAGTAATTTAATAATTTTCACTACACACAAGATTAAGTTCAATCGCACCACGACTTACCAAACTAGCCATCCTAAAGTGTTTATGAATAGTACTAACTAAATTTTGAACTTCATATAATCCTTATAATTTTAGAATCCATATTATGAGTTTCTTAGACATAATGAAAAAACAAATTCATTTTTTAAGATACAAAAAGTATTTTTTTAATGTAATTTTACCGCCTTCTAATGGAAAGCCCTCTTTAAATCCAATATTTGAAACTTTTATATATAAAATTTGAGAAAATAAACTTCTTCTTTAGAATAAGGACATGAGAATTTAGTTTTAATAAATTTTTGGTGTTTTTCTGATAACTTTCATATTTGGGTGAATAGTGAAAAATACTATATATTAACTGAAAACAACTTTTTTAATAAAAATAATGTATAGTGTTGAATTATACATTTTAATGGTTTGGAAGTATAATTAGATTAATTTTTTACCATTTAATCCAATGACGGTTATTTTAAGTAATTTTACTATGAAATTGGACATAAACAAGTGTCAATCTTTTGATAGTTATTATTTCTTAAAAATACGCTTTTTGGTTTTGACAACGGGAATTAATTTTAAATTAATTAATTTAACTTCTATGTTTTTAAATTGCTAAAATATAATTCATTTTTTAATACAGAATATCAAAATTATCTTAGGGTGAATTTTTGGTATTTTTCTAAAAACTTTCAATTTTTAATGAATGGTGAAAAAAACTAAGTTATAGTTTAAAACTGAATTTTTATTCAAATCATTAATTATTTTAGGTGAATTTATTTTAGGTACAAATAGATAAATAATACATATATATGTTCAATGTAATTAATTGGTGTCATTTTGTAATAATATTATATATATATATATAATTTTATTGAACTTTTCACCGTCTTTTACCCACCTCCTAGGAGCATTTGCAAATTTACATAAAACATAATTTTACTGCTTCTGTGAGTTGAATTTCAAAAATTCTAGAGACATGGTTAATATAAATAAGTAAAATGTGGTTTAATGAGATGAAAATAATTTTTCATGAAAAGTGTCTTTTTACTTTTATTTGCCACAGTCAAAAGTAAATAGGGTAATTAAGGGTAAAAATGGTATTATTATTACCCTAAAACATGTCCTAATTCTATTGGATAAGTATAATTACACCCAAAAAAACCTTAGAAATAAAATATGAACCTATTTGATCCACTTTGATTATATTAGGACATTTATTATTATTTTATTTAAAGAAGAGTTAAAAGAGTGAAAATCAAAGTTTAATAACTAAAACATTTTTAATATAGGGTTATAGATAATATAAATTAGACTATAAATTTTAATTAGAAAGATAAACATATTTAATACATAAAGGTATTTTATTTATATTTTTGTTGACATTAAATAATTTAATTTATTTATGACACAATTATGATGCAGTAATTACCTAACTAATGAAATATTAAAATAATTGATATTATAAATATCCAAATAAATGTAATTTGAGAATTTATATGAATTAAAATAATTTTATAGGTTAAAATAAAATTTTAGGGTTTGTTAGATGGATTTTTTTGAATTAATAATGCTTTTATGGATTCAGAAAAAACAAAATACCAAATAGTGTCAAAATTGACATAAAAACGTTTTTAAAACAAATATTATATTATTAATTGATAATATAATCCTAATAATCTAAGGTTTGGGAAAAAGAATTATATAATGATAGGTGTATCATTAATGAACCACTTGGGGTTCCCTTGGATTATATATTATGTTTATTAACCATATAATATAAAAGTACAAAGAGAATGGTAAATGTCAAACTATTTAACTAAGAGTTAAATCTAAATGATAAGGTTAATATAGTGACCCAAACCTATATAAAATATATTGGTTGATTGTTTTTAGACCCATACCCACCTTATCCTTTAAATAATTCATTTTGTAGCCATTATAATCTGAAAATTATTTTATTATAAAATAATATTTCTAGCTTTTCTTAGGGTGCCCCTCACCCCTCTTATAAAAGGGAACTCCCCATTATCTCTAATTCACACATTCAAAGCCTTTTGGATCGTCCAAACCCTGCCCAAATACCCTCTCAACTGTCCTCCCTTCATCCTAGAGGCCTTACTTTTGTCACAAAGACAACTTAAAGAGACCTTTTGATCTAATCAAAAGGAAGAACCCGAAGAAGAGGTAAATATTTCATCACCTCTTTCAAGTTCCTTTCTTCTTCCACTTCCTCTTTATTTTTCATTTCCATTCTAAAATATAACTCCAGTATATTATATATAATGTTATATTATTATAAATATGGTACAACCATATTCATTCTTCTATCCATCCTTTTAATGACATTTCACCATACGTGCATACATACGGCTTACCATCTCCATGTCGTGGTGTAATTGTTATTTAATAATTTATTATTTGGATGGGTATAATAATGATGTATAATTGATTTAAATAATAAATATAACAAGATAATGATTCTGTATATATGATATACCATCCAATTATATTTTATTTTAATATCAAAAGAATGATATTGTCGCTCGTGCGTACGTACAGATTACCGTCTCCACAAATGCGATGAGATTTATTCCCCATCGTATCCATTCAAGACTAATTTTAATTAGATGAATAAAAATATTTTTTAAAGACTTAATATCATTCTCAATATGAATAAGATACATCCTATCTATAACAAACATTACTTACATAACAAAACATATAAAGGAAAACGAATCAGTTAACACCTGAAACGATGATAATACTAAAATATTATTAAGGGAAAGTTACTGATATCCCCTCAAATTTTTAACGAAGAATGATCTATGTAAAGCGTCATGTGAGATGATTCTTAGAGATGAGAACGTCATTACTTTTGTCGTCCTATTGCAACACTACTTGCAAGGTGATCAACCATGCAAGTACAATTATAGAGTTTACATTAGACATGAATGACAAAAACCTTTTATTGTGCATGACTTGATAATTGATGACCCTTTGAGATTTGAACATGTTAAGACTAGATCAAAGTCTGTTGCGAATATTGATAATTTTAATATTTTATAATTTTTTTTTATTTTAATAATATTAATATTTTTTTTCTTAAATATTGATAATATAATTTTTTTATTAGTAATAATTAGTAAACGAAATATTCTTGGATAATGAAGGGAAAATTTGTAATCATATCCACAATGATGATTACCAAATTTCCTTTCATTATTCAAACAGTTTTCATTTTGCTAAGTATTGCTAAGTATTGCTAAATTAGAAATAATTAGTAATAATTAGTAATAGTTAGTAATGAATTGTAATAATTAGTAATAAATTATAATAATTTGTAATAATTTGTAATAATTTGTAATAATTTTTAATAATTAGCAATAATTAGGAATAATTAGAAATAATTAGCAATAATTAGCAATAATAATTGTGAGAAAGATGCAATTAAATGATTTGTCGGACAAAAGAGTATCTGTCAATCCACTGGAAATTGTGTAACCCTTAATTAATGTTAATTATTAAGTAGTTGTAATTATTTATCTTCTTTTTTTAGATAGTGTTTTTATAATTTTAAATTATTCAAAAATAGTGATGATTTTATATTTTATGTAGAAAAATATGGAACAAGGAAGTCGACATCAGTCATTATTAGATGATCGATCTTGGATAAATCAGTGTAGAAATCCAAATGGTTCTGGATTAAATCATGTATATATTGAGGGTGTTGAAGCTTTCTTAGCATTTTCATCATCAAAACCAGAATATGTTTCAGAAGGCACGATTAAGTGTCCCTGTAAAAAATGTGATCTGAGAACGTTTGACACATTTGACAAGGTTGGGGGGCATCTCTTGCAGTTTGGTTTTCAACCAGATTATGTTTTTTGGTATCAACACGATGAACGTAGTTCTAGAGAAGATCCTAATAACTTGATTCCAAATCCATCATGGTTTCAAAATTTAGTACATGATGTTGTAGGTCCATTTGTGCTACAAACTGAAACTGATGATGATATTGATTTAACTCCTGAGTTAGCACCATCCGAATTTTATGAGTTTTTGAGGTCTGATGAGGATGTATTATATCCTGGTTCCTATATAAGAAAATTAGAAGCAGTTTAAAAATTTATGGCTATTAAATCAGATAATGCAATGTCAAACAACTATTTTGATCAGATATTTTCATTGGTATAAGCACTATTACCTGAAGGAAATGTGTTTCCGGAAAATTACTATGAGAGAAAGAGGCTGATTCGTAATCTAGTTCTTAGTTATCAGAAGATTCATGCATGTCCAAATGATTTCATCTTATATTCTGGTGAAAATTAGTCATTGGATAGTTTTCCCACATGTAGAAAATCGAGGTATAAACAAGCTCAACCAGGGAAGTCTATATCGATTCTAGTAAAACAGTTGAGATATTTACCCCTTACACCCAGGTTGCAGCGTTTATTTATGTCTCAGAACACAAAGTCAATGATTTCATGGCACAAAACCAAGATTTCAACTGATAAAATCCTGAATCATCCATCTGATGGTGATTCATGGAAAAATTTTGACCATCTGCATTCTTCTTTTGCTATAGAAGCCCGAAACGTGCGATTGGGTCTTTCTACTGACAGTTTCTGTCCATTTGGTTCTTATGGTAGTTTGTATTCATGTTGGTCTTTCTTTATAACTCCGTACAATTTTCCTCCATGGATGTTGATGAAGGAGCCTTATATCTTTTTGACTCTATTATTACCATGACATCCGAAAAAGAATATTGATGTTTATTTGAAACCATTGATTGATGAGTTAAATGCATTGTAGAGTGATGGTGTTAATACATATGATGTTTCTGCGAAACAAATTTTAATATTAAAAGTTGCATTGATGTGGACGATTAGTGACTTTCTGGCATATGGCATGTTATCTGGTTGGAGTACACATGGTTCAAAATCATGAACTTATTGTATGAAAGAAAAAAAAGCCTTTATGCTCGTCAATTGAAAAAAAAACCTTGCTATTTTGATTATCGCCGCAGATTTCTTCCTACCGATCATCCTTTTCGGAGGAACAAATCTCATTTCAGAAAAGGTACAATTGAAATGGATGAAGCTCCAAGGATAATCTCAGGTACAGAGTTAAAATCAGTTGTATTTTCATTACCCCCATCACATTTGGACCAACAGTAAACCAACAAAAAAAATTCATATCTTTGGGAAAGAACATAATTGGAAAAAACGGAGCATTTTTTGGGATCTTCCGTATTGGTCTGATTTGTTGTTCCACCACATGTTGGATGTTATGAATATTGAGAAGAACTATTTTGATAATTTATTTCATACAGTTTTGGATACACCAGGTAAGACCAAAGATACTGTAATGGCACGATTAGATCTTGCCCAAATTTATAGGCGACCAGAACTTAAAATATTTGAAAATTTCATATCACAAAGGTTAATGAAGTAAAAAGCAGATTATACACTGTCCAAAGAGAGTCTCTTATTATTTTGTCAGTGGATTATAGTTTTGAGACTTTCAGATGGCTATGCTTCCAATTTGGGCAGATGTGTTAAGAATGGTTATATCACTGCATTAAAAAGTCATGATTGTCATGTTATAATGGAAAGACTTATGCTGATTGGATTCAGAGGATTGTTGAATTCTATGGTTTGGGATTCGATAATAGACATATCTTATTTTTTTCGAGACATTTGTGCAGTGACAACAGACTGCGATGCGCTATGAAAAATGGAAGAAGATGTTACTGTAATTATATGTAAACTAGAAAAAATCTTTCCTCCGGCATTCTTTGACACAATGGAACATTTGATATTACATTTTCCACATGAAACTAAATTTGGAAGTCCAGTAAAGTTTCGATGAATGTACCCATTCTAGAGATGCATGCAGAAATTGAAGACAAAAATATGTAACAAAGCATCAGTTGAAGGCTCAATTGCTTAAGCTTATTTTCCAGAGAAAAATTGCTTTTTTCTGCTCTCATTATTTTGAATATCAATATCCCTCAAAACACAATCCCATGGGACGAAACGAGTGGAATGTTAATGACTAAATGGACAATCAATTAATAGTTTTTAATCAGCCAAATCTTGGTTTCGGTGGAGTTCATGATTGATGGCTTTCAGATGATGGAAATCACAGAGCTCATACATACGTTCTGCTCAACTGTGATGAAATGACATCATTTTTCCTATGAGTGCTTCTATCACTAATTCTATAATTTATGTTACAGTATTTAAAATTATTTTATTTGTAGGTTATATGATAATCATATCAAGAAACAACTTCCACAAATTAGAGCAACTACTCTTGAAGAACGCAGACAAAAAATATTTTCTCAATAGTTTCAAAAACTGTTATCATAAATTATTGATGGTTTAATATCAATTCAATTTATTATTTATTATACTGATAATTATTTTACAAATTTTCAGGTGTCTCAATAAGCTGATAAAATTGATAAGCGACTGTGGCACATCGAGATGGTAGTCGTACATTCAGTTCGCATATAGAGCATCTGGTAAGTATATTTTTTAAATATTTTATATAAATTTAAATATAAATAGTTTATTTTATATTTCTGTAGGTAGTCAATCATCTCGATATTACCGACTTCAATGTTTAACGGAGGATGTATAGTGATCGAGCCACTGGAGATTTTAGAGGTGGTCGCCAGCATCAGATTGTGGTTAGTATTATTTTTTCAGTTTGACAATTAACTGCATATAATATTTTCACAATTTTAATTTTAAATTGGAATTGAAAGAGTCATATGAGGCTGCGACCTCTCAAACACAGGCTAAGGGTCAGGATGAGACGACTGAGCAGACCAGTGCTCACCATTTCGATGAGGCGGTACGGATGCAGGCAACTCAGTATGGATTTGAGAAGGGAAGAGTAGTTGGTATCAGCTCTCATTTGACTCCTGGTACTTATTATGTTACTGTTGTGATGTCGACATCCATCTCGAGAGGAGCTCGTGGAGAGGCAACATCTTCTGGCTGACAGTATCAGGAGCAGTTGCGAGCTCAGGCTGAGCTTATAGAGACTTTGCAGAAGCAGTAAGAAGAGATGTGTCGGTGGTAGCAGCAGCAGGAGCAGATGCATCGATAGCAGCAACAACAACATGAGGAGGAGACACATCGAGGGAAGAATCAGCATCACGAGCAGATGGAGTACATGTGTCGTCTGACTCGTAGTTTAGGGATGGAGTTTTCTCCACCAGCTCCTTCAGCTCCTCCACCTCCTCCAGAAGACGACCCCCCAATGATTTTTTTTATGTTAAAAACATTTGAATTTAACATTGTAATATGAATTATATACATTTTCTTTCTTTTATGTTGGTGAAAATATTACATAATTTAATTTTTTATATTTTATTATTTTTTATATTTTTTTGTGAATATTGAGAATTGTAATATTTTTTATTTTTTTATTGTTTTAATAATAGTAATATTATTTTTTCATTAATCGTAATTTTATCAAATTTTATTTTTTTAAAAATAATTTATTATTTGCGACAGGACCATTTGCGACGGGGTCCCGTCCCAAATCGTCTAACTAGATATTTTTAAAAACATATTTGCGACGAGACTACTTGCCCATCGCAAATACTTTGTTGCGACGGACCCGTCGCGGAACTTTATATATATATATATATATATTTTTGATGGGACTACTTGTCCATTGTAGAATATATATATATATATATATATAACATTCTACGACAGGCTCGTCGCAACAAAGTATTTGCGACGGGCAAGTAGTCTCATCGCAAATATGTTTTTAAAAATATTTAGTTAGACTATTTGCGACGGGACCCCGTCGCAAATAATAAATTAATTTTTTTTAAAAATAAAATTTGAAAAAATTGAGATTAATGAATAAATAATATTACTATTATTAAAACAATAAAAAATAAAAATATTAAAATTCTCAATATTCACAAAAATATAAAAAATATTAAAATATTAAAAATTAAATTATGTAATATTTGCACCGATATAAATGATAGAAAATGTAAATAATTCATATTATAATGTTAAATTCAAATATTTGTAACATAAAAAAAATCATTGGGGGGTCGTCTTCTGGAGGAGGTGGAGGAGCTGAAGGAGCAGGTGGAAGAAACTCCATCCCTAAACTACGAGTCAGACGGCGTATGTACTCTATCTACTCGTGATGCTGCTGCTGCCATCGATTCGTCTCCTCCTCATGTTGTTGCTGCTGCTGCTGCTGCCATCGAGGCATCTGCTCCTCGTAATGTTGCTCATGTTGCTGCTGCCACCGACACATCTCTTCTTGCTGCTTCTGCAGAGTCTCTATAAGCCCAGCCTGAGCTCACAACAGCTCCTAATACTGTGAACCAGAAGATGATGCCTCTCCACGAGCTCCTCTCGAGATGGATTCTGACATCGCATCAGTATCATAATAAGTTCCAAGAGTCAAATGAGAGCTGATACCAAATATCCTTCCCTTCTCAAAGCCATATTGAGTCGCCTACATCTATGCCGCCTCATCGAAATGGCGAGCACTAGTCTGCCCAGTCGTCTCGTCCTGACCATCAGCCTGTGTCTGAGAATTCGCAGCCTCATATGACTCATTCTCTTCCAATTTAAAATTAAAATTTTGAAAATATTATATGCAGTTAATTGTCAAACTGAAAAAATAATACTAACCACAATCTGATGTTGTCGATCACCTCAAATCTCTCCAGTGACCGGATCACTGTACATCCTCCAATAAACATCGAACTCTGTAATATCGGGATGCTCGACTACCTACAGAAATATAAAATAAACTATTTATATTTAAAGTTATATAAAATATTTAAAAAATATACTTACCAGATGCTCTCTATTCGAACTGAATGTATGGCTACCAGCTCGATGTGTCACCTCCTGTCTCCCCCAGTTATGTTGTCCCATTGAAGATCTCCTCTGAAATCCACCACCCAACCAGTGTAAACATTATCCATCCCAAACGTGAGAATAAATGTACTTTGGTAGGTGGGATCTACACGACTCATCAAATTTTTTCACCCCTGCTTTCTTAATGGTTGTCCTTCTCAAATTATGCAATAAATAACGGAAACAGTCACGCATAGAAACTCCTCATGCCACGTGGATAGCTCCGTGCATGCTATCATCGATAGGATACCATAAAACCTACAAATAATTTATAATATCATGTTGTTAATAAAATAAATTTCAAAATAAATATTATTTATTTACGTTCCAATCAATGGGAACATGTAGCATCACACATCAATGAGAATCTGTTCCCATTTGATCCATGGATGAGAAAAATAATTTCGCAAGATAGCGCTCCCCTGTCAAATAGCTACATGCACAAACCTGTGAAAATGAATTAATAATCAAACAATTAGTATATATATAAATAAATTAATGAAATATAACTAAAATATATACGTTACCATACCTCTGTGTATGTGGATCGAAACCAAGATGTGGACGTCGCTTAGGGATAGGGTCAGGAATCATCAGTCGTGCAAGACCACACCCCCTCCACGTACCCCCTGAACTGCCAGTAGGCTGAGGTTTAGATGATCCAAAATCCCCCTCATCCAATGGTCGGTCAGCCTCCTGCAACTTGAGAAATAGCTCAGGGTCCATATGAAACACAAAATTATTGTTGTTATCAGATAGTTGAAAATTAATATTATATATAGATATATATTAGTTATGATTATAATCAGCATTTAACTATGTCAATGTTCATCTTCATCTTCTTCTCCATAGATATCAATGTCAATGTCTTCATCTTCCTCCTCAGCATCATCAATATCCATATGAGTTTCAATTTCAGCATCTCTTATCATTTCAAATTCATTTGTAACATCATTAACATCTTCATCACGATCGATCCTTAATTGTGGGGTGTCATCATCGATATTCATGTCTCTTTGTGAATCAGATGGATTTTGAGCAGTCACTTGAAAATTTTCAATTCCTTCCACTTCAGCGGAACACATTCATTTTGAGTAAAAGGTTTTTCCCAAGATTTCATTTTTATTATGCTCCATCAATCACTCAAGTCTATTGAAGTAGCAAAGTATTTTGCATAATAAATTTCATGTGCCTGTTGAGCCAGTAAAAATGGTTCATTTACTGCAAGAAGACTTTTATATTTAATATCGACAATTTCATGAGTCGGATGAACACGCAAGACTCTCTCAGTATCCAACCACCGACATTTAAACATTTTTATGTAATTCTGTCTTAGATAACACAGCTCAATAATTTCATCCAAAATGTCATAAAATTCAACTTCAGTTTCTCTGTGATGTGATTCTCTCAAGAAACCTCCACTGTTCATTGTTTTTTTTTGATTCCTCGTATGCATGTGTATGAAATCGAAAACCATTCACCACATATGCATTATAAGATTTAACAATTTTGGATGGTGGGTAACTCAATATACACAGTCACTTATCAGTTTTATCAGCATATTGAGACACCTGAAAATTTTTAAAACAATTATAAATATAATAAATAATAACCGAAATTGATATTAAACCATCAATAATTTATGTTACCAGTTTTTGAAACCATTGAGAATTTTTTTTTCTGCGTTCTTCAAGATCAGCTGTTGTAATTTGTGGAAGTTTTTTCTTCATATGATTATCATATAACCTATAAATAAAATATGTTTAAACACTATAACATAAATTATAGAATAAGTGATAGAAGCACTCATAGGAAAAATGATGTCATTTCTTCGCAGTTGAGCAGAACGTATGTATGAGCTCTGTGATGTTCATCATCTGAAAGCCATCGTTCATGAACTCCACCGAAACCAAGATTTGGATGATTAAAAACTATTAATTGATTGTCCATTTTTCATTAACATTACCCTCGTTTTGTCCCATGCGATTGTGTTTTGAGTGATATTGAGATTCAAAATAATGAGAGCAGAAAAAAGCAATTTCCTGTTGAAAATAAGCTTCAACAATTGAGCCTTCAACTGATGCTTTGTTACGTATTTTTTTCTTCAATTTCTGCATGCATATATCGAATGGGTACATCCATCGAAACTTTACTGGACCTCCACATTTAGCTTCATGTGGAAAATTTAATATCAAATGTTCCATTGAGTCAATGAAAGCCAGCAGAAAGATTTTTTCTAGTTTACATATAACCACAGCAACATCTTCTTCCTGTTTTCTTAGTGCATCATAGTCTGTTGTCACTGCACAAATGTCTCAAAAAAAATATGATATGTATGTTATCAAATCAAAAATCATATAATTCAACAAACCTATGAATCAAATTGGAATATGTCTTTCTATTATAACATGACAATCATGAATTTTTAATCCAGTAATATAACCATTCTTAACGCATCTGCCCAAATTGGAAGCATAGCCATCTGGAAGTCTCAAATCTGCAATCCACTGAAAAAATAATAAGATACTCTCTTTGGATAGTGTATAAGCTTCTTTGGGCTTCATTAACCTCTGTGATGTGGCATTTTCAAATAGTTCAAGTTCTGGTCACCTGCAAATTTGGGCAAGATCTAATTGTGCCTTTACAGTATCTTTGGTCTTACCTGGTGTATCCAAAACTGTATGAAATAAATTATCATAACAGTTCTTCTCAATATGCCTAACATCCAACATGTGGCAGACCAACAAATCAGACCAATACGGAAGATCCCAAAAAATGCTCCGTTTTATCCAATTATGTTCTTTCCCAAAGCCATGAATTTTCTGTTGGTTTACTATTGGTCCAAATGTGATGGGGGTAATGAAAATACAACTTATTTTAACTCTATACCTGAGATCATCTTTGGAGGTTCATCCCTTTTAATTGTACCTTTTTTGAAATGAGATTTGTTCCTCCAAAAAAGGATGATCGGTTGGAAGAAATCTACGGTGACAATCAAAATTCCAAGGTTTTTTTTCATTGATGGGAATAAAGGCTTTGTTTTCTTTCATATAGTAAGGACATGATTTTAGACCATGTGTACTCCAACCAGATAACATGCCATGTGCCGAAAAGTCACTAATCAGCAATATCAATGCAGCTTTTAAATGAAATTTTGTTTCACAACAACATCATATGTATTAACACTATCACTCCATAACGCATTTAACTCATCAATCAATGGTTTCAAAGAAACATCAATATTATTTTTCAGATGTCCTGGGATTAATATAGTCAAAAATATTTAAGTCTCCTTCATCAACATCAATTGATTCAAATTGTACGGGCTTATAAAGACAGGCCAACATGAATACTGACTACCATAAGAACCAAACGGACAAAAACCATCAGTAGAAAGACCCAATCGCATGTTTCGGGCATCTATAGAAAAAGACGGATGCAGAAGATCAAAATTTTTCCATGAATCACCATCAAATGGATGATTCAAGCTTTTATCAGTTGAAATCTTTGTTTTGTTTCATGAAATCATTGATGCTGTGTTCTGAGACATAAATAAATGCTGCAACCTGGGTGTAAGGGGGAAATATCTCAACTGTTTTACTGGAATCAATCTAGACTTCCCTGGTTGAGATTCTTCATACCTCGATTATCCACATGTGGGAAAACTCTCCAATGACTCATTTTCACCAGAATATAAGATTCAATCATTTGGACATGCATGAATCTTCCAATAACTAAGGCCCAAATTATGAATCAGCATCTTTCTCTCATAGTAATTTGCAGGCAACACATTTCCTTTAGGAAAGAGTGTTTTAACCAAAGAAAATATCTGATCAAAACAGTTTTTTGACATTGCATTATCTGATTTAATAGCCATAAATTTTTCAACCGCTTCTAATTTTCTTATCTTGCAACCAGGATATAATACATCCTCAGTAGACCTCAAAAACTCATAAAATTTGGATGGTGCCAACTTAGGAGTTAAATTATTATCATCATGAGTTTCAGTTTGTTGGACAGATGGACCTACAACATCATGTACTAAATTTTGAAACCGTTATGGATCTGAAATCAAGTAATTAAGATCTTCTCTAGAACTGTGTTCACCTTGTTGATACCAAAAAACATAATCTGGTTGAAAACTAAACCACAAGAGATGTCCCCCAACCTTTTCAAATGTGTCAAATGTTCTCAGAGAACATTTTTTACAAGGAAACTTAATTGTGCCTTATGAAACTTATTCTGGTTTTGATGATGCAAATGCTAATAAAGCTTCAACACCCTCAATATATACAGGATTTAAACTAGAACCATTTGAATTTTTGTGCTGAGTTATCCATGCTCCATCATCTAATAATAATTGATATCGACTTATTTGTTCCAAATTTTTCTACATAAAATATAAAATCATCACTGTTTTTGAATAATTTGAAATTATAAAAACACTATCTGAAAAAAAAAGTTAAATAATTACAACTACTTAATAATTACTATTAATTAAGGGCAACACAATTTCCAATGGATTGACGACTACTCTTTTGTCCAACGACTCATTTAATTGTATCTTTCTCACACTTATTATTGCTAATTACTGCTAATTATTCTTAATTATTCCTAATTATTGCTAATTATTACTAATTATTACTAATTCTTACAAATTATTACTAATTGTTACTAATTATTACTAATTATTACAATTTATTAGTAATTATTACATTTTATTACTAATTATTAAAATTTATTACTAATTTAGCAATACTAAACAATACTTATCAAAATGAAAACTGCTTGAATAATGAAATGAAATTTGGTAATCATCGTTGTGGAGATGATTAGAAATTTTCCCTTCATTATCCAAGCAGATTTCGTTTACAAATTATTACTAATTAAAAATTTATATTATCAATATTTAAGAAAAAACAATATTAATATTATTAAAATAATAAAAAAATTATAAAATATTAAAATTATCAATATTCTCAACAAATTTTACTCTATTCTTAACATGTTCAAATGTCAAAGGGTCGCCAATTATCAGGTCATGCACAATAAAAATTTTGTGTCAGCCATGTCCAATGTAAACTCTATAATTGTCCTTGCATGGTTATTTTTAATTATTTCTAATTATTGCTAATTATTGCTGATTATTGATAATTATTTCTAATTATTTCTAATTATTGCTATTTATTGTTAATTATTGCTAATTATTTCTAATTATTGCTAATTATTGATAATTATTGCTAATTATTGATAATTATTGCTGATTATTGATAATTATTGCTAATTATATCTATTTATTACTAATTATATCTATTTATTACTAACTATAGCTATTTATTACTAATTAAATCTATTTATTACTAATTATACCTATTTATAGCTATTTATTACGAATTATTACTAATTATTACTAATTATTACTAATTATTACTGATTATTACTAATTATTACTAATTATTACTAATTATTACTAATTAATACTAATTAATACTAATTATTACTAATTATTTCTATTTATTACTATTTATTTCTATTTATTACTAATTATTACTAATTATTACTAATTATTACAAATTATTACAAATTATTATTATTTATTACTATTTATTACTATTTATTTCTATTTATTACTAATTATTACTAATTATTACTAATTATTACTAATTATTACTAATTATTACTGACTATTACTAATTATTACTGATTATTACTAATTATTACTGATTATTACTAATTATTTCTCATTATTACTAATTATATCTAATTATTACTATTTATTACTAATTATTACTAATTACTACTAATTATTACTATTTATTACTATTTATTACTATTTATTACTAATTATTACTAACTATTACTATTTATTACTATTTATTACTATTTATTACTATTTATTACTATTTATTACTATTTATTACTAACTATTACTAATTATATTTATTTATTACTAATTATATCTATTTATTAATAATTATATATAACTATTACTAATTATATCGAGCTATTACTAATTATATCTAAGTATTACTAATTATATCTATTTATTACTAATTATATATATCTATTACTAATTATTTCTAATTATATCTATTTATTACTAATTATATCTATTTATTACTAATTATATCTATCTATTGCTAATTGTATCTATTTATTGCTAATTTTATCTATTTATTGCTAATTATATCTATTTATTGCTAATTATATCTATTTATTGCTAATTATATCTATTTATTGCTAATTATATCTATTTATTCCTAAATATATCTATTTATTACTAAATATGTCTAATTATATCTAATTAATATTAATTATGACTAATTATTTATAATTATCACTAACAATATCAATTTCTTAGTAAAAATAAATATAAATAAAAATCAATTGAAATCTAATTAAATTACAACTAATAAGCAACAATTAAAATTAACATAAAAATATAAATATATATATATATAAAATAAAATATAAATACCTTAAACTTTGAAATTCTGAAGATATTGATGCCCTCTGATTGCTCTCATATTAAAATTTTCAACTAAAAGAAAAATTTTCTTTGAAACTGAAGAAAGAAAAGAGGGAGGGAGCAAGATCTGAATAATTTGGGGAAAAACGGATGGGGTATATATATGTTAGATTAGTTGCGACGGGGTTATTAGCGACGGGTCTCCCGTCGCAAATGGAGGTATTTGCGACGAGGCCCATCGCAAATACCCTCGCCCGCATTAATTACAGTCGGTGGTTAAAAGGTTATTTGCGACGGGGCCCATCGCAAATAGTTCCTGCCGATAGTCTTTTTGCGACGGGATGACATCCCTTCGCAAAAAGTTATTAACCGCTGCCGAGTATTTTCAAAGGGAGACGAAAACCCGTCGCAAATGACTGGTTATTTGCGAGGGTGAAATTTTCCCGTTGCAAATAGCTTCCTGGATGGGTTATTTGCGATGGGATTTTTTCCCATCGCAAATATGGATAGAAAAGTGAGAAAGGACATGTTGAAACTTTTTGTGTTAGTTTCTCCTCTTATGTAAATGTTATAAGGTTGCGTTATAAGACCTAAGACATGTGTTTGTCATTTTAGATATATTTCTCCATGACACTTTTTGGGGGAGAGACCGCGGGGTATGGCCCGAAACGAACTTCCTGATATAGAGCATGAGGCACCATTGGTGCCAGATGAGGAGAAATGGGAATAGTTCAGAGAGTACATTTCTCATTTCATGCAATTCATAGAGAGAGACCCAGGGCTGGTACAGAAAAGCATGTCAAAGTTGACAAGGGAGTTTAAGCTACAACACCCTCCAACTTTTACAGCAGAGGGTGGACCTGGGGTTGTTGAATTCTAGAATGATTCCATAGAGATGATAATTGAACATTTGGAGACACCAGCTGGTAGGTGGTTCAATATGGCTGCATATATGCTATGGGGTTTAGTGAAACACTTGTGGTACATTCAAGTATGATCTGGACTGATTGATGAGATGTTATGCAATGAATTTCTGAAGATGTTCTTGGAGAACTTCTATCCAGACACATTTAAACAAGATAAGGCTTTATAATTTATAGATCTGGCCCAAAGAAGCATGTCCATAATGGATTAAACTGACCATTTCAAAGATTTAAAAAGTTTTGCTCCATCTTTGGCGGTAGATGAGGCCTCTTCCGCAAAACAATTTTAGGCTGGACATAGGTGTGAAATTAATTCCCATGTGAATATCTTTTCACTGAAGAAATTATCAGAAGTGGTTAATCAGGCTCTCATTTTAGATGGGAACTTGTAGGAGGCTTCTAGTAATGGATATGTACTTGGACGATCAGAGAGTGTGCCTTCTGAGAACATGATGGTCCTTCATGAGAAGATTAGTTAGGACAGTGGAATGTAAGGTAGAAAATCAGGAGGAACAGTCACAACGAATCATACTCATGTTCTTTGAAACTAGTGCAATATGTAGGGATACTATCATAAAAATTGTCCTTGACCACCATTGGAGTTTCGGTTTGGTGGAAAAAATGGGGAACCTACAAGAGTTCTATAGGAAGCAACGGAAGGATAGTGCTAAAGGAGCAGCTGCTTAGAGTCAGAGTGTGGGAAGGGAGACTTCTACACCATATAGGTTTGGCACCAAGAGTTCTACTAGAAGAGGCGGTAGAGGTAGTGGATGTGGTGCTTTAGGTAATGATATCCCGTATCAGTAGAGTGGTGCTGCTCAGGGGAGTTAGACTACACCACATAGAAGAGGGAAAGTACAATTACATGCATTGCAACTTACACATGTGGAGAGCGAGGCAAGTCCATCGATAGTGAGAGGTACTATTCTAGTTGATTCTACTTTAACTACTAATTTGTTGGTTATTGGTGCCTCTCATTTCATTATATCTACAATCCATGTTAATGTATTTATCCTAGAGGAGGAGTCCGTAACTAGGGTGGTGAATATCGATATAGCATTGGGAAAACGGTCTAGGGATATCTGTTTATGCAAAGGATGTTCGCTAGAGATTTGAGAGTACCTTTTTTTGGATATCTATGTCCTTAATATAACTAAATTTGACTTGATTATTGGTATGGACTTGTTAGATTCATACTGATCCAACATATACTGTTAACGCATGAGCGTGAATTTTGTATCTACTAAGGGTGACAAGTATGGTTATCGTGGAGAATGGGATATCTATGCAGGAAGAGCTGGGCCAATTACTCAGCAATTGGGAGCGCTCACAACCCAAGTTTCTAGTATTTTGCTAGATGATGGGGGTTGTATCCAAGACATCCTTCCACTTGTAGTATAACTATTTCAGGATGCCTTTCCTGAAGACTTTTCAGGTTTTCCACCTGAAAGGGATGTGGAATTCACTATTGTTCTCATGTTGGGGGCTGAGCCAGTATCTATTCTACCTTAAAAATTGGAACTGACTGAGCTTCATGATCTCAAAACATAGTTGGAGGAGTTAGAGGATAAAGGGTTTATCATTCCAAGTATGTCACCTTGAGGATCACCTATTTTGTTTTCAAAGAAGGCCGATGGGAGTTTACACTTGTGTGTCGATTACTGAATGTTGAATAAAATGAATATGAAGAGCTGATATCCTATTAGGTGTATCGATGATCTGTTTGATCAGCTAAAGAGAACTTGGGTGTTCTCAATGATCGATCTGATATTAGGTTATCATCTGGTGAGAGTTAGGACTTCTGATATACCAAGAACTCCATTCAGAAGTAGGTATGGCCTTTATTATTTTCTCGTAATTCCGTTTGGGTTGACAAATTCTCCATCAATGTTTATGGACATCATGAATAGTATATTTCATCTATACATAGATAAGTTTATGTTGGTGTTTGTGGATGACATCTTGGGTTACTCTGTGACTCATTTTGATCATGCCAAACATCTTGTCATCATCTTGGGTTCACTAAGGGGGCATAAAATATATACCAAGCTATCTAAATGATAGTTTTGGAATGACATGGTACACTTTTTAGGGAATATCATATCAGAAGAAGGTTTGGATGTGGACCCAAAAAAAGTGCAGGTATTGGTTTCTTGGGAGAATCAAAAGAATTTCTTTGATATATGAGGATTTTTGGGATTAGCTGGTTATTATAGGAGGTTCATCCAAGACATTTCCCATTTGGCAGTGCCTCTTACAGGTTTTACAAGGAAAGGTATAAATTTTGATTGGACAGAACAATGCAGGAATGTCTTCCAGGAGTTGAAGAAGCACTTGAAATCAGAACCAATTTTGGTCTTACCTGAGTCGGGTGAGGAGTACACAGTGTATTTTGATGCTTATGGAATTAGACTCAGAGCTGTGTTGATGCAAGGGGATCGATTTGTTGCTTATGGGTTTCGATAGCTGAGGCCACATGAACAGAATTACCCTACACAATACCTCAAGTTGGAAGTAGTGGTTTATTCTCTTATGTGTTGGTGACACTATCTTTTGGATTAAAAGGTTATAGTTTTTATGGATCACAAAATCTTGAAGTATATCTTTTCTCAACATGGATTAAATCTTCTGCGGTGAAGATGGGTTGAGTATATGCAGTCCTTTGATTTTGAACTGGCATCTAAACCCAGAAAGGGGAATTTTGTGGCTGATGCCTTGAGTAGTAAAAATCATACTCAGTTGGTACATGAGTTGAGTACAGAGTGGAAGATGATGACTTTGCTGGTAGAAATGCATGTGGTAGTTCAGGAGATTCAGGAGAGGATGACACTAGTTTCTATAGCAGTGGAGTCTACACTATTGAGATGGATCAAGGAAAAGTAGTATGATTATCTAGAGTGTTTATCCTTGATGGAAATCCTTGATGGTGGGGAGACACCTTCAAACTATATAATAAATGAGGATGAGGTAATTTATGAGGAAAATTAGGTTATTGTGCCTATGAGTATGCGAGAGTAACTCAAGTGTGAATTTCATGCTTCAATGTGGGTGATACATCCTGGGATGAAAAAAAATGTACCGTGACCTACGACAGCAGTTTTGGTGGCCAAGCAGGAAAAAGTAGATAGTAGGGTTCGTAAAAAGATGTTTCACCTATCATTAGGTGAAAGTAGAGCATCGATGACCATGAGGCCTATTGCAGTCGTTAGCTATTCCGAAATGGAAGTGGGACGACATGACTATGGATTCTCTGGTAGGACTTCCAAATAATATTAGAAAGAATGACACTATTTGGGTTGTTGTGGATCGACTAATAAAGGTAGCACATTTCTTACCTATTAGGGAAACCATTACAGAAGAATAGTTGGGAGAACTGTTTGTGCAATATATAGTTCGTTTACATGGGGTTCCATGGACTATAGTTTTATATCATGATTCACGAATTAATTAAAGCTTCTATAAGGACTTACATAAGGCTCTTGGTACAAATATTATGTTATGTATGACCTTTCACCCATAGACAGATGGGCAGTCTGAGCATACAATATAGGTGTTAGAGGTTATGCTGTGAGCATTTGGGCTTGACTTTGGTGGTTCTTGGGAAACACACATGGATTTAGTAGAGCTCTCATATAACAACGGTTATCAGGAAAATATATATTTGGAATCATATGCGAAACTTTATGGTATTCCTTATAGATCCCCACTATACTAGTTAGAGGCAGGTGACTCAGAGCTGTTGGGACTGAGTCTTGTTCAGGAGACATTAGAGCAGGAGTAGTTGATTAAAAAACATATGGATATGAATCAGATGAGGTAGAATTCGTATGCTGATAGACGCATATGGCCCCTATAGTTTACATAGGGTGATTACATATTCCTTCGGGTGTCACCTAGATTGGGTCACCCCAAGTTACAAAGGCAGGGAAAGTTGGTGCCCAGGTGTGTGGGACCGTTTGAGGTGCTGGAGAGAAGAGGTTCGGTGGTTTATTAGTTATGAATTCCACAAAAATTTAGTTCAATGAATGATTTTTCCATGTGTCACAACTTCGTCGGTATCAACCCGACCCTTATCCTGTGTTTAACGTGTAAGAGGTTCATCTTGAGATAGATGCATCCTTTGAGGATCATTTGATACGCGTGTTGGGTCGCAGTGAGGAAGTGTTACTAGACAAAACCATGTCATTATTTTATGTGTTATGGAAACATGTAAGTGTTTAAGAGGAAAATTGGGAATGTGATGCAGACATGAGGGATCCATGTCCTAATCATTTTGGCTCAAAATCATAAAGAAGATCGGGAGTGTAGCTTGAGGACAACCAGTTATAAGGTGGAGAGATTTTAACATCCCGAACTTTTTTAGAGAAATCACATCCGTGTTTTTAGGTAATTTTTGTTGTTATTGAGTAACTTTGGGTTGGGGTATGACTTGGGGTGTCTTGGGGTTATTTTTTTAAGGAATTGGAAAGACAAGGGGGTTGTGTAAGGTTTTCTCAGGGTTTAGCCAAACTGTGCGCAAGCATACCGTACAGACTGTGGAAGTCGAATCAGTTGCCACACCGTTTTCTTAATCGTGCTCCATCAAGCCGTGAAGGTAGTGGAAGAACACACGGTTGGCGCACGATCTGGACTAACCGCGAGGACTTCCAAGTGAAACTGTGCACACATAGTAGTTTATTCTGCAAATTGGTTTTAAAACCACTCAAACCCCCAAACCCTATTTACTTTGAGCTAGTATCAAGCTTAAAATTTTATGCATGTTCTCAGAGCCTTCAGGAAGGATTTCAAGGTGATTCAAACACCATTTTTTGAGATTAGAATCCCATATTGATGATCTTCTCTCTTCTTGGTAAGTGGTTTTCATCTTGTTGTTTCTCTCATTCTTTCCTAGGTATTTCCTTGGTCTTTTCATTGAATATATCCACCATTTACATGGACATAAACTTATGGGTTGAGATATATATCTAGGATTGTAGATCTATATTTTGATTTGGAAGATCTTGGTGCCTTTTATCTTAATTTCTAGGTAGGTATTTAGATCCGAAGCTTGATCGACGACGTTGTGTCGCTCGGATTTTGGGGATTTCTGTTGGCCTAACATTCATTAATATACCGAGCTAGGTGGTCTAAACTGAACTCCCATAGTCATGATTTTTATATGTTAATGTGAGTTTATGATTATCTAGATTCCTATGATGATTTATTTCCTAACTGGAGTAATTATGAATATGTAATTGAATTGTGATTACCTTGGTGATTTATTGATATTTGAATCCTGGAACAAATGAATGGGGTTTTGACCAAATAGATATTTTGGATATTTGTTATGGGTTGAGAAATTTTAATTGAGATATTGAATTGGTTTTTTAAAGATACTTAATTAGGGGAAATTAATTATGAAATGATGATGGCTATGAAAGATAATTACTTGTGAGAATTATTTATGTTCCATGATGTTGACCAAAGACAACTAATTGTGAGAATTAATTATGTTCTTTGATGTTGATGAAAGATAATTAATTGTGAGAATTAATTTTGAAAATTTTAGATTTTATATGGATAATTTATTGTGAAGAATTAATTATGGAATAAGAATTGTGTTTATTGATTAATTAATGAAATAATTAATTAATGAGTTATGTTCTTAGTTTATAGTTGAGTTAACTAATGGCCTTTGAAATGTTTAACTAATTGTTGGATTAGTAATAGAATAATTTGGAAAATTCTTATGAATTAAATAATGATTAAATGGATGAGATTTTTGTGACGTTAGCCATGGTGTTATAGAGTGATTAGAATTTGGGACTTGGACATGGATTTCCTCCCCAATAGTTATCCAAGCTTGAGATTATGGGGTTCTAGGAATGAAGACCAACACCGAATGAGAAAAGGAGTTATATGCATGATAACCTACACTCAATGAGATTTTATTTCTAGGCATGATAACATACACCAAATTAATGATAATAATGAATGATGATTCAACAATATTGTAGTGCTCGACATGATGACCAACACCAAATGAATGATAATGATGAATGATGATTCAACTAATATTTGTGGTGATAGGAATGATTACCTACACCAAATGATTAATGATATTGAATGATTATTCAAATGTGAAATATGAGATGAAACTGGGCCTATTGTGATGATAAAAGATTAACTAACAAAGTTATAATTTTATAAATTATGCATTTTATTTATTGACTCATAAGACAACATACACTATCTTTTTTTACTGGACTTGTTTTAGACATTGTTGGAGGTGGCCTACTGAGTTGTACTCATAACCTATTCGAGCTGCATGATCAGCACTTGAGTAGACTTTGTTGTTGTAAGATAGGATAAGGGAAAGACCCTGGTATAGGTTGCTATTTGGGATTGGAGCATTGGAGAGGGAACCATACATGGTTTGGGACCGTCTTGAGAGCTTTTGTGTCATTAATTTTAGTTTCATTGTATACTCTTGACACTTTCATTATCATAAAATGTTTTACCTTTTAATTGAGTATTGTATTTTCATGCTTTTTTCATCATATGACATGGATTTGTTGGGGTTATTTATACACTTCCTCACTTGGTTATTGTTATTTGCTTCCATTGGTGTTTTATTCTAATAAAAGAGGGTATAGTATCCCTAATATTGACTTACTAGACCCTCAATACTATTCGGAACCCTCTTGTATAAGGGGAGGCACGCCTGAGGGCATATGGCCGACCGGATGATGGCACTGTTTAGTGGCTCCTTGGTAAGGATAGCACAATAAATAAGAGAACTGATTTATAAGTAATTTTATAGAAATGGAGGGAGTTTTTAATTTTAAAAAGAACATTGATTTGAGAAGACCAAAATCTAGAGTTCTAATTGTTTATGATTTAAACAATTATGTTCCAAAAATTGGCATTGTGTGTTGACCCAGAGTATATTGATTTAAAAGTTTGGGAAAAAGATCAAAAAAATTTAGAAGAAATAATGAATAAAATAGATATTACTCACTTTTTTTAGAGGTAACTCTTTAAATAGATGTAAACCAATATAATCATATATCAAGAGAAATTAGTGTGATGATAAAATTTTTGGAAAAGGAAGACACCTTTCTATTCTACTTTTAGTAATTGATTGATTTTAGTGGAATTTTTTTTCTCATACTGGATAAAAAAGACAAGATGGATATAATAACTATATTAATGGTGATCCTTACAAATATACCATGGTAATTAAATTTACTATTATTTATATTTCATATTTTTATGGTGATAAATATAGATTTAGAAGATTGGGACTCTGGTAATTCATAAAGGTTAATATCATTTTAAATAAAATTGAAAATTAATAACTTTTATTCACCACCCTTCTCAATGGTATATTATATTATTAGGAACTTATATAACTCAAATTATTTCAGTGAAATATTCTATCATTTTTCAATATCTCTTCTAAAAATAAGCTTTCAATACTCATTAGAATATATCAAAACCAATAATGTTAGCATCAAAAAAATATTAATTTTAAAATAGATATATATATTCATATAAGAAAAATTAATTGTGAAAGAGTAAATTTATCGAAATATTTTTTATATATGTATAACTAAAAAATTTAGTATTTCATAAGAGTTAATCTGTGAGATAATGATTTACATATGTGTGAATCCTAAATCCTTCAATCTGTATAATAATATTTATTTTTCATCCATCTATATAACAATTTCAGATGGATTCTTCATTTTTTCTAATTGACACATGTATAACTAAACATCATATAATAGTGAAAAGATACTCAAATCATCCATATATGAATTGACTCAAAAAAATATTTTTGATAATAAAACTTTAAAAATTAGTAGGCCTTAATTATTGGTAATTTTATGTGTCTTGGGGTGATCTCATGAAGAGTAATGACAAAAGGGACTTGTGAGTTGTTATCAATTGAGACTTGGTAAATATAAAATTAGTATTATGTTAAGTGGTTTCCAAACACTCAAAAACTCTATTATACCCTACAATGTAGAATTTAGTCAACCTTATCACTATAACTATATATTTAATTATTTCTTATGAAAATACATTCATGATTATGGTAAGTGTTTCATGTTCTATTTATTTAATAGATAAACTTGAATGAGTAGGAGCCCAATTAGAAATAATATGGAACGAAAATTAATGACGTTATCTTGTGTTGAATAATATCATGACATGAATCGTTTTCTTGAAATTTCATAGAATGTCACATTAGAAGAGTTCTACTATTACATAGAAATATCACATTATAGACATATATATTTCACCATAAAGTATACTATTTTGACAAGGAATTTATTCTTATATAAAAGAGTCACACCACAACACAATAGGTTTCACCATGAAGGTGCTACTAAGATTTTATGAGAAATAGACTAAATTATGAAATGGAGGTTGTGAAAAATTATTTAAATATTTGTTTAATGGATGAATACTTTTATGACATAATATATTAAATCATAATATAAATGAATAGTCCAAATACAAATGCATCATGCTGTGAAATTATAGGGCCTCACTGGATTTGAAGAGAAAAAAGGACTGCACCACCATGATTGTGGTCATGCAATGATAAGTGTGTGTGTATTGAGGTTATAGTAAAATATTGTGAAATGTTTATTCTTCATGTAAATCAAATTTTACCATAAAAAATAGATGAATTCATTAAACTAAAATGCAATATAATTATCTTAATATTGGGAGTCTTGGTGAAGCCAAGTAGTGATTAAAAGGATATAAAACATTTAGATAACTAGCCACTCAATGCAGTGATATATTATATTAGAATAATAAAAAGAAATAGAGTGCACATGTTTTCCAAATCTGGATGGAAATTGAGGTTGGGATATGTAGATTTATTTATTTGTTTATGATAAAATTTATGTCCTATAAAAAGAGTTCGGTTTCATTATCCTAGTCAATTTTCTCTTGTTTATAGTAATATTACAAAGTGTGTAACATAAAAAAAATAAATAGTCACCATGAATTATCCGTGTAATAACATGGGAATATAAGCCATATGAAAACATTATGTCTTGTGAATTATTTATAACTCAATATCTTTCTATCACATCACCATCATCAATAAAAAAATATTACAAATCATTGATTGGACTAACATTGATCAAGAGTCTATGTTTTTTAAACATTTATTCATGACCTCTTATGAGTTTCAAAAGATCTCTCCCAGTATTATAAATTGGTATCAGATATCTATTGATTTATTTTAGGTATATTTTATATGGATATGTGTTATTTGTAACATATTTTTAACAATGAGATCCATAGAGGTTTTAAATAATGAAAAGAACAATGGAGTTCATATGGTTGGTGGAAAGGGATCCCATCTATGGGAAGTGATGATAGTTCTATGTCTTCTATCTATTTTTTTGTAAATTCTTAAAATCCTCAAGAATTATATTTTTTGTCTATAATTTGTGACATCATTTACCATAATCAATTATACAATTATCTAATACATTTCAAGCAAGTGTAATGTGTTACGTCTATCCCTCTCATAGATAGAGTTTATAAGAGACATGTGATTTTAGATGATAAATTAAATATAAAATAAACTCCAAGATATAAATAAGGGAGGTAAAAAATAAAAATTAGTGATAGTGATAAACATATGGCCTTAATTTGATTATATTTGAATTATATAATATGAAATGGTTGACGTGTTCACTGATTTCATAATCAAACTTTTGGGATTAATTAAAAGATGTAGAATAGTTATTGAAGATTATAAAATGGGAAATATATTAATGGTGATCCTATTTGATAAAATTGATTAAAAAAATTATACCCTTTTGGAACTATATTTATATAGGTCTTCCATTTACATGGTGAACAATAATTTTTTTGGCTATGAGATGTGGGTAGGGATAGTTGTAATGACCAATAGATTTGCACGATATTACTTTAAGTGTGGATTTTTTATTTTTTTCTCAGATATGGGGGTGGGTTCATGAAATAAGAGTCACATATATTTTTCAAAAAAACATTCCATGTCTAGGAGGTGGTTTTAGATATGGAATGGGGCTGTTTTTTGGTGAGAGTGCTCAGGTGCAGGCCAGAGAAAGGTTATAGTGACCTATAACATATATTTAAGCTATATAGTGACACCATGAAATATCATAGGATGATGTATCTTTGTGACTAGGTGGGGTCAATTGGGCCTTGATATAGTGTAGATTTTGTGGTATGGGGGTGGTTGGGGTTTCCCATATAGGCCACATGACAGTTTCCTCGCTATATTGTGGTAATGCTATGGGTCCAGGTCAAGTATGTCTATGACGTAGACTAAGGGGAAATTATATAAGAGAGTAGAGTGGGTATGCAGATTCATCCCTACTATTTGAAGGTCTGTCTCTCCAAATTCAAAGAGGACATGACACTTTTGTGTAGGATAGTGGACTGTGATGTAGCATGGAGGTAGTTCCATGGATGGTCCTTAGGGTGGGGTGGACATTGTCTCATCCTTGAGGTCATGTCACTACATTTCCTTGTAAAAATAGGCCATGTCAATAAATTTATGGGTTGTGATTTGTTTTTTTTTATCTAGGGGAATATCAATATTTTTCTAGTCAAACCCGTTGTTTTTAGAGGGGGTGCCATGTGGAGAGGGTCATTTCGAATGGACCTTTCTCACTCAGTATCATTCATTGATCCCCTAGGATGGGGGTTGGTTTTGGATGAAATCTATTGATGATTCTTGTTATGTTCCTATGTCATTATCCAATTTTTGGTTTCTCATTATTGTTCTCAAATCTGGTTAAATTTGGTAAAGGGTTTCAATCATAATTCTACCAGAGCATGGTGAAGTCAAGTGAGAATAGAGAGGCTATCATATACATTATATTGGTGTGGACCTATAATGTTGATGACATTTCATTGGGTAAAATATTATTGAGACATCAATTCCCAGAGGTAATTTTGTAATTTATTCTTATTTTAATTAAAACTAATTATATCTTAGAAATGTTTATAATTAATTATCTTTTTCACTTTTCGTGAGATTGGTGACTAAGGGAGTTGATGTTCCTTGGTGGATCTAAATGAGAATTGTAACTCCATTTCGGAGGTAGTTGGCCCCATTAATATAAATATCCGTACAATTTATGAATTTTTTCTTGCTACATGCAAGTTTCATGGGTTTTGGATAAGTGAATTTTAACACTTTGGTGAATTGGATCACCTAACAACTATGTCTCAATGGGGTTAGGGTGAAATTTGAGTTGAAATAAGGTCCTAGGTATGTCTTGTGGTATATTTTGAGATGATGTTTATCCCAGGTGAGGGATTTTATCTAGTGGGTGGGCATGATATTTTAAGGTATGTGTCTTGGTGTGTGAGATAATTCAATGCCTTGTGGGTGATGGGTAACTCCCTATTGGGGTTGGTGGTGAATCTCATGGTGTGCTAGAAGTGAGGGGAGTACTTTAGGACTTGCAATTGAATTATGTAGAGGGATTCCCCAAAGTGAAGGGTTAAGAGGTCACACTTTGGATATGTGATACGAGACCATGTTGTTGTTCGAAGGATATGATTAGGACTAAGCATTGGTATTCCAAGGGGAAATATAATGATTTAGCCTGCTTCAATTGGGGATATTTTCAAAGTGATAATATAGCATGTAGAGTCACAATAGGAGATTAATATTGGTTGGAATCAATCATTATAGTCTAAGATGGGTCTATAGGACCCTAATGGGTGCCTTAAAGGGTCTGATGAGACATGATCAAGTTATAGGGATATTTCTAGTGTTACTATATCTATATTGATTCCAAGATGAGATAGTAATCTATGTGGTGGTGTTTTGACTCTATGTGTTGTTTTATGTTTATTGTGTGTTCCATATTATGAATTTTATCTTGATTTAGAGGGTGTATTATAATGAATTTCCTCACCATGTGTGAGATAGCATGGGTAGAATGTTATGGTGAGGTTCAATCCATGGCATGAATGTGATACATGGGAAAACCATGAGTGGGATTTTGTGTCTTGGGATTAGTTGCGCATTTATAGTAGTGACATAATGTTATAGGGATTTCATTGAGTGAGATAAATTTCCAGGGATGGGCGCAATAGCAGTATAATGAATAATGGGATATCCATGAATGAGATATTTTAATGTGGGGATTAGAAAGAAGACCACTATGAGTAATATGGGATCTAGGTTATCATGTGGTATGAGATTTAATGGATGGAAAATACCATTAGTGAGATCATAGTGGTAGATATTTGGACATGGAAAATCCTTGAGTTAGAACATGAATAAAACATTTAGGCACAAGAACCATCCCTTCCACTTTTAGTAGTGGAAAATACATGAGTATTACCCTACCCTAAGTCCTCTTATAAAAGATGGGTTACATGGGTTATATAATTAGGAGAAGATTGAATTCTATCATGGATCCAAATATAGTATATTCTAGTGTTTTGGTGGCCTAGTTACCTCATGGTGACCTGATGTATATAGAGTCATGGAGGCCTAGTTAGTATATGATGCCTAAGTTTCATGTGTGAATTATTTATTCTATTCCTAATTTATAGTCATATATGATTGAATATACTATGGGAACGTGGTGAAAACATACTAAGATGATTTGTCACCCTACATGATAACTCTAGTGTGATTGTAGAACTTATTTATCCTTTTTCATATTAGAGCACATGATGTGTATAAGATTACATTTATAAAGTCAATGTTTATTTTGAGAGTGGATATAGAGAGAAATGGGGATAAAATTTGGACTATTATATTTTGTTTTTTGGTTTATTTTTTATATATGATCAGAATAGTGAGGTATTAGTTTATGTATGAATTTATAATCTATGCATGGTATACACTACTACAAATACGGCTTTTATCAGTGCTAAAAATGTCCTTTATCAGCGCTAAAAAAGCGCTGATAAAGCCGGTGAAGATAAAGGGGGCGGGGGTCCCCTTTATCAGTGCTTCGAAAAGTGCTGATAAAGACCCCTTTTATCAGTGCTTTTTTAAAAGCGCTGATAAAAGGTAAAAAAAATTTAAAAATTTAAAAAATTTAAAAAATTTAAAAAAAAACTGCCAATTGGGGGGATTTTATAGCGCTTGACCCCCCCCCCCCTTTTACAGTGCTTTTCTGCCCCTGTACAACGACCCACGCACCCCACTTTACACTTTAACAGCGCTTTCTCCCATATTCCCCCTGCGCGCGCACCCCTGCCTCCACCATAATTTGAACTCGAGACCTCCCCCCTGCGTGCCTAAGCCTTTACCACTACTCTATTTTGATTTGTCTTCTAATTCATGATATCTCTCTCTCTATAAATATATATATAGTTATATTTATTTGTATAGTAATATATATTTATATTAACATATATATATAGTTATATTATAATATATATATATATATAGTTATATTAATATATATATATAGTTATATTAATATATATATATATATATATAGTTATATTTATTCGTATAGTAATATATATTTATATTGATATATATAGTTATATTTATTCGTATAGTAATATATATTTATATTAATATATATATATATAGTTATATTAATATATATCTATATATATATATTTAGTAATATTTATTCGTATAGTAATATATATTTATATTAATATATATGTAGTTATATTAACATATATATAGTTATATTAATATATATATATATAGTTATATTAATATATATATTTATAGTAATACTAATATATATATATGTAGTTATATTAATATATATATAGTTATTAGATTAATATATATATAGCTAGATTAATATATATATTGTTAGATTAATATATAGGTATATAAATATTCATATATTTGTATTTTAAATAAAATGGATTTTAGTTATTATTTAGATAAATCTAATATATTTTATATGTAAATATATTTTATTATTTAAATTTATAATTAAATTTTTAGGTGTGAATGTATAAAAAATATGTATATATTGTTATATATTTGATTATAAATAACAGTTCATTATACAAAATGATGGAATTTCAAAGACATAATATCAATATGAATGTAATACCTTGGAATAAATTCAGTCCCCACCAAAAAATCCAATAATACCCCCTTAAACGAGGCTGAAAATCCACAAAATGTTAACAAATTGGGGTACCCCGACAAAAAACTCAGTTTTGGAGGCCTTTTGGGACTCTTTTGGCCTCTAAAATCCCTTGACCGGGGCTCCCCCTAATTATAGCGATGTATAGATCATCGCAGGCTTTGATTTGATATGTGGTAGAGCTCAAACGGACACCCAGATCAAAAGTTATGGCCGTTTGAAGTTTGAGTTGCGTTTTCAACATATTTTGGATCTTTTTTTAATTTTTTTAATTTTTTTAGTCTTCAAATTGTTATTAAATGACTATTACTCCATAATAATTATCAAATTATTAATAAAAAATATTTTTATAAATTTTTTATAAGCCATTTTCACTAAATATCTTATATATTAAGTATATTATAAGTGTAAATGTACATTTATACTTATCTAAAATATATTTAAAATTTATATATTATATTTATATCAATATAAATATATTTATATATTAATATATTTTTTAATTTTTTAATTTTTTTTTGAATTCGACCCTTTATCAGCGCTTTCGAAAAAAGCACTGATAAACCCCCCCCCCCCCCGTATCAGTGATACTAAACAAGTGCTGATAATGGGGGTTCCTTTATCAGCGCTAAAAAAACACTGATAAAGTGGGGGGGGGGGGCGCTGTGAAAAAATGTTTTTGTGGTAGTTTATATTTATTATAACAATGTTTTTATTGATTTTTTACTATTATTATATGATTATGTTTTCATTATTTCATCCAATATAAAAAATTTATTTAGGGTAATAGTCTTCCCATTTTATGGATTTGGCCCTTACTGATCTTTAGTGGCCTATTTCATTTGAGGGGAGGTTTTTGACACCACATAGAACACTAGCTCAGGTGATCTTTAAAGGATAAGGAGTCAAATAAAGGTATCCAAGATTTTATTTTACTTTATTATTTTTAGAGATCGTAGGTATTTTTTATGATATTTGTTAGGTATTGTGAAAGACGTCGGTATAATGAGTCATGAACCCATTTATACAGTGATGTTCTGACTTCCAGGGGTGAAAGTATTGGTGTTATTATTTTTACAATTATGGAAGAGTTTTTTATTGAAAATGAAAATATTACCATAGATATTATTTATGGTTTTGGATCATGTATTGTTTGAAATATTCCTATTCTTATATGACATATATGGAATGTGGGACTCACATGACATACATTGGCTTGTGTGTGATTGCATTTTCTGATAATAGAGTTTAGTTAATAAAGTTTCAACAACTAATTATAGGAAATTTTCCCATATAAAATTTGGGTTGAAATATACTTAATTGAACCACATATGGTTTCTCTTGATGGAATTTATTATAGATCTTATAGTTGGATGTTTTCTAGTGAATAAAATGTAGTACATTATTTAAGGGATGTATTTATATAATTATTGGATCGATGGATGGATTTTATATATGGATGGTGGCTCGATAATGACATGAAGTGAAAGAGAGATGATATGAGGATGGGAATCTATTAACCTATAGATTAAGGATCCTTGAAGAGTTATAGATAATTGACAGAGTGATGTGTTTTGGGTTATGGAATAGAGTACAATAGATTCTCCTAGAATCAAGGTTGGTTTCGGTGGGAATGACTAGTTGGATTAATGGCTCAATAGATTCTTGAAGATCTTTTGAGTGGCCCTATGGGAGCGTGTTTAGATGCTCATGGTTGGAATGATTCCACCACATGGTGTGATCTTGTATTATTCCTTGGCATGAGTGATACTCCTTGGTCTATTGGGTGAACATGAAATCCATGAGGTGCATGGTTAGTTGGTTATATACATCATCCTAGGTTATATGATATTTGAATCATGAGAGTGTGCATCGAGGTGTGTCATCAAGGAATAAGGGAGCATGAAACCATTAAATTTTGGCGAGATTGAGTAGTATAGTGGGGAGAATCTATGAGAGGATTCATAGTGGGTCACTCTACCTTTATAAGGTGATTTATGGTTGACATTTATTTTTTGAAACAATGGGTTGATTCCTGAGGGAATGTGTGCACATGGTTTGTGTGGTTCCATTTTGATTTTTGGTTTGGTTAATGGGTCGGGTGTGGGCCCATATATAATTATTCATGTTATGGACGAACCTAATAATTGAATCATAAATTATAGTGTGGCGGTTAGATACTCATTTTCATGATGGCTTGAGGATCTTCATTCTTATCTGAGGTTGAAAGGATGGAGGAGAGTGGTGTTGGGATGCATTGGGTTCAGCACTTAAAGAACTGTTTAAGGGAATATATATTGTTGGGAGCACACCATTGGTTATTGTATAGTATGACCCACATTGTCGGTGAATCTTTACAGGTGTTGAGGATGATGAAATGGTGAGCCGATAGCGGGGGTGGATGTTTTATTTTGGTGTTAGGGGATTATTGGGTATACCATGTCTGGTAAATATTTTATACAATGAATGTAGTATAGTCCACAGAGATCAATGATTGGTTTGTAAATTTGGTGATAAAAATAATTCTATTGAGGGGATTGACATATCAGTTAAGGGTGAAAGAACCTCATATTGGAATGGTTATGATTAAAGTGAGAACGGTCAGTGGAAAATTGCGGAGACACCAGGATGATTGTGAATGAGAATGATTTGGTGTGATCTAGTTCATTAAAAATATGGCATTTGAGATTCAAATGTGGTTATATATGGGATCTATATGTTAGCGTTAAACACAGAGTAATGTTGGTGTGGTTTAGGAGTGAATAAGATTGGTGATGCGTCGATGCTCAGGGTGAGGGAATGAGGTCTTGAGTATGAGGATGGTGATCTAAACACAGAATTACTTTGGGAGGTTGTTTTAGAATTTGGAGAACATGGTCTTGAATGGTTCTACAATTATTGTGGGTGTTAAGGTATTGTGATCATCTATTTTAAGGATGTGTCAATGTGTGAAACTTTTCATTTTTTATTAATGTCATAAAGAGGAGTTATGATAATTTATTTGTATAGAATATGGTTTTAAAGTTGTAAACCACATCAAGGGAATTGGTTGGAATATTATTGGTGTGTCGGTGGACCATTATAAGGGTATGGGCTTAGCAATTCCTATGGTTGGGGGAACTATGGCATGAAATTAGTGACTTTTGAAAGAATCCATATGGTGGGGTGCACCGTAACCTTTGGGATGAATTATGTTAATACACTGAGGTATCTTAGTATATATGGGTGGATTCCATAAAATCATAGTTTTATCATTTTTAGTGAGTGGGTGGATGAACCTTTAGTGGATAATATGTTTTGGTGTTTGGAATTTCACCAAAAAATAATTTTTAATGTTCAAGAGTATCACATGATATGTTCTTAGTGAATTGATAGCTATGGTAGGTTTGGGTTGTGTCTTGAGGACTACCAAACACCCCTAGTAGATGATAAGCCTTAGCGTGGGTTGTTTTTTTGATGACCTATAGATTTTTGGATCATTACATTGAGAGGGAATTTAAATTTTCCTCCTGAAGAGGGGTATCAATTCATAAGTTGGGACTTAGACTAGGATTTAGAGTGTTTTTACATCTATAAGTGATGGTATCAGACAAGGAACAATGCTTAGTTAGTGGTATGGGTTCTCAAAAGGTGGTTGGAAAATAGAGGGGGTTGCATATAACTGAAATCTCAGTTATAGATATCCATCATAGTGTAACATAAGACACTGTGTCCTGGGGACTAGGTGAGGTTGATAGGACCGTCACTAGGAAGAGGTGTTATGGTGTGGTGGTGGTGGTGACCTGAGGAATCCAAGACACAATATATTAGTTATTCCATTATGATGTGATGGTTCATGGACGATACAGACCTTGAAAAAGCATGATGAGAAACATCGTAGAATGTTTATGGGGAGATGTGGGGTTCATAATGCTTTTGGGGGGGTTTTCATGGCCCAAAACCACTCGGATCAAGCTTCAACTACCCCAAGCCAGCCTTTATAGGCCAGGGGTGGTAAAAAAGTTATAAGACATAACTAATATAGGAGGCCTTTTTCTAATGTACCTACACACACACACTCAACCATATAAATCAATAAGTGAAAATGATTAAATAAAAATGATGAAATATCTAGAGTAATAACCATGCATAAAAAACTCTATGGGAAAAATGTGAATGATAGTATAAACATAAAATTTAAAAAGAAAACATACATTTCTAACTAGATTGATATCCCAGCCTAAAAAAATTTAAATGTAAAATGATGAGAGTGCCTGACTCAAAATCATCATTTTTGACCACCATACACGATAAATGCCCTAGGGAATACTTATCATCCTCTTTAATCACCACTGACCTATCTGTTGTCAACAGAAGACCTGGCATGTATGGGAAAATCCCTTGTAGGGGTGATCTTTATACATACCAAGTAGGATTCCCCATAAGCTAAAGGGTGAGTAGTAAGAGACCTGATACGAAAGAGATAGCTCAACCCAACGAAAGTGAGTAAAAAAATATAATTACACGGATATAGATATATACATTCTCAGCAGAAGTATCACAAATGAAAGAGAAAGGGTATATCTGTCTCATATCCAAGCCCATGAAAAGAGTTCCAATATTTCAAAAGAACTATAAATAAAAAAAGAATCTCACCTATCTATCCATAAAAGTAACCATGTGACGGGCCCATGGCTCTCCCCTGTGACACACGGTTAGGGGGTAAAATCCTTGATAAAAGAATCAGCACCCTAGTATGTTAGGGGGTACCACTCCGTGTAAGGAAGACCGACACCCTATATGGTCGGGGTAACACTCAGTAGATAGAGGATACATTCCCTACCCAATGGGGGGTACAAATCAACAGATAGAGGAATTGAACCCTAATTCTATTGGGGGTTCCACTCTGTTGATAGAGGACTCATACTCTAACTCCATATGGGGTACCACTCTATACATAGAGGAACCACAGTCTAATTCCATAGGGGTACCACTATGTTGATAGTGGAACTACACCCTAATTCCATGGGGGTACAAATATATAGATAGAGGACCTACACCCTAATGTAATTGGTGGAACCAATTTGTAGACAGAGGACCTATACCCTAATTCCATATGGGTAACACTCTATAGATAGAGGACCCTCACCCTAATTCCATAGGGAGCACCACTCTATAATTAGCGGACCGAAAACCTAATTCTATAATGGAGAACATTATATAGATAGAGGACACACAATATAATTCCATAGTTGGGAGGGGGTATAATTCTATATATTGAGGACCCAACCCTAATTCCATAGGTGGATACCACTCAAATGATCCTACATGACTACTACTATCGGCGAGAACTGACTAAAGAGGCATCAAAATCAAAACACCTCACATCATTTCTCAAAATCCACTATGAAGGATTCAATCGTTCCCTACATAGAGATACACTCAGGATTGGATACTAATTGTCCATAATCTAGGTCCAAACAAAGTAGATATGATATTAAGAAGTTTCCTCATAATGAAATTAGGGTACACGATGTGTAAACGGACCCACATGATTTGTGGTCCAGATCTATTGCTCGACTGCATCCATGATAGTACACAGAACACTACCCATGTATCACTACAAGACATGTTGAGGTATTACATGGGGAACCTTGGCCACCAAGGGCCTTTCCCATGCACTTGGTCATGACTATGTAAACTTGACTAGATTAGTGTACACTAGTACAAGATGTGTCCTCCTGCCCGAGGTTCTGACATAGTCTTTTGGTCCATATCCATTTAATCATTCCATGTGTCAGTATATAGAATATGCATAGTCTTTGTTATTTCAGTGTACTCCTGGAGTACACTTTTGGTCCCCAGCACTGGGTCACACTACATTATGGGGTACAATAAGATTTGTGATACTCATAAAATCTCAAAACCCCAACTCCATAGATTTATTAGGAACATGACATATTTTATTCCAAACTACACAACGTGTAGTCATGTTTTCCACAAAAATTCATATCTATTCCTGTGCATTCATGATTCACCTCTACCACTTAGAATCATGCCTCCATGACACCCAAAATCAAAGGAGAGTCCATTTTTTTCATTTCAATCTATCTACTGGATAGAAAAACAGATTTATGATTCACTCACTCACACCATACATTCCTTATATGCCTACCATATCATGCTTAATTGTGAATAATATATTAGATAAATGAATATATAATCTAAAACTCTCAAATCATATAATTACATTCCTAAATCACTAATTAATCCCTCACATGTGAATCCACTGTGAATTCGGGGGACCAATCAACCTCGGTCCCACCCTAAAATGTCAAATCGAGACCTATTTAGACAATTAGTAAAGAACTTGTAGATTTATTTGGATAAATGAATAAGCAAAAAATGTGCTACATTTTTTGTTGAATAGTTCTTGGCAAACAAAAATAATTTTTAATGCCAAGGGTTAGAAACATGGAATAACATAGATTAGTTTAATAATCAATTGAAACAAGATACATAGCTCCATGAAAAGGATTGATTTAACAAATATCAAGAGATATATTTGATAATACTCAATATATTTAATATATTGGGGTTTAATCCAAAAATTATGGAGTCCTACCTCAAATTGGATCATTCATCATTGAATTGTATTCTCTCTCATGAAGGGGAGATTTCATCGCCTTCGCTATGCCTCGATTCTTCTAGATCTTGTCTATCATCATTGTTTAATTTTTATTTTTCAATAAGTGGTTGAATAACTCTCCTCTCATTGATCCTAGGGTTATATTGATAATCCCAGAGATACTCCCTAATATAGATTATAAAGAGGAAATTTAATTTTATCATTTATTTTAAATAAATAATATAATTATTTTTTTAACTAAACGTACCCTCCAATGGATTATTTTATCCAAATTTTCTATACCAACCCATTTTAGGTCATACATAGGGTAAATGTCACATTCCATATTCATATTTCACCTCATATTTTTTATTATAGTCTCTATTAAAGAGTTATCCCATCATCATCAAGAAATCATGAAAACATGATATAAAATATAAATATATAATATTTTTATAAAATCAATTTTGGGCACACCAGGCCTTAGAATTGTAGAAAAGCTTAGATAGTTTCCCTAAATACATATATAGGATGATTCCAAAGTCATAGAAAGAAAAATCATGGTCAATTTATTATTACCACCTTCATTTTTTCATCCAAAAAGTAAAAAAACAATAATCAAGGAATAATGAGCCTGCATATGGATCCACCCCTATCATGATCTCTCTTGCATGTTTTCACGCTACAACAATAGAAAAACCAATGGAATGGTCCATACACATGGGGTACTCTCTTAGTGATAATTTATCTCCACTAGGTTCTCCACAAAAGTGGATACATCCTCAATGTCCAATTTTACCTAGTAGACAACGTGTGTGGGGACATTAATATATCTCCGTAGTTGTGACACATGAAATATTTTTTCCACACAATCTATCTATTTATGTTGGGTGAGGCTTAAAAAAATCTCACCAACCCTATTAAAGAACTCAAAATCTCATATGAATCTTCGGGATAACTTGCCTCCCCAACTGAATCTGTAATCCTCTTCATGGGGTTACTCTTAAGAAAATGGGGTCTCCCTACTCGAACAATAAAGGACTATGACTTTGATATAAATAATATTTATTCCTAATTTTAATTTCACCCATATTCTCATGGAAGACCTGGACCTTCTCCATCGTCACCCACACTTTCTTTAGCCTAATAAGATATTCTTCCCCATTATCAGTCCAACATATGGGTGACCTTCAGGGTCTCCCATATTATGACTGAAAAGGTACCATGCCAATTATAGAGTGATATATTTTATTTTACTCAAAAACTACCAAGGTAAAGTGATTCCCCTTATCTTCGACCAATGTATAACATGCAAGACCTCATCAAATCCTCCAACATTTGGATAGTGTTCTCAATATACCCATCTTTCTGAGTGTGAAAGGATGTACTAATCCTCATATGGTTCCCTTATTCATCTTATATGTCTCTCCAAAAAATGATGTGAATCAGAAATCATATTTTAAGAAAGTAGTAGAGGGAACCAGATGATTGAGAATGATCTCCCATACATACAACTACCCAAAACACTACACAAACTATACTCCCTAATAGTAAAGAAGTTCCCCAAATTCAGGATTCAGTAAACTATCACTCATATGGATTACAATAACCTCAATATCTATGGAGGAAATATAAAAATATCCATGTATATGTTATCCCATTTCCACTCTGAGATCTCAAGAGGTATAAACAAACTTGTTGAAACCTAGTGAACACCATTTACAAGATGATAGGTGAGGCACTGAGAGGAAAAAAAATCCATATTCTTCTTTTTTCCTCCTCACCAAAACTACCATTGATGGTCTCTATATATTTTCCCCAGATTAAGATGTTAAAAATAAAGTATATTTGTGGATATCTATCATCACGTGCTCCAGAATTGTGGTTGAGACCACCATCCCTCCCTAGAAAAGGATGATGTGATTCCCTCCTTCAAAAAATCAATCATGTTATTCTCTTAAGGATATCTAGTGAAAAAATACCTCATAGTAGATTTTTTCCAATGATTATTCTAAAAAATGATAGAATAGTGGATGATGAAACACCATTGATTGAAGGAATGATTCACCCTCCAGCTCAACTAGGTTTAGCTGCAAGGAATCCAACTGTTTAGATGCCTCCTACACCAAATGAACCAAAAAATTATTACTAAGGGAATCTGCCACCACATTTCTTTTCACTATATTATAGAATATATAAATGTAATAGTCTTGTAGGAAATCCAACCAGTTCCTCTATATTAAGTTTAAGTCTCTATGTGTAAATTCATATATGAGACTCTGATGGTCAAGGTAAACAACAATGTTCTCTCCCAGAAGATAGTGCCTCCACATTCTTAGAGTCAATACTACTGCTTCCAGCTATAGGTCATGTCTCACGTATTTCTTATCATGGGATCTTAACATTCTTGACCCATATGTGGTAAAATTTTATATATTCATCAACACTCAGTTGATCCTTACTCCTCAGTCATTTCAACAAAACATTTACTTGATTCCATCATTCATTATCCTTAAAACAGAAGCACTTGTCTGCCTCAAGATCAACTCTTTAAAGGACCTATGTAACTAATTACACTGATTAAATGGATTCCCATTTTACATCAAGATATTCAAAGGGGATGAAATCCTAGATAATATTTCCATAACCATCATATAGTACCCCTCCATGGTAAGAAAACATTACACCTCCAAAATGATTTGGAATGGATCCCATGAAATAAATTCATCAGTCTTCTCTTGTTACACAACTAATCCATTCGAAGAAAAGAAATTCTATAGAAATTGAACATCTAGGATCCAAAATTTTCACTTTGAAAGATTACCGTAAAGATGGTGATCCTAAAGAAAATATTGGACCACCCTCATGTTTCCTTTGTGTTCCTTCTTAAAATAATTGTATATGAGTATGTTATCAATGAAGATAACCAAAAACATGTCCAAGTATAGTTGGAATATTTGGTTCATCAAATTAATAAACATATAAGGGTTGTTTGACACACCAAAATGCATAACCAGGAACTCATAATCTATAGTGTCATCGGAATTCCATCTTCAGAATAACAGTCTTAGGAACTCTCAACTGGTGGTGGAAGAACATGATATCATCTTTGAGAACAATCCATCACCTCACAAATGATTAAAGAGTTCATAAATCCTTATAAAGGGGTACATGTTCTTCAACCTGGCTTGGTTTGGGTGATGATATTTCACAAAAATATGTAAGCTCGTGTCCACCTTTTTCATGAACAACACCGGAGATACCCAGGGGACACACTAGGTCTGATAAAACTCATCTCACAAAGGTCCTCCAACTACATAAAAAACTCCTAAGGTTATGTAGGGTTCATCCAATTTGTTGTAGAAGATATCAAAGTAGTCTCAGGATGAAAGATGATGAAAAAAAATCCATTGCCCTCCTTGGAGGTAGTCTTAGAAGATACTCAAAAAATATTTATATAAAATCATACACAACTAATGGAATCAAGAATCCTAGAGATCATGCAACTGCAAGGGCTACACCTTCAAATAGATGGGTAATAAGTTGTGGAATCTTGCTCAAAAGACCCACTTATCTCACCATGAGTTGTATCTCACCCATATGGGATAATATCGTCTCATTAGTAAAAATACATCTAACTTGTCTATAGTGATAGGAAATCTGAGATCAGACCATTTACAATCAACCCCTACCATATATGAAATCATTGGGCTCCTTAATCATGACAAAAATGACCCATGAGAACCAATATCTAACAATTGATAGGTCACTCTATTGAAAGATAAAACATATAGAAGAATAATTCCCCATAAGAACATCAAGACAAAGTTGTTGGGCTAAATCCTCAACTAGGAGATGCATCTCTCACACCATTATTAATGATTTTATTGAATGACTCAAAGCTATACCCACTAATAATTAAAATTTTATTATATTAAATAGATATCATACCTCTAATCATCTCGTGTGCTACTAGGTCATACACATCTACATCATAAATTTGTCTGCAGTTCTAACTGATATCTCCCTAACCCTAACATGGGCCACCTAGTGGTGGTGGTAGAAGGATATCATAGCATCATCCACAACCAAAAGTTCCTCCTCTTAGAGATCTATCTTCTAATGTTGTATCTCTTCCACCATGGGGCCACCATACCCTATCCTTAGAGATCTGTTATCATGGTGTTTCCACTACCATTTCGGTTTAATTACTATTTATTTTCCCTCATCATGTTTTGTCATGAATTCGCATGCCATGTAACCTATACCATCACATATATCACCTCCCATATCTTGTATTCGTTGGTCCTATGTATGGTCCCATTTTTTCATGACAACATGCCTAATTCCTTTCATTGGGAGGTCTCATGTATCGAGATCTTGTTGACTGGGGCTTGCTAGCTGTTGTTGATTACAAAGACCTCTAAGGCCCAATGACATATCCTACTACATGGAAGTACTCTAAGATGAATATTTATATCACCAGTTCCCACTCCAACACCCTGGTATAGGGGAATACATAAGGTTACGACACAATCATATATATCTCTTGGATACCTTACTCAAACATCCACCCTCAGAAGTAGCCATACCAGATCATGTTGATGGAGTAATATTTAAAGTCTTTAAACCTCATAGAATAATTTGAAACTTTCATCCCTCCATTTTATAGCTTCAGACACTCTTTAATCCAAATCAATTATAATATGGAGGGGTAGTACTCCTCATGGAACAAAAAACGAAATTTAGTTCATGAGAGTGTTGAAATATCATGCATCTGTGTAACTAAAATCCACCAGTGCCAAATTTCTCCATAGAAAAGGCTAATTGACAGTGTATCCACCTTATTAGTTTGTTTCAAGATAAGCTTGAAAACACAGATCACTGATTCTATCCAATCCTCTATCGACTATGGATCTTTTTCATTGTGGAACCTCAACATCCACCAGCCCTAGAACTCATAGAGTCCACTAAAACTATTAAAATAATCAAACTTACATACCAGTATGATATACTACACAAAAGGTTGGTATGTTGCTACATATCCAAAAGGAGTAATAATCTCATATGATGGACCCTTAAACTTAGGCATCATTACTCATTAGATCACCATCATGATCTGGAATCAGTAACCGTACTGATTGTCTTCACAGATGCACCTAGAAATATAATCAAGTCATACCATGGTTAGATGAGCATATATACACATGGGGAGAATAATAAATAAGTATATTAAATACACTCAATCATATATTATTCATGTATCCTTGATCCCTATAACTAATGTATTAGTATAAAAATTCCACAAGCAGCTGGTTAGAGTCACTATGTATGTATATATCAGCCACTATACCAACACTAGGTTCTTCGGCCTAAAATCCACACTAAAGACACTTAAAAAATGTTTCCCTACATCCCAACCAGATTCTAATAGGGTGACTAATCCAAACACCATCCCAAGGAACAAACCACCTCTAATACTAATCTATAATGGCTTGAACACATGGGTCTCAATCCCCAACTACCCCAAGCCCACATCTATAGGATATGGGGAGGTGATAAACACTATAAAGAGTAACTAATATGGGATTCCATTTCATAATTTACCTATACACACACACCAAAAAATATCAATAAATAATTGAATTACAATAGAAGAAAACTATATAGCATCCATATTAATAAAAATTCATGAAAAAGCTTTTGGTAAAACAAAGAGTATTACTATGTAAAATAAAAAGTAAAAGGGGGAAAATACATTCCCAACTATAAAGAAGTCCCAAAAGAAAATAAATTGAAAAGTAAAATTTTGATAGATCCTAACTCCATAGGTCCACACTCTAACCACCATACATAGTCAATACACTAGGGTATCCCTATGCTCTTCTGTAATCACCGATAACCTATATATCGTCTGTATAAGAAATAACACCTACGAGAAAGCCCATAAAGGGTTGAGTACATATATACCCATTATGATTCCCCAAAAGATCAATGGGATGTACTAAGAGACATAATTGGAAATAGAAATATCAACCCAATGTAAGAAAGTAACAAAATCCAATGAATGGATATAGATTTTGATATACATTCACAACAAAACAAGCCCAAAAAATAGAGAAAGTGGATATAAATCTCACAGCCCAGAACAATAAAAGACTAGCAATAGTTATAAAGTTCCATCAATGATTCCCAAAAACATGAGTTTCTATCCATATATGTAACCAAGTGGAGGGACAATGCCTCACCACTATACCGAACAATCAAGTGGGGATAATCTATGAGTAGAGGGTTCGCACCCTAGGGAGTTCGTGGGATTACAATCAATGTAAGGAGGAATCAAACACTTTCTAATTGGGGTTAACACTCAATATATAAAGTAATATCACCCTATTATATTGCGGGTACCACTCATTATGCAGTGGACCCTCACCATAATTCCATAGAGGGTACCACTCCATAGATAGAGGACCCACACCCAAACGCCATAAGGGGTACTAGACTATAGATATAGAAACCAAAACCTAATTATATTAGGGGTACCACTCTATAGATATATTATCCAAACCCTAAATACATAGAGGGTACAACTTTGTATATAGAGAACCCACACCCTAATTCCATGGGGGGTACCACTCTATAGATAGAGGACCTACACCCTCATTCCATAGGGGGTTAGCACTCTGTAGTTAGAGGACCTGCACCCTAATTCCATAGGGGGTTCCACTCTGTAGCTAAAGGTATCACACCCTAATTCCATTGGTGGTACCACTATGTCGATAGAGGACCTATGTCACGAACTAGCCCGGGTCGACCCTAAACCGGTCACCCGAGTCGGTCCGTGGCAAGTCCCGAGGGGCATTCCCAATCCCCCCAGGATGGAAACTAGTGTTGGGAATCAAGATCTAAACATTGGGAACGATTTTAGCCCAAAGAAAACTAGGATCAAAATAGAAAGCAAACTGAAATGAACAAACAACGTACCTCCACGTGACATTGCGGGTCACCATCCAACGAAAAACCAACATTGCTCCAACACTTAGGGACTCAACCCAGAAAAACCTGAACAAAAGAAAACCTGCAACTAAAATGGTAATATCTAGGCATGAGTACAAAAATACTCATTAGGAAACCCAAGAGGAACCAACACCCAATGCCCTTATCTTTAAAAAGAAAACCAGTCATGCTAGTTTGAAAATAAGGCTTATTAAAATAATGTTTTCAGCTTTTTCAAATTCAAGTAACAGGATTACACTTTTAAGGAAAACATTTGAATTCCAATACATTTTTAAGGTAAAATCAAACTTATGTTGAAATTTGAAACTGTAAAGAGAACAATCTATTTCAAAGTATGGTTTTTCACAAAAGAAGGAAACATGCATTAAACACCTGAAAAGAAGAATCACTCCACAAACACAAAAACATTTGTAAGCACCATGGTAAAAACTCCTAAGGTTCATCTAGAATGTGTGGGTCCCTAGAACCTTACATATCAGTTTAAGAGTAACCATAAAAAATATCCATTCTCGTGCACGAGCCACTAGTAGGAGATCATCCATAACCTAGTGGTCCCCAACATCATCACATATTTAGTTAGTGTTGTTGCGACAATCTAGCAAAGTGAAACTGGGCCAGATCTACTCCCGTATCACTAGAATGCTAGTCTAGTTAACCCACTTAGATACCCTGGGTTTTCCATGTGCCCTTTTCAAATGGAGATGAGGTTTTTATCAAAAGAAAATAAATGAACATAACACTTTCTTTATCCAAAAACTCACTCAACCTCTCACCACCGGTCTCCCTCCTTAAGCACATTCCCTTATTTTTATGTCACATAATATCACACATGCTTTTACACTAGTCACGTATCACAAAGCACACATTTACACTTGCATCACATTCCTTAAAATAAAGGTAATGTCTCAAGTGGGGTTTCCATTTTAGCAAACCAATCTCAAGAGCCAAACGAGCCTCATCACTTTACAAGGAAAAATAATCATTCTAGAAATATAATAAACCAACAACTCTATGTTTTCAAAATAGTTTGAAAGCGTAACTAGACAACCAAAGTATTAAATGTTTAAAGCAAGCTTAAAATCGCACTTAAAATGAAGTAATATTTTTAATAAAATCAACTACCCTTTCTCCTTTAAATTCACACCATAACCCATTTTGGAAATCACTTTGGAATGTCCTTAAAAAAACAAACAAACATGTCACTACACTTTTATAACAACTCACCCCTTTTTAAAATACTTTTCCACGTTTAAAACGTCTAAAAACCACTTCGCAAGAACCAAAACCATTTATTCATATATATATATATATATATACACACATTGAATATGCATTTTATATAAAGGAAGAAGACACATTTTAAAAGAATATCAAGCATTAATGGAAATTATAATTAATGGTCTGGGTATAGGGAACCTACCTCAACTCGCAGACCGAACACGATGACGCGACACGCTACACACGGGTGTTTGCGCACCTTAAAGTTGATGAAAATGGTATCTCTGCCAACACGTCGCAGAAATCACAAAAAACAAATAAAAAACCCACAAATAATAAATTAAAATAATCAAGAAAGTGAAAAACACGTAACCCACCTAACATTCGCGCAGGCGCGTACGCACGTGCAAGACGAAGACCGCAGTACGCGCAAACGCATCGCTGAAGCGCTGCAACAAACACCAAAATAACCAAATAGAAAACGACTGATATAAAAAAAACTCAAACAGATTTATGCCACAAAATTTCTTTACCTCGGTACAGAGACGTGATCAACCCACGGGGTCACGCGCCAGTCAGAAGAGACGGCGCACTCTGGCAGGGAGACCGTCGGGGGTCGCGCGCCGACCGTCAGATGCGCCGCTGGCCGGCGCAATGTGGCGGTGGCTGGTCGGAATGCCAGAACAAGGTCGGGATTCCGGAACGAGGGTCGGAGGGTGCACCGGAGTGCCGGAAAAGAAACCAGAAGTGCCTGGGGGCTGCTGGCCAGCGGCGGGTCTCGCCGGAAAGTGACGGAGGCCGCAAGAAAGGGCAGGGGCAGCGGAACGGTGCGACGACTCTGCGAAAAGCCGGTTGGTTGGAGCGACTAAAAGGGGGGTTGCGGAGAGCAGGGCTGGCCGGGTATGGGGCAGCCGGAAGCAGGCTGGCCGGAGGTGGGGGCTCACCGGATGTCACGCGGGCAGGCGGGGAGCGGCCGAGCAGGGGAACGGGGCGCCGGACGGAGCAGGGCGCGGCGATCGGGATCCCCAGAGGCAGGAGGGGAGCAGTGGAGGCCGAGGGTCGCACGGAGACCGGATGATGGGAATACGGGGAGCGATGGTGATGGGAGGCTGGGAGTATGGGAGCAGGGCCAGGAGGAGGCTAGTGTGGGAACGGGGGACGTCGGAGGTCACGCGGGGAGCGGCAGAGCGGTGGGCAGCGGGGCGCCGGACAGAGGCCGGTCGCGGGCGGCGGGCGCCGGAGTGCGGGGCGCGGCCAGGATGAGCAGAATCGGGGGGGGGGGGGATGAAGGTAGGGGAAGGGGGGTAGATTTAGGGTTACAATATATATATATATATAGTAATAATAATAATAATAATAAAATACTATAATAATAATAATAAAAAGAATAACGATAATAATAATAATAATAATAATAATAACTATATTATTAATAATAACAATACTATAAAAATATCAATAATAAAATAAAAAGAAAGCGCAATTTCCCATCACTAGGGCCGACCGCACGGTGTTCGCCAACTGCGCGGTGACCACGCACACTAAACGACAAAAATTTTAATCTGGGGCTCTTCCCGGACCTCAAAGCTATGAAAAAAATAAAATAAAATAAAACAAATTAAATAAAAAGGCGGGTGTCACAATTCTCCCCACCACAAGCACTTTCTTCCCCCAGAAAGTCACCCCAAAGAACGATACACGAAACTTGAATCAATGTCCGGTTGAAAAAACGAAAGAGACCACAATCCAAGAGAATGGGAGAGCACGAGAGGGTTCTCCCCACCACAAGAACTCAACTAGTGCGGAAAATTAACACTCAACCATACCACCCCAGGAGGGGGGGGGGTGACGCGGGAACTCCCAACTACCCCAAACTAACCTTTATAGCCTGAGCAAAACAACACATCCACTAAAACATGGAATTTTGGACCTATACCAAAACCCCGAACACTAGGAAAAAGGAAAACTCTAAGAATACTTAACCCATGAAGTAAACCCAAGCATTCCGACAACGTCGTTTCTCCCAAAGACAATTACATCTCCAAACGAACACAGTCAAACTGAGATCAACTCATGCAAGATCCAAACACACCTTTAAGAAAAACGCACGATCCAGAACACCATAATCAGACAAACGAGACTATTTGGATTACAAATGAACATACTCATCCCAACTTCACGACAACACAATGAACCTACGACAACGAAAAAACATTAACAGTGGTATAACGAGAACTGAAGGACCTTTAATGATTTGTTGCCAACACCGAACAAAAAACCCTAACCAAGGCTTCACACCCCCGTGAACTTATGACTATGCGCGAGCTTCACCCCGAGACCTGTGGCTAGAGCTTTGATGGCTGAAGTATCTCCTGCCTCATATTCTGGCACTTACATTCTCTGGTCACAACATCCTTTTAAAGCGACACTTCCAGAAAAACCTCTCTAGATGATCCAGACTCTTGAAATGATGACACGTCATTGTAGAGGTGTGACATGACAACTTTGAATACCCTAAACGTCCATACTGACGGTACACCATTTGACAGTCCGACAATCTGAAAGTCAAAGCCACTACAGAGGACTATTTGGAAACAGATCCATCTGACACACTCTGCTCTTCAGATGGAATACCTTCACGAGCAACTGGATACGGTGGATTGCCAATCGTGTGCGCTTCGGAGACCAACTCAGCTAAAAACACCTCATGCATCAACTTCTCAAAAGCGATGTTTTGAAAAAGGGAAGATTCTCACTTTGATCTGTAGACAAAGACCCATGTTAAAGAGGGAAATATTCATCAAATCATGTGATGTTATCTCTGGGGAAAAGGACACATGCTCCTTGAAATGGTTAACATATGCCTTCACCATCCTTTGGCCTTGTTGAATATGCTCAAACTCTTCGCTTTTCTTCATCTTCACTTCTTCAGGTATAAACCATCAGACGAGGAAAGATTTAAAGAAAACCCACGTTATCCCAACTTGTAGTGATAGTGGGGAGAAGAACTCCTACTCCTCCAGAGCTGGACCTTCGAACAGACCCAAAACAGCATGCACTCTAACAGCTTCGGGAGTTCCTAATACCCTGAAGACGTGCTCGACCTCTTCAAGACACTGCGTTGTCTCTATCAGACTCTAATCACCATGAAGGACAGACAACATCCGAGAAAAACCAAAAACTGGGCAAGAGTCATCAAAAACTCTGGCGACCTTTCTGGGCTGCATTTTTGAACAACATATAAAACACTAAGCTGAAACTAATATCAGTCGAAACAACTTCAATAAAATGCCCTCATCCAACAACGACCATCTCAAATCCCTGAAAAAAACACAACCCCAAATAAAAAAAATCCCCTTTTTAGAGTTCCACCTTTTCATTTTAGATTTCAAAACCACCTTCTTTCAAGACCACTTTCCAAATACCAAATCCATTTCACAAACCATAAATCACTTTCCAAAACCACTTCCCTATTTAAAAACCAATTTAGATAACAAAGCCAAGCCATTAATTTTAAATACACTCCCAGGTAATCCCATGAACTGTTGCACATGTATTCATCTACTTCCCATTTATACATGCACCAACACGCACTTTCCATGCATTCTCTCACATGTGAAAATGTTCATAAAGAGGCCCTGAGGTTTCTCCCCAAACCATTCTTGACCAATTTCAAGAAAAAAATGGATTTTCAAATCAAGAGCTTTCAATTTTAAAACCCACTTCATACGTTTAAAGTCATTTAAAAGAAATCAGTCCCATTTTTCAAAAACCCTTTTCCATTTCCAAAAATGCACTTACACCAACCAGAACGAGAACAACACTCAAATTGCATCAAACACCAGAGTGAGGGACTATTAGTCATGCTTAACCTGGCGACATGGTAGTGGTCCATGTCCCAAGTAAGCATCGACCACTAGGAGGAATTCAAACCGTGTACCCAGACTCCAAATGGGTCACTACTCCATGTGAAATCACGATGTAACATCAGCTGGCCTCCGTTGTCATCTCTCAGTTCAAAACAAACTAGGATGAGACAAAGACTCAATTCTCGGACTACCCTTGGCAACTCAAGATGTGGAACATGCGAGGGTTCATGACGTCCTTCCGGTACCTACCTCTCGAGTCCCGACAGTCCTAATCTCTACCTACCGGACAACCCAAATAACACGAACCTGCTCTGATACCATTTTGTTATGAACCAGCCTGAGTCGACCCTGAACCGGTCACCTAAGTCGGTCTGTGTCATGTCTCGAGGGGCGTTCCCAATCCCCCCGGGATAGAAACTAGTGTCGGGCATCAAGATCTAAACTCTAGGAACGATTTTAGCCCAAATAAAACTAGGATCAAAATATAAAGGAAACTAAACTGAACAAACAACGTACCTCCATGTGACCTTGTAGGTCACCATCCAACGAAAAACCAACGTTGCTCCAACACTAAGTGACTCAACCCAGAAAAACCTGAAAAAAAGAAAACCTGCAACTGAAATGGTAAAAGATAAGCATGAGTAAAAAAATACTCAGTAGGAAAGCCAAGAGGAACCAACGCCCTATGCCCTTATCTTTAAAAAGGAAACCAGTCATGCTAGTTTGAAAATAAGGCTTATTAAAATAATGTTTTTAGCTTTTTCAAATTCAAGTAACAAGATTTCACTTTTAAGGAAAACATTTCAATTCCAATACATTTTTAAGGTAAAATAAAACTTATGTTGACATTTGAAACTATAAAGAGAACAATCTATTTCAAAGTATGGTTTCTCATAAAAGAAGGAAACATGCATTAAAAACCTGAAAAGAAGAATCACTCCACAAACACCAAAACATTTGTAAGCACCATGGTCAAAACTCCTAGGGTTCATCTAGCACGTGTGGGGCCCTAGAACCTCATATCTTGGTGTAAGAGTAACCATAACAAATATCCATTCTCATGAACGAGCCACTAGTAGGAGATCATCCATAACCTAGTGGTCCCCAACATCATCACATATTTAGTTAGTGTTATTGCATCAATCCAGCTAAGTGAAACTGGGCCGAAGCCACTCCCGTAACACTAGCACACTATTCTAGTCCGCCCACTTAGATACCTCAGGTTTTCTATGTTCCCTTTTCAAATGGTGGTGAGGTTTTTATCAAAAGAACAAAAAATGAACATAACACTTTCTTTATCCAAAAACTCACTCAACCTCTCACCACCATTCTCCCTCCTTAAGAACATTCCCTTATTTTTATGTCACATAATATCACACATTCTTTTACACTAGTCACATATCACAAAGAACACATTTACACTTGTGTCACATTTATTATATTAAAGGGAATGTCTCAAGTGGGGTTTTCCATTTCATAAAATCAATCTCAAGAGCCAAACGGGCCTCATCACTTTTCAAGGAAAAATCGTCATTCTAGAAAAATAATAACCCAACAACTCTAAGTTTTCAAAATAGTTTGAAAGCGTAACTAAACAACCAAAGTATTAAATGTTTAAAGAAAGCCTAAAACCACACTTAAAATGAAGCAATCTTTTTAATAAAATCAACTACCCTTTCTCCTTTAAATTCAGACCATAACCCATTTTGGAAATCAGTTTGGATTGTCCTTAAAAAAACAAACAAACATGTCACTACACTTTTATAACAACTGGCCCTTTTTTAAAATACTATTCCACATTTAAAACGTCTAAAACCCACTTCTCAAGATCCAAAACAATTTATTCATATACATATAGATATACACACTGAATATGAATTTTATATAAAGGAAGAAGACACATTTTAAAATAATATTAAGTAGCAATGGAAATTCTAATTAAAGGTCAGGGCATATGGAACCTAACTCAACTCACAGACCGAACACGGCGACGTGACATGCCACACACGGGTGCTTACACACCCGCAAACTGCTGACAGCGGTATCTCTTCCAACACTTCGCATAAATCACAAAAAAAAAACAAATCAAAAACCCACAAACAGTAATTTAAAATAATCAAGCAAGTGAAAAACACGTAACCCGACTAACATTCACGCAGGTGCGTACGCACGCGCAAGCCGAAGACCGCAGTACACACAAACACATCGCCGAAGTGCCACAACAAACACCAAAATAACCAAACCGCAAACGACAGATAAAAAAACTCAAACAGATTTACGCCACAAAAAAATTACCTCGACGCAGAGACGCGCTTGACCCACGGGGTCGCACGCCAGTCAGAAGACACGGCGCGCTCAGGCAGGGAGACCGCCGGGGGTCGCGCACCGACCGTCAGATGCGCCGCTGGCTGGCGGAATGCGGCAGTGGCTGGTTGGAATGCCAGAACAAGGTTGGGATGCCGGAACGGGGGCCGGAGGGTGCGCCGGAGTGCCAGAAAAGAAACCGGAAGTGCCCGGGGGCTGCTGGCCGGTGGGGGGGGGGGGGGGGGGGGGCTCGCCAGAAAGCGACCGGAGGCCGCCGGAAAGGGAAGGGGCGCCGGAATGGCGCACAGATGCTACGAAAAGCCGGTAGGCCATAGTGGCTCAAGGGGGGGGGGTGCGGTGAGTAGGGTTGGACGGGTGCGGGGCAGCCGAAAGCAGGCTGGCTGGAGGCGGGGGCTCACCGGAGGTCACCCGGGTAGGCGGGGAGCGGCGGGGCTAGGGAGCCGGGCGCCGAACGGAGCAGGGCGCGGTGGTCAGGATCGCCGGATGCATGAGGGGAGTGGTGGAGGCTAGGGGTAGCGTGGAGGCTAGACTGTGGGAATATGGGGAGCGACGACAACGAGATCCCGAGAGTGTGGGAGCAGATCTGGGAGGAGGCTGGTACGGGAACGGGGGACGCCGGAGGCCGCACGGGGAGCGGCGGAGCGGCGTGGAGCGGGGCACTGGATGGAGGCCAATCGCGGGCGGCGGGTGATAAAGCGCTGTCGTGGGAGCCCTCAAATGATTAGTGTAATTTGGGGTACTTAGGTGCAGGAGAGTGGTTGACCAAGGTCGTCTCTCAAAGGAGGAAGTGAATTTAACAACTTATTAGAGGTATTCTAAAAATAAAATAAAAGAGAAGAAAATAAAAACACTACTTTAAAGGACTAGGGTTTGTTGTAGTTTATGAATCTAGAAGAAGTTTTCTAGAATAATATTGTATAATTTTTTTTGTTTTTAGTTTTGAAATGAATTTCGATTAAAATGACACAACAAGAAGATGTTTTTTTAGAAATCTATTTAAAAGGCGTAATCGATCTAACTCTACCTATTCACTTTATTATTAATCATTACCATGTAGATTAAAATTCAATTAATTATGATCCCTTAATTTGTTAAATCCCAAACCCTACGAGAATTAACTTTACCACAAAGATGATGTGAATTTAACCCTAGGCTCACTTCGGAACATGCAATCGCAGCACCCTGCTTTGATTGATGTTCTAAGATTAGCTTATGGTCAGTTGTAAATTAAGGCTCATATCCATTCTAGAAATGAGTATGAATTGTGTTTAGGGATTATATTTTAACTCTAAAAATTTATCCTGTGTGGTCTTGTATTACCGATTAGGATCGCGCTCTCACAATTTACACAAAATCCAGACCTCACGTGTTTTTGTGTTAATTGTTCAATTGCTTGCTTAGATTCTTACAATTTAAAAACACAATTCATGGATCATATTAAGTGAATTATAGTAGCTCAATGATTCAAAATAATTAAATGAAGAGGGTAGAAGATAGATCGATTACTAAAATACTACTCTTCCATGGGTGGCGTAATCATCGTAGAAGCGTTTTGCATGTGCAAAGGTTTATAATGGGTATAACCCAATAAAGATTCTACTCAAGAATTCCAGCCCAAAGAGGAAGTTTAAGAGAAGAATAAATTTAAACAAAATATAAGAAAATAGAAGAAATAAAAGAAGAAAAAAGAAGTTTATTACACAAATGAAAACATTACAAAATGAAGAAGAGAAGGAGGCTTCGATGAGGGGATCCTTGCTTCAAGAGCTACCCCTCTTACAATGGTTGGATAATTTGGGTGAAACAAATTCTCCTCTGCCTCCAATCTCCCAATGCACGTCCCAACCCCTCCAAATGAGAAAAACTCCAATTTATAGAGGGTGGGGGGGGAGGAGAGGTTACAAGTGGTTTCAAGTGTGAATGTGGAAATTTGGCCAAATATTTTAATGCAAATTGCACCGCCCATTTGACCACCAAAAAGCGTGCATTGGCCGGCCTGCCAGAAGGATCAAATGTGCGAATATGGGTCCTCTATCTCCTATCCAAATTTGGGATCAATAAAATCTCATATGAAGGAGTTACGACCGAAATACAGAAGCCTATCCATTCTGCCGAGTCCAGCCCACCTTTGACTTTATGGCCCAATTACTCCATTAAAATGCATTTTTTTGATCTAGTGTCCTGAATAAAAGTTGTAGATAATTAGGTTAGGAACACTGTTACAAATTTCAAATTCAAATAATAAATATATAAATATTTATCTTCGAAATGCTACAGTGAACTATAAAGGGTAAAACTGGAATTTTCATCAAATATTCAAATGAATGATCTAATCCCAAATATTTTATAAATAAACATATTTAACCCAATGTGAGGAAATTATATCATATATTATCAATAAAATATTCAATAAAATAGTGTTTTATCAGCGGGCACTGGGTTGCGGGGCACGGCCGGGATAAGGGGAATCGGGAGGGGCTGAAGGTAGGGGAAGGGGGGGTAGATTTAGGGTTACAAAAAAAAATATAATAATAATAGTAATAATAATAATAATAATAATAATAATACTATATAAATAATAAAAAAATAATAACTATTATAATAATAATAATTATTATAACTATAATAATAATAATAATAATACTATAAAAATATCAATAATAAAATAAAAAGAAAGGGAAATTGCCCGACACTAGGGCCGACCGCGCGGTGTCTGCCAACTACGCAGTGACCACGCACACTAAACAAAAAAAATTTAATCCGGGGCTCTTCCCGGACCTCAAAGCTAAGAAAAAAATAAATTAAATTAAATTAAATTAAATAAAAAGGTCGGTGTGACAACCTACACCCTAATTCCAAAGGGGGTTACTACACTAATGATCCTACATGGTCACTACTGTTGTCAGGAACTACTTAAAGAAGCGTTACACTCAGAATACCCTGTATTGTATCTCAAAATCCACAATAAATAATACCACAAATTTCTATATGAAAAAAACTCATGATAGGATACTTGTGTACCAATGTATGATTCCAAATAAATGAGATTTTATAGGTAAATTCTTCCTCATAAAGGAAGAGTGGGTAAACGACATTTAAAGGAACCCACACGGTGTGTGGTCCTGATCTGCTGCCAAGCTGTGTCCCTTCTGACATGAGACCCACTTCCCTTGTATCCCTACATGACATGTAGAGGTACTAAAAGGTGTCCCTCCACCACCTAAAGTCCTACCCATTCTCGTTGATGTTTTTGTGTAACTTTCCCATGTTTATGAACTATAGTACAAAATGTTTACTCCCACTCAGGGTTCTTCCCAGGTCCTTTGGGTTTTGTCTATGTAATCTGGACATGTGTAGGTACATGGAAAGTGAAGGTACCTGGAACACAGCAGAATCCCCAAAAATGGGATTTTAAAATTTTTCACCGATGATCAACAAGAACTCATCGACATCGGTGAATACCTGTCCCGAATAAGCTGAGGATCTATGGTGAAGAAGATTAAGCACAAAATTAAAGCAATAAAATACTTTTTTTAGTTATGAATATGTGATTAATTTCTACTCATAATTGGATATCACTGCTTAAATAATATGAATCACAATTCCATTATATTGTCTACATGCACTTCAAAAATTAGTTGGAGCACTGATCCTCAAAATTCAGGTTCTACCATGTATTTTTTATGATGCCTTCGACGCTCTGATGATCACTACATCACCTTGATTGTGATGTGATAGGTAGAGATCGATTTGTGATCTTGGATCTAGTGCCTCTCTCACTTGGATAAAGAATAGAGAATAAGAGAGTGATATAGAGAACGAGGCGATGAATATTTCTTAGGGAGAAATTCTCCTCATCTATTTAAAGTGTTTAATAAACTGTGTGGAAATGGAACCCAATCCCTCAATTAATTTTAATCATTATAAATAATATCATGGCTACTGTATTGAGTCACAAATATTATTATCACTTTCTTATTATATAATGAATATAATACATGATAATACCCAATCCATTAACTTGTCTCGTCATTCCTGTAAATATTAAATGATCCTTGAATATTTCCAACTAATATTTGTTCAAATAATATTTTCATCTATTTAATATAAAACATGTAAATATATATAATAAAACCATTCATTGACAATTATTTTTCACTTGAATAATATGAATTTGTTTATTAATTTGGTGATCATTTCTCCTTGGGAAAAAAACTTTCCTCTGATGGTGGGGCCCACAATGTCAAATATATCTATTCAACTGAATTGGACATTTTCGTGAAAATGCTATTGTTTGTGACCCTCTAGGACAATATCTCGATATCAGTGAATACTATTAACAAAATAAGAGTGGGATATAGAAACCCAATATGCCACCTAAATAAATAACGATAGTCACAATAGCGACAACCAACATATAAACATGAACTCTGTAATATAGTCTCTATTACTTTAATATCTCATAAAGTTAGATGCACAACCATGTCATCGCCATTTTCTTTATTTATTATTTATTGATCAAAGTGGTTGGGTTTACCTTGTATGAAAATGGATGTGGATTGATCAAGGTACTACCATCCTAATCAACATGGCCCTAGGTATATAAATTCCTTAACATGGAAGTGACAAATAGTTTCTTGACCATTATACCAATGCAATACCACCAATTATGCACCCAAAAAAGCTAGCTCACTACGATTTCATTATCATGGTTTTTTCCTTGAATCAAAGTACACAATCAAATGGCACACATTGGTAATAATCTTATGTTAGGATACCATTGCACATGTCTATAGATAGGAACATTCAATGACACCAAAAACATGTGGTGTTCCTATTGGTGGTTCTTTCCTCATGATGTCACTACTAGAGATCACCAAGTGCGGATTTCATGAGAAGAAGTCTTAATACTTATGGGCCCCCAACACCTGATAGTCAAACATATTATATGTACATTAAGTAAGATGTATCTAGATCATAATACCTTTGTTTCATATTAGTTTCATAGTATCTAGAGGTTTTTATTATAACCATGGTCTATTATAGCCTTTTGATATAATAATTAATCTATAGAAATTACCATTAAATATTGGATATCGAAATATCTACACTATAATAGTTATTATTCATCATGTATATCTAACTTGAATACATGATATGGTAATCAAAATCATTGTATAGTTGGGTCTAGGGAACCGATTATTACAAAACTCAAACTTACACTAGAGCTAACTTTCTAACCAAACATGTTATCTCTCACACGAGTATGATCATGTTTCTATTGATTCCCGACTTTATTTCCTAGTCCTACCATGATTCTTGTGTGTGGCTATTATTCTATATACAACCTCATATCCTTGAGTAAAACCTCTCAAGATATGATATATCCATGTATATTCTTCTTTTACACTGTCATAACATGATATCTTGGCTAGTATGAATTTCATAACTTAAATTATTGTAATTAATTATTTACTAAGTGTGATTCCAATAACTAGAACATATAATTTCATATAACTTCTTCTTATATGCCTCAAAAGATGTAACGTGCTTAGTATTTGTAGGTATGGATAAAACTGGCTTATCCAAGTCTGTATCACTGAACATCTTTGATTAACAGTGATACTTGATCACATGGATATAAGGAAGACTATTTTATTTCCCCACCAATTTAGTATCTTTTCTTCTCCACTTACTAGGTACATATCTTATTTACTTTCCAAAGAACAATAAAATAGTGCTGATAGCTTAAAATGTAGTTTTTTGTGATGTAACTGATATTTTCCTACTATAATGTATATCATGGAAATGTCAGTTCTTATACATATCATGGAATAAATGATTTATCTATCACTAAAGTGAATGATATTCAACTCACCACATTAATCTTCTGCTATGTTTCGAACTTGTCAATCTGCCGAGATATATGCCATCTGACACTCATAACAATTCCTCTCTTGAATTGTCCCAACTATTAATTTTCAATATTATGTCACAATATGTATGATTGACTAGGTCCATGAAACCATTAGATCTACCTCAATAGACCATGTTACCAACAATATATATTTATTCTTTAAGTTAAAAACTAGAAAATAAATTCTATCATGCTCTTAACTAACTTGAATACCAATAGATATTTCTTATATATTGGAGAACATATTTTTCATGGAAATTTATGACACTCCCACTAACCTCTGGTAGTCACATGAAATTTTTTTTCTCTAAATGTGTATTCTATTATTCCTATTTTTCACTTCAATCCTAAAATAGATATCAGTAACTTGTATCCTTTATTAGCATTTTGTGTCATAAACATCCCTTTCTGGTTGCGTTGTACATACACCTTCCTTGTTCAGTGGTCATAACTTCTAATTATCAATATAATATGATCTTAGAAAGTAGTTATGTAATGCGTATATCTGTACCCAGACAAAAACATGCCTTTTCATTAATAATAAAATGAGGCTTCGACCCCAACATTTAAAAAATAATAATTTATCCCCAATATCGGAGAATAAAAAACTATCACTATGGGTTTGTCCTTCCTGTGTTGTATGTGTCTCAAGAACATTATTCTTCCACATGAAATTATGGAATTAGTTCCTATGCCAACTATGTGTGCATCTCAAGTATTACTAAAACCAAGTCAATCTGGCTCCCACTATCTCAAATAGATATGTGCACACTCTTAAAAAATGAAGTCAATCACTTGACTACTACTTTTCTTAGGGATTTATGTAATATCATAAGAAACTATTTAGATAATTATAATAGATGCACAATGTGTCTGTTCCTAATCAACTTTTGTTTATATCCTAACCAACTCTTGGAATCTAAACACTTGTTTTAAAGGAATAATGCATTTCAAACATACTGTAACACATATGATATCCATTTTCCATATTAGTTGGCATACAATTATGGGATATTTCCATTATTTGAGAACCATGTCATGAAATACAATATAACTTTCTACAATTTTCATCACTGATTCTCCTTACATCATTACTCTGTTGTATTAAATGTGTGATTAGAAATTATTCCACACTACATTTTGTTGATCAATGTTAACATGTATGAATTCATCATAAATCATCCTTATTAACAACATTGCAATGATGTAGATAAGGTAATGTTTTTATGAATTACTCAACACTACATCATTATGATCGATAATTGACTAGTCAAGATATTCTTCAACATACTCGCTCAAAGAAACTTATATATTTTGACCATGAAATTATAATACTTCACTTTAACATTACTTAATAAGATAAATGAATATAATGATGTATATATAGAATTATCTTACTCTTAAAATAGTTCAATCTATCTGAACTAATTCTAAAAGCATTGTGGAATACCTTTAGTTATAAAGGTTTTTTAGTTGAAACTAATGACATCGATAATATGAAAGGTGTTTAGCTATATCAAGCCTAAACACCAAACTGGTTATAAAGTTTTCATTAAGTGTTGGTATTACATGATAAATAATTATATTTCCACAATTGGGTATAAAATTATTGCATTTTATATTCATCAGGCATTGCCTATAATTCGTGTATCGCTGATCTATTGGGTGAGTATACAACACCCAAAAAAACATTCATTCTGAAACCTAGAATAATGAATCCTTGTGTCCAAAAGACACATGAGATAAATGTCTTGGTCATAATAAATATAGTTTCTACAAGAATCATTCAATTGGAAATATAGATGTTGTGTACTTCTCACCATTGACTTAAGAATAACCCTTTCACAACTGCTTGGAGGATACACTTAACTACTTGTAACGTTTCTATGCTTATTGTATTTAAGTACACATATGTGAAAGACATGCTATATTTAACACCCAAGAAGTATGACCAAAACATTACTTTTATATATATGAATATACCAAAAGAAGTGGGTAATTTCTTCTTTAATTCTTTTTATTGCGATTAAAATTTCATTGTTTTATTCCATGATATGAAATGAAAATAACCTCCTATTAATAACTCTTTTATCGAAGGACATTGTGAATGTTTCTATGGTTTTACTTATCCTTACCTTATCACATTGTCTTTAAATTTGTTATCCATAAGAATTAAAGATTAATATGTCTTTTATATTCTTATTTCCTTGGTGAACCTTACCTTAATAGGAAATGACACATCTAATCAATACATTCCAGTTTTATCCTAAAAAATAATCGACTAAATGGGTGAAATTGATACGAGAAAGGGATCCATTCAAAGATCATAATCCATATTTCACACTACACATGATGGTGTAATCATCACATTATTCATATATTTCTTCACTTTATCCATAGATACTTCTAAGAGACGAGACTTCATGTTATATAACTCATGTCTGGATGTATTGATCACAAATAGAATCATACATTGATGATAGAATTATGACATAACCATCATACGCTACACACATGAGTCTCCTATAATCAATTATACACACTTGCTTCTTGAGGTAGTTTTATAGGTATAGGGGACACCAGTACCATGAATTTTCTATAATGTCATATTATGCGCATGTGCCTATACTTCAGTTGGAAACTCGTGCCAGGGTGTACATTTAACTTTTTCCATTATTTATCATAGTATTTTTGTGGAATAACTTACCATTTTTACAAAACTATCATTTTTAGAAGATTATTACTTTTTTATCACGATTTCCGGTTGAGACATTTTGATTAATTAATTAAATTATTAATTGTATCCAACTATTCTATCGAATTCTATGAACCATATATACTAGAATTGTTATACTCTTCCACTTGATTATTCTAGTTGAAAGGATATTTGAACCACCTCTCCTAGTCTACAAGCTTTGGTTACACCACTATGTGGAGGGTTAAAGGAAGACTTTAGACTTCCCAACCACATTAACTCACGATTCATTGATCTGTTGAGTGAAGTCCATGATTCTAAAATCATAACTTGATTTACTTATCCCTTTCCTATAAAACGATATGAAGTTAGAAATGGATAATCCATACTTCCACTTTAGTAAATTCAACCGACCTCAATCATAAAAACTTCCGGGTAGTAAGAGGAACCCTCAACATTTGTATTATGAGAACCTCGAATACCCGGTTTTGTCCAAATTTGAATGATGGAAGGTGGTTATGAATCAATATTTCCTTGAGGGTTTTTGTGTTTTTATTTTGATCCAATAAATTCTATTCTGTTTAATAATAATTTCTATGATATCACACTCATAACTAACCATGCAATAAAAAATATTCATTGTGTCACATGCTCATTTTATCTGTGCATGATTGTTTATTATTCTATGTGTTCACATGTTTACTGCACATACGAAAAAATTAAAAACCATGAAAAAATTAAATGAGGACCTGATCATGATTCGATTATAACAGTTGATCTATTGAGTTTATAATGGATCAACTAAGACCCTATGGGATATATCTTGAGTTGTGTCGCTTGTGACTCAAGTTGCAACATCTGCCCATCTAATGCTTAAATATCATGTTTGGTGATTTGCCATAGCTCGACACAAAGTGTGTCATGAATCATCTTGTCATTATAAAACAATAATAACTCGTATGTGAGAGGAATTGGGGAGTATAAACCAAAACTCTAAAATAGACATGCATACCCTTATACATTTAAAGAAACCGATAATTTGCAGATCGATATTAATTTTACTACTTATTACAATCAATGGAATAATTAAATTGATAAATAAAAAAAGTACAAAGCATGCGTTGGTCAGTCTACTGCTCAGGACCAGTCAAATATGATGTCAACTAGCGTATTAAAATTTTATACATAATTTTATAAAAATTAAACTTGCATTAATTATTTATTCGAGGAAAATTTTATTTTATTAAAATTTTACTTACTTTAATTAAATAAATTTCATCATTAGGTCCCATTAATTAATTTAATTTTAAAACGAAAAATGAAATTAATTATTTAATTTAATTTAACACCAGGATTAAATTAATTTTAACCAAAAGAATTAACATTAAACCAAAAATTAATATTTAATTAACATAATTTAAAACCAATGATAAATTAAATTAATCAATTTAATTAATTTGTGATTATTTAATATTACTTGAGCCCCATGAAACCCGAGTGAGCGTTGCAGGGCCCATGCAGGGCCCTCTTCACAAAGGTGTCCAGTTATCGGGAAGAACAGTGGGGAAATGAACTTAGAAAGCTGGAAATGGTGGTACCCATGGGAAAAGGACAGATCTGCTGGTTCGGCCTGATCTAGAGGCCCGCCTGGTGAAGAGAGTTTTGATGGCGCATGGGAGGCGGCAGATGGCCAGATCTAGGCCAGAGGGAAGTAAGAAGGTGCAGTAGATGGGGTTGTCAGAGTCGACTGGTTCAGAGGAGGCCACTGAAGGACATCCTAGAGTGTGGATTCTGCCACTGCCGTAGGCTGGCTAAAATCAATTGGCTTATTAGAAAATTAATTAACAAATTAATTAAATTAATTAATAAAATTGATTTATTAATTTCTGAAAATATGTAGAAATATTTCATCCGCTGAATAAACCTAAGCTAGTCATCATAATTACAGTCAGCGATCAAGCACAATGGTTAATTTAGGAACAACTGATTTTATTCCTTACAATGTATAAAATATATCTTCCTTGATTGAATACCCACAAATTAAGTTTTCAATCATTACTTAAAACATTAGATAGCCATAACATGGCCATCCGCTGTCAGATTTATCCACGGTTTGTGATGTTTGGACCATGATGATGACCTCTATTAAAATTTAATGGATATTTAATTTATGTTTGCTTAAATTATTCATGCGTCGCTTTGATACCAATTGAAGGAACCGATAATGTAGCAGAAGACCCAAAAATTTGAATTTAAAAATTTTCAGTGACGACCCACATGAACTCATCGATGTCGATGAATTGCTACCCGATATAAGCATAGGATCTCACGTGAAGAATATTAAGCTAGAAATTAAAACCACAAAATATCTATTTTATATCTAATTTTGTGTTTGGAATCGTCTCATCATCTTCAACAAATGATCAATAAATCCAAAGATGAATTTTTGTAGATCATCCACACGTGCTTCAAAAATCTGCAGAAGCACCGATTGTCAAAATTCAGGTGCCATGGTGATGTTTTGATGATTTCATCGACGCACTGACGATCATTGCATCACTTTCTTTGCGATGTGTGAGTGAGAGCTCAATCCGAGCTCCTAGATCTAGATCCTCTCTCTCTCTAAGGTGTGGGAGAGAGAAGAGGGGACATCAAGGCTATGAATAAGGCTTGGTGAAAATATATCCTCTTCTATTTATAGTTTTTAATAAATTACCTGAAAATTTCATCCAATCCCATGATTAATTTTACACACTATAAATAATATTTTGTATACTTTATGAAGTCATAAATATTATTATCACATTCTTGTAATATAATAAATATATTTCATAATAATACCTAAGCCATTAACTTCACTCATAGTTCCCACAAATATTAAATGAACCTTGAATATTTTATACTAATATTCAGTCAAATAATATTTTCATGTATTTACAATAAAACATGTTAGTATATTTAATAAATAAATTCCATTCCAATTATTATCAAAAGATTCAAGAGGCATACAATTTAATTCCAATTATTCATAACTTGTATAATATGAAATTATTTATCGATTTGGTGATCATATCTCCTTGGAAAAAACTTGGTCCTAGATGGTGGGGCCCACAATGCCCAATATACCTATTTGACTGAATAGGGATGATTCTTGACTACGATATTGTGTGTGACCCTCTAGGATCTTATCTCGACTGTAGTGAATACTATTCACAGACCATGAGCGGGATCTAGAAACCCATTATGGTCCCTAAAGAGGTAATGATAGTCACAACTGTGAAAACCAGCCTACAAACACACAATGTGTAATATAATATCTTTTTTTAATATCTCATAATGTTGGATGTGCACTATTTTCGTTACCCTTTTCATGATTTATTATTTGTTGATCAAAAGAGTTTTATTTACCATGGATGACCTTGGCCATGGATTTATCATGGCACTAACATCCTGATCAACATGGCCTGATATATATAACATCCTTAACATGGAAGTAGAAATTTATGTCTTCACCACTCAAACAATTTCATACCACCAATGATGAATCTAACTTAAGCTACCTCACCATGATTACATTATCGTGGTTTTCTCCTTGCGTCAAAGTAAGTGATCAAATGGAACACATTTGTAATGATCTCAAGTCAAGAGCCCATTCCACATGTCTGTAGATAGGAACATCCAATGACATCCAAAACATGTGTTGTTCGTATTGGTGGGCCTATCATCATTATCTCACTACTAGATATCACCAAGTGAGAACTTTATAAGAAGAAGTATCAATTATTATGAACCCCAAAACTTGATAGTCAAACAAATACAGTGGACAGTTACTAAGATGTATATAGAGAATAAGACCTTTGTTTAAGATTAATGTCATAGCATCTCAAGGTTCTCATTATAACATGGAGTCTACTATAGGTTCTCATTATAACATGGAGTCTAATATAAAATTTTGATACGAAAATTAATATATGTAAATTAGCATTAGATAGTGGTTGCATAAATATCTACACTAAAATGGTAAGTATACATCAAGTATATCAAACTTGTATAGATGATATGGTAATCCAAAGAACTATTTAGTTTGGTGTAGAGAACCCATTATTACAACAACATGTGACTGGATGTGACCATTATTGTGTACTCCTAGAGTACATGTGGGGTCACCGAAACTTGGTTACATGACATGTGATAATTATAATATCGTGAAACCCTAGCGCCAAAGATTTATAAAGAACATGTTTTGTGTTATTTTGAACTACATGATGTGTAGTTAGGTTTTTCCCAGTAACTCATATCTGCACCTACATGTTCTAGATCAGCCTCCAAAACATCAAATCATGACTCCAAACTAATCTTAATTATAGGGGAATCTTTATTTCATCATTTCCAGTTGCCCGTTGGCCAATAAAACATATTTTTAATTCACATACTCACGTCGTACACCCATTTTATGCCTCCTGTGTTGTGAAAAAAATCACTTTAGATTCCAGATCCATAAATCAGTAATAAAAAACTCAAAAATACTCTACTCACATCCCTGATTATCCAATACACTCCTCACATCAGAATCTTCCATGAATCTAGGGGTCTATTCAGGCTCAGACCCACCCATAAATGTCGAACCTGTAACTTGTAGGCCAATCAATAAAGTACGTGAATATTGATTGGGATAAATTCCAAATAAAAAATGTGCACAAATAATTTTAAAATAATTCATGGAGAATGAATATAAATTGTGATTCTTGAGTTTAATGATATGGAATAGCAAGGATTAATTGAATAATTAATTGAAAACTAATACATAGGAACGTCAAATGGATTGGTTTTACATAGATAGAGGGATAGATTCAATTATACTCTATCTGTATAATAAATAGGCAAAGAATCCAACAATTGATGATTCATAAAATAATTTAATTCTTTCTTAAATTATGAACACACTCACCAATGAAAGAGATAAGTCATTGTGTTCATCGTACCACAAGTTTTCTTGATTCATAGAATCGTCATCATCAGATTTTGATTCATCAATGAAAGGTGGATGAAATATTCTCTAAAAAATCATAGGGTTTTGTGGATAACCCTAGAAATAATCCATAATGTGTATCATAAATAGGATATAGAATTATTTCATTTAATTTCAAAAGATTTTTTAATTATTTATTTAACTAAACGCACCCACCAACTGCTATTTTTATCCTAACGTCCCACAATGACCAATTTTAGGTTGCACACAGGGTAAAACTATTGTTCTGGATTTAACCGTTGTATCATATTTTTTATTCGAGAAATTTATTAAGATCTATCCCAATTATTTTTATTAATTCACGTGCACATGATAATATATATATATATATATATATATATATATATAATCAAATTTGGTCACACCAGGCGTTAAAATTTCACCCCATCTTAGTTACTAGTAGAAAAAGTATTTCTAGATAAATTCCAAAGTCCTATAAAGAAGAAAATAATGGTATCTACAGGGTTTGAATAAAACATATTCAATAAATCCCTACCACATTGTGATTTGGAATGGGGAAACATGATGTAAACCAAAGGATACACCGTGGAGGGTCCTCAGGGTTGGTTGAGCTACAATTCCACCCTGAGACAACATTGCAACACAACTCTAATTGAATAAGACCTTGGTGTAGCCCTTCGTGGCCATGAAATGGTGTCCTTATATATGTTTTTTAACGTAGGAATACCATAAATTTATTAAATTCCCCCTTCAATTTTATATGGGTTCTATGTGGGGAGGTCCATTTCATTCAACCATCTCCCCATCCTTATCCTCCATCAATATTCCATTCTAAGGGATGATTTTGGGAGAAATATGACATCGATTTTGGGATAGTTCCCCCTATATTATTCCCTATATTTGGTTTCTCCTCACCACTAATTTATTGGGTTATATCTGGGATCAAATTTTATGGATGATTCTATCATATTTTGGGACAAATATGAAACAATGATCAGGATTCCATGTGACATGGCATGAGAAGGACCCAAAAGGTTAATCATATATTTCTGTGTGAAGTCATGGTGCAGAGATGATGATCAATGAGATTTTAGGGATTTATACCTATTTTAATTAAATTGAATAATAAATTGTAAATGTTTATAATTAATTATATGTGTCTATTTGTGTGAGATTATTTCTTGAGTGTTTTTATAAATCATGGTGGGTTGGATGAGACTCAATAGATCTTAGTGAGGATGGTAAATTTGTTTTAGAGGTAGGCATACCATTTAATACAATGAAATATGAATATTAATTATGTTTTCCAATAGAATGCATGTTTCAGGGGTTTATGTGTAGGGTTTATGTAACGCCCCGACCCTAGTTACCCAGAGTCGGTGCATTATTACGTAACATTGGCATGATCACAAAATATCAAGTCTCGAAAGACTGATTAGTTTAGTATCCTTGGATACATTAGATACATTCATAAATGTTACATTACATCATAAAGTGAAAAAATACAATGACAAAGTCTCCATAGTCCACACTCATATCCTCTTCCGACTATCCCTGCATGTCATTCATAAAATATATCTTCGCATCCTGGAAAATATTAAAACATTGAAAGGGGTGAGCTCAGATTCTCAGTAAGGATAACAATATTGCGGAAGATTTCATAAATAAACATTAACATTTAAGGCAATGTATAACTAAAACAAAAGCTTTTTTAAACTTGAACTTCAGCATAATATGACAAAAATAAAATTAAATAATTCCATTTACTTACTCACATAGATATTCTACTAGTCGAATAATCACATGCAATATCAATAACCACTTTCATAATGATGGAATACATAATTCCATACTATCATAACCACGTAGCCAAGGCCTCATGTCAAGACTACAAATAAGATTTTGTCAAGGCCTCGTGCCAAGATACTAGTTTGTCTCATGAGACCTGCCGATGCATCGAGGAGCTATAGCGGGCTCCACCCGTCACTTATTAAGTCCAATTCATTCCTCATATGAACAGGTTTAAACATATCATAAACCATAACATAATTGTATCACATAAAACATGCATAAAGGAAACATAAAATTTCCACATTTCAATCACAAGATATCAATAAAACACATTGATATAATAAAGACATTATCAAAACCATTTTCAATACCAAAATAAAAGAAAATTAGAACTTGGTATTTATTTTTCATTTAAAAAAAGTTATGGCTTGTAGAGAAAGATGAAACCTAAATAATGGTCACAGCGGGGGAGAAGTCGTTATCACCACATACATATGACAAGGAAAACATTCCCTTTTGTCATTTATTAAAACGCATCGTATAAAAATATTCCTTTTGAATAAATGTAAAAGTCAAAGGGGTTTATACACCGTATAGAAGAAATTTTTGTATAAAACAAAATATGCCTCAATGAATGGAGATTGAGACGAAATCCCTTACAAAGATAATTTTTTAAATAAAATAGATCTATTATGTGTATTCACTATAAGTACACATAAAGAAATTACAAAGACAAAATAGTCCATAATAATATCATGACATAATTTGAAAGTAGGAGATTAACCCAAAGAATGGAAATTGGGTTAAGAATTTCCCTTACCTCGTGTCCGACTTCACTCGACCGTTCTTTAATCTCCTGAATAATAAACTAGAGTTAATATATACTTTCTTATGAACCCTTTTCATGTTCATTAACCCTTTTATTTCACTTATTACAACATTACAAAAATTATGTAGTCATTTCAGTTAATAACATTCGTTTTGTCGATCTTTGGTACTTGAGTCAACAATAAACTTCTTATAATTACAAGTTGTTTATGTGGTAGAATATCCATTATGTATAGAATTATATTCATTATTTAGATATCATATATATCATATATATCCAGTATATACAATCATTTATAATATTACATAACATTTAGAGGTAAGAAATGAAATGCACCGTTCATGGAGACGGGAAGCCGTACGTACGCATGAACGCTACTTTCATTTTTATTTCATATTTAATGGAATGAAGTTATAATTATATAAAGGTATAATATAATTCCATTATAATATAATGTATAATACCATTTAATCCATCCTTTATACATCCCACATATGACATTAACGATTCAAATCACTTTGAGGGGGCGGTAGTCCGCACTTCCTAAAATGAAAATATCGCATTTTCCCATAATGGAAACCATAAAGGAATGCCATAAATGAAAAATACAGAAGATTAAGGAAAACATAAACACATTATATATCATATATAAATATAGTGACATCTTAATGGCCACCTTTGAAGGTGTTATATGAGTGTTGAACAATCATCATTTCGTGAGCCGGAAATTTTCCATCCACAGAAACAGTATGTTCTTTAACCATTAGATGTAGGTGCGTGTAAGTGTAGCTCGAATCCTTCTTATAAAAACACCCTAGTATATTTAAGATACTGGTTTTGTTAGAAAATAAAGGAATAAAAAGAGTTTAAGGGGTTCGATAAGCAAAATAAAACAAAATAACATAAGAGAAGACATTACCTTAAAATCGGGTAACTCTTTTTTGATTTGAGCCAAAGGCTTTCTTGGGAAGAATTATGCCCAACGTGAGGCTTCTAAGAGTAATAGAGGGAAGTTGACAGAGTATTTGGGATGAGTTTGACTGAGAAAAAAGGCTTTGAAGGTCTGAATAAGGTGGTAGAGGTGGGGGCCTTTTATAAGAGGAGAGTAGGGGCACTCTTGGAAAGATTGAAATGTTACTTTATTATGAAATGATTTTAGGATTTCAAAGGTCACAAAATGATATATTTCGAGGATAATTTGATAAGGTTTATAAATATACTCGTCCAATAGGTTTTTGACAAGTGTAAGCCTTATATTTTACATTATCTTTTCATTTTATTTAAATCGTTAATTAATGAGGTAATCACTGCATCATCCTGGTGTGATAAATAATTTAATATAATTAATGTCTAAAAATTATAAAAAAACTATAATGATGTAAGAAATATTTTTATATTTCCAATGAATATTTATAGTCTAAAATATGACTTCTATAACCCCTTATAAAAATTGTTTTAGTAAATCAACACATGTTTGTGACAATTTTATTTTTACTTTAAATAAAGAGTTATTAATGTCATTTTCTTACCCAAGTGGCTCCATGGGATCCCCAAGATGACCCATGGATTTTCTTGGTCGGTCATGACTCATCCAATAGGTGTAGGACAAGTGTCAAGGTCATTTTATATTATTAGAACAATATCTTTACCTTAAATTTCACTAATTACCTTTAATCGCGATTAATTAAACTTAAAAGTTACTATTCACCAAAAAATTATTTCAATTCCATTGAACAACATTTTACTTCCTAATGACAACCATGTATGTCAGATTTTTGAAAATCAAATCACAGAAGTGGTAATGTTTCATTTAAATGAAAAATCAGTTTTTTAACTACCACTTAGTGGTTTCACTATTCATCAAAAATTGAAGTTTTTCAGAACAATGCCAAAATTTCACCCTAAGATATAATTGATATTGTGAATTCAAAAATGATGTCTATTTTAAAAAATTACAAACATATAAGTTGCATTAATTAATTTTATAATTAATTCCCACTGTCACAATAAATAGCGTGTTTTTAAGAAACAATATATATCAAAAGATTGACAATTGTTTATGTCCAATTTCAATGTTAAATTAATTCTATTGACCACCATTGGATAAAATGGTAAAAATATATTATAATTATACTTTAAAACCAATAAATAGAATAATTTATCACTATAAATTATTTTGATTAAAAATCTTGTTTTAAGTATTTTTCACTATTCATAAAAAATTGTAAGTTCTCAGAAAATTACAAAAAATTCAACTTAGGATAATTTTGATATTACGAATAAAAAAATGAAGTCCATTTTGAAATATAAAATTTCTATGATTTTAAAAAGTGGGTATTACTATTCATAACAGCTACTTTGATTAGTCGCGTTGTGTTAGAACTCGAACTTGTATACAATGCAAGCTATTGCATTATTGAAAGAGAGACGTATCGTGGAAGCTCGGGGTGTTACATTCTCCCCTCCTTCAATAAATTGTGTCCTCACAATTTGAAATTTTTCTTTGAAAATAAAAGGTTGAAAATAGAAAACACCTTTGTGGAAAACCCAAATCGGAAATAGGGTTAATAAAAATATAACTTTAAAAGAAATAAAGAGAAGTACAAAGGTCACCTGAGATAGCCCATACCAGGATTCTATGAAAATATAGATATGGAGGAAAACAAACCATCAAGGTCTGATGGAGAGTTGTATAAAACAGGATTAGGAGAAAGTTAACAACAAGAAAATCACAAACTTGTGATTGGTTAAACGGTCATTGAATCCCCAGTTGGAAAAGTTAACCATCAACGTTTTTGTTTTAAGTTACCTTTCATAAAGTTGAGGAATTTATTTAAGAGATTTACTAAGAATGTAAGGAAATATACTTACTTGTCATATAGACATTCATTATTTAATAAATTTTTACCACAAACCCATCTTTCACTCCAAATGGTAACAGAACTCAAAAATATTCTATTTATCCTAATTGTATAAGGTTTCAAATATTACCACATACCATTTAGATTAGGAAAACTTTTTATAATAACCAGGGACTTCCTGTAGGATAGTGGTAGGTAATAAAGGCCTGTCGCACTATGGTTGTGGGTTTGATTCCTGCAGCTTTGTCCGACGCGACGGGTTATCCCCCGACCTACAGGTTGTCCTTTTCCTAAAACTATAGTATTATAATATTCTATAAATAATATCCAGAAATGTTTTAACATTAAACAATACTATCCAAGGTTCAAATTAATCTATTCCAACCTTTATAGTTATCCAAAATACTTCTATCCAACTCAGAGTCCAAATTTTATAAGGAAGGTAAATATAATGAAGATCCTTTTTTTCCGCGTAACAACATGTGACCACCTTCATCATGTATTCTTTTAAAACACTAAAACATCCTGAATTATCATAAATCCTTATTGATTACATTCATGATCCCTTATTCCTTATAGAATACTACATATACTCCTTCTATCCAAAAATGTATACAAATCATTAATTAGTTTCAAGGAAGTTAAGAATATCCAATATAATTTATCCAAATCAATCATGTATTATTCCAAAATCACTCTCAGTATCAGAACCATATTATGGTTTATCTTTCTCTCAACCATATATTATCCAAAAATTTAACCTGTTGTGGAGTCACTTTTCTTGGTTCCACACAATCTCAAGTCCTTAATGAAATAGTACTTCAGTACAATCCTTATATACTCCATAATTATTATAACCAGTACATCATTGATACAATACTCAAATTCCAAAATTCTTTAATATCAACATAAGAAATCTAATCATTCCTCCTCATCTGTGGTAGTATCATAACTTGATATTTATCCAATAACATCATTTGGGGAATACTATGATGATTTGGACATTGGTTTGCGTAGTGTCCCCACTCCCTGTAGATGAAGAATTTTACATTTGAAACATTTTTTTACCGTTGTAGTCATCAACTTGGTGTCCTTTTTCTCCACACTTATAACAAACTCTCATTCCCTTCAGGCAAGTTCCAAGGTGTTTCTTCTCACAGTTATCACATATTGGAAAATTCTTCTTTTCCCTCATCCCTTTATCCATCATTATCTCTTCCATCCTTTTCTTCTCTTTCTTCCCTTCAAATCCATAAGACTAATAGAATTCTTTACTTATCTTATTAACACATGATAGTTTTTCTTCATATGTTGAGAACACATTGGAGACTATTTCCCTTCTAAATGTTGGCCTAATACCGTGAAAGATATGATCCTTCGTACTCTTTGGATCATACGTATTGATGGACTCCACATTCCTTCTACTGGGCTCCATTTCTATACAATGGCATAAACTAGGTTAGTTTATGAATCAAAATACACAATTCCATACTTGTAAAACACTTAACATAAATTGAATGATTTATGGATATAATCCACAATCATAAAAAGAAATGTTTTCTTTGAGGAATTATATACTCATAAACCCTTCATAATGGTTTGTAATGAAAATGAGAATTATCCTAAGAATATCCCCCAGGAGTGTCGTAACCAAGAGTGCAGAAAGGCCCGTTATCGTGCACCAGTTCCCGTTCGAGTCTAGCTCAAATAGGTGTTTTCGGGTTTTACCCCTAGGTACATCTGTGCGAGAGCCGCCTCTACCTGCTCGTATCCAGACATGGATGTATTGCTCGGAAAACTCACAAAATCTCTATAATACCAAAATTCTAGGAAGTTCTTCTATACTAATCCTCAAAGTCTATCTTTTGGCTATGTGCTCTAATCAGAGTTTATCTAAATCTAGCTTCCGAGGTTAGTACTAAACTGCCTCTGATACCAACTGTAACGCCCCGACCCCAGTTATCCAGAGTCGGTGCATTATTACGTAACATTGGCATTATCACAAAAGATCAAGTCTCGAAAGACCGATTAGTTTAGTAGCCTTGGAAACACTAGATACATTCATAAATGTTACATTTTATCATAAAGTGAAAAACTACAATAACAAAGTCTCCATATTCCACACTCATATCCTCTTCTGACTATCCCTGCAGGTTATTCATAAAATACTTCTTCACATCCTGGAAAATATTAAAACATTGAAAGGGGTGAGATCAGATGCTCAGTAAGGATAACAATATTGCGGAAGCTTTCATAAATAAAAATTAACATTTAAGGCAATGTAGAACTAAAACAAAATCCTTTTTAAAATTTATCTTCAGCATAATATGACAAAAATAAAATTTAATAATGCCATTTACTTACTCACATGGATATTATACTAGTCGAATAATCACATGCACTATCAATAACCACTTTCATAATGATGGAATGCATAATTCCAGACTATCATAACCACATAGCCAAGGCCTCGTGCCAAGACTACAAATAAGATTTTCTCAAGGCCTCATGCCAAGACACTAGTTTGTCTCATGAGACCTGCCGATGCATCGAGGAGCTATAGCGGGCTCCACCAGTCACTTATTAAGTCCAATGCATTCCTCATATGAACAGGTTTAAACATATTATAAACCATAACATAATTGTATCACATAAAACATGCATAAAGGAAAAATAACATTTCCACATTTCAATCACAAGATATCAATACAACACATTGATATAATAAAAACATTATCAAACCCATTTTCAATACTAAAATAAAAGAAAATTAGAACTTGGAATTTATTTTTCATTTAAAAAAAGTTATGGCTTGTAGAGGAAGCCGAAACCCAAATAATGGTCACAGTGGTGGAGAAGTCGTTGTTGCCACATACGTATGACAAGGAAAACATCCCTTTTTGTCATTTATTAAAACGCATCATATAAAAATATTCCTTTTGAATAAACTTAAAAGTCAAAGGGGTTTATACACCGTATAGAAGAAATTTGTGTATAAAACAAAATATGCCTCAATGAATGGAGATTGAGACGAAATCCCATACAAAGATAATTTTTTAAATAAAATAGATCTATTATGTGTATTAACAATAATTACACATAAATAAAGTACAAAGGAAAAATAGTCCATAATAATATCATGAAATAATTTGAAAGTAGGAGATTAACCCAAAGAATGGAAATTGGGTTAAGAAGTTCCCTTACCTCGTGTTCGACTTCACTCGAACGTTCTTTAATCTCCTGAATAATAAACTATAGTTAATATATACTTTCTTATGAACCCTTTTAAAGTTAATTAACCATTTTATATCACTTATTACAAGGTTACGAAAATTATGTAGTCATTTAAGTTAATAACGTTCGTTTTGTCGATCTTTGGTACTTGAGTCAACAATAAACTTCTTATAATTACAAGTTGTTTATGTGGTAGAATATAAATTATCTCTAGAATTATATTCATGATTTAGATATCATATATATCATATATATCAAGTATATACATTCATTTATAATATTACATAACATTTAGAGGTAAAAAATGAAATGCACCGTTCATGGAGACGGTAAGCCGTACGTACGCATGAACGCTACTTTCATTTCTATTTCATATTTTATGGAAATAAGTTATAATTATATAAAGGTATAATATAATTCCATTATAATATAATGTATAATACCATTTAATCCATCCTTTATACATCCCACATATGGCATTAACGATTAAAATCACTTTGAGGGGGCGGTAGTCCGCACTTCCTAAAATGAAAATATCGTGTTTTCCCATAATGGAAACCATAAAGGTATGCCATAAATGAAAAATAAATAAGCTTAAGGAAAACATAAACATATTATATATCATATATAAATATAGTGACATCTTAATGTACACCTTTTAAGCTGTTATATGAGTGTTGAACAATCATCGTTTCGTGAGGCAGAAATTTTCCATCCACAGAAACAATATGTTCTTTAACCATTAGATATAGGTGTGTGTAAGTGTAGCTCGAATCCTTCTTATAACAACATCCTAGTATATTGAAGATACTATTTTTGTTACAAAAGAAAAGAATAAATAGAGTTTAAGGGGTTGGAGAAGCAAAATAAAACAAAATAACATAAGAGAAGACATTACCTTAAAATCGGGTAACTGTTTTTTGATTTGAGCCAAAGGCTTCCTTGGGAAGAATTATTACCAAAGTGAGGATTCTAGGAGTAAGAGATGGAAGTTTAGAGAGTATTTAGGAAGAGTTTGGCCGATCCAAAAGTATTTTATGGTGTGAATAAGGTGGTAGAGGTGGGGGCCTTTTATAAGAGGAGAGAAGGGGCACTCTTGGAATGATTAAAATGTTACTTTATTATGAAATGATTTTCGGATTTCAAAGGTCCCATAATGATATATTTCTAGGATAAGGTGATAAGGGTTAAAAATCTACTCATCCAATAGGTTTTTGAAAAGTGTAAGCCTTAGATTTTACATTATCTTTTAATTTTATTTAAATCGTTAATTAATGAGGTAATTGTTGCATCATCCTAGTGTCATAAATAATTTAATTTATTTAATATCTAAAAATTATAAAAAAAATATCATGATGTAGGAAATATTTTTATATTTCCAATTAATATTTATAGTCTAAAATATGACTCCTATAACCCCTTATAAAAATTGTTTTAGTAAATCAACACATGTTTGTGACAATTTTATTTTTACTTTAAATAGAAATTTATTAATGTCATTTTCTTACCCAAGTGGCTCCATGGGGTCCAAAAGTTTACCCATGGATTTTCTAGGTCGGACATGACTCATATAATAGGTGTAGGACAAGTTTCAAGGTCATTTAATATTATTATAACAATAACTTTACCTTAAATTTCACTAATTACCTTTAATCGTGATTAATTAAACTTAAAAGTTACTATTTACCAAAAAATTATTTTAATCCCATTGAACCACATTTTACTTCCTAATGAAAACCATGCATGTCAGATTTTTGAAAATCAAATCACAGAAGTTGTAATGTTTCATTTAAACGAAAAATCAGTTTTTTAACTACAACTTAGTGGTTTCACTATTCATCAAAAATTGAAGTTTTTTCAGAACAATGCCAAAATTTCACCCTAAGATATAATTGATATTCCAAATTCAAAAATGATGTCTATTTTACAAAATTACAAACATATAAGTTGCATTAATTAATTTTATAATTAATTCCCGTTGTCACAATAAATAGCGTGTTTTTAAGAAACAATATATATCAAAAGATTGACAATTGTTTATGTCCAATTTCAATGTTAAATTAATTCTAATGACCACCATTGGATAAAATGGTAAAAATATAATATAATTATACTTTAAAACCACTAAATAGTATAATTTATCACTATAAATTATTTTGATTAAATAAGTTTTTTTAAGTATTTTTCACTATTCATAACAAATTGAAAGTTCTCAGAAAATTACAAAAAATTCAACTTAGGATAATTTCGATATTACGAATACAAAAATTAAGTCCATTTTGAAATATAAAATTTCTATAATTTTAAAAAGTGGGTATTACTATTCATAATGGCTACTTTGATTAGTCACGGTGTGTTAGAACTCGAACTTGCGTACAATGCAAGCTATTGCATTATTGAAAGAGAGGCGTATCGTGGAAGCTCAGGGTGTTACAGTTTACAAATTGAGGGTTCCCTAGGTAAAATGTATAGAATAACCCTATGACTTATATGTTCAGGATTTGTTCACATTATCATTTTGGTGAATTAAAATTACTCAATGATTGTGTATCTAAGGGTTAGAGTGTTCTATTAGAGATAAAGTGAGGACATGGGTAGTTATTGGAGTACTTTCTATGATAAAAGGATTAAATAGGTGAGTTCCTAGAGATAATGGGTAGTCATGTGAAGTTTGAGGATGAGTGTTGATAGGAATGATAGTGGCGTGCCTTGTGAGATACTAGGAACTACTTCATAACTTTTCAGGTGAGTCTTGATGTGTTCTTGAATCATGAGGAGTCCTTTCAGATATGAGATATGATGATAGTGATTGTTTCATCTTAGTCATGGTTTGAACGTTACCCCTTCAGAGACATTAGACGAGACCCATGTATAGGTCTTGGGATATAATTAGGACATGGAATTTCAATGCCTATGTAAAATGGAAGGATTTATACCCCTCATCATGAGGCCAGAGTCATAGTGAGAATATAGGATACAAAGTTGATAATATGTGATGAAAATGGATTAGTAAAAAAATATATATTGAGAAAAGTTTGGAGAACCCTAGTGGATTCCCTAATAGGTGAGTTGAGAAATGATCATGGCGAGGGGATTGTTCTAGTGTGGAAAGATACCTTCTAATACCATGATGAGCTGATGAGATGTGGGATGAATTATGGGACATATGAAATATTTTCTATTACTTGCATATTTTTGGCTAGGAAATCAATATTGATTGTCAGGTGGATCCTGAGACCTTACCTTGCTTTGAGTGAGATATTTGGGAGGGACTTTCATGGTGAGGTGGATTATTTGACATGTATGTGATGTCTAAGACAATCATGAGTTAGATGGTGTTGTTTGGGACTGGTTAGTCCCTTTTATAAGCGAGATAACATTATAGGGACATCTATGAGTGAGATAGAGTCCCTAACATGGGAATGATGTCCTAAGGTCAAATGGTGAGTCATCCATGAGTGATATGGTTAGACTAGAACAACTGACATGGGAAAAATATTAGTGATATGAGGTCTGGGTTGGTATGTGATGTGAGATCATATATATGTAACCTACTATTAGTAAGATGGAAGTGATAAATAAATGGACGTGGGACTACCATGGGTAAGAAGGTGATTACCGAGCTTAGTTATAAGACAATACCCTTCCACTTTGGGTGAAACTCAGAACATGGATGATGCCCTAACGTGAGTCCCTATGTTTTTGATGGGTTCCTAGAGTGGTGAATTTTAGGTGACAATGACCAACATCCCATATAAAATCAATGAATGTATGTTTAATATCCATAATGGACTACTTAAAACATGGGGACAAAAATTCATAGAGAGTCGTGGGGGCACAGATAACCCATGATGTCCAAGTCACTAATGTGGCATGTTTATTTTATTACCTATAAATTAACAAAAATGTTGGAATACCCTAGAGGAACTTTATACTAACCTACTATGATGTTATTATTATACCCAAAATGGGAAACCAAGTGTACATGAAGAAATCCTACATTCATTTCAGGTAAGATCACAATGCATTATGAGGATATTACTTGGAATATTGATGGGTATATGGATACTATGTGTTTAGAGAATCCAGAAAAGAAGTATTTATAGTGGTTTATTGTTTTTTATATGTGATTGGGAAAGATGGTTACCAATTTTTTTATGATTGTATATCCCTCTTATGGTATATTTAATATAATATTTCATTTATTTATTTACCTTACAATGATTATTTGATGAAGTTTTTGGTTATTTATGGTTTGTATGACTACAATTCAAGGTCTTTTTTTCAATTATATAGATTTGGACTTCACTGATAGTCAACATGATCTAGTATATCGATTTCAGCACTTGAATCCACCTAGTTCAATATCTCATATGAGAATTCAAGCCCTGTGTGTCACAACTGTCTTAAGGAATAATTGGAAACATAAAAATGATATAACATTGAATATGTGAAAGGGATTGAAATATCTTGGGATAAATATGTATCAAGGGGAATAAAAAATTGATTAATATGATTACATATATTTATGAAATTTTATTACACTCTTTTAAAAAATAATTTATTGAGGAAAAATGTAAAATTAAAGGGAAAATTTCATTCAAGTGTTTAAATTGTCGAAATTTTAGACAATTTTAATTTAATTTCCCCCTAGAAGAACATGAACATATGAAGAATTACTAGTCTAAATGATTATAAATAAGAGAAAAAATTTAGAACGGAGGATATTTATATCAACCAAAGTAATTATAAATAAATAATTTACATTTTCATTGATATTTAGGAATTAGATAGGTAAATAAATTATAAAAATATTATGTATTTTTTAATTTGAAAATAAAGTAGTTTTAATTAAAATCTTTTCATATAAGGATTTATTTAAAAGTTTAATTTTTAAAATTTTCAATTTTAATATTATAAAATTATTTTTTTGAAATGAGAATATCAAAATACACTTATGGTGAAATTTAGGTATTTGTTTTTGGAAAATATTGACTTTTTAGTGAATAGTGAAAAATAACAATTTTTGTAAAACATCCATTTATTTAAAATAAATTTAGTAATTTAAAATGATATTTTTGAGATGAATTTTATTTCATGTAAAATAATATTTTTTTTATATTTAAACCAATTATTTAAAATTTCATCATCTTTATACTATATTTTAGAATAAGTTTATTTTGCGGTTTTAAAACACATTTTTTAGTAAACTGTTTTAAGGCACATAATGTTTCTCCATTTTAATTAATTAAAACATAAACTAATGAGGAATATTTTTAAAGAAATTTATATATTATATATCTATAAATATTTATGTAAAATTTTAAAATAATTAATACTAGTCAAAGGGTTAATATAATGTTTTCTTTTGCTTGAAAAATACATTTTAGGAAAAACCACTTTTTTATCACCTATTCAGAGTTAATTTTAAATAACATTTTTCCATTTTTTTAATATAGTTTGGTAAAATAGATTCCATATTTATATTTATAATAATGTATATTATATAATTAGTTGAACTTATTTTTTGGTCATAATTAATAGTGAAAACTGTAAAAAACGTTTTACTATGGATAATGTGAAAACTAATTTACCAGGGGTTAAAATAAATATAAAAGGGTTTGAATGAGATATAAAAATGTAAAAAATATATTTTATATATGTATAAAAACTTTATATAATTTATGTCTTGATAATTATACATTTTTCATCCTTGTGTCAAAAGAGGAATGTGGGTATAATATTTTATTTTCAAAGATTCAATGTGTCTCATATCCCCCACTTATAAAAGGAAACCATATCTCTTATTCTATCAAATTCACCACATAAAATACTTTTTGATAAGGGAATAAAAATTAAGATACATTATTTACATCCCTCCTCAATTCCTATATTAATTGTGTTGGTCAAAAAGATGATCTTGGGAGGCATTTGGTGTAATCCTAAATAGGTGCTCCAAAGAAGAGGTATCATTCTGAACTGAGTATTTTTATTTTATTTGTTCTTCTAAATACATAAAATATTATTAAAGAAATTGGAAATAACCCCACTATAATATCTCATATTTTATTATTTTATTATTTTAATGGAATAACCAAATTTATTATCCTCATTCGTAAAATAAGAAACCAAACAATCATTCATGTGTACGATGGTCTACCTCATCGTGAACTTATGTAAATAGTTTTCCATCACCACTTATCAGGTATATATAAAATTATGGACTTAATGTATATATATTATTTTCATTAAATTTTTAACATTCTAATAATACAATATGTCATTTACTTTCGACCTTTATAGTCACTAAAAAATGACATCATTGTGAGTGTGTACATGTGGACTACTACCTCAATTAAGAGATGGGAATTTTTTTTCATCACCACATCACATGGATGATATATATGTACATTTTAACAAATAATTTTTTATTTCTGATATTAATATTTTTTAATGAATAAATAATTCTTACCTACTTTCTTTTATGGTCATTGGAAATTGGAAATGTGTGAAATGTGTTTATACAACCAGCCTTCTCCATGATTGTAACACAATTCATTTTTCATAACCTTCTTTAATGATTGGATTTAAATGTATAATTGATATTTAAATATTAGATTTATTTCATTATTATTATTCTGAATATTATGGATGAATGAACACATCAACCATAGTTTACATACTAATGTCATTTTTGAAAAATAAACCAAATACCATCAAAACATCCATGGTGAAATTAAATGACTAACTAATTATGAATAATATGTTAATAGATAAAATAAAATTAATAATAAACATAAAAAATGTTCACAAAAAAACATTAATGTTATAATATGTTTATTAATATAGATGATAAGGGACATAGAAAATAATCCAGACTTAATGTAAGGGGATTTCTTAAAAAAATATTCATTTAATAATATATTTTCAACTCTTTTTTCTTTTATTAAAATATATTAAACACCATTAGATAGATGTTTTTATATTAACATGAAATATTAATAAAAAAAACTTATGTCACTTTTAACTTTTTTTGAATGTTTTTAAAAAATTAATATTTTTATTATATGTTTGATTTTTTTTATAAAAGACAATAGGAATTTTCTATTTTAACACATATAGAGATATCAAATTTTCTCAATTTTGTAAATGTTAATTAATGTTTTGATTAATTTAAAATATTTATTAATTTATTAGTACAAAAAACCCTATTTCTATTTTTATGGATATTTTGGTATTGAAAATGGGTTTTAAATGAAATGGTTACTTTGATATAATAAAGAGTATTTCATACGAGTTTAAAAGTGTTTTCAAGTATTTTATGATGAAAACATGAAATATTAAAAAAATTTATTCATGATATGGTCCTTGAAGACTATTTATAAGATGATTTCAGTCCTATTATAGGTCACAGGTGAGCATGATATAGCTTCTATGATGGGTACACTCATATTACTCCCAGTGATCCCACTATAGCTTATACAATGGGTTCGCATAGATAGAACTTCAATGAACTGGGTAATGATTATATAATTGGGATAATTATTTTGGTAGTCTAATCTATAGATACTGTAATTTTTTAGGGTTATGTAAGGGTTATTTAAGAGTTATATAATATAATGTACAGAGGTACCAACATTACATTTCTATTTTTTAATGAGTTTTCAAGGAAACCTGTTATTTCCAAAATGTAAGACAAATGATATTTTTCAAAGAAAGATGATTCCATTTCTAGATAAAAGGTATGTTTTAATGAAAATGAATTTCAATGGTTTTCATAATTTTCAATAATTTAATGGTATTATTTATTTTTATTTCACCTATTATGTTTTGGGATGATCACATATTTTAACTTTTGTCATAGGGTTTATGGATAGGTATGTGAAGGGAAGAGGTCACGTTGAAAGTTGTGAATATTTTTCATGAAAAAGAACAAATGTTTTATTTAAATTTTTTTATATTATGGTAAAAATATTTATCAAATATGTCCCCTTTGTAATATATGGATTTTTATGTATGATTTATGACTTAAATATCAAAAACTCGAAACCTAAAATTATCCTTGAATATAAGGGAATGAATACAGACTTAAAACTAAATATTATGTTATGTTCAAGGATATGTATTTATATCATGTATCAAATGGAAGTTTATATATGTATATGGGTTAGGTTAATGATAATATGATAACTATAAAATATTTTAACTAATGGTTATGTTGAGATGATATCGAATTTGAATATTTTCTTATTTCTTTATCTAAAATATGTTTTTTCAAAATGATTTTCCAAAGAGGAAACATGGAACCTATAGTATGAAGGAACTAATAGGACAATATCCCTCTAATTAAGCAACCCAAAATGAAGGATTTAGAATCGTGAAGTTTTTTTATGATGGATCTGTCGATGAAAATTTTAAATTGAGTTGGCATCCATGCCGAAGAGCATCTACATCTACTATATAGTAAAATTATGATAGTGAAAACTTTTATGGGAAATAATAATCCACCATTCAATGGATATTTTGATCTAATGGTATCCAAAGGATGTATCAATTCATTGTAAAAGAAATTTTAAGTCATGTTTTGTTCAGAATTCCAAAAGGTAACCCTTTTTATTTATTGTTTTGATAGTGAAACTAGCTAATGGTGGACTATTGTTAAGAATAATAGAGATAATAATGAAATTTACTCAATGGAATGAGAAAAAAAAGTTAAGAATCGTTTTGTATAAAATATTACTTTATTGTTTTGTGTATGGAATTGAGGCAAAAATATAAACATTTTGTGGCAATATAAGATGTTAGTTTTAAAATAATTCCTAACTATGTAAACCATTTTTTTTGGTCAATGATAGTAAAATTAATATATTTTACACTATATTGAAACTAGGTTTAAAGAGAATTTACTTCATCATAATTTAAAATCCATGATAATATTTTTTGTTGCGATGAGAAATATGAGATGGAGTTTTCTGATCGAGATGACCTGAGTATGAAAACATTTGGATGGCGGGAGATGAGGAAACATACATAAATGGAATATAGAGATATGAAAATAAATATTTTATCTTGTGATAAGTGAGGTAAAAATAATCCTATATAATTTTAAAAAAATCAATTAATTATTAAAAATGTAGAATGTTTGGTAACATATCTATTGAATAAAAGTAAAACGAGTGAATAAATTATAAGGTCCTGGCCTTATTATATTATATAATCTTGAAATTAGTTAATAATTTACTTCCTTTTAAAATGAAGATATTTTAATGTTTATATATTTATCTAACTGGGACGTAATACATTCATAACATTACACATTGTTACAGAGTGGATACCATAAAAACAGTTTCCTTTTTTTTCAAAATATAAAACATTAAAACTTAAAACCTGATTTATTTTACTAATAATAAAACATTTAACCTGGATTACTTCTTTGTCTTACTCATCCTTATAACCTGTGAAAATAATTTAAAAAATTGGGATGAGCACAAAATCTCAGTAAGGGATATAAACGAAATAAAGAACACGTTAGTCCATGAACACTTGTAACGTATGAAATCATTTTCAAAAGAAATTCTTATCACCCATATATACATACTTTGTGAAACATGAGATTTAAACATGATCCAAACAAATCATAAGAAAATAAATAGAATCATAAATTTATCTTGTTACATTACTTACATAATCTTGTAACCCTCTCAGCTACCTTATAATTTGTAACCCTCATGGATACCTTACAATTTGTGTAACCATCGTAGTTACACTTGGAGTAACCATATGAATGACCTTAAAATTACACATACCCAATGAATTTTATGGATATATAGGTCTCATAATTAATCATAAAAAATTCCCAATAACCATAACATAATCTTACAACATGAATAATAGCATAAAAACACTACTTTTCAGTTTTGTAACACAGAATTTTAAAAGAAGATTTTAAAAGAAAAGTCCCTTATAAATAACACATAATTGAAGTGAGACTTAATAGAGTGGATGGAATATTTATAAAAACATTAAATACACATAATTTAACATATTATATACCAAACCCATCACAAAAACAATTTTAATACCACATAAATAATGAAGTATAAGGTTAACCCAAAGATGAAAATCCGGTTAAGAATTCCCTTACCTCGGGTTTTTATTACATACAACTTGTTTAAAATTCTTTTATAATGATTAATAGAGTGTTATTAATATCTTAAAAAATAATATACATCTTTTTAATACCTTATATTATCATTTCATTACATCATATCAACCTTCAATTGTTAGTATTTTGTTCCCTGTATTATTTTGGATGTGTTCTTTACAAGTTTTCTATGATTGGTTCATGACGGTAGTTCTTTTCAATTGGAAGTGAAAATCCAGAATTGGAGTGTATTATTATTTAAATATTTCTAGAAACATAAATTATACCATTTATCATTTTGAATTAATACATGATTATGACTCATATATTAAAACATTAATGATGTTTGATTAGATCATTTTAGTGGTTCTTGGATAATAACGACCTCGTTTTGTTATAAAAATTAAAACCATGTGTAAAAAAGAATTACAGAACAATGGATGAGAAATAAAACATATATTTTAACCTGGTTCAACCATAAAAATTATTTCGTGACCAGTCTTGACCGAAGTAAAATAATTTGAAATCACATCATCCACGATGACAGTAAATAGACACAACACAGAAGGTCTTTTAATTACTTGAATAAGTGGGAGAGGGTAATAATAATGATGATGAATTTTAAATGAACATGAGAATGTAAAGAATAAAAATGATTTATGGAGCTTTCATTCATCTTGTGTAAGAGGAGTTGAGGAATTAAAAGAAATGACCTCAAAATAAAAGAATAGTTGATAAATCCCTTACAAAAATTCGGCAGCATAATGACTATGCAACATGGTTTTATAAAACATTAAAAAGAGAGGTTAAAAGGGTAAACCATACATAAATGAATCATAAAACATAATATATGAATAATAAGATGAAAATAAGAACATGATATGGATTCTTTAATTCTATACCACATAAAAGATAACTTGAATGGAAAAGGAAATAAGTTGATAATTTTCTTACCTTGTAGAGTAATTCCTAGAACTTGAAATTTGGGACCACAGAGGCTTGAGGAAACCTTTGGAAGACTAATAGGGAGGTAAGTAGGTCATATATTCATTTAGGAATAATTGGTAATGAATTTAATGAAGTAATGGTTTGTTATTTATAGCAAAAGTGAGAGAATTAATAATTCTTAAGGGACATCTCTTTATTGGTGTTTGCAAAACCATGGGCTTGAACATGGTATTTCCCAAGGTATTAGCCACTTTGGACACCTCACATCTTAGTTTACAGTAAATAAATTGACCATATTAATTACATCATTATTACATCATTAATGATGTTATTAACACACCAAAACTGAAAACTGTATTTTTTACTATTCTCTGAAAAATTAACTGTTTCAGAAAAATCCCAAAAAATTACACTAACCATTTTTTGATGTGTATAATTCCAAAATGAACTCCATTTTTTAAAATAATTTTCTAAATATTATTAATTTAATTTTAAATAAAATCATACTTAATTCAAAAATTAACAATTTTAATTCTATAACAGCTTTTATATCAAATTGAAAAATTAACAAATATGTCATTGTATTAAATCCTTAAGAAAATAAAATAATAATACAATTTACTATTCATTAGGGTCATAATACTATTCATAAGGGTGTGTTACTATTTACCAAAAAAACAAGTTGGTTCCATTAGACTCCAAATAACATACTGAACAAAATTGTAGATGACCGTTTTTTGAAATTCAAAAGATAGAAGTAGTAAAATTATGCTTAAAGTCTAGTTATTATTATATACATAAAACAATGTTTCATGCATTTAAATTTATTTTTAGAAAACCTTGGGGGTGTTACATTCTCCCCACCTTCTAGAAATTGTGTCCTCACAAATTTATTTACATATTAAACAAGTGTGGGTATCATTCTCTCATAGCATTTTCAGACATCCATGTTGCTTCTTCTACCATGTGGTTTCTCTACAGAACTTTTACCTGGTGGATTACCTTATTCTGAAATACCTATTCTCATCGATCAAGAATCTAAATTGGTTTCTCTTCATAGGAAAGGTTCTCTTCCAACTGAATTGCTTCTGGGCTCAAGACATGTGATGAATCAGTAACATACTTCTTCAACATCGAAACATGAAAAACAATGTGCATCTGAGACAAACTCAAAGGCAATGATACTCAGTATGAAACTGTTCCGAATTTCTCCAAAATTTCAAAAGGACCAATAAACCACGGACTTAGCTTCCCTTTCTTACCGAAACACTTCAAACTTTTCCAAGGAGATATTTTATAGAAAAAATGGTCACCTAACTCAAAAGAGAAGTCTTTCCTTCTGCTAGCTGCATAATTTTTTTGCCTTCTCTGAGCTGTCCTCATGTGCTTCTAGATCATCTTCACCTTCTCAGCCAATTTCTATACTAATTCTGGCCCCATCAACTTTCATTCACTGACTTCATTCCAAAATGCTAGAGACCAACATTGATTTCCATACATTGCCTCAAAAGGTTCCATAATGGAATGAAAACTATTATTATAAGAAAACTAAATTAAAGAAAGATGATGATCCCAAGTTCCCTGATAGTCCATTGAACAAGATCAAAGCATATCTTCCAAAGTCTGAATCATTCATTCTGACTACCCATCTGATTGAGGATGAAAAGTTGTACTGAAATTTATCTTTGTGTCCAACGACTTATAAAGTCCCTTCCAAAAGTTAAAAGTGAACCTAGGATCCTTGTCAGATACAATAGAAAGAGTAATTCCATGTAACTTGAAAATCTACTTGAGGTACAGTCGAGAAAGCTGATCCAAATACATTGTATCTTAATTAGAAAGAAAATGTGCAGATTTTGTCAATCGATCAACAATGACCCAAATCACATTGTTACCTCGATAATTGTTTGGTATTCCCACCATAAATTCCATGGATACATTCTACCATTTCCACTCAGGCACTGGAAAAGGATGTAGCATCCCCTTCAGTAAATGTTGCTCTACTTTAACATATTGATATGTCAATCATTTCACAATAAAATCGTGAATATTTCTTTTCATTCCATCCCACCAATAATACTCTAGAATGTCTCTGTACATCTTAGTACTGCCAAGATGAATTGAAAATGAAGAAATATGAGCTTTACACAATAATTATTTCTTCAAATGGGAATCACAAAGCACACACAACCTTTTACCAATTCTTAAAACACAATATTTATCATGGTAAAATTCTGGAAACATACCCATTTTAATCAATTCAACATTTTTCTGTAGCTCATGGTCTTCCTTCTGCGCTTTCTTAATTCTGTCTAATAATAATGAATGCACTAAAACTTGAGAAAAAACAAAGGTATTTCCCACACTAACAACTTCAAAGAAAATATTCATCAAATCATTAATCAAGGGATCATATTCTAAACGTAACATGGTTAGTGATGCATGATGTTTTCGACTCAAGGAATCTACCACTTTGTTTGCTTTTCCTGGATGGTAATTAATCATAAAATCATAATCCTTTATTAGTTCAAGACATATTTTCTGCCTCATGTTTAATTCCTTATGAGTGAATTTATACTTTAGACTTTTATGTTCTGTATATATTTGTCATTTTTCTCCATATAAATAATGCCTCCAAATTTTCAAATAAAAAATTAGAGCTTCTAATTCCTAATCACGCGTGGGATAATTTAACTCCTGATGTTTTAGTTGCCTAGAAGAAAAAGCAATTACCTGATCATTTTGCATCAAAATATAACCAAGTCCCCACAAAGAATCATCACTGTTGATTACAAATTCACCATTTTGGGAAGGTAAGCACAAAACTAGAGCATTCAACAATCTCTTCATTGGTTCCTGAAAACAAACATCACATTATTCTGTGCATTTTTGTGTGAACTTAGTTATCGAGCCCAATAACTATGAAAAGTTATTAACAAAACTTCAGTAATAACCTGCTAATCTAAGAAAAATATGAATCCCTGTAACATTTTTTGGTCTTGGAAATTCATCAACCACTCTTGTTTTGGAAGGATCAACTATTATTCCATCCTTATTTTCAATGTTCCCAGGAAATGAAATCTGTTGTAACAAAAAATCACACTTTTTGAATTTTCCATATAGTTTCTTTTCCTTTAAGGTTTGTAAATCAATGCTTAGATGTTTTACATGCTCTTATTTACTCTTAGAATATACTATAATGTCAACAATAAACACAACCAAAAATTTATCCAATAAATCATTAAATAATATATTTGTAAGATTCATGAATACAGCAGGTGCATTAGTTAATCTAAACAGCATAAAAATAAATTAATAATTCCTATATCTAGTATAAAAGGTTGTTTTCAAGATTTCATCCTCCTTCACCTTCAGGAGATGATATCCTGATCTTAAGTCAATCTTGGAAAAGTACTGACCTCCCTAGAGATGATCAAAAAAGTAATCAACGTGAGTAAATGGATACATGTTTTTAATAGTGATGTTATTTAAAGCTTCATAATAAATGAAAAGTATCATAGAACCATATTTCTTTTTAAGAATCAAAATAGAAGAACCTCATGGTGATGTGCTAGGATGAATAAATCCTTTATCAAGAAAATCATGTAACTGAATTTTCAATTTAAGAAGTTCTATTTGATCCATATGATATGAGGGGTTTGAAATTGGATTAGCATCAGGAACTAAGTCAATTGGGATTTTGACTTCTCGATCAGGTATGCCACTAGGTAACTCATTAGAAAAAACATCAAGGTATTCATTTACCACTGACACATCATTAATATGAACAGTTTCCTTGTTTTTAACAATATGTGCAAGATAACTTTTATTTCCATCTTTCAACAGTTTCTCATCTTCCTAATATGTTATCAATTATATGGATTCATTTTTGTATACAAACTGAAAGTCTTTTTGAAAAACAACTTACTTATCTCTATAGTCAATCTTAGCATGATAAACATAAATCCAATCCATTCCCAGAATAACATTAAACTAGAATAAGGGTAAAACAATAAGGTTTGAAGGTAATGTATTTCCACAAACCACAATAGAAATATTCTTATAATTCCTCTTTTATATAATATCCACCCTAGTTTATTAAAAAAAAGTTATGATCTCATTTTTGGGGGTGATATTTCTAATTTACCATAAACTTTCTCAGAGATGAAGGAATGTGTAGACCCCTTATCAAAAAAACCTTAGAAAAATTTGAGTAAACAAATAATGTACCTAATACAAATTCATTTTATGGCCTGACATCTACTGACGTAGTCACATAAGATCTCACTAGACCTTTCATCTTATAGTCTATATTCTTTACATCTTTCAGATCTCTCTTTAGGAAGGCATTTTCATAGTGAACCATCTCACCACATTTAAAACACTTAAAAGTTTTCTTATCATTATTACTCTTAGGAAAATTTTGATTACAATATCAGGCCATATTTCCAAACATACCACATTTAAAACACTTCCAAGTTTTGCTAAGACATTCCTCAGGGTGCTTCTTTCTACACTTTTCACAAACAGGAAATTGGATTTTCTTACCATTATACTTCTTTTATTGATTCCTACCTATCTCTTTCCATCTGGTCCTCTTCTTCTCCTTGTTTCCAAAATTCACGTGATAATTAGTAAACTCTATATCTAACCTCTCAACACATTAGACAAGTTTCTCATAACTTTTTAATTCACGGGAGGCTAATACCCTTCAATACCATGGATTTATTCATTAGTAAAAGCAGTTGATTTTTCTATCAAGATCCAGAATAAGATTTGGAGAATACCTCACCAGTCAGGTGAAGTTCTCTTCATACACAACCACTAAATCTTCCTCCTTTTCCTTCAATTCAATAAATTTTATATCCATCCCAAGTTTTACCACCTTAGTAAAATATTTTTCAAGCTAAAGAATTTTAAATTCATCGCACTATAAGGCATCAATATCCTCTCTACCCATTATATTATTTACCATTAACCACCATTGATCAGCATCACCTTCAAAATGATAAATTTCAACACATAACTTTGGATTATCTGAACAACCCATTATATCAAATATCATTTCAAGGGATTTAATCCATCCTTCAGCAGCTACTTGGTCAGAAGATCCATTGGAAGAAAGAGGGTGTTGTCTCCTGATATGTTCCACGATTGTCATGTTTTGTTGTGGTTCCTCTAGTTTCTCTCTTTCATGGATTCCACCACTATTTATTACTTGTGTTAGCTGAACCATTACTGTCACAAACTGCTCGGTTCCAATCCCTACCATTCCAGGTTGCAAATTCGGAAGGATTTCATTCTATCGGTTACTCTCCTCCTCAAATTACTTGTTTATTCCATGGATAACCATTCTAAAAAAACATATCTTAAATAAATAAAAATGGTAATATTTCAATTATATAACATTTCAAATTAACCATAGAGTAAAAATCGTTTATGGTATTTTTTTAACATGGTCCTAACCACTAATGTTATTTTAACCATCCTTTGATACCAACTATAAGGACCTGGCCTTATTACATTACATAATCTTGAATTTAGTCCAGAATTCACTTCGTTTTACAATGAGGATCTTATCAAGTGTTAAGATTTAGATAATTGGGACATAATACATTCATAACATCACACATTGTTATAGAGAGGATACCATAAAAATAGTTTCCATTTTATTCAAAATATAAAACATTATAACTTAAAACATTATTCCTTTGAATAGTGTTAAAAAATTTAAATTGTCTTCATTATTTGTCTTAATAATAATTATAAACTATGAAAATAATTTAAAAACATGGGATGAGCACAAAATTCCAGTAAGAGATATAAAATAAATAAAGAACACATTAGTCCATGAAAACGTGTAACGCATGAAATCATTTTCAAAAGACATACTTGTCAGCCATATATACTTACTTTGTGAAAAATGAGATTTACACATGATCCAAACAAATAATAAGAACATAAATAGAATCATAAATGTATTTTTTTGACATTACATATATAATCTTGTAACCCTCTCGGCTACCATATAATTTGTAACGCTCACGACTACCTTAAAATTTGTGTAACCATCGCAGTTACACTTGGACTAACCATACGACCGACCTCAAACTTAAAAATTCCAAATTCATTAGAGGTAGATATATGTACCGCACTTAATCATAAAAAATTTCCATGAACCAGAACATAATCATACAATATGAATAATAGCATAAAAACATTACTTTTGAATTTTGTAAAACAGAATTTTAAAAGAATATTTTAAAAGAAAATTCCCTTATAAAGATCACATAATGGAAGTGAGACTTAATGGAGTTGATGGAATATTCATAAAAACTATATATACACATAATTAAACATATTATATAGAAAACCCATCACAAAAACAATATTTATACCACATAAATAAAGAAGTATAAGGTTAACCCAAAGAATGAAAATCGAGTTAAGAATTCCCTTACCTCATGTTTTCATTACTTACAACTTGTTTAAAACTCAAGTATAATGATTAAAAGAGTGTTATTAATATCTTAAAGAATAATATCCATATTTATAATACCTTATATGATCATTTCATTACACCATTTCACCCTTTAATTGTTATTATTTTGTTCCTTGCATTGTTTTGTGTGTGTTCTTTACAAGTTTTCCATGATTGGTTCATGATAGTTGTTCGTGTAAATTGGAAGTGAAATGATAGAATTGGAATGGGGTAGTATTTAAATATTTCCATAACCATAAATTATACCTTTTATCATTTTGAATTATTACATGAGTATGATTCCTAAATTAAAACATTAATCATGTTCATTTAGATCATTTTAGTGGTTCTTTAATAATAACGACCTCAATTTGTTTTATAAATTAAAAACATGTGTATAAAAGAATTAAAAATAATGGAAGAGAAATAATAGATATATTATAACCTGGTTCAAATATAAAAATGGTTTCATGAACAATCTTTAAGGAATTAAAATAATTTTAAATCACATTGTCCATGATGTCGGTAAATCGACACATCACAGACGATGTTTTAATTCCTTTAATCAGTGGGAGAGGGGAAGAATAATGATGATCAAATTTCCATGAACATGAGAAAATAAAGAATATAAATTATTTATGGATCTTTCATGAATCTTGGGTTATATTAGTTGAGGAAATAAAATAAAGGAACTCAAAATAAAAGAATAGATGAGAAATCCCTTACAAAAATTTGGCAGCCTAATGGCTATGCAACCTGGTTTTAGAAAATATTAAAATGAAATGGGACAAGGGTCACCCATAAATAAATGAATCATAAAACATAATATATCAAGAATAAGATAAAAATAAAAACATGTTATGGATTCTTGAATTCTATACCACATAAAAGAGAAATTGAATGGAAAAAGAAAGAAGTTGATAATTTTCTTACCTTGTAGAGTAACTCCTAGAACTTGAATGTTGGGACCTTAGGAACTTGAGAAAACCTTGGGAGGACTAATAGGGAGTTAAGGAGGTCATATCTTCCTTGAGGAATAATTGGTAATGAATATAATGAAGTAATGGGTTAGTATTTATAGCAAACGTGAGAGAATATTTTTATAATTTCTAAGGGACACCTCATTAGTGGTATTTGCAAAACCATGGGCTTGACCATGGTATTTTACCAAGGTATTAGCCACGTGGGACACCTTAAATATTATTTTACTGTACAAAAATCAACCAGATTTATTACACCATTAATGGTGTTATTAACACACCAAAACTCAAAACTGTATTTTTTACTATTCACCGAAAAATCAACTGTTTCAGAAAAATCCCAAAAAATCACTGTAACAATTTTTCAACATGTAGAATTAAAAAATGAACTCCATTTTTTGAAAATAATTTTTTAAATATTATTAATTTAAGTTTTATATAATATCATACTTAATTAAAAAACTATCAATTTTAATTCTATAATTGCTTTTATATCACATTGAAAAAATAACCAATATGTCATTATCATAAAGCCTTAAGAAAATAAAATAATAATTCAATTTACTATTCATTAGGGTCATATTAATACCCATATTACTATTCATATGGGTATGTTACTATTAAAAAAAGTTGGTTCCATTAGACCCAAATAACGTACTGAACACAATTGTAGATGCCCATTTTTCAAAATTCAAAACATAGAAGTAGTAAAATTATCTTTAAAGTACAGTTATAATTATCTACTTAAAACAAAGTTTAATGAATTTAAATTTATTTTTCGAAAACAGTGGTGTGTTACATGAATAATGGAAAATGAAATGGTCAGATGCTTCAGTTTTAAAGAGTTCAAAATTATGTGATCATGTTAATGTAGTTAGTAGAAAAGGATGGAAATCATCACGATATAAAATAGAAAGGTATATAAAAGTCATGTTCTTGTACTGAATTTTATGTTGGAATATAAAATGATATTGTGAAAAATATTTTACTTATTTATTCAAATTATTCTGAGGCCCAATTTGACTCAAAGTGTTCGCATTCATCAATTTTTGAGACATTTCCACGTATAATTGGAATATCACCTCATGAAAATATGATTTAATTTTGGTGAACACTCCAATAGAAAATATTAAAACATTCATGATTTTTAGGAATGTGTATATTTTTATTAGTGGGATGGTCATTGCTACAAATTAATTTGAACTTCCCATAGAGGAGTTTTATATTTTTTTTGTATGGATTGTATTTCAGTTTATTATCTTAGTATTTCATTCAAAGATAATAAAATTTCCTTTAATGATTTCATAACTTTTATAACATACTAAAAAGGTATGAAATTTTTTATATATAGTAGACAAAGTTACCCATCTCATGTTTTGGAAAATAAAGGACTATTCAAATTAGTGATGTTCCATTATTGAACAAATATAAAGATTTTTTCCCAATGAATTACCTGGTTTTATTCGTAATCATAAGTTTGAGTTTACTATAGACTTAGTTACTAATTATATGTTGACATAAAATTTATCCTTATCAAATGGATCATTTAGAACATTTATAATTTTAAAAAATTTATGAGTTTCGAGAAAATGTTTTTCTTTGTCTTAGCTCTTCACCTTGGTGTGCTCCAGTTTTTTTATAAAAATAATGATGGCTCAATGAAACTTTTATTAGATTATGAAACCTTTAATAAAATCACAATTTAAAACATATATCATTTGCATCATCTCATTTATATTTTTGATTAGCTCTAGAGAGGAAAATAATTTTGGATGATTGATATTAGGTTGGGGTAACAATTGTTGAAAGTGGAGGCAGAAGAAATTACAAAGACAATGTCTTGGAAAAGTATTGGAATTATAATTTTGAAGTTATGGAATTTGGGTTTTTCAATGCACTAAATTTATTTTTAGACCTTATGAATTTATTTTTCAATGAGTTATTTGATAATATTGTGGTTATATTTATATATGATATGTTTTAAAATTCTAAAATCTAGGGGGAACTTGAATGACACCAAATTATTGTTTTTCAATCCTTAAAAAATAAATTATATGGAATATTTATTAATTAAGAATTTTTGTTACCTAAATTACCTCTACTTGGATTTTATATTTCTACAGATGGCATAACTATCTCCACTGAAAAAAAAAATGTTATTAAATAATGGCTGATTTAAATATATTTCAAATAGATTTAGATTTTTCATGGATTAGTGGGTTACTAATAATGGATTATTAAAAACATGTCCTGTTTTTCTACCACATTGACAAAGTTAACTAAAAAAGGAATCAATATCATCTGGATGATATAATGTGATGATTGTTTTTAGGAAATAAGAATAATATTAGTGAATTATCTAGTTTTGTACCTCCTATCCATAAATGTAAACTTTTCCATCTACTATGATGTTTCTTTGAATGGACGTGGATGTGTCCTGATGCAGAATGATCAGGTAATTTTCTATGATTCAATGGAACTGAAACCTCTAGAGTTTAATTATCTTAACCATGATCCTCAATTAGCTAATGTGGTTTTTATTTTAAAAATTTAGAGGAATCATTTATATAGAGTACAATGTGAAATATATATTTATTAGAAATATTTTAAGAATATATGAACTCTGAAGGAGTTAAACATGGGACAAAGAAGATGGTTTGAATTGATAAATGTTTATGATTGAAATATTTATTATTATCCTAAAAATGAAATGAAATTAGAAAATCCATTATATTGGAAAAATAATAATATCTTGACCATGATGAACTGGGAACATGACACTTTTTGAAAGGATTTGATGAATTTTAGACTCAAACTTTTGGATCCAAGAACCTCATCTATTTTCAATTAGGTTTTAGAGGAATCAAATCTATTTGAAATAATTAAGCAATATTAGAAGGAGGGTCATGTTTTATAGAAGAAGTTAAAGTTGGTTAATAAGGTTACATTTCATGAATTCAATTTTTAAAATAAGTGTTATGATATTTTTAATGAGGTAATGTGTTCATTATAATTCACTTTTCAGGATATAATTTTTTAGTGAAGCTCATTGTTACCTATTTATCTTTGCATCAATAAAATGTTCAATAAAAATTGGGATTATTACTACTCGGATGGAATGAAAATTGATATTGCTTACTTTACGATGAAATATTTGACTTTTCAATATGTTAAAGATAAATGAAAAATTCGGAATAGATTGATTTATCCTTTTCCAATGAAAGAGTAAAATTGGGAAAATATATCAACGAATTTCATGGTGGGGTTTCCAAGGAAATCATGAGGTAACAATACAATTTTTCTTATTATTGATATATTAACTAAATTTAAATATTTCTATTTGATTCAATATATTATGTATTTGGATCAAAATTCATGACAGTATCTAAATGAGAAAGTCAGGTTACTTGGACATCCCTTATTCATTATATCATAATGTCATCCTAGGTTCACATCAAATTTTTAGGAAGGAATTTCAAAATCATTGGTTACTATTTTAAATTTTTGAATAACATTAAAACCTCAATATTATAGATAGGCTTAGTGAAATATTCAAACCATTTAAGATATATCTTATTTTCATTCAATGGTTTATTAGGTCTGTTTGGATCAAAAAAATTCTTTGGTTGAGTTTTCTTATAAAAATTGTTTTCATTCATATATATATATGCAACAATTTGATGAATTATATAGAAATAGTTTCTTGATGCCATATTTTTTGTATGAAGTAAGAGAAATAATGGTGATGGGATAAAATTTGTAAGTGTAAATTGATGAGAATGAAAATTTGATTCAGTAACTTATGGGAATGTCTTAGATTATGATAAAAATTTATACTAATATCTAGTGGAAATTTTTTCATTCAAGGTATTGAAACTTTTCTATCTCAAAGTATCTCTATGTAAAAGGGTTATAAATTTTTGTTAAAAGGGGATGTTCTATTTTTTCTTCATTAGATAATATGGATTCTTGGAGAAGGTGGGATTATTTTCCTATCGAGTGGAATCTCCTCTTAGTTTATCATAGGTAAACAATGTATTTCTTGTCTCAATGTTATGTAAATAGACCTCAAATTCACCCAATGATTTGAGATCTAAATTAGTCCAGTTGAAGGAAAATATTTATTTATAGAAATATCCATTTTATAATCCAAAACATATAGAGTAATTTTTTTAGAACAATGTGATTCACTATGTTAATTTTTTATGGAAAAACTATATGGTTGATGAATAAACATGATAATCTAAAAATTCTTTTTTGGACATATAACAAGACTCATTTAATATGTGAATACAATTGCGAGGAAAACATTTCTAAAATGGCGGAAGAAGGAATAACCAAGGTAATTATATAATAAATAATTTACATATTTATTAATATTTATTAATTAGATTGTTATTTTTTTATAAAAATATTAAGTGATGTTTAAATCAAAAAGGAAATAGTTTTAATTAATCTCATTTATTATGATGTTTTTTTAAATATTTAATTTCTATATTTTAAATTTTTAATCATATAAAATTGATTTGAATTTTAAATCATAATATTAGAAATTAAATAGAGTGAAATTCTGTGTTTTTTCAAAAAATATAGATTTGTCAATGAATAGTTAAAATTACTATTTTTTTTACAAATGTAATTTCATTTAAATAAATAAATTTATTTAGAAATACCATTATTTTATGAAAAATAATCAATGTAAACAACGTATTATTTGTTTTTATTTAATATATTTATGTACATTTGAATCATACCTATAATGTATTTTAGTAAATGTTTATTTTTTGTTTAAAAACAATTTTTTTTAAAAACTATTTTAAAGTGTATAACATTTCATCATTTTAACTAATTAGAAAACCCGCTAATGATGAATTATTTAAATTATATTTATATATTATATATCATAAAATATTAATATACTATCATATAATAATTATTTATAGCCATATATTTAATATAAAGTATTCTCATGCTTTAAAAATACATTTATTGAAAAACTATTTATTCATCATGTCTGTAGGTTTAATTTTAAATTAAATTATTACAATAAATTAAATTAAATTTATTAAACTGTATTGTATATTTATATTCATAATAATTTATGTTATATGATATGTAATACTTAGTTTTTTCGAAATAAGTAGTGATGAGAGTAAAAATCCTTTACCGTGGTTAAGGTAAAACGGGTTTACACAGAGTTGAACTAAAACAGTATGAGTTAAAATGACATTAAAACTTTTCAAAAATTTATTTTGTATAGATATTTCAATATTTTATCTATTATTCATGTGAAAAACATGGGGTATATATTATACTTATCAAAATTTCCAAGTGTTTTTTTCTCCCCGACTTATATAAGGCCACCCCTATCCCATCTTATTAACACCTTAAAACCATTTTGGCTCAGTATATTGTAGAAAAAATAATTTACTTACTTACCTACCAAAATTTTGAAAGCCTTTGTTTGATCATAAAGCTAATCTAGTAAGGTTTTTGTATAATACTAAAGAGGTGTTCTGAAGAAGAGGAATCATTTATTACAAATGGTTTTTGTATTTTTTATTCTTACACCTATTTAAAATGTTTCTAAATCAACATTATATAATAAAAAAAATCATATAACATATACACATATTCTATTATATTAATTTAATAAGCTATATACATGCCTTGTTAAATGAAACCATCATTCTTGTGCACAACATATTACTACCACACAAACTGATGTAATTCATCTTCTATCATCACCTATAAAGGGTGTTTATAATTATGAAATTAATATTTATATATGATATTAATTAAAAATTTATCATTTTTAAAATATATTTTATAATTTAATTTTTACCTTATCATTCACTAAAAAATGATAATGTCATTCGTACGTACGTGTAGACCACCACCTCCACAAAGCGATGTGAATATTTTTTTCAACACCACATCATATGGATGTTATATATTAGTATATTTATAGAAAAATATGTTATTTAAGATATTATTATAATTATGTGAAGATAAAATAATACATACTTACATTCCATAAGTATATTTGAAAAAATGTAAACACTACACATGTATACATATAACCTACCGTTTATTAGATGGAAACATAATCAAATTTTCATAACCATCTTTCTTGAAGAGTTTTAAAAGTATAATTTATTTATAAATATTATAAATAATTCATTATTATTACAATGGAGATGATTTAATAACAATCTATTTAACCATATTCAACCTACCACTTTCATTTTTGATAAATAATTTTAATACCACCAAAACATACAATGTGAAACTAAATGATTAAATATTGTGTATACCATGGTAAGATGTCAAATAAAAAGAATTATAAACATGAATAAGGTTATCAGTAAGGTACATTATTAACACAATTTTATTATTTATGATGATAAAGAACAGATTAGATGATTCATATTGAAGGTATGAAACATTCCTTTAAAAAAATATTTTTTAATGATTTATTTTTCAACTAATTTCTTTTCTATCCATATTTACAATGAAATATCATTAATGTTTTTATATGAAAATAAAATATTTATAAAGGATATTTTATGTTCTTTTAAAAATTATTTCAAAGGTTTTCATAAATGAATATTTTTATATAATTTTTACCTTCTTTAGGAAGAAAAAATGGATTGTTCTATTTTAACATAAACAATAACGATGAATTTTCCAACCGCCATAACCATTATTGGGGATTTTTATTCCATTAAATGTTTCAATGTATTATTTAAAAAAATCAATTTAACTTTTTTTTGGGTATTTTGGTATGGAAGTTGTTTAATAAAGATGGTATTTAGATATTAGAAATAGTTTTTCATGCGGGATTAAAAGTTTTTTAAATTGTTTTATAAGGAATCATTGCACATTTAAAATATTTTATTCATGATATGGTCCTTGTAAATTGTTTATATAATAGGTTGATCCAAATTATATCTCATGGGTGAGCCTAATATATCTTATTTAGTGGGTTCTTCTAGATAATTCTAGGTGATCTCGTTACAGATTATATGATTTGTGTGACCAAATAGCGCTCTAATGCATTAGGTAATGATTATAATATCCAGATAATGATGCTAGAAGTCAAACGTATGGTTTTCCCAAATTTTTAGGGTTCTAAAAAATGATGTCCCAATACACCTCCATGAATTTATTTTGATTTCTAATTAGTTTTTATGAAATAATTTGACACGAAATGGTAAGATAAAAGTTATTTTCAAAATAAATAGCTTTACCTTATGGAAAAAATGGTATGTTTTAAAAAAATTTATTTTCAAAGGTATTCTTATTTTTCAATGGACTAATAGTTTTATGTATTTTTATTTCATTTCTTGAATTTTTTTCTTATAAAAAAATTAAAAATATTTTTATAGGGTTTAAGGATGAGTAAGGAAAAGGAATAAGTAATGATAAAAGTCATGAGGATTTGTAATTAAAATACAACATGTTTCATTTTAAAATTTTTATATTATGGTGGAAATGGATATGAATTAGATGTTCCCACATTGTAATATATGGTTTTTTATGTATGAGTTATAACCTTATTCTGTAAAACACTAAACCTGATAAGATATTCAAATGTAAGAGAATTAATTTTTGATTTCATAATCAAGATTATGTAATGTTTTGGGCTGAGTCCTTAGAATATTCCTTTAAAGGTAAATTATATTCTTTCACCATAAGGGAAAATAAAATTCTATCAAAACATGATGCTATATTTAGTAATAAACATTGGTAAACAATTGGTAATAATTATTTAGAGACAACCAAGCCCAAATGGTAGTCCCATTTAAAAATAAAAATGAAATTTATGAATCCAATGAAGGAATAATTAAGGAAACATGATACTATTGAGTTGGTTATTTTTTAAGATAAATACAGGGTTCTTTAAGGTTTACCATATCTTATAAGGATGATATATTGTTTTTGGTAGCAAGGTGGAGTTCCCTTACAAAAATGTGTATGTATTGTGATGGATTTATAATTTATGATAATGAGGTGTAGTTACCTTATATTTATGTGGATGTATTGTGATGGCTTGATCATTTAGAGCAGTGAGGTGAACTCCCATTGAGTTTTCAGGGATTTCTTGTATTGGATTTATTATTTTCTTTGTGGTGGTGGATTTATCTTACATATGCATGAATTTATTATGATGGATTCAATTTTTTATGGTAGTGTGTCATGATTGCCTTGCAGTCACGTGGAATTATTGTGATGGATTCATCAGTTGAATTTGTGATCATGGTTCCATTTATACTACATGGAAGTCGTTTCATGTAATTATCATTTACATCTATGAGGAAGAGTCTTTATATGACCATTTCAGTATGTTATGTGGTAGAAATATCTCTTATCTAAGACTATGTTGTTACCATAATGTCACGACCCATCCCATACTGGGGCTCAAGCCCCAACTACCCCAAGCCCGCCTCCATAGGCCAGGGGCTGGCGACTAGCACCGAAGGCACAAAAAACTAGGGGAGACCTTTGCCTAAGAAACTATACACACACACACGTGGCCAACTCAATGAAAAAGTGCAGAGAAAGGAAATAAAGATACAACACTGCTACAAAAGGGAAACCAACATACATGCATCGACCTCTAACCAGTACAAGTAAAGTGATGTAAAGTACTGACAAGTAAACTGAATAGTAAAAGGGAAAAAACACGCACCCAACTAGAACGATGCGACAACCCGACAATAGGTAAAACGAAAGTAAAACACTGGTGAGTCTCACACCCAGAAAGTCCTATTACGACCATTGAATGCAGCCCAATGTCCTTTGTCCTCTATGCTCCTCTGTAGTCTCGACCGACCTTTCCATCATCTGCAATGGCACACCAAGTGCTGGCAAAGCCCAAGCAGGGGTGAGTATAAAGATACTCAGTAGGATGCCCCAAAAGCTTGAGAGAGTGAAAAAGGAGGTACCAAAAAGTGGGAAGTAGACAGTACAAGAAAAGTGAAAGAGTACAAAAGAGAGAGTGCAGCTCAACCCGACCAGAGGAAATAAGCAGACTCGTCCAAACGCAAGGAGCTAGAAACGGTGAGGAGACGGACTTCTCATCATGTATTCTCTACCTATAGCAGGAGAGTAGACTCTCCCAACTAAGAGGGGCTAGACACGGAAAACATGTGGCATACCCCGCATGTCTTCACCCCTCCTAGAAGGGGAGTAACTGAACCCAAAGAGTGGGAACCAAAGTAGGGTGTATATATATGCTCAACAAAAAACCCGAACGAGTGTGTAAGGGGATATCTATCTCCAAGATCATCCCAAGAGAAAACTCCAACAGTTCAAAGGATATCCATCACTGATGCCCAACATTCCCGCACGCCAAACTGCCTCATCGCTAAACCATACAACCAAGAGTCCCGCTCTGGTAAACATAGAGAAAATTCACCGACTAGCCTCATAGAAAGGGCTGAGTATGAAATAGGTCATCGTGTAAACCACTTCCTAGCCTCTCTGGAGGGTAAACTCTAAGGTGAATGGGTAACCCACTGCCCAACCCTACTGGAGGGTAAACCACAAGAGGTCAACGGGTAACCCACTGCACAGCCCCACTGAAGAGTAAACCACAAAAGGTCAACTGGTAACCCACTGCCTAGCCCCACTGGAGGGTTAACCACAAGAGTTTAACAGGTAACCCACTGCCCAACCCCACTAGAGGGTAAACGACAAGAAGTTAACAGGTAACCCATTGCCCAGTCCCGCTGGAGGGTAAACCACAAGAGGTCAACAGGTAACCCACTACCTAGCCCCGCTGGATGGTAAACCACAAGATGTCAACAGGTAACCCACTATATAGCCCCACTGGAGGGTAAACCACAAGAGGTCAATAGGCAACCAACTTCCTAACCAACTGGAGGGTAAACCGAGAACTAGTCTGATATCCCCGCACCACCCATCCCATCACTAGTTGTCATTAGCAATACTACCGTGTGTAGGTTCGGAGTGCGCCAAGGAGCCTCCGATAAACACCTTTTCATGTTTCCATAATTAATAAGATCTCTAAATAGGCTCTGCACACTCAAAAAGATTACACTATTGCAACCCTCGCAAAAAAACATGCGATGTGGACTATTCACTTGCTAGAAACAGGCTTTTGATGAAAAAGTTACTCAACATCACTTTATACCCAAATGATGTCTTGTGAGGCCTTCACCTCGGTCCCTAAAGATGTCAGGCGAACAACGCCATCACGAAACTCTTGAAAAAACATGCTGAAATGACTATTTATTCGCCCCAAACAGACGCCTGATGAAAAAGGTGCAGTACGCTGTACACAGCTTAAGAGATGGCCCGTGGGGCCCATGCATCAACTCCAGCTTTAATGCCTGGAACAACACTGGTCAACTTCATCTTGCTGTCAGGGTCACAACGCCGCTAACGACGCCTAAAACAGATTCCGGATGTAGAAGCTGCAACTCCCCGTGATATATGCAAATGGGGCCCTGTGGGGCCCACACCTTGACCCCGAAACACATCACGCAAATCATACCATTGCATTCCTTACTGATAACCATGCAGGATAGACTGTTCATTTTCCCTGAACGGACTTATGAAGCATAAGTTGTGAAAACGCAGCATACGTCAGAAATCCGCCTTGTGGGGCCCACGCCTCGGGTGCGAATTTAGGCGGTCATTTTGCACCGTTGCAATCCCCTCATAAAAACACTCAGAAACGAGTACACAAATACACTAAAAGGATGTCGGGTGAAAAAGTGGCGTTTCACCGTAAAGCGTGCGTACTAGTCCCTGTGGTGCCCACACTTTTACTCCAACCCGAATGCTTTAGAAAGCATCTCAAAAAGTCCACACGAGGACTGGGGTCACACTGTCGTTGACAGCGCGTCAATCAGACCTCCCAAGCAGGAGTTAGGTCCGACGCAACAATTAATTAATTAAGTAATTAATTAATTAATTATTCACATTTAGCGTTTCATGCCACTGAGAAACGAAACCAACCCACAAAGGTTCCAAAACAACTTGGAAGGATCGTCTCGGCTCCAAGGCCACATCGCCTCTGACGGCGCGTCAAACAGACGTTCGGATCACGAAGCCTGTACGTTACAAACTTTAATAATAATTTAATATTATTAAATTAACGCATTTTGGGGAACAATTCTTCGGGCGCAAAAACCCCAAATCCCCATAACCCACTTCAAACAGTCCGCCTTGCAGATACGAACTCGCAGCCACAGACGGTGCATCAAACGGACGCACCGTTTAGGAGTTACGGCCCCCCCAAAAGCAAGGGGGCCGAACCGGGCTAGTTCACCCTGGCTGGCCCATTCCGAACCGCAGGCCCGCGATGCGTGGGTCCGGTTTTAAATTTTTTTCTTCTTTTTTTTAAAACCAGAATGGCCAGTTGGCCGGTCTCTGTCGCGTCGCGCAGCAGGACCCGCTATGCGCGAGTCCTTGCCCCCCCAGCAGACTGGTTTTGGCCGGTCTTCCTTGACCCGCCAGCAGGACCCGCAATGCTTGGGTCCTGGCTTCCTCCAGACAGCCGAGGTCAATGCCTCAGGATCCTCTACTGAGCGTGAAAGGCTAGCGGCCACTGTATCACACCACCACCAGACACCGACAGCTCCGCCACGACACGCCGCAGTCGCACTACCCATCTCTGCTCCTCCGCTCGCTGCTCCGCCGTAGCGGCAACCACAACCTCCTGCTGCTTCACCCGACCCCCAGTGCCACCACCTCATCCGAACTGCCTCTCCACCATAACCCGACCACCTCCTCTCCGCTGGACGTACCACCACACGTTGTCCCACCGAACACCACTCGACCGCATCGCCCTGGTGCCCCCTGCTCGTGCCTCCGTGCTCCGCCGCCTCCGGCTCGACCTCCGGCCACCACCCCTCACCGGAGCCGAAACTTCGACCGGTCCCCCTGACCACTCCGGTGGTCGAAAAAATTATCTAACACAGGTTTCAAGATCCTTGGGGCAGGATCTTCACAACGGTGCCCCTCGCTCGTCGATCTGACAAGATTTGAGCACATCCGAAAATTATAACGGGTGCTCTCAAAGAACAGAACCAAGAACGGGGTTCCAATGATTGATGGGTGGCCGTGTTCATGAACCCATCGATCATTTTTTAAATAAAAGATTGAAAACAAATATCGAAGATGATAACCGAAGTGTAAATTTAATTGGAGCTCAAAAACAAAAGAGATCCTACCTCGATTCGCCCGCTTGTCACTGGGGACGCGTCCACGACGCTCCCGCTTCGATCCGTAAAGGTTTTGATGAAGACTGCACCTCGATTCGATGAAGAACGATGAAGAACACTGAATAATGGATGAGAGAGAGAGAGAGAGAGTAATAGAGAGAGATAGAGAGATAGAGGAATAAATGGGTTTCCCCCAATTCCACATTTTTCTATTTATAGAAAAACCACTTAGCGTGGAATCTGAAATCACCACGCCCTCTCATTTTATATCATGCCTAGATAAAACACCCAATTTAGAACTCAACGGAAAACTTAGATTTCCATTCCGAGATTCCATTTGAAAGTTATTCAAAAAGGATGCCAGTGATAATAATCACTAAGCCATTAATTTTAAAAGACAATTTTTCCCTAGTGACATCTCTCACAGCAAGCCCACGCCCGCCACTTTTACACCCCGCCTAGGGTAAACGGACCACTCCAGACTCAACGATGCCCTCAATTTTCCCATCCGAGCAACCATTTAGGATTTATTCAGGTTTAAGCTATTACATGAATAATTTGATAATTTAATTATCCATTTAACACCCCGCCAACAAGCGAGGGGTCCGAACGTCCCGCACTGACTCACTTTATGTCGTGCCTAGGGTAAACACCGTGTTCCGGACCCAACCGTGGTCTTAGATTTTTAATCTGATCAACCGCCTAAGGGATATCACATATTCTTTAGTTAACCACGCGTTCTTAATATGAAAAAACTTAACATTTTTATATAAATAATTCCGGGAACACTGGGCCTCGGAATTGCACGCCGTCTGAACTCCCTACTCTGGAATGACATCAATTTTTTTTCAAAGTCTTAGAGTCCCAAAACCTGGGTTCTTACATCATTCCCTCCTTCAAGATTTTCATCCCTGAAAAGAAAAACTGGGAAAAAAACTCAGGAAACAGAGCTCACACCTAGCTCTCCCACTCCCAAGGAAACTTACACAACACCAAGTTGGCACAACACACAAACCGAATGGATGGTTCATACTTTGTTGCAATCGAAATCACGATATGTTCCTAGAACACGGCCTTGTGATTCCCTCTTTCAGAATACCCATCTGTGAAACACCCAAGGATATCTGGTCACACAAGTTTTCATAGTTGGTGCATCACAACTAAGGCCCTCTGCTGAGGATGCACTAGAGACACTAGTGGTCTGAGAAAACCAAAAAGAGTTCTCCCAGAAGATAGTGTCTCCACATTCTTAGCGCAAGAACGACCACCACCAGCACCACATAGTGAAGTGCGTAGTTCCATTTATGGGGTTTCCATCACCTAGAACTGTACTTTATAATGGTATCAAGATTTATGTTGAGCATGCTAGGTACCAATGAACAGGGCAGGCGAGCAAACTCATCCAACCTCTAGAGGCTAGAAACTGAAATCACATGACATACCCCACGTGTCTTTTCCCCTCTTGGAAGGAGATTAATCCCCAAAATAGGCACTCTGCCAAACCCACTAGTGTCATCACAGGCAAAGGAAGCTCACGAAGAAAAGCCCCACTGGAAAATCCAGAACCTGCTCTGATATTCCACCGCACAACCCTTCTATGAATGCACTTGTCAGAGGGACTCATACACTGCACCTCAATATTATCTACTTTGGGCAGTACTTACTCTCCCTCATGGTTTTGATCGCATCACAAAAATGCTTCTCAGTGGGGGAAGAACCCCTCTTTCCCGTTCATTCAAAGCTACATCGGACAACACCAACATAGGGTTACACCGAAACCCTACGTCACCCTCGGAAACCCCTCAAACAAGGAGTTAGAAAAAAAGAGTACCTCATGTAGTGCCTAACAAGTTCTACTGAGAAAAGTAGAAAAGACACAGAGCATACCTCTTATCATCTCATGCGATGCAGGATTGTAGACATCCATAGCACACAGTCGCCCGTGGCCTCGTCCGTCAGCTCCATGAGCCTGACATGGGCCCCCTGGTGGTGGTGGAAGGACCTTGAAATGTCGTCCACCAACCACAATTCTTCCTATTTTTCTACCAACACCGCCTCCCTGGGGACCACCCTATCTTCACCTGGGAGTTATATGATCAGGAAACTGCCTCTATCATGGCAGTGCATCTACCAACTATCTTGAAGACTCATCACATTTGGTCAAGTAGTATCACACCACATGACCTCACACATCACAAACATAGAAATAGTCCTCCCTGGGATATCTCGGTGCTCTGAAATATCCCCGAACATGTGCCCGAGTCTCATCAAGGCGATACCTTCGGCATTGAGGCCCCGCCAATCGACGTCCTTCTGCCAAAAATATCTGTGTCACTATTGCCTATTCCAGCAACCTGATATGGGTGAGGATGCACAAGAGAACTACGCTAGCACAAATATCCTCTACAGATACCTCGCTCAAACTTCTGTACTCGGAAGTTTCCGTCATAGACCACGACCAAAGAGTACCGAGTGAGGTTTGCGAACCTAGTCGTGTACACAACCACTACCATCACTCCCCGCTGAAGCTCCAGAAACTCCCGAAACCGTAAAAAGCCTAAGTGGGAGGGGTATTACTCCTCAAAAAATAGCTGATAGAAGTCATCCCACAAGAGTACTGACTCATCGTGTATTCGAGTAACCATAGCTCTACCACACCAAACTGCGTAGTGGAAACAAATAGCTGTCAAAGCCACCATCTAACTTGTCAGTGTCCGAAAAATCCTGAAGATGAGGACCACAAACCCTAGCCAACCCTTCACTATCTGAGAGTATGGATCACCATGGAACCTCAGTGGTATCTGACTCTAGAACTCACATAGCATGTCCAGCCTGCGCTCGTCATTAGCCCTCGCTGCCGATACTATTTGTTACTACACAGGTGGAGGTGCTACTGCCTGTACTCCTAGAGAAAGGGTAATCATATGATGGATCTTGAAATGAGGCCTTGTCGCTCATGGAATCGTCATCACGAACCGGAGCTAGTATCATGGATGGCTATCATTTCGGAGACATCCTGAATCCGATCAAGGAGTACTGCTATCAAATGAGCATATATATATCAACAACTATGGAAATATGACTCAAGAAGGACAATCAACGACTCAATCCGATATGATGCATGAACCAAATTCCCTACAGCAAGTGTCTCAACATTCCTATTCGACAAGCGGTTTATCAGGGTACTGGTGAATGGGTACGTCGGCCACCGCACCATCATTGGACTCCTTGGCCTGAGAGACACTCTCGAGAGACATTTACACTATTTCCCAAAAACTCAACCAATTCCCTTTTTAGGGATGTCCGAACAATGACCCAAGGAATGAACCACCTTTGATACCACTTTGTCATGACCCAACCCATACCGGGGCTCGAGCTGCAACTACCCCAAGCCCGCCCTTATAGGCCAGAGGCTGGTGATTACCGAAGGCACAACAAACTAGGGGAGGCCTTTGCCTAAGAAAATGTACACACACACGCGGCCAACTCAATGAAAAATTGCAGATAAAGGAAAGCAAGATACAATACTGCTACAAAAGGGAAACAAAAAAACATGCATCGACCTATAACCAATACAAGTAAAGTGATGAAAAGTACTAAAAAGTAAACTGAACAGTAAAAGGGGAAAAAGACGCTCCCAACCAGAAAGGTGCCACAACCCGGCAACAGGTAAAACGAAAGTAAACGGCTGGTGAGTCTCACACCCTAAAAGTCCTGCCTCGACCACTGAATGTAGCCCAAGCTCCTGTGTCCTCTACGCTCCTCCGTAGTCTCGACCAACATGTCCATCTTCTACAAGGGAACACCAAATGCTGGAAAATACCATGAATGGGTGAGTATAAAGATACTAAGTAGGATGCCCCCAAAGATCGAGGGAGCGACAAAGGACGTACAAAAACGGCGGGTAGTAGACAGAAGAAGAACTGTGCAAGAGTAAAAAAGAGAGAGTGCAGCTCAACCCGCCAAGAGGAAGGAAGCGAACTCGTCCAAACACAAGGACCCAGAAACGGTGAGGAGAAGAACTTCTCATCGAGTCTTCGCTACCTATAGCAGGTGAGTAGACATTCCCAACCAAGAAGAGCTAGACATGGAAACACGTGGCATACCCTGCGTGTCTTCGCCCCTCCTAGAAGGGGAGTAACTGAACCCAATGAGTGGGAACGAAAGTAGGGTGTATATATATGCTAAAAAAGAAACCCAAACGAGTGTGTAAGGGGATCTCTATCTCCAAGCTCAGCCCAATAGAAAATGCCAACATTTCAAAGGATATCCATCACTGATGCCCAACAGTCCCACACACCAAGCTGCCTCATCGCTAAACCGTACACACAAGAGTCCCGCCGCGGTACACACGGAGAAAAGTCACCGAATAGCCTCATAGAAAAGGCTGAGTCTGAAAGAGGTTTTTGTGTAACCCACTGCCCAGCCCCGCTGGAGGGTAAACTCTATGGTGAATGGGTAACCCACTACCCAACCCCACTGAAGGGTAACCCACAAGAGGTAAATGGGTAACCCACTACCCAGCCCTGTAGGAGGGTAAACCACAAGTGGTCAATGGGTAACCCACTGCCCAGCCCCGCTGGAGGGTAAACCTCAATAAGTAAACAGGTAACCCACTGCCCAGCCCCGCTAGAGGGTAAACCACAAGAGTTCAACAGGTAACCCACTACCCAAACCAACTAGAGGGTAAACCACAAGAGGTAAACAGGTAACCCACTACCCAGCCCTGCTGGAGGGTAAACCACAAGAGGTCAACAGGTAACCCACTGCCCAGCCCCGCTGGAGGTTAAACCACAAGAGGTCAACAGGTCACCCACTGCCCAGTCCCGCTGAAGGGTAAACCCAGAACTAGTCCGATATCCCCGCACTACGTGTTCCATCACTGGGTGTCACTATCACTTCTACCATGCATAGGTTCGGAGTGCGTCAAAGGAACCTCTGAAAAATGCCTTTTCATGTTTCCACATTTAATAAGATCTAAAAAGAGGCTCTACAAAGTCAAACATATTATACCATTGCAACCCTCGCAGAAAAACACACGATGTGGAATATTCACTTGCTAGAAATGGGCTTCTGATGGAAAAGTTTCTCAACATCACTTTATGAGCAAACGACGTCTCGTGGGGACCGCACCTCTGTCCCGAAAGTGGTCGGGTGAACTACGTCATCACGAAGCTCTTGAAAAAACATGCTGAAACGACTATTTATCCACCCCAAACCGACGCCTGATGAAAACGGTGTTGTACGATGTACACAACTTACAAGGCGGCCCGTGGTGACCATGAATCTACTCTGGATTCAATGCCTAGAACCTCCCCGGTCAACTTAGTCTTGCTGTCAGGGTCACAACACCACTGACAGTGCCTAAAACGGACTCCAGATGCAGAAGCTGCAACTACCTGCATTATACGCAAACGGGCCCCTATGAGGCCCACACCTCGACCCCAAAAAATGTCATGCAAATAATACCATTTCATTCCTTGCTGATAACCATGCGGGATGGGCTATTCATTTGACCTGAATGGACTTATGAAGCATAAGTCGTAAAAATGCAGCATACGTCCGAAAGCTGCCTCATGGGGCCCATGCCTTGGGACCAAATTTAGGCGGGTATATTGCACCATTACAATCCCCTCGGAAAAACACTCAGAAATGAGTACTCAAACACCCTAAATAGATGTCAGATGAAAATGTGGCGTTTCACCGTAAAGCATGCGAACTAGGCCCTTTGGGGACCACACTTTGTCTCTAACCCGAACGCTTCAAAAAGCATCTCAAAAATTCCACATGAGAATTGGGGTCATGCTGCGGCTGACGGTGCGTCAATCGGACATCCCAAGCAGGAGCTAGGTCCGACACAACAATTAATTAATTAATTAATTAATTAATTAATCATATTTAGCATTTCGTGCCACCGAGCAACTAAACCAATCCACAAAGGTGCCAAACCAACTTGGAAGGACCGTCTCGGATCCGGGGCCCCATCGCCTTTAACGGTGCGTCAAACGGACGTCCGGCTCGTGAAGCCCGTCCGTAGAAAACTTTAATAATAATTTAATATTTTTTAATTAATGCATTTTGGGGCACCCGTTTTCTGGCATAGAACCCAAAATCCCCGGAACCCACTTCAAATAGTCCGCCTCACTGATACGAACTCGCAGCCACAAACGGTGATTCAAACGGACGCGCTGTTTGGAAGTTACGGCTCCCCCAAATACAAGGTGGGCCAACCGGGCCTGTTCACCCCGGCCGGCCCGGTCCGAACCGCCGGCCCGTAGCCCAACCATGGGTCTGGCCCGAACCACTGCGGCCCTCTGGCTACGGCTCACTCCAGCAACACTGGACCCGCCTCGAGTCCGGTTTTCTTTTTCTTCTTCTTTTTTTTAAAACCAGACCGGCCAGTTGGCCGGTCTCCGCCGCTTCGTACAGCAGGACCCGTGATGTGCGAGTCCTTGCTCCCCCAGCAGACTGGCTTTGTTCGGTCTTCCTTGACGCGCCATCAGGACCCACAATGCGCTGGTCCTGGATTCCTCCGCATGCCCGTGATCAATGCCTCGAGATCCTCTACTGAGCGCAACCAGCCGATGCCCCTGCAACACACCACCACCGAACAACGATAGATTTGCCTCCCGCATCTCCGCCATAATGTTCCACGTCCGCGCTACCCATCGTCGCTCCTCCGCTCACTGCTCCGCCGTAATGACAGCCGCCGCTGCCTACTGCTTCGCCCGACCCCCGATGCCACCACCTCGTCTGAACTGCCTCACCGCCGAAACCTGACCACCGCCTCTCCGCTGGACGCACTGCCACACGCCGACCTATCGAACACCGCTCGACTGCACCGCCCCGGTGCCCCTGCTCGTGCCTCCGTGCTCCGCCGCCTCCAGCTTGACCTCCGGCTGCCGCGCCTCGCCGGAACCGAACCTTCGGCCGATCGCCCCGACCACTCCGGTGGTTGGAAAAATTATCCGACACTGGTTCCGGGATCCTCGGGGTCAGAGCTTCACAATGCCGCCTCTCTCTCATCGATCTGAAAATATTTGCACACATCCGAAAATTATAATGGTTGTTTGCAATGAACGGAACCAAGAAAGGGGTTCCAAACATAGATCAAGGGCTGTGTTTGTGCACCCATCGATGATTTTGCAAATAAAAGATGAAAAACAAATAAAGAAGCTGATAAACTAAGTGGAAATTGAATCAGAGCTCAAAAACAAAAGAGATCCTACCTCGTTTTATCCTCTTATCGTTGGTGACGCGTCGACGACGCTCCCACTTCGATCCATCAAGGTTTTGATGAAGACTGCACCTCGATCCAACGAAGAACGATGAAGAAAACTGAAGAATGAATGAGAGAGGGAGAGATTGGAAGAAAGAGAGAGAGAGAGAGTGGAAGAAATGGGTTTCCCCCAATTCCACATTTTTCTATTTATAGAAAATCCACTTAGCGCGGAATCCGAAATCACAGCACCCTCTCATTTTATATCACACCTTGGAAAAACACCCAATTTCAAACTGAACAGAAGTCTTGGATTTCCATTCCAAGACTCTGTTTGAAAGTTATTCAAAAAGGATTCCAGTGATAATAATCACTAAGCCATTGATTTAAAAAGCTGGGTTTTCCCCTGGGTGACATCTCTCACAGAAGGCCCACACCCGCCACTTTTACACCCCACCTAGGGTAAACGACCCTATCCGGACTCAACGATGCCATCAGTTTTCCCATCCAAGCAACCGTTTAGGATTTATTCACGTTTGATATATTAAATGAATAATTTGATAATTTAATTATCCATTTAACACACCTCCAACAAGCGAGGGGTCCGAACGTCCCACACCGACTCATTTTATTTCGCACCTAGGGTAAAAACCGTGTTCTAGACCAAACCGTGGTCTCGAATTTCTGATCTGATCAACCATCTAAGAGATATCACATTTTATTTAGTTAACCATGTGTGCGTAATATAAAAACACTTAACCTTTTTATATAATTAATTCCGGGCACACCGGGCCTCGGAATTGCACTCCATCTAAACGCCCTTCTCTAGAATGACATCAAAAAAAAAAATTCAAAGTCTCAGAGTACTAAAACCTGGATTTTTATAAATAATTTCTTATAGAAAACACTTCCACTTTTATTTCATGAAAAAATTAATTTACTAGAAAAATAATTTTGAGAAATACAATCGTTTATGTGTAAATTTTTCAAAGTAATTATTCAGAGATGAATTTCCATGGGTAAAATTTATATTTTAGTCAAAATAAGATTTTGGAATACCATGTAGAATCTATATGGTGATGGATTTTTCTATATAATATTCTTATAAGCTAGTCCTTGTAAAATCTTCATGAGTATCCAATTTTTTGAACCCCAAAAAAATGATTAGTTTTAGGCTCCTCACGTATTTTTTAGTTACAAACATTAATACTCTATATCATTTTAGGCCACACTAATTCAGAGAGGGTCATAAATTTTAGGCAGACCTGGGGTTTCCTATAGTATATATAGACATCTTATTAATGAAAAAATCCTATATAAAATTTGATTAATGATTATCCCCTTCCAAAAATATCAATTTTATGGCTATTGAAAACCTTTTTTAAAATAAGAACACATTTTTATCATTTTTCTACTTGGTAAAAAAATAACTTTATTTTATGTCAAGTACTATTAAAAAGTCCCTAAACTTATATTATCATTTCATTATTCATATTTACATGATCCCCTTCGATAATGTATTTATTTGAAAATGGGAATTAGGAATATTGTATCATATGTCCATTGTTTCCCCCTAACTAGTACTATTTTTTTTAATATAATAAATCATGTATTCCCTTGATAATGAGGGTCTATTTATATAGGAAAATGGGGAAATATATCTCAAATCAGTATTTTTATCTTGATTACTATACATATGTTCTCATATCTCTTAGGAATCCATTCATCCTACTTTTGTCTAATTAATGAGTTAAAAAAATGGATAGAGAATTTTATTATAATCCAATTCTTTTTTAGTGGATGACATCACTCATGAGTCCTATCAAACGTCCTTATTTATTTACATTCTATATATACTAACTTAAAATTACTTTTTTTTATTATTCAGTCACTTTTGAGTAAAAAGTGAGAAACCATACATGACTTCTAAGACTAAAAACATTCAAATAACCACAATAAAAAAAATCAAGAGCATAAAGATCATTCAAAACCATAAAGGGTACTTTTTTGGTCATTATTCCATGAAATTAGAAGTAACTATAATGGACCTTATGACATGATATTTAGAGGTATACAGTTCCTCATTAAAGGGAACTTATTTATGTGTCTTTTGATTCCCCTTATAGGGATATATAATTAACATTATCTTGTTTGGAATCCCAATTCTTATACAACTACCACCTCTATGGATGAAGATAAATTTTTGATTTCATAACACTATGGATTTAAACTATATAATAAACTACCGATGAGGATGAAGATAAAAAATCTCTTATACATGTATATAGTTAACATCTTATACATATAGTTGTTTTTCATATTGAATGGAATTGATCAATGACTTTGGGAAAAAGTGTAAATATTATTGTTATATGGAATGATTTCATTAATATGTCATAAATATATGTGAGAGTTTTAAACTTGGTAATATAACCCTTTCATAGGATGATCTGACCACCCATCCTATTGAACTAACTGTTCATATTGAAGCATCCTCATTTAATCCTAAAAACATTCTATATTTTAAATGTTGGTTCATTAAAAAAATATAGCCATGAGAGAATGGGGGAATACAAATTGTTAACCCAATGTGAAATTCTTTACTTATGAAATAGATCCATTGAAAATTCATGCTTACTTATGATATTCTACTAATTCATTTCTTTTAATGGAATTCTGTTTACTACATTGTGTCGAATCAAAATGGAATAAAAAATAAATGTATCAATATTCATCAAATTTTAGATTTAAGATATAGTAAATGGTAGAACAACCCATGCTCTCATGTATCCCCTGAATTTGGATCCTTGAATTTAATCCATGACTACATCAGTTACTAAAACCCCTAAAAATAATAGGTTTTTTAACCTAGTGAACTTGTTCAATGCTGTGATGGAAATATACTCATTTATAAATATAATATGAATGGTTTTATCCCAACCATATAGGTGTCTTATGAAATCCTGTATTATATAAATCCCAAAAATTCATTTTATTAATAAAAGATAACTTTGAGATAAGTGGACCCTATCAACACCTTAGACTAATATTAAAGAATCCATATAATGTGAAGAAAAAATTTTCACTCATACATTATGATGGTATAAGAGGATGTTTAATATATCATGATAACTAATTAGGAGAAATCTATGAGGGATTTCATCTACTATATCTAACACAATTACCACTTGAATTCAATTAATTATGAGGTAGTAGATGAAGAAAACAATGATTCAGTCATCTGTAATAATGAAATAAGGATAAGGGATATATAAGGGTTATAAAACTATTCATTATTAGGATTAGGACTCTATTCTAGATGGAATAAATTTCCATAGTAATTTTTCTATTATCCAAATAGTAACTTGAGGTCGATTCCAAATCAAAATCAATAAGTTTCCTTAGTTCATGATATGTTAGAAACCCATGGTTGGTTCAATAATACCTCACCAATTAGGTAAGACAATTACCCATGCTGAGGTCTTCCTAATTTTGATATAGCCAGCAAAAACTCTAGTGATCATCCTTATAGAACTCATTATGAAATTTATGCTCATGAATATGAAAATTACAACTATGGTGGTCCTAAATATTGTAGAAATCAACAAGTCACTAATGAAAAATGACCTCCCCATGGTAATAAAAATGTAGACATTTTTATAGGTTCTCTTTAGAGTCATTATTAATATTATCCTCATCATATACATATAAATATTAGTTATGCTTGGTCTCCCCATGGTATAACATCATCCTATGATCACAGAGTTGTTCTTTTTTATTCTAGTTATAGAGATACTCCCCCAAGTGAATAGTTGAGTAAGAGACTATATCATCCCCTTTCCAATCAATAAACAGTTTGTTACCATAAAGTTCCTCCCCATGTGAGTAGTAAATAGATTGGTAACCATAATGGTCCTGAAATGGAGATCATGTTAATAAGTCTAGGGGTCCTCTCTAGGGTATCTATCACCGAGTTCCTTATTGTTATAAGATATGTTAATATATAATACATCCTACCAAATTTGATAAAATAGAAATATACTACCATGCAGGTCCTACTTATAGAGATTAAATCAACAACGAAAGGGAATTCTTCTAAAAGATAAAAAATTTAAAATAAAAAACCATAGTGGTCCTCCCCAAGAAACAGGGTGTGAATTCCCTCATCACACTGATATTTCTTATAGAAAAACAGTACATCCTACTTTCATAAATATAACCATGTATCACTTACAATAAGTGGAATTTTACAGGATATATTCATCCATTCCAGAAACATCATCATTACCTTGTAGTATTTTGTTTCAATGAATGGGGAAACCAAGTCAAAAGTCATAATTAGCTCTCTATTAGATCATGAAAACCAATAAATTACTAAGGATATATATCATTATCTCATTCCAATTAATGAAAGGGAAGGGGGAAGTCCATTTTGGTTTGAGATGGTTGAGGAAACACTCAAATACGGAAAGTAAAATTGTGATATCATACAGAAGGAACTAGATAATGAAAATACACCTATAATTATCTATCCCATTTCAATATATTGGTATTATTTTTAAGAAAACTTGATCATAAAATATATAAATATTACAAAATTTTACATGAATAACCATTATAATAAACAAAATATCACTCTTTATAATGAAGGTACATGAATGTAAAATTATGAAATAATTATTATTAAATAAGGGTTCATAAATCTAGAATAATGAAATAATATATTGTTCATAACATAATACATGAGTTAGTAAAGTGTGGGAACATGATTAAATAATCATGAGTTATTAGGGCAGGAAATATATACATTTGATAACATAATAATATGAAAAAACTAATGAAATTAAATCATAACATTTTTCAAGGTTAAACACTATAACCTTCTTTTAATATTGAACTATTTTAACCACATTCCCAGAATACATTATATTTTTTCTAACTACATGTTCCCCACAACATTTTGTACCTGTGTTAACCACCCATGCCATATCCTAAAATCATGGGATATAAAAATTTACCCATTTAATTTGTGGGATAAATAATATCCACCCATCAAATAATGATAAAACATACTTATTTTTATGAAATTAATATTAATACATTTTTAATTGTATCATTTCTTAAATATCCGGTGTGGAAGAAAAGAGTTTCATGAAATTTTTTATAATTCATGTTTGTAAGATATCCAGAGAATAATATTTGAAATGAATTATTAGAGAATATCCCTATTTAAGAATAATAGACATGAAAGGATATTAAAATATATTAAAATCACATTCTAATATTATTGTAAATTTCATTGAGAAATATAAAATTCCCATTATATTTTTTTAGATTTTTTTATATTTTAAAAGAATAAAATTTATATAAAAGTGGGAATATGAATTAATTTATAAAATCATGAAATCGTGTAGAGTAATATTTTTAAATAAAAACAAAAACATGGTGATAGAATTCATAAATTTTGAGAACATTAATACATGTTTCTTTTCACATCTTTTTAATGGAAATCAAAGACAATGAAAAATGACATATATTAAAGACATTAAAAATTGATTCATTTGATTATTATATAAATAATATAATTCCATTTAAAAATTATCTTAATTAATCATATAATAATATATAATGAAAATTTTAAAATAAAATAAATAATATTATAATAGAGGAAAAAAATTCCTGATAGGAAAATAAGATAAGGTCTGATCCACCTACAAAAAACCATTCAGTTGAATTGTGATCCAAAGGGAGTTGAAATGGCAAGGAGACATGTAAGACTAAAAAGTAATCAAATGATAAGATAATATACATGGGTTTATATTAAAAAAATTCCACAAATATGCGTTTGTGCATATATTATCCTGATTTAAAAGTGATATTGAAAAAGAAACCATTAAAATGACCTATTTAATGGTGTAAAAATCAAGTGTAACAGAAATTAAAGAATTTTTTTAAACATATATAAAATAAGAGTAATTAAAATATAATAAAATAAAAATATTTGATATATCCATTTTATAAGAATAAATTTCAATAAAAAGGATTCTATCAAAATGAAAGAAAATTATATTAATAATAACCCTTATTACTTTGGTAAACTTTGAATCAAAAGACTCTGAAAGAGATAAACATAGATATAATTTTAAATACCTTTAATTTTATAATAAATATGATAAATATAAATTCAAAGGATATTATTTACACAATATAATGTTAAAAATTTGTTAAATTTTGGGCATATTGAATTTAATGGAAAATTGAGATGTAAAAGCATTAACTTTACTCCACATTTCTATGAAGGTACATTAAACTTATGTATAGAAAAGTTGACTATATAAATAAATTAAATAAAAAAATTATTAACATCTATTAACTATTATATTCATTAATTATAATCATTTATTATAGATATATTATTTAGTTGTTGTTTGTTTTGTGTTTTCATTTTTGTTCGAACTTATGTTGTATTATTTAGTTGATATTTATTTTCATTATTGGATGTGAGGAATTTTGATTGTCTTGACGATTTTTTGTAACAATAATGTTAGAACTTGTTAATTTATAAAAAAATACATATTAGAATACTATTGAATTATTTTTAATATTTTTTATTCAATGATTCATTTATTCATTTATTCCCCTTTCCATTTTATGGATGGTACATGTATGGTTTATGATAATGGAATCTACGATGAACATGTTTTCGATAGTTTAATAATTTGAACAAGTTACTTTATGATGAAAATTTATTTTTTTTCTCCCATAAAAAAAATATTCAGAAAAAAAATTATTTCTTAATATCTCATATTACGATTATTAATTTCAAAATACTTATTCATGTTTCAAAATAATTATGTTGGTATAACATCTTTCATTTATGTTTTTCAACTAATAAAAATGAGAAATTTTTATACAAATGAATGATTAAGAGGTTAGAGTTATATAATATTAGTGACATTTCTATATAAGAATAATTTTATTTAATAAAATAAAAATAAATTGTATAATGATATTTATAAAGAGTTGTGATGATATGGTAACTGAATAAGCTAGGGGTGAACTTAGAGTCATTAACGAAATTACTCTTTGAATTGGGTTCCTTCAAAATAAAAGATCATGCCTCCATTTTATGGCAATGAGAAACCCAAAATCTATGAAGTATTTGGGGGGGGGGATAATTGTAAAATATTAATGATATAACCAAAGGATATGAGTGTTTTTTATTAGGTGGTGGAGAGTTCATCATATAGGTGATTTTGAGTTTAATTTTTACAAATACAAACTCTTTAAATAACATGGAATGTATTTTACCATGGAAAGTTGATCCAAAGTGGAAAAATATGGGGGATATTATACGGTTTGGTTTATAAATCTATCATCCAATACTTTACATATAGTTAGGAATATTTTATTTGAAATACCCCTTAATTTAACCATATTACCTTATATTACCTTTAAATCATTAATTTAATTTTTACCTTAGTGACTTATTTTCATTCCATAAAATGTATTTAACCCTATTAAATAATTTCAAAATGGTAATTAAAATTTAAACTCTCTTTAATCTATTTCAATTTTTTAATATTATAAATTTATCTTCTAAATGAAATGCTAAAATTCATAGATTTTTTTATATTAGAATAATGTGTTAACACTATATGTTCTCTTAATATTATATCATATCAATTAAAAATAAAATTATCGATAACATGTTTTCTATACGTAAAAACATTAAATTTTCCTAAAATCATCATTTAATATTTTTCATTTTCATTTTTATGATAAAAATATATTGGATTTTTTTAAATTAATTGATAAAAAAATCAGTTTTTTTCAAAACATAATTTTTATCACTTCCTATTTAAATTATCTAACTTTTAAAAATTTATTTTTATAAATAAATTAGTATTAGGATCATTAATTGAATTTTATAAAACCATGAAAAATTATTTTTTATCATAATAAAAACAAAAACATTTAGTGAAAGAATTCACATTTTCAAAGTATGGTATTCAAATTAATTGTTTGTAATTAAATATATAATTATTCACTATTTATTAACTATAATAACATTAATTTATTACTAAAAATAATAAAAATCAGTGTATCAATTGGATACCATTATATATAATTATAATATATCCACCAATAATATATTCAATAATAATATTAAAAAAATCATATCTCCCATGAAAAAATATATATAATGATCATATTAAATTCTTATATGTAGCCTTACATACATTACTAGAATTAGTCATCATATTAATTTACATCAATCTCAAAATGTGTATTTTATGTATACTATTTTTAATTCTTTACATTGTTATAATATGAGGTATGATCCTTAATGAAAACAACACGGATAAGGGTTCTATTTTTTTGGTCTTTTTAATTACATTTACTTCTATTACTCTTATAGTTTCATTAAGGATTCTTCAAACTATATTTCCACAATATTTTGATTTCTTTTATTTATTATAGAAAAATATGCCTTTGATAATTTTTATTCATCACGGTGTGTATTATAAGTTATGGAACACACTGTATTTATTTAATGGGTAATACATACAAAAATATTAGTGTGTTTCAATGACATGAAACTATAAAAAAGGAATGTATACCTCATCCCCATCAATATATATATGTGAATATCTATTATCTAAAATCTAGGAACCTGTCATACGAGAGGTTCATCAATCAATTCATGGTGTTATATTAATAGTTATTCCATAATGAACTATTAAATACTTTTGGTATATTGGAATAAAAAATTGAAACATTGTTAGCACCTTTAGTAATCTTTCTTCAATAGTGATGTTTCACTAGATGATTAGTGATACATATCCCAATGTGAATTTCATAATAAGGGGATAATATGGATCCATTCACTTCACATTCTATAATAAAACATACTTTACATAAATATATTACATAAAAATTGTATAATATTTATTACATATCATAACAAAAACCACTCCAGGACCATATAGGTTTATTATCTTTAGAACCTGTGAAACATAAACAAATGGTTCATAAAACATCTATATTGTTTCTCGCTTATTTCATCGTTACTAGAATCCTTTTTGACATATCTTACTTAATACCATTCTTCATGACCTTTGGCAAAGAAACATATGAAAGTGTGAGCACACATTCTAACTAAGGATAAACAAGAGAAATATAAATCTTGTCATAATCATAAGAACATAACAATTGAAAATATTATCATAGATATAAAATATTATAATATCATGTCATGGGATAAATAATAAAAGTTGAATGTAATACCAATATTCATAACAAAATACATGGAATTTCATGGAATACACACATAATCATAGAAAATCATTTCATATTAGTCAAGGCTCATTGTTGAGACCATCATAGTGAAGAAATTCCATTACTGAACCGAGTTCACTCCTTGTTCCAGCCTTGTATTACTGAACTAGATTTACTTTCCATTCCATTCATTTATATCTCATGAGATATAAATATATAACCAATGAATTAGAGGGAGATATATCTCCCACCCAACATTATAATGAAACCATTCTTATGTCTTCCAAAAAACATAAAAACATTCACCATAACATAACCCATGAAATAAAATGGTTTTCTTAAACATCATTCCATCATCATTAATATTAAAAAATGTATTTCCTAAATAAAATTAAATAATAAACAGATTAAAATCATAGTAATAATATGGATAGAAATATAACCCTATTTAAAGAGTGTCATCTTAGATGGAAAATATTTTTGAGAAAATACTTGAAATTAATTTTTGACGAAAATATATTTTCTTATTCAAAAATATATTCCTTCCTTAAAATGACAAAAACTTTCAGAAGAAATTATTTTATGTGAAAACAATATTGTAAGCTAGTATTTTATGCTTCATGGAAATAATGCATTATGAAAGCATAAAAATCCATTCATGTCGTACAAGTAAAAAAACAGTCTTCTCATACTTTTGCTGGAAAAGTCCGAAAGTACCTCGTACCGAAAATGAAACAAGCTTCTATTGATACCATTTAGAAAAAAAATTCACTAATGAGTAAAAAAAATTAAATATTATAGAAGGTTATAATGATTATTTTTAAATATATATTTAGGAAACATGGACTTGGATAATAAATATACCCCACTAAATACTTACAAGTAAACAATCTCAGATAAAAATAAGATTTGCAATGTTATCCCTTACCTTAGGTCCAATATGATTCGTATGTATCTAAACCTCCTATATAATGATTTAAAAAATGTTAATTATTTATTCCAGAATCATAATAGTTGTTATGATATCATTTATGATCATATTTTAACCAGTTTGTTAGTAACATTTTTATTGTTACTTGTTATCCAGGTATTAACTGCTTTATGTTCTAATGCATTTTTTGTTTTGTAAGTTATTATTCCTACTTTTGAGGTTATTTTTATATCATTTACATAATTTTATTAGTATAATATATAAAATATTTATTCATTTATCTCATTTATATAATAATGGGTTAATAAATATTATGTAGAATGAATCACATCGCACCGTGGAGATGGTAAGTCGTACGTACACATGAGCGATGATATCATTTCCATAATTATTGAATGGAATTAAAGTGGATGGTTTATAGTATCTCAGAATAAATATAATTTTATATTAATAATATATATATATATATATATATATATTCCATCATTATACCCATCCATGTTAGGTGGTGGTGAAAAATGGATTACACCCTAGCATGGAGACAGTAAGCCATACATACGCACGTGTGGTGAGTCCATTTTTCATTGGATGGGTAGAAGGTGGAATATGGTTGTTTAATAATCATAAAAACACTTAATTATATAATTACTACTGGATTTATGACTTTATAATGAAACAACTCCTAAGGTGGAAGTATAAGAAGAACGAAGTTTGAAAGAATCGATAAATGATATTACCTCTTCTTCAACGTGCCTAATCTAAATCTCCTCATAGAGCAATAGAGTTGGTAATTGAAGAAGATAATGACTTATATAATGTTTCAAGGAAAGTTTATAAGGGAAATGGGATTTTTTTTTTCGTTCTTGAAGGCTCAAAAATAATTAAAGAGTTGATGGAGGAAGATCCCTTTTATAATTGGGGTGAGGGGCACTTTTGGAAACCTAAAATATATTGATTTATAATACAATAAAAAACCCCTTAAAAACATCATAAATTTCCCAATTTAAAAGATAAGATGATATAGGGTTTTAATATCATCAACCAATAAATTTTAGACATGTGTTTATTTCAATTTAAGAATTATTATTTTAACTAACACTTGGTTGTTCTACTTATTTTTTTTACAAGAGTACTGAATATTCCTATATTAAGCTGGTGAAATATTTAATTATTTGTAGTAAATTAGACCCTAAATTAATAATTTATAACATTTTAGACTATATAATAATTATTTTGTATTTTTTATTTTTCTTTATTATTTTTAAATAATTTAAGAAAACCTTATTTTGAAAAAATATCAATAGTGTCAATTTGACACTATTTATTTCATAGATTTTAAAAAAATAAAAACAAGAATTGAAACTAAAGAAATTTTTTTATTTATATTAACAAGGGGTCATGGTAATCTATAAAATTCATTTGACATTATTATTATGCCAAATTATATTTACTAAAATATTTTTAATAACATTTAATTGATCTCTTCATTAATAAAATAATTACTACCTCAATTTCATGTAATTATATATTATATTAATTTTTTGATAAAATTTTAATTAAAATAATATGATTAAGATAAATACATTACCTTTCATAAGAATACATTTAGTCTAATTTATCATCTAAAAAACCCAACATTAAAAATTCTATAATCTTTTAAAACGTGAATGTGCCAAGTTTATCTTTACTTTAAATTAAATAATATTGTTTCACACAGAATCCGGGGATGACCTCCTGGATGAGAGATTTAAACGTTCCGATCGGTTTCTAACGGGTTTATTCGTAGAACCGGAAACATCCAATGATTCCAAATCCGTTTGGACCTACTTTCCAAAGGCAGGTGCTCATTAGCTTGTGGAATAATGAGGCTTAGGAATTTTCATTGGTCAAGAGGATGGGAGGTCAGACTCATCACACCTTTTTGAGGGGAATTATTGTCTACTCCGGGACTCTCTTTATAGATTTAAGTTATGTTCGTGAATCCTTATTACATTACCAAGTATAAAATGAGCTTTCCTTTAGTTTTAACAATCCATGATTAAATATGCAAGAAATTTAGAGAATCTTTTATATGTATTCGAGGTTCTTCATCAATAGAGAATCATCTATATCTGTTTAGGGATTCTTGGTCAATGGTATCCTTCAAAAACATTTATATAAAAGTCTCTTGGTCATTATGATGACCAGGCTGGTTTTAAAGCCACTCAGTGGGGCACTTGAAGTTTATCGTCATTCAGAAAGACATAGATTATTTCAAAGTTGGGATCGAACACATAAATGGGCTACCTACGTATCCTTTGTTTTGGAAAAGGAATCAGAACCCACGTAGTTCAAGTAATGGAGTATGATGTTTATGATTGATGGCTCAAAGATGAATGTCATAATTACTTTTACACTCTAAGCTCACGTGAGTCATGCTCGGTGTGAGAAAGAAGAGGTATTGGTAAAAAATAGACAATTGTGCCATGAAAGATGCAATCATAAGAAATTGTTTGGGGCTTATGTATGTATGACTGCCCAAAATAGATGAAGGTTTAGGATTTACTTTTAGAGAAAAAATCCAGGAACAGGGTCCATAAAGGTATATGTGCTTTATGGAGATTTTAATACTCTAATCTTGGGGCTTACTCCTAAGGAGGATGCCCAAGTTAGGAGGGGACTTATGATTGGGTTTTACTCCTGAAAAGGAAACCCAAATCAAGGGTAAATTAGGACTAGTTAAGAGAAATTTAAGGGGGCTTGAGGTTTACTCCTAAAAAGGAAACCCAAGATTATGACTGGGACTTACTCCTAAAAAAGGAGGCCCAGGTTAAGGGACTTGGGGCTTACTATTGAAAAGGATGCCCAAGGTTATGACTGAGTCTTATTCCTGAAAAGGAGACCCAGGTTAGGGATTAAGGTTTGGGGCTTACTCCTGAGAAGGATTCCCAAGACTATGACTGAGTCTTATTCCTGAAAAGGAGACCCAGGTTAGGGGACTTGATTGGGGCTTACTCCTGAGGAGGATGCCCAATATTATGACTGAGTCTTATTCCTGAAAAGGAGACCCAGGTTAGGGATTAAGGTTTTGGGGCTTACTCCTGAGGAGGATTCCCAAAATTAGAGGACTTGATTGGGGCTTACTCCTGAGGAGGATGCCCAAGTTTGGGAACTTTAAGAATTTGGGGCTTACTCCTGAGGAGGATGCCCAGATTAAAGGTTTTTATAACTGGGGATTATTCCTGAAAAGGAGACCCAGGTTAAGGATTCTCTCATTTTAAAGGATGAGGTTAAATGAACGAACTCTCAATCTTTGGTGACATAAAGATATTTAAATCCTTAGGTTTTGAGAGATATTCCACAGAATTCCTTTCAGATAAGGAAGTCAAATCAAGAAATAATGCCATAAATGGATTTGAAGAGTGTCTTGAATACTGAATCTTGAAAAGGAAAGGTGAAACGACTTGAGAGGGGTAAAATGGGAGAGATGGGCACCCAAAAAGATAGGGGCGCGCAAGTCTTGCAAGGCGCACAAGTCTTCCGTGGGCGCGCAAGTATGGTCGCGTATGTATACCTGCGCGACATAGAGTGTACTTGCGCGATTTTCAACCAGCATTGAAATACTTGAGTGAATCTTTTTAAAACCCTTTATAATTTTCTTGAGGTTCTTCCAGAAAAGGGACGCGCAAGTTATATTGAAGGAAATAAGTCGGCGCGCAAGTTTTTGATAAGTTTCAACACTTAGGCCTTCCTTCTTCTCTTTAAATCTTCCGTTCTAGGTAAGAAATTACCTTAGAAGTGTTCCGGAAGCTTTGAGAAGAGACTTGGGCATCGGGAGCTTCAATCCGAGTTTCTGGGAAACGATCCTCTCGAACGAGGGGCCCACAGGGTCTATTTATAGGCAAAAGAAGACCCCGGGCGGTTACCGAGCGGTTACCACTTAGGTCGCGCAAGTCCCTTGCGCGACCAAGGTAGCCGCGCAAGTACACTTGCGCACCAGTTATATAACCTGCGCAGTGAGGTTGCTGTTGATCCTTTCTTCCTTCCTTTGTTGATTTTTGATGTTTTCTTCAAAGGCTGAATCACTTTGAGCTCAGATATTCCCTTTTCTGATCTTTAGATTCTGTGACGAAAGGAGCGTCAACAAAAGTCCCCCCTCAGAGTTGGATCCGGAGAGAAATGAGGATTTGACTCTGAGGAAATCGAATCCATTCAAAGGAAAAGGGGGCGCGCAAGTCTTTCAGTGTGCAGAGAGCGGCGCGCAAGTTTGCGTCGCGCAGGCTTTAAGCGCTCTGGGTACGGAGAGGAGGTTGGCTTCCTGGCCTATAAATACACGGCCTCACCTCCATACGAGTATCCGGATTTCCGGACTTCATACCTTCTCGAGCTCTCGCCGCGCAGGTCACCTAAGCCGCAAAAGTCTCTTTTCCACTGTTCCCTCACTATCGCGCTCCTGTAAAGGTATTCGTACTTGCGCGGTTTATACTTGCGCGTCAAAAACTAGCGCGACACACAAAATACTTGCGCGCCATTGTTTAGATTTGCGCGACTTAATGCCTTGGCCATTTTTTCTGAATTCTTTCACAAATTTTATGAAAAATAAACCCATTTAAGAGTTAAATTTGTTCAACTTTTGTGTAGATTCAATGGCTCCTGAGGGAATTGGAACGACTGATGAACTGGCTATCAAGCGGATTGATGACATGATGAACATTATTGGCCATGATTACTATGATATCTGCGACAGCACTTTCCCAGATTTGGATAAGTACTTGAAGAAATATCATCTTAATTTCCCACAGAGCATCTACCTGTCTCTGTGTGTTCATGGTCATCTGCAAGGAGTCAATGTTCCAAATGCAAACAATTATACACCTGAGATGCAGCTGCACTGCTACTTCTCTATTTCGGTTATGTTGTGCATTAAGAGTAACAACAATGGTGTGAACTTTCAAATTCTTCCTCCATGTCATTTCCTTGCAGATATGAAAATGGAAAACCCATGGGCTGAAATGTTTTCCACTAATGGTTGGTGGAGAGAAGACAAACATGGTATTAGAGCAATATCTGAAAAGAGTACTCTCTCCAAATGGCTCTTTACTTCCAATGCTCCATTCTCAAATCCATGTATCCATCTTCCAATTCTCTTGGACAGAAACAGAGTCACTGTTTGATCAGCAGAAAATTTTCTCAAACCGCACTCAAGAACATCCTTTTACAATTGTTCCAAGAAGAGCTGGTATCACTGCATCTCTTATTGTATCTAGTTGAATGAATGAATTCCAGGTGGTTGCTAATGAAGCTCGGGATGTCGTAAATCAAATGAAGTGTTATGTTGAAAGCCTCTTTTAATTCTCTAAAAAAAGAGAAGAGACTCCAGTCTGTGGATGTCCTTCTAACTCTTATGTATCAATGAAAAACACTTTTGTCTTCAATCATTTGTACCTGCATTATTTTCACTACCTGCTTCAAATTTACTTAAGCCAATGGGCCTAGTAAGCATAGTTTGGTTTTTTACTAGGATTATTACAAATAATCCTACAAACTTTGAACCTTTTAACTGCTCAATATTACCTAAATCATACAAAAAATGTATATTTAGTGAGCTGGAACTTGACTTTTATTCAGAGTTCCTTTGTCTTTTGTGTGGCCAGTTTAAAGTCATGCACGCCGGACATAAAGGGGCTAATGTTTAAGGTCAAAATAGCTTTGACCGAAATGGATTAAAATGGATTCAATTCCTTGAAAATTTATCTGAAAACATATTACCATACTCAAGTATGAGGGAAAAAATGTAAACTATGGCTTAAGAATATTTGAATCTGAGGAATGATATGAAAAAGAGTTAAAAGGCATTAGAAGAAGTAGTTTCCAAGAATGAAGTTACTATTATTTAACAAAACCCGTTAGGGGGTTGAAATATGCAGGGCCACCTATGGGAATTGGCTGCATGGTCAAATAAATAGCATCTTTTGGCTGACAAGTCTGTTATGTGGACTGTTTATGCAAGGCCACCTATGGGCACGTGCTGCATAGTCAGGCTAAAGAACTCCCAGAAATTTACTTTCCTAGTGCTAAAAGCCAGTGAATGTTTATGGAGATTCAAATTTTCTAATGTATAGAGTTTGTTGTATGGAAAGATGTACTTGAATATGGAAAAGATATTTCCGAACAAGAATATCGAAGAACTGGATGAATATCAATCCTACAAAGGTCTGACCCAAATGTAGGGAAGAAGAAAAAACCATAGACTTGAATACTTTCAGATCATGAAAAAGGATATGGGACAAATATGTTAAGGATGGCTATTTTCTGTGGATCCCTACATACTCTCGTTTAAGACAAATAAGGACAAAAGAGGCATTCTTCCCAAGAATGTAGTTACTATTATTTAACAAAACCCGTTAGGGGGTTAAAATATGCAGGGCCGCCTAAGGGAATTGGCTGCATGGTCAAATAAATAGCATCTTTTGGCTGACAAGTCTGGTATGTGGACTGTTTATGCAAGGCCACTTATGGGCACGTGCTGCATAGTCAGGCAAAAGAATTCTCAGAATTTTGACATTTTTGTGACTAGAAGTCCTGAAAAGGGTTATGAAGATCTGAGAATATTTAAGGTTAGGATTATAATACATAAATATGGGTATTGTCCAATGTATATAGAGATACATAGGTCAATGAAAACCATAATCATGTTGTGGCTGGGTCCTGAATTGAAATTTTGGACTTCACTACGTATCTCATAAGAATGAGAATCAAGCCATACGTAGTTCTTGAAATGCAGTTTAACGTCGTGCAGGACGAAAGTATGAGTGATCTTAGTTTAGGGTCATAGAATTTGGACCATAATAATGAATACACAGTGTCTGTTTTCATGAGGACTTTTCAGCCAAGGGACTGAAAGTGAAATTTGGGGTTAGGCCCAAAAGACTTGGGACTGGATTCGAGGGACACTCGAATGTTCCTACGTATCCCATAAGGATGGGAATCAAGTCCACGTAGTTCTAGAACTACCCTTTGTAGAAATTTGGTTCGTACATGTGAAGGGTGAAAGGGGACTTTAGTGCAATGATGGTTTAACCTGAGATAAAATGTTTAGGCATTACCATGTATGCACGTAGTCTTTTGAAATAAGACATGATTGAAGAAATCAATGTCAATAATGGTTCCTTCTCAAATGTGGAAATCAAAAAAAATATTGTAGTTTATTGTCGTACCGGACAAAAGTGTTGTATAGTTTAACGTCATATAACAAGGACGAAAGTGAATCAATGTAAAAAATATTGATTCTAGGGGCGGTTTCATGAATCAACATCATATGAGATGGTGGTGAACCGATGTGAAGAGATTATTTTTGGGCTTGAACCCTGGGAGGTTGCCTACATACCCAGCCTGGAGGGCAAGGATCAAAGTCCGTGTAGTTCAATTAAAGAATTAATTAATGATCATGTTGTTCTTGGGGACAATGATCTAATAAAAAATGTTGTTGGGACTTACACATGGTTAGTGGCCCAAAGGGAGTGTTATGGTTGATGTTCACTCTAAGCTCACGTGAGTCATACTTGGTGTGAGAAACAAGAGGTAATAACAACCTTAACGATGCACAGTTTAATGTCATGTAGGACATAAAAAAGGGACTATGCAGTTTAAAGTCTTGGAGTTAGGACTATTGGTGCTGCACAGTTTAGTGTCATGTAGCAGGGACAAAATAACAGTTTAATGTCATGTAGGACATATCAAGGACTTTCTATACAGTTTAGCATCATGTAGTTAGGACGTCACAGTTTAATGTCTTGCTGGACCCGGGATGATGCAGTTTAAGGTCATGCTGGACGGTTTAGGGAACTTTTTCACAGTTTAATGTCGTGTGAGACGAAGTTGCAGTTTAAAGTCATACTGGACCATTGCTGTATAGTTTAACGTCATATAGGAAGGACGAACTGGTGCTTTACAGTTTAAAGTCATGTAGCTAGGACTAAGGTGAACCAATATGAGGATATCAGTTCTCGAGACTTTTTACAGTTTAACGTCATGCTGGACGATGAAAGTGCAACACAGTTTAATGTCATGTTTCTAGGACACAATATAGTTTAATGTCATCTCGGACAAAATACAGTTTAGTGTCATGTAGGACAAAAATATAGGAATTTCTATACAGTTTAACATCATGTATATAGGACATAATATAGTTTAATGTCATCTCGGACAAAATACAGTTTAGTGTCATGTATGACAAAATACAGTTTAGTGTCATGTAGGACAAAATATAGTTTAATGTCATCTCGGACAAAATATGAACCAATGTGATTGTTTTTTGGATCTGGGAACAATATTTTGTGTTTATACAAAATACTTCTTCAGAAATCTGGCATTAGTTGGAGTCGTGATGTGTTCTCCATCCATTGAGATTAGAGAATATGCTCCATTGGAGTAGACCTTATGTATTGAATAAGGTCCTTCCCATTTTGGTTCAAGCTTGGGAGGCTTCTTTCCTGGTATCATTGGTGCTCTGAGAACCAATACCAATTCTTCCTGAATGAATGAACGAAGATGAACTTTTTTGTTAAAAGCTCGTGCTATTCGATTCTGATAGATTTCCAAGTGGTGCAAAGTGCACAATCTTTTCTCATCTAACTATTCCAATTCATTCTACCGCTTTTGGGATTGCTCATCTGTAGATAACTGATCACAAATGGCTATTCTGAGTGAGGGCAATTTAACTTCAATTGGCAAGACTGCTTCTGTTCCATATACCAATGAATATGGAGTTGACCGCGTTGCATTGCGAGTGGTAGTCCAATAATCCCATAAAGCATGAAAGAGTTTATCAGGCCATGACCTCTTATCTTTATCCACCATCTTTTGCAGTATATTTGAAAGAGTCTTGTTGAAGGCCTCTATCTGGCCATTAGCCGCTGCATGATATCGAGATGAATGTTTGGACCTAATGTTGTATTCTTGATACAATTTCTTTACCTCAGAAGAACAGAAGTTGGTGCCGTTGTCCGTCAATATGGTATGAGGGACACCAAATCTAGTAATGATGTTAGACTTGATGAAGCTAACAATGCATTTAGAACTGACTTCTTTGAGAGGTACTGCCTCTGCCCATTTGGAAAAGAAATCAGTAGCAGTAAGAATGTACTTAAACTGCATGGCCGTAGCTGAAGGGTAAGGTCCCACCACATCCATTCCCCATGTGGAAAATGGCCATGAGTATTTAGCTGTATGAAGCAAATCTGGAGGTTTATGAATGAAGTTGGCATATACTTGGCATGAATGACACTTCGTTGTGAAATTAACACAATCTTGTATCATTGAAGGCCAAAAGTATCCAAGCCTTCGAATTTGATCAGATAGTCTATGTCCAGACTGGTGGGCACCACAGACTCCTGCATGCACTTCTTTTATGACATCCATTGTCTCTTCACCATCAATACATCTGAAGAGAACTCCATCAAAACCACGTTTGTAGAGAATTTTCTCGAGGTGGTTTGGGCTATCATAAAGAGTAAAATTGACCACACATCGCCGAATTTGTTCTTTCTCGGCTTTATCAGGTGGAAGTGTTCCATTTTGAAGGTATTCCCTGATAGGTGACATCAATCCTGTAGTATGACCATACGGTTCCGGAATGGGACTAATTTCATTAATTTCCTCTGTTCTGACTTGAACATAAGGTGAAATTGCACGACGGTGGGCAATACAGATGGTTGTTTCGTCCCGATTTGGATCTGCTAAAGTTGTGGCTATATTATCCAGTGCATCAGCTTGAGCATTTTGTGATCTTGGGACATAAGAAAATGTCGGTTCTGAAGGGAATTCCGACATTAACTCTCTGACGTAATCATACAAAGGGATTAATTCTTTTTTTCTGATGGCATAATCCCCATTGACTTGTTTGATTACCAGGTCTGAATCACCTTTCACCTTTAAGTGATTCACTTGTCCTTGAAGCACTAACTCCAAGCCTGTAATGAGAGCTTGGTATTCAGCTTCATTATTGGTACCACCTTCCCACAACAAAAAGGAATAAGGTAACACTGCCTTATCTGGAGAAATGAGGACAATTCCTAAACCAACTTTGTTGAATTTAGGATTTTCCATTTTCTTCCCTGTTGGACTTCTAGAAGCACCATCAAAATACATTTCCCATGTTTGAGGACACTCTTGAATAGAGAAAACTTCCTCATCAGGGAGTTCGATATCTGAATACGTGTCTTCCACTGAAGGATGTTCAGCCAGGAAATCAGCTAGAGCTTGGCCCTTAATTGCCTTTTGAGACACATACTGAATGTCGAACTGCTGTAGAATTACCGCCCACCTTGCCAGACGTCCTGTAAGCATTGGACAACTAAGGATGAATTTGAGAGGATTATTACGAGATACCAATTGGACCTCGTGATGTTGTAGGTAGTGTCTCAGTTTCTGAACTGCAAAGATTAATGCTAGGCAGCACTTTTCAATACTTGAATACCGGGTTTCTACTTCAAGCATAGTTCTACTGAGATAGTAGAGACTATTTTCATTCCCAGTATCATTCTTTTGAGCGAGAAAGGCACCCAATGATCGCTCTAAAGCTGTCACATAGAGGATAAGAGGTCTACCCTCAATAGGTGGCATGAGTACTGGTGGACTCAAGAGGTATTTCTTGAGAACATCAAATGCTTCTTGACATTCTTCACTCAACTGGTATGTGACTCCTTTCTTCAATAATTTGGTAAAGGGTAAACTTTTGCCTGCCAAATTGGCGATGAAACTCCGAATATAGGCTAAGTGTCCTTGAAGTCCTCTTAATTCATTTAAATTCCGAGGAGGTGACATACCAAGGATTGATTTGGTCCTCTCAGGATCGACTTCAATACCACGATGGCGTACAACAAAGCCAAGGAATTTTTCTGAGGTTACCCCAAAAGCACATTTTAAGGGGTTCATCTTCAAATTATGTTGTCGAAGCTTGTGGAATATGACTTCCAAATCAGCCAAGTGATCAAAACTTTGTTTGAATTTAACCACCAAATCATCTACATATCACTCAACAAACTTCCCTAAAAGAGGTTTGAAGATACGATGCATGGCGCGTTGATATGTTGCACCTGCATTCTTTAAACCAAAGGGTATCACCCGGTAACAAAACACACCTTGAGGAGCTCGGAAGGCTGTATATTCCTCATCTTCTGGGGCCATTCGGATCTAATTATATCCCGAATATCCATCCATGAAAGAAAGTACTTCATAGCCAGCCGTCGCATCAATTAAGAGTTCTGTAATCGGAACTGGGAAATCATCTTTAGGACAATACCGATTAAGATCTCTGAAATCGATGCAAACCCTATTTTGTCCGTTCTTCTTCTTTACAGGGACAATATTAGCCAACCACTTGGGATATTGAACTTCTCGGATGATGTTATCTTTGATAAGCTTATCCACTTTAGCCTCAATTTTGGAAGCATAGGTTGGGTGTTTTCTTCTCGCGGCATGCTTGAATCCTCGATGTTCTTTTGGTAAACCCAAATGATAAGTGGAAACATCAGGATCAAGGCCAGGCATCTCTGTATAATTCCAAGAAAAAATATCTTTATTTTGATTTAGAAAAGAAATATACATCTCTTACTCTTCAAGGGTCATGGCCGCACTAATTAAAGTGGGGCGTGGATCTTTCTCTGTACCCAGATTTACTTCTCTGAGTTCATCCACAGTGGTAGAGATACCCTCTTCAAATGCTGGAGGAGCATCTCTAAGATCTTCCTCTTCCTCTTCATCATGTGTTATTTCTTCCATTTCTACTTGCAAAGTAGATGAAAAAACGAAATTCTCATGATCATAAGAGATGTCAAAATTTTCACATTTTGAAGAAGAAGCTTCCATTTCCGACCCTATTGATGATAAAGGGTCTTCTTTGGGAAATAAAGAGGAGATTATGGATTGAGAATCAACATCATTATTCACCTCTGGTGTTGCTATAACTTCTTCTGGCCTGATTAGCGAAGTATAGACTTGTTGGATTTCAGCAGACGAAATGAAAACGTCACCACTTATGCTTTCATCACTGCTTGGTAAGTTACCAATTTCTCCCATGTTATCTGGCTCGATTGCCGTAATTGACATTATGGATATTTCCATAAGAGTATTTTTATTTTGGCCTATTTTGTCAATTTGACTGATAGGTAACACATAATCTATACTCACATGTGAAAATGGATTTATTGGAATTTTTTCCAAACCATATGGAGCATTAACTTTGGTAATTTCCTTCATTGTAGATTTTTCTCTTCCCTTCTTGTGATAAAATTCCACCTCAATGTATTGAGACTCACATGTCTTGAATGGGGCCTTATCACCATACAATGTTCCAACTTGACCATCGAAACAGTATTTGAGACATTGATGGTATGGTGACGGAATACCTGCATGTTGATGTAGCCAGAGTCTTCCAAGCAAGATATTGAAAGCTGAGTCTTGATCAACAATCATGAAATCCGAATTGGAAACAAGATCTCCAAACTGAGTTCTGAGTGTAACTTCTCCCAGTGGTTCTTGTTCATTTTTATCATATCCTTGCAACATCATGGTAGAAGGAGATAAATCAGATTCCGTGAGGCCCAATCGACGAAGTGTACGAATGGGCATGAGGTTGACTCCTGAACCATTGTCAATGAAAGCTCTTCGAACATCTATACCATTGACTTTTCCAGATAAGTACAAAGGTTTTATGTGCCCATGCACAATATCATCTTCATCTTTATCAGTAAAAGATATCACTGCATGGCATTCTGTAGGAATATTCTCTATGTGATAGATTTCAGCTGCAGTAATTTCAGCTTCAAACTCTTGAGGACTTGGCAAAGCTTCGATGAGTGCTTCCCGAAGATCTTTTGACAGATTCAAAGCATCCAAAATTGATAACTTGGCTGGTACTTGGGCCAAGTGTTTCAATATATCATACTTTTGATCTAAAGGTCTGCGTTTCCCAATAGGAATATGCGGTTTAGCAGGTACCTTGGAAGCAGATGCTTTGGAATCTGATGCATCTTGTATTGAAGCTGGCAACATCCTTGGTTTTGGAAGATTAGACTGATTAGATCCATTTACTTGCTGAGATAAAGAAGATGGAACTTTTAATCGGTCTTCCAAAATAACTGTGCCGAAACTAAGTTGGCCATTGGCAGAAGAACTTGCTTGTTCTTTTTGAGCTCGCTGAAGGGCTCTACCACGAGTTTCTGCTGCATATACAGTGCTAGCAGGGGTAGAATTAGAGTAGTGGCTTCGGAAAGATCCACGTCTTCCCCTATATCCTGAACCTCTAGAACTTCCTCGGGTTCCCTTATTTTATACAGGGAATTCAGGCTCATCAAGACTGGAATATGGATCTATTAATTGAATCATATTAACAGAACCAAAGATTAACTCTTCGTCTGATAAAGACTCTGTCTGGTTAGCCTGTTTAGGCTGTGCCGTTTGATGGGGCGGTGCCCATTGCTCTGAAGTAGATGGCATGAAATCTGCCAGAGTCAAAGACAATTTAGGCTTTGATACATACTCATCTTCTCCTGATTCCTCTTTATTCTTTGAATTGAGCTGCCCTTTTGAGGATTTGTCTTTTGATGGAGGCTTTACTGCAGCTTTTGTAGGAGACACAATTGGCTTCTTCAATTGTGTTCGCAAAATGGAATGGGTCCGATTGATTGTCTTTCTGACCATCCAATTATCATATTTTTTCGCAGTTTTGCTTTTGACTTCCTGCCACTCGCCTCCTTCCTCTGGATCTGTAGCGGTAATACATGATACATGAGTTGAAGAACCCTTCAATTTGACTTGTCCCAAGTCGACCATCTTTTGCAGGAGGTTTTTAAAGACAAAACACTCCTGGATGGGATGCCCCAACATTTGATGAAAGGGACAATAATTGGGACGGTCTTCATCTCCTTCCTTGTTTGGCCTCTTGGTCACTGGTAATTGAACCAAATTATTTTCCAGAGCTGAAATGAAGTAACCAGGAACTTGCTCACTTCGGAAAGAGTATGGTTTACTCTTCATATCCTCAAATTGTTTTCATCGTTGATCTTTTTGATCATTTGGACGAAACAACCTTTGTTGTTGGCGTTCAGGAGGTGGAGGCCTTCGAGAAGATGAAGGTTTTGAAGTAGAAATAGGTACAGGTGCTTGTTTAAGCATAACTGTAGCAGTTTCTGCTTTACCCATTCTTCTTCCTGGAGCTGATGGAATTACATGAGATTTAACCTTAGCCTGTAAAGGGGAATCTTCAATCTGTTGAGCGATTGAAGTAAGGTCTCGAAACCCTCCTGTGTATTTCACAGGGATCAATGGCGTGCGTAATTCATCATGCAAATTTGCCACACAGATTGGCAAAAATTCCTCCTGAGGGAGTGCTAAACTCAAAGAATAAGTTAATCCCTTCCAACGAGCAATGAAATCAGAGACTCTTTCATTCTCCCTTTGCTTGTAGTTTGTAAGATCGAAAACTGTCGTTTTTGGCAAAGTTGACCTAACTGAAGAAGGAATTTTTGACGAAGATCCTCCCATCCGATGACTGACCAGGATTGCAAGCTTGTATACCAGACAAAATCTGGTCCTTGCAAGGTTCGCACGAAGCATCTGAGTTTCACTGCTTCTTGCTGCTCTGGAGTTCCCATCATAGGATCACAACAAGACACGTAATGCGTCAAATGTTGTTCAGGGTCGCCTGATCCATTGAAAGTAGGGAAAACAGGGTTTCCAAAACTGGATGGAGGAGAAATTGAATCTACCCATTCAGGGTAAACTTTCTTTTCAGGTTAAACTTGCGCCTGTTTCCCTTCCATAGTTTCTAACCGAGCTGTTAATGACTCAATAATAGTTATTAACTTTTGAGAAACATCAGGTTGAACTTGGTTTTGGGTAGGTGCAATGAATGGAGTTTGGACAGACGTGGTGGTTAGTGCTGCAACTGATGGTAGTTCTGCCAACTGTTGTTGCGTTTGACCTGTAGGATTAGACCTCTGTGGGTGTACTGATAAAGGAGGATATTCTTGATCCATCTCAGTAGTTACAACAAATTCCTTCGGCTGTCGGACTTCAGCATTCTTAAGAAGAAGACTACTCTGAAGTAGTTCTGCATTCAACCTTCTTAATTCTTTCATTTCTTCCTCCTGTTGTGCAAACCATTGCTCTAATGAGAGCGATTGATCTCCTTCAGAGGAAGGGTGAGAAGTAACCTGATTCTTTTCATTCCCCTTATTGGATCCTTTTCGGAGAGGGGGAAGTGGGTTACTTGAAGGAATACCCAGATTTTGGGTAAGCCTTTGATTACGTGTGCGCACACCTTCTTCATTTAGGTCTGTGTGCGCAACTTCTTGAGCAGGAACCTCTTCGTCTGATCCCTCTGATTGAGCCTCATCTGGTGAATCAGCAGCAACGACATTGATGACATTAATGGATGCATATTGCATGGAATCCTTTCTATCAGCATTTCTATGATATTGTCTTCTTCCATGTCCATGATGAGACATGGAATTCCGTTGACTTGATCCCTCAGGAACTTCTTGGAGAACTATCACTTGGAGAGAATCTCCTGATAGCTTGGCTCTTCGTTCCTCTTGAGGCTTATTCCCTAATCGAGAGAATACTGACTTTCTCTGAGGGAGGGATTGAGGATTTGAAAAAGTCCCCAGTCCCGTGGACTGGGGATGTTCCTGCTGCTTCTGCTCAACTCCTCGAATCTCATTTGTTGACTCTGAGGGTTGGGTTAGAGAAGTCCCCAGTCTGGCAAGCGGGGGTGTCTCTTGACATTCTACGTCTGAGATCTTCTTAAAATCTCTCTTAATCTTGCGAATCTTAGTTCAGAAATTAGCTGGATGCATTAACCTGTATCCACCTTTATCACCTGGTTCAACAGATCGTTGGATGATTTCCGAAACTTTTGTCATTTGATGACGTGTTTTCTCCAGACGAGAGGCTTGTGCAATATTCTCGCCTGCTTGATTTAGGAGAAATTCAACAACTTGTTCTCTATATACTTGATTTTGAGAGTAACTAGTTGAAGCATGTTCTTGAGAAAGCTTTTGATTATGAACAAAGCCCATTGGCTGTGGCCGGCCATGGACAATAACATTGCATGAGACCATTTTCGGCGGGCTTTGCTGACCGGAAATCACTATGAAATGTAGTGCTCCGTGAACACCCCATCCTCTGATATGAACATCAGATGGAGCATTGGAAATTAACTGACGCAATTTTCTTAGTGCGCCAAGGAATGAACGTTGAAGGGTTCTCTGTTGCTTTTCAGCCTTTGGATACCGAGAGACTGATAGAGATGCCAAATCAATCTGACGTTGTAACCCTTCTATTATCTTAATATGATTTTCATAATCACCATAAGATAATACTTTCTTCTTCATTTGAAAAAGAGTCTTCCATATGTTGAGACGAATATCATGGATTGCATCATCCGTCAACATCTTTGGAATGTCGTACTGGGAGTCAGCCAAAGGCCAAAACATGACTGGTACTTCACCTTTTGCCAGTTTTTCCTCATGTTCAGCATTTCCTCTTTATCATTAAATGAAGATTCTTCTACCTGTTTGGACCAGAGTTGGTGTTTCCATGTTGCTTCATCGGATTCAACAAGATTGGTAGAGAAATCACTATTCATGCTGGAAGATGAATGACCCATGGATGGTTCGGAGAATAACCTGAACCCCAGGCTATCTTCTGATGGATAAAAGAGTTTCACCTGCCGATAGTAAAGCATCAAACATGACTGGTTTTACGTTTGCAAGTGCCTCGAGATAGGAGGGCTTTCTCGTCACTACATTGCCTTCTGAAGAATTTTCGAGACAATGTGAATCACTACTACAGAGAGGACTTTCGCAGCGAAGTTCATCATCATGAGGAGGACCGTCATGATGGGTTAAAGCAAAAGATGAAATCTCTTGCTCCTTGGTCTTCTGACCACACAGAGGGTTCCTGTGGCTTTCATCCGAAAAAGAAACTTCAAGATTGACCGAATTTTCATGAAGCAAGTCTTCATGAGGAAGTGTCTGTTGAAGACCTTTAGAATTAATGTTCCCATTATTGGGAACTGAGGGAGTAGAATCTTTAATTCCGAAAGATAAATGTCTGAGGGCTTCAAGAACTCCAGCATCGAGCAAGGCTTGGTTACAGATTGGCCTTTGATCTCCTGACTGTGCTGGGCGGATCTTTTTCTTAGATGCCTTCTTACTCGCTTTAGAAACCACTTGATGACGAAAGTGATTGCTCTGAGCAGGTGTATGTGCCTGATCAGGAAAGATGGTCATGTTAGGCTGACGATACCCACTCAAATCAGGTGTATGTTCCTGACTTGGTTGTCTGTTTGATATGGGGGAGTATGCCCCATAACCCTCTTGGAATGGAACAGATGTGTGTGTCTGTTCCGGAGTGAATCGTTGATGTGTCACTCCACTGCTAGGGATAGATTTATGTGTCTGTCCCTGAGATGATGCTGAAGCTGTTATGATATCCTGGCAAGCATCCAGAATATGAGCAAGAATTTTCTTCTGCTCTTTCACCATTGACAAAATATGTTTGGTGACTTCAGCCGCCGGAACGGGGATATACGTCCATTCCGGGCTTGGAGTAGGTGTATGTGCCTGCTCCTGTCCTCCTTTTCCTATCAGTGAATCCTGACAGTACTCAAGTGTGGGGGCAGAGAGTTGAGTCTGCCCCCTGTTTGTCGTTGGTACTTTCCGACTGACTTCTCCGTGCACTACCAAGTGAGACTGTTGGTAGGCTTGATTAGTATTAGCAGGTGTATGTGCCTGCTGATTACACTTCGCCAAACGCGGTTGACGAGATCCATCAAATGTAGTCAGACGAGCCTGATGACTAACTGGTGATGTATAAGCAGGTGTATGTTCCTGCCTATGGTACTCCGCTGGAATTGCCTGGCGGGATCGGCTTGATGCTGCAAGACGAGTCTGCTGGACAGCGGAATTAAAACGGGCAGGTGATTGTGCCTGCTTGTTATTTGCCACCAAGTTAGGTTGTTGGACTTCTCCGGAGATGGCAGGGATGACAACCTGCCAATTGTTAACCGGATTCCGTCTCTGGTGGTTCATCTTGCCTGCTCGGGTTCGAGGAACCTGAGCTGAATGCCTGGAGTCGGTACCCTCATAATGTTGAGGGCGCACTACCGCACGAGTCTTGCGGCGATTGTTGATGGGAGCCATCGGGAAGGACTCCTGTCTTTTTGAACTAAGGCCCTGAGGGACCTGCTCATTCACTTCCTCAGAGTAAGGGAGTGAATGGAAATTGCGTTCCGGGGATAACGACCCGAAACGGTTGGAGACGGTAGTCAGCACCGCCTGCTTCTTGATTGCTGGCCGCCGTTATCCAGACGACCAGGTAGAGTTGTTAACTTAGAGGGCTTGACGAGCGGCCTCCAGAGTTGGGATAGTACCGTTGCGATGGTACTCCTTAACCAGTGCATTAGAAACCCAGCGTTGAAGACGCTGAGTTGGTGATGTCATCCTCAGAGCGGATGACGTTCCACCAGGAGTAGCAGCATTGGTTTTCACAGCAGCAGACCTCACAATAGAGGTGTTCACAGCAGCAGTATTCACATGGGTGAATTTAAGGAAAGCCATTTGCAGAAGATGTTGAGAAAAAAAGGGTTCCTGTTCCATATAACAGACGTAATCAAGATGAATCCGGCCACTGCATCTTTTGGATGAGCACATGTCAATGATTGCTTTGTTGGCCCAAGGGGCCTAACAAATAAGAAGAACATCACTTTAACTTGGTTAAGGATTCACGTCGGGTTCACCATTTTTTTTTCGCATGGAATCCGGGGATGACCTCCTGGACGGGAGATTCAAACGTTCCGATCGGTTTCTAACGGGTTTATTCGTAGAACCGGAAACATCCAATGATTCCACATCCGTTTGGACCTACTTTCCAAAGGCAGGCTCTCATTAGCTTGTGTACAAATGAGGCTTAGGAATTTGCATTGGTCGAGAGGATGGGAGGTCAGACTCATCACACCTTTTTGAGGGGAATTATTGTCTACTCCGGGACTCTCTTTATAGATTTAAGTTATGTTCGTAAATCCTTATTACAATACCAATTATAAAATGAGCTTTCCTTTAGTTTTAACAATCAATGATTAAATATGCAAGAAATTTAGAGAATATTTTATATGTATTCGAGGTTCTTCATCAATAGAGAATCATCTATATCTGTTTAGGGAATCTTGGTCAATGGTATCCTTCAAAAACATTTATATAAAAGTCTCTTGGTCATTATGATGACCTGGCTGGTTTTAAAGCCACTCAGTGGGGCACTTCAAGTTTATCGTCATTCAGAAGGACAGAGATTATTTCAAAGTTGGGATCGAACCCATAAATGGGCTACCTACGTATCCTTTGTTTTGGAAAAGGAATCAGAACCCACGTAGTTCAAGTAATGGAGTATGATGTTTATGATTGATGGCTCAAAGATGAATGTCATAATTACTTTTACACTCTAAGCTCACGTGAGTCATGCTCGGTGTGAGAAACAAGAGGTATTGGTAAAAAATAGACAATTGTGCCATGAAAGATGCAATCATAAGAAATTGTTTGGGGCTTATGTATGTATGACTGCCCAAAATAGATGAAGGTTTAGGATTTACTTTTAGAGAGAAAATCCAGGAACATGGTCCATAAAGGTATATATGCTTTATGGAGATTTGAATACTCTAATCTTGGGGCTTACTCCTAAGGAGGATGCCCAAGTTAGGAGGGGACTTATGATTGGGTTTTACTCCTGAAAAGGAAACCCAAATCAAGGGTAAATTAGGACTGGTTAAGAGAAATTTAAGGGGGCTTGAGGTTTACTCCTAAAAAGGAAACCCAAGATTATGACTGGGACTTACTCCTAAAAAAGGAGGCCCAGGTTAAGGGACTTGGGGCTTACTCCTGAAAAGGAAGCCCAAGGTTATGACTGAGTCTTATTCCTGAAAAGGAGACCCAGGTTAGGGATTAAGGTTTGGGGCTTACTCCTGAGAAGGATGCCCAAGACTATGACTGAGTCTTATTCTTGAAAAGGATACCCAAGTTAGGGGACTTGATTGGGGCTTACTCCTGAGGAGGATTCCCAAGATTATGACTGAGTCTTATTCCTGAAAAGGAGACCCAGGTTAGGGATTAAGGTTTCGGGGCTTACTCCTGAGGAGGATGCCCAAAATTAGAGGACTTGATTGGGGCTTACTCCTGAGGAGGATGCCCAGATTAAAGGTTTTTATAACTGGGGATTATTCCAGAAAAGGAGACCCAGGTTAAGGATTCTCTCATTTTAAAGGATGAGGTTAAATGAACGAACTCTCAATCTTTGGTGACATAAGGATATTTAAATCCCTAGGTTTTGAGAGATATTCCGCAGAATTCCATTCAGATAAGGAAGTCAAATCAAGAAATCATGCCATAAATGGCTTTGAAGAGTGTCTTGAAGACTGAATCTTGAAAAGGAAAGGTGAAACGACTTGAGAGGGGTAAAATGGGCAAGATGGGAACCCAAAAAGATAGGGGCGCGCAAGTCTTGCAAGGCGCGCAAGTCTTCCGTGGGCGCACAAGTATGGTCGCGCAGGTATACCTGCGCGACATAGAGTGTACTTGCGCGATTTTCAACCAGCATTGAAATACTTGAGCGACTCTTTTTAAAACCCTTTAGAATTTTCTTGAGGTTCTTCCAGAAAAGGGACGCGCAAGTTATATTGAAGGAAATAAGTCGGCACGCAAGTGTTTGATAAGTATCAACACTTAGGCCTTCCTTCTTCTCTTTAAATCTTCCGTTCTAGGTAAGAAATTACCTTAGAAGTGTTCCGGAAGCTTTGAGAAGAGACTTGGGTGTCGGGAGCTTCAATCCGAGTTTCTGGGAAAAGATCCTCTCGAACGGGGGCCCACAGGGTCTATTTATAGGCAAAAGAAGACCCCGGGCGGTTACTGAGCGGTTACCACTTAGGTCGCGCAAGTCACTTGCGCGACCAAGGTAGCCGTGCAAGTACACTTGCGCGCCAGTTATATAACCTGCGCGGTGAGGTTGTTGTTGATCCTTTCTTCCTTCGTTTGTTGATTTTTGATGTTTTCTTCAAAGGCTGAATCACTTTGAGCTCAGATATTCCCTATTCCGATCTTTAGATTCTGTGACGAAAGGAGCGTCAACAAATATAGGTGCCATAATCACTTCTATAAGACTCCAAATGGTCAATAATTATACCCTTGTATGGTTATGGTTGATATATACTCGACTAATATGTTTTTCTCAAGTGTTTGGGCCTTTAGTGGGTTATTAATATTTTAATAAAATTTTTTATATTGATTTCTCATCAATTAATTAATTTTTTCATAATCCATGTATAAGTCTTTAAGGTAATTATTTATTTACTAAAAATAAAAAAGAAATTTCCATGATAAAGAAAAAAAATTAGATTTTAAATGATTATTCATAATCTAATTATCTTCTATATAACCTTATATTAAAAATAATTTAATTATTAAAGTTTGAGTGAGACATATTTAAATTTTCTTTAAATAAAATAAATTAAATGCCCTAATATTATTAAAGTGGGTTCCAATGGATTCCATTTTTACCCATTCATGTTTTAGGGAAAATTAATACTATAAAATTATATTAAGACAACTTTTAGGGTAATTTAATAATATTAATTTTACACATAATTATTGATTTACCCTTTTACCGTGTCAATAAAATTTACCAAAGTTACTATTCATATTTCCCAAAGTAAATAAATTTATTTACATAATTTGGACCTACTAATTTCATATATGGAATCCATTATTTGAAATTCAAAACACTTAATTTGCAGTAATTAATTTAAAAGTAATCTAATTGTTGATATCTGAAAATGGGTTTTAAATGTTAAAATATTTCAAAAGATTTAAATGTTTTTACATCTGGATTTACTATAAAATTAATTTAAATGACCTAAATTATATTAAATGGTAAAAATATATTATTTTTATACTTTTAAAGCATTCAATAATATAATTTTTCCATATAAATTGTTTCAATGTACAAAAGTTATTTTCAATTAAAAGTTAGCGTATTTTTAGTATTCCTAAAAACATTAAAGTTATTAGAAAAATATCCAAAATTAATCAACAATAAATTTTTATATCCTGCTTCAAAATAATATGTTAATTTTGTTATATAAAAATTATTAATGAGTCAAAATGCTAATTTATAAGGGTTTCCCCATTCAATGGTGTAAAATTAACCTTAAAATAGGTTTTTATACATGAAATAAAGTTTTATTTGTACCATATGACTACAATATCCATTGTATGAATATAAAAAATATATTTTTAAGTATATTACACATATATGTCTCATTAATTTCGTTACCAAAAGTAATTCACTCAAAAATTCAAATATATAATTGATTAATATTTTTAATGAATAATTGATAGCCAAAGAATTCACAATGCATTTTCACAAGTTAGTAATAATTATTCCCACTAACCTAATAGATATTATATAATGGTAATTTTATAATAACGATGTATCATTGTTCGTTTAAACTCACAATTTCATGAAAATCCATCTAGTGAAGAATAAATATTGTTTAAAGAAAATATTTCATAAAAAACATCTGGGTGTTACACTCTACCACCCTTAAACTGATTTTTTCCTCAAAATTCATCACATGGTAACAAATTTATGAGGATACCTATCCCTAATAATATCCTCAAGTTCCCATATAGCTTCTTCAAATCAATGGTTCCTCCATAAAACTTTAACCAAGTGAGATGTTTTGTTTCATAGAAATTTTTTGCAATGATATAGAATCTCTACCGGTTGTTCTTCAAAAAGATATTGCTATGGCGGTATGATTTCTGAGCCTACTACATGTAAAGGATTCGGTATGTACTTTCTTAGGAAATATACATGGAAAAAATCATGAGCTTGAGAGAGATTCGATGGAAGCGCCAATCAGTAAGCTACCTTCCCAACACGATTGATAATTTCAAAAGGCCTGATATACCTAGGTCTCCACTTACCATTCTTTAAAAATCTCATTTATGTCCTCTAGGGATATAATAATAGAAACACATTATCAGACACTTCAAAATCTAGGTCTTTTTTTCGGTTTTCAACATAACTTTTTTTCTGACTCTAAGCTTCTCTTGTTTGTTGTTGAATATATATGACCTTCTCTTCCATTTAATCGACATGATCAGGTCCTAATAGCTTTAGTTCCCCAATGTCATCCCATAATTATGGATATATGAACTTATTTCCAATGAGGGCTTTATAAGGATCCATATGAATACTATAGTGAAATCTATTTTTGTAAGAAAATTCCTCCAAAGGTAGGTGTTGATACCAACCACCTTTGAAATCCAAATAGAATGTTCTCCACATGTATTCCAGAGTTTGAATTGTCCTCTCAGACTGACCTTCTTCCAGAGGATAATAAGTAGTGTTGAAACATAAATCTCTATCCAGATCATGATGACGAATTTTCCAGAACATCGAGTTAAACCTTATATCCCGATCAGATATAATGGAAAGTGTTATGCCATGAAATGATACCACTTAGTTTATATATATCCTGACATGCTGATCAAGATGGAAATCCTCTATAGTAGAAATGAAGTGTGAAAACTTCATAAAGTGATCAACTATAACCCATCTAGCATTATGGACTTTATATGTTTTGGAATGTCTGACAATAATGTTCATAGTGATGTTTTCCCGTTTCCATTCTGGTATGGGTAATGGTAGTAACATCCCCTTAGACTTATGTCTCTTAGCCTTAAATTGTTGACAAACCAAGAACTGAGGGACATATTCAACAACATCTCTTTTCATGCCATCCCACTAGAAATACTCCTCTAGGTCCTTGTGCATCATTGAGATTCCAGGATGAATAAAGAATAAATAACTATGAACCTCATCCAATGGAACAATATTTAATTATTTTATGGGTGGAATACAAATGTGATTCCTAAACCTTATTATTCTATCACAATACAGGTTTGATTCAAGAACATATCTCACCTTCTTTTATATATCTCCATCTTACTTATGCACCTCCTTAATCATCACATGTATTTATGGTTTAACATTCATGTGTTAAAGATAATATTTCACCCCTTCCATTAAAATAGGAAGATCCATCATTTTCCAATCCATAAATTTTTGGTATTTCATGATCCTCATCATGGATAAGCTAACATGGTCTTTTCAACTCAAAACATCTTCCACCTTGTTCATTTTTCCATGGTGGTAATGTATTGATCAGTCGTAATCTTTAATTAACTCCTTCCATATTATTTGGTGCATATTTAGATTCTTTTGTGTGAAAATATACTTCAAACTTTTATGATCAGTATAAATATCACACCTTTCTACAAAGAGATAATTCCTCTATATCCTTAATGAAAATATTGCCACAACTAACTCCAAATCATTAGTTGGGTAATTTTTCCCATGAATTTTAAACTGTCGTGAGGCATAATTTTTCACCATATTAATTTTCATGATAACACATCCCATCCCCTTCTTGGATGCATCACTATAGATCACAAAAATTTATCCACTACAAGGTAGTATGAGAACAGGTGCACTGAATAACCTTATTTTTATCTCTTTAAATTTCTAATCACACTCCTCTATCCAAACTAACACAATTACTTTTAAAGTAAACTTGGTGAGTGGATTATATAATTGTGAAAATTATTTCACAAAATGTCGATAATATCCTCCATAACCAAGAAAACATCATATCTAAGTTACCATTTTTTATCTCGACCATCTTATAAAAACCTCTATTTTTGCTGGATCCACACATATCCCCTCTCTTGAGATTATGTGACCAAAAAAAGAAACATTTTGAAGCACAAATCCACACTTGGTAAATTTGGAATAAATATTCTACTTTCTTAGGGTCTTCAGTACAATTCTCATGCGATCTCTATGTTCTTCATTTCTCTGTTAGTATACAAGAATATCATCTATAATGTCTACCACAAGATTCTCAAGATAGTCGCTAAAGACACTATTCATTAGATCAATAAAGATAACAGAGACATTAGTAAGTCTAAAAGGCATCACTATAAATTCATAGTGTCCATACCTTATACATAATTCTATCTTTGGTATATCCTCCTTTTTAACCCTTAATTTATGATATCCTGAACAAAGATAAATCATAGAAAAGTATTGATCTCCACATATTTTGTCAAATAATTCATCAATGCAGGGAAGAGGATATTTTTTCCTGATAGTGATTTTGTTATGTTCACAATAGTCAATACAGAGTATCATTGTTCTATATTTCTTTTTATAAAAAATAATAGGTTCTCCCAAAGGTGACACACTAGGGTGTATGATTCCCTTATTAATATTCTATTGGAGTTGCTTCTTTAATTCTTGAAACTCAATTGGGGCCATTTTATAAGGTGTCCTTGAAATAGGAATAACCCCTCATATGAGTTCTATTTAAAACTAAACTTCATGATTTGGTGGAAGGACCAAGAATTACTCTAGAAAGGCATCATAAAACTCTCATACAATGGGTTAATTCTTAATCATGATTTTCTTCCCACCCATTTTAGAAAAATAACCATCATTTATAGAAATCAAAACTCATAAGATGGAACAAATATCTACTGGAAGGTTATATTCATCCTTGAATCAATAGATGATCATAAATTGATCTTGAATATGAAATGTGATTTTACTTCCTTGGAAATTGATATGATATTCATATAGAAAAATACAATCCATTCCAAGATTCACATAAAATTCCACTATAGGAAAAATCATAATATTTATGAGAATCACTTTCCCACAAACTTTAATAGGAGAATAATTAAAAACATCATGTACAACCTATGTTCCATTAGGAGTTGTCAAAACTAAATCAATATCTAATTGTTGAGATAATACGGTGATACCCTTAAAAATTCTACATAAATAAAAGAGTTGGTGGATCCAGAATCAAATAAAATATTTTCAACTTTACAATGGGTGGTAAGTGTACATTTCACCACTACATTATCATACTCCACATTTCCGATAGTGATTGCATGTGACATTCCTTTTTCTTTGTCCTTAAGAGATTATTGACGTCAATCATCATCAATAAACTGTGGATTGGGGTATTGATTAGCATAATGACCCATTTCATTGAACATGTAGCATTGATGTTTTGGAGGTGCATTTTATGTGGCGTTTAATATTTTTTCACATCATTATACATCTTTTTCAAATCACATCTACATTCCACTACCTGATAACCCTATTTTACACACATAAAAAATTTACTTAAACCGTTAATAAAATTACCTAAATATTTCTTTCAACACATTGAACATAAGGGAAAACTCATCTTCTATTTATTGTGGTCTTTATCTTTTCTTTTGAATTCCATTTTTCTATTCTTATCAAACCCATATGACTAATGGGTTACTCCAATATACATATCAACCTTGAGAGAACATCAAAAAATTTCCTCATTGCTATTGAAGTCCCTTATGGATAATATCATTTGGAGACTTGAATTTAAGCCACTAAATAATCGATCAATTTTACTCTCAAGTTGGATAATAATTCCAAAATCGTACCTTGCATTCCCTATAAAATTTTATTAATAGGTACCAATAGATTCATCATCATTTTTTTTATGTTCAAGAAACTCCATATCTATCTTTTTTCAAAAAATAATAGGACAATACATATTGAGAAATAGGTTCTTGAACTTACCTCATTCTATGTATTCGAGTTCATCTCTTTGCCTTTTATTCTTGATAATATTATACCATTGATCATCTTCACCTTCAAAATGAAATACTGATAAGATGAATTTATCATGTTTAGAACATTTTAAAACTAAAATATCATTTCAGTGGTACTAATCTTTTGTTCAACCATTAATGGATAAGAAGACCAGCAGAATGAAGGTGGATGTTACCTCAAGAAGGATTAAACAGAATGTTTCTCCCTTTTTTTCTCATTTGGAAGTTTTTTAGGATTCATACCTTGATAATGTTGTGTGATCATGGATACAATAATTTTTATTCCATCTCCCAAAACCATTGGTTTCTTGGGGGGAAATTATTGGATTTCTTATCACATTCATCATTAACGTGGTTCCTTCCGGTTCCAACCATTGACTAAAACCAAGAAGCATCGTGTGAGAAACAATAATCAAAATGGGAAAACCACATAATTCAAGAATAAAATTTCAATTTAAGACACATTAGGTTTTATCCTAGGTTTTAATGAACATATCTAAAACACCAGGATACTTAGACATTTTTTAGGGTTATTACAAAGGTTCTCCCATCTTATATTCCAAAGGTTAACTATACCATTTCTCTAATACCAACTTTAATGGCCTATACATTACATATAGATATTAATTAAACATTGAATAATATTTATTACATAAAATAAATAAAACCACGCTGGTACCATAAAGTTTTAGTGTCTTTAGTAAATGGGAAATATAAAAACTGGTTCTTAGAAAATTAACATTTTATATTGCTTATTTCATCATAACTAGACTCTTTTTTGACATATATTACTTAATACCCTTATTCATAACCTGGGGAAGATAAACATATGAATGTTTGAGATCAAACTCTCAGTAAGGGTAATCAAGGAAAATATCGATCATATCATAATTATAAGAACATAACATTTGAAAATCATATCCTGGATATAAAAGATCATAATATCATGTCATGGGATAAATCATAAAAGTGAAATGTAATCCCAATAGTCATAACATAAGCCATAAAATTTCGTGTCATATACACAAAAACATAGAAAATAATTTCATATTATCCAAGGCTCATTGTCGAGACCATCATAGTGGACAAATTCTGTTACTGAACCGAGTTCACTCCTTATTCCTGCCCGGTATTACTGAACCATATTTACTTTCTATTCAAATCATGTCTATCTCATGAGATATAAATCTTTACCCTATGAATTGGAGGGATATATAGGTCCCACCCATCTCATAATTAATCCATTCTTATATATTCCAAAAAACATTAAAACATTCAAAATAGCATAGCCCATGAAATTAAATGGGTTTCTTAAACATCATTCCATCATCATTGATATAAAAAAATGGATTTCCTAAATAAAATTACATCATAAAAAATATCATTTTAATAAAAGGTATATAAATATAACCCTATTTAATGCGTTTCATCTTATGTGGAAAATAATTTTGAGAAAACATTTGAAATTAATTTAGGAGGAAAATATCATTTTTTCTTCAAAAATGTTTTTCTTCTTCAAAATGCCACACAATTTTAGAAAAAATTATTTTATGGGAAAATAACATTTCATTATTATATGGTAAGATTCAGGTAAATGAATAATTATTAAATAATAAAAATTTGTGCATGTCGTACTAGTTAAAAAATTATTCTTCTCATACTTTTTCCAGAAATGTCATAAAGTACCTCTTACCGAAAATGAAAAAATATTCTATTAATAACGTTTAGTAAAAATTCAAAAATGGATAAAATTGAATTTAATAAATTAAATATTTATATAAAGAATATTTTTAAATACATATTTATAAAACATGGATGTGGATGATAAATATACCCTAGTAAATACTTTGAGTAAACAATCTCAGATAAAATGAGATTTGAAAAGTTATCCCTTAAATTCGGTCTGATATGATTCATTTGTATCCTAACCTCATGTATAATTATTTAAATAATGTTAAAATTTTATTATATATTCATAATAATTTTTATGATAACATTTATCATCATATTTTAATCAGTTTTTTAGTAACATTTCATTATTACTTGTTATTCAGGTATTAACTGCTTTATGTTCTTATGCTTGTTTTATTGGGTAAGTTCTTATTACTTTTTTTAGGTTATTGTTATACCATTTAAAACATATTATTAGTATAATATATATCATATTTATTAATTCAAATCTTTTATAGAATCATTCTTTAATGAAGAGTATGTAAAACGAATCACATCGCACCATGGAGACGATAAGTCGTATGTACGCATGAGTGACGATATACTTCCCATAATTGTTGAATGGATTGAAGTGTATGGTTTATAATAACTCATAATACATATTATTTTATATTAATAATATATATATTTACTAATTCCATCATTATACCCATACATGTATGTTAGGGGTCAAAAACGGATTACACCATGATGTGGAGATAGTAGGTTGTACGTACACATGTGTGGTGATTTCAATTTTCATAGGATAGGTAGACGGTGGACTATGGTTGTCTAATAATCATAAAACATATCATTATATATGAACTACTATATTTATTACTTTATAATGAAACAAATCATGAGGTGGAAGTAGTGGAAGAATGATGTTTGAAAGAATCGTTAAAGGATATTACATATTCTTCGACGCGTATCTTCTAAATATCCTTTTATTTCACTAGAGTAGGTATTTCAAAAGGACCAGTACCTCTATAATGTTTCTAGTAATTTTAGAAGGGAAATGGGTAGGGTATTTTCAATCTTTAAGGCTCAAAATGAAGTTAATAGTTGAGGGAGGAAGTGTACTTTTATAATTGGGGTGAGGGACACTTTTGGAATCCGCAAAAATATTAATTTATAATAAAATCAAAACACACCTAAAAACCTCAATAATGTCCCAATTTTTAATATTAGATGATATAGGGTTGTAATATTATCAATAAATAAATTTTATACAACTTTTTATATCAATTTAAGCATTATTATTTGAATTAATACTTAGTTATTCCATTTAATTTTTAACTGTGGTGACAAATATTTCAATAATAAAAGGGAGAAATATTAAATTATTTGAAGTCAATTAGACAAAAAATGAATAATTTAGAAAATTTTATACTATATAATAATAATTATATATTTTTTTAAAAAATTATGATTTTTAAATAATTTAAAGAAAACCTTATTTTGAAAAAATATCAATAGTGTCAATTTGACACTATTTGTTTCATGGAGTTTTAAAAATATAATAATAAGAAGTGAACCAAGATACAAATATTTTATTATATTTATAATGGGTCAAGGTTTTATATAATATTAATTTTACATAATAATTATCACAAATTATATTTATTAAAATATTTTTAATAAAATTTATTTGATCTCTTTATTAATAAAATAATTACAACCTCAATTTTGTGTAATTATTTTATATATTTTTTTGTTGAATAAAAATTCCAAATAAGATTACATGAATAAGATAAATTCATTATATTTCATAATAATACTTGTAGTCAAATTTATCATCTGAAAAAACCCAACATTAAAAATGTTATACTCTTTTAAAACATGAATGTGACAAGTTTGTCTTCACTTTAAATAAAATAATATAAGTGTCATAATCTCTTTTATAAGCCCCCAAATGGTCAATAAGTCAACCCTAGGATGTTTATGGTCAATATATACTCGACTAATAAGGTTTGGTCATGTGTTTAATCATTTTAATTGTTATTAATATTGTACAAAAAATTGTTTTATTGAATTCTCATCAATTAATTTTCCATGATCCAATTATAAGTAATTAAGGTAATTATTTACTTCCTAAAAATTAAAAAAAATTGTAATAATAAATAAAATAATTTCAGATCTAAAATGAGTATTTATAATTGAATTTATATTCTATATGACCTTATATTAAAAATAATTTAACTATTAAAGTTTGAGTGAATCATATTTCAGTTTTATATGAATAAAATAAATTAAATGTCCAAATATTCTTTATGTGGGTACCAATGGATACCATTTTTACCCAAGTAGGTTTTATGTAAAACTGTAGTCATAAAATTATATAAATTTAAAGTGTTATTGTAATTTTATAATAATATTTTTACCCCTAATTACCTGATTTATTACCGTGTTAATAACATTTAATGAAGTTACTATTCATATTGTCCAAAAATAAAATAAATATATTTAAATAATTTAGACATATTTATTTTATATATGAATTTTTCAAAATTATAAACACGTAATTTTCAGTAATTAATTTAAAATTAATCCCGTTGTTGAAATGAAAAAACGATTTTTAAAAGTTAAAACATTGAAAAACATTGAAAATTTTCACATCTGAATTTAATGTGCAATTAATTTCAATGACCTACATTATATTAAATTGTAAAAATATTTCTCTTTTTACTTTTAAAACATTTAATACAATAATTTAACCATATAAATTATTTCTAGGAAAACAAATTATTTTCAATTAAAATTTAGCATATTTTTACTAATCCTCAAAAATGAAAGTTATCATAAAAATATTAAAAAATGTATCCAAAGTAAATATTATATCTCAATTTAATATAATATGATTATGTTGTCATGTAAAAACTATTAATGTGTCAAAATTTTAATTTAAATGTGATTCGCCATTCAAAGGTGTAAAAGTAACCTTTAAAACTAGGTTTTTATACATTAAAAAGAATTTTATTAATACCCTATGACTAAAATATCAATCCTCACAAATAAGGCCCAAGGGTTGAGTTGGAAAGCCATTTTGAAGGTCTGGAAGTTCAAGAACAAACATTGATGCATGAGGAAGATGATTTAGGTGATGGTAGTTATAGCCAACTCTTAGTGGACAGTTTAGACCGTTTCCAAGGGAAAGGTCCCCACAGCCTTCAGAAGGAAGAATGGGAAACAAGGAAAGTGGGACTCAGGGTAATGCATTGTGGTCCAGTGGAAAAATCCCAAGGGATGAAAAGACAATTCTCACTTACTTGAACTGATGGAAACCAGGACATCCAAGAATGGTGGATGTACGAAAAACAAAGACCCCCCAAGGCGGGGAAAGTGGAGATCCAAGCAGAGAACCAAGAGTGGCAAAAGAAGATGTAGGGGAGTGTTTGAGGATCATATTCCACTCCAAGGAAGAAATTAATGAAATATTATTTCGGAGAAACGCCTCAAATGAGGAGATTTTAAGGATTTATGAAATAAGGTAGCTGGTTGGGGCCAATAAAGAGTTAAAGGAATGGATAGACAAGAAAACCCGAATCATCGCCCAGGGATTCAACCAAGGAAAAATAACCCTCGGGGAATTCACCCAAATAATGGACAGAATGGTTTCTCACCTCGATGAATTTATCAGGGAGGATCCATACACCCATGTTAGTACTCTGCACTAGGAATTATATAGAGTTTCTGACTCAAATAGTCTTAGTCTCGTGTTTAATAATTTTGTGAGCTCTTTCAGTTCATAGTGGTCCTTGATTTCAGAACTATGGTTTCCCACTTTCCCTTAAAGTGGCTTAATAAAAATTTATATTTGGATGGAGGACTAAAATAGAAATTGGATGAATTTCAAAAATATTTTTTTAAGTACATAACACACACACATATATATCATTAATTTAATTACGAAATGTAATTCACTATAAAATAAAAATATCTAATTGATATATATTTTTCATAAAAAATTGGTAGCCAAATAATTCACAATGAATTTTCATAAGTTAGTTATAATTATCAACAGTAACCTAATGGTTATGTTATAATGGTAATTTTATAATAAGGGCATCTTGTGGTTCATTTAAACTCACGATTGTGTAAAAAAAAGATACTGAAGAATAAATATTATTTAAAAAACATTTCATAAAGAACATCCTAGTGTTACATGTTCCATCCATTTACCATGGTAGTTTAGTCAAGGAATATTTTAACATCATTATCTTAGGTAAAAAGTCTGGTATTTTCTCTACATATACTAGTTGGGTAGTCTAATGAAATAGAATCATCCCTAGAGCACATAATTGAGGAAATAAAAGAGAATAATAAATTGTAAACTTATGAATAAATCTTATATAATTGTGAATTAGGTATATAATATGTGAAAATAAAATACCTCAAAATTTGATCCATATTTAAGGATTGATACCACTCATGTAGATCAGTAAACACACACACTTCACCCAACTCATGCTTGAGTGTGAGACCAAGAGTAAAATATAATTCATCAAATACTCTTGAAGAAACATATATCCAATCCTATCTCATAAGTTTAAGTAAAAATTTACCTCCATATCCACCATTATAACAATAAAACATACAATGATGTGTAGCCATGATCATAGTTAAATATGTTTCTACACATCCTATAAGAATGATGGATTCCTTTCTCCCATTATAATAAATTAAATATGTTTAAAACTAAAATTATATAAATTAGAATAACCTTTTAGTTTCACTTCAAAATTACTTCCCCTACTAAGGTCAAATTCTTATGAAAATTATAGGAGATTTTCTTAAGATCAAAATTTTGGAATGATTTCCAGCATCTGGTTAACATGAGAATGAAGGGAGGGAATTGGAGCATCAAATGGGTCATGATTCAATGATATTTTCCACTATGTTTGGGATAAAAAAATATTATGGTCTATCCAATGAGGGATAATCATTCCCTGATGAGGATCCATAATACTTTATTGTGTATACGGATTTGATCTATACTAGTCAGTTAAAATTAGTAAATTTTATATTTGTGAACTGCATTGGTGATATAGAGAAAAATAGTGTAGCTATATCTATATCCCACCCACCTGTCAAATAAATATATCATATTTCTTTCTTAAGATGAAATAAAATTGTTTATAGTCAAGCTATAAAATTTTATGTGACATAATTATTGGTTCTAAGAATTACAAAAAAATGTGATGGGTGGTGCCCAAATTTTATTTTTTCCATGATCAATGATCATTTTGACATTCACATAATTATAAATTTCATACTCAATGGAATTGAATCAATGAAAATATACAATGGATATAACACTATAACTAAGGGTTAGATTAACACATATTATTTATAATTAAATTAAGCAATTAGAATAATTACCTTATGAGAATTATTTCTTCACTGATGGACCGGGAAATAGATCTTCATTGTGTCATCATTACATTGTAGGAATCAAGAGAACATTCCATATAGTTGTGATCCACACATGTTTCAAAAATCTATGAACATCACCTTAGGAATATCATCGTGCTATCATGTTATATCATATTACTTTTATCATTTTCCTTTCATCACCATGATAATAACTTAAAAATTGTTCTTATTGATCTCTATAGACTAGATAGTGGATGGAGGTGGAATATATCTCCTTGTTCATGAGAGTACTCTAGAGAGGGATCTAGCTAGGGCTTGAGATGATTATAAAATACTATCATTGTGCACAAAAAAAATAAATTATCTCTCTTAGAGAAATAATATAATTGGGTTTAAATACCTCTACAATTTAGAAATAAATATTTAAACAAGTATCTTTTAATATTAATTTAATACCTTATGAAACCCCATATCTAAAATACTATTAATAATTTTTTTTCTTGACATGTTCTTAACTTGTGAATTAAATTAAATATTATTTAATAAAATAATATTTATTATTTATTATTTTTCACCAGGCATAAATACTAGGTCCACCATTCCCATATAACATTTATCAGACTGTGAATAATGGTTATTTATTTAATAAGTAAATATCACTGCATTATTCCCCAATAAATAAATAAACATTACATTCACTAAATAGAAAATAAAAATTAATTAAATAATATCCTCACATTATATTATCTCGAATAACTAGTAACTCTATATATGTGATCAATAAAACATGAATAATTATTTAACATTGTGTTTAATAATATGTATTAAACTTATTAAATAATAAATATAAATATATTATTTAGCTGAGATTATGGATACACTTAGTGTGTGACCCTATATGCCTCTTTCATAGTGACATTTAGCGAATTAGACTAATGTTCAATGTTAGAATATAGATATATACCAAGGCACCCATAGAGAAAGAAGTGAATGTTGTAATGAGATAAAGCCTCAAATAAAATCATAAAATGTAATAAAATCCCATTATCACGACATCTCTAAAAAAGATGGTTTCACACTAGTGTCATCAACCTATGTGATCAAAGACTCGTTATTTGACTTTCTAGATATCATACTTTCCTATAAAACATCGTATAAATGGATATATTTGTTATATATAATTTCCATTTAATTTCATGTGATATCAAATTCTTTTATGTAACAAAAGGGATAAATCCTTTCTCATATTATTCATTAATGCAATATTACTCATGATTGACTGAATATATCCTAACCCACCACAAATATATATTAGCAGGAGTTTTATAAATACATAAAAGTACGAGACTCATAATACCCATTAATATTTATATTAAATTATAATGATGAACACACACATCCATAGAAAGGAACATCCATGACAAATATAAATGTGGATTTTCTACTAATGGGTCTCATTCTAATAATATTCTACATTAGATATTATCAAGGGTGTACACAATGAGATTGTTCATTAAAGGCCTGTGAGTATCCACCCATGATAGCTTGTATCATTTATGTCCATAAAATGATATCATCTAGCTATAGAAAATATATTTATGAATATATTCATAGCAGTTTCAGGTTATCATCACAGTTGGAAACTACTATGACATTTTAGTGTGAAAACTACTCTGATGACATTAGCACATACTATGTTATCAATATGAATAATCATGATGTGATAAAAAGTTTACTAATATTCAAAACTATGAATAAAGTTTAACATAAAGTACATAATAGTTGGTTCTAGTGCACTAAATCCAACAGACTCCCACTTGTACTAGAGCTAACTACTGACAACCTTTAGTCTACTAGCTCTCACATGATACTCATTATTCTACTGAGTTAATCCTTTAGTCAAGGGGTCTAACCCATTCTCTTCCATGGGTAACCTTCTTACTAAAACTTATTCCCTTTGATAAAAATCCCTCAGGAGGTGATACATTTAGAGTATATTCCTTGTCTATTGGTGTGACGTTGTCTCTTTTTCAAGAGCCACCACTATAGTATTATCACACTCAAATGTGATATGGACTTTTCTACTAGGTACCACATCAAGGTCCTGTAAAACGTTTTGAATCCAAATGCCTTCCTTGTATATATAAGAATATGCTATACACTTTGGATCCATTGTAGAATCAAAAAATACTAGCTTCTTTGAACTCTTCCATGTGATAGATCCTATATTTAGACATAAATCAAATCCTTACTTTGACTTTAGATCATTCCAATATTTCTGGAAACTAAAATAATATAACCAATAATGAAAACTCCTCATATCCTCTATGCACTAGGAACATATACTTATTTCTTCTTAGATATATAAAGATAACCTTATTCTAAGACAAATGTTGTTCTCCTAGATCATCTTGATATCTTCATTCCATTCTCAATTCATAAGCAATATCCAGTGTAGTACCTAACAAAGAATACAAGATTTATCATATCACTAAAGTGTATTGGATATTACTCATTGTCTCTTTATCATGTTGTATCTGAGGAAATATTTTCTTATAAATATTTAAACCATTTGAAACTGAAACCAATCCCCTCTTGGATCCAGTTCCATAAAAAATATCCTTATTATATGGTAAATATAGATCCTTTGAATTAGTTTACCAAGCCTCTTATATCTATCACGAGGAATATTGATCCCAAGAATATAGGATACTTCCCCGATTCCCTTCATGGAGAAACACTTGTTTATCCAGTACTTAATATAATATAAGACTGGTATGTTTTTTCCAATAAGTAACATTTCATTAACATACATTACTAGGATAATGATAACATTCTCTCTAAACATCTTGTAAAAACGTGACTCATACTCATTATTAATGAAACAAAATCCTTTTATAGCCTCACCAAATCAAATGTACCATGACCTAGATGATTGATTAAATCCAAAAATAGATCTCTAAAAATTAAAAATAATTCTAGAATCATCTAAAGTGTAAAATTATTATGGTTACTTCATATAGAAATATTGTTGAAAGTTAACATGAAGAAAATTAGTCTTGACTTCCATCTAAAAAATCTCATAGTCATGATAAGATATTATAACCAGTAGAATTCTTTTGGATTTAAACATGGAAACTGGTGAAAAGGCTTCATCATTATAAATTCCATGATGTTTTTAAATCCTTTACCCACAATCCTTGACTTATTTGAATTTAATTTACCTTACATGTCTTGTTTTATCTTGTATACCCATATGCATCGTATGAGTTTTACATCAACTAAAACATTGATTAGAACTAAAGCATGTTTCTGATACATGGAACCCTTTCAAAATTCATGGCTTCATTAAATAATGAACATTATTATATATTTTTTATCTATTTATTAGATATAGTATAATCATTGTCAACCAAAAAGGATTCTCCATCTTCAATTACTTGCAAAATATTTCTCTATGGTTCCCTTACCTCTCTTGTTCTCAAACATAGTATTTGTGTTTCAAAAGATACTTCTTCCATAGGTACATATGGAATCTATTCCTATACCAATTTTTATGTATCTTGAGAATCAACTTTATCCAATTCAATATTTCTCCCACTATCTTTTTTTATAATGTGTTCCCTATCAAGAAATATGGTTTGTCTAGTGACGATCACATTCCAATATGTGTAGTTGTGTATGTATTATCCCATTGTTTTCTTATGATGACCTATAAAGATACACTTTTGGCCCCAGGTGACAATTCTTTTATGAGAAGGCCTTAACAAATGCATCACAACACCATTCATGTGTATACAAAAAAATGAGTTTCTTTCCACTCCAAAACTCAAAGAGAATTCTATTTTCCACATTAGTTGATACCTGATAAAGGGTGTATTGTGCAGTTTATAATTCATATCCCAAAAGGATAATAGAATATCTACATGACTAATCATCTATCTTAACATGTATAACAAGGTACATTTTCCCCTTTCACTAACACTATTAAACTACAGTGTATACATTAGAGTGAATTGAGATAGGATCCCAAAATCCCATATAAAGTTGATAAACTCATTGTTAAGATATTTAAGATTATTTATCTTATTTCCATGTTGATTCTCTACTTTATTATATAATTCATTAAACTTATCAAATGTATCGAACTTATACCTTAGCAAGTAGATGTAACCATATCTACTAAAGTCATTAGTAAAATTTATGAAGTAAGAATACCCACCTCTAGAATCTACTAGAAATGTTCCACAAACATCAGTGTGTACCAATCCTAGAATATTTATAGACCTTTCACCATATCCACTGAATGGTGGTTTGGTCGTATTTCCATGTAATCAATCATGGCATCTATCGAGTGGATTGGTCCCAGAAGAGTGAAAATAACCACCTTGATAGAGATTTGTCAAATAATTATAATTTACATGACCAAGATTGTGATTCTGTATCTGGGGGTATATGAGTCATATGAACGTTGTTCAATATCAATTTATATTACTTGGATTCCAAAATTTAATACATTAGGACTATTATATAAATGTTCCTTACTATAAAATATGTAGTATATATAAAATAAAAAACTTATATTTAAAAAAAATTAAAATAAAACTATCTTTATAAAGGAATGATATAAAAATTATGTTCTTGGTAACCGTTGGTACATACTAAATATCCGTTAAAAAAATAATTCATGTTGTAAATGAAAGTTATTAGGAACCAGTGGATAGAGAAGCCAGCCTCGCACTACTAGCAGCTCTCAAATCCACCTCTCTTATAATTATTTTTAGAATCTACTTGGTTCCTATATTTGGATACATATGTGATCACCATAAGTTGTATCTTATATCCAATGTGTTGATATATAACTATTAAACTTGATAACGAATTTACCTTTAACTTCCCATTTCTTCTCAGTGTTGTTGTTCTTCTAGTGGCCTTATTTTCAACATGAATAACACACTACATCCTTTTCCTTAGCTAGGATCAAGATATTCATCTTGTTAAATATGTGGTTCTCTAGAGTTGTATTATTTTATTAGTATTGGTCCCCTTTTCATTGTTTTTACTTTTCTTGTTCACCATAAGGACCACGAGTTTATCACACCCCATGTCCTTATCCACTTGGTAAATCAAAGTAAGATGTTACCAAATAATCTCATCATTATTTCTCATATAATAATTTACAATAAAATTGGATAAGACCTTGTGTAGTGATGAAAGTAAGAGATCTATATGCAAATCATTTAGTAATTTAATCCCAATGTTGTCTAAGCATTCAATGAATCTAATAATCTTGACTACATGAGGCCAAGATGGTGCAGAATCTCCAAGATTAGTTTTAAAAAAATCATTGAAGATCATGTGTCTCTCTTATCTCACCTTTTTTAACAATGATCCAAATGGTGAGACCTCATTCTATAGACATCTATGTACTCATGTTGCTTCAAAATCTTATTGGGAATGGATGATAACATGAAACCCTAAAAAAGAATGGAATCATTCAAATTATTTTCATTGAGTTATATAACTCAACACTGAAATTATAACCAGGTGCATCAGGAATGGGTTATTCAATCATTTATAATATGTTTTCATTGTGTAGGATAATATGAAATCACCCTTTCCAATATTGGAAATTTATGTTTGTGATAAGGTTATCCTTCACAATTATGGATCATAGTGATATGTTTTATGTTATTTTTGTTGATATTTCTACATGTGATATGGGAATAGATTCAGCACTTTATCTAATAAAATTTACACAAATAAGTAAAAGTTATATTTACTAATTTCCCCCAATTTTCTAGAAACTGAAGAGAACTCACCGTTTTCTTTGGAATATCTAGTTTCTTGGACATTCAAGTTGTAAGGATCCAAATTCCCCTTCTCATTACACCAACATTGGTTGGCCAAGAAAAATTAATGGTTTTAGGTAGGAATTCCAAATTCCAATTGCATTAAATAATAGTTCCTTGACCTCTTGAGTGGACTCCTTAATATTAAAATCCTAAAAATGGATTTCCACAACCTAGAAGACTCTGTTAGACCATGTCCGGCATTGGAAGTCAACCCTTGACATGTAATATGACAATTCATCCTAAAACATCATGTCAAAATTTCTTTATAATTGAAATAACACCAACTTTTACTGGTAAAACACATTGAACTATGGCTCATTTTCAACTGGTGTAGTGGAATGCAATACCGACTTCACATATAATTGACGGATTTTATCTTTTATTCCTAAACATAAAATTATTACATTTATCACATAAATTTTACTTTTTAGTGGATTTACTTATGTGATTAACCAAGTCAAAGATTATTTTTACACATAATCTAATTTATTTTAGGTCTATCTTTCATTATTTCTAATTCATTAATTCCTATGATTGAGGAAAAACATCCATAATGAAATAACCATGAAATATGATGGAAACAATTTAATTAAGAGGTAAGAACACGAGTTTTTATGAATGGTTAGTTTATATAGAGTTTGATAAACTAACTATTAACCTAGGGTGAAAACACCTCGAACCAATTAAGGTTCGTTTTATAGCCTTACACATATCCTCCTATGTTTCTCTCTTGGATTGGTTTAATCTTAAATCCAAACATGACCCACCTCCACCATCTAAGGAGATCTATCCATTAAATATTCTTTTACTCATATTCAGGTGAGGGGAAAGGGATTTATATAAAATAATCCATGGGAACACATTCCCTTATATAATAAGTAGAGAGAAGGAACACATGCCAAAAATTCAATTTAAATATAAATTAATTGAATCAAATCACATACAAAGGTCGCACTTATTCTCATGATCATCCACATGGATGAAATGAATTTTTTATTTAATAAAACTAGAGTTCAACTCTTAATCATTCTTATTGAAGAGAAATCATGCCCAGTCATTTAATTATATTCTTAATTAATAAATAATTTTATCTTAATTATCATTTGAAGTTTCATGAGATTCTCATCCATCATAGTTTTTAAAAAATTAAATAAATTTTCTCAATATAAACTATGTAAAAAAATGTACCTTATAGGACACATGGTGAATACCCATAAAAATCTACCCAACATGTATTACACTAATATACTGTTTACTCTTATGACATATGGAATACACGAGATACCACATACTTTTATAAAAAGTACTAAAACATAATGATTATAAAAATTATATGAATTTTGGTTAACATGTTATGCTTCAATGCACAGAGTGTAATAAAAATAATACAACTCATACATGATTTTAAGATCTAAACATTATGCAGAAATTAATTAATTTTTTTTAATATATTAAAAACCATCAAATGGAATGTCCTATCAAATTAATGACTACACACAAGAATATGTTGATATGGTTTGAATATTATAATAAAATAATTTTAAATTATCATAATTTGGTATCTGTACATAGCATGTACAAATGAGATACATGGCATGTACATCTCTCTCCGTCTATCCAAGGCATATGCCTAGAGACTCGGCATGTAAACCATGCATAAAAAACATTGGTGTACAAGATGATTACAAAAGTTATACATGGTTTGTCATCTCTTAGCTACATGGAAACTGATCCGGTAGGCCATGTATGGAAATACTAGGACTGACTATGAATTAAAGGACTACACACACTGTATGTGGGTAACACATCGTGTACTCCAGCTGACCATGTGTGAAGATGGACAATCAACATGCAGTGTATGAAATTAAATTCACTCTGTGTATTCATTGCAGAAATTTTGGATTAATTTGAAATTAATTCCTGGTGAAAGGAACAATATTACATTGTATATAACTCTAGTTACATGGCATGTACTCTTGTGTCATCTGTACAGAATCCACAACACATCTATATTTGTTCTTCGATTTTATTTTTTTCAGAAAATTAATCTATTGGATTAGATGAATGAGAAATGAATAGAGAAGTATTAAATGTCATAATTATAATTTATAGATTTATTAAACATCAATAAAAAACTAAATAAATAACACGTAAATAAATCCACAATATTTAAATTATTATAAATAATTATGTGACCATTATGATACCACTTGTAGGTTTTGGGTGTAATAGAAGAATTTGATGTGTTGTCCCCTACTTTTATTTTTTTCATGATCGATGATAAATATGATAATTCCATGAATATTAACACTATAATCAATATAATGTAATCAATGAAAACAAAAATGGAATAGACTGTAGGTACCAAGCCCAATATCATCAAATATTGTTTATAATTAATTTAATCAATTAAAAGAATTACCTTAAAATAATTATTTCTTCATTGTTTGTTTTGATAATAGATCTACATTGTGTATTTAATATGTTGTATCAATCAAGAGGATATTTCATATGTTGGTGATCCACATGTGTTCCACAATTCTCAAAATATTTCAATAGTAATTTTTGGGATTTAGAATGATAGATCCTATCGCATGTGTCATTTGATTTTTTTTCATGTGAATCACTTCAAAAGAATTGTACTTGATCTCTCTAGATTAGAGTGAGGATAGAGGAGGAAGATATCTCTCTGTTCTTATGATAATTCTTGGGATGGGGATATCTATAGGGAATAATAGGATTCTCTCTTGCTGTTATTGTGCATACCAGAATGGATTGGATCTATTGTAAAAATAGTATAATGGGGTTAAAATACGATTCGGGTTTAGAAATAAATATTTTTACAAGTTCCCTTTAATATTTATTTAATCCCTTACAGAACCCCAAGTCTAAAATAATTATAATATTATTATTTCCTCAATATTCTCTTAACATGAGAATTATAATAAATAATATAATATAAAATAATATTCAATATTTATTATTTCTCACTAGACCTAAAAACTCGATCTTCTATTCCTCCACAATATTTATCAGTCCTTGAGTAATAACTATTTATTTAATAAATATATATATAACCTCATTAATTACCAATAAATAAATTAATTTTATATTAAGTTAATAGAAAATAAATATTTATTAAATATTCTTCTGACATTATATTCTTTTGAATAAATAGTGAGTAGATACATACAGTCAAGGAAACATGTATAATTATTAAAATTCATGTGGGAATAATATTTATTCAACTAGTTCAATAATAAATATTAATATATTATTTAACTGAGATTCATGATAGACATACTTTGTGGACCTCTAGGTCTCTTTCTTAGTGGAATTAGGAAAAGAAACCTAATGTTCAAGGTTAGCATCTATGAAAATGCCAAGGTACCCATAGAGAAAGAATTTAATTCTACAATTACATAATTCCTCATAAAAATTCTTATTGTGTAATATAATCACTTTATTGTTATATATCTAGTCAAGTAGGACATACACACGTGTCATCAACCTATATGCTCAATGTCTGTTTCTTTGACTTTCCAAAAATCTAACAGGCCAATAGAAGACTATGTACGTGGATTTATTTGGGCTATATCATTTCCATCAAAGATTTTGAGATATCAACTTCTATTAAATAAAATAATTGGAAAGAACTTTTAATAGTTATTCATTAATGAAATATTACTCATGACACATCCAATACATCCTACCTCAGTAATAACATATTTCATCACATTTTCTGTCAATACAAAAAAGTAAATTACTCATAATTCTCATTAATAAAAATTTTAAGGTTTATAAATCAATAAACACATCCACAAATAGTAAATTACAATGAATCATATAAAAGTTTATTTTCTATAGGTGGGTCTTATTCTCACAATATCTTACACTGAAAATTACTAAGGGTATACACCAAAAGAATGAGCATCAATGTCGTATGAGTCTCCACCCTTGATAGCCAATATCATTTTTTCCTTAAGAGGATATCATCTAGATATATAAAATATATTTGGGAATATTTTCATTTAACTTACTGATTCTCATCATATTGGGGAACTTCTATGACATTTTAGTGCAACAGCTACTCTTAGGTCATTATCAATACTATGTTACACAGAATAATGATCCTAATGCGACAATAAGTTTATTAGGATTCAAAACTATGAATACATGTTATTATAAAGTATAAAATAGTTGGTTATGTGGAACCAATTCCAATAATAATGAAAAAATACTCAAAATAAACATATTCACTAAATTTAGCTCTTCAGATTAAACTATCATGCCTTCCCCAACTGACCCATTTTAACAAGAATAGATTTCATGAAAAATGAGTCTAGATTTAAACCTTTAAAATAAACAAATTTAAATGAAATCTATTTTCCTAATCCTAACACAAAGGGTTTAGTGATTTTTCTATCCACTAGATATGTAAACCCCAAAAATTCAAACAATCCATACATAGATGAATAATGATAATTATTAATAATAAATAAAATCACACTCACCATATCAAATGGAACTGACTATTCTCAGTCATAATAAACATAAATATTAAAACCAAAAGAGATTTTGAAAATTTTTGAATACATTTTTCCTTTAATAGAAACCATTTATGATGATCAATCATGAAACAAAATAGAAAGTCTTATTATGAGTGGATGGATTTTACTCCTCACCGGACAAAAATGTTAGGATCCCAACATTCCGATATTTAGTAAAACAAGTGACCCATAAAAATATCATACAAAATTAATGTCACACTCCTATATGATGGTGAATTTAAGATAAGAAATATTTAGTAAACATCTTATACTTTTTCATGATATTTGTAGGAACTTCTTTTTTATTCCCATTTTGTATCTATATCCATTTGTAGTTTGGTAGATATAAGACTACATTTACCTTATTATATTAGATCAATTCTAAGGATTGTGAACATACTTGATCTATAAAACTATAAAAAACATGATAAATGAAAATTTTTCAAACATTATTTCCATGTGGGAAGTCTGTTACTGTCCTATGAACATATTGCTCCAAAATGAGTAATTTATAGAAATATTTATAGAGAATATACACGATTAGCTACATAAATCAATCACCCCATTAAAGAATTATATAGTATTTTGGGAATTATCCACAATGGTAGTATTTTTGGAAGATTATCTTTATCATTCTTGTGATAAATACCCATACAAATCCCCTATTAAAAGAAACAAAATTTTGCAAGAAAAAAATCCTCACTATCACACTCAAACCAACACTAAACTCAACTATCATTATTGATCCTTACAATTAAACAGTAGTTCTTTTTTTATAGTTATAAACATTGATTCTCTCATTAGGGTGAGATAAAATAATATAATTTCTAAAATCTTGAGGACATTGAGAAAAAAATATTATTCCTTATGGAAAGAGAACATCGTATAGTATTTCAATACATCTTGGAAAAGAACATGGTTACATTTCAAGAGATCAAGATAATTAATGAGGTTAGACTAAATGATCACAATATTATTTCATTTCGGATCATATGTTAGGGAATAATGTAAAAGCATACATCATCATTAAAGTCTAGATCTATAAAATGATAGACATCAGACATGTAATGTTGATCTATCTCCCATGTTTTGTAACTCAGGGGTATTCCACCCCAATAGAAATAGAAGGAGAGTAGTAAGACGTAATGTGTAGAAATATGTAGAAATTTTATGTTTTAATTACAAATAAATAATTAAAATATTTTCATGACATCGTCACAACATGACTAAATTTTAAAGTCACAACCCAATTCCCCCCATACAATACCTAATGCGGCATCTTCATCTTCACATTCTTTTAAAATATATTTTAACAAAAATTGTTCAAATAAATAACAATAGTAAGAGGATCCCACATGGGTACTTTATAGTATAGTTTATACGATACTATAATTCCCCACACATAATTCGGAGGTTGGGGAGCACCTGGAAAAATTAACTTTTTATCTAATGAGGATCCACAATATGGTTCCATTAAAATCATATATTTGATGGGTATTTTGTTAATAAATATGGTCCTAATTATGTATATTTACCTATTTCAAATCATATAGGATTCCAAAAAATCCATATAAGGTGAGATTATGGCATCTCTCAACATTTTGGTTCCATCACCATTAAGATCACACATAAGGAAATGGATGAAAGAAAGGCACTCTAACAATATCAATGAGAATATTAGTATAACCCTAATTATTCTATAGTTCATTACGATCTAATCATATTAGTATACTGAAATGTAGAAAGGATGATAAAAAGTTAATATTAGGGTATGCGATGACCAATTTAGCCTAATCAGAAACGGAAAAATTCCCCTAATTCTTATAAGGGGGAAGGGTTATTACTAGAGTTTGATCTGACACCGAAATACCTAGTCTATGAATGTCCATGTAGCATGAATAAAATTAATGTGAATCAAAAATATTATTTATTTTAGAATATTATTGTTACTATAAATGAAGAATATGTTGAGATCTTTAGTCGTTATGACCATGGGGTTGTTTTTTGAGAACCATGGGGAGTTTGATGAGGCTTGAATTATGAGAAGAATAATTGGAAAAGAGAATAAGTAGATATTTTTTTCTTATTTTGTTTTAAAAAACTTAGTAGTTTATAAAATCTAGTGTTATATTGTGTTTTGTTTTAGGTGGAGTTCATTCCAAGGTTTTAGAGTGATTGAAGAAAATGGGAAGGGTTTTATATTTTCAAGAGATGTCTTTATAAGGGGTTTGGCTATATTTAGAGTTATAATTTATTAAAGAATTTTCAAAATGATCCTATATGTATGATTAATTTTTAATATCACTAAAACATGTAATATTACATATGAAATAACTATTTATAAGTAATGGTTTTCCAAAAATGGTAGTTTTGAAATTGGTAAAGTCCTTATACATGGGTTTTATTAGATGAAAATAATACCTAGTTAGAAAATTTTTATAGTCCTAGTATATAAGGGTCAGTCAATATTTAAAAGAATGGGTTTGAAAATTTGTAATGTCCTAGTATATAAGATTCACTATATAATAACCATATTTCGCCTGAAAATTTAGTATTGTCTTTAATACAAGTGAGTATATGAGAGATCTAACATGGTATGTTATGGTTGGTTTTTTTAACTAATGATATAATAATGGCTTCCCTATGGAAATTGAAGTATTTTATGTTTTAAAAACGTTTATATATGATATATAAGGGTAACATGATGTTTTTGTATGATATGTAAGGGTCACATTATAATACGTATTGATTTTTAATGTTTATATGATATAAAAGGTATATCTATATTTTTTGAAACATTTAAACTGATGGACATGTGAAGCAATTAGAAACTAACTACTTAAAATCTGATTATTTTAAATCTTAATGAATTATAGAGATTCTTGTCTTATGTAAAGAGTCTCTTATGTAAATCAATGGATACTCAAAAGTATGGGATGATTTAGTGGATTATTTTCGAATGGGAAAAAATTTAAAAGGCTGTTACATATTTGAATATTGAATTTGACATTTATATATGAAGTGTAAAATGTTTTTTACATGAAATAGTATGAAAATATGTATTTTAAGATTATGGAAATAAAAGAGGAGAATAAGATGAAGAAAAGGGAGAGTAAGTGGATTAAGAGATAGAGGTATAATAGTGTAAAGATGAGTTTTCATAGAAAGGGAAGATAATGAATTAGGGTAAACACATGGTTGGTGTGAAATAATCACACTTATATTGGGTGTTCAGTGTAGTGAAAGTTCACACTTGTTGTATAATGTGAATAATTTTAAAGAAAATGTACAATGACTAGAGACAATCATTCTAAGGAAAAGAATAAGCCCTATACTATTGATGATCAAAAAATGTGTACAACTTCTCGGACATTTTTTATAAGATAACATTGATATATTCATGTATCATGAGTTCATGTATAAAACCTTATCATTTTTTTCACAATGGTGATTCAATTATAGAGTTTGGGTTTTATTAGATCATTCCATAGATTCACCACTCATTTGGAGTAGTAAACCTTGACCATCATGTGTTCTTTACTTTTTAATTTTTCTCATCATGTGAGAGATTAATAGTGAGATCATTCAATCTATAAATTTATAGAGGTTAATTTTACAAGAAATAAAAAAAATATAAAATGTAATATTGATCATTGATTTAACCCCTTCCCAGTAAACAAAAATTGTGTATGGGGATATTAGAATAAGTTAGTCTAGGATTCCTTCCTAGATGATCATGTATTTGATAGAATTTGTTCCTATATGATTGAATATGTATTCTCTAAAATTAAATTATTAACATATAAAACATTAATTCATTTAATAATAAGGCGATTCAATCTTTTTATGTGATGAAATATAATATATTTGGAAGATAGAAGAGTTTAATATATTATGATAATTAGTCTGGATGTTTTAACTCCTACCAATGATGGGTTTTTTTTCATTTAAGTGATGGTTTTATGATTAAGACCATAAATATATGGAATTTATATAATATAATTCAAGCTACATACGTTAAAGAAATCCTTTTTAACACATTGGTAAAAAAACATTAAAATAGATCATACGAAAAATGTTAAAAATAGTCCATTTTAATAATTGTTATATAAATTAAAATATAAGTGAAAATGAAAATTGAAAATATTATTTGTAGAAAAAATATCATACTTTGAACATTTTTATGGATGTGGATATTGAGGAAAAATATTTTAATGTAATAATTTTAAACAAGGATTTTAAAAAATATTATACCTTATGTCCAAACTCATTTCATCCATATATCTAACCTACTAAGTAATAAAATTATATTAGTTTTTTACATTATCATGAAACATTTTCAGTTTTAATTTATTATTACTCCTTATATTTAATTTTTACAATGATTTTTTAGTTACTTAACTAGTTAAGTTTATATTTGACATTTTGAGGAGTTCAATTTATAACCTTCAGAAAAAAATGTATGCATTGACCGTGGTCAAATGGGTTATGGATCCGTTAACTAAAAAATATAAATCATGAAATAATTATCATATTTATATTTTAGAATAAATTTTAAAACTAAAAATAAAAGGTGATAATAAAAAATGAACCATGAAATTTCATAGATACATTAGTCTGTACGCACAAATGAATTATTTTTTCATATTGTTTCTTGTTGGTGGAATATAAATAAATTAGGTAATATTACAATTTTTTTAGAATAATATAATTTTTAAAATGGTCATATTTATTAATTATTTAAATTAGTATGAGCTTCATTATTATTTTTAAATGAAAAAAAATAACATCACTTCATGAAGCTAGTATCCCACACATAGAAATGAGCGACACTGTGAATTTATAAAAGAAAAAATTGTAAGAAATTATGAAAAATATTATTTTTAAATTTTATAATTATGTAAAAGACATAATATATATTTATTTTTTAATCTTTTTAACCATCCACATAATCCAGTAATATATAAAAATGCACATCTCTTTTTAGAGGAGGTAGTCCCGGCATAACCAAGAGCAGTTATTTCATTTCAGATAAGATAGAAATGGAGTTAGAGAGTAGTTTTTCAATAATAATAATTAAATTTTAGTATATTTAAGATAATGATGTTGTTATTTTATTTTTTTTAAAGAATATATATAAATTAGGTAGAATAAGAAGTAAGCATGGAGGAATCAGTTAAGAATTATATATATTCTTTTGAAAACAACATTTTCCTTACACCATAATCCCTCCAGGTTATGACATTTAGTGATACATAGAACTTTGGGATGTGGGGATGATAGTTTTAATGGGATATGGTTAGTTATTGGTTGAAATAGAGTGATCAATATGTCTAAATAAGTTAGAATAGGATGTTTCATTTTTTAAGTGAGAGGGGAACTCTTTGAAATATTTAATGTTTTAAATTAATAATAAGTCATATTCATGTTCAAGTGACTAAAAGAAAACCAATTTTAGAATTTAATATGTGACATAGTTGAAATAATCTTAACCAATAACATTTATGAAAGGTTTAGTGGTTTTTAAGCATTATCTACCAGTTTCATCCACTTTAAATCATTTTTTTTCATAATTATGATAACATCAATTTCTACCATGATGAAATTATAATATAAAAAAGTGGAATTATATTTTATTGAAATTTAGATTCGAAATAAGTATTATATTTTTTACAATATAAATTATAAATGTATTTGAAATCATTTTTTATACAATTACACAAAATTTGTGAAAAAATATTTTTTAAAAAACTTGATTCAAGTGTAAAAATATTTTGGCCGTAAAATCAATTAAAATGTTATTTCATAGGTATATATATTTTTTATTTAAGAAAAAATATTATTCTTTACATTTATAACAAAAAATAACTAAATGGAACCTTCCAACCATACCATTAAATAATGAGATTTTTTTTTTGTTTTTTATAAAATTTTATTTAAGTTCATTAAAGTCAAGAATGACTGTCTAAATTCTAGATAGTGTTATAAAATACATTATTTAACTCATGAAAATTAATTTCGTTGATAAAAAGTTTTTAAATTTAAAATTTCATGCATAAATCATAATAATTTCATAAAATTGATAATAATTGAAAAATTTGTACTTTTTAACATTCCTCTAAAAACCAACTATATTGAAATAATCTAAACAATTCCCCCTAAGTTAAATTAAAATTTCATCACCCAAAAATGATATCTATTTTATTAAATATAATTTATAAAATCAATAAATTTATCTTGTAAATAAAAGAATTTAATTTAGGGATAAATATTTTTGCTAAATAAATCTCTTCATTTTTTGAATGATTTTTTTTATTAACTTTCCTAGAAAACATTGATCAATATAAATCCAAGAAATTATTACTTAGAAATCATAATGTAGAATTATTTCTATACTTTAATAGGTTTTATCATTATCTATCACAATAAATTATATCCTTCTAATTTTATTACTTAATCAGAAAAGTGAGATTATTTTTCCCTCAAAGTGTTTTCCTAATCCCATGTTCCTTCTTCAGTCATATGGTTCTTCCATAAAACTTTTACTAGGAGAATAAATTTATTTCACAATAACTTCTTTATGAAATCCAAAACCAAAACAATATTTTCTATATAGTAATGACTCTATTCCAACTATACTACCCTATGGTTGAAAATATTAGATTCATTAGGTATATACTTTCTTATAAAATAAACATCATGTACCTAAGATAAAATCATAGGTAAATATACTCTATAATAAACTGATCAAATGTTTGAGGAAATTTCATATGGACTGATAAATAATGGACTCAAATTTCCTTTCTCACTAAAACACATACCACCTCAACATAGATAAAATTAAAGGAACACAAGATCTTTTACTTGAAACAAGTGATATTTATTCATATTATCATCATATATCTTATGGCTATATGGATTTTTCATAATTTTATAGTGAATAATATTCACCTTATATATAATTTCATCTATAAGTTCTAGTTCAAAGAAATTCCATTCACCAACTTCAACCCACCACACTAGACTATAAAACCTCCTTTAATATAAATCCTCAAAAAGTTTCTTATATATACTAGATTAAAAAATGTTATTGTGTGAAAATTTAGCTAATAATATATGTTATTCTAAAATACACTGGTAATTTAATAATAAATCATTAATCAAATCCTCAAATATCTAAAGTGTGCACTCTATCTATCTATCTGATTATTGATGGACATTTTTATTAAAATTTAACACATTACCCACCATCTTCTAATGTCCTTTCCTAAAATTTAATGTAAATTTGGGATCGTGGATAGATACAATAGAGAGAGTAACACCATGTAAACTAAATATATCCTTATAAAAATGTATAGAATGATGATCCAATGAAATAATATCCCATGTAAATAAGAAACTTCTAGAGTTATCCAAACGATCAATAATAACACAAATAAAATTATTACCTAAAGATATATTTTTTAATCAGATAATGAAATCCATGGATATATTCTTCTATTTCAATTATGGGACTGAAAAAGGATGAAGTATCCCATGCCTTGGTAATCATTAATATTTATCTTACTAACAATTCAAACATTTCATGGAAAATAACCAATAACCTATTAAATGTTTTTCACACAAATAATATTCCTTATGATCTCTATATATCTTAGTATTACTTGAATGAATAGAAAAATAAGATATATGATCTTCACTTAACAATCCATTATTCAACTATGAATCACTTAGAACACATAACCTCTTTACAATTCTAATAACACGTTCTTTATCAACATTAAACTTATAGAACATACCCTTCTTGACTCATTATACTATTTACAATCCATTATAATCCTCCTTGTCCACCTTATTTTTTTTATAAAAAATATTACTTAACAATTAAATAATTCAAATTGAATATGTTTCTGCATATAAATTTTTTTGGAAAATATTAATTAAATAATTAATCTAAGGATCATGTTCTAAATGGTTCATTGTTAATGATTCAATATCTTAACAACTGAAGGAATCAATCATCAGGTGTGATTTACCTAGGTGGATGTGAATCATACAATAATAATCCTTTATAATATATTACCATCTTATATTCCCAATCTTCAACTCCTTTTGAGTGAATATATACATTTAAATTTTATGTTAATATTAGATTTCACATTTTAACCCATAAAACATATGCCTCAAAATATTAAATAAAAACTATAGTGACAAGCTCATGATCATGTGTAAGAAAATTCTGCTAATGAAATTTGAATTAACATAAAAAAAGACATGATCATCATGTCATATAACATAACCAAGTCCTTTGAAAGATGAATCAATATAGATAAGAAATTCCACATTTATTTTTGGTAAGGAAAACACTTGTCAATTAACTCGTCCCCTTTTCAATTACTAAAATAATTAAACACATTCCTTTTTAGAAATGAATTTAATTCAATTTGAGTTATCACAGTTAGTGGGATAAACATCAAGAATCATTTTTAATAAACTTCCAGTAATAAACCTCTTATCCATAAAAACATAAAATTATCAAAGAAACTATAATTCATGGATATTATTTAAACACATTCATTTTAGTAGGATTAATACTTAGGATATATTTATGAATAATATTACCAATAAAATAAAATGTTATATACAAAATAAAAAATTATATAATTTCCCATAAAACTTCATTACCTTTAATTCCTACCAAAAAATCCTTAGGTGTTTATAATATTCCCCATAAAATTTACAATAAAATATAATGCCATAAATGAATACTAAAATGAATTTCTCCAAATACTCCTGGAATTATCCATTTATTAGATGCTTAAAATCAATAAGATATTTTATCCTAAATAGAATAACCTCAAACTCATAATAGAACATAGATATTATGACACAATGTCTTTGGAATGTCTTCCTCATTCACTGTAAGATGATGATAAACAAACCTAACATATACATAAAAAAATAATAATCACCCTTTTGTTGATCAAACAAATTACCCTTATATGGGAACAAATATTTGTTTATTATAGTGATGTTATTGGCTGCACTATAATAAAAGTAAAGTCTCATAGAATAATCATTTTAAATAAAAATGTGCTCCGTAAGGTAATGTTCTAGGGGGTGAAACCCTTACGAGGAAACTCGTCAAATTGAGTTGTCAATTATAAAAAATAAGTTGAATCTATTTGATAAAGGGATTTTGAAATTAACATAACATGAGGTAGAACATCACTAATAAAATCAACCTCCCATGCATAAATAAAAATAAAAAAACCATCAGGAAAAACATCCATATATTTATTCACTATTGGAACACCGATAATTTTAATAATTTATTTATTTTCAATAATTTTTGTATGATAAACTTGAATACCATATTTAATTAGTTTCCTACATTATTCATATGTATTCAAATATATAAACTCTTTATTATATATAAATATAAACATGGAGTGAAAATTTAATATTATATATTTTTCACAATAATAAATATTTTCATGATAAACTAAAGGACAATGTTAAAATGACTTATTTGAAACTTTTAAATGAGAATTAAAACATGGTTTTAAGGAACAAACATTACACACAAGATAAAAGGATGATTTATATAAATTATTATTTACTTAATCCTAACCCAAATATTTTTTACCAGATATTCATACATCATTTCCTGAGAAGGTATTTCCATTGTATATAAACATTTCATATAAATTTCGTATTATCTGGATCATGAATCCAATAATAAAATAGAATAATTTAAAAAAAAAATATACATGATACCAATTCATTTTATGGTCTATCATTTTGTGTAGTAGTAGAAAATAAAATATCAAACTTTTTTTTCTATTGGTCATTATGATTCCAAACTTGAGTAACTATGTTATAAAATAAATTATTATAATGAACCAACTCATTGAAAATAAAACATATCATTTATTGATGACTAAATTTTTTTCCTATCACTATTATGATAAAATATATTTCCTTGCAAACATGAGCCAACTGAATTATATTACCATGTTTATAACACTTCCTCAGTCCTATCAAATAATCATTATAATTTCTTTTAAAACATTTTTATCATTTATAGGGATTACCTCCAAATTTTTTGGTTCACTTATTATTCATTACATTCAACGTTGAAAAATTATTAATCTTTTTGTCACAATGTACATATGTTTTAGCAAACTCCAACTCAATTTTCTTAGGATAAAGAATAACTTCCTCATAACTATTAAATTATGGTGATTCCAACACTCTTTCAAATATTTATTTTAGAAAAATATAAAATCTATAAATTCAACACTCATTGACCAAAATGAAATTCAATGCATACTTGGAAATTCAATTAAAATGTTGTTCATAAATTCACACATAGTCTTGTTATTTTTTATTTAAATCTTGAAATTTTATTTATATTATTAACTGAATACAATTATAAAATAATTATTATGAAAAATATCTATAAATACCATCACTCAATTCTGTAAAGGTAATATTTTTTCTTTTATATTCAATGGGATACCACCATCGATTAACATTAGAATCAAAATTATAAATAGCAAGAGATACCTTTTTATGTTTCATACATCCAAAGACATCAATTATATAATCCATTTTATTTATCTATCCTTTAGAATATATTGGGTATGAAGATCCAATGAAATCCAAAGTGTACAGTTTCATGAAGTTCCCCAGCATAGGCATGTTCCTATGTGAGTAAATCAGTCCCTATTATTTCTAGGTACCACCATTTGTAGATAGTATCATCTAGGATAATATTAACACATAATACTATATGATAATCATTCTAGTTTTTTAATCTAGTGGATTAGTATCCCCATGATGACCTCCTAAATTAGTTACCATATTCCCTCTATGAAAAACCAATTTTGAACAAGTATTTACTAAATTATTATACATGGAAATCTTTAAAATATATCTCATTATAATATAACCATAATCAGTTAAAATAATATTTTAATATCACTCTACCAACTAGATTATCTAAACTCTTTATCTAATACTAATAGTGATGCAAAATGGGCCCCCGACCTGCCTTTTTTTGGGTATGGGACAAATGTGGGGAGGGGAATGCCTAAAATTTTAGACCGTTTATAGCACGGGACAATGTGGGTTGAGCTTTTGCGGGCGCGGGATAAGGCGGGTTGAGCCCACACGGGTGCTGGCTTACCCGATGGACTAATTTAAAAAAATACATTTTTTTCAATATATGATTCTTTAATATTTTAGTTTTTTTAATAATAAATTATGATTAAACAATGACATGTGATTTCTCACCGTAATTATCATACTAATTCACCATTCATTCACATGTTAATTTTAAATAGGTTTATATTAATTGTTTTAATATGATATTATAATATTTAAAAAATGGGGTACAACCGTGAAAGAGGCACACAACACAAGAGTTATTATAATCATATTCACATGATATGTAATCCAACCTCTCAAAAAATGGAACACATCTCCCCTTCACACAGTTTCCATTTTAATAGTGTTTTTATAATTACAATTTTTTTTGCTCGATTTAATTTTATTATTATTTTATTTTATTTTTTTACTAACAAAATAAGAAATGATCTCATGGGAACCCTAATAGCCTCTTTTGAAACCAGTTTTTGTTTGGAAAGAATCATTCATTCCAACCATTTTCATCACCACATGACCAACATTGTCATTTGTTTCCCCTCATTGATCACTCACCTACTTTGTATCATAATATTTTTCCACCACATCATCATCGCCACATGCTACTATTAACTGATAGAAAAATGTATCATCACATCATCTATTAAAACTATTTGTATTTTAAATCCATACTTCTCCCAAAAACGACCATTAAAACCAGAAAAAAGTAAATATTATAAATTATTTTAAATATTATATATTTTGAAAATGTGGGAAACCCACAAGAATCCCATTGTCTTATAAAGGGCCAGGTAGGTTTGAATTATTTTGTTATCATTAAATGAGGGATTTTGCAGAAAAAAAACCACATGGGCTCAAGCTTGTATAGGCTTGGCCCACCCTGCCCCTACCCACCTGTTTTTCATTACTAGATACTAACTATAAAACCTTGTATTATAATCAATCCATAATTACATGATTTATGAAAAGTTTTAATCTTTATTTCATTCTCATGATCTTTTAGGGTTAGTGTTTTTGGGAATTTGAAAAACCATTACAATAAATAATAAGACTAACAAAAAATGTAATTATTCCTAAAAAAAATGGGATATATAAGATTAGACGTTTTTTTATTAATGAAACACTTTATTTTTTACGGATAATTTCCTTTTTTATAGATATAATTCCTAAATTTTACTAATTGTCTTTAGGACCTATAAAAAAATATTTGAAAATGTGGAATGAGAAAAACAAAGCATAGTAGGGGATACAAAATGTAATAATTTCAGTCTAGTAAAAAAATGAAAACCTATGATGAAATTTACCTCTTTCATTTTGAAACTTTGATAATATAAACACTAAATTTCTTAAAGATAACATATCTCTTTTTTTAAAATATTTTTTTTAAAATGATTATAAATCATAGGAAAAAACATTAATTCATCTTGAGGCATGCGGGAAATCATAAAATAATTCATTCAATAATAGACTAATCACATTTATAATTCCATTATATCAGGGGAAAAAATTATTTCTGTAAAAAACCTTCATTATATTATGAATATATGTAAATCATATGATCATATTCATAATCCAAGTTCACTTATTTTCCACATATATTAGAATTACTAAATCCTAAACAATTCCATAGGAGTAACATACTTGGTCAACTCCCTCATTTTCTCCTTCGAAGACAACATCATTACACAATGAATTGGATAGAGATATTGGTCTCACCCATAATAAATTAATATGTCACAGTCACCAATAACCTTATATTATTTTTAAGTACCATATTATATACACAAAAATTAAAATATTGCAGTGTATTGTCAAAACACACTTGGAAAACTCAATTGAACCCTTAAGTAAAACACTTCCCATTTTTCCATAACCATGATGTGAAATATGGAAAATTATATTGTGAGTGGAAATATTATTATATTTTGGAAACCATGTTAACTAATTAAGGATGTGTGGCAATGAATAATGGATATGATGTAATGAAAATAGAGTCGGGCCATATATGTTAAAAATTTTATTTTCAGTTAATAAAAAATAGTCATAACAACCTATGTGGTAAATATTAGAATGATTTATTTTAATAATTTTAAACCAAATTTACAAATATTTGAAAAATATATTTAAAAATATTTTATTTATAAATATGAACATATTTTTAAAATTCTTAAAAATATGGATATATAGGAAAATGAGTATAAGGGATACTTTAATATAAGGTTTTGATGAAAAATTATTTACCTCGAGTCCCGATGCATTTATTTTGGATGTATACCATATTAAGTAATAAATTTATATATGTTTTGGAATTTCATAAGATATCATTTCTTTATTATTTTATTATTATTATTCCATTTATATTACTTATTACCATTCATTTTTAGCTACTAAAATGGTTCATTTTAGGTTGAATGCTTTGACGGTGTTTAGTTTATAAAATCAAATCAATATTGGTGGGATAGATTTTGTAAAATGGTTTATGTTTTAATTATCTATAAAATATAAAACATGTTATTTTTTTTATATTTATGCTTTATATAATCTTTTAGAACCAACCATGAATGTATTTCTTTAAAAATGAACCACATAATTTCATGGAGATAGTAGTCTGTACATATGAATAAATGACATTTTTATTTGTAGTTAGTGGTTAAGAAATAATGTATATAATATTTTAATTTTAAAAAATATTAAATATGTTATACAAGTTATATTTATCCATTAGGAATGTCCATATTTCCATTCTTATAAGTTGGAAATTAAAAATGGATCACTTCACTTCCTAGAGGTTGTATTTCAAATGTATGCACACGCGACACTATTAGTTCCCAATAGATGAAAGGGTAAGATGATGAGTAGAATATTATTTTTAAATGAAAATAATTATTTCTTTAATATCATCTATATTCATTTTTTTCATAATCTAAATCATCCATATGAACTAGTGATGAAAAATGAAGCACATCACTCCATGGAATATGCCTTCCACATGTACGCATGAACGATGTTATCATTTCCCATAAGATTGGAAGGATTATGGAAAACTATTATAACGTAGTTATAATAAAATTTAACATTATTTAAGACAATTATTTTTTTATTTCAGGATGTATAAAAAATATTTTAGTGATGAAGAAGAAGAAATTAACATGAATCACTATGTTTAGAATTAAACCCCTTCATTTGAAAACATCCTGTGGCTTACACCTTAATCCTTCTAGGTTTGTCCCATTAGTGAGACAAGATACTATAAGAAATGGTTTGGAGAGTTGTTAATGGATATGAAAAGGAATTTCATGAATAATTGTCCTCAATGTGTGCAGATATGTGATAAGATAAGGTTCCCTTTTATAAGTGAGGGGAGGGGAACTATAAGAATTTTTAAAAGCATTAAATTAATATTAAATCATATTTATGGTGATGTGGAACAAAAGAAACCCATTTTTAAATATAAAACATCTATGTGTAAAATTACTATCAACCATTCTAATTTAGTTACGATTTATATACTTTTTAAGCATTATCTCTTATATTAATCCACTTTTACCCATTTAAACCCAAATTTTGACAACATAAATTTTTACCATGATAAATAAATTAAATGAACAATAGTAAACCAAAAATTTTTGATATATTTTTATGTTATGATTCAAAATATGGATTTTTTTTATTAAATTAAAAATTAATATATAGAATAAATAACTTTAAATATAAGTAGGAGATCACATGAAAACAGTTTTTTGAAAATTACCCTATTTATGAACAGAAAAAAATTTACACAAAATTAGAGTATAAATTTGATTCCAAAAAAATTTATTTTGTTATATATTTTAATAATTTAGTTTTTTTAGATTTATATGTATCTATATCATAAAATAACCTTTCTACCATACAATTAAATTTAAATACCCAAAAGTAATTGTTAACTTGAATAAAATATATCTTAATTTAATAAAATTTAGGATTGAGTATCAAAATGAAAATAATTTTTTTAAATTCATTATTTAACTATTTAAAGATATATTTTTATTATAAAAAGGTTTTTCAATTTTTTAATACATTCATAAATCATAATAAATTGACAAATTTGATTGTATTGGAAAACTCGGAATTTTTAATATTCACTAAAACTAGAACTATTTTAGTAATATATAAAACATTCACCTTCTGATAAATTTCACACCATAAATCAAAAAATTAATTATGTTTTACCAAATCCAATTTCTAAAATCCTGAAACATAATTTTGATAAAAAATAACGTTTTTATGAAAAAAAATTGTTAAATAAAAAATTCTCTTTTTTCCTATTGATTTTTTTATAAAAATAATTTCTAAATCAATAAAATAAATAAGTCAATAAATTTAATACTTATAATTCATATTATTTATTATTTCAATTACTACCCTGGTTATCAATAAATGGATGAAAATTTAAGAAGGAATTTGGGATACGTTTGAATTTTTTTGTGAAGGAAACATGAATGTAAAATAATCCAAGATGATGGTTTAGAGATTTATGATTGAAGACCTCAAGATGAATAATGATTAAACTATAGATAATATGTTCAATAGAGTTAATTGAATTTTTTATCTCATCATTTTTATTGGTGAAATTTTATATGATTCTATGGTTATTGAGAATATTATACACATTTTTCTAAATAGGATTGATACAAAGGCCTCAATTCTTAATGTATGTTGTCTGGGAACACTTCCATTAGTTGATTTAAAAAAAATCATTATTATATGTGAAATGTGGAAAGTATATATATTAAAGTATAATATTATGGTTTATAGGTAAATTTCTATTTTACATTTGAAAAAAATTTATAAGTGTAAAATATATTAATAAATAAGGAAGAATTTGCTGATTAAGATAAATTGGAATTGAAATTATAAAAAATCATGTCATCAATTTCCAAAAGTGTGAAAAGAGATAAAAAAAATTATAAGGGAATGTTATTTTTAATGTTCTTTAATTATGGAACTATTGCACATTTTGTTTCAAATTGTACTAAATTAACATAAAATGAAATTTGTGATGATGAGGATTATAATCCAAAAATTTCCATAATGAATAAAGAATCATGTACATTAAATGGGGAAGAAAATTATTTCTATACATTAATGAAGATAAATTTATTATCTTAGAATGAAGATGATGGTAACTATCAGAGTAAAGATAAATATGAGTCTTTTAGTGGTATTGATTAAAAAATAATAATTTCTAATTTGAATGATTAATAATTCATTAGTGATTAAATAGGAAATCATGTATGTGATAGAGAAAATAAAATGGGTTTTGTGATGAAGTGGTTTCTCAATGAGTGTATCCTTAATATATATCCATTGAAAAAATGCGAAAAAATATTTATATATGGAATTCTAATTATTTATAAAAGAAGATAGCATATATATTAAAAAAGAGTCAATTATAACAAATAATATTGATAAATTAAACATGTTTCATGATAATGTTGATAAGAAGTTTAATATTTACATAGAAACACACACAACAGAAAAAGGTTTTTTTATTATTAATAAAGTAGGAAGAGGAAAAAGCACTTAAAAATAAAAATTATGAAGGCTTATATAAATAAAGTTTGAGTGTATACTCTTTAACAAAAATATACCCCACTAGGGGAAAGATCCAAAACATTAAAGGAAATGAAAGTGTTCAACGAGGGTTTCATTGGAGGCTAGGAAGTCTGAAATCACATTACTTTCATGTTAGGTATAAAGATATAGAATTATTAAAGAAGAAATTTCGTGAAATGATCACAGAAAAGATGAATGTTAATAATAATAAAAGTGACATTTTTTATAAATACTTATCAAAAAAATTCAACGAAGAAGTCTATAGTAAAGAGGAATTTGTTTGAAGTCTATTAAATTTTTTTTAAAAAAATTAGATCAAATTGATGGTCTGATAACTAAAGAAGATTAGGTGGAAATATCTAAAAAAATATAATTTTCAAGTGAAATCTACATTTTATTGTTACTGTTGGAACAATATATGTTTTTGGAACATAAAAAAGTGGATTTGGATTAATTAACATTATTTTTATGGGCCAAGGGTATTGAGGATAAAAAATTTAGGGGTATTTATCCAAATAAAAAAGGATGAATTTAGTATCATTATGAAAATTATGAAATAAAAGTTGAGAATATGTTCTATCCATGGGATGTGGTTTGTTGATGGTATGAAAAATTAGTCCACCTTACATATTATTGTATCACCACTATACCTTCTAAATAATTATGATAAAAAAACTAAAAAAGTCTTATATTAAATAAATAAAAAATAATAATAAATCAAATATTTTTTACTCTGAACTCTGTGTACAAGCATGCCTACACAAAAATATGGATGATGGAGTGATATTAAGGTGAATAAATCATAAATTATGGTTTAAAAAGTAACTAATATTTTTATTCATCATTGTAATATTTTGATGAATTAATAAGTAAAGAGAAGACAAAATATAGAGTCTTTGAAAATTCATATTGTTGAAGTAAAAAAGAAGATTATTTTATATAATATGAAATTAGAGTTAAAAATGATTTTGGAAGATCAAAGTGGTTATTTTTCAAAAATAGAGTTTAATTCAAATCCATGAATAGTGAAGAAGAAAACCAATCCGTCAAATATCAAGGAATATGGTATGGTGATTCTTATATCTGCGTTACTTGTTCTTTGGATTTTTTTTGAATGGGAAAGAGACATTATAAACCCCATTATCTTTATCAAGGGTGATAAAAACAATATAGTGGAAAATCCAAAGATATGTGTCCGGCTTAATAAGCATACATATCTATTATTTTGGTGGAACAAATATTTGGAGGTATTTTTTGTAAGGTATTATTTCCAAATCATTTGTTTGGGTTTTCCGCCTTGCATTTCATCATGACGCTGGCATTGCATTGTTACTCCACATTAACTTTTCCAAATATTGGATGAATTCATCACTTTTTCAGTGATTTATACTCTGTATGAAAATGGGATGCTGAGATTTTGGTTAATTCTTCAATGAATCTCCCCTTGTAAGTCTTCACCTAGTGCCCGTCCCCCACAAAGATTAAGACATGTCATGAAAATTATTCCAGGTGCCATCTCTTTGTAGGAAGCAGTTAATTACACTTCTTTAGTCTAGAAATTCCAAGGGGTCTTGATAGGGAAGAAACCTTTAGTCAGGGGACTAGTCACGTTGGGCACTACTAGCATGTACGGATGATGGAACATTGGTCACTTGAATTATTCCTCGTAGGAGGGTATCTGAGGGAAGTATATTGGGTGTGGAACCCAAGGAATCCCATTTCCTTCACAGGGTATCTAATTCTAATGACATATATTCTGAGGTTTTCTTCAATTATCCCATGTTTAACATGATGTATAATTGTAATAGATCTAATGTTTAATGTCTTGTGGAGACATAGAGAGTCTGATCAAAATTCTCGACAGAGGAGGATCAAAGTGGCACATCCCTAGGAGGGAACACCTTGAAGGTTTTATGGATGGGTGTGCTAGAAATACTTTAGAGATGGCTGAGGAGGTGGCTCCTATAAATAGAAGATGTCACACCATGATGGTTAACTTGGACACCACTTTAGGTGGATCTGAGAGGTGAACCCCTTTGAGGTGGACACCAAGGATTACCATTGGTCGAGATTTAAACTCATGGAGGCATTATACATACCCCATTTAGAAGATAGAGATCAAAACCCATATAGGTCAATGGAGGGGTAATGATTTTTCAAGTGAGCTTCCCTTTGAAATAGGATTACTCTGGTTTGTATTGTGTGTATTTTTTGGTGATTATTCAAGGGAGCCTTTTGTGTGCTGTAATGTGTAGTGATGACATAGATGGGGACTACACATTGAATCTCCCCGGGTGGGTGTAATAATCTCATAGGTATGTGGCTACCTGGGTAAAATTAGCATGGATGTCGATGAAGAAATGTGTTTATTAGATGGATTTTTTTGGGTCCTCAGATAGAACCATAGGTAGGCTTCCTAAGTATCCATGTTTTTTAAGAATCAAATTCTTTATAGTTTGAGAAGCGACATTGGGGCTTACACCTAAAGAGGTATCCCAATGGATGTGGAGCATATGGTTTGGAATTACATGTAGGAAAAACCTAGATTTAGACATGTCATGGTTGGGTATTATGAATGGAAGCAACCCATAGAGCATGAGGATGATTGGGGCTTATGACTAAAAAGGAGGCCCATTGGATGGGACACATTGAGGATTAAATATATGAATGACCCATCTGGAGATGAAGATTAAGGAATACTTTGGGAGGGATGCCTTTTGGGATTGGATGGAAATCTTGGATGTTACTAACCTCTATGGAAATCTTGGATGTTACTAACCTCTATGAGGATGATCTAATTCTTTGTGAGGAATATCTCATTCTATGATAGTTGTACATAGAGTATCCTATCAAGGGTGTAATGGGGATTATGTGTGGAAACATCCTAAGGCGCACATAGAGATAAATCCCAATTGTAGTGGGATGGAAGATTGAGAGTGAAGTAAGTGAGAGGTTTTCGATGCCCATCCCTTATATGATCCTATTTTGAGGATGTTATTCCATGTAAGGATGATCTTATATAGTGTCAAACATATACATGGTCATCGTGGGATTGCCTCATAGGGCGATATCATAGTTAAATGTCATGTGCTGATGACGTTGTTAGTAGAAATATTTATTTCCTATAGCATGGAAGTGTAAGACTTACTTGTCACCCCATGTTCTTATATAACCAAATCTCACAACCCCTTGTGAGGGATATGGATTCAACAATTCATAGTTTGAATGATCAAGATTGAATTATCACTCAAGAGTTCCACATTATCAAACCTATCCTAAAAATAAAACAGCATTATCATACATATGCTGAAAATAATTCAGTAAAAATGAATATTTGGAAACACTTGGAGTGGAGTGGGCCACAATAATGGATTGTGTAGGTCGCATAAGTAATTAGAGTTCATCTAAATCAATATTCATGTTTTGTAGAGGCTTGTAGCACTCAACATTCGTGATGTGATTTCAACAAAAGTGAGGCAACATGGTGAGGTCCATAAGAATGGATTTGTGAAGCAGGGGATCACTCTAATAAGTTATTCACAAAGCTAATATGATTCGAGATGGTTAGGGGCTTAATATTGAAATGGGACTCAGAAAACAATGTGACCCATCCAAGGATTTATGGGAAAATGCTAACAGAGTTATCTCTGACAGATTAATGCTCCGCAAAGCCACATGTACCATAGAGGGCCATCTTCATTCGTGAAGGGAGTACACATTTATAAAAGGAATACCCACCTTAGGTGGAGGTATTTAGAAACATGGGAAATGGCTCTTCATGATGCTCAAATTTCATGGTTGATTCTTTTTCTATTTTTTTAGGTGCTTAGGTTCTTTGGAAAATTTGGAGAATAGAAGTCAAAAGGGTAGTGTTATTTTCCCTTGAAGGTGGAATGAGCCATATATTTATAGGAAAATGGGTATCATGTTTCTAAGAGGTGCACTACAAATCAAATGTGGCCTCTACAAATGGATAAATCATCATCTGATTCATGAATCCATCTATAATATTTCATCATGGGCGTGGAGCTCTGTTTGAGTTGAGAAGAGTACCATCGATGCCTTTTATATTCGAGGTGGTGAAGGGATATTCATGAAGGTTATTCATGAGGCAGACCCTTAAATTGGGTTTTTATGTTGTCTCGAGCAGGGAATTTTTTCCAAATGGTTGAACTTCTTCAATAACCCAATGGCATGTATTTCAGTGCTAAAGAATTCCCTACCATAATGGGATCGAAAAAAAGAAGAGGGTTTAATTCTGAGGGAAAATATCCAAAAGCATGAAAAGATGACTTTTGTTTGCAAATATATGTTGCTATTCTAGTGAATGAAGTTAGAATAACAATGGTCATGGATGTGAAGAACACCGTGAAGTCAAGAATATATTAATATGGTTGGGGTCCCTCAAACCATACAAAACCTTTTCATGGAGACTGAAAAATTATCACTTTTCATGAAGCTCATTTTTTACATGATATGTGATCTAAAAACATATTATATTTTCACTAAATTCCTTGGTCCCTTCCTCCATGAACACTTTTAAACAAACAGGGCATTGTGATCCTCTGTTTCATTGTGAAATCCATATAGTACACTGAGGCTTTGTGATCAGTTGCTCGAGGAATTTACTTTGTGAACAACCTTTGCGAGATAGAGGCAAGAATTTATCTAAGTCCTAGATTTGATGGCCACTTGAGTAGGTTATCTATAAATCATTATAGATGCCGCCTGGAAAAAAGAAACTGAAAAATAAATTATGCAATGGGAGTTCATTCGATGCCACTCAGACAATGAATCTATGATCAAGATATTTTTTGGAAGAATAAAAAGAGATCCCCCTATGTAATAGGCTTCCAATATTTAGTTTTTTCCTAAGAGAAGATGACTTAAATCCCCCAGTTAGTTGGGATGAACCATCCTATTAGTTTATAGGAAAACCAAGGCAGTATTAGTGGGACAGGGATTTTGCTGGCTATATATGTAAATATCGCTCATCCATCATGTATGACTGTTTACAAAACCACCTCAACAACATAATTCAGAGGAAGATGGAGAATGAGGTGTCTACACCACAATATAATAGAATCATCAATGTTATATTGGGAAACATAGATAAAGGATGGAATGATAATTGGGAATTATGTCAGGGAAAAAAGTTGACATATGAATGGGACATACTGTACTAGGTATTCATGGATTGCAATGAATTCTAAGAAAATGTGAGGTAGATTGGCCTTTATAAAGAATCATGGGCCTCTGAATTCCATGTATAGCCACTGTGGGAGATCATTACAATGTTTTTGAGAAGATGGTCACCAGAAACCAACACATTTCAACTTTATCATAGAGAGGTTTGGATTAACCTCTAGGAACTTTATTAGATTTCTGGAATCCCTATCCTAGGTGTGATGTATGTAAAGTTCCTCCCCACAGATAATGTGTTAGTGGATTAGGAGAACATCCATGTTTAGATAAGGGGCTGATGGATTTGTACCATGCATTATAAAAAAGATGGGGATGATGGACATCCATTTCACAAAACTATTCATTAATTTTGGAAATTTCCTAATGGAGGAACTTTTTTAGGGGGAAGAGGTGGCTAGAAAATCATCAAAAAGGCCTGAACATATTTGAAAGGATTCCACAAAGGAAAATTGGGCTTTTCTAGGAGGATTATGGAGGATATCCAATGCATGTTATGAGGGTACTACATCAAGACCGAGCCTAAACTAATGTTCAAGTTGGCTGGGTTAATTGTGGAACTCCTCTATGGGTGGATGCTTCTGGTGAGAAATTTAGACATGGGGGTGTGGGGAAGAAAATTTTTAATGGATGCAATGTAGGAAAAAGGGAAACATATCAATCTTGGATCCCCATGCAGGAAACTCTATATAATGTGCTTCTAAATATCAGTGAGTAGAATATTTCATTATGCATCTGTGGGATATTCCACTTCATGTATAGCTAGGTGCCTATACACATGGGAGGCTACGAGTATCCGAACCCCATCTCCCCACCAGATTGGAACTTCTAGATAGTAATTTTCAACCTTGAAGAGATTTTCCCATTCAATATTGACATGAAGGATGTGCTGGGAAATATTGGGATGGAAGATTAGTTTACATTCTACCCGTTTATTTTTCTAACGGGGGTGGTGACCGATTATGTCACATGTAATGAGTAACAATGAGAATATATAACATCCTTATGTGGTAGGGGTCTAGTGGTGAGAGTCAACTGCGATCCAATCTGTGATCTGTATAGACCAAACTGGTTCTCAAGGTAGTTCTGTTGTCTATAGAGGCTGATTCTAAAGGTTTACTCCGAGTTATGTCATGAAATGAACCATTCAATGAAGAGGAAACTCTAGATCATGTTCTCATGTGAACATGGAAGATGAAAAACTAACTTCCCCCTTAATATACTACATATGGGCTTACTATTGGTTGTGATAAATAGTTGGGGGGACATTTATCTGGGGGTAATGTTGAGGCAACAAACCATTTGAGCCAATGCGGGAGAGATCTCTCTACCTAGGGGCTAAGTCTGAATGGTGGAAATAGACTATTGTAGTGGTAGCACTGGGGTACATCATTGTATCAGAGATACAACAACATAGAAAATAGTTCAAGAGTCCACACTATCCATAAGTGGAGAAAGAGGAGCGACAACACTAGTCCCAATTCTCCCAGGTAAGAGAACATGGGTTATATGGGAGCCATCAAGAGGGTTCCGGAGGACACCATACCAAGATCTTAGGAATGGGTTTTGTGTGTGGACATTCCTAAAAATTCCATCCACTATGAGGCTTATAGAAAATGGTATGCAAAAAGTAGTTCCTAAACCCATCAAGAATATGGGAATACCTCAACAAGCATAGGATGGAACTCATGGGGATCAGTTGCGCCATGGTTGGATTATTTATATCATAGGAATAAGGTATATGGTACATAATGAGGCTAGAGTATTTGGTGCATTCACAGGGAACTACATGCATGATTTTAGACTAGGTGAAGGTATTATTGTCTTTGACCACCCCTCTGCAACTGTCAACTACTGAGATAGAAGTGTATTTTCCATTGCACGAGGAATAAAATGAATCTTGGGGAGAATATTCTAATGAAGGGATCCGCTAAGAGAGTGGTAAGATCAACCCCGCCATGGGAGAATTCATAGAACTTATCCAAGTAAGATTAAAATCATTTAATAATGTCAAACATTCCCTTATTCTATATCTATATTCCCCAACTGAATCATGTTTCATGTAGGAGGATCTTATGCAAGGGAGCCTTGCTAATGGTGATGGAGGCATAACAATAGGTGTAGAGGAATAAGCATCAGGATCTGTTCCCATTGAAAATGTGTGAAAAGAGCCAATTAATGTTTGGAAGGTTAGAGAATCTTCCCTAGAACCCCCAGATACCACAAATCATTTATGTGTGGTTACACCCTTTTATCACAATAGCGGAGACAAAGGAATCTGATCAGCCACCACTTGGCCTCCATAAGTGTCCTAATGTACAATGTGACATTTTTTGTTTCCTTTATTAGGTTGACTGACATGTTTCATGACTAAAAAGTTCTAGGGGTAGCATGAATTCTACTATCTTAAATGGCCAGGGAATCTGGGATCATTTTTCCAATAGGGGAGAATTCCATACAGAGTCGACCATTTGATTTGACTAGGCCACGAACTCTGGTGAATAGTATGTTTCAATTATGAGTAATGCTTCTAGGGGGAAAAACATGGGGTTTATAGGGACAACATTGTAGTGGTTAGATCAGGTAAGAATGATAAAAACAATGAAATGGAGTCTATATCCATCTGATAGAAGGCCAGAGGAAAACAATGATGCATAACGAGTGGTTTACATGCGATCCCTTTACTTTTTTCAATGAAACTTGTGAACCTAAGGGGAGAATACTCAAGGAATTAATGTGTTGATCCATGACTAACTAGATGAGATAATATGGGATGAAATACAACAATTTTTTTCTTGGAACTGGGAGAAGTTTGACAGCTTCTAAAAGCTTCAGGATGCCAACCAGAAGATACAACACTTAGAAGAAGAAAAATACGAGTGTCTATCCTTCATTAGTATTCAATCAAGGATTTTCATCCAACTGGGGGCTTCAATAAAGGTGGATGAGGAATAGATTGTGTGGGAATCATTTCAAGTTGATGAATCTCTATTCTTAGTGTGACATGGTAGAGGTCGTGTCCAATAAGCCTTTTCTAGTTCCTGATGATTAAGAAACAGAGCTTAGGTGAAGGGCGTAGACCCTATAGGCCACATTCCATAGGTTGGTGGAACTAAAGTGATCGATCTCAGGGGTATATCTATAGGTAAATCTATCCGAACCTAATGAGAGTCTCCAACAAGTGTATGTTCCCTACCACTACCACAATTTCCTAGATCATTTTTCATACAGTCTATGTGAATGAGAAAAATTCTTTTTTACATGATTAATTATCTCACCACAATCATATTTTTTAGGAAACCAATGACCAATCCCTAATATTACTTGGGTCATTCCTCATGTGATAATCAAGGGACAACCACTTAATTTTCCACTTTGTATGTGAGTGTTAAATAACCAGTAAACACCTAGGTCTTCTATCATTGACTGACCACCATGAGTGTTCGGACTGAGGGACGATGTTACTGGAGAATATGGCCCTTGGATAATCCAAATAGCATTTACAACATTTACGAGTGAACAAATAAGATAATTACATGAGAATTATAATCGACCTGAATAAAGGGGAATGTTGATTTTGAATCATGATGCCAAAAATTAAGAACATGAAGAGGATGGCATGGGGGTATAATATTAGTGCTGAATTTATTTTGAAACATGGTATCAATACTGCTAGCCTGAAATTGGGATATACAAACAAGGTTTGACCATATATGATGATAAAAATAACAAACCTATCTCAAAATATCATCCGAAGTCTTCAGGAAAAATGGACTAGGATGGTGGGTGAGCTGAAACAGTAAGGGAACCAGACATTTTGGGGTTTGTTCAGATGTGAAGGAGGATGAGGATCTAAATAAGGTCCATAAGAAGCATGTAATTGAGTGATTTAATGCTCAGATGAACTCCAAAACTCTTGGGATTATACCAACATGACTGAGAGAACATTGGTGTAAGTTAATTGGTCTAAACAAAGATCAATCCTATTTTGTAGGGGAGCATAATCTAGGATTCCTAGTGATGACTAAGAATGTGAATAATGTGGAAGATAGCCAGTAATAAAGGGGAGGGCCTCTCAGGAGAGGGCCTTGAATGCCTTGCAGTTTTAAGCTATGTAGTGAGGATGATAGGCATGCATTTTAACATCATACTATGAGGACGATGCATGGTATAGTTTAATTTCATGTCATTAGGATGTTCTCTATTGTCTAACTTTAGGTGACCAGGATATTTCACATAGTTTAAGATATACTACCTAGACCTTGTCCAACTGTTTAATTGAATTTTCTACAGACTATGAAAATGTATGTTTCAAGAATATTTTTTGGCACAAAGACATAAAATCTGATTTGAATGATACAAAGGATGATTTCACATCACACAAGTATCTAGGAGAATATGGGAATGAGGCTTCCCAAAACAGGCATATGTGTTTTGGAGGGAGGCAAACCTGACAAGTTGAATGCCTTAGAAGGACGGCTTCCACACCAAATTTCCTAGTGAGTATCCTAGATTATGGTTATAGATTTTGGATTCAGAATCTTGTGTGTGGCTCAAACACATCTATATCTACCCTACCATAACTCCTTATCCCACCTAAGCCATGATAGTTGTAGGAAACTAGGAATGGTACATGGTGTCAACCTAAAATGTGGGAATGAACCTTAGGGGTAAAATGAAGCGTGGAATCCTACCATGATTCAACAACATATTGAAGAAGTAAATTTTATAATTTTATGGTTTTGATTAAGGGGCGACTGGTGATTAAGGTATGATGGTCGACCATGTTTCAAACACAAGGACAATTACTATACCAATCAAGAGTGTGATGAAAAAATGTAGGATCAACTATTGAATGAGTTAAAAACCCATGTTCCATTATTTGTTACTAAAAATACATTAATGAGTTTGAGAAATATGGGAGGTTAGCCAAAAATTCCATAAGACCATCAAAGTTAATGGGCCCCCTAGGATGTAAAAAATAGTGAAAACCCATACCCGAAAAGAGTCGAAGTGTGGAATGGGAGTATTAGGGAACTAGAATCAAAACAAGGATTTGAAAATTGTTCAAGGTTGTATTTCATAGACCATGTCAAAAATTTAAAGTTTTGTTGCATGGACTATATTCTATTAGTTTAAGGTCTTTGAACTCATACCATATATGTAGACAATTATAAGTCATGATGCATAGACTATAATTAATACGTTAATTCCAAGGGTATATATGTGGCCTGTAGGAGATGAAACCCAATGTGAATAATGGTCAAGATATCCCACAAACCAGAAAGATATCTTTGGATGAAAATTAAAAAATGAATATAGTTTAGGGTAATAGACCTTGGACCACAATAGAGGTCAAGGGGCTTATGGTTTGGAAGATTTTGTGGATGGGACTAAAGAAGAAATGTTTATGCGTCGCTACATGTCATATAAGGATGGGAATCAAGCGACACACAATTTAAAAAATACTATATATTTTTTCATGTGTTGATGATGATGCTGAACTGACTTTAAATAAAGACATATCATGACTATAACCGAGATTAATTTTTTGGGAATCACTATGTGTCTTGCTAAAACAAGAATCAAGACCCCTGTAATTCTTGATCATAGTACAGAAGAAGGCTGAAACAAGTGAGCGAAATCCTCTCCAAAGAAAAAAATAAGGCATCCCAAAATTATCGCGAGGCATCACAAAATCGTTTAAGTCCTGAATCTAGTTTAATATCATGTATTAAAGACATCAAATCTTAGTTTATGGTCATAGAGTTTGAACTAAGAGGGATGGTTTCTCAAATGGGTATGTCTAGTGTGGTGATATGATATTCATGACATGAATAAGGGACAAGGAGGGCCAACAACATACATAACATCCTAAAAGACACATTAAAATAGATTAAATCCATGATTTGTGGACTACAGAATCATTGTTTATGGTCATGGTGTACAAACCTAGGAGGGAGTCACAAGTGGACATGTGTAATGTAGTGTTATGAAAAATTCAATGTGAATGAAGGATGAGGAGGCCCAAACAACACCAAAGATTGCAGAGAACATCCCACATATAGTTTAAAGTCTGGTAAAGTGAACTATACTGAGGCCAAGGGGCCAAAAGTTCAAATAATCTATGGATGTTCCTAGTGAAAAAATGTATGGGTATCACTACATATCCCATGAGGATGAGAATCAAGAAACATGTATTTACTGTAAATGAATCCTCCCCACATTGGTATGATCCATACAAATTTTGGTGGCACTATATTTGGTGTGGCTGGATTGGGATATAGAATCCTTACATCACTATGAATCCTGCACTGATAAGAATCAAGTTGTATGTAGTTTATTAAGGTGGAATGGTAGGTGGCCAATGTAAAGTAAATTCACACTTAAGAGAGAACATTATGACATTGTACAATTTATCACCATGAAACTAAGACACTAATTGTTATATAGTTTATCATCGTGCAACTAGGACACTAGTTTTTACATGGTTTAATGTCATGAAACTCGGAATGTAGGGCCTCTTAGTTTATGTTCAATGAGTTTGAACCATGGGAAAAGGATTATACTGAGGTAATATTTAGTGCGAAAACATTAAATGACCAATCTAAATGATCTAATGAGGCCCAACAACTCACAGCACTTTTCTTAGAAGAACTCACACACAGTTTGAAGTCATGATTCTTAGAATTAGGCTATATAATTTAAAGTTACACAACTCGGACTATAAGAGATGGGGTATCTGAGAAATGGGAAATGTGTAGTGCGTCCAGAACAACCTGACATGAATGAGGCCAAGGAGGCCCACACAACAAGACACATTTTCACAAAAAAACCCACACTTAGTTTAAAGTCATAATTCTTGGTCTTGGGTTCCCAGTTTAATGTCATGTTCCTGGTACATTGAACATAGTTTATGGTAATACTTCTTAGAACCTTATTCGATGTACACGTTGAGAAACATGGCATTGGTGGGAGGATTTATGTGCTCCCCCATCTATGATGACCAATTATTATTCACCACTAAGATAAACCTTATGAATATTTTCTGGCCCTTCCCACTTGGGATTTAACATTGGGGGCTTCCTACCCGGAATCATTGGCCCTCAAAGAGCCAATAATTTATCACATTGGAGGAATGATTAGAGATGAAACTTCTTGTTGAATGACTTTTATATCTTATTATGTTGCCTATATAGACTATGAATGGCCTAAATCCTATTCTATCCAATGGATTATTGTTCATCTAGGAAAAAATATGATATATTTTCTAATTCTTATTGATTATATAAATCAGTTTGGAGAGATGAAAACTAGAACTCAATGCATAGGACTTCCTCTCTTCCGTACACTAGAGAATATGGGGTCACCAAAGTTGAATTATGAGTCATCATTTGATAAGTCTAGAGATAATTAGGGATCTTGTCCAGACAAATTTTCTTTTTCTAGCCCACCATATTCTTCTGAATGTTCTAGTGGGTTTTGTTGAATGCCTCAATCAGTACATTTTACTATGTGGGATAGTGAGAAGTATGGTTGGACCAGATGCTACACATGGTGTACAACTTCTTCAGCTCTGTAGCTCTAAATTTGGATACATTTTTAGAGAGACTAGAATGAATGGATCTGATTCCATGAATGATAGTGGAAATCATGATTTTAAAGACCATCTAGACATTGACTTCCTTGAGAGGAAACAATTATAAGCACTTGTAAAAGAAATATGTCATGGTTAGAATGTTCCTACACTAGCGACCTATTTCTGGTGGATATTATCCCATAACATCAAGTACCCATATTACAAAGGGATAATATTACTAGGTTGTATAGAGGTGATATCGTGGTTGTTGCAGAAATTTTTAATAGATATTTCAATCATGGAACATTTTGGTGAACTTGATACAGTCTTTTACCATGGGGGAATATAAGTTTCACAACCATCAAATGTGGTGGGAGAGCTTCAAGTCTACATGGTGAGAACCACTGAACCTGACATGAACTTCCAAAATTACTTGTGGGACCTCATCTCCTTGAATTTAGTGGAGGATAATTCCATCACACCCATATATGAAGAGAGTATTCTTGAGGTTTTCCTTATCCAAAGGATGAACTATGATACACACTTATAGATCCTATCCCGCACGTATCATTACAGTGGGACAATGTCATGCTGATGATACTTCACAACAGAATTCAACAATTAGATATTTATCCAACTATAGGGGATTTGGAGGTCATGATGTGGAAGAACAATAGGTAAGGTGGTTTACCTACTGACCACCCTCATCATTTGAAATCAAAGGATTGATGAATCTTCGATGCGCTACATGAATAAACAAATCATCTTAGCAAGGCTTTGTGCGAGAGGTGGCTAGAGTAGACATAACATTAGCTTGACCATTATATAACAAAGGAACATGTGCCACATAGAGATGATAAGGGAACTAGGATATTATATAGAGAGTGTGCTCGATCATGGGAATGGGCTCTAGATTCATAAAAACTTAATCACCATTGATTTCCTTGATGACTAACACATATTCCTAATTTACATGATTCCTGGGATCTTCAATATCGATATCCCGCCCTAGACCAGTAATGTGTACCTGATACTCTTCCTCATTGTTGGTTCATTAATGAAGGATAGCTTATGTCGGGGTGAGGAAATGGAATCCTAGACCCACTCTGTTGAGCACGACATCGTTAAGACTTCTATAGGTAGTACTCTATAAGGCACATTTTAAATGAGTCTTCTAGCATGTGTTGACTTTGTCCACTAATTGGATTCCTCATATAGGAATTCAATATCAATAGTCACTTCTTCAAGTTCTAGATAAGAGTCTATAAATTCTTCTAGTTCCTGACCCATGATGGAATTCTGCATAATGAACCTGATGTCAAAGTGCTGAAGAATCACCTCCCACTATACTAGCCAACCTGTCAATATCGGGAGATTTAAGATATAATTTTTAAGATACACAATAGAAAATATCATTATATTATGATGCTTAGGTAATGTCGCAACTTTTGTACTACGAACACCATTGTGAGGTAGCTCTTCTCAATTAGAAAATATTTGGACTCTATGTCGAGGAGCATGCGACTAAGATATTATGAACTATTCTATCTCCCTTCATTCTTATTACAGGAAATAAGGTAACTAATGGATTGTTCCAAATATGTAACATAATAGAACAAAAAATTACCTAATATGGGTGGAATCAGAACCATAGGTTGTGACATATATTAATTGATCTCCTAAAATGTTGTATGACACTCCTCATCCAATCGGTAGATAGTTCCTTTATTTATAAGCTTGGAAAAGGGATTACACTTTCCAGAAAAATTCATAATGAGTACTTGTATAAAATAAATGTGGACCCAGAGGATATAGAGATCATAGAGGTTTCTATGAAGAGGAATCAAGATGATGGACTTCATCTTCTCCAGGACATTCACAAGGCCTCCGTATCTAAAAAAGAAATTACATAATTTTTAAAGGTAAACTCAGAAGTAAATTTCTAGGGGTTCATATTCAAATTCTTAGAAAAGAGTAAGTTGAAAACTTTTTCATGATCTATGGAGGGTATTTATTCTAGCATGATTTGACAACCAAATCATCGATGCAGTGTTCTAAGAATTGGGTTGAAGATGCGGTGCATTGATCGTTGATAAGTATCCCATGAATTTTAGGCCAAAATTAATCACTTGATAATACAAAGTACCTTGAATCACTTTTAAGGTTGTAGATTAATCATCATTATGGTTCATCTGGATTTGATTGTATCTAGTGTACCCATCCATAAAGGAGAGATCCTAGAACCCAGTTGTAGTGTTGATAAACAACTCCATCTCTAGGAGGGGAAAATTATCCTTAAAACAATGGAGGTCGAGATCTAAAAGATGATACTTAATCTTTTCTGTGTGTTCTTATTTCTGACTAGAATGATGTTGGATAGCCACTTGGGGTACTAAAATTACATAACAATACTGTCTTTGATAATATTTTCAACATTATCCTTGACCATGGAACCATGTGACTGTTCAATCTACCTAGGAGGCTTCTTGAACCTTGGATGGGTTACTAGGAGACCATGACCATGGATATTGACCTGAGGGCCCAGTATTAACATATCATCATCCAAAAGAAAAACACATCAAGATGCTGCTTTAGGAAATCCATTTACTACTTCTATTCACCAGTGAGAATGGTTTCATTGATCAACAATGGTCTTATATCTACCTTGGTACTAAGGTTCACATGAACTAGCTCATCTATGGTGGTGGATATGATGTACTCAAATGATAGATGGGGATCCTAGACATTCCCTTCATGGCCTATGGAAATGTGATCCGTTTGAGGGGATTTTTCATAAAAAATGAGTGATTACAGGGGGACACTAGTGCTTGCTTGGGAAGTGGTAGAATATTTACTTAGAGAATCATGCTCTATTTAAAACCTAGTGACAAAGGTTGTCATGCTAATTCCATATAGACACTGATCGTAGGGTCTATTATTGATATCAAATAAATGGTGACATGTCAGTATGTTTTAGTTTAACCATTCTCGAGGCAACAAGTAGGTATAATGTATGGTTGTATCCATGGGATGAACAAATCAATACTTCATTAGAATAAGGGGTTTCTGGTATAACCTGAATCTGAACAATGTAGAATTATGAGGTATTATTCTGGACTTCTTAGTCCCTAGGAATTCAGTTATCATTCCTCTTAGAAACAATAATGAAACTCTCCACGTATGGAATTGTGGCCTAAAACTGGTTAATCAAGAGGATTAATATGTCATATAAATCATTCCATGGTCTAGTTGCAATGAAGGTGTGCTCAACCTCGTTTTCCTACACCTACTTTTACATTTTCTAGTAATAGGATGAATATATATAATGGGATTCACAAGATTCAAAGAGAGATGCATCACCCTGGATCAGGCCTACTCGACTTTTGAGGGAGTATTTAAGGAATTGGTTATATTAAGAGGGGACTACTAAAATAAGATGTAGCAAAGTCCTAACCATCAACATGTTTTAAGATGTTTCCTATGAGACAACTATGAATTCCATGATTTATAAGAAACTATTTAACTAAATTTTCAAATGGATCTTACCACATAGAACTTATTACGTCTTTTTATATCCCTAATTCTTCAGGTAATACGGGATTATGCCTACTTTAGTTAGTCACAACCAATAGAGATTCTGGGTTGGGATGAGATTAATCTCAGAACCATTGTCCAATAGATAGCGACAGACTTCAATTACATTGAACTGGATGGGGATATATAGTTGAAAGATTTTCCCTTTCATGAGAGATCTTTCATATTCTTTGGTGGAAGAGATTATGGATTTGAGTTCTGAATGCTCAACCTCCTCAGCATAGAAAGTCTCTATGGAAGCAACCTATATTTCAATCTGGAGGGGGTTTTCAAGGATTATGTTATGGACTATCGCATATCTTTAAACATAAAGATATCCCCAAGGATCGAGATATTTTTATGAATTATAGAGAGAAAATTAAACATGTTGTACTTATATATTAGGCGTAGTGTATTCCTTCACCTAGGGGATTTATATTTAGCAGGAGGCACAACAGGGACTACTGGAAGAACCACTAGATTCTATATGGTGTTGGAAATGTTTACTTACTCATCATAAAAATGTTCCAGACTACCACTAGATTGTTTTTAGCTGTCTGATGAATGGATTTGGATGGATGTGTTCAAACATGATGTGGTTGTAGTTGTTTTTCCTGGTCATCTAGATTGGAAAATAGTGGAAGTGAATCTGGTGGAGCAAGATTGAAGGACTATGCATGCTGATCTATATGTAACACCTATTGTCTGGTTGTATTGGAATACACAGATTGGCATAAAGCATTCTCCTAAGAATTATGGTGGGTTTCGTATCCTCAAATTCTACTTCAATGGTTGTGTATGGGGACATTTAGAGGGACTTCCATGCATTCCTCATCATTGAGGACCATGTAGGGATCCACCAGTTCAATGGTATTTATAAAGGCATTCCATTTATCATCTTCATATGAGTATTAGGATACTAAAAGGACTTTGGGTGTGATTCCCATATCTGGTAGACTGAATTCATCAATTTTACATGATTAAATTGACATTAGAGGGGAATTTTGATTTCCCCAACGCTGTTGGTGCCTACTTTTCTATGAAGTGCATGGTTGATAGGTGGATACATAAGTAGTAGCTAGAAATTGTGTATTGACTTTAGAAGGATTTGGTAGGACTAGGAGGGTATAGATGATGTCGTGGGTAGGACCAACTACCCTATGTTCCAAACAATCATCACATTTCTATGTCCCATATTTGGAAGCCTATTTTTCGTCACTAGAATCTTCATTTCCACGACTGGTCATGTTCAAGATGTGTGTTTCCTATGATAGAACATCCACCAATTTGAAAATTCCATTATACACCATTCCCTAGAGACAATCCTTTAACTCATAACATTGTTTTATGGTATGAACCATGATCTTGTGGTAGGTCTAGTGTCCAGGATGATCAGTGATCTTGGCCTCATAGGGTTTTCTACATTATGGAAGATTTAGAATCCATTTTTGTAGAGCATTGCAGAAACATCTAGGAACAATGGATGATAAAAAGGAGTAGTTTTATTTATCTTATATAAAAAGGGGGCTAAGGGATATTGGTTCTAATGTGGGTCTGGTGCTTGACAAGGATCTGGAGCCACATTCTATAATCTGGGTGGTGGTACCTATCAAGGAGGTGCCTACCATTTTGATCTTAGAAAGGAGGAGCTTGATGAGGTTTTTTCCCTGATGAGACTATTACAGGAAGGATATATGTGAAATATCACTACTATCTTTTTGGATCTCACCTACACTGTAGAGGGGGTCTCTTCGAAGGTGGATTTTCTTGCTGGAGATGGAAGAGCCATGGGATGATCCTGCTTGGCTTGCTGCAATTCCTCCTCAATACATTGATCATTGTTAAAGATATCCCAAAATAAACCTAGGAAATTCTATCTGATGAGGGTGAAAACCAATTTAGTCTTGATATTCCCCAAGCACATCATCAACAGTGGCTCTTGAGTCAGTACATGAGGCCTCTCCACTTGGTGATTTATTCTCTGACATGTTAATCTGAAAGATTCTTGCAGTTGAAGAGGTCAAAAACAATAGTATTCTGTGTAGTGGAGATGAACTAGTAAGGAAACAATAGGCAAAGGCTTCCCAATAAGTGATGGCCCAAATGGGAAACTGGTTGTACAAAAAAAAACAAAAACACTTCAAATGTTTGAATGAAACATCAGAGTATTTATACTTCATACTACTGCATGGTACCAAAATGGGTCTACAGTTGGAGGTAAATTGGTCCAGATTTTTTAGTGGGACTCTTATCATGTTGAAGGGAAAATTTTTTATTATCTAAATTCTAGGGTGCCTACAAGTCTCCCACCCACACTCGATATGACCTATTATCATGTGGGATTTTGGATTTTCACATTTCTAGGGTGTCAAGATGAGTAGTAAGAGAAGCTAGAAGATATTCCTTTTAGGAATTGCTATATAGGAGAGGATTACTTATTACTTATGCATTGACCAACTCATCACCACGATAAGTGGGACTGGGGGATCACTGAGTGATCTATACAACGACTAGCAGAGCAGCCTGATCCTAGTCCTAAGGGAGAATTACACACTATTCGGGAAGGGTTAGTGACACATACCATTGTCTCTAGAGATAAACATTGTTCTCTAACCTGTTAGGATCCACGTGATTGATAGTCTCGATTAGGGGAAACTGACTGAGAAGGACATGCATCTACCCTTACTGCCTCAGTGGAGGAATAACATGATCCTCTAAAGGGGAACTACAACTTAGATGTAAATCAGGAAGGATCTCATTGATGATCTAGTTATGATTAGTAGTCTATTTTCATAGAGTATCCATAGAGGGATCAATATCTTCTCTCTATAAAAATATAGGTGGATCATAGGTAAAGGAGGTTTAGATCTTTTCTTTACACTTATTGGTGTTTCGACAAGTGGGAAATGATGTCAAAGGCTCCCTAATTCCATGTGAATACCTTTTTAGGTGAGCGGGGAAACCAATGGGGGGGTTCCACTTGATACTATTCTACCCTAGTAGGTTAGTCCTCTTCGTCAAATCTTACACATGTATCCCTATCCATAGGCAATGCGAGCTCAACCATATTCATTGTGATGACACCTAGGGGTTTATCTTCAATATATCCAAGAAAATAAGGTTTACTCTTGATGGGAATGAAATGGATAGTAGTATATTATCCCTAACCATGGATCTACACATATGGAGTCAATTACTCAATGATTATGTGGAGGACTATGATGATTTAAAAAAATATCCACTTAAGGGTCTGATGGTAGCTAGGTGACATATGATGCTGCTCCATTGGGAGCACTGCCAACTCAACCATGGGAAATTGCTAGTAGATGTCATCAAATTGTTTTCAGATATTTAGGTAGACCAACTAATAGTCACATAGTGGAAAATTTTTCACCCATATGGTCTAGAAAAAGCACATAGCCCAATATTGATTGAGGTACTATAGAATGTTGAATGTCAGATCCATGTATGACCAGAACACTTCATCCAACTAATCTACAGTAAGAGTGTCCCATAAGCATCCCTTTTATGAAGCAGGTCCCTTATCCTGGTTAACTCAATCTCTGATTGGGTATGGTCAAGGAACTGATGGTGATAGTGATACAGTGGACTAGTTGGTGAAGAAGCCACTGCATGAGATGATTGACTATTGTACGCTAGATTATCTCTTGAGGGTTGTGCCAACTACATCATCATGTCCCTGTAGGACTGAGTACTAACCAGGAACTCATATGTATGGGTATAAGATATCATCTATGGGCTTATTGGGTGATTTTGGTCTATTATATCCCTCAATAACTATCAATGATCTCATTTATAGTTATAGAGTGATGTTGGAGATGACAATGATGACTGCACCTCAAGACCCTAGAAGAGATCCTGATCATCCTCCACCTGTATATACCTATGAAGGGAATCGTGAATCTTGTGGATATGAACATATATGATGGTGAATCTTACCCTTATGTATCCTTCACCATAAACTATTTCTGAAGCTTGGGGGAATAATCCCACAACAAGTTTCATTTGGACTGAAAATATGGGTAGTGACGGGTACTGACATTGACCTGGAACTTCCCATAGTTTTTCCTTCAGTAGCAGTGATTCACCCTTCTACCCAGGAATGAATCTTTAGGTATGGAAATATATTTGGAATGGGGGTGACCTCTATACTAGTTGTTGATGGAGTAGGGAGGAAAACCACTGAAGCTGACTAGAAAATGTGGAGGACCTTTGTATCAATTTCTGTCAGAGTTAGGATGACCTCCACTTGGACTGTTGTGAGAGTGGGGAGGACCTCCACTTGGACTGCTCTGAGAGTGTATCAGGATTCCAATATGTTTTGAAAAATATTATGGTGGGACTATAATTTTTATGATGAGAATATAGGTTGGACCTCGATATTATTATTTTTGGAGTGGGGAGGACCTCTACATTAGTGGATGGAGGTTCCAGGAGGACCTACACACTGGTTGAGCCAAGCACATGTAAGAACTTTATGTTAACCGATGATGACAAGAGGTGGAGCTCCATACTGATTATTGTTTGAGTATGGAGGACCTCTACTTTGGTTGGTTCTGGAGTGGGGAAAAGGTTATCTAGAAATGGGAATGGTGCGAGGATGACCTTCCCATGGCTGGTTGGTGACAGATGAATGACCTCCATATTTAGAATCGTATGAATGGGGAGGACTTTATCACTGGATGTTGATGAAGCTGGGAGATCCTCCACTTTGGCTGATGCTATGAAAATGTTAAATACCTTTTTGCCAGATTATAGAGAAGGGATGACCTCCACTCTAGCTAAAGACTACACGAGCAGGGCCTCCGTGCTGAGCGTCATTATCTTGAACTTGCCTGTAACACCTGTTGGACATTCCAACAGTTGATAGAGTCGACCCAAACTTCTAGTGTAGAAGATAAGGGATCAATTCAAACTGGGAATTGAGGATTTTATGCCCTATAGTAGCATCGATCTGGTAGAGTATTTCAGTTTCAGAGGGACCACTAGTGCTTTGGTAGATGTGTCCCTATAATGGGAGTCCACCTAATCTTGGGACCGATGTTGCTGTTGGGTTGGTAAGAATGGGGTCAACATAGTAGGGGAATATTTCACATATCCCTTATCATGATATACCATACATATGTGGCATTGAATAGAGATTATAGGGGCCCTCCTAGGTGAATCCTAGGCTGTAGTCACTGATACGGTGACCCTACCATCTCCTTCCTCCTTATTGTAGTGAAGCAAGTTGAAGGATCACTTTAGTAATAAGCTAAAAAAGAGGTTCATTATTATAGTGGGGAGAAATGTCCCCCTACGTCTCACTTGGGGGTGGTGGTCTCAATAAGTTACAAAAGCCTCTTGGTTATGGCGAGCCTTATACTATATAGGAATGAGAATTTCCTTCTCGTACCATCGTACGAGGGTGTCCATCACCCTCATTTGGATGATTTCAGAGGTTGATATAAGGTGTGGGATCCTAGTAGATAATGGAGTAGCGAACATCATGGTGGAGATTAGGTCACACAGGATTTACTCATTGACATTTCTCCCACCCCTACATAAATAGGAATTGGGTGAGCAGTTTCCTATAGCTTGGGGCCTAGAAAGAAAAATTGTTTACCTGTTATTACTGAAATAATTAAAGAAATACCCAATTCCCCAACATCATCCAATATTCCATGGTTTGAGAAAGATCCACCCCGATAGTGTCAGACTAGAATACCCAATGTTCAACGGCTCTAATTTTTTTTAGTTCCACACTGAGCCCCCAATTTTCATAGTGTGTCCTATCACTGGAAAGCTCAATACAGTAACATGCTCATTTTTCAAACTGATGATAAAAATGGACAATACCCATAGTTTAAGTAGAAAATACTCACATCATTATCACTATTTCTTTTTCTGACACATTCACTGGGGATTTCCACCTCAGTTTTCATCATGACTCTGGTATTTCATTGCTACCCTACATTCCCAGTTTGCAATAGAGGGTAGAATTCATCACTTTCATGATGATTTCTGATCCTTGGACAAAATAGGATGATTGTATGTTGGTTCTCCTTCAATGGATTTTTCCTTGGAACTCATCTCCTAGTCTAGGCCCCCTCATTAATTAAGATTAGTTCATGAAAATCATTTTTGGTTCCATATCTTTGTGGATGTCTGTTAATTACAATGATTATATCTGAACATTCTATGGGGTATTTATGGGGTAGAAACCATTGGTTAAGGGAGTAGTGACATTTGGCATCGTTTTCATGTCATGATGTTGGAACATTGGTCATCGGTATTCATACTTGTATACTGGAATCTCATGGATACATCTCAAGAATGGAACCTAAGGCACCCCATGTTATTCAAAGGGTATCTGAATCCAAAGGCATATCTTCTGAATTTTTCCTCACAAATCCCATGTTTAATATGAGACAAGTGTGTAACAAGTCATAAGTTTAACATCTTATGGAGATATATAGAGGCTAATCAGAACACCCAGTAGAGGAGGATCAAAGTGGCACAACCCTATGAGGTATCACCTGGAAGGTTTTCTATATCGATGGGATATAACCCCTTTATATGTGGACCCAAGAGGTTTGTTCCGTGAAGAAAATATTTCACTCCATGAAGGTTGATTTTGAAACCACAGGAGGTGGATCAAAGAGGTGAACCCCAATGACGGGACACCAAGGTCTACCATTGGTCTATATTGAACCTCATGGAGGTGTCCTATGTGCGTTGTTTAGGAGACAGGGGCCAAAACCCCCATATTTCGATATATGGTCTAGAGTGTACACATTTGATCTGCCCTTTACAAAATAATTTCTCTTTGTTGTCTTATGTGAATTGTGTGGGGCTTATGTATGGGAGCTAACTAGGAGATACTATGTACAATGATGGTGTAGATGGGTAATACATATATTAGATTCCTCAGTGGGTTGCGTGATGTCAATGGTATGTGGGGACCTTGGTGAAATCAGGATGTATGTGGATGAAGTGTTGGGTGGAGTGGATGAAATGGATGGATTGGATGGATTGTTGAGGGTTTTGGGATTGATCCTTAGGGATCATTTCTAAGTATACCAATGAGTTTGGAATCAAATTCCATGTAGATTGAGAGGGGACATGGGGCTTTACACCAAATGAGGTAACACAATGTAAGTGAAACATATGGTTGGGGATTACATGTATGAATGACCCAGATGGATTCATGGAGTTGTTATGGATTATTCATGTATATATCCTGTAGAGTATGAAGATGAATGGGGCTTATACATAATGATAAGTCCAATTGGAAGGGAATTTTGGGGAATACATGGAAGAATGAACCATTAGGGGATGAATACACGGGATTACACTATGAAGGATTCCAATAGGAATTGGATGAATTTAATGTCCATTAATAACATCTAATACCATGTGATTAATGATTGGGGTGAGAAATAAGAGGAATTAGTAGACCTACCCCTCATGTTGCAAAACTATTGACAATGAGTGATGGTGTTGGGCATACACAAATAAGCATCCTGAGGAGGATGTCATTTTGTATGGGGAGGATCTCATTCCATGTGAGGAAGATATCATTCAATGGAAGTCATAAAAAGATAATCCTATCAGTTGTGTGATGGGGCCTACATGTGGACACTATATGAGGATAATACTGTGATAAATACCGAAGGGAGAGGGATGTAATATTTAGAGTGTAGGAAGTGAGAGGTTCATGATTCCCATCACTTCTCTAATCTTGGGTGGATAATTAAATTCCTTGTGAGAAGGATCTCATTATGTGGCACACATACATAGATACATCCTGGTATTTCCACATAGGGTGAGATCACCATTTAACATCATGTGTTGAGGATGTTGGTGCTAGGAAGTTTTATGTCCTATAGCATGGATACAGGGGACTCACTCCTCACCCCATGGTCTTACATAACCATTGATCAATATCCCTTGGGAGGGTGATATCTCCAGAAATACTAAGTGAGAACTATGGGGAGGAATGATCACTCATGAGGTCCATATTATCATACCTATGCTGAAATATAAGAGGCATTAGCATTCTTATTCTAAATAGAAATAGGTAAAAATGAATATAGGGGAACACATGGAGTGGAGTGAACAATAATAATAGATGTTGAAGGGCACATAAGGACTTGGGGTGTAGTTGAACCAATTCTAGAAGGTTGTGGAGGATTGGAGTACACATCCTTCACAAAGAGACATCCAAAGGGAGGAAACATGGTGAGGATCAGGAGAAGAGATTCACGATGAAGGGTTTATTTAGAAAGTTATTTGTGAATAGTGAGTGCTTTGAGAAGGTTAGGTGATTCACAAAGAAATGGGATTCACAAAAAATGGTGAACCTACCTATGCATGAAGTCATGATTTGGTAACAAAGTGCTTCATGAAGGCTTAATGATACATGAAGAATCAAGTAACAAAGAGGGCCTTTTTTCCTTCATGAAGGGAGTATACCTTGGAAAATAACATCCCCACCATTGGTTGAGGTATTTCAGAACCAGAGAAAGGGGTCTTAGGGATTCTCAAATACCATGGTAGAATCATTTTCCATTTTTACTCATGGTGCTTAGGTGCTTCGTGAATTGGGAGATCTGAAGTTGAAAGGTCAGGGTATCGATCCCTTCATGGAGTAATGATCTATACATTTATTAGAAAATGGGTCTCATGATGCTAAGAGGAAAACCACAAATAAAATTTTTCCTACACAAATGGATGTGGCTCCATCAGTATCATGAAGCCATCCTTTAACTTTTATTATGGATGTGGATCTCCATCAGAGTAATGCAGAGTACTATATATGCCATAGATGTTCATAGTGGGGAATGGATCTTTGCAAAGGTTCATCATGAAACATACCATTAAATGTTTTTGGTTCTGCTCAAGTGGGGAATTCCTTCCAAAGGGTTTGAAATTCTCCACTAACCACTTGGAATGTTTTTCTGGTTTAATAAGTGTAATATGTGAGGTCAAAATGTGAAATATTATAATATATTTAATGAGAATGTACCTATGAACATTTGATACCCTAATTCAAAGAAAAATTTTGTAATTTGGAAAAAGAAAATATATGAAGATGATAGAACCAGTCAATTTAATAGACAACTTGATATTATTTCTCAACATTCATATTTTATAGATATGATTTTCCCATATTGGAGAAGATTTATTGAATGATGATTCATTTAAAAGTGTGTCAATTTTGAAGATAGATTTATCTTCAATGGTTTCCAATAAAATCTAGGGGGATATAAAAGAACATGAATAAAAAATAATCTTAAATCTTGAGTGATGGTGATTTTGGGGAGGTTTCCAATATTGATGGTAGGTTAACTAATGTTATAAGAAAAATTAGAAGAGATACAGAAGAGAATAAGTGGAAAATTGTCTTATGTTTCCTCTTATTTCCAACAGCCAAATAATGTTAAATAAAAAGTGTTCCATGGTGTTTCATTTTAGGTTAATTTCATTCAATGGGTTTGGATTTATTGAAGGAATGTGGAATGAGTATTTATGTTAAATATAGTTTTTTAGATGAGTTCTTGAAAAATTTAGAGTTGTATTTTATTTAAGAATTTGAGAAATGAATATTTATATAAAAGTAATTTGTAAGAACACTGTAATATTAAAGAGTCCCTCCAAAATTTATATATATATATAATTTTTTTCAAGAACATATAATCTACAAATTGGTAAAGTCATTGTATGTAAGGTTTAATCTCTACTAAGAAGGTAGGGTCTAAATTGATGTATAGTCCCAGTACACAAGGGACACTATATAAAGAGAATAATGGATTATAAATTAGTAACTTATTAGCACATAAAGGTCACTCTTGGATGATAAGGAAGGGTTTGTAAAATTTGTATGTCATTCAAAATGTAAATCTAAATAAAATAGTAAACTTAATATGTAAGGGCTGATATATTTATTCATTGTATATAAGGGTTTCTTTTTGGTGTTGGAAATGTATAATAATTACACTATGTTTATCTATGATATTTAATATTTCTCTAATGATTACTAATAATAACTAAATGTCACAAAAATGGTTATGTTTTCAGTAATATTTTTCATTTATTTTATAATCTTTATTTTATTTTTCATATATATTTTAGGTGTTTTCAAATAAAAATGGATGTTTTAGAGAGTTAGTCATGTTTCACGATTGAAAAATGGTTAGTTAAAATGGTGTTTCAACCATTAGAAAATAGTGTGGTCTAGATAGATGAAATATAGTTCCTTTAAATGGTGGCCCGTAATTTTTTAAATCATGTTTCTGAAACCATGTTTCCACCACTAGTTAGGACAAAGGCATTGACATGGATTCTGTACATTCTAGAAAATTTTGTGTCATTTTCCATTTTTGGAAAATTATTTTTAAAATTTTCCCAAAATTGATTTTAATCCATTCTAACCTATCATTTAACAAACTCAACCCTCCCAACCATATTCAAAACTATATTATTGTTAAACTCATTTTTATTCTTGGTTCTTAATGAAAACTCCATTTATACGTCTCATTTATTATTCTCTATTTATCATCTCTATTTTTTATTGATTTTTATTCTCTCTGGATGTTGTAATGACCTAGAGTGAGTTAAATCAAAATTTTTAGATTAGACATTGATTTGGGTGGTGTATCCCTTATTTCATGGGTTCCTTAAACTTATTAGCTTAGGTTGTTCAACCTGCTAATGGTAATTTCATTGGTAAAGGAATTTGAATTCATGTTGTTCTATTATTTGATGATTTAAATGTTATTTACACTATTTTAAAACGTGTTATAAATTGTTCTTGTGCGTGATAATGGGAAATTTCAAAGGTTTTGGAGTGAGTAATAATTTTAAATGTTTTATCCCAAATGAAACATTTGGAAAATTTATACAAGGCATGTGATGTCCTATTTATTTGAAAAAGGGGATTAGTGTATTTTGGTAAAACAGGTGAGACAAAATGGAATCATTGGTATATAACTAGGAAAAATAGGACAAGTACTCCAGTTATTTCATTCCCTACCTAGTAGGATTATGTTTTAATGTAAAATAAAATATGATGATGTGGTTTAGTTTGATTGAGTAGGAGAAAAATCCATCGTTACCATGTATGATTAACGACAGAATGAGGATTTTGGGTCCCCACTAACCCGATATACTTATATATTGAACATGTATTGTATTATATGTTTTCAAATATTTCTATTTATTCTTTAATATTTTACCATTATTTCAAAGATAATACACTTATTAATATAATTCTAGTTTCATTCATTAAAAACAACTAGGATTATTTATCTTATGATTTCTATAAATGGAACACTTGGTTGGTTCCAAGTGGGAAAGTGAATTGAAGCCTCACATATACCCCATGGTTATATAAATAAATCATTTTTTCTATTTAAGGTAAATGGAAGGCCATCAATATAGGTGGTGGCATGTACTTGAGTTAGGAGAAAATCTTGTCGAATTGGTGTATGGTGGTGACATGGTGGGTGTTGGTCATCATTCCCTGAGGAGGTTTATTTTTCTTTTATCGTTCCCCACCTATATTTTACATTTTGGGATTTGGTTAATCATTAACATGAAAACAGTGTATACTCCTCTATATAATATGTAGTGGATAATGCTTAACCTTTTTTTAAAATGTGGTATTTTTATTTTATATGGATATTGGTCATTTTACTTGTTGGAAAATAATTCTCAAAGGAGTTATTTGATCCCTGGGGAATATTTTCTGGCCCAAGTGGATCAAAAATTCACTTCTAGACATTCCATGAGACAGGTCATATGTTGGGTTGGATGGAATCCTGGGATATTTCAAGATAAAGTTGTATTAAAGAACGTTTTCCCCATTATTTAGGTCATTAAAATCTTGGAATTTTTGGATAGATAAGAGCATGAAGTGTCAGGGATTGAGGTTTTGGTTACAAGTGGGATGTCTAGTGAAAATTTTTGTGATATAACTTTGGATACTATGAAATTTTATTAATTTTCTATGACTACTCCTTAATATTTAATGCACATGATTCATACTGGGAATTGACATTGATGTAAGGAGGATTAGTTTAAATTGTTTTTTGAGTTGATGTGTTTTTTTGAATTAAATTCGGTGTTTTGTCTTAATGTTTACTTAAATCTCCATGGTTGAATGTATTGGTGGTTTCTATTTTTTTTAAATAATTTAGTATAATGTTTCCTTGGAGACCTCATGTACAACCATAGTAGGAGTTTGATGTGAGTTCCACATCACTAGTTGACTAGAGGTATATAGAGGCACTGGTTAGGGAAATGTGTGCCCTAGACCACAGAGTGGGGTTTGGTCGTAATTTGGTTAATAAAGCATAAAAGGGACTAGAAAAGGATTGTAATTAAGAGTTGTTTAATTAGAATCCTCATTATTTATAAGGAGGCATGAATCATTATGAAGATATAATTTTTTTGGATAAAATTGAGAGGGTCATCATGTTTCTTATGAATGTAAAAGTTGTTTAGGTAAAGTGAGATAATTTCTTATTGGGATGATCTTGTCTCAGATCATGGGTGTTAGTGGTTTAGAATGGGAATTATGAGAATATGTGATGGAAGGAAATCATGTCCAACTATAATGATCAATTAATCCATGATACTTTGGATCTAGTGTATCTCCATAGGCCGCTCCAATAATTTTTGATAAGAAATGCGATGGATATCATTGAATCTATAATGATTAAAAGAATTTTAATTAACACATGCTATAAAATAAATTACCCCATATATATGATATCATTGACTGACTCAAAAGATCAAGATGTTTCTCAAAGAATGAACTCCATTCAGGGTATCACTAAGCCAGGGTAGGAGGATTGGCTGTTCCCAACACCATTTTCCAAATAAGGTACAATCATTTAGAGTATTTTATAATGATGTTAATTTTGAAAAATTACCCTATAGTTTCCATTGATCAGATGAATGAGGAGTTCTATATATACCTAGAATCTTTTAAAATAGTTTTTATGGAAACCATTTTGATTCATTTGAGATGAAAATAGGACAACATGAAGCATTTGATAATTTTTACAGTGTCACTATGATACCATCGTGTTTTTGCCTAGTTTTTGAAGTGCGGTTTTTGGATATGAGAAGTTATATTTTTGGGACATGTCATATCAGAACACGGGGTTTCAGTTTATGTGAAAAGGACAAGACAAAGATTTCATTGGAGGATCCATGTAATTTCTTCAAGATTAGAATTTCTCATTCCATGAGGGGGTATTACTGGTGGTTATTTAAGGAATTATATCAAATTTCATAAACAATGATTTCCCTCACCCCAAAATTGTGAATTTCTTGTGTATTGTAGAATATCAAGAATCTTTTGAGGAGCTTAAGTAGCTATGGAACACCACATATTTCTATGTTTTACTCGAGTATGAACAAGGACACATATTTTATATCAATGATATATTTATTTTTATTGGGTTTCATACTTTTGTAGGGAGACCATGTGGTGGAATATGGATCTCACTAACTCTAACCATAAAAAATAAATACCCAACCCACAACCTTTATATTGTGATAGTGATTCATGAACATAAATCATATTGTAACTATTTTGTTTGAGGAAACATTTATGGTCTAATAAAGATACAAAATATTGAGGGATATCTTATCCTTGAAGAAATTGAACTTTAGGAAGTGATGATGGATTGAGTACCCTATGGGGATTGAATTTGATATCATCTATACCCTATGTAAGTGAAATGTGGGAACACATGCCTTATGTTGGATACTTCTTACCCAGGATATAAAGGAGTCAAATAATGAGTTAGATATAGTGGGTATTTCTACAATGATTAACCTGGAGTCTAAGGAATATAATGGATGTATGGTCTTGGCTATCATGTAGCTGAAAACTTCTCTAATAGAGATAATTATTGATGAGAATCCAAATGATGATTCATTTATGTGCTCTAGTTAGTTTCTAAATCATGTTAAGGTTTCTAGTGAATGATACTTATGTTATGAATGGATTTTATACTTTATAGGAATTATAGTTTTGTTATTTTCTTTGTAAAAGGATGTGGTTCACTACTTACATCAGTCTTAGTATGTTGTTAATCTATGAACCATCATGTCATTCATGGATGATTGTTGCTAGTTCTGGTGTCCAGGTATGAGGAATGATATAGTTGAATTTGCATCTTGATGTTATGCTTATAATTAAGTTCAACAAAATAAACAGAGACAATCAAGATTTCTACAATGCCTTCATGTTCCTAAATTTATGTAGGATGGGGTTTCCATGTATTTCATTATCAATCACCCCATATACCTCAAAAAATAAACACTATATGGTTAGTTAACGATCATTTGACCAAATCCACCCATTTTATCCCAATCAAGGTTACCAATAATGTGGAAGAGTTGGGATTAATATTTATGTAGGAGATAATGAGGCAACATGGTGTTCCATTTACTATCATCACTGATAGGGACCCCCTTTTACCTCTTCTTTCTTGGAAGGACTTTTGAATCAAATGAAGTAGTAGGCTAGGCTTATAATGGCATAACATCCAAAAAAAGATGGCCAGATAGAGTGGGAGAACCACATTCTAGAATATATTCTTCTTACATGTGTATTAAGTGTAGGTGGTTAATGGGACCAACATCTTAGAATGGTGTAATTCACCTATAAAAATTGTTTCCAATCCCTAATCATGATGGCTCTGTTTGATGCACTAAATGGTCAACCTTTTTGGTCACCCCTATACTAGAAGGTAGTGGGTGATACATACCATGTGGGACCCAAAAAATGGATAATAATAAATACAATATTTAGATGATTATGAAACGTTCGATGCCTTCTCAATGACGTTACAAGTCCTATTATTATCATATAAAATGATCTCTCGAAATATATGTGGGTGACTAAGTGTTTCTAAGGGTGAAACCTTTATTGGGATACCATTATCTCAATATTTAGGTTAATATCACACTATGTTATATATGAACTTTTGAGATTATTAAGTGGATTGGAAAGGTCATATGTTGTTTGGTGTTTCCTTCTCGATTTACATCATTATCTAATATTTTCAATGTTTCATTATTGAAAAAGTATAATCTAGACCCCTCCCATGTGTTGATCTAGAAAGAATTTAAGTTAGATATCGACTTATCAATGATTGAGAAAATATTTCAAATTGTTTATTCTAAGAAGAAATTTCCTTAAGGTAAGTACATTCTATCATTTAGGGTCATGTGGTAACATAAGAATGGTGTACATGAGATATGGGAACAATATACTTGGGTAGAAGAGTAGTACCATCACTTTCCCTATTATGAGATAATGGGTTGACTTTTAGAGGACAAAATTTCTCATATTCAGGAGAGTTTTCACATATATGGTGTTAATTTCTTGTATATTTTTCATTTATTTTGAAAAAAAATCAATAGTTTTTTGGGATTTTTTCAAAGGTAAATAGATGTTTTGGGGATACATAGGGTGAAACATAGTTAGCACAATGTTAATAGAAATAGTGCACCAACCCATATAATGTAGTGTGTCCTAGAAAGTAGAAATTTAGTGCCTACATGGTTTGTATCCTAGTTTTTGAAACCATATATACCAAACCGTGTGGCCTCCACCAGTTGCGAAATAGAAGACCGCATGGTTGGTGCATGATCTGGAAGACTATGCAGCCACACTATGCATCCTACACAGTTATGAAAATTTTAAATTTCCAATTTTCCTTCCCTAATTTTGAAACATTACACCCCATAATTTCCTCCATTTGACCCTATCAGACCAATTTTTCCCTCCCATCTTATCAACCACCTTCATAGATTCAGTTTTTAGTTATTTGAGCCTATTTTATTAGCGAAGCTCTATGTACACTTCCAATCTATTATAATCTTATTATATTCTCCCTTATTTATTGATGTCTCTATTCATCAATGGTTGTGGTGATCTGTAGTGTGATGAATGTAAAAAAAACTAATTTAGGTTTTATATTGGTGATGCATTCACTATTAACATGGATCTCCACACTTATTATCTTGTAGTTTTCAACTGACTGGTGGTGGTTTTGAAGTGAATGATAGATAGTTCTATATTTTTCATTATTTGTTGACTTAAATGTGAATATCTATATTTATAAAAATTTTCTAGATTTTTTGATAGGGAAATATGTTATTTTCAATGTGTTTGTGTGTATAAGAGTTTGAAATGTTTATCCCATGTGTAAATGTTTAGATATCATATTCTTATCATGTGAGGACATGGTTTCTAAAAACGGGGATTGGTGTGTTTCGATAAATATGTTGAAACACATTGGAATCCAAGGTACCTAAGAGTGAAGACTAGAAAAATAATTCAAGGAATGACCTGGCCCACCTATAAGTATTATTTTACAACATTAAATAAACTACAATGATGTGGATTGGTTGTATTGATCAAGAGAAGATACCTCTATGTCCATGGTTGATCACTGAGAGTACAATGATCCTAGTTACCTAGTAACCATTTCTACATAGGGTTATATCATCGTGATTATGCTATGTTTTTAACAGTTTCCATTTATTTTTGTATATATTTAATTTATTTTAATGATATAAAATGATTTAAAATTTAACTAATTTCACAATTTCAAAACAATAATTCTTATTTTTCATATAATTTCTATGCATGGAACACTTGTTCATATCCAAATGGGAAATTGAGTTCACAACCAATAAATAATCCCGGGGTATATTTACACCATGAATTTACTTATTCGGAAAATGGCATGGCCTTTCATGGAGGTAGTGGTGGGTACTTGAGTTAATTTAATATATTCTAATAGGTGTGGATGATTGGGAAATGGATAGTGGTGTCCCTCATTCCATGAGGAGGCACATGTTTATTTAATCTTTCCCTTGCCAATTTTTATATTTTTTTTTGGTTATAGATTTATACTTTAAATTTCACCATGTGCATACTCCTTATTATAAATTATAATGGATGATGGTTATGATGTTTTAACAAAAATGTGGTATTTTGCTTTTTTTTAGACATGAAACTTTTCACTTAGGGTGAAATAATTTCCAAAGGAGTTATTTTATGCTCAGGAACTATTTTTCAGGCTGAGGGGATCAAGAGAACCATTTTGGATATTCCATTGGATAGGATAAGTGTTTGGTTGGATGGTAACTGGGCTGGTTAATGTTAATAAAGGCCATTATACAAAATAAAATAATATATAAGGGTTACATTATAATTAAAGGTATATAAATACTTTTCCAAATATCTTCTGTGAAATTATAGAGAAATAGTTGAAGATAACTTCTTTAAAACAATATCTATAATGTCTATAAGGATAATATGATATTTAATATCCTCCATGAAAAATATTTAATAAATTAAGTGTGACTAAAAATAATTTAGTTACTTGAAGGATCAAATTCATATGGGATGAAGTTGATAGGTAGTAGTTTTTTAATTTTAAAACATTAAATCAAAATATGACATTGTAAAAAGTACTGGAACTTTTATATTCTATAAATTGAGGTTTTTCTTGAATAAGGAACTATAATAAGAGAATATAATAAAAAAATAATATGAGAGAGTGGAAGATGATATAATGGAAAAAAGTGTTAAAAAGTGAGTATATAAAGAGAAGAAAAATAATTATAATAATAAGATCACTTACTAGGTTTGTGTGTGACCATCACACTAATTTTTTGTGATGATGAAGAAGGAAGTTCACCCACATTATACAATATAATAAGGTTAAATAGGATTATTCATTTTCAAGATACCATCACTCAAAGGAGAGGGACAATCCTTACCTCGTCAAATATAAATAAATTATTGTAACTTCTTAATAGACTTATCAAGAGGAATTTTTTTATTATTTTAAATGAGTTCAATTATAAAACCAAATAATTTTATTCAAAATGGTGATATTAGTTTATTTTTTGAACATAGGGTTTATCAGATCATGCCAAAGAGTAATTTATCATTTAGAGAAATGAACCTCATCTGTTAGGTGTGATTTCATTTTTTTCCTTTCCTCAAAATGTGAGAATTTTGTACTGATAGCATCCACTCAAATAAATGATGAAGGGTTACATCATAATAAATCCTAGAGTATAATATAATTTTTTTTCCTAATTCTGGATACATCTTTGAGAACAAACACTATGCCTCAATCTATTACAAATATTTATTTCATCCTTATTAGGATTTCAATCTGAGACACCCTGAAACACTCCAAGTATCCTAGTGATGATATTATTGATTATCCTTTAATCACTTTTGAGATCATGATTAAAGTGATCATAGGTGAGGCAAACCATGATAATATGGGTCCATTGAGTGACATATTCTCACTTTATCCAATAATTGAGCCTATAAAACTACTATTCAAGGACCCATAAGACCATTATTTTCTTCTCATAACCTCGATGATGTTAATTTCATTGAGAAATTGTTAACAATAGATACAAAATAAATCTTAGTTTGATCCAAACCCTCTACCATTTAGGTTATATTGAAGATGACATGTATCCTTCCAATATAGAAAATAAAATATATCCAATGAATGAGTAGAGATCATTTGGTATAAAAATTATGATCAACAAAATTATTGATCTAAATTATAATTTAGAATTAATGGTATCCTATCATGTCATGGATTCTATTTCCATGCTGGGATGACTATGGCTTAATATTTATATAAAACTACCCTCATCATATCTTTAATGCCTTAAATACTCTATTAACATGATGTTTAATGTACTCAATGATGGTATCAAAACTTAAATATATAGTGAGTCCCAATAAATGAATGAAGGAAATCACAAAATGAAAGGGATGAAACACCTAATGAATATCGACACAAAAATTTCAACCAACAATGGCTTGAAAGATAATCCAATCGATCAAAGGAATATAATCTCTAAATGTTCATTATTACATACAAAATGAATTAGGGAATTAAATATAAATGTATGTATTCATCACAAAATATTATCTAATGAAATAAAACCTTGTATCACCTTCATATACAATAATATTCAAGAATATGATTCCATTAAACAACCACTTTAAATATAGGAAGCGACTCCCACGATGTCTATGAAAGTAAGTACTATCCATGAGCTTATCTAATTGAATAAAAGATTTTCTAATATGTTTTTAACATAGACAAGGATCTTTGTGCGGTTTGATATGAACCCTTAAAAGAGAGTACATGGTCTATGGACTTTTTATTCCATTTATATGGTTCTTGTAGAACATGAAACACACTCACATTAGTCAAATAGTTTTAACATTGATGAAAATGTTGATTCTCATGAATATCTCTCATATCTCAAGAATCCAATCCATCTTACTCTATTGATAATGAAGAAGTGTAACAGATCAATGACACTACACCTTATTTTTATGAATTTTATATATACACTATCAATAAACTTACATAGTTGAATTTGGGAATTGATGAAGACCTATGAAAGAAACTATTATGTATGGCCATAACCACTAAGAAAGAAGAATGATACATCACTTTACTTATGTGATATTAGGATGTTTTCAAATAAAATTACAAATTGGTTCCCTTGATTGATCCCTGTGTAGATAATTATTATTTTGCTTTGTTGGAAAATCACAACAATTATAAAAAGTTATTAATAAGAATCCATTAGAATTATTCCTCCAAGGTTGAATCTGATATTGATAATATGATAAAGGGAGACTTGGTTTTGGATGATCAATACCCTAAAATAATTTATAACATTTTCCTTGGGAAATATAAGAAATGGTAAAATAGTTTCTACACTAATTTAATGGATCCAATCTACCATTTTCTAAAGGATGGGTTTTTATTCCCAATTTTTGGATTGTTTATTTCTTCAATAAAATTTTTTCAACCCCTCTAATTCATATAATTTTAATCCATAAATTCCTAGATATGAATATTCACAAAATATAATGAATATATTGTATTTAGGAAACCCAAATGGGTATATTTCAATTGTTTTATTACCATTGGGTTGATTTATTGAGGTTCTACATACAAACATGCCATGAACCATATCTTCAATCATTTTTTATGATGATAGTGAAATGAAATGGTAATGATCATGTTTTTTAATTCCACCATTTTAGTAAAAAAAAATTTAAACATGAGGTAGTGTTTATTTAATTGTGAAAATAAAATTTCAAAGTTAATTCATTGAAATGTTCTTTTGGGGTGATAGTTAAGAAATTACTCTACTTTTTGGGATGAAATCATGAAATTTAGGACAACTGAAATATAACTAAGGATGTTATTGATATTTCCAATCATGAAATATATTTTTTCAATTGATATGAATATAGGGAAATTTCAACTACATTATGAAGTTTATTGAAAAAATTACTACAAAATTCATCCCCTTCATTTATCTGATGAAGAATGAGTATACATATTAGTGGGATAAAGAATTATAGAAGTCTATAAATGACCTCAAGAAGGATCTTCTACATCCCACTATGTTGATGTGAAATATAAAATAAAACCTAACATATTCTATGTGGAGACTGTAGATTGGTAACATGTATCCTTATTTTCTAAAAAAATAATACACTCAAGTAGATGATAATTTACATCCTTAAAAGGAAAATGTTGTACATAGAGGATAAAAATACATATATTGATAGAAATTTTCTCACTGTAATATTATTAGTATAGAAACATATATATTACTTACAGTATCATTAAGTAATACTTATTTATAATATATATCTTCTCAAATACATCCTTTATCACCCTAGGCAAATGAGAATTCTAGTGTGGAAGTCTATCATCCTACAACATTATTACATGACCGATGTATCAAAGAAATCAATAATGTAACAAGTAATTATATATTTTCATATATAATAGGATACCCTTTAGAATATAATATTTTTAATGGAATACCCTAATGAAGAAGTTATCTTGTCTATGAAAGATTAAAAACAATGGAAATTTATTTCAATTGTGATTCTTAATGTATTACTAGAATATTAATGTAATTCCCATAAATCAACTGGGTTAGCCTAGAAAAAAAGATCATTTCAATGAAAAATTAGTTCTACCATATCCTTTTCCACTCTTTGAAGGAATAAATAAAATGAGGAAAATTACTAGGACTTATTGCGGGTTTAGAATAATCTTTATAGATAATAATTTCTTGATTAAATATAATAGTTAATTAAATGTTAGTTATCCATAAATATAGTAGGTATAATCCTTTAATAAATAATAATTTGTTCCCCTCCATGAATATAAGAAAAATTTTATGTTACTATTTACCTCAGTGCTAGTGGTCCCAAATTCAATAGTTATATAATTTTGAATATGATAAGCTAGTGAATTCAACTACTAATTTGGATAAAATTGAATAAAATGTGATGGTGATTCACATCACACACCCCATTTGTTCTATCTATTCATCAGTTACGATATGAATGAAATAAATTATGCAAATGAATCTGTATAACAAAGTTATAAATTATCATATTAAACAAACACAAAATGTTAATAGATGTCTCATGTCCAAAGTGATGATCCTTTTTAATATAGGTGCAATAATGAACAAATTAGTTGGTGGGTAGAAGATTTGGTCCTTTACAATGATCATAATTAATATAAATTCTTATACAATAAATGGTTTTAGGGGGGCCACATCAAGTTAATTGAAGGGAGAGAGACCCTAATTATTAAATAAGAATTCCATTATAGCACTTGTGGAACTCATTAATTAAAAACCAAGATCTCCCACAAAAGTAAGATACATGTATATTTATATAAAATAGTTATTCACTAGTTCATAGTGGTCACAATTATGTTTTAAGAAGGATAATTCTAATAAATTTTTTTTAATAAAAACTAATTTTATTAATTACTACTAAAAACTCTTTGTCATTTTATGTTTGGTGGAATATACTTCTTTGGCCTATACCGCTTCCACAATTAGAATGATCATGTTTATCCTTAATGTTGTAAATTTCATATCTCATTATGATGAAGATATATAATTTATAGAGGTTATGGAAAGTTTATAATTATGTTAATCTATATCTGAATCATTACCAAATTTGGAGTCCATCAAACAATTCTAACATATAATGAAACAAAATTTTGGGCATCTGAATTAATGAAAATGGTCATGAGGTATAATAATTAATCAAATTATTCTTCTCGACCAAATAAAACTATTAATGAAAATATTGATGGATTCAAAAATTAATTATCTAAAATAATTTGGAATATAGTGTTGGAATTATTGATTTCATGTCCATATAATATTATCAATTTTTTGTGGGCTTATTGCACAATGATCTATACAACACAGGAAAACAAATACTCACTGGTTTATGAAATAAAAGTAGTCTTTTCCAACTAAATTTATTTTCCATCAATAATAATTGTCATTTGTGATATACTATTTATTGGTAAAAATTCTCATTAGTTATAATGAATTGATGAGAAAAGGTTACACACACATCACAACCATGATGTTCAACTAAATAATTCCACATGCTCAATTAATAATTAGCTCTACTATTAGTCATTCATCAAAAGATAACTGGTATTGGCCTCAAGAATTCCATTTTTAGTTGAAAGAAGCACATGAAGTTATAATATAAATGGGAATGTGTTAACAACACAAATAAAGTTAATTAACATGGATGGTATTTCCATAACATAATGTATGGAGAGTATATTATGCCTACCATAAATGCAAGGTTTTATATGACTTACATGTCAAAAAATCTCACAGGGTTCCTAAATTCCATTCAACGTGACTCTAGAGTGAATGATTTTTATAGAAATTAACCCCCCCCCCCCACACACACACAATCAAACCATCAGAACAATTTTCCCTAACCATATTTATGGTATTATTCTTAATGAAACAATAAAGGATGAAGCTGAAATGAAATCATTTAACCAAGAAATAACCTTCACAAGATAAAATAGGATTGATTGCCTAGTTTTCATTAGTTTATTTTGATCTGACCACATGGGTGATCACCATTAACACATGAATCCTTTTCCTAAAGAAAATAAAGTAAACCTACTATGAATCTCTAAAATAGAAAATTGATTAGTTTACCAAGTGTTAGGACATTTTTCTTTCATATTCTATTCACAAAAAAATGGAACACCTAACAGGAGTCATTCAAGTGATAGAAATGATCAGATAATCCTCTATAGTTGGGGTTCTACTGAAATAAGTCCATCTATACTACGATAAGACCACATGAGTATAATGGATAGACTATGATTTAAGGATAATTATGTGATTCGTGAATATCTTATTGAGACAGTATCATCCCTGTGATGACGTACTGATTGATGACATTGTTCCTTGTTTTCTTTTTAACTATATATACTTTTCTAACAAACAACACCCTACAAAAAATAATGACTTCATTTAATGAATATTTTGGAGTGTAAGTTACAACTGAAACCCCATAGGTCTCAGAATGACCTCAACTACCCGAAACCTTCAGAAATAGGTGTTGAATTCAATGTTCCAAGAAGACCATTGACATGGTACAATACTTACCCTTGAGTATTCCCCTATGTGTCTCCAAGTGCTGAAACTAATGAGTTCTAATCATCCAATTAAATCTATAGTAAAGACGATGGGACTTGTTTCTAATGGAAATAAATTTGAAGGTATTTACTCAATATTTGACAACCAACACATTCAATTTATAATGACGGTGGATCAAGGAGTCAACTACGACTTTGTAGTCACCAAAATCTGTCGAAGGCCTCAGGATGACATTTTGGGAAAACCAAAGGTAAATTTCACCTGAGCGAACTGGACTAGGACTAGATGAAAGGTTGCGTGGAAAATCCAAGAATGGCGCTTAAAACCGTCCCAATGGTGCACAAATTCACGCACATAAATTATTTTTTGTGCGCCAAACAGAATTTTCCGTGTGGCCGACTGATGCATTAGGTTTTCAGCATAGGCCAAATTTTGCACATCCCTGCGACCCCCGATCACCTATAAATTGAAGGGAACCCCCTCAACTCCAATAGTGGAAGAATTCAAACTGTATCCCATGTGCATAAGACATTTCTCCAGTGCACAAAAAACGGTGCTCAGGTACCAAATTTTCCACGAAAGGTATCCTAGGGGTCCTCTTTCATGCAAACCACCTAGGTCTTGACCCTTGCTCATGTCCTTTATTTTTTGTCCAGTTGCACGCAAATCCATTTACATGGGCGCAATCCTAGGCCTCTTGCATGAACACCACCTTTATCTATGCAACCCAGTTTTTTCGTGTGCACTAGTTACCATTTGAGGGCCTATTTAGTGCAAACCACCTCTTTTGCACGCAATCCTCACTCCTTGTGCGCTTCCTGTTTTCTCCTCCTCCTAAGGCACTATGTCCGAGCCCCTCTTGTATGTGACACCTATATCGTACACACCCTTCTCCCATACAAACCTCGAGGTATGCATGAAGTGATTTTAATGTCCCTTGGGCAGTGTCTTACATTGTGTTCCTTTAGACTTATGCTTCTTCGCATAGGCACACTAATTGATATTTATACTTCTCATAGCCACTCTAATGTGGCCCCCAGTGTGGATCGCTCTCTAACACCCCCTCACCATGGATTTTCCAGTGCCTTCCCTTCACCAAGGGTTAATGTGTGCTGGTTAGGTAAGTCCTAGGGGTGTGGAGTGAAACTGCCTCATCCAAGCTACATGAAGTTAAACTGCCAAGCACCATCATCCTGAAAATATGACGTTAAATTGTGGCCTCTCCCCATGTAATAAACGCGGGGAAACCCATCTCGAAAATTCACTAAGCCCACTCGTCTCCATGGGAGTGAGATCTTACTCACATGGAATGAGATCCTCTCTACTGGAGCAGCACCTGTCCGCAGGGAAGGGCAACCATCTTATTGCAATCCCCTAGCCTTTCTTGTAGGAGGCAACACCCCTAGTCCTCCTTTCTTCTTTGGTGCCAAAGACTAGATGTGAGAGGGGCACATGGAACATCATTACCTCATCCCACTCCCTATGGGATTTGTCTCCATAGGGCCTCTATCCTGGAATAAGTCCCAATCTACATCTTCCTGGGCCGCTAACCACTCATAAGCCTCTATTTCATCTTTGGGATGCTAGCCATGTATAAGACCCATTCCACTTCTTGCGAACACAATTTTCGCGATGTGATCGTCAGGTCTTTTTTTCTTATTGTTTCTCACACTGAGAATAAATCATGTGGGCTTAGAGTATGCGTTGACCATGGAATCCTTCATACACCGCCTTAGTGAGTAATCCCCAAACCATCCCGAACTATGTGGAATTTGATCCTAGTATCTTAGGAAAGGTACATATGAAGCCTCCTTGAGGTTCATTCCCAACACCTACTTGTATCGACCTATTCATGCCGGTTCACCTTCTTCCTACATGACATTAAACTGTCTCCACCAACCTGAACCATATGGACTTTGATCCATGTCTCCTTGGAAAAGTACGTATGTAGCCACCCTAAGGTTCAAACCCAAAACCTACTTGTCCCGACCTCTTCATGTCGGTACACCTTTGTCCTATATAATGTTCAACTATATCCACTATCACAAAACACGTGGACTTTGATCCTTGTCTCCTTGGAAGGGTACGTAAGAAGTCTCGTCGAGGTTCAAGCCCAAAAACTACCTATCCCGACCCGTTTATGTCGGTCCACCTTTGTCCCTCAAGATGTTAAACTATATTCAACATCTAGAACAATGTGGAATCTTATCCTTGTCTCCTAATCAAGGTATGTAGGAAGCCACCCTGAGGTTTAAGACCAACACCCATCAGTGTCAACCACTTCACGTCAGTCGACCCTCACCTTGCATGACGTTAAACTATACACCCCCATTTTTTCCTGCAAGACGTTAAACCATACCCATACAAACTACAAGGGATTTGATCCTTTTCTCTTGACGTGACTCTATTTTTACATAATTTTGACACATCTTTTTACTTAATTTTTTATGGTTTAAATAATTATTTAAGAAATTTATACTAATTAATTATAAATTTTTATTTTTATAATTAATTTTGTTTACTAATCAATTTTTATAATTAATTATGTATTTTTAGTCTTTAAATTAATAATTTTAATCAAATTTTTTTTAATTTGATTAATTGTCAATTAGTTTTGTTAAATTTCATTCTTCTCAACTTTTAATAATTTGGATTTAATAATAAATGGTCAATTAATATCCTTATTTGTATTTTTATTAACATAAACTTAATTTTAACATTTTAAAATTTAATTTAGTTTTATTAAAATATTTTTACTCTATTTATTAATATTATTAATTATTTAACTAATTAATTATGTTAAGATTTTTAGTTTCAAACTAAATAAATTAGTTAGTTTTTTATTTTATGTATTCACTTAGTTGTTTAAATAATTAATTTGGAGTTTTAAAACATTAATTATTTAATCTTATTTATGCAGTTATATTATTTATTGATTTTCTATTGATTTTTGTCTATCAGTGAGGTGGACAAGAGCCATAGGTGACCTATTGGGTCCCCGATGCTACCCTCTATCATTAACTGCTACTATGTAATTAGTTTATATAGAAATTTTATTTTATGTATTGTATCATTTTAGTTTATTAATCATCCAGTTCTTACTTTAAGTGTTGTAAATTAATAATTTTTTCTGTAATTTTAAAAGTTTAAAGTTTAATAAAAATTCTGTTTTAATTTATGGTGTTTAACTTTCTTTTAATCAAATATTTTCAATCTTTTTATTTAGTTTAATTATGTTTTAATTTTAATTTAAATATTCTCATTTTTAATTTTTTAAGGTCACTGATAGTTATTAATTTTAGTTCTAATAGTGAACTTTCTATTTAGTTTTCACCAGTGAACTTTAATTTTTGTACCAGTGACTTCTTCATTTTTACCTAACGGTGACTATTTAATCTATCCGTGACTTTTTTATCCCAATGGTGCCCTTTTTATTTTCTTTTATCTACCACTAATCCCTTATTTTAAATCTTTATCAGTAACCTATTTCCCAACGTTAACCGTAATTTTATTTATTTTCTAATAGTGACTTTTTTTAAGTCACCAGTGAGCTTTTATTTTAACCACCAGTGACCCTTTGTTGCAACAGTGACCTGAATTTTTTCACCAACAGTGACCTTTTGTTTTTCACTAGATGTGACCCCCGCACCATTTCTCTTCAATTGTTATTCAGCTCATAGTGGACTGAACTATTCTATTTTATTTATACCGGTGACCTCATCTCACTGGTTCCTCACATATCTCATAGTCTATCCTCATTCCTTCATTGCTGCCCATCCCACTGATCCTAACAGCCCTGCTTCACAAACCAATGCAGCTAACCGTCTATCACTGATAGATCACATCGATGCAGTCCTATCTTCTTCACATGACCATCCTTTTCCGCACCTCCTCTGTCTCAACTCCTCCACAACCACAGACCTAACATTCAACATTAAAACCATCACAAAAATAGAATAATACTCCAATCAAATTCTAACTTAAATATAAAACCCTAGATCTCATCACCAATCTGGACAAGAAGAAGACCACACATACAAAATCAAACTAAAATATCAAATTTCAAACCCATAACTAAAAAACTCTATCCATGGACAAGAGGTAAGCTGATAAAGACCACATGTGCTGAAGGAACCCTCCGCTAGCCTCTGTGCAGATCCAAATCCATCCCCGCAAGTTTCTGGTCCTATGTTCACTACCCAGGCCGAGTCTGGAGGAGAAATCACTTGCGCAGTGTGAAACCTAAATTCATCAGTGTTTGTATTTTTTCTCTGGAAGAGTTTGAGAAGAATGTCATGCCATCCACCGGTACTGAGGAGCTGAAGTCGCCGCACCCCATGCCATCGTTGAGGGAAGAAGGAGGAGCCAAGCCGCTAGCCGTCGCCAGACCAGCTTCCAGCGCCGAAGCAGAACCCTATCCCTCCCTTGTTGTACGCCGATTTTAGGGGAGGGGGGATAGAAAATTCTTAAATATATATATATATATATATATATAACTAAACATAAAAATAAAATAAAAACATAATTAAATATAATAACATAACTAAATATATTAAACATTAATAATTGTAAATAAATAATTAACATAAGATAATTAATAAAACACAATTATAAATCAGATTAACTTTAAAAATTATTAAAGTTAATCAAATTTTCTTCTAATTTTAGTTTTTTTAAAATAATATTGTTTAGTGTTTCATAATAAATAAGTGTTTTATAATATATTAATTAAAATACCAAAAATATTTTATAAATAAAACTAGAATAAAACAAACTATTTAATGAGATAACAATTTAATGTTCAAGATAATAATTTATTCAATAATAATTTTAACATTATTAATTAATTTAAAAATATCGACTAAATTATCTAATATAATGTTTTGAACATAATTTTTAACAACTTATAAATTTAAATAAAGTAACTTAATTCTTTAGTGATCTTTTAGTTATCTTTATTTGCAACTAAATTTAAAATTAATAAATATATTAAATTAATTAAGTTAGTTACATAATTACTTGATAATAATAATAAATAACTAATTATGTTTTAGATTAAATAAATAAATTATCTAACTAATGTTTGTTAAGTAATTTAACTATTGTTGTATTTTCTTTCACTATATTGTTTAATAGTTTTAAACTTTGTTTTTATGTTATATCTGTACAGGTTCACACAAGATCTGAAAATACATCTAGGTGTATTCAACTAACTCACTCGGAGTTAGTGGTGTGAGAAAAACTAGTGCAACATGCTAGTGGTAAAAAAACGAATGTGTGCAGTGCATACATAAAGAACACTCAAAGTCGGTGGAAGATGTTCGGTGAGAGGAAGAAGGTGAAATGGATTGAAAAATAGATAAAGCATCAGATTGTGGGGGAACATTCAAGGGGAGAGTGATTCATTCAGAAAAAACACATTCAATGAGCCAGTTCCGAATAGAGGTAGACCAGAGGGTGACTGTGGAACCACTTCCTGGATCTGGGGGAGTTTGAGAGCAGAGCACCATCTCGAGAGTTTATATTTAATTTTGATTCTAGTTCTTGTACTCTATTCTAGTATGTTATCATTTTCTTTATTGATAATGAACCAATTAATGGGCTAAATCTTCAAGTTCTGGGAATCAATACTTTTACTGGTTACTTTTCTTCCTTTTACTTTAACACATTAATGTGTTTAGTATCAATCGGTGAGATTGATAATGAGTTCATTCAATTAATTTTCACCAAGAGAACATAATTTTCAAAACACCACAATAAAATCAATGAGATTTATTGTGGGAACATCTTTAAAAAAATAATAAATTCACAAATACATCGGGACTTACAGAGAGTTCGTCCTATTGTCATTTTCAATTCAAACATTTCGCAATTGATTTGTTTTTGAGTGGTGAACTCCAAAATTGATCATCCTGTGTGATTTATCTCCTAGCGAGGGAGGTGAGTCATTCTCTTTTTGGTGGTGCACTAAAGTTAATTGGAGTACTTTTAAAACCTGTATAATAGAGATTTTTCCCCGAGCATTTTACTTGATTGTTCACTTATCAACATTTTATATCTCTATTTCTTAATATTTTTAACAAAATTCTAGTTTCATTATAGTTTGTAACAAAAACACAAAAAAAAAATCTAGTGTTTCATTTGTGAAACAAATGGGTTCAAAAAAATAGAAAATTTACTTCGCTCCTGACAACAATAGAGCTTCCAATGTTTTTTTAGTAGATTAGTGGCCAAAATTTCCTTCCCTGTGGGTTCAACACTGCTTTACAAATATATAGTAGTTAATAAGATTATAAATTTTAAACATTTACCGACTTCAAAAATGGTTCAGGTCATGTTTTGGCACCGTTTCTGGTGAAGGAATGAGCCATTACTTCTAAAAAACATAAAAAATCATATAAAAAAATAAATAAATTAAAAAAATTGAGAATTGTAAAAAAAAATCATTATCACTTAGTCCTGAATTGTTACTATTGAGTTATATCTGTTCCTATTTTTATGAGCACAAGGCAATATACTGTTAGTCCAGAGCCATTGAACTTAGAAATAGACAAACATTTCACTACTATAAGAAAGAAGAACAAAACTGAAATGGAAAACTTAGATAATAGAGCTGCTGCACCTAATAACTATCAAAATCAACTAGAACTCTTAAATGAAAATGAAAGGCCTAGCATGAAGGATTTCCAACTCCCTCAAGTTTCAAGTAATCCATCTTCCATTAGACTTAGTCCTAGGGCCAAAAATTATGAGCTATAACAATCACACATTTCTCGGTTGGATGCTTTTAATGGACTCTCTAATGAGGACTCTCTTGCCTTCATTAGAGACTTCTACAATACTGTGTAGCAATTAACTCTTCTAGGACTCACATAAAATTAACATATAATGATATTATTTCCCTTTTTCCTTAAAAGTAATGCTAGGAATTGGTTTCGGAGTTTAGATGAGAACATTTTCGAAAACTGGGATTAGGTGTATAACTCTTTCATTATGAAATTTTATCCTTAAAGTCTAAAAGGTTAATTAAGAACAAAAATCACTAGTTTCTATCAAGAGGATGGATAATCTTTTCATGAATCTTGGGAAAGATTCAAGGATCTGCTTAGGTAGTTTCCCCATCATCAACTCCCATCTCACCTTCTCATGGACACCTTTTATGAAGGGATTTCTTCCTCTGGATAGAATCAAGTAGACCAAGCTGCTAGGGGTAATTACAATGATAAAACAGATGAAGAACATAGACAAATTTTTAATAATCTTGTACTGAATTCTCAACTTAAAAATTCAATAAGAAAAAGAGTCAATAGAAATGTTAATTCAAGAACTAGTTCAATGAATGAAACTCAAGCTCAACTGGCTGAAATCACCAACCAACTTCAATTCTAAATGAACCAGAATTCTAAAAAAACTGTTAAACAACTTGGATGTCAAAACACCAATCAATATTTAAGGGAACAATGTGTCCAGTGTGGTATGTTTGGTCATACTAAAAACTTTTTTCCTAATTTTGATATGTCAGCCCATCAACAATAAATCTCAAATATTGTTAACTATGGTCCTATAATGCCTCCAAAAGATGATCCATTTTCAAATAATTTCAATCAAGGCTATAGGAACCATCCAAATATTTTCTGGAATGATAATGGATTAATTAAACAATCCACTACCCTTAATCACACTAATCAACTAAGACCGAATCTTCATAATCAATAAAGGGATGAGTATTCAAATGTAAAAGGAAACAATGATAGCCACATGTCTTCTAAGATTGATATAATATTAAATAAAATTAACTCCCATGAGGAAAGATACATGACTCAGTTGCCCAAACAAAAAAATCAATATGAGTCTGAAAAAATGAAAACAGATGTGAGAATGAAAAACATGGAGACACAACTTGGTCAAATTTCAATGGATTTTTCATCTAGGAAAAAAGGTAGACTTCCAAGTACCACTAAACTTAACCCTAGAGAGAATGTTGTGGCTGTTGTCACTAGAAGTGGGATTAATACTCAAACTATAGCTAAAAAGTATCATAAAAATTCTCAAAATGAAAATATTATTCAATATGGAAATAAAAATCTACTTTGCACACATGCTGGAAATTCACAGAAAAGTAATGAAAATGATCTAAATCTGAATTTTTCACCTAACACTCATACTGAAACATCATCTAAAAATCAAAAGAATAATGGAAAATAAAAGTTTTATGAAGAGGTGAGGGATATGACTACTGGCCTATTTTTTTCCCCACCTATTCATTTCCCTAAGAAGCTGAAACCACAACATAACACCAATGCTGAACTTCTTAAGTTCCTTGGTCTTCTTTACAAATATCAATAAACATTCCATTCATTTAAGAATTAATTAAAATCCCATCAAACTTCAAATATCTTTATAAAATTGTTTCTAACAAAAAAACCATAGAAGAATTTGCTACTTACAGCCTCAATGAAGAGTGCAGTGATGTACTTCAAATGAAAATCCTACCTAAATTGAAAGACCCATGTAGTTTTGCCATACCTTTCACATTAGAAAATTCTGACCAGCTCAACTGTTTGTGTCAATTAGGTGCTAGTATTAATCTGCTCCCATACACACTATTTCAACAGTTGAGGTTGGGTGATCTCTAACCCACCACAGTTATAACACAGTTAGCTGATAGATCTTTCACTCATCATGTGGGTAGGGTAGATGATTTTCTAGTTGGGGTTGGGAAGCTGTTTTGACTGTAGACTTTTTAGTCTTGGATATGGAGTGTGATCAAGTGGGTACCATCATCATGGTTATGCCCTTCTTGGCCACAAGTGGTTCTGTAATCGATGTCTCTAAGGGTCAATTAATCTTTAAAATTGGAGAACAACAAGAAGAGTTCAATGTTATTAAAAATGTTAAAGAACCAATTTTTTCTGAAAACTGTTCAATGTTAGAGTCTTTAGAAGATGATAACTCAACTAAAAATGTTGAAAAATATGAAAATCAATCCTCCCTTGAATAAAATAATTTAGAAGCTAAAAATCCTGTTGAATCTGTTTTAAAAGTTGAAAATTCGGCTCAAACTCTTAATCTGGAAAATTTTACACAACTGGAAAACTATCTAGTTTTTACTGTAGAAGGGTCATCTATTTATGATCTTAGGATATTTTTGAGTGAATTTGAGGGTGTTTTTGTTAACACCAACCTTTTTGAATACATTGATGATGTAAAGGGAGAATTTTTAAGATAATTATATAATTATGATCTCATTAACTTGTTCAAATCTGGTCTAGAATGTATGGACAGTGTACTGCCCACTTTGGACAGTAGCACTATTACTTATGAATCTGAGCTTGAAATTGAATATCTTTCATCATTCGATACTCCTTACAAGAGATATGTTGAAGATCTTGGACCTCATAAGCCTAAGAGTCTTCCCTCTAGTGTAGAACCACCCACTCTTGAGCTGAAACCAATTCTTTCCCATATTAAATATTCATTTCTGTATGAGAAATACACTTTTCTTGTAATAAATTTTTTTGAACTAAATGAAAATTAATAGGAAAGATTGTTAAATGTTTTGAAAATGTTTAAATCTTCTATATGCTGGACCATAGCTGACATCAAGTATATTAGTCCCTCATTTTTTTATGCATAAAATACCTATGGATCCTGATCATAAGCCTAGGGTAGAGTGTTAAAGAAGATTGAATCCAAACATGAAAGAAGTTGTGAGAGAAAAAGTGATCAAACTGCTGGACACTGGAATGATTTATCCCATTTTTGATAGTTCTTGGGTCAGCCCTGTCTAGGTTGTCCCCAATAAGGGAGGTTTCACTATAGTAAAAAATGAAAAGAATGAAGAAGTAAAAGTTAGGAAATCCACAAAATGGAGAGTCTGTATAGACTATAAGAATCTTAATGTCGCCACTGGGAAGGACCATTTTCCAATTCCCTTCTTGGACCAAATGCGTGAGTGTATTTCTAGAAAAGAGTTATTTTGTTTCTAGGATGGGTATTCTGGTTACAACCAGATTCTTGTTGATCCAGAGGATCAGGAAAATACCACATTCACATGACCCTATGGAACATTTGCCTACAAGAGGATTCCTTTTGAGCTGTGTGGAGCTCCAGCCACCTTTCAAAGGTGTGTGATGGATATCTTTTTAGATATTATTGACAGAATCATTGAGGTTTTCATGAATTACTTTTCTATTGTGGGTATTAATTTTGATACTTGTCTTGGAAATCTTGAGTTATTCTTGGGAAGATGCATTGAAACCATCCTTGTTATTAATTAAGAGAAATGTCAATTCATGGTTACAGAAGGTATTGTGTTTGGTCATAAAGTTTCCAAGAGAGGTCTAGAAGTTGATACTGCTAAGATTGATTTAATTAGAAAATTGAAACCTCCTGTAAATGTCAAAGGAGTTAGATGTTTCCTAGGGAATTCCTATTTCTACCAGAGATTCATAATTTTTTTACTAAAATAACTAAGTCGTTATGTTCTTTGCTGGTCAAGGATACACCTTTAAATTTTGATGAAAAATATTTGAAATCATTTAATTTTATTAAATAGAAACTCACTACATCACCTATTATCACTGCACCTGATTGGAAACTACCTTTTGAACTTATGTGTGATGCTAGTGATATGGTTGTAGGTGTTTTCCTTGGAAATAGGAATGGTAATAAGTCACATGTTGTGTATTATTCTAGTAGACTACTGGATGATTCCCAAAAAAATTACACCACTACTGAAACAAATTGGTAGCTATTGTGTTTACTTTAGGGAAGTTTAGATAGTACTTTTTAGGTTCAAAAGTCGTTGTTTTCACTAATCATTTTGCTTTAAATTACTTTCTATCTAAGAAGGAAACTAAACCCAGGTTGAGTAGATGGATTTTGTTTCTACAAGAATTTGATTTAGAAATTAGGGATAAGCAGGGAGCTGAAAATTTAGTTGATGACCACCTATATAGTCTTCCTCTTACTCAATCTGAATCTGAAAATTCTAGGGAGATTAACTCTTCCTTTCCTGATGAAAAGTTTTTTACTGTTTCTATCAGGGAATCTGCTTGGTCTGCAGATTTTTCCAACTTCCTGGCAGCATGTGTTTTTCCAAAATTTTTTTCCAATAATCAAAGAAAAAAATTCATTTTTGAACTTAAGTATTATCTTTGGGATGGTCCTCTATTTTTTAGGAGATGTGCTGATGGTATTCTTAGAATATGTGTACCTGAGGAAGAAATGATTCATGTCTTATAGAGTTGTCACTCCTCACCTTGGGGAGGTCACCATGATGGTGAAAGATCTGATTAGAAAGTTTTACAATCTGGTTTGTATTGGCCTTGTCTTTTTAAGGATGTTAGGAGCTTTTTAGTTGGCTATGATAGATGTCAGAGGCTAGGAAATGTGAGTAGAAAGCAAGATTTACCACAAAACGTAATTATAGAAGTTGAAATTTTTGATGTATGGGGTTTTGAATTCATGGTTTCATTTCAATCATCTCATTGGAATGAGTATATTCTTGTTGCTATTGACTATGCTTAAAAATGGATTGAGACAATAGCACTGCCCCACAATCAAGCCAATTCTGTAATTAAGTTTGTCAAAAAAACATTTTTTCTAGATTTGGAGTCCCAAGAGATGTTATCACTGATAATGTAATGCACACTAAGAATTAAAAATTTAAAAACTTTGATGGAGAAAAATGGTTGTGTTAATAAAACTGGTACTCCTTATCATCCACAATACAATAGAAAGGTGGAGATTTCAAATAGGGAACATAAACAAAAACTTTAGAAAACTGTGTCAACCTCTAGGAAATACTGGTCTCTTAAATTGGATGAAGCTTTATGGGCATATAGAATTGCTTTCAAGACCCCAATAGGTATGTCTCCTTACATGTTGTTGTTTGGGAAATGATGTAATCTACCTATGGAGTTGCAACATTAGTCATATTGTGAAGTTAAGGCTCTAAACATTGACATTAAGAGTGCTGGTGAGAGGTTATTACTTGATCTAAGTGAACTCTATGAGATTAAGAGAGAGTGTTATGATAATTCAAGAATTTATAAAGAGAGGACTAAAATATTTCATGATTCTATTATACAAACCAATGAGTTTAAACCTGGAAAAAATGTTCTTCTTTTTAATTCTAGACTCAAACTCTTTCCTGGAAAGTTGAATTCAAAGTGGTCTGTACCTTTTACAACTGTGAGGGTTCTTAAGAATGGATCTGTTTAAATTATTGGGGAAGAGAATAAACCCATTTTAGTTAATGAGGTGAGAGTGAAACTTTATTCGAGGGACAACTGAAGGGTTTGGATGCCTTCATTATCCTTGAAAAATCATCTTAAATAAAGTCTAGATGAAGACTTTAAAATGTAGCGCTGCATGGGAGGCAACCCATGGTCCTTTTTGTCTTTACATTATGCTGCTTATGTGCTCTTTTTTTGAAAAATTCTTATTATTGGTTGTTCTTGGTCTCTTGGTTTTGTATCAGGATATTGCTTCTTTTGTCAATAAAGGAGTGTAATTCCCATGATCATATTTAGAAAATAACTTAGTCAGGGAAGTAACTCAACTTTTTCATTTATTTCTCTTGCTGTTTTTGATAATAAAATTTTTCATGTATTAGATAATTCTGCTACATGTGTACTAAAAATTCTATTGCATGACTTGAGCTATATTAGATTCTACTTCATGTGTTTCTACTAAAATAGAAATTATGCATATTTTTAAAATGCTACATTAATTGGAATTAAATTATGTTGTATGTTACTATGTAAAAAAAATATGCATGTACTTCACTAATGGAAGCTGAATTTCATTGTTATTAAAATAATCTCACTGCATGAAAATATGTGTGTGTGTGGGGGGGTATCTGCTATTGGTCTTTTAAATCTGCATTAGGTTGGGGTTTTTAGCTTGAACATTGTCTTCTTGTTGAATACCCAACTGAATTAATTCTACTAAACTTTCTTTCACCTCAATTCATAGTGCACTTACACTTCACATGTTACTTTTGAGCTGTATTGAATATTATTCATTGGAATTTAGAGTTAATTCATGTACCTAAATGAGAACCTATTTTTAATTAATTTTTTCAGCGAAAAATATTTTTTGATCTTCAAAGATACCCTTCATACATATCATCAATCTACTCTATTGAAAATCTATTTTGAACTTAAACTGTTGAATTGTTTTTCTCCAATTTAGGAGTAAACTTTGGGGACAAAGTTGGGTTTTAAGTGTGGGGGAAGGGGTCAATTCTTGAATGTGATTAACTGTGATTAATTGAAAGGTCATCAATTCCCATTTCACGTCAATATTTTTATAAAAAATGGTTAAAAATTTATGAATTCTTTCATAATTTTAGGCTTTACACTATACTCAATTGGGTCTTGCCTAACGACGGTGATTTGATTGGTAGTTAATAACTTCTTTGAGTCTGAAATTAATGAGTTTGGATGATTGTTGAGTGATCTTACTTAGTTATTTGATGTAAATCTGGTTTAGGAACTACTTCTGAAAGTGATTTGGGTTACATTTTTGTGGAGTTATGATCAAATCCTTGGAACAAAAAGTTTGAGTTGATCTTAGGGGCCTCATTTATTTTTTTAAATTATAAAAATTAATCACCTTAATGAGAAAATATAAATGATTTTTGATATACAATTTTTGAAACTAGAGTAATTTGGGCATCTAGGATCCCACGGTGAGTCTCTGAGGCCCTAGATGTTGGGTTCATTTTTGTTAAGATTAAGCCCTCTATTCACCTTGAATAAGTGCATTGCACAGTGCTTATCACATGATACATGGCTCAGAAAAAATAAATAAAGTGTATGGGTTCAAAAACGTGTTCAGTAAGATGAGGGGAATGATGAACGTTAAATTAAGAAGGGGACAATTGGTTTATATGGAAATCATTTAGGTTGTATCAATAAGGTGATTAAAAAAAATTAATTATTTTTGGAATCTTGGATTCTATCAAAGTATAAAGTTCCTTGGATAAGGCATTAATTCCCTTGATAATTTACCTCTTATCACTCTTGAAATTAGAACATGATCTTGGATTGAAGTGAGTCATTACGTTTTATCACATATGAGGCATGACATCATCTTTGCTTTATGATTCATACCTTTCTAGATTACTCTCAGAGTATTTGTTCAAGTCAAGACTTGATTTGAACATATTTTTCAAAAATCCTATTTTATTGATTTAGTCCAATGTTTTGAGAATATTGGACATGTTACATTTTGAACAAAATCATAAATTTTACAATCTGTTTTTCAAAGATAATAATACATGGAATTGTTTGAGGACAAAAAAAGCTTATGTGTGGGAGAATTTGATGTGGCTCTATTTTTTTATTCTTTTTCCACATATTTTTACTTCATTTTTAATTATTTAATTAATTATTTAAGAAGTTTATAATAAATAATTTTACTTATGTATTTTTGTAATTAATTTTGTTAATTAATCAATTTTTATAATTAATTATACATTTTTAGTCTATAAATTAATAATTTTAATCTTAATTTTTTATTTAATTTGATTAATTGTTAACTAGTTTTGTTAAATTTCAATCTGATCACCTTTTAATAATTTTACTTTTATAATAAATAGCCAATTAATATCCATATTTGTGTTTTTATTAACATAGACTTAATTTTAATATTTTATAATTTAATTTAGTTTTATTAAAATATTTATACTTTGTTTTTTAATATGATTAATTATTTCACTAATAAATTAAGTTAAGACATTTAGTTTAAAACTAAATATATTAGTTCATATTTTATTTTATGTATTCACTTAGTTGTTTAAATAATTAATTAGAATCTTTTAAACATAAATTATTTAATCTTATGTATGCGGTTATATTATTTATTAATTTTCTATTGATTTTAGTCTACTGGTGAGGTTGAAAAGAGCCATCGGTAACCTATTGGGTCACCGATGCTAACCTTTATCATTCGATGCTACTCTTTAATTAGTTTATATAGTAATTTTAGTTTATGTAATATATCATTTTAGTTTATTAATCATATAGTTATTAATTTAAGTGATGTTAATTAATAATTTTTTCAGTAATTTTAATAGTTTTATGTTTAATAAAAATTATATTTTTAATTTATGGTGGTTATCTTTATTTTAATCAAATATTTTAAATCTTTTTATTTAGTTTACTTATGTTTTAACTTTAAGTTCAATTTATGCATTTTTTATTTTTGAAGGTCACTGAAAGTTTTTAAGTTTTGTTCTAATAGTGACCCTTCTATTTAGTTTTCACCAGTGACCTTTAATTTTTGTACTAGTGACTTCTTTATTTTTACCTAATGGTGACTATTCAGTCTATCGATGACTTTTTTAGCCCAACGGTGCCCTTTTTATTTTCTTTTCTGTACCAGTAACCCCTTATTTTTAATCTTTACCGGTATCATATTTCCCATCGGTGACCTTAATTTTATTTATTGCCTATGGGTGACTTTTCTTTTTAAGTCACCAATGAGTTCTTATTTTAACCACCAATGACCCTTTGTTGCAATGGTGACCTGGATTTTTATCACCAACAATGACCTTTTGTTTTTCACTAGCGGTGACCCCCGTGCCGTTTCTCGTAAATTTTTATGCAACTAACAGTGGAATAACCTATTCTATTTTATTTCCACCAGTGAACTCATCTCACCAGCTCCTCTCATCTCTCACAGTCTCTCCTCTGTCCTTCGTCGCTGCCCTTCCCACTTATCCTAACACCCCTTCTTCACAAACCAATGACACTACCCGTCTATCACCGATAGATCACACCGATGGACTTCCATCTTCTTCACACGACCATCCTTTTCCACACCTCATCTATCTTGACTCCGCCACAACCACATACCTAACATTCAACATTAAAACCATCACAAAAACAGAATCAAACTCCAATCAAATTCTAACATAGATATAAAACCCCAGATCTCCTCACCAATCTGGACCAGAACCAGAACACACTTACAAAATCAAACTAAAATCTCATATTTCAAACCCATAAATAAAAAAATCATGCCGCAGACGTGAGGTAAGCCAAGCAGGGCCACATGTCCTGAAGGAACCCTCCGCTAGCCTCTTTGCAGATCCGAAGCCACCCCCACAAGTAGTTGGTCCTATGTTCACTCCCCAGGCCGAGTCTGGAGGAGAAATCACTAGCACCGCGTGAAAGTTAATGTCATCGGTGTCAATATTTTTTTTCTAGAAGTGTTCGAGCAAAAGGTAGTGTCATCTACCGGTACAGAGGAGCTGAAGCCGCCGCACCCCAAACCGCCATTTCTGTAAGGAGGAGGAGCCGAGCCGCTAGCCTTCGCCGGACCAGCTTCTAGTGCTGAAGCAGAACCCTAACCCTCCCCTACTATGTGCCGATTTTGGGGGAGGGGGATATAGAAAAGTCTTAATATATATATATATAAAGAAAACTAAGCATAAAAATAAAAGAAAAACTTAATTAAATATAATAACTTAACTAAATATTTTAAACATTAATAATTTTAAAAAATTAATTAACATAATATAATTAATTAAACACAATTATAAATATAATTAACTTTAAACTTTTTTAAATTTAATCAATTAGCCTTATAATTTTTTTTACTAAAATAATATTGTTTAGTGTTGCATATTAAATAAATGCTTTATAATATATTAAATAAAATACCAAAAATAATTTATAAATTACACTAGAATAAAAAAAACTATTTAATGAGCTAACAATTTATTGTTAAAGATAATAATTTATTCAATAATTATTTTAAAATTATTAATTAATTTAAAAAATATCGACTTAATTATCTAATATAATGTTTTGAACTTAATTTTTAACAACTTATAAATTTAAATAAAGTAACTTAATTTGTTTAGTGATCTTTTAGTTATCATTATTTGCAACTAAAATTAATATTAATAAATATATTAAATTAATTAAGTTAGTTTCTTAATTAATCTATAGTAATAATTAATAATTAATTAATTTTTATATTAAATAATTAAATTATCTAACTAAATTTTGTTATTTAATTTAACTATTGTTGTCTTTTGTTTCACTATCTTGTTTAATAGTTTTAACCTTTGTTTTTATGTTCTAACTATGCGGGTTCACACAGGAGCTGAAAATACATCTCGTTGCATATAACTAACTCACCTGGAGTTAGTTGTCTGAGAAAAACTAGTGCGACATGCCAGTCACGAAAAAACGCATGTGTGCAGTGCATACATAAAGAACACTCAAAGTTGGTGGAAGATGTTCGGTGACAGGTAGAAGGTGAAAGTGGATTAAAAAATAGAGCAATTAGAAGATTTAGGGGGAACATTCAAGGGGAGAGCGATTCATTCGAAAAAAAACACATTCAAGGATCCAGTTCCAAACATAGGTAGACCAGAGAGCACCTCTGGGACCACTTACTGGAGCTAGAGGAGTTCGAGAGCAGACCACCATCTCAGGAGTTTATCATTCATTTTGATTCTAGTTCTTATACTATGTTCTAGTATGTTTTCATTTACTGTATTGATAATGAACAAATTAATGGTCAAAATCTTCGAGCTCGCAGAATCATTACTTATAATGGTTACTTTTATTCCTTTTACCTTACACATTAATGTGTTCAGTATCAATCGGCTAGATTGATACTGAGTTCATTCAATTACTTTTCACTACTAGAACGTAATTATGAAAACTCCACAATCAAATTGGCGAGATTTATTGTTGAAAAATATTTCAAAAAGAAATTCACAACCACTTCAGGACTTATGGCGAGTTTGTCATGTTGTCATTTTCAATTCAAAATTTTCATAGTTGATTTGTTTTGGAGTGGTGAACTCCAAAATAAATCAGCCTGTGTGATTTAGCTACTGGCAAGGGAGGTGAGTCATTCTATATTTGGTGGTGCACTGAACAAACATTTAAGTGAATTAGAGTACTTTTAAATCTAGTAGAATGGACAATTTTCCCCTGGAATTTTACTTGATTGTTCACTTATCAGTATTTTATATCTCTGTTTCTTACTGTTTTTAACATGTTCCTAGTTTCATTACAGTTTGGAACAAAAACACAAAAAGAATGTAGTGTTTCATTTGTGAAGGGGGGGGGGGGGGGGGGTTAAAAAATAGGAAATTCACTCCGCTGCTGACAATAGTGGAGATTCAAAAGTTTTTTTAGAAGATTAGTGTCCAAAATTTCATTCCATGTGGGTTCGACCCAGGTTTCCACATATACAGTAGTTAGTAGGATTATAAATTTTAAACTTTGACTGACTTCAATGATGGTACATGTAATCTCCAAGGAAAGGTACATTGGAAGCCTCCCCAAGGTCCAACCCCAATAGATGGTAAGATGTTGTGTTCCCCAACCAATAGTAAGCTGTTGTGTTCCCCAACCAATGGTAAGCCATTTTATTCCCCAGTCAACAGTAAGGAACTGTGTTCCCAAATCAATGGTAAGCCATTGTGTTCCCCAATATATGGTAAGCCATTGTGTTCCCCAATATATGGTAATCCATTATGCTACCCAATAATCGGTAATCCGTTGTGTTCCCCAATCGACGGTAAGCCATTGTGTTCCCCAATCGATGGTAAGCTGTTGTGATCCCCAACTAGTGATAAGATGTTGTAGTCCCCATCCAGTGGTAAGTCATTGCATCCCCATCCACCAGTAAGTCATTGTAGTCTTCAATCGATGTTAACCGGTTGTATTCCCCTTTGTTGGGACCCACATCTATGGTCCTCCCTTGGGCGTCAGACCAAATCGGGATACTAACCACGCATAAGCCCCAATATACTGTTAGGTTGTTGTCTTATGTGTACACCCTAAATCTACAAACACATCATGAACTATGTGGACTTTTATTCTATGCCTTGAGGATGTAAAGGAAGCCTCCTTGAGGTTCAAGATAATCACCCATGTCTCATCCTGGTCAGTCACATGAGCCCCTGTGTTTCAGGGAGGTCATGTCCCAACCCAGAGGTTCCACTTCCTCCGGGACCCATTCATGTGGCTATTCTCATGGTCCGCCTCCTCAGGTGACCCATCGCCCCACCAAACTACACAGACATTGATTCCCTATCATGTGGATACGTAGGAAGTCTATTTGAAGATCAATCCTAACATCACTATCTCCCAAATGTTATCTCCATCTCAATATCCATCCACTCTCAATAATCCACATCCATATTGTTTTTTTCCAGGCCTCCACATCACTGTGAGATCATTTCACCCACTTTTTTGATGCTTCTAGCAGTAATCGGGTAATTAACCATGTGTTATACCGTGTATCAATGATCCTTCTTGGGGTTGCACCTATCTGACCCACTCCCGATAGTGTACTGATCAGTCTGATCTATCTCCTCTAGACATTAAACTCACGACATACCCTGTGTTAAACAAGGGATGCTGAGTAAAACCTCATAGACATGCCTATGGGAAAACAATTCCTAGCATTTGACGTGGGATGCCTCAGGATTCCGCACCCTTGAGAATCCCTTTCATAAAGGGAAGAAACCCAGACTCATTAGTGTTTTAGCATCCATACACGCCAACAATGTCCAATGTGACTACTCCCTCGACTGAAGGTTGCTAACCAGACTAGACCACCTAAAATGTCCTGACAGAAGCAACACAATTAACCAGCGTCCATGAAGATATGGCACTAGGAAGAGTTTCACAAAAAACATATTAAGTCTATAAGGGAGACTCAGACTAGGAAACAAGTTCCAAGGAGGAATCCACAGAAGGAAGAACCGACATCACATTATCTCGTTTTAATCATGGAGAAAATATCCCTGAATAAGCGATGGATGACTCCCTCCTTTGCAAAGCTAGAATGCAGGGAAATAGTTGGGGTTCCTTAGGAGATGGATGCACGCCCCAAAGAAAGCATCAGAAATAGAAATGGTGAACCCGACATGAATTTATTCTCTTTAATGTAGATATTAGTATCGCTCGAGACATCAGTGAATATTCTACCCTTCTAATCAACTGTCAACATGGGGGGTCTTCCCCATTTCCTTGTAGCAACCAACAGAGGTACTACTCATCCCAAAAATTTGAGAAGCAGAGGTTTTGCTCGCTTCATGGGCACCCAACATGGAGGTCCTACCCGTGTTCTGCTCGACCAGTACGTGGACCCTCCTTGCACCAATGCTACCAAAGGAAAAAAGAATGGAGACCCTACCCATGCACCCACAAACTCCAGTGAAGGTCCGACCCTCTCTAGAGCTTCCATCGTGCATTGCCTCTATACTTTAGATACTGGGAACTAAGATCCTTGTTTCGCACGGAATCCGGGGATGACCTCCTGGACGGGAGATTCAAACATTCCGATCGGTTTCTACCGGGTTTATTCGTAGAACCGGAAACATCCAATGATTCCACATCCGTTGGGACCTACTTTCCAAAGGCAGGCGCTCATTAGCTTGTGGACTGATGAGGCTTAGGAATTTTGCATTGGTCGAGAGGATAGGAGGTCGGACTCATCACACCTTTTTTGAGGGGAATTATTGTCTACTCCAGGACTCTCTTTATAGATTTAAGTTATGTTCGTGAATCCTTATTACATTACCAAGTATAAAATGAGATTTCCTTTAGTTTTAACAATCAATGATTAAATATGCAAGAAATTTAGAGAATCTTTTATATGTATTCGAGGTTCTTCATTGATAGAGAATCATCTATATTTGTTTAGAGATTCTTGGTCAATGGTATCCTTCAAAACATTTATATAAAAAGTCTCTTGGTCATTTTATGATGACCAGGCTGGTTTTAAAGCCACTCAGTGGGGAAATTGAAGTTTATTGTCATTCAGAAGGACAGAGATTATCTCAAAGTTGGGATCGAACCCATAAATGGGCTACCTACGTATCCTTTGTTTTGGAAAAGGAATCAGAACCCACGTAGTTCGAGTTATGGAGTATGATGTTTATGATTGATGGCTCAAAGAAGAATGTCATAATTACTTTTACACTCTAAGCTCACGTGAGTCATGCTCGGTGTGAGAAACAAGAGGTATTGGTAGAATTTAGACAATTGTGCCATGAAAGATGCAATCATAAGAATTTGTTTGGGGCTTATGTATGGATGACTGCCCAGATAGATGAAGGTTTAGGATTTACTTTTAGGGAGAAAATCCATGAACAGGGTCCACAAAGTTATATGTGCTTCATGGAGATTTGAATACTCTAATCTTGGGGCTTATTCCTAAGGAGAATGCCCAAGTTAGGAGGGGACTTATGATTGGGTTTTATTCCTGAAAAAGGAAACCCAGGTTAGGGATTAAGGTTTGGGGCTTACTCCTAAGGAGGATGCCCATATTTGAGGTTGGGGCTTATTCTTAAGAAAGATGCCCAAGATTAGAGGACTTGATTGGGGCTTATTCCTGAGGAAGATGCCCAAATCAAAGGTTTTATAACTGGGGATTATTCCTGAAAAGGAGACCCAGGTTAAGATTCTCTCATTTTAAAGGATGAGGTTGAATGAATGAACTCTCAATCTTTGGTGACATAAAGATGTTTAAATCACTAGGTTTTGAGAGATATTTCACAGAATTCCTTTCAGATAAGGATGTCAAATCAAGAAATCATGCCATAAATGGCTTTGAAGAGTATCTTGAAGACTGAATCTTGAAGAGGAAAGGTGAAATGGTTGAAGAGGGGTAAAAATGGGCAAGATGGGCACCCAAAAAGATAGGGGTGCGCAAGTCTTGAAAGGCACGCAAGTCCTGCGGCGGCGCGCAAGTATTGGTCGCGCAAGTGTACTTGCGCGACATGAGGGGTACTTGCGCGATTTTCAACCAGCATTGAAATACTTGAGCGACTCTTTTTTAAACCCTTTACCATCCTCTTGAGGTTCTTCCAGAAGAGGGACGCGCAAGTTATATTGAAGGAATTAAGTCGGCGCGCAAGTGTTTGATAAGTTTCAATACTTAGGCCTTCCTTCTTCTCTTTAGATCTTCCATTCTAGGTAAGAAATTACCTTAGAAGTGTTCTGGAAGCTTTGAGAAGAGACTTGGGCGTCAGGAGCTTCAATCCGAGTTTCTGGAAAAAGATCCTCTCGAATGGAGGGCCCACATGGTCTATTTATAGGCAAAAGAAGACCCCGGGCAGTTACCAAGCGGTTACCACATATGTCGCGCAAGTCCCTTGCACGACCATGAGGAGTCGCGCAAGTATTGAGGCGGCGCGCAAGTGTACTTGCGCGACCAAGAGGGAACTTGCGCGACCTATGGACAATGTTCTCCTTTTTTATCCCTTTGTCGATTTTTGATGTTTCTTCAAAGGATTAATCACTTTGAGCTCAGATATTCCATTTTCCGATCATTAGATTCTGTGACGAAAGGAGCGTCAACAAAAGTCCCCCCTCAGAGTTGGATCCGGAGAAAAAATGAGGATTTGACTCTGAGGAAATCGAATCCCTCCAGAGGAAAAGGGAGGCGCGCAAGTCTTTCAGTACGCAGAGGGCGGCGCGCAAGTTTGCGTCGCGCAGGCCTTGAGCGCTCTGTGTACGGCGCGCAGGTAGGCTTCTGAGCCTATAAATACACCGCTTCCGGCCGTAGATGGCATCTGACCCCGAATTTCTCGAGCTCTCGCCGCGCAAGCCTTTGTCGCCGCGCAAGTCTCCTTTTTTCGCTGTTTCCTCGCTGCCGCGCTACTCTCAAGGTAATAAGGCTTGCGCGGCACATACTTGCGCGACAAATACTTGTGCGGCACATGTACCACTTGCGCGACATCTCCATACTTGCGCGCCTTAATGCCTTAGCCATTTTTTTTTCAAATTCTTTCACAAATTTTATGAAAAATAAACCCACTTAAGAGTTTAATTTATTCAACTCTTGTGCAGATTCAATGGCTCTTAGACCAGGATTAATTGATGAACTGGCTAGCAAGCGGATAGATGATATGATGAATATCTTTGGCCCGGATTACTATACTGTAAAAAACAGTACTCTTCCAGATTTGGCTAAGTATCTGAAGAAATATCATCGTGACTTTCCTCACTGCACTTATCTACCTTTGTATGGTCATGGTCATCTGCAAGAAGTCATTATTCCAGAAGTAAAGAATTATCTTCCATTTTCTTGGTTTCAGAATTATACCAATTTTTCTTCAGCAAATATCTCAGGCGGAGGAGTATTTCAAACTGTTGGAACAGTGGAGAAGGCTTATGTGATGCATCATAGCCCTTGCACACCAGATCTGAAAAAACATACACCTGAGCTTCAACCACATTTTCATCCTTCAATCTTCCGAGATGCTCAGACGGATCAATCCAAAGGCTGGAAGAAAAGTTGGGATTTCCGCCCTGGGGGAGGTGTGAAGCCAACTTGGATGTGGGCATACTGGGTGCGACAGACTTGCGCAGAGTTTATTGAGGATCTGAAGAGAGCTGCAATATATGAAGCTGTTTGGGTTGGGCATACATATATTTACAGACATGATATCTTCGTGCCAGAGATACTCAGCCACTGGAGTCCAGCGACTAATTCTTTCCACTTGACTCATGGAGAAGTAGGTATCAGTTTGTGGGATGTCCACAAGATTTCAGGAGCTCCAATCTTGGGTGATATGTATGATGACTTCATTCCTCCCAAGGTGACTTGGAATGATCCAGAGAAGACTCCTGCTTTGGCTCGAGAATTATTCAAAATCTTTCACAAGCTTAAGATTTCAGAGACCTCATTAACTCATTTCAGAAAAGATATCCATCCGGAAGAATGGATGAATGTGTTTCTTACTGAGAAGAAAGGGATGGAGCCAAAGGAAAAAGGATCCAAGAAAAAGAAATCCAAGGATACCCGGCCTAGGCGTCCTACCACTTGTCCAAAACCTGAGAAGAGAGGAGATCCTGGCACATTCTGGCCAACTCTAGAAGCAGGAGAGTTTGAAAAATGGGGCTATGAAGTGAATAAAAGAATTCCAAAGAAAACTCGTCTGGCGGGTTTCTTGGCAATGTGGCTCAGTATTTACCTCTTGCCGGTCAGGGATTCGAAGGGAGGCGTTAGGCCAGGGACCTTCGTCATTGCGGCCAAGTTAGCTGAGGGAAAAATGGTTGGGTTAGCCACCCCCATTTTAGCAAAGATTCACAGGAGTTTACTTCACGTCTTCTAGGGTAAATCTCCTTTAAGAATAGTGGGACCATTCCAGGTTTTGTGGGGATGGATCGCTACTCACTTCAGGACTTACAATGTACAGAATGGGTTACAAATTCCTGGAAGCTCTTTCAGACCGTCAGTGCAAGCATTCTCTGGAATTGCTCCATTAGATGTCAATGGTTATGACATAAAAGTAAGACTAAGCATGTATAAGGAATTCAACTTCTTTCCTTATGGAAGTCCGCCATCTGGGCGGTTTGTTGATGATGGGAAAGCCCCTTTGGATTTGAGGGCATACATGCTAGCTTGCAGGGATGGCGTGTTAGTAGCCAGGGTTGATGGAGAAATCATATGCGAGGCCTATGCTCCATATAGATTTGCACGCCAATTCAAATGTTAACAACAGATTGTTGTATCCCCTCCAGTACACGTCAGGTTAGAGCAACATCCGATGGTTGCTCGACAACTATGGTTGCTGACATCAAGAGAGAAGACTGGAGCAGTATTTGATCTACCAGTTGAAAAAGTGGCACATTATCTGACTACATTTTATGCCGAACACTGGATAGCATCATACCCTAAAGGGATATTGAATCACCCTGTATATCAAGTGGGAAAGAGGAAGAGGACTGTAGAGAAAGAAACTCTTCCTCATGAAGGTGCTGCTTCTCCTCCTGAAATAGGTTCAACAGACTCCTCCTCTAGAACTGATTCCTCGGATTATCATGATGGGGATGATGAGGCACAACCGGCAGCAAAGCGGTTTCGTGCCCGATATAATCCTCCGGCCAGAGTTAAAAGACCCACTCCATCAGCTCCTGGTGAGTTATTTGATTGTAATAACTTCAATCACTGCTACTTTATAAAGTAATAAGTCTCACTTTCTTATTCTCTATCTGTAGTTGCAGGAGTTGGGAAGAAATTAAAATCAAAAATTGTAGGACCTTCCTCACAGCCTTTATATCTAAGACCAGAGGCTGTTCAGCTATGGCAGAGCTTATACTGTGATACTGAAACGGCCTGGCTGGATTTGTGTGAGGGCCTACAACTTCCTGGGATAGGATATCTTCTAGCTTCCAAAGACCTTCAATACGGAGATAACCCCAATGAAGTGCGGGCTTACATCAGAGAGCTGGAAATGCTCATATATGCCACCGATAATTCGGTTCCTATCACCAGGCGGGTGAAGGAAATGATTGATCATGGCACCACTAAGGGGGCTGGTGGTTCTGGAGATGAGGAGTGGCAAGAGTATGTGGCTCCTGAAGATGTAAGTTTTCTTTCCTTATTTTCTTTGCAACTTGATTTCAGTTGAAGCTTTGTTACTTAAGGAAGTTATTTTCTTCATCTTGCAGCTTGCAAAGAAAGGGACCGGGGTTCCTTCGCCACAATATAGCCCTGGTGGTACCGCTGTTGGGGCTGCTGCTGATTCTCCTCGCGAACCAGGCGAGATATCTCCAGGCCAGCAGGCCATGAATGAGGCACTGGACATAGCCTTTCATTCGCCAATCCAAGTGCCAATAAGGGAGACAACTGAAACTCCAAAAAAGCAAAAGAAGCCAAGGCAACGAAGGAAGAAATCCTTAGCTAAACGTTTCATTAGAAGTGGTAAGTCCTTCGAACAATCATGATTTTATACCCATAATCATATGGTTACTCATATTTCTGAGGATTGCAGGGGCTTCTTCAATTTCCCCCTTGAGGGAAGGGACTGATCCTTCTTCAAAGGTCATGGAGGGTGCTGCAGAACAACCACAGACTCAAGCTAACTTGGTTGCTCCTGGAGAAGAGCTACCATCCATTCCCAGTATCCCTCCCACTACTGAAGATGCTGTCCAGGGTCAGGGGTTGCAGGACATAAGTCAGCAAGAAGACATAGCAAATGCTCCCACTGGTGAGACTAACCAAGATTCTGAAGTATCATTGGATGAAATGATGAATCAAGGAATGACTTTTGAAGAATTTTATGATCATGCTAGATTGTCATGTGATTTAGAAGACCTTGGGTGTGAGTGTTACCCTTCGCCCAAATTTTTCTTTTAAAAGAAAATATTTCTAACCATGATGTAAAATAATATGCAGTTTCTTCCGTAGAAGCTGCTGAACTGCCAATGCCTGAAGAGGGTGTGGAAACTGATGTCAACCCTATCATTGCAGAAACATTAGCTCAAGTAGAGCTAAATCCAATAAACTCTCCTGAGACCCATCTTGAAAATCCTGTTGAAACCGGGAAAGATGGGGAGAAGTCTTCTCATGTTGCTGAACCATCATTGGGTAAGGGATATCAATATTTGTGATTGTACTTTATTCGCAAGACAATCCATTATTTTGTTATCCTTTGAAGCTGACTAAAATCTTTCAATTAATCATGCAGGACCATCAACTGCAATGAATAGACCCGAAGATGAGGCCTCAGCCTCTGTCCCAACGGGAATTGAAAGTGAAGAAGCCCAAGTCAGGGGGGAAAGAGCAGGACAAGGCACCTCCCTAAGCGCGCTAATTCCAGATTACATACCCCCTTCTGACGAAGATGTTGAATCAGATCCAGAGATGCTCAAAGCGTTCAGCTTTTCACGACGTAAGGCATGGAACAACATATGGAACATCATATCGGGGGTGCCTTTAGAAGAGCTACCATCAAAAATTTCCCGATTGTCATCCCAATTTGTTATAATGGGACTTGGTGGTTTTGGGTATGAAAAGATCCATGCTGCGGTGAAACAGATTATTTTCATGAGGGAGCAAATGCAGACAAGTCGCGAAGATTTGACCAGAGTGAAATTTTCAGTCAACATAGGCGAATTTGAGGCTGCGATATCCCAGGCTGAAGCTGATTATGCTGTCAAGATGAAGGATATGAAGCAAAAAATCAAAGAAAAGGTCGTCCAGCAAGTGCAACTCCAGCAACAGTTAGATGCTGTTACTGGGGAACTTGATCAGCTTAACAAATCATTGGATGAAACTCATATAAATGGAATGAAAGCCATTGCAGATGCTAAGAAGGCACTTCAGCAAGCTGAAAAGAGTGAAGCTGGTCAAGTGCACGAGCTTCAAGTAACTGTTGATAAGGCTCAGGATGCTATACATCAAATGAAGACTTATGTTGACAATCTTCTGTAATTCTTGAAAAAGAGAAGAGATTCCAGTCTGTGGATGTCCTTCTAACTCTTGTGTATCAATGAAAAACACTTTCGTCTCCAATCATTTGTACCTGCATTCTTTCATTACCTGCTTCAAATTTACATAAGCCAATGGGCTTAGTAATCATAGTTTGATTTTTACTAGGATTATTACAAATAACCCTACAAACTTTGAATCTTTTAACTGCTCAATATTATCTAAATCATACAAAAATGTATATTTAGTGAGCTGGAACTTGACTTTTGTTCAGAGTTCCTTTGTCTTTTGTGTGGGCAGTTTAAAGTCATGCATGCCGGACATAAAGGGGCTAATGTTTAAGGTCGAAATAGCTTTGACCGAAAATGGATTAAAATGGATTCAATTCCTTGACAATTTATCTGAAAACATATTTACCATACTCAAGTATGAAGGAAAAAATGTAAACTATGGCTTAAGAATATTTGAATCTGAGGAATGATATGAAAAAAGAGCTAAAAGGCATTAGAAGAAGTAGTTTCCAAGAATGAAGTTACTATTATTTAACAAAACCCGTTAGGGGGTTGAAATATGCAGGGCCACCTATGGGCATTGGCTGCATAGTCAAATAAAATAGCATCTTTTGGCTGACAAGTCTGTTATGTGGACTGTTTATGCAAGGCCACCTATGGGCACGTGCTGCATAGTCAGGCAAAGGAACTCCCAGAAATTTACTTTCCTAGTGCTAAAAGCCAGTGAAAGTTTATGGAGATTCAAATTTTCTAAAGCATAGAGTTTGTTGTATGGAAAGAGGTACTTGAATATGGAGAAGATATTTCCAAACAAGAATATCGAAGAACTGGATGAATATCACTCCTACGAAGGTCTGACCCAAACGTAGGGAAGAAGAATAAACCATAGACTTGAATACTTTCAGATCATGAAAAAGGATATGGGACAAATATGTTAAGGATGGCTATTTTTGCGGATCCCTACATACTGTCGTTTAAGACAAATAAGAACAAAAGAGGCATTCTTCCCAAGAATGAAGTTACTATTATTTAACAAACCCGTTAGGGGGTTGAAAACATGCAGGGCCACCTATGGGCATTGGCTGCATGGTCAAATAAATAGCATCTCTTGGCTGACAAGTCTTTTATGTGGACTGTTTATGCAAGGCCACCTATGGGCACGTGCTGCATAGTCAGGCAAAAATAATTCTCAGAAGTTTGACATTTTTGTGACTAGAAGTCATGAAAAGGGTTATGAAGATCTGAAAATATTTAAGGTTAGGATTATAATACATAAAGATGGGTATTGTCCAATGTATATAGAGATACATAGGTCAATAAAAAACCATAATCATGTTGTGGTTGGGTCCTGAATTGAAACTTGGACTTCACTACGTATCTCATAAGAATGAGAATCAAGCCATACGTAGTTCTTAAAATGAAGTTTAACGTCGTGCAGGACGAAAGTATGAGTAATCTTAGTTTAAGGTCATAGAATTCGGACCATAATAATGAATACACAGTGTGTGTTTTCATGAGGACTTTTCAGCCAAGGGACTGAAAGTGAAATTTGGGGTTAGGCCCAAAAGACTTGGGACTGGATTCGAGGGACACTCGAATGTTCCTACGTATCCCATAAGGATGGGAATCAAGTCCACGTAGTTCTGGAATTACCCTTTGTACAAATTTGGTTCGTACATGTGAACGGTGAAAGGGGACTTTAGTGCAATGATGGTTTTAACCTAAGATAAAAAATTTAGGCATTACCATGTATGTGCGTAGTCTTTTGAAAATGAAAACCATGATTGAAAAAGAATCAATGTTAATAATGGTTCCTTCTCAAATGAGGAAATCAAAGAATATTGTAGTTTATTGTTGTACCGGACAAAAAGTGTTGTATAGTTTAACGTCATATAACAAGGACGAAAGTGAATCAATGTAAAGATATTGATTCCAGGGGTGGTTTCACAAATCATCATCATATGAGATGGTGGTGAACCGATGTGAAGAGATTGTTTTTGGGCTTGAACCTTGGGAGGTTGCCTACATACCCAGCCTGGGGGGCAAGGATCAAAGTCCGTGTAGTTCAATTAAAGAATGAATCAATGATCAAGTTGTTCTTGTGGACAATGATCTAAAAATGTTGTTGGGACTTACGCATGGTTAGTGGCCCAAAGGGAGTGTTATGGTTGATGTTCGCTCTAAGCTCACGTGAGTCATACTCGGTGTGAGAAACAAAAGGTAATAACAACCTTAACGATGCACAGTTTTAATGTCATGTAGGACATATCAAGGACTTTCTATACAGTTTAGCGTCATGTAGTTAGGACAATGGGGACAATACAGTTTAACGTCATATTGGACGAAAGGGGGATTGTGCAGTTTTAATGTCATGCTGGACTTTTGATGATTATATAGTTTAACGTCTTTCCGGACGTGAGGGACTTTTATACAGTTTAGCTTCATGTAGTTAGGACGTCATAGTTTAACGTCTTGCTGGACATAAGGGATTTGCAAATAGTTTAAGGTCATATACCTGGACCAGGGATGATGCAGTTTAGGGTCATGCTGGACGGTTCATGGAATTTTTTCACAGTTTAATGTCGTGTGGGACGAAGTTGCAGTTTAAAGTCATACTGGACCATTGCTGTATAGTTTAACGTCATATAGAAAGGACGAACTGGTGCTATACAGTTTAAAGTCATGTAACTAGATCTAAGGTGAACCAATATGAGGATATCAGTTCTGGGGACTTTTTACAGTTTATCGTCATGCTGGACATTGGAAGTGCCACACAGTTTAATGTCATGTTGCTAGGACACAATATAGTTTAATGTCATCTCGGACAAAATATAGGAACTTCTATACAGTTTATTGTCATGTAGGACAAAATCAGGGACTATGCAGTTTAAAGTCTTGCAATTTAGGACTATTGGTGCTGCACAGTTTAGTGTCATGTTGCAGGGACATAAGTGCGAATAGTTTAAGGTCATATGCATGGATCGTACAGTTTATCGTCATGCTGGACGTATTATAGTTTAATGTCATCTTGGACAGAAGTGTGACACATTTTAACGTCATGTTGGAAGAAGTTGTAGTTTAAGGTCATACTGGACCATTGCCGTATGAACCAAATGTAAGAGTCTTGGTTCTGGGAACAATATTTTGTGTTTATACAAAATAATTCTTCAGAAATCTGGCATTAGTTGGAGTCGTGATGTGTTCTCCATCCATTGAGATCAGAGAATACGCTCCATTGGAGTAGACCTTATGTATTGAATAAGGTCCTTCCCATTTTGGTTCAAGCTTGGGAGGTTTCTTTCCTGGTATCATTGGTGTTCTGAGAACCAATACCAATTCTCCCTGAATGAATGAACGAAGACGAACTTTTTTGTTAAAAGCTCGTGCTATTCGATTCTGATAGATTTCCAAGTGGTGCAAAGTGCACAATCTCTTCTCATCTAACTGTTCCAATTCATTCAAACGCTTTTTGGATTGCTCATCTGTCGATAACTGATCACAAATGGCTATTCTGAGTGAGGGCAATTGAACTTCAATTGGAAAGACTGCTTCTGTTCCATATACCAATGAATATGGAGTAGACCGCGTTGCATTGCGAGTGGTAGTCCGATAAGCCCATAAAGCATGAAAGAGTTTATCAGGCCATGACCTCTTATCTTTATCCACCATCTTTTGCAGTATATTTGAAAGAGTCTTGTTGAAGGCCTCTATCTGGCCATTAGCCGCTGCATGATATCGAGATGAATGGTTGGACTTAATGTTGTATTCTTGATACAATCTCTTTACCTCAGAAGAACAGAAGTTGGTGCCGTTGTCCGTCAATATGGTATGAGGGACACCAAATCTAGTAATGATGTTAGACTTGATGAAGCTAACAATGCATTTAGAACTGACTTCTTTGAGAGGTACTGCCTCTGCCCATTTGGAAAAGAAATCAGTAGCAGTAAGAATGTACTTAAACTGCTTGGCCGTAGCTGAAGGGTAAGGTCCCACCACATCCATTCCCCATGTGGAAAATGGCCATGAGTATTTAGCTGTATGAAGCAACTCTGGAGGTTGATGAATGAAGTTGGCATATACTTGGCATGAATGACACTTCTTTGTGAAATTAACACAATCTTGTATCATTGAAGGCCAGAAGTATCCAAGCCTTCGAATTTGATCAGACAATCTATGTCCAGACGGGTGGGCACCACAGACTCCTGCATGCACTTCTTTTATGACAGCCATTGTCTCTTCACCATCAATACATCTGAAGAGAACTCCATCAAAACCACGTTTGTAGAGAATTTTCTCGAGGTGGTTTGGACCATCATAAAGAGTAAAATTGACCACACGTCGCCGAATTTGTTCTTTCTCGGCTCTATCAGGTGGAAGTGTTCCATTTTGAAGGTATTCCTTGATAGGTGACATCCATCCTGTAGTATGACCATACGGTTCAGGAATGGGACTAATTTCATTAATTTCCTCTGTTCTGACTTGAACATAAGGTGAAATTGCATGACGGTGGGCAATACCGATGGTTGTCTCGTCCCGATTTGGATCTGCTGAAGCTGTGGCTATATTAGCCAATGCATCAGCTTGAGCATTTTGTGATCTTGGGACATAAGAAAATGTCGGTTCTGAAGGGAATTCCGACATTAACTCTCTGACGTAATCATACAAAGGGATTAATTCTTCTTTTCTGATGGCATAATCCCCATTGACTTGTTTGATTACCAGGTCTGAATCACCTTTCAACTTTAAGTGATTCACTTGTGCTTGAAGTGCTAACTCCAAGCCTGCAATGAGAGCTTGGTATTCAGCTTCATTATTGGTACCAACTTACCACAACAAAAAGGAATAAGGTAACACTGCCTTATCTGGAGAAATGAGCACAATTCCTAAACCAACTTTGTTGAATTTATGATTTTCCATTTTCTTCCCTGTTGGACTTCTAGAAGCACCATCAAAATACATTTCCCATGTTTGAGAACTCTCTTGAATAGAAAAAACTTCCTCATCAGGGAGTTCGATATCTGAATACGTGTCTTCCACTGAAGGGTGTTCAGCCAAGAAATCAGCCAGAGCTTGGCCCTTAATTGCCTTTTGAGACACATATTGGATGTCGAATTGCTGTAGAATAACCGCCCACCTTGCCAGACGTCCTGTAAGCATTGGACGACTAAGGATGAATTTGAGTGGATTATTACGAGATACCAATTGGACCTCGTGATGTTGCAGATAGTGTCTCAGTTTCTGAACTGCAAAGATTAATGCTAGGCAGCATTTTTCAATACTTGAATACCGGGTTTCTGCTTCAAGCATAGTTCTACTGAGATAGTAGAGACTATTTTCATTCCCAGCATCATTCTTTTGAGCGAGAAAGGCACCCAATGATCGCTCTAAAGCTGTCACATAGAGGATAAGAGGCCTACCCTCAACAGGTGGCATGAGTACTGGTGGACTCAAGAGGTATTTCTTGAGAACATCAAATGCTTCTTGACATTCTTTAGTCCACTGGTAAGTGACTCCTTTCTTCAATAATTTGGTAAAGGGTAAACTTTTGCCTGCCAAATTGGCGATGAAACACCGAATATAGGCTAAGTGTCCTTGAAGTCCTCTTAATTCTTTCAAATTCTGAGGAGGTGACATACCAAGGATTGATTTGGTCTTCTCAGGATCGACTTCAATACCACGATGGCGTACAACAAAGCCGAGGAATTTTCCTGAGGTTACCCCAAAAGCACATTTTAAGGGGTTCATCTTCAAATTATGTTGTTGAAGCTTGTGGAATATGACTTCCAAATCAGCCAGGTGATCAAAACGTTGTTTGGATTTAACCACCAAATCATCTACATAGCATTCAACAATTTTCCCTAGAAAAGGTTTGAAGATACGATGCATGGCGCGTTGATATGTTGCACCTGCATTCTTTAAACCAAAGGGCATCACCCGGTAACAAAACACACCTTGAGGAGCTCTGAAGGCTGTATATTCCTCATCTTCTGGGGCCATTCGGATCTGATTATATCCAGAATATCCATCCATGAAAGAAAGTACTTCATAGCCAGCCGTTTCATCAATTAAGAGTTCTGTAATCGGAACTGGAAAATCACCTTTGGGACAATACCGATTAAGATCTCTGAAATCGATGCAAACCCTAATTTGTCCGTTCTTCTTCTTTACAGGGACAATATTATCCAACCACTTGGGATATTGAACTTCTCTGATGAAGTTAGCTTTGATAAGCTTATCCACTTCAGCCTCGATTTTGGAAGCATAGGTTGGGTGTGTTCTTCTCGCGGCTTGCTTGAATCCTCGATGTTCTTTTGGCAAACCCAAATGATGGGTGGCAACATCAGGATCAAGGCCAGGCATCTCTGTATAATTCCAAGCAAAAATATCTTTATTTTGCTTTAGAAAAGAAATATACATCTCTTGTTCTTCAAGGTTCATGGCCGCACTAATTAAAGTGGGGCGTGGATCTTTCTCTGTACCCAGATTTACTTCTCTGAGTTCATCCATAGTGGTAGAGATACCCTCTTCAAATGCTGGAGGAGCATCTCTAAGATCTTCCTCTTCCTCTTCATCATGTGTTATTTCTTCCGTCTCTACTTGCAAAGTAGATGAAAAAACGAAATTCTCATGATCATAAGAGATGTCAAAATTTTCACATTTTGAAGAAGAAGCTTCCATTTCCGACCCTATTGATGATAAAGGGTCTTCTTTGGGAATCAAAGAGGAGATGATGGATTGAGAATCGACATCAATATTCACCTCTGGTGTTGCTATAACTTCTTCTGGCCTGATTAGCGAAGTATAGACTTGTTGGATTTCAGCAGACGAAACGAAAACGTCACCACTTATGCTTTCATCACTGCTTGGTAAGTTACCAATTTCTCCCATGTTGTCTGGCTCGATTGCCATAATTGACATTATGGATCTTTCCATAATAGTATTTTGATTTGGGCCTATTTTGTCAATTTGACTAATAGGTAACACATAATCTGTACTCACATGTGAAAATGGATTTATTGGAATTTTTTCCAAACCATATGGAGCATTAACTTTGGTAATTTCCTTCATTGTAGATTTTTCTCTTCCCTTCATGTGATAAAATTCCGCCTCAATGTATTGAGACTCACATGTCTTGAACGGGGCCTTATCACCATACAATGTTCCAACTTGACCATCGAAACAGTATTTGAGACATTGATGGTATGATGACGGAATAGCTGCATGCTGATGTAGCCAGGGTCTTCCAAGCAAGATATTGAAAGCTGAGTCTTGATCAACAATCATGAAATCTAAATTGGAAACAAGATCTCCAAACTGAGTTCTGAGCGTAACTTCTCCCAGTGGTTCTTGTTCATTTTTATCATATCCTTGCAACATCATGGTAGAAGGAGATAAATCAGATTCCGTGAGGCCCAATCGACGAAGTGTACGAATGGGCATGAGGTTGACTCCTGAACCATTGTCAATAAAAGCTCTTCGAACATCTATACCATTGACTTTGCCAGATAGGTACAAAGGTTTTATGCGCCCATGCACAACATCATCTTCATCTTTATCAGTAAAAGATATCACTGCATGGCATTCTGCAGGATTATTCTCTATGTGATAAATTTCAGCTGCAGCAATTTCAGCTTCAAATTCCTGAGGACTTGATAAAGCTTCGATGAGTGCTTCCCGAAGATCTCTTGATAGATTCAAAGCATCCAAAATTGATAATTTGGCTGGTACTTGGGCCAAGTGTTTCAATATATCATACTTTTGATCTAGAGGCCTGCGTTTCCCAATAGGAATATGCGGTTTAGCAGGTACCTTGGAAGCAGATGCTTTGGAAGCTGATGCATCTTGTATTGAAGTTGGCAACATCTTTGGTTTTGGAAAATTAGACTGATTAGATCCATTAACTTGCTGAGATAAAGAAGATGGAACCTTTAATCGGTCTTCCAAAATAACCGTGCCGAAGCTGAGTTGGCCATTTGCAGAAGAACTTGATTGTTCTTTTTGAGCTCGCTGAAGGGCTCTACCACGAGTTTCTGCTGCATATACAGTGCTAGCAGGGGTAGAATTAGAGTAGTGGCTTCGGAAAGATCCACGTCTTCCCATATATCCTGAACCTCTAGAACTTCCTCGGGTTCCCTTATTTGATACAGGGAATTCAGGCTCATCAAGACTGGAATATGAATCTGTTAATATAATCATATTAACAGAACCAAAGATCAATTCTTCGTCTGATAAAGACTCTTCCTGGTTGGCCTGTTTAGGCTGTGCCGTTTGGTGGGACGGTGCCCGTGGCTTTGAAGTAGATGGCATGAAATCTGCCAGAGTCAAAGACAATTTAGGCTTTGATGCATACTCATCTTCTTCTGATTCCTCTTTTTTCTTTGAATTGCGCTGCCCTTTTGAGGATTTGTCCTTTGATGGAGGCTTTACTGCAGCTTTTGTAGGAGACACAATTGGCTTCTTCAATTGTGTTCGCAAAATGGAATGGGTCCGATTGATTGTCTTTCTGACCATCCAATCATCATATTTTTTCGCAGTTTTTCTTTTGACTTCCTGCCACTCGCCTCCTTCCTCTGGATCTGTAGCGGTAATACACGCTACATGAGCTGAAGAACCCTTCAATTTGACTTGTCCCAAGTCGACCATCTTTTGTAGGAGGTCTTTAAAGACAAAACACTCCTGGATGGGATGTCCCAACATTTGATGAAAGGGACAATAATTGGGACGGTCTTCATCTCCTTCCTTGTTTGGCCTCTTCGGCACTGGTAATTGAACCAAATTATTCTCCAGAGCTGAAATGAAGTAACCAGGAACTTGCTCACTTCGGAAAGAGTATGTTTTACTCTTCATATCCTCAAATTGTTTTCGTCGTTGATCTTTTTGATCATTTGGACGAAACAGCCTTTGTTGCTGGCGTTCAGGAGGTGGAGCCCTTCGAGAAGATGAAGGTTTTGAAGTAGAAATAGGTACAGGTGCCTGTTTAAGCATAACTGTAGCAGTTTCTGCTTTACCCATTCTTCTTCCTGGAACTGATGGAATTACATGAGATTTAACCTTAGCCTGTATAAGGGAATCTTCAATCTGTTGAGCGATTGAAGTAAGGTCTCGAAACCCTCCTGTGTATTTCACAGGGATCAATGGCGTGCGTAATTCGTCACGCAAATTTGCCACACAGATTGGAAACAATTCCTCCTGAGGGAGTGATAAACTCAAGGAATACGTTAATCCCTTCCAACGGGCAATGAAATCAGAGACTCTTTCATTCTCCCTTTGCTTGCAGTTTGTAAGATCGAAAACTGTCGTTTTTGGCAAAGTTGAGCTAAACTGAAGAAGGAATTTTTGACAAAGATCCTCCCATCCGATGACTGACCGGGATTGCAAGCTTGTATACCAGACAAAAGCTGGTCCTTGCAAGGTTCGCACGAAGCATCTGAGTTTCACTACTTCTTGTTGCTCTGGAGTTCCCATCATAGGATCACAACAAGACACGTAATGCGTCAAATGTTGTTCAGGGTCGCCTGATCCATTGAAAGTAGGGAAAATAGGATTTCCAAAACTGGATGGAGGAGAAATTGAATCTACCCATTCAGGGTAAACTTTCTTTTCAGGTTGAACTTGCGCCCGTTTCCCTTCTATAGTTTCTAACCGAGCTATTAATGACTCAATAGTAGTTATTAACTTTTGAGAAACGTCATGTTGAACTTGGTTTTGGGTAGGTGCAATGAATGGAGCTTGGACAGACGTGGTGGTTGGTGCTGCAACTGATGGTAGTGCTGCCAACCGTTGTTGTGTTTGACCCGTAGGATTAGACCTCTGTGGGTGTACTGACAAAGGAGGATATTCTTGATCCATCTCAGTAGTTACAACAAATTCCTTCGGCCGTCAGACTTCAGCATTCTTAAGAAGAAGACTATTCTGAAGTAGTTCTGCATTCAACCTTCTTAATTCTTTCATTTCATCCTCCTGTTGTGCAAATCTTTGCTCTAATGAGAGCGATTGACCTCCTTCAGAGGAAGGGTGAGAAGTAACCTGGTTCTTTCCTTTCCCATTATTGGATCCTTTTCGGAGAGGGGGAAGTGGGTTACTTGAAGGAATACCCAGATTTTGGGTAAGCCTTTGGTTACGTGTGCGCACACCTTCTTCATTTAGGTCTGTGTGCGCAACTTCTTGAGCAGGAACCTCTTCGTCTGATCCCTCTGATTGAGCCTCATCTGGTGAATCAGCAGCAACGGCATTGATGACATTAATGGATGCATATTGCATGGAATCCTTTTTATCAGCATTTCTGTGATATTGTCTTCTTCTATGTCCATGATGAGACATGTCATTCCTTTGACTTGATCCCTCAGGAATTTCTTGGAGAACCGTCACTTGGAGAGAATCTCCTGATAGCTTGGCTCTTCGTTCCTCTTGAGGCTTATTCCCTAATTGAGAGAAAACTGACTTTCTCTGAGGGAAGGATTGAGAATTTGAAAAAGTCCCCAGTCCGGTGGACTGGGGATGTTCCTGCTGCTTCCGCTCAACTCCTCGAATCCCATTCGTTGACTCTGAGGGTTGGGTTAGAGAAGTCCCCAGTCTGGCAAGCTGGGGTGTCTCTTGACATGCTATGTCTGAGATCTTCTTGAAATCTCTCTTGATCTTGCGAATCTTAGTTCGGAAATTAGCTGGATGCATTAACCTGTATCCACTTTTATCACCTGGTTCAACAGACCGTTGGATGATTTCCGAAACTTCTGTCATTTGATGACGTGTTTGCTCCAGACGAGAGGCTTGTGCAATATTCTCGCCTGCTTGACGTAGAAGCAATTCAACAACCTGTTCTCTATATACTTGATTTTGAGAGGAACTAGTTGAAGCTTGTTCTCGAGCAAGCTTTTGATTATGAACAAAGCCCATTGACTGTGGCTGGCCATGGGCAATAACATTGCATGAGACCATTTTCGGCGGGCTTTGCTGACCGGAAAGCACTGTGAAATGTAGTGCTCCGTGAACACCCCATCCTCTGATATGAACATTAGATGGAGCATTGGAAATTAATTGACGCAATCTTCTTAGTGCGCCAAGGCATGAACGTTGAAGGGTTCTCTGTTGCTTTTTAGCCTTCGGATACCGAGAGACTGATAGAGATGCTAAATCAATCTGGCGTTGTAACCCTTCTATTATCTTAAGATGATTTTCATATTCATCGTAAGATAATACCTTCTTCTTTAATTGACAAAGAGTTTTCCATATGTTGAGACGAATATCATGGATTCCATCATCCGTCAACATCTTTAGAATGTCATACTGGGAATCAGCCAAAGGCCAAAACATGACTGGTACTTCACCTTTTGCCAGTTTTTTCCTCATGTTCAGCATTTCCTCTTTATCATTAAATGAAGATTCTTCTACCTGTTTGGACCAGAGTTGGTGTTTCCTTGTTGCTTCATCGGATTCAACAAGATTGGTAGAGGAATCACTATTCATGCTGGAAGATGAATGACCCAGGGAAGGTTCGGAGAATAACCTGAACCCCAGGCTATCTTCTGATGGAGAAAGAGTTTCACCTGCCGATAGTAAAGCATCAGACATGACTGGTTTTACGTTTGCAAGTGCCTCGAGATAGGAGGGCTTTCTCGTCACTACATTGCCTTCTGAAGAATTTTCGAGACAATGTGAATCACTACTGCGGAGAGGACTTTCGCAGCGAAGTTCATCACCATGAGGAGGACCATCATGATGGGTTACAGCAAAAGATGAAATCTCTTGCTCCTTGGTCTTCTGACCACACAGAGGGTTCCTGTGGCTCTCATCTGAAGAAGAAACTTCAAGATTGACCGAATTTTCATGAAGCAAGTCTTCATGAGGAAGTGTCTGTTGAAGACCTTTGGGATTAATGTTCCTGTTATTGGGAACTGAGGGAGTAGAATCTTGAATTTCGACAGATAAATGTCTGAGGGCTTCAAGAACTCCAGCATCGAGCAAGGCTTGGTTGCAGATTGGCCTTTGATCTCCTGCCTGTGCTGGGCGGATCTTTTTCTTAGATGCCTTCTTACTCGCTTTAGAAACCACTTGATGACGAAAGTGATTGCTCTGAGCAGGTGTATGTGCCTGATCAGGAAAGATGGTCAGGTTAGGCTGACAATCATCGCTCAAATCAGGTGTATGTGCCTGACTTGGTTGTCCGTATGATATGGGGGAGTAGGCCCCACAACCCTCTTGGACTGGAACAGATGTGTGTGTCTGTTCCGGAGTGAATTGTTGATGTGTCACTCCACTGCTAGGGATAGATTTATGTGTCTGTCCCTGAGATGATGCTGAAGCTGTTATGATATCCTGGCAAGCATCCAGAATATGAGCAGGAATTTGCTTCTGCTCTTTCACCATTGACAAAATATGTTTAGTGACTTCAGCCACCGGAACAGGGATATACGTCCATTCCGGGCTTGGAGTAGGTGTATGTGCCTGCTCCTGTCCTCCTTTTCCTGTCAGTGAATCCTGACAGTACTCAAATGTGGAGGCAGAGAGTTTAGTCTGCCTCCTGTTTGTCGTCAGGACTTTCCGACTGACTTCTCCGGGCGCTACCAAGCGAGACTGTTGGTAGGCTTGATTAGTATTAGCAGGTGTATGTGCCTGCTGATTACACTTCGCCAAACGCGGTTGACGAGATTCATCATATGTAGTCAGACGAGCCTGCTGACTAACTGCTGATGTATAAGCAGGTGTATGTTCCTGCCTATGGTACTCCGCCGGAATTGCCTGGCGGGATCGGCTTGATGCTGCCAGACGAGTCTGCTGGACAGCGGGATTAAAACGAACAGGTGTGTATGCCTGCTCATTATTTGCCACCAAGTTAGGTTGGTGGACTTCTCCGGAGATGGCAGGGATGACAACCTGCCTATTGTTAACCGGATTCCGTCTCTGGCGGTTCATCTTGCCTGCTCGGGTTCGAGGAGCCTGAGCTGAATGCCTGGAGTCGGTACCCTCATCATGTTGAGGGCGCACTACCGCACGAGTCTGGCGGCGATTGTTGATGGGAGCCCTTGAGAAAGACTCCTGTCTTTTTGAATTAAGGTCCTGCGGGACCTTCTCATTCACTTCCTCGGAGTAAGGGAGTGAATGGAAACTGCGTTCCGGGGATAACGACCCGAAACGGTTAGAGACGGTAGTCAGCACCGCCTGCTTCTTGATTGCTGGTCGCCGTTGTCCGGACGACCAGGTAGAATTGTTAACTTGGAGGGCTTGACAAGCAGCCTCCAGAGTTGGGATAGTACCGTTGCGACGGTACTCCTTAACCAGTGCATTAGCAACACAGCGTTGAAGACGCTGAGTTGGTGATGTCATCCTCAGAGCGGATGACGTTCCAGCAGGAGTAGCAGCATTGGTTTTCACAGCAGCAGACCTCACAGTAGAGGTGTTCACAGCAGCAGTATTCACAGGGGTGAATTTAAGGAAAGCCATTTTTTGCAGATGATCATGAGAAAAGAGTGCCTGTTCCATGTAACAGACATAATCAAGATGAATCCGGCTACTGCATCTTTTGGATGATCATATGTCAATGATTGCCTTGTTGGCCCAAGGGGCCTAACAGATAAGAAGAACATCACTTTAACTTGGTTAAGGATTCACGTCGGGTTCACCATTTTTTGTTTCGCACGGAATCCGGGGATGACCTCCTGGACGGGAGATTCAAACATTCCGATCGGTTTCTAACGGGTTTATTTGTAGAACCGGAAACATCCAATGATTCCACATCAGTTGGGACCTACTTTCCAAAGGCAGGCGCTCATTAGCTTGTGGACTGATGAGGCTTAGGAATTTTGCATTGGTCGAGAGGATGGGAGGTCGGACTCATCACACCTTTTTTGAGGGGAATTATTGTCTACTCCGGGACTCTCTTTATAGATTTAAGTTATGTTCGTGAATCCTTATTACATTACCAAGTATAAAATGAGATTTCCTTTAGTTTTAACAATCAATGATTAAATATGAAAGAAATTTAGAGAATCTTTTATATGTATTCGAGGTTCTTCATTGATAGAGAATCATCTATATTTGTTTAGAGATTCTTGGTCAATGGTATCCTTCAAAACATTTATATAAAAAGTCTCTTGGTCATTTTATGATGACCAGGCTGGTTTTAAAGCCACTCAGTGGGGCACTTGAAGTTTATTGTCATTCAGAAGGACAGAGATTATCTCAAAGTTGGGATCGAACCCATAAATGGGCTACCTATGTATCCTTTGTTTTGGAAAAGGAATCAGAACCCACGTAGTTCGAGTTATGGAGTATGATGTTTATGATTGATGGCTCAAAGAAGAATGTCATAATTACTTTTACACTCTAAGCTCACGTGAGTCATGCTCGGTGTGAGAAACAAGAGGTATTGGTAAAATTTAGACAATTGTGCCATGAAAGATGCAATCATAAGAATTTGTTTGGGGCTTATGTATGGATGACTGCCCAGATAGATGAAGGTTTAGGATTTACTTTTAGGGAGAAAATCCATGAACAGGGTCCACAAAGTTATATGTGCTTCATGGAGATTTCAATACTCTAATCTTGGGGATTATTCCTAAGGAGAATGCCCAAGTTAGGAGGGGACTTATGATTGGGTTTTATTCCTGAAAAAGGAAACCCAGGTTAGGGATTAAGGTTTGGGGCTTACTCCTGAGGAGGATGCCCATATTTGAGGTTGGGGCTTATTCTTAAGAAAGATGCCCAAGATTAGAGGACTTGATTGGGGCTTATTCCTGAGGAAGATGCCCAAATCAAAGGTTTTATAACTGGGGATTATTCCTGAAAAGGAGACCCAGGTTAAGATTCTCTCATTTTAAAGGATGAGGATGAATGAATGAACTCTCAATATTTGGTGACATAAAGATGTTTAAATCACTAGGTTTTGAGAGATATTTCACAGAATTCCTTTCAGATAAGGATGTCAAATCAAGAAATCATGCCATAAATGGCTTTGAAGAGTATCTTGAAGACTGAATCTTGAAGAGGAAAGGTGAAATGGTTGAAGAGGGGTAAAAATGGGCAAGATGGGCACCCAAAAAGATAGGGGCGCGCAAGTCTTGAAAGGCGCGCAAGTCCTGCGGCGGCGCGCAAGTATTGGTCGCGCAAGTGTACTTGCGCGACATGAGGGGTACTTGCGCGATTTTCAACCAGCATTGAAATACTTGAGCGACTCTTTTTTAAACCCTTTACCATCCTCTTGAGGTTCTTCCAGAAGAGGGACGCGCAAGTTATATTGAAGGAATTAAGTCGGCGCGCAAGTGTTTGATAAGTTTCAACACTTAGGCCTTCCTTCTTCTCTTTAGATCTTCCATTCTAGGTAAGAAATTACCTTAGAAGTGTTCTGGAAGCTTTGAGAAGAGACTTGGGCGTCGGGAGCTTCAATCCGAGTTTCTGGAAAAAGATCCTCTCGAATGGAGGGCCCACAGGGTCTATTTATAGGCAAAAGAAGACCCCGGGCGGTTACCAAGCGGTTACCACATATGTCGCGCAAGTCCCTTGCACGACCATGAGGAGTCGCGCAAGTGTACTTGCGCGACCAAGAGGGAACTTGCGCGACCTATGGACAATGTTCTCCTTTTTTATCCCTTTGTCGATTTTTGATGTTTCTTCAAAGGATTAATCACTTTGAGCTCAGATATTCCCTTTTCCGATCATTAGATTCTGTGACGAAAGGAGCGTCAACAATCCTCCCAATGTTACCTTTGACATTTTTCTAAGTGCTCCTCGCACCCTATATTTCCCAAGTAGAAGTCCTCTCCACCCCAAAATCTATTAAGTTGAAGGTTTACCTCAAACCAAAAATATACCATCTCTCTAAGAGCCATCCCATGGTAGGAGGGATGGTCACCGATGCCATAAAAAGAATACTGGGAAGATTCAGTCTACAATTAAGCTCATCTTCTTCTCAGATTCTGAGTAGGAATTCAATTAGGCAATGGAACCTTCAACTATATCATCTATGTCGAGGGACATAGTATGGACATGATATATCATCCTCATCCTTCCAAATTATGAGGTCTACCAGATTCATTCCTCCCTCCACATATATATACAAGAGGATGAATATTTGTCCCCTTCCCATGGTTTGTCCATGAAATCCTCCCTATCATCCAAGTGTTCATTATCTACATCTACTAGAAATCATGGAGAGTTATTTTGGGGATCGGTAAAGGATTAAAAATATCATGGCCCACCAACAGTGACCGCTGACCCTGCACCAGAAGCCGTGGTCGCCAGCCCATCTTATTGAGATGTAGTGGCTCAGTCATCACAATCATCGCAGGATAGCCCGAGATGAAGCAACTTCTCAGACTATTCACCATAATTCCCACTGTCTAGTCTAATGTCTCTACGGTATTCTTTAGTGCCGATATCGGTCCCCCAACCTCCCCCAGTTTATGAGTGTGGAAACCTAGGGCTAGATCTTGAATTTGAACTGAGGAGCATTTGGAATGTCATTGTAATAGATCATTTCCCAGAAATGTTCTTCCTTATTGTGACTGCAAAATTCAGTGAACTGGAATCGCTTACCGAAGAGAAAGTTGTATGATTTTGCCAAACCCTCTGGGCAATGAATTTTCATCTCCATAATTGGCGATTGGTTTATCCCAAGAGTTGATCACACTTTGAAGACATTGACCACCAGTGTCGTATGGTCAAATTGGAAGTGCTCCCTATGGCCCTCCACCCTGAGTCTCCCAGTCACTAACGGAACCTCCAACAATGATGCATTCAGAGCTTTAAAATTCTCCACATAATTATCAAGGAGGACTCCCCCCACATTTAGGTCTGTGGTTGGGGGCAGTATGATACCCTCTATTTCAGTTCTATCTGGTTCCATCTCAATTTTCCAAGCAATATTTGGGATATGCCTCCAGGTAGAGTCGTGGTTAATATGGTCGATATATCAGAGGGGGAGAACGAGCTAGAGCTCCATGACAAGAACATACCCCAAGGGGGAGTGCCAAAACTATTTGATCTATTAGGAAGGGTTACTCGCCATCAGATAAATCTACTGGGTATTCTTATGCCGACCATGCCATTAGTCCTCAGCCGAAATCCCAATAAGGGAAAGGAGAACCTTGGAGCCTTCAAAACCTCTGACCCATCTGGCTCAGTGCAGAATATGGATGATATTCCCGAAAAATACATGTTCCGTCAACATCTTACAGAGCATAAGAATATTTTTGATGGCCTCCCTGCTGAACGCATCATAGAGGGATGACCAAAAAACTGTAACCCCGATCAGGGATGCAGGGGAAGGTACAAAAATGCCTTGTTGAATTGCCTCTAGGTGACCATGACAATTCTACCTATGTAGAAAAGATAGAGGCCAGAACCTATGGAAAGAGGGTGCAGTATGCATCTCCAAATCCACCCGAATAGTGTGCTAATCCCCGAGACCCACCTCAGGTTCCCCATGCCACTCTGTAGGTCGTCCCACTAGCTGTTCCACAAGCCGCTAGGACTTCTTATCATGTTGAAGAATGTGACAACACACTGGTGATTAGGGACCCTCTCCAATTTAGAAATCCCCACCCAGATGATCCGATGGCTGTAGTTATTGCTTGTCTCAAGGTGTTTAAAACTAGGTAGGAGGCAATCCCACATGATGGAAATCCATATCCGGTGTGGGTCAATGATATTCTAGCACCCCTAGTTTCATAAATCCCACATTCTCCCCCTTTAATAGGATAGAAGGCCCGTTGTAACATCTATCCTACTTCATCTCAAGTTGTGGAGCCATGCTAGGAACTCTGGCCCAACAAAAATCCTCCAAGCTCAAATGTTTTGTATAGAAATTGGAAGGGCCTGCATTTTTATGGTACAACCAGCTACCGATTGGGTCCATTGCTGGATGGAAGATATTCGTAGAATGTTTCATTACTAGTTCATATATACAACCTGGAAGACAAGTATTACATACCTCTTTAAGTGAAAACAAGGGCCTGATGAGGGTGTTGAAATTTTTTTTGCCGGTGGAAAGGTCTGACCGACTCCTTGGATATGCCGCTGACTCCGAAACAGCTACCGATAATATTTTTGGGGAATTTTAAAACTGAACTGGACCCCTCTATGATTACTTAGAATTACTCTATGGGATTACGAGACATCTCTGATAAGGCCCAGTGTCTAGAATAAGCCTTTCATCTAGCCATGTAGGAACATATGTTGCCTCATGTAATTCCCGCTTGATGGGATTCTAGCAATGTTCCAAAAATGGGGGACCAAATAGAACCCCCCAACCAGGTGAGATAACCAGGTTTCACCTCCTCGAAAAGATCCTCTAGCCCCTCGTCAGATCCAGGCTCTTAGAGAACCCTTCCTGGATTAGAGAAATTGGACCTACACATTCAACAAGGCTCAGGTCCTTGGTTATTTTCGAAGCGCCTTGGAATAGAGACTTCTACATTTGGATGAATGCAGGAGGCCCAAAGAGGTGGATCTAACTAACTTCCCCAATTAATACACCTATCACTAGATCCTAGGGCACACCCTCAAATAGTAATATGTTCTTAAAGACTAGAATCAAGACTAGGTTGATAATAACATAGTTAGGTTAGGCCCAGCTGCAGAACAAGTGGCATGTGTATTCGTGAAGCGAGACAATAGCAACGATAGTGAAGGTGAGTTGCATTAGGTTCCTAACTGTGGGTCCAAGAAGTATGACTACTATATGGATCATAAGGAAGTCACCTGTGCCAATGGTATTATTTGTTCACATCTAAATAGACTTGAGCCTTCAGAAGATGACGCGTCACCAACGTCCAGAACATCCGCATCAATGGCTCATCATTCCTCTTCCCAAAAGAGATGGAAATGACGACTCTAGGGAATACAAAGTCCCCCACTGATGTTTTCATCTTCCCATACTATCAGCAACTTCATACCCCTAGAGGCAGAAATTATCCCTAGAATCCATCCAGTAGTGGATAATTCTTCAAGGGACAATCAAGGGTATGCCTCGGTTAACACCACCGAGCTGGTAAAGCCCTACCTGATTCCTAACAATGAGGAGTTCCAGACAAATCCTCCCAATGTACCTAGATATCTACAGTGTCGATGGAGCCATGACTACATGGGTCATCAGAGTTCCTTGTTCAGTACATCCATACTGATTGTGCATGCCACCAAAACCAGACAGTAGGCCCACTGTAGAGCTCAGCACACACAAACTTTCAACAAGTGTCACTGGGTTTTCCTCTACTGTCGTTTGTGTTAATTTATCAGGAAGAGTCACCCCGACCACTCCATGATCAGCCAAACTCTTTCATGGACTGGACTTGGTCATCAAACCCACATCTAGTAGTCACTCTATGAGCTTCAACTAGTGAGCAGCGGGACATTCCCAACACTAGCCAACCACTGGTTCAGCTAGAAGGTCATGTTATGCCCCCTTCCACATAACAAACTCATATAAGAATAATTTCACACTTAGCATGGAAGTATGATATCCTAAATCATCTCTCCAGCAATCTTGTGAGGCTATCTAACATTTAGGCCCTTCTCCTATCAACATATATGCATGAAGCCGTCACCAAAGCTTTAAGAAGACCGCTCTAGTTTGAGACGAAGGAAGCAGATGCAGAATCCTTCCATGATGAGGTAGTAGAGAATGCTAAATGTTAGGCAATTATCTCTTTATCTATATAAGATGAATACTCTACCATATAGGGGCACATCCACCCACTTTACATAACATTCCAATTCAATGGTGTGGAGGTCCATCACTATCTTGTCGACACATCTTCTTAGATCAACCTAATCCTGACCCAGACACTTTCAAATATTGGGTAGTATGTGGATGATCTGAGTCCCTATAACCTAAAAATCCAAGGTTATGACAAGATGGAACAAACACCTATTAGAAATATCCTCCCGATGACCCAGTTCTTTGGTCTAGTTTCAAACACCGAGTTCGTGGTTGTCTCCCATGACACCGCCTATAATGCGCTCATGGGTATGTCATGGCTTCACCTGCATGAAATGGTTCCTTCATCATATCACCAGTGTCTTAAATACTCCCTTGATGTTCAAGTGGGCATACTCAAATGTGGCTTATCTCCATTTTCCTCTTGTGAATTCCACTATCTGCATGTGGACAATTACAAGAGAAAGGACAAGAATATTCATGAAAATGTGGTTGAACACACTACGGTTGCAACCAACATGTGGAAAGACCTGGATTATGCCTATATTTTATCAATATACTGATTAGAGGCTAAGAACCAAGATATTGGAAAACTTGGAATTATTTCAGGATTGAGGGGAAGAACATTCCCAAGTCTAAGTAACGTTGGAAGATCAGCTTGCATTCCCACACAAATCAGGATCAGGTGATCCTAGATCTTCCTACTCCCATAAGGTATCGAGATGCCTGCCCCATAGAAACAGTAATACACCATACTTTTCATGTATCTCCAGGCTGGGATAAACCATATCAGGATGACATGCCACTATTTCTTTGATATGGGAATGCATGGCCCCATGGGCAGAAGACCAGATGGGATCGGGTTGAATGCTTTCATTGCTATGGTTTTGGTATCATAGGATTCCACCGATGCATTGTCCAATGCCGCTTAGGATATCACTAAATTCCCATATGGATCTATTTACCTAGATAAATATCTTTCTAACGAGGATCCCTACTATATAAGTGAGGAAGAGGATCTAGCTGATGCAACTCCTGCATTCAAAGAGGGTTTCTCCACCACAGTCGCTGAATTGGTATAGGTGAACCTCAGTAGGGAGATAGATCTGAAACCCACATTTATCAACACCGCTATGTATGTCAAAGAGAAAAAACATTATGTTGACTTCTTGAAGAATCATCGTGATGTATTTTACTAGAGTTATGATGAGATTAAATGACTAGATCCTCAGGTCTTCATCCACCTTCTCATTCTTCCAATGAATCACCATGGATTCAAATAACCTCCCAAAAAGATGAAACCTTCTCATAGTTCCATGGTCGATGCTAAAGTTGATAAGATCATCAAATCAAACTTCATAAAGGAGGTCCAATACCCCATATGTCTAGAAATAATTGTTCCCTTCAGGAAGAAGAACAGACAAATCATAGTCTGCATCAACTTCCGAGATCTCAACCATCACTGACTGAAGAATGATTTCCCCCTTACCCTGACAAAACAATTGATTGACACCACCATTGAGTTCTAGGATCTCTCCTTCATGAATGTTTATTTTGGGTATAACAATATATGAATGGACCCTAATGCTGAGGAGTCTATAACCTTCAGGACACCACAAGCTACTTTCTTCTACCAGGTAATGCCCCTCGGTCTAAAGAAAGAAGGTTCCACATATCAGCATGTCATGAACCACATATTTAATATAATACATGGGAAATTGGTGGAATAATACATGGAAAATCTGGTTGTCAAATCTAGCCAGTTTTAGGACCATCTCAGAGACCTTGAGAAAGAGTTCGGCTTCCTCCGTTCTTTCCATCTAAAGATGAACCCTTTGAAGTGTGCCTTCGGGGTTACCTATAGAAAGTTTCCCACCTTTGTTGTTCGATATAGATATATAGAGATCGATCTAGTGAATATTATGGACATTGGTCAGATGTCTCCTCTGTGAACCATTCTGGAGTTGTGAGGAATTCTAGGCCACATGGCCTACATACTCCGATTCATCGCAAATTTGGCCCGTAGGTGTAATACCTTTTCTCAGCCAATGAATAAGTGCATTGTATATCAGTGGGGAGAGGAATGTTAGAATTCCTTTGAGGAAATCAAGCAGTACTTGATACAGCCTCCATTCCAAATGCCACCTATTTATGAAAAGTTGTTGGTCATTTATGTGACTTCCCTAGAACGATCTATGGACTCCCTTCTCACCCAGAAGAAAAATTAACGGAAGGAGAACAGTCTATATAATCTCAGCGGCATGATCCTCAATACAGAGACCAAATACTCCCCTATCAAAAAGAGATCCCTTTATTTTGTTATTAAAAGTACATAAATTGCAACATTACTTGCAATGCCATTAGATACAACTAGTATCTAGATTTGATACGGTTAAGTACATCTTAAACCGCCTCATGTGGAATGGAATTCTCGTTCGGTGGGTGGTAATCTTCCAACAGTTCAACATCATGTTTGTACCCCAAAAGGATTTTAAGGGAAATTTGTTGGAAGACTTCCTTTCCACCAATCATGCTCCCATAGACCAACCTATGGATCTTGATTTCCATAATGTGGAAATCCTTTCAACAGAACAAGCCATTCTGTGTTGGAAAATTCACTTTGATGGTGCTTCCCAAAGTCCTACTGGTTGAAGGCTCGATGACCACAAGCTCAACAGAGTGGACCTGGGTATCGTCCACATTACACAATCACATTACATTATTCCATATTCATTCCTTTTGTCAGTGGGTGGTACCAACAATGAGACAGAGTATCATGCTCTCATCACTAGCCTTGAGCTGGCCCTAAAGATTGATATCCCCCACTTTCATGTGAAATGGGACTCCAAACAAGTCATTAAGCAGATGAATGGTGAATATGTCATCATACATCCAGAGATCATACCGTTTTTTGAATGTACACACCAGTTAACAACCCATTTCCTATCTCGGCTAATGGTTACTCATATCCCTTGATCCCAGAATGGTCGAGTAGATTCCATGGCCAGACTAGATTCATATCTTGTGGAGCTTGATCGAGATGATTTGATTATCCACATGGCACACTGGATATTCATTTCCCCTATCACTCTTGACGACGATGATATCCCACTGGTATGCCACCTTAGCACCCGTGCCTCTACATCAGGACCCTAGCCCCCCCTGATGCAGCGTTGGATGTGAATCTCAACCAGAGGACCCCCTTTACTGAGAACCTATAGAACAACATTCTCCTAGTAGATCGAGCTGAGTACGAGTGAATCTGATACCGCGCGCTGAATTTTACCCTCCAGAGTGGTCCTGGTCTTGAGCAGATCCTCTACAAACATGAATTTGATGGGGTTCTACTCCATTGAATTCAAGGAGGTGAGATTTCTCAGGTCATGCAGGAGGTTCTGGAAGGTTCCTACGGGGATTATCAGACTGGGCCAAAATTATCTCACCAGATTCAAGGAATAGGGTATTTTTGGCCCTTCATGATCCATGATTTCATCGAATTTTCCAAGAGGTTCCATGCATGCCAAATCCATGATAGCTTTTTTTTTCTTCAGCTGACCGAGCCTCTCCACACTACCAAGTACTCTTGGCCATTTGTAGTCTGGGGACTCGATGTCATGGGACTATATCCACCGGTGATAGCTCACCAGTGCAGGTTCATCCGGACCACTACAGTTTTCTTTTCCAAGTGGGTAGAGGTAATTATGCCCATGGAAGTCAATTCCACTTCAATCATTGAATTTTTGAGCTCCAACACCATCTATCAATTTAGAGTCCCTCATGCTGTCCTCATCGATAACTGTACCAACATTCGAGAAGACAAGTTGATGAAATTGTACTCCAAGTAAAACATTCATTCTAACCATACCAACCTCTATCACTTGAAATAAAATGGGAAGATCTAGGAGTTCAAAATAAACCCTCTCTAACATCATGCAGAAAATGGTTGGTCAGAACACAAAGAGTTGGTCGGACAAAATCCCCAATTCCCTTTTGGTCTATCAAACAAATATCCACAATTCCACACAGGTGACTCTATATTCCCTGGTGTATGGAACATATGACATTCTACCAATAAATATTCAATTTCCCTCATTATTCATAGCTATATATGGTCAGAAAGAACCAAATAAGGTAGTTCAAATTCATATGGATGAATTAGAAGTGCTCGATGAGAACAGTCTTCGTGCCCTACAAAACCTAGAACTGCATCAGAATAAGATTTCCAGAGCATTCAACAAGAAAGATTTCTAGCACTCTTTCTTACTATGTGACCAGGTGTTGTCCCTGATAACACCAATGATACCCGGTAGGAAACAACCCAAGATGGAGCATAGATTGGACGGACCTTACATCATTCATAAGGTTTACACCAATGGAACATACTCCCTAGTTACCATGGATGGAGAGCATATAAATCATCCCACCAATGAAAAATTCTTCAAGAAATATGTTTCTTGAGTATTTTTGGTCCTACATGACATTAAAATGTTATGTCTTTAATGAAATTTAACTTCTTTATCAACCCACATGACGATAAAATACAAAATGTTCAGATCTCTATGACCATAAACTAAGATCTATACAGACCCGCATGACCTTAAACCATTCCATATTCTCTACATGACATTAAAATGTGTGATTCTTATTGACTGAAGGACGTATTACTATTTTGCATTCATCCTCACCGCATGATATTAAACTGCATGGAATCTTCCAGAACTACGTATGGATCGATTCCAATCCTCATGGGATGCATAAGAATGCTTGGACGCCTTGTCTTGAGTTCAATCCCTAGACTCTTATCTTTGACTACACCCCTGGGTATAGTTTCCTTGGAGTATCCCACATGGTGTAGTGTTTCCTTCTTCGGCCCCACACATTTCAAGATTACGATAATCCCACCATGTGCCCCTCCTTGTTCTTCTATCCTCCCAAATCCTCACCACACGACATCAAACTACATGGACCTATTAGAACTACGTATGGATTGATTCCAATCCTCATGGGATATGTAGTAATTCCTGAATATTTCATCAGTAGGCCCATCCCCAATGTCAAGATCTCTCCTTGGGTCGACACACATGGTGTAGTGTAGGTGTTTTCCCTCATTCACGTCATGTTCATTATGTCTGCACCATGTATCCGTCTCTTGGGAGATCTCAACCTCTTTCATTATCACCACTTGAAATTAAACTATGAACTAGTCAAGACATACCTTCCTATACCACTCTACCTTTTTCCCCCTATACCATGTTCTCCTTTGGGATTTTATGTTGTGGTATTGACTTATGTTCTCATTCACGTCGGGTTACTTCTCATATGGTACACATCCCTCATTAAGATACCTTGCCCCTATCCGCATCCATTCCATATGATGTAAAACCACACATCATCCTATATAAATATGCATGACTTGATTCCTATCCTTACGGGGTACATAGGACTATCCGAACATTTAACTTTTGAGTCGAGCCCCATTTCTAAGAAACATCCCTATATTCCAGGCCCCCTTTCCTGTGTTCTTCCAGGAGAGGTGTATATGGTGTGGTATGGGATTATGTCCCCATTAATGTTGGATTTGTAAAAACCATGCCACATACCTCCTTCTCCTGAGAACTCATCGTCCCTTTGTTCCACACTCATCTTTTTGAGTTGGTTGATTTTAAGTAGGGCCCCTCAGCCCTCTTTGGCAGTTCACCAATGTGCCCATGAGCACTCTGGTTTATGAGATAGTGTGTTTGATTCTACATAGACATTTTACCACCCATCCTCATGCTTCATGTTCCCCTTCATTTGGGATTTCCTCATATTTAAATTTCAAAAAGACCACTGAACAACATGGATGCTTAGCCCCAGCTCCCTCTTACTATCTTGGGCTGAATTTCTCGAGAATTTTGAATGAAAAATTGATAAAAGTCCCATGTTGCGAATATGGTTAGTGGTAGAAAGTCATTTGTTGTTCCAATTTCTCTTCAGATGATATGGAAAATGTGTTTCCATTACGGTCAATAGTTATCCTCCATCTTCACACCGACCCCATCAAGCACTAAATGTTGGTTCCATGATTCACATCGTTTTCCACTCCATCATGTGCAAGTGAAATTACAGCACTCTTAGTACTATCCCTTAGTGATCATTTGTGTGTTAGGAGGACAAATCCACGATGAGGCATCATTCTGGACTTTACACTAATTTCCCATTTGGGTGTATTACATGTGTTGCAAAGACCTTCTCCGCCCTTGTTTCCAACATCGTGCATAGATCATGTGGTATTAGAGATTTGGTCATGGTTTGTGCCCATTTAGAAGAATCTTTCTTCTCTATGGTCTGAGCTCTACGACCATAAACCAGGATCTTCTTACATATTTTCCTCAAGGTTTAAGAATAAAAATCCGTTAGAACTACATGTTGCTTGATTCCCATCCTCATGATTATGTAGGAACGCCCGAGCATTTTTTTTCATTAGGTCTAGATCAGGATCACCATAATTACCTTCATTGTTCAATGTTTTTCCCTAAAATTCATAGGATTTTGTTATGTGGAGTGGGATTACATCATGATTCATGTCAGGTTTTCATTAGCTACACCACGGTTTCCCCTTGTAGGAGCTAGTGTCTCCTACCTCTCGTCCCACATGACATTAAACTATACTACCAGAACTATGTACGATATGATCCCTATATTGATGGGATATGTGAGGACACCTATAAATTTTTTCCATGGGTCCAACCCCATATTCTTTGACCTTTTCTGGCCACTCATCCCAAGGTTTCTTCCACAGGATTACCCATGGTGTGGAATTATGTCCCCATTCACATCGGGCATGCTTTATCATGCCCTGACCATTCCCCCCTGAAACCTCATATCTTTTGTATGTTTCCAATACATATGACTTTATAATATACATCCAACTCACACATAATATTAAACTATTACGTTGTTGCTATAAGATGTTAAAATGCAGTGGTTGGTCCTATCATATGACACTAAACTGTGTCATTATCGCCCTGGATCCATGACGAGAACCTGCACCGCTTTATGATATCCTCACTCAAGGGGACATCATGTCTGCTATAGGTCATCCAAAATACCATTTTGACAATTCCTACACATGGTTTGATTCCTATAGAAACACCTGGATTCTCTTTCCTAGGTCCATCTCTTTACAAAAAAAATCAAACCCATCCTAAAGAAAAAACAAGATCTATTAAATGCTGCTTCATTTGGTGCATGGGCTAGACCCATACAACAATATTGTCCTTAGCTTTGGTATCTTACCATTCCACTTCTGGAACTACATATGGCTTGATCCCCATCATTATGGGGTATATAGGGATGCCCACACACTCTGCCTCGGGCCCAGCCTAACCTTCATTTTCGGTTTATCAACCTAAAATCTCCCCAGGGAACACATGGTGTGATACAGACTCCTATCATTCACATTCACATTGGGTTTTTCAATTACCATGTCACATGTATCCCTCCCCCTTTTTATCTATGGTCTGAGCTCTAAGAACCTTAAACTAAGATTCGACCACAAAAATGTTAAATCTATCCCCTTTTTTTGCCCCTTGTTCCATGCTCCTTTGGAAGCATGTTGTGTGGCGAGGACCACTTGGGTCCTCATTCATATCTAGTTTTGTGACAACTTCACCATGTTTCTTCCTATTCTCTTCCTAGACTGGTCTGAGTTCTATGACACTAAAATATGATCTATCTATGGGAACTATGCATTGGGTTCGACTAATTCACTACCCTGTGAGTATTTGATTAAATAAGGTCCCCTCTTAATGGTCCACTATAAGAACTTAAGTTAGTAGAATACGACACCAAGACCCTTTTCCTTAGATAGGGATTCATCTCCCTCTATCTGATGCATCTTATTGTCGTACTCAAATGAGTCAGGGCAAAGATCCCAAAGTGTGAAATTCCCACATGGAAAATTCCTCATTTCATGTCCAAGTTTCATAATCCCTTTATATGGATCCCCATCCTCTTATATGTTTGAAGGGACCCAATTTTATGGCCTGGTCACATGACACATTGGCTCACCTACCATCTTGGGCCAACGCCGCTGAAGACCTCAGACACCATTTGCGATAGGTCCCATGTTTCGAACATGGTTAGTGGTCAATCCTCATTTGTCTATCCCCATTACAGGCTAACGGGAAGCAGAAAATGTGTTCCGAACAGGGTCAGTAGTTATCCTCTATTGTCACGCCACTTTTATTGTGATCCAGATCTCAAGAATCATGATTAACGTCGTTCCACCCCTTTTTGTTCAAGTGGAATCCCAACACACTTTGTTATATTCCCCCCACGCATTTAGTTGCGTTATGAAGGTAGTTCAGTAATAGTGAAACTTCAATCACCTAGTGACACATAACTCATAATGTGTGCCTCCCTGCATTAGGGAAATCCCATTGCTACTCTTTTTTTCCCAGATTTAGCAAGGCTCATGTGGGCTTAGTAGTTTGGGTGGGGCGTGTACTAGGGAAACTATGCCACATAGGCCTTTCACCCCGCATGATGTTAAACTGTAATTTCAGAACTATGCACGGCTTGATTCCCATCCTAATGGGGTATGTAGGAATGCCTGGACACTTTTCCCTAGGCCCAGTCTAGATTTCACTTTTGGTCCCTTGGCCTAAAAAACTTCCTCCGGGTATATATCGTGTGTTGTGGACTCCTTATGTCCTCATTCACGTCGGGTTTATAACTACCACATCACATACTCCACTTTTGGGATCTCCCCCTTCCCTTCACATCCTATCATATGATGTTAAACTACACCAGTCCATATTTCCTCAACGCATGACACTAAACTAATGTTCTACCCTGAACAAGTTCATGATGCCCCATATTAATTATGGGATGTGTTAGCTTCCTCATCAGAGAGGATTCCCTCTACTAGAATTGGTCTCTAAGCACACCGTGATTTAAGAACAAGATTTTTATTGATTCTCATTGGTATGGGATACATAGTGACCTCTGGGCTTTTTTCCTCAGTCCTAGACACATGGTCATTAACCCTTCTCGCCCCCGACCCGATCTTGGACCAAGCAATATGACCATAAAACCATGTTATCCATCCTCACTATACGACATTCAAACTAAATGTTTTTCATAATTTTTGGTATGACATAAAACCACAAGGTACTCTAGGTCCTTATTAGAAAGGTCCTGTTCATAAGTATGTTTGATCCCTGATCAGACCGATGCACCCACCTAATGTGTTTCCAGCATAGTGGCATAATTTGAAGAGTGTTGGACTCTATTTAAACAACCCATCACCCCACCCTCCAAGTTTTTTGTATCCATTATTAGAACTCTCATCTTATTTCACATCTAAAGGAAACCCCTAACAATACGGACACTCGGAATATAGCTTTCCTATTGTCCTGGGATAACGTTCTGAAATATTAAAATATGAAATTTTGAGTCAGGCCCTGCATTTCAAACATGGTAAGTGGTTGACCCTCATTTTTCATCCCCATTTCTGGCTAACGCAATAGCTATACTATGTTTCAAACATGGTCATCAGTTATCTTAATTTTCATGCCACCTCCATAGTGTTTTGAATTTTGGGTATCATGATTCACACATTCCATTCCCCTATGTTCGGATTGATTCTATCACCCCTAGAGTTACTCTACTCATGCACAAGAGCACATTAAAAAGAGAGAAACTTGACTATTTTGAGAACCTCATTCTCTAGTTAGGCCTCCCTCTTTCTTCTTAGAATCCAATATTGGTCATTTATACCCCATATACCTGATGATTTGTTGACACTCTCATGATCAGACAAACTAATGATGCAACCATCAATTATTTCTCGCATTGGGAACAACCCACGCGAGATTAGGGATTGAGTTTTGGTTACTCTGTTTTTATGATTGAGATGTGATAATCTAAATAAAAAATCATGTAGATGATAAGTTTATGCACGCAGTTCGGGATAATAAGAAAAGCATAGAAATGTTTATAGGTTTGTCTGAAACATGACCCTTATAGATCAACCCCTTTGATGGATTGCTCCAGTGCTACCACCCTATGGCTTTTTGACTCCATGACTTCTTTTCTCTCCCTAAATGCCCTCTCTTAGTTAGAATATATGGAGCAGATCTCATTAACGTTAATTTGAATTCACTTCCACTGAGCTTGAAACCCATCCTTTTGATGATGTGCATGGGCTACTTGCTCTTAGGTTTCAACCTACTAAGCCTTAAACTGCTCGATAATCTTGGATTGGTCTCCAAAGAATAAGGATCGATCATGTTCTTGTTCTTCAAGGTTCTAAACTTCTCACTCAACGTCAAGGAACATCGGTATGCTCACAGATCTATTCTGACATTGGTCGGTTGCAAGACATTTGCTGCACTCCCACACCTTTTCATCCATGTAATCCTGAATCATTGTGTGAAGGTGATGAGTATCCACCCCTCTGGCATAAGGAAGGTGCATCCAGGTGCAAAATGATCCTATTCTAGAAACCCATTCAGCTATTGGATGTTTTAGGAATATCCCAATACACTTCCACACCTTGCACCACATCATACGACTTTCCTCAGCTACTTCAGGACTGGACTCATCCATCTTCTAAGGGTATGTAGGCCGATATTCATGGAAAGAAACCATAAGATCAGTGGTAGGGTCTCCCTCTATCATTTCTCTCAAGGATTTATTCTCTTGAATATGTGGGTGACTTTCATCACTCATCTCCATTTCAGCAATTTCTCCCCTTCCAACTTTAGACCCCACCCTAGCAGTGATATCACTAGTGTCCACAAACCTTTTCTCACCAGGTGTCGGGGCCGACGCAATATGAGAAGTTGGATATGATTGGCTTGGTCCGGTCACTATCAGATCCTATACAGATGGACTAGATTTAGTAGCCTTTCGAGCCTCCAGTATTGTTTTTACTACAAAAACAATGGATGCCTTGATTGGCTGAGCACTCCGATAATAGATACGAGTATCTAAGTAATGAAATTTACTAGAGCTTAGTGCATCAACCTACAGCGTTTCAGTCGATATTGGAGATATAACTATAGGAGTTACTTCAATGCTTGTCAAATAAATAATGGGTGTCAGCTCCCCACCTTGTTCTATTGGTGCATCTTCACCCCCCTAAGATAGATCGTCCTAACCACCAGCACCGATATTCACCTGAACAGGGTAAAACTCTGATTGGTGATTATGAATGATGAAAAGGGGAAAATCTAGGATGAGAATTGAGGCATACCTAGAGTTTCTAAGTAATTTCAATGTCAAAGCCATCAATCTCACCACTCTCCCGAGGACTTCCTTGGAGGGCCATCCCCTAAGAGCCTTCACCTCCAAATTCCTCTTCAACTTACCCTATTTCATATTATTATTCTTCCTTTACCTCTTCTGTATCACTGATCTCTATCTCCTCATTGTTGCGTCATCCTCATACGACATTCTTCCTCGATCATGCTCATGGCCGAGCATTACCTTCACCAGGAGAGGTGGTTCTCCATGTTTACCCTACTGGCGTGCAAATACATCCATGGCCATCAAATATGTGTGATGATGATGAAAGTTCACTAATTAATCAATCCAAATGAGTTTGATTTCCAGTAGCTTGATTCCATATCATACCATATTTTTTCAAAGTGTCCTTATACCCATTGACCACCATAGGGTCAACCAGGCTGGCCACATCACAAGGAAGATTTCATCCTTAGAAGGATACAACAAATACATTATCCTCTTCCAAGGAATCTCCCTAATCTCTCTCTGAGTTTGTTCACAAACCACCCTGTATTTGGATGACGGGGGTATTTCTGCACCATGTGACATTCACAGTGTTAAAGTTCAATCCTATATTGACCCAACTACCCAACTTGTTCCCGACGTCTCCTCCCCAACAATGCCTTGTCTGCACTCTCGCCAACCAGGTTCCAAACTAACCACCTTGAGCTACCAAACATACTTCCACAAGAGCCCTTCAGGATATGACACTACCCAATGTTCAAAATATTTTGTTGAGAGGCCAACATCAAATCCAATGGGGGGGGGAAGGTAATAACCTTGCTACATCCATAAGTTGTAACCATAATCCACATTTGACAAAAAATTAAAGGATGATTCTACTATTGGAAATTCATATACACCTTCTTAGACATCCCCAAGAGGCACCCAAATTGTTTGGAAAACCTTAATAGATCATAGGGCTTTCAAAGAATCTTTCCATCAAAATGGGCCACAAGAACCCCACCTCTGATGCTTTTCAATTATTCATTTTTTTTCTAATGTGAGCCTTACCTGTCATCTATGATCTGGCCAACCAGGGTGGGGAATAGAATAGAAGTAAAATTGGTGTAATTTTAGATCCTAATCGTTATCATTTCTTCATTGAGCGTCAATAAAATGACCCCGGAAATGTTCGATAAGGAAGGTCGCATGCTGTTACCTGGGGGATGAATGGAGCTTGGAAAGTTGTACCCACCATAGTAAGATGTGATCCAACCACGAAGGATTTTGAAAGGACTATAGATCCTCCTTGGTGAGCCCCCTCTCAAAATACTCCCCAGAATGGTGTACAAATGGGAAAAAATAGGGACCCATAGGTTAAAACTCTGATTGGATGACATGATGTCAGCCATCACCAAAGTTGTTGGGAAGACTCCCATAATTGTGTATCATAATGGAAGAAGCCACCCAACTAGGAATGTTGCATGAAATTCGGCATACTGGATGTTTGGGTTTCAGATTTCATCCAAAATAAAGCCCCATGATTGATATTCTACCACCTCCCGGATCCTCCAATATGATCCTCTCTTGCTCCTCTATGCCATGGTCAGACACCATTTTCCTAGCCCCGACATCTTTATATTTATATATTTCTTCAGAAACAGGCTGAACAATGTGGAATAGGGGATGTATTTCAGAATTTTATTGACCCCCAACCTCTATTTTTCCATCTCTAATAAATTCCATTTTAGGATGGGAGTCTGTGAAATGTCCCCCCATATATTATTGGTGGGAAGGAACTCATCGTACTAATGCCCATCCAAAGGGGTACCCCCAATGAAGTAAACATAACAAAGGTAGACCCCAACCACCTTATGATGAAGGTTGAAGTTGTTGGTATTAGGGGACTATCAGCTAAACAGATGTGGCCCAAGTTCTTGCTAGTGTTAGAAATAGAACATTGACATCCACACCACCTAGAATAGCCTGATGTGTTGCAATTCTTCTCTATACCGATTTCATGATCGGTGTAACTAGTATTCCTAGGCACACTCACTTGGGAAATTTCCCCAAGACCTCAGGTTCTAATCCTTTATCCATCCCTTTGTCTAATCGATGATGCTCTGTCGGAAGGTAATTGCATAATGGGATAAAGAACCCTCAACGAATGGCTCAATTCCTGAGATGGTTTTGGTCCTTGGATTCAATACATAAATAGAAATTTTACTAGTTTCACTAGTAGGATGGCCATTGTTTGTGATTTTGTATCATGGAAGATCATCCTTGTGGGTCACCCATAACCTCAGTGTATCAACTTCAAATCCCAGCACCAGTACCTCCTCTAAATTACCAAAGACCCATATTGGAAGGTTTTTAGATATCACATAATCCATCTGGTCTTGGGTCAGTATGTTTAAGAGAGGTTGGTTGTTGGATAAATCTTTATTGGCACCATAGACATTAGGGTTCACAATCATTTTGGCCCTCTGAGCGGCATACATAGCTTCCCTCCCAGCGTCTCCCTAATCCACTACCCTATTTTTTTAATGTATTTAAATTACCAAGAGCCCACATGAAAATACTAGTGAGTTGCATGAAAAATGAAATGGTTCCATGAAAAAAACTATGTGGCTCAGACAATAGATGTTGCACACACAATTGCGACCATTTTCGGGGAATTTTGGACAACAATGTTCAAATTCCACGCAAAGGGAGGTGAGATTTACATGCATGAGAGTATTAGAGCATATCATGCAAGAAATTATGTATGAACCATGGGACCCCTGAGGGTTAATATATGCGGTAATTGGGTTTTTTATAGGAAAAAAATAATTCCGTGCCATATGATACATTTTCCATGCACTGCCTCAAAGGAGTTGAGTGGCTCAGTGTTTCCCTCAGAATCCAAACTTCTCACCACCTCATAGATCCAATTCTGAGGGGGGATTGTAGTTTTAAAAATCCACCGAAGGCCTCAAGATGGAATTTTGGGAAAACTGAAGGCATATTTTACCAAAGAAAATTTGTTTGGGATTGGAAGAAAGGCTCTACAGAAAATTAGAGAAGTGTGCGTAAAACCACCCCAATGGTGCACACATTCATGCGCCCATGAGATTTTTTGTGTGACGGGTGGAATGTTTCGTGAAGTCGTAGATTGCCTTTAAATAGAAGGGAACCCTCACCTCCGACGGTTGAAGATTCTGAACCATCTCCCCTGCGCGTAATACATCACTTTCACACAAAAAAGATGGCTTTTAGGTACCTAATTTCCAATGATAGGTCTCCCAGGGGTCCTCCTTTGCACGAAACCCCTAAGAATTTACCCTCGCCTAGGTCCTTTATTGTTTGTCCAATTGCATACATGTTTGTTTACTTGCACTCAAATCTCAGCCGCATGCGCGCACACCTCCTTTATCCGTGAAACTTGGATTTTTCATGCACTCGTTCCCATTTGCACACCTATTGTGCAAAAAACGCAACTTTTATTGTGCAATCCTCACTCCATGTGTGCTCCATGTTCCATCCTCCTCCTAAGGCACCATGTCTAAGCCCCTCTTCTACTTGACACCTCTGTCGCACACACCCATCTCTTGTACGACCCTCCATGTTTATACAATGTAATTCCATGGTCCCTTGGGAGGTGATTTCTGTTACATTGCATAGACTTAATGACTATTGATTGTTTACATAGCCACACTAATGTGGGAACCTTAGTGGATCACTTCATGAAACCCCCTCACCACAACATTATTGGTTCCTTCCCATCACCACGGGTTAAAGCATGCTAGTTATGTAAGTACAAGGGGTGTGGAGTGAACCCTTCTCTTCTGAGATGCATGTCGTTAAACTTACAAGAACCATCAACCTCAACACTTGATGTTAAACTATAGACTCTCCCCATGCGACACATGCAGGGCACCCCGTCTGGGACATTCTCTATGCCTTCTCGTCTCCATAGGAGTGATATCTTTATCACATGTAATGAGATCCTCTCTACTAGAACTTCTCCTATCAGCAGGAAAAGGAAACCTTCTTGGTATAAGACCCTATTCTTTCTTACATGAGGCAGTACCCCATCTCCTAAATTATTCTTTGGTACCAAAGACTAAAGGTGATCAGTGAATTGGGAACTTTGTTACCCCATCCCTCTCCCTCTGGGATTTATCTCCATTGGGATTCCATCTTGGATTAAGTCCCCTTCTCAATCTCCCTAGGCTGAAAACCACATGTAAGCCCATGTTTCTTCTTTGGGCCACTAGCCACATTTAGGACCCATTCCACATCCTGTGGATGGACCTTTTCCAATGTGATTATCAGGTATTTGTTGCCACCTGATTATCACACTGAGCATGACTCACATGGTCTTAGAGTAAGCATAGACCATGAAATCCTTCATGGGATACCTTAGAGTATAATACCCAAACCATCCATATCTATGTAACACCCCAAGTTTCCATGGTACGTTTCTCTTTGAATATTACGGTAACATGTGTTGTACGCAACTTCGAGTTCTAACACACACCACAACCAATCAAACTAGCCGTTATGAATAGTAATACCCACTTTTTGAAATTTTATAAATTTTAACTCTCAAAATGGACTTCATTTTTGGATTTGAAATATCGAAATTAGCCTCGGGTGAAATTTTGGTACTTTTCGGATTACTTTTATATTTTGATGAATAGTAAAAATTACTAAATTTTAATTAAAAACAAATTTTTTAATCGAAATAATTAATAGTGATAAATTATTAATTTGAGTAGTTTTAAAGTATATTTATAATATATTTTTACCATTTAATACAATTTTGGTCATTTGACATAATTTCACAATTAAACCGGACACAAACAAGTGTCAATCTTTTGATAGTTATTATCTCTTAAAAACATGCTTTTTGTTTTAACAACAGGAATTAATTTTAAATTAATTTCTGCCACTTCTGTGTTTTGAATTTGGAAAAATGGATTCCATATTTGGAATCAGGATATCCAAATTTTTTAAATAGTTTACTTTTATTTTTATATATTTTGAATAATTACTTCGGTAAATATTTTTATTTACCATGGTTAAAGGGTAAATCTGGTAAATAAGGGTAAACAAATAATATTATAATAATAATAAATTACCCTAAAACATTTCCGAACTTTATAGGTTGATACATGTCAGACCATGGGCATCTTTGGGTCTATTTTGGGACCCCATGGATCCACTTGTATGTGATAAGGACACTTTATATTAATTAAGTTAAAATAAATACAAAAATGACATAAGCATATATCTTTTAGAAAAACAATTTTCACATAGGGTTATATATGTTTTATTTTAGACTATAAATATTAATTATAAATTTAAAAATATTTCCTACATAATGTTATTTTATTTATAATTTTTAGACATTAAATAATTAATATTATTAATGACATAATAATGATGCAGTATTTTCCTTATTAATGAAAGAATAAAATAATTGGTATTATAAATGTTAAAATAAATATAATTTGATCATTTTGATGACATCCATGAATTTTATTGGTTAATATGACATTATTTTATTTCTTAAATGAATTTGGTTTTAACTAATAAAGTTTTTCAGACTTTAACAAAAATCAACTATTGAATAGTGTCAAAATTGACATAAATGAGTTTTTAAAACAAATATTATATTATTAATTGATATTCTATTCCTAAAAATCTAAGGTTCGGCCAAAGGACTTATATAATTATATTTGTATCATTAATGGACCACTTGGGGGTCTCTTAGATGTATATAGTAAGTTTATTAACTATATAATATAAAAATAAAAAGTGACATGGTAAATGTCAAACTAATTAACTAAGAGTTAAAACTAAAGGAAAATGTTAATATAATGACTCAACCCTATCTAAAACCAATTGGTTGAGTGTTTTTCTACACATAACTACCTTAACCTTTAAATAATCCACTTTGGAGCCATTAGAAACCGAATATGAATTTATTATAAAATAATATTTCTAGCTTTTTAAAAAGGTGCCCCTCACACCTCTTATAAAAGGGAACTCCCCCTTATCACTAATTAACACATTAAAAGCCTTTTGGATCGGACAAACCCTGACCAAATACTCTATCAAATTTCTTGAATTAGAATTAGAGGCCTTAGTTTGATCAGAAATCCAACCTAAGGATCCCTTTTGATCAAATCAAAAGAAAGAACCCGATTAAGAGGTAATGTTTTCACCACCCTATTTCAAGTTCCTTTCTTCTTCAACTTCCTCTTTATTTGTTATTACCATTCTAAAATAATAACTCCATTATCTTATATATACTTTGATGTTATTATAAATATGGTACAACCATATTCAGTATTCTATCCATCCTTTGAATGACATGTCACCATACATGCGTACGTACGACTTACCGTCTCCACGTCAGGGTGTAATTGTTATTCAATAAATTATTATTTGGATGGGTATAATAATGGTGTGTAATTAATGTAAATAATAAATATAACATGATAATGAATCTTTATATATGATATACCATCTAATTATATAATATTTTAATATCAAAATAATGATATTGTCGCTCGTGCGTACGTACGGACTACCGTCTCCACGAATGCGATAAGATTCATTCCCCATGTAACGCCCCGACCCTAGTTACCCAGAGTCGGTGAATTATTACATAACATTGGCATGATCACAAGAAAGATCAAATCTCAAAAGACCGATTGGTTTAGTGGCCTTGGAAACACTAGGTACATTCATAAGTTTTACATTACATCATAAAATGAAAAACTACTACAACAATATAATGTATCCATAATCCACACTCATATCCCCACATAATATCCCTGAAGGTCATTCATAACTTACTTCTTCACTTCCTGGGAAAAATAAAACATAGAAAAGGGGTGAGCTCAAATTCCCAGTAAGGATAACAATATAGCGGAAACTTTCATAAATAAGAATAAACATTTAAGGAAATGTATAACTAAAACAAAAGCATTTCAAACATGAAATTTCAACATGGTATGGCATAAATAAAATGAAATAATGCCATTTAATTATTCACACGGATATTCTACTAATCGAATAATCACATGCAAAAATGAATAACCACTTTCATAATGTTGGAATGCATAATTCCAGACTATCATAACCATATATTTAAGGCCTCGTGCCAAGACTACAAATAAGATTTTGTCAAGGCCTTGTGCCAAGACACTAGTTTGTCTCATGAGACCTACCGATGCATCGAGGAGCTATATCGGGCTCCACCCGTCACATATTAAGTCCAATGCATTCCCACATGAAAAGGTTTAAACACAACCTAAACATTCGTATTAAAACTAGCATACGAAATGTCAATACTTTCTCCATAAACTATGAATGGTATAAAAATAGCACATCCGCAGTCAAACATATCACAAAACCTTCAATACAATATAGAAGTTTTTTATCATAATAAATCAACTTCAAATAATCTTAAAATCCATCAAAGGATGTTGACATAGATGAAATCAAAATTCTTTTTAAAGAAATATCTCCTTTTATTTTGAAATCATTTAAGATCCATATAAAATAAAACATTTTCTTTGAAAATATTCTTATAAGCTTGTAAGGGAAGCTTTGAAGATTTTATAATGGCGGAAAATAGCCGCACCCGCCGTATAAGTTAAAAAAAACATTCTTACCTTAATTCTGTCGAAAAGGTTAAAAAGGACCTTGTTTTGAAAACAACGGAAAGATTCCTTTATAAACCTCTTTTAAAAAGTCAAACAAGGGTATAAATGACTTTAACCCATATTCTTGTAGATAATAAATATTTTTTGAAATACATTTCGAAGAAACATGGATGTGGATGATAAAGAAATCCCAGTAGATTATTACGTATAAACAACCTCGGATAATGAAGAGATTGTGAAATAACCCTTACTTTGTACTTTTCCTTGGATGGGGTAGGTTAACCTCCTGTATAATGGTGAAATAATTGTTATTAAATTATACAAGAATCATATATATTAATATGATATCATATATGATCTTTTAACATTGATTTGTTAATAATATCTTAGTACTATCGTTGTTTCGGGTGTTAACTTACTTGTTTTCTTTTATATGTTTTGTTACGTAAGACATGTTTTTAAAGGATAGGTTTTATATTATTCATATCCAGAATGATATCAAGTCCTTAAACATCATTTTTTTAAATCATCAAATGATAATTATACTTGAATGGATACGATGGAGAATGAATCTCATCGCGTTCGTGGAGACGGTAGTCCGTACGTACGCACGAGAAACAATATCATTCTTTTGATATTAAAATAATATATAAATGGATGGTATATCATATATACAGAATCATTAACATGTTATATTTATTATTTACATGAGTTACACATCATTATTATACCCATCCAAATAATAATATATTGAATAACAATTACACCACGACGTGGAGACGGTAAGCCGTACGTACGCACGTATGGTGACATGTTATTCAAAGGGTGGATAGAATAATGAATATGGTTGTACCATATTTATAATAACATCACAGTATATGTGAGATACTGGAGTTATTATTTTAGAATGGTAAGAACAAAGAAAGAAGAAGTGGAAGAAGAAAGGTACTTGAAAAGGGGTGGTGAAAACATTACCTCTTCTTCGGGTTCTTCCTTTTGATTTGATCAAAAGGACTCCTTAGGTTGGCTTTATGATCAAAATAAGGCCTCTCGGTTGTAGTTAGGTACGTTTTGAGAGTATTTGGGTAGATTTTGGCCGAACCAAAAGGCTTTGATGGTGTGAAGAAATGGGAAGGAGGAGTGCCCTTTTATAAGAGGGGTGAGGGGCACCTTTGGAAAAGCTAGAAATATTAATTTATAATAAATTCATATTCGGTTTATAATGGATAAAAAGTTGATTATTAAAAGGTTAATGTGGGGATAGGTCGAAAAAAACTCAACCAATAGAATTTAGACAGGTTTGGGTACTTATATTAACCTTATCTTTAAGTATTAACTCTAAGTTAATTAGTTTCACTTTTACAATGTCTCTTTGTATTTTTATATAATATGGTTACTAAACTTACTATATACATCCAAAAGACCCCCAAGTGGTCCATTAATGATTAATCTATCATGATATAAGTCTCTTGGCCGAACCTTAGATTTTTATGAATTTAATATCAATTAATAATATAATATTTGTTTTAAGAACTCTTTTATGTCAATTTTGAAACTATTCAATAGTTGATTTTTGTGAAACTCATAACAGATTGATTACTTCGAACAAAGTCAATTAAATCAATACTAATATATAATATTATCCTAGAAAATTAGTTTAATTCATTAAAAGTCTCATATTATATTTATTTGGGTATTTATAATATCAATTATTGTAATTTTTCACTATTATAGTAATTACTGCATCATTATTGTGTCATAAATAAAATAAATTATTTAATGTCTAAAAATTATAAATAAAATATCATTATGTAGTAAATCGTTTTATCTTTCTAATGAATATTTATAATCTAAAATCCAACATATATAACCCTATGTAACAATTTCTTTTCTAAAAGATATATGCTTGTGTCATTTTTGTATTCATTTTAACTTAATTAAAATAAAGTGTCATTATCACTTACAAGTGGATCCATGGGGTCCCAAAATCGACCCAAAGATTCCCATGGTCGACCATGTATCAACCAATAGGGTTAAGACACGTTTTAGGGTAATTTAGTATTATTATAATATTATTTTTTAACCCTTATTTACCGGATTTACCCTTAACCATGGTAAATAAAATATTTACCGCAGTAATTATTCAAAATGTCTAAAAATAAAAGTTACCTATTTACACAATTTGAACATCCTGATTCAAAATATGGAATCCATTTTCCTAAATTCAAAACACAGAAGTGGATGAAATTAATTTAAAATTAATTCCCGCTGTCAAAACAAAAAGCGTGTTTTTAAGAGATAATAACTATCAAAAGATTGACACTTGTTTATGTTCGGTTTAATTGTAAAATTATGTCCAATGACCAACATTATATTAAATGGTAAAAATATATTCTAAATATAATTTAAAACTACTAAAATTCATAATTTATCACTATTAATTATTTTGATTAAAAAAGTTTTTTTTAATTAAAATTTAGTAATTTTCACTATTCATCAAAATATGAAAGTTATCCGAAAAGTACCAAAATTTCACCTTAGGTTAAATTAGATATTAGGAATCCAAAAATGAAGTCCATTTTGAAATATAAAATATATATAATTTTAAAAATTATGTATTACTATTCATAACGGCTAGTTTGATTGGTTGTTAGAACTCGGTGTTGCGTACAACACACGCTATCGCATTATTCAAAGAGAAGCGTACCGTAGAAGCTTGGGGTGTTACACCCCATAGCATCCATTCAAAAATAATTCTCATTTAATGATTAAAAATAATTTTTAAGTACTTGATATCATTCTGGATATGAATAATATAAAACCTATAAATAAAAAACATGACTTACGTAACAAAACATATAAAATAAAATCAGTAAGTTAACACCTGAAACAAAGATAGTACTAAGATATTATTGACAAATCAATGTTAAAAGATCATATATGATATCATATTAATGTATATTATTATTTTATAATTTAATAACAATTATTTCACCATTTTAAGGAGGTTAACCTACCCTAAACCATGGAAAAGTACAAGGTAATGATTTATTTCACAATCTCTTCATTATCCGAGGTTGTTTATATGTAATTGTCTACTGGGACCTCTTTATCATCAACATCCATGTTTCTTAAAAATGTATTTCAAATAATTATTACTATTTTAAATACTATGAGATAATGTAATTAATACCCTTGTTGACTTTTATAAGATGTTTATAAAGGAATCATTCTGTCATTTTCCAAACAAGGTAATTTTTAACCTTTTTGACAGAATTAAGGTAAGAATGTCTTTTTAACTTATACGGTGAGTGGAGCTATTTTACACCGTTATAAAATCATCTAATCTTATCTTACAATCTTATAAGAATATTTTCAAAGTAAATGTTTTATTTTATAATTATGTGACTTTAAAATTATTTCAAAAAAAGATATTTCTCTCAAATAGTATTGATTTCATCTATGTCAACATCCTTTGATGGATTTTAAGATTATTTGAAGTTCATTTATTATGATACAAAACTTCCATATTGTATTGAAGGTTTTGTGATATGTTTGACTATGGATGTGTTATTTTTATACCATTCCTGGTTTATAGAGAAAGTATTGACATTTCGTATTCTAGTTTTAATACGAATGTTTATGTTATGTTTAAGCCTGTTCATATGAGGAATGAATTGGACTTAATATGTGATGGGTGGAGCCCTCTATAGCTCCTCGATGCATTGGTAGGACTCATGAGACAAACTAGTTTCTTGGTACAAGGCCTTGACAAAATATTATTTGTAGTCTTGGCATGAGGCCTTGACTATGTGGTTATGATAGTCTGGCTTTATGCATTCCATCATTATGAAAGTGGTTATTGATATTGCATGTGATTATTTGACTAGTAGAATAACCAAGTGAATAAGTAAATGGGATTATTTTATATTATTTTTCCATATTATGATGAAGTTCAAGTTTAAAAGGGTTTTGTTTTAGGTATAAATTACCTTAAATGTTTATACTTATTTATGAAAGTTTCCGCTATATTATTATCCTTACTGGCCATCTGAGCTCACCCATTTATATGTTTTATTTTTCCCAAGATGTGAAGAAGTATTTTATGAATGACCTGCAGGGATAGTATGAGGGGTTATGAGTGTGGACTATGGAGACTATGTTGTTTTAGTTTTCATTTTATGATGTAATGTAAAATTTATGAATGTATCTAGTGATTCCAAGACTACTAAACTAATTGGTCTTTTGAGATTTGATCTTTCTTGTGATCATGACAATGTTATGTAATAATGCACCGACTCTAGGTAACTGGGGTCAGGGCATTATCGTTGGTATCCAGGAAGTTTAGTACAAACCTTGGAAGCTAGATTTAGTTAAACTTTTATTAGAGCACATAGACTTAAGATGGACTTTGAGGATTAGTATAGAAGAACTTCCTAGAATTTTGGTATTGTAGAGATTTTGTGAGTTTACCGAGCAAGACAACCCTGTTTGGATACAAGCAGGTAGAGGTAGATCTGGAACAGATATACCTAGGGGTAAAAACCGAGAACACCGCTTTGAGCTAGACTCGAATGGGAACTAGTGCATGACAATGGGCCTTGCTGCACTCTTGGTTACGACACTCCCAGGGGATATGCTTAAGATAATTCTCATTTTCTTTATAGACCATTATGAAGGGTTTATGAGTATATAATTCTTCAAAGAAAACATTTTTCTGATTATGGATTATTTCTATAAATAGTTCAATTTATGTTAAGTGTTTTACAAGTATAGAATTATGTATTTTGATTCATAAACTGATCTATTCTATGAAATTGTTTAGAAATGGAGCCTAGTGGAAGAAATGGAAACTGTATCAATGAACACCCTCCATTTAGGGATTTCCCTCCTGCTCAAGATAATTATAGTGAAGATGGTGATGCAACTAGTGCTGATCAGCTAATCACTATACTGGGACAACTCACTCAGGTTATGAATAATAACATTACCCGTATGAAGCACCCTTATCCACATCATGGAGGATCAATGTTAGATCGCTTCATGAGGCAACAAACACCAAAATTAAATGGGAGTACAAATCCATTGGAATATGAGCAATGGATAAGTTCCCTAGAGAAAATATTTCAGGATTTGGGGAGTAATGAAAGGGAAAAAGTTATCATGGCAGTTTACCACCTCACTGGAGATGTTGATCAATGGTGGTCATTGATACAAAACACAAAGGAAGATGATTAAGTATCAAATATGGAATGGAGAGAGGTCAAATAGATTTTCCTAGAAATATATTTTCCTCGTGACCATTGAGTAGATGTGGAAAGGCAATTCTTGAGTCTGAGACAAAAGGAGGATGGGAATGTCGCAAAGTATGAGGCTAACATTACAAGGTTATCAAGGTATGCTGGAGATTATATACATAACCCAAGAATTAATATTGATCATTTCTTTGATGGGTTAAAACTATTTCTTCGTCGAGCATTACTGTCACAATCCTTCCCGTCGTACGAAGATATTGTCTCATGTGCTATCAAGACAGAAAAAGAATTCTCCAAGTCTTATGACCTTAAACAAATCAAGAGAAGAAGAGATCTGCTGATCACTATGATAATGGAATTAAGGGGAATAAGGGAAATGATTAATATCCATCCTGTAGTAAATGTGTGAAAAAACACCCTGGTAATTGCTTGAAGGGAATGGGAGTCTGTTACAAGTGTGGTGAAAAGGCCACCAAGCTCATGATTGCAAGGGGAAGAAAGAAGCTACCGATGTTCAATGCTACAACTATGGAGAGATGGGACATTATGAAAATGAATATCCTAAGCGTTATGGGAACTTACCTCAGAAAATGCCAAGGGATCAAGGCCAATATTATGCTATCACTACTGCTGAGGTAGAAGCTCTGAATGACATGGTGTCAGGTAATTTAATGGTTTCCAGAAGTTTAGAAAATGCATTATTTGATTCTGGATCATTGCATTGTTTCATATCTTCCCAGTTTGACAAGAAAATTAGATATTTCCAATTTGATTTAACAAGTGAGTTGTCAGTCAAAACTCCTAAGGGAAGTATCATTGCAACAAAGTTTTGTGAATCATTCCCTAATTGAGTACATAAATGTTCTTTATCTGCTGATCTCATCGTCATACCCATGACTGAATTTGATATAATCCTCGGTATGGATTGGCTTTCGGACCATGATGTGAAAATTTATTGTAAGAAGAAGGAGGTTATGATTTTTGATGATGATGATAAGGAACACCTTATCTTTAGCACAGAATTGTCAGCACCTAATTCTTATCTAGATCCACCCCCAGTAGCTCAACTAAATTCAATTATTGGGGAGTAAGAGAATGAAATTACTATGGGTGAGGAAAGAAATGTTCAAATATAGTATGTACCTATTGTGAAAGAATATGTAGATGTTTTTCCGGAATATTTACCTGGACATCCTTCAGAACGAGAAGATGAGTTTTCCATTGATTTAATTCCTGGATCAAGGCTTATATTGAAGACCCCTTATAGAATGGCCACTGTGGAATTAGTTGAACTAAAGAAAGAACTAGATGAATTGAGTAATGAGGGATTTATTCGCCCTAGTGTTTATCCATGGGGAGGCCCTATTCTTTTAGTTAAAAAGAAAGATGGATCTATGAGGTTATGTATCGACTACAGGGAGATCAATGCTATAACAATAAAGAACAAGTATCCCCTACCTCACATTGATGATTCATTTGACCAACTACTTGGAGCTCAATACTTTTCAAATATTGACCCTCGGTCTGGATACCATCAGTTGTGTGTGAAGAAGGAAGACATTTCGAAGATAGCATTTCAAACCAGGTACGGGCATTATGAGTTTACAATAATGCTTTTTGGGCTGACTAATGCAACCTATGTGTTCATGGATCTAATGAACAGAGTTTTCAAGGAATATCTCGATGATTTTGTAGTGGTATTTATTGATGATATCTTAATATACTCCAAAATCAACGAGGATCATGAAGATCACTTACATATTATCCTGAAGACTCTAAGAAGACATGAATTATATGGGAAGTTTAGTAAGTGTGAATACTGGCTTCAGGAGATTTCTTTTCTTGTCCATATTGTCTCTAAAGATAGAATCACTATTGATCCTTCTAAGACCAAGGCAATCCAAGAATGGCATACACCAACGAGTATAACTGAGGTACGTAGTTTTATTGGTTTAGAAGGTTATTATCGACGTTTTGTCCAGAATTTTTCCCAGTTGGCTAACCCATTAACAAATCTCACACGTAAAGGTGTTCCATTTGTTTGGACAAAAGAGTGTGAATAATGTTTCAAAGAACTGAAGAGACGATTAGGCAATGCTTCTATATTGACTCTACCATCAGGGAATGATGGGTTCGTTATTTATAGTGATGCATCGAAGAAAGGACTTGGTTGTGTCCTTATGAAGAATGATAGGGTTATTGCCTATGCATCATGACAGTTTAAGATTTATAAGCAAAAATATCCTACTCATGATCTCGAGTTAGCAGTTGTGATATTTGCTTTGAAGATATGGAGACATTATCTCTATGGTGAAAAATGTGATATTTATACCGATCACAAGAGTTTGAAGTATATTTTCTCACAAAAAGAACTCAACACAAGGCAAAGGATATGGCTTGAATTACTCAAGGATTATGATTGCATGATACACTACCACCCGAGGAAGGCAAACAAGGTGGAAGATGCTTTGAGAAGAAAATATCATGGAGTTTTGAACAATATGATAATTGAAAGGTATCCAATTTTCATGGATCTAGTGAAGATGGACATGGGAATCACCATGGAAGGTGAAACATCAATACTTTTTCAAATGGTTTCCAACCCATCTTTACAAGAGAGGATAAAGAGTTCTCAGACTGATGATGAGGAGTTTCAAAAGAAGATGAAAGCTGTGAATGATGGGATATTGAGTGACATTGTGTATGAAGAAGGAATTTTAAAATTTGGAAAGAGACTTTGTGTTCTCGATATACCTGATCTGAAAATAGAATTGTTAGATGATGCTCATAACTCCAATTTCTCTATACACCCTGGGAGCACCAAAATGTATAGAGATTTGAAGGAACACTTTTGGTGGGACAACATGAAGAGGGAGATTACTAATTTTGTGTCAAGATGTATGGTTTTTCAACAAGTGAAAGCTAGAAGGAAAATCCTGGAGGAGTCTTGCAACCTCTTCCCATACCTGATTGGAAATGGGATAATATTACAATGGACTTCATCATGGGGTTACCAAAGACTACTAGAAGGAACGATGCAATATGGTTTATTATTGATCGTCTTACCAAGTCAGCACATTTTCTTGCTATAAGAGAAGATCTACCACTAGAACGTCTAGCAAGACTATATATTAATGAAGTTGTGAGACTTCATGGAGTAACCCTATCGATTGTTTCTGATTGTGATCCCCATTTTACTTCAAGATTCTGGAAGAGTCTTTAGAAGGCCTTGTATACTGAAATTCGTTTGAGCACTGCCTACCACCATCAAACAGATGGAAAATCCGAACAAACTATTCAAACCTTAGAATACTTGTTGAGATCATTCCCAATTGACTTTCAGGGTATGTGGTATCTATATTCACCTCTGGTGGAATTTTGATATAACAATAGCTTCAATTCAAGTATTCAGATGGCACCATATGAAACGTTATACGAAAAAATATGCCGCACACCAACCTGTTGGGTTGAAGTTGGTGAAAGAAAACTTGTAGGCCCATAACTTGTGGAGAAAACAATGGAAAAGGTAAAGGTAATCCAAAACCCCATCAAAGCATCTCAAAGTAGGCAGAAGATCTATGCCGATAACCGAATGAATGATTTGGAATTTCAGGTAGGAGATCAAGTTGTATTGAAGGTATATCCATGGAAGGGAGTTATACGTTTCGGTAAGAAGGGTAAATTGAGTCCCAAGTACATTGGACCTTTCAAAATTCTATAATGAATTGGTGTTGTAGCTTACCATTTGGAAATACCGCCAAGTCTCTCCAAAGTTCATGATGTGTTACACGTATCAATGTTGAGGAAATACATGCCTGAACCAACACATGTACTCATCTATGAGGAATTAGAACTGGAACCCGATCTGTCATATTGTTAAGAGCCCATCAGGATTCTTGATACCAGAGAAAAGTGCTGAGAAACCAGACGACTTGTCTAGTAAAAGTTCTATGGAGAAACCACTAGATGGAAGAGGCAACGTGGGAACCCGAGGAACATATGATAAAGAATCACCTGAGTCTTTTCATGTAGTAATATTCTAGAAATTTCGAGGATGAAATTATTTGAAGGAGGGGAGAATGTAACACCCCATGCTTCCATGATACACTTATCTTTTAATAATATAGTAGCTTGTGTTGTACGCAACTTTGAGTTCTAACACACACCACAACCAATCAAACTAGCTGTTATGAATAGTATTACCCACTTTTTGAAATTTTATAAATTTTATCTCTCAAAATGGACTTCATTTTTGGATTCGGAATATCGAAATTATCCTAGGGTAAAATTTTGGTAGTTTTCCGATAACTTTTATATTTTGATGAATAGTGAAAATTACTAAATTTTAATTTAAAAAAACTTTTTTAATCGAAATAATTAATAGTGATAAATTATGAATTTGAGTGGTTTTAAAGTATATTTAGAATATATTTTTACCATTTAATACAAGTTTGGTCATTGGACATAATATCACAATTAAACCGGACATAAACAAGTGTCACTCTTTTGATAGTTATTATCTCTTAAAAACGCACTTTTTGTTTTAACAATGGGAATTAATTTTAAATTAATTTCTGCCACTTATATGTTTTGAATTTGAAAAAATGGATTCCATATTTGGAATCAGGATGTCCAGATTGTGTAAATCGGTAACTTTTATTTTTATACATTTTGAATAATTACTTCGGTAAATATTTTATTTACCATGGTTAAATGGTAAATCTGGTAAATAAGGGTAAATAATAATATTATAATAATAATAAATTACCGTAAAACGTGTCCTAACCTTATTGGTTGATACATGTACGACCATGAGAATCTTTGGGTCGATTTTGGGACCCCATGGATCCACTTGTATGTGATAAGGACACTTTATATTAATTATGTTAAAATAAATACAAAAATGACATAAGCATATATCTTTTAGGAAAAAATATTTTAAATAGGGTTATATATGTTTGATTTTAGACTATAAAAAATCATTATAAATCTATAAAAGTTTCCTACATAATGGTATTTAATTTATAATTTTTAGACATTTAATAATTAATATTACTTATGACAAAATAATGATGCAATATTTTCCTTACTAATGAAAGAATCAAATCATTGGTATTATAAATGTTTAAATAAATATAATTTGAAAGTTTTGATGACATCCTGGAATTTTATTGGTTAATATGACATTATAGTATTTCTTAAATGAAATTGGTTCGAATTAATAAAGTTTTTAAGACTTTAACATAAACCAATTATTGAATAGTGTCAAAATTGACAAAAATGAGTTTTTAAAACAAATATTATATTATTAATTGATATTCTATTACTAAAAATCTAATGTTCGGCCAAAGAACATATATCCTGATAGTCGTATCATTAATGGACCACTTGGGGGTCGCTTGGATGTATATAGTAAGTTTATTAACTATATAATATAAAAATACAAAGTGACATGGTAAATGCCAAACTAATTAACTAAGAGTTAAAACAAAAAGATAAGGTTAATATAATGAACCAAACCGCTATAAAACCTATTGGATGAGTGGTTTTCAACCCATACCCACCTTAACCTTTAAATAATTCACTTTTGAGCCATTAGAAACCGAATATGAATTTATTATAAAATAATATTTCCAGCTTTTCCAAAGGTGCCCCTCACCCCTCTTATAAAAGGGAAGTCCCCCTTATCACTAATTCACACATTCAAAGCCTTTTGGCTCGGCCAAAACCTGAAAAAATACTCTCTCAACATCCCTCACTTCTACTAAGAGGCCTTAGTTTGATCATAAAGCCAACCTAAGGATCGCTTTTGATCAAATCAAAAGGAAGAACCCGATTAAGAGGTAACGTTTTCACCACCATCTTTGAAGTTCCTTTATTCTTCAACTTCTTCTTTCTTTGTTATTACCATTATAAAATAACAAATCCAGTATCATATATATAATTTGATGTTATTATAAATATGGTAAAACCATATTCAGTATTCTATCCATCCTTTGAATGACATGTCACCATACGTGCATACGTACGAATTATCGTCTCCATGTTGTGGTGTAATTGTTATTTAATAAATTATTATTTGGATGGGTATAACAATGATGTGTAATTCATGTAAATAATAAATATAACATGATAATTATTCTGTATATATGATATACCATCCAATTATATATTATTTGAATATCAAAATAATGATATAGTCGCTCGTTCGTACGTATGGACTACCGTCTCCATGAACGCGATGAGATTCATTCCCCATCGTATGCATTCAAGACTAATTATAATTTAATGATTAAAAATAATGTTTACGGACTTGATATAATTCTGGATATGAGTAATATGCAACCTATCCATAAAAAACACGGCTTATGTAACAAAACATATAAAAGAAAATGAGTAAGTTAACACCCGAAACAACGATAATACTAAGATATTATTAACAAATAAATATTAAAAGATCATATATGATATCATATTAATGTATATGATTATTGTCTAATTTAATAACAATTATTTCACCATTAGACAGGAGGTTAACCTACCCTTAACCAAGGAAAAGTACAAGGTAAGGATTTATTTCATAATCTCTTCATTATCCGAGGTTGTTTATACATAATTATCTACTGGGACCTCTTTTTCATCCACATCCATGTTTCTTAAAAATGTATTTAAAATCATTATTACTATTTTAAAGACTATGGGATAAAGTCATTAATACCCTCTTTGACTTTTATAAGAAGTTTGTAAATGAATATTTCTCTCATTTTCCAAACAAGGTCCTTTTTAACCTTTTCGATAGAATTAAGGTGAGAATCTCTTTTTAACTTATACGGCGGGTGCGGCTATTTTCCACCATTATAAAATCATTGAAGCTTCCCTTACAAGATTCTAAGAATATTTTCAAATTAAATGTTTAATTTTATAATTATGTGACTTTTAAATGATTTCAAAAAAAATATTTCTCTCAAATAGTTTTGATTTCATCTATATCAGCATCCTTTGATGGATTTTAAGCTTATTTGGTGTTTATTTATTATGATACAAAACTCCCATAGTGTATTAAAGGTTTTTTGATATGTTTGACTGTGGATGTGTTATTTTTATACCATTCATGGTTTATAGAGAAAGTATTGACATTTCGTATGCTAGTTTTAATACAAATGTTTATGTTATGTTTAAACGTATTCATATGAGGAATGCATTGGACTTAAAATGTGACTGGTGGAGCCCACTATAGCTCCTCGATGCATCGGTAGGTCTCATGATACAAACTAGTGTCTTGGCACAAGGCCTTGAAAAATCTTATTTGTAGTCTTGGCACGAGGCCTTGACTATGTGGTTATGATAGTCTAGAATTATGCATTCCATCATTATGAAAGTGGTTATTGATATTGCATGTGATTATTTAACTACAATAATATCCCTGCGAATAAGTAAATGTCATTATTTCGTTTTATTTTTGCCTTATTTTTCTGAAGTTTATGTTTAAAAGGCTTTTGTTTTAGTTATACATTGCCTTAAATGTTTATGCTTATTTATGAATGTTTCCACTATATAGTTATACTTACTAGGCATCTGAGCTCACCCCTTTCTATGTTTTATTTTTCCCAGGATGTGAAGAAGTATTTTATGAATGACCTGTAGGGATAGTATGAGGGGTTATGAGTGTGGAATATGGAGACTATGTTGTTGTAGTTTTCATTTTATGATGTAATGTAAACTTTATGAATGTATCTATTGATTCCAAGGATACTAAACTAATCGGCCTTTTGATATTTGATCTTTCTTGTGACCATGCCAATGTTATGTAATAATGCACCGACTCTGGGTAACAGGGGTTGGGGCATTACAATGTACATGAAAATTGATACCTATCTCCTAGGAAAGGAATGTAGGAATCCTCCTTGAGGTTCAAGCCCAACACATACTTTTCCTAACCTCTTCACATCGGTTCACCTTTGTCACACATGACGTTAAACTGTATTCACCTTCCCGAACTACATGGACTTTGATCATTGTATCCTAAGTAGGGTACGTAGGAAGCCTTCCTGAGGTTCAATCCCAAAACCTACTTGTCTCTTCCTCTTCATGTCGGTTCACCTTCATCCTATATGACGTTAAATTGTATCCACTATCCTGAACTAATTGGAATCTGATCCTTGTCTCCTTATCAAGGTATGTAGGAAGGCTCCCAGATGTTCAAGCCCAAAACATACCTATCCCGACCCCTTCACATCTGTCCAACTTCGTCCCTCATGATTTTAAACTGTATCCACCATCCCGAACTACATGGAATTTGATCCTTGTCTCTTAGGAAAGGTATGTAGGAAACCTCCCTGAGGTTCAAACCCAACACCCATCGAGCCCGACCACTTCATGTCACTCCACCCTCATCCTGAATGACATTAAATTGTATACCCCCTCTTTTCCCACAATATATTAAAATGTAACTATTCGAACTATGTGGGCTTTGATCCTTGTCTCCTAGGAAAGGTACAAAGGAAGCCTCCCCGAGGTCCAAACCCAATCGACGGTAAGTAGTTGTGTTCCCCAACTGATGGTAATATGTTGTATTTTCGAACCGATGGTAAGATATTGTGTTCCCTAATCCATGGTAATCCATTGTGTTCCCCAACCAATGGTAATCTATTATGTTCCACAATCGATGGAAAGACGTTGTGTTCCCCAATCGATGGTAATACCTTTTTTCCCCAATCGACGGTAAACGGTTGTGTTCCCCAATAGATGACAAGACGTTTTGTTCCCCAATTGATAGTAATCCATTGTGATCCCCAAATAGCAGTAAGCCTTCGTAGTCCCCATCTAGTGGTAAGCCGTTGAAGCCTCATCCATAAGTAATCCATTGTAGTCTGAAATCGATGGTAAGAAATTGTAGTCCCCTTCACTAGAACCCACATCTCTAGTCCACCCTTGGGAATCAGACGAAATCGAGCTGCTTATCATGTGTAAGTCTTAGTATACGGTCAGGTCATTGTCTTGTGTGTACACCCATATTCTATACCCCCATCCTAAACTATGTGGAATTTGATTCCCTAACATGGGGATATATAGGAAGCCTCCCTAAGCGTCAATCCCATCACTCATGTCTCATCATGGTCTCTCCCTTAATCCCCTATGTTTCGGGGAGGTCATGTCTCAACCCAGAGGTTCCACTACCTCCAGGTCCCATACATGCATCCATTCTCATGGGAAACATCCTCATCTTCCCCATAACCCCATCGAACTATGAGGACATTTATTACCTACCACGAGGATATGTAGGAAGTCTCTTCGAGGCCAAAGCCCAACATCACCGTCTCCCTCGCATTGGCTCCATCTCAATCTCCATCCACTCTCATCAATCCATATCCATCATGTTTTGTTTACCCAGTCCACCACATCTCGATGAGAGTATGTCACACACTTTCTTGCTTCTCCTCTTAGTAATAGGTAAATTAACCACGTGTAAGACCCAACATTAGCAATGCATCCTGGGGTCTCACCTAAATGATCCACTCCCATTAGTGTTTGGATCAGTTTGATCTGTCTCTAATAGACATTAATCTTACAGCATACCCTATGTTAAACATAGGAAACTGAGGAAAACCTTAGAGGCATGACCATGGAATAAAATTCCTCGCATTCGAAATTGGGTGCCTCGGGAATATGTACCCTCGAGAAGACCTATCATAAGGGAAAAAACCAGACACATCAGTGTTCAAGCATATAGACATGCAAGCGATGTCCAACGTGACTAATACTCTGATAGAAGCTTGCTACCCTGACTGAAGCCCTTGGAATGTCCTGATAAAAGTAGTGTAATTAACGGGCATCCATGAAGACATGTAATTGGGAAGAGTTTTTATGAACAAAATCTTAAGTCTATAAGGGAGACCTGGATGAGGAAATGAGTTATGAGGAGGCATCCACAGAAGGAGGAACTGACATACCATCATCCTATTTTTATTAAGGATAAAATGTTCCGGAATAAGTGACAAATTCCACCCACATTTGGAAAGAATGAATGGGGGAAACTGTTGCACGCCCTCAGCAGATGGATGCGCACCCCAGAAAAATCACCAGAAACAGACTCCCTTAGGGTTTAAGGGGAATCAAGGATTTGTCTATCAGCTTCCATCACTGGTGAAATCCCAGTGGTACCATTTTTTCACCTAGTGAGGGTACCACCCACCACATTTCTCCCTCTTAAAACCATGAATGAGAATCAAGGAAGAAACTTCAAGCACAAAAATCATTTGGATAATTTGGAGTTTTATCATGTCCCCACTCCCACTGATGAATTACTTTGGCATATTCAGGTTATAGGTCGTAATCAGGCACATATCCCTTCTCATTCAAAATAGTTCAGTAGAATAATATAGTAGCAAGTTTGGGGGAGGTCCATATACCTACCCCCATGAATGATGTATGTCAGTATATTCTAGTTCCACATAAGTGATATAAGTGGGATCATATCTCCAATCCATTTGATAATACATTCTAGTATATAATTGTTGGGACCACATAGTATGTGAATATTGTATTTGTTGTCAATGAGTGTCAATGGATGTCAATGATGGTCAAAATGAAGGAAGGAACTCTCCTAAGTAAAAAGGAGAACGGAAACTAAAAGTTGATTGAGCTTGATCGTAAGTTTCATATATGTGTATCTAAAGTGATACATTGTCTACAACAATTAAGGATTTTTGGATTGTTATTTAGAAGGAGTAAAATAAAAGGAGAAGAAGGGGATGGAGGTAGAAATCAGGAACATATCCCTTCACATTCAGAACAAGTCAACAGAATAATATAGTAGAAAATGTGGGGGGGGGGGGGGGGTTCATATACCTACCCCCATGAATGATGTGTGTCATCATATTCTAGTTCCACATAAGAGATATAATTGGGATCATATCCCCAATCAATTTGACAATAAATACTAGTATATTACTGTTGGGACCACTTAGTATGTGGATATTGTATTTATTGTCAATGAGTATCAATGGATGTCAATGATGGTCAAATTGAACGAAGGAAATATCCTAAGTAAAATGGAGAATGGAAACCAAATGTTGTTTTAGATTGATTGTAAGTTTCATATGTGTATATATGGAGTGAAACATTGTCTACAACAATTAAGGATTGTTGGAGTGTTCTTTGGAAGGAGTAAAAGAAAAGGAGAAGAAGAGGTTGTAAAGGAGGTTTGGAATGGTGGTTTGGCATTTTATATTTGTAAACACTTAGTTTTACAATAAGAAGTTTTTTATTTATTTGCCTTTACCAAAAAAAGGGGCCATCCATGGAGGCCAGCTGAGGTCATCACCTCAAGAAAATGTGGGAACTAAGGGGTCAACAACGCTTGAGGGAAACCCTCATGTCCAGCCCTGCATGAGGCAGGGTGTGCATGGGTTGTGTATAAGCCCACAGGTGTTGTATGGTGGTGAACCCGTGTAGCGTGGGAACAAGAAGAGTGCTCTAAAAAGTAGAGTGGGAGCTAAGAGTGCACCCATAGAGTGAACATAGTACGAGGTGGTACTGTGGTGTGAGGAGGAGAATTATGTTCCATTGCTACCATGAATTGATTGATAAATTGTGAGAAAACATCACATCGTTTTGACGTGGGATGACATTTTAAAAATACGGACGCAATCCGTACTGCCCATCTGATATCACAACTGATATCAGTAGCATGATCTACCCTACATCCCGCATTCTAATCAAGCCTATCCATTTGATCACATGGTTCTGGATTCAACCAGTGCCGTTTGATCTCTCCACCGTGGTTTTCTTTAACCTACCAACACATGCATGAACCTGTGAACTAGCGATCAAGATGTACAACGATCTCACCACTCTACTAATCAATTGAGCTCAGTTCAGGACCACAGTGATCGTCTAGATGCCACAATCACATGCATGTAGTTACGTTTTTCATGCATTTGAATAAAACGAAGAATGAGTGAATTTCCAAGGAAAACGAAGTTTCCAAGGACATGTTGATTCGAGCAGGGATTCAAAAAGTGATACATGACTACTTGAATACATGAATGATCGGTGAGAAGTCCATGAGTTTGAAAAATGAAACATCTAAGATATGTGGAATATATCCATGTGGGTTTGAAGGTATTAAAGAACCAAATGTCTCAGTTATTAAAAGAAGAATCTTGAAGAGAGTATTGTGTAGATTTTGGATGAAAAAAAGATCTGATATTATAAAAATAACCCCACCAATTTGAGAAGATTATGCTACTCCCAAGCCATCAAGAGCTCATGTTTTTTAAGAGATGGACTCTCTTTATTCTTCCCATCTGAAAGGGGAAATCATGATATGCGAACCGTTCTGGGTTCATGATGTGAACCACATACCATTCTTGCTTTCTAAGGAAGATAAGACCCACATACCATTCTGGTTCATTAAGAGAAGTCTCGCTTACCGCTGTGGTTGGTGAAGAAGTGAATCGCGTACTGCATTGGTACGTGAGGCAGGAGACCTGTGGACTATCTTAGGTTCATGAAGAGAGTTTCCAAGAACCATTCTAGCATTGCGAGGAAATGGTACAATGTACTGTTTTGGTTCTAAAAAGAAGAGGTCCCTTGAACCAACAGAACCGCGTACAACTTGGTATGCGAAGGAGGTATTCACTTCATGTGTGAGGGAAACCCGAGCATCCTTAGAAGAATGAGGGTCCGTGAATCATCATGTTTCATGGAGTAGGCAAAAACCATTTTTCATAAAAGAACTCTTTACCTATGGTGTGTAAAAGGAAAACAACAAACATCATGCCATACCAAAATGCACAAATTGATTTTTGAATAAAATAACATACATATAAATATAAGAAAATAAAATTGAACTTGTGTGTGTTGAGGAAGGGGGAAGGAAGATTGTGCATGGTGATGGGAAATCATGTATATATTCTTATGCATGATTTGAAGAAGTATGTACATAAATTGTAAGTACATCCAAAGAAAGTGGCAAGAAAAGAAAATAATGGGAAGGGGAAAGGAAGCCGCTTGTGTTCTTAATAGAACCATATCCATTTTGGGCCTTCACACAAGAGCGTAGAAGAGGAAGTGCAGGGATGAATTCATCCACATGCATACAATGACACTTTGAAGAGAAGCATCCTAAACTGAGGGTGCATGTGTCTAAAGAAGTTAAAAGGAAGAGCATGTCTATATTGTCACATGCATGGTCACATTCATACATTGAATAAGAAGGGTTTATTCTAATGATGCCTTGTGAGATGTTTTTCACTATTTGAATAATCAAAAAATAATTTTGGATTCAGTCCAAGAAGAATAAAAAGTCATAGTACATCTGGTTGTTTCATTGGAGAAGATGATTGAAAATTAAAGATCATCAAATTTGGACCTTGATGTGAGAAAAGTCTCATGCTGAATTGGTGACAAAAACGTGTATTCTTATCCATTAAAGGGAACTTCACGCCCATAAATTGAGTGTGAACTCTCCAAGGCAGTGAACCAGGGGGAGTCAATGAAAGTGATCTGAGTGAAACAGTGAGCTATCCCTAAAATTTTGTAAAGGTAGTGTGCCTAGGACATAGTTACTATACAAAAACCATGTAATCCACAACTTGTGAAGACTAGTATAATTATATATGGCCGTCAACTCGTTAGTGTATGCTTCTTCTAAGTATCCCTTAGTGGTGAACCACGTAAAAGTGATGTGTTGTCCTTATAAATGTGAATTTTTTAATTACTACACATATCCATCATATAGGTTTAATTATTTTCATAACATGGAGAAAGGATCCCATAAACGTGATAAAAAGTTGACACCCTGATTCACTCCCCCTCTCATGATGACCATAGGGTCCTTCAATTTGTATCATAGGGAAGAGGTTTACATATGTTGGTTACTCTTCAGTAATTCTATTCAGAAAAGGATTTGAGTTTGGTTTCTAGAGTCAATAATGATGAGAGGTCCTGATGAATGTTCAGTTATCTCCTAGTAGAAGTATACACCCAAAAAGACCTTGATGAAAAGGAAAATTAAAGAGAAGAATTAGTTGAATAAGTGTCTCATGTCCATAGAAGATGAAGTGTCTGGTTCTCCATGCCCTTCCAATAATGAATAAATATCAAGATTGGGAAGTAAAAAGAACATGGCTTAGGATTCAACCAAAAGAAAGGAAGACACATCTATCTCATTTTTTGGTGATCATGATAAATTAAGAACCTATCTGCATGATATTACTAAAGAAAGAGTTGCTATTATTTGTAGAATATTTCAATGTATGCAGACTGATATCACCTGACTGGGAAGAGAAGGTGATAATATAGAGGAAGTCTTGGAAAAGAATGTTTCAAAATGTTATAATCTCTCCATACAAATTGAATCATTTTAAGAGAAAGATGGATTCAATAAGACTCTAGAAGAAAATAACCATGAATTTAATAATGAGCTTAAAAAGATCACTTGAGTCATGGTTCTAAACTTGGAAGAAACTTCCAAAAAAAAGAAACATGACTCATTGTTACAAACCAATGTTATGTTGTATGAATATGGGGTTGAAATATTGAAAAGTTTTGTGATGAAAAGATGATCATGACTGAAAATAAGAAGATCATCCACATTATAGAATGTCTAAAATTGGAATCCCAGCTGACCAATCTTGAGAAGACACATATTGAGACTTCAAAAAAGAATGAAATAGTTGATGCTGATACTCAATGTCCACTAGAGGATTCTAAAGCCAAAAGTCCTCCAACATGTGATAAGAAGATCCTTACTTCACTCATTGATCTATCAAAAGCAGCTGAGAAAGTGAAGGCACCATACATAAAAACATGTACTATTGTTTCAATATATTTTTCTTTTAAAAGTGTTGGATGGAATAAAAATTATAAATAAGTATTGGTGAAGAAAGGTGAGGAGAAGTAACCTACCACCATGGATAGGGTGGGAATTAAGAATAGGCTATAAGATGGTTCCCCTGGAAGAGCACAACACATTAATAAAAAGTCCCTAAAACATTATTATGAAGCTATCAAGAAGACAAGATTTTTGGGTCAAGTTTGGTGTTGAAATAGATTTGGGAATTGTGTACTAGATTGTTGGTACAATCCTTTAAATGAAAAAGCACAGAGAATGCCAATGTCAAAAGGGATAAAGAGAGAGAAGAATAATAAATAACGAAAGATCCAAAAGCATTTGTATACTATAAATAGATTTGGAATGGTAGACAGTATATGTGATGTATGAAATGGGGCTAGTCACAAGAATGGAGAATGCTTATCTCAACATTTATCCAGAGATGATAAGATCAGAATACCATAGAATCCAGTTAAGAGAGAAGAATCTACCTTAAAAAGAAATCAAAAGAATAATGCAAAATAAAATCCTCCCAAGAAGACTTCAGGACAAAAAGGTTAGAATTCCTTGGATTAAAAATCCAAGAAGTTTAAGAGTGGTACATCCAAAATAATACCTAAAAATTATGACACTATAAAGAGTCCATGTGGAAAATCCAAACTTACCGCCATTGTTCCCAAATACATATTGGTTATCTGGCCGGAAGATTTGGAAATAATGATAATGAAAGGATATGAACATGCTAAGGATAGTGTAACATGAAATAAGAAGATTCTACAATATTATAGAAAAGTCATGTGTGTGAGGTGCAACAAGGTTGGTCACTCTATTAATAATTGTAGTGTATTTATTTCACCCTAAGAAGAATTCCTCAAGAGGATGAAAGTTGCACAAAAAGATTATAGTGATTTGAAAGCTCTTGAAGAAAGAATATCACCCAAAATGAAATGGTGGAAATATTAAGATCCACAAAACAAAAGTCAGAACATAAAATAAAATGTGAAAGTGTGAGTAGTGGAAAAAATGGAGCATTTGGTTGAGAAAATCATCTCATCCTTCCATCTCATGTTAAAGAATAAAGGAGGATCCACCTTATTCCCTTAAAACATTGTGTATTGTACTAATCATAAAGTGAATTAAAGGTGATGCAAGAACTCAAGGGGAGAACCTGATAAGGGTTCCCTTGAGGTAGAGATAGATGAAGAAGTTGTCCGAGTTATTATCTCAATATGTATCAACTTGAGTTGGTAATAAATTCAAATACTCTGAAGATTGGCTGAGGATGATTTCATTTGAAATGGTATGTTATCTCCCAACCTTGGTTACCCAAAATAAAATTATTTTACAAAGGGGGATTAAAAAAGTTAATTGAAGACATAAGCAGAATGGAAGTGCCCAAAGGCCACTTATCGAGCCCATTTCACTTGAGTGTTTTTATCTGTTTGTTAAAGTGAGTGCAAGTGTTTCTTGTTGATAATATCATATAACATTTATTATCCTCATCCCGTAATGAAAGTGGAAAGGTACATGAAGATAATTACATGAGTTCTCATCGTATAAGGTATCATGATCAGGGGATAATGGACAACTTTCTTGTTTAGATCAAATTCTCGTGTTTCCCACATCAAGCATTGCTCAAGTAGACTTAGAGAGAAATGATTGATGAAATAAGTTATTAAGTATGGACTGATACCCTCTCTACCATGAACTTTGTATTTCTTTTCAATAAGGGAGAGATAAAGTGTAATGAAAGATGAAATTTGAAAGGGAGAGATCACACATAAGACTCTCATTTTGAAATTGACATGCTCATTTGAGAGTACGTTGAAGTATTGAAAACAAACACAAAGGGCAAGACTGTTGGGACCACATTGTATATAAAGATTGTATTTGTTGTCAATGAGTGTCAATGGATGCCAATGATGGTCAAAATGAAGAAAATAACTATCCTAATTAAAATGGATAATGGAAACTAGACGTTGGTTGATCTTGATTATAAGATTTATATATGTGTATCAAAAGTTATAAATTGTCTACAACAATTAAGGATGGTTAGAGTGTTTTTTGTAAGGAGTAAAAGAAACGGAGAAGAAGAGGTTGTGGAGGAGGTTTTTAATGGTGGTTTGTAATTTTAAATTTATAAACACTTAGTTTTACAATATGTAGCTTTTTATTTACATGCATTTACCAGAAAAAGGGGCCATCCATGGAGGTCAATTGAGGTCCTCACATCAAGCACATGCAAGACCCGAGGGGTCAACTGTGCTTGAGGGAAACCCTCAAGGATATCCCGGTATGATGTATGGTGTTCACAACCCATGTATATGCCCATAGGTGCCTTATGGTGGTGAAATTGTGCAGTGTGGGTGCTAAGAGCATGCCCGAGGAGCAGAGTGGATGCTTAGAGTTTGAAAACAAGGTGAACACAATACGGGGCGGTACCATCGAGGGGGGATGAGAATTCAGAGTTGCTGCTACCACGAATTGATTGATAAACCATGAGAAAACATCACGAAATTTTTATGCAGGATGACATTTTAAAAAATAAGGACAAGATCCGTACCGTCCATATGATACCACAACTGATCTCAGCCACACACTCCATCCCTCATCCCATGTTCTAATCAATTATGTCAATATAATCACACAGTTCAGGATTCAATCAGTTCCATCCAATATCTACACGGAGGTTGTCTTCAACCTCCGGACACCCGAATGCACCCACGAACCAGTGCTCGAGCTGAATAATGATCTCACCACTCTGGTCATCAATTGAGCTTAGTTCAAGCCCAAAGTGATTATCTGGATTCTATGAGCACATGAATGAAATTAAATTTTCATGTATGTGAATGAAACTAAGAATGAGTGTATGCACATGGAAAATGATGTTTCTAAGGCCACATAGATTCGAGCAGGGATTCAAAAAGTGATACATGCCATCTTTAATGCATGAATAATCAGAGATAAGGCCGTGAGTTTGAAAATGGAAACATCCAAGATATGTGGAATATCTTCATGTGGGTTTGAAGGTATTAAAGAACCTAAGATCTAAGTTATTAAATGAAAGTTCTTGAAGATAGTAATGTGTAGATTTTGGATGCAGAAAATATCTGATCTTATCAAAAGGGACTCACCAATTGGAGAAGTAGCTGCTGCTCCCAAGCCTTCAAGAACTCATGTGTTTTAAGAAACAAAGTCTATTCATTCTTCCAGTTTGAAAGGGGTAGAACTATCCACAAACTGTTATGGGTTCATGAAGTGAACTTCATACTATTTTGGTTTTTTAGGAAGAGAAGAACCACATACCATTCTGGTTCACGATGAGAAGTCTTGCGTACTATTGTGGTTGGTGAAGAAGTGAATCACATACTGCTTTGGTATGCGAGGTAGGAGACCTGTGAAATGTCCGAGGATTGCAAAGATAGTTTCCGTGAACCATTCTAGGTTTGTGAGGAAATGGTACCACATATTGTTTTGGTTATGTGTTGTGGGGTTCTTGTGAACCAATATAACTGCATACCACTTGGTAAGCGAAGGAGGTCCACACATTGTGTGCAAGGGAATCCCATGCATCTTAGCGCAAGGAGGGTCACGAATCATCCTGTTTCACATAGGATATAAGAACACTTGTTCATAAAAGAACTCTATACCAATGGTGTGAAAAAGAAAACAAGCAACAACATGCCAAACCAAAATGCACACATTGATGTTTGAATAAAATCACATACATTTAAATATAATCAAATCAAAGTGAACAAGTTTATGTTGAAGAAGGGATAAGGAAGATTGAGCATGATGATGGAAAATGCATGTATATATTCTTATGCATGATTTATAGATGTACATACATAAGGTGTATATAAATATGAACCAATTAGAAAAAAACTAAAAGAAAGAGAAGGGGAAAGGAAGTTTCATGTGTTCTTAATGGAACCATTTCCATTTTGGGGATTCACACAAGAGAGTAGAAGAGGAAGTGCATCTATTCATGTAGGCACATGCATAATAGAATACTTTGAAGAGAAGAATCCTAAACTGAGGGTGGACGTGTCTAAATAAGTGAAGTTGAAGAGAAAATATATATTGTCACATTCATGTTCACATGCATACATGGAATAAGAAGTGTTGATTATGATGATTCCTTGTGAGTTGTTTTTTATTGTTTGAATAATCACAAAAGAATTTTTCATTATTACCAAGAAGAATATGAAGTCTTAGCACATATGGTTGTTGCACTAGAGAGAATATTGAACGTTAAAGAGCATCAACTCTGGACCTCAATGAAAAAAAAGTCATATATTGAGTAGGAGACAAAGACTTTCATGCCTATCCATTGAAGGGACCTTCACTTCCATAAAATGTGTGTGACCTATCCAAGGCAGTGAGCTAGGGGGAGTCAACGGAAGTGATCTGAGGGAAGTAGTGAGATATCCCTAAACTTTTGTAAAGTCAGTGTTCCTGGGACAGACTATCTATACATGAACCTTGTAATCCACAACTTTTAAAGATTAGTGGAATTAGGTATAACCGGCAACCTGTCAGTGTATGATCCTTGGACATAGCCCTTAGTGGTGAACCATGTAAAAGTTTTGTGTTTTTCTTCTGCATGTGAATGTTTTAATTACTTCACATATACATCATAAAAGTTTAATTAAGTTCATACAAACATGGGAACAAGATCCAATAAATAGGAGAAAAACTTGACACCCTGATTCACCCCACTCTCAGGGTGACCTAGGGTAATTCAATAATGAGGAAGGAAAGTGAGTTAGATTACATCCAGGTGCTGAATTTTTTAATGTTCCATTGAAATGAATAAATAGTTGAAGAACACTTCTAACATATTATAGTATTGGTATAGATATAGGTATATAATTATATTCCTATCCCTATTGTTAGGTAATCACAAAACGTTGATCAGCCTGAACGAGTGGTTTCTCTGGATTAGGTGCACATTATTTTCCCCATATATGACGATTATCAACATATTTTAATAAAGGACGATGCATCAGACTGTGCTCATATTATTTTTTTGACTAGGGATCACCAAGTGAGAGAGGTAGATACCTCGGGAGAGGGGAACATTCCTATCAACAAAGACCGACAACATATTCTAAAGGACTAGAATCAGCCTCATATCCCTATTCTTATCAGGGATCAACTAGCGAGAGTAACACATGCATAATGATACACTCATATTCCTATTGAAAAAGACTAATAACATCTAAAAAGGCTCAGGATCGGGCTCATATTATCATTTTGACTAAGGGCCATTTGGTGAGAGATGCACATGCCTTAGGATAGGACCATATTCATGTTAGTGAATTTGATTGGCATATTCCATAAAATAATGGAATCTAGGTTCATATCCATACTTATATCGACTAATGACTATACCAGAATCCATAGGAGGCTATACATGAGGAGGCTCATATCCCTTCACCCATTTTGGAGGTCCTTCACCATATTATGATGGCGAATTCATATTCAGATGAGGATCTTATTCTCATTCCAACCAGAGATCACCATGTGAGAGAGGAACATGCCTTTGGAAAAGTTTATACTCATATAAAAAATAATAGAAACATATTCCAACATTCAAGTATCAGGCTCATATCCCTATTTTCACTAGGTATCCCTAATTAATAATGAAACATGCCTTTGAAAAATATCATATTCAAATCATAGAATCTCATTAGAATACACCAGAAAATTATCTATAGTGTGATCATACTCCCGCAAAACCAAAAAATTATCAATATATTTTAGAATCCATCATATAACAGTATAATATCCCTATAAAATCCCAAAAGGTAGGTTGGAATATTCTAGACATGGCATAGAATGTGGCTCACATCCATAATATTCTCACTGATGGATGCCTTGAAGTGGTTCGAGATACATTATCAACACCCAAGGGGTCCACAATATCTTGAAATCGAGTTGTTAGAGATCATTAGCATGATATTCCTCCTTCCGGTAGTGTGGAGATGGACCACAAAGACTCTAATCTTGACATCATCCATGGTTAACCTCCCCATGGTGATATATACATGGGATGATGAATTCATCTTATTTACCTTACATATTCTTAAAGAGAGGATTTCAAATCTCAAACACCTTTGTATAGATAGGTTATTTAATCATCGAGGTTAACTATATATAGTTCACTATAAAATTCACTAATAGAAATGAATGTTAACCCAATGGACCAATACCAATGGTTTGGAAAACCATTGGTATTGGGTGTATATACTATTGGGAAGTATCCCTCAAGAAATAATATTAGTGTTTTTTGGTGTGATTGTGTTTGTTGACAAATCCATATGACCACCAATCAGTATGGTTGGTATTTTCTAACATAGGATTTTGAAGTGGCATATTTTCCTAGTGTTTTCTAATGTTTTGGGCCTCAAAATAAGTATTTGTTTTTGAAAAATGTTTGTTTTATAAAAATTATTTCATAGTTCACGGACTGTGAAGAACAGTTAAACGACCACAAATAAGGTTTATGGAATAGAAAAGGAAAAAATGATAATGAAATGATTTCTTCCTAGAAGTTCTATATAGACCACGAAGATCCCTATGTAGACCATGTAGGGAATAACAGATGAGATGCTTGCATTTCGTGGGAGGATTGATGTTTGCGGGCGGATTTTCATTTTAAAAATGGAGGTTGATATTTTAGTAGGTGAAAAGGGTTTCAAACATTGAAGGTATCGACCATCGTGAGGAAAGAAATTTGTTATGCATACCACATGGCATAGTCTGCAGTGAAGGTAGTACCACATTGATGATTTCATTAAATTATATTAGTTAGTTTTTTGGATCTATTTTTCTATATAAGGGTCGATAATCAGATCATTAGGTAGATTGAATCCCGTTAGAGAAGATCATCGCTCATGGAAGAATTTGGCAAAGGTCAAAGGAGTTCGCAAGGGAGAATTATGCAATGAGGATGAGTTTCTGAGGGAGGATTATATGATTGGTGAAGTAGTTCATGGGAATAGTCTTTGAATGTATTTTTTGAGGCTATAAATCTTGAAAATGAAATGGATATATATAATTAAAGGTAGTCTGTAGAGAAAGAGGTGGTCCACGAAGAACTCGCACCACAATTTGTCACACTTTTCACAAAGGAAGAAAGTTTTTCATGGAGGATTTAAGGAAGATTGAACATGCATTAAAATAGTTCACAAAAGTAATTTACACAAAACAAATAGATTTTAGAAATTTTTATTTCATCTATAGGTGAAAACATGAGTTCAACGGAGCATCTACCTAAACATGATGATATTTGAATTCATGAAAATGAAGGGACCTTCAATTCCATAAACTATGGTTGAATCCCTTAAATGATTAGTGAGAAAAGGAAGAATAAGATGGTGACCCTTTCCACTGGTTGGGATCTGGAGAATGAGACATATGGAGTAACCATTGATAATGTAGTGAGTTGTTGCAAAACCTTATAAAGGCAGTGAGCCCAGGCATAAATGTGGTCTAGCCAGAACTATGTAATTTGGTATTGTTCTTTAGTGGATTTGGTACATCGGCACATTAACATTGTATGCTCCTTGGATATAGCACAATAAGGGAGAAAAATTAACAATTGTTGTGTCTTGTGCATGATTTCATTTCTTTTAATAAATTCCTATGGGAAGGGGAGAGAAGAGTGTTTTTTCAAACAATGATGTAAGATCTAAAGGGGAAGTTATTTTAATATTTCATACACTGATTCACCCCCAATCAGGGTATGTAACTTAATTGGGATACCAATTGGTGTCATAATGAAAGGTTTATACATTCTGTTTCTCTTTCAGTATAAGAGATAGAGGTTTCCAATCAAAAAGGTATTTTGATCTTCGATGGAAACAATTTTCAACTATGGAAAAATAAAATGCATCACTAATTTTGACCAGTAGGAATGAATGTCATTATAGCAGTAATGCATGTAATTTCAGCCAATATCGATAGTGATGATTTATCAAAATATGATCACTGTGAATTGGATGCTGACACTAAAGGATCTAGTTAATTAGTGGGATATCTATCGAATGAAATATATACAACGGTGAAGTCATTTATTTCATCAAATGATATGTTGGAAAAATTATTGAATATTTATGAGGGTGACTCAAAAGTCAGTGAAGAGAAGCTTTATGTTCTATGGAATAAGAATAATCATATGATAATGCTCCCTAATGATTTTTTGATACATTCTTTGACTAGTTTCATGTCATTAAGGAAGACATGCATGGTCTCAGAGAAATTATTGATGATATAATGATTGTTAACCACATCTTGAGAAAACTATAACCTCGGTTCAATACAAAAGTTTATGTGTTGGAAGATAAAGATCCAAAGGAGATGAAACTAGATATATATCAAAATACTCTTGTTTCATATGAGATGATATATGTTGATAATGAGTATATTTAGTAAGGGAAGTCCAAATAAGTGGAATCAAGGCCATACCGAAGTTAACCATTTATGATAATCAACAAGATGAATAGATAGATGTGGTTATGTTATTCATTTCATCAAATATTTTAATAGGAAAAGGAAATTCAAAGGGAAAATAAATTTTACATGATTTCAATGTGGAAGGGTTGGACATATAAAACAAGGTTCCCTGAGAAGTTTCAATAAGATGAAGAGGATAATGTTGAAATTCACACAAAGAAGTCTTCATCCTACAAGAAGGATAAGAAAAATTTTAAGAAAAAATTATTCAATAAGAGGACTATACATTCAAAAGAAGACGAGAGTTCATAAGAATATGAGGTAGAGGATCTAGAAGTCTAAAAGGATCAAAATGCAGATTCTATGCTGAAAAATGTGGGAAATTACCAAAACTGTGAATAAAGTCATAATGAATAAATAGAAGTAGATGGAAGAGTTGAAATTTAGGTTGAAATAGAATCCATTCTTGAAGAGATATATTTTTGGAGATCCAAAATGATGAAATCCAACAATGTAGTTCAAGATTCCAGACATCATATTAAGTAATAAGAAGAAAGATATTCTAGGATGAATTAAGAAATTGAAAGGCTTATACCCTCGATGATAGAAAAATCAAAACTGGTTGTTGAGTACAAACTCAAATTTTAAGAATACAAAAGAGATATCTATAGTTTGACCTATACTAGAAAGGATAAAATAAAATGTATCAAATATCTTGAAGAAGAAGTTTTATGTATTTGAAGGAAAGAGAAATATTAAGAGATCTTGTTGATTCATTCAAAGAAAGATAAAAACGGAACATAAAAATTAAAAGTAGAATTCCGAATTCCAATAGAGAAGACAAAGGTGTTTTAGGAAAGGAAAATGATTTATCAGTAAGATACATCTAGTATGAGGGTTTATTAAAAAAAAGGTATGATGATTAATGTCAGACCGTAAGCACATACCCAAAAATTGATGATTAATTTGGGTATAATGAAGAATCATAATATTTAGATAACCAAAGGGATAAGTAGTGGCATATAAGTGGAATTTAGAAAAGCACCTCACATTAGGTTTTATTGCTTTGGAAATATTGGACACTCACAAAATGTGTGTTCCATAACCTAGAGGTACCAAAGGGGACATGAACAATAGTGGAAGCCAAACAAAATGCAATAATCTTGAACATATTTTGAGGGTCATTTTTTAAGTGTGGAGGATTTGGATACATGGATAGATAATGTACATCATCCATGTATAGGAATGTGCTGAATTAGAATCAAATTGGTTGCAAGAAGCAATTCAATGAACCATCAAGTGAGCTGAAAATGATTTTTTTTCTGTGTTGCAAGGTAAATCTTGTCCATCATACACCATGGAAGGTAATTATTATCAATTCATACCAGGTATGTAGTAAAAAATATGTATCAAGAAGAAAATAAATGAGAAATAATTGGTTGAATTTTTTTTAAATCATTAGATCACACAGGGATATGGATTTTTGATGGTGGATGCACTTCTAATATGATAGAAAATAAGGTTTTGGTGATCAGAATCAGGTACGATAAAAGAAGGTATCATTATATTTGGTAATGATGGAGGCCTGAAGATTGTTGGCTCGGGAAAATCCATGTTTGGAGGAAAATCTATAAGATGTGAACATGTCTTTGTTATTGAAGTTATCAGTCACAACATTCTATGTGTTAGCCAATTATGTGATTCAAGAAATTCCATAATCTTTTCTAGGAATTTATGTGTCATAAAATTAAAATATGGTGTAGTAATTTTTAGGGGAATCTTATGAAATGGAATCTCTAACTTATGAGTGGAGAAGAAGATATGTTATTTCATTCCATGGAAGAAGAAAACCAGTTATGGAATAAATGTCTTAGTCACTTAATCCAAACTTCCTTAGAAGATTTGGTGAAATATAATCATGCTAGAGACATCCCTATATTATCACATGATCATACCATATGTGAAATCATTTATAATAAGGTAAGATCATTTGAAAGACACATAGGGAAAAAGATAAATGGTAAACAATATTTCTTAAGTTGAAGAATATTGATGTGTATAGACAAATTTCACTTATATCAATTGATGGGAGGAGATATTATGTTCCCTTATTTGATTATTATAGCAGAATGGCATGGTTTTAAATCATAAACCACAAATCTAAGGTGTTCAGTTGTAATAAAAACTTTTCAAAAGGAATTTGAGAAGATAATGGGTTTAAAATCTGGGATATCCAAATAGATAATTGAACAGATTTAACAAATTTCCAAGTGGATTATTATTTCAAGAATCTTGGGATAAGGCATCAAGTTTCAGTAGTAAGAACTACATATTATATTGAGTAGATGAGAAAATAAATTAGATTTTCAACAATAGGGTGAGAAAAACAATCATTGAGAAAGGCCTTCTAGATAAATTTTGTAAAGAATTAGTGATGACATCATTCAATAAATAAAATAGAGTGTTACTATGTCCATAATAATAGAAGACTTCAGATGAGATATGGTATCTAAATAAGCGACCATTGAAGTACTTTCAAGTCTTCAGAAGTAAGTGGTACATTGTCAATAATGAAAAACACAGAAATTTTGAAGCCAATGGAGATAAAGGGATATTTCTAGGATACTCAATGATAAGAAAAAAATATAAATGCTTTAATAAGTGTCTAGGAAATGTAGTCAAAATCCATGATGTAACTATAGTAGAAAATGAGAAGAAATTTCATAAAACACATTATCAGAATCAAGAGGTAGTTATGAAGAGATAAGTAGATCATGGGATGTTCCAGTTCTAGAGGTTGATTCAAAAGAATATTTAGATAACAGAAATGATGAGAATGAACCAATATATCCAAAAATATAAATGATAAGAGTTTAAATTGATAGTCCTAACATAATTGGTTATCAGACAGTGTCAGTGCCTACAAGGAGGATGAGGAATCTATAGGAAGCATCATAATTAACATAGCTATAGCCTAAATGTATTTATGAAGTTGTGGAAGATGATATTTTTTATTAGTCTATTAATGAATAGCTTGACAAAATTGATAATAATCACAACAGGGAGTATATTTTGAGACCAAATAATAAGAATTTCTTCAGTAATAAATTTTTTTCCCACAAGAAGAATAAATATGGAGGTGTGATTCAAAACAAAGAACTTCTAATGTGAAATGGGTACTCATATATAGAGGGTATCAATGTTGCTGAAACATTTTCACCTGTTTAAAGGGTGGAGGAAATCATATTATTCTTCACTATAATAATGAAAAAAATATTCAATATTTTCTAGATGAATGTTAAGTGAACATTTATTAATTATGTTCTAGTTGAAGATGTTTATATTGATCATCCATATGGTTTTATCAATAATGATGATGAGAATAGAGTTTTTCAGCTGGATAAGGCTCTATATGGGTTGAAGCAAGCACCAAGAGCATGATATTCAATACTAGATCAGTTTCTAAAGAAACTCGGTTTTTAGTGTGGTAGAGTTGATTACAATTTATATGTCAACCATGACAATAATAAAAGTATGGATGTGTTGTTATATGTTGACAACATAATATTCAGGTTATCAGATAAATATCAGTGCAAGATATTTTTAAAATTCATGAATAGTGATTTTGAGATGTCAATGATCAACGAATTATCATTTTTCAATGGTTTATAAGAGACACTAGGATTTAATGGAACATGAATTTATCAAGATAAATAATCCAAGGCGGTTTTTCAAATATTTGAAATTTATAATTCTAATGATTTGGTTACTCTAGTGGCTACTCAAATGAAACTATCCTGAGTTGATGAAGGTAATTCAGTAAATATCACAGAATAGAAGAAAATCATTAGTAGTCTGGTATAATTGATAGTGACAAGACATAATATTTTTTTTAATCATTCTAATCAATGAGGTATCAAATAAATATCAAGGAAAACCACTTTATTTTAGTAAAAAGAATACATAAGTATATCAAGGGTATAATGGAATTAAGTTTGATGTATAATGTCAAATATCAACAAGAGTTATTGGGATATATATATGAAGATTGGTTTGGTTAAGAAGATGATAGAAAATAAAAATTAGGTGGTACATTAAACCTTATAATATTATGTATTTAATGAAAATTTATGAATTAACATTTCATTTCACTAAGCTCTTTAGAAGATAAATATATTGTGTATACTAAATCTTGCATGCAGTTATTGTGGATGAAGCAGTAACATAATGATATGGGAGTTGAATTGGATTCTTCAATTGGAATCCATGGAAATAATTCAAGTGCAATATATATTATAAAAAATTTATTACATCACTCAAGGCTGAATCACATTGAAATAAAGTATCATCTTATCAAGGAGAAAGTTTACCATGTGCTTGTGAAGATGGAGAATGTGCCTACATAACTACAACTTACTGACATTATAATGAAGGCCATACCCTAATAATAATTTTAATGACATCAATTGGGTCATGGAGTTTAGTTGAATGCCTGTACTTGAAAAAATGTGGATGTAGGACCCCTCTTCCTGAGGTATGGTGTGTTTTTCTCTGATGTGTTGATTTGTGTTCTCTACCCTGTTGCAGTCCATAATGAAGTTCCTTTCAGGTTTGTTAATAAAGGTGGACAAATTATGGCTATAAAATGGGAGAAAAAGTCATAATCTTGATATTGTTCAAATAAGATAGGAGAAGCAAAGAATAACATTGAGATTTAAATTTTATACTGCCGAAGGTGATCGATCAAAGTTTATATATCACGACAACTGAGGTTTGTGATAAATGAAAATGAGTGCTGTTGGAATGAAATGAATTTATTAATTGGTTATATTTTAATTATAATATTTTTTATCATGCTAATCATGGATCAAGTGGGCTTAGAGTACATGTTGATTGATCCTTGATCACTATCTGAATTGTAAGAGGAGAATACTAATTGAATATTAATGAGGCTTTAATGAGGAATATAGTTGTCACTAAGACCAAAGGGGGAGATTCGTGGGAACAAATACCTCAAGACATAATCAAGGTTTTTTTGGTGTGATTTTGTTTGTTTACAAAGCCGTATGATAGGGAAGCACAACTCGCAAACTGTGAATCATAGTTTTCGGATTGCCAAGGAGGTTTGCAGAAGGAAAAATGGAAAAAGTGAAAAGGAACAGTTTATGTATAGAAATTCTTTATGGACCATAAAGTTCACTACATAGACCAAGTACGAAATAGTTTCCTAGAGGCTCATAATTCATAAGAGGCTTGAAGTTTATAGTAGGATCATCATTTGTGAAATAGAGGTAGCGATTTTAGGATCTTCAAGTGGTTTCCTTTATGGAAGGTATCAGCTGTTGTGATGAATGAAAGGCATTATGTAGACATCATAACATTATTAGTGGTGAAGGTTGTACACCATCAATGTTTTAGGTAAATCAGATTTTAATTTTTTTGGATCTATTTTTAATATAATTTCCTATAATAATATCATTATGTAGATAAAATCACATTAGAAAAGATTAACACTCCGGGAAGAATTCGGTAAAGTGTGAAAGAGTTCACGAGGGATAATTCTGAAAAGGAGAATAGTTCACAAGGGACGATTCTTTGAAGGATGAAGTAGTTCAATAGAATAGTACATTGATTAATCTTATGGGGGTATATATCTCACAAATGAAAAGTGTATGTTAAAGCTGAGGCAGTCTAAGGAGGAAGAGGTGGTATGTGAAGCCCTCGAACCACACGGTGCGACACAATTCTTGGAGGAAGGAAGGATATTCATGGAGTATTAAAAGATGATTTGTAGGCACTAAAATAGTTTTTGAAATAAATTTATGGTAACTAATAGGTCATGGAAAATTGGATTGCATCGATGGGTAAAAACTAGACTTCGATAGAGAATCTACCCATAGTTGAGGATATGTGCATTCATGAAAATGAAGGGACCATCATGTTAAAAAATTGTGGTTGAATCCTTTACAAAATAAGTGACAAGAGGAAGAGGAATGAAATGATATTTTCCACTGGTAGTGAGTTATAGAAAGAGACATAGGTAGTGACTCTTGGGAAATAAGTTATTTGACCCTAAACCTTGTAATGGTAGTGATCATGGGCATAGTTTTGATGTATCCCAAACCATGTAATATGGTAGTGGGATTTAGTGGAATTGGATCATTGAAACATTTCCATTGTATGCTACTAGGATGTATCCCAATGAGTGTGATCCATGTAAAATTTTTTTTGTCTTGTGAATGATTCCATTTTAGTTCATATAGTTCTATGGGAAGGATAGAAAAGATAATTTTTTCTTACAATGAAACAACATCCAAAGGGGTAGTTTTTTTAATATGTTATTCCTTGATTGACCCCCAATTAGTGTAATTATACTAATTAGGATAACATATACCAATGTTTTGGAAGAAACTGTTGGTATATGTACCTTAGAGAGACCTTATATTGACAGTTTTGGTAAAACCGTTGGTATAAGTATGATGGACTCACCCTATACCAACGGTTTTGGCTAAAACTATTGGTATATGTCCTTTATAGAGACCATATACCAATTTGTTTTGAAAAAGTGTCGGTATATGTCACATATATGAACTGATACCCATGGTTTTGGCCAAAACCATTGGAATAGGTCATCTATATAGACCTATAACCATGATTTTGGTGAAAACCATTGGTATTGGTCTATTATAGAGAACCTATATCAATAATTTTGGGAAACACCGTCGGTATATGTCTACTCTATACCAACGATTTTTCCAAAACCATTGGTATAACTGAAGACAACATGGATCATATACAAACAATTTTCAAATCGATAGGTATTGGTATCTATAATTTTTATGGATTCTATTGTCAAATAACATTAAATAAATTAAATGTTAATATACATGTGATTATATATATATATATACATATTTGTGAAATTGTGTTTAAAAAATCCATCTAAGGTTAGTGGTTATGTTTTAGGATTATAAATAGAAGTAACTAGGATAAAAACCCAACTAGATTTTATTTTTACATTAGATATACCAAATGGTTTTAAAAACCGTTGGTATAGGTTTTTCATATGAACTGTACAAATGGTTTTAAAAACCCATTAGTATAGGTGTATAGAGATTATTTTCCCAAAACTGTTGGTATAGGTCTATTCCAATTCCATAATATCCTAGGTACCTCCAAAATTTTAGTTTACAGTTTTTTTCTAGCAGTCCTTCCCGTAGCACTCCTATCTAGCTAATAGGAGACCCTGAGAAGAATATACTATTGTGGGACCAGATGGAGGAATATATGTCTCATAAATATGAATCTATAATTGATATATATATAGATTTATATGGAAAATACCACCCCACATTTCCCTGGCCCCTTTCCACTTCTGACAATGAGATACTATATGGTCTTGAGAAGGAGGGCATTCCTTATCTATGAAAAAACATTTGGGCTACATATCAGTGATTTAAGGCTTGACATATATCTTATCCATGATATAAGGGTCACATTAAGATAATCAAGATTATCTATTTTATACTAGACCAAGATGCTATATCCTTGTCCTGAAATCAAAAAACTAGAAAAAATTAAAAATAATGACTCCCCTTCAAAAATTTCATCACAACTCTTCAAAAACTAATCCCTAAACCCTCATAATGTATTCTTATTTGAGGATGGGGAATTAATAGTGTATTACACTTCATTTTGACCATGGAATTTTAGAGTGGCAGAGATATGACATCTTGTAATGATGTTGCCTCTGAAAAATTAGGATACAATGTAATTTATGAGCCAGTGGGTAACCACAATGAAATATCCCTTCTTCAATGATGCCATAAAATCACAATGGGGGGGGGGGAGATATCCATGAAATCATTGAACTGGTCCCCTTGAAGAAACATGAATGAATTTGAAACATCGAACATAAAATAGAGATAATCCCAAAAAAGTCCCAATTAAACTTACACTCAGCATGGGAATTCATTTCACCCAACTTATACATGAGCACAACTATGCTAAATCGATCAAATCGTAGTACACAATACTATAACATGTATTTATAAGTGAACCCAACCCTCATGATTATGGAATCTCTACGACCCCCTCCACCTCTCATATCATCCATTTTTGAGAGGATTCTAAACATCTCATTAGAATACACAAATCAACAATATCCAACTAGGTTGGGGGAATTTATATATCAATCACCATCACTAGGTTCATAATCCATAGATCAGGTCCACGTGAAATATATAATGATTCCATATCCACCCCATCACTCTAGGTTTGGGGGAATTTATAACTCAATGAACATCCCATGAATCATCAATTTCTCAACTAGATTCATATGATGCTAAAAAATAGGATTGACCAATGCCAATTGTGGCCTCTAATAGTCCTCAACCCTTAAGGATTCAAGATTTTTTTCATCATCATCACTGTAGAGGGAATTGGTCTTCTCTAGGTTGGGAGACAAATATCAATGGTCAACATCTCATTCATTCCTCTCGCTATAAGACAAACCTATTATACTCATGTCCCATTTAGAAATCACTACCAGAAAATCCCTCAAGGTCACTACACCCAAACTGAGAATGAAGGAATTTAGGATAAAGGAAATCAAACACCATTGGATTTGTAAGAACAAATAGTTTAATATTTCCAAGGGATCGAGAAAAGACCCTAATACAAGCACTAAAAAATTGTCCTGTTATGTAGAGATTAAGGGGACAACTACTATTTCTAAATATAACTTTGTGAATTTCATCACTATCAATACAATACATAATTTCTATTAAGATGTAATTAAGGGGGTTATAATATGGAAAATATACCCTAAGAGGAGGATCTAGCTACACCTTCTAAGGAAGGACATACCAGGAACCAGAGGAGGATCCAAAACCTAGAACCTCCAGATATATAATTTCCACCCCTATTACACAAAAATTCTAAATATAAAGTTAAATAAGTGGTACTACCCCAATTTTCACCTAGAAGAGATGATATTCCTTCCATGGAGGAGATAATTGCACTATATCGGGTTGGGATACACAATCTCAGACAACTCAACAAGGAGTTACTCTATGGAAACATTCTCATTGGGTATCATCTCCAAACAGAGAAGAATTTTCTTCTATTATATATTTAGTAAGATATGATACTCCTTAAAGAGAAGTATACAAGTGTCAGACTAGCTCTAGAACTTGGAATCCAATACACATCAATGAGGATGTCAAAAATGATCATGGCTTACCTATATTGGCATGAAATCCTCTCTATTTTATGAGTGATCATTCAGTACTTGGAATGAACATGAATTAATAGGAGATAAAAATTATGCCACTTAGTTAATCCATTCCTGCTCCATATAGGTGGGTGGAAGATCAAACATTACTAACTTCAAAACTACTTAATGCCATCAAGTCCATAAAAACATGAATGGAATCTATGGAAGAGAGACATGCACCAATGAATTATGAGAGAAATATATAACTTAATGAGTATATTGCACTATTACCTAACCCAATTTCTATAATCATACCTTCTCCACATTTGGTGGCATGAGATACCCTAAAAAATATCCCACACACATCATATATTGATGCAGTCTGATGATGGGACCTCGAGATCAATATGAGGTGAATAAGATAGTTTTTATTAACAAATATGATAAAAAAGTAATTTTGTTTGGTAAAATTGTCATCGAACATGTTCGATTTTTAGAAGGTTAAACCTTCATTATCAATTCATTTACCAGTTTAGCTCCAGTGTAAAGAGAACACAAATTTTCCACATAACTAACTGTAAGAAAAAATGGTAGGGTGAATGAATTCATATGTAGATGGAAAGGTTTTACCTACTCACCTATAATTCCACTCTTTTAGGAGAAATATCTAGATCTCATTACTAAAAATATCATGGAAGATTTGTATACAACTCACATCCCAATGGAATTTATTGGTGGATTCCATGAGTATGAATAAATTTCACAATGTTTGTAAGAATCCATTAAGAGGACCCAGGATAAGTCAATAATCTTGAACTCAACATAGGGAAAAAGGATTAGAAAAGTAAAAACTTCCACTGTTACACTTAAGATGGTAGAAGATCCCATTCAAGAACCTAGGAATTTCCCAAACCACCCTATTCCACTTATTGGGTGGAAAAAACCCCAAAATAATCCTCAACTAGAAGAGAAAAGGGATCAGTGTTAGGAAATATTTGAAGAATGGATGAATAAATCTTACTCATTAACAAATGAACACGACCTTGATTATTTCCTTATATCCATAAACAATGACATTCTCAAGAACCCATATCACGTGAATCCCAATGATGTCAACCTTATATATGTTCCTCACTACTAGCCTTTCCATTGAAGTCTAGGACACAATATCCCAGTTTTGTTCATTATATGACATGTTCTACAGGGAATGGTCAATTTTGGCATGGTGATGTTGGATAATTCCTTAGTATAGGTGGCATGAATTACTGTTTTTTATAAGAAAACATAAGGTTATTTGAAAAAAAAATCTTCATGTCATGGATAAATTTCTAACCATTGGATGAGTTAAAGGATAGTCAATCGAGCACATTCCACCCTGAGAGCATAGATTTTCACACCCATAATTGTTCCATCACTAGGGAGGTGAAAAAAATATTCCTCCTCAAGGTGGAAGTGACCATAAGGCATAAGAAGAGATAGTATAGGAAGATTCATATTCAGATTTTACATAAGTTCTTCCTCTTCTAGATATCATCAATATAACATACAAATCATGGGAACCACCCCACCAAAAAAATCCCTCATTGGAATAATATATCATGTTTGGTTATGATAATGTGATACAATTGGAAGACCCATTCCCTGATGATGGGTATACCACCGAGTATGATTCCCCCATACCTAATCATGGAATAGGAGGCCATATGTGCATGAATCGATGAAATAGGGGCCAATGCGTGCTAGGAATGACCCATAATTTCGGTAAAATATTCATAGATGAAATATATACAATCGATATCCTTGATAAATCACTCCAGAAATCCCAAAAGATACATGGATGTGTCTTAGAACTCTGTAGCAGTCATTTGTACCCAATTTTCCTACATGACCACCTAGACGGGGTGTGATTATCCGACCATCCCAAACAACTAGGAAGGCTATAATAACATGAATCACTAAAAACATCACCCATAAACCTCTTCAAAAAAAACCCACCCCTTCTTCCTTAGATGTCCCAAATATTTATCCACATAATAAAAAGAATACCTCATTGGGAAGTACCAACCTCTATAAAAAAGTATGAAATTCTAAAATAGAAGGATGTTGTCCTAGGAAAGATCACAATACTAGATGGACTCTATAATTCAAAATAACTCCATGAGGCACTTATTTAATCCCTCCAGATTCCATAGTAGTTCTAAATAGACCTTTTTTAGCTATGATTTATCAAGTAGAGACCATTCCATAAGAATTACATGTCACTGTCTTATTCATAGAACAAGAACATGAAGAGGAAATCTAGGGACTCATAAAACCCTTATATGTTTTAAGATGAATTGTAAATTTTGAAATTCAAGGTGCTTCGGTTGAAAATGGTTTTGGGATCATCCTCATCTTGATTAAGGCCCTTAAACATTTTGATTATAGAGAGGGAGATTTATCTCCCAAAATATGACCATTCAACGGTATGATGAGCATTATCAAAGACCACATAAGATAATAATGATAAAAACTATGTTTAGGGATCTCATATATAACATTTCTTCATTGTTTTCTAGAAATAAACCACATAAACTGTCTTTATTGGAAGTCCATGGATACACAACCACATAGAATTTCCTTCAACATATCATCAACGTTTTAAATACCCCTTTGATAGAATAGTAGGAATACTATATAGCGGCAACTCTCCCTAAGAGTATTGTGATGCCACATATGATGAATTATGATTTTATAAAAAGGAATAAAAACAAATTGTGGAAGAAATTATGTAGGATGAAGCCCCCATTTCTTGGGGAAACCCCTAAAAATCAATAGAATATGCTCAGTAGTAATCATGTTTTACCCATAAATCTGATTGAGGCGATTGAAATAATCCCAGATGTCTAAGCCCCTTCATTATCTAGTGAGAGTGTAGAATATATTCAGCTCTATAATCTTCCTAAAATTATTTTTCAGTATGTGATTCCAATATCTATTCCCATGGACACTCTCACCATGAATGTGAAAACAATTCCCTAATATTTTCATCTTCTCTTGAAAATGACACCATAGACTCCATGGTAGAAGAAGAAGAGGTTGAACTTAGGAAAACCCCTCTAGCATTTGTGGAAGGAATTGAAAGCAGTGCTTATGTACTCATGAAATTAAATTTGGGAATAATAGAAGACTCATGGACCATGCTGATTAGTTTCTCCATTCCTCTAGATGAGAAAGAGTTGTATATTTAATTTATAAATAATCATCAATATGTGTTTACATGGAATTATATAGAAATTTATGGGCTAAATCCATATGTGGAAATACAATATATCATCTTACATTACTGCCATCGATAATTCAAGAATATAGCTAACATAATTAACCCCTCTCATGCCACTAATTTAGAGACGTAAGTTGAAAAATTGATCAATGACAACTTTTATAAGAGTTAAAATACACATGATGGCTCACCAATATCATACATCTCAACAAAAATAATGGGAAGATTATGGTTGGATTGATTTTAAATACCATAATCAATGCTACCCAATAGATGAATTTTAATTTCCAATCACATAAATCTTGATAAATATATCTATTGGCTTCCAAACCCATTCCTTCATAGATGGGTACTTAGGGTACAATTATAAAACAATGTTCACTCATGATGAGGAATCCACTACCTTTAGGGAACCCTAGGGGATCTTTTTCTCTCAGTTCATTCCCTCTGTATTAAAGAATGCTGGAGCTAATTATCAATGCATCATACACATACTTCTAAAATAAACTTATTTGAATAGAAAAATTTTACATCAAGAACTTGGGGGGTTAAATATCATCAAGGATGTCTTCACATCATAGATCTTCAAATAGTGTTCAACCATTTACGAAAACACAGTTTGATGATTAATCTATTTATATACACTTTTAGGTTAACATTAAATGAGTTCCATGGTTTTTTTTGTACATCACTATGACATTTTCGTTAACCCCAATATAATAAATGAAATCTTGGTGATGTCACCCCATCAAAATCTCAATTATATTAGGGGAATCCAAGGAAACCTCCCTTAAATTTGGTATTTCGTGGAAAAAATGTCTATAAAATCTCTCCCCTTCACCAAGATATTGAACAAAGGAACCACCAATCAATGGGATGAGAAATTCAAAGAATACATTGACAGTCTCCCGTATCACCTTCTTCACCCACTGAACCTTATGCAGCTAGTGAAAGGAAACACACTAATCTTTTATATCACAACCCAACCCACGACGGGGCTCAACCCAAAACTAACCTAATCCATTCTCCATATGTCAGGTACTAGAATCCAATCATAAAATAATACCTAACTCAGTGAGCCCTTTTCCTCTGTACCTATATGTACACACACAATGATCTCAATGAAAAGTGTAGAGGGAAATAAAAAAATATGAAACACTCATATAATGTAAACCTAGAATGTATGAACATCAATATAATAAAAAATTACGATAGTGAAAAATAACAAGTAAAGGTGATATATAAACACCCAACCATAAATATTTCCCTTCCTAAAAATACTTAAAATGTAAATCTATGAGAGAGACAAACTACTGAATCCCAATCTACGACCACTATACACGATCCAAATTATTTGGATTCTCTTCTCCTATGAAGTCACGGTTAACATGTATGGAATATTCATAATACATGACATGCATTGGAAATGAATAGATAGGAGTGAGTATATACATACCTAGTAGAATTCCACAAAATATGAGTGAGAAGTAATAAAATATACAAAAGGAAAGGAAAGAAAGTAGATGAAATCTACTGTAAAAAAGAATAGGTCCACCCAAACCAAGAGTGAATGTAAGATCATCCAAACACAAGGGGATAAGAATGGTGAGTAGATGAACTACCCATCAAGTGTTTTCCACATATACTATGAGTGTATATTAATCTGACCATGAGAATATTAACACGAAAAGCATATGGCATACCCATACACCTTTTCCTCTCTTGGAAGGAGAGAAACCAAATATATAGTGTGGATATAGAAGAAGAATAGATATATTATTAGTAAAATAATACCAAATGAGAGAGTAAAGGTATTTACATCTCTCAAATAATTTTTTGAAGAAGAGTAGCCAACAGTTCCATAACAAATCCATCAATGATGCCCGTCATCTCACATGTATGCCTAAAAGTAACCATCCAAGTCAAGTCATGGCACATCACTATGCAGCACAGTTTAGGGACACAAAATCTAGGTAGGGAACTCATGCCTGGATACAACATGAGGGTTCCACATTAATAGTAATTGAGAAACTAAAATTTATATATACGCTAAAGTTACATCTAAATATCATCTTTTGAGAAACTCTACCCATGTAGATGGGGGGGGGGGTCCACTTTAGTGTCACAAGGACCCCCACCCATTCTAATGGGGGTCCCATTCTGTAAGGTAGAGGAACCGAACCCATAATGTCAAGGGTTTCAATATAATGGTTTAGGAACCACACCTTATCCAATAGGAAGATCCACTCTAGTCATTGCAGACCCTCTCCCTATATAATAGTGGGATTCCACTTTAATGATGAAGACCCACACCTTAGTAAAATATGGGGGTTCTTCTCTGGCCATAAAGGACCTCTCCCTACCATGAAGGGGGTTCCAATAAAAAGGGAGCTACAAGGGATCAATTCCATGCCACTGGTGGGTTCCACTTAAAGGATCAAGGATTCTACTACCCAGTTTTAATTTAGGGTAAAACTCATTAGTCTTTTGTGATTCTACCTAATTAGTGCCATCATTAGGGATCAAATCCATGAGTTCCACACCTAGAACACTCTACATCATATATCCAAATCCACATCCAAGGGAACCATAATGATCTATATGAAAAAATAATCTATATTGGATACTCACTTTGGAAAATCTGAGTACAAAAAAAGGAGATACAAATCGTTGAAGTTCCCTCTAAAGAGGTCAAGGGTTATAAAACATTTGGGTGGACCAACACGGTGTGTGTTTATGATCCACGACCCATCCATGTCCTTTAATGTAACAAATAAATTTCATCCCTTTTAGTAGTACACTATGTGTAGGTGGACTGCATGGCGTGTCTAGGCTATCTTAGACCGGGCATTGTCTTGCTTGTTGCATATTTTTACTTAGGTACACTATCATCTACTACCACATGAAACACTGCCTGTGTTATCCATAAAATTGGATTTCCATCCCATAAAGTTTACATGGTGTATAGGAGTTCTATGAGTTGTTTCATCCTTATGTTTTCTCAAATCCTATCCACCACTATTGAGGGTGCTATATGTCATGTGTTCATCCTTGAACACAAAGTTTACTCTGCATTTTCACAGATAGTCAGATCCAAAATCCATGTAGTTGATATAATAGTTTCACTTCCTTTCTCCATAGATATATCCTCAAAACCACATGAAACATGCAGATCTGAACCAGATCTAGCATTTCCAGCTACTTTTAACCGGAAATCATCCTCTGATGGATTTTGTGAGAACTCGTACATTGACGCACATACCAACACCTTCCATTGTTCATTAGTCAACAACCGATCATCCAAAAGATCGTCCTCACATCAAAAAAAATCCAAGCTTTAGTCTTATCCTCTCGATTTATACCTATTTTTCAATCTATCATGATTTCGAGGGTCCGATCGGGCACAATAATTCCTGTAAAGGTCGAATTGGGATATCGAGGTCCTACCATTATATAATGTGAATAGAAAATGGGAAAAATAAACCATTTTTTTAAATATCATTGGACATGTTATCTTGTACAATGATCATGAACATGGATATTGGGCTAGAATTCAATTGAATTATATCAATTTAACCAGTGCATAGGAGCAAGATTAGGACATAATTGGCGCAAATCTATAGAAGGGACCGATTCACTCAATAAAATTATTTTAAAGGGTATAAATAAAAAATTGACGAGACATAAACTAATTATGGGTTATTATTTGATAAATAATGAATCCTATTATGATCGGGACAAGTCATTCCATTTACTGCGTATTGATCAGATCTAATCCTACATGTCATTACCATTTGATGAGATCCGAAAATAGCTAAAGAAGAATGATCTATGGAATTATCCAAGTATTTATATAACCAACCCTAGAGAATTCATCTTGGAATCATTATTATTAAATTACCCATTTTATTAAAATTAATCAATTAAATAAATTTATTATTTAGTAATTTCATTAAATATAATGCTAATGAGTTAAGAGTCCAAATGCCCTATGCTGGCCCATTTTTAACAATCTTAGGTTAAAAACCATGTTAAAAACACAACCATGGTCTCATATTTCTGATATAATCTTCCATTTATGATTTATCATACTATATTTAAGTAGATGTATAGATGAAATATAAATTATACTTAACATATTTTTAAAATTAATTCTGGACATTCTGAGATTTAGAATTACATGATATACCAGCATTTAGCTCAAAAAATATATATAGAAAATTTTCAAAATCTAATAATGAATATACCGAGTCTCTACATAATTCCATACTTCATGTTTTTCATCTCGGAAAAGGAAAAAAAACAACATTGGCTACTAAACCCGCACTTGGTTCTCCCTCTCTGAGAAACAATCCAATATGTTCCTATGTTGCAACCACACGTAGACGAAAGTTATTGTCCATCCATACAGTTTCCTCTCCTACTGATCCTCAATCGCCACCAGTTTCTCCTCAAAGGTGGATCTAATCTTAATTTCTATATCTACCTATTCAATAATGTGAGTGGGGTCTTGAAGGTATTTCCTCAACTATGACACGAGGGAGACATTGTTCACCCTATCCAGCTGTTGGGGTTAGGTGATGCGGTAAGAATCTTTTATAGCCTTTAGCCTGATCCAGAACTACCCAATAAACCATATGGGTATATTTACTCATTGAAAAAAACTCTAAAATCCATATCAAGGAGACACTTAGGAAAACATGGTCTCCCTATTATTAACTCCAAGGGACTACGATGGTGATTTGTGTATGATTGTTTTCATCTATGGGCCATCGTCATCCAATCTTGGATGACCTGAACCTTCTTTATTGTCACTTGCACCATCTATGGGCCCACAATATATTTCTCACTAATATCTTTCAAAAAAATAAGGGCAACCTGTAGGGCCTCCCATACAGGTCTTAAAAAGGTTTCTTGCTAATAATAGAGTGGTATCTATTGTTGTGTGAAAAATCTACCAAGGGCTGATGATCCTCCCAACTCTAGCGGTAGTCTAACATGAAAGCACTTAGAATATTATTAAACACCTAGATAGTGTGCTCAGTCATCCTATTGGAATAGGGGAGAGGATGTATTCATCCTCATTTGGTGTCCAAAATTCCTCCCACAAGGCTCTCTAGAAAAATATCGTAAACTAAGAATCATAGTCAGAGGAAATCCTATAGGGGACCCCATGGAGGAGAATAATCTCTCATATGTAAAACTACCCCAAAATTTACACCAAACTCTTCTAACTTAATGAAGTTAAGTTTGATGACATCATGATTTCATCGACTATCACCAAGATAGTGTCAGGTCCCTTCATTTTTCATGGAATCACTATAAAAACATTTGGATTTTCCATCCCTTATTCACTCTGGTATCTCAAGGGGCTACGCCAAACCTATCGGAACATAGTGCTCAGTCTTCAACTGTTGACAGGTGAGGCACCGATAAATGAATTTATCTATGATATGTTTCATGTAAGTCCACAAAAAATTCCACTGATGGTCTATATACATCTTCCCCGCACCAGTATGTACATGTAGGGAAAAGTGTGGAAGTATCACATCACACCATCTCGTATCATGACTAGAATAATTATCTTCCCTTGGAACATGATGACATGATTCCCTCCATCATAATATCAATTTGGTGAGTTTTATATAGATATATAGTAATGTAAGAACTCTAATTATATGTCCCCCAGCTGTGAATTTCTCACATTATCGAGAACTGAAGGAGTTAACACCATAAACTTCAGAAAATCTATACCATCATGTTCCACTAGGGTCAGCTATAGGAAATCTAACTGATCTGAATCATCCTACACCATGATATCTAGGGACATAATACTAAGGGAATATTATACTATGTTTATATTCCATGAAGTATAGACTATCTTGAATTCATATTTATTCCATAACATTAACTCTTATTGTTGTCGCATGTTCAGGTCTCTCTACATAAAGACATACATGAGACTCTGATCGTCTGAGTAGACCAAAAATCACTCCCCCAAAAGGTAGTGCCATCACATAAGTATGGAGGAGACCATGATATCCATCTCTATATCACGAGTTTCATATTTTTTATCATGGGGTATCAAATACCATGACTTGTATGAGATAAATACTTGTCGTTACATCAACGTGAAGCAATGATCAACTCCTGAGGTATCTCAATACACTACAAACCACATACATTCCTATATTAGTCTCAAAATTATATCACTATTTATCTTCAACAAAAAACTCCTATAATTCCCTGTGGAACTTCTCATACCAGGTTAAAAAACCCTTTACGTGTTAGGGTAGTCAAAATGGATGAAATTTTATAGAATTATACAACAAAACTCTTGTAATACCCTAGCATGGAAAGCGGGATTCTCACCTCTGAATCAAACATCGGTGGATCCCAAGAAATAACTGCATCAATATTTGATGGTTCCATGACTAAAGCATGATAAGAAATGACTTTTCCTAGAATGTGAAACTCATGAATCCATAATTGAACCTTCGAGAGCTTCTTGTAAAGTTGGTTCTCTCGAAGAAAATCAAGAATCATCTTCAAATTCCATGCATGATACGCCTTTGATGTATAGTAGACAAGTATGTCATCAATGATGGTAATAAAAACTTGTCTAATTAAAAGTTGATGACCGATTTCATCAAATCCATAAACATGGTGGGGGAATTTTTCACACAAAAATGAATCACTAGGAAATGATAGTGTCCACAGGGCCATCATAATGCCAACATTGGGATATCATCCATATGAACCTGAAAATGGTGGTGTTTGGACCTGAGATCGATATTTGAGATCCATGTTGTGCTTCAAAACTAGTCAAAGAGGTAATTAATTCACATCAAGGGGTACTTGTTCTTTATTAGGTCCTGGTTCAAGTGACGATAATCTATGCATCACCACAATTTTCCTTCCACCATTTTTATGAACAAAACTGGATCTACCCATGAGGACACACTGGGTCTAACACAAGATTTGTCTGAAAGGTCCTCCAATGACAACTATTTCTCCCAGATCTCAGTAGTGGCTATCAGATATGCCATAGAAGATATTGTTGTTGTCTCTAGATTACATTCAATGAAAAAATCCATCTCCTAACATGGAGGTAGTCCCAGAATGACTGTAGGGCAGACGTCCACATAATCTATCATAGTTTAAGGAACCTAGTTGTGTGAAGATACTATTTCACCAAGGTCTATACTCACTTAATTATGGGATATAGCCTTATTATCAAAGAATAAACATTCCCTTCTATGATATCTCTCTTTCTAGAAAAGGAGAATCTCATCCCATCCGTGCATAGTCATCTAACTTGTCTCCGGTGATAGTAGATATTGTATCAGAAAATGAAAACTCAATCCATACACAAGAAGATGTCATGGGGTTGTATTGTGATTAATAAAGGTCACATGTTAACATCTATCAATCAAGTTATAGCTCCCACAACTAGAAGATTAAATATCCATCGGAAGCGTTCCCTATAGGAACCATAAGACAAAGATGATGTGCTATCAACCCAACGAGGAGATCTATCTCTCACACAAGGAGTATAGATTTAAAGGAATGATTGAAAACGATGTATAATAGTAGTGAATCAAGTGTATAAAATACATATATCATATCTCTGATAATCTCATGCATTGTGGGGTCATAAACCTCTATAGCATGCAGTTTTCTATGTCCTCAGCTACTAGATCCCTAAAAAAGATGTGGGATACTAGGGTTGGTGGCGGAAGGATTTCCTAGTGGAATACACCATGAATAGATTCTACAACTCCTCTTCCATATCTACCTCCCTGGGGACCAGTGTCACGACCCCCTCCCCACAAAGTGTACCCCTCCTGGGCCGGCAATGTGAAAAGGGAGATAATGACCCCCGAGTCCCGCCTCCAGTAGGCCCCGGGTTGGCGACTAGCACCGAGGGTATAATACACACACAAATGGGAGGCATTACCCTCTCAGAGAACACATGCAGAAGAGAGAGATAGAATAGAATCCAACCAACTCCAACTCATAACTGAAATGTAAAAGAAACCCAAGTACATATATGAAATGTCATGAAAAAGTACTACAACTGAAAGGGGAAACTAAAAGTACCCAAAAGAAAGTAAAACGGCAGCGACCACAAGCCCGAACAGCTCCTCCTCCAACCGCAAGCTAGTAGTAACCAGCTTGATCTCCAACCTGCTCCAAGTGACCTGAAAAACAGTTTATATGTACATAGGGTGAGTATAACAGTATACTCAGTAGGATCCTCCCCAAGCCTCTCGTGCAAAAGTAAAGAAAGCATGCTAAAGCCCAGTGAACAACAAGTGAAACTAACTCGTCACCTAAACAGGTATACTATGTTCCCAACCTCACCATGGCTACTCTCACCAAGTAACACATACAAGAATATAGCATATAGTAAAGAACGTCAAGGGTACCCCGCTACTACTTCCCCACTGGTTTGCCGCTTTGCCCCAACGACATACGTCCTGTGCATCTCTCTCCAAAGGCTTGCCCGTATCAATATGGGTCAAGCTCCACAATCTGCACCACTTGCACCACATAGGCTTGCCCGCAGACACCTGGGCTAAGCTCCACACAATCCTCACAACCAAAAGTAACCAGGTAGTTTCCGGGAGCCACCACAGCTCGCATAACGTGTATCATACGTCGGGTATAATACCTGAAGCCATTACAGCCCATACACCGAGTAAGGATCCTCAAGCCATCACAGCCTATACACGTTACACCTATAGTAGTCCATAGGATACTATATCCAGAATATATGTGTGTGAAATAACCACAAGCCATTACAGCCCTCTACACACATATATGGGTAAAACTAACCACTGTGCCTACCAGCACTAAGATCTACCAAGAGAAGAGAGCGGGGCCAAAGGGGGTAGTCAGCCATTCAACCTCCCATCAGAATGTTGGGGAAAACACCCCCCCAGGGCTCAGAATCCCCGGGGTGTCAGTTGCCCTTACCGACAGGGTGGAGTAGCGTATAGAAACACAAAAAGTACAGAATATATAAGTAACTCACATCCACACTATGGGCATTACCTAGTCTTAGATACAACTGCAGCTAACGTCTCTCAGACTCCAGGCTGCTACTTCTAAGACTAGGTATCCTATAAGCACACAACCAATTGAAGAGCTTTATTAGATTACTCCATTCTCATTTATCAGTTCCACTGTACATTAGTTAATTCTTTAAGCATTAATTAAGATTGAACAATTCCACATTAAACTGAAATGGCGTCACTTTCAAAAACAACTGCTCCTTTTTAAGATTCACATCACCTTTAAATTCTAGCATCTCCATCCCCGTGGATTTTCACCATTTAATCAAACATTCAATACAGAAATACTTTTCCACATTCCCAGGCATTCTAGAAAAACATCCTATGCTTCTAAACACAAAGGAGGCTCAACACGGTGAGTAGATATACTACCCGTCGAGTCTTTGCCGCCTATAGAAAGAGCATAGACCCATCCTCCATCGAGAGGCTAAACACGGAAAGCACGTGGCATACCCCGCGTGTCTTCGCCTCCTTCAGAATGAGGGTAAGCAAGACCAGTTGCCTTGAGCAGTGGGGAAAAGCAAAGCAGATTAACATTCAAGAAAACCACAAGCAACCAGCAAACACATCCGTCCCATTCCATCACCCCCGGTGTCCTCCCTGACACCCATATGCATAAACCGATGCATCTCGCCACACTAGGCATCATCTGCTGCCACAACTATAAGGCCTCCATGCCTCCACATCTCACAACAACCATCCAGGCTCACATCACAGCACAAGCAGCAGGAAAACAAACATCACAAAATGGGCTTTCGGCCCTTTAACAAACAAGAGGGTAACTCAGAACCCTTTTTGAAATTCCCACATAATATGTTCTCTAAACCATATTGAATTAACAGATTTGTTATTCGTAGGTTCCAATCATGGATACCTAATCAGTAAGCTATCACAATTAAATAACCATGCTTACTTCCCTAATTTGATTATCCTCAAATTAGAACAACTACAACAACGACAACAACCAGATTAATTTACATGCCTCTTTATCTTTAGCCAATTAATCAACAATTAATTCCGGCTTTACGTTCATTATCAATTTCAATCATGAAGGAACAACAAAACAAAGAAACATAGATATCACTATATCTAGGAAAACATGAGGCAAACCGTCATTACGGTATAAAGCAACAGCATGCGATCAACCCATTATTTTAATCCGGTTCAAGTATTTAATTAGGTCAATTTCATTGTGATCCAAAGAGATAAATCATGCTAATTCTACGATTGCACATATACAATTAGAGAAGCCATGAATCCCCTACCTCGAAGAGTTCTTGACGTCCTTTATCCACACAGCAGGTCACGATCCTCCCCTCGCGACAACTTATGTGGAAGAATGATCGACACAGCTTGGTTGCATCCAACAGAGCGGAACTGATCCTAGGAGTAAAGGTTGATTGTGAAACTACTACGGGAAGTATTGAAAGGTTCTAGTGCCTCTTAATCGAGAACAAAGGGAAAGAACCAGGAAGAATGATATCTCGTCCCTTTTTAAGATTTAATGGGGCGACGGTTTAAGATCCGGTTAATTCTCCATTAAAAACGGATCGCATTAACCCACGCGGTTTGACCAAGTAAAACATTCCAAGACTTAGGAATAATTAATATAGGATTTATGGAATTTGAAACGGCCTTAAGAGCCCTTAAAATAAGGCTTTAAATGTATTTTACGTCAAAGGAAACGTCAAAAGGGGCAAAACTGTAGGAGTCTGGAAACACTGTTCACCCACCGTTACTGTACATGAAACTGATCTGTGAAACTGATCTGTCACACCAATCTGTGAAACTGATCTGTGAAACTGATCTGTCACACCGATCTGTCTCACCGATCTGTCTCACCGATCTGTGAAACTGATCTGTGAAACTGATCTGTCACACCGATCTGTGAAACTGATCTGTGAAACTGATCTGTCACACCGATCTGTCTCACCGATCTGTCTCACCGATCTGTCTCACCGATCTGTCTCACCGATCTGTGAAACTGATCTGTCACACCGACCTGTCTCACCGATCTGTCTCACCGATCTGTCTCACCGATCTGTGAAACTGATCTGTCTCACCGATCTGTCTCACCGATCTGTGAAACTGATCTGTCTCACCGATCTGTGAAACTGATCTGTCTCACCGATCTGTGAAACTGATCTGTCTCACCGATCTGTCTCACCGATCTGTGAAACTGATCTGTCTCACCGATCTGTGAAACTGATCTGTCTCACTGATCTGTTACTGTTCATAAAACTGGAAACACTGTTCACAGAACTAGAAAATTGGCAAAGTGTTGGGGATAAGTCCCCTTGACCTCCCGGAACACCTCCAACACCAACATTTCACAAAGTAATGGACCAGAGAGGTCCGGGCCATTACATTAGATACCTCTCAAAACATTCTCGTCCTCGAGAATTAAAAACCAACCCAGAAGAAAAGAGGGGTCCGAACAACCACCCCATAAGATACCTCTCAGGGGAAAACCACCATGAGTTGTTCGAAAGCTGGAACAAAACTATGACATCCGGGAACAAACAATCCATACCCAAACAATTCATTCACAACATCACATCAAAGGTACATAAATAAAACATGAAAGGTGCAACCACAGAGAAAACATCATTACATGAAAAGAGTTAAACATTAAACAACTCTGGGTACTGAGCACGTATCTGTGAGTCACGCTCCCAGGTACTCTCCTCCATGCCACCGTGTCGCCACAAGACACAAACTAAAGGAATAGAACGCCCACGCAACACCTTCTCCTTGTGGTCTTGGATCTCCACAGGTCGCTCCTCGAAGGTTGCATCATCATCAATATCGATCTCTCCCCAATCGATAACATGAGATTCATCATGAAGATAATGACGGAGCTGCGATACATGAAAAACATCATGTATCCGACTCATCCGAGGGGGAAGTGCTACTCGATATGCCACAGCTCTAACACGAGCTAACACCTCGAAAGGCCCAACAAAACGGGGAGAAAGCTTACTTCCGCGACCAAACCTTCGCTGCCCACGACGGGGAGTCACCTTCAGAAACACATGATCCCCAACATTAAACTCTAAGGGTCTCCTTCTCTGATCCGCATAAGATTTCTGACGATCTTGTGCTGTCTTCATCCTCTCACGAATCACTTGAACCATCTCCGTCGTATTCTGCACTAGTTCTGGTCCGAGAATTGCTGACTCTCCGACCCCAGTCCAGCACAACGGAGAACGGCATGGCCGGCCATACAAGGCTTCAAACGGCGCCATGCCGATGGTAGAGTGAAAACTATTATTGTAAGCGAACTCTACCAAAGGTAAGTGTTTCACCCATGAACCTCCAAAATCAAGAACACAAGAGCGCAACATGTCTTCAAGAGTTTGGATGGTTCGCTATGTCTGACCATCCGTTTGAGGATGAAAAGCAGTGCTAAGGCATAGTTGAGAGACAAAAGCATGCTGGAGACCTCTCCACACCCTCGAGGTAAAACGAGGGTCTCGATCAGAAATGATCGTCTTAGGAACTCCGTGAAGCCTCACCACCTCCTCCAAATACTGCCTCGACAAAACCTCCACTGAGCTCGACTCCTTGATTGCTATGAAGTGGGCCGATTTAGTTAAACGATCCACTACCACCCATATAGCATCATTTCCTCCCGGAGCTCGAGGTAAACCTGTAACAAAGTCCATTGAGATGTCCTCCCACTTCCACTGAGGAATCTCTAAGTGCTGGAGAAGACCACCAGGAACACGGTGTTCGGCCTTCACCTTCTGGAAGACTAAACATCGAGACACACATTCTGCAACTGAACGCTTCAGCCCAGGCCACCAAAACTGACTCCTCAAGGATCGATACATCTTCGTCACACCAGGATGTACAGCTAAGGGCGAGCTATGGAACTCTCAGAGAACCGTCTCGCGCATCGCCAAGGGAACAAAAAGCCTGTCATGATACAACACTCGGTGTTGTTCATCCTCTGACCAACCATCAGGGGCCTCCCCACAAACAACTCTGTCTCTCAAAAATTCCACCTCCAGATCACCCAACTGAGACTCTTCCACCTTTTGCATCAGGGATGACTGCACCGTCATCTGGAAAAGACAACCTCTTCCTCCAACTTCTCCCATATCAAGATGCAAAGCTGCTAGCTCTTCCATCCCTCTCCAGGAATCACCAGATTCACGCACAACATCATTACGTGACTTTCGGCTCAGTGCATCAGCAACAACATTTCCCTTCCCAGGTGTATACGATATTTCGAAGTCGTATTCCTGCAAGAACTCCATCCACCGACGCTGCCGCAAGTTCAAATCCCGCTGAGAGAAAACATACCTCAAACTCTTATGATCGGTGAAAACCACAAAGAGCTCTCCAATGAGGTAATGTCTCCACAACTTCAGCGCAAACACCACGGATGCCAACTCAAGATCATGGGTGGCATAGTTGCGTTCATGGGGATGCAACTGCCGAGACCCATAAGAAACAACTGACCTCTGCTGCATGAGAACACAGCCTAGCCCCAGATGTGAAGCATCACAGAAAACATCAAACTGGACTCCCTCCGTTGGAAGACAAAGGACTGGAGCACTTACCAACTTCTCCTTTAGATACTCTAAAGCTGTCTGACACTGATCAGTCCATATGAACGCTTGATCCTTCCTGGTCAAAGCTGTCAGAGGAGTCGCAACTCGGGAGAAATTAGCCACAAACCTCCTATAATAGCCTGCGAGACCAAGGAAACTTCGCACCTCTGACACGGTCTTGGGGGCTGGCCAAGACACCACTGCTTCTATCTTCGAAGGATCCACAGCTACTCCCTGTTGGGACACAACATGTCCCAAGAAACGAACTTCTCGAGCCCAGAACTCACACTTGGAAAACTTCCCAAACAACCGATGTTGGCGAAGAACTCCCAAAACGGCTCGTAGATGCTCTGCATGCTCTTCTTCAGATGTGGAGTACACAAGGATGTCGTCAATGAAAACCACAACAAACTTGTCCAAGAATTCACGGAACACAGCATTCATCAACCCCATGAAAACAGCTGGAGCATTTGTCACGCCGAATGGCATTACAACAAACTCATAATGCCCATGACGACAGCGGAAAGCAGTCTTCGGGATATCCTCATCCTTTACACGCATCTGATGATATCCTGACCGCAAGTCGATCTTTGAAAACCAACTTGCACCCTTCAGTTGATCGAATAGGTCATCAATCCGCGGGAGAGGATAACGGTTCTTTATTGTCACTTTGTTTAAGCGACGATAATCGACGCACAACCGCAAACTGCCATCAGCCTTTTTCAAGAACAAGACTGGTGCACCCCACGGTGACACACTTGGCCGAACAAAACCACACTGCAATAGACCATCGAGCTGAATACGTAGCTCTCGTAACTCAGAAGGGGCCATCCTATATGGAGACATAGAGATGGGAGACGCTCCTGGCTGTAGCTCGATCCCAAACTCGATCTTCCGTCGAGGGGGTAAGGATACAACCTCTTCTGGAAAGACATCAGGGTACTCTTCTACGACCCTAGGAAACGCCAGCTGTTGAACCTCTGAAGAACTCAGCATCATCCCAGCCATCATGGATGATAAGGATGAAACTCTTCTATGACTCATCCGAGGATCTCTCTCACCAACAAACACTACTTCCTCTCCATCTTCATCAAAGAAAACGACCTTCTTCCTGTAGCAATCCACAATAGCCTGCACCGAATACAACCAATCCATGCCGAGGATGACATCATATGGTTGTATTCGTAAACATAGGAAATCTCCCCAAGAGCGGTGCTGCCCCAACACTAGCTCACAGTCTTTACATACTTCAGACAAGCTAGCTCGACCTCCAACTGGCGTAGTCAACGCCAAGGGCACTGGAAGCCTCTCTACCTCAAGTCCCAAAGCGTGGACAAGGGTAGGGGATATAAAGGAGTGTGTCGCTCCTGAATCAAACAAGGCATACACCAAGGTAGAAAACAAGCAAAGGGTACCTCGGACGACGTCTGGCTCGCCTGGAGCTGGCAACGCTAGAGCATGAAGCTGACCACGACCACCTCCACGGCCTCTCTGACCCTGATGACGACCACCACCACGGCCGCGCTCTGCTCTCTGAGGACGGGGAGCGTCATGGGGCTGTCCTCTGCCTGCTCCATCTACCCTCTGGTGATCTAAAGCTGGTGCAACCTGCTGCTGTTGCCTCGGCTGGAACTGCCTCAACGGAGGAACCTGGAGTGGAGCGCCTGGTGCACGATGACTGCTCTGAAAAGTTGGGCACTCCCGCTGCTGATGACCACGTCCACCACAAGAAAAACAAGCGCCTAATCCCTTGGCATAGGTCTGAGAGTTGCTACCTCCGGAGAAATGAGATGGGAAGGGCCGGGACCTACCCCCAGGTGAACGGAAACTCTTCTGTCCTGAAAACCGGGAACCCCGGACCACAGCTCTGCTTCTTGAGGAATCATGACGATTCCCCTCTCGTGACGATCCGGTCCTAGCCAAAGTCCTCTCAACAACCTCTGCCCTCGCCAGCACCTCAAGATATGTCTTCAGCATAAATGGGGTGACCTGACGCTGGATCTTTGGACGCAAAGCCTACTCGAAATGCCTCGCCCTGGCCTCATCATCTGGTAACAGGTCTGAAGCATATCGTAGAAGGTTCCTGAAACGGATTCCAAACTCCCGAACACTGGAGCTCCCCTGTCGAAGGGTAAGAAGCTCCTGGCGACTGGATGCCTTCGCAGTCGAAGAAAGAAACTCGACTCTAAACCTGTCTCGAAACTCCTCCCATGAGATCGCTGACTCCTCACGATCCCCGAGGAACAAGAACCACCACTGTCTCGCTGCTCCACGCAACATCGTCACAACCAAGGACACCCAGTGTTCCTTCCGAGCACGAATCGAACTGAAGCCTATCTCGACCTCCTCCAACCAGTCTTCTGTGACTGCATCTGAAACGGAGCCCTCGTACTTCTATAGACTCTGGCGCTGAAACTCTCGGAGTGTCTTCCTCCAAGTGTCATCGTCGTCAACCTCTACCCGGCGGCGATCTGCTGGAACAGCCTGCTGGGCACCTTCTGCGCAAACCTGACGGGGACACCGACCTGGAGCCATACCTGTAAAATAACAATCGTTAGAGCTCCTAAGCCTGGAATATGGAAGACTCAACATTAATTAATTAATTATTTTGTTTTATTAATTTTAGGTTACCTATCCCAATGTCTACCCATTCAATCACATGCGCAAGGAATAATGATGCATGATCCTTTCCTAGGTCTCTACCCTGCAACCAGTATCACTTTGTTTAGTAGCAATCGTAAACTTAAAGGTCCGTGCAACAGATCATAGGGGGCCCTGAACGCCTATGTCTCTGCCGGTCTCCAGTGTTTACCCCACTTGCTAAACATGAATGACACCGTTGCCCTACCATCCCATGCATCCTCACCTGTGCCTAACTCCAAACTCCATCCTATCCCTCGACCAGACCTCTGATACCACTCTGTCACGACCCCCTCCCCACAAAGTGTACCCCTCCTGGGCCGGCAATGTGAAAAGGGAGATAATGACCCCCGAGTCCCGCCTCCAGTAGGCCCCGGGTTGGCGACTAGCACCGAGGGTATAATACACACACAAATGGGAGGCATTACCCTCTCAGAGAACACATGCAGAAGAGAGAGATAGAATAGAATCCAACCAACTCCAACTCATAACTGAAATGTAAAAGAAACCCAAGTAAATATATGAAATGTCATGCAAAAGTACTACAACTGAAAGGGGAAACTAAAAGTACCCAAAAGAAAGTAAAACGGCAGCGACCACAAGCCCGAACAGCTCCTCCTCCAACCGCAAGCTAGTAGTAACCAGCTTGATCTCCAACCTGATCCAAGTGACCTGAAAAACAGTTTATATGTACATAGGGTGAGTATAACAGTATACTCAGTAGGATCCTCCCCAAGCCTCTCGTGCAAAAGTAAAGAAAGCATGCTAAAGCCCAGTGAACAACAAGTGAAACTAACTCGTCACCTAAACAGGTATACTATGGTCCCAACCTCACCATGGCTACTCTCACCAAGTAACACATACAAGAATATAGCATATAGTAAAGAACGTCAAGGGTACCCCGCTACTACTTCCCCACTGGTTTGCCGCTTTGCCCCAACGACATACGTCATGTGCATCTCTCTCCAAAGGCTTGCCCATATCAACATGGGTCAAGCTCCACAATCTGCACCACTTGCACCACATAGGCTTGCCCGCAGACACCTGGGCTAAGCTCCACACAATCCTCACAACCAAAAGTAACCAGGTAGTTTCCGGGAGCCACCACAGCTCGCATAACGTGTATCATACGTCGGGTATAATACCTGAAGCCATTACAGCCCATACACCGAGTAAGGATCCTCAAGCCATCACAGCCTATACACGTTACACCTATAGTAGTCCATAGGATACTATATCCAGAATATATGTGTGTGAAATAACCACAAGCCATTACAGCCCTCTACACACATATATGGGTAAAACTAACCACTGTGCCTACCAGCACTAAGATCTACCAAGAGAAGAGAGCGGGGCCAAAGGGGGTAGTCAGCCATTCAACCTCCCATCAGAATGTTGGGGAAAACACCCCCCCAGGGCTCAGAATCCCTGGGGTGTCAGTTGCCCTTACCGACAGGGTGGAGTAGCGTATAGAAACACAAAAAGTACAGAATATATAAGTAACTCACATCCACACTATGGGCATTACCTAGTCTTAGATACAACTGCAGCTAACGTCTCTCAGACTCCAGGCTACTACTTCTAAGACTAGGTATCCTATAAGCACACAACCAATTGAAGAGCTTTATTAGATTACTCCATTCTCATTTATCAGTTCCACTATACATTAGTTAATTCTTTAAGCATTAATTAAGATTGAACAATTCCACATTAAACTGAAATGGCGTCACTTTCAAAAACAACTGCTCCTTTTTAAGATTCACATCACCTTTAAATTCTAGCATCTCCATCCCCGTGGATTTTCACCATTTAATCAAACATTCAATACAGAAATACTTTTCCACATTCCCAGGCATTCTAGAAAAACATCCTATGCTTCTAAACACAAAGGAGGCTCAACACGGTGAGTAGATATACTACCCGTCGAGTCTTTGCCGCCTATAGAAAGAGCATAGACCCATCCTCCATCGAGAGGCTAAACACGGAAAGCACGTGGCATACCCCGCGTGTCTTCGCCTCCTTCAGAATGAGGGTAAGCAAGACCAGCTGCCTTGAGCAGTGGGGAAAAGCAAACTAGATTAACATTCAAGAAAACCACAAGCAACCAGCAACCACATCCGTCCCATTCCATCACCCCCGGTGTCCTCCCTGACACCCATATGCATAAACCGATGCATCTCGCCACACTAGGCATCATCCGCTGCCACAACTATAAGGCCTCCATGCCTCCACATCTCACAACAACCATCCAGGCTCACATCACAGCACAAGCAGCATGAAAACAAACATCACAAAATGGGCTTTCGGCCCTTTAACAAACAAGAGGGTAACTCAGAACCCTTTTTGAAATTCCCACATAATATGTTCTCTAAACCATATTGAATTAACAGATTTGTTATTCGTAGGTTCCAATCATGGATACCTAATCAGTAAGCTATCACAATTAAATAACCATGCTTACTTCCCTAATTTGATTATCCTCAAATTAGAACAACTACAACAACGACAACAACCAGATTAATTTACATGCCTCTTTATCTTTAGCCAATTAATCAACAATTAATTCCGGCTTTACGTTCATTATCAATTTCAATCATGAAGGAACAACAAAACAAAGAAACATAGATATCACTATATCTAGGAAAACATGAGGCAAACCGTCATTACGGTATAAAGCAACAGCATGCGATCAACCCATTATTTTAATCCGGTTCAAGTATTTAATTAGGTCAATTTCATTGTGATCCAAAGAGATAAATCATGCTAATTCTACGATTGCACATATACAATTAGAGAAGCCATGAATCCCCTACCTCAAAGAGTTCTTGACGTCCTTTATCCACACAGCAGGTCACGATCCTCCCCTCGCGACAACTTATGTGGAAGAATGATCGACACAGCTTGGTTGCATCCAACAGAGCGGAACTGATCCTAGGAGTAAAGGTTGATTGTGAAACTCCTACGGGAAGTATTGAAAGGTTCTAGTGCCTCTTAATCGAGAACAAAGGGAAAGAACCAGGAAGAATGATATCTCGTCCCTTTTTAATATTTAATGGGGCGACGGTTTAAGATCCGGTTAATTCTCCATTAAAAACGGATCGCATTAACCCACGCGGTTTGACCAAGTAAAACATTCCAAGACTTAGGAATAATTAATATAGGATTTATGGCATTTGAAACGGCCTTAAGAGCCCTTAAAATAAGGCTTTAAATGTATTTTACGTCAAAGGAAATGTCAAAAGGGGAAAAACTGTAGGAGTCTGGAAACACTGTTCACCCACCGTTACTGTACATGAAACTGATATTTGAAACCGATCTGTCACACCGATCTGTGAAACTGATCTGTGAAACTGATCTGTCACACCGATCTGTCTCACCGATCTGTCTCACCGATCTGTGAAACTGATCTGTGAAACTGATCTGTCACACCGATCTTTGAAACTGATCTGTGAAACTGATCTGTCACACCGATCTGTCTCACCGATCTGTCTCACCGATCTGTCTCACCGATCTGTGAAACTGATCTGTGAAACTGATCTGTAACACCGATCTGTCTCACCGATCTGTCTCACCGATCTGTCTCACCGATCTGTGAAACTGATCTGTCTCACCGATCTGTCTCACCGATCTGTGAAACTGATCTGTCTCACCGATCTGTGAAACTGATCTGTCTCACCGATCTGTGAAACTGATCTGTCTCACCGATCTGTCTCACCGATCTGTGAAACTGATCTGTCTCACCGATCTGTGAAACTGATCTGTCTCACTGATCTGTTACTGTTCATAAAACTGGAAACACTGTTCACAGAACTAGAAAATTGGCAAAGTGTTGGGGATAAGTCCCCTTGACCTCCCGGAACACCTCCAACACCAACATTTCACAATGTAATGGACCAGAGAGGTCCGGGCCATTACAACCAGCATGTCATTTCTTGTGATATTCCTGATCATGGAACTAACTCTACCATGGTGTTCTTTCAGAAACATCTTTATAGTAACCAGCATATGTGGAAGGGTGGTGTCATGCTATGTGACCTATACCATCACATTTTAATCATCCCCCTCTCTAGGTTACCCTGGTCTTATGTGCTTCCCTTGACCATGTTCCTTAGTCAGATCACATGAAGGTCTCCTCCACCAAGACCCTAACACCCAAAGGCTAATAGTTTCTATATATGTCTAGGATTTATGGTTCCCATGACTTGGTCCATTGGTCTAGTATACCTATAATAGAAATATCAATATCACCAATGCCCCATCCATCACCTGTCATAGGTTAGAATGCACAAGGGAACAATGCATGCTAATATATCTTTGTAGAGTCCATGATCAAACATTCATGCTCAGAAGTAGTCATCATGGATCATGTCAATGGATTACCTTGTAACGTTTCTAAACGTTGCAACATACTCATACACTACCAAACATCCTTGTTGCTTCTCTATAATCTCCTGGAGAGGACATGCATGAGGTGTAGTACTCCTCGAAGAACAACTATTGGATGTCAGTCTGTGAGAGTGTTGACACATCCTACATATGTCAAATGAGACTCCACTAGTTCCTATATGCCCTATGAAAAAGGATAGATTCCAATAGAAACCACATGATTCTTTTGGTGTCTAGATGATCCTGAAGACACATACCACTGACACTACCTAATCCTCTGCGGCATGAGGATTTGGATCATTGTAGAACCCCAATATCCTTTGGCGTTGGGACTCATGGAGCATGATAAGCCTGAACACAACCTCATCAAGCAATTTATTAATGATCTACATCCTTATAGGCATAGGTGATGCTACCCTCCCACCTAGAGGAATACGATATTGGGATGGACCCGGAATTGATTCCTCATTGTTCACCGGATCTTCATCACAATCTAGAACTTGTATCCTGGATGACTATCACCGTGAAGGAATCCTAATATTTATCAAGAGTACCATAATCATATGAGTACATAAACACACACACACACATATGGATCTAAATAAATAAAGAAAATGAAGGAGTCAATCCAATATGATTCATGTACAATTGATCATTAAAATAAATTCCACGACATTCCGAGTAGAAAATCATGTAGTCAAGGTCTTGGTGAATAGATATACCGACATCCTAAACCATCACTTGACTCCCTAGCCTAAGAACCACACTCGAGACACTCTAACTCTATTTACCTAAACCCAACCAAAATTCATGTAAGGGGATTAGTTTGAACAATGTACCATATATCAAACCACCTATGATACCAATCTGTCCTAACCCGACCTAAGTCGGGGATCGAGCCAGAACTACCCAAAGCCAACCACCATCATCCGGGCGATAGTGACCAAAACTAAAGGCATAACTAACTTAGTGGGTAATTTTCTTATGTACCTATATTCACACCCACATCCATATCGATGAAAAGTGAATAAGGAAAGAGTAAAATATGAACCAACTCTATAATGTAAACCATTAATGCATAAAACCAGATATAATACAAAATTATGGCTGTGAAAAATAACAAGTGAAGTGAAAAACACACTCCAAAATAGAAATATGTCCCAACTTAAAAAAACTAGAATAGAAAACTGATGATAGATTTAAACTCTTAAATCTTAAGACACAACCAACATACGTGGTCCAAAGTACCATGTATCCCTAAGCTCTTTTGAATAAACAATCGACCTAGATATAGTCTTCATTTAATGGCCCATGTGGGTAAATCCCATCCATTAGTGAGTTTATACATACCAAGTAGTATTCCTTATAATATAACTTTGTAGAATTAATAGATAGAAAATGAAAATTTAGATTATAGATAAAAGATACAATCAAAGAGAACAAATCAACCCAAACCAATAGTTAATGTAATCTCATCCAAATATAAGGGGATAAAAGCAGTGAGTATATAAACAATCCATTATGTCTTTGACAAATTTATTTAGTTATTGTACTAATCGAACCATGGGAATCTAAACATAGAAATCATATAGAATACCCCATGCATATTTTTCTCTCCTGGAAGGAGAGTAACCACATTCATGATGTGCATAAAGAAGTAGAGTATATATATTCTCAGTCAAAAAAACCCACATGAGAGAGTAAGGGGATATCCATACCTCAAATGATCCACTGATGAAGAGTAGCCAATAATTCCAAAAAAATCAATCAATGATGGAAAACATCACACACATCTACCAAAAAGTAACCTTCCATGTAAATCCATGAATCATCATTGTACTACACAGTTGATGGGATGAAAACTCTATGTAGGGAAAACATTATATGATACAATATGATTATAGACATTGTGTAACTCCACTACCATCCCTTCTATAGGGATCCACTCGATAGTGTTTGTAGAGGACCCACACCCAAAAAGATGGGGGGTTACACTCTATTGTCACGAGGACCCAACCCCATGCTAACATGGGGTTCCACCTTATTAGTTAGAGGTTCTGTGCCCATATTGATGAGGGGTTTAACTGTAATGGTTTAGAACCCACACCCTATCCAATAGGGTGGTTCCACTCTGGTCATTAAGAACCCACACCCAATCTGATAGGGGTGTTCCACTCGAATGTCAAGGACCCGCACCCTGGTACAATAGGAGGTTCCACAATGGTCATCAAAGACCTCCACCCTACAAGGTAGGGGGTTCCAATCAGAATATAGATACAGAGGTATGACACCGATGTTGTTGGGGGGGGGGGGTCCACTTCAAATATTGAGGACCCCACTACCCAACTCTATTGGAGTGTACAACTCAGTAATATCTGGTGACTCTGCTAGACTGCTATCATCATCAGCCGTCACCTCCATGAGCACCATTCTTGTAACATTACACATCAAATCTCTAAATACAAAACCAATTGAACCATGACATATATGTGAGAAAACACCAATGATATGCCACTATATAGCCAAAATCCTTGTTCAAATGAAGTAGATATGGAAACATAAAGTTTCCTAAAAAATGGTAAAGGGGTACATAGCGTGTGTGGGGACCAACATGAGGTGTTATCCTATTCCTCCACCAGGCAATTTCCCTGGCATGAACACAAATTCCATTATGTATAGTAGAAAATTTTGGTAGGTGGGATATATGGAATTTGTTGTCAAACCAAGATCGGGTCCTGTCCAGCTCGTTGTGTCTGTGTACACCGATACATAGTCATGTACTTGGATTTGTACTCCCATGTCACAAACCATCCTTGTGGGGCCCATACCACCAATCACTAAGAAAACCTCCAATAGTCTACAGTCTGGTGACTAGCACTAAGTAGGAATATCAATAACATGGGAGGTATTTCATATGTACCTTTATGCACACACACATTTCCAAGTTGAAAAAATGATGGAATGTAAAAACCAGTAAGTAAACAACAAATAAAAACCACTCTATCCAAAAAACATGGTATGAATGAATGAAAAGTAAAGTAAATAGTTTCAAATACAAACCTACCACAAGATTATAAAACCAAAAGTAAAACCTATAACAAAAAGGTACTCAGATTGCTGTCTATAGGCATAAGAACACACCTTAGTCTGTCTGGTCTCACAAAGCACCATCTGGTCCTGCTCCACCAAGAAATACATCAAAAGATCATTACAATGTAGAAGACACAACACATGAAGGCAAGGCCCATACAAGGGTGATTATAATAATACTCAGTAGGACACCCCAAACCACAAAATTATACAAAAATGGAAAGATATAGTCATATTTGAACTTGTATATGTATCTATATAGTATAACAAGAATATCTATATATAATCAATAAATGAACAAAAAATATAGAAATAATAAAAAACCATAGTATACTATCACATGGAATTAGGATTGAAGATTCAAGGAAGAACTCATCCGGGAGAACACACTACTGAGTCTAATAGTACTAATGACGTTCGTCTAAGAGGTACTACTTATCAGGTCTCACAATGAGAAAGATATATCAATAGATATTAAGAGATATACAATACAACATTTGAGGATCATAAATCTGGAAATGAGGTGATACCAAGAACTCAGTGTAGACTAACTTGATAAGTTGAGGATTGACAACCACAGAGTGTTGGTCATATTGATACCAAGAACTCCACCTAGGTCATGAAGAATGAATAGAGGATATTTCTCTAGGCCTCTTAGGGGATTCAAAAAACTATATCCATGAAATCCAATTGAAGTGATTGGATTCCTAGAAGTAAGAAAAAATATATACCAACCATTAGGGAAATGATAATGGGGACAATATGAAGTGAAACTTGTCCAAGATACAGAGGATATGAGAATTGAGCCATGTAGAAAGGGGGTACACATCTTGTAGTAGGGGAAAACTCCAAGTACCTTGAACCAGAGTACTACCCTTGTATATTTACCCAAATCTTCCAATCCATGTTTTGTAAACAAGGAATAGATGGAGTGTAAAACTGTTACACACTGTGTCCTTTAATCCGAGGTCTGAATGCATACTGCAGCCACGTTCTAGTACACGGTGTCAAACCGTGGGTCCCTACCCTTGGACTAGTACACAGGGTAGCCCATGTAGCTAGTCCAGGACAAACCGTGTGGGGGAGTACACACTGTGTAGGAAACCAGTGTACCCCACACCATGTTTTTGTACTCTTCCAGGTACGAGTTGAGTCCATCTAAAGATATTACACGCCATGTAGTCATGGAATACATGCAACATGTATCAGGTTCTTCCTGAATCCATATTCTTCCTACCACTCATGTTGGTTGATCCTCTTATCTCTGTAACGATGATCAATTAACCATGAAACTCAAGATATAAGATCCTTTTTTCCATTCCATTACCAAATTGGTGAGATTTGGGCCTTCAATCCACTCAAAAAAATGATTTCTATTATTTGGTGCATGTCGAAGATTGTGAAATCAGCACCAACCATTGTTTAATCCACTACTGCAACCACCATCACACCTCCGTTAAGTCATAATAATTTCAAATATATGACTTTGGATCGTTGTGCCAAGATTAAAATGCGAACGGTTGATTGTTCAAAAAAACATCATACCATGTGGAAAAAACGAAGAACATCACAATGAATATTGAATCGGGAAAGAAAAGCATAAATATGAACACGGTAAATAACTTTATAATTGTTCATGTTGGTCTCTCTTTTTATTCATTATAATGATATATGAATAAATCAACCACCATAAAGGAATCTCTCAATAAATCACACTAGATAACCCATCCTTCATAAAAATAGATAAGTGGGAAAATCTATTCATGGATTGGATCATGTTCATCATAGAGATCATGTATGGGGAATACGAAACTGAAATAATACATTCTACATTGATTTAGATTTATTGATGTTGATGAACGGTCACCATGTCATCATCAACGATGCGATCCATCAATATCGGAATTTGTCGATCGTCAATATGAGGTTTTATCTTCATTCATCAGAAGGATCCCACAGAGGTTCTCTATCCAACATATCTAGATAATTCTAGGGTTATGAGGCTAACCCTGCATCCCTGAAAAAAGGTTCATTTGAGGATAAACCACCTCACTGCAACAATAACTGAATTAATCTAATCTAATTAAATTATTTTTATTTGTTTTCCACTCACAATAAAATGTTAACAAATGATATAATATGGCCAATGTTAGGTCACACCTATGGTAAAGCCTCAATTATAAACTCAACAATGCCGTCAGATATCTGATGTGGTCACACACTTAGATTTTATTTCACTTTTTAAGGAATGCAACATGTGGGTGAAATTTAATATTTTAATATTTTTTTAAATTGTTTTGAGGGCATCGGGCCTCAGAATCACACGTCGTCTAAGTGCCCTATCTCAAATTCAATCCATATTATATTTGAAAATAATACATAGAAAATATGATTCATTATATTGTCCCCACCATGGGGCTTTACATCCCTAGAAATCCAAAACAATGGCTAGTCAATAAAATGAGGGTATTGAGAGAGAATCTGATCATCTGCCTCTCATGTACTATCCTAGAGATACTTGTGCTACCACTAGACACAAACTAAGGGAATCAATCACCCATGAAGATCATATCATAAAGATACATTATCTTCAATGGGTACTCAAAAAAATTCACTCTATTCTTGATGTTTAGCTCTCACTATTTGATGATGTGAGACAAGTCATGCACGCACCTCCTCAACGGCGACACGTGGAAGACATCATGTACCCAGTATAAATATGGGGGTAGAGTTAAGCATTATGGCACCTTTAAAACTCTATGAAGTATCTAAAAAGGACATATAAACCTCAGCGATAGATTTCCACCATGAAAAATTCTCCTTAGCCCATATAGAGGTGAGGCACAAAGGAAAACATGGTCTCCTTCATTGAACTCCAAATGCCTCCACCTTCGATCATCATAAGAATTTTGATGGCACTGTATACTCTCCATCTAATCTTGGATGATCTAAAGATTTTCTGTAGTAGCTCTCACCTTCTCTTAGACCATGAGTGCCGACTGTCCTTAGATAGTCTAGTAATGTGGTGACGTTCATGGTATCCCATAAAAAGACTCAAAAAGTTATATACAAATGGTTGAATGGTAGGTGTTGTTGTATGCAAACTCTACCAGTGATAAGTGATCATCCCAACTACGACCAATTTCCAAAATGTATGATGACAACATGTCCTCTAAAACCTAAACGGTTTGATCTGTGTGGACATTTGTTAGTGGGTGAAACACTGTTCTCAAGAGAAAATGGGTCCCAAACACCACCTACAATCTATTCCACAATCAAGATGTAATTCATGTATCATAATAAATAACAATAATTGATGGAACTCAATAGAATTGAACTATCTCATGAAAATAGAGTAATCCTAAGGTATTTACTAAATCATTCTCCCAGATACCTATAAAGTTGGTTGACTTGGTGAGTTGTTCAATGATCACCTAGATAGACTCATGTCCCCTATATGTACGTGGAAAACCCATCACAATGTCCATTGATATCCCATCCCACTAAGATTCCAACACCTCAAGGGGTTGAGCTAAACCCATTGGAACACAATGATTATCCTTCACTTGATAATAAGTAAGGAATCGATATACAAACTGTTGAAAACCTTTCTTCATCATTGGACACCAAAACTAATGTCGGAGGTCCGGGTACATCTTTTCTACACATAGATGTACCACCAAAGGGAACATACGAAACTCCCTCAAAAACTCTTCCCGCAATGTCAATGGCCCTATTCTGTATCCTATGAAAAGAACGATGTCCTCACCACATTTTGAATATCCATCAGGAGTATGTCCTATAGACATCTAGGCATGTAGGGTCTTATAGTCAGTATCCTCAAGCTATACATCCCTAACTCGTTATAAGAGTGGGGGGGTGAAAACCAACAAATGGAGAAGATCTGCACTATCACTGTCCATAAAGGATAACTGAATTATGAACAACTCCCCAGATGCCTCATTCAACAACTAAGAAATAGATATCTTATAGAGAGAATCTACTACCATGTTCCACATCGTATGAGTATAGACAATCTCGATGTCATAATCCTAGATGAACTCCATCCATCACCTCTTTCTCAAGTTGTGATCATTTTAAGAGAATATATACTTAAGACTCTTATGGTTGGAGTATATGATAATCTTATCATCCATCAGGTAGTGTCACCACATCTTGAATGTAAATACTACCATTGTTAACTCAATATTGAGGGTCATGTAGTTCTGATCATGTGATCTCAATTAGCATGAACCATATGGAATCACCGCTTGACTATGCATTAGGGAAAAACCAAAACTTGTACATGATGCATTGTACAATACTAAATACATGACACCCTCCTCTAGAAATATCAAGAATAGATCACTTTTCAAACCTTTCCACAACTACTGAAAAGACTTAAAACACTTCTCTATCGAGATGAAATACTTCCCATTTCGAGTAAAAGATGTCTCGGGTGCTAATATCCTCTAAAGTTAGGTATGAATCTTCGATAATAACATTATAGACCATGGAAGCCCCATAAAATCATCATGATCTTAGGAGGATCCCATGCTAACACTGCATCACCCTTTCTTGGGTTCACTACCACTCCATCCACTATGATAACATGTCCCATAACTCATAAGGCCGGAATGAATAACATGAAATTTGAGATATTTTCATAAATATGGTGCTCTTAGAGTATGTCCAAAACTATATTTAAGTGTCTCTCTTTCTCCTCCACAGACACTGAGTATACAAGGATATCGTCGATGAAGACAACCACTAACCAGTCTAAATAATATGGAAATATCCAGTTCATTATTCCCATGAAATTTTTTGTGAAATTATTCATGCTAAAGGGGATCTCCGTGGACTCATACTTACCATAAGAACATCTGAAAGGAATATTCTATATATCTTTATCTCATACTTATAGCTAGTGATAGCCTAATCTAAGGTCAACCTTCGAGAACCATTATGACCTTATAAACTAATCATAGAGTACAACGATCCTCTATAGTGGACACATGTCCTTCACGATCACTTGGTTCATGTGTCAGAAGTCCACACAGAACCTCAAGATTCTATCTACCTGTTTGGAAAACAAAACTAGGGTTTTATAGGGTGAAACACTATGTCTCAAAAATACCTTTCTATACAAGTCCTCCAACTTCACCTTCAGCTTACAAAGCTCACTAGGATCCATCTAATATCATGGTGTAGATATCGGTGTCGTCCTGTGGTGTAACTCATTGCATAAGTCTATCTTAGGAATGGGAGGTAAACCTGGAATATAATTTAGGAAGATATCCTCATACTATACAACCACAATAGGAAAATATAAACTCATAACATCTACTCCACCACGGGTTAGACTATCCAACAAATGAGTAATCGGCTGCACCCTCTTATTCATGAGTCATTCTTAAGTTGCTTGGGATTTTATTTCACCAACAGATGTAAATATCATTTCATCACTATGGACCTAACACACCCTTAAAATAAAATAGTTAATCTATCCATGAACTGTAGATGACCAATCCATACAATTAAGGACATCGTAAGGCCTTTAAGTAGACACAAAGTGGTTTCAACCAAAAGTATCACCTCTAAGGGTAAGGTCACATTATTGGAATTGGTGTGTGATCACTAAGTATTCACTAGTTAGAGTCTCCAAGCATAAGGGTTGATTCAACAACTAAACCAGAATCACTAGGTATCATACAAGATATGCAGAGAGAAAGGAATGACTAGAACCTATGACTATTAGTATGAAAGATAATGTATAAAAGTCATTTATCATACCTCGAATCTTTTCTGGAGCCCCTGGTTTACAAGCCTTGACCACATGTAGCTATCCCCATCACTTTCCTCAAGATCCATGAGCCTAGCTTAGACCACCTAGGGGTTATGATGGTAACATGTGGAAATGTCAACCAACTCTTACCGCTCTACAATATCCTATACCACATTCCACACCCTACGAATCAGCCTAAACATATAATTGTCTCTTCCTCGGTGCTCCATCAACAGTATCACTTTTAGCAGTATGATTAGTGGGAAAATAATTGGTGAGATATCCCTACCGTTACATGAATATAACAACCTCTCTCTTGGCTGAATAGACCCATCTTTTTGGTTTCTTAATTGTAGATCATCTATCATGGGACCTCGTCCTAAAACATCTCCCACGTAAAGATCCATGAGACTGACATCATCTCCCTTCTATCGTGGTCTTTGATGCTACCTACCCACTTCTGATTGTCAACGGCAGTATCTGCTCATCTAGGAATATTTAAACCACCAATTCTTAGTCAATAATCCGATCATATATAGAAATGAACAGAGGGATGACTCTTGATCGAATGTCTCTATGTAGACCCCATTCAATGGTAAGATCCATAAAGTAATGATTTAGATCCATATCTATTGAGTACCAAAAAGGTTGGTGAATCTCGATGAGTAATTAGCTACTTTTATACTGCCCAGATGGATTTAGAAAATCTCATGAATATGTATATCCCTCAGCATAACTAGTGATAAATATTCTCTAATGAGGTGCTCAAACTCTTTTCATGAATGATTTTCTTCGTTGTGAGTATGGATAGCCAAATTCCATCATCGTCCTGATGAGCCATGTACAAGGCTCACAACCAGGACCACCATCTTATCTCTTAGAGTCATGATTAGATAGAAAACTTGGGTCACCACCTCAAGCTATTCCTCAGTCACCTATGCATCAAGCTCACCTTAGAACATGAGCGATCTTTGTTACTACGACTTGTGAAGCGCGCTCATCATGCACTCCTCATGTACTGGCACTATGAGTACCACATGCTACTCTACAGGTGGTGGCATGGCTTCTGCACCACCTAGAGGTAACATCTAGGGAAATGAACACTATATCAAAGCCTCATCACAGATGGGGTCATCCTTTGGATAAAGATACTAAATCCTAGTTATTATATGTTTTAGAGAAATCCTAAAGCAAACAAAATGTACCAAAGTCAATGAGTATATTTAGAGAGACGACTCAAGAAGTAAATGGGCACCACAACCCATTCCTATATGAAAAATGGACCATTATTTCTTAGTAACTAGTGTTCTCATGTATTGAGGCGAGAATATGGTTATTAGTGTCCTTGTGTATGGATACACTGACTACCACACTGACACTAGAGTCCCTTTCCTGAAATCCCAACTCAAAAAACATAATAATGTTTCACCAAACCCATCTCATAGAGTCTGGTTCCTAAAGTAGAACTGAAAACCATTGATACCACTCTGTCATGATCTACCCCTGTGGGGACCATTTCGTGACTCCCAAATCCCACCTCCAATAGGCCAAGGGCTAGTGACTAGCACCGAGTAGGAATATCACTAACATGAGAGGCATTGGCTGTGTACCTATTCACACACACACACACAACTCCAATCCCAAAAAATGAGGAAATATAGAAGCCACTAAGTAATCAATGGATACATACCACTATATCCCACAACTAGTGTATGATAGAAAGAAAAGTAATATACAAAGGTACAAATACAATCCCCCCGAAAAAGTCTATAACCAGAAGTCCAACCTATAAAAAAAGGTACTGGGACTGCTATCTTTAGCAACTAAAATGCACCTCAGTCTCTCCAGTCTCACAGAGCACAGTCTGGTCTTGGTACACATAGGATTCAGTTAAATGGTCAATTTTTCTCACAAGACCCATAATATATGGGCAAAGCCCACATAGGGATGAGTATAACAATAGTTAGCAGGACACCCTGAGAACCACGAAGAAATACAAAAAAGAAAAGATACAGTCAACTATACATGGGTATATGTATAAAACACATATAAAAGGAATATCCAAATATACTCAATTGAAGAAACATAGTCTAGAGGTAATCCAAACCCATAGTATTCTAGCACAATGAATTTAGCACAAAGATTCCATGAAGCACTCATCTGGGAGAACACATTCTTGTGTTTGATAGCACGGAGGACATCGATATGAGAGGTACTTCTCATCATTTCATTCCATGAGAAAGATATACTGATAGATCTAAAGAGATAAATGATACAACAGATAAGGAAAACATCCATGGAAATGGGGTGATACCAGCAACTCAAATTTGGATTAACCCACTATAGAAAGGATTGATGCCCACATAATGTTGGCCACATTGATACAAATAATTCCACCTAGGGAATAAAGAATGAATAGAGGATCCCTATTTGTTTCTCTTGGGGGATTATAATAACTCAATCTAAGAAGTCATACTGAAGGTATCATTTTACTAGGAGTGGTCAACAAGTTGTACCAACCTTTAGGGAAATGATAAAGGAAACGAACCCTAATAAAACATGTCTACGATATGGAGGGCAGGAGAATAAATTCATGTAGAAATGGGGTACATGTTATGTAGTAGGGTAACCCACCATACCCCTTAAACCCATAAAATCCCCATGTACAATGAAATGTGTCTTCCAAACCATGCTATGTAAAATAATAATACATGATGTGTATAATTCATACACACTGTTTCTTGTAACTGGGGTCCGCCTATGTACATAGACCATGTCCTACTACACGGTGTCATCTTATATGTCCCTACCCATGTACCATTACATGGGGTAGCCTATATAGATAGTCCATACCAAGATGTGTGGGGGAGTAAACAAAATTTAGAAAACCTGTGTACTCTACCCCATGTCCATGTACCACTTCAAGTACATTCTGAGTCCATCAAAGGTGACTAAAAACCGTGTGTATCATGTTTTTCCATAACCTATCTTCTTCCACCGGCTCACCCCAGTTGATCCTCTTGTCTCTATTTTGATGATTAGTTCACCATGAAGCTCATGATCGAGGATCATTTTCTAATTCATTGCCGAATCTATGAGCTTTGGGCCTTTGATCCACTTAGAGAACAAGATCGTTTTCATTCTTTGTTTCACACCAAAGTACGTAAAATCGGTACCAACCATTGTTCAATCCATTTCTATAACCACCATTTCACCTCCATCGAGTAAAAACAATTCCATATCTACAATTTAGGATCCTTTCACCAAGAATCAAATGTGAAATGATTGATTGTTAAACGAAACATCAAACTATGGTTAAAATGAAGAACCTCACGATGAAAGGTGAATCGGCGGAGAAAAGCACAAATCCAAACAAGAGGGACGAACCTCAATTGATGTTTGCGTCGATCTCAACTTTTCATTATTAGAAAAAAAAAATGAATAAATCAACAAATATGAAAAAATATTATAATAAATCCCACAAGATAACCCATCTAGTATAAAGATAGATCTATAGGCCAATCTATTCATGGATTGGTCCACGTTAATTTTAAAAATCAAGAACGGGGAATAAAAAAATAGAATAACACATCCTACCTAGATATGTATAATGCACTAATGAAGAATGATAGTTACATCATAATCATTTGTGAGATCAATCAAGATCAGCATTCATCGATCTTCGATCATAGGTTTTGTCATCATTTTCAGAAAGATCCCCCATAGGATCTCTCTTCAAAGTCTCTAAGGATTTATAGGGTTATGGGGTTGACCTTGTATCTATGAAAAAAGTTTTATTTAAGGATAAACCAATTCATTGTGTCAAAAAATAAATTAAAATAATTTTATTACCTTAGTTTTATTCATTTTGTGCCCCTGATAAATATTTCTGAAAGAACCTGCATTGACCAAAGTCAAGTCGTGCATTGGGTAATGATGAAATTATGAACTCAACGATGCCCTTATATTTCTGATCTTGGTACCCATTTATAATTTACTTTACATTTTTAAGAAACTAGCATGAATGTCCTATTTAATATTTTAATATTTTTCAAACAATTGTTTCGGGCACACCGGCCCTTGAAATCACACACGGTCTAAGTGCCTTGTCTTGAAATAAATATATATAATATTTATAAATATTCACAAAACATCCATGTCATTAAATCCCACATGATTTCTAGATCGTGTGATCTATTACATGAGTAGTCTATCCCGAAAAGGGGTACATAACATATATAAGGGGTACATGTTGTGCCATCCTTATGTTTTATGAAACCCAAGACGCTAACACTGATGGAGCTATATATTGTGTTAATCCTTAAACAGGACTTATAGTTGGGATTTTCACAGTTAGTTATATCGATGACCCACATTGTAGATCTAGAAGTTTTTCATTATTTCTCCATCGATAACACCTTGAAACCACCCAAAAAATGTGGATTTAGATGAGATTTAGCATTTACATCCAAGCTCTCTAGATGTCAGCCTCTGCTTGAGTTCTTCAGAACTCATACACCACCACACATACCAAATCCTTTGACCATCGATTAATAAATAATAGAACATAAAAAATATAATCATCACCTCTAAAATATCACATAAATGGTCTTAGTTTACTGATTCATGCCCCTTTCATTAGTTCTTCATGGTTCTGTGTGTGTGATCAGGTTTGGTACCACAGATCAAGGTCAAACTAGGACCCTAGGGTCTTACCTATGATAAACATGAAGATAAACTGAGGAAAAAGGCGCCAAAACAGTTGTTTAAACATCATTGGCTATGTGTTCTTGAACAATGTCCAATAAAATGGATATAGTGTTAGAAAAAATCTTAATTAAATCAATTTTACCAATGCATTAGAGCATGACCATGCCATAATTGGCGATGATTGATAAAAGGGATCGACCCATTCAAGCCATTTAATCAAAAGGATTTAAATCAATAAATTGATAAGTCCTGTAATGATTATTGATCTATTATTGATGAATAATGCACCCACAAATGATCTAGATAAGTTTTTAAGTTTTTTGTGTCATGATATGATCTAATCTAGTGTGTCAATGTCATCTAATGAGATCCACCAAAAGAGGTGGAAGAGAGAGCTCTAGAATTCCATAAGGGTCTATACAACAAATCCAAGATAATTCAACCTATCATCATTCTTATAAAATTATTATTTCATTAAAATGATAAAATAAATAAATAAATTATTTAATTGTTTCTTTGAACATACCTCCAACTATCAAGGAGTCTGAATTCCCCATGTTGACCAATGTTATGTCACAACAGGTGTAAACACCATGTTCCGGACTCAAATGTGGTCTATGATTTCTGAACCAAGCATATTTTTAATAATTATATTGTTTTTAAAGATGTTTCACATATTTGATATAAAATATATTTAATATTTTTATAAAACTAATTTCAGGAACTCCATGCCTTGAAAACTCACATAATCTCAACGCCTAGATATGGAAAATTATATAGAAAAAATTTCAAAATATTTAATGGAAAAAATGTTTCATTAAATTATATATGGCCTCCATGGAACAATTACTAGGAGCCCTACTCACAAAAAAAATAATACAATGAGTGACAACGGTCTATAATACCTCATCCATATTAATGCAAAGAACAAAAACTATATATTCTGATGTTGAAAATAATTGTATCACACTCATATCAATATTGAGAAATATGAGGCATTAATTGTTACAACAAGAAGTATGTATAGTCTATTTTATTTACCCGATCACGTAAATCCTTGCCCGTCCCATGATGAGGGTATTTGAAATGATGTGCAGTCATTCTGCAACAATATGAAATTCTATTCAATTAATAGAAGATAATGAAAGGGGTAGGCCCAAACTAATTTACACGCAACACATCTTTCCCCATAAATTACACCATTTGAAACTAAACATCTAGAAAATGAGTTTTTATATTCCCCTAAAACTCTCTCAAAAATGGGATATGTATATTTCTACCACCTACCAAGGTCCTATTGACATAAGAATAGAAAAATACGATACTAAATTGTGTTGGATTAAGGATTTTATTTTTTTATCCAGACAAAGAAATGATTTCCTCCCATTCTCATTATCCAGGGATTTGATAATAATTTGGAAGAATCACAATCCCTCATCACTGGGATATTTGTAGAGATAAAATTATCATACCTAACATCGAATGGTATTCAAAGATACCGATATAAAGATCAATAGAGAATATAAAATTATAGAAGAAAAGAAAAACCCAATTATTATCTATATCTGAAGAATGATGACATAGTTTTCTTTTGATCCCACATTTCATAATTTCTTGCAATCACAAAATGATTATGCTGATGCATTGGCTAATGTAGCCACATCCTGGACAACCGTGATTATGAGGAACCAATATTCTCTACCCCACATCAATGGATAATCTCATTAATCATCCTTATTGACATAGAATAAATCAATCAGGTCAATGCCACTCTAGAGCATGATGAAATGATATCTAACCATGGATGGATGGATCCCATAATTGGATATCTCTAATATAATGTCCTCCCAACAGACCAAGATGGAAGGGAACAAATATGGTGGCGTATAGTGAATGTTACCTAGAAGGATGGCCCAAATGATACAAAATTTATCTATAAGTGAGGCCTCTATGAAAACCTCCATAGATGAATATAAAAATATAAATTATTTCTATAATTGATGAAGTCCACAAAGGATATTATAGTTTCCATCAATTTGAGACCATGCTCTCCCACTAAATTGTGGTAGGGTTACTACAGGAAAACCATGATATTTGAGTATGTGAAATTTTACATTTAATTTCATACACACAAATTCCATGAAAACTAAACCCATCAACCTCTATAATTACTACACATCGCTAAATATTCCTATATGTTTTCCATATAGGTAATGGATGTTGTGGGTCCGTATGTCCAATAAATGAATATGTAGTTTAAGTATATCTTTACTGCTACCAAATTATTTTAGAAGTTAATGGAGGGGATCCCACTCAAATTTTTTGGGGAAGAATATAATAATCAGCTCCATGATGTCCTGTATCATCTTCAAGTTTGGAGTCCCTCACATGATGTGGATAGACAATGACACTAACTTTTATTCTATAGGGATGAATACATTTTACCTGGAGTACAAAATCGAGTCTGATAACCCATACCACTATTTTGAATAAAACAATTGATAGATTGATTCCTTCAATAATCCTCTATGAAATATTCTTAGGAAGATGGTGAACAAGGATAATAAGTCCTATCAGAAAATCACTTCCATGATTTGTAGGCCAATCATAATACCGTGTGTATTGCTACAAAAGAAACTAAATATTAATTTGTGCACTAAACCAAGGTATTATTTCTCATAGAAGTCCAGTTTCCCTCACATCAAATAGATATCTATAGAAAACTCCTAGATATTATAAATCACATAAATATTTCAATGAGTTTCAGTGGATCAATGAGAATAGGTTGCATACATTTCACGACCTTGAAGTCCATTAGAATTTGATTTCATGGTAATTAAATAATAATTCCTTACACCATTTATTCTTTTAAGGAGAACTAGAATTGGATCTCAGAACCCTAATGATACTTCGAAGGTATCCTCCAAATATGGAACCCAAATGGGAAGGACCTTATATCATAAATAGGATTTATAATAATAGAGCTTATTCATTGGACATAGTGAATGGGAAGTGTGTCACACCACCACAATTGTGAGGTTTCTTAAGATATCCAAGTGTCCATAAGGTGTTATAGTTATAGTAACAACCTGATGATAAACATCATGAGAAGGTTTTTGGACCACGTTAAAATAAATTGTATAGAATTCAACCTAACAACATGTTGTTAAACTGTACAGAACATTTTATTAATATATGACATTATACTATATAGTATTTTTCCTTAACACTTGATGTTAAACTCAATGGAGGGTTTCCTCACTATATGATGTTAAACTACATGGGAATCGCTGTCTCTTCACTGATTCACTACACACAATCTAGATATATGTGAAATAAAAACAAAGTACCCATATCCCTATGTGAGAGTCAGATCCATAGAGGTAATCTATTAATTAAAGAACTATGGGTGGATTTTTTCCTTCCATCATATGATATATAGTGATTCCCATACCTCTATTCTTGGACCCAGTAACAATATTACTTTCATCCATATCAGTTAACCCATGTACATACCACATGATGCTAAACTACATAGATGAAATCCACAACACATTACACTAAACTTCATGGGTTTTACTAGAACTGCGTACAACTTGAATTTCTTTCCAATGAGATACATAATGAATCCTAGATCCCATATCATGACCAACCAAAATATGATTCGAATTTCCTCTATCGTTTATCTAATTTCAACCATATACTAAGGTTAACCATTCTTATTCATTGTTTCGCATACCAATCATAGTTTACATGGCCTTTAGAATTTTTATAGTGTCTCTCACACATGTCTGAGACATATTACCTCATGACAGGGTTTTCATGGTTTGAGATTCTAGAAAATAAAATAGAAACCATGTTTACTCTCCATATTATGTTAAATTTTATGGTTGATGTCTCTTATATGTCATACAATTGTTCACTACTATGGAACTTCCTATAGAGGACCACTACCCTTGGTGTTGGTCTCACACCACACCTCCATTTATAAAATATATTCGACTTGATTCATAACATCACAATATATGTTGTGATTCCTAGAATTCTATTCCAGGTCCCATTCATTATATTCCCTTTTCACACCGAAGAGCCTATTTCATTGTTGATTGACATTAAACTGCATGGTTTTTTACGAACTACAAGTCTCTTGATTACTATCATTCCATGATATTTAATTATTTATAGATCTCTAATCATGGATATATATACAACAATCAATGGGAATAATTTCCCCTTAGGGCATGTGTTTTTCCCACCTATAGGGTTTCATATGAAAGAACTTTTTGTGTCTCTATTCTTGTCAACACTAGACACATAGTGATGCCTAAATCGCCATTAATGGGTTCATCTGCATCTTATAAAATAGAAAAATAAACCCCCAACTGTATAAGGGTTCAGTCATACAATATATTTTTTCATACGTATGTGTTATATCTTCATCAAAATTACATTTTTAGGTGATATATATATATATATATATACAAGAAGAGATCTGACATTTGAATACCGACCAATAAGTCTATTTAAAGATAAAGGATTCTCCCTGCATCTAAATTCCTTGACCAGTGAATCATTCTATCAAGGTAATGTTAAAAAAAATTCATGTTAGTTACCATATAATTACCAATGATGTTAAAATACAAGGAAACAAACATTCATTTACCACATGATGCTAAATTTTATGGAACATTTTCTAGTCACGTGAAATTAAAACTGCACAATAAATACATCCCCAATACATGATGCTAAAATTTTCTTACCATCACCCATTATATACGCTTATCAAAGGACCAACATATCCCTACACTGACTAACTAGATTACATGGTGAATTTTTCATATTTTGAACACCTCTATTCATAATTTAGACTTCTCGTGTTGAGGAACATGGGTTTTGGAAAACCTCTCATATCCCTTGTAAAGGAAAAATAGATTGAAATGTTTGACCATGTTGTTGATGTATAAGGGATTAGAACTAAAAACCTAACAGATCATGGACCTATATGATATAATTTACGATTCTTTTGTCCTAAAATCACCATGGCTAAACTTAGAACCTGAGGGTGTCCTGGGCCATTTCTAGCACGGTTTTTCCATATCATTACTCATGACCAGAGAACTTTATGCCATTATTTACAATACTTTCATTTCCCACTATAAAAAATTAAGTAATTACCTTGACCCTTGGATCCTAATTAGGATATTTTTAACATACACCCATATTAGGTCCACATGTGTTAGGACCTAAAGATGTATGTACTTTGGTCAATGCTATATAACTATAAACTCTATCCTCTGATGGTCTAAAATGTAATGGAAATAGAAAAAACATGTCTAGTTGAAAACCCAAAAATGAAGAGCTGAGTAAGTGTCACATCTTCACAGACTAAAAACTTCATCTCTGGTGTTTCAGAAAAAATTAGGGTGTAAATAAATGACGCATAAAGATCATAGTCTAAATTTTATATCCCTAGTAAAATTTGAGCAATTCTCAATAGGCCGCATGTTCTAAGACAAATTAAGTGTAACAATTTTTCAGATATAATAATAGTGAGAACATTATAGGCATCGATACAACATTTAAGGTTGTCACACCCTTCTTCATTATTACATTTACAAAAATCAAACATCATGATTTATGTTCCTCAAATCACCCTAAACCATCCATGGACCATGAAAAAGAATGCACAACTTTAGGGGACATTCTGTTTTACTAAGAACATTTTCCTATGGAACATTAATTTGCACCAATGGTTATCATCCAAATGCATTTTTACCATGATAAAATGAATTTATTTTCTCTGTGATCCTGATGTAAAAATGTTATAACCCATCACCTTATAGTGTTTTTATCCATTCTTGATAGAATTGAACCATACCATCCTCATGACCCGAGAAATTTGGACCATGATTTATAATCTATATAGCTATAGTATTCAAGAGGATCTGACATCCTCAACATTATGGAATCTAGTTCTGTACCCTTTCTCAAAGAAGGAATGTGACACTCTATTCTTGATCCTTTTCATATCCCACACCACGTCACTCAAAAAGAATGGTGTAGGGTCAGAGCTTTACAATCTAAAATATAATCATCCTAAGGGTTTCATAACCCTTTATAAACATCTATCTATATATACCTAACATCATCATCCAGACATTTATGTTCTGAATAATCATTCATGTCCATTGGAAATGACTAGGGACACCACTATTTGACCATGGAATAGACGCATAAAGGATTTTTCCTACTAACCATAGGCATACCCTCCTTGTAGGAATACAACTCTGATTATTGTGAGCCCTAGAAACATATTGGAAGAACCTTATACACCAATGGGGAGTGTGTCATTATTATTATGTCTACTCAATACCATATTCATCAACTCAAACATATGTGTTATAGATTAAATCACTCATTCTTTAACTATCCAAGTGGAGTTATAATACATAATATTTTATCCTCAATCAATATTACTCTTATAAATCATCCATTTCCCTTGGAAAAAAATTTGGATACCAATTTTTGACCATGATATTGATGCATAAGGGATTTAACCTCACAAACAGAGGCATATCATCCTTATAGGAACGGAACCCTAATCCCTTTGATCCTTGATAGCACCATGTAAGAAGTGTTCACCCAAGAGTGTTTTGGGAAATCCCTAGAATTTATGAAACATACTATATAATCAGTAATCAAGTCATGATACTAAGAGATTAAACTTATTGGAATCTCAAGGATTGAACTAAAGGACCCTAAACTAAAAAAATAGAATGTCTGAGATAAAAAAACCTAAACTATAACAATAGAAGGTCTGAGTTGAAGACAAAAAAACTATATAAATAAAAGGACTGATCTAGAAGAACTAAAAATAGATAATAATAATGATTTGGTCTACAATAATAGATAAGGATAAAAAAATATCAATCCAGAATACCCATAAGAGGGTTACTCGAGAAAAAGTCAATTCAAGGCCTACTATATATTCCCATATACAGATCTTAGGAAGGAATTAGTGAAATATTAACAATAAGATAAAGATATCATGAGGCCTGCTAAATATCCTTATAAGAAATCAATCTATGCATCTTGAGTGAACTCACATTAGTATAAGAGGGAGAATTCACTCTCATGGACACATATTAAACCCAACTTATCCTTTTGTGAATATAGAAATCTCAAGGAAGCTAGTGAAGATATATTGATAATGAATCTTGTGTAGGTGGGGATTCATTAGTATTTCACGAGATACATATTTTTTGATTAAAAAATTCAAATCTAGGCATTTTGTTTGACATGATATTATATGAAGTATGGGTTTGGATTATGATTCCTTCAACATTGAATCAATGAAATTTCATGAGTATCATGAATAATAGAAATTCTGACAATGAAATATAATTTTTGGTAAGTCTATTCATTAATAAAATATAGATGGAGAGATATCCACATTTTAGAGACTTTATATAGTTATTATTTTCATTATTATTAATATAATTTTCAATGATTTAATTCCTACAAATTATTGAATTTGAGTATATTTGCATCATTTATGTGTTTTGGTGTATTTTGGGCTTAAATGTAAAAATGAGGTAATTCAATAAAATTGACAGTTTTTGGGAGGTTTGATTTTTCAGGGCATAACATTTACATTATTGATCCCATTTAAGTTAATAAATTTTTGTAGGCTTAATATGCTCATGGGGTTCAATTTTTTCTTATGTACTAATACCCAATTTGATACCCAATGGTACAGAAAATTCCATCAAATAGAGAAATCATTCTGGATGGCAGAATGGACCCCACTACATTAAATCTGTAATATCTCATTAAAACAACCTTTAAATGAGATTATTACATATATTTTTGATAGCTAACATTAATATAAAAATTCACATTAAATCTAAGAAAATAGTAAGCTTATCAAGGCTTCTTTTGGGCGCTTCTAAGTGGAGTGGGTGAAATAGTGTTTGGAGGCCAGAAGAAGTTAAACTCCCTAATCAAGACATATCTTCCTTTTCACCTCTCTAAAAACTTTGATATTTTTAGGATCGATATAATACTAAATTTCCAACATCTTATAAAAAGTGTTCTTGGATTGGTTTGGATGGATAGTTGGCATAACAGAAGAAAACATTTGGAGGATAGATTTTAGAGGATCAAAATTTCTGTTCTTTCTTTCCATTCATTTTTTCTCATTACGTTTGTAATTACTTCGTATTCCCAATTCAACTAAGTTACCCTTAACATGGTGGGTTATATATTCTTAGTGATTGTGGATGGATAGGATTACCCTTTTTTAATTCTTGAGTTCATGCACATAATAGTTTAAAATCCTCTTTTTTCTTATGCAAATCAGTTTCAATTTCATATAAATGTTTTTATTATCATGTACGATTGTATCTGATTTTTGATTCTATTGTTTATTTTTATTTGGTAAAGGATCATTATCTCTCTCCACTAGGTTCTGGTTTATATATGATGGAATAGACTAGGACTCAGTGGTAATGTACACAGTGATCACCGATACTTGTGGGAGGACTAGTGAATGTTCTTGATTGCTTGGGATTAACAAGACCCGATTGGGAATTTCCTAAGATAAGTGGGGGTATTCACTAAAAAACTATTACACATTAAAAGGAGAGTATACCAATCTGAGTTTTTAGTAAATTTTATTCTCACATTATTATTTTAACAAGGGAGTGAGGAGAAACGATTCTAGATTCTCACTCTTAACGAATTAACAGAAGAGAATTGGGTAAAGTAAACTGTGATATAATTAAAATTGGAAAACTGACCCTAACCTAATCACCATATCATATCACTAATTTAAATCACATAATTTGTAATTTTTTTTTAAAATTATCACTTAATTTCTTTACTCTATTTGGTTTCTTTTTTGTATTTCCCAAATCAAACAATTTTAAAAACAACATCACGTTTTTCTTTTATTTTAACACTATTATGGAGCACTCCTCTTTGGAGAAAACCTAGGTAACCCACTATAATACATTTTAAATTAGGTTATATTGTTTTTTGGCCACACCCCATGATAGGCACATGTCCAAGCTTGGTGCTATTTCTATGGATGTATCACCAACATTCTTTTCTTTTCTTTCCCTTATCTTTTCATCTTTTCTATTCAAAATTGTATGACTATAACCTAAAAAACCGAACCCTTACGCATTGATCCTAAAATTGAAAGAACCTTATTTAATAGACTTAGAAACAGTAATTTGAAATATGAATTTGATGAAATTAACCTTGTAGACTCAAGTGAAACTTCAAGTGTTCACTCTGAGCATGCCATCATGGATGAAAATCAAAACTTAACTCTTAGAGACATATGTGCACAACAATTCCTTAATCAAAAAAAATCAATATTCCATTCCAGTGTTACAAAATGATTTTGAAATGAAACCTAACATGATTCATTTGATTCCAATGTTTCATGGTTTTTCAGGTGAAGATCCAAACAAACACATTAAATAGTTCACACATGTTATCTTAACTTTCAGGCCCCGTGGAGTTGCTCAGGAGAAAATAAAGTGGAAAAATTTCCATTTTCATTGGAAAAGGCTGTAAAAAAATGGGTGTACGACCTACAACCAGGAGTCCTGCATGACAAGAATGACCTGGTATGATGTTTTTTGGAAATATTATTCCCCACCACTATAAGCACAACCATTCGAAAGGAAATCTACTCCATATGACAATCATATAGTGAAACCCTTTACGAGTATTGGGAGAGATTTAGGAATCTATGTTACTGTTTACCGCATCAAGAAATTGAGGAACATCACATTCTCGTCTTCTTCTATCAAGGACTACTAGACAATGATCAAACCCTTCTTGATGCATCATCTGTAGGTGCATTGATTTACACGTCACCAGAAGAACCCAAGGGCTTGATTGAGAAGATTTCCTAGAACTCGTAGCAGTTTAGAACAAGAGGTATTGAAACAAGAGGTATTCATGAGGGACACACTTCTTATCCATCAAACATACTATAAAATAGGATGTAAGATATAACTACTTTGGTGAGGTATATGTCCTTGAAGCATGTTAGTGACCAACAAGTGCCGGCTAAGGTATGTGGTTTATGCTCATCACCTGATCTTTTCACTGTCCAATGTTATGAAATACAGGGAATAGAGACATGTTCAGAAACCTTTCATCCAAGAAAGTTCCAACAAAATAAAGGATGTAGAGATCCTAACCAAGTCGAATATGGGTTTGGAAATCAACAGAATCAAGGAAGACCGCTATACCAAAACCAGTTTCAAAACCAACCACCATTCCAAAATGAATTCCAAAACCCGCCACCATTTCAAGAAAAGTAGTCTTATAACTAGACTTCATACAAAAAACCAACCACCTTACAAAAACCCTATGAGAATCCATCCACCAGTTCACAACCTCAAATTCAAAACCAATAGTAAAAATCTGAGTTTAAGGGGTTTAAGGACTCCGTTAAATATTTTTCCAATAAGTTTGAAAGTCTCAGGGACATTCTGACAAAAAATATAGGTAAACTCTCTTCACAAAAAATACCAAACCCAAAAGATAATGTTAGTATTATAACTAAAAAAAGTGTAAAAGAAATCCCACCACCATCCACCATTGAACCTAAAATAAGACCACCTGGGCTAAGGGATAATGAAGTTGGAAATGATGAAATTATATGAAAATAAACCAGTAAGAAGATAAGAAAGACATGCAGGAGAAGGATAGGCCATGAAAGGAAACAATAAACACCATTTAAAAAGAAATAAATTGAGAATAATGATATACCATCACCATTTCCATCAAGTATGATTGAATAAAAGAGGTTTCAAGAAGAATCACTTCAAAAAGAAATTCTAGACACCTTACAAAAAGGGTAAATCAACACACCTCTACTCGAAGCACTCAAACAAATTTCAATGTATGATAAATTTGTTAAGGATATTTTCACCAAGAAGTGGAGACTTCAAGGGAATGAGTGGAACAATTTGGGAAGATGTGTCTCAGCCCTTATCACACCACAATTACCAAACAAATGTTAAAATCTAGGGACATTTTCAATTCCATGCACCGTTGGTTCAATAAATTTATCTAATGATTTGTGCAATTTAGGTACATCAATTAATGTATTTCCTCACTCAGTATATACTTCTTTGCAGATGAGAGACTTTAAGCCCATGAGAGTGGTGGTCCCACTTGCAAATAGATCCATAGTTTTCCCAGCAGGAGTTTGAGAGGATGTCCTAGTAAAAGTCAAAGATCTTTTATTCCCCGTTGACTTCTATTTGTTGAATATGGAAAATGATAGGATCCCATCACACTCACCCATCATTTTGGGGAGACATTTCTTGAATATGGAATAAACCATCATTAATGTCCATGAAGGGACACTTACTATTGAGTTTGGAGACAACAATGTCCACTTCAATAATTTTGAATCCATGAGGCTCCCATCAGATGATCATTCACTATTCATACTCTCCCATGAATATGGTACATAACCAATTGAAGAATCAGTTATGTTTCATTAATTCTTATTATTATGAGAGAATATTTCAATTAAAAGTATCACTAAAATTATGGATGCCCAAACTTCTTGAGATTTTGATTTCTTGTTGGAAGAAGAGGTAAAATCAGATTTATATGAAAATTTGTTAAATGATGATGAAGATGATTTGATTTATTGGGTATAGGATGTCAAACCATTGGATGTGGGGAACCTCAATTTATTTTCATTCCATGAGCATCCTCCAGATCTAGAATTAAAACTACTCCCCACTAATTTAATATATGTTTACTTTATGGAGGGAGATATATTTCTAGTATTAATTTCTAATAATATATAAAAAACTCAAGATAATATTCAATTGATATTTTGTTAGAGAACTTCCGTGCAATAGGGTGGATCTTAGATGATATCCTAGGAATAAATTCAAAAAGTTTCTCACATAGAATTTTTCTTGAGGGATATTACAAACCTATCAGGCAACCCCAAATGAGGCTAAACCCCACAATGATGTAGGTTGTGAAAAATGAGATTTAGAAGCTATTAGAATCTAGGATCATCTATCCCATATCATATTAACAATGGGTTAGACACATCCATGTAGTCCCAAAAACAACTGTCCTAACCATTGTGAGGAATGAAAAGAATGAATTAATCCCTATGAGTATTTAGAATAGCTGGAGAGTGTGCATAGATTTTTGGAAGTTTAATCTGGTCACTCGAAAATATCATTTCCTTATCCCTTTCATTGACCATATGCTAGATAGATTGGCAGGGATAACTCATTATTTATTTTTTTAATGGATTTTTGAAGTTATTTTTAGGTACCCATTGCTCCCAATGATCAAGAAAAGACTATCTTTACTTGACCTTTCTGTAATTTTTCATACAAAAGGATACCATTTGGATTATGTAAGATCTAGGTACAATTCAGAGGTGTATGGTAGGTATATTTTTTGATCACATTGAATATTTATTGGAGGTTTTCTTTGATTATTTCATATTTTTTAGAAATTCTTTTGACCATTGTTTGTAAAATCTAGAAAACGTTTTGAAAACTTGAATTGAAAAGAACCTTGTTTTGAATTTTGAAAAGTGTCATTTTATGGTTGAGAGATGAATTTTCCATGGGAATTTCATTTCAAAGAAAGGGATTGAAGTTGATAAATTAAAAAATTAAGTGATAAATTATTTTCCTTACCCAAATTGTGTCAAACATGTTAGATCATTTTTAGGACATATAGTTTTCTAAAAGAGGTTTATCAATGATTTCAGTAAGATTTATCTCCCCCTCTTTAGATTAATTTTTAAAGATTATAATTTCAATTTATGTGGTTCATGTAAGGAAGGCTTTGATGATTTGAAAAAGAGATTGATTACACCACTAGTAATGCAACAACCCAATTGGGAAGAACCATTCGAGCTATTTTCTAATGCTTCAAACCAATCAGTTGGAGTATTACTTTCTCAAATAAACAAGGGAAGGCCACAAGTTATTTCATATGTCTCAAAAACCATAGATTCCAACCAATTCAACTACAAAAAAATAGAAAAAGAGTTTTTAGCAGTTTTTTTTGCTTTAGAAAGATTCAGATCATTTATACATGGAACTAAATTAATTGGGTTTTCTAGTCATACAACTCTTGATGAAGAAGGCTGAAGCAATGCTAAGACTAGTGAGATGGATGCTATTACTATAGGGGTTCAACATAGAAACCAAATATAATATGGTATCTGAGAACCATGTGGCTGATCACTTAAGTAGACTACCCAACATTTCTGAAGTCAAAATTCCAGACACTGAACAACTAAATGATCACCTTCTAGGAGAGTAGCTGTACATAATTGAAGGAGAAGTACCCTGGTATTATGACATGGCCAATTATCCGGTAACATCTCAAGTACCATCTCATTTAAATTCTCACCAAATTCACAAATTGAAAGATGAATATAGATATTACATCTGGGATGATCCATTTCATTAGAAGATTTGCAATGACCAAATGATCAGAAGATGTTTTCCTAAAAATGAAATTGAATCAGTCATTATGTTTTGTCACACATTATCTTATGGAGGCCACTTTGGAACTCAATGGAAAATAAGGAAGGTTTTATAATCTGGACATTATTGGCCAACACTTTTCAAATTTTCTCTTGAATTTTGGAAAAGGTGTGAAAAATTTCATTTTACAGGAAATATTTAAAGGAGACAACAAATTCCCCAAAAGACACTTAATTTTTGTTAAATTTTTGAAGTTTGGGGGATATACTTTATGGAACATTTCCCAATGTCATTTGGAAATTCTTATATTCTGATTACTGTTGATTATGTTTTCCAATGGGTGGAAACAAAAGCCACCAGGACTAACGATGCTAATGTTGTTTTTGATTTTGTCAGAGCTAACATATTTTGTAGGTATAGAGTTCCTAGATCCATCATTAGTGATCAAGGGACTAACTTTTTCAATAAGAGAATAGAGACTTTATTGAAAATGTATAAGGTGTATCATAAACATAAACCCTCTATCATCCATAGACTAATGGGAAAGATGAAATGTGTAATTGGGAAATCAACAGAATTTTGGAAAAGATTGTGAATCCAAATAAGAAGGATTGTAGCCAATAGTTAGAAGAGACATTATGGGATTATATGACAGCCTACAAAACCTCAATTAGAATGAGACCATATAGGGTAATTTATGGGAAAAGTTGTCACCTACCTATGGAATTGGAACAGAAGGAATACTGGGCTGTGAGGAAGATGAATCTAGATATTAAAAGTTCTTGGAAAGAGAGAAGATTTCAATTACAAGTTCTGGATGAAATTAGAAGGGAAGTATTTGAAAATTCTAGGATTTCAAAAGAGATAACAAGAGTGGTTCATGAAAACTGATCCAACCAAAAGACTTCCATACCGGCGACAAAGTATTGTTATTCAATTCAAGACTCAAACTGATGCCAGGTAAAATTTATTCCAGATGGGATGTTCCATTTATAGTTACTCATGTATATTCTTTTGGTGCTTTTCAGTTTGTGAAGGATGGAGAGAAGGATCCATTCACTGTCAATGGGCATAAGCTGAAGAATTTATTTATCACCATTCCATCAAAGCCAATGGAGGAGATCACACTCCTCTAACCTGTTTATCAATAAACCCTATTAGGTCTCAACTCTCCTTTAAATTTTCTTGATTAATGTAATTCAATTTCAAATACTCTTACATGTTAAATCCATTTTAATGCATTGCAGACAATGCATCATTTATGTGTGGGGGAGAGAACCTTTGTAGTTTAGGATTTTTATTTGTTAAAATGTCTGTGTATTTCAAATTTTGTGTGTTTTTGAAACTTTTGAGCTTAAATTATTATCTTTGACATTTTTTAAACCCATTTCCATGGGGGAAATAGTTTATTCCATGAAACTGAGTTTAAATGAATACTGAAAATTACTTTGTTTCAAATTCAATTATTTGTGAATTTCAGGAAAAGTACTTTGGTTTTTTAATCCCATGCCTCAAAACACTATCTTTATATTTGAAATCACATTCCCACGAGGATTATTAACCTATTGTTTTCATATTCTTTACATTTACCTCACTTCTTGAGAGAACCAAACAATTCTTGATTTAACCAGGATTTGATTTATTACTATCAAAACATGAGGGTTTGAGGTGCATGTGTTTTAAATGATTGGGGAATTTCATTGGTTTTAAATCACCCTTTTCAATAAAATCATTTTTATTATGGACCAAATTAAACATTTAATCCTTGTATCCCTTAGAAGCCAGGAACAACCTGTTAGGATAGCCACATTACAAACCAATTTTCCCTATCCAACCTGCTCTTAAAATACAATTACATGATCTACATGAACTTATGTGTGGGGGGAATATGTATTTTATTGTTATAATGTATTTGGAGAATATTTGGGTGAAAATAAAATGTTGGATAGATGTTTTTATACAAAAAAAATCGTTTTGCTGGAAGCTATGCCTTTTCTGGAGCTTCTAATAGAGAAAGAAAGTTGTGCCTTTTTGGGAGCAATCAGGAAATTTTATTTTTGAGAAGATTGAACTGTTTTCTAATGAAATAATGAACTGTGTGAACATTCCTTGATATTTCATGAATATGGATATGATTTTCTACTAAGGGGGAGTGAATAGGAGACCATAATTGTCTGAAAATCAGAGTAATGAAATTTTGCTTCAAAAAGAGCCAAGCCCTCTTCATTCAGCCTCAGAATTTTAAAATCTAAATCCTACCAACCTAAATCCACAGAAAAAAAATGACTATTCCCCATGATAAACATATGTCATTTACTCACATTGGGTGGATATATTGGAATTTATCTTGCCTACAACGACCCTTGTATGAGTTTGGATGAGAAAGACATTGCTAAAAATTGAAATTTGTGTGTTAAGAGATAATGAAAGTTAGGTAAGTATTTTGTGTGAATGGGAGGTGTAATTAAGAGGAAATATATTGAATAATGTGAAATTAATATCTTAAAATAAGACTTTCTTATGAGTCATGATATATTTAGTTTCTTGTTTTCAAATTGGTGGATCTCATGGACATGTGTTTTGAATTTGCTTTGATTTTATTTTGATTCTGACTTGTAGAGGATTCCAAGTGATAAGTGTGGAAGAATTGATAGAGTTAGTATTTTACTTATTATTAATATTTTTTCAATCATTTAATCCCTCCCAATTATTCAATTTGAGTATATTTTCATCATTTATGTGTTTTTGGTGTATTTTGGGCTTAAATGTGAAAATGGGGCAATTCTATAAAATTGATAGTTTTTGGGAGATTCTGTTTTTCGAGAATAACTTTTACATTATTTATTAAATATAAGTGAATCCTTTTTTAGGATTCATATTCTAGTCTTATTCAATTTTTTCATCTGTACCAAGACCCAATTCAAAACCCAATGGTGTAGAAAAACCAATCAAATGGAGAAATCGGTCTGGCTAGTAGAATGGACCCCACTACATTATATCTACAGTATCTCATAGAAAATAAATTCAAATGAGGTGATTCTAGTTGGTTTTGACATATAACATTCAAGGGACGACTCACATTAAATCTCATAAAATAATAAGATTATGGAAGCATCTTTTGAGAGCTTCCAAGTGGAGTGGGTGAAACAGTGTTTGGTGGCCAGAAGAAGTTAAACTCACTAATCAAGACATATATTCTTTCCACATGTCCAAAGGCTTTGATATTTTTAGGATCAATAGAAAATTAAATTTCAGAAATCTTATAAAAAGGGAGATTGGATTTGTTCAGATGGATGGGGGGAATAACAAATGAAAACTTCTGAAGGATAAATTCTTGAGGATCAATATTTTTGTTCTTTTATTTATTTTGTTCTTCATAGAATTTTAATGATTTGTTCAACGCACATAAACTCAGTTACCATTACCATGATTGGGTAGATCTTCTGAGTTATTAGGGAGGCGTAGGTTTACCCTTTTTTTAATTCTTTAGTTATTGCACTTAATGTTTTAAAATCCTCTTTTCTCTTGTGTGAATTAGTTTCAATTTCTAATAAAAGTTTTTATTATCATGTACGATTGTATTTGATTTTGGATTATTTTGTTTAGTTTTATTTGATGAAGGATCAATATCTCTCTCCTCTATGTTTTGGTTTATATATTATGGAATAGACCAGGACATAATGGTGCAGTACACAGTGATCACCGATACGTGTGGGAGGAGTAGTGAATGTTCTTGATTTCTTGGGATGAACAGGACTCAGTTGGTAATGGCCTAAAATAATTGGGGGTATTCAATACAACTCTATTACACATTGGAAGGAGAGTATACTAATATGATGTTTTAGTAAGGTTTATTCTCACATTATTATTTGACCATGGGAGTGAAGAGAAATGATTATGGATTCTCACTCGTCACGACTTAGCAGAAGAGAATTAGGTAAAGTGAACTGTGATAGAATTACAATTGGGAAACTGGCCCTAACCTAATCACCACTTAATATCCCTGATTTAAATAACATAAAATGTCAATTTTTTGTAACACTTTCACTTAAATACTTTATTTTATTTTGTTTCAATATTGTATTTAACAAATCAAAAAATTTCAAAAACAATATTACTTATTTCTCTGATTTTAAGTGCAAAATGCTATTGTTGAGCACTTCTCTCTGGAGAAAACTGAGGTAACCCACAATAATACATTTTAACATAGTTTGTATTTGTTTTTTCCACACCCCATGATAGGCATGTGTCAATCCTCCATGAAGATTCAATCAATTTTATATATACATTTTGGATGAAACTATAATAATATTTTATTAGATGAGATGGATAGATAGAAAAGAGGCAATGAGAAGAATCAATTAACTACTGAAGCACTTCCCACACCACTTCTTGTACTTCTTATCTTGTAATTAGTGCCAAAATAATATAATAAATCTCATAAAATATATTCTTTGTGTTTTCTAATGATGCTGATGATATAAAAAGTATAAACAATGAGAGATCTAATATCTCTTCATATATCACTGTCTCTGCAGGCAAGACAACCATTTTGTCATGAAACATAGATATAAATATATAGATAGATTCCAAATCCTTTAAATATTCCTCCATTACTCAATCTAGGGGATTCTTTTCATCAAGATCATGCAATCCCCCTCTCACAGGAAGCCAACTCTTGTCGAATTAAGATGATGTTTCACAAGATTTCATATATTGGTTGGAAGACAATGCTACCTATTCCTAAATCATGATAGATTAAAAAAAACTTGTCCTTACTGATCAATAATTTCTATATGGTATTATTAGTTTTTGATTAATGGATTTTATGCAATATTATCCTATTCCATGTCAGATCCTCAATAATTTTTGGGATGGGTATGTCAAAAGAGGGAAACGCTGGATGGGTTGATGAAGAAGCAAGAGAAGTAATCATATATACTATTCGATCAAAAGGGGAATCACATGAAGGGATATATTCTATAATAAAATATTTACTGTTGATGGTATGTTCATTCTTAAGATTAATACACTTCATTTTAGGCTAACAGAAGTCCTAAATTAGATCCATCATGGCTTAAAACATGATGTTTTGATAGGAAACGTGTTTTTCTACATGAAAGATCATTATTTTCAGAAACCAATTTAGATAGGAATCTACCCAATTCTTATAATAGTAATAAGTGAGTAAAAAATATTTAGAAAATTTTGGAAGGATAATCTCAACGTTGGTATCCTCGAAAGACAATGTTGACCAAAACTGACGGATTATCCTAGGATTTCAATCTCCCCATAATCCAACATAGGGGAGGATATAGAACTGTTGTATATAGATGAATTTGTGTTAAAAATAATAAGGGGTATATTGCTCAAAAATATATAGCTCATCCACTCAATCCATGAGAACCCCATCACAAAGAGATATTTTACATCTTGGTTCAACAAGGGAACCACAACCATTATCAGTAATTAACCCATTCAGTTAATGATCTTACATGAAACCAAAGTAATTTTATTGGATCAGCATGTTATACACCACATTTGGGCTTAAAAAATTTATTCATCCCTAGATATGATTAGTAATTTAGGGAAGAATAATGTACTAGGGATCCTGAAAATATTATAGAATATATAGAATTTGATATGGTCCCCTATATAGTCGAATAAAAACTGGAAAGGACCTACGATTATATAAGGTATGTTACCCTACTAAATATTTCCCAAAATATTTTAAAGTTATTCAAGAGTCAATAAAAATATATTGAGAGGCCATCCCTCCACTAACTGAGCTGAAATCACTAGCATGCTAACTCAGATTCCCAAGCATGCATCCCTATTTAGGAAAATCCATCTGTTAAAGAACATGGGCATAAAATTTTCTCACCTAAGGATTAGAGATATCATCATCCTCACTTGGTAGACACATGTAAAGTATTTGTTTGTTTCCAATATTTCCCAATATAAGCTAGTACTATCACAAAATTCCTAGGAAGGGAACCAATGATGGCATATAACAATTGTTGTGTACTCCTAAGATAGAGGAAATAGTTGATCCAATCATTAAAAGGGACGAGGGATAGAATATTGAACTCTTTTATTAAATTTTCCTTCACGATATTGAGATAATATCTTGAAATAATGTGTGTCTTTATAGGGTTATCCTATAAGTACACAATAGAAATGAACTCATCATACATTTCCCCAAGGGATATCCTGCCTAGTTTTTAGATATCCCGAAGGCTGATTCTGATATCAACATAGGAAATATGAAATGAATAGGTACCAAGGATCCAATGGATAATCTTTTCATTGAGAAGACCCGAATGAAGGTATACTATTAAATGAGAGACCTATACTACATCATCAAGATTTATAAAATTTAGCTGGTTGGAAAATCTACAATATAGTTGTGTACAATACAATATCCGTGAACGTTTATCAGAAAAATTAAATTAGGGTGCATGTACCATTTCTTCATATAGTAGTCACCTAATTTGTTCAAAGAAGAGGAAAATATTATATGAATTATTTGAGAAATGGGATGATGGGTGAAATATCTATTTTCATGAACCATAAGGGCGTTCACCGTTATATAAAACTACACAATGGTCCATGCAATAACCAATTGGAAATCCTAAAAAATAAATTTCTGAAATAAATGAGTGATGTTGGAACCCAAAAAATTAAGGGATTGTAGTTGGATAAGTAATAAAAAGTTCATCTAGAATGCCAGATAAATAAAGGGGAAGCTGGAGTGGTAAAACATAGTTCTAGGGTTTGATGTAGATAAGCCTTTTTAGAAAAATGTTGTCAGAGTGAACAAGATACTGAGGGTTAGGGTTATGATTCATATAAATCATGGCCAGCTGGTAAGATATGACAAATGAACCATGATAATAGATATAATACATCAGATCAAAGGTAAGTGGAATATATTAGACAACCGATGTTTAATCCCTGAACAAACTGAAATAGGGTGAATCTAATTACTTCCATAACTAGGATATGTAGGACTCCTTCTTGTGGATCGAAATCAAATGGGGATCCACCTCTTTTTGATTCCCATTATGTCTCTAACATTTTGACCATCAGGGCCCAATCATTACCATGGGTTTATTATATAGACTCATCCACCAAAGGAGTGATAAATTAACTGAACTATAATGACTCTGATTCCATCCATAACTAGGTTACATAAAATTCTTTCATAAGGCATGATCTAAATATTAAATATCCAAAGCGATGTCCCATATCATAATTTTTAGATTCATATGAAGTGAAACTGATTACATAATATCCCACGTTTCTCACAATGAGAATAGATCACACAGTATTAGAGATTCATGATGATCATATATTTCACATATACATTAATCTAATTCAGTAGCATGACATGCCTTCTCCTCATATACATGCATCTAACTCAACAAAACTCTTAAGGGCATGGGTAATCTATGAAGAATCTAATTCATTCTATAACCAGGATACCCAAAATTCATCATTTAGGATTGATCTCAATACCTAATGCCTAATTTCCATAAATAATTCTCTTCCTCATTACATTAAATAACTAGGGTTTTACTAACAAGGTGGGTTTTTATTATTGTTATAAAGGTTATATTTATGACACCTCATAAAGGTTTAATACCATCCTTGAGAAATATTTTTCCCCTTTGGATAAAAATATACTCAAAAATTCTTAGTTATATGGATTAAAAATATAAGAATATACCCATTAAGGGTTAATGAATGAAGAACATCTGATACATATATATGGAATAATTAGTAATCCCTCTCTTACATATGGAATGATTTATTATTTGATAATTTTTTTAGTGTAATCTGTTATATATGAGGATTAGGAATATATTCTCAAGTATATCTTAAATATATAAGAGTCAAGGAGTTAGAAAAAATTCCCCTCAAAAGGCTATGATGAGCCCATCCTCACACCATTACAACTAATGTGAGTTCTTAAGTAACATTGGGTCTGAAACCCCAACAGATTACCTACCTTTGCAAAGTAGATCTGTATATAGTTATGGAAGTGGGAACTATTGTGAATTTTTGTGGAATATAAACACGAATAGTGAATCTAGTGTGGATAATTGTATATACATCAAACCCATAAAATTAAACCATAAGACTATTTTCCCATTACCATGCATATGTTATTTTTATAGATGAAAAAAATAGTAAACCTAATGTGAAATCATTTAAATATAATAACAAATTATGATGATAAAAATGGTAGACTACTCAATTTTACTTAGATCATTTTAATCTCTCCACATTGGTAATCACCATTAACACATGAATCCTTTTCCATAAGAAATAGATAATCCTCATGGTTTTCTTGGATTACCAATGATTGATAGAAGAAGTGAACAGATTTCTAGAAATCAATGAAAATTTTGAGATAAGAAAATTATTTAATCATTAATGAAAAGAGGTAGAATCATCCAAAATTTAGGGTATCTCATTAATTACTGATAAAAGAAAAAATGGAATAATATAATGAATCGAAATACTGTTACATGGAATTCATTATTTATTCTCAATGTTGGATCATTGATCTCTTGAATCTACTGATATCTTCATGTAATTCATCCAAAACTTATAGCATCATCTCCCTTATCGAACTATAGTTCCACTACCCTTTCAATGAAATTTGTGTTTTTTAAGGCCTCTACAACCATCATATTTTATTATTCCACCAAGTACTCAGTGACATCTTTCTCTACATTATAGTTGTTATACTAAATCCCAATCATCATTGAAATTTATCTTTTTACTACTATTATTTTTGTATGTTCATATACTTTATGAAGTTTCGTAGTCCATATTTTTTCTAATTGAGTTGCAAATTTTTCTATTGAATTATCTAAATAGTGTTCCCTCAGTTTCTCTTATGTAGTTATAATATCTATTGAACTAGTATATACTTCATGTTAATTGAAGGCACCATAAATGAGAGTTTTCAAAATGTGATTATGATTTGGTAATAACCCTCAAATCATACTAAGATGGATATCATGGAATAAACTCTAAGTTTTCCATAACATTAACTACCATATATATCATTGGAATGAATCATTATATAAGATTAAATAACACCCAATCAAGGTAATTGATTCATATTCTAGAACCAAAAAACTCACGGTTGTGCCCAAACTCAACATTTCATGTGAGATATAACACTAGACTAGTTGGTTCCTCTATGATTTCTACAATGTGAGGAAGAAAATAAATAACCTCATGAACTTTTTAGGTCCAAGGAAGAGTTATTGAAATTTACATTGAAGATGTTTTAGTAAGTAATAATGAAAAATAAATATGGGTGTTACAGGTTCATACCTTTAGTTATAGAAATATAAAATTCCTTTTACACAATTTTTTTATTATAAGGGGAAATAAAAAATCTGTAATGGATTGATCCTTATGCTGGATAATTATGATCCACCACAAGTCTTAGAATTTTGGGCCTTCAGTTGGTGATGTAGATTAAGAGGCCAATAATTTCCCTTATCTTATATTGTTAATTCTATAATGATCTTATCATGTAAAATAATGTGTCAATGGATTAAAATATTTAGGAAGGTACACCAAAAATAACTATAAAATTATTAGGATGACATAATTAACACTAGACATCATCTAAATAAATAAATATGAAACTTTAAAGGTTTTATAAAATTTTAAATTTTTACAATGTAGTTTTCTAGTGAGATTAGTTGAATCGTTAAACTAACTAACATGTCTATATATAGGTTTATCCTAAGAATTTCCATGAAATTAATGTGAACCCTTACACCTGATGACTTCATTAATGTCATGAAATATGAAATTCAGAATGGTTAACAACAATGATCATGAGTGGATGGCTAATGTAATTAAAAAATTGATGGTTAGTAGAAAGTGGTCAAATAAATCTAATAAGAAAAGCTTAATATTTACCCTCTATTTCTAAATTATGGTGTAGTTTAATCCTCGTTTCCTATCTTCACTGGATGAGATCCACTATGGAAGGTACTATGAATTGATACATTAGTAATGGTATTGGAAATACTAGTGAAGTATTAGAATCCCTGACATTTATTTTTTGGGATTAGAATGTTCAAAGAGATATCCTTAACCACGTGACTCAAGTCATCCTTCATCATGAACAATTTTCCCCATCATAAGTACTTAATATATTGTTCAATTTAGGGTGTTTATTTGGAATCATATATAGGAAAATGGAATACGGTAAAAAAAGAGATTAATGAAAACATTTGAATTATAAAAAATATTGATGTTACCTATATTGGGGAACATATTGATCAAAAGTTTTCTTCATCAATTTTATCCCTTTCACTTAAGGGACCATTATCATCAGCCCATTGCTATTTTACTCATTGTTTTGACATAGATCAACTCATGGACCATCAATTAGAGTACATAGGGGGAGATAATGTTTTGACACTTGGTTTTTTGAACAAGTTCATGGAAATTTCTGATATAAGTATCGAAATTATCATGTTGATTCTAATAAATAATATTAATACTTGTTATAATCTATAAAAATTTATATCAAAATGAAATAATCTATATAGAGGGAATCTTAACAATATTTTATGGGTGAGTTTCTTCCCCTGGAATTTCAATCACTCTATTTATCCATAATATGTTTATCTATAGGGTTGGGTGGTTGAATATCCACCATACATGAAGAGGGATAAGGTTTAATATTCCCTATACTATGTCCTATTAATCTATATTAGTGGATTAATTATCAAGGATGTTATCTTTTATGGTTTCCTTGACTCTGTTGTTTTCTCCTCCTCCGTTTTGATTTTAGTTGATGGTGAATCCTTAGCATGGAGTACTAAATTTTTTATATGGTTACCAAGGCATAACCTATAAATTAGTTAGAAAATGGGGTGATGATAACATAACATGGAAGGAATATTATTCATATATCAATATCCCATACGTGAGTATTAACAAAATGTATCATACAACCATAGGATAATAGTCAACATGGATTCTTTAAGGGAGATCATGAACAACATTTCTCATGGTCTTTTAGATAAAACATGAATTCTGTATACAATATATAAGTGGTTTCTCCATCATTATAGGATACCAGTATTGTAATACCAAGATCATCTTATAACATGTACATAATGACATCCCAAGACTAATATCCAATGGAAATCATGTAGTTTTATCATTATAATAGAAATTGTTCATAGTATTATTTAAAATTAAATTTTATAAATCTTAAATAAAAATTTGACAAAATGGATATCATTTTTTGTTTGTAATGTCTAATTTATCTTAGGGTTATTTTTTGGGATTTCCAAAAACAATTCATTTCTGGGTGAATAATCAAAAAATCTATTTTTTAAATAGTAATGTTTTCCCATATTTTTTTCAATTTTTTTAATTCTATATAAGATCACTATGGTTAAAAATAATATAATTAATTCCAAATTAATGAAATTTATATTTTATTTTTGTATAATAATTTTTATTGTAAACAATTTTTGTTTAAAAATTTGTCCATTGTATTTTACGCACTTATATTAAAATAAACTTATAATGATACAAAAAATAGAACCATGAAAAATTGATCACATATTTAGAAATAATATTTTAAAAATTAGAAATGAGGTCAATATTATTTTTAGTTATTATGAATTATAACTTTTCTAAATTATTCTCCTCTTAGTAAATGGGTAAAATAGGTTAGATAAGATTTACAAATTAAGAAAAATCTATAAAATATGACCTTAATTATTATTGGATGTATGTATTTCATTCATTACCACATTAGAATCTAAATTGAATTTATTTATGTTCCACTTATTCCTGATTTAAGAACTTATAATATTTAATAGTAATGAATAATTACAAGTGTTCCACTCACCTCACTTATAAATGGGAACCTTCTATTTTTTCTTATTCAAAATACATATTAAATTTTATCGATTAGGATCCAAAAAACCTTCCCAACATCCCTCCCCATGTCAAATAGGTCCTAGTGTAACCAAATTATCAATCCTAGAAGGTATAATTGGTAAGATAAATGAATTAGTGTAATGTATAGGTATATATCTAAACCAAGTGTCTTCATATTTATTTTTTCATATACCTATATAAAATATTTTTATAACCATGATGATAAAGTAACATTTTTATATCTCGCAAACTAAAATTTTATTATGTTAATGGAACCAATTTGTTTTCATATGCTTTAGCATATTTTGGAAAATGAAAGAATCGCTCATGCGTACGTACGTACTACCTTCACCACATAGTGATGTTTTTAACCTTTCATATCCACATTACATGACTAGTTATAAAAATATAACTAAAGAATATATAATATTTTTATGACATTATTTTTTTTGGTAAGGTAACGTATCATATAACTTCTCACCCTTATATCTGTGGGGAAATGATAATGTCACTCATGCATACATGTTGATTACCACCCCTCTCTTCTGCCTATATATAACATTCCTTCCCCACACACATTATAATCCTTTTAGCTTGAAAATATTTTTCCAAATTATCTTCCCAAGAATATTACCCACATCGATGTTCTTATGGTTTCAATAAAATACCAAACACATATGCCTTGTGTAGGTTCTCATGGAGATGACATTCAAGTTGAAACGTCCTCAATCCATCTTTTTTTAATTTTTTTCCTCTTCTTATCCCATACAGACCTCCCATATCTAATGTTTTATTATAACTATAGAATAATATATATATATATATATATATGTATTTTTATATTATTTTTAATGGAATATACATCATTAAATCTCTTCTCTTCTTATCTTTTTCTAAAAATGTAAACTTTTTCTGTGATATGTCGGTTGACCGCCTTTGGGGACAATGAGTTTTTTACATTACAACCATCAAGGATGGTTATAAAACTGTTATTATGGTTAAAATATAATTTAATTTGTATATTATAATTTCATTCATGTTCGATAATTAATATATATATATTTATACAAGGTATTAAATAAAATGAAACTAGTTCGTGATGATCAGAAAACCGTAAAAATAAACTAAATATTTTTCAATAACATTTTTTGAAATGAATCTTCATCAAACTATAAAAAAAGTATACATGGGACCATTTAAAATTATATAGGATGATAAATACCAGATACGTTTTCTTATTTAGAAACATTTCAAATTAATAATAACTTCCATAATTATACAAAGAACTTCTATAATTACATATAAGTAAACATACCATGAAACCATGAAACCATAACTATAATAATGGAGAAAATGATCTCTATAGATCAATTAAATCATCATAAATGAAAATAATATAGTTATAATAAATAAAATAAATATATAAGAGGTTCTGTTTTAATTAAATAATGAATCAAACTTTATTATGTCGGGCATTAAGTGAAATTAAGGAACGTGTTCAGACAGTAGTTAATGGATCTCCCCAAGCCTCCATTTTTCCACTAAATTAAACTTTCTCTCTATTTTCCACAATGTATTTCTTCATTTTTCTTATATAATTGTTCTACATTCTATGTATTTTTTACCCACATATTTATATAGTTTACATTATCCCTATTTTTTGGGAAACACCTATTTTAAAAGGTTCTCTTCTTAATTCATCTCAATAATGCAATACTGATTAAAGTTATCTTCTCTGTTTGTTATACATTTTCATGTACAATCCATAAACTAATTCAAGACACGAATATTTTCAAAAAAACTCTTATTTATTAATGAAAAAACATTACAGTTATTTTACGGTATTTGACAGGTAAATTATTTTTTCTTTATGGACACTTTAATAAGTTCTCTTAAACCACACAACAAGGTGTCATTTTTAAGGTTTACTAAAAACTATTTTTCATGTATCCAATTTAGTTGTAAATCATTATTAATTATATATTATTATTATTTACTTTATTATTTTCCATAAATTTTTTAATGTCTTCTTTCATTATTACCATTTTTGGTTCTCCGTTTGGTTTTTCCATATGACATTTTATGAGGCCCATTTGATTCCATGGGTAAATAGAATGTTTATTCCTCATGTTTGAATTAAATTTGTTGAAAAAATATTCATTAACATGTTATTATGGGTGTAACTAGATATAAATCCTAATCATTGGGTAATTATTAGTCTCATGAGATGTTATGTATGGGATTAGGGAGAAATGTTAATCCATTATGGGACTTTATCCACCATTTGGTATTTTCTTGGATGTTATCCTTGACTCGTGTTTATTTTATGTTATTTTTTTAATCCACATTTCTATATTTCATTGATAACATGATTCCACATTCTATATAATATTTATCTAAATATTTAATAAATTTACCTTTCTATTAGGTTATTAGGTTATGTCTTTCTTAGTCATGTTCTGTGTTACATTCTCTTGATTATTCACATACAAGGATTTGTAACTCATCCATTTTTTCTATATATTATATATGTTATCATATGTAAATTTACAATCTCAAAGGAATATAAGATCTTATTATTGAATATTAATATACAGTTGTTTTATTTTACTTCAATGTTTTCAATTTTATGTACCAAGTATTCCAAAGACACTAAAATTTATGATACTTGGTTTGTATTTCATGGATAATTAAGTTTTAAATCATGTTAAAATATGTGTAAAATAATATGGAATCTATGCATAATACCTTGAAACCACTTTTTTATGTATGGAATTATGAATTCCAGTAATGTGAGAACAATAATTATTGTTATCCATATAATAATGTATTATCATAGATATAATAGTCCACTAGTTTTAGTCGATTATGGCCTCATTTTGTTTATTTACTCATACAAAACAACTTATTTAAAATTTATGTAAAGATATAATATGTTGTAAGATACTCATTTATGATAATCTGAGATCACCGTTATTTTTTTCCCTTTCCCCAGAAACCTATAAGAGAGATATGTGTAATTTTTTTTATAATGGATGAGATAAAAATGTTCTCAAAATGTGTTCATGGCGTGTATTATGATTTCAAATTTAATGTATGTATGTATCATGTTTTCCATGACCATGTTTATTAGATACTATGTTTAATAATTTATTATATACCAATAATAAAATATAACTACTAACTCTGGGTTTCTAGAGTTTTCATTTTTGTAGTTTATATCATTGAATGTTTAATAAGAATATTATAGACTAGATTTAGACAAACTCTTTCAGATTTCACAGGTATAGTGAAATACCTTTAATATTTTCAGGGAACACTCAAGAAAACATAATTCGAATTTTATTTTACAATTCAATATCATTAACTAATTAAATATAGGCCGTATTTTAGTAATAACAATTTCTGGAAGGAATGTGAACCGTAAGAAGACCCATAGTAAATGATTGTATATTATCCCTTAGCAGGTTAATTAAGTTACTGTGGTGGGAAATAATATATTAATCATAAAAAGGAAGATGACCTAGGTTAAAAAAATAATCTCATCCATGTAGAGATGACTATGAATACAACACATTATTTAACTATGTTGGATCACAACCTGTGACAAAACACCCCATCATTCAGAGGAACTCTCAATCTAATGGTTGTTGAATAATGTATTAATACCATGGGAATATGTTTATTAATTTGAAAATTATTTAGAAATAGAATATCATCATATTGTTCAATCTTTTAATTAGAGATTTAGACCAATAGTGTCCACTAATTCAATACAAAAGTGAGGAAGATCAATCACAATATATGGATAAGGAATATATCCTAATAATTGAGGATATATTCATGGTAAAAAAATATTATTGATTTTCTTGAATAATCACCATTTATAAACTAGATCATGAACTATATACGTCCATTGAACACATTAATTATATACGATATATATCTAAAACACCAAATTGGATGCAACCAGTGGAGTTGGAGGAGTTGAAAAAACAACTATAAGAGTTGTGTCGTAAGGAATTTATATGGACAAATGTTTCAATATGGGGAGCCCTTGTTTTATTCATGAAAAAGGAAGGGTCCAGGATAATACGAATCGATTATTGGGAGATAATTTCCATTATAATAAATATTATGTGTAATTTATAATTAATTAATTAATCACTTTATCAACATCACTGAGCCCTATAATTTTCAAATATCAATCATTATGTTATGTTTTGATAGAGATAACGAAAAGTTGTTTAATTTAGAAGATAATATAAAACCCAATTCTATTGTTCTCCTATAAAAGATAAATTACGCATGAAATATAAATGAAACTAAAAACTTTATGTAAAATGTATTTATCATACACCAATGTGAAAATTATACATATTCATTTCCATAATATGTTTTTATATGGATCAGTATGTGGAAAAGGAATCCTAATTTTTGGGCACATCATACTCCATGATAGTCTAAAATATAATTTTCAGTGATTAAAAATGACAGTTAGGTGTATTTTTGGATTTAATTCAATAAAAATTCTATCTCATACCCATACGATAATTACATGGTAGAATTTATAAATATGATCATTCGAGGATACTCTGTGTTTTTTTGTTTTTATTCATGTGTTATAATGAATTAATAAACTCTATGTCCAAATTCATGCATCTAATACATGATTAAATTTCCTAATACATTTTATGCAATTAAATCATAGTTCAATGATATCTCGTCTAGGAATGTAAAACAGAAACATATCATGCAAACCATCATACTAAAATGATAAATCCCATGTATAAAATATAACAACCATTTCCTTTATTACACTCTTAAACATGATTTATTATATAAACATGCACTTAATGAAACCCAGAAGATCATGAGGTCTACTGTCTTTGGGACTTGGGAGCATTACATGAAAACTTAAGACATAAAATACAACATCTTTGTGGAAAAATTATTCTACATGGCCACAACATTCCTTCATACATAGCATTGTATAGGATAACCTGAGGAAGTACAAAAGAAAAGGATGAGATATAAAGAACAATAATGGAGTAAAAAAGGAATAACATGAAAATAAAATACATGTCATTAAATTGTTTTATTAATGGAGAATAAAAGAAACACAGACATAAAGGCATGATATAGCATGATTATCACAACATGGAAATGTGGAAACAACTTAAAACACTACATCAAAAACATAAAGGAATCAGGTAAAAGCCTATCCAAACATGGAAAAAAATGTACTAAAAGGAATCAGTTAAACCCATGTGCCAACATGATGTATCATGATACTAAACATAAAATAATGAATAGAGTTCTATTAGGGTGAACCCTTCATAAACATTTCAATCTCATTCTTATGTTTTCCACATAGATCATATAACATGGATTAATTTAACATCATCATTAATTCATTGATAAAAGAATTTGGAATATATATATATATATATATTAATTCCTATAATCAATAAGCATTTGTGAATTAAGATGAATAAAAATTATAGGTAAATGGGCATGGTATTCACTACATGGTGATTTTGGCATGGAAACTAGCAGTGAAATTTCGGTAGCATAACAACCTCACATGGGGATTCATAAAATTGGTTGATGAAAGTTAAAGGGGTCTCTCATAATTTCGAAATGAAATGGGAAGTAATAGGATCATGTATCATAATATCCCAACATATTAAATGTAATTTGAGATTAATAATGTAAGATAAATTCTTGAATGGAAATGAGGAGAGAGAAAACTTTTATGGAATTTCGGCACAGTAATGGGTGCACATTGGAGGGTTTAATGAGAGTGAAATGGGTCTCTCATAATTTAAAAATAACAAGGTCAGTATGGGGGAGGTTCAAAAACATGAATCATCATTTGTAATTGAAAATTAAAGGATGTAACATTATAAGGAAACATGGATGAAAATGAGAAACAAAGGAAACCATTAATTGGATGTGTGATCCGAAAGGCTGGGGGGAGGCTTCTTGAGAGCTTGGGGGTGCCATCGGAGGACTCCAGGGAGTGTATAGAATAGTGAGGACAAGATTAAATGAGTTTTAGTGAAGATAAATGGGTGATTGTGTGGGTTTATATCAGAAAAGTGGTGGAATTCTTTTTTATTTTGATTTTCTACAATACACACTAAAATAATCAAAACCACAAAGCATCCCATGGGTTTTCACATGTTTTATAGAAAAGGAGAGTTTATAACATATTTAGTAAGGAAAAGGACCTAATAAAATAAAATATTATCCTTTCTTATGAAGAGGTGAGTCACACTCACAAGAAAATGAATTTTAAATCACAAAATATATTATACATTTTAGAGGATTCACTAAGGCATTATAAAATAAGTAAAATAAATTTAAAAGCATGTTGAATAAAATTTAAAACATCCATTTGGTCAAGGATGCATTTTATGATATTTATTAGATCACTATTGGGATAGTATGATGTCATAAGACACACTATAAATTTATATATTATTTATTTTTTACCCAAAAATCCAGTTGTCTCAGAAAATTATGAAGAATTAACCATTGGATAATTTCGACATCTGGATTTGAAAAATAATATTCATTTTTTCTAAATAATATTCTATGTATGTGAATTTTTACTTTTAAAATGAGGACCAACAATTATTGAAAATTTATGGGTTTTGACAAAAACAATTTTTAAGCCTTAATAAACATTATACTTGACTTCTTAAAAATTATATACCAATTTATTATTAACAAAACTTATTTGATGATAATATTTCATTAACATATTTTTTATTTTAAAAATTCATTAATTCCTTAAAATAAATTCTTTAAAAATACTGTTTCTATTTTATTATATAAAAATATAACTCTTATCAAACTGATTACCTAATCATTTACCGACAGAGAACTGATATAATCATCATCTATAAGAATTATTTTTTAAATAATATTAATAAAAAACTAGTTTAATATAATAATGTCTATATTTCTCAAAAGTAAAATTTTTACCCAAAAAATAAATTTATAAAATTAATCATTTTTAAGAAATACTACTTCCATAAAGGAATTGATAGAATAAGAATTTTATTTATTAAAAGGTATTAAACAATAAGTAACCTATAACTTTTTACATAACCTCTTATAACACCTTCATAAAACCTAAGTGTAATGCGTGAGATGGTGAAAGTCTCTTGGGGATGATCAAATAACATTTATTGGGTGGTAATTTATTTTAAGATGAACTTATACCATACGTGATTCCGTTCAAGATTAATGTGTTGATGCTCGGCTAGGGCTTGGTCAAGAGAGAAGCCCAGTGATGAAAACTCCTTTTTGAGCTCTAAAATAGGAGCTTTGTATGGCCCGAGTCTGCTGGATGTGGTTATACTATACTTTTTCTATGTTTAAAGTATTTTTTAAAACATTATATTTATATCAATTGTGTGATAACTATTCAACATCTATATTATCAAGGGTAGTGCTACTTAATAGTAATTTAATCCCAATAAAAAATAGTTCACAAGTTTTCTATATCCATGGGACATTAAAATAAATGTAATTTTATTCATAAATGAATGTGTCATTGCATAAAAATAATATATATATAAAATATAACTATTTTGGGCGTATAACCTTTAATATCCCACTTTCACTAAACCCTAATATTCTTTCCCCAAATTCACCTTATATTCCATCATATAAAATAACTTGTGAAAATATAACCAAGACACATCTTGGATAACTTATAAAATAATTTTTTAAATCTATCATTGGCTTCACCTTATATCACATCATTTGAAATTTCTTAATAATAAACATCCAAGACACGATTGTATTACATATTAAACAAATTTAAACTAGCTCACTGGGTCAAACTATATACATATTAAATCAATGATAATGTGTGACTGGATGGGCCTATCTAGAATTGTAATCAAATATGAATATCTGGATCCATATATATAGGAAAAGAGCATCCTCTACTAAATCTTTATTTCTAGTTAATCTATAGTGGTATATGCCATGATCCTCATCAAACACATGTATTTTCATACATGTGTCCCAAAATTTCCATCATATTCACACATGCAATCCCATATTTTACATTTTACTTAGACATTGAGTGATCAAGGGAAATGGAACTTATAAATCACATATATCCAACCCATATATTATTGACACCATGAGTATAGATAGAACCTATGGATGAATGCATCATTTTTCATTCATCTTTAGGGATAAGAAAAACACATGTCTACTATCCAGATAGGTATATAATATATTTGTGCAACTACACTCTCCCATAGTATATCTCGATAAAGGTTCTATATGTCTCACTTTTCATATGAAGGGATAAATCCCATATTGGCTAGGGTCTAATCAGTGACATGATAAACATCATACCCAACCCCTATATTAGCTAAGCCTATATATAGACTTTTGTACATGAGGTATCAATGTATGTTGGTTCTCATGTTATTAATATCTCCAACATAAGGTAGTGGGGAAAAAATAAGATCCATTAACCCCTAATATACAAAATACATCAGAATGAAACTCGATGCGGTATACATAGTGATCTATACAAAACACACAAAGAATCATATTATTTTTATTATGCCTCATGAGAACATTATATATATTTATAAAATAATAATATTCTTGATATCATTAAAATTTTATCATAACCTATAATACTCCATGATGGAAATTTGATATGGATAAAATCAAATTCATAATTTGAGGAGGTATTTATAATTATGACTCATGAAATGTATATATATATATATATTTATGTATCCAATGTGATTGAATGATAAAATATAGGTTAATTTTAATATTATAAATTTTATGATTCTTAAAATCAATAAGAATATTTAAATAATAGAAAATAAGCACTGATTTATCATGTCATATATGATAATCTTCTAGAACATCCATGAGTTCACTATACATTCTTCTTTTTCTAAACATATTACATCGTATTTAACAAATGTCATATCTTTATGTTTTTATCTAATAAAAACCTCCCATTGAAGTGTTTATTGAGAAAAATCTATGAAGTATGAACATTTAAATGAAATTGTTAATTGGGAATCATATTCATAACTATCCAACATGTTAATTTTTTTATAACACCCTAACTTCACAACATCAGATGTTACAATGTCAACTCATGTTTTTTTTCATAGAACACTTTATCTATTTATCATCTTTATACATAAAACCTTATTCAATTCAATTTTTCCATAAAATAATGTATCCACATAAATTATTTTTAACAAAAACGTCCAAACGTTCTTATGAAATTATGTAAAATTTACATTAATCATTTATTGGTGTAATTAATTATTTTTTCATTTTGAAAAACAATTTCAAAATACCATTTTAGACATTATATTCTCTTTATAATATCTTGATAAGATACAAAAACCCATTTTTTAACAAAGAACATTTATTTCCTTTTATTATGAATATTAAAAAAAATAAACTATATCATATATTGAATTTTATTTTTTTGGAAAAATTTTATTTGAATAGAAGAATTTACTTAAATATACATTCAATATAACATATCTAAAAAATTATTTCAATAACATTCATATCTAATATTAACATTCTGTAGATTTAAAAATGTATTTTAGGTGTATCTTGGATAATCCAATAATATTTAATGTGTCCCTAACCTTTTACACATAACATTTGATGATTTTAAACATAATTATACATTAGAGTAGAACCCAAGGATTGTGAAGTATATCATCTTTTATGATTAGGTACATAAATCTAAAAACATGGGACGAAAATAACACTTCTTATTTAATCTTCATAAAGAGATCCAACCTTCCTTTGAGCCCTAACATCATCAAAGGGTACCTTGGGGATCACATGAATAAAGCACTAATAGAAAAAGAGACTACAACCATAGACCTATAGATATGGTTTTAAAATTTTGGATATAGGTGGATATATACATAGTTTTAAAACCATGTCTATAGGAATTTTTTTCATGTCCTACAGCAATAGTTTGCAAAACTATTGCTATATGTCTCCCACCCTTTCGCGAGAGAAAACATTTCCCGCCAAAAAAATGGCGGGAAGAACAATTGACAATGTTTTTAGGATACTACCAAAATTTTTAATAATATATATAACATATTATATATATGCACACAAAATCCTTGATTGTGTAGTGGTTAGGTCACTGAAACATGAAAGGAAGTTACTGGGTTCAAATCTTTCTTGGCACACATTATTCTTAGGCAATTACCACAATTTTGTAGGGCTATAGCCATGGTTTAAACCATGGAAATAGGCCACCTATTACAACAATTTTTTAGGGATATATCCCCAATTAAAACCATGGAAATATGACACGTATTTCCATGGTTAAAACCGTGGCCAAAGGTCAACTACCACAGTTGACAACAGAGACACCTATGGACCCAGTTTTCAAAACTGTGGCACTAGGCCACCTATTGAATTAGTTAAAACCATTTCCATAGATCAGACCCTACTTCCATAGATTTAGAACCCACGATTGGGTAAAAATGTGACCATAGTATATGGTCACGGTTTTGGGAATTATTTCCAGGGTTTTGAACCATGGCAATATCCTATTTTTCTAGTTATGAAGAGATGATCTAAAATCCCAGTAAGGGAAAAAAATAAGAATAAAACTTTAGAACATGGGTTAGAGATCATGACATAATTATGTAAAATGTATTATATAATCATAACATATTATATGGGATCATATAAACATTGAATCATAGAAATATTCCTGCAACATAAATCATGAATTTAGAAAGATTCATGGCTCATTACACTTAGAGGAGTACAATTCAAGGTTAACCACTAAGACCGTCACACATTGTAGCACGAGTCAAGGCTAACCGCCAAGACCATTGCTCATAGAATACTAAGAGACTAAACATTACCCAATAACTTGGAGAACTATCTAAGAAAATCCTTCTAAACATATTCATGAATATTCTTTCCATAAAAAGAATCATACATAATCAACTGTACATAAATATAAGGGTTACAGATAGAATTGGGTATCATAATCTTGACAAAAGTCATAAAAATGAATGTATCCTAAAATTCTCCATGAAGGAAAGGAATTTGTGAATTCATGAAATATCACAGGTTACAATAGAAATAAATCAGGATAAGTTATGTCCAAATGAATTAATAACATGCAAAAAGAGTCTTTGGGAAACATTAAAAATTAAACATTTTCATATGATTAAAGGAAAATACCAATGACCATTTAAAGAAGAAAAGGAAATAATATTTTATATAAAACTATAAGTGAACCAAAAAGGGTTTCATAACAAAAATTAAGGTTTTTTAAAAATGGTGGAATCTTAAAAATATATTATATAGTGTATATAAAGATCTGTACGAATTTATAAAGTTCCCTTAAAAACGGGGTTTCTTATCAGAAATTATTGAGAAGGGAATCATTTAAAAACATGTATACCCCTAAAAGAGAATGAGAAAAGAATCATGAAACATGATTTTGGATCATATAAACAGTATTTAGAATTTTTACGTAAAATTAATTGATAACTTCATTTGGGTAAAATGAAATATAGAGAAACCCGAAAGAATATAGAAGGTTTGGGTAGAATCCCTTATGGAATATTGACATAGTATCAGGTATACTAGGGAGGAATTTATGTGAAGAAATGATTTTCTTATCTTTTATACATCATGAGGAAATTATGGAGGAGGTTCTAAATAATACTCCATTAGTAGTAATTACACATAAAAGGAAATAACATAGATGATATTATTGAATAAATGTGAGAAAGAGAGGAACTCTTACCTTGTGTTCGATTGTGTTATCCACTTGATATTAATGACCTGGATAATAAAATTAGGTTCATTAATTGATAATTATAGAACCTATTTTAAATTTAATTTATTTAGTATAACCATTTTATGTTCATTCATAACCTTTTTTATTGGTTTTGATGTTCAATTTCATTGTTCCGGTTCGTTTGTTTCATGTTTGGTTTACTTATATACATGAAGAAATAATCATGTAAAATGATGAGGTTTATCTAGAATTGGAGTTATATTTTATTATAGAACATATAGTAGATTACATGGTTGTAAATTTAATTTTTTACCTGGATTGAATTTGAATCATTTTATAAAACATCAATGATAAACTCTTGGATTAATTTGGATATTTTTCTCACAATTAACTTATTTCATATTACTAATTTATATAATAAGTGAGGAAATAATTAAAAAAGATAAAATACATATTTAGTAGTCTTGAGAAACCATAGAAATCGTTTCATGGCTAGAATTGAATATGGTAATAAAAATTGATAACCTGCTGCCCTTGAATGTGATAAGTTAACACATCTCTGATGGTGTTTTATTTTCTTTCGTATAAAAGGAGTGGAAATGATATATGATAATGAATTATTCCATTATCATAAAAACACTCCAATAAATGTATCATAATGGAGTTTTTATAACATTTTTATGAGGTGAGGTTAGGAATAAAAAGAGAACAAAGGAACATAAAAATAAAATCAATGATAAGGAATGTGGAATTTACCTCTATTTAATCTTCCTTGAGAGCCTCTTAAGGGGAGAGGAGTTGGTATTTTGAGGAGACCAAGGGTTGATGGACATGGGTGAGGATCATGGGGAGAGATTTGGGTATAATTTAGGGAAATTTAAGTCTTGAGAGGAGAAAATATAAGATGAGAGTGTGGTTGGTTTTTATAGTGGTGGGGGAGGTATTTTTTAATATTTTATTCATTAGTTTATTATTTTTTCATAAGGTAAGAAATAGTGATGATTCAATGAACGATAATATAAAAAAGTGAATGTTTTTCCAATATTTGGATTCTTACCTCACTCATGATGTCAGGAATATTGGATTTAAATTATAATGTATTTATATGGAAAATTAATGTATTTTACTATTCCAAAACATTCAAGTATTTTAGAAAAATCCCAATAATTCAGCCTAACCATTTTCAACATGAAGAATCCAAAAATAAAATACAAATTTCAAAAATAATTTTCTAATTAGGATTAATTTACTATTTAATTAAAATCTTAATTTACTTGATAAATACATGTTTTAAAACTATGACTCATTTTATAATGCTTTGAAAAATTACATAAGGTTTTACCAAATTATCTTAAAACTAGAAGACATAAAATTTTTAATCTATGAACCCATTTTAGGAGAATTAATTTTTTTAAGTTAATTAATTAATTTTAATTCATTATTCATGACTTACAAATATTCCAATACTTTTACGATGGGAATATTATCACTTATAAGATGCCTCAATTTTATTTATACATTCATTGGTGAGGTTACTATTGTTTTGGACGATTTTCTATTCATAAGGGTCATATTAATACTCACAAGGGTAACATTAGTATTCATAAGGGTCAGTTACCATTCACCAAAAAAATTATGTTTTTATTATTAGAATCCAAAAATCATAATGATCGAAATCATTTAGGTCAGATTTTGGAAATTCAAATCAAAGAAGTGACAATATTAATTTTAAAGTTCCCATAGTACTTAGTAGTTCATGGTGTTGTTTTTTCATGGGATTATATGACATAATTATAAGAAGGGAATTTCCAATGATAAAACATTGGGCCATTACATTATTCCCCCATAAGAATTTTCTCCCTCAAAATTTTATTTTACATTATAATCCATAAACAGTTTTTGGTACTTATCATTTATTACCTCCTCTAGTTCCCATGTTTCCTCTTCATACTTATGTTTCAACCACAATATATTTACTAGGTGAGTAGTCTTGTTATGTAGAACTTTATATCATTGATCCTAGATATTAATTAGCTTCTACTTGTATGAAATATCATTCTCCAACTGTACCACCTCTGAAAATAGTACATGTGAAGGGTATGGTATGTACTTCTTTAATAGGGATACATGGAAGAAATTGTGTACTTTGTAAATTATAGGTGGATGTGCTAGTCAATAGGCCATAGATCTGACTTGATTAAGGATCTCAAAGGGTCCGATGTTCCTGGGACTTAGCATTCCTCTCTTCCCAAACCTCATGACCATAACCCAGGGAGATGTTCATAGAAATACCATGTCTCCAACTTTGAACTCAATGAATCATTGATGATTTTTTGTATAAATAGTTTTTTGAATTTGTGCTGCCATGATGTGTTACTGAATGGTTTTCAACTTCTCCATCATTTCATAGACCATTTTAGGTCCTAGTAGCTTACGATCATCGACTTCATCCCAACACGCTAGTGTTCTACAACATTTCCCATAAAGGGATTCTTGTGGTGCCATTTGAATGCTCGAGTAGGAACTATTGTTTTATTAGAATCCGACTAGTGGAAGATGTTGGTCCCATCCTCCTATGAAATAAATAGAACATTCTCTCAACATATGTTCCAGAGTATGAATAGTTCACATAGATTGGCCATCAGTTTGAGGATGATAAGCTTTAATGAAGTACAGTTCATTACTTAGAGCATGTTGGAGACTTTTCCAAAACTTTGAGGTGCATCTTAGATCACTCTAAGATACAATAGACAGTGGTACTCCATGAAGATATACCAATTGTTTAATATATATCCATGAATTTTGATCTAATTATAAGTATTACCGAATCATGATGAAGAGAGGTATCATTTTAAGACTATCCATAATAACCGATATAGTATTGTTACCTCTAGATGTCCTTGGAAGTCGAGTAAAAAATTCAAGGTGATGTTCTCCCACTTCCATGTTGGTATGGGTAGCAGTTTCTTCATCCCCTTAGACTTATGTCTTTCAACATTCACTTTTTGAAATATCAGACACTTTGATGTATATTTAGAAATCGCTTTCTTCATATTTTCTCTCCAAAATTTCTCTCAGAGATCTCGATGCATCTTTTTTCTCCTCGGGTGAATAGGGAAGGTTAAGATATGTGCATGATTCAGAATCTTCTACTTTAACTTCTTATCGGATGACATACATAATCGTGATCCAAATATTATAACTCTTTCATCATAAATCATGAACTCATATGACTTACCATCTTTAATGGCTTCCACCCTTTTCTGAATTTCAACATCTTTTCTTTGATCATCCTTTATTTTCTCCATGAGGGTTGGTTGAGAAATAAACTGTGAAAGGATTGATGATGTTCCTCCCTTAATGATTCCCATATACATCCTCTAAAATTACAATAAGATTGTATCCTTTCCAACTGTCATCATTCATAATGACGTAGGATCCTTTCAACTCAAAGCATCTAGCACCACATTTGCCAAACTGGGATTGTAGTAGATTAAGAAATCCCAATGCTTGATTAACTCTATCCATATTCATTGGCACATATTAATCTCGTTATTTGTGAATATATATTTTAGACTCTTTTGATTAGTATATTTCTCAAATTTATCCCCATAGAGATAATGTAGCCATATTTTTAATGAAAATATCACAACCACAAATATAAGATCAAGCATAGGGTAGTTTTTCTCATGTATTTTATGGTTCCTTGAGCTGTAATCTATCACTTTACCATTTATAATTAACACACATCCTAAGACCATAATTGAAGCATCACTATAGAACACACTATGTTCTCCACTTATAGGGAGTGTGAGTACTAACACATCCATTAGACTCTTTTTGAACTCCTTAAAATAGTATTCACATTCATGAGTCTAAAAAAACATTACTCCCTTAAGTTTCAGCTTGGTTTTTGGGTTTTACAATCCTGAAAATTCCATCCCAAATCATCTTAAATACATGATGAGACCTAAAAAATCTATAGATATATGTTACATATGTTGGCTTTGGACACTCTTCAATCACCTTTATATTGGAAGGGTCCAAAAATATTGATTTCTTGGTGATAACATGCCCCCAGAATAATACTTCCTCAATAAAAAACTCACATTTACAGTAATATGCATATATATTCTCCCTTCTCAATTTTTTTAACACATTATTTAAATGCACCTCATGTTCCTCCTTTATCTTGCAGTATATCAGAATATCATCGATAAATACTACCACAAATTTGTCTTTGTAATCTCTAAAGACTATATTCATTAAATCCATGTAAGTTGTTAGACAATTAGTTAGTCTGAAGGGAGTCACTATGAAATCATAATGTCCATACCTTGTTTGAAAGGCGGTCTTGGTAATATCTTCTTTCCTCACCTTTAATTTCTAATATCATGACCAAAGGTCATCCTTAGAGAAATAACTAACCTCACGAAGCTGATCAGACTATTCATCTCTCTATGGCAGGGGATACATGTTCTTTATTAGAATTTTATTGATCTCATGATAATCAATATATAGGAACACTGATCCATACTTATTCTTGATGAAGAGGACTATCACACCAAAGGTGAAGCACTCAGGCATATAAAACCCTTCTCTAGATTCTCTTGTAACTGCTCCTTGAACTCCTCCATCTCTATGATGGATATTTTATAAGGTCTATTTGATATATGTAGAGACCCATGAATAAGTTAAATTGAGAACTCAACCTCTCTATAGGGATGAAGATAAGGAAAATATTCAGGGAATACATCATTATAATCCCTCATGATGGGAATGTCTTCAATTGTGATTCTCTCAATTGTCTCAATCATTTGATCTTGACATGCATTATTATATAAAATTAATATCCACAGTTGAGATGATGATTCAAAATTTGATTCATCTTCCTAATTAAACATGTAAAGAATTGGAGGATTCTTTGGGATGTGAAAATTGACATCCCTTTCCTGATAGTTGATATTGGATTTGTATAAAGATATCCAATACATTCCCAATATATCATCAAACTTTACTAAGGGATATATGAGGAAATTTAATGGGAGGCTTAGTCCACTAATTTTAACCAGAGTGGAGTTATAAACCTTGGATGAAATAATTTCCACATTGGATATTCTCACAGATAACATATACTCTAAATTTTGAGGTGGTGTTTGTAAAGTTCTAATAAACATGAAAGATAAGAATGAATGTGCAGAACCAGAATCAAATAGTATGTTTTCTATTCTTGATTGAATAACATGCATAACCATCACCACATCATTTTCCGATCCACCTCATAAATAGTGATTGCATATGCCCTTCCTTGTTTCCTTGAATGTTATTATTGATTTCCTTTGACAACCCTTGGCTAATTAAAATAGCTTGCATAATGAACATGATTCTTGAAGTTGTAACACTACACTACTAGATGAGTGTTTATCTGAAACTTCATTCATTCATACACATCAGTGGGATTTTTCATATCTCTCCACCAGTTTTTAGCCAGATGTCCCAACATTCCACATTTTATGAAATTCTAGGTTCCCTTTAGACAGTTCAAAAATTTTCTTCCCTCAATTTTCACACATGGGATGATCAGACATCTTTCCATTATGGTATTTATTTGTGGAACTTCCCACATTAGATTCCATTTTCCTCTTTTTGTCTTCAGGCCCACGTTACCTATGAGAGTCTTTGATATTCATTTTAACATTAAGGGAACATCAAAAAATATCCTCATAGCTATCAAAGCCTCGAAAAATGAATGATTTTTGTAGACTTGGCATAAGTATTATAAAGAAGAAATCCACCTTGATTTCTGGGATCATGATAAAGCCAGAGGAGTTCCTTAAAATCCCTGTAAGGTTTTCTTCAAACACCTCGATTGGCTCATCTCCCATCTTCTTGAGACTGATGAACTATCTTTCCATATTGAGATAGAGGGTTTAGGGAAAATATTTATTAAAAAACATTATATTGAATTACTCCTAATACATGGAATCAATTTCCTCACTGGGCTTTATATTCTCGATCACCTCCCACCACTGATGAACTTCCTCAAAATAATGATATACCACTAGTACAACTTTCTCTACTTCTGAGAACTGGAGGACATAGAATATGTTTTCACTAGAGTTAATCCATTGTTCCATGAGTAGGGGATCATAGATTACGCTAAACATGTGAGGCCTTTTATACATGAAGGATTCAATGTCAACTTGCTCTTTCCTTGGAGAAGGAGGGTGTCATACATGATTCACGTAATTAATCATAACATGAGACAATTGAGCAAGCATTATCATGATGTTTTTAGCACCCATTACAATCATATTAGGCATATCATTAGGGAAATATTCACACTACCTATCACATTTATTTTTGGAACACATGTTTTTCTTTTTCCCTCTATTTACTAAGAAAATTAGTGTAAAATTAGATGGCTTGAATAGATATCTATTGAGAATAAAAAGGAATCTTTGAACATAAGAGGATAAAATTGTAAAGGATAAGTATATCATAACTTGTGATTTACTATGTTTGAATATAGGTTATCTTTGATCTATTTCTTAACTTATATTATTATGGGATTTTTTCATTCCCTTATTAATGGTCTGTACCATGCTCATGAATTTACCAAACCATATCCCCCAAGAGTGTCAAGACAAGTGAGCGGCAAGTCCTGTTGTCATGCACCAGTTCTCATTTAAGTCCAACTCAAAGTGGTGTTTTTGGGTTTTACCCCAAGATACATCTATGCCAGAGCCACATGTACTTATTTGTTTCTTGACAGGGATTTATATTCTTGATAAACCACTTACACAATACTTACAAAAAATTTATGGGTGTTTTTATATACGTAGTCTCCTACTAAAGGTTCTTACCACATTTCTTTATTCATAATCACCAAAAATATCTAGACCATCCCTTGATATAAACTATAGAAACCCTAGACATTTACAAATAAGTTTACATGATTTTAAGCATAATTATAGATCAGAGTACAAGCCATGGATCTTGAAGTCTAGCATATTGGAAGACCAGGTACATAAATATAAAAACATGGGACTAGAGAACAAATTTTTATTTAATCTGGATAAAGTGATCCAAACTTCCTTTGAGCCCTCACATCTGAAAATGGTACCCTAGGGATCACATGAATATATGGATGAACTAAAATCCCAATTAAGGAAAAAAGAATAAGGATTTATCACATGGGTTAGAGATCATGAAATAATGATGTAAAATGGAATATAGAAATGTAACATATAAACATGGGATAATATAAAAATGTAATAATATATATGTGGTGGAAACATAAATCATGAATTAAATTGAGACAAGTCTCATTGCACATAGAGAAGAAGAAGTCAAAGAAAACCTCTAAGACTGTTGCACATGGTAGCACGAGTCAAGCCTATCCCCCAAGACCATTTTACATTACATATTAGGAGACTAAAATTTACCTAATTAATTAGATCACTATATGGGTGAACTCATATAAACATTTTCATGAATATTACTTCCACAAAAATAAACATACACAATCAAACATACATAAACAAAAGGGTTACCCAGAGAATGAAATGTGTATCATTATCATGACATAAGGAATAGTGAATAAACGTATCATAAAAGTGTCCATAAAGGTATATAATTCGAGGAATACAGAACTAACATACAATAAAATAGGAATAAATAAATTTAAGATATGTCAAATTGAAGTAATTACAAGAAAAGAGAGATTTTGGGAAAATTTAAAATTTAAAAATTTTCATATGTGTAAAGGAAAATATCAAAGGTCATTTATAAATGAAATGGAAAAATTATTTTATATAGAACCTGATATGAACCCAGAAGGTTTTCTTAATAAATTTTTTGGTTTAAAAAAACCACGGTGTCTTAAAAATAGATTACACAGTGCACATGTTCATGAGAAAGAATTCAGAAAGTTCCCTTAAAAATGGTTTGGTTATAAAATATTATTGAGGAGGGAATCATTTAAAAACTCATATATACTCTAAAGAGAATGAGGGATGGATATTAAAACATGTTTTTGGATCATATACAATGCATTTATATTTTTTATATAAAATTAAGAGGTAATTCATTTGGGTAAAAATAAAGATAGAACAACTCGGAGCAATATAGGTGGTTCAGCCAGAATCCCTGACAGAATATCAACATGGTATCAGGTGTAAATAAGAGGGATTTATGAGAGCGAAATGTGTTTATTATATTTTATACATCATTTAGGAAGTATTAGAGAGATGATAAATCATACCCCATCATTATAAATTACCAATAAAATGACATAACATAGAGGATATTCTTGAATAAATGTTTGAATGAGAGGATCCCTTACCTTAAGTCTGATAGTGTTCTCCACATGATATTATTGTCTTGAATAATAAAATTAGATTTATTAATTAAAAATTAAATAACATATTTTACATGTATTTTATTTATTATAATATTTTTAAGTTCATTTATATCCTTTTTATTGGTTATGAGGCTTAAGTTAATTGTTCGGGCCTATTTGTTCATGTTTGTTTTACCTATATACTTGAATATATAATCATGAAAAATGAAGTCGTTTGTCCAAATTATGAGTTATATATTATTATTTAACATCAAAATGTTTATAAGGTTGTAAATTTAATTTTTTTATTGGATTTATGTTGAATAATTATATAAAACATTAATGAAAAATTCTTGGATTAATTTGGTGATTTTTCTCACAATAAACTTGTTTCGTTTTATTATTTTAAATCTATGTGTGAAAAAATAATTATAGAACAAAAAATAAGAGAAAATAAATATTTAATATTCTATATCAACCATAAAAATGTTTTTATGACCAGAATTGATGATTGGAATTGAAATTGATAACCCATCGTCCATGAATGTAATAAATTAACACATCTCGAACGATGTTTTCATTTTTTTTATATAAAAGGAGGAGGAATGAGATATGATAATGAATTATACAATTAGAATTACATAATTAAATTAAATTTATGTTATATTATTTGTAATACCATTTGGATTAAGAGTGCTTACGAATGAAAAGAGAACAAAGGAACATAAAAAGAAAATGAAAGAAAAGAAAAGATGAATTTAGATCTTCATTTAATCTTCCTAGAGAGCCACTTAAGGGGAGATGATATAGTATTTTGAGGAGAGAAAGGGATTTTGGATGTAGGGGGGGATATTGGGGGGATAAATGGAAAGAATTATTTGATGTCATAAGGCTTGAGAGAAGTGAAGAGTAGAGGGGAGTGTGTGTGGTTTTTATTGTGGAGGGAGGAGGGTTTTCATAATATTTTAATCATTAGTGTATTATTTCTCCATAAAAAATGAAATCAGTATGATTCCATGACCAATAATAGTAATAAGTGAATGTGAGTTCTAGATTTTGGTTCTTACATCACTCACGATGTTAGTAATAGTGTATTTATATTATAATGTATTTATACGGTAAATTAAGGTATTTTACTATTCACCAAAACATCAAGTATTTCAGAAAAATGCCAAAAATTAAACCGAACAATTTTCTGAGTCATGGAATCAAAAAATGAATTCAAATTTTCAAAATTAATTTTATAAATATTATTAATTAAACATTTAATTAAAATTATATTTTACTTGAAAAATACAGAATTTAAAATGATGACTGATTTTACAATTCTTTCAAAAATTACATATGGTCTTAAGAAATAATCTAAAAACCCGAAGACATAAAATTATTAATATATGAACACATTTAAGGAAAATAGATTTTATTTTAAAGTAATTTGATTATTTTAATTAATTATTTATGAAAAATAAATTCTTATTATTCAAACACTGATAAGGAAAAAAGGGAGAAACCTTTAATTCAACCACAAAAGGATATAACATAGCCATTAAAATAAAATTTAAGACTATAAAAGATAATGTCTCTAAAAAAATTCTAGGATATAGAGGATACCTAAGTATTTGGTTCATTCCTTATCCAATCATCACGATCATAGTCTAGGTTATCCAAGGACTACATATATTCCTCTAGGCTGATATTTCCATTATTGAAGCCCCCAACAAGAATCAGATCCTTTTTATCTATCTCTGTGAATTTATCATTATTCAGAGGAACCCTCGGAGGTATCCCCATCATTTTAGTATCTTCCACCTTATGGGGCATTGAGTAACGGAACCTGTTCAACCAATTCCTCCTTTGAACTCAAAATAAAGTCCAAGGGTTGTTCGCTCACACCACCTGACTTCCCCTTTGAAACGACCTCGCTGTCTATCTTCTTGGAATTATGCTCCATGGAAGATCAAGTTTCCAATGAATATGGTAAGAAAGAGTATTCCTTCACTTTACAGGTACCCTTCCACCTCCTGTTACTCCTCGAGATCAAAGACTCACCCAAAAAAAACTAATGATGTCTTTGCTAGGCTCCTTCTCACAAATCCTATCTTCAGTTAGTTATAGTTGAACTTTGTTCAATTCATCCACTTCAAGAAAGTCAAAACTGTTTCTTAGTTGAACCGGAGTTCGGGTCACTGGGTTGCCACTCCTTGTCATTCCAAATGTGGTCTGATTAGCCATGTCCTATACTATCCCTTACACCCCTTCCTTGAGCAAGGAACCACATCCCAAACTTAATAGATCTAAAAAAGAGGCTGCATTGACTAGGAATTAGTGACCAACTATCACCCCCTCTCCAATAACATTTTCCTCATAGCCTTCCACCCTTGGAACAACACCATTACACACACATAGCTAAACCTCACTCTTATCGCCAATATTCTAGATGAAACCACTATTATCACTGAACTACACATTTCATTTCCACAGACCCGCCAGGTCCAGTTTAAATTTTCTTAAAATACTATTAGTAAGGGTAACATTAATATTCATAAGGTTAATTTACTATTCACCAAAAAAATTTGTTTGTCTTATAGGACTCCAATCAACTTACTGATCGCAACAGTGTCTATCAGATTTTCAAAATTCAAATAACAGAAGTGAAAATATTTTGTTTAAAGGCCCAATATTACTTATTTGTTTCTTGTGTTGTGATTTCATGTGATTTTATGACATAATTATAAGAAGGGAATTTCCATTGATAAAACATTGGGTCATTACAATATTATTACCCATCCATTCTGAGAACCCTTGATTTCAATGTATTTATTGGATTCATGAAGAAAATTTGTTAAATATTTCAACAAACTATTCTTTTTCTAGTTTAAACATTTATACATGTGTACTATCTATATAATACATTGGAAAATATAAACCATATGCCAATTTCATATTTATATTTCCAATAGTTTAATTTTATCAATTAAATATTCATTGTATTCAGTTATATTTTTGAAAATTTTCCATAAATGTCAATAGGACAAATTCAAAACTAGAAAACTATTTTTTAATCACCAAATAATGTATGCTATAAAATTGAACATATCAAAACTATTTTTATCAAAAAAACCTCAAGTAAGTATATTAAAAACAATTGTCATCATTGTTTTCAAATGAGAATAATAACATAATTCACATCATATTAAACGTTTATGTAATCATTAATCATCTAGGTTATTTATTAAGAAATTCAATTTCCTAATTACTTGAAAACAAAATTCATGCATTAATTAATTTCTAGTTTAGTACCTTTTATATATTTCAAAAACTTGGAAATCATATTTTGATATGAAATATATATATCAAGACAATATAATTGATTTGTTGAACCATTAAAATTTTAAAAGATTTTTTAGTCTCACCATCTAATGTATCATATTCAATCATATTGGATGTAGTTTTATGTACCCAATCATAATGGGTATATGAGACTAAAATCATTCAATTACCAAATCACACTGAGTACATGAGTGTAGACTAATATTACAATGGTTATTTTGAATATAATGACTTTATCCTTTAAATAAATCAAAGTAAGCTTCCATGTGAAACTGGATTCACTTTTTTGAACAACTCAAATACATGGTAACTAAGGAAGGAATTAATCTAATTAATATAATTCTAAATAAGTGATTTTCTTAATTCAACTATCTTGCTTAAGGAAATTTCATAATTTACCTGTAGTAAGAGATAAATGCATTAATATTATCTTTATCATGGAAAAATATCACCTAGATAATAATGATGATGATGATGATATTATTATTAACAATATATGCTTTTATTATATGAATATTATGTATCAATATCAACTTAATAAGTACTTTTATTAGATTTTCAATCCCTAAAATGATGGAATATTTTTGGAAATTCTTTCTAACAATTAGTTGGCCAGGAAAAATGTTTCACTAATAAATATTTTTTCTTCAACATTCATATCCCCACATAATTATTTTCGATGTCAATCATCCTATTAATATCACATATTTATAATAGACATGTAAACATAAAACTATAACAACATCGAATCCGAACACCCAAATATAGTACTAAAATCCCAAACTTTTCTATTTTAGGATTTTATACCAACCGAGGTGGTCAAATTTTCACCATAAAAAATATACAACATTAAAAGGAAATACCAAATCACATAAATACTAAAGCACCATATAGTTCTATAGAGTTACTGTATTAGAAAAAACTCCAACATAAATAATACCAAAAAACTCATGTTAGAATTTATCCCACCAAACTCGCATTTTCTTATATAAAAATTGGTTATCATAATCATCCTTATGAAACCATTCTAGAAATAATTCATTTAAAAATATTATTTATAATCTAGGGAAAAGAAAAAATAATATAATTGATAAAAAATTATTTGTAAAGTTATATATAATCATTAACCATTCAATGTCATCAATAAACATAAGAAAACTAAGAGTGTGAGGACATAATAAAACTGCATGTCAATAAAATAAGTATATTAAAACCCTTAAATATATAAAACATGGGATAACTATTTTTTAAGGTTAAAATTCTTAAGAATAAATAATAATGAGTCATGTGATTACAATATTTATCAAAGGAATCATTAAATATCCCATAACATGCTTAACAAAAATGTGCTTGTATCTTGGAAAATCATCATCCTAAAACTCGTACAAAAACCTTTAAAATGTCAAAATTATAAGAAGGAATTCCATATCCAATACTGTAGAGATAAATCAAGGTGCATACCTTGTATATATTATGTTGGGTTCAACTAATGCTATCTGGATGCACCCTTCATATAAGCTATATTGGGTTCACCCATGAGCTATAATGGGTCCCGGCCCCTTATAATCAATTTCCATGAACTATAACATAAATAATCTACATAAAACATTCATCTCAACCAAAACTCATTAAAAACATTTATTATTTTTTTATCTTAAATAACCAATAATGAATAAATGGGTTATATGAAATTTTCTTTATAACATTATAAACTCATTGAAAAAAATAGGTTCCTCGAGAATCTTATTAAAAAAATATTAATCTATCCAAAAAAATAATTACGATTGTATAAGTAAAAAAATATCTCTAGTGGAGCATAAGTAACATCATGTGTTGTTAATTTTGATGAATGAAAATACCATTAATTGTTCACTAAATACATTCTTCGTGAAAATAAAATTTTTACATTGAAAATCAATTTAAAAAAAATTCACAAAATATAATATTTGTTGAAAAAAACTTTGGAATTATATGAGGGAAAATTAAATGAAAATAATTTTGATAATGGTTCGAAAAAAATTCATGTTGTAAAAGTTAATGTAACAATTATTTTCAATTATTTTGAAAAGGGAGTTAAAATGAAACCATTTAGAAAACGATAGAAATTTTAATTTTTAAAAACATTTTAAAAGATGTTAAAAATAGGAAAATATATTTAAATTTTTTTTTGTGTTTATTAACTAATTCATTAGATTTTTTATAAAATATTGATTTATAGAAGAATGATTCTGAATATAAATTAAAGATACAAGATCAATATCACATAAAAACTACTTTATTGACATTTCTTCAATAAATACGGTATGAAATAGATATTAAACATGTGAACAACATTTATAACTAGATTATAATAAAATAGATATGGTTCATGAAAATAAGATCATATGATTTCCTCTTAAGGATCCTTCAACATATACAATCCTAAATTAAAGGAGATTGTAACAAAAGCCCATGACACCTTGGTAACTATTAAATCATAATACCCAAGAAATAATAACATCAAATGAAATAATAAAAATCATGAAAATATAGATATTCATGATATGACTTGTAAGAAAGGAATTATATACACCTAAAAATTAATATATGTGCATAGTATAAACATATATATCAAGGGAATATAATTTTAGATGAATAACCCTTACCAATATCATACCATTTATTTTAGAATTAATCAATGAATATATTTTCTGTATCAAGTGTAAATAAAAAGTTTTTTTATTACAACATTATATAGTAAAAATTATTCAACAAAAAATCATATAATATCAATGGGAATAATGATTTAATATAACATAATGATAATAAATTGAGTTATTAAAATATATACCAATTGCTAAAATTGAATCCAAAATCCCTTGGATGATATAATTAAAATTGAAACATAAAATACCATTATCTTTGAAGAATTAAAAATTCTATATTTAAATAGGGAATTATATACACCATATAAAATAAATTACGTTTATAACATTAAAATATTCCTTATTTAGAGGGAACTGAGACGAAGTCCCTTACCTCAAGTCCAGACATTGTATATATATCATTTAACACTAGTAAAATAAACTTATTTCAATTATATGATTTATAAATAATATTTTACAGGTTTAATACCTTGTATATAAATCATTTATTATATTTATTCTTAAGTGCATAATAAAATATTTATTCAGTTATATCCACATCGGTTGTCTTGAGAATGTTTGGTTTATATTTTCAAAAAGACATTGGAATGTTGACCATTATCAATGGCTCCATTGATAAATAATTTGTATAATAATAACAGTGGAATATTTAGAGTTTTTACACAGCATAGATACTTCTAAAATTAGTTATATAATTTTTTGATGAAAAACGAACTATATTAACATCATGGAGATGGTATATCATATGTATGCCTGAGTACCATGACCATTTTTAAATGATCTTTATGAAAGGAGGGAAATAGTTGTGTTATAATTATTTAATAATAATATAATAATAAATACTATATTATATACTTATATATATATATCATCCATGTGTTTTGGAATTGAAAAAAATAACATCACTTCATGGAGGTGGTAGTCCAAATTCATGAACAAACTATGTTATTATTTTTCAGTGAGTGAAAATATATTCAATAAAATGATATATTATCATTTAATAATGATAAAAATTTCATTAATTTTATAAATATGTAATAAATATCACAAATATTCAGTAACATTATTTATATTACCTTCCATGCAAAGTATTAGTGAAAAATAAAACATATCGTTTTACGAGACTGCATTCCACCGTACACAAGAATGAAGATTTTTTATTTCCATTAAAATTGAATGTAATAAGAAATATGTGATATCATTATTATTTAAGAAATATTACGATAAATTTATCATATAGATACTTTAGATTCACTACATTCTATAGCCTTGAGCTATACACACAAACTGTGGATTTTTTCCCATTTGATGGATAATGAGATGTATTTTGGTGAATAAATTAACCTAATATCATATAACTATATGGGAGATACTAGTTTTGTTATATTATCATAAATAAAGAAAATTTTCATGAGGTGAAAAAAGAAATAAAATGAAAATGCTGGATTAAGCATGACACCTCTTCTTCTGACAACCTCTTTATGTTAACATCAGAAGTCTTATAAAGATAGATTTATGATAAATAAGTATTCTAGGATGTAGGGAGGGAGAAAATGAATATTATTTTAGTTATTGGATGAAGAAAATGGATTTTAAGGTGTGAAGAGTATGGGTGGTGAGGTTTCCTTTTTCAAGTGATGTGAGTGACACACCAATAATTTTCGATAAGAGAATCTGATGACCGAGTGTTTAAGATGAAAAAATGATACAAAATTAACCATTATAGAGAATTAAAAAAGATAAAGTCAAAATATTTCTGGATAATATACTTTATAATAGTGTTTAAATAATTTTATCTCTTGACAGATTAGTTTAACACCCGTTAAATCCATTTTACATTAACTATGATAAACAATTATTACTTTTTATCATTATTTATTATGAAGAAAAATTAAGATGAAATTATTATATAATATATTTTATTATAATTAAAAATATTCAATCCATTTTACCAAATTCAATGTTCGAAATTGGAATAATTTAATTTAAAATTAAACACGTTGGTGTGATGAAAAATGGGTTTTTAGGAATTTAATGTTTCAAGAAAAAAAATAATTTTACATAAACTATATGATAAGTAATAAAAATTATAAAAAAATAAAATCATATTTAATGATATATAAAAAATAAATCCAAATTATATAAATCTTTATTTATTTTTTGATTATTGAAAATAGGGAAACATTATCCCCATTAACTTGTTTTCTGAAAAATCTTGTTTTTAAACGAAAAAATAAACATATAGTAAAATCCAATATAAATATTATTAATATATAAATAATTTTATTAAATTTAAAAATATAAAATTTATGTTACTTAATCTAATGTTTAAAACATAATTGGACTTTCTAAATTACTTAATTTATTTATAAGAAATGTTTTAAAAAAAATCTGTATTCTGAGTAATAATAAATAAATATATTTTTCGAAAATATCTAAAACATTCACACTATTATAGTTTTTATTATATTATTTTAAAAAATAAAGTTTATTTTATCATATTCATTTGTTTAATGGTCTAAAAATTTAATATAATAGTTTATTAATATAAAGAAATAATTTTTTTTGTAAAAACTTATTTTGATGAATAAAATGTCAATATGAAAAAATAGATTAAATAATATATATGAATTTAAAATTATCATTATGTAATAAATTTATATAAATTTCTTAAACTAGTTAATAATATTAAAAGCCACTAATATGAAGGCCAGGTTATAATGGTCATGTATTTCATAGGTCATTTAGACTAAGTGTTGTGTGACAAATAAACTACATAACATAATGGTCTATAATTAATATATCAGGTTGTTACACCCCCTATTTATTAAATTAAATTCTTGTAATTTCAACATTATATTTATAGTCAAAAGATATACATTTTTAAAATAATTTTTGTCGAAACCCACATTATTAAAAGGGGTAATAAAACATTCCATTGATAAGAGAGAAAAGAATGTAAAATGGTAATCTGGAAAAACTAATAACAGGTTTATAAAAAAGAGAGCATGAGTGGGAAGTGAATATTTCAACACAGTAGAAAATAATAATATTCAAATAATGTTGAAGAGTGATCAGGATCGTTAATCAAAATAGTGTGAATGATATTGATAAATTCAATAACCAAAAAACCAAAACTCTATGATGAATTAAAATACCATTGATTAATTAGATATGATGGTAATATGATAGAATTTTCATTTTCAAGATCCATTTACTACTTTTTAGGAATTCCAAAATTATAGATTAAAAAATAATAATTTATACTTACATGAAATGTTTAAATTTATTCCTTTAATCAATTTACACCACAATATCATCTTTTTATCCAAATAATGAGTATTCAATATGAATGTTTCCTACCCGAAGCACTAATTGAAACTCTAAAAAGACTACATAACTATAAATGTGATAATAATTCTCTTCCACATATATTTATATATTGAAAAACCAAAATATATTGAACATGGTATGATAATTCACAAAATAAATTAACCATCATATGATGCAATAATGCATTAGTCTCCAAAATTAAACAGTAATAAAAAATGTTAAAACTAAATCATTTAATATATAAATTAACATATAACCAAAATAAACACAATAAACAAAAAATTATAGAGGGATTTAACCTATAATTATATATTACACCTTTCAAGTTACAAGATGAAAACTACATAAAACATATTATGAAATAACATTAATCTATTAGTCGGCAAACATCTTTTCAATCCCATGGTTTTATATATATTAAAACACGTGTTCTCATGATTACCTCATAATAAAAGACCAAATAAAACATAAAATTTTATAATTAATTTAATAATTATTTCAAAAAATTTAATTAAATAATTACCATTAAACTAATGATTTTCATATACTTTAACACAATAAAATGTCTCATAAAGTGACACTAGTCACTTTAAGATCTTATTACTTAAAACCTAAAATGGTCTGTCTAAGACCATAAAATATATGAGAACTAAAAGATTATAGACTTATTTTTGTATCTATAGATATTAAATTAATCCTACAAGAATGCATACTAATATGAAAGTTTATCCGAACCTTGGTTTGATAACAACTATAACAGTCCAAATCCCACACTCCCAGATCTAGTGATTAAATATAAAACAGTAACATTTCGTACATTAAAACTGAATAAGATGACCCAAATTTCTACACAATAAATATAAAATAATAAATATAAAACACTAAAAGAAAATATTGTATCACTTACATACCCAAGGATAATTAAGGTTTACTATTTTATGACATTAGGAAAAGCTGTTACATAAAAAATAAAAATGAATTGAAGTGAGTATTTCCCACACTAAAACCATATTTTTTGTATTTCATAACACGTTATCATCATCATCAATATGCAACCCTTATATAAAGAAATAAATTTAACATAATTATTTATAACATAGGGAAAAGGAAAAATATAAATTGTGAGCTCAAATACTAAGTAAGGGTAAATGTAAGAATTAATAATTGAATGCAATCAGTTAGCAAAATAAGAACAGAAGTTTATGATGAAATAATCATGGTTCCTGATAACTGCATAATAATATTCATAAAGATATATACATGAAACAAAAAATACATCTTTATCAATGTAATGATTCATAAGAATCTAAAATCAAGAGCCTTGTGATTTCAATCTAATCCAAATGAATCATTAAACACCATGAAACACATAATGAAAATTTATTAGTATAATGGGAAGTTATGTTCATAGAACCCTTATAATACCCTTATAAAACAATTAAATATAGAATATATATATGGTATTGTTTCATTCCCAAATAATTATATTACTATATGGTAACACTGTAACACCCCAGGTAAATAAAGAATATGACATTTTCATATTTATCCATATTCGTGAATAAAATATTAATATGACTTTAAAGGGGATTCTATGCTCGATGGCGTACCCAACACGCAACAACAAGTTTCTTTGGAATCTTACGTTCCACTCTAATAATAAAATAATATTATTTTAAATGGTAGTTAACATGTAGTCTTTGTATTGAAGGGAATGCATAGAAATAACTAAAATATGATTATATATGTTTTAAATGTTTTTACATTTATCCATTAAAAGATAAAGGCTTAAAATACAGAATGAATTCAATTTTAGGCATATATGCCCTCGTTTTCACTAAAGGTTCACTTATCGCCTTTTGATGGTGAACCGTCATTAAATATAGTTTTGTTCACTCTTATACATTCTATTGGAGTAAATAAAACTCTTCTTAAGAATTGGGACATCAAAATTTACTTTGTGTAAATTTTTGGTATCTTTCTGATAAAAATCATTTTTTAATGAATAGTATAAAATGTTGTATTTTAATTCAAAACCACTTTTTAATCTAATTTATTTATATGATTAGATTATATTTTGAATTGGTTTTAATGTGAAATTAGAATATATTTTTACCATTAAATCCAATAGTGGTCGTTGGAATTAATTTCACTTTGAAATCAGACTTAAACTAGTGTCAATCTTTTGATACTTATTGTTTCATAAAAACACGCTATTTGCTCTGACAACGGGAATTAATTATTAAAATAATTAATGTGATGTATATGTTTTGAATTTTTTAAAATAGAATTAATTTTTTTAATTCAGAATATCAAATCTAACTTAGGGTGAATTTTTGGGATTTTTCTGAAAAACTTCAATTTTTGATGAATAGTGAAACCACTAAGTGGTACTTATAAAAACTGATTTTTCCGTTTAAATGAAATTTTGCCATCTTTGTGTTCTGAATTTCAAAAATCCGACATACATGGTTGTCATTAAGAAGTAAAATTTGGTTAAATGGGATAAAAATAAGTTTTTGGTGAATAGTAACTTATTAAGTTTTTAATCGCGATTAGAGGTAATTAATGTAGTTTATGGTAAGAATAATGTTTTAATAAAATGAAATGAACTTGACACATGTCATAACCTCGTTTGATGTGTCATGGACGACCAAGAAAATCCATGGGTCAACTTGGAGACCCCATGGAGCCACTTTGGTTGGACAATGACTTAAATACCTTTTTATTTAAAGTTAAAGTAAAAATTAGACAAACATGAAATGTTTTACTAAAACAATTTTTACATAGAGTTATACAAATCAGATTTTTGACTATAAATATTCATTGGAAAGATAAAAATATTTCCTACATCATAGTAGTTTTTTTATAATTTTTAGATATTAAATAAATTAAATTATTTATGAAATCATGATGATGCAGCGATGACCTCATTATTTAACGATTTAAAAAAATGGAAAGATAATGTAATATCCAAGACCTACACATGTCCAAAACCTATTGGATGAGTGTATTTAGAACCCTTATCACATTATCCTAGAAATACATCAATGTGAGACCTCTTAAATCGAATATCATTTTAAAATAAAGTGACTTTTCTTTACTTTCCAAGAGTGCCCCTCCTATCCTCTTATAAAAGGCCCCCACCTCTACCTCCTTACCCACACTTCAAAAGCCTGTGGATCTGCCAAAACCTACCCATTTTGTCTCTACAAATCCCTCTATTACTCCTTGAAGGCTCAATTTGGGCAGAAGTCTTCCCAATGAAGCCTTTGAGCTCAAATCTAAGAGAGTTACCCGATTTTAAGGTAATGTCTTCCTTTGAGTCCTTCGGTATTATTTTGCTTCTCCAACACCCTAAACTCTCTTTATTCATTTCTTTTGTAACAAATCCAGTATCTTAAATATACTAGGATGTTGTTATAAGAAGGATTCGAGCTACAATTACACACAAATACATCTAATTGTTAAAGAACATACTGTTTCTGTGGATGGCGAATTTCTGCCTCTCGAAACGATGATTGTTCAACATTATTTTAACACCTTCAAAGGTGGACATTAATATGACACTATACATATATATGATATATAATATGTTTATGTTTTACTTAAGCTTCTGTATTTTTAATTTGTGGATTACCTTTATGGCTTCCATTATGGGTATAAGCGATATCTTAATTTTAGGAAGTGCGGACTACCGCCCCCTCAAAGTGATGTGATTCGTTAATTCCATACGTGGGACATATAAAGGATAGATTTAATGTTATTATATATTATGTTATACTGGAATTATAATATACCTTTATACAATTGTTATTTTATTTCCATTAAAGTATGAGATAGAAATGAATGTAGCGTTCATGCGTACGTACGACTTACCGTCTCCATGAACGGTGCATTTCATTTCTTTCCTCTAAATGATTCTGTGATATTATAAATACATGTATATTCTTGATATATATGATATATATGATATAAAAATCAGTAATGTCATTCTGGATATAAAGAACCTTTGACCACATGAACATCATGTAATTGTAAGAAGTCCACTTTCGACTTAAGAACCAAATATCGACAAAACAAACATTTTTAACTTAATGATTACATAATGTTTATAACATGGAAATAAGTGATATAAAAGGAATAATAAGCTTGAAAAAGGTTCTTAATCAAGTAGAAATTAACTCAAGTTTATTATTCAAGTGATTAAAGAACGATCGAGTCAAGTCGGACCTAAGGTAAGGGATCCTACTCCTCTTTTTCTTTTTAAGTACACTCTTTTATGTAATTCCTTCTAAGCTCATCTTTCTTATGATTGGGATGTTATTTTATATTAATCTTACTTTAATTTTTTTTTTCATATGATGAGAGACCCTATTCTCTCTCATCAATCCATTTTGGAAGTTTTGAGTGGCGCCGTTAGGCTGCCGAATTTTCGTAAGAGATCTAACCTCTCTCTTTCTCTTTAAGTACTCTCCTTTATGTCACTTCTTTTAAGCTCCTCTTTTTTATGATGGGGGGTGTTATTTTATATTACTCTTGCAGTACATTTTATTTTAATGTGATGAGATACCCTATTTGATCTCATCAATCCATTTTTGGAAGTTTTAAGTGGCGCTGTTAGGCTGCCGAGTTTTCGTAAGGGAATTTTCGTCTCACTTTTATTCATGTGAGATTTATGCTACATTTTCCATAATTTCCTTTTAGTGGTGTATGTACTGACCATTATTTTACTCATTGTGTAATATTCTTTCATTTATGAGTATCTACATCAATGTTGTATTGTCCTTCTTTCACGGGGTGTATGTTTCGAAAGATACCCATGTCGGTAAGGGAACCTTTCACCCTCCTCTTTTTAAAAGACTTATTTTCTTGGGTCTTTTAATTTACATATTTTTATGTTGGGATATGTTCTCATATATCCTTATTGATGTAAATTTTATGTCCTTGTGATGAGATACCCTTTTTTGATGTGACGTCGTTAGGGTGTCAAGGGATCTTCTTAACCCAATTTCGATTTCTTTGGGTTCAACATGTAGTTATTGAATATGTAATCCTTTGAATATGTGTGAATGACCTTTGATTATTTTACACTTAATATCCACTTATATTTGGTGTATTCGTTTGTCACACAAAATTATGTAATTGATTTATCTTTAAACCAAGGATACCGTCTTTGTAAGGGACTTCGTCTCAATCTCCTTTCATTGAGGCATATTCTGTTTTATACACAACCTTCTTTTATACGGTGTATAAACCCCTTTGACTTTTACGTTTATTAAAAAGGAATATTTTTATACGAAGTGTTTATTAAACGACAAAAGGGAATGTTTTTGTCATACGTATGCGGTGACAATGAATTCTCCGCCGCCGTGACCATTATTTGAGTTTAGGCTTCCTCTACAAGCTATACCATCTTTTTAAAAGAAAAATAAATACCATGTTTTAATTTTCGTTTATTTTGGTATTGAAAAAGGTTTTAATAATGTATTTATATCAATGTGTTGTATTAATATCTTGTTATTGATAGGTGGAAATGTTATTTTTCCTTTATGCATGTTTTATGTGATAAGATTATGTTATGGTTCTTGTGCATTGTTATGAAGACAGGTGGTTCTGTGATAAACTAAGGGAGGGTGAGCCCGATATAGCTCTCCAATGCATTGGGTAATGCGAAGGAGTGAAACGTTAAGGTTTCTCCGAAGAGATTTAGGGAATATACTATGGTGGGTATTCCAAACGTAACCAAGAGGGTTACTCCCTACGTAAGAATGTTATGAATGACTCAAGTTACCTTTTATGTCTTACAATTTCTATGATTTATTCATGATTTGATGAGGTATGTTAAAGTGCCTATTTTTATGGGTAAAGTATGATTTCATTCTTATGTATATATGAACTCATGATTCCTTTCAATATTTTTACAATCCTTACTGAGCTTTTTATGCTCATCCCAAGTTTTTGAAATGTTTTTCAGAGGTCAAGGGAAAGGTAAATGATGTGATGATAGTTTCAAGGATGTGTCAAGAAAGAATCCAAGTTTTATTTTAAATATGTTTCCATTGATGGGAAGAATAAATCCTGTCTTTTCTGTAACCACTTTGTTTAAATGTGGAATGTAATGCAAGTTTTATGATCTAATTCGCTAAAACTCTAAACCTGAAAAGATCCTCAATGTGTAATCTTGTATAAACTCAAGATTAAGTAAGGTTTAAGGCTGGGGCCTTATAAACACCCATTATATAAGAAATATCATGGTTGATTGATTTTATATTGGCACAACAATCAAGCACGAAATATTAGGCTCACCCATGATCTCTAACAGGGCTTAAACCTTAATAATGGATTACCTAGAATGATAACATTAGTAAAGTACATATAACTTGTATCTAATCATAAAACTCATAAGAATATACTATTCATTTCTGTAACATCCCAGGTAAATAAAGAATAATACATTTTTATATTTGTATATTAAATATTAATATTACTTTAAAGGGGATGTTATGTTCGATGGCGTACCCAATACACAACTACGAGTCCCTTTGAAGTCTAATGTTACACACAATGCTATGTCATACTGAGAAATAATAATATAATGTTAATTAAAATGGTAGTTAATGCCTAGATGTTGTATTGGAGAGAATAATTAGAACTAACTGCAATACGGTTATACATGTTTGTAAAATGTTTTTACTTTTATCCAATAAAAGTTAGAGGCTTAAAATGTAAATGATTGTAATTTTAATCATAAATACTCTAATATTCTATAAAAGACCGATTTACTACCTTTTAATATCTAACCCTATTTAAATATAGTTTTGGTCACTTATATATATTTTATTTGAAAAAATTAAATTCTTCTTTATATTGGGGACATGAAAATTTACTTTGGATAATTTTTTGTTATTTTTCTGATAAATTTTTTTTTAAGGAATATTGAAAAATACTGTATTTTAATTCAAAACTTCCATTCAATATAATTTATTTATATGGTTATATTAACTTTTTAATTGGTTTTAATGTATAATTAGATTATATTTTTACCATGTAATCATATTTTGGTCAATTGAAGTAATTTCACTTTGCAATTGGACATAAGAAATTTTCAATCTTTTGATAGTTATTATTTCTTAAAAACACGTCTTTTTGTTTTAACAATAGGAATTAATTTTATACTAGTCAATCCAACTAATATTTTTTGAATTTGGTAAAATATATATCATTTTTTAATTCGTAATATCAAATATACCTTAGGCTATTTTTTTGGTATTTTTTGGAAAACATCAATTTTTGATGAATAGTGAAAACACTGAGTGGTAGTTGAAAACAGAATTTTTCATTTAAATGAAATTTTACCCCTTCTGTGAATTGAATTTATAAAATCCATCATACATGGTTTTTATTAGTACATAAAATGTGGTTCAATAAGATGAAAATAATTTTTGGTTAATAGTAACTTTTGACTTGTATTTACCATGATTAAATTTATATAGGGCAATTCATGGTAAAAACAATATTATAATAATATTAAATTACCTTAACACTTGTCCTAGCCATATTGTATGAGTAATGGATGACCAATAAAATCATTGGGTGAGACTTTTGGCCTTTGAAATCCACTTGGCTATGATAATGATATTAATAGATTTTTTAATGTAAAAATAAAGTTATCATAAACATGTATTGTTTTGATAAAACAATTTTATTGTGGGGTTATATAAGTTATCTCTTAGAATATAAAAATTCATTTTAAAGATAAAAATATTTCCTACATCATGGTATTTTTTTTATAATTTTTAGACATCAAATAAATAAAATTTTTTATGATAGAATAATGATGCAGTGTTTACCTAATTAATGAATGATTTAAATAAATAATATTATAAAAGTTAAAAAATATCCAAAACCTATAAAATTATTATTATATGATTTTATTTCAAACAATAGTAATCTTATCTTCAAATTTAATAAGTTTTTTACCTTTATAAACCAAAAATATTTATATAATAAAATAATATTTTCAAACATTCCTAAAGAGCCCCTCCCCCCTTATAAAAATCCCTCACCTATAACCCATTAATCTCACCTCTCAAGCCTCTTGGATCGTCCAAAAACTACCCATAAAATCTATCAAGATCCCTTTCTTCCAACATGAATCCTTACTTTAGGGATCAGACACATCAATAAATCCTTTTGGTTCAAACCAAAGGGAGTTACCCGATTTAAAGGTAACATCTCCTTTTAAGATCTTTTCTTTTATTTTACTTCTCCATCCCCCTAAAATATTTTTATTAATTTATTTTATAAAAATAGAATTATCCTCAATATACTAGGATTTTAAAGAGATTTATTAGAACTACATTTACAAACACCTCTATCTAATTGTTAAATAACATACTGTTTCTGTGGACCGTGAACTACTACCTCACGAAACAATGATTGTTCGATCATCTCCTACCACATCTTATGGTGGCCATTATAATGGAACAATATTTATATGTTATATATATTATATTTATATTGTCTCTATGCTTCTGTATTTTCATTTATAGCATACCTTTATGGTTTCCATAATGGGTAAATACGATATTTTCATTTGAGGAAGTGTGGACTACCTCCGCCTCAAAGTGAGAGGACCCATTCATGCAATACACGAAACATATAAGGAATGGAATTTATGAAATTATATATATTACATTATACTAGAAATATAATATTCCTATTTATCATTATGTTTTTATTTCATTAAATACAAAATATAAATGAATGTATCGTTTGCGTGTACGTACGACTTATCGTCTCCATGAATGATGTATTTAATTTATTACCTATAAATGTTATGTACTATCATAAATACTTATATATACTAGATATATATGATATATTTGACATAGGAATCATTAATATCATTCTGGAGATAATTAACTTTTGACCACAAGTACAACTTGTAAAGATAAGAAGTTCATTTTTGACTAAAGTGCCAAATATCGACAAAATGACCATTATTAACATAAATGATTATATAATGGTTATAAAATGGAAATAAGTGATATAAAAAGAATAATGAACTTGAAAATGGTTCCTAAGAATGTATAAATTAATGTTACTTTATTATTCCAGAGATTGAAGAATAAACGATTCATATCGAACACGAGGTAAGGGATTTCATCTCAATATTAATTCATTGAGGCATACTTTTATTTATACATGACATTATTTTATACGGTGTATAAACACCATTGAATTATCATTTCATTCAAGGAGAATATTTTTCTATGAGGAATTTTACTAAACGATAAAAAAGAATGTTTCTTTTAATGTAAGCGGTGACAACTAACTTTTTCACTACCACAAATATTATTTTATCAATGGCTTCCTTAAAAAGCTGTAATGTTTTTAATGGAAAATAAATACCATATACTCTTTTATGTATTTTGGTATTGAAAATGGCTTTGATAATGGATTTTTATGTCAATATTCTTAAATGGTATGTTGTGATTCAAATGTGTAAATGTTATCCTTCATTTATATTTGGTTTATGTGTTATTAATATGTCACGGTTCCTGGGAATTATTTACGTATACAGGTGGTTCCATGATAAACCTAGGGCAGGTGAGCCCGAGATAGATCTCCAATGCATTGTGTAATGTGATGGAGGTAAATGTGAATTTTTCTCCTAAGAGATTTAGCAAATATACTATGATGGGTATTCCAAATGTAACTCCCTACGTAGCTGTGAAAGCTACAATGTAAGTATGTTATGGATTCTACAAGTTACCTTTATGATTTGTGATTACTATGTATTGTTCATAAATCTTATGATTTCATGAGGTATGTTAAAGAGCTTATGTTATGTATGTATTCATGAACTAATTATTTCTTTCTTTGTTTTAATACCCTTACTGAGCCTCTTATGCTCATACCATGTTTTTAAATGTTTTTCACAGGACTTAAAGATAAATAAGGTCAAGGATGGGATTAAATAAAATTCATGATGTCTAAACATGGAACTAGACATGAATCATTTTTTTCAAGAGTTTTTAATTAATGGAAAAAATGGAAACAAAGTAGAAGTGTCTAATATGTAATTTTTAAGATGTAATGTAATAGTTATGGACTAATTCTATAAAACTCTAATCCTGAAAATATCCTTAATGTGAATTATCCATTTAATTTATGATTATGTAATGTTTTTAGGTGGGGTCCTTATAACTGGTATCAGAGGTCGGTTTAGATAACTTAGGAGTTAGGATATTGTTAAATTAATATCCATAAATTAATTTATGTTAATATTGAAATGATATATCATTTACATATTACCAAGTTTTTTTGTCTAAGATATTTCATGTGTTCAAAATGGTTTTCCGTAGAGGAAACATAGTAGCTACGATGGGACAAAATCAGAAGGTATACGTACTTCCCAATCATCAACCTAAGATGGTTGGAATCAGAACTGAATAGTTTGTTGCAGTGATGGCATAATTGAGTTAGGGAATAAATGGTGGCGGTATCCATGTATGAGATTATCAAGATCAACCACATAGGAACATGTCAGTAGTGGATAATTTCATGAGGCAACATCCCCCATTATTCAAGGGATCAACTAACCCTGTGTTAGCAGAAGGATGGACTAAATCACTAGAAATGATTCTGGATGTCATTGGATGTTTAGAAAATCCAAAGGATAGTATTTCTATTTACCATTTTGAAGGTGAAGCCGATCAGTGGTGGACGTTGGTAAAAAATATCAGGGATAGTGAGGATATTTATGCTCTTGATTGGGACGAATTCAGAGGTATGTTTCTTGAGAAATATTATTCTAAGGTGGTTCATCTTAGGATGGAAAAACAATTCCTATAATTAAGCTAGGAGGATGACTCAGAGTGTACTTATGAAAGAAAAATTTACTCAACTAGAAAGGTATGCTCCAAAGTTTATATGAGATCTTGATAGTAAAATCAAGTATTTTTATTCAGGATTAAAGCTAAAGTATCGAATGGCTATAGCTTCTCATGAGTTCAAAAGTTATGAAAAACTTTTATGATGTGCGGAGAAGGTGTAAATGGAGTTTTCCAATGATTAGGTGTTCTTTGACAAAAATAGAATAAGAGGTCGAGGTGGCAGACTAAAGGGAAGAACTCTTCAAAAAATTCTGATGGTAAGAAACATAATTTTACAGTTTGTGAAAATTATTGTAAAAAGTATCTCAGGGAATGTATTTTGAATTCTGGTATGTTCTACCAATGTGGTAATATGGGACATAAGGCTCATAATTTCACTGAAAAAGATCAGGTTAATGGTAAGACAAAAACTAATTTACAGTTAGTAAAATGTTTTAAGTGCAATAAAATGGGTCATTATGCAAATGAGTGTCCATTGAAGAACTCAAATGAGGGAAAGAAACCAGACTAAAAGTAGAAATGGGTGGTGAAATTCTTTGCAACTACTTCAGTAGATGTTGGGCCATCAAATGAAGTAATATCAGGTATACTGTTTGTTTGTTCAGATTATTCCAATGTGTTATTTAATACAGGGATTACACATTATTTTATTTTTTAGAAGTTTTCTAGTATGTTGGGAATTCAATCTCAAGATATGAATCCCAAAATTATGGTAAAAACACTAGGTGGAAATGTTGAGACCAAAAAAATTATAAAAACCTTCCTGTCCTTGCTTGCAGAAAGAATATACCTATAGACATTATTGTTTTTCCACTAGTAGAGTTTGAAGTTATTTTGGGTATGGATTGTCTTCCTGTTTATCACAATATGATTTAATGTAGAGCTAAATAGGATTCTTTTCAAAAAATATTTTCAATTTTTGTACAAGAATGAACTCATACTCTTGATAACATATCATGAAGCTGAGAAACTAGTAATAGACGGAAATGAATGTTATCATTAACATACTTTTGAAAAAAATAACTATCTAGATTAATGATGTTCCAGTGGTAATGAGTATCTTGATGTTTTTACTAATGAGTTTCCTAGTACAATTCCTTATCAGGAAGTATAATTTACTATTGACTTAATAACCGACTCTAATCCAATTTTTAAACCCCCTTATCGAATGGTACAAATTGAACTTTTAGAGTCAACAAAGAAATTGTAGGTGTTATTAGATAAATGTTTAATTTGACCTAGAACATCACCATGGGGTGATCTTATCTTGTGTGTTAAAAATAAAGAAGGTTCAATGAGACTTTTCATTTATTATAGAGAATTTAATAACATCACTGTTAAGAACAAGTATCCTTTTCCTCATATTGATGATTTTTTTGGATTAGCTCCATGGAGCTCATTATTTTTTGTGGTTGACTTGAGGTCAGGGTTCCGTCAGTTGAAATTAAAAGATGCAGACATTCTGAAGACCACAATTCATAGTAGATACGGACATTTTAAATTTTGGATTATTCCTTTTGGATTAACCAATGCACCTGCTGTATTCATGGATCATATGAATAGAATTTTACGTGAGTTCTTAGATAAGTGTGTGGTTGTGTTCATTGATGGTATTTTGGTTTTTTAAAAAAGTAAATAGGAATCTTAAAGTCATTTAAGGGTTGTATTTCAAACCTTAAAAGAAAAGAAACTATTTGCGAAATTCAGTAAGTGTGAGATTTGGTTACAAAAATATCATTCATTGGTCACATTGTTTTAAAAAATTGCATAACTATTGATCCTTCTAAAATAAATGTTGTTGAGGAATGACCATGACCGACAAATATAACCTAAATCCATAGTTTTCTTAGATTGGTAGGTTATTAAAGGGGGTTTGTTAAACAATTTTCATGGTTATCTTGCCCACTGACTAAGTTAGCTCGAAAAGGGGATAAGTTCATTTGGAAAAAATAATGTGATGATTGTTTTCCAGAATTGAAAAGAAGATTGGTGAATGATTTTGGTTTGTCAATAACATCTAGAAATTGTGAGTTTGTTATCTATAGTGATGTTTCATTGAAAGGACATGGTTGTGTCCTTATAAAAAATGATCAAGTAACTGCTTATGCTTCATGTCAGTTGAAACCTCATGAGCTAAATTACCCTGCACTTGATTTGGAGTTAGCTTTTGTTGTTTTTTGCTTTAAAAATTTGGAGGCATCGTTTGTATGGAGTAAAAAGTGAAATATATAATAATCTCAAAATATTGATGTATATATTCACTCAGAAATAATTGACCATGAGACAGAGGAGATGGATGGATTTAATCAAGGATTATGATTACATTGTCCATTACCATTAGGGAAATTAAAATAAAGTAGCTAATGCTTTGATTCAAAAAAGTAATGCTATATTAAACATGCTACATTTGGAACAAGATCCTTTGGTTTTTGATTTCATTAATTTTGGCATAGAAGTTGATAGTTCAAGAAATTATTCTATTTTATTTCAGGTGTTAGTGAAATCATCTCTATCAAAAAAAATTGAGAAAGCGTGGAAGGAAGACAGTGAGTGACAGAAAAAGATAAAGTTGGTTCATAAGTGTATGTTTCCCAATTTTAACATTAATTATGATTGTGTTTTGAGGTTTGGGAATGGATTATGTGTGTCTATTTATTCACAGTTGAAGAAAGAGTTATTATGTGAAACTCATAGTTATCCATTTTGAATTCATCCAGGCAGAATGATGATGTACAAATACCTTTGGGAGTATTATTGGTGGGGTAGAATGAAAAGAGATATTACTGGATATACTATGAATTGTTTGACTTGTCAACTAGTTAAAATAGAGTGGAAGTTACCAAAATGGATGCTTCATTCTTTACCACTTTCAAAGTGGAAATGAAAAATTATACCCATGGCTTCGTTGTGGGATTACCAAGGACATCTTGAGGTAATAATGAAATGTTGGTTATTGTTGATCAATTGACTAAATTTGATCATTTCCTTCCAATTTGAGATACATTGTCTCTGGATAAACTTTCTTAGTTTTATGTTAAAGTGATCTTCCGGTTTCATGGAGTTCTCATCTCCATTGCATCTGATCTTGATCCCTGGTTTACTTCTAACTTTTGGATAGACCTTCAGAAGTCCTTGGGCACTGAATTAAATTTTAGTACATCTTTTCATTCTCAATCGTATGGGTAGTTAGATAGAATAAATTAGACCTTGGAGGATATTCTACGTGCTTGTTCACTGGATTACCAGGGAAGTTGGGACCAACATATTTCTTGGGTTGAATTTTCGTATGATAACAGTTTTCATTCCAGTATATAGATGGCTCCATTTGAGGCATTATATGGGAAGCAGTGTCGATATATATATTTTTGGGTTGAATTTGGTGAAAGGAAGTTGATGGGACTATAATTGGTAAAATATATGGCAAAAAGAGTTCTGTTGATTCAGATGCCCATGAGAACAACTCAGAGCACGCAGAGAATTTATGCAGATTACCGGAGGAAGGATCTTTCTTCTGAGGTAGGTGATCATGTCTTTCTCAATGTTTCTCCAAAGAAAAGTTTTCTGTATTTTGGTAAGAAGGGAAAGATGAGACCGAGGTTCATTGGACCTTATGAAATTATAGAGAAGGTTCGATCAGTTTCCTACCGAGTGGCTTTACCTCCATATTTATCCCAGGTACCCAATGATTTTCATGTTTTAATGTTGAGAAAGTATATGCCAGACCCATATCATGTTTTGAGCCCAGAGGTAGTTCAGTTGGAAGAGAATATCTCTTATCAGGGACAACCAGTCTAGATTCTTGACCGAATAGAACACGTGTTGTGGAGTAAGATAATTCATCAGGTAAAGGTTTTTTTGGGAAAACCGTATTTCTGAAGAGGCAATGTGGGAATCTAAAAATGCTATGAGGGATAAATACCCCCAAGATAATTAGATTACAAGGATGCAATTTCCAAAAGGGGGAAGGATTTATCATCCCATGTAAATAAAGAATAAAACATTTTCATATTTGTGTATTAAATATTAATATTACATTAAAGGGGATTATATGTTCAATTGTGTACCCGATACGCAACAAGGTTTTTCTATGAAGTCTAATTTTACACACAATACTGAGTAATACTGAAAAATAATAATATAATATTTCTTTAAATTGTAGTTAATGCCTATCCGTTGTAGTGGAAGGAATAAATAAAACTAACTATTAGATGATTATACATTTTTGTTCAATACTTTTACATATATCAAATAAAATTTAGAGTATTAAAATGTGAATGAATTTAATTTTAAGCATAAATACTCTAATATGCCTTAGAATTCCGATTTACAGCTTTTTAATGGAGAACCCACATTAATTCTAGATTTGTTCACTTTTATATGTTATATTTGACCAAATAAAAATTTTCATTAGATTTGGGAAATCAAAATTTACTTTGGAAATTTATTTTGGAATTTTTATGATAAAATTCACTATTTAATAAATAGTGAATAATACTATATTATAATTCAAAACTAGATTTTAATATAATATATTTATATGGATAGATTATCATTTTAATTAATTATAAAGTTTAATTATATTATATTTTTAAAATTTAATCCAATTTTTGTCATTGGAAGTTATTTCACTTTGAAATTGGAAGTAAACAATTGTAAATATTTTGATAGTTATCATTTCTTAAAAACACGTTTTTTATTTTGACAATGGGAAATAATTTTAAATTAATTAATCTAACTTCTATGTTCTGAATTTGTTAAACTATACATCATTTTCGAATTTGTAATATCAAATATATCTCAGGGTAAATATTTGCTATTTTTATGAAAAACATCAATTTTTTATGAATAGTGAAAACACAAAGTAGTAGTTAAAAAATTGAATTTTAATTTAAATGAAATTTTACCGCTTTTTTGATTTGTATTATTAAAATCAAACATACATGGGTTTTATTTTTAAGTAATATGTGGTTTAATAATATGAAAATAATTTTTTTTCAATATTAACTGTTGACTTTTATTTACCGCAGTTAATGGTAAATAGGAAAATTCATGGTAAAAACAATATTATAATAATATAAAATTACCTTAATACATTTTATAAACATATTTCTTGTGGAATGGACGACCAAGACAATCATTGGGTGTGACATTTGGCCTTTGAAAGACACTTGGGTAAGATAATGATATTAATAGATTTTTATTTAATGTAAAAATAAAAATATCATAAACAATTATTGTTTTGATAAAGCAAATTTAATGTGGTATTATATAAGTTATCTATTAGACTATAAATATTAATTTGAATGAAAAAAATATTTTTTAAATCAATGAATTTTTTTTAATAATTTTTAGAAATTAAATAAATAAAATCATTTATGATACAATAAACATGCAATGTTACCTCATTAAGGAATGATTTAAATAAATAATATTATAAAAAATAAAACAATATCCATAACCTATACAATTATTATTGGATTATTTTACTTCTAACAAAAGTCATATTATCTTAGATGTTAAATTTTTTTTTGACCTTTAGGAACTGAAAATCATTATATAATAAAATAATATTTTCAAACATTTCTAAAGAGCACCTCGCCCCCTTATTAAATAACCTCACCTATAACCCATTACTAACACCTCTCAAGCCCCTTGGCTCATCCATAATCTAATAAAATAATCTCTTGAGATCAATATCGTCCACCTATAATCCTTACCTTAGGCATAAGACACTTCCAAAAATTCTTTTGGTTTAAACCAAAGGGAGTTACCCAATTTAAAGGTAACATCATTTTTTTAAGTTATTTTCTTTTATTTTGCTTTTCCAACCCACTAAAATCTTTTTATTCCATTATTTTATAAAAAAAACATTATCCTCAATATACTAGGTTGTAGTTATTGGAATTATTCTAACTAAACATACACACACCTCAATCTAATGGGTAAAAACATACTATATCTTTGGATGGCGAACTACCGCCTCACAAAAGGATGATTGATAAATCTTCTACTACCACCTCTTATGGTGGCCATTGTGAAGGAAATGTATTTATATGTGATATATATTATATTTATATTGAATCTATTCTTCTTTATTTTTCATTAACAGCATGCCTTTATGGTTTCCATAATGGGTAAATACGATAATTTCATTTGAGGAAATGTGGACTACCGCCCCCTCAAAGTGTTATGACTCGTTCATGCCATATGAAGAACATATAAATGATGGATTTACTAAAATTATGTATATTATATTATATTATAATTAAAATATACCTATATATCATTATGTTTTCATTCCATTAAATACGAAATATAAATGAAAGTGTCGTTTATGCATACATACAGTTTACCGTCTCTATGAACGGTGCATTTCATTTCTTACCTCCAAATGTCATGTACTATTATAAATAAATATATATACTAGATATATATGATATATATGATATCTAAATCACGAGTATCATTATGGAGATAATGAAAATTTGACCACATAGACAACTTGTAAACATAAGAAGTTCATTTTTGACTCAACTTCCAAATATCGACAAAATGACCATTATTTAATTAAATGATTACATAATTTTAATAACATTGAAATAATTTATATCAAAAGAATAATAAACTTGAAAATAGTTCTTACGAAAGTATAAATTTACTTTATTATATTATTCTAGAGATTAAATAATGAACATTTAATGTCCGACACGAGGAAAGGGACATCGTCTCAATCTCCATTCATTGAGGCATACATTGATTTATAAATTTCATTCTTTTATACGGTGTTTAAAAAAATTTTACTTTTCATTTCATTAAAGGGGACACTTTTTCTACGAGGTGTTTTACTAAATGACCAAAAATAATGTTTCCTTTAATGTAAGCGGTGACAACGACCTTTTTCACCGTTACAAGTATTATTTGACCTATGGATTCCATAACGTGCCATAATGTTTTTAAAAGGAACATAAATAACATATAATATTTTAAAAATTTGGGTATTAAAAATGGTTCTGATAATTAATTTTTTATGTCAATATATTTAAATGATATATTGTGATCAGAATTTGGAAATTTTATCTTTGCTTTATATTTGTTTTATTTGTTATGAATATGTTATGGTTCTTGGAAATTGTTTACGTATATGGGTGGTTCCATGATAAACTTAGGGCGGGTGAGCCCAAGATAACTCTCTAATACATTGGGTAACATGATAGAGGTAAATGTGAATGTTTCACGAGATTTAGGGAATATATTATGATGGGTATTCCAAATGCAACTCCCTACGTAGCTGTGAAAGATACAATGTAAGTATGTTATGGATGCCATAAGGTACCTTTATGATGTGTGATTACTATGTGTTATTCATTAATCTTATTATTTCATGAGTTATGTTAAGGATATTATGTTATGTATGCGTTGATGAACTAATTTTTTCTCACTTTGTTTTACAACCCTTTCTAAGATTTTTATGGTCATCCAACATTTTTAAATGCTTTTCACATGACTTAAAGATAAATAGGGTCAAGGATTGGATTAGGGAAAAGTCATGTATTCTAAAACATGGAACTATGAAAGATTTTTTTTCAAGAGTTATTATTTTATGAAAAAAATATTAATTTGGAAAAAGTGTCTACTTTGTAATTTTTGAGATGTAATTTAATAGTTATATCCAAATTCCCTAAAACTCTAAACCTAAAAAGATCCTTAATGCGAATTATCCATTTAATTCGATATTTTGTAATGTTTTATGGCTGGGTCCTTATAATTTCTTTACTATATTAAACTATGAAAATGAAATTGGTCCCATGAAAATCTCTTTGAAACATGATTATCCCATGGAAATTAAATTTTCTTCATGACTATCTCTTTGAAACAATAATAATCCATCTATAGGAAGACCGATGATGTAATCATTATAGTATATTCCCATCATAGTATAAGTAACATCATGGTTTTTTAATGTTAATGATTGAAAATAAAATTAAAATTTTATGAAAAATATTATTTAATAAAATACCCTCTTTATATAAAAATCAATATTTACAATTTTTTTCTACAAAATATCATTTTATTTGAGAAAATACATAAAAATTTATAATGGGGGATTTAAGGAAAATAATATATGTGATGGAAATAAAATCCATTATTGTTTTAAATGTTAATATAAACATTTTTTAACAAATTGGGTAATGTTAATTTAAAATGAGATATTTGGAAAGCAATAAGAAATAATCATTTTAAGAACATTTTAAATGAATTTCAAAGATCGTTAAAATTTTCATTATGGAAAAATTCATGTTTATTAAAGAATACTTCCAAAAACATTTTAGAAAACATTGATAGGGAAGGTAATGATTCCTAATATAAAATAAAAATACATGATGATTATATATTACAAACTAAATTCTTGATATTTATTTAATAAATAATGTATGAAAATGAAATTAAAATTTTTATCCTTTTTCTAAAAAAGTTGAGAATAAAATATTTTTAGTTTAAGAAAATAAGATCATATGATTTCATCCAAAGTGACCCTAAACATAATCAATCCTGAATGAAAATATATTTTAACACTAAGCCTTTTCCACTTTGGTAACTCTTCAATCATAAGACCTAAAAAGGATTGACGTCAAATGAAATTTTAAATAACATTAAAATAACGATATTAAAGATATGAAATTTCAAGATGACAATATATACATCTCTAAAATTAATAAAGGTCAATATTATAAATGTATGTCTCAGTGGAAGAGAATTTCTTACTAATAAAACTTAAAAATATCTTACCATTGAATTTGAGAATTAACATATGAATCAATTATGTTTATTCAATTTAAACAAAAATTAAATATTTGGAAATAAAACATAAGAATAAAAAAATTAATTACATAAATAATATTAAAATATACAAGAAAATTAATATGAAATATAATTCAATGAAAATAAATTGAGTTATGAGATTATTTACCAGTTGGAAAATTTTAAAATACAACCCAATGAAAAGAAATTGAGTTATGAAATTATTTACCTTGGTAACTTTTAAGTCAAATCCCCTTGGAATACATAATTAAAATTAAAACATACATTACCATGATGTATGAAGTATTGATTATATTAGATATAAAATTGATAGTATATATATGATATAAAATAAAATAGTTTCATAACATCTAAATATTTCATAGTGAAAAAATTGAGATAAAGTCTCTTACCTCGAATCCTAAATTTCAATATATATCCTTCGAAACTATTTAATTAAATTATGTCAATTATATTATTTGGTAATTAAATTTTAAAGTTTTAACAAAATAAAATTAAATCATTAAATTTGATTTATTTTTAATTATATACGTAAACATTTAATCAGTTAAGACCATTTTGGGTGTTTTGATAAGAATTAGTCCATATATTCAAAATGGCTATTGTATATTGACTGTTGTCAAGGGGTTTGTTGTTCAATAAATTATAGAATAATAAAAATAAAATTATTTTAAATTTTATATATCATAAATACTTTTAAAACCAATCAGATACCATGGTTATTAAAAATGAACTTTTTTACAATCATAGAGACAATAGGACATACAAACAAATGGTTCATGATTCCATTTTTTAATAGGCATTATAGATCAAGGGTAAGTATTATTGTATATTTATATAATGACTATAATATAATAAATACTATATTATTTAATTATATATATAATACATGTTATGTGGTGTTGAAAAAGGAATCACATCACATCATTGAGGTGGTAGTCCACATAAAGACATGAACGATTTTATCATTTTATAGTTAGTGGAAAGATACAAAAAAGGATTTATGTTATATTTTAATAATTAAAATTATTTCATTAATATAATTATTATTACATATTATTCACATATATTCATAAAATTTATCTGTATTAATTTTCATGCATATCATTAGTGAAAAACACATCAAATCGCTTTGTGAGTCGATGGTCCGCCCTACATGTGAGCGACATTATCGTACCCCATACAGAATTGAAAGTAAGAAGGTTTATATAATATAATAATACTAGGAGTAATATTATGTTACATATATCATATATAAACATTAAATCAATCATTATTCTTATCTTTTAGAAGAGATGATGGAAAATGATTTACATTGGTCTGCGAGGTGGTAGTCAACGATACACACGAATGATGGTTTTGTTTCCCAATTGATGGAAGTGAAGATGGATTTGTTTTATTCAATTAAAATAATTACATATAAATAAATTTTATATATAGATATATATATTATTATATTATAATTATTTAATAATATTTTAAGGAGTTTGAATAATTAATAAAATAAAAATTTTTATTTAAGAATGATACCACTTCTTCAAACAACTCCTTAGGTTACGACCAAAATTAGTCTTCAGATTTTGTTCTGATCAAAAAAATGATTGTGAGAGGTGTAGAGGAAGGTAAGGAATATATATTGTTGTTTTAGGACAATAATAATGTATTTTATGTTGTAAATATGAAAGGAGAGTGGGTGGATTTTTATAAGTGAGGTGACTGGAACCCTTGTAATATTTGAGAAAAATCGAAGACCTACATTTTCAAATGAAAAAATACTGAAAATGAACAATTATATATGATTAGGAAATATTAGGTCAATATATAATCATAAAATAGATTTTATACAATTTTTTAGGTAAATTTAACCATTTTTTATTTTATTTTAACCCCATGTAAATCCAATTTCACTTTAATTGAGATAAAATATATTTATGATATTCACTATTCATAATAATTAAAATTTAATTTAAAAAATTTATATAATATTAATTTGGATAATTGAAAATATTAAATCAATTTAAAAAATGTAAATTCACTAAAGTTGAATACTTTCATTAAGAATCAAATTGGAAATTGTTACAAATATGCGGGTTCTCATGAAATGTATTTTTTAATGAAAATGATGATTGTATATTTTCACAATGACCAGAAATAATCCTTATATTATTTTAATTCAAAATATATAAATATATAATATATATATTTCATTTATGTAATTCATAATTAAGGGTTTATAATTAATGAAAATTTATAAACATCATGCATATTAAAACTATTTAATGATAGATCCATTTTTTTAAACTATAAAATAAATATATATTAAAATACGACATAAAGATTATTCAAATAAAAATATTTGGATTAAATATAAATATTAATACATATGTTTCTTTAAATAATATCCATAACATAATTGGTCTAATTAATGTAATTAATTTGTTATAAATACATTATTTTTTCCAAAATTTAGTATTTTTTACTATTCACTAAAAAACCCGAAATTTAATCCGATGTTATTTTTGATAGGACGATTTAAAAAAATAAATTTATTTTTATAATATTAATTTTATAAAATCTATAAATAATTATTTTAATATTTTATCACAAGAAGCAACAAATTTTTTTTTTGAAGAAAACATAACTTGTCAAATATAATGACATGACAAAACATTTGAATGAGTAATTACTATGATTTTATAAATATATTTTAGTGGGAATTTTATATATATTTCATTAATAATTTAATATAATTCATAGTCTAAAATTTAACAGCTCAGTTATAATGGGAGTATATTTCACAGGTCGTTTAAACTGTTAGTTATATTTCGAATATGCTATTAAATATAATATTATTTTGAAATTGTGAGGGGTTTGGACAACCATTTTTCCAAACCATTATATAGATAAATTAAACTCAATTATTTGAATATCTTAACTTTTATTTCATCTAATTTAAGTGTAATCCAAGGAAAAAACCAAAAACCAACTGAATAAGGACAATCAATTAGCACCAAGATTTTGAAAGAATATACCTAACATGAAAATATGGAGACACTTAATACTTTTTACATATAAAATATAATCTATGGGAAATAGTATTTGGAACAAAAGTACCATGTTTGATGTTCATGTTCACGAAAAGTGTTACTTTAGAAGGAATATCACACATAATATTTGAAGGGGATTTTAGTCTCAACATAATATCTCATGTTATTCTATATTATTTATGAATTATTTTTGTGATTTAGTTTTTAAATTATATTCTATCCACATAATAAATATGTTCCAACTATATTTATATGTTAGTCTTTACACATACCACATGTTTTTGTTCCAAACCAAAATATTGAATTCAAATATATTTTAAAATATCAAAATGTATCACATGCATAAAGAATATGAACACATAATTCTAAGGTTTAGAATTATATGAGATAAACTATCTATAAATTAGAATGCTCAATGTGGTATATTTCAATCCCCATTCATGATCTTAGACTGGGAATAAGAATGTAGGTTGTTAGGTATCCCCAACCCAATTCCCTCTAACACGAAATACTTTACTCAAGAGTGAATTCAATTGATCATAACTCTGACTCCTAATATAATTAATCTATATTCAAAAAATAAATCCATGGGCAAATATTTTGTTAAAAACTAAATTCTGGGTAGATAAAAACATAATTAATTATAATGATGTTCCAAAAATAAAATAAAATTATCTATCTATATGTGGTTTAACAATTGAAAAATGAATAATAAATATTCACATTTCCAATTTTTTTTACTAAACATGAATAATGAAAGTAGTTACCATTAAAAATTAAAAACTCAAATATTTAAATTTTAGATAAATATTTATGAACAAATCATTCATCAAATCCAATTGAAATGAATTTTGTAATTTTCATCTTTTACATTAGGAAATTCCATATAATTAAATATAAATATTGTATACTCATTTCAATATGGTGTCAATTTTTTGTCATTATATTGAATTTAAATGATAAATATATTATATTATATGAATCTTATTATATTTACAATCCAATTTGTTATTATGTAAATATTTTTTATAATAAAAATATAAATAAATTAATCATTATTTAAACCATGATCATATCATTTTCCAAAATAATTATTATATGGATTAAATAATATCTAAATAAGATCCCATTTTATTCTAAAAAATTAAAAAGATTAAATTATAAACAATTATAATTTTAAATAAAAACGTTTTATATTTTTGAATTATTTCATAATTTATGACCTATTATAATTTAAATATTATGATTTATGGATACATAATTTTTTATATCCTAAGATATTGCATATAATTTTTAAATGGTATATTATATATTAAAATCTACCATTTAGGAGAAATAAATGAATCATAAAAAATTTATTATAAAAAATTTAAAACATCCCAAATATAACATTAATAATGATTAATAAACATTTAATAAACAATTAAAAATAGTTTATATGTTAAAAAATGTTTTTAATGATTTTAAACATTAATTCTGATTACCCTTAAACAATGTTGTATTTTTATAGAGGGGCCTATAACCTTAAGTAGAATGTATTAAAGCCCTTTTGTAATGGTAAGTAACTTCTTACCTTTAAACAACTTTAAAATTAAGATTCGTGTAATGGTTCAAACATCACATAGCTATCTCATTTAAGGGTATGACCTTTACGTAGAAGACATTATGTAAGGGTGCACGAGGTCATTTCATTACACAAATTCATAGTAAAGTTTTTTAATGGTAAAACCATTATGAAAACAATTTATATAAATGTAGAAAAGGGTTTTTCCATACAGATAACTTATATGTAAGGGTATCATGTATGGATAAAAGAAAATATACCTTTATCTAGATTTAAAAAAATTGTGTTTACCCCTATATGAACCCCATCATGCAAAGGTAATGCACATGTCACCTTTATGTGTCCACTAAAATATAGATAATGATTAGATACCCATAAAAATGGAATATATGTAAGGGTATGTTTATGGTAACCTTTACATTTCCTAGTTATATAGGGTAAGGATTTGGTTACCCTTACTGTACTATCCTTCCCCTAATTCCAAGAATCTGATGCCCTAAGATGCTTTTACACAAGGCCTCATTCATGTCTCTTTATACACCAAAGGCCACTCACTAGTAGTGAGGGAAAAAGGTGAATCCATGGAGAGATTTTTCTCTCATATTACTATAAATAACATCCAAATTAACAAAATATCATCCATATAATTAAATGATCAGAGTATATAATTATTAAACATAATCAATGATATAATAAAATTAAATACAATAAAATAATGAATGACCATGTCAGACATAGAACACTAATCACCCTTAGATTTTTCTAATAGACATGAGTAAATAAAAATAATAGAAATAAAATTAAAAATCTACACTAATAACTACATGATAGACCACATAATACATCTACACATATGTATCAGATCCATCATGATCAACCAATATAAGGCCTCATCTCAACCTTTTACTTTAAATAAGTAAATGTGTGCTCGAGTACACCAATACAATAACGGGCTAAGCCAGCTGTGAGTACAAAAATCAAAAGGCACCACCAACTCTATCTCATACTTGGCCAGTAATATACCATTTATGTAAATGGAATATAATAATTAGGATAAGAATAAATATAATAAAAAAATATGGAAATAAACTAAAATTTAAATTCGTACATGGCATGATAAAGGAATGATCTCAAGGAATAATGTTCCATTATATATATACACATATATATATATATTCCAATATATATATATATATATATATTCCAATATATATATATATAAAGAGATCAGTAATATGAATCAAGACAGAACTGATCATTGGGTCTGCAATCCTAGTCATCAGGATATTTTATGAAAACTCACTGAGTTAGATGTCGTACAACTCAAGAATATTATAATCATGTTAATCCATAGGTCCTTAACCTCGATCGAAAATACTATATTTCAATAACACAATAAATTTCTCTGAGTAAGCTACATCACACAAGGGGATACATATACCAGCCCTGGGTTCTCCTGTAGTTGCATGTAATCTCTATAATGTAGGATTCCATGTACCAATGGAAAGACATGTAAAGAGGGCACTATATCTACTAAATCCTAAATCGGGTCTATCAGGAATCATACCTATGAGGTCTAGGAACCAAGGTGTAAAACCCCTGGATTCAAGTTAGTAACCTTTTTTTATGAATTTTTGGAATATAAGGAGTTTAGATGATGTTTGGGAGACTTTGGAGGAACATTGGAACGATTTTATGTATTTTCATAAGGTACACGGTTTAAGAATTATTACTAGAAACCGTAAAACACCTAGAGAAAATTGTGCACTATGAGATATGGGATTCTGGGTAGTCGCACAGTAAGGTGCAAGGTTTTTACAAACTTTGCGGCCACCTAGGAATAACCATAAAATGTTGGAAAAATTGCTCGTATATTGTTGGAATACTATTTGTCTAACAACATGGGATAATTATAAAATGTTATTCTTGAGGTTGAGGCCAATTCATAATTACCGCATAGTTTTCTTTATTTTGGGACTATCCTACATGGATTAATAGTGATATCTTTAACATGTTTTTCTCAAACTGTTTCAACATGAAGCCTCTGTTTTTCATCTATTTCGACCCTAATTTTGTTTTTCTTCCACAAAAGGCTATAGAGTCTCATAGCATCAATCCAGGAAAAATCCAAAGGTAATTCATAGTGCATTGAATCCCAATTCACTGGGTAAATATTCATTTGTGATAATTTTATTTAATATAGTTTCCTTCCCTTTATCAAAATCCAAGATATAGTTCGTTGGTGATTGATTAATGACATTTTATTCAAAAAATGATGAGATATGGATATGTTTATGTAAGGGAAATAGATCTACGATGGAATTTTTTTGGAGAATCAACCCAACATTGTTGATGAATTAGTTTTGTTCGTCATTTTTTTTCCAAAAATGTATGAGGTAGGTGAATTGACTCTCAACTCCACTTATTAGAATGTGAAGTATTTGATTTAAAATTCCTTGTTTCTATGGAAATTAATTATGAATTTTTTGGGAAATGTTTGACAGAAACCCTATTTTGGGATATTTTTTAGATTTTTAAAAATTAGGGGTTTTGGGGGAAAGTAAAAGTGGTAACATGATTTTAAAATGATGATTTTAATATGGATATTTGTTTTTGGTTCATGGAAAAGTTATTTCAATAAAAGGATATTTTTATTGAATGGTTTTGAAAAATATATATCGTGGAATAGTAATCTTAAATGATTATGTGTGAGTTGAATGGGATTGATATTGTCTATGATGTACCACCAACAATGGGATAGAGTATAGATGTGATGTTTTACCTTTAATGGTAATAAAATGATTGTGTGGTTCAGTATCTCTATGTGTGTGTAATTGGGTGAAATGAAGTGGATAATTCAAAACAATAATGTGTTTTTTTATAGAATTTATTGGTTTCTTTCTTTGGAAACTATCTTGATATAAAATATGTTTTATCTTTTGATGAAAATTATTTGAAATTATTTAATATAAATTGTTTTATAATAATGTTCTTACATGTTATATCATATTTTCTTGAGTAGGGAAGTCAGTTGAGGAAAAACTATTAAGTTTCATTACACTCATATTCCCTTTTTACATTGTTTCTTTTGTAGATATAGTTAATATAGACTCCATAAAAGGTAATTTATCACACTTAGTTCGTGGTACTTCTTGATACTCGTGGATGGATGATGTAGTTGGAGCTTGGAGCATGTTTTGAGTCACAAAATTGGTTTATTTGTAGACTTTGAGTTTTTTTGTCTTAGACTCCCTCATTGTATTTGACTTCAATCATGGTTTCTTCTTGGTATACTGATATAGTTTGGTTTGATTTGATATACATGTGTTATCTTATATTGTTGACATGAATCATTTAATAGTTTTTTGTTATGATATATTTTTAGTTTTTGTTTTTTCTTTCAATGTGATAATATTTTCCCAATTGTTAGTGAAATACTTGACATTTATTTCTAATCATTGGCACCATAGGGGTGTTTTTAAGGCCACATATAAATACCACCCTAACTCAATAAAATGATTAGGTTATTCATGATACAAGTGGTATCATATTGTTCAATACATTACATAAAAGTTGTAGTAGTTTATTCAGTCACTAGTTATCTTTTTTATCGGTTTTGGACATGAAATTAATTTTGGTTTAGTCTTTTAGTTTCGGTTGTTAGAAATAAGTAGTATGTTAGTAGCATGTAATATATATCATAAATAAAAATATATAACCTATTTATGATGAACATAAAGTTACCAGATTGTTGGGTACATGTGTGTTTTAGAATAAATTTATAGGTCTTGTAATATAATTTTTATTTGTTTATCCAATGAGATGAACACAACAAGATTTTTTGAAATCAATTACCATTATAAATGAATATTTTATTTTTAGTAATAATTAATGATTTGATAAATATATGTTTATTTTCAAAAATTACTGATTTTTTTTTTTCAAATATGAGATGAAGAAAAAGGTATGATAGTAGCATTTTAAAAATGGTTTTATTTTCAAAATTAAATTGTAATATTAAAAAATGGATTGAAGAAGAAAAGTGATGAATTTTGGAAATCCCTACTGTGATATGCGTGATGTGGTATAATTTGATATTTTTAAGAATTCAAATTATAGAGAGTGAGACTTATGAAGTTGGTTGTATTTTAGAAAATGGAAGCTCTTAGGCATTGAAGGAACCAACAGGTAGAATTTTCTATGAATGTGGTTTCACCCAAGCCATAGGTGAACCAATAGTTTGTTCAATGTATTTTACAATATTTTCAGGCTATGTATAGTGGGAATAAATGGTACAAACCAAGGAAAGTGGATCATTATACTCAGTTATAGATGTAGAATACACACATATTTTGGGCTGCTTTAGAACAAAATATAGAAGAGGTTTAGATGAACAAGATGAATCAAATCATTTTTTTCATGGCACCCTAGTAGATTTGATAGTGAATTTGGGGAAAATTATGTTTGATGATCTTTCATACCAATGGTGGGATTTAGAAATTCTTGATAAATTAGACCACACCATTTTTTTGGTGGAATTGGGAAGAATTGTTCAGCAAAAAATTCTATCCTCACATGTTCACTACTACAATAATGACATACTTCATCAGATATAACTAGGAAAAATATCATTTATATATAGTATATGGATAAATTTATGAATTTATTCTACTTTAAACATGATGTTGTTTCTAGTTCATCCTTGAAGGTACACATTTTTTGAATCTGGGTTGAGGCATGATATTCACTTAAAGATTGATGTGCTCTATTTAGAAAATTATATAGATGTGATTAATAGATTGATGGTTATTAAAAGTAATATCTCTAGATCTATGGGTAGAGGGATCATTTTTCTACCTATGTAAAATGGTGGGATATCTATTGTTGTGAGCATGAGGAAGAGAGACACTTATTTCGAAGGTAGTGGGATACCTCAAAATCAGAGGGGTGGATCTGTGAATCTATCTCCAAAAACCTAAAAGAAAGAGATGATTTTTAATATATAATTCTCTATACCACATGAAGTGAGATTATATTTATCCAACTATAGGATTCCTTAATTTCAGCTATATGGGAATCTTCAGTGCTATTTTCACAGTGCTATGAGTTTGGGTGTTCGTGCCACTTATCATGTGTCATAGATGTTGTATGCATCGACATGATAAGGGAAGTAGAAAAATCATTTTCAATTGAAATGAGATAGCCATGGTGATTCAAATAATACTGTGACTCCTCATCAAGGTAATTCTTAATAGATAAATAATGGACAAATTATAGTGAGTAAGCAGCCATATGGAGTAGAGAAGGTGATTATGGATGTTCAATTTAGAACAACTATGGTGAGAGGTATAATTCATTTTAATTATACCATTATGATAGATTTTTTTGATATGGATAAATAAAATTAATTTATAACACATTAGGATATAGATTGTTTGGGTTTAAATTTCAAGACAATGCCTTCTTTTTTTAAACATCAAAATTTTGTTGGTCAACAATAATTTCGATCCATTATTTATAAATATTGTTCTATAACTGTTGATGGAGTTGAGTAGATTTGGGATTTATCAGTGCATAATATGTATGTATATGACATAATATTTAGTATCAATTTTTAGAAAATGTTCTATGGTCACATAGATAGTCAAATATTCCAGGATAGTTTTATGACTAATGATGACATCAAGCATCTCTTCAGAGGGGAAATGAATATAAAAAATGGGTGAAAAGGGTTTTTTGGAATAAAAAAATAGAATAATATTGTATAATTTAGTAGAGTAGGCTTTATAATCAAGGTTAGTGATAAAGAAAATAAGTTTTCTAGTGATTTGATATCAATTTTCAGATGCCATTCCTGAGAATTTATCAGGGTTTTCACTCATAAGAGAAGTTGAAATTTAGATTGATCTCCTTATAGCGATGAGTCATATTTTACATATATATTATTAGATGGAACCAATAGAATTGAGGGAACTAAATGTGAATTCATAAGAAATAGAAAACAAAGGGTCCATTTAGCATTGTTCTTAACCATGGGAAACACCAGTCTTGTTTGTCAAAAATACATATGACAATATTCAGTTGTGTGTTGATTATCATATGCATAAACAATAATTAATAAAAAATTAGTCTCCACTTCCACAAATTGGTGACCAATTAAATCAATTGAGGGGATCACATTGGTTCTCTAATGTTGACTTGTTATCGATATATCCCCAATTATGTGTTTGAAAAGAATATATTCTAAAGAATTATTTTAGGAGAAGATATGGCCATTAAGAGTATGTGGTAATTAATTTAGATCTTATCAAATAAACAATAGTCATTATTGAATTGTTGAATTAGATATTTCATAGGTATCTAGATTCTGTTGTTATGGTGTTTGTGGATGAAATATTGATGTATTCGAGGACACGGGCTGAACATGATCAGCACTTAGAGGTACTTTTGGGAATGTTATGGGATTATCAAATATACAGAAAAAATTTAAAGGGTGATTTTTGAATATAATATGTGCATTTCTGATACCATGTAATCCCTAAAAGATTTTTTCAGTGGATTCATAACAGATGAAAGCTGTTATCTCTTGGATATTGCTAAATAATGTCTATGATATATTCTGTTCCATTGAATTTGATGGTTACTTTTGAAATTTCATTCTTAATTTTTAACCACTAGATTATACTATGAAAACTTAGAGAAGAAAAAAATTTTGATTACAATTTATTATGGAATTTCATAAGTATTTTCATGATCTTAAATCTCACCTTATAGAGGAATCAAGTATGAATTACCAAAATTAGGACAATGGTATTTAGTGTATTATAATGCTTCAAGATCTGGGTTAGGATATTTTCTTATGTTGGGAGATCATGTTGTTTAATATGGATCAAGAATATTATGGATGAATGAGAAGAGATACCCTGAAAAAATATTTAGAGTCAGCTTCTATAGTCTATGCTATGAAGACATGGGATCATTATCACATTACTGAGAAATTTATAGTGTTTACAAATCATAAAATCTTGAAAAAAAATTCCCATGACGAGATTTGAATCTAAGAAAAAGATGATAGATGGGGTATCTCTAAATGTTCAACATAGACATGATGTATATACCAGGTAAAGAAAATACAATTGTTGATCCATTAAGATGAAATCCATATGATATCTTAAAAAAAGAGGATTTAGAATAATGTTAGTTGATGTTGGTGATAACTAACAAGTACTTGAATTGTGAAGACCATAGTAGGACATCAACATTCATTCCAGTTTTTTGGTACCTTATTTGGTTGAGATAGTTAATGAGGCACAAACATCTGATTCAGAATGTGTTTCTATGAGTTCGAAAACTCAATATAGGGTAGACCATTGAGGGATGGAGTGTGGATGAGAGTTCAGTTTTGAGGTTTTAAAATAGGATGATCATAAATATTATTGGTGAGGAACAACTTCTTCGCGACTACCACCATTTGAGATGGGATATTCATCTCAGAATATAAAATATGCATAAGGCATTGAAATCTCAATTTTAGGTGGCCAGTATGAAATGTAAGGTGGTTGAGTTTGTTTCAAGATGCTTAAATTTTTTATCATGTAAAGGTCGAGCATCACTGAAAAGTGTGTAAGGTGAATTTATTACCATTTAATGTTTTGAAATGCTAGTTAGTTTTCAAGGATTCTTTTCTAGGTCTCCCATGAATGGTTTAGAAACATTATTACATTTAGATGATATTGGATCATCTAGCATAATATCCCATTTCATACATATTATTGAATCTAATACAATATATGAATTGACTAATATCTATGTCAATTTAAGTGGTAAAGATTCATGGAGAACTAGTTTTGATCGTATCAGACCGATATCCAAGGTTTATGTCTCATTTTTGGAATTCCTTGTAGAATTCCCTTGTAATTTAGTTGACCATGGGTACATTATATCATCCTTGGTTTCATTGACAATATGAATGCACTATAAAAACAAGGGAAGACATGTTGTGATATTTTTTATTGGATTTTGGTGGCTCACGGGAACAATACATAATTTTATTTTAGTTCATATATTAGAATAGTTATTAGGCTTTGATTCACATGGATAATTTTAAAGCATTCTATGTATTTCCATGTTATTCTCTAATTTGTTAGGTGGAAACTAGTGAGAATTCCCTAGTTGGACCACACCTTGTCCAAGAGACAATGATGAAGATTCAAATGATCAGGAAATCAATAGAGATGGGTCGAAGTCGTCAGAAAACCTATCTTGATTATTGTCAACAATCCTTTTCATTCTAGGTGGGTGATCATATGTTCTTGATAATTTATCCATGTATTAGGAATCATTATTTTGGGAAGCAGGGAATTTTATCTCCTCAATACACATGCAGTTTTGAGATATGTGAATAGGCTGGTGAGGTAGAATGCTAGTTGTCTTTTCCCCCATGGATATATGCAATGCAGAATGTGGTTCATGTGTCTAAGTAGAAAAGTATAATCTTGATCATGACTATGTCATTTTGTGGGACCATGTATACCAAGCGGTGAAATCTTCTTTGGGGCATGTGATAGTAAAAATTATTGATAGGTTAGAGAAATTCTTACATGGGAAAAACACTAGTTTGGTTATTTTTTTTAAAAATGGTCATATTCATGAAGAAACATGGGAATGGGAGAAATAAATGATTAATAAATGGCCAAAACACTTTCAGGGAAATTCTGGTTTTTTTTATTATAAGGATTGAAAATACAATGCTAGGGAGAATTTACCACCCCCAATTTCAAATAAATAACCCTTTATTTATGTATTTTATGAATGTAGAGTGTTTGAGTGATGTTTGAGAGATTTTTGAGGACATTTTTAATGTTTCTAGGGATTTTATAAAGGTTTACAGTTTAAGAATGGTTTTTTAAACCAAGAAAGTCCTACCAAAAACTGTGAATAACGAGACATGGGATTTTAGGAAGGTTCATAGTTTGTACAAACCATGTGGCCACCTAGGTGTGACCATGTAAAGTATGATAGATAGATTATTCATGGTTGGAATAATGTTTGTATAACTATTCATTAAAATAATGTGAGGTGCTCTTTGTGGTAGAGACTGATATATAGTTAGAGAACAGTATTCTTAACCACATGACTAACCATGAACGGTTTAAAAGTGTGATCCTAAAAAAGTATATCTCAATCATATTTACCTATATGTCTCTCCTTTTTTTTCTCAATTTTGACCCTAATTATTTTTTTCTTCCTCCCAATGGTTTTGGAGTCTCTCCCCTTAGAACCAGAATCAATGAAAAGGCAATTCATAGTGCATTGAAGCCTAATTCCATTGGAATGGAATTGTTTTTGGTTTTTTTATTATATATACATTCATTTACTCTCTAAAAATACTATATCTTGTTATTTGGTAAGGATATATTATTTTTCATGCCAATCATGATGATATATGGTTTTTTTGATGTCCGAGAAAGAGATCTAAGAGATTTTTTTGGAGATTAAACCCATTTTTGTTGAAATATTAATGTACTTATCTATTTTTTCTATAATTTATGAGGTAGGAAGATTAGATCTTGAATCCTTTAATTAATACTTTAATACATTGATTTTAAATCATATATATATTTTTAGAAATTGATTATGAAATTCTTGTGCAATGTTTGATGGAAACACTCTTTTATGGATGTTTATGGTGTTACGAAAAATGATAGGTTTAGTGAAAAGTAAAAGTGGTAACAAGATATTATAATGATGATTTTAAAAAGGTTTTACTATTTTTATGAATGTAAAAGCGGTTTAAATAAATGTATAGTGTTTTTGAAATCGTTTAGTGAATATTTTTTTTAGAATGGTTGGATCAAATTGTTAATCATGAGTTGAATGGGATTTATATTTTTTATGAGGCACCACCCTCAAAGGGATGAAAAATATACATGAAATTCCACCATCAATGGTAACATTTAGATTTTTTGGTTATGTGTGTGTGTTATTTGGTAAATGGAAATAGATAATTCCAAAAAAAGGAATTTGGGTTGGTTTAAATAAATGTTTGTTTTCTTTCGTTGGAAACTATCTTGATATGAAATATGTTTTATCTTCTATTGTAAACTATTTCAATACTGTTTATATAAATTTTTTATATGAATGTGATAGAATGGTATATATTAGTGGTGTTAGTAGAGAATTAATTTGGGGAAAACATTATTAATTTCATTGCCCACCTATACTTTGGAACTTTGGTGCATTTATATATAATGTTTATCAGGAAACTGAAAAAGGTAATGTATCACTCTTCTTTAGTGGAGATTCATGATACCTAGGCATGGAAGATGGATTTTTATGTTTGTGTTTTTTGGGAGTTTCACAACTGGTGTCTTTGTATACTTTTAGTTTTGTTGGATTAGTCTTTTAATTTTTAGTTGATGTTGATCTGTCTTTCTACTTGGTACTCTATTATAGTTTGGATTTTTTGATATACTTTTGTTATCTTATATTGTTGACATGTATAATATAATGGTTTTGGTTATAGAATTTATTCAGTTGTGTGTTTTTAAAAGGGAAAATAATCCCCCACTTTTTAGTGAATCCCTCTAAATTTATTTCCATCATTCAATGCCTTGGGGATGTCTCTTAAGGATATGTAGAAATTCTGTCTCGACTCAAGCCAATGAGTAGGGAAAGGATGTTAAACATGGCCATTGTCCATGGAAACATATTCATGTCAATGGAGTACATATATAGTGACAAAAAAATTTCATACATAGATATTACATCTTGTTAAAAGAATACTAAATATAGTAAACAAACACATTCCAAAGGACCCTAATATTTATTTATTTAGAGAGTGGGAGCATAATATTCTAATTTATGGAATGATATTTAACTTATTTCATAAAGATACACAAACTCTAAACATTCTTCAAAACTTGGGTAAATGGAACAAAATAAATGGTGATCTAAAATCCTTATTAATGTTAAAAAAGGGATATATGAAATAACAACATGAACATAATCGTATGTGAATATGTGTATAACATTTGAAAATAATAACCTACATATCAATGATCATAATAATAAGTCATGGAATAATTATTGGATGTTATTAAGATAATAATAATAATAAGTAAATAAATTAACATGATACATGAGAGAATAAAAATGGAATAATACATAGATTTGTGCCATTCGCATTAGATTATAACATGTCGATCATGTATAAATTGAAACTAATCCACTCATTAAGTTAAGGACATGAAATTATCCCATCATATTAATTTATGAACATTTAAACATTTCCGTGAACAAAATTATATACATTAAAGATAAGTCCATGAATAACACAATGAAAATGTAATTTGGTTCACATATAACATTGTGAACATGTTATTAGGTTCATGAATAATATTGTGAACATATAAGCAGGTTCTTGCATTATATTTTGAACATGTAATCTGGCTCATATATATCATATTGAAAACATAATTAGGTTCAAGAAAATAATTTAAACATGTAATCTAGTTCACACATAAAATTTTTATCATATAATCAGTTTCACACATAACATTGTGGACATGTAATCATGTTCTTGCTTAAAATTGTGAGAAAGTAGTCAAGTTCAAAGATTGCATTACAAAAATGTTACCAGGTTCACAATAAACATATAGAACTTGTAATGATGTCCACACATAACATATTTACTGATGATTTATCCATATTTACCCAGTACATTGGAAGGTGATATGGTTCCTACATGTCACACAATGAAATTGATATGTATGTTCTCCATAAAATTAGAAAACATTTATCATATCATAACCCATGAAATTAAATGATTTTAAAAAAATTCATCATGTAAAAACTATGGAAAATATATAGGTTTCATAATTATTTCATTATTTTATTATTTCATAACACATGGAAGAATGATGTATGTTTCATAAGAATGTAATAATAATACAACACATGGAAGAGAAATAGGTTTCATAAAAATATTTCCATGATAAACCCTTCAAATAAATAATAATAATGGTATTTATAGTTCACATTCCCTGTAAATAATAATTTCAATTAGTAGATATCATCTTATATGAAGATTGATTATGAAATATCACTTGGAAGAAATCTTGAGGAAACAAATATATCACTAAAAACAATTTTATTCCAAAAATTTCAAAAAAGTAAAATCCATTTCTTTGAAAGTATCCTTGAAAACATATAAAGTATTCTTAAAATAAAATAATATTCATGACCATATTATTTTTTTTTCATTTTGTACATGTTAAAATAAGGTTTCCTTTCACAATTTCAATAATAGGAAAATGGGAATTGTTTGGAAAATTATATTAAGATTAAATTCAAAAAATATTAATAAAAAAATTTATAAATGGGTAAAATTATAGTTTATAAATAATTTTTAGAAAATTTAATTTTTTATATAAAACATGTTTTAGGATGAAAAATGGGGTTTCGACCGAAGAGAGAAATAAAGATGAATTTTCTTAAACAAAATCAATTATATTGAGTAATATGGCGTAGAAAAATTATGTTATTACAAGAAAATTATGTGAATAATTAGTGTATAAAAAATCATGATACATTTTGAAAAATAGATAATAATATTTCAACATTGGTGACTTAATCATAATCAATCTGGATACACAATGAGATTGTAACATAAATCCATTTACACATTGGTAAAATTTGGAACACAATACCCATGTAAGAGATATCCATAAATGGATATGTAACATTACTAAAAATAATGTTATGAATCATAAAATGAAATCATGTTTATTATATACAACACATAAAAAATAGGTCTTTAATATGTCATGTGTCTCCCCAATTTAAAAAGTGAGACAAAAATCGCTTAACACATTAGTAGTTTCTTGAATCATAGACAAAAATAAATAATAACAACAAATTAATAATTAAATATAATTAAAATAATTATATTCATGATTTAACAAATAAAATCTTCATTATATAAATCACACAATTGAAATGAGTGGTTAATTTACATATGTCTCCCAGAAATAAAAGAGAAACTAGAAATCCTTTACCATAAGTCTTGAATTACTTAATACATGTTTGATCCTCGTGTATATTTAATATATGATTACTATAAATATATTATTTAACCATAATTATATGTGTTATAAAATATATTATTTAAATTGAACATTTTTGTTTGATTATTATCAATTCGTTATCCAAATCACATTTTGGGTGACAATCGTATTGTTTTTTTCATATATGTTTTGATTTTTTATTTTATGTCCTTTTACAATGTGCATGGTTAATTTATCGAAGTAATAATAATACTGAAATAATTATCATATTTATAAACCAATTATTCTTTTAATACCAATAATTCTTGACGATTTTTAATTGTCTTTAGATCATGGAGATAGTTGGTCGTACATACAGATGAGTAACGTTTCCATATTCTAATGATAATCATGAAAAAGAGTTATGTAATATTTTATACTTACAAAATTATAATAATATAATAAATACAATATTACCAATATAAATATAATTATAAATATTATTTATATTTCTTGGTGATGAAAAAACACAATTACATCGTTTTATGAAGGATACCGTCCACACGTACACGAACGATGTTATCATCTTGTAGTGAGTGAAAATGTAAGAAAGAAGATGATATCTTAAATTTTAAAATTGTTTAGTATTTTACTAATATCATAAATAATTAATTCATATAACATATATTTATTAAATTTATTTTTATTTAATTCCATATAAAAAGTTTGTTAAAACAAATCTCATCACTTTGCGAGGCGGTAGTCCACCATACAGACGACAAAAATTATCATATACCCTAAAAAATGGAATGTAAAAAGGTATTTTAAAGATATAATAATATAATATGTATAATTATTTTATAAATATAATACATATAATTTATATCCATCATCATACCCAACTATGAGAGGTGGAAATTGAGAAACGAATGACATTGATTTGTGAGGCGATAGTCCACTATAGACACAAACAATGATTTTGTAACCCATTTGACTTACTTTGAGATGGTTTTGTGTAATGATAATGAAATAATAAATCTTAATATATGTTATAAATAATGTTTATTATATTTTAATTCTTTAATAATACTTTATGGTAGTGGAGGAAGAAATAAAATAAAAATTATCATTGAAGAATATTACTTCTTCTTCAGGAAACCTCCCTAGTTATGCACCACAAGCCTTACTAGGTAGGATATATTCTATGAAAAAGGATTCTAGGGTGAGACTAGGTAAATTATTAAGGGATTTTTAATGTTCTTGGAATAAAAAAGGGTTTAATGTGAGAATTATATAAGATAGTGGGTGGCTCTCAATAAGTGACGTGAGTGGCCCACATATAATTTTTAAAAAATAAAAAGGTGTAAACATGTTATTCTCATTAAATATGGTTCCAAAATAGATAATTATAATCACTTAGAACATTTATCATTTAATTTGTTTCCATAAATCTTATTTTAGACATGTTTCTAGGTTACTTTAGCCCTTATCATTTTGGATTAACACCACAATAATCATATTTTTACCTTAACCATGATAAATAATTTGTTATTATTCTTACAATTATATATTGTATAAACTATGTTTTCCATACGATATAATATAAATTACTATTATTAAAAATATTGAATGTATATTTCCATATTACATTAACATAATTGGGAAAATTTAATTTAAAAATAACCCCATAGTGGTGATGAGAAAGTGGGTTCTAAAAGAGAAAATATTCAAAAAATTATTTGGATTGTATATCAAAAATTGATATTAATATTATTAAACTAAAAAAATTTGGATTAAGTTATATTTAAATTGAAATAATTTTAATTTAAAACAAATTTAATGAATAATTTATGTTTGGAAACAATTTAAAAAAGGTTTTTTCAATTAAAGTTTGGTATGCTCAATATCTATGAAATAAGAATCCTTTTCATAAAATTCAAAAAACATTACCCTAAGATATTTTTTAATTATGATTTAAAAATGTACTTTTATATAATAATAAAAAATTCATAAATTTTTTAATAAATATTTTTTAATATAATTTCCGAAATTTAATAAAAATGTGTATTTTAAAACAATATAGATTTTAATAATAAAATTGGCTTCCATTCTATCTAAAATCAAGATAAAATAAGATTAATTTATGATAGTTAATCAAATATTTAATATATATATATTAAATTAATTTTTATTAATGTTGTATTATTTAATTTATTAATGTAAAAATATTTGTTTGCATAAAAATAACATTTCAAAAAAAGATTTTCCTTATTTTTAAAAATATTTTATTTTCATTTTGAATTAATTGGTAACCAAATAATTTATTTTAAATACTTGTGAAAATGAGAAATTATCATCATTTCGTTAATCCAACTCATACCCTCAATTATAATAATTAAGTGGTAACTATGATATAAAATAATAATTTTATAATAGTATGTTGTGTTTCATTTAAACTCATTATAATGTGTAATGTAAACTACACAATTTATTTATGTAATAAAAACTAAATTTAGTATTTAATGTAATGAAAAATGTTGAAAATAATAAATTTATCTAATAAAAATTTCAAAAAAATCTGAGGGTGTTACATTTTAACATACATAAAATGTATTTTTACCTCGAAATTTAACAATTTTATAAATAAAATGAGAATAATTATACCTAATTACAGTATTAGGTTCCAGAAAAACAACCTCATGTATTATATTAATCCTTAAAACATTCACTATGTGTGTGGATTTATTTACTAGAGTTTTCACTCATAAAAAATATCTATGGGTTATTAAATATTTGCAGAAATGTGCTTCAGTGGTACACACTCCTGTTTAATACATGTGATGGTTTAGGTATGTAATTCCTTATGATATATACAAGGAAACAAATCTTAAGCCTAAGAGTGGTTTGGTGGAAGTTCCAATTGATAGGATACCATCCCAATATGATCATGAATTTCAAAGGGACCAATAAACCAAGATATATGCATTTTTTTATTTTATGCACAATTTAATGATTTGGTCTTTCTTTGGTCAATTTCCACTCCATATCTTAATCCATGTCATAAATATGATTTTTTTTCTTGAAGAACTATTGTATCAAAAGATCCATAATAAAATGATAATTAATTTATTCTATATCTAGTTAAAAAATGCTATCACTTATTCTTAAATATTTAAACATCATTATATGGATATAAAAATTAATAAACTCTATAAAATCATACATTGTGATACTAAAAAAATTATATATATGGTTAGACTTCTTAATATTTCAAAATATGAAAATAAAAAACATTATAAACAATGTAAATAAATTTAACAAAAAAAATTTATCATTAATCCACTTAGAATCAAGAAGTTGATCTTATTTTTTACATACTAATCATTTGAATACCATTATCATATATTCTCTGGGAATATGGTAATAACATGAATTACTATAAATCCTTATTGAAAGCATACATTATTCCTTATTAATTATATAAGTAATATATTATTATAGATATTCCTTAATTCAAAATTCTATAAAATAAAAAAATGATATCATAAACCACTTTAAGACAAAATCAATAATTATTTACAGGATAACAATCGCTATCGAATTAAATTTACCCATATAAATCATCCCTTTAACCAAAATATACTCCATTTTCATAACACCCAGAACCAGTTAAGCCTCAAATTCCCTTAGATATTTTTTATAAAATATAACCTCACATATAAATCATTTTTTCTCGATAATCAATACATATTATTTAAAATTAAATATTCAAATATTCAAATTAAAAACATTAAATATTCATGATTTATATAATGTATTTATTAAATTCCTATATATCAAAACATTAATCAACCCCAATCATATTTATGAAATTAATAAGGATTCATCATTTCATCCCTAAATACATATTTCCTACAATATGAATTATAAATAATTAATTAAGATTATTAAAACTAAATTTAATTATTCTTCTTACATTTAACATAAACAATAGTATTAAAACAACCCATACCATTGAAATTTCATTCATGGTATCTTCATCATCAGTATCATAACCATTACTCATACAATGTTTTTTATTCATTTCCTGACCATTTCCCCTATGAATTGCTTTATTAAGCCCATAATTTCTGCAATTAAAACATTTATCCAATAATATTAGCTTAGAGAGGCCAATATGTCCAACTACTGAGTTAACTGATATTTTTATTTCCCCAATTATTTTTATAATATATTCACTTATTCTCATCACTCTAGTCATATTATCATTCATTTAATACATTCCTCATATTACTTCTTCCCACATTCTCAACATATATGAAACTTGATATTATTTCTTCCATAGTCTTTACTTTAAAAAATATTAGAGGTCTCTATCATTTTCTTATATTGGGACAATGAGAGTCGGTTAAGATAAAAAAATTTATTCATGTTATATGATAACTAATTAGGGATAAAAAACATCCTTCACTCTAGGAATCATCCCATTGGGCTGATCATCATCCAAATTTTCATCACATTTATTATTAACTCTATTCCATATGGTTCCAACCATTGAAAAAAAACCAATAATCATATTGTGAGATATTATAATTATAAAAGAGAACCATAGAGTATTTAAAATCTTATCTATATGTTTTAAATCATGAAACAAAACATTAAATCTATGATACCGTTGGTTTAACCTCTGTCATCCATAGTTATTATCTATTTAAGTAAATCATGATGGTTCACAAATATTTTATTAATTTGAAAATAATAACCCCTCGGAGGGTTAAACTAGGTGTTATGAGAGGAATGTTTTCATACACCATGTGGTGATTTCATTTTTAAGAATGCATCATTTTTCGTAGTTATTGCCCTTAATAATTGTTTTACTAAATCCACAAATACTTTTACTATCTATACATGTATATATTTACATAGAAACCCATTTAAATATCATTTTCCAAAACTCTAGGACAATTTCCTATACTTTCAATCATCCTTATAATTATCCTTATATGTATACCTAGAATATATTTAAAAATACCAATAGGGATCTCAATAATGTTTTCTCATCATATGTTCCAAAGGATAACTAAAACTTTCCTGTGATACTAAATATAGTAAACCAGACATTTCATATATAAATATTATATTTTTTTGGATGAATATTTAATAAATTACACATACACATGAATGAGAACCATAATAGTTTAGTGTTTTTTGAGTCTTGGGACATGACTTCTAATTGGGTGAAATATATCCTACATTTTAAATAAAGATCTTCCCAATTTTTACTCTTCACAAACTTTCCCATCATAAAACCTTCCACCATTACTAGGGTAAAGGAAATAAATGATAGAGTGATTTCAGACACCAAGTAAAGAATAAAAGGGATATACATGATAATAACAAGAACTTAAGGGTATATGAACATGAGTATAACATTGTGAAACCCTATATTCCATATGAGTGATCATAATATTGATTGATTATATAAATATTGTCTATTAATAAGAAATAAATCATAAGGGATTCAAAAAAAATGATCCATGATAACATACCATTGGAATAAGAAAAACATTTTTGGAATATACATCATCTTATAAAAATGTGAACATGTATAAATATATAAAGGTTCCCTCATTAATTTAAGGACATGAAGTCATTCCTTAAAATAGACTTGTGGACGTGCAATACGGTCCACACATAACATTATGGAAATGAAATAAAGGTGAATGCATAACACTAAGAATATTTAATATGGTTCACATATAAAATTGTAAACATGTAATTAGGTTAAAAAAACACTTTGAAATTGTGATGATGTTCATAAATAAAATTGGGAACATGTAATACAAATCATGAGTAAAATTTTAAACATATAATCAGGTTCATAGATAAAGTTTTGAACATGTAATAATGTTTAAGAAAAAAATTGTGAAATTTAATTAGGCTCACACATAGAAATGTTAATAAGTAATAAAATTAATGCATAAAATACTTACTCTTGAGTCATCAATGATTACTCAATTCATTGAAGGGAGACATTGGTCCGACCCATAAGATAAAGAAAATCATATGTATATATTCCAAAAGATCATAAAAATTCAATATATCATAAGCCATGAAATGAAATGGGTTTAATAAATACTTACTCATATTAAAACCTATGAAAAATATATAGGATTCACAAAAATTTCATCATTTCATCATAGCATAACCCTAGAAAAAGAAGGTTTTATAATAATTTTACTATGGTATGAAAAGCGGGAGATAAATGGGTTTCATAATCATATTGTCAATAAAATTCAATAAGATAATGAATTATAATTATATTATTTGTTTATATCAAAAGAAAATAATAAGTTAAATCAAGGGATATCATCATAGAAGGAAAATGATTTTTAAAGATCACTTGTAATTTTTTTACTGAAATAACTTTAACTTGAAAATAATCTTTTATAACTCAAAATTAATTAAAAAAATTATAATAATTTTAATTTAAAATAATATTACAAAAATTTAATGGAATCTACAAATAAAATAATTTTCATGAAAATAGAAAATTTCAATCATATAGTACATGTTAAAACAAATAATTCTTCCACATTCTTGGTTAAATCAAAACATGAATTATTTATAAAATTACAAGAAAATTCCTTCTAATTTTTTTTAAAACATTTAAATAAAGGTAATAATTTAATTAATAAAAAAATATTGGGAAAAATATTTAATTTTTTTTGAAAACATTGTGTGGGATGAAAATTTGTACTTTTCATTAAAAGAGGGAAATAAAAAACATTTCACTTAAAAACATTTTCTCAATTATTTTAAGTAACGATGAAGATTAAAATGGGAATATTAAATTAAAATAACATGAATAAATAGACTATAATTATATCCATGATAATTATTGAGATTTATATCATTATATATAATGATTAGTGTATTAACAAAAAATACCGATAAATTATGAGTTTTTAACATAAATCCAACACCAATTTTGAAACATTTTAAACATAATAAAATTAAAAGTGATAGAATTAAATGCAAATCTATTAAAAATAATTTTATTGATAATTATCATAAATAAAATTAGTGACAATTATACAAGCCACATTAAAGAAATATATGGTGAATGTGGCATGTGTCTCACTGTAGTAAAAAAGTGGGACATAAATCCCTTACAACTTTAGTCATCTTTTGAATTATAAGACTGAATAATGAATAACATAAAATTAAAAATAAAATATCATTATAAATATGATATTAAGCATATAAAATGTTAAAGGTGAAGTATATATTCACACAATAGAAGCGAGTCTGGAAGTTTCATAGGTCACCCAAAAAAGAGATTCTCGACATCCCTTACCTTTTGTATTGACATACACAATACATGTTTAAACATAATGCATAATAAATATTGTATTATTAAAAATGAACTTTATATCCATAAATATATATTAGAACATATATTATTTACTTATTACTTCATTTATTATAAATTCCTCGTTAAAATATAGTTTCAGCTAATAACCAATATGTTTTTCGTATATGTTTTGATTTTTTATTTTTAGTCAACATAATATGATTATTCTTACATAATCACTAGAATAATTATAATTTCATAATTATTATATTTATACATCAATTATACTTTAATAAGAATAATTAAATATGTTTTTTATGTATGTTATGATCATGAAGACGGTAGGCCATACATACACATGAGTGACAGTTCGATTTTTTAATGATCATTTTGAGATAGAGGTAAGTAATATTTAATGTTTCTATAATGATAAAAATATCAGAAATACATTAATTTTTTTAAATATATTTATATAAATAATAATTTATGTAAGGGTTCGAAAAGAGAGAGTTGAATCGCTTCGTGAAGGCGGTTGTCCATACGTTCAGAAATGATGTTATCATCTTTCAGTGAGTGAAAAGATAAGAAATAAAATTATATATTATATTTATAGAATTGAAAATATTTCATTAATTTCATAGTTATTCCTTTTATATGACATATATTCATTAACTATATCTATATTATCTTATGTGTAAAGCATTAGTTAAAATGAATCACATTGCTTCGTGAACCAGTAGTCTGCTGCACACACGTATGACATTATCAAATCCCATATAGAATAAAATGTAAAAAATTTATATATGATATAAAAAATCAAGAGGTATAATTATGTTGAAATGTTATATTTATAATTTATATCCATCAAAATAACCAACTGTGAGAGGTTTGAATTGAAAAATGAATTACATTAGTCTTGATGGAGGTAGTCCACCGTACATATGAATGATGATCATGTAACCCATTAGATGAAAGTAGATATAATTTGATGTCGTGAAAATAAAATAAAAAATAATAGTGTATCTGTAATAATGATTTTATTCTATATTCATGTTTTAATATGAATTTAAGGAGGTAGAGGAAGAAAAAACATTATTGAATAACATTACCTCTTCTTTGTGAAACCTTGCTATGTTTGCATAAAAATACTTTATAGGTTTAATTTGTTTCAAAAATAATGTTTCTAGGACGATATTTTGCATGTTTAGAATATATTTGGACTATTATTTTATTAATTCATTTTTTAAGGTGTGAAAATGATAGGAGAGTGAGTGGCCTTTTATAAGTGAGGTGAGTGGAATAGTTGTATATTTTTTAAAACAAAAAATTATAACCACATTTTTCATGTGAAAAAGGGTCAAAGTGGATTATTATCATGGAATAGATATTATATTGTCTAAATATGGCATGAAGATATATTTATGAAAAATATTTAGGTCATTTTTAACCCTTATATTTTTATATTAACCCCATAGTAAATACATTTTTAACTTAACCATAGTAGGTAATTTTTTACTGCTTTTACTATTAATTATTCTAAAAATTTATGTAGGAATTATTAGAAAATATAAATTATAATTTATAAAATTATATAATATTCTTTTATCAAATTCACTTCCCATAATGGGAAAATTTAAATATAATGTAAATCCCCCAGACGAGATATGAAAGTGGGTTTTCAAAGACCAAATGTTCAAAAGATTATGAAGATTTTATAGGAAAATTAGATATGAAAATGATTCCAATGAACTAAAATTTATTATTAGATACATAATTAAACCAATTTTAATATTAAAAAAGATATTGTTATATAAATTTCTAATAAATTTAAATAAAAATATTTTTTTATTTAAAATTTAATATTTTTCACTTTTAATAAAAGATTTTTTTAAAAATAATTACCTGAATTTCATACTTATATAATTATGACATGATTATTCTAAAATTGATATTTATATTATAAAATAATTTTTATAAATGCATCCAAAAACTAGTTTCATAATATTTTTGTAAATGGAAAGAAATTGTTTTTTAAGAAAAATATATTTTTTGGTATAAAAATGGATTTAATATTATCTTTTTTATAGAAAAAATTATAAATTAATTATAAATAGTTTATTGAATAAATTATATATAAATTTAAATGAAATGTTCTCTAAAAAGATGGTTTCTTAAATTTATTATCATATAGCATTTTTATGAAGAAAATCATATTTTCAATAAATGATTTTCTTTAATATAATTTTTAATAAATTTTTCAATAAATTATTAAATTTATATAAATTTTTAAAACATATATTTAATAATTTAGTTAATGTAAATCATATATAGCATTACAATTGGTAGGAAGTTAATATCATATTAAAAAGTAATTTCTTAATAGTATGTCACATTTCATTTAAACTGGGTGTCCTATATAATTTAAACTACACCCAGTGTTTCATGTAAAATAATGTAAAAAAAGTCTTTAATATAATGCATGATAAACCTGGTATTTCATGTAATAAAATTTATCAAAATGATAAATTACTTTTGAAAAAAAAATTCACAAAATCTCAGGGTCTCACGTTATCCAAAGAAAACTCGGTATAATATTAACCTACTAGGGAGGCCTATTTTCATTGCATCCTCTTAGACTCTAGGAAGCACAACCATATCAAAATCTATATAATATCTACCTACTCGATCCATGAACCACAGGGCAGTGTCGGTGGTGTCCTCTTTGATTTCATAGGTAACATCAATAAAAAACTCGGTATAATATAGTCCAAATAGGGCAAGACACATAAGGCCAGTGGCTATAGAATCCTCCTCAAGTTCATAAAGAACATCCATATAAATTTTGATAAATATATCAAATAAAAAACTCATTTTTGGTAATTCCCATCATCAGTGTTGTACGATGATTCCCATAAGCCATCATGGTTTCTCAATAAGTGGGTCTCAAGGAGTATATGTGGGCATAATTATAAAATTAAAGTTAAACGTAAAATCTCAAAAGCTATATCTTAGGATATAACATTAGTCATCTATGTAAAATACCACATCACATTAGGATATATACCATAATCTCATAGGAACCTCTAGAAATCATAAATAAATAAAAAAACTGATTGAATGTTTAAATAACAGAGTCATGGTGGCCTAAATCTTAATCCCACCACTACTGTCAAAACCTCTTGGTCTTCCAAGATGAGTAAATATTCTTATAATGACCCTCTACTATCTCTAACTAATCCCATATGCACAAGGATGGGGTTCGTCATACCCTAGGGTACCCAATGGGCTAGTGAGATCAACCAACTGAATAGGCATCATATTCGGGATCCTTGATTTCTATATATTAGAAAATGAAATCATCTTCGAATACTCTAAGTTAGTACCCTAGTCTCTCTAGAATATTCCACACTTCCAAACCTATTTGGGTCAGCCTAATGCTCATAAAACTTGGTATATACGGAGGTTTAAAATCTATACTAATTCTGTCTCACCCCTTGGAAGTTCTAGAGTCTCATCGATGTCTTAAGGGATATATATTGTCTAACACTGGCAATAGAATGTGGACATCAAATTAGGGTTGTTAGTGACACCTAATATTTATCCATCATAATATATTATTTATCTTATTAAATAACCATGTTGGAAATTGATCCATAGAATCACCCTCAGGTATGAAACCAAGCTAACAAATACTACTAAAAACATACATAAATACCATAGTGAAGGTATGAAAAACCACTTCCCATTATGAACTATTGAATTCATTTTTAAAAGTTTGGAAGCAGTTGTTAAGACCCTTCCACGGTCAAACGAGTCATTTTGGGTATTTTATTTCAACCAAAACGCAATAAAAAATTACATATATTAATATAATAATTAATTAATTGGAAATAGGAATTTTAATTTAAATACCTTTTTATTTTAATGAATAATAACACCAAATATCTCATCGGTCGATCCCATCACACCAAAATGATGACCAATCACTTTACAAAAACTAAGGACTCATCCACAATGTCAAAACAATATAATCTCTATGAAATAATTTTAAAACAACCATACAATAATTTTATTAAGGCCTTACTGCATTTTAAATTCATTGTGGTTATATAACTCAATGAAATGAATCATAATGTAGTGTAGACAACCTCCTTTGTTATCCACTTCATATGAAGAGTGAGAACCCCAACATCAACATTTTATTCCACCACGCTACTGTGGTATCAGTACCAAGAACCATAACTAGTGGAACCAATGTCAGAGGAATAAGAAAAATAATAAAATTGGGGATAATAGATTCAATGAATTAACTCATGGTTTTTAACACACCTGAAAGTGTTTGAATGTGACTATGTATGGGGATGATGTCCTATAGAGGAATGTAGGAGAATGATTATTCATAGAGGGTAGATCTATAGATAAAGGTAGAATAAAAATGGGGTAAATCTTTTAAAATAAAAGTAAATATAAGTAATTTCCCCTTTTAATGATCAAGATGGATTGGTCGCACAACTCTTCAAACCGTGTCAAAAATGTGCTATTAGAAATCTCGTATCCCTCCATATCACATGGTTATAGATCACGGTTTAACATACCCTCTACCAACTGTGAGAAATTTTAATAATAAGTTTTAGACACTATACATGACCTCCCCTATCTTATTACATGGTTCCTTAAATTATATTCATAAAAAATGAAATGTATGGTTAGGCTTCATGGTTAGCACTTACTATGTGCAATTGGTTATACCTCTCCAGAACTGCTGTTTCAGGACCAAACCCCTAATATTATCTGGAAACATTCGAGAAACCATTTGAGGCTCAACCCATATCTAAAAACACTATTCAAATCATTCCATCCTTTGAATTTCTATTTCGTGACTCCAATAAATAATTAACTTGTACAGTAATTGAATATTTAAAGCCATTCCGAAATGTACATCAAATCAGAACACAATATCTTATAAACTCACAAATATAAAACTTCTTTTATTCAATAATACATAGATAGAATAAAAATTAACATCTCAACATACATGGGTGGTGAATTACATTAAATCATCCATATTGTGTTTTTTAATTCCCAATGTTCCTCTAAAGGACATTTTTTGGGATGACACATAACCCATAAATTGTTTTTCCCATAATCATAACTACTTTTGAAACATCAAGAAGACACTTACTCATGCATGTATAGCCCAAATCATTATCATGTCATCACTCAAAAAATTTAAAAATCTATGGGACTCCCCACTATAGGTTTATAATTTTTAAAAGACAATTATGAGACACAATACAACCTCCATTATAATTTCAAAATGATACATATCCCTATCATCATAACAATGCTTCCATCATGTTTCTAAACATACTAAGCCCAATAAAAAAATGAGTTCACTTTTCATAGTCGTTGAATTTACCTGACGGTCTAATTCCATTCAATCATGCACAACCAATCCATTCCTTCATTTCCTTGAAAAACCCCATATAACTTCCAGTCTGAACGCATATTATCCAAACAATGTGCTTGATGCAGTTCCTCAACGAAAAAATCTAACTATACCAAACAACAAAAGTTGATTCACCTTTTTCCAAATATTCATAATTTTTTTGGCTTCATTATCCAATGCAAAAAAAAACATATCTGATGCTTCTATCTCATGGTATATTGATATCACTCTGAACACGATCACCAAATCCAATTACCAAATTTTGATGAAACCTCTTAATAGAACCATCCCATTATCAAAACCGTGTTTGTGTTATCGCTAAACAATGAATAAAATTCTCGATCCAAAAACCACTGGAACTTTTCCATCTATTTCATGCTTAATTCCCACAATCAAACATGACTAATGATTGTATTAAAATAAGAACCTAGAATTCACTAAAAAATATATAGTTGTTCTTTGAATCATATTTTAATCATATAAAAGAGCTAAATAAACATCTAAATACCAGTCATAAGTCCCCAGGACCCTTCTCTCAAGATGATCTCCCACCAGTGACTAACATCCTTCTCTCCACATTAGGATAATCCTTATCATAACATTAAAAAAAATCTATGAATCCTATTCTATGTGCCAACTAGTCATAACAATTTCTATGTCATAGATCCCATTCAACAACATCATTATTGAAAATATATCTATTTAATCACTCTATATTTCCAATAAGAGTTTCTATTACAGTCATCAAAATTAAAAAAACTAAGGTTCACCACCCTCAAATAACCATTGGTGCACTACACAACTTCAATATTACTTATAAACAACTCCTTGTGTTCACTTTTAAAGATCCTTTTATCAAACCCAAAAGATTCATGGGTATCTGGAAAAGTATCCAATTCTAACCCAAGATAATCTAGATGATTTAAAGATATGGATATTTCAAATCACTAAACTAAAAGTACACTAAAATCCCATCGATAGGTTTCTATGAGTCTCCCAAGCCATGCTGTTATTGAACTAGTATATTTATGCCTTTAAACAACTATTGACACCATATCACTCAAAAATGATTATCAAGGTAGAAATAGGGGAAATATTTTACCCAAACCTTGATTTATTCTTCATTCCTTCACTACCATAGGATACATTACACACTTAAGGCATAATATTCAGGAAATAATTCCCAAAACCACCATTTCATCCATTGGTCCTTGGCTCACTTAAGGTTGGTAAATGATTTTTTATTTAAACAGTACCAGATGTATCCAATGTATACATAAATGTCTCCTAATGTCAGTGTACATATCCTTACCTCTCGATAATCAAATATAGAACACTCCCTTGTATTGAATATTTCTAAGGATAATCAAAGTATTCTATATGACATGTCCGTATCATCAAATAATATCTCCCATGAAACCCCTCTTTGAGATTGAGCACCTTACCCATGCCTTGATTTATTACCTGACTACCCAAGACATGGTTTCACTCTAGTCATGATCACATAACTACAATTTGATTAAGTTTTCAATAATATATGAACTGGTCAAACGATATAGAAACCTAAATGATCATACCTACCGAATCCAGTCTAAATACCTAGAAAAGCCGAAGGAATCAAGATTATTTTATTAAAAAATGCATGAATATCCCACACATCAATATTTATCTAAGTGTATTCCATACCTCATCACCTAAAAGTGAATCTAAAAACTTTTTACATCATCTGTCCCATTTTTTCAAATATGGAAGAAAATGTTAACCTATAAGGGTTTGAGTCACAACTAAGTGCCTCATGGTCTCCCTTCTACCATATCGATCAAGTATAATAACATGGTAACTTATTATGACCACCTTTCAAAAATTAAAACCCCTACAAGGTAACATCTTATGGTAATCACCTCCCATCCATATTTATGGAAGGAATATAATGTTCCTATTAACCCTCTCCAAGACAGGTAAGGGTAACATCGATATAGGATGGTCAAAATTACCAACATGTCCGATTAGGGACCCGATCATCTATGGGGATCATTATGATGAAATAATCTACAAAGGATTATAATAATATCTTACACATGAAAAAAACACTCACCAGGAATCCATATCATGTAATACAACCTTAATATCTAGTTTATAAGAATCATTTAAGCTCCTATCGACATCATACATAGTGATCCTACTTGTTAAAAATTATAATGATTATTTAAGTAGAATTTCATTCAAATGTATGTTATAAAAAAACATATATATGGTTATTGACACTTCAAAAAACAAATCCAAAGAAATAATTCCTCACGAGGGGTCCATAATTTGGGCTCCATGGGCCATATAAACCTACCAGGGTCATTGCACCTCTAATGCACAAGGATTGAGTCATTAGCCTAAATTACAAACACCTCACCATATATCTGAAAAAACTATAATTATATGGAAATATATATACATTTTAACTAATTTGAGTATAATTTCACGAAGAAACCATACAAGAAAACACAATTTTAGTTTTTATAGACACTTTAACAAATTTAAATATATCATCTGTAAAATCAAACTCCATAAGGCCTAAAACATTTGGACCATATAAGAAACATATGTTGCATGAGACAAATTGTGTATCTATTAGACAATACCTAAAATCATTCACTGATATCTTACCAATTTTCCATGATCTATAACCCACAGAAAATCATAAGCAAAAAATAAAATGTGCATTTATCAAATAGAAAATCATTTACAATTGCAATATCTTAGACTATGAACAATAATCCCACAACCATTATTACTTCGACTTTTTACCAGAACAATTATTATTAACACACCTATTCGATATGCATCATAGATTTCAGCACATTCCTAATGATAAATTATATCATATCCAAACTAGTCATAAAATATGAAGGGAAAATATATGATACTAATTTGTAGTGTCATAACGAGGAGATCACTAAATAGGTACCTAGACCTGGTCATCCAGAAGGCCTAAACTACAAATCATAAAACATTGGATGGTGCTGATAAGTAATGAGGTCCTAATTTGTTTTCATGGAGATACTATACCATCATATTAGAGTAAAAAATAATGTAAATAACTAGATTTCATCTGTTGGAGTAAAATGTTAGAGTGGGAATGTAGTAAATATAAACATTGTTGTAATGAATTTAAATGTTTTAAATGACCAAATGGTTATTTCATACATACACCAATGTTCAACCACTAGTCTGATCTCATATACATGAGTGAATAAAAGAAACAACAATTAAATTTTAGTGCTCTACTACTACCTCCTTGATGAACCAAAAATATAATATCTACACACATATTTAATACATCATACTTGGACTTCCATTACTTGAGCCTAAACTAGTCCTGGAACCATGTGTGCACCTGGATGGGTAGAATAGTTTAAGCCCGAAAGGGGTGTGATTACAAACTACGATAGAGAACTACCTCTACTAACCAAGTTTGATCTTTTATTGAAAATAAATTGTTTTTGTTGTTGTTTTTTTTTCAATCCTATCATAGATGATTACGGAGACTACATGGAAAGGTATCAAAGAATTCAATTCAAAATCAGTGTTTAAGGTTGTTTCATTTACCAGGGTTTTCCAAATTTGGATTTTGGAATTCAATGTGAAAAGTGTAATTTCATAAATGGATTTTTAAATTATGGAAAAGGATTGAAATTTATGAAGAGGGAATTCATGAATTGGGTTTCACAGTGGATTAATGTTTTTTAATACTGTGATCTACCAATAAAATGGGCTTCGCGAATAGAGATGGTGTTTTGTGATTATTAGATTTTGGGTTTCATGATTAGTGATTGAGTTCTCCATGATTGTTTATGGAATTATTTGTCATTACAATTGGAACAACAATGGCATTTGATAGAAATATCCATGGTTATGACAATCTTTTCCAATATATAATTTCCACAGTTTTTTGAGAAGGGAGGAGTATTGAAAATAATTTTCTAAAGGATCCAAAAAAATATAGGAAGAGGTGGAAAAGATTAATGAATGGTTGAGCCTATAAATATGGGGCTACCCCCACTTTGTTCTAATATATTTTTGAAGAAAAATATTGAAACTCTTTAAGATTGCGAAGAGCATCAAGAACTGATATTTCCCTGTGATCTTAAGCATTGTGAAAAGACTATAAGTATTGAATAATGTTAAATTATTTTGTTTAGTGGATACTTCGTGATGATAGGGTATTTTTTGTTGACTTAATGACATTTGTGAAGGAATTTTGTTCCATGATGGAAATGGATCTTTGTGAAAGGAGTTTGTTTCTTGAAGGTAGTGGTGCTTCAATAAGGCAATGTATTCAATGAAGGTAGGGATTCTTTGCGAAGGAGTGAGCTTCATGAAGGAGATTCTTTAAATGCAGTAATGAATATCAGGTTTAACAGAATAGGTCTTTAAAAGTGAATCAAATCAGGTCCATGATGATATAAGAGTGTCATGGTATGTCAGGGACATAGACTTTAATTCAAATATATTAAAGATACCTTCATATCAATAAACTGAGTATGAATTCTCATAGAGAAGTGAGAAAGGGGGAGTCAATAGAAGTGTCCTATGGGATGCAGTGAACTATACTATACTTATTATTAAGCTAGAGTTCCTAGAAATGAATGATTGTCACTGAAATTTGGTATTCAATAGATAGTGAAGATTATTGGATTGTAGTATGATCAAAAAACTATCGGTATATGCTCCTTGGACATAGTTCTTAGTGGTGAACCAAGTAAAATTGTTGTTTCATCTTTTTTTATTTGAATTTTTGACAACTGATCATATCTGTCATACAAGTTTAAAGAGTTCCTACCAATATGGGAGTAAGATCCGTCACATTTAAAGAAATAGTTGACATCCTGATTCACCCCTCCCCTCTTAGGGTGTCCTAGGGTCCTACACTAGCAACACAGACTCATAAAAGGCTAGTAATATGTAATATATGTAAATGATAGCTATTAATCTTGATAATAATTATAATATTAATAGTATTTGGAAATTAAATGAAAGAAAATTTCAAACAAGGAATGCTGAAAAAAGTGCTTAACCAAGCAAAGACACCACTATAATAAGATTTCATCTTATATATATATTAATTTGTATATATATATTATCATAAATATATATATACACACACAAAAACACCCATAAATATATATTAGTAAGGTTAAAAGTGACCACAATTAATCCACGGTGTGTCCTTGAGTCCATAATCTTAACTGTCTAGACAAACAGTGGAAATGAAACTCTGATGGATATCATACCTCTTAAGACATGTGCAATTAAGTCGATCTCTGGGTCTATAATTTTGATCTCCAATACCTACATTGGCAGTTCCATAAATCTCATAATTAAAGATATTTCACACCATGTGGATACATATCATAGCCTTGGGTTCATATGTACTCTACTCTAGTAAATATAATGATGGATTTCATGTACTAATGGGCAATCCTGTAATGATGGCACTATATCAACTACAACCTATTTTAGGTTTACTAAATATCAGACCTATAAGGGACATGACCCCAATACATAGAACATAGAATAAAATTCTATTTAATGGAGCACATCTATAGAAAAAATAGTATAATATAAACTTACTAGTTCTAGAAACTCATGTAATGTGGCCCTTGATTCCTCTTAATGTCAATTCACTCAATCCATAGATATTTTGGTATAATATATGCCTACTAGGTCCTTCCACCTAAGCCCTATGAATGTGGAATATAATTTGAGTCTAAACTGTATATCCATATAAAACATGGTATTATATAGTCTTATTAAGAATATGAACATATTTCAAGTGGTCATGGTATCCACTTCGAGTTGATGAAGAAAATCCATAACAGACTCAGTAAATGGTTCTATAACATCACACATTGTCTGTGGCATACTAAAATGACCATAATTGATAACATACCATTATTCCAATAATACACTATATTAAATCAAAAATTACTTCCCATATAGTATGTTTAGGAATCCCAATAAAATAAAAGTAAAACATATGGATCAAAAGTCAGGTTTTAGGAACTACCTTGGGGAATCTCGATCACCTATCACATTGTGTCAATCCCATCAAACAAACACCATGCATAACCTATTGAAATAATATATTCAGTAATATTAACTAAGTTACATAATTAATAAATTTTTGAGTGTGGATGAACACCTAATGCTACCACTACTATCATAACCTCTCTAGATTTCTGGTTCCGTAAATGTTTTTAGTGAGGCCCACTACCATTTATACGCAAACCCATACACACTACGTCATGGTTTTCAAACCACAAAGGTAACCATTTATGCCCCTAGATTAATACCACAAATATTTATCCAACATGAGATCCATGTGGTCTATAAATGAGATGAGGCATTCCACTTTGAATCCTCTATGAGAGAACCATAGTCTCTCTGGGACAGTCTACAAAACCGATATTTTTTGGTCTACCTAGTGATTGTCCAGTTTAGAATATATAAAGGATGAGATGACTTATCATCCCAATTTCCACTCATAAGATGTTTTCAGGCTACTTTGTGTCTTATTGGATTTGACATGGCCAGTACAGGCTAAAGTATTAGGCTAGATCATATGGATTGTTAGTGACTCCAAGAGTTCATTCATTACAATATATGATTTATTTTATTAAACTTCCACGGTGTAAATTTAAATATAGGAATCACACTCAGGGGTGATCAAAAGTATACACATACCAAAATAAACATCCATAAATACCACAAGGAGTGTATTTCATACTACCTACCATTAAGAAACTTTCCATTCATTTTTCAAAGTATAGAATCTACATCTAAAAATTTTCAATGATAATTTGAGTCATATTGGGTTATATATCTTAAAAAACCTACCATAATAAATTAATTATAACAAAATTATAATTAGTTAATTAAAATACAAAAAATTAATTTAAAGAACTATTTTATTTAAAAAAATTATAAAGACAAAAAATATCAACAAACAATCCAATCAAACATAAATGATGACCAAACACTCCCCAATAACCCATGACTGATATGAAACCTCAAATCAGCATATTTTCTATTTAAAAATTTTAATGTTTTCACCATATAAATTAATTTAGACCTTAATTATTTATAAATTCATAAAAATGAAATAAATCAATGAAACAAAATGTGACAGTGTATAAGACATCTCGTGTTTTCCACTTCCTAAGTAGAAGGGAAACCACTACATCAACATATGTTTCCACTATGCGGTAGTGGAATCATGAACAAAATTCCTAATTTTGGGAACTAAATAATGTTAATGATAGAAAATTTTAAAAATGATGCTAACAGTTTATAAATTATCTCATGGATTTCAATTCTACTAACGACATATAATTCTGATCAAGAATAAGGAAGAAAATGTGTGGATGAATGGAGGAGATAGATTTCTTGCACAGAGAAGCTCTAGGGAATAAGGTGGAAGAAAAAGGGAAAAAACTCATTAATAATCAGAGGGGATAAATGTTAATTTACACCTTTTAATGAGCATCATTGTTTGGCTGCTCATTTTTCTAAATTGTGCACGAAGCATGCTGTTGACCCCTTCTTGGCCCCATTATCTCGCATAGTTGTAGTACATGGTTTAATAGACCATTCTCCAATCATTCAGAATGTTTGTAAAAAATTCAAGACCCTAAAAATTTCCTCTACTAGAATATCACATAATTTGTGATGTCATGCTCCTATAAAAAATGGACCACATGTTTAGTCCACTAAGAAATTACTAATTGTGTTCCAAAAAAGTTCCATTTATTGTATGCATCCAAAACTTTTGTTTCATTCCCCCAAAACCCCATGATGATCCCAAAATCACTTATTTAACTATGTATCCTCAACCCATAAATAAAAATACTATTTTAAATTATTCTGGTCATTGAATTTAAAAACATATTCTATGATCAATATTTTACCATTCCAGTAATTCAAAATTCAAAATCCTTTGGATGTTTTTATCTTTGAAAAACAAAATATCTAAAACTAAATATCCCAATATATAATGGTAATTTATTTCCAAATTTTCAAAATAACTATTAAAAAATACTCACTTGTGCATTTCCATCATCACATCAATGAAAAAAATTCAAAAATCTAAATCACATGTTTTTTTACGGTTCCACTAAAAGGATTTTATTGATATTAAACAAATATATTTTAATCAATAAGTTATTATTAAACCTAATTCCATTGAAATCCCATGAAATATAAATAAATCATAAGATAAAATTGAATTTTAGAACATATTTTAAACCACATGTACCATAAAAAATAGAAATCTCTTTATCTTCATTGATATCATGTGATTTGATAAAGATCACTAAGTTTCAAAATCATTGATTCTCAGTGGTATATCCATGATAAAAGTGGAATTGCATGTCATACATTAATAATTATTCATCTTAAACTTTTTTTTCTATAATATCATCTGAAAATAATGAAAAAAAATTTGATGTTGGTATTTGGGAGATTCGACCAAGAATTAAGCTATATGATACCCCTCATGTCATTAAATTAAAGTACTTACAAGTAACATCACTTGAGGGTAATGAATGAGTGATATTTCATTTATTCATGTGTTGTAAATAATTAATAAAATATATTAATATAATTATTAACATAATGAATCAATAAATATGAATATATTTTTCATCTAATGAAATAGGACTGTAATGATAACTTATGTGTGAATACAAAATGGTAGTACCTCCGGAAAACCCTCAAACCAAAGCGATACATCCCATGAATAATAGAAATATTTTATATAAGGACTTGTAGAATATATACATTATTTTTCTATATTTATCATCAGTTATGGGTGAATAAGGATGAATTATGAAATATGAAATTTCAAACAAGGTATGGAAATTATATGTTTATAATAACTATTATAGGTTTTAGTAATAAAAATTCAATCATTATGGATATGATAAATATAATATTTAAATATTATATTGATAACATTGTTTAGGTATTCATTTATTGTTTCTTGATTTAATATATTATCTATAATGATCATGAATGTTATATGGAAATTATTCTAGATACCCCTAAAAAAATATTGATTAGTAAATTTATTAAGTGTGAATTTTAGTTCAATGATGATTTATTTTCCATATAGCCTTGAAGGATGGACCATCCATTGACCAAAGAAATAAAATGGTTGAAGATGATTTTCATATACCAATTAACATAATTTAGTTATGCTTTTTACTAGGATAAGTATGATTTTATTAGTGGTTTGCTAATGATTTTTCTTAGTTGGTCATCCTTTTAATAATGTTAACAAGAAAATGGGTTAAATTCAAATGATAAAGAGAATATGGGGAATTATATGAAGATATGAATATGAAATTTTTTAATGAAATTATGTTATACTTACCATTTATTAAATAATAATTTGTAATATATAATGATTCAACTAAGAATATAATTGGTTTTTCCTTATAAAAAAATATTGGGGCTGATTGCCTATGTGTAAAGCTTGATAATAATTCATGAAAAGGAACATCCCACTCTTAACATGGAGATGGTACCCATATTCTGTTCTTTGAAAATATACAAACACTATCTATATGATAAAATATGTGATATTTATGGGATCTAAAGAGTCCGAAATGTATCATCCCTCAGAAGGATCACAACATGAGGCAAATAATATGGTCATATCTACTAGATAAATATGATTTCATAATACAATACCACCATAGGATAGAAAAAAGGTGCACAATTCAATTAATTAGAGGGACATGGATTTATAACAATGATGAGGATTAACAATAATCCAATATACAAAGATCTAGTAAATATGGATATAGTAATTTTTATAAAATGGGGAGGGGATATTCCCTTTCCTAAAAAATTACTATGTTGTCCACACTAGAAATTATAGAGAGTCCATAGTAGGAAGAAGGGTACTTAAAAAGGAATTTAAATGCATTAAATCATAATAAATTGATATTATTTATCTATTGAGATGAGTTTTTCCTACTTGAAAAGATGATATTTAATCCATCCACAATAGTATTAAAGAGGAAAATTTGTGATGATGAACATAACTATAATTTTTCCTAACACTATGGTAACAAAATGAAGTATAAGTAGTTGAGAAAATATTTCTAGTGTGATTTTATGAAAGGGAAATTACAAACTATGTTTCTAGATGTTTAGTATTCAAGTAGCTAGAGGATGAAGAGAACGTACTACATGATTCATGCAACCTCTACCTATACATATAAGGATGTGGTATAAAATTAAAATGTTATTTTTTATTGGTCTCAAAAATACTCCAAGTAATAAAATTAATATAAGATCATTTACAACCATCATACTAAGTATAATTATTTCATAGTTGTATGTTAACATATTCACCTTAATTATTTTTCTAAACTCTATATCATTTAAATTGTAAATATTCATGGAAAACATGTCCAAATTGTTTCAGATCATGTCCCTCAGTACAATTCAAAATTTTTCTAGAGTTTTAAATGGGATGTCAATATTGTGATACATTAAATAACATCCTATCAATAAAGAACTTATGGGTAGTTTGAAAGGATTATACAAACAATAAAATATATGTGAGATAGTGTTCCTTTGAAATATTTGTAATGTGGGATCATAATACATCTTTAGTTGGATTTTCATAATAAAATAACATCCATTTGATCATCCATATGACACCATATATAGCATTATATCTAAAAGTGGGTCATAATACAAAATTATATGATGAAACTATAGAACAAAATCTAGTCATATAATATACTGTACATGTGATTAGTGTCTATGCATTTAAAATTTATGATTATATTAAAGAATACCAAAGAAGGAAAAATATTTAACTAATGAAAATAAATACATACAATTTAATGTGGAGGTCATGTTTTAATGAAGGTTTCCCCATGTATGGGATTGTTATGACTTGGTTAAGGAAGGTAATTTATTCCCTATGTATATTTATTTTTTTGATAAAACTCAAAATAATTGTATATGTTTCTTACTGATTCGCTATGACACCCAACCATTCAAAAGTATAAAATATATTTATTATTACATTAATTGGGAAATTCATGCCAGATCAAATAAATGTGATAACATTTAAGTTAATAGTATTGGATATTGAATTTGTATATAATTAAGAGCCTATCGAAATTCCTAAAAGATAATGTGAGAATTTTAGAATCATATAATTCTATTGGTGAAATCCATTAGGGGAAATCATAATCTATAAGATAGAACCTTAGAGCCTAAATAATCTTAGTGTAAGGAGTATACATTTTTTTTTCAATAGTCATAACACACCCTAATTTTTTAGGATGAAATTATTTATGGGGGTGATGTAATAGACATGAACTTATAATAGTAGGTAAACACCATATTAGGAACTATCACCTAATAATCACAATAAAGTGTCTTTATTCATGACTATTTTTAAAAACATTTACCTCCATTTTTCTTAATTTGATATTAAAAAAAGAAATTTATTTTTGAACTCATTGCAAATATTATCGTAAGATTAAATTTTGGTATTTTTTTAAAAAATTGATGTTTTTATATGCATGATGATAACAATATTTTAGTTAAAATTTTACTGTTATGATATATCTAGGATGTAAGAAAAAACATAAACACAAAAAACCATTAATAAGGACAAATATATATTATTTTTATATAGTATTTTACATTTTATCATAATAAGATTACTTCATAGACATATATTTGATATTTTAAAGAACATGAAATTTTTTTAATTATTATTTTTAATTAATTATACATTTACTATTTTTGAATTAAATTATATCAAACTTTGAAATTTGATCATATAAGATAGAAATAAAATTATCTATTTATGGGTCCTAATCATGTAAAAGGTACAATTTTAATAAATAATGGATATATTACTATGGAAAAAAATTATACAACAGTAAAATATAATATGGAAAGAGTAATAATTCATGGGATAAGTGAGTAGTGACGGATTTGAACATTTCTAAGAATGTGCCTCACGTACACTAGCAAATTCAAGTTTTTTAGAACATTATCTTGGCTCCACCATCTCCTCCATTTTATATGGAATCATTCTTGGAGGAGAAAGAGGTTATTATCATTCATCTTCCACATCCCTTAGGATATAGTTAGAACCTCTCAGCTTGGATTCTTATTCTGAGGGGGTCTTCTCTCTGTAAGTATTCAAAGGAAGAGGCATCAGGTCCCTCTCTCACGGAAATTATTCATTGGGCACCTTCACTGTCCCATCACCAATTCCTTGATAGATGTTTCCCCATGGGAGTTCCTCACCAAAATAGAAGATGGAATGATATCAGTTTTCTTCTATGCAGTGTCCTTTGAGGAGGTTTCAGATCACCACCGATGAACCCTGGGGGGGCAGTTTGGTGTAGATATGCTATATCTCTTTATATTTTATAACATAGAAGATTTTTTCGGTCTTTAAACACCAACAATGGGGTTTGATATCGTAAGTAAATCTTTTAGTATTTTTATTTATTTTATGGAGGATTTTATTTTGGCTTTTTTGAGAATGTACATATTATATAGTAGAAGAGATTCATTCTTTTGTAGAGGAAAATGGACTTTAACCAAGATTTTTATGCTCCTCAAGTGGTAGTAAGGATTATTCATCCAGACCTCCCCCTTACCTTATTAAATATGGTCTTCCTTCATTGCACTGGGGATAGCCTAGGCTCGTTTTTCTACATGGATTATTTAATGACCAATCATCAAGAAATGTCATTGGATTGGATCGGCATTGAAATGGAACTCTCAAAACCTTATTTGTAGAATATTTTGTTACATGTTTGGGAGTTTGGAGAACGGTGGAAGAAGATTTTATATTCTCTCCCTTGGTGTTTTTGTATGGATTATCACTTTTTTGAGAACACTCTATCAATGTTTCATATGATCTTCTATGATATATTGATACCCCACCATGCCCCTCACATAGATTCTGGCCCTTTTGTGAGGATATGGGATGACATCCTAGTTCATGCATCATTCTCTAGGTTAAAGTAGCATGATGAGGGTATATTTTTGCATGTTAGGGGAGGGATTGGTTGTCATGTCCCCAAGTCTCCCCTTTATTGTACTTTCATAATTCGCAATCCCATATTTTGGAAGGTATTTTTAAATAGTTCAAAGGCTCTTTCAATTGAAACCTACATTAATTAGCTACCATTTTATCCATGGGTATATCCTTGTCGCTTGGATGATTGGGTTTGTGTTCACAGTTCAATGCTCCCTTCACACCTCCGTCTTATGAAGTCCTCAAGACCTCCTCAACCATACACTTATATCTCTCTTCTAAAAGTGGACGATTCTCTCAATAGTCCACATATTTCATTATTTATCTGCTTTAGTGCTTTATCACACGCATAGATATGCCCGACATTGATGTTTCTTCCTATCTCCCATCTTCTCAGTGGTTTGAGAAAAATTTAACATTATTATAAATACTCGTGTAGTTCTTATTCTTGTTCATTGGAAAAAAGATAACTACGACCAAATGCATAGATATTAATTTTAAATGGTCTTGTTTACTATATGGAATGAATGATTCTTGGGAAATCATGTGAAAATTAATTATACGTCTTCAGAAATCCTAAAAAATTATTATTCCCAAATTTCTATTCTCAAAATGATGTTTTCTTCCACCAGGATTACAAATTGCATGGGTAAAATCAGTGTACATGATGTCATGAATGAAGAACCTCATAACCACCATATATGGATCTTATAAAAATTTGGTGTTTCTATGGAGATAATTTCTTCTTCCGACCTACTTTTGAAAACAAAGTTCACTTTTAGTTCTCATTTTATTGTATATATCTTTAGTCGATGTGAAATTTCATGGTCGGGACAGAGGTTCTCTTTGATCTGATCCAAGTTCCTTCAAAATACGAGATTATCTTTAGATCTTGGTGCTGATATCAACATTATATTGGATCCTTTATAAAGGAAGTGTAGTGGTGTTTTACCTACATAGTTCTCACTTGGTGTTTGTGATTCTTAGGTACCATAATAGGAATATGATTTTTTGATCTTCCATGTGTCACTTTACATAGTGAAACGACGAAAGGGGGAGATGAATCACATAGTTCTAGATCAAACGACATCTGATTAAGTATAATGTGATACCATTTTTCTGTAATGAAAAAGGTAAACCACTTGCCTTATTATTTATTATATAAATCCCCCATTCTTGTTGAACTATATACAATAAATTATCTTGGAATTCATTTCATCTGTTACCATTATTGGATGACTCTTCCGAGCTAATACCAGGAAGTGAAGGTGTCATGGTAGATACCCACAAGGGGAAGGTCTTGGATTAGTATTCATATTAAGCATAGATTCTTATAAAATGATATGATCTTGTGGATCTATAACCTACACATGAGTTTCCAATACATGGGAAAGATCAAATTTGATATTGAACTATAGAACATACTTATGGAGTATAGTTGGAAAGAGATGGAGTTTGACGACATTTTTGATAAAACTTATTTTATATATTATATGATTTTTAAACAAGATCAATCGGATAATAAAAATTTCATGATTATATGGATTAGGGAGGTTGATTGGAATATCACATCTTATTTTCATTCATCGAGGAGAAAATAAGGATTGTTAAGAAAAATATGTTACATGAATAAGGTTGTTTTAACGATAATCAAACTATGATAAGAGGAATGTTAGAGTCACAATTATTTCATATTATTACATTTATAAACTCATGTATGTATGGAGGGTATTCATCAGTCCTTATTTCTCTTTTCGAGTTCACTCATAGATGGTATTGGATGGTGATAATGATTCATTTGAATATACTGATGATGACGAGAAGATATTAAAGGATATGAAGTCCCTAAATCTAGATATTATATGTGGTTCTTGATGTCCCAAAATATAGGGAGTGCCTATGGTCCTAATGGCTTCATAAGATCACTTAAAATATATTTATGTGATATAATTTGGTGGGAGACTATGACTATAGTGCATTCCTTTATTCCAGGAAGAGACCTCCCTTGGATGGAATGAGCCACATCACTGGTGCTCATTCAAAAATATTAATAACTCATCCTTGAATCAACATTACAGGCCTATAAACATGTGTAGAATTCATTAGAAGGTGTTGGATTGTGTGATCAATAAATCGATGAAAATTTATCTCCCTCACTAGATAGTAGAGAAGAAACATGGTTCTATTAAAGGGAGCAAAATTCATAGTGATATTGGCTAGGTTTAAGAGATGATATTTTATATCAACCACAAGGACCATGTGTTTCTATGGGGATAAAATTAGTAGTGGATAAACCCTATTCCAGGCGTTAATGTAACCTCATCCTCAAGGAGCTTAACTTCATAGGCTTCCCTCATTGTATCACGGAAATACTATTTTGGTGATTCAACTAACAATGAGTTCTTATATCATTCATGGGGACCTATTGTGGCTTAATAAAATCTATCTATTGGTCAATTAAAGAGACGATATATCTATGAGATTTTAAATCATTACCCAATTTTGCTTAATTGTTTTATCAACAAGAATCTGAGAGATGGTTGCATCCTTCCCTATTGTTGTCGGTCAGCCACCCGTGGTATCTCTTACAAGATTTTCACAAATGAATATATCATTTTTATTAATTCCACTAAAAGAACCATATGTGACATCAATATAATCTACATAGAGAATGTGAAATTAGTGTGGGCAGATTGTGAACCTTGAGAGGAGAAGTATTTATAGTTTGAATCAGTGATCTGCTAGGCCTATAGAGAATGTAAAGAATAGTATGTGCATTCTCAGAAGGAACATATCCATGGTGTACCTTAGTTCCTGATTTATTCTCACATGCTTATTATATATTATTTTTAAAAATTATTTAGAATGATTTTATAATACATTATGTATTGGAGGAATTGTAATATCTATTTTGGAGGAAGAATCTCCAACGTTAACCAATTTCTTTCTTCCATACCAATTCATGTCCTCTTTTCCATCAAGGTTACAAAATGAATCATTTCTAGAATTTAAAATCACCTAACCTATTTTTGGAAGGATGCATATTTAGATAATAATAATTAATGGGTTTAATGGAAACAAATTCCAAGATCTCCATAAAAAGGGAGAAATTAATGTTAGGAACATTTCTGTCATAGTTAAAAGCAATAATGAGATGTTAGCATAGGATTATATCAAGGTGAAGACACTCGAGGGAAATTTTATTTTAGATAAGTAATGATGTGAAAATGGAATTCTCTATGTAGTATTTTTCATCCCTTTATCCCAATGGTCTGGATCATAAAAATGTATTTTTAATAAGAACAACATCAGTTACTCGCACCATAAATCGGTTGGAACCAAGCTGACCGTCCCTGGATGTATGGTGCAAGGTATCATTTTTAGATAATAGAATGGGAACCTATGATCAATTAATGATATTATTGATAGTAAAATTCCTGACCTTTTTGTAATGACTGACTAGAATTCTAATCTAGAGAAATATGTCTGTATGGGTTCCTTATTGGGCTCTTTTTCCATGAAAGATTACTGGAATATTATGGTAGCCTCTAGGGAATTGGAATTTTAGGGGGGTTATATCTATTACAAGGAGACTGATTCATGGTTCAACATCCTGTTTTGGATTTTCAAGAACCATTATTTATCAATCAAAATTAATTTTAACCCCACATGAATAATCCTTTTCTCTAGGCGATGTTTTTACACTGATTATCAGGAGGCATCCTCAATTAAATTCTTCTTTGAAGGTGAATGGTATTTATCTATGGGGGGTACATTTACAAGTTTTATTATCATATATATTTTGGAGGTTGTAGGACTCTTTCATCAACGTTTGGATTCAGATTCCTAATAATAGAATTTATAGGAAGGTGATAGTTGGACTCTTCTACTAGGGTGTTACTTCTTTTCACAGGCATGAAAGGAATATACTCATGAAGGTATTTATTTTACTCGGTCAGATATTTTATATATGAATATGATTTTTCTTATTTTCATGAGATAACTCATAAATAATGATGAGGATTATCCCTCCGTCAATGAATTAAAGCTATAAGAAACAATAATTATGCTCCAAGAGGGTTCTACATGGAATATGGAATTTCTGGTAATATAATTTTTTTAGAATAAAGCTCAAAATAGATGGTAATTATGGTATGGTAGTGATTTTCAATGGTTCTATTTTTTGATATCCCACATGATCAATTGGCTTCACCATGTCGACCTTCTTTGGTAGTGGAAACTCCACTAACGACCCATGATTGATGTACATGGGCATTACATTTTTTTGATGAATACTTAATACTGTACACAAAATATATTCCCAAAGACCATATTAATTTAGTGTATTTGGAAACTCGAAACATAATCTTATAACATGGTGAAAGATATTTAAAATCTCCCATTAAGATTTTCTAAATTTTTTAACTTAAAACCATTATTTATATCATAGGGAGAAGAAAATATAGAATGGGTGAGCTCAAATGCTCAGTAAGGATAAACAAGGATAAGATAAAACAAACAATGGTCATTTGAACGTAAAAACATGAACATAATGTTTAAGCATCAAAATCATTAGTCATGAAATAAATATCGGCAGTACATAAGGCATAGATCATAAATATACATTACCCATGATAAAATAGAATTACCCTGAAACATGTAATTTTGGAAAACTAATAAGCACATAATAAGATCTCTATATTATCCCATGTATTACTACCAAGACCATCATAGTGGACAAAGTCCATTACGAAACCAGGTTTACTTATCATTACATCCATGTACTACTGAACCAGATTTAATTTCCATTCCAGTCATGTATATCTCATGAGATATAAATCATTACCCAATGCATTGGAGGGAGATATAGGTCACACCCATCTCATAATAAAATCATTCTTACATCATCCACAAAAACTTAAATAATTTATTATAACATAACCCATGATATAAAATTGGTTTCTAAAACATCATTCCATAATAAAATAATCCATATAAAATATCATTCCATCATTATCAAACTCAAATCATTGTAATAATAGAGATAGAAACATAACCCTATTTTAAGAGCATCATCCTATATAGAAAATAATTTGGATAAAACACTTTAACATCATTCCTGAGGAAAATATCCTTTCTTCATAAAAAACGTATTATTTTCTCAAAATGTCATGCAATTTTAAAATAAATGAATTAATTGAAAATTCCCATGAAAAATTATAGAGTAATATTCATGGAAATAAGACATTTTAAATATGTAAAAATTCTTTCATGCCATATAAGTAGAAAAAATTTGTCTCATACTTTTTCTAGAAAATTCAAAAAGTACCTCCTTTGGAAAGGAAAAGAAAAATTGCTTCCATACCATATAGTAAACGTAAAAATTAGTAATAATGTATTGAATGATACATATAAGTACTGTAAAAATTTTATGATAATATTCTTTGAAAATTTGTACATGAATGATAAATATGCCCCTAGTAAATACTTACACAAAAACAATCCGAGAAAAAAATGAGACTCAAAAATTACCCATTACCTTGTACTTTTAATTAGTTAAGGGTGTGGTAACCTCTATATAATGGTTAAATCTAGTTATTAAATTTTTATAGGACTATATAAATTTTTATTATATCATATATGATCCTATTATATCATTTTAAATAATATTTCAAGATTACCATTATTTCGGGTGTTAACTACTTTGTTTTCCCATTCCGGTTTTCCCATGTAAGATATGTTTGTTATGAATAGGATGTATTTTATTCATGTAAGTTCATAATTATTTTTACTCATAATATAAATATTATAATCATTCTTCAATTATTAACGTTGAGAACGAATCTCACCGCATCATGGACACGGTAGGTCTTACGTACACACGTGCGATAATATCGTTCTATTAATGGTAAAATGGAAAGTAATTGGATGGTATATTAAATATAAATAATAATTAACATGTTATATTCATTATTTAATTCCATTATACTCATAATTATACCCATCATAACAAATTAATTTTTTTATAACAAATTACACCACTATGTGGAGATGGTAGGCCATCCGTAGGCACACTTGGTGATATTATTATTCCTAGGATGGATAAAAGGAGGTATAAGGTTATACCCTAATTATAATAACATTTCAGATTGTAGAATAATCTATATTTATTACATTATTGTGTAATAAACATAGAAAGAGGAAGTAGAAGCAGAAAATTAATTGAATTGAATTGGTTATGCAATTACCTGTTCTTCGTTGGAGTTCCTTTTGATTTCTTCTTAGGGACACTAGTGATGGACTTTTCTGGAAAACAGGACCTCCAGTAGTTAACAAAGAATGTTTATAAGAGAATCTTTCTTGTTTTTTTAATCTATTAGATTCATGGAGGTGTAAGGAAATGTGTGAGGATATTTCTTTTCATAAGAGAGGAGAGGGACACTTTTGGAAACTCTCAAAATATCAATTTATTATAAATTTAATTGTAATTAAAAATTTTCCAGAACTCATTTATTTAAAATATAAGATTCATTTGGTTCTAATAACCATAATAAAATAATTTTTATACATGTTTTGAATATTTATATCGCTATCTTTTTGGTTTAACCATTATTTTAACCTTTTTAATCTTACAGTGATATCATGTTATTAAAACATTTTAGGATATTTTAATTACAATATCATGTAAAATGACCCAAAAAATTAATTTATGAAATATTTGGACATTTATTAACCATTTTTCTGAATCTTATATTTTTATGAATTTAAAAATATCTAATACACTATTTAATGTTTTATGTTATGAATTATGTCAATTTTGGACACTATTCATACTTTTCTTTTTTACAAATTCATAACAACCTGATTCCATAGAAAAAAAATTAACTCAAATAAAATATTTAAATATAATCTTTAAAATGTTTATATGGAATAAAAATGTTACATTTTTTTAATATTTTTAATATCATTTATTTGAACCCATTATTAATGAATCAATCAGTGCATCATCATTGTGTCATAATTCAATTAATTTGTTCAATTTATAAAAATAATAAATAAAATACCATGATTTAGGAAATAATTTTATCTTTCTAATGAATATTTATAGTAGAATAGAAAACTTATATAACCCCTTTTAAAAATTGTTTTATTAAAAGGTACATGTTTGTGTTACATTTCTCAATACTTTAAATTATTTCTTATAAAATGTCATTTTCACATCCATATGAATCTATAGGGTCCCAAAATATACTCAAGTACTCCCATGGTTGGAAACATCTCATCCAACAAGATTAGTATATGTTTTAGGGTTGTTTTATATTATTAAAATATTATTTTGTCAACCTTATTTACCAAATTTACCCTTTAACCATGGTAAAAATAAATAATTACTGATGTTACTATTCATAATAATAAAAAATAAAAGGAACCTATTCACATAGTTTCAACCATCTGATTCCAAATATGGAATCAAAATTTTCAAATTCAAAACACATAATTTTTAGTAATTAATTTAAAATTAATTCCCACTATCAATACCAAAAACAAGTTTTTAAAAAGTAATAACTATCATAAGATTGAGATGTGTTTATGTCAAATTTCAATAAAAAATTATCTCTAATGAAAAAAATTAGATTAAAAGGTAAAAAATTAATCTAATTACTATTTAAAACCAATTAAAACAATAATCAAAATATATAAATATATTTTATGAAAATGTAAATATTAATTAAAATGCATTATTTTGTAACTATTCATTCAAATATGAATGTTAACTAAAAAATACCGAAAATTCACCATAAGAAAATTTTTATGAGCTTATTATAAAGAATAAGTGTATTTGGTCAAATATAATAAATAAAAGTGTTATAAACTAGATTTAACATGGGCATGCCATCAAAAGGCGGCAAAACTACATTTTTTGAAAAATACTTATTTAATCTAAGAAAATGAACTTGTTCTTTTATCATGCATATAAAATTCATGATATGAATTTTAATGTTATATAAAAATAAAAATGTGGTTAATAATATTTATAACGATTAGTTTATGTCCCATTATAATATTTTAACAATATACAATTGTTTAGTGAAACTCGGTATGTCGTACAACACAAGCTATTGAGGAAGGTTTCTCTTGCATGTACCACAAAATTAGAATAGTGTATCTTATACTTCAAGATAATATGGTTTTGTATATATTACAAGAAAATATTGGTGTATCATACAACATAATACATGAAAGAAATTAAATAAGAATCTATCCTATAATATTTCTGGGTGTTATTACTCCCATCTTGTGGAAGACAATTATATAATGATAGGACTTATCCTTTATAGTAAGAGTAATATTGAACTAGATGCAGTTGAGACATACTCTACAATTATGAAACATTCACTACACAAAATTATAAATATACCTTATTCTATATATTATCTCATTCTCATGTTATGATGGAATATTGATATCTATAAAGAGGTTGTTCACACTTCATGAGAGGATAATAGAGTTGCAAACATTATTTCTTTTATCGCTAATACAATAGTCATGGTTACATGCTACTCTAGCTTGGGGTCCTTCACCTCGATGTCATGGACATGGTTATAGGTTATGTCACCTATCATCACTATTTTATTCATCTTTAGTTTACATGTCTTCTATTGGTATCCTACCATTCGTAGACTAATTTTTGATGTATGCATGGTTGACCCCTTTTTCAAGAATAAAATAATTTAATGTTGTGCTATTATATGGGGTATATGGATTTAAAAATGATAAATATATGTATATATTTTTGTTTGTTATTTATATATTGACATTATCTATTATACAAAACATAATTTCTAAGTTTTGGAGTCACATTCCTTCAGTTTTAATTCACATTATTGAAAAATATTTGTAATTTAAAACAATTTAATCCCTTTTCACTTATAAAAACGGGTACTACTCTTGTCAATTATCCTCACACAAACACCCAATTAATTATACCAATAATTTTCCCAAAGAAATACTAAACACTAATAGAAACATTATGGAAGCTCTTTCTTTCAAAAAATATTATCCGTTAGTGGTTTAATCCAATTTGGAAAGGAGATAATCCAAGTAGTAAGGTATAGATTTTATCAAATATTCCCTATTTTATATTTCATTATGTACTTTTATTATACCAATAATATTTTTTCATGAACTTTTAATGATACAATAATTATAATTTTTATATTTTTATTTTATTATTATGAAGAAAAAATCATTAACCTCTCATCCCTTTTCTATTAAGAATAATGAAAATATGAGTCGTGCGTTGTGAAAACCCCCACCTCCATGATGCAACATGTTTTGTTTTGCATCACCACCCAAAAAGTATAGTCAAAATAAGGTTGTTAATATATGAATATTATATATATTAATTATTATATATTATGGAATTATTAACCATATTTCCTTTTTTTATCACTATATGAAAAGGAAATCACCACCTATGCGTACGTATGGGATAAAAACTCCATGGAACAATACATTTCCATCTTTCATTTTACCACATATTTTAATGGATGGTAAAGATAATGGGTTTAATGGAAAATTATGATTTTTATGTCACTATTTTGTTTTTGGTATGAAAAATTTGATAATGTTTAAATGATATATGTAATAAATAATCGTTATAAAATTAACCATCCTAAAAAATCATACTAACAGTGAAATAATTTGTTGATATTTTATTAAATTTTCATATCCCTTAATTATTTTTTTAATTCCATGATATTTTGATATATTACACTAATAAAAACTAAATATTAACATTATGTCTATGGTGTAATTACATTTAAATAAATAGACCTCAAAATCATTACATACATTAGGGTATGCTCATGTTTTCTTTAGTTTTTCCACCTTTTTGAATAATAATGTAAATTTATTTCAGGAATCATTATTAGAGAATTATTAGTGGTATAATATAAATTAAATTTGTAAATAATGGTTTATTTTGATTCATGATATGATTTATGAGTATTTAATTTGTTAATTATGAAATCATCATGTGTTTCACTATGTTTTTAAATCATTACTACCCGATCCATAATTGAGTTTTTCTATCACAATTTACATTATATTGGAATCATGTAAAATTACACACCTATTTTTTATTTTGTTGTGCATATATTTCCAGGGAAGTGTTTTTACCATATTATCAATAATATTTAAGGTATTTAAATGTCTATATTTTTATCCCTCCCACGTATTTTATTGATTCAAGTATAACAATAATCGGTGTAAGACTCAATATTTTTCATTGTGGAAGTACCATCATATGTTTTGGAAATGAAAACGTGTATGTATTTTTCTAGAAAATAAACTGCTTCATAGATACTATATTATGTTTTATTTGTGGAATATAAAAACATAGGTTTAATCCCCCAAAGAAATGTTTAGTTAAGAATTGAATAAACCATAAATCCAATAAATGATTATTGTGCCTAAAAATACACAACATGATTAACACTCATAGTGGATATGGTTTGAATTATTTATATACCCTTTATGATCCTAGATGAAGAAATATAATAACCATTTTATTAGTCTCTTACCAATTCAAACTATTAAACTCAGTTACCATCTTCAATGGATTACCCAACACATTAGAAATACCATCACCAATATATTTCAGGGATAAGTGTAATTCTTGTAAAATTAATGATACCCAAAACATCAATGATGATTTAGGGATATTATCAAAGAAAAAAAAGTTATTCACTGAATGTGGAATAAATTTTTTCTTCATTTATCATTTAATATTTAAACATGTTTTTACTCACCCAAAAAGAACCTTAGGGATGGTTTTGAATGGTTTTGTATAATTTTATGTTGAATGTAATAGACATAATTAGGTAATGGGTGGGGGATGAAATTTTATAGACCTTAAATGCATTGAAAGGTCTAATGAGAAAAAAATAACTTGTGTTTTGGCATATACCTCCCCCCATTCAAGTATAGTTTATTTTCATAAGTTCATGATAATGTATTTTAATTTCAACTTTTTTCAACCCATTAGTATAATATCAATGATTATTATTATCCCTGAATTCATTTATTTTTGTATATAGAGTGTACCCAATGTTTTTGTTGATAATGGTTCATGTATGTTATTTACTCTAGCTATATCACTTATATAATTTTTATGTTATGACATATTATTATGTATAGTACTTATTATAATTTATATGATTTCAATAGTTTTTATTTTATATTACCCATGAATTCTAAAGGATAAATATATTCAATTTTTATGGATGTTATAGAAGGGATAATATTGTTCTCATAATGTGCTCATGTCGTATCGGGTGTTTTAAAATGTAATATATATATATATATAGTCATAAAATAGAAATATGTTGTTAGAATATTATTAAAACATTGTATTCTATAAAAATGATTTAACATAAGGATCCATGTTCTTGGATTCTTGGTTTGTACAACTATTTTTACATTTTGGAACCCAAGGGATATTTTTTAATAAAAATGTTTTGAATACCATTTCATTAACTAGGATTTAAAAATGATATATTTATAGTTGTATTTTTTAATGCCAAAAATATATTATTTATATAATTATATACCAATAAATTCAAAGGAATATAATACTATTGAATAGTTTTATTTAAAATTATTTTTATGCTTTAAAAGTTATTTCTTATGAAAATATTTTTTTGTTTTGTTAATCAAAAAACTAAAAAAATTAGATTTCATCACAAATATTAATTAATTATTAATAAATTGATTCTACATTTTGAATAATACTTTTTAAGAATTATGTAATATGTAATATTTCATTTTTATTCATATAAAATATGTTACAATGGCAATATTTATTCACCACGATAAATTCCTAAATTGTTAATTGGAGTTAAATTAAGAGATTATGATAAAAAATAAAAAAAATATTTCTAGGATTAGTGGATTATCTATATAAGATATATCATCTTCAAAAACTAACTAATTTGGATCATCATTCATTGAAAATGACTCCCCATTTAATATTCTTAAATTAATATTACAAAAACTCTACTCCTATAACTTATAAAAATAATCAGCCCTACATATTAATTATATTTTTTTGTGGATAAATCCCATTAATTTTCCATATATTCTTCCTTAATAATACAATACAATTTTTATTGATACCATGTTTACAAAAATGATTCAAAAACTTCTCATTTTCATTAGGTTCTTCAAGACTAAAATCATGAAATCAATGGAAGTGAAATGTTTTAATAAAATATTATTCTATTTATTCAACATAAAAATCATGTTGAATTTGATTTCTCACTTTAATAAAAAGTATTATAAACCATTAAAATTATATAAATGTTATATTATAATTATACCATAATGGTTATAATTCATTCAATCGTTATATCACATACTATTTTTGATCTTTTTACAAAAAATATAATCATTTTTATAAAATTTATATCATTAATGATTAATAAGAAAATACTAATAAAAAACTAATAATTATAATTTTATGATATTTTAATTTTTATGAAGAGTTTATTTTGAAAATTACATTTACAAATAAATTTAATTCATTTATTTCTTCAGAAATCACAAAAATGGTATGATTAAGAGTTCAATGTTAACCTTCTACATAAGTTGAATAAAATTTATATTAGAACATAAAAAATCATTTTTACCTTATCATGAACCTTCTATAGATTATGAATTCATGAACAAGACTCAATGACTGGAACCACCCAAACAAATCATGTAAGGAAGTTGAATGGACAACATCAGACTTTTAATTTTAACAAAAAAATTAATATAAGGGTAACAAGGAATTAAAAATGGATGGTATAAAGTGACCCTAACATAATTATTTTTCTTATAAATATTAGTAGTATTCCTAAATTTAAAACACATTTAATTTAGATCCTCTATGACTAAATAGGAGTCTGTGGTAAGGGTTATTAGTCTCAATTTAAATTTATTGGTAAATTATTCTTACTATAAATCTATTTAATTTTATTTATAATTTCAATTATAAGATAATAAATTTTTATATATTATAAATTTTAAAATTAATTTATGCTCTCCCTTTTCATTTTCATTCAATTCATACATTACCTACGTCATAAAGGACGTTGTTAACATAATTTACCTTCATTGAAAAAATAACAATTATTATTGAAATTAATATTTCTATATTTAGTTTCATCCACAGTATGATTTAAATATATTTTATTCAATCTATAATTTTCTAGGGCTTATAAGTGTTTGTGGATTTAGTCTTCCCATTGATTTACAGTTCAACTATAAAATTTCTAAATTGTGGACTTGATGAAATCTCTTCTTCATGGTGGAATTTTATCCCTCTAAGTATATATTATTAATATTATTTAATGAATGTGCATATAGATAATGAAATGATTATTTTAAACTAGTTTTACTCTCCTTAACATTTTATAAAAATTTTGAAATAGTTTTACCATTTTTTCATGGGTCATTTTGGACTTTCATTAAAATGTATGAAATGAATGTTCTCTTTATGATCTTCTATGAGAATTAATTTTCCCCTATAATTACCATTATCAATTATTTGCCTTATTATCCTTGCATCTATGTTTTTTTAAATAAAATAATATCCCTATATATTTTAAATTATTTATTTTAAAAGTATAGCATACTGTTTAAAATAATAATTAATTAGATTTTTTTTACTTATATGTATTTCTAAATCCCCTTAAAAATTTATTATCATTGGAATTTTGTCATTATGATGTTTCAAAAATTTGGATATTTTTAATATTAAGGATTTCAATTTACTATTTTAACCCCTTAAAATGGAATTTCATTATAAATTATAAGCTTTATTTTACAACCATTTTTAATAATATTTATGAAAATAATTTTTATAACATCACAACCATTTTCCTCAAAAAACCATAATGATATATCTCATTTGAAATTATTTTCCCTATATTAATCTATGAAATATCATATGGTATTTTTATTTTGAGTTATTAACCATGAGGTATTAAAAAATACAATTCATTACTTCATCTTATGTGATACCATTCAAAAGTCTTATGTAAACATTATTTTACAAATCATTTTTTATATATATATCAACATCACCCAATGTTTATTATGATTTAATTTGGATATTCTATATTGATATCATACAAAATATTTTTTCTAGGTGCCTTATTAATTTTTTTAATAAATTCATCATTAAACCTATTTCATTTCTTGGGGTTAACTAAGATATTATAACATCAAAAATGTTTCTAGGTTATGGTGGTATAAATAAGTATGGATTACCTGTATTTTATGGGTGATTATAATATATCCTTCCAATGAGTTTTCTAAATATTCATCTAAAATCATGTTATTTTTTAGGTAATCCCCAGACCTTATTTTCAGTCATGATTTAGTTGGGGTTCATCTCATGTTACTATGAGTAAAACAATTAAAATATTGGAATGTTCTAGGATATGCATGGTAAGTACACAATTTTCCCAAATTGTGCATCCAACACATGTGCACCATGGAACCCATGTAGTTGGTGTTTTCATGGCTATTGAATGGTTTATGAAATTTTGTGCCCTCCTAGTAGAAACCATGTACCACATCAGAGGTCCACATAGCTAGGGAACACAGTTTGAAAAACACCATTACCCATCCAATCTAATCATGTGTGAGATAATTTCTTATTTCCAGAAATTAATTACAAAATATCCAACCACAATATAACCTATTTCATGACCCTAACTCTGGGTATTATGTTTTTAGAGGTCTTGAAGGATACTAAGAATCATTTTGGCTTCTCTAAACTCCTTTCGAAGTGGATTGAAGCCTCGAAAACCTTATTTATTTCCTATTTTGTAAATGATATTATCCTATACCTTTTCTCCCTAACTATCTATCTTTACACCATATTATTTTTTAGATAATCAGGTGTTCGATGTATCTAACCTCTTTTGTCCCTAATATTGATTGTAATTTTGTTTTTATATATCTTTTATCTTCTTTTGATGTTGGAAAATATTGTTTTAGGTGTTGAGTTATTTGATATCCATGATAAAGGTTGGTTTTTTCTCTTAATGAATGGATAAATGTGTAACCCTTGAATTAAGTGATAATTTAAAATTTTGTTCTTTAAATTATTAAAACACAATTTGATCAAAATTGGAATATTATTTGACTTTGAATGGAATTTTCGTGAAAACCCCAAATTCAATAAGAATTTGAAATTGGGATGTCATTTGAAATTAGTGGATATTGTGAAATTTGATAATGAGAATGAAATTTTAGAAATATGTATAAAATTTATTTGATAGGAAATTATTATTATTTATCTTGAAAAAAGAATGATTTTATAAAAAAAATGTTTTTGTATTGGAATGATATCAGAATATTGAAACTGAAAATGGAGAAGTTGTATTTTAAACTAAAATGAAATGATTTTCACATTGTTGACTTATCTATTGAGTGCATGAAAGCCTTGATTTTTTGTTTGTTATTGGGACAAGAACACTGGTTTGGTTATTACCTATAAATTGATTGATAAAGAAAAATATAACAAAAAATATAGTTTGGAAGATCATATTCATGATGGAACATTTATGGGTCCTATTTATATTTATCATGAGGGTTGTTTCTACCATTATCACTAACATGAGAGTGTGAGGATCCCATAACTAGTAACTATCATACCATAGGGAAAATTACCTTGTTTATTATTATGATTTCTTTAAAAAATATTCCATTTATTATGGAACTATTTTACTCATGCCCAGTGATTTCTAAAAACCTTTTTATATATAATTCTAACATAATTCATTTTATAAAATGTATACATAATTTGAAATGAAAATAATGTTTCATTTTAAATATGAAATTATATTTCCATACCTATTTATATATATATAAATTATTATTTGGTTTATTATAATGGTATCTTTGTAAGGAACACATTTTGAGACCCCAATGGGATTTTAGATCTCACCCTACCTTTTCCTTTGACGGTTTATAGATTTTTTCCACTAAGTTGGAGTAAAGGGAAATAGTCTCGTATAGTTGGTGGATGTACATGACCCTTTGGGTTTGATTTTTTATTCATTTATGACATTTGGGTTTTTTCTCATCTATTTTTCTTAAAATTTGATGATGTATTTTTTTTGACATACTTGTTAGATTTCTAGTAATCTCTCTTTTGGGAGATTTAATTGATCATAATGATATGTATCTGTTTTTATCCACGTTTTTTGGAAAAAATTCATTCTCTTTATCTTTTTTGAATCCAAATGTATGTTTCCAACTTGTGTAAATTAGGAATTCCATTCAGGATATGTCAGTACCATCTTGGGTATCCGGGTACCATTGTATCTAGGATGGTTCATGAAAAAGTTGCATAAGTGGGTCATGTTGTAGATATTTCCCTAATGTCAGGTTACTTTTGAGAGATCTTATTAGGACATATGAGTTTGTCACAAGTTTGTGCCAAACCATCACTCATTGTAGAGATACTTAAGTAAAAATGGATAGTTTTTGGAATATGACTTTATTATTAGTTGTAGTACTTCCCCGGAATTATATTTGGATAGGTATAAATCTAAATATCATTATCTTTTCTTATGGGGTATTTTTCAATATCACACTTGATTGATTAATGTTTTAAGTAACATTATAATGTCTTTAATGATGATTTCTAATGTTATGTAGCATCATTACACCCATAAGATGTGTGAATAAGATTCAAGAGGAAGATTTTGATAAACCATTGTAAGAAAATCATATAGTAAATGAAGAAGTTGTTGAGGTTGTGGTGTGTATTTTTTCCAAGCACTGGGGAAGCCACATGCATCCATTCTCATTCAGGATCAAGTAATGGAACAACATAGGGAAGAATTGTAGAACCATTATTAAAAGTTTATTATACAAAATCCAACAAAATTCTAATAATCAAATAATCATCTAGAGGTTGGGGATTGTTTGACCAAAAGTAATATTTTTATTGAGGTCTTGGAGACACATGATTAGATTAAACTGAATTTTTCCATCTTTAAGCTAGAGGTACCTAAGAGGAGATGATGAAACTCAATGGTGACGTAAAATATGAATGATGTATTAGAGTGTAAGGGTATTAATATACATTTTACCAACTAGTAATATCAATTGTCAATTGATGGATTAGGCTATAGAGTTTTTAAATCTTGAGCATCATGACATGAGCATGACAAAATATACAAAACGATTCCTCAATAATGTGCAGTTTTAACTTGATATTTTATTTAATGAGAAGCCTAAGACTCAAAGGATCGATTTGATACAATATTTAGATAGTAATTATTTAGTTTTCTTATTTAATATTTCATCTTTTTCGGATTTTTTCAATAGGGAATTGATGGTTAAGAATGATCTGAATTGTAGGTTAGGGTTGACGAAAGTTCCTTTATGTCATGACCCATCGCCTCGGGCTCATGCAATGACTACCCCAAGCCTTCCTCCCAATGTCCATTTGTTGTAGAATAGTTCCAAAAGTAGTTTCCCATAAGTGTGAGGAATTTTCCTGAGTAACTATACACACTCACTCACAAATCCCAGCCAACAATTCTGAAAAGTAGACATGCAAGCCACTAAGATAAAAACTGAGATTATCAATAAAAAATTGAATGTAATGGGTCCGTAATACATGAAAAAATAGACAAATACACAATTTTGAATTCTATTTGTGGTAAACCCTACCAGAATGGTAGGTGAAGGGGGTGTCACTTAAATCTGTAGAAGTATGCCTCGTCTGTCACATCTCACTGGGCACCACTTGGTCCTAGACCACCATCGTCTCTATCAAAGCATATTTCATCTGAAAAATACACAAAATGTGTAGGCAGAGACTATGTAGGGGTGAGTAAAACAATACTCAGTAAATTCCACAACAAAACCAAGGTAATACCACCCAGGAAAGTATGCCCAAAGTAGACTACCAAAGAGGTACACGAAGTGTATCCCCTAAGAAGTAAAGTCAATAGAGGGTCACTAGAGTCATCTCAAATAGGTATAAATTTAATATATGGGAATAAATACTCTTAGTCATAAACACTGAACATCTTGAAAAGATAAAGCACTCATCCTTGATGAGTCACTTAGGAACACTAGGGAACCTAGACCCGCTCGTCACATAGGATTTCTAGGGCACTAGACCTGCTCGACACAATGGCATGATAGGGTACCTTGACCCTCTCTTCACATCAGTCTACTAGGGCTCCTAGGCACCTTCATAACTTCATCCTACTGAGTAACCTAGAACCTCTTGACATTATCTTCTTGTCACAACCAGTCATAGGATTCGTGCTCGTAGCGCACTTGATTCTAAGAGAATCTACTGCTTAATCCATCAGTCATATCTCAATACCCCAAAAAACCCAATTAGAGTATATCAAAGGAACTATTCCATTGTGAGGGTCCCAAGTCTGGAAACAACTCGTCCATTTGATGTACAGTTTCAGAGTTATGATCTTTTTTGTAAAAAGGGAAGGTGAGGTTTGGGTCCGGTCTAACCCATCTAGACTGACCCGACCAGACACAGCTCGAGGTTCTACAATGCAATACAGCTCAGGGTCCCCCAACAAGACCATACCCTCTGGGTCAACCTGAGACACTAGGCCTGACCCAGACTTCTACACCCACCCGAGTTGCCTATGCAACTCGGTCTACTGTAGTGGGATGGTCCGATCCGTCCATGGTGCAGCAGGCGCCACGTTCCAGCTAGACTGTGGCCTCCAGTCACATGATTCAAATCGATATCCATATTTTCTTGAATTGTCTCCATCCATTTCCATTAGACTCTATCCACTACCCGCAATATAGCCTCGGGCCACCTCTTACAGCACATTGCACCACCGGGGCACGTTAGATCCCACAAGTAGCTGTTGTCGCGTTCCTCCATGTTCCACCACCAATGGTTTCTTCTGTGGTCCACAAAACTTACTCCACTAGCCTATTATTTGATATAGAAGGTGCTTTGGAGTCCTCAGGTTGCAATATCACCTTCCATGGTCTACAACTCATCTTTCTGTTGATCTAGGGGTCTGGTTGTGCTCAGATACTCTCTGAAAAGTATGACGTGACCACATGGGTCCATCATAAAAGAACATAATTATGGGGATAGGAAAATCACCAGGAAAACCTGAAGGATAGATTTTGTACTACTTTTTTGGCCATTATTTGTCTCGTTATAATGAAATGTAAAATAATGAACACAATGTTTCTAACCCTTTAAGACCCAATATAAAAAATCCATCCAGCATGAACGAATGAACAAAAAATCAACTTTTTATTGGGTAGATCCATGTTGTTCATTTAAAAAGAGAGAACATGGAAATAAAATCACATATAACAAAACCCTACCTAGATGTTGGATTATTCGATGGAGAATATCAGAGTAACACCACCGTCGTCTGTCGTTCCTCAATCCTCAATCGATTATTAGTGGTGATTCATCATTTTTTGCTCACCAATGAAAACTCACCAAATGGTCAGAGTGGTTCTAGGGTCGTTCCAATGATCCTATATCTCTATTAATCAATTAAATGGTTGATGCACATTTTAGCATTTTTAGTTACGCTGAGTCACTACGTCATTACACTATTTTATTTATGAAATAAAACAACATTTCTGATACACTTTAGTTTTAATGTCTTTACACAATTCCATTTATTAAATAAAATAGTTGGGTTGATGTTGTGTTGCAATGAAACAAATTTTAATAAAATAAAAATTATTAAGTTTATTTTATTTTCACTTTAAAACGCTTAAAAATTATCTTTTACCCTTGACCATTGCTAGTCGATGTTATGTCTATTATTAGGTAAATTCTTAATTGTAGACATAATGGTGACCTCAATTTTATTAATCCAAGAACCCATTTAGAAGCTTTATGAACAAAAAAAACGCACTATTTTAAATAAAAAAAATCTAGATATATATTTCAATATCTATGGGCCTTAAAATCACATGCTGCCTCAAAACCTAGTCCAGAAATAATCCCATATAGTTTTAAAAAAATTATATAGATTTTCTAAGACAATATATTCTACCCACCTTATTTCTTTACATCCTCGAAATCTAAAATGAGGTATCAAAATACAAAAGGAGACACTGAGCATGAATCTGAGACTCCCACTCCTAAGTGATCTTTTGGATATTGTTATGCTACTATAGAACATGCACTAGAGGAATTGATTAACCACAAAGGACTCACTTCTGTCAATCCTCAGTCTCCATCGGGAACTCTATAAATGTCAAACACTCCTCAATGTCCAGTATGACTTAGTTGATTCTCAATCTCCATTTTTGGGGGATGATCTAAGTAGTACGCCACCATTCCAACTCTGCTCAGATGCTGGAAAGGGACAACAAATATCAGACACAACATACCACATCAGCCAAATCTCTTCAATACTCATCAAGGTGAGACCTGAACAAACACATGGTCTCCCTTCTCGAACTCCATAGGCATCCCTATACTATCAAAAAAAGTTTTATGCCTGCTCCATGCAGTCCCCATCTACTCCTATAAGCTCTATACCTTCTCGGTGATAGCCCATACTAACTCAGCACCAACGAGTGATGACTCCCCTTGGTATGTCGAGTATAACATTGACCTCCATGGTTTCCTCGATCTGTTTCATTACACTCGTAATGTGGTAGATGTTGTTTTATGTGAACTCCACCAGTGGTAGGTGTTCCCACCTATTGTGACTGAAGTCCAAGATACAAGCATGAAGAATTTCCTCTAAATCTCATATAATCCACTCCATCTGACCATCCTTCTGGGGATGAAAATCCATTCTCAAACATAAATATGTCCTAAATTCCTCCTGGAATCCCTTATATAGTCGAGATGTGATTCGGTCATCACAGTATGAAATGATCATTGAAGGCTCAACATGAATCCGAACTATCTCTTGAATATAGATTCATCCCATGCTCTCTACCAAACCCTTCTCCTAGATGGGAAGGAAGTGGGATGACTTTGTGAGTCGGTCCATGATCCCACATATGGTATCATTCCCCATAGATGTTTTTGGTAAACATTTCTTGAATTCCATCAAGATATCATACCATTTTCACTCCAACAACTCATGTGGTAGATCCAATCCTACTAGATTCTGATTCTCTACCTTCACTTGCTGATGAGTGGGGCATCGAGAGACAGAATACACCACCTCCTTCTTCATCCCTGGTCAGAATTATTGATGTCAGAGATCATGGTACACATTTTCTACCACAAGATGCACTACCAATGGGGAGGTGTGGTACTCCCTTAGAATCTCTTCTCACAATGCCACTGGTAAAATGGTGCACCCATTGAAAAAGGCAATGTGCTCCCCACTTATCGAATATCCATTCGGGCTTTCCATGTGGATTACATAGCACATAGGGCCCCACAATCGATATTCCGAAGCTTTGTATCCCTAAAAATATGTAAGAGTGGGGGTGTGACAATTATCGACTGAAGATAGGTTGTCCCATCCCCATCCATGAAGGATATCTACATCCTGACTGGATACTCTGATGCCTCACTCAGTAACTGTAACCCCTTTCCCCTACTGAGCGTGTCCTCTGCTATAGTCACCTTCCTAATAGTATAGTCTTTCTCAAATTCATAGTCCTAGAGGAACTCTTGCCACCATCTCTAAATCATGTTCAGTTCCTTCTATTAGAATTCAGATCTAAGAATTTTGTTGTTGGAGAAAATGGTAAACCCCTCATCCATCAAGTAGTGTCACCACAAAATCAATGAGAGGACCACTACTGCTACCTCATGATCGTGGTTCGTGTAGATATTATAATTATACCTCAACTATCGTGAACCATATGAAATCACTACTGGACCCTGCATCAGGACACAACCCAGTCTGGTCTTTGATGTATTATAGAACTCTATATACCCAACACCCTCCTCTGGTACCCTCAAGATAGGGGAACTCATGAGCCTCTACCTCAACTCATGGAAACTATAATAGCACTTCTCTATCCATATGAAGGGTTTTAACTTACATATTAATTTTTATTAGAGTGATTATACCCTGAAAATGTCGGGCATATATATTTTATGGTAACCTACAAAAACATGGAAACTCCTTACGTCACTCACACTCCTGGGTGGATCCTAAGAAAGAACCACCTCTATCATTTTCAGATCCACTGCCAATCCACCATCTAAAATTACATGTCCATGAATGTGAAAACCCTGAACTTAGAACATAAAATTCTAGAGATTCCCAAAAATTAGGTTCTCTCAGAGTGTGTTCAAGACAATCCGCAGGTGTGTCACATGCTCCTCTTCAGAAGCTGAATACACTGAGATATGAAAAATGAAGACCATAATGAAACGATCAAGGTATGGATGAAAGAACCTATTAATGAGTCCCATGAACACTAATTGATCATTGGTCACACCTAAAGGAATCCCCATGAACTCATAGTGACCATACAAACATCTAATGGAAATCTTCAATACATCCTCATTCTGTACACGAAGCTGATGAAAGCCATACCTAAGGTCTATCTTCGAGAACCACCTCGCTCCCTTCAGATTATTGAAGTGTTCATTGATTCTTGGTAGTGTATATTTGTTCCTCACATTCACATTATCTAGGAATTTATAGTCCACACAAATCTTCAATATTCCATCCTCATTTTTGGAAAACAATATTGGGGCAACACAAGGTGAAAAAACTGGGTCTCAAAGAGCCCTTCCTCTATAGGTCCTCTAGCTATACCCTATACTCAGAATGATCTATGTGAGACATCCAATATTCTAGTGTGTATATCTGCATTGTCCCGTGGTATAGATCGATGTAGAAGTTGTCCTCCTATGAGGAGGAAATCCTTGAGCTTCGTCAGGGAAGATGTCCTCATACCCATCCACCACTATAGTAAATTGAGGACTCCTCTCATCCACTGCACTGAGGGTAAGCCTATAAAACTAGTGACAGATCGGCTACACCCTCCTCTGAGAAATTCATTAATGCGCTACAAGTATTCCCTTGTTACTGGTAAAGAAGAACCTGGTTCCATCTCCAAAGACACTGAACTCTGAGACTAAAAGAGTTAATCATAGCATGGATTGTGGACAACCTGTCCATACCCAGAATGATGTCCTAAGGACTTTTTCTCTACTACTAGGAAATCCTAGTCAAATATCTTGCCTCCAAGAGTAATCTCACAATACCAAAACCATTGTCTTATTGTCAAATCTCCTCTAGTAAGAGTCTCTAATCATAAGTATCAAGCCAATGACACTACTAGAATATCGAAGCTTTGAAAATGGTCCAGGTAAAGGAAAGAGTGACTGGTAGTTGTGTTTGTTGGAACCAAAACTAAGGTGGGAATGACACGTATCATAACTCTAATTATCTTAGGAGCATCAGGATCACATGCCTTTATCGCCTATAGCTGGGCCCACCCCAATCAACATACTCTCAGAGCCTGTGGTGGACCACTTGAGGGCGATGGTAGTAGTACCTCAATCCTCCACCCATCTCATGCTACATAGCCTACTCCCATTCCACTTCTATATCCATGTGGTCCACCCTGCCCGACCCAATTCCTCTGCCTCAACGATCCCATAACCATTTGTTGATCGTCTTCATGGTGTGTCAGGTAGTCATGAGATATGTGTCCCTACTCACCGCATAAATAGAAGACCCTGCTCCTCTACTGACTCCCTCTACCTTGGGATCCCTGTAATTCCAACCATGTGTCTTGGGGATGTCCCCTGAAAGGCATGAACAACGTCAGTCCCCATGTCTTCTACCTGCTACCGACAACTGAATACTGGACCATCTATTGTCTAATTGTAAAATCCCAAGTAAATAAAGAATATGAATTTTTCATATTTATTAATTTTTGTGAATAAAATCATAATATTAATTTAAAGGGGATGCTATGTTCTATGATGTACCCAATACGTAACAACGAGTTTCTTTGAAATCTTACGTTGCACACTAATAATATAATAATATTTTTTTAAATTGTAGTTAATGCATAACCATTTTAATGACAAGAATTAATAGAACTAACTAAAAAATGATTATATATGTTTGTTAAATATTTTAACAAATACCCAATGAATTATTGTGGCTTAAAATGTGAATGAATCCAATTTTAAGCATAAATATTCTAATATTCTTTAAAAGGTCGATTAACCTCCTTTTGATGGAAAACCAATTTTAAATATACCTTTTGCCACTTTTATATGTTATATTTGACAAAATAAAATCCTTATTTATAATCAATACCTCAAAATTTACTTTGTGTAAATTGTTCGTATTTTTCCGACAACGTTCATTTTTAATGAATAGTGAAAAATGCTATATTTTAATTCAATGCCTACTTTTAAATCTAATTTTTTTGATGGATACACTATCTTTTTAATTGGTTTTAAAGTGTAATTAGAATATATTTTACCATTTAATTAAATGGTGGTCATTATAATCAATTTCACTTTGAAAATGAACATAAACAAGTGTCAATCTTTTGATAGATATTGTTTCATAAAAACACTCTATTTGTTTTGATAGCAGAAATTAACTATATAATTTATTAATGAAACTTAAATTTTTTAAATTTGGTATAATGGAATTCATTTTTTAATTTGTAATATCAAATATATCTTAGTGGGAATTTTTGGTATTTTTCTGATAATGTTCATTTTTTAATGAATAGTGAAAAATACAGCATTTTAATTCAAAACTGCCTTTTCATCCAATTTATTTATATAGTTATATTGTAATTTTAATTGGTTTTAAGGTGTAATTTAATTATGTTTTTATCATTTAATACATTGTTGGTCATTTGATGTAATTTTACTTTTAAATTGGATATAAAAACAAATCAATATTTTGATAGATTTTACTTTTTAAAAACTCGTGCTTGGTTTTGACAACGGGAATTATTTTTAAATTAATTACTGCCATTTATGTGTTTTCAATTTGGTAAAATGGATTAAATATTTGGAATTATAAGGTCCAAATTATGTAATTAAGGCTCTTTTCTTTTTGGACATTATGAATATTAATGACGACAATTATCTTTACTTATCATGATTAATTAGTAATAAAGTTGTTAAGGGTAATGAAATAATATAATAATAATATAAAATGACCCCAAAATGTGTCTAAATATTCTTTTCTAAGTCATGGCCGACCATGGGAATCATTTTACCGAACTTCAGGGCCCATGGAGTCACATGGGCATAATAGTGACATTTATGACATTATTTTTTTAATAGAAGAGAAATATAACCAAGGTTTGTATATACTAAGTAAAACAATTTTAATTTTGTTTAAATAAATGAACTCTTAGAATATAAATAGTAATTTTAAATCTAAATATATTTCCTAAATCCTGGTATTTTTTTTTATTTTTATACATTAAATAAATAAAATTATTTATGACACCATGATGATGCAGTGATTACCTCAATAATGAACGATTTAAATAAAATAAAATGATAAGGTAAAATCTAAGCATTAAAATTGTTAAAAAATATATTTTATGGGTGTATTTCTAACCCTTATCAACTTATCCTAAAAATATATCATTTTGGGACATTTAAAATCTGAAAACCAGTTTATAATAAAGTAACATTTTAAGACTTTCCAAAAGTGACCCTCCTCCCTCTTATAAAAGGCCCCCAACTCTACCCCCTTACCCACACCTCTCAAGCCCCTTTATCTCCAAAAATATGCTCATATTATCTCTCCACATCCCTATCTTAGTCCTACAAACCTCACATTGGGCAGAATCCTTTCCGAGGAAGCCTTTGGCTGAAATCAAAAAGAGTTACCCGATTTAGATGTAATGTCTTCTCTCAAGTTTTTTATTTTATTTTCCATCTTAACTCACCACTATCTTATTATTGTTTTATCCCATAATAAAAACAGTATCCTCAATATACTATTATTATGTAATGCTAAGGATTCTACCTACACTTACACACACCCCCGTCTAATGGTTAATGAACATACTGTTTCTGTGGGTGGCGAATTACTGCCTCACGAAATGATGATTGTCCAATTTTTTTAACACCTTTAATGGTGGAAATTATGATGTCACTGTATTTATATATGATATATATGGTATTTAGTTTTTTATATGCTTCTGAATTTAATTTTTAAGTCAGATCGTTAGGAATTTCATGTTGTGGAACTGCGATAATTTCATCTGAGGAAGTGTGGACTACCGCCCCCTCAAGTGATGTGACTCGTTCATGCCATACATGGAATGTATAAATAATGGTATAAATGAAATTATGTGATATATATATCATATATAATATACTAGAATTATAATATATCTATGTATCATTTTTTTAAAGTCCATTAATATAACCAAAAATGAAAGTAGCGTTCATGCGTACGTACGACCTACCGTCTCCATGAACGGTACATTTAATTCATTATCTCCAAACATTATGGAATATTATTAAATATATATAAACTGGATATATATGATATTTCAATCATGAACACCATTTTGGAGATTATTTACTTATAACTACATGGACAATTCTCATCAAACAAGTTCATTTTTGACTCATGTACCGAACATCAACAAAACATATGATATGAACTCACATAATTAACTAATTATTATAACATGATAATATTTGATATTAATTGAATAATAAAATTTAAAGGAAGTACTTAAGAAATTATAAATTGGCCAAGGTTTATTATTCAGGAATATAAAGTAACAAACAAGACAAGTGAGACATAAGGTAAGGGGATTTCTTATCTCACTTTTAATTCTGTGAGATTTCCATTGTTCGCCACTTATTTGTTTCATGTTGTGTATTAGGTAGTAAAATTTCATATATATTATCATGTTTCTATTTATATTCATGTTATTATGTGATTAATTTTGTGTTTGTTATCTTTTGGTCATACGACTTGATTGATTACAACGAGGTAATGGGTTTTTATCTCACTTTTTATTCCCGTGAGATTCATACTACATTTGCCACTATTTCCTTTTGTGTGGTGTATTTACTACCCATGATTGTATTCTTTGTGTAATATAATTTAATTTATGGGTATTTACATCTTCATTGTATGACCATTCTTTCATGGGGTGTACATTTCAAAAGTTACCCAAATCGATAAGGGAGTCGTTCACCCTCCTCTTTTTAAAAGACTTGTTTTTGTTAAGTCTTTTAATTTACACCTTCTTATGTTGGGATATGTTATTATATATCCTTATTACTATAAATTTTATGTCCAAGTGATGAGATAACCTTTTTATCTCTCATAAACTCATTTTCTAAATTTTAATGTGACGTTGTTAGGCTGTTGATGTTTTGTAAGGGAACTTCTTAACCCAATTCCAATTCTTTGGGTTAAACCTCTACATCTTTATTATGTCATGCTATGAATATGTGTTGATGAAATATCATTTTTTTACACTTAATATCCACTAATATTTAGTGTATTTATATTTTTCACACATAATTATGTAATTTATTTATCCTTAATCTAAGGATACCATCTTTGTACGAATCTTAATCTCAATCTCCTTTCATTGAAGAATATTTTTATTTCTACACGACTTTATTTGATACGGTGTATAAAAACCTTTTGACTCTTAATTTCATTCAAAAGGAATATTTTTACACGAAGTGTTTTACTAAATGGCAAATGAAATGTTTTTGTCTTACGTATGGGATGACAACGACTTCTCTGCCGCCATGACCATTATTTGAGTTTCAGCTTCCTCTACAAGCCATAACTTTTTTAAATGAAAAATAAATCTCATGTTTTAGTTTTCTTTTATTTTGTTATTGAAAATGGTTCTGATAATTTTTTGATTATATCAACGTGTTTTATTGATATATTGTGATTGAAATGTGGAAATGTTATGTTTTCTTTATCCATGTTTTATGTGATACGATTATGTTATAGTCCTTGGGAATTGTTTTTGATGTCGGGTGGTTCCATTATAAACTAAGGGAGGGTGATGCTGAGATAACTCTCCAATGAATTGGGTAACACAAAGGAGTTAAACGATAAGGTTTCTCCGAAGATATTTAGGGAATATACTATGATGGGTATTCCAAACGTAACCATGAGGGTTACTCCCTACATAAGAATGTTATGAATGCCTCATGTTACCTTTATGTCTTATGATTTATATGAGTTATTCATAAATCTTATGATTTCATGAGGTTTGTTTTGTTATTATGTTTTATGAGTAAAGTATGATTTCATTTATTATTATGTACACATTGACTAATGTTTTCTTTCTGTATTTTTTATATCTCTTCCTGTGCTTTTTATGCTCATACCAAGTTTTTAAAATGTTTTCCACATGACTTAAAGATGAATAGGGTCAAGGATGGGATCATGGAAAGACATGATGTCTAAAACATGGACCTAGACATGTTTATTTTTAAGGGTTTTTATTTTATGAAAAAAAGGAAACTGAGTAGAAGTGTCTACTTTGTAATATTTTGAGATGTAACTCTAAACTTGAATATATCCTCAATGTGAATTATTCATTTAATTAAATATTATGTAATTTTTTAAGGCCGGGTCCTTATAGTTGGTAATAGAGGTCGGTTTAGATAACTTTAGATGTTAGGGTATTCTTTAAGTTTAAGTGACATTACCATAATGGTTAAGATTTCAGAAAGAGTCATAGTTTTTAGATAAAGTTAATGAGTTTAAGATAACATGAATAATTATACCTTAGTATTATACGATGATTTTACTGATATACTCACTAACCTTTTTGATTTTAGTAAATGGATGGATCTATTAGGAACCAAAGTAACAGTGGATGTGAAGAAAACCGTGACGATTTTCTGAACGAGCAACTGGATGATGTGAGAGGTGCAATGAGAACTCTTGTGGTTATTCTCAACCAACTACCTAGAGTCATGATTGACCACCTGAACCTTAGTGATTTTTATAAGGAATCATATATGCGAGAAAAAAATCCCTACATAAGTTCTGGTAATAATCATAAATATAAGTATGCTAAAAAACCTATGTATCAAAGATGTGTAAAGAAACACATAGGAAAATGTTTCAAAGGGACAGAAATATTCTATAGATGTGGAAATGAAGGTCATAAAGAAAAAAAAACAACCAAGGAAAAAAGAAGCATCTAGTTGACTCTAGGAAAGGGAAAGAAGTTCTTTTTGAAGGATCAATTGAATGTTTTAAATGTGGCGTGCATGGTCATTATGAAAACAAATGTTGTACGAATAAGTTTCCGGAATGGGATCACCAGGATCGTACAAATTTTTGTTTACAAATACCTAATTCCATTCCGATTGAGGATGAAGAAACTAACAATGACCAATGAAAGGTATGGATTATTTCTTAACATATGCTTTCCTATTATTGAATCATAGGATATGATTCATGATTTTGTTTTTACGAAATAAGTATTTTAGAATAAGTTTGAAAGGAATGGTTAATGGATCATGAATATTGTTGAATGAGTAATACGTCAACATATAAGGGATTCAAGTGTTATGGTAGCTTTTAGGATGGTGAAATTCTTAAAATTATTAAGGCTCTTTTGATGATGAGATTACATTAGAAGACCTTTTATAGTATATGTAACCTTGATGTTTGATATATGAAAATTTTACTCAAGGAGTAATTATCTTTTCTTTTGTGGATATAGTTATAAAGAACCATTTGGGTTTATATGATCCTTGAATTTGAGGCAATTATCGGTTAATACATTTTGGGATGAAAAATGGAAGTCATTAGATAACCTTTGTGGTTAAAATATGTTATGGTTATTTTTGATGATTTTATCTCTTTTTGGGAATGTTATAAAATTATATAATTTTTGAAAAAGGACAACACAGACACCATGTGATAACCCGTCACGTCGGATGAAGCTGCGAGAATCGAACCCACAAAAAAGTGCGATTGGTATTTATCGCCTACCACTGGACTACGTGAAGTCCCTGTTTAGTTTGAAAAATTATTTTTAGTTAGATAATTTTATGAATCAAGAATAAGTTGATTTTGGGATATCTATGTAAATTATTGACCTATCATGGAGGATACGTGATTAGGTTAATTACTTTTCAATATGAGACTTTAAGAGTAAATGATGTTTTTTGGAGATAAATTTTATGATTTACCTTGGAAGACTATGTGATTAAATCCTTCCGAGAGTTGGTTTTCAATATTAGTTTGGATTAATTTGAAGAATTTTGTGGAGAGCTGTTTATTTAATGGTCTTTCTTGAACCTTGGGTTCTTTTTGTTGAATTTTGGAGATTAGGAGTAGTATTTCCTTTTATAATGGATTATCCTTTTGGGGATTATCTGATATTGTACTAACAATTTTGGTTTTGTTTAAGGTCTAAAGACATGGGAAATATATAGTTCATCTTTTGTGGGTTAGGTGATTCTCAAGAAGTTGATTATAGGGATCTTAATGTGAATAAGTCATCCTAAATACTCATCTTTGGGAGAAAATAAGAGTTTGTGTAAGAAATCTAGTAAGAGATGAAAGTCTACATGACAAGTAAGTATGTTTCATTATGTTTTAGTTAAGCTCATAAATAAATTCATCATTTAAAAGTAACTTAAAACAAAAACATTGTCTGTTATCTTTTTCTACTGGGGAATCAAATACTGTTTAACCCATCACATGTTTGTGATTTTTTTGTGGTTAACTTTCTCCTAGACATAATTTCTATCACTCTACATCATAACTTAACCCTTTGTTTTCTCTTCCATATACAAGTTTTCCTACATGGAATCCTATTATGGGTTAACTAGGGTGACCTTTGTACTTATCTTTCTATCTTTTAAAGTGATAGTTTTACTGACTCTTTTTCCAATGTGGGACTTTTAATAAAGTTTCTGAGCCCAATTTTAAAATTGCGTGGATTCAATTTCAAAAGGGGGGAAGGATGTAACATCCAAGGTAAATAAAGAATATGAAATTTCCATATTTATTAATATTTTTGAATAAAATATTAGTATTACTTTAAAGGGGATGATATGTTCGATGGTATACCCTAAACACAATGATGAGTTTCTTTGAAATCTTATGTTGCACACTAATAATATAATAATATTATTTTAAATGGTAGTTAAAGCCTAGACATTGTAAAGGAGGGAATTACAAGAACTAACTAAAAAATGATTATATATGTTTGTTAAATATTTTAAAAATTACCCAATAAATTATAGTGGATTAAAATGCGAATAAATCCAATTTTAAGCATAAATATTCAAATATTTTTAAAAGGTCGATTAACAACTTTTTGATGGAAAACCCTTTTTAAATATACTTTTTGTCACTTTTATATGTTATATTTGAAAAAATAAAATCCTTATTTAGAATCAAGACATCAAAATTTACATTGTGTAAATTTTTGGTATTTTTCCGATAAAGTTCATTTTTATTGAATAGTTAAAAATGCTCTATTTTAATTCAAAACCTCCTTTTTATATAATTTATTTTTATGGTTAGATTATCTTTTTAGTTGGTTTTAAAGTGCAATTAGAATATATTTTTACCATTTAATCCAATGGTTCTCATTAATATTAATTCCACTTTGAAAATGGACATCAAGAAGTGTCAATCTTTTGATAGATATTGTTTCTTAAAAACACGCTATTTGTTTTGACTGCGGGAATTGACTATATACATTATTAATGAAACTTTAATTTTTTGAATTTGGTAAAATGGACATCATTTTTGAATTTGTAATATCAAATATAGCTTAGGGGGAATTTTTGGTATTTTTCTGATAATGTTCATTTTTTAATGAATAGTGAAAAATGCAGCATTTTAATTCAAAACTGCCTTTTCATACAATTTATTTATATAGTTACATAGTAATTTCAATTGGTTTTAAGGATTAATTTAATTATGTTTTTATCATTTAATAAAATTTTGGTCATTTTATGAAATTTCACTTTTAAATAGGATATAAAAACAAATCAATCTTTTGATAGAGTTTACTTCTTAAAAACTCGTCTCTGGTTTTGGCAACCGGAATTATTTTAAAATTAATTACTGAAATTTCTGTGTTTTGAATTAGGTAAAATTAATTCCATATTTGTAATCCTATGGTCCAAGTTATGTAATTAATACACTTTTGTTTTTGGACATTATGAATAGTAACAACAACAATTATCTTTATTTATCATGATTAATTAGTAATCGGGTAGTTAAGGGTAATAAAATAATATCATAATAATATAAAATGACCCCAAAATGTGTCGAAATACTCTTTTATGAGTCACTACCAACAATTGGAAGCTTTTTACTGAACTTGAGGGCCCATGGAAGTTACATGGGTGTAATAGTGACATTAATGACATTAGTTTTTTAAAAGAAGAGAAATATAACAATGGTTTGTATATCCCAAGTAAAACAATTTTAATTTTGTTTACATAAAATATATCTTATACTATAAAAAGTCATCATAAATATAAAAATATTTCCTACATCATGGTATTTTTTTATAATTTTTGGACATTAAATAAATAAATTTATTTATGACACCATGATGATGTAGTGATTACCTTATTATTGAACGATTTAAATAAAATGAAAAGATAAGGTAAAATATAAGACATAAAATTGTAACAAACCTATTGGATGGGTGTATTTAGAAACCTTATCACTTTATCCTCAAAATATATCATCTTGGTTCCTTTAAAATGTGAAAGCAATTTTATAATAAAGTAACGTTTCAAGACTTTCCAAAAGTGACCCTCCTCCCTCTTATAAAAGTCCCCACCTCTACCCCCTTACCCACACCATTAAAGCCCTTTTATCATCCAAAATCTACTCATATGATCTCTACAAATTCCTCTCTTACTCTTAGAAGCCTCACTTTGGGAATAAGTCTTTCCAAGGAAGCCTTTGGCTCAAATCAAAAAGGGTTGTCCGATTTAGAGGTAATGTCTTCTCTCGAGTTTCTTTATTTTATTTTCCTTCTTCACTAACCAATATCTTCTTATTATTTGATCCCATAATAAAAACAGTATCCTAAATATACTAGGATTTCGTTATGATAATGATTCTACCTACACTTACACACACCTCTGTCTAATGGTTAAAGAACATATTTTTTCTGTTGGTGGCGAATTACTGCCTCACGAAACGATGATTGTTCAATATTATATTAACACCTTTCATGGTGGACATTATGAGGTCAATTTCTTTATATATGATAGATATAGTATTTATTTTTTATATATGCTTCTGAATTTTATTTTTAAATCAAATCATTATGCTTTTCGTGTTGTGGAACTGCGATAATTTCATTTGAGGAAGTGTGGACTACCGCCCCCTCAAGTGATGTGACTCATTCATGCCATACATGGAATGTATAAATAATGGAATAAATTAAATTATGTGACCTATATAACATATATATTATACTTTAATTACAATATATCTATGTCTCATTTATTTTTAAAGTCCATTAATATGACAAAAAATTAAACTAGCGTTCATGCGTACGTACGATTGACCGTCTCCATGAATCGTACATTTCATTTCTTATCTCCAAAAATTATGTAATATTATTAAATACATATATACTGTATATATATGATATTTAAATCATTAAAACCATTACCGAGATGATTTAATTATAACTACATGGACAATTCTCTTCAAAAAAGTTCATTTTTGGCTCATGTACCGAACATCAAAAAAACGTATGATATGAACTCACATAATTAACTAATTATTATAACATGATAATATGTGATATGAATTGAATAATAAAATTTAAAGGAAGTACTTAATTAATTATAAATTTACTAAGGTTTATTATTCAGGAATATAAAGAACCGAACAAGACAAGTCGGGCCTGAGGTAAGGGGATTTCTTATCTAACTTTTAATTCCGTGAGATTTCCATTGTTCACCACTTATTTGTTTCATATCGTGTATTTTGTACTTCCATTTCATATATATTATCATTATTCTATTTATATTCATGGTATTATGTGATTCATTTTCTGTTTATTATCTTTTGGTCAAATGACTCGATTGATTCCAATGAGGTAAGGGGTTTTTATCTAACTTTTTATTCCCGTGAGATTAATGCTACATTTGCCACTATTTAATTTTTTGTGGTGTATGTACTACCCATGATTGTATTATTTGTGTAATATAATTTAATTTATGGGTATTTACATCTTCATTGTATGAACCTTCTTTCAGGGTTTGTACGTTTTGAAAGTTACCCAAATCGGTAAGGGAACATTTCACCCTCCTCTTTTTAGAAGACTTCTTTTTGTTAGGTATTTTAATTTAAACCTTCTTATGATGGGATATGTTCTTATATATCCTTATTGATGTAAATTTTATTTCCAATTGATGAGATACCATTTTTATCTCTCATCAACTCATTTTCTAAATTTTAAAGTGACGTGGTTAGGCAGTAGAATTTCTGTAAGGGAACTTCTTAACCCAATTTCAGTTCTTTGGGTTAAACCTCTACTTATTGATTATGTAGTGCTATGAATATGTGTGGAAGAACTTTGATTGTTTTACTCTTAATATCCACTTATATTAAGTATATAAATATATTTGTCAAAAAAATTAAATAATTGACTTATCCTTAATCTAAGGATACCGTATTTGTACGGGACTTCGTCTCAATCTTTTTTCATTGAGGAATATTTTGATCTCGACATGAATTTATATTATATAGTATATAAAACCATTTTGAATTTTAATTTCATTCAAAATGAATCTTTTTACAGGATGTGTTTTACTAAATGACAAAAGGAATGTCTTTGTCTTATGTATGCGACAACAAAGACTTCTCTGTCGCCATGACCATTATTTGAGTTTCAGCATCCTCTACAAGCCATAAATTTTTCTAAATGAAAAATAAATACCATGTTTTACTTTTATTTTATTTTGGTATCGAAAATGGTTCTGAATTTTTTTTGATTATATCAATGTGCTGTGTTGATATATTGTGATTGAATTGTGGAAATTTTATGTTTCCTTTATGCATGTTTTATGTTATACGATTATGTTATGGTCATTGGGAATTGTTTATGAAGTCGGGTGGTTCCATGATAAACTAAGGGCAGATGAGCCTGAGATAGATCTCCAATGCATTGGGTAACGTGAAGGAGTTAAACACTAAGGTTTCTCCGAAGAGATTTAGGGAAGATACTGCGATGGGTATTCCAAACGTAACCATGAGGGTTACTCCCTACGTAAGAATGTTATGAATTCCTCAAGTTACCTTTATGTATTATGAATTATATGAGTTATTAATAAATATTATGATTTCATTAGGTATGTTAAGTGCTTATGTTGTATGAGTAAAGTATGATTTCATTTATTCTTATGTATACAAGGACTAATGTTTTCTTTCCGTATTTTTTTATATCCATTACTGAGATTTTTATGCTCATCCCATGTTTTCGAAATGTTTTCCACAGGACATAAAGATGAATATAGTCAAGTATGGGATCATGGAAAGACATTTTGTCTAAAACATGGACCTATCCATGTTTATTTTCAAGAGTATTTATTTTATGGAAAAAATGGAAACTGAGTAGAAGTGTCTACTTTGTAATCGTTTGAGATGTAATAGTTATGTCATAATTATCAAAAACTCTAAACCTGAAATAATTTTTAATGTGAATTATTCATTTAATTTCATATTATGTAATGATTAAGGTCAGGTCATTATACTAATGGTAGCTCGTACTACTGGCACCCACTCTGGCAGGAAGCTCTCCATGAGAAGAGCTCCCTCCAGCACTGCAACCTGGGTAGGGATGCTAAGTGATATTGTGGACTCCGTAATCTCCTGCCGTAGTCCCTAATGAATAGATCAAGCCTTAATGAATGGGTATCTCACCATGGTTGTAGAGTAGTGAGAAAGCTCAATGAATCTCACTGAGTACTCTACTACTGTCATACTACCCTCATATAGATGTAGTTTCTCATGGATGTGTACATAGTGTAGAGTCACTAGAAAAAATCCGTCCTTGAAAAGGTGCTCCAAATTATTCCGAGTGAGGGTTTCCTCATTATGCATCTAGATTGTCAAAATACACCATCTACCTACCAGGCCCTGATGAAGTCTTGCGACTACGATCCCCTTCGGGACAAGTGGTGTCCTCACAAGATGGACGAAATGGGTGACTGTCTCCAGCCTATTCATAACTATCTAGGGGAAAGTCTCGCCGTTTAATATAACATGTATCTTCTCCAAGAACCCATGTAAGGTACTGATCCTACTGGAATCCTTCTCTAATTATAAAACTGGTAGGAACTTCTAATCGATGGGTGGTGGTAGCACTGGTGCGCCACCCAACAGGGCCATCTCCTATACTGATCCCTACACTGATGGTTCATTTCTCAATATACAATATCCACAGTCACAAACTAAAATCCTGATAGGCTATCAGCTTGGAGTCATCTTGAAACAGATAATGATGAACCATATTCAATATATTATAATTGATGGGATAATTATAACTCAATAATGACATGAGACCACTCTCAATTCCTCTATGGTGCATGAAAATAGTGTTTTCATGTACCGAGTTGAAAATAATAATTTAGGGTCTTGGTGTATGGATACGTCAGTTGCTGTAGTAACCCTAGACACCCCAAGTTAGAATGTTGAAATCCAAAAATTTACCATTGTTTCCCCAAGAAAAGGCCACTGACCTTCGGTCCTTATGGCAGACCTAGCCACCTCTGATAACACTCTATCATGACCCGTCCTTGAGGACTCATTCCCTGACTACCCCAAGCCCACTGGCCAATGGCCAGGGGTTAGAGACAAGTTACAAATGCTTTATCCCATATGTGGGAGGAATTTTCCCGAGTACCTATACGCACACAAACACACACCCCATCCCCAAAATTCCAAAAAGTAATCATGCTTTCCACTAAGACAACCATTGAGAATAACAATATAAAAATGAAAGTAAAGGGGCCAGAATAAAATCCCCAAAAAAAGACACGTACATTCTCATGAAGTTTGTCTGTGGTAAGCCTTACCTATAGGGTAGGTGAAGTGGGTTCCGCCTGAAGTCATAGAAGCAAACCTTCTTTTTCAAATTCTACTAGGCATCACCTTGTCCTGAAATGCCAAGGTCTCTGTCAAATATTCTATTATATGGAAAATACACGACACGTGTGAGTGGAGACCATGTTGCTGTGAGTAATAAAATACTCAGTAAGGGCCCTAAAAAACGAATGTAAATAACACAAAGAAAATTATGAACAAATTTGACTACCAAATAGGTAGACAAAGGGTAGGCCCTAATAAGTACAGTCATGAGAGAGTCAATAGAGTTAGATCAAATATCTATAAATCTAATGTAGGAAATGAAATACTATCAGTCATAAATAATAAAAACCTTGCACTACTAAGGAACTCATACCCAATCTGTTACTTGGGCCTCCTGGGGCCCCAAGACATGCTCATCACTTTGGTCTACTGGGATACCGAGACCATATCCTCACATGGGCCTATTTGGGTACCTAAAAAACCTGTTACTTAAAATTAATTGGGTACCTAGACCGACTCTCAACTTCTTCATGCTAGGGAACCTAGACCCACTCATTAATGTATTCTCTTCATATCCAGCCACCTGATTCCAGCTCGTATCAATTGTGATTACTAGAAAACCTACTCCTCAATCCATCTGTCATATCTGAGAATCCACAAAACTCACTTATTTTATAGAAAATGGGCCACCATGTCACATTGTCCCAAAACCACTAATGGCTCATCAAGCAGACATACAATTTTGATGTCATGATATTTTTAGTGAAAAGGGTCCAGTTGGGTTTGGGTCTCATCGGATTGACCAGACCAAATCAGGCTCATGGTCTGCTGACTTAAACTGAGACACCAACCCGACCTGGTCCTCCAAACCAACCAGGTCCACCAAAATAACCCGGTCCGCCGGGTCTGATCCAACCCAGCGGGTTGACTTGGGCAGCTAGGCATGACCCGAGGCTAGCCTGCCAATCCAAATCAGCCTATTGAAGTGATTTGGTCTGATCTATAAGGGACATGGTGGACCTTTTTGATCACCACCATGGTCCTGATGGACCACATCCTCATTCCAAATTATGTGTCTTGATAGCTGTGTCCTCCCACACCACCACCGGTGTCCTCTATTTGGTGCCTGCAGTATCCCTGCTAGCCTCATCTTCCACTACAACATGCCAACTGTTTCTTCCTTGGGCTACCAGAATTACTATGTAGGTCCATTATTTGATCCAAAAGGTGTTATGTAGTCCCCACGATATCATCATAATTTTATCTACCTCTAACTCATCATTCCATCAATCCAAGGGCTAGGTCATGCTCAGATCCTACAAGAAAATGCTGATAAGACAACATAGTTTTGTTGAAAAAGAACGTAAGAAATAGGATAGAAAAATCAACAAGAACGCCTGAGGGATGGAAATTTTCCATGTCAATTCAGCATTTTTCTTCTCATTAGAATAAAATTGAAAATAAAAAAAACTATCTTTTTAACACTTCAATAACTAAAATAAACAAACCAAATCATATAAGCGAATGAAAAATAGATCAAGATGTTAGTGGGATGATCCTCATTTTTCATTTAGAAAGTGATATTAGAGAAATATAATCACATAGAACAAATCCCCTACGTTGAGGTTGGATTTTTAGATGGAAAATATCTGAGTTACACCATTGTCATCTGTAGTTCCTCAATCCCCAATCCATTGTTGGCGGTGATTCTTCGTTCATCGTTAACCAATGAAAATCCATTAATAGATCAGAGCAGCTCTGAGATTATTCCAATGATATTGTATCTATATTGAATAATTAAATGGGGGAAACAAGATTCAGTGTTCTCAGTTACTCTGAGTCACTACATCGTTTGACAGATTTTATTTATGTAATGAAATAGTGTTTCTGTTATGCTACAGTTTCAGTGCCTCTATTCTGTTTCATTTATTAAATGAAACATGAAACTTGACATTTCATTGTAGTGAAAAAAATATGAATAAAATAAAAAGTCTTAAGTATATTTCATTCTTGATAATTCTCAAAATTTAACATTTACCCTCATTATGGAATGTTCTAGGTTAGGTACTTTTATTGTAAATTCATAATTTCAAATGCAATAGTGCCCTCATATTTTTAATCTGGCCACCCATTTAAAAGATACCCAAACTGTGTACACATGATGTTTTAAATAACTAAAAAATTCCAAACTTTTATTCTAGGCTCACTAGTCTTTGGAATCTCATGTCGCCTCTACACCTAGTCTCGAAATAATCCCATTTAATTTTCAAATATTTTACATGGATTTTCCGAGACATTACACTTTCACTACCAATGGATTCTTAGTGAATTACATTAATGAAAAAGGATGTTGTACGAGTCTCATTTTGTTCCTGGAATACTGGGTTCTTCTAGGACTCCTTCATTTCCTGGTAGATTCCATTTTACTTCTAGTATGGAAATCTTAGGCAACCGAAGTGGGTTTTCACTGAGGAACCCAAGATATGAAACTCTTGTGGATGTTCAAGAAACATGAAAAAGTTATTTTACATATTCTCTTCTACAACTTGTGGTACAAGATGAAGAGACCCTAAAAGTACTATAGTGAAATTTGATGATCCAATATTTATGGTGTTCCGACCAGAAACATTTAGAATGAGCCCTATTCACACAATGGTCGAGTCTCTAATGGAAGCAAATACAGGTCAAGTCACCATGATAGGTACTATCACTATAGTTTCATCACTAAAAATTACTTTATTAGATATCGGTGAATCTAATTCATTCATATCTTTTTATATTATGAATATGATAAATCTTTATATGGAGCATTTATCTTAGGAAATTTATATTACTACACTCATCAAAACAAAGTGAGAGCATGGTCCCCATTTTTTTAGAGAGTGTATTATATTTTTCAAAGATTGATCTTACATGGGATTTCTTAGTTATCAACATAAAAAAAATTGATTTCATATTTAGAATGTAGTGGAACATTAATAATAAATAAATTTTGTTGATATCTTTAATAAGTCTATTTTACTATTCCCGATGGGGTTTGTTGTATATTTTTGGGAGAATAGTACTCAAATCTGATTATATAAATACATAAGTTTCCATAGTTTTGAAACATAATATCAATGTTTGATTTTGAGATAGATTGAGAATCTTCAATTAATAATATACCTCTAGTTTTCATTGAGTTTTTGAATGTGTTTCCTTTAGACTTATCTCTTTTTCCACTAGTAAAAGATGTAGAGTTTTCTGTTGATTTAGTTCCTGATACTCAACTAGTTTCTATACCATCTTACTATATTCAACCCACCAAAACTACCATGTTGAAGAATTAGTTGGATAATCATTTGAAGAATGCATTTATATTCCTGAGAATGTTTCCTTGGGCGGAACCTTCAATCATTTATTTGAAAGATGATGGGTCACATTTCCTCTAGATTGATTAATATAAACTAAAATTAGTTATGGTAATGAAAACGTTTCTTTGTTCAATGATTTATGATCCATTTAACCATTTTAAAGGGGTGATATGGTTCTCAAAGGTTGATGTCTATTTGGTTATCACCAGTTGAGAATAAGAGAAGTTGACATTCAAAGAACAACCATCCAAATAATGTAAATCCATTATTAGTATCTTTTCATCCCATTTGGTCTAACCAATTCTTCTATAATACTTATAAAATTTATGAATAGCTTATTGAGTATCTTGATACTTTCTTGGTGAACATTTTGGATGAAATATTGGTTTACTATATGTCCAAAGTGGATTATGTACATCATTTGGGACAGGGTCAAGACTTTTTGAGAAATCACAGACCTTATTCCAAGATGTTAAAATGAAATTCTAGCTTTAGGAAGTGATATTATTATAAAATAAGGTTTTGTAACATTAAATAAATATTGATAATGGGAAGGAGAAATCTATTATGAAATGGAAGAAACTGTATAATATTTTAAATATTCATATCTTCTAGGGTCTAGTAGGATATTATCATTGGTTTGTAAATGATTTCACAATGTTAGATTCTCCTATAACATCCCAAATAATAACGGGCAGAAATTTTTTTAGGATGGAAAATATGATAGTTATTTTGTTGAGTGGAATCTTATTTAGATTTCTGTAACAGTTTTAAATCTTTTAGAAGCTAGACAGGGTTATGTGGTCATCTGTGAGTGATCAAGTTTGGGTTTGAAATGTTATATTATATAAGGAGATTATGTCATTTAGAATATCGCTTGACAAAATAATCCACATGAGAATAATTATCCATACCATGACCTTGATCTCCCAATTTTGATACATGCAAATTATTTTTCATTGAATTAAATTTTCGAAGAATGGTTTACCACGTATTTGACCCATAAGAGCTTGAGTTATACATAATCTCCAAAATATTTGAATCATAATTAGTGGGATTTGGTTGAATACCTAAAAATTTTGATCATAGTTTTTTCTATACCCTAGAGGAAGGGAATATCATCGATGATGTTTTCAAATGAAAATTATGACCTATTACATGATAGAATCATCATAACAGTGGATCTTGATGACTATTTTCCCACACTTTCCTATTGGTGTTTGGAAAGTAGGGGATGTGGAGGTCTTGAATTGTGTTCAATTTAACTCTTATATTTTTTATATGAATCATTATGAATAATAGAAATATATTGAATTCCATATCATTATATATTATATTTGGTGGAAATTCTTTTTCAGAGTGTTCATTCTCTATAGAGGGTATTCTATTTTTTCAAAATCACCATGTTTTTCTATTGTGTATGAATAAATCTATGATAGGATATTTCTATAATTCCTAGTTGAAAATTCACTCAATAAACATGATTTTGTTTTATGACATGTGGTGATGATTCTGGTATCCTGGTATGAGATATCTATAAATTTTGTGGTTGGATTTCCACATACCCCAAGAAGGATGAATTAAATATGGATTAAGTTAAATATACTAATCAAATGGGATGATTTCTTACCTATACATGCTATAAAAAGTCGAGGAGTTGGGAAATCCTTATCTGATAGAAATTTTTCATTTGAAAAAAGTTCTATCTATTATTATCTCTGATTGGGATACTCATTTTAATTCATTATTTTGGAGAGGCCTTCGGGAGGCACATAAATATCATATTTTTTTGAGTATGTCAAACCATCCATAGATTAATAGATAGATAGAGAGGGATATACACATTATTGAGGATATGCATTGTACCTTTATCCTTAATTTTTTTGGGGCTTTAGATGACCACTGGTAACTAGTTGAGTTTTCTTATAAAAATAATTTACAGTACTTAATTATAATTTTTCATATTTATTCCTTGTATGGATTACCATGAGAATATCCATTGTGTTGGTTAATTATTGGTAAAATTTCATTTTTTGGATCTAGCTTTGTCACACATATGATAAAAACTATTATATTTGACTTTTAGATAATGCTGATGGATGAGAGATGGTATAAATATTATGATGATCCTTGTCTAAGACCATTGAAGTTCATCATTGGTGATCGTGTGTTCTTGAATGTTTTAACATGTTTGGATCATCAATGTCTTGGGAGGAAAGGGAATATTTCTTCTTATTTTGTGTGACATTTTTAGGTTCTTGAGAAGGTGGGGAAAGTGGCATATAATTTATAACATCTTCCAAATTTGTAATAGAAACAGATTATGTTCCATGTACCGTATCTACAAAATTATCATTCTAGACAAACTTATGTTTTTAGTTGGAGTGATGTTGACATTGAAACAGATTTATCAGTGACTGATCATCTAGTCATGATATTTGATTTTAAAACCACGGTACGTAATAATAAGGTTATATATACATTTAAAATGTTATGAAAGAATTATTCATATATTTTTGAGTCATGGGAGAGAGAGGAACTGATTAGAGAGTAATAACCTCATCTATTTAACCTGGATACTTAATGACATGATTACTGGGGAAAAACCGTTTCTATGTTTTGGATGTTGTAACATCGTGTATCAATTTTTTGGCACTCCTAAACCCTTTTTTTCTTTCATGATTTAGTTTGAGTTCTTCTCCGGTTACTTCGGGTAAAATTTTATATACTTTTGAAATTTGGGAGTTATGCATGGGTTGCGTATGATATTTCCAAAAAGTGCACCAAAACAATAAAAACCACGAAAAACCATGAATAAGAGGTTTTCATGGTCGGGGAATGGTCTAAAAAACAATTCACCCACCAAATTGAATGAATGCACTCCCTTAGAAGGGCACACAGTTTGGGAACATAGTTTTCCAAAACGTATATCCCTTCATAGCATACCATATGCACATTAAATATTTTTCAATAAAATAATTACAAATTTATTAAAACCTTATATAAATTCTTGATCAATCCTAACTCTATTTATTAGGGTTTCATAGGTATTGGAGTCACTCAATATACATGTTGGCTCATCTAAACCCCTTAATAGGTGGACTGAAGCACACAAAACATCATTCAATTCCTCTTTGGTATGTGATATTATCTTGTTCCTTTTCTACACATCTTCTTATATAATTATTCTATAGGTTTTTTATATAATTATGGGTTTTATGGATTTAAATAATATTTTTAACCTTTATTATAGGTTTGTTTTTGATATATATATTTTCATTGGTCATCGTTGGAAAATTCCATTGTGTGTGTTGAGTAATGTGATCTAAGTGACAATGGTACGTAGTTGTCTCAATTGTTTACCAATTTTATAAACAAAAAATTTCATTATTGTTGAAATTTATTTCAATTAATTTGTGAAAAACTCAATTTTTTTATAATTCTAATTTTATTTTAATTCATATAGAATTTTGGAGATTAAAATGGAATTGGAAATTATGGTCTGACTTTAAATAAGATGAAATTGTGAAATTGGATTATGAAATTGAAATTAAAGTAATATGGTTTAAATTTACTTGATTTGAACCAATTAATGGTTTTATATTGAAAATGAATTCATATATTAATAACCAATTTTTGGGATTTAGAAGAAGATTGGGAGATTGAAATGAAAAATGGAGAAATTTTATTTCAAATTTATTTGAAACAATTTTCCTATTATTTACTGACTAACTTTGAATAACAAAATTTGGGGTTGTTAGTGGTTTATTTTTAAATAGCATGCTAATAAGGTAATTCTAGAGAAACATATTGATGTTGAAAACTAGAAAAATAAATTTTGGAAGATCATATTATTAAAAGAACATTGATTATTCCTATATATTCTAAGAATGTTTGATTTGTGTACACCTATTCCATGACCAGTGATATGAGAGTGTGAGGATCCTATAACATAAAATTATTATATTCTAGGCTAGATGACAGTGTTTCTTATTTTCATAAAATTTATACATATTTCATTGATTGTGAATATATATCACTCTTGACTAGTGATTTATATAATCTTCTTTATTTAAAATGTTTAATTAAGCCATTACATATAGTTTTCCAATCATTTAAATTAAAAATAATGGTTTGTTTTAAATATTCAATTTTACTTCCCTAAATCTTATGTAATAAATTGAAATCTTGATTTGGTTTATTATTATATAATCTTAGTATAGAGAACTTTGTGAGACCCTACTGGGATTTTATCTCACACACTCCCTTTTTCGAATAGTTTTTACAGATTTTTCTGCTACCAGGTTTGAGTAAAGTGAATGATCCTCTTGGAGGATGTGGTTATTCTTGATACATTTGGTTGGAGTTTTGATAGCTTTAGGATGTTTATGTTTTATCTCATCTATTTTTTAGTACATTGATGATATACTATATGGGTTTTGTCAAACCTATTTGATTTCATGTAATGTCTCCATTAGTATTTTTTATTGAGAATATTGATATGTATGTATTTTCATTTACTGTTTTTTTGGGAATCATTATTTATCTCCTTATCTTGTATGATTATTAGTGATAGATTCCAACCCATGAGTATTAGTAATTCCCTCCAGGATATGTTTTTAATGGTATAAGTATCAGGAAATCGAGGTATCTGGACTAGTTCCTGACAGTTTATGTCTCAGTACATATTGAGGTAATGAATTGACATGGTTGTGGTTTTTATAATATAATTCATGGATTTTAGTGGTTATTTTTTACATCATAAATATTTTCCTTGATTGGGTTTATTCATAATTTGACATATGATATTTACTTTTTCTCAAAATTTTATTACATTTTTACTAATGGTTAATCAAAACTGATATTCCATATGCTGATACATATTTTTTCTCTTATGGATAATGATTTTTTTCATTCGACTCGGGTTTTATATAGAATGATTTATGAAATGATTCACAATTAATGAATAATGAATCTTTTTTATATGATTATATTATGTTATATCATTTCACATTCACTATATTATCATACCCACATCCTTATATAATGCTCACTTAATATCTTCAACTATTAATTCATATTTTACCCTAACAGATTTCTCGATGTCACCCTTCTTATGTTTCTATTTGAAATGGTTATGAATTATTGTATTGTGTAGGAATGATATAGATCATTAAAATATGTATAAAATATTTTGGGAGGTGTTGAAAAAATGTTATGAAATAATAAATTATTTTTATATTAAAGAAACCCACAATATACATAAATGGAATAATATAATAATTTCATGATTTTGATAATACATATCATAAAAAACATGTAAAACAAGGGCATAATGGTTTAGTGTCTTAATGATAAGCTATATAAAAACGTTTTTTATAAATCATACATAAATTTGTTCATAATCATGCCCCTATAGTACATTTTCAGGACATCCCACATGGAATAATGTTTTTTATAAGATGTGGGACAGGAATATAATAAGGGGTGATATCGAATGCCCAATAATGGGAAAAAGTTTCATATCATGATGGTGAACATGAGGAAGAAATATATGTTGTAATAAAAAATCAAAAGACCATAAATGATAATCCTAAAACATATTAGAGAAATAAAATTTCATTAAAAAATAGTAAAGAAGCATAAATTATATGACCTATATCAAGACACATCTCAATAATCATATACTTAGTGGGAATGAAATAAATGTGCATAATAAATATGAATTTTTAATTACTAGAATATATATTTTTTAAAAAATTATAATGCTAAAATTAAAATAAATTGAATTTTTAGTCATGTTTTAAGAAGAAAAAATTAGGGATGAACTAGGTTTTGGTTATTTACTAACATTGACACATTACCTTATAACAAACATTAAAATTTATCTAATTTAAAAGAATTATATCAATGATATATATTAATTATAAAAACCAAATATACTCATAAAATATAAAATAAAACTATCCATCTATGGATGTGAGGGAAAATAAAATATGTTTATTCATGGAGGCGGTAGTTTTCACAAAGAACGATTCACCATTTTTTCCATAATTGAAATGGAAAAGGTGGTTAATAATTACCCAATAGCTATAATAAAATGAAAAAAATAATAATGATACTGATTTCATATTTTTTACATATTGATATTAAATTTAGGGAATGATAAATGAACCTAGAGAAATAGAAAATATGAGAGATTAGGGAATTATACCTCTCTTTATGTATTATTTCCTTTTCTAGGGGACTAACAATTTAATGGATGGTCTCTTGAGAATAACAAAATCTTTTTATGGTGTATATGAGCATGTAAGAGGTGTGTGGGATGTTTTTTGTCTAAATATAATATTTTTTGTGTTATGTTGTGTGAGGAGGGTATACCCCCATTAATAATTAAAAATAGGCAACATTTTAGTAAATACTCAAAACATTTCAATAGTGGGATATAAATATCAAGTAAAGTTGATAAATAAAGGTTAATTAACACTTATTATAATAGATAAGGTTAATAAACACCTCAAAAATTAAATTAAAAATATTTTTAACATGTTGTTCCCTTTATATATTAGGTTACTCAATAGTACCATTTTGGTTTTAACCATGGAAATAAGTTTTTACCAATGTAGTTTAAACTTGGCAACCAAAAATAAAATATTTCTTATTTTATTATTGAAACTATTTATTATAAATTTTAAATAAAATTTCATTGATTACAGTTTGGTGGTGATTTAAAAAATATATATATAATGTTTGGGAAACTATTTTTTGTAAAAATATCACTTATGTTTGAAATTGTTAAATATGATTTTATAAGTAAAAAATAGAAATTTCAAAATTTTAAAGTCACTTATAAAATTAATCTTTTGTTATATAAAAAAATATTATAAGCTTCACATTTTTTCTAATTGAGTCAGTATTGATAGCTAATTTTAATTTTTTTATTCATATATATATATATATATATTTATTCTATTATAAATGTTTATACAAGAAAACTATTAGAATACCATAAAATGGTATATGTTTTTTTCTTTTTTATTGGTGATGAGTTTGGAGAAAGACACTAAACATAGAATTTATTTAAGGTGGGAAATCTCATGTCATTACATATTTTGGGGTAAATTTTGTTCAGTTGAGAAAGTTGTATTCTTTTTTAGTTAAAGAATTTTTTAAATTCTAATTAACTCCAAACCTAATATTTAATGATTATATAATTAATTTAATGTTAGAAATTTATATTTTAATAAAGATATTATATTATGGTTCTAGGGTCTCTCAATTCATATTTAAAAAGAGTTTATATAATCTTTTGTGTAATAACATTAGAAATTAATGATATTTAAGAGTTATGGAAACTATTATGGGTTGATGTAATAACCTGAGATTTTATTAGATATATTATTTTTAATTTCATTGATTCCTTCTATTGTATGCTACACCAATTTTATTTTGCGCTATAGACAACACAGTATTAGTTTGTAGTGTATGCAACAGTAAACTTGGCTTTTTTTCCCCAAAGTTTCAAGTTCTTTTGATAGAATTTATCTCACAAAACAATTAGTATATATTTTTCAATGTATAAATAAAATATGTTTGTATTATGTTCTACGAAACACAAAAGAATGATTCCACTACTCACAACACTGACATGTCTTGTGTTACACACATGAATGACCTTCCACAATAGCTTGCATGGTACTCAATACCAAGTTTCACTAAACAACAATATATTATTATAATATTATTATAAACTAGTCATTATGAATAGTATTAACCAAATTTTTAATTTTACAACTTTATCATTAATCTTACACATTTTCAAAACATGGTATGAGAACAAAATCAAATTTTCAGATAAAAGAAGTATTTTTTAAAAAATGCAGTTTCTATTCCCATTTATGGAGTACTGATTTTAAATATAGTTTTTGACATGATTATAAGTTCATTTTGAAAAATTAAAATTATTCTTTGGAATCATGATATATAAATTTACTTTCGATAAATTTTTGATATTTTTCTGATAACTTTAATATTTTTATGAATAGTAAAAATACTCTAAATTTTAATTAAAAACATCTTTTTTCATCGAAATAATATATATGGTTATATTATAATATTTAATGGTTTTAAAGTATAAATATAATATATTTTTACCATTTAATAAAATGTATGTAATAATAATTAATTTAACATTGAATTCATAGGTTAAATCTTTTCAATCTATTGTAATGTTTTAACTTTTAAAACCCATTTTCTCAACAACGAGATTAATTTTAAATTAATTACTAAAAAATAGGTGGTTTGAATTGGAAAAAATGGATTCTATATTTGGAATAATGAGGTCCAAATTTTTTAAATAGGTAACTTTTTATTTTTACACATTTTGAATAGTAACTGCGGTAAATTTTATTTATCACATTTAAAGGTAAATTAGGAAATTAAGGGAAACAATAATATTATCAAATTACCCTAAGACTTTTCATAATATAATCAGATGATTATATTGTATCCTAAAATATACTTTGGTCAATATGGTATCTATTAGAACCCACTTTTTTTTATTAAGATATTTATTTTATTTTATTTAAAGAAAAGTTAAATATGCCTCACTTAAACTTTCATAATTAAATTATTTTTAATATAAAGTTATTCTGAAATTAGATTATAAAAACTCATTTTAAAGCTAAAATGTTTTTATTTATCATGGTAAATTATTTTTAATTTTTAAGAAATATATAATTACCTTAAGATCTTATACCTTAATGATGAAAAAATTATTTATTTTGTGAAAACCCAGTTCAATAGTTTTTATTAAAATAATAATACCCATAAAAAGGACTAGACACTTGAAAAAACATTATTGTTTGAGTATATATATATATCCTAATCATACAATGGTAGACTTGGGGACCATTTGGAGACTTAAAAAATAAATTATGACATTTATATTATTTTATTTTAAATGATGTCAAAGTTGTCACCATCATAATTTAATAAAGGAAACATTTTATAAGATGGGTGATTTGGAATATAAACTTGACTAAAAGTATTATTATGAAATATATTAGATATATATTTATCAGATGATTTTATTTTTAATTCTTATGCAACAAATAAGTATATTAAATAAGTATACAACAATGTTGTAGTGGTTATTTTATTATGATAAATATCAAATAAATGGTTTCAAAAATATTAAAATAAATATTATATGAACAAATTAATGTGATCCAATTATTTTTTAGATTAATAAGACATTTTTTTATCTATTAAATATATTTTTTTATAATCTATCCTCTATTTGGATGTTATTTAAAATCAAATAAATGAATAGTGTCAAAATTGAGATTATTGATATTTTATAAAACTAACATGTTATTAAATTGTTTAAAAATCACCAAAATATTTAGAAATTTCCAATTGAAAATTATATGGTCTCCAATGTCATAAATTACCAAATTATAGAAAATTAAAAACACATAAGTAAGTATTTATAACTATTTTAAATTTAGAATATTATGACCACATTGAAAATCAAATAGATTAAACAAGGATAAATCAAAATAATAATGATTAAAATAAAATCAAAACATGTATAAATTTTATTGGTTGATGATAATAAAACCTTATATCATCCCATCCAAGATGTTGAGTCATTTTAGAGGTTTTTATGTGGGTTTTTTATTATAAATTAATATTTTTGAGGTGTCCAAAAGTGTCTCTCTCCTCTCTTATAAAAGGGAACCTCCTTCATATCCCCTTTACTCCACTTCCAGGTTTCAAACTCGAAAAAACCCTACCCAGTTCCCTTCTCAACTTCTATAGAAACATACTATAGGTCTTGGGATTCTTCAATGACAAAATTTAGTTCTCTAAGAGTAAGTTTAGAAGAGGCATGTCGAAGAAGAGGTAATATCCTTTACGGATTCTTTCAAGCTTGTTTCTTCTTTTACTTATTCTATATGAGTTGTTTCATTATTAATTAATAACTCTATTATCACAGGTATACTTATATGTTATTATGAAAATAAAAAAACCTTATTCCATATTCTATGCATCCTATGAAAAATGAAATCACCACGCGTGCGTACTTATGACATACCGTCTCCACCCCATGGTGTGATTTGTTTTCATCACCAACATACTTGGATGAGTAAAATTATGAAAGAGATAAATATATATGATTGTTATAAAATAATATTTAATCTGAATTATTATACACCATAAAATTAAATATAATTCCACAATCATGGGAATGATATCGTCGCTCGTGCATACGTACGGCTTACCGTTTACACAATGAGATGAGATTCATTATCCATGTTAACCATTAAAGAATGATTATAAAGTATATATTATAAGCCCCCAACCTTAAACATTACATAATCTTGGGTTATTTCAAGAATTCACATTGAGGATCTTTTTAGGTTTAGAGTTTTAGAGAATTAGATCATAAATCATGCAATAATTCCACATTTATATAAGGTGGTTACATCAAAGACAATATTCATTTTTTCCACCAAAGAAAACATATTTAAAACAAAACATGGTTTCTTTCTTGACACTTCCTCAACACAATAATCACATCATGTACTTTTCCCTTGACCTATTAAAAACATTTCAAAAACATGGGATGAGCATAAAAAGCTTAGTAAGGGATATAAAAATACGGAAAGGAAACATTAGTCCAAGTATACATAAGAATAAATGAAATCATACTTTACTCATAAAACATAAGAACATTATCATACCTCAGGGAATCATAATATTTAGGAATAACTCATTGAAATCTTAAGACATAAAGGTAACTTGAGGCATTCATAACATTCTTACATAGGGAGTAACACATATGGTTACGTTTGGAATACCCATCACAGTATATTCCCTAAATCTCTTCGGTGAATCCTTAGCGCTTAACTCCATCGCATTACCCAATGCATTGGAGAGCTATCTCGGGCTCAATCACCCTTAGTTTATCACGAAACCACCCATCTTCATAAACAATGACCAAGAACCATAACATATTCGTATCACATAAAACATGCATAAAGGAAACATAACATTTCCATATTTCAATTACAAGATATCAATACAACACATTGATATAATAAAAACATTATCAAAACCATTTTCAATAACAAAATAAATGAAAAGTAAAACATGGTATTTATTTTTCATTTAAAAAGTTAAGGCTTGTAGAGGAAGCCAGAACTCAAATAATGGTCACGGCGGTGGTGAAGTCGTTGTCACCGCATACGTAAGACAAAAACATTTCTTTTGTCAATTAGTAAAACGCTTAATGTAAAAATATTCCTTCTGAATGAAATTAAATGTCAAAAGGGTTTATTATACAACTAATAAAATAAGGTTGTATATAAATCGATGTATTCCTCAACGAAAGGATATTGAGACGAAGTCCCCTACCTCAAGTCCGACTTGTTCTCTTTGGTTCATTACATTCCTAAATAATAAACTTAGGTCAATTTATAATTTCTTAAGGGATTCCGTTAAATTTTATTATTAAATTCATATCACATATTATCATGTTATAATAATTAGTAATTATGTGAGTTCATATCATACGTTTTGTCATTGTTCGGTACATGAGTAAAAAATGAACTTGTTTGAAACGAATTGCCCATGTAGTAATAATTACATCATCTAAAGAATAGTATTAATGATTTAAATATCATATATATCCAGTATATATTCATTTTATACTATTCCATAACATTTCGAGATAAAAAAAAGAAATGCACCGTTCATGCAGACGGTAGGCCGTATGTACTCATGAATGCTACTTTCATTTCTTTGTCATATTAAAGGAATTAAAACTGAATGAGAAATATATATATTATAGTACAAGTATAATATATATGTTATATTGGTATCATAAGTTCATTAATTACATTCTTTATAAATTCCATGTTTGTCATGAACGAGTCACATCACTTGAGGGGGTGGTAGTCCACACTTCCTCATATGAAATTATCACATTTGCACAACATGAAAAGCATAAAGGTATGATTTAAATATAAAATACATAAGCATAAAGAGGACATAAATATAATACATATCATATATAAATATAGTTCCATCATAATGGCCACCATGAAAGGTGTTAAACGAATATTGAACAATCATCATTTCGTGAGGCAATAATTCACCTCACACAGAAACAGTATGTTCTTTAACCATTAGACAAAGGTGTGTATGAGTGTAGGTAGAATTATTGATATAATAACATCCAAGTATATTGAGGATAATGTTATTATATTGTGATAAAATAATAAGAATTATGTGGTGATTGATGAAGGAAAATAAAAGGAAGAAACTCGAGAGAAGACATTCCCTCTAAATCGGGTAACTCTTTTTTATTTGAGCCAAAGGATTCCTTGGGAAGACTTATGCACAAATTGAGGCTTCTAAGAGTAATAGTGTTATGAGTAGAGATAATATGAGAATATTTTGGATGATCCAAGGGCTTGAGAGGTGTGGGTAAGGGGGGTAGAGGTGGGGGCCTTTTATAAGACGGAGGAGGGTCATTTTTGGAAATTCTTGAGATGTTACTTTATTATAAAATTGTTTTCGGATTTTAAAGGTCCCAAAATGATATATTTAAAGGATAAGGTGATAAGGGTTAGAAATCCACCCATTCAATAGGTCCTAGAAAAATTTAAGTCTTATATTTTACCTTATCTTTTCATTTTATTTAAATCGTTCATTAATGAGGTAATCACTGCATCATCATCATGTCACAAATAAATTTATTTATTTAATGTCTAAAAATTTTAAAAAAATACCATGATTTAGGAAATATTTTTAGCTTTAAAATGACTATTTATAGTCTAAGGTATCATTTATGTAAACAAAATTATTTTTTTTACTTAGGATATACAAACCTTTGTTATATTTCTCTCATTTTTAATAAATAATGTCATAAATGTCAGTATCACACCCATGTGACTCCATGGGCCCTAAAATGAGGTAAAAAGATTCACATGGTCAGAAATGACTAAAAGAATAGAATTTTGACACATTTTGGGATCATTTTATATTATTATGATATATGTTTTTACCCTTAACTACCCGATTACAAATTAATCACAATAATTAATGATAATTACCGTCATTAATATTCATAATGTCCAAAAAACAAAAGAGTATTAATTAAATAAGATAGAAATTATAATTACCAATATGTAATTAATTTTACCAAATTCCAAACATAGAGATTGAAGTAATTAATTAAAAAATAATTCCCATTGTCAAAACAAATAGCGTGTTTTTAAGAAGCAATATCTATCAAAAGACTGACAATTGTTTATGTCCAATTTCAAAGTGAAATTAATTATAATGACCATAATTGCATTAAATGGTAGAAATATATTCAAATTATACTTTAAACCCAATTAAAAAGATAATATATCCATATAATTAAATTAGATGAAAAAGCAGTTTTGAAGTAAAATGCAGTATTTTTCACTATTCATTAAAAAATCAACATTGTCAAAAAAATACCAAAAATTTACCTAAAGTAAATTTAAATATCCCAATTCTAAAGAATAGTTTTATTTTGACAAATAGATCTTATAAAATTGTCCAATGTTATATTTAAAAATGGTTTTCCATCAAAAGGCGGTAAAACATTCTTTTAAAAATATTAGAGTATTTTATGCTTAAGATTGGATTTATTCTCATATTAAGGCTCTAAAATATTGTCTAATTCATAAATAGACATAGATATAAAAATATATTATATTTTAATTACTTAGCATGTTACATACTTCCCCCCTTTAGGAAATTGCATCGCTGCATTTTATTTACTTATCGAATAAGTGGGGGTATTTATCCCTCATTGCATTTTCAGATTCCCATGTTGACTATTCAACTATATGGTTTTTGTATAGAACCTTTACTTGATGAATAACCTTATTCCACAACACTTGCTCTTTATGGTCAAGAATCTGGATCGGTTGACCCTCAAAAGATAGATTCTCTTTCAGTTGAACTACCTATGGACTCAAAACATGAGATGAATCTGGCATGTACTTCCTTAACATTGAAAAATGAAAAAAATTATGTACCTAAGATAAACTCATTGGTAAAGCCACTCGGTATGAAACTGATCCAACTCTCTCCATAATTTTATATGGTCCAATGAACCTTGGACCCAGCTTTCATTTCTTACCAAATCACATCAGACTTTTCCATGGTGAAACTTTTAGGAAGACATGATCACCTACCTCAAAAGAGAGATCCTTCCTCTTATTGTCTGCATAAATTTTCTTCCTACTCTGATCTATTCTCATGTGTTTCTATATCTTCTGACCTTTTTCTACAATATCTTATACAAATTCTGGTCCCATCAACTTCCTTTCACCTACTTCATCCCAAAAATCTAGTGTTCGACACCACTTCATATATAATGCCTCAAATAGTGCCATCTGTATACTGGAATGAAAACTATTATTATATGAAAACTCAACCAATGAAAGATGTTGGTCCCAACATCCCTGATAATCCATTGAACAAGCACGTAGAATATCCTCCAAAGTCATAATTATTCGTTCTGACTGCCCATCAGATTGAGGATGAAAAGCTGAACTAAAATTTAATTCAGTACCTAATGACTTATGAAGGCCTTTCCAAAAGTTAGAAGTGATTCTAGGATCATGATCAGATACAATGGAGAGTGGAACTCTATGTAACCTGACTATCTCTTTATGATACAATCGAGAAAGTTGGTATAGGTAAAAAATATCTCGTATAGAATGGAAATGAGAATATTTAGTCAAGAGATCAACAATAACCCAGATTGCATTATTACCTCGAGGTGTCTTCAGTAATCCCACAATGAAGTCCATGGATATATTCCTCCATTTCCTATCTGGCACTGGCAAAGGCTGAAGCATCCCTTTTGGTAACTACCACTATACTTTAACTTATTGACAAGTAAAACACTTCAAAGTAAAATAGACAATATCTCTTTTCATTCCATCCCACCAGTAATACTCCCTAAGATCCCTATACATCTTAGTACTGACTGGATGAACTGAAAATGGAGAAATATGAGATTCATTTAACAACTCTCTCTTCAACTGTGAATCACAAGGCACACACAATATTTTCCCAAATCTCAAAACACAATCATTATCAATGTTGAATTCAGTTAACATACCCTTCTGAACAAGCTATACCTTTTTCTGCAACTCACTATCTTGCTTCTGTGCTTGCTTAATTCTGTCTAATAGAGAAGATTTTACTGATACCTGAAACAAAACAGAATAATTTCATGCACCAACAACTTCCAAGACAAAATTTATCAAATCCTTAACCAAAGGATCACGTTCCAAATGTAATATGGTTAATGAAGCATTACTTTTTCGACTTAAAGCATCTTCCAATTTATTTTCTTTTACTAGGTGGTAGTGAATCGTGCAATCATAATCCTTGATTAATTCCATCCATCTCCTCTGTATCATGTTCAATTATTTATGAGTGAATATATACTTTAAACTTTTTTGATCAGTATATATTTCACACTTTACAACATACAAATGATGCCTCTAAAATTTTAAAGTAAAAACAACAGCAGCTGATTCCAAATCATGTGTAGGGTAACTTATCTCATGAGTTTTCAACTAATGTGAAGCATAAGAAATTACCTAATCATTATGCATTAGGACGCAACCAAGTCCTTTCAATGAAGCATCACCGTTGATAACAAACTCACCATTCCTGAAATTTAGTGCCAATACTGGAGCATTTCACCAATCTTCTTTTCAATTCCTAAAAACAATCATCACAATAATTTTTCTAGATAAACTTAAGACCCTTTCAAGTTAGCTTAGTCAATAGGCTGAAAAAACATGCAAAATATTTAACAAACCATCATTAATATCCTGCCAAACCAAGAAAACAATGAATCTCGATTATATTTATGGTTTTTGGCCATTCTTTAACAACCTTTGTTTTTGTAGGATCAATATTTATTCCATCTTTAGAAACAATGTGACCAAGGAAATAATTTTGTGGTAACCAAAACTCACACTTGTGGAATTTCCCATAAAATTTCTTTTCTTTTAAGGTTTGAAAAATAACCCTTAAATTAATTTCATGCTCCTCATTACTTTTAGAAAACACCAAAATATCATCAATGAAAACAACCAAAATCTTATCCAAGAACTCATGGAAAATTATATTCATAAGGTCCCTGAATACAGCAGGTGCATTGGTTAACCCAAAAGGCATAACTACAAATTCATAATGGCCATATATTGTATGAAACATGGTCTTCGGAATATCTACTTCCTTTACCTTCAATTGATGGTACCCCGATCACAAGTCACTCTTTGAAAATTACTGAGCTCCGTGGAGCTGATCAAACAAATCATCGATATGAGGAAAAGGATATTTGTTTTTAATAGTGATGTTATTCAAGGCTCTATAATCAATGCAAAGTCTCATTGAACCATATTTATTTTTAACAAATAATACAGGATCTCCCCATGATGATGTGCTAGGTCGAATGAAAACTTTTTCTAATAAATCTTGAAATTGCTCCTTCAACTCTAAAAGTTCAATTTGAGCCATTCAATAAGGGGGTTTTGAAATTAGCTTAGCATCAGGAATTCAGTCAAAATTAAATTCAAATTCCTGATCTAGTATTATTCTAGGAAACTGATTTGGAAAAACATCAGGATAGTCATTTACCACTGGCATATCATTAATCTAAATAGTTCCTTTGTTTTCAATAATATGTGCAAGGTAACATTTATTTCCATATTTTACAAGTTTCTTAGCCTCTTGATATGTTATCAACAGTGAGGGTTCATTCTTGTCCACAAACTGAAAGTCTTTCTGAAAATAAACTTCTTTAGCACTACAATTAATCATAGCATGGTAAACAGAGAGCTAATCCATACCCAGGATAACATCAAACTCTACAAGAGGAAAAAAATAAGGTTTTCAAGTAGATTATTTCCACAGATAAGTATAGAAAGATTATTATACATTATTTTTGCCTTAACTTTTCCCCCAGGTGTTTTTACCACAAGTTCAGGAGTCATTTCTTGAGATGGAATTCTTAATTTACTAGAAAATTTTTCAGAGAGGAAAGAATGTGTAGACCCTGAATCAAACAAAACTTTGGCATAATCTGAAAAAACAAACAATGTACCTGATACCACTTCATTTGATGGCCCAACATCTACTGAAGTAGTGGCAAAGGATTTCACCACACCTTTCTACTTGTAGTCTGACTACTTCCCATCATTCGAGCTCTTTGTCGAACACTCGTTTTCATAATGACCCATCTCATTGCACTTGAGTCACTTCACTAACTGTAAATCAGATTTGGTCATACCATTACCCTGATCTTTTCATGTGCATTAACGAGCCTTATAACCCATCTTTCCATATTAGAAGCACTTTCCAAAACTCAAAGTACATTCCCCATCATGATTTTTACCACATTTATCACAAACCTCAAAGTTAGTTTTCTTACTGTAAAACCTTTTTGAAGGATTCTTCACTTTCTCCTTCTACCTCGGTCTCTTATTCTGTTGGTTGTTATAGAACACTTGATCATCAAAAAACTCCATTTTCACCTTCTCAACACATCGAACAGGCTTTTCATAACTTTTGAACTCATGAGAAGCTAATGCCCTTCGATATTTTGGCTTTAATGCTGATTAAAAATGATTGATTTTACTATCTAGGTCTCTGATAAAATTTGGAGCATGCCTTTCCAATCGAGTGAACTTTTCTTCATAAGCAGCCAGTGAGTCGTCCACTTGCCTCAATTCCAAGAATTGTTTTTACATCTTAAGTCAAACAGCCTTAGGAAAATATTTCTCAAAAAACATACCTTTGAATTCTTCCCATTCAAGAGCATCAATATCATCATTGTCCCTGATATTTTTAACCATCGACCCCCACTGATCTACTTCACCCTCTAAATGGTAAACAACAATACTAACCTTTTGATTGTATGAACACTCCATGACATTGAAAATATTCTCAAGTGCTTTCATCCACCCTTCATCTAGCACTGGGTCAGATGATCCACTGAATGATGGGAAATTTTTCTTCATGAAATGTTCCACCACTAACATGTTCCCCTATGGAGGATCTAGTTAATCTCGTTAATGGATACCACCACCATTTATCACTTGAGTCAACTACTCCATTACTGCAACAAACTGTTCACTTCCAATTCCGACCATATCAGGGTGCTGATTTGCAAGGTAATTTTTTTCTGTATGCCTTCCAATCACTACTTCCCTGTTTCCTCTACGGAAAACCATTCTGAACAAACATATCTTAGATGAAGAAACATGGTAATCTTCAAATTCTATATCATTTCAATTAGACCATAATGTGTAAAAAAAATATTTTTGGATAATCATTTAATATAATTCTAAGTCCAAAAGTTATCTAAACCGACCTCTGATACCAACTATAAGGCCCCAACCTTAAACATTACTTAATCTTGGGTTATTTCAAGAATTCACATTGAGGATCTTTTCAGTTTTAGAGTTTCATAGAATTAGATCATAAATCATGCATTAAATTCCAAATTTAAACAAGGTGGATACATCAAATATAGTATTCATTTTTTCCACCAATCGAAACATATTTAAAAAAAACTTGGTTTCTTTCTTAACACTTCCTTGACACTATCATCACTTCATGTACATTTCCCTTGACCTGTGGAAAACATTTCAAAAACATGGGATGAGCATAAATAGCTCAATAAGGGATATAAAAATACGGAAATAAAACATTAGTCCATGTATACATAAGAATCAATTAAATCATACTTTACTAAATAAACATAAACACTTTAACATACCACATGAAATCATATGATTTATGAATAACCCATAGAAATCATAAGACATAAAGTTAACTTGAGGCATTCATAACATTATTACATAGGGAGTAACCCTCATGGTTACGTTTGGAATACCCATTATAGTATATTCCCAAAATATCTTTAGAGAAACATTAGCGTTTAACTCCTTCGTGTTACCCAATTCATTGGAGAGCTATCTCGGGCTGAATCACCCTTAGTTTATCACTGAACCACCCAACTTCATAAACAATTCCCAAGGACCATAACATAATTGTATCACATAAAACATATATAAAATAAACATGACATTTCTATATTTCAATCACATGATATAAATACAACACATTGATTTAAAAAAACACTATCAATCTAATTTTAAATACCAAAATAAAAGAAAAGTAAAAACATGGAATTTATTTTTCATTTAAAAAGTTATGGCTTCTATAGGAAGCTGAAACTCAAATAATGGTCACGGCGGCAGAGAAGTCATTGTCGCCGCATACGTAAGACAAAAACATTTCATTGTTCATTTTGTAAAACTCTTCATGTAAAAATATTCCTTTTGAATGAAATTAAAAGTCAAAAAGGATTATTATGAAACTAATAAAATAAGGTCATATATAAATTTAATTATGCCTCAACGAAAAGAGATTGAACGAAGTCCCTTAAATCAAGTCTGACTTGTTCTCGTTCGTTCTTTACATTCCTGAATAATAAACATAGGTCAATTTATAATTTCTTAATGACTTCCTTTAAATTCTATTATTAAATTCATATCACATATTATCATGTTATAGTAATTAGTTAATTATGTGAGTTCATATCGTACATTTTGTTGATGTTCGGTACATGAGTCAAAAATGAACTTGTTTAAAAAGAATTTCCCATGTAGTTATAAGTACATCATCTACAGAATGGTATTAATGATTTAAATATCATATATATCTAGTATATATTCATTTTATACTATTCCATAACCTTTGTAGATAAACAAATAAGTGCACCGTTCATGGAGATGGTAGGCCGTACGTACGCATGAACGCTACTTTCATTTATTTGTCATATTAAAGGAATTAAAATAAATGAGAAATATATATATTATAATTCCAGTATAATATATATTTTATATAGGTAACATAAGTTCATTAATTACATTCTTTATAAATTCCATGTTTGGCCAGAACGAGTCACATCACTTGAGGGGGCGGTAGTCCCCACTTCCTCATATGAAATTATCACATTTGCACAACATGCAAAGCATAAAGGTATGTTTTAAATATAAAATACAGAATCATATAGTGGAAATAAATATAATATATATCATATATAAATATATTTCCATCATAATGGACACCATTAAAGGTGTTAAAACAATATTGAATAATCATCGTTTTGTGAGGCAGTAATTCGCCACCCACAGAAACAGTATGTTTTTTAACCATTAGACAGAGGTGTGTGTGAGTGTAGGTAGAATCCTTATCATAACAACATCCTAGTATATTGATGATACTGGTATTATCATGGGATCAAATAATAAGAAGATATTAGTGAGTGAAGAAGGAAAATAAAAGGAAGAAACTCGAGAGAAGACATTACCTCTAAATCGCGTAACTCTTTTTGATTTGAGCCAAAGGCTTACTTGGGAAGAATTATGCCAAAAGTGGGGTTTCTAGGAGTAAGAAATGGATGTGTAGAGATAATATGAGCATAGGTTTGACGATCCAAGGGCTTTAGTGGTTTGGGTATGGGGGTAGAGTTGGGAGCGTTTAATAAGAGGGGGGAGGGTCACTTTTGGAAAGTCTTCAAATGTTAATTTATTATAGAATGGTTTTTAGATTTTAAAGGTCCTAAAATGATATATTTTGAGTATAAGGTGATAAGGATTCTAAATACACCCATAAAATAGGTTTTAGACAAGTTTAATTCTTATCATTGACCTCATCGTTTCATTTTATTTAAATCGTTTATTAATGAGGTAATCACTGCATCATCATGGTGTCATAAATAAATTTATTTTTTTAATGTCTAAAAATTATAAAAAAAATTCCATGATGTAGGAAATCTTTTTAAATTTACAATTAATATTTATAGTCTAAGATATCATTTATGTAAACAAAATTATAATTGTTTTATTTTGGATATGCAAACCTTTGTTATATTTCTCTTCTTTTAAAAAAATAATGTCATAAATGTCACTATCACACCCATGTGACTCCATGGGCCCTCATGTTCAGTAAAAATCTTTCCATGGTCGGTCATGAATCAAAAAAAAAGTATTTTGAAACATTTTGGGGTCATTTTATATTATTATGATATTATTTTATTACCCTTACCTACCCGATTACTAATTAATCACGATAATTACAGATAATTACCGTCATTACTATTCATAATGTCTAAAAACAAAAGAATCTTTATTACTTAATTGCGACATTATTATTAAAAATATGGAATCCATTTTACCAAATTAAAAACACAAAAATCTCAGTAATTAATTTAAAAATTATTATCATTGTCAAAACAAATAGAATGTTTTTAAGAAACAATATCTATCAAAAGACTGACAATTGTTTATGTCCAATTTCAAAGTAAAATTATTTCTAATGATCGACATTGGATTAAATGGTAAAAAGATATTATAATTACACTTTAAAAACAATTAAAAAGATAATATATCCACATAAATAAATTAGATGAAAAAGCAGTTTTGAAGTAAAATGCAGTATTTTTCACTATTGATTAAAAAATGAACATTGTCAGAAAAATAAGAAACATTTATCCAAAGTAAATTTCAATGTCCCAATTATAAATAATAGGTTTATTTTGAAAAATATATCTTATAAAAGTTTCAAAAGTTAGGTTTAAAAATGGTTTTCCATCAAAAGGAGGTAAACCAATCTTTTAAAAATATTAGAGTATTCTATGCTTAAGACTGGATTTATTATCATTTTAAGCCTCTAAAACACTATCTAATTCATAAATAGACATAGATATGAAAAAATATTATTCTTTACTTACTTGTTATGTTCCATATATAATAAATAATCATGAAATATATGAAATAATAATGATAATTTATTTATTTATTTTTCATTTACTTACTTCCATTCGATTTAATAAGGAAACAAAAACAACGTTCATACATACGTACGACCTATCGTCTCCAAGAATGATATATTTCATTAAATTTATAAATCTATTATATATATTTATAAATAGAATATATATGATATATAAATCATGTTTTACATTTTGGAAGTAATTAATCATGATCAAAGTAATCATATAAATAATTAAAAGTCAAAACATGTACGATAAATAAAATGATTTTACCGAAAACATTGCTTTGACATGGAATTGACAAATCAACGGGTAATATAAAGTCATAAGTGAATAATATATGATATCATAAATATTATTATGGATATGTTACAAGTTAATAATATGTTTAAACCCACTATTCAGGATTTTCAGACATATACAGAATAAATTGGATCTAAGGTAAGGGATAATTTTGAAATCTCATTTTTACTTGAGATTGTTTATTCATCAGTATTTCCTAGGGATATATTTATCATCCATGCCCATGTTTTATAGATATGTATTCATAAAATTTTTAATATTATTATACGTGTTTTTAATGTCATTTTGACCATTTTTTGACTTTTACCACATGGTATAGAAGGAATCTATCTTTTGTTTACCATACGATGTACTTTTTGAATTTCACAGCAAAAATTACGAAGAATGTTTTTTAACTTATACAGCATGAACAAATTTTTATGATTTCATAGAGAATTATTTCGATGAATCATCCTTTACAAGTTATCAAATTTATTTCCAGTTAACTTCTTTTATTTTAAAATTTCATGACATATTGTGAAAAGAAAATGTTTTGAAGAAGAAATGATATCTTCCTCATGAACTATGTTGAAGTGTTTATCAAAATTATTTTCCATCTAAGATGATATTTGGTTATGTTTCTATCCCTATTATTACTTTTATTATAATTTTTTATGACGAAATTATTTTTATGAAGTCCTTTTATCTTATATAGATTATGTTATAATGGCATGATGTTTAAGAATCCCATTTTATTACAAGGGTTATGCTATGATGTATGATTTAATATTTTGTGGCACACATAAGAATGGTTTCATTATGAGATAGGTGAGACCTATATCTCCCTACAATGAATTGGGTAAAATTTTATATCTCTTGAGATAGTCATGGTTGGAACGACAAGTAAATATGGTTTAGTAATACAGGGTTGGAACAACAAGTAAACCCGATTCAGTAATGGACTTCATCCACTATGATGGTGTTGGAATAAATGCCTTGGCTACTATCAAAATCATAATATATGCTTACTAGTTTTCCAAAATTACATGTTTTATTCCAATTATATTCTTTCATGGTTAATGTTCCTTTAGGATCCATTCCCTATGTACTGACATGTTTTATGCCATTGCTCAGGATTTTGATGTTTAAATTTCATTTTCATGTTTTTACGTTCAAATATTTACGAATTTTTTTATGTTATCTATGTTTACCCTTATTGATAATTTGAGATCACCCTTTTTATGTTTTCATTTTCCCAGGATATAAAAAAGGTTTTAGGTATGAAAACAAAAGGGGATGATCTTTATGGGAGATGTTGAAGATCTTTCACCATGATTAGAAGACTATGTTTTGAGTTTCAAAAGACAATAAAATATTACAGTCCTTGGGTGTCTGTTTTTATTATGTATTATGTATTCTTCAAAATAAATGTAACGTCCATATACATCATGCTTTGGTCTCTATAGTTGTTATCAGAGGGAAGGTTTAGTCAACATTTACAAGGATGCAAAAACATTAGTGAGATCCCTAGAGTTATTTCTAAGTTATGTCTATGGATGTACCTAAGGTTAAGTATAGGTATAGGTTACAGTCCTAGAATTATGATAACAATCATTAATAAACTAGGATTAAAACTAAGATGTTAGAGATTGAATTTAATATCCTATGATTATGTTTTTTCCTAGTGTGATTTTTGCCTCTCACACTATTCTTTTTGGGTTTTAGAAAATGTATAGAAACATGAAGATTCATGTTAATGGAGAATATTATAGACAATGTAATAATATTATTCATGAGAAAGCAAAGGAAATGGGATTTTGAAGGAGAAACATCATTTTTATGCCTTATCATAAATATCATAATTTGATCACCAATATCATGTTTTGTAAGTTTTTTGACTCAGCTAATAAGATAAAGATGAAGTTTCATGATGATCATAGAGTAATGAAAGTTCAATTTTCTTCATATAAATCATGGGGGAAGAGACATCAAGGAGAATGTTTCAAAGTGAGTGGAATATGCTTTGGTTGTGGAAAAGGACACCAAGTCAGTAATTGCAAAAGAAAAGGTTCAATTTACAGGATTGACAAGGATAATGGTATTTCTAAGACATCAAAAATGGTTAAATTTTTTAAATTTGGAATGTATGGGAATTATAAAAACCAATTCCCTATGGGAAAATATTAGGAAGATAATCAACATGGTTGTATGGGTAGTATTTATGTAGATGATGATGAAAAGACTACAAATGATATATGATATGAAAAAAGTGTTGATGAATAAAATGACGAAGTTCTGTCAATGGTTTAAGAAGATGGTGGAATGATTGCATGTTTATCAATAATAATTTATGGCACTATAGAATAAAGAAAAGTCTTGGGATTTTTTCTCTATCGTTTTTCCTTGAGTATTTGAAAGTACCTATAACCATGAAAAGTGATTGAAATATTTGTGGAAAGAATATGATATGTGCATAATGAAGGGATATGGATAAAAAAATATGATTGATAGTATTAAAGATCTCATGAGTAATAAATGGACAATGTGATATCTTGGTTTGAGTATATTGATTTTTTTTGGTATTTTTGGAGAGTGGAAATAGTTAACCTTTGACAGAATTCATCTTTTCATTAAGATTATATGGTAATACATGTTTCAATAGAATACATGATTAATGTATTCACATGTTTGGAATGTGACCAACAAGATATATCTTGTGATAGATGAGGGATAAATGATGGTATTCACATGTTTGTTATATGACCATTCTGATAATTGTTTTCTTTATACTGTGAGATTGGACATAATTATTTTGGACAAGCCTAAAGGTTGAATGGATTAAGTTGTACATCCTATAGTATTTTTTAAGGCTAGAACTTTTATTTCCAATATTATTTTTGGAATGTTATAATAGTGTAGTTTTATACGAATGGAAAACCTATAGGATTGGTGACAACCCATCGCATTAGACAAGTCTGTGGGAATTGAACCCACAACTGAAGTGCGACATGCCTTTATCGTCTACCACTTTTCTAAAGGAAGTCCCAAGTTAGTATAAATTAGATTTATTTTATTAAGACGTATGATAGATGAAGTATATGTCCATTTTTGGAACCATATATGAAAATCTCACCATAGATGGACTAATGTATATTTAATATCTTGTGTTAAACTTTTTATAACTGAGATAGATGGAATAACCTATCATTATATCGCATGATCTGATACCAATTTAGTAATGAAAAATTCAACTTCATTTCTTTAAATAAGAGATGAAGTGGAAATTGTTCATGGAATGAGCAACGATTATATTACACTGAAATCACTTAAGTATTTCTCCTTATGAAAAAATTAATCAACTTTAGGTAAATGATCTTGAAACCCAAAAATGTTATCCTAGTACCCTCATATCTGATGAATCATATGGTAACTTAGATCATAAAAAATTTATGGCTTTGTGATTGTTGGATTTTTCATAGCCATGTTCTCTACCACTCTTCATCAGAATTTTATGGTTATATTTCTCTTACATATCCATGTTTTTAATTCCCACCTATGCTCTCCTATGTGGAATACTGGTTATGAGTTAATTTGGGTATCCGTTATGTTTCAAACGTTCCTTTTTTAAAATGAAGTTTTAGTATTCCTTTTTATGACGTGGGTTTCTATAAAAGAAACTTTCCAGTAGTAAACCATTTATAACCCCGAAGAATTTCGAGGGCGAAATTTATTTTAAGGGGGGTAGAATGTAATACCCTGAGATTTTATTAGATATATTCTTTTTTAATTTCTATGACGCCTTCTGTTGTACACTACACCAAGATTATCTAGCGCAATACACAACATCGTATTATCTTGCATTATATGAAACAATATACTTGGCTTGTGTTACACCAAATTTCAAGTTCTTTTGATAGAATTCATCTCACAAAACAATGAGAATATATTTTGTCCAATTTATAAATGAAATAAATTTGGATTATATTATACGAAACATCAAAGTAAGCTTTCACTACACAAAACACTGACATGGCTTGTGTTACACGCATGAACGACCTTCCTCGATAGCTTGTGTGGCACACAATACCGAGTTTTACTAAATAATGATATAATATTATAATATTATTATTAACTAGCTATTATGAAAATTATTAACCAAATTTTGAATTTTATAACATTATAATCCATCTTACACCTTTTCTAGAACATGGTATGAGAACAAAATAAATTTTTCGAATAAAAGAAGTATTTTAAAAAAATTGAATTTTTCCACCTTTTGTTGGCGCACCCATATTAAATCTAGTTTTGGACGTGATTATAAGTTTAATTTTACAAATTAAAATTATTATTCTGAATCAAGATATAATAATTTACTTTGGATAAATTTTTGATATTTTTCTAAAAACATTAATATTATGATGAATAGTAAAAATACGCTAAATTTTAATTTGAAACAACTTTTTTCATCAAATTAATTTATATTGTTCAATTATAATATTGAAGCTTTTTAAAATATAAATAGAATATTTTTTTAGCTTTTAATATAATTTATGTAATTAGAATTAATTTTAAATTGAATCCATAGGTAAAATCATTTCAATCTTTTACAATGTTTTAACTTTTAGAACCCGTTTTCTAAACAACGAGATTAATTTTATATTATTTACTAAAACTTATGTGTTTTGAATTTTGAAAAATGGATTCCATATTTGGAATTACAATGTCCAAATTGTGTAAATAGGAAACTTTTATTTTTAGATATTATGAATAACAACTACGTTAAATTTTATTTACCACAGTTATAGGTAAATCTGGTAATTAAGGGTAATAATAATATTATAAAATTACCCTAACACTTGTATTCATATAATTGGATGATTATATTTCATCTTAAAATATACTTGGGTCTAAATGGTATCTATTGGGACCCACTTGCGTGTGATTAATACATTTATTTTATTTTATTTAAATAATAGTTAAATATGTCCCACTCAAACTTTAATAATTAAATTATATTTAATATAAGTTTATACTGAACATAAATTTGATTATAAATACTAATTTGAAATATAAAATGTTTTTATTTATCATGGTAATTTATTTCTAATTTTTATGAAATATATAATTACCTTAATATCTTATACATTAATGATACATAAATTATTTATTTAGTGAAATATCAATAATATAGTTTGTATTAAAATAATATTACCCATCAAAAGGACCAAACACTTGACCAAAACTTATTGGTAGAGTATATAAATACCCTAAGAATCCAATGGTTATCTTGTGGACCATTTGGAGCCTTATAAATGATATTATGACATTTATATTATATTATTTTAAATTATGTCAAAGGTGTCACCTTCATAATTTAATAAAGAGAACATTTTAAAAGTTCGGTGTTTTCGAAGATAAATTCGACTAAATGTATTATTAATAAATATATTATATTTATATTCATCATAGTATTTTATTTTTACTTTTTATGAAAAAAATAATTATATTAAATAATTATACAACAATGTCGCAAAAATTATTTTATTAAGAGGAATATCAAATAAATGGTTTTAAAATATTAAAATAAATACTAAATGAACAAATTAATGTCATACACTAATTTTATTTATGAATAATACATTTTTGGAATATATTAATATTTTTTCGAATATATATTCTCTTTGGATGTTATTTAATTTCAAATAAATGAATAGTGTCAAAATTGACACTAGTGATATTTTATAAAAATAACATATTATTAAATTGTTTAAAAATCAAAAAAATATTTAAAAATCACAAATTGAAAATTATATTGTATCCAATGTCATAGTTTATCAAATTATGGACAATTAACAACTCAAAAGTAAGTATTTATAACCATTTAAAATTTAGAATATTATTTCCACATAGAAAATTAAAAAGATTAAATAAGTATAAATCAAAATGGTAAGGTTTAAAATAAAATCAAAACATGTCTAAATTTTATTGGTTGATTAGATTACAACCCTATATCATCTTATCTTATATTTGGAGTCATTTTTTAGGTTTTTATGTGGGGTTGTATTTTATTGTAAATTAATATTTTTGAGGTTTCCAAAAGTTCCCATATCCTCTCTTATAAAATGACACCTCCTCTTTCTCCCGTTAACTCCAATTTGAACATTAAAAATCGGCCAACCATTACCCATTTCCATTATGAACATACCTAGAAACATACTATAGGTCCTATAATTCTTCAACGACTAACATTAGTACCTTATAAGGAGGTTTAGAAGAGGCACGCCGAAGAAGAGGTAATATCCTTTACCGATTCTTTCAAACTTATTTCTTTTTCTACTTCCTCTATATGACTTTTTTCATTATTAAGTAAAAACAACATTATCTATTGTATACTTATATGTTATTATGAATATGAATCCATCATATTTCATCTTCTATCTATCCTATAAAAAATGAAATTACCAAGCGTGCGTACACACGACTTACCGTCTCCACACCGTGGTCTGATCTGTTTTTCATCAACAACATACTTGGATGAGTATAATTATGGAATACATAACTATATATGATTATTGTAAAATTTTATTTAATCTGAAATATTATAAACCATACACTTAAATACAATTCCACAATCATGGGATTGATATGGTCACTCGTGCATATATACGACTTACCATCTCTATGACGCGATGAGATTAAATTTCCATGTTAACCATTCAAGAATGATATTAATGTATATATAATAAATAATAATGTAATATATGACATAATAATTATACTTTATTTTTTTATATTTCATTTTATTACTTCCATTTGATATAATAAGGAAACAAAACCAGCGTTCATGCATACATACGACCTACTGTCTCCATGAACGGTGTATTTCATTCCATTTAACAATATGTTATATATATTTATATAATGAACATATATGAAATATATATCATTTTTTTTATTCTAGAAGTAAGTAATCATTATTTATGTAATTATATGAAGAATTACAAGTCAAAACACATATGATAAATGAAACGATTTTACCCAAAACGCTCCATTAATATGGAATTGAAAAATGAATGAGTAATATAAGGTTGTAAGTGAATAATATATGATATCATAAAAATTATTACAATTATTTTACAAGTTATTAATATGTCTAAACCCACTATCCAAGTGTTTTAGACACATACATAATAAATTGGACATAATGTAAGGGATAATTTTGCAATCTCGTTTTTATCTGAGATTGTTTATTCGTAAGTATTTCCAGGGGATATATTTATCATCATTATCCATGTTTTATAAAAATGTTTTCATAAAATTTCTAATATTAATACATTTATGTTTAAATTAATTTTTACCCTTTTGACTTTTACCACATGGTATGGAAGGAATCTCTCTTTAGTTTACCATACGAGGTACTTTTTGACATTTTTGGAAAATAGTATGAAGAATTTATTTTAACATATATGACATGAATGGATTTTATGCTTTCATAGTGATTTTTTTCCTTGAAGAATACTATAAATTTTATAAAGTTTATTTTCTATTAAATTATTTTATTTTAAAATTTCTCGACATATTGAGAAAAGAAAATGTTTTTGAAGAAGAAAGGACATTTTCCTCAAGAACTAAGTTCAAGTGTTTTATCAAAATTATTTCCCATTTAAGATGATATAAGGTTATGATTCTATACATATTATTACATTGATTTGATTTTTTTATTATGGAATTATTTTTAGGAATTTATTTTATCTTATATGGATTATGTTATGATGACATGATGTTTAAGAATCCCATTTTATTAAATGGGTGATGCTATGATGTAGGATTTATGATTTTGTGGCACACATAAGAATGGTATCATTATGAGATGGGTGGGACCTATATATCCCTCCAATGCATTGGGTAAAGATTTATATCTCATGAGATAGACATATATAGAATGATATGTAAATCCAATTAAGTAATACAAGAATGGAATGACAAGTAAACCCGGTTCAGTAATGGACTTCGACTACTACGATGGTCTTGGAAGAAATGCCTTGGCTACCATAGAAATCCTAATATATGATTTTTAGTTTCCCACAACTATATGTTTTATTTTAATGTTATTATTTGATGGTTAATGGTCCTTTATGATCCATGCCTTACGTACTTCCATGTTTTATGTCATATATCAAGATTTTGATGATTTAATTTTATGTTCATGTTTTTATGATAAATGTTTATGGATTGTTTTTTGTTCTCCATGTTTTCCCTTACTGAGAATTTGAGCTCACCATTTCTATTTTTTCTTTTCCCCAGGATATAAAGATAGATTTTAGGTAAGAAAAAAAAGGGGAAGATCTTTATGGGATATGTTGAAGATCTTTCTGGGATATGTTGAAGATCTTTCACCATGATTATAAGATTATGTTATGTGTTTCTAAAGACAATGAACTATTACAGTCCTTGGGTGTCTGTTTTTGTTATGTATTCAATATTATAAAAAATTAATGTAATGTACATGTATTTCAATCTTGGGTCTCTATATTTTATATGTTTAAGGTTGATTATAAGTTCAATGGAATAGATATCACTTTCGATGTATTATGTAATTTTATTTTTGTTGGATTATTGATTTTTTGGTAGATGTTGATTGTGTTTTATGTAGAATACTTGATTAATGTACATATAAACCTTGAAGTTGATTTTTAATTTACTATTTAGTAAATTATGGTTTCATGAGACTATATGATAACTTCTCTTGGTAATATATTTTTACTAATATAGATAACCATTTGGATAGAAAAGTGATTTAATATTAAAAGAATTCTTGCTATTTTGAGAAATGATTAATATATTTTTGGGGGTATATTTGATTAAGTTGTATGTTTATTGGTATGTGTTCAATATATTTTAGGGATAAGGATATATATAATTTTAAGAGTGGTGGTTTTTATTTTTAGGTACTTAGAAATATCCTGGTGAATTAAGCTAGTCTAATTTTTTTAAATTTAGTAATTGATATTCAGAGGTAAAAAATAAATTAAATCTAAGTTGATCATTAAGAGAAATGAAGGTGTCAAAAGATAAAAAATTATATGATTGATTTTCCATGGTAATGTGTTTATCAATTACAATAATATATTCATCCTGAACATTTCATGTAATGTAGAGAATCTTATTAGCTTGAATATGAAGGGAGAAAAGTTCACATGGTCTGAAGATTATTAGATAGAATTTTAGGAATGGAAATGGAGGTTATACTCAGTGTCATTCTTGATTATTATTGAGCATGGTAGAGGATGTATAGTTTATTATGATGCATTAAGAATCAGTATGGGAGATATATTGGTGCAACAAGAATGAATCATGGAATAATAGTCTCATCAATCGAGGCCTCACGAGTGTAATTAATTACTCATGATCTTTGATTAATAACTATTTTTCATGCCTTATGTTTATAGAGACTTTAAGTAATGGGATAACATCTCATGGTTTACATAGATAACAAGAGCCTATTATACATATTATATTAGTATAAATTGAACATACAACAATGCATATGGTTCAAATATCATAAACATTTTGACAATGAGTATGCTTAAATTATAATAAAACACAATGTAGTTTTTGATTCATGAGACAAAATACTGAAACTCAAAAGGTTTAAAAAGATAGTTGTGAATTGAAAGTTTTGAATACTATTTCACAAACTCTTCTAGATATTGAGTAGGGTCATGTCAATCCGATAATTGTAGCATTTTTAGTTACCTCATCACATCTAGATCAGGTGAATAAGATAAACCTTTTACAACCAAAAGGCTTGGTCATAAGGGAAAGTGTTTCTGATGAGGACCCACTGTATGGTTTCATCTTTAATAAGGATGAGATGGTGTATGTATATTGGAATTACTAGATTCTATGTAAAGGAAAGAATAAATTATGTTAGAATCTCACACATCCTAATGTACATACATCCTAAACATAACAATGTTTATGATGACTTAGCCCACAAATATTGGTGGTCGTGGATGAAAAAGGGGGTCGTACCATTTGTTACTTGGTGTTACACATATGAGATAATGAAAGTAGAAAACCACTTCCCTACTACCCTATTATATTATCTACCCATCTTGAAATGGAAATAATATGAAATCAAAAGGTATTTTAGGATAATTTTAAAGATTTCACCATGAGGTAGGGACGTCGTATAGGAGATAATGGATATGGTTATTAGGTTTCCCTCTTCCAGTATAATACCTAGAGAACTTCTCAGTAGAAAACCATGGGAGATTTTATGTAGAGATATGATACAACTTCATGGGATTCAAAATAAAATTTTATCAAATAGTGACACTCTGTTAACTTCTTTACTTTGGTAAGTCCTACAAATGAATAATAGTTTATGGGCTCATCTATGTACAAAATACAACCTTCAAAATGATTGATTGTCCGAGAAAAAAATTCAAGTAATGGAATATATGCTTCATGAATGTGTCGTTTATTTTTCAGGTTACCGGGAAAAAAATATTATTATTTAATATTTTTATTCTAATAAAAAAATCTATTTTATAATCCAGATGGATTATTATGAGGTATTATATTATAGGCCATATAGTTCACCTATATATTGTATAGTGGTAAGGGAGGTAGTATTACCTGGACCTTGTTTTATTCAAGAGACATTATATTAAGTATAATTTATCAAGAAACCTGTGAAATGAAAAAGTCTAGAAATAAGTTATATGATAATCACATTCTCTAAACAATGGAGATTGATGTAGGATATTGGGCATTCTTACAGGTATCACCTTGATTAGGCCATTAAAGTATTAGAAGGAAAACATAACACCTCGATTAATCGATCCTTTTTCTATCATGAATAAGGTAATGTTGGTAGCATACTAGATATTTATTCTTCAATTTTGTGGTTTTATATGTGAGGAATTACATGTTTCTCAACTCTTACATTATTAATCTAACCAGTATCATGTTTTTTATGCTAATGATGTTGAGTTAGAGGTTGATGTTTCATTTGATGAGTATTTAGTTTTTATCATCGGACATTGAATTAAAAATATCTAAGGTAGAATGAATTTTCCAGTTATAGTACTAAGGTATAATATTCATATATAAAAAGATATATGGGAATGAGTGTTCAATATAGATTATCTATGAATGAATGTTCTCAAAGAGGTAGTTAAACAACCATTGAAATGGAATCTATGGTATGAGTTGTCATAAGGATGAGAGATTATAAGATCTAAATTCATTGGAAAGGTATAGACCATAATAAATTTTAAAATCTCCATTTTTAGTTAAATATCATTTCTCATGGTGGTTTATTGGTTTTTTGGATACTTCATAAAGGATTGATTCTTAGAGATATGGTTTTTGGAGAAGCTGGACTAGGCACTAATTAGTGAAATATTTGTCTAACCCTTCAGCTATAACATCTAAACTAATAAATGAAGAGCATGGTTTGAATTGTGAAACATGTTTGTTTAATTATAGTTTTACAATGAATTTTTTTTATATGGTTATTCCAACCATGATCCTAAAAAATGTAAGTTTTAGTGCTCCTAGAAATTAGGGATTCACTGATGGAACATGGTTTTCCCAACCATGTGGAAAAACTACACACCCTATTATAAATATTTGAAATGAAATTTTTACAAACATTTTATTTAAAACTAAAACCTATTTGTTTAATTTTTTTCATTGTATCATGCATTTTGACTCTCCCTTTTCCCCACATGTTTGTTTCTTGTGTATCCCTCTCATCTGATATTTGATTCCTTTGATGTATGAAATGATAGATTAACCTCTGTAAGGATAGTACACCATTATATTATTTTCATGTTTTTAACTTAAATTTAAATATATTCATCAATTTATAATGTTTATTCCATAAATATAGTGATTTTTTAGTTTTCAAAATTTCACTCAATACATCCTAAGTCTGAGGTCGATACCTAATGAGGAGTCTTTTACTAGGATTTGGTTGGTGGTATATTACTTTTAATTAATAGTCTCAATGTTTATAACCTATTTCATTGTGATTTAATATGAAATTTATGTTGAATTATCCTCAGATGGGTAACCAATTAAATTAGTTCATTCGACCATTACTCAGACATGTTGTGTGGTTAATTGATTTTATTACAAGTTGATGACCTTAAATCAAACAATCCCCTAATGGTGTGTTTTCTTAAATGCCTAAGAAAAAATTACAAAGTCTATATAGCCAAACCACCTCATAAGTTGTTTTGAACTATATCATATGAGATTACTATAATAAATTAATTTATTAAACTACAATTTTTTTTACAAATTATGTTTTGTTATATAAATTTTTATGCTTTGAAACTACTATGGACATTGATAACATTTTTATAGGTTTGTTCTATCTTGATAAATCCCTGGATTATTGACTTGGAATTCCTTGGGAGAACTCATAGGTCTCCATATGACTAATTAAAGGGAATTATATGATTTAAAACAAAAATAAATTCAGTTTATGTCTTTGATTTTTGAATTCTTTATCTTGACGTTGATGATTCACCTAAAATATTCAGAAAAATTATAATTCATTGGATGATCTCCCTTGATTCAGTGTGATATCCATGGATAAAAAATGCCTTGAATTAAATCTATGGATAACACTAAATTATTTCCTTATATCACCTTGTACTTTTCCCATATTATCAGCTAGAATGACTTAATAGTGGAATGTTAATGGGTTTTCCCAATTATTATAGTCATACCCAATAGGCTGACATATCAGTTGATGAATTCTAGTGGGATTAATCTATAAAGGTCATAGATCCCAAGGTGATTTAATGAATATATTTATACTTACTGTACATAGATGCATTAGATATATTCCTTTTCTAACTAGTTAAAATATAATTTCATATACTCAGGGACATCCATCTTTGGAAAATGTAGTTTGGGTTGGCTGGGTGTCCTAGGAGGAACTCGATAAAGACAAGGTTTCTATTTATTTTTATGGATTTATTTATTATAATTAGGTACTATTATATATTATATTCATCGAAAATGTTTTTATTAAACATCATTAGTGGTGTCCTACAAAGTTTTACTCACAAAATATTGAGTATTCTATTTGGAACCCCAACCTATTTTATGGGTACAAGTGAGGAAAAAGGAAGGATCTCAACTATGGACAGTTGAAATATTTTTGGGTAGGGATAAAAAGACTATTCTAGTTCATGGGTACTCATTGATGTAGTTTATTTTGGTCTTATGTTTTATTTTTCATATCTATATTCTATTTATATGTCTACTACCATCTGTTTCCTTCCCCACTTTGTAAATTATCAGAATATAATATTTATATAGTATTTTTTATGAAAATATGTGTGTTGATTATTACAATGATTTTTTATTTCTATTGGAATATACGTTCTGATGCTTACATAAATACGTTTTGTTTAATCCGATAAAGAGGTTATTTTCCTCCATCATACCACTATACACCCTCACTATTAGTCGGTAGACTCTAGAATATAATTGGTATTATTGAGGCCTTATTGCTAACTATACCAGTCACATATCTATGAACCATGCATTGGATATTGTAATTAGAGTGAAAATATCCCAAATTCATACTAAAAGGGTATTAGGATTCTATAACTCTATTCGATATATTTCTATCATCATCTGGCTCCAATCGTTAATGGAAAAAAAATTCTTTAACTATGCCCTAAATGTTGGTGGTAACTAAAATGTATGACATAATTTTTTCATAACTAAATCCTTTGTTATATTTGATATTTAGTATCTCGATAAATTTATGATCTAGTGATTAGGTAGAATATGTAGTTTCAAGATCCATAAAAGGATAAACCTTTTTTCTATCATTGAGAGATAGATTTCACTGATACAGTTTTTCAATTTGAGTTTTCATCATAGGGGTTTCAAATGTATGAAGAACTAATTTGGTTTTCTATAACTCCATTATCAACTAATTTATCTATTTTCAATGTAAATCGATAAATTTTAAACAACCTTTCAATTACGATTCCTAATAATTAATGACAGGGGAAGTAGTCTTCATGGTCACTCAAACGAACCTCTTTTGGTATCATAATTATTTGAATCATAATCAATGTATTTTGAAATTCATGTGTAAAATACATAGAAAATTTATCTAGTTATAAAGAGAATACATTATAATTTATACTTATTATAGGTAAAAAATAACATTTCCCATGTATGAAACATTTTATTTGATCAACCATGGCACATGGTTGGATTTTTTATATAGGTAATTGTACCATAATAAGAATCAAATAAAGCGTTTATGTTTGATATATTTCTGATTACAACATTGATGGTTCCACCCACAGACTAGAGACCACTGATAGACTTAGTGGCGATGTGGTGATCAGTAATGTTGAAGGATGTCCCCATTGGACCTAGAGAAAGGGTGAATAATAAGAAAATTCCTAATCATTACAGTCTTATGTAATTTTCTATAAAGACGAAACCTGTAATAGGATGATGGTATTTAAAAATAGTGATTATATCTATGAAAATATGCCAATGTGATTTTTATTAGAATGTGATTGTCTCTTATGTGTCAAAATAATGAATTGGGAGACTCAACATGATACCCATTAGGAAATGGTGTTCTTTCATAGAGCAACACATTAATTACTATCTATAAATATTCATTTTCATATCATAATGGAGTGATCATTTATTTAGCAGGGATGGATTTTAATATATTAAAGAGATGATAAGTACAATATATGAGAATACCTTTGAATTTACTATTTTAATTTTGGGTTATGGGTGATCGATTTCTAGTTTTATCCCATAAGGAATGGATTTTACTTTTACAATGGTTATATTGTATATAATAAATGTGTTATGTGGGTTTAATTAGATTCCAAAAATATTTTTTATAGTAAGGTGTGGATTTACCAAGATCATTTACTAAAATTCTAGTATGAGAGAATGGAAAAACCTATTGAGCCTCAGATTATTTTATAAGTGCGTTATCATGTATAAGAAAACTGATTTCATTTGGACTAGTTAAAATATTTTAGTCCCAAATGATTCCATTATTGGGAATAAAGGAAACTATTTCAAAAAATTATTCTATCATAGAATTATTCATTATCACTATAACAACAATGATTTAGGTAAACTGGTGATCCTCATTAGAATATCCTCTCTTTTTCTGGGATTAGAACCATTCACATAACAACAGAGGAATATATTTTATATGGTTCTAGATTAGTTTTTTAATTTTCATATACCACTATTTCTCCTTTTACAACTTGTGTGGCTTACATTAGATATTTAGAATTTGATAAGAAAAAGGGTGTTTGGTTTGTGTTGTATAGTGAATTGAGGCCATGGTTGTTCAAGTAATTCATTCCCTGATAATGGAATGTATATGATTTATCATTTTTTGAACCCCCCAATTATTAAAATTTTGTGAAATCCCATATATCCCATTTTACCATTCATGTCTTATATTTTAGAGTTTGATTGATAGGAATTTATCATGATCCTTTTTAATATTCAATGGAAGATTACTATTATCAACAATATATTCCTATATATCATTGAATATGAAATATTCCTAGATCATTTAACATAGAATACGATGGTAAGGTTAATAAATTGGTTAATAATTCCAACTTATTTTATTATACTAATTTATTTCTATAAATTCAACCAATATATCATCTATTATAGAGATAATATGCTTTGGAACATGATCATTATAGAAGGAATAAAATGTTTTCTAAATATATTTATTGCCACGTCACCTATGCCTTATTATATTGGGTTTCAAAGAAATTTTTTCTGATTCCCTTGAATTCTTTATCTATTATGGGGGTACATCAAGATATATTTTTTGGTTCACTAAATAGATTCCTCTATATGTCCTGTTATAGTTAAATAACCATGGAACTCAGAGTATTACTTAAGGGAGTTTTTTATGGTTGAAAATTGAACCTTTAGGTTCTAACAATATATCCCTAGTGATTATTCACACAAAAGATGTATTTCTAGGTAGTATGTCAGATCCTTCTTATGGAAATCCAAAGTGAACATACATAAATACTACATTTATTAAATGGTTAAATTAATACATCTCACAAATGGTAACACATCCAAAGGATTAAAAGGTTTAGTGTCTTAGAGAATAACATCAAAAAAATTTATTTTAAAACACATGAGAAATTTTTTTATAATTATGAACATATAGACCTTATTCTAAAAAAATATGATACAATCATCTTCACAACCTAGGGAATTGAGACATAACAAATGGTTAGAGCTGAATGTTTATTAAAGGAAATTGATAAAATATTCATAACAATTAAATCATAAACACGATGGAAAACTTTTATAAGGGGGAAAATAATATATAAAATGATCAAAGGATTATAAATGAAGATAGTAGAACCTGAATAATTATTATGGATTAAGGAATAGAAACATAATACACAAGAATTGAAATAATAAATAGTTATTAGATGTATTTAAAAAATAAAAAAACCTGAAACCATAACGTAATAATTTTGAGTAACAATATAAGATGTAATATATTAAATATTTGTAACATATTGTAAATAAATCATAACATAAGAAAAAAGTAGAACAATCATATTCTTATTTAATCATAACATAGTGTAGAATGAATCACCACCCTATTCCTATAATACATTTATGTATATTTCCCCATCAGATTACCACATTGAAGTAATAATCCACTACTCGATTCCTATAATTATCTCATGAGATATAGAAATTTAGAAAATCAATTAGAGGGAGATATATTAAGCCACATATTATTATAAATACATATGAGTTCCACTTAAAATAAAATCATTCAACTTATCATAAATTAACCATGGGAATAAGATGGGTTTCAAAACAATTTCAAATGGTATCATATAAAAAACATCGTCATTTGATACCTAAAATCTAATCACTAAAAAGTTGTATTTCAAAATTTCACATATATAGTGATTGATTAACCATTTATCAATTTGAAGTGAATCCATTTAAAATAGTTGATATGTCATAAAATTATTTTTCGTGTAATATTTTTCTTAATATATCATTAAAATGAGGTTATTTTAAATTCACACTCCAAAAACAAATTTTTCATAAAATAGTGAAAATATTAAAAACTTACTTGCAAAAAATTTCAATAAATATACATTGATATAAAATAAAACATTTATTTAAATGTGAAGTTGACCAGATGAATCCCAAATCATTTTAAAGAAAAACATTTTAAATAATTTGATACTCCTTTATTGAAAATATTCATAGTAAAAATGGGTAATAAATATTTTCAATTAAAATTAATAAAGGGGAATATTTGGATAATTGGAAACTTTTTTTGATATTCTACATGAGGAAATGGAATATTGTAATGTACAAAAAACACAGATATGGAGAAAAACCCATTATAAAAGAAGGTGATTATAAAAAAACTACAATTTTTAATTGTATATTCATCCTAGAAGAAGAGTTAAATGTAGAAATTAATTTACCTATAAAATAATATGAAAATATTACATAATATCATCATGTTTTAGGATAATGAAATATTATAATATTATAATTTAAGGGGAGTGATTATGAATGAAGAAAAATATTTGATTCATGATAACCACATACCATTATTCTTGGTTAGTCAAATATTCTCTAACCTCCTATAAAAAAATTATAAGATTAATATATGTCATATCCTTATTCATGTAAATTAATTGTTTATATATTTCATTTATGATCATTTATCATGAATATATCAGTCTATCCTCACATTTTTTCCATTATGTGTTATTAGATTTAACTTCTTTGCACATAAAATACGAAATAGATTTTGGTTACCATTAAATGATACCAATTTTATCCTTTATTGTTCATATAAGGTACTGTAATTTAGGTTTTAAAATTAACTATAATTTTACAATCACAATATATAAGAGTTTTGTCATTTTTTAGGAATATGAAGTTGGTGGTGTAGTAGTATTTAGTTATTTAGTGATATTGATGGATTAACTAATGATGCCCATTATTTTTTGTGGTAAACATAAGGAATAATATTCATGATATTTTTTAATGATATATATTATATATACTAATCAAATATTATTTATTACAATTGATGAATGTGGTAGTGAAAAATTGAATATACCATTCTATAGTGGTGGTAGTACACATGTATGTATGGATGATGATTTGGTTTACCATAGAATGAGAGAATGAAGTAATATGGTTTATTATATAGTTAACTAAAAAGTATTTAAATATAATATTTTATATATTAAATTCTTTATTTGGACTATAATTGTATGGATATGAAGGAAAATGAAAGACGTTATGTAATGGAGGTGGTAGTCCGCACATACACATGATTGTTGTATTCACTTTTATTAAGGGGATGAGGAAAGGTTTTTATGTTGATTTTCATAACATAAAAACATTAAATAAATATATATATATATATATATATACAAATAATTTTTAATATAATATTTGGAAAAATAAAATATAAAAAAGAAATATATAAGGAAAATAGTTTGGTATATTGATCATATATTGAGAACTCGAGGTTTCAATTGGATGATTCCATGGAAGGGAATGTCTCAGGATAACCTCACATGAACATAAGCATATATTAGTGGAAGAAGATAATAATTTAATGAATGAGGTTATATTTTAATGAGTAAATAGAATATTTAAAGTGGTATTTAAAGGGTGGTGACATGCCCCATCTATAAGTGGTGAGAATAACATTTTTGTAAATATTTCAACTTAATATAAAGGGAGAGAATGTTAATCATGTAAATTAGGTCAAAAAAATACAATTATTTTGTTCCGATTGTTATAAATTCTAAAATAACTGAAACACTCAATGATAAAAATTTATCTAACCTGTTTTATTCCCTTTATCCCATGAATTATTACATTTTTCTATTTAATCTCTTACTGTGATAACTAGTGTTTACCCATGGAAGAAAAATATTTACCCCTAAAAATTATGTGGTTTTTATTATATATTTTTTAACCTTATATTCTAAACATGAAATAAATTTATTTTGATTCAATTTTTAAAATTCTTTAAAAATTAATATTAATATAATAAATGTAAAATAAATTAATATATTTTTTGATAAAAATATAATGTGATGTTTAAAATATAAAAAATATGTTTGTAAACTACAATAAATATTTTTAATTTTATAATCACATTTATAAAATACATATTTTGTCAAAAAAATGTTTCATAAATTTCTATGTTACACTTATATATCAATAATGACATACAAGAAATAATATCAGTCTATTAAACTATTCAGCTAATAAATTATAATTAAGTAAAATTATCAATAATTTATTATAATCTATTTTTAACATTATATTTTCAAAAAAGAATATAGATTTATCTATTTAATAATGTAAAATTTATAATTTTTTTAAATAAGAATTCATTATATATAGTTGATTTATTTTATTTAAAAAGGGAATTTTTAAGAAATAAGTGTTATTAACATTATATCATTTACTTTTATAATTTAAATAATGATAATATATTACATAGTATATCAAATTTAGAGTTAGTAAATTTAGTTATTTGGATTAAATAATCAATCATTTTCAAATTTTATTAGAGATGTAACATATAATTTTAATAACAAATCATTTTTATAAATTATCCTATAAATGGAAAACTTTATAGTTGATTAATTAATTATTATTTAATAAAGGTATTTATTATTCTAATAGTTTATTTAGTAATATTAAATTAATACATAATTTATCAATTTAGTTTTGTGTTTCATGTGAACAATGATATCAATGATAAAATTAATGTTGAGAAAAAATATATCCCAAAATCATGTGTCTCTAAATTTTACCCCTTTTAAGGAAATTTTTTCATGAATTTTTTGTTACTAGCTAGGAAACATGTGATAGTTATTTTTCCTCAATAAATTATTAGGTAAATATGTACCTTATTCAAAATTATGATTCCCCTAATGAACATTGAATATATGAGTGATCTTGTTCTACATCACCCTATCTTCTTTATCTATAATTTCAACTGGCTGTTCCTCATAGGATAAAACATGTTCGATTTACACCGATTCATAGTTTAGTGTATGTTAATGGTTTGGTCTTACGTCCAAAAATTTCATACATGGGACACATTATGTACTTAAGAGAGGTTTGGGGTTGTAAAAAAAGGATAGGCCTTTTACCAAACATGACCATGTTTGTCAAATAGATTAACAAACCTAGGTATCAAATTCTCTTTAATCCCAATTCACATAACCTACATCCATGGAGATGTCCAGAAGAATACATTGTTGATAACTTCAGACTCTTTATCTCTTAGATTATTATCTATGTTGTTATTATTTCAATTTTGTGTTGATTTTATATATTTCAAAAAATGGTTTAAAATATATATATAATCACATATAAAAGGTCATAACTTATCAAATTATTCCTTTAAACAACATCCCAGTATACTGGAGTTTAATATCGATTCTTAACCCAATCCTCATATATCTCCTTGTGGATGATAGAAATAATTTTTTATATAATAACTTTACCATAGGGAGGTGTTGATTTGAAAATAATTATAATTACATCCAAAAAAAATATCAACATATAATCTTATGATTGAATGGTCCAATAATACAATCATCTAATCTGAGGGTGATAAGTAGTTCTCAAACATTCCAACATTTCCAATGAATTTTGATGTCATTTTTGGAACGTCTATATAATCCATGGATCCGGATCAAATAAAATGGAGAGTGGAACCACATGTAGTCTTACCACTTATCTTATAAATATCTCAGAGTGTGTTTTAATAGATAAATCATATTTATCAATAATATAATACAATTATTTTCAACAGTAATTGACTATATGCTAAATATAATTATATATATTTTATGTCCTTGGTATTTCCATAATAAAATCAATGATTTTTAACATTTTGATACTGGTACCGGTAATGGTTTCAACTAACAACTAACAATTTTTCATTTTTCCGTAACATTATTGCATTCCAAATATCAATATCTGTATACCATGATATCCCTCATAATTTTATCCCCAAATATATTTTACCTTAGATCTTTAATACTCTTAAAACTATTTTTATGAATAGTGGAGGATGATATATGAGTATCATAAAAAATTCACCTCTCAATTTTTGGTTTTCATGGGAAATATATAAGGATTCAAGGCCTTATAACCTCTTCATCATCCATGGTAAACATTAAAAAATTCACTAAATTTTTATACTACTACAAATCATCATTATGGGCTTCTTTGATCCCCATGTTAATGGATAATTGAGAAATAATTTTAGAAATATAGGATTTATCTACTTAACTTAGGATTTATCTATAACAATCCTTGAGTATAGAGCCTTTCTGAAATTCTCATCATGTATATTAAAGAATGGCCCTTCTGAGATAGGGCATCAACCACCCGAGTTGCCTTCCCATAGTGAAAATGTGTTGAGTAGTCAAATTATTTTAACAAATGAAACCATAAAATTTTGTTCATATTAATATATTTTTTGTGAATATGTAAATTAAGCAATTATAATCATTATAAATTTCATATTTCTCATTAGAGAGAAGATCCCTTCAAATTTTTATTAAAAATACGACCACTATTATCTCTTGATCATGTGATCAGTAGTTTCTATTTCAAGTCATTAATTAATGTATAGAATATTAAATTAACTTCTTATTTGGTATAATATCACATCCCAAACCCTTCTAAGAATCATCATTCTATATAGAAAACGATTTTCTACTATAAGTTATTGTATGTGTGGGAATAATAAGAAATATCTTATTAATATTTTTAAAGAATTCCTAATATTATACTATACAAAGGAAATACACTCTATTCTATGTCAAAATGGTTAGTGTATTGGATAATCCAGAAAAATTTATAAAAAAAATCTCATAGAATATGATAATCCATTAAAGCATTTTATCTAGGTCACATTGGTTGTTCATGACCATTTTTTTATTACTTATAAATTTTGTGCTTATTTAGATATACATTCATTGGTGATAATGTAACCTAATAAGGATATATTTCCCTTTAAAAATTTACTCTTTATAACAATTTAAAATATTTTTCCCCTTTGAATAATTACCAAATTCTCTTCATGTTCTACCTCTATTTTAGAATATATGACAATTTCATCAATAAATATTACAAAAAAGTTATGGTAATCAAAAAATACATTATTCTGGAAATCCATAAATATAATAAGTAAATTTATATTCCCAAATTAATGAAATATAAATTCATGTTATCTATAACATATGTATATATATTCCTAGTGAATATATTCTATATTTAGAATCATTTTTTTATATTCATATCAAAGGATAATCATAAAGAGATATTGATCTCATTGAAGTCAATCAAACATATAATCAATACATGGTAGAGAATATTTATAACTGATCCTGACCTTATTATGTTCATGATATTAAATTTAGAGTCACATTCAACCATAATTATTCCTGAAAAAATTAAAAATTGAACTCTTGGGATAATCACTCAAGAATGAAATGGCCATAATCAAATTCTCTTGAATTTTCATATATAATTATTCTGTCCTATCAGGGGTTATTTCTAAATAAATATTTGAGATAGACACAAAATTAAGTATGGAATCAATTATATACATAACCTACCACTCTAGAGAAATACCCAATAATTCAACTATAAATTCATTGTTATATTCCATAACATTAGGTTTATATCAATTTTGAAAAAATCCTTGATCATTTGAACCAAGAGTCCATCAATATGCAGTTCCATAACTAATATCCTAAAATTTCCATTAGAAGGTATCTCATAATAATCATTTTATAAGCACATAATGTTAAAATGGTTTGGGATATACAATAAGACCTCATTTTATCAATAATTTATATTTTCTCTACGTAGGGGTATCCAATCCGTACAAAAAATCACATAAAATTAAACTAGGGTAGATGAACTAGATTTTTAAGAAGTATATTCCCAAAATTAATTATCAAAGAAGGCTTTTACATATTAGATGTTAATATTTTTCATCATAGGGTTTTCATAGATAGTTCATTATCTATGGTTTGAGGTGGTAAATCAATATTCATAGAAAACATGCATGATATAAATGATAATTATGATCTAGAATAAAATAATTTATTTTCATATTTAACGTAGATAATGAGTATATATTTCATGAATTTTTTATCATGTTCCATCTCCCATCGAGTGATATCCTAAAATCATACTCTCTCTTTTTTTGGAGATTTATGTGGAACATTTTGTTCAATTGATATTAGTTTATGGTAGTTATTTTGGAAGATTCCAAATTTCTTTCACTTGAATCATTGAAGTGTTGGTGGAACAATGGTCAACCAATTCTTATACAATATAGTGTTTTCTAGTATATTATCACTAGATATAATGTTTTTAATAACATTTAATACCCCACCACACTTGAAAATTTTTATTTTTTTCCATTAAAGAAATTAATCATGTTCCTCCTCCCATATTTATGACATATAAATAGTTGGACATTACTTACTCCATGAGGATTATCATTAAAGATTCCACGATCCTCCACCATTTTTTATTATCCCTAAGATAATTGAAATCCAGAATTCCCAACTTCATCTTTAATGCACATAAAACATTGTTTTTATTTATTGTCAAGTATCCTATTGATAACTAACTTTAATGAAATGGTTTTAAGAAGCCAAATAAAATACCAATCATGGTTTTGTGGTTCAAGATATGAACAGAGGCATACCTCCCAAGACATGATTGGTTCTCTTGAAAAGTTCAAATAAAAGTATCTTTATTTTGTTTCATATCTATCAATTCCAACTCTATCATCCTGAGAAGAGTTTACTGAATGTGGTTGATAAAGAATAATTTTTGAAACTCTTCCCATTCTATAAATACAAATTCTTCTTTCCTGACTACATTCTTAATGGGGTTAAACAATTGGATAGTATCTCTATCAATATTATAAAAAACAAAAATTACCTTCTCATGATCTATGTATTGGATAATGAAAAATATATTTTCGATCACATTGATCCATTTCAATGAAAGAAGTGGATTAAAAGATTCATTGAATGAGGGTGTACTTTAATGCCTGACTAATTTGAAAAAAATATACACCTTCATTCGTAAATTTTATGGGTTAATGCGATTCATATTATTATTTATATCTTATTTAAATTTTGTGATAATTTCTAAGAATAACAACCAATTTGGTATGCAATTTAAAAAATTTCAACATTTTCAATTTTACACATTATTTTCTTGGATCATCCTTGTTCAAATAAGGAAATATAATAAAATAATTCTTAGTCATATAATTTATAAAATAATCTAAGGGAAAACTATGAGGATGGAATAAATAACTCATATATTATGTGAAATCATTATCCTAAGACCCTATATGGCTAAATATTGGCTATCCTTGGTAGTTTATTTTTAATTACTGCCTAACCTAATTAGATAATTTCAAAACAAAATATTCCATTGGAAATTTTAAAAATATTATGATCAACTAAAAAATATTCCCTATGTGTCTTAAACATGGTGTGTATTTATTATTCTTTCTAGTTCACCAAGTGATGATCATGTTAAATTTAAATTTGTAATTTTTATGGTTTTTAACCTTATGTGCATATGTTCTTGAGCCATAATCGAATTATATTATCTATATAGTGAATTAATTTATCAGATAACTAGACAATCTACACATTTCCAAAATTTGAAAATGTTATTCTATAATTATAAGCACCTATATGGTTTTTACTATTGTTTGGTAACCCTAATAATAATGGATAAAAATGTAATCTCCAAGAATAACTAAACCCTATATTAATTCAATATTGAGTTACCAAAACTAAACATACATAAATATTACATGGATTCCATAGTTAAAATAATAATTATAAAAGTTGAAACACAATCCCATGAAAAAAAGGTTATGTGTATTGGAGACTAACTACAAAAACATATTAGTATAAAATACTTGCAAATATTTCTCTATAACTATTTTCCTTTATAATATTTCTTAAACATTTAATATTAAATAGTCCTCTTAATGACCTAAGGAATGAAATGTTAAGAAATGGGGGGTGTCTTAATTCAGTATATGGTAAACTTTTAACTTAATAAGAACCGTTAGATCTTGAACATGAGGGTAAATATGAGTAATGGAGAAATTTCAGAGAAAATTATTAGTGGATTATATGAAAAAATTAGAAAACATAATTTATCATTATTTCTCTTGTCATAGAAACATAATAACAAAGAATGATTATAAAAACTATCCATTGATGCCTATAATGTAATTTAATTAAAATATAAAATCATAACATAATAAATATTACTGTTTTATAAATATTTAAAAAACATGAAAATTTTATATGACTTGAATGTAAATAATAACATAGAAAATTTATGTGTCATAAAAAAATAAAAGGTAAGTATATCATAGTGGATCCAAAATCTACACCTGATTCCCATAATAATTTTGAGAAGAAATCCATACATAATTCCCATAGTGGAGAAATAATTCCTTACTTGATTCATATAGATACATCCAAATATATAAAGCCAAACCAAATAATTAGAGAATGATATAGGACACTACCAGTCATCATTGGTTTGTTTGTGTTCCACTTAAAAATAAATCATTCATCATATTATAAATAATACATGGTAAAAATATTGTTCATACCTCTTCAAAATGGTATCATGTAATAAAGCATGATCATATGAGACTAAAGACCTTATCACTAAAAAAAATTATTTAAAAATAGAATATATAGTTTCACATGCAACACATTATATCATTGGATAATAATCCATTAAAATGGATGAGAAACCACAAAATAATTTTTCTTAAAATCCATTTATTAATGTCACAAAAAATCATTGATTTTAAAAATACATTCCAAAAACAATGTTTTTTTATTATGAAGAGAAATATAAAAAACAAATTACATGTAAACTAATTCCACTAAAATTAACATGATAAGATTTTTTCTTTAAAATTTGAAGTAGATAGGAATATTATAATATCATGGAAAGTAAATGTCTTTTAAGTAATTTATAATTCCTTTATTAAATACCTATATTGTTAGAATTTAAAAAACCATTATTTAATATGTATGAATTCAAATAAAGGTAACATATGTGACAAAAAATTGATTTTTAACTAAGAATAAATAAATTTAGGGGGATGTAAAAACATGGTTATGGAGAAAATTACATTTAAAGTGATGGGTATTATTCTTCAGAAAATTATATTTTTTATAAAAAGATATATTCATAATGGAAGAATAATTTACTGTGAATAATTATTTCCCTATAAATGAAAATGATAGTAAAATATAACATAGTCCTATTGTAGGATAATTCAACATTGATTGATTTTAATCATTGTGTAGTTTTTATGACTCAAGGAAAATATTTGAGTTAAAAAATCCCATTAGATTTATTTCCTCTTAGTTAGATTTTCAATAAACTCCTATAGAAATGAATAAGTATAGAAAGATTAGATTAAATTTTTTTTAAATACATTATTATTATATATACTTCATTTACGATAATTTATTATGAATATATTAGTTAATTATCACTTATTTTAACCATAATTACTCTATAACATCAATTGTTTTATACATTCATTATGATTTAAATTTTAATACCCATTATTAGATGAAAATTTTATAATTATTTTTTATATAATCTACAAAATTTAATTTTTTATAATTACCTATAATAATATAAATTTTCTATAAGATTTTGTTTTTTGTGTTCATTGAATAAGAAATTGGTGATGAATTGGTTTCAAGTTATTCATCAATATTGATGGTTTACCAAATAAATATCAAAAAAATTTGGGTTGTAAATCAAGAATAATATTGATGATATTAATTGAATATATGAATCATTTATAATCAAAGATTAAAATTTATAACTACTAACCTTGGAGGTAGTAAAAAATTAATATAATATTCTATAGAGGGGATAGTCTATACATATGCATGTATGCTGATTTTTTTTCATTGCATCAGTTATAAAATCCCCATTACTATTCTACCTTGTGTGATTGTAATGGGTCTCCAAATAACTACAGGCATTCCACCCCATATTCTAGTGGCGACCAACTAGCAGTGAGGGTCTAGAAAGTATATTGGGAATCTATACCCTCTGGTTTATTATAACAATCATAACATTAACATGATTACAAAATCAATAAAATTAATCCTAGTAGATTAATAAGAAATTTACAAAACCAAAAAACATCCTCAATCCATGAAATTTCTTCTGGAATGTCTGAAAAATATCATCCAATAAACCTATTTAATGGAAGGATTAAAATAATGTCACCCTAAATAGGTCTAAAATCATTCCATTAGTCTCATATCCATGATCTGATCCCAACAAAAATTGTCAACCACTCACCTAAAAGACCATTTTTCCTTACACACACCCAAACCCTTGAATTATTAAAGGGTATCAAACGTCAGGATGAAAAGTGTATGATTAAAATTCAGCAGGCCACCAACAATATTTTCTAAAATATTCAAATTTTTGTAATTGTTTATACTATAGTATGTTATAAAAGGTAATTGTTTAAAAAATAAATGTGGAATAAATAAAATACCCCTATTAAACATTGGTATCAAGGGTGATTACCTAGTTCATACATACCTATTTCTGGTGAGGCTAAAATGAATATTTTTATAAACATGAGTGGTTATGACACCAATATCTACAATACCCATATATATATATATATATATTTAATCATAATAGAAACAAGGTGATATCCAATGTGAATAGTCAATTACATATTGAATTGACAATACACCCAAGAATAATTCCTTTTTATGGGGAAAACTAGATATTAATTTTATAAAATACCCCCAAAAAATTCCAATGGAAATGTCCAATAGCATGACATAGAGATAATTTACTACCCACAAGGTGAGGTAAGACAATTTGCAAATTACATTAACATTTATATAATTTAAAATTTATTATACACGTTTTCTTAGAACATCCAAAATTCTAATTTTATATGTTAATTATTCATAATTATAAATTCATATTTCAAGTTAAGTAATTATTTTAAATTTTAATCCCCTAGGGTGAAAGGGTTCAAATAGTTTGTTCCAAAGTCCAACATACAACTCCATAATTAAATTTCCAGAATAATATATTAATATAAAATTGATTTCAAACCTAGGGACAAGGATAATAATATATTATGGGTGGCTGAATGTCTAGGGTTTTTACAACTAATAGACCTAATGTGATACATAGAATGTATTGAAATAGATTCAAATAATAGAAGTTATTTCTATTTAGAAGACTTCATTAATATGGGCAATGAAATGATTTCACATGTTACATTAACTCGAAAATAAATAGAAAACCATAAAGAGATTTTTCATACTACCTACCTTAGTAGTTGAGAAGAAGAACCCCAATACTCAAATGTAAAAATAAAATTAAACACAACAATTCCCTTTTGTTAATAATGGACACAAACCATTAAAACTAGAAGAAGAAGAAATAAGATTAAGTGAAACATATTTCCCCAATTCCATGAAAAAAATAGAAAATCTATACCTCCATATCAAACAGTAGATCAATAAATAAAAAATAATATTTATAGAATCTGAGGAATCCTCATTGAACCATTATAGTTTATTAAATCATGATTAGGGTAAACAAGGATCCTTAAAATGTAAAAAGGTATTGGAAATGTAATTACAGGGATTCACCTGGTTAAAATAAAAAAATTTCCATTTAGATATCCCCTAAGATCCCATCTTCTCATTGGTTCTAGAGCACTAGGTAGATTGGTATCCATGTAGACATAGAAGGCTATTTCTTAGCCCACTAGCTAGATGGTGGAATGTTTCTGGATATCCAGTGGCATGAAAATAGTTCCCATCCAATATTACACACATATCCTTTGTTACATTAGCTCCTCTAAGTCCCAGATCACCATCAATGATTCTCTAAATACCAAGAGTGATTCCCATATACCTAAATGAAAAAAGTTTAATAAAAATATAAATAGGGAACTAACTCATGTGGTATTGTGGGTTTACATATGATAGATGATTAATATGGTTTATTATCTTTCATACATAAAAATATTATAAAAATATTACTTATATAATAAATTCTTTTTTTGATCATCCTTGTAAGGAGGTGATAGAAAATGTATTATGTTATGTTGTGGAGGTGGCAGTTCACACAGATGCATAGTTAACATTTTTAATATTCTATATTTGAAGGGTAGATGTTTTGAATGATTATTCCCACAATGTAACAATATTATGTGTACTTTAAATACTAAATTGTTCATATAAATTTGTAAAAAAATATATTTTAGAAGGAAAAACATTTTATCCAATGTTTTGAACATACATTGAGACCATTGGAATTTTTTAGTGGACTCCTTAGAAAGGAAAGGCATTGAACAACATCTCGTGACTAGAGGATAATGAGTGTGAAATTGGATTCAAGGGGTGATGAAATAGGTTAGTTATATAGAAAGAAAACAATATTTTTAGTATTTTATGGAACATGTAGGGAGAGGCCCATTTTTTAAGTGGTGATAATTACATTTTCTGTAAATATTTAAAAATAATATAGATATAACACATGTTAAACAAATCAAAAAGCTAAAAAATAGGAAATAATTGGATAGAGGGTGACATTAGGTATAAAATTTCTTCAACACATAATTATTAAAAAAATTTAAGCAAGTTTCTTGATCTTTATCCCATTCATTATTAATTTTTTTTCATTTTTTATTTTACTATGTTAACTTTTTTTACCCAAGGGAACATAATATTTATGCCTAACTTTTTTTCTTAATAGATAGTTTTTACCCACTAATTCTAAATTTGTAATCCAATTATTCTGAATCAATTTATATATACTTTAATAATTAATTTTAATAAATTAGTTTTATAAATTATTAAATTATTTTTTATGCAAAATATTTATTTAATTTAAATATATTAAATATTTGTTTTAAAATTATAATAAATATTTTAAAAAATATAATTATAATTATAAAATATATATTTTTTCAATAAAATTGTTTCACAAATCTCTATGTCATAAATATGTTCTAATAATGATAGAAAATGTGTGCTATTAGTATAATTCACTACTCACACACAAATAATTTTTTTAGAAAAATATAAAAAATACATGTTATGATAATTTTGAAATTAAAAATCCAATAATGATGTCTTTTTAATGTATATTCTAAAATGTGTAAATTTATTTTTTAGAATCAAATTTCAAAATATTAAGATAAAATTATTATATTGGAAAAACATTTAAACACCAGTTATCATAAAATTGAATAATATCAATTTATAATTTAAATAATTATAATATATTAGTTCAAAAAATGAAATATAATATTCTTTTATTATATTATTTTATTAATTTGATAAAAATGAAATACTTTTCAAATAAAAGTTATTTAAAAAATGAACAATTCATTTTAATATTAAATATAATCTATTATTTTTCATTGAATATAATTATTTATTTGAGCAATTATATAATTTTATATAATAGAGTTCATTATATTTACTGTAAATTATTTAATACATTATAAAAAATATTTCATGTCTTGTTTTAGTTAGATTGTGTGTATAAAAAATATATATAAGATAAAAAAATATATTCCCTTAACAGAGGTCATTACAATTTGACATTAAAATGAAATATATAACTCTCTAATTCTCTTCATAATTGATCTTGGAGTAGTCAAGCATAGTTTTTTTTCATTAGAGTATAGAAGAACTGGTGGAAGAATTGTGGGTAAAGATCTACCCAACATGTAATAAACCTAGATATGAGGTTATTGTACTAGAAATATAGAAAAAATTTGTGTAGTTTATATAAAGCATATAATTATGGATACCTCTTATTTTTATAGATATCCAATAATTGGGACTCATTGGAAAGAAAAATTTAATATTTTTTTATCTAGATCTCTCATTCCTTAAAATTTTAGGTAACATGGATTCCCTATATTGGGTGGAGGAGAAGTCAGGTATAAAAAAAATGGATACAACATCCACATTGGTTGTATAAATTCTCATTGAACATTCATAGAATCTATTTATGATGTAATATAATAAAATAATAACTTGGTTGCTATAAGGCCCCAGCCTTAAACCTTAATCTTGAGTTATTACAAGATTACACATTGAGGATCTTTTCAGGTTTAGAGTTTTAGAGAATTAGATCATAAAACCTGCATTACATTCCACATATAAACAAAGTGGTTACAGAAAGATAGTATTCTTCATTCCCATTAATGGAAACACATTTAAAATAAAACATGGATTATTTCTTGACACATCCTTGACTCTATCATCTTATCATGTACCTTTCCCTTGACATGTGAAAAACATTTCAAAAACTTGGGATGAGCATAAAAACTCAGTATGGGTTATAAAAAAAACATGGAAAGGAAACATGATTTCATATATACATAAGAATGAAATCATACTTTACCCATAAAACATAGGCACTTTAACATACCTCATAAAATCACGAATAAATCATAGAAATCATAAGACATAAGGTAACTTGAGGCATTCATAACATTCCTACGTAGGGAGTAACCCTCTTGGTTACGTTTGGAATACCCATCACAGTATATTTCCTAAAATCTCTTCGGAGAAACCTTAACGTTTCACTCCTTCGTGTTACCCAATGCATTGGAGAGCTATATCGGGCTCACCCGCCCTTAGTCTATCACGGAACCACCCGTCTTCATAATAATGCCCAAGATCCATAACATAATCATATCACATAAAACAGGCATAAAGGTAACATAAAATTTCCACATTTCAATCACGAGATATCAATACAACACATTGATATAAAAACATTATGAAAACCATTTTCAATACTAAAATAAAAGAAAAGTAAAACATGGTATTTATTTTTCTTTTAAAAAGAAGGTATGGTTTGTAGAGGAAGCCGAAACTCAAATAACGGTCACGATGGCGGAGAAGTCGTTGTCGCCACATACGTACGACAAAAACATTCCCTTTTGTCATTTATTAAATGCTTCGTATAAAAAGGATTCCTTTTGAATAAACGTAAAAGTCAAAGGGGTTTATACACCGTATAAATGAAAGTTGTGTATAAAATAAAATATGCCTCAACGAAACGAGATTGAGACGAAGTCCCATACCTCGTATCCGACTTGACCCGACCATTCTTTAATCTCCTGAATAATAAACTTTAGTTAATCTCTACTTTCTTATGAATCATTTTCAACTTCATTATTTCTTTCATACCATGTTATGAACATCATGTAATCAGTTAAGTTAATAATGTTCATTTTGTCGGTATTTGGTTCTTAAGTCAAAAATAGACTTCTTACACTTACATGTTGTTAATTTGGTCAAAGGTTCATTATATCCAAAATGGTATTCATGATGTAGATATCATATATGTCATATATATCCAGTACATACATGAATTTATAATATTACATAATCATTTAGAGGTAAGAAATGAAATGCACCGTTCATGGAGACGGTAATCCGTACGTACGCATGAACGCTACTTTCATTTCTATTTCGTATTTTATAGAACGGAATCATAATGATATAAAGGTATATTATAATTCCAGTATATTATCATATATAATATCATAGTTCCATCCTTTATATGTCCCACATATGGTATTTAACGAATCAAATCACTTTGAGGGGGCGGTAGTCCGCACTTCCTAAAATGAAGATATCGTGTTTACCCATAATGGAAACCATAAAGGTATGCCCAAAATTAAGAAAACAGAAGCTTAAAGAAAACATAAACATATTATATATCATATATAAAAATAGTGACATCATAATGGCCACCTTTGAAGGTGTTAAATGAGTGTTGAACAATCATCGTTTCGGGAGGCAGAATTTCGCCATCCACGGAAACCGTATGTTCTTTAACCATTTGATGTAGTTGTGTGAGAGTGTAGCTCAAATAAATCTTATAACAACATCCTAGTATATTGAATATACTTTTGTGGTTACAAAATGAGTAAATAAAAAGAGTTTAGGGGGTTGGAGAATCAAAATAATACAAATGAACATGAGAGAATGAATTACCTTAAAAAGTGTAACTCCTTTTGATTTGAGCCTAAAGGCTTCCTCTGAAAGGATTCTGCCCAAAGGGAATCCTCTAGGATGAGGAGATGGATGTGGAGAGAGTAAATGGGCCGGGGTTGGCCGAGCCAAAGGCTTGAGAAGTGTGTGAAATGAGGTAGAGGTGGGGGCCTTTTATAAGAGGAGAGGAGGGGCACTTTTGGAAAGTAAAGAAATATTACTTTATTTGAAAATGTGTTTCGGTTTTAAAAGGTCACACATTGATAGAATTCGTGGATAAGGTGATAAGGGTTCTAAATCCACTCATCCAATTGTTTTTGGACATGTTTAGTGTAAAGACCCGTAAAATTCAAGAGAAATTTTTTCTTAATTTTCTTTAGTTTTTTACAAGAGCGCGGTTTCTGACGGCACCTAATTCCGAGGTCCGGAGTGCCCGGAATTAATTTCCGAAGTTTGGCTCGGGTACGTTCAGTGAACGAATGAGTGGGAATTCCTAACTTTTGATCCGGTGCTCGGAATTGAAATCTGAGGGCACCGATGAACTCGCAGCGCCGATTTTCGCTTAAGGAGACCTTTCCCGAAGTTGCATTTACACGTGGGGAGTTGTAAAAATAAAATTGTGAATGTTAAAATAAAAATTTAACTTCAATTTTTATTTTTATCTTCCTTAAGTGTTTTTATCCTTTGGGTGGAAGTTGGGTGACAACCCAACTTCCCTTGGGAGGTTAAGAGGGTGGTGGGGCCCTCACGAACCCCACCCCTTCATATCCTCTAACTCCCCCCAACTCACAATTAATGATGTAAACTTAGGTTATAACTTATGTCATTAATAAGTGAGTTTAATTAAAGTTTTGAAATTCAAACTCTTGAATTTCAAAGGTTGGTGTTGTGTTAATAAATTAAGTATGAGCTTAATTTATTATTTTGGGTTAGTCCCTTTGTTCCTTGAGAGCTTTTGAGAGCTTCTTCTTCATCTTCAAGCTCTGACGAAGAACACGAAGAACGCTCAAGCTCCGACGAAGAACGACGCCTCTCTTCTTCGTCCTCCGTGTCAACGAGAGGGAACGCCGCTTCTTCCTCGGACCTTCTTCGTCGGCATACGAAGATTCGCCAATGACGTATCTCTTCGGGCGTATCTCTTCGTCAACGGATTTGACGAACGACGACCGCGACGCCCGACCACCGCGACGTTGTCTTCCGCGGGACGTTGCCAAATCTTCGATCTTATACCCGAGGTAGGGGTTGTTGAATATTGTTAATTTATCCCTTTTCTTGCTCGTGGATCGCATGTCTACGTGAGGCTTTTGAATATTTTATATAAGTGTTATTGTTTAACGTGAGGGGGGCCGGACCGCATGAACACGGCCGAACCCCCCCTCCATCGTTCATGTTGTTTATTCTTGCGGGCGGAAGCAAGGTGGCGTGGTGCCGTCGCACCACGCGGATAATTGTACGTTTAACTTACGCGATGCCGTCGCGCGCGCACCATGGTAGAAACAACAAGAACGCGACGCCGTCGCGCCGCGTTGAATGAATATCAAAGCACGGCGAAGGGGCGCGGTGCTGTCGCACCGCGCCGGACGACGAACACCGCGGCCGGTTCCGGGCCACGGTGGGACGAGGAGACCGCGGCTGGTTCCGGGCCGCGGCGGAGGAGAAGACCGGCGGCCGGGCCGCCAGCGTCGGAAGCCGAAGGGGGGACCGGAATTTCCGGTCCCGTTGGAGAAAATCGGCCGGCCAGCTGGCCGGCCGGAAGGCATTAAACCGGGGGAATTAATCCCCCGACCAGCCTGTAAAACCCCCCTCTTTAAGAGGGGGGCAGTTCCATGAAAGGGGGGCAACAGCCCCTCGGTTTCTTTAAATTAAACCGGCCCCCACGTGGGGGGCCGTTTGTTGCAAAGGCGCGGCACTAATGGCCGCGCCGCTTCCCAGATCAGCGGGGGCTTGCCCCCCGTGTGCCGCCCGCATGCGGTCCCTCGCGGCGGCAGGCCGTCGCGGCCCGCTGCGCCGCCGCGCCGCCGGCCGTCGCGCCGCCCGGGGGGGGGGGGGGGGGGGGTCGGGCCGGGTCGGCCCGGACCCCCCCCCCCCCGTTCCGAACCAGATTTGGTTTTTGGCCCATAACTTGAGCCTCGGACCTCCGAATGACGAACCATCTGCGGCAACGCGATCCTTGGATCGAGACGGTCGTTTCGGTATATCGCACTCAATGTAAAGACCCATAAAATTCAAGGGAAATTTTTTCTTAATTTTCTTTAGAATTTTACAAAAGCGCGGTTTCTGACGGCACCTGATTCCGAGGCCCGGAGTGCCCGGAATTAATTTCCGAAGTTTGGCTCGGGTACGTTCAGTGAACGAACGAGCGGGAATTCCTAACTTTTGATCCGGTGCTCGGAATTGAAATCCGAGGGCACCGATGAACTCGCAGCGCCGATATTCGCTTAAGGAGACCTTTCCCGAAGTTGCGTTTACACGTGGGGAGTTGTAAAAATAAAATTGTGAATGTTAAAATAAAAATTTAACTTTAATTTTTATTTTTATCTTCCTTAAGTGTTTTTATCCTTTGGGTGGAAGTTGGGTGACAACCCAACTTCCCTTGGGAGGTTAAGAGGGTGGTGGGGCCCACACGAACCCCACCCCTTCATATCCTCTAACTCCCCCCCAACTCACAATTAATGATGTAAACTTAGGTTATACCTTATGTCATTAATAAGTGAGTTTAATTAAAGTTTTGAAATTCAAACTCTTGAATTTCAAAGGTTGGTGTTGTGTTAATAAATTAAGTATGAGCTTAATTTATTATTTTGGTTAGTCCCTTTGTTCCTTGAGAGCTTTTGAGAGCTTCTTCTTCATCTTCAAGCTCTGACGAAGAACACGAAGAACGCTCAAGCTCCGACGAAGAACGACGCCTCTCTTCTTCGTCCTCTGTGTCAACGAGAGGGAACGCCGCTTCTTCCTCGGACCTTCTTCGTCGGCATACGAAGATTCGCCAACGACGTATCTCTTTGGGCGTATCTCTTCGTCAACGGATTTGACGAACGACGACCGCGACGCCCGACCACCGCGACGTTGTCTTCCGCGGGACGTTGTCAAATCTTCGATCTTATACCCGAGGTAGGGGTTGTTGAATATTGTTAATTTATTCCATTTCTTGCTCGTGGATCGCATGTCTACGTGAGGCTTTTGAATATTTTATATAAGTGTTATTGTTTAACGTGAGGGGGGCCGGACCACATGAACACGACCGAACCCCCCTCCATCATTGTTGATTTATCTTGCGGGTAGAAGCAATGTGGCGTGGTGCCATCGCACCATGCGGACATTCGTGCAATTATTTTTTTACGCGGCGCCGTCGCGCTACGCCGAGGAGAATCTTCAAGAACGCGACGCCGTCGCGTCGCGTTGAATGGAATCAAGACACGGCGAAGGGGCGCGGTGCCGTCGCACCGCGCCGGATGACGAACGCCGCGGCGGGACGAGGAGACCGCGGCCGGTTCCGGGCCGCGGCGGAAGAGAAGACCGGCGGCCGGGCCACCGACGTCGGAAGCTGAAGGGGGGGACTGGAATTTCCGGTCCCGTTTGAGAAAACCGGCCGGCCAGCTGGCCGGCCGGATGTCTTAAAAAACCGGGGGGAATTAATCCCCCGGCCAACCCATAAAAACCCCCCTCTTAAAGAGGGGGGCGGTTCTTTGAAGGAGGGGGGCAGCCGGCCCCCCGTTTCCGCACCATCAGGCCCCCACGTGGGGGGGGGGGGGTGCTTTTAAAAAAAAATAACGGCGCGGCATAGCCGCGCCGCCCCTTCAATCAAGCCCCCCACGTAGGGGGGGGGGGGGCGGTTTTTACAAACAGGCGCGGCTGATTGCCGCGCCGCCCTCCAGCAAAGCGGGGGCTTTGCCCCCCGCAAGACGACCGCGTGCGGCCCCTCGCGGCGCCAGGCCGCCGCGGCCCGCCGCGCCGCCGCGCCGCCCCGGAGGGGGGTCGGGCCGGGTCGGCCCGGACCCGGACCCCCCCGTTTCGAACCAGTTCTGGTTTTTGGCCCATAACTTGTGCCTCAGACCTCCGAATGACGAACCGTCTGCGGCAACGCGATCCTTGGATCGAGACGGTCGTTTCGGTATATCGTACTCAAGGTTTCGGATTACTTTGAGTTCGGCCGGGTTGGTTCGTTCACGAAACCAACCGGGCCTTCGGAGCGGAAACGCTCATATCTTGAGCTACGAACGTCTGATTGACGCGCCGTCAGTCGCGTTGTGTTCCTCTTAGTGAGACGGATCTTTTGGTATACTCCGCCCGAGGATTGGACGCAGGTGGAGTACGGCCGGGTTGGTTCGTTCACGAAACCAACCGGGCCCTCGGAGCGGAAACGCTCATATCTTGAGTTCCGGACGTCCGATTGACGTGCCGTCGACTTTGATGGAATCCTCTAAGTGAGACGGATCTTTTGGCATACTCCGCCCGAGGTTTGGGCGCAGGTGGAGTACGGTCGGGTTGATTTTTGCCTCAAAAACCAACCGGGCCCCGGGAATGAAAATGCCAATAACTCTCAGACCGGACGTCCGATCGACGCGCCGTCTTTTGCGTTGAGTTCCTGTTGACGATACGGATCTTTTGGATACATCAACTCTGGACTTTGTGACAGTTGATGTATCAGCCTCTCGGCTCGTGGAGTGGATCCTCCGAACGAGCTTGCTGTGTGCGAAGACCCTAGTGCTGGCTGCGACTGTTACTGTGACGACTACTACTACTGCTACTGTGACTGCGACGACGACAGTACAGAGATCCTGTGTGGATTCGACGACTACGACTACAGCACTCAGCGATCCTACGTGGAACAGTGCTACCGAACCTCTGTGAGATGAATCTTCTGTTTACCTTGGGCGGTGGAGCGCTTGGGTGTAGCGGCGGACCCGTGGTACTTGACAGTGGTGGTGCGCTTGGATGCAGCAGCAGACCCTTGGCGGTGGAGCGCTTGGATGCAGCAGAAGACCCTGGCGGTGGAGCGCTTGGTTGTAGCGGCGGACCCGCGATACTCTACGGAGTGTGTGCGCTTGGTTGTAGCGACAGACCCGCGACGGTGGAGACGTGCGGGCGGAGTACGGAGACCGTGTAGATGACTGAGAGCTGACGACTGCTTGACCGACTCGACTTGGAGTGAGTCGACTAGCCCAGTGGACGGAGCGCCCAGTAGTTGGCAGCAGACCCACGGCGGACGGAGCGACTGGTAGTTGGCGGCAAACCCGCGGTACTCGACAGGAGGAGTACCTCAGTAGGCTATCTGGGTGAGCGCCCGGTATTTGGCAGCAGACCCTCAGCGGACGGAGCGCTCGGTAGTTGGCAGCAGACCCGCGGTACTCGACAGGAGGAGTACTTCAGCAGTCTTAGGTTAGTGAGCAGTACCTCGGAGTCATGATAGGACCACTGTACACTTCAGAGTTGGGGCTCTTCAACATTTACAGTTCGATAATGAAAACCCTGGTTTGAGCTGATTCAATGATCTTTGTGTTTCCTCATGATTGAGATGGGTCGCTTGATAACTTAGGTATATGTATGGGCATATACCTGGGTAATAGTTATCCGTTGATTTCATAAACTTGTTATAAACTGTGTGAACTTGTACTGTTATCCTGTGTGGATTTACTGTTTACTCTACTTGTGGATTGGGTTGTTCTTGGGCTCGGTGTTGGAGCCGAACGGAAATTGGTAACATAGGTATATGTATGGGCATATACCTAATCAATACTGGATGTTACTTTGTGATTGTATCTTCTTGTGGTTTATCCTTTGTGGATTTCGGGAGACCTTCGAGGGTCTCGGGGTCCCTACTGAGTATCTTATACTCACCCCTGCACGGGCTATGCCCGCACTTCGTTGTGTTGGTTGCAGACGACGGACAGCGCTGACTGCGGTTGAGGCTTACGGAGTAGGTCGGTACCCGGAGGAGGACCACTGAGCGGGACGTGCTCGGAGCGGACAGTTGGACCGAGGAGTTGTGGAGCTATCTGTACCTACCCTTCAGGTAGGATCCATGGTGGAAGATCCAGGAGCTGAACCATCTGTACCTACCCTTCTGGTAGGAATCGAGGAGGACGTTCCAGGAGCCGCTTGTTCTTTCAGATGCTGTTTTCCCTTTCGAGTTGTACTTTACTTTACAGTTGGGCTTGTATTTCCGGCCCCTTTACTTCAGCACAGTTGTTCTAGTTTTGTGTACTGCTTTACTTCCGCTTGTTACTCTGAGGTGCTTGTTTACTTATTTAAGGCAATGCCTTCCCTTTTTACTGGGATTTTACGCCTTGGTGCTAGTCGCCAGCCCCTGGCCTATGGAAGGCGGGTTTGGGGTAGTCACGGCACGGGCCCCGAGGGCGGGTCGTGACAAATTGGTATCAAAGGCGGTCGGTTCTACCGCAGACTCTGATCTTTTTTTTTTCTATGTGAAGCAATAGTGTTTAGTGTATTGAGTGTGGTTATCAGTCCAGGGAGTCCAGTGTTGGTGCGGCGGCCGACGTATCCGTACACCAGGACCCTGACTTCTGATTTCCGACTTAATGCATGAAAACACTGATTGCGTGTGTGTTTCCCAAAAGGTTTAAAGTCAGCTCAAACCAGGTCAGCTCACCAGGTATAAATCGTTGACCGTGACACAACTGTTTAGGATGTCACCATGCAGATAGTTAGCTGGAGTTCCGAGAGAGTTCTCGATGATGGCCCACCGAGCAGCGAGATTCCGGTGCAGGGCCCTTTTTCAGTGTTGGCACCTTCGGGTGGTGTACCAGCAGCACCACCACCCGTTAGGCAGAGGATGCCACTAGCTGACGGTGCATGCTAGCAGAGCGCGATGCATGAGTTCCAGCAGTAGAGGCCTCTGAGGATACGAGGCGAGACAGTTTTCCCAGGCAGCAGTGGACTGGATGGAGGCGGTTGCTAGAGTTCTACGCCTAGCTTGGATACTAGTGGAGCGGATGATGATCTTAGCTCCTGGTGTTTCCAGTGAGTGACCATGAGGTTGGTCCTTATAGTAATGAGGCTTCGGTACACGAACCGATACCTGGGATAGTACCTACGGGTAGAGCGCCAGCTATGTCACTACCTGTTGGTCAGCAGACACTACCGGCGGTACCGGTAGCGGAGACTCACAGGCTTAGTGCCTTACATATGTTTTAGCATCAGATATACCTCAAGTTTCGAGGTGAGCCTGACTCATAGGCGGCTGAGGACTGGCTTGAGGAGGTGGTTGTGAGTTTTCTGGAGCTAATACAGCTTCGACAGTACGACATGTCGGAAGCAGAGCACTCAACGTGGCTTACCAATCAATCTTGGTACTCGTTGGTTACGTTGTGATCAGTTCTTTAGACTCGAACTTCTGAGCGAAGTGTGTCTAAAGGACATCCGAACCATTTCTTTTCCTCTATGCATTCCCACCTATGTTAGGATGCTAGAGAGAACCTTTGTGGTTGTGAACGTTAGCAGTGAAAGGCAGGAAACTAGCGCCAGTCTCAGAGACTCGGGCGTGTAAAATGTTTCAGGAGGAGGAAGTGCTAAGGACAGATGAATCTGCAGGGTAGCAGACGTGGAAGCGGAGCATGGAGAGCAGCATGTGGTGGTGTACATTTCGACATGTTACGACCACCCGACTTAGTAGTCCCCGCCAGGCTCAGGGAGCAGGAGGGCTGGGGAGGAGAGTAGCTGCATTGCGGTCAAGGAGTGTGACCCAGGAGCTCTAAGAATGATTCGGGGTACGAATTATGTCTACTACGTGCTGCCATATCTATAGACATAAGAACCAATCATTCTACCCTTCCACGAATCATGTCCCAGACCGAGAGGTTCCGGGTAAGCCGTAGACTTGACCCTCACGTCTGGAGATACCTTTGGGAGGAGACTCGATAATCACGCTTACGCCGACGGTGTGATTTGACCTCGAGGCGAGAGTTTCGGTTGGAATCTATTGGTGGCAGCGTAGAGGCCTTACGACGTTGATCTGGGTATGGTTTTGATTCACAAATCATATTCTGGTTGACTGTTTTAGGCAAATGTCAGAATGGGTTTTCCTTGGTCGGCGAAAAAGGAAACCCTGGGCAGCACATGTTAAACTCAGGCATAAGAGGGTGTGACCGATCACTCTTGAGTTGGTCAACCCTACCCTTGTGGCAGCAGGAGTTTTGAGTTTCAGTTCTAACCTAAAAAGGGAAACCTCTTGAGTTCGAGGGTGACGAACACGTTCTTATACGGTCTCAACCCGATGAGGTTTCGGAGATGTGGCCAAGGCGGCATGTTATCTCCGAAGTTCGATGGACCCTTTTAATCTTTAGCAGGGTAGGCGAGGAGGTTTACCGCTTGACCCTACCACCTCAGTCGCACCGGGTGCATAATGTCCACCACGTGTCTCAGCTGTGGAGATACGTGTATGTTTCTTCACACGTCATCGACCCCGGGGAGTTGGACGTCGATGACAGGGCGACAAGTACAGAGGTTCTTGTAGAGATCGAGGATCGACAGGAGCAGGTTCTACGTGAACAGTTGCTTCCTCTAGGGTGCTTCCCGGGTAGCACGAGATCTTCAGGTGAGCATATGGGAGCGTAAAGCTCAGTTGCATGCTCAGTACTACCTTGTTTCCCTTAAGTGTGAGTTGAAGCTTTACGGGGACGTAAAGCCCTGAGGTGGGAGTAATGTAAAGACCCGTAAAATTCAAGGGAAATTTTTTCTTAATTTTCTTTAGAATTTTACAAAAGCGTGGTTTCTGACGGAACCTGATTCCGAGGCCCGGAGTGCCCGGAATTAATTTCCGAAGTTTGGCTCGGGTACGTTCAGTGAACGAACGAGCGGGAATTCCTAACTTTTGATCCGGTGCTCGGAATTGAAATCCGAGGGCACCGATGAACTCGCAGCGCCGATATTCGCTTAAGGAGACCTCTCCCGAAGTTGCGTTTACACGTGGGGAGTTGTAAAAATAAAATTGTGAATGTTAAAATAAAAATTTAACTTCAATTTTTATTTTTATCTTCCTTAAGTGTTTTTATCCTTTGGGTGGAAGTTGGGTGACAACCCAACTTCCCTTGGGAGGTTAAGAGGGTGGTGGGGCCCACACGAACCCCACCCCTTCATATCTTCTAACTCCCCCCCAACTCACAATTAATGATGTAAACTTAGGTTATAACTTATGTCATTAATAAGTGAGTTTAATTAAAGTTTTGAAATTCAAACTCTTGAATTTCAAAGGTTGGTGTTGTGTTAATAAATTAAGTATGAGCTTAATTTATTATTTTGGTTTGTCCCTTTGTTCCTTGAGAGCTTTTGAGAGCTTCTTCTTCATCTTCAAGCTCTGACGAAGAACACGAAGAACGCTCAAGCTCCGACGAAGAACGACGCCTCTCTTCTTCGTCCTCCGTGTCAACGAGAGGGAACGCCGCTTCTTCCTCGGACCTTCTTCGTCGGCATACGAAGATTCGCCAACGACGTATCTCTTCGGGCGTATCTCTTCGTCAACGGATTTGACGAACGACGACCGCGACGCCCGACCACCGCGACGTTGTCTTCCGCGGGACGTTGTCAAATCTTCGATCTTATACCCGAGGTAGGGGTTGTTGAATATTGTTAATTTATTCCATTTCTTGCTCGTGGATCGCATGTCTACATGAGGCTTTTGAATATTTTATATAAGTGTTATTGTTTAACGTGAGGGGGGCCGGACCGCATGATCACGGCCGAACCCCCCTCCATCATTGTTGATTTATCTTGCGGGTAGCAGCAATGTGGCGTGGTGCCATCGCACCATGCAGACATTCGTGCAATTATTTTTTTACGCGGCGTCGTCGCTCTACGCCGAGGAGAATCTTCAAGAACGCGACGCCGTCGCGTCGCGTTGAATGGAATCAAGACACGGCGAAGGGGCGCGGTGCCGTCGCACCGCGCCGGATGACGAACGCCGCGGCCGGTTCCGGGCCGCGGCGGGACGAGGAGACCACGGCCGGTTCCGGGCCGCGGCGGAAGAGAAGACCGGCGGCTGGGCCGCCGGCGTCGGAAGCCGAAGGGGGGGACCGGAATTTCCGGTCCCGTTTGAGAAAACCTGCCGGCCAGCAGGCCGGCCGAATGTCTTAAAAAACCGGGGGGAATTAATCCCCCGGCCAACCCATAAAAACCCCCCTCTTAAAGAGGGGGGCGGTTCTTTGAAGGAGGGGGGCAGCCGGCCCCCCGTTTCCGCACCAGCAGGCCCCCCACGTGGGGCCGACGGAGTACGGCCGGGTTGGTTCGTTCACGAAACCAACCGGGCCCTCGGAGCGGAAACACTCATATCTTGAGCTCCGGACGTCCAATTGACGTGCCGTCGACTTTTATGGAATCCTCTAAGTGGGACGGAACTTTTGACATACTCCGCCCGAGTTTTGGATACAGTTGAGATATGGTCGGGTTTGGTTCGCTCACAAAACCAACCGGGCCCTCAGGACGAAAAGGCTAATAACTCACAGACCGGGCGTCCGATTGACGCGCCGTCTGTTGCGTTGAGACTCCTTTGACGAAGAGGACGTATGTGGAACTTCTTCGTTGGACTTTGAGATACATGGAGTTAAACCGGGGGAATTATTTGTCACGACCCGACCTTGGGTCCCGTGCCGTGACTAATTGGTATCAGAGGTCCGAGGCTCAAGTTATGGGCCAAAAACCGATTCTGGTTCGAAACGGGGGGGTCCGGGTCCGGGCCGACCCGGCCCGACCCCCCCCCCCCCCTGGGCGGCGCGGTGGCCGGCGATCCAAGGATCGCGTTGCCGCAGACGGTTCGTCATTCGGAGGTTCGAGGCTCATGTTATGGGCCAAAAACCAAATCTGGTTCGAAACGGGGGGGTCCGGGTCCGGGCCGACCCGGCCCGACCCCCCCCCCCCCCCTGGGCGGCGCGGCGGCGCAGCGGGCCGCGGCAGCCTGGCGCCGCGAGGGACCGCATGCGGGCGGCACGCGGGGGGCAAGCCCCCTCTGATCTGGGAAGCGGCGCGGCCATTAGTGTCGCGCCTTTGCAACAAACGGCCCCCCATGTGGGGGCCGGTTTAATTTAAAGAAACCGGGGGGCTGTTGCCCCCCTTTCATGGAACCGCCCCCCTCTTAAAGAGGGGGGTTTTACAGGCTGGCCGGGGGATTAATTCCCCCGGTTTAATGCCTTCCGGCCGGCCAGCTGGCCGGCCGGTTTTCTCCAACGGGACCGGAAATTCCGGTCCCCCCTTCGGCTTCTGACGCCGGCGGCCCGGCCGCCGGTCTTCTCCTCCGCCGCGGCCCGGAACCGGCCGCGGTCTCCTCGTCCCGCTGCGGCCCGGAACCAGCCGCGGTGTTCGTCGTCCGGCGCGGTGCGACGGCACCGCGCCCCTTCGCCGTGCTTTGATATTCATTCAACGCGGCGCGACGACGTCGCGTTCTTGTTGTTTCTACCATGGTGCGCGCGCGACGGCATCGCGTAAGTTAAACGTACAATTATCCGCATGGTGCGACGGCACCACGCCACCTTGCTTCCGCCCGCAAGAATAAACAACATGAACGATGGAGGGGGGGTCCGGCCGTGTTCATGCGGTCCGGCCCCCCTCACGTTAAACAATAACACTTATATAAAATATTCAAAATCCTCACGTAGACATGCGATCCACGAGCAAGAAAAGGGATAAATTAACAATATTCAACAACCCCTACCTCGGGTATAAGATCGAAGATTTGGCAACGTCCCGCGGAAGACAACGTCGCGGTGGTCGGGTGTCGCGGTCGTCGTTCGTCAAATCCGTTGACGAAGAGATACGCCCGAAGAGATACGTCGTTGGTGAATCTTTGTATGCCGACGAAGAAGGTCCGAGGAAGAAGCGGCGTTCCCTCTCGTTGACACGGAGGACGAAGAAGAGAGGCGTCGTTTTTCGTCGGAGCTTGAGCGTTCTTCGTGTTCTTCGTCAGAGCTTGAAGATGAAGAAGAAGCTCTCAAAAGCTCTCAAGGAACAAAGGGACTAACCCAAAATAATAAATTAAGCTCATACTTAATTTATTAACACAACACCAACCTTTAAAATTCAAGAGTTTGAATTTAAAAACTTTAATTAAACTCACTTATTAATGACATAAGTTATAACCTAAGTTTACATCATTAATTGTGAGTTGGGGGGGAGTTAGAGGATATGAAGGGGTGGGGTTCGTGAGGGCCCCACCACCCTCTTAACCTCCCAAGGGAAGTTGGGTTGTCACCCAACTTCCACCCAAAGGATAAAAACACTTAAGGAAGATAAAAATAAAAATTGAAGTTAAATTTTTATTTTAACATTCACAATTTTATTTTTACAACTCCCCACGTGTAAACGCAACTTCGGGAAAGGTCTCCTTAAGCGAAAATCGGCGCTGCGAGTTCATCGGTGCCCTCGGATTTCAATTCCGAGCACCGGATCAAAAGTTAGGAATTCCCGCTCGTTCGTTCACTGAACGTACCCGAGCCAAACTTCGGAAATTAATTCCGGGCACTCCGGGCCTCGGAATCAGGTGCCGTCAGAAACCGCGCTCTTGTAAAAAACTAAAGAAAATTAAGAAAAAATTTCCCTTGAATTTTATGGGTCTTTACATTACGTCCACCTCAGGGCTTTACGTCCCCGTAAAGCTTCAACTCACACTTAAGGGAAACAAGGTAGTACTGAGCACGCAATTGAGCTTTACGCTCCCATATGCTCACCTGAAGATCTCGTGATACCCGAGAAGCACCCTAGAGGAAGCAACCGTTCACGTAGAACCTGCTCCTGTCGATCCTCGATCTCTACAAGAACCTCTGTGCTTGTCGCCCTGTGATCGACGTCCAACTCCCTGGGGTCGATGACGTGTGAAGAAACATACACGTATCTCCACAGCTGAGACACGTGGTGGACATTTTGCACCCGGTGCGACTGAGGTGGTAGGGTCAAGCGGTAAACCTCCTCGCCTACCCTGCTGAAGATCAAAAGTGTCCATCGAACTTCGGAGATAACATGCCGCCTTGGCCACATCTCCGAAACCTCATCGGGTTGAGACCGTATAAGAACGTGTTCGTCACCCTCGAACTCAAGAGGTTTCCCTTTTTAGGTTAGAACTGAAACTCATAACTCCTGCTGCCACAAGGGTAGGGTTGACCAACTCAAGAGTGATCGGTCACACCCACTTATGCCTGAGTTTAACATGTGCTGCCCAGGGTTTCCTTTTTCGCCGACCAAGGAAAACCCATTCCGACGTTTGCCTAAAACAGTCAAACAGAATATGATTTGTGAATCAAAACCATACCCAGATCAACGTCGTAAGGCCTCTACGCTGCCACCAAGAGATTCCAACCGAAACTCTCGCCTCGAGGTCAAATCACACCGTCGGCGTAAGCGTGATTATCGAGTCTCCTCCCAAAGGTATCTCCAGACGTGAGGGTCAAGTCTATGGCTTATCCGGAACCTCTCGGTCTGGGACATGATTCGTGGAAGGGTAGAATGATTGGTTCTTATGTCTATAGATATGGCAGCACGTAGTAGACATAATTCGTACCCCGAATCATTCTTAGAGCTCCTGGGTCACACTCCTTGACCGCAATGCAGCTACTCTCCTCCCCAGCCCTCCTGCTCCCTGAGCCTGGCGGGGACTTCTAAGTCGGGTGGTCGTAACATGTCGAAATGTACACCACTACATGCTGCTCTCCAAGCTCCGATTCCACGTCTGCTACCCTACAGATTCATCTGTCCTTAGCACTTCCTCCTCCTGAAACATTTTACACGCCCGAGTCTCTGAGACTGGCGCTAGTTTCCTGCCTTTCACTGCTAACGTTCACAACCACAAAGGTTCTCTCTAGCATCCTAACATAGGTAGGAATGCATAGAGGAAAATAAATGGTTTGGATGTACTTTAGACACACTTCGCTCAGAAGTTCGAGTCTAAAGAACTGATCACAACGTAACCAACGAGTACCAAGATTGATTGGTAAGCCACGTTGAGTGCTCTGCTTCCGACATGTCGTACTGTCGAAGCTGTATTAGCTCCAGAAAACTCACAACCACCTCCTCAAGCTAGTCCTCAGCCGCCTACGAGTCAGGCTCACCTCAAAACTTGAGGGATATCTGATGCTAAAACATATGTAAGGCACTAAGCCTGTGAGTCTCCGCTACCGGTACCGCCGGTAGTGTCTGCTGACCAACAGGTAGTGACATAGCTGGCGCTCTACCCGCAGGTACTATCCCAGGTATCGGTTCGCGTACCGAAGCCTCATTACTATAAGGACCAACCTCATGGTCACTCACTGGAAACACCAGGAGCTAAGATCATCATTCGCTCTTCTAGTATCAAAGCTAGACGTAGAACTCTAGCAACCGCCTCCATCCAGTCCACTGCTGCCTGGGAAATCTGTCTCGCCTCGTATCCTCAGAGGCCTCTACTGCTGGAACTCGTGCATCGCGCTCTGCTAGCGTGCATCGTCAGCTAGTGGCATCCTCTGCCTAACGGGTGGTGGTGCTGCTGGTACACCACCCGAAGGTGCCAACACTGAAAAAGGGGCCTGCACCGGAGTCTCGCTGCTCGGTGGGCCATCATCGAGAACTCTCTCGGAACTCCAGCTAACTATCAGCATGGTGACATCCTGAACAGTTGTGTCACGGTCAACGATTTATACCTGGTGAGCTGACCTGGTTTGAGCTGAATTTAAACCTTTTGGGAAACACACACGCAATCAGTGTTTTTGTGCATTAAGTCGGAAATCAGAAGTCAAGGTCCTGGTGTATGGATACGTCGGCCGCTGCACCAACACTGGACTCCCTGGACTGATAACCACACTCAATACACTAAACACTATTGCTTCACATAGAAAAAAGATCAGAGTCTACGGTAGAACCGACTGCCTCTGATACCAATTTGTCACGACCCGACCTCGGGGCCCGTGCCGTGACTACCCCAAGCCCGCCTTCCATAGGCCAGGGGCTGGCGACTAGCACCAAGGCGTATAATCCCGGTAAACAGGGAAGGCATTGCTTTTATAAGTAACAACCACCACAGAGTCAACAAGCGGAAAGTAACTACAAGTGCAGAAAAGTAAAGGGGGCCGGAATACAAGCCCAACTGAAAGTAAAGTACAACTCGAAAGGGAAAACATCAACTGAAAGTACAAGCGGCTCCTGGGACGTCCTCCTCGATTCCTACCTGAAGGGTAGGTACAGATGGCTCAGCTCCTGGATCGTCCACCACGGATCCTACCTGAAGGGTAGGTACAGATAGCTCACAACTCCTCGGGTCCAACTGTCCGCTCCGAGCACGTCCCGCTCAGTGGTCCTCCTCCGGGTACCGACCTACTCCGAAAGCCTCATCCACAGTCAGCGCTGTCCGTCGTCTGCAACCAACACAACGAAGTGCGGGCAAAGCCCGTGCAGGGGTGAGTATAAGCTACTCAGTAGGGACCCCGAGACCCCTGAAGGTCTCTCAAATCCACAAAGGATAAACCACGAAGAAAAGTAACAATCACGAAGTAACATCCAGTATTGATTATGTATATGACCATACATATACCTATGTCACCAATTTCCGTTCGGCTCCAACACCGAGCCCAAGAACAACCCAAACCACAAGAAGAGTAAACAGTAAATCCACACAGGATAACAGTACAAGTTCACACAATTTATAACAAGTTTATGAAATCAACGGATAACCATTACCCAGGTATATGCCCATACATATACCTAATTATCAAGCGACCCATCTCAATCATGAGGAAACACAAAGATCATTGACTCAGCTCAAACCAGGATTTTCATTATCGAAACCGTAACTGCTGAAGAGCTCCGTCTCTAGAGTGTACAGTGGTCCTGTCACGACTCCGAGGCCGTCGCTAACTAACCTAAGACTGCTGAGGTACTCCTCCTGTCGAGTACTGCGGGTTTGCGGCCAACTACCGGGCGCTCCGTCCGCTGAGGGTCTGTCGCCAAATACTGGGCGCTCACCCAAATAGCCTACTGAGGTACTCCTCCTGTTGAGTACCGCGGGTTTGCTGCCAACTACCAGGCGCTCCGTCCGCCGTGGGTCTGCCGCCAAATACCGGGCGCTCCGTCCACTGGGCTAGTCGACTCACTCCAAGTCGAGTCGGTCAAGCAGTCGTCAGGTCTCAGCCGGCTACACGGTCTCCGTACTCCGCCCGAGGTTTGGACGCAGGTGGAGTACGGCCGGGTTGGTTCGTTCACGAAACCAACCGGGCCCTCGGAGCGGAAACGCTCATATCTTGAGTTCCGGACGTCCGATTGACGTGCCGTCGACTTTGATGGAATCCTCTAAGTGAGAAGGATCTTTTGGCATACTCCGCCCGAGGTTTGGACGCAGGTGGAGTACGGTCGGGTTGGTTTTTGCCTTAAAAACCAACCGGGCCCCGGAGACGAAAATGCCAATAACTCTCAGACCGGGCGTCCGATTGACGCGCCGTCTGTTGCGTTGAGTTCCTGTTGACGATACGGAACTTTTGGATACATCAACTCTGGTCTTTGTGACAGTTGATGTATCAGCCACTCGGCTCATGGAGCGGACCCTCCTGTACGAGTTTGCTGTGTGCGGGAACCCTAGTGCTGGCTGCGACTGCTACAACTGCTACTACTGCTACGACAGCTACTGTGACTGCGACGACGACAGTACAGAGATCCTGTGTGGTTTCGACGACGACGACTACAGCACTCAGCGATCCTACGTGGAACAGTGCTATCGAACCTGTGTGAGCTGAATCTTCTTTTTACCTTGAGCGGTGGAGCGCTTGGGAGTAGCGGCGGACCCGTTGTACTTGACAGTGGTGGTGCGCTTGGATGCAGCAGCAGACCCTTGGCGGTGGAGCGCTTGGTTGTAGCGGCGGACCCGCGATACTCTACGGAGTGTGTGCGCTTGGTTGTAGCGACAGACCCGCGACGGTGGAGACGTGCGTGCGGAGTACGGAGACCGTGTAGCCGGCTGAGACCTGACGACTGTTTGACCGACTCGACTTAGAGTGAGTCGACTAGCCCAGTGGATGGAGCGCCCGGTATTTGGGGGAGACCCACGGCGGACGGAGTGCCTGGTAGTTGGCAGCAAACCCGCGGTACTCGACAGGAGGAGTACCTCAGTAGGCTATTTGGGTGAGCGCCCGGTATTTGGCGACAGACCCTCAGCGGACGGAGCGCCCGGTAGTTGGCCGCAAACCCGCAGTACTCGACAGGAGGAGTACCTCAGCAGTCTTAGGTTAGTGAGCGGCGGGCTCGGAGTCGTGACAGGACCACTGTACACTCTAGAGACGGAGCTCTTCAGCAGTTACGGTTTCGATAATGAAAATCCTGGTTTGAGCTGAGTCAATGATCTTTGTGTTTCCTCATGATTGAGATGGGTCGCTTGATAATTAGGTATATGTATGGGCATATACCTGGGTAATGGTTATCCGTTGATTTCATAAACTTGTTATAAACTATGTGAACTTGTACTGTTATCCTGTGTGGATTTACTGTTTACTCTTCTTGTGGTTTGGGTTGTTCTTGGGCTCGGTGTTGGAGCCGAACGGAAATTGGTGACATAGGTATATGTATGGGCATATACCTAATCAATACATGATGTTACTTCGTGATTGTTACTTTTCTTCGTGGTTTATCCTTTGTGGATTTGAGAGACCTTCAGGGGTCTCAGGGTCCCTACTGAGTAGCTTATACTCACCCCTGCACGGGCTTTGCCCGCAATTCGTTGTGTTGGTTGCAGACGACGGACATCGCTGACTGTGGATGAGGCTTTCGGAGTAGGTTGGTACCCGGAGGAGGACCACTGAGTGGGACCTGCTCGGAGCGGACAGTTGGACCCGAGGAGTTGTGAGCTATCTGTACCTACCCTTCAGGTAGGATCCGTGGTGGACGATCCAGGAGCTGAGCCATCTGTACCTACCCTTCAGGTAGGAATCGAGGAGGACGTCCCAGGAGCCGCTTGTACTTTCAGTTGCTGTTTTCCCTTTCGAGTTGTACTTTACTTTCAGTTGGGCTTGTATTCCGGCCCCCTTTACTTTTCTGCACTTGTAGTTACTTTCCGCTTGCTGACTCTGTGGTGGTTGTTACTTATAAAGGCAATGCCTTCCCTGTTTACCGGGATTATACGCCTTGCTGCTAGTCGCCATCCCCTGTCCTATGGAAGGCGGGATTGGGGTAGTCACGGCACGGGCCCCGAGGTCGGGTCGTGACATTTAGTTTATAGATTTTACATTATCTTTCTATTTTATTTAAATCGTCAAATAATGATGTCATCGCTACATCATTATTATGTCATAAATAATTAAATTTATTTAATGTCTAAAAATTATAAAACAAATACTATGATATAGAAAATCTTTTTATCTTTCCAATGACTATTTATAATCAAAATTGGGACCTGTATAACCCCACTTAAAAATTGTTTTCGTAAAACATATTATGTTTGTGTCATTTTCACTTTAACATTAAATAAAAAGTAATTTATGTCATTTCCGAACAAAAGTGGATCCATGGGGTCCCCAAGTTGACCCATGGAATGTCATGGTCGTCCATGACACAACAAATGAGGTTGGACATGTGTCTAGGTCATTTCATATTATTAAAGCATTATTTATACCTTAAACTACACTAATTACCCCTAATCGCGATTAAAAACATAATAAGTTACAATTCACCAAAAATTATTTTAATCTCATTGAACCACATTTTACTTCTTAATGAAAACCATGTATGTCGGATTTTCAAAATTCAATACACATTAGTGGTAAACTTTCATTTAACTGAAAAATCAGTTTGCTTGATTACCACTTAGTGGTTTCACTATTCATAAAAAATTGAAGTTTTTCAGAAAATTACCAAAAATTCACCCTAAGCTATATTTGATATTCCGAATTCAAAAATGAAGTCTATTTTACAAAATTAAAATCATATAAGTCACATTAATTAATTTAATAATTAATTCCCGCTGCCAGAGCAAATAGCGTGTTTTTACAAAACAATAAGTATCAAAAGATTTACACCAGTTTAAGTCTAATTTCAAAGTGAAATTGATTCCAATGACCACCATTGGATAAAATGGTAAAAATATATTCTAATTTCACTTCAAAACAATTCAAAACATAATCTAATCATATAAATAAATTAGACTAAAAAACAGTGTTGATGTAAAATGCAGTATTTTTCACTATTCATTAAAAAAATGAACATTGTCAGAAAAATACCAAAAATTCACACAAAGTAAATTTTGATGTCCCAATCATAAAGGATAAGTTTATTTTGACAAACATAGTTTATAAAATTGTCAAAATATAGATTAAAAAATGGTTTTCCATCAAAAGGCAGTAAAACAATCTTTTAAAAATATTAGCGTATTCCATGCATAAGATTGTATTTATTTTCATTTTAAGCCACTATAACACTATCTTAATCATTAAAAGACATAGATAAAAATATCTATTATTCATTACTTACTTGGGATGTTACATCCTTCCCCCCTTTAGAAAATTGCGTCCCCGCAATTTATTTACTTATCGAATAAATGGGGGTACTTATCCCTCATTTCATTTTCAGATTCCCATGTTGCCTCTTCAATCATGTGGTTTTTCCACAAAACCTTTACCTTCTTAATCACCTTATTCCGTAACACTTGCTCCCTGTGGTCAAGAATCTGGACCGGTTGTTCCTCATATGATAGGTTCTCTTCCAGCTGAACTACCTCTGGACTCAAAACATGATATGGATCTGGCATATACATTCTCAACATCGAAACGTGAAAAACATTGTGTACCTGAGATAAACTCGAAGGTAAAGCCACTCGGTATGCAACTGATCAAACTCTCTCCAGAATTTCGTATGGTCCAATGAACATTGGACTCAACTTTCCTTTCTTACCAAATCTCATCACACTTTTCCAAGGAGAAACCTTGAGAAAAACATGATCACCTACCTCGAAAGATAGATCTTTCCTCCGGTTATCCGCATAACTCTTCTGCCTGCTCTGAGCTGTTCTCATGTGTTTCTGAATCAGCTGAACTTTTTCTGCCATCTCTTCTACCAAATCTGGTCCCATCAACTTCCTTTCACCCACTTCATCCCAGAAAGCTGGAGTTCGACACCGCTTCCCATATAATGCCTGAAATGGTGCCATCTGTATACTGGAATGAAAACTGTTATTATATGAAAACTCAACCAAAGAAAGATGTTGGTCCCAACTTCCCTGATAATCCATAGAACAAGCTCGTAGCATATCCTCCAATGTCTGAATTGTTCGTTCTGACTGCCCATCTGATTGAGTATGAAAAGCTGTACTAAAATTTAATTCAGTACCAAATGACTTCTGAAGGCCTTTCCAAAAGTTAGAAGTAAACCTGGGATCACGATCCGATACAATGGAGAGAGGAACTCCATGTAACCTGACTATCTCTTTAAGATACAAACGGGAAAGTTGATCAAGAGAGAAAGTATCTCGTATAGCAAGGAAATGAGAATATTTGGTCAAGCGATCAACAATAACCCAGATTGCATTATTACCTCGAGATGTCTTCGGTAATCCAACAACAAAGTCCATGGATATATTCTCCCATTTCCACTCTGGCACTGGTAAAGGCTGAAGCATCCCTTTCGGTAACTGCCACTCTGCTTTAACCTGTTGACATGTCAAACACTTCACTGTAAAATCAGCAATATCTCTTTTCATTCCATCCCACCAGTAATACTCCCGCAGATCTCTATACATCTTAGTACTGCCCGGATGAACTGAAAACGGAGAACTATGAGCTTCACATAACAACTCTCTCTTCAACAATGAATCACAAGGCACACACAATCTCTTCCCAAATCTCAAAACGCAATCATTATCAATGTTGAATTCAGGAAACTTACCTTTCTGAACCAGCTCTACCCTTTTCTGCAACTCACTGTCTTGCTTCTATGCTTTCTTGATTCTATCGGATAGAGATGATCTCACTGATACCTGAAACAAAACAGAAGGACTTCCTGTACCAACAACTTCTATGCCAAAGTTCATCAAATCCTTGACCAAAGGATCACGTTCCAAACACAACATTGTTAATGAAGCATTACTTTTTCGACTCAAAGCATCAGCCACTTTATTTGCTTTTCCCGGATGGTAATGAATTGTACAATCATAATCCTTGATTAATTCCAGCCATCTCCTTTGTCTCATGTTTAACTATTTCTGAGTGAATATATACTTTAAACTTTTGTGACCGGTATATATTTCACACTTTACTCCATACAAATGATGCCTCCAAACTTTTAAAGCAAAAACAATAGCAGCTAATTCCAAATCATGCGTAGGGTAATTTACCTCATGAGTTTTCAACTGTCGTGAAGCATAAGCAATTACCTAATCATTCTGCATTAGGACGCAACCAAGTCCTTTCAATGAAGCATCACTGTATATAACAAACTCACCATTCCTGGAAGGTAGTGCCAAAACTGGAGCATTCACCAATCTTCTTTTCAATTCCTGAAAACAATCATCACATTCTTTTGTCCAGATAAACTTAACACCCTTCCGAGTTAGCTTAGTCATTGGACTAGATAACCGTGAAAAATTTCTAACAAACCTTCGGTAATAGCCCGCCAAACCAAGGAAGCTATGAATCTCGGTTACATTTGTGGGTCTTGGCCATTCTTCCACAACTGTTGTTTTTGTAGGATCAAAAGTTATTCCATCTTTAGAAACAATGTGACCAAGGAAAGAAATTTGTTGCAACCAAAACTCACACTTGCTGAATTTCCCATACAGTTTCTTTTCTTTTAGGGTTTTCAAGATAACCCTTAAATGCCTTTCATGCTCTTCTTTACTTTTAGAAAACACCAAAATATCATCAAATAAAACCACCACAAACTTATCCAAGAACTCATGGAAAATTCTATTCATTAAGTCCATGAATAAAGCAGGTGCATTGGTTAGCCCAAAAGGCATTACTACAAATTCATAATGGCCATATCTCATACGGAACGCGGTCTTCAGAATATCTGCCTCCTTTACCTTTAGCTGATGGTACCCCGATCTCAGGTCAATCTTTGAAAAAAACTGAGCTCCCTGGAGCTGATCAAACAAATCATCGATATGAGGCAAAGGATATTTGTTCATAACTGTGATATTATTCAAGGCTCTATAATCAATGCAAAGTCTCATAGAACCATCTTTCTTTTTAACAAATAAAACAGGAGCACCCCATGGTGATGTGCTAGGTCTAATGAAACCTTTCTCTAATAAATCTCGCAATTTCTCCTTCAACTCTAAAAGTTCAATTTGTGCCATTCGATAAGGGGGTTTTGAAATTGGCTTAGCATCAGGAACTAAGTCAACAGTAAACTCAACTTCCCGATCTGGTATTATTCCAGGCAACTCATCAGGAAAAACATCAGGACACTCATTTACCACTGGCACATCATTAATCTGAACAGTTCCTTTATTTTCAACGACGTGTGAAAGGTAACATTCATTTCCATCTTTTACAAGTTTCTCGGCCTCTTGATATATTATCAAAATTAAGGGTTCATTCTTGTAAACAAACTGAAAGTCTTTTTGAAAAGAAACTTCTTTAGCTCTACAGTCAATCTTAGCATGGTAAATAGAGAGCCAAACCATACCCAGGATAACATCAAACTCTACTAGAGGTAGAACAATAGGGTTTGCAAGTAGGTTCTTTCCACAGATAAGGATAGGAAGATTCTTATAAATTCTTTTTGCCTCGCCATTTCCCCCATGTGTTTTTAGCAAAAGTTCAGGAGTCATTTCTTGAGATGGTATTCCCATTTTACTAGAAAAGGTTTCAGAGATGAAAGAATGTGTAGACCCCGAATCAAACAACACACTGGCATAATCTGAAAAAACAAACAAAGTACCTGATACAACTTCATTTGATGGCCCGACATCTGCTAAAGTAGTTGCAAAGGATTTCACCACCCCTTTCTGCTTGTAGTCTAACTGCTTCCCATCACTCAAGCTCTTTGTCGGACACTCGTTTGCATAGTGACCCATCTCATTGCACTAATAACATTTCACTAACTGTAAATTGAATTTTTTCTTACCTTCACCTTGATCCTTTTCAGTGCAATCACGAGCCTTATGTCCCATCTTACCACATCGGTAGCACTTCCCAGAATTCAGAAGACATTCCCCAGCATGCCTTTTGCCACATTTATCACAAACTGGAAACTTAGTTCTCTTACCATCAGACTTTTTTAAAGAATTCTTACCTTTCTCCTGCCACCTCGGTCTCTTCTTCTGCTGGTTGTTATAGAACACTTGGTCATCGGAAAACTCCATTTCCACCTTCTCAGCACATCGAACAAGCTTTTCATAACTTTTAAACTCACGAGAAGCTAATGCCCTTCGATATTTTGGCTTTAATCCTGAGTAAAAACGCTTGATTTTACTATCAAGGTCCCGGATAAAATTTGGAGCATACCTTGCCAATCGAGTGAACCTTTCTTCATAGGCAGCCACTGAGTCTTCCTCTTGCCTCAATTCCATGAATTGATTTTCCATCCTAAGTCGAACAGCCTTAGGAAAATACTTCTCAAGAAACATACCTTTGAATTCATCCCAGTCAAGAGCATCAATCTCATCGGCGTCCCTGATATTTTTAACCATAGACCACCACTGATCTGCTTCACCCTCCAAACGGTAAATAGCAAGACTAAGCTTTTGATTGTCTGAACACCCCATGACATCAAAAATCTTCTCCAGTGATTTAATCCACCCTTCAGCTAGCACAGGGTCAGATGATCCTCTGAATGATGGTGGATTTTGCCTCATGAAATGTTCCACCACTGACATGTTCCTCTGCGGCTGATCTCGCTGATCTCGTGCATGGATACCACCACCATTTATCGCTTGAGTCAACTGCGCCATTACTGCAACAAACTGTTCAGTTCCAATTCCGACCATTTCTGGATGCTGATTCGGAAGGTTATTTCCTTCTGTATGCCTTCCTAGCACTGCTTCCCTGTTTCCTCTGCAGAAAACCATTCTGAACAAACATGTCTTAGATGAAGAAACATGGTAATCTTTAAATGCTATATCATTTCAAAAAAAAATATTTTTGGATATCATTTAATAGAATTCTAACTCCTAAAGTTATCTAAACCGACCTCTGATACCAACTATAAGGCCCCAGCCTTAAACCTTAGTTAATCTTGAGTTATTACAAGATTACACATTGAGGATCTTTTCGGGTTTAGAGTTTGAGAGAATTAGATCATAAAACTTGCATTACATTCCACATATAAACAAAGTGGTTACAGAAAGATAGTATTCTTCATTCCCATCAATGGAAACACATTTAAAATAAAACCTGGATTATTTCTTGACACATCCTTGACTCTATCATCTTATCATGTACCTTTCCTTTGACCTGTGAAAAACATTTCAAAAACTTGGGATGAGCATAAAAACTCAGTATGGGTTATAAAAAAATCATGGAAAGGAAACATGATTTCATATATACATAAGAATGAAATCATACATTACAGATAAAACATAGGCACTTTAACATACCTCATAAAATCATGAATAAATCATAGAAATCATAAGACATAAAGGTAACTTGAGGCATTCATAACATTCTTACGTAGGGAGTAACCCTCTTGGTTACGTTTGGAATACCCATCATAGTATATTCCCTAAAATCTCTTCGGAGAAACCTTAACGTTTCACTCCTTCGCATTACCCAATGCATTGGAGAGCTATATTGTGCTCAACCTCCCTAAGTCTATCACGGAACCACCCGTCTTCATAATAATGCCCAAGAACCATAACATAATCATATCACATAAAACATGCATAAAGGTAACATAAAATTTCCACATTTCAATCACGAGATATCAATACAACACATTGATATAAAAACATTATGAAAACCATTTTCAATACTAAAATAAAATAAAAGTAAAACATGGTATTTATTTTTCTTTTAAAAAGAAGGTATGGCTTGTAGAGGAAGCCGAAACTCAAATAACGGTCACGACGGCGGAGAAGTCGTTGTCACCGCATACGCATGACAAAAACATTCCCTTTTGTCGTTTATTAAACGCTTCGTATAAAAAAGATTCCTTTTGAATAAACGTAAAAGTCAAAGGGGTTTATACACCGTATAAAAGAAAGTTGTGTATAAAATAAAATATGCCTCAACGAAAGGAGATTGAGACGAAGTCCCATACCTCGTATCCGACTTGACCCGACCGTTCTTTAATCTCCTGAATAATAAACTTGAGTTAATCTCTACTTGCTTATGAATCATTTTCAAGTTCATTATTCCTTTTATACCATGTTATGAACATCATGTAATCAGTTAAGTTAATAATGTTCATTTTGTCGGTATTTGGTTCTTAAGTCAAAAATAGACTTCTTACACTTACATGTTGTTAATTTGGTCAAAGGTTCATTATATCCAGAATGGTATTCATGATGTAGATATCATATATGTCATATATATCCAGTAGATACATGCATTTATAATATTACATAATCATTTAGAGGTAAGAAATGAAATGCACCGTTCATGGAGACGGTAATCCGTACGTACGCATGAACGCTACTTTCATTTCTATTTCGTATTTTATAGAACGGAATCATAATGATATAAAGGTATATTATAATTCCAGTATAATATAATATATAATATCATAGTTCCATCCTTTATATGTCCCACATATGGTATTTAACGAATCAAATCACTTTGAGGGGGTGGTAGTCCGCACTTCCTAAAATGAAGATATCGTGTTTACCCATAATGGAAACCATAAAGGTATGCCCAAAATGAATAAAAACAGAAGCTTAAAGAAAACATAAACATATAATATATCATATATAAAAATAGTGACATCATAATGGCCACCTTTGAAGGTGTTAAATGAGTGTTGAACAATCATCGTTTCGGGAGGCAGAATTTCGCCATCCACGGAAACCGTATGTTTTTTAACCATTTGATGTAGTTGTGTGAGAGTGTATCTCAAATAAATCTTATAACAACATCCTAGTATATTTAATATACTGTTTTTGTTACAAAAGGAGTAAATAAAAAGAGTTTAGGGGGTTGGAGAATCAAAATAAAACAAATGAACATGAGAGAATGAATTACCTTAAAAAGTGTAACTCCTTTTGATTTGAGCCTAAAGGCTTCCTTTGAAAGGATTATACCCAAATGGAATCCTCTAGGATGAGGAGAGGGATGTGGAGAGAGTAAATGGGCAGGGTTTTTCCGATCCAAAGGCTTGAGAAGTGTGTGAAATGAGGTAGAGGTGGGAGCCTTTTATAAGAGGAGAGGAGGGGCACTTTTGGAAAGTAAAGAAATATTACTTTATTTGAAAATGTGTTTCGGTTTTAAAAGGTCCCACATTGATAGAATTAGTGGATAAGGTGATAAGGGTTCGAAATACACTCATCTAATTCGTTTTGGACATGTGTAGTTTATAGATTTTACATTATCTTTCTATTTTATTTAAATCGTTAAATAATGATGTCATCGCTACATCATTATTATGTCATAAATAATTAAATTTATTTAATGTCTAAAAATTATAAAACAAATACTATGATATAGTAAATCTTTTGAGCTTTCCAATTACTATTTATAATCAAAATTTGGACCTGTATAACCCCACATAAATTTTTTTTCGTAAAACATATTATGTTTGTGTCATTTTCACTTTAACATTAAATAAAAAGTAATTTATGTCATTTCCCAACAAAAGTGGATCCATGGGGTCCCCAAGTTGACCCATGGAATTTCATGGTCAGCCAGGACATAACCAATGAGGTTGGGACATGTGTCTAGGTCATTTCATATTATTAAAGCATTATTTATACCTTAAACTACATTAATTACCCCTAATCGCGATTAAAAACTTAATAAGTTACTATTCACCAAAAATTATTTTAATCTCATTGAACCACATTTTACTACTTAATGACAACCATGTATGTAGGATTTTCAAAATTCAATACACATTAGTGGTAAACTTTCATTTAACTGAAAAATCAGTTTGCTTGATTACCACTTAGTGGTTTCACTATTCATCAAAAATTGAAGTTTTTCAGAAAATTAACAAAAATTCACCCTAAGCTATATTTGATATTCTGAATTCAAAAATGAAGTCTATTTTAAAAAATTCAAATCATATAAGTCACATTAATTAATTTAATAATTAATTCCCGCTGCCAGAGCAAATAGCGTGTTTTTACAAAACAATAAGTATCAAAAGATTGACACCAGTTTAAGTCTAATTTCAAAGTGAAATTGATTCCAATGACCACCATTGGATAAAATGGTAAAAATATATTCTAATTTCACTTCAAACCAATTCAAAACATAATCTAATCATATAAATAAATTAGATTAAAAAACAGTTTTGATGTAAAATGCAGTATTTTTCACTATTCATTAAAAAAATGAACATTGTCAGAAAAATACCAAAAATTCACACAAAGTAAATTTTGATGTCCCAATCATAAAGGATAAGTTTATTTTGACAAACATAGTTTATAAAATTGTCAAAATATATATTCAAAAATGGTTTTCCATCAAAAGGCAGTAAAACAATCTTTTAAGAATATTAGCGTATTCCATGCATAAGATTGTATTTATTATCATTTTAAGTCTCTATAACACTATCTTAATCATTAAAAGACATAGATAAAAATATCTATTATTCATTACTTACTTGGGATGTTACAGTTGCCACCAAATATATTAGCCTCCAACCACTTTCATGAACCATAATTTAATATTTCACAAATGCTGGGAACTCTTTCTAATAAATCAGTTTATATACTAATAAAAAAATGAGAAAATATCTAATTGATGGGGGTGTAATTAATATTAAATTTTGTTAGAAAATATCATTCTATTAAATATTTTCATAAAAATAATTATGTTATTGAACCAATAAGTAAATATAGTTGTTGTACTCACCCTATATAATTTAGAATTTATTTTATAATGATTCTCTACTCTGAACTAAAACTAACAAATCTATCCTTATATTGATATGATTATAACTTCTCCCGAAGAAGGGAGGGATATGTATGTGTCCATAACTTTTCCTTTTTATAAATAAGTATCCTATTAAATGTTTATTAGTGAAATTATAATATGTTTTTTAAACTATGGTTTTCTCTTCAACATTAGTTATATACTACATCCCATATACCTTTTTGGGGGTGAAATTCCGTATATATGAATCCTATTTGTAATTTTAATTTATAGAAGCATGTTTTATAGAATTTTCATTGTTAGTAATGATGAAATTTACTAATTTTAATCCCAAACTAAGAAATAATGATTCATATGTAGGGGTATTTCAGCAATCTGAGTATATACCTTCCAAATGGATGACACTATAGATGATTTTGAGGATAAAATTTCCACTTGATCTATGGGATATGGTATCCCTTTAGATGTTAATAAACTAAATATAGCTCTCATTTATTCCCAAAAATAAATTATATTGGGTTCATGATGTTTTGGGACACTATAACTCCACAGGAATTTATGATACATTACACAATAGTATGTTTTGTTTCTTTGATATCTTTCTTCATTTATAACATTGAGTTTAAATAAACTATTATATAATCTTAAAATCCTATAACTTAATTTGAAATTAATTAATTAATTATTGTATTGGGTAGTGTTGATAATATGATTTAAATTATTGAAAATTATTTTTTACTCATGTATAAAATGAATTCATTTTTTATAATTTTGATATAATTGAATATAAAGGCACTTTAAGGTTATATGATATTTAAAAAAACTATTTTTATTTAGAAAATGTGTTTTTATAATAATAAATTAAATTAATTATTATTTATGTATGATTTTAATTAAATGTTTATATAAAATATTAAATAAAATATTCTAACATTTTATGTAATAGTTTTTTCCTGGAAAAGGATGAAGGTCTTCTATGTTTTATTATTAAAATTTATTTTCCTAAAAATGGGTTTGTTGTGTTTTATCCACATATTTTAAAATTCATTTATACCAAATATTGAAATTGAATCTTTTATAATGATTTATATATTTTTAATAAGAGTAAAAATTGTAATTTCTTAATTTACACATAATTTTTATTTATAATGACTAGTAAAAATTATGAAAATGTGCTACCATGGTTATAGTTAAATTGAGTTTATAGGGGGTTGACCCATGAGAGAAGGATTTAAAAATCACAAAAACATTCATTAAATTTATTGGTTAGTGACATTTAGACCTTATTCATTTTTCATAAATAATTTTCTTTTTTGGATCCCCATGACTTGAGTTAGAAATTATTATATTTTAATCATTTGAAAATTACAAGAGTGTCCTTCCCTACCCTTTAATAGGACACCCCAAACCATCACAAAAAAAATTAATTATACTTATATATTAGATTATCCCAAAAATATTAAATTTATAACATAAATCTCTACTTCATAAGGTTCTTGTTTTATACATAATACCATCCTTTTAATTCTTATGGTGTATGCCAAGGTGGCTTCTCAATGAAGTGGTACTATTCATAACTGATTACTTTAAATTATATATTTAGGTAATACTTATCTAAATATATGGAATACAATATATAATAATTTAATAATTATCTTTAATATATATAATTTTTATTATAATTATCAAATAATTATTTTCCGCCTCCATTATATCAAATGGGTAATGAATGAACAGCTCCCACAAATATGTGTAGTACTGCTTCCACGCAATGATATGATTAACATTTCATCACTATCATTAATATGTTTTTACATTAATGAATTTAATTTTTACAGATTTTATTAATTAATTATTTATTCTACTTTAGTTAAAATACTTATCTATGTTATTTAATTTTAATTCATTATAAAATGATAACGTCACACGTGCGTACGTGTGGACTATAACCTCTATATAGAGAAGTGACTCTTTTATATCAACAATTTTTATAAAAATTATAAATAATACATGAATAAAAATATGAAACTAATTTATTAATAAAACTTTTATAGATGGTCATCCCATGAGAATAGTGGAGGTGTGGGATCAATTAAACTAAAATATTCACGGAAAGTTGACCAGTTTTCATATCAATGTTCGATTAATGAAGAAATCATTAAAAAATTTATTATTCAAAATTATTATAGAATGATAAATATTATGTTATAAAGGACTATAGTTATGAAATATATTTAATGTAATTTTATATTTTATATATATAATATTTTAATGAATAAAAAGCAAGATAGAACTTGAGGTAAGGGATGTATGTTTTAATCTTATTTCATTTAGGAATGTTTATTCATTGTATTTAAATTGAGTGTAATTATTTGGATTTTTCCATTTAAACGCTATATATTTTATTCTCTTATGGTTATTTATATATTTTTTATTTACTAAGATATTTTTTTTCTCTTTAGTGGTCAATATAGTTGGGTTGTTTTTAAGGAAAATGTATCCTTATTTCCATTTTAGTCGCAAATTTTTTTTTTCATCCATGTATATAATCATCAAAATTATTTATTTGAATATTTTAACCTTAAAATAAATTTTTTTAAAATGGTCTTGTTATCTTACATTCAAATTGTATTCAATTTTTTATAATGAATATTTTTAAATACTATTTTTCTTGAGAAATTATATTTGAATTTTAAAAAATATAAAAATGGAATATTCTATCTTATTATATAAAACATGAATATATTTTCCAAAAACCAATAATGTTCTCTATATTATATGATCCATTAATGGTTTCCTTATTAATTTTGAATATAATAATATTCTAATTGTTTTGGGAATTTTTTATATAAAATTTTATCCAAATACACATTTATTCTGATAGGTTTTAAAAGAATGGTTTGAATGATAATTTAAATGTAATATTCATATATATAAAAATATTTAATTAATTTTATGCTTAATTTGGATATGATCTTATCATACCATCCACTTATTTTATTTGGAATGATTTTTATGATTATGATCTAAGGATTATTCTATGAAACATGTTTCTTTCTTATATGTTAATTAGGTCATGATGGAACCTTTAGTGAACCCATTTAATTTCTATGGATTGGTTTATAATGAAATGAGATAATGTTTATGGAACCTGTTTCATTTCCATTGGTTATGATATAATTTTATGATGAATATTTTATAATCCTTCAAAAAACCAATATGCATTTTTTTAATGATATAGGTTGTACTTGAATTATATATCCCACAAATTAATTTGGTAATGATGGATATATCATGCGATAATAGGACTAAAATACGAAGTGAAACTAGTTTATTAAGAGACTATATCCACTAATATAGTCATTCGAGTGAACTATGAAAAATGAAATGAAGGAGCGTGGTGTGAACCCAATTGAGTATGATATCCATGGAAGTAAAACTTGAGTAAGGGAATGATTTTTATGATCATATATAATCCTCCACAGAACTATATATTTCTCTTATGATATAACATCTTTGATGACTATTTATTATCGATAACTTTACAACCTTACGAATTATTTTTTATGTTATAAGGAATTGTAATTACATGATTAATGACTGATGATATCTGACTAATTGGTTATGATTATTTTATATTATTATTATTTTCTTATACCCATATTATAACATTTGTCGCACATATGATAATTGAATGATATATCTTATGTTTAACCTTTATTAGTATCTATGATTAACATTTCTTATGTTTCTTTTCCCCATGTAAGAGTGAATGGTTTTACTTAGGGCATGTCTAAGAATATTAATATATTATAAGAACATTCTGGGAAATTTTTAAAATATTTCATGAAAATTATGATTAAGTATCTAGTATCTAAATACTATAAACCATTAAAATTATAAGTCGTGTATTATTGTATGTTATATTGAATATAAATCATAAATGTTGTAACACATTTGAATGAAATGGTTGGGTCGCCTCAACTAGTATTAAAGATGGGTTAATTAAATCATTTAAGGTTAGGATTATGTAATTTTCTGAAAACCCATGTGGATATATATAAGAATAGGATAATATTTTATATTTTTTGTAAAGTATAAATTTCATTGTTTTCCTTGTAAATAAATTACTATTCTGTTACTGGAATGTGGATATCGATGAAACATAGATTCAGTTAGGGGTAATTTCTCTGAAACATGAAGAGTGGTTATTAAATCGATCATCACCAGATCATGATGGGTCAGATTAAGAGTTCACAATTAACTAAAAACCCACATATGATATGCTTGGGTTAATTCCAATTTTTATTATGATATATTATGAAATTTTAGAAATAGATGATCAGAAAAACATTAGGATTCATATATTGAAAATAGTTTTTCACTCTCTATCCATCCAATAAATGTTTTTTCATGAATTCATGATAAAAAAATATAATTATTTTTGGTCAAACTATTTTTTTGGTCATATTCAATGTATGTAACCATAAGGAATTTGGTTAATTCTGAATGTGAGGGGAAGTTAAATGATCATCCTCATGGGAAATTAAATTAAATTTGAGATGGAAAAGAAAAATAATATGGCTATTCTTATCCTACTATATTAATATTTTAAAGGTGAAATTTATATTACGGATCATCTAGAAGAAATGACAGAACAACTCTTTATTGATTCTTTTACACCTTAACATACACCTTCCTTCAGTGGTTTCTCTAACAACCTAATTACTATGAAATGTATTAACACTGGTAAAAAGGATATTTTTCATTATGTAGTGTTCAGAACATGAAAATAGTTTTCTTAAAGTATATCATTTGAAAGGAGAAGAATATCGAGGGGGCTATCATATTTATAATATGCTATTGGGGGGGGAATTGACTCCAAGAAATGGATTTTTTTAGAAGGTATCTGGAAATAACTATTTCCACAAAATCTTATAGTGACACCCTGAATTGGTTTCCTTGACAATATTAGACGAACCCATGACCATGTGTTCTAAATCACACCTCATTATATTCCAAAGGCTACTAACTAGTAGTGAGGGTATGTAAGAGTATGATTGGAAGACTATACCATCATGATCCCAGTGATTCACAATATTTAAACTGTAATAATATACACAAGAAAACATAAATATTCCTGATAAAATAATTTTTATGAGTTTCATAAATAATAAATAAACGAGATCCAATATAATATACTAAAATATGATCATGCCATACTACACTAATAGTGAATGCATGGGAAATCGAGTAAGAAGGATATAAAACATGCAATAAAAAATGGGAAAAAAGATAAAAATATATCTCCAATGGAATTATGATACTTATCTTGGTCTTCTCCTCATGTAATATATCCGAGTAAAAAAATTAAAGAAGCAATAGTGGCCCCATTTACCTTATCCATACCAGCATTTATAATGTATCTTCGTGTACCAAATGATAGACCAAATAGTGTGTTAGATACACTCAATGGGACACCACCAATAGTGGATACTTTTATCCATCCAATGAATATATAATGAATAAATGAGAAGGTTATAATATATACTCCAAAGGATATATATAAACCACTTGTAATACCAGGTTTTTAATAGGTCACCCGTCTGATACCACCAACTTTATCCTAAGCTAAAATATCTCTGAAAAATTAGTAATTATGATTTTAATTGAAATAGGGATTGGTACCCAAATCATATCTAATACATTCCCAAAGGATCATATCATTATAATGGATGATGACATGACATATAATTTATAACATAATTTTTTTTAAGGATGTTATATTAGTAAATCACTGACTGAATCCATATATGTTCAGTGACTTGGAATAAGTATCACATAAATTATTTAGTCAATTAATTAATTAGTAACCCAATCATGTCCAAGTAATTCAATAAGATGATATCGAAAATCACACAAATTATGCTATGAAACCTCACAATACAATCACATCCATTGAATTACCCTTAAAAAATGAGTTATTTATCTAGAAACTGTAATCATTCATTTCCACCTAAGTCTGTCCTTGGAGTTCCATATAGAAAACCCAACTTTCAATCATGAAATAATATAATAAACAACCCTCTAAGACCATCCTTGTAATTCCATGTTGGTGAAACATGTTTCATTGATGAATAATATAAATCCACTTGCCTTGTGTTCCTATAATTGTAATTCATATAAGAACCCTTTTATCTCTCATGGCATTATATAACATAGATATTAATTCAATTAAATTAAACCGCTTTTATGATACCTCCTATGGAATTTCATATTGAAACCCATGCATCACCCTCACAATGTTGTAGTGTATTATTGTAGGATTATATTCAAACAATACCATTTAAAAATACATTTCATTCATAATGAACATTTCATTTAATTAATTATGACCAAAAAGTTACAAAGGGGAAGAACATGACTCTAAGGATGAATGTAAATATATAAGAAACTTATAATTACTTCAGCATTTTTCGAAACAAAAAATCAATAGTGTGGTTCTATTTTTGGGCCTTCAGTCCTAATCTATGATTAAATTTCCTAAAACCTAGCCACAAACATTTAATTTATTGAAAAAATCATTTAATAGACAACACATGGGGTGTATATAGTGAAACAAAACAATAGAATATATATGTTACATGGTATGTCTGAGTATGATATACTCTATAATACCAAATGCAGGATCGAATATGTAAATATGAGATGATGAAATAAAAGAGAGGGGTGAATTGTATACTTTAAAAAAATTCCATTAGAACTTTAAATATGGTTATGTTTAACAAGGTTAAACAAGGTAATTCACAAAACCTCTAGATCTATAAAATTACATGAATCAGGAAATATGAGCCTGGGAAAGAAATTCAGAAAAAGTGATTCCGGAAATAAAACATAATCAAATTTTACAAATATGAAGATTCTACCTTAATGTGTATATGCAATGGTCCATGTTTTTGGGGTCCATTACATAGTAAAAATCTGATGTTGTGGTGTACTGGGTGCCTAAAAGGCCAACCTTGCTTCTCGGTGACTCCTAGCGGTAGCCTTGGCCTACCGGTAGCCTCGGCCTACTGTTAGACCTAGCCTATTGGTGACCTTGGGTTTACCGGTAGCTCTCGGCCACCGGTAGCCCTCAGCTACCGGTGGCTCTCGACTACCGGTGGCTCTCGGCTACCGGTGGCTGTCGCCAACTGGTAGCTCTCAGCTACCGGTCGTTGTCACCAACCAGTAGCTCTTAGCGACTGGTAGCTATCGCCAACCGGCACCTCTCAGCTATTTGTTGTTATCGCCAATCGGTGTCTCTCGCTACCGGTAGCTGTTGCCAACAGGTAGCTCTTGGATACTGGTAGCTCTCTCCTACCCCCACGGGTTTTCCAGTAGCACCTCCTTTTAGCACAAATTGTGTTTTAAACCATATTTTGACACCTTTAAGGCTGTTTTAAATCCCATTAATGCCCATTTATGTCGTTTAATTAAATGATTGGTGAGGTACCCTAGTGTGCGTTGGAATAAACCGCCCCGAAAGGCGGGGACCCTTTAATGACGTGTGGGGTGTCCCAGCCACGTGGTCAACCCAAGATCTCACTCCTTACGTGGTTTCGAGTTTTTCTCTCCGTATCTTAACCATCCCAGGCATGATTTATCTCATCCCTTATCAACATTTATAACCTAAAGGATTCTCCATAGATTTCTTTTTCTCGATCACCCTTCGGTAGGAGTACCCTTTCTCCTGACGAGTTGTAACCCGATGATGTTTTCCTTGATCATATTATGTGGATCTCCTGCTAATCTTGTGAGGACTTAACATCAATCCTTGATCAGTCAGGTAGGGGTTTCACCTTTTTATCCCCTTTTTGTTTATCTTGCGGGGTGGGTACGCTAGTGCTTTAGTATAATTTTATGAACCAAAATTTAATGAAGATAATAAACGAATTCTAAATAATGATGGGGAGGGGTGTGATCGATGATGCTACTCTGTTTTTCTCCTCTTTCATGATTAATGATTTCTGAATTGTGCGGCCTTACGCCTACTGAAAATCGTGGCCGTTGGTGGCCTTTCTATATGCACTGATAAACCCTTACCCCTTGTGATTTTTAAATGGATTGTCTTTTGGCTGTGAACCTTTTGGTGTGTAAATGAAATTGGTTAATTACATATATTTAGCTAAATAAATTGGAAGAACCAGGATAAACTCCTTTTCTATGATAATCCCGGTTAAAGCCCAGTGGAATTAAAATCACGTATTGTGTTAAAGCTTTTAAATATGGAAATACCTATTGAGTCCGCCTTGTGTTGGTAGTATTGGTTTGGTTGTTTCCTCCACGGTTGGATAGTGGCTTAGATTGCTGGGGTGATGTGGGTGAGGATGGGATCCTCTATTTGTATCAATAATTGGGGTGGGATCCTCTTCTATTGTGAAACCTTCTTATTCATAGTTCTGGGAACTTGGAAATGTATCTCACTTTGACCTTCTTTGGTTGCAATACTTGGAGGGGTCTCACTTGATTTTTTTACATGAGAACCAGGTGTGAATGTTTAAATAGATTTCGGGTGTACTCTTTCCTTGGCATGTGCTTATGCTTACTAGTTGCCCAAGTAGGTGCAGAAACTTATTTAAACATTATTACTGAACATGAAAACAAGGATGAGACAAATGGGGATTTGGTTTGATGTGAGTTGGGACTTGGGAATAGGTGCTGTTCTTTTCTCTTTTGAATTAATAGTAAGGAGAGTGTTCTTTAGGCTGGTTGATGAAAAACCTAGATTGGGTGAGTGCTTGTTACCTATACATATACTTGTAGTTATTATGTTTCTTATTCACACCCCACCCAAGTTGAGCACTTAGTGTCGAACACCCCCACTTCATGGGGGAGGGTTTTTTTCCCAACACTCCTAAGAGTGGCTGGTTATTAGATCCTTTTCTGATCCCTTTCTAGAATATCCCAAGACTCTACGGGTAGGTTGTGATGGACTGAAGTCCATTATTAGCCCAAGAATCTTCGGGCGGTGTAGTGTGGTGGTTGGCCCAGGTGTGTGCGGCCAGGTGGTTTTATAAGTATATTCGGGATGAGGGCCAGGTGTCTTCAGGCATGTCAATAGTTCTTCTAGCCCATGTGTCTTCGGTCATGGCAGTGGTTGTTCTGACCCAGGTGTTTGCAGGCGTGGTTACGTGTGACAGTTGTGACCCAGGTGTCTGCGGGCGAGTTAGTGGTTGTGGCCTAGGTGTTTGCGGGCAGGATGTGTGGTTGCGGCCTAGGTGTGTGTGCGGGTGGGGTATGGTAGTGGGACTGGGATTGGTACGATGCGTAGTATGTCTTCAATAACCAGTGGGAAAGTGGCGTGTGGTACCCAAACATCGATGTGCTATTACTATACATTACATGACTTGCGTTATTTGGGGAGTGTGCCTTGGTAAGGCCTGGGTGGTCAGTTTCCTTGCTAGGTTCTTGGTTATCTCTTTTCCTATAGGGCATTAGTATGCCTCCCCACTTTTTCATGAGAGTCTTTGTTTTTGCCCTACTAAGTATACTTGTATGCTCACCCTATGTATATAAAACTCTTTCAGGTTTCCAGGAGGACTTCAGGGATTGTGTGGGACCGTACTAGCTTGGACCCTTGGGGAAGTTGATGTTGTTGTTTCCCTTTTTCTTGATATCTCTTTACCTTTGGAGTTTTGTTACTTGTATCTTTTACCTTTGAACATTTATATTGGAATTGTTTATTTTTCAGCCGTATTTTCACTTTCAGTTTTGGTGTTGTGGGATTTACTATCTTATCTCCCGATCCTATGAAAATAAAAAGGGTAATGCCTTCTATTTAGTGTTTGATTTTATACCCTTGGTACTGGTCGCGACTCCAGGACCTATTAAAGGTGGGTTTTGGGGGTCATTATCTCTCATTCAACATAAAGAAGGAAGGGCCTGGAAATCTGCGGACCCTTACCTCCTTTTTGTGAAGGCGTGTCGTGACAGAATGGTATTAGAGCTACGAGGTTTGAGATATAGAATTGAGTCCGGGGTTAGGGATAGTGAGGATTGCATGTGATGGTAGGGAAACAGTGTTGGGTGACCTTGGTATGTGAATTATGTCAGGGAAGACCAGCTAGGACACGGGATTTTAGGCCCCCCCTGTGATACGATGCAAGGACTCTGGACCTACCGAACGACCAAGTGAGGCCACACTGATTTCAGGGTAGAAACCCTAGGAAAGGTACATGCATCAAAATGAATTGTGTTATCATTTTTCTGGGGTGTTTTGGGAAATTTAAATAAATAAGAAGTTTGAGGAAATTTTAAGAACAATATTCTGCACTACTTGGGATTAGGCATTCTTTGTTTTCCTTGCAGCTATGGAACCCGTGATATGACCACGAGTTGTATGGGCAATTGAGGCCCAGGAGGTTGACTTGGCCAATCAATAGAGGGATGATTGAGAGGAGGCGGATGACTAGTGGAAGAAGATGCTGCGAGCCTTCCAGCGACAGACCCTTGAGAAGTACAAGGGCAGCACCTCTGACATGAAAACAGAAAGTTGGCTAGTGGAGCTGGTGATAGATTTCGGCTTGTTTCGGGCTCCGAATGAGTACTGGGTTCCTCTGTCCATCATCCAGATGTGGGGAGTAGCGCGTCAGTGGTGGACACTCTACCTGGGGGAGAGAAGAGAGTCTGAGGTGGCGTGGACTGATTTCGAGAAGGAGTTCCTGGTGGAATTCCTCTCTTCTACAATGAAGGAAGAGAAGAGGCAGGAGCCACTCTCCCTCCATAAGGGGAGTATGTTGGTAAGGGAGCTGGGGATAAAGTTCAAGTACCTCCTCCGCTTTTCTATAGACCTCTTTCCATATGAAGAGTCTCGGGAAAGACGTGTAGAGGAGGCGGCCCGACCCTCCCTCCAATACACCATTACCCCCTTCACCTTGCCGACATACATGGAGGTCCAGAAGAAGGCCGTGGTGGTGGAGAGGATGAGCACATTGGGCGTTATGTCACAAGAGGGGATTCAGCTAGGCCCATCAAAGCTAAAGGCCGCCAGCACCAGACCTCCAGCACCAGACCTCCAGCATCGGGACCCTCTAGGTTCCGACCAGCAGGGAGCAGGCCGCAACAGTTCCAGTTTTGGTCCCCCGGTCCTCGCCCTTTCCCTTCGGGCCCCGGACTGAGGTGCTTCATCTGTGGGAGCCATGGACATCTCTGGAATCAGTGCCCGAACCAAGTATAGTATGGCGGCGGTGGGTAGGTTCAGCGCGCACCTCAGTAGCAGCAGTTTCCAGCCAGGCCCTTCTAGAAGCAGCAGGGTTAACGATCTCCAGCTCCTCTGAGGGCAAATGTTGCAGGGGGAGGCCGACCTCATAGCGCTCCTCAGGGACCTCGACTAGGGAGTGGTCGGGGAGGTGGCCGACAGTCGAGGGGAAGATGAGCTGGGCATGGATAGTTGCACGCCATAGAGGCATCAATTACATCGGGACTGGAGGTTGTTCGAGGTATGATCAGTTTGTTCAGTAACCTTTCTTATGACTTGTTCGATACCGGAGATTCGCACTCCTTTGTTGCACCCGGTCTGGACCGTTCTCTGGGTCTATATGCCGAGAGACTTCCAGTTCCCCTGGTGCTGAGCACAGCAGTCGAAGGTCAGACCGACTTGTTATATGTTTATAGAGGATGCAGACTGATGATAGGGCCACATCAGTCGGTCAAGGATCTAATACTGCTACAGATACAACTATACGATGTCATCCTAGGCATTGACTGGGTGTTATCTGTGTGTGCCATCATCGACTGCTTCTGAGGTAGGGTTGTGTTCTCAAACTTGGGAGGCCGACGTGTTAATTTCACCGGAGACCGGAGTGGCTAGAAGGGCAGTAGGCGAGAGGAAAATCTCCTCTCTTTGTTAGCTGAGGTATTAGTAGCGTCAGTGGATGCTAAGATGGTGGAGGTTCCTAGGATTGTAGTGAGTTTATGGATGTATTCCTTGAGGAGGTGACGACTCTACCCCCTCGACGTGATATCGATTTTGGGATAGACCTGCAGCCTGGTGCTCATCCGATTTCGATGGCTTCCTACCGTACGGCACCTTCGGAACTACGAGAGTTGCGAATTCAGATTGATGATCTGATGAAGAAGGGTTTTGTTCAACCGAGTGCGTCACTATGGGATGCTCTTGTGTTGTTTTAAAAGAAGATGGATGGCGGTCTAAGGTTGTGCATAGACTACAGGAGGCTGAATCAGGTAACAGTAAAGAATCGCTACCCTCTTCCAAGGAAAGACGATCTCTTTCACCAGCTGAAAGGTGCAGGATGGTTCTCGAAGATCGACCTATGGTCTGGATATCCCCAGTTCTGGTTGAAGGAGGGAGACATCTCGAATATTGCCTTCAGGTGTAGATATGGGCACTTTGAGTTTGTAGTCATGCCTTTCGGTGTTACGAATGTTCCGGCTATGTTCATGGGGATTATGAACTCCGTCTTCTCGTAGTATCTAGATCGGTTCATAGTCATGTTCATTGATGACATCCTAATCTACTCATGATCATAGGAAGACCACGCTGAGCACCTGAGGACGGTTTTGGAGGTCCTCCGACAGCACCAACTCTATGGGAAGTTGTCGAAGTGCAAGTTCTGGACGCGAGAAGTGTACTTACTTTGGAATGTAGTGTACGAGAAAGGGGTAGTGATAGACCCATTAAAGGTTGAGGAGGTTGTTTCTTGGGAATCATCGAAGAATGTGGCAGATGTTTGTAGTTTCCTCGGGCTGGCATGTTACTACCGAAGGTTCATACCCAACTTCTCCCGAGTTGCAACGCCTTTGATGACCTTGACCAAGAAGGACCAAGTTTTCATGTGGAGTGAGTAGTGCGTGTTATCCTTCAGATATCTGAAGGATAAGTTGGTTAGTGCCCCAGTGATGAGACTTCCAGAAGAAGGGGTAGCATATGGGGTGTTTTGTGACACTTTAGGGAAAGGACTCATATGTCTATTGATGCAACAACGAGGGGTGATCTCTTATGGGTCTAGACAGCTATTCCCTCATGAGAGTAATTATTCGACCCATGATATGAAGCTTGAAGTGGTCGTTTTCGCACTAATGTTGTGGTGGCATTACCTCATTGGAGAACACTTTGGGGTCTTTATGGATCACAAAATCTTGAGGTATATCTTCTCCCAGCAGGACCTAAACCTACGACAGTGAAGTTATATGGAGTTAATAAAATATTATGACTTCGATATATCATGCACTTCATGAAAAGGGAATGTAGTGGTTGATGCTTTGAGCAGGAGGTCGCAGAAGGATGAGGTCCAAGAGTTGGCAGATGCTTGGAAGGCGATGGAGGGGTTGGCTGCCTTGCACCTGGAAGCGAGGATGGATAGTGGTAGAGGTTTCCTGTATCAGATGAAAGTGCAGTCTTCACTATTGCAGCAAGTGGAGGAATCTCATTGGGGAGACCCAGAGTGCGAAGTGATGTGCGACTGAGTTGACCAGGGTGATGCTCCAGAAGGGTGGATGAAAGATGGTCAAAATTAGATTCTCTTCCGGGGAATGATCTTTGTTCCAGAGGTGATGCATGGTAAGGTTCTTAGTGAGTTAGAAAAATCACTCCTTGTGGTACACCCAAGAGTTTCCAAGATGTACCAGGGTCTGAGGAGACAGCTTTGGTGGCCTGGAGTAAAGTGAGCCGTGGCAGAATTTTTGGCCATGTTCTTAGTGTGTCAGCAGGTAAAGGCTGAACACTGTGTTCCAGGAGGGTTGTTGCAACCATTAGATGTCCCCGAGTGGAAGTGGGATGACATCTCGATGGATTTCGTCATGGGAATACCCAAGGTGCAAGGGGGCTTCGACGCCATCTAGGTAGTAGTGGACCACTTGACGAAGTCGACTCACTTTCTGGAGATTAAGGAGTCGAGTGTAGTGGAAGCTCTAGCACGAAAGTATGTGGACGAGGTAGTGCAGTTGCATGGAGTTTTGAGTTCCATAGTCTCGGATAGGGATACAAGTTTTACCTGACATGTCTGGAGGGGATTTCATCATGATTTTGGCACCCAGCTACGTCTTAACACTGATTTCCACCCCCAGAGAGATGGGCAGACACAGCGCACCATCCAGACCTTGGAGGACATGCTGCGGGCATGTATTCTGGACTTTGGGAGATGATGGGTGCGACACTTTCCTCTGGTAGAGTTCTCCAACAATAATAGAAATCACTCTACCATTTGAATGGCTCCATTCGAAGCCCAATATGAGAGGCTGTGTCGCTCACCCGTGTGGTGGACTGAGGTTGGGGATGTAGGTGTTCTTGGCCCGGAGGTGGTGCAAAGCCCGACAAAGAAGGTTCAGCTTATACCAGAAAGGATGAAGGCAGCATAGGACCGGCAGAAGTCATATTCCTGTGATAGGAGGAGACCCTTGGAGTTTGAGGTTGGGGACCACGTGTTCTTGAAGGTCTCCCCTCTGCGTGGACATTGGAGGTTCAACAGGGGAAGTAAGCATTCTCCCAGGTTCATTGGACCCTTCCAAGTGTTACGGCGGGTCGTTGAAGTGGCTTATCAGCTAGCTCTACCACCACCGCTACTGAGGATACACTATGTATTCGATGTATCACATCTTCGTCAATATCTACATGATGACTCCCATGACATCGATTGGGGAGAGTTAGATGTCAGAGATGATGAGACCTTCATAGAACGACCAATCAAGATCGAGGATTGTAAGGAGAAAGTACTTTGTGGATGAACCATCCCCTTGGTTCATGTGTTTTGGAGGATTGGTGGCCTGGAAGAGAGCACATGGGAGTGGGAGGCCCAGTTACGCCTTCAGTACCTAGAGCTGTTTTGACTTGTTGTTTTAGTTCTGATCCTTGAGATATTGTACCTTGTGATTTTATATATGAAATTATTGTTTTTCTTAGCTATTAGATGATCTATTCCCTATTCTCTCTGTGTGTGTACGAATGTGTGATGATGGGAAAACATGACTGCTAATCATGACTCATTAATGTGGATGCGATTAAACCCGTGCATGCATGTCAGTGCCACCCAAAGCGGATAATATCCTAAAATGTAAGAGGGGACTCCCTAACTCATGTGTTGGACAGTGTGATCCTTATTCTTTTCATGAACATCATGGTTGATAACTCTTGGGGGAGTATTCTTGGATGTAGGGGAGGGTACTGTTCCATCTTTCGAACAGCTCCAGGGTTTTCCCCTGAGAAGTATCTTTAAAGGGTGGTTGTTTTGACCCCGCTTTTCTCCTTTCTGGGTTGTTCCAATATTCTCGGGGACAAGAATAGTTTGAGAATTATCTGATGTAATGCACCATGTTTTTGGGGTCCAATACTTAGTAAAAATCTGATGTTGTGGTGTTTTGGGTGGTCTGGAAGGCTATCCCAGATTCTCAGTGACTCCTAGTGGTAGCCTTGGCCTTCCGTTAGCCTCGACCTACCATTATACCTAGCCTACCGGTGACCTTGGGGTACTGGTAGCTCTCGACCACCGGTGGCCCTCGACTATCGGTGGCGCTCGGCTACCAGTCGCTCTTGGCTACTAGTGGCTGTCGCCAACCAGTAGGTATCGCCCACCAGTAGATGTCGCCAACCAGTAGCTCTCAGCTACCGGTAGTTGTCACCAACTGGTAGCTCTCAGCTACCGGTAGCAGTCCCCAACCGGTAGCTCTCAGCTACCGGTAGCTGTCGCCAACCGGTAGCTCTCGGCTACCGGTAGCTCTCGCCTACCCCCCACGGGTTTTCCAATAGTGCCTCCTTTTAGCGCAAATTGGTTTTTAAACCATATTTTTACCCCTTTAAGACGATTATATATGTTTTATAAATATTTTAACAATTACCCAATAAATGATAGAGGTTTAAATTTGAATGAATCTAATTTCAAGCATAAATATTCTAATATTCTTTAAAAGGTCGATTTACAGCCTTTTGATGGAAAACCCTTTTTAAATATAATTTTTTCTGTATTATATGTTATATTTGACAAAATAAAAACCTTTTTTAGAATCAAGTCATCAAAATTTACAATGTGTAAATTTTTGGTATTTTTATGATAAAGTTCATTTTTAATGAATAGTGAAAAAATGCTGTATTTTAATTCAAAACATCAGTTTAATATAATTTATTTATATGGTTATATTATATTTTAAATTGATTTTAATGTTTAGTTAAATTATATATTTACCATTTAATCCAATGGTGGTCATTGGAAAAAATTTCACTTTGAAATTGGACATAAACAAGTGTTAATCTTTTGATAGATATTGTTTTGAAAAAACATGCTATTTATTTTGAAAGAGGGAATTAATTATAAAATTAATTAATTAAACTTATATGTTTTTAATTTGGTAAAATTTACAACATTTTTTTAATTTAAAATATTAAATTTTCTTTGGATAAAGTTTAGGTATTTTTCTGACAAATGTTCATTTTTAAGGAATAATGAAAAATACTGCATTTTAATTCAAAATGGATTTTCCCTCCAAATTATTTATATAGTTAGATGGCCATTTTAATTAGTGTTAAATTGTAATTGAAATATTTTTTTTATCACTTAATACAATTTTGGTCATTGGAAGTAATTTCACTTTTCAATTGGATGTAAAAACAAGTAAATCTTTTGATAAATTTTACATCTTTAAAACCACTCTTTGGTTTTGACCACAATAATTATTTTTAAATTAATTACTAAAATTTCATTGTTTGGAATTTGTTAAAATTTATTACATATTTGGAATTATAAGGTCAAAATTATGTAATGAAGACTCATTTTTTTGACATTATGAATAGTAATTACGGTAATTATTTTTAATTACCGTGATTTATTAGTAAATCAGGTCAAAAGGGTAAACAAAATAATGTTATTATAATATAAAATTAACCAAACATGTGTCATAATTCTATTTTTGGGGACATGGACGACCATTGGATGCCTTGTGCCAGCTTAGGGACCCCATGGAATCACTTTTGTGTGATAGTGACCTTTTATCATATTATTTTTAAAGAAAGGAAAATATAACCAAAGTATGTAATGCCTAAGAAAAACAATTTTAGTTTTGTTTATATAAATTATCTCTTTGAATATAAATAGTAATTGGAATGATAATGATATTTACTACATCTTGGTATTTTTTTATAATTTTTAGACATTAAATAAATAAATAAATTTATGACACCATTATGATGCAGTGATTATCTCATTAATGAACGATTTAAATAAAATGGAAAGATAAGTTAAAATATAAGACATAAACTTATCTAAAACCTGTTTTATGGGTTTATTTGGAACCCTTGTCACCTTATCCTAAAAATATATCAGTATGGGACCTTTAAAATCCAAAAATCATTTTATAATAATGTAACATTTCAAGACTTTCCAAAAGTGACCATCCTCCCTCTTATAAAAGGCCCCCAACTCTACCCACTTAACCACAGATCTCATGACCTTGGGTCATCCAAAATATGCTCATATTATCTATCCACATCCCTCTATCACTCCTATAATCATAACATTGGGTAGAAGTCTTTCGATGGAATCCTTTGGCTCAAATCTAAAAGAGTTACCCGATTTAGAGGTAATGTCTTCTCTCAAGTTTTTTTCTTTTATTTTCCTTCTTCACTCACCAATATCTTCTTATTATTTAACCCCATAATAACAAAAATATACTAAATATAGTTGTATGTTGTTATGATAAGGATTCTACCTACACTTACACACACCTCCGTCTAATGGTTAAAGAACATATTGTTTCTGTGGGTGGCGAATTAATGCCTTAGGAAACGATGATTGTTAAATCTTCTTTTAACACCACTCATGATTGTCATTATGATGAAAATAAATTTATATATGATATATATTATATTTATGTCCTATATATTATTCTATATTTTATATTTAAAACATACATTCATGCTATACATGTTGTGCAAATGCAATAATTTAATCTGAGGAAGTGTGGACTACCGCCCCCTCAAGTGATGTGACTCGTTCATGCCAAACATGGAATTTATAAAGAATTAAATTAATGAACATATGTTACCTAAATAACATATATATTATACTTGAATTATTATATTTCTATTTCTCATTTATTTTTAATTCATTTAATATGACAAAGAAATAAATGTAGCATTCATGCATACGTACGACCAACCGTCTCCATGAACGGTGCATTTCATTTATTATATCCAAATGTTATGGAATAGTACAAAATTAAAATATACTATATATATATATATTATATTTACATCATTAAATCCATTTCAGAGATGATGTACTTATAACTACATGGATAATTCTCTTCAAACATGTTCATTTTTGACTCATGTACCGAACATCGACAAAACATATTATATGAACTCACATAATTAACTAATTGTTATATCATTATAATATGTGATATGAATTGAATAATAAACATTAAATGAATTAATTAATCAATTATAAATTGACCTAGTTTTATTATTCAGGAATATAAAGAAACGTACAAGACAGTTAGACATCAGGTAAGGGGATTTCTTATCTCAATTTTAATTCCATAAGATTTCCATTGTTCGCCACATATTTATTTCATGTGGTGTATTGTGTACTGAAATTTCATATATATTATCATGTTTCTATTTATATTCATGGTATTATGTGATTAATTTTGTGTTTATTATCTTTTGTTCATACAACTCGATTGATTACAATGAGGTAAGGTGTTTTTCATCTCACTTTTATTCCCGTGAGATTCTTGATACATTTGAAATTATTTTCTTTTGTGTGGTCTGTGTACTACCAATGATTGTTTTATTTATGTAATATAATTTAACTTAGGGTTATTTAAATCTTATTATATGATCTTTTTATCATGGGGTGTATGTTTCGAAATTTACCCAAATCGGTACGGGAACCTTTCACCCTCCTATTTTTAAAAGACTTCTTTTTGTTAGGTCTTTTAATTTACATCTTTTTATATTGGGATATGTTCTTATATATATTAATTTCTTTAAATTTTATGTCCAAGTGATGAGATAAACTTTTTATCTCTCAACAAATCATATTCTGAATTTTAAAGTGACGTCGTTAGGCTATCAATTTTTTTTAAGGAAACATCTTTACCCAATTTCAATTCTTTGGGTTAAACCCTTACTTATTGATTATTCCGTGCTATGAATATGTGTGAAGGAACTATATTTTTTTACACATAATATTCACTTATATTGGCTGTATTTATATTTTTCACACATAATTATGTAATTGATTTATCCTTAATCAAAGGATACCGTCTTTATAAGGGACTTCGTCTCATTCTTTTTTATTGAGGAATCCATTGATTTATACATCACTTTATTTTATAGTGTATACAACCCTTTTGAATTTTCATTTCATTCAAAGGGAATCTTTTCTATACGAATCATTTTACTAAACGACAAAAAGGAATGTTTCTTTTTTATGTAAGCTATGATAACGACCTTTTCCGACACCGTGAGTATTATTTTATCTTTGGCTTCCTTAACAAGCCATAATGTTTTTAAAATAAAAATAAATACCATATACTCTTTTTACAAATTTTGGTATTGAAAATTGTTTCTATAATGGATTTATTATTTCAATATCTTAAAAAGTTATATTGTTATTGTAATGTGGGAATGTTATATTTCCTTTATGCTTAATTAATGTGTTATGTTTATGTTATGGTTCTTGGGTATTTTTTATGAAGTCAGGTGGTTCCGTAATAAACTAAGGGAAGGTGAGCCCGAGATAGCTCTCTAATGCATTGGGTAATGTGAAGCAGTTAAATGCTATGGTTTCTCGAAAGATATTTAGGTATTATACTACGATGGGTATTCCAAATGTAATCATGAGGTTTACTGCCTACATAAGAATGTTATGAATGCCTCAAGTTACCTTTATGTCTTATGATTTCTATGAGTTATTCATAAATCTTATGCTTTCATGATGTATGTTAAAGGTCATATGTTTTATGAGTAAAGTATGATTTCATTGATTCTTATGTATACCTGGAATAATGTTTTCTTTCTGTATTTTTATATCCATTACTGAGATTTTTATGCTCATCCCATGTTTTGGAAATGTTTTCCACATGACTTAAAGATGAATAGGGTAAAGGATGTGATCAAGGAAAGACATGCTATCTAAAACATGTAACTAGTCATGTTTCTTTTTTAAGAGTTTATATTTTATGAAAAAATGGAAACTGAGTAAAAGTGTCTACTTTATAATCTTTTGATATGTAATATTTATGTCCTAATTCTCTAGAACTCTAAACCTCAAAGAATCATCAATGTAAATTATTCATTTAGTTCAATATTATGTAATGTTCTAAGGTCGGGTCCTTATATATACACAATTTGTAACAACTGATTATTAATATGGAAGCCATTTTTCCAAATTAAAAACACAAAATTGGAAGAAATTAAATTAAAAATAATTCCAGTAGTGAGAACCAGAAAACTGGTTTTCAAAATGTAAAAACTATTAAATTATTGACAGGTTTTTTTATAATTTAATTTTGAAATTACTTCCATTGAAAATAATGGGATTAAATGATACAAAATTAATCCAATAACAATTTAAAAACAATTAAAAGGACAATATAACTGTATAAATAAATTAATGAAATGGAAATTTGGAATTAAAATGTAGAATTTTTCACTATTCATATAATATAGATTTTATAAGGAAAATACCAAAATTTATTCCGAAGTAAGTTTTGATGTCCTGTTCCTAAAGAAACTTCATATTATTTCTAGTATAGCATATAAAAGTGACAAAAGTTTTTTTTAAAGTGTTTTCCATGAAAATACAATAAAATTCCATTAACAAAATATTAGTGTATTTTATGCTTAAAATTGGATTCATTACCATTTTATGCCTCTCAAATTTATTGGATAAATGTGAAAACACTTAATTTTTTTAATGATATTTTAGATATTTATATTCATTCTCACCAGTACAATTACTAGGTGTTAAATACCATTTAAAATGATAATAATATTATTGTATTATTTTTTAGTATAAGTCATTGTTTTGTGCAACATAAGATTTTGGAGAAATCCGTCATTGATTATAGAGTACTATATCAGAAAAAGAATCTCATTTAACATCAAATTAATTCAATATTCATATATATTAATAGATATGAAAATATCTTATTCTATACTTAACATGGATGTTACATCCATCTCCCCTTTATGAAACTTCATCCTATCAATTTTAAAATTGGGCTCAGTTGCTTCATTGAAAATCCCACATAAGAGAAAGAGTTAATAAAACTACCACATTAAACTAATGAAATAGAATTACAAAGGTCACCCAAGATAACCCACAATAGGATTCAATATAGGAAAACGTGGATATGGAAGAATAACTAACAATCGTATTCTAATGAAGAGTGATAGAAGACATGATCAGGAGAAAGTTATCAATCATTAAACCCAAAACATGGTATGGGATAAACCCTATTTGATTTTTTAGTATGAAAATATAAATGGATAACATTTTTGAATTTATCATCACTTCTTAATGTTGAGGGATTATTTTTTAACTTCTAATAACAACATAAGGAATTATACTTACTTGAAAAGTATAATTTCATCCTTTAATAAATTTATATAACAAACAAATATTTTATCTAAAACATTTGTATTCATGATTACTTGGTAACTCATAAATCACTAGAATCGACTTCGAGAGGATAAAATAATCCAAAAAGATGAACCATATATTTCCATGTATTTAGATATTAACCAACACAAAAATGGTTAGTACAATATTGGAAAATCCCCCAAATTGAATAATACTTCATAAAGAGAATTTCTAATTTTAATCTCAAAAATTCAATAGTAATACCCAAAATCGAATATAGACCATTCAATAAACATATGTCCTTAAAAATACTCAAAATAATCCAAAATATGATTGCAACCTCAATTTTATACAGATTTGATCCCATTTTTTTCCATGATAAATTTTAACATGTATCTCCAAATAAAATCGATCACTCATAATGTCTAATACCAAAAAGTAATTACCCTAATCACACATTACACAAAATAGGTTAGTAACAACCATAAATGACCTAAATCACCGTAAATCCCCAATAAAAACATAGATTCTTAAAAAATAAAATTCTACCATTACTCCTAAAATAAAATCCCATACTATTATATTTTCGTTAGGCATATAGTGTTCCCAAAAATCAAATTTTACCCAAAAAAAATTAATCACTCAAACAAAAAACTATTCTCAGATACTAAGGATATCCATATAGTAAAACATAAGTTCCCAAAATAAAAATATTCTTAATCTATAAAATAATTCACATATAAATAAAAATTCATAATTACCAGGGACTTTACGTAGGCCAGTGGTAGCTGATAATTCCCAGTCAAACTTCGATTGTGTGTTTGATTCCTACAGCTTTGTCTGACGTGAGAGTTTGTCACATGTTCTGCATATTTTCCTTCTTAAAAAAAACTATAATTTAATAAAATTATATAAAATGAGATAAAATTGTAAAAAATAACCATAACACATTGTGAATACAAAGTTAATTTTATGACATTCAATTTTACATCCCAAAAAGTAAGAACTCATAATTACCTTAAAAATATATGGATCAAAAAATACCACTACTCACCTTATTATTTCAGATCATAGAGCCTCAAAGGGGTTTGTAAGTCATTGAACTTATTATCAAGCTCAAAATTATAAACCCATGATGATATCCATAAATCTTAAGAAAAAAATTCAAATATACAATGTTTCATAAACAAACCTTTGATACAAACTATAAGTCCCCATCCTTAAACGTAATATAATCTTGATTTAATTCAAGAATAAACATTGAAGATCTATTTATGTTTAGAGATTTAGAGAATTATTCTATAACTATTACATAAATACATAGAAATACAAAGTTTAAAATTCAAAGAATATATGTTTTTTCAATAACATAAAAACAATTAAATCTGGTTTATTTTCACGTTTAATCATTATAACATTTCCTTGATTCCATCCTCAACCCTATTCTCCCTTAAATCCGGTGAAAAACCATTAAAAACATGGGATGAGCATAAAAATATTAGTAAGGGACATAAAAATAATTAAAATCCAATAGTCTAGTTAAAACATGATATCCCATTCAATGTTCTTTGAATGAATGAAACAAAACATTTTCACATGAATAACACTCATACATTTTGCACAATGAAAAACACTAAAACCAATAACAGGTAATTAAAAATCATTTAGACGACTTCTAGCATCATATACATAAAACCCCATAAAAAATTTTCTAATTGGAATTACCATGTGGTTTAAATCTAAATAGGATATCTATAATGGGGATCACCCTTCCTATAAGCCATGTCGGGCTCACCTGTGAGCTATAATAGAGCTCAACCTTTCGTATATACTATGTCAGTATCACATGTGAGAAATAATGGGCCCCAAACCTTTGTATAATCTATACCAGGCACACTCATGAGCTATAATGGGGATAAACCCTTCATATAATCTATATCAGGCTCACCCATTTCATATAATGCTCATTTAACATTTCATGAATAAAACACATTCATCATAAAATTTCTTTTTTAAATCTTATTTCAATCCCGTATGGAAAATATTCCCATATAAAAACACTATTTTCTTATAAGGATCCATTTTCAATTCCAAGATACTCAAATAAAGGTATAAGATATTTATTTTCATTTTAAAAGATATAAAAGATTATAGAAGAAGCTAAATATCAAGTAACGATTACCATAGTAGAAAATTCATGGTCTTAGTATACATTAAACAAATTCTTTTTGATATTTTGTAGAGAAATTAAATTTCTTCTTATAAATATATTTATTTAAAAAAAATGAATTATTTTCAGGATTGATATAATATTTATTACATATTAGTTTTATACCCATAAAAATAAATATGTAATTTAATATCAGGAAGAAAAAGATTTTATAATTAAACATTTAAATGTTCAAGGTGTCCCATACCACATTGAACATTTAAAAATTAATCTACATTATTTAATAAAGAAATATTTTAGAAAAAATATGGATATGAAATATCACAATTTCTATATAAACTCATTATAAAATAATAATGGTGAATATTATCAAGAAATGCCTCAATGAAAGATGATTGAGAAGAATTCACTTAACTTGAGTTAGTATTATCTCATTCAATCATTAACGTACTAAATAATAAACATATGATAAATTCTAATTGAATTATATTTTTTAATTTTAATTATTCATTTTATATCACTTTTTACCTTGTTATAGAAATTAGCTAATTATTTGAGTTCAAATCAGATGTTTATTCGATGTTCGGTATTTGAGTCGAGAATGAACTTGTTTTGATAACAATTATCCATGTGGTCATAAGTACATTATATACATAATATTATTCATGATTTAAATATCTAATATATCCAGTATATATTTATTTTATAATATTACATAACATTTGGAAATTTGAAATGAAATGCACCATTCATGAATACGATAGGTCGTACATACACATGAACGCTACATTCAATTCATTTTCATATTAAGGAAATAAAACTAAATGATACATAGGTATATTATAATTCCATTATAATTTCTATATTATATATATGTAACGTATGTTAATTATTTTGATCTTTTATATGTTCCGTTAATGGCATGAACGATTTATATCACCTTGATGGGCCAGTAGTCTACACCTCCTCAAATCAAATTATCATATTTACACTTTATAAAAAGAATAAAGGAATATTGTAATTAAAAATTAAATAGTAATAGAGATAATATAAATATAATATATATCATATATAAATACATTTCCATTATAGTGTCCCCCATGAAAGGTGGTGGTAGAAAATTGAAAAATCATTTCTCCGCGAGGCATTAGTTCACCATACACAGAAACAATAGGTTTTATCCATTAGACAGAGGTTTGTATAAGTTTAGGTAGGAAACATAGCATAAAGACATCATTGTATACATTAGACACTACTTTTTAAAAAAAATAATGGAATACAGATTGTTTTGGGGGTTAGATGAGTAAAATAAATGAAAGGGGCTTGAGAGAAGACATTACCTCTAAATCAGGTAACTCCTTTTGATTTTTTCCAAAAGTATTTATTGAATTGAATTATTCTGAAGGAAAAGAACATAAGAAGACGATAGGGATGTTAAAAACGCATTTTATCATAATTTTGATGAGAAAATGTTCTTGAGATGCTATAGTAAGTGCGTAGAGGTGGTGACCTTTAATAATATGGCGAAGGGGCACATTAAAGAAGTTTTGATTTATTATTTTATTATAAATTGATTTTAGAATTATATTATTTAAAAATTGATGACATTTTAGGATAATAGGAATATGGTTTGGAATCCTCTCATCCAATAGGGTTTATAAGAGTTTTTTTCACAAATTTAACCTTATCTTTTAGATTTATACCATTGTTAATAACATTAACTCTTTCCATGTCTTCTTGTATTTTCATAATATATAGTTACTATATTTTGTATAAAATTCAAAGAGAACCATATGTGGATCATTAAAAAAAAAATTTAACATTATATAAGTCATTTGAAAGAATCATAGATTTAGGACTATAATATCATTTAATAAAATAGTATTTGTTTTAATATCTTATTTATACAAATTTTAACACTATTTTGCAAGTGATTTTCCATAAATTCATAACCTCTTAAATCCTTATAAACATGGATTTAGCTCATCAATAAAATGTCATTTTCATCCAAAATATTCATGGATGTCCTCAAAATTTCAAAATTACATTTAATTTAATATTTATAATATCATTTATTTGAATAATTCATTAATAAGGTAATTATTGTATTATAATTATGTCATAAATATATATATTTATTTAATGTTTAAAAATTATAAATAAAAAAATATGATGTAGGAAATGTTTTTACACTTATAATGACTATTTATAATGGAAGTGGCCATTTATATAAACGATTTCATAAATTTTTTGTTAGGATATAATTGTTTATGTTATTTTCCCATTTTATTTAAATTAAATATTATAAAAGGACATTATCACACCAATATGGCTCCATGGGGTCCTAAATTTGAACGATGGATTCTCATAGTCGCACATATCTCATACCATTTGATTAGGACACATTCAATGGCAATTTATTATTATTATAATATTAGTATTAAACCTTATTTACCTTATTTACCCTTTTATCATAGTAAATACGAATAATTACTAAGGTTACTATTCATAATGTCCAAAAATAAAAGGTACCTATTTACAAAATTATCACCATATAATTACCAATATGGAATCCATTTTTAGAAATTCAAAACACATAATTGGAAGAAATTAATTTAAAAATCATCACCGTGGTCAAAACCAGAAAACGATTTTTAATAAGTCCAAACTATCAAAAGATTGACATGTGTTTATGTCCAATTTATATGGGAAGTTACCTAAAATGACCATAATTGGATTAAATGATAAAACATTATCCCAATTACACTTTATTACTAATTTAATGAAAAATATATCTATATAAATATATTAGTTTAAAATCTAGTTTTGAATTGAAATTTATTATTTTTCAGTATTCATAAAAATATGGATTTTATCGAAAAATAAAACAATTTCATCCAATGTAAATTTGTGTGTCCCAATTCTATAGAAGATGATTATTTTATAAAATATTACATATAAAAGTTACAAAAACTAGTTCTAAAAAGGATTCTCTATCAAAAGGTGGTAAAATGACCTTTTAAAAATACTAGAGTATTTTATGCCTAAAATTGGATTCATTCGCATTTTAATATTGTAATATTTTTTAGATAAATTTAAAAACATTTAACAAACATTGGTAATTATATTGTATTTATTTATATTAATTCTATTAATGAAAATGGTTCTAGTTTAAATACAATTTAAAATAATAATAATATTATTGTATTATATATTGGAAAAACTAAGTGTTGTGTGCAACATATGATTTCAGAGAAAACCGTTCTTTGGTATTGAGTACGCTATTAGAAAAAGAATAACCTTTGACAGAAAATTGATATATTATTCATAATTTCAAAAAGATATAAAAGTTTATTATTCTATAATTTACATATCTATTATAATTAATAGATCCATACATTATAAGAAAAAACAAGGGTTGTACTATCCCCCAAATTAAAAAAAACTCATCCTTGAGTTTCATTTCCAAGGGAGGTAAAACAACATGTTATAATATTACTGGTCACCAAACATGTTCATCAGCCTCTAAATCTAGGTCTTGTTTTGTATAGGGTTGTGCTTCCATAACACCCATAACTGAGGAACTGATGTACCGTAGGGGTCCTCATGATTTTATAAAAAATAGAAAATGATTCTATTCAAATGATGAATCAACATCCAAGTCATCATCATTTGGATGACAGGAATTATATGTGCCTAAATGATAACAAAAATGATCAGATACATAGAAGACATCATATATAGAATATTACTTATAAGGTAAATATAACAGATTGTCTTCAAGAAGAAATCTCTCCAAAATATATAAAGGATTAACATAATGAGGAAAATAATTAACCTCTCTCGGAATCATTTCATGTCCTAGTCTAGTTAAAACACATAAAAAACCTGACCCCCATAACGAACCCTAGTGTTCAATGGTGATGATTGAAATTTTAATTATTCCCAGACAATGTGGGTATATACACTTCTAGATATGGTGTTCATTATCGGAATTCTATATAATGAGATGATGTACTAGTAGCGCAGTCTCTCCTCCCTCTAAAAATCATGGGTTGAATGACATGAATTGCTGTATCAGGACTCCAAATGATCCATCTACATATTTTCTTGAAATATATTATTATAATAAAATTTTGTAAGAGATAGGTTCTTCTCTTAATAACCACAAAAATCAAAGATGCATTCCTAGATAATTTCATCTAACACCAGTATCATACCCGTGGACATACGATCAATTTATGGATTATTTTCTGTACTCAACTATACATATAATTCAAGTGCCCTATGTGAAAAATTATAGAAAAATTATGTAAAATTATAATCTCAGTTTGAAATTATAGTATATGGAACTCTATGAATGAATATCATATTCCATACATATATCTTTAAAATCATTTCTAGTGAAATTCTCTCCCTAATAGGTAGAATGTGAGGGAGATTTTACAACTTTTCTATAATCACAGCTATTGTGTCACATCCATGTGGTGATATAGATAATCATGTTCTGAAATATATAATGGAATATTCTTTATTTACACACTGGAAAAGAAAAATAAAAGAAAATAAGTTCTTCCCACTAGTATTTTTCTTCACCTCTTGACTAGTATAACTTTGAGTAGAAAAACCAGCTAACTCCTATTTCATACCAGGAAACCAATATTGGTGGAATAAATCATGGTACATTTTCATATTTATTGGATTTACCACCCAAAAAGATGCATGTCACTGTAGCATAGATTCCACTTGGACGTATATAGAAACCTATATTCATTCATGAAATTGAAATACCACATACTTAACGACCCTAAAACAAATAAATGGGACCTAGGAGAAAATTATCCCTTGTAGGACCATGGAATTAGGTTAGAGAGATACATCTTCATCACTCTATATTGAAGTGAATAGGTAATTGATAGATATGTGAGTAAATACACACCAAAAGGGTATAATAATTCTATATTTATCTTAGAAAGCAAGGTAAACAATAATTACACACCATTGGCCTCCTTAATAGAATGTGTCAGAGTAGGAGCCATCACCAGAGAAGAGATATCTAATTTTGAAGAATGAGAGGGTATGGAACATTATATCAATATCATGCCTATGAATCCTTGAACATGACATGTATAAAAACAACCATGAAAAGGTGGAGAGATGATCATGATGCAGATTCTAGGGATGGGAAGTATCAAGTAGTCATAGTGTGGGATGTATTCAATTAAGGCATTTGGGTCTTATAATGTCATGAAGATTATGGGAAATGTAATGTTAGGGTTCCCCTTCATCCCCTAAAAGGGATATTATCAAAAAATGAATAAAAAATGAATAAAAAATGAAGGACTTCAGACCATTCCAAAGGAATTATAGAAATCAATATCATTGTTGGTAATCCCCAATCTATGAAATTAATGAAAAGAATAACTATCTGGAGATTGTGCATCAGGAAATTAGGCTTATGAGGCCTCAACTGATGTCACCCATACACCATGGATATCATCCTGATTTAGAATTATTCATATAATGATATGTGATGCACAAAAATGAAACATGTATCCTATGATAGGGTTAGTGAAAATAAGGATCAACACTGAAGTCAATCTTCCATTCAAATCCTGACTAGATCCCTCACAATATTCATAAAATATTATTTTTAAACCTTTTTCATGTCATTGGAAATCATGAATGATGTTCCATTAATAATATTCCACCCTTTAAAAACATTTTATGTGAAACTTTTCTTATGATATCCCAAAGATACAATGTCACCCACCCTCTATTGATCAAGAAACACTCTTACCTATGATATAATTTAACCACTGATGTAGACATTATTGATCCAAATGTAGCCTTATATGAGATTATCATATAGTTGGTACTATCTCAATATGATCAAAACAATATAAAGATGTTGGGTATTTTCATGTGAAGTACGTGATTACACCAATATGTCTTCTTTGAAGACAACCACAAACGAATCCAAATATGATTTAGAAACAAAATTCATTAGAGGTGTGAAAAAAATATCTCATTCATGAGCATGAAAAACATGAAGAAATACTCATACAAGACATATCTACAATATAATACTATTTATCATATATCTGATCAATTAATTGATGTAGTTGGTACTTGTTTTTAATTTTCAGGTAGTTCAAAAATTTTAAATCCACATATAGACTGAGGGTTCCATCAATCTTAATGGAAAATAACAATAGGTGATCCCCCCTAAGATGTACCTGTCCATATAAAATCATTAGTTTCTAAATCCTCTAGATTCTGATTAAGCTCCGATAACTCTATAATTTCTGTCCGACAAGGAAGAATGGTAACCAGTGCTACTCCTCATTCTAACTCAATATTAAACCCTACCACTATCTCATGAGGTAGGTTTGAAATTCTACCATGGATGATTTTATCGAAACATTCTACTATAGAATTTAAATTAGAGTTACACATTCCCAAATTTTCCATATAAAGGATTGAAATATGGAATGCCACCCCACAAAGTCCACGATTCTTGGGATCAACTCAATTTACTTGGACATCCCATTCAAATTTATGACAATAACTACCCTGATATAGATGTTAAAGACAAGCTATAAGCATAAAAGTCGAAAAAAATTTATTTTGATCCCAACAGTACATCACTATAATGATATCATGACATTTTATCTTTAAGAAAAATTGGTCTAATAATAGCTGATACATTCTTATCTCAAGGGGTCACTCTATACGCTAGTATACAGTCTTTTATCAAATTCATAATGGAGTACCAAGTGAAATTACTCTATATAAATACATAATCTCACGCTATATTTCCTCCTATAATAGAAATTTATATAAAGGTCTGGGATGTTCCTGTATCAAATAAGAATGAAACTATATTAGGCATCACTGATATTGTACCTCTAATAGTAGATAAAAAACACTTCTCCTCATGGATTGGATGAACTAATTATATATATCCATATATGAGTCCCTATGATACAACATAATTACCCTAGGTAATCCCACTCACCTGGAACTATAACTAAGGTGTTTGTCACACATGACCACAACAACCAACTCTGGTTGTTCTGTTGTTAGTACTCCTCCTTTCTGCCTAAGGATGGGCTATTGGTCCCACTCATGAACATGTTGTTGATGTAGATATTCTATCATTTTAAAATGGATGTAAATATATATAAAATAATGAAATATAACCCATCATTCCACAAGGACGACTTAAAAATAATTCCTTGATACACATGGGATTAGTATGTCTTGTCCCACCCCATTAATGACGTACCATATGGCTACCATAGCACACAAAATTATTGTTTTCTCCATCATAGGAATGCTCCAAAAGATACTTACTATAATAAGAAATAATGATTGCATGTTTTGGAGCTAAACTACGTTGTTTGAAACCTTTAGTTTCTCTTAGTTTATGCATTGTAACATGTTCTTAATTTGATATCCAATATGTAGACGACAACCAATTAAATGTTCACCATCTTTCAGATGACATACATGAGACCATCCTTCAATCACCAAGCCCTAGATAACTCATCATATAGAAGTATTTTTGAAAATAACTAGATATTCAGGAAATGCGAGGACTAATACACAACTAATAAATCACTATACTCTATGTGTGTAAATTCTATATATTATAAAAAACATAATATCTCAAGATATAAATAATAATATAATACTATCTAAAAATCCCTCCAAACCGAATATAAATGTAAATAAGAATGTGTAATTACATCCCAAAATCACTTAAGATAATATCATAGCACATATATCCAAAATATTCACTCTAATTTCAAGATTATCTTAAATAAGGTAAAAAATTGGTATCATTGACTCTAGATATAAATCCACAGCCTACAGAACACCATCCCTTGAAATCATGGATGAATTTAATTGACAAATTCATGTGTTAACTATATCATAGTGTGATAATGTCTTAGGGATCCCTCCATAGTAAAAATTTGGTATAGAAATCCCTAGGCAATCTAAGAATTAGTTATCACATCAGGTATAGAATGAGGTGTCACAAGTGGAACAACTAAAGGTAATACATGTGGCTTAGAGACCAACATATCCAGAGCATGACTATCACCTCCTCTTGGAATTCAACTAGAAGACATTGTGGTGGAAAAACTCTAAAAATTCTATTATTATGCCTCAAATAATGTTTAATAACTATTAGTATCATAGAAAAAAATTGAATTGGTAAATAAATTCATATATATGAGTCACACCCCTCTTCGTACTCTAGAAGTTAGGTCTAGGTGATACATATTCATAAAGAATAAAAAGTAATTTTTCTTAATTACCACTACTAAGGTTAGGTCTGGGCCAGGTTCTTTAATTAATAGATGATGTTCCTGTATTAATTGTGAAAATTTCATGTTATGGAGGAAAAAACAATTTCAATGGAAATTTACATTACTATTTAATTAAAACCATATGATTTAACTTCTAAGAATCAATTGTTCATAGTCTTATCTGTATATAATTTTCTATTTATATGGTTTTCAATTTTGAATTTATAAAATACTACTATTTATAAGGTGCAATTGTAATATCATGTAACAACAGATAAAATTTGACATTTGGTATTGAAATATAGCATTTCAATAATAAATATTTCAGCTCAAGAAACCATATTTATAAAGATGAACATGTGATAAGTGTATAGTTATGGTTCCACCATCAAGTGATTTGGGGAAACACCATTTAGGTTGATGAAAAATTTTAATTAATGACTATTTCCCCCTTTTGTTCCTAAAACATTAGCATAATTCCACGAGGGTAGAAATCAAGGAAGTAATAATATAAAAAAGTTAAAACTCTTAATAATAAAAATATGGAATAAAATATACATGACATGTAAATTCTGAAGTTCCTATAATGATGAATGATTCAATAATTCATTATCGTATTGGGATGAGGGTGGAAATTCAAAGTAATAATAAAAAAATATCCTTTGTTTCACCCAATGATTTAATCAATTCTATAATGATAAGTTGAATAAAAAAAAACATCATCCATGGTAATTTTACTTTTATTTATATATAGGTAAGATAATTCAAGTCACAATAACATTACAAATCACAACATGTCATACTCTCCTTCCTATCATCCAAAAAAATTATTACTAAGGAAAGGAGCTCTGATAACTCTTTGTGGTGTCTCATCTAATCTCTCTCATTTTCAGTGGATGAATTAGTGGACACATGGCCTCAGGATCACCACTCTATACAGTAGAGGATGGTGACTAGTATAAATGGTCTATAAGAGTACGTTAGAGAAGAATATATCCAAATTATTTGAGTATTGCACAATAATTTAATAGTTAAAATAGAAAATTTAATATTTTCATCATCTAGATCTTAAAATTAGGTTTAAATGTCATATAATTTAATAAAACCAGATCCATTAATGTATAAAAAATGATGAAAATTTTATTCAATTTAAAAAAGGACAACATATGATAATGGGAAACATAAATATACAACATGCGACAAAATAATGGAAAAATTTAAAAATCCATTTCCCAAAGAATCAGGATCCTAATATTGATCCAATAATTTTATAATCTATCATAGTATAGATAATCAAGAACCCATAATAGGTTTCTTTCACTTAACCTATCTCTAATCCATGCAGTCACCCTATGTAAGAAATAGTTTCCTGAACAGAGTGTGAGATATGCTCAGTAGGCCACCAACAATGGTGTGTTACTCCATCTAAACATTGAATATAAATAGAAATAGTGTGAAAATAATAATTTAATCAATGATTGAAAGAAATAAATAACACATCCAGTCAGGTATCAAACATGAAAAACCTTCAAGACTATATAAATAAACCTATGATGGGAAATCATTGAATTATTATCATGTAATAATTAATTAATAAAAGGGATTGAAATGTCACGACCCGTCCCCTGGGGCTCGTGACGTCACTACCCCAAGCCCTCTTTCCATAAGCCAGGGGATGGAAACTAGCACCAAAGGCGTAAATCCCTATAACTGAGAAGGCATTGCCTTTATAAAACGTAAACACATACACACAACCAGAGTACAAGCAGAATAAAACACTAAGTAAAGCAATAAAAGGTGTGCTGAAAGTACAAAGGGGGTCGTAAATACAAGCCCAACAGTAAAGTACAAGGAAAAGACAAAATAGTAGGAAGGTTCCAAGCTGCTCCTGGATCGTCCTTCGGAGTTCCTACCTGAATGGTAGGTACAAATGTCCACCTCATCTCCCCATGTCCGTTTGTCAACTCTAGGTACCGTCTCATCATAAAATCCACCTCCGGGTATCGTCTTGTCATGATGTCTACCTCCGGGTACCTTCTAGCTCAACAATCATCAACCACGATATGTGTTGTCCATCGTCTACATCCAACACAACAAGGTGTGGGCATAGACTGTATAGGGGTGAGTATAAAGATAATCAGTAGGGATCCCGAGACCCACAAGGTCTCACTAAAGAGAATAAGGATAAACCAAAAAGAAAGATCTCTATAGATAACCTTTACTTAGGTATATTCCCAAACATATACCTAAGTTAACAAGTAACCCATCTCAATCTGTAGGACTTTCTGTGATAGAGTTAGGAATCCATTCGAGAAGCCCAGATCGAGATCCTCTATCCATTCCTAACCCTAGGTAGAGTCAGGCATCGATGTGACTAACTCTACTGGGAATCGATCCTCTACCTAGCTAGTGTGTCATGTAACTAATGAATCCGGATGAGTCGTGGTATCCTCCATGGCCCTGGAAGTGATCCTCATCCATGTATCATGATATTTCCCACTCAAGAGTGTGTCTCCTCTAATGAGTGCATCTATATACTGTAACCTTCCAACTCAAGAGTGTGTCTCCCATAATGAGTGTAGCTACCTCTCATGATGGTTCCCAATGAACAACACTTCTCATATGGACTTCGTCAGAGCTATAAGACTTGTGGAGTGGTATCTCCCGGAATGACTGCATCAAGGAATTATTCGAACAGAATTTCTAAAGGGGGTATGCAGTTGTGTGACTTGCCTCTAGACCACGAGTCTAGGTTTTGAGTATATCTGGTTTGTTCTATATGTTATGTAGACATATACTGTGCATACCTGACTGTACCTTTACCTTTTGTACTGCTTTGTGGTTTTCGGGGTCCTCTACGAAGTATTGTTATACTCACCCCTGCACGGGCTTTGCTCACAAGTCTGGTGTCTTGTGCAGACGATCTGCCTTTTGATAGAGTCCAGGGTGGACCAGGACATGATCAAGCTTTCTAATTTCCCTACAGGGCGAGGCATTCTTACGGATACGAGCAGTAGTCCTAGTGACTTTTTGTGTTCACAAGTTGGACTTTGCAGTTTTCAGACTTTTGTTTTTAGTGGGCTTGAATTCTGGCCCAGTTTACTTTTTAGTACTCTACCGTTCGTCGTACTCGGTTGGTTGGTTTTAGTTGTATGAATGCATTTTGTTCTTTAGTGTTTTTTTACATTTCAGCATTTGTGGGCTTGGAGATTTGTGCGTGTGTACATGTACTTAGGAAATGCCTCCCATGTTAGTAATATGCCTACTCAGTGCTAGTCACCAGCCCCTGGCCTATTGGAGGCGGGCTTGGGGAGTCACGGCGCGGGCCCCAATGGGACTAGTCGTGACATGGAACCTAGCTCATATCCAAGGAATCCCCATGGATCATCTTTGTATAAGGGATAAAAAAGTCCCAATACATTTACCACCTCATGAATGAATAAAACAAGGTTATCATTTAGGAAAATTACTGACCAAATCCATATATGTTTTATGTCTTTGTAGATACATCACTTAATTTATTAATTGGAAACCTAAACCAATCCATGTAATTACATATGACCAAATCAATTAAATCTCCAAGTTTACTGTGAATACATCACCCAATATTCTCATCAATGGAATTCATTAAAATAATCTGTGTATCACTCCAAATCTGGTAAAATGTTATTTCCTTATTAAATTTACTTGGTGTTCCATGTTGGAAAACCATGTTTAACTAATTTTATAATATAATAAACCTCTTATTGATCCCCTATGTGGAGATTCCATAAAGGGAACCAAGATTCAGTCATGGAATAATATAAATCCACTTATATGTATAGACACCCATGGAATTTATAGGAGAACCCCTGTATCACCAATAATGTGATATATCCTAGTGATTAAATCCTTTAAATTTAACAAGAATTATTATTCTGTCAATGGTGTGTTGAGTTGGAAACCATGTATCAACGTCGATAAATCATAATGAATATTCACTGGATCAAACTCTAATCATTTAATTTAATAATAAATTTAATTTATATGTTCCAATTAATTTATTGAATAAAAACATCAACATTACATAGGGAAATAACAAATCTCTATAGGTTAGAAAAAAATTAAAAGAACTTTGTTGTCAGTTAATATAGTTTACCAACACACCTAAAGGGGTGGTTCTACTTGGGGTTACTAACCATCATCTATTATTGTGGATCATAAATCATATGCTCATATAATTAATTAAAGGAAAATATCATTAATAGGGAACTCTTGGTATGTTTGGCATGTGGCACAATGAAGTAATATATATTCAACTAAAAATAAAGTGAAAATAACTAGACCAACTATCAAAGATTAGTACTAGAATCCTTATCTGATATCAACTTCTAATACTATATAGATTAGAAGAGATATAAGTAACATAAAAAATACTTTAAAATATATAATATGAGGTCGCATAGGATTAGATTTATGTAATAGGTGATAATCCAATAATGGAAGCAAGATGATTGAAGAGAATGCCATTAAAAATTCAATGCAACAAATGACAGTAGATTCTATGGTAAAAAGTGGGAGTTTTATCCAAGCCTAGTAGAGAGTGAAAAGATTCCAATAATGTGGGTTAGGTATATTGTTCATGGGATAAAATAAGGGTTGAATAAGGGACTTTTATTGTAAGGAATTAGAAACAAAAAGTTAATTTTACCCTCTTTTTAGGATAATTGATATATTGATGGTGTAATCAAGGGATTGATGGCATAAATCCCCCACTCCCTATATGTTATTACCATCCCATTTACTTTAATGAATGGTTTGTACTATAAGTTAATAATTTACGATATAAACCACTAATTTTCCCTATAAGTTGTCTATTATGTAGATTTTCATGCATCTTCTCTACAGATAATACTTCCTCCCTTGATCACCTTATATTTCTATATAGGATACATTAAAAAAAATACCAAAGATACCCAACCGAACCCAAATAGGTGATTAAACAAAGAAAAAATGAATTTGAAATTTACGTTTTGAAAATTGGGATCATACATTATTTATGAAATTGAAAAAAAATTAAAACTTATATAAAATGATGATGAATGCTTTTTAATTATGAGATAAATTTCATAAGACATTATTATTATTCATATAGTTTTATGAATAATCCAAAATATAAAGATCATGGATTAGTTACTATCTCCATACCCTTTATTTAAAATGAATTGTATATTATATAATTCGATAAATATTATAAAATAATTTAATGTGTCTCATAACGGAATTGAAAATTTGATACTCTCAATATTCTCATGGGTTTGGGAAAAATGAGAAATTTTTAATTTTGGTGAAATTATAATATTAAAACCCATGGAAGAATGAAGATTAATTTTCCTTCATTTTAGATGAGTGAAAGGATGTAGGGATTTACTTTCCTTATATAGTATATTAAATGTTTTTATAGTTGAAAATAAGGCACTTGGGAAAACGAATACTGATGTGATGTGAAAAGGCCACTGAATGAATGGAAGATTGAAAAATTTCAACCAAATATACCACACAAACTCCAAATCAATAGTTTCATGGGGAATTAAAATTATTTCAATCAGTGCATTAATCTAAGAGTAATGGAAAAACTGTCATCATCTACCTATTAATCAAAAATACAAAGGTAAATATCATCAAATAAAAACTGCGGATGTGGTTCAGGAAAAATAAGTTGTTAATAAAACACTTACCATCCTCACTATAATTGAAAATTTTGTATTTTATTTTGGATCTACCAAATCAATTTTTTTTCATGAATTTTATAAGGTTATCCCATCACCACCTCAATGATTAAATTTTTATTTAGTTGTAAAAACATCCAATGGTATTATAAATGATTTTCAAGATGATCTATTCTCTAAATGAACATTATGGGAATGTACATCTTCAAAATAATTTTATTATCTATTATATAGATTTTTTTATTTTTTTGCATGGATTAGGTCTCCTTATATATATCTCATATCAATTGTCGAATAAGGGAAACCGCATTTGATATATTGAATCAACCTATGATCGTTTTTCATTTCCAGTATGAATATGGACAACCAATTTATTTTAATTATTTTATATGGATATTAATACATACTAATGAGGGATTCTTATCTAAAATTATTTGTGATAATCTCAAACATAATGATATTCTTATTGTTTAATATTATACTAATGAATTTCAAGAATATATTATTATTCATCCCTTGAATTGTGAATTTTAGTTTTCAATATAACATATAATATATGATATAATTATTTCAATGATTCTATATAAAATATATTTGATTGATTTTTAAGAATTGAAAAATTACCTTAAGGGGAATTTTGACAGTTGATTCATATGTAATATTGCATCAAAATTGGGTGCACCATTTTTTTAATAAGGAAAATGGTTCAATTAATCAATTAAATTAATATCAAGAAGTTATCAATATCATTGTAAATAAAATGTATTATATAAATGATATCAATGTATGGTTTTATCAATATCATGTTGATTAATAATTTTCCCAGATTAATATTTACTCTGTATATTCCCAATTGTGGGTCATGAAGAAAAATATAACAAGGAAAACATTCTATATGTGGCATGGTCATTGTAAATTTATATTGATTCCATTGGGACTTAACAATGGCACAATTATCATTATTATGTCTAACAAAAATCCTTTAGATACTACCTAGATATTTTTAGGGCAGTATTTCAATATGATATTCATATATATTAAATGAGTAATCAAGAGATTGAAGATCATTCATGGTTTATACTAATGACCATAATTAATAATAATATGTATTCCAAATAAAATTAGTGTTAATTTTATATATATGACGTTTCATTCATGGGTCATATAATCTCATGTGATGTTTTATCTATAGAATCATTCAAATTTATGTTATTCGAAAATGGCTATGAAAAAACATAGTAGCTGTGATCTATAGTTTTATTGGGTCAATAAGATTCTACTAATTCCATGTGGGATTATTATCATGGATATATAATCAAATAAGTAAGTTGATTAGAAGGGTTCCATGTTCCTTTTGTAATATGATTTTTAGAAATATTACAAGGAGTTGAAAATAGGGTGGGTAGCACAAATTTATATACAATACCCTATATCTGTAGAGTGGTTATAATATTTGGTGATGAATCAAATAAGTTACGGGTAATTTTCCTCATATAAAATGATACAATGACATAGTATGACACCTTGAAATAATAAATTTATGAGAATAATCACGTTACTCTTAATTTAGAGTTAGTTATAGAAAGTTTTTCATTAAAAATATAGAGTACTAATATACATAGTGACTAGTGTGATATATATTCATAAAATAAAATATTTATGTATATAATCGTATATGTAGTGTTGAATATATAACAAAGGAGATGGATGGAGTTGATTATAGTTTTGACATCTTAATACACAACAACCTTAGAAAAGGGAAAAAGGTGGATGACACTCTATGTCAAAAGGATCATGTAGGTTTTTCATGATAAAAATTTAAAAAGATCTAATAATTATGTATTTAAATATTATCGATCTAGAAATCATGAATAATTTTGATAAATCAGATCTTTATTGGATTAATGTTCAACCATCTATCCATGTGTGGATTAAATAGGAACATCGTGTGGATGTGTTACTATAGAGAGAGGAGAAAAATTATCATGAATTATACTATTACTATGATGGGATGATAATTTTCCAGAAATAATTTTGGGTCACAAAATTACTAGAATTAATAAATGAGATATTGGATGACTCTCAAAGTTCACCATTCTTGATTCATCCTAGAAATATAAAAACATATAGGCATTTTAATGTTTGTTTTTTTTTCAGGATAACATAAAAAAGTATATTTTAGAGTATATATAATGATACCTATTATAAATATAAATTAATACTAAGAGATAATATTATTATGGGTTTTTTATAACCATTACCCACAGCATAATAAAAATGGAAAATCATTATCTCATATTTCATGACCCGAATCCCGAAAATATATAAAGTTAACACTATTATTTAGGGTGAAATTAATCACCATATGAAGTTTGTACACATAAATATAATAAAATAAGATTTATCTCTCAATAATAATGCTAGGATATAAATTATGGAAGTGGTAAGGCTGAAAACAGTACCATTATCAATATTATCTAATCTGGATCGGAGGTTCACCTCGTAGTTCGTGAAAAGTAACCAGGGAGATATAGATATAAAGTTGATAGTCAAAAAATCATATCATAAAAATATGGTCATCCTATTATGGCAATTAAAACCATTTAAATATATGTCTAAATTCTGTTATATGGATTTTAATTGTCGATGGGATCAAAAATGTCATTTGGGGAATTTGTTTACAATAGTTACTTTCAGTTGAGAATTCATCTTGCTCCACATGAATTCCTCTATAGTATGATGTTCATAACTACAATGTGATAGGATGAGTTTGGAGAAATAAAAATAGTGATACTTGATTTTATTGAGAAAATTACAGAGAAGGATAGATATATACCACATTATAATTAGGAATTCAAGAGTTGATAAAAATTTTATACTGGAAATCATTACTGAGATCCAGATTTTGATGAAGTAAAAAGGTATAATTGTGAATTTATCATGGGAAAATGTTCTTGAAATTTTTAAAGGAGGTAAAACTAAACCCTATATATGTCGGTCCCTTAAAAATTATGTATCATATCAGGATGATTGTTTATAAAATTGCTCTTATAACAAATCTCCCCCATGTTCACGATGTGTTCCACACACACAAACACACACACACCATATCTTATAAGTAAGTATATACATGATGAAAACATATATTTAAAGTCATTGACATATATGTATAGAAATATATCTCTTATGAGGAATAATAACTGGATATTTTGAATCAAATAGGAAATGTTCTTCAAAAGAAGACAAGTCACCTTGTAAATGTTTTTATAAAAAACAATACATTTTAGAATGTTATATCAGAACATGAAGATGTTATATTACATAATTATCCTTAGTTTTTTTATAGAGTGATATAACTTCAATAATGAAATTACAATAAGGGGATTGGGTGAAACAACAAAAAATTTCATTACATTTTTCTCTTTAATATATATTATTTCTTTCATATCATTGGTTAAACTAAACATTGAATTTGAAAAAAAATTGATATACAATTAAAATATTATCATTTATTTTTCTAATTATCACCTCGTTTTTTGATTAGCATGTATGGATAATAGTATCTAAATTATGATTTTTTACACTGGTTTAAAATTAAATCATTAGTTTTTAATTGGATATAAATGAAACTAAAATCACCTGAAGGTAAATAAATATGTTTTTTTAAACTACATTTAACTGAATAATATGTTTTTATATTTATATTTTTAATTAATATCAAATAAATATTTAAGTTAATATTATATTTATATAACATATTCAATATTATTTAACATTAATCTAATATTTTTTAAATTTAATGTAATTAATTTAAACTCATTTCTATGATAAATATTTTTTTCTAAATATATTTCTGTCACAATTTAATAACTTATTTTAAACTGAAATACTAACACACAAATATATATTTTATATTTTAAAATGGATTAAATTTTCTTATTCAAAGTAATTTTTATAATTTAATATGGTTAATTTAATTTTTTAAAAAGTAATGGTAAAAAAGAAAAACTGTGGTACCACGATTAAGGTTAAAACAAGTTTGGTCGTGGGGGTTAGCAAAACATTTTTGGTTTAAAATATAACAAATAATTTTTTTTTAAAATTTTAGGATGATTTTTATTTTGAATTTATTATTTCTAAATTTTAGAAATATACATTTTTGAGCCACTCAACATAAGTAAAACATTTTTAAATTAGAATATTTTTAAAAAATTCTATATTTTTCCTCTGCTTTCCATATAAAAAGATACCAATCTATCATATCTTACATGTACTTAATGAAAATTATATATTGGTTAAAAATAACATTAAAAAATTATAACATCCCTATATATATTTTATAGTTTATTATTTTATCATAACATAATATTTTTAGGGATTATGGTATAAGACAATCGAGGTTTCTCAACGAAGAGGTATAACTCATAGCCAAGTACTTTCAATTTTATTTCTTATTTTAAATCATACAAATCAATTTTATATTTTATAAAATATCCATTTCAATATTTTAAATATAATTATTTTTTATTATCATGATTTATTAACTATTTTCCACCATTCTATAAAATGATAAATGATTGAATCATTTGTGCAAATGTGTGGAATACCGCCTTCACAATATAATATGGTTAATTTTATATCACCATAATTTGTGGTTGGTTTTATGATGGATTTAAAATTTTTATATGATATTGATGACATAATTGTGCTTCTTTAATTATATTTATTTATCTATATTCTTACTGTTATATTTTTTGGAAAATGATAATATCGCTCCTATGTATGTGTGGACGACCATATCAACATAACAGTGTGACTAATTTTTCATCACCAATTTATATAAATAATTACTAAAGTTTTAATTTTTAAAAAATAGGAAAATTATGAAATTTTCCAAATTTTTCAAATGATGAAACCATGCCAATGTTTTATGTACTAGAACCATCAATCAAAAGCAGGCATTAAATATTGACTTGCTTTTACCATGAATTTCACTGAAAATAATAAATTATTAATAGAAGGATAATTAAAAATTATTAAGGAATTATTCATAGTATGTTATATATTAATATTTTTCAATAATATACTTATTTAATATATATATATATATATTAAAAGATATTTTTATGTGTATGAATCCAAAAAGAACATGAAGAAATGTATTTTTGTTTCAATCTCATTTTAATCAGAAAAGTTTTTTGTTGAATTTACATTGAGGAAAATTATATAGATATTTTACATAATACTCAAATTATCTTAATATACTATTATTATTTCTATATTTATTATGTGTTATTAACATTTACCACACTTTTGTACTGAAAATCACCAGAAGAATGTTTTTAAAGAAAATATGACCTTATTTTCTCTTTATTTGATGAACTTATTCATCTAGGTCTGTACTCATAATTTTTTAAGGGAATTATTACTTATACATAAAATGTTTTTGAAATTTTATATTAGCTAATATTTAAATTATTTAAAATTGTTTAAAATGAATCATTTTTCATAAATTTTTATTCTGAATAAGTAATTTTTGATTATATATAATTATGGAAAATGAATTTTTTTACTTATCATATACGTTGTTAGATTATTTAACATCCATGATAGTTATAATTTTATTTGAAGATTGATTTATATGATTCCTTATTTTTTTGAGAAAATGGTTATCTGAAAATTATATGAATTTGAAGTTGAAATCTTAAATTCAATTTATATTTTCTCCAATTTCCAAAGAATGGTTGGAATGATTTTAGAAAGTTATTTTCAAATATTTAAAAATACTTTATGGTTTTCTATTATTCACTATAGATATGATCTTATGATATAGTAGAATGTATTTATTTGGATGACATAGGTTGATTATGATTTATTGATGACTCAATGAAAATAGTTTCCTTACTGTGAGATAATTGTGATATTATAAAATCATTATGAGACATGTTCCTATTCTAATTGTTATGATATTATGAAATAATGAAATTATTTTGATGTACATTTCCATCCAATGGGTTATGATATGTTCATTTAATTAATTTTTTATGATCTTTTGTCATATGGATAAATGATTTTAAATAAGAGATGTGTGGGAATGTAATTATACATCACTAAAATTCATTGAGTAAAGATAGATATATCATGACATAATAAGTAATTGAATGGGTATTGAACCCCGTTTGATTTTATTTTTTTTCAAATATATTAGTATTGAGAGTAATACTTTTCTAAGTAATGTAATATGTAGTGAAACCAGTTCACTATGACAACCTTAGTAGTGAGAGTTAAATAATTACATGATTTACTTTGAATATGTGTAAACCACATAGTTTTATATTATGAATATGATAGATACTGTTTAATTATTGATGATTCAAAAAACATTGTATTAGTAACCTTTGAAATGAAATGTCCTTCTGTCATGATTTATGATTAATGATCATTGAATAATTGTGTATTATTATTATTTAGTTATAATCAGTTTCTAATACAGTTATGAATACATTATAATCAATTATGATATTTGATTATTATATCATATGTTTAACCATATTGAGAATCAAGTTATTATTTTTTATGTGAATTTTCTTATGTTTTTGATGAATAGATTATGTGAGGATATTTATATGATGAATAACATGCGAGGAAAATATTGTGGGAGATGTTGATGATATTTACTTAAATAAGATGATTTTGAATCTAGTATCTATATAAAATATTCCTTCACACTTCTGGGCATTATATTATTATGAGATATATTTATTATTTATCTAAAATAATGTAATTTGTAGGCATGACATTATCAAGTAAACTATAATACAATTGATAGGAACATGAAGTAGTTTAATGATCTTCTAAATTAGTGTGTTATTAATTGATGTTTACAAAAATAAAAATTTGGGAAATGTTTTAGGATCCCAGTTAATGATTATATGAAATTAGACCTAGTACACTACTAAAATTCCCGATTGGTCCATATTGGGGTTGTAAATATCCTAGTTTTGGAAATTTTATTATTTCTAAGCAGTTGGTTGACCATATTGGGCTCTCCTTCTAGGTTCCATATTTTGGATATCTAGTTATAGAATGAATTTATCTATAATTTTTTGTCTAATTAATGTCACTTGGTTGTTTTAGTGATAATTATGAATATGATAAATCTATGGAATATCCTAGGTTATTAACAAGATGTTCTATACATCCTGTTTCAATATTATTAATGTTCAGCTATGGATTTGTTAAGGTAGATGAATAATTTACACTTACATTAAAAAATAATGTTGTACCCCAATATTTTATTCCATGATATAGTTCCTAATATGTTATGGGTAGATGATTGTGATGTAATTTAGAGGTCCTGAAAATTTACTTAAATACTAAATGAGAGGATAAATGGTGGGAAAAAGTATTCTGATGAATCATAATATAAGAGCAAGTTCCATGGTATAAGACATTAAAAAATGTAAATATGTTGCTTCACTGGATATGATGATAACATTGGAAAAGTGAAATAATTGAGTTCAAACCATAATAGAAGTAAGAATATCGATTATTTTTTCATATATTTGAAATATTTTTTCTCTATATATTTTAGATTTTATTTTATTTTCATATCTAGATTTGTCATTCAATAATTCATTAGACGCCTTTAAATATTTGGTGTCTTTTTTGAATAATGTTTTCACTAAAAGGATAATAATATTTTAAATAATATTTAACCTAATACTTGAAGATTTTATATTGGAATATGAATAAATGTAAGGGTACACAAAATATCTAAATTCCAAGGACAGTTAAAGTTAGGAAGTAAAGATCGAGCCACTTTTTGATGATCATATTTATCTTATTTGATCATAGTTAACAAAAATATGTATGTATGATGTAAAATATATTGATTAAGGGGGTGAATAAAATTTTAAAAAAAATTTACAATGACTTTATAAAATAGAATTGATTAACATGAAAGACAATAATATGTTTATAGAAAATCAAATTTAAGTGATAGTAGTAGGAAATAATAATTTATGCATAGTGGAAGATAAATAAAAAAAATAAAATGGAAAACTTTAATAACAGAGTTAAAAAATATCTAATTAATGACCCCTTGTGTATCCACCCCTCTATAAGTCTTAATAGTGTTATATTTCACTCATTTTATTTATTTAGAACTATTAACTAAAAAAGAAATATAATAATCAATTATTTTTAATGAAAACCAAGAACCAAAATTTGACCCTTGGGTTTAATAGAAACCATAGACCACCAACCCATTTGTGACTATAAAATAATACATATAATGAAGAATATTTATATAAATAAGTGAATAAAACATGTATAAAATAATAAAATTCATAATAGAAAATTGATTTTGAAAATTTTCTTAGGATGTTTAAAAATAAAAATATTTCAAATTTTAAAAAATATTAAATATTTAAAATGAGAAAAAAATACAAGAATTCATAAGAAATAAAATTACATGCATGCTACTAATATCCCTCATAATCAAAGTAAAATCATTTGAGTCAAGGTTTCAAATGAAGACATCATTTGGTTTTAGATATGTACCGGTATATTTTAACACTTTATATTCTTTTTCAAAATGTTCAATAAGATAGTGACATTAAATATAATTGTTCTTAGTGACTTCATGATGAACTAGTTTTCTAGAGATTATTATGGACTGGGAACTAAAAAATTTAATAGGATCATAAAAAATGTTTGATCAAAAAATATGGGAGTTTATTTCATCTGTATAATTTATTCACAAAAACTCACTAAGCATGTTAATTCTATATCACCTATACCATGTGAAATTTAATTTTTATTTTTTTTACTATTCCACGAGATTAACTAATTTTCAATAAAGTGGCATGACCGAAAATCAATTTTTTTAAATTTTGGACATCTGATAAAAATAGTATTTACAAAACATGAATGATTAATACATATTCATTAGAATAAAATAATCCTTGTTTTTAGAACATTTCGATAAATGAAAAATAATTTTCAGATATTATTTTTGGATTTACATGAAAAAGGAAAAAAATGTATAACACTAAACATAATTTTTGACCCCTGGCTATAGTAGGGAAGAAGTCTCACAATCATATTAATAAAAATATTATATCTAATTGGGATACTATAGTAATCCAACATTAACATAAATTAAATACTCATATGTGTGATAATTTACACTGGACGGTCCATGAAAAAATTATTTAGAAGTTCATTACATAATCTAGATTGGTGTAATATAGTTTCCAACACATTTTTTGATTTTTGAAAATCAATAAAAATTTAAATCACCTATAAAACTTATTTATTATTAATTTCACATATTTTTTAATATTAAATACAATGAGATTCATTTGGTGATCCAAAAATAACAACCTTAATATAGTTTTTAGTTATTAAAAGATCATTTGAAACATTGTTTTTAAATAAAACCAAATTAAATTTCATATTTTAAAATAATTTGATAAAATAAAACTAGTTAAACAATTATTCCAAGCTTTAGATGGGTTTTATATACCATTCAATCCATGCATAAAACGGACATAGAATTTATAAATCATTTATTTTCAAAATAAGGAGGCTTTTCTAGAACAAATATTCAATGTTTAACCCATTTACAAATTAAATTTATAGTACAATTGAAAAAGTATGAAATAAATATGGGTGGTGAATTTAAAAAATATTATTATGTAATAAATAAGAGTAAGATATTTGATTGTATCACTATTATCAATGCATTATTATTTAATATATTTTTTTATATATATCTAGGTTTGTTATTTTTGAAGTTACTGTAGATATATAATTTATTTCTAAAAACCCATTTTGAATGAATAATTTGATGATAATTTAAATTTTATCATGATTATGAAAATTATTGAAATAATTGTTTTACTTACCCTCTATAAAAAACATATTTTTAATAATTTATATAACCAATATGGTTTTTAGTTTCTATAAGAGAAATAAATTAATGTCACCCAAATAAATTTACGACATAACCATTAGTACAATTACTTACATGAATATCAATGATAACATTTTCCATGGGATAGTCATTGATTTTCATTAAATATTTATATAAATTACTACATAAGGACTCAATATCTATATGTTCTTCTGGATAAGGGTAATTATTCAAATTGTAAGGTTTGGGGTTATTGAAAACATGAGTTCAGAAGAAGGATCCAAACTATTTTGAAAAAATTTCATATGAATGGATTATTAAATAGGTTTTTGTTATTTTATTAAATAATTGGTAGGATTTATATGGGAATGAGTAACCAATGAAAAATACTTCATAAAATTAGGATTAAATATCCATTGTATATCCTTATATTTAAGAATATTTCATTTACATCAAAATACATTGAACAATCCATATTTTAGAATTTTATTTTTCCAACTATTATAAGGTGTATTTTTCATGATGGTTATTATGATAACATGGTTAATGATAATATATTTGGAATTAAACACCTCCAACCAAAGGTATTGGTGAATATCTATAAAATTTATATGGTTCTTTAGATTTTATGAAGGCTTAAATTCTATCTTTTGACTACACCATTATGTTGAGGTGTTCTAGTAGAAACAAAAATTATAATCATAACCTTGTGAAGAAGAAACTTCATTGAAATCATTGAAATCAAAAAATCACCCATGATAAATATTAATGTAAATTATTTTTTTCCATTTTACAGTTGTTACCTTTTTGGTAAATCATATGAAATAATTTCAAGAAATTTTTTGTGTGCTAAAAAATTGACCAATGTGAATCATGCATTGTCATTTATAATACTAATGGATTATTATTTTCATCAAATAAATTAGGAAAGAGATTTTATGAAAAAGATAAATAGTAGAAATCTCAATGGATGTAAAGTTTAATACATAATGATTAGGTTTAAGTGAAGTTTTGCGTTCTGTACTATGTGGCATGTTTTATAAGAAAAATTATGTTTTAAAAAAAATGATGAATCTTGTACTGGATAATATTTTTCGAGTTTATCGAGTGCGTGTGTGCTATAGTAACTGATGTGTCTATTCCAATTGAAATACTAATTATCTTGAATGGGTAAATATTTATCATTTTTTAGAAGTATGATATTGTAAATAAATAATATAAAAACATTACTAATGATAATTTGTAAGTATATATTTTCCATTGATATCTAAAATAATAAAACAATTAAATACAAATAGAATTTTAAAAAAGTAACACATAATTCTCTAATACATGTAACATTATGTTTGAAACCATTAACAAATAGAGAATTTTATATAAGCATCAAATTAAAAAAATTGATTGTAATTATAACATGGGTTTTACTTATTTATTTATCAACAAAGGTTATAAATCCTCCATAATGATATTTATGACAATTAAAATATAAGATATCACCACACATGTGTTAGTGGAATACAATATCTGTAACGCCTGACCCTTGTTACCAAGAGTCAGGGCATCATTACATAACATTTTCATGATCACAATAGATCAATTCTCTAAAGACTGATTAGTTTAGTGTCCTTGGAAGTGCTAGATACATACATAAGTTTTACAATACACCATTAATTGAAGGAAAAAACCACAATATTGTGTCCCCTTTTGACACACTCTTATCCCTTATCCTATTCCTACAGGTTAATCATAATATAATCTTCGCATCCCAAGAAAAATAAAACATATAAAGGTGTGAGCTCAAATTTTTGGTAAGGATAACAATATAGCAGAAACATTCATAAATAAGTATAAATATTTAAGGCAATTTATAAGACTAAACATAATCCTTTTAAAATTAAAATTAATCATAATATAGGAAAGAAAAATCAAATAATTCCATTTACTTATTCAAATAGATATTCTACTAGTCAAATAATCACATGTAATATCAATAAGAAATTTTATAATGATGGAACACATAACGTCAGACAACATATCAATATAGTCAAGGCCTTGTGACAAGACTACAAATAAGATTTTTTAAGGCCTTGTTTCAAGATAATAGTTTGTCTCATGAGACCTACCGATGCGTGTAGGGGCTATAGTGGGCTCCACCAGTCACATACTAAGTCCAATGCATTCCTCATATGAAAAGGGTGAAACATAACATAAACATTCGTATTAAAACTAGCATAAGAAATGTTAATACATTAACAATAAAACGTAAAGGGTATAAAAATATCACATCCACAGTAAAACAAATGAAAAAACCATTAATACAATATAGAATAATGTATCATAATAATTCAACTTAAAAAAAGTGTAAAATCCATCAAAGGATGTTGAAATAGATTAAATGAAAACAATTTGAGAGAAATATCTATTTCAATTTAGAAATCATTTAAAAGGCACATAATTATAAAAGAAAAAAATTTATTAGGAAAATATTCTTATAATATTCCAATGGATGCTTTGAAGGTGTTATAACAGTAGAAAGTATCCATAATCACCATATAAGATAAAAAATCATTCTTTCATTAATTTTGTCAAAAAGGTCATAATGTTACTAGTTTATAAAATGATGGAAAGATTCCTTTAGTAACATTTTAAAAAAATTCGAGCAAGGATATAAATTAATTTAACGCATAGTCTAGAAAATAGTAAAAAAAATTGAAATTCATTTTTAAGAAACATAGATGTGGATGAAAAGAGGTCCAAATAGATACTCACATATAAGCAACCTCAGATAATGAAGATATCTTGAATTAATCCTTAAATTGTACTTTTCCTTTATTGCTGGTATTTTAACCAATTTTTTAATAGTTAAATCATTGTTATTAAATTATACAAGAACTATATACATAAATATGATATCATATATGATCTTCTAATATGGGTTTGTTAATAATATTTCAGTAGTACCATTGTTTCGGGTGTTAACTGATTTTTTCTCATTTATATGATTTGTTATGTAAGTCATGTTTTTTTATGGACAGGATGTATTTTACTCATATCCAGAATGATATTAATTTAATAAATATTATTTTTAATCAGAAAAAGGAAATTATTTTTGAATGATTATGATGGGGAATGAATCTCATGATGTTCGTGGAGACGGATATCCGTACGTAAGCACAAGCGATAGTATCATTATATTGATGGTGAAATTTTATGTAATTGAATGTCATATCATATATAAATAATAACTAATATGTTATATTTATTATTTACATCAATTATTATAATTATTATACCCATCCAAATAATGAAGTGTTGAATAACAAACTACACCACGACGTGGAGATGGTAAGCCAATGGTGACTTCGTCATTCATAAGATAGATAAAATAATGAATATGGTTATAACATATTTATAATAACATCACATTATATATAAGGTACTGGAGTTATTATTTTGGTATTGAAAAAACAAAGAAAGAGGATGTGGAAGAAGAAAAGAACCTTGAAAGAGGTGATGAAATTATTACCTCTTTTGCAGGTGCTTCCCTTTGATTGGATCAAAAGGGAACATTAGTTTAGATTATGATAAATTTAAGACCTATAGGTTTAATTGATGGTTGTTTGGAGGATATTGGAGCATGGTATTTTTGAGTGAAATGGATTTGGTGGTGTGATTTGGAGAGAAGGCGTAGTACCCTTTTATAAGAGAGGTTAGAGTCACTTTAGGAAAATCATGAAGTACTATTTTATTATACAATAATATTCGGTTTATAATGGATTAAAAAGGTTTTATTTATATGATAAGGTGGTTATGGGTCGATATCCTCTCAACCAATAGGTTTTAGATAGGTTTGGGTCACCATATTAAACTTATCTTATAGATTTAACTCATAGATAAATAGTTAATCTTTTACCATGTATTCTTGTATTATTATATTAAATGGTTAATAAACATACAATAAAATGACAACAAAACGCCAAGAGGTTCATTATTGATATATCCATCCATATATAATTACTTTTTCCAAAACTTATATTTTTTTGATTATTATATCAATTAATAATATATTATTTTTAAAGAAAAACTCATTATGTCAATTTTGATACTATTTTAGAATTTGATTTTTGTGAAAGTCATAAAAACATTATAACATCAAAAACAATTTATATAATCTTCCCAAACATGTCATATTAACCTATAAAATTCGTGGAATACACCAAAAAACTCAATTGTCAATTATATTAATATTATTAATATCAATTATTTTTATCTTTCAATAATAAGGTAATTAATGCATCATCATTGTGTCATAAATAAATACAATTATTTAGTTTATAAAAATTATAAATAAAATATAATTATATCTAAATATATTTATATTTATAATGAATATTTATAGTAGAATTTATCTTATGTATATACTTATATTAAAAATGGTTTAGTTATTAATCTTTAAATTTAACATGTTTAACTATTCTTTAAATAAAATTATAATAAATGTCCAAATCTAATCAAAGTGGACCAAAAGGATCATATTTTATTCCTAAAGTACATTTTAGTCGAAATAAACTTATAAAATAGAATTAGATATGTGCTAGGGTAATTTTAACATCATTTTTACATTTAATTACCCAATTTACTTTTAACCTTGGTAAATAAAATTCAAAAGATACTATTGACATATATTATTTTCATGCTATTGAACCACATTTTACATACTGATGACAACAACGTGTCATTAATTTTTTAAATTTAATTCACATATGTGGTAAAATTACGTTTTATAAAAATTTGCAAATATTCCTAGAAAGTGGATAAAAGATGTTAAAAGATCAACAACTTTTTATATATCTAATCTTATTATAAAATGACTCCAACGAATTGCATTGAAAATATATAGGTATTATATATCTATTTTGACCTTAAATAAATTTAAATGAAATAACATATTAATTAAATAAAAATTCGGTTTTAAACAAAAATGTATTGTTTTTCGCTATTCATAAAAAAATGTGTAACGCCCCGACCCCAGTTACCCAGATTCGGTGAATTATTACATAACATAGGCATGATCACAAAAGATCAAGTCTCAAAAGACCGATTAGTTTAGTAGTCTTGGAAATAGTAGATATATTCATAAGTATTACTTTACATCATAAAGTAAAATAAAACTACAACAACAACTTGTCGTCATATCCCATCATACTATCCCTGCAGGTCATTCATAAAGTACTTCTTCACATCCTGGGAAAAATAAAACATTGAAAGGGGTGAACTCAGATGATTAGTAAGGATAAAACTATAGCGAAAACTTTCATAAATAAGAATAAACATTTAAGAAAATGTGTAACTAAAACAAAATCCTTTTAAACTTGATCTTCAGCATAATATGGCAAGGATAAAATGAAATAATGCCATTTACTTATTCACATGGATATTCTACTAGTCGAATAATCACACGAAATATCAATAACCACTTTCATAATGATGGAATGCATAATTCCAGGCTATCATAACCACGTAGCCAGGGCCTCGTGCCAAGACTACAAATAAGATTTTGTCAAGGCCTTGTGCCAAGACACTAGTTTGTCTCATGGGACCTACCGATGCATCGAGGAGCTATTGAGGGATCCACCCATCACTTATTAAGTCCAATGCAATTCACATATGAACAGGTTTAAACATAACATAAACATTCGTATTAAAGCTAGCACACGAAATGTAAATACTTTCTCCATAAAACATGAATGTTATAAAAATAACACATCCACAACCAAACATATCACAAAACCATCAATATAATATGGATGTTTTTTATCATGATAAATCAACTTCAAATAATCTTAAAATCCATCAAAGGATGTTGACATTGATGAAATAAAAACTATTTGAGGGAAATATCTCTTTTTTTGAAATAATTTAAAAGTCACATAATTATAAAATAAAACATTTACATTGAAAATATTTTCATAAGCTTTTAAGGGAAGCTTGGACAATTTTATAATGGCGGAAAATAGCCGCACTAGCCGTATAAGTTAAAAAACACATTTTTACCTAAATTCTAAAAGGTTAAAAAGGACCTTGTTTGGAAAACGACTGAAAGATTCCTTTATAAACTTCTTATAAAAAGTTAACAAGGGTATAAATTAATTTAACCCATAGTCTGTAATATAGTAAGAATTATTTGAAACACATTTTTAAGAAACATGGGTGTGGATGATAAAATGGTCCCAGTAGATAATTACATATAAACAACCTCGGATAATGAAATGATTGTGAAATAAACCCTTACCTTGTACTTTTCCTTGGTTAATGGTAGGTTAAACTCCTATATAATGGTGAAATAATTGTTATTAAATTATACAATAATCATATACATTATTATGATATCATATATGATCTTTTAACATTGATTTTCTAATAATATCTTAGTATTATCGTCATTTCGGGTGTTAAATTACTCGTTTTATTTTATATTTTTTGTTACATAAGCCGTGTTTGTTATGGATAGGTTGTAAATTATTCATATCCATAATTATATAATGTCCTTAAACATTATTTTTAATCATCAAATAAGAATTATACATGAATGGACATGATGGGGAATGAATCTCATTGCGTTCGTGGAGACGGTAGTCCGTACGTATGCACGAGCGACAATATCACTCTTTTGACATTAAAATAATATATAAATGGATATTATATCATATATACACAATAATTATCATGTTATATTTATAATTTACATGAATTACACATCATTATTATACCCATCCAAGTAATAATGATTTGAATACCAATTACACCACGACGTGGAGACGGTAAGCCGTATGTACGCACGTATGGTGACATGTCATTTAAAGGATGGATAGAATACTGAATATGGTTGTACCATATTTATTATAACATCACAGTATATATAAGATACTAGAGTTATTATTTTATAATGGGAATAACACGGAATATAGAAGTTGAAAAAGAAAGGTACTTGAAAAAGGGTGGTGAAAACATTACATCTTCTTCGGGTTCTTTCTTTTGATTTGATCAAAATGGCTCCTTAGGTTGGATTTATGATCAAACTAAGGCCTCTAAGTTTAAGTGAGGGAATTTGAGAGAATATTTGGTCCGTGTTTTTCTGAACCAAAAAAGCATTGAAGGTGTGAATTAGAGAGAAGGGGGAGTGCCCCTTTATAAGATGGGTGAGGGGCACCTTTGGAAAAGCTAGAAATATTATTTTCTAATAAATTAATATTCTGTTTCTAATAGCTCAAAAGTGAATTATGTAAAGTTTAAGGTTGTTATGGGTCTAAATTCTTTCAACCAATATATTTTATATAGGTTTGGGTCACTATATTAACCTTATCATTTATATTTAACTCTTAGTTAAATAGTTTGACATTTACCATGTCTCTTTGTATTTATATATTATATAGTTAATAAACATACTATATAAATCCAAGAGACCCACATGTGGTTCATTAATGATACACCTATAATTATATATGTCCTTTGGCTGAGCCTTAGATTTGTAGGGATAGAATATCAATTAGTAATATAATATTTGTTTTAAAGATTCCTTTATGTCAATTTTGACACAATTGGGTATTTTGTTTTTGATAATTTTATGAGAGAATTATTACTTCAAAAACAATTTATATAACCAATCCTAATATGTATTATTAACCTAGAAAATTAGTGGAATTCATAAAAAGTCTCAAATTACATTTATTTTGATATTTATAATATCAATTATTTTAATATTTCATTAATTAAGAATTTACTGCATCACCAATATGTCATAAATAAATTAAATTATTTAATGTCTGAAAATTATAAATAAACTACAATTATGTAGGAAATATTTTTATCTTTATAATGAATATTTATAATCTAATTTATCTTATGTATAACCCTATATTAAAAATGTGTTAGTATTTAAACTTTGATTTTAACTCTTTTAACTATTCTTTGAATTAAATAATAATAAATGTCCTAATATAATACAAGTGGACCTAAATGATAATATTTTATTCATAAGGCTGTTTTTGGTGGATATACATTTGTCCAATAGAATTAAGACATGTTTTAGGGTAATATTAATATCATTTTTACCCTTAATTACCTTATTTATTTTTAACCGGGGTAAATAAAAGTAAAATATTACTATTCACCAAAAATTGTTTTTATCTCATTGAACCACATTTTACTTCTTGATATTAATCGTTTCTCTCAGATTTTGGAAATTCCACACATAGGAGAGGTAAAATTATGTTTTATGTGAATTTCTAAATTCTCCTAGGAGGTGGGTAAAGGACAGTGAAAAGTTCCATAAAATTTTTATATATTTAAAATTATTCTAAACCAACTCCATTGAATTACATTGAACTTATATAGGTATTATATATCCATTTTGAACTTAATTAAATTTAAATAAAATAAATAATTATTTAAATAAAAATTCTGTTTTAAACTATAACTCCGTGTTTTTTACTATTCATCAAAAATCAAATGTTTCCAGAAAAATACCAAAAATTCACCCTATGCTAATTTCGATATTCCGAATCAAAAAATGAAGTCCATTTTGAACGATAAAATTTATAAAATTTCAAAATGTGGGTATTACTATTCATAATGGCTAGTTTGGTTGTGGTGTGTGTTAGAACTCGAAGTTGTGTATAACACACGCTACTGTATTATTCAAAGAGAAGCGTACTGTGGAAGCTTGGGGTGTTACATTCTCCCCTCCTTCAAATAATTTCTTCCTCGAAATTTCTAGAATATTATTGCATAAAATGACTAGGGTGGTTCTTCATCATATGTTCCTCAGGTTCCCACGTTTCCTCTTCCAGCTTATGGTTTCTCCATAAAACATTTACTAGACGAGTCGTCCAGTTTCTCAGCACTTGTTCTCTAGAATCAAGAATCATGACGGGCTCTTCGCAATAAGATTGATCGAGTTCTAGTTTTACTTCCTCATAAGTGAGTACATGCATTGGTTCAAGAATTTATTTTCTCAACAGTGATAAATGGAACACATCATAAACTTTGGAGATATTTGGCGGCATTTCCAAATGGTATGCTACAACCCCAATTCAATCTAGAATTTCAGAAGGTCTGATGTACTTGGGACTCAATTTATCTATCTTACCGAAACGTATAACTCCCTTCCATAGAGATACCTTCAAGAAAACATGATCTCCCACACGAAATTCCAAATTCTTCCTTTGATTATCATCATAGATCTACTGCCTACTTTGAGCTACTTTGATATGGTTTTGGATTACCTTTACCTTTTCAATCGTTTCCTCCACCAGTTCTAGGCCAATGTGTTTTCTCTCACAAACGTCATCCTAATAGGTTAGTGGGCGACATCTCTTTCCGTATAACGCTTCATATGGTGCCATCCGAATACTTGAATGGAAGCTATTGTTACAGGAAAATTCTACCAGAGGTAAATATTGATCCCACATACCCTGAAAGTCAAGTGAGCATGATATCAACATGTCTTGTAAGGTTTTAATAGTCCGTTCTGATTGTCCATCTGTTTGAGGGTTGGAGGTAGTGCTCAAACAAAGTTCAGTATCCAGGGATTTTTGAATATTTTTCTAGAATCTTGAAGTAAAATGGGGATCATGATAATAAGAAATTGATAGGGGTAATCCATAAAGTCTCACAACTTCATTAATATATTGTTTTGCTAGAGGTTTTAGTGATAGATATTATCTTATAGAAAGAAAATGTTCTAACGTGGTAAGACGATCAACAATAACCCATATTTCATCATTTCTTCTAGGAGTCTTTGGTAGCCCCATGACAAAGTCCATAATGATATTATGCCATTTCCACTCTGGTATGGGAAGTGGTTGCAATGCACCACCAGGCTCTTGCCTTCCAGCTTTTACTTGTTGACAAACCATACATCTTGACACAATATCAACAATCTCTCTCTTCATGTTGTCCCACCAAAAATGATCCTTCAAATATCTATAAATTCTAGTGCTCCCAGGGTGTATAGAGAAATTGGAAGTATGAGCATCATCCAAAAATTCTCTTTTTAGATCAAGTATATCGGGAACACAAAGTCTCCTCCCATATTTTAAAATTCCATCTTCATACACAAAGTCACTCAATCTCCCATCATTCACAGCTTTAATCTTCTTTTGAAACTCTTCATCATCGGTCTGAGAACTCTTTATCCTTTATAGTAAAGATGTTTTGGCAACCATTTGAAAAATAATTGATTTTTCACATTCCATGGTGATTCATATATCCATATTTACTAAATCCATGAAAATAAAATCCCTTCCAACCCTCATCTTTTTCAAAACTCAATGATCCTTTCTGCTCAAAGCATCTTCCACCTTATTTTCTTTCCTCGGGTCGTAGTGTATCGTGCAATCACAATCCTTGAGTAGTTCAAGCCATCGCCTTTTCCTCATGTTGAGTTCTTTCTATGAGAAAATGTACTTCAAACTCTTATGATTGGTATATATCTCACATTTTCACCATCAAGATAATGTCTACATATCTTCAAAGAGAAGATTATAGAAGCTAACTCAATATCATGATTAGGATAGTTTTGCTCATGAATTTTCATCTGTCGAGATTCATAGGTAATTACTCTATCATTCTACATAATAAAACTACCAAGTCCTTTCTTTGATGCATTGCTATAAATAACAAACCCGCCATTCCCCGATGGTAGAGTCAACATATGATAATTGACTAATCTTCTCTTCATTTGTTCAAAACATTCTTCAGAATCTTTTGTCCAAAAAATTTAACCCCTTTACGTGTGATCTTGGTTTATGGGTAAGCCAATTAGAGGAAATTCTGGACGAAATGTTGATAATAACCTACTAAACCAATAAAACTGTGTACCTCAGTTATACTCATCAGTGTTGGCCATTCTTGGATTCCTCTTGTCTTAGAAGGATCAACATAGATTCTATCCTTATAGAAAATATGTCAAAGAAAAGAGATCTCCTAAAGCCAGAATTCACACTTTCTAAACTTCCCATATTATTCATGTCTTCTCAGAGTCTTCAGGATAATGCATAAGGGATTTTCATGATCTTCGTAGATTTTGGAGTATACCAAGATATCATCAATAAATACCACTAAAAAGTCATCAAGATATTTATTGAAAACTCTGTTCATTAGATCCATGAACACAGAGGGTGAATTAGTCAATCCAAAAGGCATTACTGTAAACTTGAAATGCCCATACCTGGTTTGAAATGCTGTTTTTGGAATGTCTTCCTTCTTCACACTCAACTGATGATTTCTAGATCTAAGGCTAATCTTTGAAAAGTATTGATCTCCATGCAGTTGGTCAAATAAATCATCAATGCGAGGTAAGGGATAATTGTTCTTTATTGTTATAACATTGATTTCCCTATAGTCGATACATAACCTCATAGATCCATCATTCTTCTTAACAAAAAGGAAAGGGGATCCCCGTGGAGAAACACTAGGGTGAATAAATCCCTTATTACTCAATTACTCTAGTTGTTTCTTTAGTTCAACTAATTCCACATTTTCCATTCCATAAGGGGTCTTCGATATAGGCCTTGAACTAGGAATTAAATCAATGGAAAACTCAATTTCTCGTTTTAGAGGACGTCCAGGTAAATCTTCTAGAAACACATCAACATATTCTCTCACAATAGGTACATCCTCTATTTGAACATTCCTTTCCTCACTCATAGATATTTCATTCTCTTCCTCCCTAATAAATTAATTTAGTTGAGCTACTGGGGGTGGATCTAGATAAGAATTAGGTGGTGATGATTTTGATCTAAAGATAAGGTGTTATTTATCATCATGATCTAAAATCGTAACCTCCTTCTTCTTACAATAAATTTTTGCATCATGGTCTGAAAGCCAATCCATACCGAGGATTATATCAAATTCAATAATGGGTATGACGATGAGATCAATAGATAATGATCATTTATATTCTCTAATGGGGATTGATTCACAGAAATTTGTAGCAATAATACTTCCCTTAGGTGTTTTGACTAAAAACTCACTTGTTAAATCAAATTGGAAATATCTAATTTTCATATAAAACTAGGAAGATATGAAACAATGTGATGATACAGAATCAAATAAAGAATTTTCAAAACTTGAGGAAACCATTAAATTACCTGCCACCACGTATTTCGAAGCTTCAACCTCAGTAGTAGTGATAGCATAAGCTTATCCTTGATCCCATGGCCTTTTCTGAGGTAAATTCCTTTAATGCATAGAACATTCATTTGCATAATGTCCCATCTCCATGTATTTGTAGCATTGAACATCGGTAGCTTCTTTATTCCCCTTGCAATCACAAGCTTGGGGAACTTTTTCACCACACTTGTTACAGACTCACATTCCCTTCAAACAAGTACCGGGGTGTTTCTTCCCACATTTACTACAGGATGGATATTCAAATTTTCCCTTCTTCCACTTATTTCCATATCCAGGGTGATCAGCCGATCTCATCTTCTCTTGCTTTGCTTTAAATTTGTAAGACTTAGAGAATTCCTTTTCAGTCTTGATAGCACACGAGACAATGACTTTGTACATCGAGAAGGATTGTGAGACTAATGCTCGATGAATAAATGATTTTAACCCATAAAAGAAATGACCAATCTTACTCTTCAGGTTACTTATATAATTTGCTACATGCCTCACTAAACTTGTAAAGTTAGCTTCATACTTTGCAACATTCTCATACTTCTTTTGTCTCAGACTCAGAAATTGCTTTTCTATATCCGCTCGATGGTCACAAGGAAATAATTTTTCTGAAAACAGATCTTTGAACTCCATCCATTCCATATTTGATACTTCATCATCTTCCTTTGTGTATTGAATGGATTACCACCATTGATCAGCATCTCTAGTGAGGCTGTAAACTGCCATGATAACTTTTTCCCTTTCACTACTCCCCAAAGCTGGAAATATTTTCTCTAGGGAACTAATCTATTGCTCAGCTACCAATGTATTTGTACTCCAATTTAATGTTGGAGGTTTTTGCCTCATGAAGATATCTAACAATGATCCTCCACATTGCTAATCAGTGTGTTCCATACGGGTACGGTTATTATTCATAACCTGAGTGAGTTGTCCCAGTATGGTGATTAGCTGATCAACACTAGTTGCATCACCAGCTCCACCATAATTATCTTGAGTAGGAGGTAAATACCTACATGGAGTGAGTGTATTGATACAGTTTCCATTTATTCTACTAGGTTCCATTTCTAAATAATGGAATACACTAGATTAGTTTATGAAGAGAAATACATAAATCTAAACTTGTAAAACACTTAACAAAAATTGACAGTTTATGTATATAATCAATAATCATTAAAAATGTTTTTTTGAAGACGTATATATTCATAAACCCTTAATAATGTTTTGTAAATAAAATGAGAATTATCCTAAGCATATCCCCTGGGAGTGTCACAACCAAGAGTACAGCAAGGCCCATTGTTGTGCACCAATTCCCGTTCGAGTCTAGATCAAATTGGTGTTTTCAGGTTTTACCCCTATGTACATCGGTTCTAGAGCTGCCTCTACCTACTCGTATCTAGATAGGGATGTGTTTCTCGGAAAACTCACAAAATCTCTACAATACCAAAATTCTAGGAAGTTCTTATATACCAATCCTGAAAGTACATCTTAGGTCTATGTGCTATCATTAGAGTTTATCTAAATCTAGTTTCCAAGGTTTGTACTAAACCTGCCTCTGATACCAACTGTAATGCCCCAACCCTAGTTACCTAGAGTTGGTGCATTATTACATAACATTTTCATGATCACAAAAGATCAAGTCTCGAAAGACCGATTAGTTTAGTATTCTTGGATACACTAGATATATTCATAATTCTTACATTACATCATAAAGTAAAAAAAATACAACAACATCTTATCTTCACATCCCCACATTCTATCCCTGTAAGGAATTCATAAATTACTTCTTCATATGCTTGGAAAAATAAAACATTGAAAGGGGTGAGCTCAGATTCTCAGTAAAGATAACAATATAGTGGAAACTTTCATAAATAAGCATAAACTTTTAAGGCAATGTATAACTAAAACAAAATCATTTTAAACTTGAACTTCAGCATAAGATAGAAAATATAAGATGAAATAATTCCATTTACCTATTCACATGGATATTCTACTAGTCAAATAATCACATGCAATATCAATAACCACTTTCATAATGATGGAATGCATAATGCTAGACCATCATAACCATGTAGCCAAGGCCTTGTGCCAAGACTACAAATATGATTTTGTCAAGGACTTGTTCCAAAACACTCGTTTGTCTCATGATACATAACGATGCATCAAGGAGCTATAGAGGGCTCCACCCATCACTTATTATGTCCAATGCATTCCTCATATGAATAGGTTTAAACATAACATAAACATTCGTATTAAAACTAGTACACAAAATGTAAATACTTTCTTCATAAACCATGAATGGTATTAAAATAACACATCTATAGTCAAACATATCACAAAACCTTAAATACAACATGGATGCTTTGTATCATTATAAATCAACTTCAAATAAACTTAAAATCCATCAAAGGATGTTGACATAGATGACATAAAAACTATTTGAGAGAAATATCTCTTTTTTTAAATCATTTAAAAGTCTTATATTTATAAAATAAAACATTTAATTTGAATGAAAACCTTATTATATGCTTGTAAGGGAAGCTTCTACAATTTCATAATGGAGGAAAATATCTGCACCCTCCATATAATTTTAAAAAGACATTCTTATCGTAATTCTGTTGAAAAGGTTAAAAATGACCTTGTTTGGAAAATGAGAAAAATATTCCTTTATAAACATCTTATAAAAAGTCAACAATGGTATAAATGACTTTAAACCATAGTCTGTAAAATAGTAATAATGATTTGAAATACATTTTTAAGAAACATGGGTGTGGATGATAAAAAGGTCCTAGTAGATAATTACACATCAACAACCTTAGATAATGAAGAGATTGTGAAATAAACACTTAACTTGTACTTTTCATTGGTTGAGGGTAGTTTAACCTCTTATATAATGGTGAAATAATTGTTATTAAATTATACAGGAATCAAATAAATTAATATTATATCATATATGTTCTTTTAACATTGCTTTGTTAATAATATCTTAGTATTATCGTCGTTTCGGGTGTTAAATTACTCGTTTTCTTTTATATGTTTTGTTACATAAACCGTGTTTGTTATGGATAGGTTGTATCTTATTCATATAAAGAATGATATCAAGTCCTGAAACATTGTTTTTAATCATTAATAAAGAATTATACTTGAATGGATATGATGAGGAATGAATCTCATCGCATTCGTGGAGACGGTAGTCCGTACGTATGCATGAGTGACACTATCACTCTTTTGATATTAAAATAATATATAAATGGATAGTATATCAGATATACATAATCATTATCATTTTATATTTATTATTTACATGAATTAAAAATCATTATTATACCCATCCAAATAATAATGTTTTTAATAACAATTACACCACGACGTGGAGACGGTAAGCCGTACGTACGCACGTATGGTGACATTTCATTAAAAGGATGGATAGAATACTGAATATGGTTGTACCATATTTATAATAACATCACAGTATATAGAAGATACTGGATTTATTATTTTAGAATGTTAATAACAAACAAAGAAGAAGTTGGAGAAGAAAGGAACTTGAAAATGGGTGGTGAAAACATTACCTCTTCTTCGGGTTATTTCTTTTGATTTGATCAAAAGGGCTCCATAGGTTGGCTTTATGATCAAACTAAGGACTCTAGGTTGAAGTGAGGGAATATTAGAGAATATTTGGGCAGGGTTTTTCCGAGACAAAAGGTTTTGAAGGTGTGAATTAGAGAGAAGGGGGAGTACCCTTTTATAAGAGGGGTGAGGGGCACCTTTGGAAAAGCTAGAAATATTATATTATAATAAATTCATATTCGGTTTCGAATAGCTCCAAAGTGTATTATTTAAATATTAAGGTGGAATGGGTCTAAATAATTCCAAACAATATATTTTAGATAGGTTTGGGTAACTATAATATCCTTATCATTTATATTTAATTCTTAGTTAAATAGTTTGACACTTACCTTGTCTTTTTGTATTTTTATATTATATAGTTAATAAACATACTATATACCTTCAATAAGACCCCAAGTGGTACATTAATGATACACATATCATTATATAATTCCTCCGGCCGAACCATAGATTCTTAGGAATAGAATATCAATTAATAATATAATATTATTTTAAAGACTCTTTTATGTCAATTTTGACACTATTGTGTATTTTGTTTTTTATAATTTCATTACAACATTATTACTTAAAAATTAATTTATAGAACCATTTACAATATGTCATAATAACCTATAAAATTATTTTAATCCATAAGAAGTCTCAAATTACATTTATTTTGATATTTATAATATCAATTATTTTAATATTTCATTAATTGGGTAATTACTGCATCACCATTGTGTAATAAATAAATTAAATTATTTAATGTCTAAAAATTATAAATAAAATACAATTATATAGGAAATATTTTTTTCTTTATAATTAATTTTTATAATTGAATTTATATTATGTATAACCCTATATTAAAAATGTTTTAGTAATTAAACATTGATTTTAACTCTTTTAACTCTTCTTTGAATTAAATAATAATAAATGTCCTAATCTAATCTAAGTGGACCTAAAGGATAATATTTTATTCCTTAGGTTGTTTTTGGTCTAGATACACTTGTCCAATAGAATTAGGACTTGTGTTAGGATAATATTAATATCATATTTACCCTTAATTACCCAATTTACTTTTAACCGTGGTAAATAAAATTAAAAATTTACTATTCACAAAACATTATTTTTATCTTATTAAACCACATTTCACTCCTTGATATTAACCGTGTCTCTTGGATTTTTGAAATTCTACTCACAGAAGCGGTAAAATTTTGTTTTATGTGAATTTCCAAATTCTCCTAGGAGGTGGGTAAAAGATTGTGAAAATTTCCATAAAATTTTTATTTATCTAACATTATTCTAAACTAACTCTAATGAATTACATTGAACATATATAGGTATTATGTATCTATTTTTACCTTAATTAAATTTAAATAAAATAAATAATTATTTGAATAAAAATTCGGTTTTAAACTATAACTCAGTGTTTTTCACTATTCATCAAAAATTGAATGTTTTCACAAAAATACCAAAAATTCACCCTAAGATAATTTCGATATTTTGAATCCAAAAATGAAGTCAAATTTGAATGATAAAATTTTTAAAATTTCAAAATGTTGGTATTACTATTCATAATGGCTGGTTTGATTGGTTGTGGTGTTTGTTAGAACTCAAAGTTGCATAAACACACGCTACTGTATTATTCAAAGAGAAGCGTACCATGGAAGCTTGAGGTGTTACAAAATGAATGTTTTCAGAAAAATACCAAAAATTTACCCTAAGATAATTTTGATATTCCATATTCAAAAATGAAGTCCATTTTTAAAAATAAAATTGATAAAATTTCTAAAAGATGGTATTCCTTTTACTAACAGCTAGTTTTATTGGTTATGGTGTGCCGTAACTCGAAGTTGTGTACAACGCACGCTATTGAATTATTCAAAGAGAAACGTACAATGGAAGATTGGGGTGTTACATTCTTCCCTCCCTCAAATACTTTTTTCCACAAAATTTCTTGAATACTACTACATAAAAATATTTGAGTGGTTCTTCATCATAAATTCCTCATTTTCCAACATCGTCTCTTCCATCTTATGAGTTCTCCATTGAAATTTTAGTATAAGAGTCGTCCGTTTTCTCAACAGTTGTTTTATGGTATCAAGAATCTTGACAGGCTCATCACAATAAGATAGATCAGGTTCCAATTCTATTTCTTTATAGGTGAGTACATGCATTCTGTCAGGCATGTACTTTCTCAATAATGATACGTAGAAAACATAATGAACTTTGGAGATACTTTGTGACATTGGAAAATGGTGATATACTACTAAAATTCATTCTAGAATTTCGAAAGGTCTGATGTACCTGAGAGTTAATTTACCCTTCTTACCGAATCATACAACACCCTTCCACGAAGATACCTTCGAGAAAACATGAGCACATACTTGAAATTACAAATCCATCTTTTGGTTATCGGCATAAATCTTTTTCATACTTTGAGCTGCTTTGTCATGGGATTGGATAATCATCAACTTTTCCATTGTTTCCTCAACATGTTCTAGGACTACGATTTTTCTTTCACCATCATCAAGCCAAAAATATTTTGTATGACATCTCTTTCCATATAATGCTTCATATTGCTCCATCTGAATATTTCAATTGAAGCTATTATTATAGGAAAAATTCTACCAGTGTTAAATAATGATCCCATAAACCATGAATGTCAAGTGACCAAGAACTCAACATGTCTTTTAAGGTTTGAATAGTCCATTCATATTTTCCATCAGTTTGGGGGTGGTAGGTTGTGCTGAAACAGAGTTTAGTATCTAGGTCATTATGAAGTCTTTTATAAAATCATGATATAAAATGGGGATCAGGATTAGAAACAATCGATAGGGTTACTCCATGAAGTCTTATATATTCATTAATATATAGTCTTGGTAAACGTACAAGTGGTAAATCTTCTCTTATATCTAGAAAACATGCTAACTAGTTAAGATGATCTAAAATGACCCACATTTCATCATTTTTTCTAGGAGTCTTTGGTAGCCCCATGAAAATTTCTATTGTAATATCATCCCATTTCCCCTCAGGTATGGGAATAGGTTTCATGTCTCCACTAGGATGATGTCCTATAGCCTTAACTTGTTGACAGGCCATACATCTTGACACATAATCATCAATCTCTATCTTCATATTGTCCCACAAAAAGTGTTCCTTCAAATCTCTCTAAATATTAGTTAAACTAGGGTGTATAGTGAAATTAGAGATATGAGAATCATCCAATAATTCCCTTTTTAGATCATGTATATCAAGACCACAAATTATCATCCAAAATTTCAAAATACCATATTCATTTATGAAGTCAATCAGTCTCCCATCGTTCACAACTTTAATTTTCTTTTCAAACTCCCCATCACCAATATCAGAACTTTTTATCCATTCTAGTAAATATAGTTTGGAAACGATTTGAAAAAATTGTCTATGTTTCAAATTCCATGATTATTCCTATATCCATCTATACTAGATCTGTGAACATAGGATCCCTTTCATCTCTCATATTGTTCAAAACTCCGTAATCATTTCTACTTAAAGCATCTTCCACCTTATTTTCCTTCCCCAGGTGATAGTGTATAGTGAAATCATAATCCTTGAGTAGTTCAAGCCATCGTCTTTGCCTCATGTGTAGTTATTTTGGTGAAAAAATATACTTCAAAATCTTTCGATTAGTATATATCTCACATTTTTCAGCATAGAGATAGTGTCTCCATATCTTAAATGTAAATATTACAGTTCCTAACTCATGATCATGAGTGGGATAGTTTTGTTCTTCAATTTTTAGATGTCATGATGCTTAGTAAATAACTATATCATTATTCATAAGGACACAACCGAGTCATTTCTTTGATACATCACTATAAATAAAAAACAGATCTTTCCCAGATGGTAGAGTCAAGATAAGAGCATTGAATAATCTTCTCTTCAGTTCTTCAAAACATTCATCATACTCTTTTGTCCAAAAACGTTTAACCCCTTTACGTGTGAGCTTGGTTAATGGGTTACCCAATTAGGAAAAATCATGGACAAAATGATGATAATAACCTAACAAACCAATAAATCTGCGTACCTTAGTTATACTCGTTGGTGATATCCATTCTTGTAATTCTATTGTCTTATAAGGATCAATATAGATTCCACCCCTAAAGACAATATGGCCAAGAAAATAAATCTCCTAAAGTCAGAATTCACACTTTCTAAACATTCCATATAATTCATTTCTTCTATGAGTCTTTAGAATAGTTCCCATGTGATTTTAATGATATTCATATAATGGAGAGTGAACCAATATATCATCAATAAATACCACTACAATGTCATCAAGACATTTCCTGAAAACACTATTTATTAGATCTATATAGACATTGGGTTCATTACTCTATTCAAAAGGCATTACAGTAAACTCGAAATTTCCATAGCTGGTATGGAATACTTTCTGTGGAATGTCTTACTTCTTCACACACAATTGATGATATCATGATCAAAGGTCACTCTTTGAAAATTATTGAGCTCAATGATTTTTATCGAATAAATCATCATTGCGAGGTAGAGGATACATGTTATTTATTGTTATAGTATTGATCTCACTGTAGTCAATGAAAAAACTCATAGATCCATATTTCTTCATAAAAAAATGATCATGGGATTCCCATGGAGAAACACAAGGGAGAATAAATCCTTTATTTCTCAATTCCACTAGTAGTTTCATTAGATCCACAAATTCTACAGTGGCCATTCAAATAAGGGATCTTTGATATGGTCCTTAAACCCAGAATTAAATAAAGGGAAATCTCAATTTATCATTCTAGAGTATGTCAAGGTAAATCCTCTAGAAACACATCAACATATTGTTGCACAATTGGTTCATATTCTATTTGAACTATCGTCTCCTAATCCATAGTTATTTTATTCTCTTCCTCCCCATTAATTGAATTTAGTAGATCTACATGGGGTGGATCTAGATAAGAATCATATGTTGATGTTTATACTCTTAAGATAAGGTACTCTTTATAATCATATAAAATTTTAACCTTATTATTACAATAAAGTTTCACATCATCGCCCAAAATCCAATCCATAATGTGGATTATATCAAATTCAATCATGAGTATGCTAATGAGATCAGCAAATAAAGCATGTTTATATTCCCTAATTGAAACTAATTCACAAAAAATTATTGCAATGATATTTCCCTTAGTAGTTTTGACTGTCAAATACCTAATTTAATAAAATTGAAAATATCAAATATTCATAGAAAACTGGGAAGAAATGATACTATGCAATGATCCAGAATCTAATAATGCATGCGCTAAATTTGAGGAAACCATTAAATTACCTACCACCACATCATTTGAAGCATCAAACTCAACATTAATGATCTCATAGGCTTGGAATTTCTCCCTTGGACTTTTCTATGGTATGTTTCCTTGGCTCTTAGGACATTCATTTCCATAATTACCCTTTTCTCTATAATTTTTTGGATTAAACATTGATAACCACTTTCTTTCTCTTGCAATCATGAGCATGGTGGCCTTTTCACCACACTTGTAATAGACTTACATTCCCTTCAAGAATGTACTGAGGTGCTTCATCCCACATTTACCACATGATTTGACTTCAACTTTTCTCTTCTTCCACTTATTTCCACTTCCAGAGTGTTAAATTGAACTCTTCTTCTCTTTCTTTGCTTTAATGTCGTATGACATAAATAATTCTGTTTCTGTCTTGATTGAACATGAGACAATATATTCATATGATTAGAAGGATTGTGATACTAATTCTCGATGGATAAATGGTTTTAACCCATAAAAAAATCAATCAATATTACTCCTTGGGTTATGTATATATTCTGTTGCATGCCTTGCTAACATTTTATTGTTATCCTCATACTTTGTGACATTCTCATCCTCATTTTTCCCCAGACTCGGAAATTTTCTTTCTATATATGCTCGATGGTCATGAGGAAAGTATATTTCTAATAAAAGTTAATTAAAATCCAAATATTCCATATTTGATACTTATTCATCATCCTTTATGTTTTGAATTAATGACCACCATTGAATTGCATCTCCCGTGAGGTGATAAAATGACATGACAACTTTTTCCCTTTCTCTAGTAAAAAAATCATGAAATATTTTCTCTAGGGAAATTATCCTTTGCTTAGCTACAAATGTATTTATAGTCCCATTGAATTTTAGTGGTTGTTTCCTCATGAAGTGTTCTAACATTTATCCTCCGTGTTGTGGATCAGGGTTCTCCATTCGGGTAGGTTTATTATTCATAACCTATTTGTGTTGTCCCAGTATAGTTAAAAGTTGTTTATCACTTGTTGAATCACCTAATCCACTATAATTATCTTGAGTAATAGGGAAATCCCTACATGGATTACGTGGATTAAATAAACTTACATTCCTTCCATTAGGCACCATTTTTAAATAATGGAATACACTAGATTAGTTTATAAATAAAAATACATAATTCCAAACATGTTAAAAACCAAATATAAATTGGAAAAATTATGCATATTGTCCAGAATCATAAAAATATATTTTTTTTGAGGATGTATTAACTCATAAATCATTTATAATGGTTTGTAATGAAAATATGAATTATCCTAAGTATATCCCCTAGGTGTGTCATAACCATGAGTGCAACAAGGCCCATGGTCGTGTACTAGGATACCCCAGGTCATGCTCGAATCTCATTGTTAGATTTCTCCCTCCAAGGTACATATGTGTCAGAGCCGCCTCTACCAGCTCATATCAAGACATAAAATGTATTGATTGGAAAATTCATAAAATATTTACATTACCAAAATTCTACAATGTTCTCCTATTCTAATCCTAAAAGTCTATCCTATGGTAATGTTCTATAATTAGAGTTTTTATAAATCTATATTCCAAGGTTCGTAATAAACTTCTTCTAATACCAATTGTAACACACTGACCCTAGTTACTGATAGTCAGTGCATTATTACATAACAATGGAATGATCCCAAGAGATAAATTCACAAAATACAAATTAGTTTAGTAGCCTTGGAAGTTCTAGATACATAAATATTTTTTTCATTATATCATGAAATGAAAAAAAAACAACCACATTTTTTCCCCTTTGCACACATTCATACCGCTTATCTTATTCTTGTAGGTTAATCGTAATATAATTTTTTGCATCCTAGAAAAAATAAAACACATAAAGGGGTGAGATCATATGCTCAGTATGGATAAACATATAGCAGAAACTATCATAAATAAAAATAAACATTTAAGGAAATGTATAAGACTAAAACCAAAGACTTTTAAAAATAAAAAACTTCCTAATATGGAAATGATAATTAAAATAATTCCATTTATATATTCACATGGATATTCTACTAGTCAAAAAATCACATGTAATATCAAAATCTAATTTCATAATTATAGAATGCATAATGTCGGACATCATAACCACATAGTAAAGGCCTCATGCCAAGACTAAAAATAAGAATTTGTCAAGGCCTTGTGCAAAGACACTAGTTTGTCTCATGAGACCTATCAATGCATCAAGGAGCTATATCAGGCTCCACCCATCACTTACTAAGGCCAATTCATTCCTCATATGAAATGGTTGAAACATAACATAAACATTCATATTAAAACTAGAATAAGAAATGTTAATAATTTAACCATAAACGATGAATGGTATAGAAATAACACATCCATATTAAAACATATGAAAAAATCTTAAATACAATATGGATGATTGTATAATAATATATCAACTTCAAACAAGTGTAAAATCCATCAATGGATGTTGAAATAGATGAAATAAAAACTATTTGAGAGAAATATCTCTTTTAATTTTTAAATCATTTAAAATAAAAAAAATATAAAAGAATAAATTTATTTAGATAATATTCAAATAATCTCATAAGGGAAGCTTCCACTATGTTATAATGGTATAAAATTTCCACAATCTCCGTATAAGTTAAAAACATTCTTTCCTAAATTTTGTCAAAAAGGTCGTAAAGGACCTTGTTTGGAAAACAACAGAAAGATTCTTTAATAAATTTTTTATAAAAATTGAAACAAGGGTATAAATTCCATTAACTTATTTTCTAGAAAATAGTAAAAATGTTTTGAAATTCATTTTTATGAAACATGAATGTGGATGATAAAGAGGTCCCAGTAGATAACCATATATAAAAAACTTCGGATAATGAAGAGGTTGAAAAATTAACCATTAACATTTACTTTTCCTCGTTAGATGGTACGTTAACCTCATATATAATACTTTAATTCTTGTTATTTAATTATACAAGAACCAAATACTTAAATACTATATCATATATGATATTCTAATATTGCTTTGTTAAAATTATTTCAGTAGTATCATTGTTCCCGGTGTTAACTAATTAGTTTTTATTTATATGATTTGTTTCATAAGTCTTGTTTGTTATGGATAGGATTTATTTTATTCTTTTCCAAAATGATATTATGTTCTTAAAAATTATTTTTAATCATAAAATAAAAATTATTATGGAATGATTATGATGTGGAATGAATCTCATCGCATTTGTGGAGATGGTAATCAGTACGTACGCACGAGCGACAATATCAGTCTATTGATGGAGATATTGTTTATAATTGGATGTTATATCATTTATAAAAAATCATCAAAATTTTATATTTATTATCTAAATAAATTATACTCATTATTATACCCATCGAAATAATGAAATGTCGAATAACAAACTACACCATGATGTGGAGACGGTGAGCCGTATGTACGCACGTATTGTGACTATGTCATTCATAGGATAGATAGAATAATGAATATTGTTTTTCCATATTTATAAAAACATAATAGTATTTATAAGTTATTTGAGTTATTATTTTGGTATAGAAACAACAAATAAAGCGGTAGTGGAAGAAGAAAACAACATTGAAAGAGGTGATGAAATTATTACCTCTTCTTCGGGTTCTTCCTTTAGATTTGATAAAAAAGAAATCATTAGGTTTGATTATTATAAAATTAAGGCCTCTAGGTTGAAGTGAGGGTAGTTGAGAAGATATTTGACAAGGGTTTGTCTGAGTTAAACAACATTGGAGGTGTGATTTTGAGGGAAGGGGAAGTACCAATTTTTAAGAGAGGTGAGGGTCACTTTAGGAAAATCTTGAAATATTTTTTTTATTATACAATAATATTAGGTCTATAATGGATAAAAAGGGATTTTGTTCTTGTATTAGGTGGTTCTATGTAGATACCATCTCAACCAATATGTTTTATACAGGTAAAGGTCACCATATTAACCTTATATTTAAGATTTAACTCTTAGTTAAACAGTTTAACTTTTACCATGTGTTCTTGTATAATTATAAACAATCGTTAATAAAATTACTATCAAATGACAAGAGAACCCCATGTGGTTAATTATTTATATATATAATCTTATATATGTTCTTTGGATGAACTTTATATTTTTTAAGAATAATATAACAATTAATAATGGAGTATTTGTTTTAAAAACTCATTTATGTCAATTTTGACACTATTTAGTATTTTTGTATTTTGAATGTCATAAAAACATTATCACTTTTAAAAAATTATTTAATCAACCCTAACATGTCATATTAACTTATAAAATTACAATAATACATCAAAAGTCTCAATTTACTATTATATTAATGTTTTATAATATTAATTATTTAAATCTTTCAATAATAAGGTAATTACTGCATCCACATTGTTTCATAAATAAATTTAATTATTTAATGTATAAAAATTATAAATAAAATACTATTATGTAGGAAATATTTTTATATTTCTAATGAATATTTATAGTCGAATTTATATTATGTATAACCCTATATTAAAAATTATTTATTTATTAAACTTTGAATTTAACACTTTTAAAACTTCTTTAAATAAAATAATAATAAATTTTCTAATATAATCCATGTTGAACAAAAAGATAATATATTATTTCTAAGATTTATTTTGGTTGAAATAGACATATCCAAGATAATTAGGACATGTGTTAGGGTAATTATAATATCATTTTACCTTTAGATACCATATTTACTTTTAACCATGGTAAATAAAAATCAAAAGTTTCTCTTCACCAAAAACTTTTTTCATCCAATTGAACCAAATTTACTTATTGATGTCAAATATGTCAAAAAAAATTTAATTCAAATTACTGAAGCAGTAAACTTATATTTTATGAAAATTTTCAAATGTTCCAAAAAGGTGGGTAAAAGATGTTAAAAGATCAATAAAATCTTATATATATAATCTTATTATAAAATGACTCCAATTAATTAAATTGAACATATATAGGTATTATGAATATATTTTGACGGAAAATAAATTTAAATAAAATAACTAATTATTTAAATAAAAGTTCAGTTTTAAACAATAACCTATTGTTTTCACTATTCATTTAAAAATAAATGCTTTCAGAAAAATACCAAAAATTCACCCTATGCTAATTTGGATATTATGAATCAAAAAATGAAGTAAATTTTGAAAAATAAAATTTATAAAATTTAAAAAAGTGGGTATTAATATTTATAATGGATAGATTAATTGGTCGCGGTGTGATGAAACTCAAAGTTGCATACACCGCATGCTATTGCATTATTCAAAAAGAAAAGTACCATGGGAGCATAGGGTGTTATAATATTCATATGTTTTAATTAATTTTTTGATTTAATAATTAGACACTAAAATTTTAAAAATATGAAATTATAAAAGTATGTATTTAGTACCCATATTTTGTGACCACATGTGTTAGATGAGAGGGATTTTGGTAGAAAGATTTGTTTTCAAAATGGTTTATACAATATAATATGATATTAAATATGTACATATTATTTGTTGACATGTCCATAATTTTTTAATTTATATTTTTCAATTAGATTCCCCTAGTGACAGGTATAATTATAAATTTTATTTTGATAAACTACTTTTTCAAACAACATTTTTTGAAATAACATGAATTGGTTGAAAACCCAGTCACACAATTATATTTTTATTGTAGAAAAAAACCAATATTTTTTTTATATTTGGGTCACACTGTATTGATCAGGTAAGATATTATTTTTATCCTAGATTGTCGGTCGTAACTGAAGGAAATTTGGTTGATCAATCTAATTTGATGATTATTCAGGATTTTTTTGGTGAGTTTCTCCTTTTCATTAAGTTATTTTTTTCAAACCTTTTTATGTTCTTTATACACTAAAGTTAGTTTTAAAAAAATCTTATTCATGCTGATCTTGAAACTATTTTAGTTCCTTGTATATCAGGTTATTTTATGAATAATGGGAAGTCAAAAATTATATAAACAAATAAGTAAATTGATATTTTACATAGTTACTATCCATGACTTGAGCTACGAGAAACGTTTCACTTTCATTCCATGATTTTATAGATGAGATGGAATCAATTATTTCACTTTAGGTTGAGAAACAGTAGGATTTCATGATTATTTTCCTACTTTATATTTTAGATCAATGTGTATTGTCTCTTTTTGTGTTCTTTATTTTTTAATTCGAAACATGTTACTTTGTGTTCAATTTGATCATCAAAAGTTTTTGGAATTTTTGAATGATTTGTTTTAAATAATTATTTTGTGTATATTCTTTGATATATGATCCAGTTCATCACCATCAGAGTTTTTACATTAACTATTTTTATATTTTTATCACATTGATAACATAATTCTTCATTAATTTAAGAATGGAGCCATATGTATCACCCCACATGATTTATTGAGGGGAAATAATAATTTAACAGTTTTAATGGAAAATAAAAAAATTAGTGGGAATAATCATATGGGTTTAATAGAAAACAAGAACCCAAAGAAGATCCTGGGTATCAATAGAAGTATAGAACAATGAATCTTCACTTTAACAGTGGTGGTCACCTACATAAGAAGAAAAATATATTTTTTTTTACAATTTGACTAAAAAAACTCAACTTTATCATAGAAGACGACTTATAAGAAAATGAATGATGATGAGAGGGAGATATAATTTTATAGAAGAATAAGTGTCATTATTAAATAAAAAAAGGGATAAATAGAAAGGAATATTAATTGTTGAAAAGTTAAATTAGATTGTAAATTGTGAAACCCAGTTTTTTATTTTATAATTGAATGTTGGTTTAATATATTTAATAAAATATTGTCATATATCAATCAAGAGTATTTTGGATTAAATTAGTTTTGTAGATGTTCAAGGATTAGATCAATGCCTATAATGATACCTATCTTTACATTTTTAATATATTTGGAATCTTTTTTAATTAGTCCAGGATCATTAATTTCACATTAATCCAGAATAAAGAGATTTAGATAAAAATGAATGAAGGCATTGAAAGACTACCCGATCTTATCCATTATGTCAACTGACATTTCATTGTGTGGATTTTCTTTCGAAAACTCTGATATCCTCTTTCATTTATTCATTATATCAAATATTCTACCCGATTTGAAATATAGTTACTTAATAATATAATATTTATCTCTTTAAAATACATTTGTTTTATGAACAATATTTCATAATGAAACATCATGATATGAATTTGGTATAAATGTTTGAGGGAGTTAATCATGACAATAAATTACTGAAATAAACTGAATAATGTTGGAGAAATCTTCTATTGATTGTGATAGAAAACCCCTTATATCCTCAAGAAAATATTCCTATTGTATTTTATATTTATTGTTAATAATTCAAGAACACATTATATGGGTTCATAATGATTTTCCCTATGGAATGAAAAATCGATAATATTAGTGTAAAATTCTTTTAATATCAATTTTTATGTGTTTTCCTTCTCATGCTTTCTCTATTAATCTTGTTATAACCATTAGGATCCAATACCATTAACCATTTTTTTGGAATACTATTATTTTAGTGATGGGGATTTTGTTATCACAAATTCACATCCTCCTTAGTGGTCTAATACACATTTCTTTGGCCTATTATAAATTCTTGTATAATGTAAGAATAATTGTAATAAACCACAACACAAGTAACATTGTATAAAAATCACATAAATGATATCTTAAATATATAATTCCTATGAGATATAAAATTTTACGTATCTAAATTTTTTATATGAATTAATAAAAATTTAAAATAAATTATCATAAGTTAATAAGTAAAAAATGATGATGATTTTAATATTCCATTGATTTGATATTTTCATAACCTTTTTAGACATTAATAATAAAATTTAATAGTAAAAATAAATATAAGACATTTAAAAAAATAATTCTATGAATAATCAAAACTATGATATGTTGGTAATAAAATAAGGAACAAAAATTCCTCCAACTATATCACATATTTTATAATCAAAAAACAAATAAATTTTATAGATTTCACTAAAATAATATAAGATAAAAAATTATGATAATAAAAATTATCCATTTTTAATTATTCTCACATCATTTATAACAACAATATGTGATTTAACAAGTACACATACATAATAAATATAACATGAAGAAATAAATTGCAATAATATAGACTATCAAATAATTAGTTAAATTATGTTAATTTATATTCAATAAAAATAAAACAAATACAATTGACCAAAAAAACAATAAACACATAAAAAACCAAAACTAAACAAGAAAATTCATATTAACATCTAATGGAAGAGAATTAGAAAGTGATTTGTAAGGTTTAAAATAAATTTTTATTGTTGTTTTCTTGACCTAAGTAACTATAATCATCTTCTTCAAATCATTGTTATGTGAATGTATAATTATAACATATGCACAATAATTTTTATAGAAGTATAATATATTCTATTTTCTCACTGAATGTGTATATGTCAATATTATCTATCCTTAAATGATGATATTGTAGGTGATTTATTTTAAGGTATAGGATAACCTATACTAAATATGCATCTATTTTCTCTGTGACTACCTAACTCTATCTCTATTTGATTTTTTAATTCATAAAATCATAATAAAAATATAGCGAAACATTTCTTATCCGTAATCTCATACAAAAATATACTATAAAAAACCAAACTCTTGAAAATATCATCATTACACTATTTATGAATTATTTTGTAAATTATTTTTACAATACAATTTATCTATTTTGAAAACTCATTTCCTTCATCCTTATCACTAAAATCATAATAACTCATATATAATATTTTATCCCTTTTATTGTAATGTATACCCAATATCTCATGAAATATTTTCTCTAGATGTATCAAAATTATATTAAATTTTGTAAAATAAATATTATGATAATTTTGAATATTCATGATATTTTATAGTTTTACTATCTTTTAACATGTGTATTTATAGACTTTTTACTAATAGTAAAATATGTTATGGATTCAATATCTATTTTAAAAAAAGAAATTTATATTGATATGTAGATTTTATATATTCTGATATTTTCTCAATCATATTAATAATATGATTGAAATATTTCAATTAATTCACTAGTGACATAGTCTTTTTTTGAATTACTAACACATAAAATATTAATTATTTTTTGAAAGAACTATAAGTAACACTTTTTTACATCTATTATATTAGAAATTTTTGAATTTCAATATTTGTAAACAAGTAAGTTTTTAATCAATAAAATAAGATCTATTTATCATATCACATATCATTTTGAAAACATATCAATGATTAAATTTTAAATATATATTAAAAATAAAATAAATTTTAAAAAATATTAATTTTTATTTAGTAACATTGTTTTCATGAATCTTGGTAATATTATGATATCTAATAATCATAATATATATATAATCAAAGGTCAAAAAATTGTCATTAATATTGTATAAGAAATTCTAATAATTTAATTTGTAATAGTTGTAGAGATATATCCAATAAAAATATTCATGATATTAAAAAAATTATGAAAATAATATTTAGTTACAACCCGTGATTTAAAATATTTAATGTTTCACTTTGTTAACATTTGAGTTTTGTGATTTCAAATTTTAATTTTAGAAACCATATCATCTCTCATCATATTAACTATATCACATATGACCAAGTTACAATTACACATGATTTTATGTAATATTAAAATGTAATTTTTGTTGGATACATATGATTAAACTCAAATATTATTAAAATTAATATAAAATCCCAACTACTAATCTTCTGTAAAGTTGAAGAAAATAATAAACTCACAAGTCACAAAAAATAAAAACAAAAATCATAAAAGGAAAATTTTAAACTTTTGAAGCACAAAAAGAGCATATTAAATTAAATTAATGTTATAAAACTAAAATATTTTAAAATATATATGATCTAAAATAATAAAACTTATTAATATATTTTAAAGTAATGTTTAGTGTCAATAGAAGAATGATAAATGTCATTATTTTTTGAATGGAGTGATAAGGAATAATACATGATATCTTTGTTCATAGTTGAAAATGAATTATTTGATTTTTAGAAATGTTGATAGAACTAGTGTTATAAAAATTTTCAAGAACATTATTGAAATTAAAACCATAATATTTAAAAGGGTGTATAAAATAGAACATTTCAGCACAATCACATCTCTTATATAATATATTCCTCTTCAATTATTAAAAGTTTCACAAAATTTAATTTTTTAATACAATATGAAACCAATGCTCTTTCCATGAAATTAAATTTCTTAAATTTTCTCTTCTAATATAAGTTAAAACATCCAATTTAAGAAATAATGAAAAGTTATAAATATAAAAAGGTTTTTCATCACAGTAAGGTTAAAAATGGTTAATAATGTGTCAAACCAAGACAAAGGGCCAAAAATATCAGTAAAAAATGTTTAAATATTATTTTCATAGTTTAAATAGACATTAAATTGTCCTATATTTGAGACATTATCCATCAGGTTCCACATACCATTGAATATTACATTATATTATTTTAAACATAACGATAGGTTCAAAGGTGACACTCCCCTCACTTATAAAATCTAACATCCTATAATCATTTAAACACACAAATTGAACATCTTCTCCTTATCAAGATCTACCTAGATACACTCCAAACAACCATATACATGAAATATATGTTTGTTATTCACAAAAGTCCCATCAAATAAGGAATAGACATTTTTTATATAATATTATCCAAGAAAGTGGTATATTCTATTATTATTCTCATTAAATATTATTTATTCATAAAACTACACAAAATAGTATATAAAAATCTTAACATAATGGAACCAGAATATATAATATAATTTTTTATTTTAATGGTTATGGAATTTTTTATCTCATTTACATTCAGTTGAAAATACAAACTTCTCTCATGAGTATATGCACACTACGTCCTCTATGAAGCAATGCATTTCATTTTTCATCACCGTCTCTCATGGAAGATTATATGAATATATTTAATAAATATATTTGATTTTTTTTGAAATAATTATAATTTTGAAAAGAATAGTTTTTTTATATTTCTTACCCATCATCTGCGAGAGAATGGAAACATCGCTCATGTGTATGTGCATACTTAATTTTACATGAAGTGATGAAGTTTATTTTTCATCACCGAATGAAATGGATAGTTATATAATGGTATTAATGAATAAACATGAAATTCATGACATAATTATGCTTTATTATTGAAAGAAAATCTCTAGAGTTATTTTATTAATTTCCTTCGAAAAAGGAAACCATAACTCACACATACGAGTAGATAAAAACCTCAAAGAATTATTTCATTTATCATAACTTTCTTACATATGTGGTTTAAAAGGTTTATTAAAAGTCTAAATATGATATATATGACATGATTAGACAAAAATAATTATTTGTAACAAAAAATTATGAGAAAATGAGTAAAAATAATTTATAAACAAATCACATGTACCTAGATATATAAAAATATTGATATGATATAGATGGATAATAAATATAAATTTATTATAAAAGAGGTTCTAATATTCTTGATCGAGAGGGAATCTTTGTAGTGAGTCTCTCATGTAAAATTTTCTTTTTTTGAGACATGTCTTTAATTATTCACTTATTTCCCTAACATTGAATATATTTGGAGTATATAGATTTTTATTTCATGATGATCCTATAAAAAATGGTAATAAATGTTCTATTTCATGTTCTCTCATACAATAAGTTTTGATTCATGTGTTTTCAAATTCATAAGGGTTCTATGTAACAATGTTGATGTCTTGAGACACATTTCATGTTATGCATAGTTACTTGTAGCATGTTGTGTAAATAGTTCCCCAAGAATAGATTGTGTAATATTATTTGATTTAAGTCATTGTAGTTTTTTAATTATTTGTTGTTTTAACATTCAATGTATTTTTATTCGAATGTTACAAAAGCCATAAGTGTTTTTTTGAATGTAACATTAATTTGGGATTATTTGTATTAAAATTTATATTAAGGGTATTTTGTCATCCTTACTTTTAAAAACCCATAAATGTTTTTCTATAATAAATAATTCTGCGGTTTAAACTTATTTTTTTTCCATTTCCCCATATTTTTGTACTAAGAAGGTGAAAAGGATTTGTTTAATGAAAACTATCATAATAACTTATTTTAGGTCATGATACTTTTCCCCTATATCCATTATATCTATTTATATTCAAGAATGTTAAATTATATACATCAATGATTTAATAATATCATATTATGTAAAATTAGAAATTATAGTCATCTTTTTTAAATGATTATTTTAATTCAGTTTTCTATGGGTCATTTTTACACTCTTTAAAAAGGCGTATAAATATTTATTTTATTAGTATTTATTACTTGAACATAATCTGACACCATTATGACTATTATAAATTATCAATATAAAATCAAAATATTCTATGGGTTTTAATATAAAATATTGAATGCATTATTATTGATTTTTTTAGTGTTACAAAAAAGAAATGTATAATATTTTATCAAAATCATTAAAATATGGACATCATATTATTCATGCATATTTTGATCTTACACTCTAAATTTACATGCATAATAATTTTTTGTTTCAAAAATTCCATTTTGGTAATTATTTTTCAAATAATATTTTAAATGATTATTTCATATTTTGAAAAGTACTTTGCATATGGTTTATATCATTTTTGAGGCAATGTTATAAAATTATTATGATTATTATTTTGAATAGTTTTCTTTAGTTAAAAAATAGAAATATCTAAAAAAATTTTACATTAAAAAATTAATTTTATTTCTTTAATGGTATACTCTCATCCATTTATAATTTATGGTTTATACCCAATTTTATTCACTATGAATATTCTCAATTTCTTATTTTTATTTTCTCTATCACTCCCCAGCTTCATTTTTTCATTATATCCAAATTATATTTTATCATTGATGTATATAACATTTATATTTTATCATAACCTCATATCATGTTCAAATAATATTTTATTTTAATTTATCATACAAAAAATGTTATTAGATTCATTAGGGTGTACTTTAATATTTTATTCTTGATTTAAAAGAGATATATGTTTTTTGTTAAGTGTTTTTTATTATGTAATATATTAATAATTCAATATATATCTAATTAATTATTAATTTGTAATTAAAAATTGTTTATAGAATTATATATTCCATTAAATCATCTACATATAAAAATATATAATCATTTCCAAATTCATTAATTATTTGTTGTGTATTTCCAAACTAATTATTGAGTGTTTCTTGGCTCTGTCCTAAATCACATGATAAAAATGTTTTTCATTATTTATTACACCATAGATAAATTAGTTATTATCTTCCATGTGACATTTATATTCATATATTCTATTGATAAATTTGAACCTCATGTTTTTTATTAAATTCCATATGTATTTATTATTCACAAAAATACATTTTTATGTGTGCAGTTTTCATGATCGCTTCCACTATATGACTTCTTTTACTATGAATCTGAGCTCTTTATTTTGTATGTTTCATTTCCCATGGATATAAATAAGGGTAATACATAACTTATATATGTATTTCAATCATGTTTTAAAAACTATAAGGGATATGTTGAAGACTTTCTAAAGAAATACAAAATATAGGTTTAATTGAAAACTTTTCAATGGTATAAGAGATACCCGGGTTTGTTGTTAAATATTTTTTTTCTCATTATCTTAATGTATAAATTTAGATATTTATGACTATATATGTGAATTAATAATTTATTTTTATGTGATAATTATAAATTGTTAAAATAAGGACACTCAAGTTGGTATCAAATCTAATATTTAGTGATAATTTTTTTCACCAAATCCGAGTTTATGGTTTTGTATATTTTACATAAACTCGGTAATTTTATTATGCTATCATACCCAATTAGATTAGATATAAAAATAATATGACTTTTTCCATTTTATATATTTAATACTATCTATCAGATCCCACAAAATATACTTTGTGATATAGATTTCACCAAATAGAAATTGAATATATATGTTAGATCGTATAAAATACAATCAAATTTCCAAATTTTACATGTTTGGTGAACTCGGTTGACCCACCTGACACATTAATTTGTGTATAGGATTCATTTAGTCCATCCCACCAATTATTCTGGAAAAATAAAGGCATATCCAAAAACCCTTCCTGGATTTAGTGTGTGTAATTCATTATTTTACCTGAACGATCTAAATATTTATACTGCACATGGATGCATGGATAATGTAGATCATCATTCACTATAAGGTTTTTATCTCTATGATTTTTTGTTTAAAATTATTGAGGTTTCATAGGATTGGTGTATCATTGACACGAGAGGAGCGAATAAGCGTCTATATAATACATTTATTAATTATTTCATTTTAAATTAAATATTCATGATTTATTCAGTCTTGATCCACTCTTTGTGTCACACAACCTTACCTGGATAATGTATTATGTAAGGGTAGAAGAACAGAAGGATTTTTACATGGTTTGATAATAAGACCAACTCCTTTTTTTGATTGGTTATGAACCCTAATAAAGGATTATACACTATATTTAATATCATTAAATTAAAAGGAGGGGGTTATTCATACTCTAAAACCAGACTAGTGACTCATTGTCTTCTCTCATCTATTGTCGCACTACCTAATGACTTCATCTTAGGTGACCTCACAGGACAACATGTCACTGTACCTCATTAATAGATTATAAAAATACACCTTGAGTAATATATTGATCTTTCTACATGCCCTATGTCACATAATTTTACGATATCCCATGAATATATATACAAGCGATACTATATAACACATTTTTTTATGTAAATATTTAATTAGTAAAATGATGTATCCATAACCATAAAAAGGATATCCATAAACTCACAATATGTTTCTATGAATACCATTATGTACTAATGAGAACATAACAACCCTGTTACTACCCATTTCTCATATTTATAGAACTACGAAATCTGTTTATCTTGTTATCTGAATGAATAAGCTCATGTGATATCTATATACATCAGATCCTAAATATTCTGAATAGTATCCCCCAATATCTAAAAATATAAATAGAATGTTCTAATTACTCATAATTAACCTCCGAACTTACTTCAACTCTCTTCAAACTGATCTCATATTAATGGGGAACATATTTTTATTTTTATGTCAAAAACACATAACAACTACTTCCAGATTTAGTTTTTTGAGAGTGTTATTATAATTTCTCATGGAAAGAAATACTCTTGAATAATGAAAACATCATATATCATCATTTTTTTATCATTATTCATAGGTATCCACAATTCTATATTTGAATATCTGAATACGGGAAAGCACTTCAAATTTTGTGTCCAAAAGATTCTCAAATCACAATATCATATACATGACATATTCCCAGGTTCACCATTTTAGTCCTGGTTACTATGATAATTTTTTGGTGTCACCTTATATTTAAAAATTGAAAATATTACACCATAATAATTTATAAAAATAGATTGCATAGATCACACTAATGATTCTCAAAATCGATTTTTTCTTTTCAACAACTATCCTCATAGAAATGAATGAATTTCTATCAGTATCATAATTGATATTTTTTCTTCCACGAAATGTATATCTTAAAATAAAAATACCATTAGGCTTGACCTATATTCCTTAAATTTCTTCTACTAAAATACCTTCATTAAATAAAATGAATAATAATATAAAATATTTTAAGAAAATGATGACATGGAATGGAACTAATTCATGTATCATGACTGCATCTTCGAAAAGTGTATTACCATTAATCATGTATTTATATAGAAAATAAATATCTTATATCATATTCAATGTCATTTAAATAAAATCATATCATAATGTGTTTTAGATTTTATATAAAACTAATATTCAACGGATTTACATATGAATTATTCTTGAAAATGTGATAAATATATTATAATTTCATGATAATATATTTAGTTGATATTCTATTACTATGTTCACTAAACATAGCTCTGTTTATGGATGATATAATCTTAATGATGTTTCGTTCATTATTAAACAATAATATGATATACTAATTTACTTTTCCTCACTATACTATCATAATATAGTTGAAAATAATTTTCCTCAAGTATAAAAGAAATTTTTAGTTATGTTAATATAAATTTTATTATGAATACTTGAGGAAATAAATAATCTCAATACATTGATATTCACATATAAATTTGTTTATATGTTATTATTTGGTGGAAATTTTCTTAAATGTAATTTTTTTATATTCATAGATTAATATTTTGTTCCAAAAAATTAATTTTCAATCAAAAATATTGATATACTGTATAATACTTTTACATGAGATGATCTAAAACAAAAAATGACATGGATATGTAGATCATCATTCATGTATGAATCCAAAATTTAAATAAAATTAATAATTTGGAAATATGATCACTCATCTAAAATCATTGAGTTCACATACATGGACATTAACATATAAAAATATTCCATCAAATGTTGACTTAAACTATATGGATTCAGTATGCTTGAATACACGTACAAAACTATTGATGTATAAAAAAATCATACAAATGTTCCTAGACATTGGTATGTTCTTAGATTTCCTCTATTTCAATCCATGGCTCTTTGACATCATCTCTGACTGATAGAAATAATATATAAAAATGAAATACCTTTTATAATATATGAAACATCACAAAAACATCCAATGTAATTATAATAACATTAGAATCATATGAAAAATCACCTCTTTGATTTCATCAATATCATATGGTTCCCATAAAAATAGATTGAACATAAACCAACCCACTATAAATCATCTCAGTGTTTTTTCTATACTAAATTTCATCATTATTTATGAACATGCATACATTGTATAATTCTTATATACATCAATCTCCCTCTCTTAGTATTGAATTTATTTAAATAGGTTCTTCACAACTATTCAATATATCCAATATAGGTAAAGTATCCCACTATCTTTTGTATTTGTAACCTATTTCAGACAAGGCCATAATCATCCGATCAACACTTTTCATGACATAAAAAATAATTTTATATCCTCAATCATCTGTTTTTAGAGGTTTCACACCTCCATATATATCTATGTATTCAAGGGAATCTATCACTATAATTCTCTTTTCCAACTACGTGGGAAGATTCTTCTCAAAAAACATTCCCATACACCAATTATAGCGTCACCTAACAACCCCTTCAACCATAAACAATGAAAATATTCCCTTCTTCAAAAAAATGGAGTCTCAAATCCATCACCCATATCACTTTTTCATTTATTACACATCAATGTCTAATTATTATCAAAATTATAAAAAAATATAGCTAATCATTTTTGGGTAATCCCATCTGTCCATTTTTTGGTTTTTAATTCAAAATATTCCGAATGTGATTCATTAGATAATGAATACTCTCAACTATAGAATCACATAATATAAATGGGGAAGGAATTATTTTCTCCAATAAATAATGTACACAATATTCATTCCCTAATTGCTAATGTGGGAAATATGGTTGAATTTCACATATTTTAAATTATTCTCCCCATTAAAAGTTTTTTCCACATGGGATATGATATTAATTGTGAATTTTTACACTTTTTTGGTTGAAACTAACACCAATTAAATTATAAATGATTTATTTTATTCAACATAAAATTAAATCTAGTTCTAATTTATATATATTCTAATGTTTTACTTGAGAAAAAGGTTGTTTTTCATATACCAATTGAAATTTGAAAATCATAATTCCTATAAAGGATTATAATTTCAAAAAATATTTGATAATAATACAACACTCAATAAATTTGGCATAGCATTTTGTTTTTTTCAAAAATCACCAACAATTCAATGTGAGGAAGAATTCTTCTTATATTAAATATCATTAGTATTTTGTAACAATTATATTTGAATCCCAACATAGAATCATTATAATTCTTGAAGCATCTAAAACTCTATATTAGTACTCCATCAATAGACAAACCGATGGTCTACATGGGAAAAGTTGATCTAGAAAATATGAGTGATTAATTTAGAAAACAAAATGTAGCATAATTACTCACAATGTGATACCATCACATAAATTATTTCCATTTGGTCATTCAAGCTGAATATTAAAATTTATTTATGAACCCACACATCACTTGAACAAACTCTTTATTAAAATTCAAGTAGAAGTATTTATTCATTTTGACATATAATCAACAATACTATAAATACAACCAACCTAATTGAAAAAAATGAAAGGAGAGTGAATATCATACCTAAAATTTCAATTTCAATAAAATCTATATTGAATTCAATATTTAAAAACATTTCATCAATCTAGGGATGATTATATTCTCTTAGATGATCCCCTCAATATGTTCTTCCCATATAGATTTACCTTCAATAAACCAACATTCAAAAGTATCTAGAGTGATTATACCAAAAAGTGGATCTACCAAGAACACATGGACATGACTAGGATGGTGGATAAAAAAATTTCAAGCCATGAAATTTAACTCTCGACCTTTTAATTTGAATATTATTTTGTTTCAAGGTATGTTCACCACCAGGTAATATAGTCTATATATTTATCATTATATTTGATATATTTTCATTAAAAATAGTTTATGAACATAAAATCATAGGAAGTTTGTATTAATAATATAATAACATTTCATGATGAGGTGTCTATGTTATATTTTTCATATCACTTTTGCCCTCATTCCTATTCCACCCACACACCACTTTTTTAGTTTTAAATTATCTCTTTATTGAAAACTTCCCCACTTATTAACAGAGTGTCGTCTATTATTCTAATCTAAGAATACCCCCCATGTATAGATCGTTATCTTTAATATACCTTTACTTCATTATTCATATCATTAATGGAAATTTTTTAATAGTTTATATTGTGACACCTCTTACCAAAATGGAACTATATTATAGTTTTTTGTTTTAAATCCTATTTATCCATATTTTTTGGTGTTTAAGTGGATAATTGTTTTCTTTTCTCCTAGAGAATATAAAATTTTCCATAGAATTATTTATCATAATGGGAGCTTTTCTCATTGTTATGGTTAAAACATATTCATTCATATCATAATTCTCAATATATGATGGTTAAAATTTATGTTTCGTAAATTTATAACTCTTGGAAATGTTGTTCCAACATTAATTTTGACCACATATGTCCAACACTATAATGAAATTTTCCATTTATTCTAATCTTTTTATCATAAGAATATTTTTCTCTTTCTATATTGTATATCTCAGTTAAATGTGTCATATATTATCTATTCATTCGATATATAGGCAATTTAGATGATTTGAAACAATATTAATAAATGTTTGATGTTCACAATCCTCAACCAACACCAATAATAGAAAAAAATCATATTTTTTTTAAATTATGATGAAATCTATGTAGATTTTTTTAATGAAAGTAATTATATTCTGATACGTTTATCTACTATTTTAGGATTAGATTGTGGGATATTTTCACTAGGAAATTCCCACTTGTTTTTTTAATATTTTGTAGAAGTTAATTAATTTTTTAACATCATTATGTGTAGATATTTGAAATCTCTTTAAACACTTCCATAATTTCTATATTTAGTGCATGTCACTTTATCAACAATATTGGTTACATTTTTTCATTAATAAGTGGGGGATTATTCTTCAAATGATCAAAAAAATATTTTTCAACTATTTTGAGCCTTATATGATGTAGAACTTGTAATTTTTATTTGGAAACGACCCACACCTTGGATAGTTGGGATTAACCAGATTTTTCCACTTCATAATTGTACATATTTACATCATGTGGAGGATTTACTTATGATCCTATAAATATAACATTCTACCATCTTAATCACCCTTATGAAATTAATTGTCACCCTTAACTCTCTTTAATTATATATTAATTAAAAAACTTTCATCGAATATTATGAAATATTCATCCTTAGAATTATCAAAAAAAATTAAATGCATACATCTTTTGAACCAATTAGACAATTCATTCAAAAAATAATAATTCTTTATTTAGATTTTATTTTTAAATTGTTAGGTCCTTTAAAAAAATAAATCAAACAGGTGAAAACTTCACCAGGAACATTCTTCATATACTTTCTCGTACGTGACTAAAAACATCACCTATTCTAATGTATCCATTTTCTTCACATTATTCACAGATTTAATTTGAATGATTAATGAAATAAAAATTAATAGATTTAATTAAAAATTATTTATATTTCTAAATATCATTAGATAATGCAATTTTCACTTCCTTATATGATATTTTTATTAACTTTATTTCTCTCCCATTATCCTGTTTTTTGTGTCTTATTTAAGACTTAAATATTTTTTAATTGATATGAATAAAAATTCTTGATCGATGGTTATTATTTAATAATAATAAATATACACTTCATCAAGATTAGTCTTGAGGGAACCTTACTATGATACTAGATAGGGTTTTATAGGATCATTGAACTAGTGATTGGGGAGCAGTGAATGAGTTATCAAATAAACATTTATGACTTATTTCATATATAAAATTATCTCATATAATTCTAATTTATTTATCCAATTCCTCATGTGTAAAAAAAAATCAACCAAATAATGTGTAAATGAAATAAAAGGAGATAAAAGATATTTTTACAATTCTTAGTACTAATAACCAGTACTCTCATTTATTGGTTATACAGATCAATCTATACGACTTAATTAAGGATTCAATACTCATCAAAATAATTCAATTACATGGGGAGGGTTAATAAAAGAATATAACCATATCTATGCCTCAAAGATATTCCCTATAACAATGTAAGATAGTCTAATTTATTTCACCTCTCATGATATCAAATTAAATATTGGAACTGGGATGCTTTAAATATTTCAATATATAGTCATCAATTCACATAGTGATCTCCCAACATAACCTAAGTTCTATATGTTTTGTGGAGTCCTACCATATATATGAATGTGATAATTTATATTAAATAATTTTTTTTAAATATCTTATCAAAAAATGATTTATCTAAAACGAAAAATATATATTCATTAACTAAAAATAAACTTCTTCAAAATCCATTAAGTATTTATGAGAAAACAATAACATGGTTATGTATGACAACCTAACATTACACATATTTTTTATTTATTCCCCAATCGTTCTCACTTTTTGTGATCCTATTATATTTAAACCCAAAAAATAATAATTACTTTTAAATATCAACACCAATATATGGGAATATACATAACATGTTGGATTTTCATAAAATCATCTTTTCAACTTACTTTAGAACTCTTCAAACTAATCCCAAAATGTTAAACCACTATTTATTAATATTATTCTCTGCAACACATAGAAAAAACATCTTATTATTATTTTAGAGTGTTATTTTAGAGTGTTTTTCTAGGTTTTCATAGAAAAACATCTCTGATATCGGGAACATTTCATCACACAACATTTGTTTCTATTTATTCATAGGTCATCGAAATTTATTTTCCAATATTTGTATTTATAAATTACATTAAAATTCTGTGGCCCATGAATTCTAAAATCTATATATTTTAAAGTGAGATTTCTGAATGATGCCCATTTTAGTTTAGGTAGATACAATATTTAAGATAGTTTCACATCCTATTTCCATAAATGGAAATATTATAGTAATTACATAATTGGAAAGTACATTCATAGGTCTCACCCACAATTCCAATAATCTTATTTTTATTTTTTTAATGTTATTTTCATTAAAATGATGATCTTTCTCCCATGTTATTGATTATAATTTTTTTTATCTCAAATAAGTTTATATCAAACTAATAGCTGCTATAGGAATGAAAAATACTTTATTAATTAAATCTTCTAAAATAATCACATTAAATAAACATCACCATTGTATAAAATATACAACAAACATTTCATGTAAAAAATCATAATTTTAGTTTGAGAGATTATATAAATATGGAAAAACATTTATTATTGGTTCAACACATAGATGCTTTATTTATTATCCTCTTAAATTTCTTTCAAATAATCTAATATCTTAATAAGTTTAATATTTAACAAAAAATTGATCATCGTTGGATTTAAAATTCAAATTATTTTCCAAATATTTGGATATATATATATATATATTTTATAGAATTTTTTTATTGGTTATTAAAAAATGTTGTTAAACAAAATAGGGTCACATCGTGCCCTAAATAATCCTCTTGATCTCCTTATATTGAATGTACAACATATTCATATACTGAATCTATTTTCATTTTCATATTCTCCAAATCATTAAGTATGTAATTTTTAACAGTTTTTTAATGGAAATCCAATTACGTGAATTAATATTTTTTTACTTTGTATAACTTTTGATGTAAATAATTCCCTTAAGTGGTGTTAAACATATCAAAATTTGGATATATGTTTCTCGAGTTTTAATTCACTTATATGGTTCTCATTTTTATATGTGGATCTAAATTCACACACACACACACACACACACACACATATATATATATCAAAGACTAACTATTTTAAGTTCAAAAAATATAAATAATCCCATTATATGTGGAAATAAAAAATATCACTAGATTCTACTATGTAGATATTAATTCACATTAATGGTTCCTGAATTCAGATATACATCAGAATTTTGATATGTGACCATTCATCTATGTTCAATAAATTCACATATATAGATAATTACATATGTAATTATTAAAATAAATAGTTACTTCAACTATGTGTATTTTCATATGATTTAATTCTTCTATGTGACAATTCAAATACATTAAATTTTAAATACATGTATCTTGAAAATAAAATATTTATTTTCAAAATTTCCTTCATTTATAACTAGGACTCATCCACTTCATTTACAGAAAATTATAATCACTTTTTATAAATATAATTTTTTTTTTGAATTTATAAAAAAATACACTTAAAATAAATTCCCAATAACATTTTATAGCATATGGAGACACAAAACATTGAGTTACATAATATCACACAATGTATATTGAATTATGGTCATCCCAAAACATAAATTTAGCATTTTTTAATGTTTGGTTTTTGTTAATAATTTTTACTATACTTCATTTATAGGTACATTGAGATTTAATCTCTTAACTATATTTAAATTTTCTATGAATTATAATTTTTTTGATGTGTTCTTTTCTATTATTCAAGATGTCCAGTATAGGTGTAACGACCATATGTATAATCAATTTTTAGACAGTTTTACCCAATCTTGGAATCATACCTTCAAAATATTTTACAAGCTATATATGATGTTAAACTCCCCAATCATCAGTGGTTTTAAAAGATATATAGTAGAATATAACATTCAATATATTCATGGTTAACTATAACCGCTTTTCACTTTTCTTAACATGTGGGGAACAATTTCATAATCATTAATCCCAAGTACCTATCATGGGTGAACCTAACTAACAAATTTTACCATAAAATATTGGGAACATAACATATTCCGTATTGGGTGGACAATGTTTTCCATCATCCATATAATTAATATTTTTTCATTACATTGAAATGTTTAATTAAAAACAACATGATTGGTATCAAATAATTCCAAAATATGTATGGTATTTTAATAATGATAAATATTTTCACATAAATAATGGAAAGACAATCCATACTAATTTCTAATGTTATATTATAATAAATAATTATTTTTAAAAAATAAAATAAAATACTTTTAAATATTTTTTAATGATGCTAGAAATTCCACCATTCTCTAAGAATTAAAAACTATTTAAAGTTCCGTTTAAAAAAAATCATACTTTCTCAGAAATAACATTTATTAATAATGGTATCTTTTGATTTGGACCTTTATATAGTATATAAAATCAATGATGAATAGGGAATTAGGATGAATGTAATTGGAACATATAACCATTTGTATCATAGATGTTCATCCAACAAAAGTGTAAAACAATAAAAATTTATGAAATTATTTTTTCAAATAAATATAATTTTTTGATATCTGGTGTTACCCACAACACCAATTTTTATTAATCAAGATATACTATTAAAATAATTATTCAAACGTGAATGTTAGAAAATTCCTAGAGAATTTTTCAAAATAAATAGGAATAACAACATTTTTAAAATTAAGTATTACAATTATTGAAAAATAAAATATATTTGTAAATATGTACTTGATTTTTAGTATACTCAATCTATGCATTGAAAATACATTTTTATCAGAAAATTACTTTATTGAATTTTTTTCTAAAATAAAGAAATAAAATTTTCAAAATATAAGAAATTTTTGTTGAAAAAAATAAATTAAAATAAAATTATTAAAGTTATCTTAGGAGGAATTTTTTAATATTATCTTAAATGATTAGTTCTTCATTGAATAGTGAAAAATACAGATTTTTATTTAAAACATTCTTTTTACACATCTATAATACTAATTTTTTTAAAATGAAATAGAAGTATAGTTAGTTAAATAATATATATATTTATCCAATTTTGGTCATCTTAATCGATTTCATTATAATTTTTTACATTAAAACCTTCTATACAAGAAAATACCCTTATTAGAAAATTGCTTTTTCATCATGTCCCAGAGTTTAATATTATATTAATCTTTTCCACTTAGGTTAATGAAATTGGTAAAAATGGATTCCATATCTATAATTATGAAAAAAAGTCTTATATAATGATTTCAACATATTTCTTGATCTAAATGAATTATATTGAAAGAAAAAATTAATTATCACAATTAATGTTAGTATCATATTAATGGTGGTAAAACACAAAATATAATGACAAAATGAAATAAAAACGTGTCAAAATTACATTATAAGAGATTATTTTGAACATATATTCTATTGTTATTTCTAAGGACCCATTTTGTGGAATTGTATATTGAGGAATATGGAAGTACATTTTTTAAAAAAAAATTCAATTATGTCCTCACCCTCACATATAAAAGTTCAAACATCTACTCATTTCTAAACATTTTGAAAACCCCTTGGATATGAAAATCCAAACCCAAATACATTGTTTTATTCCCTCCCCAAATCCTAGAGGCTTTAATTTTATTATTAAACCCTCTAATAACAATTTCACCAATAAACCGAAAGAGGTTCTATAAAGAAGATATTGAATTCTTAAACAATTATTTTGTTATTTTCCGAATTCCACCTCAAAAAAAAATTAAAATAGGATAATATAAAAATTTAAATATATCATTTATATTGATATTTTTATTCTGATAATGTAATTAAGTACATATATATCCTATTCCATCAAATTTGATATTAAATTATTGATCGTGTGTATATTGGACTACCGCCTCACGAACTGATGTTATTTTTTCATTACCATCTATCACGACTGGTTATAATGATCGATTTATTAATTATATAGGATATATATGATATTATTATGATTTTGGAATTATAACATTCAATTTAACATCTTACATTCTATTCAATGGGAATACGATAATGTCTGTCTTGAGTACGACTGTCTTCCACCTTGCGAAGCAATGCTATTAATTTTTCACCTACACTTTTAAAGGAAGGTAATAAAAGTAAATTTACTGAATATATGTTATATATCTGAAATATAAATGTGTCTACAATGGTAATAAGTTACATATGTTTATTTTAATTAAACCATCGAAAAAATGGAAATGTCATTCATTCGAACATACAACCTATCATCTTCATGAACAATGTAATTAATTTTTTGTCTATTTAGATAATTGATTTATATAAACACTGATTTTATGAATATATATTATATTTATTGCATGGTTAATATTATGGATATTACTGAATGATGATCAAAATGAAAGGCCAAAAATATTAAACCTAAACATTCCTGAAAAAGGAGTTATTACACAGAACTCAATTATAACATGGAATTGTTAATAAATAGATAACAAAAGGATGTATGTGATAAATACATGGTTTTATATATATATTAGTATGTATATTTAATATATATGTATATAATAAATATATATTTATTATACAATGGGTTTTAACAAGTATGAAATATGTCAAGACTTAATATAAATGAGTTTTGCCACAAATATTATTCTTTGGGACATATGTTGTGTAATACACATAAAATATTTTATGATGTTCATATAAATCCTTATTTATAGTTTATATCCTGAATATATTTATTCTGATAATGTTGAACATTTTAATTACTTCTATACATTTATAGTATTTACGATTCATAGGTTACCAAAGCATGTAATGGATTTTCACATCACTTTTATTTTTGTGGGACATATTCCAAATTAACCACTTGTTTATTTTTCATAGTGTATTTTCTAACAATGAATATAATTTATTATTAGTATAAAGAAATTACCGGATCTACATATATATATATGTATTTCCTTTATTTATGAGGAATATTTGTTGAAAGATACGAAAGTGGTAAAAGGTTTATGAATAAATCACATTGTTTAACATGATTGTTTATGATTTCATTTCGGAATACAATATATTATTAAATATTATTGGGTTTGAAAAATATTACATGAAATATATAAACATTATAAGTATTTTATGTGTTTTTGAAATGGATTTATTAAAATTATTTAAGAAAATGGTTAAAGATGTGTAGATGTAAAAGAACCTCATCTTCTGTGTAACACATTAATCATGTGAGTCTATCACCTGCATAGAACCCCCACATAGAACATAAGAAAACATTTATATAATTTTTTAGGAAATTATTTACCATATTTCCACCACCTAGTAATAAAAATACTTTTTTTTGGAGAGGATTTGTTTTCATCCCTCCCACACAAATGATAATTATTTTTCAGGGTGAGGATTATTTTCAAAGCCCACCCAAAATGAAAAATCATTTGTGGGATGATCCAAAATCCTTTAACCCATGGAAAATGAATTTTCCATTTTAATGTCATGGGTTATTTTCATCCCACCCATAAACCTAAATCATTTTTAGTATGTGATTTTCTATTTCTTTGATAAAACTGGGAGAACTGATTCATCTATACCCTATAATTGTAACACACCAAGATTTTATGAAAAATAGTTTTTTGAATTTTTTTGATGACTTGTGTTGTAAGATAAACCCTGATTACCTTGCTCTGTACGCGACACAATATTATATTTTAGTATACACAAACATTATTCCTGGATTGTGTTACATGCAAGAGCAACATTCCTCAATAGCATGTGTTGTATGCAATACCGAGTTTTATTAAACAACGATATATTGTTATAAAATTATTATGAACTAGATGTTATGAATAGTATAACCAAATTTTTAATTTTATAACATTATAATTCATATTAATCATTTTCTAGAACAAGGTATGAGAAAAATATATATTTTTCGGGTAAAATACATATTTTTCAAAATATGTTGTTTTACTACCTTTTGATGGCTCACAGACATTAAATATAGTTTATGACATGATTATAAGTTCAATCAGACAAAATAAACATATTCACCACAATAAGGATATAAAAATTTTCTTTTGGATAATTTTTTAATATTTTTCTGTAAACTATCATATTTTGATGAATAATAAAAATACGCTAAATTTTAATTTAAAAAACCATTTTTCATCAAGATAATTTATATGGTTAAATTATAATATTGAATGGTTTTAAAGTATAAATAGAATATATTTTTACCATTTAATATAATTTATGTCATTATCATTAATTTTACATTGAATTCATAGGTAAAATCATTTCAATCTTTTGCAATGTTATATCTTTTAAAACTCGTTTTCCCAACTACGAGATTAATTTTATATTAAATACTGAAACCTCTATGTATTGAATTTAGAAAAATGTATTCCATATTTAGAAACAGTTGGTCCAAATTATGTTAACATGCTACTTTTAATTTTTAGACATTATGAATAGTAACTACAGTAAATGTTATTTACTACAGTTAAAGGTAAATCAGGTAATTAAGGGTAAAAATAAGATTACAAAATTACCCTAACACCTGCCAAAATTTTATTGGATGAATAAATTTCGACCCATATCACCTAAGGGTTATAATTGATTAATTTAATGGACTATTGACTATGAAAATAATGTAATTATTATTAAAACCAAAGAAAGTGAAAACATGTCACTCTCTTATATCTTATAAGTGTAATAATTTTAATTTAGTGATAAACTTCATAAAAAATCAAACATAAATAGTCACGAGAAAGATTATAAAATTATCTACATTATGTGAATTTATTTATAATTTTTAAGGATTAAATAATTATCATTAATGGTGACACAATAGTAATGTAGAAATTATTTTATTGATTGAAATATCAAATAAATGGTTATAAAAATACTAAGATAAATATTAAATGAACTATTTAATGTTATCCATGAATTTTCACGATGAATATTACATGATAGGGATATATTAAATATTTTGTTTCTAATATATCTTCTGTGTGGATTTTATTTAAATTCAAATAAATGAATAGTGACAAAATTGAAACTATTGTTATTTTATAAAAATAACATATTATTAAATTGTTAAAAAATGAAAAAATTATTTAAAAATTATAAATTGAAATTTATATAGTCTACAGTGTCATATAGTATCTAATTATGGGAAATTAACAACACATAAGTAATAATTTATAACAATTTAAAATTTAGAATATTATTACAACAAATAAAATTAAATATATTAAATAAGAATAAATCAAGTTGATAAGGATTAAAATAAATTCCCAACATTTTTGAATTTTATTGGATGATGAGATTACAACCCTATGCCATCTCATAATCGAATGGAGTCATTTTTTTAGGTTTTTATGTGGGTTTTTATTTTATTATTAATTAATATTTTTGAGTTTTCCAAAAGTGACCTTCTACTCTATTATAAAAGGGCACCTAATCCCTCTCCTCCTCACACAATTTGGAGCATTCATGCTTGGCCAAAACCTGACCATTTCGCTTCTCCACTTCCCTAGAAACATACTAAAGGTCTTGGTCTTCTTCAAATTCCAACTTTAGTTCCCTAAGAGGAGGTTTAGAAGAGGCGTGTCAAAGAAGAGGTAATATCCTTTACCAGTTATTTCAAATTCATTTCTTCTTCTACTTCATCTTATTTTTTTGTTTCATAATAATTTAATAACATTAGTATCACTCATATACTTATATGTTATTATAAATATGAAAAAACCCTATTTCACATTCTATCCATCCTACAAAAAACAAAATCACCACGTGTGAGAACGTACAACTTACCGTCTCCACGTTGTGGTGTAATCTATTTTTCCACCATCACCTTACTAGGATGGGTATAATGGTGAAAATAATAACTATATATTACTATTATAACATGATACTAATTCTTAGATATTATATAATCCACTCTAATTCCACTCAACAATTATGGGAATGATATCGTCGCTCGTGCGTACGTACAGATTACCGTCTCCACGACGCGATGAGATTCATTCTCCATGTTAACCATTCAAGAATGATTATAAAGTATATATAATAAATAATCATGAAAGACATGAAGAAATAATGATACTGGATTTATTTACATATATGTTTCATTTAATTAATTCTATTCAATTCAATTAGAATATGAAAACAATGTGCATGCATACGTATGGCCTACTGTCTCCATGAATGGTGTATTTCATTCCATTTATCGATCTATTATATATATTTATATGCATAATATATATTATATATAAATACTTTTTTACATTATATAATTATTTAAATCAGGATATAAGTAATTATATATAGAACAACAAGTCCAAACACGTATAATAAATGAAACAATTTTTACCCAAAATGCTTCTTTAACATGGAATTGAAAAAAGAATGGGTAATATGAAGTCATAAGTTAATCATATATGATATCATAAATATTATTATGGTTTTGTTAAAAGATAGTAATATTTCTTAACCAACTATAAAAGTGTTTCAGACACATATAGAAGAAATTGGACTTAAGGTAAGGGATAGTTATTCCAATCTCATTATTAAATGAGATTGTTTATTTGTAAGTATTTACTGGGGTTATGTTTATCATCCATGTCCATATTTTCTCAAAATATTTTCATAATATATTTACTATTATTCCCTGTTTGTTAAAATTAATTTTTACCCTTTTTTGACTTTTACCACAAGGTATGGAAGGAATATTTCTTTTTCTTACCATACAAGGTACTTTTTTACTTTTCTGGAAATAGTATGAGGAGAATGTTTTTTTAAATTATAAGGAATGAATGGATTTTTATGGTTTCATATCACCTTATTTTCACGATGCTTCGTCAACATAATTTCATGATTATTTTTAAAAAATTCATTTTCATTTAATGTTACATGGAATTTTGTGAAAAGAAAATGATTTTGAAGAAGAAAGGATATTTTCTTCTACAATTCATTTCAAGTGTTTTATCAAAACTATTTTCCATAGAAGATGACATTATTTAGTATGATTATGTTTCAAGTATAATGTCTCTATTATTTACATGGTTTGATGATGAAATGATATTCATCTATTTTATATAGATTATGTTATGATGGGATGATGTTTATTAAACCCATTTTATTCTTTGGGTTATGACGAATGATTTATGAATGTTTTGTGGCACACGTAAGAATGACTTAAACATGAGATGGGTGGAACCTATATCTCCCTCTAATTCATTGGGTAAAGATTTATATCTCATGATATAGACATGTCTATAATGACAAGTTAATATGGTTCAATAATACAGGGATGTAATGACATGTAAACCCAATTCAGTAATGGACTTTGTCCACTATGATGGTCTTAGATGCAATGCCTTTGCTACAATAGAAATCATATCATGTTATTAATGGTTTAACAAAATTACATGTTTTATTCCCATGTTATTTTATCATGATTAATGTTATTTTGTGATCTATTCCTTATGTACTACCAAGATTTATGTCATTACTCCAGATCATGATGTTTTCTGTTCATGTTTTTACGTTAAAATGTTTATGGATTTTTTTATGTTCTACATTTTTACCCTTACTAAGCATTTGAGGTCATTATTTTTATGTTTTATTTTCCCTAGGATAAAAAAGAAACGTTTTAGGTAAGAAAACAAAAGAGGAATAGCATAATGGGAGATGTTGAAGATCATTCACCATGATTAGAAGATTATGATCTATGTTTCCAAAGACACTAAACTATTGTGGTTCTTGGGTGTCTGTTTTTTTATGTATTACGTATTCTGAAAAAGTAATTTAATGTCCATGTATGTCAAACTATGGGTCTCTACAGTTGGTATCAGAGGAAAGGTTTAGTCAACCATTGGAATGTAGGATGTGAAAACTTTAGTGAGATCCCTAGAGATATTTCTTTGGTAGGCCTAGGTATGATTCTAAGGATAAGTATAATTATAGGTTATAGTCCTATAATTATAGTAATGATCCTATAATTAAACCTAAGATATTAGATATTGAAGGTACTCTCCTTTATTATGTTGTTTTCCTAGCATGATTTTTTCATCTCACACTATTCTTTTTGGGTTTTAGACGATGACTGGAACCCGAAGGAACCATGTTGACCAATGAAATTGAAAATGCAATGATTGTCCTCCTGAACAAACTAATGTTACGGTATTTGGAGTGAAAAATCTTATTGTGATACTTACACAAGCTATGAATAATTCTGGCCATACAAATGAGAAGATAAGGGAACTATATTCTATTGAGTCCTTCATGAGGCAACATCCACCTTCGTTCAGTGGGTCATCTGATCCACTTGTTACTGAACAATGGATCAGTACCATTGAAAATATAATTTCAATACCTCACTGTTTGGAACATGAAAAAGTCATTCTAGCTGTTTACGGTTTAGAAGGTGAAGTAGACCAGTGGTGTACTCTAATTAAGAATACAAGGCCCTATGATGAAATTGAATCCATGGAATGGGATGAGTTCACGAATTTGTTTTTCAATATGTTATTACCTTGTATTCATTAAACAAATTTTAAAAAGGTGTTCCTTAAGATTAAGAAAAAGGATGATAAATCTGTTGGTATATATGAGGCAAATTTTACAAGGCTTGTAAGGAATGCATCTGGCTTTATCATCCAATCTGAAAGTAAAGTTGATCGATTCTTCAGTGGCTTAAAACCAAGTCTTCTAAGGGTATTGTCTATAAGAGACTTTAGTAGCTATGAAGAAATTGTGCATTGTGCTGTCAAGGTAAAATTGGAAGTCGGTGTTACATATCCATCTCATGGTTTTGAAAAGAATCAAAAGATGGTGTTCAAGGAAAAATATCAGAATAATGGTGAAAAGAAGAAGAATGTTTTGTTATGCTCAAAGTGTGGAAAGAAGCATTGTAGAGATTGCCTTAAAGGGGATTGAAAATGTTTTATGTATAGAAAATAAGGTCATAGAGTAGTTGAGTGTTGATGTAATGGGAAAAAGGTATCTAATTATGTGAATAGAGAAAAGGCTATAGAGAACTCACCACCAACACTTCAATGCTTCAAGTGTAAGGAAACGGGGAATTATGCTAACTAATGCCCTAATTCAAGGGTTAATGATGATCAACATCAACAACCTCTTAAAGAAAAGGGCAATGGGAAGTCACATGTGATCACTATTGATGAAATTGAATATGACAATGAAGTGGTTTAATGATTAAGTGTATATGTAACGGGGTTACAAATAGTGTTTTGGATTCTCATTTATTATATTATGGAATATTGGAATATCTATGTATTGGTTTTCAATAATTGTATGGTACCAGTAAGCATGAAAAGTGATTGAAATATTTTTAGAAAGTATATGATATGCACATAATGATATGATAAGAAGAAAATAATATGTTTGATAGTATTAATGAGATCATGACTTATATAAGGACAAAGTGATATCATTGTTTGAGTATATAGAAATTTTGGGATTTTGGTTTGTGGAAAGAGTTAACTTTTGACAGCATTCATGTTTTCACAAATGTTCTATAGTAATTCATGTTTCATGAGAATATATGATTAAGGTATTCACATTTTTGGAATATGACCAACATGTTATATCTTCTGATATATGGGGGATAAATGATGGTAATCACATGCTTTGTATATGCCTATCTAGTAATTTTTTTCTTTATACTATGAGATTAGAAAAGATTATTTTGGATAATACTAAAGATTGGAATAGATTAAGTTAGACATTAGATAGTATTTATTAAGGATATAACATTTTGATATTATTTATAAAATTTTATAATAGTATAGTTTTAGAAAAACGACAACCCATAGGATGAGCGACAACTCGCCGCGTCGGACAAGGATGCGGGAACCGAACCCACAACCAAAGTGCGACAAGCCTTTATAGCCTATCACTGGCCTACAAGAAGTCACTTGTTAGTAGAAAATTGTTTTAGTTTATTAAGATGTATGATAGTTTAAGAATAAGTCCATTTTTTGAATCATATATGGTTAATCTCACCATAGATGGACTTATGTATATTTAATAACATTTGATACTCTTTTGTTTGAGACAGATGGAATGACCCGTCATTCTAGGACATGATCTTCTAACACTTCCAGAGTGAAAAATAGAACTCCATTTCTTTAAATAATAGATTAAGTGGAAATTCTTCATGGAATGAACAATGATGATATTACACTAAAATCAAGTAAGTATTTATCGTTATGAAAAAATTCATCAACTTTAGGGAAATGATCTTGAAAAACAAAAACGTTGTCCTAGTACCCTTGTATCCGATGAATCGGATAGTACCATAGATCATCAAAATTTTATGGCTTTGTGATTGTTGTCTTGTTCATAGCCTTGTTCTCGACTATTCTTCATTAGAACGTGATGGTTATATTTCTCTTCCATATCCATATTTTCACTTATATTCTCTTATGTGGATACCCAGTGCTGAGTTACATTGGGTGACTATTATGTTTCTAACATTCCTTTTTAAAATTAAGTTTTAGTATTCCATTTGATGATGTGGGTTTCTATGAAAGAAACTTTTATGTAGTAAACCATTTATATCCTCGATGAATTTTGAGGGAAAAATTCATTTTAAGGGGGGTAGAATGTAACACCTTGAGATTTTATAAAAAATAAATATTTTAATTTTTTTGACAAATTGTGTTGTACGCTACTCCAAGATTATCGTTCACTGTACGGAACACCATATTATCTTGTATTATACACAAACACTATTCGTGGCTTGTTTTACACGCAACAACAACCTTCCTCAATAGCGTGTGTTGAATGCAATATCGAGTTTTATTAAACAATGATATATTGTTATAAAATTATTATGAACTAGCCATAATGAATATTATTAACTATATTTTGAATTTTATGACATTATATTTCATCTTTATCATTTTCTAGAACATGGTATGAGAACAAAATAAGTTTTTCGGGTAAAATATGTATTTTTCAAAAAAATGTCGTTTTGCAACCTTTTGATGGCGTGACCACATTAAATCTAGTTTTTGACACATTTATAAGTTCAATTAGGCAAAATAAACTCATTTATTTCAATAATTATATAAAAATCTACTTTTGGATTATTTTTTTATATTTTCCTATTAACTTTCATATTTTGATGAATAGCACAAATACGCTAATTTTTTTTAAAAAACAAATTTTTTCATCAAGATAATTAATATGATAAAATTATAATATTGAATGGTTTTAAATTATAAATAGAATATATTTTTACCATTTAATTAAATTTATGTCATTATCATTAATTTTATATCAAATTCATATGTAAAATCATTTCAATCTTTTGCAATGTTTAAACTTTTAAAACCAGTTTTCCCAATAGCGGGATTAATTCTAAATTAAATACTACAAATTATGTGTTTTGAATTTGGAAAACTGGATTCCATATTTGGAATCAGTTGGTCCAAATTATGTTAATATTCTACTTTTTTATTTTTAGACATTATGAATTGTAACTACGGTAAATTTTATTTACTATAGTTAAAGGTAAATCAGGTAATTAAGGGTAAAAATAAGATTACAAAATTACCCTGACACCTGCAAAAATTCTATTGGATGAATAAAATCTGACCCACATCACCTAAGGGTCATAATGGATTCATTTCATGGACTTTTGATCATGAAAAAGATGTAATTATTATTAAAACCAAAGAATGTGACAACATGTCTCTCTCTTATATATTATAAGTGTAATAATTTGACTTTAGTGATAAACTTCATAAAAATTAAAACATAAATAGTCACCAGAAATATAATATAATTATCTACATCATGTTAATTTATTTATAATTTTTAGGGATTAATTAATTATCATTAATGGTGAGACAATAGTGATGTGGAAATTATTTTATTGATTGAAATATCAAATAAATGGTTTTAAAAGTATTAAAATAAATATTATATGAAATATTTAATGTGATCCACGAATATTCAAGATTCATATTACATGTTTGAGATCTATTAAATATATTTTTCAAATATATCTTCTCTATGGATTTTATTTAAATTCAAATAAATGAATAGTGAAAAAATTGACACTATTGTTATTTTATAAAAATAACATATTATTAAATTGTTTATAAGTCACAAAATTATTTAAAAATTATAAATTGAATTGTATATGGTCTAAAATTCCATAATGTATCCAATTATAGACAATTCACAACACATAAGTAATTATTTATAACAATTTAAAATTTATAATATTATTACCACAAATAAAATTAAATAGATTAAATAAGAATAAATCAAGTTGATAAGGTTTAAAATAAATTCCCAACACGTATAAATTTTATTGGATGATTATATTACAACCCTATATCATATCATCTTAGAATACAGTCATTTTTGGAGGTTTTATGGGGGGTTTGATTTTATTATTAATTAATATTTTTGAGGTTTCCAAAAATGCACCTCTCCTCTCTTATAAAAGGGCACCTCATCCGTCTCATCCTCACACAATTTTGAGCATTCAATCACAGAAAACCCTACCTATTTCTCTTCCCCACTTCCCTATAAACATACTAGAGGTCCTGGTCTTCTTAAAATACAAACTTTAGTGCCCTAAGAAAAGGTTTAGAAGAGGCGCGTCGAAGAAGAGGTAATATCGTTTACCGATTGTTCTAATTCATTTATTTTTCAACTTCATCTTATTTTGTTTTTCCATAATAATAATATCAGTATCACCCATATACTGATATGTTATTCTAAATATGAAACAACCGTATTTCACCTTCTATCCATCCAATAAAAAATGAAATCACCACGCGTGCGTACGTACGACTTACTGTCTCCACGCTGTGGTGTAATTTATTTTTCCACCACCACCTTACGTGGATGTGTATAATGGTTGAAATAATAACAATATATGATTATTATAACTTGATACTAATTCTGATATATTATATAATCCAATAAAATACCATTCAACAATTTTGGGAATCATTTCGTCGCTCGTGCGTACGTATGGATTACCGTCTCCACGATGCGATGAGATTCATTCTCCATGTTAACCATTCAAGAATGATTATAAAGGATATATAATAAATAATCAGTAAATATATGACATAATAATGATACCATATTTATTTACATATATGTTTCATTTACATAATTCCATTCAATTTAGTAAGGAAACGAATACCGCGTTCATGCGTACGTACGTCCTACCGTATCTATGAATGGTGTAATTCATTCCATTTATCGATCTCTCATATATATTTATATTCGGAATATATATTATATAAAAATCATGTTTCACATTATATAATAATTTAAATATGGATATATGTAAAAATATCATGAACAACAAGTCCAAACTTGTACGATAAATGAAACGATTTTACCCAAAACACTGCTTTAACATGGAATTGACAAAATAAAGGGTAATATAAAGTCATAAGTGAATCATATATGATATCATAAATATTATTATGGTTCTATTACAAGTTAATAATATGTTTAAACCCATCATACAAGAGTTTCAGACATATATGGAAGAAATTGGACTTAAGGTAAAGCATAATTATTCCAATCTCATTCTTATTTATGATTGTTTATTCGTAAGTATTTACTAGGGTCATGTTTATCATACATGCCCATGATTTCTAAAAATGTTTTCATAAATTTTTTAATATTCTTACATGTATTTTTAATTTCATTTTTACCCTTTTTTGACTTTTACCACAAGGTATGGAAGGAATCATTCTTTTGTTTACCATACGAGGTGCTTTTTGACTTTCCGACAATAGTATGAAGATAATATTTTTTTAACTTATACGGAATGAATGGACTTTTACGATTTCATAACGCATTATTTTCATGAATATTACTCTACAAAATTTCATGATTATTTTCAACAATTTCCTTTTCTTTTAAAATTAAATATCATTTGGTGAAAAGAAATGATTTTGAAGAGGAAAGGATATTTTCCTCAAGAATTCATTTCAAGTGTTTTATCAAATCTATTTTCCATCTAAGATGACATTATTTAGTATGATGATGTTAAAATAATAATTCCTCTATTATTTACATGGTTTGATGATGAAATTATATCCATTTGTTTAATATGGATTATGTTATAATAGGACGATGTTTATGAAACCTATTTTATTAATTGGGTTGTGATGAATGATTTATGAATGTTTTGTGGAACACATAAGAATTATTTCAATATGAGATGGGTGGTACCTATATCTACCTCCAATTCATTATGTAATGATTTATATCTCATTAGATAGAAATGTCTGGAATGACAAGTAAATTTGGTTCAATAATACATGGTTGGAACGGTAAGTAAACTCGGTTCAGTAATAGACTTTTTTCACTATGATGGTCTTGGCAGGAATGCCTTGGATACTATGGAAATCATATCCCATGCTTAATGGATTTCCACAATTACATGTTTTATTCCAATGCTATTTTATCATGATTAATTTTACTTTATTATCTATGTCGTATGTACTTCCAAGATTTATGTCATTACTCAAGATTTCGATGTTTTATGTTCTTGTTTTTACGTTCAAATGTTTATGGATTGTTTTATGTTCTCCATGTTTACCCTTACTGAGCATTCGAGCTCACCCGTTTTATGATTTATTTTCCCCAGGATATAAATAAATGTTTTAGGTATGGAAACAAAAGGAGTATATCTTAATGGGAGATGTTTAAGATCTTTCACCATGATTAGAAGATTATGTTCCGAGTTTCCAAAGACACTATACTATTACGGTCCTTTGGTGTCTATTTTTGTTATTTATTAAGTATTATGGAAAAGTATTGTAATTTCCATGTATTTCATGATTTGGGTCTCTACAATAACCCCCCACACATGGAATGGTGAGGGTAATATTATGAAGGAGATTCAGGGTAGTTAAGATAGAAAAATAAGAAAGGTATTTCATAAGGTAATCTTATACCACATATCCATATCTAAAACTGGTCATAAAAAGTATACTCTAAAAAAGACATTTGCGGATATCCATGCACCAAGAAAATCCCTTCTCTTATAGAAGTACACATAGAAAAAATATATTCAGAACACCATTTCAAATACACTATGCAATTGGAATCTTTGTAGACCCCAATACCATATATAAAATAGAATGTGGGATGGGGTCATTTATCCTTGGTAAACTTCTGTGCTGAGTTCAAACTTAACTTATCCATTTTGTGAGCTGTTCAAATATACATCTTTATCAACATCTCTCATGAAGCACTATTTCCAAAACAATCCCATTTGAGAAACCCAAATCCAAGACCCCTTCTAATGTCTCCTAACAAATTTGATATGAGTACACGACACACTTTCATGTCCTATAAATCATAAATTCCATTGGTAAATGAGGTTATATGGGTAAACTACCAAATAATGGGAATCCTAAGAATGTAGTCAATCATACATTCCCATAGAAAAAATAGTCCCAATGATAGGTATAGTTCCACGTGTATCCTCGGGCTAGCTAGCTACATTTGTGGGACATAGAAATACGTTATTCCTCTCTTCTACATACCAAAAGGGGTGTAGGGGATGATATTAAATATGGTAATCCATACAATATTAAGACCCTAGTATCACTTCTATTCCATATTCCTCGGTATACATAGGTCCCTATCTAGGTTATGAAAACAAGATATGTGATGTGTACCTAAACCTATATTATATCTCCCATATCCATGACCACATCCCCCAGTTGGTGAAAGATATTTTGTGTATTTTTTGGATAAGTTCCCTCCTGTTTCGGACCATAATAATGATTACTGATGAATTAGAGGGAAGTGATGATTATGAGATCCACACGATCAAATACTGGTTTTAGGTGGAGAATCCCCTTTTTTGATGTTTATCTCACTTTTACTATGGAACTCCTCCATAGTTGTAATCGAAAACAACAGAAACTATATGGTCTTGGAATCCCATTGAAATGGGATATTTAGGAATCCCCACTAATGTCAAAACACAGTTTTCCATACTCAATATAAAATTATATGGTACATATCCCCTGTGGGGACACATATGTCTTTTAAGGTCATATCTCTTCCCAGTTCTTTGGGTTACCTCAGTGTTAGTCCCACACCATCCCTTGACTAGGCACCATCTACATTAACATCCATACTTCCTAACGTAAAACATAATTTTTTTCACTTCACATGTCCCTAAATGGATTGATTTTTCTTTCTAAAGTATAATTGAATGATGTGTGTTTAGATTCCTCTAATGACAATACTAAAAAATTAATTTAATAGTACTTCTTTTGACAATAGATCAAATCTTATCTTAGTGTATGATGATAAATGAAAGAAAACCCCAACGAGTGGCTTAAAAACAACATAATGATAACAAATGACGTAAGAATATATTATACTCAAATGGATGGATACCATTGAAAGAGAACATCAAATACATATATTTTTCTATATTTATGAGGAACCATTGATAAATATAGATGGTTCTAAAATTAACACATGATCTTAAATGATCACTATTTTAAGGGAAATATGATTTATATTGCAGATTAAATAAAAGATTTATGAATACATCTTAGATATATAATATAGTCTCATAGTAGGAAATAATTTCACCTAATGGATGAGATGACCAGAAGTCCGATCCTCTCCGCCAACACATTTTAAAATAACTCTTTGGATAAATCCACATTGTCTCCTTCCTTTGAAATAATCGTGTGAATCAATATGAAATGAGTACATGAATGAAGCACACCATGAAAAAATGGTGGAACTAACCTGAATATGTAACCAAAAGATGATCGTATCACCCCCATGTCCAACCCCATCATGTAAAATTAACGTGGGTCAAAAAATGAATCCCCAATAATTAATTCTGTATGTATTAATTTATTAGGATTCTACTTTGAGGGGTTTTAATTTTTTGTGATAGTTCAATGTGGACATGAAATTTTCAAAATAACTCCCTTCAATCAGGCCCAATAGCATCATTTCAACCGATTTGAGTTGTTTCATTTACAATCATGTAAACATCAAATCAATGAATGTGGTTATCGACCCAACATATTTCATGTAAAGTCTCAGGTGTACTTGTTCAAAAGTTACACCATAATGGTACTATACCAACCCTAGAAAAATATTAACCAGATCACAATATCATGAAACCCCAAATGCCATATTTTCAATTATATCTAGTTGTCTAAAATCAAATGACCCTAGTATTAAAGTAATAATTTAGTGCTTATGCCTTGAATTGTGTAATAAATTCATCATTTACGTCAGTGATGATGATCAAGAGGTCACTGGTTTCCTAATCCAGATATCATAGGGTTTCATTAAAAGATATCCTTCCATAATTCTTCTCTACCAGTGATGTTTAACAACAACCATCAACAGTATGGATATGTTTTCCTTTATAGTCTGGCCCTGGACACCCAACCCAGAAACATAGTAAAACCCAATGATGTTTGTTACTAGACAACCAAGAGTAGGGCCACACCTTGGTTAGATAGATAGATTCCCAATAACCAAATACTATGGGAAACTATGAGTATATATACACACACATAAACTTATAGATCATTCCAACTACCATAATATTCAATAACCAAGAGAAACCCACTAAAAGATCATAACTAAAAATAGGTGAATCCCAAAATCTCTTCCTCCACAATTGACTATTGTATTTATATCATGAAAGTAAATGAAGGGAATGAGTAGGAATTCAAAATTTCTTCATCTAAATAATGGGTTTATATTATCATTATAGCTGAATAATTCACCCTTATATCATAGAGGTGATGAAAGTAAAAAAATCTACTCATGTTCACATTTTACAAGTTTTATAGTATATAATGATAGAATCGTTAGTGACTAGTTGTTAGGTAAAAAACCCCATTATTTCATTTTATATTACCCAAAAGAGTAATTATACTACCACTATAGAGCTTCCATATATTCTAGCACCCATCCAATATTTTCATATTCAAATTCCCATGATAAATGGATTATTAGATCGGGCCCATATACCCATTCTATGAAGGGCTCATCAGTCTATCCCAATTTCCACTTCATAGAGGTAACATATACATCCCAAAAATATAAGGACCTATCATAAAATTTTTGCTGGGAAACAATAGCTGGTCAAATGGGATTTTAAATGTGAATGTCTCCATGCATAGTAGGTGTATCTAATCTTCTGGCTGAAGACATTTAAAATGAAGCCTCACCAAATATGATTGGATAAAGAAGATTCAATTTACCACAAAAATATAATGAATGAAGGTTTTCATGAATCCCTCATATGGCTTTATATATGGTATAAATATCATACAACTCCACGACTATATTATTGAGATAGTATATGTAGTTTCGAAGGACCGCCCCTCAATATTTCTATTGGCAGTTCCATAGGTCCTCCTGGACATCTTACTATGAAGGCTCACTTCATGTATAATATCATATTTATCCCATGAGACCATCTCTTTATGAGTGTGGTTGTAACCATGTATGTGGAAGGAATATCAAATAGTAATAATTTCACCCCCTACTACCATCCACCCTAAATGACCAAGAAATGTATCCAAAATCCATTAATCATCCATTATTCGACCATATACACACTTGTATTTGATTTGGTTCATTATTTCAATCACATGATATACGGGAGACATCCAAATATATATTACATGACATATTTACTAGAATTACACTCTCCCTCCACTATTAAAAGGCAATCACCCTCCATAATTCTTCATGTAAGTGGCCAGTCAAGATCAAATATCAATAAGAGTGGGAGGGGTAAATCAATGATGTCTTTTTCTTTTAATTTTCCCTCTTTTTGGTATAATCATTACTTCATATTAATGATTTATCACTTTATATAAAAATAAAACAATCACACATCCATAGGAATGAATGAATTTTTAAGGATTACTACTAAACAAGAGTATTTACATCATTTATATTGTTTGTAAACAATCTAATACAACACAATTCATGAGAAAAAAAACGTTTAGTAGAATACAATGAGTAGGATATTCCCATACATTCTTGTGGATATATATTAAATATAAAAATGAGTGTGATATTTCTAAATAAAATCATGTAATACAATGTTTTTTAATAAGTCATGGATCATGTTACTGTTACACCTTTTCAAATTTTAAAATTATTTTCTTAAAAAAACACTTTCTTATATAGTATCAGGCATGAAATTCTTTTATTTAATAATGATACACAATATTTTTTTCTCGTCTTTTCTCCCTAGTAAAATTTCATAATTTGATAACATAATCTGTAAGTATACCGCTCAAACAATACTAATCATCATCTATTTGAGTTTAAAAGTACCAGTTTAATTCACAGTCCAACAATTCAGACCAATATAATGATCAGCAGAATATAATATTATCTCTTCATCTTTCCTGACCTATACAAAAAAATCCCTCAAGAATGCTTAATCTAGAAACTTCTCCACACTACAATTTTGTATAAATCCATCATCTATAATGAAAAATAAGTCATTTTCATTTATCCTAAATTACATTCTTCTTATATAGGTGATCAGAAAATGGTTAGGGTGCGATTCTAAAAATCTTTCCCCCTTATCTAAATTTCCCAAAACATAAATTCTCTTTGAATTTTTTTTCGATCTTTACTTATTCAATGTTTCTCAACTCTTCATGAAACTTATAAAATTATCTCACATCTTTAGTTATATTCAATAATTATTTTCATTCTCCAATTTGATTTTAATTTCCCATTCCAGTTTTTTATTTTGGATGAAGGAAATAGATTCTTCCACAAGTTTCTATGCACCTTTTAAAATCATTTGACAATAATATGTCTTTTCCTAGAAGTCCTTATAACTAACGTCCCATTACAATTTCCCCCTTGAAGATTCATAGGAAATTACATAAACCCATCTATAAAGATCCCCCATGAAAACACTTTTGTTGTAGGTTGATAAAATTATTCTTTCATTTCTTTCTCAAGGCTGATAATCATGCATTCGATGATGTTTATCAGTTTCATCATGCGTCTGATTGATGGGTATCTTCTATACTTTGACAATTATAGTCTAATGGATCTTGAAAAAAAATTTACTTGTCAAAATATTTCTTTCTCTCATGACCCACTTTATATGAATGACATCATTTCATTTTCCCAAACCCACTCGATATGATAATACAAGAACCCATATACAACAAAATCAATAATCATCCTGATGAAAATGGTTGACTATATTATTGATTGAGCTCTTATTATATTCTTTAGATTGATCAAAAATAATTATTATTAGATTTATACATTGGTTCCAAAAACACCATACTTATTTTCATTTTCATTGTTCCCAAAAAAATACACACTAAATAAATCTACCACTGATTTGTATTTGACGATTTATGTTTGTATAACTCCAATAATTAGGGGTACACCACGTCTGTTTGTTCAGTTAATGTTACATCAACTTCAAAAACTGTAGTCCGTCTCTGGTTATGATTACCGAAAATTATTTATCTTGATATTTAAATATTTTGGTTTGTTATTATGACCAAAAAATAATATCTTCACTACTTTACATGTCAATCAACCTTTCTCAGCCTTCAATCATTTCTGTGTCATGTGATCTCACACCAATAGACTAAGACCAGGATGTTTTTTCTCAAATAACATTCTTCTTTCCAAACCTTCCACTAGTATCAATAATTTCTTATGACATTGAGTATGATTACAATCAATAAAGACATCTCCGGACAAACATTGGGATGTATTTTTGTCTTCCCAACCTTTATAGTAACTTCATTATTTCTAATCCTCAATATGATTGGAATTATTCCCCCTTTCTTATATAATGCTTTAAAAATAAGTTTCTCAATGAAATTAATTCTTATATGAATTATAAATAAATATAATCATCACGATATTTTAATTGGATCCATGTAGAATATAATTCTCCGTCTTATTGTGATTTGAACCTCATTCTGGACCCAAGGTGAGTCTGATGAGCCTTTTGTTCCCTAAAAAAATTCCCAATTCCATGGACATACATAAACATTTTGAGTTATATATTCTAAATATGATGGTAATTCAGATCACTTTATTTTAAAAAATTATGTGATTTATTTTATTTATAAATTTCAAATAAATAAATGACAACACCAAATATCTTACAGTTTTGAAAAACTCTTTTCACAACATTTTCCCAACAATATTTTCCTTTGTATTTTTTTCAACTAATATTCATAAATAAATTATCATTGTATTATAATTATACTTATTACATATAATTTTTTTTAATCCAACATGAACTAACTCATTATAAGAAATAAATATTATTTATAGAAAAAACATGATAACCAATGGTAGTGACTCATGAAACCATCCTCATATTTTTTCACATATTTGATCACCTTTATTATTTCTTCCACTTTCATATAAAAAATTATTCCTACATCCACTCCAACAAATAGACAGAATTGTTCAGACAAGTACATGATGGATTTACAGCTTACCCCAAACTACCCCAATTTACATGCTTCCGTAAAATGTTTACCACATACTAATGGATATATTTATGAAACAATATCCACCTACACAATAAAAACAAAAAAATATGATATAAGAGACATAAACACAAACCTCATCCTTGATGAGAAATAGGGTTGATACCCATGATCAATCTCAATTTAGAAAAAAGTTCTTTCAGTAATGGCTTTTTTGAAAATGTCAGCAACTTGTTTTGATTTAAGAAAATACTCCACCTCCAGTTCATTCATCCCACATTAATGTTAATGAAATGATATTTGATATCAATAAGTTTCGAATGAAATTTTTTACTGGATCAATTGTAATGTTTATTCCACTAGGATTATCACATCCTAAGAGCCAAACTAACCTCAATTCAACAAGTGAATCATTCAACTATGAAATCATCTATTGAAGTTTGTTAGCGGCTTCAGTTACAACAATATTGTCACCTTCATTCAATCTAACTATTACTGAATTTTTTTTACTCTTATTACATATAAAACAAATTTTATCTAGAAAGAAAACTCCACCAGATGAGGATCTTCTATCATTATCATTACCTACCCTATCAGCATATGAATACCCAAATATGTCAATACTTCAGATATATTGAACCTAATTCTCTATTATTATGTTCATCTGGTATATCTAACAATTTTTCCAACTAAAAATGTGATTGTTTTGTAAAATATAAAATATTAAAAATAATGTAACAATATAAACAAGTTTGGGGCTTTAGGTAGTTAAATAACTTTCTATAAGCTTCAAAAAATCATTCTAATAAAATTATTGACCTTATTAATATTTATTCAATGTAATTCCTATAGAAATTGGCATGGAAACATGTTACAAAATATCTATTTTGTACTTCGTAATATGGTAGTTAGCATAATTTTCTTGGGAATGAAGTAATATATTTCTTATTTTATGTGATTCATAACCCAATAAAGTATTTCATTTCACCCAACATAGACATGTCAATAAACATATTCATCTCCTAAGAAAATCATTCACATATTTATTCATCATTCCCATCCAGGATAAATTCAGAATAAAAAACAACTATGATGAAGGAAAAATTATATCATTAATTTACTTATATATTCTTATCAAGTCATACTATCTAAAAACTTATATTCCATATGAAAGTATCCAGTTTAAAATTAAATTCCATTGAAGATTGTTTTAGACTATAAAAGGCTTTTGTCAACATGCACAGATTAAATTCATCCTTACTAAAAACAAAGAGACATGATTTTTCAACATATACTTCCTCATAAAGATCACCATTAAAAATGATTATTTCACATCCATTTGAAAATTTTTGTAACATATTTATATTTAAATAAAATGAAATATTTTTATTATTTTTAAAATTACGACGATAGAAAATGTAACATAAAAATTATTTTCTTGAATCCTTGAGAAACCATTACACACTAATCATTCCTTATATCTTATCACTTCACCATATTTATAAATCTTGTTCTAAAAAATGATTTTGTAACTATTATATGTTTTTTATCAAGATTGGGTATGAATTTTCATTTATCATACTTTTCAATCCAATCAATCCCTTCATTCATATCCTAAAACCATTCCAGATTCTGAAAATCTTCATTCACATCTTTCAACTCAACATTTAAAAAAAGTAATTTTGTGTAATTATTCTTCTTGTTTTGACCCTTGGATTTTGATTAACTATAATGTTAAGAGAATCCACTATATTCTATAGAACATGATGTGATTTTTGATATCATTCCTCATCATTAGAGATATTTGGTTCTCATTCTTCTTTTTGACATGGATTACAACGTTTTTCATTTTTATCAAAATACTTATTATAATCATTATTAGTGGTTCATTCTTCCGATTCATCCACATTAACAGCATGAGTCTCTTTATCATCCTCAAATTTTTCAATTTTTTTCATCAAAAAAGAGTCAAATATTATTCATGACTAATTTTGAAATCATATATATCCTCTTCCATCTAGATCATATCCCTGAAATATTTAATCTTTACCTATCTACTCAAACAGTCAAATGATTCAACCATTGTTATTTTTGATTTATTGACTCCTAATTAATATTATGAGTTTAGACATGTATTTTTCCATAAAATTCATAATATGGTTTCATATATGAACTTTTTATATAGAAACATTTGTTTTGGATATACACAACATTGCTCATGGATTTCATCAAAATTAATGTGAGAGTCCATGTTCAAGTGTCATATTTCTTCCGATTTCTACCAAACATTTCTTCTTCTTTTTTACAACAAAACCATTTTCCTATGGATTTTAATGTTTTATAAATTCATATAAAAATTTATACTTATCATGGTAACATTAAAATTAATTATTTTTTTATTTAACACCATAGTTATTTATTAGCTTCTTCCCTGAATAATCACATTCCTTGTCAACTTTCCTCCTAATACTTTTAAACATTCTCAAAGGATCTTACTTATGTTTCATATACATTACACTAGTAATGTGATTAAATTCATTAATTAACATAAAAATTTAATAATATTTATGAGTTTATTTTTTCTCATTAGGCATATATATTAGAATGAATAAATTTCAAGGGTTACATGGAGTTAGTTATGTTTTCCTTCTAAAAAATCTTTCAACACTAATATCTTATTCTTTAAATATCAGAAATACCCCAGACAATGTATTTCATTGATATGTTTTACCAATTTTTCAGAAACAATTTATCCCTCCCATTTATTCCACAATTGATTCTCTTCTACCAGGACCATGTAACAAAAGTTTTAAGCCTCACCATCATGGAACAAGTTTTATTTTTTCTGTTGTAATCCTCTAACTATTTTTCAATCCTCAAAAAATTTAACAGGAAACTCATATTTTCTTAAAATAATTTTTTTTCCTTATTCAATATGTTATGAAACGGTTAGAAGGTTGTGTTTCAACTCATTAACAATAAAATTCATTCTCGAATTTTAAATTTTATTCCCCCATGATTTCTAATCACACTCCTTTTATTTTGAGAGATTCATTATTTCTAAATGTCACAATTCCTTAATTGATTTCTTTCACATTATTCATGAATTTTATGTATCCTATCATTTGAGAAGAACACCAATTATCAAATATCTATAGTCATTCACCATTTGGTTATTTGAGATCAGATTCATCAATAATATATTTTTATTTCTTATTATATGTCTTAACATTCGGCTTTTGATAATTTTTAACAATCTTTTGTTTTTCCAAATAAAAAACCATAAATCCTTTGTGAAGGTGTCCACAATGTTAACATTTTTCACAAATAGTTTAATAGTATGGGACCTATGTGTAGTTTTCACAATAACCATACCATGTTTCATCAAAACATACTTCCTTGACTTTTTCCATTGAGAGGATTGAATCCCCATAAAACTCCTCATTATGTAATTATTTGAATAATGGTAATGTTTTCTATTAAACGAACACATATTTATTGTGTTCATAAATCGCACAAAATATAATCAATATCCATATAAAGAATATTTACCTCTCAAACTTTCATATTGATCAGAGTTGGGAGTATGTTTCTCTATAACCTTCTTATAAGCACTTTGTTGTCCAAAAAGATTTTTATTATTAACCAGAATGTTCGTCTTAAGATAAATTTTCTTTTTAGACTTACAAGAATAAGATGTAATAGAAATATTTTTGGATTAAGAATTTTTAGAAGCTTTTATCATCTTCAATTTTTTGTCCTTTACCAGACACATAAATTTCCCCGTTTTCTTCTTCTCTAGAACTATTTCACATCTCTTCTAAACCATTGATGTTAATTTTTTATCCTTTATAAGTTTATCCTTTATAGAGTTTTCACTAACTTTAGAGATAGAACTATTGAAACTTGTAAATCTATTTTTATCTTTTCAATGTTTTTATTGGTAAATTTTCAAATATTATTATTTTTCCCATAAACATTACTTATAGATGTTCATTAAGATTATTTTATATTTCAAGATATTTATTCAAATCATCAATCTCATTAACATGTTAAGTCCAACATACACAATGTTAAATTAAATATTACTCATCGATCAAATACTCTCAATGACTTAACATTGCTAAATTCTGACTCACCCCAATGGCAGATTTACACAGCCATTAACATTAATAGAAATTTGGTTTATTATATTTATTATGATGAGTTAATAAGTGAAGAAAAATAATGAGATAAGAAATGATTTGTGCACCGAACACAAAAAAAGAAACGGTGCTAAGAATATAAAATAGAATTTCGATTGAATGAGGAATCCAAAGAAGGAAAGGGATTCCATATTGAATGAAAATATTCTAAGAGAATGAATATTTAATAATAGAGGGTGGATGATTAAAACATAATATAAAGAAGAAACATTTATTGAAACAGAATTACAAAACAAAGACTTAAATGATTACAAATAAAGAAAATCACAAAAGTAAATGAAATCAAAAAGAGGAGGAAGTGTATCTCAAGTGAAAACATGAGTATGGAAGGCCCTAATTATAGTTTGGAAAGGCTTTTTCCGTTCCAATTGATGATACTCTCTTCGAAAATTCCAAATCCTTTGAAGGAGATGAGGAGGGTGTATTTATAGCTAATGGAAGTGGACTATTTGCATTCCCAATATGTCCCTCCACTTGAATCACCAATTTGGCTATTCAAAAAGCTGAATATCAAGGTAGCCTCTTCTTCAAAGTTGTAAATAATAAAATTTTCCAACTTCTCACAAACTTTTGAGTCATTTGGAATTATAGAGACAATGTTATGGAGGTTTTATTAAACAAAGTTAAACAGTACAGTTCAATCATTACTTTTTGGAAGGCTGAAAAGTTAATTGTTTTTTCAATAAGAATATGTCTTCAAATCTGAACAATTTATCCAAAAAATTAGGATGTCTATATCTCCAATTTCCCACTACAAAATCTCTGATTTATTTGATAATTAAATCATGATATATCTCATTAATATTTTCAGGATTTTAATTCTTAGACAAAATGGTGGGATGGATTTCAAAACAACTTTTGGGCCCCTTGTTTTTAACGTTGGGCACTGAAATTTTTATCCACGACTCCCTGAATTTTTATTCTAATATTTGAGAATAATTAATGAACTTCCACTTTGGGATTGATCCCAGGGATTCAATATTCTTGGATGGTCTAGTTTCTTCACAGATTCTGTGGTCCTTCTTGTGTGGTATATATGATACTTCAAATGGCATAATTGGCCAATGATTCCTTCTAATGATATGTGGTAAGTTGAATATGGAATCCTAAAAAACAAGAAACACACAATTAGAATCATTAGGGTGATTTTTATAAATAAAATAGTAATCTGACTAAATTGGACTACTTCTAAAAATGATCAAAAAAATATACTTAGTATTAAATCATTACTATTTCACACAAATTATGAACATTTCATATAAAATCAGCAAAGGAAGTATATTAAATGTTATGAAAATATTAATTAAATCACTCATTAAAAATATTGAGTTTCTCACCTGGAAGATTTTTTTTGGAACTGTCCTCTCTTTTTAACTTCTTGATTTATTTTTCAATCCTCCCAATATTTCTGAAACATGCTTTCAATTCATCTTTCAGATGAAATTATAATTGAGTTTATTCTTCTTCAGAACAGCTGCGTCTAAAATCTTCAATGTTAACTATTATAATAAATTTATTCTCAAACTTCTCAATAGAATTTTCAGATCTAGATTCAATGTGTTATACTTCATCATATTTAAATAAAAAACTTATTAGTTTTTATTTAGAAAATTTAATATCCATTCATTTGAAAAAATGTTTATCCATATCACTATGTTTCTTCAATGATCTCATCTACCTTTTATCATCATCCTCACTATCATCATTTTAATATTTTCAAGAAAAATTGGCTGAAAAGTTCCCAATGGGTCGACATTCAATAAATTTTAGGGGGAGTTTCCCTTTTAATTTATATATTCCTCATTTATCAATTCATTTAAACCAAGAATAAAAATTTATCAATATTTTTACGTACATAATTTTTAGAATAAAAATATCTAACTACTTATTATTTATTAATTATATTTTAATTTTATTTATTTTCATCATTCAAAGACAATTTTCGATCAAATTTTTTTCCATTCATTACATTTTCCGTCACATTTCATAAGTAAAGATAGTTCTCTGAAAATCATCTGGATATAATGTTTTGGGATCTATATCATGAACTGAGGAAACATTAATGTCAAACTTTTCAAGAAGAAAAAAATATCCCTTTAATATCTATAGAGTCTTCTAAATTTCCACAAAAATATCTAATAGTTATGAAAATGTAATTTATCAGGAAAAGAATTCACTAAAAGTTTCATACCCAACCATCACGAGATATTGATTCATCAGCCTCCAGTTTTTTAAATTTTTTATCATAAATTTAAATTTCCTTCATAAATGTTTTTAACTTATCCCAGTTAGATTTGGAAGTGGAAAAACCCTTTACTCATAAAAACTGACTTTTATAAAGTGATAAGAGTAATGTATTGTGGTCTATTAAATAAATCTACATATATTTATTATCAGTAGATATAAGAGGAACATTATAATAAATAGAATTAAATCCATCGGTTGTAGCTTTTATCACATCGTACCCAATATACAAAAGAAAGGGAAACATTCTATCATTACAGATATGTTAGTTTTTATCATAAAAATGAGAATCCCCTTACTGTTCACATAAGTAATATTCTATGTCACAACTTCTCCTTAAAAACATTATAAAAGAGTAAATTATTGGAACATTTAGTTCTGAAACAACTTGTAATTTCCCAGTCAATTTCAATTATCACTAAAAGGTGGAGGGGTTGAATCTGTTTTATCTTTTTTCTTCTAGTTTTACCTCTTAGTGAAGCATCCTTAAACTTCGTTTAATGAGTTATCTCATTTTCTGGAAAAAAGTCCACATGAAAGTATGAATTTAAAAGGTTAAAAACTCTATAATTGTATATATATCCTTAATAGGGTTTATAAATAATCTAATAACACAAAAACCCAATGGAATGTGAACCCTTTATGTGGAATACAAAGAGTACAATATTTTATTACAATCATGTAGAACTTTGTTCAATAAAATAGTGTGTGTGATATTTCTAGCATAAATGATGTAATAAAATGTTTTCTAACAAGTTAATGAACATGTTACTGTGCTTCCTTATATATTTTAAAAATTATGTTCTTTAAAAAAATTATTGATGTTCCTACACAACAATATATAAAAACATTAATAAATTCATTATGATACTCAGTCCAATTTCATATTCCAATCAATTCAGTCCTATTATTTTTTCTAATAAAATTCATTTTAAGAATACCACTGAAACAATACTGATCTTATTCCATCTAAGTTTAGAAATCCTAGTCTGATTCCAATCCTGATGATTCAACCCATTACAATGACCAGAAGCATTTGATATTCTCTCTTACACTTTCATCTTCTTTCTATAAAAATTACATAGGAATACTAATTATATAAGTTGTTTTTGTAAAACATTTCATCTATCCTTCTTCTCTAATGACAAGTCCTTTGATTTCATAAAGTAAAAAGTAATTACTCCTTCTAAGGGTGACCCAATATTTTTTGGGTGGGATTGTTAAAATATCACCCGATCAACCAAATTTCTTGGAACATAAATTCTTATTTAATCTCGAGTGTATCTTTACTTAATTAATGCTTCACAACACTTGTGGAAACTTATGAAATATTCACAAAACATCATCTCACTTCAAAATTAATTTCAATGCAAACTCTATTTCCTATTCTACTTTCTAGTTTTTTATATGATGAAAAAGAAACTAGATTAATCAATACATTTTTCCTCACCATTTGCAAAAAAAATATGATAATAAGATGAATTCCCATAAAAACTGCATGGAAAAAACTTCTTATTCTAATGTCTCCATCATAAATGAATCTACTATTACCTCAAACAACCTTTCAAGAACTTCCATGACAACACTTTTATGACTGGTTGAAATTGTTCTTATTTTCCTCATTTCTCTAGACTGATGATCTTGCATCTGATGATGTTTATCATTTTCATTCTAAGACATATGGATCGGTTTTGGGAACATTAAAATAATCTTAGTCTGATAGATCTTGACAAAACTATTAAAAAATAATGGATTTCTTCTTTCTCACTTGACTCAATATATTCCAAATTTGACAATTTATTTTTACTTGATCCAATTGACAATAAAACCATATTTCTCAAATAAAAAAATAATGGACAATTCATCTTGATGAAAATGGTTTCCTATATTGTTGATTGATATCACATTATATTCTTCATACTGATCACAATAAACATTTATTCATATCTATATACATTGTTCCCCAAATATCTCAATTTATTTTCATTATCTTTGGTTCTAAAAAAATCCCTAGAAAATAATTCCTTATTCAATTTTTATATGATGATCGATGTATGTATGACTTAGATAACTAGTGTAATACCATGTTTGATGGACTGATTCTAGTAGCTTAATGATGAGAAAATTATTTCCTTCTATGTTTATGAATCTCACCATATATTTTTCTAGATATTTAAATCACATTGATCATTATTATAGATTATAACCATAATCTTAATATCATCATATTATGATCAACCTTCTCATACATTAAACATTTCTATATCTAGTGATCTCACAACAATGATGTATGACCTAAATGTTTTGGCTTCAAGAAAATTCTTCTTTCAATTTTTTTACTCTATCATTCCTTTCTCACGACTTTGTGTATGTTAAATTGTAGATTCAACGTCATCAGACATTCATATGGAAGTATTTTTGACTTTCCATTATTTCTAGTAAAATCATTATTTCTAACCATCAATATTATTGGTATAATTCCCACATTCTTATATAAAGCATGCCTTACAAGTTTCTCAAAGAATATATGAATTTTATGAATTAATAAAAATATAAAAGCATGTATATTTTTGCATTGGAACCTTGTAGAGTCCTATTGTCTCCCACATTAGAATCATATCCTTATTCGAGAGTCAAGGTGTCTCTAATTATCTTATCCATCCATCACACATCTTCCCAATACGATGAAATTTCATTTTCATTTTGAGTCTGATATTGTAAAAATTATGGTCAATATAATCCCCATATATTACAAATTTAGTTTATTTATTTTATTCTTAATGATTATTAATAACAAAAGGTAACAAAAAACATCACTATGTTTCCAATGGCAACATTTTTCCAACACAATCCCTATACTTTAAACATATAATTGACTTTGGAACATCCTAAAAATAATAAAATAAACTCTAATTATAAATTCAATAATCCCACAATCCTCACATTTTTCATAAAGAATACCATGGAATTCCTTAGGTGAAAACCAAAATAAGTTTCTAGAAGAATTGGAAACATTATTCAGTGAGAATTTTGGTTTTACTTATTTCACCACACCATCAATTATTATTATTACATGATTATATAACAGCCACATTATCTTTATCATACTATGATTTTTCTATGTTATTTCATTTACCTATACCTTCACACACTTCCATCAAATCGGATTTGCAATCATTATTTGTGTGTATGATGGACTACTGCCTTGTGAACTGATGTCATTCATTATTCTGTTACCACATATCAAGGTTGAGAGTAATGATTCAATTACAATTTTTATATGAAATATGTTTTATATGATTTCATTATACTTTTACAGTTTTTATATAAACTAAACCTTCATGATTTCCAATTTTTGGAATACAATATCGTCATTTTTGGATGTGTAGACTATCACCTCCTCAAAGTGATGTGATACGTTCACACATTACATAGAAAAAATTAAGGATTGTTTTAATTAAAAATATGTGAAAGATATGAATTATATATTATATTCATGGCTTAATTTACCTTTTAAAATATAATATATCATTTTCAACACCTTTTCACACACCAAAAAATTGATTACATCATTCGTTGATGAGTGGACTACACCTCTCAATGCTATTAGATTCCTTTTACATCACCATAATTATATGTATAGTTAAAATTGATTTAATAATATGGTATTTATGATATAATTATAATTATAGAAGGATAAATGTTACTTACCTTATTTTCATAATGATTATTAAAAATGGGAATGCCACTCATGTGTACATACAACCAATTGGCTCCATGATAGAAACATTGGTTCATTTTCCATAAACATCATTTATGAATTGTTTAAAATGAATAATTACTGTATAAAATTTTAAATTATTTCTGGATTATTATCTTTTAGTTTTTTTAATAATGACCAATTTTACCCTATTCATCCAATGTTAGTTGTTTTGACATGTTATTTGAATATGGTCAAATCACATGAAATAAAGTTAATTAATTAGGCAGTTGTAGAAAAAATTGTAATAAGTAAACTAAGGTTAATGATAAACAGGAAAAATGTGTATTAATGAATTAAATATTTAATTTTTTTTAATTTGGAATATAAGGACACACGTGACAAGTCAGACTCAATTAAAGGAAATTGATCTCAATCTTCTTTCATTAAGGCATACTTTGTTTCTATAGACCATTATTATTTTATATAGTGTATATATAGCCCCATTGACATGTTATATAATTAATTCTCACTATTATCTATATATTTAATGTTTTTAATTTTCTTCTTTAATTTGTTTTACGATTCAAATATTTCAAAGTGGAACGATACACTTTGATTTAAAAATCTATTTCTAATTGTTTAAATATTTTATTTCAAATTCATTTACTCAATTTAAATATTATTGATATTATTTTACATATTTATTTATATGTGTATAAAAATATTATTTTATTTCTACTTTTGAATTTGGATTCCTATACAAATAATCCAGTTTTAAAAATAGAAACCCCTATTTTTCATTTTCCGTATTCTGCTATTAAACATTGGTTTTGAAAATGATTTGATTATTTAAATAACAAGAAGTGTTTTTTTATATGTGAAAATGACATATTATGAGTGATATATTGAAAATGGAATTATTTTATCTATTATTATTATAAGATTCTTTTTGGAAATTTGACGAGTGATTCCACGATAAACCACTAATGAGTTATTCTGTGATAAACTAATGATTGTTGGTTCAACAGTAACCCGATGATAGATGGGTCACTGATATCAAACCAATGAATGGGGTATGTCAGTTTGACATATTTCTACGACATTTTTATTATTTATATATATATATAGTATTCAACCACATGGTTATTCTCTTTAAAAGAATGAAAAGTATGATATCATCCCAAGTTGTCTTCATGTGTTTTTGATGATTTCAATAGGATTTATGGTAATCTTGTGATTACAAAAAGGGTAATAATTGAGATTATTTTTAATGTAAAGTAATTACTAATTTCTAAGGTTGAAAATTAGTACATTATGATAATGTTTTCATGTGGCAACATTTTTTTAAAGGACTATCATGTTTCTTACTTTGTGTATACATTTATGATATTTCTGTCCCTACACCAAATTTTTAACCATCTTATAATATTTAAGGATGTATATAGGAAATTATGGAGTCAAGTTTAAAGTCATGTATATTTTACCTACAATAAATAAATTATTTTTTTAAAATATTTATATTATGGGAAAAGTGGATACTAGTTATAAGTTTCCACTTTTTATTTTATGATTTTTTATATATGAGTTATATACCAATTCAATAAAAATACAATCCTAGAAAGAGTAACATAATTAATTAATGTAAAAGTTTTACTAAAAAAATAGATTATGTAATGTTTTATAGTTGGATTGATTCTATTTTTATAAAAAAGGTTAGGACAACTTTAGATGTTATGATAGTGTAAATAGAATTTTGTAAGAATATTTTACATTATGGTTTAGATAAAAAGTAAGATCCTTTTAATGCATCCATGTTTATTCATTGAAAATTGGTTCATTGAGAATGGTTTTTCAATTAAGAAATATGAAAGTTTAATCAAAATGTATCAGGAGGAAAACAACCTTCCAAATTAGAATCTCAAGATGGTTGGAATTGGAATCTATCCATTTGATGGAGTGATGGGTAAGGTGACCCAAGATATAATTGAGTCAGTATCCATGATAGAGAGGAACCTGATATAACAAAAATGAACATGTCTATAGTAGATAATTTTATAAGGAAACATCCCCCACAATTAAGTTGACTATCTTACATAGTGGTAGTCAATGGACGAATCAATTCCCAATAGATGACATTTGATGTCATGGGATATTCATAACATAAAAAGAAAAATCTTTCTATTTATCATTTTAAAGGTGTAGTAGATTGATGGTGGTATTTTTTAAGAATATCATTGATAAATACGATCTTAATTAAATGTAATGGTCAACTTTCATGAATCTTTTACTTGATAATTATTTCTCTAAGGATGTTCATCTTAGGATAGAGAGTCATTTTTTTTGAATTGGGGAAAAAAGATAATTATTTTGTTGTTGTATATGAAGAATACATGAAAGAATTGGTCAGGTCTGTGCTAGACTATATTTGATAAATTTATTGTAAAAACATATATTTTAATAATTCTTTAAATAATGTTTGTGAAGTTATTTTGGATTTATATTATTTAAATTTTATGAAATAGTTAATTATTGTTTTGATAAAGTGGAAATGGATATTTCTAAAACATATGTCCCATGAGATTATAGGATTAAGAAATGGTTCAAGTGGAAGGAAATATAGAAGCAACATACAATGAATTCCAGGGGTGAGATGAATACTTATTCAATGTGTGGAAAAATATAATTTAGGGAATGTATGTCATGATCTAGAATTTGATACTTGTGTGGTATGTTTGGACACAAAGTTCTAGAATATGAGGAAAAGAGATAGGAATAATCCAAGAAATAGATAATAGATAGCCAGTCAGTTGTAAGATGATTTATCTACGATCAATTGGAATGTTATAATAATGTGTTTTCCAAGAAACTTACTTAGGAGGAAATCGCTATGACTAAAGTCAAAAAGCGGTGGTGAAATTATAATCTACTTGTAATGTGGATTTTGGGCCACATAGTGAAGTGGTGATATCTCTAGGAAGCACTATATTTTTGAAGTATGTTCATAAGACCAATGTCTTAGGCACCCATATTTTAATGTTTTATATAATTAATATACTTCGGTATAAAATATACAGTTTCTATATGTGTATAATCTTTTTGATTAAATTTTATTTAATGAATAATATGACTACTTATCAGGATGTATGTTTAATGGAATTTTATAGCATTAGGGTTATATATCTGTAGACTCATTTTGTTAAAACATTGGGTTTCACTATTGAAAATTAGATATGAATGTATTATCTCATCATATGAATGTTTGAATTATCTTACTATATGCAAACCATTTTATATTATTTAATATATAATGATAATAAGAATATCATGTTTTCCTTTTAAGGATTATGTGATTCGTTTGATATTGATTTTAGAGATTTATGTTTGAAAAGTCATATTTGGTACACATTATTTAGAGAAAGATATGAGTTTGTAGTTGAAATTTATTAAATGATGAATCTATACACAACATGTAATTATATTTAATTATTCTCATAGTATTGATGGTGTAGTAATCCTTCAACTCTAGGGAAAATTATCTTGAAATAAAATTTTATACTACTACCATATTTTATAATAATATGAATGAACACTTCCGAAACAAAATGGCTTCTCGATTTTTCATCATTAACATACTATTGACCAAGTTTTATAACACTATCAATTAGACCATGAGAATTAGATTTACCTTCAAAATCTATATTTCAATTTTCCAAAAAATTTCTCCCTATGTATAATTCTAGTAATGCATAACATTCAGTTATATTTTTGTTTCCCACTGTCCCTTTTTAAGTGTATTTTTTGTTAAATCTTCTCACAATGTAAAATTCAATAAATGATCTTATAAATAATAATCATTTGATAAACATGATTAATTTCAAGTCAAAATTCATTTTTCTAGGGATAATACGTAACATCCAAATATTTTAGGAAATATATTCTTTAAAATAATTTTCTGTTAATTAATATAACATGTTACAATCAATACATAATTTATATTGCATCGAACACATCGCCATTTTATCATGATTTTCACACAACATTGTGTTCCTATGATGGATTGCATTACTTAAAACCCTAAATCTTACCGAACAATAATATACTATTAATATTATTGTGGTAGTTTTCACCATGTCATTTGAATGTAGATAATGAACTGAATTAACTAAATTTTGTAATTATAGTTTACACAATTTTATAAGAATAATTCATTAGTTACCCATTTATAACTAATTAAAATAAATACCAATTGAATATAATGGGTGAAACATCCCATGTAATGATTGAATAAGTGCCTTTCATATTCATTAATATTAATTAATTATATAGTTTTTAAAATTAAAAGGTATTAAATTTTAAATAGTATACTCTATATAAAAACTGATTTTCTTCAAACATTTTTTGAAATTGGGTGTAAAAATCATACACTAGAAGTGATTGAAGGGTTATAAAAGTCAATAAAACTATGAAAAAATAATGCAGTTCAAGACACAAAAGCATAATGGAATGCCCTAACATCAACTATCATAAGTCCAAGACAAGATGACATCAATCAATGTCACCAATCCTTCATTGTTGAAGTTCTCTGGAAAAGCTTCAAAAGACTGCTTAAAAGGTCAGGAGACATCATGTATATTTTCCTCCATAGTACCTCATTTAAAAATGATACAAAATATATATTCAATTAACAAGAATATATTATTTGTGGAATAATTTTATACAATACAACACTAGTTCCTTGTTAACAAAATGAGAAGTGGCTGGAAAATATTTTCTCTTACTATTAATTGAAATCCACGATTATTTGGTAACTATTTATCCTTTACATGAAATTAAATCATTCAAAAAACATCAAGATATATCATATTCCTCTATGACAATATAAATAAAATAATATTAAGAATGTAATAGTAGAATCTACATAAATGTGAAAAAGATAAAACACTAAAGTAGTGATCAAGGTCCTCAACAATAGAAGATAAAAAGTACAATAGGCTCGACTTCATATAAGTAAAAAAAGGACAATTGGCTTAAAATTTGTATTCAGTCTCAACTAAATCAGTGTATCTCTGACATGAGAGATCATAATCAAAGACTAACCAAGAAAATCATTCCCACATTACATCATAATTCAAAAATAAAACAATCAGCTTCAATAAAACCTAACCAGATGAAGCTTAAATCCAATAGGTATGAAAAGTAAAAACGACGAGTAGTATAGATAACAAGAAATTATCAAAAATGAAGCTTTTGACTGGTTTAAATCATTCCCAAGGAATATCTATAAAGTTGAAATCTGGATTTATTTTTATTCTTCTACCATCCTAATAAACATACATTTCATAATTTTATTGTATATATCATCAAATATATAACCATTTAAGAATTTATAAATTTTATTTCCATCATCTTAATTTATCCATGCATAAATTGAATTTCCCACATCATCCATATATATAATTTTTTAGGCATCTCTGTACATAAGGTCTTTATCATGTTTATCCTCCTCTAAAGTAGGGGTTACAGTAGGGTCAACAACTATAAGTTGTTTTGGAGGCTTAGTTATTTACTTCCTAGAGAGGTTACATGAACTTGTAACTATTGTTCTCTCAAGAGTATAATATTCCCTACATTTCCATGCTTTCTCAGGATTTGATGTCATGTAAACATAAGAATCCACCATTAGCTTTTCCCCTTTATTGAATGAAATTTTAATTATTCATCATCAATTTTATTTGTTTGATCATCATCCACCTATACATAATCCCATGAATCAGTGACCTCACCCATATCTTTGTCTACTATGTAATGTAGTTAATGTTGTTTCTTCGATTACGTCACAAAATTATTAGTAGAAATGCTAACTCTTATTGAAGCAGGTTGAGAAGAAATAAGCCCCAATATCCTTTTATTTTCATAAGGCTGATAATTTTTTTTCCAAAACCTCATTGTTCACATAAATATGAAGCCCATCATTAGATATACTAGGAGGATTCAAAATAAATATATGGATAGAATTAGCCCCATAAGGTTTATTATTCTTCTTTCCATTTTCAACCTAAGTGGATTTTTGGCCTCAAGACACATATATTTATTACCATAGTCTTTTGAATCATGTCCAAGCATGAGTCATAAAGAATAATAATCGAGAATCCTTTCCAAATAAACCTCATAAATGATTCCATGTTCACGATTATGGATCTTTATTTGAGGGGAAATATCCTAAGAAATAAAAATTTCAGTGAAAATCTCAGAAATAGATGGTATAGAGAGTTTCTTGGTCACTAATTCCAACTGTATGGGGTTACCAATGATTGTGGAGATCGAATATAGTGTTTTTTTAATAGGTGCAGCAACAACCCATTGAAGACAATCCAAATCAGAATAGTGGGGGACTCACAATAGAGATTGATGTCGGGGGACCATTTGAGGAATTTATGAGAAAAAACCCCAAACAACCATGATATTTTATCCCATGGATAATTGTATTCATCCACGGATGAATAGATAAAAACATAATTTAAGGACTTATAAGACCGATATAGTGTCTTGAAAACCAATTGATACAAGAGAGTTTCTTAAAAATTTAAATAACTTTCTACGATTGAATAATTTCCCAACAAGAACAATGTGCAGATATGAGGCAAAATGGGTTACCTAATTTGTTAATAATGAAATCCTCCGTTGGACATGGTGATGAAATAGCTTAGGGTTAACAAAAGAATAATGATCCAAAACTACATTAGAGCAAGGATCAGATTTCTCAGTGGATATTCCGGAAATGACATCCATGAAGGAACGTACATCTGAATTAGGGTTTCTATTACCTAATATTGGGGGTTTCTCAATCCTTTGTATCTTATTGGACATAATCTTAGTGTTATATGAATGAGTAATATAACATAATTTATATCATATCTTTTAATAGTTTTAAGTTTTTTATATTTAAAATAATTCCACTCCCCCTAAATTATAAAATGAAACTCACCCTACCCACATATTCACTCATATAATGAATGATTTCCCAACCAATTCCAGCCCAAATAAGATTTTAAAATTTGTAATATCACCCTATAATTCTAAAACTTCGATGAAATCAAGACAAGGAAATTTTTAGCTTCAATCGAAAAGAAGATACCAATAGAATGTGTTGTATTCTTCAACAAGAACTACTGTTTTATTTCTTTTTACACACATTCAATTATTATTATTATACCCTCATTATATAACAGTGGAATTATCCTAAATATATTATATGTTGTTATGTTAAGGGTTATACCTACACCAACACACAAATTCAACAAATGGGATACATAATCATCTTTCTTCTGTACAACAGACAACCGCATCCGGAACTAATGTCCTTTATTCTTCAATTACCACATATCAAAGATTTAAATAATGAGGAATTAAAATTTTTATATTATATAAAAATTATTAATTATGTATTAATACTACCATTATTATTATATAACAAATAAAATAATTATTTCCATTTTTTGGGAATACGATATAATCGTTTGTGGGTGTGTGGACTACTGTATCTTTAAAAAGATGTAATAGGTCCACACATTACATGGAATGTAATAAGTATTGTTGTAATTAAAAAAATGTGACATAAATGAAATATATTTGATATTCATGACATTATTACCCATATATGAACACATTATATCATTTTTAATACAATTTAACACACTATTAAATTTATAACATCATTTGTGGATGTGTGGACTACTACTCCTAGAAGAAATATAATTTCATAGAAAAAAGATAATTATTTATATAGAAAAATATGATTAAATAATTTTTAATTATTATATAATTTAAATTATATAAATACAAATGTTACTTAACTTTTGTCAAAAATAATCACTGAAAACTTGGAATTTTACTCATGTGAACTTACATCCTACCATCTCCATGATTGTAACATTGGTTAGTTTTCCATAACTATCTCTTTTGATTGGTTTTATATGTAAAAATGATGTATAAATGTGATAATTATTAAATTATTATTAGTCTATATATGTTTTAATAATGATCTATTTTCCCATATCCAACCATCCTTAGTCTTTGTAACACATAATCTGAATATGGTCGAAGCATTCGACATAAAAATATTATTTAATGTTATTGTGAAAATTAAATTTAATAAGTTAATTAATGTTAATGATAATAATAAATTTTTTATAAATATTGTAAATAAAAAAATATTATTCAAGAATATAAATACACATGTGAGAATTCAAACTCAAGGCAATGGACTTCATCCCAATCTCATTTCATTAAGCAATGTCCAAATGTTATACACCTTTATTATTTTATAAGGTGAATATAAAATCCCATTGACATGTTATATCATGAATTTTACTTATTATCATGTTATATAATGTTTTTTAATTATATTATTTAAATTATTTATTATTTAAATTTTCATAATTTGTAAGGGATACTTTGATTTAAAAATCTCTATTAACTATTTAAAGAATTAATTTTATAATCATATACTCAATGTTGATATTCTTGATATTATTTTACATAATTACATATATCTATTTAAACTAATTATAAAGGAAATTTTTTTCTATTTTGGAATATTTATTCTTATATATTCCAGAATGTTTTAAATATAAAAATAATCCCCCTTTTCCTTTTTGAGAATGTCAATTTTGAAAATGGGTTTTGAAAATGGGCACATTATTTAAATAACAATAAACATTTTCTTATGAGTGATAATGAAATATTATTAGGGACATGTTGAAAAGTTCAATCTCTTATGTGTTATGAATATATAATGGTACAAGGAAATTTTATGAGTGGTTCAATGGTAATCCCATGATGGTAGGTTATATGATAAACCAAATGTTAGTCAATTGACTAAAAAATAAAAGGAGGGTATGTGATCTCCCTCCAATTAATTAGGTATGAAAGTAGTCTCTATGGCTGTTAGCCTTATAAGAGTGATATATATGAAAATTGTACACATGGAAATTCCATCTATATGAATGAAAAATGTACTAATGTCCCAATATACCTTTATATTTCTTTTATGACTTTTATAGTTTTTATGGTAATCATGTGATTAGAAAAAAGTAATAAATGATATTATTTTGAATGAAATGTATGTACAACTTATTAAGGGAGAAAATTATTACATTATGATAATATTTCAATTTGATTTCATGTTTTCATGGGACTAATAGTTTTCCTTCGATGTTTATTCGTTACTAAGCTTCCTGTTCTCATTCAACGTTTTTAAATTTTTTCTCATTATATTTATTGATATTTACGAAAAATTAATGTGTCATGGTAAAATTCATGGATATTTTCCTTGAAATAAAGAGTTATTTATTTTAAATGTTTTATTTTATTAGAAAACAAATATGAATTGGATGGGACCATTTTTTATTTTATGTTTTTTTATGTACGAGTTATATCCAAATTCTTTAAAATAATAATCCTTAATAGATCCTCACCGAGAATAAAATTAAATACTTGAATAAAGCTAATCATTATGTAATGTTAATTGAATGGTACTTACAATTATGAATTGAGTAACATTTCAACCAAAACCATTGAAGTCGAAATAGCATGAAGGTAAAAATCAAATAAAATGAAAAAAAATTATAATTCAAGATATAATGTAATTAATAGGTAGTATATACACCATATAAATTAAAAAATTTTCTAAAAAAGAAGTTTGTATCATGAAATAGGAATTGAGAATTTAAAATCATTCAAATAACATAATCCTTAAGGTATAAATCATTTGATAGTGATGTAATAAAGTGTAATTTTATAACATTAGAAAATAATTATGAAATAAAATATAAATTAGTTATTAGTCATAATCAATCAAAGCTAGAAGAATAGAGTTCAACCATAATTTTTGGAATTTAATGGAGAAAAATTTAGTTAGCAGAAACAATTATATCTCTAGAAATTATTTATTAAAAACCCAAAGTGATAATAAACATCGAATATTACATTAAATATAACGAAATATATTCGAATTGTGATATAAAGTATTAATGGGGTTATAGATTAAAAATTCCAATGAAATTATATTTTGTAATAATAAGTATGTCTCATGAGGTTGAAAATAATAATGATAAAACCTTGAAATTAATTCCTAACATATAGTAATGTGAAGAAATATCTTATATAACAAAAGCAACTATATTGAACATAATTTTTAAAACCATAGTCAAATATATAACCATTTAGAAACATATTTTATAACTTTTCTCTTTACGTATATTAGTAGGTTCTTATCCATTATCAGTGTTCAATTTGAGATATGTTGATCATTACGAACTAGTTTCATAATAGTTTTATTATTCTATATTATTTAACCAAATGTAATAATTTATATATAATATAAGGTATTTTAATAGATACCATATATTTATAAATATATATATATCTTAAAAAATATAATTATTAGTTTTACCTATGTTTCATGAAATTGATTTCATTATGTTCTTATTTCGATAAATTTAGGAATGACATATGTTTTTTAATAATAATTAAATAATTAATATAAATTTTCCAAAACTATTTAATATTCATTATTATATATTTATCATATTATAAAATGTTTATTTATATTCTCATATTTATGCATGATATATTTTTTAAAAATCATACAAATTAGTGGTTAGACAAACCAAAACATGAACATAAAATAATTATGGGGTTGATTACGGTAAATAATAATTTTTGAAATAATAATAGCATCAATAAATAATTAATATATTATATTTTAATTTTTTATGTTTTAATAATATGTTAAATATTTTTGATAATTAATTTAAATCATGATGGAAATCAAAAAATGTAACTTTGTAGAGATAACAGACTATTAATATTTTTGTGCCCATATGATTGAGGGGAAATAAAGATGGATTATAATTTTCATCATATTATTCACAATTATATAGTGTATTTAAAATTTATTATTCAATTTCATATTTATAATACATGAATATTAGTTGTGGTAATAAAATACAATATATCAGTTCAGGGAGGTGGTAGTACACATAAGGCACGATCGATGATATTTTGTATTCTCTAAGGATTAAATGGAATAAATAATTGTTATTACAATACTATAATATAAAATTATAATAATAATGATACCAATGTAATCATATTACTATGTTTAGGGTATTGGTTCATATTATAAAAATGAAAAAATGAATGTAGTATGTAATAATTATGTTGAGACATTGATCTTCCACATAATGTAATTCATTTAATCGGAGGACATGGAGAAACATTAATTGTAAAAGGGACTTAATAAATCTTTAGGAAATATAGGAGATTATAATTTGGTAGAGGATAATTTATATTTCTTAGGTAATTTGGAGAATTTAGATGGAGGTAGGAATCCCCTTTAATAAATGAAGAGAATGGACCTTTTTTAAATACCCATTACTCTTCAATGACATTATTACTCCATTCACAGGTAAATAACTCCAAAAGCTCAAAATTATGGAGCGTAGGGTTCTATTGCATCCATAATGTTTCCACAATTTAATTATTGACATATTTTGAACTTTTTGGTAGTCATTTGCCCTAATCTTGATACTTATACATATATATATTTAAATAATGTAAGAATTTTTTACTCAAGTAGCTTATTTTTTTATAAGATATATATAATAAATCAGATGAAAAATGTTATCTATGATAAACTGAAATTTTGATAATCTGTAATATAATTAATTTTAAAATGAAGATTAATTTATCTTTTAAATTAAATAATTTTTTATACAAAAAACTATTTGTAAAGAAATATGCTTTAAAATCTAGATGTTCATAATATTTTTTACAATTGAATACTTATTGAATTAGTGATAATATATTTAAATATAGGTTTTAAAATATTATTAAATCCCTTTATGAAAATATACTAATTTATTTTATTAAATTTAAATTACTCAATATTAATAAAACTATTAGTTGAAAATAAAATATATACCATTATAATGTTAATTTACATTAGTCACAGTATTCACATATTCTTAGGAAAAAATAAAATTTTCATTGTTACATAATTTCATCATTATAATATAAAATGTTGAATCTATTTTTGTATATTTAATTTATATATGTTATGATAACTAATTTTTAATATAAATGAATTACAATAGTTTCAAAGTAAAATATTACTTAACATTTTTAAACAAAACAACTGGTTTTAAAAAATTAAACAAATTAAGTTTATATTAATTATATATATATATTAATTTATTCAAAAAACATTATTTCATTCCTATGTAATAAAAGCTATAGTTTTTAGAACAATTTTAAATTTTATTATTAAACTAAATATCAATTATCTTAAAAAATATCAAAAACTAATCTTATTGTCATATTTATAGGAAGAATTCAAAAATAATTTGCATATTAAAATTTCAAAATAATGAACATTAAAATATTATTTTTTAAAATGAAAATAAATTAAAAAAAGAAAACTGAATTTTTGAAAAACACACTTTTAATTAATTAAGTATTAATATTTATATTTTATATGGATTTATAATTATCCAAAATATTATTATCCAATATAGTCTTTGTTCTAGTTATAATTTTACAATCAATAATTTCATGGATGTTTTAGTTCATTGTTGTATGCCAAACAAGGTATCAACATAATGTTTATTTAATGAAATATATATTCTTAAATCTCAAGGTGATATGTTCTCCTCCTGGAATAAATTACAAATCCTAAACTATAATTATCACATAATAATAACAATATATAAGGGTATATAAATATAATAACGAGTCAATATATATACTCTATGAGATAAAGATAATTATTTATTGGGGAAGACCTAGAAACATAACTATTCTCTTATAATAGTAACATAAATATTGTTGAGGTTTACATTATCCTTTTGTGCTAAATACCCCAATGCAATCAGAGTAAATTATAATTTGAATTTAATATTAATCCTTGTATTAATAGGTTATCTAGGGTTTATTTTTAGATGTGATTTTAATATCTTGGAAATTTTCATTTTCAAGAGATCACATCTATGACTAATATCACATCAAATTTTAATGATGTAAGGATAATATTATTTTATCGGAAGAAAATTCTTATAAAGACCTAGTATAGAAGTGTTATATAAATGGGATATAATAATAATACAGGTAGAAATAAATTATTAACAATTCATCATCTAGACATCATAATGTCAATTTAATGTTCTCATTAAAGTTACTATGTATAAAGATATAATTTATAAACGTATGAATACAATACGTGTAGTTCACGAGTGGTTGAACAGTGTAATTCAGTCTAATAATTTTCTCAACCCACGTCAATAGTTTTTGTAATGTATGCTTTCCCTAGTTCTGGGAATTTTTTATGTATATCATCATTGTCAGCCCTTAGATTGGGGAATTTACTTAGACAATGTCAAATCCTTCCATATTTAACACAATAATATATCAGTAGTACTTTATGATGAATTATTTTTTCTTTCATCAGGCCCACTATCATTTTCATATCTCATTATCAAATAGTTCTTGTATTCCCTCCTTGACCAAAAATGAATTAAATTCCAATTACTTGGATAAAATTTCATTTTTATTTGTCCCCACATTATGGACCTGAATGAAGTTGAATCTTCTTCTCATAATCAAGTTCATCACCTAAGAATCCATGATAATAATAATTTTTTTCCTGTTATGACATTTTAAACTCAACGTAATTCCCATCATAAATAATAATTCTTGATATGTTTTTGGTTTAATTAGAAGGTTTCTCACCTTATATCCTTTAAAACTTGGATATAATTGATATTTATGCTCTCTAAAACCAACAAACACTTTAACCATGAAAGAATATATCAACTATTTTTTCCATAACATACAAAAATATAAATTTCTATCTATCATATGCTTGGACACTTTATTATTATATAACATACACACATTCTTAATTTATCATCAGGGTTCGTAAAGAGTACGTCACGACCCGTCCCCCAATGCTCATGTTGTGACTACGCCAAGCCCACTTTCCATAAGGCAGGGGCTGGTGACTAGCACCAAAGGTGTAATTCCCTAAATCTTGGAAGGCATTGCCTTTATAACTATAAAAAATCACAACAGAGCACACAACTGGACACAAAACAATAAGAAATACTATATAATAAGAGAGTGCTAAAAAGTAAAGGGGCCAGAAATACAAGCCCAACTGTAATGTACAAGTTCAACTGAAAAGGGAAAGAACATATGAAAGACAAAAAGCAGCTCCTAGATCGTCCACCACGGATCCTGCCTGAAGGGTAGGTATAGATAGCCTCCTCATCACTCCACGTCCGTCAGTCTCCTCTGGGTACTGACTCATCATGAGGTCCACCCCCAGGAACTGTTAAGTCCTAGAACATTTAGTCTCGGTCAGCTTTGTCTGTCATCCATATCTAACACAATGATGTGCGGGCATAACCTGTGCATGGGTGAGTATAATGATACTCAATAGGGACCTAGAGACCCTCAAGGTCTCACAAAATCCATCAAGGATAAACTACAGGGTATGAAATCAACAGATAACCCCACTTAGGTATATGATCATATATATACCTAAGTTATCAAGTAATTCATCTCAATCATAAGAAAAACACAATGTTACTGGCTTAGCTCACACATGTATACAAATTCTGTGGAGAGTTAGTGATGATTAGATGTAATCAATAAATCACATATTCTGTCAAACCCACACAGTATCCAGGAATAGAAATCAGGACTTTCGAACCCACACAGGATCCAGGAACAATCATCAGTGTTGTCGAACCCAGACATGATCCAGGAACAACGGCCAGAGCTGTCGAACCCACATGGGATCCAGGAATAGTAGTTAGAGCTGTCTAACCCACATAGGATCCATGAACAGTCGCCATAACTATCGAACCCACTCAGGATCATGGAATAGTATTCAGAGCTTTCGAACCCACACAGGATCCAGGAATAGTCTTCAGTGCACAACCAGCCACAGGTTTCCGTACAAAGCATGCTGGATTCCAGGAGGGGCTAATCCTTAATCCAGGTTTTGATATTTCAACATTCATGAAGTCCCATGTAGAAGTTTCCAATAGATCCATCTTTTCATAAGAAACTCAACATGACCGACAGTGCATCAATCGGACGCCCGGTCTGAGAGTTATTGGAATTTCCGTTCCAAGGGACCAGTTGGATTTATGTCTGATCCATCCTTGCCATACCACAACTATGTCTAAACCATAATAGGGGTATACCAAAAGAACCATATCCTTCCAATTTTCCCATCACCGCAGACGGTTTGTCAATCGGATGCTTGTAGCTCAAGTTACGAGCAAAAGTATAGAAACAGGCCAAAATGTGTCTGGGTCCAGTCTGGCCCAGTCGAACTGACCTGGCCCGACCCAAGTCTGGACTAGAGTTTGACCTGGTCCACGGGTACGACCCATTCTGTGGGTCCAACTCGGTCCGTGGGGCGGCCCGTCCTGTGAAGGCGGCCCGACCCACGCTGGTGACCTGGCCCACGCAGGGTCCACCCGACGCTGGGTCCGACCCACGCTGGGACTAGCCCGACGGCTTGTGGGGACCTCCCTAGCCGCATCCAAGGGGAAGGTCATGCCCCTAGTATGCCGAATAGCTTATCCATTTGGTTGGGTTCTAAAACCGGTGCCACATGGCGCAGGTCCACGTCACGCGGGACCCGCTCTTCCTAGATGGCTGAGTGACAGCTGCCTCCCGCGCAACGCAGTAGGACCACCCCTCCTCCAACGACCCAGCGGCTCATATTTCCAGTCATTCTCATAGCCAGCCTAGCGCCGACCACCACCGCACCAGCGCGGTCAATGGCTGTGGACCCCTTTGGTACCACCACGGGGCGTGATTGTGTCGTGCCTTCCCCGAAAACCCGGCGGCTCGAGTCACTGGTCTTCTTTGAGGTCGGGCTTGTGCTAGCTTCCGCTACACCACCGCACCCCATCAATTGTGGGTTACTCCTCCGGGGGCGTAGTTGCGCCGCCACCATCACACGCGGTCATTTGTCAATTCCATCCACCGACAAATTTTCCATGGGTCACCGGACGATTTCCCGTGGCGCGATTCTCATTCCAGAAGAATCTGCACACCTTTTGAGACGTCACCTTCGATCCGCAATCAGTTTTGATGAGATTTTCTCATTCCATTCTCATGATTATTTTAACATCAAATTCCACAAAGATGGAAGAGGGGTCGGGCCATGTTTGTTCTGCCCGCACCCTCCGCATTAGGGTGATATCATGCGGCTTCGATATATAATACTCGATGGAAAACCAAGATTGAAAAGAAAAACAAAGTCCAAAAGCCTACCATTGTTCTTTGATCATTGACAATGTCGTGGAATGAAAACATCGATTCGGTGTCATCGGGAAAGAAAATGAATAATTCGAGGACGACGTCATTAGCGTTCTTCAAGGATGGTGCTTCCTCCCTTGTTCCGGTTGAGGATCAATGAAGAAGATGTGTATCATTGGCGGATGAAGTGTTCTTCGTTCTTCGATGGTCGTTCTTTGTTTGGAGGAGTGTTTTTTATTGGAGAGAATAAGTTTCTACCATGTTCTACCCTCTCCAAAGCTTCACCAAAACTAATGTGAGTTCCCCAACAAAATAATAGATTTTTCTATTATTAATTTTTTGGTACAAATTACAAAAAGATTCAAATTAATTAATTGATTCTCAATTAATTAATGGAGTGGATTTGGCGCAATAAAGTTGGGAGCTCAAGATGTTTCTCCCCACTTAATGGGGAGTTCAAGAGGTTAAAACCTTGGGTTGTCCCCACCTCATAAAACATGAATAGGAGGTTAGGTCCAACTGGGACCCACCTTTATAACTTCTCATGGGAGGTTACAGTGTAGCGATCCCCACCTCCAACCTCCACATGGATGTTTTAACCAACTAAAAATAAAAATAAATCTATAAGTTTATTTTTATTTAATTTATTCATTAAAAAACAAAAACTAAAATTCATTCTCGACCAACTGCCATCGAGGTAAAAGTCTTATTAAGCGAATACTGACGCAACAAGTTAAACGGTGCCCTTGGATTTCAATTCCATGCATCGGATCAAATGTTATCAAATCCCGCTCATACGTTTACTAAACGTACCTGAAGAAGACCATAAAAATTGATTCCGGGAAAACCGGGCCTCAGAATCACGTACCGTTAGTTTTTGCGGACTTTTAAAATTTCAATGTATATAGGAAAAAAAATTCAATCGAAATTCTTGGTCTCCACATTCTCCACACCTCAAGGATTTATGTCCCCGTAATATACAACTCAAACTAAGGGAACAAAATGGGGTACTGAGCATGCATCTTAGCCTCCCGCTCCCATTTTCTCCCCTAGAGATTCACTTGCTACCAGCGAACGTGCACTAGAGGAATCGACCATCCACGAAGGACCCATTCATGTCGATCCTCAATCTCCACTGGAACCTTTGTAAAAGTCACCCCATCATCGATGTCCAACTCCCCATGGTCGATGATGTGAGAAGGGTCACACACGTATCTCCTTAACTAGGATACGTGGAAGACGTTGTGCAGTTGTTGCAATAGAGGTAGAAGAGCTAAGCGGTAAGCCACCTCATCAACTCTCCTAAGGACATGAAAAGGTCTAATAAAATGCGGAGATAACTTTCCACCTCATCCAAATCTCTATAAACCTCATAGGGGTGAGACCTGTAGAAAGACGTGGTCACCATCCTCGAACTCTAGAGGTCTCTGTATCTTGTCATCATATGAATTCTATCTACTCTGTGTAGTCTTCAACTACTCCTGAATGATCTGCACCTTCTATGGGGTAGATCACGCCATTTATGGTCCCACTAGTGTGGAATCCCTAGGGTCAGTCCATCAAATGGTTGATCTTCAAGGTTTCCCATATAATTCCTCAAAAGGTTCCATCCCTATAGTGTAGTGATAGCTATTGTTGTATGAAAACTACACCAAAGTTAAGAGATCCTCCTAGCTGCGACCGAAGTTGAGGACACAAACACACAACATGTCCTCAAGGGTCTGAATGGTGTGCTCAGTCTGACCATTAGTCTAGGGATGAAAGGCAGTGCTCAGTCAAAGTTGTGTCCCATAAGCCTCCTACAACCCCTTCCATAGCAAGGAAGTAAACCATGCATCATGATCAGAGATAATAGAAGAAGGTATTCCTTCTAGCCGCACAATCTCTGGCATGTAGAGGTGTCCCATTCTCTCTATAGAACCCTGATATCTGATCGGTAGGAAGTGGGCCGACTTGGTGAGTCGGTCGATGATCACCCAAATCAAGTCGTGACCCCTGGATTTATGTGGATGTCTTGTCATGAAGTCCGTGGATATCCCATCCCACATACACTTTGGGTCCTCTAATGGCTGAACCAAGCATGTAGGTACCTTGGGCTTTGCCATCACTTGCTAACAAGTGAGGCACGAAGACACAAAATCTAAAACTGTATTCTTCATCCCCGACCACAAGTGATGTCGTCAGAGATCTGGGTGCATCTTCGCAACTCCTTGATGTACCGCTGGAGGGGAAGTGTGGAACTCCCCCAACACTTCCTCCTAAATTACCACCGATACCAAGGTACATCCTCTAAAGAGGATGACATGCTCCCCACCTACAGAGAATCCATTAGGTTTTTACCCTGTGGATATCAGAGCACGTCGCATCTCGCAGTCAGCGTCTCCACGGTGAGACTCCCCGACTCTCTGAGGAAGTGGAGGAGTGACTGTAAGAGAATGAAGGAAAGCTGCTCCATCTCGATCGAAAAAGGATATCTGTAAAGCAGATAGATGATCTGTCACCTCTCCTAGCATCTGTATACCAGATCTATTGCTGAGTGCATCTGCAACAACGTTACCCTTCCCATAATTATAGACTATCTCAAAGCCATTGTCCTGGAGGAACTCAATACAACATTGAAGTCTCAGGGTTAAGTCCTTCTGAAAGAAGATATACCTAATAATCTTATGATCAGATTACATGGTAAAATGCTCGCCCATATAATAGTGCCTCCACATCTTCAAGGAAAAGACAACTGCTGCTAACTCCAGGTCATGGGTGTCATAGTTCTGCTCATGCTATCTCAGTTGACGGGAACCATAAGCAATCACTGCTTTCTCCTGCATCAAAATACACCTAATTCCGGTCCCTGATGAGTCTAAGTAGACTATATACCTCGTGCCTTCCTCTGGAATCCTCATGATGGGGGAACTAGTCGGCCTCTAAATCAGCTCCTGAAAGCTCTGTTGGAATCTCTCCGACCACACGAAGGGTTAACCCTTCTTTGTGAAGGCTGATAGTGGTGCTGCAACACTGGAGATGTCTGGTACGAACCTCAGGTAATATCTAGTAAAACCTAGGAAACTTCGTACCTCCATCACACTACTGGGTGGCTCCCAAGAAACTACCGCCTCAATCATTTCTGGATCCACTGCAACTCCAGCCTCCAAGATGACGTGTCCCAATAAGTGAACCTCTACAATCCAAAACTAGCACTTCGCGAGATTACCATAAAGATGGTGCTATTGAAGTGTGTCCTGTAATAGCTGCAAATGTTAGGCATGCTCCTCCTCAATAGTCGAGTAGATCAGAATGTCGTTGATGAAAACTACGACAAAGAGATCGAGGTAAGGCTGTAAAATCATGTTCATGAGTCTCGTGAACACTACTGGGGAGTTGGTTATGCTAAAAGGCATAACCAAGAAATCGTAGTGTCCATATCAACATCTTATGGTTGTCTTCTGTACATCCTCATGTCGAACTCTAATTCAGTGATAGCATGATATTAGGTATATCTTTGAGAACCACCGTGCTACCTTCATCTAATCAATGAGGTCATCAATCCTTGGTAATGGGTACCTGTTCTTCCCTCACCTGATTGAGGAAATGATAGTTCACAAAATTCCTCAAGATGCCATCCACCTTCTTGGTGAATAGAATCAGGGCTACCCAGGGAGAAACACTGGTTCGGATGAATCCCTTCCCCTCCTAGTCCTCCAGCTATAACCGCAACTCACAAATCTCAAAGGGATACATCCGATTTTTTGGCATAGATATCAGTGTCATCTCGGGGTACAGTTCGATGTAAAAGTCCACCTCTGTGCAAGGATTTCGACCTGGGACATCATCAGGGAAAACATCCACGTACTGGTCCACCTCTTCAATATAGCTCAGACTCTCCACATCAACTGCTATGTGGATAAGGCATGCCAACTTATGAGTGATCGGATGGACCCTCCTCTGAGTAAGTAAATCATACACTACAAAGTCTCACTTCTCGCTGGTAAAGGTGAACTCGGTCCCATCTGTGCGGACACACCGTACTTTGTGCCTAATACATTCAATCATGGCATGGACTGTAGATAACCAATCCATATTGAAGTTACGTCATAAGGACTCGACGCCACTAATATAAGATCCCAGCCGAAGCTCTCACCTCCTATAGTAAGCTCACACTACTGGCACTAGTGCGTGATCGTTGAGTCTGCTCTCGTAGGAGTATCTAGCCATAAAAATAGATCCAATGACTCTATCGGAATATTCGAGCTCTGAATGAGGGCAGTTACAATGAAAGAGTGACTGGTACTTGTGTTTATAAGAAAAAAATCTAAAGTGGAGTAGACACAGACCCTACCTCGAATCATCTACGGAGCACCATGATCATATGCCTCAGCTGCCTGGAGTAGAGCTCTCCTCTATCCACCTTCTCCCTGTGGTTGAGGGGGACCTCTTTGTGGTGGTGGTGGTAACACCTCGTAACGTCATCCACTCCCAGTTGCATAATGAGTTCCTCTTCCACGTCTGCCTACGCTCTGCAGATCACCTCGGTCAAACCTCTGCCTCTACCTAGGAGGTCACTCAACTGTCTGCTGATCATCCGAATGGCAGGTCAGACATTCATGATCCATGTGACCCTACCCGCTGCATGTGAAACACTGCCTATTCCTTGAATGACTGGATCTTTCTCATGTTCCTCGCACTACCGAACCCGTGTCCTGAGGTTGTCCACTGGATGGTCTGGTCTGCTTGGACCTCTATGACATCTATCTGCTGCCTGCTGAAGAAGAATTTTCTACGTGACACCTGGTGGTGGGTCTCGCTACTGGTGACTTCACAACATGGAAACTCTCCACTATGTGGGCTCTCTCCAACACCCCTACCTAGGCCGGGATGTTGAGGGAGACCATCGAATCCCTTATCTCTTGCCTAAGCCCCTTCTCAAAGGTTCGAGCCCTAAATAATGGGTCATGTACCATATCTATGGAGTAGCATGAGAGGTCGATGAACCTCATAGAGTACTGTACCACCATCATGCGACCCTACTATAGATGCAGTATCTCCCATATCTGCACTGCACGTAGGGTGGATGGGACAAACTCGGCCCAAAACAGGATCTCAATGTCTTCCTAGAGAAGTGTCACATCGTCATGCACTTATAGAATCGTGCTCCACCATCTTCCTACTGCTGCCTGAAGGAGACTCGCATGAAGGATCACCATAAGGTCTGCTTGTGTCCCTACCAGTCTGAAGACTCTCACCACAGCCTCCACCCAAGCCTCATCTGCCTGCAGGTCCGACTCGCCCATGTACCTGGGTGGCCTCTAGTGCTGGAAATCATGAAACATGCTCAGGTGGCGTGCACTCTCTTCTGCTGGGGCTAGTGGCATCGGTGGCCCAATGGGTGGTGGTTCCGCTAGTGCCTCCGCTCTGATAGGGTCCTGAACCGAGGCCTCCTCGCTCAGTGGGCTACCGTCTCATACAAAGCATGGAACCCTGGATGGATGTCTACGTGGGGCCATACTGAAAAAACAGGTGCACCATAGTCAATAAGATTATAACTGGTGAGCTAACTCAAGATATCATAAAGAAAACTCTTGAAAACACACACACAATCAGTGTTTTCATGCATTCAATCGGAAATCAGATGCTAGGGTCCTGGTGTATGGATACGTTGGCCGCCACACCAACACTGGTCTCCCTGAACTGAAACCCACACTTAGTACCCTTAACACAATTGACTTACAATAAATATCAGATTCCTATGTTCTGTGATAAAATTGATTCCTCTGATACCAATTTATCACGACCCAACCCACAGGGCCCGTGTTGTGACTAACCCAAGACCACCTTCCATAGGCCAGGGGCTGCTGACTAGCACCAAAGGCGTAATTCCCGAAATCTGGCAAGGCATTCCCTTTATTACTATAAACACACACAATAGATAACACAGATGGATACAAAACACTAAGAAAAATTGTATAACAAGAGAGTGCTAAAATGTAAAGGTGCAAGAAATACAAGACCAACTGTAAAGTACAAGTACAACTGAAAAGGGAAAAAACTGCTGAAAGATAAAAAGAAGCTCTTGGATCATCCACAATGGATCATACCTAAAGGGTAGGTATATATAGCCTCCTCAGCACTCCCCGTCCGTCAGTCTCCTCCGGGTACCAACTTGTCGTGAGGTCCACCTCCGGGGACCATCCATTCCTAGTACACTCAGCCTCCATCAACACTGTCCCTCTTCTACATCCAACATAATGAGGTGCGGGAATAACCCATGTAGGGATGTGTATAACGATACTCAGTAGGGACCCCGATACACTCAAGTTCTCACAAAATCCAACAAGGATAAACCACAAGGTATGAAATCAACAGATAACCCCACATAGGTATATCCCATCAATATACCTAAGTTATCAAGTAATTCATATCAATCATAAGGAAATCACAATGTTACATACTCATATCACACAGGTATACAACTTTTGTAGAGAGTTAGTGATGATTAGATGTAATAACAAAATCATCTATTCACTCAAACCCAAAAAGGATATAGGAATAGAAATCAGAACTGTCGAACCCACACAGGATCCAGGAATAGTCATCAGTGTTGTCGAACCCACACAGGATCCAAGAATAGTGTCCAGAACTATCGAACCCACACAGGATCTAAGAATAGTAGTCAGAGCTTTCAAACCCACACATGATCCAAGAACAGTGGTCAGAACTGTCGAACCCACACAGGATCTAAGAACAGTAGTCAGAGCTATTGAACCCACACAGGATCCAGGAATAGTCTTCAGTGCATAACCATCCACAAGGTTCCGCACAAAGCATGATTGATTCCGGGAGGCTCCGCTTCTCATGAAAATTGTCGATACATCAATTTCCATGAAGTCCCAAGTTAATGTATTCAAAATATTTGTCTTTCTATAATAAACATAATGTGATAGATGGTGCGTCAATCGAATGCATGGTCTGAGAGTTGATGGCATTTCTCTTACGAGGGTCCGATTGAATTTACGTTAGATCCAACTTGGATGTACCCCAACTGTGTCCAAACCTCATGTGGGGTATACCAAAATAACCATCTCCTTCCAAGGTTACCGTCACCACACACGGTTCATAAATCAGATGCACGTAGCTCATGTTACGGGAAAAAGTATAGAAACATGCCAAAATGGGTCCGGGTCCGATCCGGCCCAGTTGGACCGACCCGGCCTGACCCAGGTCCGGACAGGGGTCCGACCCGGTCCGTAGGTCTGACCTGGTATGGGGGTCTGACATGGTCCACGGGGGCGGCCCGACCTGCGCTAGCGGCCCGACCCGCACTGGGTCCGGCCCGGCAGCCCGTGGGGTCCCCCCTAGCCGTGTCCTGGGGGAAGGCCTTGCCCCCTGGTATTCCAAATGACTTAGACGTTTGCGTAGGATACAAAACTGGTGCCACATGGTGCCCGTCTGCATCATGCGGGACCCGCTGGGTCCCGCTCCTCCTGGCTGGACGAGCGACCAACTGTCACCGCACGGCGAAGTTGTGACGCGCCTCCTCCGGTGACCCGGTGGATCGGGCCACCTATCTTCCTTGCATCCGGTCATTGCGTCAGCCACCGCTGCACTGTCACGGCCCCTTATGGTTCCACTACACGGTGCAGTTGCGCCGCGCCTACCCCCATAACCTGTCAGCTCGAGTCGCCGGTCTTCTACGTGGTCGGGCTTGTGCTGGACGCCGCTGCATCACCACGGCCCATCGGCCACAGGTTACTCCTCCGGCAGTGCGAATGTGCTGCCTCTATCACACGGTGTCGTTTGTCGGCTCCATACAATGGTGAATTTTCCACGGGTCACCAGACGAGTTCCGGTGTCCCGATTCTCATTATGGAAGAAGCCGCACAGTCTTCATGATGTCGCCTTCAATCCGTAATCAGTGTTGACAAGAGTCACTCATTCCAGTCTCATGCCGCGTTTAATGTCAAATTCCACAAAGAATGTGGAGGGTTCGGGTCATGTTTGTTCAGCCCGCACCCTCCGTGTTAGGATGATATCATGCGACTTCAATTTATAATCCTCAACGGAAAATGAAGAACGATAAGGAAAATTAAGTTCGAACCCCTACCTTTTTCGTTGATCGTTAATGAAGTCACAGAAAGAGAACATCAATTTGGTGTCATCTGGAAAGAAAATGAAGAAGTTGAGGACGAAGTTGTCGGTGTTCCTCAAGGATGGTGCTTCCACCCTTGATCCGGTTGAAGATCAAAGAAGAAGATGTCCGTAATTGGTGGATGAAGTGTTATTCATTCTTCGATGGCTGTTCTTCTTTGGGAGAAGCATTCTTCATTAGAGAGAATAAGTCTCTCCCAAGTTCTTCTATCTCCCAAGCTCCAACAAAAAAAAAGTGAGTTCCCCAACAAAATAATAGATTTATCTATTATTTAGTTGTTGGCACAAATTTCAAAAATATTCAAATTAATTAATTGAAGTTCAGTTAATTAATGGAGTGGATTTCGCACCATATAGTGGGGAGCTCAAGAGTTTTCTTCCCACATAATGGAGAGTTCAAGAGGATTTAACCTCAGGTGGTCCCCACCACATTAAACATGAATATGAGGTTAGTTTTGGGTGGGCCCCACCTCTATAACCTATCATGGGAGGTTATGGTGTGGCAGTCCCCTCCTCCAACTTCCACAAGGAGGTTTTAACAAAATAAAAATAAAAATAAAGCTAAAACTTTATTTTTATTTAATTTATTCATTAAAACCCAAAAACTAACATTCATTCTTGACCCACTACCATTGATGTTAAAGTCTTCTTAATCTAATATCGGCGCTGTGAGTTCAATGGTGCGCTCAAATTTCAATTCCGAGCTCCGGTTCAAAAGTTATAAAATTATTCTTGTACGTTTACTGAACATACTACAATAAAACTTAAGAAATTGATTATGGGAACACTAGGCCTCGTAATCATGCACCTTCAGTTTTCACAGACTCGTAAAATTACGATTTATTTAAGAAAAAAACACCCAAAGAAATTCTAGGTCTTTACAGAGTATATTAATTAGAAGAATAATGTCCCCTAGGAGTGTCAAAATATGTGTTCAGTTTGGCCTATATATCATGCACTGAATGGAGATTGAGTTAACACCCAACACCCCCTTGTTGGTATTATTACCACATAGTGAATCAATTATAGAGCATATATCAAGTTTTAGTATCCTGAATGGGATGTTGTTTCCAATAAAACCATAATTTATATAATTCAAAATAATTATAGGATCTCATCATACACATAGAGTTATTCTTTAGATTTATTCCAAATGTTATCACAACTGTTGTTATATTTAAATAAAAACAAATAATATTTCCACAATAAATATATAAAAACATTAATAGACAATCTCTTTAATGGATGTTGATAAAAAATAATAGAGAATTTTTTTTAAAAAAATGTAGTTTAATTTTTAGATACCAAAATCACTAAATATCACTACAAGATAAATATGTTTATTGGTCGTGAAGATAAAACTATTTGAGAGGAAAATTCATAAATTTAAATAATAAATTGTATGTCATCATAGAAATGATTAGGTTGTGATTTAGGTTGATTTTTCTGAGTCCAGTGATGAATATGGTACTGAATATAATAGTTCTATGAATCTATTAATGTGAAGAAATGTTTATTTATATAATATTATTCTGTAGAAATATAATGTTTTCTGAAATAAAAATTTCTAATACATTAGAATAACTCTTCTATTGTCTCACATGTTAAACCACACACTATTTTAGAGATATTTTAATATGAATAAATTTATTTTTTCTATGAAATTGTAACTTGATTATATTGAGGAAAAATATACTAAAGAGTTTCACCCATGAAATGAATACAATGAAAATAATGGGTTCTAGGATTTCATTATGAAGTAAATTGAATGATAATGGTAAATTCATAATGGATAATGTAAGGATAGTTCTAAAGGGCTTATTCACCCAAGCGAAGTAGATAAAACTAAATAATTTGTTACCCTAGTAGAAATGGATGAGATAATTTGATGTTTCATGGAAGAATAATATTACAAGAAAATGAAAAATATATAAAATTTCTGTCAAATATTTATTCATAATAAGTTATCTTGAAGAATATTTTTTCATTAAATGTACATATTTTTTTCATAATTTTAAAGACAAAATCATGGTGTTCACGATTAATATGCATCCATATGGATTAATACTAACACTTATATCCTTATATTCAAATATTTATGGATGATTGAGAGGCATTGAAACATTAATGGGATAAGTTAAATGTAATATCTATGATATGTTTTTCTCAAAATAAAATCTCATTTTAATTTTATATATTGAAGAAATTTTTTTGAAGAGGTGAATATGGAAATAATTTTTGAATAATTTTATGTGGGAATGAAGAAGTATTTTGAAATTTATATGTTTGTTGAGATTTATATGTTCTTTCACTAAATATCATTAATGGGGATTATTATATACTTCTTTAACAATATAAATACTCTATAGATTTTTTAAATTGGTTCTGAATGAAATAATGAATATAATATACACAACAATTTTATTTTAAATAAATAGTATAATAAGGAGGCTAGAAAATTTTTAAATCATTGGGAACATAAGAAAGTGAATAGTAATATTCTCTTTATAAGATCTTATTCACTAGATATATTATTTTATGTACCAAATATGTTATATATTAATGTGTTTATATGGAATATCATAATTTGAATGAAAAATAAAATGTTAAATTAAGAATATTTTGAATTTTGGAATGGTATATAACACAAGTGTAGATTTATATTTATAGGGACATACCATTGTCAACTGGATGGGGTATATGTTGATTGGATTTGAACACTAGGTGGTTAACTATAACTTATTAAATGTTTTTATTTATGGTAAAACCCGAAGGAAAACTATATTATCATGGATAATTATTTAATTTAATAAATAAAAATTCAAATTATTTTATATAGATGATATGTTTGTCACTACATATCACTCACATGTGAGTTGAGTTTAAGAGGCCTCTATGTAGTTGTTATGATAATAAATGTTCTATAAATATCTCCAAGAATATATTTTAGAAGTATATATCAATTAAAATTGATGTTAGATACTATTTTATCAAAGGGAATGGTGTATAAGGTGTTGTAAAGTTTGAGTTTATCAGAATCAATCAACACGTTATAGTTTTTTAGTTAATCATTTTTCAAGGAGAGGCTCTCTAAATTAATTTTTAAAATCATTGCTTACCCTTACCACTTCACATTCAGTAGTTTTTCAAGGTAACCCCATAATTATTTGGATTGGGATGTTAATGGAATCGATAAATGTGACCGAACTATTATTCTTCAAAGGAGAAACAGACTATCAATAGAGGTCTGTTCCCTAGTTTTGATATATAGAGTCATGGTCAATAGAAAAAGGTTTAGATATTTTTTTTCATTTACTGTTATTAATTGAAAAAAATAATTTGAATCACAGTGGAAGAGTATTATTATCATCAAGGAATATAATTCTTTTATAACTCAAAAATATCTAAGGGTGTAGTGTTAAGATGCATATCCTTTGAGATAGGATGCGATTTAATGATTATTGAGGGAGTTGAATAAAGTAAGTAATGATTTTTGGAAGCATGATCAAAAGTTCATATTTGGTTCAAAATAAATGAAATGGGGGATACTGACTTTACCATTGTAATTTTTTTTGTTTATTGTATTTTTTTTCTTGTTTTTATAGAATCTATAGAAAATAGCTTAGAAAATGTTTTGATTTTTATTGAAATGTTTACTGAGGAAATTCATTGAATATGTTGATGGTTGATGATTTCGTATTGAATTTTGGAATTCAATAGATAAGTTTTAATTATGAATATTTATTTTTTGTTTGATTCATTTGGGGATCAAAATAAGTGTCTACTCAGTTTGATTATGATTTATTTCAAACCGTAAAACATTCATTCATGAATTTAAATGAGTTAATAAATATCACGTGCTTGTAATTTCAAGAAATGTATGTGTCCTTATGGACTACATAGAATTCATATAGAAACTATTTATGAGTAATTACACTCTTCATTGAAGTCATTTGAATCTATTTTTGAGTCATTTGAATATGGAAATTTCAGAATTAACTTATAATGAATAAAATAAGACTATATAATGTCGGAATTATGTTTAAATTAATATATCAACATAATAAAATTGTGAATCATGGAAAGTTAAAAACATATGATTCTCTCATCATAACTAATAATATCATCCATGAGAAAATTAAAAAAAGTGAGATATAATGTGATGTTGACTCTTCTTTTAATGAAACTCCATATGTTAATTCTATAAAGATAATTTAATAATTCCAACACTATTATATAATTACTAAATTACATTTTAACTATAGTATGATGACAGATGAGTTTTCCACATGTTTATATTTTTGAAAATTCTACTGCATAGTAATGAAATCTTTCCAAGCAATGGATTGAATGATGAAACTAAGAATTATGGATTGACTAGTGAAATTAAAAGAAAACTACTTCTTGGTATAGAAGGATTCATGAATAAATTTAGTTTTTTATTTTCAAATGATCTTCAAATAATATATTTTCGTAATAGAATATTTATATCTGGATAGATATAAGAAAATGAAAATTATGGTATATTTATGATTTTATTTTGGTGAAATACCCACATGAAAGGTTTTAGTGATAAATTCATGAAATATGATATATTCGAATATGTGAGTACAATCATTTTTCTCGATTGACGACTCAATTAATACAATATTAAAATTTTTGGAATATTTAAAAACCTCAATATATATATAAATATACCTATATAAAAAAGTACTATTTTAGTAGAAGAAGTTTTATATCTTCAAATTACACATGATAGAGAATCCGAAAAAGTATTGGGTCTTGGTGAATAAAAAAATTAAATTAGATAAGAATAAGATTATTCAAAACTAACAAGGCTTGATTGTTTTGAAAATATGTAATCCTAAGAATACAGTGGTGAGAAGAATAATAAAAATATAAATAAAGGGTTTCTATATTTTGAGATATATAAGTCCCACATGTTTTGTTATTTAATATAGGAGTAGATTTTTTTGTCTCCATTTCTATATAAATATATATTTCCTTCATGGGTTACTATGTTCTATCTAAAAAAGGAATATTAGATGTAAATTTCCAAGGTAAGATGACCCTATTATAGATTTCTAAGTGGTGGATGTGTTTTTTCTCATTATAACTACTGTTAGATACTAAATCCTTTGGGTGATGATTCATGTAATATGAACCATGGTTAATATGAAGATACATGACCCATTGAATTCTACTTTCACTATGTCCAACCATTGTAAAAATCGGTTTGTGTCCCTTATTATATTTATTTTCTAATTTTTTAGTCATGTTTGAGTATACTTATTCATGTGTGAGAATTAAATCCTATCTGATTATTAGGTTTAGTCTCTAATGTAATTTTTTTAAGAATGTTGTAAAAATGTTTACCTCCCCTCTCAGAATAACTAATTAATCAACTAGTATATACTATATTCATATCCTCAATCAGTTCAAGGAAATTTAATTATATTCCAATACTGGTTCTATAAATATTTTCTTCGAACCGTTTTTATTTATATATCTATCTTTGATATGAAAAATATACATTGAAAATGTTGAATAGTTGAGAATAAATGTTTAAGTGCCATTTATTATCTATCATGATTGTCATAGGGAAATCACATTCATCACTATGTCTTTATTCTGGAAAATTTCTTTTCCTTTATAAAGTTGGTATGGTTTCAAATATATTTATGTTTTCATAAAGGAGAGACCACTATAATAATTTCTATCCATGATATGTAATAAATCCATTTTGAAAAATTCAATCATTCTTTAGTGATTATGTGTAAAAATATTATAATGTGAGAAAATATTATATCTTAAATGTTTATATAATAATTTATTTGAATTTGAAAAATCTATCAAACAAGTGAATCTTTCTATAGAAATATACCACCCTTAGATATAATTCTATTACCTTACTCATGTACATACATAAACCAATTTTTATTTAACAAACCTAAGAGGATAAATTTTTAAAAATATGAGGTACATATAAAAAATTATTTTAGGTGATGTTTTGTGAGTTTTAATTATGACCATACTCATGCTTACCTTAATTTTTATTAACATTAATTGATCCACATTTATAGAAACTCCCTATATTTTATTGATTCTATTATCATAAGGCTATATTTATTATTGAACATAATTCATATAACATAAAAATGGTATATTCAATAGTTTTATCCCTAAGAACATTATCATTGAATATCATGGATATAAATAAATAATTTTTATAAATTTTTCAATTTATATTCTTATAGATTCCAGCATCATATTTGATGTTTCATGTCTTTCATTAAAATAGCATTCACATTTATTCTTCTTGAATTTTACATTTTCTTTTGTAGGATTATTTGGATGTTTTCTACTTTGAGGAATCTGATGGATCCACTCCATATTCCATAAGGGTCCTATATTTATCATCAATAGATTCATTTTCCACAAACTTTATTTCATATTCCTCCAAAATATGTAAGGAGCTGAGAAACATATTTAGGAAATGTATTCCATTTTTTTATATAATGATTAACATTCTCCAATAATGGAGGAACTTTATTAATGATGGTTGTTAAAATGATTGGATTATCCATGTTTATCTTATTTTTCAATATAAGTTCTATAAAGCATTTTAATTTGTAGAATTTATCTTTGATAGATCTTATGGGAATTTTTTTCCTAATAAATAATGTTTATTGCTATGAATTTCCTCAGTAATGAATTTTTATTCATAATAACCTCCTATCACTTCTTCAAGTACTAGGTATTCATATGATTCAAATATATCATTTAAAAACAAATTGAGTATATATACTTGACACATGAGTTCGATGTTCTCCCATGTTTCCCTATGTAAGAAACATGATGTGTTTTACCTTATAATTTGGATAAAATTTGAGATGAGATAAATTATATTTCTTTGATGTTTTCATGAATTAAGAACACCCTATATTGAAACTACATGAAATTATTTAAATCAAATACCTCTATTGTATTGTATTTTGAGAATAATCATATATATGTGTGTGGAATATAGTGTTAATATTATTTTTAATATTAGTGGATAATGTCATGACCATAATTTTTTATGGCTTTAGTTAGAGCTCATTGAGTCACATTACCATGTTTTGTTCCTTATGAATAGAATCCCCCACCAAAATGGTAGTATAATAAATGACCAGTGATTCATTTTTTGAATGTCATTTGAGATCAGTAATCTTTACTTATTCATAGTATAGAGTGTTCTTTTAATTTTCATTGGAAATAAGTTTGTAAAAAATGTATTTTTTTTAAAACAATGTGTTTTTGATTGTTATTGAGGTATTTTTAGGATTTGTAATATTATAGAAATATTAGAGTTTTCAACATTTTTAAAATTTTAATTTTACATCCAATGTAGATTACATTATATAGATATCAAAAAACCTATTTTCTATTATCATCATAACCCTCGTAATAGTGTAGATACATATTCAATAAAGACATATATTTTATAAATTTAATCCTATATATTTGATATCACCCAATAAAATAAATGGATCAGACCCCTAGGAGAAAACATGTCTATAAGATGGTGTGTGATTTAATTGAAGGTCTCAGTCATAACTATTTGGTGAAATGGGATGAGCCTCCAAACACACAAATTTTGTTATGGGCCTAAAACTATGTTACCAAATATTGCAGAACCTCTACTACCCTCATGAAAATATGAATTTTGAAGTGTACAATGACCACTAAATTTTTACAATTGGTTATTTTGTTGGCCCAGACATAGGGATAGTGCGATGTAACATCCCCACTTGATGTTTTTCTTTAGAATTTTTGAATTTAAAAAAATTTAATTTTGTTTTCTTTAACAAATAGGGTCCAATAAATCCCAATTATCAATGAATGATTATAATTTCTTTTGTAAAAGCTAAAAATAAATATTTATAAATATTTTAAAAAACAAATAAAAAAATTAATTATGTACAATTTAAAAACTACTTAAATCACTTTTCTGAAAATAAAAAAAATTGTTGTCTTAGAAATAACTAAAATAAATAAAGACTTCAATCAAATTGAAACATATTATTGTTGAGACAAATAAAATTTTAGTAGATAAATAGCTGGATATTTTATTGAACCTTTAACCATTATTTTCATCCTGATTTTCCTAAAAAATAGATTAAAATTCATGATTTATTTAACAATATCATTAAACGGTTATGGACCTATATCATTTATCCTTTTCTAGATTGTCGAAATAAAAAATTATAATCTAATTCGAGCATCCCCACACCCACATTTTCATAGATTAACCAAAAATTGTTCCAATGTTTCATCTCATGATTTACACCTTCATTCATTATAAGTTTTAAACTCATTATACATTTTTCATGAATAATAGATACAATTTCTCCTTTAGGATATATGATTTTTGTATTCCATTCAGATATATAATTGATTATCCTAAATAAGAAATGTACATTCAAAATTATCACATGTTATGTTGAGTCCCCATCATTGATTAATTAATAATATATAATTCAAGATCTTAACTAAGAATGTTTTGTATCCCAAATCCTCAAAAAGATCATTTTTTGGTTCAGGTGCCAAATTATTACCTCATTTAACAAATTTCAAAATTATGATACAATATTGTATAAATTGAAAAATGTAGATATGTTAGATACCAATGTATCTCAATTATTCATTTTATGATCTATTTTAGTGCCTAGGAAGTATTTTTTGACTACCAAAATGTATATAAACTTGAGACACTAGCGTAGGGTATAATGTTAGATCAAATAAGTGTGATCAAACAGATTTCATTTATATTCACATTATTCACAATGTAAGAAACTCATAATATAGTTTTGTGTCGACTATAAAAGTTTTCTATTTGATTCACAAGATATAACTCTACCTATTTGTGAAAAAACAAAATCACTCATAAATGTTTGATCCACCATATTATTATTTAAATATTCATCAAAAAACTATTATATCATTCTTGAATTTACACTATGAAATATATAGTAATACAAAGTAATGTTATGATATTTGATTACAATATTTTGAACATTCAATTTTGAAAAACCCTTATTACTTTTGTAAAATTTCATCTTTCCAAAAATGTTTTTAATATTAGGTTGTATTCTTGTCATGTCATACACGAGAATCCAAATATCCATTTCCATTTATATATGAGTAATTTCATTACCTGGATTGGTAATAATCCTACTCCTAGATGTGTATAGGGTACAAATCAATGACCAATCTAATTATTTTTATAATATTAATTCTTTATCAATATATTGAGATTGATAAAAGAAATTAAAATTATTTTTCATAATAAATTTTATTAAAAAATGACATTAAAGTCACTTTTTACTACATACAAATTAATATAACTAAAATAAACACATCCTAAATTATAAGAATAAAATTTCTTCCAAATATTATCTTGACATAAATATATAATAAGATAACTATTGTATTGGGTGAGTATCTTAATAGCGGTTTAATTAAGTACCCAATAAACTTTTATATCTAAAATAGTTTTAAATAAAATCCCCTAGTTTAAATAAAAATATCCTTGCCAATCAAAATAAAATATTTATATATGTTCCGATGGTATAATGATTTATAAAAGAATGATTTTGTCTCAGTTTTAACAATTATGAAAACTATTATATCTTTTTAAAATCAATTTACATAATAAAATACATATATAAAAACTAAATAATACTAACTACCGAAGTAGTGGTTTCATTAATAGTTTAAAAAAATCACATTAAAGAATTGGAAATTAAATAGAGCATATTAAATACAAGAGGTTCAATCTCAATCTGAGACAAAATCTTATCCTCTTGGAAATCATATTCTACCAAGATGAATATATAAAATATCACATTATCCAAAAAAATGAATCATGTAAACAATCTAAAAGCTATCCAGGTCACACATGGACCTCTTCCAAAAATCCTAAGGGGAAAAAATAAACAAGGGTAATGTAGGGATATCTTTCACAACACCTTGGGAAAAATAGTTTAGAGTCTTTAAGAATATATAAAGTTTATTATAGATAAAGATCATGAGTAATTTTGGAATAAATTTACTTGGTAAACAATACATATAATTATGTAAGGAAAGTAGACTAAAAGGGATAATAAAATTATATAGAATGACTGTGTTTCTCTATTGGATATACACTAAATCTCTTCAACCCTTGAAAATATCTTAAAATTATTATAAAATCATGTTTTATAAATTCAATGAAAAATAGATTGTTGTGAACTATTTTTTTTTATGATTTGAGATAGACATAAATGTTTGATGGGATCCACTTTCTCACAGTTAGGTAGGAAGGAAACATGCATTGTGTATGCTCCCAACAAGTAGGAAAATTTATGTCTCTATAAAAATCTTTGTATTTAACCACCTATCTATTATCTCTCTACTACACTAACACAGGGGAGTTTATAACTTCTTTTAAACAACATCATATTGGGAGAGTCTTACAGATCCTCTGCTCCTCATACTGGACAACTGAAACTTTCTTTAATTAAACCCTACAATATTTTAAAAACAATAATAAAAATAAATATTGGAATTAAATTCCATAATACAATCTTAAGTCATACTTAATTAAAAAATAAAAAAAAAGTGACAGTGACTCCATTGAACGATGATATAATCTATAGCAGTGATTCATACTGATAGTGAATGATGTTAGTGGTCAGACATTTCAATAGTGAGTTAGTTTGATGGTAGGCCATACTCAATAGTGACTCACCTCAAGGTTTGTTCATTACAATAATTTGAAAAAAATATTCTATGATGGTAGTTCATCTCAATAAATATACAACTATGGAGGTTCCATGATTTGATGGAAGGTCATCCTCAATGGTAACTTAGGTTTGGTGGTGCGTCATTTCAACCCATAACCAAATTTTTATCCAAGAAGTGACTTGACACCAATGGTAGATGTTTACAACATATATCCATGTTTCTTGATCAATAGTGAGCTATATCTTAGTGGTAAGACCTTCCAATACTTAGCCAAAATTACATTGATCAGCTCTAATAATAGTTGTGTCCCATACCTAGAAAAACTTCTCACCATCAATGATGATTCGACCCTGGCGATGACTAATATTCAATGGTTAGTCGACCCAAGTCATTACCAAAATTTCACTAATCTGTCTAATATTATAAAATTCAACTATAAAAAATAAAACTTATTAGTAATATAAGAATACTGATTTTATTATTATTAAAACAAGGGTTCCAACGATCTTCCCCTTTTGATGATCAAAAATCATGGGTTTTTATAAACAGTGGCATCAAATGTAAAAACCGACATTGAGTATCAAAGTAAACTAGATAGTAATGAGGGTCAAATAAAAGATGATATTAATGAAGTAATCATACATGTATGGAAATTATTTTTCATCTGGTATAAAATAAATATTTTTTTATAAATAAATTAGATAAATAAATTCCATATAATATTTCCCCCCCATTTCTGATTATCAAAATGAAAGAATAAAACATTAAATAAAAAATAGAATATGATTCATATAATTACAATTTAAAAAGATAATAAATGTACATAAAACGTACATAAAAAGGATATATAAAATATCCTCATCATAGGAAAAAAGTTTTACTCTTCTCAGGTTGGTTTTATGGAACAAAAAATTATTCTCCCTTCCTAATGTCTAAAGAAGAAGGATTAGCATGTGTGGTTAGAGGAACTCGACGGATAGTAGTTAGAAAATCTATGAGAGAATGAGTCTATCTAATGATAATTAATCTTGACTTATGAATTTATTCTGGGTGGGGGATATATAAAAATATTAAAAATGAAATATTAGAAAATTGTGGGGATCTATACTGATACCTATAATGAATTACTCATGATTAGAAAATGGAGGTGTCTGATGGGTAGTAACAAGAATGGAATCTTGAGCCACATTATAAATTTCAGAATCATGAAAAAGTGTATCATAATATTTATTAAATACATAATTAAATTTCCACCAATATACATATACTTGAATAAATCTTACTTGTTTTACATAAACAAATTAAGTGCTGGAGTCATAAACATTAACTAATATACTTTTCCTTGAAACTCTTATGTAATTGGAGGCATCCAATAATTCTCTTTAAAAAACATGAAATTATAATTCAACTCATGCTTAGAATAAAATATGAGATATATAAAACATAATTAATTTTATGACGGTCCCTACTTAAAAATTTATATCATTCTTCTATTCCCTACCAATTATATAAAAATGGTCTCTATTATGCCTGATGTTTCTCAAATTTTTATGATGGAGGTCTAGAATATCAACTTAAGTAGTACCATCACAAAATTATTCTCTGAATCCATATCTGATCAAGTAATCATCAAAACATACTGGTGGATAACTTTATAAAGAAGTGATATAAGTATGTTTATCCCTCATCTATAAAAAATCATTCATGTATTATATAAAAGAATACATCATCTTCTCAACTTTAGATTATAGATCATCTAGCTCACATTCCAAAAATGTGTTTTCCACTTATATTTCTAAAATATAAATCATGATTTTGGGTTGACAATGATGAATAAGAATACCCAAAAAATTTATTGCATCCTTATTACTGAGGTTAGTAACCAAGGAAGCCCTATTTTGCATTAAAAAATTTTAAACCAGAGAGAATAGTTTCTCTTATGGAATATGCATCAGATCATGGGACCACATCCACTGGCACTAAATGAACAATAGGTGTAGAAACGCTTTCACAATCAAACCACTTCAACTCACCAGCATCATCAATCTAATCAACCAATGGTCCCTCGATATCCCTTTGTTCTCTAATAATAGGTCCATCATGCATTGGTTAGATACCATCCTTATTAGAAAACATATTACATTCCTAAAATATTGGTTCTATTCAACTGAAAGGAAGATATACCATGATATTTTTCATCATGATAACCTGTATCTATCGATACATCCCCAAAAGTTATAACACTCATATGCACAATAGATATTTACACATCAAATATTTTCATAATAGAAGAAGGATCAACATCCATCTTCTCAGCAGTAGACTATTCATGAATCTTTTGAACATTATCTACAAAAAAATAAGGTCTCCCCCAATTGAACGATCGACTAGATAACTTTCCATACGTGAGAATTTAAACTGCTCAACTGATGCGTCCATCCACTACATTGAGGATATATATACATCTTAAAAAATGTTGGGTCTCTCCATAAATCTTGAAATAGACAAATGTGAAGAATAGATATGTTTATGAGGAATCGTGACATCATCAGAAACAACTTGGCCATAAACAACATCATAACCTTAATCACTATCACTTACATCTTTCTATCCATTTCCATCTCTTTTTACTACATATTACCCATATTCTCCTCCACTTTCTACATCATAGTATTCTTCATCCTCTTCACTATTTTTTGAATTTTCATTATCTTAATAATATTTGGAGGATCTCTTTAACAAATTAATCACCATATATTTTTGTTTCTCCTTCTTCACTACCATCAATTTTTAGTTTCCCTATAACAGGATGAGATTTAGGTGGACTGGGTGAAGCTAAATATACCAAAAGAGAACTTTTGGATAGGTCCTAATCGATTACATTTTCAAAATGAAACTCTTTCTCTTCATTAAGAGAGATAACAACTTCATCTGGCTCTAAGATATTTTCAATATGATTATTTGATCTAGATGTATGAATAACTTAATTGATTTCATCATAAATCCTTTCACCATCTTACACCCATTTAATCATCAAATTATTCCAACTAACATTCATCCTTTTAAAAATTTCCTTGTAATGGAGATACCACCAAATTTCACTACAAATTATTTATCATCATTAACTAGACCTTTGGATTTTATCATTTCTGAAAAAACATTGGGTTGGTTAAATAATAGGATCTTGATGAAGGATTTCACATATCCATATTGTGAGTATTGAGGTATCTAAAAAGGATTATCTTATCTCCTCTATTCACATAACATAGAAGATGAAAAACATGATGCCTTATTGTAAAAATGAAACCCGTCCTTGGTAAAAGAATATGTTAGATAATCTTGTTGTGAAACTGACATTCCCCACCATGATCTATAGAAACTGGACTTCTCACAATATGACATCATTTTAACTCTTCCAAAATATGTTCCAAAAAAAGTATCTCTAGATTTTGGAATAGTCTGTTTATAATCCTTTGTGACTCCATCATGAAGAACTTTTAAACATCATGCCCATTTCTTCTTAGAGAACACCAATTTTTGGCCTTTTATTATACATCTCACCCAATATTATTTTTCTTTAAAATATATACTAAAAAATGGTATAACTAGTGCTCTAACCAAAGATAAAAGGGTCTATGATTTGAAGAAGCCCATTACATCAATCCCTGGTTTTGTAGAAATTTGTGTTCCAAATACTTTCTTGATATTACCCATCATTCATGAACATATTTCTCAGGTATCAAAAATCTAATCACAAGATCATCATTTACTTATCAAAATTAAATTGAATGACTAGACCCACATCTCTTCTTCTTTAAAGGAAACAACATGCGTAGAGAAGAAACCAAATATTGATTCACTATAACCATGGTTATTAGATAATAAGTCTTGGGATAACAAATCAAATGGTTGATTTTTTGGAGAGAAATGGATGCAACATGGACTGAGTGAAAAGGTGTGAGGGATAGAGCTTTTGGATTTCACAAAACGCCTCATTTATATCATTTAGGGATTTTAGGGATTCATAAAATTGAAATAAAATTATAATCAAAATATGGATTAAATAAATATCTAATAAGAAAAAATAATATAGAAATTAAACATAAAAAAATAAAGAAAATTTTAAAAGGAAAACTATTTATAGTATTGAGTAATTCCAGTGGTATGGAAAAACCAACGGTAGGTAATATACAATGGTGAATAAAACTCAATGGTGGGTAAAAATCAACAGTGAGTAAAACTAAGTGGTTGGTAAAACTCACTAGATGGTAAAACTCAATGGTGGGTAATACTCAATGTTGGGTCCCATAAAAATTAATCTTATCGAAAATTAATCATTCATAATTCATGGTTTATGCATATAATAAAATTTCTTTGTGAATGCTATAAATATTATGTCCATTTCCCATATATTCTAGAGTTATATCACCCTATTGAAAATAATCTCTCAAACATGATGAATTACATAAATGTGTTGTTTTCTAGAATGAGATAGAGGGTTTATAGAAATTTTTATAGCACCTATATTGTAAAACATTATATGGACACAAGATAATTAAAATCAATATTTTAGTAATGTTTATATTATCTTTAAAATCAGAGCACATCAACTTACATAAACTATGTATTCATATTCAGAAGTAGAGAGTGAAACATAAACTTATTTCTTACTACACTATGAAAAAATATACTTTCCCAAACAATGGAAATTTCTAGAGGTGATTTTTTTATCTAACTTGGAACAAATATAATTAACTTCTGAATAACAAAATAAATCAAAAAGATCTCCATTAAGGTTGAAAGTTCATTAATTTGTTTTATTATTGAGGTGTTTAATAATAATTTTTATAAAATATATGGGTGACTCTTTTGGGTGTTCTGTAAAATGACCACACTTACACACACAAAACATGATGTCAAGTCGATTGGAAGTTAAGTAGAGAAGTCTTCCAAACATACGTCTATAACTGATTTGATCAATTGATTTCCCAACTTCATTGAGATCCAATTTCATGGAAATAATATTTGGATTCTCACTAATATTCGTTCTATCCTAATTAAAGTGCTTTAAAGGCATTTAGTATATTTAGTCTATTTTAAAATAATTCATTCATTATTTTAAAAGTTTATAGAACAAAGAATTAATTTTTGTTTATGGATTAAACTGATATCAAACTCAATTTGCATCATTTTTTTAAAATTAATTACATAAATAATTATTAGAATATCCACAAATAATTTCATATACATAAATTTTGACAACAAAAACATCATTTGAAATTAGTTTTTTTAAAATAGAGTAGGACCAACTATGCCTTTTCAAAATCCTTTTGAAAAAAGAATTTATATAAGACTATCACACCAAGCTCTAGGATCTTGGTTCAAATCATAAAAATATTTTTTTACATGAGAATAATATTTGGTAAATGAGGATTTTTAAATTCCTAGGAGTTTTTAAAAATACATCATCAACTATATACCCATTTATAAATTCACTTATTTCATCCATTTAATATAGTTTGAAACATATATTTTCTATTTATTCAAATAGTATTCAAATTACTTTAATTCTTACAATAGGTGAAAATGCCTATTCACAGCCTGTACATTATTCTTGATTATACCCTTTTGCAACTAGTATTCATTTATTCCTCTCTATTGTGAATGATTCATCAAATCTTGTTTCTAAACCAACATTTAATGAATATTGTCATGTTGTATTTGGTTCTATCAACATGTTCCCGACATTGGTTTCCATAAAACTAATTATGTTCATATTGTGTAGACAATAGACAAAATCGATCATTAATTTCATCATTGATGTTTTTAGGTTTATGATGTGTTAATAATATTTGATGTGCAACCTAGTATTAATTATAATATCTAGTTTTTGTAACACTATCTATGTCTTTAACAATAACATCTAACAGATGTTATTTATGTGTATTAACATCTCTATAAAAAGAAGGGATTCTCAACAAAGGGTACTCCATAGGTTCTAGTTCAGGATCATCATGTTACTTATAATTGGATTATTTTTATACATTGATTATAGTAGACTAAGTGTGTTTATAATTTATGTTCAAATTGAAAAAATTCATTGTAAATGTTTTCTAAAGGGTTCTTAGGTTAACATGAATCTATCTTATAAAATTTTAAATGAAGAAACTGTTCCACAATCTAGGTTCTTTTTTTAAAAACTCTATTGGATTTACTATATGTATAATAGCCTTTGAAAATTTTTTCATCCATTTTGGATGTGAAATCATCCATACTAATCTTAGTATTTCGAATAAAAACATAGCATTTAAAAAAAAAGCAATTAACCTTAGATTTTATATGACTCAAAATTTCATAAGTGGTTTTCTTTAATAAAGGACTAATGAAATCTATATAGATTATATTTCATGTAGTGTTCAATACCTCTTCCAAAATGTAGAAAGATATGTCAAATTCGTTAACCATATTCTAAGATATCACTTGAAGTATTCTAATTCTTCTTTCTAAAACTCCATTCCCCTATGGATTCCAAGGAGTATATAATTTATGACTTTATCCATTTTTAAAGAAAATGGATTCAATGTTTTTATTATCACGTTCAAGTACATGGTCACTTATTGAAGTATTAATTCTTTTTCAACATATGTTAACAATAGATTTAGTATAAATTGTAAAATTAAAACATAGTTTAATTTTGTAAGATAAAAATAATACCCAAGTATACCTAAAAAGGTCATCTACAACTATATAAAAATAGTGATTTACAGTTAAGCGATAAAATATAAATGCTCCAAATATATCCATGTGAACCAAAAAAATAGGTTTAGAATTTGAATATTCATTCTCTAATTTAAGAGAAATTTTGTGTTATTTCCCTTTTTGACAGTGGTTACAAACATTGTCATTTGGGAATTAGAATCTTGGTAGATTCTATACTAACCCTTTCATAGTGATATTTATATCTAAGTGAATGTTATAGTTTCCTAGTATCCTTTTCAAAATCCACATTTATCTATGAAAATCACTCTACTTAATTTTTTTATAAATTATAAAATCAAGATTAACAATATAAAATTATCATTTATTAAAGAACTAAACACTAAATAATTTTTTGAATTAAAATTAGTTCAAAAATATTTATGAAATATTATATGAAAACCATCATCACATAATTTTTAATTTATATGTAAAATATATTTTAAACCATTTATAATGTTTATAGAATTTAAAAATGAGTTACTTTACCGATTTGGAAATTGACAATGATATTTCTTTTTGTATTTTCACCAAAGGTCAAATTACCACCACTAACGTTTATGTGGTACTTTAAGCTTATGTAGTCTCCTATCATATGATAGGAAGAGCTTTTTATCCTATAACCACATATTTTTGAAGGAAATTTTTAAATAGGATCCCTAAAAAACATTGTTTATATGAGAAATAATTTTGGTACCAAAATTTTATCTGGTCAAAAAATGTTAGAGATTAAGGACATTAGAACCCATATTTTATTAATATGTTTACTATAAGAATATTTAAATCTTTTTGAAATAAAAACATTTTTATATGCATTTCAAAATAACTTGATATTGAATTTTCATATTTTCACATCAGAATAAATGTTTTCTTATCAACTATTCACTCTCTATATTGATGACCTATACATGTAATATATTTAGGTGAAATTTGATTTTTTGATCTTTGAGTAAGATTTTAACTTACTTTTTTAAGTATTCATAATAATTTATTTAGTATCACATATAAAAATTTGTTTTTATTATTTTATTTTAATAATTTATCATTATTCACGTTCTCTATAGTAATATCAGTTTAAACTTCAATGAAAAAACCTACAGTTTCCTCACAATTTTTTATTCATCTTAATTTTCATTAATGTTATCCTAAAGAATATTGTATTATTCAATAATTTATTATATATTCATATAATAATAATCTTCATTTTGAGATTGATCCAAATTAAGTACTAGATATACAACTTTTACATCACATAAGTTTTTCATGAAGCACGTGTTAGCTCAGTTAGGATTTTCTTCTACCGTTGAATTTGAGTCACTAGAGCTTTCCTTAGACGAACTCTATGTGGAATTTATTCATTTATTTTATTTTATATATTTTAATAATACTTTTTCTTATATTACAACTTATTACTACTTTATTTATCATTTTATTTCTTATATTCATAACATTTTATCTCATTTATGTAGTCATCTATTTTACATTCATTTTCAATGTTCCTCATTATTCATACATAACATTATAACTAAATTATTTAATGAATGTATTTTTCTTATAAAAATTATTAATCCTTTTGGCCATATGGTTCATTTTAGCATCACTATAAGTGCATGATTCTTTATCATTTGATCTATCTTATGGATCATTTTCTTGTCTTTCTGTTTTGATGTCATAGAATTAAATACTATATATTATATATTTGGTTCATCACATTATAAATATTTTACCTTAAGATCATATTCATACAACCTCAAAATCCAATTAAATTCCTTGACATGTAGTTTATTCATGTTGTAGTATTCACTTATTGATCTATAAGTCACTCTCCATCTTCCATGTAGAGAACTCAGTAGTCACATTATTTGATCATTATTAGACACTAGATTTCATAAAGATGTCATTATATTCACTATATAATTTAAAATGACACACATATCATAAATTAGAAAAAAAATTCATCATAAAATTATCATATTTAATAGTGTATGTGTTCAGTCTCGTTTCATTAATATTAGTAGTTCCTTCACGAGAAATATCTAATGTATCCTAAATTTGATATTTAATTTTACTAGGATACATCCTTTAAATTATTAATCTCCTAAATCACAGTATATATAAATCATAGCATTGAAATTTAGACTATAATAAATTTTAATATCATCATCCCAATTATTTCTAGAAAACATATGTAATTTATTTCTTCCTTTATAACAGACATAGTTTTAAAATAAAGTTCTTTAATATGAATTTTCGTCATTATAATTCATTTAGAATAGTTATTTATATTAAATTAAAGAGTTATATTTATAGAAAAAACCTATTGACTGTTATATATATAGATAATTAAATTTATAAATAATATAATTTTAATATAATTAAAAAACAACTAAAATCATATTTGAAAATATTTTGAGAACCTCTGATACCAAATATGGTTTAGAGTGAGTATTTAAATAGGAGTTGAATTGAGTAACCAATTAATATTTATATATAAAATAGGTTTAAATAAAATTCTCATTTTTAATGAAAAACAACCCAGTTAATCAAAATAATAGATTGATATAATTTAGAATTTTTTAATAGATTTATAAAATATTGATTATATCTCAGTTACAATAACTATGAAAAATATTTTTTATTTTCTAATAAATATACATAATCAAAACCTTAAATAATTATAAATTAATAGTAAATTTCATATTAGTGAAATTATTTATAATTTAAAACAAATTTATTTTAATTCATATAAATAATACAAAACAAAAAAACGCAATGGAATAAATAAAATAGGTTTAGTCACAAGGCGATACTTAATACCCTCCAAATTGAAATCAACTGCTTCCATGTGAATTATATAAAACAATAATTTATCCACAACTTGGAGTGGGTATAAAACCAAAAATATATCTAAGCCACATAGTTACCTCTTCCACAATACCCCTAGGAATAAAATAAACACATCACACATATAGACATCTTCCAGAAAACCGTGAAAAAACCTGAGTATGGAGAGGTTAAAAAGATATCAAGTATGTTCCAAATATGGCACATGAATTACTGTGTATTAAACCAATTGAGTAAACCACATTTCTCATAATTTAAGGAAAATATAAATAAATAGAAATTAAATGATTTTAGAATGGTTTTGTTGCTATGTCTGATATTCTATGAATCTCAAGAATCATTAAATGTATCTTGAATTAAATCTCAGGTTGTGTTTCTAAAAATCGTAGGAAAATAGAGTGTCATGAAATATGTTTTTCCCTGACTATGGGATGGATCATAATGTTTGATTTTCACTACATTCACACAGTCAGGTGTGTAGGAAAGATGTAGTGTGTAAGCTCTTAGCAAGTGGAACACTTCACGTGGCTGTGAATATCTCTGTATGTAATAGTGTGTCTATTATCATTCTATATTAATCGCATTAGGGAGTATGAAAATCATTTTAAAGAAAATAATTTTGGTAGAATCATCAAGATCCTATGCTCCTTGTATTGAAAAATGAAACACACATTAACGCATCCCTATAATAGTTTAAGAACAATAAATAAAATAACTCTGTGCATTAAATTCCATAATATATCGCTTAGAAGTATTTAATTCAAAAAATCGAAAACATTTATGGTGACTCCATTGAGTGGGGAGACAATCCATGGAAGTGAGTCATCCCAATAGTCACTTATGTTGGTATTGGTACATGCCAATGGTGAGTGAGGATGAGTGTAGGTCATCCTCAATAGTGACTCATATCAGCGGTAGTTAATTCAATTAAATTGATATAATTCCACTTTTATGGTAGGTAATCTGAGTACATATACCATTCTATAAAGGCCAAGATCTGGCAAATGTTCATCCCCAATGTTAACTTAGGTATGGCAATAGGTCTTTCCGACACTTATCCAAATATTTATCCAGGCGGTGAATCCTCTCTGAGAGTAGCTATTTCAAACTATTATTCAAATTTCATGGTTCAAGGTGGATTCATCTCCCTGTGGTATGTCTTTCCCATATATAGGAAAATTTTATAGGTTATCTCTTATGGTCATTTTTTCCCATACATATCAAAAAAATTCATCCTCAATGGAGAGGCATCCCTATAGATGACTTATCTTGGACATTTATTATTTAATAGACTTAACCAAATTTTCTTTATTCCATCATATATTTTAAAGTGATTCTATAAATCATAAAATACATTAGTAAAAAAAATAAATATGACTTTTTTTTCATTAAAACAAGGGTGGGCCAATAACCTCAAATTATCTATTGTGAAACCTATTATAAAACACCTATCAGCAAGGTAAAATAAATATACATTTTCTAAAACGTCATCAAAACATTTTTCATTCCATTTTATTGAGATTTTCTAAACCATATGGGCTCCATTACAATTTTTAACCCTTATTTTTTTAAGCAATTATTAGTCCTTTTAATAGTTAAATATATATTACATTATCTAACTCATAATTTTGGGTAGATGTCAAAAAATTCATTTTAAAATTTGGTAAATTTTAACAAGAATAAAATATGGTAAGAATTATAATAGAATTAGTCTTTGAAACTGGTGCATAAAAATGAAAACAATAGATTCCATTGATTTGATTAAAAACCTGGGTGAAAAATCTAGATTTATATGTTTCAAAAGTAATTTCAACATTTCATTTTATTCTAAATGACAATATGCAACCTACAAACTGTAAATCAGGGGGAGATTAAATAATATTTATGTATGAAACCGTTTAATGGAGTATGTTTCATCATTTATAACTCATTTAGATGATATGTAAGAGAAGATGTAAAAATAACTTTGAATTGATTTTTTGTATTAGAACCAATATTGAAAAAGATGTATTTTGTGAAAAAATAAAATAACTAGTATCTTAAGATTGATTGATAGATAAATTGGATTTATATAACTTAGGTATCCAGGTTTTTTTAAAATATAAGCCACCTCTATGATATATTCATATGACAACCATTTATTTGATCCATATTTATGTCTTTGGAATTTATTAGGTGAAGATGTAAAACAAGATTCATGAATAATAACCACATTCCATTTAACAACTATATTTGAAATAAATCGATATTTTACAACGATGAATTTGAAATATTTTTAATTCTATTCATATCAAATAACTATTCCATTAATATCTCATTTTTCCCACTTTTCTATTTTGGGTTTATCTAGATGATGAATTTTGTGACAACCCAAAACCATTATATAAATTAATTTTGGTTTTATATACTTCAATAATTCATATCTTGTTATAGATCTCAAAATTTTTGGAACACTTTTTTATTAGTTCATTACAATTAATAATTCATCTCCCCAGAATCCACTTGAGTGACCTGATATTGGCATCAAGCATTTAACTATTTCCATCAATGTTCTATTTTATCTCTCATCTATAATATTATTTTGAGGTACATAGTGTGTATATGATCATTTATAGTAAGTATTAATTCATAAATTAATGTTCAATAATATCAAAATCCACCTTTAGTTTCAAGGAATGTAATTATAAACCCACATTTCCTTCTAACCACATTTTTATTGACACTAAATATATTTGTATGATCATATTGGTTTTGAAAATATAGAAAAAAATAATGAATAATCTATAATAATTAGGTAAAAAGTCACTTTTATTACATATGGTGGTTGTAGAATGAATATCACATACTTCACTCAATATTAATTTTATAAAATCATGTTTCCTTTATATTAATTAAAAATGGTTATTAATTGTTTTATTTTCCATTTAACAAATCTATTTATGATCAATTCGATCTATCATAGGTAATGATTCAATTTCTTACATATTCAAAATGGTTTTATGATTTATGTGACATAATAGACTATTTCATAAAAAATATTCTATAAAGTTAGTAGAAACAACATTTTTATTTAAATTAAATAAAATATTATATAAGTTGAATTTTCTAATAAATATCACTCCCCTATACATAGTAAAGTTATATTCCTCAAATAATGTCACTAAAAACCTTTATTGTAGCAATAAAATCATTCCACTAATAATTGATACCCTCAATTATATTTTCTTCGGATATCATGGAAAGAAAGATATCCCTTGAAGCATTGTTCTTATTTGTATTTTTTATGGATTCATTTTTCACATGTTATATATCCTTGCTTTCCTAAAAAATAGTGTTCTCGTTTATTCTTCTTTAATATGAAAACTCAATTTGAATAATGGTATGGATGTTTTACCCATTTTTGGATCTATATTTAACCTCTCCCACCACTATAAGGAATTTGGATTTTTTATTATAAGTTTCAATTTCTACAAAATGTTTTCACATTCCTCATCAATTTTTAAGTAGATTAGAAACTACATGATGTGAATATATTCTGTATTATATGATATATAATTATTAACTACATTATAAGTATGGGTTTTTGTTTATATGTTCTATTTGACAATGATTGAATCGTTATTGTTCAACTAATCATGTTTTAGATATTTTGATATTTTTGGAGTTTCATAGATTTTCTCTATGATAGATCTATAATATGAAATTTTAAATGAAATGAAATTAATTATTTGGAATTTATTTCATGTCATATCATTGATATTTTATTTCAGTTCCAGACACTCTGATGTTTTATTTTCCATTTGGAGGTTTTTGAAAGGGTCCAAGAGATTAACAACTGATACACTGAGTATCTGTCCTCGACACATCAGATTACCAATCAATATTATCCTTATGTAAAAAACATGTCGTTTTACATATATATATTTGGATGTATAAAGAGTTTTGAGAAAATAATCAAATTTTAGAGTTTCCATAATAAAAATGTTTCTCTTTACCAACTCTAGAAATTGTTTCCAAAATATTTCTCATCATTCACCATATTATTCAACATCATGATATCCATGTTGATGATATATACTCTTAACAATATTAGTGATATTGGTGGGTATGTTTTTGGCCATTAGTGAGGACGGTAGTTTACTGAGATCACAATGGAATATTAATATGTTTATATAAAAATTATTATATTCACTCCCACCAATTCGGTAGTTCAATGGGTTTCACCATATTCTGTATTGGGATACAATGTTGGCTCGATACCCAACACATTTTAATAGTGGAAATTATTTAATTAAATAAGATTAAATTTTTATATATCCTTAAATAAAAAATATAATAAATAGTGATTTCCACAATATATATTATAATTAGTATAAAAATCATTGATATTTTATGATTATTAAATAGGACCATTAAAACTTAGTAGTTAAATTAGTTGTTATTAAGTAATCATATTAAGAGAATCAATAAAATAAGCAGGGAGAAATTTTATCCAAAAGAAGAAGTATTCCATATGAATACAAATTGTTTTTGTTCAGAAGGGTGGTATCATTTATAGTGTATCCTGTTGATGTTTCCCAATCCAAAATTGAATAATTATTGTATGATTGGAATTATATGTGAGCAAATGTCAAGTTTATTTTAATTTCTATGATATCAATTTTAGTGGATCACTAACCTTGAATAAAACTAGAGGTTATCTAATTATTAGGTATTTAATAAATATCATTAGGGGTTTTGTAATAAAATATTTTGATTATATAAATATATGAAAAAATAATTATATATTTATATATATCATAAAATTTTATACGTTTCATAAGGTCATTTTTTCTCAATTCACTTTATACAAAAAATAATATTCACAAAATTTGAATTTTACTCTAATAATCTATGTTTATTTTTGTTGAATAATATATATATATATATATATATATATATATATTAATAATATGATATCTCTATATTAATTATAAAATTATTGGATATTGAATGGTAAATATAACAACATTGTTTTCTAATGAAATCATATTTTCCCTATAGTTTATGTTTTAATAAAAAATTTAATTTATCAATACTACTATGAATTTTTTTTTAAAAAACGTTGTTTTTTTCATTATCATTCAAATAATATCTTATATAGAATTTAAAAAAAATCAAAAAATATTTATTTTTTGGTGAGGAGTGAAAAATGATGTGCTTAAAAATTACAAAACATTTATGACATTATTAGTATAAAATTAGGAAATTTATTTTTAGTGAACCATTATATGTGACCATAAAAGGTATTTAAAAGTGAATATATTTTATTATTTTTTTAAATTTATAAACCCATATTTGAATTTTTAGAACAGATTTTATATTTTACATTAAATTGTTTTAATACATTATATATTATTATTTTAAAATTATTTCTGTTCAATTTAATAAATTTAACCTTCATAAGTAGATTTAAACATTTGGAATCATTATGATGAAATTATATAATGATAAAAATTTTATTTTTGAAAATAAAAAACATATTACCCATATAAAGACTAGTTTCTGTGGTGAAAATAAGAATTGTACATATGATAAACCTAATAGATAAAGGGTCTAACATTGAAAAAGAATATATCTAATTGAGTTTTGATGATTTCAGTGACATTATATCATATATTTTAAATTACATCACAATTTTTTAGAAACATTATAAGAGTTCGAAAATCCATTATGGGTAGGTTTTGGGTATTTACAAAAATACCATTCATTTTAACTTATTAAAGAGGCAATCCTCCCCTAAAATACTTTAAAAAAAATCAAATTACATCATGAAAAAACCAACCACATATTCTCATCCACCCTAATATACACTAGAAATAGTATTTAGTATTCTCAAAAGACCTTCTATTAAAGGGGTATCCCATTCAAAATTCATATAATATAGGGAGTTAGTAATAGATATCTAACAAATCCTTCCTCTTTTATATATATTTATATGCATTTCATATTCATAAAATTTATTTTCACCATGTTAAGAAGATATAGTTAGTCTAATTAATATAATTATATGTTACTATGTTAATGGTGTGGGCATTAAATATCATTGCATTTTTATTACAAAAAATGAAACCATTTACTATGCATTGTATGAACTAAGACCTCCACAAACGGTATTGTTTTTATTTCGAAATCAATCTAACACAGATGTTCCTAATGTATAATTTAATAAATATCATAGTTATATATAACATATTTCATATTAAAAAATGGAAAAACATATTATAAATGTTGTTGTGGATAATCTTCAAAGGCTGATCACGTTATTTCTATTCAAGAAGACCTCTCACTCTATCAAATTTCTATGATATATGTTATATAAGATAGTAAGTGGCATGAAATCCTAAAATGGATTATATATTATCAAAATATGTGGTTTCATACTCCGCTAGACAAAAAAATTGATATGTTCCAAAACCGGTAGTGAATTATATGACCATAGTCACACATCTAGGTAAGCTAAAGACTACCTACCTGCAAAAAGTTCTATTGGGTGATAGTGGAGAGACAATATATTATGATTATGATGGTAATAAAAATGATGGTGGTTATGATTATAATGGTAATGATAACGTTTTCAGAATAATAATCCTAACTTAATGTAAAATAAAAATATAGTTGTTTCGTTACATCTTTACTATCCAATTATAGTCATACAGACAAAAAGATCTCTAATCGGATAATCGCATAAAAATACATGAATAATGAAAAAGTAACATACAAAAAACACTATGGAAGAACCCTAAACATCTAAAAATTAAATGATAATATCAATAAATATCTGTAATTCTAGCTCTACTAGGTTCTAGATATAAACAATTTTCTAATTTCTATACACAAATCCATAATGTCAGCACATATCCTAGAGGCCCTATATAGTGCGTGAGAAAAAAAATAAACAGTCCACAAAAAACGTACCCCAATATTAAAACCTTACGTATAAAATTTTATGTAAAATATTTAAATATAATGTAGTTAATATTATATCAGACAACATTACCCCCTTATTCTCATCAACCACGATTGACACATGAACTACCTGACCAAGTGCATGAGTGGAATGATAAATCCATCAACCAATATACCAAAAAACATCTCAACCATAAAATACATTATTTTTTATTTATATTTACAGGCTAACCAAAACTAAATGATTTTCCTATATTATGTTTATTCATAAAAGAAACATTTAAAAGCCTTTTAACATATCCAAATAATATCCACAACCATTACCTATATCAGATAAACAACCAAAGGATTTTAGGGAATGGTGATACTGGTTCATATATATTTATAGCCTAATGAACCACAAATAAATAGAGATCCCTAACACCCATCAGATGGTACCATCTATCTTAATCTATGGAATTATAAATGGGGTACCTACTCAATAAAAATGGTAAACACCATCCCTTATACCACTTAATCTATTAAGGTATCCACCCATTACATGACTTGAACTCTACCTCAATATTCCATCCATGGGTGTACATTACCTTGAAAGACCCATTATCCAACCATGGTGAGTGACATCCCCAACATACAATAAAACACATCTGAAAAACCTATATCAACACCTATAACCATGTTTCCAAACTACCATAGAGACTAACACAGTTTTATTGAAAATGGATAACCATGTTTCCTTACATCCAATGATAAGTATAACCAAAAAACATGTAGTCGACACCCAACACAGTTCTATAGACCCATATCATACCACATATCTTGAAAAAAAATTCCATAACATGTATTATCAACCCCAACATACCAAGGAATCAAATATCAAACATTTCATGCCTCTCTAGTATCAACAACACCATTTCATAGATTAGACCAACATACGGTATCTCCATGGAATATATAGAAATATATTTAGTTCACAAAATCTATTTCTCATATCACCAAATTATGTTCATGTACCACATATCATAGTGAACATATATAATTTATGAATAATACATCTGCCACACCGTTTTATTTTTTAGGACTCTACTAATTTAGAATAATTGAATAGTTTAGTTTTAATTAAAATATTTTCAAAATAAGTAAAACTCCCCAAAATTAATGTTCTTCATATAGTGATAAAAAAATATAGATAAATATAAATATTCCTCATATATTGAATGTTATCCTTACCCATATATCCCTAATAATTTTTATGATATGTGATTCTGAAAACAAATGATAGAGATCTAAATCATATAAGAATATAGGGAGAGGAAGGGGTATTTAATTATTTTATACAATTGGGGAAAGTGGGATACCTAATTTCCTATGAAATAAATGATATATTCATTATTAAATTATTTAAGAACATTTAAGGATCATTGTTCATCTATGATTTTTTTGGAAACCCTTACATTATAATTATCTTACTTATTAATCCATGAACATTAAAATAACATTAATTATGAATAGAAATTATAGATTCCCCATACATTTAAATCCCCATAATTATGAATTCTATTACATATAGATCGCATTAAATATGAATAATGACTCCAAAATCCACTTACTTTGGAATCCCTATACACAAGAACCCCCTTGTTTATGAACATCGATTCTTATTCAACCTTTCATATGAATCACTTTATTTAATAATCCATTTATATATAATTTACATTACATCATAACAATGACTTCAATATCCCCTTACTTCTTAATTCTCTTACATTTGAATTCACATAAAAATGAATTCCCTTACTTATAAATAGTTATTCAAGAATACCCTAACTCATGAATCCCATATATAATTATATATTTATGATAATAATTCTTACAATAATATAATGTAATCATACAAATAAAAAACTTCTTGTATAGACCTAATTTTGAAGCTCATTTCCTAATTTATATAAATGAGTCTAATACCTTTATCGGTTCCTAAAACTACTTACTAAGATCAGACTCATGTTAAATATCCTTCAAAACTACTTTGGACTTTATCCCCTCCTGACCATAAAATTGTTTTTCCTTGAGATATCCTATATACTTATTGAAAACTCTTACGAACACCAAAAAATATGACTCGTCATATTATAACAACACCGAGAAGATGTTTCTCACATTTGTTAATTCCCTAAAAATATGGACTATATAATCTTCACAATATAATAACATGATTCCTTCCATGTCCACCCTCACTAATGAGATCACCAACATAGTGTCATCTAAATAGAACTATCCTACATGATGATGAAACCACACCCATCTGTACTGCACACATAAACTGTCAACAAATAAATTGATTGGTATGAATTGTCACCCATCATCATTTAAGCCCCACATATCATCCAACATTATATAAAAATAAAACATTATACCAAATTTATACCTCAATGTACATGATAACAATATTGATTCCCAATTACATCACATCCCATATTTACAATAAATCTAATCTAATTATCACATGTAAACTAGAACCTTGAGAAATCACATTTCATGTGTACACCATATGCTCCAATATCCTAAATCTAAAATACAAAAAATATCATCCTCTATTCATGAAATACCTATGACTATTTTTTGAACTCTGGTCATCTCTAATTACACTGAATCTATTTTATATAAGGGGAAAATGACTGAATAACGATTTCTTATCACTTTTATAGAGTTTCACTCCACACGAGGAACTATCCACATTGAGTGGTATCATTCCCTCCAAATCATACTGCACGTATATAATAATCACATCCATGATCTCCTGGTCCATATCATGGTTATACCAAAAATCCTTGCGGTGAATATAGACCATGAAACCCAACAAGCTATGAGGTCCTCTAAAAAACCTCCAAAGATTCTCCATCTATCTGTATACACATAAATCTATTTAAGGTTGATCACAAAAGGATTTATCATGCCTCAAAATCCCACACTAGAAATAACTCATTGATAATCCATTATATGGTGGCATAATCCCACCTATTAATTGACTACTGTAGGGTCCAGAAAAAATCCTCAAAGGAGAATGATAATACCCTTCAATACAAGGGAGATTATACCAAATTTCCCCCCAAAGAATTGGGGAAAAGTGTGGAGAATACTCAAAGGATGGCACAAGATGAACCAGTCCGCGAATCGGTCCAATGATAACGGTACGCAGATGGTTCCTCAAATCACCCCCCTCCGCAGACTGCTGTTGTTCGCGAAATGGAGGTAGGGATCTTAAACAGGTGTGAATCAAGACGGGCACCAAGCTGGTCCACCATCACAAACCGCCCCTGCCGCAGACCGCGTCGACCGGCCCAGGCTGTATCCACTGTCATTCGAAGAATGGAGGTGGAACCCTGCGCAGTCTCGAAGCACTCCCCAAGCTAGTTTGGATTGCGGGGGAGGTGCATTCAATGAACCCGCGAGTTGTGGATTGACCAAGTCATCCGTAAACTGGGTTTTCGATCATGGGCCTCCGCAAAAGCTGCCTCATGACCACAGATACATATCTTTCTCCACTCTATAAAAGGAGATGGAGGGGAAACAACAAAAAAGGAAGAGTAGAAGGAGGAAGAAATAAATTTGGGGAGATCTATCAGATTCAGGTGGAAGGATTTCGAAGGAAGGAGCTTAAGATTTCGCAAACAGCGAAGTTCCAGTTCACGAACCAGAACAGGTATGAAGCTGGAAGAAAATTAATAAGGAACTTAAAATTCATAACAACTTGTTGAATTGCGAACCCAAAAAAATTACAAAGAAAAAAAGATAGTGAACCATGGACCCTCCAAGGATGCACCCCCTGCGGACCAGGGAGATTAAGCCACTTTTCCAATCTGTCGCACTATGTAGCACCCTCCTACATGGGCGAAGCCCTGACTGATGAACCCCTGACCGACGTCACCCTCGGCCACCGCTGCTCACATGGACCCCTCCATGTACCAACCTGGTACGCGGTCCAAACATGAAGTTTCAAACCACCTTGGTTCGCGGGATACTCACCAGTCTGCAGACCACCCTGGTTCACAGAGGGCTTCTACAGTCGCGTAGCACCCCCCTACACAAAGGGCTCCACCACTCATACACCTGTGTTTCCTGCCAGATCATTCAGAGATCCCATTCCCTAACACATATAAAATCCTTCCAATCTGTCCGGATCCTCCGTAACCCCTCATTGACCCATTCATCAGCCCTGAGAAGAGGCCTCCACCAGCGGCACCAGACCCGTGTGATGTATCCTTTAGATGCATCAGCGTGCCGTTTTGAGTTCACATACCCATGGTAAGTGAGGGTGAAGGGGTTTCTCCATCCCTTGAGTAGATTCCCGAAGCATTCTTGGGTTCACATTCCCATGGTAATGTGGAGTCCAAGCCCGAAAGTACCCTTTATGCCCCTCCACTTTTTAGGACTGGGTCACTTCTCCCCTCCCCGGGGCGTGGCAGACTACCCATCAGAAGGAAGCCCCCATGCACCTCCGTACTTCTCGATGGATATGGCCAAGGAAGGGAGTAGTGGGGAAGGGTGCTGCTCCATTCTTCTTTGGGGCCAAGTCCCTCTACCGCTGCACTTTGTCAACATGGGAATCTATCTCGAAGTAAGCCCTGACTTTTTGGGGCTGCTCCATGCGTAAGCCCCACTTCACTTCCCACGGATGCACCTTTCGCAACATGATTGTCTGGTCCCTGTTGCCTCTTTTTTCTCACACCGAGCATGACTCACGTGGGATTAGAGTAAGAATCGATCATGACATCCTCTCTTGGGCCTCCTCAGAGTTTAATCCCTAATCCATTACCCTGGGCTGCCTTAGAGCATATGCCCCACTCACATACGAATGATGTGGACTATGATTCCCCACCAAAAGGATACATAGGAAGCCACCAAGAGGTTAAAACACGATCGCCATCAGACCCCCGGGTCCATATTCACATCAGTTCTCTGACACTCCCATTCGAACTACGTGGACTTTGATCCCTGTCTCCTAGGAAGGGTACGTAGGAAGCCACCCTGAGGTTCAAGCCCAACAACCGGTTGATCTGACTATCTTCATGTCAGTTCACTGCACCAACCCTGGGCATCCTGGAGTGTAAGCCCCATACCAAATTGAACTACGTGGATTCTGATTCCTCTAATGAAGATACGTAGGAATCTCATATCATGGGTTCGATCCAAATGCCCAAGATGTTATCTGTCCCCCGAGATGATAATAAACTCCAGAGTTCCTGGTTACGAGGCTTTAAACCAGCACCGTCTCAGTGAGTCCAGACTCCTCAATGTCATTAATCCAACGAGGGATGTTAAACCACAGGCATAAGTGATTCTGAACCCCTGTTTCCAGATGACCATTTCCAAATAGGAATAATCTGTCGATGCTATGCTTGGGTATAATCCAAAGATTTCTGAACATATGAATACGTCTTAAATCAATAATAGAGTCCCAAAACAGGAAATAATTCACCCCAAAAGGGTGCAATGAGCCCTACATCCCATCCTATCGACCAACGTGACTTCTTAAGCATTTCTGGTGAAAGCACCCAGTGAAGTATTGCCTTTAGAAAGAAGGTCCACATATTACTAGATATGGAACCATTGGGAATTTCGCGGCCAAAACAGTGCACCCGATATGAGTGATTAAGCAAAACCAAATCTTCTCAAATCAACCGTCGGGTAGTGCACGTTTCTCCCCCACGACCCTGTCATGTGTTGCGAGACAAAAAATGGTAAACTCGACATGAATCTTTAACCAAGAATGATTGATTTAACCTAATACCACCTTGTGCCCCCTTTATACTTACAAGGAGGGACAATCAAGGTCATTAATTATGCATGGGATCATGAGATGCTGCTTTTACTGGTTTGATATTTGTATTTGTTAAAATATTTTTTACATGTACCACACAGAACTCCCTTCAATCCAATGGTGTCACGAAGGAACTCACAGGCACGTGCTTCCAACAACGCAATGACCGGAATTCCTCACCAACGGAGGACCACGTCACCTACTCACCATCTTCAATGCTGGGTCATGGATGCGTTGATCCAAGAGTACCACGTGAACGGTACTCTCCCGACGGTGGAGGCGGCCATGAACGCCCTCTAATCCACCAAGACCCGCTGGTCACCTGCCCAACAGCGGCCACCAAAGAAGATCCAGACGGCTCCTCTTACTGTCTCAAAACCATTTCGGGAGTGTATCCCCGGAACGAGATAATGCATACCTCCCTTATCTTAGGGAGGCAGATGAGGTCGATGCTGAGAACTTCATCCCCACTGAACGGGGGTTCTTCCTCAAGGCCCCCACTGTAAGACGTCATCGCGGTCATGTCACCACTCAACATCCTCGTGATTAGGAGGATGTCGCCCTGAGGATCCAGGCCGACTCTCCCTAAGCTCCGGCCCCTCGAACTGCCCGACAGGGGTGGCAAACGTATAATAAGGGACTGGTCGTCACCCTTGACCCTGAGGAAGAGATATGTTTCCCAGTCACAGAGACATATCAGGAACAAGCACATACACTTGTTCGCCCCTCCAAATCCCACCATCTAGACATGGCTGCATCATACGAGTAGGCGCACATCCCCACCGGGCTCCATCAAGCCCGTCACTCACACATGACGGCACGTACCGAGCACGCACCTCTCTCTGCCCAGGGTCGTGAAGCCCTCTAACCCAACATGGTGGTGACCCAATGCCTGCAGGACCAGCTCATAGTAAATTCTCTTGACAGCTATCATCCCAACATGGTGGCGATCAACAAATCCCACCATCAAGATGTGGCGGAAATTAATAGGCAGGCACGTCTCCCTACTAACAAATGACACCGACTCGTTACGATAGGAAACCAACATATGTAGGGAAAGATCCTTGCGGATTCAATTAAAGTCCGACATCCCGATGTGGTGGAAAATGGAGAGATAAACAGGCATATCCCGACCCAAGGGAAGATTCGTTCACCTGCCCCGACACAGGAGAATTGTCAGTACCCACTAACCACCGAAGGAACGGAGCAGGATATTCCTACTCCGATACCTGAATGGGACTTCATACACATTCCAGCCAAAGATGTCTCTCTGCATATCTTTGCAATAATGGAGGAGGAGGTATCGATCCTAGATAATATCATGCAGACTTTCCAGAAAGTGATTGCATCAGCGGAAACAACAAGGACTCAGGCCCATGAGCTCATCTCCCCAATTGAGGCGACTCATCAAAGAGACAAGATAGCCGCCTCGGAGCAGATCTGCATCCCTGCTTCCACCCAGGAGTGTCGTCGGTTATATTCTGCGATACAAGGGCAACCAGATCGAGCAGCTTCACTCGTTCCCACTAGGGGACACCCGTCCATCATGGTGGATGCTTCATAGCATGCATATATTGCTGCTAAAAGTCAAGACGTTCATCGGCGTATCCCGAAAACATCACAGGACCCAATTAGACAGGGACCCAAAGGTGAAGGCCATTGTCAATAGGAGACGTTCCCCACTGCCCGTAATAAAGTTCCCCGAACGCATCGAAGGCATCCGTAAAATAAATAGCAGGTTCATGACTCCGCTCTTCTGGAATATGTGGTTCTCAATACCGCTACGCACATATCGAAGGCTCAGAACCCTGCCCACCCATTACCATATTATGGGAGTAACAGTATCAGTTACAAAGGTCCTCCCCACAATGTCGCTACTAGAAACACAGAAGGTCCTCCCCCGAGCTCCCGTGGGGGCCTACCCCATGGGCTTATAACGATTGATCATGAGAGCTTCTATTTTGATGCAAGTCACAAAAACCCTCCACGTGACCAGAATATCGAGCAGAAAGAAGGCCCTCCACTTACTGCGGTCCACCCTGAAGGTCCTCCCTGGGGTACACACAGCAAGAACTCTCCATGCAGTGGTACCATAGATTATGATAGTAGTCTTCACTATCATAATCGCAGATGCGGAGGCCTTTCCCGCAGTGACGTCTCACCACGACAAGTAGGTCCTCCCCTTGTTTTGGCCTTCCCTGAAGGTCCTCCCCAGGGGTTATGTTGCAACGACACTCCGTGAAACCTGGAATCAAGTAATGGTGGTAGTCCAAACCACCCTGATAATAGAGGTCCTCCCCATAGAGACATCAAGCAACGAGAAGTCCCTCCCCTTGTTGCGGTACATTCTGAAGGCCCTCTCCAGGGTGTACCCCATAGATATTCTCCCTCCGGCAGCTGTAAAGGTAGTCCTTGTCATTGCAGCAGCTTTGTTGGAAGTCCGTGCCACCATGGTCACCATTGCGAAGGTCCTCCCTACAGTGCCCCCACGCAACAAGAAGGTCCTCCCCTTGTCGCAGTGTGTCTTGAAGGTCCTCCCCAGGATGCACATCGAACATCAAATAATGATGGTCATCCTCACCATGATGGTAGTTATTGCGAAGGCCCTCCCCGTAACAATTCTACGCAGCCAGAAGGTCCTCCCCTTGCTGCGACACGCCTTGGAGGTCCTCCCCAGGGTATGCACTGCAAAATTCCTCTATGCATTGAGGCGCCAAGCAGTAATGGTAGTCCTCGCCATTGTGAACGCCATTGTGAATGTCCTCCCTGCAATGACATATCATATCGACCGGAAGGTACCCCTACTGAATCAAGCACAGAAAATCCCTCATATGCCGAGTCCCTCACAGGGAAGGGATCAAGCATGTCAGATTCCCAGCTATTCATCAACGACAACCTTCTTCAATCGGGAGATATTCCGGGTCCACGTTCATCTTTTGAACCACCTCGGAATCGCCCACATGATAATTTTATACCTACCAGTCCCACTGCCTCCAACCACACTATCAGTGAACATCTATGTTGGGCCGACCAGGTAGAGGAATCACTAGCGGCAGAGTATGCCGACATGTTGCACCTGAGGAAACGACTGGACAGGGATGATATACCAGTTATGTTTTGGACCACGACCACCTCCCAATTCGACCTACCTGGAATGTTGTCGTAAGAAAGTGTGGATGAAATTCACTACAATATATGGACAACCCTCCTCTGGCTGAAATCAAGCTTCTAGCCCTATGACGGATATGTAGACCACGCCAATACAATAGGAGTCCTCCTGCGTCACATCGGCCTGGAAGCTCTTCCTTCAGCGCGACAACAACGACCCGAGAGGCGTAAAGGAAACATGGAGATAGCCTGACTCCATGCGCTGCACCAGATGCACCACCTCATTGGTAATTCCCCAATGGGAGTCCATATCAAAGGATGGGGAGAACATGGAGCTCTGAATTTCACTCTGCTCCCAGCCCAGAAGAACCCATTCAGCATGGTGTCTTGCAACGCCATCACATGAAGACAACAATCGAGTGGGGTCCCTGCTCAGGAGATACAACACACCCAACAGAGATAGGCCTTGGGTAAGCCCTAGAAGTGTCAGACTCGATGGTAACAATCCATCTAAGAACTCCTGAATCAGGCCACTGAGAGCATACAACATGGCTCTCTCCTAAGAGAGGCCAATCAGTGGTCATTGCCTGCCTCCCCAAAAGAAGTCGATTCACAGAATCACTCTACACCAAATCCAATTTACCCCTGAATAAGGGCATGCAAGATCAGGCAGGTAGCGATAGTAGAACCCACTGCTTCAATCCAGGGCCAACCCCAACCTTCTAGGCTGGGGTCATTTTTAACAACAAATTCCCCCGTAAGATCAATAGAAACGGGAATAGACTTAATGTCCAAAGAACAGAGCCAACCCCAGCCCTCGGGGCTGGGGGAATTTTCACCACCTCAACAACAACCTCCCCCACGAGAATCAGTATTCTATCATCTAAGGAGGACAGTCAGAAGAGGAGGTTCCTGCCCTATCCCACCATTTGAATCATCATCCCCTTCAAGAGGGAGGCGTACCGTAAGGTTGCATCAATGAACTCTATGTGTCAACCTTCGTCAAGAATCCTGAAAGAAATCCCAGTACAGAAGAGGGAAGACTAGTAAAAGACATGGGAGATCCTCTTCTTATTTGGAAGATGACGTCTTCTCCACCCCGCGATATGAATCCATCAACACCATAGTGGTTAACCCCATGGGTAACACAGAAGATGATGCAAATCCGGATGGATCGGGAGACGATGGTTCCGGTCAGGCTGTGACTCACAATGAACCACCAGGTGTGCACACCCAGAACCAAAGGGCCACTCTAAATATGGCCACCCCTTCAGCTAACCTTCCTCCATTGACCCTACGAGTTTCCAATAAGTATAAGAACAAAAGACTGGTTGCCCTTTACCAGCCCCATCTCTCGATAAAAATTAGCCACTTATGCTCGAAGAGATGTTTGCTTGATAGGAAGAGGAAATTAAAGAATAGAGGTTGATTAACACCGAGCTACTCCAAAGAAATCATCTTATTGAAAGTGTGCCCCGAGAGGAGCCACATCATGCATCACTAGTTAGTGCACCTCAAAGGCCAAGTTTTTCCCTGATAAACGAAGCATGGTCCGGGATCCCGCCCAATGAGGCGCCCGGCCCATCGAACTACTTAAATGTGGATTCGAGTGAATATGAAGACTTCCCTCCACTCAGGAAGAAACCATAGAGAGTACATTTGAACCCTAGGAAGGTGTCACAAATGGCACATGCACCCCTGGTGCCGACTGAGCTGGATCCTCATGCAGTGACTCGGGCTACAACTTCCTAGGACCGGGCCCAACAGGATGTAAACCAGGGTCTCACCAACACCATTGAGGCACTGATCGCTCGATGGGAAGTAATGAAAGTTCGATGCGCTCCAATACAGCCAGAGCGAAATCCCTACTCGGATTGCGTGAGAAACACAACACCTCCACCCAATTTTGGGAGCCCTGTATTTTCTATTTTCAATGGATAAGGCCATCCGGAACAACATTTGATGCACTACGCATCTTATTGTGACCCTATGATGGGAAATCCAAAATAACAAGAAGTAGTGAAACTCAGATACTTCATACGGACCTTGTAAGGAACTGCCTTCATCTGGTATACGAGCCTGCTTGCCCAGTCAATAAAAAGGAGGGAAGACCTTCGGTAGCAGTTCATGTTCCACTTTAGCTCAACGTTGCCTAAAACAATGGTCAGCGGCCTCATGAACTGCAAGCAGAGGGAGAATGAGAGGGTCTCAGATTTTATCACTTGATGGAAAGGTATAACCTACTCACTGAACATGAAAATTCCTCAATACGAGTTGCTATCCATATGCATCGATAATCTTCGAGATAAGTTGCAAACACCAATCATACCCGTGGAGTGAACCACTGGCTTCTGCCATCTCTCGGCCATTGCCCAAAGAATCAAGGAGTCCCTACAGAGGACTAACTTGATGTCTGGAATAGCCTCGCAGGCTCCCCCAAAGAGAGTTGTTAGAGCTGAAGCATCCTATGTCATGAACAAGCCAGCCCCTATGCCTGCTCCATCACTCAGGCCACCACCAAATCACCAAGGGCCCCCTGTATATCAGCGGTCACCTCCACCTAAGAGGGAAGATTAGAGAGGATCGAAGCGGAACCAGTTTAAGGAACAAAGAAAAAATGTTTACTCATTCCGAGAGGACTAAGTCTACAGATACCTTATCGCTGCCATGAATTGCAACTTGATCCACCTCCCATAGTCAAGAAAACCTGAAGAAGTCGGCTGTAATGATAGGCCAAAGTACTGTCCCTACCATCGAATGTTGGGGCACAATAATCGGGAATGCTTCGTCTTCAAAGACCTCCTGCAAAGGATGGTAGACTCCGGGAAGGTTGAGCTGGGACCTCCCCCAGCACATGTGATATATATTTCCACCCCCGACTCCGATAAAGGGGAGGGGTGGAAGGAAGTTACCAGCAAGAAGCGATAGAAATTTGATAATTGGATGACTTGGAAGACTATAAATTGAGCCCAAGGCATACTCTGATATCAACTACAACGGCCATCGTTGCCGCCAATAGCCCCTGATGCCGCACATTCGACAATATCGGCTTCACAACCCTCCATGATCCGGTCATCCAGGCGTAATAAAAAATTGAGGAAACAAGCACAAGAGGAACAGTCCACAACGAGGCCAATGTTAGCCCCGACACTGTCGGATTTTATGCCCCCAAACTTGGCCCCATGGGCACCGACCCACCAAATAGCACCATCAAGGACAACTGACCGGGTTGACTTGTTAAAGGATGAAGAGCCAATTTTTGGTTCCATCAATGTCATCCATCTTATGGAATCATTCCCCGACGAAGGGTATGGTTATGAACCCAAGTTTCGGATGTAAAGGGCCGAGAGGGGGAATCGCAGAGGCAGGGGATATCATGGGAGGTGCAGTTGAGGCCGAAATCATACCTACGGTTGGACCTTGGCCCAAACTGTCAATATCGCAGAATCCCATGGGAGATCCCTTCACCAGACTCAGTAGGAGAAAAAATATCCCTCCACCTCCACAAGAATCCTCTCTTCCCCCATCATTTTGCGATACCCATCAGAGGAGGAACAAGTCTCTAGACACCTAGTTCATGCAAACAGACCGGCTGGGCCGAATCCCCAAAATGTGGGGGCACTGTTGACATCAAACCCCATGGTCGGTACCTCCTCATATCATATTCCAAATCCCAAGCTTCCTGATAAGACTTACCCACCAACAGAGAAGCGTCGGCTGCTAGAACAGAAATACGACATCCATATGTAGCTAGCGTCAGTACCAGCCAAACTATCGATCCTAGATGCCCCAATTTTTCAGCAGACCTCAGGGAGGCACTTATAGAAGCCTTGCTCAGCCCCCAAGAGTTTCAAGCCGTGGTAGATGCCGCCGAAATTTACCGGACAGAGACTGGCCTGGATGAATGCGATGTGGTGATTTCCTTCACCGATCAGGATGAAGACGCCATCATGCAGGGACACATCAAACCACTATATGTGTCTGACACACTAAATGATGTTGATATCCGCAAAGTTTTTATTGACAATGGCTCCAGAGTTAACCACATTCCCCTATGAACACTCCACAAGTTGGGATATAGTCAGGATGACCTAATCCCCTCAGCCACAACCCTGTTGAGTTATGACAAGAGTGAACAAAAGGCAATGGAAAAAATCAAGCTAAAAACCCATTTTGGCGACCTTGTGGCCTATTTGGAATTCCTGGTTGTTCAGTGGAACACAGCATTAAATGCCCTACAGGGAAGGTCGTGGCTCCATAAGCACATGGTCAGTTCTTCATCCTACCATCAGTGTATTAAGTACTACATCAATGGGAAAAGTGGGACATTTCATGCCGACAAGGCACCTTTCGAGCTCTCCAAGTCACACTACATTGACGCCGGGTTTTATGAGAAAAAGAAGAAGAGGCCTTCTGTTGATGGTGTAGACTGGATCCCCACTCCATGTGGTCCGGAAATGGTTCCTGTTGACCCCTCAGACAGCTTGGTAGAGATTATGTGTTGCCCATCAACTACATTGAGAGCAGGGGTTCAAGTTCAGACACACACTCAGTTGTCCTCATGAATTTAACCATAACGGCCGAGCATGACAATGCAGGAATGTCTGCTAACCCTCAATTTGGGGGAAAATACTTGAGCGAGGATTCCCACAATTACTCGCCACTAGACTCCCAGGAGCCCGAGTCAAGGGATCTCCCCTCACCAGATCAAGAAGATGATGATTTGGGAGAAGAAGAGGAGGAAAATATCAGGGATGCACCTCCCTCATTTGAGGAAGGTATCTCCACCACTGCAGACGAGATCAGGGAAATAAACTTGGGTACCAAGGAAGACCCAAGGCCCACTCTCATTATTGCAGCCATATCCCCCGAGGAGCACGAGGTATATACCTCCTTCCCGAGATAACACTGGGATGTCTTTTCCTGGAATTACGCAAAAATGCTGGGACTCAATCCTGAAGTGGAAACGGATCACCTAGGTCTGCCAGAAGACCACCGGGGCAATAAAAATGCCACCAAAAGGATAAACCCCTAAAATTCTATTAAAATAGAGGGTGAAGTCGATAAGATTATTAAAGAGGGTTTCATTCTGGAGTTCTAGTACCCCATCTGGTTGGACAACATCATCCATGTCAAGAAAAAGAACAGACAAATCCACGTTTGCATTGATTTCATAGATCTCAATCAGCACTATCCAAAACATGATTCCCAGGTCCTGATCACCGAGTTATTAATCGATGCAATGACTGGGTATGAGGTTCTATCCTTCATGGACAGTTATTATGGGTATAATCAGATCTGGTTGGCCCGAGAAGATGAAGAAGCCACTAACTTCAGAGCCCCTCAAGGAAAATTCTGTTACAGGGTCATTCCCTTTGGTCTCAAGAACATTGGTGCCACATATCAATGAACAATGCATCATACCTTTAAGCCATTCCTGGGAAGATTCGTCGAATGCTACATGGATGACTTGGTGTTTAAATCAAGAAAGTGCTCATATCACCTATCAAACCTTGAAACCGACTTCAATAAACTTCGACGGCATAGTATGAAGATGAACCCCTTGAAATGTGCCTTCGGGGTTACCTCAGGGAAATTCCTTGGCTTCGTCGTACGCCATCATGGCATCGAAGTCGACCCTGAAAAGGTAAAGGCTATCCTCGGCCTACCCCCCCCCCCCCCTCAATCTCACCGAGTTGAAGCATTCCAAGGGAACCCGGCCTATATCAGGAAATTCATAGCCAACCTAGCAGGAGAATGTTTTCCATTTACCAGGTTAATGAAGAAGGGAGTCATGTACCAATGGATAGATGACTACCAAGAGTCATTCGATATCCTAAAGAAGTATCTCTTAAGACCACCAGTTCTCATGCCCCCGATTGAAGGAAGACCTCTCATCCTATACGTAACGGCCCTAGAGCGGTCACTAAGAGCCTTCCTCACGCAGAAAAATGACGCCGACAGTGAAAAGAGTCTCTATTACCTCATACGAACCATGATTAATGTTGAGACTCGATACTCAAACATCGAGAACTGTTGTTTGGACTTGGTATTAATTATTCAAAAGTTGTGCCATTATCTGTAGAATCATGAAGTCCATTTGGTCTCGCATAGTAACCTGCTCAAGTACATTTTCATCTGCCCGATGCTAGCTAGGCACCTATCCCAATGGGCACTCATACTGCAACAATTTGACATCTGGTTTGTGCCTCAGAATGCCATAAAAGGCCATCCATTAGCAGAATTTATGGCGGAGCACCCTTCAACAGGGACCACCGCACCGAACTCCGAGCTACCTAATGAAGACATCTTCTCGGTTCAATAGGAGTTCCCTGCATGGGAAATGTACTTCAACGATGCCTCTCGAAGCCCAACCAGGAAGAGGATGGAAGGCCCCAAATTTAACACGGTGGGTTTGAGGATAATACTCATGTCCCCGGAAAAGGTAGTCTTTCTATATTCCTTCCTCCTATCATAAGGATGTACGAACAATGAAGTGAAGTATCAAGCCGTCATTGGAGGCCTGGAGCTCGCACTCCAAGAACAAGTACGACACCTTAAGGTAAAAGGTGACTCGGAACTGGTCATCAAGCAGGCCAATGGTAACTATTATATTAAAAAGGAGGAGCTAATTCCAATGTTTGACCATGTCTGAGGGTTAATGGAAGAATTCTTCATAGAACCAACATTGACTTATATTCCTTGGTCTCAGAATGCCTAGGCCGATGCATTAGCTAATGCGGCAACGACCCCAGCCGACCCAGATCGGGATGAAACAGTTATAAGTATTTCTCATCATCGAATGGTCTTGCCATTTGTTCAAGCTAAAACAAAAGAAATCCTTGAAGTTAGTCCTGTCCCTGAACCATATGCTCCCGCCACGAGCTGGAGGAACCTTATTGCTAACTACCTTCAACAGGGAGAACATCCACCAAACAGGGCTGAACGAGAGAAAATATGGAGAAGGGAAATCAACATTGTTCTATATGGTGGTACGGGTCAGCAAGAGGTCCTCTAAAAATGAGGCCTCGATGGAATCCTCCTTAGATGCATTGCTGGAGAAGAAACCACTGCCGTCCTGACTGAGGTACATGCCGTAGTATGTGGGGAACATCATCTGAGGTCCAAGCTTTCCCATTAGGTTCGAATACTTGGGAACTATTGGCCCATAGTTGCAGAGATTGGGAGATCTTTATCGCAAAATGCCACTCATGAAACATTCATGCCAACTTCATACACCAACCCCTGGAGTTACTTCATCAGGCCAAGTACTCATGGCCATTTTCCATCTGAAGAATGGACGTTGTGGGACCATATCCTCCTGCCACAGCCAAACAGCTGAAGTATATCCTCACAACAAACGAATTATTTTCCAAATGGGCAGAAGCTATACCCCGTAAGCAAGTCGGGGTAGGAACCATTGTCAGTTTTGTGAAAACCAATATCATCACCATATTTAGTGTCCCTCATACCATACTGATGGATTACGGCACTAACATCTGCTCTAGTAAATTGGATAAACAATACCAAGAATATGGTATCAAGGCTAACCACTCATCCCACTACCACGCAATGGCCAACAGACAGATAGAGGCTTTCAACAAGACCCTGTCAAACATTCTCTTGATAATGGTGGAAAAGGACAATAAGTCATGGCCAGATAAACTACTCCAGGCATTGTGGGCTTACCAAACCACAATCCGCACTGCTACTCGAGCAACTCCATACTCATTAGTATAACGAACAGAAGTGGTTCTTCCCATTGAGCTCCAATTTCCCTCTCTCCATGTTGCCATTTGTGATCAGTTATCCAACAATTAACAATCAGAAAAGAGGTTAGGTGAATTGGAACCACTAGACGAGAAGAGATTTCACACTTTTCACCATCTGGAAGTATACCGAAACTAGAATGCATGAGTCTTCAATAAAAAGGTCCATCTTCTGTCTTTCTTGGAAGGAGAATTTGTGTTGGTCCTCCAAACTCCAATGATACCCAGAAAGAAACCTCCAAATCTGGAGGCCAAGTGGGAGGAACCATATGTTATGCACAAGATCTACTCCAATGGAGCATATGACCTAATCTCTATGGACGGGCTGTTCACCACCGCTCCTACAAATGCGAGATTCCTGAATAAGTATTTCTCATGGAAAGCTAAAAGTAGTTATCGTCCGAGCTGCAGGACGTTAAACTGCCAAGCACCCAAAGGACCAAACTCCATGACCTTAAACTAATAATATTTAGTCCTCACCGGCATAACTAAAATGCCCCTCGTCCGAGCTGTAGGATGTTAAACTGCCAAGAAACCAACGGTCCAAACTCTATGACATTAAACTAAGAGTATTTTGTCTTCACCACACAACATTAAACTGCACAGATTTTAGTGAACTACGTATCGCTTGATTCCTACCCTCGTTGGATACGTAGTAACGTCAGGGTTCCCCATCCTAGCCCTGTCACCCCCAAGTAAATGTTAAAAATGCCCCTTTCCCCCTGGTACGGACCAGCCCTGCATGAGGTGTACTTCTTTCAAAGAACTACATGAGCCTTGATTCCTATCCTCGCAGGATACATAGCGATTCCAGGGTTCCCCATCCTAGCCCAGCCACCCCCAAGTAAAAGTTAAAAATGCCCCTTTCTCCCCCTGTGTGGACCAGACCTGTATGGGGTGTACTCCAATGAGAACTAAATGAAGCTTGATTCTTTCACTCGCAGGATGCGTAGCGATTCTGGGATCCCCTATCCTACCCCTGCCACTCCCAAATGGAATAAAATTTAAAAAAATGTCCACTTCCCCCGTGTATGGACTAGCCCTACACAAGGTGTACTTCTTTTAGAGAACTATGTACGGATTGATTCTTGCCTTCACAGGATACGTAGTGATGCCAGGGTCCCTCACCCTGGCCCATCCATCCCCAAATAAAAGTTAAAAATTCCCTCTCCCCCGTGTATGGACCAGCCCTGCACGGGGTGTATTCCTCGTCCTTACCACACAATTTTAAACTACAGGGATAAGCATAAAAGAAAAAAATTCCCCATCTCCCCCGTGTATGGAATAAAACTGTATGGGGTGTATTTTCATTCAGATAACTATGTGAGGCTTGATTCCTTCTCTAGTGGGATACGTAGTGACGCCAGTGTTCCCCATCCTGGCCCAGCAATTCAAAAAAATGCTCTCTCCCCCCGTGTACGGACCAGACCTGCACGGGGTGTATTCTTCGTCCTCACTGCACGACGTTAATCTGAATAGACTTCAGAGAACTATGTGAGGCTTGATTCCTACCCTCGCATTATACGTAGGGACTCTAGGGTCCCTCCCCCTGGCTCAGTCATCCCCAAATGAAAGTCAATAATACCCTTTTCCCCCGTGTACGGACCAACCCTGGCCGGGGTGTACCTCCTTTGCGGAACGACGCGTGGCTTGATTCCTGACCTCACAGGATGCATGGTGATGACAGGGCTTCCCATCCTTGCCCTTGTATTCCCAAATGGTGATTTAGAAAGAAGATAAAAATAAAAAAAATGCCCTCTTCCCCCCGTGTACGGACCAGATCTGCACGGGGTGTATTTTTCGTCGTCACCGCACAATGTTCAAACTGCACAGACTTCTTCCTCACCTCATGAGGTTAAAACTTCACAAACATTGTCGCGACTCACCCAAGATATATGGTGAAACGATATGGAAATACACCGTGCACATTTGGATTCATCCCCTCCATACATCAGACTCCATGACCTGGATAATTATGGGTCTTCATAACCATTCATGGCCATCGGGAGTGGAAAGTTATCAACCCGTGGACACCTTTGCATGACTATGCATACCATGCCCTTAGTGGCTCTGCATATTGATAGCCCCTATCCCATCTACCAAAGGCATGATTTCCTCAGGCGATACTCTTCCTAGCTCTCTACGCTTATCATCCTCAGAGCCCCCATATCATATCTCCTGATCCAGAAGTTTATGGTGCAGTGGTTTACAAGTTCCTCCCTTTTTTCACATCCAAATTTTTCTAGGGTATCCCTACCTAGTTAGCCTATGTATCCGCCCATGGTTCACATGAAGACCTGCATCTACGAACATCAATCTAGGGCTAACCTACTTTGACTCAACAGAAAATTGTAGTGAATATGTTTCTTGTATGTTCGGACCCCATTATCCCCCCATGCCGAACTCTGTACTGTGAGCATTCTCCGATTTTCATAATAATTCATGTCCATCAGAAGTGGAAAGTCATTGACCTGGGGACACCTTTTCATGACTATGCATACTATTCCCTCAGCAGATCTGTATATCGATAGCCCTTGGCTCATCTACCAAAGGCAAGATTTCCTCAGGTGGTACTCTTCCTAGCTTCGTACGCTTACCGGCCTCAGAGCCCCCACACCATATCTCATGGTCTGGGAAACCTCAGAGTTATAGTTTACAACCTTCATCCCCCACCCTGTTCAGAGTATATCAAAGCATGGTAACTTAGTTATCCTTCGAGTGACTATGGAAAGAGTCACCCCACTGGTCCGAGCTCTATGACCACTAAAATAGGATTACATCGTCATTACCGCATGACTTTAAACTGCATGGAGAGAAGGTACACCCCCACACACAAGTTAAATCAGCACAGGGATATCTCTAAGCTTTAATAGTAACCAGGACTGAATATGCCTGACATGTCCAGATATTTTCCTACCAAATGACAGACTTCGTGGAACAAACAATCGCGGATCCTCATAACCATTCACGACCATAGGAAGTGGAAAGTTATCGACTCGTGGACACATTTTCATGACTATGCATACCATGCCCTCAGCGGCTCTGCATATTGATTGTCCCTGGCTCATCTACCAAAGGCAACATTTCCTTGGGCGGTACTCTTCCTAGATTCATACGCTTACCGGCCTCAGATCCCCCACACCACATCTCCTGATCCGGGAAACCTCAGAGTTATAGTTTATAACCTTCATCCCCCACCCTGTTCAGAGTATATCAGAACAGGGTAACACAATTATCTTTCGACTGACTGCAGAAATAGTCACCCCAGTGGTCAGAGCTCTATGAATGCTAAACTAGGAGTAATTCGTTCTTACTGCACGATGTTAAACTATAAGGAGTGAAGCTACACCCCCGCACACAAGATAAATCAGCTCAGGGAGCTCTCTATGCTTTAACAGCAACTGGGGCCGAATATTCCCGACATGTCTTGATATTTCCTTACCAAATGAAAGACTTCATGGCCCGAACAATCGTGGATCCTCAAAACCATTCATGGTCCTCGAAATTTTAAAGTTATCAAACCATGTACACCTTTTCATAACTATGCATACCATACCCTTAGCGGCTATACATATTGATAGCCCCTGTCCCGTCTACCAAAGGCAAGATTTCCTCAGGTGATACTCTTCCTAGCTCCGTACGCATACCAGCATTAGATCCCCCGTATCATTTCTCCTGATCCAAGAAGCCCTGAAACCATGATTTACACTAATCCACCCATCTCCACGTCTTGGGCATGCCGAGATGCTCAAGCCTAGTTACATTCGGATCAAGAGCGGCCTTTGCAACTACATACTTACCACACGACGTTAAACTACACAAAACATCTTGTTCACATGGCATAAAGCTGCAAAGACCAATCATTAATCATCTAGGGAAATGCCTCCAACTACAAGCATTTTCACTGGTTTAAAAATGCCCCCGTCCTCACTGCATGACGTTAAAACTGCATAGCATCGGAAAAAATTCCCCCTTCCTCACTGCATGATGTTAAACCGCACATCATCCTTTAATAATGCTCTTCGTATTTACCGCATGACGTTAAACTGCACAGAATCCATCCTTACCACATGATGTTAAACTGCATGGTCAAACCTGCCATGGGTTCAGTAAGGAATAGAGGCTTTTCTCTATCCCTCAGTGCACGGGTTAGACCTGAACAAACCACCATCTCACACCATCTTGAGAAGGTATGACTTAACCCATTCACAGGATATTTATCCTAGATGTTTCTTCGGTATCTAGGAACCCTATCGTCATAAACCATACTATGTACTAATAAAAAGACAAACTCTCATAAACCACCCCTGGTGGTCCTGAATCTCAAACTTCCTTGATGTTTCCCAGCTATCGAGAGAATGAAATCATTGAACTAAGGACACCTTTGCATGACTATGCATACCATGCCCTCAGCGGCTCTGCATATTGATCTCCCCTAGCTCATTTACCAAAGGAAAGATTTCAATAGGCAATGCTTCTCTCCATAGGCCTCTTGGCCCCTGAGCCCCCATGTCCATCCCAGGATTCAGAAACCCTCTGAGATACAGTTTACCAGCCTCTTTAACGACCCTAACTGAATATGGTGGAGCATCTCTAATTAGATTACCGAGAACCAAGAAAAGTTGTTAGATTATAAATAATGTCCCAATAGCATGAATTTAAACTACACCAAACTCTAACCATACATTACTCTAGATAAATGCGTAAAACATGGAACTTACTACCACGCTCCTGATTAATACAGATGTCCTCAAACCCTTTCAGATGACACACACCCTTTTCAAGCCACCCTTGGTGGTTTTCATAATTCTTTGAGCCACCCATGGTGGATTCCCTAAGCCGGACTTCCATGAAGTCCTTAGGCCATCAGAAATTGAGATTCATAAACTTAAGGACACATTTGCATTAATATGCATACCATTCCCTCAGCAGATCTACATATTTATTTCCCCTGGCCCGTCTACCAAAGACAAGATTTCCTTAGGTGATGCTCTTCATACCTCTGCATGCCGATACAACTCCCATGCCTTGAGGCATGCCATGAATGTTGTTAAAATATAAACATGCTCCCCCCACATGCGTCTAAAGAATATCATGACATATTTTAATCAACCTAAACTCATTGGGGCCCTCGCCCCACCATACCTGGTCAAAGGTGTTTGACCTAAAACATCAGTAATGATAGTCTTGTCGGTGAGACTTTAAACCACTCACAAAAAGAGGCGCAAAGCCTGTTAGGCCAAAAACTCGAAAAGGGCGACCTAAGCAACAACCGAGTCATACCCGCCGTGTTCACACCCAATGGGCCCAGGATAAATTTGGGTATTAAAAAATAGACAAAAGGATTGTAGGGTTTTTATACAAAACCCTAGCAAAATTCAGACTGTGCTCACTAAGTCCATTGGCTCAAGCAAAATTCAGAGCATTGTCCAATCACTCATCGATTTTCAGGACCACTCTACATCAGAATATCCTCCTCTTCATTCCGATTAGACCCCATTCCGATGGTGAAATTTGTAGGGTCCTGAAAAAATCCTCAAAGGAGATTTAAAATACCTTTTAATACAATGGAGATTCGTCCCAATTTCCCCCCAAATAATTAGGGAAAAGTGTGGAGAATACTCAAAGGACGACACAAGATGAACCAGTCTGCGAACCAGTCAAATGATAATGGTACACGGCCGGTTCCGTGAAGCACCCCCCTCCGCGGACCGCAATCATTTGCGGAATGGAGGTGGGGATCCTCCGCGGGCCCAAAGCAGGACGGGAGCCAAGCCGGTTCACTATCACGAACTTCCCTAGCCGCGGACCGCGTCGACCGGCCCAGTCCGCATCCGCTGTCATTCGCAGAAAGGAGACAGAAAATTGTGCGATCACGAAGCATTCCCCGAGCTAGTTTAGTTTGCAGGAGAGGTGCGTTCAATGCCCCCCCCCCCCCGCGACTTGTGGATTGACCAAGTCATCCATAAACCGTGTTTCCATTAATGGGCCTCCATAAAAGCTGCTGCATAACCACAAATACATCTCTTTACCCAATATATAAAAGGAGATGGAAGGGAAAGAGAAAAAAATGAATAAGAGAAGGAGGAAGAGAGAAATTTGGGTGGATAGATCTGATTCAGGTGGAAGGATTTTGAAGGATGGAGCTTAGGATTTTGCAAACAGTGAAGTTCCAGTTCGCGAACCAGAACATGTATGAAGCTGGAAGAAAATTACTAAGGAACTGAAAATCCATAACAACGTGGTGAACCACGAACCCAAAAAATAACAATGAAAAGAAGAATGTGAACCATGACCCCTCCACGAATGAACCCCCCATAGACGAGGGAGTTTTTGCCCCTTTTCTGATCCGTCACACCGTGTAGCACCCTCCTATGCAGGCGAAGCCCCGACCGACGAACCCCCAACCGGCGTCGCCATCGGCCGCCGCTGCTCGTATGGACCCCTCCGCATACCAACCTGGTACGTGGGACGAACCCAAAGCCATGAACCACCTTGGTTCCCGGGATTCCCACCAGTCCACGGACCACCCTGGTTTATGGATGGCTTCTCTAGCCGCGTAGCACACCCTACGTGAAGGGATCCACCACTCATACACCTGTGTGCCCCGCCAGATCTTTTGGAGTTCCCATTTCCCCGAGTTAGATAAAATCCTAACAATCTGGCCTAATCCTTCACAACCCCTCATTGGCCCATTCATCGGCCCCAAGCCACGTCCTCCACCAGAGCCACTAAACCCCTGTGATATAACCTTTCGGCACATCAGCGCGCTGTTTTGAGTTAACATAACAATGGTAAGAAAGGGCGAAGGGGTTTCTCCGGACCTTGAGTGTATTCCCGAAGCATTCTGGGGTTCACATTCCCATGATAATGTGGAGTCCAAGCCCGAGAGTCCCCTTTCTGCCCCTCCACATGTTAGGACGGGGGCACTTCTCCCCTCCCCAAGGTGTGGAATACTATTCATCAGAAGGAATCCCTGATGCACCTCTGTACTTCCCCATGACCATGGCCAAGGAAGGGTGTAGTGGGGAAGGGTGTTGCTCCATTCTTCTTTGGGGCCAAGTCCCTCTCCCGATGTGGTTTGTCTCCATGGGCATCCATCTCGTAGTAAGCCCTGACTTTTTGGGCAGCTCCATGCATAAGCCCCACTCCACTTCCCATGGATGCACCATTCATGAGGTGATCATCTGGTCCTTGCTGCCTCTTGTTTCTCACACCGAGCATGACTCACATGGGCTTAGAGTAAGCATCGACCATGATATCCTCTCCTGGGCCTCCTCAAAGTGTAAGCCCCAATCCATTACTTTAGGCTTCCTCAGAGCGTAATCCCTACTCCCATACGAACTATGTGGACTTTGATTCCCCACCACAAGGATACGTAGGAAGTCTCTAAGAGGTTCAAGCCCGATCACTGTCGGACCCCCGGGTCCACATTCACATCAGTTCTCCGACACTCCCATTTGTACTATATAGAATTTTATCCCTGTCTCCTATGTAGGGTACATAGGAAGCCTCCCCGAAGTTCAATCCAAACAACCAGTTGATCCGACTATCTTCACATCAGTTCACCGCACCAACCCTGGGCAGCCTGGAGTGTAAGCTCCGTTCCAAACTGAACTATGTGGATTCTGATTCCTCTCATGACGATACATAGGAAGCTCGTATAACGGGTTCGATCAAAACACCCAAGTCATTATCTATCCCCCTGGTTGATAAAAAAACACTAGAGCGCCTGGTTATGAAGCATTAAACTAGCACCGTATCAGTGAGTCCAGACTCCATGGGGTCATTAATCCAACAAGGGCTGGTAGACCTCGAGCATAAGTGATTCTGAACCCCTGCATCCAACTGACCATTTCCAACAAAGAGTAATTCATGGATTCTATTATTGTATATAAACCAAAGGTTTGTGAACATATGGATAGGCCTTAAATCTATAAGAGAGTCCCGGAACATGCAATAATTCCCCCAAAAAGGGTGCGATGAGCCCGAATTCCCATCCTCTCGACCAATGTGAGTTCTTAAGAATCGCTGGTCAAACCACCCAGTGATCACCTACCATTAGAAAGTAGGTCCACATATTTCTAGATATAAAACTGTTGGCCATTTCGAGGCGAAAATGGTGCACCCGATATGAGTGATTAAGCAGAACCCAATCTTCTCTAATCAACCACCGGGTAGCGCACGTTTATCACCCACGACCCCGTCATGCGCCGTGAGACAACTACTCTTATGAGTCTCCCCCATACTCCGCTTAATGCTACCCAGTTCTCCACTTCATGCCTCTCTGAACTGAAATATCTGGCTCAATGTGACATTATCTCCCATGTTCACATGTTCTATCAATGTCTAATTCAATTACTTTGATAATGAAGTCAGGATTAACATATTGATCAACACATTGATAGAATCCTCTAAGCCTTACAAAAAAAAATCTAACCATAATGATCTCGTATCCTATCACTACTGAAACAAATAAATAAAATCAATGAACCTCAATGAATAATCCATGACCAGGGTCTCTATTTTATATATGTCTATGAACTCATGGTATCAATACAACCTCAGTTTCTGGGGGAATATTTTTACAAAATACATATCCTTTAACTTATTCAATGTTATCTCAAAATGTATGCCTTCTTGTTCTTTTATACCAGAAAAATATTTTTCTAATCATCTAAGAAAATAGAAGTCTAATTTTACCCTCCACAATGTGGGACTCTCAATCTAATAAATTATTATTTTCACAATCTCTCTCCAGTAATCTGTCAACTATGGTCCACCCTCCCCCCTAAAACAAGGTCAGATGATTTGACTCAAACTCCCATGTTAGGTATAGTGACCCAGTATTCTAATACATTGATATTACTTATTTTTATATTTAAATACACTACAGTCAAAAAATATCTATGTACTATAATAGTTTAGTGACTTTGGAAACATGAAGCTTAATCATATAATATAATGAAAATTATACAATGATTCCCAAAAATAACACATTTGGTACTCTTGCTTTCATTCATTCTTCCTAACTTGGGGAATGGAAACATAATAAAGGGAGATCTCAGATAGTCAGAAATATTAAATAAAGTATCTACATAAGTATAACATGTACATAAAGGTATTATAACATGGTAATTACATTTTAATATCATGACCTACGTATCATATATCATAGTCATGAGTGATGTAATGATGTTTTTTAGTTTATTTTGATATGATTCATAATAAAATCAAAGAAACTATGTACTGAGGGAATAAAATTTTCATTATTCATATAATTTGAGGCTTATGACATAGATGTGTGGCATAGATGTCATATTATAACATTTTCAACACATATAAATAGAAATATGTTCACTCATGAAGTTATAGAGATTAAATCAAGGCCTTGAATAAGCTTACGGGAATGCATTCTAGGTCACACATATCATTATGAAAATGAAATATAGATCTATAAATTATATTTTTAATATGTAATAAGGTTAATTCATAACAATTTGAATAAGTAATCAGGTTAATTCGTAACATTTTGAACATGAATTTTGGTTCATTTTTAACATTGTAAACATGTAATCTGGTGCATGCATAACATTGTGAACACATTATAAGGTTCACTAATAATATTGTGTACATTTAATGAGTTGCATACTTAACATTGTGAACATGTATTAATGTTCCATCATAACATTATGATCACGTAATCATGTTCACACATAAAGTTGGGACATGTAATCAGGTTCATGCATAACATATATACTCACGAGTAATCTATAGCTTCCCAATGTATTGGAAGTAGATATAGGTCACATCCATGAAATAAATAAATCATAAAAAAGTGTTCCAAAAGATCGTAAAAAGTTATCAGATCATAACTAATAAAATAAAATGGATATCATCAATATTTATTCATATCATAATATTTGGAAAAGAGATATGTTTCATAATCATTTCATCATATAATAAACAATTAAAATAAGTGTGTTCCATAAGAATTTTAATACTGTATCAACTGATTAAGATAAATAGGTTTCATAAACCAATTTTCATCTAAATCATAAACTAGTAAAAGAAGGAATGAAAATAGTATCCCATGATTTTATCCCATGTAATGCATAAATTGTATCATTGAATATTATCATAGAAGGATAAGAATTTTGAAAGAGAACATGGAATATATGATTAGGAAAATATAATTTCTTTTAAATTAATGTTAATTAAACAATTGAAAAACATTTTTATTGAAAATAAAATTACAAACATATAAAGAAATCATTGAATGTTCATTTTAATAATTTCTTTTATAAAATATACTTTTTGCTTCGAGATACTCAATTGAAGACATAATAACTTTTGAAAAATGTTATCATTGAAGATAAAATTGAAATAACACTAAGGAATATTATACAAAATTATTTGTCATTGCATTATAATATTCCATTCATTAAATATGCATAAACTTGAAGGTTCCCTTCACATTTCCATGAAATAAAAAACATGCATTGTTTTAAAAAAATTGAATATTTCTTCCAAAAAATATTGAAAAAGAAAAAAACAGTAAAAATATCACTAAAAATTATAATTGGGTAATAAAATTTTTTGGGAAAAAAATATTTTGAATGAAAATAGATTTTAGACCAAAGATAAGAATAAAGTCATATTTTATTAAAAACATCTTGTTAATTATCTTTTATAAGACATAGTGGAAAATTTCTACCACTAATTTATGATATCATGAATAACTAATGAATATGAAAAATCATGATAATTAATGATAAATATACAGTAATGTCTTATACTTATAATCAAAATAATAAATAAACTCGATAAAAAACAAGATTGTACCATAATATTATTACCATTTTGGTAATCTTTAATCATATCATCCATGAATGAATAACCTGAAATACACTGAAAATTGTTTTTTATTACAATAAACCCCCTTTTACGGACTGAGGGGGTACCAAAAATGAAATCAATGATTAAACTAATAGACATGCCTCCATGGTACAAGATTTAAAATCTAAACAACTCATTCAAGTCACAAAGAGAAGCCCCACCCAAAATCAATAACATGAAGACCAGCTTCCACCTTCTCATCGCTACTCAGCTTGCTATCCTGTGCATGAATAAATGGGTCTGGTACCAATAGAAATTCAATAAATGAAATAACTATGATATCTAGATAGAAATGAGTAGGTGAAAACTCTATACACTGATCCTCCTTTAGAGAAGCCCCTTATAGGTGAACTATTTGTGAGTCCTTAAAACCGCGAACCGCAGTGCCACAATGGAATCAAAACCCCAAATTGTGTTCTAGAAGTAATATAAAAACCTCAAAAAACCCAGAAAATCCTTCATTGAATAGTATATCCCAAACACCATGACAACTTCATGAGACCTTAACACCTCAACCTAAGAAATCAACCCTGAAGAACCCCATCGTGGTTCACAGGACTCCCACCACCATCAAATACATAGAACCCACTAGTAGATGATACAACGAGAACAATGTGGAGCCATAATCACCTAGGATTAGATGAAATGACACCACACTAAGGGAACATCACTGATGATGGGGTCTGGGCTGCTCTATGCTTGAAACACCACTCTGGCCATTGATCCGATCATACGTAAACCACAGATGCACCATAACCAAAATCAGAAACAATCAAACCATGGGATGTGGGGGGGGGGGGGGGGAGGAACGAGGAGGGACATGGTAAAACCATCAACATCCTCCATAATCAATTTTATCAAATTGAATTGAAAATAATTCTCGTCCAAAAAATTAAGAACCCAAAACCAAATCATAATTTTAGATATCAATGAACAAGAACCATCACCACAAAGATGGCCTCCTGAAAGCCACGATTGATGCCAGAATGAGTCCCCATCATAGAATAAAACATGAAAGAACCAAATACCTAAAACCACCATAAATAATACTCTAGGATACTAATGATTTCCACCCACAACACTCGCAACTGACAAATAATGATTTGGAAACCCTTAAACCACAAAAATAAAGATCTCGACCACTTGAACATCACTGCACTACCACGGAGACAATCGAGCCCAAGAAACCCAATGAATCTTGAACCCTAGATGTCACTGAAGAGTGGATCTTGAAATCTTTATATGGAACATAAATTAAAACCACACTCCATGATTTTCCTATGAATAAGTGTTATGAAGAGGATTAGAAGCCAAACTATGAAAGAGCTTGGGATGGTGGTGATGAGGGAAACCCTAGAAAAGAAGTTCCCCTTATGGGCTCATCATGATCATAAATAACTTGTAATGGAACATAATATATCAATAAGGAAGATAAATTTGTTATATAAAATTTTATTGGGGATAGATATATAGATCATTAAAGGATATTGGTGCATCTCATAATATATGTCTCAATGAAAAAAATTGATATTAGAATCTTATAATTATTTGGTCAATATTGGACATTAAACCCCTGAAAATAGATATTTTATAATTGATATTAATATAACAATAATTTATGTTTAATAATCATAAAATAAATTCAATGGAATGATATATAGTACATATGGGAATGGGGGGGTTAATATAGCATGTTTTTTAAGTAAGTAAAAATATGAGATGAAAATACCATATTACATGAGTTAAATTTGTATCCTAAGATCCAAGAAAGAATAAAACAAATAATTCATTTTAAAATCAAGAAATAAATTAAATAAATGACATAATATTTCATATAAATGTACATAAATCACAAAAAATTAAACAAGTGGTGAATATGGAATAAGTCTCTCTAAAAATATAGTGAGACTGGAAATTACTTTACCACTTTAGTTAATTTGATACCATAAACACATGAAAAATAGATCCTAATATGTGTATGTATAAAAGGAACTGACCATAAACATCAAAAAATCATGAATTAAATGAATAATTCACATTGAGGATCTTTTTAGGTTTAGAGTTTTACATAATTAGGCCATAACTATTACATTACATATAAAAAATTACAAGGTAGACACTTCTACTTTGTTTCCATTTTTTTAGAAAATAAAAACTCTTAAAAAAGTTCATGTTGAGTCTCATGTTTTAGACAACATGACTTTTCCTTGATCCCAACCTTGAACCTACTCATCTTTAGGTCCTCTGAAAGACATTTCCAAACATGGGATGCACATAAAAATCTCATTAAGGGGTTTAAAACAAAGAAAAAAACATTAGTTCATCATTCCATACATAATGTATTCTATTTAAAAACATCATAAAATCATAAGATTTATTAATAACACATAGAAAACATAAATCATAAAGTTAACTTGTGGCATTAATATCATACTTACATTGTAGCTATCACAGCTATGATTGGAGTTACATATGGAATATCCATCACAGTATATTCCTTAAATTTCTTCAGAGAAACATTCACGTTTACCTCTATCATGTTACCCAATGCATTGGTGAGCTATCTCATACTCACCTACCCTAGGTTTATCATGAAACCACCCGTATACATAACAATTACCAAGAACCGTAACATATTCATAACACATAAAATAAAAATAAATGAAAGATAACATTTCCACATTTCAATAACAATATATCATTTTAATATATTGGCATAAAAAATCCATTATCAAAACCATTTTCAATACTAAAATACATTAAAAGAGTATATGGTATTTATTTTTCTTTTAAAAACATGACTGCTTGTTAAAAAATCCAAAAGATCAAATAATACTTGCAGCGGCAGAAAGGTCTTTGTCACCGCGTACGTTAAAAAGAAACATTATTTTTTTTTGTTTAGTAAAACACATCATAGAGAAAATATCCCTTTTGAAAAAAGTAAAAGTCAAAGGTGTTTATACAACTTATAAAAGAAAATTGTGTATTAAAAAATATGCCTCAATGAAAGGATATTGAGATGAAGTCCCTTACCCCATGTCCGACTTGACCTGTTCTATAAAGACCCGTAAATTTCAAGGAAATTTTTTTCTTAATTTTTTTTGGAATTTTACAAGAATGCAGTTTCTGACGGCACCTGATTCTGAGGCCCGGTGTGCCCGGAATCATTTTCCGAAGTTTGGCTCGGGTATGTTCAGTGAACGGACGAGCTGGTTTTTCTAACTTTTGAACCGGTGCCCAGAATCGAATTATGAGGGAACCGATGAAATCTCAGTGCTGGTATTCACTTAGAAACGCCTCTTCCGGAGTTGCGTTTTCTTGGGTGTGGTTTTTAATTTTCGGCCTTAAGGTGAAGAAATAAAATAATTTTGCGACAACTTTATTTTATTTCACTTAAGCCACTTGAAGCCACTAGAAATCCACTTAAACTAAGTTAAAACAGATAGGGTTCTATCCAGAAATATCCTACCCCCTTTGGTAGGATATTTGTGAGGTGGGGCCCTCACAAGCCCCACCGTTTCTCTCCGCTATGTAACGCACCCGTGAAAACCCGTCATTATGAAAGTCAACTGACGCATTTTCTTAAATCTTTAACACACCATTTAATTGGGCGGTTTATTTCGTGAATTAAATGGGTGGTTTCTTTCGTTGAATTAATTCAACGAATTGATGGGTCGTTACTTACCTTTTTCGTTTGTTGGCGTAATAATAAAATAAGACCAACAAGTCTTTTTGGGAAGATTGTTCGTTGAGAGGTTTTGTCAGAGCCTTCATCCTCCTTCACGAAGAACGTGAAGAACGCGAAGAACGTGAAGAACACGAAGAACGCCAGCCTCCGATGAAGAACGCTGAACCCGCGGAAGTCGACGACATGACGCTGATGTTCCCTTCCTGCAACGTTCTTCTGCAATGTCTCTTCCTTCGCAACGAATCTTTGATCAGCTATTTGAGGTAAGACACTTCGGGTTTCTCTTAAATCTCCCTTGTTTTTTTCTTTAACAAAACACGGATTTAATTTTATATAATTAAATTAAATCTGTTGTATCTTGGTCTGTTGAGTTCTCCGACTCAACGCCGGATTCCGCAACGACGCGACGCCCTTCCACGACAACGCGACGATTCCCTCCTTCCGCGACGAGCATTTCCGCGAAGAACGTGCGTGCGACGACGACTACGAGGTAGGGGTTGTTGTAAATTTTAATTCCTTTTTCCCGTGATGGTTTCTTTTAAAAGTGAATAACCATACAATAAGAACAATTTTAATCTTTTAAAATTGTTGATTCATGTGTTGAATTTATATCTCTCGTTGTTTATCTCTAACGCGGAGGGTGCATGCCAAACGAACACGGCCCGGCAACCCTCCGCCGTTCTTCGTTGTTGTGTGGATTTGACAGGCAACGACGGAACGTCCCGCAATGGAAGATTGATGGTTCCGCAGTGAAGAACGAGTCCCGGGAGGAACAACGGCGCAGGCGGGAAGGAAAACGGACCACCAGAGCGACTCCAGTGGCCCGCGGAAGCCGCCAGCGGCGCCCCGGCGCGCCGCCGGCTGTCCAGGGCGACACCCCGTGGGTGCCGCGGGGGTGTCACGCGGGGGCGGCGGCTCCCCCCCCCCCTCCGTGTAGCTCAGCCGCCCAGGGTGACACCCCGCGGGTGTCGCGGGGGTGTCACGCGGGGGCGGCGGCTCCCCCCCGCGTCACTCGGGTCGTCCAGGGCGACACCCCGCGGGTGCCGCAGAGGTGTCACGCGGGGGTGGCGGCTCCCCCCCATGTCGCTCGGCCGCTCGGCCAAGCCGGTCCGGGTCCGGACCGGGTCGACCCGGTTCGGCCGACCCAGGGGGGTCGGGCCGAGCCGGCCCGGGCCCGGACCCCCCGTTTTCGGACCGTTTTAGTCAAATGCATGTAACTTGAGATACGGGCCTCCAAACGACTCGCAGTTAGCGGAAACATGATCTTTGGATCGAGACGGTCGTTTTGGTTTATCGCACTCAAGTTTTCAGAATACTTTGAGTTCGGCCGGGATGGTTCGTACACGAAACCAACCGGGCCCTCAGAGTGGAAATGCTCATATCTTGAGCTACGGACGTCCGATCGACGTGTCGTCGACTTCGTTGAATTCCTCTAAGTGAGATGGATCTTTTGGCATACTCCTCCCGAGGATTGGACGTAGGTGGAGTACGGCCGAGTTGGATTTTCCTTAAAATCAACCGGGCCCCTAAGACGAAAAAGCCAATAACTCTCAGACCGGGCGTCCGATTGACGCGCCGTCTGCGACGTTGAGTTCCTGTTGACGATACGGAACTTTTGGATACATCAATTTCAGACTTCGTTTCAGGTGATGTATCAGCCTCTCGGCTCGTGGAGCGGACCCTCCCGAACGAGCTTGCTGTGTGCGGGAACCCTAGTGCTGGCTGTGACTGCTACTTCGACAACGACGACCGTTCAGAGATCCTCAGTGGACTGTGGAGACGACCGTGCAAAGATCCTCAGTGGACTGCGCCGAAGACTGTGCAGAGATCCTCAGTGGACTGCGACGACTACTGCGCTCAGCGATCCTATGTGGATCAGTGCTACAGGTCCTGTGTGGGCCCGATCCTGTGTGGGTCCGATCCTATGTGGGTCAGCGCTCAGCGGTTCTGTGTCAGCCAGCGCCTACAGGTCCTGTGTGAGCCCGATCCTATGTGGGTCATTGCGGGGGTTAGTTACCTATCACTCCTTTGTGGGTCCGATGTCTTAGATGGATCATTGATCATCTTTATCGTCATCCGAAGAAGTATACCTGTGTGAGTTGAATCCTGTTTACTCTCCTTTGTGAATTGTGTTGAGCTATCCTGTGTGGATTTACTGTTTACTCTCCTTTGTGGATTTCATTGTGCTATCTTGTGTGGGTATACGTTTTTCTTTCCTGTGTGGACTGGGTTGTGCTTGGGCTCAGACGTTGGAGCCGAACGGGAATTGATGACTTAGGTATATGTATGGGCATATACCTAAGCCGTGTCGGATGTTACATCGTGATTGTATCTTTCCTTTGAGGATTATCAATGGGGGATTTCGGGAGACCTTAGGGGGTCTCGGGTTCCCTACTGAGTAGCTTATACTCACCCCTGCATGGGCTTTGGCCGCACTTCGTTGTGTTGGTTGCAGATGACGGACAACGCTGATCGTGGTGGAGGCATGCGGAGCAGGACGGTACCTGGAGGTGGACCACTGGGCAGGACACACTCGAAGCGGTCAGGTGGACCCAAGGAGCCGTGGAGGCTATCTGTACCCACCCTTCAGGTGGGACTTCCAGAGGACGGCTCGACGCTGCGGATTTTCTTTTCAGTTGCTGTTTTTCCCTTTCACTTGTACTTTACAGTTGGGCTTGTATTTCCGGCCCCTTTTACTTTCAACACAGCTTGTACAGTTTTTACTTAGTGTTTACTTTTCCGATTGCTTACTCTGTGGTGTTTGTTTACTTTTCCAAGGCAATTCCTTCCCTTTTGTTGGGATTTACGCCTTGGTTCTAGTCGCTAGCCCCTGGCCTATGGAAGGTGGGCTTGGGGTAGTCACAGCACGGGCCCCGAGGACGGGTCGTGAAAAATTGGTATCAGAGGTGGTCAGTTCTACCGCAGACTCTGATCATTTTCTATGTGAAGCAATAGTGTTTAGTATATTGAGTGTGGTTATCAGTCTAGGGAGTCCAGTGTTGGTGCGGTGGCTGATGTATCCATACACCAGGACCCTGACTTCTGATTTCCGACTTAATGCACGAAAACATTGATTGCATGTGTGTTTCAAGTTTTCTTTGTGATTACTTGTGTCAGCTCAACAGGTATACTGTTCTGACTGTGGCGCACTAGTTTCCTTTTCAGGATGTCCCGATGACAGCAGCCAGCTAGGGTTCCAAGAGTAGAGCACGACGATAGCCCGCCGAGCGACGAGGCCTCGGTACAGGGCCCGTTGACAGCAGAGGCACTGACGATACCTTTACCCGCCGAGCCCCGATTCTTCCAGCCCTGACCGCTGATGATGCACGACACCTCAGAGCTCTGCACGAGTTCCAGCACCAGCGAACACCTAGGTTTTGTGGGGAGACGGACCCTCAGGCAGCCGAGGACTGGCTGGAGGCGGTCGTTCGAGTTTTCAGGCTAGTGAGGACACCAGCAGACATCATGGTGATCCTCGCGGTGAGCCTACTGCACGCAGCAGCGGGACGATGGTGGAGCCCGATGATCCAGGTGCACGATGAGGCCTCTCTCATCTGGACGGAGTTCGAGAGCCTCTTCCTCTCAGAGTTCATCCCGGCCACCCTCCGTGCGGTTCACATTTAGGAGCTTCTTCAGCTGCGGCAGGGCAGCTTGACAGTCGCCCAGTATGCGGCGAGGTTCACCGATCTTTCTCACTACTCGACCGACATGGTACAGGACCCCTTCTTCCGGGCCCAGACCTTCGAGCAGGGATTGAGACATGAGATCAGGGCATCACTGATCTCCCTTAGCATTCCGAACCAGACAGGAGTGCTAGAGCGAGCCCTTATGATCCAGATATTTCTGGCTGAGTCCACAGCGAGACCTACCGCAGAGCGGTAGGTAGTGGAGTCTTCAGAAGCAGGTAGCCGATGGATGACTCAGGGTTCTAGGCAGACCAGACCATCCGGCAGACGACCTCGGGACACTGGCTCAGTAGTGCGGGGCACATAGCGCGGAGCCAGTCATCTGAGAGGCAGGCAGTGCTACTCGTGCGGCGGGCAGGGCCACATGGCTCGTGACTGCCCGACCCGCCGTACCGAGGAGCAGCAGACGGTGGAGGGGCCACCCAGGTAGAGGCAGAGGGTCGACCGTGGCGGTCCGCAGGGAGGAGGCGGATGAGGCAGAGGAGCTGGCCGAGCAGCAGGTGGGGGCGACGCTTTGAGGCTCTTCCACCACCACCACCAGGAGGTTCGCCCTGACCACAGGGAGCTGGCGGGCAGAGACAGGCACAACTCCAGGCAGCAGAGGCCTATGACCACGGCGCACCTGATATGATTCGAGGTATGATCTGTGTCTATTCCACCCTTTCTGCAGTTCTTATAGACACAGGAGTGAGTCACTCTTTCATAGCCGCTGCCCTTGTTCGGAGCTCAGAGATTCTGACAGAGCCGTTGGCTCGATCCTTACGGCTAGAGACTCCTACGGGAGCAGACTCGACGATTACGCACTGGTGTCGGCAGTGCAATCTTACTCTAGGAGGCGAGATCTTCGGCTGGGATCTTCTTGTAGCGGCGTCGAGGCCTTACGACGTCATCTTGGGCATGGATTGGTTATCTATGGTTCATGCTCTGATTGACTGCATTAGGCGCAAGGTGTGATGTGTACGCACCGACGGGAGCAGGTTCACCTTCACTGGCGAGAAGGGATCCTTCGCAGCACAGGATGGACTCACGCAGAGGAGAGGGAATACCATCACTCATCAGTTGTCTAGACTCATCCTTGGAGCAGTTGACGTGCAGAGTCCTAGTTTTCCTGCAGTGGTGGATCAGTATGCGGATGTCTTTCCCGATGACGTTCCAGGGATACCTCCTCGCAAAGAGGTAGACATTTATATTGACTTGTACCCCGGGACAGCCCCAATATCCACTCCAGCATATCGGATGGCCCCCGCTGAGGTTCGAGAGCTATGGGTATAGTTGGAGGACTTGCAGGGCAAGGGGTTCATCTGACCCAGTGTTTCACCCTGGGCTTCGCCTATATTGTTCACCAAGAAGGCGGACGGGAGCTTGAGACTGTGTTTCGACTATCATCGCCTGAACCAGGTGACAGTGAAGAACAAGTATCTGCTACCGAGGATTGATGACCTCTTCGATCAGCTCAAGGGAGCACGGTGGTTCTCGAAGATAGACCTCAGGTCAGGCTATCATCAACTCAGAGTTCGAGATGAGGACATGGGGAAGACGTCCTTCAGGTGTCAGTATGGCCACTATGAGTTCTTGGTTATGCCTTTAGGCGTAACCAACACTCCATCAGTGTTCATGATCCTCATGAACAGGATCATCCAGCCATACCTCGATCATTTTGTCGTGGACTTCATCGACGAAATTTTGGTGTACTCGACCATAGAGGAGGAGCACGCCTACCACTTGCGGGTTGTACTAGACACACTCCGAGAGAACCAGATTTATGGAAAGCTATCGAAGTGCCAGTTCTGGTTACGTGAGGTCCACTTCTTGGGGCATGTCATTTCTGAGGCGGGAGTTGTAGTGGATCCCGCGAAGATCGAGGCAGTGCTAGCTTGGGAGCCACCCAGGAGTGTGATGGAGGTGCGGAGTTTCTTGGGTCTTTCAGGATACTATCGGAGATTTGTGCCGGACTTCTCCAGAGTTGCGGTGCCACTATCAGCTTTGACGATGAAGGGGAAACCCTTTGTGTGGTCAGACAGATGTCAGTAGAGCTTTCAGGAGCTGAGGCAGAGATTGACCAGCGCACCTATCTTGAGGTTTCCTGAGGAGGGAGTTGGATACGTAGTCTACTGCGATGCATCAGGGACCGGACTCGGGTGTGACCTGATGCAGGAGCGGGCCGTTATTGCCTATGGATCACGTCAGTTGAGGCTTCATGAGCCGAACTACGCTACCCATGACCTGGAGTTAGCAGCAGTGGTCTTCTCTCTGAAGACATGGCGGCACTATCTGATGGGCGAACGATTTACAGTCTTTTCTGACCACCAGAGTCTCAGGTAAATCTTCTCACAGAAGGACCTGAACCTGAGATAGCGGTGATGGCTCGAGTTCCTCCAGGACTATGACTTTGGGATAGTCTATACTCCTGGGAAGGGGAACGTGGTAGCCGATGCCCTCAGCAGGAGGACGGGAATTCAGCTACTTGAGGAGGCGAAAGAGCAGCTAGCCTCCTTGAAGATATCCTTCGTGGATAGAGATGGAGCGGCCTTCCTTCAGTCTCTCATAGTCGCCCCTCCACTACTACAATAGGTCAGAGAGGCACAACGTGAGGATGCTGACTGTGAGACGCGGCGTGCACAGATATCCTCGGAACAGGCCCCTGATGGTCTCTCCCTTGGAGAAGAGCACGACGTCCTTTTCAGAGGACGTACCTTGGTACCAGTCTCTTTACGAGAGGTTGTGCTGAGAGATTTTCACACTTCTCCTTTGGCGGTACATCCTGGAGTGGCGAAGATGTACCAGGATCTCAGACGATAGCACTGGTGGCCGGGCATGAAGAAGGTTGTGGCAGAGTTCGTTTCTCGGTGCCTCACCTACCAGCAGGTGAAGGCAGAGCACCAGGTACCAGCAGGCTTGGTACAGCCCTTGGAGGTCCCGGAGTGGAAGTGGGACGGGATATCTATGGACTTCGTGACTAGACTTCCATGCACTTCCAGTGGTCATGACTCCATTTGGGTGATTGTTGACTGACTCACCAAGTCGACACACTTCTTACCTATCCGAGAGCAGGGATCAGTGTAGAACTTGGAGGGTCTCTACGTTCAAGAGATTGTACGGCTTCACGGTGTGCCATTGACTATAATCTCCGATCGGGAAGCTCATTTTACTTCCCGGCTTTGGAAGGGGTTGCAGGAGGCGTTCGGGACGCGGTTACGTCTGAGCACCGCCTTTCACCCTCAGACGGATGGTCAGATGGAGAGGACCATTCAGACTCTCAAGGACATGCTCCACGCATGTGTCCTCGACTTTGGTCGCTGCTGGGAGGACCACCTACCCTTGGTGGAGTTCGCATACAACAACATTTACCACTCCACCATCGGGATGGCACCATACGAGGCGTTGTACGGTAGTCCTTTCAGATCTCCTTTGTGTTGGACAAAACCTGGGGAGTCAGCACTTGTGGGACCAGAGATGGTCCGAGCCACGACAGAGAAGGTCCAGGTCATCCAGGAGCAGATGAGGAAAGCTCAGAGCCAGAAGAAGTCTTATGATGACAGGAGGCGGAGGCCACTAGAGTTCGAGGATGGCGACCACGTCTTCTTGCGTGTCTCACCTCGACGTGGTTTAGGAAGATTTGGTCGAGGCGGCAAGTTGTCTCCATGCTTCATTGGACCATTCCAGGTCCTCAGCAGGGTTGGTGAGGTGGCTTATCGCCTGGCTCTACCACCTCAGTTGCACCAGGTGCACGACGTCTTCCACGTATCTCACCTGAGGAGATATGTGCACGACCCGATGCACATCATTGACTACAGGGAGCTAGACGTGGATGATGGGGAGACTTTTGCAGAGGTCCCAGTGGAGATAGAGGATCGACAGGAGCGGGTCCTACATGGGCGATCTATTCCTCTTTTGCGCATCAGATGGCAGCATGGGAACCTCCAGGAGAGAACATGGGATCGGGAGGCTCAGATACATGCTCAGTACCCACATTTGTTTCCCTAGTTTATGATGTATCTTTATGAGGACGTAAATCCCTGAGGTGGGAGTAATGTAAAGACCCGTAAATTTCAAGGAATTTTTTTTCGTAATTTTCTTTGGAATTTTACAAGAACACAGTTTCTGACAGCACCTGATTCCGAGGCCCGGTGTGCCCGGAATCATTTTCTGATGTTTGGCTCGGGTACATTCAGTGAACGGACGAGCGGGTATTTCTAACTTTTGAACCGGTTCCCAGAATCAAATTCTAAGGGCACCGATGAAATCGCAATGCCTATATTCTCTTAGAAATGCCTCTTCCGGAGTTGCATTTTCTCGGGTGTGGTTTTTAATTTTCGGGCTTAAGGTTAAGAAATAAAATAATTTTGCGACAACTTTATTTTATTTCACTTAAGCCACTTGAAGCCACTTAAACTGTGTTAAAACGGATAGGGTGCTATCCATAAATATCCTATCCCCTTGGTAGGATATTTATGAGGTGGGGCACGAACGAGCCCCGCCGTTTCTTTCCGCTAAGTAACGCACCCGCGAAAACTTGTCATTATGAAAGTCAACTGACGCGTTTTCTTAAATCTTTAACGCACCATTTAATGGGGCAGTTTATTTCTTGAATTAAATGGGTGGTTTCTTTCGTTGAATTAATTCAACTAATTGATGGGTCGTTACTTACCTTTTTCGTTTGTTGGCGTAATAATAAAATAAGACCAACAAGTCTTTTTGGGAGGATTGTTCGTTGAGAGGTTTTGTCAGAGCCTTCATCCTCTTTCGTGAAGAACACGAAGAACGCGGAGAACGTGAAGAACACCGGCCTCCGACGAAGAACGTCGAACCTGCGGAAGTCAACGACGCGACGCTGTGTTCCGCAACGCCGACGTTCCCATCCTGCAACGTTCATCTGCAACGTCTCTTCCTCTGCAATGAATCTTCGATCAGCTGTTTGAGGTAAGACACTTCGGGATTCTCTTAAATCTCCCTTGTGTTTTTCTTTAACAAAACACGGATTTAATTTTATATAATTAATTTAAATCTGTTGTTTCTTGGTCCGTTGAGTTCGCCGACTCAACGTCGGATTCCGCGACGACGCGACGCCCTTCCGCGACGACGCGACGATTCCCCCCTTCCGCGATGAGCATTTCCGCGAAAAACGTGCGTGCGACGACGACTACGAGTTAGGGGTTGTTGTAAATTTTAATTCCTTTTTCCCATGATGGTTTCTTTTAAAAGTGAAGAACCGGACAATAAGAACAATTTTAATCTTTTAAAATTGTTGATTCATGTGTTGAGTTTATATCTCCCGTTGTTTATCTCTAACGCGGAGGGTGCAGGCCAAACGAACATGGCCCGAAAACCCTCCGTCATTCTTCGTTGTTGTGCAGATTTGACGGGTGACGACAGAACGTGCCACAACGGAAGTTTGATGGTTCCACAGTAAAGAACGAGTCCCGGGAGGAACAACGGCGCAAGCGAGAAGGAAAACGGACCACCAGAGCGACTCCGGTGGCCCGCGGAAGCCGCCGGCGGCGCCCTGGCGCACCGCCGGCTGGCCAGGGCGACACCCCGCGGGTGCCGCGGGGGTGTCCTGCGGGGGCGGCGGCTCCCCCCTGCGTCGCCCGGCTCTCCAGGGCAAAACCCAGCGGGTGCCGCGGGGGTGTCACGCGGGGGCGGTGGCTCCCCACAGCGTCGCTCGGCTGCCTAGGGCGACACCCCGCGGGTGTCGCGGTGGTGTCACGCGGGGGCGGCCACACCCCCCCCCCCCGCGTCACTCGGGTCGTCAAGGGCGACACCCCGCGTGTGCCGCGGGGGAGTCACGCGGGGGCGGCGGCTCCCCTCCGCGTCGCTCGGCCGCGCGGCCGAGCCGGGCCGGGCAGGCCGAGCCAGGCCGGTCCGACCGGCCGGGCCGCGCCCTGGCCGGGCCGGACCGTGTCCGGACCGGGTCGACCCGGTTCGGCCGACCTAGGGGGGGTCGGGCCGGGTCGGCCGGGGCCCGGACCCCCCGTTTTCGGACCGTTTGATCAAATGCCCGTAACTTGAGATAAGGGACTCCAAACGACTCGCCGTCAGCGGCAACACGATCCTTGGATCGAGACGATCGTTTAGGTATATCGCACCAAGGTTTCGGAATACTTTGAGTTCAGACGGGATGGTTCGTACATGAAACCAACCGGGCCCTCGGAGCGGAAATGCTCATATCTTGAGCTACGGACGTCCGATCGATGTGACGTCGACTTCATTGAATTCCTCTAAGTGAGACTGATCTTTTGGCATACTCCGCCCGAGGTTTGGACGTAGGTGGAGTATGGTCGGGTTGGTTTTGCCTTAAATGCCAACCGGGCCCCTAGGACGAAAAAGCAAATAACTCTCAGACCGGGCGTCCGATTGACGCGCCGTCTGCAATGTTGAGTTCCTGTTGACGAAACAGAACTTTTGGATACATCAACTTCGGACTTCGTGTCAGTTGATGTATCAGCCTCTCGGCTCGTGGAGCGGACCCTCCCGAACGAGCTTGCTGTGTGCGGGAACCCTAGTGCTGGCTGCGACTGCTACTTCGACAGCGACGACCGTGCAGAGATCCTCAGTGGACTGCAGCGACGACCGTGCAGAGATCCTCAGTGGACTGCGACGACGACTGTGTAGAGATCCTCAGTGGAATGCGATGACTACTGCACTCAGCGATCCTACGTGGATCAATGCTACAGGTCCTATGTGGGCCTGATCCTGTGTGGGTCCGATCCTGTGTGGGTCAGCGCTCAGCGGTTCTGTGTGAGCCAGCGCCTACAGGTCCTGTGTGGGCCCGATCCTGTGTGGGTCATTGCGGGGGTTAGTTACCTATCGATCCTTTGTGGGTCCGACGACTTAGATGGATCAGTGATCATCTTTATCGTCATCCAAAGAAGTATACCTGTGTGAGCTGAATCCTGGTTACTCTCCTTTGTGGATTGTGTTGAGCTATATTGTGTGGATTTACTGTTTACTCTCCTTTGTGGATTGTGTTGTGCTATCCTGTGTGGGTATATGTTTTTCTTTCCTGTGTGGACTGGGTTGTGCTTGGTCTCGGACGTTGGAGCCGAACAGGAATTGATGACTTAGGTATATGTATGGGAATATACCTAAGCCATGTCAGATGTTACTTCGTGATTGTATCTTTCCTTTTTGGATTATCCTTGGTGGATTTCAGGAGAACTTCGGGGGTCTCGGGGTCCCTACTGAGTAGCTTATACTCACCCCTGCACGGGCTTTTCCCGCACTTCGTTGTGTTGGTTGCAGATGACGGACAACGCTGATCGTGGTGGAGGCGTGCGGAGTAGGACGGTACCTGGAGGTGGACCACTGGGCAGGACACACTCGGAGCGGTCAGGTGGACCCGAGGAGCAGTGGAGGCTATCTGTACCCACCCTTCAGGTGGGACTTCCAGAGGACGGCTTGACGCTGCGGCTTTTCTTTTCAGTTGCTGTTTTTCCCTTTCATTTGTACTTTACAGTTGGGCATGTATTTCCGACCCCTTTTAATTTCAGCACAGCTTGAACAGTTTTTAATTACGGTTTACTTTTCCGCATTCTTACTCTGTGGTGTTTGTTTACTTTTCAAAGGCAATTCCTTCCATTTTGTTGGGATTTACACCTCGGTGATAGTCTCCAACCCCTGGCCTATGGAAGGCGGGCTTGGGGTAGTCATGACACGGGCCCTGAGGACGGGTCGTGACATGTTCGTTCTTTAATCTCATGAATAATAAACTAAATTTTATTTCTACTTTCTTAAGATCCCTTTTCAAGTTTATTATTATTTTTATATCACTTATTACCATGTTATAATCATTAGGTAATCATATAAGTTAATAACATTCATTTTGTCGATATTTGGTACTTGAGTCAAAATTGAACTTCTTATAATTACAAGTTATTCACATGGTAAAAATTACATTATATAAAAATTGATAATTATTAATTAAATATCATATATATAATATAAATCCTGTATACATATGTATTTTTAATAGTACATAACATTAGGAGGTATGAAATGAAATGCATCGTTCATGGAGACAGTAAGGCGTATGCATTCATGAGCGCTACATTCATTTAAATTTCATATTTTAATAGAATTAAAGCATAATGATACATAAATATATTATTATTCCAGTATAATATAATATATAATTTCATTAACTATATCCTTTATAAGTCCAAAATATGGAATTAACGAGTCATATCACTTTGAGGGGGCGGTAGTTCACACTTTCTCAAATGAAATTATCGCGTTTACCCATAATGGAAACCATAAAGATATGATATAAAAGAAAAATAAAAAAGCATAAAGAAAACGTAAACATAATATATATCACATATAAATATAGTTTCATCTTAATGGCCACCATGTGAGGTGGTAGGAGATAATCGAACAATCATCATTTCGTAAGGCATTAGATTCCCATTCAAAGAAATAGTTTGTTCTTCACCCATTAGATGGGAGTGAGTGTAATTGTAGTTAGAAAAATTCTCATAAAAACATACTAGTATATTTATGAAATAGTTTTTTTTATAAAAATAGAAAAAAATAGTTTGGGGGTTTTAGATGTAAAATAAAAAAAAGAAGGTAAGAGAAAGTGTTACCTTTAATTTGGGAAACTCCCTTTGGTTTATACCAAAAATAAATCCTTGAAGTGACTTATTCCAAAGGTAGTGATTATAAGAGGAGGAGAGGGATATTGAGAGATTATTTTTGTTGGTTTTGGATGAGGCAAGGGGCTTGAGAGGTGTGAGGAGTGGGTTATAAGTGAGGACTTTTTATAAGGTTGAGGAGGGGCTCTTTAGAATAGTTTGAAAATATAATTTTATTATAAACTTATATTCGATTTCTGAAGATCCAAAACTCATTAATATTGAAGATAAGATGACTCAATTTCGAAATAAAGTCCTTAAATAATAATTGGACATGTTTTGTATATTTTTTTAGCATTTATAATCTTATTTATTTAAATCATTTATTAATGAGTTAATATTGTACCAATGTTGTGTCATAAATAATTTACATTATCTGATTTCTAAAAATTACAAAAAAAAAATACCATAATGTAGGAAATATTTTTATCTGTCCAGTGAATATTTATAGTCGAAATGATAACTTATATAACCCCTTCTAAAAATTTATTTACTAAAAGATATTTGTTTATGTCATTTTGCCTTTACTTTTTGTTAATTAAAATAAAGTGTCATTATCACTTTCAAGTTGATCAATGGGGTCCCAAAATCAACCCAATGGTGCCCATGGTCAGCCATGACTCAGCCAACATGGTTAGGACTAGTGTTAAGGTAATTTGTTATTGTAATAATATTATTTTTACCTTAAAATACCTTATTTACCTTTAACAGCGGTAACTAAAAGTCAAAAGTTACTATTCAAAAAATATTATTTTCATCTTCTTGAACCACATTTTACATACTAATAACAATCATGTATGTTGGATTTTCAAAATTCATTCCACATAAGCTGTAAGAAAAATTTTATATGAAAATTTAGTTTTTTAACTACGACTTAGTGGTTTCACTATTCATCAAAATTTGTTGTTTTTTAGAAAAATACCAAAAATTCAGCCTATGATATAATTGATATTCCAAATTATAAAATGATTTATATTTTACCAAATTAAAAACATATAAGTTTCATTAATTAATTTAAAATTAATTTCCATTATCAAAACAAATAGCGTGTTTTTAAAAAAAATAACTATCAAAAGATTGATACTTGTTTATGTCCAATTTTGAAGTGAAATTAATTCCAATGACCAACATTGGATTTAATGGTAAAAACATAATATAATTACACTTTAAAACTAATTAAACAGATAATATAACCATATAAATTAATCTGATTAAAAGGCACTTTTGATTTGAAATAGAGTATTTTTAACTACTCATAAATAAATGAATTTTATCATAAAAATACAAAAAAATTACCCAAAGAATGTTTTGATGTCCCAATTCTAAAGAAGATTTTTATTTGGTCATAGAGAAAATATAAAATTTACTATAACTAAATTTAAAGTGGGTTTTCTATCAAAAGGTGATAAATCAACCTTTTAAGGTAAATTATGCTTAAAATAAGATTCATTAACAATTTAAGCCTATAAATTTTATTGGATAAATGTAAAAACATTTAAAAAACATTTATAATCATATTGTAGTTAGTTATATTCATTCCAACCAATACATCATCTAGGAATTAACTACCATTTAAAATAATAATATTATATTATTAGTGTGCAACGTAAGATTTCAAAGAAACCCATTGTTTCATATCGGGTATGCCATTGAACATAGAAACCACTTTAAAGTAAAGTTAATATTTAATTCAAAAATATAAATAATTAGGGAAAATGAATTATTCTGTATTTACCTGGGATGTTACACCCTTACCCCCTTTTGGAAATTGTGTCCCCACAATTTTATTCACTTATCAAATAAGTGGGGGTATTTATCCCTCATAAAATTTTCAGATTCCCACATTTCCTCTTCAACCATATTATTTTTCCAAAAATACTTTACCCATTTAACTAATTTATTCCGCAACACTTGCTCTCTACGATCAAGAATCTGGACTGCTTGTTCCTCATAAGAGTGATTATCTTCCAACTGAACTACCTCTGGACTTAAAACATGAGATAGATCTTGCATATACTTTCTCAACAATGAAATATGAAAAACATTGATTACCTGGGACAAAAATGGAGGTAAAGACACTCTATAATCAACTAATCCTACTTTATCTAGGACTTCATAATGTCCAATGAACCTCCGACTCAAATTTCCCTTCTTACCAAAATGTATCACACTATTCCATGGAAAAACTTTGAGAAAGACATGATCACAAACCTCAAAAGAATGATCCTTCCTCTGATTATCAGTAAAATATTTCTGCTTTCTCTATCTGTTTTTATGTGCTTATGAATCAACGACACATTTTCTGTCATCTCTTCTACCAATTATTGTCCCATCATCTTCCTTTTACCTACTTCATCCCAAAAAGCTAGAGTTCAACACTGCTTTCCTTATAATGCCTCAATGGATCCATCTGTATTATGGAATGAAAAATATTATTATAAGAAAATTGAACCAAAAAATTATATCAGTCCAAACTTCCCTTGTAATCAAGTGTACAATCATGTAGCATATCCTCCCTGTTCTGAGTTTTTCATTTTGACTGCCCATCTGATTGTGAATGAAAAATTGTACTAAAATTTAATTCAGTACCCAACGACTTCTGAAAGCATTTCCAAAAGTTATAAGTAAACTTGAGATCATGATCAGATAAAATGGAAAGTGGAACACCATGTAACCTGACTATCTCATTAACATACAACCGAGAAAGTTGATCTAGAGACTATGTATCTCAAATTGGAAGAAAATGAGCAGATTTAGTGAAGTGATCAACAACAATGCAAATTGAATTATTACCTCGATATATCTTTGGTAATCCCACAATGAAGTCCATGGATATATTTTCCCATTTCCACTCTGGAAATGGTAAAGACTGAAGCATCCCTTTTGATAACTACGGCTCTTCCTTAACCTGCTAACATGTCAAACAATTCACAGTAAAATCAGTAATATCTCTTTTCATTCCATCCCACTAGTAATACTCACAAAGATCTCTGTACATTTTAGTACATCCAGGATGAACTGAAAAAAGAGAACTATGAGATTCACATAACAACACATTATTCAACTGTGAATCACAAGGCACAATTAATCTCCTCTAAAACCTCAAAACCCAATCATTTTCAACGTTAAATTCAGGAAACTTACCATTCTGAACCAACTCTACCTTTTTATGTAACTCAATGTATTTCTTTTGTGCTTTCATTATTCTATCTGATAGAGATGATTTCATTGACACCTGAAACAAAACAGAATAATTTCCTACACCAATATCTTCTATGACAAAGTTTCTTCAAATAAAAAACCAAAGGATCTCATTCCAAACGTAGCATGGTTAATGTAGCATTAATTTTACGACTCAAAGCATCATCCACATTATTTGCTTTTCCCGGATGGTAAAGGATTGTGAAATCATTATCTTTGATTAAATTCAAACCATCTCCTATGTCTCATGTTTAATTCTTTCTGAGTGAATATATACTTTAAACTTTTTCGGTCAGTATATATTTCACATTTTACAACATAAAAATGATTCCTCTAAATTTTTAATTCAAAAACAACAGGAGATAATACCAAATCAAGTGTAGGGTAATTTAATTCATGAGGTTTAAACTGTTGTGAAGCATAAGAAATTACCTCATCATTATGTATAAAGACATAACCAGGTCCATTCAACGAAGCATCACTATAAATAAAAAACACACCATTTCAGGAAGGTACTTCCAAAACTGGTGCATTCACCAATATTATTTTCAAATCCTGAAAACAATCATCACATTATTTTTCCCAAACAAACTAAACACTATTTCGAGTTAACATAGTTAATGGAATAGATATCTGTGAACAAATTTCGACAAACCCTTAGTAATAACCTTCCAAACCAAGAAGACTACAAATCTTAGTTATATTTGTGGGTGTTTTCCATTCATCAACAACTTTTTTGTAGTAGGATCAACAATTATTCCATTTTTTAAAAAAATGTGACCAAGAAAAGAAATCTTTTGTAACCAGAACTCACACTTGTTGAATTTCTCATACAATTTCTTTTCTTTTATGGTTTTCTTAAATGACTTTCTTGATCCTCTTTACATTTATAAAAAACCAAAATATCATCAATGAACACAACCACAAACATATCCAAGAACTCATGGAAAATTCAATTCATAAGATCCATGAATACAACAGGTTTATTGGTTAAACCAAAAATGCATAACTACAAATTCATAATGACCATATCTTGTATGAAATATAGCCTTTGAAATGTTTGGTTCCTTTAATTTCAATTGATGGTACCCCGAACTCAAATCAATCTTCGAAAAATACTGAGCTCCCTGGAGCTGATCAAACGAATCATCGATATGACCAAAGGATACTTGTTCGTAACAGTGATGTTATTTAATTATCTATAAATATGCAAAGTCTCATTGAACCATCTTCATTTTTAATAAACAAGACATTAGAACCCCAAGGTGATGTGCTAGGTTAAATGAAACATTTATCTAATAAATCCCTGAATTTCATCTTTAACTGTAAATGTTCAACTAGATCCATTTGATAAGGGGGTTTTGAAATTGGATTAGTATAAGAAACTATGTCAACTGTAAATTCAACTTCCCGATCAGGTATAATACCAGGAAACTCATCAAGAAAAACATAAATGTACTCATTTACCATTGGCACGCCATTAATTTCAACAGTTCCTTTATTTTCAACAATATGTGCAAGGTATCATTCATTTCCATCTTTTACTACTTTCTCAGCTTCCTGATATGTTATCAAAAGAAAGGGTTCATTCTAGTACACAAACCGAAAATATTTCAAAAAACCCTCTTTAGCCCTGTTTTCAATCTTAGCATGATAAATTGAAATCAAATCCATACCAAAAGAATGTCAAACTCTACTAGAAGAAAACCAATAAGGTTTGAAGATAGATTCATTCTGCACACAAAGACATGATGGTTCTTATAAATTTTTTTTGTCACAACATTTCCTCCAGGTTTTTTTACAATAATTTCCATATTCATATCTTGAGATTGAATTTCCAATTTACTAGAAAGCTTCTCTGAAATGAAGGAGTGTGTAGACCCTAAATCAAATAACAATTTGGCATAATCTGAACAAATAAAAAGTGTACCTCATACTACATCATTTGATGGCCCAATATCTACTGAAGTAGTTTCAAATGACTTCACCACCCCTTTCTACAAGTAGTCCAGCTTATTTCCCTCTATTTAGTTCTTAGTTGGAAAATAATTTTCATAATGTCCAATTTCATTACACATAAACATTTTTCGGATTGTAAATCATATTTTTTCTTACCATTAACCTAATATTTTTCAGTGCAATTACGATCCTTATGTCCCATTTTAACACATTGATATCACTAACCATAATTCAAAAGACATTCCCCAACATGCTTTTTACTACAATATTCACCCACTGAAAACTTAAGTTTCTTACCCTCAGACTTTTTTTAAGAGTTCTTCCCTTTCATCTGCCACCACATCCTTTTATTATGTTGTTCATAAAAATCACCTAATCATAGGAAAACTCCACTTCCACATTATCCACACAACAAAAAAGTTTTTCATAACTTGTGAACTCATGAGAATATAAATCCCTTCGATAAATTGGCTTTAATACTGAGTAAAAACAGTTTATTTACTATTAAGATCTCATGTGAAATTTGGAGTATACTTTTCCAGTCAGGTGTATTTTGCTTGATAAGAATCAACTGAGTCATCCTCCTGCCTCAATTATAGGAACTGTTTTCCATCCTAAGGCGAATCACCTAAGGAAAATATTTCTCAAGAAACATACCTTTTAATTCATCCCAATCAAGAGTGTAAATCTCATCATTATCCCTAATATTTTTCACCATTGACCACCACTGACCAGCTTCACCTTCAAAATGGTAATTACCAAGACTATCCTTTTGATGTTATAAACACCCCATGACATCAAAAATTTTCTCCAGTGCTTTAATTGACCCCTATTCTAGTATAGGGTCAGATTATTCTCTAAATAATAGGGGGTGTTGCCTTATGAAATGCTCCACCACAGACATGTTCTTCTATGTTTGATGTGGCAGATCTAATTCATGGATACCACCACCATTTATAGCCTATGTCAACTGTTCCATCACTACAACAAACTATTCAGTTCCAATTCCGACTATCCCAGGTTTCTAATTTGGAAGGTTGTCATCCTGCTGATGTCGTCCCAAAATAGATCCCATGTTTCCTCTACGGAAAACCATTCTGAACACATAAATATCTTAAGATATGAAACATGGTAATTTTTAAATGTTGTATCAATTCAATACTAACATAAAGTAATTTATGGATATTAATTTAACAATACCCTAAAACATAAAGTTATCTAAACTGGCCTCTGATACCAACTATAAGGACCTATCCTTAAACATTAAATAATATTGAATTAAATGAATAAATCTAATTGAGTATCTTTTCAGGTTTATAGTTTTAGAGAACTAGGCCATAACTATTACATTACATCCCCGAAATTACAAGGTAGACTATTTTACTCAGTTTCCCTTTGTTTCATAAAATAAAAACTCTTAAAAAATGTCATGTCTAGATTCATGTTTTAGTCAGCATGACTTTTCGTGGATCCCATCCTTGATTGTCTTCATATTTAGGTCATGTGAAAAACATTTCAAAATGTGGGATGAGCATAAAAATCCAATAAGGGTTTTAAAACAAAGGAAGAAAAAATTAGATCATCATTCCATACATTACAAAAGCTCTTTAACATACCTCATGAAATCATAAGACTTTTTAATAACACATAGAAAACATAAATCATAAAGGTAACTTGTGGTATTTATATCATACATAAATTATAGATATCACATCTATGAATGGAGTTACATTTGGAATACCCATCACAGTATATTCCCTAAATCTCTTAAGAGAAACATTCACATTTACCTCCGTCATGTTACCCAATGAATTGGAGGGATGTCTCAGGATCACCAGCCCTAGGATTATCACAGAACCACCCGTTTACTTAAAAATTCCCAAGAACCATAACATATTCATTACACATAAACCAAACAAAACTAAATGATAACATTTCCACATTTCAATCACAATATATCATTTAAATATATTTAAATAAAAAATCCATTAAAAACCCATATTCAATACCAAAATATGTAAACGGAGTGTGTGGTATTTATTTTATTTTTAAAAACATTACAACATTTTAAAGAATCCAAAATATCAAATAATACTCGCAGCGGTAGAAAGGTTGTTGTCACTGCGTACGTTAAAAAGAAACATTATTTTTTTTGGTCATTTTGTAAAACACTTCATAGATAAAAGATTTATTTTTGAATAAAAGTAAATGTCAAAGGTGTTTATACATCATGAAAAATAAAATTATGTATTAAAAGAAAATATGCCTCAATGTGACGATATTGAGATGAAGTCCCTTACATCGTGTCTGACTTGACCCGTTCGTTCTTCAATCTCATAAATAACAAACTAAATTAATTTCTACATGATTAAGAAACCTTTTCAAGTTTATTATTCCTTTTATATCACTTAAAACCATGTTATACACATTATGTAATCATTTGTGTTAATAACATTCGTTGAGTCGATATTTTGTACTTCAGTCAAAATAGACTTCTTATAATTACATGTTGTTCACATGGTCAAAATTTCATTATATCCAGAATAATATTCATTTTTAGATATCATATAAATTATATATATATCCATTATATACATGTATTTATAAAATTACATAACATTTGAAGGTAAGAAATGAAATGCACCTTTCATTGAGATGGTAAGCCGTACGTATGCATGAACACTACTTCAATTTCTATTTCGCATTTCTATGGAATTAAAACATAATGATACAGAAATATAATATAATTACAGTATAATATCATATATAATATCATTAACTCCATCTTTTATACGTTCAATACATGGAATTAATGAGTCATATCACTTTGAGGGGGTGGTAGTCCGCACTTCCTCAAATTAAATTATTGCATTTACCCATAATGGAAACCATAATGGTATGATAAAAAAGAGAAATATAGAATAATAAAGAAAAAAACATAATAAATATCATATATAAATATAGTTTCATCTTAATGTCTACCATGATAGGCGGTTGGAGATAATCGAACAATCATCGTTTTGCGAGGTGTTAGTTTTCCATTCACAGAAACAATATATTCTTCACCCATTAGATGGATGTGTGTGAAAGTTTAGATCGAATAATTCTCATATAAACATCCTAGTGTATTTAGGATATTGTTATTGTTATCAAAGAATGGAAAAAAAGTGTTTAGGGGTTGTATAAGTAAAATAAAATAAAAGAAGTTAAGAGAAACTGTTACCTTTAATTTGGGTAACTCCCTTTGGTTTGATTCAAAAGGACTTCTTGAAGTGCCTTCTACCTAAGTTAAGGATTATAAGAGGAGGATAGGGATCTTGAGAATTTATTTGGTCAGGGTTTGGATGATCCAATGGGATTTAGAGGTGTGAGTAATGGGTTATATGTGAGGGATTTTTTATGTGGGAGGAGGGGCTCTTTCGAAAAGTTTGAAAATATTATTTTATTATAAACTTATAATTTGTTTCTAAAGATCGATAAATAATTAAAGTTAAATATAAGACGACTAAATATTGAAATAAAATCATCCAATAATAATTTAACAATATTTGGATTCTTTTTAATATTTATGATCTTATTTATTTAAATCTTTTTTAAATGAGGTAAATAATGTATCATTATTTTGTCAAAAATACTTTAATTAATTTGACGTATAAAAATTATAAAATAAATACCATAATATAGTAAATTGTTTTATCTTTACAATTAATATTTATAGTTGAAAGGATAACATATTTATCCCCATGTAAAAATTGATTTACTAAAAGATATTTTTAATGCCATTTTTGCCTTTACATTAAGTTAATTAAAATAATCTGTCATTATCACTCCCGAGTGGTTCCATGGGGTCCCAAAATAGACAAATTAATGCCTAGGGTCGTCCATGACTCATCCAATAAGGTTAGAACAAGTGTTAAAGTAATGTTTTATTATTATAATATTCTTTTTACCATGAATTACCCTATTTACCATTATCAAAGTTAAATAAAAGTCAAAAGTTACTATTCTCCAAAAATAATTTTCTTCTTATTGAACCACATTTTATATAATAATAGAAACCATGTATGTCGGATTTTCAAAATTCAGACCATAAAAGTGGTAAAATTTTATTTAAATGAAAAATTCAGTTTTTTAAATATGACTTAGTGGTTTCAATATTCATCAAAAATTGAGGTTTTTCAGAAAAATACCAAAAATTAAGCCTAAGATATATTTGATATTCGGAATTAAAAATGATATCTAATTTACCAAATTATAAAAATATAAGTTTCATTAATTAATTTAAAAATAATTATCATTATCAAAATAGATAGAGTGTTTTTAAGAAACAATAACTATCAAAAGATTGATACTTGGTTTTGTCCAATTTCAAAGTGGAATTAATTCCAATGACCAAAAAAGGATTAAATGGTAAAAAATAATATAATTAAACATTTAAACCAATTAAATAGATAATATAGACATATAAATAAATTAGATTAAAATTCACTTTTTATTTAAAATACAGAATTTTTCAATATTCATAAAAACAAAGAATTTTATCAGAAAAATAAAAAAAAAATACCCAAAGTAAATTTTGATATCCCAATTCTAAAAAAGAATTTTTTGGTCAAATATAACATATAAAAGTGACTATAACTATATTTAATGAGGGTTCAACATCCAAAGGTAGTAAATCAAACTTTTAGTGTAAATTATACTGAAAATTAGATTCATTAACATTTTATGCCTCTAAATTTTATTGGAAAAATGTAAAAACATTTAAAAAACATGTATAATAAATTTTTAGTAGGTTATATTAATTCCTTCCAATAAAAAGTCAAGGCATTAAATACCATTTTAAATATTAATAATATATTATTAGCGTGCAACATAATATTTCAAAGAAACCCATTGTTGTATATTAGGTACGCCATCGAACATAGAAACCCCTTTAAAGAAAAGGTAATATTCAATTCACAAATATGAATAATTATGGAAAATATATTATTAATTATTTACCTAGGATGTTAAAATGTAAATAATAAAAATTTTAATCATTAGAATCATAAATATCATTAATGGGTGTTATACACACCAGATAGAACAAAGAGGTGGTCAATAATCATGTGTCTCACAAATGTAAAAATTAAGACAGAAATCCCTTACCTTAAGTCATGACATCATTTATACATGTTCAAAAATATATTATAATAATAATATTCCTATTATAATTGTATAAAAAACCATATTCATAATTATCCTACCATATTTTATTTTATTATGAATGTATATTACACGTTTATTAGATATACAATGTAAAATATTTGTTTTGTGTAATAACCACTTGGTATTTAATAATTTTTTTGAAATTTTACTTTTATTATGATTAATTTGATACTGATATAATCATTTAAATAATATAATTACTGATATAAATATCGTATATTTTCATCATATATTTATTTATTGGAATCCGTAAAATTTAGTTACAGAAAATAGAATACATCGTTCATGGAGACGGTAGTCCATACATACAAATGAATATTGTTTCAATTTTATTTTTGTTTTGAATGAAATAAAGTTAGTGATATATATATATATATAATTATACTATAATACTTATGTCATATATATGACATATTTTTATTAAACTTTCCTTAATACAGTTGATCTAAATAATAAATGAATCACATCAATTCGCAAGGTAGTAGTAGGGTTTACACACGAACTGTGATACCTTATTCCCATAAAATGGAAAGTACAAAGGTTTGTGTGATATAATAATTAAATAAGAATAATGATATCATAGATAAAATTTATATTATATATAAATAAAATTACCTTCTTTATTCCTAACTTTGAGAGGTGGTGATTGTAAAAATAATTTCATCAGTTCATATTGCAATAATTTTATTTTAAGATGAAAGATGATTTACCAACCCATTTCATAAAATGGTGTGTGGTTATATATCATAAAAATAACATAATAAAAAGTCATTATATTTAATATAATATGGTTATTATATATGTATTATATAAAAAATTAACGAGGTAGTGGAAGATATAAAAAATTCTCATTTGAAGATCGCTACCTCTTCATTTGTATCATCCATTTGTCTGCTCTAAAGGATATATTGGATGGATGGTTTTTAATAATACATATTATAGGATTATGTTAGGGATGATTAAATATAATTTCGGAAGTGTTTTTTTGATCCACTATTCTGGAGAGGTATGAAGAACCGAGGGGAGTGAGAGCCATTTTATAGTTGAGGAGGGTGTGCTTTTTATAAATACTAACTAGTATTAACTATCAGGATGTCAAGATTATATAATGTTGCTAAACAATTATAGATAAAGTTTTTCAAGGATTATATTGTTGGTAAACACATAAAACCACCTTTATATACATGTCTTAAACATTTGGTTCTGTAAGTCTTAAATATCAAATTTTTTTCCATTTTTTCTTTACGGAAATTAGTTTTCCAACCTACTTAATTTATCCATTAAGAATAAATTATAGTGATAAATATAAGATAAATTATACTCAATGAGTATAAAAATGATAACTAATTTATAAATATAAATTATATGTGTGTTGTAAATTAACATAAATGCAAGCACATAAAACACGCAAAAACAGTTCTTAAACCATAACATCGATAACTATGTTTTTAATCTTTAACAGTCAATATAGTCATTATAACAGAACAATTTGTACATTAAAATACCATAGTTGATATTTTATAATATATAATAATCATTTTATATAATAAAGTTTTTTTTGTAAATTTATATAGAATATTAAAATATCATTTATTATAAAATAACATTAATGTCAATTTTAATATTATTAATTTATTAGAATTTTAGAAACTGAAGAAAATTTGTGAATTAAGATATATTTTTTCACATAGATATAAAAATTTATGTTCATCTAAAAAATAATTTAACACAACAATTCATTTAATTTACATCACTTTTTATGTATGTAGTATCCTTTTATTTATTTAATTGTTAAGTAAATAATTCATGTATTGGGGTTTCTTATGAACAAAATTTAATTATATAATGTATAGAAATTAAAAAAACATAACATACTAAAAATACACATTTATCTTAAAAATAGTATTTATAACTGAATCTATTTGGTTTTTTCCTATTCTAATTTTTCATAGGAATTAAATGGATAAAATATACATTTGTTTTGTATTTTTCTTTACTTATCTTATTTTATAGCTCACCTTTATGGAAACTTTTCCCAACAAATCATAAAACAAGATCCAATTGTCAAAAGGTTCTTAATATTTCTATTCAATAGTTGTTGGAAATGTTTTGGGTCATAATTACATGTTATAATCTACATTTAACCACCAAGTAAACTCATTTTTTCTTAATCGTTATAATTAATTTTAACAGTTTTCATTAATAAATATTTTCATAAATAAAATTTTATTTTTTAAAAATTATAAATAATTATTATTCTAAATATGTAATCCATTTTTAAAAATTTCAATAAAATAAGCGGAAAATATTGAATAATTAATAATCTCACATAATTGACGAGAAAGAGGGGTTCTAAGGAGAAAATGTTCAAAACATTACAATGTTTTTATATCAATGTTGAATATGATAATGATTACAATGAAATATATAGGATTAATATATTTATAATTTAACTTTTTTTACTAAAAATCTAATTGAAAAATGATTTTCACATTATAAATCATTTAAATGAATCTTAACTTTTCAATAAAAATATTGTATTCATCACTATTCATCAACAAATGAGACCTTTTAAAAAAACTCAAAAAAGTCACCTTAAATATAATTTTAATGTTCTAATTTTGAATGTCATATTTATTTTGTAAATATATTTATTAAAAAAATATATAATTAATTTGATATTATGTGTACCAAGAACAATTAACCTATCTTTTATAAAAGTAATAGTTTTATAGAAATAATTTATATTTATATTAAATGATTCTTATTTTAATGAGTAGATAAATAATAATCATGTGAAAAAACTATATTTTCAGAATTTAGTTAATATTATTCCTTCCCACCATTCTAATAGCAAGGAAATAACTATAATATTAAATAATAATGTTAACAGTATATTTTAGTTCAGTAAAACACTCTATTGTTTGTAATAGAAGCCAAACATAGTGTGGCGTATACCATAGCTAAACTCAATGTTTTTAGTAGTGAAAGATTTACATTGGATTGTGTATAAATAATTATTATTTTTCTATATCATGTAATGTATTACATAAAATAATTTTCATTTATAAAAATAATTCATAAAAAATATGGGAGTTATATTCTACTAAATTTAAAATAAACTTCTCCCTTGAATTTATCTACATCCAAAATGGTTTAATATAAGAAATTTCCATTCATAGAACCCCACATCAAAATAATTAATAATAAAACATCCTTTGTAAACATAGTGTTAGAAATATAATGCTTATACCAAGGAAGCTCAGAACTGGGTTTCCACTTAAGAAAACATAGGTGTGAAGTGAAAACATGGTCATATAGGAGAAAACAATCCCCCAAACACTACGGGAGAGTGACGGAGAACCTGGTAAGGAGAAATTTAATGATCACAAATCAATAAAACAAAGAGGCTTGAAAAAGTTTAATGATGTCATCAGAAAAAATTATAACAAGGAAAATTTAATTCTATGTCCATTTTCTAAATGATGAAGAGGTTTCATAAGATGATATACTTAATTTATTTCGTTAAATTTCATAAGAAAAATATGATCCCGAGATTGTTCCTAGATCAATTTTTATATCATCTCTTACTCTGTGAAATCAATTTGAATTTTTTGGGTCTTATGAATTGATGGATCATCAGATCCATAAATATAATGATAAGTAAATATTTATATCATTAGTTATCGTTACAATAAAATGGTTAACACAAGTTATTGAATATTTATAAATATTCATATATCAAACCATTAATCTCCATTACCTCCCAAAATATTCAACAGAAACCTTTTCATAAATGTTGCACCTCTAGATCCTTTCATGTCATTAAAATCCAAAAAATAATAAATAATATCATAAAATTTCGTAAAAATCATCTTATCATTGATCTCCCATATATAATAATGTAGCTTTTGATTTTCATATACCAAATATTCGAATAGATTTATCACGTGTTATCTTAAAAATGGAAATAACTTGAATTCCAATAAGTACATATTGAAAACATACATGATTCTTAATTCAATACATAGAATATAGATTATTGTGTATATTACTTAAATACAAAGACGATATATACTTCATCATTGATTACAAAACCCACTTTTAAAAAAATCTTTTTATACGTTTTGAGGTCATCAACACTATCCAATTTTCATTATTCATATCAACCATCAATTTATCTAAATTAACATAATTTTATAATCTTTAGAAACATGTTTTGGATTTTGTTTAGTCAAAAAATATAATGGTCATATTAAATAATACTTCAATGTCATCAGAACCATTCAATATATTATTTCAAATCCATAACAAATAAAAGATATAAGAAAATCAATTTATATTTAATAATTTATATAATATAATCATAAAATTAGAATATATAATTACTTCCTTCATCCATCATCATTATCAAAAAATTATTCAATCTACATCATCTTATTCTTTAACACTTCTTTCATTTCACATGTCATCTATAGTATATTTACCATCCTAAATATATCAATTAATCATATCTTATTGCCAATTAATATCACAAGACTTATATTTAGGAAATATATTTTCATAATTAATATAACTTCCAAATTAATATCACTCTTCAATCGATGATATATTAGGCATACCAATATTCACATCCATCGTGTTAAATAAAATATTTATTTTCCCTATGTAGTTACGTGATTTGTGTCCTTATTTTACATAGTTAAAATATCATCCAATTCCTATAATACATCCTGTTATATCTTTCTTTCAACATTCTAAACACAAATGAAATATAAACTTCATTCCTCGGTGATCCCTATTACCCAAAATCTTAGATAAGTCTGTCTTTCTTTTATTTGGTGAGCCTAATAATGGTTTAATGTACACATACTTAATCATGTTCTATTAAAACTAATTTGGATTAAGTACAACTTCCATTACTCAAGGACTTTAAAGACCAGGAAATTTCAAGTAAAAGTTTTTCATAAATACTTTGGAATTTTACGAGTCTTCAGTTTCTGACGGCACCTGATTTTGAGTTCCGGTGTGCAAGGAATCAATTTCTGAAGTTTTGTTCGGGTATGTTCAGTAAACGTACGTGCAGGTTTTTCTATATTTTGAACTGGTGCTTGGAATTGAAATCCAAGGGAACCAATGAACTTGAAACACCATAATTCTCTTAAAGGTTACTTTACCACAATTGCGTTTTCTTGGGAGGATAAGTTAATTTTTGGGGATTTATATTAATTTAAATAAAATTGTTGTACACAATTTTATTGTTTAAGAGTTGGTTATTTCGTACAAGATGGAGTTAGAGGTGGGTCCCACACCCACATAACCCCCCATGAAAGGATATTGTGTGGTGGGACCCACATAAGCCCCTAACCCTTCAACACCCCATTAACTCCCCTTCACTTAATTTGACAACTCCCCTCTTTTAATGTGAACTCCTCACCTCCTCTTAATTAATTCCAACAACTAGGATTAATTAAATGCCACCTTTAAAAAATAATTGAATTCATTTGAATAAATTTGAATTCCATGGAAATTTTATTAATTTTGGGTAGCTTTTATAATATTTTCTTGGAAAATATTTCTGTGGAGAAACCTCTGAAGAATTAGAAGAAGGTGTTCCTCTCTGGACGAAGAACACCATTCTTCAACGATGAATATCTCTGACGAAGAACGTGAAGTCACCAACGATGATACTTCTTCGAATGCACCCTGACATCCACAAAATCGACATCCTTTTTCCGCAACGCCTGACCTTCATGACGCTTGTCTTCTGTGACTCGTTGATATGCTCCATTTTTTAAAACTGAGGTAGGGGTCTATTCAATTTTAAGTGAATATTGTGTACCTCGTTCTTCGATGAATTTCTAGTTTGTCTTCGGCGTTATGTTATCACCTTATGCGGAGGGCGCGTGCTGAACAAACATGGCCCGACAACCCTCTGATGGCTCTTGTCTATTTTGACTATGGAAACCAGAAGCAATGCCGACCGAAGGAAGCAAAAACCATGTGTCGGCCACATAGAGAAGAACCGTGTCCCGCATCAGCGGGCTACCCAGGCGAAGAAGAACCGGCTGGCTAATGCCAGGAGGGCCAAAGAAACCGCGGCGCCATGAGGGCTCCGCGCTGCTGAAGAACCACTGCCTGCAATCCGCAGGCTGCTCGGCCAAAGAAGAACCGGCCAACCATAGCCAGCTGGATAGGGAGACTGCGACGCCATAAGGGGTGTCGCGCTGTGAAGGACCGCGACCCGTGCTCTGCGGGCCGCTTCGGCGGACGAACTGGCTGGCCGGGCAGAAGGATCCGTGGCCAGAAATCGTGGGCCACACAGGATGGAAAGACTGGCCAGCTTTGACTTGCTGGACAGGAGGTCAGCACCACTCGGCGCTACCATTTTAGAAGATAGGGGGCCGCACCCCCAATCCGCTCAGCCAACTGGCCGTGCCGCGGCATGCCGCGAGCCGGGTCACACCATGCCGGGCAGCGCCGCACCAGTCGGGCTGCGCCGCACCCGGCCAGGCCGGGCCACGCCCCACCGGTCTGGGCCGACCCCTTAGTCGGGTCAGACTAACCGATCTAGGATGGTCCGACCCGCCAGCCCATCGGGCTTGATGGGTTGGGCCCGTTTCGCTTAAATGCGAATAACTTCTTGATCGTGCATCCAATCGACACACCGTCTGCGGCACTAGGACCCTTATGATGAGGCTGTCGTTTTGAGATACTCTAATTATGTTTTGGAAAACTTTGGAAAACGGACGGGTTTGGAACGTGAATAATTACAACTGGGCCCCTGGAACGGAAAAATCAAATAACCCTCAGACCGGGCGTCCGATTAACGCACCATCCGTTGCGTTGGGTTCCTTTTGATGAGACGGAACTTCAGGATACATCAAATCTAGACTTCATGACAGTTGATATATCGACCCCCTTTGCTCGAGGAGCGGACCCTCCCTGAATCGAGCGTGCTGTGTGCGGGAACCCTAGAGCTTGCTGCGACTGTGTCGACTACAGTACTAGTATCCTCCATGGGTTCGATAGCGATGAATACCGTACTGGAATCCTCTGTGGGTTCGACGATGATTTCTACCACACTGGAATCCTCCATGGGTTCAATGGCAATGACTACTGTTCTTGTATCTTGTATGTGTCTGGATGTATTGACCTTTGTACTTGTATCTTATGTCGGTCTGACTGAGTAGCTGGTCTTGTATCCTATGTGGGTTCGACAGATTAGATGAATCAGTGACTACATCTAATCATCTCTATCACTATATGAAAGATGTATACATGTTTGAGTTGAGTCTTGACTTTCAATCATTATCATCGATAAGATAGACTTCTTTCCTGTGTGGACTGGGTTGTGCTTGGGCTCGAGTGTTAGAGCCGAACTTAGATTGATAACTTAGGTATATGTATGGGAATACACCTAAGTAGGGTTCGTTGATACTTCGTGGTTGTATCTTTCTTCTGTGGTTTATCCTTCGTTGATTCTGGAAGACCTTCAGGGTCTCGGGGTCCCTATTAAGTATCATTATACTCATCCCTACACGGGCAATTCACACACTTCTTTGTGTTGGTTTCATATGACGGACAACAATGATCGAGGCAGAGTATTGTGGAGCAGGACGGTGCCTAGAGGTGGCCCACTTGGTGAGATATACACAGAGCGGACAGACAGACCAGAGGGGCTGAGGAGGCCATCTGTACCCACCCATCAGGTGGGATTTTCTAGAGGATGACTTATTAGTTTCTGTTTTACTTTACTGTAGTTGTACTAGATTTTCAGTTGTATTGTACTTTACTATTGGGCTTGTATTTCCGTCCCCATTCTTTTCAACACTTTCTTTTGTATACAGTATTTACTTATTGTTTACTTTCTAGTGTGTACTCTATTTTTTTTTTACTTATTAAAGGCAATGCCTTCCCTTTTTATTGGGATTTACGCCTTTGGTGCTAGTGGTCATCTCCTAGCCTATGGAAGGTAGGCTTGGGGTAGTCAGGGCATGGGCCCCGAGGATGGGTCGTGACAAATTGGTATCAGAGGGAGTTGGTTCGACCGCAAAACTTATATTCCGAATCTTTTTTTTGAAGTAATAGTGTTACGATTATTGAGTGTGGCTTTCAGTCTAGGGAGTCTAGTGTTGGTGTGGCGGCCGACATATACATACACCACGACCCGGACCTCTGATTTCCTACTCCATGCATGAAAAAACTGATTGTGTGTGTGTTTCAAGATATTCCTTTATGGTCTCTTTGAGTCATCTCACTAGGTATAACTTTTTGATTGTGGCACATCTGTTCCTTATTAGGATGCCACTATGAAGACAACCAACTAAGGATCCCGAGAGAGAGTACTCAATGATGGCCCACCGAGTGACGAGGCTCTGCTGTAGGGCCCTCTTTCTATGTTGGCACTTTCGGGTGGTGTATAAGCAGCAGCACCACCCATTGGTTAGCAGATTCCACCAGCCACACTGGCGGATGGTGTATGCCAAATGGGTGTATTGCACCTGTTCCAGTGACAGAGGCCTCCTAGGTTTTGAGACGAGACAAATTCCAAGGCAGTAGAGGACTGGATGGAGGAGATTTATAGATTATTCTTCCTAGTTGAGACATTAGTAGAGCAGATTTTGATCTTAGATACTAATATTTTTTAGTGAGTGACCATGAGGATGGTCCGCTTATTGACGAGGCATCTGTTCTATGGATGGACTTCGAGCGTCTCTTCTGCTTGGAGTTTGTTTCAGCCACCCTTCGTGCGATGCAGATTCATGAGTGACTACATCTGCGGCAGGGCAACATTACAGTAGCTCAGTACTCAGTGAGGTATACTGACCTCTCACACTACTCCATGGATATAGTATGAGACCCATTATTCAGGTCCCAAACCATTGATCAGGGACTCAGGAAAGAGATCAGGGCTTCGACAATTCCCCTCCACATCCCGACACAGGAGGGGGTGCTGGAGAGAGCCCTTCTACTGGAGAGTTTTCTCACTGAGTAGTCACTAGTGGCGAGACCCATCACTGGGCAATACGTAGATAATTATTCTACTACTGGCAGTAGGCAGATGTCGCAGAGGTCCAAGCGGAATAGACCATCTGGTGGGAGACCTCAAGATACAGGTTTAGTTGTGCAGGGAACATGAAACAGAGCCATCCTTACGAGGAGAAGATAGTGCTATGCATTCGGTGGACAGGGCCACATTGCTCGTGACTACCGAAACCGCCATGCATATGAGCAGTAAACGGTAGAGGGACCTCCCAGGAAGTGGCATAGGTTTGACCATGGCGGTCCTTCAGGAGCAGGCAGACGTGACAGAGGAGTCGGACGAGTAGCAAGTGGTGGATGACATTTCGAGGCTCTACCACCACCACCACCAGGAGGTCCACCCCGACCACAGGGAGCTGACGGAAAGAGGTGGTCTCAGCTCTAGGCAGTCGAGGCCTACGACCATGACGCACCTGAGATTATTCGAGGTACTATCTTTGTCTACTCCACCCTTGCTGTAGTACTTATAGAAATAGGTGCGAGTCATTCTTTTATTGTCGCTGCCCTTGTTCAGATCATAGAGATTCCGACAGAGTTATTGGCTCGATCATTATTGCTAGAGACTCCTACAGGAGCAGACTTGAAGTTTACGCACTGGTGCTGGCAGTGTGAGCTTACTCTAGGAGGCAATAACTTCGGATGATATCTTCTTGTAGCAGCATCGAGGCCATATGATGTCATCTTGGGTATGGACTGGTAATCTATATCCCATGCTTAGATCGACTGTATTACGCACAAGGTACGGTGTGTCTGCACGGATGGGACCAGGTTCACCTTCACCGGTGATAAGGGAGCCTTTTCAGTGCACGATGGACTTACGAAGAGGATTGGGTAGCCAATCACACATCAGTTGGCTAGTCTCATCCTCGTAGCGGTTGATGTGCGGAGTCTGTGTTTTTTTGTTGTGGTGGATCAGTATGCGAACGTTTTCCCAGAAGATGTTCCAAGTCTACCTCCTCATAGAGAGGAATACTTTTACATTGACCTGTACCTTGGGACAACATCGATATCTACTCTAGAATATCGGATGTCTCCCGTTGAGCTTCGTGAGTTGCGGGTAAAGCTGGAGGACTTTTAGGGGAAGGGATTTATCTGACCCAGTGTTTCACCCTGGGCTTCTCCGTTTTTGTTCACCAAGATGGTGGATGGGAGTTTGAGACTGTGTGTCAACTCTTGAGGATTGAATAGCTCATTGATCAGCTCAAGGGAGAACGATAGTTCTCGAATATAGACCACAGGTCAGGATATCACCAGCTTAGAGTTTGAGATGAGGATGTGCAGAAGATGGAATTCAGATGTCGTTATGGCCACTACGAGTTCTTGGTTATGCCCTTTGGTGTAAACAATGCTCCATAAATTTTTCTGAGTTTCATGAATAGGATCTTCTAGCCTTACCTCGATCGATTTGTCATAGTCTTCATCGATGACAAATAGATTTACTCGACTACTGAGGAGGAGAACGCCTACCATTTGCGGGTAGTACTGGATATACCCTGAGAGAACTAGATTTATGGAAAGCACTCGAAGTGTCAGTTCGAATTTGAGAGGTTCACTTCTTGGGACATGTCATCTCGGAGGTAGGAGTTGCAGTAGATCCAGCGAATATCGAGGAAATAGTTTCTTGGGAGCCACCTAGGAGTGTGACGGAGGTGCCGAGTTTTCGGGGTCTGGATGGATACTATCGGAGGTTTGTGCCAGACTTCTCGAAAGTTGCCGCACCTGTTTCAGCCTTGACGAAGAAGGGGAAACCATTCATGTGTTCAGATAGATGCCAGCATAGCTTTCAAGAGATGAGACAGAGATTGAACAGTGATCCCTTCATGAGGCTACCGGAGGAGGGAATTGGGTACATAGTTTACTGTGACGCATTAGGGACCAGAATCGGGTGTGTCCTGATGTAGGAGCAAGTGGTGATCACATATAGTTAACGAAAGTTGGGATAGAACAAGCAGAACTACGCTACCCATGACCTAGAGTTAGCAGTAGTGGTCTTTGCCTTGAAGATGTGGCGGAACAATCTTATGGGAGAGTGCTTTAAAATCTACTCTGACCACCAGAGTCTCAAGTACATCTTCTCGTAGAAGGACCTGAACCCGAGACAGTGGTGATGGCTCGAGTTCCTCCAGGACTATGACATTGAGATAGTCTATACTCCTGGTAAGGGTAACATTATAACTAATGCTCTCAGTAAGAGATCATGCATTCAGCTACTAGGAGAGGCGATGGAGCAGCTAGCCGTATTGCAGATATCTTTTGTGGATATAGATGGAGCAGCCTTTCTTTAGTCTCTCACAGTCACTCCTCCACTTCTTCATCAAGTCCAGGAGGCATAGTGTGAGGACGTTGACTGTGAGATGCAACATGCTTTGATATCATCAGGGCATGCACCTTATGGATTTTCTGAAGGAGGGGAGCACGTCATCCTTTTTAGGGGACGTACCATGGTACCAATTGCACTACAGGAGGAGGTGCGAAGTCTGTTTCACACTTCCCATCTAGAGGTGCATCTAGGTGTGGCGAAGATGTATCAGGACCTCACATGACAACACTTGTGGCCAGGTATGAAGAAGGCTTTAGTAGAGTTTGTTTCACGATGCCTCACTTGTCAGCAAGTGAAGGTGGGGAACTAGGTTCCATCAGGCTGGGTACAACCCTTAGAGGTCCCAAAGTGGAAGTGGGATGGTATATCCATGGATTTAGTGATGGGGATTCCATGTACATCCAGAGGACACGACTCTATCTGGGTGATCGTAGAACGACTCACCAAGTCGGCCCACTATTACCGATCAGAGAGTAGGGCTAAGTAGAGATCTTGGGATGCCTCTACATTCAGGAGATCGTACGACGTCATTATGTTCCATCGACTATAATCTATGATTGAGATTCTCGTTTCACTTCCCAGCTATAGAAGGGGTTACTGGAGGCTTTTTGGATGCAACTTGTTTCGAGCACCTCCTTCCATCCTCAGACAGACCGTCAGACTGAGAGGCCCATTCAGACTCTCAAGGACATGCCTTGTGCATGTGTCCTTGACTTTTGTCGCATCTGGGAGGATCACTAACCATTTTTGGAGTTTGCGTACAACAACAGATATCACTCCTCCATCAGGATGGCCCCTTACGAGGCACTGTACGGTCGACCATGCAGATCACCTCTGTGCTGGACTGACCAAGGGTAGTTAGCACTTGTAGGACCAGAGATGGTTCAGGCTATGATAGAGAAGGTGAATATCATCCAAGAGTGGATAAAGAATACATAGAGCAGACAGATGTCCTATACTGATAAGAGATAAAGACCCATAGAGTTTGAAGATGGCGACCATGTCTTTATATGGGTCTCACCTCGATGAGGTCTACGAAGATTTGGCCGGGGTGACAAGTTATCTCTTCACTTCATTGGACCTTTCCAGGTCTTCAATAGAGTAGGCAAGGTGGCTTACCGCCTGGACCTTTCATTTTAGTTTCACCGAGTGCACGACGTCTTTCACGTATCTCAGCTGAGGAGATACGTGCATGACCCATCACACATCTTCAACCACGGGGAGCTGGACATCGATGATGGGGTGAAATTCATGGAGGTCCTAGTGGAGATCAAATATCGACAGGAGCGGGTCCTACATGGATGGTCAATTCATCTTTTGTGCATTTGCAGGTAGCACGGGAACCTCTAGGAGAGCATTTGGGAGCGGGAGGCTCAGATGCATTCTCAGTAACCCCATTTGTTTCCCTAGTGTGTGTTGTAGCTTTTCGAGGACGTAATTCCCAGAGGTGGGGGTAATTTAAATCATGGAAATTTCATGTAAATATTTTTCTTAAATACTTTGTAATTTTACGAGTACGCAGTTTCTGACGGCACCTGATTCTGAGTTCCAGTGTGCCCGGAATCAATTTATGAAGTTTTGTTCAGGTGTGTTCCGTAAACGTACGTGCGGGGTTTTCAATAATTTAACCTGGTGCATGGAATTGAAATCAGAGGGCACCAATGAACTCACAGCACTAGAATTATCTTAAGGGGACCTTTACCATAATTTTGATTGCTCGGGATGAGAAGTTAATTTTTGGGGATTTATATTAAATTAAATAAAATTGTTTTACACAATTTTATTGTTTAAGTGTTGGTTATTTCCTACAAGAGGCAGTTAGAGGTAGGGCCCACACCCACATAACCCCCCGTCAGAGGATAATGTGTGGTGGGGCCCACACGATCCCCTAACCCTTCAACTCCCCATTAACTACCCTTCATTTAATTTGTCAACTCTCCTCATTTAATGTGAACTATTCAAATCCTATTAATTAATGTCAACAACAAGGATTAATTAAATTCCACCTTTAATTAATCATTGAATTCATTTGAATTAATTTTAATTTCATGGAAATTCAGTTAATGTTGGGTAGCTTTTATAATATTTTCTTGGAAAATATATCGGTGGAGAAACTTCTGAAGAATTAGAAGAAGGTGCTCCTCTCTCAATGAAGAACACTGTTCTTCAACGAAGAATATCTCCAACGAAGAATGTGAAGTCACCAACAATGCTACTTCTTTGGACGCACCCCGACATCAATCAAATTGATGTCCTTTTTCCGCGATGACCGACCTTCATGACGCTTGTCTTCCATGACTCTTTGGCGTGCCCCGTTCTTGAAAATCAAGGTAGGGGTTTGTACAATTTTAAGTGAATATTGTGTACCCCGTTCTTCGATGAATTTCTAGTTTTTCTTCAGCCTTATGTTATTTTCTAATGCGGAGGGCGCATGCCGAACAAACGTGACCCAATGACCCTCCAATGGATCTTGACTATTTTGGCGGCGGCAACCAGAATCAATGGCTAACGGAGGACGAGGTGTCCATGTGCCAGCTGGGTAGAGAAAAACTGTGGCCCACATCCGTGGGCCACCCGGCCGAAGAAGAACCGGCTGGCTAAAGCTAGCCTGGCCAAAGGAACTGCGGTGGCATGAGGGTGCCACAATGCGGTAGAACCGAGCCCCGCAATCCGCGATCCGCTCGGCAAAAGAAGAACTGGCCGGACATAGCTGGCCATATAGGGAGACCACGGGCCGCTTCGGCGGACGAACCGGCCGGCATGTCGGCTGGCCGGGCGGACGTAGCCACGGCGCCCGTGGGTGCTATGGGCGGAGGATCCAAGGCCCGAAAGCATGGGCCGCTCTCTCTAGGAAGACCGGTGGGCTCCGGACTGCCAGACAAGAGGGCAACACCACTCTGCGCCGCCGTTTTGGAAGGCCGGGGGCCGAGCCGCAGCCAACCGTGAGTCGGGCCGCGCCAGCTGGGCGGGGCTGCGCCCCACTAGGTTGGGTCGTGCCCCACTGGTCCGGGCCGTGCCCCACCAGGCCAGGCCGACCCCTTAGCTGGGTCGGACCCACCGAGCCAGGACGGGCCGACCCGCCATCCCATTGGACATGACGGGCCATGGCCATTTTCGCTTAAATGAGAGAAACTTCTTGATTGTGTGTCTGATCGATGCACCGTCTGCGGCACTAGGACCCTTACGATGGGGATTTCCTTTTGATATAATCTAAGTATGTTTTGGACAAATTTGTAAAATCGCCAGGTTTGGAACGAGCGTAAGTCCAACCAGGCCCCTGGAATGGAAAACCCAATAACTCTCAGACCGTGCGTCCGATTGACGCGCTGTGTTTTGCGTTGGGTTCCTTTTGATGAGACGAAACTTCAGGATATATCAACTGTGGACTTCCTGATAGTTGATGTATCAACCCTCTTTGCTCGAGGAGCAGACCCTCCTAGAATCGAGTGTGTTTTGTGTGGGAACCATATAGTTGGTTGAGACTGCATTGACTATAGTATTGGAATCCTCCGTGGGTTCCATAGCGAAGACTACCATACTGGAATCCCTTATGGGTTCAACTACAATGACTACTGTACTGGATTCCTCTGAGGGATCGATGGCGATGACAACTGTTCTTGTATCCTATGTGGTTCCGATAGTATTGACCTCTGTACTTATATCATGTCTGGGTCTAACAGAGTAGCTGGTCTTGTATCCTGTGTGGGTCCGACAACTTTGCTGGTCTTGTATCCTATATGGGTCTGACAACATAGATGAATCAGTGACTACTTCTGATCATCACTATCTCTATACGAAATATGTATTCCTGAGTGAGCTAAGTCTTGAATTTCAATCATTATCATCGATATGATTGCCTCCTTCCGGCGTGGACTGGGTTGTGCTTGGGCTCGAGAGTTAGAGCCGAACTGAGATTGATAACTTAGGTATATGTATTGGCATATACCTAAGTAGGGTTCGTTGATACTTAGTGGTTGTATCTTTCTTCTGTGGTTTATCCTTCATGGATTTTGGGAGACGTTCACGGTCTCAGGGTCCCTAGTGGGTATCATTATACTCACCCCTGCACAGGAAATGCACGCACTTCGTTGTGTTGGTTGCAGATGACGAACAACACTGATCAAGACAGAGTGTTATGGAGTTGGACAGTACCCGGAGGTGGACCACTTGGCGAGACGTATACAGAGTGGACGGATGTACCAGAGGTGCTGAGGATGCAATATGTACCCACCCTTCAGGTGGAATTTCCCGGAGGATGACTTAGTAGTTGTTGTTTTACTTTACTATAATTGTACTAGCTTTTCAGTTGTACAGTACTTTACTGTTGGGCTTGTATTTCTGGCCCCTTTCCTATTACCACTCTCTTTTGTATACAGTGTTTACATAGTGTTTACTTTCTGTTGTGTACTCTATTATGGTTGTTTACTTATTAAAGGTAATGCTTTCCCTTTTTATCGGGATTTACTCCTTTGGTGCTAGTCCCCAGCCTCTGGCTAATGGAAGGTGGGCTTGGGGTAGTCACGACACGAGCCCTGAGGATGGGTCGTGATAAGTAATCATCCCATTTGAATGATAATCAATTTTTTTTCACATTTTATTTTTACCAATATATTTCTCGTTCCATACATTGTATAAAACCAAAAAGAATAGTGTTATTAACACTATTCATAGTGGGAAACCAATCAGGCCTAAAAATCCCAATTATATGATGTCCACCTCATAAAAACTTACTTAAAATATAACACCATAGGTTCATCCTAGATCATTCAAATTCATCTTTTATTTTAATCCATCAGGATGGTTCATAAATATTTTGATAATTTCCAAAGAATATCTCTCGACAATGTCAAACCATCTATAAATTAGGGCCTTATGTAATCTACCAATTCCCAATCAACTCCAAGTAAATATGTTTTTCATGGGCTTTTGACCTCTATTTATATCTATTCTAGAGCCATCTCTGTATTTGGTTTACATATAAAGATGCTATTTATTGGAATCCACTGTCTTAGTCCCTTACTAAAATTCTAGAAAATATTCCTAAACCAAGAATCCAACATAGTCTTTTCCTTATATACATCCCTAGACATTTCCATAGAAATATACATGGGGATCTCATTAATATATTCTCATCATAGTTTCCGAAGTTTAAACAAACCATTTCATTGGTATAAAAAATATAAACCAAGGCTTCACATATATGGAAATGAAATCATTTTATATAGATATTCAATAAATTTTAAAAAAAAATTCCCAAGGTCTATAATATTTTATTTCCATCGGAAACAAGGATCATAATATTCTAATATGGTTTATGATCATTAATGTTTCCTAGAAAGATCATCCCATTTAGTAATCCTACTTAATTTTTTTTCTTAAAACATGGTGAAAGGAAACATAATAAAGGGTGAGATTAAATGAACTATATGTGTAAATAAAAAGATAAATAAGAATAACATGAACATAAGGGTGTGGTAACATGGAGATAAAATTTAATAATCATACCATATATATTAATGTCATAATCATGAGTCATGGAATAAATACAAGAAGTTTATAAGGCATGAGTCATAAGGATATCAATGAACATGAGTCATGAGAGTATAACATTTGCCCAAGTCCTGAAATTTGTGGAATTTAACATATACTTGTGGAATATACATAATCTTATAGCATTATGAACCTCTATAAACAAAAAAAGTTCATTCATGGAGTTATTAAAATTAAATCACGCACTCATATAAACATATGGACTTGAAACCAAGTCCACACATATCACTATTGAAATGAAGGATACATATATTAATTACATTAGGATATTTTAATCCAGTACACACATAACATTATCAACATGCAATCATGTTCACACATAAAATTGTGAACATGAATTCAGGTTTAGGAATAACATTTTGAATAGGTAATATGGTTTATAAATAACATTGTGAACACAAAATAAGGATCACTCATAATATTTTCAACATGTAATCAGGTTCAAACATAACATTGTGAACAAAAAATAAGTTTTACTCAGAACATTATGATCATGTAATTAGGATCATTCATAACACTGTGAACATGCAATCAGTTTAATGAATCACATAAATTGTCATGAGATATCCATATTTTAATAATGCATTAGAGGAATATATAGGTTCCACTAATCACATAATGAAATAAGTCAAGTGTTCTCCATATGATTATAAACACTCATCATATAATTACCCCTGAAATGAAATTGGTATCATAAAATTTTCATAATATTATAATCAATGGAAAATAGAAAGGGTTCATAATCATTTATTCATTGGATAACCCCCGATAAGAATTTGTTTTCAAAAAAAAATTAACATTGTATAGACCATGGAATAGAAATAGGTTTCATATTCAAAATTTTATCTTAAACATAATACATTTATAGAAATAATTAGAATATAATCATTAGATTATATACATTATAGTCCATTAAAAATTATCAAAGATGTCATGTTAGAAGGTTACAAATATTGAATGATCACTTGGAGCCTTTGTTAAGGAAAATATACCGTCATTGAAAATCACTTTCATAAAACATTTTTGAAATAATTTTATTTTAAAATAATATTGGAAACATATAATAATTATTTGAAAATTCATTTAAAACATTTTTTGAGGAAAATAAACATTCCACTTTGAAACAGACTTTTTAAAATCATAATTCTTTTGATTTTTTTGATAAAATGTAACATTGAAAAAAAATATTATGGTTTAAATAAATTATTTTTCTTGAAATATGATTATATTGTTCATGTTTTACTCGTAATCATGAAGATTTTATTTATTTTTTCTATAAAAGAAAAATGATCACTATTTTGGAAAATGAAATGAAGATCATTCAATTTCTTTTAGAAAAATCAATAGATAAAATTTATTATAAAAATAATATGAGGAAAATATGAAATTTTCATATAATTTTAAAAAACATTATTTTGAGAAAAAAATTATTTCTAATTGAAGAGAGAAATATAGTTGGATTTTATTTAATAAATTAAAAAAAGATACTCCGTATCGAAGTGTAAAAAAATGGTAAAATTTATAGAAGAGAACATGAATAACCATATTATTAAAAACTTATTCATAATATTGATATATATATATATAACACCCCAATCATTTACGGTATGCTTCTCTTTGAATAATGTGATAGCGTGTGTTGTACGCAACATCGAGTTCTAACACACCACAACCAATCAAAATAGTCGTTATGAATAGTAATACCCAATTTTTGAAATTATATATATTTTATATTTAAAAATGGACTTCATTTTTGGATTTAGAATATCGAAATTATCCTAAGTTGAATTTTTTTTATTTTTCTGAGAACTTCCAATTTTTATGAATAGTGAAAAATACTTAAAAAAAACATTTTAAATAAAAATAATTTATAGTGATAAATTATATTTTTTAGTGGTTTTAAATTATAAATAGAATAACTTTTTACCATTTTATGCAATGGTGTTCATTGGAATTAATTTCACTTTGAAATTGGATATAAACAATTGTCAATCTTTTGATATATATTGTTTCTTAAAAACACGCTATTTGTTTTGACAGCGGGAATTAATTATAAAATTAATTAATGCAACTTATATTTTTGGATTTTTTTTAAAATAGACATCATTTTTGAATTCAGAATATCAATTATAGATTAGGGTGAAATTTTGGCATTGTTCTGAAAAACATCAATTTTTTATGAATATTGAAACTACTAAGTAGTAGTTAAAAAACTAAATTTTTCATAAAACATAATTTTACCGTTTCGTTGATTGGAATTTATAAAATCCAAGAGACATGGTTAATATGAAGTAGTAAAATGTGGTTTAATGAGATGAAAATAATTTTTGGTGAATAGTAACTATTTACTTTTATTTACCACGGTTAAAAGTAAATAGGGTAATTAAGGGTAAAAATGATATTAATATTACCCTAACACATGTCCTAAAATATTATCATTTAGGTCCACTTGGATTAGATTAAGAAATTTATTATTATTTAATTCAAAGAATAGTTAAAAGAGTTAAAATCAAAGTTTATTTACTAAAACATTTTTAATATAAATTTATACATAAGATAAATTAGATTGTAAATATTAATTAGAAATATAAAAATATTTGCTACATAATGATATTTTATTTATAATTTTTAGACACTAAATAATTTAATTTATTTATGACACAATGATGATGCAGTAATTACCATAATAGTGAAAAATAAAAATAATTGATATTATAAATACCCAAATAAATATAGTTTGAGACTTTTCATGAATTAAAATAATTTTCTAGGTTAATATGACATGTTAGGATTTACTTAAGTAACTTTTTTCAAAATAATCATTCGGTTATGATTTTCACAAAAATCAATTATTGAATAGTGTCAATATTGACATAAAAGTGTTTTTAAAACAAATATTATATTATTAATTGATATTAAATTCCTAAAAATATAATTTTCGGCCAAGATACTTATATCATGATAGGTGTATCATTAATGGACCACTGGGGGGTATTTTGGATGTATTTATTATGTTTATTAACCATATAATATAAAAATACTAAGTGCTATTGTAAAAGTGAAACTAATTAACTAAGAGTTAATACTTAAAGATAAGGTTAATATAGTAACCCAAACCTGTCTAAATTCTATTGGTTGAGTGTTTTTAGACCGGTCCCCACGTTAACCTTTAAATAATACACTTTGTATCCATTAGAAACCAAATATGAATTTATTATAAAATAATATTCCTAGCTTTTCCAAAGGTGCCCCTCACCCCTCTTATAAAAGGGCACTGTCCCTTCTCATTAACTCACACCTTCAAAGTCTTTTAGTTCAGCCGAACTCTTCCGAAATACTCTCTCAACTTCCCTAAATTCATCCTAGAGGCATTCCTTTAGTCAGAAAGCCAACTTAAGGAGCCCTTTTGATCAAATCAAAAGGAAGAACGCGATGAAGAGGTAATGTTTTCACCACCCTTTTTCAAATTCATTTCTTATTCAACTTCATCTTTCTTTGTTATTCCCATTTTAAAATAATGAATCCAGTATCTCCAATATACATTAATATTATTATAAATATGGTACAACCATATTCAGTATTCTATCCATCCTTTTAATGAGATTCCACTATACGTGCGTACGTACGACTTACCGTCTCCACGTCGTGGTGTAATTGTTATTCAATAAATTACAATTTGGATGGGTATAATAATGATGTGTAATTCATGTAAATAATAAATATAACATGATAATGATTCTGTATATATGATATACCATCCAATTATATATTATAATAATATCAAAAGATTGATATTGTCACTCGTGTGTACGTACAGACTACCGTCTCCACGAACGCGATGAGATTCATTCTCGATCGTATCCATTCAATTATAATTATCATTTTATGATTTAGAAATAATTTTAAGGACTTGATATCACTCTGAATATGAATAAGATACATCCTATCCATGATAAACATGACTTACGTAACAAAACATATAAAAGAAAACGAGTAATTTAACACCCGAAACAATGATAATAATAAGATATTATTAACAAATAAATGTTAAAAGATCATATATGATATCATATTAATGTATATGAATCTTGTATAATTTAATAACAATTATTTCACCATTATACAGTAGGTTAACCTACCCCCATCCAAGGAAAAGTATAAGGTAAGGGTTTATTTTTCAATCTCTTCATTATAGTGGAGCTGGTGATGCAACTGGTGCCGATCAGCTAATTACCATACTTGGACAACTCACCCAAGTTATGAATAATATCCTTACCCGTATGGAGCACCCTGATCCGTAGTGTGGAGGATCAATGTTAGATCTATTCATTAGGCAACAACCACCACTTACCAATGGGAGTAGAAATCCCCTAGTAGCTGAGCAATTGATAAATTCCCTAGAGAAAATATTTCAGGCTTTGGGATGTAGTGAAAAGGAAAAAGTTATCATGGCAGTTTACCGCCTCACTGGAGATGCTGATCAATGGTGGTCGTTGATTCAAAACATGAAGGAAGATGATAAAGTATAAAATATGGAATGGAGGGAGTTCAAAGATCTATTTTATAAAAATACTTTTCTCGCGAGCATCAAGAAGATATGGAAAGGCAATTTTAGAGTCTGAGACAAAAGGAGGATGAGAATGTTGCAAAGTATGAGGCTAACTTTACAAGTTTAGCAAGGTATGATGGAGATTATATACGTAACCCAAGAAGTAAGATTTATCATTTCTTTCAGGGGTTAAACCCATTTCTCCATCAAGCGTTAGTCTCACAATCCTTTTCATCATACGAAGACATTGTCTAATGTGCTATTAAGACCGAAAATGAATTCTCTAAGTCTTATGACATTAAAGCAAAGAAAGAGAAGAAGAGATCTGATGATCAATCTTGGAATGTAAATAAGGGGAAGAAGGGAATGGCTGAATATCCATACTGTGGCAAATATGGGAAGAAACACCCTGTTACTTGCTTGAAGGGAATGGGTGTCTGTTACAAGTGTGGTGAAAAAGGCCACCAAGCTTGTGATTTCAAAGGGAAGAAGGAAGATACCAATGTTCAATGCTACAATTGCATGGAGATGGGACATTATGCAAATGAATGTCCTAAGCCTCATGAGAACTTACCTCAAAAAAATTCCAAGGGGTCAAGGCCAAGCTTATGCTATCACTACTACTAAGGTAGAAGCTCCGAAAGACGTGGTGGTAGGTAATTTAATGGTTTCCTCAATTATAGAAAATGTATTATTTGATTCTGGGTCGTCACATTGTTTCATATCTTCCCAGTTTACTAAGAAAATTAGATATTTCCAATTTGATTTAACAAAGGAGTTGTCAGTTAAAACTCCTAAGGGAAGTATCATTGCAACAATGTCTTGTGAATCAGTCCCCATTAGAGCACATAAATGATCTTTATCTTCTATTCTCATCATCATACCTATGATTGAGTTTGATATAATCCTTGGTATGGATTGGATTTCGGACTATGATGCAAAGATTTATTGTAATAAGAAAGAGGTTACGATTCTTGATGATGATGATGATAATGAACACCTTATCATTAGAGCAGAATCATCACCACCTAATTCTTATCTAGATCCACCCCCAGTAGCTCAACTAAATTCAATTATTGGGGAGGATGATAATGAAATGACTATGGGTGAGGAAAGGAATGTTCAAATAGAGGATGTACCTGTTGTGAAATAATACGTAGATGTGTTTCCGAACGATTTACCTGGACAACCTCTGTAACGAGAAGTTGAGTATTCCATTGATTTAATTCCAGGATCAAGGCCTATATCAAAGACCCCTTATAGAATGGCCATAGTAGAATTAGTCTAACTAAAGAAACAACTAGAGGAATTGAGTAATAAAGGATTTATTCGCCCTAGTGTTTCTCCATGGGGAGCCCCTGTTCTTTTTGTTAAAAAGAAAGATGGATCTATGAGGTTATATATTGACTACAGGGAGATCAATGCTATAACAACAAAGAACAAGTATCCCCTACCTCACATTGATGATTTATTTGACCAACTGCATGGAGGTCAATACATTTCAAGGATTGACCTACGATATGGATACCATCAGTTGTGTGTAAAGAAGGAAGACATTCTGAAGATAGCATTTCGAACCAGGTACGGGCATTACGAGTTTACAGTAATGCCTTTTGTATTTACTAATTCACCCTATGTATTCATGGATCTGATGAATAGAGTTTTCAAGGAATATCTCAATGAATTTTTGGTGGTATTTATTGATGATATCTTGGTATACTTCAAAAGCTATGAAGATCATGAAAATCACTTGCGCATTATCCTGAAGACTCTGAGAAGACATGAATTATATGGGAAGTTTAGAAAGTGTGAATTCTGGATTCAAGAGATTTCTTTTCTTGGCCATATTTTCTCTAAATATGGAATCTCTGTTGATCCTTATAAGACCAAGGCAATCAAATAATGGCAAGCACCTACGAGTATAACTGAGGTACGCAGTTTTATTCGTTTGGCAGTTTATTATCAACGTTTTATCCATAATTTTTCTCTGTTGGCTAACCCATTAACAAAGCTCACACATAAAGGGGTTAAATTTGTTTGGACAAAAGAGTGTGAAGAATGTTTCGAAGAACTGAAGAGAATATTAGTCAATGCTCCTATATTTACTCTACCATCGGGGAATGATGGGTTCGTTATTTATAGTGATGCATCGAAGAAAGGACTTGGTTGTGTCCTTATGCAAAAAGATAGGGTTATTGCCTATGCATCACGACAGTTGAAAATTCATGAACAAAACTATCCTACTCATGATCTTGAGTTAGCAGCTGTGATCTTTGCTTTGAATATATGGAGGCACTACCTCTATGGTGAAAAATGTGAGATTTATACTGATCACATGAGTTTGAAGTATATTTTTCACAAAAATAACTCAACATGAGGCCAATGAGATGGCTTGAATTACCCAAGGATTATGATTGTATGATACACTACCACCCGGGTAAAGCAAACAAGGTGGCAGATGCTTTGAGTAGAAAAGATCATGGAGTTTTGAACAATATGAGAATTTAAAGGGATCCAATTTTCATGGATCTAGTGAAGATGGACATGGGAATAACCAGGGAAGGTGAAACATCAATTCCTTTTCAAATGGTTGCCAAACCATATTTACTAGAAAGGATTACGAGTTCTCAGACTGATGATGAATAATTTCAAAAGAATATTAAAGCTATGAATGATGGGAGATTGAGAGACTTTGTGTATGAAGATGGAAATTTGAAACTTGGGAAGAGACTTTGTGTTCCTGATATACCTAATCTAGAAATGGAATTGCTGGATGATGCCCATAGTTCCAATTTTTCTATACAGCCAGGGAGTACAAAAATGTATAGAGATATGAAAGAACATTTTTGGTTGGACAACATGAAGAGGGAGATTGCTGATTTTGTTTCAATATGTATGGTTTGTCAACAAGTGAAAGCTGGAAGACAATAGCCTGGAGGAGTCATGCAACCTCTTCCCAACCCTGAGTGGAAATGGGAAAACATTACGATGGACTTTGTCCTGGGACTACCAAAGACTCCTAGAAGGAATGATGCAATATGGGTCATTATTGATCATATTTCCAAGTCAGCACATTTTCTTGCTATAAGAGAAGATCTACCACTGGAACATCTAGAAGGACTATATATTGATGAAGTTGTGAGACTTCATGGAGTACCCCTATAGATTGTTTCTGATCGTGATCCCCATTTTACTTCAAGAATCTGGAAAAGTATTCAGAAATCCCTGGATACTAAACTTCATTTGAGAACTACCTACAACCCTCAGACAGACGGACAATCAGAACGGACTATTCAAAACATATAATACATGTTGAGATCTTGCTCACTTGACTTTCAGGGTATGTTGGATCAATATTTACCTCTGGTAGAATTTTCCTATAACAATAGCTTCCATTAGAGTATTCAGATGGCACCATATGAAGCGTTATACGGAAAGAGATGTCGCACACCAACCTGTTGGGATGACGTTGGTGAAAGAAAACTTGTAGGTCCAGAACTGGTAGAGGAAATAATGGACAAGATGAAGGTAATCCAAAATCACATCAAAGCAGCTCAATGTAGGCAGAAGAGGTATGCCGATAATCGAAAGAAGGATTTGGAATTTCAAGTCAGTGATCATGTTTTCCTGAAGGTATCTCCATGTAAGGGAGTCATACATTTTTGTAAGAAAGGTAAATTGAGTCACAGGTACATCAGACCATTCGAAATTCTTGAACGAATTGGGGTTGTAGCAAAATGATTGGCAATGCCGCCAAGCCTCTCCAAATTTCACGATGTGTTCCACATATCTCTATTGAGGAAATACATGCCTGACCCAATGCATGTACTCACCTATGAGGAATTAGAACTAGAAACCGATATGTCTTATTGTGAAGAGCCGTCAAGATTCTTGATATGAGAGAACATGTACTGAGAAACCGGACGACGCGTCTGGTAAAAGTTTTGTGGAGAAACCATAAGATGGAAGAGGCAACGTGGGAACCCGAGGAACGTTTGATGAAGAACCACCCGAGTATTTTCATGTGGAAGTATTCTAGAAATTTCTAGGACGAAATTATTTGAAGGAGGGGAGAATGTAACACCCCAAGCTTCTACGGTACGTTTTTCTTTGAATAATGTGATAGCGTGTGTTGTACGCAACATCAAGTTCTAACACACCACAACCAATCAAACTAGCAGTTATGAATTATAATACCTAATTTTTTAAATTATATATATTTTATATTTCAAAATGGACTTCATTTTTGGAATCAGAATATCAAAATTATCCTAAGTTGAATTTTGGATATATTTCTGAGAACTTTCAATTTTTATGAATAGTGAAAAATACTTAAAAAAAACTTTTTTAATAAAAATAATTTATAGTGATAAATTATATTATTTAGTGGTTTTAAAGTATAAATAGAATATATTTTTACCATTTTATCCAATGGTGTTCATTAGAATTAATTTCACTTGGAAATTGGACATAAACAATTGTCAATCTTTTGATATATATTGTTTCTTAAAAATACGCTATTTGTTTTGACAGAGGGAATTAATTATAAAATTAATTAATTAAACTTATATGTTTGGAATTTTGTAAAATATTCATCATTTTTGAATTCGGAATATCAATTATAGATTAGGGTAAAATTTTGGCATTATTCTGAAAGACATTAATTTTTGATGAATAACGAAACTACTAAGTGGTAGTTAAAAAACTGAATTTTTCATAAAACCTAATTTTACCGCTTCTGTGATTGGAATTTTGAAAATCCGAGAGAAACAGTTAATATGAAGTTGTAAAATGTGGTTCAATGAGATGGAAATAATTTTTGGTGAATAGTAACTTTTTACTTTTATTTACCACGATTAAAACTAAATAGGGCAATTAAGGGTAAAAATGATATTAATATTACCCTAAAACATGTCCTAATTCTATTGGACAAGTGTATCTCGAGCAAGAACAACCTTAGGAATAAAATATTATCATTTAGGTCCACTTGGATTAGATTAGGACAATTATTATTATTTAATTCAAAGAAGAGTTAAAAGAGTTAAAATCAAAGTTTATTTACAAAAACATTTTTAATATAAGGTTATACATAAGATAAATTAGATTGTAAATATTAATTATAAAGATAAAAATATTTACTACATAATGATATTTTATTTATAATTTTTAGACATTATATAATTTAATTTATTTATGACACAATGATGATGCAGTAATTACCATAATAGTGGAAATTTAAAATAATTGATATTATAAATACCCAAATAAATATTATTTGAGACTTTGTAAGAATTAAACTAATTTTATAGGTTAATATGACATGTTAGGATTGACTTAAGTAACTTTTTTAGAAGTAATCATTCTTTTATGAGTTTCACAAAAATCAATTATTGAATAGTGTCAAAATTTACGTAAAAGAGTTTTTAAAACAAATATTATATTAATAATTGATATTAAATTTCTAACAATCTATGGTTCGGCCAAGAGACTTATATCATGATATGTGTATCATTAATGGACCACTTGGGGGTCTCTTGGATGTATATAGTAAGTTTAGTAACCATATAATATAAAAATACAAAGAGACATTGTAAAAGTGAAACTAATTAACTAAGAGTTAATACTTAAAGATAAGGTTAATATAGTAACCCAAACCTGTCTAACTTCTATTGGTTGAGTGGTTTTAGACCCATCCCCACCATAACCTTTAAATAATCCACTTTTGAGCCATTAGAAACCGATTATTAATTTATTATAAAATAATATTTCTACCTTTTCCAAAGGTGCCCCTCACCCCTCTTATAAAAGGGCACTCTCCCTTCTCATTAACTCACACATTCAAAGCATTTTGGTTCGGCCAACCTCTGCCCAAATACTTTCTCAACTTCCTTAAATTAATCTTAGAGTCCTTCCTTTAGTCATAAAGCAAACGTAAGGATCCCTTTTGATCAAATCAAAAGGAAGAACGTGAAGAAGAGGTAATGTTTTCACCACCCTTTTTCAAATTCATTTCTTCTTAAACTTCTTCTTTCATTGTTATTCCCATTCTAAAATAATGAATCTAGTATCTCCAATATACTTTAATATTATTATAAATATGGTACAACCATATTCAGTATTATATCCGTCCTTTTAATGACATGTCACCATACGTGCGCACGTACGACTTACCGTCTCCATGTCGTGGTGTAATTATTATTAAATAAATTATTATTTGGATGGGTATAATAATGATGTTTAATTCATGTAAATAATAAATATATCATGATAATTATTCTTTATATATTATATACCATCCAATTATATATTATTTTAAAAAAAATGATATTGTTGCTCGTGCGTACGTACGGACTACCGTCTCTACAAACACGATGAGATTCATTCTCGATCGTATCCATTCAAGTATAATTATCATTTGATGATTTAAAAATAATTTTTAAGGACATGATATAATTCTAGATATGAATAAGATACAACCTATCCATGAAAAACATGACTTACGTAACAAAACATATAAAAGAAAACGAGTAAGTTAACACCCGAAACAACGATAATACTAAGATATTATTAACAAATCAGTGTTAAAAGATCATATATGATATCATATTAATGTATATGATTCATGTATAATTTAATAACAATTATTTCACTATTATACATGAGGTTAACCTACCGCCAACCAAGTAAAAGTACAAGGTAAGGGTTTACTTTGCAATCTATTTATTATCCGATGTTTTTTATACATAATAATCTACTGGGATTTCTTTATCATCCACATCCATGTTTCTTAAAAATGTATTTCAAAACATTTTTACTATTTACTAGAATATGGGGTAAATTCATTTATACCCTTGTTGACTTTTATAAGTGGTTTATAAAGTAATATTTCCATGGGTTTCCAAATAAGGTCCTTTTTAACCTTTTCGACAGAATTAAGGTAAGAATGTTTTTTTAAACTTATACGGCGGGTGCAGCTATTTTCCACCGTTATAAAATCGTCTAATCTTCCCTTAAAAGATTATAATAATATTTTCATAGAAAATGTTTTATTTTATAAATATATTTCTCTTAAATTATTTGAAAATAGAAAGAGATATTTCTCTAAAAAGAGTTTTGATTTCATCTATGTCAACATCCTTTGATGGATTTTACGCTTATTTGAAGTTGACTTATTATGATAAATAACATCTATATTGTATTGAAGGTTTTGTGATATGTTTGATTGTGGATGTGTTATTTTTATACCATTCATGGTTTATGGATGAAGTATTTACATTTTTTATGCTAGTTTTAATATGAATGTTTATGTTATGTTGAAACCTTTTCATATGGGAATGCATTGGACTTAATATGTGACGGGTGGAGCCCGCTATAGCTCCTTGATGCATCGGTAGGTCTCATGAGACAAACTATTTTCTTGGAACAAGGCCTTAACAAAATCTTATTTTTAGTCTTGGCATGAGGCCTTGGCTATGTGGTTATGATAGTCTGGCATTATGCATTCCATCATTATGAAAGTGGTTATTGATATTGCATGTGATTATTCGATTAGTAGAATATCCATGTGAATAAGTAAATGGAATTATTTAATTATATTTTTTCCATACTATGTTTATGTTCAAGTTTAAAATTATTTTGTTTTTGTTATATATTTCCTTAAATGATTATTCCTATTTATGAAAGTTTCTGCCATATTGTTATCCTTGCTGGGCATTTGAGCTCACCCCTTTCAATGTTTTATTTTTCCCAGGATGTGAAGAAGTAATTTATGAATGACCTTCAGGGATAGTATGAGGGGATAAGAGTGTGGACTATGGAGACTATATTGTTTTAGTTTTCATTTTATGATGTAATGTAAAATTTATTAATGTATCTAGTTATTCCAAGGATACTAAACGAATCGGTCTTCCGAGATTTGATCTTTCTTGTGATCATGCCAATGTTATGTAATAATGCACCAACTCTGGGTAACTGGGGTCGGGGAATTAAAATATATATATATATATAAGATATTATCAATGTAAAAATAACCTTAAAAAATCTTGATAAATGATTAGATTATAACATTAAATTATTTGCAATTTGGTAACCATGATTTAAATGCTACATGAAGTAATCAAATAAAATGAAACAAAAAATAACATGAAGATATAAAATTTAAGGATATTACATGTAAAAGGACATTAATATTTCTTTTTAATGAATTTAGGTGCATATGATAACATAAATCTAAAATAAAAAATAGCGAGACAAAAATATTCTAGGGATTTGGTTACATTTGAATTGTATTCCCCATGAAAGAGTGGTAATAAAATGAAAAAAAAATTCCTATTATTTTTGGATAATAAAAAAAAATCGTAGTAATTATATAAAACACATTTAAAAATAGGTGGTGAATATAACAAGTATCTCACCAAAGTAAACAGTGAGATGAAAATCCTTTGCTACTTCAAAATCATTTGAATAGTGAGATCAATAAAATAATAACATCAATTAAAAAATTTAACATCATTAAATAATATAAATTAATTTTATTACATGTCATATTTCATTATATACACCACACAAAAGAAATGATTGGTGAGTATAGTATAAGTTTCTCATGGGAAAAAGTGAGACTATAAATCCCTTTATCACTTTGGTATTAATAAAATTGTTACCACATTAAAGGGCGGTCCTCAAATAGATAGGTAAATAAAAATTTTAATTATAATATTCATAAAGTACATTCCTAGGATGTATATACACTACATGGAATAAATAGGTGTCTAATGTAGCATGTGTCTCACAGAAGTAAAAATGGAGATGATAATCCCCTTCTATAAGTCATGACATCCTTTTCACACATTCCGAAAACTTATATAATAAATAAAAGTATTTTATAAATTCATTATAGAACCATATTAATTTATATCATAGAATATTTTATTTTACTATGAGATTATATTAAATTTTATTGAAAAATCTCTAATTAATGTTTTCTTTCATTTAATAGCCACTTTTTTTCGTACAACGCTTGAATTTTTATTTATGGTATTCTTAATTTCATCATGATTTAATCATTTAAATAATGTATAAAATGATATAAATATCATATTTATTCATTACTTATTAATTTATAGTAACTCGTAAAATTTTGTGAAAGAAATGAAATACACCATTCATGGAGACGTTAATTTGTACATACACTAGAATGAAGACTCTTTTTTCTTTTCATATAGAACAAGACAAATTAAAAAATATATATTATCATTATTGTATAGTAGTTATTTCATATTTATCACATATTTTTATTAAACCAATTAATGATACATTTAATCTAAAGAGTGAATGAATCACATCGCTTCACGAGTTCGTAGTCTTCCGCACATACGAATGATGTTATCCTATTCCCACAAAATAGAAATAATGAATTAATTTAAAATATAGTGATTAAAAAAATTATGAATTTAACAAATTTCATATATATAATATATTATTATTATTAACATAATTATTCCTAACGTTAAGATGTTTTAGTGGAATAACTTACAATATCAATTCACAAGGTAGCAATGTGTTATACACAAAAATAAGGATTTCCTAATCCATTAGGTAGAAGTGTGTTGAGATTTATGTGATAAAAACAATATAACAACATATCAGAATAATTTTGAAACTTATTTTACTATATAATAACGTTATAAAAACAATTTCCGGTAGTAGATGAAGATATAAAATATAATTCTGATTTTAAGATTGTTACCTTTTCTCTTGGTAACCTCGTTAGATTTCTCTAAAGCCCTCCCTAGTTTGATTTATTCCAAATATATGGATTCTTATTTGACTGTAGGTATGTTTAGAAGTAATTTTTGTAGATCTGGGTCATCTGAAATGGCTTGAGAGGTTTTAAAATGAGGGGGAGTGAGCACCATTTTATAATTGAGAAAGAGTTACATACCAATAATAGTCAGATGTATTCACTATTAGGGGGTCAGAAATACCTAAATATGATCTAAAATGGAAAATTTAAGGTTTTACATGATTATATGTTCTATAAATAGCTCCAACTCTATGTCAAACAAATTTTTAAAACATTGGGTTCTATAACTCTTAAGTTTCATTATTTTACCATTTTTACTTCATTATGGTAACTAGTTTTCTATTATTTTGATTTTATCTATTAATACTATATTAAAGTGATAAGTATTCTATAATGAAAAAACAATTTTTGCAGATGTGTTATTTAAATTTTGAGGTACAAATATTATGTTTGTTTATTATTATCATTAACAAAATCTTATGAAATGAGGAGATACATCACCTAAAACATAACCATGTAAATTTATTTTTTACTATTTAAGAGTATATATATACTTTATAATAGAAAAAATGTCCCATTAATTCACCATATTTGATATTTATTAATATTATAAAACCATTTATATAACCTATTAGTTTTAGTAACATTAAAAATATTAGTATAATATACTTTATTATCAAATAATTTTAATGTTAATTTTGGAATGATTCATTTAACAAATGTCAAAAAATATATTAACAAGGATGGGATTAAAATATATTATGTTTCAATATGTGTAACAATCTATATACATTTAGAAAGATAATTTTACCCAATAATTCATTCATTTGACATTAATTTCACAATTTTTATTATTATTTTATTTATTTAATTACGAACTATATAATTGCATTATATTAGTTTCTTAAGAATTTAATGAAATTATACCATATCTTAAAAATGATATTAAATTAACAAGAAAAATAATTAATTCTAATTTAAAAATAATATTTATAATCCACCCAATTTATTTCTTTGTATTGCAATTTCATTATATAAAGAAAAAGAGAGAACATATTTTTGTTCTTTTTCATTAATTAACTAATTTTATGGGTCTATTTGATTTAAAAGTGTCAAATAATCCTTATAACTATAATAAAATTTCAAAAGGGTTGAAATATTTCCATCCAATCGGGTTTTGATAAGTTTTAGGTCATTCATACACATTATATTATACATTTAACCACCAAGTAAACTCTTTTTTCTATAACCATTGGAATTCTTATTATCTTATTCACTAATTATTTTGATCAAAAAAATTAGAATGGGTTAAATAGATTTTATAATTTTTGTTGATTCAATATATTGAATTAATTTTCCTAATTACAATCATATAAGTGGAAGAATGTAATTTGTTTCTTACCCCATATACATAATCAGAAAACATGTTTTTAATGTGAAAATTATCTATTGTTTACAATGATATCATATCAAAATTAAATATTAAAATAATTACTAGGACATGAATTATATTAATATATGTATTATTAAACTAATATAACATTGAAACCAATTAATAATAATGATTCACAATATAAATTATTTAAACAAAAATGAAATTTTCAAATAAAATTTATTGTTTTTCAATTTTCATCAAAAAATGAAAATTTTTATAAAATTGTTAAAAAATTGCCATAATATTATTTTGAAATTACAATTAAAAAAATATGTTTTATTTTTTTGAAATAAATTTCTTAAAAGTGGTAAAATTAAATTTGATGTTATGTGTGAAATGACAATTAAAAGTTCTTTTAGAAAAGAGGTCGTTTTTTCAAAAACATTTCTTCTTCTTTTAAATGATTCTTATTTTATTTCTAAAAAATGTATAACAAATAAAAATGTGAAAAAAATATATTTTCATAAGTTATATAATCATATTCATTACCATCATTCCAACTGTAGGTGATAACGATTAAATTTAATAATAATAGTAATAGTTTATTGTAGTTAGGTTAAAATAGATATTATGTGTAACACTATCCAAACATAGTGTTGCATGTACCATGATATAAATATTGTGTTTGATGAAGAAAATGTTTATTTTTTTTTGTGTGTTTAAAGCATGATTCTCTTTGGGTAGCATTAAAAAGAATCCATCAATGAAATTTAATTTATTTAAAAAAAATTCATAAAAACTCAGGGAGTCACATTATGCATTTTATTATTGAACAAATTAATTGAGATAAAAAATAAATACACTTGATATTCTCTATTAAACATGACATGAGTTGCATATCCATCAATTGTGAAAACCTTAAGCCTCTCTAGTTTTAATTCATACCTTAACAAAACAACACAATCAATATCTCAATATAAAGATAATAGTGCATATATTAAAAATACACAAAGTTACTTTAGGTGGTACAACTCAATAGACCACACACTTCCCTACTTCCCCAATGTTAGATTACATATAGACTAATGAAACCCAACTTAATTATATTTTGTAAATGGTTAAAATAAATTTTTCACATATTGAATCACATATCTATTAATATCAGGAGTCATATACCTCATATAATTTTTTAAAATTTATCTATGAATACAAAATAGAAAACACTATATAGTTTATTGTAGTTAATTTAAATATCATAGCCCCTTTTTCATCCCAAATCCCATTCCCTTCCTTTGGTAGATTTTTATATTTCCACTAATGGGATATAATAGAAACCCCTATATAACCTATTATTGAATCTTTAAATGGTCATACACTTATTTCTTTTTTTAGGGTTCCAAAACAACAATCCAAGTCACACACATATGTCATGGAATCCCTATATGACTAATATGATTCTTGAGTACTCCTTCCTAAATATTGGGCCTATGATCCTGAACCATAAATAAAAAACATGAAAAATTAATCCAAATCAAATTGGTTAATTATAACCACAAAAAACTGGAAAAAAAAATCATAGATACCCTAGTAACAAGGACGTAAAATCATGTTGGTACTAACAAGACATGAAAAATAATATTTATCCCATGATACTATAAATTCATAGCCACTATGTATACCATGCCCCGAAATAAAAATCATGTCATAATAACCCAAATGTATTACCACACGGTGATACCATTTTCGAACTACCCTACATTGTTAATACCATATCATACCCATGATATTCCACTACTATTTCAAGCACCATGAGCACAAAACACTTGAATGATGCCTAAACTATTGTTGAATAAGTGAACAAAGGTGAACCACCCCATATTACAATGGAAATGATCTCATAGCAAGGTTAATTAATAGAGAATGGAAAAAATATGACATCTAATGATGATAATAATAATAATAATTAGACAACATATGTAATAATATCAACATTAGACAAAATAAATTAGTATCCCCATTAATAAATATTGACAATTCCATGGTAGTTATAAAAAAAATCTATTATTTTCTATTGGGAGATATCATCAGAACATTTAAAAATGTAAATAATCACCTTATATGTAATAAGGAACTTCCCAACCCATCCACAAAACATTCAATAATTTTTGTATTATTATTCTCCATACTCAAGTAAGTTCCAAAGAATGATCCATTTCCATTTCTTATACATGAATCCAAAATATTTATACACGTCATAGAGGGCTCATCCAGAGGTGAGTCTGAATATAGTATAACACTACCAATAGTTTCTCAAAATTAAATCGAAAAATTTAAACTATTATATGAAAATACATAAATAAATAGGCTATAACCATTTATGATACATATTTATCCACTTTCACATATAGAAAACCAGTGATAATTTTACTATCATAACCAATGCTAATGTGGAATGATACCTCAATGATCAGTTTCTCTAGAAGTTTCCCTGAACTTCAAAATAATCATTTAACGCATGGTGTTACATAAAAAAATAAGAAAATAAGTGTCCAAAGGCATATTGATTCCCTTAATTCATGTTCAAAAGACAAGTCCCAATTAAAAAGTAATTCCATATTCTTTCCCATTATATTGTAAACAATCATACAATAACAAGGCTTTATGATACTGATCTTTTCATTATCCTATCCCAAAAAATCCCAACATAAATTTAAGGTCTCCATCCTTATCAAGTATTATTAACTATAACTAGATATGAAATATTATTTTGAGAACCTATTTCATACTTATGGTAAAAACCATCCTTGATGCCACAAAATATAGGTATCCATCAACCAACAATGATTTTTTAAATCCACATCATTGTTTAAACCATGTGTTTAATCAAACCTAATGGCCAGATGAACTAAAAATGGTAATAAACAACAAAAACATCATAAGACATACCTACGATGAACCTACACAATATCTTAAAAAATACTAAACCAAACTATAGTTGTAGTTAACAAACCATTCATTATCCTAGTAATCAGTATCACCTAACATCTTGTGCTCAACTTCGTCGATGGACACATGGGCCCTACGTAACATATTACCATATATCCATATTAGGCATCCCATTAGGAAAATAATTTCCACAACTAATGTAACCATTCTAAAAAAATCAAGGATCCACTAATTTCAATTATCATGCCACACCAAAATCTTACATAGAATTTTATACATAGGACCCCTCTCTTGTATCTCCTCATATCAACAAAAACATAATACAGTTCATAACCATTATTTACTAGACCACCCATCTAAGGATAATTTTTCATGAATAAAAAAACACCCATATAATTAATAATTAAACTCAAAGAAAATAAAAGGAATAAAAAGGAAAATGATCATTATAAATTTCCCACTAGTTGTTCTTTAATGAAGTGAATTATAAAAATAGTGAAAATCACTGAAATATGGGTTTTCTATGAGTTATGAAATAGTTATAAATGTAAAAATTAGACCCATGTTATTGATAATGTATATATTTAAATCACTCAGTATTTATAAAAAAATTTATTAAAAAATGAATCAAATTAAATCTTTATGAAGAAGATTTGGGAGATTTGAGGGCCTCTGTGGTCGTATTATCAGTTATGGGTGTGTGGAGGAACTAATTATCCACTAAATAAGATTATTTATCTGTTATTTGTTTTTTAATAAAATTATAGATGAAAATTTTATCATATTATTAATTTTGGAAAACCCTTACTTTTAAATCCCCTAAATTATAATTCCCCCTGTGAAAAGTTATTCTAGAATCCCCTTATTTTTATATTCACTTACTTAATAATAAATTTAATAATTAGTAATGATCCAAGAATCCAATTAATAATGAATCATAACACCTTTATAAAGATTTTATGTTACTTTTAGACCCTCCCTTTTGATAATTCTTTGGCTGGGTCACTAATATGGTGGTTTAGGGTATAAAATTAAATTTTATTTGAGAATTTTTATGTTGGGCATGCTTGGTGCATGCTTTTCCCAAAATTTGTTCCCACCCAATACAAACTGTGAACCCTATATATTGGAAATTTTCATTGTTGTTGCATGGTTTTAATTACATGGAATATACATATAAGTAACATTAAAATCCATTAGAGAGAAGTTTGATTAGGGATCCCAGTTTTTCTAACAGTGCCACCCTACCAAACATACCATGAAAATAATGTTTTTTATTCTAGAAAAATTATTTAGAAATACAAAACCCCATGTTTTTTCCTATGTCTTGAAGGCTCACAATAACCCTTTTCCATATCCAAACCTATTCATAGGTGGATCAAAGCATGGTGGATCTCATCCAATCCCACTCCTGTAATTATTAATCTTTCTGTTCCATCCATGCTGCTTTTTATTTCATTCTTATATAGTTCCTATTAGATCATTATGTTTTTATGGATTTAAACACAATTTATTAGTATCTTTAATATATTTTTTATTTCATGATCTCAATTTTTGTCATTTTTCATTTGCAAATCCCATTTTGGGTGTCATGTTTTATTACCATGATTATATATTAGTGGTTCTATTTGATATTTGTTCGAATTGATTTAATATTTATTTTCATGATTGGATTTATAATTATTTCAATGGATTTTTGAACAAGAAATTAATTGCTAATTTTAGTTGAAATTAATTGGTATAGATTTTGGAAATGAACCACCATTCCCAATGGAATTGGATGTTGGGCTATATTTCGAAATTGATCAAAATTGTGAAATTATTTGATGTTTAATTTTATACGAGTACATTAAATTGAATTTATGAAACCCTATGATTATTTATATTTTTAAAATTCGTGAATTGATTAAAAATTGGAATTTTAGTTTTCAATGTGATTTTTAATTTTTAAAAGGAATTGTGGGAAATCAAACTGTGATTAATGATTGATTTGAAAATAAAAATATTTTCCATTTTTCAATTGATTGATTGATTGAGAAAAAGAGATACTGGATATTTTGTGGGTTATTTAATACAATATTACTTGGATGGTAATTATTTTTAAATGAATTGAATATGATAAATCTAACAAAAAATATGCTTGGTTGATCATATTATTGATATAATGTTTATGAGTCCTAATTGTATTCATCCCAACGGAATTGTGTACACATATTCCTTGATCATTAATATGATACTTTGAGACCCCTATAAATAGAAACTATTATAAAAAAGGGAAGATTACTAGGGTGCATATTGTGTCTTATTTGTCAACAAGTTAATTTTTTGTGAACTTTATTTACTCAAACCTATTATTTTCATTCACTTTTTATAGAAATTTATTTCATCATACATTTTTTTATTTCATAAATAATTTTAAATGAAAATATTTTTTGTTCAAAATATTACATTGTACTTCCATATCTGTTTTGTTTTAAATTTGAAGCATTAATTATTTTATTATTATGTAATCTTATTTTGGAACTCCTGGTGAGACCCTACTCCAATTTTAGCTAAATCCCTTTATTTACCTTTGGGAATTTTTATATTTTATTCCTCCATTTATATGTTAATAGAATGTCTACCTTGGTGGAGATGGATGTGCATGATCCCTTAGGGCCTAGAGTGATGTGTCATTTGGAATGTTGAGTTTATCTTTTCTACTTTTTAGTGCTTCGATGATGTAATATTTGGATTTTTGATGTACATGTTTTTTTCTATAATTTCTTCTAGTAGAGTATTTGTGAATATTGATATGTATATGTTATATTTAGCTTTTTATTATGGGAAATTCATTCCCATGTATATTGTATAATGTCAGGTGCAAGGTGCCAACCCATTGGAGTAGAGAATACCCTTTGGGTTATGTCAATGTGAGATTGGGTATCAAATTTCTAGGGTATCTAGAGTGGTCCAGGAAAAAGTAATTTTAGAGTACTGGGGATTTTAATAAACTTCATGACAAAGTGGAATTAATCATGTAGGTTGGAAATCATTCATTGATATTAGTATACAGTTGGAGATCTTGTTAGGACAAAGCATGTATATTTTGAGTGATTACCTAGAATGTTATCATCCCAATGATCCTTAAGTTTCCATGGGTAGTCTAGGAAAGTTTTCTTGAGGAATAATAATTTTTCATCCTTTTTATTTTGAATAACATAAAATTAATATAATGAGTTCTATATTATGGGATTAACATAACTTTTTTCATTGTTTGAGTTATTTGATTTGGTTAATATTCTAATATATTCTATGTTTTTTGCTAACATTGTGTTTCATCATGAATATGAGAACTAGTGTGAATATGATCTAGGGGGAAGATATTGGTTATGAAGAGTAAGTGAATCATATCATAGACCAAAATCTCATTGAGATTATCGTGTGTTCTATCCATGATCAGGGACAACTATATATACTCATTACTTCTCAGTATCCCATGTTAAAATCATGGATAGATAAATATAAAAATCAGTCTTCGGACTTCCATCACCAGAATCCCCCATTTTTTCAAAGATCTATTGTTCCTAAAGAGACTTATGACTATATGATAAATATAGATATTCTAATTGAGTTATTTTATACTCCCAAATCTATTGTGTGAGGGTGTGATAACATTAAACTATAGGGTCCTAGCTGAAGGTGGTGGGATTCTATGGTTGTTGAGAAGAATCCAGAGGGTTTAGTGTGGAAGTACTTTAGAGAAATTTTCATTGAATAGTTATATATAGAGTCTATGTGGATTTCTTTGTCTATGTATTCTTCATAGTCATGTAGGATGATAGGACTGAGAAAAAAAATGAAAATCCTTTTTACAGGATTTCCCATTTTTATCTTGAGATTGTATCAAATGAGAATAAAAATAATTGAATGCTTGATATTGAAATTCTATTTGATATTCATTATATGGATTCATTTTCAATGATATATTCATATAATAATGTGTTGGATATAGTGTGGATGGTTGATGTTGATCTATCTGTTAATTCATGTTTGATAAGTGTTCTTCTTCCTCCCAATGGTAATTTTTTGTGTTCCAATAAAGGGAAGAGAAATAGTGATGAGTCTCATGGTGGATTTAGAAAACTAGGTTCTTCTTGAACATCTGATGTTCCTAGTAAAGTCCATTTATCTGACTTTATGTGTTGACTATTGATGCATTCAAAGTGTCTTTTCAAGGAGGACCCAAAATTATCAACAGATGTGGATGTTCATGAAACTTGTATAATATCCTCTATATAATTTCATCCTTACATAGTGAAACATTCTCTTAAATATAGAAAATAATATAGTGAGAATATATGGTTCAGTATCTAATGAAATCTGGCCATATACATCAAGAACGATGATTCATAACAAAATGTGAGAATCATCAGAGGAAGAATATAAGGTTTTAACAACTTTGAAAGGTACAATCACAATAGATTCATCTCTAGTGGATAATTTATTTGTTACTGGTGCATCTCATTCATCTATATCAACTCATATTGTGAACTTATTAAATATTCTTGTTCATATTTCGCCTTATGTGATGGGTATTAGTACACAATATGAAAAAATTAGATAGAATGATCTCTATTGTACTGATTTTGTGTTATTATTATTAGTTATTTATAATACTTGGGATTTTATTTTTCTTAAAATGAGTCCTCCTTATTCCATTCATAGGATGTATTTTCTAACATCTAATGTGGTTTGAATTGATTTTTTCCATTGATGGGTCTCATTTACAACAACTGATGTTGTCTTACATATATTATAGGGAGAATGATAACTGAGGACAATTATATAATTCTATTAAAATCCTATGTTTAGTGAAGTATTATTAATCTTATCTTTTGATTTAGAGTGATAAAATTTGAATAATGATCTCCCTCAACATGTCATCGAGTATCCTACTATTTTTCCTTTTGAATTATCTAGTTCCCCATTGGTAAGCGATGTGTGTTTTTCTCTTGATGTAGTTTATTGTACTAACTAGTGTCTATGTGGCATCACCCAAAATATACACATGTTATTAGGGTTAATTAGTCACTTGTAGTGTATCTTGGGTTGTTGAATCCTTAGAGACCTAAGAATAATTTGACAAACATATAAATTCTAAGGACTATTTATGGCATTGAAGTGGCCCATTTTGGGTTTTATTATTGGTTGGTTTACTAGATAACTAAATATGAAAGTTAATTCATGTTAAGGGAATGAGTTGATCCTCGGTTATGTGTTTGGCGTGGACTAGATGAATTGCATTTTTTAATATTTCAATTTCATTAACTCAAGAAAGACTCATTCATTGAAATCAATGTAACCACATCACTTATTGGGTTAAAACCATCACATAAAAATTATAATCACCTATGCACTTGGAGGATTATATTTAATAGAACTCTTAAGTAATGTTTCTAATTAGAAAATGAAAAGTGTGGTGATATAATTTAATAAAGAAGATGAAGAGAAGAGATCATTGAATGAAAAAATGAAAGAAAAGAAATTGTCAAATTATTGTTGAGTAAGAAATAAAATCCAATCCATCCCCATTATAATAACTTGGGTCAAAGCATAAGAGGGTTCACCCTCTATTGATTCCATTATATCAATAGAAGCAGGATGCAGACATGTGAGGGATTAATTGGAGAAGAGAAAAATACTAAAATAATATCACTCCAATGTTGTGTGAAAAAACTAACAAGGTTTTGTGTTTATAAATTCCCAAAATGAGGAAATGGTATAAAAATTATAAAAATAGGAATATAATAATTGAATATGAAGATATTTCATTTAGAAAATAAGGTGTATTTAAGGAACATACAATTGAATAATTGTGATTACAACATCAAATTGGAAGCATAAAATTTAAATGAAACAAACCTAAAATATCCATAATACATTCACAAAAAACTACCTCAAATAGGAATTTTAAGAGGCTTGGGTTGATCCTAATACTATCCACATCTCCTAAATTAATTCTAATAGGCCTATTTTGGTGGAATGTTAAGGGAGATTTGAATTTTCCACCCATGACAAAATATTTGAACCAAATTTTATACCTCCAACATATATGTCAAAAAAGAATCTATATGGAATAACTTGTGAGGAAAAAAGAATATATATATATATATATATATGTCCCCTAAGAGAATGTAAAATTTCATCTCAAATTTTTGATGGGATGACATGATGTAATGAAATTGGTGGAATATTTTTCTGCGCCGTAGAATCTGGACAAGAATTTTTTCATCAAATTGGCCCGCATGAAACTCAATACAGTCATTTGAATTAGTTTGGTAAACTATTTAATTAAATGTTCCACATAATTTCTTATACCTCTAGATTCATTTTTATAATCATTGGGAATGGATCTTGTCCACTATAGTGGTAATATTGGGATATTGTCTAGTTCACTTCACCGAGAATGTACTTGGTTCATGGCCCACTTTGGTGGTCTTCCAATGGGAATCTCTAAGTGATTTGAAAGGATGAATTGTTCTTTATATAATGGGAGACATGAAATTAAAATATTAAAATAAAATCAATATAATTAATTATTTTATATGGTGTTAAAAATTTTACATGTAACAGTAAATTTAAAAAATGAAGTGAAATCATGATATGAAATTATGTTACTAGTGTAAAATTCACTAAAATAAATTTTATTAATAATGAATCATATGAAAATAATAATATAAATAATTAATACTAACCAAAGTAAATGTATAATCACAACCTAAATTGTGTTTTTTTAGTCCCGAGAAAAATTTATCTAAATAAAGATGAAATTCGAATCGCCTTTTCCAAAAACATTTTAATACACCGTTCTCACCAAATGACATCATACTAAAAAATTATGAAATCAAAAAAAATAATTTAAAGCAATCTATGTTTAAAGTCATATCTCAGACCCACTCAAATTTTTTTGTTCCAATTCATCAATATATTTCATCCAAATTCAATTATGTATAATGGTGTGTTGTGCGTCATACAAGACATGGGGTTCATCTTTATTAAAGGGAGAAATGATTGATGCACTAGGTAAAATCAAATTTTAATATTAATATTACTATTAATTTTTTCATTTGGTTTCATTTTTTTATTTTTTGTTGCAATTTTTCCATGGTAATTGAAATTCAACTCAATCAATTTGACCTATGTAGTGTGACTTTTCCAATAACTCTCCATCTCAATGGCATTAGGGAACTAAGTGAAGCTCACATACACATGCATAATCTCTTCTTTAGTCAAAAAAATTAAATTTATATTACAATTAATAGAGATAAAATGACCAAATCTATGAAAAAAACTATGGGTTCACAATCCCAAGTGCATGAAGGCACACATTAGGGTAGTCCATTGGTCGATGCGTACTATTTTTTTTTTCATTTTTTAGATTTTTTTGAATACCCATATTAAAATTAAAGATTGACCAACCATGTGAAATTTATTACGATATCCCATGAACTGAAACTAATACCCCACAATCCAATGTATGTGTGTTGTTTTTTTTATTTCTGAAAATATAAATGGTTAAAAATCACAATGGACAGCCATAATTCCCAAAGTCATTACTCATGAACATAATCATGGATTAAAATAATTATCTAGGCATAAATAATTATTTGAAATTAAATTTCATAGAATGAAATGTGGCTTATAATATTCAAGGTTAAATTATTTTTTATTTCCACTCATTTTTTTCAAAATATTTTTTGAAATATTAAATTTTTGTTCTATGAACAGAAATGATATTTTTCATTTCGCCTCCCACAACATAAAATAACACGGTCCCCAGTGTTTAAATAATTGGAAATTTAGAAGGGGTAGAGGTAGAGGAGTGGAGTTTTAAAATTAATTTCAAATAAGAAACATGGATCAATGTCAACTATTTTTTTATTTGATGTTCATGATACCCATGTTTACTCTTTTAATATCTACGTCACTCAGAGAATCTTCTTAAATGACAATAGTTTGTGTTTATAAACCAGTGAATTTCCTAACATCCTCAATCTGAGTAGCCCCTAAATCATACACACCAAAACCATTAGAAGACAATAGAATCCCCTTGTAGTTCCTATAACAAAAAGAAAAAGAAAAAATAAAGGATAAAAAACATACCTATCAAATTATTAATATAGAAAATAGACTTTAGGTTCCATAAGAATGATAAAAATAAACATTATAAATATATACATATATCGATATACACATATATTTAAAAAGAAATATACAAAATTTATTAAATTTATATTTAAATATATAAATGGTAGAAGAACGAAACACTATAGGTCATAGGTAAGTGGAAAATGCACTCCCTTATCTCCCTTTGTTCATAGGTTAATGTCCTATGGCTTAGTCAGTTGCAAACAGGGTTGTCCCCAAGACCAACGATGTAGACTTCTGAAAACAAATTATTATAGTTTATTCATTTTTTCTATTTTTTTCTTTTCCCATTTTCTACAATCGATATATTCACATATATATACAAGAATATAAAATATATATTACATATAATAATAATAAATTAAATTTAATGAAAAAAATAACATAAAAATATTTATGAAAATAAAAGATGAAAATATTTTCTAAAATTGATTTTCTACACAAAAATACACAAAACAAATATTTATTATAAATAAAATAAAATTAAATTAATTTTGCAGCTAGGTTGCCTCCGAAAATTTCATAGTTTAATGTTGATATCTCACCATGGACCATAAATCACTTTTTTTCTGGTTTATGGGTTGTCTTACATAACTCATCCTTTATTTCTAGTTTATTTAATGATTCAATGAGTAGTTTTAATAGTTGACCATTTACTTTGAATACATGACCACTAGTGGTATTATGAATATATACTTCCCCATGATGGTACACATGATGCACTACATAATGATCTTACCATCTATACCTTAACATTTTCAGGTTTAAATTATGTTTTAACTACACAAGAGAACATATTTTCCTATATCAAAGTGTTTGACATTTACATTCCAAGATTGGTAGGCTTGAAATATATTTTTATTTATTCTTAAAATTTCATAAGCCTCTATCCTAAGATCAACATGTTCATTACGATCTAATTTTATATTAGTTTCATCCAATGAAATGTCAGTGTTCATTTGTTTGATTTCCCCAAAGGTATTATGTTCAATTTACAAAATTAAATGGAATACTCTTCTGTAAACCAACCTATATGGTGACATGACTATGATTGTTTTTAAAACTATGTGATATGCCGAAATGGAATCCAAGAGTTTCTTGAACTAGTCATTCCTAGGGGGACTGATCATTTTTCAATAATTTTTTAATCTCTATTTCACTAATTTAGAATGACTATTTTTTTAAGATGGTATTAAGTGTTACATTAATGAGACATAATATAAATATAAACTAGTGTCGAGAAGGTATAGTTGAAGAAATCAGTTCCCTGATCACTAATGAACACTCAAGGGATTCCAAACCTAGAAAATATGTTCTATTTCAAGAATAGATTACAACATGATGGTCATTGGACTTGGTGGGAATGGCCACAACCAAAATTATGATATAATAACCCACTATGAGGATGTAGAATTATCCCATAGGGTATGGTAAGGGTCCCATGAAATTAACTCCCCAACAATTAAATATTTCAACTAAAAAAATGTGAGTTTGGGGGATTTGTTTCTTTTTGGAAATGAATCCTAATTGATGGAATAAGGGATATATTAGGCACAATTTGTAGGAATCCTTAGTGAGGTTAGGCATGTAGAAACCACATTTGGGGGGACCATTATAGTGGTTTTTATTGTGGAAGTGTGGCATCCACATGACTCTTCACAATGGAATTTTAGAATGGAAATTTTCTCAGACTCTAGTACAAATCCCTTTATTATTTGATTAGGAAAGAATTTGAAGAGTTAGTGATCATAAAACATATTGTGTTTGACATTATAAAAATATTTCATCTTATATTGGGTCTTAAGTAATTTTGGAATTTCACCATTAACCAAATCGTTTTTTATGTTAGAATACCATGGTTAATAACATATATATAGAGGTCCTTATTTGCAAATGAATCAAACACGGAAAGGTGATGTGAGTTTTCTTTGAATTCTATTCTAGATAGATGATTAGATACAACATTTTAAAAAAATATTATATCCTTAATCCTTAAATCAAACACTTGAATAAAAAGGAGCCACCTAATAAATATAGGATTGACATATTTTTTTTATAAATTTTTTTTCTAGGCTAATTTGTTGGTGAATACAGTGATGGGTGATCCTAAGAGATAGTACCTGAATTTCCAAAAGTTAAAGACAAAAACAAGTAACTCATTCTTACTAGTGGTGTAGTTGATTTGTTCATCTTTTAAATAATTTCTCACATAAGAATTGAAACATGAATTTTTCTCCCATCATTGCCCAAATAATGCCCCTATAATGAAGTCACACACAAAACACATGAGTTCGAATGGATGTTTCCAATTTGGATCTTTAATGATAGGAAATTATATAAGAGATTAATTGAGTGCGAAGAATGATTCCAAAAAACATTTTTTTCCATATAAATGGAGCATATTTCATCAAAATATCGCAAAGTTATTGGGATATAGTTCTGAAATATCTAATGAACATTCTGTAGAAACTATCATGTCCTAAAAAGGACCTAACTTCCATGACATTTTTTGGAGAGTGAAGGTGACAGATGATATCAACAATATCCTTACCAACTTCTATACCCCTATCAAATACAATTTGTCCCAAAAAAGTCCACCATTTATCATGAAATGTAATTTTTAACAATTTAAGATGATATTATTATCCTCACATCTTGAAAAAACCCCTTTCAACATTTAGAAGGTATCCCAAAAATGTATCCTCAAATATGGATAAGTTATCTATAAAGACCTCTAAAAAATCCCCCTTAATGTCATGTATGATTCCCATCAAGCACCACAAGAAGGTACTAGAGGAATTACATTACCCAAAGCGAATACTCTTTGAGGAAGAAGTGAATAATGGATTGGTGAATGTTGTTTTTCATGGATTCATTAGAGATAACTCAATTCAATTGTTCACTAATAATCCATCTTGGATGAAGTAGAATATTTGACCTATCACTCACAGGAGGGCTTGACCAATAAAGGGGAAAGGGAAATGGTATTTATTATTATACGAGTTGAGCTTTTTATAGTCCATGAAAACTCTCTATCCACTAGTGAACCATGTGGGTAGAAGGTCATATTCCATATTTGTAATCATAGTGATTATAGATTTATTTGGGACAACATGAATTGGGATTACCCACTAACTCTCAGAAATGGGTAGATGATACCCACTTTCAATAATATAAGAAGTTATTTACTTACCAAATTCATAAGATTGGGGTTGAGTATCCACTAAGGTTTACGGAATGATTTCACGATTGATTCAAGAACAATCATATGAGTTTCAATGGGTGGGATAATCTAAAGAATATCAGAATTGGTCCATCGAATTTCATTCTTATACTTTTTCGGGACATCCTCCAGCATCCTCTCTTGATTGGAATCAAGATAAAATGAATTTAAAATAGGAAAGTCTCAATATTCTCATATGAAATAATACTTGAGTAATGAATGTAGGACCTTAAACTCCGATCAGAATGGTTATCACTTTCAATAGACGGATGAGACATTGTATTGAACAGAATTTCAATTTTCAAATTTCATAATAGATTTTGTTTCTTGGGAATAGAATTTTCATCCACTAAATTGGCCATATATGTTTCATGGATGGGAATACACTCAATGTTATTGATTTCACTAATGTTATCATTCATTGGTGATTTTATAAAACCATCAAATAAGTTATCTAAAAGAGATTCATGGTAAGGAGACAAATTTCTCTCATGTGAACAATGGGAAATCAATCTATTGTTCATGTAAATATCCTTAAAAAATCATTCATGTTCCCCTATTTCACTATCAACATTACCTATCCAATTAACCTCATGGATCTCTTTATCATCCCGAACATTATTTTTTTCATTGTAGATGTTCAGATCACAGCTCATGTTTCAGAAGGTTATTATGATGTCCCCACTCCTAACATGAATGAATAAGATGATTTCTACTGAGAAAGGATGACCATGGATGATGGGGGTTTTCTCCCTATGATATATGATTGTATGATTATAAAGGAAAATTAAGTCATTAGGGTAAATATAAATTTTAATGTTCACCAAAACTTCATTTAAAATTCCCTTAGGAACTTGAACACTACGATCGGTAAGTTAAAGAGTTAAAGATGTCAGTTGGAGTTCTTCGAGCCATAATTGAAACTACATGGAACAATGAATGAGGTTCCCAGTTGATCCTATATCACAAATGGATTTGACAACATTTTTCTCTCCTAACACAATATTTATTTATGGACATCCTGCATCTTTCAACATTAGAGGAATGGTCCCATGAATGGTGGTACTCACATTAGCATCCAAATGGACAAGGTTTTATATGAAAAATTCCTTTTAAAAGTTCACAAGACATTAATGCACATTATGTATGCATGAATGATTTTTATTAGATTGATAAGGGGAATGTTCAAGTTATAATAATATAATATTTTCCATAAAGTTTCTTTCAGTTTTGGTTTAAATTTTCCTTTCATTTATTGAAGAAAGGGAGTTGGTTGTTTGAGTGTTTTGTGTTGTTGTGGTTTTCCAAATTTTTGGGTGTTTCTCCATCATTTTGATGTTTTTTTAAATATTTTAATGGTTCTAGAATGGTTTATTTATGTTTATCAATGTATTTCTTACTTCTTAAAGTAGTCATTGCTTTTATATTTTCATGAGATGTTTGGTTGTAACAAGAATATCCACTCAAGGTTGAGGATGGTACTACCCATGTATCCTTGGGTGCCTTTTCCATTTGTTTACACAACTATTCGAGGACTGGTAGCGGGAAAAATTGTGTATGGGCTTGTGCTAGTTGGTTTATCCTAGGTTGATACGTCGGTTGTTCGATTGGTTACTGGATTAGTTATTTATACTAGATAGGAGTGTGTTGGTATTGTAATGGTTTTTGTTGGAACAGGTTATGGGTTTTGAAATTTTTTTGGAGGGTATTGGTTTTTCCTTTGTCAGGGACTTGATTTTTATTGGGGATGTTGGTTGTCTTTCCAACAAAATCATGGATAGTCATTATACAATGGATTTAAAGTGTTTTGGTACTATGGATTAAGAATTTTTAGTGAATTGACCTATTTTTGTGGTCCTCATAAAATTAAATCATTAATGGAAGGGACAGTTGGGATGTTTTTGGTCTTTTGTTCATGTTTTTCACAAATTGTGCAATCAAGTTCAATAGTTGGAATTTCCTGAAACTTCCTAAGATCAATATCCTCAACCTTCCTAGTGAGGGAATAAATTTTTTTCATGAGACTTTCTTCATCCATAAGAGTGTTAATTCCACAATATTTGGGTGTCTTATCATATTAAGGTGGTGTTCCCCATGTTTGGTTTTATGAGACATCACTTCAATATACTCATACATTATTTGGGTTTTTTTAATGTCCCATTACAAATCATGTAAATTAATTTTTTGATTCCAGGACCTATCCCATTATTTAAAATTGGATATTTCTCATGGATTGAAATTCTATGGTGAGTTACCATGTTTAATATGTCATTGAACCTTTCCCAAGATTCATCCAATGACTCCCATTCTTTGTCAAAAATGTTTTCATTCAAGTTTTATGTGTATTTTTCTGACAAGGGATGTATTTTTTTTATAAACCTATTTTGAAGTTGGTTCTTGGAGTGGATTTATATTGGTATCAAAAAATTTTACCAATTATTTACTATAACCTTAAGAGTTAAAGGGAAGAGCCTCATCTTTTCTAACTCACGTTCAGGCAGTGGGAACAGTTTTTCAACAATGTCATTGATCTCCTTGACCTGGAGGTATGGAATTTATGACTTCTTACCATGGAAGGATGGATGGTGGTATAGGAAATGAGGATTTAATACATATTGTAATTTTACTAAGGATGAATTCCTAAGGTAAGATGGTGAATTGGTCGATGTAGGTGTCATGTACTCATTCATTGTTTGATCAATTGTATTACACATGTTTTGGGATTCATCATTATGATTTCCATTTTGGTTCACACCTAAGATTATGAGTGTGTTTCATTGAATAATCTCCATTTAAATGTGATCAATTATTGAATCTAAAGTATTTGAAATATTTGGACCCAATTGAAATTGTTCTTGAGGTGTACTTTACTACCTGACCCCAGAACTATCCACCCAAACTAGAGAGTTTGATTGGTCAAGAATATATGTGGACAAGAGACAATAAAAGTGAAAAACAAAATAAAATGTGAAAAGATAAGAAATGTTGAGGTGAGAAATTATAAATGGGGGAGAATTGAATGATTTTTTAGTTTAATGGAATAGTTTCCTAGAAACTATGACAAAATTTGGTCTCATCCAAATTTACCAATGTTTTTAGGGTTTAGTGGTCACTTTTAGTGTAGCTTGGGGTGCCGAATCCTCGTAGAACTAAGATGAGTCATATAGACAAATTAATTCTATGGAAATTTTTTATATTATTATTAAAAATATTGGGTTGAATTTGAGTTGGATTACCAGATAACTAAATATGTAATTAAATTAAAATTAAGAGAATGAGTTTTTCCAATGTTATCGATTCATGTGGATTGGATGTATTCCTTTTTAGAATACTTATATCTCATTAACTCAAAAAATATTAATTCGATGATATCAATGTATCCTCATAACATACTATTTTATCATCTTTACATACACATCCAAATCACCAATGCACTTATAGAATCATATTTATGAGAACTCCTTGGTAATGGATGTTATTAGTACATGAAAAGTGGGGTGATAAAATTCAATAAGGAAGAGGAAGATAAAATACAATTGAATGAAAAACTCAAATATATATAATTTTTAATTTATTATTGATTAATAAATATCATCCAATTCATTCCTTTTCTACTCATTTGGATTAAACCGTAAGAGGATTATTCCTCCATTGATTTTATTCTATCAATTGAACCAGGAGGTAGACTCATGGGGGAGGAATTGGAGAAGAGAAAAACAATGAAATAATGATCACTCCACCATTGTATGATAAATTTGTAGTGTGTTTTGAGAATAAGTTCACACCATGATAAAATAGAATCAATGTGACAAGAATAATAACATAATAAGATAATATTATGAAATTTTATTAAAAATCTATGGTAAATTCAAGAAAAATACTATTGATGTAATGTGATTACAACATCATATTGGCCACATAACATTGAAATGAAATAAATATCAATGATCCTTAACTGCTTCACCACCATTATATTGAATATAATGTTCAAAATGCATAGGGTGAGCCTAAAATAGTATAATTCTCCTCAGTTGATGGTGGTGGCCCTTGGTGGGTGGAATGTTAAGGGAGGGTGGGATTTTCTACCCTTGACAAAAAATATGATCCAAATTTCATTCATCAAATAGAAATGTCCAAAATAACATTAAGATGGAATAATTTGTTTGTAATATAGAAGACACATATGAAGTTACAGATATTCTTTGATAGCCTATAAAATTGAAGCCATATTAGTACTAAGGATGGAGAAATATGATTAAATTGGTTGAATGTTTTTCTAGGGAGTAGAATCTATCCCAGAATTTCATCTTTAAATTATGTTTCTAGGAACTCAAATCAAACATCTACATTTTCTCGGGCCACTAGAAAATTAAATGATTGTAATGATGTCTTATATCTCCATTTCAATTTAGAGTATCATTTTTCAAGGAAGTTCTCCTCTACAGTACATTTATTGGGATGTTGTCTAGTTTTGTTCACCTAGAATGTACTTTCTTCAAGGCCCATTTGGTGGTCTTCTAATGAGAATCAACTAGTATTCTAGAAGGATAAATTGTTCCGTATGGAATGTTAGTCCTGAAAATAAATTATGAACAATAAAATCAAGTATATTGGTTATTTTAGATGGTTTTGAAAAATGTAGTATGTAATTGTTCATTTTATGATTGAATTTCAATAATGGTGTGAAATGATGTTCAGAGTGTAAAATGCTCATGAATGGTTTTTATGAATAATTAAGTAGATGAATATTATAATATATATAATTAATATTATCCACATTAAATGGATAATAACTATACCGTCATATTGTATAAAACATTTTGAAGTGAATTAATTGGAATCTCAGTTAAGAGATCGATTATTGAATGGTTTTATACACCACAATGTTTCACCTTTATCGGTTCCTATTATCTTTTCTAATAATGATGATGGAATGCTTCAAAAATGTGTTTATTTTCAAAAATTGAAATGTGTAATTGTATTGTAAAAAAAACTTGTTTCCATGGATTGATTATCTATTTACCAGTAGATATCAGGGTAGCATATTTTGATGATCAACCATTAATATGTTTATCACTATTGGATAATTAAAGAAAAAGTCATTCAAAATACCACCTTATAGATAAGGTATGGATATTATGAGTACATTTTCATGCCATTATTTCTAACCAATTATCATTCAATCTTTATGGAATTGATGAACATGATATTATCTGATTTTCTCGACACATTCTTTCGGGTCATTATGGATGAGAACCTAGTCTAATATATGGATGAAGAGGATTATGTAAATTATTTTAGAGCATTTATATAATTTTTTTTGAAATCACCTACATTATGCCAATGTATAAATATGTGACATTTTTTTATCAGGAATTGATGTTTTGGGGAAATGTGGTCCCGTGACATAGTATTTAAAATAATCTTGAGAAGTTGAAAGTGGTTACGACATGTGATCCACCATATAATATTTCAAGATTTAGATATTCATAGGTTTAGCTGGGAATTATAACTGGTTCGTAAAAGATTTATTGAATTTGGCTTCTGTGATATCTTATTTAACTGAGAAGGGAGTTATCATCCCCTAGAATGATAAATTTCAAAGTTCTTTAATTGATATGAAATGTATTATGACTTATTTTCTGGTTCTGACTCTTCCACAGGCCAGGTATGGATACATGTTCTTTGATGAAGTATCAAGTTCTGGTTTGGGCAATTTTCTTATTAACTGTAACCATGTCCTTGCTATGAATTTCCAAAACATTTCCCACATGAGAAGAATTATCCGACTGATAACCTTAAACTCATATCTATAAAGCAAGAACATAATATTTTTCAACATTACCTTTTCAAATAATGGTTAATATTGTATTCCAACTAGACAAGATTGAGTTATATCATTTCTCAAAATGATTTAAATCTCAAACAGGGGAATTGGGTGGATTAGCTAAAATAATTTTATTTTTAAATTTCTAATTCCCATTGGAATGGGAATTTCATTGTTGATTATTTGAGTAATAATCATCTGATCTATGACATGAAGAAATCATCTGAAGTGTGGATTCTTATGGATTTTTAGGATAAATTTCATATTGGTGTTCTGGAATGATATGCTAAGGAGTTTTTGGATAGTTTTCAGTTGAACTCCACTCTTAATCCGATTATTCATCACGCACAACTTATTAGTGATTAATTACATTATATTAGATACTATTTTTAATGGAGAGACCATTTATTTGTTTTCATTCTCCACAGAGTGTGTTCTATGTTTTTTTAATTGGTTTTTTTGTTCCCTATCCTATGAAAAAATTTGTGAAGAAGGATTTACATAATTATGAGTATGATTTACCCATAATAACCAAAAATATGGGTTATGACATCAATCATTGATTCCGGTGGATATGTGTAAGATGTTTTATTTTTAATTTTGTATCACATTGTCATACTTTTCCACATGATAAGCCCATGCACTAGAGGCCTTAGAGTTTTTATCATCCAATTTCAGTTCTATCATGGAAGTGCTATGATATATCTACAGAATATTTTTTAGGTTTCAACACACCAAAATAAAAAATAATTCAATATGGTTTGTGATCATTTGGATGAAAAAATCGGTTCACATTAAACCCATTTATGAAATATCCAATAATGAGTTGTTGGTAAATATCCATATAAGAGATATTATTAATTTTCATGGACTCACATATGATATACAATCTAATAGAGAACTCTATTTTACTTTACTCATTTGAAGATTCCAAAAGGAGGCACTACGATCTCATGTTTGTTTGAATATATATTACCATCCAAAGAGAGATTATCAGATAGATAGAGATATTTGGATTATTGAGCATATGATTTATTCATGAATCCTCAATTGTGATGGATCTTGTGATGAACATTTTCAACTATTGTAGTTTTCCTATAATAATAATTATCAACCCATAATAGGAATCACACCTTTTAATGCCTTGTATGGACAGTCACTCAATCAGGCGGGGAAAGTGGATTAAAATTTAGAACTTCCACCATATATTATTTCAAGACATAATGTACTCTATGTATCTCAGCTTTGAAAGTATTATTCTAATACATCACATGTTTTGTGATGGATTTAGCTTGATATTGAGTTGGATTTGTTCATGATTGAGAATCAAGTCATGATATTTGATTCTAAAAAATATATACTTAATGGTTGGAAAATTACTTTTTCTCATTTTTTATGAAATCAATGTTCGGATATGTATGAGACATTGGAGAATTAATAACTTATGAGAGATTAGTGACATCCTTCTTTTGATATAGAATATTATTGAAAAGATTTATGGGGAAAATTTATTTGATGGTGGGGAGGTTTTAAATCCTATCACTAGTTTATAGGTACTCTTAACCCCTCATTCATTATCATTCACGGTTTGGGTCTTGTCTCGGGTGGTTTCAGTTTCATTGTTGAATTTTTTGGATATTTCTGGGATGTGCATGTTTGGCGCAGGGTTTACCCAAACTGTGCGCCCACCCGATTCAAACCATGTGAAACTAGATATTGGGGATTTTTATTGTTTTTTAATCATTTGAAAAAATATGTTCCTACATATTAGAAATACTACACCCTAGTTGATGAGATCATGGTAAGGGAACACGGTTTTTCTAAAAGTGATGACCTTCCCAACTAACCACGAGGACAATTTTTTTTTTCTAAAAAATGTTTTGAAAATAAATGATCTCTTATATGACCCCCAAATGAACCTAACATGGGAAATTAACATTTCATAGGTCTTAGAGGATCCCCGGAACCCATCTTGGCCCTTCCAAATTGATTACATGGTCGTTTGAATTGTGGAAGATATCATTTGATCCCACTCTATTAATTGATTCTCATCCCATTCCTTCTCTCCCTATCTCTATTAATATATTCCATAGGGTTTTTATATCATCACCTGTTTTATGGATATAAACATAATTGATTTGGATCTTGAATCCTAGTTTGATTTCATGATCATTGTTTCTTTCTTTGGTAATTGGAAAATCCCTCTGTCGGTGTTGAGTTTAGTTACCAGGATTAAAGGTTCGTGGTTCCATTTTTAATTGTTATAATTGATTAATTCTTGATTTTATTTAAATTTCATGAAATTGAATTATGATATCCTAATTGGATAAAAATTATAATTTGAAACCGAATTGGTATGAATTTAGGTGAAAACATCCAATTGCAATGGAATTAACAATTTTTATGTATTTTAAAATTGATCTTAATTATAAAATCATTTGAATAAATATTTTATATAATTTTATTAAATTCATTTGATGAAAACCTATGATTGGATTAATTTTTAATATTCATGAATTGATTAAAAACCCATGTTTTGTTTTTTAATGTCAATTGAATTTTGGAAATGAAAATTTGGGCCATTGTGCTGTGATTGATGATTGATGGGAAATGAATGGATTAAATCTTTTATAAATGATTGATTTATTGAGGACATCTGATCCTAGGTTGTATGTGGGGTTCATTGGAGATTCAATCATAGAAGGTAAATCGATGAAAATTGATTGATGGTGAAAAATCTAACATAAATAAAGTTCGGTAGATCATATTACTAATGGAATATTGATGATTCATATTCGTCTAGAGCTCGAGGGACTTGTTTAGACATATTTCAAGATCATTGAAATGAGACTGAGAGTATCCTATAAATTGAAAGTACCATACCATATGGAAGATGGACATGGTTTGTATTATGATTGATTAGAAAATAAATTCCCATTTTTATGAAACTGCATTTCTCATGCCATGTGATTTATATTAAATTCTTTATTTATTGAATTTATATAATCCATTCATTAAAATGTTTTCATTATTTTTAAATTAAAATTGTGTTTTTTAATATGAATTTATAAAAGTAGTTCTATTTTTATTTAAAATGAAATAATTACATGGTTCCAGAAATGAGAAGGAACCTTTGAGAGGAGGTGGATTTTATTGATCTATTGGGGTCTGGAGTTAAATGTCCTTTGGGGAATTGAATTTGTATTATCTAATTTTGAGTACATTTTTGGTATACTATTAGGGTTTTTGATATACCTATTTGGTTTATGTTACATTCTCCCAGAGGTTTTTTGAGCATATGGATATGTATATATTATTTATTTAATTTTTTATGGAACATTCATTCCCCTTTTTATATTTTATGATGCAAGGTGCTAGTCTCCAACCTATGGGGATCAAGAATGACCTTCATCCTTTTTCAATGTCGCCTCAAGTACCCGAGTACCAGGGTATCCAGGTTGGTTCATTACATGAATCTCTAACATATGATTACCCTTACATTTGAGTCCCTTTACTTATGAATAGTGATTACCAAATATCATTAGTATGGAATTAATTTACATATAAATCCTCTTACTTATGAATTCCCTTTCTTGTGATTAACAATTCCAGAATCATCTTAATTATGAATCCCCTTATAAATGAATCCGCTTACCTAAAACATTTTGTTATAAATGAGTTCCCATAATAATGAAATATGATTCTAGAATCCAATTTATAATATCATAGTCATGATGAAAATTCCTACAATTTCATAAAAAATTATAATAATAAACCAATGAGGTCAAACTAAACCCAAGACTTATTCCATATCCTATACCTAAATGTACATGACCTCCTCTGAGTTTTAACACACTATGGTGAGGAAAAACCTAAAATAAATATCTTTTCCAAATTACAATGACCTTACTCAAGACTTACTATAAATCTCTAGATGAGAAATAAAATAGAATTCAATATCAATTTAATATTTAGTATGTAATTTCTCTATCAAACAAATTGTTAATCTAGTTGGAACATTTAAACCACATAATACATAGAGCGAGCAGAAGAATATATAATTTAAAATAGTATATGGTCAATAGATTCCTTTTATTTAGTAAATATATAATAATATCTTCCACTCTATCATTCATATTACTGTATGGGGTATCATTTATAATATAAATTTTTAAATCCACTGTGTAAGGTTCGTGTTGAAAAATTAAGAAGCCATGAAATTACTAGGGTTTTTATGTTTAAATAAAATTTAATATGAGAATCATTTTGAAAAGTAGATGAAGGTGATGTTTTTTAGAATATTGAATCCAAGTTCTTTTTTTTGAAATGAATTATGTTTTTTTGGATATATAAGACACACTTAATTTTGTTTCCGGATTCCTTTTGTACAAAAAGATACCCATTTTTTTAATATAATGTAATTTTGATAGAGTATGATGCCCTTTTAGATGATTTTTTTTATGATAATAGAATATTATTTTCTATATCATCCATGAATATAGATGTTTCAAAGAACAATTATGAGTTTATATTTTGTTTCATTAAAAATAATTAAGCATGTTGAGCTTTTTTAAAACTACCCACGAATCTGGAAGCTATTTTTGGTAATTAAAATATTCATTGCTATGGAAGGATTTTTTTGGAAGCTCCATGCTACAACTAGAAACATATATATTTCTAGGGATCTGTAATTATAACCTAAAAAATATATTATTTATATTTGTTTGAGAACTATAGTATGTTATAAATAATAAATATAGATGTTTTGAATATGAAGATGTTATTGTAATATTTCAATGTAACAAAGAAGATGGTAATTTTAATAAAATTGACAATGTTTCGTTTTGGAGATTGAATTTTTATGTTATAGATGGTAATGTGTCTAGAATAAATAATTTTATGTTTATTTAGTAATTTTTTTATAGTAGGAAAGTCATATGAAAAATCACTAATACTTTTTTGGAAATTTGTGCTCTAGATTTTTCCCTAACAAACCACCTGAAAGAGATGATCGATCAAAATATATTTGAAATATTGATTTATCATAGCTAGTTAGAAGAATTTTTATTAGGAATCCATGCTAATTATTTTAATCCATATGTAAAGCAATTTATGAGATATAATAAATAAATGTGGTAGAGATTAGTAATATCAATTATGTTGGTTGATGTGAATTTGAAATGTTTAGAGTATTACTATTATGGTTAACTAGTAGTGATGAAGTTTAAGTCTATTAAACTCTAATGATGAAGAGTTATATAAATCATAAAGGATATCATGAGTATAATTTATTTAATTATTATTCAACTATGTGAAATAGGATCTTATGAAAAAATAGATTTATATAATAAAAAAATTGAGTTAGTCAAAAAGGTTATTCAAGATAAGAAAATTACAATGTATTTATGTTTTGAAGAGAGGATGGTTGATTCTATGTTTTTTTAGGAATCTTATTGTGTTCTAATGCAGTGTTAAGATGATGCATTAAATATATTGAATAATAAATATATATGATTAGAAAATATGTTATAATTTATTATAATATTCAAATAAAAATCTAGAAAAATCCAAATGCAAAGGTTGATATGACCAGAGGATACTGAATGTGAAAGTGATTTTATATAAAATTTATAAATAATAAAAAATAGTGAGATAATGAAAAGATTTATATGAAAATATAATAATCATGAGTTAATAATCACCATTAAATCATTTCTTTTTTGGAAATATTTATTATGGTTTATGCTAATTTCTCAAGGGACTTGATAAATTTATTCTATAATATTCTAAGTCATATTGAAGGTGGCTAAAAAAAATTGAGTTGATGTGATATACATGTTTCAAAGGGAAACATTTCACATTATTTTTAGTTAGGGTGGATATATTAAGGGAGTCCTAATTGAAATTTCAACGTTAAAAAAATTTAGTAGAAATTAATTGATGTTGTTATATATATTTTTGAATGCTCATTGTATAGAATAATAATATTTGTTTTTTTATTAAATATCAATATTTATGGGGGAGGATGCTAAATTATAAAATTTTATAGAAGTGAGGTTCAAAACACAAATTTTATGAATGTTGAGTTTCCAAATATAAATGTTATTAATGTTATTTTTTTTATTAAGTGTGGATTATAATTAATATGAAGAATAATTGGAAGATTATCAATTATTTTTTATGAACCAAAAATGAAAAAATAAGGATCATGATATTTCGATTTTATGATAATGTTAAACTGGTAAATTTTTTTACAGAGTTGTTTGGAGACTTAATGGGTGGTAAATACTCTAGGGTAAGGTATAATACCATCACAAACAACCTGTAAAATTTGTATACATCATTTGAAAATATTTTCTTCAATTAGGATGTGAACATATAATGGACATCATCTATAGCATTCTGAAATTTATTTAAAAGTATTTATTTACTAGAATTTTATTTCAATTATATATTCGTATGTGAGGGAAATATTTATTAAGGGGACCAAGGCTCTAACAAGTTATAGATGTGATTTTTTAAATTGAGAAATTAAAGTGGGTTACCAATAATTCAACACCACAATTTTAAAGGTACACAAAATTCCTAGGAACAACAAGTTATATCAATTCCCTATTTTAATGTTTACATTGAATGATCCTTAAAATTTTTAAGTACAATATTCCAAATTATATTAATTTTAGTGTTTTTATATAATTTTTATAAATAAAAATAATTTATAGAAGAATATAATGATTCATTTTCATCATTCAGAAGGACTGGAAGATGTAGGTGATTTGACTATGGGATTTCTGATGGTAAACACTGATTATCCTTTATATTTTATAATTAATAGAATCATAGTGGTTAATAGATTTGATAGTAATGAAATAACTATGTTTTTATTTGAAATAGAATAAAAAGGGTGAAAAGTCTCCAAATCGATTAAGACATTTTGTATAATATCAGAAATAGTCTTTATGTGAATGTTAGTGTTATAGAAGAAATGATATAGATACCACGATTATAGATTATATATGTGATACAGACAGATTATGTAACCATTTAGGACTTCCTCACAAGAGTGACAAAATTTGTAGAAACAGAATAGGATCCTGAGATATATTAATAGATTATAATTTTATATAATAAACCGAACAGATTAATCCCCATAAAAGTCAATATAAATATTTCATCTTTATATGAGAAAATATTTCTATCATTCTAGTGAAGACACATAATGGCTTAATATAATTTTTTCTAGTATTATGAAATTCCAAATCCCTTTGATTTATTTTATGCCCCATTAATTTTTAATCCATTAATATTTTAGGATAATATTTTCATTTCAAAGAGTTTACATATAAGTAAATGGCCCTAAAACATTGCACAATCATTAGTTAAATCAAGAATTTTACTTTCTTTCACATTGAAGATATTTCCAGTTTAGATATTTAGTTAATTAGGCCATTAATCATACCAAAAAAACATAATAATACAAAGTTTAAACTTACAAAGAATATCCATTTTCCATATTCTATAACAATTTAATGAAATAATTATCACTTTAATGAAAACTATTCATGAAATTGAGAATGATATATCTAAATACTTATTGCTCCTTGATTATTATGAAGAACATTTTTTAAAACAAATCAATGAATATAAAAGTCACAATAAAGGATATAAAAAAAAACTTTACTGCATTGATTAAAATTAATACCTCTAAAAAATTATCATAATGTAATACTTTTCTCCGTTAATAAGAAATATTTTATCCATTGAAAATACTCTCATTTCATACATTTTTTCATTATAAGATTACCATAAAACCCGTACAGAGAATCTAAAATACATAAAGATACATTGAGATATAATTATACTTTTCCATATTATAAATAAAAGAACCATGTGGTTGTATTCATTACATATCAATCTTACATATGGAATAATCATATTGAAGAATTCCATAAATTTCACTCTAATAAATATAATATCCATAAAAACGACTTAAAACTCCAATGAATTGGAGGTTATAACATAACCACCCATCCTTGGTATATTATGAAATCACCCATAATAGGTTTATTATGTAACCTCCCATAAAATTTTCATATACCATTATATAATCACAATATATTAAAGCCTATAATTTCCATCATATCACTCTTTAAATTTTATTTTCATAGTTAAGAAAACATTTCATCAGATAGGAATAATAAATTCATTTTAAAATACCCATTTGTAATAATAATAAACTCATAAAAGAAAAATATGGGTTTTCTTTTATTTTAATAAAATGAATAATTTTATAAGAATCAAGTTACTATATAATGGTTTTGGTAGTGGAGAAGTTGTTGTCATTGTCTATGATAAAAAATAACATTCCTTCTGTCCTTTGAAAAGGAAGTTAGACATTTCTTACAAAATATTTAAAAAAATTATTTTTTAAAATTATTGAATAAAATTAATAATAGACATAAAATTAATTTTATAATCCTTTTATTAAATAAAAATATAATATAATATCAAGAATATTGACATAGAGAAAATGATATCATAATGAAATCGTTAAAAATTCAAAGTGTCACATACCACATTGAAATATTTGACTCATTATACCAATGAAGGAATAAAATTTATCAAAATATTAAATATCTTAAGAATAGAAAAATTTATGATATTATATATAAATTGGGATATATATATACATAATAATATATGGATTGTGTATAATATCAATATATGTATCAATGAATGCAGATTGAGATGAAGTCTATTACATTGAGTTTGATTCATCACATTTGTTTAATATATTCCAAAATAATAAATTTATGATACATTTTAACTTTATTTAGAAGCTTCTTATTGGTTATTGTTTATTTTATATCTATAAATTTTGTTATAATAATTAATTAATTATATAAGTTCATGTTGTACATTTTGATGATATCTGGTACACAGCTCCAAAATGACTCTGGATTGATGTATATAGTCAAAATGGTATTAGTATGAAATATTCATAATAATATTCCTAAAATAATAGTAACATTAATACTTCAATAATATTTTAAAATTATTAAATTTATTTATGGTTATTAAAAAATGAACAATGTTATAATCATGGAGATGATAGGTCGTACGTATGCATGAGTAACATATCCATTTTTTATTGATCATTATTGAAAGATGTTAACTATTATTTAATATTTCAATAATTATTATAATATAAAATATATCAAATTAATCATTTAAATATAATTACATATATCTTCCATTTTATTTGGTGATGAAAAATGAATCACATTGCTTCGTAGAGGTGATTGATCCGATGTATGCACGAAAAATATTATCATTTTTAAGTTCCATAGAAAGAGAAGAAGATAAATAATATATTATTATTTAAAAACAATAAATCTTTCATAATTATTATGAATTTTTAAATATAAACATTAGTTATATCATTATAACTAGTATTGAGAGATAGTGATGGGAAATGAATTATATCAATTTATGAGGTGGTAATTCTCCGTACACATGATTGGTATGTCCATTCCCATTTGATGGAAGTTTATATACATATTGGATATGAAATTTACATAATAACATCTTATTATATTGAGTAACATAGATTCATTATTTTATCATGGTTCAAAAATGATTTATGGAAGAAGAAGTAAAAATTAAATAGAAGTACATAATTGAAATTGATAATAATCTTTCATACGATCTAATTTGATTAACAACTTAACACCTAAAGGGAGGGTATTCTACCTAAAATAAGACCTCATTAATGTGATGGATTCTAGGAAAGTATTTATAAAGATAATTTCCTTACTAATAAATACTGTAAGTGTGAATAATAGAGAATAATGGGTGCCATTTTTTAGGAGAGGGGAGTGGTAGTCTTTGAATTTTAAAAATTGTAAAATTAATATAGATTAATTTTATATTCAAAATTCCAAAAAACCGATTCATATCTTATACTGGAGGATTTTAGTCCAAAATAAAGTCATCTAATTAAAATTATTTTTGTTTTTATTCAATTGTTTATCCTTAAAAGTTTGTTTTAACTGTTATATTATCCTTTTAACTCTAACCAGTGATATCAGAGAACAAACACTTTGAGGGTTAAAATATTTAAAATAAAATTTCAAAAGACTAATAATGATTCAATGATGGTATTTTAGGATATATATAAATAAGTTGGAAAAAATGAGTATTATAAAAAATTTATATCATTTAATAATATATAATTTATTTAAAATATAAAAAATGTCAATTTTGACACTTTTCTTTATCTGACTTTGAAAAAATATCATAAAAACAAGAAAAAAACATACCAGTAATTATAAAACATAACATAAATTTAATTTTCATATATTAAAAATTCGTTTATTAAAATAATAATCTCAAATTATATTTTTCTAGTATTTATAATATCATGTATTTCATATTTTCTTTATCTAAACTACTACTACGTCATCATTGTGTCACCATTTTAATTATTTATTATTTAAAAAAACTATAAATAAAATAATTATTTTTATAAAAACATTTTTTATTCCAAAAATATTATTTATTTTAGAAAAAATCACCTATATAACCACCATTACAAATATTTCCCATGTTAAAAAAAATAGTAGGACAAAATTGAGATTCCTTGGAATATAATATTATAGATGTTAAATACTCATCAAAAAAGACATAAATGGAATCATAAATGATAAATTAATTAATAGTGAAGATAAATTTTCATCCATTAAAAATTTGACAACTATAAAGTAATTTTACAATAGTTATAATATTATTTTTGTCCCTAAATAATAGATTTACCCTTAACGATGGGAACAAAAATCATTAAAAAAGTTAGTATTCATAGCATCCAAAAAATAAGAGGGACATAATTACAATATTTGAAACATATGATTTAAAATTTGAAATGAATTTTTCAAATTTACAAGAACATAAATATAATAAATTAATTTAAAATTGGTCATATTGATGGAATGAGGAAATGAGTTTTTAAATTACAAACATTCAAATGTTCACAATGTTTTTATATCAAATTTCATTGTGAAATTGATTATAAAGACATAAATTAAATTAAATGATATAAAATTGATCAAATTATAATTTAAAACTAATAATAAATATTATTTAACACAATATATTATTTACACGAAATGATTGTTTATGTTAAAATGTAATAAGTGTTAACTATTCAGAAAAATATGAAATTTATCAGAAAAAAAATTAAACTAAATTAAATTTTGATATTATTTATTAAAATATGAATTAAATTATTTTATTAATAATTTATAACATGTTAGAAAAAAGAATAAAAACAAATGGTTCATTAAAAGGTGACAAAGCCGACTTTTCTGATAAATATATCTTTTATTGGTAAAATTTGATCTATTTTTATATTATGTGTATAAAACACATAAGATGAATTTAAATGTCAGAATTAATATTATATATATATATATAACTTTAATATATTGAAACACGATTTATTATATTATTTAATAAACCCACTTGTTTTCTTTTTAATAGTTTTTCTAAAAACGATTTCCCTGTATTTTTAATAGGGGTTTACATTCATTTATAATTATGTAGTAAATGAATTATATATAAAGGTGTAATAAATATTTACATATTTTAGTTAACAAAATTATTACTATTCATTATAAAAAAATTTACATATGGATAACATTTAAATTAAAATATTTCATTGTTTTTGTTCTCAATTTGGAATATCATGTATGTTATCAAACATAGTATTTTTTTAAAACACAATATGTTTCGCATCCCCCCTCCCAAATTTGTAAATAGATTCCATTTTCATTTTAATTTGTTAATGGTAACTATGTTTTGAATTTTCAAAAAACCATAATTGAAATCCCACATCATAGAAAGGATTAATATAACATCCCCTTTAAATTAATGAATGAGAAATATGAAGGTCACATAAGATAATACATACTATGGTTCCATGTAAACAATCAAGGACATGAAGGAGAAAAATAACTAGAAATTCATAATATAGAGTTATATAAAACACTTTCCTGATATAGATAACAATAATAAAACCATAAGTCTGTGATGGGTTAGAAGTTCATTTATTTTTTAGTAAGACATGTAAATGAATAATGTTTTAGTTTCTTAATACATTTCATAGTGTTTAGGAATTTTTTTATGAATTTGAACAAAATCTTTAGGGAACACTGTAACATTAAATGTAGAGTTTCATCCATTAATCAATATCCCCCACAAACACATCATTTTCTCCAAATGATATGTATTCAAGATGAATTTTTCACAAATGGAGCATTGTAATCAAATTATAGAGAACCAATTGATCTGAACAAGATTAACTATCTATATATCATTTATTTAGAAAATATCCAAAATGAAAATGGGTAGTACAAGATAAATCCCCCCAATAATAAACCTTATATGATTAATTAATAATTCAATATCCAAAAATAAATAGTAATATCCAATGTTCAACATAGAACATTCAAAAAATAACAATCCTTAAATTTATTCAAATTAAACCATATAAATATTGAAACCCAAAATTCAAAAAGATTCGGTGAAATAGTCTTCCATGATAAATTTATCATTTATCCGAAATTAAGTTTAATCCCTCCTAATAACTCATTCCAAAATTGTAATTTTGTAATTCAGATAATCATTATAACTTGTTAATTATTTATATTAATAACCTAAATAACTATATGGCCATAATGAAATATTAAATTTTTTCAAAATAAAATTCTAACATTAATTATAAAATAAAATCCCATACTATTTTGTATGACATGATAATATAGGGATCCTAAAATAGTGAACGTCTTCAAAAATAACATTTGTCACATAATCACCAAATCATCTTCCAATCCCAATGTTATCTATCAGATAAATCATATGTTCTAAAAGTAAACTTATTCTTCATACATAAAATATTTTAAATAATAAAATATAATTTCTTAATAATCATGACTTTACATAAGCCATTAGTATGTGATAAACCCTTATCACCCTTCACTTGTGGGTTCGATTACTATGGCCCTACATGATTTAACATATTGTCTCCCATATTGTGGGTTATCATTTTTCTAAATGTATATAATTGTTATACCATTACCTATGTATGATAAATATTCAAAAATAACCATAACATGTTTTATCCTCAAATTTAATATTATAACATTCATATTACATCCCAAAAGTAATAACCCATAAATACCAAAAAAATAAAAGTCTCTAAAAAAGATTGTAAATAAACATAATATTTCATAATTTAAATACTCTAAAGGGTTTTAAATATGTGAAACGTATTATCTACAATAAAATTATAGATTGATGATGATATTTGTAACTCGTAAGAAAAAATCATAATCTCAAATGTTGTCTAAACCATCATTCGAAACCAAATAAGAAGACATGACCTTAAAACATTATATAATAATGATTTAATTCAAGAATATAACTTTCCATCGCATGGAGGATCATTTTAGTTTAGATCTTTAGATAATTTTTCCCTAATTGAAAAATAAAAAAATCGTAACATTAAAAAGTGTAAACTTCCAAACATTATACATATTTCCAGTAATCCAATAGATTTAAAATAATGCTTGATTACTTTCATGGAAACTCTTTGTTACATTAATAATGCCATCTCCAAGTCCTTATTCAAACTTAAGTCCCCTGTACAACATTTAAAGAATGTGGGATGATCATATAATTCAAAGTAAACGATAAAAAATAACAAAACCTTTAGTCTATTGATAAAAATTAGATCCCATGAAAACATTTTAATAATGTAATAAATTTCACCGCTAATATGTATTATACACTTTCCATTGAAAATGTGGTTATTTAATATATTTTTGTTACAAATGTACAATAAAACCCATAACATTCATAGTAAATAGAGAAAAGTGTGCTGGTATATAATTATACTTATCACTGTTAAAAATGGAATAACAATGTGGTAAACTTCCCTACATGTCACTCTTATAAGTGGTATAGCCATATGATTTCTTCCATACATGTTACTCTTAAAAATGGAATATCTATATGGATGAATTCCATTCCCAATTCATTAGAGTTTATACTGTAACTATCCATCCTTGGTTTATAACAGAATGAACCATACCTAGTCTATCACATGCCCTCCCCCCAAATTTCCATGAACCATTATATAATCATAACATATAAAAGCATGAAATTTTAAACCTTTCTTTCATAAAATTTCGTTTGCACCTATAAATAATTTTAATTTAAGAGAAATAATCAATCCATTTTTAAGCCCCATTTTTAAAAACAAAAAAACTCTAAACCTAAATGATTGGTTTCCTTTTCTTTTAAAAATTTAATACTTTTAATGTAATCTAAATATTAAATAATGGTCACCATAATAGACTATTTTTTGTCAATGTATAAATTAAAAATAACTCTCCTTTTATTTTTTAAATTAATTCAAATGTTCCATATATAAAATAGAAAAGGATTTACCTTTTTCAAATTTATATAAATGAATTACAAAAAGACCTAAATGACCTTTAAAATCCTTTTTTTAAATAAAAATATATAATAATATAGTCAAAATTGACACTGAGAAATATATTTAATAACTAATTCCTTAAAAATTAAAGGTTTAGCATACCACTTTGTAATATTTGGATTATAATTTACATGAAGTAATTCTAAATCCCCATGATTTTGTGAAATCTGTTTCTAAATAATTGTATCCTTTATAATATTTTTCATTTTATTCAACTTTGATGATAGTTATTTTATATTAAATAATTATACTTTTCATGCATTATACACAACACCATGGTAATCATGAATATAAGATAACATAAACTTTATCATTCTCTATCATGAACACTGAGGTTATATTGTGTTACTTGCAACAGAGACTATTCTGAATGGCTTGGATAACATATAAGACGGAGGTTTACTAAGAAATTATAGATTATTAAAATTTTATTATTTATTATAACAAGTTATAACCTATAAAATATATTATAGGTTATGAATATTATTATTTCATTTAAGGAAAATATATTTTTTAAACAATATAATTTTAATTCAAAGGTCACCTGTTAGTTATAATTTAATATGAAAGTCAATTAAATATAAATGAAAATATTATTATAGTCACAAAGTTTTTTTACCATAATAAATTAAATTCAACACAATTTGATATTGATATTAATTTAATATATATGTTATATATTCAATACTGTATTTGGTATTCATCTAATATATTGGATATACATAAGATAAGAACAAATCTAATTTTATGCATAAAATCCTATATTTTTTTATAATGGTAGTTTTAATTCCTTTTAGTGGAGTAACCATTTTAAATCCAATTTCTGGAAATTTCATTGATGGAGTATGTCAAAATAAACTTAATATTTGTATGAGAAATATAAAAATTTTGTTATGTTGTTGTTTTTTGTATTTTTATATAATGATTCATTTTTAATGAAGAGTTTAAATTAATGGATTTTAAGTCAAAACCAATTTTTCCTTTAATTTTTTTATAATGTTAAATTTTAATAAAAATAAATTTTAATGAATAATTATATAATAATTTTATCAATTAATAAAATTTAGGTCATTTGAACCAATTTCACATTTATACTGGACTAAAAAACATTGAAAATCACGGAAAAATATACATTAAAAATCATAATGTTGTCCCATTAGTGGGATTAATTTTAAATAATTTTTTTCCTATTCTATTCTTGGAATTTGAAAATATAGATTATATAATTCGAATCAAAATAATTTATAATGTATAATATTGCTGACTTATTTTTTGAACAAAAATAACAGGGAATGTGGTTAAATTTAATTGTATCGATTAAGGATAAATTAAGCTTAATAAGGGACTAAACGATACCTTAATTCCCAAAAACGATATATTAATGTGTCCAAAATCTATTATTTAACAATATTTATACCCTATTATCAATTTTATTATATTTTCATTATTATTGTATTGACATAGAACATGAAAATTTGGGGTGGAATTCTCCCTTCAAATATTTACAAGAGTTCCAATTATCCTTCCTTATTAAAGGCCACCACCTCTCCCAATTATTCACAACACTAAAAACTCTTAGTTTTGGAAAATATCCGACAACTAAACTTCCCAGAACAACTAATTTACTTATATAATCCCCCACATGGATAAAGTTTGTCCAAGGATTCTTTTTGGCACAAACTAAAAGGAGTTATCAGATTTAGAGATAATGTCTTCTATCCGGACCATTTCTTTTATTAACCTTATACATCCCTCCAATATATTTATTCTATTATTAAAAAAACACCAGTATAATATATATTAAAGGCTTTTTTTCTATGGTTTAAACTTTCACATGCACACACCTCTATCTAATGGATAAGGAACATAATATTTATGTGTACAGTGAATTACCTCCTCACCAAACTATGATTGTTAAATTTTCCTTACCACCTCCAATGCTAGAATTTATAAATGATGTATTATATATATATATTATATTAAATTTTTTATTTATATACAATTATGTATTAAAATTACAATAGATATATTTTTTTTACTTTCTATTTTGTGTAAATATGATAATTTTGTTTTGAGAAATTGTAGACAGTCACCCACTAAAAGTGATATGATTCATTCATACACTACATAGAATGTGATGAGTATGATTTTAGTGAACTTATATGATATAAATATGATTTTAATGATAATTTAATGATATTATATAAATATATAAATATATTACATTTTCATTCTTTTTTCAATACGATAATGAAAACTGAAACATTTTTGAAGCTTATGTAAAACTTATCCTCTCCATGAATTGTGTAATCCATTTTGTACTACTACATTATATATGTTGTTATAATAAATATATAATGTATATAGATGTTTTTTATATCATGGTTTAAATTCTAGAATCATTATATAAGTAAAAGGAAAAATGATATAACAAATTAAGACACAAGCAATGAACAAAGTGAACAATATCCGACATAAAACCAAAACAAAGGATGGTTAACAAACAAGTAATATAGGGAAATAATAAAACAATATATGGTATTATATATAATAGTATTTTTATTTATAATATTTATAATAAATATATATTAAATATATAGATATTTTTAATGAGTAAGATGATAGTCAATACATAAGGTAAGGCAATTTCACCACACTTTTTATTTCCATGTGATACATGTTATGATATCCACTCATTCCTTTTGTGTGGTGGATCTACTATAAATGACTGTAAACTATGTATATTATACTTGTATTTATGGTTATTCATGTATTTATTTTATTATATATCTCTCAGGATTTGTATGTTTCCAAAGTTACCACATCGATGGAATCATTTTGTCTTAATTTTCATTCTTTGATACTAATCTTTTGTTATGCACATAGATTATATTATAAGGTTCATATAAATCCATTTGAAATGTTATATCATGAATTAAAAAAAATCATCATATATTATGCTTCATGATTTTTTTTCTTATATAGAGTGTATGATCCTATGTTATCAAGTTATAAGTGTTTATTTAGGCAATCTGATCGCTTTTCAAGATTTTTTTATGTTTATGATTTCTTTGATGAAATATTATGATTCATATCTCAATAAAATTCTTGATGTTTATTAACCTGTAGTTATTAATTATTTATTCATATATTTTTACCATTTATTCCTCTCTTTGATACATAATATAATATAGAAAATGTTTTTAATAAATCCCAACATGACCCTATCTTTAGTTAGAAACCTGTATTACATTAAATTCATATTTTTCAAAAAAGGGTTTCCAATAAAATTAAACTGTAATAAAATTTCAATTAAAATTACATTTTACCATTTTTAAATTTTTACAATGTTTTCATATTTATGTTTTAATCTCTTTCCAAATGAGTAATTTTTCAAAACATTTTAACATGAAAAGGATAGTTCTTTTTACATTATACAACATGTAAGGATTTATCCACCATAAATAATTTTATGACTTATTTTATCATTTAAATATTAATTTTTATGAAACTTTTTTAATATATATTTTCAATGAAATGGTTTTAAAAAGGATTTCAAGCCCCATTTTTATGTTTTTAAAGTATTTTCAATTAAAATATTTTCTAAACATTTTTATGATATCCAAATTTACTATTATAATGTTTCATCGGAATGTATGATGAAGTTATTCACATGTTTTTTATGTGACAATGCAGTAGTACTTTTTGATATATGAGAGATCAATGATACAGTGATTTCATGAATTTAATTCTAAATTGTTGAATTTTCATATTTTATATGGGTTATGATGTTAAAACATTATGGACAAATTATGATAAACATTGGATGAGGGTTTTAAGAATAATGTATTATTATACCACATGAGGATTTATTTATATTAGACAACCTATTATAAAATTTGGGATTGATAATTACTAATGACACATGGGATGGCATATCATGGATATCACGATCTGTTACAACTTTAGGAATGAAAAATTCACTAGCCTTTTAGAAGAAAGACTTTCATTGGATCAAGGAAAAATAAATACTTAGGATTTCCTAAAATCATACATGTATATAATATCCTAAAAACTCTTTAACATTAAGGGAAAAGTACCTTGAAACCAGAAAATTTATCATATTTTCTTTGTGTTTAATGAATTAGATGGTCCCATAATTAATTACAGATTTAGGGTTTTCTCATTGTTACCATCCTTTTAAATATTTTATCTATCACTCTCCATTATAAATTGATAGTCATATTTTTATTCCATTTAAATTTTTTCACTTCCAACATATGATCCCCTATATGGATACATAGTTATATGTTACTTTGGATAACTGTTATGGTTCCAATATTCCTTTTTAAGGAATGTTTTAATTTTCATTTTTAATATGTGGGTTACTATGAATGTGAATTTAAAGTATTAATCCTTTGATAGCCTATATTAATTTATAGGGAAAAATTAATTTAATGTGGGGTATAATGTTTCACCCTGAGAATTGGTGAAATATTTTTTTCATATTAATATAACCATTTTAATATTTTATATTTTACACAACACTGGTGATATATTATGGTATGTTAATGAAGATTTTTTTTGAATAATGTGCAAAACCCAGTTAATATTTATTGACATTAAACATAAGAATCATCTTTATCTTTATAGAACATATAGGATAGCTTTCATTACATGCAATAAGGACCTTCCTTGATGTCCTGCATAACATGAAATACCGAGGTTTACCAAATAAAAATATATTATTAAAATATTATTATTTAATAAAATAAAATATATAATTGAATTTAAATTATATTTTCTGAATTAAATTAACTACTTTATGAAAATATATATTCTAAATAATTTAATATGAATTTATAGGTTCCTAATTTATTATAAATGAATCTGAAAGCCGACTAAATATAAAAGGAAATATTATTTTGGTCAAAAATTTGTTTTAGCATAATAAATTAAATGAAAAACTACTATTGAGAGAAATTAATGTAATATATATGTTATATATTCAATCAATTTTTTTAATTTTTATTTAATATATTTTATATACATATGATTAGAATAAACATACATTTATGCATACAACCTATATTTTTTAATGAATTTATAACACCTTTAATTTGGGAACCCATTTTTAATAAATATTTTGGAATTTTTATTGAGTTAATATGTCCAAATAAACATTATCTTTGGACTAGAAACATAACACTTAACTTAGGAGAATTTTTTGGCATTTTTCTGTTCGGTTTGATTTCTTAATGAATAGTTAAAAATACTCGATTTGAAGTCAAAACTACTTTTTCTTGTAATTTACTTGTTAGGATAAATATATTTAATTTCTTTTTAAAAGTTTTATTATATATTAATTGTATCAATTAATAGAATTTAGGTTATTGAAACCGAATTTCATTTTGAAATCGGTTTTTAAAACATAGTAACCTTGTGATCATTTAAACATTAAAACCTGACAGTATCGTAACATCAGTTGGATTAATTTTAAATAACATTAAACCAATTATTTGATTCGAATTTTTAAAAATTTATTATATAGTTTTAATGATAATTATTCATAATTTTGAATATAGTAGACATATTTTTATCTAAAAATATTAGTGAAAGTGATTACAATTAATTAATTCGATTAAGGTTAAGTGAAGCTTAATACAAGACTAAATGGTATCTTTAGGGAAAAAAGACCTATATACATGTAAAAATTCTATATAATAGCCATATCATGATCCAATAATTTATTTTCGTGGAATTTTAAAATTATTGGATCCACATGAAACATTAAAAACATGGGTTGAATTCCATTTTCAAATACTTAAAAGAGTTCCACTCTTCCTTCCCTATAAATGGCTACCAACACTCCTTATTATTTAAACCACACATCCATATTAGGATTAAAAAATTTATTACTAATAAAAATTCAAAAATCCCTACGTTAATCATATAATAAAACCCTTTGGAATATAGCAATCCAATGTATCCATTTATCACAACCCAAAATGAGTAACCTAATTTATAGGTAAAATCTTCTCTGAAGCAAGTTTATTTTATTTTACTTCTCCAACCCCCCACTCTCATAAATATATTATTTCATAAAAAATTATCTTATATATACATGGACTTTTTTATTCTATTTTTTTAACAAAAACGTAGACACACCTCCTTCTAATGGATAAGGAACATACTCTTTATGTGTATAGAGAATCGTCACCCCCATATTGATGATTATTCAATTTTTCTTACCGCCTCTCATGGGGGGTATTGTAATGGAAAATATATTTACATATATTATATATTATATTTTTTACTTATTTATTCATACATATTAATTTTATGTCACATACAGTTTTACTTTCCATTTGGTGCAAATACGATATTTTCATTTTAGGAAGTGTCGAATTCCGCTACTTAAACTGATACAATATGTTCATACACTAAAAGGAATGTATTAAAGATATTATTATTGAACTTATCTGATATATATATAATTATAATTCTACTATAAATATATTAATAATATATAAATACTTATACATCATTTTTTTATTCATTCAATACAATAATGAAAACTGAAACATCACTCATTTGTACGTATGTCTAATTATCTCCAGGAATGGTGAAATAAATTTGATAATTATATATTCTATATATTTATATAATAAAAATATATTATATATACTTTTTATATCAATTTTATACATTATTTAATCATGGTATAATTATAATAACCAATGATGTATGAAATTAAGACACATGTGAAGAAAAATGTGAATATTATCTGAATTAAAACCATAACATATGATGGTCAAAAGGAGTGTAATATATGGTTGTAATCAAAACATACATGGAATTAGATATAATAATATGGTTCTTTAAATTATTTATAATAAATTTATACTTATTATACTTGTTTTTTGAATGAGTACGATGAGAGTCATGACATGGGAAAAAGGGATTTTGTCTCACTTTTTTTTCCATGAGATATATGTTATATTTTCCGATCATTCCTTTTGTGTGGTTTATATATTGAAAATTATTTTTCTATATGTATGTTATACATAAAATTATATTTATTCACAAATTCATTTTAGTATCTTTATTTCATGGGGATTATTTTTTAAAATATACAAAATATGTGAAATAGTTTTGTCACAATTGGCCATCTTTGAGACTCATGGTTGTTATAAATCTAAATTCTATATCAAAGTGTATATACACCATATTTAGATGTTATATAATGAATTAAATTATTTTCATGATATATTTTTCTTCATTTAATTTCCTTTTCTAACTTGGAGAGTATAATCCCATGTTACCATGTTATAAGATTTTATTGAGATAATCAAATAACCTTTCATGATTGTTTATGTTTATGCATCCTTTGATGAAATATTGTGATATATATCTCAAGGATATTAATTAAATTTATTATACTTTGGTTATTTTTTAGTTATTCATATATTAATAACTTTTTATCCACTCCTTAGAACATATGATAGTTATAAAACTATTTTTATGAATGCCTGACTTTACCCTCTCATTGGTAGGAAATTTGTGTTCCTTCTAAATAATGTTTTCCAGAAAAAGGATTCTGATAATATTATGTAATTCTCCTATGATCATTAAAATAAATTTTCAAAAAAATTTATTTTTCCAATGTTTTCAAAGGTACCTTGTTGTCACTTTCCGAACAAGCCATTTTTCTAAACTTTTTACCATGAAAAATGAATGTTTTTATATCCTCGTATGACATGTACCAATTTATCCACCATAAATACCTTTAATAAATCTATTCATTTTTAAAGATTAATTATTAAGAATCTTTTTAATGATATCTTAAATGTAATGGATTTTAAAACAATTTCAAGCCTCATTTTTATGTTTTCAATGTATTTTCAAATAAATGTTTTTCTTTTTGATGGACTGATTCTTATGAAACACATTTATATTCAATGAGATATATTCTATTAAAACACATTTCTTTTAAGGGGTTATGCTTTATATGATGGTAATATGAATCCTGTATCCTTTTATCCAGGTTATTACATGATTACAAGTTTATGATACCCATTTCATTTCATATTTTTTGATATAATTGTTTAGGATTTTGGGGAACATGTATGTATGATATCCCTATGAGATGGGTGGGACCAATATATACTTATAATTAATTGGTTAATTATTTATATCTCATTAGATAGATATATATAAAATGAAAAATAAACTCCGTTATGTATTATAGGGATGGAATGTGAAATGAACTCAATTTAGTATTATAGGGTTTGCACAGGAAATGAACTTGATTTATTATTGTAGGGATGGTACGAGTCATGAAATCAATTAAGTAAAAAAAGGATGGAATTAATTGTGAATAGAATTTATTATGGGATATTTTTCACTAACACGGCCTCAGTATAAATTCCTTAACTACTATAAAAATAATTATATATGATTATGTGTCATCCACAAAATAATTTTTTATTCATATGTTATCTATCATGGACTATGTTGATTATTTTCTTATGATTCATGTATTATTAATTTCCAATATTTATTATGATCTATAATATACAGGGTATGATCTACAAATGTTATGCTCATGTTTCATACCCTTTTGATCATGTTATGCTTACACATTACCGTTATTTACCCTTACTATGCATCTGAGCTCACCCCTTTTTTATATTTCCATTAACCGGGTTATGACGAAAGTTTTTAGGTATAAGCACTAAAGGTGGATATATTTATTGGTTTGTTTGAACATCTTTCACTACGATAGAATACTCTTGTTCCATGTTTCTAAAGATACTAAACTATTACGGTCCTTGGGCAATCATTTTTGTATTGTGATTAATATTCATCTAAAATGACGTAATATCCATGTATGTCAAGCTGGGGTCACTCTAGGAAAATAATTTAACAAAAAAAATAATATGATAATAAAAAAATTTCTGATATGATATGTCAATGGATTTTTATATAAAACACATAAAATAATGTGGGTTAAAAACATCAAAATATGCCTTAATGAAAAGAGATTGAGGAAAAGTCCCTTACATTGAGTTTGATTTCTCATCTATGTTCTTTATCATAATGAACAATAAACTTATATTAATTACAGAAATTTTTTAGAACGTTTTTCTAGTTTATTATTCTTTTTATATCATTTAATATCATGTTATAATTATTAAATAATTATACATGTTCATATAGGAAGCTTTGACGAAATTCGGTTCATGAGTCTAAGATAACATTGGTTTGATGTATATAGTCAAAATGGTATCAATAAATCATCAATAGAATAATATTGATGAAATAATATTAACTTTTATAAAGAAATTAAACGTTTTAATCAAACTGTAGTTTTATGGTTATGAAAAATGAGCAATGTTATAATCATAGAGACTGTAGGATGTACGTAAGCATAAGTAACATTTCAATTTTTAAATGATAATTATGAAACAAAGGTAATTATTATTTTTTCTATAAATAACAATCATAATACCATAAATATCATATAATTAATTTTAGTATATTTATATATATTATCATTGTTAATGTGGTGATGAAAAACAAATCACATCGCATCATGGAGGTGATGGTTCACTCGTATGCATGAACAGCATTATCATTTTTTTGTTCATGTAAATGTATGAATGTAAATCATATATTATTATTCCATAATGATAAATATGTCATGAATATATTATATAATGATTTATTTCATCATTTTAAAAAGACATTAGATATGGTTATGGAAAATGAATTTTATCGGTTCACGAGATATAAGTTCTTCATACAACGAAGCGATAATTATTATTCAGTTTGATGGAAGTGGAGATGGATTTAGTTGATTATATAAACCTAAAAAATCATTAAATTTATTATACAATAGTTATTAATTAATAAAATTCGAATAATATTTTATGTATGTGAAAGAATGAATAAAATAAAATAGTTGATTAAAAATGATACCTCTTATTCAGATGATCTCATTTGATTAATAGCATTACACCACAAAGGATGGTGTAAAACCAAAAAGGTCCTCTAGAATGTGTGAATTTTTAATATGAAGAGATTTGGGAAGAGATTGGAAGAATTAAAATTGTTTTGAAGGGCGATTAATAGTGAATAATGGGCACTCTTGTATAGTAGAGGGGACGATCATTCTTGGAATATTAAAATTATTAAATCAATATAAACTAGTTTTATAATACGACTGGAACCAAACTAATTTATTTCGAAAATAAATTGAATTTGGATACAAATAAATTCATCCAATTAAATTTATACTCATTTTAGTTATTATTTTTAGTCTATATCTTTTTTAGCCATTATTTTTCCCTTTTAACTCTTACTATGAAATAATTTAATTTAGATTTTTTATTTTTAATATAGTAAATATTACATTTTATAAAAACAATAAATGAGTCATTTATGATATTTTATGACTTATTAAAATTATTTCTATTAAATTTGGTTTTTTAGAAATTTTATATCATTTAATATATTATTATTTATTTCAAAATGTCTTTAATGCCTATTCTGACATTATTCATTACTTGAAATTTTAAAAATATCATTAAAATAAAATTAATAAATAATTATGTATGAAAATTTAATAACATGTAAATGGAATCTAAAAAATCATGTATGACAATAATCATCACAAATTATATATTTTTTATTTTTAATATCATTTATTTTATATTTCCTTTAATTAAATAATTACTACATTATGATGATGTCTCCATTTAAGGAAATTTTTTTTCATTAGAAATTATAAATATATTATCATGCTGTAGATAAATACTATAGATTTTAAAATTATATTTATTTTCAAATATATCCCTTATATAACTCCCCATTATAAATATTTCCCCTATTAAAATCAATAGTATACCAAAATTGACATTCCTTTGATTATAATGTTATAAAGGTCATATTAATATCTTAACAGTTAGAAATTATCCTGTAAAAGATCCTTTAATTAATACGGATTAAATATAATAATCCAATAAAATTAGTAAATGAGTTAGTGTAATTTTATATTATTTTTATCCTTAATTACATAATTTACCTTTAACAGTGGTAATAAGAAAAATAATGTTACTAGTCACATTATCCATAATATGAAAGAACCAATTTACAAAATTTGGAAATTTTTATTCCAAATATGGAATCCATTTTTCAAAATTGATATCATTTAATGTTCAGAAAAATAAATTAAAATTAATCATGTTGATTGAATGAGAAAAAGTATTTTTAATGAAAAAATGATTGAAATTTCACAATGTCTTTTATCAAATTAAATGTTAAATATGTTAAGGTGGACCAAATTAGATTAAATGATATTTTTAAAATTATAATTTAAAACCAAAAAATAATATAATTTAACTCCATAAATTATTTAAATGAAAATTTTGTCTTCAATTAAAATTAAAAAAACATTCACTATTAATCAAGACATAAATATTATGAGAAAAATATAAAAAATTCATTAAAAAAATAAATTTATATATTACCCTTTAATAAAAGAAATATATATTTTCAAAAATAATTTATAAATCTTTCAAAAACTATATTTAAAATATGGGTTCCCTCAAACGTGGAAAAACATTCTTTTATTGAAAAAAACTCTTTTTTACATAAAATTGGATTTGTTGTTATATAATATCTATAAAACACATAATATGAATTTTATAAATTATATTGAATATGTGTATATATATATATATAATATAATACAATAAGGATGATTTGATCATTTAATAAGCACAGTTTCTCTCATTTAAATTGTTTTTTTCTGAAAATAATTACCTTTTATTTATAGATGGGTTTTAAATTCATTTATAATTAATTACTTAAAAATTTATATATACATGTGTGAGGAATATTTTCATAATTAAGTTAACCTTATTCATACATTCTGTTATAATGGATAAGAAATAATGGTAAAATTATAATAATATTTTTTCATTGTTTTTTATGTTCAATGGGGTGTATCAAATACTCAATTGAACATATTATTTATTTTAAAAAAATCATGATGTTAAATTACTAACCTTATATACCAAATGAAATTAAACGACTAATATAATGGATAAATCAATGTATATTTAAAGTATTTATCCTTGATGTGGGAAAAACTAATTTTTGTAAGGATTTGTCATTTATTCTAGTCACATATTCAAAAAATCACTATAAAATCATGTGAATTTGATGAGTTTTTATTACTCCAGAATGATTGGAAAAAAATAATTTGTTCATATTATGATTATGATATTTTAATATTCTACCCACTATCACAAAGTCACATATTCCAGAAAATTAATATCTGGACTCAATATTTAACAATAACATACCATAATGTACGTATAAGTGTTTCCTTTTATCCATTAAAAAATTCAAATCTGATTATATTTAGAATTTCATTCCATCCACAGAATTAGACTCATTCTTCTCATTATAGTGAATTCAAATTCCCATATTTATTTTTGAGACATGCATTAAAATCAATCTCTTTTTTATATTAGCTTCATATATTCTCTCCAACACATACTCAATAGGATTGACCACCTCAACATTAAATAGTTTTAACATTACATATCAAATTGATCCTCAGTATTAAAATATATTGTCAAAAAAATATGAATATCAATAGTGGTGTCAGTCTCTCTCCACATTCATTTTAAAACTCCTTTTTACTACTTCAACTCACATGATTTTATCTTAGATTGATGTATGAGATGATAATTCTATTCTAACATCATTAAATATTTATTGTTCTTCTTCTCATAATTTAATTGGTTCTCTTTTATTATTATTATATATGATATGTCTTTGTATTTCACACACAAAAAAACTATTTGTTCACCTCTACTAAAGGCACCCCCCCACACACTATTCATATCTCTATCATATGTGATTAACTTTAATTTGGTTTTATGAATTATTGAAGAGATCAAATATTCATTGAAGCATCATGGGATATACAATCATTTCTCTAATGGTATCTACATCAGTGTGTCCCATGATCTCCATTTTCATTTTGACTTAATTTCATTCTCCAAAAAATTATGAGTTACCTTACTTTTCATTTGTTTTACTCTATCATTTTTCTTGGACAATTAATAATTTTCAATATTACATTTTCATTTTTTCTCTTCATCAATTATCATCTTCCACAAAAATACAATTATTTTTTTACTATTATTATATTAAAGGTACACAATATTTCCAATTTCATCTTGGATCCTCTCATTGTAGCAATGAGAGTCCCTAAAAATCTTGTAAATCCTCAAAAATACCATTATGAACATTAGAGAACTGAACTAAACAATATTCTTATTCTTATCAGGAATCACAAAGGTATTTAGGATATTTGGATCCACTATAAAAGTGTATCAAAATCATCATTAAACATTAACATATTTAGTTATTATAGAACTTTTATTACAGGATTCATTTATTTAAATGAAATTTATATGAATTTTCTATTAATCATACATATATAATTTTGATTGAATAATAAAATTGTAATTATATAAAAAACTAAATTTACCTCCAAAAATAATACATTTATATGGAAATTTTATAAAAAAATGAAAAAAAATTTATACTCTGATACACGATATTTAGATAAAATATCATGATCTTCCCAATCCTTCAAATAATTATGCTTTATTAATCCAAGATTGAATTATAACTTCTGAAATCATCATGATTATTTTAACATGATTGAATTTCTGATTAATTATCTCATTTAAAATTATCATTTAAAATTTAAATTCATTAAAATATAAAAATTTCATCATGCATGTAAGGAAAATTCCTTTTAAATAAATAGAGATCCCCTCTAGTTAGTCAACATCTATAAATCCACATTTATAAATTTCATAACCCTCATAGAAATTATCTTAAAAAACCTACACCCCATTATGTAGATAACCCAACTGATGATGGTATTTTTTGAATTTTAATATGTGAATCCCCTTACACTAGGTTTCATTTATGTTGATTATAGAATTATTTGAATTTAATTGCTTGAATTATAAACATGGAAATTTAATTAGGTTTTATTCAAATGGATTTTAGGTCCCCATTAAATCATTTAATAACTTTATAAAATCACTCAAAACATCTCAAATGATTTTAGGAATTCATAAAACATTCATAAACCTTTTCCACCACATTCGAAAGTTCAATTATATTATGAGCCAAATGATGAGAAAATATATTTTAAATCAATTATCATTGAACATTATAATCACTTTGGCCTCCTGAAAATCTATAATACATGTTATTTCATCACTAAAATCATTATCCAATATTCTATAAACTCCCTAAATGTTTATACACACACTCCGAAATTTATTCTTCCTTTCATATATATTTTAATACTTATAATATCTATTTTAATGAATTATTCAACTAGAAAACCCTAGAAATATTGTACTAAATGTCATATCCACTACTCATCTCCTCAATAAATTTCTATATGATAGCCAATATTTCCTAATATCAATGGTATGATCTTCTCACTAGTAATTATCCCTTCCAAAATTCTTTATAATCATAATAAACCTTTAAACATTTCATGTTTTATATTAAAATAACAAGATACATTAGATATACATGGAAAGCCTTCATATCTTATTTTTGTAGGGTGAAATCTCACTATATCACCTATAATATTCAATACATATAATGATAAGATCACTATAAACAAATTCATACAAAATCTAATGATTATTTCAATATTATCCTCTTGATATTCTTTTACAAATTTTTACATCAAAATATATTATATTCATATCTATATTAGTTTCGGTTTCCACTTTTATAATCTTCATAACTAGAAAGAAAATAAAATAGATTAAAAAAATAATTCACTTCCTTACTCATAAAAATTTATAAATCATCCTTTATATTTTTTTTCTTCTACTTCTATTGAACAAAGAAGATTCTGTGGAAAATTATGAAACCACGAGTTTCGTAAAAAAATAGTTTTTTAATGTCTACTATAATTTAATGTTTGTTAACAATGTGTAGAAAATTGATTTATATTATGATTTAATAAAGAATATCAATAAACCCTCATCATTTGGAACAAAATAAAATTTATTTCTATGAGAAATTCCATTAGGATTCCAAAAAAATTAATAAATAACACTACAATTGGACAAATAATTCAAAAATATAAAAATAGAAGTATATTCCATAGAAAACTATATTACTATCTCTATATTGTAACTAGATTAATTATAAACATGATTACTAATGGGAATGTGTTCCCATGATCTTTTTTTAATCGAATTTTCTTATAGATTATATAAGTGCTTCATATTTAGTAATATAGTATTATATATTGCACATGCACCACAAGATAAAACCAAAAGAATTATTAGTTTTACATGAACATGGTGTTTTATGAAAAATTATATCCATTATATTTAAAAGTGTTTCAACTAGGAAATAATATAAAATAATATAAATATAATATGAAAATATGGATATTCTCGATCCCCCAGAATGATCATACGCCCGAATAACACAGTATAAATGATATCAAATATTTGAAATTCAATGTTATTATTAAGAATTAAAATATTTATTAATTTTAGGGAAAATATAATTGAATAATTAATAAATTAAATATATGGTTTTTATAAAGTTTAGGGAACCCCTATTATTATTAAAAATATCATAAATGGAATAATAACATGACCATAGGAATAATAATATGAATGTGAGGAATCGTAAATTTGTTGTTAGAATAATAAAGTAACATAAGTTATTTTGATATAATATTAATTTTTCTTGTAAAATAAAAATATATAAAATTAAAATCCCGATACAAATAAATAAATTCATGAAAATTTATAACATATTATTGGATTTTTTGAAAAGTATATATGATTAATTTATTATTTTTTGATAGATATAATTTTTTTATAAGAAGATTATTTTCATAAAATTGTTCTAGAATTTAATATAATTATATTCTAAGAGATAATATAATTTTTTGATTCCACTAGTAATTTTTCAGAGGTCATATAATTGATCATATTTATTAATTTTATTTTTAAATAAAACAATAATTTCAAAATTCAGATTTCTTATAGAAAAAATCATTCTCAAAAAATAGATTTTATTTCAAGAATCTAAAAATTAGAAATTGGTTACCATGATTATTTTTTGTATTTTTCTAACATAATTTACTTTTTATTAAATTGTGAAATATAAAAAAATATGGTATTCAATATTTTAAGATAAATATATCAATTAATGAGAACTTGGTGATGCAAGAAACCATTAATTTGAACTCACATACAATAATTAATATCTTTTTTCACACTATTTATAATTTTTTGTGGTGTCTTGGAAAAAATAATATAGTAATGACTTATATATTAAAAAATATCCATATTATCCCATTAAATAAACAACCCAGTCTTCCTAGTCACCCACACCTTATAAGACTTGTATATTACAATGTTTATTTTTAATTATCTTCCTAATTCCACCCCCCATCCATTATTATTTTTGGTATCACTAAATACAACTCTATGGTTCATTTAGTGGTAACCTAAAGGGAGACACCCAAAGAAGAAATAAATTCTCAACCAAACATATTTCTATTTTATTCTTATATACCTCACATATTTGTATTAATCCCAAAATAACATAATAGAAATAGAATTTGAAATATTATAATATGTTGTTATTATTTTTTAAAATCCACTACCTAGCGTCTTTAATTGTAATTCAAAAATTAAGACATTGTTCAAAATATTATTGTTTCTCTACCTCCTTAAACGCAACCTTTTTTCTACTGCATTCTAGGATATTTTTATCAAACATATAATTGAGAAAAATATCTAAATTGACATATTTTTTAATTAATCTAGAATTTATAAATGTTTATATGGTTAAATTAAATAATGTATTTTCACTGTGGTAAAAAACACTCAATAATAGAATAATCCCTAAATATTAATATATTTACCTTATGAATCATGTTAAATTAAATACTATATGAAATTTAAATCCATTGAAAATATATTACTAAAATGAAAAACATGTTCTCAAAATTATGTATTTATATAATGGGTCCATAATAACTATCATAATTACACAAAAAATTCTCTAACCACGGAATCAAGAAATTAATTACCTTGTGATTTTTGATTATATACAATATATCTCGATTAAAAAACTACAAAATAATGTAAATTCATAATAAGAAGTAAAATATAGTTGAAATATGTTTATTGTTATGTTTTACATAACTGTAATTATATTTTTCTGATATTTAAGTGAATTTTCATAATGAATCCAATAACAATGTATGGAAACTATTTGAACCGACCAATTTTGTTTGGGTTATTCATTATCTCATAATAGATCACATATTCTTATAAATTTGTGATAAAAAAATCTATATTATTTATACACGTACATTTTAAACATGCCTACAATATCCCTATTATAATTTTAGGCGGTATAAATGACGTTTATGTTCACTTAAAAACTCATTTATTTAAGTAAACTCAATGAAAGGGGACTAATTATTTTATATATAGTCTTATAAAAAACACATTAAATTTTTTTCATCATAAATGGGTTTTCATGAATAATAATTATTTTATGGATTACCTCCACCTTTTACTTATTGTTTTAGAAAATATTTTATGTTCTAATAATCATTTATAATTTCATACCATTTTCAAAAAACCTATCCAATGATTCCCAATTTCAAGATTTATTTTCCTCTGTTCCTCATGAGATTTCTTATAAATGAACATTTCTAATTGGGACCCTCAATTATTTATATAAATATAAAAACTCAAAAAAATTAATTCTTTATGATATATTCAATCTTTAAGAAAAATAATTTTGTTATGATTTGAGGAAATATTGTGTAACACATTTTATTCCATGAGTATTTCATGTTGTAATTCTATAAGTATGAATTTTTATATGGAATACATATTAATATATGTATTCATATGGGTGTTCCCAAATACTAATCCAATTCATTTTCTAAAATTGAAATCTCATGATATATTATGTATGGAAGTAGGGAGTTTGTAATGGCCCAGGCCCCTCCGGTCCATTATGTTGTGAAAATGTGGTCTTGGAGGTGTTCCGAGAGGTCAAGGTGACTTATCCCCAACACTTTTCCAAATTTCCAGTTCTGTGAACAGTGTTTCCAGTTTTACAAACAGTATCAGTAGGTGAATAGTGTTTCAATCAGGGAGGTTCAGTGCCCAGTGTTTCTATCGGTGAAGTTCTATCGGTGGACTTCTAACGGTAGACATGAACAGTGTTTCCAGAATGGTAACCTTCTAGCGGTGACCTTATAACGGTAGAATTGAACAGTGTTTCCAGAATGGTAACCTTCTAATGGTGACCTTATAAAGGTAGACTTGAACAGTGTTTCCAGAATGGTAACCTTCTAACTGTGACCTTATAACGGTAGACGTGAACAGTGTTTCGAAAATGGTAACCTTCTAACGGTGACCATATAACGGTAGACTTGAATAGTGTTTCTAGAACGGTAACCTTCTAACGGTGGCCTTATAACGGTAGACATGACCAGTGTTTCCAGAACGGTATCCTTCTAACGGTGACCTTATAACGATAGGCTTGAACAGTGCTTCCAAAACGGTAACCTTCTAATGGTGACCATATAACGATAGACTTGAACAATGTTTCCAGAACAGTAACCTTCTAATCGTGACCTTATAACAGTAGACTGGAACAGTGTTTCCAGAACGGTAACCTTCTAACGGTGAACTTATATCGGTAGACTTGAATAGTGTTTCCAGAATGGTAACCTTCTAACAGTGACCTTCTAATGGTGGACTTGAACAGTGTTTCCAGAACGGTGAGGTCTAACGATGACCTTGTCTTTCCTTTGCCAAATTTTGAGTATGTGAATAGTGTTTCCAACTTCCTACAGTTTCGCCCCTTTGACGTTTCCTTTGATGTAAAATACAATTAAAGCCTTGTTTTATGGACTATTAAGGTCAATTAAATTTCCATAAATCCTATATTAATTATTCCTATGGATCAGGATGTTTTCACTTGGTCAAACTGTGTGGGTTAATGTGATCCGTTTTTAATGGAGAATTAACCTGATCTTAAACTGTCTCCCCATTAAATCTTCAAAAAGGGACGAGATATCATTCTCACTTGTTCTTCCTCTTTGTTATCATCTATGAGACACTAGAACCTTTAAATCCTTCACGTAGGAGTTTCACAATCAATATTTACTCCTAGGATTGGTTCTGCTCTGTTTTGATGCAACCGAGTTGTATCGATCAATCATCGAAATAAGGTATGTTGTATCATCATTCTTTTGGGGTTAATCTTCTCTTTTTCTCCCTTCCATATTATAGCATGTAATATCCATGCTTATAATGGGATTTTCTAGGGAATTTGTTGGTGTTGTCGTACCGTGACATCCTCTGGTGGATGTAGTTTTCGCGAGAGAAAATTATGACCCATTGTGTGGATAAAGAACATCAAGAATTGTTGAGGTAGGGGATTCATGGCTTCTCAAATTGTATATGTGCAATCGTAGAATTAGCAGGATTTAGCCCTGTGGATCACAATGAAATGGACCTAATTAAATACTTGAACCGGATTTAAAGAGTTGGTCTGATCGCATGTGGTTGCTTTGTACCGTGATAATGGTTTGCCTCAAGTTTTGCTAGATAGAGTGATATCTGTGGTTACTTTGATTAGTTGTTCATTCTTGATGGAAATTGATAAAGAACGTAAAGCCGAAATTAATTTATAATTAATTGGATAATGATAGAGGCATGTGAATGAATCCGGTTATTTCTGTTGTTGTAGTTCTTCTAATTTGATGATAATCAAATTGGCATAGTAAGCATGTTAAATCTTTTGTGATAGCTTACTAATTAGTTTTTCTGAAATTGGAACCTATGGATTGAATCTGTTAATTCAATATGGATTAAAGAATCACTTGTTTGATAATTTCTAAAAGGGTTCTGAGTTACCCTCTTGTTTGTTAAAGGTCCAAGAGCCCATGGTTGTGATTGTTTTTTTCCTACTGCTTGTGATGTGATGTGACCCTGGAGGGGTGTTGTGATATGTGGAGGCATGGAGGCCTTGTGGTTGTGGCAGAGGATGACGCCTAGAGTGGCGAAATGCATCAGTTTTTGCATGTGGGTGTCGGGGAGGACACCAGAGGTGATACAATGGGATGGATGTGGTTGCTGGATTCTTTTGGATTCATTGAATGTTTATCTGTTTTGTTTTTCCCCACTTCTCAAGGAAGCTGGTCTCGCATACCCTTCTTCTGAAGGTGGCGAAGATGCACGGGGTATGCCATGTGATTTCCGTGTTTAGGCTCTTGAGGGAGAATGGATCTATGCTCTTTCTATAGGCGGAAAAGACTCGACGGGTAGTATATCTACTCACCGTGTTGAGCCTCCTTTGTGTTTAGTAGCATAGGATGCTTTTCTATAATTCCTGGGAATATGGGAAAGTAATTCTCAAATGAAATATTGATTAAATGGTGAAAATCCACGGGGATGGAGATAATGGAATTTAAAGGTGATGTGAATCTTAAAAGAAGAAGTTGATTTCAAATGTGATGCCAATTCAGTTTAATGTGGAATTGTTCATGGTTAATTAATGTTTAATGAATTAATTAACGTATAGTGGAACTAATAAAATTAGAATGGAGTAATCTAATAAAACTCTTCAAATTTTTGTGTGCTTATAGGATACCTAGTCTTAGAAGTAGCAGTCTGGAGTCTGAGAGACGTTAGCTGCAGTTATATCTAAGACTAGTTAATGCCCATAGTGTGGATGTGAGTTATATATATATATATATATATATTCATTACTTTTTTTTTCTATACGCTACTCCACCTAGTCGATAAGGGCAATGGACACCCTAGGGATTCTGAGCCCTGTGGGGGTGTTTCCCCAACATTCTGATGGGAGGTCGAATGGCTGACTACCCCCTTTGGCCCCGCTCTCTTCTCTTGGTAGATACATGTGCCAACAAGCACAATAGTTAGTTTACCCATATATGTGTGTAGAGGGCTGTAATGGATTGTGGTTATTTCACACACATATATTCTGGATATGGTATCCTATGGACTACTATAGGTGTAACGTGTATAGGCTGTGATTGCTTGAGGATCCCAACTCGTTGTATGGGCTATAATGGCATGAGGTATAATACCCGATGAATGATTCACATTATGTGGGCTGTGGTGGCTCCCGGAACTTACCTGGTTACTTTTGGTTGTGGGGATGGTGTGGTGCTTCGCCCAGGTGTCTGCGGGCAAGCCTTTGGAGAGAGATGCACAGGACGTCTGTCGTTGGGGAAAAGAGGAAAACTAGTGGGGAAGTAGTAGCGGGGTACCCTTGATATTCTTTACTATATTCTGTATTCTTGTATGCGTTACTTGGTGAGAGAAGCCATGGTGAGGTTTGGAACTTAGTATACCTTTTTAGGTGACGAGTTAGTTTCACTTGTTGTTCACTATGATTTAGCATGCTTTCATTACTTTTGCACGAGAGGATTGGAGAGGATCCTACATAGTATACTGTTATACTCACCCTATGTATATATAAACTGTTTTTCAGGTCACTTGGAGCAGGTTGGAGATCAAGCAGGTTACTACTAGCTTGTGGTTGGAGGAGCTATTCGGGCTTGTGGTCGCTACCATTTTACTTTATTTTGGGTACTTTTAGTTTCCCATTTCAGTTGTAGTACTTTTGCATGACATTTCATATATGTACTTGGGTTTCTTTTATATTTCAGTTTTGAGTTGGAGTTGGTTGGAGTCTATTCTATCTCTCTCTTCTGCATGTGTTCTCTTAGAGGGTAATGCCTCCCATTTGTGTGTTTATGATACCCTCGGTGCTAGTCTCCAACCCGAGGCCTACTGGAGGCGGGACTCGGGGGTTATTATCTCCCTTCTCACATTTTCGGCCTAGGAGGGGTACACTTTGTGGGGAGGGGGTCATGACAGAGTGGTATCAGAGGGAGGTTGAGGGATAGGATGGAGTTTGGAGTTAGGCACACGTGAGGTTGCATGGGTTGGTAGGGAAACAATGTCATTCATGTTTGGAAAGTGAGGTAAACACTAGAGACCAGTCGAGACACAGGCGTTTAGGGCCCCCTATTATCTGACGTACAGACCTTTAAGTTTACGATGGCTACTAAACAAAGTGATACTGGTTGCAGGGTAGAGACCTAGGAAAGGATCATGCATCATTCTTCTTTGCTCCTGTGTTTGAATGGGTAGACCTTGGCATAGGTTAACCTAAAAATTAATAAAAGAAAACAATTAATTATTTAATGTTGAGTCTTCCATATTCCAGGCTTAGGAGCTCTAATAGTTGTTATTTTATCGGTATGGCTCCAGGTCGATGTCCTCGTCAGGTTTGCACAGAAGATGCATAGCAGGCTGTTCCAGCAGATCACTGCCAGGTAGAGGTTGACGACGATGACACTTAGAGGAAGACACTCTGAGAATTTTAGCGCCAGAGTCTACAGAAGTAAGAGGGCTCCATTTCAGATGCAGTCACAGAAGACTGGTTGAATGAGTTCGAGATAGGCTTCAGTTTGATTTGTGCTCGGAAGGAACAATGGGTGTCCTTGGTTGTGATGATGTTGCGTGGAGCAACGAGGCAATGGTGGTTCTTGTTCCTCGGGGATCATGAGGAGTTAGAAATCTCATGGGAGGAGTTTCGAGAGAGGTTTAGAGTCGATATTATTTCTTTGACTGCGAAGGCATCCTGTCGCCAGGAGCTTCTTACCCTTCGATAGGGGAGCTCCAGCATTCGAGAGTTTGGAATCCATTTCAGGAACCTTCTATGATATGCTTCAGACCTGTTACTAGATGAGGAGGCCAGGGCGAGGCATTTCGAGGAGGCTTTGCATCCAGAGATCCAGTGCCAGGTCACCCCATTTATGCTAAAGGCATATATTGGGGTGCTGGATAGGGCAAAGGTTGTTGAGAGGACTTTGTCTAGGACTAGATCATCGAGAGAGGAATCATCATGATTCCTCACGAAGAAAAGCTGTGGTCCCAGGATCCCGGTTTTTAGGGCAGAAGAGTTTCCTTTCACCTGGGGGTAGGTCCTAGCCCTTCCCATCCCGTTTCTCCGGAGGCAGCAACTAGAAGGCCTATGCTAAGGGATCAGGCTCTTGTTTTTCTTGTGGTGGTCATGGTCCTCAGCAGCAAGAGTGCCCATCTTTTTAGAGCAGTCATTGTGCACAGGGCGCTCCACTCCAGGTTCCTCCGTTGAGGCAGTTCTAGCCAAGGCAGTAGCTGCAGGTTGCACTAGATTTAGATCACCAGAGGGTAGATAGAGCTGGCCAAATAATAGCCCCATGATGCTCCCCATCCTCAGAGAGCAGAGTGCGGCTGTGGTGGTGGTCTTCATCAGGGTCAGATAGGCCGTGGAGGAGGTCGTGGTCAGCTTCATGCTCTAGCGTTTCCAGCCCCAAGCGAGCCAGATGTCGTTCGAGGTACCCTTTGCTTGTTTTCAACCTTGTTGTATGCCTTGTTTGATTCAGGAGAAACACACTACTTCATATCACCTACTCTTTTACATGCTTTGGGACTTAAGGTAGAGAGGATTCCAATTCCCTTGGCATTGACTACTCCAGTTGGAGGTCCAGGCGACTTGTTTGATGTATGTAGAGACTGTGAGCTAGTGTTGGGGAAACACCGCCCTTGGGGAGATTTCCTATGTTTACAAATACAACCATATGATGTCATCCTCGGTATGGATTGGTTGTATTCAGTGTAGGATATTGTGGATTTATACAGGAAGAAGGTCGTTTTCTTTGATGCAGATGGAGAGAAAGTGGTGTTTTTTGGTGAGCGAGATCCTTGGATGGGTCATAGACGAGTTCCATCCTTATCATCCGTAATGGTTGAGATGATGATGAGTTCTTCAGAGGTTCAGTAGTTGGCGTTTCCTAGGGTCGTAGTGGAGTACCCTGACATCTTCCTAGAAGTGGTTGTAGCCTTACCCCCTCGACGAGAGATCGAGTTTGGGATCGAGCTACAGCCAGGAGCGTCTCCTATCTCTATGTCTCCATATAGGATGGCCCCTTATGAGTTACGAGAGCTACGTATTCAGCTTAATGGTCTGTTGTAGTGCAGTTTTGTTCTGCCAAGTGTGTCACCGTGGGGTGCAATAGTTTGTTTGTGATAAGGGATGACGACAGTTGGCGGTTGTGTGTCGATTATCGTCGATTAAACAAAGTGACAAAAATGAACTGTTATCCTCTCACACAGATTGATGACTTGTTCGATGAACTGAAGGGTGCAAGTTGGTTCTCAAAGATCGACTTGCGGTCCGGATATCATCAGATGCGTGCAAAGGACAAGGATATCCCGAAGACTACTTTCCGTTGTCATCATGGGCATTATGAGTTTGTTGTAATGTCGTTCGGTGTGACGAATGCTCTAAGTGTTTTCATGGGGTTGATTAATGCTGTGTTCTGTGAATTCCTGGACAAGTTTTTTTTTGTTTTCATCGATGACATCCTTGTGTACTCCACATCTAAAGAGGAGAATGCAGAGCATCTACGAGCCATTTTGGGAGTTCTTCTCCAACATCAGTTGTTTGGGAAGTTGTCAAAGTGTGATTTTTGGGCTCTAGAAGTTCGTTTCTTGGGGTATTTTGTGTCCTAATAGGGAGTAGCTGTGGAACCGTCGAAGATAGAAGTAGTGGTGTATTGGGCATCCACCAAGACCGTGTCATAGGTGTGAAGTTTCCTTGGTCTCGCAGGCTATTATAGGAGGTTTGTGTCCAATTTCTCCTGAGTTGCGACTCCTCTGACATCATTGACCAGGAAGGATCAAGCATTCCTATGGACTGATCAGTGTCAAGAAGATTTCGAGTACCTAAAGGAGAAGTTGGTAAGTGCTCCAGTCCTTTGTCTTCTAGCGGAGGGAGTCCAGTTTGAAGTTTTCTTTGATGCTTCACATCTAGGGCTAGGCTGTGTTTTCATGCATCAGAGGACAGTTGTTTCTTATGGGTCTCGACAGTTGCGTCCCCATGAATGCAACTATTCCACCCATGATCTTGAGTTGGCAGCTGTGTTGTTTGCTCTGAAGTTGTGGAGACATTACCTCATTGGCGAGCACTTTGTGGTTTTTACAGATCATAAGAGTTGGAGGTATGTTTTCTCCCAACGTGACTTGAACTTGTGGCAGCGACGGTGGATGGAGATCTTGCAAGAATACGACTTTGAAATATCGTATACACCTCGAAAAAGGAATTTTGTTGCTAATGAACTGATCTGAAAGTCACGTAATGATGATGTGCATGAATCTGGTGATTCCTGGAGAGTAATGGAATAGCTATTAGGTTTTCATCTTGATATGGGATATGTTGGTGTTAGAGGGTGTCTTTTCCAGATGACGGTGCAGGCATCCCTAATACAGAAGGTGGAAGAGTCTCAGTTGGGTGATATAGAGGTTGAAGTTTGGAGATACAGAGTTGTTTTTGGTGAGGCCCCTGATGGTTGGTCGGAGGATGAACAACACCGAGTGTTTTATCATTGAAGGCTTTTTGTTCCCTTGGCGATGCACGAGACGGTTCTCCAAGAGTTCCATAGTTCACCCTTGGCAGTACTTCCTGGTGTGAAAAAGATGTACCGATCCTTGAGGAGTCAATTTTGGTGGCCAAGGCTGAAGTGTCCGGTTACAGAGTGTGTTTCTCAAAGTTTAGTCTGCCAGAAGGTGATGGCCGAACATCGTGTTCCTGGTGTTCTTCTCCAGCAATTAGAGACTCCTTAGTGGAAGTGGGAGTACATCTCAATAGAATTTGTTACAGGTTTACCTCAAGCTTTGGGAGGACATGATGCTATATGGGTGGTAGTGTATCGTTTTACAAAATCGACCCACCTCATAGAGATCAAGGAGTCGAGCTCAGTAGAAGGATTATCGAGGCAGTATCTAGAGGAGGTGGTGAGACTTCATGGAGTACCTAGGACGATAATTTCTGATCGAGATCCTCGTTTTACCTCCAGGGTGTGGAGAGGTCTCTAGCATGCTTTTGGATCTCAACTATGCATTATCACTGCTTTTCATCCTCAAACGGATGGTCATACAGAGCGAACCATCTAGACTCTTGAAGACATGTTGTGCTCTTGTGTTCTTGATTTTGGAGGTTCATGGATGAAGCACTTACCCTTAGTAGATTTCTCTTACAATAATAGTTTTCACTCTGCCATCGGTATGGCGCCGTTTGAAGCCTTGTATGGACGGCCAAGCCTTTCTCCATTGTGCTGGACTACGGTCTGAGAGTCAGCAATTCTCGGACCAGAACTAGTGGAAAATACAACAAAGATGGTTCAGGTGATTCGTGAGAGGATGAAGACAGCGCAGGATCGTCAGAAATCATATGTTGATCAAATAAGGAGACCCTTAGAGTTTAATGTTGGGGATCATGTGTTTCTGAAAGTGACTCCCTGTCGTGGGTAGTGAAGGTTTGGTCATGGTAGTAAGCTTTATCCCTTGTTTGTTGGGCCTTTCAAGGTGTTAGCTCGTGTTGGAGCTATGGCGTATCGAGTAGCACTTCCCCCTTAGATGAGTCAGCTACATGATGTTTTCCATGTATCAAAACTCTGTCGTTATCTTCATGATGAATCTGGTGTTATCAATTAGGGAGAGATCGATATTGCTGATGATGCAACCTTCGAGGAGCGACCTATGGAGATCCAAGACTGCAAGGAGAAGCTATTGCATGGGAGTTCTATACCCTTAGTTCGTGTCTTGTGGCGACACGGTGGCATGGAGGAGAGTAACTGGGAGCGTGAGTCACAAATACGTGCTCAGTACCCAGAGTAGTTTAATGTTTAACTCCTTTCATGTAATGATGTTTCCTTTGTGGTTAGACCTTTCATATTTTATTTATGTACCTTTGATGTGATGTTATGATTGAATTGTTTGTATATGGATTGTTTGTTCCCATACTCTTGGATGTCGTAGTTTTGTTCCTGCTTTCGAACAACTCATGGTGGTTTTCCCCTGAGAGGTATCTTATGGGGTGGTTGTTCGGACCCCACTTTTCTTCTGGGTTGGATTTTAATTATTGAGGATGATAATTTTTTTGAGAGGTATCTAATGTAATGGCATAGACCGCTCCAGTCCATTACTTTGTGAAAATGTGGTGTTGGAGGTGTTCCGGGAGGTCAAGGTGAGTTATCCCAAACACTTTGCCAAATTTCCAGTTCTGTTAACAGTGTTTCCAGTTTTATAAATAGTATCGGTAGGTGAATAGTGTTTCTATTGGTGAGGTTCAGTGAATAGTGTTTTTATCAGTGAGATTCAACCGATGGACTTCTAACGGTATACTTGAACAGTGTTTCCAGAATGGTAACCTTCTAACGGTGACCTTATAACGGTCGACTTGAACAGTGTTTCCAGAACGGTAACCTTCTAACGGTGAACTTATAATGGTAGACATGACAAATGTTTCCATAACGGTAACCTTCTAACTATGACCTTATAATGGTAGACTTGAACAGTGTTTCCAGAACGGTAACCTTATAATGGTGACCTTATAACGGTTGACTTGAACAGTGTTTCTAGAATGGTAACCTTCTAACGGTGACCCTATAACGGTAGAGTTGAACAATGTTTCAAAAATGGTAACCATCTAACAGTGAACATATAACGGTAGGCTTGAACAGTGTTTCCAGAATGGTAACCTTCTAACGGTGACCTTATAACGGTAGTCTTGAACAGTGTTTCCAGAATGATAACCTTCTAACGGTGACCTTATAACGGTAGAATTGAACAGTGTTTCCAGAACGGTAACCTTCTAACGGTGACCTTATAACAGTAGACTTGAACAGTGTTTCCAGAATGGTAACCTTCTAACGCTGACCTTCTAACGGTGGACTTGAACAGTGTTTCCAGAACGGTGATGTCTAACAGTGACCTTTTCTTTCCTTTGCCAAATTTTGAGTATGTGAACAGTGTTTCCAGCTTCCTACAGTTTCACCCCTTTGACGTTTCCTTTGAGGTAAAATATATTTAAAGCCTTGTTTTAAAGACTCTTAAGGACTATTTAAATGCCATAAATCCTATATTAATTATTCCTATGGCTTGGGATGTTTTTACATGGTCAAACCGCGTGGGTTAATGCGATTCGTTTTTAATGGAGAATTAACCGGATCTTAAACTGTCACCCCATTAAATCTTCAAAAAGGGACGAGATATCATTCTCACTTGTTCTTCCTCTTTGTTATCTTCTATGAGACGCTAGAACCTTTAAATCCTTCACGTAGGATTTGAAAAATCAATCTTTACTCCTAGGATTGGTTCTGCTCTGTTTTGATGCAACCGAGTTGTATCGATCAATCTTCGATATAAGGTATGTTGTATCATCGTTCTTTTGGGGTTAATCTTCTCTTGTTCTCCCTTCCAAATTATATCATGTAATATCCATTCTTATCATGGGGTTTTCATGGGGTTTGGTTGGTTTTGTCGTACCGTGGCATCCTCTGGTGGATGCAGTTGTCACGAGAGAAGGATTGTGACCCGTTGTGTGGATAATGAACATCAAGAATTGTTGAGGTAGGGGATTCATGGCTTCTCCAATTGTATATGTGCAATTGTATAATTAGAATGATTTAGCCCTTTGGATCACAATTAAATTTACCTAATTAAATACTTGAACTGGATTCAAAGAGTTTGTTTGATCGCATGTTGTTGCTTTGTACCGTGATAACGGTTTGCCTCATGTTTTGCTAGGTAGAGTGATATCTATGCAAACTGGGATTATTTGTTCATTCTTGATGGAAATTGACAAAGAATGTAAAGCTATAATTAATTGATAATTAATTGGCTAAAGATAGAGGCATGTGAATGAATCTGGTTGTTCCTATTGTTGTAGTTGTTCTAATTTGATGATAATCAAATTGCCATAGTAAGCATGTTAAATATTTTTTGATAGCTTACTGATTAGTTTTTTCGAAATTGGAACCTACAGATTGAATCTGTTAATTCAATATGGATTAAATAATCACTTGTTTGATAATTTATAAAAGGGTTATGAGTGACCCTCTTGATTGTTAAAGGGCCAAGAGCCCATGGTTGTGATTGTTGTTTTCCTGCTGCTTGTGCTGTGATGTGACCCTGGAGGGGTGTTGTGATATGTGAAGGCATGGAGGCCTTGTGGTTATGGCAGAGGATGACTCCTAGAGTGGCGAAATGCATCTATTTAAGCATGTGGGTGTCGGGGAGGACACCAGGGGTGATGGAATGGGATGGATGTGGTTGCTGGATGCTTGTGCTTTGTTTGAATGTTTATCTATTTTGTTTTTCCCCACTGCTCAAGGCAGCTGTTCTTGCTTACCCTTCTTTTGAAGGATGCGAAGATGTGCTGGTTATGCCACGTGCTTTCCGTGTTTATCCTCTCGAGGAAGAATGGATATATGCTCTTTCTATAGGTGGAAAAGACTCGATTGGTAGTATATCTACTCATCGTGTTGAGCGTCCTTTGTGTTTAGTAGCATAGGACTCTTTTCAAGAATGCCTGGGAATATGGGAAAGTAATTCTGTAATGAATGATTGATTAAATGGTGAAAATCCACTAGGATGGAGATACTATAATTTAAAGGTGATGTGAATCTTAAAATAAGCAGTTGATTTTGAATGTTATTCCAATTCAGTTTAATGTGGAATTTTTCATGGTTAATTAATGTTTAAAGAATTAATTAATGTACAGTGTAACTAATAAAATGAGAATGGATTAATCTAATAAAACTCTTCAAATTTTTGTGTGCTTATAGGATACCTAGTCTTAGAAGTAGCATCATGGAGTCTGAGAGACATTAGCTACAGTTGTATCTAAGACTAGGTGATGCCCACAGTGTGGATGGTAGTTATATATATATATATTCTTTACTTTTTGTGTTTTTATATGCTACTCCACCCCGTCGGTAAGGGAAACTGACACCCCGTGGATTCTGATCCCTGGAGGGGTGTTTTCCCCAACATTCAGATGGGAGGTCGAATGGCTGACTACTCTCTTTGGCCCCGCTCTCTTCTCTTGGTAGATACATGTGCCAACAGGCACAACAGTTAGTTTCCCTATATATGTCTGTAGAGGGCTGTAATGTCTTGTGGTTATTTCACACACATATATTCTAGATATGGTATCTTATGGACTACTATATGTTTAATGTGTATATGATGTGATGGCTTAAGGATCCCTACTAGGTGTATGGGCTATAATGGCTTGAGGTATAATACTTGATGTATGATACACATTATGTGGGCTATGGTGGCTCCATGAACTTACCTGGTTACTTTTGGTTGTGAGTATGGTGAGGTGCTTTGCCCAGGTGTCTACGGGCAAGCCTTTGTGGTGCAAGAGGTGCAGATTGTGGAGCTTAGACCTGGTGTTTGTGAGCAAGCCTTTGGAGAGTGATGTACATGACGTATGTCATTGGGGAAAAGTGGAAAACCCATGGGGAAGTAGTAGCAAGGTACCCTTGATATTATTTACTATATTCTATATTTTTGTATGCGTTACTTGGTGAGTGTAGCCATGGTGAGGTTGAGAACTTAGTATACCTATTTAGGTGACGAGTTAGTTTCACTTGTTGTTCACTTTGCTTTAGCATGCTTTCTTTACTTTTTCACAAGAGGCTTGGGGAGGATCCTACTGAGTATACTATTATACTCACCCTATTTATATATAAACTATTTTTCAGGTCACTTGGAGTAGGTTGGAGATCAACCTGGTTACTACTAGCTTGTGGTTGGAGGAGCTGTTCGGGCTTGTGGTCGCTGCCATTTTACTTTCTTTTGGGTACTTTTAGTTTTCCATTTCATTTTTTGTACTTTTTCATGAAATTTCATATATGTACTTGGGTTTATTTTATATTTCAGTTCTGAGTTGGATATGGTTGGTGTTTATTCTATCTATCTCTTCTGCATGTGTTCTCTTAGAGGGTAATGCCTCCAATTTGTGTGTTTATTATACCCTCGGTGCTAGTCACCATCCCGGGGCCTACTGGAGGCGGGACACAGGGGTCATTATCTCTCTTCTCACATTGCTGGCCCAGGAGGGGTACACTTTGTGGGGAGGGGGTCGAGACAGAGTTAACCTGATCCATTTCAGGGCTACAAACACCATGTTTTGTTGTATACATAGTGATCCTTAGCTTATGATTATGATGAACTCTAATAATAATTTACAAAATTATGATTCCATGATATTATTATTTCATAGACATTATTTCATTTTTAAATATGATTACTCAAGATCCTTTCATTTTATGATATCATGATATTCTATTTAAAACATAAGATATTCCTTATTATTTTTCATATTCAATTACTAGGATCTATAGCTATTCATTTTTTTTTGAATTACTAAAATTATATTATACAATATTAGAAGACAAATGAGACTTATGTGTTCACAGTGATGGTTAAAATAAAAAAAATTGTTTGAGTTTCAGGATAAATATTTCTGTACATAAGATGTGAATGAAACTAGGCCTATGGATTCATGTGTTTAGATTATTGGATATAAATGTATAAAATAATGAAATAATATTTGTAAGATTATTGGGTTATAATAGTTCAAATCAAATAAAGGTGATGTTTATTGGGTGATTATTATATTAATACATTATTAGAAACCCTAGGGATCATTCACGTGTAAGGAACCATCCTATGATGTTAGTAATAAATGGAGTGATTGGATTATAAAAAATGAAATCACTCTATGGATACTATGTTTGGATGATAATCTTACATAGATATACATAGATGTAATAATTCCTAATGTTTTTATTGGGTATAAACTAGATATGTACCTAGTTCTTGAATATTATTCCCTTACTTACTTTGTAACTCCCAAGGGATGTTCAGTGGTAAATTAAAAAGCACTAAATTAACCATATTGATGGAATTTAATATAATGTTATATTAGAAAATTTCATTTGGAAAATTCATCTATATATCCTAGATTAAAACTTAGAGTCTTAGATGATTTTATTTAAATGAAAATTATAAATTCAAACTTATGTATTCATTATTTCTCTATTTATAGTATTATTAATTTAAGTATTATTATCATTATGTTTTACTTCATTTAAGATAATGGTCGTAATCAAGAACGATGATTCCCATAAGTAATGTGACAAGCAATGTGATTATTTCTCTATAGGGAATGCTTAACTTATTTTTGTGGGAGTTTATAACATCATAGATTTACTATCTCCACAAACCTATGTAATGATCAAAAAAATATAATTATTCAGTCCTCCCTTATTTTTTCAATATAGAGAAACTTATTATTGAGTACCTTAGGTGAAAAAATACTCTTTGCTTTAGAGGATATTCTAATCCCTTCACCACATGACAATATAATAATAAAATTGAGATGTTCTTCTATCTCTACTAAATATTTGACAATAATAATGGCATACTGGATGTTTCCCACCTATAAGGAGAAGACAATCCATGGTTGAAAATGATCAATAACATGATTCTAAGGGAGGAGATCAATTCTATTGAACAAGAAGGATTGACAAAATTATATTTATGAATATATTACAAACATTACCCATATTAAATTAAATGAGGAGTTATGTAGGCTAAATAAAAATTAATATGACTATATCATGGTTTATGAGAAAAAATTTGCAGGCTTTTGTAGTACACTAATAACAATTTTATCAAAACTGAATGTCATGTATGACACTTCTATATTTTATTATATATGGTTATATAGAAATAATTGATAATTTGAGGCATTTATTATTATGAAGAGATATTTTTTGTGCACTTAATTTCAAAGTATATATTGTTCTTATCAATAGTATTGAGGGGATGGGGATAAAAATATGAAAATATTTTTTTTATTTAGTAGGTTTCTTTTATAAATCCCATGGAAGAAAGAAAACACAACATCACACTTTTTAAAAGTGTGTCAATAATTATCTCAAAAAATATATCAATAGAATGATGAGAATTTTCATGTGTAGAAAAAAAGTCGAATTATTATAATCAATTATAATGGTAAATGAAAAAGCCTTTTAAGTTGATAGAATAAAAGTTGGTTCTTGTCAACACTCCATCTTTAGTCAAGTGTTTCAAAAGAAATGAAAAATGAAATTCTGACATACAATTTCACAAGCCTTGTGTTGTTATAGATAATTATCTTCAACAACCACTCATGACAAATTGAGAAATCTAAAGATTATGATATCAATATTATTGAGGTTGATCAAGAAAACCATGTGTTTATTGGTATAGTAGTTATTCATTCATGAATTGAAAGATTTCATTGATGTATGAATATAAAAATTACATCATATAATTACTGTCTATTATTATTTACAAACACAAGTAGTAAAAATTGAGGATGAATTATCGATGATAACAGAAAGTAAAAAAAAATTCCTACACAATTTTAAAATCCCTCCATGTCAATGTATTTGGACAAAACCACTTGTAAAATATTATAATAATCCATTTAGAATAAATTCATGCTACAATGGTCACGTAATTTATTTATTTATATAAATGAAACATTAGATGATTTTAATGTGAAATCAATGTATATACGATAATGCATCCAATAAATAATTACATGTGTAATGTGAAGGATGAATATCCGTGGGAAAATTTTAGAAATTTAGGGATATTGATTCTTTATGAGAAATATTATCTATCTTAAATTATTTATAATAATGAGAATATTATCCTTGAAGAAATTAATATCTTGAGAGCCTTTACTAATTTATTCCCAGAATAGTTTCCTTGTCTTCCTCTTACATGAGAAATTGAATTCTCAATTGAACATTTACTGAGATATCATCCCATATCTATGACATATTAAAAATTATAACGATTGATTTGAAACTAATAATAATAATATTTAAGATAAATTTTAAAAGGTTTATATATGATTTATTTAATTACCATGGGGAATTTAATTCCCTATCATCAAAAATAATAATGGATTAATAAGACACTATAATAATAACCATAAAAATAATGAATTCATGATAATTTACAATTATCCCCATCCATGGATTGTTGACCTGTTTGATCATATCTATGAGGACTATCAAATTTCATTTGTGGTCCTTTAGTCATGATATCACAAATTAATTTTGAAAAGGGAATATATTCCCATGTCTAAATTTTGATCAAGGTATGAAAAATATGATTTACTCGTGACATCCATAACTCTCACCAATTCTACACCTATATTCATGTACTAAATAAATATATATTTTTGTTGTAACCACAATTAAAATGTTATAATATATACATGATATTTTGATATAAAAAAACTGAATAATTAATAATGATTAACATTTGAATACTATGGTAAATACATTTTTAATGGAGATGTGACATGATAATTATATTTAAGATGAGTTTTGGAGGCGGAAGTATCATTCTTGGGGTATGTTATCACTTGAAAAGGATTATCTACTGATCCTTATAATAAATAGTTGATTAAGGATTTTCACAGGAAAATATATATGGTGATTATTCATAGTTCACATAATCATTCTAGATACTATTCAATTTTTTGAGTAACTTTTCTGATTGTCAAACCCTATGATCAAGTTATTTATAAATGGATTTATATTTCTCTTTTTCAATGATCCTGAAGAGAGATTTAAGGAATTAAAATAGAGTACTTTTATTGAACCAATACTCACAGTACATAGAGGTGGAGAAATATTTATTGTTTACAATAATGTATCAATGATGTGTATGGGTTATGTATTTATGAAAAATGATAAAGTGATAGCTGATTCCATAAGGAAGATTAAATTTCATGAGATGAATTATCCAAAACAAGGTTTGAAGTTCTCTAGAGTGATATTAGAATGGAATATTTTTCTATAATTATCAATATGGGGAGAAATATTAAATATATACATAATGTATGATACTCAAGTATATATGCACACCTAAAATGACTAGAATGCGACTATGATGATGATTAGAGGGTACTAATATCTATTATAAACCCATTAAAATTCATTGATGGTGTATAATGTAGAATATTCTCTGTATTTAATGTTTCCTTTAACCAACTAATTTATAAAATCTTAACAGATATCATATTTTTTGACATGTAGAGGATAGACATGGAATTAAAAAATTGAAGGTGAGACGTACTACATAGCTTCAAATATTTCTTATGCATCCATTCATGAGAAGATAAAGGATGATCAAATGGAATATGTGAAATATTGAGAAAGGTAGAAGCTATATGAAAATATAAATCCTTAGAGTTCAAAATTTATATAATGGACATGTAAGATTTGGGTCACAACAAATTATAACAAAAAACTAATGAAAATATGTTATAACACCATAAATAAATAAAACTATAGTTGGTGGTTATTCTAATACATTGGAACAAAATATAGGGGTTCATGTAATATCCATCACTCCTCATTGGATTGAGGAGAGATGAGTGTGGTACTAGTCCATAGGTGACATCCATAACACAAAAAATGCTTGGAATAAATTCCCAATACATTATTAACATTTAGAAGATGATTTTTAGTTTAAATTAAGAAACATATGACGATATAAAAAATTATAACCAAAAAACCTCTATATGAATTATGAGTAAAAAATAAAAAACATGGACTAAAAAACCATCCAACCATTTCAGTGTACAATAAAACCAAATGGAAATATTCAAGAGGACCAAAGGAAAAAAACACGAAACTAATATTTGAAAATAACCAGAAACACCCCTACATGCTACAAGCTCCAACTCCACATGTCATTCTATGGTATCAATAATCATCCCAAAAGAACTAATATACATTTAAATGACCATTTTCACTATAGATAAAATTATAAACTACACAATAATGCCCATATGGGGGGGGGGGGGTTGTGGATGAGTTATAGTAATTAGAATGCCCCCATAAAATTCCCAAATCATGCCACTAGGAAAAAACATTTTGAAAATTTTTTGTTAAATATTTTATATAGTAAAAACAATGAATATAAAGGAATGATTACATTTTCTATAAATTGAATAAGAAACTCAGTAACCCAATTATTTGGCATATTAATATCTCTATCCCCACACACAACTACATATGAATACAATTTTAGTGTCATAATTAATATTGTAACTTCTCATATATACACTGTCCCATTTGATGGTGGTACATCTTGAACATTGTCTATCCCAATCAACTCACACACATTCATTTATGGAAACTTAATTTAAAGTCATTTTAGTTATAAACCATTTTTATTTTTATTGAATTTCAACAAATAATTTACATTTTTCAATCCATGTGATAATTTTATAATCATTATTTTAAAAATGTAAATCATGGGGTCTTCAAAAAACTAATCACCATAAAATATTAATAAGAAAATATGAATAGATATTTCCACCAAGAATTAGACACATATTTCATAATCATTTATGGAAAAAATTTAATTAAAAATATTATTTCACTTTATAAATCATGTGTAGTTGAGAGAGAAACCACTTACAACAAAATGGTTATCCAAAATATACAACTACATAAAAAATTTTCATGATATGATAAAAAATTATGATACCTCAATATATCAATAAATATTTCATCATTAAAAAATTAAGAGAAAATTTTCTATCCATAAATGACTATATCTGTGGTTATGAGACAGAGAGAGGAGAATCAAGTATCTAATAAGAAAAAATAAGAAGAGTCACTTATTGATGGATCTGGGCCTCTAACACACACTGACTATCATAATTATTCATCTTGAATCAATGGGGATCATCTCTCAATCATTATAAGAAAAAGGACATCCAATTATGAGATTAATAGGGAAAATGAGGGTTAAATTCATAAGTTGTATTAGATAAATTTTTAAGTATGTCTTACTATATGCCACATATTTATTATGCACAGTTTGGAATATCTTTTTTTGTTCTTATACTAAAACTTTCATAAGGCCTACCTCACATGGTTGTATTTAATATATAGAAAAACCATACTCCAGCTATTCATTTCCCACTATTTCAAGATTCTTGATTTATCTTGGGAATTGACATGATTTTTCAAAACCATGCACTTATAGTGTTCTTTCATAGTGTCTACTATCTTCCGTTGAACAGTTTTCGAGATGTGATTAATGGTGTCTACTGACTGTGCACAAATGGTACACCTCTTGAAAACCCTACTAATCCTTTCAAATACCCTTAGAATCTCCCATTAATTAACCCAAAAAATATAAACCTTGAAAACACAAGAATAATGAATCATGTAATTAAATTTTATGGTGGTACAATGTCCAAAAAAAATTTCTTCATATCCTCAAAATGTAGATATCCTCCATTTTCATTGAAGTGTTTGGCCCATTGATCCACTATATCATTCTTATGATCATATTTTTCTCCTTGAATCCAGCCTGGATTCCATGTAACCAACATGATTCCAATTATTTTCCATGAAATATCTTTTCTTCCCTATACACATTTTGTACTAGAACATGCATCAAAAAATAAAATGTCAATGTTTCATCATGATCCCATATAATCACATTGAAATTAATGGGTTAGTACTTATTTAACTAAGATACACGACACACATTTTTCATTGAATTAAACCTCAGTGGATATCTGAATAGATAAGAATCCTTACAAACTATATCATGAATACAAAAAGGCCAATATACATTTGAGATAACATTCAGTTTTTTTCAAAATGAATATTCCCAATAATTGGAAAGATTCTAAAGAATATATTATTAGTGACATAAAATGACAATGGTCATCGAACATGATCCACATATTATTTTTGATGAATCCAATCCATCAATATTCTATTTTTGATCAACTTAATATTCTATGTATCCTCTTGAAAAAGGCAGGATAAAATTATTTAAGTCTCTCATGTTTGAATAAATAAAATTGGTGAACAACTATGAAATATATAAAATTCTTCAAAAGGATCTGTATATATCATAATCTAATTATGGGTATTATATGAGATCTCCACTAATAGTAAATCATCCTCTCATATTACAGTAATATCTAATAAAAAATACCTAAATATGTCCTCCAAAATTTGGATTTTCTATTTAGGTATTCTATCCATTTTATTATTATTAGCCATACTCATAGTCTATTAGGTTTTATGGTCATTTTGTAAGGATTTCCAAATTAGTGATGTAAATCTTGGGTTTCTGTATGACAAAATTGAGACTAGAATATTGTGTTCATTACAATTTACGTAATTTAAACCATTGTTATGTATTCCTCAAAATTATTTTCCACTGAAAATTAGGCGAGATGAATTTGTGAGTCGATCCATATAACCCACATGGAATAATTTTTTTTACCATCCATGGAGAACCTATTACAACATCCATGGATATATGATCCCATTAAAACAAAGTAATATATAATGTCTACAATGTACTAAATAGACATTGATTCTCTCCCTTAATCTAATGAATTGTAAGTCATTTTGAGACACAGTCCACTACTGGTCTTTTCTTGGCACACCACAAAACAACCATTTCAATGTTTTATAAATTTTTTGAATATTAATCTTAACATATCTTCTCAAATGACGGTACTCATTAAAATGTACATTATGGTAAGCTAATGGTACAACCATATGATATATAAACAAAAACGCCTATCATACATTCATATTTATTTTCTTAATGGTCTCCAAAGCATTTTGTTTTGACCTTACAGTAACCCAATTAGGATAAGTTGTTCGGGAAAAGATAATATGCTCAATCAAATCGGGAATAAGTGAAACTAGACATAATACTACAACCATACCTTGGTCCAAGAAATATAGATTCATATATGATATAACTAACATTAGATTCCATTGTTCTAAAACATTATTAGTTAATGTATCATATTAATTGTTAATCAATGCTTCTAAAATAGTGTTACAATTATCTATTGTATAAATCATGTCAAATAAAAACATTTTTAGATTTTCTATCCATCTGTGATTTTTTAAATTAAAATAAAATTGTGAAATAATTGTTACAAACTATTATGATCTGCAAAAGCCATGAATTTATCACCAAAGTGTTCACGATTTAACTTTTCAAAATCACATAACGCAGTATCAAATTCTATTTCTTATGTTTGGTAGTTCTTATCATGAAAAATAAATTTCGTGATCTATATGAAATAATATGTTCTCCTTGAATGAGAACACATCCCAACCCCGATAATGATGCATCACAATATACTAGATAGCCCTATTCAAATTGAAAATGTAAGGATAGGTGATGATGTAATTCTATAGTTTTGATCATGACCTTATTTTTAACAATTTTTATTCCATTGCAAAGGAAGGCCAACTCATAAATGTTTTCATGTGTAGTGTTTGATGAGAAGGATTACATGAAAAACGTCTATAGTATCCTTCCAAGCTAATGAAAACACCTATATCCAAAATATTCACCAGTGGTTTCTAATCGATAACAAATTCTATCTTACCCATATCTATATAAAAAATTGAAATAAAATTTACAAATAAACATAACAATAGTATCTAGAAATTAAACTTTGATAACATGTAATATTGTTGATGTTCCATCATGACATCAAACACTACATAGAAGTGTTCCCTATAATCCACTTTTATCGTAGAATACACCATTATGTCATAAAAAACACCACCATAATGAAATCTAGATACCTCTGACATATGTGATTAATCAATTATATAGATAATTATTTTGTATTCATTACACTAATATGAATAAATAGTTAATAGTAAATTCCAAATATTATTTTGAAAGCTGTATTTTGAATATCCTATGTCTGAACTAATAGTTGGTGTTATCCTAATGTTATTCATATTATTTGAGTGATACTAGGATCCCCTAAGTTGATCGAGAATATCATCAATGATAGTAATTGGATATAGATTCTTTATTTCATCTTTGTTAAGACTATTATAAACCACACAATTTCTCATAGTTTCATCATCCTTGTCCACAAAGAGAACTATTTCTTCTTATAGAGACTTACTCAATCAAATGTTCCATGTGATTTACAATACTCCCTACTAAATTTTCAATTTCCTAAATTATTATGGTTTAACCTGATACAATGGATGTAAAATTGGTATGGTCTTAAGAAATAGATCCATTTTAAAATCCACTCCTCTTTTTTGTGAAAACCCGCAGAAAATTTTGGGGAAAACATCCAGAAACTCATTAAATGTAGTTAGAAAACTTCCACCCCCAAATTTATAAAAAAAATACATGATGAGTGATAATTAATATTAATAAATGGTTCCATATAATTGTACCTAAATTGTTCCTTTAATAACCTTTACACCCTACCTCCTTAAAAGTGGTCCTCATATTCATTCCAAGATGTGAAACTAAACATTTAGAAGTAAAAGTTGATATGGGATTTGAATGATGTTAACCAAGTCATATGAATAATAAAGTTATATATATCCTTCTAAAGCACAGAGAAATCCCAAAGAATCTTATCCCCATCAATATTTATATAACATGAACAACACATAAAGTATCAACATCTTCTTTATCTCAGAGGATCTAGAATTTTCATAATAGAAGTTATTATCAAAATATATAACCCCATACTATTAACAACATGAGAAGAATTAAATGAACGGTACATGACCATATAGAAGAAAGCATTAATAAGGGTGGAATTAAAAATAATAATTACTATCACAGCTTTAGGACTAGTCTGATCATATATGATCACTTTATCAACGCCATATAACTTTATAGTTGATATAGTATTTTCTTTTTTACCCTATAGAGATTTCACTTTTTGAGGAGTCATGGTGTTCCTAGAATCACCTTGTCTTATTCTATTCTTATGATGGGTATTATTATACTTCACTTGTGTCATCAAACCCTATTATTACTGATAAAAAATGAGATGTTTCTTGATCACTAATCATTAGAGAATTACAACAATATCACTAATGATTTCCTATATTTTTATAGTAGTTACATTATCTATGTGGCTCTATATATTCTATATTTTTTTTGATTTAGTGAACCACACTAAAAACATCCCATCCTACTTTTCTAGATTGAGAAGGATGATTTAATGATCCCACGGTCTAATTCTGAGGCATACCACCACTCCTGATATTGTTTCCCCCTTCCATGTTATCAAAGCATTAGTTTAACATCTTATTCATAAAGAAATTAACATACTTCACATAACTGTATTTCATATGATTTTGGTTTTCATCAAAAAATGATTGAATTAACATTTATGTATAATACCTAATACAAAGAATAGAAATCTCGAAATGAATATTTGGTTGTAATACCAAATAAAAAATTTGTTCCTTCAAGGAGAAATGTGCATTAATATCTAGAAAAAACAGTCTAAATTCAAAAATTTATCAACATAATCTATCACCAAGAAGATTTATAACCTAAAACTAATGAATTATTTTGTTCTATAGATATGAAATGTGTGAGTATAGAAATATTTAGCAAAATGTTCTTAAAAATTATCCCATGTCATTCCTTGTTTGAATTTATACCGAACAAATAATTTCCACTATTTTAAAGACAAATCCTCTAACATATTCATCTCATTGATCACTTTTAACTATAACAATTTTTCATGGAAATTTATGATTTAATTAACCACATTAAACCAGACTTCTACTTTTTTGTTGGAACCCCCCTAAAATATGCATAGATTCTAGTTTTGGCACTAAATCTGATGGACTACATGTAAAGGTTCATCATTCATGTTACAGATATCCAGGACCTAAAAATCCATGATACTACTTCGTACCAGTTGTTGGTTCACCAATGGGTAAGGTGAAAAACATTCTCAGTATATTCATCTAGCTCGTTTCCACAATTCCTATATGGTTCCATTCTTTATAACAAAAAAACTACACTTATTCTCACTAATTAGAAACAATAAGATAATTAATTTAAATTCACCTAATCAACCCATATTAAAACATGTATTTATATATTAAACCATACTTAATAGTTTGACAAAACAATTAATATACTACGAACATAATTTTCAAAACAAACATTTTCTCATTTTCAAAAATTAAAATTTTCATCATTTCATGAAATTTTTTATTCTTAATGATCGGTGATGTCCTATTGGGAATACTTGCTATTAATTAATATAAAGAAACTTTTATTAGGTAAACCCATAGAGATGAGGTGAAAAACCAACCTAGAAGTTTCTAAAAACACGCATGTACCTAAACTCCCTTGAAACGTGATATTCTATAAAAAGAGGTTAGCTAGACCGTTCTTAGGATATATATTTTATTGTTTGATAAACAAACACATTAAAAAATCCTAATAGATATATTGATAATAATTCCATATCCAAGATCAACATATAATGAAACTATTTCCTATTTCAGGGTTCGAACTATGGTGATACCATTTATCAAAAATAAAATGATGCACCAAAAAGGCTCCTATAATTTATCCAAAAGAAATATTTGGACCAACCAAGACTGATACCATTCGTAAAATCATACCCTCCTCATTGTATTAAGGAGAAATGAGGTTAATAATTGGCCTTAGATGACATACCAATGATACTAAATGATGGTAGTGAATACTAAGGGTTTCATGAACAATTTTGGGACTATTCTACCTTAGAAATATGAATGATACAATGACACATAAATACCAACCAAAAACCCCTCTATATGATGCATGATAATGAAAAAAATGAAAAGATGAACCAATCAAATAAATGTTATCAAAGTGAAATGTAGAAAAAAAATTGATACTCAAGAGGACCAAATGACCATAATTCCCAAAACATTACATTGAAAACATCCAATGACACTCAGACTACTCCATAAACCAAACCCAAATTCCATACCATGGTATCAAGAAGAATCATTTAATAATTGAGAAACCTTTCCATTACATATATATCAATAGATTATATACTCAAATACAAAATAATTAAAATGAAGTTGGTGAGTTTAAACCAATGATGATTTACCTATTTTCTTCCTTAATCATAAAAATAAGAAATGAATTATTAAAAAATTTAAAAAACAGTTAAATGAGTTAAAAAAATTTATATGAAATTGATAAAAACAATTTTCCAAAGAATATATCGACCATCATTTAAAACATTATTTCACATTTTATATTTTATTTCCACCCAAAAATCCACACACACACACAATGTCTTGTTGTCACCATTGATGGTGGAACATCAAATAATTACTCCTTCCCATTCGATAGTGGTAGTTCATGACCATTATCAATCCCATTAAACTAACACCAAAACATTTACAGATAAAATATATCAATCCATTTCAGTCAATTTTTTTTATTTTTAAATAATTTACATAAATACATTACCTGCATAAAAAACATAATTTTAATCAAAGAAATTTTAAATTATAAGAAAATAGTCTTTCCAAAAAAAAATTACATACCAAAATTTCTATACTAATACTAAATCAGAATTTAGATCATGAGTCACATAAATATTTAAATAATATTTTGTGAAAACCTTTTAAATCAATCCAAATCATTATTTTCTAAATCATGTTGAGTTGATATTGAATCCACCTTCCTCAAAAACATTCAAGAAAACAAAAAATTGCACAATAAAACTTCAAGAAATAATCACAAATCACATTACCATTACTAAAAAAATATGTACTTATTAAAACAAATTTAAACACATATACCTATAAATGTTGTATTATATTTATGATTATTAGAGATAGATTAACAATAAATCTAAGAATAAAAAATAATAAAGTATACGTACTAGAAAATATGGTTTCCCAATGCACAATAATTTTCATAAGGACATATCTCGGTTTGAAGGGAATATTCTCTCATACTTTGGGAAAAAATATGAGTTATGGGATTATTAAGAAAAAATCAAGGTTCAAAAAGATTAATTTATATTTAATCAATATTTGAGGAGGGTAAATGTAACACCCGAGACTCTTATGTGAAATATTTTTATAAATCATCAAAGAAATCTTTCACTACAAACAACACTAGCTTGGATTGATTTACACACAACCGTGGCCTTCCTCGATAGTTTGCGGCGTATGCAATACCGAGTTTCACTAAACAATTATATGCTATTAAAATATTATTAAAACTAGCCGTTATGAATAGTAATAACCACTTTTTGAAATTTTATAAATTTTATTTTTCAAAATGGACTTCATTTTTGGATTCGGAATATCGAAATTAGCCTAGGGTGAAATTTTGTTATTTTTCTGAAAAATTTCAATTTTTGATGAATAGTGAAACCACTAAGTGGTAGTTAAAAAACTAAATTTTTCATAAAACTTAATTTTACCGCTACTGTGAGTGGAATTTTGAAAATCCGGGAGACACGGTTGATGTCAGTAAGTAAAATGTGGTTCAATGAGATGAAATTAATTTTTTGGTGAATAGTAACGTTTTATTTTTAATTTTTTACCACGGTTAAAAGTAAATAGGGTAATTATGGGTAAAAATGATATTATTATTGCCCTAACACATGTCCTAATTCTATTGTAAAAGTGTAATTCGACCAAAAACAACCCTATAAATAAAATATGTCCATTTAGGCCCACTTTTATTAGATTAGGACCTTTATTATTAATTTATTTAAAGAAGGGTTAAAATAGTTAAAATCAAAGTTTAATAAATAAATCATTTTTAATATGGGGTTATACATAAGATAAATTTGACTATAAATATTCCTTATAAATCTAAAAAGATTTCCTACATAAAGGTATTTTATTTTTAATTTTTAGACCTTAGATAATTTAATTTATTTATGACACAATGGTGATATAATAATTATCTTATTAATGAAATATTGACATAATTGATGTTATAAATACCCAAATAAATGTAATTTGAGACTTTTTACGAATTAAAATAATTTTATAGGTTAATATGACATGTTAGTATTGATTTAAGTAACTTTGTTCTAACTAACCATTCTGTTATGATTTTCACAAAAAATCAATTACTAAATAGTGTCAAAATTGACATAAAATAGTTTTTAAAAAAAATATTATATTACTAATTGTTATTTTATTCCTAAAAAAATAAGGTTCGGAAAATGACTTAGATAAACTTATATATATTAATAATAAACAACGTGGGGTTCGTTTTTCTTGATATGGTAAGTTTATTAACATTATAGTGTAAGAAAACAAGAAGTCACGGTAAAAGTTAAATTATCGAACTTAAAGTTAAATCTATATGATAAGGTTAAAATTGATACCTAAACTTGTATAAATTATATTGGATGAGAGGATTTAGACTCCTACCTACCTTATCTTCGAAATATATCAATTTGGAGCTATTAAAAACAGAATTTGATATTATAATAAAATAATATTTTTAGTTATTCCAAAGGTGCCCCTCTCCTCCCTTATAAAAGGGCACCTCCTCCCCCTATTCCTCACACCACTTTGAGCCTTAAATCTCGGCCAACCCCTGAAAATTTATCCTCTAAACTTCCCTAGAAACCTCCTAGAGGTTCTGGTCTTCTTCAAAGACCTATATTAGTGCCCTAAAAGGAGGTCTCAAAGAAGCACTTCAAAGAAGAGGTAATGTCCGTTACCGATTCTTTCATCTTTATTTATTCTTCCACTTCTTCTTATTTAGTTGTTTCATTATGAAGTAATAACATCAGTATCACTCATATACTGATATGTTATTATAAGTATGAAATAACCCTATTTCACCATCTATCCATCCTACGGAAAAAGAAATCACCGCGCGTGCGTACGTACGGAATATCGTCTCCTCGCCGTGGTGTAATCTATTTTCCACCACAACCTTACTTGGATGTGTATAATGGTGTAAATAATGACTATATATGACTATTATAAAGTGATATTGATTCTGAAATAGTATACATACACTCCAATACAATTCCACGATCATTGGAACGATATCATCACTCGTGCGTACGTACTGAATACCGTCTCCACCATGTGATGCGACTCGTTCTACATGATCTTTATTGCATAATGATTGTATAAATGAATTGAAGGAATAAATATGATATATAGTACATTAATACCATTCTGTAAATGATGTATCTATAACCTAAAGAGAAGAATAAGAATTTATTCGACAAAACATGCATAAGAATAAAAAGTTATAAACACCCGAATAACAAGTAGCAATGAAATATTACTACTAAGAAGCTAAGAATATGACCATATATGATATCATAACAATAATTATGATTTTGGAATAAGTAAATAACATTATTTAAATCATTATACAGGAGGTTCAGACACTTACGAGGCAAATCGGACCTATGGTAAGGGAAATATCCCAATCTCATTTTTATCCGGGAATGTTTACACTTTAGTATTTACTGGGGTGTATTTTATCATCCAAATCCATGTTTCCTCAATATGTAATATTATTTCCATCCACCTAAAATTGTTTAAATCCAATTTTACCCTTCAGTGAGTTTTTAGTAAAGGATATGAAAGGAATCTTTTTTCATTTTTCGTACGAGGTACTTTTTGACTTTTCCGACTAAAGTACGAGAAGAATGTTTTTTAACTTATACGGCATGAATAGATTTTTAAAAAAATATTTCCAATAATCTTCCTTTACAAGTTTTCAAGTTTATTTTTAATCAAATTCTTTTAGTTTAATATTTTATGACATGTTAAGAAAGGGAAAATGTTTTTGAAGTAGAAGGGATATTTTCCCCAAGAATGGAGTTCAAGAGTTTTATGAAAATTATTTTCCATCTAAGATAATATAGGGTTCTGTTTCTATCCCTATTATTACATGGATTTGATTATGTTGTGATGGAAATATTTTTATGAATTCCTTTATCTTATATGAATTGTTTTATGATGTCACGATGTTTAAGATTTCCATTTTTATTACATGGGTTATGCAATGATGTATGATTTATGATTTTGTGGCACACATAAGAATGGTATCATTATTAGATGGGTGAGACCTATATCTCCCTCCAATTCATTGGGTAAAGATTTAATATCTCATGAGATAGACATGGCTGGAATGGTAGGTTATACCGGTTCAGTGAAACAGGACTGAAACGAGGAGAGTGAACTCGGTTCAGAAATGGACTTTGTCCACTAAGATAGTCTTGGCAATGAGTCTTGACTAACAAGAAATGATTCTCTATGATTATGTGTGTATGCCACAAAGTTTCATGTTTTATGTTATGATTATTGGGATTACATTTCACTACTATGATTTATCCCATGTTATGAAATTATGATTTCTTTTGCACGTTAAGATTTCCAAGAGTTACGTTCTTATGTATATGATGTGATTGATATTTCTTTTGTTTACCCTTACTGAGCATTTGAGATCACCCTTTTGTATGTTTTATTTCCCCAGGTCAGGAAGAAGGTTATTAAGTAGGATATTCCAAAAAGGGACTCTAGATATGATTAAATAAATGGGAGGCAAAGAAGATGCTTTATGAACCAGTTGTTTATGATTCCCAATTATTAAAGACATTATACCTATACGGTCCTTTCGTGGTTTTGTTATATGTCGTAATAAGTATGCTTCAATTTTGAAGTATTAACAATGTATGTAAGGTATGGGTCATTATTGTTGGTATCAGAGGAAAGGTATAGTCAACCTTTGGAAACTAGGATGTAAAAGCCTTAGTAAGAACCCTATGGATAAGTCTAAGCATAGAACACAATCTTAGTGTTGTAGAAATGGCCATGAATAACCTAGGATAAGACCTAAAGTGTGAAATTTTATTCTTGATTATGTGGTTTTCCTATTATAATTAGTGTTGCTCACACTATTCTTCTTGGTTTTAGTCAATGGCTGGAACCCGAAGGAACCGTGTTAATGCGGAATGTGATGTGAAATGAAATGATTGTCCCCCTGAGCAACGAAACATTATGGGAGCTGGAATACATAATCTTGTTGCCATGATCACACAACTTTCTCAAGATAGAATCATGCAGGACTTCCAAACGAGCAAAGGAAGGAGCAACATTCTGTTGAATCCTTCATGAGACAGCGTCCACCTTCATTCAGCGGGTCTACTAATCCATTAGTTACTGAACAATGGATTAGTACTACTGAAAAGATATTTTCAGTTCTTCAATGTTCTGAGCATGATAAAGTCATCTTAGAAGTGTATCATTTGGAAGGTGATGCTGATCAATGGTGGGATCTTATTAAGAATACGAGGCAAAGGGATGAAATTGAGTCCATGGAATGGGACGAGTTCAAGAACATATTTTTCAATAAGTACTTCCCTCGTATTCTATGAACAATGATGGAGAAAGAGTTTCTTGAACTGAAGCAAATGGATAATGAATCTGTTGGTACCTATGAAGCAAATTTTACAAGACATGCAAGGTATGCTTCTGGTATTATTATCCAACCTGAGAGTAAGATCGATCGATTCTTTAGTGGTTTAAAACCAAGTCTTCGAAGGGCGTTACCCATAAAGGAATTCAATAGCTATGAGGAAATCATTCGATGTGCTCTCATAGTCGAGATAGAGATTGAAGTAACCCATTAGTCATATGGGTTTGATAAGAAGAAGAAAATGGAATTCAAAGGAAAATTTAAAGAGCACACTGAAAAGAAGATGAGCTTTCCATTATGCTCAAAGTGTGGAATGAAACATGGAGGGAGTTGTCTTAAAGGGACAAGTAAATGTTTCAAATGTGGAAACGAAGGTCATCGGGCATTTGAATGTCGCGATGATGGGAAGAAGATGTCTAATGATGCAAACAAAAGAAGGGATACACAGAATGAACCTACTACACTTCAATGTTTCAAGTGCAAGGAGATGGGACATTATGCCAATAAATGCCCTAATCCAGGGGTTGATGATGATGGTCGACGTCAACAAACTCTTAAGGCTAAAGACAAAGGAAATTCACATGCAATTTCTATCAGTGATGTGGAGTACGATAACGATGTGGTGAAAGGTACACTTACCATACATTCTAAAGTAGCAAATGTTTTATTTGATTCTGGATCCACCCACTCTTTTATTTCTGAAGAATTTTCTAAGGGTATCACCGTATTACCTCAACAATTAGATGTTGAGTTAGCTGTGACAACACCTAATGGCACAACAGTCGCATCAAAAGTTTATAATTCTTCTCTGATCGAAGTTTGTGGGAAAGTGCTTCCTAAAAATCTTGTGATCCTTCCTATAGTGGAATTTGATATGATTTTTGGCATAGATTGGATTTCTTTATATGGAGCTCATATCAATTTCCAATGAAGGGAAGTCACATTTCATATTCTAGATCAATCTATGATCTTCTATCAATGCAAGGATGAACATAACCTTCTAGTGGAAATTCCTTCTACCTTATTGGTCTTGATTCCACGAAATGAAGGTTATCTCAAATGGTTGGTGAGAAACTCACGATTAAAAATATTTCCATTGTACATGAGTTTGATGATGTCTTTCCGGAGGAATTACTGGGTCTTCCACCAAATCATGAAGTTGAGTTTTCAATAGAACTTGTACCAGGTGCTTTTCCTATTTTAGAGACACCTTATAGAATAGCCCTAATTGAGTTGCTGGAATTGAAGAAGCAACTCCAAGAGAATCTTGATAAGGGATTCATACTCCCTAGTGCCTCACCTTGGGGAGCACATGTTCTATTTTTTAAGAAGAAAGATGGATCAATGAGACTCTACATTGATTATCGAGAACTTGACAATATCACTATCAAGAAAAAATATCCTCTCCCACGCATTGATGACTTATTTGACCAACTATGCGGAGATCAATACCTTTCCGAGATTGATCTTCATTCAGGGCATCATCAATTAAGGGTCAAAAGGGAGGATATACCAAAGACGGATTTCCGTACAAGGTATGGACACTATGAATTTATAGTGATGTCATTTGGTCTTACTAATGCTCTTGCTATCTTCATGGATCTGATGAATAGAGTCTTTAGAGACTATCTTGATCAATTTGTGGTAGTCTTTATAGACAATATTCTTGTCTATTCAAAGAGCAAGGAAGAACATGAAGATCACTTGAGAATTATATTGAATAACCTGAGAAAGGAGAATATTTATTCCAAATTTACCAAGTGTGAATTTTGGCTTCAAAAAGTTTCATTTTTGGGTCACATAATCTGAAAAGAGGGGATATCTGTGGATCCAGCAAAAATAGAGGTTATCGAAAGATGGTCGAGACCAACAACAGTAACTAAGATCCGAAGTTTTCTTGGTTTGGTTGGATATTATCGACGTTTTGTGAAAGATTTTTCCCAATTATCTAATCCACTCACCAAGTTGACTATTGTCTGGACGGAGGAATGTGAAGAGAATTTCAAGGAGTTGAAAAGAAGGTTATCCAGTGCACCTGTGCTCACACTGACTTGTAGTGGAGAAAGGATGGCGATCTATAGTGATGCATCCAAGAAGGGATTGGGGTGTGTTCTTATGAAAAATGATATAGTGATAACTTATGCCTCATGATAGTTGAAAATCCATGAGCAAAATTACCCAACTCATGATTTGGAGTTAGTTGCGGTAATCTTTGCATTAAAGATTTGGAGGCATTATCTTTATGGTGAAAGGTGTGATATTTATACTGATCATAAATTTTTAAATTATATTTTCACAGAAAAGGAGTTGAATATGCATCAAAGAAGATGGTTGGAGATGATTATGGATTATGACTACTCAATCCATTACCACCCTGGGAAACCAAACAAGGTGGCAGATGCATTAAGTCGACAAGACCATGCCAGTTTATCCATGATGAGGATCACAAAAGATCCAATATTTATGGATTTACAAAGGATGGATCTTGGAATTTTAATGGAAGGGGAAAAAGCTTATCTTTCTCAAATGAGTGTTCAACCATCTATACATGTGAAGATTAAAGAGGCACAGAAAGAAGAAGTCGAGTTACAAAAGAAGGTGAGAAATGTTCCTGAATTCAACCTTGATTGTGATGGGATAATAAAGATCATGAATAGGGTTTGTGTTCCTCCCATCCCGGAATTAAAGAAGGAGCTGCTGGATGAGGCTCATAGTTCTTCATTCTCTATTCATCCTGGAAGCACGAAGATGTATAGGGACCCGAAAGAGTACTTCTGGTGGGATGGCATTAAAAGAGATGTTGCTGAATATGTTTCTCGATGCTTGGTTTGTCAGCATGTTAAAGCTGAGAGACAGAAGTCTAAGGTGATGTTACAACCATTACCTATACCCGAATGGAAATGGGAAAACATCACTATGGACTTTGTCACAGGACATCCTAAAACATCCAAAGGCAATAATGTTATCTGGGTCATAGTTGATCGTCTTACCAAGTCTGCACACTTCATTGCTATTAGAGAGGATTTCTCTCTGGATCAGCTTGCCAGGATATATGTAAAGGAAGTGGTAAGATTGCATGAAGTACCACTTTCTATTATATCTGATCAGGATCTGAGATTTACCTCGAAGTTCTGGCAAAGTCTTTAGCATACTCTGGATACAGAATTGAGTTTCAGCACTGCTTATCATCCTCAGATAGACGGTCAGTCTGAGAGAACAATTCAAACCCTAGAAGATATGTTGAGAGCTTGCTCTATGGATTTCAAAGGTGGTTGGAATCAACACCTACCTTTGGTGGAATCTTCTTATAATAATAGCTTTCACACCATTATTCATATGGCTCCTTATGAAGCTCTCTATCGATCGAAATGCAGGACTCCAACTTGATGGGATGAAGTTGGGGAAAGAAAGCTATTAGGACCTGATCTCGTTGATGAAATGGCAGAAAAGGTCAGATCTATTAAACAACACATAATAGCAGCTCAGAGTCGACAGAAAAGTTATGCCAACAATCGAAGAAAAGACCTAGAGTTTGAAGTGGGTGATAAAGTGTACTTACGAATATCTCTCTGGAAGAAAGTCATGAGATTTGGAAAGAAGGGGAAGTTGAGCCCTAGATATATCGGTCCTTTCGAAATACTGGATCGTGTTGGGAAGGTAGCTTACCAATTGGCGCTTCCACCGAAACTCTCTCAAGTTCACGATGTGTTCCATGTATCTCTCCTGAGAAAGTACATACCTGATCCTTTACATGTACTTAGCTCAGAAGTTGTACCACTGGAGAAAGATCATTCTTATGAAGAACAGTCGATAGAGATTCTGGATCGTAGAGAAAAAGTCCTACGAAGCAAGACCACTAGATTGGTGAAAGTTTTATGGAGGAACCACCAATTATAAGAAGCTACGTGGGAGCTTGAGGATATGATGAGGGAGAGGTATCCTCATCTGTTTGTTACAAAGTGACGAATTTTGAGGGAGAAATTCATTTTAAGGGGGGTAGAATGTAACACCTGAGACTTTTATGTGAAATATTTTTATAAATCATCAAAGGAATCTTTCACTACACAAAACAGTAGCTTGGCTTGCTTTACACGCGACCGTGGCCTTCCTCTATAGCTTGCGTCGTACGCAATACCGAGTTTCACTAAACAATGATATGTTATTAAAATATTATTAAAACTAGCCGTTATGAATAGTAATAACCACTTTTTGAAATTTTTTAAATTTTATTTTTCAAAATGGACTTCATTTTTGGATTCGGAATATCGAAAATAGCCTAGGGTGAAATTTTTGTATTTTTCTGAAAACTTTCAATTTTTGATTAACAGTGAAATCACTAAGTGGTAGTTAAAAAACTAAATTTTTCATAAAACTTAATTTTACCGCTTCTGTGAGTGGAATTTCTAAAATCCGAGAGACACGGTTTATGTGAGTAAGTAAAATGTGGTTCAATGAGATGAAAATAATTTTTTGGTGAATAGTAACATTTTATTTTTATTTTTTTACCACAGTTAAAAGTAAATAGGGTAATTAAGGGTAAAAATGATATTTTTATTACCCTAACACATGTCCTAATTCTATTGGACAACGGTAATTAGACCAAAAACAAACTTAGGAATAAAATATGACCATTTAGGCCCACTTGGATTAGATTAGGACATTTATTATTAATTTATTTAGAGAAGGGTTAAAATAGTTAAAATCAATGTTTAATAAGTAAATCATTTTTAATATGGGGTTATACATAAGATAAATTACACTATATATATTCATTATAAATATAAAAATATTTCCTACATAATGGTATATTATTTGTAATTTTTAGAAATTAAATAATTTAATTTATTTATGACACAATGGTGATGCAGTAATTATCTTATTAATGAAATATTGACATAATTGATGTTATAAATACCCAAATAAATTTAATTTGAGACTTTTTATGAATTAATATAATTTATAGGTTAATATGACCTGTTATTAGTGATTTAAGTAACTTTGTTAGAACTAATCATTCTGTTATGATTTTCAAAAAAATCAATTACTAAATAGTTTCAAAATTGACATAAAATATTTTTTAAAACAAATATTATATTACTAATTGTTATTTTATTCCTAAAAATCTAAGGTTCGGCAAAATGACTTAGATAAGGTTATATATATTAATAATAAACAACTTGGCGTTCGTTTGGCTTTATATGGTAAGTATATTAACCTTATAGTGTAAGAAAACAAGAAGACATGGTAAAAGTTAAATTATCTAACTTAAAGTTATATCTAAATGATAAGGTTAAAATTGAAACCTAAACTTGTCTAAATTTTATTGGATGAGAGGATTTCGACCGCTACCCACCTTATCTTCGAAATATATCAATTTGGAGATATTAAAAACGGAATTTTACTTTATAATAAAATAATATTTTTAGTTATTCCAAAGGTGACCCTCTCCTCCCTTATAAAAGGGCACCTCCTCCCCCTCTTCCTCACACCACTTTTAGCCTTAATGCTCGGCCAACCCCTACCAATTTCTCCTCTCCACTTCCCTAGAAACATCCTATAGTATTTGGTCTTCTTCAAAGACCTATTTTAGTTCCCTAAAAGGAGGTCTCAAAGAAGCACTTCAAAGAAGAGGTAATGTCCGTTACCGATTATTTCATCTTTATTTCTTCTTCCACTTCTTATTCTTTAGTTGTTTTATTATGAAGTAATAACATCAGTATCACTCATAAACTGATATGTTATTATAAGTATGAAACAGCCATATTTCACCATCTATCCATCCTACAGAAAAAGAAATCACCGCGCGTGCGTACGTACGGAATATCGTCTCCACGCCGTGGTGTAATCTATTTTCCACCACCACCTTACATGGATGGGTATAATGGTGTAAATAATGACTATATATGAATATTATAAAGTAATATTGATTCTTAAATAGTATACATAGACTCCAATACAATTCCACGATTATAGGAATGATATCATCAGTCGTGCGTACGTACGGAATACCGTCTCCACGATGTGATGCGACTCGTTCTACATGAACTTGATTGCATAATGATTATATAAATGAATTGAATGAATAAATATGATATATAGTACATTAATACCATTCTGGAAATGATGTATATATAACCTAAAGAGAAGAATAAGAATTTATTCGACAAAACATGCATAAGAACAAAAAGTTATAAACACCCGAATAACAAGTAGCAATGAAATATTACTACTAAGAAGCTTAGAATATGACCATATATGATATCATAACAACTATTATGATTCTGGAATAAGTAAATAACATTATTTAAATCATTATATAGGAGGTTCAGAAACTTACGAAATAAAACGGACCTAAGGTAAGGGAAATATCACAATCTCATTTTTATTCGAGATTGTTTATACATTAGTATTTACTGGGGTGTATTTTATCATAAAAATCCATGTTTCCTCAATATATAATATTATTTCCATCCACCGACAATTGTTTAAATCCAATTTTACCCTTCGGTGAGTTTTTAGTAAAGGATATGAATGAAATCTTTTTTCGTTTTTCGTACGAGCTACTTTTTGACTTTTTTGACTAAAGTACGAGAAGAATGTTTTTTAACTTATACGGCATGAATGGATTTTTAAAACAATATTTCCATGAATCTTCCATTACAAGTTTTAAATTTTATTTTTAATCAACTTCTTTTAGTTTAAAATTGTATGACATGTTAAGAAAGGAAAAATGTTTTTGAAGTAGAAATGATATTTTCCTCAAGAATGGAGTTCACGAGTTTTAACAAAATTATTTTCCATCTAAGATAATATTGGGTTCTGTTTCTATACCTATTATTACATGAATTTGATTATGTTGTGATGGAAATATTTTTATGAATTCCTTTATCTTATATGAACTTTTTTATGATGTCACGATGTTTTAGTTTCCCATTTTTATTACATGGGTTATGCAGTGATGTATGATTTATGATTTTGTGGCACACATAAGAATGGTATCATTATGAGATGGGTGGGACCTATATCTCCCTCCAATGCATTGGGTAAATATTTTATATCTCATGAGATAGACATGGCTGGAACGGTAGGTTATACCGGTTCAGTGAAACAGGACTAAAACGAGGAGTGAACTCGGTTCAGAAATGGACTTTGTCCACTAAGATAGTCTTGGCAATGAGTCTTGAATAACAAGAAATGATTCTCTATGATTATGTGTGTATTCCAAAAAGTTTCATGTTTTATGTTATGATTATTGGGATTACATTTCACTACTATGATTTATCCCATGTTATGAAATTATGATTTCTTTTGCAGGTTAAGATTTCCAAAAGTTACGTTCTTATGTATATGATGTGATTGATATTTCTTTTGTTTACCCTTACTAAGAATTTGAGCTCACCCTTTTGTATGTTTTATTTCCCCAGGTCAGGAAGAATGTTATTAAGTAGGATATGCCAAAAATGGACTCTAGATATGATGAAATAAATGGGAGGCAAAGAAGATGCTTTATGAACTAGTTGTTTATGTTTCCCAGTTTTTAAAGACACTATACCTATACGGTCCTTTCGTGGTTTTGTTATATATTGTAATAAGTATTCTTCAATTTTGAAGTATTAACAATGTATGTAAGGTATGGGTCGTTATAGTAAACTATATATATCATGATTATTCCCCAAGTATTGGAAAACAATGATCCAATCATGTAGGGCGACTATGTTAAAGCGATACCTTGTATGACTATCTGAAATGGATAGAAAACCCGAGGACCAACCATTGATTTAAATATAGTTAAATATTCTTGGTTTCTCTTAGGAATTTACATACTTTCCCAAAATTTTCACCAACCATGCAACTTCATAGTGTGAGTTTTCTACCCTTACACGGTTTCTTGGAGATGCTGCAAAATTTCTACTAACCATGCACAAATATTGAACAACCATAAATCCAATAAAACTCTCCAAAAAATATTTTAAATTACCAAAACATTTTTAAATAATTATATTGACTAAAAATACATTAATAAAGGGTATGTACTTGATATTTGGGGTTTTATATATCACATCCTAACTGATCAAATTGTTTTTTAGTATTGGAAGATTATATACATACATGATCTTAACATTACATCTGAATTCATAAAAAAAAATTAAAAATTAATTGAATAACATAATTAATTTTTCTATTAAATCATTGAATTTATTCACAGATCTCCTCTAGGTATCTTGGGGAAATAAAAAAATTAATAATGGGTGAAATCAAATTCTCAGTAAGGAAATTTATATAGTAGAAGCTATCAAGAAATTATATGATAATTAATCTAAAGGTGATTAATAATTATCTAATATGCCCAATAAATAACATCAAAATGGGGACAGAATCTAGGGATGAAATATAATTATAAATTATGACATGGAAAAAATAACTATATTGATATTTATAGAACATATAATGTTGAACATCACAATCATACAATCAAGGCCTTGTTCTATAGCATAATAATTAAATAGTTAAGGCATATTCCAAATACCCAAAATAATCTCCAGAGTCTTTTTGAGTCATCGAGCTATTATATGAGTCCCTACCCATAATATAATATGTCTAATTCATTAAATATTATAAATATGGGAAAAATAATTAATATTGTATCCAAATTAACATTATTATTAAAAAAACTAGTATAAAAATGTTATTATTATCCTATAAAAATAAATATAACAATATGATCATATGATATATAATGTAATAAGGTGGATGGTATCAATTGGCTGTATCATTTTAAAGTATATGATTCAGAAATAGATTTTGACAATGATGAAACTAATTTTAAAATACATCTGAATCATTTATCTATGAAAATACAAATTTCATTTTGAACTCACTTGTCTAAAATTGAGAATTTTATTAAATTTTAGGTAAATTATTTAAATTTAAATGAATCATGAATACATGTAAACTAAAACTAATGGAATATTCCTGACAATAGTGAATGTATTTCATGTATAGAAAACAAAAAATATATATTCTATTCACACCGTCGAGAAAAATGTCTTTGGAGAATGGCAAGAAGAATCCATTTCAATATTTTTATAGAAAGCTATAAATGCATAAAAGATTAATTCCAGAAAACATTATAAAATAAAAAATAATTCATGAAAAAATTAAAATTAAATTATAGATAAAGAAGAAAATTATTGTGGACTGAATGTAAAAATGAAGTTTATTTGCCTAAAATTATTTTGGTTTTTCAGATCCAAATATGATAAAAATAGAACTAATTCTTGTAAACCCCAAAGATAAAAAGTGTAGATGTGTTTATATTGGGATTAATTTATATATAATTTCAATTCAACTAATAGATTCATAAAAACAATTAATTCCAAATAACTATTTAATTGTGAAATTAACCCTTACCTCAATCCAATCTTGATTAATAAGTTATTTTGGAATTTTATTCAATACTAAACCACCTTAGGGTTAATGTTAATTCCTTATTATGATGGTTCTATGATCAAAACATTAAAAATATGATTTTCGAAAAGATGTCGGTATATAATTTGGTTAGGTATTTGGCAATCTAAGATGACCTAGAAGTGTGACTATGGGAAGAGATGTGTGTCCTTATATATGTGATGGAGAGAAGAAACATTGAATTATCCAAAAGACTAAAAATATTTTTGACATACTCCATAAAAATTTCACTGAAATTATATATCATCAAAGTTAATAATTGTTTGTGCTCAAAATTGTTGTCTAAATAATAATTAATAATTATTATTGACATTGATGATCAAAAATTACATTGTTTATTTCACTAATGATATAACATTAATTTTATTTTAAGAAATTAAAATTAATTACAATATTTATTCTAGAATAATATTGATGTAATATTTTTTAAGGTGATGGGAATGAATTTTTAATTATATTCTGGATACACTATTCATACTATATGTTGATAAACATAATGTAAAGAGTGAACCATATTCATGAACATTGAATGTAAGAAATTAACCCTAAGTTAAGAAATCTTATTATAGATCATTAAACATAGAATATCATAAAAGTATGGATAATTATCCTTACACATTCAAGGAAAATTATGTTTGTTAATATATTAATGTATTGTTATGAAACCCTACTCTTATAAGACTAATTTCTAGTTCATCAAAAATACCTTTTTCTTCCGCCATATATTTTATGTGTTATGTTCAAATTATGACTGTTGGGTAGTTGAACCCCATGTTTGGTATTATTTTTTCTATAATGGAACCCTATATTTGATTATTCAACATCATAGATTTAAATTTTTTATTTTTATTCGGTATATCGACAAAGGTCTTGATATAATTGAAGATTTGAAAAAATATCATTTAGTAATGATTAAACACCCATTTTGATCAATTCAAGAACTGTATTTAGTAGAGAAACTAACTCAAATTCCAAAGGGAAGTTATGAATACACTAGATTATTTTTAATTTTAATATCCTTTATCTGTCAGGTGATTTTCATGGATCATGAATATTGTATCAATATTTCTTTCCTATATATTCTATATATGTATCATTTCAACATATGGTGATAGAAAATTCATACATACAACTATATTGTTGTGAATATTTCTTAAAACTATACTATTACAAATGATCAAATATGTTATTTTCTTAAGAGGCCACATCTTGGGGATTTACCAATTTTAAGCTCCTACTGCAGTAAGAATATTTCCGCTGTTTTATGTTATTTTTTATTATTATTTTCAATCGGGACCACATTAGTTTTATTCATTCATGAGGACTTTTATTTTTTGAATAATATGATCGATACACTTTTAATTTCTACTATTGGAATTATGAAGATCGACCCAAACCATCAACAACCCAAACAATTTAGATTTATTATAGTATCAACTACTTGTACTAAGATGTGGTTTATGTATCAGCTTCTGGTTTGACGTTGTGGATAATCAGTTCCCTATAAATGTACTAGAAGTATCTATTAATATTTTATTGTAATGGTGTCAGCTTTTTACCTTCAGTTATGAGTTTGATGGTCTAGTGATAAGAGGAAATTTCTAGTGAAATTCCATATGTTCTTAAAGAGAGAATTAATGGAGTGTAATATGGGAAATTTTTACAACAAACAACTATAAAATTGAGTTGTTTCTTACTATTTATCTAATTTTTATTTTTTGTATTGAATAAAATGATAAATATTTTCATAAATTGAAAACAGAGTTACAAAAAAGAATAAAATTAGTTTTTTAAAAAGAAAAAATTCTCCACCTCCCCTAACCTATTATCTTTGTAGTAGAGGATATCATTTGTGATAAAGTTATAAAAAAAATTGTCTATTAAATTAATATAGAAATTGATGATATAAAAGATGTAATTTCAATGGCTCAAATTCCATGCATTAATGGTTAAAACTATGGATGTGAGAAATATCATATTATCATTCATGTAAAAAATATGTTCTTTAAATATTATTAAAAGATCTTTACTTCTTATGTGATCCCGTAAAAACTAGAGGCATGGACTTCTAAAATAGAGTTTGTATATGAAATCATCTCATAGGAAATGATTGATATTATCTACAGACATGACAAGGTTAATTTTATCATGTATCACAGTTTCTTACTATCTATGATATGTGGCCAACAATACCTATTCCATATAAAGGTACATATAACATCATACATATGACATATTGTACATCCAAATTAATGTTCAATGATTTTAGAATGTTTTATGGTGAATTCATCACATAAATGAATAGATGGTTAATATAGATTTTCAGAAATATTACTACCTTTGGAGATCCTATCAATCAAACTGATGAAGCACTGAAAGTACTTTGAGTACTACCCTTTAAATGGAATGTCATTTCTATAGCTATTCAAAATCACCCCCTATCAAGATTTTGGATAATAACAAACTGATTAGTGAATTTTTGATGTATGAAGTAGAAATTCATGATGATAATAAAGATAAAATGATTTTAGAAAAACTAAAAATTCATCTCTCAATGTGATATCTCAGATGAATAGTCAGAAAGGAAAAAAATTCAGACAATTTAGACTCTTTTGATTTTGGAATAGAACAAGATAAAAATGTAAAACATCACCTTCTTTGTAATATGAAACTTCTCATCCCATCTACAAAACATTTAATCATTTTTCTAATATTTTTCTCCATACTCAAATAATTTTCACAGAATGATCCATTTCCATTTCTTATACATGAAACCAGAAAATTTATACACATCATAGAGGGCCCATCCAGGGGTGAGTCTAAAAATAGTATGACTCTACCAGCAGTTTCTCAAAATTAAATCAATAAATTTAAACTATTTTATGAAAATATATAAATAAATAGGGTATACCCATATATGATACATCGTTATCCCATTTCACATATAGGAAATAAGTGATACTTTTACTATCGTGACCAATGCTAATGTGGAATGATACCTCAATGATCAGTTTCTCTAGAAGTGTCCCTGGCCTTCACAATAATCATTTAATGCATGGTGTGACATGAAAAAGATAACAAAATAAGTGACCAAAGGCATATTGATTCCCCAAATACATGTTCATAGGACATGTCCCAATTAAAAATTAATTCCATATTCTTTCTCATTATATTCTAAACAAGCATACAATACCAATTCTTGATGATACTGATCATTTAATTATCCTATCCTAATAAATCCCCACATAAATTTAAGGTCTCCATCCTTATCAAGTAGTATTAACTATAACTATATATGAAATATTATTTTGAGAATCTCTTTCATACTTATGGTTAACACTAGCCTTGATGCCACCAAATATAGGTATCTATCAACCAACAATGATTTGTTAAATCCACATCATTGTTTATACCATGTGATTACTCGACCCTAATGGCCGAATGAACTAAACATGGTGATAAACACCAAAAACTTCCTAATACATACCTATGATGAACCTACATCATATATTGAAAACATTTAAACCAAACTATAGTTGTAGTTAACAAAACATTCTTTATCCTAGTAAACCGCATCACCTAACATCTTGTCATCAACTTCGTCCTTGGACACATGGACCCTATATAACATATTACAATATATCCATATTAGTAATCACATTATGAAAATAATTTCTATTACTAAGGTAACCATTCTCAACAAATCAGGGATCCACTAATTTAAATTATCACGCCACACCAAAATCTTACACAGAATTATATACACATGACCCCTCTCTTGTATCTCCTCATATCAACAAAAACATAATACAGTTCATAACCCTTATTAACTCTACCACCCATCTAAGGATAATTTTTCATGAATAAAAAACAAACATATAATTAATGACTAAAATTAAATCAAACTAAATGGAATAAAAGTACAAAGATCATTAGGAATTTCCCACTATATGTTCTTTAATCAATTGAATTATAAAAATAATGAAAATCACAGAAATATGGGTTTTTCTTAAAGAGTTATGAAATAGTTATAAATGTAAAAAATAGACCCATGTTATTCATAAAGTATAAATTGAAATATATTATTATTTATACAACACTTTATTCAAAAAGGAATCAAATTAAATCTTTATGATGAATATTTGGGGGATTTGAGGGCCTCTGGGGTTGTATTATCAGTTATGGGTTTGTAGAAGAACTAATTTTCCATTAAGTAAGATTTTTTATCTGTTATTTATTATTTAAGAAGATTATAAATGAAAGTTTTATCATATAATTAATTTTGGAAAACCCTTACTTTTGAATCCCCTTAATTATAATTCCCCGTGTGAAAAGTTATTCTAGAATCTTTTTATTTCTACATTAACTTACTTAAAAATCAATTTAATATCCAAAAATGCTACAAGAATAAAATTAATAATAAATAATAACATATTTTTAAATATTTTAAGTTAAATTTAGTCCCTCCCTTTAGATAATTCTTTGGTTGGGTCACAGATCCGGTTGTTTAGGGTGGAAAATTGAATTTTATTTGAGAATTTTTGGGCTGGGCATGGTTGGTGCAAGCTTTTCCCAAAATATGTTCCCACCCAATACAAACTATGAACCCTATATATTTTGAATTTTCATGGTTTTAATTACTTGGAATATAGAAAGTAGTAACAATAAAATCAATTAGAGGGACGTGTGATTAGGGATCACAGTTTGTCTAACCGCGCCACCCTACCAAACATACCGTGAAAATAATGTTTCTTTATTCTAGAAAATGATTTAAAAATACGAAATCCCATTTTTATCAATTAGATAAACCATAAAATGTAATATTATTATTTCCTATGTCTTGAAGGATCCCAATAACCCCTTTCCATATCCAAACCTATTCATAGGTGGATCAAAGCATGGTGGATCTCATCCAATCCCTCTCTGGTAATTGTTAATCCTTCTGTTCCTTCCATGATACTTTCTATTTATTTCTGATATAGGTCCTATTAGATCATTACTTTTTTAGGGATTTAAAAACAATTTATTAGTATCTTTAATATAATTTTTTATTTTTTGTTCCCCATTACTATCATTTTTCATTTGAAAATCCCATTTTGGTTGTCATGTTTTATTAGTACGATTATATGTTAGTCGTTCAATTTGATATTGTTCAAATTGATTTAATATTTATTTTAATGATTATATTTATAGTTATTTCAATGGAATTTTGAAATAGAAGTTCTTTGTGAATTTTAGTTGAAATGAATTGGTATAGACTTTGGAAATGAACTGCCATTTCCAATGGAATTGGATGTTGAAATATAGTTGGAAATTGATCAAAATTTTAAAATTTTTTGGAATTTATTTTTATATGAGTACCTTAAATTGAATTTATGAAACCCTATGATTATTGATATTATGAAATGTAATGAATTTATGAAAAACCGAAATTTTGGTTCTCAATGTGATCTGGAATTTTGAAAAAACATATTGGGAAATCAAACTGCAGTTAACGACTGATTTGAAAATGAAACAATTTTCCATTTTTAAATTGATTGATTGGATGAGAACAAGAGATAATGGGTAGTTTTGGGTTATTTAGGACAATATTACATGGATGGTAATTTTTTTTAAATGTATTTATTATGATAAATCTAACAAAAAATAAGTTTGGTTGATCATATTCTTGATAGAATGTCTATGAGTCCTAATTGTATTCATCCCAATGGACTTGTGTACACATATGCCTTGATCATTAATATGATACTTCGAGAACCCTATATATAGAAACTATTATACAAAAGGGAAGGTTACTAGGGTGTATATTGTGTCTTCTTTGTTAATAAATGAAATTTTTTTGAAATTTATTTACTCACACCAATTATTTATATACACTATTTTATATAAATTTATTTCATAATCCATTGTTTGATTTTTTTTAAATAATTTTAAATGAAAATATTTTTTGTTAAAAATATTTCATTATAATTCCATATCTGTTTTCTTTTAAATTTGAAGAATTAACTGGTTTATTATTATGTAATCTTATTTTGGTACACCTGGTGAGACCATACTCAGATTTTAGCTAACTCTCTTTGTTTACCTTTTGGAATTTGTATATTTTTTTCTTCCATGTATATGAGAAAGGAATGTTCACCTTGGTGGAGGTGCATGTTCATGATCCCTTGGGTCTTGGAGTGATGTGTCCTTTGGAGTGTTTTTTTGTCTTCTCTACTTTTTAGTGCTTTGATGATGTAAAATTTGGGTTATGATGTGCATGTTTTTTTATGTACTTTTTTATTGTAGAGTATTTGTCAATATTGATATGTATATGTTATATTTAGATTTTTATTATTGGAAATTCATTTCCATGAATATTATATAATGTAAGGTGAAAGGTGGAAACCCATTGGAATCGAGAATACCCTTTGGGTTATGTCAATTTGAGATTGGGTATCAAATTTCTAGGGTATCTAGACTAGTCCAAGAAAAAGTAATTTTAGATTACTAGGGATTTCAAGAAACTTCATGAAAAAGTGGAATTAAACATGTAGGATGGAAATCATTCTTTGATATCAGTATACAGTTGGAGATATTGTTAGGACATAACAAGAATATTTCAACTTATTACCTAGAATGTTATCATCATAATGATCCTTAAGTCTCCATGGGAAGTCTAGGAAATTTTTCATGAGGAATAATAATTTTTCATTCCTTTTAATTTGAAAAACATGAAATTCATATAATGAGGTCTACATTATGGTATTAACATAAATTTTTTCATTGTTTTAGTTTTTTGATTTGAGTAATATTTTAATATCTTCTATACTGTTTGCTAATGTTGTGTACTACCATGCATATGAGAACTAGTTGGAATAAGATATAGGAGGAAGATGTTGGTGATGAAGAGTAAGTGAATCCTATCATAGACCAAAATCTCATTGAGATAATCATGTCTTCTATCCATGATCTTGGACAACTATATATACTCATTAATTCTCAGTATCCCATGGTGAAATCATGAATAGATAAATATAAAAATTAGTTTCTGGAGTTCCATCATCAGAATCCACCATATTTTCAAAGATATAATGGTCCTAAAGAGACTGATGACTAGATGATAAATGTAGTTATTCTAATTGAGTTCTTGTATACCACCAAATCTATTGTGAAACGGTGTGATACCATTAAAGTATGGGGACCTAGCTGAAGATGGTGGGATTCTGTGGTGGTTGAGAAGAATATTGAGGGTTTATAGTGGAAGTAATTTAGTGTTATTTTCATTGAATATTTATACATAGAGTCTGTGAGGATTTTTTTGTCTATTTATTCATCATAGTAATGTAGGATGATTGGACTAAGAAAAAATATATGAAAATAATTTTTACATGATTTTCCATTATTATCTTGAGATTTTATCAAATGAGAATAAAAATAATTAAATGTATGAGATTGAAATTCGATTTTATATTCATTATATGGATTCATTATTGAAGATATGTTCATATAGTAATGTGTTGGATATAGTGTTTATGGTTGAGCTTGATCTATCTAGTAATTCATGTTCGATGTGAGTTCTTTTTCCTCCCAATGGTATTTTTGTGTATTCCCATAAATGGAAGAGAAATAGTGATGAGTCTCATGGTGGATTTAGAAAACAAGGTTCTTCTAGAACATCTGATGTGCATAGTAAAGTCCATTAATCTGACTTCATGTGTTGAATATTGATTCATTCAAAGTGTGTTTTCAATGATTTACCCAAAATTATCAAAGTATGTGGATGTTCATGAAACTTGTATAAGATCCTCTATATAATTTCTTCCTCACATAGTGAAATATTCTCATCAATAGAGAAAATAATATAGTGAAAAAATATAGTTCAATATCTAAAGGAATCTGGCCATATACATCAAGAATGATGATTCATCACACAATGTGAGAATATTCAAAGGAAGAAGATAATGTTTTAACAACTTTGAGAGGTACAATAACAATAGATTCATCTCTAGTGGTTAATTTACTGGTTACTGGTGCTTCTCATTCATCTATGTCAACTCATATTGTGAAATTATTAAATATTCTTGTTCATATTTTTCCTTATGTGATGGGTATTAGTACCCAACATGAAACAATGATATAAAATGATCTATATTGTACTAATTTTTTGTTATTATTATAAGTTATTTAAAATAATTGGGATTTTATTTTTCTTAAAATGAGACATCCTGATTCCATTCATATGATGTATCTTCTCACATCTAATAAGGTTTAAATTGATTTTCTCCATTGATGGGTCTCGTTACAACACCCGATGTTGTCTTCCATATATTATAGGTAGAATGATAACTGAGGTCAAGTATAGAATTCCATTCAAATCCTATATTTAGTGAATTATTATTAATCTTATATTTTGTTTTAAAGTGTTAATATTTGAATAATTATCTCCCTCAACATGTCATCGAGTAGCCTACTATTTTTTTTTGAATTATCTAGTTCCCCATTGGTAAGGGATGTGTAGTCTTCTATTGATGTTGTTTATTGTAGAAACTAATATCTATGTGTCATCACCCATCATTTACACATGTTTTTAGGGTTAAGAAATCACATGTAGTGTATTTTCGGTTGTTGAATCCTTAGAGACCTAAGAATAATCTGACAAACATATACATTCTAAGGACTATTTATGGAATTAAAGTGGCCCATTTTGGGTTTCATTAATGGTTGGATTACTAGATAACTAAATATGTAAGTTAATTCATGTTAAGGTAATGAGTTGATCCTCGGTTATCTATTTGGGGTAGACTAGATGAATTCCATTTTTTAATATTTCAATTTCATTAACATAATAAAGACTCATTCATTGAAATCAATGTAACCACATAACTTATTGGGTTAAAACATTCACATAATAATTATAATCACCTATACACATAGAGGATTATATTTATGAGAACTATTAGGTAACGTATCTTATTGCAAAATGAAAAGTGTGGTGATATAATTTATAAAGACGATGAAGAGAAAAGATCATTGAATGAAAGAATGAAATAAAAGAAATTGTCAAATTATTTTTGAGTAAGAAATAAAATCCAATCCATCCCCATTATAATATCTTGTGTCAAAACATAAGAGGGTTCACCCTCTATTGGGGCCATTATATAAATTGTTGCAGGATGCAAACATGTAAGGGAGTAATTGAATAAGATAAAAACAATGAAATAACAATAACTCTAATGTTGTGTGAAAAAATTATCAAGGTTTTTTGCATATAAATTCCCACAATGAGGAAATAATATAAAAATTATAAAAATAGGAATATAATAATTGAATATGATGATATTTCATTTAAAAAATAAGGTGGATTTAAAGAACAAACAATTGAAGAATTGTGATTATAACATCAAATTGGAAGCATAAAAATTAAATGAAACAAAGCTAAAATATCCATAATATATTCACAAAAGCTACCTCAAATATGAATTTAAAGAGGCTTGGGACGATCCTAATGCAGTCCACATCTCCTATATTAATGCCAATAGTCCTATTTTGGTGGAATGTTAAGGGAGAGTGGAATTTTTCACCCATGACAAAACATTTTATCCAAATATCATACCTCCAACATAAATGTCAAAATAGAATCTATATGGACTAATTTGTGAGGACCATAAAATAAAAATATATATATAAATATTTCCCCTAAGAGAATGTAAAATTTCATCTCAAATTTATGTTGGGATGACATGATATAATTAAATTGGTGGGATATTTTTCTGGGCCATAGAATCTGGACAGGAATTTTGTCTTCAAATTGGGCTGCATGGAACTCTATTAAATCATTTGAATTATCTTGGTAAAATATTTAATTAAATGTTCCACATGATTTCTTATATCTCTAGATTCGTTTTTATAATCATTAGGATTGGATCTTGTCCACTATATTGCTAATATTGGGATACTGTCTAGTTCACTTCACCTAGATTATACTTGGTTCATGGTCCACTTTGGTGGTCTTCCAACGGGAATCTCCAAGATCTCTGAAATCATGAAATTTTTTTATATAATGGGAGACATGAAATTAAAATATTAAAATAAAATCAATATAATTGATTATTTTATATGGTGTTAAAAATTGTACCATGTAATAGTACATTTTAAAAATGAAGTGAAATCATGATATGAAATTATGTTCAAAGTGTAAAATTCACTAAAATGATGTATATTAATAATAAATCATATGAAAATAATAATATAAATAATTAATATTAACCACATTAAATGGATAATTAGACCCTAAATTCAATATTTTCAGTCCCGAGAAAAATTTATCTAAATAAAGATGAAATTAGAATTTTATTTTCCAAAATCATTTTAATACACAATTCTCACCAAATTACCTCATATGAAACAATTATGGAACCAAAAAAAATCATTTAAAACAATCTTTGTCAAAAGGCATATCTTAATCCCACTCAAATATTTTTGTTCCAGTTCATCACTATATTTCATCCAATTTCAATTAGGTATGATGATGTGTTGTGCATCATACAAGACGTGCAGATCATCTTTATTAAAAGGGATAAATTTTTGATGCACTAGGTTAAATCAGATTTTAATATTAATATTACTATTCACTTTTTCATTTTTTTTATTTTTTATCTTTTTTGTTGCAATTTTATCATGGTAATTTAAATTAAACTCAATCGATTCGACCTATGTAGTGTGACTTTGTTGATAACTCTCGAACTCAATTGCCTTAGGGAACCAAGTGAATCTCACATACTCAGGCATCATCTCTTGTTTACTCAATAAAAAATAAATTCATATTAAAATTAATAGAGATAAAATGACCAAATCTCAGAAAAAAACTCTGGGTTCACGATCCCATGTGCGGAATGACACACATTAGGGAAGTCCATTGGTCGATGCATAATTCTTTTTTTCATTTTGTATATTTATTTATTTTTAATACCCATATTAAAATTAAATATTTACCAACCCTGTTAAATTTTTTATGGGATCCCATGAATTTAAACTAATACCCCACAATACAAAGTATGTGTGTTGTGATTTTTGTGGATGAAAATATAAACGGTTAAAAATCATAAAGGGAAACCATAATTTACAAAATCATTAATCATGAACATAGTAATGCATTAAAATAATTATGTAGTCATAAATAATTATTGGTATTAATTTTCATAGAATGAAAAGAGTGTTATAATGGTCAAGGTTAAATTAATTTTTATTTCAACTCATTTTTTTAAAAAATATTTTTTTAAATTTTTAATATTTTTTATGAAAAAAATGATATTTTACATTTTTTCTCCCCCAACATAAAATAACACGGTCCCCAGTGTTCATTTTTTTGATTTCCAAAAAGTCATTATATTCAATAAAAAAATTAAATGGAATACTCTTCCATAAACCAACCTATATGGTGACAGGCCTATGATGGTTTTGACAACTATGTGATATGAAAAAATGGAATACAAGAGTTTCTTGAACCATTCATTCCTAGGGGGACTGATCATTTTTCAAGAATTTTTTAATCTCCCTATTCACTAATTCAAAATGAACATTTTTTTGAGGATGGTAGGAAGTGTAACATTTATGAGAAATAACATAAATATAAACTAGTGTAGATAAGGTATAGTTGTAGAAATCGGTTCCCTGATCACTAATGAACACTCTAGGGATTCCAAATCTAGAAAATATGTTCTCTTTAAAGAATAATATTAAAACATGATGGTCATTGGACTTGGTGGGAATGAACTCAACCAATTTTGAGATATAATAACCCACTATAAGGATGTAGAGTTATCCCATAGGGTTTGGGAAGGGTCCCATGAAATTAACTCCCCAACATTCAAATATTTCAACAAATAGAATGTAAGTTTGGGGGATTTGTTTATTTTTCGAAATGTATCCTAATTGATGGAATTGAAGATATATTAGGAACAATTGGTAGGAATCCTTAGTGTGGTTAGGAAAGTAGAAACCTGTTTGGGGACCATTATAGTGGACTTAATTGTGGAAGTGTGGCCTCCACATGACTCTTCATAATATAATTTTAGAATGGAAATTTTTTCAGACTCTGGAACACATCCCTTAATGATTTGATCAGGAATGAAATTGAATAGGTAGTGATCATAAAACACATGTTGTTTGACATCAGAAAAAAATTTCATCTTATATAGGGTCTCAAGTAATTTTGGAATGTCACCATTAACCAAATAGTTATTTATGTTTGAATACCATGGTTAATAACTCATATATAGTGGTGCTTATTGGGAAATGAATTAGACACAGAAAGGTGATGTGAGTTTTCTTTGAATTCAATTCTAGAGAGATGATTGGATACAACATTTTCGATAAAATATTTATCCTTAATACTTAAATCAAGCACTTTAATAAATATCATCCACCTAATCAATACAGGATTGACATATTTTTTTATAAATTTTATTTCTGGGATAAATTTTTGGTGAATATAGTGATGGGTGATCCTAAGAGATAGTACCTGAATTTTCCTATTTTAAAGATAAAAACAAGTAACTATTTCTTACTGGTGGTGTAGTTGATTTGTGAATATTAAATAATTTCTCATATAAGCAATGACACAAGAATTTTTCTCCCATCGTTTCCAAAATAAGTCCCATACAATGAAGTCACATGTAAAACACATGAGTTCGAATGGATGTTTCCAATTTGGATCTTTAATGATAGGAATGGAGATAAGAGATTAATTGAGTGTGGATAATGAATCTGGAAATTTTTTTCGCATATAAATGGATCATATTTCATCAGAATATCGCAAATTCATTGAGATATTGTGCTGAAATTTCTAATGAGCATTTTGTAGATACTTGCATGTCCTAAGAAGGACATAACTTCCATGAAATTTATTTGAGATGGAAGGTGACATATGATATCAACAATATCTCTACCAACTTCTATACCTCTATCAAATACCATTTGTCCCAAAACAAGTCCACGATTTACCATGAAATGTAATTTTTGACAATTTAAGATGATATTGTTATCCTCACATCTTGAAAAAATATTTTCAACATTTAGAAGGTATCCCAAAAATGTATCCCCAAATATGGAGATGTTATCCATAAAGACCTCTACATAATCCCCCTTAATGTCATGTATGATTCCCATCATGCACCGTTAGAAGGTACCATAATAATTACATTACCCAAATGAAATACTCTTGGAGGATGAAGTGAATAATGTATTGGTGATGGTTTTTTTCCTGAATTCATTAGAGATAACTCAATTCAATTATACCATGATAATCCATCTTGGATGAAGTATAATTGATGAACTATCACTCACATGAGGACTTGACTAATAAAGGGAAAAGGGAAATGACATTTATTAGTATATGAGTGGAGCTTCTTATAGTCAATGAAAACTCTAAATACACTACTAAACCATGTGGTTAGAAGGTGACATTCTACATTTGGGATCATAGTGATTATATAATTCTTTGGGACAACTTGAATTGGGATTACCCAGTAACTCTCAGAAATGGTTAGATGATACCCAATTTTAATGATATAAGAAGTTATTTCCTTACCACATTCATAATATTGGAGTAGAGTCTCCACTAAGGTTGACGGCATGGTTTCACATTGGATTCAAGAAAAATCATATGAGTTTCAATTGGTGGGATAATCCAATGAATTTCATAATTGGTCCATCGTATTTCCTTGTTATGATTTTCTGAGACATCCTCAAGCATCCTCTCTAGATTGGAATTAATATAAAAATAATTTAAAGTAATAAAGTCTCAATATTCCCATATGAAATCATTATTGAGTGATAATGTTAGGACCTTAAACTCAAGATCATAATGGTTATCACTTTCAATAGAAGGATGAGAAATTTTATTGAACACAATTTCATTTTCCAAATTTCATGATAGATTTTGTTTCTGGTGAATAGAATTTTCATCCACTAAATTGGTCAGATCAGTTTCATGGAAGGGAATAGAATCAATGTTATTGATTTCACTAATGGTATCCTTCATTGTTGATTTGAGAAAGCCATAAAATAAGCTATCTGAAAGAGGTTCATGGTAAGGAGACAAATTTTTCTCATGTGAAAAAAGGAAAATCAATATATTGTTGATTTTAACATCCTTAAAAAAATCATTGATGTTCTCCTAGTTCACTATCAACATTACTTATCCTATTAACCTCGTGGATCTCTTTATCATCCCAAATTTTAGTTTTTTCATTGTAGATGTTCAGATCACCGCTCATGTTTCTAAAGGTTATTATCATGTCCCCACTCCTAACACGAATGAATAAGATGATTTCTAATGAGAAGGGATGACCATGGATGATGGGGGTTTTCTCACTATGATATTTGAATGGGTGATTATTAATGAAAATGAATTCATTAGGGTAAATGGAAATTTTAATGTTCACCAAAACATCATTTAAAATTTTCTTAGGATCTCGAACACTAGGATCTGTAAGTTAAAGAGTGAAAGATGTCGGTTGGAGTTCTTCTATCCCTAATTGAAAATACACAGAACAAGGAATGAGGTTCTCACTATATCCTATATTACAAATGGATTTGAAAACATTTTTCTCTCCTAACTCAATATTGATTTATGGACATCCTGGATCTTTCAACATTAGAGGAATGGTCCCATGAATGGTGGTACTCACATTAGCATCCAAATAGATAACGTTTTATATGAAAAATTCATTTTAAATGCGCACAAGCCGTTAAGGCACATTATGTATGCATGAATGGTTTTGGTTAGATTGAGAAGGGGAATGTTCAAGTTATCATAATATAATATTTTCTTTAAATTTTGTTTCAGTTTTGGTTTAAATTTTCCTCTCATTAATTGAGGAAAGTGAGTAGGTTGTTGGAGTTTTTGTGTTATTGTGGTTCCTTCTAATTCTTATTGTGGTTTTCCGAAATTTTGGTTGTTTGTCTATCAATTTCATGTGTTTTTAAATATTTTAATGGTTTTGGAATGGTTTATTTAGGTTTATCAATGTATTTCATTGTTTTTAAAGTAGTCACTACTTCTAGATTTTCATGAGATGTTTGGTTGTAACTGGAATCTCCACTCAAGGTCAAGGATGGCACTACCCACGTATCCTTGGGTTACTTTCTTGTTTTAATAGTATGTAATTATTATTTATGAGATGAGACTTATGAGTTAATTTTTTTCCATTTTTTTACACAACTATTCGAGGATTGGTAGTAGGACAGATTGTGTATGGGCTTATTCTAGTTGGTTTATTCAAGGTTGATACTTTGGATGTTGTATTGGTTGCTAGATTAGTTATTTTTACTAGATATAAGTGTGTTGGTATTGTAATAGTTTTGGTTGGAACTAGTTAAGGGTTAGAATTTTTTTTGGAGGGTATGGGGTTTTCCTTTGTCACGTAATTGATTTTTAGTGGGGATGTTGGTTATCCTTCCAACAAAATCATGGATGGTCATTATATAGTGGATTTAAAGTGTTTTGGTACTATGGATTATGAATGTTTAGTGCATTGACCTATTTTGGTGGTCCTCATAAAATTACATCATTAATGGAGGAGACATTTGGGAAGTTTTTGGTCTTGTGTTCATGTTTTCCACAAATTGTGCAAACAAGGTCAATAGTTTGAATTTCCGAGAACTTCCTATGATCGATCTCCTCGACCTTCCTAGTGAGGTAATAATGTTTTTTCATGAGACTTTCTTCATACCTAAGAGTGTTAATTCTTCCATATTTGGGTGTCTTTTCATATTAATGTGGTGTTCCCCATGTTTGGTTTTTTTGATACATTACTTCTATATACTCATACATCATTTGGGGTTTTTTAAATGTCCCATTACAAAACATGTAAATTAATTTTTTGATTCCAAGACCTATCCCTTTATTGAAAATTTGATATTTTTCATGGATTGAAATTAGATGGTGAGTTACCATATTGAATATGTCTTTGAACCTTTCCCAAGATTCATTAAATGACTCCCATTCTATTTCAAAAATGTTTTCATTCATGTTTTAAGTGTAATTTTTTCTAACAAGGGAAGTATTTTTTTGTATAAACCTATCTGAAGTTTGTACAAGGAGTGGATTGGTATTGGTTTCAAAATTCTTTAAAAATTATTTACTCTAACGTTAAGAGATAAATTGAATAGCCACATCATTGTAACTCACATTGATATGGTGGCAACAATTTTACAAAAATTTCATTGATCTCCTTGACTTGAAGGTATGGAATTTATGACTTTTTAACACTGAAGGATTGAAGGTGGTATGTGAAATAAGTATTGAATACATATTGGGATTTTACTAAGGATGAATTCTTAAGGTAAGATGGTGAATTGGTCGATGTAGGTGTGAGGTACTCATTCATTGTTTGATTGACTGTATTACCCATGTTTTGGGATACATCATTAGGATTTCTATTTTGGTTCCCACCTGAGATTATGAGTGTGTCTCAATGAATACTCTTTATTGAAATGTGTTCAATTATTGAAGATAGATTATTTGAAATATTTGGACCCAATGCAAATAGTTCTTGAGTTCTACTTAACTACCCAACTATAAGGCCCCAGCCTTAAACCTTACTTGATATTGAGTTATTACAAGAATACACATTGAGGATCTTTTCAGGTTTAGAGTTTTGGAGAATTGGATCATAAAAAATGCATTACATTCCACATTTAAACAAAATGGTTACAAAAAAGATAGTATTCATTTTTCCTATCAACGAAAACATATTCAAAATAAAACAATGATTCTTTCTTGACACTTCCTTGACACTATCATCATATCATGTACCATTCCCTTGACCTATGAAAAACATTGCAAATACTTGGGATAAGCATAAAAAGATCAGTAAGGGATATAATAATATGTAAAGAAAACATGAGTACATATATACATAAGAATAAAATCAAACTTTACCCATAAAACATAAGCACTTTAACATACCTCATCAAATCATGAATAAATCATAGAAATCATAAGTCATAAAGGTATCTTGAGGCATTCATAACATTCTTACGTAGGGAGTAACCCTCTTAGTTATGTTTGGAATACCCATCATAGTATATTCCCTAAATCTCTTCGAAGAAACCTTAACGTTTAACTCCTTCGCATTACCCAATGCATTGGAGAGATATATCGGTCTCACCCACCCTTAGTTTATCACGGAACCATCCGTCTTCATAACAATTCCCATGAAACATAACATAATCATATCAAATAAAACATGCATAAAGAAAACATTACATTTACACATTTCAATCACAAGATATCAATACAACACATTGATATAATAAAAAAATTATCAAAACCATTTTCAATAACAAAATAAAAGAAAAGTAAAACATGGTATTTATTTTTCATTTTAAAAAAATGATGTGGCTTGTAGAGGAAGATGAAGCTCAAATAATGGTCACGTCGCTGGAGACGTCATTGTCGCCGCATACGTACGACAAAAAAACATTCCCTTTTGTTGTTTAGTAAACACTTCATATAAAAATATTCCTTTTGAATAAATGTAAAAGTCAAAGGGGTTTATACACCGTAGAAAAGAAAGTTGTGTTTAAAACAAAATACGCCTCAATGAAAGGAGTATGAGACGAAGTCCCATACAAATATAATTTTTTAAATAAAGTAGATATATTATTTGTATTCACTATATTTACATATAAATAAATTATAAATACAAGATAGTACATAATAATATCATGATATAATTTGAAAGTATGAGATTAACCAAAAGAATGGAAATTGGGTTAAGCAGTTCTCTTGCCTCGTGTCTGACATGACTCGATCGTTCTTTAAACTCCTGAATAATAAACTTGAGTTAATTTTTACATGATTGAGAACCTTTTTGAAGTTCATTATTCCTTTTATATCACTTATTACCATGTCATGAACACTATGTAATTATTTATGTTAATAATGGTTGTTTTGTTGATCATTGGTACTTGAGGCAAAAATAAACTCTTTATAATTACAAGTTTGTTCATGTAGTAAAATATCCATTAGATCCAGAATTATATAAATTATGTATATATCATATATATATATATCATATATATCCATTATATTCATGCATTTATAATATTACATACCATTTAGAGGTAGTAAATGAAATGCACCGTTCATGGAGACGGTAAGTCGTACGTACGCGTGAACGATACTTCCATTTCTATTTCATATTTAATGGAATTAAAACATAATGATACCTAATATTATTATAATTCCAGTTTTTTATAATATATAATATCACTAAATCTATCCTTTATACGTACCACCTATGGGATTAACGAATCAAATCACATTGAGGGGGCAGTACTCCGCACTTCCAAAAATGAAGATATCGCGTTTACACATAATAGAAACAATTAAAGTATGCCATAAATGAAAAACACCGAAGCTTAAGTAAAACATAAACATATTATATATCATATATAAATATAGTGACATTTTATTGGCCACCTTTGAAGGTGTTATATGAGTGTTGAACAATCATCGTTTCGTGAGGCAGAAATTTTCCATCCACAGAAACAATATGTTCTTTAACCATTAGATGTTGGTGTGTGTAAGTGTAGGTAGAATAATTCTTATAACAACATCCTAGTATATTTACTATACTAGTTATTTTTTAAAATAAATGAAAAAAAGTGTTTAGGGGGGTTGGAAAAGCAAAATAAAACATAAGAACACAAGAGAAAACACAACCTTTAAAACAGGTAAATCTTTTTGATTTGAGCTCAAAGGCTTCGTTGGGAAGAATAATGCCTAAATTGAGGCTTCTAGGAGTAATAATGGGATGTGGAGAGACAAAATGGGTAGGGTTTGGCCGATCCAAAGGCTTGAGAGGTGTGGATAAGGTGGTAGAGGTGGGGGCCTTTTATAAGAGGAGAGGAGGGGCACTCTTGGGAAGTAATAAAATGTTACTGTATTATAAAATGATTTTCGGATATAGAAGGTCGAAAAATTATATATTTAAAGGATAATGGGATAAGTGTTCTAAATCCACCCATACAATAGGTTTTTGACATGTGTAGATCTTATATTTTACATTATCTTTTCATTTTTTTTAAATCGTTAAATAATGAGGTAATCACTGCCTCATCATGGTGTCATGAATAATTTAATTTATTTAATGTCTAAAAATTATAAAAAAAATATCATGATGTAGGAAACCTTTCTAGATTTCTAATTATTAATTATAGTCAAAAATATGACTTGTATAACCCCATTTAAAAATTGTTTTAGTAAAACAACCCATGTTTGTGACATTTTAATTTTAAATTTAAATAAAACGTTTTTAATGTCATTTTCCTACCAAAGTGGCTCCATGGGGTCCCCAAGTTGACCCATGGATTTTCTTGGTCGGCCATGACAAATACAATAAGCATATCACATGTGTCTAGGTCATTTTATATTATTAAAACATTATTTTTACCTTAAATTACACTAATTACCTCTAATCGTGATTAAAAACATAAAAGTTACTATTCACCATAAAATTATTTTAATCCCATTGAACCACATTTTACTTCCTAATGACAACCATACATGTCAGATTTTTGAAATTAAAAACACAAAGGTGGTAAATTTTCATTTAAACGAAAAAGCAGTTTTTAAAGTACCGCTTAGTGGTTTCACTATTCATAAAAAATTGAAGTTTTTCAGAAAAATACCAAAACATCACCCTAAGAAATATTTGATATTCCGAATTCAAAAATGATGTCTATTTTACGAAATTCAAAACATATAATTTACATTAATTAATTTAAAAATTAATTCCCACTGTCAGAAGAAATAGCGTGTTTTTATGAAACAATATATAACAAAAGAATGACACTAGTTTAAGTCCAATTTCAAAGAAAAATTAATTCCAACGACCACTATTGGATTAAATGGTAAAAATATATTCTAATTTCACATTAAAACCAATTAAAAATATAATCTAACTATATAAATAAATTAGATTAAAAAGAGTTTTTGAATTAAAATGCATCATTTTTCACTATTCATTAAAAAATGAACTTTATCGGAAGAATACCAAATATTTACCCAAAGTAAATTTCAATGTCCTAATAATAAAGAATAAGATTATTTTGACATATAGATCTTATAAAATTGTCAAAAATTTGATTTAAAAAAGGTTTGCCACCAAAAGGCAGTAAAAAATCTTTTTAAAATATTAGTGTATTCCATGCTTAAGATTGGATTTATTCTCGTTTTAAGCCCCTAAAACACTATCTAATTAATAAATAGACATAGATAACTATATATATTATTCATTAATTACTTGAGATGTTACATCCTCCCCCCTTTAGAAAATTGCGTCCCCGCAATTTATTTACTTATCGAATAAGTGGGGGTATTTATCCCTCATAGCATTTTCTGATTCCCACATTGCCTCTTCAACCATATGGTTTTTCCACAAAACCTCTACTTTGTGAATTACCTTATTTCGCAACACATTCTCCCTTTAGTCAAGAATATGTACTGGTTTTTCTTCATAAGATAGACTCTCTTCCAACTGAACTACCTCTGGGCTCAAAACATGAGATGGATCTGGCATATACTTTCTCAACATAAAAACATGAAAAACATTGTGTACCTGAGATAAACTCGGAGGTAAAGCCACTCGGTAAGAAACTGATACAACTCTCTCTAGAATTTCATATGGTCCAATGAACCTTGGAATCATCTTTCCTTTCTTACCAAATCGCATCACACTTTTCCATGGTGAAACCTTGAGAAAAACATGATCACCTACCTCGAAAGATAGATCTTTCCTCCGGTTATCCGCATAACTCTTATGCCTGCTCTAAGTTGTCATCATGTGTTTCTGAATCAACTGAACTTTTTTCGGTCATCTCTTCTACCAATTCTGGTCCCATCAGCTTCCTTTCACCAACTTCATCCCAAAAAGCTAGACTTAGACACCGCTTCCCATATAATGCCTCAAACGGTGCCATCTGTATACTGGAATGAAAACTGTTATTATATGAAAATTCAACCAAAGAAAGATGTTAGTCCCAACATCCCTGATAATCCATCTAACAAGAACGTAGCATATCTTCCAATGTCTGAATTGTTCATTCTGACTTCCCATCTGATTGAGGATGAAATGATGTACTAAAATTTAATCTAGTACCCAATGACATCTGAAGGACTTTCCAAAAGATAAAATAAACCTAGTATCACGATCGGATTCAATGGAGAGGGGAACTCCATGTAACCTAAATATATCTTTAAGATTCAAACGGTAAAGTTGATCTACTGAAAATGTATCTCGTATAGCAAGGAAATGAGCAGATTTATTCAAGCGATCAACAATAACCCAGATTACATTATTACCTCAAGTTGTCTTCTACAATCCCACAACGAAGTCCATGGATATATTTTCCCATTTCCACTCTGGCACTGGTAAAGGCTGAAGCATCCCTTTCGGTAACTGCCGCTCTGCTTTAACCTACTCACAAGTCAAACACTTCACTGTAAAATCAACAATATCTCTTTTTATTCAATCCCACCAGTAATACTCCTGCAGATCTCTGTACATCTTAGTACTACCAGGATAAACTAAAAACGGAGAACTATGAGCTTCACATAACAACTCTCTCTTCAACTGTGAATAACAAGGTAAACAAAAGCTTTTCCCAAATCTCAAAACACAATCATTATCAATGTTGAATTCAGGAAACTTACCCTTCTGAACAAGCTCTACCTTTTTCTGCAACTCTTTGTCTTGCTTCTGTGCTTGCTTGATTCTGTTTGATAGAGATGATCTCACTGATACTTGGAACTTAACAGAAGAACTTCCTACACAAACAACTTTTATGCCAATGTTCATAAAATCCTTAACCAAAGTATCACGTTCCAAATGCAACATTGTTAATGAAGCATTACTTTTTAGACTCAAAGCATAATCCACTTTATTTGCTTTTCCCGGATGTTAATGAATTGTACAATCATAATCCTTGATTAATTATAGCCATATACTTTGTCTCATGTTCAATTATTTCTGAGTGAATATATACTTTAAACTTTTTTGATCGGTATATATTTCACACTTTACTCCATACAAATGATGCCTCCAAAATTTTAAAGTGAAAACAACAACAGCTAATTCCAAATAATGTGTAAGGTAATTTACCTCATGAATTTTCAACTAACGTGAAGGATAAGAAATTACCTGATCATTCTACATAAGGACACAACCAAGTCCCTTCAACAAATCATCACTGTATATAACAAACTCACCATTCCTGGAATGAAGCTCCAAAACTGAAGCATTCACCAATCTTCTTTTCAATTCTTGAAAATAATCATCACAATCTTTTGTCCAGATAAACTTAACACCCTTCCGAGTTAGCTTAGTCATTGGACTAGATAACCGTGAAAAATTTCTAACAAACCTTCGGTAATAGCCTGCCAGACCAAGGAAGCTATGAATCTCAGTTACATTTTTGGGTCTTGGTCATTTTTCAACAACCTTTGTTTTTGCAGGATCAACAGTTATCCCATCTTTTGAAACAATGTAACCAAGGAAAGAAATTTGTTGCAACCAAAACTCACACTTCTGAATTTCCCAAATAGTTTCTTTTCTTTTAAGGTTTACAAAATAACCCTTAAATGTCTTTCATACTCCTCTTTACTTTTAGAAAACACCAAAATATCATCAATAAACACAACCACCATTTATCATTTGATTCAACTGAGCCATCGCTACAGTAAACTACTAAATTCTGATTCCGACCATCTTTGGTTGCTGATTCGGAAGGTTATTTCCTTCTATATGTCTTCCTAGAACTGCTTCCATGTTTCCTCTGTGGAAAACCATTCTGAACAAACATGTCTTATAAGAAGCAACATAGTAATCTTCCAATACTATATCATTTCAATTTGACCATAAAAAAATATTTTTGGATAATCATTTAATAGAATTCTGACTCCTAAAGTTATCTAAACCGACGCTCTGATACCAACTATAAGGCACATCCTTAAACCATACTTAATCTTGAGTTATTACAAGATTAAACATTGAGGATCTTTTCAGGTTTAGAGTTTCAGAGAATTATATCATAAAACATGCATTACGTTCCACATTTAAACAAAATGGTTACATAAAATATAGTAATCATTTTTTCCATCAACGGAAACATATTCAAAATAAAACATGGATTCTTTCTTGAAAATTCTTTTACACTATCATCATATCATGTAACATTCCCTTGACCTGTGAAAAAAATTTCAAAAACTTGGGATGAGCATAAAAAGCTCAGTAAGGGATATAAAAATATGAAATGAAAACATGAGTACAAATATACATAAAAATGAAATCATACTTTACCCATAAAACATAATCACTTTAACAGACCTCATCAAATCATGAATAAATCATATAAATCATAATTCATAAAGGTAACTTGAGGCATTCATAACATTCTTACATAGGGAGTAACCCTCTTGGTTATGTTTGGAATACCCATCAGAGTATATTCCCTAAATCTCTTCAAAGAAACCTTAACGTTTAACTCCTTTGCGTTACCCAATGCATTGGATAGCTATATTGGGCTCACCCACCCTTATTATACCATGGAACCACCCATCTTCATAACAATTCCCAAGAACCGTAACATAATCATATCACATAAAACATGCATAAAGGAAACATAAAATTTCCACATTTCAATCACAAGATATCAATACAACACATTGATATAATAAAAACATTACCAAAACCATTTTCAATACCAAAATAAAAGAAAAGTAAAACATGGTATTTATTTTTCATTTTAAAAAATGTTATGGCTTGTAGAAGAAGCTGAAGCTCAAATAATGGTCACGGCGGCAGAGAAGTCGTTGTAGCCACATACGTACGACCAAAAAAACATCCCCTTTTGTCATTCAATAAAATCTTCGTATAAAAAGATTCACTTTGAATAAACATAAAAGTCAAAGGGGTTTATACACCGTATAAATGAAAGTTGTGTATAAAACCAAATATGCCTAATTGAAAGGAGATTGAGACGAAGTCCCTTATAAAGATCATTTTTTTAAATACAGTAGATCTATTATGTGTATTCACTATATTTACACATAAAGATAGTTTAAATACAAGATAGTACATAATAATATCATGACATAATTTGAAAGTAGGTGATTAACCCAATGAACGGAAATTGGGTTAAGAAGTTCCCTTACCTTGTGTCTGAATTGACTCGATCGTTATTTAACCTCCTGAATAATAAACTTGAATTTATTTATACTTTCTTGAGAACCGTTTTCAATTTCATTATTCCTTTTATATCACTTATTACCATGTCATGAACACTGTGTAATTATTTAAGTTAATAATGGTCGTTTTGTTGATCATTGGTACTTGAGTAAAAAATAAACTCTATATAATTACAAGTTTGTTCATGGGGTAAAATATCCATTATATCCAGATTTATATTAATTATGTAGATATCATATATATATATATCATATATATCCATTATATACATGAATTTATAATATTACATAACATTTAGAGGTAAGAAATGAAATGCACCGTTCATGGAGACGGTAAGCCGTACGTATGCATGAACGCTACATGCATTTATATTTCATATTTAATGGAATTAAAAAATAATGGTACATAATTGTATTATAATTTGAGTATGGTATCATATATAATATCATTAAATATATCCTTTATACGAACCACATATGGTATTAACGAATCAAATCACTTTGAGGGGGCGGTAGTCCGCACTTCCTAAAATGAAGATATCCCATTTACCCATAATGGAAACCATAAATGTATGCCATAAATGAAAAATACATAAGCTTAAGTGAATCATAAACATATTATATATCATATATAAATATAGTGACATCTTAATGTCCACCTTTGAAGGTGTTATTTGAGTGTTGAACAATCATCGTTTCGTGAGGCAGAAATTCGCCATCCACAGAAACAGTATGTTCTTTAACCATTAAATGTAGGTGTGTGTAAGTGTAGCTCTAATAATTATTATAACAACATCCTAATATATTGATGATACTGGTTTTGTTAGAAAAGAAATGAAAAAAAAGAGTTTAGGGGGGTTGGAGAAGCAAAATAGAACATAAGAACACAAGAGAAAACACTACCTTTAAAACAGGTAACTCTTTTTTATTTGAGCTAAAAGGCTTCCATGGGAAGTCTTCTGCCCAAAGTGAGGATTATAGGAGTAATATAGGGATTTTAAGAGAAAAAATGGGCAGGGTTTGGCCGATCCAAAGGCTTTAGAGGTGTGGGTAAGGTGGTAGAGGTGGGGGCCTTTATAAGAGGAGAGGAGGGGCACTCTTGGGAAGTTATAAAAGGTTACTTTATTATAAAATGATTTTCAGATTCAGAAGGTCCCAAAATTATATATTTATAGGATAAGGTGACAAGATTTCGAAATAAACCCATCCAATAGGTTTTTTACATGTGTAGATCTTATATTTTACATTATCTTTTCATTTTATTTAAATCGTTAAATAATGAGGTAATCGATACATCATCATGGTGTCATAAATAATATAATTAATATAATGTCTAAAAACTAAAAAACAAATATCATGATGTATGGAATCTTATTATCTTTATAATGAATCTTTATATTCAAAAATATGACTTGTATGACCCCATTTAAAAATTGATTTAGTGAAACAACTCATGTTTGTGACATTTTAATTTTAACTTTAAATAAAAAGTTTTTAATGTAAATTTACTACCAAAGTGGCTCCATGGGGTCCCCAATTTGACCCGTGGATTTTCTTGGTCGGCCATTACACATCCAATAATGGTAGGACATGCTTTTAGGTCATTTCATATTATTACAACATTATTTTTACCTTAAATTACACTACTTACCTCTAATCGCGATTAAAAACTTAAAAGTTACTATTCACCAAAAAATTATTGTAATTTCATTGAACCACATTTTACTTCCTAATGACAAACATGTATGTCATATTTTTGAAATTTAAAACATAGAGGTGGTAAAATTTAATTTAAATGAAAAATCAGTTTTTTAAGTACCACTGAGTGGTTTCACTATTCATCAAAAATTCATGTTTTTCAGAAAAATACCAAAACTTCACCCTAAGATATATTTGATATTCCTAATTCAAAAATGATGTCTAATTTACAAAATTCAAAACATATAGGTTACATTAATTAATTTAATAATTAATTCCCACTGTCAGAACAAATCGCATGTTTTTATCAAACAATATATATCAAAAGATTGACACTAGTTTAAGTCCAATTTCAGAGTGAAATTAATTCAAATGACCAATATTGGATTAAATAGTAAAAATATATTGTAATTTAACTTTAAAAACAATTAAAAAGATAATATAACTATATAAATAAATTAGAATAAAAAGTGGTTTTGAATTAAAATACAACATTTTTCACTATTCATTAAAAAATGAACTTTATCAGAAAAATACCAAAAATTTACCCATAGTAAATTTCAATGTCCCAATGATAAATAATAAGTTTATTTTGACAAATAGAGCTTATAAAATTGTCAAAAGGTTGATTAAAAAAGGTTTTCCACCAAAAGGGAGTCAAACAATCTTTTAAAAATATTAGTGTATTCCATGCTTAAGATTAGATTTGTTCTATTTGATATTTATTCCAACTGATTTAACATTTATTTTCATGATTGGATTTATAATTATTTCAATAGATTTTTGAACAAGGAATTAATTGTAAATTTTAGTTGAAATTAATTGGTATAGATTTTGGAAATGAACCACCATTCCCAATGGAATTGGATGTTGGGCTATATTTGGAAATTGATCAAAATTGTGAAATTATTTGATGTTTAATTTTATACGAGTACATTAAATTGAATTTATGGAACCCTAATATTATTTATATTTTTAAAATTAGTGAATTGATGAAAAATTTACATTTTAGTTTTCAATGTGATTTTGAATTTTCACAAGGAATTGTGGGAAATCAAACTGTGATTAACGACTGATTTGAAAATGATAATATTTTCCATTTTTCAATTGATTGATTGATTGAGAAAAAGAGATACTGGCTAGTTTGTGGGTTATTTAATACAATCTTACTTGGATGGTAATTCTTTTTAAATGAATTTAATATGATAAATCTAACAAAAAATATGTTTGGTTGATCATATTATTGATATAATGTTTATGAGTCCTAATTGTATTCATCCCAACAGAATTGTGTACACATATTCCTTGATCATTAATATGATACTCCGAGACCCCTATATATAGAAACTATTATACAAAAGGGAAGATTACTAGGGTGCATATTGTGTCTTATTTGTTAACAAATGAATTTTTTGTGAAATTTATTTACTCACACCTATTATTTATATACACTATCTTATAGAAATTTATTTCATAATACATCTTTTGATTTTTTAAATAATTTTAAATGAAAATATTTTTTGTTCAAAATATTACATTGTACTGCCATATATGTTTTGTTTTAAATTTGAAGCATTAATTATTTTATTATTATGTAATCTTATTTTGGATCACCTGGGGAGACCCTACTCCAATTTTATCAAACTCCCTTTATTTACCTTTGGGAATTTGTATATTTTATTCTTCCATGTATATGTGATGGGAATGTTCACCTTGGTGGAGGTGGATGTGCATGATCCCTTGGGGCTAGGAGTGAGGAGTCCTTTGGAATGTTGAGTTTATCTTTTCTACTTTTTAGTGCTTTGATGATGTAATATTTGGGTTGTTTATGTACATGTTTTTTTCTATACATTCTTTTAGTAGATTATTTGTGAATATTGATATGTATATGTTATATTTAGCTTTTTATTATGGGAAATTCCTTCCCATGTATATTGTATGTTGTTAGGTGCAAGGTACCAACCCATTGGAGTAGAGAATACCCTTTGGGTTATGTCAATGTGAGATTGGGTATCAATTTTCTAGGGTATCTAGACTGGTCCAGGAAAAATTAATTTTAGAGTACTAGGGATTTCAAGAAAAATCATGAAAAAGTGGGATTAAACATGTAGGTTGGCAATCATTCATTGATATCAGTACATATTTGGAGATCTTGTTAGGACAAAGCATGTATATTTTGAGTGATTACATAGAATGTTATCATCCTAATGATCCTTAAGTTTTCATGGGAAATCTAGGAAATTTGTCTTGAGGAATAATAAATTTTCATCCTTTTTATTTTGAAAAACATAAAATTCATATAATGAGCTCTATATTATGGGATTAACATAACTTTTTCATTGTTTGAGTTATTTTATTTGGGTAATATTCTAATATCTTCTATGTTTTTTGCTAACATTGTTTTCCATCATGAATATGAGAACTAGTGTGAATATGATCTAGGAGGAAGATGTTGGTGATGAAGAGAAAATGAATCATATCATAGACAAAAATCTCATTGATATTATCATGTGTTCTATCCATGATCAGGGACAACTATATATACTCATTACTTCTCAGTATCCCATGGTGAAATCATGGATAGATAAATATAAAAATCAGTCTTCAGACTTCCATGACAAGAATCCCACATATTTTTAAAGATCTAGTGTTTTTAAAGAGACTTTTGACTATATGATAAATATAGTTATTCTAATTGAGTTCTTTTATACTCCCAAATCTATTGTGTAACTGTTTGATACAATTAAACTATAGGTACCTATCTGAAGATGGTGGGATTCTATGGTTGTTGAGAAGAATCCTAAGGGTTTAGAGTGGAAGTACGTTAGAGTTATTTTCATTGAATAGTTATATATAGAGTCTATGTGGATTTATATGTCTATGGATTATTCATAGTCATGTAGGATGACAGGACTGAGAAAAAAATATGAAAATCCTTTTTACAGGATTTCCCATTTTTATCTTGAGATTGTATCAAAAGAGAATAGAAATAATTGAATTTTTGAGATTTAAATTCTATTTGATATTCATTATATGGATTCATTTTCAAATATATATTCATATACTAATGTGTTGGATATAGTGTGGATGGTTGATCTTGATCTACCTGGTAATTCATGTTTTCTGTGAGTTCTTCTTCCTCCCAATGGTAGTTTTTTGTGTTCCCATAAAGGGAATAGAAATAGTGATGAGTCTCATGGTGGTTATAGAAAATGAGGGTCTTCTAGAACATCTAATGTACCTAGTAAAGTCCATTTATCTGACTTCATGTGTTGACTATTGATGCATTCAAAGTGTCTTTTCAAAGAGGCACCCAAAATTATCAACAGATGTGTATGTTCATCAAACTTGTATAAGATCCTCTATATAATTTCATCCTTACATAGTGAAACATTCCCATCAATATAGAAAATAATATAGTGAAAACATATGGTTCAATATCTAATGAATCTTGGCCATATACATCAAGAACGATGATTTATAACACAATGTGAGAATCTTTAGAGGAACAAGATAAGGTTTTAACAACATTGAAAGGTACAATCATAATAGATTCATCTGTAGTGGCTAACTTATTTATTACTGGTGAATCTCATTCATCTATATCAACTCATATTGTGAACCTATAAAATATTCTTGTTCATATTTTTCATTATGTGATGGGTATTAGCACACAATATGAAAAAATTAGATAGAATGATCTCTATTGTACTAATTTTGTGTTATTATTATCAGTTATTTATAATACTTGGGATTTTATTTTTCTTAAAATGACACCACCTTATTCCATTCATAGGAAGCATTTTATAACATCTAATGCGATTTAAATTGATTTTTTACATTGATGGGTCTCGTTTACAACACTTGATGTTGTCTTACATATATTATAGGGAGAATGATAACTGAGGTGAAGTATAGAATTCCATTCAAATCCTATGTTTAGTGAAGTATTATTAATCTTATCTTTTGTTTTAGGGTGATAAAATTTGAATAATGATCTCCCTCAACATGTTATTGAGTAGCCAACTATTTTTCCTTTTGAATTACTTAGATCCCCATTGGTAAGGGATGTGTGGTTTTCTATTGATGTAGTTTATTGTACTAACTAGTGTCTATGTGGCATCACCCAAAATTTACACATGTTTTTTGGGTTAAGTAGTCACTTGTAGTGTATCTTGGGTTATTGAATCCTTAAAGACCTATGAATAATTTGACAAACATATACATTATAAGGATTATTTATGTCATTTAAGTGTCCCATTTTGGGTTTTATTATTGGTTGTATTACTAGATAACTAAATATTTATGTTAATTCATTTTAAGGGAATGAGTTGATCCTCGGTTATCTGTTTGGAATGGACTAGATGAATTCCATTTTTTAATATTTCAATTTCATTAACTCAAGAAAGACTCATTCATTGAAATCAATGTAACCACATCACTTATTGGGTTAAAACCTTCACATACAAATTATAATCACCTACAAACTTGGAGGATTATATTTATGAGAACTCTTAGGTAATGTTTCTTATTATAAAATGAAAAGTTTGGTGATATAATTTAATAAAGAAGATGAAGAGAAAATATCATTGAATAAAAAAATGAAAGAAAAGAAAATTTTAAATTATTGTTGAGTAAGAAATATAACCTAATCCATCCCCATTATAATAACATGGGTCAAAACATAAGAGGGTTCACCCTCTACTGATTCCATTATATCAATGGAAGTATGATGCAGACATGTGAGGGATTAATTGAAGAAGAGAAAAATAATAAAATACAATCACTCCAACGTTGTGTGAAAACTTTAACAAGGTTTTGTGGGTATAAATTCCCATAATGAGAAAACGGTATAAAAATTATAAAAATAGGAATATAATAATTGAATATGAAGATATTTCATTTAGAAAATAAGGTGGATTTAAGGAACATACAATTGAATAATTGTGATTACAACATCAAATTGGAAGCATAAAATTTTAATGAAACAAAGCTAAACTATCCAAAATACATTCACAAAAACTACCTCAAATGTGAATTTGAAGACGCTTGGGTCGGTCTTAATACTATCCACATCTCCTAAATTAATGCTGATAGGCCTATTTTTGTGGAATGTTAAGGGACGGTTTTATTTTCCACCCATGACAAAAAATTTGATCCAAATTTTATACCTCCAACATATATGTCAAACAAGAATCTATATGGACTATCTTGTGAGGAACAAAGAATAAAAATATATATATAAATATTTCCCCTAAGAGAATGTAAAATTTCATCTCAAATATTTGATGGGATGACATGATATAATAAAATTGGTGGAATATTTTTTTGGGCCATAGAATCTAGACAATAATTTTTTCTTCAAATTGGGCCGCATGGAACTCAATTCAATCATTTGAATTAGCTTGGTCAACTATTTAATTAAATGTTCCACATAATTTCTTATACCTCTAGATTCATTTTTATAATCATTGGGAATGGATCTTGTCCACTATAGTGTTAATATTGGGATATTGTCTAGTTCACTTCACCCAGAATGTACTTGGTTCATGGCCAACTTTGGTGGTCTTCCAATGGGAATCTCCAAGTGCTTCGACAGGATAAATTGTTATTTATATAATGGGAGGCATGAAATTAAAATATTAAAATAAAATCAATATAATTAATTATTTTATATGTTGTTTAAAATTGTACCATGTAATAGTAAATTTTAAAAATGAAGTGAAATCATGATATGAAATTATGTTACTAGTGTAAAATTCACAAAATTAAAGTTTATTAATAATTAATCATATGAAAATAAAAATATAAATAATTAATATTAACCACATTAAATTGATAATCACACCCTAAATTGCATTTTTTATCCCGAGAAAAATTTATCTAAATAAAGACAAAATTCAAATCACCTTTTCCAAAAACATTTAAACACACAATTCTCACCAAATGACTTCATACTTAACAATTATGAAACCAAAAAAATTCATTTAAAGTAATCTATGTCTAAAGGCATATCTCAAGTCCACTCAAATTTTTTTGGTCCAAATCATCACTATATTTTATCCAAATTCAATTATGTATGATGGTGTGTTGTGCGTCATACAAGACGTGGGGTTCATCTTTATTAAAGGGAGAAATGATTAATGCACTAGGTTGAATCAAATTTTAATATAAATATTACTATTCATTTTTCATTGTGTTTCATTTTTTTCTTTTTTGTTGCAATTTTTCCATGGTAATTGAAATTCAACTCAATCATTTTGACCTTTGTAGTGTGACTTTTCCGATAACTCTCCAACTCAATGGCATTAGGGAACCAAGTGAAGCTCACATACACATGTATCATCTCTTCTTTAGTCAACAAAAATTAAATTTATATTACAATTAATAGAGATAAAATAACCAAATCTAGGAAAAAAACTATGGGTTCATGATCCCAAGTGCAGGAAGACACACATTAGGGCAGTCCATTGGTCGATGCGTACTATTTTTTCCATTTTTTAGATTTTTTTTGAATACCCATATTAAAATTAAATATTGACCAACCAAGTGAAATTTATTACGGTATCCCATGAATTGAAACTAATACCCCACAATCCAAAGTATGTGTGTTGTGATTTTTATGGATGAAAATATAAATGGTTAAAAATCACAATGGACAACCATAATTTCCAAAATCATTACTCATGAACATAATCATGGATTAAAATAATTATCTAGGCATAAATAATTATTTGAAATTAAATTTCATAGAATGAAATGTGTCTTAAAATATTCAATGTTAAATTAATTATTATTTCCACTCATTTTTTCCAAAATATTTTTTGAAGTATTCATTTGTTTTCTATGAACAAAAATGATATTTTTCATTTCTTCTCCCACAACATAAAATAACATGGTCCCTAGTGTTTAAATAATTTTAAAGTTAGAAGGGGTAGAGGTAGAGGAGTGTAGTTCTATAATGAATTTCAAATAGGAAACATGGATCAATGTCAACTATTTTTTGAATTCGATGTTCATGATACACATGTTTACTCTTTTAATATCTATGTCACTCAGAGAAGCCTCTAAAATGATAATAGTTTTTGTTTATAAACCTGTGAATTTCCTAAAATTCTCATTCTCAGTAACCCCTAAATCATACCCACCAAAACCATTAAAACATAATGGAATCCACTTGTAGTTCCTATAACAAAAAGAAAAAGAAAAAATAAAGGATAAAAAAACATACCTATAAAATTATTAATATAGAGAATAGGCTTGAGGTACCATAAGAATGATAAAAATAAACTATATAAATATATACATATATCTATATACACATATATTTAAAAAGAAATATAAAAAATTTATTAAACATATATTTAAATATATAAATGGTAGAATAACAAAACATTATAGGTCATAGGTAAGTGGAATATACACTCCCCTATCTCCCTTTGTTCATAAGTTAATGTCTTGTGGCTTAGACAGATGAAACAAGGTTGTCCCCAAGACCAACGATGTAGACTTATGAAAAAAAAATATTATAGTTTTTTCTTTTTTTTCTATTTTTTTCTTTTCCCATTTTCTACAATAGATATATGCACATATATATATACAAGAATATAAAATATGTATTACATATAAGAACAATAAATTAAATTTAACAAAAAAAATAACATAAAAATGTTTATGAAAATAAAATATGAAAATATTTTCTAAAATTTATTTTCTACACAAAAAAAAACAAAACAAATAATTATTATAAATAAAATAAAATAAAATTAATTTTGCAGCTAGGATGCCTCAGAAAAGTTCTTAGTTTAATGTTGATATCTCACCATGGACCATAAATCTATTTTTTCTGGTTTATGGGTTGTCTTACATAAGTCATCTTTTATTTCTAGTTTGTTGAATGATTCAATGAGTAGTTTTAACAGTTGACCATTTACATTGAATACATGACCACTAGTGGGATTCTGAATATATACTTCCCCATGTTGGTACACATGATACACTACGTAAGGATCTTACCATCTAGAGCTTAACATTTTCAGGTTTAAATAATGTTTTTAACTACACAAGAGAACAGATTTTCCTATATCAAAGTGTTTGACATTGACATTCCTAGATTGGTAGTCTTTAAATCTAGTTTTATTTATTCTTAAAATTTCATAAGAATCTATCCTAAGATCAACATGTTCATTAAGATATAATTTTATATTAGTTTCATCCAATGAAATGTCAGTGTTCATTTTTTTGATTTCCCCAAAGTTATTAAGTTCAATTTAAAAAATTAAATTTAATACTCTTCCGTAAAACAACCTATATGGTGACATGACTATGATTGTTTTGAAAACTATGTGATATGCCGAAATTGAATCCAAGAGTTTCTTGAACCAGTCATTCCTAGGGGGACTGATCATTTTTCAATTAATTTTTAATCTGTATTTTCACTAATTTAGAATGACTATTTTTTTAAGATGGTATAAAGTGTAACATTTATGAGACATAATATAAATATAAACAGGTGTCAAGAAGGTATGGTTGAATAAATCAGTTCCCTGATCACTAATGAACACTCTAGGGATTCCATGCCTAGAAAATGTGTTCTCTTTCAAGAATTAGATTACAACATGATGGTCATTGGACTTGGTGGGAATGGCCTCAACCAATATTATGATATAATAATCCACTATGACGATGTAGACTTATCTCATAGGGTTTGGGAAGGGTCCCATGAAATTAACTCCCCAACAATCAAATATTTCAACTAACAAAATGTTAGTTTGGGTGATTTGTTTCTTTTTGGAAATGATTCATAATTGATGGAATAAGGGATATATTAGGCACAATTGGTAAGAATATTTAGTGAGGTTAGGCATGTAGAAACCACATTGGGGGACCATTATAGTAGTTTTTATTGTGGAAGTGTGGACTTTACATGACTCTTCATAATAGAATTTTAGAATGGAAATTTTCTCAGACTCTGGAACAAATCCATTAATCATTTGATCAGGAAAGAATTTGAAGAGTTATTGCATAAAGGAATTTCATCTTATATTTCGTCTCAAGTAATTTTGGAATTTCACCATTAACCAAATAGTTTTTTATGTTAGAATACCATGGTTAATAACACATATATAGAGGTTCTTATGGGGAAATGAATCAAACACAGAAAGGTGATGTGAGTTTTTGTTGAATTCCATTCTAGAGAGATGATTAGATACAACATTTTCAACAAATATTTTATCCTTAATCCTTAAAAAAAACACTTGAATAAAAAAGAGCCACCTAATAAATATAGGATTGAAATATTTTTTTTTATAAATTTTATTTCTGGGCTAATTTTTTGGTGAATACAGTGATGGGTGATCCTAAGAGATAGTAACTGAATTTCCATAATTTAAAGATAAAAACAAGTAACTCTTTCTTACAAGTGGTGTAGTTGATTTGTGCATATTTTAAATAATTTCTCACATAAGCAATGAAAAATGAATTTTTCTCCCACCTTTTCCCAAATAATTCCCCTATAATGAAGTCACAAGAAAAACACATGAGTTCAAATGGATGATTCCCATTTGGATCTTTAATTATAGGAAAAGATATAAGAGATTAATTGAGTGAGAATAATGATTCCAAAAAATATTATTTTCCATATAAATGGAGTATATTTCATCAAAATATCGCAAATTGATTGAGATATAGTGCTGAAATATCTAATGAACATTCTGTAGAAACAATCATGTCCTAAAAAGGACCTAACTTCCATGATATTTATTGGAGAGGGAAGGTGACAGATGATATCAACAATATCCTTACCAACTTCTATACCTCTATCAAATACAATTTTTCACAGAAACAAGTACACTATTTACCATGAAATGTAATTTTTGACAATTTAAGATGATATTATTATCCTCACATCCTGAAAAAAACCCTTTCTACATTTAGAAGGTATCCCAAAAATGTATCCTCAAATATGGATCAGTTATCTATAAAGACCTCTAAACAGTCCCCTTTAATGTCATGTAAGACTCCCATCATGCACCACTAGAAGGTACCAGAGGAATTAGATTACCCAAAGGGAATACTCTTTGAGGAAGAAGTGAATAGTGTATTGGTGAAGGTTGTTTTTACTGTATTCATTAGAGATAACTCAATTCTATTGTACACTAATAATCTATCTTTGGTGAAGTAGAATTTATGACATATCACTCACAGGGGGACTTGACCAATAAAGGGAAAAGGGAAATGGTATTTATTAGTATATGAGTTGAGCTTTTTATAGTCAATGAAATCTCTCAATCCACTAGTGAACCATGTGGGTAGAAGGTCACACTCCACATTGGGAATCATAGTGATTATATATTTCTTTAGGACAACACGAATTGGGATTACCCACTAACTCTCAGAAATGGGTAAATGATACCCACATTCAATAATATAAGAAGTTATTTCCTTACCACATTCATAAGATTGGGGTTGAGTATCCACTAAAGTTAATGTCATGGTTTCACTTTGGATTCAAGAACAATCATATGAGTTTAAATGGGTGGGATAATCTAAAGAATATCAGAATTGGTCCATCACATTGCATTCTTATGCTTTTTTGGGACATCCTCAAGCATCCTCTCTTGATTGGAATCAAGATAGAATGAATTTAAAATAGGAAAGGCACAATATTCTCATGTGAAATCACACTTGAGTAATGAATGTAGGACCTTAAACTCGTGATCATAATGGTAATCACTTTCAATAGACGGATCATACATTGTATTGAACACAATTTCATTTCTCAAATTTAATAATAGATTTTGTTTCTTGGGAATAGAATTTTCATCCCCTAAATTGGCCAGATCTGTTTCATGGATGGGAATACACTAAATGTTATTGATTTCACCAATGGTATCATTCAGTGGTGATTTTATAAAAACATCAAATAAGCTATCTAAAAGAGATTCATGGTAAGAAGACAAATTTCTCTCATGTGAACAGAGGAAAATCAATCTATTTTTGATTTAAATATCCATAAAAATCATTGATGTTCCCCTAGTTCAATGTCAACATTACCTATCCAATTAACCTTGTGGATCTCTTTATCATCCTGAATTTTAGTTTTTTCATTGTAGATGTTCAGATCACAGCTCATGTTTCAGAAGGTTATTATGACGTCCCCACTCCTAACACAAATGAATAAGATGATTTCTACTAAGAAGGGGTGACCATGGATGATGGGGGTTTTCTCCCTATGATATATGAATTGGTGATTATTAAGGAAAATTAATTCATTAGGGTGAATAGAAATTTTAATGTTCACCAAAACTTCATTTAAAATTTCCTTAGGAAAATGAACACTATGATCAGTAAGTTAAAGAGTTAAAGATGTCGGTTGGAGTTCATGAAGACATAATTGAAAATACATGGAAAAATGAATGAGGTTCCCAGTAGATCCTATATCACAAATGGATATGACAACATTTTTCTCTCCTAACTCAATATTTATTTATGGACATCCTGGATCATTCAACATTAGAGGAATGGTCCCATGAATGGTGGTACTCACATTAGCATCCAAATGGACAAGGTTTTATATGAAAAATTCATTTTAAAAGTGAACAAGACATTAATGCACTTTATGTATGCATGAATGATTTTTATTAGATTGAGAAGGGGAATGTTCATGTTATCATAATTGAATATTTTATTTAAAGTTTATTTCAGTTTTGGTTTAAATTTTCCTTTCATTTATTGAAGAAAGAGAGTTGGTTGTTTGAGTGTTTTCTGTTGTTGTGGTTTTCTGAATTTTTGGGTGTTTCTCCGTCATTTTGATGTCTTTTTAAATATTTTAATGGTTCTATAATAGTTTATTTATGTTTCTCAATGTATTTACTTCTTCTTAATGTAGTCATTGCTTTTATATTTTCATTAGATGTTTGGTTGTAACTAGAATCTCCACTCAAGGTTGAGGATGGTACTACCCATGTATCCTTGGGTTCCTTTCCTGTTTTAAGGGTATTTAATTATTATTTATGAGGTGAGACTTATGAGTTCACTTTTTTCTATTTGTTTACACAACTATTCAAGGACTTCTAGTAGTACAAATTGTGTATGGTCTTGTGCTAGTTGGTTTATCCTAGGTTGATACGTTGGTTGTTGGATTGGTTAATGGATTAGTTATTTTTACTAGATAGAAGTGTGTTGGTATTATAAAGGTTTTGGTTGGAACTGGTTATGGGTTTTGAAATTTTTTTGGAGGGTACTGGTTTTTCCTTTGTAGGGGACTTCATTTTAATTGGGGATGTTGGTTGTCTTTCCAACGAAATCAAGGATAGTCATTATACAATGGATTTAATGTGAATTGGTACTATGGATTAAGAATGTTTAGTGAATTGACCTATTTTTGTGGTCCTCATAAAATTACATCATTAATGGAAGGGACAGTTGGGATGTTTTTGGTCTTTTGTTCATGATTTTCAAAAATTGTGCAAACATGTTCAATAGTTGGAATTTCTTGGAACTTCCTAAGATCGATCTCCTCAACCTTCCTAGTGAGGGAATAAATTTTTTTCATGAGACTTTCTTCATCCATAAGAGTGTCAATTCCACTATTGTTGGGTGTCTTATCATATTAAGGTGGTGTTCCCCATGTTTGGTTTTTTAGACATCACATCAATATACTCATACATTATTTGGTTTTTTTTAATGTCCCATTACAAATCATGTCAATTAATTTTTTGATTCCAGGATCCATCCCATTTTTGAAAATTTGATATTTTTCAGGGATTTAGATTAGATGGTGAGTTACCATGTTTAATATTTATTTGAACATTTCACAAGATTCATTCAATGACTCCCATTATTTTTCAAAAATGTTTTCATTCATGTTTTAAGTGTATTTTTTCTGAAAAGGGATGCATTTTTTGTATAAACCTATTTGAAGTTTGTCCTAGGAGTGGATTGATATTGGTGTCAATTTTTTTTACCAATTATTTACTTTATCCTTAAGAGTTAAAGGGAAGAGCCTCATATTTTCTATGTCACATTGATGTAGTGGGAACATTTTTTCAACAATGTCATTGATCTCCATGACCTGATGGTATGGAATTTATGACTTCTTACCATGGAAGGATGGAAGGTGGTATAGGAAATGAGGATTGAATACATATTGGAATTTTACTGAGGATAAATTACTAAGGTAAGATGGTGAATTGATCGATGTAGGTGTGAGGTACTCATTCATTGTTTGATTGACTATATTACCCATGTTTTGGCCTTCATCATTAGGATTTCCATTTTGGTTCACACCTAAGATAATGAGTGTGTTTCATTGAATAATATCCATTTAAATGTGATAAATTATGGAATCTAAAGTATTTGAAATATTTGGACCCAATTGAAATTGTTCTTGAGGTGTACTTGACTACCCGACCCCAGAACTATCCACCCAAACTAGACAGTTCGATTGGTCAAGAATATATGTGGACAATAGATAATAAAACTGAAAAACAAAATGAAAGGTGAAAAGATAAGCGATGGTGAGGTGAGAAATGATAAATGGGGGAGAATTGAACGATTTTTTAGTTTAATTGAATTGTTCCCTAGAAACTATGACAAAATTTGGTCTCATCCAAATTTACCAATGTTTTTAGGGTTCAGTGGTCACTTGTAGTGCATATTGGGGTGTCGAATCCTTAGAGAACTAATATGATTCATATAGACACAAAATTCAATGGAAAGTTTTTATATTTTGTTTAATAATTTTGGGTTGAATTTGAGTTGGATTACCAGATTACTAAATATGTAATTAAATTAAAATTAAGAGAATGAGTTTTTCCAATGTTATCGATTCAGTTGGATTGGATGTATTACTTTTTAGAATATTCATATTTCATTAACTCAAAAAATATTAATTCTATGATATCAATGTATCCTCACAACATACTATTTTATCATCTTTACATACACATCCAAATCACCAATACACTTATAGAATCATATTTATGAGAACTCCTAGGTAATGGATGTTATTAGTACATGAAAAGTGTGGTTATAAAATTAAATAAGAAAGAGGAAGATCAAATATAATTGAATGAAAAACTCAAATATATATGATTTTTAATTTATTATTGAGTAACAAATATCATCCAATTCATCCCTTTTGTACTCATTTGGATTAAACCATAACAGGATTATTCATCCATTGATTTTATTCTATCAATTGAACCAGGAGGTAATCTCATGGGGGAGGAATTGGAGAAGAGAAAAACAATGAAATAATGATCACTCCACCATTGTATGATAAATTTCCAGTGTGTTGTGTGAATAAGTTCACACCCTGAGAAAATAGAATCAATGTGACAAGAATAATAACATAATAAAATAATAGTATTAAATTTTATTAAAAATCAATGGTGAATTCAAGAAACATACTCTTGATGTAATGTGATTACAACATCATATTGGCAGCATAACATTAAAATGAAATAAATATCAATTATCCTTAACTGATTCACCACCATTATATTGAATAGAATGTTCACAATGCTTAGGGTGAGCCTAAAATTGTATAAGTCTCCTTAGTTAATGGTGGTAGGTCCAGGTGGTTGGAATGTTAAGGGAGGGTGGGATTTTCAACCCTTGACAAAAAATATGATCCAAATTTCATTCATCCAATAGAAATGTCCAAAATAACATTTAGATGGTATAATTTGGGTGTACTATAGAAGACACATATGAATTTATGTATGTTCTATGATAGCCTATAAAATTGAAGCCATATTAGTACTAGGGTTGGAGGAATATGATTAAATTGGTTTAATGTTTTTCTAAGGTGTAGAATCTGTCCTAGAATTTCATCTTTAAATTATGTTTCTACGAACTCAAATCAAACATCTACATTTTCCAGGGCCACTAGAAAATTAAATGATGGTAATGATGTCTTATATCTCCATTTCAATTTAGATTATCATTGTTCTAGGATTTTTTCCTCTACAGTACATTTATTGGGATGTTGTCCAGTTTTGTTCGCCTAGAATGTACTTTCTTCAAGGCCCATTTGGTGGTCTTCTAATGAGAATAAACTAGTATTCCAGAAGGTTAAATTGTTCATTATGGAATGGTAGTCCTAAAAATAAATTATGACAAATAAAATCAAGTATATTGGTTATTTTAGATGGTTTTGAAAAATTTACTATGTAATTGTTCATTTTAAGAATGAATTTCAATCATGATGTGAAATGATGTTCAGAGTGTAAAATGCACGAAAATGGTGGTTATGAATAATGGAGTAGATGAATATTATAATATATATAATTAATATTATCCACATTAAATGGATAATAAATATACAGTCATACTATATAGAACCTTTTGAAGTAAATTAATTGAAGGCTCAATTAGAATATCTATTATAGAAAGGCATTATACACCACAGTGTTTAACCTTTGTCGGTTCCTATTATCTTTTCTAATAATGATGATGGAATTCTTCAAAAAATTGTTGATTATCAAAAATTCAAATGTATAATTTTAATGTCAACAAATATGTTTCTGTGGATTGATTATATATTTAGCAGTTGAAATCAGGGTAGCTTATTTTGATGATCGATCATCAATATGTTGATCACTATTGGATAATTAAAGAAACATTCATTCAAAATACCACCTTATAGAGAAGGTATGGATATTATGAGTACATTTTCATGCCATTTTTTCTATCCAATGATCATTTAATCTTTATGCATTTGATGAACATGATATTACCTGATTATCTTGATACATTCTTAGGGGTCATTATGGATGAGATCCTAGACTACAATATGGATGAGGAGGATTATGCACATTATTTTAGAGTAGTTCTAGAATTATTATTGAAATCACCTACTTTATGAAAATGTATAAAAATGTGACATTTTTTATCAGGAATTGATATTTTGGGGAAATTTGGTCTCGTGAAATAGTATTTATAAAAATCTTGAGAAGGTGAAAGTGGTTACGACATGTGATCCACCATATAATTTTTTCAAGATTTAGATATTCATAGGTTTAGCTGGGAATTATAACCGGTTCGTAAAGGATTTATTGAAGTTGGCTTCTATGGTGTCTTATTTAACTTATAAGGGAGTTATCATCCCTTAAAATTATAAATTTTAGAGTTCTTTAATTTATATGAAATGTATTATGACTTCTTTACTGGTTTTGACTCTTCCAGATGCCAGGTATGGAGACATGGTTTTTGATGAAGCATTAGGTTCTAGTTTGAGATATTTTCATATAAACTGTAATCATGTGGTTGCCAATGAATTTCCAATACTTTTCCCACATAAGTAGAATTATCCGACTGATAACCTTGAAATCATAGCTATGGAGCTATAACATAATATTTTTCAACATTACCTTTTCAAATAATGGTTTATATTGTATTCCAACTAGACGAGATTGGGTAATATCATCTCTCAAAATGATTTAAATCTAAAATGGGGGAATTGGGTGGATTACCAAAAATAATTTGATTTTTAAATCTCTAATAACCATGGGAATTGGAATTTCATTGTTTATGCTTTGAGTAAGAAACATATGATCTATGACATGTTGAAATCATATGATGTGTGGATATTTATGGATCTTTCTGAAAAATTTCATATTGGTGTTCAAGAAACATAGGCTAAGGCATTCTTGGATAGTTTTCATTTGAACCCCACACTTATTAATATTATTCATCATGCACAACTTATTATTGATTAATTCCATGGTATTATATACTCTTTTTTTAATGGATATACCATTTATTGGTGTTCATTTTCAACATAGTGTGTTCAATGTTTTTTAACTGGTTTTTTGTAACCTTTCCTATGAAAAAAGTTGTGACGAAGGATTTACATTCTAAATAGTGTATGAACACCTAATAACCAAAAATATGGGTTATGACATGAAGCATTAATTCTGGTGGCTATGTGTGAAATGTTGTATTGTCAATTCTCTATCTCATTGTCATACTTTCCCACATGATAAGACCCTGCACTAGAGGCCATTGAGTTTCATCATCCACATTCAGTTCTATCATTGAATTTCTATGATATATCTATAGAATATTTTTTGGGTTTCAACATACCAAAATAAAGAAAAATTCAATATGGTTTGTGATCATTTGAATGTCAATGTTGTTTCACATTAAACCCCTTTATGAAATATACAATATTTAGTAGTTGGTAAATATCTATGTAATAGAGATTATTAACTTTAATGGACTCTCATATGATATAAAATATAATAGGGAACCCTATTTTACTTTACTCTTTTGGAGAGTCCTATAGGAGGCACTATGATCTCATATTTGTTTGATTATAGAATAACATCCATAGATAGATGATCAGATATATATATATATATATATATATATATAGATTATTGAGCATATGATTCATTCATGAATCCTCAATTTTGATGGATCTTGTGATGAACATTTTCAACTATTAATGTTTTCCTATAACAATAATTATCAACCCATAATAAGAATCACTCCTTTTAAGGCCTTGTATGGATAATCACTCAAATCATTAGTTGGTTGACCAGATATTAGTAAAGGTTTCATGGATGGACTAAAATTGGTCTAAGAGACGAAAAAAATTGATTAATTTGACTCATTTTAGTAGGTTGAAACCATAAATATAGTGTAAATCTTATGTTTAGAAATTTTATAGTCCTTATGAGTTCTTATTTGGTGACCATGTGTTTTTGAATGGTTCACCTTGTTTTGTTTATCGACAAAATTGGAGGAAAGGTAATATTTCTTCTTGTTTTTTGGGAACTTATGAGGTTATCAATAAGGTGGGGAAAGTGGATTAAAATTTAGAACTTCCACCAAATATTATTTCCAGACATAATGTGCTCTATGTATCTCATCTTTGAATGTATCATTCTAACACATCTCATGTTTTGAGCTGGAGTCATCTTAATATTGAGTTTGATTTGTCCATGATTAAGAACCAAGTCATGATATTTGATTCTAAAATATATATACTTAATTGGTGTAAAATAAATTTTTCTAGTTTTCTATGAAATCACAGTTACGATATGTATGAGACATTGGATAATTAGGGGCTCATGAGAGATTACTGACATCCTTCTTTTGATATAGAATCATATTGAAATGATTTATGGGGAAAATTTATTCAATGGTGGGGAGGTTTTAAATCCTATCACTAGTTCACAGGTACTCTTAAACAGTTATTCATTATCATTAAATGGTTGGGGCTTGTCTCGGGTGGTTTCAGGTTGATTATTGAATTTTATGGAAATTTCTGGGATGTACATGTTTGGCGCAGGTTTTACCCAAACTGTGCGCCCACCCGGTGGAAACCATATGAAATTGAATATTGGGGATTTTAATGGTTGTTTAATGGTTTGAAAAAATATGTTCCTACATTTTATAAATCATACTCCCTAGTTGATGAGACCAAGGTTGGGGAACGTGATTTTTCTAAAAGTGCCAACCTTCCCAACTAATGATGAGGATTGTTTTTTTCTAAAAAATGTTTTGAAAATAAGTGAGCTTCTATTTAACCCCCCAGATGACACTAACTTGTGAAATGAACATTTTATAGGTCTTGGAGGCTCCCCGGAACCCATCATGGCCCCTACAAACAAATTCTGTGGTAGATCGAATTGTAGAAGATCTCATTCGATCCCACTCTAGTAAGTGTTTCTCATCCCATTCCTTCTCTCCCTCTATCTCTTAATTTCTCCCATCGGTTATTTATATCATCACTTGTTTTATGGATATAAAAATAGTTGACTTGGATATTCAATCCTGGTTTTATTTCATTATCATTGTTTCTTTCTTCGGTAACTGGAAAATCCCTCTGTCGGTGTTGAGTTCAGTTACCATGATTAACAGTTCGTGGTTCCATTTTTAATTGTTGTAATTGATTAATTATTGATTTGATTGATTTGATTTAATTTTCATGAAATTTAATTATGATATCCTAATTAAATAAAAATTATAATTTGAAATAGAAATGGTATGGATTTATGTGAAAACATCCAATTCCAATGGAATTGGAAATTTTGATATATTTTAAAATTGATCTTAATTATAAAATTATTTGAATAAATATTTTATATAGTTTTTTTAAATTTATTTGATGAAAACCTATGCTTGGATAAATTTTTAAAATTCATGAATTGATTAAAACCCCATATTTTGTTTTTAAATGTCAATTGAATTTTGGAAATGAAAATGTGGGCCATTGTGCTGTGATTGATGATTGATTGGAAGTGAATGGATTTAACCCTTTATAAATGATTAATTGATTGAGGACATTTGATCCTAGGTAGTATGTGGGGTTCTTGGGAGATTCACTCTTGGATGGTAAAACCATAAAAATTGATTGATGATGAAAAAACTAACAAAAATAATGTTAGGTAGATCATATTACTAATGGAATATTGATGAGTCATATTCGTCTAGAGCCCGAGGGACTCGTTTACACATATTCCATGATGATTGAAATGAGACTAAGAGTATCCTATAAATAGAAACTATCATACCATATGGAATATGAATAGGGTTTTTATTAGTATTGATTTGAAAATAAATTTCAATCGTTATGAAATTGCATTACTCATGCTATGTGATTTATATTAAATTCTTTATTTGTTGAATTTATATAATCCATTCATTAAAATGTTTTCAATATTTTTAATTTAAAATTAGGTTTTTTTAATATGAATTTTTAAAAATAGTTATATATGTATTGAAATTGTAATACTTACAAGGTTCAAGAAATGAGAAGGAACCTTTGGGTGGAGGTGGATTTTATTGATATATTATGGTCTTGAGTTACATGTCCTTTGGGGAATTGAATTTATATTGTCTAATTTTGAGTACATTTTTGGTATACTACATGGGTTTTCGATATACCTATTTGGTTTATGGTACTTTCTCCTAGAAGATTTTTTGAGCATACAGATATGTATATATTATTTATTTAATTTTTTATGGCACGTTCATTCCCCTTTTTTATATTTTATGATGCAAGGTGCTAGTCTCCAACCTATGGGGATCAAGAACGACCTTCATCATTTTTCAATGTCGTCTCGGGTATCCGAGTACTGGGGTATCCGAGTTGGTTCATTACAAGAATATCTAACATATGATTACCCTTACTTTTTAGTCCCTTTACCTATGAAAAGTGATTACCAAATATCATTAGTATAGAATTAATTTACATATAAATACTCTTACTTATGAATTCAATTTCTTGTGAATAATAATTCCATAATCATCTTAATTATGAAACCCCTTATATATAAATCCAGTTACCAAAAACATTTTGTTATAAATGAATTCTCATAATAATTAAATATGATTATAGAATCCATTTTATAATATGACACACATGAAGAAAATCACTAAAATTTCATAAAAACTGATAATAATAAACAAATGTGGTCAAACTAAACCTCAAGAATAATTCCATATCTTATACCAAAATGTACATGACCTCCACTAAGTTTTAACACACTAAGGTGAGGGAAGAACTAAAATAAACCACTTTTCCAAATTATAAAGACCTTACTCACGACTTACTAAAACTCTCTAGATGAGAAATAAAATAGAATTCAATATCAATTTAATATTTAGTATGTAATTTCTCTGTCAAAAAAATTTTTAATCTAATTGGAACATTTAAACATCATAATAAATAGACAGAACAGAATATATAGAATTTAAAATCGTATATGATCAATAGATTCCATTTCTTTAGTAATTATATAAAAATATCTTCCACTCTATCATTCATATGACCATATGTGTCATCATTTATACTATAAATTTTTAAATCCAATGTGTAAGGTTGATGTTGAAAAATTAAGAAGCCATGATATTACATGGGGTTTTTATGATTAAATAAAATTTAATATGAGAATGATTTTGAAAAGTAGATGACGATGATGTTTTTTTCAGAATATTGAATCCAAGTTATTTTTTTTGAAATGAATTATGTTTTTTGGCTATATAAGACACACTTAATTTTTTATTTTTCTTCCTTTTGTATTAAAAATATACCCATTTTATTAATATAATATAATTTTGATAGAGTATGATGCCCTTTTAGATGATTTTTTAAGATAACAGACTATTATTTTCTAGATCATCCATGAATCTAGATTTTTCGAAGAACCATTATGAGTTTATATTATGTTTTTTAAAAACAATTTGGAATGTTGAGATTTTTTAAAACTACCCACGAATATGGAAGCTATTTTTGGTTATTAAAAGATTCATTTCTATGAAATGATTTTTATGGGAAGCTCTGTGCTACAACCAAAAACATATATATTTCCAGGGATCTATAATTATAACCTAAAAAATCTATGATTTATATTTGTGTGAGAACTATAATATTTTCTAGATAATAAATTTAGATGTTTTGAATCTGAAGATGTTATTGCAATATTTCAATGTAACAAAGAAGATGGAAATTTTAATAAAATTGACAATGTTTTGTTTTGGAGATTGAATTTTTATGTGATTGAATGTAGAGTTTCATCCATTAATCAATATCCACCACAAACACATATTTTTCTCAAAATGATATCTATTCAAGATGAATTTTCACAAATACATTACTATAATCAACTTATAGAGAATCAATTGATCTGAAAAAGATTAACTATCTATTTATCATTTATTTAGAAATATCCAAAATGAAAATGGATAGTACCAGATAAAATCCCCCACAAATAATAAACCTTATATGATTAAAAAATAATTCAATATCCAAAAATCAATTGCAGTATCCAATGTTCAACATAGAACATTCAAAAAATAAGTATCCATAAAATATCTTAATATAAACCAGATTAATATTGAAACCCAAAATTCAAAAAGATTCGATGACATATTATTCCCTGATAAATTTATCATTTATTCGAAATTAACATCAATAACTCATAATAACTCACTCCAAAATTGTAATTTTTCTATTCATAGAATCATTATAACTTGGTAATTATTTCCATTAATAACCTGAATAACTATATGGCTATAATAAAATATTATATTGTTTCAAAATATAATTATAACATTAATTATAAAATAAAATCCCATATTATTTTTTATCACATGATAATACTGGGATCCCAAAATAGTGAATGTCTTCCAAAATAACATTTATCACATAATCACCAAATCATTTTCCAATCCTAATGTTATCTATTAGATAAATCATATGTTCTAAAAATCAACTTATTCTTCATCCATAAAATTTTTTTAAATAAGAAAATAAAATTTCTTAATAATTAGGACTTTATATAGGCCAGTAGTAGGTGATAAACCTTTGTCACCCTTCTCTTGTGGGTTTGATTACTATGGCCCTAAAATATTTGACAAATTGTCTCCCATGTTGTGGGTTATCATTTTTATAAAAGTATATAATTGTTATACCATCACCTATATGTGATAAATATTTGCAAATAACCATAACATGTTTTATCCTCAAATTTTATCTTATAACATTCATATTACATCCCAAAAATAATAACCCATAAATACCACAAAAATAAAAGTCTCCAAAAAAATATAGTTAATCACCTTAAAATTTCATAGTGTAAATACTCAATAGGTTTTTGAATATGTCAAACTTATTATCAACCATAAAATTATAAATTGATGGCGATATCCATAACATGTAAGAAAAAATCATAATCTCAAATGTTGTATAAGCTATAATTTAAAACCATATATAAATAAATGACCTTATAACATTACATAATCATGATTTAATTCATGAATATCACTTTCCTTCACATGGATGATCTTCTAAGCTAGATATTTGGAAAATTTTCTCTAACTAAAACATAAAAAAATCATAACATTAAAAAAGTGGAAACTTCCAAAAAGTATACATTTTTTCAATAATCCAGTAGATTTAAAATAATGCTTAATTACTTTCATGAAAACTCATTGTTACATTAATAATTCCATCTTTAAGTCCTTATTCAAACATAATTCCCCTGAATAAACATTAAAAGAACATGGGATGATCATATAATTCATAGTAAGGGATAAAAAATAATGAAACCTATAGTCTATTAATAAAAATTAGACCCATTAAAACATTTTCATAATGTAAAAAATTTCACCACTAATATGTATTATATAATTTCCATTGAAAATATGGTTATTTCATACATTTTTTAGTTACAAACATACTATAAAACCCATATCATTCATAGTATATATAGAAAAGTGTGACGGTATATAATTATACATCTCACTGTTTCAAATGGAATAACGATATGGTAAAATTCCCTACACGTCACTATTATAAGTGGTATAGCCCTATGATTGTCCAACATATATTTTACACTTACAAATGGAATATCTATATCACTAAATTTCATTCCCAATTCATTAGAGGTTATAACGTAACTATCCATACTTGGATTATAACAGAATGAATCATCCCTTGCTTATCACATTCCCTCCCATCAAATGTACATGTACCATTATATAATCATAACATATAAGAGCTTGAAATTTTCAACCTTTCATTCATAAAATATCATTTGAACTTATAAATAATTTTAATTTCATCAAAACAATCAATCCATTTTTGAACCCTATTTTTAATAACAAAAAACCTCTAAACCTAAATGATTGGTTTCTTTTTCTTTTAAAAATTGAATACTTTTAAAGGAATATAAATATCAAATAATGGTTACCACAATAGACTTTTTTTTATATAAATTAAAAATAACACTCCTTTTATTTCTTTAAATGAATTCAAATCTTTCATACATAAAATAGAAAAAGAGATTTCTTTTTTAAATTTATTTAAATGAATTAAAAAAAGACATAAAAGACCTTTAAAATCTTTTTATTAAATAAACATATAACATAATATAGTCAAAATTTACATTGAGAAATATATTTTATAACTAAGTCATTAAAAATTAATGTTTTAATATACCACTTTGTAATATTTGGATCATAATACCCCTGAAGTAATTCTAAATCCCCAAGATTTTGTGAATTTTTTTTCTGAATAATTGTATCCTTTTTTATATTTTTCATTTTATTAAACTTTGATGATAGTTATTTTATATTAAATAATTATACATTTCATGCATTATACACAACACTATGTTAATCATCAATATAAAATAACATAAACTTTAGAATTATCTATCTTGAATACTGAGGTTATATTGTGTTACTTGTAACAAAGACTATCCTTAATGGCTTGCATAACATATAAGACTGAGGTTTACCTTACAATTATAAATTATTAAAATTTTATTATTTTTTATAATAAGTTATAACCTAGAAAATATATTATAGGTTATGAATATTATCAGTTAATTTAAGGAAAATATATTTTTTACACAATATAATATGAATTCCAAGGATACCTATTAATTATAAATGAATATGAAAGTCAATTAAATATAAATGAAAATATTATTATGGTCACAAAGTTGTTTTACCATAATAAATTAAATTCAATACAATTTAATATTGATATTAATTTAATATATATGTTATATATTAAATAATGTTTTTTATTCATCTAATAGATTGGATATACATAAGATAAGAACAAATCTAATTTCATGCATAAAATCCTATATTTTTTATAATGGTAGTTTTAATTATTTTTAGTGGAGAAACCATTTTTAATCCAATTTTTGGAAATTTCATATATTTAATATGTCAAAATAAACTTTATATTTGGATGATAAATATAAAAATTTGGTTATGTTGGTGTTTTTCTTAATTTTTCAGTATTGACTCATATTTAATGAGGAGTTGAAATTAATGAATTTTAATTCAAAAAATATTATCCTTTAATTTTTTTATAATGTTTAATTTTATTAAAAATTAATTTTACAGAATAATTATATAATAATTTTATCAATTAATAAAATATAGGTCATTGGAACAAATTTCACATTGATATTGGATTAAAAAACATATAAAAACATTGATTAATATATATTAAAAAAAATAATGTTGTCTCATTAGTGGGATTAATTTTAAATTATTTTTTTCCAATTATATTCATGGAATTCAAAAATATAGATTCTATAATTGGAATCAAAATAATTTATAATGTATAATATCATTGACTTAGTTTTTCAAGAAAAATAACAGGGAATGTGATTAAAATTAATGGCATCGATTAAGGATAAATTAAGCTTAATAAGCGAATAAACGATACCTTAATTCCCAAAAATAGACATTAATATGTCCAAAATACATTATTTAACCATATTTATAAACTATCATCAATTTTATTATATTTTCATAATTATTGGATTAACATAGAACATGAAAATTGGGGGTGTAATTCTTCCTTCAAATATTTACAAGAGTTCCAATTATCCTTCATTATTAAAGGCCACCACCTCTCCATCTTCTTCCGAACACTAAAAAATATTAGTTTTGGAAAATATCCAACAAATACACTTCCCAGAACAAATAATTTACTTCTAGAATCCCCAAATTGGATGACTATTTTCCAAGGATTCCTTTTGGCACAAACGAAAATGAGTTACCGAATTTAGAGGTAATGTCCTCTATCCGACCCATTTCTTTTATTAACCTTATACACCCCACCAATATATTTATTCAGTTATTGTAAAAAAAACATTAGTATAATATATATTATATGTTTTTTTCTAAGGTTTAAAAATTCACATGCACACACCTCCATCTAATGGATATGAAACAAACAATTTCTGTGTACAGTGAACTACCTCCTCACTAAACTATGATTGTTAAATTTTTCTTTCCACCTCCAATGGTAGAACTTATAATCTATGTTATATATATATATATTATATATTAAAATTTTTATTTATTTACAATTATGAATTAAATTTACAATAGATATCTTTTTTACTTTCTATTGGGTTGAAATAAGATAATTTTTTTTGAGGAAGTGTGGACAGTCACCCCCTAAAAGCGATATGATTCATTCATACACTACATGGAATGTGATGACTATGTGTCTAGTGAACTTATATGATATACATATTATTTTAATGATAATTTAATGATATTATATAAATATATAAATATATTCCATTTTCATTCTTTTTCCAACACGACTATAAAAACTGAAACATTTATGAAGATTAAGTACAACTTATCGTCTCCATGAATTGTATAATTCATTTTGTACATCTAAATTATCTATATTTTTATAATAAATATATAATGTATATACATTTATTTTATATCATGATATAAAATCTAGAATCATTATATAAGTATAAGGACTAATGATATAACAAATTAAGACACAAGTACAGAACAAAGTGAACATTATCTGACATAAAACCAAAACAAAGGATGGTTAACAAATATGTAATATAGGGAAATAGTAAAACAATATATTGTATTATATATAATATTATTTTTATTTAAAATATTTATAATATATATATACTAAATATATAGGTGTTTTTAATGAGTAGGATGAGAGTCAATACATAAGCTAAGGCGATTTCATCTCACTTTTTATTTCCATGAGATACATGTTATGATCCCCACTCATTCCTTTTGTGTGGTGGATCTACTCTAAATTACTATATACTATGTATATTATAATTATATTAATGGTTATTCATATATTAATTTTATTATCTATCTCTCATGATTTTTATGTTTCAAAAGTTACCAAATCGATGAAATAATTTTTTCTTAATTTTCATTCTTTGAGAATAATTTTTTATTACGCACATAGATTATATTATAAGGTGTATATAAATCCATTTGAAATGCTATATCATGAATTAAAAAAATTTAATCATATATTATTCTTCATGAATTGTTTTTCTTTTATAGAGTGTATGATCCTATGTTATCAAGTTATAAGTGTTTATTTAGACAATCTCATCGCTTTTCAAGATTTTTTATGTTTATGCTTCCTTTGATGAAATATTTTGATCCATATCTCAATAAAATTCATGATGTTTATTATCCTCTAGTTAATAATTATTTATTCATATATTTTTACCATTTCTTCCTCTCTTTGATACATAATATTATATAGAAGTCTTTTTTTAATAAATCCCAACATTACGCTCTCTTCAGTTAGAAACCTGTATTACAATAAATTCATATTTTTTTTAAAATAGTTTCCCATAAAATTATAATATTCTATAATGACAATTAAAATAACATTTGACCATTTTTTAATTTTTACAATGTTTTCAAATTTATGTTTTAATCTCTTTCAGAATGAGTAATTTTTCTACCCATTTTAACATGAAACAGGATAGTTCTTTTTACCTTATACAACATGTAAAGATTTATCCACCATAAATCATTTTATTATTCATTTTATTATTTCAATAATAATTTTTATGAAACTTTTTTAATATATATTTTCAATGTAATGGTTTTTAAAATGATTTCAAGCCTCATTTTTATGTTTTTAAATTATTTTCAATGAAATTTTTTTCTAAAAATTTTCATGATATCCACATTTACTAATACAATGTTTCAAGGGAATATATGATGAGGTTATTCACATGTTGGGTATGTGACAATGCAGTAGTACTTTTTGATATATGGGAGTACAATGATAAGATGATTTCATGAATTTAATTCTAAATTGTTGAATTTTCATCTTTCATATGGGTTATGATGTTAAAACATTATGGTCAGATTATAATAAACTTTTGGATGAGGGTTTTGTAATGCCCCGACCCCAGCTACCCAAAGTCGGTGTATTACTTCGTAACATTGGAATGATCATAAAAGATCAAGTCTCGAACAACCGATTAGTTTAGTAGCCTTGGAAACACTAGATACATTCATAAACGTTACATTACATCAAAAAGTGAAAAACTAAAATAAAAAAAGTCTCCATAGTCCACACTCATATCCTCTTCTAACTATCCTTGTAGGGCATTCATAAAATACTTCTTCACATCCTGTAAAATATTAAAACATTGAAAGGGGTGAGCTCAGATGCTTAGTAAGGATAACAATATAGCGGAAGCTTTCATCAATAAACATAAACATTTAAGGCAATGTATAACTAAAACAAAAGCCTTTTAAACTTGAACTTCAACATAATATGGCAAAAGTAAAATGAGATAATTCCATTCACTTCTTCACATGGATATTCTACTGGTCGAATAATCACATTCAATATCAATAACCACTTTTCATAATGAGGGAATGTATAATGCCAGACATTCTGAAACATTTCGTCAAGGCCTCGGCCAAGATGTCTAAAATGATTAAGGCCTCGGCCAAAACCATAAATAAAATTGGGAAAGGGCCTCGGCCAATTCCACATCTAGTTGTCTCATGAGACCTACCAATGCATCGAGGAGCTATAGCGGGCTCCACCCGTCACTTATTAAGTCAAATACATTCCTCATATGAATAGGTTTAAACATATCATAAACCATAACATAATCGCATCACATAAAACAAGCCTAAAGGAAACATAACATTTCCACATTTAAATCACAAGATATCAATACAACACATTGATATAATAAAAATGCTTTCAAAACCATTTTCAATACCAAAATAAAAGAAAGTTAAAACTTTGTATTTATTTTTCATTAAAAAAATGATGGCTTGTAGAGGAAGCCGAAACTCAAATAATGGTCATGGCGGCGGAGAAGTCGTTGTCGCCGCATATGTACGGAAAGAAAAACATTCCCTTTTTGTCTTTTAGTAAAACACTTCGTATAAAAAGATTCATTTTGAATAAACATAAAAGTCAAAGGGGTTTATATACTGTACAAAATAAAGTTGTGTATAAAACCAAATATGCCTCAATGAAAGGGGATTGAGACGGATTCCTTAAAAATATCATTTTTAAAATAAAATAGATATATTATGTGTATTCACTATAGGTACACATAAAGAATAAAAAATAAGACATAATAATATCATTACATAATTTGAAAGTAGGAGATTAACCCAAAGAATGGAAATTGGGTTAAGAAGTTCCCTTACCTTGTGTCTGACTTGACTCAACCATTCTTTAACCTCCTGAATAATAAACTAGTGTTAATATATGCCTTATTAAGAACCATTTTAAATTTTATTATCCTTATTATATCACTTATTATAATGATATGAATATTATGTAATTATTTAAGTTAATAACGGTCGTTTTGTCGATCTTTGGTACTTGAGTCAAAAATAAACTTCCTATAATTTCAAGTTGTTCATGTGGTGAAATATCCATTATATCCAGAATTATATTCATTATGTAGATATCATATATATGATATATATCCAGTATATACATTCATTCATAATGTCACGTAACATTTAGAGTTAAGAAATGAAATGCGCCGTTCATGGAGACGGTAAGCCGTACGTACGCATGAACGCTACTTTCATTTATATTTCGTATTTAATGGAATGAAATCATAATGATATAAATTTATAATATAATTACAGTATAATATAGTGTATAATACCATTTAATCCATCCTTTATACATCCCACATATGGCATTAACGATTCAAATCACTTTGAGGGGGTGGTAGTCCGCACTTCCTAAAATGAAATTATCGCGTTTTACCCATAATGGAAATCATAAAGTATGCCATAAATGAGAAATATAGAAGCATAAGTAAGACATAAACATATTATATATAATTTATAAATATAGTGACATCTTAATGGCCACCTTTGAAGGTGTTATATGAGTGTTGAACAATCATCGTTTCGTGAGGCAGAAATTCGCCATCCACAGAAACCGTATGTTCTTTAACCATTAGATGTAGTTGTGTGTAAGTGTAGCTCTAATACTTCTTATAACAACATCCTAGTATATTTAGGATACTGGTGTTGTTACAAAAGAAATGAATAAAAATAGTTTAGGGGGTTGGAGAAGAAAAATAAAACAAAACAACATTAAGGAAGACATTACCTCAAAATCGGGTAACTCTTTTTGATTTGAGCCAAAGGCTTCCTTGGGAAGAGTTCTGCCCAAAGTGAGGCTTCTAGGAGTAAGAGGGGGATGTTGGGAGAGTATTTGGGTAGAGTTTGGCTGATCCAAATGGCTTGAAAGTGTAAATGAGGTGGGATAGATGGGGGCCTTTTATAAGTGGAGAGGAGGGGCACTTTTGGATAGATTGAAATGTTACATTATTTCACAATGCTTTTCGGATTTTAAAGGTCCCACACTTATATAATTCGAGGCTAAGGTGATAAGGTTTCGAAATCTCCTCATCCAATAGTCTTTGGACAAGTGTAAGCCTTGGATTGTGCATTATCTTCTCATTTTATTTAAATCATTAAATAATGAGGTCATCGCTGCATCATAATGATGTCATAAATAATTTAATTTATTTAATGTCTAAAAATTATAAAAAAATAATTTGATGTAGGAAATCTTTTTATCTTTCTAATGAATATTTATAGTCAAAATTTGGACTTGTGTAACCCCACTTGAAAACTGTTTTAGTAAAATAACACATGTTTATGTCAATTTAATTTTAACATTAAATAAATATATATTAATGTCATTTTCCAACTAAAGTGGCTCCATGGGGTCCCCAAGTTGACCCATGGGTTGTCTTGGTTGTCCATGACTCATCCAATAGGAGTAGGACAAGTTTCATTCTCATCTCATATTATTAAAACATTATTTGTACCTTAAACTACACTAATTACCTCTAATCGCGATTAAGAACATAAAAGTTACTATTCACCAAAAAATTATTTTAATCTCATTGAACCACATTTTACTTCTTAATGACAACCATGTATGTCGGATTTTTGAAAATCAAATCACATAAGTGGTAATATTTCATTTAAACGAAAAATCAGTTATTTAACTACCACTTAGTGGTTTCACTATTCATCAAAAATTGAAGTTTTTCAGAATAAGGCAAAAATTTCACCCTAAGCTATAATTGATATTCCAAATTCAAAAATGATTTCTATTTTAAAAAATTACAAACATATAAGTTGCATTAATTAATTTTATAATTAATTCCCGTTGTCACAACAAATAGCGTGTTTTCAAGAAACAATTTATATCAAAAGATTGGCAATTGTTTATATCCAATTTCAATGTTAAATTAATTGTAATGACCACCATTGGATAAAATGGTAAAAATATATTCTAATTATACTTTAAAACCACTAAATAGTATAATTTATCACTATAAATTATTTTGATTAAAAAAGTTGTTTTAAGTAATTTTCACTATTCATAAAAAAATGGAAGTTCTCAGAAAATTACAAAAAAATCAACTTTGGATAATTTCGATATTACGAATACAAAAATGAAGTCCATTTTGAAATATAAAATTTCTATAATTTTAAAAAGTGGTTATTACTATTCATAACGGCTACTTTGATTAGTTACAGTGTGTTAGAACTCGATGTTGCGCACAATGCAAGCTATTACATTATTGAATTAGAAGCGTATCATGGAAGCTCGGGGTGTTACATTCTCCCCTCCTTCAATAAATTGCGTCCTCGCAATTTGAAATTTTTCTTTGTAAATAAATGGTTGAAAAGAGAAAATACCTTTGTGGAAAACCCACATCGGAAATAAGATTAATAAAATTTAGCCTTAATAAATGGGGAAGGGAAATGAAAAAGTCACCACCCAATTATGATCTCGATTAGGAGAACATTGGTGGCAATTAAAGACATATGATTGGAGGAAAAAGGTAAATATTTGTAGGGAGTGATTAAGGTCATCAACCACAATCAACTGTCAAATTGAGGGCCTCAAAGACATCAATCTATGTTGATTTAAAATATCATCAGTTCAACAAGACATAAGGTATTAGGATAACGCATTTTTTTTGTTTTAATATCCCTTTACTAAAGTTTAAGAATTAATTTATTCATTGAATAAGAGATAGGTATATATATATTTATGCTTGACAATTAGAGTTTCAACCTTCAACTCATCTTTCACTCAAAAGGGTAATAGAACTCAAAAATATTATACTTATCCTAATTGTATAAGGTTCCAAATGTTAACACATACCATTTAGATTAGTAAAATTATTTTGTAATAACCAGGGACTTCCTGTAGGCTAGTGGTAGGAAATAAAGGCCTGTCGCACTATGATTGTGGGTTCGATTCCTGCAGCTTTGTCCGATGCGACGGGTTATGCCCCACCCTGCAGGTTGTCCTTTTCCTAAAACTATAGTATCATAATATTCCAAAAATAATCTTCATAATTTTTTTTAACCTTAAACAATACTATCCAAATATCAACTTAATCCACTCCAACCTTTATAGTTATCCAAAATACCTCTGTCCAGACTTTCTCTAAAAGTCTCTTAATTCCAAAATCAATTTATCAGATTCCCCAAACAAAGTAAAGTTTCTCTTATTGTCACATACTAAAAATATAATTACCTTCATCATATTAAAACCTTACTGAAATCAACAAGTACTGCAGTACAGTCCTTATATATATATCACATTATTCTAATAACCAGAATATAATCCATGAGTCCAAAAGCACCAATACATTAGTTATTATGCTTCAACTGTAGTAACAGCATAAGATTGTCCTTGATCCCTTGGCCTTTTCTGAGGTATGTTTCCCTGACGCTTAGGGCATTCATTTGCATAATGACCCATTTCTCTACAATTGTAGCATTCAACTCTGACATCCTCTTTCTTTCCCTTGCAATCACGAGCCTGGTGACCCTTTTATCCACATTTATAACAAACTCCCATTCCTTTTACGCAAGTACCAGGGTGATTCTTCCCACAATTATCAGATAATGGAAAATCCTTCTTTCCCTTTTTCCCTTTATCTGTCTCTTGTTCCACCGTTCTCTTCTTCTCTTGATTTTCCTTAAAGTCATAAGACTTAGAGAATTCCTTTTCTATCTTGATAGAACATGAGACAATGTCTTCGTACGATGAAAAGGATTGTGAGACTAATGCTCGACGAAGAAATGGTTTTAACCCATCAAAGAAACGATCAATCTTACCTCTTGGGTTACGTATATAATCTCCAGCATACCATGCTATCCTTATAAAGTTTGCCTCAAACTTTGTGACATTCTCATCCTCCTTTTGTCTTAGACTCAGAAATTTCCTTTCCATATCTGCTCGATGGTTGCGAGGAAAGTATTTTTCTAAAAATAGATCTTTGAACTCCCTCTATTCCATATTTGATACTTCATCATATTCCTTCATGTTTTGAATCAATGACCACCATTGATCAGCATCTCCAGTGAGGCGGTAAACTGCCATGATAACTTTTTCCCTTTCACTGCTCCCCAAAGCCTGAAATATTTTCTCTAGGGAATTTATCCATTGCTTGGATACTAAGGGATTTGTACTCCCATTGAACATTGGTGGTTTTTGCCTCATAAATCAATCTAACATTGATCCTCCACGCTGTGGATCAGGGTGCTCCATACGGGTAAGGTTATTATTCATAACCTGAGTGAGTTGTCCCAGTATGGTAGTAAGTTGATCAGCACCAGTTGTATCTCCAGATCCACAATAATTATCTTGAGCAGGAGGGCAATCCCTACACGGAGTGCGTGCATTGATACAGTTTCCTTTCCTTCCACTAGGTGCCATTTCTAATCAATGGCATAAACTATATTAGTTTATGAACCAAAATACATAATTACATACTTGTAAGATACTTAACATAAATTGAACTATTTATGGATATAATCTATAAAATGTTTTCTTTGAGTAAGTATATACTCATAACCCTTCATAATGGTTTGTAAATAAAATGAGAATTATCCTAAGCATATCCCCTGGGAGTGTCGTAACCAAGAGTGCAGCAACGCCCGTTGTCGTGCACCAGTTCTCATTCGAGTCTAGCTCAAAGCGGTGTTTTTGGGTTTTACCCCAAGGTACATCTGTGCCAGAGCCGCCTCTACCTGCTCGTATCCAGACAGGGATGTATTTCTCGGAAAACACATAACATCTCTATAATACCGAAATTCTAGGAAGTTCTTCTATACTAATCCTCAAAGTTCATCTTAGGTCTACGTTCTCTAATTAGAGTTTATCTAAATCTAGCTTCCAAGGTTTTTACTAAACTTCCTCTGATACCAACTGTAACGCCCCGACCCCAGCTACCCAGAGTCGGTGCATTACTTCGTAACATTGGAATGATCACAAAAGATCAGGTCTCGAAAGACCGATTAGTTTAGTAGCCTTGGAAACACTAGATACATTCATAAACGTTACATTACATCATAAAGTGAAAAACTACACTAAAAAAAGTCTCCATAGTCCACACTCATATCCTCTTATAACTATCCTTGTAGGTCATTCATAAAATACTTCTTCACATCCTGTAAAATATTAAAACATTGAAAGGGGTGAGCTCAGATGCTCAGTAAGGATAACAATATAGCGGAAGCTTTCATCAATAAACATAAACATTTAAGGAAATGTATAACTAAAACAAAAGCCTTTTAAACTTAAACTTCAACATAATATGGAAAAAGTAAAATGAGATAATGCCATTCACTTCTTCACATGGATATTCTACTGGTCGAATAATCACATGCAATATCAATAACCACTTTTCATAATGAGCGAATGTATAATGCCAGACATTCTAAAACATTTCGTCAAGGCCTCGGCCAAGACATCTAAAATGATTAAGTCCTCGGCCAAAACCATAAATCAAATTAGGAAAGGGCCTCGTCCAATTCCACGTCTAGTTGTCTCATGAGACCTACCGATGCATCGAGGAGCTATAACAGGCTCCACCCGTCACTTATTAAGTCCAATACATTCCTCATATGAATAGGTTTAAACATATCATAAACCATAACATAATCACATCACATAAAACATGCATAAATGAAACATAACATTTCCACATTTCAATCACAAGATATCAATACAACACATTGATATAATAAAAACGCTTTCAAAACCATTTTCAATACCAAAATAAAATAAAGTTAAAACTTTGTATTTATTTTTCATTAAAAAAATGATGGCTTGTAGAGGAAGCCGAAACTCAAATAATGGTCATAGAGGCGGAGAATTCTTTGTCGCCGCATATGTACGGAAAGAAAAACATTCCATTTTTGTCGTTTAGTAAAACACTTCGTATAAAAAGATTCCTTTTGAATAAACTTAAAAGTCAAATGGGTTTATACACTGTACAAAAGAATGTTGTGTATAAAACCAAATATGCCTCAATGAAAGGGGATTGAGACGGAGTCCTTAAAAAGATCATTTTTAAAATAAAATAGATATATTATGTGTATTCACTATAGTTACACATAATGAATAAAAAATAAGACATAATAATTTCATTACATAATTTGAAAGTAGGAGATTAACCCAAAGAATGGAAATTGGGTTAAGAAGTTTCCTTACCTTGTGTCTGACTTGACTCAACCATTCTTTAACCTCCTGAATAATAAACTAGAGTTAATATATGCCTTATTAAGAACTATTTTCAATTTTATTATCCTTATTATATCACTTATTATAATGATATGAACATTATGTAATTATTTAAGTTAATAACGGTCGTTTTGTCGATCTTTGGTACTTGAGTCAAAAATAAACTTCCTATAATTTCAAGTTGTTCATGTGGTGAAATATCCATTATATCCAGAATTATATTCATGATGTAGATATCATATATATAATATATATCCAGTATATACAGTCATTCATAATGTCACGTAACATTTAGAGGTAAGAAATGAAATGCACCATTCATGGAGACGGTAAGCCGTACGTACGCATGAACGCTACATTCATTTCTATTTCATATTTAATGGAATGAAATCATAATGATATAAATTTAAAATATAATTACAGTATAATATAGTGTATAATACCATTTAATCCATCCTTTATAGATCCCACATATGGCATTAACGATTCAAATCACTTTGAGGGGGCGGTAGTCCGCACTTTCCTAAAATGAAATTATCGCGTTTTACCCATAATGGGAATCATAAAGTATGCCATAAATGAGAAATACAGAAGCATAAGTAAGACATAAAAATATTATATATAATATATAAATATAGTTACGTCTTAATGGCCACCTTTGAAGGTGTTATATGAGTGTTGAACAATCATCGTTTCGTGAGGCAGAAATTCGCCATCCACATAAACCGTATGTTCTTTAACAATTAGATGTAGGTGTGTGTAAGTGTAGCTAGAATCCTTCTTATAACAATATCCTAGTATATTGAGGATACTGGTGTTGTTACAAAATAAATGAATAAAAAGAGTTTAGGGGGTTGGAGAAGAAAAATAAAACAAAACAACATTAGAGAAGACATTACCTCAAAATCGGGTAACTCTTTTTGATTTGTGCCAAAGGATTCCTTGGGAAGAGTTCTGCCAAAAGTGAGGCTTCTAGGAGTAATAGGGGGATGTTGGGAGAGTATTTGGGCAGAGTTTGTCCGATCCAAATGTCTTGAAAGTGTAAATGAGGTGGGATAGGTGGTTGCCTTTTATAAGTGGAGAGGAGGGGCACTTTTGGAATGATTGAAATGTTACATTATTTCACAATGCTTTTCGGATTCTAAAGGTCCCACACTTATAAAATTCGAGGCTAAGGTGATAAGGTTTCTAAATATCCTCATCCAATAGGCTTTGGACAAGTGTATTCCTTGGATTTTGCATTATCTTCTCATTTTATTTAAATCGTTAAATAATGAGGTCATCGCTGCATCATAATGATGTCATAAATAATTTAATTTATTTAATGTCTAAAAATTATAAAAAAATACTATGATGTAGGAAATCCTTTTAGCTTTCTAATTAATATTTATAGTCAAAATGTGGACTTGTGTAACCTCACCTAAAAACTGTTTTAGTAAAATAACTCATGTTTGTGTCAATTTAATTTTAACATTAAATAAATATATATTAATGTCATTTTCCAACTAAAGTGGATCCATGGGGTCCCCAAGTTGACCCATGGGTTGTCTTGGTCGGCCATGACTCATCCAATAGGAGTAGGACAAGTTTCATGCTCATCTCATATTATTAAAACATTATTTGTACCTTAAACTACACTAATTACCTCTAATCGCGATTAAGAACTTAAAAGTTACTATTCACCAAAAAATTATTTTAATCTCATTGAACCACATTTTACTTCTTAATGACAACCATGTATGTAGGATTTTTGAAAATCAAATCACAGAAGTGGTAATATTTCATTTAAACGAAAAATCAGTTATTTAACTACCACTTAGTGGTTTCACTATTCATCAAAAATTGAAGTTTTTCAGAATAAGGCCAAAATTTCACCCTAAGCTATAATTGATATTCCGAATTCAAAAATGATTTCTATTTTACAAAATTCCAAAAATATAAGTTGCATTAATTAATTTTATAATTAATTCCCGCTGTCACAACAAATAGCGTGTTTTTAAGAAACAATTTATATCAAAAGATTGGCAATTGTTTATATCCAATTTCAATGTTAAATTAATTGTAATGACCACCATTGGATTAAATGGTAAAAATATATTCTAATTATACTTTAAAACCACTAAATAGTATAATTTATCACTATAAATTATTTTGATTAAAAAAGTTGTTTTAAGTAATTTTCATTATTCATAAAAAATTGGAAGTTCTCACAAAATTACAAAAAATTCAACTTTGGATAATTTCGATATTAAGAATACAAAAATGAAGTCCATTTTGAAATATAAAATTTCTATAATTTTAAAAAGTGGTTATTACTATTCATAACGGCTACTTTGATTAGTTACAGTGTGTTAGAACTCGATGTTGCGCACAATGCAAGCTATTACATTATTGAATTAGAAGCGTATCATGGAAGCTCGGGGTGTTACAGGTTTTAAGAATAATGTAATATCTTACCACATGAGGATTTATTTATATTATACAACATGATATAAAATTTGGTTTTGATTATTACTACTGACACATGGGATGGAATATCATGGATATCATGATCTGTTACAACTTTAGGGATGAAAAATTCCCCATCCTTTTTGAATAAATACTTTCTTTGGATCAAGGAACAATAAATAGTTAGGATTTTCTGAAAACATCCATGTATATAATAGCCTGAAACCTCTTTAACATTATGGAAAAAGTACCTTGAAACCAAAAAAATTATCATGGTTTCTCTATGTTTAATTAATTAGATGTTCCCATAATTAATTATAGATTTAGGGTTTTCTCATTGTTACCATCCTTTTAAATATTTTATCTATCACTCTCCATTATAAATTTATAGTCATATTTTTATTCCATTTCAATGTTTTCACTTCCCACATATGATACACTATATGGATACCTAGTTATATGTTACTTTGGATAACTGTTATGGTTCCAATATTCCATTTTAAGGAATGTTTTAATATTCCTTTTTAATATTTGGGTTACTATGAATGAGAATTTAAAGTATTAATCCTTTGATAAAATATATTCATTTTTAAGGAAAAATTAATTTTATGTGGGTTATAATGTTACACCCTGAAAATTGGTGAAATATTTTTTTCGTATTAATATAACCATGTTGATATTTTATATTTTACACAACACTGATGATATATTATTTTATGTCATTGAAGATTGTTTTTATTGCATAATTTGCAACACCCAGTTAATATTTAATGACATTAATCATAAATATCATCTATATATTTATAGAACATGGAGGATAGATTTCATTACATGCAACAAGGACCTTATTTGATGTCCTGCATAACATGAAATACTGAGGTTTACCAAATACAAATATATTATTAAAATATAATTATTTAATAAAATAATAAATATAAATGAATTTAAATTAAATTTTTTGAATTAAATTAACAACTTTATGAAAATATATTATAAGGCCCTAGCCTTAAACATTACTTATTATTGAATTAAATGAATAATTCACATTGAGGATCTTTTCAGGTTTAGAGTTTTATAGAATTAGGATATAACTATTAAATCTCAATGATTACAAAGTATACACTTCTACTAAGCTTCTATAAAATAAAAACTCTTAAAATGAAACATGTCTAGTTCCATGTTTTAGACAGCATGTCATTCCTTGATCCCATCCTTGACCCTATTCATCATTAAGTCGTGTGAAAGACATTTCAAAAACATGGTATGAGCATAAAAAGCCCAATAAAGGATACAAAAAGAAGGAAAAATGATAGTTTTTTAAAACAACAAGTAAACCAAGAATACTTTATCAATATAATACTTATCACCATTATGAAGAAGAAAAAAACTCTTCACTAAATAAAAGATCATTACTTACCCCTTTCGTAACCAAAATTTTACCATAAAAACCCATATAAAGAAGACATAACATATAAAGGTAACTTGGGACAAAAAAAATACTTAAATGGAATAACCATACAGTCGACTTCCACACATATTACTTAATGGAATAGCCATACAGCCGACTTCCATACCCAATGCACTGGAGGTTATAACGTAACAACCCATCCTGGTATTTACGGCACCACCCGTCATATGGTTTATCACATAACCACCCGTAAAATGTCCAATTACCATCATTACACATAAAATAATGAATATATATACATTTCAACAACAACATTTCATTTGAAATCACAATAAGTAATTCCAATATATTGAATTAATCAATCCATTTTAAAAAATAAATTAAAAGATATTTTTGAATCAAGGTGTCCCATACCACTTTGATGATTTTAATGGAATTATAATTTAAAATCATTAATGTCCTTATAAATATATACTGAAAACCAGTTTGAAAAAATGGACATTAAAGATAATGATTTAGAATAATTAATCTGTAAAACATTCAAAACAATAATTTTGTTAAAGAGTTTTTTTAAAAAATGAGAGACTCTTGAATACAAATAATTGCGAAATAACTTTAAATAAAAACTTTATAATATCATGAGAATAAAGGGATTCATCATATAGTATGCCAAAAGATATTATACACACCATATAAGAGTGAATTGGTGCATAAAAACAATGAAGTCTCAATGAAAATGTAAATTGAGATGAAATCCATTATAAAGATGGTATACTTAAATTAAGGATAATTATATCAAATAATTATGTTTGAGAAATATATATACACCAAATATAAGTGGATATTAAGTGCAAAAAAATCAGAGGTCATTCACACATAATCTTTGAAAAACAAAACCAATGACATAGATATTTAACTCAATGAAATGAGATTGAGTTATGATTTCCCATACAAGTTCGTAATAATTTATCAATGAGATGGTTATGTGTAGAAATAGTATATCCACAAAAAGGATTGGGGAAATTACAACAGAGATATTACACACATAATCTTGGCATAATAAAATCAATAAGTAGAGGTTTAACCCAAAGAATTGAAAGTGGGTTAAGAGGTTCCCTTACAGAAATCCGACAGTCTAACGACGTCACTTTAAAATTCAGAAAATGAGTTGATGGGAGAGAAAATGGTATATCATCACTTGGACATAAAATTTACATAAATAAAGATATAAAAGAACATATCCCAACATAATAGTATGTGAATTAAAAGACATAACAAAATAAGTCTTTTAAAAAGAGGAAGGTGAAAGGTCCCCTTACCGAGTTGGGTAACATTCAAAACATACACCTCATGGAAGAAGGGTCATACAATGAAGATGTAAATACCCATAAATGAAATTATACTACACAAAGTGTATAATAATGGGCATTACATACACCACTCAATGGAAATAGTGGAAAACGTAGCATAAATGTCACGAGAATAAAAGTGAGATGAATAATCCCTTACGAAAACTCGGTAGTTTAACAGCACCACTTAAAACATCCAAAAATGGATTTATGAGATAAAATAGGGTATCTCATAATATTAACATAAAAAATTACAGTATGAGGAATATAAAATAACATCCCCAAACATAATAAAGATGAGCCTAAAAGAAATTACATAAAAGAGAGTACTTAAAAAGAAAGAGAGAGGTTGGATCCCTTACGTCGTGTCTGACATGACTCGATCGTTCTTTAATCTCCTGAATAATACAATTTTATCAATATATAATTTCTTAAGGACCTCCTTTAAATATTATTATTCATTTAATATCACATATTATGATTTTATAAAAATTTCTTAATAAAGTGAGTTCATATCAGACGTTTTTGTCGATGTTCGGTACATGGGTAAAAATTGAACTTGTTGTAAACAAATTTTCCATGTAGTTATAGGTACATCATCTCCAGAATAGTATTAATGTTTTAAATATCATATATATCCAGTATATATTCATTTTTTACTATTCCATAACATTTGGAGATAAAAAAATTAAAAGAACTGTTCATGGAGACGGTAGGCCGTACGTACGCATGAACACTACTTTCATTTTTTTGTCATATTAATGGACTTAAAGTTAAAAGAGAGATATATATATTATAATTCCAGAATTATATCCATCATTTACATGTAATATATGAAATATATATCCATTATATATATGTATTATAATAGTAAATAACATTCAGAGATAAGAAATGAAATGGACCGTTCATAGAGACGGTAAACCGTACGTACGCATGAATGCTACTTTCATTTCTTTGGTACATTAATGGAATTAAAAATTGATGAGATATATATATTATAATTAAATTATAATATATATGTTATATATATCACATAAATTCATCAATTTCATTCTGTATACATTCCATATATTGCATTAACGAGTCACATCACTTGAGGGGGCGGTAGTTCACACTTCCTCAAATGAAATTATCGCATTTTCACAACATGAAAAGCATAAAGGTATTTATTAAATATAAAATAAAGAATAATAGAGTGGAATAAAATATGATATATATCATAAATAAATATAGTTCCATCATAATGGACACTATGAGAGGTGGTATGAGAAGATAGAACAATCATCGTTTCGTGAGGCAGTAATTCGCCATCCAGAAAAACAGTATGTTCTTTAACCATTAGACGGAGGTGTGTGTTAGTGTAGCTCGAATAATCTTCATAAAAACATCCTAGTATATTGAAGATACTGGTGTTGATACAAAAGAAATAAATAAAATGAGTTTAGGGGGTTGAAGACGCAAAATAAAACAAAAGAACACTTGGGAAGACATTGCCTTTAAAACATGTAACTCTTTTTGATATGAGCTCAAAGGCTTCCATGGGAAGACTTCGGCCAAAGGTGAGGCTTCTAGGATCAATATAGGGATGTTTAGAGACAAAATGGGTAGGTTTTGGCCGATCCAAAGGCTTGAGAGGTGTGGGTAAGGTGGTTGAGGTGGGGGCCTTTTATAAGAGGAGAGGAGGGGAACTCTTGGAATGTTTTAAAAGGATACTTTATTATAAAATGTTTTTTCGGATTTTAAAGGTCCCAAAATTATATATTTCAAGGATAAGGTGATAATAGTTCTAAATCCACACATAAAATAGTTTTTTACATGTTTAGGTCTTATATTTTACATTATCTTTTCATTTTATTTAAATCATTAAATAATGAGGTAATCGCTGCATCATCATGGTGTCAAAAATAATTTAATTTATTTAATGTCTAAAAATTATAAATAAAATATCATGATGTAGAAAATATTTTTAAATTTTTAATGAATATTTATAGTTAAAAATAGGACTTGTATAACCCTATTTAAATTTTATTTAGTAAAACAACTCATGTTTGTGACATTTTTATTTTAACATTAAATAAAAAATTATTTATGTCATTTTCCTACCAAAGTGGCTCCATGGGGTACCCAAGTTGACCCATGGATTTTCTTGATCGGAAATGACACATCCAATGAGGTTAGGACATGTTTCTAGATCATTTCATATATTTAAAACAATATATTTACCTTAAATTACAATAATTAACTTTAATCGCGATTAATAAAACTTAAAAGTTACTATTCACCAAAAATTATTTTAATCTCATTGTACCACATTTTACTTATTAATGAAAACCATTTATGTTGGATTTTTTAAAATCAAATCATAGTAGTTGCAAAGATTCATTTAAACAAAAAATCAGTTTCTTTAACTACCACTTAGTGGTTTCACTATTCATCAAAAATTGATGCTTTTCAGAAAAATACCAAAAATTCACCCTAAGATATATTGGATATTACGAATTAAAAAATTATTCTTATATTAAAAAATTAAAATCATATAAGTTATATTAATTAATTTAATATTTAATTCCCGCAGTCAAAACAAGTAGCGTGTTTTTAAGAAACAATATCTATTAAAAGATTGACACTAGTTTAAGTCCATTTTCAAAGTGAGATTAATTACAATGACCACAATTTGATTGAATGGTAAAAATATATTCTAAATACAATTTAATCTCAATTAAAAATATAATCTATCCATATAAATAAATCAGATTGGAAGGAGGTTTTGAATTAAAATGCCACATTTTCAAAAAAAAAAGATCTTTATCGGAAAAATAAATTTTTTTTACACAAAGTAAATTTTGATGTTCAGATTCTAAAGAAGGATTTTATTTTGTCAAATAAAACATATAAAATTTTCAAAAGTATATTTAAAAAGGGTTCTCCATCAAAAGGCGGTTAATCGACCTTTTAAAGAATATTAGAAGATTTATGCTTCAAATTGGATTCATTTGCATTTTAAGCCTCTAAAATTTATTGGATAAAAGTTAAAATATTTGAAAAACATATATAATCATTTTGTAGTAAGTTATGTTCATTCTCGCCATTACAACGACTAGGCATTAACTACCATTTAAAATAATATTATTTTATTATTAGAGTGCAACGTAAGATTTCAAAGAAACTCGTTGTTGTGTATTGGGTACGCCATCAAGCATAGTGTTCCATTAAAAGTAATATGAATATTTTATTCACAAATATGGATAAATGTGAAAATGTCATATTCTTTATTCACCTGGGGTGTTACATCCTTCCCCCCTTTTAGGAATTGCATCATCAGAATTTTAAAATTGGGCTTGGAAACTTCATTGAAAATCCCACATCGAAACAAGAGTCAGTAAAACTATTACTTTAAAATAAAGAATGATAAGTACAAAGGTCAGCCGAGTTAACCCATACTAGGATTCCATGTAAGAAAACATGGATATGGAGGAAAATGAAAAAGGGTCATGTTCTGAGGGAGAGTGATAGAAAACATGTTTAGGAGAAAGTTAGCCACCAAAAAATCACAAACTGATGATGGGTTAAACGGTATTTGATTCTCCAGTAGGAAAAATTAACAGACAACATTTTTTTAAGTTACTTTTCATTGAGTAATTTATTTAGGAGCATCACTAAAACATAAGAAAACGTACTTACCTGTCATGCTGACTTTCAACCTTTACTAGATTTCTTACACGAACTCATATTTTCCCCAAAAGATGAGTATTTAGGATGAATTGTTTACATTAAGAGAGCTATAATCAACTTATAGAGAATCACCTAATCCAAAAAAGAGAACTATATACTTCTCATGTCTTTAGACCATACCCAAAACTAAAACCAAAAAGGATAGTATGAGATCAGATAATACCCTAAAGGGATAATCCTTTATAAAAAAAATCTAGTCTTAATCTCCAAAATATGACAAACAATACCCAAAGTTCAACAATGACCATTAAATACACAATTTGACCATAAAATTATTCAATGTAAACCAAACTCAGATTGAAACCCAAATATTTGAAGGATTTATTCACATAGTCTTCCAAGTTAAAAATTAACATTTATCTCCAAATAACATTAGTTTCTCTTAAAGTCTCATATTGAAAAGTAATTAACCTAATCACATATCCTCCATGATATGTTAATCATTTCCATAGATATCCCAAAATAAAGTTACTCTTGATTCCTAAAATCAACTAACTAAAAATAATTAGTCAAACTAACTAGGGACTTCACGTAGTCCAGTGGTAGGCAATAAATACCAGTCGCACTTTGGTTGTGGGTTCGATTCCCACAGCTTTGTCTGACGCGACGGGTTGTCACACAGTTTGCGTGCTTTCCTTTTTCCAAAACTACATAATTCTTAAAACATTTCCCAAAATGGGATAAAATCTTCAAAAATGATCATAACATATTTTAACCTCAAGTTTATCTCATGCCTTTCATTTTCCATCATATCATAGAGTAACCCATAATTACCTAAAAAGTAAGGATCATATAAACCCTAATGGTTACCTTTTTAATTATTACCTGAACTTTCACATCGGGTTGGTCATCTCGTACATGATGCATTAGAGAACTCACCAAGGTTCAAGTGGTTGATCATGACTCCTTGATAGTTGGTTTAGCACAACCACATGACTCCTCATTGAATCCCCCATTTCGTCTAGTCTCTTAATCAGAGAACCACCACAGTTTCCATCAAATCCATTGTCACTTTGGTGCCTGCTAGATCCATCCATTTACTAAAAACATAAATTTCACTGTGTGTATATCGAAAAAATCATCATGTACTAATGAGGAAGATAGCCACTAAGATATATTTACTCAATCACTCTATCTAAAAACTATAACTCTTTCTGAAATCCGAGCCATTATGGTAATGTCACATATGCTTATAGAATACCCTAACCTCTAAAGTTATCTAAACCGACCTCTCATACCAACTATAAGGCCCCGACATTAAACATTACTTATTATTGAATACAATGAATAATTCACATTGAGGATCTTTTCAGGTTTAGAGTTTTAGAGAATTAGGACATGACTATTACATTTCAAAGATTACAAAGTATCCACTTCTACTAAGTTTACATAAAATAAAATCTCTTAAAAAGAAACATGTCTAGATCCATGTTTTAGATTGCATGTCATTCCTTGATCCCATCCTTGACCCTATTCATCTTTAATTCCTGTGGAAAACATTTCAAAAACATTGGCTGAGCATAAAAAGCCCAGTAAAGGATACACATAGAATAAAAACCGTTAGTTTTTTAAAACAACAAGTAAACCAAGAATACTTTATCAAAGTAATACTTTTCACCTTTATGAAGTAGTAAAAAAATCTTCACTGAATAAAAGATCATTACTAACCCATTTTTTAACAAAAATATTTCCATAAAACCCATATAAAGAACACATAAAATATAAAGGTATCTTGGGACATAAAAATACTTAAATGTAATTACCATACGGTTGACTTCCACACATATCACTTAATGGAATAGCTATACAGCTAACTTCCATACCTAATGCATTAGAGGTTATAACGTAACCACCCGTCCCGGTATTCACGACACCACCCATGATATGGTTTATCACGTAACCACCTGTAAAATGTCCAAGTATCATCATTACACATAAAATATTGAAAATATAAACATTTCAACAAAAAAATTTAATTTTCAATCACAAAAAGTAATTCCAAGATATTGAATTAATCAATCCATTTTAAAAAATCATTTAAAAGGAATTTTTGAATCAGGTGTCCCATACCACTTTGAAGATTTTAATGGAATTATAATTTTAAAACATTAATTTCCATATAAATAAATAATGAAAATTATTTTTAAAACATGGACATTAAAGATAAAGATTTATAATACTGAATCTTTAAAACATTTAAAACGATATTTTTGTTAAAGAGTTTTTTAACAAAATGAGAGACTCTTGAATAAAAATAATTGCAGAATAAAATTTAATCCGATGTTTATAATATCATGAGAATAAAGGGATTCATGATATAATATTCCAAAAGATAGTATACACACTATATAAGAGTGAATTGGTGCATAACAACAATGAAGTCTCAATGGAAATATAAATTGAGATGAAATCCATTATAAACATTGTATCCTTAAATTAAGGATAAATCTATCACATAATTATGTGTGAGAAATATAAATACACCCAATATAAGTGGATATTAAGTGTGAAAAAATCAGAGGTCATTCACACATAATCTTGGAAAAACAAAACCAATTACATAGATATTTAACTCAATGAAATGAGATTGAGTTATGATTTCCCATACAAGTTCGTAAGAATTTATCAATGAGATGATTATGTGTAGAAATAGTATATCCACACAAAGGTTTTTGGAAATTACAACATAGATATTCCACACATAATCTTGGTGTAATAAAATCAATAAGTAGAGGTTTAACCCAAAGAATTGAAAGTGGGTTAAGAAGTTCCCTTACAAAAATCTGATAGCCTAACAGCGTCAATTTAAAACTCAGAAAATGAGTTGATGAGAGAGAAAATGGTATCTCATCACTTGGACATAAAATTTACATAAATAAGGATATAAATAACATATCCCAACTTAATATTATGTGAATTAAAAGACATAACAAAAGAAGTCTTTTAAAAAGAGGAGGGTGAAAGGTCCCCTTACCGAGTTGGGTAACTTTCAAAACATACACATCATGGAAGAAGGGTCATAAAATGAAGATGTAAATACCCATAAATGGAATTATACTACACAATGTGTATAATAATGGTAAGTACATACACCACTCAATGTAAATAGCGGCAAACGTATCATTAATGTCACGGGAATAAAAGTGAGATGAATAATCCCTTATGAAAACTCAGTAGCTTAACGACACCACTTAAAACATCCAAAAATGGATTTATGAGATCAAATAGGGTATCTCATAATATGAACATAAAAATTACAGTATGAGGAATATAAAAGAACATCCCCAAACATAAGAAAGATGACCTTAAATGAAATGACATAAAAGAGAGTACTTAAAATGAAAGAGAGAGGTTGGATCCCTTACCTCATGTCCGACATGACTCGATCATTCTTTAATCTCCTAAATAATAAAATTTGGTCAATTTATAATTGCTTAAAGACCTCCCTTATATATTATTATTCAGTTCATATCACATATTATAATTTTATGAATATTTTTTAATAAAGTGGGTTCATATCAGACGTTTTTGTCGATGTTCGGTACATGAGTAAAAATTGAACTTGTTGGACACGAATTTTCCATGTAGTTATAGTTACATCATCTCAAAAATAGTATTAATGTTTTAAATATCATATATATCCAGTATATATTCATTTTTTTCTATTCCATAACATTTGGAGATAAAAAAAATTAAAATCACTATTCATGGAGACGGTAGGCCGTACGTACGCATGAACGCTACATTCAATTTTTTGTCATATTAATGGAATTAAAGATAAAAGAGAGATATATATATTATAATTACAGAATGATATACATAATTTAGATGTAATATATGACATATATATCCATATTATATATGTAATTATAATAGTACATATCATTCGGAGATAAGAAATGAAATGTACCGTTCATGGAGACGGTAAGTCGTACGTACGCATTAACGCTACTTTCATTTACATGGCACATTAATGGAATTAAAACTAGATGAGATATATATATATATATTATAATTATATTATAATATATATGTTATATATATCACATAGGTTCATCAATTTCATTCTTTATACATTCCATGTATTTCATGAACGAGTCACATCACTTGAGGGGGCGGTAGTCCAGACATCCTCAAAAGAAATTATCGCATTTTCACAACATGCAAAGTATAAAGGTATGTATTAAATATATAATACAGAAGTATAGAGAGTAAATAAATATAATATATATCATAAATAAATATAGTTCCATCATAATGGCCACCATGACAGGTGGTATGAGAAGATAGAACAATCATCATTTCGTGAGGCAGTAATTCGCCATCCACAGAAACAGTATGTTCTTTAACCATTAGACGAAGGTGTGTGTTAGTGTAGCTCGAATCCTCCTCATAAAAACGTCCTATTATATTGAAGATACTGGTTTTGTTACAAAATAAATAAATAAAAAGAGTGTAGGGGGTTGGAGAAGCAAAATAAAACAAAAGAACCGTAGGGAAGACATTACCTTTAAAACGGGTAACTTTTTTTTGATTTGAGCTCAAAGGCTTCCATGGAAAGACTTCTGCCAAAAGTGAAGCTTCTAAGAGTAAGATAGGGATGTGGAGAGACAAAATGTGTAGGGTTTTTCCGAGCCATAGTCTTGAGAGGTGTTGGTAAGGTGGTAGAGGTGGGGGCCTTTTATAAGAGGAGACGAGGGGCACTCTTGGAATTGTATAAAAGCCTACTTTATTATAAAATGTTATTTCGGATTTTAAAGGTCCCAAAATTATATATTTCGAGGATAAGGTGATACGAGTTCTAAATCCACCCATACAATAGTTTTTTGACATGTGTAGGTCTTTTATTTTACATGATCTTTTCATTTTATTTAAATCGTTAAATAATGAGGTAATCGTTGCATCATCATGGTGTCATAAATAATATAATTTATTTAATGTCTAAAAATTATAAAACAAAATTTCATGATGTATGAAATATTTTTAGATTTATAATGAATATTTATAGTTTAAAATATGACTTGTATAACTCCATTTAAAAATTGTTTTAGTAAAACAACTCATGTTTGTGACATTTTTATTTTAACATTAAATAAAACGTTATTTATGTCATTTTCCTACCAAAGTTGCTCCATGGGGTCCCCAAGTTGACCCATATATTGTTTTGATCGGACATGACACATAAAATGAGGGTAGGAAATGTGTATATGTCATTTCATATTATTAAAACATTATTTTTACCTTAAATTAATCTAATTACCTTTAATCACGATTAATAAAACTTAAAAGTTACTATTCACCAAAAATTATTTTAATCTCATTGAACCAAATTTTTCTTCTTAATGAAAACCATGTATGTTGGATTTTTGAAAATAAAATCACAGAACTGGAAAAGTTTCATTTAAACTAAAAATCAGTTTCTTTAACTACCACTTAGTGGTTTCACAATTCATCAAAAATTGAAGTTTTTCAGAAAAATACCAAAAATTAACCCAAGCTATATTTGATATTCCGAATTAAAAAATGATATCTATTTTAAAAAATTAAAAACATATAAGTTGCATTAATAAATTTAATAATTAATTCCTGCCGTCAAAACAAATAGCGTGTTTTTAAGAAATAATATCTATTAAAAGATTGACACTAGTTTAAGTCCAATTTCAAAGTGAAATTAATTACAATGACCACCATTAGATTAAATGGTAAAAATATATTCTAAATAAAATGTAGTATCAATTAAAAATATAATCTATCCATATAAATAAATCATATTAAAAGGATGTTTTTAATTGAAATTCACCATTTTAAAAAAAATGATATTTATCGAAAAAATAACAAAAATTTAAACAAAGTAAATTTTGATGTCCATATTCTAAAGAAGGATTTTATTTTGTCAAATACAACATATAAAATTTTAAAAAGTATATTTAAAAATGTTTCTCCATAAAAAGGTGGTTAATCAACCTTTTAAATAATATTAGAATATTTGTGATTAAAATTGGATTCATTTGCATTTTAAGCCTCTAACATTTATTGGATAAAAGTAAAAATATTTGAAAAACATATAAAATCATTTGGTAGTTAGTTCTGTTCATTCCTGCTATTACAACTACTATGCATTAACTACCATTTAAAATAATATTATTTTATTATTAGAGTGAAATGTAAGATTTCAAAGAAACTCATTGTTGCGTATTGGGTATGCCATCATGCATACCGTTCCCTTTAAAGTAATATTAACATTTTATTCAAAAATATGGATAAATGTGAAAATGTAATATTCTTTATTTACCTGGGGTGTTACATATGTGATCTAAGAATTTTAATATGAATTCATAGGTTACTAATTAATTATAAATGAATCTGAAAGCCGATTAAATATAAAAAGAAATATTATTTTGGACAAAAAGATTTTTTACCCTAATAAATTAAATTAAAAACATCTACTGAGAGAAATTAATGTTATATATATGTTATATATTCAATTTATTTTTTTAATTTTTATTTTATATATTTTAAATACATATGGTAAGAATTAACATACTTTTATACATAAAACCTATATTTTTTATTAATGAATTTATATTGTATTTTATTTGAGAACCCATTTTAAATAAATATTTTTGAACCTTTATTGATTTCATATATCTAAATAAATATTATATTTGTACTAGAAACATAAAATTTAAGTTAGGATAATTTTTTGGCATTTTTCTGCTGGGTTTCATTTTTAATGAATAGTTAAAAACACTCGATTTTACGTCAAAACTAATTTTTCATGTAATTTACTTGTTAGGATAAATAAATTTAAAATTTGTTTGAAATTTTAATTATATAGTAATTGTATCAATTAATCCAATTTAGGTCATTGAAACCAAATTTAATTTTGAAATTGGTTTTTAAGACATAGTAACCTTATGATCATTTTAAATTTAAAAGCCAACAGTGTCATCACATCAGTTGGATTAATTTTAAATACCTTTCGACTGATTATTTGATTGGAAGTATTAAAAATTTATTATATAGTTTTAATGATCATTATTCATAATTTTGAATATGGTAGACACAGTTTTATCTAAAAATATTCATGGAAGTGATTGAAATTAATTATTTTGATTAAGGTTATGTGAAGCTTAATACAGGACTAAATGGTATCCTTAAGAAACAAAAGACATATATACATGTAACAATTCCATATAATGGCCATTTAATGATGAAATAATTTATTTTCATGAAATTTAATAATTATTAGATCCACTTGCAACATTAAAAACATGGGTTGAATTCTATTTTCAAATACTTAAAAGAGTTCCACTCTTCCTTCACTATAAATGGCTACCAACACTCCCTCTTCTTTCAACCAAACAAACATATTAGGATTATAAAATTTATTACTAATACAAATTATAACATCCCTAAATTAATCATATAATAAAACCCTTTTTAATATAGCAGTACAATGTATCCATTTATCACAACCCAAAATGAGTTACCCGATTTAGAGGTAACATCTTATCTGAAGCCACTTTATTTTATTTCACTTCTCCAACCCTTAACTCTATTCAATATATTATTTCATAAAAAAGTATCCTAAATATACTTGGGCGTTTTTATTCTATGTTTTTTACAAAAAAATAGACACACCTTCTTCTAATGGATAAGGAACATACTGTTTATGTGTATAGAGAACTATCACCCCCATAATTGATGATTTTTCAATTTTCCTTACCGCCTCTCATGGGGGATATTATGTTGAAAACTATATTTACGTATGTTATATATATTATATTTTTTATTTATTTATTATTTCATTTTAATTTTAATACACATACCTTTTTACTTTCCATTTGGTGCAAATATGATATTTTCGTTCAAGGATGTGTAGAACTCCGCTACTTAAAGTGATACGATCCATTCATACACTACATGGAATGTATTAATGATGGGTTTATTGAACTTATTTGATATATATATATATTTATTTATAATTATAATATAATTATATAATGTATATATAAATAATTATACATCATTTTTTATTCATTAAATACAACAATGAAAATAGAAACATCACTCATTTGTACGTATAACTAATTATCTCCAGGAACGGTGCAATAAATTTCATCATTATATAATATTTATATTTATATAATAAAAATACAATATATATACTTTTTTTGTCTCTTGAGATCTACCGATGCATCAAGGATCTATAGAGAGCTCCACCCTTCACTTATTATGTCCAATGCATTCCTCATATGAAAAGGTTTAAACATAATATAAACATTAGTATTAAAACTAGCATATGAAATGTCAATACTTTATCCATAAAAATTGAATGGTATAAAAATAATACATCCATAGTCAAACATATCACAAAACCGTCAATACAATATGGAAGATTTGTGTCATAATAAATCTACTACAAACATGTTTAAAATCTATCAAAGGTTATTGGCAAAGATGAAAATGATTTCCAAAACTTTGAGAGAAATATCCCTTTTTCATAAAAACAATTAAAAGTTGCACAATTTATAAAATAGGAAATTTAAAGAAATTTTTGTGTCAAAGTGTCCCATACCACTTTGAAATTTTTGAAAGTAATTATCATTTTAAAAATATTCATGTCCATATAAATAAATCCTTAAAACCATTTTAAAAACATGGACATTAATGAGAAAGGTTTAGAAGAATAAATCATTAAAACATTTAAAATGATGTTTTATTAAAAAAGTACCTTAAAAATAATCCCTTTGAGAACACTTTTATGAAACATGGACATTGATAATAAATATTTCACAGTAGATACTTATGTAAAAACAACCTCGGATAATAAAGAGATTGTAAAATTAACCCTTACCTTGAACAATCCTTTGGTTGAGGTTAAGTTTAACCTCCTGTATAATGACCATAGTATGTTATTAAATTATACCAGAACCATATTCTTATTTATTATATCATACATGATTAATTTATGACTGAATACTGCCCATTTAATAATTATTTTGATGTGAAATTAACATTTTGGGTAATAATCGCTTTTTTATCGTATGTGTTTTAACTTGTTATTCTTGATCGTATCTTTTAGATCATGATTCAAATACTTCCAGAATATAAACATTCATTTATATATAATATATATTTAGAATATAAATATTTATAATGGATAGATATATGAAATGGAAGAAACCGTTTATCGAGACGATAGATCGTATGTACGCATAAAGGTTGTTTCCGTTTTCATATTGTATTTAATGAAAGTAAGTGAATAATGTAACATCGCAGGTAAATAATGAAAAAATAATTTTTATATTTATTAATATTTGAAAATTAAAAATTAATTTTACTTTAAAGGGGTTTCTATGTTCGATAGCGTACTCGATACGCAACAATGAGTTTCTTTGAAATCATATGTTGCACACTAGTAATATAATAATATTATTTATATGGTAGTTAACACATAGCTGTTGTATTGGCGGGAAAGAATAGAAATAACTAAAATATGATTATATATATTTTTTAAATGTTTATACATTTATCCAATAAAAGATAATGGCTTAAAATAATAAAAGAATTCAATTTTAGGCATAGATACTCTAATATTCACTAAAAGGTCGAACTATCGCCTTTTGATGGAAACCCTCTTTAAATATAGTTTTGGTCACACGTATACATTCCTTTGGACCATATAAAACTCTTCTTTAGAATCGGGACAACAAAATTTACTTTGTGTTAATTTTTGGTATTTTTCCGATAAAGATCATTTTTTAATGAATAGTGAAAAATGTTGTATTTTAATTCAAAACCTCTTTTTCATCTAATTTATTAATTTGATTAGATTATCTTTTGAATTGGTTTTAAAGTGAAATTAGAGTATATTTTTACCATTTAATCCAATAGTGGTCATTGTAATTAATTTTACTTTGAAATCAGACTTAAACTAGTGTCAATCTTTTGATACATTTTGTTTCATAAAAACACGCTATTTGTTTTGAAAGCGGGAATTAATTATTAAATTAATTAATGAAACTTACATGTTTTGAATTTTTTAAAATAGAAATAATTTTTGAATTCGAAATATCAAATATAGCTTAGGGTTAATTTCTTATATTTTTCTGGAAAACTTCAATTTTTGATGAATAGTGAAAACACTAAGTGGTACTTAAAAACTGATTTTTTTTCATTTAAATGAAATTTTACCACCTCTGTGTTTAGAATTTCAAAAATCCAACATACATGGTTTTAATTAAGATGTAAATTTTGGTTCATTGGGATTAAAATATTTTTTTGGTGAATAGTAACTTTTAAGTTTTTACCCGCGATTAGAGGTAATTAGTGTAGTCTAAGGTAAAAATAATGTTTTAATAATATCAAATGACCTTGACACATGTCATACCCTTATTGGATGTGTCAGGGCCGACCAAGACAATCCATGGGTCAACTTGGGGACCCCATGGAGCCACATTGGTAGGAAAATGACATTAAAAACTTTTTAGTTGAAGTTAAATTAAAAATGTCACAAACATGAGTTGTTTTACCAAAACAATTTTTAAATGTGGTTATACAAGTCATATTTTTGAATATAAATATTAAATAGAAAGATAAAATGATTTCCGACATCATCATATTTTTTTTATAATTTTTAGATTTTAAATAAATTAAATTTTTCATGATATCTTGATGATGCAGCGATTACCTCGGTAATGAATGATTTAAATAAAATGAAAATATAATGTAAAATATAAGACATACACTCGTCAAAGACCTATTGGATGAGTATATTTCGAACTCTTATCACCTTATCCTCTAAATACATCAATGTGGGACCTTTAAAATTAGAAAATCATTTTCTAATAAAGTAAACATTTATAACTTTCCAAAAGTGCCCCTCCTCTCTTATAAAAGGCCCCCACCTCTACCACCTTACCCACACCTCTCAAGCCTTTTTCTCGGCCAACCCCTGATCATTTTATCTCTCCACATCCCTCTACTAATCCTAGAATCCTTACCTTGGGCAGAAATCTCTTCAAGGAACCCTTTTCGTTCAAACCAAGAAGAGTTACCCGATTTTAAGGTAATGTCTTCACTTGTGTTCTTTTGTTTTATTTTGCATCTCCAACCCTCTAAACTCTTTTTATTACATTATTTTGAAACAAAAACAGTATCTTCAATATAATTGGATGTTGTTATGAGAAGTATTTTAGCTACATCTACACACACATTCGTCTAATGGTTAAAGAATATACTGTTTCCGTGGTTGGCAATTTTTTGCCTCACGAAACGATGAGTGTTCAATCTTCTTTTAACACATTTCATGGTGGCCATTATAATGTCACTATATTTATATATGATATATAATATTTTTATGTTTTCCATAAGATTCTGTATTTTTTATATATGGCATACCTTAATGGTTTTCATTATGGGTATACGCGATATCTTCATTTTAGGAAGTGCGGACTACCGCCCCCTCAAAGTGATTTGATCCGTTAATGCCATATGTGGGACATATAAAGGATGGAGTTAATGTTATTATATATGATATTATACTGTAATTATAATATACCCTTATATAATTATTATTTCACTCCATTAGATACGAAATAGAAATGAAAGTAGCGTTCATGCGTACGTACGGCTTACCGTCTTCATGAACGGTGCATTTCATTTCCTACCTATAAATGTTATGTACTATTATAAATACATGTATATTCTGGATATATATGATATCTATGATATCCAAATAATTAATATCATTCTGGATATAATGAACCTTCGACCACGTGAACAACATGTAATTGTAAGAAGTCCATTTTTGACAGAAGTTCAAAATATCGACAAAACAGAATTTATTAATTTAAATGATTATATATTGTTTATAACATGGAAATAAGTGGTATAAAAGGAATAATAAACTTTAAAAATGTTCTTAAGCATGTATAAATTAATACTAGTTTATTATTTAGGAGATTAAAGAGCAATCGAGTCACGTCGGACATGATGTAAGGGACTTCGTTTCAATTTCCCTTCATTGAGCCATATATTGTTCTAATACAAGATATTCTTTTATACGGTGTATAAACCCCTATGAATTTTAATTTTATACAAAAGGAATCTTTTTATACGAAGTGTTTTACAAAACGACAAAAAGGAATGTTTCTTTTAATGAACGCGGTGACAATGACCTTTTCCGCCACCGCGAGTATTATTTTGTCTTTGGATTCCTCAACAAGCTGTGATGTTTTTTAAAATGAAATAAATACCATATAATCTTTTATGTATTTTGGTATTGAAAATTGTTTTTATAATGTATTTTTTTATGTCAATATATTTAAGTGATATAATGCGATAGAAATGTGGAAATGTTTTATTTCCTTTAGAATTTTTATTATTTTATAATGGTACTTTGACATTTGACGGGTGGTTAAGTGATAAACCATATGACGGCTGGTGTCGTGAATACCAGGACGGGTGGTTATGTTATAACCTCCAATGCATTGGGTATGGAAGTCGGCCGTATGGCTATTCCATTAAGTGATATGTGTGGAAGTTGACTGTATGGTTATTCTATTTAAGTATGTTTATGTCCAAAGTTACCTTTATATGTTATGTGTTCTTTATATGGGTTTTATGGTAATCTTTTGGTTACAAAAAGGGTAAGTAATGATCATTTATTCAGTGAAGTTTTTTTACTACTTCATAAAGGTGAAAAGTATTACTTTGATAAAGTATACATGGTTTACTTGTGGTTTTGAAAAAAACTAACAGTTTTTATTCCTTGTGTATCCCTTACTGAGCTTTTTATGCTCACCCCAAGTTTTTTTTTGAAATGTTTTTCATAGGACTTATTGTGGATTAGGTTCAAGGATGGGATCATGGGAAAGTCATTCTATATAAAACGTGGAAGTAGACATGTTTCTTTTCAAGAGTTGTTATGTTTATAGAAACTTAGTAGAAGTGTCTACTTTGTAATCTTTTGAGATTTAATAGTTATGTCCTAATTCTCTAAAACTCTAAACATGAAAATATACTCAATGTAAATTATTTATTTAATTCAATATTATGTAAGTTTTAAGGTCGGGGCCTTATAGTTGGTGTCAGTGGTCGGTTTAGACAACTTTAGGAGTTAGAAAATTGTTAAATTATAAGTTAATTTATGGTATGACTGAAATGATATAGCATTTAAAGATTACCATGTTGCTTCGCCTCAGATATTTCTGTGTTCGGAATGGTTTTCCGTAGAGGAAACAAGGCAACTATGTTGGGGCGACATCCGGAGGAAGACAACTGTCCAAATCAGCAACTTGAGATGGTCGGAATTGGAACTGAATAGTTTGTTGCAGTGATGGCACAGTTGACTTAGGCTATGAATGGTGGTGCTATCCATGCATGAGATCAACCAAATCAACCACATAGGAACATGTCAGTGGTGGAACATTTCATGAGGCAACATCCCCACCATTTAGAGGATCATCTGACCCTATGCTAGCTGAATGGTTGATTAAAGCACTGGATAAGATTTTTGATGTCATGGGGTGTTCAGAACATAAAAAGTTTAGTCTTGTTGTTTACCATTTTGAAGGTGAAGCAGATCAGTGGTGGTTGATGATGAAAAATATCAGGGATAGTGATGAGGTTGATGATCTTCACTGGGACGAATTAAAAGGTATGTTTCATGATAAATATTTTCTTAAGGTGGTTCATCTTAGGATGGAAACAAATTCTAGAATTGAGGCAGGAGGATGAATCAGTGGCTGATTATGAAACAAAGTTCACTCGACAGGAAAAGTATGCTCCAAACTTCATACGAGATATTGATAGTAAAATCAACCATTTTTACTCAGGGTTAAAGCGAAGGTATCGAAAGGATTTATCTTCTCGTGAGTTCAAAAGTTATGAAAAGCTTGTTCGATGTGTGGAGAAGGTGGAAATGGAGTTTTCTGATTATGAGGTGTTCTTTGACAAACAATAGAATAAGTGGTCCTGTTGGCAGGAAAAAGGAAAGAATTCATCAAAGAAGCAAGGGGCTAAGAAAACCAAATATCCATCCTATAAAAAGTGTGGTAAAATGCATCCTAGAGAATGTTTATCAATGTATGGAAAGTGCTTTTGGTGTGGTAAATCTGTTCATATTGCTCGTAACTGTATGGAAGATGATCAAGTAGGTAATGAAAAGTCAGCAGTAAGATGTTTAAGTGTAATGAAATGGGTAATTATGCAAATGAGTGTCTAACGAAGAACTCGACTAGGGGAAAGCAGACAAACTACAAGCAGAAAGGGGTGGTGAAATCATTTTCAACTACTTCAGTAGATATTGCGCCATCAAATGAAGTAGTATTAGGTACACTGTTTGTCTGTTCGGATTATGCCAATGTGTTGTTTGATTCAGGGTCTACACATTCTTTCATTTCTGAGAAGTTTTCTAGTAAATTGGAAATTCCATATCAAGATATGAATCCTGAACTTGTGGTAAAAACACCTGGAGAAACATTGATACAAAAAGAAATTATAATAACCTTCATATCCTTGTGTGCTGATAGAATATACCAGCAAACCATATTGTTTTGCCTCAGGTAGAGTTTGATGTTATTTCGGGCATGGATTGGATTTCTGTTTATCATGTTAAGATTGACTACAGAGCTAAAATGGTTTCTTTTCAGAAAGATTTTCAGTTTGTGTACAATAATGAACCCTTGATTTTGATAACATATCAGGAAGTTGAGAAACTAGTAAAAAATGGAAATGAATATTATCCCACACATATTTTTTAAAGTAAAGGAACTGTTCAGATTAATGATATGCCAGTGGTAAATGAGTATCTTGATATTTTTCTTGATTAGTTTCCTGGTATTATTCATGATCAAGAGGTTGAATTTACTGTTGACGTAGTTCCTGATTCTAGCCAAATTCAAAACCCCCTTATCGAATGGCTGAATTTGAACTTTTAGAGTTAAAGAAGCAATTGAAGGAGTTATTAGATAAAGGTTTCATTCAACCTAGAACATCACCATGGGGTTCTCCTCTCTTGTTTGTTAAAAAAAAAGATGGTCCAATGAGACTTTTCATTGATTATAGAGCCTTGAATAATATCACTGTTAAGAACAAGTATCTTTTCCCTCATATCGATGATTTTTTTGATCAGCTACAGGGAGCTCTGTATTTTTCAAAGATTGACTTGAGGTCGGGGCACCTTTAGTTGAAAGTAAAAGAAGAAGACATTCCGAAGACTGCCTTTCATACTAGATATGACCATTATGAATTTGTAGTTAGGCCTTTTGGGTTAACCAATGCACCTGCTGTATTCAGGGACCTTATGAATAGAATTTTCCTTGAGTTCTTGGATAAGTTTTTGGTTTTTTTTCATTGATGATATTTTTGTGTTTTCTAAATGTAAAGAGGAGCATGAAAGTCATTTAAGGGTTATCTTCAAATCCTTAAATGAAAAGAAACTATATGGAAAATTCAGGAAGTGTGAGTATTGGTTACAAAAAATTTCTTTCCTTGGTAACATTGTTTCAACAAATGGCATAACTGTTGATCCTGCTAAAAAAAATTTGTTTGAAGAATGGCCAAGACCCAAATATTTAACCGAGATCTGTAGTTTTCTTGGTTTGGCAGGTTACTACTGAAGGTTTGTTGAAAAGTTTTCATGGTTATCTAGTCCAATGACTAAGATAACTCGGAAGGGTGTTAAGTTTATCTCGACAAAATAATGTGATGATTGTTTTCAGGAGATGAAAAGATTATTGGAGAATGCTCCCGTTTTTTCACTTCCTTCAAGGAATGGTGAGTTTGTTATCTACAGTGATGCTTCATTGAAAGGACTTGGTTTCCTCCTAATGAAGAATTATTAGGTAATTGCTTATGCTTTACGTCAGTTGAAAACTCATGAGTTAAATTACCACACACGTGATTTGGAATTAGCTGCTGTTGTTTTTGCTCTAAAAATATGGAGGCACCATTTGTATGGAGTAATGTGTGAAATAAATATTGATCACTAAATTTTAAAGTATATATTCACTCAGAAATAGTTGAACATGAGAAATAGGAGATGGCTAGAATTAATCAAGTATTATTATTGTACAATTCATTACCATCTGGGAAAATCAAATAATGTGGTTGATGCTTTGAGTCGAAAAAGTAATGCTTCATTAACCATGCTACATGTGGAACAAGATCCTTTGGTTTTTGACTTGATGAACTTTAGAATAGAAGTTGTTGGTGCATAAAGTTCTTCTGTTTTGTTTCAGGTGTCAGTGAGATCATCCCTATCAGACAGAATTAAGCAAGCGCAGAAGAAAGACAATGGATTGTAGAAAAAGGTAGACCTAGTTCAGAAGTGTAAGTTTCCTGAGTTTAACATTGATAATTATTGTGTTTTGAGGTTTGGGAAGAGATTATGTTTCCTTGTGATTCACAGTTGAAGGGTGAGTTGTTATGTGAGGCTCATAGTTCCCCGTTTTCAGTTCATCCTGGCAGTACTAAGATGTACAGAGATCTGCGAGAGTATTACTGGGGGATGGAATGAAAAGAGATATTGTTGATTTTACTGTGAAGTGTTTGACTTGTCAGTAGGTTAAAGAAGAGAGGCAGTTACCGAAAGGGATGATTCAGTCATTACCGGTGCCATAGTGTAAATGGGAAAATATATCCATGGACATTGTTGGGGGATTTCTGAGAGCATCTCGAGGTAATAATGCAATCTGGGTTATTGTTGATCGATTGACTAAATCTGCACATTTCCTCCCTATTCAAGATACTTTGTCTCTAGATGAACTTTCTTGGTTGTATCTTAAAGATATAGTTAGGTTGCATTGAGTTACCCTCTCTATTTTATCTGATCGTGATCCCAGGTTTACTTCTAACTTTTGGAAAGGCCTTCAAAGTCGTTGGGTACTGAATTAAATATTAGTACATCTTTTCATCCACAATAAGATGGGTAGTCAGAACGAAAAATTCATACCTTGGTGGATATGTTAAGTGCTTACTTATGAATTAAAATGGAGGTTGGGACCAACATCATTCTTTGGTTGAGTTTTCATATAATAACAGTTTTGATTCTAGTATACAGATGGTACCATTTTATGCATTATATGGGAAGCAGTGTCGAACTCCAGCTTTTTGGGATGAAGTGGGTGAAAAAAAGCTGATAGAACCTGAATTGGTAGAAGAGATGGCAGAAAAAGTTCAGTTGATTTAGAAACACATGAGAACAGCTCAGAGCAGGTAGAAGAGTTATGCAGATAACTGGAGGAAGGATCTATCTATCGAGGTAGGTGATCATGTTTTTCTCAATGTTTCACCATGGAAAAGTGAGATGCGATTTGGTAAGAAAGGAAAGGCGAGTCCAAGGTTCATTAGACCATATGAAATTCTAAAGAAAGTTGGATTAGTTTCTTATCGATTGTCTTTACCTCTGAGTTTATCTCAGGTACATAATGTTTTTCATGTTTCGATGTTGAGAAATTATATGCCAGATCCATCTCATGTTTTGAGCCCAGAGGTAGTTCAGTTGGAAGAGAATCTCTCTTATGAAGAAAAAATATTCTAGATTCTTGACTGTAGAGAGAAAGTGTTGCAGAATAAGTTAATTCACTAGGTAAAGGTTTTGTGGAAAAACCATATGGTTTAAGAGGCAATGTGGGAATCTGAACATGCTATGTGGGATAAATACCCCCACTTATTTTGATAAGTGAATAAAATTGTGAGGACGCAATTCCCAAAAGGGGGGAAGGATGTAACATCCTAGGTAAATAAAGAATAAATAATTTTCATATTTATTAATATTTTCAAATTAAATATTAATTTTACTTTAAAGGGGTTGCTATGTTCTATAGCGTACACGATACGCAACAATGAGTTTCTTTGAAATCTTACGTTGCACAGTAGTAATATAATAATATATTTTAAAGGGTAGTTAATACGTAGCCGTTGTATTGGCGGGAAAGAATAGAAATAACTAAAATATGATTATAAATGTTTTTCATATGTTTTTACATTTATCCAATAAATTATAAAGGATTAAAATAAGAAAAGAATTCAATTTTAGGCATAGATATTCTAATATTCACTAAAAGGTCGAACTATCGCCTTTTGATGGCAAACCCTCATTAAATATAGTGTTGGTAAATCTTATATATTTTTTGGACCAAATAAAATACTTCTTTAGAATTGGGACATCAAAATTTACTTTGTGTAAATTTTTGGTATTTTTCCGATAAAAATCATTTTTTTAATGAATAGTGAAAAATGTTGTATTTTAATTCAAAACATCATTCTAATATAATTTATTAATATGATTATATTATCTTTTGAATTTGTTTTAAAGTAAAATTAGATTATTTTTTTACCATTTAATCCAATAGTTGTCATTGGAATTAATTTCACTTTGAAATCGGACTTAAACTAGTGTCAATCTTTTGATACATTTTGTTTCATAAAAACACTCTATTTGTTTTGAAAACGGGAATTAATTATTAAATTAAATAATGAAAATTATATGTTTTGAATTTTGTAAAATAGACATCATTTTTGAATTCGGAATATCATATATAGCTTAGGGTGAATTTTTGGTATTTTTCGGAAAAACCTCAATTTTTTATGAATAGTGAAACCACTAAGTGGTACTTAAAAAACTGATTTTTTTCATTTAAATGAAATTTTACCACCTCTGTGCTTTTAATTTCAAAAATCTGACATACATGGTTTTCATTATAAAGTAAAATGTTGTTCATTGGGATTAAAATAATTTGGTGGTGAATAGTAACTTTTATGTTTTTAATCGCGATTAGTGGTAATCAGTGTAGTGTAAGGTAAAAATAATGTTTTAATATTATGAAATGACCTTGAAACATGTCCTAACCTTATTGGATGTGTCATGGCCGACCAAGAAAATCCATGGGTAAACATGGGGACCCCATGGAGCCACTTTGGTAGGAAAATTATTTTAATAAGTTTTTATTTAAAGTTAAAATAAAAATGTCACAAACATGAGTTGTTTTACTAAATCAATTTTTAAATGGGGTTATACATGTCATATTTTTTACTATAAATATTAATTAGAAATATAAAAATATTTCCTATATCATGATATAATTTTTTATAATTTTTAGACATTAAATAAATTAAATTATTTATGACATCATGATGATGCAACGATTACCTTAGTAATGAACGATTTAAATAAAATGAAAAGATAATGTAAAATATAAGACATACACATGTCAAAGACCTATTGTATGAGTATAATTAGAACTCTTATAACCTTATCCTCGAAATAAATCAATTTGGGACCTTTAAAATCCGAAAATAATTTTATAATAAAGTAAACCATTATAACATTCCAAGAGTGCGCCTCCTCTCCTCTTATAAAAGGCCCCCACCTCTACCACCTTACCCACAACTCTCGAGCCTTTTTCTCTGACAAAACCTGATCATTTTATCTCTCCACATCCCTCTCCTCATCCTTGAAGCCTTACCTATGGAATAAAGCTCTTCATGGAACCCTTTTTGTTCAAACCAAGAAGAGTTACCCGATTTTAAGGTAATGTCTTCACTTGTGTTCTTTTATTTTATTTTGCTTCTCCAACACTCTAAACTCTTTTTATTCATTTATTTTGTAACCAAACTAGTACCATAAATATACTAGGATGTTTTTATGAGATTTATTAGAGCTACACCTACACACACCTTCGTCTAATGGTTAACGAACATACTGTTTCTATGGTTGGAGATTTTCTGCCTCACGAAATGATGATTGTTTAATCTTCTTTTATCACCTTTCATGGTGGACATTAAGATGTCACTCTATTTATATATGATATATAATATGTTTTTGTTTTCTTTATGCTTCTGTATTTTTAATTTACGGCATAACTTTATGGTTTCCATTATGGGTATACGCGATATCTTCATTTTAGGAAGTGCGACTACTGCCCCCTCAAAGTGATTTGATTCGCTAATGCCATATGTGGGACATATAAAGGATGGAGTTAATGTTATTATATATTATATTATACTGGAATTATAATATAACCTTATACCATTATTATTTCACTCCATTAAATACGAAATAGAAATGAAAGTAGCTTTCATGCGTACGTACGGCTTACCGTCTCCATGAACGGTGAATTTCATTTCATACCTCTAAATTTTATGTACTATTATAAATAGATGTATATTCTGGATATATATGATATATATGATATCCAAATAATTAATATCATTCTAGATATAATGAACCTTTGACCACGTGAACAACATGTAATTGTAAGAAGTCCATTTTTGACTTAAGTACCAAATATCGACAAAATGAACTTTATTAAATTAAATGATTATATATTGTTTATAACATGGAAATAAGTTGTATAAAAGGAATAATAAACTTGAAGAAGGTTATTAATCAAGTATAAATTAACACTAGTTTATTATTCAGGAGATTAAAGAGCAATTGAGTCACGTCAGACACGAGGTAAGGGACTTCGTCTCAATCTCCTTTCATTGAGGCATATATTGTTCTAATACAAGACTTTCTTTTATACAGTGTATAAACCCCTTTGACTTTTAATTTTATAAAAAAGGAATATTTTTATACGAAGCGTTTTACAACATGACAAAAAGGAAAGTTTCTTTTAACATACGCGGTGACAACAACCTTTTCCGCCGCCATGAGTATTATTTGGTCTTTGGATTCCCCAACAAGACGTGATGTTTTTTAAAATGAACTAAATACCATATACTCTTTTATGTATTTTGGTATTGAAAATGGTTTTTATAATGTATTTTTTAAGTAAATATATTTAAGTAATATATTGTGATTGAAATGTGGAAATGTTTTATTTCCTTTATAATTGTTATGATTTTATAATGGTACTTGGACATTTGACGGGAGGTTACGTGATAAACCATATGACGAGTGGTGCCATGAATACCATGATGGGTGGTTATGTTATAACCTCCAATTCATTGGGTATGGAATTCGGTCGTATGGCTATTCCATTAAGTGATATGTGTGGAAGTCTACCGTATGGTTATTCCATTTAAGTATGTTTATGTCCCAAGTTACCTTTATATGTTATGTGTTCTTTATATGGGGTTTAGGGTAATCATTTTGTTACAAAAAGGGTAAGTAATGATATTTTATTCAGTGAAGTGTTTTTACTACTTCATAAAGGAGAATAGTATTACATTGATAATGTATACATGGTTTACTTGTGGTTTTTAAAAAAACTAACAGTTTTCATTACTTGTGTATCCCTTACTGAGCTTTTTATGCTCACCCCAAGTATTTTTTTGAAATGTTTTTCACAGGACTTAATGTGGTGTAGGGTCAACGAATGGGATCAAGGGAAAGTCATGCTATATAAAATGTGGAACTAGACATGTTTATTTTTAAAAGTTGTTATTTTTATGGAAACTTAGTAGAAATGTCAACTTTTTAATCTTTTGAGATGTAATAGTTCTGTCCTAATTCTCTAAAACTATAAACCTGAAAAGATCCTCAATGTGAATTATTCATTTAATTCAATATTATGTTAGGTTTAAGGACAGGGCCTTATAAATAAGATATATATAATTATATAAATATATATATATAAATATATATCCATTAGTATTACTATGTCTTATATTATAAACTTATTAATAATATATATTTTTTTTAATTATCGTTGAATGGTGAACGTGGGAATAAATCTCATCGTGTCGTGGAGATGGTTATATGTACGTACACACCAGTGACAATATCATTATATTGATGGTGAAATCAACTGTAATTGGATTTTATATCATATATAAAGAATCATTAACATGATATATTTATTATTTACAATAGTTACACTCATTATTATACCCATCCAAATAATGAAGTGTTTGAATAACAAACTACACCATGACGTGGAGACGATAAGCCGTACATACGCACGTATGGAGAATTTTTATTTTAGAGGATGGATACAATAATCAATATAGTTGTATAATTTTTATAATAACATCACAGTATGTAGGTTGTAATGGAGTTATTATTTTGGTATGTAAACAACAAAGAAAGAGGAAGTGGAAGAAGTAAAGAAATTGAAAGAGGAGGTGAAATTATTATCTCTTCTTCGGGTGTTTCCTTTTTAGTTGATCATAAGGGATATTTAGGTTGGTTTTATGATAAATGTAAGGACTCTAGTATGATTTTAGGGAAGTGGGGTGGATATTTGAATTGGTGTTGCCTTATCCGAATGGCTTTGGAGGTGTGAAATTAAGATAAGGGGAAGTACCCTTTTACAAGATTGGTGACGGTCACTTTAGGAAAATCATGGAATATTATTTTATAATAAAATAATTTTCGGTTTCTACTAGATCCAAAATGATTTTCTTATACGATAAAGTGGGTATGGGTCTAAAAACTCTCAACCAATATGTTTTAGATAGGTTTATGTCACCATATTAACCTTATGTTTTAGATTTTACTCTTAGTTAAATAGTTTGACATTTACCATGTCTCTTTTTATTTTTATATTATATGGTTAATAAACATACTATAACAAGCCTAGAAAACCCCAAGTGGTTCATTAATGATATACCTATCATTATAAAAGTTATTTGAAAAAACCGTAGATTTTTAATACTATTATATAATTTAATAATATAATATATTTTTAAAAATTCATTTATGTCAATTTTGACACTATTTAGTTTTTGGTTATTGTGAAAGTCATAAAAACAATACTACTTCAATAAAAATATATTTGATCAATAATAACATGTCATATGGACATAAAAAATTCTTTTATTGCATAAAAACATTCAAATTATATTTATTTTAATATTTATAATATCATTTATATGATTATTTCATTAATAAAGAAACATATTGCATCATTATTGTGTCATATATAAGTATATTTATTTTGTGTATGAAAATTTAAAAAATATCATGACTTAGGAAATATTTTTAGATTTCTAATGAATATTTATTGTCGAATATATTAATTATATAACCATATATAGCAATTTTTTTACTATAAGATATATGCTTTTGTTATTTTTGTCTTTACTTTATATTATTTAATATAACATGTCATTATCACTCTCAAGTTGCTCCATGGGCTCCCAAAATAGACCAAAGAATGCCCATAGTCGGACATGTATTATCCAATAAGAAGTAATCACATGTTAGAGTAATTTAACATCAATATAATAATATTTTTTTACACTTATTTACCCGATTTTCCTTTTAACTATGGTAAAAAAATATTTAATGAAGTAATATTCATAATGTCTAAAAATAAAAGTAATCTATTTACACAATTTGTACCTCCTAATTCCAAATATAGAATCCATTTTTCCAAATTCAAATCATAAAAGTGGTAGAAATTAATTTAAAATTAATTCTTGTTGTCAAAATAAAAAAGCATGTTTTTTTAGAAATAATGACATTCAAAAGATTGACACTTCTTTATGTCCAGTTTAAATGTGAAATTATATCCAACACCCTAAATTGTAATAAATGATAAAAATATAATCTAATGATACTTTAAAACCACTAAAATTTATAATTTAACACTATAAATTATTTCGATTTAAAAAGTTGTCTTCAATTAAAATTTAGTATTTTCACTATTCATCAAAATATAAAAGTTATCAGAAAAGTACCAAAATTTTACACAAACTAAATTTTTATGTAATTATTCTAAATAACAATTTAATTGAATTAAATTGAATATATAAAAGGTTCAAATATTGGTTTTAAAAAATGCTCTCCATTAAAAGGTGGTAAATTATCATTGTTTGAAAAATACTTCTTTTATATGAAAAATTCTTTTGTTATTATATTATTTATATGACACACATTAAATGGTTTATAAAATTATATGGAGTATATGAAAATCAGAATTGAGTTAACACTTTTAATAATCGCTTTTTGAACAGGTAGTTTGGTAAGTCATGGTGCCCTCATACTCGGTGTTGCGTGTAACACAAGTTATTGAATTACTTTGAAGAGATAACATTCTATGAAATCTTGGGGTGTTACAATAATATTTCATATAGATCATCAACAATACATTATTATAATAGTATGTTTAAATATCATTACATTAGGATGTAACCTTATGATTGTTAAGAGAATAAAGTATAGTTAAAGAACTATACATATGAACGAAAACCTACATTTTGGAGAAAGTTGTATGGTTTATCAACATTAATTTTAGGAACAACCATAAATTATCAACCATATGTTAGGAGAATGAACATGAAAATATTGAACCCGACATTCGGTATTTTTTTATGATATAACCCTATGTTTGGATATTCAATATAGGATATTTAAATTCATGTTTTAATCTAAGATTTCTATAATTGTCGTGACCGAATTAGAGATATGATAAATGTTAATTTACAACTGATTAAAATATCATTGAGATAAAATCAATAATTTAATTCAATGGAGAAAAACACTCCTATTATTTATGGAGGTTAGGAATCTGTGGGATTATTTTTAAATTGAATATAAACGATCTTTCTGGTGATATTCTTGGATCTAGAATACTACATCAAGCAGTCTAAGATATATATTCTTCTTGGGTATCATTTCAACATAATTTGATAAAAAAATAATCCCATATCACTGTATTCTTATAAATATCTTTTATGGTTCATCTACAATAAATTATATAATTTATTATTTAATGAATAGTAAAAAAATATAAAGTTATATATAATTCAAAATCATTTTGTTATAAGATTATTGCTACTATTTGTTGTTGTTATTATTGATGATCATTTACAACTGAGATCAAATTATATTTATTATTTCGTATGGAATTCTACTTTTTTAAGAATAGGATTTAGCTTCTGTCAATTGTTGTTGCATAAATTGGGATGATCAACCCAAACCATTAATAAAGAAAACATTTTTTATTTATTGGAGTATGAAATGATCAAACTCAATTGTATTTTAAGTATCTGCTTATTTTTATAATTTGTGGATAAATGATTCCCTATTAAAGAACCTGAAGGCTCTGTTTAGCCTTTTTTGTAATCGTTTCAACATCCTTGGATTAGTTTTTGGTTTGAATGTCTAGTGATACGACCACATTTCCGGTGGAATATACGATTCTCATAGAGAGAGAGTTAGTGGGGTGAATTATGGGATCTTTGTTTTCCAATCCAATATAAAATTATTGTGTTAATTATTTATATATATCTAATCCTCATATATATTAAGCAATAAAATATTTCATATTTCCATAAATCATAAACTAATTTACAAAAAATAATCTACCGAGATTTTAGAAAAGACACAATTCACCCCAACTTGTGTTATCATTGTATTATTCTAACCTAATAATATGGTCAAAATCTAACCAAACATTGATGTTTAGGTTGGTTTTTTTGTTATATTAAATACCTATATGTTTATTTTTTATCTGTCAAACCCATTTTACCATTCATTTAGGTGATAAATATTTATCATGGTTATAATTAAGTATGAAAAAAAATCAAGTTATACTAATTACCAATTAAAAATAATATTGATTCCAGAAAAGGAATAAATTTAATATAATTCAAATCATATAAGTGTAATAAATTATTTCTAATATAATTAAACAAAAAAGGATGACAAACAGCTTTCAAAAGAAATGATTTTTTTAATACAAAAATGTTTTCATACCAAAATTAAGTATAATATTGATTCAAAGGAAATTAATTGGATCATTTTTAATCAATATAAATTATTGAAATTTTAAATTCATTTCAAAATAAAATTATACACCACTAATACTTGGATGTAAATGATTGTTTTATGTTAAATTATTATTTTATCACTATTAATGAAAAATTAATATATTTAGTAAAATACCAAAATATAATCCAAATATAATTTTGATATTCTGATAAAAAAATTGTGATTTTTTTATATTTAAGTTTTAATCATATTTTTTACAAATAAAATTATATTAAAATACTATTTATTTATAATGAAATGCATCCTAACTATTATTGATTCACATAGGTTACATTTTCCCTTTTAAAAATTTCATCCTAAACAAATTTTGAATATCAAATCATTAGATGATATAGGTTTCTATTCATCACAACTTATTTTGGATACCATGTTTCTTATTCTATCTCATGATTTCATGAATGAACCATTACCAGTCTAGTCATACAATTTATTACAACATGTTCTATAGTGTACACATGTGGATTGAATCGTAACTATAAGATAAATCTGTTTTGATAGATATTTCATCACAGCAGGGAACATATTTTGGGTCTATCATGTATTTTCTTAACAAATATATATATATATATATAAATTCATGAAATTAAGATAGGATATGTTTCATTTCCAAATTTTAATGCAAAAATCAAATTCATTACAGAATTTTAAAAGAAATTTTTTTTCTACAGCATAATTTAATATATATCTGAAACATTTAGCACAATTACAAGAAGGAAACTTTAAGAAAACATGATATCTTTATTGAAATTAAAAATACTTTCTTTTTTTAACAATATATTTTTTTCTAATTTAATATATCATAATATTATTGTAAAAAGTCATCACTTTATCTATTGACTTCTATACAAAATCTATGCCTTGAAACGTTCTTTTAGGAACTTCTTCCTAACATGTTATATTACGAATCCAATTTTTATTCAATTTTTTAATATGAATCCTTTTCAATACATGAATCAAATATATTATTATTTTAAAATTCATCAATGATAAATTCCAATCACACATACCTGAAAATTCAACCAAGAATGACTTCAACATATTTTCTAGTATTTTAATAATCCTTAACGAATCCCATAAATTTTAGGATAATAGGTTGTTCTCAAATGTACCATGATTTATAGACCCTTATAATGACACATCTATAATTTTTATATACATTATGTATCATGATTGTATTTAATTGAAGGAGTTTCCCTATGAAGTCTCAAATAATTATTAATATATATATATATATGTAAGGAACTCAACAGGTAGTTCTTCCCTTATAGTGGAAATTTGTGGGTTTCATAATTTGTTACACAATAAACCATTTGGATTCATTATTTATTGTGCTGCCTTTAAATATAGTGAAAATATAAATTTTAATATATACTCATTTTCATATATGAATTTGTAGAGGTCACATGACTCCATTAAGATGTTTTCTTTTTGAAATTCCCCATTGAAATCAATGAGTCTTGAAAGATTCTATAAAATTTACCATTTCATATTTCCAAACCAAAATTATTCTTCCAAATCATAATTTAATTTGGTTCTATCGAGATATAAAAAATTATATGAGAATTATCTGATAAATAACTTTTATCCCTAGAATGTATGAAATAGATAGATTCTTTCAAAATTTCAATTTAATATTCTCATAAATAAATACAACCAACTTCAAATTATTCAGGACAATGGTTTTATTTTGAAAAGTTTTATTATCAAGCTAAGAAATTTTTATTATTTGTAATAATTTTGTTTTGGAAATTTATTTGATTAAATTTAAAATCTTCCCTTCCTTAAAGATTCAAATTTACAATTATAATAAATTAAGGATTTTATGATATTTTTTGATCCTAATTTTATTCAAAATAAGAAAATGTTTTATACATAATCAATATCCACAATATTATAATTTCCACAGTGGTAGTTTCCTATGTAATCATAATCTTTCTGTAGTTTTATCAATTTCATTTACCTTATATTTATCAATTTTTGTGAAAATTTGTATTTTCAACTTCATTGATTTATATTTATTTCAAATAATTCACCATAAAGGAAATGTCTTTGTATCATCAATGAAAATATTATAAATTATAAATTTATAACATTGGTTTGTTAATTGAACTCATAAAACATTAACATCCATGATTAATACAAAGCAGGTCTATTATTCCTTATAATGACACCTCCATGTCCCTTTTTTCGTTAGTCACTAAATATAACTAATTCACTAATTCATAATGGTAATTTCAATATTAATTCATTTTACAATATCCTATTGAATTTCTTCAAACATTTCATACATTATTTCTACCATAATATTATATACCATTTATGTGTCTGTTTAGTTAATAGGTTATCCAATAAAAAAATTTTACTAAAAAATCAGTGATTGTAACCCATTAATCCAAGGAAACAGTATATGTTTGTTATATTCATTGTATATATAAATTACATCACATCTATTTTCATTGAAGGATCAAGTAATATTATATCCTTATATGTATAATAATAGATTCTTCATGAAGCCAGAATGTTCATTTCCTAAATATTCCATATAATAACTCTTCTATAAGAGACTTAAGAATAATTCATAAATAACTATAATTTTGAGGAAATGTTTTAGATTATATGAAGATATAATCAATAAATAACAAAAAATATATCTAGAAAATACTTGAATACATTATTGTCCAGATCAATATAAATATAGGGTAAATCATTCAATCTAAATTTCATTAAAATAAATTTGTAAGGTACATGCCACAAAATAATTCTAATCAATATAATAAACATCTTATTTATTAGAGGGGGATAATACCAAAAATTAAGGTCAATATTTTAAAAAATGTTTAGCACTTTAAAGGTATAAAATAATTTATCAATGTGGTGTAGATAACACTTATTCTATATTAGAATAAAATTTATATCCCAATAATTGATTCACAACCACACAACCCAATATTTATTCCAATGAAATTGATTAGGGTATATCCATTATGAAACACTGGGCCATATAAGTACCTTTTCTTATAATACACCTATATTTATTTCTTATGTGTGACTAATTCCACTACATCCATCCCATATGTACTCTTATATGTTTATTCTCATTTGTAATGAGATCATATAAAAAATTAACTTCACACTCATGTGTTTGTCTAGATTTTTATTAAAGGAAAACATTAATGTATTTCTATAAAATAGTTATATCCTCTATTATAAGGATATATATTATATTCACTGGAAGTGTTTTCACTTCTTCTCTAAAATTTAAATTAAATTGAGATAATAGTGGTTGATTTATATAGAGTTCAACTATTTTAATATCCAACCTAGTGTCAAATGATTCCTTATCTTCATCGAAAAAATTAATATCATTCTATCTCTATTAAATTTTCTTATACACATTTAAATTATATCCACACAAAAAATAATATAAAATTCATGCATACGTATAATTATCTAATTTCGAAATAGGGTAATTCTATGTTTAAAAATAAGATTTGACAGACATATCCTTGTTATAGACATATTTTCAATAGATGTCGGGAATTGAAATTACTTTCTTAAATTGGAAGGAAATTATCATATTTTTCAAAAAAGTGGATTATATAAATTATTGTTACGATGACTAATAAATAGTATATATAGATAAATTTTATGGTATGATCAACATTTCTTCAACTACATATTTATGAACATCAACTTTAGGAAGTAGTAATCTCATATGCTTGGGTTTACACCCTTGATGTTTTTATGTGAAATTCTTAGGACACATGTTCAATTTAATAGAATATTTATATATGTCTTTATATTTGACACATTATGTAATGCCTTGACCCTAGAATGCTGGAGGGAGTGCATTATTTTAATACATTTTCATGATTATAAGGAATCAATTACCAAATGACTGATTAGTTTAGTAGTCGTGTAAAATATATTACCTAGATGAATGTCACATTACACATTCATACATAAGACACATAATAAATAATCATTTGATAATTCCATTATTCCCCACGATTAACTATGCATATCAATCATAATATACTTCATGGAATCATGGAAAAAAAACATAAGAAAGGGGTGAGATTAGATACTCAGTAAGGGTAAATTATTTAGCGGAAGTTATAAACTTTTAAGACAAGATGTGTAATAAAAACATGGACATAGATATTCTACTAGTCGAATAATCACATGTAATAACTAATTTCATAACAAGGGAATTCATAATGCTATACATCATAACCACATAGTCAATGCCTCCTACCAAGAATAAAAATAATTTTTTTCAAGGCCTTGTGACAAGAAACTAATTTGTATCATGAGACCTACCAATTCATTGAGGATCTATAGTAGGATCCACCCATCACAGTATAATTCCAATGCACTCTTCAAATGAAAATGATGAAAAATAACACATATAGTCATATTAAAACTAGCATATGAAATGCCAATAATTTACCCATAAATCCTGAATTGTGTACCAATAGCACATTCATAGGCAAACATATCATAACTCATTCAATACAATATGAAAGAATATATTTATTACAAATTAGATTCACCCAACAATAATATCAAAAAGTTATTTTTACATAGTTGAAAATGATTAGTCAAACTCATTGAGAGAAATATACCTTTATCTTGAAAACATTTAAAAGTCACACAATTTAGAAAGGATCACATCTACAAGACATTTTTGAAACATTTTTTCCATACATCTTTGAATCCATTATTAATACATACATGGATATAAGAACATATCACCATTAATTTTATCCTAGGTTTTCTAAAAAAAATCTAGATGAAATAATAGATTATAACACATATTCTAAGGAAGACTATTCACATCATTGATATTATAAAAGGAATTTCATTTAATTAACATGAAAGGATATTAAAATTTTAATTTTTGAGGATACATGGAGCACTAAAATAAATTTTATTTCATTAATATCGAAATATTACCACTATGTTTAAGAAAAGTCTCCACAATTTTTTAAACACTAATTTTTTCATTAATATAACTTTATACCCATAAACCTTTTCATAATTTAAGTGTACTATCTTGAGAGTTGATAAAATATTGATGCACTCATCGAGGGTCTTCAAAGGAATATGGGTTCAAAATCTTCCTCCAATCATGTTCTCCTATAATAATAATTCCTACTCAAGAATCCAAATGGCCATATATAAATCCCTTTTTTAGTAGTGATGTTGATTAACTATTGTCATGACCCATCCTAGTGGGGCCTGAGCCGCAACACCCAAAGCCTGCCTTCAATAGCCCAGGGGCTGGTGACTAGCACCGAGTAGGCATGCTACTAACATTGGAGGAATTGCCTATAAACCTGTACAAACACACACATCTCCAAGCCCACAAAGCTGAAAAGTAAAAACTACTAACAGGAAAAGATGCATGAATACACGAAAACCCAACCACATAGTACGACAGGAATGTAAATTGCAAGAAAGTAAAACCCTGGCCCAAAAGTACAAGCCCGCCAAAAAGAGAGTCTATATCAAAGTCCAACCTGTAAAGAAAGGTGCTGGGACTATAGTTTGTAGAAGTAGGAACTCCCCTCGGCCTGTCTGATCTCACTGAGTACCGTCCGGTCCTGGTCCGCCAAGAATCTTGTCAAAGGCTCGCTTGTCTTCACAAGACACGACACGTGTGGGCAAAGCCCGTGTAGGGGTGAGTATAAAAATACCCAGTAGGACACCGCAAAACCATAAAGGAAATAAAACAAGGGAAATTACTACAAAGGAAATATATAGTCATCTCTACACAGTATATTTCTACCCAACATATTACAAGAATATCCAGATATGTTCATGCATGATCAACTATCGCGAATACCACCACTAAGATCCATCTCAAAGATTACACTAAGTACGTAACAATGAGAGAACACTCCTTGGTCTGAGGAGAGAGATATGAATTACTCGTTCTAGGAGGACACACTCCACAAGTACCTTGAGAACATGATGCTCAGATGAGGATCACAACTATATCATGGGGTGATTCCGACAACTTAGTCTGAGAAAATCCGCTAAGTAGAGGATTGGCGCCCGAGTAATGTTTGTCACTTTGATACCAATTACTATACCTAGGGTTCCATGAATGAATAGAGGTTCTAGATCTAAGTCTCACTGAGGGGATTCTGACAACTCTATTCAAGATTTTATGCTGAAGGGATCATACTCATGTGTAAAGAAAATGATACTGGAACCTTCAGGGAAAGGACCGAGGGTACGAACCCTAAGAAAACTAGTCCAAGTCATAGACATCAAGTAGCTCAAGTCATTTAAGACAGTTTAAATGGTGTGTAGTATAGTCACACGTCGTGTTCCTTGACCCTGGGTACTGCCCATGTAAACTGTCTGTGTCATTCGTTCTAGCCGAGTAAAACCAAACTACAGGGTGTGTAGAAAAAGTACACTCCATGTTTCTTGACCCTGGGTACTGCCCATGTAACCGGCCCGTGTCATTCGGCATGTCAGATAGAAATAAAATACACAGTGTGTAGAATAATCACACACCGTGTCCGAGCATTGGGGGCTCGCTCCGTGTAGGCTGGCCATGTGCCCGTACACGGTCTCTGCCCGTTTTCGTGTTGCCTGCCCGTGTAGCAGTACACGGGGTATCCCGTGTTTCTGGCCGGGTCTGGCCAGGGAGGGGTATGAACGGCGTGTCCTTGGTAGTGTACCCTTCCCGTGTCCGTATACGACCGAAGTACACACCAGGTAAATCCTCCATTGAACACACACCGTGTAGCCCATACTACACAGCGTGTAGACGGGAAATTTCCTGAATCATTGTCTGCCTCCACGTGCCTCGGCTGATCCTCCGGATCTTGATCCAACCATCTGATCATCAGAAAACTCCGGATTTGGGGTGTTCCCACTCATACGAAACCTATTTTGTCAGTTTTGGACTCCCGATCGGCCTTGATGGCACGTCCTGATCCGTTCGCACGAAAATGCTCGAAGAACGGGAATTCCAAACCACACTGATTTTTCCGCCGCCATCACCATCACACCTTCAATAGGTCGTCTCGAGGATGGATCCTTGATTTTAGATCGTTGCGCCAACAAACGAATGCGCAATGATCTATTCCCTCCAAGAATGTGTAGAACGCACATGAAGAACGCGTAGGAATCAGGAGAGAAAAACAAAATAATTAAGAGGGACGTACCTCGATCGATGTTTGTGTAGATCTTGGTTCATCACCGTTAGGAGGTTGAATGAAAACAAAAATTAACTTCATGAATAAAATCCCCACGATTCCTACAAAATCCCATCCCACAATAATGATCGATCTACAACTAATCTGTTTTTGGATTAGTCTATGTTCATCGTGGAAATCAAAAATGGGGAAGAAATCACAATTTAAACATCATACCAGGATTTTTCGGCATTCGTCGGCGATGATCCGGTCAGTACATCGTCGTCACCGCGTTGGGAGGTTTTCTCTAGAGCCTCAAGAGCCACAAAGGGTTTCAGGGTTATGAGTTTTGTAACCCTGGACCCTTGCGCCAACATTTAATTAAAAAGGTAAGGGATATATGTTGCAGCAGATTTAAAAGATTTCATTGCAGAATAAAATATTTTTATTTAAATATTTTATTACACTTACACCCCAAAAACATGATTCCACGACCGACCTGCGTCGACCAATGGTAAGCCTCGCCTAAGATAAAATATCTCTTCCAAACACAACGGTGCCCTCAGATTTCTGATCTATGCACTTGTATGAGAGTTATTCGACCTTTTCAAGAAAACTGCATGCGCGTGAAATTTAACTATTAAATTAAATTTAAACATTTGTTCGGGGCTCATCGGGCCTCGGAACTGCACGTCGTCTCAGAGCCTGGTCTCACATTAATTCCCATATAATATTAAAATAACACATGGAAAAATCCAGGACATTAAATCACACCCACCTTAGGGATTTTACATCCTCGAAAAGTCAAAACTAGGGCTATTCAAAAAGATGTAGGTACTGCACGCGAATCTGAGCATCCCGCTCCCACGTGTTCTCCTGGAGATTCCTGTGCTGCCACCGGACACGCACCAAGGAAATAGCTCATCCACGGAGTATATTCTTCTGCGGATCCTCAATCTCCACTGGGTACTCAACAATGGTCGCTCCATCATCGATGTCCAGCTCACCCCAATCGATGACGTGCGATGGATCATGAACATACCTCTGTAGCTGCGACACATGGAAGACGGTGTGTACCCGGTCCATCTGAGGAGGTAGAGCCATGCAATATGCCACCTTGCCAGCTCTACTCAGAATCTAAAAGGGCCAATAAACCCTAGAGATAGCTTGCTGACTCGGCCAAATCTCTACAATCCTAATCAAGGGGAGACCCGAAGGAACACATGGTCTCCCTCCTTGAACTCCAAGGGCCTCCGCCTCCTATCAGCATAAGAATTTTTCCGACTCTGTGCAGTCTTCATCTGCTCCTCGATGACATGTACCTTATCTGTAGTAGCTCTCACCATCTCTGGGCCCATGAGTGTTGACTCTTCCGGGTCAGTCCAGCAAAGTGGTGACCTGCAAGGTCTCTCGTACAGAGCCTCTAATGGTGCCATACAAATAGTGGAATGATAATTGTTGTTGCAAGAAAATTCCACCAGTGGTAGGTGATCCTCCCAGCTACAACTGAAGTCAAGTATGAAAGATCGAATCATAACCTCCAGAACCTGGATGGTCTGCTCCATCTTCCCATGAGTTTGAGGATGAAACGCTATGCACAAGCGTAACTGAGTCCCAAATGATTCCATTAATCCCTTACACAACTAGGATGTGAAACAAGCATCACGATCTGATATGATCTTGGATGGAACTCCAGGAAATCGAACTATCTCATGTACGTAGAGGAGTCCCAATCTCTCTACTAAACATTTATCTTGTATGGCTAGGAAGTGGGATGACTTGGTGTGTCGATCAATGATCACCTAGATGGAATCAAGTCCCATGCATGTACGTGGTAAACCCATCACGAAGTCCATGTATATTCCATCCCACATCCACTCTGGAACCTAAAGGGGGTGAGTCAAACCTACTGGCACCTGGTGCTCAGCCTTTACTTGCGGATAAGTAAGGCACCGAGAAACAAACTTGGCCACACTCTTCTTCATTCCTGGCCACCAGAACTGACATCAGAGGTCCTGATACATCTTTTCCACGCCTGGATGCACCACCAAAAGAGATGTATGGAACTCTCGTAAAACCTCCTCTCGTAATGTCACTGGTACTACCGTACGCCCTCCAAAAAGAAAAAAATGCTACCCCTCAGACACAGAGTACACAAGGATATCGTCTATGAAGACCACTACAAACCGATCTAGACAAGGCTGAAATATCCGGTTCATGAGTCCCATGAACACTGTTGGGGTGTTCGTCAGGCCGAAGGGCATCAACAAGTATTCATAGTGACCGTAGCGACATCAGAATGTTGTCTTCGGTATATCCTCATCCCGTACTCGCAACTGGTGATAGACAGATTGTAGATCAACCTTCGAGAAACATTGTGCCCCTCTCAACTGGTTGAAGAAGTCATTGATCCTCAGTAGTGGATACCGGTTCTTCACGGTCACCTAATTCAAGCGCCGTTAATTCACACATAGCCTCAAGCTCCTGTCTGCCTTCTTAGGAAATAGAACTGGGGCCACCCAGGGTGAAATGATAGGTCTCACAAAGCCCTTCTTCTGCATGTCATCTAGCTGCACCCTCATCTCACGAAGCTCTGTAGGAGCCACCCGATATGATGATGCTGATATCGGTGTCGTCCCGAGTTGTAACTCAATGCAGAAATATATCTCCCGGTGGGGAGGTAGCCTGGGGAAATCCTCCGAAAAGACATCCTCGTACTTAGCCACTACTGCTTGAAACTGGAAACTCGTAACATATGATGCGCCAAGGGCTAGGCTAGCCAACTGATGTGAAATTGGTTGTTCCCTCCTAAGCACATGTCCATCCTATGCTGCATGGGTCTCTCTTTCACCGACAAAAGAGAACCTCACTCCATCACTACGGACACACCACACCCTTCTCCTAAAACAGTCGATCAAGGAAAGAACTATAGATAGACAATCCATACCATGAATGACATCATAAGGCATCGATACAACCACTAAGAGGTTCCAACCGAAACTCTCGCCTCCAATGGTCAGGTCACACACTATAGAGGTGTGTGATCTCTGAATCTTCTCCAGTCGGTGTTTCTAAGTGTAAGGGTCGAGTCAATGGCTCAATTGGAATCTCAGGGTCTCAAAAAAGATAAGCAGCTAGAAAGGAATGACTAGAACCTATGTCTATCAGTACGACAACCAATGTAGAAAATACAGAGATAATACCTCTAATCATTCTGGGAGTACTTGGGTCATAAGACTCTGCCGGCTGTAGCGGTCCCTGCCCCTATCCACCAGCTCCCTGAGCCTGGAGTGGACCTCCTGGGGGTGGTGGTGGTAAAGGGTGAAAACGCCAACCACCTCCAGCTTCTCTCCCAGCTCCCCTACCACATCTGCCACCCTACGGATCTGTCTGCTCCACACATTGCCTCTGCCTTGGTGGTCCATCCACTGCTCCCATGTCAATAGTACGGAGGGTCGGACAATCTCGAGCGAGATGTCCCCTGCCATCACATGAGTAGCATCGCCTCTATAGAGGCTGGCTGGACGCACCCTGCGAACACTGTATGACAGATCCCATATACTGGGATCTCCTCTGAAAATGTCTCCCATGCCTGGGTCCCTGACGTCGGCTCCATGCTGCTGAGGTCTCTGCTCCAGCTCGCCCACTACTAACATCTGCCTGCTGTCTCTACTCTGCCAAGAAGCTCTAGACCACCAGAGCCTGCTCGAGCACCCCAGCATAAGTAGGAATGCTCAGAGGGATGATGATAGCTTGGATATCTCTGCACAAGCCCTGCTCAAAAGTCTGAGCTCTGAAGTATTTATATATGACCATATCCATCGAGTACCGCGAGAGGTCAGTAAACCTCGATGAATAGTCAACCACCATCATGGTTTCCTACTAGAGCTGAAGAAGCTCCTGTATGCATACTGATCTCAGGGTAACTAGTGAAAACTCGTCTCTAAAGAGATGCTCAAACTCCAACCATGCAATTGTCACCTCGTTGTGAGTCTGGATAACCAAACTCCACCATCGTCCTGCCAAGCCCTATAGAAGGCTCGCTGCTAGGATCACCATCTGGTCTGCTGGTGTCCTGACCAAACGGAAGACTCTAGCCACTACCTCAAGCTAGTCCTCTACTGCCTGAGCGTAAGGCTCACCTCAGAACCTGAGGGGTATCTGTATCTGAAACTCATGGAGTGCGCTTATCCTGCACTCCTCCTCCACTGGTACAACAGGCACTAAACACTGCTCCACAAGTGGCGGGATAACTAGAACACCACCCGATGGTAAAACTGGGGGATCTGGTCCCTGTATCGAGGCTTCATCACTAAGGGAGTCATCCTCATGATCGAGCTGTTGGATCCTAGTAGGTGCTCTTCGTGGAGTCATCCTGTTAAAGAAATAAGACGTATCTCAGTCAGTGAGTATATCTAGAGAGATGACACAAAAAGGACATTGAAACCACAACCCATTCCTATATGATGCATGTGCCATTATTTTTTAGCTGCAACTAGTGTTCTCATGATCTGAGTCGAAAATAAATTTATCAGAGTCCTAGTGTATGGATACGTCGGCCGCCTGCACCATCATTGGGGTCCCTATCCTGAAAGCCGAACTTGAAACACTCAACAATGTTTCCCCAAACCAACTCACAGACTCTCAGTCCTAAGGTAGAACAGACCACCTTTGATACCACTCTGTCATGACCCGGACCAGTGGGGCCATTGCTACAACTCCCCAAGCCCACCTCCAATAGGCTAGGGGCTGGTGACTAGCACCGAGTAGGCATGCTATTAACATGGGAGGCATTTCCTATAAACCAGTACACACACATACACATCTCCAAGCCCACGAAGCTGAAAAGTAAAAACTATTAAAAGGAAAAGATGCATGCATACACTAAAACCCAACCACAGAGTACGACAGGAATGTAAAGTGAAAGAAAGTAAAATCCTGGGCCAAAAGTATAAGCCCACCAAAAAGAAAGTCTGTAACAAAGTCCAACCTGTAAAGAAAGGTGTTGGGACTATATTCTGTAGCCGTAGGAACACACCTCGGCCTGTCTGATCTCCCTGAGTACCATCCGATCCTTTTACTCCTAGAATCCTATCAAAGGATCTCTCGTCTGCACAAGACACGAAACATGCGGGAAAAGCCCGTGCAGGGGTTAGTATAACAATACCCAATAGGACACCACGAAACCACAAAAGAAATACAACAAAGAAAAATACCACAATGGAATGATACAACCAGCTCTACATAGTATATGTCTACCCAACATATTACAAGAATATCTAGATATGCTCATGCATGATCGACTATCACGAATACCACCACTAAGACCCAACTCGAAGATTACACTAAGCATGTAACAAGGAGAGAAAACTCCTAGGTCTGAGGAGAGAGATACGAAGTACTCGTTCCGGTAGGACACAATCCACAAGTACCTTGAGAACAGGATGCTCATATGTGGATCACAACCATGTCATGGGGTGATTCTGACAACTTAGTCTGAGCAAATCCGCTAAGTAGAGGATCGACACCCGAGTAAAATTGGTCACTTCGATTCGAAGAACTCTACCTAGGGTTCCAAGAATGAATAGAGGTTTTGGATTTAAGTATTAGTGATGGGATTCCAAAAATTATATTCAGGAATTTATGCTGAAGGAATCATACTATTGTGTAAAGGAAATGATACCAGAACCTTCAGAGAAAGGACCAAGGGTGAGAACCCTAAGAAAACTAGTCCAAGTCGAAGAAGGATAGAAGCTCAAATCATTTAAGACAGGTTACATGGTGTGTAGTATGGTTACACATCGTGTTCCTTGACCCCAGGTACTACCCGTGTAAATGGCCCATGTCATTCGTTCAAGCCGAGTAAAACCAAACTTCACGGCATGTAGAAAAAGTACACGCTGTGTTCCTTGACCCTAGGTACTGCCCGTGTAATAGGCACGTGTCATTCATCTTGTAGGATAGAAAGAAACTACACAGAGTGTAGAAGAATCACACGTCGTGTCTGAGCATGTGGGGCTCGCTCTGTGCACGCTGGCCATGTGCCCGTACACAGTCTCTGCCCGTGTTCGTGTCGCCTGCCCATGAACCAGTACACGGGGTATCCCGAGTATCTGGACGGGTCTGGCAGGGGAGGGGTATAGATGGTGTGTCCATGGCCGTGTACACTTCCTGTGTTCATGTACTCCCAAAGTACATTCCAGGTAAATCTTCCGATGAACACACATCATGTAGCCCATACTACACGGCGTGTAGTCGGGAAAATTTCCAAAAGCATCGTCTTCCTCTGCGTGCCTCGTCTGATCCTCTGGATCTTGAACCAACCGTTCGATCATCACTAAATTCAGTATTTGGGGTCGTCCTGCTCCTACGAAACTGATTCCGTCAGTTTCAGGCTCCCGATCAGCCATGATGGCGCATCCCGATCCATCCGCAAGAAAATGCTCGATGAACGGGAATTCTGAACCACACCGATTTGTCTGCCGCCGTCACCATCGCACCTCTGATAGGTCACCTCGAGGATGGATCCTTGATTTCATATCGTTGCGCCAAAAAATGAATGTGCAATGATCATTTCCTTCCAAGAACGTGTAGAACACACACGAAGAACGCGTAGGAATCAGGAGAGAAAAACGCAACAATCGAGAGGGGTGAACCTCGATCGAATCTTCATGTCGATCTTGGTTTGTCACCGTTAGGAGGTTGAATGAAAACAATAATTAATTTCAAGAATCAAATACCCACGATTCTCGAAAAAGCCCATCCCGCAAGAACGATTGATCCACGAATAAGCTGTTCGTGGAATAGTCTGTGTTCATCGTGGAAATCAAAAACAGGGAAGAAATCACAATTTAAACATCCTACCTGGATTTTACGGAGTTCATCAGCAATGATCCGGTCGCTGCGTCGTCGTTGACACATTGTGAGGTTTTCTCCAGAGCCTCCAGAGCCACCAAGGTTTTTAGGGTTATGAGGTTTGTAACCCTGTACCCTTGCGCCAACCTTTAGTTAAAAAGGTTAAGGATATCTGTTGCACTAGATTTAAAAGATTTCACTATGGAATAAAATATTTTTATTTAAATATTTTATTACTCTTACGTCCCAAAAACAGGATTCCACGACCGACCTATGCCGACCGATGTTAGGCCTCACCTAAGGTAAAATCATTGTTCCGAACGCAACGGTGACCTCGGATTGCTGATCCAAGCACCCGTTCGGGAGTTATTCCACCTTTTCAGGAAAACCGCATGTGCGTGTAATTTAATTATTCAATTAAATTTATACATTTGTTCCGGGATCATCGGGCTTTAGAACTGCATGCCGTCTCAGAGCCTGGTCTCGAATTAATTCCCATATAATATTAAAATAATACATGGAAAATTCTGGGGCATTAAAACTATATACATGGATGATGGTTCGTAAAAGAGTCTTTTAGGATTAATGAAATTGTGTAAAATATAAATACTAGTAAGGAGGGAATCAATTATGAAAACTGTTGAAATAAGTTCTATGTTGATAACATTCGGGTTGACCTAGTGTTTGAGGTTAAAGATAATGATTTACTACACACACAAATATATATGTATAAAACAAATTCATGATATTTTTGAACAAGTAAAATCCATGTCCCAGATATATTAACCCCTTTGATATTGTTGATCACATCAGAGTTGGGGAATTTTGACTATCACTCCTACAATATACCATACAATGTTATTATGAATAATATTCTTTTAATATACCATATTTTTATAATTATATACTAATTTACCATATTTTATTAGTAAAATAAATTCAGTAATAAATAATTCATATCATATAAGATTTAATCTAAGAATACATAATTTATACATAAGTTCAGTGTTACAATAAAATAACATAAAACAAAAAAAATCACTCATTGAATTATTACTCCACATAGATAAAATATATACATTAAAATAGTAAAAATAAACTTGGGAAAATATATAGAAAATAATAAAATACTCCTTAATCGGAAAAGAATTCAAACATCATTATAATATAGGGTAATTATTAGAAGAAAATATATAATGAGTAAGATCACAGTGAAAGGAGAATTCATTATGAGAAATCCATAATATGAAATACAAACTACGACTTGAGAAGAGAGTTGAATAAAAAATTATTTAGTATGTCTATGTTGCTAATAATTATATAAATTTAAAATATAGTATATATAAATATGGTCATTGAATAAATGGACAATGTAAATATAACCATTGCAAATATGGTCATTCCTCATATATATGATAGTTATACATAGATCTTGTATTTATATGTAGTAAATTTAAAAGAATATTACTGAAAATGAAATAAAAATATTATATTCCAATAATATATATATATATTATGAATAAATATTAATAAATTTTTCAAAAACTTCATACAATCTATATATAAAGTTCAAATAATGATTTATATTTATTAAAGAATATCTAAAATGAAAACAATATTCCGATTTCAAAGGAACATTTTGTAAGGATTTATAAATTTAATGATATAAGAATAAATTTAACATTATAAAAAACTATTATATATGAACTAATATATTATTATTATTTTACTTATAAATTGTTATAATATTTGTAATTCTAAATTTTTTAATATGAAATTTTTTCAATAAATATTATTTTTATTTTTATTTTTTAATTTCATTTAGAACATAAATTTAAAAAACATAGACTATATCATACATACATTTAAAATTATTTCTTCACTTATAATTTCCAAATTTTATTATCATGAACTATTAGGTTTTTTTCATAAAAAATTATTTCTATTTGAATAATGAAAAATAACATATAACAAATTACATGACTTTTTTTCATTATTAGCGTACAAGCACAAATTTTAAACCCATGCAAAAACTACATAAGAGAAATTTTATTCTTCAAATACGACTTTATAGTCTTTAAAATGTATGTTTTTATTTATAACCCCAGAACTATATAGTTATAACTAATGTTATGTTTTCTAAAAGTTTTTAATATAGTATACATTTAGAATTTTAAAATTAGTTTCAAAGGAAATAGAAAATTTAAAAAAATGGATTTAAAATTTGGAATATATAGGATCACAGTATAAAATAAGGGCCCTTTTGGGATTAATGTAAAAATTATTGAGGTACAAATTAGTTATCAGGGTGAAATTTAAATGGTAAAATAGGAGTTATATAGACAGTCAGGTAGCATTTCTATTTTCAATAAATTTTCTAGGATCGAGTACGCTCGGTCCATAACTTTCCTGGTAGAAGGCGATTGAAAAAATGTTGAAAGATATTTTTGATAGAGTGTTTAGGTTGTTTATCCACCTTATCTATTATCATGTCCCTTACATATCAAATTTTCATCGACATTCCTTGAGGGTAACTTCAAAGTATTGATTTTTTTTGGTATATACCAAAATGAAATCCATTTTCATTATAAAAAAATATCTTTTATCCTCATTTACCGTAATAAAATACCATTATGATTGGCCAAACATTTACCAAAATATATATAATAAAACATTGAAACACATTTTTGGGGTCCTTGTCCTCTAAAATGACTATCCAACAAGGTCTAAACTACTTGTGTGAAGGATATAATCTTCATGTGAGGTATATGTTCCTAGAACATCTTTATCATTTCAATTTAATTATGTGCATTTCATCTTCCAGACAGTTCATTTAAAAGTGTTAGAATGATAAAATATATATCATTGGTGTAAAATTATGTTATTATTTATATGGTACAATAAGTAACTAGTTTTCCCTTATACATTAGGAAACATTAATACGTGAATTGTAAATTCTCTAGACTAGTACCTTCACGAGGAAGAAAGTTTCATTTTCCTATACTAGCATACATGGTTGTTCCTAATATGAAGTTTAATATATATTTATGATATTTATGAGATATTTTAGATTATAAAATGATAATACATATAAATCTATTTCCCCCAATCAATCGAAAATGAGATCATCATCTTTGTATGTCTATGGAGTACCACCTCATATAAGTGGCCTATTTCTTTTTCCCATTTCACACCACATCACATAGACAATAATAATAATTGGTTTAATGTATAAATATGATTTTTTATGTTATTAATAATGTTTTTGAAATTATAGTTAATGGAAAAACTAATTTTATGAATGATATGTAGTCATTATAAAATTAACCACTTTAAATAAGAATACTATGAGTAAAAAATAATTTAGCAACATCATTTGTTATTATAATAAAAATTAATTGTTTTTATAATTATTTAATATTCTTATATTTCAAATTTATATATAATAGATGTCATCAATATGAAACTTTTAAAATTATATTATATCTTAATTAATTCATAATCATTCATTAATGATTTTATGTTCATGTTTGGTTCAGGCTAAATACCAATATGAAAATTCTTACACAATTATATCATGGATTCATGTGAAAACTTAATTAATTGAATAATAATATATAATTATTTATATAATTATTTTGTTTGTGCTATGTAATGTATAAACATAATGATCCAACCTTCAAAAATATTTAGATTGGATCATTAGAAAAAAATTCATTTCCTTCCTTTTTCAATGATATTTGGGGTTCAATGTTTTACATAATAAGGTTAACAAACTTAAATAATTAAATAATTCATCTCAGTGTGGAATATTCCATTAATAATAGATTTTTACGAAAATAAAAATCATTCATGATATATCATGTTTCACATTTTTGGATGTATCTTTACATTTTGTATCTTAACTTTATCCACATTCCTACTTAGGAAAAACATTTGAAAAAATAGGATTAAAAAAATTAAGTAAGGGACATAAAAAAATTAATAATATAATATTCATTATAATTTCTAAATTTTTTATTATATACATTAACCTAAAAATAATCATTTTATTACCCAATAAATCATATTGTATACCCAAATCATTCAATAATATATTTTATAAGAAATCATAAATAGAAAAATAAAACACATAAACATTTATTTACAATCTACAATAACTCATTAAAACATAATGAAAAAATAATAAATTTCATGATTAAAAATCATTAAATTCCATTTAAACATATCTTCATTATCTTAAAAGTTTCAATAATAATATTCTATTGAAAACCCATAAAATGTATAAAAAAATAATGTTGCTAACTTGGGACATTATTTTCATATCACTCATACAATCACTCATAATGTCCTGACCCCCTACCCATAAGGTGTACCCCTCCGGGGCTGGCAATGTCAGAAGGGAGATAATGACCTCCGAGTCCCGCCTCCAGTAGGCCCCATCTTGGATACTATCATTGAGGGTATAGAAAACACACAAAATGGGAGGCCTTACCCTCTAAGGGAACACATGTGAAGGAGAGAGATAATATAGACACCAACCAACTCCATGTCAGACTGGAATATAAAATAAATCACAAGTACACATATGTAATGTCATTCTATGCAACTAAAACTGAAAGGGGAAAACTGTAAGTACCCAAATGAAAGTAAGAACAACAATAACCACAAGCCTAAACAGCTCCTACCACCCTAAGTTAGTAGAAACCATCTTGATCTATAACCTGATCCAAGTGATCTGAAAAAAATAGTTTATATATACATAGGGTGATTATAATAGTATACCTAGTAGGATCCTCCCCAGAGCCTCTCATGCAAAGGTAAAGAAATAATGAAAAAGTACAGTGAAAAAAAGTGAAACTAACTCGTCCGTTAAAAAGGTATACTATATTCTTATCCTCACCATGGATACACTAACCATACAGCGCATACAATATAATATAATATAATAAAAATATCAAGGGTACCCACTACTACTTCCTGACTTGTTTGTTGGTTTTCCCCAATGTCACACGTCCTAAGCATCTATCTCCAAAAATACATACCCATAGACACCTGGGCGAATCCCCACAACATTTACCTCAATCAATAAAACCACCATGTCCACGTAAACAAAGAAACTAGTATGTTTTTGGGAGCCACCACAACTCGCATAATTGGTATCATATATCAGGAATTATACCTCAGGCCATTACATCCCACACACCGAGTGAGGATCCTAATTCCATCCTGCCCTATACACATTTTTCCAATAGTATTATATAGGAAAGTATATCCCAAATATATGTCTGTGAATAACCAGAATCAATTATAGCCTTCTACAAAAATATATTTGGGAAACTAACTGTTGTTCCTACCAGCACAAGTAACTACCAAGAGATGAGAGCATGGAAAAATGGGGTAGTCATCCATCCATCCTCCTTCCAAAATGATGGGGAAAACACCATCCCTATGGCTAAGAATCCCTGGGGTGTCAGTTTCACTAACTGACGGGGTGGAGTAGCGTATAGAAACCCAAAAACTACAGAATATACTATATCTAACAACCACAATATGGGCATATCCTATTCATACATTCAACAGTAGCTAATGTCTCCTAGACTCTCATATTCTACCTCTAAGACTAGGTATCCAATATTCAAACTACCATTTAAAGAGCTTGTTTACATCCCTTCATTCCCTTTTTATTAGTTTGACTTTACATTCATTAATTATTTAAACAATAATTAATTATAAACAATTTCTACATTTTATTCCATTATCACACACAAAGTCCACTGTTCTATTAAATCGCATCCATAACATTACGTCCATGGAAGCTCCAACCCCATGGGTTAACATTATTAATTAAATCATTTATTAAAATCATTATTACTTTCACATAATTCCAAACATTCTAAAAAATCATTCTATGATACTAAACATAAGGGGACCAACACTATGTGTAGATGAACTTCCCCTCAAGACTTCGCCGCCTATAGCAAGAGTGTAGACCAATCCTCCCTTAGGAAGCTAGACATGTAAAGCATGTAGAATACCTAGTGAATATTTACCCCTTTTGGAAAGAGGTTAATAAAACTAGCTTCCTTGAGCAGTGGGGAATGTATAGAAGATAAACAACCCAGAAGAAATAGAAAGCATACAAACACTCAAATCTATCCTGTTCCATCATCTCTAGTGTCCTCCCTAACACCCACATGCATAAACTGATGAATATCTCCATTCTAGGCGTCAAATGCTACCACAACCAATAGGCCTCCCTACCCACAAATATTTCAAAACTCTTCCAGGAACACATCACAACACTTGCAAAAGAAAAACAATCAACGTATCAATTGGTCTCTTGGTCCTTAAAAAAAAGAGGGAAACTCATAACCCTACATAGAATTATCTTTTATCAAACAACCAGTACCTTAATCCATTTTCAATTAACTGATTTATTATTTGTAGGTTCCGACTATAGGCGACCTAAATAGTAAGGTATAAAAAATTGATTAAACATTCTAATTGCATCAATTTGATTAACATCAAATTACAACAATGACAACCAGATTTATTTACATTCCTCTATATCTTTAGCTAGACAATTATCAGTTAATTACATTATTATGTTCATTGCCAATTTCCATCAAGAACGATATGATAAATAATAAATCATATATATCACAGTATCATGTAAAACAAGAGGCAATAACAAACAATTGATACCAATTTTTTATCCAGTCCATATATTTAATTTGACAATTCTATTTTGATATACTAGATAAAACATGATAACTCTATAGTTTCATGTAAAATAAAAAAGAACCAATGAATCCCATACCTCAAACGTTTCCTAAATTTCATTATAAAAGAATGATCCACACAATAAGTTATGATATCCTACCCCCATCACAACTGTATCCATCTGAGGATACAACGACACCACCACACTGGTCAACACATGATAAAATTCCACTAGGAACATAGATAAAACATTCCATAAAAGGTAAAGGAGAAATAGAAAGATATGAAACCAAAATAATGATGATAGATCATACCTTATATCGAAGATTGATCGATATTGCTTAGTTTCATAAAAAACAGGGGGAACCAATTCGAGGAAGAAATATTGGTGGAGATATTCATACTAGTAGGAATGAGAGGTCCGAGAATCTCACACTACATAACAAAGAGGATGAACAAGGGATGAAGATATCGTGACCCATTAGAAGATTTAACGGAGTAGCTGTTTGAGATATGCTGGATTTTACATTAAAAATGGATTATATTAAACCATTCAATTTGACCATATAAAAGCATCATGGGCCTTATGAAATTTAATATCAAAGTTATAGATTTTGAATCAGCCATAGATTCCTTAAAACAAGGCTTTAAATGCATTTTATGTCAAAGAAAATGTGAAAGGGGAAAAACTGTAGGAAACTAGAAACACTATTCATGAACACGAAATTTAGAAAAGAAAACTGAAACTATTGTTGGATCTAACCATTCTAGAAACACTGATCATGATCTGAATATTTGGAAAAGGAAACAGATTCTGTAATAGGAACATCACCGTTATGGAAACACTTTTCATGAACTCCAAATTTGGAAAAGGTAATAGAAGTTGTAGTTGGAACCTCACCATTAGGTAAACACTGTTCATGAACTTGAAATTTGGCAAAGGAAAGAGAGGCTACAGTTAGAACCTCATAGTTCTTTAAGTATTGTTCAGGAACTTGAAAGTTGAAAAAGGATATAGATGCAATATTTGGAACCTCACCATTCTAGAAACACTATTCATGAACTCAAAATTTGGAAAAGGAAATAAAGATTGCAGTTGGAAACTCATTGTTCTAGAAACACTGTTCATGAACTCGAAATTTGGAAAAGGAAATAGAGTTAGCGGTTGGAACTGTTCACATAAGCATACCGATGTCACTGTTCACATAAGGCTACCATAGGAACAATTTAAATAAGCCTACTGATGACACTATTCACATAACGGAATTGTTGTAACTGTTCACATAAGCCTACCGATGACCTGTTCACATAAGACTACCATTAGAACTATTCACAAATGCCGAACTATTCACAAATGCCTACCGAGGACACTGTTCACATAAGGATACCATTAGAACTATTCTCATAAGACTACCGATGACACTGTTCATATAAGGATACCATTGGAACTGTTAACATAAACCTACCGATGAAACTGTTCACATAAGGCTGCCATTGGAATTGTTCACATATACCTGCCAATGACACTATTCACATAAGGCTACTGTTGGAACTATTCTCAAAAGCCCACTGATGACACTGTTCACGTAAGCCTACCATTGGAACTATTCACATAAGCCTATTGATGACACTGTTCATATAAGGCTACCAATGACACTATTCAAAGAACTTGAAACACTATTCACAGAACATGAAATTTGGAAAATTGTTGGGGATATGTCACCTTGATCTCCAGAAACACATAAAACAACAAATTTTAGAAAATTAATAGACCAGAGATGTCTGGTACATTACATCAGATACATCTCAAAAAGTTCACATCCTTGAGAATTTAGAACCAACATAAAAGGAAATAGAAAGGTGGTATGACCAACCACCCATCGAGATACCTCTAAAAGGAGAGAAAACCACAAGAAGCAGACAACAAAATCCATCTCATAAGTATGAATGGTCTACAACAACAATGCAAAAGAAAATTAACAATAAAAGAGTTAAAAAACATGCAGTACTGAGAACATATCTATGAATAGAATTCCCAGGTACTATCTGATATAACACCATGTCATCATGTGACATGAACCAATGGGATGGAATGCACATTCAACACCTTATTTGTGCGGTCTTGGATTTCTATCTGATGCTCATCGAATGACGTATCATCATCAACATCGATCTCTCCCCAATCGATTACATGTGAGTCATCAAGAAGATAACAACAGAGCTATGATGCATGGAAAACCTCATGTATCTAGCTCATCTACGGGGGAAGTGCTATCTAATACGCCATGGCTCTAATAAGAGACAAAACCTAGAATGGACCAACAAACCATGAAGAAATTATACTCCCATGAGAAAACCTTCACTGATCACAATGAGGAGTAACTTTAAAAAACATGGTAACCCCAACATCAAACTCTAAGGGTCTTCTCCTTTTATCAGCATATGATTTCTGATGATCATGTGTTGTCCTCATCTTCTCACTAATCACTTGAACCATCTTATTTGTATTCTTCACTAGTAATGGTCTGAGAATTGATGACTCTCCAACATCAGTACAACACAATGGAGAATGGAAGGGTCAGTCATAAATAGATTCAAATGATGTCATACCAATATTAGAGTGAAATCTAGTGTCGTAAGCACACTCCACAATGGGTAAGTGACTCATCCATGAAACTCCAAAATCCAGGACACAAAATCGTAACATGTCTTCAAGAGTCTGGATAGTATACTCTATCTGACCATCCATCTATGAATGAAAATTAGTGCTAATGCATAGTTGAAAACTGAAATCTTGCTGGAGACGTCTCCACACTCTAAAGGTAAAACGAGGGTCTCAATCAGAAATGGTCATCCTTGGGACTCCATGAAGTCTAACCACCTTCTCCAAATACTACCACGACAAAACATCCATAATGCATGAGTCCTTGATCACTATGAAGTGGGAAGATATTTTTAAATTATCCACTACCGCAAAAATTTCATAATGTCTTCTCTAAGATCAAGATAAACCAATAAAAAAGTCCATTTTGATGTCCTGACACTTATATTTAGGAATATCTATTTTCTAGATCAGACCACTAGGAACACGATGTTAGACAATCACCTTCTGGCAGACCAAACATCGAGACAAAATCTTTTCAACTGCAGGATTCAACCCAGTCCACCAAAATTGACTCCTCAAGGCTTGGTTATCTTTGTCACTCTATGATGCACTCTTAAAGGATAACTATGGAGTTCTCTGAGAACCATCCCACACATCACCTAAGAAAAAAATATCCTTCCATGATACAACAATCAGTGTTGTTTATCCTAAGACCAATAGTCAGGGGCCTCACAACAAACAACTCTGTCTATCCATACCTCTACCTCAAGATCCCCCAACTGGGACTCTTCCAAATGATGCCCCATAGATTAATGCACCATCATCTGGAAAGACAACCCTTCCCCCAATATCTCTCAAATCCAGATTTAATGCTAGAATGTTCTTATATAACATTCTAGGATCACCATATTCACGCACTGCATCACTACATGGATTCATGCTCAGTACATCAGAGACAATATTCTTATTCCTAGGGGTATATGATATTTCAAAGTCATATTCATTTAATATCTTAATCCACCGACATTTTCTCACATTTAACTCACACTGGGAGAAATCATACCTCAGGATCTTATGGTCGGTGAAATCCAAAAATCCCTCGCCAAAGAGGTAATGTATTTTGTACATCAGAGAAAACATCACAACTTACAACTCAAGATCATGGGTTGCATAGTTTAATTCATGGGGATGAAACTTTTGATACCCCTAAGAACAAACTGATCTTTGTTGCAATAGAACACCGCCTAACCCCATATGCGAAGCATTAGAGAGAACATCAAACAGAACTCCCTCAACTGGAAGACAACTAACTAGAGAACTCAAAAACTTATCCTCCAGATACTCAAAAGCTTCCTAACACTGGCTAGTCCACATGAACATCCGATCCTTCTAGTCAATGCTATCATAGGAGTCGCAACCCAGTTGAAATCGACTACAAACCTCCTATATTATTCTACAAGACTAAGGAATCATTTCATCTCTTCCACTATCTTGGGGGCTTCCCAAGACACAATTTCTTCTATAATCAATGGATCCCCAGCTACTCCCTGTTGAGAAACAACATTCCCCATGAAACCAAATTCTCGATCCCAAACTCACACTTCGACAAATTTCCAAATAGCTGATGTTGACAAAGAACTCCAAAAAAGGAGTGTAGATGCTATGCATGATTCTCCTCAGACATAGAGTACACAAGGATGTTATTGATGAAACCCACCTCGAAATTATCCAGGAACATAAAGATCACAGCGTTCATCATTCCCATGAACATTTCTGAATCCTTTGTTACACCGAATGTCATTACAAAAAACTAATAATGCCCATGACGTCAACGGAAAGCAGTCTTTAGGATATCCTCACCCTTCACACACATTTGAAGATATCCTGACCACAAATCGATCTTTGAGAACAAATTTTCACCCATTACTTGATCAAATAAATCCTAAATCTTTAGAAGAGGATATCGATTATTCACTGTCACTTTTCATAAGTGGGGATAATCAAAACACAATCTTAAACTGTCTTCAACCATCTTTACGAAAAAACGGTGCACCCCATGGTGACACTCTCGACTGAACAAAACCACACTGTAATAGATGATCAAATTTATAAATATCTCTCATAACTCATAAGGGGCCAGCCTTTATGGATAAAAAGAGATAAGAAACACTCCTTGTTGTAGATCGATGAAAAACATGATCTCTCATCGAGGGGTTAATGACACAACATCTTCTGGAAAGACATCAGGGTTCTCTTCAACGACCCTATGAAATGTGAATTGTTGATCCTCTCAAGAACTCAGCATCAGCTCAGCCATCATGGTTGATAAGGACGTAACACTCCACTTACCCATATGAGGGTATCGCTCACCAACAAACACTACTGGCTCTCAATCCACATCGAAGAACACAACCTGACTCCTAAAGCAATCCACGATAGCCTACACCGAATACAACCAATCCATGCTAAGGATGAAATCATATGGTTTTATCTATAAACATAGGAAATCTCCCCAAGAGCAGTGCTTCCCCAACACTAGATCACAGTCTTTACATACATCAAACAAGTCAGCTCGACCTCCAACTAGCGTAGTCAACACCAAGGGAAATAGAATCCTTTCTATATCATGTCCCAAAGCATATAAAGGGTATGTGTTATGAAGGATTGTGTCACTCCCGAATCAAACAAGGTATACAACAAGGTATAAAATAGGAAAAGGGTGGCCCGAATGATGTGTGGATTGCATGGAGATAGAAATGCTAAAGCAGGATCTGACCATGACCTCCTCCATGGACTCTCTAACCCCGATGATGATAACCACCACGGTCAAGCTCTAATACTTGAGGATGGAGAGCGTTACGTAGATGTCCTCTAACTTCCCCATTGTAACACACTGACCCCAGTTACCTAGAGTTAGTGAATTATTACAAAACATTGTCATGATTACCAGAAATGAAGTCCCAAAGGACCGATGAGTTTATTATCCTTGGTAGTACTAGATACATACATGACTTTTTGATTACATTAAAAAAAATTAAAAACCACAACATTGTGTATCATTTTAACACACTCATATCCCTTATCTTATCCCTTCCAGTCGGTCATAATATACTTCCTCACTTCTGGGAAAAAATAAAACATATAAAGGCTGAGCTCAGATGCTCTGTAAGGGTAAATAATATAGCGAAAACTATAAAATATTGAAATAAAGATGTGTAATAAAAACAAAATCCTTTTAAACATAATATTTAACATAATATGGAAACAATAAATCAAAAAATACCATATAAAAATGTACATTGATATTCTAATTTCTGAATAATCACGTGTAACAACTATGCTCATAACAAGGGAATGCATAATGTCAGACATCATAACCACCTAGTCAAGGCCCTGTGCCAAGACTATAAATAATGATTTGGTAAAGGCCTTGTTCCAAGACACTAGTTTGTCTTATGATACCTACTGATGCATTGAGGGGATATAGTGCCCCCCATCACTTACCAAATACAATGAATTACTAATATTAAAATTTTAAAACCAAACATAATCATCTGTATTAAAACAAACATATGAAATGTCAATACTTTAACCATAAATCATGAATAGTATTAAAATAACACATTCAAAGTCAAACAAATCATAAATCATTCAATAAAATATTAAATATTGTATTTATATTATATCAACTTCAATAAAGAATATTATCCATTAATGGATTTTGACATAGTTTAAAATGATCAGTAAAACTCTTTAAGTGAAATATCTCTTTTTGTGAAATCATTTAAAAGTCCGAAATTTATACAGAAAGATGTTTAATATATATTTTTTAATCAAAGTGTTCAATAACAAATTGAATATTTTTAAAGTAATTAAAATTTTTAATCAATAGTGACTATATAAATAAATCTTCAAAATCATTTTGAAAACATGGACCTTAATTATAAATATTTAGAAAAATAAATCATTAAAACATGTAAATGATGATCTGGTTAAATAGTACCTTTCATAAATCATAAAAAACTCAATTAAAAAAATTTATGATACATGGACAAGGATGATAAATATTTCCTAGAAAATACTTACACATAAACACTCTCGGATAATAATTAGACTAACTAATTAACCCTTACCTTGTACTTTCCTTTAGTCGAGGGTATATTTAACCTTCTATATAATGACCATAGTATGTTATTAAAAACCATATTCATATTTATTATATCATACATGATTTATATATGAATTTATATTTCTTATTAATAATAATTTCCATGTTAATGTAACATTTTGGTTAATAATCGCTTTCTTTATTGTATGTTTTCTAACTTGTTATTCTTGACTGTATCACTTAGATCATGATTTAAATACTTATAGATTATAAAACATGATTTATATATTATATATATTTATAATATAAATATTTATAATAGATATATATATATATATATATATATATATATGAAATGGAAACACCAATAATGGAGATGGTAGTTTGTATGTATGCATGGATGCTGTTTTCGTTTTCTTATCGTATTGAATGGAAGTAAGTGATTGAGATATATGTAAATAAATAAATACATACATACATATATATATATATATAATAGCATTATTATGTCATACATTACATACTTATTAATAATATATATTTTTATAATCAACGTTTAATGGTGAATGTTGAAATTAATCTCATTGCGTCATGGAGACGGTAAGGCGTACCTATGCACGGGCAATGATATCATTTACTTAATGATAAAATGGCATGGAATTGGATGTTATATTAATTATACAGAATCATTAACATGATATATTTATTATTTTCATAAATTATACTCATTATTATACCCATCCAAATAATGATTTGTTGAATAACAAACTACATCACGATATGCAGATGGTAAGTCGTACGTACACACGTATGGTGACCTTGTCATTAATAATATGGATAGAATAATGAATATAGTTGTAACATATTTATAATAAAATCACAGTATGTATAAGGTACTGGAGTTATTATTTTGATATGGAAACAAAAAATAAATAGGATGTGGAATAACAAAAGAACTTTGAAAGAGGTGATGAAACAACTACCTTTTTTTCGGTGCTTCCTTTTTATTTGATCCAAATGGCTTCTTAGGTTGGATTTAAGATCAATGTAAGGCCTATATGTTGAATTGAGGTTATTTGGTAGGATATTTGAGTAGGTTTTTTCTGATAAAAATGGCTTTGGAGGTGGGAAATTAAGAGAAGGTGAAGTACCCTTTTATAAGAGAGGTGATGGGCACTTTAGGAAAAGCTTAAAATATTATTTTATTATAAAATAATTCTATATTTATAATGGATAAAAATGGAATTATTTCATGGTTATGGTGTGTATGGGTCTAAAACCAGTTAACCAATAGGTTATATACATTTTTAGGTCACCATATTAACCTTATCATAAAGATTTAACTCTTAGTGATATAGTTTAACTTTTACCATGTCTTCTTGTATTTTTATATTACATGGTTGATAAACATAAAATAAAATGCCAATAGAACCTAAAGTGGTTAATTAATGACATATATATCGTTATATAGGTACTTTTGACAAATATTTAATTTTTAGAAATATTATATCATTTAATAATATAGTATTTTCTTTAAAAACACATTTTTGTCAATTTTGACACTATTTTGTATTTCGTTTTTCTAAAAGTCATAAGAAAATATATTGCATAAAAAATACATTAAATAAACCATAACATGTCATATACACCTATTTAATTCATGTATAGCTTCATAAGTTTCAATTTACTTTTATTTTGATGTTTAAATTATTAATTATTTTAATCATTCATTGATAAAGTAATTACTACATCATCATTGTGTCATAAATAAATTTCATAATTTAATATATAAAAATTATAAATAAAATTCCATGATATATTAAATCCTATTATATGTATAATGAATATTTATAGTTGAAATTGAATTATGTATAACCCAGTATTAAGAATGTTATAGTAATTTAAATTTGAATTTAACACTTTTAACTCTTCTTTAAATAAAATTATAATAAATGTTCTAATCTAATCTATTTGGATAAAAAATTATCTTATTTTATTCATATGGTTGATTTTGGTCAAAAAACACTTATCCAATAGAATTAGGACATGTTTTGGGGTAATTATAATATCAGTTTTACCATTAATTACACTATTTACTTTTAACCATGGTAAATAAAATTCAAAAGTTACTATTTAAAAAATTATTTAATCTTATTTAACAACATTTTACATAATTATTTTGACCATGTATCTCATATTTTTTAAATTTAATTCATAGATACTATAAAATTATGTTTTATTATAATTTGTAATTGTGCCTAGAAGGTGGTTAAAAGATGTTAAAAGTCCAATAAACTTTTATATATCAAATAATATTATAAAATGAATCCAATGAATTAAATTGGACTAATATATGTATTATGTTTCTATTTTTACATTAAAATAAATTTATATTAAAAATAACTATTTAAATAAATAGTCGATATTAAATAGTAACACAGTGTTTTTCACTATTAATCAAAAAATGAATTTTTTTAGAAAAATAACAAATGTTCATCATAAGTTAATTTTGATATTATGAATTAAATTTTTTTGGCTATTTTACCAAATTCAAAACATTAAAGATTCATTACATAATTTAAAACTAAATTTCATTGTCCAAACCCAAAAATGGGTTTTTGAGAAATAAAAACTAGCAACAGATTGAATAGTGTTTATGTTCAATTTAAATGTAAAATTACATCCAATAACCAACATTGTATTAAATAATAAAAATATACTATAATTATACTTCCAAATCATTCAAATGTATAAATTAACACTATAAATTATTTTGATTTAAAAATATTTTTTCAATTAAAATATAGTATTTTTACTATTCATCAAAATATGAAGGTTTTTAGAAAAAAAATTACCATTACTAAATTTTTATGTAACTATTATAAATAAGAATCTAATTTTATCATATTGAATATATGAGAGTGTCAAATATTGGATTTAATAATGGTTCACCATTAATAGGCGGTAAAATTTCATTTTTTGAAAAATACTTCTTTTATATGAAAAATTGAATTTTTTCTTATATTTTGTCTGCAAAACATATAATATAGATATTGAAATTATATGATGTTTTAAAAATGCCATTAATATTATTCATAACTACCTTTTGAACCTCATGTTTGGTAAGTCATGGTGCGCTTGAACTCGGTATTGCGTGTAACACAAGCTAATGAATTACATTAAACTAATAACATACTATGAAATCTTGGGGGTGTTACACTCTCCCCTACTTCAATATATTTTTTGCTCACAATTTGAAATTGTACATTTAAAATAAAAGGTTAAAAATAGAAAATACCTTTGTTGAAAACTCACATTAGAAATAGGGTTAATAAAATTGACTCTTAATCAGAGGGAAAGGGAAATGAAAAAAATCACCACCAAATTATGATAATGAATAAGAGAACATTGGTGGAAATTAGAGAAACATAATTGTTGCAAAAACGTAAATATGTATAGGGAGTGATTGAGGTCATCAATCACAAACAAATGTAAAATTGAGGGCCTCAAATCCATTAGCCTAAGATGATTTAAAATATCATCTGTTACACAAAAAATAAGGTATTTAGATGAGACATTGTTGGTTTTATGATCCCTTCTCTAATTTTTATGAATTAATTTCTTCATTGAATAAGAGAAAAAAATATAATTGATAAGTATAGTTTTACCCTTTAACTAATTTATACTAAAAACTCATCTTTCACTTCAAAAGATAATTGAATTGAATAATATTCTATTTATCCTAATGGTATTGGGTTCCAAAAATATAGAATTTATAATTCATTTTTCAAAATATTTAATAAAAAACATTATACAAACCTGGAAATCACATGATCCAGTGGTAGATGATGCACCCTTGTCGCCCTTCTGTCGTGTGTTCTTGTCTCGCGGCCATGCTGGGGGTGAAGGATAGTCGCCCGACCTCCGAGTTGTCCTTTTTATAACAATCCAAATATAATCATGGGAAATTTTTTAACCTCAAATAATAGTATCCAATGTCCAACTTAATTCATTACAACCATTATACTTATCCAAAATAATTTTGTCCAAACTCACAGTTTAAAACTTTTTAACAAAGGTAAAATTAATGAAGATATATTTTTCCACATAATAACTTGTGAGTACATTCATAATGTGTTCTTTTAAAACATGGTAACACACATAATTACCATAAAACCATATTGATTACATTAATGCTCCCTTATTTCTTATATCATACTGGATATACACCTTATATCCAAAAATGTTGTAAAATCCAACTGTGATGCAATAAATAAACAATTAATTAGTTTCAAGGTAGTCATGAATATCAAACATAATTAATCCAAATCAATCATATCTTATTACAAAATCACTACCTCAGTATCTAACCAAATTAAGGTTTATATATCATTCAAAAAATTTATTTTACAATAATTTTAACATGAAATTGATTCACTTTTCTTAGAACCATATAATCTCAAATCCACAATGAAATTGTACTGTAGTAAAATCATTATATATTTCCATAAATAATATAACCAGTACATCATTGATACAACACTCAAATGACATAATTATTTAATAAAAACATAATAACACTAGTCATTCCTCTTCATATGTGGTATTATAATAACTTGATTATAATCCAATAGCTTCATTTAAGTCATAAGTTTATGATTTGGACATTGATTCACATAGTGTCCCAACTCCTTGCAAATGAAGCATATGTATATTTGAAACATTTTTCTTACCCTTTAAATCATTAAATTGGTGTCCTTTTCCTCCACACTTATAATAAACTCACATTCCTTTCAATCACTTCACATGTTGATTTTTTCCACAATTATCTCATATGATAAAATCCATCCTTCCCTTCTTCCCTTTATCTACCTTTCTATCTACCATCCTCTTCTTCTCTTGTTTCCCTTCAAATCCATAGGACACAAATAATTTTTTACATATCTTATTAACAAATGATATTATTTCTTTATATGATTTAAATACATGGGGATATTTCTCTTTGAAATATTGGCTTAAGACCAGGAAATATATGATATTTCTTACTCATTCGGACAAGCATATTGCTGGAATTCTCATTCCTTTTACAGGGCGCTATTTCTAAATGATGACATACACTATTTTAGATCATATCATAATGTATAAACCAAAAACTAGAAAAAATCTCATCATTAATTGAATATTTTCACACATCTAGTCTCATAATCATAAAAATGGATTTTTTCTGACACTTTTACTCATAAATAATTTATAATGATTTTTAAATAAAATGTTAATTATCCTATAAATTTCACCCGAGAGTTTCAATACCAAGATTGTATCAAGGCCTGTTGTCATGTAATAGGATACCTGGTTAAGCTTGAAACTCTTTGTCATAGTTTTCACTCCTAGGTACATTTGTTCCAGAGCATACTCTAGATATTTGTATCCAAAAATGGATTTATTTTCGTTGAAAAACCACATAATATTTACACTACAATATTTTTTGGATTTTTCTCTATACTAATCCTCAATGTCAATTTTTGTGTAATTCTTCCTATTCAGAGTTTATCTAATTCTTGTTTCCAATATTATTTCAAAACATCCACTGATACCAACTATAACAGCTCAACCCGAGTTACCCCCAGACTGTGCATAATTTTAATATATTGTAATGATTAAAATGAATCATGTTCCAAAGGGCTGATCAGTTTAGGAGTCTTGGAAAATAGATTACATACATGAAAATTACATTACACATTCAATCATAAAACACCACATAAATAATATTTTTGGAATTCCATTATTCACCTAGCCTATCCCTACATATCAATAAACATATACTTATTATTAACTTGAAAAAAAACAAAACAAGGAAAGGGGTGAGATCAGATGATCCGTAAGGGAAAATAATATAGCAGAAACTATAAACTTTTCAGGAATGATCCTTATTAAAAACAAAATACATTTAAACACAATCTTGAACAAAATATGGAAAAAATAAATCTAACATTTCCTTATAATCATGCACATGGATATTATACTAGATGAAGAATAAAATGTAATAAGTTATTTAACAATGAGGGAATTCATAATGTTGGACATCATAACCATATAGTCAAGGCCTTGTGCCAACACTACAAACAAAGATATTGTCAAGGCCTTCTTCCAAGACACTAGTTTGTGTCATGAGACCTACCGATGCATCGAGGGGCTATAGAGGGACCCACCCATTACTATGTCCAATGCATTCCTCATATGAAAATTTTAAAACATAACATAAAAATATGTATTAAAACTTGCTTATGAAATATCAATACATTAACCATAAATAATTAATGGTATATAAATAGCACATTCAAAGTAAAACATATAATAACTCATTCAACAAAATATTCAATACTGTATTTATAATAAATCAGCCTCAATCAAGAATAATATACAGTAAATGATTTCTACAATATTGAAAATGATCAATAATACTCATTGAGGGAAATGTAATTGTTTTGTGAAATCATTTAAAAGTCACACATTTTTAATGGAATTAATTTTAAATATATTTTTTAATCAAAGTGTAACATACCACTTGGAAATTTTTTAATGTAATTAGAATTTTTAAACAATCATGTTCAAATAAATAAATCAACAAATTTATTTTCAAAACATGAACATTAATTACAAATATTTAGAAAAAAATCATTAAAACATTCAAATAATGATATAGTTAAATATTACCTTCTGTAAAAATTAAACTACTACTTTTGAATAAAATTTTATGATAATTGGACATTTATTATAAATATGTCCTAGAAAATACGTACACATAAATAATCTCATATAATAACGAGATTGAGGAATTAACCCTTACCATGTAGTCGAGGGTACGTTGAACCTCCTGTATAATGACCATATTTTGTTATTAAATCATACGAAAACCATATTCATATTTATTATATCATACATGATTCATTTATTACTTCATAATGCCCATTTATAATAATTTCCATATTAAAGTAACATTTCGGGTAATAATTTCTTTCTTTATCATAGGTGTTTTAACTTTTTATTCTTGATCATATCCCTTAGATCATGATATAATTACTTCTAGAATATAAAACATGATTTATATATCTTATAAATTCATAATATAAATATTTATAATAGATATTTATATGAAATGGAAACACTATTCATGGAGACGGTAGTCCGTACGTACACATTGATGATGCTTCCATTTTCCAATCGTATTGAATGGAGGTATGTGATTGAGATAAATGTATATATATATATATTCAGTAGAATTATTATGTCATATATTACATAATTATTAGTAATAAATATTTTTATAATCATCTTTTAAGTGTGAATGTTGAAATGAATCTGATCGCATCGTGGGGATGGTAATTCGTACGTACGCACGAGCAAAGATATCATTTCTTTAATGATAAAATGGAATGGAATTGGATTGTATATTAATTATACAAGAAAATTTACATGTTATATTTATTATCTAAATCAATTATACTCATTATTATACACATGTAAATAATGGCGTGTTGAATAAAAAACAACACCACAATGTGGAGACGGTAAGTCGTACGTACGCATGTATGGTGTCATTGTCACTCATATGATGAATCGAATAATGAATATTGCTTTACAATATCTATAAGAACATCATTGTATATAAAAATTACTGGTGTTATTTATTTGTTATGGAAACAAGCAAGAAATATTAAGTGGAAGAAGAAAATAATTTTGAAAGAGGTGATAAAATAATTACCTCCTCTTTGGGTGCTTCGTTTTGATTTGATAAAAAAGGGCTCCATAAGATGGATTTATTATAAATATTATGACTTATAATTTTATTTGAGGGTATTTTGGAGGATATTTAAGAATGGGTTGTCTGAGAAAAATGTTTTTGGAGTTGTGAAATTAAGAGAAGGGGAAGTACATTTTTATAAGTTAGGTTGGGGGAACTTTAGGAAAAGCATGAAATATTATTTTATTACAAAATCACTTTCATTTTTTAGTGGCTCTAAATATATTTATTTCAATGATAAGGTGGGGATGGGTCTAAAACCTCAAAATAAAATTGCTTTATAACAGATTAGGTCACCATATAAACCTTATCTTTTAGATTTAACTCTTAGTTATATAGTTTAACTTTTACCATGTCTTCTTGTATTTTTATATTAAAAGGTTAATAAACATAATATAAAATACTAATAGATCCTCAAGTGGTTCATTAATGACATATATATCATTATATAAGTCATTGAGAAGAATCATAGAATTTTAGGAATAATATATCATTTAATAATATAGTATTTGTTTTAAAAACTCATTTATATCAATTTTGACACTATTTAGTATTTTGTTTTTGGGAAAGTCATAAAAAGTTCATTACATCGAAATAAAATACATTTAATAAACCAAATAATCCCATATTCTTCTATAAAATTAATTTATGGCATCAAAAGTTTCAATTTACATTTATTTTGATATTTATTATATCATATATTTTAATAATTCATTGATAAAGTAATTTTTGAATCATCATTGTGTCATATATAAATTAAATTATTTAATATCTAAAAAATATAAATAAAATACCTTGTTATAGGAAATATCTTTATCTTTATAATGAATATTAATAGTTGAAATTATATTATGTATAACCCAATATTTAAAATGATTTAGTTATTTGTATTTTAATTTCACACTTTTGTCACTTCGTTAAATAAAATAATAATAAATGTCCTAATCTAATCCAAGTCAATAAAAAAGGGTCATATTTTATTCCTAAGGTTTATTTTGGTCGAAAAACACTTATCCAATATAATTAGGACATTTTTTGGGGTAATTATAATATCATTTATACATTTAATTATGCTATTTATTTTTAATAGTGGTAAATAAAATTAAAAATTTACTATTCACCAAAAAAATTATCATCTTATTGAACTAAATTTTACATACTAATATCGACCGTGTCTCTCAGAATATTTAAATTTAATTTATAGAAGCGGTAAAATTATGTTTTATGAATATTTGCAAATGTTCCTAGAATGTGGGTAAAAGTCATTAAAAGGTCAATAGAATTTTATATATCTGATCTTATTATAAAATGTCTTCAATAAATTAAATTGAAATGATATAGGTATTGTGTATCTATTTTTATATTAAAATATATTTTAGTCAAAAATGATTATTTAATTCAAAATTTGGTATTAAACAATAACCTATTGCTTTTCACTATTCAACAAAAATTGAAAGTTTTCAGAAAAATACTAAAACTTAACACTAAGGTAATTTTGATATTCCAAATTAAAAATTGATGTCTACTTTACCAAATTCAATAAGTCAAATTTTAATTTTTTAATTTAAAATTAATTCACGTTGTTAAAACTAGAAAATGTGTTTTTGAGAAGTAAAAACTAGCAAAATATTGATTTGTGTTTATTTCCAATTTAAATATAAAATTATTTCAAATGACCATGATTAGATTAAATGATAAAAATATAATTTAATTATACTTGAAAACCATTCAAATGTACCTTTTAACACTATAGATTATTTTGATTAAAATAGTTGTGTTCATCTAAAATTATGTATTTTTCACTATTCATCAAAATATGAAATTTATCAGAAAACACCAAAAATTTATCAAAAATAATTTTTTATGTACTTATTATAATGAAAGAGTTTATTTTGTCAAATAGAACATATAAAAGTGTCAAATATTGTATTTAAAAAGGGTTCTATATTAATTGGCCGTAAAATTTCAATTTTAAAAAAAATATTCTTTTATCTGGAAAATTAAATTTATTCTTATATTATGTCTATGAAACATATCATCTGAATGTTAATATTATATGGAGTATTCAAAATGAAGTTAATACTATTCGTATCATTATTCTGAACGGCTGGTTTGTTAAGTTGTGGTGTACTCAAACTCGGTTCTGCGTGTAGCATAAGCTATTGAATTACATTAAAGAGATAACATATAATGAAATCTTGGGGTGTTACACACATCTACCCTCTGCTGACACAAATATAGTGAAAACTGTTATTGCTTCCTTGGCTGGAACTGCCTCAATGGAAGAACCTGGAGCGGAAAAGCTAGTGTACGATGACTGCTCTGAATGGTTAGACACTCTTTCTTTTGATCACCTGGACCACCACAAGAAAACCATGCACCTGATCACTTGGAATAATCCTAAGAGATTCTTCCCCTGGTGAAATGAGATTATGAGGGATGGGACCTACCCCCAGCTGAACTGAAACTCTTCTGTCCTAAAAACCGAGTTCCTCGGACCACATCACTGATTCACGAGGAATCATGATGACTCCTCTCTTGTGACGATCCAGTTCTGGCCAATGTTCTATCGATGACCTCTTCCATTTCCATCACCTCATGATATGTCTTCATCATAAATGGGGTGACCTGGAATTGGATCTCTGGATACAAATCCTTCACAAAATGTCATGACCTGGCCTTCTCATCTGGCAACAGGTCCGATGCATATCGTAAATGGATCTTGAAATTGATTCCAAACTCTCGCACACTGGAGTTCCCCTATCGAAGGGTAATAAGGTCCTATCGACTGGACACCACCATGGTCGAAGAAATAAACTTGACTCTAAACTTGTCTCTAAACTCCTCTAATGAGATCACTGACTCTTTGGGATCCCTGAGGAAAAATATCCACCACTCCCGCACTGTTCCACGTAGCATCGTTACATCCAAGGACACCCAGTGCACATTCTGGGCACAAATCTAACTGATGTATGTCTTAACATCCTCCAACCTGTATTTCATGAATACATCTAATGTAGATCCCTCTTAGTTCTGCAGACTATGGCGCTGAAACTCTCGAAGTGTCCTCCTCTAAGCATCTTCATCAACAACATTTACCTTTCGATGATCTACTGGAATAGCCTACTGGATTTCTTCTACGAGATCCTCATGAGGATGTCAACTAGGAGCCATACCGGTAAAATAACAAACAGTTATAGCTCATAAACCTGTAATATAGAAGACTCAACATTAATTAATTAATTGTTTTATTTTATTGATTTTAGGAAAACCAATCCCAAGGTCTACCCATTCAATAACAGAAACAATGAATAATGATTCATGATCATTTTCAAGGTCTCTACCTGGGTAAAACCCCAAGCTTCCATGGTACATTTCACATTGAATAATACAATAACTTGTGCTATACCCAACTACAAGATCAAACACACAACAACCAATCTATCTAGCCATTATAAATAGTAATACCCACTTTTTGAAATTTCATAAATTTTATCTTTCAAAATGGACTTCATTTTTTAATTCAGAATATCAAAATTACCTTAGGGTGAATTTTTGGTATTTTTCTAAAATCTTCAAATTTTTGATGCATAATGAAAAATACTGAGTTACTGTTTAAAACATACTTTTTATTTAAATAATTATTTATTTTATTTAAATTTATTATTGGTAATAATAGATATATAATACCTATATATGTTCAATTTAATCCACTGGAGTCATTTTATAATAAGTTTAGATATATAAAAATTTTATCGAACATTTTATCGTCTTTTACCCACCTCATAGGTACATTTAAAAATTGGAATAAAACATAATTTTACTACTTTTGTGAGTTGAATTGGAAAAATCCAAGAGACACTGTTGACATCAGTATGTAAAATGTGATTCAAAAAGTGAAAATTAATTTTTGGCGAATAGTAAGTTTTGAATTTTATTTACCACCATTATAAGTAGATAGTGTAATTAAGGATTAAAATGATATTATAATTACCCTAACTAATGTTATAATTCTATTAGATAAGTGTAATTTGACCAATAACTACCTTATGAATAAAATATGATCCTCTATGGTACACTTGGATTAGATTAAGATAGTTAATATTATTTTATTTAAAGAAGATTTAAAAGTTTTAAATTCAAATTTGTATAACTAAAACATTTTTAATATTGGGTTATACATAAGATAATGTCAACTATAAATATTAATTAGAAATATAATTATATTTCCTACATCATGTTGTTCTATTTATAATTTTTATACATTAGATAATTAAATTTATTTATGACACAATGATGATGCAGTAATTACCTTATTATTGAAGAAATAAAATATATGGAAATTTAAATATGAAAATAAATATAATTTCAATGTTTTTATGATTTCCAAGAATTTTCTAGGTGAATATGAAATGTCAGGTTTTATTAAATGTATTTTTTTGAAGTAATCGAGTTTTGATGACCTTCACAAAAACCAAATACAAAATAGTGTCAAAATTGACATAAATGAGTTTTTAAAACAAATATTATAGTATTAAATTATATAATAGTCCTGAAAATATAAGGACCTGCAAAGAACTTATATAATGATATTTATATTGTTAATTAACATCTTGAGGTTTTCTTGGATTTTTATAGTATGTTTATTAATTATTTAATATAATAATACATGAATAGAAGGTAAAAGTTAAACTAATTAACTAAGGGTTAAATCTAAACGATAAGGATAATATGGTAACCTAAACCTATATGAAACCTATTGGTTGAGTGGTTTTCGACCTCTCCCCACACTATCCTAGAAATAAATCATTTTGGAGTAATTAGAAACTGAAAATGATTTTATTATAAAATAACATTTCAAGATTTTCCTAAAGTGACTGTCACATCTTTATAAAAGGGTACTTTCCCTTCTCTTAATTTCACACCTCCAATGAAATTTTTCTCAGCCAACCACTGCACAAATATCCTCCCAACATCCTTCAAATATACCTATAGTACTTACATTGATCCTAAATCCAACCTATGGATCCCTTTTGATCAACTCAAAAAGAAAACACCAGAAGAAGAGGTAATAATTTCACCACCCTCTTTCAAGTTCTTTTATTCTTCTTCCAGTTCCTCTTTCTTGGTTGTTTCCACGAAAAAATAATAAATATTTTACCTCCTACATACTGTGATGTTATTATAAATATATTACAACCATATTCTTATTCTATCAAATCTATAAATGAAAAATTCACCATATGTGCGTACGTACGACTTACCATCTCCACGTCGTAGTGTAGTTTGTTATTCAAACACTTCATAATTTTGATGGGTATAAAAAAGATTTTAACTGAAGTAAATAATAAATATTACATGTTAATGATTATTTATATATTATATACCATCCAATTATATATGATCCCACCATCATTATTATGATATTGTCGCTCGTGCGTACGTATGGATTACCGTCTCCACAACGTGATGAGATTCATTCCCACGTTCACCATTCAGCGATGATTATGAAAATATATATTATTAATAATTATATAATATATTACATAATAATAATTCATGAGATATATATATATATATATATATATATATATATATCTGTGTGTGTCTGTTTGTGTGTGTGTACTTACATATATCTTATTCACTTACTTTCGTTCAATACGATATGGAAACCGAAACAACGTTTATGCATATGTACGACCTACCGTCTCCATAAATGGTGTCTCCCATTTCATATATCTATATATTATAAATATTTATATTCTAAATATATATGATATATAAATCATGTTTTATATTCAGGAGGTTTTTGAATCCTGATCTAAATGATACGATCAAGAGTAACAAGTTAAAACACGTACGATAATGAAAGCGATTATTAACAAAAATGTTAATTTAACATGGAAATAATTATTAAATGGGTAGTATAAAGTCAAAAATGAATCATGTATGATATAATAAATATGAATATGGTTCTGGTATAATTCAATAACATACTATGGTCATTATACAAGAGTTAAAACGTTCGCTCAACCAAAAGAAAGTGCCAGGTAAGTTTTAATTTGAAAATCTCTTTATTAATCGAGGTTATTTTTATGTAAGTATCTACTAAGACATATTTATTATCAATGTCCATCCTTCATAAAATATTTTTCAAGGAAATTTTTTTTATGGTAATTTTTACTAAAACATTATTTTAAATGTTTTAAATATTTATTCTTCTAAAACTTTCTTATTAATTGCAATGTTTTCAAAATGGTTTTAAGGATTTATTTATATAGAAATAAATGTTTTAAAATGTAAATTTGTTTCAAAATATTAAAAGTGGTATAAAAAATTGATTCAAAACATTCTTTTAATTTAATTCTTATATATTACCTAAAAATAATTCAATGAAAAAGTATATTTTTCTAAAAGATTTTTACTGGTCATTTTCAACTATTTCCACATATTTTATGGGATATTATACAAGATCGAGGATGATTTATTATTATACAAATCTTCCATAATGAATTGAATTTTTTGTGATATGTTTGACTGTGGATTTTTTATTTTTATACCATTCATTTTTTAGATAAATTATTGAAATTTAGAATGATAGTTTTAGTATAAATTATTATGTTATGTAGAAAAATTTTCATATAAGGAATTCATTAGGCTTAGTAAGTGACGGGTGGAGCCCCCTATAGCTACTCGATGCATCGGTATGTCTCATGAGACAAACAAGTGTCTTTGGACAAGGCCTTGACAAAATATTATTTGTAGTCTTGTCATGAGGCCTTGACTATGTGGTTATGAAGTCTTGAATTATTCATTCCAACATTATAAAATTGGATATTGATATTACATGTGATTATTGGACTAATAGAATCTCCATGTGAATATGTTAATGGAATTATTTGATTTATCATTTCCATATTATGCTGATGTTTAAGTTTAAAAGTATTTTGTTTTAGTCTTATACATTTCCCTAAATTTTTATGCTTATTTATAAATGTTTCCACTATATTGTTATATTTACTGAGCATCTGAGCTCACCCCTTTATATGTTCTATATTTTCTAGGATGAGAAGAAGCAATTAATGGTTGACCTACAGGGATAGGCTAAGGATATAAGTGTGTTTAAAGGGGACAAAATGTTGTTAATATTTTTATTTAATGATGTAATGTAAAACTTAGGAATGTATCTAGTACTTTCAAGGATACTAAAATAATCTATCTTTTGGGACATGATTCCTTGTATCATAAAACAGTTATGTAATAATGCACCAAATATGGGTAAATGGGGTCAGGGCATTATAATTGGTATCAGAGGAAGTTTAGTACATACCTTGTAAACTAGATTTAGAAAAAATCTAATTAGAGAACATTACCCAAAGATATACTTTCAGTATTAGTATAGAAGAACATCCTAGAATTTTCGTAATGTAGAGATTTTGTGCATTTTTCAAGCAATACATCCCTGTCTCGATATGATCAAGTAGAGCTGGCTCTGGCACATATGTACATAGGAGTGAAGACTCTAACAAGGAGTTTCAGGCTTCATCTAGGGTATCCTTGTACACGACAATGGGTCTTGCTGCAATCATGGTTATGACACTCCCTGGGGATATTCTTAGGATAATTCACATTTTCATTACAAGGCATTATAAAGTATTTAGTATTAAATACTTCCTCAAAGAAAACATTTTATGATTAGAGATTATATGTATAATATTTTCAACTTACTTTATGTATTTTTTTAGTTTGGAATTATGCATTGCGATTCATAAACTAACATAGTGTATGTTATTGTTTAAAAATTGTGCCTAGTAAAAGGAATAAGAAATCCAACAATATGCACGATCCAATTATTATGAAGGATCATATCTTTCATGGTACTAGACAAACATTTAGAAGGAAAATATTCTCTAATGTATTCTCATCGTATGAAGAAATAGTATCATGTGTTAATAATATAATAAATGAATTTTCTGAGATTTATGGGTTTGAAGGGAAGCTAGAGAAGAAAAGAATGGAAGAGAGAACTATGAATAATAGGAAGAGGGGAAAGTAGTATTTTCCCATATGTGATAACTGTGGTAAAAATAACCTTGGTAAATGCTTGAAGGGATTGGGAGTTTGTTATAAGTCTGGAGAAAAAGGACACCATGTATGTGATTTCAATGGTAAGAAAAAGGTTTCAAATGGTACTATGCTTCATATGCAAGGATTTGGTACACTATGAGAGTCAATTACCAAATCATCAGAGTATTACTAAAATGATGCTATTAGATAATAATAAATTTGTGATACTACCGAAGATGGAAGAGGAAATGTGGGAACCCAAGGAACTTATGATGAAGAACCACCCGAATCTTTTTATACAGTAATATTCAATAAATTTCAAGGACAAATTATTTTATGGAATGGAGAATGTAACACCCCAAGCTTCCACGGTACGTTTCCCATTGAATAATACAATAACTTGTGTTGTACGCAACTTTGAGTTCAAAGGCACCACAACATATCAAACTAGCCATTACTAATCGTAATAACAACTATTAGAAATTTTATAAATTTTATCTTTAAAAATGGACTTCATTTTTTGATTCAGAATATCGAAATTATCTTAGGGTGAATTTTGTGTTATTTTTCTAAAAACATTCAATTTTTTATGAATATTGAAAAACACATAGTTATTATTTAAAACCATCTTCTTTTATAAATAATTATTTATTTTATTTAAATTTAATTTATTTAAAAATAGAAACATAATACATATATAAGTTCAATGAAATTCATTGCTGTCATTTGATATGTTGTTTAGATATATAAAAATTTTATCGAACTTTTTACCGTCTTTTACCCACCTCCACGATACATTTAAAATTTGCTTACAACATAATTTTACCAAATCTGTGAGTTGAATTTTAAAAATCCGAGAGACACAATTGACATCAGTATGTAAAATTTTGTTAAATAAGATGAAAATAATTTTTTTGAATAGTAACTTTTGACTTTTGTTTACCACCGTTAAAAGTAAAAACAGTTATTAAGGGTAAAAATGAAATTATAATTACCTTAACACATGTCTTAATTCTATAGTATATGTTTAATTTGACCAAAAAACAACCTTAGGAATAAAATATGACCCTATTTGGTCCACTTGGAATAGATTAGGACATTTATTATTATTTTATATAAAGAAGAGTTAAAAGTGTTCAATTCAATGTTTTATAACTAGAACATTCTTAATATAGGGTTATACATAAGTTATATTCAACTATAAATATTAATTAAAAATATAAAAATATTTCCTACCTCATTTTATTTTATTTATAATTTTTTCACATTAAATAATTAAATTTATTTATGACACAATGATGATGCAGTAATTACTTTATTAATGAACAAATCAAATAAATAGTATTCAAAATATTGAAATAAATATAATTTCAAAGTTTTTAAGACATTCAAGAATTATATATGTTAATATGACATGTTAGGGTTGATTAAATGTATTTGGTTTGAAGTAACCAAGTTTTGATGACTTTCACAAAAACCAAATACTAAATAGTGTCAAAATTTATATAAATGAGTTTTTAAAAAAAAATACATTATTAAATTATATAATAGTCTCATAAATCTAAGGTTCTTCCAATGAACATATATAATTATAGTTATATCATTAATGTACCACTTGAGATTTTCTTGGCTTTTTATAGTTTCTTTATTCATAATTTATTATAATAATACAAGAATACATGGTAAAAGTTAAACTATTTAACTAAGGGTTAAATTGAAATGATAAGGTTTATGTGGGGACTTAAACTTTTCTAGAACCTATTAAATGAGTTTTGTTTGGACCCATTCCCACAATATACTAGAAATAAATCATTTTGGAGCCATTAGGAACATAAAATTATTTTATTATAAAATAATATTTCAAGCATTTCTTAAAGTGTCTCTCACCTCTCTTATAAAAGGGTACTTCCCCTTCTCTTAATTTCACACCTCCAAAGCCATTTGGCTTAGCCAAAACCTAATAAAACGTCTTCCCAACTTCCCTCAAATCATCTTTGAGTCCTTACTTTGATCAAAAATCCAACCTATGGAGCCCTTTTGATCTACTCAAAAGGAATCACCCGAAGAAGAGGTAATAATTTCACCACCCTCTTTCAAGATCATTTCTTCTTCCACTTCCTCTTAATTTTTCGTTTCCATACCAAAATAATAAATCCAATGCCTCCTATATACTTTGATGTTATTACAAATATATTACAACCATATTCATTATTATATTCATCCTATAAATGAAAAAGTCACCATACATGCATACGTACAACATACCATCTCCACGTCGTGGTGTAGTTTGTTATTCGAACACATAATTATATGGATGGGTATAATAATTAGTATAACAGATGTAAATTATAAATATAACATGTTAATTATTCTTTATATATGATATACCATCTAATTACATACAATATCACCATCAATATAATGATATTGTCGTTCGTGCGTACATACAGATTATCGTGTCCAAGACGGAATGAGATTATTTCCCACGTTCACCATTCAAGGATGATTATTAAAATATATATTAATAATAAGTATGTAATATATGAAATAATAATCCTACAAGATAAATATATATATATATGTGTGTGTGTGTACTTACATATATCTTATTCACTTACTTTTGTTCTATACGATATGAAAACAGAAACAATGATTATGCGTACATACAGCCTACCATCTACATAAATGGTGGATTCTATTTCATATATCTATCTTTTATAAATATTTATATTCTATATATATATGACATATAAATCAAGGTGTATATTTTTGAAGTATTTAAATCATGATCTAAATGATATGATTAAGAATAACAAGTTAAAACATGTACGATAAAGAAAGAAATTATTACCCAAAATGTTAATTAAATATGGAAATCATTATTATATGGGTAGTATAAAGTCATAAATTAATGATGTATGATATATTAAATATGAATATTTTTCTGTTATAATTTAATAACATACAATGGTCCTTATATAGGAGGTTAAACGTACCCTCTACCAAAAAAAGAGTAAGGTAAGGGTTAATTTCACTATCTCTTTATTATCCGAGGTTTTTTACGTAAGTATCAATAGGTACATATTTATTATCCATGTCCATGTTTAACAAAAGAGTTTTCAAAGTGATTTTTAAGGGACATTTTACTAAAACAACATTTTAAATGTTTTAAAGATTTATTCATCTAAACATTTACTATTAATGTCCGTGTTTTCAAAATGGTTTTATGGATTTATTTATATATACATGAGTGTTTTAAAGTTTTAATTCCATTAAAAAGTTTCAAAGTGGTATGGGATAATTAGATTTAAAACTGTCTTTTAAATTACTTCCTTTATAGGACTTTTTATTAATTTCATGAAAATGGATATTTCTCTCAAAAAAGTTTGCTGATCATTTTCAACTAGGTCATCCTACTTTATGGGATATTATTCTTTATTCAAGTTGATTTATTATGATACAAATAATCCATATTTTATTGAAGGTTTTGTGATTTTTTTACTATAGATGTGATATTTTTACACCATTCATGGTTTATGGATATATATTTGACATTTTTTATTCTATTTTTTAAACGAATGTTTATGTTATTTTTAAACCTTTTCACATGAGAAATGAATTCGACCTAGTAAGTGACGGGTGGAGCTCGCTATAGCTCCTCAATGCATCGGTAGGTCTCATGATATAAACTAGTGTTTTCCCATAATGATTTAACAAAATATTATTTGTAATCTTGGCATGAGGCATTGACTATGATGTTATGAAGTATGGCATTATGTATTCCATCATTATGAAATTGGATATTGATATTACATGTGATTGTTCAACTAGTAGACTAATCATGTGAATAAGTAAATGGAATTATTTGATTGACCTTTTCCATATCATGCTGAAGATTAATTTTGAAAGGATTTTGTTTTAGTCTTATACATTACCTTAATGGTTTATTCTTATTTATGAATGTTTATGATATATTGTTATCCTTAATAAGCATCTGAGATCACACCTTTCTTTGTTTTATTTTTCCCAGGATGAGTAAAATTATATTATTACTGACCTACAAGGATAGTATAAGGGGTATTAATGTGGTTAATGGATACAGTGTTGTTGTCGATTTTTTATTTTATAATGTAATGTAACATTCATGTATGTAATTGTTGGGAAACAATCCGTCAAGGAATCATTGAAGCATTTTTGAGGTGATTGTGTTTGTTGAAAAAGTGGACATCTGTGTTGTGATTATTGACAAAGAAAACCATGACTTAAAAATCTATTGAAAAAGGTGGTTTCATGGAGGCATGTTGAGTTCAAGGGCTATGGTTAACGATCGATGTTTGATTCAAGAATGTCGAAAAAGGAATCGATTATCTGAAGGTTGTACAAAAAGAGCAGATACAAGGCGGCGCCATTTTCCCGTGTTTGCCAAATTTTTGGGCCTGAAAATTGAGAGATGATGAAATGTGGTTTTTGGAAAAGGGACTTGCACGCCGTGTACTTGTATGAGAGTAAACTTTCACGCCATATGTTTTTCAAGATCAAATTATCAAAATATAGCAAGTCGATAAGGGTCGTGCAAGTTTTGGAGTTGGTCGCGCAAGTGATTTGCGCGTTAGAAGCCTTGTCAGCCAGAACATGTCCGCCGAGGGGAGACATGTGCGCCGTCGTGCAGGGTGTCCAAATGCCTATAAATAAAGGTCGACCACTCCTCATTTTATTGTGAGTTCAAGACTTATAGAAAATCAGAGCTCATGTGGCTCAGGTGTGGTGGTCGCGCAAGTGGTGGTGGGTTGGGCAATTAGAAGTTGCGTGCCAATTGTTTGTTGCGTGCCCCAGGTGGTTTGGGTGAGAAAAGAAGTGGGTCTCCCAAGTTTTGAGTTAATGGATGATGTGTCGCGCAAGTTTTTGGGGTGGACTTGCGTGCCGGTTTTGAAGAAGCACGATTGTTGTTAGTTGAGCGCCAACATCATTTTGGGCATAAAGGGAAGTGATTCGCACAAGTTTTGAGTTACAGAAGCTTGTGTCATGCAAGTGGTTGTGGTTGACTTGTGTGCCAGTTATAACTTGCATGCATATACTTGCGCGGCATCTTTAAGAAGGGCGCCAAGTAAGGTTGATTCCCTACAGTGATTCAGGGCTGTGTGGAAGCTGGAAGATTGGTCGATACACTCAGTGCAAAGTGAATCTCATCTACAAGTGAAAGATGGTCTTAAAGAGAAAATCTACTTATAACAAAAGATGTATTCATCAAAGATAATGAAGGGACCTATAAGTCAATAAATTGTTAGTGGATCTTTTCTAGAGTATGAGCAATGGAAGAGGAAGAAGGTGATCCTCTCCACCGGGAGTGACCCAAAGAGAGAGAGAGAGACATGGAGTGACCCTTGGGAAAATAGTGAGCTAACCCTAAACATTGTAAAGGAAGTGAACCTGGGAATAGAAGTGATCTTTCACAAACCTTGTAAACAACAATGGACTTTTAGTGGATTTGGTACATCGGCACACTGCTGATGTATGCTCCTTGGACGTAGCCCAGTGAGGGTGAACCAAGTAAAATTTGTTCTGTCCTACGCATGCTTCACTTTCTGTTTATATTGTGCAACGAGAATGTGAGAGAAGAGTGTTTTACTTAATAGTGAAACAAGATCAGAACGGGCATTAATTTTGAATTAGTCATACCCGGATTCACCCCCCCCCCCCCCTCTCAGGGTATTCATCCTTGTGGACCTAACAATTAGTATTAGAGGGAAAGGTTGATATTTTTTCTTCTATCAATGGAGATCACCAATCATAATGGGAATTCGATCTTCGATGGGAAAAATTTTCATCTATGGAAGAATCAAATGCAACAATACTTCTGATCTTTGGGAATGGATGTATTCAAAGCACCAATGCATGGCATAACAGCTGATATTAATAGTGGTGCATTATCAGAAGCTGAGTGTAGAGAGTTGGATGCTTATGCTAAAGCAATCAATGCCTTAGGGGGTGTGCTATCCAATCCTATATATACAAAGGTGATGTCTTGAAAAACGTCACATTCCATGTGGTAAAAGATATTGAATATATAAGAAGGAGATACAAAGGCCAGATAGGCAAAGGTGTAAGTGTTGAGGAATAAGTATGATGATCTGAAGATAAACCTAAATGAGTCTATTGATGCATTATTTGACAAGGTAAATATTGTTTTGGATGATATGAGAGGTCTTGGTGAAGTCATTGAAAACATAAAGATCGTAAAGAGCATTTTTTAGAAGCTTCCACCTCGGTTCAATCTGAAAGTTTTAGTACAAGAAGATAAAGATACCAAATAGATGACATTGGACAATTTTCACTATACCATAGTTGCATATGAAATGAGGAATGATGATAATGAGGCTGTGGAAAAGGGGAAATCCAAAGAGGTGGCATTTATGGCCTTGAAGATGCTCACCATTGAAGATTGTCAGGAGGATGAAAAAATAGATAAGGTAATTTAATTCCTCTCCTCAAATCTTCAAAGAGGAAAAGGAAAGTTCAAAGGGACACTTCCACTTTCTTTCTTTATATGTAAAAAGTTGGTCATCTTGATGCAAGGTTCCCCAATAAGTTTCAAGAAGAAAATTATGAAGATGACGTTGAAATTACCAAGAAGAGATATTTAGCCTATGTGAAAGGGAAGAAGCACTTCAAGAGAAATTTTTTCAAGAAGAATAACATTCTTGCACAAGGAATAGACAGTTCATATGAGTCTAATGTTGAAGAGGTAGAGGAGATTAAAAATTGAAAATATCGTGGATAAAATGTTATGGTGGCAGTTGTCGGTAGTTCTCAAGAGAAGAACAAAACCGAAGGTGATGATGAAGAAGAAGATGTTTTAGGAAGAATAGATATGAAAGCCGAGTTAGAGGATATTCTTGAAGAGGTAGATGTTTGGAGAGCCAACACAAAGAATGCTAACAAAGTTGTTCGTGATGCCAAACTCTATATGCTGCAGCAGGAAGAAGAGAAGTCTGAGTTGATGGAAGAAATTGAGAAACTCAAGTTAACAACACCAAAGAACTCAAAATCAGTTTGTAAGTATAAGCTCAATATTGAAGAAAAGAAAAGAGAGATTGATGACTTGAATAGAAAAGTGAAATCTCATGTAAAGTGTATCGAAGAGCTTGAAGAATAAGTTGTCAGTCTACGACGAAAAATGAAGGATCAAGAAAAACTCTTCACTCCCAATATGATATTAGGAAATCAGGTCATTCAGAGGACAGAAAAGATGATAGAGGAGGCTAGTAGTTCAGCAGTAAAGAAGAAGCAATCCAGCTCAGATGCTAAGGCTGAATTGGGGTCTGATTGAAAAAAAAACTATGAATATTGATGTCAGACTACAAGAACCCATTCCGATAGTGAAGGTTGATTTGGGTACAAAATAGAATATTAGCAGGTCCCATGGGAAAACCAGCAGTTCATAAGTGTCACACATGAATGCTCCTTACATTAGGTGTTATTGCTGTGGAAAACGGGACACTCACAAAATGTGTGTTCTATAGCCAAGAGATACCGAAGGGAACAAGAACAATAGTGGTAGCCAAACAGAGCTCAATATTATAGAATATCCTTTGAAGTTCATTATTTTTGGTGTGGAGGATTTGGGAACATGGCTAGATATTTCACATCAATAATACAAAGGAATGTGCCAAATAAAAACTCGAGCAGTCATAAGAAGCAAGTTGGGGAATCATCAAGTGAGCTGAAAACACAAAATCGATTTGTAGCTCTACAGGATGATATTGATCCATCTCACTCCAAGAAGATCATGTTATCCAAACCACACTGGGTGTGAAGTCGAGGACATGGATGAAAAAGAAAAAGGATGAGAAGGAAGTAGATGTGGAAATTTCCCTTAAAGCTTCAGATCATTCAGGAGTATGGATCCTTGATAGTGTTTGCACATCCCATATGATAGGGAACGAGGGTCTCATTACAGGAATTAAATATGACAAAGAAGGTGTTTTCAAGTCTGGGAATGACGAAGGCATGGAGATTATTGGTTCCGAAAAGGCTAAATTTGGCGGAAAAGAAATGAGATGTGCTGATCTCTTGGTAGTAGAGGGCCCCAATCATAACATTCGTAGTGTTAGTAAACTATGTGACTCTGGGAACTCTATCTGATTTACCAAAAAGATGTGTGTTGTGAAAGATAAAGAACGAACAGTTGTTTTACTAGGAAAAAGGATAAAGCGAAATATTTACCTTGTAAGTGGAGAAGAATATATGTGTCTTTATCCAGAGTGGAAGAAAACATGTTGTGGAATAAGAGACTTGGTCATCTATGCCAACCATATATGGAAGATCTTGTAAAGTGTGATGATGATAGAGACCTTCCCAAATTATCCTGTGATCACACTCATACATGCGATTCTTTCCAACAAAGGAAGATCATCAGAAAGACATACAAGCTAAAGGAACTGAAATCAACCAGAGTGCTCGAATTGGTGCATGATGATGTTTGTGGACCGATCTCACCACAAGCCATGAATTGTAAAAGGTACTATATCCTTTCAATTGATGATTATAGCGTAATGTCTGGGGTATTTGTCATTACCCATAAGATTGAAGTGTTCAGTTGTATTAAGCAGTATAGGAGGGAATCAGAAAGGATTCTTGGGAAGAAAATTTAGATGTTTCGTACTTATAACAGTACAGAATTCACAAACAGTCAAGTAGAAGACTCTCTTGAGAAACACGGGATAAGGTATCACGTTTCCTAAGTGATAACTCCCCAAAATAATGGAGTAGTTGAAAGGAGAAATAGGATCATCAAAAATATGGCCAGAATAATGCTTATTGAAAACGACCTACCAGAGAAATTTTGGAAGGAAGCAATTTTGACATCGTTCTATATTTCGAACAGGGATCTATTATGCCCAAATGAAGGGAAGACTCTGTATAAGATGTGGTACAGAAAGAAGCTAACATTGATACATTTTCGAATCATTAGAAGTAAGTGATTCCTTCTCAACAAAGAAAATCCTAGGAAGTTTGATTCATGAGGAGATGAGGGATTATTCCTTGGCTACTCAGGGAAAAGCAAACATATAAATGCTTCAACAAAAGGCTGGGAAAAATTGTTGAGGGAAATGATGACACTATAGTCGAAAATGAATAGAATAATCAACGTCCCAGTGAATAGTTTCTGAATGAATGTGATGAGGAGGTAAGAAACACAGGGGGAGTAGAAGTGGGAGAGGATGACTCAGAAGAAGAATATAATGAAGAGAAAGATGAAACAAAATCTGAATCTTCTAAGAAGCCTAAGAGTTGAGCTGAAATTGATAGGGAAAATATCATTGGTGACCATACAACTCCAGTTCAGACTCTAAGAATTAAATCATCATAGAAAACATCATTTTTATCTCAGGTGGAGCCGAAATGTTTTTTTGATGCAGCTGAAGATGAGTACTGGGTTCAGGCTATGAATGAAGAATTAGACCAGATTGAGAAGAATCATACATGGGAGATTATTTCAAGGCCAGTAGATAAGAAAGTCATCAGGACTAAATGGGATATTCGCAACAAGATGAATGAAAATGGAACAGTTATTCGAAACAAAGCACGAATGGTGTGTAAAGGATACTCCCAGGTAGAGGGCATTGATGTTGATGAGAGATTTTCACCGGTTGTAAGGCTGGAGACAAACAGATTATTTTTAGCCATAGTAGTTCCAAGAAAGTTCAAAGTGTTCCAGATGGACGTCAAAACTGTATTTCTGAATGGGGATCTAGAAGAAGAGGTGTACATTGAGCAGCCAGATGGTATTCTCATTCATGAGGATGCGAACAAAGTTTTTAGACTGAAGAAGTTGTTGTATGGGCTGAAACAAGGACCAAGAGCATGGTACTCAAGGTTTGATCAGTACTTGAAGAAGCTTGGTTTCTAGAGTGGAGGAGTTGATTAAAATATTTATTTCAGCAATGATAGTAATCAAAGTATGATGGTGTTGGTTTATGTCGATGACATAATATTTGTTTGATCAGATGAAGCTCAGTGAAGAAAGTTTTCCGAATTCATAAAAAATGGGTTTGAAATGTCAATGATTGGAGAGATAACATTTTTCTTTGGTCTACAGGTGACATAAGGAAGGAATGGATCATTCATTTCTCAATCAAAATATTCCAAGGAGGATTCAAGATTGTTTGGAAAGGATAATTACAAGGTGATGAAGACTTTGTTTGCTACCTGGATGAAATTATCCAAAGATGAGGATGGCAAGGCGGTTAATATCACAGAATACAGGGAGATTATTGACAGTTTATTATACCTAACAGCAATAAGACCTGATATTGTTTTCGCCACATGCCAAGCAGCGAGATATCATAGTAATCCCAAAGAAATACACATGCTCACAGTGAAATGAATACTTCGGTATATCAAAGGCACTGTGGATTTTGGTCTGATGAATAATGAAAAATCTCAATCAGTGTTATTGGGTTACACAGATGCAGATTGGGCCGGATCAGCAGATGATATAAAATCAATGCCAGGAGGTGAATTATATCTTGGTGTATTGTATATTTCTTGTCTAATTAAGAAACAAGATTTAATTTCATTGACCACCGTGGAATCTCAGTATATTGCGGCCACTCAAGATTGCAGATAGTTATTATGGATGAAGCAGAAGCTTGAAGATATGGGAGTTGAAGTGAAGTATCTGATCAGAATCTAGTGTGATAACTCAAGTGCTATCAATATAAGCCAAAATCCAGTTCATCACTCAAGGACAAAGAAAATTGAGATAAATTATAATTTTATCAAGGAGAAAGTTGAGTAGGGAATTGTGAAGTTGGAGTATGTGCCTACAGAGCTATAGGTTGCAGACTTTCTGACAAAGGCCTTACCCAAGGAACATTTTGAGATACATCGACTGGCTATGGGGGTTCAGTCAACTCCCCACACTTAAAAGAGTGTGGATTTAGACCCCCCCTCACTACGGTATGATGTGTTTTTTCCTAAATTGTGGATATGTGTTCTCTAATCTATTAAAGACTGCAAACGAGTGACCTTTTGGATTGTTGAAAAAAGGGAAAAAATAGTGATTGTTCAAGGGGGAGATAGTATAAAAATTAGATAAATCATGAATGATATGGGGAGAAGTTGATAGGTGGAGTAGCGAGATAGGGGTAGAGCAATGAGAAAGGGGGAGCGTATTAAATCTGACGATGCTATAAGTGATCGATGAAAGAATAGATATCACGACAGTTGAGGATCATGATAAAAGAAGAATAGTGGTTTGGGAATGAGGTAAGAATATTTCCAAAAATTGGTATTAGTTTGGTGTCAACAGTGGATGTACTATTTGAAGTTATTCATTGATGAACTTTTCATTTACTCGTGATTCTCACACCAAGCATTGCTCATGTGGGCTTAGAGTATGTGTTGAGTAAATCCTTGATCGCTATCAGGAATCGTAATAGGCGAATGGTGGCTAAAGAATTAACGATGTATCTTTTTATGGAAGAGTTTTCAACAAACCCAATGTGGGAGATTGTTGGGAAAAAATCCCTCAAGGCATCATTGAATCATTTTTGAGGTGATTGTGTTTTTTGACAAAGTGGACATCTGTGTTGTGATTGTTGACAAAGCAAAGAATTACAAAAAAATTTGTTGACAAAGGGGGTTTCATGGTGGAATGTTGAGTTCAAGTGTTCGGTTAATGATCCATGTTTGATTCAAGAATGTCGACAAAGGAATGGATGATCTGGTGGCAGTACAAAAAGGGAAAATACAAGGTGGTTCCATCTTCCGGTGTTTACCAAATTTTTGGGCCTGAAAATCGACAGATGACGAAAAGTGATTTTTGGCAATGGGACTTTTGTGCCGTGTACTTTTAGGAGAGTAAACTGGCACACCATATGTTTTTCAATATCAAAGAATCAAAATATAGCAAGTGGATAAGGGTCGTGTAAGTTTTGGAGTTAGTCGCGCAAGTGATTTGTGCATCCGGAGACTTGCGCGCCAGAACATGCCTGCCGAGGGGAGACTTGAGCGCCGTCGCGTAGGGTGTCCAAATGCCAATAAATACAGGTTGACCCCTCCTCATTTCAGTGTGAGTTCGGGAATTTGAGGAAATCAGAGCTCCCATCACGCAAGTGTCGTGGTCGTGCAAGTGGTGGTGGGTCGTGCAAATAGAAGTTGTGTGCCAGTTGATTTTTGCACACCCCAGGTGGTTTGGTAGAGAAAATAAGTGTGTCACCCAAGTTTTGAGTTAAATAATTATGTGTTGCACAATTTTTTGGGGTGGACATGCATGCCAGTTTTGAAGAAGCGCGATTGTTGTAAGTTGCGTGCCAACATCGGTTTGGGAGTAAAGGGAAGTGAGTTGCACAAGTTTTGAGTTGCAGAAACTTGTTTCACACAAGTGGTTGAGGTAGAATTGCGCTCCAGTTATAACTTTTGCGGCAATACTTTTTCACCAGATTAGAGAAGGGCACCAAGTAAGGTTGATTCCCTAAAGTGATTCAGGGCTGCATGGAAGCTGGAAGATTTCCAGATACCCTCGGTGCAAAGTGAATTTCATCTACAGGTGAATGTTGGACTTCAACAGAGCATCTACTTACAATAGAGGATGTATTCATTTGAGATAATGAAGAGACCTACAGGTCTATAAACTGTGGGTGGATTCTTTCCAGAGTAGCGAGAAAAGGAAGAGGAAGAAGGTGATCCTCTCCACCAGCAGTGAGCCTGAGAGAGAGAGACAGTGAGTGACCCTTCGGAAAGAAGTGAGTTAACCCTAAACATTATAAAGGAAGTGAGTCTGGGAATAGAAGTGATTTATCCCAAAAATTGTAAATAGGAGTGTTCTTTTAGTGGATTTGGTAAATTGGCACACTGTTGGTGTATGGTCCTTGGACGTAGCTCAGTGAGGGTGGACCAAGTAAAAATTGTTGTTTCCTCTTCATACTTCACTTTCTGTTTATATTATGCAACCGGAAAGAGAGAGAAGAGTGTTTTTATTAATAGTGAAGCAAGATCAGAATGTGTGTTAATTTTGAATTAGTCATACCCTGATTAACCCCCCCCCCCTTTCAGGGTATTCTTCCTTGTGGACCTAACATTAATCTATTTTCCAAGGATACTGAACTGATTAGTCTTTCGAGACTTCATTCCTTGTAATCATGCCAATGTATTAAAATAAGGCACTGACTCTGGGTAACTAGGGTTGGGGAATTACAAACATATAACTAGTATCACCTCATTTAGTATCCACTGTAAACATAATGGTCCGACATCGAATCACAGGGGGGCCAAAACGCCTATGTCTAAACTGGCCTCCAGTGTTTACATCACTTTCTAAACATGACTGACACTGTTCCCCTACCAATCCATGAATTCTCACCTATTCCTTATACTAAACTCCATCATATCCATCAACCATTCCATTGACACCACTCTGTCCTGACCCCATCCCAAAAAGGAGTACCTCTTCAGGGCTAGCACTGTGAGAAATGAGATTATGACCCTCGAGTCCCACCTCTAGCAGGCCCATGGTTGCCGACTAGCACCTAGGGTATAATAAACACACCAAATGGGAGGCATTACCCTATAAGTGAACACATGTGAAATATAGAGATAAGATAGACACTAAAAAACTCCAACATAGATTGAAATATAAATGAAATACCTTGTACACATATGCAATGTCATGCAAAACAACTATAACTAAAAGGGGAAAAAACTGCTAGTGACCAAAAGAAAGTTAAAATAGTAGCAACCAGAAGCCCAAATATCTCCTGCAACCCCATGCTATTTGAAACCAAATTGATCTCCAACCTACTCCATGTGACCTGAAAAAAATATTTTAGTGTTATTATAACAGTATACTCAGTAGGATCCTCTCCGATGCCTCTCGTGCAAAAGTAAAGAAAGCATGATAAAGCATAGTGACCAAATAAGTGAAACTAACATGTCCCCAAATAAGGTATACTAAGTTCCTACCTCAATATGGCTACTCTCACAATGTATTTCATACAAGAGTATATAATATAATAAAATATATCAAGGTTACTCTACTACAACTTCCCCACTAGTTTTTTTTTGTTTTTACCCAATGTCACACATCCTAAGAATCTATCTCTAAAAAGGATTTCCCACAGACACCTAAGTGAATCACCACAACATGCACCTCATACAAAAAACCACCACGTCCACATAAGCAATGTAACCAGGTAGTTTCTAGGATCCAACACACATCACATTACATGTATCATACGTCTGATATTATAAATCAATCCATTACAACCCACACACCGTGTAAGAATCCTCAAGACATATAATCCTACACACATATATGGGGAAAACTTACCATTGTGACTACCAGCACAAGTAACTATAAAGAGAAGAGAGTCAGGCCAAAGGGGGAAGTCTTCCATCCATCCTCTCACTAGAATGTTATGGGAAAACCCCCATAGGAATCAGAATCCCTAGGGTGTGAGTTCCCTAACTAATTGGGTGGAGTAGCGTATAGAAATAGAATAATTATATAATATATTATATCTCACAAACACACTATGGGAATAACCTAGTCTTAGACTCAACTGCAGCTAACGTCTCTCGAACTCCCGGCTACCACTTCAATTTCTAGGTATCCTACATGAACACAACCATTTAAAGAGATTGATTACATTCCCTCATTCCCTTTTTATCAGTTTCACTTTATTTTCATTAATTATTTAAACATTAATTAAATATTAACAATTTCCACATTATATTTAATTAGAATCACAACTACACTACATTGTTCATTTAAATTTCATCCTCAGATATGCATCCGAGAAAGCCCCAACCCCATTGGTTAACATTATTAATTTAATCATTTATTAATAGCATTATTACTTACCTATATTCCCAAGCATTCTAGAAAATAATTTTAATCTACTAAACACTAGGGTCTCAACACGGTGATTAGATTAACTACCTTTAGCATCTTTACCTCCTATAGAAATACCATAGACCCATCCTCCCTTAGGAAGATAAATAAAGAAATCACGCGGCATACCCATCTCATCTTAGCCCCTTTTGGGAAGAGGGTATGTAAACTAGTTTCCTTTATTTGTGCCGAAAGTAATGAAGATAAACAACCAAAAAGAAACAGAAAGCATCCAAACATTCACATCCAACCTGTTCCATCACCTCTGGTGTCCCCCCAGACAACCACATGAATAAACCGATGCATCTTGCCACTCTAGGTCTCAACTACTACCACAACCAATAGGCCTCCTTTCCCCCACATATAACGACAACCTTCTAGGATCACATCACATCACAAGTAGCATGAGAAAAACATATCAATATAGATCATGGACCTTAAAAAAGAAAGACGGTAACTCAGAACCCTACAAGGATTTATCATTTATCAAAGAACCAGTTCTTTAATCCAACATAAATTAAATGAATTATTATTCTTAGGTTCCATAGACAAGAAACCAAAATAGGAAGCTATCAAAAATTAATTAAATAATACTGCTTCATCAATTTGATTATCATCAAATTAAAAAAACAACTACCAGATTCATTTATATGACTCTATCTTTAGAAAAACAATTATCAATTAATTACAACTTTACGTTTATTACCAATTTTCATAAATAATGAAAAGTTAACAATGAAATCATAGATATCATGTTATCTAGAAAAAATATAGGAAATAACATACGATTGGTGCCAATTTATTTATCCAGTTAAAATATTTAATATGCCAATTTCATTGTGATGAAGTTTCTAAAACATGAAAACTCTATAGTTTCATGTAAAATAAAAGAGAATCAACGAATCCCCTACCTCAAACGGTTCTTGTTGTTATTTATATGATAATGGGACAGAGAAAGGGTTACGATCTCCTCCCACCATAAAAACTGTATCCACCTGAGGATGCAAGGACACCACCATGCCAGTCAAAACCAATGAAAATTCCATTAGGAACATGGAGATTTCATTTCATAAAAGTTCAAGGAGAAATAGAAGGAGATGAACCCAAAACAATCATGATAGAACATACCTTATATCAAAGATTGATTTATACTTCCTTGTTGCATAAAAAATTGATGGGAACTAATATATGGAGGAAAGTTTGATCACACAACTCCTATGGGAAGGAATGAAAGGTTCAATGATATCACACTAGAGAATAAGGAGGAAGAACGAGGGAGGAAGATTTCTTATCCATTTAAAAGATTTAATGGAGCAGTGGTTTAAGATACATTTGATTTCCCATTAAAACCAAATCACATTAAACAATGTAGTTTGACCTAGAAAAAGATTCCCGATCCTTAAGAAAATTAATATTGGAGTTATGGACTTTGAATCGGCCTTAGAGTCCTTAAAATGAGAATTTAAATGCATTTTACACAAAAGAAAACTTCAAATGGATGAAAATATAGGAATCTAGAAACATTGTTCCATAACATGAAATTTGGAAAATGAAATAGAGGCTACAGTTTGATCCTCACCCTTCTAGATACACTATTCATGAAATCAAAATTTGGAAATGGAAATACATGCTATAGTTGGAACCTCGCCATTCTAGAAACACTATTCATGAACTCAAAATTTGGAAAAGGAAATAGAAGCGGTATTTGGAACCTCACTGTTCTAGTAACACTGTTCATAAGCTTGATATTTGGAAAAGGAAATAGATGTTGCAGTTGTAACCTCATCGTTCTGGAAATACATTTCATGAACATGAAATTTGGAAAAGGAAATAGAGGTTGCAGTTGTAACCTAACCTTTTTGCAAACACTGTTCATGAACTTGGAGATTTCAAAGGGAAATAGAGGTTGTAGTTGGAACATCACTGTTTTAGAAAAACTATTCAAAAAGATAAAATTTGGCAATGGAAAAAGTGTCTACAGTTGGAACTACTCACATAAGCCTACTGATGACACTATTCATTTATGGTTACTGTTGGAGCTGTTCACATAAGAATAATGATGGCACAGTTCACATAAGACTACAATTGTAACGACTCACATAAGCCTACTGATGACATTGTTCACATAAGGCTACCAGTGGAACTATAAATATAATCCTATTGATGACACTGTTCATATAAGGCTACCATTAAAAATATTCCCATAAGCCTACCAATGACACTGTTCACATAAGGCTATCATTGGAACTGTTTACATAAGCCTACCGATGACACTGTTCACATAAGGCTACTGTGGGAACTCTTCACATAATCCCACCGATGACACTGTTCACATAAGTCTACCCTTGGAACTATTCATATAATCTAACTAATGACACTGTTCACATAAGGCTACCAATGATGCTGTTCACAGAACTGGAAACACTATTCACATAATAGGAAATTTTGAAAAGTGTTGGGGAAATGTCACCTTGACTTCCAAGAACACCCGAGACCCCAGATTTATGTAAAGGAATGGACATGAGATTTCTGGGACATTACAATTAAATATATAATAACTACATATAAAATTCTTGTGATCTCTTTGGGGAAACATAACTGGTCAACTATCACCCTTTACCCAATGTAGTGGAGAGTTATACTTCGATCACCAATCATAATAAGCTATATTGGGCTCACTCAATATAGTGAGCTATATCAGATTCACCAATAATTGAAAAAATGTACAAGAACTGTAACATAATCATAAAACATAAATGATTTCATTTTTTTCAACATAATTCATAGAAATAATGTTTTCATCCATAATAATACATTTATTGAATATCAAAATATCCATTATATTTTAACCTCATTATGATATTACCTAAAACAATTGGAAGGATGTTCTTTATTTGGAGAATAATTGAGAACTTTTACAAGAAAATTCATTACATAAAGTTTACAGTGGCAGATTTTTTCTGTTAATGCCTATACATAAAAATTGAACATTTGATTTATGTCAAAACATTTAACATAAAAAATGTTAAAAATCATTGTCCAATCCTTTTCAAGTAACTCCAAAAAATATAATATTATCATTCATATTTCATTTATTTTCATATAAATACATTCATAATAATTTTTTGAATATGGAAATTGATGAAAATGATCTAGAAAAAATATATTTAACACAATTGACATGAGGATTCTATGGTAAAATGTCTGTTTTATCCAGTCTGACCCATCATGGATGATCTATTTCTTTGAATAATAAATTTAACATAATACAATAATTTATTAATAATGGTTTCTCGAAGAATAGATGACCTACAACCTCATTGAGGTGGATTTGGTTTGGCCCAATGTTTGGTTGTGAGGGGTATAATTGTTTAATAATTATTAAAATTAGGGCTCTATTTCCATTCTTAACAGGTCCTCACAACGGTTCCCTCATTCATAACTGGGTACAGACATGCTTTCCAAATGCATATGTTCAATTGGGGGTTTTGACCCAATGATTATTAGGCACACGAATTAGTCTATAAGAGGGGATGTTGGGAACATCGCACCCTAGGGGAGGGAATTATTTCATTCTCTAGAACTATCTTATAAATTTAATATATGTTCTATAATATCATTCTAATCATGATATGGGACCTATTACCCAAATAAAACCACTATATGAAAATCCCATTCAGAAGAAGAATAAAGGGATCAGATTGGTGAATTAATCAATATATATACGAGTTTCCTTATATGTTTCCCATTAATGTGAAACTACCCATGTTTTGACGTTTAATAACTATGTACTTTGAAATTTTTTTCCACTTAGGGAGGCGGATAATATTCTAAGGAGGAAATTGATGTATTATGAGGAATCCTACCTCTCCTGGTAATTTTTGAAATCAAAACCTTGGTAGTTCCTTAAACCGATGCAGTTTAACCTCATATGGAAAAGACATATAATTGGGAACATAGACATAAGGTATTCACGCTCGAGTCTGTAGAAGATGTCCTACATATCATGATTACGTAAAGAATCATAGTTTTTGTAGTTTTTATGGTTTCTTAGTTCACTAATGGTAGATGTAGAATGATCTAACCATGAGAATTATTGGCACTTGATGGTTGAGATTTCAGAGGTATGAGTGGACTTACATAGAAGTGGTTTACAATTTGAGATCAGGGCTTAGGAGTGAGCCTTTTGTATCTAGGTAATTATTGTAATTAGAGGTCACATTGTTCATTAATTCCCTCATGACTGGCCTCATGGTAGATTCCATTAAATGGAAAATGTTTATATCATGCCACCCATCTTGGCTTATATTTTAGGAATGGCCTGGATGTTGGTGATACAAGATACTAATTGTATGTACATTGTGACTTCCAAAGCCTTAATTAGCATCGATCAGTATTATAAACAAGGTATAACATGTGATCAGACTCATTGCATACGGTTGTGAGACTTGCGTAATGAGATAACCCCTGTATATTAATAAAGATCATGGACAATGAAGATGCATCATAAATATCCTGGTTATTGAAGGAATTAGTTTCAATTTTGTTCAATTTATTTATATGTCATTTGGGGTGATATAGAGTAATCAACGCATTGGAATGATTGGGTCATGATGGTTGAAATATCAGAGAAATAGGGGAACATTTACCAAAATGGATGCCTGTATGATCTCTAACCTTAAAACGGAATCATACAATTGTTGGTTATTATAGGAATCATATTTCGTATAGTTTAGCCAATTAGGGAATACACAGTGATATTGTGTTTTCCGTTTTAGATCCCTATGGTGAATGTTATATGATTATTGCAACTCCCAAATACCACATGAACTTTTCTCAGTGTGAGAAACAATGGATGGAAATTGACAATCTCAATGTATATATATACAGGACTTATAAAATGAGGAATTTAATTGAATCTTTATTATAGAGATCACACATCAGAGAGGTGTCCAACATATTTGGGTTATGACAGGAATCAGAGTCCTTAATGTTCTCTTGTTTGGGGATTAAACATTGATGTTTCCATTTAGTTTTCATAGGCATACAATGAAAATTATATGATTATTTAATCTCCCTATTCCCACATGATCTATTCACAGTGTGAGAAAAAAAGGATAGAAAATGAACAATCTCACTACTTATAGTTGCCTGACTAATGCACTAGGACATCCATGTGAATAGTTAATATATATCCCGGGCCTCGGGTCATACATATTCTAGTTATTGTAGGAAGAAAAGTCCGCATATTTCAAATGGTTGGGGCATACAAACTTATGTTTACATTATATACCTAGCCATGTTATTTTCCTAACATGAATTGATTCTCTTCTATTCTTTCCTTATTAGTCTTAATGAAATATCTGAGGGCTTCATCATGGAATTCATAAAGGTAATTAATTGATCCATTTGACTTTTCCAAAGGACATTACTTAACCTTCGTGGAATGTATGAGGTTTTTTTCCTAAACAAGGATGAATTATCCTCAGGAAATCACAAGACCTGGCTGGTAGATCTTGGAATCCATCTCTTGATCCGATATGAAATGAATAGAGGATGATGAATTATTAATCTAACATACCTTAATGACAACATAATATTTGGATGAAACTTCCGGCTGGAATCATTAGAGTAAATGTGACATGTCTTTAGGGGTGTCACATATCCTAGATGACATGTTTGGAGGACATCAAAAAACACAAATGGTGTTACTGCGGGACATCATAAGAGCTATCTAATATGCTTGGGGTCCAAATACGAGACTCTACTAACCTGAATTAGACTAAACATATGGAATAAGAGACATGTATGATGGTAATAATAGGGCTTGAATGGATCTCCCAGACGGGATTTCAAGACATTAAAGGCATATCTGAAGGGTTACATGTGACATTCTTTGACATATCTAGGGGATTACACATGATCCAAATAGTATACCAATGGATCATGACGTGATATGGCCAAAATGTCATGGTGTTATCTCATGAAATGAGTTATTCTTTAAAAACACATGCAGATCATCATGTATGTTCTTCACATAAGTCTCTTATATATTGGTCATTGTTAGTCTTTATAATGTGAATACCTTCAATTTGATCAGTGTTTGGTTATTTTAGTTCTTACATGAAATAGCATATAAGTGAGATGATTTTTTCATTTCCTTCTAGAAGACCTTCAAATGATCAATGAGTAATCAGGTGATGTTATTGTGAATACTACATGATTGATCTGTTCATTCCCCCGATCTTACCTGATGGGAACCCGTTTTGGTTGTGAGATTGACTAGTCTGAGAAATCAGCTCTAGTGATTAGGATCATGAGGCATCTAAATCCAAAAAATAAAATCCATAATCCAAATAGTATTCATCAATTTTTCATTATGGGTTAGGATTACTTGTAGGCCTCACCACCTAGTTTGTACGTTGCACTGTGTAGTCAATATTGAGTGAATCATATATGGAATCAGTGTAGGGGGGTCTACATTATGTTTCATTGTAAGGTCCTCTAATGAATTATTATAAGGATGTTGCATATCATTTAGTGACTATAATACCATCACATTAATGCCTCATTTATTGGATTATTACCAAGGAATAATGACTTTTTGAATCATGAAAAAATAAAGAAGAATGTCTACTTGGTCAGGATGAAATCTCAAAGGGCCTTCGTGATAATAGGGTTCCTATCGTAAGTCATTCATGTGACCTCAGACGACTGGTCTAGATCCATTCATTAGACAAAGAGATATCATTTGGGGGCCTTCGTGACAACAGACTATCTGTTTCTTGGGGTCTTGTAAGACTATACTATGGACAACCTTAAAACGTCACATGAGTTTTCTGATTGTGAGAAGCTCCATCATATTCCCACATTATATTCATTTTTTATTTTAAATAGTTAGTGTGTTTATTGAGGTTTCATGATTGTTGTTGAAGACAAGAAATATACCTCAGGGTCATGTGTTGCGTGACCAAGAATGATACAATGGAGTTGCAAGAGCATTTCATGGACAATTCTCTATGTCTGTCCAAAATGATCCAAATTTGGAGAGGGTGGTTTCCTGGACATTCTTGAGGCCCATCACATGGTGGGGATGACATGCCAGTAGAATTTTATGAGATGAGGTGGACACATGACTGGGTTATTACATTACCTTACATATAACCAAGGGTGCCTTGTGTGACTATTATGATCCCAACTGGCTCCCACATCCTCCGTTTTTACTTCCATCATTTATCTTATAAAGGCTGGGGATCTAATGATTTTTATACAATGTTTTCAAGGACAAGCATTCTCCTCATGGGTGATGTGTAACATATGTGTTATGACTTCAAGAGGCTCCAACCATTTTGGATATTTTATTACTATTTTAATATTAATTATAGAGGGTATTTAGGCATCCATGAGCTGACAATCCGTGTGACCTAGGGTATCCCATCTAGTTACTTCCACATGATAACTAGTTGTACGGGACATCATTGCAAGGGAATATGTAGTTGTTGAAAATACTTCACGATACCTTCTATATACCATGTTCTCCTCATAAATATTTTGCAAGACCATATTATGGTTATATGAAATTGTCTATTGGAGTCTTACATGATCCATGAGTCATTGGCCACATTTCACTTCCTTTCCATTGTGGGAAACATAATATCTATATTCAGGTATTTCTTCCTTTGTGAATTTGCTGGTGGTTATTTGGTGGGTGTAATAAATTATGATGTATCATTATAGACTGATTGACCAACAATATGATAGTCGAGATTGTGGGTCACATGGCCACATGTGTGCCTCCCCATACACCATAGTATACTAATGAGTAGTGAGGGTGTGTGGAGGTGATAGTGGGGAGACTATACATTAATGATCCGAGTAGCTCAGTGGTATATCAAAAGGTAAAAAATAGAAAATAAAGGAATCAATAATAAATGAATGATAAATTAGAAATTTTTTAATATAACTGAATATAAAGGATGACCAATACCAATATACTATAGATTCAGGTATGTCTTATTGATGATACAAAAAATAAATTTAAATATATACACCAGGTAGTGATATAGTATAGTACAAAACAAAAATAATGAAATGAAACAAATTAAAATCCCCAAGGTTAATATCCATGATCATATCAAGATCCATCTAGCTCCTCTTCCCCTATCTAGAAGGTATAATCTAAAAAACACATTCAATAATCTATATTCCTACATGAGGGTGGACTACATGGGTACCCCAGTGCAATGGAGGCCCGATCATGTTGTGGAATAATATTCCTAGTAAATTCCTACCCATGGTGTCTATAAATGAATCCATTCTATGAAACCAAATTTAATGTAGTGCATCGGTATATGTAACATACAAACAAGAAGTGTTGAGTAAATAAACAATATCCCACCCACATTCCTATAGGAGACCAAGCATCTATACCTTCCTCTTCTCAATGTTGTAATAAGAGTATAATTAGTTACCATATGTATATAGTAATAATATATATGTATATAATTCAGTTCTATATTTAATCCACATATATGATCCATGTACATGTGGATGTATGTGATCATACAAAAATAACACTAGTTTCTAGTCAAACCATGGCATATCCCAGACATCCATAACTAGTCCAAACAAGCCTCAAAGCTCATGAAATAAGGTACATTCCTTAAATCCCTACAGAGTGAGAGATTCCATTAAAAAACAATCGAGATGGTGATTGATACTCCATGTAAATAGTATAATCATGAAATTTGGTGCATAAATACCATCATCCATAATGTATCACTGGTGTTAAATGTTATTCTATGCATCTGATTTAAGGGATCTTGATGCCACCATTCCGAAAAAACCCCTAATATCACTCCACAACCTATGTATATAGTGTAATCATATTTATAAAAAATACTCATGAGTAAATCCATCCCATGATTGACATTTATGAAACCCATTTAAAGGCATCATCATATTGATTATATAATTAATGCTGGAATATATCTCAAGATTTGAATTTAAATAACTCATTGTTATCAAGGTTATTTAAATTATAACAACTCATAAATTTTGTGTCTATTTACTTATAGAAACATGCCGGGTCACAACAACCTATTAAATTACATTAGAATTTAACAATTTAAAATAATTAAAGAGATATATCCATCATGAAAAAGATATTAAAATTAATGCATTCCATTTAATCTATCAAAACATGGAATTTCATTTTATCCAATCTCGTGGAGACCCATAGAGGTCACCATGGTCAAATAAGAATATACATAGGTGGTCCATACCTTTTATTAGACTATACAATCCATTAAGAAGTGATTTTTTATATCATTCAGAAGGGAGTGGTCATTTCATGCACTTAAATAGTGGATCGAGTAATGTAAACATTTATGTGGAAGGAGGAAAAATTCATTTAATAATATGAATTAAGGAGATGAAAAAATTTTAAATATATCAAAAAATTACATTAAAATAAAGGGAACACCAAATGGGAAATTATAATCCCGATTTATAATACTAATCAATACATTTTGGTTTAAAATACATCACACCTCCATCAAGTGGTTTTATTAAAAACCGTGGCATTTTTTTAAACAACTTATTTAACATTCATGAAAATCTATTCCAGAGGAAGGTCTAAGTTTAACCAAAATAAATATTAATGAAACCCATACTCGTGAAAAATTAAGGGTTCAAACGATGTTTAAAAAGAGCCACTACCAATTATAAAAGTTCATACAAGGGAAATTCCATTAATGCCCTAATATGAATTCTTTCAGGCATTCTGAACATTTTAAAAAATTAATTTGAATAGTAAACTATAAAATGGAACACATATAAGTTCTCATAAATAAAATAAAAAACCCTATAAATAATTTAAAAATTTTCAATAGGCTTTTATTAACAATAATGTATCAATTTAACATTAATAAATCAATTTAAAGGCAATGCATGGTGAAGGATAGTGTGTGGAACAATGACACAATTTAAAAAATAATGGAAATTTGAAGAAAAATTCATACACCACATAAATTATGATTATGATGTATCACACATCAAATATAAATATTTTATTCTATATGGTTTTCAATATATTAATGAAATTAAAATTCACCATGAAAATTCAGATAGATGAGCTCAGGAAAAAGTAGCAAAATAATGGGAAAAATAACTTCAAAAAGGTTAGATAAGATTATATAACATACAAATGTGTATCAATAGAGATTGAATGCATTTGATTCAGATGACAGATCCCTCAGTTAATTCTATACATTTTTTAGAGATGGGGAGAGCTCACCCTTGGGGGCAGGGGAGTTGCACACAGTTGAAGGATTAAATAGAAGGGAAAAACATAAACTCATTAATGTAATTTTACCCTTCAGAACTAGGTCGCACGGTTTGGCCGAACCATGTTCATATGGTGCAGAACCCCCTGTTTAAAAAACCACCTCGCATGGTTTTCCCTCACTGTAGGACCTAACTGTGTGCCAACCATGTGATGAATAGTGTTATGGTACTTCCTAAGTGGAACTACCCATGATTGATAGGCACAAAATTTGGGAAACCCATGTGTTGCATGTTGGGGAAATTCTTCTCCCCCTATGAAACCGCATGGATTTCTATTGGAGGATGAACATTTTCAAAACAACCATGTTCCTCTATCAAACCCTTTAAAACATTTATTTCTAGACCCATTTGATCCTTAAACATGGTTGAGAACCTGAGGAACATTTCTTGTATTTCAAAAAGGTTTAATGAAAAAACTTTTAAGAATTCCATCTCTCTAAATTTCATTTCAAAACTCTATTTTAAAAAAGGAATTTCAAGTAAATTCCAAATTCCAAATTTCCTTGAAATTTTACCTTGGTAGAAAACACAAGTCATTACAACCTACCCCCTTTGAGTATAACATCCCCAATATTCCATTGGGAACTACAAAAATATCAATAGACCAACATGTTTTGTGGAGTCTCATTTTAATATTCACATCATCTTTCTAGAGGCCACATGTACCTCCAATCATTTATTTGGTCACACGACACTTAAGTCATCAATATTGGAGCCAATAATAAATTTTTAACTGAAACACTAAGATGGTTCTTACCTGACACCATTAGCTAAGGAAATTATTATGTCATCATCCCTTAATCGTATGGCCGATGGTTGTCCATCCATTAGACCTTAATCATTAGAAGGGAAAATTATGAACCCTAATATCAAATCCATTTTAATAGCCTTTAAATAACTCACATAAGTATTCAAATGATCCATCTGGTGTGAATACACTAAATAGGTGAACTCAGTCACATATGAGTTTATATCATGGACCTATTTGATTGGAGCGATCAAATTCTAATCGAACAAGCTAGAACTAGCCCTGAAATTTGTTCACAAAGGCATTGATGAACCCAAAACAACACATTACCTAACAAAAATATATGATTAAAATGGTTCTTCATCAACCATATTCATCAAATAAGAAGGAAAAAAGGCCGACCCACCTCTAAATAACTATTCCCTAGATTCTAGAATTAGATGGAAAACATATTTTATTATGATACACATTTCCTTTATCCAAGTCATATTGTGTTTACAACAATCATGTTCACCATATCACATACTCAACTCCTACTGATGTATCATAACACATGAATCACCTACTCATATAAACTATCATTCCATGGAATTAATGAGATCGGTAACCCGGTTCTATCCCACTAGAATCACTACCCTTTAAACATCACAATCAATCTTGAAAACAGTGGTATGGTAACATTGGATTTAATGAACTACAATCCTATGAGATAACTCATAGTAGTCCATGATCCCTTTTTTCATGATACACATTTATAAAATGAAAATAATTCAAAATCTAATCATTGAATATGTAAATAAAAGAATCTTCTTCTATTTCATGCCAATGAAGAATGACAGGTGTCCATGATATTGTCAGATATGTTCTTAAATGGGAACCCATGTTCACTAAAGACAAACCATGCCTCTTTAAAACCCATGCTTCTGGTGTGAAACTCTAATAGAGATCACATGCACATCCAAAAAATATTTTAATATATTAATACCGTATAATACTTGTTCTTTATCAATGTATTAAAGATTCCTTCATTGTAGGGGGCATAATCATATCTATTATTTTATTACACTATGATAATTTGAATCATTTTCAACTGACCAATATAATATAAATAGTCAACCAAATAATGGTTGACTTATTGAAAGATTTTTGTCTTCACCTACCAATGCACCACCATTATAAGAACCCTGTTGCCTTTACTATCCAAGGAATTCCTTGTATGATCATGTTTAACCACAGATATCTGTTAAGGATTAATGATACTTCGAGTGGTTTCGTACACATCTAAAAGAATATAAATCATGTTGTGGAGAAATAATGGACATGATTCAACATGTACAATCCTAAAAGGGATTCAAGAAAGATTTTCCATTTCCAAATGGTTGTCCTTGGATACATTCCTTACACCTAGAAGGGCACATAATCACCAAAAGTAATGAGATTCTGACCAACTTAAGAGTTTCCTAGTCATCAAAAGAAGGGACATAATGTACTCTCATAAGTTCACTAGATCATAAACACCATAAACGTATGTACGAGATTCCTTCGAGTCATAATCACCACATAACAACATTATGAATTTGTCATGAAGTCCAAAACCATCATGACTAGAATGTAAAAACACCTAATACTCATTGATGTCATCCCATGTGTTGGGATGAAATAATTAGATTTTTCCCATTAGATACTATAAAAAATAGATTACCTAATACCATACTGAATATATCAATGCTCAATGATTTCCCCAAAATCAGTTGGTTCATTACATCCTTCAGCACTCTATGGGCGTCAAATACATCAACATATACTACCCATATGTCCAGAAGTAAGATTGAACTCCCTTGATATTATCCATAGTCTCCATAACAATTCATTCACGTATCAAGTGTCCAATAGATGTTTTTTAACATAGAGTCCTATTTCACCATTTTATGCTTTTCTTGGATGACGATATACCAGGTCATTCATCACTAAGTCTGAAGAATGTGTAACATTCCCTATGAAGGGTCCAAGAATGTCTATTTCATGTATTACGTACTGAAACCATGAATTACTCAATTCTATTGTTCATAGTGATGGTCACAAAAACATGATCACATTAAAAGGTTAAATTAAATGGGTTTCCACCACCCTAATATATAAATAACCCATACACATTACATATTGAAGTCCAAATCTCATTTAATAAACCAATTCCATTATAGATTATAACATTTCATATATATAGTGATTTAGTTATATGGGTGGACATCTACCAATCCATAAATCTCCCATACATATTATAGTTTTGAATTTGGATCCCATTAATCTGAACCAATTTAGATTGTAGAAATTAATATTCATAATCCATTTAATTTTAACAATTTTTTCTTAATATGTATAATGATAAAAATGGTTCAAATACAAGGGTTGGATTTTCCTAATTATAATCCATAGAAAAACCATAAAACAGAAAATTAGTCCCTTTTTAATCAAAATAAATAAAATATATCCCATTAAACAATTTATATATATCCAAACATAATTATAATTTAATTTCTAGTAGTGAACCTAGAAGAACACGCTTTATAAACACAACAACATGATTCATTGAAGAACATGGTAATAAAGAGACCACATGTCATATCATCACCAAGGAATGTTGTAAAAGTAGGAATGATAAATAAAATAAAATCATGGAATATAATATAACAATAATTATAGTAAAAATAATGGCATGGCATAACATTCAAGTCCTAAAAAGAAAATTAGAAACATATAAATACACTACATTGCATGGAATATTCATAACGTGTGAATTTCCATGTACATAATATGATGCATGTAATGCTTCATCCATACCATACCAGAATAGGGGTAAAATAATATAATATAATTATTCAATAAGAATTAAATATTATACCAATCAATTAAGGTGATATAAAGGACAACTATAATAGAAAAGAGTATGAACAATAATACCATCCCTAGCCACATGGTCTATTTACCTATGGTTGGGGTGGTTAGTTTAAGACAGAGCTATTTACTAAGTGTCATCAAATTCTTTGTCTCGTACCTACCAATCAAAAATAGTAAGTAGAAAGAAAAAAATAACATTTGATACCAATGTTTAACATGATATCTTGGAAAATCACTAATATGATTTCTGGACCAGTGGGTCACATGGCATCAAGCATTCTACCCCATATGCCAGATTATGCGGACTAGTGGAAAGATTGTAAGGAGGTGATAGTGGGGAGACTATACAATCATGATGAGGGTAGCATAGGGGTATATCAAAAGATAAATAACAGACCACAATGGAAGGAGTAAAAAATGAGTGACTGATTAATAAAAAAAATAATATAGCTGAATATAAAGGATGGCCAATGATAATATACAAAAGATGAATGCATGTCCTGATGTTGACACATAAACAAAATCGAATAACATACACCATTTAGTGATCCAATACAATAAAGAAATATAAATAAAGAAAATAATTAAATGTGAATCTTCGAAGGAGATCTCCATCAGAGTATTTATCTTAGTCTTGATCCTTTTCTCCTTATTCATAGGTACAAACTAAACAACACATGCAATCAACTAATGTACAACAAAAATATTGTCTAATTTTTTAACATAGTGTAATGGAAGTCCTAGTAGGGTGTGATATAATAATCCTAGTAGGTTCACACCCATGGTATCTATGACTGAATCCAATCCATGAATCTAGATGTAAAAATAGTGTGCATGTACTAGAAGAATGAAAAAGAAGAAGTGCTGAATAAATAAACAAAAACCCACCCAGGTTTTTAAGGGACACCAGGGGTTTATAACCACATTGGCACATAGTAGGAAAAAGTATCTGATTAGTTACCATACATATATAGTAATAATATATATGTAAATAATATAGTTCTATATTTCATCCACATATATATACCATGTAAGTACCGATATAACAAGCCATATACGTGTAATAATAGTTTCTATCTGGACTAGGACGTAATTCATACATCCATAATGAGTATAAATAATCTTAAAATCTCAAGAGAATATGGTATATTCCATATATAATAATAGAGTAAAATATTCCATGAAATAAATCACATGATGGTGAGTAAGTCTCCTTGTAATGACACTAATCATGGAACGTTGAAATTAAATCCCATCACAAAAATAATGTCACTAGTGCAAGATATATTTCTCAACACTTGATGTAATGAAGCATTATTCTTCCATGCTCAATATTACCCTTACCATTATTCCACAACCTATGTATAAGGATTAATAATATTTATGGCAAATAGAAATTATGTAATACATCTATATCATTACATTTATCATTCCCATATAATGGAACCATCATATTTAAAATACAATCCATGAGGAAACTCCTCTCATGTTTTGAATTTGAGAATCCCATTATTATCAAGGGCATTAAAATTACAACAATTACTATAAGACATTCTTATATAGTTACGACAAGAGGCATGGTCATACAACCATATTCAAATACATTCCAATTAAATCATTTAACATAATAAAATATAGAATGCCATCAAGAAAAAACTATTCAAATTAATGCATTCCATTTATTCTATCAAAACATGGAAATTAATATTAGTAAGGCTCATGGAGACCCTAAGAGGGAACCATGATCAAATGGAATATACATATATGAGAAATCCATTTTTTAGACAATCCAATCCCTTATAAGGTGATTGGTATATTATTTATTTGGATAGGTGTTGTATTCTCATACACTTAGATGGTCTATCAATTGAAGTAAACATTTATGTGGAAGGAGAGAAGAACAATTTAATAATATGAGTGAATTTAGTGTAAAAAAATTCAAAATATCTAATTATTACATTTAAAAAACCAAAAAAACATTGTAAAAATGATTTAGATCAGTAATCAATACATTTTGGTTTAGAAGATTGTGTTCCTCTTTTGATGATTTTTTAATAAAAACATGGAATTTTTCTTCAAATAACTCATTAAAAATCATTAGAAATTCTATTCAAAAGAAATACATCTATTCATCTAAAATAGAAATTTGAAACAAACCACCAAATATGAAAAAATATAAAATGTTTCAAATTGGATTTAGAAGGTGAGATTTTCATTTAGACAAGTTCTTAGAAGGTAAGTTCCATTTATGGTCAAAGATGAATGATTAAAAGGAATTCAAGGAATTTTGGAAAATTAATTTTAAGAAGGAAATATAATCTTGTACACCCAAGGGTTTCCATAAGATATATCAAAATATATAAATTATTAAATAAGGTTAAATAGGCTAGTATTAATGGGAAATGGTCAATTTTACAATATGAACTCAATTTAAAGTCAACATGTGGTGTAATATGGCATGTGGCATAATATATATATTTATAAAATGACTATATTTGATGAAAAATACATAGACCACCTTCCTTAGGCTTAGGGAATATCACTCATCCAATATCAGGCTTTGATTTGATCTATTTTGGAATAGATATAAGAAAGGATCAATATACCATAAAATTAGGGATGATGGGATCATATCAAAATTGAGAAGTCGATGGAATGAAGAACATGAAATAGAATATAGAAAATATAATAGATTACTCATGCTGATCCATAGATACCAATGGTGTTTTATTCAGACAATAAATCCATGAGTTATCTCTATGCCTAGGATGGAGGGAAGAAGCTCTCACCAGGGGGGCAAGTGGAGTTTTATAGGGCTTGAGGAAGAGGAAAATAGATGAAAAATAATTTTAAACTCATTAGGTGAATTTTTTATGTTTCCCTAAAAAAGATGTCTCATAGATTAGCCAAACCATGCGCCAACTGTGAGATACACCTTATTGAGAAACAAACTCGCATAGTTTGTGCTACATGATTTTACATAACCGTGCACCAACTATGTGACGAATAAGAAAAGGTACTTTCTATGTAGCACTAAACGTTCATGATAGGGGCATGGTTTGGGAAAATGTTGAGCAGACCATGTGGGGAGTGGTTTTCTCCACATCTATAGAAGTATAGTTTTCTAATAGAGGAAGCACAGATTCATAAAAATCATGCACCTCTATCAACCCATCCAAAACATTTATTTTCAGAACCCAAGGCTTGATTAACATGATAGAGAAATAGATGTACTATTCAAGACTTCAACCACATCTGAAAAAAGACATTGATGTTTTCCAACTCCAATAATTTTTTTTCTTCTGAAGATCAGATTTAAAAACCTCATGCCTCGTAAACACCAATTATCAAATTCCCTTGAAAATGTATCATTTCTCAAAAAACATTTCGTTACAACCCACACTATGGATCGATTTATATGAGGAAAAGGACTCAATTAATCCGAATTTAAATGCACTCTAGAGTCTTTTGAATTCTTTTGAATTAATATCTTTAAATGATTTGTCTTTAAGATGACTCTTATTTTTCAAAGCGATTCTCTATAAATAGGGGTGAATTTGATGATTCACTCACTAACTATTCATTTCTCCAGATCACATTCTTTACTTCCTTCATATAATCCCCTCATAACATCGTTCCATAATACATGATCGTGAGACCACTATGTGAAGCTATTTTATGGGAACTAATCCACACAAATACTTTTTCATAGGCACTCATTCAAAACAACTATTAATTAATTATTTGTATTTGGGTATTCATTGGTCATGTAGATTCTCAATCATCATTAGGGACTTGATATACTTTCTGGCTTGATCCTATTATCTATTGACTGTAATGTGGCTATGGTGAAATTGTTATGGTTATGAGATCATGATTCTATGACGGTTCATCTGGTTTCAAGATACCCTATGGGTTTACGAAACACAAAAAATCTTTAAAGGTAAGGTGATTCAAAAATCCATTATATGACTCGCGAATTCCTTTGTTGACACATGTGATACACATGATTATTCTGTTTTATGTATTTTTTGACAAAATTTTATTCCAATATTTGTATAAAATGTTCCATATTGTTTTGTTTGGATGGTTTCCAAATATCATCAATGTTACTATAATCCGTATAATCAAAGATCTATGATCACAAAAAAACGCAATGTTGACCCCCTATACCATTTGAATTCTGATAATGATGTTATATATATGATTCTCCCATTTGATATTCAATATAATCATTTATATAATTAGATTCACCTATATGGGTTTGTATTATCTAATAATGTTGTCATTCCTCTTTCAAAAATTAATGGTGGGATATTAAGTAAATATTTATAGAAAAATACTTCTATTGTGAACATCGCGCCGATATGGAAAGGCATTTTCAGAATCTGAGGGAAAAAGAGGATGAGAATGATGAAAAGTATGAAGACAACTTAACAAGATTAGTAAGATCTTCCTCTGAATGAATACATAAAACATGGAGCAAGATTTATTGATACATTTATGGCATAAAATCAACCCTCCAAAGGGTATTATTCTCCTAAATTTTATCATGATATGAAGATACAGTCTCAAGTGTTATCAAGACGAAAAAAAATAATTTTATAAGACTCATGTATTCAATGAAATAAAGTGATGAAGAGGGCTTCTGAAAACACTATAAAAGCAAATAAGGAAGAAGGGAAGAAAAGAAGTGTTGACCATCCACCCAGCTGTAATTGTGGGAAGAAACACCATGGCACTGGCCTGAAGGGAATGAGAGTATATTACAAGTGTGGAGAAAGAGGTCACCTATATCAAGATTATAAGGGGAAAAAAGAAACTACCAGTGATCAATAATTCAACTACAGGGAGAAATGATATTATGAAAATTAATGTCCTAAGCATCAAAGAAACATTCCCTAATGTAGGCCATGGGAGAAAGACCATGCTGATGCGGTCACAACTGTATAGGTTTAAGTTCATAACAATGTGGTGGTTGGTAATATAATCATTTCTATGAGAATATATAATGATTTAATTAATTATGTTTCATCACATTCTTTTATATATTTCTAGTTTTCAATGAAAATTTTATATTTATAAATTTATTTAATGATGGGGGTTTCAGTCAAAACACCAATGGGATGTATCAATGCAAAAAAGTTGCATCACATAGTCCAAATTATGTCATATAAATGTGATTTATCTAGTAGTATTATTGTTATACCAATGATTGAATTTCATATAATCATCAATATGTATTGGTATTCTATCCATGATGTTTTAATTTATTTCAATAATAAGTATGTTATAATTTTTGAGGATGAGGTGGAATCCCTTATATTTAGAGTGGAAACATAACCATCAGTTTGTCATCTAGATCCACCCATAGTAGCTCTACTGAATTATTTTTTTGGGATAAATGGAATTCAATATATGTGGGTGAGGAAAGTAATTCCCAAATAGTGGAAATACCTATTGTGCAAGAATATATTAATGTCTTTCTAGTGGAATTACCTATACATTGTCATGGGAGGGAAGTTGAGTTCTCTATTGATTTAATTCCTAGATCAAGGAATATATCTAATACCTCTTGTAGAATGGAAACTGTTGAATCAATATAATTTTAGAAAATACTAGTAGAATTTAATGATAATGGTGTTTTTTCACCCTAGTGTTTTCCATGGGGAGTCACTTTTATTTTCGTTAATAATAAATATGGATCTGTGAGGTTGTCTATTGTATATAGAAAGATCAATTCTATAACAATAAAGAACCAATATCCCCTACCTCAAATTGACAATTTATTTGATCAAATGCATCAAAACCAATATTTTTCAATGATTTTATTCGATCAAGATATCATCAATTTTTAGTAAGGAAGGAATACATTCCAAAGAAAATGTTTCAAACCAGGTATTGCGGTTATGATTTTATAGTAATTCATTTTAAAATTACTAAATAACCATTTGTTTTCTTGGATAAAATGAATAGTTTTTTACACAGAATATCATGATGACTTTGTGGTGGTATTTATTGATGATATAGTGTTACACACCAAATTTTATCAAGATCCTGAAAATCACTTGCGCACTATTACGAAGTCATTTAGAACAAATGAATTATATGTGGTGTCTAACATGTGTGATTTTAGGATTCAATCAGTTTTCATTCATGGACACATTGTCTCTAAGGATAAAATATCTATTGATCATGCAAAGAAAATGGATGTGCAATACATGATCACTCCAACAAATATAAATGAGTTACATAATTTTATTTGTTTATCATGTTATTATTGGGGTTTCTTTTAGAGCTTTTCCCATTTATCCAAACCAATTACCAATCATACATGTAAATCGTTTATGTTCGTACGGACAAAATAATGTGAGGAATGTTTTGAGGAATTGAAGAGGAGATTTGTGAATTCTATTATCATAAGTCTACCATCATGGAATGACATGTTTGTGATATGTAGTGATGCATCAAAGAAATGACATGGTTATGTCGTTATAGAGAATGATTGGGTTGTTTCCTATGCATCAATGACCTTAATTTTTTTGAAAAAAACTATCCTTCTTATGATCTTGACATAGCTAATGTAATATTTTCTTTGAACATACGGAGACATTATCTCTTTGGTGAAAAATGTGAGATATATATAGTTTATAAGAGTTTTAAATATATCTTCTCACAGAAATAACTCAACATGAGGATAAGTATATGGCTCAAAATACTCAAGGACCGCAATTGTTCAATACACTAGTGAACATGAAAGAAAATAAGGTAGATGATGAATTGAGTAGGAAGGATCATGGAGTTCTCATCAAAATGAGGATCAAATGAGATCCTATATTCACGAATCTATTAAGGATGAAAAAGGTAATTTACAATGATGGTGAAACATCAATACTTTTTTAATTGGTTTCAGAAATATATTTATTAAAAAGGATTAAAATATCTCAACATGATGATGGGAACCTTCAAAAGAAAATTAATGTTATGAGAGATGGGATGTTGGGAGACATCATGTGTGAAGATAGAATTATGAAATTTTGGAAGAGGCTTTGTGTTCCAACTATACCTAAGTAGGAAAGGGATTTATTGGTGGATGACCATAGCTAAAATTTTCTATATAAAACCTTGTAGTAGTAAAATATATAGAAATATGAAGGAACATTTCTTTTGGGAAAACATGAAGTGGTAAATTTCTATTTATATATCATGATTTCTAGACTGTGAGAAAGTAAAGGCTGAAATAATACATCCAAGAGGATTCATTCAACCATTAACTATTTTTAAATGGAAATGGGAAGAGATCACAAGGAATTATTTCATTGGATTGCCCAAAAAATGAGAAATAATTATGCAATATGGGTAATTTTTGATCGCTAAAATTTTTTTATCATTTCCTCACTATATGGGAGGATTTTATAATGGATCACCTAGAATGACTCTTTATCAATGATGTAGTGATTCTTTATGGGGAACATATCTCAATTTTTTCTGATCAGGACCTATGATTTAAATCATAATTATGGAAAAGTATTGGAAAATATTTGGATACCGAACATCAATTAAGTACTTATTATCTCCCTCAAACTGATGGGAAATTAGAGAGGATTATATAATCATTAGAAACAATGTTGACATCATTTTCACTTGATTTCATGGTATGTGGGATCAATAATTACATCTAGTAAAGTTTTTCTACAATAATAGTTTCCATACAAGTATTGAAATGGTTCCAAATGAAGCTGTAGGACCCCGGGACACCCTGAGAGGGGAGGGGTGAATTAGGGTGTCAACTTTTTCTTCATAATTTTGTGGATCTTGTTCCCACGTTAGTAGGAACTACTTAATCCTGTATGAAGGATATGATCAGCAATGATACATTCACATGCAGAGAGATGACACAACTATTTTTACATGGTTGACCACTAAGGGATACGTCCAAGGAGCATACGCCGACAGGTTGTCGATCGTACCTGAATCCACTATGCTTCACTAGCTATACATTACAGTTGTTCAGGCATAGTCACTCTGTCCCAGACTCACTGCCTTTACAAAGGTTCAAGGATATCTCACTGCTTCCCTCGGGTCACTCCCGTTGACTCCCCTTGGCTAACTATCGTTGGTGAAGTCTCACACAGTTTATAGACGTGAAGGTCTCTTCAATAGATTTTCATTGAAGTATTTGTCTCCTGTTCATCATGAGACTTTTCTTGCATCAGAGTCTTGAGTTGATGCTATTTTGTATTCATCCTTTTACTTTAGTGCAATGACTGAATGCACTAGATCACCTTGTCTTTGTTCGCCTGAATTACAATCACTTGTGTGATTGCTCAATAAATGATTCTCTGTTGAAGTCCAAATTTCATCCACTGATGAATACCCCTTTTTCCCCTGTCCACTAGGCGAACAACCTTTGGAATGGGCCTTCACAAAGTACCCTACTACGCAAGGCTCCCAATTTTGCAAAGCTCAAACAAGCCTTCACCGAGTCCCTGCCTTTTCGCGAAGCTCAATCATGAAGCACTCTCGCGATGCTCTAGCCTTCGAAATGCTTGGATTTTGCGGAGCTCCTGCCTCTTCATGAAGCTCATTGAGCCAACAAGGGGCGCACATCTTTCGCGGAGCTAGAATAGCCACCATGAAGCTCCTCTTTCCTGAAGCACACTGCCTTTGCGAGTGACCTTTGAGAACCGAGAGAAAAGGATTTTCGTTGAGAGCTCTCTCTAATTCTCTTGAGGGGGTCGGCCTCTATTTATAGGCGATTCCACCGACCCTAGACCCTTCCAAGTGAAGTCAACACCACGTCATCTCAAATCGCGAAGCTCCGAAGTTTCCGCCGAAATTCTGTCCAAATCGTGAAGTACCATGGAAATTTTCTGTTCGCAGAGCTCTTCGTAATCGCGGAGCATCCTGTCAATTCCTTTGCGCCTTCTCCGTGAAGCTCCCTCACAATTCCCTTAATCGTCACGAAGCTCCCTTGAAAATCCCTTCACCGCCATGATTCTCTTTAGCCTCTTCCGTTCAAGAAATCTCGTCGTAATCGCGAAGAATCACCGCCTCCATTCTTCTGGTCTTCGCAAAATCCAAACCATGAAGCCTCTCTTCGCAAAATTCATGCAATTTACATTTTTAATTATGATCTTCATGGAAATACACATTTCGCGATGCTCACCAACCTCCAAATTTTGGACCCCAAAAATTTGGCAAACACTGGAAATGGGCGCCACCCTGTATCTGCTCTTCTTGTCCGCCTCCAGATCATCCCTTCCTTTGTCGATGTTCCTTGAATAAAAACATGGATCATTATCCACATTCTGCGAACTCAACATACCACCACGGAATCTCCATTGTCAACAAATTTGTATGTCATCTGTTTGCTTTGTCAACAAGCACGATTACCTCAACAACACTTCTTCTTGGTGATATGTATCCTTCAGCAACTCTTCTGCTTTTATCACAAACTCCACTATTGTGATATGTATTCTTTGAAGGCATATCTTCAGCATCATCATCTTCTATGACAATGTGATGTGCATGGATATCGCAGAATTCCAATCATTGCACGACCTTCATAGGATTCCAATCATTGGAACATTGTCTTCTGCATCAACTGTCATGATCAACTTCATGCAAACCATGTGATTGTATTCATCAAGAAGTCTCTTGCATGGTTCTCATGCAATCATGAGTAATTCATTGGTATTCATCAAAACCCATGGTTCTAATGCAATAATGAGGAATTGCATGGTCTTCATCAAAGCCCATGGTTCTCATGAAATTAGGAGGAATTGCATGGTCTTCATCCAAAAAACCCATTCTTCTTTAATCATCCTCAGATGGATTGCACCTCACACTCTTAATTGTTGTAAACAATGTATCACCATTGAAACATGTTCTTTGAACATACAATGAGTACAGCAATCATCTGAATCACCATTCCTCTACTTCATCAGAGTACTTCATGATGATCTTCCATTCCTCCATTTCATTGGAGTACTTCTTGATCTCCTTCATTTTTATCTTCATTTAAAACTATTGACAACAAATACAAACTTATACACAAAGTGGTTCCAACAATCTCCCCCTTTGTATTTTTTTGTCAATACATTATACGTCTTCTGAAATGAATTCATCAATGTCAAAATGAGAATATTCTCTTCAATGAACTTTTCTTTTGAAACATTAATTTCACTTTATCTCCCCCTTATCGACAAGAAATTCAAAACGCATGGTAGGGAGGGTATCAATCCATACTTAAGCAATGTTTCATTAATCATTTCACTCTACGTCTACTTGAGAAATGCTCGATGAAGAAAACAAGAGGATTTGATTAAGTCAACAAGGTTGTCCATTATTCACAGATCATGATACCAACATGAGATGAGAACTCATGTATTTTTTCTTCAAGGGTTTACCAATTTTATTTCAGGTAGAAGAAAAATAAAATGTGATATGGAATAATCAACCTGAAACTCCTACACTCACATCAGAAAACAGATCAAAAACATTCAAGTGCAATCGGCAGGATAAGTGACCTTGGGGAACATCCATTCTTCTTATGTAGGACCCCGGGACACCCTGAGAGGGGAGGGGTGAATCAGGGTGTCATCTTTTTCTTCTTAATGTTGTGGATCTTGTTCCCACGTTGGTAGGAACTACTTAAACCTGTATGAAAGATATGATTAGCAATGATACATTCACATGCAGAGAGATGACACAACTATTTTTACTTGGTTCACCCCTAAGGGCTACGTTCAAGGAGCAAACGCCGACAGGTTGTCGGTCGTACCTGAATCCACTATGCTTCACTAGCTGTAGATTACAATTGTTCGGGCACAGTCACTCTGTCCCAGGCTCACTGCCTTTACAAAGGTTCAGGGATAGATCACTACTTCCCTCAGGTCACTCCCATTGACTCCCCCTGGCTCACTGTCGTTGGTGAAGTCTCACCCAGTTTATAGACGTGAAGGTCTCTTCAATATATTTGCATTGAAGTCTTTGTCTCCTGTTCACCATGAGACTTTCCTTGCATCAGAGTCTTGAGTTGATGCTCTTTTGTATTCAACCTTTTACTTTAGTGCAATGACTGAATGCACTAGTTCCCTTTGTCTTTGTTTTCCTGAATTACAATCACTTGTCTAATTTCTCAATAAATGATTCTCTTTTGAAGTCCAAATTTCATCCACTAATGAATACCCCTTTTTCCCCTGTCCACTGGGCGAACAACCTTTGGAAAGGACCTTCACATAGTACCCTACTACGCAAGGCTCCCAATTTTGCAAAGCTCAAACAAGCCTTCGCGGAGTCCCTGCCTTTTCACGAAGCTCAATCGAGAAGCACTCTCGCGATTCACCAGCCTTCGCAATGCTTGGAGGTCACGGAGCTCCTACCTATTCATGAAGCTCACTAAGCCAAAGTGGGGCGCACGACTTTCGTGGAGCTAGAATAACCGCCGCGGAGCTCCTCTTCCGCGAAGCACACTGCCTTCGCGAATGACGTTTGTGAACCGAGAGCAAAGGATTTTCGTTGAGAGCACTCTCTACTTCTCTTGAGGGGTTCAGCCTCTATTTATAGGTGATTCCACCGACCCATGACCCTTCCGTGCGAATTCAACTCCACATCATCTCAAATCGCGATGGTATGATGTTTCTACCGGAATTCTGTCCAAATCACGAAGCACCACGACAATTTTCCGTTCACGAAGCTCATCGTAATCGCGGAGCATCCCACCAATTCTTTTGCACCTTCTCTGCAAAGCTCCCTCGCAATGCCCTTCATCGCCGTGAAGCTCCCTTGCAGATCCCTTCACCACCGCGATGCGCTTCAGCCTCTGCCATTCGCGAAACTCGTCGTAATAACGAATAATCACCACCTCCATTCTTCATGTCTTCGCAAAATCCAAACCATGAAGCCTCTCTTCACGAAATTCATGCCATTTCCATATTTAATTATGATCTTCATGGAAATCCACTTTTTGCGATGCTCACCAACCTCCAAATTTTGGACCCCAAAAATTTGGTAAACACTGGAAAACAGCGCCACCCTGTATCTGCTCTTCTTGTCCGCCTCCAGATCATCCATTCCTTTGTCGATTCCTTTGTTTATGTTCCTTGAATGAAAACATGGATCATTATCCACAGTCTGCGAACTCAACATGCCACCATCGAATCTCCCTTGTCAACAAATTTGTGTGTTGTCTGTTTGCTTTGTCAACAAGCACGATTACCTCAACAACACTTCTTCTTGGTGATATGTATCCTTCAGCAAGTCTTCTTCTTTTATCACAGACTCCACTATTGTGATATGTTTTCTTTAAAGTCATAGCTTCAGTATTATCATCTTCTATGACAATGTGATGTGCATGGCTATCGCAGAATTCCAATCATTGCACGACCTTCATAGAATTCCAATCATTGGCACATTGTCTTCTGCATCAACCGTCATGATAAACTTCATGCAAACCATGTGATTCTATTAATCAAGAAGTATCTTGCATGGTTCTCATGAAATCATGAGTAATTTCATGGTCTTCATCAAAACCCATGGTTCTCATGAAATAATGAAGAATTGCATGGTCTTCATCAAAGCCCGTGGTTCTCATGAAATTAGGAGGAATTTCATGGTCTTCATCCAAAAACCCCATTCTTCTTTAATCATCCTCAGATGGATTGCACCTCACATTCTTCATTGTTGTAAACAATGTATCACCTTGGACACATGTTCTTTGAACATAATATCAGTACAACAATCGTCTGAATCACATTTCCTCTACTTCATCGGAGTACTTCATGATGATCTTACATTCCTCTATTTCATTGGATTACTTCTTGATATCCTTCATTTTGATCTTCATTGACAACTATGGACAACAAATACAAATTTATACACAAAGTGGTTCCAACAGAAGCATTGTATATAAAGATTTGTCATACACCAAATTTTTCCGATGAAGTTGGAGAAAGGAATCTTATGGACCTAGAGCTTTGGGTGGAAACAGTGAAGGTAAAGACTATTCAAACCCATATCAAATTATCTCAATGATGTTAAAATATCTATGTTGATAATAAAATGAAGTATTTGGAATTTCAAGTGGGGAATCCCATTTTCTTAAATGTATATCCATGGTTGGGTGTTATAAGATTTGGGAAGAAATTGAAATTGAGAACTTGGTACATAGGCCCTTTTGAATATTTGGAGTGAATTGGGGATATTTCATATCATTTGGAAATGCCTCCTAACCTCTATAATGTACACAATGTGTTCTATGTCTCACATTTGAGGATGTACTTGTCTGACCCAACACATTTCTTCACTTTAAAAGATATAGAATTGGAACCCGACATATTTTATTGTGAAGATCCTATCGATATTCTAGACACTAAAAAATAGTTATTATGTAATCATATGACTCTACTGTTAACGATGCTTCATAGAAATCATAAAATTGAAGAGGCATCATGGGAACCTAAGGAGCTTATGATAATGACCTTCCCAAATATTTTTTGGATGTAATATTCTACAAATTTCGAGGTTGAAATTTTTGTGAGGGGAGAATGTAAGACCATAAGGTTTTGAAAATTAATATTGAATACATGAAGGACTTAGTCCCTAAAAAATAACAATATTTTATAAACTATTTGTTAAACATAATTTCTCCACTACTATGTTATGAATTTCAAAAAATAGTCATACGGAGTTGTAATCAGAATGTTATTTGGAGTCTAATAGAACCAATTATATTTTTTGGTTAAAAGTAACATACCAATATGAATAGTAATATGAACAGTATGAAGAGTAAATTCTATTATTACTTTATATTCTTAAGGATATAAGATAATTACATTTGAATTAATTTTTCATGGTGATATAAAATGAGTTATTGTTTTAAGATTGTTTAGTTTTGAATAAAGTGTGATTTTTTTTAAATTTTTTTTAATTAGAAAATTATTTTTAAAAAATGGATTCCATTTTTGATTTCTAGATGTTGAAAAATTGTTAGGGTGAATTTTTGGCATTTTTCTAAGATTCATGAATTTTTGACGAATAGTGAAATAAAGTAAAATACCATATATAAAAATTATTAGCTTAATACACTATTTATGACCACATGACATATGTAAGAACCCTTGGTTCAAAATGACATTCTCACTTTACTATTTTGGTCACATGAATCCTGAATATTCATATTCTTGAGATAAAATATTAAAATACTGATTAAAATATTTTGAAACCCCTACTCTCCTCCACTATAAATTCCACCCACACCCCCTCTTCTCTTCACTATTCTAAGCCTTGAAGATCATCAATGTTCTTCCCAAAACCCTTACCCAAGTCACTCCACATGGTAAAGAGATATTTTTTAAAAATACCAAAACCCAGTTGCTTTAGGTGGTATTGAATGAGGTTCCTTCAAGAGGTAAAGCATCTTTCCTTTTTAATTAGTTTCATTTCAATTTATATTATTTTTTTATTCTCTCCTAAAATCCCCTTTCCAATTGATCTATATAACTCTAGTATAATCTATATACATTAATTATACTATGTAAATTTAATAACCATTATCAATATTATATCTCTCTCTCTCTCTCTTTTATTAATGAAATCATTGTCCCTGAGGTTCAAATTTACATCCTTCATGGATGAAGAAGTTTAATTCTTCATTTAATACATCATTACAGGTAAATAAATAATTTTTATGATTTAAATAGATTATAATATATTTATTTTATCATACACAATACGTAATAACCAATATATATTCATAGTATTAATTCGTATGACAAATATTGTTCACAATAATCCAAATACTGCCAAATAATCTAATGGATTTTCATTAATATTTCATCCAATGATTCAACCTCATGCCCTGTAAATAATTTATATATAAAACCATTAACACGTATGGATGTTCATAAATAATATATACTTTAAATTATGGAGAATTACAACCAATCCACATGAACATCTATTCTCATATTCAAATATACCATTCATGATAACCAAGGAAACGATCATTACAGAACGACGGAATTAAATCTTATAACTTATAAATAAGGAAATAAATGAACTTAATAAAATTATTATAAACTAAATAAATGTCTAATATGTTTTTAATAATGATATTAATAATATTAATTTCATATTCAAGGTCCTTATGTTCTAGAATGAAACATAATCATAATTAATGTATGGGTTTTATACCTGAACCTCCATTTTCATTCAGATTAATCTTATTTTCTACATACCTCTATTAAAATATTATTTAGTCATATTTTCTCCTCATAAATTCTATTTTATTTTTTAAATATGTGTACCAACCATAATACTACCTTCATTTACGGGGAATCATATGTTTTAATAGGATCTTTCAACAAATCCATGAAGAAATACAATCCCAATTCAAGGGAATTTTTCAAATTCATACCTATTTTAAAGGGCGATCTATAATCTGTTTTTAGAAACCATTATCCTTCCAAATTCACTCATTTTATTAGTAAAATAAAATCTTAATTCACTTCTACTTATACAAATACATTTCCAAAATAACTCTTTGATTCGAAATAAAATAGTATTCATCTCAAGATTTACTTGATGATTGTAAAAGAGTATCTATATCTATTTCAACACTCTTTTTGATTATTATTTATAATTGGGATTAATAATTAATGATATCATCTACCATTTTCAATTTAATGGTTTATTATTAGTTTGACATTGGATGTGCAATCATAAAACCATTCACCAATTTAATTTGAATGTCTATTGAATATGATTAATGTTCAAGGAATGTTATTTATGTTTCATATGTTAGATTAAATATGAATGTATTTTTTTCATTTTTTTCATATTTCATATGAGGAATCCATTGGAATTTGTATTTGTCAGGTGGGGACCACTATAGCCCCTCGGTGCTTCAGTAGGCCTCATGGGAGATAATATAGTCTTAGCACATGGCCTTGATGAAATGATTATTTAAGGTCTTGGAACGAGGCCTTGATGGTATGGTTATGATGTCTCGTATTATGAATTCCCACATTATGAAAATATTTTTTATGGTTCATGAGGTCATTTGACTAGTATAATACACATAATTATGTTTTATTATGTAATTATTTATTAATATCTTATTCATTTCATATTGTGTTATTGTTTATTTTTAATGGTATGTGTTTTTAGTTATATACCTTGCCTAATGTTAATGTTTATGATATCTTCTACTGAATTTCATATCCTTATAGAGTGTTTGTTCTCTCCCCTATCTTATGTTTCATTTTCCCGGGACATGAATATATTTATTTTGATTGACTTGTAAGAATAAATGTGTAGTTTTGGATGTTACAAACACAACATATAGGTTTTATTGTAATGATGAACATATATGTGTATCTTGTTTCCAAATCAACTAAACTACTCATTCCTTCAGGATGAATATTCATTTGTTATATGCCAATGATAAAAAATAAAGCACATTCATTGGGAAACTGGGGTGGGATACTTATAACAATGATAACAAGACATTAAGTTGTATCACTTCTCAAAAAATATGGAATTCATCAATTTCTCAACCTCACACTTTATATTAGCTGCATAAGAAGAATGAATCCTCATGGATGCCATTATGAATCCTCTTTTATCATTAGGTAATCTGATATAGGGAGTAGATACATTTGGATTATGTCTAGGAAGTTAAATATAGCTCCAATATACAATATATAGATGTTTCTTTATAAATGGGTTGCACATATGATTATCTTAAAAGGGAATGGAGGAAATAATTACTATAGGCTTCGTGTCCTCTTATATTACCATATTTACTTTTTTGGGATCATCAATGGTTGTTGAGAAACCTTTATCTAATATAGGAAGGTTGTTCTGGAATTCATGCTCATTTTCATCAACCTCTAAGTAAATGGAGACATTCCCAGATGAAATTGGCAGTGTTGGGGCTTCTATGTAAGTATTGGGGTGAGAGAGGCCATGAGAATAAACATTATAATCCCATACTACCTAAGCAACTAAAAAGTAATGTCTGAGCTTGTTAGGGAGAGGAGTATCATGGATCTATGGGAATATGTCTTTCAAATCCACTAGATTTATAGGAAGAACATGGTCATTGTCACAGATACTCCAAGGATTCACTAGGAATATCACCATGAAATTTAGTTTAGTAACCAGTATATAATCACCATCCATTAGTTGTTTTAATCCCTTTTATAGATATCTATTTCATCATATGTGGCTCTACCTATAAGGGTGATTTCACCATGTAGTATGTCGACCATTCCATCAGTTGGGAATTTTAGACATTGATTGAATCTTGAAAGTAACACCATGTGCATAATGTGCCAGGACATTATAAGCTGGGAATTTTATGTAGTGTCTTACAAGATTACCATAAACATAGCATCAAATGTGATATACCCCAAACTGAGATTTGTGATTGATATTACCAAGCGGTCTTTTTTCAATATTATCATACCCTTGAATGGTTAGGTTTGTGTGATATAAGTCCCCTTGACAATATCAAACTCACAATACTACTATAATTATGATGAGTTTTATTTTGGAAACATTATCAATATGATATCTTCAGACATCAACCTTTTTTATTCTAAAGAAACATACAGGTTCATGAGGTGTCCCTAGATGATCTCTTTTGGGTCACGTTCTATTAATGAGCTGGAGAAATGGAATTCTGATGTAATGGTCTCCACTCTTTTGGTCCTACTCGAGTGGTTTCCCATTGGTCTCAACTGCATATTTGTTCTCTGTGGGGATATGACTGAAATATTTTGTCCAACCACTTCTATTTTGTCTCATATATCATTGGTTTCTACACATGACACCTTCTGTTCAATGGGTATGTGGGTAAACACATATTCTAAGGCATATTCCTCTTTAGAGAATCATTTTTCAGGTGTATCACATTTAATGAACCAAATATGAGAACTTTGTTTGATGAGGAATCTATTTTGTGGGGGTGTTACTGATTTTTCTATTGTATTATGGAAGAAATATACAAGAGTAATAGATTATTTTGGAGTGAAAAATGACTCATCATCTTCATTATATTCTTTTTTCTTGAGGTCGCAACCACTTTTTAGTGGAAAATTTGATTCTACTTCCCTAGGTACAATATCTATTGTGGGTCTATGTTGATGTGCTCTCAGGGTGGAATGAATTCGACCAAATTTCATTCATGTCATCCAATTGATTAACATCTTCTCAATCATGACCAAAACATTATTCCAACCATCCTCTTATTCTGACAGCACAATGGTAATATAGGCCACCTTCTCTTAGTATTTATCTAACACAACATTCCTATAATATTTACACCCCTTAAATAATTAATTTCAAGATGAAATAGACCAAGATATTATGAAACAACCTTCAATGGAAAGGGCAGTAATCAGGATGTTCGATGAGGATACCCCATCCAAATTTCTATGTTTTGGTAGCTGAATGTTATTTTATCCACGGATGGCAAGAAATAACTAGATAAGTTTTCAATTCAGAATAATTATGCTTATTAATATTTTCCTCAAATCCTAAGAGACCCTAAATTCTATATCCTTTTAGCCGTGGGTGAATTTTTTTTATCACAACTCGATTGGTGGTGTAGGGTGGTTCATGAACTACCCTGGTTCTTAGATGGGTATTGATGTTGGAATGAGGGTGAAAACTTCACCATCATCTCTTCCAAGCCTTTCCCCCTATAATAAGTTTATGAGCTCATATTTGGATCGGGTTCACTGAATGGAATCATTGAGATGTTGTGCCTATTTTTGAGAAATCAGGGAACCCACCTAGACACCTTATAGGACTCATAGGTGTCTTCAATGAATCCCATAGATTTTCATGAATTTTTTTTGTAGTTATTCATGTGATATCAGGGTTCTATGTGAATAGATTAAAACATTACATTGGTAAATAATGTTTCACATCCTATTATTTTTACATTTCTTGTAAGTTAATAGGTCATTACTTGTTTTTTCAATAGCATGGAGGTGAGATGATAAAGGAATTTATGAATAATAACATCACATACTAGAAAAAATTCTACTGGCAGACTGGGGTACCAGAAAAAGGATTCCCCTATCATATTGTGTATAAAACATCTCATCTTTTTTTCTTCCTGTTGACCATGAGGGACCATCATCTTCCCAAATCGGGATAAAAAGTACATGAGATGTAATTTAGGGTTTCAGGCATCATCATACACTTCTATCTATACGGAGTGTGTGGGGATAATGAGTTGGCCACACCTTCACCTCTCACTGATTCTTGATTCTTCATAAGACTTATGTATCTCCCTAGAATGTGAAAGGCAATCAATGCAACAGAGGGAAGTCACAATAATTTACTACTTCCTCTATATGTAGACTATCTTTCTATATTTGGATCCAGTATGATTATTAAATTACACTCCTACTGGATGATCACCAATGGGAGGAAGAATATTCATCTCTAGTTGAAGGATATCCACAATATGATTGTTGCTTCAAATATCTCCCCCATGGAGTCATCAGAGAGTTTGTATCTCACTCTTGAATTCTGAAAACTGTTCCTCGATTGAATTATATTCATCTCTCCTCAGTGGTGATTGAGATTTATCCCCACCTTTCTCTTTTTCATTTTTAGTGTTTCTCTAGAGAGGTGGGCACTCAATATTTAGAGGATCTAGATTCTGGAGCATTCTTTGGTTCTAGGTGATTGAATCCTCTGTTGGTGAATCCAAATCACCATCCTCTAAGGATATGGTTTCTATATTATATCCCTATGTATTTTCAATTTTTATCAAAAATGTATGTCATTTTGAGATTGAATATATTCATATAGTCATATTGGGAAATGATAGTTGTACCTTAATTTCAACATAAGATAACGATTTTTTCACTTCCACCATCAGAGTCATTATTCAAACCCATGGCCCTATTGGGCCAATGTTTTTTTTCAACCATAGTATGAAATGATTACATTTCCCATACATTCATACTATCCTGACCTTTGTGTAATGAACATGAAGATGTTTGTGATAATGATTTCCAAATTTGCCCTTAATAGTAGAGGTTTGTCTTGTTGCGAGAGGAATGGATGAGATTTCAACTATTGATTTTGACCTACAATTGATTATCTATCTGGTGATGATGACGATGATGATGATGAAAATTTCTCCCATCCCTATGGGTGGGGGTTATTCAGGTCCGTAATTGAATATAACTAGTCAAGTTTTAGGGGATCTAATGATTTTATTAGGGGATTTGATGACTCCTAGGATGAACATGAAGATATAAATTCCTTTATCCCAATGGGATGACGTTTATATTGAATCAATGATGATTTCCTAGTACCCTCTCATGGAAGGATGAACTTGGTATAGGTGATTGAGATTGAATTCCCCCAACCCATTGGGAATAGGGTTGTTTTTGTCTTATGTATATTTGTTCTAAATCCTCTCAGGAATTGAAAATGTGTGTGGTGGAAGCATTGGTAGATAATCCCACACCCATGAGATATAGTTTTGATCCTATAATGTTCTTGTTTATTATCCTATTACAGCCCTTTCTATGTGGTACAATTGTTCTCATAGAAGAGATGGGTGAAAGGGAAGACCAAGGTGGGATCATTGTTTACATGATATTGTTCGATTGATCATAAAAATAAATTTATTTTATGAAATTAATTCTTATGAATTTGAGAGGCCTATTAAGAATTCATGTTGGATATACTCTTGCTATGTTTTTGTTTTGGAATTTTTGAAATGGTAATGCTTTTTTGAAGTCACCAACTGGCCCAAGTGTTTCTTAGTCCCCAGATTTTACCATATTCTAAGAAATTTCAAGATAATGTATCTGAAGATTTTTTCTATTATTGGTACATAGTGAAGTGTAAGGTTCTATATTTTTAATATCCTCATATATAAAAATATAGAGACACTTTTAAAATCACTTCCCAATGGTTTTTCATGACTCATTAACAAGAACAAAATTTATATTTGTCATTATATTCCACTCTTGGGTTCCAATCCATGAAAAGGGAATCCATATACAAATGAAAATATAGTGTATTGATCAGATAAAGGTGATACTCAAATCATGTATAGGGGATATTTATATAATTCTATCGATGATGAGTTTCCCACATATTTATTTCACAGATAAGGCATGCACTCTTTATCTTGATCATTTGAGACCTCACAGTCGCATGTGGCCAGAGATGACAACATGATTGGGAGGTTTTTTGGATAAATCTCTCAAAATTTCAATGTCAACCTCATCCTTATTAGACATACACACATTTATCTAGTTAGACCATAAAATATTATTCTAAGGCTGGCATACTAACTAGAGTGGAGTGCTACTAGATGTTTACTTGGAACTATATATATTTTACCACGTTGTTTCAAACTCTGATCTATATAAAGGAATCATATTTTTTAAGACCTATATATATGAAGGTGTCTTGAAATGGAGAGGATTACCTTTTCTATATGGGATATCTCTTTGGGAAGGTTGACTATGTTGGATGTTAGAAGAAGAGTCCATCCAATCCATCTCCACACTACCACAAGGACAACTGTCGTAGTAATGTTTGTCTTCTTCTTCAATTGAAGACTTGATGGATTCTTGGAATGTTGAGACGTGTCTTCAATGATATCAAGGACACTGACATTGAAAAGTTTAGGAATATAGGTCACGTTCCAGATCATGGTCAGAATATATCGACCAACCCTTTGAAATTTTACATGGATATCAACCAGCTATATGACAGTCTCCAAAACATAGTTATAACCATATAGTAATTTGGTAGTATGGGCCTTCTACCGATACACTACTAGAATATAAAAATGAGGTGTCTCAACATTAATAATAATATATGATCATATCATGACATGTTCGATTAATACTTGGTGATCCTTACTCAGAACGAGAGTTTGAGCATAATCCTAGGACATTGAAATATACATGTAGTCTTTTATTGTAGAAATATGAGCCATTCATAAGGCAAGCGACATTATCACCTATTCAGCCCTATTTTGGGGAAGGAATATGAAACTTCCATGAATATGCATTCCACACCATAATTTGTTGAGGGACATATGTAACAGGATAAATGATATATGCATCCTCTCAATTTCCTCAGAATGGTGATGGTGAATATGTTTATTGGTTGAAGAAAATATTTTCTTACCTTCCATAAAATGCTAAAATATTCCAAGAATATTCACTGATAGGAATATAATAATGTACCAAGGAAGATTAAATTATTTTGTGTTTATCCACAGACAGAACAATGATATAAGAATGATCATGGGACTTTATAGTAGGCCACTGATCTTATTCGATATTTATATGAGCCTTTTTTAAGTAATGTTCTCCCCTCACTTGGTGAACTCCGACCAAACGAGGATATGATCCCAATCCTAGGCCTCGAGAATAAGATGAAAAAAATTTCAATAGGAATACTTTCAAGTCCTGAGGAATGAGTCTTACTCGCTAGGTAAGCCATCCCTATAGCAAGAATATAAGGTCAATCTGGTTCCTCATCCTTTAAAAAATGCCAATAATTCTTCTGGACCGGACAAAAATTGTTCTCATACGTCAGAGAAACAACTTGATTATAATTATAACAGTATTGAATTTATTTGTATGTCGGTATAATAATATGTGTCTGTCCCTATATCTGTTCCAGTGAGGGAATATTCTAGAAGGGTTCTTTAGTTATTTTTATGATGAGTTATAATTTTAGGAAATCTTGTGAAGAGATATAATCCGACACATTTTCACCAATATTATTTACTATAAAATGACTTTTAACTAAATTAGGGGTATAATCTAACAAATTTATTCCATGTACCCATAACATTTGATGACAAGATTCATGTATAGGGCCATGGATATGAACCTCCTCTCATGACCATTATAGTATTATACCCGTAGGCTTGCTCTGAGTATGTAGGTATATGATTCTACTCACTGGATGCTATTTGTATATATCGAAAGAATTCATCATCAAGAGTGTGTGTGTAATAGCACTCACAGATATACAACATCTTCATTCACTGATTTTTCTTCTTTTCCACCCATTCATGGGAATTAGAGGTGGAAAAGTTTTAGTTGGTACACTCAACAAGATAGTTATGGTTACTAGTGGGATAGTGATGGTGAAAACAGTTGACATGGGCCCTCCTCAGTGTACCCTAAATAGGAAGGTAGATAAATTTTATTCCTCAGTCCGTATTAATTGTATAATTAAGGTGGTGGTTTTCATGCTCTATAGACAGGCTCCCGAAGCAGTTGGATATGGAGATGATGACAACTACATAGCAACAACATTCCTTAGATAACATAGACTCATCAGGTTTTGTAAATGGAGAACCATGTAATAAGCTTCGAGGTTCAGTATTACACCATTTCATTGGTATTCTTGGAATATTGAGTTATCCACCCAATTATTAAGTTTTCGGGAAGGTTAGAACATTTTGCAACCCATAGGGGTAGCATGTGTATGTGATTTATTAGAACAGTCGCTAGATGAAGAGATTATATTAGATCGGGTTACTATTGATTAGTGAAGTGTCTATTATCATTAACACAGTAAGGAAAAAAGGTTAAATATTAGTGAAATATCATATGATTGATGTGTTCTCAATCAGATATTCATGGTTAAAGCAATTATAGTTTGTTTCTTGATCTACCCAATCAGCTCAAATTGATGTCAAAGAAAGGATGGAATTATTTCATCAGAGTATAGTTTAGTGAGTATCATCTATAATGTTTATGCTATACATATCATCATTGATTTCCATTTACAAAAATTGGCATAAATATTTATTAAACGGTAATTCTTTTGATTCAGAGTTTCACGCGGGGTTCAACATTTTTTATTTTGATATAGTATTAAAAAATGGAATGAATGATAATAACCCAATAAGTTCGTTATTTATATGTTCATGTTAGGTTCTCCATTTTTTTCATCAAAAAAATAGATGAAATGGAATCCTCATCGAGGTTTATTTCGTTTCACATGATGTTTGGTGGTGAAGGGAAAAGTTCATTCACAACTATTAACATTTGGTCGTCATTTCCATTATTAATGGAATCTCCCAATAGTTCCATTAAACATAACTAGGTACAGTTCTTCCTTCCAATATTAGGTGGATAATTGGGGTTTTATATCCCATGATGTTTAGGGACTTTCATTGTTCTGGAGGATGGGAGGTTGGGCTCATCATGACCTTTTGTGGGATAGTTGTTTCCAGCTCTAAGACTCTCCTATAGATTTACGACATGTTCAGGAATCTATAACTATTCCTGATACGTGACTAATTAACCTTGAAAACTACTATAGGGTAAATCGATTATATAAGAAAATTATTGGGATATAATTTGTGAATCCATCTGTATTAATTTAAGGTTCCTCATCTATTTCCTAGAAATGGGATGCTTCTCATGTGCAGAAACTTTATAACATGATTACATCAGAATTTACTTCCACATTAAGATGTTGTCAATATTCGGTTGACTGGATTGGGACATTGTGTTGAATCCAATGTATCTTTGATATTTCAAGATTTATAACCCACATATTTTGTTAAACTAATATAGTTTAATATCAAAGTGAATGGAAATATATATTGGCACTTATATACTGAGTGGTCAAGCTTGAGTCATAAAGAGAAAAAACATTGTATCATAATTATGGAAATAATCAGAAACGTTTAAGATATTTGGTTTCTTAGTACACTAATAAATGAGGATGAATAATCATCACATGGGAATGATTAGGTCCCGGTTGTTGATATTTTATAGGCATGAGGGTACATACATCAAAGTGGATTCCTATTTGAGATCATGCCTTTGGAGGGCATCATACTTAACCTAGTTATTGTAGGAGTCATAGTTATCATAGTTAATTCACACATTGGGACTATCCATGAATTTTATTCCATATTTTGGTGGATTTTTATATCATTTAACTCATCGAGAATTACATTTTAAGACTACCCATGCTGGTGGAGATTCTTGATTCTAATGATGTGTTCATTATGACTCTCTATAAACCATGTGAGCAACACATGGTCTGAGATAAAATGAATATTGTGTGATAAAAATAATTTAATTAGGATGAAGACCTATGTACTGAGATAACCCATGGATTTTACAATAGACCTCGGGCCTTGAAGCAGCATCCAATGTATCCTAGTTATCGAGGGAATTATATTCCTCGTAGTTTAGTTGATTTCTTTTTCGGTTGAGGGATGAGGTAGAGTAATCATCTAGTGGTAATGATTGGTTCTTGATTTTAGAAATTTCAGAGACATAATGGGACTTATACCTAAATGGATTCTAATTTGATCTCAGACCTTAGAAAGGTTTCTGATATTTACTGGTTATTCCAAGAACCCTTGTTATTGTAGTTCACATAATTGGGGATTACACATGGTGGATTCTATTGACATTTTAAAGGATTACAATTAATATGATATGATTATAAAATCTTATTAATCACCCATGATATGTGACCGGTATGAGAAACAAGGGATTAAAAATGACTAGTATCACTTCTTATGGATGTATGACATATGCACTTGGGTAGCCATCATATGGTTAATATAGATCTTAGACCGTGGAGATGCTCCCTATATATCCAGATTATAGATGGAATTGGAGTCCTTTTATTTATGATTGATAGGGATTACACAGGGAATTTTCCCCTATATTTTTAGAGGCTTAGGATGAAAATGGTATGATTATTGGAACTCCATAATCACATGTGACCTATGATCAGTGTGAGAAAAAACAAATTGAAATTGATTAGTCTCTCTAAGTATGGATGTCAGACTTCTGAACTAGGATATACCATTGGATGGTTAATATAGAGCTCAGGTATCAATGAGGTTCCCAACATATCAATAGAGTCAATGTGAAATGTATGGAGGATGTTACATGTCTGAGCTAACATTTCTGGAGGACATCAAGAATTATAGATGGCATGTGTCAAGGACATAACAAGATCTAAGTGACATGATCATATGCTACTATGAGGCTCTGCAATCATGAATTGGTGTCACCATATGGATCAGGTGACACATTTGAAAGAAACCACAAGTCATTGATGGCTAGAACCGATTTTTTTCATGGATTGGATGGAATATCTAGATGGTTCTAAGTGATAGGATTTGGCAAGTCAGGGATACCTCACATGATCTGAATAATATAACAAAAGAGCATCACATAATCAGGGAATCATGACCAGGTGTTATTTCTGGACTCAGGTGGTTAATGAAAAGCACATGAGGATGAGTGTGTAGGTTCGTTTCATAAGTCTCCCACCTTTAAATCTTTTTTATAACTTTTATATTTCTAATTACATAGATTTTTTAGTGTAATATTATATTAAGAATCAGGTTTCTTATAAGATATATATGATTTCCTACACGTGTCCTGCCATAAGTCCCTCATGGAAAATATGAGTGATCATTTGAAGTTGCTTCTGGGAACCACACTATGAATCACCATGTTAGGAGCTTAATATCAAGGTCCACACCACATGACCCTAAACATTCCACATATGTCCCATAAAAATTCCATTAAATTGTGATCCATTTTCATCAACATAAGAAATTAATGGGAATGAATTCCCATAACTATGAATGGTTTGAATCTTATTATCATGGGATACAGAGTGATGCCCATTTTCCATCCTTGCGCCCAAACAAAATATTAAAAATTACTCATGTTAATTCACCTACATCCTCACCAGATGATGTTAAAATGAATTTAAGTGCATTCTTATCTCATGACATTATTTTGAAAAGAAATAATTCCTCGCGACATGATGTTAAACTTCATGAAAGTATGTCCTTAATTCATGACATTAAACTACATGGAAATAAATACAAACCAAATAATGTTAAACTAAACGGAGACAAATATCCCCCCACCAACATGCTAATATACTATGTAGATAATCTCCCACATTTCATGACTTATTAAAGGGCCATAGGAGAATTTCATTAGTCAATGAGAGTACAAGATTCTTCCACCATCCCTTAACATCACATCAATCTCATATAACACACTTCACATGATGATCATACCAGGTCACCGCCAATCTCCTATGTCCCATGGAAATAATATCTTGCATAAAATACCCTTTACCTTACTATGAATACATGCTTGGGGTTCTTTTATATTCACCTTTGGACGTTAACCAAAGGCACTACTCTAAAAAGTTCATTCCAATTCTCATGAACCCATACATCATCACTGTTACCATCATGGCCTAAATGTGTTGGAACCACTCCTTGTATGATTATCCTTAATCATTAATTATCATTTTAGAAACTCAATATATGATTTACGGCACCTCCAACCCTATCTTATAAAGATGTTGATGTCCGCTTGACCCTATGTATCTTATCTAAGACATTGTTTAATATCATTTGTTCTAGGTCCATTCTAGTCATGACCCTAAACTATATATGAATTGGTCTAATATGTATGGCCTTAATCTCTAGTCCATTATTGTCCAAATTAAAGGACCTTGAACTTCAGAAAAAAGTTACAAAAAACTCATCCAGATGAAAACCCATAATGGGATACTTGAGAAAAAGTTGAGTATCTTCCTGCAAAACATGTCATTCCATGTGTTTAAGAAATCAATTAGGGCATAAACATATTAGGAATAATTTTCATAGGGTATATAACCCTTATTAAATACATGTTATTCTCACTAGAACCAAAATTCTAGTAAAAAGTTAGGGAAATGATTTTCACATATCCTCACAATGAGAATATGTTTTCTAGGTAGTGAAATGACTTTTAGGGTACTCAAAACCTCATGGGATTTTAGATCTCATGCAAACCACGCATCCTGAGTTGGGGTGTCTTGAATCACAATAACCTTTTATATCCCATGGAAAATATATCCAGCTTCATGTAACATTTTCATGAAAATGAATACATGCCCATGGCTCTTTCATATGCGCCTATGGATGTCAACCAAAGGTGCCACTCTGAAAAAAGAAATTATGATTCTCATGAGTATTGACATCATCATGGTAACACTGAAATTCTTAACATGTATGAAATGATCCTTGTATGACTATCCCTTATCATTCTATTTAATCAAGAACTTTAGATCTAGATTTATATGTCCTCTCATAAAACCATCCATGCAGATTCCTTAAACTCAATGTTAAGTCACCATGTTTTTCTCCCTTCATCAAGGACGGTATATGAAGCTTCATTTCCCACCCATTGATGGCCCACATCTCATGATTCATGAGAACAAGACAAAGATATCAAGTTTCACTATAATATATTACTACCATAGAGTTTTATAACCCTTCTTGGATATCCTTCATCTCATACCCAACTTCACAATTTGGACATTTGAGTCTTCAAAAATATTTAATTTCCCTCAGAAAGAATTAGAGACCATATTTCACAGGGCATGATGCTGATGCATAAGGGCCTTGACACACCACCTAAAAGAATATCCTCATTTCCAAAACTGATCTCAAATTATTGTGAGCCTTGGAAACACAATGGAGAAACCTAGAATTTTGAAATTTCACAGGACATGCCTGACAAGTTTGCAACGCCTCATACAAATGGACTTGAACTTATGTGTTATAATATATATTATCCATGATAAAAATATATAGTAAGTCCTAGCATCCTTAGTATTCCAACATCATAAATATTACCACTGTATATATTCCATATCCCCTGGAAAAGATACTCAGCCTCAAGAACCATGTTTGACTATGAATACATGATCATGGATCCTGCATATGCACCAATGACTATCAACCAAATGTTTCAATCTACTGAATGTCTATTCTAATCATCTTGATCCTAAAAAAACTATGGTAGGATCCAATTTCTCATAGTGTTTTGGGTCATTCATTGAAAATATGCACAATATCCCCTGATTTTAGGGTCTGAGATAAAATAAATCAATCTAATTTTATATATGGTTAGATCCAAATGACGTTAAACTAATGTGATTGATGGTCCAAGGTAAATGAACTGAAACTAATGTGATAGATGGTCAAAAATAAAAGTCCTTAAACTAAACTGACAAATTTCTCATGATAAATTACCATAAACTTAAGCGATTGATTGTCTAAGATAAAGGAACTTAGATGAATGTGAAAGATTGTCTGACCAAAATACCATAAGCTTCAACACATGGAAATTACTTCGGGGACCAAAAAATAGCCTCATCACGCCAGAGATTCTTCACACAGATATTAGAAACACTCATTTATCCAAACATGTCTCCTACCAATATGATTTCTGTACACATCAGGTTATCAGAACAAAACTAGAGCATATCACCAAAATAGAATCTTGTATGGGTGATCCTTCATGGGAATCCCATTAAAGGAATCAATCTAGATTCCAACCTCAAAATCAATGAATTCATGTTCATTCAAGATAAATTACTATATTTGTATAGAAAAACAATGTATAAAACAATGGAGTATTGATATATCATACAATGTAAAAAATCAGACAGAAATCTCACAATACTCATCCATTCACATTATGAGAAATGGGAAGGAATATCCCCATTTTGGAGTCACTTTAAAACCTAAAAACATAGATCTTACTGATAATGAGTGGGATGTATAATAAATAATTTAATCACATAAACAAATTATCTATAGTCCTAACATGTTCAACAAGTGTCTAGTGGGATGCGTCAACTGAGTATTAGAGTGTCACCCTCCCAAATTCTTTTACCTCTGCCTCAGGATGATGAACTTAGACCATTGTGGTCAACTCTACAATCCTACTCTGACTAGTTCCATTGAGGTTAATAATGTTGAAAAAATGGGTTTCAAATGAGATATAATCTCATCATACCTCGAGACCTACGCCATCCAGGAATCCATCTGGGATTGCAGTTTAGATAAAAACTGAAAACCCTAAAATAGTGCCTCCATTGTCTCCATTGTTTGTTTGGTAAGGGTTTCCTCATTTTCAAATTTGCGCAAGCATATTTCTATAATGAAAAATTATCTTCATGTCAAGATGATCCACTATATAATTTTTTACAAAGGATGCTGGTCAAAACTATCTACACATACATCATGAAATAACTAGTCAAGTTGCTCATGTTGATGGAAGAATGTCTCCAGAGGGGTCTCAGTAATAAATAACTGGATACGCTCCTAGATCATCCAGTGACATGAAAAATATTTGTATCTGAAAAAGTAGGTATTGTATAAGGATCAATAATCAATCATATAAACAATTAAATAGTATAGGAACCTCCACAATCATCTATCTCAGTAGGCATGTCATCCAAATCCTGTGCCAGAGAACTAATCTCCTCAACAGAACCAGACATACCATCTATAAAATAATCATTATAGTGAGGGTTATTCCTTGAAACCTAACCCCAAGTCTACAATCTATTCCATTGATGCTACAGATATTGGAATTGGTGATGCAAGAGGCATATCCACCTGACAAACCATATGGTGTAGCAGACCATTGGGATAAGTCATTACCCATGCCTAGGAGTAATTCTAGGTGGCGAAAGTAGGAGAATTATGAAGAAAAAATATTATCATAGCTCTGATATATTCACAATATAGTTAAATTGGTAGATGATGTTAGGCTTTCAATCCCCGTAGCAACGTTCCAAAGGAATGGTTGATACTCCTTAAATGAAGCCAAACTAATTGGAATATGATACGATGTGTGAAGATCACAACTAAATATCACATCCACCTTATCTATAAGCACTCTATACCAGAGTGAGATTATATAATATCTTTAGTCATGAAAGACAATGTCGTCATCAATATTCATTCTTCCTAGTGTACAGAAGGTAAAAAAGTCGAAGCATTCAGATTGGTGAATTGAACCATTGACCTATTCTAGGTTTTTGTAAATAATACGTACCATAGAAATGTATAATAGTATAGGATAGAATATAGAATCAATGATATGGGAAGTAATGTATTACTTTTGTCAGTGGAAGTTTTATCTTATCCATACAAACATGAACTAGAGAGGCCTACTAATCCTATAAGGGTGTTTCTATGTTGGATGTTTCCCAACATCTGTTAGGGGTGCACATGTACTAGTACTACCAAGAATAGATTCCTCCCTCCTACATTTCATGCCTCCATAACCAAGGTGCTATCATGAATTCCAGAGTGTGTGTCCCCATCTATGAAAATCCACCTATTTAAGAACATAACTTGAATTTATGTTATCCTAAGGCCCAAATAAAACTCCACGTTCACCTAATAGCCCATAAGATGAAGTCACCAGCTTCCAAAATATCCCAATATGAGCCAGTTATATCGCATTCTTGTTGGGAGGGGCATTGATGAGGAAAAAAACATTTTGTTTATCCCTATTTTGAATCAAATTTTTTTTGATCCAGTTGGTGAAGGATATAAGAGAGAACATTGTCAAATATATTTCTAATTTCTTCCTCACAATGATGAGAACCTACTTCTATTGAACTAATGATTGTATAGGATTATAAAAAATGTTTGTAGTAAGGATAAATTCATTATACATCTCTCAATGATGAAGCATGCCTTCTAGAAAATGGATATTACATAAGCTTATACCCACCTCACCAGGAGAAATATGGGATGTGTTGGTACCAAAGCACTAACAACTAAACATTTTATAATGGAGTCTATGTTTGTGGCGAATGATAAATTGAGATATCCATGTGTCTTTGTTGATATGCACCCTGTATATATAATCAGCAAATTCTGAATAGCTCTTCCTCACCCGTAATGGAAATTCCCATTCATCGGAGAAATTTCTATTAGAGAGAAGGTCCTATTTTTATTACAATCATCCATTGGGGGAATCCAGATAAGAATGAATTATTCTTGAATATCTCAGAAGATAAGGTTTTTGAAAGAGAACATGTCCATGTGGGGTTAGGGGAGAATTGGTCACATATAAGACAAGCCATGTGATTGGGTAGTAACAATCAAATTGTTATTGATAATTTTCCACTGAACAGAGTTGAGGGAGATATATACCCCCTATAATGGTAGATTAAAATCTCAGGGAGGCATATTGGACTAATCTATCTATCCAAACTAATTTTGTGGGAGTTAATCTAATAAGAGATAATTCTAAATGCAGGTTGAATATAACCTATAAAAAAACTCATTATCCGAATCCATGCGATAGTGGGAATCAACATTGTGATTCCTAGAAATCATGGTAATATTATTGGATGCAGGTGAGGAAACACAGTGAGAACTAGAATCCATCTAAAAATAATCAGGTGAAATATTTCATTCTAATAGATCAAAAGGTATTGATAAAAATAAATATATGACACAAGACAATGACAACATGTTCCTTTCATTTTATAGCGAAGGATTCATAAACCACATAATATTTTTTCTGATATCCCGATCTCTAGAATACATGCATGGAACATAACCCATGAAAGCATCAAGCGCATCACATGAACTTGATTAGCCACTGGAAGAGGCTAATATTCATTGTTAATTTATATAGTTTTCACGTGATTTGTTATTCGTAAATACCATTTTAGTGCATTTTACACTTTGAACATCATTTCACATCATGATTTCAATTCTTTCAAAAAAAGCACTATTACATGGTACATTCTTGAACATCTCATAAAACACATAATGGTCTTGATTTAAGGTTTATATTCTATTTTCAGGTCTCTCATGATATAAGGACCAATTAATTTTTTTTGAGCACTAGGAGATTCAATTTGAATGACCACCAAAGTGGGCTTTGAACCAACCACATTTTGACTGAAGTGATTTGGACAACAGCCCAACTAAAGTACTGTAGAGGACATAATTGAAGCCCCATGATTCTGAAAATTCATATAAAGATATAGGATACTATTGGAAACATTTAATTCAAAAGTTTCCCAAGATAATTCTAATGTTTTAATGGCGTTCCATGCGGCCCGGGTTGAAGATGCTATTCTGGGCCAGATTCTACATCACAGAAAAACAACCAACCATTTATAACATATCTCAAAAACCACAAAGTATTTTGGGCTGAAAGTTTACAGGATATTAGGAGACATCCGGGGATTAATTTAAGCCTTTTATGTCCCACTCCGTGTTGGCCTAATAGAAGGGTATTTTGGCGCTTCTTTTCAGTGGATAAAAGTTGGCTCCCACTTTTAGGCAAGAGTAGAAAGGTCTCCTCTACATTAAATGTCCACCCACCTAGGTCCACCACAATTAATTAAAGAGAATGGGATTGATAGTGACTCGACCCAAGGCCACCTAAATGGACATTTATGGTAATATAAAGGGAGTATTTAGAAATATTTGTGTTTTACAATCATTGTAATGTTGTTATGCAAAATTTCATTTGTAACGTTCTTCTTTCGCATGTAAGTTGTTTGAATCACCATAGTTTTCAATAAAAGTTTTTCTTCTATTTTTTTGTTCTTTATCCTTTAACATTGATACTATTTCCCCATAGTGTGATCTTATTTAAAATAGTACTTTTGAATTTATTCACACAACAGTGGAGTGATTGTATCATGGTTTTATTTTTCTTCTTCAATCCCACTTCCTTAAGTAGGCTTCCTGTTTCCATTTATTGAATAGCATAAATGGAGGGCTAACCCCTTATGGTTTGACCCTAGGGAGTTGAATGGGGTGGATTGGTTGTTATTTAATGTGCTTAAATTCATAATCATTTCATTATTGTATGATTTCCATTTGATGATTTATTTTCTTCTTCGTTTTCTCCAACTTTAACAATGACACATTTTGAGTGCTAGTGTGATCCAATTCCTTGGAGTGATCATTAAATTTATCCTACAAGTGCATTGGTGATTAGACTTGTAATTTTTTAGGGATTAAATTGGTGAATGATGTTGAGGAATTTTATAATTTTGTTGATGCATCTTGAATTAGTGAAATGAAACGTTATAAGAAAATAAATGCATTCAATCTAACCCTAAAAACAACTTAGGATCAACTCATCTCTATTAACTATTTTAGACTAAGTAATTGTATGTTTTTTATTTTTTCTTTCAATTAAATCACTAGTTATTCAAATAAAATACATCCAAATATTTGTCCATTTCATAGCCAATTCCTTCCAAAATCAGAGTGTCTCTAGGTTTCTTCTTCGGTCTCTGTGGATTCATCCCCTACCTGTACTACAATAATCACATACCTGTAGGGTAAATTTGTGGAAACCAAATTTTTGTTCCATTTTTGGGGAACCAAGTATGTTATCTTAGACAATTTCATTCTTTTCTTACCCCACGTTTTCTATTCTAACCCCAAACTCTCTTATCTTTACCCCTTTCGGTTTGTGTGTGTCCTGAGAATCTAGAATCCAACTTTCTATCTACTCCAATATAGTATCTTCCAAATTACCATGTCACAAAATCATGCTAGAATCAAATGGAAAATAAATATTAGGAATCCCCCAATTAGAAAATTTCTTTGATCAACCCTTGATTAATTACCATACACCTGATGAGATGTAAAATCAGTGGGATGATGATTTTTTAAAGGATCAATTTCCAGCACTCTCGAGGAAGATTAAAGAGATAAAACATAATGAAGTTCACTATTTACAAACTCTTATCCAGAATAATCCTCAAAAACTCCTTGATCAATTTTTTAATCAAATGGAGATAATGTATTCTGAGGTATCATCATTGATACTAGAACTACAATGCATTAATACTTATGAGGATCACATCCATACACCAACAGTACCTTCTGAAACCATATGTGGAGCATCTAGTTTCCCACAAATCTCTCATGAATTTATTGAAGAACCAAACTTAGGATTTTTTGTAGGGGAAGTGAATCAAGAAATTGTTGAAGGGTCTTTAAATCAGGAAGAAATTGATATCATGTATTCACATGAGGGAAATTTTACATCGTGGATTGAGTCTCCTAAGTATTACTCTATTGGCGATTTTTCAAACACACCAATCCATGAACCCTTGAGAGAAATTAAAAACATTGAGTCCATACCCATTACTAACACTAATCTCTCCAATTTTGTGGTTGAATATTCTATTCTAAAGGAACTAATTTTGTTGAGAAATTTGGAAAATGAAACTGAATTGGATTCAAAATCTCAACCTGTCTTTGAATGTCCTATGCAACCCAATATCAAAAATATTATCCTTCCTTTCTCACCAAAGTATCCTTTCATAGGGAATAATTAGGATATTTAAATTGGAATTCATTCTTCTCTTGAAACCAAAAAAGTTGGAATGATCATTGATTTCTTAGGAAAGACTACAGAGGAATCTAGATCAATGATTTCTGATATTCCTTGTATTTTTTCACTCATTGTAGAACATAGGTTTGTACATGATACAAATTATAAAAAAAGAATCAATATCAATAAATTAGAAGTGGAGAAATATGGGGTCCATAAAATGTTGAAAGTTTTAATTGGATAAGTTAGGGGGTTCATTTCGAGCTAGTGAAGTTAAACAAAAGCGTTGCATGGGAGGCAACCTGTAGTTTCCATGTTTTATTTTATTTAATTAGTACTTTAGACTGTTGACATGTTATTATTTTATGAGTATTTATGGGCATAAAAGGGGATCACTGTATTTATCCATGTCATGCGGTGTGATCCCTGAGTAATACCTTACCCATAAATTTAAAATAAGACAATGTATCATCAGTTTATTTTATTTTATTTATGTTTTGTAGGTTAAAAAAATTTTAGACTCTTGAGCTATTCTTACTTTATGAGTATGGATGGGTATGAAAGAGGAGCACCATATTCATCGATGTCACGCAATGTGATCCATGAGTAATATCTTACCCAGAAATTTAAAAGAAGATAGTGTATCAATTGTTTGATAAAAAACAAAAAAAACAAGGAAAACCATAAAAATGATGATAATTTTAATTAAATAAATTGTTGTGTTGTTTTTTTTTGTCTAGTTTGTTCTTCTTTTTATGGTTCATGGACTATATTTGGTGATAAATTTTCAATCAAAGAGCTACCTACATCCCCCCAAAAGATCAACAGACTAATCTGGGCATCATGAACTTCAACATAAAAAACCAGGTGAATTTGTTCCATGTTTATCATTTTAAATTTCCTCTTTGAATTCCTCTCCCCACCCCTTATAAATTTTATTTTCTTTAAAAAGTGGGGACAATGTTATTCTTTGGGGGGACATGAAATAAAAGTTTTGATCTTTTGTGAAAAAAAATTGTGTGGAGGGAAAATTTTCATAAACCTTGAACTTGATAACACACATTACAATCTCTGAAATTGGATAGAAAATAATTTTTAATGCCTTGATTCTGATTTTAATGAATGTTTAAGATCATGTGCAAATAATTTTGAATGTGTGGTTATCCGATGTTATTTTTCACCATTTATATTTTCTTCCATTTATTTAAAAAACTCAATGCACGTCCTTTATATTGTGGGGTATTAGTTTGAATTCTTAGGGTCCCTAATAAATGGAATAGGGTTGGTGATAATTTTAATTTTAACATGAGTATTCAAAAAAAAGAAATTGTGCGTAGAGAAATGAATTGACCTTATGTGTGGCTTTCGGCACTTGGGGATCATTACTCCATATTTGTCTGACCCGGAGTTGGGCATTTTATCTCTATTTTTGGTAATTATAATTTTTTTTGATTGAGTTAACACTAGACGATGGCTGATTTTGTGATTTTAACTTAGTTCCCTAAGTTCATTGAGCATGGGAGTCATCAGAAAAGTCTTGCTACATGGGTTTACTCGATTGAGTTCAATTTCAATTACCATAGAAAAATTACAAAAAAAACAAAAAAAAACATAGAAAAATAAAATAAAATAAAAAATGATTAATCATCTTAATGTTAAAATTTGATTTCTCCTAGAGCTTCCATATTTTCTCCCTCGAATGAAAATGAGCCCCCTTATCTATTGTGATGTACAACATGTCATCATGCTTAATTGAATTTGGATGTAATATGGAGAAGAATTTTAACAAAGGAATGGTCTTGGGTTTTGGATATGCCTATGGACTTAGCTTGTTTTAAATGATTGTGAAAGGGTTTCATAATTTTTTCTTATGTGGTCTTTGGGTGAATAATATGTATTAAACTGTTTATGAAAAAAAGGTCATTTGAATTTCATGTTTGTGAGAAATATTTTGCTCGAGACTAGAAAAACTCAGGTTGGGGGTGTGATTAGCCACTGGAAGAGGCTAATATTCATTTTTAATTTATATATTTATCATGTGATTTGTTATTCATAAATACCATTTTAGTTCATTTTACACTTTGAACATCATTTCACATAATGATTGCAATTCTTTCCGAAATGCACTATTACATTGTACATTCTTGAACATCTCATAAAAAAATAATGGTATTGATTTTATGTTTATATTTTATTTTCATGTTTCCCACTATATAAGGAAAAATTTATTATTTTGGAGAACTTGGAGATTCAATTAGGAAGACCCACAATGTTGGATTTGAACCAACCACATTCTGGGTGAAGTGATTTGGAAAACATCACAATAAAAGTACTGTAGAGGTCATAATTGAATCCCCATGATTATGAAAATTTATATGAAGATAGAGGATATTATTGTAAACATTTCATTTAATATTGGCCCAAGATAATTCTATGTTTTAATGGAGTTTCAGGCGGTCCAAGTTGAAGATGCTATTCTGGGACAGATTCTGCGTCCCATAAAAACATCCCACTATTTAAGACATATCTCGAAAACCACTAAGTATTTTGGGCTGACATTTTTCCGGCTATTAGGAAACAGCCGATTATTCATTTAAGTCTTATATAACCCACTCCAATTCGGCCTTATAGAAGGTGATTTCAGCGCTTCTTTTTGGTGGATGAAAGCTGGATCCCACTTCGAGGCAAGAGTTGAAAGGTCTCATGTACATTAAATGTCAACCCACCTAGGTCCACCACAATTAATTAAAGAAATTGGGATTGATGGTGGCTCGACCCAAGGCCTCCTAAATGGCTATTTAAGACAGTAGAAATGGGGGATTTAGGGTTCTTTGGGTTTTACATTCATTGTAATATTGTTATGCCAAATTTCCATTGTAACATTCTTCTTTCGCATGGAAGTTGTCTGAATCACCATACTTTTCAATAAAAGTTCTTATTCTTCTATTTTTATATTCTTCTTCTTGTCACATTGATACCATTTCCACAATGTGTGAGCTTATTCACACCAGAACTTGTGAATTTATTCACACAACGGTGGGGTGATCCTTTCATTGTTTTATTTTACTTCTTCAATCCCACTTCGTTATATTGAATTTCTGCTTCCATTTGTTGAATAGAATAAATGGAGGACTAACCCCTTATGGGTTGATCCTAGGGATTTTCATGGGGTGGATTGGTTGTTATTTAATGTGATTAAATTCATAATCATTTCATTATTTTAAGATTTCCATTTGATGATTTATTTTCTTCTTCGTCTTCTCCAACTTTAACAATGACACATTTCGAGTGCTTCTGTGATCCAATTCCTTGGAGTGATCCTTTAATTGATCCTACAAGTGCATTATTGATTAGACATGGAATTTTATAAGGATTAAATTTTTGAATGATTTTGAAGAATTATATCATTTTGTGGATGCATCTTGAATTAGTGAAATGAAATGTTATAAGGAAATAAATACATTCAATCTAACCCTTGTAACAACATAGGATCAACTCATATCCATTAATTATTTTAGACTTTGTAATTGTATGTTTTTTATTTTTTCTTTAAATTAAATCACTAGTTATTCAAATCAAATCAATCAAAACAGTTGGCCACTGCATAGACAAATCCTTCCAAAATCAGAGTGTCTCTAGGTTTCCTCTTCGGTCCCTATGGATTCGACACCTACATGTTCTACAAAAAACGCATACCTGTAGGGTAAATTTGGGCGCAACCAAAACCCCTTATGTACATGAGATCACATGACATAAACATGGTCATGTGAATCACAAGAAATCAAAAAATCAGGTCAATGATGCCTCACAAAATTCTCAGGGAATCCATAACAATCATAGCCTATGTCTTAGGGATATCGAAGGAATAGATTTTTCTTGAGGCAGTTGAGTTTCTTTGAAAAAAAAATTAGCCTTGTGCAGGAGCTCTGGAAATCAGGATTCGTAGCGCATGCTCTTGGATGGGGTTCATGATCAGGGATCCTAGACTAGTCCTCCGATAGAAACAAAAATGATAAAGTTTTAAGGAGAATATATTTGGGGGAATTAGTCATCCTTAACATCCAATACATATAGGGTATTTCATGGAATATTAAAGACTTCTCGATAGTCCAAATATCAGTCAAGGAACTAGTTCGTGACACCATCAAAGACACTAGTGTCCATTTAGTTTTCTCATAACTGATTCCTTGTTCCCTCAAACATAACTCATTAGGGGGATATTTATTTACTCCCATGAAATAATCCTCTTTAAAATCACAAAGGAAGAAATACCAATATATGTGTTTCATTTCCACTAAAAAACAAGGATGAATAGAATGGATGAAGACCCACAGAGACACTAAAGCACTTGTGATCACGTGAAAATTTCACGGTTAGGAAATGTATGCACACATGGCTCATAACCCTTAATAGTTATCGTTGTTCCCCCATTCAACCAGCCTTCCCTGCAACGACTCTCCAGAAAATCAATGGAATTGGGTTACAATAGAAATAGTGCCTCCAGGCCGATGGTTTTTCATTGGCAATTTCTGGACGAACCATCTAAATCCCTTCAAAAATAAGGATAGATGATATTCAAAGGCAGAGGTCCCCAATCACCATGCAGCTCATGAACAATATCATAATTGGGAATAATTAAACCCCTTGATGATATCCATTCCAAATTTCAAGACCTTTGAGCCTTAATCACATAAAATTAAGGACATATAGGGGAGTAATTTAGAGTGGTTTTCCATCACTGAAATACACGTGGTGCACCTATAAAGATGTGAGAGAAACTACATGTTCCTAACATCATGTTCTCATCATCTCGAAAATCCCCCTTGGGCTTGTTAGCCTCACCACACAAAAATCACCACGCATGTCCATGCAACTCGATGGTGCTCAAGGATTAGAAAAACGGTTTTTTTAGGAAATTCATGAACACCGTCAAATGAACCATTATGGTTAAACGAGACACCATTGCAAAATTGAGTAAAAAGCATCGATATTACATGTTAAAATCGGGTGTCCCCAAAAATTTTCACATAAAACAATTAGAATTAAAAGGGAGAAATAGAGAGATATTCGTGATCACTGAAGGAAATGTGACACACCCCGCAAGACACTGCTAATCCCGGGTGTCATGTTTTCCTTGTCTTGCAATGTCACTTTGGATTTTCATGCATTCCATACGAAGTGTCCAATGATATTTTTTGCAACTCTAAAGACAAATGAATATATTTTTCCATGTAATACTCACCCACCCCCATATGAACCATGATGGTCTTGTGATGCATCAAAAAAATAGTAGAAATATTCTAAAAAACACATAAATTGTCAAATGACTCCCAAATATTTTCACAGAAAACAATGGGGAAGAAAATGGAGGAGGTGAGAGATGTTTGTGGCCATTGAAAGGCATGTGACATGGCCTTCACACCCGCAATGTACTCTCACGAGGACCTAATAAAATTCACCCAATGTCTATCATGTGTAATTCAATTGGCATTTCTATCATGAAAAGTCCATCAGAAATGTAAGAACAGTGGAATTGAAGTCCTTCGACATAACCGCATGATCAGAAAAGTTATTAATAATTAGAAATAATCTGATAAGGGAATAATTGATGGAAGACACTTTTGTTTCATGAAAATCAGGCAAGGAACTTGGAGTAGTCCGTCACTAATACACATGAAGCCGCGTGGTGTCAGACCCCTTCGATGACTCCAACCTAGAATCATACAAGATTTTATACATAAAACAGTGAGTATCAAGGGTGAAAATGTATATAAATTTACTTTTCCAACATGAATAAAGAGATATACTCTAACCACTACTATGAAAACTGGATTCCCAAAAACTAGAGGATTTAACTCGTGACTTATACATACTTTTCAGAGTGATCATGAGAACAACTAGATTTTTGTCTGGTAATGTTCTAGTGGGCATCCAGAGTAGTCATGATCTTGGCATACATAACTTTTCATTATCATCCATTAAAAATGTGAAGTACATATGGTGGGTCATTCAAAGGAAATTCAATAATCCCACTAGATCTCATGAAACATGACATTAACTCACACTGAACAAAACCATGCTATACACAATACAATTGTAAGAACCAAGACATAGAGTCGATGACTCAAGTAGAAGACATGAATGACGGCCCCTATGTGCTTTCCATGTGTCATCTAATGACAAGAGACAATACTAGGATATGCCACCTAGATCTCTAGAAACTCCTCCACTGAACCATATGAGACATGAAAAATACTCCAAAAATGACATAATAAAACATGATGTTCTCATGTGGGTGCTAAGGTTTTCTTACGATGCATGGGGTCAATCACCCAGGACTCACAGAATTCATTGGACACATCGCCTGACACATATAATGGAATATTTCCCTGAAAACAGAGTCTTAGAAATTAATCCGAACATGATAACTAATATCTTGCAATGCCTTATGGAAAGTCAGTTAACCCTAGTGATGGACTCAAGAGCTTTCAGCTAGGTCACTCTACGTCCCTCAGAGGTATCTGCCAATACATGTGACACCCCACATACTATTCTATACTAGCTCTTATAAAACCCTCGATATGTGTCAATACATGTCATGCGATAGATCCCAGGACATGCCAACTAGGTCATGTAATCCCATCCAAAGAAGAAGTAAATTTCAATATGGAATCTCAAGAATTGATACCACTTCATATCCTCGGCGTGGAAGCCCTGACCAATAGGAGGCCCTCATTGCGTAAGCCCTGACATAAAATGTACTAGGAAAATTCTGATTCCTTACATATTTATAAAACAAAGGATACCTCTCTTTGATGTTTGAAATCCATATTAATCATCATGGAAAATCCCATTATATCAGGCCCTTACTCAATGTAATGACATTGATTACAAGTTATCCCTTATTTTTTACAATGAGAATGGCTCATGTGGGCTTAGGGAATCACAATGATCCTAACATCTGGACTATAATTCTTCACAATGGTATAAGGTATCCCTAGTGTGTAAGAACCGAATATAAACCAAAATTCAAAGTATTTGATTCATTCCATACTCAGGATACATTGGACGCCTTCTCAAGGACCAATCTCTATACCGAACACGCCAAGGACTGTTCCAATACCCCTGACCCATATCTACATTCCATGAGGATGATCATCATCTACCCTTTTTCTTCACATTTTGAAAATCTCACTTTTCCTAAGTGGGACACAATAAACTCATCATTGACCTTTACGAATTTCCATTAACCATGAAAACATTATGGACACCTCTTATACAAGTGTATATACCTTTGGGCCAATCCCAATGATAAAAATAATTATGTGGGTTTTGATTCTGGTAATAACCAACATACATAGAATGCCACATAAATTCTAAATCTCATACTATGCTTACATACATGGAATAACATTATGAAGGGGTTGGTTATATGGATTCCGCATATATGCTTCCACTCATTACCCGAAAATAATGGTGAATCTTAAATATATATTGATGTAGTCACTGAAGAGATCCCACTATTTGTCATTGAAAAGAGAATTAACCTATTTTACTTTAGTTCCAATTACCGGTCATGCATCAGGTTTAGGATGATATTAATGACTATATCATAATCCTATATTAGGTTCCCTAAGTAGGGAATAACTCCCCCAAAAGAGTGTGATGAGCCCAAGCTCCCATCATGTCAACCAATCAGAGCCCCTAAGAGTCGTTGGGCCTAAAAACCCATATGATATCTATCCTTTGGAAAGAAGTTTTGTACAAAGATATAGATAAGCGAACCATTAATAGTTTCTAGTGGATATTGAACAAATTCCAAACCTGGTGTGCACGATTGAATGAGTCCATAAAATACTCATCAATCAAACTATCAATGGAAATACATTTTCATGATCCACAATGAATCCCGATGAAACAAACAAAAAATATTCATACTGAGCTTTCTAAATACAAATTGACATATATTATTGTAGTGGCACCATAAAAATGGAGGGAGTTATCTTATACCCAATTTCTCTACCAAAAATAATAGTATCACTAACCAAAGAATTATTTTCCTCACACAAGACTATAAATGATGCATTATATGTTTTATTGAAACCATCAAATACCCTATGATCTATTATTATATGATAAATAATTGAATAGTTGTAATATTTTATAAGTCACAATCGTCCCATCTATCATATATTCAACTATTCTGAGTGAAAAAAATGTAATGATTTTATGATATGTTTTTGTTTCACCCATTACACTATATAAATTTTGTCTCAAAATTTTTAAATCAAGCACTACGTCCCCCATTTCATGTTCATGTGTAGGATAATATTTATTATGTGTTTTCAATTGAAAATAATCATAACAAATTAATCATCATTATGAAATGAGAAATAACATAGAGCCTTTAATGAAGCATCACTATAGATAAATAATTCACTATATCTCTATGGAGGGGGAAAGAGTAGAGCATTCCCTAATCATTTTTTAATTCCTAAAATCCTTCAAATATTTTTTTCTTAGATGAACCTAATAAATATTTATGTTAAAAATGATTTTGGTCTATATAACCAAGAAATGTTTTAGAAAAACCACCTGTTATAACATGTAAATACATAAAATCTTCAATGTTTAGCTATATTTCTATGTTTTGTACACTCATAAAAAAAGTTTTAGAAAAGATAAATAGTCATTATATCATTATTTATTATATATCCAAGGAAAGAAATCCCATATAATTAAAAATAAAAAATTTTAAAATTTTCTTCGTAAAATATTTTCATTCATGATATGTATAAAAATACTTATATGTTTTTGGTCAAGATAATCATTATAATAAACCATAAATATCATCACTAATCACAAAAAAAATGATCCAAATATTTCTTGAAAAATATATTCATATGATTTGTGAATACAAATAGTTCTTTTTTAAACCATTGGAGAATAAAAAATAGATAATTTTCCTCCCTTAGGTGAATTCATATTCTAGGAAATTCATCCCACTTAACCTTTATCTTATGGTACCAAAACTAGATAGATAACGTCTAAAAATAAATGGATCCCTTAATTTAATAAAAAACTCATGAATATGATGAAATGTATAGTTATTCTTAATATTGATGTTATTCAACCCTATATAATCACTTCACTGACTCATGGAACCATTTTTGTTTTTAAAAAGGGAAATAGGGAAACCCCTTGTTGTACTAATGGAATGAATGAATACTTTATTAAGAAATTCACGTATATATTTATTCAATTAAAGGAGTTATATCTTCTCCATCCAATAATAATGTTTTTATATTTACATAAATTCAAGAACAATGTCATTAGAAAATTTAAATTTCTAATTAGGTATAACATATAGTATCTAATTAAAGAAAAAATCTAGATATTATTTCATAACCAATAAACCAATAATCTAAAATATTCCCCTTGTTTCAACCACCTGATAAAGATAACATTAATTCCCGTCATTTAACAGTTTCTCAGCTTCCTAAAATATTTTCAAATGTACAAATTGATTCTTAGATTGAAATAGAAACTAATTTTTCAAAAAAAAAACTTATTTGGATATGTAATATTCATTTACATGATAAACAAAATTACATTTCATACCCTAAATAAAATAACATTATATTATGACTAATATAAAAATATATTCATTTAAAACCTTTCCAAAAATGATAAAAGTAAGATATTTTTAAATTTTTATTTCCCTAATTAACAACCCATGTTCGTTTACCAAAACACCAGACCTCATTTCATGAGGCAATAGTTTGATTTTCCACCCAATTTTTCATAAATGATAGAATTTCTAGACCCTAAATCTATATGGACATGAATATAATATAAATTTTTAATTAATATAAAGGCCGCTATATAATTCAATATCCCATCATCTATCGAAGTAGTTGTAATGTTTTCCATCATTCCAATCTACGTATAGTATTCCTCATTCCCATCATGTAAGCTCCTCTGTTCAGAAAATCAACATATTGAACAAGATCATTAAATTTACAATACCATACATCCTAGTTATCTAAATGGGTTTCAAAACTATATTTTCTTATAAATCATGATATATATACCATATATTTATTCATTAGAATCCCTATAATTAATTTATTAATAATCCTCTAAGGTTACTTTTTTCTAAATCATTCAGAAACTGGAAAAATTATTTTCATAGCATTAGTTTTATACAATAGATTCATTTCCCACTAACATCATCCTAGAACTAAATCTATTTTTATTTTAATGTAAATCATGTTTATCTAAACACTCCAGTTTGACATCCGCAATATAGAAAAAAAATTCTAATAAAAATTTAAATTTTTGAAAATAAAATGATCTTTGGTGCCACATATTTTATCCACAATAAACCCAATTAATTATACTATCAATATCAAAGATAAAATACGGTGTGCACTATGATAATCATGAAAATTTCTCTTCGTAAATTTCCACTAAATATTCCTCCTTCTTCCATAATTAAATGAATTACTTTTCTATCCATTTTCGAACTACCTTAGAAAAATACTTCTTAGGGAAAATATTGTTAAATGTATCGAATTATATAGATTCTATATTTTATCATTCCTTAATATTCATATACATTAACCAATATTGATTAGATTAACATTTTAATTGATAATTATAATGATAAATAATTTTGTGTTCAAAATAACCCATGATATACACCATCCATTAGAGTGATTTAATACAGTCCTTAGACGCAATGGGGTATAAATATAAACTACGAAATGGTGGATTTTCTCTCATAAAATCCTCCAGTAATGACATGATACTCTATGAATTATTTTATTTATATATATCCTAGAGAGAAAAAAAATTATATCATACATCAACATGTCAATCAAAATAAAAAAAATTGATCCATTCTAATTTTAACCATTCTATACTACCGATATGGATGTATATTGTTTTATATATTCCTTCATACTTTAGAATAATTGTTTCCATTGAAAAAAACATTTTGAATTGATAATTTTTATATGAATAAATGTGGTAATCTAAAAATTATTTATCATGATAACTATAAATTATATTATCTTGCTGTTACGTAATACATTATCCTACCCTGAAATATTACCTAATCCTTTCTTTTAATATCGAATACATGTAATAGACCATAAGGATTTTATAAATTTTATCTTTATATATAAATTTATTTTCTTGAATTCTTGCCGACCTTTTATGAATAATGTATTTGGGAATTACATCATTAATTATAAATAAATCAATATTACATTATAATATAGACACTTCAACTCAGTATATATTTATTCTATAATACAAAACCTTTAAAATATGACAACCTTTATTTTTTTGAAATATCTTTATACTTTTCTTAATTAACTCTTATATTCCTAAATTTATCCTAAAACCCCTTTGAAAAAAATTTGAAAACATGGTATCTGTGAAAAAATATTGGCATGGTGAGTATAAAAATAAAATATGAAATTTGTTATTTGATGAATAAAAATGATAAAAAAATTTCATTTTCATAATAAACATTTTACTCAAAATAAATACATTATTACCCAATACATAAACTTTTCCATCAAAACATTGTCATAAAAATTTTCAGTATAAATGTTCAAGGAAATGTGAAACAAATTTTTTTATTATAAATGTTAAAAACTCAATAAAGTTGTGATACAAAGATATACATTTAAACCTTAAGAATAGGCATGAACTTCCCTTTAAACATAATTTCATTTTATGAACTTGTGAAAACATATGATTTATATGAAAACAATTAAAAAAAGATAAATAAGGCATCTAAATTGTTAAATGATACTCATGTCAACATTATAATAACTTTTACAAATGGAATAACAAGAACTATAAATTAGAATAATCTCTTAGTAAAAACCTATGAAATTAAATTTGTATAATTACAAAAAGTATTCAATTTATATATTAGAATCATCTATTATATTGATATATTAAGGGATAATATATCAAAATGATATATTTAAATATCACCCAACAATACAATGAATGCCCAAAAACCATAATAAAACATTACGTATGAAATCTTACATTTAAATTATCATAATACTAAAAAAATATCTTTCACCCATAAAAAACTTTTTTGGATGTCAAAATATCAATTACATTAAAATCCCTTTATAAAAATACCAAACATAAAATGAAGAAGGTATTTTATATAAACCGAAAATTAAATATTTTAAAGGATTAAAGAATTTAAATAATTATAATGTCATAAATAAATCTTTATGAATCTTAATAGATAAAAATAGAACTGTCTTTTTCACTTTTTTCATAATATACCATATAAAATATGAAAAAATATTCCCTTTGAAAAAATTCAAAATAATATAATATAAAACATAATTTTACTATATAATTTATTTATTCCCAAATATATAAGTTCATACAATAATTTCAATAATAAATATATGGAAGATAACTACTTATTAAATAAATCAGTAATTTATTTTAAATGAGGTTTCAAATGTTAATTGTCCCTTACCTCGAGACCTATGAATAATTTTTGATATTTATCTTATTGAATAGTATTCATATGTTAATTACTTACATAATTAATAAAATTATACTTTTTAATATTAATTTTGTATTATTTATTTTAATGTCATATCCAATTATATATTCACATAACATCACAATATATGTTTCAATAATATTCTGCTCACATGTACAAAATAATTTATGTATGATGGATATGATAAAAGAACTAATTATTTTATATTATCCATAATAATAATAATTATATATTTTTTATTTTATATATGATTTCAACCTTTAAAATAAATTTTATTGTTTTCATAAAAAAATTATTATGTTATAATCATTATGGTGATAGGTCGAACATATGCATGAGTAACATTTAGATTATTCAATGAACATGATGAAAAATTTAAAATTATTTTTTATAAATAATTAATGATAATTTTGTCATAAAAATTATATTTTTTACTTATATGAACATATATATACAATATATTTGAATTGGTAATTTAAAATGAGTAACATCTCTTTAATGTGATGGTATGTCACGACCCGTCCTTGGGGCCCGTGTCGTGACTACCCTAAGACCGCCTTCCATAGTCCAGGGTCTGGAGACTAGTTCCAAAGGCGTAATCTCGATAGTAAGGGAAGTCATTGCCTTTAAAAAGTAAACAAAAACAATAGAGTACGCAATTGGAAGTAAACTCTAAGTAAAGCTATATTAAAAAGAAAGTGATGAATGGAAAGGGGCCAGAAATACAAGCCGAACGGTAAAGTATAAGGAAATGACAATAGGTACAACTAAAAAGACAAACAGTTGGGAGATGACTAACACCTCCTAGATCATCCAACACGGATCCTACCAGAAGGGTAGGTACGGATAGCCTCCTCAGTGGTCCACGTCCTTACGTCTCCTCCAGGTACTGACTTGTCGTGAGGTCCACCTCCGGGTACCGTCTAGTCCTCATACACTCTGGCTTTGTCAGCGTTGTCCTTTGTTTGCATCCAACAAAACGAGGTACTGGCATAGCTCATGTAGGGGTGAGTATAACAACACTCAGTAGGGACCCCAGGACCCTCAAGGACACACCAAATCCATAAAGGATAAACCACAGTAGAAAGATACAAACACGAAGTATCAACCAACCATACTTAGGTATATGCCCATACATATACCAAAGTTATCAATCACAGTACGACACCATCTCTCGAGCCCAAGTACAAACCAAATCCCAATGGATGTAAAGCCAATCACGATGATGATAATGGTTGAAAGACATGACTCAGCTTACACAGGTATACATCTTTTGTAAAGAGATAGAGATGATTAGATGTTGTCACTGATTCATCTAAGCTGTTGGACCCACAAAGGATACTAGACTAGCTAAGCTGTCGGACCCACACAGGATACAAGACCAGCTACTCTATCGGACCCAGACATGATACAAGAACAGAACTCAAAACTGTCAAACCCACACAGGATACAAGAATAGTAGTCATCGCTGTCAAACCCACAGAGGATTCTGGGACAATATTCATCGTCGCCAAAACCATGGAGGTTCCCAGTACAGTAGTCGTTGATTCCGAACCCATGTAGGATTCCGGTATAGTAGTCACCGCAGTCGCAGCCTGCTCTAAGGTTCCCGCACACAATACGCTCAATTCATGGAGGGTCCGCTCCTCGATCCAAGTGTTGATACATCAACTATCAAGAAGTCCTGAGTTAATGTATCATGTAGTTCCATCTCATCATAAGGAACCCAACGCGATAGACGGCGCATCAATCGGACGCCCGGTCTGAGAGTTATTAGCATTTCTATTCCAGGGGCCCGGTTGGAATTACGCTCGTTCAAAACCCATCCATTTTCCAAATTTGTCCAAAACTCACTTAGAGTATAGCAAAAGTACCACCTCGTTGCGAGGATCCTAGTGCTGCAGACAACGCGTCAATAGAACGTGCGGTCTAGAAGATATTCACGTTTAAGAGAAACGGGCCCGACTTATCAAGCCTAGTGGGATGGAGGGACATCCCGACCTAGTTTGGCGGGTCCGACTCAGCTGGGGGTCGGCCCGGCCTGGTGGAGCACAGCACACGCAGGGACCCGTCCCGGTGGGTTCGACCCGGTTAGGGGGTCGGCCCTGCCCGATGGGGCATGGCCCACCCGAAGACCCGACCCGCGGTTGGGGGCTGGTTCGGCTCTCTCGGTGGCGCTGAGCGGTGCCACCCCTCCTTGCTTCCTGACCGGCCGAAGCCGAACGGTTTTGTCTGGCGCAAGTAGATGGCGGTTCCATTAGCCCGGCAGGCAGGCAGACGGCCGGTCCTCTCGCCAAGCGGCCCGCGTTGTGGGCCCCAATCTTCTCCACATCGCGGCGCCAAGGGGTTTCCGGGGTCCTCCAGCCCGGCTGGCTTTGGCCAGCTGGTTCGGTTCATCAGATCGGCCTGCTGATGCAGGCTGTGGTTTCTTCCATGCGGCCGGGGTGACAGCACCGGTCCACCACCGCCGTAGCCCATCTTGGCCGCGGAATTTGTTTTCCACCTCCTTCGATCGATGCCTCATCATGGTCATGGCCTCTTCCTCTAGCGCGGTGCGATGGTACCACACCCTTCTAGCTCTTTCTCTGTTGTCAAATTAACCAACAAGCAATGGAGGAACTCCAGGCCGTGTTGGTTGGGCCCATGCCCTCTGTATCAGATTATATCATTTGGCCAATGATGAACCAAGGTATTCAGTTAAGAACGAGGTACAATTTTATTCAATTAAAATTAATAATAACCCGCAACCTCGTAAATGGTGCTCGTTCGACGGAGTCACGGGGAAGAGGGTGGATGTTAATTTCTTTGATGTCTATAAATGTTTGAGGATGGTGTGTCATTGACGTTCCTTGCGGGTGGCGTCTACTCCTTTAATGCAGAAGGAGGTCATGGAAAGGAAGATGATACGTTCTCGTTCTTCGGTGGAAACATTGTTCTTCGTCGAGAGGATGTCGTTCTATATTGGAGATGTTCTTCATGTTCTTAGTAGGAAGAACACCTCCTTTCCAATCCTCTGAAGCCTCCCAAGATAATATGTCCATCCCGATAATATAAAAAGACTCCACTAATTAATTAATGGATGTGCGTCGCTCGGTACCGCCGGGTGAGCCGAACCGGTCTGCTACCACGGGCTGGGTCCGCAGGTGGGTCGCACCCCATCGGGCCGGGCTGACCCCCTAACCGGGTTGGACCCGTTGGGCTGGGTCCCTAGGTGGGCCGCGCTCTACTGGGATGGGCCGACTCCCAGCCGGGTCGGACCTGCCAAACCGGGTCGGGCCGACCCGCGATCCCACTAGGCTTGACGGGCCGGGCCCGTTTCGCTTAAACGTGAATATCTTCTAGACCGCATGTCTGATTGACACGTTTTCTATAGCACGGGGATCCCCACGACGATGAAGTCCTTTTTTGATATTCTAGGTGAGTTTTGGACAACTTTGGAAAATGGTCAGGTTTGGAACGAGCGTAATTCCAAACGAGCCCTTTGATTGGAAATTCTAATAACTCTCAAATCGGGCGTCCGATTGATGCGCCCTCTTTCAAGTTGGGTTCTTTATGATGATATGGAACAACGAGATACATCAACTTAGAAATTCGTGATATTTTATGTATCGATGTTTGGCTCGAGGTGCAGACCGTCCTGGAATCGAGCGTGCTATGTGCGGAACACTAGAGATGGCCGCGACAGCGAGTACTACTGTAACAGAATCCTACATGGGTTCGGAAGTGACCACTACTGTACTGGAATCCACTATGGGTTCTAAAATGATGGCTATTGTTCTAGAATCCTCAATGGGTACGATAGAGATGACTACTGTTCTTGTATCTTGTGTGGGTCTGATAGTTTTGGCTTCTGTTCTTGTATCCTGTGTGGGTCCGACAGAGTAGCTGGTCTTGTATCCTGTGTGGGTCCGATAGCTTAGCTGGTCTTGTATCCTATGTGGGTCCGATAGCTTAGATGAATTAGTGACTACATCTGATCATCTCTATCACTTTACAAAATATATATACCTGTTTGAGATGAGTCATGTCTTTCAACCATTATCATCGTGGTGATTGACTCTACTTCCTTTGGGATTTGGTTTGTGCTTGGGCTCGAGAGTTGGACCCCGACTGTGATTGATAACTTAGGTATATGTATGGGTATATACCAATGTAGGGTTGGTTGATACTTTGTGTTTGTATCTTTCTAATGTGGTTTATCCTCTGTAGATTTTTTGAGACCTTGAGGGTCTCGGGGTCCCTAATGAGTGTCGTTATACTCACCCCTGCACGGGTAATGGCCACACCTCATTGTGTTGGATTCAGACGACGGACAGTGCTGAAAGAGGGAGAGTGTATGAGGATAGGGTAGTACCTGGAGGTAGACCTCACGATGAGTCAGTACCCGAAGGGGGACGGAAGGACATGGATCACTGAGGAGGATATCTGTACCTACCTTTCAGGTTTGATCCATGGTGGATGATCCAGGAGCTATTAGGAATGTAATGTCTCGTATTTTTCGTTTATTATTTTAAATATTACATGGAATTATTTAGAGACTGGGAATGAAGGAGGCACATCATTCCGAGGTACAGTGATCTCGGAATGGCAGTTTGAAGTTTTTTTTAAGTTATGTGAGTCGACGGTTGTCTGCGGTTGTGGCAGTTTCTAAACAGATGCCCGGATTAAAATTCTGAGGGCACCATTGCGTCCAGGATGACGACTTTGCCTTAGAACGACTCTAACCTCGACCGGCAGAGGTTGTCTGCAAAGTTTAATTTTGGGAAATTTAAAAAGGGGAAATACTTTAGACGGAATAAAATAAATTAATGATTTATTTTATTATTTTAAAACGTTTCCTTTTTTTAGTTCAACCTAATCTTCCCCTATAAATTCATCCTTATGGAAAATTCATAGGGTTAGCCTGACAACACTATGAGTTGAGAGAGATTGATTTCTCTTGGAGCTTGGGCGGAGGAGGACGTGTTGGAAAATGACAACAGATCAAAATCCAGGATCGCTGCGCTGAATTTGAAGGATCACGGCGACAATGGCAGGGCGACGCCTTCATCAACGATTGATCCTTTCAAAAGGTAGGGTTGTTATTTCGATTTCTTTTCCCCGTATTTATGTTTAAACGATGAACACAGATCAACCACGAACAAGTTGATCCGCAGACTCTTATGTTTTTGCGGGAGGGATTTTCCTTCGGGAAGATTATGGGGAATTGATCCATGCTTTATGTTGTTGTAGATTATCGCTCCGTTTAAGACTATTAACAGGATCCGATCAATGTCGTGACGAACGATGACGAAGGTTCGTTCCTCAATTTGTTAATTTGCATTTCTTCCTATTTTTTCCCCACATGTTCTTTGTGGGGAAACGAACAACAGATCATTGCACATCCATTCTACGACGCAACGATCCAAAATCAAAGGTTCGACATCGCAACGACCTTGTGGAGTTGCAGTGACGGTGGCTGATGACCAATCAGACCAGATCCGAAAGAGCATTCTTTGAGCATTCTTCGTGTGGGAAGATAAAAATGCATTTTCAGAGCAGATCGAAGGTCCGAAAACACTGGAAGCGGCTTCGTGGCATCAGGGTGACCAAAACCTGAAGGTTTCGTGGAGATCAGACGATTGGATCAACGTTCGAAGCAGTGCGGGAGGCGCGCCGGCGAAGAGCGCTGTTTCTGGAAATTTCCAGAATACATGGTGTGTACATCCGAAGAATACACCGTGTAGTACTGGCGGTGGCGGCTAGGGTTTCAAGGTCAGTGAAGAATCACACGGCGTTTGACCCTGGTCACACAGCATGTTGGACCTTCCCCGATGCTCGGCGTGTACTTTGGGTAGTACATGGACACGGGATGATCTACACGGCTTCAGGAGGCACGATGTGTACATCATGGTAGAGGCGACTACGTGGAGCATGGCATGTTCCCCTGGGATACATAGACATGGGATGGAGTACACAACCGTGTACTGCATCACACGGCCAGGTGAGATAAGCAGCGTGGGTCACCCCATGTGCAGATTACACGTGTCGGAGTACACAAGTTGGTGACTGTGTACGAGCACATGGCCAGAGTACACAAATCCAACCCCAGTTAGCTAGACATGGCATGAACTCCGTACTACATTCCGTGTACTATATTTTTTCTACACGACCAGACTCACGGCACGGGCCGTTGTACACGGGCAAGACCTGGGGTCGGACAACACGACGTGTATCATTTCTACACGCCGTGTACTTTTTGGAAAACGGATCGGTCCTTTTGTTCACCATTCCTTGAAAATATTTAGTTTGGATTAGTGCCCCTTCTTCTTGTTTCCCTGAGGGTCATGCATCTTTCCCTCATGCAGGATTTTGATCCTTTCAGCAGGAATTTCTGTGATAGAGTCGGGCATCCATCCGAGAGGCCCGGATCGAGATCCTCTATCCATTCCAGACCCTAGGTAGAGTCAGGCATCAACGCGACCAACTATTATAGTCATTGATCCTCTACCAATCAGGTGAATTCCATATGAGTTTTGGTATCCGTCGTGGCCCTGGTAGTGATCCTCATCTGTATATCGAGATCTTTCCCACTCTGGAGTGTGTCTCCCGTAATGAGTGATTCTATCTACCATAACTTTTACACTCATGAGTGTGTCTCCCGTAATGAGTGTAGCTATCTCTCGTGACGGTTCCTGACGAAAATCACTTCTCGGATGGGTGTCATCAGAGCTATAAGACTCGTGGAATCTGTTCTCCGAGAACGAGCGCATCACAGAATCTTCGAACAGAATCCCTTAAGGGGTTATGCGGTTGTGTGACTTTCCTCTAGACCACAGGTCTGGGTTTTGAGTATATCTGGTATGTTTTATATGTTCTGTAAACATATATTGTGCATAGCTGACTTTACCTTTACTTTGTTTTGATTGTGGTTTTTGGGGTCCTCTTCTGAGTATCGTTATATTCACCCCTACACGGGCTTTTCCCACACGTCTGGTGTCTTGTGGAGATGAGCAGCCTTTTGACAGGGTCCGGGGCGGACGAGGACAGGACCGAGCTTTCTGAGTTCCCTACAGGCTGAGGCATTCCTACATCCAAGAGCGGTAGTCCCAGTACCTTTTGAGCTTATAGGTTGGTCTTTGCAGTTTCAGACTCTTGTTTTTTTTCTTTTTGGTGGGCTTGTATTTTTGGCCCAGTTTACTTTTACAGTACTATACCTTTCATCATACTCTGATGGTTGGGTTTAGTTTTATGCATGAATTTTGTTCCTTAGTGTTTTACATTTTAGCATTTGTGGGCTTGGAGATGTTTGTGTGTCTACAGGTACTTAGGAAATGCCACCCATGTTTGTGATATGCCTACTCGGTGCTAGTCACCAGCCCCTGGCCTATTGGAGGTGGGCATGGGGAGTCACAGTATGGGACCCACTGGGACGGGTCGTGAAAGAGTGGTATCATAGGTGGTCGGTTCTACCATAGGACCAATTGTCTGTGAGTTTGGTTTGGTGCAACAGTGTGAAGTGTTTCGAGTTTGGCTTTCATGCCAAAGACCCCAGTGTTTGTGCGGCAGCCGACATATCCATACACCAGGACTCGGATAACCTGCTTTTCGACACGGTTCACGAAAAAACTAGTTGCGGGGAAATAAAAGGTACATGCATCTAATAGGAATGAGTTGTGTTTTCCATGTCCTTGGTGTAATCTATCCAGATATACTAATTGACTATGACACATCTTGTTTCCTTACAGGATGCCTCTGCGACGCATACCCTCTTGGATTCAGTAGCACGATCACGAGGATGACCCCCTCAGTGAAGAGGATTTGATAAAGGGACGAGCTACCCAGGCATTGACACCAGGCGGTGCACCTATTATACCACCACCAGTGGAGCAGCCAGTGGTACCTGTAGTACCGACCAGTGAGGAGTGCAGGCTTAGCCCACTACATGAGTTCCAGAGACAAAGTCCCCTCAGGTTCCGAGGTGAGCTCGACCCTCAGGTGGATGAGGACTAGCTTGAGGTGGTGACCAAATTTTTCGGTCAAGTGAGGACACCAGCAGACCAGATGGTGATCATATGAGCGAGCCTTCTTCAGGGTTCGGCATGACGATGGTGGATTCTGACCACAGAGACTCACAACGAGGAGACTCTTTCGTGGATGGAGTTCGAGTGACTCTTCAGAGAAGATTTCTCTCCGATTATGCTAAGATATGTGCACATCCAAAATATTCTTCAGCACTAGTATGGAATTATGATGGTGGATGACTATTCATCGAGGTTAACCAACCTCTCCATGTACTCGATGGATATGGTTGGGGATCAGTACTTCAAGTCTCGGACCTTCGAGCGATGTCTATGGAGAGACATCCAAGACAGTTTCGTGCCTCTATGCATTTAGACTTATGCCGGAGTGCTCGAGTGGGCCTTGGTGATCGAGAGATTCTTGGAAGAGTAGAGACAGCCGCCGGAAGTCAGTACCAGGCAGATAGGTGCGGAGACAAAGGCAGCAGGGACTCGATGTCTGACGCAGGGATCTCGACGTGGGAGACATCATAGGAGGACCCAGGACGGGGGATCGATAGTCCAGGGCTCTTAGGCTGGATCCAGTCAGCCTCGGGAGAAGCGATGCTATGCATGCGACGGTAGGGGACATCTCACTAGAGATTTCCCGACTCATCGAGCTACTGATAGGGAAGTGGTGGATGGACCACTGAGGCAGAGGCAGAGAACGGGGCAGGAAGATCCTCCAGGAAACGGACGTGGCAGAGGAGCAGGGAGAGCTGCAGGTGGTGGAGGACGCTTCGACTTACTTCTATCACCACCCCCAGGAGGTCCACACTAGGCTCAGGAAGCTGGGGGATAGGGACGGGGACAACTGCATGTAGTCGAGGCATACGACCCATTGGCTCCAGGGATGATTCGAGGTGTGATATGTGTCTTTTCTACCTTAGATATCATATTCATAGACACAAGTACCAGTTATTCCCTTATAGCCACATGTCTTGTACAAAACCTCGAGATTCTTTTAGAACCGTTGACTAGATCCTTACACTTGGAGACACCTACGGGAGGAGACTCGACGATCACACACCTTTGCAGAGAGTGTGATCATTCCCTTGGAGGCGAGAGTTTCTATTGGAACATATCGGTGGTAGCGTCGAGACCTTACGACGTCATTCTTGGTATGGATTGGTTATCTTCGGTCCTTTCCTAGATTGACTGTTTTAGGTTTAGGGTGCGGTGTGTCCGCCGTGATGGAACGAGGTTTTCCTTTGTCAGAGGAAAGGAAACCTAGGAAGCGCAAAATGGGCTCATGCATAGGAGGGGGAAGCCTTTCACTCATGAGTTGGCTAGCATTACCCTCGGAGTAGTGGATGTTGGGAGCTCTCAGTTCCCAGCAGTGGTGGTGGAGTATGAGGACGTCTTTCCAGAAGATGTTTCATGGTTACCTCCCTGCTGGGAAATTGAATTCTACATCGACTTACACCCTAGTACAACTCTGATTTCCTCATCGGCATATCGGATGGCTCCCACAGAGCTTCACGAGATGAGGGTGAAGTTGGAGGATTTGAAGAGCAAGGGTTTCGTGAGACCCAGTGTCTCCCCCTTGGCGGATCTAGTCTTGATTGCCAAGAAGGTAGATGGGAGTCTGAGGTTGTGCGTGGATTACCATTTCCTGAACAAGGTTACAGTGAGGAACAAATATCCACTGCCGAGAATTGATGACCTCTTCAATCAGTTAAGAGGGGCACAGTGGTTCTCGAAGGTTGACCTTCGATCAGGCTATCACCAGCTACGAGTGCAGGATGAGGATATACTGAAGATGACTTTTTGATGTCGCTTAGGTCACTATGAGTACTTGGTGATGCCCTTTGGCATGACTAATGCCCCCGAAATGTTCATGGGGTTGATGAATCGGATATTCCAGCCGTACTTGGACCGATTCATAGTGGTCTTCATCGATGACATCCTTGTGTACTCGGAGTCAGAGGAGGAGCAAGCGAGACACCTACGAATGGTTCTGAACATACTTCGGGAGCACAAGCTTCATGGAAAGCTCTCAAAGTGTCAGTTCTGGATTCGAGAGGTCTACTTTATAGGACATGGCATCTCATCAGATGGAGTAACTATGGACCTAGCCAAGGTGGAGGCTGTGTTAGAATGGGAGCCACCTCGGAGCGTGACGGAGGTGCGAAGCTTCCTTAGGTTGGCAGGGTATTACCAGAGATTCATTCCTGACTTCTCCTGGATATCAGCACCGATGACAGCCTTGACCAGGATGGGAAAACCCTTCGTGTGGAAAAAAAGTGCCAAAAGGCTTTCGAGAAGTTGAGACAAAGTTTGACAAGCGCCCCAGTCTTGAGATTTCCTGAAAAAGGTGTCGAGTACGTAGTTTTCTGCAACGCATCAGGGACCGGGCTCGGCTGTGTCCTGATGCAGTGGCATGTAGTGATTACTTATGGTTCGTTCCAGCTTATGCCACATGAGCAGAACTATGCGACCCATGATCTCGAGTTGGCAGTGGTAGTCTTCACATTAAAGATGTGGCAACACTACCTTATGGGAGAGCGGTATATTGTCTACTCTAACCACAAGAGCCTCAAGTACATCTTATTACAGAAGGATCCAAATATAAGGCAGAGACGTTGGATAGAGTTCCTCCAGGACTATTATTTCCAGATCATCTATACTCCTGGGAAGGGGAACAAGGTGGCGGTTTCTCTTAGAAGAAGGTCGAGCTCACAGTTTTTGAGTGATGAGACACATCAGTTAGCCGTGTTAAAGTTATCCTTCATGGATGGAGAGGATACTACTTACCTACAGTCGATGGTTGTCACCCCTCCACTCTTACAATGAGATAGGGAGGCACAACTTGGGTATGACGACTGTGTGGCTTTATGTGCTCAGTTATCCACATGACCTGCTCCTGAGGGGTATTCGCAAGGTGGGGAGCACATACTTATTTTTAGAGGATACATTGTTGTTCCAGTGGCGTTCCAGGAGGTGGTCCTGAGGGAGTTTCATACATCCCCTTTGGCGGTACATCCTGGAGTGGAAAAGATGTACCAGGATCTACGAAGACAGTTCTGGTGGTCAGGCATGAAGAAGGTAGTAGCAGAGTTCGTTTCTTGATGCCTCACATTCCAGCAGGTGAAGGATGAGCACCAGGTTCCAGCGGGATTAGGTGAACCCTAGAAGTCCCAGAGTGGAAGCGGGATGGAATATCAATGGGCTTCGTGATGGGCTTACCATGGATGTCCATGGGTCATGATTCCATCTGGGTGATTTTTTATCGACTCACCATGTCGGCCGACATCCTAGCTATAAATGAGCAGAGTTCCATAGAGAGCTTGGGATGCCTCTATGTGTAGGAGATAGTTTGTCTTCATGGTTTCCCCATGACAATAGTCTCAGACCGAGATGCCTGCTTCACAACCCGGCTGTGGAAGATATTACAAGAGGCTTTTGGGACTCAGCTACACCTGAGCACAACGTTTCATCCCCAAACGGATAGTCTGATAGAGAGGACCATTCAGGTTCTGGAGGATATGTTGCAGGACTGTACCATGGACTTTGTACGTAGTTGGGAGTACCACCTACCACTGGTGGTGTTTGCGTACAAAAAGAGCTACCACTCCACCATCGGTATGGCACCATTCGAGGCCTTGTATGGGAGACCCTGCCAGTTACCGCTTTGCTGGACCGACCCCAGGGAGTCAGCACTCATGGGTCCAGAGTTAGTGTGAGCTACCACAGAGAAGGTGCAGGTCATCCGAGAGCAGATAAAGACTGCCCAGAGCTGGCAGAAGTCTTATGCTGATAGGCGACAAAGACCATTGGAGTTCGAGGAGGGAGAACACATCTTTCTTCGGGTCTCACCTCGACGAGGGTTGCAGAGATTTGGCTGAGGCAGCAAGATATCTCCGAGTTTCATCGGACAATTCCAGATTCTATGCATAGTTGGCGAGGTGGTGTACCGCCTAGCTCTAACACCATAGTTGCGTCGGGTACATGATGTCTTCCACGTGTCGCAGTTGAGGAGGTACGTGCATGACCCATCGCACGTCATCGACTAGGGCAAGCTGGACATCAAGGATGGAGTGACCATTGCTGAGTACCAGGTAGAGATAGAGGATCGGCAGGAGAGGATCCTTCATGGGCAATCGATTCCCTTGTTGCGCATTCGGTGGCAGCACGGGAATCTTCAGGAGAGCACGTGGGAGCAGGAGGCTTAGATCTGTGCCCAGTACCCTTATCTTTTTGAGTATCCCTCATTTTGGCTTTTTGGGGACATAAAGCCCCAAGGTGGGGAGAATATAATGTCTCTGATTTTTCTATTTATTATTTTAAATATTATATGGAATTATTTCGAGACTGGGCATGAATGCGGCACATCATTCCGAGCTCTAGTGATCCCGGAATGGTGGTTTGAACTTTTTTTATGTAATGTGATTCAACGCTTGTGCGCGGTTGTGGATGTTTCTAAACGGATGCCCGGATTAAAAATCTGAGGCACTGTTGCATCCGGGATGATGACTTTGCCTAAGAACGACTCTAACCTCGACCAGCACAGGTCGTCTGCAATGTTTAATTTTGGGCTTTTTAAAAAGGGGAAATACTTTAGAAGGAATAAAATAAATTAATGATTTATTTTATTATTTTAAAATGTTTCCTTTTTTTAGAAAAACCTAATATTCCCCTATAAATGCATCCTTATGGAAAATTCACTGGGTTAGCCTCATAACCCTGTGAGTTTAGAGAGAGAGATTTCTCTTGGTGCTTGGGCGGAGGAGGACGCGTTGGCAAACGAAGATGGATCAAAATCAAGAATCGTTGTGCCGATGTTGAAGGATCACGACGACAACAGTAGCACGACACCTTCATCAATGATCAATCCTTTTGAAAGGTAGGGGTTTTATTTCGATTTCTTTTCCCCATATTTAAGTTCAAACGACGAACGCAGATCAACCACGAACAAGTTGATCCGCAGACTCGTACGTTATTGTCGGAGGGATTTTTCTTCGAGAATATTATGGGGAATTGATCCATGATTTATGTTTTTTTTGATTCTTGATCCATTTAAGACTATTAATAGGAGCTGATCAATACTGCGATGAATGAATGTGGAGGTTCGTTCCTCAATTTCATTATTTGGATTTCTTCCTCCTTTTTCCCCGTGCGTTCTTCGCGTTCTTCATGGGGCGACGAACAACGGATCTTTGCGCATCCGTTCTGCAACGCAACAATCCCAAATTAAAGGTTCGACATCGCAACAACCTTGTGGAGGTGCAGAAACGATGGCGGACTACAAATCAGACCGGATCGGAAAGAGAGTTCTTCGAGCATTCTTCGTACAGGAAGATTAAAACGCATTTTTAGAGCCGATCAAAGGTTTGAAAAAACCAAAAGCGGCTTCGTGGCATCAGGGAGACCAAAACTTGAAGGTTTTGTGGCGATCGGATAGCTGTATTAACGTTCGGAGCAGCGCAGGAGGCGAGCCAGCAAAGAGCATCATTTCTGGAAATTTCCAGAATACATGGCGTGTACATCCGAAGAACACGCCGTGTAGTACTGGCTGTAGAGGCTAGGGTTTCGGGTCAGAGAATAATCACACAGTGTGTGACCATGGTCACACAATGTGTTGGAACTTCCACGAAGCTAGGCGTGTACTTTGGGTATTACACGGACACAGGATGATCTACACGGCTTCAGTCCGCACGACATGTACAGGTTGGCAGAGGTGGCCACGCGGAGCTCGGTGTGTATCCCGGGGATACGTGGACACGGGATGGAGTACACGACTGTGTTGTACATCACACAGCTAGGTGAGGCCAGCAGCGCGGGTCATCCCATGTGCAGATTACATGGGTCGGAGTACACGGGTTGGTGACTATGTATGGCCACATGGAAAACGTAAACGGAGCCAACCCCAGTTACCCATACACTACATGTACTCCATACTACATTCCGTGTACTTTGTTTTTTCTACATGACCAGCCTCACAACACTGGCCGTTGTACACAGGCAGTACCTGGGGTCAGACAACACAGTGCATATCATTTCTACACACTGTGTACTTTTTGGAAAATGGTTTGGTCCTTTTGTTCACCGTGCCTTGAACATATTTCTTCTGGGTTATTGCCCCTTTTTCTTATTTCCCTGACGGACATGCATCTTTCCCTCACGCAGGATTTTCATCCCTTTAGCAGGACTTTCTATGATAGAGTCAGACTTCCATCCAAGAGGCCCGGATCGAGATCCTCTATCCATTCCAAACCCAAGGTAGAGTCAGGGATCGACATGAACATCTCTACCAGGCATTGATCCTCTACCTAGAATGTGAATTTTGGATGAGTCGCGGTATAAGCCACGACCTTGGTAGTGATCCTCATCTATGTATCGAGATCTTTCCCACTCAGGAGTGTGTATCCCGTAATGAGTTCTTCAATCTACCGTAACTTTTCCACTTAGGAGTGTGTCTCCCGCAATGAGTGTAGATATCTCTCTTGACGGTTCCCGACGAACAGCACTTCTCGGACGGGTGTCATCAAAGCTATAAGTCTCATGGAGTGTGTTCTCCAGGAACGAGCGCATCACGGAATCTTCGAACAGAGTCCCTTACGGGGGTATGCAGTTGCGTGACTTGTCTCTAGACCACGGGTCTGGGTTTTGAGTATATCAGGTTTGTTTTATATATTCTGTAAACATATACAATGCATAGCTAACATTACCTTTAATTTGTATTAATTTGTTGTTTTCGGGGTCCTCTACTGGGTATTGTTATACTCACCGCTGGACGGGCTTTGCCCGCACGTCTTTTGTCTTGTGCAGACGAGAAACCTTTTGACAGATTCCAGGGAGGACCAGGACAGGACCGAGCTTTCTGAGTTCCCTACTGGCTGAGGCGTTCCTACGACCACGAGCGGCAGTCACAATACCTTTTGAGCTTACTAGTTGGACTTTGCAGTTTTAGACTCTTGTTTGTTTTATTTTTGGTGGGTTTGTATTTTTGGCCCAGTTTACTTTTATAGTACTCTACCTTTCATCATACTTGGATGGTTGGGTTTAGTTGTATGCAAGCATTTTGTTCCTTAGTGTTTTACATTTCAGCATTTTTGGGCTTGGAGAGGTGTGCATGGGTATAGGTACTTAGGCAATGCCTCCCATGTTTGTGATATGCCTACTTGGTGCTAGTCACCAGCCACTGGCCTATTGAAGGCGGGCTTGGGAAGTCACAGTGTGGGCCCCACTGGGACGGGTCGTGACTAGGAATATTCCAGCTGTTTTTCTTTTTAGTTGTACCTATTTTCATTTCCTTGTACTTTACTGTTGGGCTTGTATTTTCGGCCCCTTTCCATTCATCAATTTATTTTGTATATATATTTACTTTTGTTTACTTCCAGTTGCATACTATGTTGTTTTTTTTACTTTTTAAAGGAAATTCCTTCCCTTACTATCAGAATTATGCATTTGGTTCTAGTTAGTAGCCCATGGCCTATGGAAGGTGGGCTTGGGGTAGTCACAACACGGGCCCCGAGGATGGGTCATGACATGGTAGTCCACTTGTACGCATGAATGCAATTATTATTTATCAATTAATGGAAATGTTAGAAAAAATGGATATATTATATTTATAAAAATAATAATGTTTAAAAATAAAATATATATATATATATACAAAATCTATAATTATATATAACTTTTAATATGGGTGATGAAGAAAATTACATTAGTTCATGAGCTAGTAGTCCTCTGTACACATGAAGAATGGTATCATATCCCATTTGATAGAAGAGGATATAGATTTTGGATATTGCATTTATGTTATTACAATTTTTTGTATGGAATATTCTGCTTTCATTACTTCATTAGGGTTTAATAGATCTTATGTATTTAAAATAATAATTAAAATGAACATTCTTAGGTAAAATATATATCTATTCCTATGAAAATAACTTTATAATTGAATCTAAAAACATTGTACGTTCCATTTCTTATCAAATAAGACCCTCTAAGAATTGGGGATGGATTTTAGGAATGGATTGTTTTTGGTAAAGGCTATAAAAAAATAATTTCGTTGTGTTGATAAGAGAGTATAAAGGATTTTCCTTTATATAGTGAGGAAGGAAAAGCCATGAAATTTTTAAAATTATTGAAATATATTAATGTCTTTCTAAAAAATAATGGCTTCAAAAGTGACCTTTTTTAAATATATTATTCGATAGGAAAAACATATTGATATTAAATAATATTTATACTTTTTTTAGGCCATTTTAATTATTATCACGTTAGTTTAACCCTAGATAAATATTTTTTATCATTGAAAATTACTACATTTTTTACAGTTTTTACTATTATTTCTAATCATTATGTCAAAAAACTAAGTTTAAATTATTTAATAATATTTGTTATGTTGAATTAAAATTTCATGTAATTTTTATGAAATTCAATTAATATAATATTCTGTAATTTAAAAGAATATTAAACCACCAAAATAAGACAAAAAACGATTTTTATAAAAAATTCCTTTTTATATAAAAAAGATGTTGTTTACAAAATTAAAATAAAATTTTAACTCCAATAAAATTTAGTAATTTTTTTTCAATGAAAATTAACTAATTAAAATTCTAATAAATTCTAATAGAAATATTAATTTCTAATCACTTAAAAAGAACATATATTTTTTTGATAAAATTTAATATTTTTCAATATTAATTGAAAAATCATTTTTTAGAATTTTCTCAAAAATTAATCCTAATATAATGTTGAAATTAAAAATTAGTTAAATAATTCTAAATTTTTGAAATAAAATTTGATAATTTTTTTAAAAAATATTTTATGCAAAACCATATTATGCCTGAAAACAAAATGCCTTTCAAAAAACACTTCTTTGTATGGATAGAAAAATTACATAATATTAAAATAATAAACATTAATCTATAAATTGTTTTTAATGGATATTAATATTGAATGAAATTAATTTAGTATTTAAATTACTTTTTTTTAAGAATTGATTTTTATGAAATAATTATGAAATAACCATTCATTTCGTAAGAAAATCACTAATATGATTTTATTTCATATCTTGTCATCAACTTTAATGTTTAAAAAATAATTAGTAGATTTTGAAACATTGTAAAAAAATATATGATATAAATTATAGTAAAAATAATGATAATGAAATGCTCAAATTTTGAATAATAACAAATAATAACCCCACTTTAAGAAAATTGTAAAAACAACCAATAATATAAACACCTAATGTGGGTATATATTTAAATACTAGTAGATATGCATGTAATAATTATTATAAATGAATATAATTTATATTATAATGTATAAATATTGTTACAAAATTATATATTAATATTTTTGGTTTATTATTGAAATGGATGAAGTGCATCGTTGTGATTAAAGAGTAAAGGTAAGGGGTTCCTGGTCTCAAATTCAATTTCATGAGACCTATTTCTCTATGTGTAGAGTTATACCTCCAATATGATATTATTAAAAAAATAAATATATTTCACTAGTTATATGGTTTTTTATTATCCATGTAATGTAATATCTTCAAATGTATTTTTATTAAATGATTCCGATGTTGAAAGTGGTTTTTATAAATGTTACTAAAACTGTTAAGGTTTAATTATATATCTTAATTTCAAAAAGAGATTTCCTTTGAAGGGTAATCGAATTAGGTAATTTCTATTATTTATATAAAACACAAAATTTCCCATTTGTATTCCTTGGGTCTCATATGTTCCTATTACATTATATTTTCATTTGAATAATATTTTACGTGATCCATTTTGTGTAAGAGAAACTGACCATGACTCAAATATTTTAAAAGGAGTCCCTATTCTTCCACGTCAAAATTCATTTTATTTTTTTAAAAAAAATGAACATATATATTCCAAAATAATTGATGAAGGCCTTTTTTAGTAATATTTAATTCATCATAAACATTGATGGAAATTTTTAATGTTTTTTATAGAGGTGGATTTCATAATATTGTAAAATGAATCTCTTGTTAACATTTTTGGTGAAAATTTATTTCTTATATATTTTTCATTACCTATCATAGAGGCTTTCCATGAATTATTAGATTTATAAAATAATTATTCTCTTTTATATGTAAAATATATCAATTTAAATAAATTAAAAAATCATGTGGATGTATATTTTCCAAACAGATTATTTGTACTTCCCCATAAATTTTTTTTCAAGTAAATCTATATCAATTGGCAAACATTATGCAAAATTTGGGATATAATTTTAATGTAATGATTAAAATTAATAATATAGATAAACTATATTGATTATTTCCAATATATAAGAATGATCTATAATTTCCATTTTCTTTTGTAATCATTCACTATTTTTATCCTATTTTTTCATCCAATGAATTTCCATTATCAATACCTTATTTATGAAACATATTTTAAATGGTGTTGACATAGTGGTATTGCATTCGGTAATTTAGAGAAATTATTGACATAACAAAATACCCTATATTTGTATGTTTTAAATAAATTATTCCCCATTTTCTAGATTAAATGGTACATTCTAAAAATGATACTTAATTCCCTCAGATACCCATTTTTTTAATGGAATAATCATGTTATGAATTTTAAATTAATTCATTATGTGAATCTATATAAATCCCATTTCCCTGAGTTGTTTATATTATAAATGTAAAATACTATCTTTTGGAATGTTTTATTTAATCCATTATGATTCCATTGGATAATTATGAAGTTATATGTCATATATTTTAATTTTAACTCCAAATTATATATGATGAAATGTTGGGTTTTGTACCACCCTGAAATACATTGATTTAATGTTTATTTAACACGATATAATTATTAAAAAGTATATTTTTGTTACACATAAACGTTGGAAAATATGGCATGGTAAAATAATGTAATGTTACCTATATAAATGTTTATTCCTAATAGGAAAGATGTTTTATAGATTTATGATTATTCATAGGATTATGTTTCTCTTTTACACATCATGTTTATTCCCTCACTATTTTGATTATTTTATTCTATTATGTTATGGTGTGTTCCATTATTTATGACCAAATATTTATTTGGTTTAATTTTCATATGTATTTTGATTATTCTCATATTATAATCTAATTCAATGTTTCGATCAATAAATGTTTTCACTTTTGTTAACTATTACTGAGCATATGAGCTTGAACCATTTTATAGTTTTAATTTCATATTATATGAATAAATGTAATTTATAATTGGTTTCTAGAAGGGTATATTATTAGATGAATTTTTTGGTAGTTTATTAAGATCTATTATAGATTGATAATTTTATTATACATTGGAAAAATTTCCATTAGTTTTAAAAGGAGATGAGTTTTGTCAGAAATGTTTTTTCATAATTCTATAAAACCTTAAGAACAAAATGTATTATAAAATCAATTTAATGATATTTATTATTTATTCGATGTAATATATATAATTATTCCTTCAGGATATTATATTTTTTATCATATTAGAGTTTAAATAACATTGTAGATTAATATTACATCAGTTGTGGATCAATTGGGAGTTAAAATTGTAAAACAATTGTTAATAAATAGACATTAATTATAATTTTGAACATATAAATGAAATTTTAGATTTATTGAGTGATATTTAGGGGACTATGATAGGTTAACATTATAAAAAATCCTTGTGATATGTTTAAGGTATAATCATATTCATTGTAAAAAAATAGAAATGTTATAGAAGTGGAGGTTGTGATGTTTTCATTGAAAAAACTACATGGGATGGATTAAAGAAGTTGATGAATGTTGTAGAACATATCAACCAATTAATTATAACACTAAAATTATCATATTTAGGTATTAACTCAAATATCAAATTGTTCACGAAAAAAGTCCTAACTACATAGAAGGATTTACACCCACGAGGTACATGCATTGATCAATCAAATTCTACTTATGAACTATTATTATAGATTTTTTTTCTATTATTGGTTTACAAAAAGTGGTATGAGATAAAACAATGAAATGTAACAATGGTTGAACCTAGATTTATAGGAAAACCCATGTATAACATTATTGAAATGAATGTTTCATAGGTTCAATTGATGGTGTCATTTAAAAGCATATCTTATGATTGTGAATTGATATTTATATACTATGACAATATCATAAATGCTTTTTAGTATTATAATGAAACATGATCATGAAGATGAAGGAGAGAATGTTCTATATAAAAAATAACCATGTGTATTATAATGGAGAATAATTACATAATAAAATGGTTCTGAATCATAGAATATTCTTATTATGGTGGAAAAAACTGAGTTCCCTAGACTTACCTTAGGTAGTGAGGTGGATAACATGACCAAAATTAATTCATAACAATCATACAATTTTCATCAGTTAGTGGTATTTATCTCTAGTATTCTGTCATATTCAAAAATCTCAAATGGTTTTTTGAAACATATAATCTTTTTTTAGTGGCTCTTCAATAATCATTTTAAAAAATATATTTAAATGATTATGTAATGTTGAAAAGTGTATTAATGAAAAGGTAATATTGTTGGGGATAATTACTGAAGATCACATGATTAAGGGATTAATAAATTTTAGGATTAAAATAAACATGGTGTTGAGGTAATAAATTCTTGGTATATTTTGATAACTATTAGTTAGATATTATTGTAATTTATTATCGATTTAATTAAAAAGTAATTCATGATAGTTTTTGGGATTTTTATCTATGTTTTAGGAATGCAATATATAGTTACTATTTTATAACATTATGAACTGGTTATTAACACATTTAGGGGTTAAAATTGAGTGATTATTTGTAAAAATATCTCATCCTATAGTTGTTTAATGTTTTAGATATTAAAATCAATGTTTTTATAGGTATATCATGAATAATATAAATTTTATTATATATATTATATACTATATGATTGTTGGAAAAATCGATTTTTCTGAAGATTCATAAGTTACTAGGTATAAAATAATAATATAGAGTAGATGTAATATTAGAAGTTATATCATAAATTAGGAATATGTAATGATTACAATAACATACTATCATTATTTAGGTGTAATTAAAAATTATAGAAGCCATATTATTAAATGGTAGAATTAATTTCCTCATCTTTCTAGAAAGATTAATCTTTTTGTAAATCGTATGTTTAAAATTTTAAACTATTGTTTCTATTTTTTATAGGAATGTAAATTTATTATAAAATTATTAATAAAATATTTGAATTAAATAAAAATAATAATTACCCATTAATAAGTGGAACATATAAGAAAATAACATAAAACATTGTATTGTTCCCCATAAATTATTACTCCATTGGGAGAAAATATATTGATTAAATTTTAATAATTCAATAGGTGTAAATATTTAAAAATTAATAAAATAATTATGAATTGAAAATATATTTTATCATATTCATTATTTAGGATCCACATTATCCAGCGAAACATGTAATATAGAGGATCACCATGAAAGAAGAAATAATTATGAAAAAAATATAATATTATGTAATAATTATACCTTGTGAAGTGATAATGTTATGAATAGATGATTTCATATGTATATATAGGAATATAATAATTCAATATCATATATGATCCTTAAAAATATGTCCATTATAAATAGTGCCATTGAAACTATGAATTTAGTGACATCCAAAGTAAAGACTGAATAATACATTTTCAAATTTATCAATATTTGTGAATAAAATATTAATTTTACTTTAAAGGGGATGCTATGTTCAATGGCGTACCTGATACACAACAAAGGGTTTCTTTGAAAAAATATGTTGCCCAAAACATTGAGTTATACTGAAAAATAATAATATAATATTATTTCAAATGGTAGTTAACACCTAGTATTGTATTGGAGGGAATTAATAGAACAAACTACAATATGATTATGAATGATTGTGAAATGTTTTTACATTTACCCAATGAAAGATATAGGCTTAAAATGTGAATGAATCTAATTTTAAGTATAATTACTCTAATATTCATTAAAGGGTTGATTTACTGCTTTTTGATGGAGAACCCTATTTAAATCTAGTTTCGGTCACTTTTAAATGTTTGATTTAGAAAAAATAAAATTTTTCTTTAGGACCGGGACATCAAAATTTACTTTTTTTCAATTTTTGGTATTTTTCTGATAAAATTCAATTTTTAATGAATAGTGGAAAATATTTTATTTAATTCAAAATGGACATTTAATATAATTTATAAATTGGGATAGAATACCTTTTTAATTGGTTTTAAACTGTAATTAGATTATATTATTACCATTTAATCCAATTATGGTCATTTCCAGTAATTTCACATTGAAATTGGACATAAAAACTATTAATCTTTTAATAGTTATTATTTCAAAAAAATACGCTTTTTTGTATTGAAAATGGAAATTACTTTTAAATTAATTAATGAAACATATATGTTATGAATTTCTTAAAATAGAATTCATTTTTTAATTCAGAATATACAATATATCTTAGGCTGATTTTTTTGTATTTTTCTGAAAGCCTATAAATTTTGTTGAATAGTGAAAAATTGAATGGTAGTTAAAAAACCAAATTTTTCATTTAAATGAAATTTTACCACGTCTGTGAAATGAATTTCAAAAATATAACATGAATGGTTGTTATTATTTTTTAAAATGTGGTTCAATAAGTTGAAAATATTTTTTTTGTGAGTAGTTACTTTTGACTTTTATTTACCACGGTTAAAGGTAAATATGGTAATTCATATTAAAAATAATATTATAATAATATTAAATTACCATAATATTTGTGATAATCATATTAGATAATACCTTTTCAACCATGGGAATCCTTGGGTCGATTTTAGGACCCCGTGGAGCCACTTAAGAGTGATAATGACACTTCATATTAATTTATTTAATGTAAAGACAAATATGACATAAACATATATCTATTAGTAAATCAATTATTACATGGGGTTATATAAGTTATCTCTTAGAATATAAATATTAATTTGAATGAAAAAAAATCCTATATCATGGTATTTTAAACAAACATACATCAAATAAATAAATTTATTTGTGGCACAATAATGATACAGTGCTTACATCATTTATGAATGATTTAAATAAAAAAGATTATAAAGATTAAAAAATTATCAAAAACCTTTCCAATAATTAATGGATGATTTTATTTAGAAAAATATTCATCTTATCTTTGACTTTAATAAGTTTTGGTTCATTAGAAATAGAATATCATTATATAATTAAATAATATTTTCAAACTTTCCTAATGATCCCATCCCCCATTATAAAAAGCCATCAACTCTAACAAATTCCTCACAACTCTAAATCCCCTTAGATCATCCAAAATCTTAACAAATTATATCTCATGATCCTTATATTCCATCTATAATCCTCACCTTATATATAAGCCACTTCATGAAATCCTTTTTGTTCAAACTAAAGGGAGTTACCCGATTTAAAGGTAAGTCTTCTCTTAATTTTTTTTATTTGTATTCTCCAACACATTAAAATATCTTTATTCCTTTATTTTATAAAAAAACCAGTATCATAAATATTCTAGTATTATTTTAGGATTAGTATTCAAACTGAACTTACTCACACCTACATATAATGGGTAATGAACATACTGTTTCTGTGGATGACGAACTACTGCATCATGAAATGATGATTGTTCAAAATTATCCTACCACCTATTATAGTGGTCATTATGATGGTACATTATTTATATGTGCTATATATTATATTTATATTGTCACTATTTTTTTTATTTTTCATTTATATGATACCTTTATGGTTTCCAAAAATCGGTAAACATGATAATTTCATTTGAAGAAGTGCGGACTACCGCCCCCTTAAAGTGATATGAGTCATTCGTGGAATTAATGGGACATATAAAAGATGTAGTTAATGTAATTATATGTTATATTATACTGGAATTATAATATACCTATGTATCATTATATTTTCAATCAATTAAAATATGAAATAGACATGAAAGGGGCGTTCATGCATACATACGACTTACTGTCTACATGAATGGTGCATTTCATTTCTTGCCTCCAAATGTTATGTAATATTATATATATATATAGGATATATATGATATATATGATATCTAAATCATAAATACCATTATGGATATAATATAATTCTGACCACATGAATAACTTGTAATTATATTAAGTTCATTTTTGACTCAAGTTCCAAATATAAACAAAACAACCATTATTTACATAAATGATTACATAATGTTTATTACATGGTAATAAGTGATATTAAAGGAATACTAATCCTGAATAAGTATCTTATTCTCGTAGAAATTGACTATAGCTCATTATACATGAGATTAAAGAAAAAATGTGTCATGTTAGACACGACTTAAGGGAATTTCGTAAACCAATTTCGATTCTTTGGGATGATCATCACTTTCATCTTTATGTCATTATTTGATTATGTGAGAAATGAATTTTTATATATTATCATGTGTTTAAACTTTCTTTATGTGTGGTTATTATGATTACACATAATCAAACTATTTTATTTACAAAATGATATTTGTAATGGACTTCATCTCAATCTTCTTTCATTGAGACATCCTTTGAATTACACATGACTTTATGTTACACGGTGTATAAAACTAATTTAAATTTAATTTCATTCTAAAGGAATATTTTCTTTATGAAGCATTTTACTAAACAACAAAATTAATGTTTCTTTTTAACGTACGTGGTGAAAACTACCTTTGCACCGCGAGTATTATTTGATATTTGGCTTCCTTAACAAGCCATAGTGTTTTTAATGGAAAATAAATATCATATACTCTTTTATGTATTTTGTAATTGAAAATTGATTTGATATTATATTTTTATATCAATATATTTATATGATATATTTTTATTATAATGTGGAAATTTTATCATTCCTTTATGTTTGTTTTATGTGTCATGAATATGCTAGGGTTCATGGGAATTATTTACATATAAGGGTGGTTCCATGATAAACCAAGGAAGGATGTGCCCAAGATAGCTCTCCAATGCATTGGGTAACATGACAGAGATAAATGTTAATGTTTCTACTAAAATATTTTGGGAATATACTATGATTAGAATTCCAACATAACTCTCCATATAGTTGTGATACCTACAATGTAAGTATGTTATGTATTCCAAAAGTTACCTTTAGGATTTGTGATTACAATGTGTTATTCATAAATATTATGATTTCCTGATGGATGTTAAAGAACTTATGTTATGTATGTATTGATCAAATAATTTTTTAATTCATTATTTTATAACCTGTACTGAGTTTTTTATTCTCATCCCATTTTTTGAAATGTTTTTCACAAGACATAAAGATAAATATGGTCGAGGATTGGATAAAGCAAAATTCATGCTCTCAAAATCATGGATGTATACATGACTCTTTTTAAAGAGTTTTTATATTATGAATAAAATGGAAACAGAGTAGAAGTTTATAATTTTTAATTTTTGGGATGTAATGTGATAGTTATTTCCATATTACATAAATTTCTAAACCTGAAATGATCATAAATGTGAATTATTCTTTTAATTCTAGACTATGTAATGTATTACGACTAGGTCCTTATAGTTGGTATCAAAGGTCAATTTAGACAACTTTAGGAGTTAGAATATAGTTAAATTAAATTCCATAGATTAATGGTAATATTGAAACGATATAGTATTTTCATATTTCCATGTTACCTTGCATAAGATATTTCTGTGCTCAAAATGGTTTTCCGTAGAGGAAACAAGGAAGCTTTGATGGGAAGACACCAGGAGGAAGACAACCATCCAAATAAAAAACCTGAGATATTCGGAATTAGAACTGAATAGTTTGTTTTATTGATGCCCCAGTTGACTTAGTATATAAATGGTGGTGGTGGTAACCATGGATGGGATCTTCTTGATCCACCACAGAGGAACTTGTCAGTAGTGGAGCATTTCATGATGCAACATCCCCCATCTTTAAGAGGATCATCTAACTTTGTGATAGCTGAAGGGTTGATTAAATCACTGGAGAAGATTTTTGATGTCATGGGGTGTTCATAACATTAAAAGGTTAGTCTTACTATTTACTGTTTTGAAGGTGGAGCCGATAAGTGGTTGTTGTTGTTGAAAAATACCAGGGATAGTAAAGAGATTGATGCTCTTGATTGTGATGAATTAAATGTTATGTTTCTTGAAAAATATTTTCCTAATATGGTTCAAATTATTATAGAAAATAATTATTGGAATTGAGGAAAGATAATGACTCATTGGATACTTATGAAGAAAAATGTACTTGACTGGAATGGTATATTCTAAATCTCATACTAGATCATGATACTAAAATCAACTATTTTTAATCAGGATTAAATCCAAAATATCGAAGGGATTTAACTTATAATGAGTTCAAAAGTTATGAAAATATTTTTTGATGTGTGAAGAAGTGGAAACATAGTTTTCCGATGATCAAGTCTTATTTTGTAAATAATAGAATAAGTGGTCGAGGAGGTAGAAGAAAGTGAAGAACTCTTCAAAAATGTCTGATGGTAAGAATCTTAAGTTTTCAGTTTGTAAAAATTGTGGGAAAATCATGCTGGGGAATGTCTTTTGAGTTCTAGTAAGTGATACCAATGTTCTATAATGGGACATAAAGATCGTAATTGCACTAAATATATCTGGTAAATTTTATGATGAAATAAGATTTATTGTAAGTAAAATGTTTTATGTGTAATAAAATGGGTCATTATGAAAATGAGTGTCCAACAAAGAACTCAAATGAAAGATAGAATCTAGACTACATGACGAATGATGTGGTGAAGTACCTTACAACTACTTCAGTAGATGTTGTGTCATCAAATGAAGTAGTATCAGGTACATTGTTTTCATGTTTAGATTATGCCAACGTGTTGTTTGATTCAGGTTATACACATTCATTCATTTATGAGAATTTTTCTTATTAATTGGGAATTCCATATCAAGATATGAATCCCGAATATATGGTAAAAACATTAGGGGGGAATGTTGGGACAAAAAATGAATTATAAGAACATTCCTGTCATTGTGTGGAGAAAGAATCTACCTGCAAATCTAATTGTTTTGCCTATAGTAGAGTTTTATGTTATTTTGGTTATTGATTGGATGTTTGATTATCATGCTTTGATTGACTGCAGAGATAAAGTGGTTTCTTTTTAGAAATATTTTTATTTTGTGTTCAAGAATGAACACATACTTTTGATAACATATCGGGAAGCTAAGAAAGTAGTAAAAGATAGAAATGAATGTAACCTTTCACATATTGTTGAAAACAACAAAACTGTTCGAATTAATGATGTGCCTGTGTAAAATTTTTACCTTGATGTTTTTCATGATGAGTTGTCTGGTGTCATACCTGATTGGGAAGCAGAGTTTACTGTTGACATAGTTCTTGATGCTAATACATTTCCAAAACCCCCTTATTGAATGTCTCAAATTAAACATTTAGGGATTAGCCACTAAATGAGGCTAATATTCATTGGTAATATATATAATATTCATGTTCTTTATTATTCATAAACACCATTTTAGTGTTTTACATTTTGAACATCATTTCACATTATGATTATAATACCTTCTTAAAATGCACTATTATGTGGTACATTTTTTAACATCATTTAAAGTACCCAATGATTCATCTGATTTTAATGAATATAATTATAAATATTTTAATTTGATATTTTTGGAAATTGATCTAAACATAAATATGAACATGTTTTATTCAGGGATCAATGGATAATTCATGGAGGATGATGGATATATTTGGCAATAAAAGGAAGAAATTCTGAAGGCATATTGGACACCATCCCACGGATGAGACTGTGGGGTCCAACATACAGGCCCAATGAATCCCACATATCATGGGATTCTAGAAGACATGTAGAGCGAAAAATAACTTTACAGGATCCAATTCTTATTCTGTCTCCAGGATGTCCATTTAGGCGGCCCAAGTTAGAGATAAAATTCTGGGCACGATTTTGTGGCCCAGAAAACAGCCCACCAATTACACCATATCTCTAAAACCATAACTCCTTTTTGGCTGATATTTTCAGGATGTTAGGGGACATCCGTATATTAATTTATTTTTTCTATGGAACACCCAAAATTTTCCCTCTAGAAGGTGTTTCATGCGCCTCTATTTTGTGGATGCAAGATGGATGCCTTTTCGGGTCAAGGGTGGAAAGTCTTTTCTCCCTTACTTTCCACCCACCTATGGCCTACCACAATTGATTGAGGAGACATGGACAATTGCAAGATCGACCCAAGGGATCAAAAGTTCCTATTTAAGGCAGTGGTGTTGGAGGATTAATTAATATTTGGTTGCTTTGTTCAATTGTAATGTTATGCTATGATTTTGTTGTCTGAAATTTGTCTTTCACATGTAAGTTGTTCAAATCACTTTAGTTTTTTAATAAAAGTTCTTCTTATAGAATTATTATATTGTTCTTAATATCACATTGATACCGTTGGATCAAGGTGTGAATTTATTCACACCATACCTTGTGAAATTATCACACAACGGTGGAGTGATCGTTATTTTATTGTGTTTTTTTACTTCTCAATTTCTTCCCTCTTGAGTCTACTTTCTGTTTCCATTGAAACCATGGGATCAATGGATGGATAACCCACTTATGGGTTGATCCAAGGGAGTAGAAAGGGGCTGTATTGGATGTTATTTATCACCCCATTAATGTATAATCACTTCTTTAATTGATATTTTTATTTGATGATTTTTAAACTCCATCGTCCTTGTTGAATTTAAGGCCACATGCTTCAAGTGCGGATATGAACCTTAAAATTGAAGTGCTCAAAACATTGATCCTTAAAGTGTATAGGTGATTAGTGTTAAATTGTGTAGGCATTAAATTAGTAAGTGGTGATGTTGTTTTATCTCCTTCAATGAACCCATATCAAATATAAGAAATTGAAATCATTAAAAAGGAAATACGTCCAATCCACCCCGAGCGATAACCTAGGATCAACTCATTCTTTTCAATTGAATTCAATTAAATCTATTAGTTATCATTTAAAACCATATAAAATAATCCCATGTTTTCCACTTCATAGCCAAAAAGAGTCCATAGAATGTACGTGTCTATAGGTTTCTTCATAGGTCTCTGAGGATTCGATAACCCAACCTAAACTACAAGGACCGTTCTACCTTCATCTCCTGGGTAAATTTGAGAAAGAATCAAATTTTGGTACCATTGTTGGGGACCCAAGTAAGTCATCTAAACACCTATTCTATTCTCCCCCATTTCTTATTTTCTCATCCAAATTCTCTTATCTTGTCCCTTTCTCATTTCTTTTTCTTTTGGCGCATGTGTGCTTACACCCGCAATCAATCAAACCATCTTGTCAGGGTGGATAGTCCTGAGGTTGGGGAGTCATGTACACCAAGGGAACTCTTTACATTAGATCCTAATCTTCCTAATACCCTTGAGTCATAAATTGATCCTATTTCAATGGAAGGTTTTCAAAAAAACCAACTCGTAAACCCAGGTGGGAACCAAAATGGAAACCCAAATGAGGCAGCCCCAAACTTGGGGAATGCGGTCGATCAAACCATGAATGACTACCTCACACCTTCTTGGATCAATTCCCCCTCAGGTAATAGACACAATTCCCTAGGATATTCCTACTACATCTTTAAACCCCATGTCCAAAACCACCTTCCCACATTCCATGGAATGGTGTCCGAGATGCCATACCTGCACATTAAAGAGTTCAATGACATTGTAGAAACCATGTGTCCCCCACATCAACTAGAATCTTCTAAGATGAGGATATTTCATTTTTCTTTAAAATATAGAGCTAAAAATTGGCTAAAACATTTGATACCATCATCCATAAATTCTTGGGACCAACTACAAAGATAATTATACAAAAAATACTTTCCCCACCACAAAACAATTGCACTTAAAAAGAGTATCCAAAACATTTTTGAAAAAGAGGGAGAGTCATTCTATGAAACATGGGAGAGGTTCAAAGACACTCTAAACATGGTTCCACACCATGGTTTTTCTATTCCTGAACAAGTGAGAATTTTATATGAATGTATGGGTCCGGGGAACAAACAATTCATTGACATGATGTGTAATGGAACCTTTAAAAACAAATCCCCAAATGACGCTTACGGGTATCTAGAAAGCCTTTATAAACAAAAAAAACATGGGGAACTTCAGATTATTCTGAAAAGCCACAAAAAAAATACAATAATTCATACTCTTAGAGAAGATGAAAGACTTAGGTATGAACTCGCAGCACTCTCTAGGAAGGTTGAAGAGATAGACCTTAGGAAAGTCCATGAAATCCAAACTGTTGACCCTATTTTCACAATTTGTGACAAACATGACCATAAGACAAAAAACTGCCCATCCATTCCATCCATCGAGGATGTTATTTTAGGAGGACCCCCAGTGGAAGAAAATTCCTTTAACATTCAAAAGCCTCAATACCAAAACAACTTCAATCCATGGTATAATGGCCACCTAGGCTTCTGCTGGAAAGATAACCAACAACCTAGCCAACCACAGGGACAAAATCCTTACCCCCATCAGAACTACAAATCCCATAACAAGTTCCAAACCCAACCTATCCAATACCAACAGCCACTGGTCCATTTTTACAAACCATACCACCTCCAAAATATCCCCCTGGGATAAACCAACCTACTCAAGCACCCCCCCCAAACTGTTCCACAAAGCCTACTAGAACAACTGTGCAAACAAATGGAGAGTATGAACTCAGAAGTATATTCCCTAAAACAAGAACTTCAAACCATCAAAACTGGAAAGGCACCCATGCCTACTCAAGCAGTGCCTTCCTCAACTTCAAGGGGAGAGTCATGTTGTGCTCAAACAACTCATGAACAACTAAAGTCTGTGACTATTTTAAGAAGTGGGAAATCAATTGAGAAATATGAACAACTAATTCAGAACCCACCTAAAGATTAAAACATGGATGAAAATTCAAATGAACCACAAGATCAAACTGAAGAAATTGATAACAATGTGAAAGAAACAACTATTCAACAAACAACCCCACAACCTACACCATTTCCTCAACGCATGAGGGGGAAACCCAAGACTGAACTGAATGAAACATTGAGGGAAATATTCTCACAAGTCAAGCTGAACATTCCCCTTCTCGATGCTATCCAAACCATACCTGCCTACTCAAAGTAACTTGAGGATTTGTGCACTTTTAAAAGAAATTTTTCACATAAAAACCAAATCCTTTTGGCTGCTAATGTGAGTACCACCATTCAAGGGACCGTTCCTCCTGTGTTGAAAGACCCAGGTTCCCTTACATCAATGTTGAACTAGGAGAAAGAAAAGTTTTAAAGGCCTTGTGTGACCTAGGTTCTAGTGTCAATCTCATCCCATATGTTGTGTACTGCCAGTTAGGCTTAGAAGATCTCCAACCCACATCTGTCACACTTCAGCTTGTTGATCATAGCATTAGGGTTCCAAAGGGGATTTTAAAGGACATTCTGGCAAAGGTTGAAAACTTCATCTACCCTGCTGAATTCATTGTCCTTGAAAACCATCCAAACTTAGGAAATAAGTAACAAACCCCAATCGTCCTTGGTCATCCTTTCTTTGCAACAATCAACTATGTTATCCAACATCGAAATGGTAACATGACCATCACATTTAGGAACATGAGTCTAGACTTGAAAATCTATAATGCAAGCTCAGAAATAGGGGATGACGAGGAAATTCATGAAGTAAACACGATAGAAAGAATTGATAATGAATCCATAGAACAATAAGGAATATTTGATGAATGTTTAAGTAAGGATGAGATTGATTTCCTTTGTTCATATGAAGGAAGTTTATCTCCTTAGCTTGAATCGTTTTCAAATTTCTCTTATGATGAAGTCTTAGGTCCAACAGTCAGTGAAACCTTTCATGAAACCACTTTTATGGAGACCACTCCAATTCCCTTCCCTAAATCTGATCAAGACAATATAGTAGCTGAAACATCTACATGTGGGGAATGAATCTTATCTGAAACTCAAAAAAAGAAGTTGAACATGATCGAATGTCCCAATCTTCTGTTGAAATTCCGAACCAACCTGATCTTGAATTGAAAGAACACCCCGCTACACTCAAGTATGCTTTCCTAGGGGAGAATAAAACACATCCTATTTTCATTTTTTCTTCTCTTGAATCCAATCATGAATGGATGCTTTTAGATTTCCTTAGGAAGCAAAAGAAATCCATTGGTTGGATACTTTCTGATATTCCTGGGATTAGCCCACTTATCGGGACGCATATGATTGTTCTGGAATCTGATTCAAAGCCATGTCGTCAACCTCAATGGCAACTCAATCCCAATCTCAGGGAAGTAGTAAGGAAAGAACTTCTGAAATTGTTAAAAGCAGGTATCATATATCCCATATCTGGGAGTGAATGGGTGAGCCCAATCCAAGTGGTTCCAAAAAAGGATGGAATCACTGTGATAACCAATGAGGATAGAGAGATTCTTCCAACAAGGGTGAGTAGTGGATGGAGGGTCTGCATTGACTATAGGAAGCTAAACTCATTCACTAAGAAGGACCATTTCCCCTTACCATTCATTGACCAAGTCCTTGAGAGAGTGGAAGGTCATGCCTTCTACTTTTTTGTAGATGGGTACAAGGGGTATAATCAAATTGAGGTCTCCCTAGAGGATCAAGGGAAGACTACATTCACATGTCCATTCAGTAACTTTTCCTTCAAATGCATGCCCTTTGGTTTATGCAATGCTCCTGGAACGTTCCAGTGGTGCATGATGGGAATCTTCTCAAACATGGTAGGGGATTTTCTTGAGGTCTTCATGGATGACTTCTCTGTGTTTGGGGGTTACTTTTGAGGGATGTCTACAGAATGTCAAAAGAGTCTTGTCAAGATGTGAAGAAAATAAGCTGGTCCTAAACTGGGAAAAATGCCATTTCATGGTTAAAGAGGGACTAGTTCTAGGCTATCTAATCTCAGGTAGGGGGATTGCAGTTGATAAAGCCAAGGTTGACATCATTCGTCACCATCCATCACCCAAAACTTTCAAGGATGTGAGGTCTTTCTTATGACATGTTGGTTTCTATAGAAGATTCGTCAAGGACATTAGTTTAATCTCCCGCCCCCTTTGTGCTCTCCTAGTAAAGGATGCTCCATTTATTTGGACCGAAAGCTACGAGGGTTCATTCTCAACCCTCAAATCATCTCTCACCTCTCCTCCTATTATGAGATCTCCAAATTGGAACCTTCCTTTCTAACTTATGTATGAATACAGTGACATTGCTGTAGGATCTGTGTTAGGACAATGTTGAGATAAAAATCCATAGGTCATTAGTTATGCAAGAAAATACTTAAATGAGGCCCAAATCAACTACACCACCACTGAAAAGGAGTTACTTGCTATTTTGTTTTCCATAGAGAATTTTAGGTCATACCTCTTAGGATCCCCCATCAATGTTTTCACTGACCATTCTGCAATAAAATACCCCTTCCAAAAACAAGATGCTAAGGCTAGACTGATTAGGTGGGTCCTTCTCTTACAAGAATTTGACCTCACAATCAAGGATAAAAAGGGAGTTTAAAATGTTTTAGCTGATCACCTATCTACAATGGAATTCAAAGACAACTCAAATCACCTTTCTGTGTCTGATTTGTTTCCTAATGAACACCTATACTCTATTAGTGAGTGCCCTTGGTATGCCAAAATAGCCAATTTCTTAGTTACAGGAGTCATTCCAAAATTCTTAGGGACTCAATCTCGAAGGAAATTCCTTTCTTATGTTATACAATATGTGTTTGATGATCCATACCTCTATAAGTTCTTCCCTGACCAAGTCATTAACAGGTGTGTCCCAGAATCTGAACAAGAGTCTATCCTTAAATTCTGTCATAGTGAGGTATATGGAGGTCACATTTCCTCTAAGAAAACATCTGCTAATAAACTTCAATGTGGTCTCTTCTGGACCACCCTCTCAAGGGAATCTTACACATTTTGTCAAAGTTGTCCTAGGTGTCAACAAGTAGGGTCCATCACAAAAAAGAATCAAATGCCACTCACTCCCATCTTAGTGGTTGAAATCATTGACTGTTGGGGAATTGATTTCATGGGTCCCTTCCCAAACTCTAGGGGATACCTCTATATACTCTTAGCTATTGATTTTTTTTCAAAATGGGTTGAGGCTATTCCCAATAAGTCCAATGATCATAAAGTTGTGATTCGATTTATGAAAGAGAACATATTTTCTAGAATTGGAATTCCTAGGGATATAATCAGTGATCGAGGAACCCATTTCTGCAACCGCCCATTCTCTTCACTCATGTATAAATATGGTATTTCTCATAAAGTGTCCACTTCATACAATCCTCATACCAATGGTCAAGCTGAGTTAGCAAATAGGGAGATTAAATAAATTCTTGAGAAAACTGTCAATCATTCTAGGAAAGATTGTTCTGAGAAACTATTAGATGCTCTTTGGGCATATCGTACAACATTCAAAACCATCCAAGGAATGTCACCATATAGGTTAGTTTATGGGAAATCATGCCATTTACCTGTTAAAATTGAGCATAAGGCCTTTTAGGAAATTAAGAAAATGGATTATGACCTCTCATTGGACGGAACAAAAAGGAAATTAGATCTCAACGAACTAGAGGAACTAAGGATGGAGGCTTATAAATATTCAAGGATCAATAAGGCTAGAGTTCAAGCCTACCAATCTATGAATATCAAGGTCAAACATTTTGAACCAGGAAAACTTGTGCTCTTGTATAGCTCAAAACTTCATTTGCACCCGGGAAAGTTAAAGTCTAGATGGTCAAGACCTTTCATAGTACATCATGTGTACCCCCATGGGGCAGTAAAAAATCAAGACCCCACAAGTGGTTAAATTTTCAAGGTTAATGGTCAATGGTTAAAACCATTCATTGAATCATTCAATAAACAGGAAATAGAGTTTGAGTAAACTGAGCCAACATATGAACAAGGAAAAAATTAATAGATTTAGGGTCCATGTCAGGCTAACAACGTTAAAAAAAGCGTTGAATGGGAGGCAACCCATTGGTTTTCATGTTTCCAATAATTTCATTGGTTTAATCAACTTTATATTTTAAATAGGATTAATGAGACATTTTGATATTTCAAAATAAAAAAATAAATTGTTGACATGTTCTTCTATAATTAGTATGGATGGGTATGAAAGGGAAGCGCCATATTTATCCATGTCACATGGTGTGATCCTTGAGTAATACTTTACCCAGAAATTTAAAAAGAAGACAATGTATCATCAGTTTAATTTACTTTATTTTTATGTGTTTGTATCTTAAAAAATAAAAATACAAAAAAATAAATAAAAATTCAATAATATATATATATATATTGTTTTGTTTTGTTTGTTTTGTTTTGTTTTTTCCTTTTTTACTAGGGAACTCTGTAAGTGACATGAATATCAATGGATTAAAAGGGACCAGCAAGAATTTCAAATTCACCCACCAGGTGACCTCATTCCATGATCCTCATTTTCAATTTCCTTTTTGAACATTCATTCTCTACCTCTACCCCCATCTAAATTTTCTTTTCATTAAACACTGGGGACAATTTTATTTTATATTGGGGGGAGATAAAATTAAAAAAAAATCTTTTGTGTAAAAAAATGAATGTTTTGAAAAAGAAATGTGTAAATGGATGGAAAAAATACTTTAACTTTGAACATGGTAATACACATGGCACACATTGAAACTGAATATCAAATAATTTAGTATGCCCTGATTCTGATTTTAATCCTTGTATAATTTCATGAGCATAGATTTTGGAAAGTGTGGCTGTCCAATGTGATCTTTCATCGTTTATATTTTCATCCAAATAAAAAAAGATCGCAATGCACACCCTTTGCATAGTGGGGTACTAGTTTAAGTTCATGGGGTACCTTAAATAAATAGCATATGTTTGGTGATCATTTTAGTTTAATATTTGTATTCAAAAAAATTATTAAAAAAAATTTCTAGTAGAGCAATGAAATGACCTAATGTGTGGCTTTCGGCACTTGGGGATCATGACTCCATAGTTGTCTGGCCCAGAGTTAGTAATTTTATCTCTATTTTTGGTAATTTGATTTTTTTTGACTGATTTAACTTGAGATGATTCCCGATTATGTGGGCTTCACTTGGTGCCCTATGTTCTTTGAGCTTGGGAGTCATCGGCAAAGTATCTCTATTGGGGTTGACTCTTTTGAGTGCAACTTCAATTACCATGGAAAAATTGCAAAAACAAAAACCAAAACACAAAAAAAAATATAATACAATATAAAAAATTATTACTCATCTTAATATTGAAATGTGATTCCACCTAGCGCTTCCATCAGTCCCCCCTTGAATAAAAATAAACCCCAATGTCTATTGTGATGCCCAACACATCCTCATACTTAATTTATATTGGATGAAATATGGCAATGAATTTGAACAAAGGAATGGGCTTTGGATTGTGATCTACTTATGAAACTATCTTGTATTAAAATATCTTGATGGTTTTCATGATTTTTTGGTATAAGGTTTTTTGGTGATCATTGTGTATTAAAATGTTTTTGGAAAAGGGAATTCGAATTTCATATTGTTGTGATATATTTTGCTCGGGACTAGAGAAACTCAAGTTGGGGGTGTGATTAGCCAGTAAATGAGGATACTATTCATTGGTAATATATAATATTCATGTTATTTATTATTCATAAACACCATTTTAGTTCATTTTACACTTTGAACATCATTTCACATTATGATTGTAATACCTTCTTAAAATGCACTATTATGTGGTACATTTTTTAACATCATTTAAAGTACCCAATGATTCATCTGATTTTAAGGAATCTAATTATAAATATTTTAATTTGATATTTTTTTAAATTTATATGAACTTAAATATGAACATGTTTTATTCAGGGATAAATGGAGAATTCCTGGATGATGATGGAGTTATTTGGCAATGAAAGGAAGCAATTCTAAAGAAGGGATATTGGACACCAGCCCACTGTTGAGCCTGTGGGGCCCAACATACAGGCCTAATGAATCCCAACAGTCATGGGATTCTAGAAGACATGTATAGGAACAAATAACTCTGCAGGATCCAATGCTAATTCGGCCTACATGGTGTCCATTTAGGTGGCCCAAGTTAGAGATAAAATTCTGGGAAAGATTCTACAGCCCAGAAAAACAGCCCACCAATTAAACAATATCTCCAAAACCTTAACTTTTTATGGGATGAGATTTTACATGATATTAGGGGACATCCGTAGAATAATTTATGTGAACTATGGAACACCCTAATTCAGCCATCTATAAGGTGTTTCATGCACCTCTGTTTGGTGGATGCAAGTTGGATGCCTTTTCGGGTCAAAGGTGGAAAGTCTTCTCTCCCTTACTTTCCACCCACCAATGGCCTACCACAATTAATTGAGCAGACATGGACTGTTTGAGGCTTGACCCAAGGGAATAAAAATTTCTATTTAAGACAGTGTTGTTTGAGTATTAAAGAATATTTGGGTGCTTTGTTCAATTGTAATGTTATGCTGCGATTTTTTTGTCTCAAATTTTTCTTTCACATGTAAGTTGTTCAATTAACTTTTTTTAATAAAAGTTCTTCTTCTCCTCTAATTATATTGTTCTTAATATCACATTTATACCGTCGGATCAAGGTGTGAATTTATTCACACCATACATTGTGAAATTATAACACAACAGTGGAGAGATCGTTATTTTATTGTGTTTTTTTTACTTCTCCATTTCTTCCCTCATGAGTCTACTTTCTGTTTCCATTGAAACCATGGGATCAATGGAGGGATAACCCACTTATGGGTTGATCCAAGGGAGTCGAAAGGGGCTGGATTGGATGTTATTTATCACCCCATTAATGTATAATCACTTCTTTAATTGAGATTTTTATTTGATGATTTTTAAACTCCATCGTCCTTGTTGAATTTGAGGCCACACGCTTCAAGTGCTGATACGAACCTTTACCTTGATGTGCTCAAAACATTGATCATTCAAGTTTATAGGTGATTAGTATTAAAGGGTGTAGGCATTAAAGAAGTAAGTGATGATGTTTTTTATCTCCGTAAATGAACCCATCACAAATATAAGAAATTGAAATCATTAAAAAAGAAATACGTCCAATCCACCCCGAGAGATAACCTAAGATCAACTCATTCTTTTAAATTGAATTCACTTAATTCTGTTAGTTATCCTTTAAACCCATATAAAATCAACCCATGGTGTCCACTTCATATCCAAAAATAGTCCATATAATGTATGTGTCTATAGGTTTCTTCTTAGGTCTTTGAGGATTCGATAACCCAAGCTAAACTACAAGGATCGTTCTACCTTCACCTCTTTGGTAAATTTGAGAAAGAATCAAATTGTGGCACCATTTTCAGGGACCCAAGTAAGTCATATAAACACCTATTATATTATCCCCCATTTCTTCTTTTCTCATCCAAATTCTCTTATATTTTCCCTTTCTCGTTTTTTTCTTTTGGCGCATGTCCGCCTACACCCGCGATTAATCAAACCGTCTTGTTAGGGTGGATAGTCCTGGGGTTGGAGAGTCAAGTACACCAAGGTAACTCTTTCCAATTGATTTAAATCTTCCTAAAACCCCCGAGTCAAAAATCGAGCCTATTTCAATGGAAGGTCTTAAAAGAAACTAACTCATAAACCCAGGTGGGAACCAAAATGGAATCCCAAATGAGGCAGCCCCATACTTGGGGAATGCGGTCGATCAAACCATGAATGACTACCTCACACCTTCTTGGACCAATTCCCCCTCATGCATTAGACACAATTCACTAGGAGATTCCAACTACATCTTTAAACCCCATGTCCTAAACCACCTTCCCACATTCCATTTAATGGAGTCCGAGATGCCATACCTGCACATTAAGGAGTTCAATGACATTGTAGAAACCATGTGTCCCTCACATCAACTAGAATCTGATAAGATGAGGCTATTTCCTTTTTCTTTAAAAGATCGAGCTAAAAATTGGATAAAAAATTTTAGACCATCATCCATGAATTCTTGGGACCAACTACAAAGAGAATTCTAAAAAAATACATTCCCCACCATAGAACAATTGCACTTAAAAAGAGTATCCAAAACTTTTTTGAAAAAGAGGGAGAGTCATTCTATGAAACATGGGAGAGGTTCAAAGACCCTCTACACATGGTTCCACACCATGGTTTTTCTATCCCTGAACAAGTGATAATTTTCTATGAAGGGTTGGGTCCGGGGAACAAACAATTCATTGACATGATGTTTAATGGAACCTTTAAAAACAAATCTCCAAATGATGCTTACAAGTATCTAGAAAGCATTTCTAAACAAAACCAAACATGGGGAACTTCACCTTATTCTAAAAAGCCACAAATAAATACTACAATTCATGCACTTAGAGAATAGGAAAGCCTTAGGGCTAAACTAGCAACACTCTCTAAAAAGGTTGAAGAGATAGACCATAGGAAAGTCCATGAAATCCAAACTGTTGACCCTATTTGCACAATTTGTGACAAAAATGACCATAAGACAGACAACTGCCCAACCAATCCATACATCAAGGATGTTCTTTTAGGATGACCCCCAGTGGAAGTAAATTCCTTGAAATATCAAAATACTCAAAAACAAAACAACATCAATCAAATGTATAATGACCACCCAGGCTTCCGCTAGAAAGATAACCAATAACCTAGCCAACCACAGGGACAAAATCCTTACCCCCATCAGAACTACCAATCCCATAACCAGTTCTAAACCCAACCTATCCAATACCAACAGCCACCGGTCCATTCTCAAAAAACCATCCCACCTCCAAAATACCCCCCTTGGATAAACCAACCTACTCAAGCACCCACCCAAAATGTTCCACACAGCCTAATAGAACAACTGTGCAAAAAAATTGAGAGGATGAACTCAGAAGTCTCTTCCCTAAAACAAGAACTTATAACCATCATAACTGGAAAGGCACCCATGCCTACTCAGGCAGTGCCATCCTCAACTTCAAGGGGAGAGTCATGTTGTTCTCAAACAACTCATGATCAACTAATGGTTGTGACTATTTTAAGAGGTGGAAAATCAATTGAGAAACCTGAAAAAGTAATTCAGAACCCACCTAAATATTCAAACATGGATGAAAATTTAAATGAACCACAAGATCAAACTGAGGAAACTAATAACAATGTCAGAGAAACAACTCTTTAACAAACAACCCCACAACCTTCACCATTTACTCAATGCATGAGGGGGACACCCAAGCCTGAACTGAATGAAACATTGAGGGAAATCTTCTCACAAGTCAAGCTGAACATTCCCCTTCTCGATTCCATCCAAACCATACCTGCCTACTAAAAGTACCTTAAGGACTTGTGCACTTTTAAAAGAAAATTTTCACATAAAAACCAAGTCCCTTTGGCTACTAATGTGAGTACCACCATTCAAGGGACCATTCCTCCTATGTTGAAAGACCCAGGTTACCCATAAATCAATGTTGACCTAGGAGAAAGAAAATTTGTCAAGGCCTTGTGTGACCTAGGTGCTAGTGTCAATCTAATCCCATATGCTGTGTACTTCCAGTTAGGCCTGGAAGAGCTCCAAGCAATATCTGTCACACTTCAGCTTGCTGATCGTAGCATTAGGGTTCCAAAGGGGATTTAAAGGACATTCTGGTAAAGGTTGAAAACTTCATCTACCCTACTGACTTCATTGTCCTTGAAAACCATCCAAACATAGGAAATAAGGAACAAACCCCAATCATCCTTGGTCATCCTTTCCTTGAAACAATCAACTATGTTATCCGATTTCGAAATGGTAACATGACCATCACCTTTGGGAACATGAGTCTAGACTTGAACATCTATAATGAAAGCTCAAAAATAGGGGATGACGAGGACATTCATGAAGTAAACATCATAGGAAGCATTGATAATGAATCCATATAACATCAAGGAATATTTGATGAATGATTAAGTCAGGATAATATTGATTTCCATTGTTCATATGAATGAAGTTTCTGCCTTTAGCTTGAAGCATTTTCTAATTGCTATTATGATGAAGTCATAGGTCCAACAATCAGTGAAACCTTTCAAGAAACCACTTTTATAGAGACCACTCCGATTTCCTTCCCTAAATCTGATCAAGCCAATCTAGTAACTGAAACTTCTACATGTGGGGAATCAATCCTATCTGAAACCCTAAAAAAATAAATTGAACTTGATCCAATGTCCCAGTATACTATTGAAATTCTGAACCAACCTGATCTTGAATTGAAGGAACTTCCCACTACAGTCAAGTATTCTTTCCTAGGGGACAATCAAACACATCCTATTGTCATTTATTATTCTCTTGAAGACAATAATGAAAGGATGATTATAGATGTCCTTAGGAAGAATAAGAAAGCCATTGGTTGGACCCTTTTTGATATTCTTGGGATTAGAAACTTATCGGGACTCATAGGATTGTTCTAGAATCTGATTCAAAGCCATGTCGTCAACCTCAACGGTGACTCAATCATAATCTCATGGAGGTAGTAAGGAAAGAACTTCTGAAATTGTTAAAAGCTGATATCACATATGCCATAGCTGAGAGTGAATGGGTGATCCCAATCCATGTGGTTCCAAAAAAGGCTAGAATCATAGTGATAACCATGGAGGATGGAGAGATGCTTCTAACAAGGGTGAGTAGTGGATAGAGGGTCTGCATTGAATATAGGAAGCTAAACTCATTCACCAATAAGGATGGGTACTCGGGGTATAATCAAATTTATGTCGCCCTAGAGGATCAAGGGAAGACTACATTCACATGTCCATTCTGTACCTTTGCCTTCGAACGCATGCCCTTTGGTTTATGCAATGCTCTTGGAACCTTCCAGTGGTGCATGATTGGAATCTTCTCATTTATGGTAGGGGATTTTCTTGAGGTCTTCATGGACGAATCCTCTGTGTTTGGGGATACTTTTGATGGATGTCCATGGAATGTTGAAAGAGTCTTTTCAAGATGTGAAGAAAAAAATCTGGTCCTAAACTAGGAAAAATGCCATTTCATGGTTAAAGAGGGACTAGTTCTAGGCCATCTGGTCTCAGGTAGGGGGATTGAAGTTGATAAAGACAAGGTTGAAATCATTCGTCACCTTCCATCACCCAAAACTGTTAAGGAACTGAGGTCTTTCTTTGGACATGCTGGCTTCTATAGATGATTCATCAAGGACATTAGTTTAATCTCTGGTCCCCTTTGTTCTCTCCAAGTAAAGGATGCTTCTTTTGTTTGGATAGAAAGCTGTGAGGGTTCATTCTCAACCCAAAAATACTCTCTCACCTCTCCTCAGATTATGAAATCTCCAAATTGGAACCTTCCTTTCGAACTTATGTGTGATGCCAGTGACATTGATGTAGGAGCTGTGTTAGGACAACATTGTGATAAAATTCATTATGTCATTGATTATGCAAGAAAGTCCTTAAATGATGCCCAAATCAACTACACCACTACTGAAAAGGAGTTACTTGCTATTTTTTTGCCTTAGAGAAGTTTAGGTCTTGCCACTTAGGATCCCCCATCACTATGTTCACTGACCATTCTGCACTAAAATACCTCTTCCAAAAGCAAGACGCTAAGGCTAGACTAATTAGGTGGGTCCTTCTCTTACAGGAATTTGACCTCAAAATCAAGGATAAAAAGGGAGTTGAAAATGTTGAAGTTGATCACCTCTCTAGGATGGAATTCAAAGACAACTCAAATCACCTTTCTATGTCTGATTCGTTTCATGATGAACACCTATACTATGTGAGTGACTGCCCTTGGTATGCCGAAATAGCCAATTTCATAGTTACAGGAGTCATTCCAAAATTAATAGGGACTCAAGCATGAAGGAAATTCCTTTATGATGTTAGACACTATGTGTTTGATGATCCACACCTCTATATGTTATGCCCTGACCAAGTCATTAGGAGGTGTGTCCCAAAATCTGAACAAGAGTCCATCCTTAAATTCTGTCATAGTGAGGTATGTGGAGGTCACTTTTCCGCTAAGAAAACATCTTCTAAGATTCTTCAATGTGGTATCTTCAGGCCCACCCTCTCAAGGGACTCTTACAAATTTTGTCAAAGTTTTCCTAGGTGTCAACAAGTAGGGTCCATCACAAAAAGGAATCAAATGCCCCTCACTCCCATCTTAGTGCTTGTAATCTTTTACTGTTGGGGAATTGATTTCATGGGTCCCTTCCAAAACTCTAGGGGATACATCTATATACTCTTAGCTGTTGATTATGTATCAAAATGGGTTGAGGTCATTCCCACTAAGTCCAATGATCATAAAGTTGTGATTCAATTTCTGAAAGAGAATATATTTTCTCGATTTGGAATTCCTAGGGCTATATTCAGTGATCAAGGAACCCATTTCTACAACCTCCCTTTCTCTTCACTCATGTATATGTATGGTATTTCTCATAAAGTGTCCACTTCATACCATCCTCAAACCAATGGTCCTGCTGAGTTAGCGAATAGGGAGATTAAACAAATTCTTGAGAAAACTGTCAATCATTCTAGGAAATATTGGTCTGAGAAACTATTAGATTCTCTTTGGGAATATTGTAAAACATTCAAAACCATCCTAGTAATGTCACCATATATGTTGGTTTATGAAAAAGCATGCCATTTACCTATTGAAATTGAGCATAAGGTGTTTTGGGCAATTAAGAAAATGAATTATGAACTCTAATTGGCCGAAAAAAAAAGAAAATTAGATCTCAACAAACTATAGGAACTAAGGATGGAGGCTTATGAAAATTCAAGGATCAATAAAGCTAGAGTTCAAGCCAACTAATCTAGGAATATCAGGGTCAAACATTTTGAATTGGGAAAACTTGTGCTATTGTATAGTTCAAAACTTCATTTACACCAGAAAAAGTTATGGTCTAGATGGTCAGGACCTTTCATAGTGCATCATGTGTACCCCCATGGGGTAGTAGAGATTCAAGATCCCACAAGTGGTTACATTTTCATGTTCAATGGTCAAAGGTTAAAACCATTCATTGAATCATTCAATAAACAGGAAATAGAGGTTGAGTTAACTAAGCCAACCTATGAACCAAGAAAAAATTAATAGATTTAGGGTCCATGTCGGGATAGTGACATTAAACAAAGCACTGAATGGGTGGCAACCCATGGTTTTCAATTTTCCAATAATTTCGTTGTTTTAATCAACTTTATATTTTAAATAGGATTAATGAGACATTTTGATATTTCAAAGTAACAAAAATAAATTGTTGATCTGTTCTTCTATAATGAGTATGGATGGGTATGAATGGGAAGCACCATATTCATCCGTGTTACGTGGTGTGATCCTTGAGTAATACCTTATCCAGAAATTTAAAAAGAAAACAATGTATCATCAGTTTAATTTACTTTATTTTTATGTGTTTGTAGGTTAAAAAATAAAAATAAAAAAAATAAATATAAATACAGTAATATATATATATATATATATATTGTTTTGTATTGTTTTGTTTGTTTGGTTTTTTCCTATTTCTACTAGGGAACTCTGCAAGCGACATGAATATCAAAGGATTAAAAGGGAGAAACAAGAACATCAACTTCAACCACCAGGTGACTTCATTCCATGATCCTCATTTTCAATTTCCTTTTTGAACTTTCATTATCTACCTCTACCCCCTTCTAAATTTTCTTTTCATTAAAAACTGGGGATAGTGTTATTTTATGTTGGGGGGGAGATAAAATAAAAAAATTCTTTTGTGTCGAAAAAAATGAATGATTTGAAAAAAAAATGTGTAAATGGAAGGAAAAATTCCTTTAACTTTGAACATGGTAATACACATTGCACACTTTGAAACTGAATATCAAATAATTAAGTATGCACTAATTCTGATTTTAATCCTTGAATAATTTCATGAGCACAGATTTTGGAAAGTGTGGTTGTCCAATGTGATCGTTCGTCATTTATATTTTCATCCAAATAAAAAAAAGATCACAATGCATGTCCTTTGGATAGTGGGGTATTAGTTTATGTTCATGGGGTCCCCTAAATAAATATCATAGGTTTAGTGATAATTTATTGTAATATGAGTATTCAAAAAAATTATTAAAAAAAAAATTCACGTAGAGTAATGAAATGACCTAATGCGAGGCTTTCGACACTTGGGGATCGTGACTCCATAGTTGTCTGGCCCAGAGTTAGTAATTTTATCTCTATTTTTGGTAATTTGAATTTGTTTTTGATTGATTTAACTCGAGATGATGCCAGAGTATGGGGGCTTCACATGGTGACCTAAGGTCTTTGAGCCTGGGAGTCATCGGTAAAGTCTCACTACAGGGGATGACTCTTTTGAGTGCAACTTCAATTACCATGGAAAAATTGAAAAAAAACAATATATATATATAATACAATAAAAAAATGAATACTCATCTTAATATTTAAATGTGATTCCACCTAGATCTTCCATCATTCCCCTCTTGAATAAAAATGAACCCCCATGTCTATTGTGATGCACAACACATCCTCATACTTAATTGATATTGGATGAAATATGGAAATGAATTTTAACAAAGGAATGGGATTTGGATTGTGATCTGCATATGAAACTATCTTGTATTAAAATATCTTGTTGGGTTTCATGATTGTTTGGGATAATGTTTTTTGGTTATCATTGTGTATTAAAATGTTTTTGGAAAAGGGAATTCGAATTTCATATTGTTGTGCTATATTTTGCCCGGGACTAGCAAAACTCATGTTGGGGGGTGTGATTAGCCACTAAATGAGGCTAATATTCATTGGTAGTATATATAATATTCATGTTCATTATTATTCATAAACACTATTTTAGTGCATTTTACACTTTGAACATCATTTCACATTATGATTGTAATACCATCTAAAAATGCACTATTATGTGGTGCATTTTTTAACATCATTTAAGTACGCAATGATTCATCTGATTTTAAGGAATTTAATTATAAATATTTTAATTTTATATTTTTTTAATTGATTTAAACTTAAATATGAACTGGTTTTATTCAGGTATTAATGGATAATTCATGGAGGATGATGGAGATATTTGGCAATGAAAGGAAGCAATTCTGAAGAAGGCAGATTGGACACCATCCCATTGATGAGACTGTGGGGCCCAACATATAGGCCCAATGAGTCCCACATTTCATGGAATTATATAAGAAATGTAGTGGAACAAATAACTCTTCAGGATCAAATGCTAATTCGGCTTCCATGGTTTCCATTTAGGCGTCCCAAGTTAGAGATAAAATTCTGGGCCAGATTCTACGGCCCAGAAAAACAGCCCACCAATTAAACTATATCTCGAAAACCATAACTTTTTTTGGGCTACAATTTTACAGGCTATTAGGGGACATCCGTAGATTAATTTAAGTCTTCTTTGGTACACCCAAATTCGGCCATCTAGAAGGTGTTGCTAGTGCCATGTTTTGGTGGTTGCAAGCAGGATGCCTTTTCGGGTCAACGGTGGAAAGTCTTCTCTCCCTTACATTACACCCACCTATGGCCTACCACAATTAATTAAGGAGACTTGGACTATTGGAGGCTCGACCCAAGGGACCCAAAATTCCTATTTAAGGTAGTGGTGTTGTAGGATTAATGAATATTTGGGTTCTTGGTTCAATTGTAATGTTATGTTGCGATTTTGTTGTCTAAAATTTGTCTTTCACATGTAAGTTGTTCAATTAACTTTAGTTTTTTAATAAAAGTTATTCTTGTAATCTTATTATGTGGTTATTAATATCACTTTGATACTGTTGGATCATGGTGTGAATTTATTCACACCATACCTTGTGAAATTATCACACAACAGTGGAGTGATCGTTATTTTATTGTGTTTTTTTACTTCTCAATTTCTTCCATCATGAGTCTACTTTCCGCTTCCATTGAAAGCATGGGATAAATGGAGGCTAACCCACTTATGGGTTGATCCAAGGGAGTATAAAGGGGCTGTATTGGATGTTATTTATCACCCCATTAATGTATAATCACTTCTTTAATTGATGTTTTTATTTGATGATTTTTAAACTCCATCGTCCTTGTTGAAATTAAGGCCACATGCTTCAAGTGCTAATACGAACCTTTACCTTGAAGTGATCAAAACTTTGATCCTTCAATTGTATAGGTGATTAGTATTAAACGGTGTAGGAATTAAACCAGTATTTGATGATGTTGTTTTATCTCCTTAAATGAACCCATCTCATATATAAGAAATTGAAATCATTAAAAAGAAAATACATCCAATCCACCCAGAGTGATAACCTAGGATCAACTCATTCTTTTAAATTGAATTCATTTAAATCGGTCAGTTATCCATTAAACCCATATAAAATTAACCCAATTTGGCCACTTCATAGCCTAAAACAGTCCATAGAATGTACGTGTCTATAGGTTTCTTCTTAGGTATCTGAGGATTCGATAACCCAAGCTAAACTACAAATGACCATTCTACCTTCATCTCTTGGGTAAATTTGAGCGAGAATCATTTAGATTTAAAGAAGAAATTACAGGTGTTATTGGATAAAGGTTACATTAGACCTAGAACGTCACCATGGGGTGCTCTTGTATATTTTGTTAAATATAATTATGGTTTAATGAGACATTACGTTGATTACAGAGCATTTAACAACATCACTGTTAAGAACAATTATCTTTTCCCTCATATCAATGATTTGTTTGATCAGCTCTAGGAAGATCACTATTTTTCGATGTTTGATTTGAGGTCAGGGTACCATTAGTTGAAAGTAAAAGAAGTATAAATTTGGAAGACCGTGTTTTATACTAGATATGGCGTTTATAAATTTTTAATTATACCATTTGGGATAACCAATTAACCTGCTGTATTCACTGAACTTATAAATAGAATTTTCCATGAGTTCTTTGGATATGTTTGTCGTTGTCTTCATTGATGATATTTTGTTCTATTCCTAAAATATATGGGAAATGAAAATTCATTTAAGGGTTGTATTGCCAACCATAAAAGAAAAAAATGTGTGGGAAATTTAGAAAATGTGAGTATTGGTTACAAAAAATTTCATTCCTTAGTTACATTGTTTCAAAAAATGGAATAATTGTTGACCCAATTAAAACAAAAGTAATTTAAAAATGGATAAGACCATTAAATATTAACAAGATCCTTAGATTTCGTAGGTTGAAAGGTTAAAACTATATGTTTTTTGAATATTTTAAATGGTATCTAGCCCACTTGATATGTTAATTCAAAAAGGTGTTAAGTCCAACTAGACAAAAGAATGATATGATTGTTTTCAAGAATTGAAAAGAAGATTGGTCAATGAAACAGTTTTGGAATTAACATCCAGAAATGGTGAATTTTTTTTCTATAGTGAGGCTTCGTTGAAAGGACTTGGATGCGTCCTTATGCAGAATGATCAGGTAATTTCTTATGCATTACGTTATTCGAAACCTCATGAGTTAAAATACACTGCATATGATTTGGAATTAGATATTGTTTTTTTATTGAAAAATTATAATCATCATTTGTGTGGATTAAAATGATTAATATATATCAAACCTAAAAGATTGAAGTATATATTCTCTTATAATGAATTTCAAATGACATAGAGGAGATGAGAGGAATTAATCATGGATTATGATTACACGATCCATACCATCTGGGAAAAGCTAATAAATTTGCTGATTCTTTGTGTAGAAAAAGTAATTTTTCATTAACCATGATATGTTTATAACGTTATCCTTAGGTTTTTGATTTGATGAACTTTGGAAATGAAGTTGTTGGTATCGGCAATTCATCTGTTTTGTTTCAGGTGTCTGTGAAATCATCTCTATCAGACAAGAATTAAGAAAGTACAGAAGGAATTCAATGAGTTGTAGAAAGAGGTACAATTTATTTTGAAGGGTATGTTTCTTGATTTTAAATTGATAATGATTTTATTTTGAGGCTTGTAATGAGATTATGTGTGCCATATGATTAATAGTTGAAGAAATAGTTTTTATAGAACGATCATACTTCTCTATTTTCAGTTCATCCTTGCAATACTAAGATGTACAAAGATCTTTGGGAGTATTACTTGTGGGATGGAATGAAAAAGAGATATTGCAGACATTACTATGAAGTGTTTGACTTTTCAACAGGTTAAAGGTGTGTGGCAGTTACTGAAAAGGATGATTTTGACTTTACCGATTCAAGAGTGGAAAGGGGGGAAATATATCCATAGACTTTATTTTGGTATTACCAAATTCATAGTAAGGTAACAATGAAATCTGGTCATTGTTGTTCGAATGACTAAATCATCTCATTTCCTCTCAATTTGAGATACTTTTCCTCTTGATCAACCTTCTCAGTTTTATGTTAAAGAGATTATCTAGTTTCATAGAGTTACCCTCTCTGTTGTATCTGATAATGAACCCAGGTTTACTTTTATAATTTGGAAATTCCTTCAGAAGTCATTGTGTACTAAATTAAATTTTAGTACTAATTTTCATCCTCAATCTGATGGGCAGTCATAATAAAAAAATAGATCTTATATGATATTATATATCCTTGTTTACTAGATTACCATGGAATTTGGGACCTACAACATTCTTTCGTTGAATTTTTTATAACAACTATTTTCATTTTAGTATATAGATGTCTATATTTTAGGCATTATATGGGAAGAAGTGTCTATATCTAGCTTTTTGGGATGAAGTAGGTGAAATGAAGTTGATAAAACCAGAATTGGTTGAGGAGATGGCATAAAAGGATCAATTGATTCAAAAGCACCTGAGAATAGATTAGAGTAGGTAAAAAAGTTATGTGGATAACTAGAGGAAGGATCTTTTATTTGAGGTAGGTGATCATGTATTTCTCAATGTTTCTCCATGGAAAAGTGTTATACGTTTTGGTATGAAGGAAATCTTGAGTCGTAGTTTCATTGGACCTTATGAAATTCTGGAGAAAGTTGGATCAGTTGCATACAATGTGGATTTACCTCAATGTTTGTCCTAGGTACAAAATGTTTTTCACCTTTCAATGTTGAGAAATTATATGATGGATCAATCTATTATTTTGATCCCTGAGGTAGTTTATTTAGAAGAAAATATTTCATAGGAGAAACAACTAGTCTATATTCCTGACCAAAGAGAGCAACTGTTCTAGAATAAATTAAATTATCAGGTAATGTTTTTGTGAAAAAACCATATCGTTGAAGAGTAAACATAGGAATCTAAAAATGATATGATGGATAAATACCCCCACTTATTTCATAAGTGAATAAAAATTCCTAGGATGTAATTTCCAAGAGATGTGAAAGAAGTAATATACCATGTAAAAATGAATAAGACATTTTCATATTTATTAATATTTGTGAATTAAATATTAATTTTATCTTAAAGGGGATTCTATGTTTGATGGCTTACCCGATACACAACAACATGTTTATTTGAAAACCTACATTGCACAAAACGTTGAGTTATAATGAAAAATCATAAAATAATATTCGTTTAAAGGGTAGTTAACGCCTAAAAATTATATTGGAGGGATTGAATATAACTAACTATAATCTATTATAGATGTTTTTTAAATGTTTTTACATTTTTTCAATTAATGTTAGAGGGTTTAAATATGAATGAATCTAATTTTATTCATAAATACTCTAATATTCATTAAATGATCGATTTTCCACCCTTTGATATAGAACCCTTTTTAAATACTGTTTTAGACAATTTTATACAATTTATTTGAGAAAATAAATATCTACTTTAGAATCAAAACATAAATATTTAATTTGGGTAAAATTTTCTTATTTTTCTGATAAAATTCATTTTTCTAAGGAATAGTTAAAAATACTGTATTTTAATTCAAAACTGCCTTTTAATACAATTTATTTATATAGCTAGATTATATTTTTTATTTGGTTTTAGAGTGTAATTAGATTAAATTTTACAATTTAATCAAATTATAGTCATTGAAAGTAATTTAACTATGGAATGGGACATAAACAAGTGGCAATATTTTTATAGTTATTATTTCTTAAACAAATGCTTTTTATTTTGACAATAGGATTTAAATTTAAATTAATTAAAGAAACATCAATGTTTTTAAATTGGAAAAATAGACATCATTTTGGAATTCAGAATATCAAATATACCTTATGCAAGTTTTTTTGTATTTTTCTAAAAACATTCATTTTTTCATGAATAGTGAAAACACTGAGTAGTAGTTAAAAAATAGACTTCTCCATTTAAATAAAATTTTACCACATATATGAATTAAAATTTTAAAATCAAACAAACATTGTTGTTATTATTATGTAAAAAGTGGTTCAATAATATGAAAATTACTTTTGATTAATAGTAACTTTTGACTTTTATTTACTGTAGTTGACGGTAAATAAGGTAATTTAAGGTAAAAATAATATTATAATAAGATTAAATTTACTTAACAAGTCTTATAATTTTAATGGTTGATTAATTTCTGACCATGAGAATCCTTGGGTTGATTTTGGGACCCCATGGAGCCACTTAAGAGTGAAAATGACACTTTATATGAATTAATTTAATGTAATGACAAATATCACAAAAAGATATATATTTTAGTAAATAAATTATTACATGGGGTTATATAATTTATCTATTCGACAATAAATATTAATTTGAATGATTAAACAATTTCCTACATCATGATATTTTTTATAATTTTTATACATCAAATAAATAAATTTATTTATGACACAATAATGATGCATTGTATACCTCATTAATGAATGATTTAAAAAAAATAAGATTATAAAGATTAAAAAATTATACAAAACATGTCCAATCCTTATTGGATGATTTTATTTGAAACAATATTCTTGTTATCTTAATCTTTAAAATCTTGTGGACCTTTAGAAACCGAAAACCAATATATAATAAAATAATATTTTTAAAATGTTTCATTTTTTATATAAAACTGTACTTATGTGGTCAAACAATTCCAAAAAGATGGTATAAGAGACATCCTTCAATTCATGAAGTAGTTACATGGTGAGTTATCCCAAAACTAACATGTTATGAATTTCATACTATGCATCCTTGAAATAATATTTTTTATGCCTATACATACACCAAAAATCTATGTCTTACCAATGTTATTCCCTATTGGATAATTCTCTTCGATTCCCTTATGATTAATATCTTATTAACTACCAATCATTATACCATTAATCAATATTTTGAACATCAATTTACATGGAATGGTCTCCAAATGTTAATCACATGCTATCATACAAATATATTCATGTTATTTTTATGTAGATCTCAATTTTACCCTTATTGAGAACTTTAGCCCAACATTTCTTCTGATTCCACTCTATACATTATAAATAAATATATTATGTATGATATGTTTAAGAAGGGTTATAATTATGACGAACACTATTTGAGATTATTTATTTTAGATACGAACCTCTTATTTGTTTTCACGTTTCTTGTGTAACTATAACATGGGTCCTCGAGAATGTGTTTGTGTGATGTACTGAATATTTATCAAAATGATATCATATCAATGTATGATAAGACTAGGTCATCAGAGTTTGCATCATAGGATAGATTTAGTCCATCATTAGAATATTGGAGGAGAAAACATTTGTGCGATCCAAAGGGTTTTTTATAAGTATATACATAGTGATTTATATAAGGATATGTTTAATGATGAGTCAATGCATATTAAAATTTTGCAGAATTCTGTTAATGTATTGATAGATTAGTTTCCTATAAATTACATCAATGTATGGATAATAAAAGGGGATATAGATCTAGAACATCGATACCTAGGGGTAATAACACCCAAAAGGAAACATTGAAATAGACTTGATCATCACATAGTGCTTGACTATGGCCCTTCCCAAAAACATAGTTTGACACTCCTAGAGGATATGATTTAAAAAATTAAAAAATCTTTGTGAACTATAATTACCTATTTTAATAGATGATAAATATTAATTATCTTGAATAATCCTATTTTGTCTTATATTAAAAAGAATATTTTCTAATTTAGACACCCTATAAGAATTTTATCATGATTAGGTGGTTCCTTGATATCATTCAGGGTTCTCACATTATTATTTTTATTTTATTATATTCAATTAACCCAGATAAATAATGTTAATGATAAATTTAATTGATAATTCATTTATTTTCCTCTTCAGAGAACAAATTTTATAGGCTATGGAATGAATAATCTTGTTTCTTTTCTTAAACAATTTTCTTATTAAATGAATCATGTTTGGATTCCAAATGAGAAATTTAATAAATGACATTATTTGGAGTCCTTCAGGAGAAATTTTTCACCTTAATTAATTTGGTCATATTATCATCTAGTTTTGAGAAATTGATTATCCCTAATGGAATTATATTTTCTATCCTCTAATTTTTGGAGGATTAGAATTTCATTTTGGACATCTAAAATTTTTCAGGGAAGCAATTCAATGGTGGACACTCATCAAGTATACAAAGTAAAATGATTAGATGCAATCCAAGGATGGGGAAATGTTCAAGAACTCATTTTACAATATGTACATTGATCATATTCTTCATACGAATATGGGGAATAAATTCCTTGAGATAGATGAAAAATATGAGGATGTTTGTGGTACAAAAGAGGAAGATTTTACAAGATATAGAGTGTTTGCCTATGTTATTACCACCTATCCTGAATGAAAGGATGATCCTTTTTTAGGGGAATTAAATTTCTCTTCATGGAATGGGTGCCACATGAAAGTGCCCTGAGTCGATCTTTCACATGACCGCAAGTGAACATCCCCGTGTACCAAAGGTTGTTGACTAGTAGTGAGGGAATAATATGTTAATCATTGGAACAATATATCCTCTTCTATCTGAGTATACACTAGTGTAATGAATAAAAAAAAATTTAAGAATAAATAACTATAAATTACTCAATACCTCATGCTATCCAAAGAAGAAAACACAATATCCAACTAATTTAGAAACCATGTCATGTTAATGTTTGTGTTATTTTGTAAAGAAACCCGAAAATAAAGACACTAATGACTCCCAAGTAGGTCCCGATCTAAATCCAGTTCCCTAATCCACAATCCATACCCAAACCAGCAATCTATATTAGTACCTTTTTCTTTAACCATTCATGAAACAAAAAATACTATTCCTTACCAATCATGAAATTTGAGTAGGGTGTGTGTAAAACTCAGTAGGACACCATAAACGATGTCTATAAAAATGCAGCCAACATTAAGGTTTTCATTTATAAAATTAAATAAGTAAAACACATATGTAAATAGTTATCATTTTATATCTTATTCTTTACTTAACCACATAAACTCAAGGTTTCCTGAGGAAACCCATAACTCAACACCACCTTCGATTATTGTTGGTCCCTAAAGTGTTACAAGCTAATATAATATCATTGTATGTTCTAGATCATCATGAATCATAGAGTGTTCAAGGTTGATATCATATCTCACTACCTAAATCATATCATGTAGTATATAGATGTATTATCATGTGGAGAAATATCTCGACGTACCATTGTTTCTATTCTTGAATCCATACTTTATTTCCCATGTTACCATTATTCAGTTTAGATTTAATATTACCATGCTTCCATTATTACTTCTAAATAAAATGAACATGTTATCATTACAAATCTCACATGTATAATGACCATGTTTCTATTTTTAATTTTCTTTTGAATGACCATGTTACCGTTCAATCTGACAAGTATAATAACAACGTTACTATTTATACTTCTTAATTAAATGACAATGTTTCCATTATTACTCAGTAGTACAATGGCCATGTTACCATTTAAACTTTTCAATATATAAATTTTATGTTCCCATTATTTTACACATAATTAATGCATCAATTAATTATTCAACATTTATTTCATTAATAATTCATCAATTATTTCATCACATAAATACCATTAATTAATTATCCAATAATGATAGTACATAAAATCTATAAATTAATTCATCAACTAATTATCCGAATTTGACCATCCCTACATCATATTATTAATTATATATTTATTTATCTCTAATAAATAACAAAACATTTCAATGTTAATTCTATAATTAATTATTTCGAGCATTAAATCAACATCTCATAATTAATTCTAAAATTAATTATTTCAAATAATGACATAAATATATCATAATTAATATAACTTTAATTATCTCAAATCACAAATCTCAATATCTCTCAATTAATCCCCTAATAAATAATATAAATCTAAAATCTAAAAATATCATAATTAATACTCTAAATAATTTTCAAATTGGTTATCCCATAAACTACATAAATTCACAAATTAATTATCTAAATGGTCTGCCACTGGTCTATCAATTAGTTCCAAAATTAATTAACACCTTCAATAAAAAATTAAATTAATCTATTCTATACATTAACTAAATCAATTTAAGAATTTGAATTTATAAATAATGATAAAAATAAAAAAAACATATATATATGTATTAAAATCATGACTATGGGAAATTAATATTAGACAACCTACCTCAATTTTTGAAAGAATTATCACACAATGAATATCCCCCAAAAAATTAGTGGTAAAATGATGAATAAATAGATCTAAATATCAAACCCTAAATCAATATTACCAAATCAAGATATCATTAATTCCAAATCTAGATCCACAATCCTAGACCTATCTTCACTAAATAAAGAACTAGATCTAGAAAAACTGAACAATACCACCCACCATAATAACGAAAGATGTAAAGAGGATTAATAAGAAAGAAACAAGATAGGATCCACTTACATGGAGTGTTGAAGATCATTTATCCAAGCTTTGAATCACAAAAAATGGAGGTTATAAAGGCTCAGAATTTTCCCAGACACCTCTCAAATTATTATAGACTTCCTACGGTGAAATGGGGGTAAAAATATGTGATATTCTTGGGTTCAAGAATTTTTAAAATAATTTTTTTGGCCATTTTAATAAACTCACACCATATTCAATGAAGGGTCTCATGGTTTGACATAACACTATATAAACAATGAAATTATTTTTTTAGGGGATTAATATTTATATTTTAAAGGTGCATAGTTTTTTCAAACCATGTTGCAGCCATAAAAACCATCACTATCATGAGTTTCACCATTTTCTAGTCTGGGAACTTGTTTTGAATTAAATGTTAAAAAACCATGAAAAACCCTTTTTCTTCAATTTTCTTCATAATTCTCCCAAACAAACACCATTTTGTAACCATAATAAAAAGTACATCAATAAGGAAAAAATTGCACTGGTAAACAATTATGAGTCAAATATATAAAAGGTCGAGATATTACAATCTCTACACATTATAATATCTCATCCTCATATTGTGATCCCATGTTTCTCTAAGACTCTTATCCAAATGATCCGTCTAGTATGCCCACATATCAGATTCCCTTTCACATTTCATCTCCTATACACATAATTGTTTCCATAATATGCAAACTATTAACATGTTCATTCCGTATAACACTTTATCACTGTTATACAATTTATGAATCAAATTATCCTTAAAAAAAGAATCTATCTAAAAAAAATTATTCACCTCAACCACTTAAAAATTTTGGGGGTTCTACATATGTAGTTGTGATATAGGAAACAAATCATGCATAATGACATATTTTTATCTAAGATCCAATTGGTACACCACCATCCTAATTCTAAACAAAATATAAAATTTTCCAATGAACTTAGATGCCAACCATCCCTGCTTTTGTATCATGTAGATAACACACCAAGGTGACACCTAGAGTTATACATGATCACCCTCTGTAAAATCTACGGGTAATCTCCATGCATCTTCAGACAACTTCAATCTAGTCAGAGTCATATCTATACCTATCCAAATAAACTACTTGTTTTCTAACATCTCTTAAATGATAATTGGTCCCAACTACTCTCACTCACATGTCTCCATTCAACATAGCAGTGAACTTCATAGCCTACCATAAATAGCTTCATATTGTTCCATATGTATCATTTCCTAGAAACTATTTTTATAGAAGAACACGACCATATCCATGTGGTTCTACTAAGGATAAATAAACTATAGAACACACACCCCTAGAATATCCCCAAGAACCTATATAGAAGGCTATGACAACTCATTTTTATGTGGGTGAAATGATATACTCTATAAAACCAGTGTACTGACTGCCTTCTGTAATCCCTACATGAAGTGTAAAGTGAAATGTCAGTCACAATCAGGAACTCTATTCCATGGTACCCCATATAGAGAGATCATTTCCTGAACATATAGTTCTACCAACAAATATATTTATAAAGTCCCTCATATACTAATTAAACGTTATAATTTATTAATTAGAACTACAATAACCTTGATAAAATCATTCTTTTAAATCATCTTCAGAAGAACAATCAAAAATTACATTATCACATCATACCACTTCTATTCTAGAATTTGAAATGGTTCTATTAAACCACAAGGTAATGTAAGGCCATCCTTCACCTATTGATTGGTGTAGCATCATGTCATGAATCATAGAATATCATTTTTTCGTGCCCGAACACCAAAAATATGGTCATATGTCTTGGTAAATTTTGGATACACTTGGATGTACTTCCCAATTCAAGACATAATACTACCACATTATCTTGATTCACATACTCATAGTCACAAAAACTTAATATTTTAAATAGATTTTCTCAACCTTATATAGACATCAACCTCATGGTGACTCCATACCATCATGGATTTCACTCATGTTTAATATTTCTGGATCCTCATACTAACTATCTCAGATCTTTCACAAAAGTGTAGACTATAATAAATTTGATACTAGATCCATATACTCTTAACTCTATAGAACCATCACATGCATATCATCTAGTAAATTAATCATCATTCTCAACTCACTATACTCTTGTACAATTCGAGGCTTAGTATTCCTATTGAAATGGTGATCCACTATGTTTCCTTTTCCCTGTGTATATTCTAGCTCAAAATCAATTGTCTGCACATACACAACCCATCTCTAATAACTATGATTCAAATAACACTGTGATAATATATAATATAAGAAATTTTGATTAGAAAACACCATAAAATTATATCCCAATAGATAATATCACTAATACATCAAGTCATAAACCAAAACTGCAAACTCGAGGTCCTTCATAGGGTAGTTCCATTCAAGTGGGCTAATATTCTGAGACTCGTACACCATAACTTGATCTCCCTACAACAACATATCTCTATGTTTGATAAAAAAAAGTATCACAATACACCTTGAAATCATCACATTTATTAGGTAGGCTCTAAATAGGTGTCGCTGTCAAATGTTTATTCAAATTCTGGAAGGAATTCCCACATTATTTCAACCTTTAATACTTTATAACTTTCTTGATCAAGCCTAAGAGTAGTTATTCCAATCAAAAAAATTTGGATGGAAATCATATGATACCCATCTGTCCCCAGAAATCAACGGATATCAAATACATTCATGGGATACTTCTATGAAACCATTGTATGCCCTATATCTGGGTCCACTGACATTCCTTACACCAATATTATGTGTCTTATGATGTATGATTGATAGATAATAAATTGGAAGGTAGATATCATGGAATAAATCTGATTCTTAGTCAGCGTACTCATTTTGATGTCGTGACATTGGGAATAATCATCATGATTCTTGAAGTACACCATAATGTCTCCCAAAAACACAATAAAAATTGATCCTAGTATATACCAAAGATTATATTAATCATGGAAATAAAAACTACTAGTGTAGAGGGAAACCCAAATGGAGTTACAAAAAACTCATACATGCCATACCTATTTATGAATTAATTCCTCAATATATCATAAGTCTGAAATCTTGGATATCGATACACTGATCTCAAGTAAAACTATGAGAATAGAAAATATCCTCTCAACTATTCAAAAATATCCTTGATTCATAGAATATGATACTGATTTTATTCATTCGTCTTCCCCAGCATCCATTATTCTACACAAAATTGAGAACTCATGTCATCATTATTTTTAAAAAAACATAGGTGATCCCTATGGTGAATTACACGAATAAATAAATAACTTATCCTAAAACTCCTCCATTTGAGTCTTGAGCTCTTGATGCTCTGTTAGTGCCATTATGTATGGTGTTATAGATACAGGAACATCCCCTAGAATGATCTCAATAGTGAATTATGTGTCTCTCTCAGGAGGAAGACCGAAAATTTATTTGGGAAAGACATCAGGAAGTTATTCCAATATTGGTTGAAATACATTTTACTTTATAAATTCATTTTCTATAAAAATATTATGAAAATGTTCCATGAGCTATATTAGTTTCTTAGTAATCATCCCATCTCGACCTACCTAGATATCTCATGCCCAAAAGTGAATATAGTGGTCACCATTATGAGATATAAACATCACCCTCCAATTGTAACAGTCAATGTGGTATCGATATGTGACTAGCTAGTTTATAAACAAAATTAGACTGAATCCAAACAATATAATATTTATAGATACCATATAAAATGATACTCCCTAACTTCAAGAGAACATCCCTTGAACAAATAGATGCCTCTGGACCAAAATCCCAATTTTGTATCTATAGTCATTACCCAACCCACAATCTCCACCACAAGGCTTAGACTGTTAACATGTTTAGAAGATATAAAGGATTGAGAGACACCAATATATAATAAGGCAATAGTTATGGTAGAAGCTTAAAGAATAGTACATTTTATTATTTATGTTCTAGCCTCACTATCAATAAGTGTAGGTTGCACTGTATGAAACTATTTTCCCCCTTTTCCCTGTGATGTAGTATAACTCCCCAAAGATACACCACTCTACTAACATGGGAACCCTTTCCTAGAAGTACTATTTCATCATCCTCTACACAATAGGCTAGTATAACTATAAATTTGAGACTGATATGGTGTAAAATAAACCATTCACAAACCTTGGTTCTCGCTAGAACCTCTACTACAAATTGTCAGTCATTATTCCCTACAGAACATAAATAGATGTACCATATATCCAAAAGATCAAAACTCCAACAGTGGTTGGGGACATCACCTGTAATCGTGATATCACTTACCACACTAATGGAAGGTCTCTCTAGTAGGATCTTGTGAAACTAAACCCCAAGATTGGGCACTCTTTTCCCACATCATTGGTGAATGTTCTCATAACAGTGCTTAATTCTCTCATCTGTCACACCTCCCTTGATACTTTTAGTGATTGAATAAAATATTTTATTAATAACATAAATACATTATATAACATTCATAGAATAATAAATTGGTAAAAAAATAATATTAAATAATATTATTAGTGTATATTTTGTTTAGAGTCATATGATATTGTTTTATAGGATTATTAATATATGTAGTCAGACTGTCTCATATATGATCATTCCAAAATTAAATTGGTTATAATAGTTAATAAAATATTTGTTTGGAAATAATATCACAGTGAAAAGAGAATTAAGAAATTTTTTATCTAATGTAAATATTACGAATTAGAGTTTAACATGTTTTATTAATAATGAAATTATATTTGAATAATGAATGTTTTACTTTACGGAGGTAGTTGTATACATAACGAAAATTTATTTTTTTTCCATTTCACATGTATTGCAAGGTAATGAGGGGGGATTACAATTTTTATCCCATAAATCATAATGACATTAAATTTGACACATTTATTTGTCAATTTTATCATTGTTACTACTTAACAGAGCCAGTTGTGAAAACAGAAAATATAGCTTCATGGAAGTTATATTGGAAGAAAACACATGATCAAAATTATTTTTCGTTTCTAAGACCTTTTAATAGATTAAATTATTGTTTCTTGATTAATATAAAAAAATATCAACATAATAATGATTACTATATTTCAAGTTGCTTTGAAAGAGAATGATTATAAAGAAAATAATAAGACTTAAGTGCTAATCATGTTGGGTATATAAAAATTATCTTGAATGTATCCCTAGGAATGAGGTGAATATGATATCTAATTTAGGATAAAGGATAATTAACATGAGTTAGGTTTTTGGGAAAAGATAAATGGCAGTATTTTAGTAATAAATTCAAATGAATTTTCATGTAATGTTGTGGTGGAATATTCCACCTAATATATATGGAGAAAAAGGGAAATATTGTGAATAATCACTATCTTTAAAAAATGAAATTACACTACTGAAGGCTCTCTGTCTCAAAAATTGAAATATAATGGAAATTTCGGTTTTTTAGGGTGTAAAAAATCCTAAAACTATAATTTTATCAAATTTTTAAATATGTTGCATGTAATTTTACTTTAGCATTTTAAGTTTTACCATTTTTTGTTTTTTCATAGGTACGTAGTTTTTAAATAAGAAAAATATGTTTTACTAAAAATAAAAAATAACAAGTCATACAATTTTCTTAGTATATGAACATATATTTTACTATATGTTACTAAAATTAAATAAATAAATTTGAAAATTTAGCATTAAAATTAATTCATGTAATATATTTAAAAACTATTTTATAGCAATTGATATTTTTAATATATATTATTATTAATCGTATTTATTATTTTTTCACCTACACAGTGATCCATAAAATATTAATATTTTATTTTGAAATTATATTAAATTAAATTTTCTAGTGGATATAAAATTATTGTATTTGATTAAATGTACATGGTATTAATAAAAAAATGATTTGAAAACAAAATTTATACCATTATATTTCTCATTAACATTAACCAAATTAGTAACTAAATAAAGCCAAAAAATAAAATTGAACGTACAAAAAAATATGATCATGTTGATATAAAATTTTAAATCAATTTTAATTGATATAATTAATCATTCTTATAAAAAATAATTTATAATATAATTAAATAGAAACAATTTTTAGATTAAAATATCAATTTTTTTGTTAAAATGTTATATAGTAGTTTAATAAATTGAAAGTATCATTTGTAATTGATTTATTTGACAAATAAAAAAAATTAGATTTTAAATAAACATTATATCATTATCAAATAATGATGATTTCATAAAAGGTTTGGTATTAGACAAATAAACATTTTATAATATCCATATAAAAAAATTATTAATTTAGAAAATATCCAAAAAAACACGCCACGATTATTAGTTTTTCTATGTAATTGAGTATTAAACTTCATTTTAAAACTAAAAATTATTAAAATAAAAAATTTTAATTTGAAATTAATATTTAATATATATGATGTAAAACTTATTTTATGAAAAAAAATTAACAAAATTTATTCTCTGTAACCATATTTTGTTTTAATTTTATAATTTATATCAATTTATTAATTACTTATGGGTTCATAATTTATAATGTGTCTTAATAGTAATTATATCACTGATAAATTTAGTTTTTTTGTTTATCTAGGATAATTAAATTAATGATTAAATTAATTTAAGGGATCCCAATATATGGTTGTTATATATTACACATTAAATAAATTATAGCCTTAAAATTTTAATTATTAGTCATTAATTAAAATGGGATAGGGTATCCATATAATTTTGGATATAACTTATAATATGAAATATACAACACTTTTTTATCCTATACTATGTTATATATACTACTTAAAATGAGCTTTTTCATTAATTTATTATAATTCCAATTTATATATATACCCTAATCAAATATTATCACTAACATACCATCTGTAAAACCATTTTAATATCCATGACATTAAACATAATTTATATTAAATATTATTCTTGAAAAAGGTTATTTATCCTTTAAATGGTATCAACCACTAGTTCATAGGGTCTCATAGTTGTAAATATAAGTCACAATCAAATAAATGATATAATCTTGAAAAAATAGTATAAAAACATTTTTATTAAATTAATATCAATTCAAAGGTTATCAATAAAATATAAATCAATTTAATAAAAATAATTATTCTTTTTAGACCTAATTATCTATTCATCAATCATGTATTCATTAATAGTCATCCCTAAAATTTAACATTTTCAAAAATAAAAATTTTAACATTATTAATACCATTGAAAAAATGTTCCAAAAAATGAAAAAACTACTTCAGAATATTCCTTATATATTTCACATAACCATAATGACATTTTTAATAATACATAATATCATCAATAAAAATCACTTATTAATAAAATTCCATAAGAGTATTAATATTTAATTTTAATTAAGATATAATTCTAATTACCATATGTAAGACCCAAAAAATAAAATTTTCCATCATAAAAATTTTATATTAAAATTCTCACCCTTTTAAATATAATCACTTACATGTTAATAGGAAATAGTTGTTTATATATATATATATATATATATTCCTTTATTTAATTCATATCAATGATCACGCTTTAACCAAATACTAAAACAAAATTTTTTTATAGTAATATCAAAATTATGAATATGATAATATAATATGAATATATTTACCCTTTTACACAATAGTTTTTCCAAATGATACAGTTGGTTCAACACATGAATCTTCTTGATCAATACTTGTTTATATATTGGTTATTATTCAAATTATGTACCCAAACTAAATTATTTAATATCATACAAAAATACTTCATAAACGTTCATTATAGAATATGGGAATTAACCATATCATTCATCATAAGAGTTTTAAAAAATGTGTGTATTTAGGTCCCTTTTTTTTACTATGTGATGAAATATTTTATACCCAATCCACCATTTTATGATTACTCCACCTAGATACATTTTTCATAGAGCCTGTATCCACTTATAATATCCTTATTGGAATGGAATTTCTAGGATAACCACATAATATATACTATAAAACCATTGATATATTATCCTATATAAAAATTTGTCCCTTGGATTTAAACTAGGGGTTTTCGACAAAGTTATCTTATCCTATGAAAATATCTAAAATACTCTAAAAAATAATTGGATTTTCCATTAGTACAATATGATGCTCCCTAGAGGTGCACTCTCTGGCATGGTGAAATAAAATAATTGTTAAAATAAATTATTCTATAATTTGGGGTGATCCTAGATATATATTAAATATAATATTATTATTGTTACATGTCATAGTAATATTCTAATGATTAGGGAATGTTTTGGTTTACATTCTTTGAGGACCCACTATACATGAAACATGTTTTACAAGAAAACTGATAATTTATCCATAATAAAACTGTACGATTCATCTTAATATACCTCTCATAGGAAATAAAAATATTTATAATATGGGGAATAAAAACATTAATAAATGGATGATATTGAATCTTATTAATTTAAAATCACTAATGATAATGCAATTAAGGGTTTGATCATAAGTACGAAAACCCATGTATCTAATATACATTATTTTAAGAATTATTACACAATGATATGATAAATAATACCCTTACGACTATGATTCATTGTATATTTGGGTAATTAGGTACAAAGAATAATACATTGCAATAAAAATACAATAATATAAACTAAAAATACATAACATGGCCGTAAAGTCACATGATTCTTCTAAAACTACATGTCGTAACATAGGGACATATATAAGAAAGTGGTGAGCTATAAATACCAATAAGGGAACAATAAAATAATAACATTATGTTTGTAATAAAAGTGACTCAATAGTCATGTGAAGGTAATATAAGACAGATGGAAATCATACAATAGAACAATAATTCATGATATAATATTATTACATGATGTCAATATGAGAACATGGAAACAACACGGAAGATGAAAACATAAGCCTAAGTAATGGATAAACACTAATGAAACATAATATATTGTTCTTAGGATAACCCCTAGTGAACCATACAAGGAATCTCATTATAATAAATCATTAGCTATTAATTTGGAGGCCTATATAATTTCAGTCGTACCCATCACATTCCTATCACATACAAGCATAATTGTGCAAAACAATTCTTACTAAATAATTGTGTACTTGTTCTATTTTAATAAAATTTATTTTTTTGTTATATATATGGAATTAAAATTTTAATGAATGATACATACATTTAGGTGGATACCCTTGAGTGGAAATTGGTATGGGGGTTTTGTAAACAAATTATTGGCTTGGAAAATTGTAACATAATTCTAGATGCATAACCAGGGCGCATAAAAAATTATTAAAGGGATTAATGAGATTTGAAGGGGTCTATAATTATTTCTAATGAATAATTATAGTATGAGGTATGTGTAAAATAATATCCCAAAGTTAAAAACAAGGAATCAAAATACATAATAGAATGAAAGTGGTTGAACAGTTTTGATATCGAGATGATCCCATGCCTTGAGAGAGAACCTCTAATATAATGGGAAATGTTTTTTAAATTCTTGGAGGCACAATGGGAGTGATCTATAGATGTAACGATATATTAAATTCATTATACAAGGTATTTTAGTGAAGTGGAGGGGATGGTTGGTGGGTTTTTATAGAAAAATAGAATATAGTTCTTTGTTAAATTTTAAATATAGTTTTTGTACACTATATAATAAATTAATCTAAACCACTGAACATACAATGGTTTTTTCAATGGTTTCTACCAAATAAGATTTTATTTTATTATTTAATAATGTAAAAAATATATGAACTCAAAATAATATCCTTGGTGATGTGGAACTGAGTCATGTTTATAGTGAATAGATTTTAAAATAGAAGAATAAAATATATGTTTCAATGGATCTATAAAGGGTTTATAAAGTTAATCAAATTACATAAAAAATATTTTAAAGTGGAAACATATTTTTTAGTGAAAATATTAATCATATTTTTAAGATTAATTTTTTTCATTTATGATGTCATAATAAATACTATATAATTCTATACTATTTCATTTGTTCCCAAAAATTTGACTATATCACAAAATTATGAAACATTCACTATTGTATAATTTTTATGTTATGATTTCAAAAATATTATTCATTTTTACCAATAATAATATAAATTTTATATTTTATATTTGTAAATAAAAATCCCCAAATATTGAAAGATACTCATTTGGATGAAAATTAAAAATTTTGGAAAATTAATAAAATTACATTTGAATATGTGAAATTATGGTATTATTTATATTTGAAAAATAAAATTTAATGATAAAATTTTATTGAAATATCATTTATTACAAAAATGTATTAATTTATAAAAATATGTGTCTTGACTGAGACTACATATTTATGAAAAATTGAGTTCTTTTCATCATATCAAAATACAGTTTTTACCAAATATATTATTTATTCATTATAAATTTATAATAGAAGATAAATATAATAATTTATTTATTTAAAAAATTCATAAAATCACATGGTTATTGTTTTGACACATATAAATTAATTAGAGTAGAAAATTCACTATTGGTATGGTGTTTAATGGTGGTATTTTCACAAGTGGGTTCGGTGAACATGGTTTGGAAAATGTTCATGGTGAGCATGATATGCCCCCATAAACAGTTTCACTCATTATTTAGTAAATTGTTAATGACATGGTATTGGTTAAGTGAATATGATAGTTATATTGTCTCCCATAGAATCATTTTTAAATAGGCGTCATAGGTTATAATCTTATTGGTTGAGAACATTTATTCATTTTTCTATATTAATTGGATTAATAATAACTTTATATATAATAATTTTATAATAAATATATAAAAAATAAACTATCAGCAATTATGATGAATAATGGTAATTTAAAACTGATTGGATATAAATTAAAAGAGTCCAAATAAAAAAATTAGTGGTTCATTTTTCTATAACTACATACTGGCTTAATTGAACAAATGAATTTTTAATTATTTTTTAAAATCCACCTTTCAAGGAGTGAGGTAGGACCCTTATAAGGCACGAAGGATTAGAGAATATTAGATGACTTACAGGTCATAAATGAAATCACCCAGACAAGGAAACTTTGAACTAATCCTCCACAACACATGTCATTAAATTAGCAGTCCACCTTATCATGGTTGGTCAGATAAATGCCATGTGTAGAGCTTCATAGGCCCTGTACCAATGGAAATTTCATGCCATCTCATTCTTCCAAATCTCTCTATCCTTGCCCTGGTGAATGCGGCATCTATGAATCCTCATATAAATCCTTGTCCCTTGTAGTCTGACTAGCACATCTAATAATTCATGTGGCCTAAAGGAAATGGTGTGGCCTAAAGGCCTTGAGAGACAACTAGCCCAATGGCCTTTGGTGGCCCGAATTCCCTGCATGACCTGAGGACAATACTGATGGCCTAATGACCCGGATCGATGATTTTTTTCAGGCTACTGTAGTGCCGAACAATATCTTATACAGTTCTTACTATAGTAACGATATAGTACTACTATGGTACCTTGGAAATATGTATCCTCAAGATTTTATCTCGGGTCTCTTGGATACAATTGTCGAGTCCTCACCAAACATGCTGAAGAACATGTGTTTCTATAACTACATTAATTAATAATTATTTAATTAATTCAAAAAGGGAATTTAATTTATAAATTTTTTGTAAATTTTAAACTTCCCAATTTAGAAAATTTTACCCTGAAATTTCATTCATACACCAAAATATATCATAGTATTTTTTTCATCATGACTTCTAGTTCACATTTTTCATCCTAAAACATGTTGTTCCACAAAATCGCATTGACTAGGTGAGTTATATTTTTTCATAGAAATTTTTTTCTAAAATCTATGTTCTTTACTAGAATCTCCTCATATGAATTATATTTGATTAACAAAAACACTTATAGATTTGTTACATGTTAGGGATCCAGTCTAGACTTTCTATAGAGAGATACATGGATCACATCATGCAGAAATAATGTTTTCAGTAGGTGTCCCAGTATAAATGATGAAAATATAATGTGGTCAAGGATATAAAAGGTCATGATGTATCTTGGATAAGGTGTTCCCTTATTAAAAAACATCATGACATTATTCCATGGTGATATAACAAGGAAAATGATACAACTGATATAAAAAATCACATTCTAATTAATGATTTTCTCTATATCGCTTATTTGAAAATAGATTGAATTATATATTAAGCTAAATAGTTTTAACCTTATATATAATATCATTTATAACTTCATGTTCCATTATCTTCATATCTCCCACTTCAACCCATTATGATGGTGTGTAACAAAAAATACTATAGAGATACGTATGAGGTTCCATAATAATTATAATGTGTAATATATTGTTAGAAGATGACTCTACTATGGGAAAGTGTTGATCCCAATAATAATGAAAATGTATTAAACAATATATCCTCATAAAATATATAATTTGAATAGTTATTTTGGACATGCCACATATATGACCGTGAAAAATAGTCAAGAAGCTTAATTCAGCATGGAACACTTTCTATATGCTTCTCCAAAACATAAATGTACCCTCTAATCATGATCAAATACTATAGAGAGTGGAAAAATATAATTTTTCAAACTAGGGTCCACTATACCAGTGCATTGATTTGGTTTTTCATAATATATCATGAATTTTAATCTATATTATATAGGCTTCTGATTATAAGATAGTGACTATGGTTTGTTAGTGGAGAGAAGCATCCCTCATTTCATATTATGAAATATCATATATAACTAGATCATGTTAAAAGTAGTAAACCCAAAATTGTGGAAGAAGTAAAAATAAATAATACTATAATAAATAATGAAATCAAGTAATGAAATTAATGCACTTGTCATATAACAATATTGATCACTCATTGGGAAAACAATACATATACAAGTGTAAATAAATGAAATATAAATAAAAGTGAAAGGATATAATACATACACTAATTAATAACGCATACCAGATACCCACATAAATAACTATTCTATCATGTTTAATCATCATAGGCCACTACCAAACCTATAACTTGACCCTATATCACATGAAATTGGGCAACCATGTAGAATGGAGTGTAGAGATGAGTGTGAGTAAAAAATTTAGTAGTGAACCACTAATGTGGTCCTTTATGTGTCAAGTATTTTTTAATATATGTAAATATGAGAAACCCATCAAGATTACTATAATAATAACAACATCTAATAGAAATTAACTAAATGAAAATCCATATAAGGAATTCACAAGGAAATTGCTGAACTTGGATAAGTGAAAACTGGAATAAGGTTCTATTAGGTATATAAAATTATATATCTGAATATATTCTAATATATATATATATATGTGAAAGGTGATTAGTGACATGAATGAGACTAAATCCAATCAGTGGTTCCTTAATCCCGGTCTTCTAGAAATCATTTGAAAATTGATTTCAACTAGATATTTTATAAAACATTTCATTGAATATTAAGTTAATCTTTGGTTTTTTAATCTTTATTTGGTGATTCCTTCACCATAAATAGCATGAAATAACTTTGATAAAGCTACATCTCCATAGAGGGAACATATCATATCCATGATTCAACCATACATTCGTCCAATAACTATAATGAAGGATTCTATTTAATTTATAGACATCTTGTTAATTGTCACCAGTCTAGATGTCATACCACTCAATCCATGAAAATCCATTCTAATTCTTGATCACATATACTTGGTTCATAGGTTTTCAAGACCTCATAAATTGGATATTACATAAGGGTGATGACCCTTAGATGAAATTTATGGAATTTCCTTTATATTCATTTGCATAGTTGACATACATTAAATAAATGGCTCAATTAACCACTACTAAGCATGTATACAAAATTTAATAACAGCATGTGCACCTAACCCTGGGGGGAATCCAAGGCCCCAGTTGGAAAGAAAGGAATAATCTATAAGTTTATATCAAATCAAATATGACGAGAATCATCTCTGAAACATCCTGGTTTTTATAATAATCATAAATCAATCTTATGATAAATTATTAGGTGAAAAAATAACTTATCAGCAAAAAATATTGAATTTTGTTAAATTTATAATGGAAATGTAAAAAAGAATAGATAAAACTCTAGAATATTTAATTGAATAGTTTAAAAGATAAAATTATGTTATCGATAGTTTTTGAGGTTCGTAATGACTCGGTGAAGAAAGAATAAAAATTAAAAAAAAATTATTTCATTTGTAGTAAATTTATTCAAAATAATTGACTAAAACCCAAATGGTGTTTCATTTGATAAAACTAAGGCAACGGTTTGGTCCATGACATGATTTTTACCCTATAATTGGTATAAATATTTTTAAGAACTAGACATTTGGACACCTCACTCAGGGGAAAAAAATTAATTTTCATTAAATATTTATTATATTTTTTAATATATATATATCAATATCATCTAAACGGTGTGGTTGGTGATAAAATAAAGAACATTGATGGATCTGGAATATAGTTTTACCTATGTGGATGTATAATAATAATAAAAACTAGACATTTGGATACCCCGCACCCTAATTAATGTTTTTAGATAATCTGTTTGAAATATTAAATTATTTCAAATATGTTTATATCTCAAAAACAGTGTGTTACATGGAAATTTTGACATAGTGATTGTGTCCAGAATATGGGGTTTTAACCTAGGGGCATACTATTTTACATGAAATTGACCCATTTAGTCACATTTTTTTATATGGTTAAATTAAGTGAAAAATAAATATAGAAAATTAAATGATAAAAAGGGGGTGAAAAATGTTCATGTTCCTTCTTCTCCCCTAACGCAATGCATGGCTTCCTCCATGGGAGGAATGGGAAGCTTCCCAAAGCTTCAATATAGTCTATTTCAGCTGTGTAAAAATTAAAACACGTTAATGACTGATATTACACGAATATACATTCATCAATTTAGTTATTCATTGATTGAAATAGGTTATTAATTTTCAACATGGTGATGGAATTTTGGGTCATATTTTCGAACCCCATGTGTTTGAATACCCCTTTATAATCCCAAAACCACAACTAGTATATTCACGACAAACAATTGAGTGATTTCTGGAGAAAAACAACCAAGAATAAATATTCTAACTGGTAACACCCCCTTTACTTTTGTCTTCCCTTGCGTAATTCATCGAGGTAAGGTTATTATCTCATTTTAATTTTTTATCCAATATTATAAATTAATTATCTTATAAATTATATGATCGTAATTACACACCCTCAGTTTCATTCGATTTGTATCAACAAGAAAAACCTAAATCATATTTTTAATTTTAGGGAAGAAATGTGTGGTCAATCTTCATTTTTCTAACATTAAATGGGTCATTTACAATAAAATATTTATTGATAAATTATCGTAACTACTAGGCAATAATTAATTGGATTTATTAAAATTTAATGATAAAATCATTGAATGATAATTATAATGTTTTATATAATAATAATTTATCAAAATTATTAAGGGTATAAAATTTTATTTCATTTGTGAAATTTTTAATGAATTATCTAATGATAAATTTTAAGTAATTATAATATGAAAATTATTGAAGTTATTTACATGAAATAAAAAAACCGTAATTTTGTGAAAATTATCAAGTAATGGTTACACTATTTTATCGAAGGATAATTTAAATTATTAAATAGAAATTAAATTTATTAGTATAAGAGATAAATTTAAATTTTAGATTTCATAATTTTTAATTTTTCATTACCCATGAAATATAATTATCATCATATATTATTTTTTAAAAAATTAAAAATTAGTAATTTAATTTATCAATTGAAATGATAAAATTAAAAGTGATGATTTATCAATTCATGTTAAATTTTAGACGCAATAAAATATTTATTTTTTTTATCAGTGCATGTGATAAAATTACACTAAAAGTCAGGATTTATCATTTCATGTTAAATTTTAGAAATGATAAAATAATTATTTCATTTGTTAGCACACACGATAAAATTTAATTAAAAGTAGTGAGTCATCATTTCTTATAACTTTTAAAAGGATAAAGTGATTATTCAAAATTTATCGATGTGCGTGAGGGATATAATGATAATTGAGAATTACTCAAGAGATGGAAAAAATTATCACATGTGATTTTTATTTCATTTTAAAAAATAAATGTTTATATTTTTCGAAAAACATTGATATATCTTGAGCACTGATGCACCAATAGATCATGAAATTGACGTATCACCCTGACATCAGAAAATCTACGAGAGGTTTTCCAACTTTTATGGTTGGAAGTTTCATAAACTTTTGTTCCTATTCACGATTGATTTTCATTAATCTGATTATGTGTAGAATTGTTTAATTAACTTTCCAGATAATGAATTCTTGTGGGAATGTGTGTATCCCCATAAACACTATATTACACATGATTTAATGATTATTTGTAGCAGTTTATTCACATTAATATGTGATTATGTGTACAATGTGTGCTACATTACTCATTATGATGTGTCAAAATTGAATATATATATATATATAGATATATCCTTCTATACTATGTATATCTTGCAGTTTTGTTCAAGGAGTCAAGATAGGTAGACCGTAAACATGCATTAACCATGGGTGGAGGGTTTCACATGACTGTCAATGATGGTTCGATGCATGGGGTATGAGAATGAGGATGACTAGAGGATTCCATGTAGTGGAACAACATGACCTATGTTATCTTTTTGTGGTGGGATTCCCATGAATGATTAAAAGGGACCCATACTAGAAGAAGGCAGATGAAGATTCCTTGGGATGTGCATGTATAACAACGTAGGATAAAGTGATACCTTTAGAGCATCATGTCGTGTAAAATCACAACTTGTGTTATCCTTTGGGGTAGAGATGTACAGTAATTAAAAAGAGGGTTAAATAGATGATAAGAGAATAAGATGATTCCTTGGGATGAACACAAAAAAGTGGGAACTCATTAGCTCTCTGTATATTATATGTCTTATCGACAATGTGCTTTGATGACTTGGTGACACAATTATCTCTCAGTTCTCAGTATGTCAACTCGATTATTAATAGAATCTAATTAGATCTCATTTACATTACACATTCTATGAAACATATTGTATTTCATTTCATTGATATTGTTTCATAGAGATGCTGAGAAAAAGGATTCATTTTCCTAATTTTTAATCATCGATTTATATAACACCATAGTTATTCATTCCAATATAGATCCTATGTAGGTACGGCCAGGGGTTGTGGATGCTTGGTTAGTGCACAACTGCATAGTTTTGTACTGGGTATTTACTTCTCATTATTTATTTATGGAATATAGTTTTATTTTGAGAAAATCATGTATAGGATTCCTTGTTGGTGTCCTATCGAGTCTTGTACTCACACCACACGTGGGTAATTCGGTGCGCTAGTAAATTTTTTCCATAGAGATCCGATTTAGGGAAAGATCCCTATGGAAGAGTGTTATCGAGTGGAGAATAGAGCTTGAGAATAATGGGATAGGCACCGGAGCCCTCCACGGTGATTTTTTATTTACTATCCAGCTTTTTATACCACTAACATGGGTTTTATTTCTAAATTTGGGAGCTGATACATTGTATGTATTCCAAAATTAAATTTCTATATTTTACATTGATAATTTATATTGGAGTTTTTTTATTATTGATTACAGGACTAGATTCATTAGATATATTTTCCCCAAATATCCACTTGAGACCCTCACTTTTAGATGACAGCCTCAGGCATACGAGGATGTAGGCATGACTTCATGTAGTATTCAGGGTCGGACCTGGTGATTCAGGTCAGGACATTACAAAATGGTATCAAAGGATCAAGATTTTACTAAATAGTTTCTCTTCTTTGTCTATGGTTGTTCAGGTTAATCCTAAGATAGGATGGATGGAACTCGAATAGTATAAACTAGGTTTATGTTTGGAAAACACTACATAATAGACCTCTGAAATACCAGTAAGTGGGAATTTGTTTATATACTATTGATTAAATTTACCTTGTGTGATGTACATGATGTTTTATTTGATTTATATGATTTCACATATGTGCATGCATCAAGAATAGGCACATAGGTTGAGATTCCATGTATATAGATGTTCTTTTTTAGCATAGTTGTTCATTAACTAAATGCCTTAATATGTGATATCTTTTTTGGATAGTCTGTTACATGCGATATATCATTATTGTAATTAATTATTTGAACTGATTATATTGTTTATTTAGTATACATATGATGATGGTGACTAACATAGATGGATGGAAACATGGGTTAGTGTTTGAAGGGTTATACCTTGGGTTAAGGGTATACACCTTGGAAAACCATGTTTGGACCCAAAGAATGGTTAGGTGAAACATTTTGTGATCACATTTTATTATTATGATTTATCTTAATGACTCTGTATCTTTTATGAAGCATGTTCATTCACATTACAGAAGATGTATCCTCTATAGAGTCTTATGGGACTACTTCGGAAGCATGCCAGAATGCATCTATAGATGAGTATGTGTCTTTTTTACCCTAATAATTTTTGGATAATGTTATCTATGATGCTATAACACGTTATTTGTGGTTTTAGAAACATGGTTTCATCAATCAAAAAATTTTATTTAGTTCCATCCTTTGTATAAGAGTTCAAAATAATGGTTGTGTTATCCATGATTTTTAACGCCACCATTATTTATCCTTACAAGAGCACTGAAGGCCCTCATGTTGAAGAATAATGGGATGAAATATTTTTAGAGATCTCCAACCTATTCGAGAATCTGAAGGATTGATACATTAAGCTGATATTGAGATCATGTTAAGAGTGAAACCGTTTGGATACCCCATATTACATAGTTCCAACCATAATTAGGAGCACAAGGTTCTGCTAGATGACATGGAGATGAAGAAATTAATAAGGATAGATACTTCATTATAGGATTACCTCATGGTTCTCTTAGAATAGAGGAAATATTCTTTGTAAATATAATGATTACAAGAAGCTAAACTAGGTGATGGTGATGAACTGATTTCTATTTACTAGATCGATGATATTTTCAATAATATGTGAAGAGCTGGTGGTTCTCCAAAAACATTAATATTTCTATCAGTACATATGATATAGAGTGGAGTACATTCCATGGATAGTGTTTTTGGAACACATATAGACAATATGAGTATATGGTAATGGCGTTTGGACTGAATAAATGAACCAGCTATGTTAATAGCCTTCACGAACACAATCAATCATTAATTCTCTAAACTTTTGATCATTGTGTTTTTTAATGATATCATCATCTTCCCTCAAATGTAATAACAACATGATAGGAACATGGGGATAGTATTGACTACATTCTGCGCTAATAGAAATTACACTATGGTAACAAAACGTGACGTGTGGATTAAATAGGTGATGTTACATGGACATGTGGTCTTTGAAACTAGTATATCTGTAAACCCAAAGACGGTTTAATAATTCATGTTAGAGCTATATCCCCGAAATGTTTTGTAGATTAAGTTATTTAAAGGTTTGTCTGGAAATTACGAAAGGGTTATCTAGGAAATATCCTGACTATTGTCACCCACGAAAGATTTAATGAAGAAGGGGGTAAAGTTATAGTGGTCAAAATAGAGTGACGTGGCCTTCCATGAGCTAAAGAAATGGAAATCAGCGACTATAGTACTGAAACTTCTGGATCCTGGGATTGGTTATGCATTGTATTGTGTTGCATCAGGAGTTGGTCTTGGCATTGTACTAATGCAAAGAAAAATAGTTGAACAATATGGGTCTCGCCAGCTATGAAACAATGAAAATAACAACCCTACGCATGGCTTGGAGATAAAATCATTGGTACACACTCTAAAATGGTAGAGACATTATCTATTTGGTGATGGATTTTTTGTTTACATGGATCACAAGAGCCATTTCCATATCTTCACTCAGAGGGATTTGAATTTCATGAAAAGTAATTGGTTTGAGTTTTTATATAAATTCAACATTGAGATTACATATTCCCATGAAATAGATATATCATAGCAAATTCCCTTAGTCGTAAGACGAAGGGTGATCTAAAACATGGAGATATGTCCTCAGTGGAGTAGTGGTGTCTTATGTGATTATTGGAGGACTGGGGGGTTGATGTTTTACAGGATCAATGATCTATGATTTTCTCTCCCTTGTTGATTACATCATCCCTTATTGAAAGGATTATGTCTGATCATGATTTAGACCAAAAATTTACTATGGTGAGAGAACGACTCACAGGAGTTCACCTGATACTTAGATGGTGGGGGAAAATATTGACATGCTCTTATGCCATGGAGGAGTAGTATTTCATACTTAAACTGGGGAAGAAATAATGAGGTATTACAATACCTCTAGGTGGATGGTATATTTGGGTGCGGCCAATAGATACCATGACATCAGATGACAGTTTTGGTTCCTAGGGATGAAGAGGGACCTCGCATGTTTTGCCTATCGATGCCTCACATGTCAGAGGGTGAAGGCTGAGCACTACCATCCTTGAGGGGTTTTTAGCCACTCATGTTACCAATGTGGATGTTGGAGGATATTACTGTGGACTTTTTGTAATGATTACATAGGAACTCATAGATTTGTGCCACCGTTTAGGAGATTTTCAATTAGTTAACATGCTTTTTCCACTTCTTATCGATTAGAGAGACTCAAATAGTGGTGGAGTTGGGAAAACATTATTTTTGGGAGAGTGTGTGATTAAATTGAGTTCCTTTGATAATTATTTCTGATTGAGATCCATTATTCACATCAAGAATTTGGGAGGTCTATCAGAATTTTGTATAGAGTCAGTTATGATTGAGCACGACGTACCATCCGCAAAATGATAGACAGTTGGGTAACAATCGATCTTTTTGACGAAAAGTGCTATAAATGTGGAAAACATGGATATTATAATATCACATATAGGATGAAAATAGTAGGGATACCCTAGTGTAGCATTGTTGGCCATATTCAATGCTTCTCCTCAAGGGTCTCCCAAAGGGGTTCTATAGGGGTAGGATTGTACGGGAAATTAGAAACCTTGTAGAGGGTACAGACTCCCGTGACAATGATGACTTGGGATGTCATGGGATTGATCATGTAGCTAAGGAATGAAATGTTTATGCAATGGAAAAATCACCAACTAATGTTGATTATGATATTTTTTCTGTATAACTTATTGTTTGAATCACATCATTTTTATAAATTTCCTTGTTTAATTCTGTTTTTGCTTCAATTTCTGAGCCATGTTTGAATTTTATTTACTACTAGAGTAATGCATCCCTAACATACAATTATCTAATACGTCATCGAATGATGACACAAGACCTTAGAATATTCGTTGCAGGTTGTATGTAATTATTTTTGTTAAGATGGATTATAATGGACTTACTTAGTGGAAAGGGGTATTGGCGTATCATATAGGCCTTCCTTCCCACTATCGAAGTATGTTTGATGTGTTCAATGCGTCACAATTTCAGAGGATTATACCCGAACATAGGTGTGTGTCACAAATTGTGAAGATGTAGGGTTGGTGATTGATGAATATTGTGGTTAATGTCATACTAGAACATATTTTGTTGTGAGGAGGTGTTTAATGGAAAGAATACACCAGTAGTCTTAATTTAGAAGAAATATGCACATATTTTGGAAGAGATTGTGTCTGATTTTTGAGCTCAGGACTATGAGATGTTTGATCAAGACCACAAGGGGTGATTCTTAATGAAAATAATTCATTATAGGGGGAATTGTAACAACCTATTTTTAAAAATAATCATAAATCCCTGTTATGATAAATTTTTATGTGGAAAAAATAATATTTTTTTAGAAAAAAGAATTTCTATTTGTTAAATACATCATGGAAGGGGAAAAGTCCAATTAACACGCAATAATATTGAACTGTAAATTTCTAGAGACAAACAATGAGTTATTTCAGAATTTTGAAGCCAAAAAATCCTCAACATAGATAGAATAAAAATATTAAATATATTATTTTCTGTGTGGGAAATTTATTAAAAACAATTAAATAACACCAAAATGGTATGCCATATGATAAAGCCAAGGACGCTACTAGGTACCGAACAAGGTTTTTACCATATATGATGTATAAAATTTTCATGTTTCAGAAATTTGGACACCTCACTTGTGAGAAAAACATTTTTATAAATATTTATTTGTTTATTTGGTTTCATATAAATAAATTAATATTATCCCCAAAATGAATTGGGAGATAAAAATGAGACTAGCGATGGATCTATAATACATTGTTTACCCAAGTGGGAGTATATAATTTCAATGAGGAAGGCATTTAAATTCCCCATATTCTAATTAATGTTTACAAATGAAGTGTTTAAATTATTAAATTATTTAAAATAATATTATATCTCATAAATAGTCTGTCACATTTAAATTCTAACACCACCATTGTGTCAGGAACTGAGGTTTTGGCTAGTGGATAATTTTTTTATGGGAAGGAAACCCCTATAATCTCCTTTTATTAATTGGATAAATTTTTTGAAAAAGTGAAATAAAATAATAAATGATAAAAATGGGGGTTCACACTGTTCATGTTCTTTCCCCTCACCCACATAGTGCACGATTTACTCCATGGGTGCTGTGGGAATCTTCCCAATGATTCAATTTGGTATGTTATAGCCATGTAAAAAAATTAAAATCCATTAATGAGTGATATAAAATGAATACATAACCATCTATTTGGTGTTTAATGGTTGGAAATTGGTTAATAAATTTCAATGCAGAGACATAATTTGGGGTCATATTTTCTGAATTCATGCATCTGAATACCCCTATTCAAACCCAACAACCCAACCAGTATAATCACCAAAAATCATTATCAAATTTTTGGAGAAAAATATCCATGAATTGGGATTCTAACTAGTGGACCTCCATTTCCTTTTGGCCCCCTTGCACAGTGCTTGGTGGTAAGGTTTACCTCCTTTTAATATTTTTATCCAATCTTCTAAATACATTATCTCGTATGTTAATGATCGAAATTATGCACCAGTTGTTTTGTTGGATTCGTATCTAAATGAAAATCCTAAGTCCTATTTTTTATTTAAAGGATGACATGTATTGTTCCCTATAAATTTTTCACATTCTAAATGGGCAATTTAAAATTAAATATTTAATGATAAATTACTGTAACTTCTAGATAAGAAATATTTTGATTTATCAAAGGTTAATGATGAAATAATTAAATAATAATTTATTTTTTTATAGAATAATAATTTATAAGAATCCCTAAGGGGATAAAACATTTAATTATTTCATGTAACTGATTAGGAATTGTCCAATGATAAAATTTATGAAATAATGACTTGAAAATTATGAAATATAAGTACATAAAACTATCAATGATAAATTTGAGAGAATTGAAAAGTGATGGTTATTATATTTTATCAAAGGATAATTCAAATTATTTATTGGAAATTTCATTTATCATCATAAGAGATAAATTTAAAATTTTGAAATCATAATTATCACGTTTTAATTATCCAAGAAAGATAATTATCATCACATATAATTTTTATAAGAAGCCAATGTAATAATTTAATTTCTCAGTGCACATATTAAAGTTAAAATCGATTATTTATAATTTCATGCTATATTATAGAAAAGATATAATACTTATTTAATTTATTAGTGAACATGATAAATTAAAATTTAAATTAATGATTTATCATTTTATGTGACATTTAAAAAATGATAATATAATTATTTAATTTATCATCCCATTTCTTAAAATTAATTTAAAAGTCATCATTTATCATTTCATGTTACTTTTAAAAGGGTAAATTGATAATTTAAAATTTATCAACAACAGAAATAAATTTAACAATAATTTAATAATTATCTAATATAGAGAATGAAATATCATATTTGATGCTTTATTTACATAAATTAAAAATAAATTTTATTATTCTAGGAAATGATTTGATATACCAAGAGCACTGATGTGCCATCATGTGAAGAATTTTATGTGTCTTGCTAGCGTTAAATAAACTTTGAGAGGATTTCCAATTGTTAAGGTGTGATGTTTCTTATCATTTTGGGCTTGTTTACAAATGACTTTCATTAATATGAATAAGCGCATGAAATTTTCATGACCATGGTATACATTAAATTCAAGTGGATATGTGTGTAGACCCGAAAAGATTATATTCCACTTGATTTCATGAATACTTGTATCTATTTATTCACATTATTGTGTGATTGTATGTTTTTTGTGTTATAATGTTCCCACGATGATGTGTTATTATTATTATATATATATATATACTTCCATGCAATGTATACCTATAATACTTGATCTTGGAGTTAAGATGGGTAGACCGTCATCTTGCATTACCCTTTGGAGGAGGATGCACATGACTGATGATGTGGGTCTGATGCAAGGGGTAGGAACATGATGATGTCTTGGGGATTCCATGCAGTGGACCACTATGAATTGTGTTATCATTTGGAGGAGGGATGCACACGACTGAAGATAAGGGTCCATTATATTAGTACGAAAGATAACGATGCCTTGGGATGCACATGTCTGACAAAGAGGGATATGATGATTATGACAACCCTGATTTTTTTACAACATAAACATTATTTATTACATAAAACTTCTCTTGATACAACAAAGAAGATCGAGAGGTTTAGTGTCTTTGTGTCTTAGGATCATTACATAAAAACTTAAAACCTTAAATACAACATCTTTATTGAAAAGTTCCTTTACATGACCACTACATTCATTTGTACTTAGCATTGCATGGGATAACCTGAGGACATTCATAAGAAAAGGGTGAGCTATAAAGCCCCGTAAGGGAGTACACACGGAATAACATGAGGAGTACAATACATGTTAGACAATAGGTATATCAATAGAGAAAAAGAAAAACATGAACATAAAGGCATGATAAAGTATGATAATCATAACATGGAAATGTGGCAACAACACTTAACATGGAATTAGCATGAGCCAAGACACATTGCACATGGAGCATGAGTAAATCCTCATTGCGCATAAAGAATGAGTAAACCCTCATTTCAATCGAATTAGCATGAGTCAACACTCATTGCACATGACGTATCATGATACTATACTTTACCCAATGCATTGGAGCGCTATAAGGGCGCACCTTTATTAAACATTTCATTTCATGCATAAGTGTGCCACATGGATCATAAAACATTGATCCATAAAACATAATCATTTATTCCACAATAGAGTAATGTGGAATTCATACATGAAACATTATAATATATAAGTAAATGTGCATAAAGGTTAATACCCTTGATGGAGAAATGGTCATGGTATTCACTACACAATGGCATTGGCTTAGAAAATTGGTGCAATTTCGGTAGCGTAACGGTGTGACATAAGAATTCACAAAAAAATGGTTGATGAGAGAGAAACGGGTTCTTCATATTATTTAAATGTACTTTATATTAATTAGTTCATATAGATACATGTCCCAACAATTTTAGTGGAATTTATATTCATGATACAAAAGAATTTCTTGAATGTAAAAGAGGAGAGAGAAGTTCCTTTCGGAATTTCAGCATAGTGACGGGTGTACATGGGAGGCATTTAATGAGAGATAAAGGGGTCTCCCATCATTAAAACATAAATATTGAAGTATTATTGAGGTTATAAACCATACCCCAACATTAATAATTTAAATTAAAATGGAAAAACAACTTAAAAAAATTGGACAAAAATGAGAAAGGAAGGAAAACCCTTACTTGGAAGTGTGCTTCCAATGGCTAGAGAGAGGCTTGTGAGAGGCTTCTTGGGAGATTGGGCAACATGCGAGGATTCTATAGAGATTAGGGCAGAATTTTTACGAACTCCAAAGGATTTGAGTGAGGAGTAAGTGGGAGCTTGGGTGGGTTTATATAGGAAAGGTGAGGGAAATTTTTTTTATTTTGGTTTGGGACCCCTTATATTAAATTAATCCAAACCACAAACAATCCCATGGTTATTTCCCATGGTTTTTGGAAAAGGGAAGCAGAAAATAATATTTTATAAGGCCAAGTTCCTAACTTCTTAAAATATTATGGTTGATTATGTTGAGGCGAGTCACACTCCCATGGAAATTAATTTAAAAAGACAAGGTGTTTAATAAGTCTTGAGGGGTCCATTAATGGTTTGAAAAGTAATAAAAACAAACCCAAAGTCACCTTATTTTAATGTTACAACATATATTGTCAGAACATAATGATTATAGTATTTTATTACATCACTATTGGGTCATTATGATGTCATAAAACACAGTATATATTTAAACGGTATTTAATTTTTACTCAAAAATTTGACTATCTCAGAAAATTATGAAAAATTCAATATTGGATAATTTCAACGTCCTTATTCCAAAAATAAAATGTATTTTATCTAAATAATTTTCTAAATATGTTAATTTTCACTTTTAATATAAAAACCGACATTTATAAAAAATTCATGGGTTTTGACAAAAATGGCTTTCAACCCTTATTAAAAATTATAATTGCATTCATACAATTACATGATCATTTATATATAATAAAATTAATCTAATAATAATAATAATAATAATATTTTATTAAAATATTATTTAATTCAAAAATCTATTAATTTAATAAAATAGATTTCTTAATTAAATAATAACTAAAAACATCATTTGTCCTTTAAAAACTATTTACAGTGTATCAATAATGAAAATAAATTATATTAATTGTTATATAAAAAAATGTACATGAGCATAGTACCATATATTAGTTACATATCCCCTTAAAATAGGCTCATAAGACCTAAGGGTAAGGTGTGCGATGGTGACAGACTCTTGGTGTGGCTCGGATAACATCACTCAAGTGGTAATTTCTATCGACTTCAACTTCTCCCGTAGAGGGTCCCGTTCGAGCTTGACATGATGAAGCTCAGATTGGGATTGGTCAAGAGAGAAGTCCAAGGATTCCAAATCTTTTTTGAGCCCCGATAAATGGGCTTTGTATGGGAAAATTCTACTGGATGAGGCCATCGCTTCCTTTGTCTAAGTAAAATTGGATGAGTTAAAGACCTATATTTATACTAATCATGTGATCACTGTTCAACGACTATAAAAGTAACAGTCATAAATCTTATCATAAAAACAATGAATTTGACATTTTATAAAAACATTTATATATAGAGACATTTAATAAGATCCAGAGGGATTTTCAATTAATGAAACTTTGGGTCGTTACAGTGATTCTTTGGGAGTATCGTGTAGTACACCATTATGACATCAGTTATGATTTTGAGGATGTTTGTGAATGACTAGAAATAGAGATTCAATGAATGGGAAGTGATACAATGATTCCTTTTGATGCACTCATTAAATAGGGGATGTATTACCTCTCGGTCCGTAATATTTCTTCTTGATGGTGTGCTTTGATGAGTAAGGGACACAATTTGCTCTCAGTCCTCAATACATCAAATCGAAAATTAGGGGAAGATGATTAGCTCTCATCTCACCTTCACATATAGAGAAACATATCTTCTCTAAATGAATTGATACTATTTCACAATGATTCCAAGAAACATAATTCATTATCCGAGTGGGAAATCATTGATTCATATAACTATGTGGTTATACATTCTGCATAAATATGATTTTGTTACGCCAGAGGGTTGTGGAAGCTTCGTCTGTGTACAACCGCTTGGTTTTCGTTTGTGTCTTTACATCACATTATTTTTTTATGACAAAATCTTGTATTTTGGGAACATAGGATAAGGGTGCATTGGTGTTTTCCAAATGAGTCTTGTGCTCACACCCTATATGAGAAATATAGTGTGCTTTTACATTTTATCATCAATGTTCATATGAAGGGTGATGGAACTACTGTGGATTGTTGAGTGGTGGAGCATAGAGATAGAGTGGACCAGTACACGCACTTAACCACTACACATATGATTGTTTTTATACTTTTTAGTTTTTTTAACATCTTAATTGGGTTTTCTTTCTACATTGGGGAGACGTTACATTTTATGAATTCCATCTTTACATTTCAAAATTTTACACTAATTATATATCTTTTTTTAGTATTTTTTTGATCTTATTACATGATATAGTGGGTATAGTATCCCTAATTTTCTACATGAGACTCTCACTACTAGTCAGTAACCTCTTGTGTATGGGGAGGTGTGCGTGAGGTCAAGTAGAATTCTAGCTCGGACCTAGTGATTCGGGGTGGGATGTTACAATGTCTAATACTATGGTCACAAAAGTCACATAAGAGGGATCCTAATAACTTCTTAAAGGTATCCATCTAATAGAATTCATATTTTCACAACAATATTAACATAAGAATCACTTTAATATATTCCTATAATATATCAATTAAATACAGATATTCAGATGCTAAATCAGAAGATATATGTTTCGGAATCCCATAAATATACCACATCATGGTAGTCACATATTAAAAAAACCTTGAAACACATATTGAAATCAAATCCACATCAACAGTGACCATGTGATAGAATAAATAAAAAATAGGGGGGTTTAGAATAATTAATCCGACCAATATTATAACCACCTCTTGGGCATTTACATTTTTTATGGGTTTTAGATGAGAACAACAACCATCTCTGAAGAAATTAATATACATTAGGTCTTGGTTGGTCAAAAACTAGGGAACCCACTTGTGTACCATCGATCAATACAAAAAATAGAAATCCTATTCGGGTTCCTTGAGGTCCATACATTAAAAAGTTACTCCTATTATAATCCCATATATCACTACGATTGTCTCTCTAGGTTGTTCTACCCAACTAACCCATTTCTAGCTTGCCTAAGGAATAAAATCCTAGTCCTATCAAAAGGATGAAATTACGTACCATGTGCATTATTAATTATGAATAATTCTAGAGGCTAATATATATATTAAGGGCTAATTCTATGTTACTATGGAATGAATCATGAGGCCAACACATTGGGTTGTTAGTCACCCATTTCATTCAACCACTATAATTATCCTATTAATTAATTAAACAATACTTTTATTAAATTTAAATTGAGTAATGTCCATTTTTGGTGTTACCTATAATACAAAAAATACCATAAAAACATGGGGTGGTATGACACAGATTCTATATTTTGAAATCCGTCGAATTATAATCATCTATTGAACAATCCATATAAGATCTTCATTATCCAAACCAGGATGTATCAGCTTCCAAGATATTAACTAATGGTTTTAAGTATCATTTTAATAAAAAATAATAAATTAAAATAATACAATATTAACAGTATAGTAATTCAAAAAAATTAATAATAGAAGATAATTAACTAAGAACTCGTTGGTCAATGTAATTTTTTTTACCATATAATGAAGGTGTACCGAGTATCCTCGACACCCTTATTGGGATGTTACTTAAAAAAAATGTGTTAGAACACATATTAAAATAATTTTATTTAGGAATTAATGATTTATAACTGCACCAAAATGACATACCTCAATGAAATGGATCACGGTGATGTGTAAACGGCCTCTAGGGTCCTCGTCATCATAGGAAGAACAAAATCCCAATAACTGGTATCTGATTACATAATGATATGGTAGAATAGATATTGAAAATACATATATAGGGAAAATAAATAAATAAGAATAGTGGATGGTACCTTGGAATATTACCATATTATAAATTAATTTATTAAATTCCATGATAATCTAACAAAACACCCAATCATTGGGGTTTGAAGAGAGGAAGGAGAGGTACGAGATAACTGGATCGTGTGTGAGAGAAAGTTAAAAAAACAGTGTGCTTAACCCTTATGTATCATAAAGGTAAATGGGTTTTTACCCATTTAATAGACCCTACATTTTGGGGAAAATGTTATTGAAACCCTATAATAATCATGTGGTTCGAACAATCTTGGCCCATCCACCTTGCATGGTTACACCACATGATTTGATTGACCATGTGCCAACTATGTGAAATATCTTCAATAAATTAAAAAAAATTGAGTGGTTTCTCTTACCTTTCCCCATGGTTTCTCAAAATTAATTCCAATAAACACTAGGATGCATGACATGTCCACATAGTAACCGCTAACTGTATACCAACCATACACCTTGTGATGCCATTTTCTGAAACTCTAGTATTAGGTCCAAGACCCCCAGGACACTCAAAAAACCTCCAAGAAATCATCCATTCCATAATCTAAATATAGAAACATTATTTTCTAGTATTCAAATTTTAAAATTTACATTTTGAGTCTTCGATAAATATTTTATGTATACAGTAATATAAAATTCAATTTTCCTTCAAAAATTACCAATAAGAAAAACACGGGACCATAGATCCTTCACATAAAAATAAATATCATCCTTATAAATACATGGTGATTAGTGAAATTCTTATTTGGACCTACTATGATCATGAATTTTATTCAAATATCCATGTTTCATTTTCAAATTCCCTACAAAACACCAATGTAAAATTTAAATACACAACACATAACCCAAAAAATGAGAGTCGATGCTCATAACTAGTTATGAAACATCATTATTTTCATTACAAAATCCCATATATAATGATTTATGAACTTTTCATTTCTTGACTACTCTAATAGCTTATGGTTCTCCCCAATATAGGATCATTATTTTCAAGGAAAATTTAATTCCACTGTACCACTACTGTAATAATTTCCAAAGGAAAAACATCAAATGAATCCTAGAGATTATACTAACATGTTTCTCAACTCAATACATCTAATCACTAGTTAGTACATTTCTCACAAAACACAATTTCACCTAATGTGAAAATTTCATCTAAACATTCTTAACATAGTCATAGAGTATTTCCCTCGAAACTTTCCAACCAAAAAATAGTATACATCCATCCAATCCCAATGTCATTTCTGATGTATGTGATCACTTTCCACAACAAACTATCTCATAGTACACATGTAAAACATGTTTAATATGATTATTCATGAAAATTCATGGGCTCCCATAGTTGAAGCTAACTCTAAAACTAAATCCCAATGCCTTTATCACAAAAAACATTGAGATCATCACTATGCATGATCATAAAAACCAATACTTGACTTATGGGGAAATCACATATCCAAACTATAGATTTTATCTCTTATTGTCGACTCATAACCAGAAAATATTTTGAGAATTCACCAAGTAAACCTATAATAAATTGGTATATTTATACAATAGCATGAAAGGGTTAAAATGATTGTCCAATGACCGATTTCAGTATACTATGACCCTTATCACAAGAGGGTAAACCACTATAGAACAACATTTTTCTACCCACGTTATGAGAATCATAATTATTATATTGAAATAATGTGATATATTTAATTATATCCTCTTCCATATCAATTTCTAGACATAAAAAATAGTATAGAAAGATACTCCCTCATTTCTGGACCCCAAAGAAAACTGTTTTTTACCCATTATAGATCCATAGAAATGAAATCAATGGATATAGACAAATTTCAACTCATAAGATGCGTATCTTAAGTCAAATATAAAATGGGTTTTCTATTATTATATGGATTAGAATATACCACTTCTCGAACCCTACATTAATTTTATGACCCTATGAAACCAAGAGAAGATTTAATTAGATTTTCAAATAGAATATTATCTCTTAGTGTACTCAGAATGATATCAAGATAGAGTGTGACCATTAGAAGGAATATATTACAAAAAAATTACATTAAAATGACTGTATATCCATATCAAAGGAATTATCAAATAAAGATAGGAATTATTTTCCAAAAAACAAATCCTTATCCATGTCTCCTAATATTGATTATCTAGGTACTAAATTGTGTCAAACACCTCACAAAACCCTACATATCCTTGATGTATCAACTAACATGGGTTAAATTCCTAATTTATCATAAGTAATATTAAACCATGACCAAAATATATAATTATATTCATCGACCCTCTACTCCCACATGGCCAGGTAAATCATTATGATTAATATGATTAATTCACAATCAAAAAATACATTTTCTATCACATCTAGCAAATAAGTTATAAAATATTGTAATACCCGGTAATCAATAAAATAACACTCCTTGAAGCTTTACATTAGAAATGATGAAATAACCACGTTGCATGGTATGCCAGTATCATCATTACTAGAGCACCCATGGAACTCCATTACTTGATTAGGAACCTTTATCGTTTCCTAATTTATTCATCAACTAACCATCACACAACATCATTCCAGTTATAGTAGTGTACCTATGGTCTGATTAAGATTGAAGTAGAATAATAATTTTTCAACTGAGATAGTAACCAAGATATTCCTACCTCTTAAAACTAGTATCGATATAGAGAAAATCCAAATGCATCATCATGACAATAGTGAAAAACATGACCAACTACCATAGACCATTATCTACCTAAACATATTTCAAATTTCAATGCCTAATATGCATCTATGAAATCAAGAAAAAGACCACGGCAGAATTCCCAATATCATGAGAAACATTGACCGACAATGGTGTGAGTCACAGCTAAGGGCCTTATGTTCTACCACAAAGCCTTATCAATCATGCCTCATAAAATGGTCACTATGTATATGCAGTAACCCAAAATTTGAAACCTCTCTAAAGTTGAATATATAATAGAGACCTATGAGGCTCAAAACTACCAACACATCTTATTATGTCACAGATACTCTCTAAGAATCCACATAAGGGACTAAAATTAGAAGACTAATTATAAGATAGTATGTAGTAATGACAAAATACAACTAACCAGGAATACATATAAGGTAATAACTTCTCGATGTACATTTTATAGAGAACTTTTAGGTACCTAATGACATCATACTCAACGATTCAACCAGAAAACCATAACCAAAATTAGAAAAGTATGATTTCATTTCATTCTACATGGTATATCACTCTATTTAATGTTACTAGCACAGTAAATAAATTATCCAATGAAATAATGACACAACATTTCCCAAAAAAAATCACCATGAAACATATCAACTTACTAGGTCACTACACATTATGTACATGATTTTAGAGTCATTATCTTCATTTTCATCAATCTCATCATAGATCCACATAACATAACATTAGAAATAAATATAAATATGTGTTGTAAAAATTGAGTAGTAACCTACCTATAATCAATATAAGAAAATACTATTTATTATTTAATATAAACATAAAAAAATTGTCATGTATCATCAATAAATCCACACATTATCCATCTAATGATGTGTAGACCCTTACCAAATATTATGCTTGATATTCATATTCCCTTTACAAAGCAAGAGTCAAAAATCAATCACTGTCATATTATTAAATGGTCAAGAGATATTATGCAGAATAATTTATTATATAAATATCAGATGTGTGTCACTAAATGGAATAATCATATTGCACGGTAACATCGCAATTTAAGAACAACAACCACATGTCCCTGGTAAACATAAATTATTATTGGAACAATTGTACTCAATGGAAAAATTTTATAACTCTTACAGAATATAAAAATTTTATTTGAACATAGATCAAGCATTTCCCTAATATTCATAAAACAGTAAAGAGACATATCAGATGCCAATTTTTAATTTATCAACCCTGGTTCCTCTTACCGATTCATCAAGCATATTTTTTCACAAGGAATAAAGTACTACTGCCTTTTTTTAGAGGATTCAAACTACTATTTATAGTCTATAGGTGGTACAATGGGGAGTCTATACCCTCACATCATAGTAAAAAATATTTGAAAACTAAACATCATTGATATAAGTAATAAAATATACTTGGGAATTGGTATATATAAACAATATTTTTATATAGAATGAAATGAAGTAATTGCTTTAATGACCGTGTCATACATGTAATATTGATCAACCACTATGATGACCATTCATATATATAAGTAAATAAAAGAAGATATATATTTTCTTACTACATACAAAAAGACAGACCACATAAATGATCTACATAATGAAAATTTGATCCATTCATCTCAATCAGTCCCAGGACTCATCCCAACCTATGACTACAACCAAAATGAAATTTATATGGGTATACCAACATAATAGAAAAATGAAAAAGGTGGGAGTATAAACCTCCATATATACCATACAATGATTTCCCATAAATGGGTATTAAATTTCTATGTACCAAAATGTGAGATACTCATTAAGATAATAATAATCACAACAATAACTATTAGAAATTACTTGAATGACATGGTTTAATAAGAAATTATCATGAAAGGGTCACATACTAGATGAGACACAACATGAATTTTTTGTCCCAACATATGTGTGTTTATATATATATATATATTCCTAAAAATATTTATATACAAAAATAAGTATTTATGTATGGAAGGAGACAAGTGCCATGAATAGGACACCAGTATATCCTTTGGTCTGTATTTAAGATCACTAAAAATACTATGAAATATAAATTTTGATGGTTATTGTATGAATCATGTCATGTATAATTCAGTTTACCCTTAGTTCCATAATCATATTTATGATACCTTATTTGTATATTTCTATAAATTTTTCTATGAAATCTACATCACCACAATGAGATACATGTCCAAACCATTGGTTCACCCATCATCTCCTAAAATAAATATAATGAATAATTCCAAGAAATCTATTACGATCCTATAATTGTACTCTAGTGTAGATGGATTTCCAATAAAGCCATGTAAATCTAGTTCAATGTTTGAGCACTAGGACTTGGTTTTTTGGAGGTCACGACACAGTTAATTGGATATTTCTTAATGAGGATGTTTCTTATGTGACATGTAAGGAATTATCTCTTGATCCTTGTACATGATCAACATCTATTAAGTAAATGTCTCAAAAACCGACTCCTAGCAAACTCGAGTGATCATATTAGGGGTATGTCCCCCTAACCCTAGGGTGATTACAATGCATCTTTCAATGTTATCATTATAATCTATGAGTATATCTCAAATCAGCAACAAGGAGAACCAAGTCCAACACTACAATTGAGCAAGGTTCATAAGCTGAATCCCATGAAGAACCTCGAAAAATAACTAAAATATACGAAACATTGTCTCAAGAAACAGTTCATAGTATGTTTTTATGAGCATCATAATTATATATCAATCCAATAAAAAGGGTCATAAGAAGGATACAAGTAAGTACGTTAAGGAATCCTTGAAATATACAACATCACATCCTTCCCAATCTCCATAAACCAGGAAGAACGTAAGGAAATCATAAATTCATCAATAGTAACTAAGAGAACATTTTTAAAAAATTATGTATTGATTAAGGCATAAACCCACCACTACTATCACAACCACTTGGGATTGTAAGTTTAGTATAGTTTCATAGTGAAACCTAACACCATACACACCCAAAAACATTTACAATAGGTTAGGGTTAGTTAACCATTAGGGTACAAACCTCAGTCCCCTAGATCAACACACCATCAACGTCTCTTACTCAGTATCAACTATTTCTATATATGAGAAGAGGAAGTATTCTTGTAATACTCTATGTTAGTATCAATATCTATTTGGGACGATATACACACCCAACCAAGCTCTAGACTACCTTTGGTTCATCCAAGTGGACCTATAATAATTCTAACATGCCTTACCAAGTGAATTCTCTCCCACTTATCTGTATATTGTACACTGGATGTCTAAGGGTATATGTCTTGGCCACCACAGTCTAAACCATGAGAACAGTTTACATGGAATGTTAATGACCCCTGGCATTCATCCACTACAAGCATCCACTTAATTAATTAAAAAAATACATTTAATAGATTTAATAGGAAGTTTCTATGTTATAGTAGAGCCTAATAATACACACAATTCCATAAATATTTACAAATTCAATAAGGTAAGGTATGGTATACCACATATATTTCAGAAGATTTATATTTATAGAAAGATTTCAGTGGCTCAATATTTACTCACCAATATCTGATCAATTATTTATCAACATATAATATCGTAATTTTTTTTTTGAAAACTCATTTATATACCTAAAATGTAAATTAATACTTCAAAATATTAATTATAACATAAAATAGAAAAAGGTATTATTGGTGGTAACTCACCCACATCTCATTGTAATTTTTAATTTTGAGAAACCACGTAAAGAAGGTCATCATTGTTTTCCTCACACCATTCCAAATAATTTACCTATCAAAATTTACCATCCACCTTATTAAAATAATTTGATATAAGAATTATCTTTTTTAAAATTGACCTGAAAGAAATACCTCAATGAAACAACATGCAATATAGTGCAGACATCATTGCAAGTGACCATCATCATAGGTAGAAAATAATTTATATCATGAGTATCTAATTACACCATGATCCATTGGAATATAGATTTAAATCCCTAACCATGGAAGTAAAAAAAATAAAAATACAAAGATAAGAGGCTACCTAGGAAGCTTAACATAGGAGAAACCATATCATAAAATTCCATTAATGACCATCAAAATTCGACTTTGACAGGGCTTGTATAATGTATCTACTTGGTGGACACATCTATGCTATGAAAGAGAAAATGTGGGTGGAAAGAGGGGTATTATACTTAGGAATCATGAGAAAAATGTTTCACTCCACCCTTTTATAGTGCTTTATGTATCAGATACACCATTTTCTTAATCATTACCCAACTATTCACCTGGCATTATCTTGACTCCTCCACCTCACATGGTTACATAACATAGTCTAACATAATATCTGTTAACATTGATAAATGAATACAATAAATCACATTCCCCTATAATTTCCTCCCCAACATTTAACAATTAATTATGAAACTTTTTTCCTATATGAACATTTCTGAACATCAAGGCTTCACGATTAACACTAATCAAGCACCAACCATGAACACTAGGCGACACTATTCCTAAACACTGATCCTCTATCCCAATCCCTTGATACACAACCAAAACACTGAGAAACAATCTCGTTATCATTAATGTACTAAAACATTATTTATAGGAATATTTCATTAAAAAATCCCTTGTGTGCCTCTAATCACGATTTCAGCCATCCAGTAATAAAATTTTAATTTTACTTCTAAAACATCTAACTAAAATAACACGGGACATTAAAAACACCATAAAGTATTAAAACAACCCATATGTTTGTATTGGTGAGTCATTAAAGGGTTAAATAGTCACTAACAGTCATGAAATTCAATAAATTAGTGATGGGACCAACTAAAACTGTGTAAGAATTATTACATTTTGTATTTTGTGGAGTCCTATGATGATATATTTGGTTTTTTGTTCACATTTTGATACTGGTTTGGGAGATAGTTTAATCATACCCCTATAAATATATCATTGAACCATTAAATATTGGAAAACCATGAAATAATAAACATCTTCTACAATCTCCCCAACATGTTATCCCACGTGATTTTTTTATTCAAATATATATACATCCTAGTTCTTCCTGGATACATAGATATGGATATTCTCTATGTATCAACCACAATTTTACAATTTAGTTCTGGTGATTATTGTAACCATATCCATGTTCCAAAATTTGTAACTCCATATAAAAAAATTATAACCCTGTAATATTCAATACCTTTTTCTATATCACCACATCATCCTTCTGAGCATGATGGATCCACACAACAATATGGGTCTAATTATTCATTTGGAAAAGGTGATATGACCATGCTTTGATTATTAACATGAAAATATTTAATATTTACATTAATATTGGGTCCCTTTCACTTCTCGTCATGGATAGGGTTATAAGATCATTTATACTCAGATTAGAAAGTCGTTTTATATTGTCCTAGGATGGTAAAAAACTGAAAAATCATTATCGTTTACCATTTATAACCCTCTTAATCAGTGAATATTGATGACCATCTATGTGAATATATAAATGAGTAATTTATGTTCCCTATATATGTCATAGTTCTTTGTATAGAGATAATTTTCTTGAATCATTAGTGTGAAGATCAATGCAAGTAATTCTATATCACTTTTCAGACAATTTTGGTCAGGGGTCATGAATTTATGGGAGGCACATACTGTCACATTTTAAATTTTTATGAGTATATACTAAAATACCATTTTAGGCCCATCAATTTTGATTCAAAATCATTAACTACAAGTATTTAATGTGAGAGAATGTGTATTGAAAATAAATTTCATTAAATTTTTAAATCTCACATAGTGTTCATCAATATAGACAAACTAATCCCCCTTATGAGTTATATTGGTTACTTGTCATGAAAATCATGAGATGGTTCTCACAAATTGATCATAGTATATAAAAAATCCAACGAAACTACATATCTATATCCTCTATGTTTTTCATTGCCATCCAAAAATTAACTCTATTTTTAAAGGTTACCTAGATAAACCATTTCTTATTATAATAATCACAAAAAATATTACTAGTGTAATATAAAACAAAGATTTATTATTAATTTGATATATCTTATCTTTCTGAAAGGCCTTAATTACAACATATAAATTATCATCATGATCCTCCATGTTATTAGACAATAAATGAATATTGCCTATAAATACTATCACAAATATTTTAATGTAATCCATAAATAATATATAAATTAAGTATATAATGAATTTTGGAACATTAGTGAGCCCAAATGGACTCACAATTAACTCATAGGGCCTATACATTTGAAAATATATCTTGAAAAAATAAACCATATTTTCATCTAAATAGTTGTATCTAGATAGAAGAACTACCCTAGAGTAGTAATTTAATAAACAAAGATGATAGATAAAGGCATCAATCTATGTCATAGGATACATGATCATTTTCATGATTTTATAGAGTTCTGGATAATCAATTCATAGCCGTATCGACTTATTGTTCTTTATGATGAAGAAGATAGGTTAACCCCATAGTGAAGCACCTGGGCATATAAACAATGTATCCATATTCTATTGTATATACTTATTAGGATCCCAAAGTTTAATAATTTCCATTATATATAGTTTCTTGTATATAAAAATATATAGGTATAAGGTCGATAGAGGAATCAACCTATTTTCATGGAGGATGACTGGACTATTCTTCATGAAACACTTCGGTTAATTAACATACAATGTTCATGTCACTGAGGACATTATTTTACTCCTCTCAATCATTTTAGATAGATAAAACATTTAATATTAAAATAATAACGATGATTTATATAATGATACCAATAGAGACCAACCCTTCTCATTTCACATGAATACAATTATTGTTTTATTTTGAACCATAGGGAGATATACTTATATCGGTGTTTTGTACTGTCTCTATACAAGATATTCCATTACATCACTACAAGAGTATCAAATTATACTAGTTATTTATCATATAGATTTATATAAAATTCATCCAACAAATTTTTAAATGGGAGGTGTTATATACATTGGATGAAATAATTTCCCAATTTTTCATTTTAACAAATCACTCAATTTCCATGTTTTCTGATGGGGTTTTAATAGTTATAATAATCATGTATTACATGAATGAATGCATAATAACATGGATGATTAACCAGAATTTTACTATGGGATTATGGTTATACATATTCACATCAGCCAATACAGTTGTTGCTATAATAATTTTTAATTAATTATTGTCTTAAATCATAAATAATGAAAATTAAATAGATATCTCATATATTCTTTAACCTATGATTTTTTAGGTTTCAATCTAGGATATTTTTCATAATATATATTTTTTTGTTTATTTTTTCTCCCTTAATAGTGGTTCGCACTAATTTTGTGAAATTACGAACATATATCCTTGGGAGTTTAAATATATGTGTGCAGAAAGGCTCATTGACATGAATAAGGCAATGATTCAATGAATAATAATGTACCCATTACGAGGAGATTACCCCTAGGTACAACAATTCCCAATACAAAATCAATTATGGTATCAAAACATGGATTTATTTTCTTAGAAACCACAAAGTCTACACTTTGGAAAAAAATTATTGATTTTTTAAGATATTTAGCAGTATCCTAATGTATTTCACAAGGGTTTTCTAGTCCAAAAAAAATAAAATAATAATAATTCCTTTCTCTTATATATACTTTCAGTTATTATATATTTAATAAAATTTATTTCATGATTTATTTCCTAAATATAATCAAAATAAAATTACATAAAATCATGAAGCCTGGTTTCATCATGAAATTTGGTACATACAATAAAAAATTGAAATTGAAATTCAATGAAATAAATTAGAACTCCGTAACATAAACTTAAATTCTATTGATTCTCTTAAAACTACTTGGGAAAATGTAAGTACGTACATAGGAAAGAAATGATATATAAATATTACAAAAAAGAAAAATCAAAGAATAACCCAAAGAATGTAATATATGGGTGTCAATATTAATATCATGGTATCAATAATGGGTGATAACAATAAACCTGAAAACATAATAATTATATAATATAAAACATATGTGTAATATTTTAATGAAGAAATAATAGAAAAAAAGACATCGTTAGAATAATCCATAGGAAAAACAGATAAATGATAATATAATGTGTTTAGGATGACCTCCCATGAAAAATAAATTTAATATCATGAGATAAAAATGACACTGAATGAATTATAGGGATATATAATTATTGTCCCAATAATAAAATTAATTCAATATACATGTACAAGTGTTCGACATACAACATATAGAGTAAGGTTGTGTTTGATCACTTGAATCTAATTATTAAAGAGTGTGTTTAATATTAATGTAAATCCTAAATAAATGTATGATATGTAAATTTTGGTGAATACCCTTGGGTGGAAATGCTTATGAGTATTCTCTACAAAAATGGTTGGTATGAAAATTTATAAGATTCTTTTAGGAGAATAATAGGGTTACATAATGATTTTTTGAGGGATTAATTTATGTGAGTGGTTTCTCTCATCACATTGAAATCAAAAAGACAGTATATTGGATGTGTAGAAACATATCCTTATTTGAAAAAAATTGAAATCAAGATGAATAATATAAATAATATCCTTGAATAAAGTGGAGATTGAGAGGATCCCTTACCATAAGAGGGCCCTTATAAAAGGATGGGGGAGCTTATTTAGTGGTTGGGGGAACTATGGGAGGTCTCTAGAGAGGGATTTTCAAATTGAATTCATGATACATGGGTCTTCAGTGAATAGAAATGTAAGTTTTGGAGGGTATTTATAGAATTATATTCTACAAATATAAATTAATTTCTGATCAATGTTTTTGGAATCTATATGATAAATTAATACAAACTAAATACAATATAATGGGTTTTTATCATAGTAATTTCTAAAGTGAAGTGGATTTAATTATTTTATAGTTCTATAAATATAAATCCTCAATGTAATACCTCTGGTGATGTTGAACTGTGTAATTTTTATAATGAATTTATTATAAAACCCATATAATATAAAAATTGTTTAGGGAGTATCAATATTGATTTAAAATTTTTATAAAATAACATTACAAAAGTATTATTTTAAAGGGTGAACATAATTTTGGATTTTTATTATATCTATATGTTTATTAAATCTTATTTAGGATTTTATTTTTTGGAAATACATACCATACAATTATTCCATATTTAATTTCTCCCCAAATAGTAGGCTGCCTCAGAAAATTATGAAAAATTCACTTCTTTCTAATTTTAATGATTAGATTTCAAAAATAATATTTATATTCTTGAAATAATATATATATATATATGAGAATTGATACTTTTAAATAATAAATAAATATATGTTATAAATATAGGGTTTTTTGAAAAAAATTGTTTTTTCATGCTTATAAAAAATATTTTTTAATTATTAAAATTATATTTGTCATTTTATTTAATTAATATTTTATCATAATAATATTTATTAAAATATGAGTTATTTAAAAAATTAATAAATCAATAAATTTATCAAATTTATTATCATTATAGAAACATTATATTTCTTGAAGAAAATAAAATTAGTGTTTCATCATATCAATATATAATTTTTACCCAACATAACTTTTTGAAAATATAAAGCAATAATAAAATATTAATATACTCAATAATTTGATAAAAATAAATGAAAATTAATATTTTTTGTTTTTAAATACATATATTGTTGTTACACCTGTGAATTCCTAATATTTATGGTGTTTGATGGTGATATTTTCATGGGGTGGTTCAACAAACAATGTTTGGTCTATTATATGGATGAGATTAAACATGTCCCACACACTATTTCATCAATGATATTGTTATTGAATATTGGTATGGGATTGGTCAAGGGAAAAGTCACGTGATGCAATATACCCATGAATCTCAGATAAATGGTCATTATAATGTATAATCGTAAGATAATATGCTATCAATTCCTTTGTGTACGTCAATTAGATTTAACATAACCCAACATAGGCAATAATCTGATGATCACAATATAAAAAATGATATCAATCAGTGTGATTCCTAATGTTGTTCTAATTATGATAAAATATAAATTATAATTGTTTAAAATAATAATATAAATACATTTCTTTTATATAACTACATTAATTTATAATTTATTTATTTATTATAAATTTATTTTTTATAAAACATAAAGTCGTTATAAAAAGAATATTATAAAACATATGTATGTGAGAAATATCATATTAAAAAATAGGTATTATAATATTTGTCTAAAAATCATGATAAAAGGGCATGTAATATTCAATAAAAATGATAATGTATAAAATGATATTATAAAATCATGGGATGATGAACATGATCCATTGATCATAATTATAGTCCTATGACATGGAAATAACCTAATACCATGAAAAATGTCAAAACAATAATCATTGGAACGAACATTAGTATACAAAAATTATGAAATTATGAGAACAAAATGACCATTATTATTGTTGTGATTAAAATATATCCATTTTTATTATACATATCTAATAAGATATAACCTAAAACCAAATAATTAGTGGGATTTAATGGACCTATAATATCTTAAGGATTTGTCAGACTGATAGTGTATCTAAGATTTATTATATCCAAACAACAGTAGGGGTTTATTATACCAAAACATTCTCAATTAGTTATCAGACCCAAACTGTTTAATATTTGAAATTCTACACATGTATTACATATAAAAAATACGTGATTATAATATAAACAGTGAATGTAAATATAATGGGTGTAAAATAATTTCTAAATAGAATCACTAAAATTTACCTCAACAAAATAAATAGTGGATAATTAATATTTATCCAACCCAAAATAATATTTTATAATAAAATTTAGAGGGTTATTCAAGAAAAATAATTTCCATGGAATGAAAACATTTAGCAAAAATGAGGTAATCATGGTGAAATCACAAAATAGTTTTTTATTTATTGATTTTACCATTGGAGTAAAGTATGGTTATACGTAATCTTCTTTAAAGATTACATAATATTGTGTTAAGTCAAGAATTTTACATTCATTAACATTGAGGGTCTTCTACATTTTATAGTTTTAGAGAATTATTCCACAACTAATACATAAAAAATATAAAATAGAATGTGAACACTATTAATCTATTTAAAATTATCCAATAATTTAAAAAAATTAAAACTATTCAAGAATTTTTTTTATGGGAAACCACCAGGACATAAAAAATGGTTTATTTATCTCCCTACCGTATACTTAAACCCTGTGGGATTATTTTTAATAAATTGTGGTGAGGAAAAAACAATATAAAGAAATATAAAAAGAATGGGTAATTATAGTTCTATAAAAACATGAAAACACATATAATGATTACCCTTATCTTTAATTTCTTTGAGAATTTGACATAAAAAGATTTTATGTGAACAAAAAACACATATTTTTCTCAATGAAAATCATTAAATCCCATATAAAACTAGTAAAACTATTATAAGAAACTTATAATTTCATATACACAAAACCATTTCAATGGGAGTAAACATATAGATGACATCTAATCATATCATTAACCAATGCATTTGAGATTTATAATGGGGATCACCCTTTATATAAGCTATATCATGATAAACTGTGAGCTATAATGGGGATCAACACTTAATATAATCTATATGAGTTTCATCCATTTCTAACAATATTTAATGTGTATCAACCATTCATATTAGCTATAACAGTGTCAACCCTAAGCTATAATAATGGTCAACCATTCTTATAAGCTATATCTAGTTAAACCGTTTCATATAATGCTCATGTACCGTATCAATTGTAAGATCCTCCAATCCTACGACCCATTAAAAATCATTTTAGATCCATACGAATAAAAATTCGGTTAAAAATAACATTTTCTTTTATAAATACATTTTCAATTCCCAAACAGCATTTTTTAAAAATATAATTTTTAATTAAAAAATAAAAAAATAAAAAGAAATATTTTTTTAATAAAACTTGTATGGTTAAAAATGATTATATAAATCAAATAAATTTCATGAAAACTTGAATGGTCATTATCATTGTACTTTAAAAAATAACTTTTTTAGTTATAGTTAGTCCTAAAAATCATTTCTATACATGTAAAACAAATCTTTATAAAAAATTTATAATTAAATAAAAATTAGACATAAAATTTACATTATAATTTTTTCTTATATACATAAATAAATATGAAAAATAATTTCAAGAATAATGACAAGGAGAAAATATTTGAAAATTAAATCATTCAACATTATTGGTGTCACATACTACTTTTTACATTTAAATCATAATCGCCATGAAATATTTACATTTAGAAAAAAATAAATAACCATAAAAGAAGAAAAGAATATTTTTTATAATTTAAAAGGGTATGAATATTCACCTTATATTTAATAAAGGTGAATTTAATCAAGAAATGACTCAATTAAATAAGATTGAGATAAAATCCCATACAACTATGGTAAAATATGAATTATAAACCCCAATAGTAATAATAAAATAATAAAACATTTAAGTAACATGAGTATATAATAATTAATGATATAATATTTCAAAAACTGATGTAGATACACCACCAAAACGTTATAAGGGGTGAATATGACTTTTATCTCACAGATGTAAAAAGTGATATGAAAATCATGTTCCTTGTGTTCAACATGTCATGTGTGTATTTATATTCATGAATAACAATATTAAGTTAATTATTTAATTTATTTAGATCAATTTTCAATTTTATCATTACATACAATTTGTAAAAAACTACATAAACAAATTATTTTATATTTGGTGTTTTGAGTATATTAATTTTTTGTGTAAAAATTGAATTTGGTAGGTCAACTATGTTAAATGGAGTAATTATATATAAATATCTAGAATAATAATCATGATGTAACTATCATGTTTATAGATTAATCAAAATATAAAAACCAATCATGAAATATAGATATGGAAAATGAACCAGCATAACAAATATTGGTGATGGTAGGCTGTATGTAGGGATGAATAATATTCTCAATTTTCCATGATCGTTATGGATAGATGTTAAGTAAAATATATATTTAATGAATTAATATTATATTATAAATACCATTTATTAAATCATTTATACATCTATATTTCATTATTATTATGTAAATGGTATCACGTTGTGTCAGGAGGTAGTAGTCTACATGTGCATTACGACGTTATCATTTTTTCTTTGTGTACAAGTGTTATAAATAAAATGAGATATTGTATTTAATGAATGGTAACTATTTGATGAACATTATAAATATAAATATTATGGAATATATTGTTAATTTAGCTCATCCTTAATACATTATATATAATTTTTGAACGTATCCCATCTCTTTTGAGGATGTGGTAGTATAGATGTCCTCAAAAAATGTTATCGTATTCCCACAAAATCAAATGAATAAAGGTATGTATTACATAAAAATTATAGATATATTAATTCAATATAAATATTTTATATATCATAAAAAATTAATTTTCTATAATAATTTTCTATAATTATAGATAGTAATGAAAAATTGAATGGCATCGTTTCACGAGGCGGTAATTCGCCCTACACGAACCATAATTCTGTTACCAATTTGATAGAACTGTGTGTAGGTGCAGGTGTATCCCATAACATAAAGATATATCATTATATTTAGGATACTTATTTTTTTTGTAATAATTTAATAAATATTAATGAAAGGGTGGATTGTGTAATAAAATAGAAATTAAAAATGAAGAATGTTTCCTCTTTTCGGGTAACTTTTATTGGTTTCCATCAAAGGGATTATATGGTTGTATTTCATCCCAAAGTGAAGAATATATGGGTTATTTATAGATTGTTATATATTATTTCTTTATGTTTTGGTTTACATAATAGGATTTAGAGGTGTGAATAAATTGTGAATGACCTTTTGTAGTGGATGAGGAGTGACATTCTTATAAATATAAAATGGTAAACACTATTGAGACATCCCCCTTTCACCAAATGACTCCAATAATTATAAAAATTCTATAAATTTGTGATATTGCTTAATAATTTCCATACAATTGGATTTTTTACATGTTTCGTAGTCATTTAGAAACTTGATATTAATGCTTAACCACAAAGTAACCACATTTTTACCTTAGCTAGTGTTATTAATTTTAATTACATTCATTAATATATTTTGTCAAAAACTATGTTGTGATTATAATATGTTATCAATTATTCTTTTTATTAATATAGAAACTGTTTTTGAGAATTATAATCACATAATTGGAAAAAAATAATTTAAAAATATTCTAGTAGATGGGACAACAAAGCAGGGTTTTAAAGAAAAATTTTCAAATATTTCCAATTATTTTGTATCAAAATTATATTTAATATTGATTCCAATAACATAAATTAGATTAAAGGATATATAAATGATCCAATTATACATTAAAATGAAGTAATTTTTTTAACCATATAAATATAGGATAAAAATGAACTTTTGAACTTAAATTAATTATTAATCCTTAGTCTTAAAAAAGTGAATTTTCTCATGAATGTACCAATAATTCAACAAAAGTAAAATTTTTTATTTAAATTTATAAATTGAAGATTATATTTTAATATAAATATTTAAAAATTTTAAAAAATACATTCAAAATAGTTTCTCCTTTAAAACATTTTAAAACGACCATATGAAATAATAATATTAAAAGTATATAATTATTTGATATAACTTAGTCTTTTGTGAACTGAATTATTTCAATGAACTCTCTACTGTGTGTTGGGTGTTTAATTGGATGTAGCATCTCATTTATAGGGAAATTACTATATATTTCATAAACATTAATAAATAAGGAAAAGTCTTATTATCTCATTATGTAGGTTGTTAATTCATTTAAATTCAATTGATCATTATTTTTATTTATAAGTAATTTTTTAGTAATAAATTAATAATATAAAAATGTGAACTTTATAATTTCATAATTTTCTTAATATATTTAATTTATTTAATTAAAATTACTGGATGATAACTTTCATAATTATATAGATAGTATATTTTTGTCTCCTAAGACTCAGGCTTCTGTATAAAATATGTCATCAAAATAAGTTGATGAATCATGAAGCATAATATAAACATGGTATTTTGTACAGTGTTAGGAAAAATACGTATATCATGTAAAAAATTAAATTCAATAATATAAATTATTTCTAAAGAATAGATTTCATAAAAACCGACGATGTTATTTATTAGACCCCCTAAAATAAATTTCACCCTCACAATTATTCTAGGTTATCAAAATGTTAATAATTGAAAGATAATTACTTACAAACCCACATTTTAAACATGAATACCAAAACTTTATTTATAATGGTAATTTTATATCCATATCTATTACCCCAATTAACTCATAACTGTGCTGCTACTTATTAGAATAGATTTTGGGAGTGAATATTTGACATGGAAGAAAGTAATAAATAATTATGGAGATTGATAATGTTCATTGGTGACCATAAAGTGATTGATCAATAGAAAGATAAGGTCCTTAAAAACACAAATCATTGATGATTTATACAGACTATTGGTTCAACATTAGCTATTGTGTTATCATAAATAATTTTTAGTAACCATTCCCTATAATTGAGTAATTCTTTTATTGTCTAACAACATAAAGATGTTTATATACAGGATGAATATATATTCACCATGTATCTGTCTTCCACCACATAATTATATGTTTCTCTTAAAAATCATTATCCAAGATGAATTTTCATACATGAATAAATAGATTCAACATCTAATAAATCTCATAATCCTCAAAAGGATAACATGATATTCATCCAATATTTAGATATTAACAACATACCACATGGTTATCACATAATAAAGTAATTTATATATTCGTGCGAGGACATAATATATTAATCTATAATGTTAAATGGGAATACCCAATGTTTAAATTAAGTAATTTGATATTTTTATAACCATAATTATCAAAAATAAAATTAAAATTAAATCCACAAAAATAGTGGTATTATTCATCAAATAAATTTTAAACATCTACCTCATACATCTATAAAAACATTATAAATTTATCTCAATGTATTAAAATTATTTATTATATTAAAACAGGGGTGTCTAAAAAGTAGAGAATATGACAAACATTCAAAATATATAGATATCACTAGATATTCCATCACTTCATCAGATTCCCCAGTATCAACTATAGAAGTAGAGAATTATTTTTCCAACCCTTTTTTCATCTGATCATGATGATTTCCTCTATGAATAATTATCATTGGTAACATGTTAGTATCATATTCCAAATCATTGTTACTAAAAAATCTAATATTTGACTAAATATCCATTATCTCATTGTTGGATTGTTCAGGATACTTTTCCTTTTATTGATGAACCTTTTGACCAAACATAACACACTATTAACACATTCTATACCATAACATATATTCCAAAAAAAGTATTTTCCCCTATTGGAACATGTTTATGGATTACCTAGGTAATTAATAGTTGTCTATTATATATTTCCTACCATGTTTATCATTTATTACTCTTTTTATCTCATGGAACCTATGTTTTAGAAAACTCAATTTCAACATTATCATCATTAAGAACCACTTTTATCATAACATTTAAATTATTGATATTTCAATTATAATCATCGAATTGGTTTTAATACAGAGTAAAATTTATTAAGTTTTTTTTAATGTCATTGATAAAATTTTGAAAATACCTGGCTAATCTTTTGATTTTTTCTAAAAACATAGAAATTGAACGATCATCCTTTTTCTTTAATTACAATAATTGTTTCTCAATACATTGACAAAAATCCTTAGGAAAATAATTCTCACCTACAAATTTTATAAAATTTTTCCATTCAATGGATCATGATAATAATTCTCTCTATTATTCTTATCTAAATAACACCATCGATCAGATTAACCATAAAAATGATAGATCTGAAGATTTAAATTTTAATTTTATAAACACTCCAGGACTTTAAATATCTTTTATAGGGATTGGATCAATCCTTCGGCCACTACTAGTTCTGATGATCCATTGAATGATGGGGGATGTTACTCATTAAATTATCTATTATATACATGTTTTTTTTCTTTAAATTTGGTTTATAAATTTTATGGAAACTTTCACCTTTTTATACATTGGGTAAACTTATCCACTACTATAACAAATGGATTCGATCCAATTCCAACAATCTCAGGATACTGTTTTTGAAGGATATTATTCTACTGATTCTATCCCATTGTATAATTATTTTTTCCTCTATAAAAAACCATTTTCAAAAAAACATAATTTAGTTGAAGAAACATAGAAATCATATATTCTATAGCATTTTAACATAACCATATTTTAAAACATACTAAGGGAATTATATTAACATTATCATATCTTCTACATTTGTATATACCATTCGATTGAATCCTACTATATGGCCCTAACGTTAAACATTACATAATCATGAGTTAATTCAATATTTTTACATTCTATCATATTGAGGGTACTTTCATGTTTAGAGAATTTTAGAATTATTCCATAAATCATACATTAAAAACATTAAATATAATTTGAAGACTTCTAATCAGTATATATTTTTACCCTAATGTAAAACTTTTAAAATAAGGAATGAATTATTTTCAAAGTAATTAGACATGACCTCCTACAAGAAATATTCCATTACCTAACCGATACATACACCCATTGATTATTTTTGAACAAGGGATGTGAAAAGAAACTATATAAGTGGTATATAAATAAAGGAAACTATTAGTTCCGTAAAATCATGAAAAGTAATATCAAATTCAAAATTATAAAACAAAATCATTATGATTATGAAAAAAAATATTTTTGGAAGAAAAAAAACACACACATTTCTCAAAATAACATTATAAACAATAAGAATAAATTAAAACACATTTAGGTGACTTAGAGCATAATATACTTAAAATTATTTCAAAACCATTTTAATTAGAATAACCATACAAATAACATCCCATAATATCACTACACTATGTATTATATATTTATAATGGGTGTCACCCATTATATAATCTATAGTGAGATCAACCATGAGCTATAATGGGGCTCAACAAATTTTATACGATATATCAAGCACACCCATTTCCCACTAGCTATAATGGGGCTCAACCCTTTGTATAAGCTATATCAGGCTCACATGTGAGCTATAATGGTGTTAAAACCATCATGTATGTTTTATCAGGCTCACCCATGTCAAAAAAATCTTATTTAATATATCAGTAGTAAAACAATCTACTCATAAACCCCATTAAAAACTATTTTTATATCTTTATTAAAACATATTTGGATAAAAATTCACTTTTCTTTTGAGAACCCATTTTTAGCATCCAAACACCTTTATATTTAATGGAACTTTAAATAATAAAATTAAAAAATACAAGTAAATAGGGGTTTTCAGTGAATAAAAAATAATCATATAGTAGAAGCTGTAAATCATGTAATATTTATGATGATATGAATGCTCATTATCACTGTACTTTAAACATAGACCATTTCATTTGTGTTTTATCAAAACATTCAATTTAGGACTTGTAAGAATATTAATTTTTAAAACTTTGTAATAAAATTAAAATTAGAAATAAAATTACCTACATAAACATTTTATATCAATAATTTTTTAAAATAATACCATGAATATATATATGAAGGGAAAGATTTTAAAATTAAATATTTAAAAATTAAAAGTGTCCCCTAACAGTTTGATTGTTTAAATAATAATATAAATTTAATATTAGTATTAACATAAACAAGATAACCTAATAATAGTTAAAATATTGATATATAATTTCAATGGTTCAATATATATAGCTTATAGAAAGAATAAAGGTTCTATATCATCCAGAAATGCCTCATTGAAAATAGATTGAGATGAAATCCCTTAACAATTGTGGTAACATATGAATTGGAAAAACCAAAATAATATTCATAATAATAAATATTTAAATACAATTATGATAACATAATTATTGATATAATATATTAAATTGGGGTTTATCTACAACATACAATGTAATTAAGTGTTGAATATGACATTTATCACGCAAATGTAAAAATTGAGATGAAAATTTCTTACCATGAGTGTAACTGATCATTTGTGTCTTTATATTACTGAATAATAAAAACATGATAATTATTTAATATATTTTGAAAAAAATTATGTCTATCGTTATATTTATTTAGCTTATTACAATGTTGTAAACAACCACTTAAACAATTATGTTTATATCGGGTGTTTTGACCATCCTCAGTTTATGTGTGAAAACAAATTTGCTAGGTAAACTATGGTCAAAGTGTAATTACATAAAAATATACAGAATAATAATAATAATGAAATAATAACAAAATTTATACATTTAATACACATTTAATATCAAACATGACTTATTTTCTTGAAATATGAACTAATGTTACAATCATGGAGAAAGAATTCGTACATACACATGAATAACGTTACCATTTTTCAATGATCATTATGGATAGAAATTATGCATCATTTATCATAAAATAATTATCATAATTTCATAAATACCATATTAGTTAATAATATATATATATAATTAATTTTATATAAAATGAATTACATCATGTAGAAGAGGTATGAGTCAACATATCCCTGAATGACATTATCACTTTTTCTGCGTGGGAAATGTTAGTAAAGAAATTGATATATTATATTCTCAGAAATATAATTATGTAACTAATATCTTATATATGTTATATATTTCAAAAATATTTAATTTAAGCCATAGTTAATATATTCCATATAATGTGTGAACATATCGCATTGCTTTGAGGGGGAATCGTTCAATAGGTTCACAAACGGTGCTATCATATTCCCAAAAATTGGGAATCATTAAGATACATGTTATATTAAAATTCCATAAGTACGAATAAAACATATATATAATATAGATCATATAAAAAACATCCATTATACTTCACATATATGAGATGTGGTAATGTAAAACTGAACAATATCATTTCAGGGGGATGTAGTTCGCCCTACAAGAACAGTAATTTCATTATAAAATTAATAATAGTGTGTGTAGTTTTAGGTCAAACCATTAACAAAAAAACATATAAGTATATTTAGTATAATTATTCTATTAAATAATTATGCAAAAATAAATAATTAATGTGTGGAGAAAGAAATAAAACAAAAGTACTCATTGATGAATGTTACATTTTTTGGTTAATTTCTTTTAGTTTTCACCAAAGGGATTCTTTGGATGGATTTATACCCAAATTAAGGATGATATGGTTAATTTAGGATTTTTTTTAGATTATATTTTTAATTTTTTGATGATCCAATGATCTTGATAGTTGTGACTAGATGAGGAGGGTTAAATCCATTTTATAGTGGAGGGGGAGTGGAATTCTAGTACATATAAAAAGAAAACAATTATTAAGAGTTATATAATCCATATTATGCCACAAATAAATAAAACAATTTGAAAAAATATGTTATAAAGTGGAAGAATTAAATAAAATGGGGGTTTTAGTAGTTTCATGTACATTTATACTCTTGAGAATAAGGTTTAAGCTCTAAGAATTCACATTTTACCTTAATTACAAAACCAAATTTTAAGTACTTTCAGAAACATTTTTGGTCAAAAATAAGTTGAAATTATTATAAATCCTAAATTATGATGATTAGAAAATATAGAATCCATAATTCAATATTCTATTAATATAATTTGATGAAATTAATTTAAAATTAATACCACTTATGTGATGATGAAGAGGAGTTATAGTGTAAATATATTCTAAGTGTTTCTGTGTTTTGTAACTAAATTTAATGTAAAATTGTTTTAGATTACCTAAATTGGTTTAAATGGTTCAAATTTGACATAATTATACTTTAAAACAAATTAATAAAAAAAAATTATCTATATAAATTAATTTTTCAAAGAATTATTTTTGAAATAAAATTTAGAATTAGTAATTATTTATAAAAATATGAGGGTTCTCAAAAAATTACCAAAAAAGTAATCCAAATAAAAATTTTATATTTCACTTAAAAAATTAAATCTAAATTTTGTAAATAAATATTATAAAAGTGTAAAAATTTATTTTATATTATGTTCACCATTAAAAGGGTGTAAAATGAAAATATTAAATAACAATAATAACAATTTATTACAGTTCGGTATAACTCAATATTTTGTGCAAGAAATGATTTCAAAGGACTATATGTTGCATGTCGGGTAAGCTATTAGAAATAGTATTCTTTTTGAGGTAAAAATACTATCTAATTTAAAAATATAAATAAATAAGAAAACTTATTATATCATTAAATAGGTTTTTACATACATTATATTCAATTGTTCTGTATTTTTTTAATAATTTAGTATTTACCAATGAATAATTATTATAAAAAAGTGTAAAAAAAATTCATAATTTATTTAATATATTTCATTAAGTCCATTCTAATGTCTAGGTTATTACTATAATATTACTATTAATAGTATATTATTCTCTAGTAAGACTCAGGCTTATGCGTAACTTAAGCCATCAAATGAAATCAATGTTTTATGTAATTAAAGAATAAATTTGTATCTTGTGTAATGAAATCAAAACAAACTATAGAATATAAAATATTAAATTTAAAAATTTATATTAATATAAAAAATATTTTTTATAAAATTATGGGATGTTTAAATAATGATACAATATCTTTTTTGAATATTTATTTTTGTAAAGTTAAAGTGAAAACATTTGTAAAAGGATTACATTTAAATTGGAATACTAAAAGTGCATCCCTAAAATAGAAATATTGTTTTCAAACAGGTGACGTGAAAATTATAGGAAATACATTCCTATTAAAAACATCCTTAGTAATGTATCATTTAAAAGGAACAGAGGCCTTGAAAAAGAAACGTGTATTAGAAATTGATGCATTTTACTTTTAATAGATGTGGAATTTTCTGAAATACATTTATGAAGAAACAAAACCATAAAAATAGTTAATACAACTTAATTTTTATAAACAATAGAATCTAAATTTGAGGCTTACATGAGTAATTTTTTTTCAAACGTATAATTTGAAAACCATTTAGGCATAATAAACTAAGAAAACGATGGAAAATAATATAATAATTATAATACACATTTTCTAAAAACTTTTTAACTATTAAAAGAAATAAATTCACCAAGAAAGAATATTTTATCAAAAAACATTATTTTCCTAAGAGATAAAAGAAAAAATATCTTATGATATAAGAAATATAATAAATTATCAAACATAGAAAAATATTGATAATGGAATAATATTTTAAATCAATAAAAGGAAATTCTAGTCACCCAAATCCCATATGGATACCATAATTCCCCATGTAATGGACATATTAAAATGGTATTATGTGGTTTATATGTAAATAAAATGAGATAAAATTAAAAAAACACACATAAAAATCCAATAAAATAATGTGTCCAACATATCTTAAATTATCTATAGAAAACCCATAATATCTCAATGAATGATAAATTAGATTCCAAAATTACTTAAGATAATGTTAAATTAAAAATTAGATGGTTTCCAAGAAATAAAAATTCAATCAAAATTAGAGGAAATATTTTCATTATACTTTATGACAATAGGGTGGTTATTACATTACATACATGAAATGATTATGCGCAATATCAAATATCTCTCATGGATTTGAAAATTAGACAACGAAGACAGTACCCTAATACATGAATTCCACTATTGTTCTTGAATACCATGTATATAAAAAATAAGTTGCATAAAACCTTATATCTAGACTGTTTTCATAACTATATACTTTTTAAAACATAATTTTCACCTATTATTTACATATATATTCTATATTTATATTTTTAATATCAACAATGAGTTATCCTGATATCTTTGAACGAGTATCACAATTTTTGTGTCATTCTACGTTATTTACCAAATGTTAATCATTAATATATCCTTTAATATAATTGAATATATTCTTTATATATATATAATTGTTATCAATATATTAGTGTTTTATAATTCTTTTTGAGATAATAAAATTAGTTCTGTGTTATGTCTGTAATTTTAAAGATCGAGGATGATATTTAAACAAAAATATAAGTACATAATATAACATTTCAAAAACCATTAATCCGTAATATTTTTTTTTCTAAATTTTTATAATAATATTATTCGTTTTTGGGTTTTCAACCATGTAAGAGTTTGGTAGTATTTTTCCTATACATTTTCAAACTAACCAAAATTGGACATACCATAATTTGATGGGTGAGTGTATTAATGAAAATTTTTATTTTGAAATTATATAATAATTAATACCAAATAATGATATCTTTAATATTTTTATTAATATTTAAATTTAAATTGAATGTGTCTGGAAAAAAATTTAAATCATAATGTGAAATGAATTTTGCTAATTTGGGTATAAGTTAGTTCGTACAACTCAGGATAATCAAATTAACACCATCATAAATGTGTGGGAATGAAGGTGGATTATAATTTTTCCCTTAAAAATCCTAATAATATTTTATATTTAATTTTTTTCTTTAAAAAAATCATTATAACTAGTAATGAGATGATGTGTTGAAAAATGGAATACCTCACTTTGTAAAGGTTGTGTCCCACATAAACGCATCATTGGTATTCATTTACATTTATATGTGAATGGAAATGTAAAAACAATTATTTATTAATTAATAATATATAATAAAATTATTCAAATGATATTTTGGTCAAAATATTTGTATTTATTATGTAGTTTTATATGAAAATGATTTAGAAGAAAAGGAGAGTGATTATGTTATACTCACATTGGGTCCTCAATATTTCCCTGGAATATATCCTTGGAAATTAAGGGCATAATAAAAATATTTTAGAGAAAAATATTATAAACCTGAGAGATAACTATAGGTGGTAAAAATAGAGAGCCATGAATGAAATTAAATTAAATATGTGTGAAATGATTTTTTTTCAAGGAGTATCACGTTTATAAGTGAATAAAAATTGGACTTTTGTTGACACCAATTATTTTTCAATAATGGAACAACACTATTTATGTATCAAAGTGTAATAATGAGATATAAAATAGAGTTTTGGTGTGTTATGTTTGATAATGTCTCTAAAATTTATCACATGATATAAAGATGTTCCAAATCCTTTACCCTTATGTTTTTTATTTTTTCCATCTTCATTTTTACCTAATTGACTATTTTTTAACAATGTAAAATAAGTTTTCTTAAAAAATATTTTATAAAACATCTTATTATATTTTTTTGTGATGAACCAAAATTTGACATATTTATAATTCAATGACTTTTCTATTTAATGGAATCATACCTTTTAAATTACAAAAAATTAAAAATTTAAAAAAATATGTTATGAAATATTGTGTTTTCAATTAGTTATACTAAATTTTTTAGTTTCTTTTACCAATATAATGAGTCATTATAGTTTTTCATATATTTTTTTAAAATTAAATTTAATAACATCTTATAAGATATTAACGTATTATATCTAATAAATAATAAAATATATATATATAATAATTTTTTGAAAATAAAAGATTAACCATTAGAATATACATGAACCATAATCATTGAAATCTTACAATTAAGAAAAAAATAGAAACAAAATTGTTACATAATATGACAATATTTGACTAAAATATTATATTTATTTTAAATGATTTTATATTTATAAATAATTTAAACATATTTTTAGTAAAATAAATTAAAAATATTTTTAGAGTAAAATATTATGCATTTTTCTAAACAAATTACATATAGGTTTTAAAAAAGAAACATAGTTTTTAAAACAACTAATTTCACAATATTAATATTTATTTTTTTATTAAAATGTTTTATTAAATTTGATATTTTTACTTCATTATGATATTATTATAAATGTGATTAAATATAGAAAATATTTATTTTTAGCATTCACTGGGAAATCATTTATTAGAGAATTTTTTTAAAAAAATTACCTGAAGATAAAAATATTTTTTTATATTCGAAAATTATTTCATTAAATATTCATGTTATAAAATATAATGTTTAAATTTGTAAATGAAATTTAATTTCAAATACTAAAAAATAAATTTTTATTGATATTTATTATAACATAAAGTTTTAATAATCATATTTTTAAGAATTTTATAACTATTAAAATGTGTATTAATATTGTTTTATTATTCTAATATTTTCTTAATTGTATGTATGTTGTGGATCATTTTAGTTTAGAGTGCTTATTATTTCTAAATTTATTAGTGTTATCATTTTATACTATTTAAATCTCTTAAATTGTTAAAACTGCTCTATTAAGAACATACGAATTCACTTCAATATCAAACATGTCATTTTAGTGAAACTTTTTATGTAGGAATAGTATGTTTCACTAAGAACCTTATTAGTCCTCCATTAAATATTTGCAATGAGAAAGGCACTATAGTTGATCACTGGAATATGTTTTGGGAAATGCCTTATTTTGAGGCCTGTTGATTTGGATTAAAAGGATGGAGTTTAGTGATAGGACCAGGTAAAACTATAACCATTTTGATATAGGTTGTTTTCCTCCTTATTTTGGGTTCTTTTATTAATTATATTTTATTTTAACTCCCAAGGGGATTCGTTTTGGCATGTTTGAAAATCCATTTAATATTTAATTTGGTGTTTTATTTATTTTTTAAGTAATATAACTATTTATAAAGATTATCTATATGTATAATTAATTTATCTATTTAACTATGAATTTCATACTATGATAAAAATATAATAGTCTCTATATTGTGACCTTATATACTTATACCACTATTCGGTGGGCTCTATCATATAGGGCGGAGTAGATGAGGTACAATGAAAACTACATGTCCAGGATATTTTTCAGTGGATTAGGATCATGGATTTTACAAAGTAGGATATGAGCTATTTATATATTGTATTATTATTTTATAATGGTATAAAAGGGGCTTCGAGGTTTCTTTGATTGGCAAGGAGAACATTCAATGTTTAAATAGCCCCACATATGGGGGAAAATTGATGTTTACTGGGTTGTAGATTTTTCCCAATTTTATAAAATTATATTTAAATAATTACCATTAATAGTGAGGAAAATGGATGTTATATTATTGATTTATGAAACTTGTACTCTAATATATAATGAAATGTGGGTATGTGTGTTGATTCGTTGTTCTAGGTATATTGGAATATTTTTTCATCTTCATTTTTATTATCATTGAAAAATTTATACGTATTATATATTATACTTTTTACAAATTTCATGTTTTTTATTATTTCATGTAATTTATATAAACTTATGGTTTTATATAATTAGAAGGGGTTAGTTATTTAAAGTGTTTACATACTATTTCATGTTTAACTTATAAGTTTATAGTGGAATTTTATTTGATTAACACCTCAAGTGACTTTTCGTTAGTATGAAGGTATAAATGAATTATTAATGATATGGTTTTAGTTAAATAATGTGTGATTATAGATCTTATATGTTAATTAATTTTAAATTTTTTTAGGAAATTTATAATGAAATTTGATAGAATCGGATACAGAATATTTTTTTGGGAATTTTAATTTGATGGGTAAAAAATAAAAAAAATCAATACAAAGGTTTAAATAAAATTTTTAAATTAAATGTTAAATAAAAAATAATGGTTCCCTTAGGTATCATGGTTATGACTAACCTTCTGTTTATGGTTTGATATTATTTATATGTAGTTTGGTCTAGAAAGAGATCCATGTTGGTGAGACCCATGTATATGGGTTTTGAGATCTTGGGGGATTTTATGTACTCAAAAAACACATTGTAGCCAATTGTTCCTTTGGTTTAGTTTAGGCCATGATTTTTGGGAGGGATTTCTTTTATTTTGGGTTTATCATGACCCGAGTTATTTAGTGACACTTATCTATGTGTGGGAAATTTGGGTGGGTGTATTGTATTATCGTGCCTATGATAGGGAGCATGCATCTATGGGTGTTTGGGAACTATAGAAAGCAATATGGTTTTGTGTATTATATTCCATGTGTTTCCTAATGGTATATGATTTCCACATATGAGTACTGGATTTTATGAGGCCTAAACTATGGGAATTATGTCAAATCTCACAATCAATATAATATGAATTGGACTTATATTTCATGGTGAATATTTCATTTATTAATGGAAGACATGTGAGCGGTTATCCTGGTGTGGTTGGTATCCTGAGTTTGTGAATAACAAGTACATTTTTTTCACTTTTTGTCGGTGCAAGAATTTTTCTACTTATTTTTCTAATATAATGGATATTTGTTTTTTCCTTTATATGAGAATTCACCATGAGTGAATGTGTGTTGGTTTTTAAAAATGTTTCAATTTGATGGAACTTTTATATGTCTATCTTTACTATTTGAAAATATTTTGATTCAATAGTCATTGTTGATTCATGGTGGATAGATTTAAAATTATTGAGAATAGGCATGAACTTTTTTTAAGAACTATTTCTATGATCAAATGTGGAAATATAATTTTAGTTGACTCAATATAAATTTTATGCTACTTATGTGAAAGCATTTAGGATTACTAAAGTGTAAGAAGACTGATGTGTCACAAGGAATGGTCAAAAGGATTAATGGGTGGTTGAGCCTAGTTCAAGTCGGAACAAAATAGATTTTATGTAGTCAAGATTGGAATGTGGGTTCAATAGAGTGTGTTACCCCAAGTTATTTATTACATTAAGGTGTTTGGATGTTGTTGGAGATTCTTGCTACAAAAAGGGTTCTGTAATTAGGCAGCTTGAGAGTAATCACATTTTGATTCTATTATATTTAAGTTGATGTGCATTGGAAATGAGTGCACCAAAAAATGCAATTTAGATAATTAATCACTAAATATTAAATTTAGAGTTGTTTTTTAGGAAACATCATTAATTTAGGGATATTTTGAGTAAATTCACAAATTTAGGGATATTTCATGAAAATGTCACTATTGTTTTCATGTTGCATGATAAAGTCACTAATTTGATGATTATTCATGAAAACACTTCTAATTTAGTGACATTTCAATAAAACACCAAAAATATAGAAACCTCTTCCAAAAAAATTACTAATTTAGTGATGTTTCAAAAAATTTATTTTTTTTGATATTTCCTGAAAATTTCACTATTTTTGTGACATTTCATGAAAACCACAGTAATTTAGTATGGTTAACTACAAAATTTTATAAATTACCATTCTTTTTAAGAGATGGTTCTCAAATATATATATATAATTCTATACAACAACTATTCAAATCGAAATAAATATATATTTAGACACACACACACACACACACATATATATATATATATTAATATATAAAAACATAGACCCATATATATAAACATAATATATATATAGACACACACACAAAAATATATAAAATTAAAAAATATATATACATAGATTTATATATAAAAACCCCAACATATTTTAAATTGAGTCATGTTTTGATGAAAATATGAATATTTTAGTTACCATTTTAATAGTGTTTTAAAATGGGGTTATATATATATATATAATTATAATTATAATAACATATATGTGTGGGTCTGGTATATACATATATATATATATTTACAGACACAGAGATATATATATATATATATATATTCATATATATATATAAACACACACACAGAGACATATATATAAACATATATATATAAATTAATATAAACTGATGATATATATATAATATAAAAATATATAATATAAATATATATATATAACATATAAACATATATATAATCATAATATATAACCATAAAATATAGACCTAAAATATAATCATATATATACTAGGAAATATGAATATTTATATATAATGTGAACATGTATATATATAATATAAAATATAAACATATATATCCTTTTAAATTTAAACAAATATGTAAAGTATAAACATATATATAATATAATATAATATAATATTTATTATAAATAAATATATATATATCAATATATGTGAATTAAAATATTTCTATTAATATAAATATACTATTTTAAATATTTTAATATCGAAACAAATAGATAAACATATATAAAAACAGAAACATATATTTTGTTATATGTATATAAATAATAAAATATATAAAAACTGACAGATATATATCAAAAAATATATAATTATATATAATTATATATATACAAACACACAAACACACAAACACACACACACACACATATATATAAATATATATATTTATAATTTAGTCAGTTTTTTAAGAAAACTCATATAATACAATTAAATATTAAAAAAGGGTGAGCTAGTTTATTATTATTGTGTGAACGTGGATGTCTTGTGTTTGAATCCTTACGGTGTCAGAATTTTTCCTTGGCTCTTGTATTGTCTGTGGAATGCTCTGCCAATACATTTTGACATGCTCGGTTGGGGAGCATATACTAGAGTGTTGTGGTCAGCATCAGAGGAATGAGTCATGAGTGTACTAAAGAGGGGAGGTTGTGCACATGCAGATGGGTAATGGGGGGAGAGACTGAATGAGCGTCTGTGTAATGGGGGGGGGGGTTTGATCTAGAATATGAATAAGTGATGTATCTCTAGGTAGGGGAGAATATACTTCCATTTTGTCCTAAACCTATGAGGAACAAAACATCAAAGTATTGGGGTGGAGATTTTTTGCTTAGGAAAATTAAGAACAAGAGGTTATAGACTAGAAGAGCATCTGTGTGTACTGGAGGGGGGGCTCTGGCCGGTCATAGGATCATGTGAAATAGTATGACATAAATGATCCTTTATTGACATTTTGTGGTCGGAATAAGAGTAACAAGACATGAGTGTATTAGAAACAGATTTTGTGATTAAGAATAAGAGTGATGGGATGGACTACCAGAGTGCAGGTGTGTGATGGAGTGGCTATAGTTGGGTATAGGAACAAGTGATAGGTATGATTTGGTATCATTGAATAAATTTTAAAAATTAAAATATGGAACAAATAAAAATACTTAAAATAATAACTTCAGAAATAGATATTTACCATCATTTTTTATAAATGTCTGTAAATGAGTTATTACTAAATAGAGATATTTGCATAGGAATCAGTCATATTGAATTGGGAAGAGGATCTTGCATTGGAATATTATCCTAATAAAATAATGTCACTTGAGTGTACTAGATGGGAGGTTTTTCTAGTGGAGGTTTGGAACGAGACAGGAGAAACTAAGTAGGAGCTTGTGTATACTGAATGTGGGTGGGGGTCTGATTAGGATTAAGAATGTGTGATATAGCGCTCGGTAGGGGATCATTTTATTGAGTATTGTAGAAAGTAGTAGAAGAACAAGGCATGTCTTTACCGGAGAGTGGAGGTTATTCTTAAGCAGATGTGGAAAGGGAGGGGATGGACAAGACAATTGCATGAGTGTACTATATGGGGGGCTCTGCATGGGAAAACGAACAGAAGAATTAGTGATATAATTTAATTATATTTTTATATATTTAAAATGTTTATATTTTAAATAATATAAAAATTATTAATTATAACTTCAAATCATAAATTTACTAATATTTTTTATAAACATAAAAAATGAGTTGTCACTAAATTAAGACATTTAATAGCTTCTTTATTTTAGAGGAATTGATTTAGATGTGATTATGATAAATGTAGAAAAATTCGGTGTTTCTATAAAATTATGTTACTTTATTATGATTCTAAAAAAGAATGGCCAATGTGTTGTGTGTGTACTGAAGAGGGGGGGCTCTGGTCGGGCCTAGAAAGAACAGATATAGTGATATGTTTTTTGAATTATTAAATAACTTAAAAGAGTATAAATTTCATAATCCAAAAAACTAATATTAATAAATTTCAATATATGAATTTAAAAATGATTTTTGTAAATGTCTGTAAATGAGATGTCAATAAATATAAAAATTTACAATCATTGCTATTTTAGCGTCATTGATTTACCAACTTTTATGAAATATTTCGGTAAATTAAGAGTTGCTAAATAGCAATGTTTGTTTACCGGTGGTGAAAAAAACAATGTTAAATAATTTTATTATAAAAGAAATCATTTACAAACATCACTAAATTTGTGACACTTAATTTGGAAAAATTCTTCAAAAACATCATTAAATGAATTAGATAAATTTTAAAGTGTCTCTAATGTAAAAAATTGTTTCTAATTAGGGATTTTTAAGGGGTGGGTCTTGATGGGGTTTGGAGTGGTATGGATGATTTTCTGCATTCATTAGTGAATTTTTTAAGGATCAGATATTCTTCAGTGATATTGTAGAGATTGTACCTCATTAACAGTTAATTAACTAGAAGCTAAAAGAGAGTTAAGATATAGTATAATGAGTGGTAAATGGGTCCACCTTGATGCGATTTGACCTAGATTGGATTGGATATCTTGTGGTAAGTGTGGGATATGTTTACATAGAAGTGATAATGTTTCTTCTTAAAAGATAATGACATATGGAATGGATCAGGATTGAGCCATACTATAATGATTATTTGAGATGGACCTATTTGGAATGTCTGGTGTCAATTTAAATTGTTATTTGTGGATTGAGATAAGCGTCATCCATTTTTTTGTTATGGGTCATATTGTAGGTTTGAATCAATTAGTGTTATTATGTATGTAATATTTTGGGGAGTACTCTATCAGGTATTTGAGTGTGAGTCCCTCAATATGGATTAGATATTAGGGAATGTATTGGGTTTCATTCCAAGAATATAGGATCTTGCGGTGCTTACTATTTTATTTTATAACTATCATGAAAATTAAACAACTATATCATATATTTTATTTTTGTGATAAGTTGAGCATGCTTCATGGATATTGGATGTTATAGTAATTAAATTTATTTGAGAGAAAGTGACCTAAATGTAATAATAAAATCAACATTATTCTAGAAGGGTTATGGGAATGTGGAGATAATCATGGAATAGTGATTGTGTAGTTGGGATACCAATCTGTAAAAATGAGATACGAATTTGGATCCCTATGGGATATTCAAATAGAAAATAAAAACAGTGGTGGATAAAGTCTGAGCACTAGATCTAATATTAGGAAGTATTTTTTGTGATATGTGGTTGCATAAATGATAATTTCATTGGTTTTTTTTCATTTTACATGATTATAGTCACGATTTTTAAATATTCTAACATGTAACCTGCCATTGTGTTTCATATGGAAAATGGTTAACATGAATGAGTGATTGATGGATGCCTCGTTTCATGAGGGAATCGTGATTGAAAAATTGGTATCACATCTATAGAAGGATCATAGTGTATGATTTTATTAAATTGAGTAATTTTTGAGTCATATTAAATATATAATTGGATGTATTCTGTTTTATAAGATATATTTTTTAATCATAAATATTGTTTGTACATTATTTGGAATAAATATAGTCTTCTAACACACCGACTGTAGAATCCAAGTGCCAGTGAATTATTATATTACATTGGAATGACTATAAGGAATAAAATCCAAAGACCAATTAGTTTAATAGTTTAGGAATTCCATATTAAATATTTGATACCTGTAAAAAATGGAAAATATGAACTAAAAACACTATACATAATAAAATGTAATAAGCAGCATCATTGAATACTTACTAAATGTTTTATTCTTCCCAACACGGGGAAAGTAAAAATTTTAATGGTGATTTAAAATTATTTGTGAGGGTATATAGAAAAAAAATAGTGAATTGATGAGAATAATCAATATGGAAATGTAAATAACATAAAAGTCATTAATTTAAAATAACTAGATAAAGAAATATCAACATGGTATGGTAAAAAATAGAATAAACATTCCATTTAATTAATGAAACTTAACTTGAGATGCATCCATAGATATGGATATGAATAATCTAATGGATAAATTCAAATTGATGTTAAATTAGGGAAATTATTAATTATTCAATGCCATGTTTCCTAGGTATACTATATATTTACCTTCAAGACCATTCCCAATACAGGCCATAACATACCGGTTATAAAATGATTTAGTTTGGCCAACCATATCTCTACTATAAAGACCCTTCAAAAGATAGTTTACAACATACCAGTTAAAAAATAAAAGGGTTTTTACAACATAATTTCATCGCATGCGACTATTGATGCATCATAGAGATTACTTTAAATATCCTACAAAATGTTTCATAACAGTCCAAATAATTCATTATATATTCAATATTTGATTTAATAAATAAAAAGGGTTCCATATCATAAAATATAGGTACTGAATAATTGATAAAAAATTATTAATTATTCCACAGTGAAAGAATATTAACAAAAAGGGATGTTGATGATGATGAATGGAAATACCATTGAAAGGTCCTTAAAACATTCTTAAGGAAAATATTATCTAAACATTCCAATGTTTTCCATGCAGCTTTAAAATATTTTAATCTTAATCACAATAAAGTAATTACATTATATAATACATATCAAAAAATTATAGTAGTCATATTCATGATGTACCTTTTAAAAGAAAAATATATGCACCATATAAAAGTTATTTGGTGTGTAACAACATATAAGTCTCAATGGAATGTAAATTTAGAGAAACTGTTCATATTGAGTTTCCTTTCAGCTCAATTGACATTAACCTCTTGTATAATGATTTTATGAGTGTTAAGAAATTATTAAATAAATATATTCATGTTTATAATAACAATTACCATCTTCTTATAGTATAATATTCTATATTTGATAACAGTCTTTCATTATGCTCACTATCTTGTGTGTCACTTTCGTTGTTTATCAAGTATGTTTTAACTTGTCACTTAATGTTCTTGTTTTTTTAGAAAATGGATTCGTTACCTTCAAAATAAAATTCATGATGTAAATATAAAATGTATTCGATATAAACATACATATACATATATATAAATCTTCATAATATTTGGAGATAGGGATTGAAATGCACCATTCATGGCGACGGTAGGCTGTATGAACACCTGAACCCTATTTTCTATTCTTTTCCATATTAACACAATGAAAAGTAAATGATATATATGTATATTATAATTAAATTACTATATTTATTCCATATAGGACTCAAAGGATTAATAAAACCATCTTTTATATATTTCATATATAGTTTGAACAAATCACAACGCTTTGAGGGGGCAGCAGTCCACACTTCCTCAAACGATGTTATTATATTTACCAAAAATAGAAATTATAAGTGTATGCATTATAAAATAATTTCAAAAGCATATGGACATAATAAATATAATATATAACATATATAAATAGATTTTCCATCACAATTCACAACCATTAATGGCTGTAATGTATAAAACAGGCAATCATTCTTTCGTGATGCGATAGTTCGCCTTACAAAGAACAATTAAGTTTATTACCCAGTAGAAGGATGTGTGTGCAAGTAAAGTTAAAAAAATCATCCTTAAAAATCATATTATATTTATTATAATTATTTTTCTATATATTCATGAAATAATGAGATTTTAGGGGGTGGATAATGGAAATTAGACATATGGTCTCAAGGAAAAATATTACCTCTTAATTAGGTTACTTCATTAAGTTTTTACCAATCATTTTAATTGTATAGATTTAATACGAATGGTGGGATTCTATATTTATGGGAGATATTTTCAAGATAAATTTTGGAAGATATTGGATGAACCATTATGGCTTGATATGTGTGTGGAATGGGAAGAGTGAATGCCTTTTTTAATAGGATGAGGAGTGGAACACTTGTAAAAATAAAAAGGTATAAATTAATTTGAGGTTTCCATTACCTAATGTGAAAAAACATTTGACACCAAATAGTTTAAAGGGGAATAATGGTTAATAAATACATCTAACAGACAAACATATTTTTGTATTTATAATTTGGCTCCTTCACTTCTATGATTCCCTAATTTTTTCTTTTTGGTTATTATTAAAGAATCTAGTTTTTTAAGCTCTATAAATTAATAATTAAGAATAAATTAAAGTGATATTTAATATAAAATATATATCCACTAAATAATAAATATTATTTATTATTTTTAAAATAAAAAACTCTTGTAACTTGAAAATTAATTTTTTAAAAAGCACATGAAACCCGCCAAAACACTACTTTAACCTATAACAAGCTAACAATGCTTTTACAAACTATGGGTCAATAGGATAATTATAAAATATCTATTTGTTAATTAATAGAACTTATATAAAAAAATTTAACAATTAATAACCAATAGTAAGAATATTGGATTTTAATTGATTTTAATTTTCTTAATAAAATATAATATTCTAGAAAAAACATTATTATTAATATTTACATTATTTGTTTAATTGTAATTGAAAAATTACAAGCCAGTTTTGAAATTAAAATATATTAAGTTAAAATAAGTGTAAAATTATATATTCATCTAAAAATATTAAAAATTTAAATAATTTAATCATTTCTCTTCAATTTTAATATTTAAATTATCATTTATTTTAGTTGATCATTAACTAACTAACCACTGTGTTAAAATTTCACAAGAATTTTCTGTTACTAAATCATATCTAAAAAAACAATAAATTATTATGATAAAAATATACTATTTATATTTCAAATTGATTTTTATACTTTAAAATATGATGTTTTTTACATATCTCAATGTTTTATAAATGTTAAAAGTAAGGACAGTTCCCTTTTTCCCTTTTTCCTTACATAACATATCATATAGGGAAATTTAAGGAACAATTATCCCAATAACCGAAAATATTTTATCAAAGATTGTATATGGTTAAAATATTCGAATCCATTGGATTTTGGACAAGTTTCCAGGTCATTTGATCCATTAATTTTAAGGTTTAGTTCATTGTTAAGATTAATTTTACCTTAATCACCATTATTAATTTCAATCAGTTTTACTTATATTGTTTTCGAAAATTTATGTTTATCTTAATATAATAAAAATATTACACTACTTAAATATAAGTTTTTCTATTTTTCAAAATTCAAATCACAGAAGATGGAAAATTTATTTTAACTGTAAGCCTATAGATGTGGAAAGAAAGCGGGTTTTAATGGATTTTTTTCAATATTTATATTTATGCAGTTTCGATGTAAAAGTTATTATAGTAATCTACATTAAATTTATATATTTATGATTCATTTATATACATTTAATAAAAAATATAATGTTATTTAACATTAATAATTATTTAACTGAAAAAGTCATTTTTAACAAAAATGAATTATTTTTCAAAATTCATCTTATGTTCAATCATTTTAGAAAAATATGAAACATTTACCCTAGAATAAATTTGAAATTCATATTTCAAAAATGAAGTATATTTTGAAAAATAAAATTAACAAAATGTCCAAAATTTAGTTTCAAAATAAGTGTACCATTAAAAGAGTGTAAAACATGTGTATAGTGTAAGATTAAATCATTGTTGAATATAAAATAAAATAAAAAATATATAATTTTAATATAATATACAAATATAGTATTGAATTGTGGTGTTACATTTTCTAAAACTTAATTATATTGCATCCTTGCAATTTAAATTTGATAAGGGTAATCTATAGTATAATATTTAAAAATACTATTATTGAAAATCCCAAATCATAAATAATGTCAATAAAAAATATCACTAATAAGAGGGAAATTGAAATGTAAATTTCAGAAAAAAAAACCTGAGCTTTGGAATATGAGAATATTACAAAAAACATGGACAATAATGAAAAATATAACCTTCATTTTTTGATAAATAGTGATTGAGAAATATTTCAACTTAGAGTTGTAGAATGATAAATCATAAGAAAATGCGTGAATAAAGAGGATTAATATCATAAAAATTGATTCTAAAATCATTTTTTTCAATACATTTTTCTAGAGTTGATAAATTATTTTACAAAATTTACATTGATTATATGTTGATCTATTTCTCATTAATCTCTTAGAACAAGATGCATTACATATTGTAGTAATACAATAATCAATAAAAATTCATCAAATTATCATCATAAACCATTTCATAAATGATTGACTATATGAATCATTCATGTATTGTGATCTAAAATATTAGAATCAGTTCCTAAGAAGTTAGTGGTATCAGATTTACTTTATCCATATCCATCATCAATTTTTCAAAGCATAATTCTCTCAAAATCATGAACAAATTTTGGGTTATCTTTCTCTCAACCATGTGTTTTTAATGAAAAACATCCATTGAAATAATTTTTACTATACCATTAAAAGAACAATATCAAATCCATACTGAAATAGTATTGTAGTACAATCCATACAAATTTCCTAATTCTTTTACCTAGTACATCACTAATAAAATACTTTTATGACATTACTCAAGGAGAAAAATACATATGAACATTAGTCATTAAATTATAGTAGTATTAATAACATAATCATAACATTAATACCTTTTCTTCATTTTATGTATATTCCATTCACTAAATTTGCACTCATTTTTGTATTCCCCATTCTTATTATAGTGTAATAATTTCACATTTACATATCATTTAATTCCCTTTAAATCATAAACATGACATCCATTTTCATCACATATATAATAAACTACCATTCCATTCAAGATTGACCCATGACATTTTTTCCACAATTATCACATGCTTGAAAATAATTCATTATCTTCATTCCCTTATCGATTTTTTGGATATACCTTCCTCTTATTCCCTATATTCTATTCGAAGCCTTTATGCATATATAATTATTTCCCTAGATTTATGGAACATAAAACTATGTCCCTAAATGAAGAAAAATTTTGTGAGACCAGTTTGTTTTAGAGAAATGGATTAAGAGCTTCAAAAATTTATCAATCCTTCACTATGTGTTGGGTTTGTTATTCATATAATACCTTACTAACATTTTAATGGTTGATTCATACTCCAAAACAATTTCATCATCGTTTTTGCTTAATCTAAGGATCTTACACTTCATTTCAGTTTGTTCTTCACAAAAATACATGTCAAAGATTGTGTCCATAAAATATTTTCATTCCATGAGTCAAATCTATTCATCCTCACAATTATTATTGATTAGAGGCCACCATTAATCAATATCACCATTGATAAAATTCAAGGTATGTGTAACATTTTACTTTTTTCAACATCCCAAATCCATAAATGTATTATGCAACGTCATAATCCATTGTTCAAATACCATGGGATCAGTAGTCCCAACAATGATGTAGGCCTCTGTCACATAATGTGATCTAATATCAAAGGGTCTCTCCATGGAGCATGTTACTCCATCTGGGAAAGGAAATTCACCACAACCTGATTATGCTCCCCTAATTTATTCATTACTCTCATAGTTAAAATACTCACTATATAATCTTTATCAATTGTGAAAACTCTACATTGGTCATGAGTATTGGTACAATTCTTCCTACCTAGTCTAATTTTAAGCAATGAAATTTACATGATTAGATCATTCAATTATGAATTCTGTATAACTCTAAATATGGTAAAGAACATAACAAAAAATGAAACGTTTATGGATAGTTAATATCATAATTATAAAAATGGTTTCATTAGGTATATATTTTCATTAAAATCGTTCATAAAATTTTATAATGAATATTTTAATCGTCTTAAGAAGATCTACTGGTAGTGTCAAACTAGGTGTGTAGTAAGTCCCTCATTCATGTTCCAGGTTACACTGAGTTGGGCCTGACATATATTTTCAGTGTTGTTACCTGTAGGTACATCTATTCAAGAACCACCTCTACTTATATTATCCTGACAAGGATGCATTGCATGGAATACCCAAATGATATCCACCATTCCAAAATTCTAGGATGTTCTTCTATTCATATTATAAAATTATATCTTCATGTTTTGTTATGTAATATATGTTTTTTAGTTATTATTTCCATGGACATATTTAAAATTCTTTTGATACCAACTGTAACACCTTGAACCATGAAAACCAAAGAAAGTGTATTATTTTAATACATTGGAATGATTATATTCAGTCAATTACCAAAGTAATGATTAGTGTATTATTTTTTGAAAGAGGTATTACATAAATGAAACCCATAATACATTAAGAAATACAAAATAAAACATGATACATGAAAAATGAAAAAAATTATCCATGAATGTTTATTCAACAATTTATTATTAATAACATGGGGTTAATAAACATAATATTGGTGAGATAAAATTCATAGTATGGGAAAGTAAAGTAGATAGAATAATTAAATAATGAGAGTAATTAACATGGAACAATAAATAATTTATAACACATTCCATTCAAATAACTAGTGCAATATCAATTTAGTAATGTATGAAACTAACCACACACAACATTTAATTAATAGAACTAAATATGAAATGCATCCTTAGATATGTCAATGAAAAATATCATGGATAAATAATTATTGAATCTAAATGGGGTAAATACCTAATTATTGGACTCTATGTTTCCTAAGTACTAGGTACCTTTACCATCAAGACCATCTAGAAGGTGGTTTATAACATATTGCCTACACACCGATTTGGTTTTTCCAACCTTATCTCTACTATCAAGGTCTCTCACAATATATTTTATATCTTACTGGTAACATACACAAAGGGTTTCTAAAATCTAATTTCATCACATGAGACTACAAATGTATTTAAGAGATTACTATAAATGGTCCCAAAACCATTTCATTCATGTGTGAAGCATTCCTCATATGTTGATTAATCGATTTAATAAATAAATAATGTGACATATCAAAAAATGTACAAATTGAATAATAGATAAGGATTTATTAATAATTCATCATCATATGATAATTAGAAATAACGGTTATTGGCATTGATGAATATTAATACCCATGATTGGTAAATAAAACATTTTTTAGGACAATAATCAATAATCATGATAAAGTGTCCCATGCCACATTGAACCATTTGAATCATAATAACCATGAATGAATGAAATTAAATAAAAAATTTAATAACATGGTAGTATTTTTATTAATTATATAAAATTTCAATGGATATTATATTCACAATATAAATATTAATTAGTTAATAACGACAAATAAGTTTCATTTGAATGTAAATCGAGAAGAAATCAATTTCCCTTAGTTTCTATTCACGTGAACTAACATTAACATTCATTATAATGGTTTTCAGAGTGTGATTAACTTATTCATGTATCATATTATTATTATTAATATCATATATCACCTTCATATAATGTCACTCTACCCATTTGAAAACAACGATTCCTTATTTTTACCATTACACGTGAAAATTTCCTAGTTAGTCATGTATAATTTAACATGTCACCTATTGTTATTATTAATTGGATAACAGTTTTATTAGATATATAATGTAAAACATGATGTAAATATCATATATATTATGTATCTACTTATTTATAATAATTCATAATATATGGATATAGGGAATGAAATGCATTAATCATGGAGATGGTTGGCCATACATATACATTAATGCAACATTCATTTTTTATTGTATTAAAAGAATGAAAATTAAATGATATATATGAATATATTAATTATAATATGTATTTAACCCATATATGTCTCATAGTTTTAATAAAAATATAATTTTTACATTACATGTAGAGTGTGAGAAAATAACATTTCTTTGAGGGGCAGTAGTCCCTGCTTCCAAAAACGATGTTATCGTATTTATGGAAAATGGAAATAATAAAATAATGTTTTCCAAAATAGTTAGATAATAATAAATGAATAATATATATATTATATTAAATATATATATACATTTTCCATCATATTTCCCAACTAGGAATGGTGGTAAAAGAAAAAATGAACAGCCATTTTTTCATAAAGAGGAAGTTCACTATAACAATTGATACTAAGTTTGTTACCCATTAGATGGATTTTTGTGTAAGTGCATATATAATAATTATCATAAAAAATTTAAGAACATTTATAATTATTTTTTAGTTTTATAATAATTTAATAATGTAATTTTAATATGTGATTGGATATAAAACTAATGAGTTTGAGGAATGATGTCACCTCTTAATCGGGTAACTCCTTTTGGTTTGTAGAAAACGATTTCCTTGAATGGAATTATACACAAGGTTAGGCTTATAGATTTAGGGGAGGTGTTTTTAAGATTTATTTGGTCATATCCTGGTTGAACCTATGTTGATTATGATGTGAGAGGTAGGTGTTGAGTTAAGGGGTTGTTATAGTGGATGAGGTTTTCCACTCTTGTAAATAGAAATTGGTATACACTAATGGGAGTTCTAATTTAACTTATTTGAATCAAAAATAGGTAATTAATTTTTTAATGGGGGTTAATGGTCTAGAATAACTTCCACCACAAAAAAATATTTTCAATTTTATAATATGGTTCCAAAACATTTATGTTTCCCCAATTTTATCTTTTTATTTTTTATTAATGAGACAAGTTTTATAAAATATATAAATTAAACATTATGATTAAATTGAAGTGATATGTGGTATAAAATATATATCCTATGGTTTATAAATATGATATATATGTTTTTAAAAAAAATTCCATGCACATTGAAAATTAATTTTTAAATAAAATAACACCACACAAAAAAACAATACTTTAACCCGGAATGTGCTAATGATGTTTTTAAAAACAATGGGTAATTAGGTCTATTATAGAAAATTAATTGGTTCAACAATAAATCAAATTTGATAATTTTTATAAATAGTAATATCTTCTAATAATATAGTGATTTTAGTTAATTTAAATCATTTTATAAAAAATAATTTTTTTTGTAAAAAAACATTAATGTTACTTTTTTACATTACTTAATTTCCTTTTAATTTAAAAATATAAAAACAAAATTGGAATTAAAGTATATTACGTTAAAATCTATGTAACATTATATATTCATCTTTGAAAATAATTAAAGAAAAAAATTTAATTACTTTTCATCACTTTTAATATTTATAGTTTCATTTATTTTTACTTATTATTAACAAAATACTCATTATGTTGGTTCTTCATATAGATTTTAAGAAACTATTTCATCTATTTAAATTAATTATATAAAATTATGATAAATATAACTCATTTTACTATCAAAATGATACGTATAATTGAAAGTATTATTTATTGTATGTATCTTGACGTTTTATATATGTTTAATTTAAGGAATGTTCCCTTTTTGTCTTTTTTACTTACTTAACTAATCATATAAAAAACATTTATGTTATATTATCACAATAAACCATGATATTAGAAACAAATGGGGATATAGTAGAACTACTAGTAGCCAATGTCTTTTGAATAAGTTTATAGATCAATCTAGCTCTTAATATTATTGTTTTGTCCTTCATTTAGATTAACTTTACCTTAATCACAATAATTAATTTTATTTAATTTCACTAATATTTTAGGTCAAAAATTACATTTATCATAGTATCCCAAAAATATTATACATATTACAACCATGTTTTTTCATTTTATAAAATTCAAATATTATAAGTGGTAAAATTATGATTTTCAAAAATCCCACATACATCATGATAAAATGAGTTTTTAATGTAAAAAACATTAAAATATTCAATAATTAGTTATTCCCAATTTTAATTCAAAACTGATTCCAATGAAATAAAATAGATTAATATATGTATTATTGATCTATTGTGACTTTGATAACCAATTTAGATTAAAATGTAACATTAATAATTATTCAAATTAATATTTTATTAACTAAAATGCATTATTATTAATTATTTATCAAAAGCACATGAGCCTCACCCCAGTTGGTGAGGTCTCTCTAATTACATCCAAGAGACCCGGTTTCAAATCCAAGCAGAGAAATAATTCTGGTTAATATAGTAGATAGTGTGGTAGGTTGTAATGGCTCGAACCATCCTGATCCATTACTTTGTAATAAATTTGGTTCCACCGAAAAGGTGGTAGCATTCATGGTCGCACCGGTCATGGAAGCACTATGATGGTGGAACCGGTCATGGTAGCACTGTGACAGTGGAACCGTTATGATGTCACCATGATAGTCGCAGACCGAAATGGTGGCACTACGTATGACGTCTCAACAAACCGGTGGCACCGTGACGGTGGCACCATGACAGCCGCACACTAAAATGATGGCACTGCTTACTGTTTCTCACTGAACCAGTGGAACCACTACGGTGTCTCATGAAATCATGTCTTACCCTTTTTTTTTTCATGTTTCAAATTTTTTCTAGATTAGTCCCTATAGGGTATCTTTTTTAACTAAAGGTGTTTAATACCCCTTTTAAGACTTTTAAATCTAATAAATGATATCTAACATCCCAGAATATCTTGGAGGCCCTAGAGATAAAACATTTGTGGTTTTTCCTCAATGTCTCACACTTTCCCCATACATTCTTGTTCTGCCCCGGTTACATGTTTTCCTCAATTTAATGGAAACCCATTAACCCACAACCATCATTGCCACCTCTCTGATGAGAATTACTAAATGATAATTAATCTCACTATGTGTAACCTCCCAAATGCGTGTAGAAACAACGATATTCCTTTAAATCCTTTCAAAATTTATATCTCATAACTCCAAGATCTCACCTTTTATCACACATGTTTTTTATTTATTCTTATTCTTCTTGGATGGTCTATTTTCTATCCTTGGTTCGTTCGGATTCCCACCTCCTGATGCTTGTCGTTCTCATGTAATAGAGCCTCTCATGTTCGCAATTGGAGTCCCTATAGTTCCTCCCCTGCAAGTTGCACATCCACAGTTCTTGGTGCATGGAGAAAAACATAGATCTTTGATCATCCAGGTAGGGTTCTTCCTTTGTATCTCTTTAATGTGTATCATGCGGGGTGGGTATGGATGTTTTTTTGAAGGATTAATCCAAACCATAATGTAGATAATGAATACTTTTTAATGTATGAGTGGTTTTTTTTATGATACTACTATACTATTATATCCTTTCTCATAATTTGTGAATTGTAAGGGCTTATGTCTATTGAAAATTGTGGTTGATGGTGGTCTATTATTGCGCACTAATGTACTTCTGTTTTTATGGAAAAACCTTTGATTTAATTGATGTAACATGGAAACTGGTTAATCACATAATATCAGTTGATTAAATGGATTCCCAGTGAATAATAATCCTTGTGTGGTCACCCCAGTTAAACAAAAGGAAACACAAGACTAAAGGAAAGGTGTTTCTAAATTTGAAAACTCCCTTGCTCTATTCTGGTTAGGTTTATGGTTGATCTTTTGGAGGTGAAATGGATGGCGATGGGATCCCTTGTAGTGAAGTTTTTAGTTACGGATTGGGGGCCATATGAGGCCATAAGTCAGGGTTTGGTTGATTCCAATACTTTGAGGGATCTCACGAATCCCTTTTTTTGTTGTGACATTACAAGAGAAATGGGCTTGAAGGCTTAATTTCCAACATGGATGTCCTTCCTTCCTACAATTGTGGTTGTTCCTGTTAGATTCCCGGTAGCAAAGAATTATCTAAATAGAATCACTTGAATATGATAACACGAATGGGTTCAATGGGTAATTTCTTTCCGAGAATGATTTGTGACATGGTTGTGATTCTTATGAATGAATAGTAATGATGGTGTTTGTGTATGGTTTTGTTTTCGAACCCCTAGGATGGGATGAGTGATTTTTTACATATATGTATAATTTATTTCTTATGTCTCTTTTTTTCACCTGACCAAAGTTGAAGACTTCATGCCAAACACCCCCATTTCATGGGGGAGGGTGTTTTTTACAACACTTTTGTGAGTGGTGGGTTATTAGATCCTTTTCTGCTCTCTTTCCCATGAAGCCCAAGAATCTTCAGGAAATATTTGATGGCCCATGTTATATTATAACACTAGATTCATTGGCCATGTTATTTTGTGGTGGTTGGTCGAGGAGAGTGTGGGCATATTGTTCCCATGTGTCATTGGGATGAGTCTCAGGTGTCTTCGGTTGTGGTAGTAGCTGTTCTGGCCCAGGGGTCTTTGGGTGTGGCGTTAGTTGTTCATGCCCAAGTTTCAGTGGGTGTGATTGCAAGTGGTTGTGTCCTAGGTGTTTATGGATGGGATTTGTGTTTGTGGTAGCCCAGGTGTGTGCGGGAGTGGTATGGTAGTGGGACTATAGTGAGAATATCGGGGGAGGTATGACGCATAGGATGCCTTCAATAACCAATGGGAAAGTGGTGCATGGTACCCAAAAATCGGTGTCTTATTACTAATACTTACATGACTTGCATTATTGGGGGAGTGTTCCTTGGTGAGGATTTGGTGGATAGTTTCATTGCTGTGTAATTTGGTGATCTACTTTTCTCACGGGGCCTTAAAATGACTCCCCACTTATGCACAATAGCATTTGGTTTTTCCCTATTAATTATACCTGTATACTAACCCTACATATATAATACTATTTTATGGTTTTTAATAGGACTTTGAGTCCCATGACAGACCCTATTAGCTTGTACACTGGGAATGTTGACTTTGATGTTTTTCTTCTCTTTTGGTACATACCTTTGGAGTTTTCTAGTACTTCATAAAACATTATTATTGGAACATGAATATAGGAATGGATTTCTTTAGCTTTAATTTTACTTACACCTTTGGTGTTTTTTAGGATTTTATATCTTATCTCTTGATACTACTAAAAAATGATAATTTCTTCCATATTATATGTGATTCTATACCTTGGGTGCTAGTCGCTACTCTAGGGCCTATTGAAGGTAGGTCTCAGGGGTCATTATCTCTCATTAAACATTAGAAAAGAAGGGTTTGGCAATATGATGTCCCTTCTATCGTCATGTTGAATTCAGGTCATGACAGAATTGTATCAAAGGGAAGATAATAGATAGGATAGATCTTGGGGGTTAAGAATAGTGAGGATTTCATTAGATGGTGGGGAAACAGTGTTATGAAATCATGGTGCATGAAATAGCACATGTAAGACTGGCTAGGAGATAATATTTTAGGCCCCCAAGGATCTGGTGAAAGGAATCTAGGCCTAGTGAGTGACCAAGTGAGGCAACACTAATTCTAGGGTTGAGACCCTAGGAAAGGTACATGCATTATAATGACTTGTGTTTGTCCCGATCCATCCTCGGGGGCCCTTTCTGTGACTAAACCAATCCCACCTTCTATAGGAAAGTGGATGGCGACTAACATAGATAAGGCGTATCCCTTAATGGGAAGGCATTGCCTTTAAACATGTACAACACAAAAAAGCAATAACATAACTAGAGGAAGCCATGAACTAAAAATAAATTAGTAAAAATAGTATTGAAGGTAAAGGGGATAGAATACAACTACAAATGTAATGTATAAGTATACTTGAAAAGATGAAATTAGCTCCTAGATTGATCACTGATGATCCAACCTAAAGGGTAGGTACAACTCACGATCCGTAGTCCTGCGCCACGCCATGTCAAATCGTCCTCCTCTGAGAACCATCCAGTCCCGGATCCCTTAGCCTCGATCAATGTTGTATGTCATCTGCACAAGACACAACAAGGTGCGGGCGAAGCCCCTATAGGGGTGAGTATAACAATACTCAGTTGGGACCCTGAGAACCCCCAAGGTCTCCCAATGTTCCACATAGGAAAACCCACAAAAAAAACTCAACCACAAAGCCCGAAGCTGTCAACAACAATACATAGGTATATTCACATACATATACCTAAGTCATAATGATATACTCTTCTCATAATTGAGGGAGGAATACCACAAAGGTAACACCATGATTGTAAAAGTACCACACATGTAACACCATGAAGGTAGAAGTACCACACAGGTAACACCACAAAGATATCACCACGAAGGTAAAAGTACCACACATGTATCACCATGAAGATAACACCATGAAGGTAAAAGTACAACACAGTTATCACCATAATGGTAAATTACTCAGCTCACACTGGTATCAGTGATGTATAGAAGTATAGATAATTAGTTGTAAAGAAAGATCAGCGTATTCTATCAAGAGGCACTACTGTTGAACATACAAAGTCCGACCCAAATAGGATCGATACATACTAACCCCCACAATAATCCACACAGGATCCGACCTGCCCAGAGTCGATAGTTACTAACCCCCGCAATGACCCACACAGTATCTGACCCACCAAGGATCGATATGTGTGGACCCACACAGGATCGCTGAGTACTACCCACAGAAGATCCTAGCCACATATGATTGGTATGTTTAGACCCACATAGGATCACTATGCACTGACCCACATAAGATCACACCCATATAGGATCTCTTAGTACTAACATCTGTATGATCTATCTCCAACCTCCGCCTTACACCCATCCACTAGATTCCAACTCATAGTATTATTGATTCTAGGAAAACCACTCCTCACGCCATCGGTTGTATGTAAACATCTATGAATCTCAATGAATTTGTATTCCAATGGACCTCATTGTTATATGGGATCGAACGCGACAGATGTCGCATCAATCGGACGGTCGGTCTGTGACTTATAAGAATTTTTGTTCTGAGGGCCCTGTTGGATTCATATTTGATCCAACCTAGACAAACTACAAAATTATCCATAACTCAAGTGGAGAATACCAAAAAGTTCGTCTCATTCCAAGGGTCCCAGCGCCATATACAATTCATCAAACGGACACATGTTTCTCAAGTTATGGCCCATTATGCGAAACTGGTTCTGGTGGGTTTTGGGTCTAGCCTATCATGTTCTGGTCAAACCAACCTGGTTTGGGTATGACACGGCTAGACTGGGCTGCGGTCCAACCTGACCCTCAATGGGGCATGACCTGGCTTGTAAGGGGGAGGCCCATTGGGCTCGCATGGTCTGGCCCGTGGTGGAGCGCATCCCGCTAGCATGCGGTGCCCGCTGATGTGGGGTCCTCCAAGCAGGCATAGAGGGGGTTCTCCATTTGGAAGGTTAAATGGCAGTGCCTTTTGGAACTTCCAGGTCACCAACGAGAGCTAATGTGGGTCCCACCACTGTGGCTCCTCCGGCAGTGCGTCGTTGCTCACCGCTTTCTCCACCTATGGTCAATCGTTGTCGGCCACCATTCTTGACCCTGCCACGACATAGTGACACAAACTCCTTCTATGGCAGGCGAAGATGTGCATCTCCTATCATGGTCAGCTATTTCCGGACACCAAAATCATCTACCGTCTGGGATCTCTCCAAACATTAAGATAATGTTAGTGGTAAATGCTCCAAAATTCCAACAAGGGTAGAGGGTCTGGGCCTTCTTCATTTGATATGTGCCCTCTGTGTTATCTTGATAGAAAGAGGGTAGTATTCAACAATAAAATGGAATTATATCAAAAGTAAATCCCTACCTCATGATCGATGGAGATCCCCTACTAGTGAGGAAATTTTGGCATTCATCATTCCCAAAACAAGCCGCCAACGTTACAACTCAGACATCACCCTTCGATTCTTGATTCAGTGTCACTCGTCACCACCCATTGGAACTGTCTCTTTCATCCAAGATTTGGGTGTTGCGGCACTTTACCAGAGCTTTGTCGCTTGGTGAAGTCAAGACATTACCCCTCCTCAAGATCCATATAAATATGAGAGGGGGAGGGTATGTAATGATGATGTAATTTATGGGGGTTTATTTAATAGGAACCTTACTAAATTATAATGATGTTGTTACATAATATTTGAAGGTCCAAGACATTTAATGGCTTGACACGTCACTGGTCCCACACTACTGCTTTTTTGTTGAAGTAAAATGAAGAAATATTTAAAATAACAAAGTTATTTTATTATTCTTTTAAAAATTCCCAAAATCTCACTTTTTCTCTAGACTCACTACAATCGATGTGAAGTTTCCCATAAGAAAATCCTGAAAATGTGGATTCATCGGTGCCCTCATATTTTTAATCTGACCACCATTTCAAATGATAGAAAATGACACCAATGCTTTTACTGAACCAACCTTAAAAAAGTTCAAAAAAATTTCCAGTCACTATGGGCCTTAGAATCATGCACTGTCAATTTTTTCATACTAATAATAATTCCATATAATTAAAAAACATTTACATGGAAAATATGGGTCTTTACATTTTCTCCAACTTAGGTATTTTCATCCACAAAATCCAAAACATACTCTAAGGAAGAAAATGGGGGTACTGAGCATGAATCTAAGCCTCCCTCCCCCATGTGCTATACCAGATGTTCTTGTGCTGCCAGCGAATGTGCAGTAGAGGTATCAATTTTCCACAAATGACCCACTCCTATCGATCCTCAATCTCCAGTAGAACCTCCGTAAAGATCTCTCCATCATCAATGTCCTGCTCTACCCATTCAATGACATGAAATGGATTAGGCACATACCTCCTCAACTGTGACATGTAGAAAATGTCATGCACTCGGTGCATATGTGGGGGAAGAGCAAGAAGATAAGCCACCTTGCCAACTCTCCTGAGAACCTGAAACGGTCTGATGAATCTCATATATAGCTTTGCACCCCGTCCAAATCTCTGCAAACCTTGTCGAGGTGAGACCTGTAAGGAGACTTGTTCTCCCTGATCAAACTACAAAGTTTGTATCACATCAAAATAAGGCTATTTCCTACTCTATATTGTCTTTATCTGCTCTTGGATAATCTTCACCATCTCAGTAGTAGCTCATGCTTTGTCTAGACCCATAAGTGTTGACTCCCCTGGGATTTTCCTGCTTAAAGGTGATCTGCAGGGTCAACTGTATAAGGCCTTGAATAGTTCCATACCGATGGTGGAGTGATAGTTGTTTTTGTATGCGAACTCCACCAAGGGAATGTGATCCTCTCAACTATAGGCAAAATCTAGGATGAAAGCATGTAGCATATTCTACAGCGTCTATAAGGTCAGATCTGTCTTCCCATCTTTATGAGGATGAAAGGTGGCTCTCAAATGTAGCTGAGAACCGAACGCCTCTTGCATTCCCTTCCATAACCAGGATGTAAAACATGTATCATGGTTAGAGATGATCATCGATGGAACCCCCTGAAGTCATGCAATTTTTTATACATAGAGGCGTCCTAATCCCACTACAGATATCTTCTCTCTGATGGGTAGGATGTGGGCCTATTTGGTGAGTTATTCAATGATCACCCAGATGAAATTAGGTCCCGTGGACATATGTGGGAGCCCAATCACAATGTTCATGGAGATACCATCCTACTTCCACTATGGTACCTCTATTGGATGCACTAAGCCTGCTGGAACATGATGCTTGACCTTCACTTTTTGAAAATCAAGGCATCATGAAACAGACTCTACCACTACCTTCTTCAAACCTCAGCACCAGTGCTGATGCTGTTGGTCCTGGTACGTCTTCACCACACCAGGATATACTGCGAGAGGGGATGTACCGAACACCTTCAACACCTCCTCTTGTAGTTCCACTGGTACCATGGTGCATCCTCTAGAGATTATGGTGTGCTTCCCCTTTAGAAAATCCATCAGGTTTCTATCCTATGGATATCTAACCACGTCGTGCTTCACAATCGATGTCCCAAATTTGTGCCTCTCGAACTCACTAACGAAGTATGGGAGTGACAAACATAAACTGTAGGTATGTTGTTCCATCTATATTCCTAATGGATATCTCCAATGTGGCTAGCTTCTCTTTCGCCTCACTCAGCCGCTGTAAACTAGACCACCCGCTGAGTGTGTCTGCAAATACATTCCCCTTCCCAATAGCGTAGGCTATCCCAATGTCATATTTTGGGAGTAACTCTAGAAATCACTTCTATGTCAGGTTCAGGTCCTTCTAAGTGATGATATACATGTGAATCTTGTGATTAGAGTAGACTGTAAAATGTTCGTCGATCAAGTAATGTCGTAACTTTTTCAATGTAAATACCACTACTGCTAACTCCATGTCATGGGTAGCATAGTTTTTATCATGTTGTCTCAGCTTCTAAGAGCCATACACAATCACTTATTTCTCCTTCATCAAGAAACATTCATGTTAGGCCCCTGATGCATCGCGGTAGACTATAAACACAATTCCCTCTTCCTGTAGACTACATTGTGGGGAAGTCGTTAGTCTCTACCTCAGCTCCTCAAAAGGCTATTGGAATCTCTCTATCCATACGATAGGTTGTACCTTCTTTGTCAATGCTGAAAAGGGATCCACAACTCTGAAATAGTCAGGTATGAATCTCCGGTAGTACCCAACTAACTCTAGGAAACACCACACCTCAGTCACACTCTTGGGTGGCTCCCAAGCTAGCACAACCTCTATCTTTCATGGATTTAGACCAAATCCAGCCTATTAGATAATGTTTCCTAGAAGGTGAACCTATAATATAAATAATTTTTACTTCGATAGTATACAATAATGATGGTGGTATCAAAGTGTTTCCAAAACTATCTAGCGATGATAGGCATGCTCCACCTCCATCGCTGAGTACACCCTGATATCATCGATTAAGACCCCCCACAAAGCCATAAAGGTATCACGATAACATCCCATTCATGAGTCCCATGAACACTTCAGCAGCATTGGTCATGATGAAATGCATAATCAAGAACTTGTAGTTGCCATATAGACATCTAAAGGCTGTCTTCTGCACATCCTCATCTTGTACACTAAGCTGATGATAGCCTGATCTGATGTCTATCATAAAAAACCACCGTGATCCCTTTAACTAATTGAAACGATCATCAACCCTAAGAATTGGGGAAATTTTATTTATGGTCACTTGGTTTAGGCGCTGATATTCAAAAAAGAGTCTCAAACTCCCATATGCCTTCCAGGCAAACAAAATCGAGGCAGCACATGGAGAAACACTGAGACTTATGAACCCCTTTCTTTGTATGTCCTCCAACTGTACTCGTAACACATGAAGCTCCACTTGGTCCATCTGATATGATGGTGAACATATCCATGTCATCCTGGGGTACATTTTTATGTAAACTTGCATATCTCTATGATGAGGTAGTCCTGGAACATCATTTTGGAACACATCGGCATACTGGTCCACCACTACAGTATTGCTCAGAATCTCAACATCAACTGGTCCAAGGGTAAGGCTATCCAACTAATTTGCGATTAGTTGCACCCTGCTCTGAGAAATTACATCATGTTCTATAAAAGTTCCCTTTTAACCGAGTAAGGATAAATAGTTCTCATCCATGCGAACACACTGTACTTTGCGCCAAATACATTCAATCTGAGAAAGGACTATGGACAACCAATCCATACCCAAGATGATGTTGTAAGGCCTTGATGCCACTACTAAAAGATACCAACCAATGATCTTGTCTCCTAGAGTAAGCTCACACTATCGGCACCCATGTGTAATCATAGAAACATCCCCCATTAGAGTCTCTAGTCGTGAGGATCGATCCAAGGTCTCCTTTAGAATCTCAGAGCTCCGAACAAGGTCCATGGAAATAAAAGAGTGATTGGAAGCTATGACTATAAGTACTACTACTAGTGTGGAATATACACATATCATAACTCTAATCATATCCAGAGTGCCATGGTAGTATGCCTCAGCTCCCTGGAGCAAAGCTCATCCCTGTCTTCCTGCTCCTTGTGGTCGTGGTGGACCACCTGGAAAAGGTAGGGGCAGAACCTGAAATTACTACCCACTGCCTACTGCATAACCAGATCCTCTGCCACATCCACCAACCTATGTACATCCTTGCTCAAACCTCTACCTCTATCTCAGTGGTCCCTCGACTATCTGCTGGTCATCTGCATGGAGGGTTGGGCAGTTGCGAGCCATGTGGCCCTACCCTCCGCCTGAGTAGCACTTCATGATCCTCAATGGTCCTCCGCTGTCCAGTAATCCCCTCACCAGCAAACGTGTATCCTGAGGGCACCCACATAATGTTATGGACCACTTGGGACCCTGTGTTGTCAATCTATTACCTTCTATGGATGACTCCGCTACCTGACATCCACTGGTGGCTCTTGTTGTTGGTGCCTACTTAGCTAGGAAGCTCTCCACTAAAATCACTTTGTCTATCACCATATCCTGTGCCGGAATACAGAGAGATATCATCGATGCTATGATCTCCCATCGAAGACCCATCTCAATGTTCCAGGCCATAAGGAATGGGTCACATACTATGTCAGTGTAGTAGTAAGAGATATCGGTGAACCCCACCATGTATTGGGCCACAGTCATGTTGCCCTACTATAAGTGCAACAACTCCTGTATATGCACTGAGCGTAGACTCCCTGTAAATAAACATGCCCTAAAAGGCCCTCTATGTCCACCCAAGTGAGGGTCACCTATTCGTGTTACTGGAGTGTCAGACTCCACCATCTTCTAGCTACTCCCTGGAAGAGACTTGCAGCTAGATCACAATTTGATCAGCTAGTGTCTCGACTATGTGAAAACCTCTGGCCACAGCCTCTAGCCAGTCCTCAGCCGGCTACGGATCAGTCTCACCTCAAAACCTCAGATCTCTCTGCTACTGAAACTCATGAAATGCGCTTAGACTGCATGAATCGTCTGCTGGTGGGGCTGGTGTAAACAAAAACCCAATGGGTAGTAGTGCTGCTGGTACACCACCCGATGGTGCTAACACCGTTAGAGGTCTATGCACTGAGGCCTCATCACTCTATGGGAATCCTCATGTAATCTACTGGGAATCATGGATAGAGATCTATGTGGAGGCATCCAGAAAGAAAACTGGTTCCCCATGTTCAATAAGTTATACTTGGTGAGCTGACTCAAAAAGGTCACATGAATTTTTTTTTAAAAACACACGTAATCAGTGTTTTCGTGCACTTAGTCAGAAATCAGAATTTAGGACTCTGGTGTACGGATACATCACCCCCCACACCAACACTGGATTCCCCAAATAGATAAACACACTCATAATTCTTAACACTATTTCATCTTAAAAAATATCAGAGCCCCAATTATTCGGTAGAACTGAATTCTCTAATACCACTTTGTCACGACACATCCCCTAGGGCTCATGTCCTGACTACCCCAAACCCACCATCCATATGCCAGGGGCTGATGACTAGCACTGGAAAGTTGTATCCCATAATTGTAAGACATTTCCTTTAAACCAATACAAAAAAAATTCCAATTTCACAACAAGAGGAAACAATGAAGTAAATTGTTATAGTAAAAAGTGTCATGAATGTAAAGGGGAAATAATACAATACCAACTAGAAAGTAAAAGTACAACTAAAAATAGAAAAATAGCTCCAAGATCATCTATCGAGGATCCAACCTGAAGGGTAGGTAGAACTCACGATCATTATTTATACTTCACACCACGTCAAATGGTCCACCTATGGGCATTGTACAGTCCCGGATCCCTCAGCCTTGATCAACATTGTCCGTCATCTGCACAAGAAAAAACGAGGTGCAGGAGAAGCCCATGCAGGGATGAATATAAAAAATACTCATTAGGGACCCGGAGACCCCTGAAGGTCTCCCAGAGTTCAAAAAAAGAAAAACCTCAAAGAAAGACCTCACTAAAAAAGCACAAATCCATCAACAACACTACTTAGGTATATGCCCAAAAATATACCAAAGTCATCAATATATACTCATCTCATACATAAGGGAAAAATACCACAAAGGTAACACCATAAATGTAAAAGTACCACACAGGTAACAACACAAAGAGAAAATCATGAAGGTAAAAGTACCACACAAGTAATGCCACAAAGATATCACCATGAGGGTAAAAGTACCACATATGTATCACCACAAAGGTAAAATTACCACATAGGTATCACCACAAAGTTAAAAGACTCCTCTCACATATGTATCTGGGAAGTATAGAAGTATAGATGATCATTCACGAAGCTAGATCATATGATTCTGTCAAGAGGCCCTACTGCTGAACATATGATGTCTTACCCACATAGGATCGATAGGTACTATCCCCTGCAATGATCCACATAGGATTTGACCCACCCTAAGTTGATATGTACTAACCCATGCAATGAAATACCTAGGATCTGACCCACACAGGATCGGTTTGCGCTGACCCACATATGATGGCTGAGCACTGACCCACACAAGATTGGTATGTGCTGACCCACATAGGATCACTGAGCGATGTCCCACACAATATCTGCCCACATAGAATCTCTCAGTACTAACCTTCGTATGATCCCCCTCCAACCTCCACTTCACTGCTAACCACTAGATTCCTGCTCCTAGTACTAATGATTCTGGGAGAACCGCTCCTCAAGACATCAGTCATTCCATCAATGCCACAAAGCTCCCAGAATAATTATTACAACGCAACTACATTTCATAAGTCTTCCAATGTGATAGACAACACGTCAATCAAATGCCTCGTCTGCGACTTATAAGCATTTTAGTTTAGAGGGTATGGTTGGGTTTCAATTAGATCCAACCTGGACATACTCTAACATTATCTCAAAATTATGTGGAGTTTACTAATATGTCCATCTCACTCAAAGGGTCCCAGTGTCGTAGATGGTTAATCAAATGGATGCTCGGTTCATAAGTTATGGCCTTTTATGCAAAATAGGGTCTGGTTGGGTTTGGGTCCGGTCCGACACGGTCCAGGTCCGACCCAGGGGGGATTGTCCATGGTCCATATCGACCCTCAAGGGGGAACATCCCATCCTACTAGGCTCGTACTACCCGACCTGTAGCGGAGCGCGGCCCACTGGCATGTGGGGCCCAGCCCATGGCGTAGCGCCGCACACTGGCTTGCACGACCTATTGATGTGGGGTCCATCGAGATGACATTTGGGGGGGGGGGGGGTTCCCCCATTTGTAAGACAAAACAGAAGAACCTTTTGGCACTTCCATGTCACCAGCGGGACCCATTGTGGGTCCCACTGCTGGGGTGTTGGAGTCGCGACTCCTCCAGTGGTGCGCTATTGTGTGCTGCTGCCTCCACCTGCGGCCAACCATTATAGGCCTCCCTACATTACCCCACCATTTTTGGAATGTTGCAGCCCTTCCCCACCGGCGGTGTGCAATGAGGTTCCACATCACCTTCACGGTTGACCAGTGACAACCGCTCCATTGACCACCATGGCATAGTGTCAAGACCTCCTACTACGATGCGTGACGACGTGCTACCTCCATCGCAGCTAGCCAGTTCCATCCACCACCATCATATATCTTTTGGGATCTCTCCCAACCTGAAGATAAATATTGCGATGAACACACCAAAATTCCCACAAGGGCAAAGCATCTGAGCCTTTTTCATTTGTCCCGCACCCTCCATGTTAGCTTGATAGTAAGAGGGTATGATTAAATAATCAAATCAAATTATAACCAAATAAATAACGTCCCCAATATCGATGAATATCACCTGTGAATGAGGAAAAGTCAACGTTTGTCATTCCCACAATAGGCCGCCAATGTTGCGTCTCGAACGCCACCCTTCGATTCGTCATTCGATGTTGCTCGTCACAGCACGTTGGAACCATCTTCATCATCCATGTGTTGATGGTCATAGATCGTTACCAGAGCATCATCACTTGGTGATTTCATGCCATTACTTCACCCCATGATCCATATAAAAAAGAGAGGGGGATGTTAAGTAACGAATGCAGAATTTATGGGGGTTCATTTAATAGGAATATTCCTAAATTCCAACGATGTTGTTACTTATGATTTGAAGGGTCAATCCATTTAATGGATTGACATGTCGCTGGTCCCACACTAATGCATGACTATTAAATGAAAATAAATAGATAAAAAAAATAATAAAGTTATTTTATTATGTTTTTAGAAGTCCCAAAATATTATTTTTTCGCCAGACTTACTACAGTCAAAGTGAAGCCTCACTTAAGTGAATCCCGGTGATGCAGATTAAATGGTGCCCACAAGTTCTTTTATCCATGCACCAGTTCATAAGATAGAAAACACCACCTTGTCTTTTACTGAACATACTTTAAAAAAGTTAAAAATTCATTCTAGACACACCGTGTCTTGGAACCGCGCGACATCAATTTTCATGGACTCGAAATTATTTCATTTAATTAATAAAATACATTGAAAATCTAGGTCTTTACAGTGTTCCTTTGAGTAATGTGTATTTTGGTGATTTAAAATAAATAAAAAGTCTATGAAAATTTAAAAGAAATATTCTACACTACTAAGGCATTGGCATTCCTTATTTACTTTGCAGCTAATACACCTAGACGATGACCATAGGTGGCGTGGGAGATCAAGGCCCAAGTGATTGATTTGGCTGATCAGCAAAGGGATGATCGAGTAGAGGAAAATGATCAGTGGAATAAGACACTTTGTGCCTATTAGAGACAGACCCTCAGGAAGTACGAGGGAAACGTCTCGGATATTGAGACAATGAGCAGGCTCAAGGAGCTGGTGACAACCTTCAGTATGATCTGGTCTCTGATAGAGCACTAGGTTCTTATAGTTGTAATCCAGATGTGGGGTGTGGGGTGTCAGTGGTGGATGCACTATCTCTGGGAGTAAAGGGAGGCTGAGGATTCATGGACTGACTTTGAGAGGGAGTTCTGGGTGGAATTCTTATCTTCCACAGTGAAGGAGGAAGAAGAGACATGAACTACTCTATTTTCAACGGGGGAGAGTGTTAGTGAGGGAGTTGGGGGATCAAGTTTAAGGATCTCTATTGCATTTCTCAAGAACTATTTTTGGATGTGGAGTCTCGGGCAAGATGTCTGGAGGAGGTACTCCAAACATCTCTTCAGTATGTTGTTACACTCTTCTCTCTACTGATAAACATGGAGGTCCGGAAGAAGGCTGATGTAGTGGAGAGGACGCAAAAAATGGGAGGTGTGCTGTGAGATGGGAGACAGCTAGGCTCATCAAAAGGAAAGGCTATAGGTTGCAACTATTTAGCATCAGGGCCATCCATGATTCGTCCACTGGGGAGAAATCCCTAGTAGTTCTAGTTTCGACCCCCTTTTCCTCGAACCTTACGGGCCCATGATATATATGATTCATATGTGGAATCAATGTGAACCATCAAAATCATTTCCTAGACTGATTGTATTATAGTGGGGGTGGTAATGTTCAGTGCCCACCTTAGCAGTAGTAGTTTCCAACCTGTCCCTTTAAGGAGAAACAACAGTGACAGTGATCTCACACTCCTATGAGAGCTGAATTTTTGAGATGAGACATTCCTTAAGGCTCTCCTTAGGGACCTCAACTATGGTGTGGTCGGGGAGGTGGTCAACAACTTATAGGTAGAAGAGCATGGATTGGACATTTTCATGCCATAGAGGCATCAATTTCAGAAGGGCCAAAAGTCATTTGAGGTATGATCAACTTGATTTGCACTCTTGAAAATACCTTGTTTGATTTCAGAGCGTCACAATTCTTTGTTAAAACTGGTCTGTCCCATTCCTTATGCCTAGAAATAGAGAGACTCTCTATACCCCTGGTGCTAAGTACGCCAGTTGGGTGTCATACCAGCATGTTTAATGTTTTATGAGGATGCGGAATGATTTTGGAACCACATCAGTCTAGTGGGGATCTTCTTTTGCTACGAATGCGGCCATTCTATGTCATCATATGCATCGAATAACTATTTTTTGTGCATTCTGTTATCGAATGCTTCCAGAGGAGAGTCATGTTCTCTGATGAGGATGGACAGCATGTGAAATTTGTTGGTGAATAGAGTTTTCAGGTGGGAAGACGGTGTGTGGGCCCCCTTTTTTCTATTTTGGCTGAGCCTTTTGCAATATAATTGAATGTTGAGATGATGGATGTTCCTGGATTTTTCAACGAGTTCCTGGACGTTTTTCTTGAGGATGTTGTGACTCTACCCACTCGACATGATGTTGAGTTTTAGATAGACATACAACCCTATTCACATTTGATTTCGATGGATCTTTATCGGATGCTTCCTTCTGAGTTAGGAGAGTTACATATTTAGATTGAAAATCAGATGAAATTAGGGTTTTTTTGGCTGAGCGTGTCACCATGGAGAGCACCGGTCTTATCCATGAAGAAAGAATATTGTTTTCTTAGGCTGTACATAGACTACCGGAGGTCGATCTAGGTGACAGTCAAGAACTGTTACCCCCTCCCGAGGATTGAAGACCTTTTTGATCAGTTAAAGGGTGCAGGATTGTTCCCCAAGATTGAATTTTGGTCAGGATATCACCAGTTGAGTGTGAATGAGGGTGACATTTTGAAGACTGTCTTTATGTGAAGATATGGGAGCTTTGTGATCATATTCATGGCATTCGGCATTACGAACGCACTAGCTGGGTTCACGGGACTATTGAACTCTATCTTCCGGAAATATTTGGATTTGTTCGTAGACATGTTTATTGATGGCATCATGATCTAATGAATATTAGAGGAGGATCCTTCTAAGCATCTGAGAGTGGTTTTAGAGGTCCTCGGACATCACCCACTCTATGAAAATTTGTCAAAGTGCATGTTCTGTAAATAAGAGGTTCACTTTCATGGACACATGGTGTCTGGACAGTGAATCGTGGTTGATCCATCAAAGGTCAAAGTTGTTGTTTCATGAAAATCACCCAAGAATGTGATAGAGGTTTGTAGTTTTCTGGGTCAGGAAGGCTATTATCATAATTTCATGCCCAACTTCTCCCGAGTTCCAAAACCTTTTTCTTCCTTGAACAAGAAAGACTAGGCTTTCATATGGAGTGAGAAGTGCCATTAAGCCTTCAGTTTTCATAAGGGAAAGCTAGTTAGTGCTCCAATACTGATGTTTCCAAAGTAAGGGGTGCGTTTTGAGGTGTTATGTGATGTATCAGGGCATGTCTTGGGGTGTGTACTAATGAAACAACATGGGTGATCTCTTTTGGGTCTAGGAAGTTATGACCCCATGAGTGTAACTATGCCATCCATGATCTAGATATTGTAGGAGTCATGTTCACACTAAAGTTGTGGCGACATTACCTCATTGGGGAGCACTTTTTGGTCTTCACAGATCCGAAATTCTAGAGGTGTATATTATCCCAGCGAGACTTGAATAAGGGACAAAAGAGGTGGATGGAGTTTCTTTAGGATCACAACATCAAGATTTTCTACACCATGGGAATGTGGAACGCTGTGGATGATTCTGTGATCAATAATTCATAAAGGGAAGCTATTCATGAATCTGTGGATTCTAGGAAGGTGATGGAGGATTTGGATTCCCTACACCTTGATGCAAGGGTGGAGGATGGGGGAGGTTGTCTCTTCCAGATAACAATGCAGTACTCTATATTGTGGCAGGTGGATGAGTCTCAAAGGGGGGACTTAGAGGCTGAATTGATGTGCGACCATGTTATCTAGAGTAATGGTCCAGGTGGATGGTCAGATGAAAGGAAGAATCAGATTCTGTTTCATGGAATGTTGTTTGTCTTAGTGGGAATACGCAATAGAGTTCTTTAATTGTTCCACAACACACCCCTGGCAGTGAACCCAATAGTTTCCATGATGTACCGTGGCTTGAGGAGTCATTTTTGTGGCCCATGTTGAAGTGGGAAGTCACATAGTTTGTGGAAATTTTCCTCCTGTGTCACTAGGTTAAGGTGGACACCACATCCCAAGTGGTTTGTTAAAACCTTTACTTGTTCTCTAGTAAATGTGGGACTACCTCTCTATGGATTTCTTCACCATACTCCCCATGGTTCAAGGAGGCTACGATTCTATATAGGTAGTTGTAGATCAGATGACGAAATCCGCTCACTTCCCAGCGATCAAGGAATCGAGTGTGGTGGATTCCCTTGCACATTGATACATTAATGAGGTGGTGAGGTTGTAAGGACTTCCAAGGTCCATATTCTCCGATCATGATACATGGTTTACCTCACAGGATAAGAAAGGATTAAAACATTCATTTGGATCCTAGAAATGACTCAACACTACATTCCACTCCTAGAAAGATGGACGAACAGAGTGCACAATCCAGACGTTGGAGGATATGCTACAGGAATGTGTTTCGGACATTGGGGGATCATGGGTATGACACTTTCCTCTGGTAGAGTGTTCCTACAACAATATCTACCACTATACCAATGGCATTGATCTATTCTAACCCTTTTACTGGAGAACGTGTAACTCACCCGTGTTTTGGATAGTGGTCACGGAAATAGGTGTTCTTGGCCCAGAGGTGGTGAAAACCACAATAGAGAAAGTTAATCTCATACGATAGAGGATTAAGGCATATTTGGACCGGTATAAGTCATATGCTGATCATAAGAGGAGACCCCTAGAGTTCGATATTGGGGACCACATGTTCTTGAAGGTATCCCCTTGGCGTGGGCGACAGAGGTTTGGAAGGGGGAGTAAGGTATCTCCCATGTTCATCAGGCCCATTGAAGTGTTGTGGTGGGATGGGGAAATGAATTATAAGCTGGTGCTGGCACCACATCTATTGAGGGTCCACGACGTCTTCTGTGTATCTCAGATTCATAGGTATCTAAACTATGCTTCACACATCCTCGAATGGGGAAAGCTGGATATTGAGGATGAAACAACATTCGTAGAGTGACTAGTGGGGATCAAGGATATAGAGGAGAAGGTGCTTCATGGAAAAACCATTCACTTAGTTCGTGTGTTGTGGAGGCATGGTGACCTCGAGGAGAGTACCTAGGAACGGGAGGCACACATGCGTGCCAAGTAGTGAGAGTTGTTTTGAGTTTTTATATGTTTTGTTTTATAATTTTTATGATGTAGCTTTGAACTTGTGGTCTCTGAAATGTGTTGTTTTCCTTTTCCTCTATATGTATTTGAAGATTCCTTACTGTGGGGAGGGGATGACCTGATCCCTTATCAAGACACATTAAACTGGATGTGGTTAAAACCCTGTGGGCGAACCAGATTCACCCCAAGTGGATAGTATCATGATGTGAAGGAACGGACTCCTTTATCCATATAACTAGATGGTATGACCTTTACATGTTTGAGTGGTTACATAGGGAAGAGGAGTCGTATTGTATCCATGATTTTTTAGAAGATAGATGTGGAAGAGGTGTTACTCAATATTAAGGTTGTTCCAAATTTCAAACAACCCTAGAGTGGTTTGTCTTTGAGAGGTATCTTACGGGGTGGTGGTTCAGACCCCTCTCTTTTATTTGGGTTTATCCTTGAATTCTCAAGGATGAGAATAGTTTGAGATGTTTCTGATGTAATTGCCTAGACCCTCCTAGTCCATTATTTATCCAAAAAATAAGTTCCACCAAAACAGTTTCACCGGTCATGAAGACAGAACAATGGTGGCACAAGTCATGGGCACACTATTTATGAAAACACCATGAAGGTGGCACCAGTTGCGATAGATCCATGACGGTGGCACCATGACAGTGGAACCATGATAGTTGCACACCGAAGTAGTGTCACTGCATAGGATGTCTCACCGAATCGATGGCACCGTGATGGTGGCAGTATGACGACCACACACCAAAACAGTGGATCCACTTATATTGTCTCATTAAACTGGTGGCACCATTACAGTGTCTCACCAAACCATGTCTCACCCTTTTTCTTTTTCTAGATTCTATGTTTTTCTAGTTTAGTCCCTGCAGCGTATCTTTTTGTTGTAATAGTTTTTAATACCTTTTTTATGCTTTTAAATCCCATAAATGATATCAAAAAATCCCAAAATATCCGGTAGTCCATTGACATTGCAAAACATGTGGTTTTTCCTTAGTTTCTCACCCTTTTCCCATACTTTCGGGTTCCACCACTCTTAGACGTTCTCATAAATTTAATGGAAGCCCTTTAACTCATAGCTGTTATGGCCACATCTCTGATGAAAATTATTAAATGAAAATTAATCCAATCTTGTGTAACCACCCAACTGTGTGGAGAAATCACGATCCACCTTTAATGCCATTCAAAATTTATATCTCATAACTCTAGGATCTCACCTTTCTATCACAAGGGATTATTTTTTTCATTATTCTTCTTTATATTCACTAGTATATTATCCTTTCCTTGGTGAATTTGGAGTCCCCCATCACGATGCTAGTGGTGTGCCTATATTGGAGCCTTTCCTTCTCACACTTGGAGTACCCAGAGTTCCTCCCCTGTAAGTCATGCATCCCCGGTTTTTGGTGTGTGGAGAAAAACTCCTAGCATTGATCATACAAGTAAGATTCTTCCTTCATCTCTCATTATTGTGTATCATGTGGGGTGGTAATGACAGTGTTTCTTTCAGGATGGATTAAACTAAACCTTAACAAGATTATTAATGTTTTTTAATGTATGAGGGTGTGTGTTTGATTGTGATGCTAAACTTTTCTATCCTTTCTTATATGTTTTTAATTGTATGGGATTATGTCCACTTAAAATCAAGGTCGTTGGTGGTCCTTTATTTCACACTAATGATCCTCTCTTTTTCAGAATTATTCTATGATTGAATAGATGTTACATGGAAACTAGTTAATCATGTAAACTCAGTTGATTAAATGGATGCCCAATGAATAAAAATACTTGTGTGGTCACCCTGTTTAACCAAATGGAATGATGGAACAGAAAGAAAGGTGTTTCTAAATTTGAAAACTCCCTTTCTCTATTCTGGTGAATTTTATGGTTGATTCTTGGGTGGTTACAGGGATGGGTATGGGATCCCCATTTGTGCAATTGTTAGTTGTGGATTGTGGGCTGTGTGGGGATATTTTTCGGGTTTGGTTTGGTTCCCGTACTTTGATGGATCTCACGGATCCCTTTTTTTGTTCAGACTTGACAAGAAAACCATGTGTGAATTCTTAATTTTCTTCTTGGTTGTCCTTACTTCTTTGGCATGTGTATATGATTGTTAGTTGGCTGGTAGAAAATTATTAACTAAATGGAATCCGATTAATATGATAACAAAACTAGGTTCAATGGGGGGATTTCTTTATGGGAATGAGTTGTGACTTGTTTGTGGATTTTGTGCTTCATGTGAATGATTTGTAATGAGGGTGTTTGGGTATGGTCTTGTTTTGGACCCACTAGGTTGATATGTATGCTTGTTTACTTATATTTATAATTTAGTTCTTATGTTTCTTATTTGAGTTCCACCCAAGTTGATCAGTTCATGCCAAACACCCCCATTTCAAGGAGGAGGGTGTTTTCCCAACACTTCTATTAGTGGTTGGTTATTAGCTCCTTTTCTTCTCCCTTTTCTAGGTAGCCCAGAAATGATTGGGTAGTATGTGACGACTTGAGGTCCATTATAGCCCTAGATTCATTGAAATGGGTACATTGTGGTGATTGGCCTAGGAGTGTTTAGCTAGATTGTTTCCAAGTGTCTTTAGGATGAGACCCATGTGTCTTCAGGTGTGGAAGTTGTTGTTCTGGCCGAGGTGTCTTTGGGTATGGTGGTAGATGTTCTGGCCCAAGTGTTTGTGGGTGGGATGTGTGGTTTTGGTAGGCCAGGTGTGAGTGGGAATGGCATGGCAGTAGGACTGTGGTGGGAAAGGTTGGAGAGGTATGACACATAATATTTCTTCAATAACACATGGGAATGTGGTGTGGGGTACCCAAACATTGATGTGTTCTTTATATTACTTACATGACTTGAAATATTTGGGGAGCGTGCCACAGTGAGGTTTGGGTGGATAGTTTTCTTGCTAGGTACTGTGGTGATTTCCTTTTCTCACAGGTAATTAGAATTCCTTCCACTTGTTCACGATGGATTTTGGTTTTTCCCTACTGATTATACCTATATACTCACCCTATGTATATAAAACTATTTTTAGGTTTCCTGGATGACATTGAGGACCATGCTCGACTCTATTATCTCAGATGTTGGGATTGTGGACATTTCTATTTTTATTTTCTTTTGGTACTTCCCTTTAGAGTTTTCTTGTACTTTGTAGTACTTTATAATAGGAACCTGCATATGGGAATGGATTGTTTTGGGTTTACATTTACATCAAGATTTGGTGTTGTTTGTGATTTACAATATTATCTCCTGATCCCACTAAATAAAAAATTGTTAATGCCTTCTATATTACGTGTGATTCTATACACTAGGTGCTAGTCACTACTCAGGGGTTTACTGATGCAGGTCTCGGGGGTTATAATCTCTCTTTCAACATGAGGAAGAAAGGGTTTGGAAATTTTTTGCTGATTCCCTTCTCTTGGTGAAGGCAGGTCGTGACACATGTACATTAGTTGTGTTGTAGTAGTACTACACAGTACTTTAGTAGGTACTATAGCAATTACTGTTATAGGTATTGTTTGGTAATGTAGCAGCTGAAACTATTCACCTTTGGCCACCGGTTTGGGAATGGAGTCTTCAAGGCCTTAAGGCCACCAAGACCTTTTGGTCAGTAATGAATTCAAGCCACCATTAAGTCATTTAGACCACCTTATGGCCATCGGGCCACCTCAAGTCCATTAGGACACATGATCAGTTCAGTTACCCCAGACAGACTATAAAAAAAAGGAGTAGCCCTAGAGGATGATTCAGATAAGGTGCACTCACTAGAGAAGAAGCAATGGATTTGGAAGAATGGGAGGGTATGGCTACACCATTGCGACCAGCATGTTCGTTCATGAGAATCTTAGCTAGAAAACCATGTTAAGGTGGAGAGATACCATCATGATGCAACATTCTGGGAGGGGCAGTTCCTTTTAGTTATAGTCTAGTTGAATTCCCTATGAACTTCGGGTCATGTAATCTCTCTAAAGCATTGGAGCCATGTATTCTCTAATCCTACAGTCCTTTTAAGGTCTCCCCATCTTCCCTTGAAAGGGGGTTATCAAAAATCAATAAAAATGAAGGCCTTAGGGCCTTTCAAGGATATTATTTATCAAAAAATAAAAATTCATAGAAAAATACCTACAATTATACCACGGATATAATTAAAATTCCAAATTAAAACATGATATATATTTTTAAAAATAATTTTTTTAAAAATTTATAATTTTATTTTAAATATTGGTGTGTCATTAAAATATGGTAAAAATAAGTCTTGTGTGAAATGAAAGCTAAATCAATGTTGTGTGTAGTATAATATTTAAATACTATTATGTATAAAGAAATATAGAAATAAATTATTTCGTTTTAAAATAAAAATAACGAAATATCATGGAGTGTTAAAAGTCTTTTCAAGGAAAATAGTGTGTATACATGGATTGTGATGAGATAAAATCTATGCATCTATTTTGGTTTTGTATTCAAAAATAAAGATGGTTTTAGATTATTAATAATCCTTCCCATGTGAATTAGATTGTGATGTATCATCACCCACACCATGTAAGTCAGTGTACCGAATGAATAATTTATTGGTCAGAAATTCCAACGGTAGAACATATTATGTCCATGAATTGGCCCCATTAACCATGTATTGTTGTTAGGAGAACTCCTATGATTGGTTTAGTGTGTGTTGATTATTTCAATATGTTTTTAAAAATTATTTAGAATAATATGTTGAAAAAACAAATGAGTAATGATTTGGTCCTAGGAGTACACCAACATGTTTCTGTGGTTGTTTGGTTTTTGGTGGAGATGGATTTCTTAATATTGAATAATAGAAGTTATACAGTGATAGTTAGTTGACTGTAAAAGATATGAATATTATAAGGAAGTCTATATGGATGACATAATTTATTGTACTTCATTATTAGGATGTTGAGTTCAATGTTAATGTTAACGTGACAGCATGTGAGATATTTAATCTCAACGGTGATACTACTCATTTAGATCCGGTTCTAGGTGTGAATGATTTGGTGTAGAATGAATACATAAACCCATTAGTTGTTTTTAAAATTAATCTATAGATATGAGATTCCTTTTAAAGTGGTGTGTCATATTTTGGGTTTTTTCTTGATTAAGTTAGAGATACATAGGATAAAGGGTTCTAAATAGTGAACTCAGTTAGCCCTATTTTCATATGAACATAACCAATGATATTTTATTGGTTGTTCCATGATTAAAGTAATGAAAATTATTGTGGAATACAGTTGGGGTATGAGATATTTTATGGTGGAATGATTTTAATAAATCATGTATGAATATGTGTTTGGTTTTTGAGAAATATTTTATTTTACAATTTCCTATAGTGGTTAGTTCTTCTTTGGGTTTTCAGCTTCGAATTCTGATGCATGTAACTCTACTAATCAGATATTATTTTCATGGAATAATGTAATCTATTGGTTATTTCCATCACAATTTTATTTTGTACATTTGATAGGTGAACAAGGAATGAATCCAAGGGAATTAATTACCATTGGCCATCCAACCAGAGGCTAATATAATGTTGGGGAATTTTTTTGTGAAAAAATGTGTACCTAGGTTAATAGGAATGCCAATGAGGCCAATGCCATCCACCCAATGGTCCACTAAATGACTTTCATGAAACACTAAATCATCAGTGGGTTTTGGAACCATTTTTTAAAATGGGTGAAAATGGTTATTTCACACAACTCTATTTCCTCTTAACATTATTATTCAATTCTGCTAAGATAATCGAAATTACATTGGATACATTCTCCCCTCTATTTTTTTTGTTGTGAAAATACCTAATTCTAGGGAATTTACCATTCCATAAATATATCTAGAAGTTATAATGTGATTCCAAGAGTCACCTCACCACATGTCTTCTTTTTTACCATTATTATGTTGGGTTTTTTCATTTAAATCTATTACACCTTCTTTTAATTGATTTCTTAAATATCAATAGATTAAAACATTATTAGATGAACCAGTTTTAGTTTTTAGGATAGTATTATATAATCTCATTAAGGTGGGATTTAACCTTAATTTAACTCATACTATCATCTTGTATTTGGGTGAGTTCATTATTTAATCATGTTGGATTCACCATTCATTGATCAATTTAAATGTATTTTTTTATCTAATATTGGATTTTTTAGATGTACTATAAAATGAACCATAAAATTTATGAAATTTGGGTTAAATCAATGGTTATGAAATGAAATTTCATAATATTAGATAATTGGAAATGTTTTGACCATTATATTTTAATTGGTCTTAATTTAATTGTATGTTTGGAATTTTAGGCAGTGGATTGTGTAATTGAATTGTATTAATGGAATGGTTTGGGAATACCAAAAATTATAAAATATAATTGAAGTAGTTATATAACCCTTGATATTATATATATGAATTATTTTCATAGAAAATTGATAAATATATTTGATATGGGAATCATTAATTCTATAATGTCTTCGAACCTAATAATTGTAATTGGTATCGTTGTTGGTAAATAAAAATGGAAAAATGATATATAATAATTTAGATAAACATCTTATATTATAAATAAAACTTTGTGAATTTAATTTAAAACTTTTAAAAATACAATATTTATTGATTTGGATAATGGTAGTGGTGAATATTATGATGAGCACATACATTCCATATGACATAATCTATAATAGAGTGTTTGGATGAGAACCAAAAATCCATATGATATAAGATAAGTGATAATCATGGGATGAAATCTTTGATTTCATGAAATTGGAAATGACATTGGATGGAAAATAATAGTTAATAGTCCGACACATGATACATGATGATTAGGAAATTCAATATAGGCTCTCAGATTCCATTAGATTTATGGGATGAGTTGTTGAATTTTATATGATGAACAATGCCAGTGGAATGTCATGATTTCAGATAATATTCCATATGAAATCCATGATGGGAACCTATTTTTCTTTTTAAATTTCATGGAATGTAAATGTCTGGATGTTTTCTTGGATAAAATTTTCAACATAAATATATTAAAAATTCTAGGCTAATTAATGGATTCCATTTATTTATATATAGATGCATGATCACTGTGACTTTCTGTGAAGAAATAAACAATAGCTATTTGTTTTGTTAAATCGTGTTCATGATTCTATGGATCGACATGGTACACACTAATAAGGGATTTCATTATAGGTCCCAAAATAACTATATTTATTTACTACATTAATATTAAATTTATTAAAATAGTTAAATTGACAAAATTATTTTCTATTTCATTTATGAATTCACATCATTATTGAACTCATTAGTTTAGGTCACTATACTTTGTGGACTGCGAAGTTGTACTTAAAACTTTCTCGAACCCATATGAAGCATAGTTGAATATGAAAATATAGATACATATTTCTGGTCCAATTTTAGGGCTAGGACCATTATTGATACACATTTACTTAGCCTACAATATTATAGTTGGATGATGGGACTAGACCTAACTATGATCTAGTTATAGGATGGTTGTTATAGTATGTTTATTTTTAACCTTTCAAACATTTTATGTATTCAATTTTTTATGTATTCAAAATCCATATATAATTTTTTAATGTTTTATTTTATTGAAACATGCCTAGTTTTTTATGATTATATATATGTGTGCCCAATTTATTTTAATTATATTACGGTTTTCAATCTAATGAATATGGAATAGTCTCCCATCATTAAACTTGTGACCCCTCAACACTAGTTTGAAGCCTCTAGTGTATGGGATGGTCGAACTGAGGTACAATGGTGACCATCGACCTTAGCATAGTTCATTGGCATGGGGGGTCAGATGATACAAAATGGATATCTAATATAATATAAAAGAATGTAACACAAGAAATTATTATGGATTCACGGGATGATAAAAATTAGAAATAAAGAATTATCATCCTCATGTGACATGAAAATACACAAATAATTTGAAACTTGTCATAATGATGAACCTTAATACAAACATTAGAATGCGCAAATTATAACATTTTGAAAAATTAAAATATTTAATCTTTTTATTGTGGGAACACAAAATTTAACAGTTAAAATTTAAATTACAATAGATGTATACATAAACAAATTCATTGTATTCCTTTAATATACTTATAATTTTTCATGGCCTCATTATATTCAATTCATATATGGAATTTATTAGACCCAAACTGTCATATGTCATTATAAAAACCATATTTTTTCAAGGTGTTATCATACCGAACTGTCTCAAGGACTAATTAAAAATATCATCCTAATGTAATTCCATACAAAAGTAATACTTATTGAAAATATATCCAATACCATTACATCAATAATACCTGGAATGAAAATGGGTTTCTTTTAATTTCTAAATTGTATCACCAAAATTTTCCATGAGAATTTAAATAAAGGATGGCCAAAATTAAATCACCACAAAATAGTATTTTACAAGATCATTTATATGTGTATTAATAAAAACCATTCCATGTAAATAAATCCATTGGAGATATATAGTAAATTACAGTAAAAAAAATAATCTTTTTATAATAATCATTTATATTTGTTATAAAATACGATGCAACATTCAGATTGAAAAATATTTTATTTAAAAGAAAATAGAAATATTTTAAAAAATATATTTACTTTTAAAATATTAATTTAATAGTGGATACATTAAATAGAAATATATTTTTCAATAATGTGAGTATAAAAAAATTTGTAAAATTAATGTTTGGTATTATTATTTAATGATTGTTTTTTTAAAAGTGTAAATGTTTGTAAAAATGGATCATGAAGTTTAAGATATGTTATTTTACATTGAAACAATCTAATTAACTTTAGATATATTGAAATACCTTTTTTGAAATTCCATATCCTATAATGATATACTACAAAATCCATTTTAAAATAATTGTATTGAAATTGTAATGTCACAATAGTATACAATTATTATTTTTTTAAAATAAGGAAGGGAATCATTATTGGGAATAATGAACATGGATGTAGTGGGAAAACATCATTAAAATATATGTATTATTTTTCTTAAAAATGATACACTTTTACAATAAATGAATTCATTGTGAAAGAATCAATGAGTTAAAAACATCATTTTATATAGATATAAAATTGGAAATATCTTATGAACTAATAAATAGATGAACTTCTCAAACCGAAAATACTGATTATCAAGTAATAATATTTTCACTAAATGAAATAAAATTTCAGTTAACTAAATCATATATTGATAGAATAATTTATGATGTAATAAATATTTTGAAATTATTTTATGTGCTATAAATTTATATATCCATAAAATAAATATATAATAACTTTAAAAAATAATTTCCAAACATATATGAAATTATTTATAGAATAAAATAATATCTTCATGAAAGAGAATTTAGTTATCAAATATAGTAATTCTAATGATAACATAAGAATAATAATTTTAGTATTAAATGTGAATAAAAAATCGTGAAATTATATTTTTCCATGATATTTGAATGAAATGGTATATTGAATACCCAAAATGAATAAAATTATGGGGAATAATATCAAACATGAATCCGAGATTCACAAATTAGACAATGAAACCCTTACATTCATTCTTGACTACCACTAAAACACTTTAATCTCATACATGACAAAATAAATATACTAATAAACTATTTGAGTAAATTTATCATTAATATAAAGTGTTCTATGTTTAATTTATAAATATTATATACATATTGACTTTTTTTATTTACATTCAATATATGGCTTGTGATATCTCGACCATTTTCAACTATTTTGATGAAGGCACTATTACTATTCATTCTTCTCCCAATGTTAATCATTCATTAAAATTTACTATTCTGGATTAGATAAAAAATATATATATTAAATTATATTGTTACATTATATTTGTGTTCTAGTAATGTTTTTTTTTCAAAATGGAATATGTGTTGGGTCAATTTAAAAAATATTACGATAGAAGGGAAAATTTTTATAGTATTTTAATTACATTTCACTTGCTTTTAAGAAACATAATCTAATAAGAGTTTTCATTTTAATTTATAATAATTTTTTATTTTAGGTTCCCATAGTCAACCATGATATTTTTTATGGAATTGTTCAAGTATGTAGTTACACCGATGAATCATGAACATACCATAATATAATGCATGATTACAATTATGAACTACGGTATTTTGAAACTATATCATTATAGTAGAGTCATAATGGTATTATATAGATGTTTTATGGGTTTGAATAAAATTTTATAGTTTTTTGATACAAAATATCATTCAATGTGAAAAAATGTTACAATTGAGTTGGAGTATACTCTAAAATGCATGATTAGTGATTTCATTTCCAAAATAATTTGAGGGAATGAAGGTAGATTGTAATTTTCATCTTAAAATCCTAATTATATCTTATATGTCTCTATTGATTCTCACTAAATGAGAATTGGAAAATTTGGGATCAATGAAATTCCAGAAGCATTGGTATTATTATCCCTACAAAGGAATGGAAGGATCTGAAATGATATATGGGGATAAACCAACTAGGTTATCTGGATTGTTTAACTAGTTCAGGGATATGTGATCCCATGACCATAAAAATTTCATTTGGCTAGAGAATTCTATCTTTCCTGACGTAATAATGATCACATGAAGCGACATTTTGGATTTCTTGTGCTCATATGAAACCCCATCAGACCTACCTATTCCTCAATATGATTCCATTCCGACATGCCCTCATGATCATGAGATAGCTACCATAAAAGATCCTCAGATTAAGTGATATGAATCTAAAAATCCCCCAAATTCCGATATAAAATAAAAGTTAAAAAAACATTATTTAATGGATGGTATGTTTATTTTAATGTGATGGGATAATACGACTCATTTCAATAGTTAAGAAATAACTTGTGATCTATAGAGTATTTTTATCTAAGTCACATTAAATATTTTTAATCTATCACATTTAAAATATAAAGGCTAGTAGACATTTCACCTCTATCATATAAAGGTTCTTAGACATGTCTATTGATCACATGACACCTTGTTTGAGAACTAATGGTTACGAATCATAGTAATTATAAAATTAATGAAAAAATTGACGAACACTTATGAGGGAGGGAGATACAATTTTGTTCCTTCAAGAAGAATTAATGATGAAACATTACCACATTAGTATCCTTGAAATGGTTTCCCCAGATATGTGAAAGCCTCTCTGATAGGACTCTGGATCTATTGAATAATTTTAGATATGTCACCTCATCTTACAAATAATCATTGAACTATCGAAATGATTATGAGAAATCGATTTGAAAATACAAGCACCCAATAAATGTTTAAATGATAGATTTATATTTGGTTTCTTTTTACCATGAAACAAAAATATTATAGCTAGTTTAAACCATTGATGGTTTGTTCAAATCATGTAATGCAATTCTCCCCCCAAGGCTCATCCCATATCTACAATCCATACACTATGTGAATCTATGTAGATCTGGGGTGGTAAGGATTATAAATTACTACCACTAAGAAAAAACAGACACATAGGGGAGTGTAAAAGTGAGAGAAGACATATCATATAAAAATACATGTAATGACCAGGGTCATCCACTAAGTAAACTGTCACACCCGGTTTCTTTTTACATTTCATTTCATGTCATGGTTTTGATCGAGTTCATTGAAAATAATGATCCTTTACAAGGATGTTAGGTGATAATTATTTTGATTTTTTAACTACCATATATTTCTAATCACCCAAATTTGGGTTTCCTATTTCTTGTTTAGGAGTTTTTGGAGAAAAGGTTGGCAATTTCATGATTTGGGCCAACTGTGAGCATATTTCCAAATTTAAAAACCAAATTTGTTTCTTTTATAACTCCCTCATTTTTCATCATTTTTCATTAATTAAATATCCTAGTTTTATTAAATTTACATATTTAAAATTCCATATCCTTTTGGACCTCTTAAAAATTCGTAAGAATGGTGAGTTTGGGTTACTTATTTGGGAATTGGGCCAGGCTGTGGGTTCATTTCCAGTTTTTAAAAAATAAATTTTTTTTTCTTTTATATATTTTTTATTTTTTAATATTTTTTAGTGATTCAACCTCCCATTTTAATTCTAAATACCTAGAATCATCCCAATTTTTGTGGTTACCTATTTGAAGCTCATTTTCATCGCATATTAGTGAACAGCTTCTTAGGTTTCCACAAAACGTCCACAACTGACAAGGTAAATTTCTTCTTTCACAACTCATTCAATTCAAACTATTTTTCCCACAAATCTATTTTCCTTGGTTCTTCTTGACCATATAAGAATCTCAAAGAAATGCGAAGACATTCACTTTTCTCTATGGGTGTATATATAATGGAATACGAAGAGATTTCTAGGTGGCAAGTGATATTCCTTCTCCTTTCTCCACCCACTTCTTCCTCCTTTCATTATTTCATGGTTTTCTATTCTCCCATAGTCATTTTAGACCTAGGGTTATGTTATCCCATAATTTTATAATGGGGTTTTGTTTTTTGGGGGCTGGTAGTCATAGGTTTAGGGTTTATAACCCCACAGATGATGATATTGGGTATGCGTTTCCATTACGCCAAGGATTTGAGGTAGGATATCCCATCCACATGCCTTTATCATTTATTTTTTTATCATTTTTATTGTTTTCACTTTTTATATATTTTTTATTATTTTTGTTCATCCTTTTTATAATATTATTGGTGTGAAAATGGTGGTTTAAGCCTTGTTTTAGGAAAGCCAGAGTTGTTTTGTCCTAAAAGTGAAGACCAAATGTTTGTTTAAATGTTCCGCTATCTTTTACATCTATTTTTTTATTTTTAAAACATGTTTTATGGTATTTTAAACATGTTACATTAGATCTAATAAAATATGGAATTAAATTGGTGTTCTATTCCTTTTCCTATTTTAAAAGTATTGTTTTGTTTAAAAAGGAATGTCATGTGTTCGTAAATTACCCGGTGGGCTTTTATGTGTAATTTGTGATTTAAATATTATTTGGTTGGATTTATAAAAGAATGTAAAGAATAATAAATGGTGTTTTTTGGTCCTTATATGTCTTTAAAATTTTGATTTGGTTTCACAAACAAATGGGTTTTTGTTTACAAATTTGTTTTGGCCCGAGTTGTTGGAAAATGGACAGTTTCACATCCTTATGAATATAATTGTGTTTTGAATATGTAACATGAGTGATTTATGTTATTTATGAATGTGGTATGCTACTGTAAATGGTGTTTATACAATTCATTAAAAAAATAGAAATGCGCACCCTGGTCAAATGTTATTTTTGAGAAAGGCTTAAAGGCTAGTTTGGATTTTTTTTGTAAAAATGGTCTCCATCTGCATTTCATGTTCTATATTTTGAGTCCATTTTATGGTCCATGAACCTAATTTATTAATTGGTTTTGGGGCATCGAAATATGGTTTTATATGTTATTGATTGGTTTTGGGACTTAAAATATCATTTTTGATTGGATTTTATGTGCAAGGCCTCGTTATACTCCTTGAAATCGTTTTACGAAGAAAAAAATTGTTTTTTATTGATTTGTGAAAGAAATGTGATGCATATTTGCATTATTTTTTTGTGTTTATGATTTGGTAATTTAATTTTGATGTGAAAAAGTGTATTTTATAATATGTGTAATATGATTGAGCACTAAAGGGAATCATGTGTATATAGGTGGGTGGACGTATACTAGTATGCTAGTGATCCCGTGGGGTTTGGCCATTGCTTCACATAGAAAGATTGAAGATCAAAAAACTAACTAAAAAATGATAATGATGATGTTTAATCACCTCTAGGTTATGGGTATTCTCCCTACAAGTGGCTCGTGTCTACTAGAATAGATATTTATTATGTTTACTTTCACTGAGATGTGAGGTACCTGGTTCTCATAAATAACTATTGCTAAGGGGTGTTTCCGTGACTTGTGATCATTGGATATTTTTACTAAACATCAGCATAAGGAGTGTCTGGATGGTAAATTCGAAAGATTGGATGATTTATTAAAAAGTTTACATTCTTTAAATAATCCCTCTTGAAAACTAGTTTCATTTTGAAGATTCACCTATTTGAATATTGTTACTAGAATTCTTATTTATAAAACATGAAAGTTTTTGTCTGGTAATTTTTTTATAGCATGGGACCTAATTTGGAGAAAAATCCTTTATATTTGTATTTAAAACTTGAAATTAATGTTTCATTTTTTAAAGGATTCTCATTGGGAATAGAATATCGAGCTAACCTACTAATTTTTTATACTCATGCCTATAGTCTTCTTCTATTTTTAGCCAGTGGGTAGGATTCAGCTTGAGTTCTATTGCCTTGAGAAATGGGTGATCATTATATTAGAGAGTGAAAAGAAGTTCACATGGAGTTAGTTGTTTATTGGGTTTGGTCAGTTGAGTTGTCGGTTTAGTTGTACTTTTAGTTTCTTGTACAAATAATGTTCAGTTCAATTTTTATATAAATGTATATTGGGCTATCCATTTCATTTAGCTGTTTATTTGATTCTTTACATATGGGATAAATCATTCCCTTGTGTACTCTATTGATGCCCTTGGTGCTTTTCACAATCCTTGGGGGATCAGGAACGCCTCTGAGGACTTGTCGTGGGCTGGCCCTTATGACTAGTTCAGAGTCGACTCGAGCCGGTTCATGAAAAAATCGTATCAAAGGAGGTCAGCTCTTAGGATAACTTTATTTATTGAGAACCCTTGTTATTTGGGGGATGTAAAGGTATATGGAGTAGAATATTTTGGACTTGATATGAATGTGTGGTAAGAGATTCACGAACTCCTTCTCATTCTGATCCTTATTTTTCCATGGGACGTCCAGTTTTTTTAGTGTCATTCGTACTTGTTGATTGTTTGGTGTTGAAATATGAAAAGGGAAGTATGAAGAATAGCCTCTGTGAGCTCACAGGGCCCGGAAAGCCATGAAGAGTTGGGTCATGGTCATAATATGTCTCTTCGTGTTATTGTTGTGTTTGACATATGGACACCAACCGTATGGTCAAGTCACCCACCGACACTTGTTCCATTTTTTGGGTCTCTTGGACCTTTCTAAAATTCTGTGTTTTTGGTTTGTAAATCCTTGTGTGATAATTTTGGAAACAGGTTTTAATGAATGATGGTATTTTAAAAAGAGGAAAAAGGGGTTTCAAAAAATTTAATATATTAATGGTTTTGGATGGTTTTCTTTTTGTGAAACAAAATTAGGTGTAAGTGGAAATAATTTAATAGGATTTGATTATCCATAATCCAAACTTGTGGTTTGTTAGAATAATATGTTTTGAAAGTGTGAATCATTTTAAGGTGATTCTGAATATTTGTTTTAAATGGGTTGTTTTCGGATGTTTAAATGTTTTTTAATCTGATAAATTGGTTTTGGAAATTGGTTTTGAGTCTTTGGTGATTTCCTATAAAGAGAATTGGTCTCAATGGACATCAGATTATGAAAAGATACCTTGCTGAAATTCAAAAAATTGGAACCGGTTGTATGGATTAGCGTGGTTGTTTTGTAAGTTGTTAAAAAAATAAAGGGTGGTACACTTTATTAGAAAATTATTTTTGATGAAATGTGTTTTTTTTACGAATTCTGAAAAGGGTTTTCGACTTGGTGGTTATTGTTTATTTGGAAGGTACGTGATGTTTTCAGAATGATGTTGTTTTGTTTTAGACTTTTCTATTCTCATGGGTGCTCACATGCATGGTTTTACTATTATTTGGAAGTATGGCCTATATGTCATCATGGTTGGGTTCCTAGCTGTCCTGGAAATGTGCATGTGGGTCATACTTTATGAAACAAAACTAGGTAATGTAAAAACCCACCAAATTTGTTTGTCTTTCAAAAGTTCTTTGAGCTGAAAAATTGTGGCCTTTGTTATAAACCAATGGTTATGTGGATAGTTTTTTCTATGTCACAGAAGAGTTGTTTATTCAGTAATTTTCCTTGTGATATAGAAGCCATACTCTTGTTGTATCATGATATGGGATATTTTTTTTTGTCTCTGTTTTGGAGAAATGTTTATTGGGTTTCTAATTATGTGTTGGATGTTGTAATGTGGCTATGTATAGTTCTCTGTTGGAAATGTTTCCTATTGATCAACCTAAGGATTTATTTAAAATGATAAATCCACCTTTTAGGATGATTCCTAAACACGTTTTTGGTATAGAAAGCTGTTTAGGATCAATTTAAAGTGTTTCAAGGATGTGATAATTCTTTTGTACATAGCAGTTGTGTTCGGTGATGTTGATCTATTTCATTATATTCTTTTTTCATTCTACTCCTCATTCAGAGTGAGATATAATTTTGATATCTATCTATGAGTTTCTATTTATATGAAGGTGTTTTTTTTTTCAGAAAGTGATTTTTTTGTGTTGTCTGATCCTTTGGACCTGACTATGGTGAAAAAAATTCTTCTAGAATCAGGGCTCCATCTATAGGCATCAAAGTGAAGCTTTTCACTCATTCAAGAAATCTCTAGAGGTGTGGGGAGCTTTACCAGGCTCCTACCTCCACCATTGTGGTATAGTAGTTTCAATGTAACTATTATAGTTCCTCATTACTATGAATTTCCCTTTATCGCAACACGAATGGTGGACTTACCCCTCACACAGTGTCTATGTTTATACCTTCATAGATGTGGGTTTTTGATCAAAATCCTTGTGTGGACCGTCTATGAAAATCAGGTGTGGTCTTGGTGTTACCTATTAATCGGTGGAGAGTGTTGGGTAGTTCATTTGTTTCTTTTACGGGTTAAGTGGCCTAATTATATGGCTCCCTACCCTCCCCTACTTAAGTGGTGGGGGTCCTGATCTGTTTCGTAGGTGTTGTCCAAGTTCTTGTACCCTCTGTTCGGGAGTGGGTGGTTTAGATGTTCATGTTTTTATTATATTAACATGGGATAGAATGTTGTTATGGGATTTTTTTGGTGGGCTTGAGAAAGTGATTCCCAATTCTAGTTAAAGTTGAATTCTTGTTTTTGTGTAGCATGTTGGGTTATAATTGTGGGGGGACCCACCATGGGTCTCATTGATTTTTCCTCCTAAGAACTTATCTTGTGAATGTTTTTTCATAATAGTGGGGACTCCATTATGTAATACATTAGAATATTTGGTTTTAGTGAGTTATCTTTGGTTTTGTTGATTTTGGGTTCATTGTTTGAAGGCCCCAAAACCAGGATATTGGTTTGGTTGTGGAGGTAGTGACTCGGTCTATCAGTTGATTCTCAAGAAGTGGTCGAGTTTTTTTCTTTTGGTTGAGGTAAGAGGATTACGTTCCATTAATGGTTGATGGTGTGTCATTGTATTATGAGGCTAGAATATATTGATAAAGAATCCTTGGCTAATGATCGTTAATATGGGAAGTGCTATGTCTTTCCCGGGGTAGAAAATTTTAATGGCGGAGAGAATTGTCACACACGAGTTTTTTTCTTTTTACTTTCAGGGCATGGTTTTGATCTGGTTCATTGAAAATACTGATCCTTTACATTGATGTTGTGTGAGAATAATTTTGAGTTTTGAAATACCATATACATTTAATCACCTTAATTCGGGTTCCCCATTACTTGTTTATGAGTTTTTGGAGAAAGGGCGGTTATTTCATGATTTGGTCCAACTGTGAGCCCATTTCCAAATTTGAAAACCAATTTTTTTTCTTTTATAACTCCTTAATTTTTTAACATATTTTATTCATTCCACTTATTACTTGTACTAAACTAACATATTAAAACTACCATTTCATTTTAGACCTATTAGATATTCATAAGAATGGTGAATTTGAGTTACTTATTTAGGCATTGGGCCAGGTCGTGGGGCCATTTCCTGTTTAAAAAAAACAAATTGTTTCGTTTATATCATTTTCATTTTTTAATAGTTTTTGTTGATATCACCTAAAATTAAAAGGACAAATACCTAAAATCACCTCCATTATCGTGTCTACCTATTTTGGGCTCATTTTAATCGCATATTAGGGAAACGTTTCTCAGGTTTCCTCAAAACATCCCGAACCGAGAAGGAAAATTGTTTCATCAAAAACTCATTCAATTCATACTATTTTTCCCGAAAAATTATTTCCCCGATTCTTCCAGACCATAGGTAAATATCCAAGATGTTCCAATACATTTCCTTTTCTCTATGGGTGAATATCTGATGGAATATGAAGAGTTTTCTAGGTGGCAAGGTGAGATTCCTTCACCTTACTCCTCTCTCTTCCTCCTCCTTTCATTATTTCATGGTTTTATATTCACCCTTAGTCAATTTAGACCTAGTTTTCTATTATAACATAATTTTTTGTTGGGTTTTTGTTCATTTGTGGGTGGTCGTCATAGGGTTAGGGTTTATAAGCACTCAGATGATGATATTGGGTGTGCATTTCCATTACGCCAACGATTTGAGGTAGTATATCCCTTGACCATGCCTTTATCATTTATGTTTCATCATTTTTTCTTATTTTTAACTTTTGATATATATTTTTATTATTTTTTTTGTCATTTGGATTAATTTATTGGTTTGAAAAATGGTTGTTTAAGCCTTGTTTTGTGAAAGGTATAGTTGTTATCTCATAAAAGTGCCCACCAAGTGGATGTTTAAATGATCCGCTATCTTTTGCCACTTTTTTGTGAGGTTTAAAACCTGGTTTATGGTATTTTACATATGGTAAAGTATATCTAATAATATATAGAATGAAATTTTTGTTTTCTTCTTGGTTAAGGTTTAAAATAAATTGTTTTTTTTAAATGGGAATGTCATGTGTTCGGTAAATGGCCTGATTGGATTTTATGAGTGATTTGTTATTTTAAAATTATTTGTTTAGATTTGTAAATGAACTAGAAGAATGATAAATTGTATGTTTGGTTCCTTATATGGATTTCCAATTTATATTTGTTTTTATAAATAAATGGGTTTTCGTTTATAACATGTTGTGGCCCAAGTTGTGGGAAACGTTCCCGTTTCACATCCTTATGAAAATAGTTGTGTTCTGAATATGTAACCTGAGTGATTAAAAGGATTTATGAATGTGGTTTTCTACTATAAATGTTGTTTATACACCTATTTAATAAAATTTAAATGCATACTTGGGTCAAATTTCAGTATTGAGAAAGGCTTAAAGGCCCATTTGGCATATTTTTGTAAAAATTGTTTCTATCTACATTTCATGTTCTATCTTTTGGTTGCATTTATGGTCCACTGAAGTGATTTATTATTTCTTTTTTGGGATTCCAAATCAAGTTTGTTGTTCTATTTATGGTTTTTTTCTTTAAAAGTGACTTTTGGAATGGATTTTATGTGCAAGGCCATGTTATACTCCTTGAAATTGATACTTTAAAAGTGAATTTTGTAATAGTATGCTAGTGATCCCGTGGGGCTTGGCACCTGTTTCACATAGAAAGTTTGAGGATGACAACAATAACTAAAATATGATGATGATGATATTGGGGAATCAATTGGTTATGGGTATTCACTATACTAGTGGCTCATGTGCCTGAGAACATATATTTATTATGGTTACTTTCACTGAGATACGAGGTACCTGAGGCTCACAATTAACTAGTTCCTAGGGGTGTTCATATGACTTATGATCATTGGGTATTTTGTACTCATCGTCGGCATATAGTGTGTTTGGTTGGTAAATTCAGATGTTTCTGTGATTTATTTAAATGTTTTCATACTTATAATAGTCCCTCTTAAAAACTAGTTTCATTTTAAAGTTTCACCTCTTTGAAAATTGTTACTAGCATTCTTGTTTGTAAAACATGAATGTTTTTGTATGGTAACTTTTTCTATAGCATGGGAACTAATTAGGAAAAAATACCCTTATATTTTCATTTAAAACTTGAAATTGAGGTTTAATTTATTTTAAGGTATGTGCATTGGGAATTGAATATTTGGCTAACCTACAGAGTTTTATTACACACGCCTACAATCATCTTCTGTTTTTGCCCTTGGGTAGGTTTCATCTTGAGTTCAATCACATTGTATGACCTGTGATCATTATGTTGGAGAGTGAATAGAAGGTCACATGGTGTTAGTTGGTTATCGGGCTTGGTCAATTGAGTTTTGGTTTAGTTTTAATTTCAGTTTCTTGTATAAATAATGTTCAATGCAGTTTTTATATAAATGAATTTTTTTCTATCCATTTAATTATTCTGTTTGATTGATTACTTATATATGGGCGAAATAGTTCCCTTATGTACTCTATTGATTTTCATGGTTCTTGTTTTAATCTTGAGAGTACTGGGAATGACTCTTGAGACATGTCGTGGGCTGGACCTTGTGACAAGTTTAGGGTCGACTCAGGCAGTTTCGTGACATAAACCCATAGAACGTCTCAAGGGTTACATAACAAATATGTAATTTGAAATTGATCACCCTATTAATCATGCGAATAAATTCAAGTGCACCAACCAATTCACCAAATATGTCATCCACAAATCAACTTGGTCTCACATGTCTAATAAATATATGCCTAATATAAATTTGGGAATTTTTAAGATAAATTATAAAAAATATTGAATCCTTAACTTAAGATGAGTGCATTTTTTCTAGAAAAGGAATAATGATTTTTCTATGAACTCTCCAGATCATGTGAAAAAAATCCATTCATATTTATAAAACTAAGATAATTACTTTAATAATGTTAGATAGATCAACGAGAACCCCTCTATCTTTTTAGTCTTGATTTTACAACACCCTTGTATGTGTAAATGTTGATCATGTAAAGGATCCCAAAAAAATTATTTGAATAATAAACCATACCCCTGACATATATGCTTCTAAAATGTAAATCCCCCAAAACATTTCATCATAGACTTGTTGTATCCCCTAGAAAAGTCTTGTAGATCATCTGAAAACCCTCACACATGTCAGTTATGTAACACCCTTAGATTATAATCTAAGAACATTGTATTCTATAACTTTTATGACACACAACACTAACAATATGATAAAAATATAATATTTAAATAATTTACATTATATTTACTATTTACAATAAATTTAATATACTATATACCTTTCAAATAATTTAATTCTGATTTTAGCTTGTTGTCCACTTAATAATGACTTTTTTCGATTGATTGTATTACACATAAGAACTAGTTTTACCAAAAACTATTAATATTATTATTTAAAATGAAAATATTCTTATAGATGTTAAATTTGATTTTAAAAATTTACAAAATAAATTATGAAAATATATAGTTGAATTTAATAGATTCTAGTTAATTAGAAATTAATATAAAATCCTAGTTAAATATAAAGGAAATGTTTTTATAAAAAGTTATTTCTATATTCCCTAAAGGAGTTTTATGATATTAAAATAAATTAATTAATATTAATGGATGATCATAATGAAATTTATATATTATATATTTAATCATTTTTATTGAGAGTCATAAAATATATTTGAAATTTATAAGATATGAAGAAGCCCAATTTTACTCATAAAAATAATTATTTTTATAAAAGATGTTTTTACACCTTTTGATGATGCACTTATTATAAAAATAAATTATCAAAATTTCCAAAAATTAATTTATCAAAATAAACATCATTTGGGAAAATATGTCTAAATTATATTAGGATTATTTTTTTGGGTATTTTTCTACCATGTTTCACTTCATGATTAATTGTGAAAAATACTGAATTTTGATTGAAAATTGGTATTTTTTCTAAATAATTTAAAATATAAAATTATATTTCAATATTTTTTTAAAGTAAAATTAGATCAATTATATATCTATTAAACTAATTTATCATATTATATCTTATTTTTTACTTAAACTTGATATAAAAAAGCAGTAAACTTCTTTAACGTTTTCAATTTTAAAACCTACATTCCCGTCTCATCAATGAGACTATTTTAAAATTAATTTCTAAAAATTATGTGATATGAATTCGGAAAAAATGTATTTTATAATTTTAGATATTATAATTTATAATTACTTATAAATAAAATATACTTTTCCTAAAAATATAATACTAAAAAATACTAAAAAATAACTATAATAATTAAGGTAGAAATGAGTTTACTCTATGGTAAAACGTAGAATAAAAGGTGTAAAATGAACATTGAACATGTAGAAAACCCATTTTATGAAACTATTTCAAACATTAACACCTTATCGTAGATTTTTATTGATTAATTGTGATATTATTCATTGAATGTTTCCCATATTATAAGTTATGTAATGAAAATGACAATAAATATTCTTTTATAACTTTTATTTTCTATAAATATTTGGGATATGAGAAAATATAACCCATGATAGGTTATGTATAAAATTTTAAAATCTAAATGAGGTATTTATATCTTGATAAATTATTTAAATTTTTTATATTTAAATTAATTACATTAAATGGTTATGTAACACCAACACAATAATTATTTAGTTTATAATTAACAAAAATGAGGGATTCTAAAAATATTTTAGGTGTAACAAATTGAATGAATTGTTATGTTAAATTATTTTTATATATATGTAAATAATTATAAAATATGTTTTAAATAATATATTTTTGTAACATTATTTTTTAAATTTTTTATATTTAAACAAATTTAATAATGTCAAAATTGGTAATACTATTATTTTATTATAAATGATATTTTGTTAAATTATTTAAAATTACTAAAAAAATATACTCTATCATGGTAGTTTAAAATTTTAATTAATAAGTAATATATTAAATTAATATAATAAATTTTCCTTTAAAATGAATATATTGTTAATCAAATAGTGAAAAACTCTTTTAGAGTGGTAATGCTTTAAGTGGTGTTTTTTCATGTTACATGTGATTATGTGAAATAAATTTCCAACACACATAAGGATTTTAATTAATATTTATATTTTATATTTATAATTAGTGAGACAAGATTATATAGAATTTATAATTTTATTTTAGTACTAATGGATAAAATACATTGGTAAGGAAACTATTTACTGTATTGAAAAACCAAAATTAAAAAAATAAGGAAACATAAGAGTTAGGGAAAAATGATAAAAATGTGTTAATGGTAATGTGGTGGAGATGTGAATCGACCATAAATCCAATAAAATCCTTTATTTTTCAATTTTATAGGCACAATATAGAAGGGAAACCTCCCAATAGTTCTTAATGTTTTTGTTTGGAAGAATACAACTCCTCATCCACAGTAATATGGAACTCAATCCCCTCACTTATTCATACATCACAAGCCATATGTATTATAAAAAAAATATCCCAATAAAATTAATAAATTCCATCCCCTAATCCTAAAATCCCATTTTTTTCATAAAGATATAGTTTCAATGTTTTGGTGTAACGATAAAGGTGATACCTAAAGAGGAGGTAATGTTTTTCGAAAAGTGTTTTTATTAAATGTCTATCCCCACAACCTTAAATTTTATATATTTCATAATTATATTATAAAAATAGAATATTAAAAAAATTAATATGTTTTTATGTTAATGTAAAACCTAGAACATTGCAAAATTCCTTCAATTGGGTTAAGAAATCATCTTTCCTGTGTACGACGAAGTACCGCCTCATGAACTGATGTCGTTCATTTCACTATTACCACATTCCATGGATGATAATAATGATGCAAATTATATTAATATACTTTATTTATGATTTTTATGATTTATTTATTCTTACCAAATTATTATATAACACATACTGTTATTCCTTCAATTTTGTGGGAATATTATAACATCATTTGTGTCTATGAAGGGTTATCGCCTCGCAAAGAAATGTTACTCATTCATAGTTTATATGGAATGTAGTAAATATGGGTTTAATAAAAACATGTTACACATATAAAATAAAAATTACATTTTAATGATAATTTATATACATATAATTTTATTTTTTTCTGTCAATATTATAAAAAATTGTAAACAACTATCATGTGTACGTACGACATACCATCTCCATGAATGATCCATTTCAATCCTTATCACCAAATATTATGAATTTATATAAATACAAATATAATTAATTTGTATTATTTATATTTATGTCAATGATTAAATTATTCTTATTAGGAAATCAAGATCGATGTAAGAAGAAAAAAAATAACAATTTAAAGCATACTCAAAAAATAAGGTAATTAACAACCGGAACCATGAAAATAATGAATCATTATTAAAAATTGATCGATAAGATAATATAAAACGATCTTATATGATATTATAAATTTTAATATGGTTCTACTATATGTTAATAATCTTCTTAAAATAGTTATATATGATGATAAATATCATTCCAACAAAAGGAAGTGTAGGCTAACAGATTTCTTCTAAATTTACATTTCATTGATACTTATTTTCATGCACGAACCAATTCACTTTTATGTGGTGTATATATTATACTTATAATATCCAATATCATTAATAATTAATAATTCAGAATATTTTCGATTTTATGTCTAATTATCTTATCTAAGGGGATTTGAATTGAGAATTACCATGCAGTAAAAGTTACTATACAACATCAATTCCTTTTCTGATTGTCAAATTTATCTTGAAATGATCAGTTTCTTGAAATCATTTTACATTATTAATTTTTTTTCATAATAATATAAATATTAATCAATAATTGATATTGTTATTTCTTATAACAAATATCATTTAAACATATGGTGTTTACATTAAATGTTATATGAATTAATGAGGAAATTTTGATAAATCAGTATCCCTTATCAAATAAAAATATTTAATAACTATCATTATTTATAATTTTGAATGATTATTAAATATATGTTTTAAATTTTCGAAATTATATACATGACTTGGGTAACAGTTAATGAAATCCCCTAGGTGCATCAGTTTTCTAATGAGACAAATCAGTCGGACATATCAAATAGGTCTCTACCCAAAAATTTAAAATATTTTGAGGATTGATCATAAAATTAACTATCAGGAGAACATATCATGATTGTTTAGATATCCAAAATTATTACCTCTATAATTATTTTTTCTATGTGATTATAGGATTATTTATAATATCTATGGCCATGTTTTAATATTAGGTAATAATTTATATGACATTATTGATCATCTTTAATTCACACAATATTATTATCATGTAATTTATTAATTATCACAATTTTCAATCATATAACATTCCATAATGATTTTTCTTTACTGATTAATGATAGATTATTCTATACATGACACTAAATGAGAATTTTAGATCAATATTATTTTTCATTCTTTCCCCATGATATGTAGATGAATGTGTGGAATGAGTTTTCAAGGATAGTGGGAATATTACTTTTTATGTATTATTTTTCATTTTATATTAGCAATGTAACTATGTTACATGTATCTATCAGTTTTCCAAAACTACTAAACATTTCAGTACATTAGGGTATGAAAATTCCATTTACGTCAATATATTAAAGTATGGTACTAGTTTTGGGATATAGGGGTTGGGATCGTTATAGTGTGTATTAAACGTAGGATACTCGAAACATTGAGAACTAGTTTTAGGAAAACATATATTTCATAGAAAAATATTTTGATTCAATTTGAGGATATTTATATACTAATATACCTAAATAAATGAGTTTTATGACTATGATATTATCTATGTATAATTTTTTCAAATTATGTAGGGTATTTTATTATTTTTTGGGATTATACATTATGTTTATGGATAATACGATCTAACCTAGTTTATGTCATCATTATGAAATGTACCACGATAGAAAGAATGGTAACCACACCAATTAATATTATCAAAAGTTTATGAATGATGGAGTAGTTTACAGACATAGTATAATATTCCATAAGTAACTAGTATACCATATTTTTTCATTGCATTAGGACATATTATCATGTGATAAGAAGACAAAGAAATAGTTATATATGTATTATGGATTCAGAGGGAAGATTTTTAAGTAGTGGAATGATGTGAAAAAAAATTGATAAAGTGAATAAGGGATGAATCATTTTTTAATACATGTGATGATTGTGGAATGAGACACCTTTCTAATTGATTAAAATTATTCTGAGTTCAATATAAATGAGGAGAGAAAGGCCACCAAGATTTTTATTTCACTAGGAGGGGAAAAGTTTCTGATGTATAATGCTTTAATTGTAGAGTTATGGGAAACATTGAAAATTAATTACCCAATTTTAACAGAATTAAATTTTTGAACAAGGAAAGGAATCAAGGCCAAGTTAATGTTGTTGATACAACAAAGGGGGAATTATTAGTTTGATGGTATTTGGATTTAATAAATTTTTCATTTGTGTATTTTATCACTGATGTAACAGTCATGAGAATCATAAAATATAAAATTATTTTACAATATTACTACTTAATTATAAATATGAGAGAACTTGTTGAACGACACCGATATCCAAGAAAAATTATTCAAGGAAATGTTGAACTATATGGTAAACAATTTATTGAGGGAAAGATAACACTTAATATGTTCTTGATAACCATATAATAGTGTCAGGACAAAGATATGATTAACTTGGAAAAATTTAATACTACCCTACTAACTATGTTGTAAATTATTCTCATTTTTTGTAACGTAATATTTTGGAAAGAACAACCATTTATTAAATTCTTAAGTTAAATATTGGATAAGGTTTTAGAGATTAATTTATTACCTAAATATTTGATGAAACCTATGATAAGGGATGAAGTATAAATAGTTCAATCCACAAGAAAAGGATAATATTATACATATAAAATTTGTCAACTACGTTTTTTCCTATATTCATATAGAGTGATATAATTCCTCAACATTTGGAAAAATTACGTAAGACAAAATGTTTTTTATTATAATTATTATTTATGATATCAATTACCTTTTTAAAACCACTAGTTTATGGATTTTTGGTTGTTAACATTTTCTCTATCACTCTCCCAAGGTATTTGAGTGTTAGTTTTATCTTCTATGTTTATAGTTTGATTTCCCACCTATGTTCCCATATATGGAAAAATAGTTAGCTGATTATTACATAAGCCTTTTATTCTTCACTTTCTCTCTTATTATGAGAATATTTTTACTAACCATTTTATTATGTGGGATTTTAAAAAATATTTTTTCTAAATTTCAACCCCTTGCATTAATAGATCATGTTTAAATTGAGAGGATGCATTTTAATTAAGGTTGGGAGAATGTGACACCCTAAAATTCTAAAGTAAGAACATTTTATTCGATAGCATGTATGACACAAAATTCTAAGAGAAAAAATGAATATATAAAATGATAATTTATTATATATTTAATATTAAAAGTAAATTCATTCTATTTGGTAGCATGAATTTGACACAATATTGAGATTATCTTTTATTACATGCAACATTGACTTTCTTTGATGGCTTATATTGCTCCTATGACATAGTTTACTGAATAAAACTAATATCAATATTTAAAATTAAAATTGTCTCCATGATATTAAATTGGAGATTATGGATATGATTTACTACCTAGTAAAAATATATTCTTGAATTCAATGGTTACCAATTAATTATAACTGAATATGAAAATCCAATTGTATATAACAAAAAAATTTTATAAAAAGTTATTTTTATTTGCCCAAAAAATTTTATGTTTATAAAATTAATTAATAAATATTTAAGGATAATATTAATAGTATTTATGTATTATAAATTTATCATATTTTTATATATTAATTTTAATTATTTTATAATCATTGGATAATAATAAGTCCAATATTAAACATAAAAGCTGTATTTTTCTAAACAATGTTTTCCCCGTTTTGATGGTGCAATTATTCTAAAACAAAATTTTGAGTTTTTAATAATGTTTATTAGAATCAATAAACAAAAATTTTTATTAATAAAATTAAAAATTATCTGGGGATGAGTTTTTGTTTTTTCTATGATGTCACATTTTTAATGAAAATGTTAAAAATACTAATTTTTAACAGAAAACTTACTTTCAATCTAAATAAATTACATTTTTAAATTATATTTTTAATTAATTTTAATGTCCAAATTGTTCAATTATAAATATATAAATCCAATTTAGGTCTGTATAGTTATTTTTTTATTTATTAACATATTAAAAAATAATAATATTTTATACACTTTCACTTTAAATACCCATTTTCCTGTCCCACATGCAGAATTAATTTTAAATTAATTTCTTCCACTTATGTGATATTAATTTAAAAAAAATAATTTATAATAATATTATTAATAATAATAATAATATATAATTTATAATATGGATAATTTAATTTATTATAAAATATATTTGTGAAGACAATTGAAACTAATTACATCGACTAAGGTAAAAACGATGATGCTTAGTGGATAATCCTTGAAAAATGTCATCAAATGACCTAAAACATACCCAACCCAATTTTCTATAACTTTTTAAACTCTCAAAACCAAATTATTTACTTTTATAAAATATTGGGACACTATTATATATTATGGACCCTCGATAAATGTTATGTAATGAAAAATACAAATAAGATTCTTTTCTTATATTTGATTTCTAAAAAAATTGAGATGAGGAACATTATAACATATTTTTTATTATGTATATCAAATTTATATATAAATGGGTTTTTATTTCTATCATGATTATTTTTTATAAATTTTTATAAATGAATTAATTTCATTAATTTCTTATGAAATGCTAGAAGTTTAATTATTTAACTAAAAAATAACTTAAATAAATTATACTGAAAATATTAAAAGTCTAATGAATTAAATTAATTATGGAATTAAATTAATTTTTAGGATGATTAAACTATTATAAACTACTTTTTCAATAAAATATTTTAATCCCATCATGGAATTGTTAATTTTAAATTCAAGATTAATTAATAATGTTATAATTTTAATTAATTTTATTTTATTATTAATGATATGTTATCAATTTATTTAAAATTAATAGTAATATTAATTTTTACAAACATGTTTTAAAATGATAATTAATCTAATATATGAAATATTAATCGAAAATATTTCCATTATAATGACTATATTTTTCCATTAAATATTATAAAGACTCTATCAGCATGGTCGGAGATAAAGTTGTGTTTTTTAAACTTGAAATTATGTTAAAATTAATTTATAACAGAAAAAAGATTTTAATTTTATAAATTATATAAAATATCAATAATAAATTTATTTAAAATTATATTATAAGGATCATTTACTTTTTTCTTAATTGATAAAATACTTCGGTCAGAAAACTAGTTACCTTATGGGAAAAATGATAAAATAAAGAAACACATGAGTCCTGTAAAAAATGATAGAAATGTTTTTATTTTATGTTCCGGCGGTGTGTATAGAATTTTTTTCCAAAGGATTCTTTATTTTTTAATTTTGGAGGATCATGATGTATGGGGGACCTCCCAATTTTGATTACTTTTTCCTATTTATAATAACTCACCCTCAGCGACTATAAATGTGAACTCACTCCCCTCACTTATTCAAAAGTATGTATTTTACTACTTCTCCGTCCCAATCACAACAAACATTCCAATACCTGTAAACAGTTAATACAAAACTTATTAATTTTATAGAGAAAAACATTCAATGTTTTAGTGAAACCAAATGGGTATTCTCGAAGAAGAGGTAATATTTTTATAAAAGTGATTTTATTTCATTTCCATCTACACCAACATAAATTAATTTTATATCATTAATATATATTAAATATTCTTATATTTAATTCGGTTATTTTTATAACCAAAAACCTCAAACTATTTAATCAAATGGGTTACAAAATCATCATTCGTTTGTATGGTGGACTACAACCTCATAAACTGTTATCATCTGTTTTTTCCATATCCACCATTCAAGACTAGGAATAATGATATAAATAGTATTTATATGTGATAATTTTTATATTTTTTATTTTTTATGGTTTTTTAAATTTTATATAAAAAATTACATCATTCATTCCACTTTCCTAGAATACTATAACGTCGTTTATGTGTAATGCAGATTATCGTCTCCCGAAGTGATTTAATTTTTTCATGATTTATAGGGAGTACATTAAGGATTGTTTTAAAAAACATATTTGAAATATATGATGGTAAAATGATATGGAAATGATAATATATACACATATAATTTAATTTTCATTCTTTAAATGTGAGTAAAAGATGTAAATAATAATCTAACTTATGTAAGACCTTTCGTTTTCATAAATAGGGTATTTAATTTCATATAATCAAATATTAAGGATTACTAAATATATATATATAACAAATATATATTATATTTTATTATTTTTTTATATTTTTATATTTTTATATCATGATCTAAGTAATAGGAACAAAAATAACATGTCAAAACATACTCAAAGAACAAGTCAATTAACACCCCAAACAAAGAAAATAATTAATTATTATTAAAAATTGATTGATAATTTTTTATATAATGATCATATATGATATTATAAATATTAATTTGGTTTTGGTATAAGTTAATAAAATTTATAAAAAAAGTTATACATTAGGTTAATTATAATTTAACCAAATAGAAGCTTAAGGTAATTGATTTCATCTTAATTCACATTCAATTGAGGTATATTTTTTTATGTACCATTTCACATATATGTGGTGTTTATATGACTAACTCGATAGAAAGTGGCATGGTTCATTCATATTTCATCATATTTTAAGTTCCACATTGAATTTAACAATCTTTGTGGATTTTACTTGGAAATTACAATATGGAACAACTTATCATAGAAACTAATTTTTTTTGTGATTCTTCAAATTATCGTGAAATAGTGACTTAATGGTAATCAATTTTAAATTATGTTATATTTATTATTAGTATCCATAATCATGTATTGTGCATATGATTATTTCTAGAACTATATATGATTTTTACGTACAAGGCTTACATTGAATTTTATATGATTTATTATGAATATAAATATTGGAATCCTCTAATAAATACAAGTATTTGATAACACACATTTATTATGCTCTAAATTGAATATTCAATATATGTGTAATGTTTTGGAAATTCAGTACATGGGTTGGGGATTGGTTAATTAAATACCCACGATGCATTAGTATCCTCATGAGATGAATTAGTTGGTGAAATCAGATGGGTTACCACCCAAAAAAATATATTTTCTAAAGGATAGTTCATGATAGAAAGTATCATGGTGGTAGATAATGATAGTTCAGACATCAATAATTATGCATTCGTTTGTCCCGTGTTTTTTCAGAAAACAAACCTTGTGAAAAAATTTGTTTTTCCCTTTTGGATTATCTTAAGGGATAAAATGGTATTTATACCCATGCATATGACATAAGATAATTTTTTCAACCACTCCTATGATCAATAAATATAGTGTTAAACTGTGTAAATGAGTATGGATAAATTCAAAGATGTTCAAATTTTAGAGTAATTATTAATATGTAATATATAATTATATAATTATTATTTTTTCACCCATGTTCATTTGGGCTTAACATTCAAAAAGAATTTCATATTTATATTCCACCTTCATCAATAATTCTAAAATAGGGAGGTTTTCCTAGGCATGGCATACACTCAAGTTAGTCATTGAGTCCACCTGATACCCCCTTTTATTTTTTTTTATTTTTCTTGTTTTTTTAATTTCTCTATTCATTCAACTATTTCCTCCACCAATATTATCATAAATTCCCCGCCATAGGATATTACCTCACGTGTTAGAGATAATAGAGGGATATGGTGAGATAGAGTCAGATATAAGGAAAGAGGTGTACCATCATGTAGCTCAGGATATGTCGGCTAAATGTGTGGAAACAGTGGATCGTAGAAATTTGTGAATCTTTTGAGAATTATTCCCACAAGTATGCATATTTTTTTCATAGATAACCATATATTTTCCAATTTAATGTTTTTATCCCCTGTCATTCTTTATTATGTCCCCTTATCATATGATCTATTGTTTATGGGGAGAAAATGGGGGTTTTATGAGCTTGAGATAGTTTTCTATTCGTGGAAACCTGTCTATACTTCATGTGGTTCGAGGAACCCATGTTGTGTGATATTCCATTATGGGGAATATTAGTTTTACAAATAAATGTTATTTTTTAGGTATATATTCTTCTTAATAGTACTCGGACATGTAGTCGAGTACCCAACAAGGATGCATGTGTAGGAGGACATGTCTTTGTAGAGTAAAAGGCCAGAGCATTTGTGGGCCACACACCATGTACAGATACCTGGTCAAGAAAAAATATATTTTAGGGCCTAGTAGGTGACATATATGGGAATATTTTGTAGTTCGCATTCCATGTACCCACTAAAATGCTTTTTACATGAGGGTTTACAAGCCATGTATGGATAGAGTACACGCCCAAGTGGGGATTTGAGAGAACATAACCTATTCCAAGGGAGACTCAACATGTAATGCCCATTTATCTACCGACATTGTGTTTTTCATTTATTTTATCCATGGATTATAATTGGATATAAAATGTTTGCATTTTGGTTTGTTTTCCTTTTGGAATCCAATGATGAAACCCTAGGAGTGAATTTAGGAATACTAATTAGTGTTTTTATAATTCTACCTAAATAGAGAGGTTATTGATCCGGTAGAAGAATAATGCTTTCTACTGATAGTGAGACCTTTTATCTGATATCATAAATGAGTTATCTCTATATAAATATGCTTTATATATTTTCCTTTGAGGATGTATCCCTTGAGAGATGTTCCAATCAGGTATGAGAGTATGTGTGAAAATTTGATTCCGAGGATCCCTTGAAGGATTCTTATGCATATATGTCAACTAAATGGATCCCATATAGGATGCCTCATTTATTATATCTACTAGTGAAAGAACACTATATGAAACATTTACCTTCATGTTGTCCTAGGGAATCCCTCCTATGATCACAACACATGTATATTTTTATAAGGATCCTAAATAATAATTTTTTATATATATTGTTGTATGGTCCTATGTATGAAATCCCATCCTATAAACCATTTTGAGGATCCCGTATTGGATACCGCTATTGATTGCCATATTAGGATCCCATGTTTTATTCCTCCCTTACCATTTAGTTAAACATCCCTAGTAGGTTTTTATTACTCTTGTGTAGACGATTAGTATCCCATATAGTATTCCCCCATTCTGTTTTCAACTAAGGATCCCAAGTAGGGTTAATATAATTGTATGACTTGAGGGACCCATTGGGTGCCCCATTATTTGACTAACCCTGAGATTATATATTGTTATTATGGTAGAGATTCTAGCAGGTGTCACCTTAAACCCATTGTCATCTTGTATGATGATGGGGATTTGGCAGTAGAGTTGTGTTTACACATTCAACCACATTCAATCTTTTCTTTATGATTTCACATGTATTTTGATGAGGAATATATGATTACCTGAGTTGATTCATTGTTGGTGCATATTAAGTCCAAAATTTGGCCTCTTTAAATATCATAGAGATGCAAGAATATTTTTACTATGGTTTGTCTTTCGATCCATGTTATTTATTTTGTTTAATGGTATAACCAGAGGTACAACCTCGGATCAGGCTATTTAGCCTAATTTTTTTGATAATTATATAATATGGAATTCAGTAGGTGCTTCCTATTATCTATAAATTGATAATAATATTATGAAATATGGAAATTTAATACCTAATAATTATTCTCATGGATGATTCGACTCAACCGAGTTATGGGGTTTATTACACTCTCCTCTCTTTCATATGTGATGAGGATGATTACGCTATCCTCAATCTAACTATACTCTTTTATGATTAATTAGTATTGAGGGATAGGGATTATTAAAATACCCATATAATTTAGTTGAACATGGTATATCAAATAATTTATATATACTTATCAATGATTACACTCCTTCAAGTGATGAAGATTATTACACTCTCCTTGGATCATTACTAGAGCGTTGTCGTGTACATGAAGCTCCACACTATGGATGTGACTTTTAATTTATGGATGATTCCACTCTCATCAATTGATTCCTAGGATACACAATAGTGTATGGTGTACACACTAGTGAAAAAAATCTTATGAATGGATGCTGATTTTTTTTTGTGTTTGGAGGGTATTCCTTTTAAAAATATCCAATGGGAGAGCACCTTAGGGATTATCCGAGTCGTAATTTTGTGACCACCTATGGACGGGAACATAAGGCTTAGAAATTGGACATGATTTAATTGGTACACGAAGTATGGCCTCATGTCTATATCCATTTATATGTTTTACAAACATACTTACATCGAATCATTCAATATACTAATTGGAAATGAGCACAGGTGAACCCAGGTGTAGGTTGAGTATCCACATGTTGTGACATATCTTCCTCCTAGATATTCCCTGCATTGGCCGAATGAAGTATATGAAAATTTTGACAATATAATCCAAGATTTCATTAATGATATATGGATCCGATGGAATGACATCCATCTCAAGGCCTGTGCACATGAGGTTTAATAGTTCATCATAACAGACCCTATGAGCTAAAAGTATTGGGTTTTATTTTATTTCATTCACCTTATGCATGAATATTAATATATATATATATATATATATATATATATATATATTTACGTTTATAGGTAAGGTACTATAAATTTATACAAAAATAGATATATACATCTATTGTTCCATATGATCAGTTGATTAGGATTGCAGTCTCATGGTACTTATGTGGTATCACATTTATTCATTTTTCTAATATTTTCAATTGATTCTAATATAGTATGAAAATATTTCTTTTTCATGAACTTATGGCCTCTTATTTATAGGTTCGTCAATGGGGATTCCTTGTGAGATTTTCCTCACCCCTGCATGTTCACCTCATTGAATGTGTACAACATAGGTCTAATTTTATGGTGGTTCATAATTACATGGTTTATAGGGGTGAGGCCTGGAGTTTCATGATCAAGCAGAGCTACTCATTGGGGTTATTCAGCTAAGGCTGGAGTATATTGATAATGTTTGGAGAGCTGATATGTTGTTTGGATAATAATTAGTATTATATCTATGTACTTTTTTTAGTTTCTTTTTTTTCCTATCGATGTATGGTCAACCCACTTGGTGACTAGTGTTTTATATATGGCATAATTGTTCAGGATTTAATAACACATGTACTTATTATTAAAGGATGTTCTATTTAAATTTATTTACTTCACTCCCACTATGATTGTTTAATGTTTTGTATGATACTCAGTCATTTATATAGTATTATCATTCTTATATGGGTGTATATTCTCCCTATGGTCACACCCAATGACAATGCAACTAGTTAGAATCCTCTAGAGTATAGGGTGGCCTGTGTGATTCATCATAACCGATAGGCTTGGTGAACATTTTTTGTTTTATCTGTGTGGGGATGTCAAAATTTGGTAAAATAATTGTTCTTTTCTAGGTCTTTACTAGTTGGGATATGATATAGATGAGTATTAAGAATGTTTCAGAATCTGGTATTGATATCAAACTATTGTGCCGAGAATACATGTTCTAGTAATAAGACTTGGTTCCTAGTAGTATGGGATTGTTATTCTAATCTACAATTTTATTGATGTATATTATTTCATCATTGTGTAAAGAATATGTTACGTGGATTTTCTATTTTAGTATGGATATATGTCTCTCTTCCATTAAAAATAATCTATTGATGGATTTTGAATCATGTCCAAAAAATGCTGGAGGCGATCATGAATCATATTTGGCATATAAGATTCACATCATATAGTCCAACTAGTGTGTTATTAAATTGTTGACTAATGTATATTTAATTTTGTCTTATTACAAACACACACACACACATATATCATTTGGATAGAGGGATATGTGAATCTTAATTGAGGAATTTGGGGGCGAGACTGATGACTCAGTATATGTGTATGGGATGTATGGTGACCCCTGTAGTTTGATATAATATATGATGCATTTCTATTGTAAACCATGTAATATATTGTATCTCATGTCCTTACTATCTGGTCAAACAAAAAAACAATTTTGATAGATACCTATACCTTTCATGGGAACCATTACTCTAGTGGGTATTACTATATACCAATTACTAGTTAATGCATGTTCAGTATCTTTTCAGCATTAGTGTCATGAACACCAGTGAGTAGTTTCTTATGATTATTCCCAGTGAGTATCAGGCACTTGTAACCTATGTTTTTTGACTGTCAAAGGTCATTATAATCTTGCCCATATTTAGATAAGTTGATCTTTTCTCCTAGGTGGTTATTTCTCATTCCCCTATTATGATACATGATCGGTAGACATATGTGTGATACCTAGAGTCCCTTCATGTTGACTCAAATCCTTGTAAATGGATAACTATTTTTTTATGGTAATCATATGAGAGAGAGTTTGAACTATGTTTTCAGATGCCATTATATACTATTATCATGGTTTCACATACATTTTTAGATCAAGGAACATTAGGTGTTTGATGTTTTCATTATAGGTGTGTTGGTTACTCCAATTTCTGATAGGAATCTTTGGTGATTTAATATCAATACATTCTTTGATGGGTACAATTGTTCATTTTTCTAGAATGGTCCGAAATCGTTTCTAATTTTTTTTTTAATATTGATATAGCATGGGTAGATTTTCATGACTGGAGCGATGATAGATGATATGTGACAGTCGAGTAAAGTCATGAAACAAGTGAGGCTCAATATTTTTAACTGATTCTAAAAGGTATTTTCTAGATTAATGATATTGAATTACATTGCAGGTTGGTCATCATAAAAATGTTTTGAGAGACATGATAGAGTCTGTGTCTAATGATCAGGGTATACTCATATTGTATACAGTGCACCATAATCATAAATCAGTGTGTAGATGAGTGTGAGCCCAGAACTAATGGTTTTAAATAATGTCCTATGAGTGGTCGCTGGGAGTTGTGGATAAATGGGGAATTTCCTTTTGTGTTAGGAGTGACATCATTAATGAATATGGTATAGTAAAATTGTTGAGATCTAGCACAATCCAAGTAAGGTGTTGATAGAATTTTGAGTGTGGATGAAAGCATTTTGAACACACCCTTTCTGTAATAAATTTTTGTAATCCAATTTTACACCATCATGATATATCATAACATTTTCTTGAGTATTCTGAGAGTGCATTGGCCCAGCATCAACATCATTTCCATTTTCAATTTCATTCATGGTTTGGAAAAAAACATGTTGAGGTTTTGTTCAAGGAGTGTTGTGTCGTAATCAATATTGTGGGGAGTGCACCATTGGTTGTTTGATGATGGTGTCTCTCATTTTATTTTTAGATTAGACATTTCAATGAGAAGTTGGGATTTATGTTTTTTTTATGATGAAATTTTGGGTATTCATATGGTGGGGAGTACCAGATTGGTCACAATTAATTGTCTCCAATCTATGAGACTATTTTTGATGATATGGGGTTTGTATTTGGATAGACATGATATCGTGATTAGGTAGATTAAATGTTTTGGATAATGTTTTCAAGTATTATCACAAGTATTTTTATTGCAGAGAATTATTGTGGTTAAATGGTTGTAAGGTACCGAGATTTTCTAAAAAATAAATATAGAGAAAAAATATATAATTCTTTCATTTAGATGCATATAGGGTTAAAATGGTATTTTCCATTAGAAAATATCTTCAAATTGATTTTCGAAAAAGATTTCTTGTCCCAAAATATGATATTAACCTTTGGAAAAGAGTTTTGTGGAATTATAGGATCAAATTTTTAGAGAATAATTAAGTTTTTAATATTTAAATAAATAAATATTAACTTATCTGCATAGGTTTATTGTGATTTTTATTTATAAAAATGCATTATATTGATATTATGTCTCCATATTTGAGTCCAGAACACATAATTTTTCCATGGTGGCACATAAACATAGGTTTTTCATTGGGGGCAGCTAAGGCCCCCTTTTCTTTTTCTTTTTCTTTTTGTATTTTTTCATTTATTTTTATTATTTTTTATTTACTTCTTTTATTTCTTCCTCTTAGAATATCATAGATGAACCATGTGGGTTCCCCCATTAAAAGGATGAAATAATAGAGGGAGGGGGATAGTGTCTGAGAGAGAGATGAGAACAGTGGTACAACAATGGATCATTGGACACAATAGATCATCATGCGACAACCATAGATTCCAAAAACAGTTGAAGAGTTGGAATAATATATCCAAATATAGGCTATTTTTTTATTTTTTTCATATATCCCTAGAGATTTTAATTTTATTCTTTTAATCCCCTATTATGATTTATTATCACCCCTATGGTCTGTTCTATTGTTTCCATGGAGAAAATGTGGATTTCTGGAGGTTTTGTGGGTATCCCATTTGGTAAAACCCATCTATATGGTGTGTGCCTTAGTGAACACATGATTTGTGTTCTTATATTATATGGAATATGAATTAATGGATGTACATGATATGTATGGAGAATATTGTCCATGTAATGGTACATGGCTGTGTAACTGAGTACCTTACAAGGCTACTCGTGTAGTTGGAACCGGGGAATGTGGAACACATGACCAGATCCCATTTGGGTCACACACTATGTACATGTCTACTCCCATACCAAATGCATGTATATGCATTTTTAGGGACACATGAAGGTACCCCATGTAGTGTACACATTTCTCACCCACTCACACTCCATGTGCATGTTATTTTACATGCTATGTATTTCTAGAGTACACGCCTAGGTGGGTCTATGGGAGCACATGTTGTGTGGTCATGGAAAAACACTGTGTATTTCCCCTCTTTTGACTCACATTTGGTTTTTCATGTATTTTTTTCTAACGTCACAATTGGTCATATTATAAGTCCATTTTGAGCTTTTTTCCATATATATTGTTATGGTGAAACCATTAGGATTACTTGAGGACTCCTAATGGGTGTTTTGAGTATTCGGCCTATATTGAGAGGTTCTTCCACTATTAATTTAATCCAATTGTATTTTAATAGTGAGATCTTTGACAAGAGATGAGACATGTGATACCTCAATATATCAAGGATTCATATATTTTTTGAAGAAATTTCTCTATTGAAATGTTCCTTTCTAGACATAGAGGCTGTGAGGTGAGTTTTTTTTCGAGGATCCCTTATAGGATTCCTATAATTATGTTTCAATATAGAGGATCTTGTGTAGGATGTATCCTTATTCATATCTATTATCAATGGAAACCTGTGAGTTATATCCACTTTCAATCACACCCAGTGAATATTTTATAGGATCCACTTACCCTTATATTGTTCCAAGTATCCCATGTAGGATTCATTTTAATCATTGTTAAGATGTTATGAGGGTTCCATTCACGATGAAAAATTATATATACCTCTTCGAGGATCCCTTGTGGATGCCTTTGTTTCATACCATTCGAGGATAACATGTAATAATCTACCATATCAATAGCTAAGGATCCCATCTAGGATGCCTTCACCAATTTTTAGACATTGAAGATCCCATGTAAGAAGCATCCTTTACATTTTTTTATAATCCCAAGTGGTATTCCCCTCAATGTACAAATTTACGTACCTATTGAGTGACCCATTGTTTTACTGAACCTATGAAAGTGCATTGGGTATGGATAGAGATGTTATCTAGTATCACCTTATAAATCATAACAAAATTTTAAACCAATGGGTCTTTATTGGAACTGTTGGGTTTATGAGTTCAACCACGTTCACTATTTTATTTATGCATTCAAAAGTTTATTAATAATTTATTGATGATTAACAGATGAGATTCTTGGTTGGTGTTTGTTGAGCATAATGTGAGGCTTTATTCATTCTCTTTGGGATTCCAAGATGTTATTCTTGGTATCTAGAATCTGCACCATGATATATCATATCTTTAATGGTATATCTATAGCTACTACATGGGATATGGATATTGAGCTTATATTTCATTTGATTATTATGGTATTAGTATGTTAAGAGGTGATTACTAGTATCCACCAATTGAGCCTCGTATTATTATATATGGCCCTGAAATACCTAGTAATGATACTCATGAATGATCTTAATCTTCCAAGAGAGAATGATGATTCCATACTCATTTGTTTTATATTTAGTGAGGATGACTAGACTTTATTTGATCTGGTTATATCGATGAATGATTATGCTCTCTTGAGGGATAAGTATGATTATTTTGTCCCTAATGATTTACTAGACTACAATGTTGGATATGAAATTCCACATAATTGACATATACTAGTAGAATATTACCCAACCCCATGAAAAAAGGTTGATTATTCTCAACCAGGATGATTACATGATCATAGGGGTAGACATGATGCCCCTAACCATTGAGGTTACCTATACTAGATGGATGATTTCACCCTCCTCGAGAAACACCTATAATTCCCCCTATTATTCGTTGGAGGAACTAGTGATACTCTGATTTTGAATGGATATCATTTATGTACATTGTTCTAGAGATAATTCCATTTAAATATTTTCTAATGGTGATCCCCTTAAGAATTATCTGAGTATCAATGTCATGAATACAAATGCACTTTGACCTAGGGATTATAAATTGGAACGAATTTACATGGAATGGGAATCATGTCGTGTGGATCTTGGAAATTTAATGGATTTCCATATGTACTTCCTCATAATCCTTTTATACACTGATAGGAGGTGATTAAAGGTGAACCAAGGTGCTAGACGAGTGTCCCCCATGTGGAGAGATTTCTTTCTCCAAGATATTTCTAGATTTGTTTAAAGCGGGTATATATTTATTGGAATTAAATAACCATAGGTGTACTTAATGATACACAGCTTGAGTGGAATGATTTCCCGCACAATTCTCTTACATGGGATGTACATGCGATCATGATTACTAACCAATGGATAGGCTATAGATCGCTTTCCGGTGTTTTATTTCACAATAATAATGATTATTAATGATTTTATATATCTATATAGGTTTGTTAATATATATTTATACACATATTTATATATTGGAATAATTGTTGGAACATTCCTTGATTACTAGGATTGTAGAACTGGAGTTCGATTATGGATTCACATTTATTCAATTTTCTTATCTTTTTAGTTCTGTTTGATATAGACTAAGCATATTCCTTTTTCATTCACATAAGGAATCCAAGTTATAGGTTCATCAATATATATTATTTATTATATTATATATCACCTATGAATGTTCACCTCGGTTTGTGTGTAGACCTTATATCTTTTTTTTCATGTTGATAATAGTTTCATTGTGGATAGGGATGAGGCCAAGAGTTATATGATCGAGCAGAGATACCTGTGTGGGTTATTTTTCTCAGGCTGGTGAAGTTTGATGGTGTCTATTGAATGGGTATTTGTTCTGGATCATAGTTAGTAGTATATCCATACATTTTTATTTGAGTTCTTTTATATCTATGTATGGTCAGTCTAATGGGGTAACTGTTTTTTCAGTTTGTCATAACTTTTTATGATTTTATACTATTTTCATTTGTTATTATAGCATGTTCCATTTCAGTTTATTTAGTACATCCACATTCTTCATATTTACTATGGTGTATGAAACATATGTATTTCTACACTGTTATAACTATAATACGGTGGAATAGACTTCCTCTTATCACATCCTAGGACCTCATAGCTAGTTGGTTGCCTTTGTTGTATGAGGAGGAATGATTGATTTCTCATAACTAATTATCTTGGAGCACTATTTTTGTGGCATATGGTTCAAGGGTTAACACATTCAATTATTATTTTTATTCCATTTTATCATTAAATTAGATTTAATATCCATTGTCATGATTCAAGATCATGGGATTCTTTATGTGTAATAATTGATCATCTTTTATTCATGACGTACTATTATCAAATTGTTAATTAATTGGAAATTGTTTCATTAATCTAACTTTCCATGATGATGAATATTTATGGATTTATGATAGATTGTAAGGAATATAAAATTTAATGAGAAATTGTTTCAACACATATTTTTCCCTTCCCCGTGATATGAAGATGAATTCATGGAATGAGTTTTCAAGGATTCTTAATATTTTTACTTTTTATGTGTTATGTTTCATTTTTTCTTATTAAAATAAAATAAATTTCTTGTATTTATCTTATTTAAAAAAATTATAAATGTTTTAGTCTATTTGGATTTAAATATCTATTATCTATTATCTATTATCTACTCTAAACTAGAATTCCATGCGCTTACGTGTCACCTTCCAAGAGCTCCATGTCGCCTCCAATTGCAAAAAAAAAACCTACTTCCCAAATAATTTCCTCTTGCGACCAGATTCGCAAATCCCCCATGACAACACAATCCCAAAATCATATTTAGGGTTTCTTCTGTGCATCTTTTATGTATGCTTATCTACCAAATTTCCTCTTGTTTCCTCTCTCCACTACCTGTCGACTCTTGAAGAGCTTCTAGTTTCCTTCGCGCAGCCTCAATAACTCGACAAAGCCTATGGTATCAACCGCAGTTCCGTATGGTTTGCGATCAAATCCTTTTATATTCAAGTTTATTACCATATTTATTCTCACAAATCTCTTCATAGTCCATTTCTTCCCTCCATCACTATCATCAGAGCATTCTTAAGATGCATCGACACCAGTAATGATCTTCCGGATCGCGATTTACTCAATAGCCACTCTGCTTGAAATTTCACGATCACAGTTTCTGACATGAAGATTTCATAGTAACATTGTTCTCCTTTTCTAGGGATTTCCATTAGAGCTACTCTCGTTCCCTCTCTCTCTCATTATTTCACGCTCGTAATTTCCCTTCATCATTTCCTGCTCCCGATAGCCCTTATTCGCAACTTCCCTCCTTCGCATTATTCCCCTTTCAATCCAGTATGAATCCATCACATCGAACAACCACATGATTTCTATTTTAGTGGGCGGTTCAATGTCTCACCCTACATTGTGTAAATTATGATTCATTCACTACTATCCTACTAGGTTATTTGAAAATGAAGAAAATTATGCTGGCGGTCAGAGTTCTCCATCCTCAACTATTCGCATCATTGGTTTTCGAAGCATAGTTCTGCACCTCCTTCACATTTCTCCTCCCTCTATCATCATTGTTGGGTATCCCTTTGATAATCGATTCCTTCATCATTAATTCAGAATAGTACTATTTATTTTAACTCTATCTTCTCACTAGCGATTCCATGTTATCCATGAATACCAACTTCTTCGAGCACGCCTTGAAATTATATAATGAATGTCTTCAATTTACTTTCATGGAGAAGGACAAACATAAGAGTCATATCATTTATGGCTCAATAAGGTTCAATCCTATTGTTTTTTAGTAACAAATTATTCATTAGGATTTTATGTATGGATAAGGACTCATCATTTTTATATTGTGTAGAACTCAAGGGGTTAAAGATGCAGCGATAATCATGCACTTCTGGAGTTTGACTTGACATCACATGAAATTGACTTCAATGTGTTCAAATATGTGATTACTGAAAAGAATGTAATGAATGAAGATATTGAAGGTTATATCACTAACTCTGATAAATTATTATACTGTCATAATGATATAAATGAGTCTATTTTTTAGAGGGGATTCAAGTTTTTGTTGCAGGTTTTTGTGGTCCATGAAAAAGATGAACTGGTTATTGGTGGATATGTGTCTTATGCATTTTTAATCAATTATTCCTATGAACGACTGCCTTGTAGGTTAAATTTCAACATGTATTTATATAGTAATATTTTATTATAATATTTATATTTTGATTTATTCTATTAGACCTGATACCCATATGTCTAAAAAAATCATTTCTGTTTCCATGTTTTCAAATCCTAATCTACTATGTTACAATGGATATTTAAACTTGCATGATTCAATGATTTTATTGCATTTTCTTATTTGAAATGTCTGTTATTTCATGGTTACTATTTTAATTTTTTGAGAATAAATTTTAATTCCACTTCATATATAATTTATTCTTACTACTACATTGCTGAAGTATGAGAACAGTGGGATGACATGTTTCAGAGATCATTGGAGGAGATGTGGTAGATTTTGACCACTAATACTATTTTAAGAATAAAAGAGTATTGAGTTTAGTATGTATTGTTTTTTAATTCCTTTTGAGTTGGGATCAGATACATGTAGATGTAGATTCAAGGAGTGAATACTTATGGGTTGAGGTAGTTGGAACCTCTTATATTATTTGAAACAACAAATTTCTGTTTCTTTGCAGCTCACAAATACAGGTTGGGATTTACCTATTGCACAGAATCTGCCCATTACCAAACACATTATGCATACAGTAATTTCTCCTTCCTATCTACTCTGTCAAATTTTTCTGCACTTTTATCTTTTAATTTGACTCTGTTCATACTAATTTCCCGTTGTGTTTTACAATAAATTTACAATCCATCTTCTTTCCTGACTCAGTAATTAGGGAACTACTACATTTTTTCAGCCAACATTTTTTATAACATTCTCTATTGAGAGATAAGAAAAGACCATGGATCTGTAATTGTCATACTTAGCCACAGATTCTTTTCAACTCCCTGAAAACCTTTTTTTATTATTCCTTAATAATATTTTTAAAAATAGAATGTAAAGTGAAATCATTTTCCATTTACTATTTTCTAAACATTACTTAAGTGATGTAAGAAACCATATTACTCTCAAACAACATCCATCAGTGCTGGTCCAATGCAAGAACAAATAAAATAACTATTGAGATCAAATAATTAACACAGTATGATGCATACAGTCTGAATCTGAAGGGAACATTAGTGCTATTAAAAACATTACTTACTATCAAAGTTTAAAACTGCATTTCATATTTACCCATATGTGGGAACATTAATTTCTATTTTCATGTTTCCAAAACAAAATATATTGTGTTACAATGGCTATTTCAACTTTCATTTTTTCTTGATTTCATTTTCTTTTCTTATATCAAATTTCAGTTACATTATGTTAACTATTTAATCCATTGAAAATAAATTTTAATTCCTATTCATATATAATTTATTCTTACTACTACAGAAATTAATTTTGAGAACAGTGGGAAGACATGTTTCTTTATATTGACCAGAACAACATTACATTTTTTTCGAATGATGCAGAAAAAATATTATTTGAAATAATATTGAATTGTCCGATAATTTTGTTAACAAATGAAATTTGGTTATTTTAATATTTTCATGTTGTTGTAGTGTATTTTTTATTTAGTTGTTTCATAATTTTCATTATGTTATGAAATTGGCTTGTCTTTTAGAAAGGGTGGTTCTTCAGGGAATTGTGGGGTTTCAAACTATAATGTACTAGAAAATATGAAACTTCTCCTAGAATAATATATTGTCGAGGAATGTATTTAAGGGGAGCCTACTATCTTGTATATGTTTCCATCCCCACTTAACTATCTATATTGTTCTATAAACTTGTCTATGAAGTTCGTGGATGTTTTGTTTCCATGTAGATTTTTTGACTTTATCTCCTCTCGATATTTGTTTTCATTGTTTACATGGATGTTCCAATCTTGAAATGATATCCTTAAAGAATAATGTCTACATGTATCACTTCCTTTATGTATAGATATTGTTGACTGGGTCGGACAATCTTGAATATAAAGATTCAGTAAAAAGGTACAATGTGATTATCCATTCATTTTTCTACTATTTTAATAGTATCTGTATTTAATATACATTTATTGTAATATTCTATACCACTAATTTATACAATCAATATATTCAATATAATGAATTTTAATTCCATTTTATGATCATGCAAACAAGGGTAAAAGGAGAAGTAACGCTGGATTATGAGGAACAAACCATCGTGGAAGGTATAATGTGAAAATCATTTAAAAAAATACAGTTTTTGTTACCTCTAACACCCTTTGTTTGAAAATTAAATGCTTGTGTGAAAACATTTTGTAATATTTTTTTGGTTTCAAGAATATATCCAATATGTTCAAATTCATATGTAAATTTTTCATGTTTCAATGTTAATTAATATTAATTCTTCTTTCAATTGTCTGTTACTTCATATATATTATTTTTGAATGGTACAAATAAATTTGTATTCTGTTTCATATAAAATTGCGGTTTACTACTATTGTGATGATTTCATAGAAACTTATACACCTATTTGTTATAATTTTAATAGTGTGTAAATTCATTTATAGGTTATTTTTTCATGTAAATTATGAATGCACACATTTGATATGATCATTAAAACAGTTGTATAATGAGATTGGGTGATAAATCATCAGTAAACATTACCAGTGTTGGGATAGTCTTGGTCCAACATACCAGGTACCATGGTGGAGTTAGACATTAATTTGGAGAAATACCCATCATGGAAAGGGATGTAAGAACACATTTTGGAGTTGTGGATCATTAGAAATTAGTTGCAGCACTGACATTGGCTTAGTTTTTATTATTTGATAATGTTCCATGAATTTGATGTCAAATCTGACCTGCATGTAATTAACATGGTACATTAAACCAAAAAGAACCTTTTGTTAACAAACACACCCCCATATTATCAAAGCCAATTAATGATAAATATAGGTAAACACGCTATTAAAATACAGTGTTCTATGTTCCAGATTACATCTATAGGTTTGTTTTTTATCAGTCTTCAGCATATTTGTAGATTTTCCTACAGCATTTCACTTAATTTTGATTATTATTTATAGGTAAATCTATGAAAACATCACATTAAACCAAATAGAACCTTATATTAACAGAATCATCCCAATGTTATAAAATCCAATCAATTAAAAATATTGGTAAACTGGTAGTTAAAATATAGCGTTTTATTTGTTGTAGATTACCTATATGGGTGTTTATTTATCATTTTCTAGCATATAAATAAATTTTACAAAACCATTTCAGTTAATTTTTTTATTCTGTATAGGTAATTCTGTGCAAACACGGTGCATTCAAACAAACAAATCTATATGTTAACAAACACACCCCATTGTTATAAAAGACAATGAATTCATAATATATGTAAACTATAAGTTAAAATAGTGTTTTCTGTTTCATATTAGTTTATGTTGTGTTTGTTATCATTTTCCAGCATTTAGTTAGATTATTTAACATAATTTAACATAATATTTTTAATCTATATAGGTACTTCTATGAAGACATGGTGAATGGAAAAAATAGAACCTTATCTTAATAATAATTCCATATTACCCAAACCCAAGGAGACCTAGAGACTTCATGAGTAGCTCACCACCACTAAAATGGTGTCAAAATGTCTTATTACAGATAGGATATGTCTCACCATGATGGGATATTCAATGGTTTCCTTCTACAATCCCCACAAGGATTGAACAAAATTCATGGATGAGGTTGAGGATGATATATATTCATGGGATCTTCTACATCCCTTTAATGATTGGGTGAGGATATGATGATGGGAATTTCATCCCCTTGAGTTGATATTTTAGGTCATGTGACTTCTAGTGCGGCCATGGTGAAGATTCAGAATGATCCTTGAGTAGTCATTCCTACGAGATCTCAGGAAGGTATATACTTTCTTGCTTCTAGGTAGGTAAATATCAGCATAATATGTACCTTAAATACAACCTTATATTATGAATTTTGTTTGACTCCAATCATCAGGTTCCATGAATAACATTTTGGCTGCTCTTTATGTGGGTACATTTTGAAGACCGACCTGCTTGGGAACTCTATCTAGGATCTCACGGGTTAAGACAGATTGGGTATTTAAGGTTAGTTCATGAATTATAATGTCTTCATCTTTTATTATTTTCAACCTCCCTATCTAGGATAGATAAAAATCAACATGGAAGTTGCTTCCAAGGAAAATGCAGACTTTTATATAGAACGAAACAAAAAAATTTGATATAAAAATTGGCGAAATTACACTTTTGTATACGTACAATTCAATGTTTCACATTGTTTAAAAATACAAGCACATTTTTTGGTGTCATAAAATGATTAAATATACAATACACTACTGTATAAATTTTTTTATAAAAATAGAATGTTCCATACACTTCAATAGTATACAGTATTGTATACATTTCACTCCTGTATACAAATGTCTACATTACATTACACTCCTTTTTTGTATAATCTGGTCTTTAAACAGGTTTAGAAAATACTTATCCTTTCATACCATCATTACTATTTTTTTTACATAATAAATGGGATTTTATTTAATGGCAGTGACACATTAATTCATGTGTTGTATGGTGACATAAAGATGTTCTTGTAATTGCAGGTGACTAATTTATGTAGCGCATAATGAGTTATCTATTTAAAGTGTATATTAATGTATTCAATTTCAGTACTATTCTTGACTTATTTTCACCTAGGAGGGATATGCCCGATTCATGAATCTATTTTAGATAGATTTTACTCATGCCATGATAAGGATGGTTCTCCCAATCAGCCATATATACTTAATGTGCATAAATAATATACAAGTGATATTTTCATTGACAAATATAAAATATCCTAGATTTATAGTTTGATATACAATATGAATCCATTGAATTTTGAAATTACTAAAATAATTTATTTTTTGTTTAGTGACTTTTAATGCAATGAAGGAACATAGGATGTGCTTCAGAATTTTAGAGACCACTCTACAGGTCCATGTTTATATATAGTTGTAGTTACTCAACACCATGGTATTAATGGTATCGATGAATTCAAATGTTTATGGGTTGTCTACAAGTACATGTAATTTAAAATATTATTTTATGTTTACTCACTAAATTTTAATATCAACATTTATTTGATGGGATAGGAGTTGTAGATATGATATTGATATTGGGATAATAGAGGAGGTTTATCACTTGATTTGGATGGAAAGAATTTAATTCTGCAAATTACAAATCAGTGACTCCAAACCACCATCAACTAATGTCACTAATCCGAAAATTTGGATAAAGGATAACATAAAGAAAAAAAAGACAAAGTTGACTAAAGGGATTTGTAGTACTTATCAAATTTAGAAAAAAAATTCTATAATCTGTTAGTTTCAAATGTCCGGTTACAAAATATTTCTCTACTGTTATGTCTACATAGACTGTAGTTTACTAATACACTATAATGAAATTATTATATTTGAGAAATCAAAATGTGGAAAAACAAAATAATAATATGAAATGCACAAAACATTCAGCTGCATCTATATTTCCATTAAAGTATTCAACTGTTAACAAGTCATTATATAATGAATCATAATTTTGATCTTACTTGAACACACCATTAACTTCATTTAGTTAATATCACTTTTAACATTTTCAGATTACAACATTCCTGCAGTGAAGGTCTTGAACTGGTAGTTGGTCATGAAGGCTCATACAAAGTGCCAATGATTCAAATACCAGGCTGAAGTGTATAGCAGCGACCACCACACTGATTCTACCTTTCTGTCCTAATATAATGCTTTGTATTATATTTTTATTAATTCTTTTGATTTTTTTGTGAGGTACAAAACTCAATAGTTGAGAATTGATATATAAATTTCTTTAGATTTGAAAAATTCATTATATTGGATTTATCTTACTAAAAGGAAAGATGTTCAAGACTATTGGCGCAATGATGTCTTTGCTATAGTAATTTCTTGTGTTAGTGATATAGTTTAGTTGAGTTCTGGTTTAGTCCATAGAATGTTGATTCATTATAAGTATTTTAGAACGTGTTTATTTTTATATAGAGATAGATTGCTTTATTTACATTTTTTACAGATGCTTTTATTTACATTATGAAATCTTATTTCAATCTTCAGATGTTTTCTATAAAAAAATGTTTACGGAGTTTTCAGTAAACTCTTTAAAAATTGAATGTTATACTGATAATCCACCTCCCCATGTGTATCCTCTTAATCGGCCTCCACCTCCTCCTTTACATTATCCTTTGACTCTACCTTTACCTCCACCTCGGTAAGTTTATCATATTTTAAGTAATTTTCATTATTTCATTCTGTTTCACTATTGTTCCCTTCACTCGGTATCTAAATTATGCTCCTAAATTTATGTAACTTTTATTCCTCATTATGTATGTCATTTTCCTTTCAAATATTTTTAATATTAATATAAACTATTATGTTTTATATATAGTAATCTATAGTTAATAAAAAGAATTATTTTTTAGTGTCGTGCATCGCACGGGCAGAGTACTAGTTTTATCTATAATTATAAAATAATGTAATCCATAGGATCTGGGATGATGGGGTCTAGGTCATTACATTATGATCCACACATTGTTTTCTAGACATGTTGGCCTTTACCACATGAAAGGCCCCATGAATGTCTTCTTTGATAATGAAGTGCTCCTAAGATAGGTCATCATCTCCAGACGACATCCTATTGAAACATTATCGTTGATAATGGAAAGCACCCTATGATATGTCATCCATGAAAAGTATGTTCTCTTGACATGTAAGAAAGATAGTAAATAATTCTCAAGAAAACAATTGGTACAAATCATGCACATAGCCCCAGAAAACCCATCCATTTTTAGCAGGATAAACTAGACATGATCCCTCAAAAATTATATATCCCAAACCATAATCTTTTTGGATGATAATTAATTTTTTTATAGGTAATTTTCCATAATGTTTTAAAAATTGATATAGATATAATCTTATTGGTATGATAAGACTTTCATTCCATCTAGACATGATCATCTATACACCCATTTTTATTAATCAATATCTGTCAGAGGGAAAGTGTTGAATATATTCTGGTGGGAATACACCATGGTGTAAGTACCTTAATTTTTCTGCCACTTTGACACATGGGAACTAAACCCCCAATATATTTTTCATTCTTCTGCATCTATCAACTTATTGAGATGTTAATTGAACTATGAGGGTAATTTTCCCAGCAATATGGTGGATACATAAGATTCCTTTCTAATACTTGAGCTTCATATCAAACACCCTATTAGTGCTATCCAAAATTATATATAGAGTATATATATGAAGTGATTCATATTAATAACTATACCTTATTTCTGATTCCAAGAATTACTCAAGTGGGATTGTATATTTACAATGATCATATCACTTTCATCGTAAATTTCACCTAGCCAGGAAATCCTCATTACTTAAGCCCCATTCGAGGAAATGATTATATTTCGCACAAAAAAGGGAACCCACCTCGGTGTATATCCCAAAGGATTCTATTATTATTAATTCATGGGTAAATAAACTGTTTACGAATTAATTATTCATTATCACACATTTTTGAGTTGATGGTAGATCAAACTATGATGAATCTAAATACTTTTATAAGAAATATAAGTAGGATGAATTATTAATGTCTATTATCCCTACCTAGTGGTAAAGTGACCACATTTTTGTATTTTTGGTATGATGTAAATCTATAAATATTGGACCTAAAATTAATTATGAGGATATCTACTCCCATTGTAAACTTGATATTTTTGATTTGTTATAATGGTCCAATCCCATCCATGAATCCCCAATATCCTTACTCGATGGAATTAAACACAAGAGTGTATAATTATATGGTATCAAAATATAGACATCTACCCATTGAAAAGTAGTAATTGGAAACTGATTGATAACATAAGATATATATAGATTGTCTCATCAAAATATCCCCCTTACACAAAGAAGGATTCAACACCATACATTTTTATAGGTGTAATATATATCATATCAGGATTTGGGAGAAATTTATGAACATATAATAAATCAATAAGGGATTTATATAATGTAAGAGAAATTGAATAAAGGGTAAGGTAATCTTGAAATCCATTCTTATCGAAAAATTTGAGTTACAAAAAATCATTGAGATTGTAATCTCAAATGACCAACTAATTTGGAATGAAGGTATGTACCTTTTTATTGATGTTGGAACCATTGGGACTTTTTATGAAATATGAATATTATAATCCCAATGTGAGTGATTTTGAAACCATTCATGAGCCCCCACTAAAAATCATTAGTGGCCTTATCTATATGATGGAATGAAAAATTGTGAAATTGATGTGAATATGTAAAATAATAAAATAAATCAATTTACCTTCCATCATTCATTTTTTTTCATCCCCTAAATGAAAAAATGGTATTGCAGAAATTAAATCCTTTATAACAGGGGTTAAAATGAAATAAACCCATTATCACCAATAAAATTCAACATGAAACAAATGGATAAACCAAAGACAATATTGGATATTCATGTGACCTATGAATAGATTATTGAGCATGTTTTATACATGAAGATATAAACTAATCAGTGACCTTGTTCATTATTATCTTTATAACTGTATAAATAGCTCTTATATACATCATCAGTTGAGATTATTTATTCATCAACATAATGTTATAGAACCTCATTTATGATAGTATCCTCTATAATTCATATACAAACCCCACCAACCTGATGCATTTAGATTTGTTTAAAAAACATGACTGTTTTAGAATACCACTAACTTGGTAAAATCCCAGAACTCAATGATACACATATAGGACTATAAAATATGATGCATGAAGGTACATCTCATTTAGGGAAAACCTAAATCAATTTATTTTTTCCATTCCCCCCACCAATCAATATAGATTCTTATCCCCAATGTGCGTAAATCAAAACCTTCTATATAAAAATATGGTGGATCAAGGGGTCAACTATACATCCTTAATAGTTTAGAAGAATCCATAGATGGGTATTGTAAAATAATTTCACTGGTATTATTCCCTCAATGTCCCTCAGTCAAAAACCATGAGAATCATCTAACATATAGAATAACTGGACACTCATCAATGCTTACAATGAATGTTTCAATGGGTGTGGTAAGATACGTATAAATGATAGTGGGGTCATATCACAACTTCCACTGAGAAAGTTGTTCAACACTTTCAAATGGTAGCTAGTGAGTATGATTATATGTTAGGAAACCAGATCAGGTATTCATGAATATTCTTATAGAAAACAAGGGAGAGGAAAATATCCCTTCTCCCACACATGAATCCATTTAGAATATTTAGATATAAGGAGGAAATGATTGGGATTATATACCCTCTTATGTAAAAAACATCTGTAATTATATTTTATAAATCATTAAATTTTAGGCCTACATTAATGAACAAACATCTATAAAGTTTCACTATTACACAAATTTTTTTATTAAATATATTTTCTTTTAATCATTTTATTTCATTGATTTGTGGCATTGTCCAGAATAATGAGTTTAAATGAACTCTGTAAAATTGTTAAAATATTATATACACATTATAACCTAGAAATTAAATTGGAAGGAATAAATATGAATAACTTATTTATTAAATAAATATAAAGGTCCAACTCAATATCAATGTGGTAATAAGTTCATTAAAAATGATCATTTTTTTAAGAAATTCATTTTATTATTCAAAAATATGTTTTCTTCATAAATGATTTCTCATCCTTTTATGAGTGAATATTAATTGCATAATGTTTTAAAAAATTTATATAAAAAAATTGATTTCATTTTTTAATTCATATTTATAAATTATCTTAAATTGAATTTTGTAGAATTTTAAAAATACATTTATTTTCATGGAATAATTGAAAATATAGTCATTAATGAAACTTTTAAATTTTTTTCAATGTTTTTACATGATCAAATTATGTCGTATACAATTTGATTACATAATGATTTAAAATAATAAAATTATGGTTCTTTAAGACAGTTTTATACATTAATTTAGAATAAAATCATTTTATATTTTTAAAGGACATTTTTCTAAAAAAAAATATTTTTAGTGGGTTTTCATAGTTTTATTTTAAATTAAATTGTGAATATATATATGTATATATTTAATTTGAAAAAATGGATTCCACATTTTGAATCAATGGTTCTAAATTTATTAAATAGTTCACTCTTATTTTTCCTCAATATGAATAGTAAACTTAATAATTTTTATTACCATGGAAAAGGGTTAATTAAATTATTGACTATAAAATGTAAATATTAAGGGCTAGAAAATAACACTAACAGATGACCCAATTTTTTTTGTATGAGTAATATTAATCCATAACAATCTTATGTTCGATGATATTCCTGATTATTGAATCGAATGAGACTATAACTATTATAAAATTTAATTTGAATAACCATCAAATATATAACATTCATGTCATTAGTGATTATATAATTTTTATATAGGTTTATTAGGAGAAAATATTAGACTAAATATTGTATTTTATAATATAAAATATTTATCTTCAACATGGTACATTATTTATTATTTTTTTAATTAAATATTCACATTAAAGGAATATATAAAATGGATGAATTTATTATTAAATTAAAAGAAATCTCAAATAAATTATATTAACAATATTAAATGTAATATAATTATATATATTAAAGAATTTACATGAATTATATAGATTAAAATAACATTTTTGGGATATAACAATACATTTTGATTGATTTTGACACTTTTTCTTAATATTCCTTTTATAGATCAATGTAGTTAATATTATTAAAATTTTCATTAATGATATTTACGTGATTTATATTTTTGTTAATTATTTGAAACTAATTAAAATAATTTAAAATTAAAAAGTTATTATTGTACTGTCTAAATTGTCATAAATTGGCCATTTATGGTCAAATTGACAACATATATGTTAAAAATTACATCTTTTTCTTATTGAAAAATTAAATATTATGGTAAGAATTAAAATTGGTTTTGTAACGGTAAATGAAAAAATGCTTAAAATGACTCCAAAACATTCCAAAACTATTATGAATTATTATATTGCCGATTATATTATCTAATAATAATATATATATACGTTTTGTGATATTTAAAAAGAATATATGTATATTATAATTAAATCTTTTCAGAAATTCCAAAAACTACCCCTCGCATAAATAATAAATGGAAACCTCCTCCCTCATATATTTAAAATGCATAGGATTAATAAAGATCATCTATAACCTTTAAATTCAACTTATAAAAATCAATATAATCATTATAGATGTGATGGTATTATTGAAATAAAATCAATAGAGCCTTTTAGAGGAGATCTAAAGGAGACATTTCAATGAATAATTAATCGCTCGAATCAATCAAATTATTTTTCTACTGTTTATTACATCCTATAAATATATAATGTTTTTCCTAACATAAAACGTCATATTAATAAATATATTGAAAATTTAGTGTTATTAAAAATCCATTATGAACCATCTTTCCCATCAAACAATAAGTGAAGGTATTGCTCTTGTATATAAATGGCCTGATATATCCACATAAGGATAAAATTAATTTTTAATAACTGTGACTTATTGATGGGTATTAAGATGGTTTCAATCAATATAATTGATATATTTGATATAATAATTATCATAAAAAAATTAATTACTATTAAACATTCTATCATTCAATTATTAAAAAACTAAAATTGTGTTCATGCGTAAATAAAGCCTACCATATGCATGAATGATGTAATTCATTTTTTATTTATATTTTCCATGAATGATTATAAATAGGTATATGATTATTATATATTATTTTTATAACATTATTACTAATATTGATGTTATTATAAAAATATCAAATTATAAGGACCAAGAATATATAAACAAAGCATGGATGAAAAACAAAGTAGTAATTACCTAGAAAAGTAATTTTAATACAAAAATTTAATAAATAGGTGATGAAATCTTATAAAAAAATAGTATATTGTATGCATGATTTATGGTTATATATAAAATCATAAATAAATCTATATTATATTTAAATGATATTTGGCCATGAATGAAGAAATGCAACACTTGAGGCAACTGATTTCTTAACTTATTTTCTATTAACTGTGTCAAAATCCTATTTGATTTATTATGTCATGATATTTTTTTAAATGGGATATTTATTATATTTTATTTTATTTATACTTTCTTTTTGATTTATATAGGATAAAAATGATATATTCATTTGATTCACACTTTCTCTAATGATATGATATTTGTACGACACTTCTTCTCAATTTTCATTTGTTGAGGCTTATTATCATGTTATAAACCAATTTTATTTTATGAGGTGTATATTTATACACTAATATATTTTATAATTAATTTAATATTCCTCATGAAATATAATGTTTTTAATAATGTTATTCTTTCCTGGGGAAAACAATTCAACTAGTTAGACATTTGTAAGGGTTTATTTTACAATATTATAAATATTTGGGATTATTTAAATTAAAGTCTCTAATAGGGAATATTTATCAGAAATATATATTTATTCTAAATATTATTTTGTTAATATTATCCTAAAATTGTTTAATGAAATTGTTATCCATATTTTTATTTTTACTAGATGGTTTTAGTTGAATATTAATTTCAATATTAGGTACATTTTTAATTTAATAAAACACCAAAGAAAATTTTTAACCAAATAAAACATAATGGATTTTCCTGTCATCATGATTTATTTTTGGAAGGTTTCATTGTATATAAGAAAAAATGGATCATTTCATGGAATTTGTTTTCTTTCAAATGGTGGCATTCAAAGAAATTATTTTTTAAAATTGGAAAACATGTCTTCCAAAGGAATTATTTTAAATTATCTTTTAAAATATTTATCAAAATATATATACCATATTTGATGTTGGAAATAGTTTACTCATTGCATTATAAAATTATAAAATGATTATTATTTTTCTGGAGGGTTTATACTTTTTATTAAATGATGTGTATGAATTATGTTACTTTTCTATGTGTTATGAAATAATTAAATTTTTAAGAAACCAATTTCTTGTCATAGGGTCTCATATGGTGATTGACTTATGTTCTTATTGAACAAATATTTATTGTTTTAATTATGTTATAGGAGTGCCCTATATCTCCCTACAATGTAATGGGTAATTTTTTGTATCTCATTACATAGATAGAGAAGGAATGGGGAATGATCTATATTAAATAAGATAGGACTGGAATGGGGTTTGAACCTCGATAAAAAAGATAGGGCACAAATGTGGAGTGAAAACAGATCATTATAGGATTTCCCCCTTTATTGGTCACAGTAGTGAGCTTGAATAATAATGAATTGTTTGTCTAGTCTTATTTGCATTCCAAAATTTCCATGTCTTATTCAAAAGTTATTATCTCATGCCTCATGTTATTTTATTATTAATGTCTTATTAAATGGAAATATTTTTTCCATGACTTCATATTATAATATTATTTATGTTGGTTATAATTTTCATATGTTATGATAGTTTTATTATACCCATATTCTGATTTTCTATTCATATCTTCCTCATTTAACATTACTAAGAATATGGGATCAATATTTTAAAAAGTTTCTTTTCCCCATGATTTGATGACTGTTTTTAAGTATGATATATCAAAAAGGGTCTTAGGTGTGATGGAATAAAGAGTAAACAATGTATCTATTTTATATATGGGTTTTTTAATGTTTCCATGTTTCCAAATTCACATTACCAATTCAATTATAAACAGTAATTTTTCATATAATGAATATTCATATAAAAATATGAAATATCTATGTATAGAATGTATGGAAAATTATTATTTGTTTCAAATGAAATATAATTTATCCATTATAAACAATAGTAATAAAACCATATTAAAAACCTATGGATAAGTCTATGAATATTATAAAATATAAGAATATTGGTATTGATCATGAATAACCTTGATTTAGAACCACTTTTGAATGTAAATATATTATATAATTCTAGACCGACACATGATTTTAATTATAATGTATATTCTATGGGTATGGCCATATCACATCAAATTTATATGTTGATTTTGTTGTTAAAACTCATAATATAATGATGGTATCATATGATGTTTATAATTCTACTCCGGTTGAAGTATGTGATAAATTTTCTCCTTCAAATTTAAATATTATTATGTTTATAGATTTTTTTTTATTATTGGAATGGATTAGAATTATCTACATGGAGCTCATATCATATTTTTAGGACGGGAGGTAAAATTTCAAATTTTTAATGAACATATGATCATCTACTGATGAAAGAATTAATATGAAAATCAAACAAAAATTAACTACATCATAAATGTCACAATTCCTATACAGTATGGTTATCTATATTATACAGTTGGGGAGAAACTCAAATTCAAGGATACACATTTTTTAGAAGAGTTTATTTTTGACTTTATTGAAGAATTTTATGGTCTTCCACTATATCATGATGTTTATTTTTCAATAGAAATCATACATGGTGCTGTAAATATTTTATGGAATCCTTATATAATGTCCTCAATTTAGTTTTATGAAATAAAAAATTAAATCCATGATAATATTGATAAGGGATTTATATGACCTATTATGTCGCGTTAGGGTGTACCAGTTCAAAATGTAAAAAAGAATGATATATCAATGTGACTATTCTTTGACATTAATAAAATTGGCAAGATCACTATTGAGAACCAGGATCCTTTAACCCATATTGATGTCTTATTTAAGAAACTACATAGAGCTCTATAGTTTGGAATGATTAAACATAATTCATGATATCCTGATATAAAAGTCAATAAAGAGGATATAACCTACCAGAAAATATTGGAAAAAATCCTATTTAAATAGTTTTAATCATGGGTATATCCCCCAAAACATTTCATATAGGATGTAATAATGGTTTTGGGGGTTTTTGTCTTATCTAAAATTGGTATAAACATATTCCAATGATTTTTGGAAACTGTTAATATATGTGGGATATACCAATATATTTCAAACCATTGTTATACATAATATTAAATACATATCCCAACAGTTTTCTGAACCATTGGTATAAGAAATTAAAAAAAATCAATGGTTGTGGTCCTTATACCCATGATTTATATTTCAACAACCTAACCACTAAGCTATAATTATTTTTCAAAACAAGATATGATATATATATATATATATATTTGTAATTTTTTTATGTATTCATTTTTATTTGATTAAATAATTTTTTAAAAATCATAATCAATATACCCATAGTTTTGAAAACCATTAGTATGGGTATTTGTTATTTGGAAACTATACCAATGGTTTTGGAAAACCTTGTTACGTAAAGGACGGTAAATAGAATATATTACAAGGGTTTTACAAAACAGTTGGTATAGAATCATATATTGTAATCTATACGAATTATTTTTCTAAAATTGATGGTATTTATATGACTTATAGCAATGGGTTTTAAAAACCATTTGTATAGGGTTATATTATGGTAACTATACCAACGGTTTGGTCAAACATTTGGTATGGGGTCATTTTAAGGGACCTATTCTAACATTTTGGTGAAAACCATTGGTATAGGTATAGTTTATAGTATTGGGATAATTAATACCAAAAATGAGCTATATGAATTTATATTGATTCTCTTTTGCGTTAAAAATTAATCTTTGTGAATTTAATGAAAAGTGTGTTTAGAGACAATCTTGATCAGTTTGTGGTAGTCTTTATAGATGATTTTATTTTTTATTAAAATAATATATATGAAATTGAGGATCACTTGAGGATTGTGATAAAGACCCTGCGGATGGAGAGTCATTCTCAAAGATTGAGCATGTTAGAATTTTTTCTATGAAAGGTTCTATTTTTTGGGTCATGTAATCTCAATTTTGGTAATATTAGTAGATTATTCCAAGGTTGAAGATATTATGAAAACACATTGACCAACTACTCTAACTTAAATAAATTATTTTCATTAGTTTGATGAATATTATCGATTTTCTATTATGTGTTCCAAAAAAATATCAAATCCCCTCACAATGTTGACTTGGAAAGATGTTATGTTCATATAGATATAGAAATGTAAGTACAATATCATGGAGCTAAAAAGAACAATGGATAGGGAAACTATTCTCTTGAAAGCCTATAGTAGAGAAGTGTGTGTGATATATAGTGTTGAATTAAACAATGTACTATGATTTCTTTCTCATACCAAATGATATGGCGAAGGATTACACATCATGAAAAATGTTGTATTATGGTAAAAATTACACCAGTCATGATTTTGATTTAGATGTGGTAATTTTTTAATTAATGATAAAGGTGTATTATCTTAATGGTGAAATATATTACATATACCCTAATAAGAAATCTATAAATTATATTTTCACTCACAATGAGTTTAACATGTTCCAAAAAATATGGTTGGAGATTAATAATGATTATTACTACTATATAAATTACTACCCTAGGAAAGAAAACAAGGTGTAAGATTCTTTTTTGTGAAAATATCATGATAACTTATATATATTGAGGATCATCAAAGATCCATCATTTATGTATTTAGAAATAATGTAAATTGAAATATTAAAGGAAGGGGAGATAAATTATATTTCTTAATTGATTGTTCAACCATATTTTAATTTGAAAAATAATGATATTCATAGAGAAGATGTTGAGCTACAAAAGGTGGAAATAAATGTTGTCAAGTTAAATATTAATTTTTATGGAATAATATGGTATACAAATCCTTTTTTATTCCAAAAAAATAAAATATTTGAAGAATTGTCTATTGGATGAGGCTCATATAAGATCATTTTATAATCATATAAGAATATAAAATATGTATAGTGATTTGAAAGAGTATTTCTAGTGGGATGGAATGAAGGGTGATATTGCATAGAATATTTCTTGATTCCTATATTTCAAAAAATTTAAGAGAGTTACTAGGAACATTAATAGTATGTTTCTACCATTAACCATACCTGAATTTTAATTGGAAAGCATCACCCTAGATTTCTTCATAAGACTACCCAAAACATATAAAGGACATTATGAAAATGGTATGTAGTTGATCACCTAATGAAGTAATATGTAATATACTTAGTGTAATTATTAATTGGGGATTATATTTCATCGGAAGAATAACAAATAGGGATTCTATATCATAGAGAATATGTTCACTAAAAGAAGACCACTAAACTAGTTTATGATATTGCACAAAAATTATCACTTTATAGAAGCCACATGGTAACTGGAAGATGTGATGAGGTAGAGTTGTAAACATCTGTAAGTATCTAAGTGTTAAATTTTGAGGGAAAATTAATTTTAGGTGGGATATAATGTAACACCCTAATACTTTTATGAAATATATTTTTTAAATAATTTTAATTCTTCGATATATTACACTACACTCTAAAGTGAGTCTAAACAAACTATATAACATTATTAAAATATTATATGTTAGTAACTAAGTAGCTAAGAAATTGGAGGGAATGAATCATAATAATTAATTGGTGAAATAAGTATATTTTTATATCTCAATATTTATATATTTATATATTCTTAGAAAATCAAATTTTTTATGAATCAAATTTTATTCCCAAAAATATGTTTTCCTCAAAAATGAGTTTTTATTATTTTTATGAGTGAATAATATTTTTATAATTTCAAGAACATTTATTTTTTAAAAATAATTTTATTTTTCAATTCATCAAATTAAACGTAACATAAAATTCTTTTTTTTTATTTTTTGATCAAAAGATTATTTTACAAGGAATAGTTAAAAAACTAATATTTATTAAAAATGTATTTCTAAATGAATTTTTTTTACAGGGTACATTTTTTTGGATAATATTTAAATGTAAATTAAAGAAATTTTTTTTAAGTAATCCAATTTTCATTCTGTAAGTTTATTTTATACATAATTTTAGTATAGAATCATTTTATATTTTTAAAAGTAATTTTTAATTTTTTTTTCATTCCATTTTGATGGTTTTATTTTAAATTAAATAATCTTTAATATTTTTGTTTTTATTTTTGAATTATATTTTCATTATTTGGATTTATTGGTTCTAAATTCAATAAATATTCTTCTTTTATATTTTTTCAATATCAATATTAACCTTAGTAAATTTTGTTACAATAGTAAATTATATATATTCTAATTAATGGTACAGATAAAATTATAAAATGTGTAAAATAACCCTAAAATAGACCCAATTTTTTTTGAATGATTAATATTCAACCATATTTATTCGAGGATCAATTATTTTAACATTTATGTTCAGTTGGATGATATTATGAAAATTGTAATATTTTATATAAAGAAAAGTCAATTATGTCATGTTCATTATTTTAATAACTATAAAATTTATAATATAGGATAATCATACGAAAATGATTGAATATAAATAGTATTATGAAATATAAAATATTAATTTTAAGTATGGAAATTTATTTATAATTTTTTGTAATTAATAAATTACCCAATATTCATACAGAAATATGATATAGTAATTACTCAAATAAAGATATCAAATAAATAAAATTAAATATATTTAAATGAATAAAATATTAGATTTTTAAGAAGATACAAAATTTTTAATATGAACATTAAATTTTAGGGATATAATAAAATTTTTTGTTTTCATTTCATATTTTTTAATGATATTTCTCTTAAAAAAAAATTTGGCAATAACATTAAAATTGACATTAATGATATTTTATGGTGTTAATATTTTATTAATTTTTTAAAAAATACTAAAAATCATTAAAAATAAAAATTGACTATGATATGGTCTAATATATCATCAATTTTTCATTTTTAGTCCAATTGACACAAGTTATGTAAAAATTACAATGTTTTAAAATTCAAAACCATCATACAATACTTAAAATTAACAACTGTTAACTAAGTCTTAATCAAAATGATACGGATTAAAATAACAAAAATAATGTATAAAATATATTTATTGAAGATATTACAGCTGTATAATATATTATATTTTAATCCATATCCCTTTGGTGGTATTTGGATATAAAATTAATTTATAATAATTTAATTTTTTAAGAAATTCCAAAATTGACCCTCACCTCAATTTTAAAAGAGAACCACCTTCGAGAATTATTCAAACAATTTTGGATTGTTATAAATTTACCATAACCATTTTAAAACTCATATAAAAATTCCTATATTAATTCTAGATGTTCTGGTCATCTGAACAGACAAACCCCAAATCCCAATAGTGAATATCTAAATGATACATTTCAAAGAAGATGTAATTACTATAACTTATCACATTCATTAAATAATATTTTTTTCCTTATATTAATATATGATTTTTATAACTAAAAAATAATTTTATTACCCTAAATATGATTAAATGTTATTATTAGGAAAACAAAATTATACACCCTCATTTTGACTAAACAAGATGTGAAAGTATTGCTCACACTTATATAGGACATTCCTTCTCTATGTTGCATTACAATTCATTTTTTTTTTGAAAAAATATTATATGGATGAGTATTATGATGTTTTTAATGATTATATATAATATATATGATATATGTAATATAATAATTATTAAGTAAATATTATTTATTATTTATATTTATTGGATTCCATAAACCGAAAAATGAAAATAATGTTCATGCGGACGAATGACCTACCATCTCCTTGAATAGTGAAATTAATTATTATATTTATACATTCTATGAATTATTATAAATAAGGGTATAATTATTATATATTATATTTTTCCATGATTAAAATAACATAAATTATAAAAAAATTATGAAAGTATAATTACAGAGACTTCTAAACTAATGAATTCTTGAAAAATCGAGCATTTATCTCCAAAACAGTGATTTTAATAAGAAAAATATTAATAAACGGATGACGATATTTTATAAAATAATAATAGATTGTATAAAATAATTAATTTAATTGGGTAGATTTATAATAAATACATACTAATTATACAGGATGATTTTACTTGATGTAAAAAAGGAATGACATGAGGTAAGGTATTTCATAACTCAATTTCCATTAATTGAGTAGGACTTGTATTTCATGGATTATGTCATGCTATAATTTTTTATGAATTCAATTTCTATGATAATATGTTCTATTTTTACTAGTTTTATATGCATTTATAGTGGATATTAAATATATATACATTTTAATAATGATGAATCCAATGATAAGGCCTCTATGGGACTTCATCTCAATTTTATTTCATTCAATAATACTTGTATATTATGAACCTATAATATTTAATCAGGTGTATATAAAACTCCTTCAACATGGTATATCAGGAATATATTTTTTCTGAAGAGATTTTTTTTTTATTAATTTATTATTACATGGGAAAATTATTCTCCTCATTACAATGTGGTAAGAGATTATTTCGCAATCTCATAATTAATTGCGATTGTTTAAAATTTAGTCTCCATCAAGTAATATTTATCTTCCATATTTACTTTTCCTAAATGTTATGGTTTTTATTTCTATCCTATAGATTTTTAAATGTATTTTTATACATGAGTTAATTATTTCAAAAAAAATTTGTTAATTTTTTTCATTTTCTAAATGTAGAAATTTGGGACATTTTAGACAAAATAGTATAGAATGGGGTTTTTAACATATACGGAATAATAGGAATTTCCTTCCATCATGATGGCATAATTATTTAAATAATCATATAAAATATTAAATTATAACATTAAAAAAAATTGTATCCTCTTAAATTTCATTTTTTAATTGTATTCAAAATAGAAATGATATTTTACATAATAATTAATTCAAGTGAGCATTCAAAATAATTTTCCACCTAATATAACATTAATAGATGTTACATTAATTATACTGGGGAGATAATATGGGGATACCATCATTATTATTTCTCTAGATGGTTTAATTTTATGATTGAAAGATACTTATGAATTCTATCAATTTTCCATAGGCTGTGAAATGATAAAAATGCTATGAAACCTCATTCTGTTCATGTGGCCTAATATAATGAATGATTTAAATTATTGTGCAATACATATCTATGGTTTTCAATGTGTGAATGGTGGGGACCATATCACTATCTAATGCATTGGTTAATGATTTATATCTCATGATAAAGGTTTTTTTATAGGAGAGAGTGAAACCAATTTTGTATGGTAAAAATCGAATAGGGAGTGAACCTGGTTTAGTATGATTGGGCTGGATTGGGAAGTGTACCAATTTTTTTTTTGAAATTTGTCTACTATGATTTTTTTGGCAGTGAACCTTGACCAATACAGAATTTATTTTCTATGATTACATTCATGAAAAAAATTCCACATCTATTACAGTGTTATTTTTTATGCATCTTATTGTTTCATGATTTATATCTTATGAACTACCTATATTTATTTAACAACACATGATAATGATATTTGATACACTGGGTATAGTTTTCAATTGTTATGTTCATATTATTATACTATTATTCTAATGTTATGATTGATATCTCTCTTGATTACACTTATTGATTATCTGAGCTCACCCTTTTCATATGTTTATTTTCCCCATGATATTATGAAATATAGTAATAAAGATATGATATAAAGAGACCTAGTTAGGATGGAGTAAGAGAGTGATATGGATATTTTATAAACCATTTGTTTATGATTGGAATTTCTCAAAGACACTAGTACTATACAATGGTGTTATTTAATTGTTATATTATTTAATTAATATTCATATAAAAGGATGTAATGTGTACATAAGAAAAGTATTATATGTTATAGTCACTAAATTATAGAAATAAAAAAAAGTGATATGTAGGCATATTCTGGCACTAGTATAGATACATAGACATGGACATATCCATATCCCCAAATCTATTCTAGAATATCACTATGATTAGTATGAAAATAGTGATTATATGGATCAAGTAAATATTCTTTATCCCATATCATAAGAGTATTGTCATATTATTGTAATGGAGGAGGCACTGGTCTAATCACATATCCCAATTTTATTAGGGGATCACCAGCTCATTTTGGATATTTTCATGGGATAGGGGAAGATTCCCAAAGCGAAAGATCATTGTAATACTCCAATGTCACAAGATCGAGCTCATACACCGGATTTAAATGAGGATTTCTAGATAAATATAGAAATAAATATAAATAATTAAATATCTCTTCCAATGTTGATACAAGGAATATTCTATTAGCTTATTAAATCTAAGATAATATCCTTCAACCGATGAACAACTACACTGGTATCCCTATGAGGCTATAAATGTGGAGGCTCATATCGCTTCTCCAACTTTGGAGGGTTGATGGTATATTCCAATGGGGAAAGTATATTTAAATCCAAATCATAACCCAACATGAACCAAGATTAATGGACATATTCAAGAAACCACACATATGAAGGATCGTAAGACTATTAATTACAAAAAGGACCACTGGCATACTCTTGAAGCTTCTTAGTAGTGGGATCATATCCTTATTGAATGATAATATTATCAAAAAATTACAACAACCATCCAATAGTAGTATCATATCCATACCCAACCCTATAAAAAGTTCGACATATTTCAACCATGATGCAGAGTGAGGTTCATATCCCTGGTCTTCTTAATTTCTATGTCCTTGATGTTATTTGACACAAATATACAGCTCCTTAAGGTTTTTTCAACACTATAACCTATAAATATTTCTATCATTACATAGATAGTCATTCCTGGGATAGTTATTAGATGGATCACATGGCCTACACTACTGACCTCATCTATAGTCAATCTACCATGGTGATATCTCTCTTGGACAAGGATATCATCCCCTTTTCAAGAATACTTCTATAGAGAGGTGATAAAAATATCAAAAGAATTATATATAGTGGTTCATGAAACACTGGTGTATAACTTAAATATTTACCTATAAACTATCTATAGTACTTCCCCATCGTCAATAGGTGACATAGAGAAGCATTATCTATGGTTTGAGTAGGTGTAGGTATATAATTATGGTGATTAATAGGGTTACATTGATAAATTTGATGACAATTAGATAAAAAATCACCCCAACCATGTTTTGTCCAAAACCACATCCAAATATGAGATCCAAGATAAGATAGATATGTAGTAGATGACTTAAATATTATAGAACATATGAGAGAATCACTAATGGTTAAGATATTGTCACCTCCCTTTTCAAGGAAATGATGATAACATCTAGAGAATAAATACACACATATGTAAACTAGGTATGGACACATTATCTATGGACCAAAAGTTAGATATGGAAGATCATGACCAACACCTATAACATGGTTTCCATTGTATCATAATTAGTATTCGTTTAATTCCTTCCAATCCCCTATTAGATGTATGTATTTGATGATGGGACAAATATTGATTATTTCACATCACTATGTCCCCAGAATAGTGAAACTGATATATATGACATCCTGTAGTGCTATAGCCACAATATTAATCAGGTTACCAGGTGATTCATGTGATAGATAATCAATACACACATATTACCCCATTTTAGAGATGCGAAGACATCATGAATAAATGAAATGGGCTACCAATAGACTCCAAATATAGTCCCTTTGAAAATATTATAATGAATTTTAGACAATGAATCTAAATTCATATATTACCCAATATCTTACCATTGAAAATTAATCCAATAATATAAAATCATTTAATGTATCTCATACAATAAAATAATTTTTCCAAAAAAAATTGATCAAAATATTGTCCTTTAAAGTATCCCTTGAGTATAGAAACAATCCCATAGGTCTTGGGTCAAATCCTCCACCTCCACGACCAATCGTCTTAACAATACCTAAGAGGATCCATGATATATCACCATAATCATAAAACCAACCCCATATCATAAAAATGTGGTATGTTTTTCTCAAAAACCAACACCTTATTCATAAAACCAATATAGGGTCTTGGAGAAATTATCAACTGTTCTAGATCATCCCCATTCCACTTGGATAGGGGCATATATATATCAATTCAGGTATTAGGATTCAGTATATCCTCAATGAATATAATAAAATCCCTAACAATAGGATATTAATTTTCTAATAATTTCCCAAAATCATCCACACACAATAGGTTGGGTGGTATTTTTATCAATATCATCACATCAAAAGGAAACATAAATTTCCATTCGTGGATATAAAAATTGTAATTGAGTATCCCACCTATTCATCCCACCATGGAACACAACTAGGCTACTTGGGTATTGTTTTGAAAGCATAGTAAAACAAAATTGAGGTAACTAATAATATACTAAGATATCTTGAAAAGATTATTAACAAAATAAAACCATCAAAGCCTCATAATAAAAATAAATAAATATATATAGTGGTTAGAAACATGAGCCTGACACAACCATTAATAGAATAGTAAGAGGTGTATAATGACCCAACTGCATGGAGAGTAATTAGAAAAATAACATTTCCTAATACACCAAATTGAATGTTGTGACCAGAAATATATCAAATTATGTATACCACTAATTAAAATAAATTGGTCACAATGTTGACAACATAACTCCTATGTTAAGAAATCTGGATACAAAAAAGATAGGATTCACATACACAGATTCAAATAAAGATCCAAAACATGGATCCGATAAATGATTAAATACCACCTCTATGGTGGAACACCAATAAGGTTAAAAGGAACGGTTTGGATAAATCCCACTAACAACCTATAGGATCCTAAATTTCATCCATAGAGTAACAAAAATTATAGTTTGTGAATTATATATAAAATCACATACAGCTCAGCGAGCAACAACTTAAAAGAAACATTCCCACTGGGTATCATCTACATATTGAATCAAACATCCCTCCTCCACCATATAATTTTTCAGGTAATATTACAATAAGTTATTACTCTAAGTGTAAGGTTCATTCTATATCCCATGAGTCATTGTACAAAAATTAAGAAGTTGAAGATCATCACTACCTTCCTCTATTACAGTATCATCCACTCCCCTATCAAGGTGATCATTCAATCATATCATGAATTAAGAATCATTGGGATATGAAAATGGATCCACCTCATCAAGAATCCCCCACTCCCTATAGACATATGTTATCCATGTATTAGAACCTTTAAATATCCTCAATAGATTGAATCCCTAGCTTCCCAAATTATATCTGTGTACAGGAGGCATAAACCCATTTATCCCATGAAGAATCCATATCCTTAATATGTGTATGAAACATATCCCACACCCAATTTTAGAAATACTACCTTATCAACCATTGATAGTTTTGCAGATAGGGAAAATAATATCACACACTTCCTTTCCAAATGAAACCCAACGATGTTCCATTAAGGTCCCTTGAGGATGACATAACTAATTTATTTTTGTGAAAAATATGATAAGGATGACCTATGGTTGGTATAGTAGAATTCGAGTATAATGTATTATGTGATTATAAGACCTTAATCATTAATTAATTTATTATTTGAGATCCATGTTAAGATAAAGGGGAATTTTTGAATGCACAAATTGGAAACAACATTATTTTGATAGAGTTTGTGCTTATTTCCTTGATGGAAAGGTTTTGCTAATTCACTCAGAATCATTTTCTCACAATAGAAATTACTATAACTCTGTAATTATAATTTTAGTGATGATCTAGAAAAACATCTTGTACCAATGAGGTTTTATGGGGTATTCAATGATTTTGTAGATATAGAAAAATGACTATAAAATTCCATTCAATGAATCTAGGAAAAACCATAGTCTATGCCATTTACCTCATAATATAACATGGTAAGTAATAAACTATCCATGTGACCCTCAAACTAGTATATGTGACCATTAAAGAACCCATGAAATCCCATATTTATCAAGAACCACCAATCGAGTAGAACCTAGAAGAAAATCACCATTGACCATATGAAAAAACAGATAACAGTTTCTCATATTTAAAGGAATGATTGAATAAATCATTATACATTAAAGTTGAGATGGTCCCCATTTATATCATTATATTCCCATAAAATTTTCCAGTTAATCTATTAGGGGCCAAAAAACCCATTGTGTTCACCCTCACATATGGTCCGGATGAAATCCCATTTCATAGAAGGTAGGACCACACCAACCATGATAATTTTTTTTCAAATAAGTCCCCCTATAAATGGTTGATTCTAGAATGTTGACGCTAGAGAAATATCCATCTTAGATCACTTGTATAATGATTATCATACCAAAATAACTGAGTGACTGAAAATATGTTCAGGTTTGGAATGAAATGATGTTCAATAACTGGATTACAGAAATCATAGTTGACTGAGATAATACAACCATAAGATAACCACTTCAGAAAGAAAAAAACATGTACTGAGGAATGAATAATCAAATAAACATCTATATGGAATAAGTATCTATATAAAATAAGAATATACACAAGGGAATGATTCATATTGAGGTCCCACACAAGATCAGAGTCTGGAAGACTTATTTCCTTCAACATTCATAGAACATGCACTTTCCAACCAAATCAAACCCTCATCGAATGAAGATATAATGGTTTTTTTCTAATAAAGTAAGTCACTATACATATAAACTCTCTAATGATTAATATTTCTATGAGTGTGTGTTCCATATAGCTACTAGGGGAGCTATAAGTTGATGACAAAGTGTGTGAAGATATAAACCATGACACAAGCATGGTCAAACCCATTATTTCTAACACATTCATGAAAGAAAATATATATGATGTCATGAACCATAGGTGGAAACTTAAGAAATAACTATATAATAATTCATTTTCATTTGATCACTACAGTGTTAAATTAAGACTCGTTATATTACAAAACTGAATGGAGGGGTGTGATTATTTGATCTGGATATACATAGGTGATGGAGAGTGTGAATTATTCCACTTGCACCTGATACTCCTCCAACATCTACTCATGATCCAAGACCAAAAAAATAAAACACAAAAACTCATTATCCATAAAATTCGGATAAATCATCATGATTGTAATTATATACCCATTACAATAAATAATGAAATTTGGAAATATTTGGTGGTTATTCTATCCAAACTCTCAATCTAGGATTATCTATATCTTTCAAAATAACTCTTTGAGGCACTTATCATGGACCTCAATATCCCTTATAATTTCATAATAGTAGTTCATATAGATTAGGATTATTGAGTGTATAATATTCAATAGAAATTTGATATAACCTTTTTATTCAAAAAATAAGATAAGGATGAAGTTATCATGGGGAAAATTAGTCCCCTATATGATTGAAGAAAACAAAAAGATATTTGACATCTTAAATGATCTAGTTGATAATGGATCCGAGATCAAAATCATCCCAGTTATGACACTTAGAAAATAGGGCTATAAAAATGTATATTTATATCTTGTAAAGCTAACCATTTTTGTAACACCCTAAGATTTTGTGAAATGTTTTTTTCAATTTAATTTATTATTTTTGGATATTTTTAATTTAAAACAATACAAAATATAAATTTTCTATACAATAAACACTATGTTTGGATTCTATTATATTAAACCCCAAGATAATTTTTTTGCAACATGCAACACCTCCATATATTTTTGTATACACAACACATTCCATGGGTTGTGTTTCACACAAGTATAAGTTCCTTTCATAGCATGCATTACACCCAAGAATGTGTTTTAACGAACAATAGTATATTATGAAAATATAAGGATTTAATATAGTAATATATAATCTAAATGTTAATTTAGTGGTTAATAATTGTATTAAATAATGTAATAAAATATAATGTTTATGATATAAATTCTTTGGTTTCAAATTAATTAGAATTGAAAATATATACCAATTGATAATAAAGAATATATATTTATTTTTATGCTCCCAATTATGTTTTATTTTAATAAATTAAATTAATAGAAATAATTTAATGAATCTAATGAAATATATCTGTTATATATTAAATAAAAAATTATTTATATTTATCCAAAAGATATTAAAGGCTTAATATATGAACAGACATAATTTTACATATAAAACCCTATATTTTTCAAAATAGTAATTTAACTGCCTTTTAATGGAGGAAATATTTTAAATATAACATTTGACACTTTTAGAATTATAATAATAATAAAAAAATTCACATTGGGATACAACATTTTACTTTGGATGAATTTATGGTATTTTTCTATGAAACATCATTTTTGAATGAATAGTGAAAAAATTCTTTATTTTAGTTCAAAAATGAATTTTCATATACATTATTTATATAGTTAAATTATATGTTAAATTGGGTTTAAAGTATAATTAATTAAATCCTATATCATTAAAACCATTATAATTTATTTGAATTAATTTCACATTGATACTAGATATAAAATCAATTTAAACATTTGAACATTTTACTTTAAAAGCCCCCCTTTTCATTTTTTTTTCTACCAGATTATTTTTAAATATAATTTTCCTTATTATGTAAATTGAATTAATTAAAATAGATTGGAATTTTCAAATAAAATGTTTTATATTTTTTGTGTGGATAATTTCAATTTTATGTGTAAAAATGTTTCCATGCTAAAAAAACATTTACCCCGGTATAGGTAAAATAAAATCATATCAATGTAAAAAAGGGTAATGTGTTAAACTACCTAAAAATTAAAAACATTAACATTTTTTTGTGATTTGGGTAAAAAATGTCCATGATCCTCAGTATTATTCAATAAAAAAATTGGTTGAATTTAATTCCACCTCAAAATGCTTGTTTTTAAATATAAAATATTCTTTATTTTATTACATAAACCCACCTCTACTCAAGTATAAATACTACTCCTCACTACACAATTACTACCAAAAAAATCCCCTTGTGTCCTTTAATATATAACCAAAACTCTCCACCTCCATGTAACCACGTTTATGTGATTCTAGTATCACTAAATGAAAACTACCAAGGTCCTCAACGGTCTCAAAAGGAGGTGATTTTCAAGAAGAAATTATCTCGATGTACTTATATTATATTTTTTTCTAAATTATACTCACTTATATCATACATAAATGAATTATAAATCCATAATCATGTATATAGTTGTCCTTTTCTATTGTATTATATCATATAAATTTCCTTTCTCATATATTCTGATTCAACGAAACACAATTATTGCCCATGTTATGCTAGTTCATCAGCTCTATGAAGAATGATATTTGTTCATTTTTCATTACATCCTTTATGGTTAGTATTAAAAATATTTTTCTTGTTAAATGGGACTTTAATATGTAAATAATAACTTATTTCTCATTCTGGAAATAATATATACTCATAATATTAAATAAAATGAATCTAGTTCATGGTGTTTAGAAAATAGCCAAAATATTCTAAACATTTATCATTAACACTTTATCAAATGAATAAAAATCATGTATGAAATAGAAAAGATATATATGAAAATTTATAATTATATAAATAAATTAATACAATTTTATTCTACTTAGGTTGTAATAATATCAATTTAAAATAACATTCTTAATTTTACACCAATGAATCGATCATGAAACTATGAATGAATCACACCCAAAACCATGAAAACAAAAAATTATATTATTAATTAATGGGTTAAAATCTGTTATAAAATCATCATATAAGTTAATATAAATATTTATATTAATCTATATTGATTTAATAATTGTATTTAAATCATTTTATAGGAGTTTAAACAATGATACGCTAATGGAAAACATGTAGTAAGACGTTTCTTAACTCAATTTCTACTCATTGTTTTTTACACATACTTCATCCATTATGTAAGTCTATGATTATGTGTGGAATAATTTTTTATTTATTTATGTTGAAATTTTCTCTTAACAATGTTTTTATATAGTGCTTATACAGATAATCACCCCATTGAACAAATTTTACATCATTGACACGAACTTTTTATAGGAATTTCGTCTCACATTTTATTTCAATAAGATACATGACTTATACATAAATAATTAAGTTTGTGTGGTGAACATACCACCCATAAATGTATTATAGAGATTTTATACATTATGTTTTCAGAATTTATGTATCCATTTTATTATCTATATTTCATGGGCTTTTACATTTCAAAATTTATCAAGAGTATGGTAGTTTTTCCCAATTTTTCATTTTTTGAGACACTTGTATTGTTTTACACCTATATTATTTTACAATGTGTATATAATTATATTTCAAATTCCATATTCTGAGTATTCTTATTTTATTGATATTTTATTCTTCATTTACTCTTTTAAATTAATTAGGATAATGATACAAATTTTTGAAAGTGGTATAGGATTCATTGAAATGTTTTATGATTATTTTACTCAATAAATGTTATTATCAATTTCAAGGAAGAGGATTGTAATTAAATGTTTTATGTTCTAAAGAGTTTTATTTATAATATTATTTTATAAGATCTAAAATATATTTTCAAAGGAAATGTTTCTCCAAAAAAAAATTATGTTTTGGAAATCATTTTTCAATGAAAAATAATTAATATCACAATATCATTACATTCTGAGGTTGTTTATAAGTAAGTATTTACTGAAGTATATTTATAATCCATATCCATATTTGATAAAATTATTTTCATGAGTACATTTAATATTATAAAAAAATTAATGTACTTTTTAGAATTTATGAATTTTTAGTGAATGGAAGGGAATAAAACATTTGTCATTTTTCTAATGAGGAACTTTTTGACTTTTAAAAAAATAATAATGAGAAGAATGTTATTCTCAAATTATAAAACTTGAAAATATTTTTAATATATCAGGAAACCATAATTACATCAATATCCCTTTTATGATTATTTATTTATTTTCATAGAATATGTTTTCTTTTAAAGATTAAGGGAATTTCTATTAAAGATAATTTTTTTTCAAAGTAGAAAGGATATTTTCATTGAGAATGGTTTTCATGAGTTCAATCAAAAAACATTACAGTAAAAGACCATGTTATTTTCATTTAATTATTTTTTGATATGAATATGATCTAATTATACATTTATTATTTTTTCTTTTCATTATTTATGTATATGATGGACTAGTACTTATAATTTTTTTCTTTTTCATGTGTTATGCTACGATGAAGTGATTTATGAAACCCGTTTCTTTTCATGGATCATGAATCATTTTTGTTCTTGTTGGAGACATATGTCTTATTTCATTATGAGATTGTTGAGACCAATATCTACCTCCAATGAATTGGGTAATGATTTATATCACATTTTATAAACATAAACGACCTTGTCATCTAATAAGTTTAAGTAAGTAAACTATGACTACCAAGATGGTTATGGGAGTGAACCATTGCTACCAAGATGGTTATGGAAGTGAACTATGACAACCAAGATGATTATGGGAGTGTAAATGACTAAAACGATGATAATGGGGGTGACAAATGACTGCCTATATTGTTGTTGGAGTGATCCATGGCTACCATGATGATTATAGGAGGGAACCATGGTAACCATGATGGTATGAGAAGTGAACCCATACTACGAATATTGACTTGGAAGTGATTCCATAACTACTATGAAAATAATTATTTTAAGCTTATGTGTATAAGATAGTTTCATGTTTTATTTCAATTTATTCTTTCATGTATTATTTTCTTTAGTTATTTATAATTAATTTCATATGAACATATAATAATTGTTCCTTGACTCATGAATATGATATTCATATATTAAGGGTATGGAATTAAAATGTTACTCTCATGTTTTTATACAATTATGTTATTCTTATGATTTTATATCTTCATTTTTTACCCTTAATTATAATATAATCTCATCCTATTCTTTTTTCCTTTCCAAAATTTATAAATAATGGTTTTACGTAGTACTAAATCGAATTATATTTATGGGAAACATTGAATATATTACACAAGAATATATTTTTGTGTTCAATTTTCCTAAAGTAACTAAAGTAATACAGTTTATAAATGTTTTTTTGTGTAATGTTTTATATATTCAGAAAATGTGAAGTAAAGTCCCTGTATTAAAATAATGGGTTGTTATAGTTGGAATCATAGTGATATTTTAGTCAACCATTGGAATCTAGGATGTGAACACATTAGTAAAATTCCAAGAGATATTTCTAGAGATATTTATTGGTATGTATATAAGGATAACTGTAACTACACGTTAAAACCATATAATTTTGGTGTCTTTGAAGAATACTCTTGTATTACACCAAAAGAATAATTGATTGAAATATTATATATAATTTCCCTTGGTTATTTTATTGTTATCTATGATAATTGTTTCTCACACATTTCATTATGGTCTTAGTCAATAGTTGGACCAACAAGGAATAATGTTAACAATGAATATTTCATATGTTTAATGTACAGGAATTAATAAAATCGATTTCCTAAGTGGAAACATGAGGATGAAAATCCTTAAGGTGGTATTATTATTAGTTATGAATCATAGAATAAAGAGACTGCAAAAGGCTTGTGAAAGGAATGGGATGTTCAAAAAATTATGATTACATTAATATTTTTGAATATTGATTATATTAAGGTGAGGAACCTTAAGACACGATTCATATTTCATGAAAGGGTAAGATAATAGATATTGTGTAATGGATTAAGAATAACATTGGAATATCAAGGTATATATTTTTCAAAATTAATATATTATGTTATAAAAATCATGAAATATATATGTATTTTCATTGTAATTTGTTCACCCAGGATTTTAATGGATATTTTGAATAGTTATAAATACATATAAAAGTGATTAAGAATATATATCTGGAAAACACATAATAAAGGAAAACAATAACCCTAAACATTCCCCTTATGTTATGAAAATTTTGTTTATGTAACACCCCGAGCTTCCATGATACGCTTCTAATTCAATAATGTAATAGCTTGCATTGTGCGCAACATTGAGTTCTAACACACTGTAACTAATCAAAGTAGCCATTATGAATAGTAATAACCACTTTTTAAAATTATAGAAATTTTATATTTCAAAATGGACTTCATTTTTGTAATATCGAAATTATCCAAAGTTGAATTTTTTGTAATTTTCTGAGAACTTCCAATTTTTTATGAATAGTGAAAATTACTTAAAACAACTTTTTTAATCAAAATAATTTATAGTGATAAATTATACTGTTTAGTGGTTTTAAAGTATAATTAGAATATATTTTTACCATTTTATCCAATGGTGGTCATTACAATTAATTTAACATTGAAATTGGATATAAGCAATTGCCAATCTTTTGATATAAATCGTTTCTTAAAACACGCTATTTGTTGTGATAGCGGGAATTAATTATAAAATTAATTAATTAAACTTATATGTTTGGAATTTTGTAAAATAGACATCATTTTTGAATTCGGAATATCAATTATAGCTTAGGGTGAAATTTTGGCCTTGTTCTGAAAAACTTCAATTTTTGATGAATAGTGAAACCACTAAGTGGTAGTTAAATAACTGATTTTTCGTTTAAATAAAATATTACCACATCTATGATTTGATTTTCAAAAATATGACATACATGGTTGTCATTAAGAAGTAAACTATGGTTCAATGAGATTAAAATAATTTTTTGGTGAATAGTAACTTTTAAGTTTTTAATCGCGATTAGAGGTAATTAGTGTAGTTTAAGGTAAAAATAATGTTTTCATAATATGAGATGAGCTTGACACATGTCCTACTCCTATTGTATGAGTCATGGCCGACCAATACAACCCATGGGTCAACTTGGGGACCCCATGGAGCCACTTTGGTTGGAAAATGACATTAATATATATTTATTTAATGTTAAAATTAAATTGACACAAACATGAGTTGTTTTACTAAAACAGATTTTAAGTGGGGTTACACAATTAAAAATTTTGACTATAAATATTCATTGGAAAGATAAAAAGATTTCCTACATCAAAGTATTTTTTTTTATAATTTTTATACATTAAATAAATTAAATTATTTATGACATCATGATGATGCAGCGATGACCTCATTATATAACGATTTCAATAAAAGAAGAAGATAATGTAAAATTCAAGGATTACACTTGTTCAAAGCCTATTGGATGAGGAGATTTCGAAACCCTATCACCTTAGCCTCGAATTATATAAGTGTGGGACCTTTAGAATCCGAAAATCAATTTGAAATAATTTAACATTTCAATCTTTCCAAAAGTGCCCCTCCTCTCCACATATAAAAGGCCCCCACCTCTCCCACCTCATTTACACTTTAATGCCATTTGGCTCGGCCAACCTCTGCCCAAATACTCTCCCAACATCCCCCTCTTACTCCTAGAAGCCTCACTTTGGGCATAACTCTTCCGAAGGAAGCCTTTGGCTCAAATAAAAAAGAGTTACCCGATTTTGAGGTAATGTCTTCTCTAATGTTGTTTTGTTTTATTTTTCTTCTCCAACCCCCTAAACTCTTTTTATTAATTTCTTTTGTAACAACACCAGTATCCTCAATATTCTAGGATGTTGTTATAAGAAGTATTCTATCTACACATACACACACATACATCTAATGGTTAAAGAACATACGGTTTCTGTGGATGGCGAATTTCTGCCTCACGAAACGATGATTGTTCAACACTCATATAACACCTTCAAAGGTGGCCATTAAGAGGTCACTATATTTATATATTATATATAATATGTTTATGTCTTACTTAGGCTTCTTTATTTCTCATTTATGGCATACTTTATGATTTCCATTATGGGTAAAACGCGATAATTTCATTTTAGGAAGTGCGGACTACCGCCCCCTCAAAGTGATTTGAATCGTTAATGCCATATGTGGGATGTATAAATGATGGATTAAATGGTAATATACACTATATTATACTGTAATTATATTATAAATTTATATCATTATGATTTCATTCCATTAAATACAAAATATAAATGAAAGTAGCGTTCATGCGTACGTACGACTTACCGTCTCCATGAACGGTGCATTTCATTTCTTACCTCTAAATGTTACGTGACATTATGAATGAATGTATATACTGGATATATATCATATATATATGATATATACATCATGAATATAATTCTGGATATAATGGATATTTCACCACATGAACAACTTGAAATTATAGGAAGTTTATTTTTGACTCAAGTACCAAAGATTGACAAAACGACCGTTATTAACTTAAATAATTAAATAATGTTCATAACATGGTAATAAGGGATATAAAAGGAATAATGAACATGAAAAAGGTTCTTAAGTAAATAGAAATTAACTCTAGTTTATTATTCAGGAGGTTAAAGAAAGGTCGAGTCAGGACAAGACGCAAGGTAAGGGATCTTCTTAACCCAATTTCCATTCTTTGGGTTAATCTCCTACTTTCAAATTATGTAATGATATTATTATGTCTTATTTTTTATTCTTTATGTGTACCTATAGTGAATACACATAATATATCTATTTTATTTTAAAAATGATCTTTTTAAGGACTCCGTCTCAATCCCCTTTCATTGAGGCATATTTGGTTTTATACACAACTTTCTTTTGTACAGTGTATAAACCCCTTTGACTTTTAAGTTTATTCAAAAGGAATATTTTTATACGAAGTGTTTTACTAAACGACAAAAAGGTAATGTTTTTCTTTCCGTACATATGCGGCGACAACGACTTCTCTGCCGCCATGACCATTATTTGAGTTTCGGCTTCCTCTACAAGCCATCATTTTTTTAATGAAAAATAAATACAAAGTTTTAACGTTATTTTATTTTGGTATTGAAAATGGTATTGAAAGCATTTTTTTTATATATCAATGTGTTGTATTGAAATCTTGTGATTTAAATGTGGAAATGTTATGTTTCATTTATGCATGTTTCATGTGATACGATTATGTTATGGTTTATGATATGTTTAAACCTATTCATATGAGGAATGCATTGGACTTAATAAGTGACGGGTGGAGCCCGCTATAGCTCTTCGATGCATCAGCAGGTCTCATGAGACAAACTAGTGTCTTGGCACAAGGCCTTGACAAAATCTTATTTGTAGTCTTGGCACGAGGCCTTGACTATGTGGTTATGATAGTCTGGCATTATGCATTCCATCATTATGAAAGTGGTTATTGATATTGCATGTGATTATTCGACCGGTAGAATATCCATGTGAAGAAGTAAATGGAATTATCTCATTTTACTTTTGCCATATTATGTTGATGTTCATGTTTAAAAGGCTTTTGTTTTAGTTATACATTGCCTTAAATGTTTATGTTTATTTATGAAAGATTACGAAATATTGTTATCCTTACTGAGAATCTGAGCTCACCCCTTTCAATGTTTTAATATTTTCCAGGATGTGAAGAAGTATTTTATGAATGACCTGCAGGGATAGTCAGAAGAGGATATAAGTGTGGACTATGAAGACTTTTTTATTAGTTTTCCACTTTATGATGTAATGTAACATTTATGAATGTATCTAGTGTTTCCAAGGCTAATAAACTAATCGGACTTTCGAGACTTGATCTTTTGTGATCATGCCAATGTTACGAAGTAATGCACCGACTCTGGGTAGCTGGGGTCGGGGCATTACAGTTGGTATCAGAGGAAGTTTAGTAAAAACATTGGAAGCTAGATTTAGATAAACTCTAATTAGAGAACGTAGACCTAAGATGAACTTTGAGGATTAGTATAGAAGAACTTCCTAGAATTTCTGTATTATAGAGATGTTATGAGTTTTCCGAGCAATACATCCCTGTCCGGATACGAGCTGGTAGAGGCGGCTCTGGCACATATGTACCTAGGGGTAAAACCCGAAAACACCGCTTTGAGCTAGACTCGAAGGGGAACTGGTGCACGACAACGGGCCTTGCTGCACTCTTGGTTACGACACTCCCGGGGGATATGCTTAGGATAATTATCATTTTATTTACAAACCATTATGAAGGGTTATGAGTATATACTTCCTCAAAGAAAACATTTTATAGATTATATCCATAAATAGTTCAATTTATGTTAAGTATCTTACAAGTATGTAATTATGTATTTTGGTTCATAAACTAATATAGTTTATGCCATTGATTATAAATGGCGCCTAGTGGAAGGAAAGGAAACTGTATCAATGCACGCACTCCGTGTAGGGATTGCCCTCCTGCTCAAGATAATTATTGTGGATCTGGAGATACAACTGGTGCTGATCAACTTACTACCATACTGGGACAACTCACTCAGGTTATGAATAATAACCTTACCCGTATGGAGCACCTTGATCCACAGCGTGGAGGATCAATGTTAGATCGATTCATGAGGAAACAACCACCAACGTTCAATGGGAGTACAAATCCCTTAGTGGCCAAGCAATGGATAAATTCCCTAGAGAAAATATTTCAGGCTTTGGGGAGCAGTGAAAGGGAAAAAGTTATCATGGCAGTTTACCGCCTCACTGGAGATGCTAATCAATGGTGGTCATTGATTCAAAACATGAAGGAAGATGATGAAGTATCAAATATGGAATGGAGGGAGATCAAAGATCTGTTTTTAGAAAAATACTTTCCTCGCGACCATCGAGCAGATATGGAAAGGCAATTTCTGAGTCTGAGAAAAAAGGAGGATGAGAATGTCACAAAGTATGAGGCTAACTTTATAAGGTTAGCAAGGTATGATGGAGATTATATACGTAACCCAAGAGGTAAGATTGATCGTTTCTTTGATGGGTTAAAACCATTTCTTCATCGAGCATTAGTCTGACAATCCTTTTCATCGTACGAAGACATTGTCTCATGTGCTATCAAGATAGAAAAGGAATTATCTAAGTCTTATGACTTTAAGGCAAATCAAGAGAAGAAGATAACGGTGGAACAAGAGACAGATAAAGGGAAAAAGGTAAAGAAGGATTTTCCATTATGTGATAATTGTGGGAAAAATCACCCTGGTACTTGCATAAAAGGAATGGGAGTTTTTTATAAATGTGGAGAAAAGGGTCACCAGGCTCGTGATTGCAAGGGAAAGAAAGAGGATGTCAGAGTTGAATGCTAAAATTGTAGAGAAATGGGTCATTATGCAAATGAATGCCCTAAGCGTCAGGGAAACTTACCTTAGAAAAGGCCTAGGGATCAAGGACAATCTTATGCTGTTACTACAGTTGAAGCAGAATAACTAATGTATTGGTGCTTTTGGACTCATGGATTATATTCTGGTTATTATAATAATGTGATATATATATAAGGATTGTACTGCAGTACTTGTTGATTTCAGTAAGGTTTTAATATTATCAAGGTAATTATATTTTTAGTATGTGACAATAAGAGAAACTTTACTTTGTTTGGGGAATCTGATAAATTGATTTTGGAATTAAGAGACCTTTTAGAGAAAGTCTGGACAGAGGTATTTTGGATAACTATAAAGGTTGGAGTGGATTAAGTTGATATTTGGATGGTATTGTTTAAGGTTAAAAAAAATTATGAAGATTATTTTTGGAATATTATGATACTATAGTTTTAGGAAAAGGAAAACCTGCAGGGTGGGGCATAATCCGTCGCGTCGGACAAAGCTGCAGGAATCGAACCCACAATCATAGTGCGACAGGCCTTTATTTCCTACCACTAGCCTACAGGAAGTCCCTGGTTATTACAAAATAATTTTACTAATCTAAATGGTATGTGTTAACATTTGGAACCTTATAAAATTAGGATAAGTATAATATTTTTGAGTTCTATTACCCATTTGAGTGAAAGATGAGTTGAAGGTTGAAACTCTAATTGTCAAGAATAAATATATATATACCTATCTCTTATTCAATGAATAAATTAATTCTTAAACTTTAGTATAGAGATATTAAAACAAAAAAATTGTGTTATCCTAATACCTTATGTCTTGTTGAACTGATGATATTTTAAATCAACGTAGATTGATGTCTTTGAGGCCCTCAATTTGACAGTTGATTGTGGTTGATGACCTCAATCACTCCCTACAAATATTTACGTTTTTCCTCCAATCATATGTCATTAATTGCCACCAATGTTCTCCTAATCGAGATCATAATTTGGTGGTGACTTTTCCATTTCCCTTCCCCTCTTATTAAGGCTAAATTTTATTAATCTTATTTCTGATGTGGGTTTTCCACAAAGGTATTTTCTCTTTTCAACCTTTTATTTACAAAGAAAAATTTCAAATTGCGAGGACGCAATTTATTGAAGGAGGGGAGAATGTAACACCCCGAGCTTCCATGATACGCTTCTAATTCAATAATGTAATAGCTTACATTGTGCGCAACATCGAGTTCTAACACACTGTAACTAATCAAAGTAGCCGTTATGAATAGTAATAACCACTTTTTAAAATTATATAAATTTTATATTTCAAAATGGACTTCATTTTTGTAATATCGAAATTATCCAAAGTTGAATTTTTTGTAATTTTCTCAGAACTTCCAATTTTTTATGAATAGTGAAAATTACTTAAAACAACTTTTTTAATCAAAATAATTTATAGTGATAAATTATACTATTTAGTGGTTTTAAAGTATAATTAGAATATATTTTTACCATTTTATCCAATGGTGGTCTTTACAATTAATTTAACATTGAAATTGGATATAAGCAATTGCCAATCTTTTGATATAAATCGTTTCTTAAAACACGCTATTTGTTGTGACAGCGGGAATTAATTATAAAAATAATTAATGCAACATATATGTTTGTAATTTTGTAAAATAGACATCATTTTTGAATTCGTAATATCAATTATAGCTTAGGGTGACATTTTGGTCTTGTTCTGAAAAACTTCAATTTTTGATGAATAGTGAAACCACTAAGTGGTAGTTAAATAACTAATTTTTCGTTTAAATGAAATATTACCACTTCTGTGATTTGATTTTCAAAAATCCGACATACATGGTTGTCATTAATAAGTAAAATGTGGTTCAATGAGATTAAAATAATTTTTTGGTGAATAGTAACTTTTTAGTTCTTAATCGCGATTAGAGGTAATTAGTGTAGTTTAAGGTAAAAATAATGTTTTCATAATATGAGATGAGCTTGAAACTTGTCCTAATCGTATTTTATGAGTCATGGCCGACCACGAAAACCCATGGGTCAACTTGGGGACCCCATGGAGCCACATTGGTTGGAAAATGACATTAATATATATTTATTTAATGTTAAAATTAAATTGACACAAACATGAGTTGTTTTACTAAAACAGATTGTAAGTGGGGTTACAAAATTCCAAATTTTTTCTATAAATATTCATTGGAAAGATAAAACGATTTCCTACATCATAATATATTTTTTATAATTTTTAGACATTAAATAAATTAAATTATTTATGACATCATCATGATGCAGCGATGACCTCATTATTTAACGATTTAAATAAAACGAGAAGATAATGTAAAATTCAAGGATTACACTAGTACAAAGCCTATTGGATGAGGAGATTTCGAAACCTTATCAACTTAGCCTCGAATTATATAAGTTTGGGACCTTTAGAATCCGAAAAGCATTGTGAAATAATGTAACATTTCAATCTTTCCAAAAGTGCCCCTCCTCTCCACTTATAAATGGCCCCCACCTCTCCCACCTCATTTACACTTTCAAGCCATTTGGATCGGCCAACCTCTGCCCAAATACTCTCCCAACATCCCCCTATTACTCCTAGAAGCCTCACTTGGGGCAGAACTCTTCCCAAGGAAGCCTTTGGCTCAAATCAAAAAGAGTTACCCGATTTTGAGGTAATGTCTTCTCTAATGTTGTTTTGTTTTATTTTTCTCCTCCAACCCCCTAAACTCTTTTTATTCATTTCTTTTGTAACAACACCAGTATCCGCAATATACTATGATGTTGTTATAAGAAGTATTCGAGCTACACTTACACACACCTACATCTAATGGTTAAAGAACATACGGTTTCTGTGGATGGCAAATTTCTACCTCACGAAACGGTGATTGTTCAACACTCATATAACACCTTCAAAGGTGGCCATTAAGATGTCACTATATTTATATATTATATATAATATGTTTATGTCTTACTTATGCTTCTGTATTTCTCATTTATGGCATACTTTATGATTTCCATTATGGGTAAAACGCGATAATTTCATTTTAGGAAGTGCGGACTACCGCCGCCTCAAAGTGATTTGAATCGTTAATGCCATATGTGGGATGTATAAAGGATGGATTAAATGGTATTATACACTATATTATACTGTAATTATATTATAAATTTATATCATTATGATTTCATTCCATTAAATACGAAATATAAATGAAAGTAGCGTTCATGTGTACGTACGGCTTACCGTCTCCATGAACGGTGCATTTCATTTCTTACCTCTAAATGTTACGTGACATTATGAATGAATGTATATACTGGATATATATCATATATATGATATCTACATCATGAATATAATTCTGGATATAATGGATATTTCACCACATGAACAACTTGAAATTATAGGAAGTTTATTTTTGACTCAAGTACCAAAGATCGACAAAACGACCGTTATTAACTTAAATAATTAAATAATGTTCATAACATGGTAATAAGGGATATAAAAGGAATAATGAACATGAAAAAGGTTCTTAAGTAAATAGAAATTAACTCTAGTTTATTATTCAGGAGGTTAAAGAACGGTCGAGTCAGGACAAGACGCAAGGTAAGGGAACTTCTTAACCCAATTTCCATTCTTTGGGTTAATCTCCTACTTTCAAATTATGTAATGATATTATTATTTCTTATTTTTTATTCTTTATGTGTACCTATAGTGAATACACATAATATATCTATTTTATTTTAAAAATGATATTTTTAAGGACTCTGTCTCAATCCCCTTTCATTGAGGCATATATGGTTTTATACACAACTTTCTTTTGTACAGTGTATAAACCCCTTTGACTTTTAAGTTTATTCAAAAGGAATCTTTTTATACGAAGTGTTTTACTAAACGACAAAAAGGGAATGTTTTTCTTTCCATACATATGAGGCGATAATGACTTCTCCGCCGCCATGACCATTATTTGAGTTTCGGCTTCCTCTACAAGCCATCATTTTTTTAATGAAAAATAAATACAAAGTTTTAACTTTATTTTATTTTGGTATTGAAAATGGTATTGAAAGCATTTTTTTATATATCAATGTGTTGTATTGAAATATTGTGATTGAAATATGGAAATGTTATGTTTCATTTATGCATGTTTCATGTGATACGATTATGTTATGGTTTATGATATGTTTAAACATATTCATATGAGGAATGCATTGGACTTAATAAGTGACGGGTGGAGCCCGCTATAGCTCCTCGATGCATCGGCAGGTCTCATGAGACAAACTAGTGTCTTGGCACAAGGCCTTGACAAAATCTTATTTGTAGTCTTTGCACGAGGCCTTGACTACGTGGTTATGATAGTCTGGCATTTTGCATTCCATCATTATGAAAGTGGTTATTGATATTTCATGTGATTATTCGACCGGTAGAATATCCATGTGAAGAAGTAAATGGCATTATCTCATTTTACTTTTGCCATATTATGTTGATGTTCATGTTTAAAAGGCTTTTGTTTTAGTTATACATTGCCTTAAATGTTTATGTTTATTTATGAAAGCTTCCTCAATATTGTTATCCTTACTGAGCATCTGAGCTCACCCCTTTCAATGTTTTAATATTTTCCAGGATGTGAAGAAGTATTTTATGAATGACCTGCAGGGATAGTCAGAAGAGGATATAAGTGTGGACTATGAAGACTTTGTTATTAGTTTTCCACTTTATGATGTAATATAACATTTATGAATGTATCTAGTGTTTCCAAGGCTACTAAACTAATCAGTCTTTCGAGACATGATCTTTTATGATCATGCCAATGTTACGAAGTAATGCACCGACTCTGGGTAGCTGGGGTCGGGGCGTTACAGTTTAGATAAATAAATATTGGATATGAATAAGTAAATTGAACAATACTTGTTTCTTGGGAACTAATTATGGATTTTTTGAAAAGAGGGTTATAATATCATTGATGATTTATAAAAAAATTTGTAGTTAAGGAAAATATCCACTATTATTTGGAATAAGGAAACATTCATGTTCTTAATAATTATGCATTGTAATTAAAGTAATTACAATTTTTCAAGAGATCTCATCATGAAGGTATTAACTTGCTTGGAAGGTTAGATTTTATAGACTGAAGTATTATATTTCCATATGAGGATTTATATATATTTGATAACATTTGTGATTCTTTTTTAATGATATTGATAGATGGAATGAACTATCAATCTATTTATGGATCATGATATCTTCTAACAAATTCAACTTCCTTTCATAGAATACTTCATTAAGTGGAAAGTGATCAAAGAATAAAAAAGTTTGAAGTTTTCTATTTACCATCATTATGATGATATCAATGATCATTTCACATTTCATTAGTTTATAGTTTTGTGATTTTTTATATTCTATAGATCAGTTACATTCTTTTGACCAATGATATTTTTTAATCACTGTAAGTATTTATTATCTTCCTCCATGCCCAAATATTCAACAATGTTTTCTTGTGTAGAGAGCTAGTTATTAATTATGCTGGGTAACTATTATCTTCCAACTTTACATTTTTTACAAGGGAGTTTTAGTATTCATTTTTACAACATGGGTTTCTATGAAAGAAAAAAATTCAAGTATTAATCAATTAATAACCAAGAAGAATTTCAAGTTCAAAACTTCATTTTAATTGAGGTAGAATGTAATACACCATGATTTTTTGAAATAATAATTTTTGAATTAATTTAATCTTTTGATATTTTTCATTTCACTCAATACTGAATATATATTTTTTTTATATGAAAACGGAATGTTCTTCTTTCATCGAATAAAACAATGAGATAAACATTAAATTCATGTGACACGAACATAGATTGAGGTATGTGAAACACTATTTGTGGATTGGGTTACCCACAAGCATGAATTCTTTTGATTGCTTGCATTACACGCATGACATAGTTTTACCAAACAACTGTATATTATTAAAATATTATTATTTAATATAATAATATATAAACTAGATGTTAAATTTGATTATATTAATCATATGAAACAATTTATTAAAATATAAGATTTATAATATTAATTAAGTGGTTTCCAATGTATTATAAATGAAAATATATATTAGTTGATTACAACGGAAAATATTTTATTTTTATACTCCAAAAAGAGTTTTTTATAAATGAAATACAATATTTTCAATTATTGAATGATATTAATGAAATATATTTGTCATATATTAAATAAATTATTTTTTTATATTCATCCAATATATTGTTTAGGAATAATATAAGAACAAACCCAATTTAACGTATAAACCCTATATTTTTTAAATGGGTAATTTTACCGCCTTATAATGGTGAGCCCATTTTAAATCCAAATATTGACACTTTTATATTTATGATATTAAAAAATAAACTTATTATTTATAATTTCGATAAAAAATGTACATTAGATGATTTTTTTCATTTTTCTTAGACACTTCATTTTTGGATGAACAATGAAAAAGATGACATTTTAGTTCAAAACTACATTTTCATTTACATCATTTATATTGATATATTAAATTTTAAATAAATTTTTATCTATAATTAGTTCATTTATAAATAAATATAACTAACTTATGTCATTGGAATCAATTTAACATTGATATTATATATTTAAACATTTTAGACATTCGAGCATTTCACATTAATAACCCGTTTTTTCATTTCTTCTGTGGGACACATTTTAAATATAAATTTTAAAATTATTAGAATTAAATAATGTAAATTTGATTCCACTTTTTTGAATCACAATGTACATATTAGGTTATAAATAATATTTAATTTTTTTAAAAAAAGTTTTTACCATGTTTGAGAAATTATTTACCACGGTGTAGGTAAAAATGATGCAAGTTTAAGTTAAAATGGAAAAGGCTTAAAATACCTCAAAAGTAATAAGTTTAGGGGTCTTTTATGTATGGATAATTTAAATCTAACAATAAAAAATTAATTTATATCCTATGTTTTGGAATTTATTACCACCTAAAAATAGTGGGCTTTGAATATAAAATATTCATCTTTTAATCACATAAACCCACCAATCCTCAAGTATAAATATCATCCCCCACCACTCCATTTCAAACAGAAAATCCATGTAGCTCCACAAATATCTTTCCAAACATCTCCTCATATAACTCCCCATGTAAATGTTTTTTCAGTCTCCCCATAAGACAAAATCCAAGGTCCTCAATTGTCTATCAAGGTGGACATATTTAAGAGGTAATTTTTCGAAAGTACCTCTTTTATTTGCTTTTGTTTTTTTAAATTATCCAAACCACCATCATCCATAAATGAATTATAAATACTGAATAATGTATATAGTGGTTTTTTATTTTTTTCTAATTTAATATATCATATCCATTTCAGGTAATATCTCCTCTTAATCAGAGAAATGAAATTGTTGTCCATGTTTTGCTGGTTAATCGCCTCTGAGAATAAAGTCTTTCTTCTTTTTAATTTCCAGCATAATGGATCATATTAATACTAATATATTTATTAAATAAAATATTATTATGTATACTATATCCTATTTCATATTTAGGAAATAATATATACACATAATAGTAAATAAAATCAATGTAGTTCATCGTGTTTGGAAAAACCTCCAAAATAAAGGAAACATTTATTATCAGCATTTTATGTAGTGAATCATAATCATATAAAAAATAGAAATTATACGTATAGAAATTTATACTTATAGAAGTACATTAATAATATTTAATTCAAATTCTATATTTTAAATATCATTTTACAAAAACAACCAAAATTACACACAAATGAATCGATCATAAAACTATGAAACAAATGCACTAGAAACGATAAAAATAATAAAATATTATTAATTAATTAGTCATAAGATGTTATAATATGATAATTATAGGTAATAAAAATATTAATATTGTTATGGAATGAGTCAATAAACGTTTATAAATTACTATACATGACATTGTAAAATGCTACAGTAATGGGAAGTGCGAGTTATAGGGTTTCTAACTCAATTTCCACTCATTGGGTTTTAGGCATACATTATTGATTATATTATGCTAATAATTTGTGCGGAATCATTTTTAGTTTATTTCTTTTGGAATTTAAACTTCTCTTTTTGTGTGTTTACTATTTTTTCTCATAATCACCCCATTTATAAATTCTTATTTCATCAATACGAACATAATATAAGAATTTCAACTCACTTTAATTTTCATGAGATGCATTCCTTATTCAACACTAATTTATTTTTTATGGTGTAAATACCACTCATGAATGTATTATAGGAGTTATATATTTAAATCAATTTTTATCTACATATCAATTTTATGATCTCTATTTTATGGGGTTTTATGGTTCAAAAGTTATCAAGTGAGTAATATAGTTTTGTCTCAATTTCATTCTTTGAGAAAAATATTTTGTTATGAACCTTTGTTCTTTCATAAGGAATATATAAAACCATATGGAATGTTATATAAGTAGTATACCTATTTTAATGATATAATATGCTTATTTTAATGATTTTATTTACTGGAGATTATGATAAAAATTTGTCAAAGTGGTATGGGACACCTTGAAATGTTTGAAGATTATTTACACCAATAAATGTTAATCTTTTTTCAAAGAAAACAGATTCTAAATATATTTTTCATATTCTAATATTTTTTAAATCTTACATTATATGTTTTCATATATAATTTCAAGTAAATGTTTTTTCCAAAATGTTTTATATTTTGAATGAATTTTTTAAAATTATAGGTATTAATTTCACAATCACATTACATTATGAGATTTTTTATATATAAGTATTTACTGGGGTATATTTGTCATTCATGTCCATGTTTCATAAATTTAAATTCAAAAATATTTTAACTATTCAGGAAATCAAATTTAAAATATTTCTTACAAATTTATGAGTTTTTATTAAATTGTTTAATGAAATCTATTTTTTTATAATGAGGTACTTTTTTATTTTTTTTGTAAAAATTAAGAGAAGAATGTTTGTCCTAACATAGAAGACATGAATGGATTTTTTTTCCCTTTATGATGCAATAATTCGTTGAGGATTACCTTTTAATATTACAAGGTTATTTTCAAATATATTTTTTTATTTTAATATTTCATGTTAATTCATGTAAGGTAATTGTTTTGTATGAAAAAAAAGATGTTTTCATAAAGAGATGTTTTCAAGAGTTCTATTAAAATTAATTTCTAACTAATACCATGTTATTTGATGTTACATATGTTTTATTAGAGATATGAACAAATGATATCACTCTTATCCATTATTTGAATGGATTACATTTATAATGGAAGGTAATTTTTTAAAAAAATTATCTTCAATGAGTTATGAGTTTATGAAATGTTTATGAAACCCATTTATTTTCATTGGTTATAAATAGATTAGGCTATTGTGGCACAGATATGTACAATATAATTATGATATGGGTGGGACTTATATTTCCATCCAATGAACATGGTAAAGTTTTATATCTCATGATCAATACTTAAAGGACCTTACCCCTCTTGATAGTTATGGGGAGTGAACCCTGAATTCCAATATGATTATGGGATTGAACCATGACTATAAAGATTGTTATGGGAGTGAACCATGAATGCCAATATAGTCATCAAAGTGAACCCTAACTACCAATATTATTATTGGAGGGAATCATGACTTCCAAGATGGTTATAAGAGTGATCCATGCTTACCAAGAAGGTATGGTATGTGAACCCTTACTATAAATATAGCCTTGGAAGTGATGTCTAAACCTCTATGTAAATAATTATTATATGCTTACGTGTATTCCACAGTTCTATGTTAAATTCCAATGTTTGGATTTCATTGGTCATGTTATTTATTTATTTATATTTCATGTACTAAAAACATAGAATCTTTATTTCATGACTCATTCTTATGAGCTTTTGATATGAAAGGTATAATAATAAAATATAATGACCATATTTTCATACCCTAAAGTTCTTATTATGCTTACATATCTTGCTTATTTACATAGAATGAGCATCTAAGATCACCCTTTTATTTTGTTTTTTCATCAGGATATAAAAAATATTTTTATGTAGGAGTACTAAAAGTAATTCTTTTTCTGGGAAACATTTATTTTCTTCCACAAGACTAGAAGTTTTTGTTCCATGTTTTCAAATGAACGAAAATTATATGATCTTTTGTCATTTTTTTAATGATTCATATATTAGGAAAATTTGTTACAATTTCCATGCACAAAATGCATTGGTCATTATAATAATAAGGTATGAGATGAGAATCCATGGGACACCTGGATAATCAAGATCATGTATTTATTTGGGGATCTCACATGTAACATTACGTTCATATAAATCCTTCAAAAAATATAATTTCTTAATTAGAAGACATTGGATTCATAGAAAACTTTTATTACGAATAGAATTTAATCAATTATTAAAATACCCTATTCATGGGATTGTAAGCATACTATATGGTGATAGTTACCCCTTCATGTTTTGAAACTTCATATACGTTGAGGAATGTGTCTACAATGTGGAATAAAAATATATATTTTTGGATAATGATATGAAGGTTATAGATCATAATGGATTGGGGGATATCCCTCTGAATCCATGTAACTTGATCTACATTGATTATGTATTACCCATAAATGTTATTAAAAAACATACAAATTCCTAGAAATATATCATGAACTAATTAATTTTTTGGACCATTCCCATGTAACAATAGTGACATCAACTATTGGGGATTAGTAAAAACGGAATCAAGATAATACTCTCTCTAGATTTGATAATTCTCTCATGTGATTAATTTTTTGTTTCCCAAAGTGAATTATCTACATCCTTGTGTGCCTGGGATCCTCCTTCCATCGGTGGTTTCATAAAAAATATAAGAATACCCAAAATATATATGCAATTAATCTCATATCAAAAGATGAAAACATCTCTTCCCATGGACCCTATTACCATATTAGTGGCAGATATACCCTTAGATTACCTAACATGTCTAACAATCCCCCCACATACTCAAATATAGAAGAAGAAGATGATGACCTAAGGAATTAACCTTCTGTTTTTGAGGATAGTGTCTCTTCCACCCTTGATGAGATCATGTAGGTGAATCTAGTGACATTAGAAGTCCAATGTCTAGTTTTATTAGTTCAACCTTGAATATCTAAGAGAATAAGATGTATTATAAATTTCTATATAATCATTGTTATTTGTTCACTAGGAATTATTATAGATGTTCATGTTGAACCCTGATGTGGCTATACAACACCCATGAATACTCAATGACCTTTGAGGTTATAAGAATGAAAAAAGGATGAACCCTTCCCATGATACTAACATGGAATAATATGTTAAAAAATTATTGAAATAAAATATTATCATGGAAGTGAGGTATAAAAAATGAATCACCAACAATATCCTTTTAAAGAATAATAATTGGAAAATCAGGATATATATAAATTTAAGATATCATAATACACACTTTTTGATGTTAAATATTGATTTTCTGATCATAGAGCTTTTTTATTGGTAGAATTTATGAAATTCAAACCCTTTCCATTATGGATAGTTATTCAGGGTCTAATTACATTAATTTACCCCTAAATATGAGTAATGCACCACATCTTGAGCACCCTACAGGATATTTTTCTATCAGGTCATTCAATTTGGCTTAGAAAATATTGTCTCTACATAACAACATTAAATACATCATATAATTAATCCTATTATAGGAATTCTAACAGAATGATATATAGGCAAACTAGTATTCAGTTCACAATAGTGATGTGATCACAAAATAAATCTTCATAAAGTATTAATCATATTGTGATAGAAAATCTTTATCATGAATACAAGGACTTTTAGTTTTCTGATAATGTTAGGTATATTTCTTATCTTTGTGGTATGCCACCATGAAATCTAGGTTGATCGGGAAAACACTAGTGTATTGAATTCAATGTGACCCCCTCAGAATCCAAAAGAACTGAGGGGCCTAAGGGTACCTCTAATACATTCATATTATCAAATATAACATGGCTATAAATTATCTCCCTTACACAAAGATAATAAATAATGGTGTTCCTTACCAATGGAATGAGGACTCATAAGACGCCTCTTAGAATATTAATATGAACTTAATTAACATATTTCCCTTGAGAATTATAGTATAAAGAAATAATCATATATTATATGTGGACACATTGGATTGATATCATGGTGTTATCTTAACATAGAAAAATGATTCAACAAATTAATAAAACCACTAATATATTTTTCAAATAATGCTCAGTATTTAGACCCAATATTCTAGTATCGAGAAGGACTTCCTAGAAATCAGCTTTGTAGTGAAAAAGATGATGTATTATTTTTATTATAAATAATATGGCATTGTATCTTGTATTGACACACTCAAGAACATTTTTGGTTTCCCTATGTTGACTTAGAGTTTTAACTAATTTGTAGTTATTATTTAATAAAATTCCATCCATTTCAGGTCATAAAATATAGTTAATAAGATATCCCAGGCTAATTTTTTTGAATATTTTCCCTCCCCTGAATGTACACTAGTGTAGATTTATAATCAAGATGAAGATATTTTATATTCCAATGAGACCCCTAAAATGTGAGAGTTATATTTTGATAGTGCCTCATGGAGACATATTGCAATGATTTTTGGGAAATGAAAGTTAAACCAGGTTAGTATATGGGTTGTATTTGTTTAACAAGAAAAATTCATTTTCCCTACTTCTTATCATTATTCAGAGGATTCACTAATAATGGTTTTGAATAATATTTCCTCATTTTTGGCTTGGATTTAGCCCTATAACTATAGAGATTATACCTAAACATAAATGGGGATTTAGATCTAGTGATAAAACAAATAAATGGAGATTATGCCATACTCAAGGAAAAATTGGCCCCTCTCATCACTTTTGATCGAGTATTTATTATATTGTGTCCTTTTGATGTTACATTAAACCATATAATTCAATCAAAAAATTCTCATTCTAACACACTAGTTAAGACAGCCCTAGTCTTTGTTGACCTGAATAAGAATGACATGATTTTTTTCATCATGCATTTATTGGAGGTCTCATAAGTTATCATTTGTGACATGGATGAAATCAATAATGTAAACAATTCATGAAAGATTGATGAAATAGTATCTATATGGTACTTATAGTAAATAGCCTTGAAAAAGGGACCCTCCAATATGATCGATTCAAAATGGAATACCCTCATCATTGAGTAGACGTCGTTACCCATTAAGATGTTATAAATGAAGATAGTTAACTTTAAAAATTAGGTTTTAATTTAATCCTCCATAGATATATAGTTGAAGTATATATTTTGGCCATTATGGAAGAAGCTCATCTAGGATACTAAAATGCTCATCAGTCTTTGACCAGAGCTTCTAACCAAAATTAGAGACTTTTTATTAATAGAAAAAAATTATAAAAAATAATTTATGGAGTTAAATATTAATGTTCATGCATGTTAGTTTCATGAGAACATCATTAGTAAATCCTTATAGTTTCTACATTGAGCAAAAATATTTAGGGCAGTTTTCAATATGGAGAGTTGACACTATGGGGTAATATTCTCCACCCAATGCTAAGGTTATTTAGAGAATCTATAATTTTAAAAAATAAGTTTCCAAATGCGATCATGAAATATGCCTGAAGGATGATGGGATGATGAATATAATTAACAACATGAAGTGTAATATCATCAACAAATTTGGGTACCCTCACATGATATTCATGGACAATGAAAATAACATTAGTTCAAATAAATCACAAAATTACACATGGTGTATGACATCAAATCCAACAATTACTTTCAGTAGCATGCTGTTCAAAATAAAAAAATAAAGTGTAACATCCAAGGTAAATAAATAATATTACATTCTAATGTTTATCTATATTTTTAAATAAAATGTTAATACTACTTTAAAGGGAAAGCTATGCTCGATGGTGTACCCAATACGCAACAACGAGTTTCTTTGAAATCTTACGTTGCACACTAAAAATATAATAATGTTATAATAGTTAACACCTAGCCATTGTAATGGCGGGAATGAAAAGAAATAACTACAAAATGATTACATATGTTTGTTAAATATTTTTACATTTAGCCAATAAATGTTAGAGGCTTAAAATGCAAATGAATCCAATTTTAAGCGTAAATCTTCTAATATTCTTTAAACGGTCGATTAACCACCTTTTGATGGAGAAACCTTTTTAAATATACTTTTGACAATTTTATATGTTTTATTTGACAAAATAAAATCCTTCTTTAGAATCTGGATATCAAAATTACTTTGTGTAAGTTTTTTGTATTTGTCTGATAAAGATCATTTTTATGAAAATGTTGAATTTTAATTCAAAACCTCCTTTTAATCTGATTTATTTATATGGATAGATTATATTTTTAATTGAAATTAACGTATATTTATAAAATATTTTTACCATTTAATCCAATGGTGGTCATTGGAATTAATTTCACATTGAAATTGGACATAAACTAGTGCCAATCTTTTAAAAGATGTTGTTTCTTAAAAACAAGGTATTTGTTTTGACAGCGGGAATGAATTATTAAATTAATTAATGTAACTTATATATTATTAATTTTTTAAAACAAACATCATTTTTGAATTCGGAATATCAAATATAGCTTAGGCTGAATATTTGGTATTTTTCTGAAAAACTTCAATTTTTGATGAATAGTGAAACCACTAAGTGGTAGTTAAAGAAACTGATTTTTCATTTAAATGAAACTTTACCACTTCTGTGATTTGATTTTTAAAAATCCAACATAAATAGTTATCATTAGGATGTAAAATGTGTTTCAATGAGATTAAAATAATTTTTTTGTTGAATAGTAACTTTTAAGTTTTATTAATCGCGATTAAAGGTAATTACTGTAATTTAAGGTAAAGATAATGTTATAATAATATGAAATTACCTTGACACATGTCCTACCCTTATTGGATGAGTCATTTCCGACCAATAAAATCCATGGGTAAACTTGGGGACCCCATGGAGCCACTTTGGTTGGAAATGACATTAACAACTTTTTATTTAATGATAAAATTAAAATGTCATAAACATGTATTGTTTTACTAAAACAATTTTTACATGGGGTTATACAAGTCATATGTTTTACTATAAAAATTCATTAGAAATATAAAATTATTTCCTACATTATTATATTTTTTTAAACATTAGATAAATTAATTTATTTATAACACCGGGATGATGTAGTGATTACCTCATAAAAGAACGATTTAAATAAAATGAGAAGATAGGGTAAAATCTAAGTCTTAAACGTGTCACAAACCTATTGTATTGGTGTATTTAGACACTTTATCACCTTATCCTAGAAATATATCCTTTTGGGACCTTTTAAATCTGAAAATCATTTTATAATAAAGTAATAGTTTATAACTTTCCTAGAGTGCCCCTCCTCTTCTCTTATAAAAGGCCCCCACCTCTACCACCTTACCCACACTGCTAAAGCCTTTGTCTCATCCAACCCCTGCCCATTTCATCTCTCTCCATCCCTCCCATCATCATTTAAGCCTCAACATTGGCAGATTTCTCTTCAAGAAACCTTTTTGGTTCAAACTAAGAGGTGTTACCCGATTTAAAGGTAATGTCTTCACATGTGTTCTTTTGTTTTATTTTGCTTCTCCAAACCCCTAAACTCTTTTTATTCCATTATTTTGTAATAACACCAGTATATTCAATATAATAATTTGTTTTTATGTTAAGTATTCGATCTAAACTTACACACACCTCCGTATAATGGTTAAAGAACATACTGTTTCTGTGGATGGCGAATTACCGCCTCACGAAACGATGATTCTTCAATATTCTCTTAACACAATTCATGGTGGACATTATGATGTCACTGTATTTTATATATGATATATATGGTATTTATGTTTCCCGTATGCTTCTTTATTTTATATTTAAAACATACCTTTATTCTTTGTATGTTTTTCAATTGCGATAATTTCATACGAGGAAGTGTGGACTACCGCCCCTGAAGTGATGTGACTCATTCATGCAATACATGGAATGTTTAAATAATGAAATTAATGAACTTATTTGAACTATAAAACATATATATTATACATTAATTCTAATATATATATCTCTCTCAATTATTTTTAATTCCATTAACATGACAAGGAAATGAAAGTAGCGTTCATGCGTACGTACGGCGTACTGTCTCTATAAATGAGGAATTTCATTTCTTTTTATCTCTAAATGTTATGTAATAGTATAAAATGAATATTTACTTGGTATATATGATATTTAAATTATTAATACTATTCTGGAGATTATTTACTTATAACTACATGGACAATCATTTTCAAACAAATTCATTTTTGACTCATGTACCAAACATCGACAAAAACATCTGATATGAACTCACATTATTAACCAATTATTATAACATTATAATATCTGATATTAACTGAATAATAATATTTAAAGGAGGAAATTCAGAAATTTTAAATTTACCAAACATTAATATTCATAAATATAAAGAAACAAACAAGACAAGTCAGACATGAGGTAAGGGATCTTACCTCTCACTTTCTTTATATGTACTCTTTTTTATGTAACATACTTTAAGATCCTATTTATATTGTTGGGGGTTGTTCTATTATATTCCTCTTGCTGTAAATTTTATGTTAATATTACGAGAGAACCTATTTGATCTCATAAATCCATTTTTGGACGTTTTATGTGGCGTCGTTAGCCTGCCGAATTTTCATAAGGGGATTTTCATCTCAATTTTTATTCCCGTGAGATTCATGCTACATTGGACACTATTTCATTTTTTGTGGTGTATTTACTGACCATTATTTTACTATTTGTATAATATACTATCATTTATGGTTATTTACATCTTCATTATATGACCCTTCTTTCATGGGGTGTGCGTTTCGAAAGTTGCCCAAATCGGTAAGGGAACATTTCACCCTCCTCTTTTTAAAAGACTTATTTTGTTATTCTTTTTAATTTACATCTTTTTATGTTGGGATATGTTATTATATATCCATATTGATGTAAATTTTATTTCCAAGTGATGTGATACCATTTTCTCTCTCATCAACTAATTTTATGTATTTTAAAGTGACGTCGTTAGGATGTCGAATTTTACCATGGGAACTTCTCAACCCAATTTTGATTTCTTTGGGTTTGACTTGTAGTTATTGAATATGTCATCCTATGAATATTTTTGAATAACCTATAGTTGTTTTACACTCAATATCCACTTATATTGGGTGTATTTATATTTTTCACACATAATTATGAGATTTATTTATCCTTAATTTAAGGATACCTTGTTTATAAGGGATTTCATCTCATTTTACATTTATATCAAGACTTCATGGTTGATATGCCTTAATTCACCCTTATATGGTGTATATACTATCATTTGGAATATTATATCATTAATCCCTTTATTCTCATGATATTATAAAGTTCTGATTAAATTTTATTCCTCAATTATTGTATTCAAGTGTCTCTCATTTTTTTAAAAACCCTTTAACTAAAATACCGTTGTAAATGTTTTAGTGATTTATTCTTTTAAATATTTCTCATTAATATCCATGTTTTAAATATGTTCGTAAGGATTTATTTATATGGATATTATTGGTTTAAAATTTTAAAAGATTCAAAGTGGAATGGGACACTTTGATTCAAAAATCACTTTATTAAATGATTTAAATTGTTTTGAAAATGGTTTTTAGAATGGATTAATTATTTCAATATCTTAAAATGTTATATTGTTAGAGAAATGTAGGAATGTTATATTTCCTTTATGCTTAAGTTATGTTCTATGATTATGTTATGGTTCTTGGGAATTGTTTATGAAGATGGGTGGTTCCATGATAAACTAAGGGCGGGTGAGCCCGATATAGCTCTCCAATGCATTGGGAAATGTGAAGGAGTTAAACGATAAGGTTTCTAAGAAGAGATTTAGGGAATATACTATGATGGGTATTAAAAATGTAACCATGAGGTTATTCCCTATGTAAGAATGTTATGAATGCCTCAAGTTACCTTTATGTCTTATGATTTCTATGAGTTATTCATAATTATTATGATTTCACGAGGTATATTAAATTTATTATCCTTTATGAGTAAAGTATGATTTCATTGATTCTTATGTATACATGGACTATTGTTTTCTTTCCATATTGTTATAACCCTTACAGATCTTTTTATGCTCATCCCAAGTTTTTTTGAAATGTATTTCACAAGACATAAAGTTGAATAGGGTCAAGTATGGGATCAAAGAAATGTCAGGCTATCTAAAACAAGGAAATATACATGACTCTATTGTTCAACAGTTTTTATTTTTGTGAAAAAAATGGAAGGTAAGTTGATGTGTCTACTTTGTAGCTTTTGAGATGTAATAGTTTTGTCTTAATTCTCTAATAATCTAAACCTGAAAGGATCCTCAACGTGTATTATTTAAGTAACTCAAGATTAAGTAATGTTTAAGGATGGGGACTTATAGTTGGTATCAGAGGATGGTTTAGATAACTTTAGAGGATAGAGTGTTAAGTGACAAGTTGTGTATAACCACAATGGTTATTATATTAGATAGATTCATTGTTATTTTGGAAGGTTTGAATGAGTTTGAGATAACTTGGATAAGTATATCTTATTGTTTATCTTTCTCTTTAGTACATAATGATTTTTTTGATATACTCACACAGACATTTCTAGTTTTAGTAAATGGATGGATCTAGCAGGCACCAATGTGACAATGGGTATGAAGGAAACTGTGGTGGTTCTCTGATTAAGAGACTGGATGAAATGGGGGATTCAATGAGAAATCTCGTGGTTATTCTAAACCAAATATGAGGAGTCATGATCAACAACTTGAACCTTGGTGAGTTCTCTAATATATCATGTACGAGAGAACCAACTCGACATGGATGTTCAGGTAAGAATTATAAAGGTAACCATTAGGGTTTATATGATCCTTACTTTTGACGTAATTATGGGTTACTATATGTTATGATGGAAAATTAAAAGGAATGAGATAGACTTGAGGTTAAAATATGTTATTATTATTTTTGAAGATTTTTTCTCGTTTTGTGGAATGTTTTAGGAATTATATAGTTTTGGAAAAAAGGAAAACACGCAGACCGTGTGACAACTCGTCTTGTCGGACAAAGCTGCGAGAATCGAACCCACAACCAAAGTGCGACTTGTATTTATCTCCTACCGTTGGACTAAGTAAAGTACCTGGTTAGTTTGACTAATTATATTTTTTAGTTAGATGATTTTATGAATCAAGAGTAAGTTGATTTTGGGTTATCTATTTAAATTATTAACCTATCATTGAGGATATGTAATTAGGTTAATTACTTTTCAGTATGAGACTTTAAGAGCAACTAATTTTATTCGAAGATAAATGCTAATTTGTACCTTTGGAGACTATATGATTAAATCCTTCAAATATTTGGGTTTCAATATTCTTGGGGTTTACTTTTAATAATTTTATGGACAAATTGTTTATTTAATGGTCTTCGTTGAACATTGGTATTTTTCTGACAAATTTTGGAGATTAGGAGTAGTTTTTCTTTTTGTAAAAAAAATATCCTTTTTGAGTATTATCTGATCTCGTACTAAACTATTTGGTTTGGTTTTGGTTGAGATATAAAGACATGGGTAATATATAGTTCTCTTTTTTGGATTAAGTGATTCCCAAGAAGTTGATTATAGTACTCTTAATGCGAACAAGTCGTCATAAATACTCGTCTTTTGGAGAAAATATTAGTTTGATTAAAGAATCTAGTAAAAGATAAAAGTCTACGTGACAAGTAAGTATGTTTCATTATGATTTAGTTAAGATAAAATATAAATTCATCAATTAAGTGTAACTTAAAACAAAAATGTTGTCTGTTAACTTTTCTTACTGGGGAATCAAATACCGTTTAACCCATCACAAGTTTTTGATTTTCTTGCGGTTAACTTTTTCATAGACATGTTTACTATAACTCTCCATCAGAACATGAACCTTTGTTTTATCATCTATATCCATATTTTCAAACTTGGAATCCTAGTATTGTTTAACTCAGGTGAACTTTGTACTTCTCTCCCTTTCTTTTAAAGTGATAGTTTTACTGACTCTTGTTCCGATGTGGGACTTTCAATGAAGTTTCCAAGCCCAGTTTTGAAATTGCGAGGACGCAATTCCCAAAAAGGGGATGGATGTAACATCCCATGTAAATAAATAATATTACATTCTAATGTTTATCAATATTTGTGAATAAAATGTTAATAATACTTTAAAGGGAATGCTATGCTCAATGGGAAACCCAATACTCAACAAGGAGTTTCTTTGAAATATTACGTTGCACACTAATAATATAATAATATTATAATAGTTAACGCCTAGCCATTGTAATGGAGGTAATGAACCGAAATAACTACAAAATGATTACATATGTTTGTTAAATATTTTTATATTTAACCAATAAATGTTAGAGGCTTAAAATACAAATGAATCCAATTTTAAGCATAAATCTTCTAATATTTTTTAAAAGGTCGATTAACCGCCTTTTGATGGAGAAACCTTTTTAAAAATACTTTTTAACATTTTATATGTTTTATTTGACAAAATATAATCCATCTTTAGAATCTGGACATCAAAATTTACTTTGTGTAAATTTTTGTTATTTTTCCGATAAAGATCATTTTTAGTGAAAATGTTGCATTTTAATTCAAAACCTCCTTTTAATACGATTTATTTATCTGGATAGATTATCCTTTTAATTGATATTAAAGTTTATTTAAAATTATTTTTACCATTTAATCCAATGGTGGTCATTGGAATTAATTTCACTTTGAAATTGGACTTAAACTAGTGTCAAATTTTTTATAGATATTGTTTCTTAAAAACACGCTATTTGTTCTGATAGCGGGAATGAATTATTAAATTAATTAGTGCCACTTATATATTTTGAATTTTTTAAAATATATATCATTTTTTAATTAATAATATAAAATATAGCTTAGGGTGAATTTTTGGTATTTTTCTGAAAAATATCAATTTTTGATGAATAGTGAAACCACTAAGTGGTAGTTAAAGAAACTGATTTTTCGTTTAAATGAAACTTTACCACTTCTGTGGTTTGATTTTTTAAAATCCGACATACATGCTTTTCATTAGGAAGTAAAATGTGGTTCAATGAGATTAAAATAATTTTTTTGGTGAATAGTAACTTTTAAGTGTTATTAATCGCGATTAAAGGTAATTAGTGTAATTTAAGGTAAAGATAATGTTATAAAAATATGAAATGACCTTGACACATGTCCTAACCTTATTGTAAGAGTCATGGACGACCAAGAAAATCCATGGGTCATCTTGGGGACCCCATGGAGCCACATTGGTTGTAAAATGGCATTAATAACTTTTTATTTAATGTTAAAATAAAAATGTCACAAACATTTATTGTTTTACTAAAACATTTTTTACATGGGGTTATACAAGTCATATTTTTGACTATAAATATTCATTATAAAGATAAAAATATTTCCTATATCATGATAATTTTTGAGAAATTAGATAAATTAATTTATTTATGACACCGTGATGATGCACCGATTACCTCATAAAAGAATGATTTAAATAAAATGAGGAGATAGGGTGAAATATAAGTCTTAAACTTGTCACAAACCTATTGGATGGGTGTATTTAGAAACATTATAACCTTATCCTCGAAATATATCTTTTTGGGACCTTTGAAATCCGAAACTCATTTTAAAATAAAGTAATAGTTTATAACTTTCCAAGAGTGCCCCTCGTCTTCTCTTATAAAAGGCCCCCACCTCTACCACCTCACTCACACCTCTCAAGCCTTTGGCTCGGCCAAATCTTGTCCGTTTCATCTATCCACATCCCTCTATTCATCATTGAAGCCTCAACTCTGGATGAATTCTCTTCAAGAAACCTTTTTGGTTCAAACCAAGAGGAGTTGCCCAATTTAAAGGTTATGTCTTCACTTGTGTTCTTTTCTTTTATTTTGCTTCTCCAAACCCCTAAACTCTTTTTATTCCATTATTTTGTAACAACACCAGTATCATAAATATACTAGTATGTTTTTATGTTAAGTATTCTTGCTACACTTACACACACCTCCGTCTAATGGTTAAAGAACATACTGTTTCTGTGGATGGTGAATTACTGCCTCATGAAATAATGATTGTTCAATCTTCTCTTAACACCTTTCATGGTGGCCATTATGATGTCACTGTATTTTATATATGATATATATGGTATTTTTGTTTCCCATATTCTTCTTTATTTTATATTTAAAACATACCTTTATTCATTGCATGTTGTTCAATTGCGATAATTTCATACGAGGATGTGTGGACTACCGCCCCCTCAAGTGATGTGACTCGTTCATGCAATACGTGGAATGTATGAAGAATGAAATTAATGAACTTATGTCACCTATAAAGCATATATATTATACTATAATTTTAATATATATCCCTCTCAATTATTTTTATTTTCATTGATATGACAACGAAATGAAAGTAGCGTTCATGCGTACGCACAGCCTACCGTCTCCATGAACGGTGCATTTCATTTATTTTTATCTCCAAATGTTATGGAATAGTAAAAAATGAATATTTACAGGGTATATATGATATTTAAGTCATTAATACTATTCTAGAGATTATTTACTTATAACTACATGGACAATCATTTTCAAACAAGTTCATTTTTGACTCATGTACCAAACATCGACAAAAACGTCTGATATGAACTCACATTATTAACAAATTATTATAATATTATAATATGTGATATGAACAGAATAATAAAATTTAAATGAGTCACATAAGAAATTATAAATTTACCAATGTTTATTATTCCAGAATATAAAGAAACGAACAAGACAACTCGGGCTTGAGGTAAGGGATCCTACCTCTCTCTTTCTTTATAAGTACTATTTTTTATGTAACTTACTTTAAGCTCCTATTTATTATGTTGGGTGTTGTTATATTATATTAAAATTGTTTTAAATTTTATGTTAATATGACGATAGACCCTATTTTATATCATAAATCCATTTTTGGAATTTTTATGTGGCGCTGTTAGGCTGCCGAATTTTCATAAGGGGATTTTCATCTCAATTTTTATTCTCGTGACATTCATGCTACATTGGCCACTATTTCATTTTTTGTGGTGTATTTACTACCCATTATTTTACTATTTCTATAATATACTCTCACTTATAGGTATTTACATCTTCATTGTATGACCCTTCTTTCATGGGGTGTGCGTTTCGAAAGTTTCCCAAATCGGTATGGGAACCATTCACACTCCTCTTTTTAAAAGACATATTTTGTTATGTCTTTTAATTTCAAACTTTTTATGTTGGGATATGTTATTATATATCCTTAATGATGTGAATTTTATGTCCAAGTTATGAGATACCATTTTCTCTCTCATCAACCAATTTTATGAATTTTAAAGTGACGTCGTTAGGCTGTCGAATTTTACCAAGGGAACTTCTAATCCCAATTTTGATTTATTTGGGTTCAACTTGTAGTTATTGAATATGTCATCCTATGATTATGTGTGAATGACCTATGGTTGTTTTAAACTCAATATCCACTAATATTTTGTGTATTTATATTTTTCACACATAATTATGAGATTGATTTATCCTTAATTTAAGGATACCTTCTTTATAAGGGATTTCATCTCATTTTACATTTCTATTGAGACTTCATTGTTGATATGAACCAATTCACTCTTAAATGGTGTATATACTATAATTTGGAATATTATATCATGAATCCCTTTATTCTCATGATATTATAATGTTTTGATTAAATGTTATTCCTCAATTATTGTATTCAAGTGTCTCTCATTTTGTTAAAATCCCTTTAACTAAAATACCGTTTTAAATGTTTTAATGATTTATTCTTATAAATATTTCTCATTAATATCCATGTTTTCAAAATGTTTGTAAGGATTTATTTATATAAATATTATTGGTTTAAAATTTTAAAATCATCAAAGTGGAATGGGACACTTTGATTTAAAAATATCTTTATTTAATGATTTAAATGGTTTTGAAAATGGTTTTTAGAATGGATTAATTATTTCAATATCATAAAATGTTATATTGTTATTGCAATGTGGTAAAGTTATCTTTCATTTATGATTAATTTATGTGCTATGATTATGTTATGGTTCTTGGGCACTATTTATGAAGACGGGTGGTTCCGTGATAAACTAAGGGCTGGTGAGCCCGATATAGCTCTTCAATGCATTGGGTAACGCGAAGGAGTTAAATGATAATGTTTCTCTTAAGAGATTTAGGGAATATACTATGATGGGTATTCCAAATGTAACCATGAGGGTTATTCCCTACATAATAATGTTATGAATTCCTCATGTTAACTTTATGTCTTATGATTTCTATGTGTTATTTGTAAATCTTATGATTTCATGAGGTATGTTAAATTACTTATGCTTTATGAGTAAAGTATGATTTCATTGATTCTTATGTATAAATGAACTAATGTTTTCTCTCCGTATTTTTATAACCCATTATAAACTTTTTATGCTCATCCCATGTTTTTTTGAAATGTTTTTCATAGGAAATAAAGGTGAATAGGGTCAAGGATGGGATCAAGGAAATGTCAGGCTGTCTAAAACAAGGAACTGGACAAGACTCTATTGTTCAAGAGTTTTTTTTGTGAAAAAAATGGAAGCTGAGTAGATTTGTCTACTTTGTAACCTTTGAGATGTAATAGTTATGTCCTAAATCTCTAAAACTATAAACCTGAAAAGATCCCCAACATGTATTATTGAAGTAACTCAAGATTAAGTAATGCTTAAGGATGGGGCCTTATATAAAGTCCTTTAAAAATACTCTTTTAGTATACTTCAGAAAAAAAATTAAGAGGAAATTATGTCCCATCCAAACAAGCTCTCTAATGTGTCATCAGCCTAACATACCACATCAACAACATCCACAAAAGATAATCCATATTTACTAGTGTACAAAATATAATAGTACCTCCCATTGAAGTCCAGTTTCCCTCCAATCTACTGATATGCATGGAAAACTCTGAAATGATGTACAATTGGAAAAATGGATGGATGAATTGAAAAAACTCAATGAGGAAACGTTTTTTACACCATATTACCTTGAATGTAATTAGAATAAAATCACATGAACCTTTAATAAAAGGATCGGCCTACACTCATTCCAACAAGGAGAGCTGTTATTGAATCTCCTAACCCCAATGACACTAAGAAAGAAATCCCCATAATTTGTAACCAAAGTGGTAAGGGACATACATAATATATATGTTTTATCCCAATTATGATAACTCATTGTCTATGATGGATGCGGAAAACATTATTCATCTCAAAGATGTATGTTCTCTAGAAAATTATAGTCCATGTATACCATTAGTCATCATATGTCTGAGTAGTAATATATTTAACTACATGGACTCCTATGTTTGGGCTTCATAACATTAAACTACATATTGTTCTATGTCCTAAAATTATGAATTGGAAATAAATAACATATTTCATCCTTTTCCACATCATGTTCAACTACATGGAATATTTCTTTACTGTGTGATGTCAAACTAAATCTAGAATTTTACATCATTGATGGTTCACTTCACATGATCTTGTTCTATGTGATTGAAAAATGAATTAATTATATCCTTTTTGTCGATTCTGATACACATGATTAGTATCCCCATTAAATAAATACATGTGGATTGATTCCTACTATCTTAGGAGACATAGTAACACTTATATCATAAATCCTAGGTCTAGATACAATAATAATGAACCCCCATATATGTATGGGTAAAACCTAGATGGAGTTTCATCTCTGATAAACTATTTTTCTAATATTTCCTACTATCATAGAAATTGTAATGACACCCAGATCCCAAATCCTACGTCCATCCTCAATATTACAGGAAAAAACTCTACCATGTTTGTAAGATTCCAATATGTGTCGAGATATTTTTTATTTATGATCTACATGTTTCTTGATTCCTACAATCATAGGATATATCATAACAACTTGATTCCAAATCCTATGTTTAGTCACGATGTCAATATTAAAAAAACCTTTTCATATGGGTCATAACTGTAATAGGAGTTTGTTGTTTAATAACTTTAATTTTCATGATTCATATTATAACATTATATGTAGTGAATCTGAGATCCCAAATCATGGTTTGATCCCCAATATCAATGGAAAAAAAGTTCCCTTACATTGAATGGGTTAGTCTAGCATTATGAATGATAAATTTAACTTATAAATGTGTCCTTGTTATTACCATCAGTAGATATGTATTGATACCTTGATCCCAATTATAGGATCATACTAAAATAAAATTGAATGAAAATTACCCCATACATAAGGGTCAGACAATTGTAGTGTTTTTCAATTAATGAACTACATATCTATTGATTCCTGTAATAACATTATACATAGTGTCCCATAGATCCTCTATTCTGTGACGTGAAATGGGTTCCCATCACACCCCATCATGTTCCCCGATGAGAGTTAGGTATGGGTATAAATTCCATTCAACAATAAGTTAGAAAAAACATCATGTATTCATTATCATGTACACTCTCATACCTTAATCAAATATTGTGTTTTCCAATGATTCTCACACTCATCATGTCTCATGTGAGATTTTTAAATTTATAAATCTTTTCTGTTCCTTGAAACTGAGATGTTTCTTTGATTGGGAACAACATCATAGTCACATGATGATAAACATCATGAACACATCCATGTATCATGATTTATTATTTTATGACATCATCCTAGTCTCATGACATTTAACATCATGAAAATAGGTCATCACATTTAGCAAATTGAACCCCTGATGGATGTGTAATTTGGAATCACATGTATTATCCATTCCACTTGAGATGTGTTCAATATTCACTATAATAGGCTTTAGGGTTCTCAAACACTTATTGAATATTACATTCTCCTTCAACCAACTGTATATTTTATATATTTGAGTTAATACTAATGAATAACTTGTGTAAAAATTATTCAAATGAAAATAAATTACATAAGGCTACATTTCCTGTGGTTATTCCCTATAAAAAACTGGTAACATGGAATAGATATTTTGAGAAGACCCTAAAATTATTAACAAGATAATTGAAATCAATGCCAATAATCTTCTACCTAGGGTGTGTTTGGTCTTAGATGATGTCCCCCCCCCCCCCTTAAACCGAAGATTTATTATCCTAACTATTGGGATTTTTGACTTCCTAATATATTAATTGTTGAACTATACCCACCCAGTTACAACTCTAGCTAACCCAAATAATATAGGGTTATGATTTAAATTCCCCATAACCCAAATATTCAAGTCGATTCAGATACTCGTGATGTTACACATTTATACGTCATGTCCCTTTTCAATGAAATATTATGACGTAGTGTGATTGTATCCTTAAATTTAGGGGTTTTAATGTTTTTTAAAGAACCAATAACTCAGAGGTCATCACTCCTCTTTGTGATATGTTTTACTTAGTGAAAACTAAACTAAATTAGCTGTGGTCCATCCAACGAGACATTAAATTTCAGAGATTGATCCATTATATCCCTAAATATATTGTTATGTTGAATAATTAAACTCTATACAGTAATAATATATGGAAATTACCTATCCCAATGTTGGATCTAAATATATGTAGAGAAACCCTATGCCGACAATGATGTCTTGTCTCACATTGTGAATAAAATTAAATGCCCATCTCTTATATATGAATCAATTCTATGAGGATGGATCCCCTTAAAGGAGTTTATTATGGAATGATTCGTGACTTTAAAATATTTATAGAGAAAAAAAGGAATTACTCTATATAAAAACATCATAAATTATTTATTTAAAGAGGTTTGAGTCATATATCCTTACTCTTCCATTGTAAGATTCATATATGTGTATGTATTATTTTCACATGAGATAAATCTATAAAATAAGGGACCCAACATATGGATACACATATATAATTATAATAATGAATACAAGGGGTTTCCCACATATAAATTCACAGGCGAGTGACAAGTTTCCTCAGATATATCTTTTACAATATCACGTTAGTCCCTATGTCCTTACCAGATGATACTAAACTATAGAGAAGACATCCTAATCATTTAACATTAGACCACATGACATTAAACTATATTGAACACCATCCATCATCACGCCTTATCATTGAACCATAATATCTTGAATTTGTTCGACCAATGTCTGGGGTGCTTACATCATCATTTGAAGCACCCAATTATAGAAATCACATATCATGCCCAGATATCTATGGGTTTATTCAAACCTTATATATCATTTGGAAAAAAATATATCACTCTATTTGAGAATATATGATGTGGATCCACATATGGGACATAGACCTGTAAATAAGAATCATAACATCCCTAAAGGAATGACCATCTTATCCTTGGTATCACTGACATTATCCCAGATGACATCATCAAATTACCATTATTCATGATCTTTTTTATCACAAATTATTGATAATATTTCTCATGACCTAAGTACCTTATACCATTATTTACAACACTATATGCTTCTATTCAATAGGATTATGAATTTTTATTTATCTTGGGAACCATGAATTTGGTGATTATGAAATACTCCCTTGATTCTAGTTAAATATTTATCATGAACATAAACTACATGAACCTTGCTAAACATATTGTGGCATTAAAAATTATCTTCTAATGTTATAAATTAGAAAAATAAAAACTGATATTGAAAGATATAGAAATCTAGTTGGGATGAAAACATGAAAAGGTAGATTTGAGAAAATATCATGTCCCTTCTCATTAGACTCTTCATATCTATAGTTTATGGAAAAGTTATTTCATAATGAGAAACTCAGAAAACTCATGGAGCCCATACCGTGGAACTATAATAACCAAGGACAAGCAATTTGGAACCCATCGACATTTCAAAAATTGTATCAAATATTCATCACATGACCTATATGTGATTATATGTTCAGTATAAAACCAAAAAAACATTTTGAATTTTCAAACTGTTTATTAATATTATGTTATCTATAAATCACATTTATATCTTTGACGTCATAGATGATACAACCAATTTCAAGAGTTTACACCTTTATCTTGGAACCCAACAGCCTTCAGATTTTTTTGTTTCCTCCTATAGGGTAATATTAATGTATACTAGATTATTTTAATGCGCCCATCTTGGATTCACTAGCGAATTGGAACAAATATCTTGTTCCTAGTGGATACATAGCCTCATATAGATGGACCCCCTAAATCTATTGAGTTGTTCTCCTCGTTATGAAGAAATATTGTCTTTCCACATTAATAATGGACTACCTACATCCACAAACCACAAACATCAGTTACATTATATATTAATAGACCATGATCGAAAATCCACATAAAAAGACTATTTTAGTGGATTTTTAATTCTCAGTATACATCGCTATGTATTTTTCCCTTTCTCAAATATGTTTTGTGATGTTGAATTCCTAATCATTTTAATGCCCCACACCATGTGACATGAAACCACTGGGTGTAGGTCACGAGTTTCCCTATTGTAAAATGAGTTACCCTAGCTAGTGTTATATAACCCTTATTAGATAGTATTATTTTCACTTCCAACTTCATCATTCATAACTATTGAATCATAAAAAATAATTAATATTCATTGGAATAGAGTGGGTACCCCTCTACGTGATGAAGAACATAATCCCTATAGGATCATGTATTAATTCCATTGACCCACCATCAAATAGAATCTTCTAATTCTTGGAAATGATCTATAATTGTCATCTTCCATAACAACACTATAGTGGAACTCATCCTATTATGGTGCATTGAGGTTATCCCATACAAGTATATCCAAGTCCATATTCACTGGTTCAAGACCTTATAAACATGGTTTACAAAATTCATATTCCCACTATTTATGTGGAATCAAATTTGAAATTACATTTCTATCCATATATACCCATTATGGAAATGATAATGGTTGTCTCCAATAAACATGTACATTCAACCTTCATGATTTATGTATTAATTTAGTTTTTCAAAACCCTTCATGAACATTCATTCTTGATAATATAAATTATGATTCCACGGTATCAGAACTATTTTTTGGAAACTTATTTAGACAAATGCTATCATTGATATAGGGCCATCAACCCTTCATAAATATTGAACTTTTTATACTAGATAACTATACATGATAGAATTACATAAACTAAAATAAATGATGGTCTGAGATAAAAGAAAGAAAATTGTATCAATGTATAGTCTATATTAAATCACCCTAATGTAAAATAATAGATATTCAGATCTAGGAGATCCTAAATTGAATTAATGGATGGTTCTAGCTATAAGAACCTAAAAATATAAAATGGATTTTCCGAGCTGAAATACCCTATAGTACATCAACTTATGTTCCATGACGGATAATCATAAACTATATAAAAGTAAGGTTTGAGAGAGAATACTCTAAACTATAACAATAGATAGTGTAAGGGGAAGACCATAAACTATAAAAAATTATGGTTAAGTCTAGAGTAAACTAGACTATTTTAGCAGATAGTATGAGCTACAATACCATAAACTACAATATATCAATTTTCAAGCATGAAATACTATAAATAAACAATTTAATGAGAGGGAATTCTCACTAGCTTGAAAACCCTAAAAGGTCACGCAAGGAAAAATTCCAGTCCCTTATTACTGGACAAGAACTATTTCTTATTCATGAAATATTAGAACTCATAAAATGGAAAAGGAATAAATATTTTCAAATTGAAACACCTTAAATGGGAGTCTTGTAGAAAATACAAGCCCAAAATTTCTAATATTTCATATTATGAAACCAATGAAAAAGTTATGAAAATATAAAAAATATATATAGATATTGTAGGGATCATTATTTTTTCATTGAACAAAATCAATTTATGCCCACTGAATTGGGAATAAATTAAATCACATTACCAATAGGACATATGTTGAACTATATTACCGTTTTGAATCAGGTTATATTATGATGAATGGAGAAAATCCTTCAATAAGGATTCTTATTCCTTTAATATATTTTGAGAATTTATTTTAGAAAGTCTATTATGATTCATGAATTAAAATTTGAGCATTTTTTGTTACTTGTTATTATACAAAGTATGAGACTATTTTATGATAAATATGATATAATGTTTATAAAATGCCCTAAACGTCAGGAAATAAAAAAACATGGAATGTAGTTATAAATTCTAGAAGATTTTTTTTTTTCATTGATTATGTATAGTAGAGGATAGAATATCGACATTATAATGTCTCTCCAAGGATACATAAATTATTTGTGACAGGTTTTCAATAAAATTAAATTTTCTATGATTTCTAAATTAGTTAGAGTTAGGAAATAGGTTTTGATTGATCATTGATGTGTTTTACACTCCATTTATTTATCCACTACGTATAGATAAAGAGCCTAAGTAAAATATGTTAAATGTATATCAAATTTATGTTTTTTATAAGGATGATTAGAATGAAATATGTGTCCTTGTGTGTTCTATGATCGCTTCCCATACTGCTATATACATAGTTTGGTCACCCATATTGGTATAGTACTATGATATTTTCTAATTTATTTATTCAAGAAAATTAGAAGATTATCTTATTTATTCAATCACATCAGTCCATTCATTGAATATATGAATGTCTCACTTGGTCAAATATATTTGTTTCCAATATATGACAATATGTTTCATGATATTAGACAATTTTAGATAGTTAAAGCCACTAGTTTACAACTCATGAAATAACTGACGGAGATGTTCCTCTTAGTCTCAATTATTTTAAAGTGGATTATTATTTATCATTGTGTATATTTTCCACCAAATTTCCCTTCATGGTATCATGTCTATTAATGTACAGATAGTGTGAGACGATGAGGATAATGGAGGAGTGTTAGGTATTTCTCCCCTACTGGTACATTTTCTTTCACCAGCACTGAAGGGATGGATTCCATTGAAATCCCTATCCTAAGAATTTTAAGTTCATAAATATAGGGAATGCACTACCATAGAGGATACCCTATGTCTTGAGGAAACTACATTACTTACAGAGATAACGAAATCAAATAATTTCAATGATTTCCAGCTGAAAAAAGTTATTTATTCTATATATGGATTGGGTAATCTTTCACAGAATCCTTTATATAGTAATGATATTTGTTGATAAGGTAATTATTAAGAATAATAATTATACCCATATTTCTATAATCACATTCCAACATGATCCAAAAATGGATAATAACCCTTGGAGGTCATTCTCCCCAAAACACCATCTAAGGGAAAAGAGGAAAAGTTTAAATAATGATAAACTGGAAAGAGAATCAGTATGGGGTATATGGATTTCACATAATCCACACATCTACATGAGATGAAATAACTCCATCATAGAGAGTGATTATATATGACCTCTCAACAATATATCCTCTTCCATTATTAAAAACTAGACCTATCACTAAATTTTATATAAGGATTTTGAAATTTTCATAAAACCACAACATGGAAATAACCTAATTTTGACCTAACAACATCCCATCAACCTTGAAAACATTCAATAACCTATGGAGGAATAATGAATGATTTATATTGACAGTGAATTTAGATTTATAACACTAGAAATTCTCTATTGTATATCCAATTAAGAATCATGAAGGTCTTCTAATAAATAAATTTGTGTTTCGATGTTATATATAACCAATACTCCCAAAAATATAGTAAGAAAACAGCATAGCTATATTAGGAGGTCAACCCTTAGCTAATAGGGTTTCTGTCACTCAGGTGGCTACTCAAATTCCTAAGCATTCATCCCTAACCAATTAGACAAATACACTAAAAATAGATAATAATCTAACTAAATGATGGGTTGGGGTTTCCTATGATATCACATGGTATCCCCATGATCCATACTCCCCTATTTTAAGAATAAACCAATAAGATTCATCACTATTTAAAAAAATTTGGGAAGGAAATTGATGAAGGTGTATACTAGTTGTCTAAATCCTACTATGATAATGTAATATTTTTATATGATAATTGAATTAAACAGGTGATCATAGGTTCATATCATTCATTAACATCCCCTAGATAATGGTGATAAATTTTCTTTACTTGAATGGAGCCTATGTAAGGTAATCCCAAACATTTGATACATGCAGGGAGTCATCATACATCTCCCTAAGAGGTGGTATTACTTCTAACTAGAAAATATACAAAAAAATAATCCTTACTTGTCCAGGAAAAAATTAAAAGAGTTAGTGGTAGGACACCAATTGATAATCACCTCTTTAAGAAGTACCGATTGATGGTACATGATAAACTAACAAGTCACTGTCACCTTATGATGTTTAATAATGTGTATATGATTAAAGAAATATGAATAAATATGCCAAACCAAGAATGACTATGGACATTCATCTTTGATGTTACCACCAGGCCACAAGTAACAGATTGAGATCTAAATAGTTCTATGATTATCCAAAGAGGAGGTAACAATGTTCAAGTAACTGTAAGTAATTGTGTGGTGGGGGAGATCACAACCATAAGAATATATAATGAAGTTAGATAATATATAGGATAGTCCATCGAGTAGTAAATGATCCATTGATTCAGTTTTGAATTATTTTATTCAATTCAATTGTTAAGAGATGACAACATGTGGGAAAGAAGATTATACATGGATGATGGGATGAAATTATTATCCCAGAGACAGAATCCATACTAGGGTATTTTCTGTGACCAAGGGTAGTTATGATTCTCAGTCTAGAGATACTACTTTAGCTCATCATTTGTAGATATTGATTTATTTTCATAGTAGATATTGTGATTCCCAACAATTATAGCACTCTCACTAGCTGAATTATAATATTTCAACGATCTTGTATCCATATGCATAAGAGTATGAATCATGAATGAGAGGTATCTTCTTCTGGGATGGGGTAATAAAATAAATAAAATTTTCAAAATGGTTAGAATCACATGACTAACATGTCCATTATAAGGGTTCATGATCATGTGACCTATTACTTTTCTTGAAAATTACATTACTTGTATAACACCAAAAGGTTGTATTATTTTGTTTTGATCCGTATAATCGTATGGACATATGAAGTTAATGTGTGTAAAAAATGACCAAGTGATCAAATGAAAAGTGTTGTGGGATAATGAAAAGAGTTGGATACACAACAATAGAAAAAAGCGTATAATAAAATCCTAATTAAATTTCCAATGATTTATTTACAAAATAATTACATAAGTCAACGATAATGACTGATTATGTGGTGAGATTGATCAAATAAATCAAGTTATTAGTTCTCATGAAATTCGTTACAGGAAGACACCTTGCGTAGAAGACATGCGAGGAATTCACATGAGAGACGATATTGAAATTTCCCTAAATGTTGGAGTAAATAGATAAATGAGTGGTGCATAACTCCACTATTTATAGGGATGCCCCTAGAATACCAATAGTAACCAAGAGATAGAAAAATAATCATAACACTGACCAGTGAATGAAAAAAGGATTTATGTAGAAATATACATTCCCATAGAAACATTCCCTTGTCCGAGTATACCTCACTATCAAGGGTGAATTTATTATCACACACCAACTGATCATTTAAAATTTTAGGATCGTAGAGAAACCCAAATAATTGGAATTATTTACAATGAAAAAAATGTGAAGCATGGCTATGTGTGGATCAATCATATATGTTATGTTGATCTTGGTACCCTATGAAGGATATGTGTTCTCATATCCCTTGAATATCATGAGGTCAGATCATGAACTCCACAAGACCAAATAATGATCATGAAAAGGCCATTTTATAGGTCCTTTAGATTATAAAAATCTATATTATATGGCATGATTCCTCAACACGAAGCACTTATGATAATCCCTCATGATCAGGAGAAGGCCTCCAGTTGAGTTGCTCTGAATAGGTGATAGTTGATGGAAAATCAAACAAATACCATTAATAAAATATGAAGAGGGAAGAAATTTCAAGCGATTGATGATATATTTATATTTTCATATAAAGTGGTTATATGGATCATGTCATCAGTTTAAATATAATGAAACATCCCTAGAAACATTCCATCCATTCCAAGTCAAATTTGTTGGGTATTTAATCTTTATCAAACAAGGCCACTTAACATGTCACATCCACTATACAAATAATCCTAGAAATTTCTATTTTATCAAGTGAAACCCATATTCAAAATTAATGGGTGAGAAATTTAAGATTTTTAAAATAAAATCTAAAAAAGTAGGAACCCTTATTTGAAGGAGATTTAAACTACTTATCATGGGAAGGGACTCTTGTGTGACAACCTGGTCTCAAAATTTTCCATATACAAGTATTCATCTATAATATGAAAGCCTCTTCGGCATGCAACCAGATCTTATGATGACTCCCTGAAATGTTAGTGTGATATTGAGAAGGACCATTTATATGTAAAAAATATTTTGAAAATATATATTTGATATTCAATGGTTCTAATAAATATGGAAATAGTGATGGAATCTAATGGTTATTATTTATCAAGCGACACTGAGATGACATTGTGGATGGTCCCCATAAGGTTCAAAGGAATCCAATGATGAAATTCTCCCTTTAATGACTCAAGCTAGTATCTATGATATACACAAAATATGAAGAGACACGGGTCTTTGTGAAAAAGGTTAAGAAATTTCACCCAATTATCACAAAAAAGGAAACAAATAAGATCAAAGATATGAAAATGAATCCTAAGAGACACTAAATAGTTCTCCAAGATAATCAGTACCATGGACTCAAATGTGTCTCCCCATACACCAAATGCCCCCAACATGAAAAAAATGCCTATGATGGGATGTTATTGATACTATACCCACATTATCAGACTAACATAGCATTATCATAAATGAATAAAAAGGTGGAAACACAATATCAACCATCAACCAAAAATAAATCATCGCCAAAATTTGTAATATTAATACAATCCATGGGAAGAATCATATAAAAAATTATGATTGTGTCATTGAACTATAAAGATGAAAGGAAATACATAGAAAATAATTATCTAGTATAATAAATTTATCCAAAGTAAAAAAGAAAAAATCAATCTCCAAACAATATCACGCTCTATGACTCAATTAGGTGCTCCTATCATCCTATTCCAAAATTAATAAAGCACTATTAAGAGATAAATTTCATCTATACTTTCCTATATTTAGGAATTATATATGTGAACCATGTGATAACTAGAATAGTGTGTGAGACAACACTGTTTATGGCACTAAAAATTATGTCTATAAAAAGTCGCATATGTGAATATAATATGAATTGATGTGAATGTATAACAATAATAAATGGTATTAAATTATAAGTGATTTTATCAAGTCTAAAAAAACTCATTATGATCATGTAAACATAAATAATGAATATATTTAATTCATTGTAAAGAATCATCGGAGGATTATTTGTGTAATAATGTATCAGAACTAGATGGGCTAGGTCACAAGTTCAATGACCATGGAATCCTATATGATCCAACAGATCACATACATAGAAAAAATGATAAAGATCAAGGTTGATCCTAAGGGTAATGTCAAAGGTGGTCCATGAATACTTGTTACAAGGTGTGAAAACCAAGGCATCCCAGTGGGTCATCGATGCGATACTACAAATCCCCCCTCATTGGTGCCACACAACATGTCCCCAAAAAATTTACATACCATATTTCCCACATTGGTTCTATACCATATGTCCTTTATCTATTCCATATCATTACATCAATCATCAAGGTAATTTGTATAAGGTAAAATGAGAATATATCAATGTTTATTCCCTTTTTCATTTAATTAGCATAAATATTAAATTAATAAATTCATAATCATACACAACCCAAGTGATTCTCTATTTTATTCATTTGATATAAAACATAAAAGGTTTTTTATGGTGATTACAACTTTTAAAATTCTAATACATTCCCATAATCCACTCCATGTTAAAAAAACAGTTTATACTCTCCCTATGGGGGACATTTACTCTTATAAAGGAATGAACCCACCCCATGGGTGGTTTGGGTTGAGGTCACCAACCTCTAACTATGATAAAGTTGTCATGGAATGTCTTCAAAAAATAATTCAATATTGGATTTTGGAATATATAATTTAGGAATCAACACATCAAATGTCATATTTATGGCTTAATAGAAACAAGGTATAAAAACATTAGATTGGGGGAATTTATGTTGGCTACATACCAAATTAAAATCTATGAATACTCATCCAATATTAGTATCCCGTTTTTTTAAATAATAAGAAAATAAAATTGTAAAAAAATAAATTAAAATTAGGACATAATATCCTACATTAAAACAACATACTATAAAATGATGAAATCAATGGAATAGAGGAAGAGGAATGAAACTCTTAACAGTGTAAATCTAACAAGATGAATATAACATGAATCAAGTCCATGAAAAAGATAGTTCATAATATTATATTTAGTAGAGAGGATGGATATCTCATGAATGGGTGGTGATTATAAGATAAATATAAATTAAATGTTTCATCCTTTTTAAATAAAAAGAGTTAATAAATATAATTCTTACCATGACTTATGAGGTACACGGTTTGAAGTTATAGTTTTCCAAACTATTCATTAACTTTGATACTACCACATTCCATTGATAGTGTACCCTATGATTGGAGGACAATAGTTTTCCAAACAAATCACATTCCATCTTATCCCTTATCTGGAGCCCTACATCAACTCAAATAGTTTTTCTAAACTATGTGTCCTTCATATCATGGTTTGGTCAAACTCTTCACATGCACCATTCCTTTATAATGTAGAGTTCTATGATTAATACAAGACCTAGAATCTTAAAAATACATACTAGTGTATTAGAAACTTTTATAATTATTTAAATGATTATTAAAACTAAAATCTAAATGATTTATACCTCATAGAAAAACAAAATATCATACATTCCCCCCACCCTTAGGACAAATCATTTCTGATTTTCCATTCAAAAGGTGATTTGGCATCTGAAAAGGTTTCTAGACACATGGAACATACATCTGTATCTTCATCATAGGTCCCATCTATCACAAAAGCAAGCATCCATAACACCTGAACTAGAGGAATTAGACCACCTTAGAGATCAGCAATGCATTAATAAATGATACGTATAGGTTTATCCTCAACGGATGCAACTACCTGAAACAAAACCTCATCCAGATAAAGATTATATGAATGCTCTATGTGATAATGAGATATATGAAATACATATAATAATTAAAGAATTATTTTAACCTCTAAGGTAACTACAAATTATAGTCTATTGGCCTTAACCATCCAAAAATAATTAATGGTTTTGACATAATAATGGGCAATATTATCATATCCTTGAATCAATCTATTCCTTAGCCTAGGTGAGATACATAAAAAAGATATAGTCCCAAAACTCAAAAATCATACCCTATTGATAGAGACCATCTTAGTATTTCATCTAAATTAATGTTTCCCATAATTTCACTAAAAATATACACATAATATATTGATTCACGATTGATATAGGGTTTCAAAAGAATTGGATCCATTTCCTCAAACAAGAACATAAATAATCAGCTTTTCCTACCATAAAAGGCCTCAGAGGGGTCCATCTATAAAGTAAAAATATATCCATTGTTGATGATCAATTATACCAAGGGTTCATACCTCTCACAAGGACACCAAAAAATTAGGTCACATGCTCTATGCATGGCCTTATAGACCTGGACTGCACACATTCAATGTCTATATGTATGAGGGTTGTATACCATGATAAAAAACACATGTTAACTGAATGTCCCATATAAACTAGTCCTAGATAAATATGTTAACAATGATTCTCTATCTGATATAATTTTTTTAGGATGCCTACAAAGGCGTACAATCTCACAAATTTGAAACCTCCCATGATCATCTTTGTAGAAGACCTCCTTGATAGGTAGGATGTGGGTGAATTCTATCATACATCCCATAATGACTCTTAAATCATCCCATTTTTAGTTCGGAATGTGAATATTCTCTAATATGAACTCAATTTTATTGTTTTATTCCTTCACCTATAGTTATGCTGAACACCAAGTAACAAAACAACCTAACACGTGATTCATTATATACCACCTATAATTGCGGCGTAATTCTAGATATATCTGGGTAAGTACGAGATTAACTTCCCAAGTCTATTAATAAAAAATATCACCTGATCCAATCCAATAAATCTTTATAAACTCAAACATAACTATGAACATGTATAATTTCTTACTCAGCAATTTTATTACCTAATGTTATATCCTCAACATCAACACTCTCCCATAGGACTAAGCCTTCAGGATGTAATAATTTCTTCATCATTACACTAACCATAATCTTAAAATTCAGTAATATGGATGAGAGGAATTATTTCTTAGGACTCTATTTAACCTTAAAATGAATATAAAATAAAATGGAAGTTAATTTATAATCACCATTGGCCTGCTATACTACTTGAGTTTCAATATTCCCAATTAGAGTATCAGCTACTGCACTTCCATTAGTAAGCATATAAGAAGAAAAAAATTGAATGATAGAGATACTCAGTGGTCATTATCTATACAGGAACCATTTAAATCTTCCTAATTATGTATTTCTGGTTTTTAAAATCAATATACACCCCAAAATTCTCTCACAAGAAATAGTTCATCCAATAATGCTAATCATGGACACCAATAGCTAACTTGAGGTTGTGTGTTAGATAATTTATGTCATCGATTATTAACTAGAGATATTTTTACAACCTAAACAGATCCCGATACATCATTATATATCCCATAATAACGCATAATGCATCAAAATAAACATTATATCTTCTTATACCCTTCGATTGAATCATGATTTTCTTGGTATTCAACCATCCTTTTATCTCATAAAAGTAATTTTAACATTCTTAAGAGAATATAAATTTCACTCCATTTTTGTTCAAGACCACGATAGGATTATCTATGTGTGGTGGGTTGTGGATGAAGAACATATAATAACCATATAGTAATAGTAAATATCATATTTCAAAGACAATGTTGGACTACTTCCATGAATCCATGATTCTAACATTCTCCAAATTCACTAAAACTCTTGTCTCAAAGATGATGTTACCTAGGAAGAGAAATTTATCTCTCCATAAATGACATTTTATGTGATTATCATATATCCTATTCAGTATTACTTTATTTATAATGGTTTAATGATGTTTGGTGTGATCATATCATGTATGAGAATAAAAAATAATGGAATCCACAATAACCACCATGAATGAATCCAAATAATGATGGAGAATCCAATTAATTTGGGAAAATAAAATATTCAGTTCATTCATAAGGTTGAATTAAATAGTAAAACAATTATAAGGATTGTACATGATACCAATCATTTTATAAGGTATTTCACCTCGATTGACATGAACCTAGTGATATCCTTACCTCAAATATATTATCGAGAAAACATGATATCCTCAGTGCTATTCAAAGAGACTTTATATACAGGGAAATATATAACATTTCATAATAGTTAATAAATTCAATTTTTGATAATCCAAACATACATGAAGGGTAACATGCACCTTAATACGAACAATTACCGGGAAACCCTATTTGTAGGTACTTGTTTACATGTACTTCTTATCTTCCTTGTCCTTTAGTTTCCTCTTCAGCTCCTAAATATCAGTAGTACCCATCCTATATGAATGGATATATAATTCTTGAGACTCTATAACTATTTCTATTATAAATTTTTACATTTTATCTCAACATAGCATAAACAATTCACTGGGGTAAACATCCTCCAAATGATCAATCTATGATAGGAAAGTAGTCTGATGTGTTTCCTATTCATCAACATAGAAGTTAGTAATATGGTCATCTCCATAGTCAGTTCTTGGTGATTGGTCAATCTTTATTTTCATATACATTCCATTCTACCTTGGGGATATATCTACCACAGTCAGGTGAGGTGAAGGACACCCTCAAGTGACAAAACTAGCATGGGCATTGTAAGTTACAAACCATTACATTCCGAGTATGACATAAATCACATCATCTCTAGGATAAGAAGATCCCATAGTAAATTATAATGTCTAATTTGGAGGTGGAATTTGTTTAATTGGATTAAAAATTATTATTTTACTCCCAAGATAGTATCAAAAACCATTATACCACTATATCATTAAATCTCAAGACCAAGGCTTCCCACAGTTTTCTTATAAATAATATAATGTGAGTTTCATATATCAAAAAGAGAATAAATTGGAGAACAATATAAGAAATACCATACATCATACTATAAATGTCCAGGTTCTAAGATCCTCAGGTTTATATTGTGCTAAATAATCATAGCATAATCCATGACCAAGGGAAACAACCTCACTTCCATGAGTGGGCCCACTCTACTATATTGTTGTAACTTGGTTCTAGCTCTGTATTCCATTACAACCTACTCATCCGGAATACAAATAGTATTCTAACTCTCTAAAAAACCTAGATCTGTGAATCCCACTAGTGAATCTAGATTCAGCATCAACCATCTCTATCCCGGAATTATGTTAGTAATTTATTTATAAAATAACGCATATGGCTCATCCATCTATCAGATCTACTACAAATTGGGTTATCATCACACTAGATCATCTTGTGTCCATACCTCCCACAATCATGAAAAAAACAACTATCATCACTATTTCTCTGGCATGTATTTCGCTCACAAGAGATATCAATGCATCGTTTCAAGCCTCATGGCACTACACCACTGAGTCATGATAATTATATACCCTATTATGCACCTCTATATTTCAACTTGTTATGTTCAATAATAGCAATTAGATTTACTATTTATGACAATGTTACCAATTGAAAAATGTTCACCTATGATTGAACGACATGATTGAGTCCTTCCTCAAAGAATCCATATAAATACTACACATAAGAAATATATACAAGTGTAGAGATATGAAGTTCTATAAATTGAGTAGAATATCCAATAACATTCCTATAACAAAAAATTAGTTGCATAAAATCTCTATCAAGTTCATCCCCTAATTCTCATGGAATAAGCATTCATAATAACTAGATTTGTTGTCTAGCTAATCAAATCCCCATCCTTGATCTTCCTCCTTTTGAACATCCCAAAAAAATTTGGTGTCTCCTTGAAGCATTTATTTTGTGAGATTGACCCTCTTTTATGGAGGTGTCCACAGGTTCTCAATAACATAAAATAAATTCTCAATATAATAATATTTAGACTAGGGACCACTATCCCCCCTGAATTTTGGTTGATGTTTTTTATGGAACTCATGCATCATAAATGTTAATGTTGAGGTAGGAAACAAGGCTCCTAGAATAGTCTGTATAACGCATTAAAATCACTCTAAAAACATGGTATCATCACCCATATCTGGTATAATAAGATGTGGAAGAAAATGAAATATTTGATGATGTATGGGTTTTCTAGGTCCCACAACTTCTGAAGTATTGTCTCCACTCCCCTTTTAGCACACAACTCTGGTGGCCATCGTGGTGTCATGTCTATACTAAAGGAAAATAACCTCAAAATGACTTATTAATGATTATATCATATATATATAAATATATATTTATTGGATAAGAAAAAAACCTATCAACATACACGTAGCACCCCTCTTCCTATTTATAAACAAGGATTGGGTGACATACAAATCATAAGAGCACATGAGACACTACCAACATACCAATACTATGGTTGGGTTTGGTTCAAGTTCTATGAAATAGATTAGGGGTCCACTAATACAGAGTGTACATTGAATGTTGTAATGAAAAAACCCTTTATGTCAAAACTAGAACCATCAATTAAGGAAGACCATTTCATTTAAAGAACTTAATGTCATATAAATGTTTATTGACTCATATTTTAAATATTCACAATTTTTTAATTTATATAAATTACCATTTCTCTTTTATAAAGGCCCATAATATTTATAAATCCATTATTCCATCTATTTTGTCACAACTATAAAACTTTCCATGACTGGTGACTAATGGTCCATAACTCAATATTCCATAACTCACTACATCATGAGTCTTACCACACAATATTCATGAAAAAAATATTTGTTTGATTTAATAACTTTTTGTAGCCAATTATGTTACTTATTCCCCTTCATGATACAATAGTCGAATAAAAGGGAACATATAACAAATTTTATAATTTCATGAAATTAATCATATATGACATTGTATATACATGTAATGTGAATTTATTACGTACATAAAATGATTCAAGAGACTAATATATCATATCTATACCAAGATAGGGGAGAAATCCAAATCATAAGGAACACCAAAAATCATGTGTGTCACCCAATAAAACAATCTGATTAGTTGTATATATTAAAACTAGATGTTCAAGTCACATTGAATTCAAATTTTTTTCTTAATATATGGGTTTTCTACTCTCACCCACAGCTCATTTACATATCTTGACTATTTCTTATTATCATTTCCACTATTCAAAAATAAAAATATGAATAAAAAAACCCTCTAAGACCACTTTGTAATTTCCCTATCCCAGAACCACTAAACAGTTAACCAAGATAGTGTTCCACATAACCTCAAGTGTGTATCATAGAACACTAGATTCTACCAACTAGAAATTATGGAATACGATGATATGGTGGCTAGTATAAACCCTCATGATCGGAGTAACACATAAGTATCATAAATCAATATAAAGGAAGAATCATAATATAAACTATCATTATAAGATAAATGATATAGAGAAAAATAAAAATATTTACAGAAAAGGGATGTATTATATAAAACATGATGATTACGACATGGAAGAACAAAAAATAATGGAAATAAATAGCAATACATATCAATAAAAATATATGTATCCAAATTAAAAAATACCAAAAATGATATCTCGAAGTTGAATCATTAGACATGTCTCTGTAATATAATGTTCATATATCATAATTGATAATAAACTGACAGGAGGTAGATTTCTCATTTCCATATTTTCTTTCATAATGTTTGTTTGGGTACCAATTTAATCTTTAATAGGGTGTGAAATAACACTCATTATAACACCACCAATGATGTTTATAACATGTCTTTTCTATTCCATATAAGATGAAGTATTGTGCATGTATAACATTAATATAATTTATACAAGTAGAAGTGATATTGTATAGTATATAAATACACACGTTGATTAGGGAACCATAAATAAGGTAAAGCTATAAGGAATGCTAATGAATCATTTGTATCCTATAAAGGGAAATCATGTATCAGACCTACATGGTCCAATACCCATGGGTAAACACAATGAAATCCACTTTGATTCCACATATCACATCACCAAAAAAACTCAATAATGTATTCGGTGGAGGCCATGGAGCTTGTACAAGGTGTTCAAAGAAATCCAGATCCAATGTGTGAAAACCAATTCATCCATGTGGGTTTCCGGTCCAATATAATGACCCCCCCTGCAGCGATTCCATATCATGAGCACCCACAATAGTGAATTACCTTTTTTCCCACATCAGAGCCATAATATGTGTCCTACATTAGTGTTATACCATTCCATACATTATAATGATGATATATATTAGATAACAAGAGAACACGTCGGTTTCTATGACATTTATAAGTTCGTCATAAAAACCATTTCAATATCCATTTCATAATCTTACAAAATACAAGTGTTTATTTTTTTTATTACTTTCATGTACAAATGAAAATGGTTTTGATGAATCTTAACATCTCAAAAAATTTATCTATTCCCATATTTGAGCCTCAGTAATGAAAGGTGATATCATATCCATGAAATGGTTAGTTTCCATGGAAAAAGGGAAAGAAATCACCCCATTGGTTGTTTGGGTTGATTTTACTAGTCCCTAATCTTTTACAGTGTTGTCATAACATGTCTTATATAATAATGACCCATTTTATAATGTGATTTTTAATTTAGGAATGAACAACAATAAGGTATATTGTATGGCAAGAAAACATCAAGTTAAAAACAACTATATTTTGAAGGAAAAAATATTGACCACCTAGAATAATATTTTCAAGGAATACAAATCTTGTTTAAGTCTTTGATTTGATAAAAATAAAAAATAATAATAATGAAAATATATTAAAATTGGTCAAAAGAACTTGTTTGAAAACAACATAAAAAAATATTGAAATTTAGATGGGGTAGAAATTTGAATGAAACATTTACCAATAGATATACAATGATAAAAGATACACTCAAGGTATATCCCAAAAAAAAATATCCTTAAAATACAATGGAAGTTGGATAAGGGAGATCACACATATGGGTGGTGGTTGTTGGTGGAAGGGAAAAGAAATGGGTTTAGATATTTTCTATGAAAAGGATGGAAATATTTTAATTACTCCCACGATTTAAGAGGCACTTGGTTTGGCTTCATGGATGGAAAAACTATGTGCCTACCAGTTTCCATGGATAATGCACCCACATTTTTGTGAAGCATTTGTTTCAAAACAGACTCATCCCATGTGATCACAACTATAGATACCATCATCATCCAATGTGGATTGACAAAAACATGTGTCCTCTAGTGCATAGTTCTATCAAAGTATTTTCCTACCCCTTTCCTTGTAATTTGGACCATTGGGGATGAAAAAATACTTGGAAAATCTTTAGTCTACATGTATGTGAGTTCAATTATTTATAAGGATAAAATATGTATTATAACTCCAATTTTAATGATATTTACCTAATATTAAAACCTCAGATCATACATTTTATGTGATATGATCTTATCAAATTGGAAATCCATGAAATGAAAAAGTTCTTCCACCAGGTAATCCTAGATAATGACTTAATGGTTACAAAACATGTATATACACTTATCATAACTAACATATTGTTCATGCGAGGGGCTTCTAGTGCAATGGACAGATCTAATAAAAGAGATTCCATGTGTTGGAGTGGTCACATGAGATCCCAACAGGCCTTGGTTAATTAATATTACAGAATTTATGTGATAAATGATAATAAATATATAATCCTTATGTGAATAAGGATAGATTTTCTTTCACGAGAATTATTTATACGCATTCTATGACCTATCTAGATCAGATGACATTATCTAGACATATAGTTGATGCCACCTGATGACATCCATAAATATCGACTAGATCATGAGGTCTACCTCAAACATGTTAGTTGTAACCAATAGACAACTATGGATGTGACTATGTTGATTATGTGAAGGTTCCTTGGAAAATTCAGTTCAATCATGCACCATCACATTGATATGTTTCCATCAGTCATGATATAAAACCCAGAAATGTTATCCTTATCATGTTCTAACACTAGTACATGTCATCCCGATCACACAACTACTCTTTTATGTATAGTTATGTTACTAAAATTTTTCTATATATGTTAGCCTAAATCATTCAAAAGTCCACGGGATTGTCTACATTGATAATGTGAATGACCTCAGATATTACATCCTTGTTTTGATATAATTCAATAATAATTAATCTTAAATCATATGAATCACCCCAAGACATGAAATCATCATCATGTAGAAACATCATAAATATCATAAAATCACCCATGACATGTCATGTAAAATATTATGTCATGTCATATGGAAAACCACAGACAAGATCCCCTTATTCAAAAGGAGCACATCAGGATGTTCCATCGAACCTTTTAAATTCCAAATCATGATTATTTTTCTAGTAATTATTAATTTTTATGGGATGTTTCCATAATTGGTTAGGAATGGATAGTCATAAAATCCTATGGTTATTATGGAATCCATATTCCACCTGGAGTAACTCATCTTTCCACTCATGGTTCCTACTCATTATCCTTCTGAGGAAATGGATCTGTTATATTTTTATTAGCATCCACCAAGGGTTATTCCCCTCCATATCTAAGATACTCTAACTAATCAGATGAAAAAAAATTTTGGATTTATCATTATTCATCATCTATTAGTAGATTGAGTAGGTAACTAATCTATGTGTACTCTGATTCATGCTTTATTAATGGTATTTCACAATTCTTTTAATGCATGAGTACTATATCAAACACCCCATTAGGTATGAACCACTATATATGTTTTGTATCCATATATTATTAGTCTAATCAGTTACTATCCCTTATTTATAACACGTTTCATAATTCCTAGGGGCTTATAAATTTACAACCATCATACCACTATTATTATAAAATTAACCCCATCCACAAAAACCTCAACATTTAATCACTATTTGATGACATCATCTGATTTTACCATACAATGGAACCATATTTGGTGAAATAAATAAAGTAATTCCCTTACATATAATCGTTTTTAAAATAATACTCACGGCCATTATTTTTCTTTCACCACATAATGGTGCATTAAAGGAAGCTTCAAATATGATATATTTGATTCTAGTTATATATGGGATACATAAGGCCCCTTAAAAGGGATGATCTCCATACCTAGTTCCTATGTTCTCTAATATATTTCCTTTATGAAATATGTTAAACTAAAATAAATGGACTTAAATAAAAAAAATTGGATTTCATTCCTATTATAAATATGATACATATGATAACTAAAGAATTTTTAATCAATTATAGAAACACCAATCACATAAATGGAAGGATGAACTCCAGAGTGCCTCATTATATAACATAAAAAAATAAGTATCAACCCATTTATGAATAATAAAAGGGAACATATAGAGAACCTCATATATGTACAGATAGTATTGATAGTAGAACCCCCTTTATACAAAGAAAGATTAAAAAAATATCAATTTTTTCGGTCACCAATACAATATCAATATTTGGAATATATTCATGAAAATATTATAATTCTATAAGTGTGTCTCAAAATATCAAATAGTTCCCCAGAAAAGGATTCAGTGATCTTGACCTACCATCCTGTAGTGTCCCAGATTTTTCTGGGTATTATTTTTAAAAATTATAAGGGATTATTATGAGACCAGAAGCAGAGAAGACACCTCATTCCAAGGCCTGGTGAGCTCGGAAAATTGGTTTGAATCTATTTAAGTTAAGTGATTCGACACTCACGCGCAGTTGTTTTAGTTTCCAAATGGATGCTCAGATATAAAAATTCAGGGGCACCGTTGCATCCGGGATGACGAGTTTACCCAAGAATGAGCCTAACCTCAACGGGTGTGGGTCAAGGGAAAATGTTAATTTTTCAGAAGTTTTTAGTAAAATAAAAAATAAAATAAATTTTTCAATGTTTATTTTATTTTTAGGGAAACATTCATTTCAGCGCAGTGACATGGAAGCTGTTTCAATATTAAATTCCATTTAATAATGGCTAAGAAAAAAACAATACTCATTAATGTCGTAGTGTAAGAGAATTTTGAATCATGTTTCCCTTTTTAATGGGTGAAGCGATTGGTGTTCGTTGATGGATTTTTTTTGAGAAAAATATCTGGAAGATCCACAGAGTGCTGGAGAAAACCCTCAACAAAGAACGACGATAGATCAAAGTTGATAATTGTTGTGCCAATGACGTTGGAGGATCTCGATATCGACGGCCACACGACACCTTCTTCAGCGACTGATCTCAGTTGAGGTAGGGGTTTGTTATTTGAATTTGTTTTCCACGTTTTTTATTTTAAACGACGAATGTAGATCAACCACGAACAATTTCATATGTGGATTCCTTAATTCTTATGGGAAGGTTTTATCGGGATGAATCAAGGATTTGATCCATGTTGAATTGTTGTTGTTTATTTCTTCTTCATTTAAGCCTACTAACGAGAGAGGGTCAATTCCATGACGAACGATGATGGAGGTTCATTCCTATGGTTTTTTTATTAGACCATCCTTCCCTCTTTCTTCTCATGAGTTCTTCGCATTCTTCGCTGGGCGACGAACAGTGGTTTGTTTCAAAATAGTTTTTCATGAAAAGATCTCAAATTGGAGAGTCGGCACCACAACGATCTTGCAGAGGCGCGATAACAATGGAGGACTACTGATCAGAGCGAATCGGGGATGATCTTTCTTCAAGCGTTCATCATGAAGGAAGATGAAAACATGTTTTTGGAGCCGATCGGAGGCCCGAAAACACCAGAAGAGGCTTCGTGGTGTCAGGGAGACCAAAAACTGAAGGTTGCATAGTGATTGGATGGCCAGATCGACGATCGGGGCAGCATGGGAGGCACGCCTGCAAAGAGCTTCATTTCTAGAAATTTCTAGAATACACAGCATGTACTGCTGAAGAACACGCCGTGTAGTGCTGGCGGGGTCTAGGGTTTTGGGGGTCATAGAGGAATTACATGGTGTGTGACCCTGGTCACATGGTGTGTTTGACTTTCCCCGATGCTCGACGTGTATCTTGTGAAATACACGAACACGAGATGATCTACACGGCTTCAGAACACAACGTGTACAACATGAAAGAGGCGGTTATGCGGGACTCACCATCTACCCAGGTGGTACACGGACACGAGATGGAATATATGACCGTGTACTCCATCACATGGCTAGGCGAGGCCAGTAACATGGGTGACCCCATGTGCCGATTGCACGAGTGAGACGACATGGGTTGATGACCATGTACGGGCACATGGCTAGCATACAGGAAACCAACCCCAGCCACCCGGGCATGGCGTGTACATCGTACTACATGCCAAGTACTCAATTTTTTATACGTCCAGCCTTATGACATTGTCCATTGTACACGGGCAGTACCTGGGGTCAGACAACACGGTGTGTAACTTTTCTACATGTTAGGTACTTTTTGGGAAAACCACATGGTCCTCTTGGTCACCGTATCTTGGACATCATTCGTTTGGGTTAGTTCCCCTTCTTTTTGTTCCCCTAATGGTTAGGCATAATTTCCTTCTACATGAGTATGATCCCTTCTACAGTACTTTCTGTGATAGAGTCGGCATCCCTCAGAGAGGCCTCAGGAAAGATCCTCTATCAATTCCTGACCCTAGGTAGAGTCATGCATCGATGTGACCAATTCTACCGGTTTTTGATCCTCTACCTAGCTGGTGTATCACCTAGCTAGTGAATCCGGATGAGTCGCGGTATCCTCCATGGCCCTGGAAGTGATCCTCATCTGTGTTTCATGACCTTTCCCACTCAGGAGTGTGTCTCCCATAATGAGTGCTTCTATATTCCATGATCCTTCCCATTCAAGAGTGTGTCTCCTGTAATGAGTGCATCTACCTCTCATGATGCTTCCCAAGGAACCGTACTTCTCAGATGGATGTCATCAGAGCTATAAAACTCATGCAGTGTGTTCTCCCGGAAACGAGTGCTACGTTGAATATTCAAACATAACCCCTAGCTGGGGGTATGCGGTTGTTTGAATTGTCTCTATACTATGGGTCTCTGTTTTTAGTATTTATGGTTTTTGATATATTTTCTGTAGAAATATACTGTGAATAGCTGATTTTACCTTTAATTTTTATAATGCTCTATGGTTTTCGGGGCCCTCTACTAAGTATTGTTATAATCACCCATGTACAGGCTTTGCCCGCACGTGTCATTTCTAATGAAGATGAGTATCCTTTTGATAAATTCTAGGGTGTACCAAGGCAGGATTGAGATTTCTGAGTTCCCTAAAGGCTGAGGCATTCCTACGTCTTCGAGCAGCATTCCCAACACCTTTTGTGTTTACCGGTTAGACATTGCCATTTTTAGACTTTTGTTTTTGTGGGCTTGTTTTCTGGCCCAGTTTACTTTCAGTACATTACCTTCCGCCATACTCTATTGGTTGGGTTTAGTTGTATGCATGCATTTTGTCCCTTAGTGTTTTTACATATCAACATTTTTTGTCTTGGATATGTGTGTGTGTGTGTATAGGTACTTAGGCTATGCCTCCCATGTTAGTAATATGCCTACTCGGTGCTCGGCACCAGCACCTGGCCTATTGGAGGTAGGCATGGGGAGTCGCGGCATGGGCCCCACTAGGATGGGTCATGACAGAGTGGTATCAAAGGAGGTCGGTTCTACCTTATGACTAGGAGTCTGTGAGTTTGGTTTGGGGCTAATGGTGTTAAGTGTTTCAAGCTCGGTTTTTATGCCAGAGACTCCAGTGTTGGTGCGGTTGCTGACATATCCATACACCAAGACACTGATAACCTACTTTTTGACTCGGTACATGAAAACACTAGTCATAGGGAAGTAAAATAATGGTACATGCATATTATAGGAATGGGTTTTATTTTCCTTGTCCTAAGTGTCAGCTATCCAGATATACTCATTGACCATGGTGCATCTTTCTTCCTTACAAGATGCCTCCACGGCACATACCCACTAGGATTCAGTAGCGCGATCCTGAGGATGACCCCCTCAGTGACGAGGCTTAGATACACAGACTAGTTCCCTAGGCGTTTCCACCAGGTGGTGCACCAGTTATGTCACCACCAGTGGAGCAGCCCATTGTACCTACGGTACCGACCGACTAGGAGCGCAAGCTGAGCACGCTCCATGAGTTCTAGAGACAGAGATCCCTCAGGTTCCATGGAGATCCCAACTCTCATGTGGCTGAGGACTAGATTGAGGTTGTGACCAGAGTTTTCTGTCTATTGAGGACACTAGCAGACCAGATGGTTATCCTAGGAGCAAGCCTTCTTCAGGGTTTGGTGGGACGATGGTGGAGTCTGACCACACAGAATCAAGACGAGGGGACTCTTTTGAGGATATATTTCAAGAGACTCTTCAGGTAGGAGTTCTCTCCGGTTACACCTAGAGTTGTGCGCATCTAAGAGCTTCTTCATCTCTAGAAGGGTAGTATGACAGTATCAGACTATTCCTCAAGGTTCACCAACCTCAGTCGGTACTCAAAGGATATGGTATGGGATCAGTACATCAGAGCCTGGACCTTCAAGTGAGGACTACGATGAGACATCTAAGATAGTTTCATGCCTCTATGCATTTTGACTTTTGCTAGAGTGATCGAGTGGGATTTGGTGATCGAGAGATTCTTGGCAGAGCAGAGACAGCTGACGACAGTCAGCAGTAGGCAGACAGGAGCAGAGACCTCGGCGGCAGAGAGCTGGCATTAGACGCAAGGAGAAAGACATGAGAGATGTTGGAGGAGGACCCATGATAGGGGATCGACATTCTAGGTCTCTCTAGCTGGATCTAGTCATCCTAGGGAGAAGCTATGCTACATATGCGGTAGTAGGGGACATCTTGCTAGAGATTGCCTGACCCATCGAGCTGCTGATAGGGAAGTGGTGGATGGACCACCGAGGCAGAGGCAGAGAGTGGAGCAGATAGACCTGCCAGGCAGCAAACTAGTAGAGGAGCAAGTAGAGCTACATGTGGTGGCAGACACTTTGACTTACTTCCACCACCACCCCTAGGGGGTCCGCACCAGGCTCAGGGAGATGGGGGACAGGGGCGGGGACAGCTGCATGCAGTCAAGGCATAAGACCCAGGGGATCCAGGGATGATTCGAGGTACGATATTCATATTTTATACCTTAGATGTTGTACTTATAGACATAGGTTCTAGTCATTCTTTCATAGCCACATGTGTTGTACGAAACCTCGAGATTCTGATAGAACCATTGACTTGATCCTTACTCTTGGAGATAGCTACAGGAGGAGACTCGACGATCATGCACATTTGTAGATTGTGTGATTTTACCCTTGGAGGTGAGAGTATCTGTTGGAACCTCTTAGTGGTAGTGTCGAGGCCTTACGATGTCATTCTCGGTATGGATTGGTTATCTTCGGTCAATGCCTAGATTGATTGTTTTAGGCGAAGAGTGTGGTGTGTCTACCATGATGGAATAAGGTTTTCCTTTTATGGAGAAAGGGAACCCCAGGCAGTTTAGAATGTGCTTATGCATATGAGGGTGAATCCAATCGCCCATGAGTTGTCTAGCCTTGCCCTCAGAGTAGTTCTTGTTGTATGCTCTCAGTTCCCGGCAGTAGTGGTGGAGTATGTGGACGTCTTTCCCGAAGATGTTCCAGGGTCACCTCCTCGTTGGGAAATTGACTTATGCATCGACTTACACCCCAGGACAACACGGATATCCTCATAAGCATATTGGATGGTTCTCGCAGTGCTTCGCAAGCTGAGGGTGAAGTTAGAGGATTTTCAGATAAAGGGTTTTGTGAGACCCAGTGTTTCACCCTGGGTGGCCCCAATCTTGTTTTCCAAGAAGGTAGATCAGAGTATGAGGTTGTGTGTGGATTACCAGCACCTGAACCAGGTGACAGTGAAGAACAAGTATCCACTGCCATGGATCAATGACCTCTTTGATCAAATTAGAGGGGTGTAGTGGTTCTCAAAAGTTGACCTTCGATCAGGCTATCACCTGCTACGAGTGCGGGACGGGTATATACCGAAGATGTCTTTCAGATGCCTCTACGGTCACTATGAGTACTTGGTGATGCCTTTCGGAGGGATGAACGCCCCTGCAGTGTTCATGGAACTGATGTAGCAGATTTTCTAGTCGTACATGGACTGGTTCATAGTGGTCTTCATCGACGACATCCTTGTGTACTCAGCGTTAGAATAGAAGCATGCAAGATACCTGCAGATGTTTCTAGATGTACTTCATGAGCACCAGATTTATGGAAATTTCTAAAAGTGCCAGTTCTGGATTCAGAAGGTCCACTTTCTAGGGCATGTCATCTCAGTAGATGGATTAGCTGTAGACCCAACAATGGTGGAGGCTGTGTTAGCATGGGAGCCACCTCAGAGTGTGACGGAGGTGCGGAGCTTCCTTGGGCTGGCTGAATATTACTGGAGATTCATTTCTGACTTCTCCAGATATCAGAACTGATGAAATCCTTGACCAGGAAGGGGAAACCCTTCGTATGGATGGAGAAGTTCTAGTGGGATTTTGAGATGTTTTGATATAGTTTGAACAGCCCCCCAGTCATGATATTTCCAGTGGAGGGTGTTGAGTACATTGATTTCTGATACACATCAGGGACCGGGCTCGGTTGTGTCTTGATGCAGAGGTAGGTAGTGATTGATTATGGTTCGCGCCATCTTATTCCACATGAGCAGAACTATGTGACCCATGATCTCAAGTTGGAATCGGTAGTATTCTCATTGAAGATGTGGAGACACTACCTCATGGGCGAGCATTTTATCATTTACTCTGACAACAAGAGCCTTATGTATATATTTTCATAGGAGGATCTGAATCTAGGGTAGAGTCATTGGCTAGAGTTCCTCCAGGATTATTTTTTTGAGATCATCTATACTTCTGGAAAGGGGAAAAAGGTGGCGGATGCTCTTAGTAAAAGGTCGTGCTGACAACTGTTGAGTGAGGCAACACAACAGTTAGCCGCGTTGTAGTTATCCTTCGTGGATGGAGAGGAAACAGCTTACCTATAGTCAATGGTTTTCACCCCTCCACTCTTACAGTGAGTTTGGGAGGCACATCTTGGGGATGTTGACTGTGTGGATTTACGTGCTAAGTTTCCATCTGGGTGATCGTTGACCGACTCACCAAGTCGGCCCACTTCCTAGCTCAGTGAGCATATTTCCTTAGAGATCTTGGGACGCCTCTATGTGCAAGATATAGTTTGGCTTCATGGAGTCCCATCGACAATAATCTCAAACCGAGATGCTCGTTTCCCATCCCAGCTGTGGAAGGGATTGCAGGCGGATTTTGGGACTCAGCTACACTTGAGCACAGAATTTCATCCCTAGAAAGATAGTCAGACGGAGAGGACTATTTTGGTTCTGGAAGATATTTTGTGGGCCTGTATCTTGGACTTTTTTCACAGTTTAGAGGACCACCTACCACTGGAGGAGTTCACATACAAAAATATCTACCACTCCACAATTGATTTTGCACTGTTTTAGGCCTTGTATGGGAGACCCTTCTAGTCACCATTTTGCTGGACCGATCCCAGAGAGTCATCACTCAAGGGTCTAGAGTTGGTGTGGGCTACCACCGAGAAGGTGCAGATGATCTTGGAGCGGATGAAGACTACATAGAGCTGGAAGAAGTCTTATACTAACAGACAACTACGACCTTTGGAGTTCGAAGAGGGAGACCACGTCTTTCTTCGGGTCTCACCTCGATGAGGGTAATAGAGATTTGGATAAGGTGGCAAGATATCTTCGAGATTCATCAGACCTTTCCAGATATTGTGTAGAGTTGTAAAGGTGGCATACTGCCTACCTCTACTGCCACAGTTGAATCTGGTACATGATGTCTTCCACGTGTCGCAGTTGAGGAGGTGCATGCATCACCCATCACACGTCATCGACTAGGGAGAGATGGTCACCGAGGATGGAGCGACCTTTGCTGAGTAGCCTGTAGAGATCAAGGATCGGTAGGAGAGGATCCTTCGTGGGTGATCGATTCCCTTGGTGTGCATCTGGTGGTAGCATGGGAATCTTCAGGAGAGCACATGGGAGCGGAGGGCATAGATTCTTACATAGTACCCATATCTTTTTGAGTAGCCTTTGTTTTGGCTTTTTGGGGACGTAAAGCACCAATGTGGGGAGAATGTATTGTCTCGGATTTTTCCATGTATTATTTTTAAAAATTATATGGGATTATTATGAGACTAGGCGTAGAGAAGGAACCTCATTCCGAGATTTGGTGATATCAGAATTGTGGTCTGAAACATTTTATGTTAAGTGAGTCGGCAGGCACCGTTGCATCCAGGAAGACGACATTACACAAGAACGAGCCTAACCTCGACCAGCGCGGGTCGAGGGAAGAAGTGAATTTTTTGGACGTTTTTAGTAACATAAAAATAAAATAATTTTTTCAATGTTTGTTTTATTTTTATGGAAACATTCATTGCAGCGCTGCGACAGGGAAGTTGTTTCAATATTAAAATTCCACGTCATAATTGCTTAGAAACAGCAACTTGACTCAATAATTCTGCATCATAATAGAACGTTGAATCATGTTTCCCTTTTTAATGGGTTAAGCGATTTCTGTTTGGTGACAAATTATTTTGAGAGAAATATCTGGAGGATCCACAGAGCGCTGGAGAAAACCCTCAATGATGAATGATGACGGATCGATGTTGAGAATCCCTACGCCAACAAATTTGTAGGATCTCAATGAAAATGGCCACACAAAACCTTTTTCAGCGATATATCCCAGTTAAAGTAGGGGTTTTCTATTTGAATTTATTTTCCCCGTTTTTTTATTTTAAACGGCGAACGTGGATCAACCACGAACATGTTGATCTGTGAATTTGTTCTTTCTTGAGAAAGGGTTTTGTTGGGATGAATCATGGATTTGATCCTTGTTGAATTGTTGTTTTTGATTTCTAATTTGTTTAAGCCAAATAACCGGAGCAGATCAATTCTGTGACAAATGACGTTGGCGGTTCATTCCACGTGTTGTTTTATTGGACCGTCTTTCCCTCTTTCTTCTCACGTGTTCTTCACGTTCTTCGTGGGGCAATGAACAAAGGATCGTTGTGCATATGTTTTTCAACTCAACGACCCCAAATTGGAGATTCGACACCACAGCGACCTTATGGAGGCACGACGATGATGGCGGACTATGGATCAGAGTGAATCGGGTAGGACCATTCTTCAAGTGTTCTTCACATGGGAAGATCAAAACATGTTTTAGGAGCGGATCGGAGGCACGAAAACACTGGAAGCAGCTTCGTGGTGTCTGGGCAACCAAAATCGTATGGTTTCATGGTGATCAGATGGTCGGATCGACGATCGGGGTAGCACAGGGGGCGCACTGGCGAAGAGCGTCATTTCTGGAAATTTCCAGAATACACGGTGTGTACTTCCAGAGAACATGTCGTGTAGTGCTGGAGTCGGTGGCTTGGGTTTAGGGGTTCAGAGAGGAATCACACGACATGTGACCCTGGTCGCACGGCGTGTTAGACTTTCCCTGAAGCTCGGTGTGTATCTTGAGAAATACACGGACACGGGATGATCTAAATGGCTTCAGAACACGGCGTATACAGCATGACAGAGGTGGCTACGTGGGACTCTGCATTTACCTAGGGGGTACACGGACATAGGATGGAGTACACGAACATGTAATCCACCACACGGCTAGGCAAGCCTAGTAACTCGGGTCACCCCGTGTGCCGATTGCATGAGTTAGATTACACGGGTTGATGACTGTGTACAGGCACATGGCCAGTGTACATGGAGACAACCCCAGCCACCTGGACATGGAGTGTACATCGTACTACACTCCATGTACCCAATTTTCTATATGACCAACCTTATGACATGGGCTGTTGTACACGAGCAGTACCCCGGGTTAGACAACACGACATGTAACTTTTCTACACACCAACTACTATTTTGAAAACGGCATGGTCCTCTTGTTCACCGTATCTTGGACATCATTCATTTGGTTTAGTGCCCCTTCTTCTCGTTCACCTGAAGGTTAGGCATCATTTACTTCTACAGTAGTATGATCCTATCATCACGACTTTCTATGATAGAGTCGGAATCTCTCTGAGAGGCCCGGGGCGAGATCCTCTATCCATTTCTAACCCTAGGTAGATTCAGGAATCGACATGACCAACTCTTCCGGGTGTTGATCCTCTACCTATCTAGTGTATCGCCTAGTTGGTGAATCCGGTTGAGTCGTCAAATCCTCCATGGACCTAGTAGTGATCCTCATCTATGTATCATGATCATTCCCACTCAAGAGTCTGTCTCCCGTAATGAGTGCTTCTATCTATCATTATCCTTCCCACTCAGAAGTGTGTCTCCCGTAATGAGTGCATCTACATCTCATGACGCTTTTTGAAGAAAATTACTTCTCAGACGGATGTCATCGGAGCTATAAAACTTGTGAAGTGTTTTCTCCCGAAAACTAGTGCTACATTGAATCTTCGAACTGAACCCCTAGCAGGGGGTATGCGGTTTTGTGACTTTTCTCTACACTATGGGTCTGGATTTTGAGTATTTATGGTTTTGGATATATGTTCTGTAGACATATATTGTGCATAGATGACTGTAACTTTACTTTGTATACTGTTATGTGGTTTCCAGGGCCCTCTATTGAGTATTGTTATACTCACCCCTGCACGGGCTTTGCTCGCACATGTCGTGTCTCGTTCAGAGAAGCAACCTTTTGACGGAGTCTAGGGTGAACTAGGAAAGAACCGAGATTTCTGAGTTCCCTAAAGGACGAGGCATTCCTATGTCTTCGAGCAGCAGTCCGAGCACCTTTTGTGTTTACAGGTTAGACTTTGCATTTTTCAGAATTTTGTTTTGGTGGGCTTGTTTTCTGGCCCATTTTACATTCAGTATATTACCTTATGTCATACTCTATTAGTTGGGTTTAGTTGTATGCATGCATTTTGTCCCTTAGTGCTTTTACATTTCAGTATTTTTGGGCTTCGAGATGTTTGCGTGTGTACATGTACTTCGGCAATGCCTACCATGTTAGTAATATTCCTACTCAGTGCTAGTCACCAGCCCTTGGCCTATTGGAGGCGGGCATGGGGAGTCGCGGCATGGGCCCCACTGGGACGGGTCGTGACACATCCACTCGACCTATGTGAGTTCTTAATCATCGTTCAATTTGAAACCCCAAATAACTCCAAGAATTTGGGAATAATGTCTCTAACATGTTATGGATGCGAAATCCATTAGGCATTTATATGAATGAAAAAAATGGTAAACACAATGTGAATGATTGATAAAACCTACTGGATCCACTATATTCAATCATTAAAGACGATGTCTATTAGATTGGAAAAAAATAGTTAACCGAGTATACGAGTATGTATTGATAAAATAATTGTATCATTATAGGAAATGGGAATCATGTCTCCAAAACATGGGGAAACAACAACATATTATAATGAAAATAATAACATTTATTATTTAATGATTACCTTATAACTTATTAAGAGTTCTAGTGGAGAGAAAAATAAATATTCATCTCTTAAAGGTGATAGTATGGAACATTCAAGATCAACATTATTTTGTTTCTATATATTGCTGGAAATGAATAAACAATGTTTATCTTATTAATACCGTAACTAATCATTACACTTATGATATTGAGGTCATTATATTACTATTTATACGTTAGTTTTTTAGAGGATAAATATAGAAAAATTATACGGATTATGTAATAGTTATGATCGGACAATAAAAGTTTTCATGAAAGTATACCTAGAAATTACTGTATTAAGCTATCTAATTGAGACAAATATCCTATTAAAATGGTATTGGATTCTAGTAAAACAATAAATCAAAAGTTTTATAAATCAATATGAAGTAATATGTTTGTTAAAAAGTGGGGGAACTATTTTTATATTATAAGTGAAGAAAAAGATCACGTTTGTTAATACTCATTATTTTTCAATATTGTAGTGAAAATTGAAAGGAAGACACTAAAATTTTTGAAATAATTGATTATGGGGATGGATAAGGTCAAAAAATTCACATCATTTTATTTTAACACAAGTTTTAAATATTCATATATCCATTAACCAATATATTTTCTAATTTTACCAAATGCATTTATAACGATTTAACTAGATTATAACTAAGTAAAATTTAATTTACAAAAATTATAAAATTACCTCTCATGAAAATTTTCTTTGGATAATAATTATTAATACTATTTTTAATCAAATTTCATTTATAAATAGTAAAAAATTATATTTAAAATAAAACATTTAATATATTGAGAAATTATTTTATAAAAATTTATGTTTTTATCATTAAGTGTTTTCAAGGTTATTTATTATTGATTTACAATTGAATGGGTATTTATATATTCATAAATTTGTTTAAAAATTATATTAAATTTATATTTGAGAATAGATTAAATTATTTTATAGGATACAAATTACATAATTATAATAAAAACTTTCATTGGAGATAAAAGGCCTACTATTACCGTGGACATTACTTTACCCTTTTTAATCATAGTTTATTATAAAAAAATTAAAATTTTCATGGTATATAATATAATAATTTTTACGTAAGAATTAAAATATTTTATAATGATATAATTTCTAGAAGTGATGAAAAATAATATTAAATATAAGTCAGTAAAATTGGGATTAGTGTAAAATATTATTTTTGATTGCAAAATATTACAATTTTGTTTAATAAACCTAATAGGGAATTTTTAAATGATTTATTTGAAAATATATTTTTTTTATATAAATTCATCAATAAATATTAAAATCATTACAAAAATATGTTAATTTTCTAAAAGTGGCGAAATTAGAGAAATGAGTATTTCTCACTATTTATATAAAATCCCTTTATTTTAGAAAAAACACAATAATTCAACATAAGATAATTTTATAATATGAAATGAAAAACATATATACCTTCTTTAAATTTTATTTGAAAATTTTATTTTCATAAATTTTAAATGACAATAAAATAAATATAATATAAAATTTATTTATTGAAAAAAAAAATCATTTTCAAAAAATTAAGTGTTATTCATATTTCATATGAATTTTATAATTCATTATAATTTTTCATTTAATTGAGAATTTTTTATTCTTAAAATTTCATAATAATATGTATTTTTCAGGTTCTTTTAGTTTTTGTTTGTTCAATATGTGGAATTGAAGATAACATCAATTTGAAGTATAAAAAATCAGTGTCCATTGCAATCAATAAAATATTTTACAAGGGACCACCAATAATGTACTAAAATATTTATCTAAATCTTTTTTTTAAATTAAATGTAATATAATTAAAAATAGTAGTTGATACTATGGAATATACTCCAGCAGACTCCCACTATTACTCTCGGCAATTGTTAACTAATTATTTATCCTTATATTATAAACATGTTTATACTAAGTTTTTTCTTCAATTTTACTCCTTATATATAATGGTTTATTTTCTAATAAATATAATTTAATCCATATAAGAAAATACTTCATGACATGATCTCATAATGCATTTTACATTCCTCTATTTTCATGAACTGAAATGTTGTGAAAAATCATTCCCTTACCCACTTTTACTAAATATCTTATTAAAAAACATCAGATGTTCTAACATAATCAATATATGTTGTTATGACATCCATTTTTTATAATAAGCTGGGCCTATATATTATTCTTTCCACACTTTGATGCTATATCAAACTAAATTGAAGGAAGACTGGTTTTTTATCACCACATAAAATACTATTCCCACATTTCTAATAACCTAGAACATATCCATTTTTACATTTAAATATACCCTTAGATTCCTTTAATACAATGTTTATGTAGTTCTTGTGGTTCAATTTTATGCATTACCTTTATTATTTACATATATATTATAACAAACCCCGAAACATATATTGAAACATGATATTTATTTTCAAAATACAGTTAACAATATGTAGTATAATTATCTAGGTAAACTCCTGTAATATTTTCAGACATCATCATGATGATAATTAATTCCATGTGACATTTGAAACAATTTTTTCTTGAAATATTCCATATTTTATTATAAATACCATGTTAATGTTTATATTATGCAATGATTTAATAACCCCATTTATTTATATTAGTATGTAATGATTCCTAAAACATGGGTCACATTATTGAGTCACTCACATAAAATTAATCAATATAATTAATTTTCTATAGTAATTATTAAATTTTATGAATAAGTAACGAAAATATATTTTCATGAAAATAATAATACTCCAATTAACCACTTTTACACATCATACAATTATTACCTTTAAATGAATATTATATAGCAATTGAAGATTGATATGAAAAGTAAAATTTATTATATATTTTTTATTGATGGTCGGTAAATGGTTTTGTCACATTCAATATATTGAAATCAATTGAAATTATTTTTAAGTAGTCATGAATTTTTTATCTATCTTCTCATATATACAAAAAAATTTCTATTGAATATAAATAATTAAATTAAATTCAATAAGAGAGAATAAAAAAATACATGACTATTATTTGGTTCCCGGAATCCATATTATATTTTATAATAACTTACAAATCATTGCCTATTTTTATTTTATATCTCCTTGTTGTATTTATTTTTTATATATAATAATATATCTTTAGTCTGGGGAGATATTAACCATGTATTTGTTTCAAAATTTCCAATGTTGTTTGTGTATCTAGAACACTAACTATCATTGAACCTTGGTAGATTCTACTATTCCCATTCCCATTAAAAAAAATTATAACCTTGAATTAATTAGTGTAAAATGTAATCCCACAATATTAAAATAAAAGTAATTCTCACTTTTAAAACATATTCAGTCTTGTCTCATACCTTTCTAAATTATAGATATTAATACCCTGGTTTCATTTAAGATAATTAACTAATATTCACATAGTGTTTTCCAATCATATTTATTTTTTGTAAAATATATTTTTCAAAAAATAATTACCCTCAAAACATATGAATATATGATATTATCTATTCCTTTTATATTATGACATATTATACTCTTAGTCAATATTAATTACATAATATTTTTTGTTAAACTTGTATCTTTGAAATTTTTCTAGAAATTAATTATAGAATACATGAAGTACATAATAGTATAGTTATAGATATCTTTTTATTATCATCAGGTATTTATTGTTTATATGGATTTATGAGATCATGAGTAAATTATATCATCCTATAAATGATTGATTAATCCCTGGTAAATTTATACTCTAATAATCCCACATAAATAATAATGTATCATTTCATTGGTTTATTCATTTCTTTAATAAAAATACCCAAAAAATATATAAAACGTTTCACATGAAGAATATTAATTTAACTCAAGCTTCTCCATAGAATAGATTAAATGGTCTGAAAAAGCAAACTCTAGAAGGATATTGTTACTTATATTTATTTCTAGAGGTTAATCATTTAGCAACATAATAAGTAAATATGTAAATAATACCTAGTGATATTACAATTTTCATTAGTTCAATTCGACCAAGAAATATCCATCCATAGTGGGGTATGAGTCCTATGTTTTAAATTCATTATTAAATGATGATGATGGATATATTTTACTAATGTATTGCTAATATATTTTTTATGTATAATAAACCACAGAAAACAGTCATTGAATACCTGAAATAGAATTATCTTTGGTCTAATATGAATAAATAATATATGTTTTAGTAATGATTAGAACAACTCAATAGTTGATCTCGAATCTATCAAATATGTCATTAGAATAAATGAGATCCTTTTTATAGACTAAGAAAATTCCTTTTCTCTGATTATTAAGGATATCACATTAACTTTTGTATTGTTTTGAAAATTACATTGATCCAATATTTGAATAGACTATATATACAAATATTATGTTTAATACCAAATTCATGGAATCTAAATATTACATTAAATGATTAATATAAATGGGTTATATTTTATTGTCATATTTTAATTAAATACATTACAGTTCCTATTATAATGACATTCCTGTACACATGATAATTCATTATATTCCATTTTTGTTCTCTCAAACTAAAATCATTTTCTCATGGAGGGATGTTGTAATTGCACTATAGAAATTCAAATTGTAATAGGATTTTTACCTTGTTTTTTAAATCATTCACTATAATGGGTGAGGAATGATGTTTTAACCCAACTATATCTTCTTATAATGTATAGTCAAAACTTTATTCATACGGTCATCAATATTTTTGTTCATATAATGTCTTATAAACAAGGAATACATTGGGGTAAAGTATAATAAAAAATGATTAATTTATATTTTATTATCAACATAGAAGAAGAAACTGATAACTAGTTAATATACAATAATACTTGTAAATCATGATCAAAATATATGAAATTGTCTTTTAGTTTACTCAAATGTTTTATGGTGACAATATCAGTTACCTCTAGACTTCTCTTAAGAATTTCTTGTTCATGAATATTAGTTTACATGATGTAAGTATCATTTTCTTAAGGATGTATTTCTATCTCTCCAAAAATATTTGAGATCATGTTGGAAGATATATAATAATTATGATTGATCAATCTTTCATAGGTATCATTTTCACCTGTTCTTGCCCAGGGTGTCAGTTTATTATGAATAAAGGATTCAAACACATAGAATAAATTTTTCTTCAGTAGTGAGTCATGTAATGAATAATTCAATTTTATGAAAGTTCTATTATTGATAATTTGTTATGTGTTTAGAATTGATCAAAAAATTTCAATGGTTTCTATTTCCGTTCCATATACAATAAGCGTATATATTTGAACTCTATAATTATTTTCAAATCTTCAGAATAAAAAATTATTTTTTTTATTCTCCATATTTTTTTCCAAATCCAAAAAAATCTCATCATTTTAAGTAGAGTATCCTATTTCATAGAAAATCTACTAGAAATAATATCTGCATAACTTCTCATAACTATGAATTTGGACTATCTAAATTACAACAAGGTATCTTGGTTGGATGTATAGAAAATTATTTAAACTATAAATTTTTTATTAATTCAGTGGACTCCCAAAAAAATAAATATTATATTTAAAATTCAGAAATATTTCCCTCTACATTGATCTATGTCAATTTAAGAAAATAAAACCTTAATTATAACATGGTTAAGTCATCCCAAAACCATTTTTATAATTCTATAATATATGGAAGTATCCATTAGGAATCTATATAATATTTTTTTATCTAAATGTTTATTTTATGAAACATAATGGAATGATTTTTTTTAATTTAATATTTTCATAAGGTATTTTTTTAGATAATTTATTCTATTTTGTGTTTTTACAATCTACATGGATGTGGAATTTACTAAATTTAATCAACCATTTTTAATAAAATATTTCATACTAGATCCATTTATTTTTATACTTTTCACTTATTTTATTTATTAACTTTATGTGACCACATGTAATAAGACATTCATCATATAAATAAATAAAAATGAATATTATAATATAAATAACTAATAGAATAATCTTGATCATTTACTACTCGTTATTTTATTGAGCATGTGATATCATACACATGAACCGTGGGGAATAAACCATTGAGCTTGGCTTGGATCGAGTTACAACATTCCACCGTTCACCTGGGTATCTCATAATTTAGTCTCACTATAACTCAGTTTCAAAAAATATCACCCACTGAAAAGATCCTCTTATTACGTATTATTAATAAAAATATTTAAAAGAGTACTAGAGTTTTACAGATACACATATGAAATGATGTATATTATTTAATGTATATAATATGGTGGAAATTTTGATATGTAGTTGATAAAATTTAATTTAATAATTATTCACTACTTAATCCAAGAACATAAATAATTAAATTAAATTGAATCCCCATAAAAATAGTTTTTTCCAAACTCATTTTCAAAATGAAAATAAATGACTTAGCATTATATCAGTAAGAATGTATTTTAATCCATTCTTTATTAGGAAAAATAACTAAAAATAATAAAGGAATCATTTAATTAATTAATCATTTAATTTTTCTTAATTAAAAATATAAATAGTAATCGAGTCCCCCATCCGCTATAATTTATAAATAATGATTTTAAATTAATGTAATATAGGTACACAGTGTGTAGTGGAGGTGATATAGCGTTAACCATTATTATTATTTATAATCCATTTACGGATTTTAAAAGTTACATGGTCTGTATCATCAAACAACAAGGAATGTGACTGATGTTATGTATTTTCATGGTTATGTATAGTGTAATGGAAAAAATGTCCCATCACGGTGTCCTGTGATAAAGAAAACATGTCGTTTAGTTATTCAAGTCTCACAGAATGTAAAAAATTTATGTCAAATTTACACATAATGTAGGAAATCCATAGAGATTTTTTATTAATGTAATTAAAAAAGTATATATATATTTAATTATGAATTTAATATCATCTGTGATAATTTGAAAAAAATTATGCATGTAATCTGTGAAAAACTCTACCACATGATGTGTACAGCCAGATACACACTAGGTCATGCATTTTTAGGTTTAATAATTAATTTTCATTTCCTGGTTAGACTCAAATTATAACAACCCATATATAATCAACCCACAATTAAAAAATTAATAAAAAGGATTGCATTTACCTATATTCTCATGATGAATTAGGTTCACAATTTTTTATAATTAGGAAAACCATTATGTTAAGAAATAATACAGTTCAATGAATGTTTAATATCTTCCAAATATAGTTGTACATAAATTAAAAATCCTATTTCTCTAATGAAATGCATTCCTACCTCAAAATGAATCATAAGAACTGAAATATTAACTTTTATATTGTTCATAATCATCTTTATATCTTGTAAAATCATTTCAAAACATGAGATAATAAAATAAATCATAGTTTGGAATATAAAAATCCAAGAAACCCATTATTCCGTTTTAAAAAATAAAAAACCAATGAGGATATATGCCTTACTACATAATACAAATTGACCATAACTAATCACATAATCATGTAATAAACTTAATATCATAATGATTTTAACAAAATAGATCATAAGAAAGAATAAATTTGAAAATATAATTATTAAGGTTAAATGAGGATTTAGTTTAATATCAATCTGAAATTCACCCTTATAATAGAATAACATATGTGGTTAATTATAACTTTTTTACTAATATAATCACCTTATTGTATAATTCTAAAATCCAAATCTAACTAAATTATTTCATGTTAACCCAGATATCATTACCCAATCCATTCTAGGGATATATCAGACCCACTTATTATAAAAAATAATTATTAAGAACTAATACATGAATAAAACCCATATTGTATTTCAATATCATCATAAAACAGATGAAAACATTCATTTGAACCTATATGTATAATCACTTCTTTTTATCTAGTAAAAATAAGTATTATGATTTTATTTTATGACTCATTAAAATAAAAATACATCCTTAAATTTGGATTTTAATTAACCTAAAATTCATTTGTATTTTAAAAAATAATCACAACCAAATCATTAGTACTTTTGATTATTAGGACTTATTTTAGTTTAAAACTATAAAAAAGTTATTTATGTTTCTTTTAGACAAATAAAAACTAAATTCATCTATGTGAATAATGATTCCACACAATAGTTATTGTAATTTATAAAACTATATTTTCCATTATTCCTCCACAAATAAATCATTTTAAAAAATTCCAAAAAATCCACATTAAGATAAGTTTGATATTATGAATAAAAAAGAGTTAATTTTTTAAAATTAAAAATATATTATATTAAATTAAAAAATTCATTAATTCCAAATAACATATGGAAAATAATTTTGAGGTGATTACAGATATTTCTTTTCCAATTGAGAACCCGTATTATTATACAATAATAAAATGAATATATTTAAAAGTTTATAAGAATAACTACTAATGTGAATATAATAAAAAAAATTATTCACTATAAGTAATACATGGGTCATTAAATTGACTCATTAAATAAATATAATTCTTGAAATTCTCTAACAAAAAAAGTCGGTTTATTTTTCTGTCATGTATCAATTATAATCCAATTTTCATCATTAATCGTTTTTAAGCTCTATTAACAAGTTGAGTTGCATAAATTCATAACATGGGATCTCTATAATTCTGTATATAAATTTGTTTTTACTTACATGAATGATTCTTCTTTAACTGTATAACATCACTGTATAATGAAGAAGATACATCAGGTATATAATTTTATAATAATAAAACATGAAACACATCATGTATCCTTGATATACATGTAATCAATGATACTACAAAAACATTAATTACACATCCTCCTTAATTTTATATGGAGAAGAAACCATTGAGTATAATTTCCCATTCTTCTTGAAATATACCACATCATTGGATAGATATATGTTAAGAAAAACATAATCTCTTATATTTAACAAAATTAATTTTATCATGTTATCTACATACCTCCCCTTACTAACATTAAATTCCCTTGTACTTTTTTTTATCATTTTTTCATATCATATTTATATTTTAATAATTCTTTTTCAAAAAATATACTCTCACATACATCTTCCAAATATACTCGAGTCTAATATTAGTTTCATTAAAATTCTACAAAATGTCCCGTATATATAATTTAATGAAAAATAATATTATAAAAAAATTTACAAATGAATTGTTTTGATACTGACCAATATATCAGTACAATGATAATTATTATAGCATCTTATATAATTTTTTAATATTTCACTCGGATTTTCTATAAAAGTGAGTATTTAAAACTATACTAAAACCCAATATAATATGAAATGGTTAACAATAACCCATAATTCATTAATTTTTAATTAATTAGTTTGTAGTCTTACTAAAGAATGATCAAATATATGATCCAATTTTATCTTTGGAATTTATAATGGATGAAAAAATTCCTTAGAATATTGAATTTCAGTTTTATTATGTTGTTAAATCATTCATTTCAGGGCATAATCAATAATGTATTTCTTTATTCCATCCAAAAAATACTATTCCTAATGTTATTAATATATCTTGGTGATATAAGGATAAACATAATACAGAGGTATTTTATCCTAAAAAATAATTCTATATTCAATTGTGCATCTCCTAATACTCATAACCCAATTATAAATCAAATAAACCCTTATTTTTAGATATTAAATTAATTTTATTTTATTTCTATAAGTAGTTGTAAATTTTATCTAAACCCATGATCTTCCTTACAACGATATTTACATAACTACAAAAAGGTATAATTAATTAATAAATGAAAGAAAATAAAAGGGCTCTTCAGATAAAAAACAATCCATTATAATTTCATTAAATAACTAACTACGTGATGATCTTCCAAATAAATATTGGATAATTTTAAATTATCATTTTGTAATACCCTATATTTTTTTATTTACCACTATGGTAATGAATCGTACAATCATAATCCTTTATCAATTATTCCAATAATTCATGCCTCGTTTTCATCTATTTATTGTGATTACAAAATTTAATAATTTATCATATTTATATATATATATATATCATATTTCTCCACAAAAAATGATTCCTCCATTTAAAAAAAATATTACCGACATAAGATCAATATCATCAATTTGATAATTTTTCTCATGGGGTTTTAATATTTTCATTTTATAAAAAATTCCCAGTTCAATTTTCATCAAAGGACAATCAGTCCAATTAAATTACGAATCACTAAAAATAAAACATTACACATTTCATGATGGTATATACAATACTATAAAATTAATAAATCTTCCTTTTAATAACTTATATAATTAAACTCATTTACATGACACAAATAATATTAATTCCTTTTATGTAATACCTTGAGATGCTTTGATATATTTTATTAAAATTAATTTAATCTTTTCAATATTTTTCATGTCTCACAATACATAGTTTGCATACATTTCATGAAATTCTGTATTTTAATGACGCATTAAACTATATTAAAATAAGAATATTTAATATGATAGTTTTCACCTATCTTTTTAAATGGAGGTTATGAATATGATTAATTAAATTCTGAAATAATATATAAATTACACATGTATATAATTTTCATTCATTGGTGGAAAATAAATTAAAAATTAAGATAAAAACAATTAGAAAATAAATGTATAATTTATCTCAAAAACCATATTTATGCAACAAAAACATGTTTTAACTAAATAATATAAATAAATTACATATAGTTAATTATTTTAATGAAATTTATTTATTATATATAAAATAAATTATTTAACATTCATCTTATATTGTTTATATAAATTATGTAATAATAAATCAACTTTTATTCTTAAAACATTAATTTTATAAAAAATTGTTTTCACACATTTTGGATTGTTTTTCAAATCGATTTATTAATATTTTTTAAAAATAAGTTGAAAAATTAGAAATAAATTTTTAAACAAAATTCAAAAAAATTATTGGATTTATTTTTTCTAATTTTACGAAAAGATATTTTTTTATGAATGCTAAAAAATAATAGTTATTAATAGGAATTATAATTTATTTTGAAGAATATAAATACATAATATATTATTAATATTTTTTTAAGAGTAATATTACATAAAAAATATATCTATTAATATAATTTATGTTTTTAATCAATTTAATATTTAATCTTGATGTGAATCATTATAATTTTTTTGGAAACCGTTATCTTTGGAAAACTGTTTGTGCATCGCTTCTATGAGATTAATTTTAAAATAAAAATTTCTAATTCAATGAATTAAATTTGGATAAATGGATTCTATTTTTTTAATTTGAATAATTTATATTATATAATAAGTCCAACTTTATTTTTTTACCATAATTAATAATAAAAATTGTAAAAAGTAATTACTCTCATAAAGTATGATACAAGTTTACTAGGGTATATCCTATAATGATAAGGGGTAAAATTACAAAGAAAATATTCTGCTAGAAATTATATTGTTATATATCTTCCATATAACTTATAAGGTTCATTAATGAGCCTTTTTTTAATTTTTCATTAACATAATAAAGTTATACCTTTTTCTATAAAAACATTACAAGTGTTTCACTCATAACTATTATAAAACATCACCAACTCTCCTCTCCAATCCACATTAACATAACCCATTGATGATAAATATAAATTCTAAATCACTTCATTATTTCTATCCTCTAATCTTATGTTCCTTATTTTTTATAAAAGATAACATGGGGATACTTTTGGTCATTCTAAAAGATGATTTTCAAAGAAAATTTAATGTCCCTAACCAAGTGTTGTATTTTAATTCTTCCTAAAAGTTATTAAAATATTATTAGATAGAAATAATGTAATAATATTATTATCTTACATATAATTATATTTTTTAATCTAAAAATTACCTACAACATTCTCAATTTCCATTAAATGGGAAATGACATCATCATCCATGTGTATGTTTGACTTCCTACTCATGAACTATTGTAATACATTCTACATCCCCACCTCTCTAGGATGGATAAAATTATGTATTCAATCAATATTTTTTAAATTATTTATATTATTATAACTCTTTAATTATAATAAAATATCAAAATTCAAACCTCCCAACACATTGTAAAATAATAGCGTTGCTCGTGTGTACTATAACATACCGCATCATGAAAAAAGTGTGATGTGTTTGTAATTTATATTTTAAATGTATAGTAATAAGGATAGATGAAATGAGTATATATGATATTTTAGAAATTATTATACCACTTTAATCACTATTTCACATATAACTTCTCACTTCCCATTCCATGGGTGATATTAAAACATCATTTTTGTATAGGGAGTACAACCACATCGTGAAGTGATTTGACTCATTTTTTCACTAATTCTATTCATGGATGGAAATTAGTGTAGAATTAATTAACATATTTAATATATATGAAATAAAAAATATTATATAAAGTTATATTATTATTTATATTACTCTCGTTTTATCTTTTTATAAATTTTAATCATTGTTAATATGTGCGTAAGATCGGTCATCTCCAGGAACAATGTATTTTATTTTTTATTTATAATATTTAAAGATTCATGAAAATTAATATATAAAGACTATATATGATATATATAGATATATAATTGTTAAAATTATATATATTATGTGATTATAATCATTGTATGAATACTAAAAATGAAAAATGAAAACAAACATAAGAAAAAAAATTGTAAAATGGAACATGATATTAATAAGGAATGGTCAATAAACGCATTATAAAACCTCATAAATAACTCATATATGATATAATATAATTTTTTTATAATAGATTTATAAAGAATTATAATTATTATATAGTATACTTAAATGACTAATAATTATTTCGAGAATTATGGTATGGGATTTCCATCTCACTTTTTACTTATGTATGATTCATGCCAAATTTTTCACTTATTTATTTGATGTTTTTGAATTAATAAAAATGAATGTATGTTATGATTATTGTGAATAAAATTATGGAAAATTAAATCTAAATTTGAGTATCACTTTTTCATTGGTTTTAAATTTCCATATTTTCCAAAATATTAATGGATTTTGTATCAATTTTTCTTTCTTTGAGACCTATGTTACAGTATACCACTATCATATTCTATGAAGGGTATATAATTACCATTTTACATGATACATCATAAGAATAATTTTTTTAATGATATTAAAATAATTATTTTATAATATTATTTTGAAGATCTTATGATTCAAATTATAAAATATATATTAATGGTTTTAGGTTACAATCTCACTGGTTATTGAGATTATTTATGTTTATTATCTTGAAGATGAAATATCACAATCCACTTATCACAAAATTTATTAATTTTTCTCTAATTTGATTATGTATTCATAATATATATTTTGAAATTATTTCCTCTCTTTCTGATATCTATATCTCAAATATATTCTTTTTAAATAAAATATACTTTATTTATTTTAACAGTCAAAAATCATATTTCTTATAAAGTTATGTTTTCAAAAAAATGATTTCCAAAATGTTTTTATAATCATACCTAATATTTATTTATAAAACAATTTAATAATGTATTATTATTATTAAATATTTTGAAAGGAATATATTTGTTTTTTTCTAAATAATACTCAATTGTATTTTTTTAAAAATGTAAACATAATCATTCTTTTTAACATGTATATATTGAATTACCAATCAATGCATTAAATTATTATTAAAAATTTCAATGATTTTTTACAATGAGAAGGATTTTCAAAATTTCATATGATTTTTTGTTTTTATTTTTTTAAAAAATGGGATAGAATATTTTACTCTTGAAATTATTAAATAATTTATAAAATATTAATTTATAAAAATTTAAGGTAACAATCAATGAAAAGTACTCCAATAAATATAAATGAATTTATATATTTTGAATGTTAACTTTTAATGAAATATTAGATTCCTCACAAAATTTTTTAAATAATTTTTAGATTTTCCTTTTTTTTAAATGATTATTTTCAGAAAAGAAAATTATTTTTAAAATATTTTATGTTTTAGAATGTTTTTTCCGAATTAGAACGGTTATTTTTCATCATGAAGTGTTCTGAGTGTTCTTTCAAAATCATTTCAAAAAGAGATAATTTATTTTTATGTAACTTATGATTTATACTAAATAATATTGAATGATACCATCATAATTATTTATGTTTAGGGATAATGTTTATGTTCATGAAATGTTTATAAATACCCATTTATTCATCATGGATTGTACTTTTGTGAATTAATAAAATGTTTATAAAACTCTTATACTTTGAATGGGTTATGATGTTATGATATGATGAATGTTTTATGATATTATGTCCAAGATATGTATAGTTTTCATTATGAGATCATTGGGACCTATATCTCCCTACAATTAATTGGTTAAATATTTATATCTCATTAGATAATAATGGGAGACAAGTTGTTGAGATTGATCCACTATGGAAAATATGGGTGTTAGGATCTAAAATGAGAAGTAAGTGATATGTTTTGATCAACTAATGTGGTGTTCATGGTAGTTAAAATTGAAATATTAAATCATTTCTTATATATATTATGGTTTAACACCATTATTTCATAATATTGTAGTTAATGATTTATTTCTGATGATTTATCACTTTCATTGGTGATGTTTCTTTGAAAGGATAAGGTTCATTTTCATGAATCATGTTAATGATATAAGACTTGTTGTGTATGAATTTTTTAATTTATGTTGATGATCAAATACACTTATTATTATCTAATTATTTCATATAATCACAAATTTATAAATCTTATGTTTACCCCAACTGGTCATCTAACATTACCATTTCTTATGATTACTTCCCCATGCTATATAGAATGGTTTAGATACAGTATATATAAGGGGAGTTCTATGTGAGAAATTAATTTTTGGAGGTGTTAAATATATTTCATGAAATATGAATATTTGGTATCTAGTATCCAAAAACAGATAAAAAACATTGTAATCCTTAAACAAGTGTTTCTAAATTATTTTGAATACAAATAACTAATATGTAATATTTATTAATGATAATCCTAGGTACTTGTATTTGGTACCCAATAACATTTATTCTAACCATTGGAGCATAGGATTGGAAAACATCAGTGAGATACCTTGTAATATTTCTATATATATAAATATGTATAGGTGTATTTTTATGGGTATGTATATGGATGAGTTGACGTTTTTTAAATTTTCTATTAATTTGGGTACTTGATAAAGCGATTGGTTCCCATAAAAATAAATCCATGTCTAGATACTAGAGGTTGATGTGTTTATGGAATAACGGAACATTTGGATAATAACTCTAAAAACAATGATTTTTATATTGAATCATTCATAACATGGTTTAGGATATCATGCCTTTCTATATACTTAGTTTTACAATCCCATGGGATAAGATATTTAAGTTTATAAAATCATTATGAAGCATATTTATGGTTTTAAAGAATGAACAAAATTTTCCTATATTAATCCAATTGTATCATTTAATGAAAATAAATTTTCCAAATATATATATATTATAAGTTATTTCCTAAATTATGTGGTTTTACACTGTGAATATTGATTCTCACGCATTTTTTTGGTTTTTTTTAAAGGAAAAAATGTACTAGGTTATCATTTAAAGGGATAGAAATGGTGTCGATGAGAAAACGAATGTGATAATGACTATAGTGAAGGGTATTTTTATTATGAATAATGTGATGTCATAAAATATGATTAATAACATGAACATTAACCAAATCCTAGAATCACCAATGAGAATAAGGATTTAGTTTTCTGAGAGGATTGATGAAGGGGACCATATATCATGGAATTTTTAGTTTCCCATCTATAATGAAAGCAGGAAGAAGAACTTAAATTAATTTATAAATAGAATGATAGGATGTTTTCAATGTGAGGAATAATGACACATAGTAAGATATTTTTGAGGAAAATTAAAATGTTCTTCAAATAATATTGATAAGAATAATGGTTTCCCTAAGGCAGCAACAATGTTATGTTATTATAAATGTGGAATTAATGGGAATTATACAAATAAATATCATAGGGGGAATGATCAAGGATAAGATATTAAAGGTGGTACCATGTATGTTTTTTTATTTATGAGGAAGATATTACAAATGCAATATGGAATGATGTAGATATTATGTAATATGATGGTGAAGCCTAATTAATGGATTATGAATTGATTATAATGTTTTAAGTGAATCCATATTTGAATTAAATATTTATGAATTATATGGAAAACTTCATGAAAATGTAATTTATTAAGGATTTTTATGAATATATTGAATGGTTTTGATGCCATAGAAATGGGATTTAATGAAAATTTTATATTTTGTGGAAACAATTTAGTAAGGTATGATTTCCCTTAATATGTTTATGATGTTATGAAAATGTTATAATGTTTTGATAAAGAGATGATTGATATTAAAAATTAAATTAGGTAGTATTAATAACCATTGACCTTATTAATGATTATTGAACAAAGTGGTATATGTCATCACTGATAGAGTTAATAATTTTTTTAAATGTATGGAATATAATACATAATAATTTTTTTATTTAATGAATAAAGAAACATGTATTTTTTTATTGTTTTTTATTGTAATTATGGTTATTACCATGCTTTGGGAGATAATCTGAACAAGTTATCAACATAGTTGGTATGTTACCATGAAGAGATACTCGATGATATTTGGTGGATTAATGTTTTTTTTATTTTAGGAAATTTTGTGACCTTATTTATATAATTTTAATCAATGAGTGGTTATAAGGTTCACCATTTATGGAGGAGTTTATGTGGATATTTTTTATGAGGATTTATATATTAAATATATTACATCAATAAATAACATAATATGAACAGTGGATAATATGTAATATAATTTTTGTTATGATGATAACTAGAGATATATTTTTTGACTTTTCATTTAATTATAGATATTTTGATCCATTAGTGATTCTGGCTTAAAAACAATTTATCTTCGTTTCTTCTTGTAAGAGATGATGTGGAAACTGATTGGAGAACAAATGAAGGATAAAATTGTTCTTAGAATATAATGTAATGATTATACCAAGTTATATTGGTTCCTTATAAATTCTTTATCATATAAGTAATGTATCTTATCACATAGAACTTCCTCCATATAATAATCATGCTATTTATTATACATTAAATTGTTATTTATTACAGAAAATTACACATAATACATCCTAGAATGTAGAGATGCTTAATATATCTATGAATTGGGTTCATATAATAACATCATGAAAATAATATATACCAACATTATTTAAAATGTCCTTAAGATATTTCTAAAATTCAATGGCTTTTAAAACAATAAGGGATAATTAGGGGGAATGCATAATAAAGTGGGGATATACATCATAATAAGAGAATAAACATGGAATAAGGTGATACATGATAGATTATATCCATATCAATGTGGAGTAAAATGTGTGTTAATTAAAAACAATGATTAATTGGGCATGACATTACATGATAATCATAACATGGGAAAGATGGAATGAACATAAAACACAACATCATAAATATAGGTCATGGATAACTTCCTAGAAATCATTATAGAAAATTTACCATAATGTATTCAGCTTCATTCTATGTACCGGCATGATTTATCATGAGACTAAACATTACCCAATGCATTGGATTTCTATATAATTCTAGGTACACCCATCCCCTTTATTACATTCTCATTCTTAAGTGTTCCACATATATCATAAAAATGGATTAATTAATTATTCTATTTCACTCCAAGATAAAAGAGTTCGGAGTACATACATGTATGTACCAATTCAAATAATTATTATTGTTTAATAGTGATCACCCTTTATATGAAATGGGTATGGCATTCACTACACAATTGTTATGGTATGGAAAATTTATATTGAAATTTTAGAAGCATAACGATATCACATAAATATTTATAAAATTGGTTGATGGGAGAGAAAGAGGTATATAATCATTTTTACATGAAATGGTAAATAATAAGGACATTTATAGATATATACCTACATTATGAATTTGAAATATAATTCATTATATAAAAAATAAATTTGAATATATAAGAAATGGACAGGATCCCTTACTTGAGTGTCTGATTATAAATGATTGAGAGGTGATTCATAAGAGATTTGGGGAACCTTAAATATACTTTATAGGGAGTATGGCTATTTAAAGACAAGAACAAAGTATTAATTGTTGATTAAAATAGGGGTCATGGGGGATATATAATAAATGAGTCTAGATTTCATTAATATTTCATAAACAATGATTTGGGACTCTATATAAAAAAATAAAGAAAACCACAAACCTTCCCTTGGTTTTTGCCAATGCTTTTTATAAAATGGTATTGGATTCTATTATTAAATATGTATAGGGTTTAAAAATAATAAAAAAAACACTTTTTTATCTGTAGGTGATTCATACTATTATATAAATGATTTTAATACCTTAAAATATATTAATAGTTTTTGAGGATTCACAAAGGAATTATAAAATTTAAAAATAAACTTAAAATTTAATTTTTTATGGGAAAGATATATTTGATCATTGATACCATTTATATTATTTATTACATCACCTTTGGGTGATAATGATGTCAATATACACAAATTATATTTATACGATATTTAATTTTTACGCAAAAAATCTACTTTCTCAGAAAATAATAAAAACTTCATAGATAAATATTCCAAAAATATGATTCCAAAGTACCATTAATTTCAGATAAATAATTATCTAAATATGTTCATTTTTAGTTTTAAGATAATTATTTACATTTATTGATTAATTCTAGGTTTTTTTTACAATAACATTTTATAGACCCTGAAAAATTATTATTGACATCATTAAAATAATATGATCATTTATATTTAAGAAAAATTATATAATAATAATATAGTATTAAAATATTATTTTTAAAACTAATACATTAATTCATCAAAATATATTCCATAATTGAATTTTAATATTTCCAAAAAAATACTATTTATGTTTTATTATATCAATGAAAAAACATCTATAAAGTAACATTAATAGTATTAAAACATATTCATTATTATATAATAAATAATGTATATAGTCATTCTTATAGGGTCCTGATAATCCTCAATTTAATACAATTGTAGATTCCCAAAATGTATGGTGTGAGATAGGGATACATTCATGTGGTGGTTTGATGTATATGGTTTGGGTTAGGATATCAATGATTTGTAACTTCTATGGTAAACAGTTTCAATAATCCATAAGTTTTGAATCATAGTAATGGGATTAGTTGGGGGAAAATCCTAGAGATTCAATCTCCCTAGGAATTTCTAAAAAGGTTCTTCAGAAGGCACAATACTATTGGTTGAGGCCATTAATTTATTTTTTCTATGTCGATTTGTAATTTCAAAACATTATATTTATACTAATCATGTGATCACTATTGAATGAAAATATTATCAACAATAATGATAATTAATGGTCTTTTAAATCCAATATAATATAATAAAACTCAAAAAGTTCATGTCATTTCTATAACTATAAATCATATTAAGTTATTTAATTAGATCAAAAGGGAAATTTTATTTTTAACAATTTTAGTCATTTCAATCAGCCCCTTATGAAATTTCATTCGTGAAAATTTAATTTTCTACATTAAACTAATGAGGGTAAATTTGTTTCATCACATACTTTATTTCACACATCTTTTATTCAAAATTATATTTTCTCCACAACCCTCTGACAAGGTTCTTTTTTTTATTCCATAGAATTTTGTCTCTATAATCTATTATTTTCACTAGATTATCAATACAGTAATGGTAATTCACTAATGGTACTACTTATGGACAATCTACATCAGAGGGGTTTGGTATATACTTCACCAATTGTTACACATGGAATGTATCAAAGTACTTTATATATGTTATTTAGTAGTTCTAGTTGTTAGTGCACCACTCCAATGAGATCATGTATCTCAATGTGGAATATGTATATATGTTTAAACAATACATTCTTCTAAAATATCATCACATTATACCATGGATATATATGGGGAAATTCCATGTCTCTAATATAAAACTCTAGATCAAATTTCAAACTATCAGTATAGCTTTTCTATCAACTCTAAGAATTATTGATATGCTGTTAGATAGTCTATCCTTTTTCCATCATTTTCTCAAACTATTTCAGGACCTCTCTTTTTTTCCCAACTTCATCAAAACATTTAGGTTTTATAAACCTCTTACTATTAATGGATTTTTAATGATCCATTTGGATTTGTAACTGGAAACTGTTATTCTAATAGAACTCAAACAGAGGAAGATTTTGATCCCATACTACATTTAAGTCCATTTATAATGCTATCAACATATCTTTAAGTGTCAAGATAGTCTGCTCATATTGGTCATCAGTTTGTGGGTGATAGGTCATCATGATGTTCAACTCAGTATTCAGATCAGGTTGATGAATCTGTCATAATATAGTGGTAATCTATGATCTGGATCGAATATATTCTAGATTGGTACTCCACATATCCAAACCATTTATCTAATGAATATTCATGAACATTTATATAGTGATAAATCCTCATGAATCACATTGATGTGTGTAGTCATTATAAGAAGATCAACAAAACTGGATAGAATTGATTCCTTTGGATTATTTAGAATTATTGTGACAATGTCTATGGTGATTATTCAAATTTCAATAAAGGTATTTATAATTGTTATATCACCCCCTTATAGTTTTTCCTTTCATACTTCAATTAAAAACATACAAGGAACATTGATGTAGATTTTTGAAATCTCCATCTTCGTATTGTCCCACAAATAGTTCTCTCAAATATAGTAATACATATTTGTGCTCCCGCTGTGAAAATAGAATGTTTATCTATGTGCGCCTTGTAAAAATTCCTTCTATAACTATGAATTTTGTGGAATATAAAGCCTTAAAACATATAAAAATATTTTTTATTAAATAAAAATAAACACATATGATTTCCCTTTTAATAATGTACCAGCTTTCTTACAATTTATCACTGAATTTCTCTAGTATTCCTTTATCATTTCCAAAAGGGATGGTTAAACAATCATTTCTAAAAGAATTGATGATGTTCCTTCTTTTTTGATTCTCATGTCCATAATTTTCTAATATAATAATATTATATCCCTATTAATTCTCATTATTGGTATTATTATTTTGTAATTTATATTTAGAGAATTTATCAATTTATTTTCCATACCCTGATATATAAGGATTTAGAAGTCATAGTCCATTATAATCTCTAACCATTATCACTAGCACATATTCATCTCTTTCTAAGTGAATATATACATGAGGCTTTTGTGATCAATATATTTTCACACTTCTCCAAAAATAGATAATTCAGCCATATTTTCAAAGTGAATATCACTTTAACCAACTCTAGATCATGTGTTGGGAGGTAATATTCATGAAAATTAAACTTCCTTGAAGCAATTTCTATTAATATTTCATTGTGAATAAATACAAAACCCAATACCTACTTCAAATCATTGTTAAATGCCATGAAATGATCGCCACCTAGTGGTATCATAAGCATTTTTTAAATGATAACACCCATTTTAATCTCCTTGATTCTCTCATCACATTAATCATTCAAATAAATCATGACTCCCTTCAATGTTTTCTTCCATAGATAGTTTTATTATCATGAGATATTTGTTACAAGTCAGTGATAATTTCTCTATTAATATAAAGATATTACGGATATTTATCTTAGATTTTGGCCTCTCCCATCCTTTAATTTCCATTATCATTATTGTTTACACTGTTATCCCATTTCTTGTGATGATATACCTCATGAATATGACTTCATTTAACCGGAACACACATTTTTTGTACCTGGAATAAATCATATCGCTTTATAAGGTTTTTATCATAGGGTTCAAATGATCCTTATGGCCCTCCTTTCGTTTAGATTATATTATAATATCATCTTTAAAGTATACCAAAAAAAATTCAAGGTAATCTATAAATATTCTATTCATCAAGTTCAAGAAAAACTTTTGAGCAGTAGTGTGCCAAAAATTCATCACTATAAATTCATAGTTCTTGTACCTTTTATGAAAAGTTATCATGTGAATATCCTCCTTATTCACCCTATCATGGTAATATCTAGGCCACAGATCCACCTTGGAGAGGTATTCTTCTTCATATAGATGATTAAACAAGTTATTAATTTGATGCGGTGGATACTTTTTCTTTATCGTGATGTTCTTTAGATCACGATAATCAATAAAATGTAACACTGAACAATACTCCTTCTTGATAAAATGGATTGGTTCATGCCATGGTGAACCTCCTTGGAATATAAAATAGTTATCCAAATTGTCTTGTAATAGTTTATTCAGCTCCTCTTGATCCAAAAAAACCATTCTATATAAAGTCTTGGATAATAGTAATTTACTAGGTATAAGCTTGATTTAAAACTTGACCTCTCTAATAGGATAAAGACCAATATATTCATTGGGATATATATAAGTGTATTCCCTCACAATAGGCATGTCTCTGAGGGTGATTCATTCCTTTGAAAAAAACATTTGGGCTAGATAATTTTTTTCGTACTGTAATATTATCCATTCTTATGAAGCTAGTGCTATGGAAGATTCAACCTCCTCCTTGAACTTGTACAAAATTAGTGGTTGATTTGAGATATGGATTGTGATATCTTCTCTTAAAAATCTATGTTGGGTCTATATAGAGAAATCTAATCCACACCCACAATTGCGTCAAATTCTACCAAAGGGAGTATGAAATGGTTCACTGGGATATTTAACATGCAAACTATGATTGGGGAGAATTTATATACATGGGATTAAAATATTTCAACATTTTCCATTTTCTCTGATAACTCCACTTCCATTATTTAGGGTGTGGTTTTAATAGTCCTACTAAACCTTCATGATATGAAAAAAATGTGTAGATCCAAACTCAAAACAGTAAATTTTATATCCTTGAATGTATAACAAGTGTACCTATAAAAAAGAAAATTCAGGATCTAACTCTACAATTATGAGGGAAAATCTAACTCTTTATATATTCGAGGTCATTGTTTGTCTTTGAAAACCCTTGTATTTGTGCATTGATGTGCAAAGTTCACTAGATCCATGTTTCTGAATCACTGAATAATGCATTGATGGTTGAATGGATAATTCAATCCCTCTATCATATTAGATGGTTAATCTTGTCAAAAATCTCTAGCTATGTTCCATTCCATCTTGCATATAAATAATTTCATATTCCCACATAAGAAACATTCACGGTTTTTCTTTTTGTACCATTGAAATGTGGGGTATTGAAATTTCATGAAATAATTATATTTTTCCATTGGACCACCAGAATTAAAATCTACTTTATGTTTTTATCCCTATGATACCCTTGAGATTCTATGATCTCCATTTCGACATTGATTAAACATCATAAAATATTCTCATAGCCATCAATGTTGTAGATAAAAAATTAATTTTTTTGATATTTTTTTATCCCACCAATGAAGAGGTGAAGCATTCATTCAGGGGTAATGAAAAAAGATAAAGTCATATCATGAAAATCATGTGATGTTTTTCTCATACTCCTAAATATATTCTTAATGTATTTTTTGATGATAAAAAAATCCATTTATGTATTAATATTAAGAGTTTGAGGATAAATTTTTCTGACAATAATTTCCATGAATTCTTTCGGCCCCATCGCTTTGATCTCTTCCCTAAGCATCATATTGATGTCCAATATCCACCATTGATTGGATTCCCCCTTCATATGATTAACATCAAGTTGAACTATTTAATTTCTTTGACATTAATGGATGGATGAGTTTTTTTCAATAGAATTGATCCATTGTTATCTGATTAAGGGATAAGACCATCCATTTGAAGTTGGAGGCCCATGTTCCATAAAGGAATCAACTGATTCTTATTATTTATTTCAGGGGATTTGGATATACCTCTTGATCTTTGTTTTATTCAGAACACAAGATGAGAGAGTATTTTCATAAAGTTAGCGATTCCTGCTCCCATCAGGTTGGCCATCTCATTGTGGTAGTCATGTAATTTCCCATTCCATTGAAATACATTTTTAAATAGTCATCGATTTAATGAATTAAGGAATTAAAACACTCCAATGATAATATACCTTGAATTTATTTTCCCATATTTTCATCCGTTTTAATTATTTTAAACCATAATATAATCTTAGCTATTTAGTGATAAAAACTGTAAAAGGTTGTACATAAACAACTAATAATTACATAGTTTAATAGTAGGATTACATTTTTCTATGTTACTATATCCACATAGGTTTGGAGTTTTCAAAAAATATGTAAATCCCAATATTAAAGAAGAGTATAGATTCTAAAATTTTACATGTTTTCAAAAAAATACATTCTAAATTCAACACACCAATTTCAATCATGAAAATTATTTTTCAATCAACGTGATTGTTCATAACTCATTGATTTACCTTTATACAGTCCTAACTCATCCTTAAATAATGAAATAATAAATGAATATTTTGGATGAGAAAATAAATATTAATAAGGGATATATGTTTCAAATTAGAACCAGTATTCCATTAAAAACCCTTAAACCTATGAAAATGTTTCATTTTTTATATAATAAAATTTGATCCCAAAAAATCACTTTCATACTCATGTATTTAACATCATTTATCAAATAATTTAATATATCCCAAAAAGAAAATAATGTTGAAAAATTATAATCATTAAGTTTACTTGTGGAATCATATTAATATCTCTCGTAAAATCACCATTAATATAGAACAAAAAACTTAGTTCATTACAATATATATTCTTAATGGAATACACTAAGTGAAAAAATATAAGAAATTTTTAGGATTAATTTATCTCTAGTTGACTCTATCATTACTACCGAAATAATTTTAGTGAAATAATGGACAACCCATCATCATATATATTGTGAAAGTAATATTACATGAATAAATATTCGACAGATTTCATTTCCCTCATAAAACACATAAGAACATTTTGTTGAGCCCGCATACATAATATCTCATTATTATGCCATAAAAATAACTGGAAATAACATTTTCTTTGAAAACATTAAAAATAAAAAATTCATAGGCTAATGAAAAATTCCATTATATTATAAATAATTAAAATTAATCATTATAACAATGATTGTATATTAATATAGTAAAATTAAGTCACTCTATAATCATCAAAAAATAATGTTTATATAAATATCGAAAAATTTTAATATACGACCCATTTGGAAAGCATTAAAAAAATAAATTTATAATCATTTTTAATGAATTTGAAAGATAATGAATATTTTATTTAATAAAATTTTATATTTTGGAGAAAAATATTATAAGACAAATTTGGAGATGAATGATAAGGACATGAAATGTAATTTTCAAACCATTTAAAATAAGGTTTAAAAGAAATATATCGTACCCCAAGTCTCTATATTCTTCATATGACATATTCCATCCCAAATAATAAATTAATTTTAATTATTTACCCTAATTAGTTATTTTTCATGCTTATTAGGTTTTTTTTTCTTTCATTTATTTTTATATTTCACTTATTTACTATACTTGGGTAGTTCGCATTCATTATTTTTGGGTGGTTCTATTCTTAGTCTCCAAAATAACAATTATTTCATAAAAATATAAAATTTCCATATAAAATGGTTTAATAAGTTTAATATTTGACATTATAATTAGATTCTATCATTAGTGAATCAAAATATCTTAGTATGTTTTGATATAGGTAATTTTACATGAATCATCCTTGATATGTTTTTTAGGGTTTTATAATAACCCTAATTATTCACATTTAATTCCAATGATCATATGGATATTTTAATAATATAATAACATACAAACCTTGATCGATTTTCTTGGGAATGATTGAAATTATACTAAAGTTATGTATATTTCCTAAAAAAATGCAATTATAAATGTCATGGGATTTACCAAATCATGGTGATGAATTTATTTAACAAGTATAATATCCCATAACATAATTTTAAAAGAAAAAAATATACAATGCATGAAGAAATAGTGGGAAAAAATCTAATAAATAATATAAGATTTTAATAATTAGAGTCACATCGAATAACATTGTAAAAATTTAAAACATCAATTTGAGTACTGAATGGAATGACAATGTTCCAATGTGTAACACTACCATTATCTACAATACAACTTCCTCCATGATTCGAACACTATACCAAAGGAATAATGAAAGAAAAAACTCATATAGAAATGTATGAGTCCACTTCTTATCTATATAATGTAGAATAATGTTTATAAACACACCAAGATGAATATAGAGGGGGGGAATACAAATATATTATTTAATTCACAAGGGACATCCCACACATTCCACTTAAATAAGAAAAAGTTAGGTAACAATTACATAAAAGATAATGGAATTAAAAAATAATATATATAAAATAATATATATAACTGAATCAAAAATCCACATTTCAAGGGGAAATATGTTATACCCATGGAATAGATAGAACCATAACTCACACATGCATTCCATATCCACACAAACCCATGAAATACACCAAAAAAATACATGTGGAAAGGATTTTACACAGCCAATGAACCCTATACCATCAAATAATCCCATAATAGACCAAAATTAATATGTATAACCATACTCTTCCTAACTGAATAATTCATGTGGTGACATAACACCAAAAGGCCCAATTTTAGTGTTGAAGTCATGCCTTTTGAAACATTTAAGCACTCAATAATATATAAACACACATCAATCCATGTAATTCAGAGTGCCTAAATTCTAGAATTGATACCAAGTATGAATCAACAATACTATATTCACTAATATATGAATGCCCACTAACCCATTTAATCCAGACTATACTAATTTCATCATAATATAAAAATCATAATCAATAAGTCTTTGAACATATATAATAGGAACACAAAAAATCCCATCATTTCCAAAAAAGTTTTCCCAACATGTATTTATTCAAACAATGAGTGAACACAAAAAGTAAATCCATACAACAAGTAAATTTATTTTTTGATATGTTTTTATAATATTTTTCATAAATTATCTTATGCATTTAAATGTTTAAAACACACAACATTCCATGTTTTTATTATAATACAAGTGACTGTGAAGACACATACCTCAATAATTTTTTTGACATAAAAAACAAAATGTGATTTGTTAGTAGAAAATAAACACTCGATTATTCCTTTGAAAAAGTTTCTTGTTCTATATCCTTATAAAAGAAATAAATGATTGGGATTTTAGGTAACTAATCTGGTGGTAAATTCAATAATGAAAAACCATACAACTAAATAACTTGAAATAATCTCCCATTAAATTTATAAACCTATTCATCAAAAATCAATGGCCATTGTGGTTTTTTTAAAATTTTTAATATCCATTATATCATGGGACATGATGTGGAGGATCCTATTAACTCATTTAAACCTACCACACCAAAGACAATGACATAGTGATTCCTCCCTCGTTGTTTTATCCAACCCTGTGAAAAATGTCCTCCAATATTCTCATATAACCAGTTTGGACACCTCCACACTATTTACATTCTCCATATTTTCCATTGGAGAATCACCCCATATGAAACACCCATTTTCTCCTCAGAGGCCACAAAACATATTATTTATAAAATGACACATTAATTTTTTCACTCATACCAACACACCATGGTCTCCACCTTATTTTTTTAAAGATCATTTTTCTAATAAGTGATGCATTACCTAAAATAACACTATAAATATCCTCTATTATCTTGGGAATGGGGTTCCTCTCACTAAGGTAAAATAACATAGGACTCTTTAAAAACCCACATCCATTCCTAATAAAGTGGTTATCCTCTCTGTTTATCACATAAGAATTCTTTTTAGAAAAAATCATTTTAAAATGAATTCCTAAACATTTAGAAACCCATGTTTTTATAAGAAATACAATATTTTAACACCACATGATCATACACCACGTGAATCAGACTATGACTTAAAGTACATTTCCTACCACATGGGATGGATAACTAGGGAACCAAAAATATATATTTCAACAATGAACACTTTTAGAAGATTATATGACTAACACAAGACAAAATATTATATAAAAAATATAGTAGAATAACATAAATTATGTTTCTTAAAATCTTCGCACCATCAGGAATTCCATAAAAAGATGGGTGTTGGATGAGTCATAGTAAAGGCTCGAGCCACATGTCCATCTTATCGTTAACATATTTTAAATACTATCATATAATTATCTTTTCTATAGAAACAAAAGTATGAAGGGGGACCCTCTACCAAGGCAACACAGTGGCGTCCTGACCCTGATGTTCCGGGTTCGAGTCCTCACAACGAAACACGCACTATATGGTAGCAAACCTCTCATGGGGCACTCTACCCAATTGGAAACTGGACTAAGCCCAAGGGTTGGCCACCTTGGTCTTCCCTGGGGACATGCGGCATGCAGGTGGGCAGGCCAGCTCAATACCTTGTTACCCATCAACACGTTTGATATAATATATTGTGGATGGAGGTTTTTTGGAGATATGGTGATCGTGATCTTCTTCTCCTTCCCGGTGATGAACCCTAGTTAATGCCCGATGATGATTCCCCCCCCCCCTTCCAAGTGGAGGGAGGGGGGATGTTGCTTTGGCTCCACCTCCCCCGGCGTCGCAGGTGGCGTTTGTTCCATTTTTATACCCTAATTTCCTTCTGGATGTTTCATCTATTTCCATAAGCCCAAATGTTCCAGATCTTCATCATGGGGCCCCTTAGCTTCTGATTTCTTCATTGGAATTCTCTACGGCATCGTACTTCCTAGATTAGACATTGGTTTCTCATTTTTCTCTTCGTAGGCATTCTATTGATGAGTTTGATTGCTTTGTGTTCAGTGATTGGGATCTGAAGGAACGTGTGGTTGTAGGGATTCCTGATAATCATCACTTGATGATTCGATTTGTCTCAGAGGAAGACCTAATCAGCATCTGGTCCAGATCTCCCCTCCGATGCAACAGATGCAAATTTTTCATTCTACGATGGTTTTTTGATCTCTATTGGAATCATGATCCTCCTTCAGTAGTGACCTAGGTATGTCTGCCTAATCGTCCCTTACCTTTTCAAAATCCTTTGATAATTTGTATGCTAGGGAATATAGTCTGTCATTTCTTCTTCTCGGATGCTCGCGCATCATCTGTGAGTCATCCAGCGAATCCTTGTTTTTGTGTTCAGGTGGATCCCTTGAATCCCCTAGTCAACTAGATTTGGATTGATGTTAGCGAGGAGTTCCAATGGAGGCAATATGTTGTGTTTGAAAATTGGGTTGATTACTACTTGGCTTGTTGTTGTTTGGGTCACTTGGCTCGTCACTGTCATCATAGAGCCAGAAGAAGGAGGTCGGCTGCTTCGTTAAAGAGGCATCGTGGGTTATCTAGTCAAGGACAGTCAGGTCCTAATGCATCTAAGTAGGGAAATTTTGTTCATTTGGGTGAGGCATCTATGGGGAGGCAGACACAGGCTTCTCCTTATCCGCCTGTTGTTGTGGTTTTTGATAGATTGAAACACGATCTGTCTCTGCATAATGGTGTAGATCAGATTGACACGGATGAGGCTAGCTCAGGTTCTAGAATTGGAGGCATGCTGGGAGCACCTTCTTCTGTAGGGGAGGTATTGTAGCATGGTAAAAACCTTGTTGGACAGTTTTCTGTAGGAAGGGTTGAAAGTGAGCTGATCAAAGACGGGAATGATGAACAGAAGGGGGAGGAGCTGGCATTGTACTCAGTTGATGGGAAAGCTCATCATGCACTTTCTGTAGGAATTCCCCTCATTCTTTGGGATTGTCCTATTTCTAGAAGTGGGGGTGAGTTGGGAGTGCCTGCTAATTCAGGGGATGTATTGCAGCATGGGAAAAATATTGCGGGTCAGGATGATGCAAAAAGGGATTATTGTGGAATGAACAAAGCTGGTAAGGCTGGGCAGATGGAGGGAGAGATGACTTGGAGTTTATTTGATGGGAAATTTTACGATGCATGCCCTGTTTGTCCAGCTTGTAAGGATTCTTAGTTGTATTTGATTTCTGATTGTGGTTTACATATCACAGATGATACTTGCAATCGCTTTCAAGAGTTGGTTCAAGATGAGATTAATGGGTGCCCACAAATGAAGGAAGGTCACAACATGCATTTTTCTAAAGAGGATGTTTTTAGGAAGGAGCTGGATGTTGGAACTTTTTTTGTGGAGTCTCCTCCATATTTGGCTATGATTGATATCAATGGGAAATATGAGTTGAGCCGGACCCTGACAATTGCTTTCCAAGAGGTGGAAATTACTGGGAAATGGGGGGATGTCTCGGACAGTGACAAAGAAAATATTTGTGATTTGGCCAGGCCTTCCTTTAGTGATGTTGTCAAGGATGGGAAGTAAAAATAAGGAAATGAGGGAAATACCCTCGTTAAAAGAAGAATAAGGATGTTTTATTCTAACTTTCCAAAACTAGTGTCAGCTAGGTCCTCTTTTAGGCAATCTGTTAAGAAGTTGTTATCCTTAGAGAAGCTGAATCTCAGCCAGAAGTATTTGAAGGTCTTGAAGAACTATGACAACTCTGAATGGGAATCATCTACTTCAGAGGAAGTCATATATCATGGGTGTGGTGAGGGGTATTAATTTTATGACATGTAACTAGTTTTTATATGTTGTTGTTCTTGTTCAATGTACTTTTCCTTTCTTAATAAAGGGTCAAAGGATTTACCTCTGACTGAGATTTTCTGGTAAAAAAAGTATGAAGGGTAAACATTAAACATGAAAAATATTATAAATTATAACCCATGTTATGATAAATGGTGAGATCCCAATAGAATATCATCTTGAAGAGGGAAAGGATCCCAATGTGTTGGGATATGGAGAACTAATCGCATTGTAGAGACAAATCCTCTTATTTTATTTCCATAATTTTGGGAAAACCTAATGGTACATAATTCCAACAACTAATGGTAATGGAAAATTATATCAAAATAATAATAATACTATATATAGAAATTGATATTTGAAAAATTCTCAAAATAAGTCTGTATAAACAATCTATGGATAATTAGAAACTGATGAAATCTCTATTAATGGTATACAAGCCTCCCACAAACCATCAATGTTTTGCACACCCCTACTACCCGTAAATTGATCCCCACATATATGACATCAATAACATTTAGTACATAGTATAAATTAATAAACAGAACCCCATAGTTAAATGCATTAATTATTAATACCTGGAGGAAAACATCTTGTTAGTTAATAAAAATAAAAAACATTATGTATTGAAAGGCCAAAAATTTCTAAATTTACCCCACCAACTAATAATTACAAACACAATCCCTATAATAAAAATGAATTGAACTGAACTAATGAGTTGGATATCTACCACTATGATGAAATCATTATTAATTAAACATGTAAGAGTAAAAACTTATGACAATTCATTTAACATTGTTTAATGGTATAGGTAAAAATCTAATCTTCTTTTTTTTCTTGTTCAATGTTTACATCAATTACAATATATAATTAGAAAACCAACATGAAACATTTAGTAAATATTAATGTTCGAAATCCATGTCCAATAAAATAAGTTATAATTTTCATCCTTTCACTACCAATCAATGAAACCACACATTAATGGTTTCACATTATGGTAATACATTATAAACTCAATAACTAAACAAAATATGTCCTGGTCAACTAATTTTGGAATAAGGGTCACCCAACAGAAAACCATGACATCTTTCTATTTTATAATTTTAAATTTCATTTTTTTATATTTACCACCTAAAACAACAATAATACTATAATATATGAGTTAAAAAGTGCACATCAAAATTGATCATGAGATTTTTGAAATAGATTGAGACATACATTGTGACACCATATACGATAATATGTGAATTTGGATATAAGAATAACACACAATGAAAAAGGGTTTATAGTCCTTGAGTTATCTAGAAATGATATGATTTATCCAAGCTATGGTGACAGTTGATACATTTCTAAATCTAGTTTCATGGATATTTACTCACCCTACCCTCGAAAAACATCAAAGTTACACTTCCTAAAAAATCCAGATGAACAATACCTAATTATTAAATTTGACATAGATTTGTTCATAAAATTGAAGGAGGAAGTTATTACCAAATTGAACAAACTATCCATTAATTTTCATATTCATTCGGTAATAGAAAATAGTTTGTCATATCCTCTCAAAACTTGTCCTATATGATTCCTTCCATAACATTAATGAAAATAAAAATAATTTCCTCAAAAGAAAATAATTTCACTAAAAAGGTATTAATATAAAAAACCAATTGAAATTATAATAACCACAATCATTCCCATAATAGAATGAAGACACTTCTAAGATAATGAATTCCAATAAACACAGTCTAGTTCAATGGTCATTAAGAAAGGTGAAAAATCCAGATAAATGAATATCCAATTTTGTCTGAGTTCAAAATGTTCAATACATAATGTATCATTTTGATATGAAACCTTTTCTTCCCATTCCCCAAAAAAATACACCATATAATAATAACAACAAGACCAACAAGAACAAAATGGATATGAATAATACAATACAAAATAATATTTAATGCATAACTAGTATAAAAAAGGCAATAAATATTATAAACACAAAAAGTTATCAAAGATAAAATCCAACCCCATTTTTTTAGGCATAGTAACTCCACAAATCCCATTCCATAAAACCATCATAATATTTTCAGTAATCAATTCATAAATTCCAAAAAACTTGTCAATCCCTATACAAAAATAGATTACATAATAGTATAAGGGTTATTTATAGTAATTCTCTACCTAATGAAAATTCTAATATTAGTCTTTAAATGACTAACAAAACCTAAACTCTATATAAAATAAACGAATATAATATAAATTAATTATAATAAATATTTATTAAAATACAAAGAAAAATATAAATCAAATCCTAGAAATGACTATATTTTATTTGGAAAACTCACTTTTAAGAAATTTTTTTCATTTATCCTAATATCAAAAACACCAAAAATATTAACGTATCTAGAAATAAACAATTAAATTATTTATTTCATTTATTCAAATATATTAAAAATTTACTAAATTTATTATTCAATCATGTTTTATAAATAATTTTAGTGAAAATAATAATTACATATTTTTCTAAATAAATCTAATGATTCTCTTTTTATTTCTAAAATAGAAGGGAAATGAATTTTACCACATGTATTCTATGGTAGCTTCATTCTACAAGATTCTCTAAGATTAAACAACATACTCAGTATCATTTTTCAAAATAATAATGCATAATTAATTCAAAAATTAAACAAAAATTATTTTATCACCAATTTTATCAGGATCTCATGGTCAACAATCTAATAATAATGAGAATTTGAAACAAATAAAACATTATTATAGAGGATTTCTTTTTAAATTATTCTATTTTATTTTAAATGATACTCATTATAGTACACATGGTGCACAAAATATATACACAATAATGAATAATATATTCTATTTTATGACATGTTTACATGTTATACTTGAATAAATAGTATTAATAAATCTTTCTTTTTTATCTAATTAAAGTATGCAAGCCTAATACTTCTATATCATGGAATTAAAATAAAGGAATATAATTTCATGGGGAATTTTAATGTTATTATAAAACTATTCAACCTATCATGTTAATGTTTCCTAAACTATATATAAATGGAAACTAATTAATAAATATAGTAAAACTGGAATTAATTTTTTAAGATCGTATTTTATAATTTGTAATATTTACTTAAAATACAAAAAAATTGAATTTCCATTAAATAAATTATATATCAATAAAGTCATTAAAAGTGTATTTTCCTGTTACATAATAATTTAGTGTTTAATTATCAAATAAAACATAATGAATGAATAGATTGTACCTGATTCTAGAAGGAATCATTAAAAAACACAATTCCATACAATAATTACAATTTTATGGAAATAATGTTTTTTTTGAAATTTTCATTTTTATCCAAATCTCATTAGTCTATTTATAGCAATATAGTAATTCATGTTTTCATTTACCAATGTATAAGTAATTAAAAAAAATTAAATTATAGAATCTTAGTTGGTTGTGAATTTAAAAATTCAAGATACTAAACAATATAGGTAGAAGCTAATGTTGGTGAGTTAGTGATGAAACTAAAAGTACATGACAACACATTTCATACCTGAACCACCAATTTCATTTGGAGTTCAACAGAAAGTGATTTCATATTCCTTTTTTATTCTTAAATTTATGTCCCAACACATCTTATACACATGCATACCTTCTCAATATAAGAACTATACCAAATTGATACCAATTATAACATCTAGACGATGACCCATTTCCTAGATCAAAACCAGAATTACTCTAACCATATGTGTTTCTCCTACAAATCGAAAGAAAGAAATAAAATCCCTGGTAATTTTTAAAATATTCTTGGATATTTTTCCTTTCAATAAATAACCCTAAATTAAGAAACTCAATGAGAATATAAATTATTTATGAATGAACATAAGACAAATCCTGAATATATACTATCAATGAAAAATAATAAGATTACATGAAAACAACAATGTATGAAAATAAAATTATATGACATGTAAAAAATGATGGGATAACTTGATAACATAATATTATATCGTATCTCAAATAAAATCGACCTCCAAGCCCTCATATCCATCACTAAGGATCACTATAGCAGTATGATCCCCTAAAAGTGTAATAGGTTTCTCATTGCATGCATCATGTCCAAAAAAATGTGTACTTAACATGAATTGTATATTTTTTTATGTGTAAAAACATGTACAAAATCCATTAAAAACATCACACACACAACAATAAATGAATAAAATGTTTCCTTGCACTTACATATTTCAAAAGAGATGAATAATACAAAAAAGAACACAGTAAACCATATATGCAACTCACATCAAAACCCACAACCCCAATTTATATCGATCATTTAAATGAAATAATACACATTAGAACACAAACATGAATTTTGAATCTACATAAACCCATTCAATGAACTAAATAAATCTACATGTAATCCATATCATCTACTTAATGTGTCCCCAACTATTTGAGACTCCCAGAACTAACTAAAACATGTGAGTGATATCAGATTCCTATAAACACTTACTATCACCTAGGATGGTATGATAGTATGAATAAGATTCAAAATTAAATTTAACTACAACCTAATAAGGAACCATTAAATTTAATGTTAATTAAAACCAATACATTTAATCAAGAGTGCCTCAATTTTTGTATGAAAACCATTTCATAAAAAACTAGTCTCAATGTAATAAAACATATATACACAGTAACAAATGCAATATAAAGTTAATAAATATTGGTGTGAAAGATATGTTAGAAAAAAATCAAAAATAGTATCAAACATAAATACCCAAGATGAATTATTTAAAAAAACACTTTTATAAATGTTTTTTATTAAACAAAAAGTGAACAGAAAACCTTTAAAATATTACATCAATTAATTGACCTATAAAATGCTGAAAATGTTTATTATAAAAAACAGGCTTTTAAAATATGAAAAACCCATGATTATTTATTATTAAAAAAAAGATAAATGAGTTCTAAGACACCAGCCTCAATCATGTATGTTATGTTGTAAAAAGGAAGTATATTTAGTTGGAATTAATTGCCTAAATTTTCCTCTGAAGGAATATATATTAGGAATCCTAGGGGGGAGAAATAATTATTTGTTTTTGGGAATTAATTATGTTAAAATTAAATAATGAATACACATAGAAATCTTAACAAGATTTATGTTCATTTTATGAACCTCGTTGGAAAATTATAATAGATTTTTTTGTTGATTAAGACTAAAGGGATCTCCTCCATGTCTAAGGACTCGGTGTGGTGGATCTACCCAATATACTTAATTTTGAAATGACTAGAATCAAAACAAATTGAATCTTACATCATTATATTCTCCATTATTATGTAGAACACTATCCACACACCTCACAACACTATCATGAAATACTATACTTCATTATAGATGTACATATTTATCTTACGTGAACCACAAAATGAGACATTCCCACTACCATAATACATTTACCCAAAAATATCTATTTTATACATCCTTTTATTTTAACAGATCCAGCATACTATTGACTAACACTTATTATTCCATGCTCCAAGTATTACAAAATAAACATGTCTATGTTACACACCCTAAAAAACTATTGTATATCTAGTGATGGTTTTCGACATTCCTATGAAAAACCAAACCAGTAAACATAGAATACAAAAAAAAATTTCATTCATTTTCCAATCCTCATTTATTTCAAGGGAAATCTTCTAGATAAAATTTTGGACAAAAGGTCATTCCTATCCATTCCACTCCCAATAGATCATAGAACAACTACAAGGATGGACACCCCCCATGACATCAGCAAGAATCGACCACAACATACACTATGGTATCCTCAATGGTGAATTGAATTTTAGTGATCCAAACTCCCAACACCAACTGTGGGCCATTTTAATACTTCTCAATTTCAACCTGAGACACCACATTATTAAAATAACATAATAATAGAGTAGTATAACAACATAGGAGATTAAAAATTAAATAATTATAAAAATTAAAATATATATATAATTATTAAATAATACTACTTCTATTTATCTCTTTTTAATAATTCACGAGATAAATATTATTATACCATTAATTTATGTGATAAAACTGACCCAAAATACTAACAACATTTGGCTAATGAAATATTGTTAATAAATATGTTATTAATATTTTATCAGTTACTTTATAATTTAAAAATATTACAAACAAATTGTAATTTTTTCAGACCATTAGATAATGAAATAATTAGGTCTCAATTAAAATGAAACTAAAATTAAATAGTATAATCTAAATGAGATATTTTATTAGAAAAATTATTATTATATAAAGAATGTTTTATATATTATTAAATTAAATTAATCACCATTGATTATAGTTTTTAGTTAATTTATTATTAAAATAATTAATCAAAGGATTTAACATTCATTTAATAGTTATTACGGGGAGTGTAATTTTAATACATTTATTTTGTTTCATAAAATACATTTTTCTAAAAATGAGTTTGTTGAGTTCTACAAACAATTTTTAAAAATAATTTCTAAAAATTATATAAAAAATCAGATAAATTATATTGAATATTTATAATCATAATGTTTAAAAAATTAATGAGGTGACTTATTATTCCATTATGAATAGTAACTGAGGTAAAATTTATTTCGATGGTAAAAATTTAAAATGATAAATGATGGGTTATTTTAAAAAGATATATCATAAAATTGAAAAAAAAAACATAAATCATATTGGTGATTTTTATTTCAACCCATAATTTTTTTCTTCTAATTTATATTTATTTGGTGCCAAATGAATTAGAATGTGGATTTATTTTATATTAGTTGTTCTATTATTTTCAAGATTTACACTCTAATCACTAATTAACGGTAACATTATATCATATATTTTTCACACCAAAAGATCTATTTATCACAATCAATAAATAAATAATGTGTCCTAATAAAATCTAAATACATGACCCTGTTGATATGTATTTCTAATATAGCTGTAAAGTACTAGAAATTTTTAGTAATTTTTTTAAAATTTTATGGAATTATTTCGATACCAAATTCACTAACCGCAGTTGATTCCAAGGTTCGTTGATCCCCAAATAGAATTTTTATCTTTTTTAGTACATTTAAATAATTTTCGGAGTGGGGTTGTCAAACATTTAAAAGGGAGATTATATAAAAAATATAATGGCACTTTTGTAATCAGAGGGGCAGTATTTTCTTATAATGGACCTAACCATGACAGGGGCGAGTCGAGGGAAAAACATATTTTTTGGACTTTTTAAAGAAAAAGATAAAATTTAAATAAATTTATTTTCTTTCATTTTTCCAAATTTTCAAATCATTGCAGTTGAATGGTTTTCCAACAAAGAGAAATTCAATATGATTTTTATCTAAAGGAAAAAATGCAATGACTTCACGATAGAACCTAATTGAAATGATATTTTGTATTTTAAACTTAAATGGTTGAGCAAAAAAATCAATATTATAGTCACAATCATGGTTTTTCTATGGAGCATGGGTGGGTGACAATGAAGAATTACAATAACGTCCAAATTATGGATCCCGGAGCGATGAACGGTGGATGCATTCCTCTTATATCCATCAAAGATATCATCTCTAAGGAACGATTTACTCAGCTAGGTGTTTGATTTTTGCTTTCATTTTCCCTATTCTTTATTCTAAAACAACAAATGTGTATCAATCCACAAATAGGTTGATTTTTTGATTGCTTGTTCTTGTTGTAGGGTACTCTTTTCTCAAGAATTAATAAGGGTCAAATTTTGATAAAACCACAATCCTTCATCACTTGTTTCTAAACATCTAATGCAGAGCATGTGGGACAATAAAGACAAGTCTGAAGCCCCTCCACCTTGAGCCTTTTTGTGCATTCATTATGGTCATATATTTGAAATTTAGATGGGGGGATTTGAGGACATTGTAGAAAAGATTGAATGAACTGGAGGATGTAGGAGCTTGTAATGTGAATAGAGGACCAATGTAGTGAACATGGGGGTCGGTGGAAGGAGTTGTTGGCTCACCGACATTGGCGACCTTTGGTGGTGGCACGCAGTGGGTGCTACGGGTTGGTGGTGGTGGGTGATGAGGTAGGACACGGTAGGCTCAGGCCATGGAGAACTGTAAGGAGCTTCCGGTCTCCGTCGCGGCCAATGATCATAGCCACCTTGACATTTTGGAGGCATCACAGATGTGGAAAGGTCATGGTCAAACAACTATGTAAGAGGATGAGGCCATGCGGATGACCTTCAGTACAAGAGGGTAGATGTGGCTTCTAGCCGCATCCCAGTCAGGTACGAGCCTGCATTTCCCACATGGCAGGGTCAAACCCATGTTGGGATGGTGGTCATGGGTTAGGCTAGTAGATCTGGGTCGGGTCAGTCGAATCTGGGCTGGGTCGGTTCAAATCTATCCAACTGGGTTGAACTACACCCAGACCTAACCTAACCCTTTTTAGAAAAAACACAAGTATATTTCCAGACCGTAAGACTAATTGTCATAACATTTTCAGCATTGTAACCCTCATGATGAGATGATTAATTTGGCATGCTCTATGGATAATTTCATGGTTGTTGGAATATGATGAATGGATTGAGGAGTTTATTCTCCTATAATCAAGCATGCTCCATGCAGGAATCCTACAGCGGGCTGAGACCCAATGACTAGCAACCCTCTATGGATTAGCTCATAGAGATAATGTGCTGATCCAGTCTAACAGAACATGTGTGGATCATCCCCTTGAAACCCAATGTGGATCATCTCATAGTGATCCTGTGTGGATCAACTTCTAGAAACCTTGTGTGAACCATCTCCTAGAGACCCTGAGTGGATTTTTAATAACGACCTAGTGTGGATCATCTCTTAGCCACCCGGTGTGGATCAGCTTCTAGCAACCCTATATAGATCATCTCACTGAGACCCTCTATAGATCCACTACATGTGGCTCTGTATTACCCATCATAATTTTGGTACTCATATTGGATAAGTACCTCAATAGTCCAAGTTGTTCAATATTATCACTGATAGTCTTGATTTCCGTACTATAGATTATACATGTGTGAGCTATAATGCTTTGTAATAGTGATTCTTGGTTTTCATTGGGGACAGATTTTTATACATTCCTTTGTGTTTTTGGGACCTTAATGCGTATTTTGTTACTCACCCATGCATGGACTTTGACCACACATGTTATGTCTAATGTTGACAACCACCACCATGACAGAGGACTTGGGTTCCAAGGACCCGGTTGGGCCTAGTGAGACCAAGCAGGTGGGGCATACTTCTACGACATTCAGTAGCTACTCTACACTTACCCATCAGGTGGGTTTTTTAGGATACATCTTTCATATTTTCCTTTTACTTACATATTTTTATTTTATCTTTTTTTGGGTTTTTATTTTGGCCCATTTGACTTACACTTTGTACTTTTACTGAGTTGTTTTTTAGTTACACACATGTTTAGCATTCCGTATTTGGGATGTGGTTTTGTGTGTGTGTGGATAGGTACTCAGGAAAATGCTTCCCACGTAGTGGTTGATTCTTTTAGTGCTAGTCTCTAACCCATGGCGTTCAGGTGGTGGGCTTGGCTGATGTCATGGAATGGGCCCCAGTGGAAATGTTGTGAAAAAGTGTTATCAATGGTGGTCGGTTCTACCTCATTGACAAGGAGTTGTTTTTTTTGTATTTGGAAAAAGTTATTAACTATTTTTAGTTATAAATTCATGTTTGGGGAGTCTAGTGTTGATGTGGTGGAAGACTTATCCGTACACTAGGACCTTGAATTCCACTTTTCAGCTCTATACATAAAATCACATGTTGCATAAATCATATAAGAATTGAGTGTTTCTTTAGGTTTGTATTTAATTAGAGATATCTCATGAGGTATAATATGATGACAATTTTACAACATGATCTCTTTCAGGTTACCTCCATGTAGAAAGCCATCTAGGATTCTGATATATGGTTGTGAGGACAAATCCCTAGTAATGATGCATTTTTTAGGGACCAGTGCTAGAGATTGCCACATCAGGTGGTGCACGATTGTTACCACCACCCATTGGTCAGCATCATCAGATGGCATTACTGGTAGAGGATGCACATAGGATTAGTTCCCTACATGAGTTTCATAGATAATGACCTCACAGGTTTATGAGAGAGATAGATCATTATGTCACATAGGACTGGGTCGATGTGGTGACACGGGTCTTCCTCTTTGTGATAACACCACTCGATCAGATGGTGATTCTATACATGATAATTTTGCAGGTCTCGGTGGGGAGATTATGAAGTTTAATAATTCTGGCTCATGATGATTTAACCCTCTCATATGTCGACTTCAAGAGACCTTTCTGAGAGGAGTTATTCCACGTGTCATTGCACTCATTTCAAATACAAGATCTACTTCACCTACACCCAGACATCTTATTAGTTGTTGAGTATGTTGTGATGTTTATAGATCTCTCCCACTGCACTATAGATATAGTAAAAGACCCTTTCGTCATGGATTGGACCATTAAGAAAGAACTCGGAAGAGAGATCAGGGTGTCAATGATTTCCCTACTCATCCCCACTCATGCTAGAGTGCTAGAGTGATCTCAACATGTAGAGATCTTACTCTAAGACAAGCCCCTGGGGATGAGAGGGACCACCTGGTGATAGGTGGATGAGTAATCAATGGTGGGAAACTTATAGATAACGCATAGGACTAAGCGAGCTAGACCATCCAGAGGGTGACCCTTGGGACACATGATCGGTTGTGTGAGGACACCAAGGAGGTGGGGGTCTGTAGAGTAGTAGGGAATGCTACATGTACTGTGACAAAGGACACATGGATCGTGACTACCTAACCCTCCCCACAGACTATCAGTATGCGATTTAAGGGTGACAGAAGAAGTGGAAGAGGGTCAAAGGATGTGGTCCCTAAGGTGAAAGACATGGTAGGGGAGAATGATAAGTGGCAGGTCGTGGATGATGGTATGATGTGATTCCACCATTACCACTTGTGGTCTACGACGGGCTCACGGAGATGGAAGACCATGGAAAGGCCATCTCCAAGAAATGGACACCTCTGACCAAGAATCTCTGATGATGATTAGTGGTATGATCTCTGTAATCTCCACCTTGGTTGTAGTTCTTATGGATATAGGTTCCAATAACTCTTCTCTTTCCACAAACTTTATTCAGAGCTCGAAGATTCTGGTGGAGCCGTTTGATCGATCCTTGTGATCAGATATTCTTAAGGGAGGTTATTTGACCATTACACACTAGTGCAGGCAGTGTGTGTTTACACTAAGACGTGAGATCTTCGACTGGGATCTCATTTTAGTAGCATCGAGGCCTTAATGTGTCATCTTGGGCATGGACTGGTTATCCACAGTTCACCCTCATATCGATAATCTTAGGCACAAAGTGTGGTGTATCCCTGAGTATTGGACCATTTTTATTTCATTGGTGAGAAGGTAACTCTTAAATCACATGAATAACATTCCTAGAGGATGGTGCATTGGATCACTCACTAGTTGGATAGCCTCACCCTCAGTGCATTTGATGAGAGGAGTCCAGTCTTTCCAATATTTGTGGATGAGTATAATGATGTTTTTCCTGTGTATGTTCTAATAAAACCACCTCGCAGGGAGATAGAATTTGGCATCAACTATTACCCCTGGATGACATAGAGATCCACACCAGAATATGAAATGGATCCCACATAGCTTCCTGAGTTAAGGGTAAAGCAAGAGGAAATGTAAGTGTAGGGATTCATAAGGCCCATGATTTCACCATGGGTATCCCCATTGTAGTTTTCCAAGAAGGATAAAGGGATCTTGAGTCTATTCATAGACTTCCAACTCTTTAACCATGTGATCCTGATGAATAAATATCCACTTTTGATAATTTATGACCCCTCCAACCAACTGAAGTTAGCGAGGTGGTTCTAGAAGATTGACCTCAAGTCAGGCTATGACAATCTTTTGGACGGGATGAGGAAATACCGAAGACATCCTTCATAAGCAGGTATAGCAACAATGAGTTTAGAGATTCACCCTTTATCATAATAAATTCCCCAAAAATGTTAATGGGACTCATGAACATGATCTTCCAGCCTTGTCTCAATTGTTTCATGGTGGTATCCATTAATAAAATCATAGTGTACTCTGTGTTAGATGAGGAGTATGCTACACACATGAAAATAGTCCTAGATACACTTCAAGAGAACCAGCCTTATGGGAAGCTATCCATGTGCTAGTTCTAGATTTTGGAGGTCCATATTCTGGGACACATCATCTCAGAGACTGAAGTTTTATTGGATCTGGTGAAGTTAGAGGAAGTGCTTACATGGGAGCCACCCAGGAGCATGAATAAGGTGTGGAGTTTGTTTGGGTTAAACTAATACTTCTAGAGGTACTTTCTAAAATTTTCTAGAGTACATGAATCCTTATCATCTTGGAAATTGTCATGAAACCACTTGGTGTGGACAAAGAAGTTCCAAAATAGTTTTCAGGAGCTAAGGTAGAGAATGAAGAGTGCCCCCATATTGAGACTACTAGATGAGGGCCTTGAGTACATATTTATTTGTGATGTATCAGAGACTGATCATGGTTGTGTGATGATGAAGGATATATCTATGATCACCTACACTAAATTTAATTGTGGAATCATGAGAATAACTACAAGATCCCAGACCTAAAGTTGGCGGGGGTTGTCTTTTCAATGATAATGTGGAAACACTTCATAATGGGTGAGCATTTTAAATTCTACTCTGACTACAAGAGTATAAGGTATATCTACATATAGAATGACCAGAATAGGAGGCAACAATGATGGATAGAGTTCATCAAAGACTTTTACTTTTAGAGAGTATATACTCATGGGATGGGAATGTGGTGGCAGATGCGCTTAGTGGGAGGTCATGTTTACAACAACTAAGTGAGGCAACAGGGCAGCTAGCATGATGAAAATATCATTCATGAATGATGATGGGGGATCTTATCATTAGTAAATTAATTACACTTACCCACTCTTACAGTGATTTTGGGTAGGCATGTCATGTGGATATTGACTATGAGGTCCAACATGCTATGTTTACCTCAGGACATGCACCTGATAAATTTTTTATAATTGGAGAGCACATCATCCTTTTTAAAGTGAACTTGGTAGTTACAATGGTGTTTCAATGAGATATTTTTAGGGAGTTCCATATCAACCCCTTGTTGGTACATCATAGAGTGTAAAAGATGTATTGGTTCACTAACACCATTACTAGTGGCAAGGGCTGAAGAAAGAAATGGTCGATTTCATTTCTTGATGTCTCACATATCAGTAATTACAGGCCGAGCATCCTATTCCGGTAGGCTTGGGACTTACATTAGAGGAACCAGAGTGGATGTGGGATTGTATATAAATGGACTTCGTGAAGGTATTACCATGCACATCCAAGGTCCATAATTCTATCTATGTGATAATTTAATGACCCACCATGTCAGATCACATACTACCCATCGAGGAGCATGGATCAGTAGAGGAAATGGGATTCCTCTGTGACCATGATATTGTGCGGCTACATGGGGTGCCTTCAATGATCCTCTCATACTATGATGTTTTCTTTACATCCCATTTATGTAAGGGGTTACATGAGGAGTTATGGACTTATCTACACTTGAGTATAACCATTCACCCACAAGAAAAATGGTCAGATAGAGTATACTATAGAGACTATAGAAGGCATGATTCGTTCTTTCATTATTGATTTTGATCGCTTTTAGGAGGACCACATATAACTAGTGGAGTTTTCTTACAACAATACCTATCACTACACCATTAGAATAAAACCATTTGAGGCCTTCTTTGGGTTTCCATGTAGATCACCTCTATGCTGGACAGACCCAAGGGAGTCAGCACTCATGGGTCTAGAGATTGTATGAGCTACCCCTGAGAAGGTGAAGATCATCCAGGAGAAGATGAGGACTATACAAAGTAGTCATAAATCTTACACTGATAGTATACGGAGGCCCATAGAGTTATATAAGGGAGACCATGTGTTTCTTAGGTTCTCACCTCGATGGGGATTGTATAGATTATGATAGGGTGGAAAGTTATCACTGAGGTTCATCGGATCTTTTCATATCATGAGAAGATTTGGTGATGTGGCATACCACAAAGCTTTTCCACCATAGATTCACAACATAAATGATGTTTATCACGTGTCACAGCTGAGGAGGTACATGCATGATCCATCACATGTCATCGAGTGAGGAGAGGTGGACATTGATGATGAGAAGATGTTTGTGGAGTTCCCAGTGGAGAAAATGGATTGATAGGAGAGGGTACTTCAAGTATGGTCGATACATATAGTGCACATTTAGTGGTAGCACCAGAATCTCAAAGATAACACATGGGAGAAAGTGGCTGAGATTCATTCTTAGTACCCCCCCCCCCCTTTGGTTTTTCTTTTTTTGGCTTCTGGGGATGTAAATCCCTAAAGTAGGGGGTAATGTAATGTATCAAAAAATTAATTTCTTTTTTTAAATTATATAGAATTATTTCGAGAACAGACACTCTGATGGTACCTGATCCTGAGGCCCAGTGAGCCTCAAATTGAATTTTGTACGTTTTTAGTTCATTTAAATAAATGTACAAGAAGTTTTTCTATCATTTTAACTAGTGATAGAATCAAAAATTCAATGAAAAAACTGAAATAAAAATATTTGGAATACCCTAGAATGTACATAACCTCGATTGGTAGTAGATGATGGAAAATGTTATTTTCTGGACATTTTTATGAAAGAGTTAAAAAAATTAAATGTTTTTTATTTTGTTATGTTGAATTTTCAAATCGACGCAGCTCAATGGTTTTCCAACCAAGCGAAACCAAATACTCTATTAAATTAATTGAAAAAATGTAATTCCTTAGTAACAAAATGTAACTAAAATGATGTTTTATGTTTCATCCTTTAATGGTAATGATAACAATGCATGATTTTGGGCATAATCTTGGTTCTTCCCTAGAGCTCTAGGGGGTTTTGACGATGAATGAAAACAACCTCCAAAAAATGGATTGTGAATGGTGAATAGAAGATGGATTATTATTCCACCCTTAAAATGGATCATCTCCAACAAACGAGTTACTCATGTAGTGGTTGGATTTGTGATTGAGTTTTCCCTGTTCTTTTTTCTAAAACAATGTATGTCGATCAACACACAAACATGTTGATCTTCATACAAATTGTTATTTTGGTAGGGTAGAATTTTCTTAGGATTTCATTAGGGTTAAATTTGGATATTATGTAAATAATTTATCCCATGTTTCTAAACCTCAAATGTTGAGAGAGCTTGCTGACACAAATAATGCCTAAGACCTTCCACCTAGTGCATTTTTTTGCATTCTTCATATCCGCATATTATAAATAGTGGCAGGGAGGATTCAAGGTTGTATTAGTGATTATGGAATCCCCTAGATGTCATAAATGTAATAGGAATGATGAACAAAACACTAGAGCTGACCCAGTGGTCTAAGAAAGGAGCTGCTAGTAGCCCTAGCTGTTGGAGGGTGGCGGCGTGCCATAACAACATGCCGAGAGGTAGGACACGACTAGAAAGGGACATGATGCAGTGGTAAGAGTCACCAGCTTCAATGCACGTGGCTAGCGATGGGCGTACATGGCCACTCGGCCACATCAGAGGCACTGAGGACACAACAAGGCCATAGTCAAATGACCATAGCAGAGGAGTTGTCCCCACAGATGACATGTATGGTAGGAGGGAAAACGTGGCTTTCGGCCATCTCTCGGCTAGGTACGAGCTGACCCACACTTGGCAGGCCGGAATGGGTGAGGTCTGCCCCAATTGGCTGGACCCGTAGCCCAATGGGCCCATGGCTAGGCCAGATCTAGGTTGGGTGGGACCCAAGTTAGGAAAATGGACTTCGTGCCAAGTAGTGTCCTGTCGGTCGGACCGGGTTGAACCTGACATGGACCTGACCATCCCCTTTTTAGAAAAATACAAATGACATTCAAACCATACGCCTGATTGACGAGCCATTTGAGGAGTTCAAACTCTCACATAGAGGAGGTTATTTTGGAATTCACTATGTATAATTTCATGGATGTTTGAATATGAATATTGCTGTAATGTGTATATTCTCCCAAAATCTTGCAGGCTCTATGCGAGTAACCTACGGCTGGCAAAGACTCGATGAGTAGTGATCCCGTATTGATCAGATCATAGCAACACTGTATGGATCAGCTCATAGCGACCCTATATGGATCAGCTCCTAGAGACTCTATGTGGACCATCTCTTAGAGACCCTATGTGGATCAGCTCCTAGAAACCCTATGTGAATCAGCTCCTTGCGACCTAGTGTGGATCATCTCGTAGAAACCTCATGTTGATCACATCCTAGAAACCATGTTTGGATCAGCATCTAGTGACCATCTATGGATCGGATCCTATAGTCCCTATATGGTTTAGATCCTAGAGACAATCTATGGAACAGCTAAATGTGGCTCTGTTTGACCCAACAGAACCCCAGTACTAATTAGGGATGACTCCCCCAATAGCCCAAGGTGTTTACTCTTACAACTAAGAGTATGGATTTCCATACTATATATTATACTTTTGTGAGTTGTCTTTCTTCGTGATCATGTTTCGTGGTTTTCTTTTTGGATTGCTTCATGGTATTTACTTAGTGGTTTGAGGTCCCCACTGAGTATTTTGATACTCACCATTGCACAGGCTTCACCCATACATGTTGTTTCTAGTACAAACAACCTTCACCTTGATAGAGGACATGGGGTCCCAGGGCCAGTTGGTTCCCAATGAGACTAGGTAGGTGAGGCATACTTTCACAGTTTCTTATAGATACTCTACACTTACCCGTCATGTGGGGTTCTCAGTGGAAAGCTTTCAGAGTTTCATTATACTTTCTTGTTTTCATTTCATCCTTTTTAGGTAGGTATTCTATCCCATTTGACTTATAGTTCATACTTTTACTCAGTGGTTGTTTATTTTACTGCATATTTACCGTTCTAGATTTTGGACGTGGTATTCTGTTTGTGTGTATAGTTACTCGGGAAAATACATCCCACGTATAGGTTGGAACTTTGGGGATAGTCGATATCCCTTAGATTTCAAGAGGCAAGACTGGGGGATGTCACGTCACATGGCTTGGGGGACGGGTTGTGATAGTACCCCATCAAAGAATTCATAATCAATATTTCAAAAGAGGTCACCCAAAAAAGAGTTGTATGTTCAAAACAATAGTCTTTTAATTTATTTCTTCTTAAACCTCATCTATATAAAAATTAAAATTATATTGACAATCTCAATAATATGTATAAATATTATATGTTATTTTATAGACTTTTTATCTGTCATTATCATCTATTAGAAAATAGTAACATCATTGGTGCCTATATGTGGTCTATAACCTCCTAAATGGAATAGTACCCAATTTAGTTTTCCTCATTAAAAGGATCATAATAAAGATATATTTTAAAATATATATTAAATTTGTGATAAAATTATTATTTTGAGAAGGTAAATTATTATTTACATTTATTTCATTCCATCCATTGAAAAATAAAAACATGACATGTGTGTGCATACAAATAACCATATCTACAAAGTGATGTAATTAATTTTTCATCATTACATTATACGAATTTTTTATAACTATATATAATGAAAAAATATGAAACATATGAAAGGGTAAATATTATAAATTTGAACTAACCATGTCCATGGAGTAAGGAATATAATCATCAAACTAAAACATGTTGGGAAATGTATTAGTTTCACCTAAATTCCAATTTGAATGAGTAATTGTTATTTATAGGATAATTAGAAATAATTTAAAATAATAAATTGTAATTTATTTTTGAATATGTTTTTAAAATGTTTATTCACTAGGTATATGTTTGTTATAAATATCTTTTGAGTGTGTATCAATCATGATGTGACACGGTAGAAGGTTTTATGTTACAATCAAATTATTTTATGGAATTGTGTATTAAAAATTTCTATTAATGGAAATTATATTATACTTGGAAATTTATATTCTTATATTTTCATCACATTAAGAAATTCCATTAATTTTTTTTTATTTTATTTTAATCACTTTCATTGTTTAAAATATTGATATATTTATTTTAAAAAATTCCATCATTATTTCATGTTTGATCAAAGAACCTTTTATCAATAGTCCATGTTTTTTAAATTTTATTATTAAAATAATTTTATATAATAAAATCATTATTAAATACAATTTTCAATTTCATTAATTTATATTCAATTTCATAAAAAGATACTGTTATAATTTGATTCAAATGTGTTTTTAATGACTTTTAACTAAAGTATTAAATGAATCTTTATTTCAACACATACTGCAAGAATAGAGTCTACCACAATAATATCTATTACATAATTTTAATCATCATACATATGTTCCCATATTTATTTTAAAATCAAAACATTTCTTAGTATTCTTGGATTTTGATTAAAGTTAACTGATATAAAGGGTGTTTTTTTAATTTTAAAGGAAATGATAAAATTATATGATAAATGTATTTATCAATTTTATCAATATTATTTAATGGTTTTTTTATTAAATAGGGATATGAGTTTATAATACCATCAAAATTCATTCCCATGATTTATTTTCATTATAATGATTTATATATGATTCTGTGAAACATGGTTTTTTTCTATGGGGAAAAAATGTGACAATGAAATATTTATAAAACAATTTTCATTTAAATGGGTTAATCTGTATTGAATTTATGGAATTATTATGAAAACAACTTTATTTACACTGGTAATAATATATTGAAATGGAGATTGTCTTGATATTTTTTGTCCTACATATCAATGGTTTTCATTATGTTATGGGGGAGCCTATAATCATATATGCATCCAATAAAATAGATAAATAATGATATCTCAAGTGATAATATAGACTTGTAAAGAGATTGAACACATTTCAATAAGGGGAATTATCCATTATGTTAGTCTTGGAAGTGATCCTTTGTTAATTTAATGAATGAATGTCGGAGTGAACCCAATATACTATGATTTTATTGCCTATGAACCTTGGCTATGGAGATGTTTTTCTATGCAATTTTGTATACTAAAAACCTATGTATTATTATTATGATATGTTCTCATGGTCCGAAATTTGTTATTGACTATTAGTAAATTTTATGAATCATGTATTATGAAATTTAAAATCTTTATTCAATTGCTAATAAATTATGATCTATTAATGATCGAGGATGAAATTTTTATGCCAGAATAATGATCTTATACCATTATGATTATTTTATTTTCCCAATAAATCATTCATTGATATAAATGTTGTTTTTGAGTACCGAACTTAAATATTAAAGGTTTCATATAAATAACGTTTTTCTAGTATATGATATAAGGCCCCAGCCTTAAACCTTACTTAATATTGAATTAAATGAATAATTCGCATTGAGGATCTTTTCAGGTTTAGAGTTTTAGAGAATTAGAACATAACTATTACATCTTAAAAGATTACAAAGTAGACAATTCTACTAAGTCTCCATAAAATAAAAACTCTTAAAAAGAAAGATGTCTAGATTCCATGTTTTAGATAGCATGAAATTCCCTTGATCCCATCCTTGACCTTATTCCACTTTAAGTCCTGTGAAAAACATTTCGAAAAACTTGGGGTGAGCATAAAAAGCTCAGTAAGGGATACAAAAAGAATGAAAACTGTTAGTTTTTCAAACATCAAGTAAACCATGTATACTATATCAAAGTAATACCTTCACCTTCATGAAGTAGTAAAAAAAATCTTCACTGAATAAAGTATCATTACTTACCTTTTTGTAACCAAAGGATTACCATAAATCCCATATAAAGAACACATAGAATATATAAAGGTAACATGGGACATAAACATACTTAAGTGGAATAACCATACGGTTGACTTCCACACATATCACTTAATGGAATAGCCATACGGCCAATTTCCATACATACTTAATGGATTAGCCATACGGCCGACTTCCATACCCAATGCATTGGAGGTTATAACGTAACAACCCGTCCTAGTATTCACGGCACCACCCGTCATATGGTTTATAACGTAACCACCCGTTAAAATGTCCAAGTACCAGTATAAAATCATAAAACATAAAACCAATATAAAGGAGTGATAACATTTCCACATTTCAATCACAATATATCATAAATATATTGACATAATAGAATCCTTTTTCAAAACCATTTTCAATACCAAAATACATAAAAGCGTATATGGTATTTATTTTATTCTAAAAACATTACGGCTTGTTGAGAAAGCCAAAGATCAAATAATACTCGCGGTGGCGGAAAAGGCCGTTGTCACCGCGTATGTTAAAAAAACATTCCTTTCTGTCGTTTAGTAAAACGCTTCGTAGAAAAAGATTCCTTTTGTATAAAATTCAAAGTCAATGGAGTTTATACACCGTATAAAAGAAAGTTGTGTATAAAACGAAATATGCCTCAATGAAAGGAGATTGAGACGAAGTCCCTTACCTTGGGTCTGACTTGACTCGATCGTTCTTTAACGTCCTGAATAATAAACTTGAGTTAATTTATACTTGATTAAGAACCTTTTTAAAGTTCATTATTCTTTTTATATCACTTATTGCCATGTTATAAACATTATGTAACCATTTAAGTTAATAATGTTTGTTTTGTCAATATTTGGTTCTTAAGTCGAAAGTTGACTTCTTACAATTACATGTTGTTCATGTGGTCAAAAGTTCTTTATATCCAGAATGAAATTCCTGATTTGGATATAATATGTATCATATATATCCAGAATATACATGTATTTATAATATTACATAATAATTTAGAGGTAAGAAATGAAATGCACCGTTCATGGAGACGGTAAGCCGTACGTACGCATGAACGCTACTTTCATTTCTTTGTCATATTAGTGGAATTAAAACTAAATGAGAGGTATGTATATTTTAATTCCAGAATTATATTAATCATTTAGATATATCATTAATTATATATATACATTATATACATGTAATTTTAATAGTACATTACATTTGGGGATAAGAAATGAAATGCACCGTTCATGGAGACGGTAAGCCGTACGTACGCATGAACGCTACTTTCATTTCTATCTCATACTTTAATGGAATGAAATAATAATGATATAGAGTTATATTATAATTCCAGTATAACATCATATATAATAACTTTAAATCCATCCTTTACACGTCCCACATATGGCATTAACGAATCACATCACTTTTAGGGGGCGGTAGTCCGCACTTCCTTAAATGAAGATATCGTGTTTACCCATAATGGAAACCATAAAGGTATGCCAAAAATGAAAAATACAGAAGCTTAAAGAAAACATAATCATATTATATATCATATATAAAAATAGTGACATCATAATGGCCACCCTTGAAGGTGTTAAATGAGTATTGAACAATCATCGTTTCGGGAGGCAGAATTTCGCCATCCACGGAAACCGTATGTTCTTTAACCATTTGATGTAGTTGTGTGAGAGTGTAGCTCAAATAAATATTATAACAACATACTAGTATATTGAAGATACTGGTGTTGTTACAAAATAAGTAAATAAAAAGAGTTTAGAGGGTTGGAGAAGCAAAATAAAACAAATGAACAAGAGAGAATGAATTACCTTTAAAAGTGTAACTCCCTTTTGATTTGAGACTAAAGGCTTCCTTTGAAAGGATTATGCCCAAAGGGAATCCTCTAGGATGAGGAGAGGGATGTGGAGAGAGTAATTGGGCAGGGTTTGGCCGAGCCAATGGCTTGAGAAGTGTGTGAAATGGGGTAGAGGTGGGGGCCTTTTATAAGAGGAGAGGAGGGGCACTTTTGGAAAGTAAAGAAATATTAATTTATTTGAAAATGTGTTTCGGTTTTAAAAGGTCCCACATTGATATAATTCGTGGATAAGGTGATAAGGGTTCTAAATACACTCATTCAATTGGTTTTGTCCATGTTTAGGTTTTATATTTTTCATTATCTTTCCATTTTATTTAAATCGTCAAATAATGATGTCATCGCTGCATCAATATTATGTCATATATAATTTAATTTATTTAATGTCTAAAAATTATAAAACAAATACTATTATGTAGGAAATATTTTTATCTTTCCAATGACTATTTATAATCAAAATTTGTACTTGTATAACCCCACTCAAAAATTATTTTAGTAAAGAAATTTATGTTAGTGTCATTTTCACTTTAACATTAAATAAAAATATATTAATGTCATTTTCCAACTAAAGTGGCTCTATGGGGTCCCCAAGTTGGCCCATGGCTTGTCTTGGTCGGCCATGACTCACCCAATTGGTGTAGGACAAGTTTCATGGTGTTTTCACATTCTTATAATACCATTTTTACCTTAAACTACACTAATTACCTCTAATCGTGATTAATGAAAAAAAGTTACTATTCACCAAAAAAATTATTTTAATCTCATTGAACCACATTTTACTTCTTAATGACAACCATGTATGTCAGATTTTCAAAATTCAATACACATTAGTGGTAAACTTTCATTTAACTGAAAAATCAGTTTGCTTGATTACCACTTAGTGGTTTCACTATTCATCAAAAATTGAAGTTTTTCAGAAAATTACCAAAAATTCACCCTAAGCTATATTTGATATTCCGAATTCAAAAATGAAGTCCATTTTACAAAATTCAAAACATATAAGTCAAATTAATTAATTTAATAATTAATTCCCGCTGTCATGACAAATAGCGTGTTTTTGTGAAACAATAAGTATCAAAAGATTGACACCAGTTTAAGTCCAATTTCAATGTGAAATTGATTCCAATGACCACCATTGGATTAACTGGTAAAAATATTTTCTAATTTCATTTTAAAACCAATTAAAATAATAATCTAATCATATAAATAATTTAGATTAAAAAGAGGTTTTGAATTAAAATACAACATTTTACACTATTCATAAAAAATGAACTTTATTAGAAAGGTACCAAAAATTTACACAAAGTAAATTTTGATGTCCCGATTCTAAAGAAGAGTTATATTTGGTCCAAAATAAAGTATAAGAGTGATCAAAACTATATTTAATGACGGTTCACCATTAAAAGGTGATAAGTGAACCTTTAGTGAAAATTAGATTATATATGCCCTAAAATTGAACTCTTTCCGTATTTTAAGCCTTTATCTTTTATTGGGTAAATGTATAAACAATTAAAAACATATCTAATCATATATTAGTTATTTCTATCCATTCCTGCCAGTACAACGGCTACTTGTTAACTAACATTTAAAATAATATTATTTTATTACTAGTGTGCTACGTAAGTTTCAAAGAAACTCATCGTTGCGTATCGGGTACGCTATCGAACATAGAAACCCCTTTAAAATAAAATTAATATTTAATTCGTAAATATTAATAAATATGAAAATTCTTTATTCTTTATTTACCTGGGATGTTACATATGAAGAAATATTTTTTTTTGGATATATCAAGGAATTTGACTATGAGAGAACAATGTTGTGAGTGATGCTTAAGATCAGACATGAAAAATAATGATTATGTATCTAGTATTCAATGACACTAAACGATTATGGTATGTGGGAGTGAATTATTATGATTTTTTTTCATATTCATCTATATTAAGGAAATATTTATATATGTTATGCAAGGGACAAATTAGGTTGTTCATTCTAAAGTTTTCAGTGAGAGTATATAACTAAAGAGTTGAAGGGATTGTTTTATAAGTGACTATAGTAGAACAATTAAATAATTTTTTTCATAACATATAAAATATGATATGATCAATTAATGTGGATCCAAAATATTCCAATTAACAATAAAATATAAGTAGGGTAAATAATTCAATCATCATTTTAATTAAAGAGAATAATTTATTTCCATATCAATTTTTTTAATATTTTAACTCATATTAATATTGATGATGGTTACTAACTTTTGACCTAGGTAACATATATTAATAAAAAATTAAAATTAAAATTAAAAAATTTGATAATTTTGACTCTAAATAGGAAAATCACATTACAGTAATAAAACGATGAAGGTTCCATTAATTTCTTTTAATACTAATACATAGAACCCAATGATTTTTTTAGACAAAGAACCTTTTGAACATAAAAATGAGTTTTCATAAAAATAATTTATAATATTAATTCTAAATAAATTTATTAGTTTTAGTATGAGAAAATAAGAGTTATTTCACATTAAAACTATTATAATACTTAATGGAAACATGTGAGAGGTAATGTTTTGGTTTTTTAGAGCATGGTATTTTCAACTATTCACATCAAAATCTCCCATATTAGGAAAATATAAATATTTACCTTAAAATAATTTTGATCCATTAAATATGCATGTTTAGTTCTTTTTATCAAATTAAAATTCCATAATTAATTTTTTTTACTTTTAATAAAAACATATACTATTTGGAAAGAAAAATTAATTTAAATAATAACAACTTCTATTATAAATGAAAATTCATATTCGCATTCTATAACATGAAAAATTTAACAATACCATTATAATAATAAATATTAGTATAAATAATATATAAAATTTATTAGTTTTTAAAAATATATAGGTCGCCCAACACAAGACACATCAGTCCCAGTTTGTACGTAAAATTTGTTTTTGGGAATGAATTGATATGTATAGAAAGCTACGTAGTTCGTGTTTCAATACAATAATACCATATCATACTCATAGAAGATTGGAATATTTTTCAAATCTGATTTTTAAGAATTACTGGGAAATTTAATTCTGTTACACATCATATAACTTATGAAATCTTATGATTGTCATATTTCATTCAACACATTGTGTTTACTAATTATATTTTTTGTAAATGACCATACGGAATTTTTTTATTCCAAGAGGGAAAAACCAAGATGGGATATATAGGATCTATACTAGATTCATGGAATATAATATATACCATTCCACATTCAAATTGGTGTTCAATAAAAAAATGTAATGACCTTGTGTATCAAACCCATAGATGATGTGTTTTGATTTGGAAAGCTTGACCTGGTTTTGTTAAACATTGGTACAGAAGATGAAAACTTCCATCACACTCCTTGAATTTATGTCACTCAAATATAATTATAAGCACATTATGGAAATGGATTTTAGTGATGTTTATTAATTGATGTCTACATAATCATATTTCAAGAAAAAATGGTAAAAATGTTTTTAATATCATCTTAAAATATAAAAAATGGATGTAAAAAACTACCAATAAAAGTAATGTATGATCAATACATAATAAATTTAAAAATTAATATGTCACATATCTAAAACAACATGAAGGTCCTATGGTGAATCTAAAGTAGATACCCCTATTAAAAATGTTTTACATTTTATTCATCCACATAATCAAAAAAATGTTTGAATCTATGGATGATTAAAAGAGAGAGTCTTTTATATTGTAATTTATAATTAATTTATTAATAATAATTACCAGATACCATTTATTCTTTCTCTATTGATGAATTTAGTGGTCATTATCATAGTATTGTTTTTGTTATGTACTTTCCAAAGTATTATAATTCTATAAATATACACATATAATAAATAATACCATAAGATCCTAGAAAAGTCATTGAGTCCTAGTTTTATCATAATAACAATAAAGAATCATTTCAAAATGATCACTAAGATATTTTCTTATTCTAGAACGATTTATTAATATATTCCATCATCAAAGTGAGGGAGGATAAGGATCACCTCTCATTCATCGTAGTATTCGTAGGATAGTTCTCTTTGTTCTAGGGAAAATTTTCATGATAGAATATCATTATGCCCAAAAATTTAAACAGACATAAAAATTATATAATTACTATAAATATTAAAATTGGGAAAATTATAAATTTTTTGAAGACCATAACTAATTATATTATCAAATATAAATCCTTGCTATAAGGCTAAAAAAATAATATTATATTTTATGAGGCATGGATTCCTACATATATTTAAATGCCATCTATTATATAAATTTTTCAATTTTGTAATTAATAAAATTAATTAAAAAATATAATTTCATTATTAGTCCTTAACTCAAAATAATAATAAATTGTTTCATTTATTTAATATGAATGAAATAATTATTTATTATACATTAATAATATTATATTTTTCGTTTAATTAAAAATAAATACCATATTAAATGAAATGTGAGAAGTACCTATTTTAATATCCATGTATCTAAACAAATATTCATTTTATAAATAGTTTCATGTTTCATTTCATAATGAAACCCTAGAAATGATTCTTTAGGGATAAGTAAAGTTTAATATAAATGGAACTATAATGTTTTCAAATTTTCAATGAACGAAATTTCCTTATTCAAATCCATTATAAATTATTTGTAGTTTTATCCTCCCAAATAAAAAACTAAATTTGATAAAGTGTTATAAACTCTATAGACCACTATATTAATACAGGACCCAATAAATTGAATCTACTTGTAGTAATCCATCAAATCCTCCCAATACGATGTGAGTCTCAATGATAAAGAATAAATATTGATGTTTATATCCTGCATAATTAAAGTTTAATCAAGATCATGTCAATGTATTATTTTGTTGTTAAATATCACTATTTTTTATAAGATAAATCATTATTTTCAACTTCATTATAAATAAAAATTCTATAGTCTCTATAAAAATATGAGATTATTCATCCATTAAAGACCCAAAAGATACCACTACACCTAGAAGGAACTATCATTACAGTATCATTTCCATATATTTTGATCATCATAAAACTTATAATGGGATGATTTAAAAAAATAGTCATTTAAAAATTATAAAATTTTAAATTAATTAAGATTACAACGCTATTAAATATTGATAAATAATGAATTAAATTCCCTACTAGGTCAGAATTTATAATGGTTATAACCTTGATGGTAGATAATATTTCCACACAATGATTTATATCTTTATTGAATGACCATCATACATACTTCTATTTATTTACACCAAACAAAATAAAATATAGTAACAATAATAGCCCTAATAAAGTTCATTCTTTGGGAAAACCACTCTGTATTACAAAAATAATAAAAAATGTACAATAGATTTATAGAATATATATTCGCTACATTGAAAAGAGTGGATAAAATATTCCATAGAGTACTACTAAAATAAAAATTAACACATGTTTTAGGTGTTGAATAAATTATATTATTTGAGGACAATGCACCAGATGAAATCATTCATGGCCAATTATTTATATATAGCTCTGCCTTAGGGAATATAATATAAAGTGGAAATCTGAGGCATTCCAAATTTATTTAACCCCATGGATAAAACTATGTACCTTCCCATATTGATATTATAATAAAGATTGAATTTTATTTTACCATTCCTAATGGGTTACCAGATCAATTTTCACTTTTTTACTAGAATTGGAAATTATAGATAACCTATATAAGGAGAGAATAATATTGATCCAAGGAATATAAAATATTATCTATGATTCTAGAATTGAGATCTCATATCTCCTTATCAAATACATGAAACATAAAGATTCAATTTGTGTTGTTCTTGGAAACTTATACTTCTATAAAATGACATTAGAGATTGAGGATACCATCCATCTGGTCTACTACATCACATTTAAATATGTATTTTAGATATAAGTATAAATTATGTGGAGCATGTAATTCATCACTCTAGAATCAAAAATCTTATTTAATCCACTATTCAATATATTATTTTTATTTGATTAATCAGGGTATGGCCAATATAATAACAAATTTTGGAGAGAATCATTGAAAATTGAATTTTTTTATTCCATGAAACCATCCGTAAAATTATTAAAAAAAATTATTCACATTTTATTGCACTACATCCCAATAATAAATATTTTCACTTCATATGAATTTATTGTGTCACTGGTTTATATTTTTTGAAATACAACAAGGATATTTTAATGACATAAAGGATTTGGAGGTCACAATTATTATTAATATTTTATTGAGAGTGATATTACTATCAAGGGAGATTGATTTCCTTTTATAGAATTTTAAATGATAATTAATTAACTTTGGAATATCATTTATTTGAACAACCATAGACCTTACCCAAAAAAATATTTAATGCCTAGATTGATGATGGGGAGAGTTACCTCTATGATATCCATCATTTCTTTATGAGACCCATCCTATTGGAATTGAAATTATGACTAAAAATTATTAGGACACAATCTAGCTTATGTAATTTTAGTTGATGAATCTACAATGGTCAGGAGATTATTTTTTGTTTTCAATGTTCTATAATCCCCCTTAGATAATATAAATCTGATCACTATAATAAAAATTGAGACAGATAAATAACACATTTCAGTAAATGAATTAAATTGTGTGTTTAATTATCAGACATTTCATGTATTTATCTTATTACGTAACATTCACAATTTTAGAAACAATCGGAAGCTAATTTTTTTAACTCTATGTGATTATGATAAATACCATTCAAGAGTTACTTAATAAGAGGAAATATTTTGAACAATTTAGAAAATTTAATAGATCATGTCAATGAAATAAATCTAATATTTGAGTAATAGTTGTAATATTTAAAATGTTTATAGTATTAATGGACTTCATCAAATCTACATTAAGAAAAATTATTCCATTTTTACTTATATTCTTCATATATTTTATGTATTTAGAGGTATGCTTAAATATTTCTTAATTGACCAAAACAAAATTTACTATAAGATACCTCATTGTCAATGATTATAAAAATATTGTTAGCCAATATATTAATAAGGATATTGTAAATAGAGATAATAATTTCAAATGGCCAAAAAGTGATTATAGAATTATCAACAACAGAATGGGTAAAATGATCATTACTAACATGAATTGTTATTATCTCATAGTGATGATAATAATATTCGATTTAGTTGTTAAAATCAAATAAAAGTTTTATGATATTTTGAATACATATAGTGTGTGAACCTCTATGTCACTTTTTTAGTGGAATGTGGTAATATATCCTGAAGTCTATTATTAGATTCTCACATCATGAAAAGGTTCTTGTATATGAGGAAGCTAAAGAAATAATGAGAACAACCAATATTTAATGCTCACTATGAACTAAAGTGTAAGAAGTCGAATCTTATTTTGAGGTACGGGCTTCTTCTTTTCTCTTTTCCTTAAGTGTTTTTGAGAAAATATGGAAAATGGGAAAAATCCTAAATTTTGGAAGTACACGGCGTGTACTTTTTCCACACGTCGTGTACTTTTGTCCGTGTGGGATGGGTACATGGGGCATGTGGACATGCCAGGGATGAAGGGTGTAGGAACCAAATACACATCGTGTAGTGGCCATTTACACACTTTGTAGTCAGTTGGAAGGCCAAAACAGTAAGGCAGTGGAGCATCCACTAGTTGGACGACAGTACACGCCGTGTAGTCGAGAGTACATGTCATGTACTTACGTCGAAGGATGAAGAGTGTGGCGGTGCTGCTAGAGGAACAGTTAAATGAAGGAAGTGCACGCCGTGTACTTGTAAGTACATGCCATGTACTTTGTTTTTCACATAAAATGGGCAGTAGCCTCCCCTGTTCATAGGGAAGGCTTAGAACGGGAAGAGAGATCGTGAGAGGACAGCCGAACCATCGTAGATCCTCCAGGTGCACGTATGAAATCCAATTCCACTTAGGACAATCTCATTGGAACCGCACGGGTGAGCCCTCTCTTCTCCTGTAGTGTTTCTTACCAATTATCTCCCTAGAAGGAGTTATTTAAGGTTGAATGAAAGTTTTCTTACCTCAGGTCTGCGTCGTTCTTGGGTGTTTCTAGAACCGACGTTCATGTATATCATTCGTCGGCATATAAGGTAGGATTCTTGGTGTTTAGTTTTCCAATTGTCTTGTGTTTTTTGCATTTTCATGCCACGAACCCATGTTGGGGGGTCATGTGGCTGAGGTCGTGGCTATTCTAACGACCTAGAACTGTATAGGTAATTGAATAATTTGTAAAACTACTGTTTGGGATCATTTTATGGATCTAGAACCACCCCGGGGGTGTGTTCCACTATTTAACTATTTTTCCAGGATACCCGAGGGTATTCCTTGAAAGTAGTAAATGTAGAATTTCCTTGAGAGGAATTGCTTGTTTACTGCTTGTTTACATGTTGGGCATGGCCCGATTACCAGTTAGCCTGAGGGCGTTGTTGTGATTAGCCTATGGGCAATGCACTGCTTAGGCTGAGGGCTGTAGTTATTTCACCTGAGGGAAACCTTTCATGTATGAGGGATTAAATTCTGTGCCTGAGGGCGATACTTCCTACACCTGAGGGAAAATTCTGTTACACCTGAGGGCTATACCTTCGGGGTGGATTCTGCTTACCTAAGGGTAAGGTTTTGCTTGTCTTAGGATGTGGACTGTTTACATAGAAATAAACTGTGGTGATTTCTAATATTTAATGGATTAAATTAATAATAAAATAGAAATTTAACTGTTACGTTAGTTACTTTTCAGAACTCCTTTATTAAATTTTATTATTGCACACTACTATTGCATGCTTACACGCAGTTGGGCACGACCCTTTGGTGGGTTCCTACTAAGATATATTTCTCACACCCTTTTTGGGTCACGCTTTTTGGCCCAAAAATATTACTTTGCTATAGGTGTGGATAGTGGAAAGAGTCCCTATATAGGTACATGATTAATGCTGAGGAGTAGGAGGGCATGGGATCGACCCTAGACTCGCGATGCCGCTGCCATCTATTTTGCTTTATTTCATTGTACTCTGATTTCGGTTGTATTGTATTGATGTATAACATGTTTTGGATGTTTTATTTGAACTTGAGACATGTAGCATCATTATTTATATATTGTTGGTTATATCCACTATTTTTTTTATTTCAGTTGTGTATGTTTTGCTGCTTACACTATTTGTTGTATGTTTTATTTCATATTCAGCTGCGCTACACTTTGACAAATGAGGGCATATTTTCCCCACTATCAGACCTGGGCCCTCACTGCTAGTCAGCAGCCTCTGGCATTTGGAGAAATATGCTTGAGGTCACATGGCGAACCAGGTTCAGGGAACCCGTTGAGTGGCACCCGGAACCGGGATGTTACGAAGTGGTATCCGAGGCATTTTTTTATTTAACTTACTATTTGGAGCCGTAGTCAGGGATAGGAAGAATGATATTTGGTAATAAGCTGTGCCCGGGCGTAGCTAAACCATGTACAGGGAAAAGTCAATCTACCTCGTATTTAGCAATTTTTTATGATTTTGCAAATTTTACAGTTGATATGTTTTCACCGTTGGGTGACGTACTTGAGATTGTGCTGTTATAATTTATCTGGGGGTTCTATTTAGTTGCAACCCAATTAGATGATGGTATTCCATCTCATGCATCCTTTAGGCACATGCTAGAAATCGCATGCCATGCATAGTTCCATGCCATGTAGGTGCATTAGAAATTGCATGTTGATGTGATAGTTGTTGTGCTATAAAAGCATGCTATTGTGATAGCTACTTGATAAATACCTTCTTTGTGATAGGGTATTATTATGTGAGCCTGTTTATAGAATGGACGCCAAACTTTGGTTTTTGGGGAGTATGGGCCCCCATTTACCGGAATTCGGTGGATAATTAGCTGTTTATTTTGTTATAACATAGATAAGATGCCAGACTTTGATTTTTGGGGAGTATCGGCCATCACGGATCGGAGTTTGGCACTTATGTGTTGTTTTTCAGTGTTTTCTGGGTTCCGGGGAATTTTCTGAGACATACTATCTGGAATCCCAATATACACGTCATGTCATATTTTTACACACGTCCTGCATGGCATTCTGTTTGGGAAGAAAAAATAATCTTTTTGTGTACATGCCGTGTACCCCGAGTACACACCGTGTAGTCTCTTCCCATGTCACAAACCATGTGGGAAGCAACACGGGGAAGGGAAGGCTTGGGTAAAACACGTCGTGTACCTTAGGTACACGCCGTGTAGTATTGACCCAGATTCCGGTAATGTAACTAACAACACGGGTCGGTGAACTCCTATATAGAACACGCCGTGTAGATGAAATACCTGCCGTGTAGAGTTACCTGGGGATCCAGCCGTGTAACTAACAACACGGGTCATCAAAGCTCCTCTAGAACACGTCGAGCACCAATGGGACACACCGTGTAGTCTTGTCCGAGGATAGACCATGTGGAGTTATCCGTGTGACTGGAAAAAGAGGTGGTGTACACACTGTGTGCGAGTGTAACACACTGTGTAGTGTCAAGCCTAGTAGTCGGCCGTGTCAAAAATAACACGGGCAGTCATAAATAACGCCATACATGTCGTTTATATGAAATACACGCCATGTAGTTTTTGCTCAAATGGGATCCATATGCCTTAACCGTGTAGAAGGACCCGGGCAGGGGAAGTGAAGTCAAATAGACGTCGTGTAGTTAGTATACACGTCGTGTATTCTTGTTTTTCAAATCTTGAAATGACTTCTTCCTCTTATTCCCTTTGTGGTTCCTTCACTTTTAGTCTTTGATAAATCTTAATCTAAGGTGTGCTTTTTACCTTGTAGTGTCATGCCGCCTAGACGATCGCATGTTGTTTGCCAAGAGGGCGGTGATGACTATACTCCTGAGATGGTGGGTCATGGGTTACCAGTGGACCCTCCAGTAGAGCCAGATGTGATGCTAGCTGTTATACCAGACACAGGTGTGGAGGCGTAGTTCCGTGAAGGCCTTATGCAGTTCATCAATAACTTTCAGGGAGCACTATAGGTTGCCACATCTATGGCTGAGTTGACACGTGTTTTCCAGCATCAAAATCCGCCTACATTTTTAGGGGATGGCGAACATCAGGCTGTGGAGTCTTGGATGGGGTCGATGCAGACTATTTTCGAGCATCTTGAGATTCCTCCAGGGCCGAGGGTTAAGCTCGCGACATACATGCTGTGTGATTCCGCCAACAGGTGGTGGGATGTTACCACCTAGTTAGAGCATCACGGGGACATGGCATGGGAGGATTTCGAGGAAGTCTTCTATGATTTCTTCTTTCCAGAAACACTGAGAGCATATAGAGCTTGAGAGTTCATGAATCTGTAGCAAGGTTCTATGTCGGTGATGGACTATTCTGCTTGTTTCACTGAGCTTCAGCATTTTGCACCCAAGATGGTGAGTGACGAGACGTTGAGGTCTAGACGTTTCAAGGATGGTCTTCGTTATGACATCCGAGTATTGGTAAATGTTTTCAGGTTACCTATTGTACATGATATTGTAAATTAAGGGCTGATTACAGAGAGGATCTTGTGGGAATCTATTGGTGTGGGCTAGGGTGGTTCAGCACCAGTTACTAGCACTATTTTTACTGGAAAGAGGAAGAGACAGATGGACTTCTCTCGGGGAGGCAGTACCGGCCAGGAAGCTTCTTCATGTGGCCCGATCAGGTGCTACCAGTGGGGTAGAGAGGGCCACAAGAGACTGCAGTGTCCACGAGACCCAGTGGAGTGTCGTTCTTGGAGCAAGATGGGTCAAGTGCAATGCTTCTACAGGGTGCTTCCACCAGTGGCCAGTGAGAGGGGTTCTGTATGGACTCCACATGCGGGAGTAGGACCAGTGGCTTTTTACCAGTCAGGAAACTGGAATACGTCAGGGCGTGCAGGTAGAGATGGTGGTCATGGTCAGGGTAGCCAGACACCAGGATCTCAGAGGCAGTAGGGCGGGACAGCTCAGGGTAGCCAGTCTATGTCGCAGGGCCGCAGCATTGGGCAGGTATATGCAGTGCAATAGACCCTGCAGAAGCAGGATCCTGGACATTCTACAGTCAGAGGTACTATTTTAGTAGCTTCTGTTTTATCTTCAAAACTTTTCGATATGGGTTTTACACATAGTTTTATATCTGTGCCCGTTGTGGAGAGCCTTGGGCGCTGTGTTTCTACTTCTTCTGACATCATGACACTAGACACTCCATTGCGGATTAGAACGGCTGGTGTGCTTCACTGCAAGGATTTACCCCTTGAGGATGATGGGTGTCACTTCCTTTAGGACCTCTATGTCTTAGAGATGACAACTTATGACATCATTCTTGGGACGGACTGGTTGGTTCCATTTTGAGACATTATAGACTGCTATCGTCGCAGGGTGAGTTTCACGTCACCAGAGGGCAGAGAGTTTCTATACAAGGGAGAATGGGATGTTCAGGAAAGTCGAGCTGGACCAGAGCATTGTGGGTGAGGTGGTATCATAGCCCAGATTGCGAGATTATATACAGATGACCAGAGAACCTATCAGATAGATTTCTATCCTATGGTTGATCATTTTAGGGATGTATTCCTGGACAACTTTTCAGGTCTACCTCCGGAGCGTGAGGTGGATTTCCCTATCAAGCTTGTGCCAGGAGCAGCACCAGTGTCCATTCCTACTTATAGGATGGCTACACCTGAGTTGCAGGAGCTCAAGATGCAGTTAGAGGAGTTATAGGCAAAGGGTTTTATCCGACCTAGTACTTTTCCATGGGGTTCGTCGGTTCTCTTTGCGAAGAAGGCAGACAATACCCCCAGACTTTGTTTGGATTATCAGAAGCTGAACCAGTTGATGGTCAAGAACCGGTATCACTTACCGAGGATTGGTGATCTTTTTTATCAACTTCATGGAGCACGAGTGTTCTCAAAGATTGACTTCAGGTCCGAATATCATCAGTTGCACGTGAGACCATCGGATATACCGCATACAGCTTTCCAGAGTAGGTATATTCTATAAAAGTATTTGGTTATGCCGTTCAGACTCATGAACACGCCAGCAGTTTTCATGGCTCTGATGAATCATGTGTTCAATCCGTATCTTTACTCTTTTGTGGTAGTATTTGTGGACGACATCATGGTGTACTCTCACACTCGACACAACCATGCCACCCATCTTGAGATCGTATTGAGTACACTGAGGGAGCATCCTCTATATGCAAAGCTCTAAAAGTTCAACTTTTGGATGGACCAGATTCACTTCCTGGGTCATATCATCTCGGAGGCAGGAGTTGCAGTTGACCCAGAGAAGGTAAGAGCGATAGTTTCTTGGGAATAGACTAATAATGTGTCTGATATACAAAGTTTCTTAGGGCTGGATGGTTACTATAGACGCTTCATACAGGACTTCTCCCGCTTAGAATCACCATTGATGGGTCTGACTAAGATGTGTGTGATGTTTGTTTGATCAGAAGCTTGCGAGACAGCCTTTCAGGACCTGAAAGGAAGGTTGACATCAGCACCGATCCTGATACTCCCAGAGCAGGGGAAGAGCTATACAGTTTACTGTGACGCATTAGGTATTGGGCTGGGAGCTGTGTTGATGTAGGGCGATTGAGTTGTTATGTATGGTTCTCGGCAGTTGAGGCCACATGAGAGGAATTACCCAACGCATGATCTCGGGTTGGTTGTAGTTGTGCTTGCGTTGCGCTATTGGAGACATTATCTTTTGGGAGAACATTTTGTGGTTTTCACCGACCACAAAAGTCTCAAGTATATCTTTACTCAATGTGACTTAAATCTGAGGCAGTGAAGGTGGGTCGAATACCTTCATTCCTTCGATTTTGAGCTTGCCTATATACCTGGTAAAGTTAATACAGTAGCTGATGCACTGAGTAGGAAGACTCAGATACAGGCAGTGCATGAGGCCAGTGATGAGTGGAAGCTCATGGCTTTGTTCTTTGAGATGCATCTAGAGGTGCACAATAGTCAGGGGCAGACATATCTTTCATCTTTATCTATGTCTTCTACCCTCTTGGATAGGGTGAGGATGAGACAACTATCTGATTCAGAAGGCCTAGTTCTCTGGGAGTCAGTGGAAAGTGAGGACCCTCCTCCTAGTTGGACGATAGATGATGATGAGGTTTTGTGTTTCCATGGACGTGTGTGGGTTCCAAAGGTTATACGTAGGGATATGATGTGGGAGTTTCATGGTTCAGCTTGGGAAGTTCATCCCAGGGTTACAAAGATGTATTGTGACCTGAGACGTCTGTACTGGTGGCTGGGCATGAAGAGAGATGTAGCTGGTTTTGTTACGAGGTGTTCCACCTATCAGTATATAAAGGCAGAGAATCAGAGACTAGCTGGACTGTTACAGGAGTTACCCATTCCGGAGTGGAAATGGGATAATGTCGCGATGGATTTCGTGACTGGATTGCTGAGGTCACCTCGTGGAAATGACGATGTGTGGGTCGTTGTGGACAGACTCACGAAGGTAGCTCATTTTTTTCTGATCAAGGAGACCTTCAGTTTTGACGAGCTCAGAAGGTCTTATATCCGAGAGGTCGTACGTATTCATGTGGTCCCATGTTCTATCGTTTTAGATAGGGACACTCACTTTACGTCTCATTTTTGGCAGAGTTTCCAGAGGTCACTAGGTACACAGGTACTTCTGAGCACAGCATACCACCCTCTGACAGATGGCCAGTCAGAGCGTACGATACAGGTGCTAGAGTACATGTTGCGTGCATGCGTCCTAGACTTTGGGGGATCCTGGGAGAAGCATATAACCTTAGTCGATTTTTCCTATAATAATAGCTTCCAGGAGACTATTGAGATGGAACCATACAAGGATTTATATGGTAGCCCATGTCGATCACCATTGTGCTGGTTAGAGGTAGGTGAGGCAGCTCTACTAGGACCACATCTCGTGCATGAGACTTCTGAGCATGTCCAGTTTATTCAGAAATGGATGGCTACCACGTAGTCTCGTCAGAAATCATATGTTGATCACCGTAGACGACATTTGGATTTCGTGGTCGGGGACCAGGTTTTCGTGCGTGTTTCACCGAGGCTGGGACACAAGAGGATCAGGAGACATGGTAAGATTTCACCGAGGTATGTAGGGCCATTTGAGATTCTGGAGAGAGTCGGGCCGGTTTCCTATCGGTTGCAGTTACCTCAGAGGTATCGGGCCATGAATGATGTATTCCATGTATCTCAGTTATGTCGCTATCATTCAGACTTGTCTCACATTTTTCAGCCCGAGGAGGTTGAGCTTCAAGTGGATGCATCCTTTGATGAGAATCTGATATGTATCATTGACAGGAGAACGAAGGTTCTCTGAGGCCGGTCAGTTCCTCCCGTACGGGTGCTATGGCAGCATGGCCGAGTGCGGGACGAAACCTGGGAGCGAGAGACCGATGTACGTGCTAAGTGGCCGGAGTTTTTCATGGCTATATATTTACCACCCTTGGAAGGGAAATTCGTGGACAAATTTCTATATGGGGGGGTGTTTTTAAGAACCTAGTTCTTATTTTTAGGTATGGGCTTCTTCTTTTCTCTTTTCATCAAGTGTTTTTGAGAAAATATGGAAAATGGGAAAAATCCTAAATTTTGGAAGTACACACCGTGTACTTTTTCCACACGCCGTGTACTTTTGGCCATGTGGGATGGCTATACGGGGCGTGTGGCCATGCCAGGGATGAAGGGTGTAGGAACCAACTACACGCCGTGTAGTGGCCCTTTACACAGCGTGTAGTAAGTTGGCAGGCCAAAACAGTAAGGCGGTGGAGCAGCCGCCAGCTAGAAGACAGTACACACCTTGTAGTCAGGGGTACATGATGTATACTTATATCGACAGATGAAAAGTGTTATGGCGCTGCCAGAGGAACAATTAAATGAAGGAACTACACGCAGTGTACTTGGAAGTACACATCGTGTACTTTGTTTTTTCGCTTAAAATGGGCAGTAGCCTCCCCTGTTCATAGGGAAGTATTAGAATGGGAAGAGATCTTGGGAGAGGATGACGAACCTTCATAGATCCGTTGGGCGCACATCTGGAATCAGATTCTTCTTCGGATAATCTCGTTGGAACCACAAGGGTAATCCCTCTCTTCTCCTGGAGTGTTTCTTACCAATTGTTTCCCTAGTGGGAGTTATTTGAGGTTGAATGAAATTTTTCTTACCTTAGATCTGTGTCGTTCTTGGCCGTTTCTGGAACCAACGTTCGCCTATATCATTCGTTGGTGTATAAGGTAGGTATCTTGGTGTTTATTTTTCCAACTTCTATGTGTTTTGTGCATTTTCGTGCCATGAACCCATGTTGGCATGTCGTGTGTCTGAGACCATTGCTATTTTAACTACCTATAACTATATAGGTAATTGAATAATTTGTAAAACTACTATTTGTGATCGTTGCTTGGATCCAGAACCACCCCGGGGGTCTATTCCACTATTTAGCCGTTTGGCCAGGATACCCGAGGGTATGCCTTGAAATTAGTAATTGTCGAATTTTCTTCAGAGTAATTGTTTTTTTACTGCTTGTTTACATGTTGGGCATGGCCCGGTTACCTATTTTCCTGAGGGCATTGTTGTGATTAGCCATTGGGCACTACACTATTTAGCTTGAGGGCTGTAGTTATTTCACCTGAGGGAAACCTTTTGTGCATGAGGGCTTGACTTATGTGCCTAAGGGCGACACTTCCTATGCCTGAGGGAAAATTTTGTTACGCCTGAGGCTATACCTGCGGTTTTGATTCTGCTTACCTGAGGGTAAGGTTTTGCTTGTCTGAGGACTTGGACTGTTTACTTAGAAATGCACTGTGGTGATTTCTAATATTTAATGTATTAAATAAATAATAAAATAGAAATTTAATTGTTATGTTAGTTACTTTTCAGTACTGCTTACTTTATTGCATTTTACTATTTCACACAGTTGTTGCATGCATACACGCAGTTGGGGACGGGCCTTTGGTGGGTGCCTAATGGGATATATTTCTCAAAACCTATTTGGGTCACGCTTTTCAGCCCAAACAGATTACGTTGCTGCAAGTGTGGATAGGGGAAAGAGTCCCTATACAGGTACATGATTACTGATGAGGGGTAGGAGGGCATGGGACCGAGCCTAGGCTCGCGATGCCGCTGCCAGCTATTTTTCGTTGTTTTGTTGTACTCTACTCATGGTTGTATTGTATTGATATATAACATGTTCTAGATATTTTCTTAGAACTTGAGACATGTAGCATCATTATTTATATATTGTTGGTTATATCCACTTCTGTTGTTATTTTAGCTGTGTATGTTTTACTGCTTCCACTGTTTGATGTATGTTTTATTTCATATTCTGTTGCGCTGCACTTTGAAAAATGAGGGCATAGTTTCCCCACTATCAGACATGGGCCCTTGCTGCTAGTCGACAGCCTATAGCATTTGGGGAAATGCGCTTGAGGTCACGTGGGGAACCGGGTTCTGGGCACCTGTTGAGTGGCACCCAGAACCGGGACGTTACAAAAATTTCATTATCATAATATCTCCTCAATAAGGTTTCATACTCAGGTTACAATCTTATTTCGTTGATGTATATTTATATTAAATTCTTAAATTAACCAATCTATGATACACCATTTTCATGTATTTAATCAAATTGTTCCATTTTAATCCAAGGGGTGGAGATTTATTCTTTCACAAACATATAACAGACAAAACCATTATTAATATATTAATTAATTTCATATAGATTACAAAACACCCAATATATTATAATTCATCAAGAGAGTAAATCATTGGGTTTTTTAATGTATATCATATTTCATTATTATATATATATATATATATATTAAAAAATCATGAGCCTAAAGACGAATACACATGTCTATATATATGACTATCCAATGCCACAAACATCATAGTGAATATATAATTTTGGGTCTGACCTCATACCCTCCCATCATCAGGGTTACCAATTGTAAAATGTTCTATGAATTTTCTCTTGTAAACACATGTGCACCAATGATTTGATATTTCAAAACAATCTATTTCTAATTCGATAATTTTTTCTCACCAATAGTCATATTAAAAAAAAAATTCATAATGCTTCAATGTTATGATGTTTGAGAGGATCTTATATAATGTTTTTATGTAAAAAATAATCTATTTATATTTCAAATTTTATGTTACATTGATGAAAAATATTATTTAGATGAAATATTTACAAATATTATAGATTTTAAATATATTGATAAACAAAATTAAAAAATTCATTTGTTCTGTGTCACCATGTCCAGTAAGGATTTAAAAATCCATTTCTTTTCTTTTCTCTTCTACACATTCACCTACTAAGAGATAATTTTTAAATATAATATCATGAAAATTTACTTATCATTATCCTCTAATATATTTATGAAAACCATATATTTAATAATTTTTCATTTTTTAAACCCACTTCAAAACTATATTCAATCAATGGAGGTTGAACTGCACATGTGAAAAGTAATTTCTATTTTCAAATATTCTATTGAAATATGTTAATATAACTAGTTATATTGTATTTACAAAAATAATAATAAATTAATTTAATTTTTAAGATTCCAGGATTCAATTACCTTAAAAGTTCCATAGATTATTAGTAAAAGATAAGTTATTCTAGAATAAATTGTTTATTATCATTTATTGTAGAAACATATAAAATAAATATTATATTTTAAAATTCTAAATCATGAAATATTATTTCATGTCAAATCAAAAAACAGTAAAATATTATTAGTAATGGAGAATCGTTCATGTAATGAGGGACACAATATAGGCTCGATATCTCCCTTGAAGATCATAAATTGCATAAAGACTATAAAAAAGGTTGAAAATAATTTAGAACATGCTGGAAATTATTAAGGAAAGTATTGAACCATTGTAATTGATGAATTTATGTATGAAGTCCGAAAATGTATTTGTTCATATAATCTTTAATGGTAAATATAACAATTATGATCATACCTCTCCATAATTTTTACATGATCATTCTAATTTGACCTTTATAAAACCATTGGATTTATAAAAATAACCTATTGAATAATATTATACTAGTTTAAATGTAAATTTTAATGTACTATATTTAACAATAATTATTTATTATGTTATTATATGTTTACATTATTCTTATAAATAACAAACTATATGTTTTTTTTCATATTTTTTACTTTATATTAATAGTTATGATTTTTGATATATAATTTATTATTTTATTTCTCCATTATTATTCAAATTAAGTGATATTTACAAGCAAAAAACCATTCCATAATTTTAATACCACTGTATAATATATTTTGTTACCCATTATGCCATTAAAATCATAACATGATTTTCCCTTCCACTTATTTAAATCATAAATACCCAACCCTATTTTCAATGAAGGGTATCAATATATATTATTATGGGATACTTTATTGTAATTAGTATATATGAAAACCATATTCCCTAATAAAGGGTAAAAATTGTTTTAAATTCAATGTCTTTAAATTCATATTAATTTTATAATTTAATATGAAACCCAATAATTATTCACAATATAATATTACTGAACTGATTTTTTATGATATGTGATATATATGGAAGACATGAACTAAGGTAAAATAAAGGTACAACCAAATTGGGATCAAATTAATTTGGTAGATAATTAATATGTTGATATGATATGTTTATGATACCTTTTTAGCACACCTTACAAATTTTTCATGATACCTTGGTAAATTAAAAGTGTAATTTTTTTTAAATAGTTTGGGGATGAACCTTAGTGATATCACTACGATAGTTTAATTTTTAATTTCTAGCCACATTTATGTGATATATCTCATATACTAATGATTATACTTTTATTTTATTACTCATTTTTTATCCTAGATGATAACTTTCATATCATTTCTAATATATATCCCAATACATGGATTTATTCTCACATTTTTATTTACATGTTTTTTCCTAAGAAATTATATTATATATTGTGACCAATGATATATTAATGAAAGTATTTTTATTAGTTTTAAAAATAATTTATGGCTTTGCATGATCTATGAACATAATTTATTTTATAACTAGTTTCCAAGAAAATATACCCTGAAATATTTACGAAAATTATTATAGTAATATGTTAACAATGAAGTATATTAAAAAACATCTATAAATAATATGGGTCTCTATATTTTGTATCAAATAATAATTAGAAATTTATAAAAAAATGGACTAGAAAATATTATTGGCAACCTAAGGGATAAGTATAAATTTAGAAAAAAAATATCCTAATTCTTTTTGATATAGATTGTTTTGTATACCTTGAAGTAGAATCCAAATCTCAATACAAACTAGTAAATAAAGGCTATGAAACTAATGCACAGAGGGGGAAAACATTAAAAATTGGATTTTTATTTTCCCAAGAATAGCTCAATGAATGAAAAAGAGGCCTAAATATACCAATGGTTTTAAACATTATGGGTATATTATTTGGTACATGAAATTATCACTATGAATAATTATTTTGGATAATATGATAATTATATAATTTATTATTATTTAAATGTACTATGTATCCACACTATATTATATAAGAATATTTAATGATACAAAACCCCATTAAATCCTTTATCATTAAATTATCAAATAAATATAAATTATATTAATTAATATTAATTTCAGAATAATGGAAGGAATTTGGAATTCCCATGAAAATAATATATTCAACTAACAATGTAATTATGACATTCCAAATATGAGGGGACAATAATATGTAAAATTCATGATTATATTGAATCTAATATATTGGGTTATTAATAATATCCTAAACCATTTGGAGAATCTATCTTCTTCATGGAAGGGAAAACTATTATTTATACCACTCATTTGTCAATAACCACATAATAATAATGGATACTCAGATCCACTAATCATAGAATAATGCATCAACATAATAGAAAAGATATTTTCAATGAACAATTATTTTGAGATATAAAATGTTACTTTGTAAGTATATCTCTTATAGAGATAAGATTATCCTTTATGGAAACCGTTTATAAATACAATGATGAAGGAAGAAGTTGATTCCACAATGTGGGAATAGTTCAATATAGACTTTTAAAAATTTATTCACCTAGAAACATATGTGATTAAATTGATATAAAATTCATTGTTCTTATGTAAGGACATATTAAATCGCTAGAATTTTATGAGATAAATATTAAAATGAGTTTCTAATAGATTTCCTCTTATGTAATTGACACTAATATTAAAATTAATTAAATATTTAGTGGAATAAGACCTCATATATGTAAATATCTAACAATCTAAGTGTTCAAAAGTTATAAGAATGTCGTGTTGTTTTCTCATATTATGTTAATTATGTATAGAGATATAAGATGTTATTATTTAATTAATGATAAAAAATAAGGTCTCACCATAAATTTTTAACTCATTTTTATATTTATAGACATGAGATGAAAAAAAACTACCAGTGTACTACAAGTGTGGGGTTGTAAATTTAATGAATTATCTTTATATATATAAAGAAACTGTTACATGTAAGGAAAGGATAACCATATAGATCAAAATGTTATACATACGAAAATCCTTTACATATATATGATAATTATAAATTATAATGGTGAAATTGAAACATACGTTATAATGATTCAAGTGTTGGGAGCATCAATGTTTTTCTAACCATTGTCCTAATCAATAGACAAAAGAGGGAAACAGTCATCATCCTTAGTACATGATTAGGGGAAAATGTCATGATTTTGTAATCCTGACATCAATATAGGAGGCTCCTACTGATGTGGTGTTGGGAACACATTATGGTCACTCAATGAAATCTAGTTCATTTTATATTTTGATTTTGGTATTCTGTTTTTATGAACTTCATTATTTTATAATAGTATCCCCCACCATCAATATTTTAATTTTTTATCATCAACTATATTCTTAAAATTAAATGGATTGGTTATCCCTTTCATGTATTTTAAATTACTATATCTCTTTTCTAAAAGACCATTCATCATTTTTATATATGTTTTAAAACACTTTCTCTCTTCTAATCTTCTACTGAAATCCAAAATTTTTTTATTATTATATTAATGTTATGAAATAAATTTAGTTGTCAACATGGTTTTCATTATTGTATTATTGAGACCCCCTAAAAATCTTATAAAACCAAAAATCCATTTTAAACACTCTATAACTAAGAAAATTAAACAACTAATTTAAAACATGTATCATAAAGGGATTTTGATATTTAAATAAAAATAAAATCAATACCAATATCATAATTATCTATATCAAAATTTAATTAATACAAAATTTTTATATTTAGCTTCATTTCTTTCTTAGAAATTAATCTACATTCTTTCTTCCCCTACCATATCTCAAATAATTTGAATTACAAAATTCAATAATGATTCAAACAATTAAATAAGTCTCTTAAAATAATTTTTATTTTTATTTTTTTTCTAAAATTTAAATTTCATGTATTCTCAACTAAAATTTGTGATAAATAATAGTGATATTATATATATTATTAATCATTTATATTCCTCAAAATATATTTGGTTATTTTATCACTAATATATCATGCTATTTAGAACCTAATTTAATAGCTCAAGAATTAACACAATTTATCATTTGTGCTTAATAATAATTCATGAAATCATCTCAATTTCTGCATGTATATGAGGATTAATCACTTTATGTTGTCCTAAACCCCCTTAATTCATCCTAGTTTTATAGATCATATTACATTAATATAATAATCCTTGAAATATTTCTCTTATACAATCTAGATCCAATTATATTGATTACTCGCTTTCATATTCACTTATCTGAATTATCATATACGAATACCTTTATTTTTTGATCAATTAACATGGATTATAATCATTCCCAAATCCCCTTATATATATCTGAATCATAAAAGAATGTCCCATTTTCCACCAAAATGACTTTTAGACTGAATGAGATCAATTAAGTCCATTCAAAAACCTCCCAAAACATATTAATGATTTTTGGATTTCACCAAAAAAAATCAAACCATTTTGAATAAGATATTATGTTCAATCAGTTTATAAGATCACGTTAGAGAATAATGTTTTCAAAATATACTATCTTTTAATTTTAGGATCACTTTTATCTCATTAAAAAAATCATTAATGTGATGTTTTTATTAATATTAGTATCAAACATTCTATAAAATCTTTGGATGTTTTTTTCATAAACAAAAAAACTCATCCTTTCCTTCACCTTGATTATACAATATATAATAACAGATTCATCAACTGTTCAACTTGTTATCTCTTTAAGAAAAAATTTAAATGTTTTATATAACACTCAATTATTTAGTATAAGTCATTCATTTTAGTTCCAGTACAATCAATTATTTGATGTATGGAATACACACATAGAAACTATATCTTCCAAACTCTCATACCAACATAAAAAACATTCATTTTTCATGTTTAATGGTAAAAAATAAAGGTAAATTATCTTTATACAAGGGAGACATTTACATATTCTTTTAGTTGGGTGGAATATCACTCTATATCTCATTATTTTCAATAAATATATCGATAATTTCAATGAAAACAAATAAAAACATAATCTAATTGGTATCTCAATCTTCCCTTTACATTTTTTTTTAATACTATTAACTTTCAAAAATAATAATTCAATGTCAATATCACATTGGAATTTCAATTTTATTTTAATTTTTAATAATAATAAATATAAATTAGTAAAATGGTTTTCTATCCCTTACTCATCAATATTTAAATATCTACCCCCTCTATGATTTTATAACTTAGGTTATCGACATGTGATTTTCCACGAGAATGATGACACCAATCATTTTTAAACATTGATACTTTGGTATGAAAATTATATTCTTTTTTTGGATAACCCACTATATAAAATGGGTAATTTTACTAAATAATCAAGTTTATTCACATAATCTTATAGCATGTTCCCAATAAAAAATATTTTTACAGGAATTCCAAATATATTTTAATAAAATTACAAACCTACACACTACATGAAAAAATAAAATATTCAAATGTATGTATCTTCTCTCAGTAATCATAAATGTCACCTCATTTGTATCAAAATCCATTATAAATAATAATGGACATGGTAATGTGATTTAAATGACCCAAATTTTTATATCAGTGTTATTATGCTTTTGATTAAATAAATGTATCATATTTTTTAATGATTTATTACCTAAGTGTATGCATGATAATATAGAACAAAAAAAATTTATTCTGTTTACATAAATGTTATATATACTAAATAACAAATCCATAATACTTTAATTTCTTATAATTAAATTAATTGAATATATGGTGACAGTAATATTAAAATTTAAATATTCTCGATCTCATTAATGATCTCACCCATGAAAAACAATATAGAAATGAAATAAAATATTAGTAATGAAATATACACTTTGAAATGAAAAATATATATATATTATTGAGAAAAAATATAATTAAATTAAGAATTAACTAAATATGTGGTGTTAATAGAAGCAGGGGAGCACACATTACTGTACCAAATCTGCCCATTTCAATGGTAATATGACAGTTGGAATAGAAATCTTACATTTAGTAAAAGTAAATTGAAAATTTAAATAATAATATAAATTATGTAATTCAAAAATAATATTTATTTATACTATATAATAAAACCATAAGAATTTATATAATTAAATATATGATTAATTTTTTTAAATAATATTTAATAAGGATTAGTTTTTTATAAAAAATTACATTTTTATTTATATTTTGAAGATAAATATAATAATATAATAGGATGCACATTTAAATAATATAAATTTATAAAATATTATTATACTCTACAATAATAAAAATTATATTTCATATTAACATAAATAATTATTCAAAGGGTTTGAAAATTGAACCTAAAAATGTTTTCTTCCAAATAAATAAGGATTTTATATAAAAATTATACTTCAAAAATATGTAAAATTACCCTCTCTAAATGTATTTTGTTTATGAAATATTGATATGAAAAAATAAATGTAAATTTTTTATATTTTTCTTAAATAGTTGAGTTTTTCGTATGTTGTAAAATAAATAGATATTTTTTAATTTATATTATAATATAAATATATGACTGATTGAGTCATGTATGTTGTAAGAAACAAATTGTTTAAAATTACATTCACTAATTATTGTATGTTTTAAAATTATTTGTCACTATAAGTTTTCTTGAGAGAAATAATAATATAATTTCTATTATATTCAAAAACACTCCTCGCACCCCATTATAAATACCATCTCCCAACACCCCTTATCTTCACACCTTCTACGACTTGGAGATTATGATATTTATATACATTCGTAGTTAAAAGACACTCCCCCATGTACTAGTACTACTGTTATCAATGAAGATCCTTCTAATGAACCTTAAGTGGTATCCTATAAAGGACCATAACATGAGGGGTTAAATTTATAATCAATCTTATTTGAATTGTATTTTTCTTATACACCCCAAAATTATTTCCACTACCCTGACATATTAGGATAAATATCTTTAATATATGAATATATTATTATTATTATTATTTATCCATTCTCCATCATTCTTCTAATTTAATTATAAATTGAAAACCTTTTTTATATTATGCTCGGTTCACCACCTCCAAAACCAATGTACATTTTTTTATAACCACCTTCATGGATTGTTTAAATAAATTAAATATATAAAATTTATCTATATTATTAAATTATATGTTTTTCCATATTCTAGAATGTGTAAATGTTTTATATTTAATTAAAACCTTGATAGTTCACCATTATTTGGAATAGCATAATATTGAAATAACATAAAATGATAGTATTTCTACACTATGAACAATATTTATTAAAATAAAATATGATATTTATATCCATATAACAACATATTAATGAATTTCAAAAAATCATCAATGTTAATGTATTATGGAATGATACCACAAGAACTCTCATAATTATATGAATTTTTTCCTTCCATTGAATAATGAAATGAACAACATTGAAACATTGATTACTGAAACCATATCTAAATTTAAAAAAAATGTTGAATAAAAATAAATGAAATAGTATTTAATAATGGTTTTAATAATGTTTTTATAAATATAATTTAATAACTAAATATTTTATGTGAATGTGTCGAATCAATATTAACCTATATTAAAGGAAATCTCAAAAGAAAACATTTTCTATTCAAATATTATTTATTTCTTCTTACATAACATATACTCTCTAACATTATTATGAATTCCATATATATTATTTTTAAATTTACCTTGCATATAATAATTAATTGTCCATATTTTTATAATATGGAATTAGCATGACTCTAAAGTTCTATTATAAAAACATTTTTAAATAAACAGGACTAAAGGAAACATCATATTTATTATTTCATATTATAAAACACCCTTCAAAATGATTTTATTAATTTAATTTTTAATTAAAAATACCATATTTTATTGATAACACTAATGTTTTTATTATGGGTTTATGAAAAATCTATTGTGATTACTATGCTTAGATATTTTTTATCCTTTTCTTAAAACTTTGATACATATATTCATTTTCAAGATTACTTATCCATCATTCCGCATGAATTTTTTCATCAAATTTAATAAATAGTTAAGACAATATCAAAATTATCTAAATATGAGAACTCAAAATAATTAATTGATTTATGTTTATTGAAGGCTTATTATATATCCTAATATTAATATTTGAGTAAATATTATGTAAAAAAATAATTCTATGGGATTTTCATATACTTATGTGTTATGATTGATTTCATTATGTTGATCACATATAAATTTATATGTTATTAAGGATTTTCCCAAATAATATTTAAATGAATTGGGAAATTATTTTTATCTCATGAGTACATATTTGTGGGAATTGGAATTAAATCTAATCTATTATGGGGCTTTATCCACTATGTCATGATGTATCGATAATAATCCATAAAATATGATATTGATGTAAAGTATTATGATGTTTCCACAACATTATGATTCCATTACATTTGATTCCATATAATTTATATCATACATCCATATTATTATTCAATAACATTTCATTTTATGATATCATTTCCTTCCATTCGGAAAAAAAATTCTATACTCCATTATCATTTTTATCCCCGTAGTAGAATTTATAGATCACCAATTGCATTTGTGATTTCTCTAGGTTATCTTATTAAATAATATAAGATTAAAGGAAATAAGGAGTTCATGATGTATATTGAAATAATTATTTTTTATTTCATTTTCTCATCGATGATTTATTTACATTCTCTTAAAAATTAAATACTCCTTTGGATACTTGGGTTCAGTTTATTGTATATTTATATTATAAAAAATGTAATAATATTGGATAGATGATTGGGTTATTGTAGTTGGTGTCATTGAAATGTATATTTATTTATGGTGAATATGAAGAGTATTCATTGGTAAAAATATTAGAGACATTTCTATATATATGAAAAAATAATGTTATTTTATTAAATTGTAGACCGGGTGGTTTAAAAGAAATAAAATATCACTTATGATAGTACATGATCGTTTTTATCATAAAAATATTTATTTAGTTTTAAAAACCCCAAAGTAGTTCAATGATTAGTAAATTTACATATTATTAGTGAAAAAATAATGTTGTTTCTATACATCATGTTTGAAACTCTAGGGGAATATTCTTTATTTAATTATTGATCTCTATAAAAACCATTATGATGGTGTGGAGAAGATTTTTATTTAATAAAATCATAATAGAAAAATATAACAAGTATAACATATTTCAAAAGATATAAACTCTTAAAATAGGGAAACCATTCCATTATTAAATTATATATTCTTTGTTCAAAGATTCCTTACATATATTCTTATTAGTATATTTATTCTCATCTTTAATTTTTTTTTGTAATTTTAGTTAATGATCGAAAATTGGAATTATAATTACAAAAACCAATGTGATAAGAAATGTTATGGGTATCTTAATGGGATTCCTAACCTAATTTGAGTATTATATGAGAAAATCATATAATTACTAGTTCAACTGACTCATGTAATGAATAATTACATGACTCATATTGAACATCGTTCTTCTCTGAAGAAAGTTAAAGCTAGTCTTATGTCATTTAAATGGAAAGGGAATTTTACCATTTATAAATGTTTTTATCCATTCATCATATAATAGTATATTGTATCAATTGAGAATACATTATAATCCCTTTTATATATGTGAATACGATAATGTAGTATGATATATTTATCACATATAGGGTGATACAAATCAGTGGATGACAATGATCAAGAACACAAATCTAATTCGTGAGAACAAATATTTGGAATGAGACAGATTAAAGAAATTAGTTTCAATAAATATATTCCAAAAAATCTCTATATTAATAATAGGATGGTGTTTCATGGACTGAATAAGAAACAAATGATTCAATTAGGAATGATGGGGAAAATATGACACGGCTATAATAGTACTCCATTTTCATTCTAATCGATACTAAATATAAGGTCGAATACATTTTTATTTGGTTGAATATGAATCTAAAAAATAATTTAGTATTGGAGACATTGACTAGTGTAATGGAATTTACTATTTTGGCATTAATGTCATTATAGAAATTAGTTATTCATAATGTTCTCTAAAGGATAGAGACAAAAAGTAAATGATGGAATTTAATTCATTTGTACTGATGGATTAATCTCATAGAAGAATAGAATATAAAATTCACACATGTTAAAATTGTTGGAAAAAGTGTCCCAAAATTTATCAAGGGATTGATAATCAATTCATGTTAGTAAAATTGGGGCATCGAGCTAATGAATTATGAGGAGATATATAGAAGCCTATAATTGTGAATAAATAAATGAAGGTTCTTAAAAATCCTCCTTTAGTTTTCATGTTTCGACTATAATAATCATATATATTATGAAATAAAATTTCAATATCCATGGGTTTCAACAGAAAATAACTGAAAAACTCAGTCCTAGAGAAAGATATATGGATTACGATTTCACTTTTTTGATGTTTTCCATGACAATGATGTGTTGAAAAGTATTCTATTTAGTAATTCATGAAGGGAATAAATTAAATTTAATTCATATTGTTCACATTATTTTATATCATTCAAAATTAGATAAACTATTCAAGCAACACCTATAAACATTGAGGTTGAGTTAGGCCTATTAATTAGAAACATGATAATTATTTTATCCCAATTATATAACTCCTCGGCATTTAATAATTTTTGAATGATCCCATAAATAATTCATATTATACGTCCTTTATTTTAATATGATTAAATATTGGGAATGGATTTACCATCCTTATTTAAGGATGACCTAAAATTTTAGAAAGGGACATCACACTTCCTTTCCAACATCACCATCTAGTTATATACAATTTTGAATATGATGATATATCTCTGTTGGAATATTTGGTTCAAAAATGGTTATTATTTCCATATTAAAAATAATTTGTATCATAATTGATCGATACAGTTCATAGAATCATGCTTTAATACATTTATATTTCATAGATATCATATATGTGCTCCGTCAGAATTTATTATGTATTCCTCCTAACCAAGAGGTTTTATTCTCAATAGATATTATACCTTGGTCTATGGTCATATACAAGACTCCAAAAAAAATAGTCACCATTGAGTTGGAAAAAATAATGAATAATATTAAAGAGAATATGTAAAATGGTTTAATATTCCCAAATTACTCCTTAACAGGAATTATTATCATCTTCTATACAAATAAGGGTGGGTAAATTTTCTATTTAATTGATTATCATAATCATTATAATGTTTTTATAATGAAATGCATCACCATAGATTGATTGATGTACTTTTTAATCAGTTAAATGGGGACTAGTACATATGTTTAGTGGTTATTTAGTCGAGATATCTCAAATTGTTTTGTAATGAAAGAATTACCTAGAATAACATTATAATAAATAATGAACATTACATTTTAATATTTCTTCCAATAAGAATCATCATTTCTACAACAATATTAATTGGGATAATGAATAAACTTTTATTATATATTACCACATAAAAATTGTGGTATTAAATATAAATGATATTATGATAAATTCTGAAATAAATAATGAAGCATATGAAGAATTTTAATATTTTACTAGACATTCAAAAATGATATATTATAAGAAATTTATAATAAATGTGTGTTTTGGAGGATTTAGTATCATTCTTGAGGAATTTTATCACTCCTAGAGGATTATTCCTGGATCATTCTAAGATTAAGTCAATTATAGAGTAGAATTTAACTATATTTATGATGATGATATATTGTTTACCTATGCTAGGTGGGTAATATAGAAAAATTTGAGAGAATTCCCTTAACTTTCCAACTTATTTTACATTCTAACTCCTAAGGGTGTGAATATTTTCTAGTGAAATGAATGTGAAAGGATATTTAATGAATTAAAATAGTTTTTTATCACTACCATAGTACAAGTAGTATAATAATGTTGTGAAATTTCCATTGTACAAAATGATTCATTAAATATTGGGTCGGGATATAAACTGATGTAAAGTGATATAATGATAGAAAATAAATATAAATATCCAGTTTATGATGAAATGATCACAAGAATGATATTCACATTAATTATTCAGTGGAATTATCTAGATGGTGAATTAATGAAATGCATATGGATCATAATTCCCTCATGTAAATAATAAAACATAATGATTTTAATATGTTATAGTGAATATTATTTGATGTGATAAAGTATTACTACTATTAAATCCACAACATTCCATTAATGAATAATGTGCAAGATTACTAATTTATAAAAGTCAAAAACCAAGGCATATTTCCATTCAACCTGACACCCAACCCAATACATGGCATGGCCCAAAGAGAATTACATATTCCCATAGGTTGGAAACAAGTTTCTGGGTATCACAATATTGCATGGGAATTATTTCACCCATTTATATAAGATTAAATAAAGAAAATTAATAAGTAAATAGTATGATAAATAATCAAAACCATACAAGGGATCATCATTTTCAGATTCATGGTTTTACAACTGTTGACTAAAAACCAAAACAGAAAAAACCAAATGGTAACATTAACTATTCCAAAACCATGATATAAAAAGAGGGGCATCACCCTCCAAAAAACACAACAACAAACACCTGCACGATAAGGACCACTAGCAACCTGAAAAATATATCTAGAAAACATTCCTTTAAATAAGTAATACATAACTAGGTCAACATACACACAAATATGAATTTAGGGTGTGTGCTAGATCCTAGTATGATGAAAACTAATAAATAAGGTTCTATGCCAAAATATTTTATGACAAATTAACATGATTGTTTTATTAAAATAAAGGATAAAGGAATTTTTATAGAAAAAACTTTTGAGGAAAACATTATTTTCCATTATAATAACAAATAATTTATATTGTATGATGATGGTAAGTATTATAACACAAAATAGAACCAAGTCATTGGAAATACTTATATCCAATAGCTATAGTAGAACACCAACTACCTCAGATCATAGTTCAATATGGTATATAAACCACATTGATCCTCATCATCATGCACGAGACACTAGAAATGATTCTATCCAAAATTATATTTCTCTATAATCATTGTAGTTTACTTAATGTTTTATTTTCAATATTTCTAGAATAATCCAGGTGTTCTCCCCATTGATATAACTAGATTAATAGACCTAGTTTTCTCATCTAGTAACGTAGGATACTCTTTGTGCTCAATTTCTATTCCACATATCAAATTTAAAATCACATTCTCACACGTATAAGTCAATAAATATAACACTCATTATAAACCACCATTTCTGCAACCAAAAAAACCACTTTTTAATACCAACTCAATTCAAAGTCTTTTCAAAACATGTTTTTTATCACATTCACATTTAATTAAACAACTTACCCAATTTTTAAAGAACCTTCAAGTAAAAAAACATAACGCACATAAAATAAACAAATATCAATTAAAACACCAATTTTACGATACAAGAATCTTAAAACCATCCAGAAATACATTCATCACCACATGCATAGAACATAATCAATAAGAAAATAAAGAAAATCAAAATCACTAAACATAGTTTAATCCTGGAACCACCAACCTCAACCATAGAAGCTTCTAGATTCTTGTGAGAAACCACAACCACAAGGAAAAGGAATCATATAATGGAATTATAAAACCATGAAAATAATAATTGAACCCTAATAACTATGATTCAACTGTTAATAGGTCACCTAACCCACTAGGAAAGTAAAACAACAATAATTAACAGGGGGACCCCTAGAAAAGGTGTGAAACTGACAGAGAAGGGAATACAAAAGAAGAATATTGGAGAAACCACAAAGAATCGTCCAATAAATGGAGGTTTATGGGAAAAAATGGGATGAGAGGAGCCTAGGTTTTATCAGCCTAAATGGTGAAGAAAATTGGTGTTTTGGGGTTAAACTCTGAGAGAACAAAACCATCAATATAAATATTTAATGGCCAGAAAAAGATGCATAATTTTCGATCATGGTTTTTCAAACTATGAGGCATCCATGCACTACTCTATACCAATGTTGGACATGCCACATGGTTAGCATGTATAGTTTATAAACAATGTGTTAATTGTGCAGTTACCCACTATCCAAAATGTCACATTGGGCATATTATTTTTTGGGAAAGGGAACATAGTTTTACGAACTCTCTAGCAATAGTACGCCACCAACATTCATGCCCAAAATTTAATTTTTTATTACCAAAAATGAAGGGATAAACACTTGTATAATAACTTGACTAAAAAGGAATAGATAAATAATTCACAATAAAATCACATATGTTTCATTTCTCCCCATCATTAAAATTATCCCCTAAAAATTCACCCCTAATATTGATTATAGAACAAAAATCAATACTCTGCGTCATATTAAGACACATGTTCCCTAGTCTAATGCTCATCATTATTATTCTTCCAATGAATTGTGACTATCGGATTAGACATCTCACGGATCTCTTTATATTTTAAATCTACAATATGCAATAGCCATTAAAGGTCTGAGAGATTTAATGAAAATTCCCTCTCATCCCAATTCAACACATGATACATATTTAGGTTTTACCTTTCCAATGTAGAGACAGGAAACATTTCATGGATTGACATCTATTGACATTATAAATCTTACTAGTATTCTACCTTACCAACCCCATCATTAATATAAAAAGGAATAATAAACATGGGTGTTAGCATCTGTTTCTTACAAGAACAATGATGACACAAGAGAGGTTAAACCTTTATTAATACATGGTAACCCATAGAAAACATCATTGCTCAGTGCCCCCAATCAACATATGGAATATGGAGGCTCAGTGCTACTAAACAATTCTTTTTGATCAACTTAAATTTTTGATATGTTTTTGGTACAAGGCTCTGTGTAACACCCCAACCCACAAAACCATGTACGGATGCATTATTTTAATACATTTCCATGATTATAAGGATTCATTTCCCGACTGACCAAATAGATTAAAATTCATGGAATATAAATTACATACAATAACATAATTGTACATTTTCAATCATAAAATCAATTATAGATAATCCATTAAGAATTCCATTATTCCACCAGCATAACCATGCATATGAATCATAGCTAACTTCTTGGCATCCTGGGAAAATAAAACAACAGAAATGAGTGATATCATATGCTTAGTAAGGGAAAATAATTCATTAGAAGCTCAAAAATATTAAGGAAAGATATATAATAAAAATAAACTAATTTTATAAATAAACATGAGGATAATATGGGTAATATAAAGCAAACATTACCATATAAACATGAACATTGATATTATACTAGTAAAATAATCACATGTAAAAACTAATTTCATAGTGGGGGAATGGATAATATCGGACATAATAACTTCGATATCAGGGCCTTTTTCCAAGACCATTAAAAAATATTCTGTTAAGGCCTTCTGACAAGACAATAGATTTTCTCAAGAGACCTACTGATGCATTTAGGGGATATAGTAATCCCCACCCATCACTTACTATTTTAAATTAATTCCTTATATGAAAAGGGTGAATCATAACTTAATCATTCATATTAAAACTAGTGTATGATTTGTCATTACTTTAACCATAAACCATGAATGGTATGAAAATATCAAATCCATTTTAAATCATATCATAACTCATTCAATAAAATATAGAATATTTTAATATAATATGTAAACCTACATCAAGAATAATATTCAGTAAAGGATATGGACATAGTTGAAAATGATTGGTAAAACTCTTGGGGTGTAATATCCTTTTTTCATGAAATCATTTAAAAGTCATAATATTTACAAATGAAGTCATTTAAAATATATTTAGGAATCATTATGTCACATATCACATTGAAACATTTGAAATTTATAAAAAAAATTAAAATAATTATGTCCATATAAAATATCCTTAAAACCATTTTTAAAAACATGGACATTAATTAAATAGATTTAGAAAAATAAATCATTAAAAATTTAAATTGGTTATAATTTTAAAGAGGCCCTTCCATAAAACATTAAAATATTTATTTTAGAAAATTTTTTATGAAACATGAACAAGGATGATAAATACTTCCAAATAAATAGATACACATTAACAATATTTGATATTAATGAGTGCCTGATTCACTGCCTCTGAAAAAGAACCAAACCCGATTTTGATCACTTGGATGCGAATGGTGTGTCATAAGCCATCCCTGAAACATCTTACCCTTGAAACACCATCACTTATCATACCAGGTGCAAAGTGAGACAACTCAGTGAAAGTAACTCCATATTCAATGACAGACATGTCTCCCTATTGAAGACACGAGAACTCCAGAGCTCTCTCTTCTCTTAGTGTCTCCAGGTAAATGTTCTCAAAGAACTTATCCTCAATGTCTTTTCATGCTATTCCCCCTTGTCTGTGATCCTAGACCTGTATATCCTACCAGCACTTTCTTGGTCCCCACAGCATGTACGTCGCCACCTTGACCCTCCACCTTGGAGGCATCTCGAGTTGCTCGAAGATCATCTACATTCTATCTATCCAGTTCTCATCCTCCTGTGGACCACCCTCACCATGAAAAAGAAGTGTGTGCTATGATTGCAACTCATGAATCATATATGACATAGATGTCATCGTAACATGTGCACCACTATCAATACCCTACAAGAAATGTAAATAGGTGAGCTCAGAGCTGCTCGTCGATCCATGGTCTAAATACTTCCAAACCCTGCTGTTGTCCTACCTACACGGGATCCTAGCCAGGTTCCCATCCCTGATTCTGTACCTTTGGCTCATGCTCTGCCTGCACTAGATCCTGAACCGGACGATGCTCCTATGACACTGTACCATATCCCGCCTTATGCTTTATCTGAGCCAACTAAAACAAACCCATGAAATACCATAATTGGTTAAACATCCCATATATATAGAACAATATATATTCAAAACAGATAAAAACAGTAAAGAGGAAGCATAAAACAACTACCCTTACTCTCTCTTATTGCAACCATGCCCATGGTATCCTAACCTCATGACCTCCTTACCTACCCTCAACAGAGGCAGGTATAAAAAGTGTCTCGGTCCATGCCTTTCCCAATAACAAATGTTGCCTCAAACCTATGATTGAGTCACCCAACCCAGTGATCAAAACCACCTTAACCATAGTAACATCCTTCTCATTCAACATCCATACCCAAATACCCTTCCACATGCAATTCTACAAATATATAAAGCATTGCATAACAAATTGTAATAAAAAAGAAATTCTATCAATAATTTACCCTATTCACATTTTGAAGTAATATATGGAATGTAAATAGATATTATTAACATGTCATTATCACATCACAAAGCATACGTGCAGTTATGGAATTGAAATACGCTAAAAATATGCCTATCAAAATATAGAAAAAATGCATTTTCATAGCAGGCCAAGGTCCAAATCTCACTTATCGCACTGGGTTAATGGTTACTTATCACCATCAACAACATCACACACAAAGTGAGACAACAAGGTGGAAATCATATAAACTGTAATCTGAGAAAAAACAAACATAAATTCCCTCCCATGAAAACATGGTTCATCCCTCGTACCTGGGGCTGCAGGCAACCATGAACAAGCTAGAATACCAGTTCTAGTCCCAACCTATCGCTAGTCTACCTTGTCCCAAATAGTAGAACCAGCATAAATAAAAAGATAAGTCTAAATCTCATTAGTATCTAGTAAAACACTACTACTAAATCCCTTTCATTAACTCCTCTGATACCACTTTGTAACAACTCAGACCCAAACATCCACCCGAACAATGAAAAAGGGTTGGGTGTTAGTACCTTAGGCACACCTCCTTGAATGCCAAAGTTTGTGACTAGCAACAAGGGTATTATAGGTATAGTGGGGAAGCTTTACCCACTCGGATGATGATAATGGTACTAGTCTGAGTGTAAAAATGAAGATTCAGTAGAATAAATGACTCAAAAAACTCAAACCAAACTCGTAGATCAGAAGCACATTCAATATCAGATGATAGGAGATGCTTCATGGGGAACCAAAGTTAGTATTATTTTATCAAGAACTATGGATCCCCTCCATCTTATAAAAAAATTATTCAAAATGATATAAATTCTGATTTTAATTTCACTATTACTTATCACCCATAATCTGGTGGAAAATTATAATGGGATTTCAGGAAACACGAGAATATATTAAGATATTGATTGATTTCAATAAAAAGTGGGCAATATAAATATCATCCTACTATAGGGTTATCCTACAATAATATATTCGACTCATACGTCCATCAATTAGTATTTAATCTAGTTTAGATAAAATACCTAAACCCTTATATTCATATATGATGTTGGTGAAAAAATGTTGCTCGAGAAAAGAAATTGTTTAAATGGCCAAGACAATTTGGAAGCGCATTATGATAACTCAATATCGAAAAAATATCTATATTGGTTACCATTAGAGATACATGAGGAATAATGTTGGAGATAATGTGTTCCTACAAAAATTTAAATGAAATTGAATCGTGATATTCGGAAAGACTGTAAATCTTCTATATGCAAAGAACCCATTGAAATTCCTAATCACATCCAAGTTGTGGACTATCGACTAGCACTCCCAAAATGTAATGACCATGGATTTTAAGATTCATATTATTTTTATAAACCATATTTTCATATCATTGAAATATTTTCTCTATTTTTAATGAGATTTTAATTTATTAATAATTAAATGATACAACAAATTATTTAAACTATCAACCCTTTATTAATTCATATGTGAAATTTAACCACAAAAGAACAAAAAATATGTGTTACACACCATGGATTATTAATAACCACAAATAAAAAAACATATATTTAAATGGGATAAATCATGATGGTATAATTTATTGAATTTTATGAATTCTTCATTAAATATTAATCCTTTTTACTATGTTCATCTTTGATTGAAATGTCCCCTGATCCACAACTATCTCACATGTATGAAAAGGGTTAGATATGATACCTCAAGAGAACCTACATGTACTCTAGATGTTGTAAACTAGAAATAATGGTGTGATAAGTATAGTGGGGAGACAGTAACCCATGTTTACAGAGTTACAACATAGAAGAAATGAAATATATGAAAAAGAATACACATTAGTGTGTTGAAGTGATGGAAAAAACAAGATACTACTGGAACCTTTATTAAATTAAAATGAATTATCCAATAAACATTAAAAGTATAATGTAATGATGTTATGGAATATAACTAAAAATAATTCTATATGTAATACAAAGAAAATAATTGTATTCACAAAAAACAAAAAATTCCCACGTTATGAACCACACGTCGGTCCCAAATCCATTCTACATCCCATATAGAAATAGAACAATCAGCATTAAGATTTTTTAAAATTTCGCAAACCTCCATCCATATAATTTTTTTAAGTAAAAATGGTTACCAAAATAGGGTGTAAGTATAACTCAGTAGGTAACCTCCACCATGTATAATCATAACTATTCTAATAATAAAATTATAATGTTGTTAAAATGTTAATTAATAAATTAATAATTAAATTAACACAACATAAATATCCTAATACTCTTTGATGAAATATCTATAACCATGTCTCACAACCAATCCATCCAAATCCATATATCTATGGAATACCGAAACCTTCGTTAGATTCATGCCATAATTTCTCAGAACATGTCTTCCAACAATTCCAACCATAAACTCATAGCCAAAGAATGCAAATATTACAAAAATATGGGTTAAACCCACTATATAAATATTTCAATAAATAATCAATACTATGACCAATATATCTTAATTTCATAATTCAGTCATAGATGATCCATGATAAACCATCTTCCAAACATCCAATCATAAAAGAAGACTAGTTTATCCTAATGTCAATATATGTCAGTTCAAAGCCTGATATTTAAGAATTTAAGCATAGAAAACAGAACACGTGTCCTAGAAACCATGATATCACAATGTCACAACATAATTATCAACGGTTAATTATGAATAATTCAATTTATCGTTAAATTAGAAATTTCTTTTTCCAATTGGTTATGAAAATTAACATACCAATAATCTCAAAAAACAATACAATCCTAGGTGAATGTATATGATGTAATCAACTAAAATCCATGGAAATGTAAACAAATATTATCACATTAAATAATGTAGTTATAATAAAAAGCTTACTCACCTAAATGGAAACCACAAGCCATGTACAAAGCTCACTATATACAATATAACACCAAAGAACTATCCAATTCATTCATTTTAATATATTCATGTTCATGATATGTTTAAACAATTTAAATATTTTACAAACATGAAAATAACAATTCATAATGTTAATTTTGAGACCTCTTACCTTAAACAGAAGAATAATGAAATGATTCCAATGGAAAAAACTCTTGTAGAAGATGTTTTGTATGATATCAAGAAGGATTCAGGGTTTGATCGCACAAATGGGATGTTAGAAATCAATAGTGGAACTCTAAATTTTCTTGTATGGTTTCCCTAGGATGACATAAGGTATAGTCAAGTGAGATGAAGTAAAAGAAATCAACCTCACAATGAAAATTAAAACTAGATATTGGGTAATTATACATCGTGTAAATTAGTTACATGACATTTAATTATTTTTAGATGGATATTCCAAAAATCCCATCACCTCAGATTAATAAATTTTTCTAATCAAATATTTCAATATGTCTATTATAATTACAAGATATTTAATCCCTTTATGTTGTGAATAATTTTATAACCTATATCCATTCGTGACATGTGTCTAAAAATAATTAAATTGTGTGTACTAATGTTAAATGACATGTAAATGGTCTATAGACAGTTTTTCTACCCATATTCCATGTAAAACCAAAAACACCCTTACAGGATTCACAATATAACAGTACCACATGGTAACACATGATCAATTTACCCAGACTCCATTAATTCTAAGAGAAATTTTAAACATCTACCTACACGGATCATCTTTGATTTTATTAGGTTCCCTCGCAACCTAAGTCGACATTTATTGAAAAAATCATTCATGAACTTGAAGTCCTATTCCACAACAATGGCACTCTAAATCCAAAAATAGATGGATACAAAGGATAAAAAACTAAAAGAGAGATGTAAGAGAAACATTTTTTCACTATTACAAAAACCTTTTTTTACGTCGTACTTTTTTTAGGTCGGTTTTTTAGAACCGAATTGAAAATATCTGAAAATTGATATTTTACGTCGGTTATTATATAACCGACGTAAAAAACATTTTTTTCAGATTTTTCACGTCGGTTATATAAGATTCGACGTGAAAAATCCATTTAATCTGATTTTCAAGTCGGTTATATAATAATCGACTTGAAAAATAAATGTACATCACTTGTCCACGTCGGTTATTTAATAACCGATGTGGAAAATCCATTTCCATGAAAATATATTAAAATTTTTTCTTATTTTTCACGTCGTTTATTATAAAACCGACGTGAAAAATCATTTTTCATGGCTTTTTCACATTGGTTATTTAATAACTGACATTAACGGTATTTTTCACATCAGTTATTTAATAACCGACATGAAAAAAGTTTACAAAAATGTAGTTAATTTCCTAGGATTTAATTTGATAGGTCAAAGAGCTCAAACCGAGTTACGGATTAACAGTTATGGCCTTCCGAAGTTGGCATTCCCTAAGACATCGTTTAAAGATGATCAACTTCTGAGGGCCATAACTTTTAATCCGTAGCTCCGTTTGAGCTTCGTGTCCTGTCAAATTAAAGATTAGAAAATGAAATACATTTCTATATGGTTTTTTCACGTTGTTTATTAAATAACCGACGTGAAAAATGCCTTTTAACGTCGGATATTAAATAAGCTACGTGAAAAAGTCATGAAAATCGATTTTTCATGTCGGTTTTATAATAACCGACGTGAAAAAGTGATGAAGATTGATTTTTCACGTCGTTTTTATAATAACCGATGTGAAAAATAAGAGAAAATTTTAATATCTTTTCACGATGGTTATCATAAAACCGACGTGAAAGATAATTTTAATATCCCGCGAATGCAAAATTTCCATTTTTTTACATCGCGGCATCCAAATTTTGAATTACTGCCTAAAATTTTTAATACTGCATTTTCTCTTAGAATCTCAATTATATGTTTCCATTATAAACATATTATAATTTAACGATCATTTATTTCAACCATTATCATTCCCCCAAATCGGCGCTTTTAATCATCAACGTAAATCAATTATTTCTTCTTTCCGCGATCTCGTCAAGGTATGTTTAATTATATATCCATGATTTAGGGTTTTTATGATTTGTTTTCTTAATTGATACACCATTTTACAATAATTTCATTCGACCATCTTTATTCCACCGAATTAACTTGTTTGATCATCTACTTGAATCAACAACTTCTTATTTTCGTGACCTCGTCATGGTATTTGTAATTATTTTCCCATGATTTATATTTTCTATGAGTAATTTTCGTAATTGATATACCATTTAACAAATATTAATTCATTATAATGATGGATTATTCTCTATATCATGGTAAAACTATGAATCCCCCTACGTATTGAAAAATTCTTTCGAAGATGAAGCTATGATTGGCTCATTCAATCTTTCCTCAAAAAAATATCAAACTTCTGTTGCAGATAACTTTTGATTCGTAGCTCCATTTCAGCTCTATGACCTGTCAAATGAAAGCTTAGGAAATTTTCTACAATATGGTAGACATTTTTTATGTTGTTTATTTAATAACCGACTTAAAAATGGGGTTTTAACGATGTTTTTTTCAAAAACCGACGTAAAAAATGGCTTCATAACACTATTTCCAGAACGTATTTCACATCGGTTTTTTAAAAACCGACGTTAAGAACCATAAAAACCCATTTTCAATATTTATTATTAAATAAAAGATGTAAAAAATCATATTATGAACATCGCTCGCAATAACGTCGCCTAAAAACTGACGTTAAAAAGTAAAAAAAACGACGTAAAAAGGTTTTTGTACTAGTGACTTCTAAAATAACCTATATTTCCAATAAACTCATATCAATAGAATCACCGTACAAAATAGATTATTTTTTAATATGGACCACAATCCAAGATAAATTCTTCTCAAAGGACTCATCAACACTAAGCTCAACGTCTAATATATCTTCTACATGAGAGATGTATGAATAATTTTATAAATGATGTAATATATGAAATACATTATGGATGGAACAATATCACTATGGATTGTCTAAATGGTACACCATTGGTCATACCTTATCAACTACCTAAAAAATAATAAAGAACCAATTTAATACCATTCCTTATTTCATAATAAATAATTTCTCAAACATAGGAGACACATGAATGAAAACATGATGTCTAACCTTGAACTCCCGAGGTCTTCTTTAATGATTAGCACATGATTTATGACGGATCTATACAGTCATAAACCTCTTTCTGAACAACTAAACCTTCTCAAATGACTCATATAGAATACTGGGCTCAATAAGAACTAACTCAAAAGGTTCTAAATGGATTGAAGCATGGAAACTATAATTATATGAAAAGTCCATTTTTCCATATTTTTTCCCATGAGCCACCGAAATATAGAAAACATGATCGAAAAATATTTTCCAGAACCTGAATATTCCTCCCAAATTAACTGTATGTTTGAGGATGATAGTTCATACTCATAATTAACTACATTTCAGAGCATTTTGAAGACCCTACTAGAGACATGATGTGAAACGTGGATTGTTTTTAGAAATCATATTCCTTGGAACACCATGAAGCTAAACTACCTTACACACTTAAATACCATACAGATTTGTAATTATAAAGGTTTCCCTGATAGGCAAGAAGTGGTATAACTTCGCTAATAGATCTATATTTACCCATACATTTTCATTTTTACGGGTTTTAATAGATAATATTTTCAAAAAATATATAGTGACATCATCCTATTTCCACATAGGAATGAGAATATAATGAAAAATCTCATATGTCCTCTGAGTCTTGGATTTCACCTATGGAAAATTGAATCATATTACCAAAAATATTTCTAAATACTTTATTATTCAATGATAAAATTACTACCATAAATGAACATTATACATATTTTTCAATCCATGATGTACCTCCTATATATAATCATGAAAAACTTTCACCAGCTCCTCATGAAATCCCATAAGAACCCGTACTGGGATATGGAAAAGAAGATAATTACCACTACAAAGAGACTATCCCATTTTTTCATCTCCACCATATTTCTTCCTCTTAGAATTATTCCATTTTTATTATATAACTTATAGACCTATATCATTTCCCAGTGAAACTATATAACATATATTGGATTTATTTCTAGCAATCCATGAGACTCATTAACAATGATATTCATATTTTTAAAAATTTCAATTACATAACACTCATCATAAGACACCAATACTAACTATCCATGTATACATAGAATCAATGTATGGGAAAATTCATTTACCTTGCCCAATGTATAATCCAACTTAAATTTTAAAGGCTAAAGATACTCGACCGACCATATCTGCCAAATGTTCATATCCCAATAATAAAACAAGTACCTAAGGGATTTTCATCTCTATAAACCACAAACCTCACACCCATGAGAAACAATCTCCATCATATAAAGGAATATACCACTACTAATAACTCCAGATCATGGGTAGGACAATTCCTCTCATGTGATCTTAGGTATCTGTAACAAAAAAATTCACTCAATCCTCACGAATTATAACTCATCTCGGTCAAAATCTATAAGTGTCACAATATACATTATAATATTTACCGAGTATAAACAAATCGAGGATAGGTGTTGCAGTCATCCTACATTTTAGCACCTTAAATGATCTATCAAATGGATCTGGCCAAAAAACCTTCACCCCAATACTGGTTTCCCCAAAAATAGTTGCAGCCAAATGTGATAAGACTTGGATTAAGTGATGATAATAAAGAGATATATCCAATCATATATAAATATTGAACACATTATTTGGCTTATTTAATGATAGCATCGCTGAAAATTTCTATCGGTCCCCTCACACTCTAGACCCAAAGATGATATAGCCCATGATGTGCACCTTATCAATCCAGAGACTTCATTTTGTTAGAATTTCATATAGAAAAATTTATATTAATATACTCTATACAATTTCATGAAGTTTGAAATGAATATTTCCAGACTACGAATACAATAACATGTCCAAGAAAAAAACCACTAATCATTTATCTATTAAAGGATGAACTATTTGATTCATAAAGGCCTTGAATGTCGCTAGTTCAGTGATCTAAAAAAATGACATCACTACAATGCCATAGAATCCAAATATTCTCCTAAAAATATATGAGATATCTTTGATGATCTCACCAACAACCGGTGGTATCTAGATCTCGTGTATATCCTGGATAAGATCATTGAGCCTATCAAAATAATCAAATAGATCAGTAGTGCAAGGAATAAAATTATGGTTCCTGACTGTTAGTTGGATGAATCTTAAATAATACACTCATTAGCACAATTTACATTATACTTTTTATAGAAAAGAACTGGATAACCCCATGGTGATGTATAAGGCATTATAAAACAATTATATTCTAGATTATTCACATGAAATTTAAACTCATGAATCCTTTATGGGACCATTTTAAAGGGTATGATATAGACTGGCTTATCTTGTAGAACCAACTCAATCACAAGGTTGATATATTACTTATGAGGTACGTTATAGAAATCATCAAGGAATACACTATGAAAATGATCTTCCTCAGGAAGATAATAAACCTAGTTTTTTCCTCCACCATCTAGAGAATGGCCAGTTAACCATTCTATGAATAAATCAAACCTACAATAAATTGTCCCTACATGACTGACCTAGATATCCCACTCACTAGTGAGAATGACTACCTCCCTCTAGAAATATAGAGGTATGTATCCTCTATTAATATTTAATTTTATCCTAGTATAAAACTATACAATCCATACCAAGATTCAAGTCTAAGACTATCATTTATAGAATAAAAAATTCCCAAAATAAATGATAACCATCATTCTCTAGATAAGACTCTTTACAATGTTTTTTATTCCCTAACCACACTCCAAATGATGTATCAATGGTGAAAACTCCATCTAATATTTCCACATAGAACCGAAAAATATTTACAAAAGGAGAATATATGTACGAATGTGACTCTAAAATATAAATTAAAACATAATCAAGTAAAGATGATATAAGAATAATACCTTTTTTAATAGACGGTCATGAATCCACACTAGCCAGAGTAGTCGGATTAACATGCATCATACCATCCTTTTTTCTCAGTGCTCTAGCCAGACTCCCCTATGCTATACCCTCAACCTATTACTACCATTATTGGTTGGGGGTACCGTGTCTCATCCCTTGACTATAACATCTTGTGGAACTCCTGTTATGTGTCTCTCAAGGAGTAGTTGAGTTTTATCTGTTCCTTAGTACCTATGTTATTCACCTAACACGTGAATAATACTACATACCCTTAAAACCCAATTTGGGTTGGCCAATCTTCTTCAAGAGTGGAACTCAAAAGTGGGATGCTGAATTAGTGGTCATTTTCCCCATCTTAACAAACTGATAAAACATCAATGTACCTCTATACTGATATTTTGTTACCTATTTACTACCTTATATTCAAACTTTTTCATTTTAAAAAACTATCATAATGGTTTATATTTCGAGTAAATAAAGTGTTCATAGTTTTCATTGCTGAAACAACATGGTCACTGCACAGGGATACAATCTCATATTCAAATTTATGATAAGTTACTGATTAGTCACGTCTACAAAATGGCTTTGACAGAACATGTCCACCTATGACTTGAACGAATATCAAAGTACATCCTATATTTTTTCACCCATTATATCTCATTAGGTTCATAAATATGGTGCAAAGCATTATAGGTCGGTAAATGTTCAACGTATTACAACACTAATGTGCCCTTATATGTCAAGTGAGTGAACTCACAAGTATTCTTATCACTTAAGTACATGAAAAAAAGTCTTAGGAACATTATTTCTAAGATCTTCCAGGGTAACTCCTATTTATTCCATACATAATTTTGAATTTCCACTAATGATTGCCACATCCATGAAGCATATACAACTAAAATGTCACCTTGTCAACTGCAAGTGCCTTAAGATGATCAAATTTCTTTCAGAATCCTGTGATCTAGAACATGGATACCTTGGGTTATTCCTACATAGTGAACATAAGAAAATTTTGTAGTCAGTATACTCTTATCAGCTCATACATCCAAGGTATTATTCAAAAACTATGTCTATTTAATGTATATCATGACCCTTAATAATATTCTGTGAAGATTAACATACATCAAATCCTTAGAAACTATAGGAATATTTGGTCCATCTGTGTTAGGATCATACTTATTTCCAGTTTCTTGACACTCAACTTGAACTAGATGAGGATGTATTTTGGATACATAAAAAACACTCTATAAGAAACTATAAATAACAATGTCAACAAAAACATGATTCCAAAATAAATAACCACTTATCCTGGTATATCTAATCATGGTTTAAAAAAAATTTGAATGTGACAGAAGATTATTTAGTTCATTTATCATATATTGAAGGTATCTCTTATAATACTTCATTTTGAATGTATATATGACATATAATAAAAATGACCTTATCATGAAAAATTCATGTCACTATGTATACCCATGTGTGCCTATTGTAATGCAAGAAACCTCATTTTTTTCTATACATGTCCACATGTGTAAATCTAAAAAACCAATATAATTAAAAAATAATAACCTCACACATCATGTGAATCGAAATGGGTGACGTACCATCAATTGTAACATGCACATAGATTAGAAATGGATTCTTCCATGGGAACTCGTAATTTCCCCCATACATGTGTAAGATACTTCTATACCCAAACTAATTATAATGTCTAACACATCCATGTATACTTTATACTATTAAAAAATAGTTAATAAATTAAAAATAAAACACACTTTCATACCACATTATAACATCCTTGAGCCTCCACACTCTCACATGGCATAAACCGGTTAGTTATGAGACCTCAACCTCATCTCCCAAAGCGATAGGGGATGATGTCTACTAGCATAGGGGGAGGTGGTGGTGTTGAGATAATTATATTAGGGATATTATAACCCTAGTTATAGAGTTATAAAATATCATAAATTCAATATAATTAATTAATTAATTATTATAATGATGAAGTAATGGAAACAATACGATACATAAGAAACTAATAATACAGCTAACTAAATACTATAATAAATAATAAATGAATATTTAAATGATGTATTGTAATGTAACTAAATTAAATGTTAGATGTTGTAAAAATAAATGACTATAAGGCTTATAAAGGACTCAAATTTCACCACTTCAAAACCCCATGTCTATCGTAAGTCCAAAATCCAGGCCATCCAGCAAGAAAAAAATGAACAATACAGTACTTTTCTATTATCCAAACCCAAATCCATATAATATTCTCATGTACCAAACAAATACCCAAATACGGTGAGTGTATTACCCAGCAGGTTGTCCCATGTATTTATAAATATAAAAAGTCTGATGACAACTGTATGAAATAATGTAGTATACTTTTTTATTTTTTAATTAAAAATTTAATTAATACCACCTCAACCTACTTCCAAAAAATTCATGTATGTATCTGAGCATATCTCACAACCATGATAACCAAAACCATACAACCAGGGAATAAAATAACTCGCCTTAATGCAATGTCAAATTGTCTCTATGAAAATCTTACTACTATTCTAATCATAATATTATATCAATTTTATTTAATCAGTACAAAAATCTGGATCAAACCTGTTATATAATAATTTCAGCAAACCATTAAGGATGATCTCGGAATATCGACATTTAAGTATAAAATTGGTTCCATTCCTTGTATATTATCATTTCTGCCTTTAATCATGGTCAGTCATGATATATCATCATTTCTGCATATGTCAATGATAAGACTGATATATATGTATTTATATATATATATAACACAACACATTTCCTAAAAACATGAATATGAAAATATCATATCATAAGGATTAGTGGTTAATTATTAAGACTACAATTCATCTATCAATAAAACATTTTATTTCTCAAATTTTTATAACCAATAACATGTCAATCATCATGTTAAACAAGAAAAGGAAAGGTTAATCTATGTCATAAAATCGCCCAAAATCCATGTCATCCTAAACAAACATTAATATATTACATAATTAAGTTATAATTAAATACCCACTCACTAAAATGGTTGCAACAATATAGGTTCAAAGACAATTCAATCCAAAGTGACCAAAATGAATAATCCAATTCATTCATTTTAATTTACTCATACACCTCATATTTTGGGGATATTTCTATAGTTCTCATAGATGAAAAATATAAAATAATAGAATTATGTTTTATTCCAACTATATTAAATTTACAATGAACATAATACTTCCAATGATAGATGCCAATGATGAAGAAGGATCAAATGATCTTAATAAGGATCTGATTCCTGCTCGCAGAAGTGGGACATCCGAAATAAGAGGAGAAGCTCCAAAATCACTTGGACTGTTAGACTAGGTCCAGAGGATGAATATCCATATGATACGAAATAAAAAATCAACCACAATACACTTATTAAGACAATATTATTTAGTATTACATGATTTGTAAATCAGTTTCATGATGTGTTAATATTTTTCAAGGATATGTTGAAAAACCAATCTTCTTGGATTATTATTTTTTCCGATCAAATATTACATGATGTGTAACATAATTACATGACATGTATTCTCTTAATGTCATGAATTATTTCAATGAAGTATAACCATCCAACATATGCTTTTAGAAACACTTTCACTTAATGAATTATAGTTACATGACATTTATCTATTCAGTAGAGGGTTTTTCATCACAGTTACCTTATAAAAACCTGAACATGGATTAATAATTATTAATATAAAAGGAAACATTGGAAAAACTTTACCTATTTACCTAAACTCAATTAATTCAAACATAAACAAAAAATGGGTACCCACATGAATCCTCTCTGGTTTTTTCATGATTCCTCAAAAACAATGTCTTCTATTATACAAATAATCATACATCAACACCATTACGTTGTTTCCCCCTATAATGACTCCTTATCCAAAGAATACACAACCACCAATGATCATATGAAAAACTAATATAGGGTTGTTCCCAAAAAAATATATAATATTACATTGATGGTCACCACATGATAAACAAAATCGATATTGATGAAGATCACCTTGAATGTAAAAAAGAATTATCTGAAATTTATAATGTTAAATAAGAATTATTACATACAAAGTGATAATGGAATGAATAAATGAATAAGTAAGTATATATTGGAACAAAATATTTCTATTGAATACATGATCATTTCATATTTGGTTTTTGAAAATATGGTCAGTAGAAATATGGTTTTTGAAAATTTGGTCACTATATTAGATAAGTAAATTCATGTCATATATTTTTATGTAATAAATTCAAAATAATATTCCTCCATATGAAAATATAATATGGAATTAAAATTTTATATATATTTTATTTATTGTGAATAAATATTAATTATATATTAAAAATATGATATGATTTTCATATAGATTGAAATTATTATTTTTATTATGTAAAGAGTATTATCATGAATGTTATTTCTTTCAAATGACAGTTTTTATAGAATTTTATGTTCTACAATAATATATATTATTTAAATATTTTAAATTATTATTTTATATGGACATACATTAAAAACATTAAAATTATAAATTTATATTATGGTATGAATACTTAATGTCAAAAACATCATTTTCCAATAAAATCAATTTTCAGTGTATTTTTTATTTTTATTTAAAAATTTACAATAAAATTCATGACTATTAATTAGAAAAAATTGCCATTATATCTAGCATGACTTTATTGTATTTTATAATGAGAAATATTATTTTTGAATAGTGAAAATTACCATTTCTACAAAAAACAGGATATTTCTAACACTATTATCATATTAGTATGTATTATAAAATAATAAAAAAATATAAGAAAAATATGTATTTTATATGTTAATTGATAATTTTAGAATCTTTTTATTAATTTATAAACTAATTTTTTACCTTTTAAAACATATCATTTATTTTTTTTAAAAATTAAAAAATTATATATTTAGAAAATAAAAATTAATTTCAAGAAGTTTTAGATATTAAAAATAAGAAATTTAATTAAAATTATGAATCATTACATACATGTTTTTATAAGAATAAAAATTATATTTAATGTTATAAATGATAAATCAAAAAGGTAAAAACTACTTGTTGTGCTATAAACCAAAATGATAAAAATGAGTAAACTAAACAATATAGTTAAAAAAATGTTTAAAAAAAATTAGTTGAATATTTTATGTGATGATTAACCATATATATTCTTCAATACATTATTTATCAATTCAATTTCCTCTTTCTTTTGTATTTAATACCGATTTATGAAAAGTTTTTCATATTTATAAAAAATGGCTTCCCATTTCACAGTTAAAAGATGATCTATACTCCTCATTTTCTCTCATAAGAATTACCTATATGATTTTCCAAAATTATTACCATATTTATTGTAAAAAATATTATAAAACATAAATGGTTATATAATTCTCATTTGTCCATCCCCAGGTGTATATATATCTTTGTAATGGATAAAATCATAAAACTTTGGTATAAGGTCCAAACCTATCTTTCAATTTTAATATTTTTTCTATATATTCTTATTTAAATTTAATTAAATTTTAATAAAATTATAAAGTTTGTATCATTTTTTACTATTATGTTATTATATTTATGTTAAAACGTTAATAATAATTCCATTTACACTAGAAAAATAGGACTTTTGTTGCGTGGACTTTCGTCCTAATGATGAAATGTGTTACATTTTCCATCACCAATATATTAAGATAGTTGTAATATATAATTTAATATATACTTATTAAATTTATCACATATTTTATATTTTAAATAATTAAAAAAATCACCTTTTCCTTTCTCTATGGAAAATAATACCATTATCCGTACATACATGTGGACAGCCTTCTTAATGGAATGATAAATTTATTTTTTTCAGATAATCATTGCCTTACATTAAAGGTCATTGGATTTTTAAGGGTAATTTATTATTTTTTATATGAATAAGGTTTTATTAATATAAATTTCATAATTTATTAATCATATAAATGGTAAAAACCCACTAAAAAGTTTACCATCCTCAATAAGCAATCTTACAGAAAAAAAGAATTTATTCATATTATGTAATTTATTTATAACTATTATTTATTCTTCTAATTCCATAACAAAAATTATATATCACTCTAATAAACAATAGATTAAACCATAATTATACTTTTATCAACACATTTCTGAAAAATCACATTATAATCATCTATTAATCATGGTATGTTCATGTTTGGGTTATTCTGACCACCCAATTTAAAACTGACATATAATAATATCATAGATGTCTATAATACCTTATTAATTGTATAATGTGATATAAAATATAAAATAATTACATTTTTTGATATGTATAGGTTAAATATATGTAATAGGTCCTAAAAAATTCGTATATTTTATCTTTAGAAAATATCTCATTTTTTATTCTCGATGATTATTTTGGTTTAATAATTTATATAATTATGTCATCAACATTACAAAAATAAATATTAAATCACAAAGTGGAAATTTCAAATCAATATTAATTTTTTACACAATAATAAAATTTTATGATATAACATGTTTTCTTTTCATTAGATATCCTCACAGTTTTCATCATGATCTCATCCTTATCACTATTCATAATTAAATACCAGATAAAAATATTATAAAAGAGATCCAAAGGTTAAAGAGAAAGGAAAACGTTCTCCAAAAAAGATTTATTAAAAATATATGGAAAGGGAACTAAGGATAAGTCCCAAATGTGCTGTACAAAGATGAATGTACACCTCACCACGTGCATCCACCTCAATCAAACAACAATAAAATAGTAGTGCCACAAATGACCACGTCGAACTGGACTCTGCAATAGCCTTCTTATAAAGGGAATCTGCCATGTGATTAGCTTCCCTATAGATATGGGTCACAACATTATATAGTTGATACACAAGTCCAAGGAAATCAATCTATACTGGCATGATCTTCCATGAAACATTTCATAAGTGGCTATGAAGGATTCCAATAGTCATGCATAAATTTGATTCCATCTATTTATTCCTATATACATTATGAAATACATATCTGATCACCTTCACCAAGGACTAGTTTTCATCTTTAATTGCAATGTTAACCCCAATAATGTTGTAGAAGCATCCCATAAAAATGAGCCTATGAGTGCGGAGGATTCCACTACAACCCCAGGGTTCGGGTTCACCCGAAGCCATCCAATTATTGTGGATTTTCGACCATTGAGGGATAGGCCATATATATCATAGGAACTCATGATCAAGTTATTTTTTACTTATTCAAGTAATACTAAGGGACCTCAGAATCAAGAAATTAGAGACATCATTTCCCATAACATTGGTCTGAATTTTTTACATAGCCATACCAAACGATGCATTTCCATGACAGCATCATAAATAGTGAGAATGTTGTTTTTAAAGGTAGTTGAATTTAGATATTTCAATATAATGTAAATGAAATCAGTTGGAGCAGCCAAAATAAAGGAATGCACTTGATTCCTACAACTAGAGGATCGAAAATATTCCATTAGCTAGGAAAAGCTGTCAAACAGAAGCCTGCAATTGAAAGTGCTTTAAACATAGTTCCAAAACCTACATCCAAATCAATAGGAGAGAAAAAAGTGATCAAAGGATTAACCAACCCCAAGATGGAGGTGAAAGAAAGGTTCTAGAGTGATACCTTCATGCTGTAATAAATAGCGCAAGGTCAATATTTTCCTCTTGGTTTTCACCAAAAAGGAAGAAATAAATAGGTGAAATTTAGGCATTTTGTAAACAAGGATCCACGAAGGAACCACAACAGAGAAATTACACATTAATCTATAAAATTCTCTTATATTAAATTTACTTTTCATACTAGGCTTCCAAACCAGTCTATTTACATCATTATTCTGATACCTATCCACTTCCAAAATTAAGTGGTCCTAATGAAACCCATGGCCACTAAAACTATACTAAAATTCAGAAAAATAAATTTTTCTTATAGATAAGGGAATTACCAGATCATCAATGATAGCATGTGATAACCTAAGATTCCACCAACAATTATGAGATGACTCCATTCAAACCAGCCACTGTCAATTCTGTAAAATCTCACCATAGGTATATCAGATGGAAGGACGAATTAATGATGTAATGTATAAATAATTTCCATTAATAAATTTAATCCCAAGTCAAAAGAACAAAAAAACCAAATAGAGATCATTGGATGTTAGGGAATTCTAGGTGAATTTTTTAAGTAGGTATCATTGAAAGACCTCAAATCCTTAATTCATATTCCTCTCATATTAATAGGTTTGATACACTCATTCCATGATATTTTGATTAGCATCATCTCCTGGTTTGAGATAGTCTAAATAAAATTAAAAATCCGACCTTGACGTTGTTAAAGAGTGTCTCTAGGGCATCAATACATAGACAAATCATAAACACGTGTGTAAGTGATCATAGAATTAAAAAGACAGACCATTTTAGCATGAGATATGGATTTACCCTTATATTTTTTTATTTAACGAATGATCTTGAGATAAATATTTTCTAGGAAACACCTCTTATTTTTACCCAAAAAGAGAGGTATTCCTTCATAAGTAAAGGGAATACCTCCACTACCGAACCCAAGTTTCCTTTTCAATCTATTCATTTGAAATGTTAACTCCTTCCAAAATATTAATAGAGTATTTCCCTAACTTATGTCTTGATTATAAGCCTCTACATAGTTCAGTAAGGTTTCCTTATAATTATTAAAATGAGGGATCGACACAAAAATATATAAAATATGAACACGAAAATAAAAAAGTAAACGCACTGGTCCTTTAATAGTAATTATGAAAATTTTCTTTTTCATAATAATGATTTTGATAAAAACAATCCATTTTTATTTAATAAATCAATTTTACAACCCATTATATTTCATAAAACATTTCATAAGAAATTTTTTAGGAAAATAAATACTCATAATGTTATAATAAAAGTAATTAGATAATCATGATTAATTTTTCTCAATGATAATAATTTTACCATTATAATGTAGTAAAAACACCACTTTAAACATAGGATTGTTATCTTATTTTGATAAATCATAACATTTCATTAAAAATCATAGTAAACATTTATAAATAATATTAGAAACATGGGATTTATTTTTCATACATCTTATAAAATAACTATTAAAAATTTGATAAACTACCTAATAAATTCTAAAATAATCTTAAGAGAATCATAATTGATTAACTTCATCTATTTTCTAATTTATCAGAGAGATATGCTAATCTCACCCATCATAATGAGATATATTTGTATCCCTAATCAACATGAGTTATTACAGGCTTATCTAATATCATAAATAATTTCTAACAATAATAGTTTAATCATAAAACAGAAAATAGTATATTTTTGTTAGCATGAACATAAAAATATCCCATGAACCCATAAGAAAAATATCTTTTTTGAAATAAATATATAAATTATATTCATACCCCTATTTGAAGGTACCTAGAACCAAATAAATTATGTTTCTTTTTTAGAAAAGATAAAATATTATAATGGATGATTATCAATAAAAAATTGTTACTCTAGTGGGAAAACCCAATTATTTTATATAATTTATAGTAGAACATTACATTCATCCTTTTGGTCAAGATATTAGATTAAAATACATAACATTCATTTTGAAAAAATTTGAATGAGAGTAAAAAAGTTATATATTATTTAATTATTAAATAATTTTGGTCTATATAAGCACATTAATTAAATTTTTTTTAAAAAATTACATTAAAATAATTTATTTAAAAATAAAGTTGAAAAAAAATTAGAATGACTGTATGAAGGTAACTTGTCACTTTCCTTGGTCAAAATCAATACAACTATAAAAAATCAGGATAAATAATAACCATATGCTAATTATTTAATTTATTAAAAATAACTATTTATAATAAATTTAATATTATTTATTATCGTCTTATATACACCTATATAATCCATTAATTTTTTTCATAAAATTCATTGTATTCAGTAGATATGTATAAAATAAAATTAGATTGTTAAATATGGATAAGGAGGTATTTATTCCATCCTATCTAGAATAATAGACAAAATATCATTTTTATAAACATGTTGTAATATTAAAATAAAAAATGATTTTTTTTTATGAAAAGTCAATTATGTTATAGTCATAAAGATGATTGGTCATACAAAATAAAGATTAAAAGTTCTATTTTTCAATGAAAATGAAGGTAAAATGTAAGTATTAATTTATTTTTGTAAATTTGTTATTATGTGATAAATATCATAAAAGATATATAAATAAACTTATATAATATATCCATGCATTTTGATGATGAAATTTAATCTACATTGCTTCATAGATATAGTAATCGACAGATATAAAAAATAAAATTTTCATTTTCCTATAGATCAAAAGGTATGTATATAGTTTTTATATTATGTTAAAAAATATAATTTTTTGATATATTTAATATATATAACAAATATAAAATAAATCAATAATTATATCCCACCATGATAGGTGGTGATGGAAAATGAATTACATCTGTTTGTTAGGTGGAAGTTCATCACATACATGAACAATGGTTTCAATTTTCAATTGATGAAAGATGATATTGTTATAGGCTATGAAAATAAGTTTATAAAATATAATTATATAAAACAAATTGTGGATAATATTTTACCATGAATGGATATAATTATAAATATATAGAAGTAGAACAAAAATGAAAATGTTTTATTAATAGGTGTGTATCCTCTTCAGAAAACCTCTTTAGGTCTATACTATCACGACCCCCTCCCACCAAAGATGCCGCTCCTGAGCTGGCAATGGTGAAAGGGAGATAATGAACCCCGAGTCCTGCCTCTAGTAGGCCTCGGGGTTGCGACTAGCACCAAGGGAATGAGTTTTCAAAAATATGGGAGGCATTACCCTTTTATTATTTAAGATCGGGAAATAGGACAAGTCAACCACCAAAAAGAAAAAGAACAACTGTATAGAAATAAACACAAACCAATCCCACATGCATGCTTAAATAGTTCTGAAACAAGGTACAAGTAAAAGAAAGCTCAAAAGTACAATACCAAGAGAAAAAAGTATAGAAAACTGTAAAAACTCCAACTGTCTGACTGGTAGGGTCCCGCACGGCCCTGGTAGTCCTCCTGGAAACCTGAAAGTAAACTTAGGGTGAGCATACAAGTATACTCAGTAGGGAAACCTAAAGCTCTCATGCACATGTGGGGATACATCCTAATGTCCCGTGATAACAATAGAAGAACCTATCAAGGAATTCTATCCACCCAACCTCACCAGCCACACTCACCAAAAACACAATCACAATAGGTAGTAGTATATAAGAACAAGAGTATTGGGCACCCCGCACCTTTTTCCCCCACTAGCTAGCTGCTCTTCCTAATGGAGAACGTCCTGACGCTACCACACTCTTCCCTCCTGCACACACCTGGGCCTCACAACCACGTATCCCGCCCGCACACACCTGGACCTCATCTCGAAGGTTCTTGGGAAATAGTAAAACCTGCCTAATGATTCTTGGTCTAAACCACCTCAATCTAAACCTACACGAAGAGTCTTGGGTGTAAGGTCGCCTCAAGCCATCATAGCCTATGGAAGAAGGAGCAGGAAGGAGCTAGTAACTAAGGGGAATACAACCTGTCCCATGAAATGGGAGTGTTCGGAACTAAGTGCTCAACATGGGTGGGGTGTGATAAAACACAAAGATACAGATATATATATATATATATATATATATATATATATATATATATATACCAAACACTCAGCCCAACCTATGGCTTCTAATCTAAGAAATGAGCATGTGCCTCGGCACTGCTACTACGAAGCATGAATATAACAAACAACCCCAACCCCATTTATGTTTTCATGTTTTAATAGAACCAGTTTATTAGTTCCTTAACTACAGGGAAACTATCCACAACTGACCAAATCTATCATTCGTAAAACATATCCCTGCCATCCATAAATCAAGTTAGGAAAACACTAAAAACACAACCAAGTCCTTCATAAAAACCAACCAACCCCATTAACTATTATTCTCATTCCATAATCATTCCCCACCATTCATTAACTTTTCCACTTTTATTTATTAATCACAACCCATAGTTCGCTCACATTCAAACCCATCCCTGCAGTCCCGCTGCCAACCACCATAACCACAACCACACCATACATCATCATCCCTTGATGTCCTTCATCACAACCCTGCTGCCCATCACTAACATAGCATTAACACCAACCCACAACCAAGACAACCACAGGCCCACTGCTCACTCTATCCACAACAACCCACAAAAACACCCCCTTCACATAAATTAACCCCAACAACACCCACCTGTTTATTATTAAAAATTAGATCAACCGGGGTGATCACACAAGGGTTCCAGATTTTCATTTAATCATCCAACATTACGTGATTAACCAATTTCCACATTCCACAATGTTACATTCACAAAACGGTCTAGAAAGATAGGGAAACATTTATTTGCACAAAAAAAGGCCCCCAACAACCGTGATTTTCAGTAGGCATAAGCCTATTCAATTCACAACAAAATATCACAAGATATACAAAAAATAAACATAACAACTTCACCATCCCTTTTCGTTAAACAGTTGTTATCTTCGTTTAATGGTTCAACCGTTTCTCATGAAAACAATAGGATACCCACACCGCATGATGCACAATTTAGAGAGATGAAGGTAAGATCCCTACCTCAACTGGTTCTGATCACAATGCTCCCCGGATCAACTTTCGGAAACATCCTTCGGCGTCCGTTGCTTCTGGAAAAACCCAGTAAAACCTCCTTTGGTGGAAGCTGGGAAGGAAAGGAAAACAGATCTAAGCTCGGAAGTTCTGCCTTGTCCTTACGATCTAGTGGCCACTGACAGATCATAAATCAGGGCTCGGACGAAGAATTTATGGAAGAAAATGAGCCTTTGAGTCTCTTGGGAGAGCTGTGCTCAGAGTAAAGTGGAGGAGAGGGGTGTGTTGAAAAGGATGAGGGGACCCCTCCTTTTATAGGCGTGAAAAACAAAAGTAAACGGCATGTACTTTATGGTACACGGCGTGTACTTGGCCATTTCATGCGGCCACCACGCGACTTCCAACACGGACTTCGATGCTGTCTGCGGCCGTTGACTGGTCAACACATGATTTGAGGGTAACGCATACGCGGGGAGGGACTAAATGGCGTGTAGTATTGGCTACAGGGCGTGTACTCCTTTATTTCACACGGTAAGGACGTAGCTCCCACACGGCACACAACCGTTGACAGGTCAACACACGGTTTTAGGGTAACGCGTACTCAGGGAGGGACTACACAGCAAGTAGTATTAGGGTACACGGTGTGTACCCATTTATTTCACATAGCAAGGACACAGCCTTCAACACGGGGTATAACTGGCGAGGGGGTATACAGCGTGTACTCACACTACATGACATGTACTTTCAAAATTCTGAATAGTGTGGGAAAAGTCCATTTTACCCTCCAGAACACTTCAAGACCCTCTTTTTAATAAAGGAATGGGTTGGAGAGGTCCGAGCCATTACATCAGATACCTCTTAAAACATTCTCTTCCCCAAGAATTCAAAAGCCAACCCAGAGGATCCCAACAAGATACCTCTTAGGGCCCTGGTTATTACAGGAACCCAACCATCAACCCTAATTATAGGTGTTAGGAATTCCTCCTCCTATGTTGAGATATTATCCGCATTAGGCGGCACTGACTCGCCTGCACGATTCTAATCACATCCTCATTAATGCATCTCGATTAAGAATCGGGTCATCCCACATCCATAAATTAGGATTTTTCAAGTCACACTGTTCCCAACACCACACAACCCACACACTGCCCGAACACGTGAGTTGGGGAAAATTCCTTTTCCCATGTCGAGATGTTATCTGCTTTAGGCGACATGGACACACCTGCATGGGTTCAATCACATCCGCATTAATGCGTCTCGATTACGGATCAGGTTTTTCCCCTTCCCCACACATCTGGACATGTTACACATTTCCAGGGAACAAGGAAACAAAACGTCTCACAACCGACAAACCAAGCACTCCATATGTCAAAGGTACAGAGTATAACATCATAACGAATCTCATAAAAACAAAGCAAACAAAAGTCAAAACAACTCCGGGTACTGAGCATGCATCTGGGCCTCTTTCTCCCAAGTGCTCTCCTCGAGGCCGCCATGCCTCCACAACACATGAACCAAGGGAATGGTTCGTCCATGGAGCACCTTCTCTTTATGATATTCAATTTTGACTGGTCGTTCCTTGAAGGTATCATCGTCTCCAATATCTAACTCTCCCCAGTCAATAACCTGAGAGTCATCGTGTAAGTACCGATGAAGCTGGAAGACGTGGAAGATGTCATGAACCTTCTCCAACTGAGGTGGTAGGGCTAGCTGATATGCCACCTCGCCGACTCGCCTCAGCACCTCAAAAGGTCCAATGAACCTAGGGGAGATCTTACTCCCCTTCCATAACCTTCACTGCCCCCGTTGAGGGGAAACTATCAAGAACACTTGATCTCCCACCTCAAACTCCAAGGGCCTCCTCCGATGATCAGCATAAGACTTTTGTCAGTCCTGAGACGCTTTCATCCTCTCATGTACAAGCTGTACTTTCTCTGTGGTTCTCTGCACTACCTCTGGCCCAATATCACCTCTCTCACCATCCTCTGCCTAGCAAATGGGTGAACGATATGGCCTTCCATACAAAGCCTGAAACCGTGCCATTACAATAGTAGAGTGGAATCTGTTGTTGGAGGCAAACTCTACTAAAGGCATTTGTCGTACACATGATCCTCCGAAATCCAGAACGCATGCTCGTAGAATGTCCTCCAACGTATGGATATTCCGCTCTGTTTTCCCATCTGTTTGGGGGTGGAAAGTAGTGTTAAGGCGTAGCTGGGTGCCAAAAGAATGTTGTAACCCCCTCCAGAATCGTGAGGTAAACCGAGTATCCCGGTCTGAGATGATAGTCTTCAAAACTCCATGAAAACACACAACCTCATCTACGTACCTATTTTCTAAGGTATTCACTAGGCCCGACTCCTTACCTGCTAAGAAGTGATCTGATTTCGTCAAACGATCCACCACCACCCAGATAGCATCATAACCACCCTGAGCTCTAGGTAGTCCCGTGACGGAGTCCATAGAGATGTCATCCCACTTCCACTCCAGGACATCGAAAGGATGAAACAAACCACTGGGAACACAATGTTCAGCCTTCACTTGCTGACACACTAGGAATTTAGCCACAAACTCTGCCACTGCTCGTTTCACCCCGGGCCACCAAAACTGTTCTCTCAGGCCTCAGTAAATTTTTGAAACTCCTGGATTTACCGCCAAGGCTGAGCTATGGAACTCATCGAGAACTCCCTCATGCATTGCCTCCATAACAAACAACCTTCCATGGAAAAGCATCTGATGTCGGCTGTCCTCTGACCATCCTTCTGGAGCGTTTCCCTGATTGACACGATCCCGCATCACTTCCGCCTTAGAGTCCCCCCATTGAGACTCTTCCACCTACTGTGACAAGGAGGACCACACAGTCATATGAAACAAACAGTCTCTAACACCCTCTACCCTTGCATCCAAGTGCAAGGTATCCAACTCTCCCATTGATTTCCAAGAATCAGGGTATTTCTGAACCACTTCCCTATGTGACTTCCTGCTCAGGGCATCGGCCACAACGTTGCCCTTACCTTCAGTGTAAGAGATCTCGAAGTCATAGTCTTGGAGAAACTTGACCCATATTTGCTACTGCAAGTTCAGGTCACGCTGGGAGAAGATATAACTTAAGTTCTTGTGATCTGAGAAGACCACAAAGCAATTCCCAAGAGGTAATGTCACCACAACTTCAATGTGAACACTACTGCTGCAAACTCCAGGTCATGGGTGGCATAGTTACGCTTGTGAGGTCACAACTGCCTAGACCCATAACAGATCACACCCTTCTTCTTCATCAGTACACTCCCCAAAACAAGGCTAGAAGAATCACAAAACACATCATACATCAACCCTTCCTCTGGTAACCGGAGTACGGGAGAACTGACCAACTTTTCCTTTAGGTAGTCGAAAGATTTCTAGCACTGCTCGCTCCATAGGAAGAGCTGGTTCTTCCTAGTCAAAGCTTTAAATGGAGTAGAAACTCGAGAAAAGTCCGAAACGAACCTACGATAGTAACCTGCTAACCCTAGGAAACTACGAACTTCTGCCACGCTCTTGGGTGCTTCCCAAGAAACAACTACCTCCACCTTCGACGGGTCTACTAAAACTCCATGCTGAGACACCACGTGCCAAAGGAAGTTCACTTCTTGTGTCAATAACTTACACTTCGAAAATTTACCATAAAGATGGTGGTGTCTAAGGACTTCCAAGACTATAGCATCCCGCCTTTTTATAACATAAACTTTCATTACATTACACAAAACTGAGGATCTTTAAGGTCTAGTGTCTTGGAAACCAGGAACATAATACATGAAAACAATATAAAAAATTCTTCTTAAACACTTGAAAGTCGTCTCCTTAAGTTCATTCTAGGTTCATTACTGCATCTCATAACCTGGGGACATACATCAAAAGAAAGGGTGAGCAGAAGGCCCAGTAAGGGAAACAAGAGGAACATTTTACATGTAAACTTGATATACTTCAATAAGGACATGAAAAGAACTTTAATGCATGAGAAAGAAATCATGAGGAATTTCATAATAAAAACAAAATTTTTCATAACTTGAAGATGTGGCTAAATCATTTAACATAGACAATCATGAACATATCACCAAGGTCCATCCCCAAGGTGTCATTTGAAAATTACCAAGGTTATTCACCAAGGTATCGTGAAAATTGTAATCTCTAGTGGTTACATCATTACCCAATGCATTGGAGCGCTATCAGGGCGCACCCTTAAATTTGCCTTTATTATCATGTGAGCCACATATATCATCATCAAACATTTCATAAATAACCCACATAGAATAAAATAAATGGGTTTCATTTCATAATCATAACGTTTTAAAAAACTGTTTTAAAGACATGATCTTTACGTCACTTTAAAACCCACAGAAAAGGAAGGTGGGTCTCATGTATGTAAATCCCAGAATTTAAAATAGAACATTTTGGTATATATGTGAATACCCTTGTAGAAATAGGATCTTTGAGTATTCACTTTATAACATAAAATAATTTTTGAGAAAAGAGAGAGGCATTTTGAAGGGAAAATTCTGCAGCATAACGGCTAAGTTTCGGGGTTTTAGAAAACATTGAAATGAGAGGGGACATGGGTCACCCACTCATAAATGATCCATAAAACAGTAGGGTGAAAGATTAAGAAGGAAATATGGACATGGTAATGAAATTTGAGGGACATACCATTTGAAATGAAAAACATGGAAGGAAAAAAGATTAGATTTCTCTTATGAAAATTCGGCAGCCTTACGGCGTCACTTAACTTCAAAAGAAAATGATTTGACAAGATCAAATAGGGTCCCTCATCATATGATCATAAGAGATCAGTATGATAGATATAGAGATAATTCCCCAACATAACAAAAGGAACTTGAAAGAATTGACATGAAAGTAGAACTTCAAAACGAGAAGGGTGAAGAACCACTTAAAAATTCGGCAGCCTAACGACGCCACTTAAAACATCAAAATACTGAATTGAAGAGATCAAATGGGGTCTCTCATCATATGAACATAAGAGTCCAGTATGATATATATAGATATCATACCCCAATATAACAAAAAGGAACTTGAAATAATTGACATGAAAGTAGAACTTCAAAACGAGAAGGGTGAAGAACCACTTAAAAATTCGGCAGCCTAACGGCGCCACTTAAAACATCAAAATACTGAATTGAAGAGATCAAATGGGGTCTCTCATCATATGAAAATAAGAGTCCAGTATGATATATATAGAGATCATACCCCAATATAACAAAAAGAAACTTGAAATAATTGACATGAAAGTAGAACTTCAAAACGAGAAGGGTGAAGAACCACTTAAAAATTCGGCAGCCTAACGGCGCCACTTAAAACATCAAAATACTGAATTGAAGAGATCAAATGGGGTCTCTCATCATATGAACATAAGATTACAGTATGATATATATAGAGATCATACCCCAATATAACAAAAAGGAACTTGAAAGACTTGAATGAAAATAGAACTTGAAAACGAGGAAGGTGAAAGAATCCCTTAAAAATTCGGCAGCCTAACGGCGCCACTTAAACATTCTTAAAACGAATTGATGAGAGCAAGGGGGGTCTCTCATCATATGAACATGAAATAGGCAGTAGGATGAATATAAAAGAACATCCTCTAACATAAGAACATGGAGTATAAAAGAAATGACATAAAAGAGATTACTTGAAAAGAAAGAGAGGGGTCGGATCCCTTACCTTAAAATGTAACTCTTAAACCTCAAAGGTTGGGACCTTGAGGGCTTGGGGGCACCTTGGGAGGACTCCTTGGGAGGTAATGAGACCAGAAATTTGTTGGGAATGAGTGGGGAGTCGAATGGATGAGAGGAGGGCTTGGTATTTATAGGGAAAGTGAGGGGACAAGACATTAATGGCCAAGGGACACCTCACATGTGCTTTTCTCAAACCCATGTGCTCTCCCTTGGCATTTATCATGGAGTTAGGCCACATGGGGCCCCCAAAACAATAATTCATCACCCTTGGCCGGCCAACCCTCAAAAGATATCATGACATCATCATGACACCATTATGATGTCATTAAACATACCGAAACCCTAAAACTGTATTTTTACTATTCACTGAAAATTCAACTTTCTCAGAAAAATCCCAAAATTTCACATTAACCAAATATCAATGCTCTGATTTCAAAAATGAAATCCATTTTATAAAAATAATTTTCTAAATATTTTTAATTTAATTTTTAAATAAAAACACAATTCATCGAAAATTCATTTTTTTCAGAAAAATCCCCAAAAATTACCTTAACATAATATCGATGCTCTGAGTTCAAAAATAAAGTCATTTTTATAAAAATAATTTTCTAATTATTTTTAATTAAATTTTTAATTAAAAAACACTATTCATCCAAAAAAACTAATACTTGAATAATAATTTATGAAACCGTTATATAACCATTTTATTGAATCACATTACTTAGTCAAAGTGCCTAGCTTATTTTAATACTTTATTTAAGTGAGATTACTAATCCATTTGGACACATTATTAATCCTAATCATAAAATCACTATTCATAATTTACTATTCATCAAAAATCAAGTTGATCTTATTAGACTCTAAATTTAGTACTGAACATAATTGCAGAAGACCATTTTTTGAAAATCATTACACATTTTTAATTATTTAGGGTTTACATAAACATATTTAAAATATCCTTTTTCTAAAATTCATCAAAAATTTGCATACTATATTTATCCGGTCATTTGAAAATTCATAAAAGAAATCGAAATTTTATTTAAAACAAAGGATTACACAAGACAGTTATGGTCTCCTTACATAGCCCCTTATCACACCAGCATAGGACCTAAGTGTAAGGTGTGCTAAGGTGAGAGAATCCGAGGGAGGCTCGGCCAACATCGCACGAGTAGTAATTTCTATCAGTTTGAACTTCTCGCGAAGGCGATCCCGTTCTAGCTTTATACGATGAAGTTCAGCTTGGGTTTGGTCCAGAGCAAAGCCCAGTGGTGCTACCTCCTTCCCAATCTCTGTTAGATGGGCTTCGATCGGCCCAAGGCTACTAGGTGTGGCCATCAAATCTTCTTTCTATAATAATTAACCAGGATTACTTAAATTTAGAGACAATAATAAAAACATTTTGTTCACGGTGGTCATATTGACCGATGGTCATATAACACTCAAAAAGCAATGGTCTCATTTTATTTATAATCATGTTTATCAAATAAAATATTTTTTTTGAGTATAAAAAAATAACACATGAAATTAGGAAACAAGATTTATTCAAAATTTCGGGTCGTTACAATCTTCCCCCCTTAAGAAATTGCGTCCTCGCAATTTTTTTAAATTGGGTTTTGAAATTTCATTGAAAGTCCCACATCGGAAAAAGAGTCAGTAACACCATTACTTTAAAAGAAAGAAAAGGAAGTACAAAGGCCACCCGAGTTAACCCACACTCGGGTTCCATGTAGGAAAACATGGACATGGAGGAAAAAAACAAAGGGTCAGTTCTGAGAGAGAGTGATAGAGAACATGATTAGGAGAAAGTTAACCATGAGAAAATCCCAAACTTATGATGTGTGTAAACGGTCTTTGATTACCTAGTAGGAAACGTAAACCAACAACATTTTTGTTTTACGTTTCTTTTCATAATTTTGAGGATTTCATTTACTACATAGAACAAAAACATAAGAAAATATACCTACCTTCAAGTAGAGTTTCATCCTATAAAAAGTCCCTACCAACACTAATCTTTTCTCCAAATGATGAGAATTCAAAAACACTTGGTCTCATAAAAGCACAAGAATCATCTTCTATAGAATCACATAATCTACAAAAGATTAACTATCTATTTCTTCTATCTTTAAACATTATCCCAAAAACAGAAAGGTTAAGGTAAAACAACTCTTCAAAAAGAAAGAATCCCATAGGAATGGAAACTACTTTTAAATCATCAAAGTTCCATGGTACTACCTAAAGTTCATCATAGACCATTACATAAATAACAGTCCTTAAAATTCCTCAAAACAAACAAAACTAAGATTGAAACCCAAATACAAGAAGGATTTGATAACATAGTCTTCCAAAACAACTTCATTGTTCATCTCCAGACAACATCAACCACTCCTAACATCTTATAAAAAAAGTAGCTAACCTAAACATATTTTACCCAAGATAGGTTAGTCATTCCCATAAGTAAACTAAATTACTATAAGTTCACCTTAAATTCATCAATTCTTCAAAATATAAGTCAACCTTACTCCTCAATGAAAATACCATAGTAATCTATTTACCTCGATCAAATATGGTTCCCAAAATAATGAACGTCTTCCAAAATAATAATCATATTTTAATCCCCTAATCATCCCTGTCATATTAATACGAAAATCGTCGCATTTCCTATCACATTGGTTTTCGGAACATGTTCTTCCATTTCCCACCATTAACTAAGAAGAGAAAGCATAACTAGGGGCTTAAGTACTTAGCTAATAATCATTAAAAGGAACTGAAAGCATATAAGGATAACTTGTATATGAAAGGTATACCCTAACTTGTGATCTCCTAGGTTCCCATCTAGGTTATGAATGATCATATATTCTTATGTGAACCTTTATTTTATTTTATCTTCGTTCCTTTAACAATGGTTCATACCAAGCTTATGAATTTACCAAAGCATATCCCCCGGGAGTGTCGTAACCAAGAGTGCAGCAAGGCCCGTTGTCGTGTACCAGTTCCCGTTCAAGTCTAGCTCAAAGCGGTGTTTTCGGGTTTTACCCCTATGTACATCTGTGCCAGAGCCACCTCTACCTGCTCGTATCCAGACAGGGATGTATTTTCTTGGCAACCCCTTACTCAATACTCACCAAAATAACAGGAAGATTTCCTATATTAAAATTTTCTATAGGGTTCTTCCTAGAGTTTTCATATCTTAATTTCCACAAATAACTAAACCATCCTTTGATACCAACTATAGCATCCCGCCTTTTTATAACATAAACTTTCATTACATTACACAAAACTGAGGATCTTTAAGGTCTAGTGTCTTGGAAACCAGGAACATAATACATGAAAACAATATAAAAAATTCTTCTTAAACACTTGAAAGCCGTCTCCTTAAGTTCATTCTAGGTTCATTACTGCATCTCATAACCTGGGGACATACATCAAAAGAAAGGGTGAGCAGAAGGCCCAGTAAGGGAAACAAGAGGAACATTTTACATGTAAACTTGATATACTTCAATAAGGACATGAAAAGAACTTTAATTCATGAGAAAGAAATCATGAGGAATTTCATAATAAAAACAAAATTTTTCATAACTTGAAGATGTGGCTACATCATTTAACATAGACAATCATGAACATATCACCAAGGTCCATCCCCAAGGTGTCATTTGAAAATTACCAAGGTTATTCACCAAGGTATCGTGAAAATTGTAATCTCTAGTGGTTACATCATTACCCAATGCATTGGAGCGCTATCAGGGCGCACCCTTAAATTTGCCTTTATTATCATGTGAGCCACATATATCATCATCAAACATTTCATAAATAACCCACATAGCATAAAATAAATGGGTTTCATTTCATAATCATAACGTTTTAAAAAACTGTTTTAAAGACATGATCTTTACGTCACTTTAAAACCCACAGAAAAGGAAGGTGGGTCTCATGTATGTAAATCCCAGAATTTAAAATAGAACATTTTGGTATATATGTGAATACCCTTGTAGAAATAGGATCTTTGAGTATTCACTTTATAACATAAAATAATTTTTGAGAAAAGAGAGAGGCATTTTGAAGGGAAAATTCTGCAGCATAACGGCTAAGTTTCGGGGTTTTAGAAAACATTGAAATGAGAGGGGACATGGGTCACCCACTCATAAATGATCCATAAAACAGTAGGGTGAAAGATTAAGAAGGAAATATGGACATGGTAATGAAATTTGAGGGACATACCATTTGAAATGAAAAACATGGAAGGAAAAAAGATTAGATTTCTCTTATGAAAATTCGGCATCCTTACGGCGTCACTTAACTTCAAAAGAAAATGATTTGACAAGATCAAATAGGGTCCCTCATCATATGATCATAAGAGATCAGTATGATAGATATAGAGATAATTCCCCAACATAACAAAAGGAACTTGAAAGAATTGACATGAAAGTAGAACTTCAAAACGAGAAGGGTGAAGAACCACTTAAAAATTCGGCAGCCTAACGACGCCACTTAAAACATCAAAATACTGAATTGAAGAGATCAAATGGGGTATCTCATCATATGAACATAAGAGTCCAGTATGATATATATAGATATCATACCCCAATATAACAAAAAGGAACTTGAAATAATTGACATGAAAGTAGAACTTCAAAACGAGAAGGGTGAAGAACCACTTAAAAATTCGGCAGCCTAACGGCGCCACTTAAAACATCAAAATACTGAATTGAAGAGATCAAATGGGGTCTCTCATCATATGAACATAAGAGTCCAGTATGATATATATAGAGATCATACCCCAATATAACAAAAAGGAACTTGAAATAATTGACATGAAAGTAGAACTTCAAAACGAGAAGGGTGAAGAACCACTTAAAAATTCGGCAGCCTAACGGCGCCACTTAAAACATCAAAATACTGAATTGAAGAGATCAAATGGGGTCTCTCATCATATGAACATAATATTCCAGTATGATATATATAGAGATCATACCCCAATATAACAAAAAGGAACTTGAAAGACTTGAATGAAAATAGAACTTGAAAACGAGGAAGGTGAAAGAATCCCTTAAAAATTCGGCAGCCTAACGGCGCCACTTAAACATTCTTAAAACGAATTGATGAGAGCAAGGGGGGTCTCTCATCATATGAACATGAAATAGGCAGTAGGATGAATATAAAAGAACATCCTCTAACATAAGAACATGGAGTATAAAAGAAATGACATAAAAGAGATTACTTGAAAAGAAAGAGAGGGGTCGGATCCCTTACCTTAAAATATAACTCTTAAACCTCAAAGGTTGGGACCTTGAGGGCTTGGGGGCACCTTGGGAGGACTCCTTGGGAGGTAATGAGACCAGAAATTTGTTGGGAATGAGTGGGGAGTCGAATGGATGAGAGGAGGGCTTGGTATTTATAGGGAAAGTGAGGGGACAAGACATTAATGGCCAAGGGACACCTCACATGTGCTTTTCTCAAACCCATGTGCTCTCCCTTGGCATTTATCATGGAGTTAGGCCACATGGGGCCCCCAAAACAATAATTCATCACCCTTGGCCGGCCAACCCTCAAAAGATATCATGACATCATCATGACACCATTATGATGTCATTAAACATACCGAAACCCTAAAACTGTATTTTTACTATTCACTGAAAATTCAACTTTCTCAGAAAAATCCCAAAATTTCACATTAACCAAATATCAATGCTCTGATTTCAAAAATGAAATCCATTTTATAAAAATAATTTTCTAAATATTTTTAATTTAATTTTTAAATAAAAACACAATTCATCGAAAATTTATTTTTTTCAGAAAAATCCCCAAAAATTACCTTAACATAATATCGATGCTCTGAGTTCAAAAATAAAGTCATTTTTATAAAAATAATTTTCTAATTATTTTTAATTAAATTTTTAATTAAAAAACACTATTCATCCAAAAAAACTAATACTTGAATAATAATTTATGAAACCGTTATTTAACCATTTTATTGAATCACATTACTTAATCAAAGTGCCTAGCTTATTTTAATACATTATTTAAGTGAGATTACTAATCCATTTGGACACATTATTAATCCTAATCATAAAATCACTATTCATAATTTACTATTCATCAAAAATCAAGTTGATCTTATTAGACTCTAAATTTAGTACTGAACATAATTGCAGAAGACCATTTTTTGAAAATCATTACACATTTTTAATTATTTAGGGTTTACATAAACATATTTAAAATATCCTTTTTCTAAAATTCATCAAAAATTTGCATACTATATTTATCCGGTCATTTGAAAATTCATAAAAGAAATCGAAATTTTATTTAAAACAAAGGATTACACAAGACAGTTATGGTCTCCTTACATAGCCCCTTATCACACCAGCATAGGACCTAAGTGTAAGGTGTGCTAAGGTGAGAGAATCCGAGGGAGGCTCAGCCAACATCGCACGAGTAGTAATTTCTATCAGTTTGAACTTCTCGCAAAGGCGATCCCGTTCTAGCTTTATACGATGAAGTTCAGCTTGGGTTTGGTCCAGAGCAAAGCCCAGTGGTGCTACCTCCTTCCCAATCTCTGTTAGATGGGCTTCGATCGGCCCAAGGCTACTAGGTGTGGCCATCAAATCTTCTTTCTATAATAATTAACCAGGATTACTTAAATTTAGAGACAATAATAAAAACATTTTGTTCACGGTGGTCATATTGACCGATGGTCATATAACACTCAAAAAGCAATGGTCTCATTTTATTTATAATCATGTTTATCAAATAAAATATTTTTTTTGAGTATAAAAAAATAACACATGAAATTAGGAAACAAGATTTATTCAAAATTTCGGGTCGTTACAAAGACTGCCCTGAGATGCTCAACGTGATCCTCATTTGTTCTTTAGTAGATCGGGATGTCATCGATAAAAACAACGACGAACCGGTCCAGAAACTCTCGGAAGACAAAGTTCATAAGTCCCATGAACACAGCTGGTGCATTCCTAACTCCAAACGGCATCACTACAAACCCGAAGTGCCCATACCTGCACCTGAAATCCGTCTTCGAGATGTCACTTTCCTTCACCCTCAGCTGATGATATACCGGTCGTAGATCAATCTTAGAAAACTAACATGCTCCCCTCAGCTGGTCGAAGAGATCATCTATCCTTGGAAGGGGGTAATAGTTCTTGACTGGTACCTGGTTCAACCTTCGGTAGTCTATGTATAGCATGATACCACCATCGGACTTCTTTACAAAAAAAACTGGAGCACCCCACGGCATCATGCTAGGTCGAAAAAAACCATTCTCCATCAGATCGTCAATCTGAATTCGCAAATCCCACAACTCCGAAGGTGCCATCCGATAAAGGGCCATCGAAATCGGATGGTCACCAGGCTGTAAGTCTATCCCAAACTCAACGTCACATCGGGGGGGTAGAGTCACAACCTCCTCGGGAAAAACATCGAGGAACTCCCCAACAACCTCTGGGACATCTACCATCTCTGTATTAGCTGGAACCACTGATAACCCTCCTAACAAAGAAAGGTGAGGCTCCGCACACGGAATTCCCACCTAATAGCTCCTCTCACCAACTAAAGCTACACACTGCCCGTCCACATCGAATAACATGACTCTTCTCCGAAAGCAGTCGATAATGGCACTAATAGAAAACAACCAATCGATCCTTCGATGACATCGTATGGCTGCATCTGTAGCAAATGAATATCCCCACTAGATCGATGTGGTCCCAACGGCATCCCAAATCCCCAGCGAACACAAGATACGCTGGTCTGGCCTCCAACTAGTGTACTTAGCACTAGTGGTATGGAATGTCTCTCTATTTCTAGTCCCAAAGCATGGGCTAGACCAGGTGCAACAAAGGAGTGTGAAGCTCCTGAATCAAAAAAAGCATAAATGAGAGTGCTGAACAAACAAATCGTACCTCACACCACCTCTGGTCCTGCTGGAGTTGCCAACTCTACTGCGTACAACTATCCACGCCTAGCTCCTATGCCTCTCTGATGTCGTCCACCTCCCCGACCATGCCCTGGTCGAGGTCCCTGAGGATTACCCTGAGGTCGGCCTCCTCCCGCAATGTCTTCCCTCGGAGGAGCATGGTCCTACTGTTGCTGGAAGGGCCTCGCCGGCAACTGGTGCTCCTGAGGTGGCCACTGAACATGCCCACCTCCACCGTACTAAGCTCGGGACGGGCACTGACTCTGAACGTGTCCGAAACCTCCACAAGAAAAACAATTCGGTCCTGGGCTCGTGGAAAAGGGACGAGGACATGAATATCTGAACTGGAACGGCTGGGGCCTGCTCCCCACTGGCCTGAACCTGGAAGGTCCCATCGCAGGAGACCTGCTACTGACTGCCTTCCCCTTCGATGAACCTGGATGAAACCCCTCACGTGGTGCACCTCCTAGTCACTGCATCCTCTCTATAACCTCTGCCTTCTTCTGTACTGCCAAGTACGTTGAAAGGGTGAAGAGGGTGACAACATACTGTAGCGAAGGACGAAGCGTCTCCTCCAAACGTCTCACCCGAGACTCCTCATTCGGAAAGTTATCTAGAGCAAAGCGTAGGAGATAATTGAACTTGATCCCCAACTCTCGTACAGACATACTCCCCTACTAGAGGGAGAGTAACTCCTGTGGATTCTCTGCCTTGATCATGGAAGAAAGGAATTCCTCTCAGAATTCCTTCTCAAAGTCATCCCATGGAACCTCTGCCTCTATCCTCTCTCGGAGGTAGAGTGTCCACCACTGTCATGTCGCACCTCTCAGATGATTGACTTCTAGGGGAACCCAGTACTCGCTCGGAGCACGGATCAAGGTAAAAGTGATCCCTAGCTCCTCAAGCCACCCCTCTGTCTCTGTATCCGAAGTACTACCCTCGTATTTCTTGAGGGTCGGCTGCTGGAAAGAACGGGGAGTCTTCTGCCACAAGCTATCTTCCTCCTCTCAGTCAATCCTCATCTGATCGCCCACCTGGATCTACAGGGCCTCGGCCATCTAAGTCACCTGGGGGCGATGTCCAGGTGCCATAGCTGTACAGTAAATAAATATCGCCTAAGCCCAAGTAGCAAGGAAATTTTACAGTGTTTTATTTTATCATTTTATTAAATTTCATTCCCAGAACACCCAAATCAAGTAAAACACAATCATGATGATGCATGTAACTTCCCTAGGTTCTCTACCCTGCAATCAATGTAGTCTCACTTGGTCATTCAGTAGGCTCAGATTCCATGCATCGGATCATAGGGGGCCCTAAAATCATGTGTCCTAGCCGGTCTTCCCTTGCCTATGTCATGCACCAAGATTAACAAACATTGTTTCCCTACCATCCCATGCAATCCTCACTCTGCCTAAATCCAGACTCCATACTATCCCTCAACCATCACCTCTGATACCATTCTGTCACGACCCCCTCCCACCAAAGATGCCCCTCCTGAGCTGGTAATGGTGAAAGGGAGATAATGATCCCCGAGTCCCACCTCTAGTAGGCCCCGGGGTGGCGACTAGCACCAAGGGTATGAGTTTTCACAAATATGGGAGGCATTACCCTTTTTATTATTTCAGATCGGTAAATAGGACAAGTAAACCACCAAAAAGAAAAAGAACAAGTGTATAGAAATAAACCAAAACCAATCTAACATGCATGTTTAAATAGTTCGGAAACAAGGTACAAGTACAAGAAAGCTCAAAAGTACAATACCAAAAGAAACAAGTACAGCAAACTACAACAACTCCAATTGTCCGACTAGTAGGGTCCCTGCACGTCCCTAGTAGTCCTCCTGGAAACCTGAATGTAAATTTAGGGTGAGCATACAAGTATACTCAGTAGGAAACCTAAAACTCTCGTGTACAAGTGGGGATACATCCAAATGTCCCGTGAGAACAATAGAAGAACCTAACAAGGAATTCTATCCACCCAACCTCACCAGCCACACTCACCAAAAACACAATCACAACAGGTAGTAGTATATAAGAACAAGATTATTGGGTACCCCACACCTTTTCCCCCCACTAGCTAGCTGCTCTTCCTAACGACGAACGTCCTGACGCTACCACACTCTTCCCGCCCGCACACACCTGGGCCTCACAACCACGTATCCTGCCCACACACACCTGGGACTCAATACCACATATCCCACCCGCACACACCTGGGCCTCACAACCACGTATCCCACCTGCACACACTTGGGCCTCACAACCATGTATCTTGTCCGCACACACCCGGGCCTCATCTCGAAGGTTCTTGGGTAATAGTAAAACCTGCCTGAACAGTCTTGGGCTAAACCACCTTAATTGAAACCTACCCGAAAAGTCTTGGGTGCAAGGTCGCCTCATTCCATCACAGCCTAGGGAAGAATGAGCATGAAGGAGCTAGTAACTAAGGGGAAAACACCCCCTCCCATGAAATGGGAGTGTTCGGCACTAAGTGCTCAACATAGGTGGTGTGCAATAAAACACAAAGATACAGATATATAAATATATATATACCAAACACTCATCCCAACCTATGGCTTCTAATCTAAGAACTGAGCACGTGCCTCGGCACTGCTACTACGAAGAATGCATATAACAAACATCCCCAACCCCATTTATGTTTTCATGTTTCAATAGAATCAGTTTGTTAGTTCCTTAACTACTGGGAAACTATCCACAACTAACCACATTAATCATTCATAAAACATATCCCTATCATCCATAAATCAAGTTAGGAAAACACAAGAAACACCACCAAGTCCTTCTTATAAACAAACCGACCCCATTAACTATTATTCACATTCCACAATCATGCCCCACAGTTCATTAACTGTTCCACTTTTATTTATTAATCGCAACCCATAGTTCGCTCACATTCAAACCCATCCCTACATCCCCGCTGCCAACCACCATAACCACAACCACACCATACATCATCATCTCTTGATGTTGTTCATCATATCCCCACTTCCCATCACTAACATAGCATTCACACCAACCCATAACCAAGCCAACCGCAGCCCCACTTCTCACACGATCCACAAAAACCCAAAAAACACCCCCTTTACATAAATTAAACTCAATAGCACCGACATGTTTGTTATTCCAAATTAGTTCAACCGGGGTGATCACACAAGGGTTCCAGATTTTCATTTAATCAGCCAACTTTATGTGATTAACTAATTTCCACATTCCACAAAGTTCCACTCACAAAACAGTCTAGAAAGATAGGGCAACATTTAATTGTGAAAGCAAAGGCCCCCAACGACTGTGATTTTCAGTAGGCATAAGCCTATTCAATTCCCAACATAATATCACAGGATATACAAAAAATAAACATCACATCTTCACTGTCCCCATTCTTTATCCTGTTATTATCTTCATTTAATGGTTCAACCATTTCTAATGAAAACAAGAGGATACCCACCCCGCATGATGCACAATTTAGAGAGACAAAGGTATGATCCCTACCTCAATAGGCTCTGATCACAATGCTCCTCCGGATCAACTTTAGGAAACATCCGCCGGCGTCCGTTGATTCAGGAAAAACCCAGAAAAACCTCCTTGGGTGGAAGCTGGGAAGGAAAGGACAACAGATCCAAGCTCAGAAGTTCTGCCTCATCATTACAATCCCATGGCCGCTGACGGATCGTAAATCGGGGCTTGGACTAAGATGTTATGGAAGAAAATGAGCCTTTGATTCTCTTGGGAGAGCTCTACTCAGAGGAAAGGGGAGGAGAGGGGTGTGTTGGAAAGGAGGAGGGGACCCCTCCTTTTATAGGCGTGAAAAACAAAAGTACACGGCGTGTACTTTATGTTAAATGGCATGTACTTGGACATTTCATGCGGCCACCACCAGGCTTCCAACATGGCCTTCAACGCGGTATGCGGCCGTTGACTGGTCAACACACGGTTTGAGGGTAACATGTATTCGGGGAGGGACTACACGGCGTGTATTATTGGATACACTGTGTGTACACATTTATTTCACACGATAAGGACACGGCTCCCACATGGCACATGGTCGTTGACTGGTCAACACACGGTTTGAGGGTAATGTGTACTCAGGGAGGGACTACACGGTGTGTAGTATTGGGGTACACAGCGTGTACCCATTTATTTCACACGGCAAGGACACGACCTTCAACATGGGGTATACCCGACGAGGGGTTACACGACGTGTACTCACACTACATGGCGTGTAGTTTCAAAATTCTGAAAAATGAGGGAAAAGTCCATTTTACCCTCCAGAACACTTCGAGGCCCTCTTTTTGAAAAAGGAATGGGCCAGAGAGGTCCGGGCCATTACCTATATGTAAAGCCTAAATATTAACATTTTTATATTAAATATTATCATAGAGGATATAAATAAGGATGTTATTAATGGATTTGGGTAGGGAATGGATGTGATTAAATGGACTCGATATCTGTATAAAAGAGGAGAGGGGGTGTATTCATAAGTGTTAGAAGACACACTAGGAATATTTGAAATAACTTAAATATGGAAATTTATTAGTTAAGAAAATTAAAAAATAAAACATTTATGAATAAAAAGGAGTATAACATCAAAATAATACATGATAATATTATTTAGATGTTTTTTTGTAATTTTAGACATTTCTATTTCATTGTAATTATGGGTAAATCAATTTTTAGCTTAAAATTGTTAATATATTTTTACTATTTTATTATTATTTATGATAAAAAAAATATACATTATTATTACCTAAAAATAATTATTCAAATTAATGATATATAATCTATATTATCAAATTTAATTAACAAATTTTTTAGAATTTAACAATAAATAAATGCCTAAACAAGCATTGAAAAAAATGTTTCATAGAAAAAGGCTATTTAACTACGAATTTCTCTACATATAATTAATTTATAATATTGATTAAAATAAATGTAATTTTATTTTTTAAATAAAAATAAATTTAAAAAATATAAAAAATAATTAAATATGGAATGTGACATTATTTATATTTGAGAATTTTAAATTATAAATTAAAATATATATTTTTCAGTATTCATTGGAAAGTAAAACTATTGAATGAATTCTCATGAATTCAGCCTTATCTAAATTTCAAATTTTTGAATAAAAATGATTTTCATTTATCCATTTGAAATTAATCTAAATTTTCAATCTTGCATTAATCAAAAACCATAAATTTCATTAAGACCCATTTTTTCTAAAATATTCATTTTCTATTAACTATTATATTATGTAATGTTATTATAATTAATATATCAATATAATAAAATATTCAATATAAATTAGGAGTTAAATATATATAAAAATAACCTTAACTTGGTTGTTACATCGTTACCAAAATTTTCAAATTGTGTTTTAATATTTTCATTTAATAGTTACAAAATTGTGGTTATTTTTCCTTATTATAATTTTGTTATCCCCAAGGCACTTCATAAATATTATTTTGTTTCAACAAAACCACACTTGGTAAATGAACTTATTCTAAAATTATTATTATTTTCTATAAAGAATATGTATTGGATTTTTCATATAAGAAATTTTTTATTTTAATAAACCTACTTCAATGATAACAACAAGAGTTTTATATGAAAATTATTTTCTTAACAATGAATCATGAATTTTATTCCAAATATGAGATATACAAGGAATAATTTATACATGTAATGAAACAATTCTAATGTTATATAAATTCAATATTGTCTAGTTTACCATTTATCAAGAATCACTTTTTTCCAAAACAAATAACACTTGTCCATGGATACAAATTAATGAAAAAATATATCTTTCTTAAAATAATGACATTTTCTCCAATTATATGAATAATGGTTATATGTACTATATGTTTTACTTTAGTACTAATGAATCAACATCACCTTCTCAACCATTTTCCACCACTTATTATCAAAAATTTATTAATTACCTACCTACATCCCACAAACCCGGAGATCGATACTACTTTCCATTAAATACATTAAAAGGTCCTTTATATATAATAGAAAGAAAGATATCATGGTATGAATACTCATCCAATTAAGGATATTGATTCAAAATTCCTTGATAATTTATTGAACAGTCTTGAAGAATATAATATAATTATTGAATTATTTTCTATAAATATACATAAAATTTATTAGAAAAAGATGTGGTGAAATATATTTTAGTGCCCAATGAGATCATATGATATTTCTATATATTATAAGGAAATCTGGGATCAGAGTATGATAAAATTATATTAGGGAATCAATATAATATTTTTATCTTCTTAACATAAATTTTAAAATGTTGTTATAGAGTCATCTTATCTTGAATGGAAAAAATAATAAGATTTAGTTATCCGGTCAAAAATTACCAAAATCTCATTTTTACCTAGAGATTATTTTTGTAACCCACCAATTACCAAATGATTTATTCTCCAATTTCCATTATTTTAAAAGAAATATCTGAAAAATAATCTTTGGTAAATATCTTTAATCCATTAGTACTTGAATTTTCAAGCATCCCATAGGAAAATAAACAATATCATTCTTTATTACTTCTTAGTAGAAATGTTCCTCATGTTATCAATATATATTTTGAAGATGGGATGAATTAAAAAAAGAGATCAATGAGACATTATCTATAATTATTTCATAAATTGGGACTTAAATGAAACATATAACCTATTTCTAAATCCCAAAACATATTCTTTTTCAATATTGAATGCAAGAAACTTACCTTTCTTAACCATAACTAACATCCCCTATTACTCATGGAATTCTTTCCCAACAAACATAATCCAATCTATCAAGGAGGATTATACTGACACATGAAACAAAATAAATGGAATTCCTATAAGTATTATATTTAATCATAAATTATCTAAAACATTAACAAATGTATAATTTTCTAGATGTATCCATGTTATTGATTAATTTTATTTTCAGTATAATGTATTAGCTACTCAGTTTTACCATCTAGGATGTTAATGAATTTTTCAGTCATAATATATAATAAAATACATCTTTCCCATATTTCCTAATATTAAATATTAATTATTGATTATATAATATATTTTTAACATCCCAAGTTCTATGAATGAGACACTATGTTAAATAGTGTATATGATACGCTAAATGGAGCTGAAACGAACAACTATTTTTTATTATTTAAATGATACTCTTATAAAATATTTTTTGGAAGGTTAATAGTGAATATTATCAACTAAATTATGAAAATATACTTTAAATGTGTTTAAATATTTATTCATTATTTATCAAATTTATTATAAATGGAAATGAAAACAAATTGAATATAAAGGATGTATTTTAATGAAATATTATTTAAAAGAGTAATTGTGTTTATAAAATCATATCACACTTTATGGAAAATTATAATGAGAAATATATGTTATATATTAAATATAATGTTTTTAAGGAATCATATATGTTTCTACATATGATATAAAAAAATTAAATTTTCGGATAAAATAAGAATTTTTCAAAAAAAAATACAGTTTTACCGCCTTTTGATTCTGATCCATTTTTAAATATTTTTTTTGAAAATTTTATAAGTTATATATGAAATAATAATCTTCTTATTAGGAATCATGACATAAAAATTTACATGGGGTGAAATTTTGTTATTTTTCTGATGAAATTCATATTTTAATGAATAGTGACTAATATTGCATTTTAATTCAAAAATTCGATTCTGTCTAATATATTTATGTATATATATTATAATTTTAATTGAAATTAAATTGAAATTTTATTATGTTTTTATCATTTAATCCAATTTTATAAGAGAAAGTAATTTCACTTTTAAATTTGATATAAACAAATGTCAATTTTTTAATTGTTTTACCTTAAAAAATATGCTTTATGATTTTGAAAAAAAGAAATAATATTAAATTACTTAGTGAAACTTCTATGTTTATAATTATGAAAAATGGATTCCATATATGAAATCATTGGGTTCAAATTATTTAAATATGTTTCTTTTATTTTTTGAAATTATGAATAGTAACATCAGTAATTTTTTTATTTTTCTATGATTAAAGGGTAAAGCAGATAAATAATGGTATAAAATAATATAAAAATAATATAAAAATATCGAATCAAGTTTCTGAATATTATTGGATGAGATATTTCTGGTCATGAGAATCTTTGAGTCGATTTGAGGACCCCATGGACCCATATGGGTGTGATAACGATCTTTCATAATAATTAGTTTAAAGAAAAGATATATATAACATAAACATGTATCTTATTACTATAAAAGTTTTAATATAATGTCATATAAATAATAATTATGATGATAAATATTCATTGGAAACATAAATATATTTCCTAAATTATGGAATTTTATTTAAATTTTTAGACGTTATATAAATAAATTTATTTGACACGATGTTGATGTAGTGATTACCTTACTAAAGAAATATTAAAATAAATGACATTACAAATATTAAAATATTTGAAAATTGAAATTTTTTAATACATGAAATAATTTTATGGCTAAATATGATATGTTATATTTTATTTAATAATTTTTTATAATCAATAATGTTTTAATAGCTTTATCAAAAAATAATTACTAAATACTATTAAAATTGACATATATGGGTTTTTAAAACAATTTATATTTTATTAAATGATATATTAGTCATAAAAATATATTATTCAGAAACTTTACTTATATAATGTTTAAAATGTAATTAAATATCATTTTTAGGTTCATTTTTATCTTTATATTAACTATATTGAACATTTATTGTAAAAATGCACAAAGACATGGTAAGAGTTAATTTATTTACCTATGGGTTAAAAGCCAAAAGCTAAGGTTGTATTTGTTACTAAAACATGTGTAAAATCAATTTTTTGAGATGATTTCTATCAATCCACATATATTCATTGAAATATATAATTATTTAGATATTATTATTTGAAAATAAATTTATAATAAAGCAATATTTCAAGACTTTCCTAAAATGCCCCTTCTCCTGCTTATAAAAGGTAACATCCTCTACCCTCTTACTAACACCTCTAAAGCCCCTTGTATTGTCAAAATTATGTTACCATAAGCTTAAAATATCCCTCCATTCTTCAAATAATACTTACCATGAGAATAGGGAAAATCAAGAAAGCCTTTTGGCTCAAATCAAAATAAGTTAAACAATTTAGAGGTAGCATCTTCTCTGAAGTTCCTTTCCATCATTTTTTGTATTCAATCAATAATATCTTTTTATTCTATGATTAAATGAAAAAAATGTATCATAAATAAACTTTTATGTTTTTATGATATAGAATTTAAACACACTTACACACACCTTTATCTAATGGATACAAATATGTTGTTTATGTGTGCGATGAACTACTGCCTCATGAAACGATGATTGTTCAATTTTCTTCTAGAACCACTCATGGTGGAAATTATGATGGAACTGTATTTATATATGATATCTATTATATTTATATAGTCTCTATTCTTATGGAATTATATATACAATATACCATTATGATTACCATAATGTGTAAATATGATAATTTTATTTGAGGAAGTGTGGACTACTGCCTACTAAAACTGATATGACTCATTCACTCCATATATAAAACACATAAAGAATGGTTTTAATGAACGTTTTTAACATATATAACATATTTATTATATTTTAATAATAATATACCTATGTATAATTTAGTTCTCATTCCTTAAATATGAAAATTAAATGAATGTAGCATTCGTACGTACATATAGTCTGACATCTCGTTGAATGGTGCATTTCATTTTTTTATCTGAAAATGTTATAGACTATTAAAAATAAATATTCTATAAATATTAGAAATATTTAATTCATTAGTTAAATTATTTGTATTTATTAATTTTGACCACATGGACATCTTATAACCAAACAATTTCATTTTCAACTCAAGTATTGAATATTGAGAAAATGACTGATATGCCTTAAATAAATATATAATTTTAATGACATGGTAATAAGTGATATAAAAAGAATTCTAAAATTACCAAAGGTTAACATGAATTAATAAATTGACATAACTTTTTTATTCAAGAACAAAATGATTGTACGTGATGAGTTAGACTCATGGTAAGGGAAATTCGAATCTCAATTTCCAATCATTGGGGTTTACACATACTTCGTTGATTTTGATATACCAAGATTATGTGTGGAATAACTATTTATTTATTTATGTTATAATTTTAAATTATATTTTTGTGGATATATTATTTCTTCACATAATCACTCCATTGATAAATATTCATGTCAATTATACAAACTTTGTAAGGAAAATATTAACTCAATCTCATTTTATTGGGCTACATATCCATGTCATTGGTTTTGTTCATTCATGAATATATGTGAATGTCATATGATTATTTTAAATTTAATATCTGGTTATATTTCATATATTTATATTTTCTAAACTAAATTATGTCATATATTTTTCCTTAGTCTAAGGATATAATCTTTTTAAGGGATTTTGTCTCAATTAATATTCCATTAAGACTTATTCGTTATTATGTACAAATTAACTTTTATATGTTGTATATACTACTTATTGATATTGTAAATTAAGAATATCCTTATTCTCATGATATTGTATATTTTTTTAATTTTATTCATTGATTATTTTTATACATGTATTCTTTCAAGTGGTAATGGACGTTTTATCAAAAACATCATTTTAAATATTTTAAACATTTATTCTTCTAAAAAATTTTCAATAACAATCATTTATTCAAAATGGTTTAAATGATTTATTTATAGGGACATTATTGTCTTTTAATATTAATTCCATTGAATTTTTCAATATAGTGTGGGAAATTTTGATTCAAGAATTTTATTTTTATTTTTTTCAAATATGTTTCTTAATTGGCTAGATTATGTCAATATATCAAAATGATATCTTTTTAATGAAAATGTGGAAACTGTATTTTTCTTTTAAGATGATATTATGTTTTATTTTTTGTTACTGTTCCTTGTCATTGATTTTGTATATGGTTCGTTCCATGATAAACTGAGGGTAGGTGAACACGTGATAGCTCTCCAATGCATTGGGTAATCTAACAGAGGAAAATGATAATGTTTCTGTGAAAATATTTAAGGATTATACAATGATGGGTATTAGAAATGAAACTATGAAGGTCACTCCCAATGTAGATGTGAAAGATACAATGTTTTTATGATATGGACTCCACTAGTTACCTTTATGATTTATGATATATACGAAGTTTTGTAAGAATATTATGATTACATGATGTATGATATGTATTTTAGGCTTTATAAGTGAAAAGTATGATTTTGGGAATATGTTTACATGGGTTTTAAATATTCCTAGACTAACAATTTTTTACATTGTTTTATATTCCTTACTATGATTTTTATTCTCATCTTAGGTTTTTGAAATGTATTCTATAGTGTATAAGGATGGGTATAAGAAATAAATAAGTCAAGAAATTTTTTTTCAAGAAAATGAAATCATTTTTTGTATAAAAGGATTACATTGGTGGTAAAAGTGGATACTGAGTGTAACTATCTAAATATAATGTTTGGGTCTATTATATAACAATAATGTCTTAATTATCTAAAATTCTAAACCAAAGAATATTCTCAATGTTAATTATTGACATAACTGAATATTATGTAATGTTTAAGGCTCATGCCTTATGCTATTCATTTATAATCATTATTTATTTCACACTTCACTGTATATATATGATGTCTCTATATTTTAATGGCAAGAAAATAGATGCTAGTTCAAAATCATGTGTAGGATAATGTTTCCATATAGGTTTTTTAACCAGAATAATAAAAAATTAACAAATCATACTTCATTAAAACAAAAGAAAAATACTTTAATGATTCATCTATATCTAAATAAAAGTCAAAGTTTTTAGAATATCAGATCCAATATAGGGGAATTCAAAAATCTTATATTATATTCATGGAAACATTCATCAAATTAAATTATTCATATGAACATTGTTTTTATGACCCGCCTTCTTCAATATGAGGGAAGGAATATAATGTGGTCAAGACCATCCTTCCTCATGATGAAGGATGGATAATGATCATCGATTCCTACCTCCAACAGGCCCTGGAATGGTGACCAGCACAAAGGGTATATAAATATCACCAAAATTTGTGGAATTTCATCTTTTACAGTAACCAAAAAGACAGAGATAAGATATATCAACCACAAAAAAACTCCATGACACATATATATAATAAATAGAATATTCATCCCATGCATGATTAAAACAAGAATTCAAGAAATACAAGGAAAAATACAAAGTAATGACCAAAATAAAACTAAGTAGTGACAAAACGACCCTCCTCTACATTTGATCTAGTAAGGTCCATCACAGTCTGCGAAATATTCAAAGAAACCTGAAAACTATTAATATACATTGGGTGACAAGAAAAGTATACTTAGTAAGGAAAAACCAAATCTAAGCATGCACAAGTGGGGGAATAATATTGATTCCCTTGTGAGAAAAATGCAAAAACTGAAATGCACCAATCAAGGTATACTATCCACCCCAACCTCAAAATGTAATTCTAACCAAATAACAGAAGTCCGGTAATGTAATGTTATAAAAATATCTATTTTTGAGTACCTCGCATAAAATCACACTTGTTAATTGTCCATCCCTAACGACGAACATCCTGATGCTACCAAACTCTTACAAAATCACGAATGACACCACCATCCTGCACACACCTAGGAAACATACAACACCCTACCCTAAGACAACATGTCCACAACCACATCACATCCTGCCTGCAGACACCTTGGCCACAAAACCACAACCTCATCCCAAGGACACATGGGAATGTTCAACATATCTCATCCCAAAGACACTGGGGAAACACACCTCACCCAAAGACACATGTGCCTCAAAACTACACAAAAACCTACTTGATGTGTCTTAGGCAACCAATTCCTAAAATAGGGAGCAAAAAAGATTCAATAACTAGTCATCCATCCTCCCACTAGGATGTTGGGTAGGGGAGCCCTCCCGTATAATAATGGGAGTGTTTGTCATGTTTTTCATAGCATGGGTGGGGTGTGTATAGAAATCCAAATGAACTATATATAAATATATATATAGGTACCAAAGACTCATCCCAACCTACAGGTTTCTTGAACAACAACCAGCCCACACCAAAACAGCCCTTGCTTCCATACCGAAGTGCGGATACCACTATAAATAATGGTCACTTCTGTAAGTCAATAAAGTAATTCATGTTCACATAAAGCCACAACTCATAACATTACCCAGACATTTCATTTATCTCGTTGTCATTATGAATTATAAATTCATTCATTTATTTATTCTATTCCCACCTAGGAAACTACCAAAAAATGCAATCATTATAAGGCGAATAGACTATACTTACCACTTCTAAATCCAAACAAACAAATAAGGTCCATGGTAAAAGAATTAATTCGAATACCCATTCAGAAAATAAAGGTAATTTGAAACATTGGGAGAATATCTCATATAAGGTAACATCATCCCTCTTAAAAATTATACCTCCTAATCCATTCTCGATATCCTCACTGCAAAAAATGCCCCGCAATCCGAAAAAGTAAAAAGATTAGCCAGCTTTGAGACCAACTACACACTCCCCTTTCCTAGACACCCATACCATCATTCATCATAGTAATTCACCCATGTCTTTCCCCTCAACAAGAAAAGCCCCCAACAAACCTCATTATAACCACACTAGGTAGCCCCACTACACATCAACACTACACCCATAACATGAAAATGACATAACCTAGTCCTTTATCCCCACTACCCAACCAATGCCCAGATGAAATCTCAGTGCATAAATAGTCCATAAATTCAACAATAAACCATTATATCAACTTCAGATACCATTAAACCACCCATACCACCACACACACACAACCACAATAACTTCTACAACACCACACAAATAGCACAAACAGAAGGTTGAATAGAAGCACACACAACATAAAACCATATCAACAAGGAACGTTTTATTCAGATATAGAAAATAGTCATACATTAATTCCACTTGAAAAAACATAATTTACCACATTAAATGTTTTATTCTAGGTAATCTGTTTACATAACTGATTACAAATGGTAAACCAATGCCATAATCATATGGTTGTTCACTGATTATCCATATAAGGTATTCACAATCAATAAAATTTCTCAAACAGAGACAAAAAATAACCATGATTATCATATGGAATACAACCCATAAAAAACATAGAATAGATCCAATATATCATATAAAACAATGTGATCATCTCCATAGTACTCTGATCCACTCATTTATTAATTCTTATTATCATTGTTAGATTGGTTTCAATTGTAACCACGTGAAGGTATCCGCACACCTGACCTGCATGATCCACTATGGAAAGAGACACAAAGGAATGCCTACATGGATCAACCGATGATCAAAAATTCATTATTTTTTCAAAAATAGGTTGTCGCATGAGTAGTAGGAAAGACTAGTGAAAAACTGAACATAATGCTACATCATATGCTCACAACTTCTCTTGGAAGAAAGGTTCTCTACACACCAAGAGAAAAAAAGGGTTTAATGGAAGAGAGTATTTTGTTATTAGAATGGATAGATCATAAATTTATGGGGGGGGGAACTATTTCAATCTATTTTAAAGAAGGATCATGTTCAATACCATGCAGTTTAGGAGTCAAAAGAAGATTATGGTATTTAGGAGATAAATACCATTTGAAATGGCCTAGAAAATCATTAAATATGGAATTTATCTCATTTAATATGAAAGAAAATATAAAAGGGTAGATAATATAAAAACATTGAAAATTGGAAAAGACTCACCGGTGGGTGGGTCACCGATGTGAATCACTAACATGAGTGAGCCACCAACTGTTGAGCCCCCGATATTGATCCATTGAAATGACTCACCTACAGTGATTCATCGATGCGACTCCTCGATGCCTGAATCACCGATGCCAATCCCCGACACCACTCACCAATTCCCTACCTACCAATGTCGCAATATAACGACACATCAACCAACCAATGCCTATACCAACCAAAGCATCGACCTTCGAATACCTTGATCTATCGATGCATTGACCCATCGATGCCCTAAGTCACTAATGTTGATCTACCAACACCAACCTATTGTTGCTGAGCTACTGAATAGACTCGATGATTCTTGAATCACTGATAGAAAAACTATAAATTTATTAATATCTTGAATTGATATATCAGTGCCTCAAAGAACACTCAAAAACAATGGATTTTGACAAATCAAGGATCCATGTTGGTCTGGAAAATTACGCTAAGTCCATTTCATTTTAACTTATTTATTAGGATATATGACCATGAATTATTTTAAATAAACCACCATTATAATCCTAAAATTACAATAAAAAAAATAAATTTTAGATAAATTTTTTGGCCTTGGACATTCATGATACAATTTATTTTTATCAGGAAAAACAACTATGAAATCATCATTAATGATATGACAAAAGAATGAAAAATACTATAACAAAAATTCCCATTCTTTATGTTTCCCACAAAACTTAATTTCATTCATAGTTTTCGTAACAACATTTATATGTTTTTGAAGATCCTAATATCTTTTAGAATAAATTAAAATATCATCATGAAACAAAACAAAAAAATTATCTAAAAACTCATGGATAACAGTGTTAATAATACCCATTAATAAATAAAAATACATTTTCAATCCAAATGGGATAATAATATATCATAATTCACATATTCTATTCAAAACAAACTCTTTACTTTTTGGGGCTCCTTCACTAATTGCAGATGGTACCCATATCTATGATCAGCAGTAGAAAAATACAAATCTCTCAAGAGAAACTGGGATAGTACATAAATATGAGCTAATTAGAAAATATTATTTACAGTGATGTTTTTTAATTAACAATAATAATTTGAAGGCCACATAGAACCATCGTTATTTTTAAAAAAATAAAAAAGGGGCACCACATAGTGATGTTTTATGATTAATGAAACTATTATCAAAAAAATATTACAACTATTATATCAATTACAGGAGTTATACATTGTCCATTTGATAAGGTGGTAGTGATATTGGCATAACATTATGAAAAATTTCAATAGTTAATCCAAATTATTGATTAGGTATAGTAAGGTAAAATCTGCATGTAAAATATCTTGGTATTTTCTTACTTAATGAACATCTCTAATTGTAAAAGTTATCTTATGTTCAAAAATATGACCCCGATGAATTTCAATTATACCTAATATAAATTTCCCATCATATTGATATGTTATCAATGATATGAATTTATTATTACATACAAATGAAAACTCATTTTGGAATATAAATTCACTCTCCCTTCAATATATTTTTCAAGTTAAACTTAAAGACAATATATACATAGAAAAACATAAAATTATTGACTATCAAATCAAATGTGTTTTGTATGAAAAACGCTTCCATAAATAATAACTAAAAGATACCCATAATTTTTAATAACTAAAATACTACAGCCATGTGTTTTTAACAAAATCACTAACATTATTTCATGAGGATGTATTTTAATTTTATTTTAAAAGTTGTCATAAATAAATTATATTTTAAACCTATAATTATTCATGAAATTAACATATTTTAAATAAACATGTAATGTACCTATTACCATAGCATTAGATGAACCAAAATCTACTAAATTGGTTGAGAAGGTATTCATTACACAGATTTTATAATATGATTTTAATTTTCTATAATGTTTTCTCTTTTTGGGACACACATCAACATGATTACCCATATAATTAAATTTAAAACACTATAATTTCTATTTATAAAAAAATTTCTTCTCATAACTATGTCTATATTCATTATAATTACACAACATATTCCAATGTTAAAGACATTATAGGAACTCATTATATTTCATAAGACATTACCAAATATTATTTTTAACTCACATATTAAAAACTGGAAACATGATTTTCTTACATTAATTTTTTTGATGGATTCATTCCCATTGACTTACATATATACCACATTCTGTCCTTATTTGGATATAAACAATTTTAGTAAAAAAACCATTTTCATGTTCTCACCACAAAAAATAAGTTTCAGAGAACTTTTAAATTTATGATATATAGCATATAATTATTTTCATACCATTTCTCCATAGTAAAACCAATTTATTTTACTATCATGATTAAAGATACAATTTTATGTCTACCCTGATAATCAGGTGAAGTTATTTTCATATGTAATGATAGAATATTCTTTATTTTACTTTAATCTCATGAATTTATTTTCTATTATATATCGAACAACAAAATGAACATACATATCAAGGAAATGGTTTGTAAAAAAAATATAATTTCACTATGTTAATATATTAAAATTTTATATAATTATTAACCATTAAAACCCATTGATATCCATAAACATCAAAATAGAGAACATAAATAGTTTTATTTTTGTTCTATGAACAAACAATGACTTCAAATATCATTTCCAGTTCATTAATTCATTAATCATTTACCATTAGTTCGATGTTATACCATATTTTGGGGGGTGTTTTCACATAAAATGCCCAAATATCAACATTTTTGGTATGGTAAATATGTTTTCTATCAATACTCTATTCCACCACTATTTATATCATATTGAAACTACACCACCAAAGATAAAATCTAATTTCAAATTCCAACTGATATAGTTAACTGGTTTGGGAAGAATATTATCCTCGTTGTGCCTTCCTACATTAGATTCTTTGTTTCATCTATATAAACAAGTATGAATACACATAATTTAGAGGAAGAAACAAAGTAATAATTATATTATATATCTTAAAAATCATAAATTCTATTTTAATATGGTCATGTACATACAATATCTTAACCTATAAAATTATCTAAACATTTTCGTAAATACTAAATATATAGAACCAATATTAATAAATATGAATGTAATATATTATAAAATAAATTTATTTTATTGAACTATATATTATATTATTTGTTATAACACTTAAATAATTATTTCTTATTCAACAAATAAATAAATATTTCATTACAATGTAGAAAATTTTACTCTATATCTATTTTATAAAAATACAAAAAAAATATAACATAAAAAGTTTTGTTTTCATGATATGTCTTCACAATTATTATCGTGACCTCATAATTGTCCCAAAAATTCCTTAAAAACTGGTGAAATTGATTATAAAACCTTTTATTAGCACACATATATAATTACAAGACATATTAAAAGAAAAAAACTTATCCATTACTCCATTACTACTCATAAAAAAATTCCCTTTTACATATTGTACGTTGAGCACACAATAAACAATTTCATAACAAATAAATGAGTATAATTATCACAAATTTTTTAAATAAAATTATATGATTTAGTAAATATAAAATAAAAAATAGAAATTTTTTCAAAAATTATGAAAAACTAAAATACAATTTCACAAAATATACACTTCACACTTTAGAAATAGTATAACCATTTCATTAAAATTAATCTCATTAGATTAACATATGAAATATTAATATTGATTTGAAAACCCATATAAACCATTATTAGTGTACATGGGTAACATGGGATATCATTTAAATATATCTACTATAATCACTCATACAAATAGAATAATTTACATAGTAAATTCCAATTATATCTTAGGAGAACAAAATTGGATAACTCCGGCCCTTTACCAAATTCATTGGCGTGATATATCATGACTTCCAAGTATCATGAGATATATAAGGCTTACTATACATGATTAATAGTTAAACGGAACAATATCATAATAATAAAACATGAATTCTTTCATTTCCACATTTATACTTATAAAAATATTCCTTACACGCACCATAAAAACATATATGGATATTAAAATAATGATTCCATTTAAACCCCACATTGAATATAAAAAAATGGAAGATTCTTTCTTAATTTTATGAAAAAATTATATATAATTAAGGATTCCAAACATTGAACAACACTTTTATTGGTGGAAAAACCCATTATTTCTTTATATAGTTAAAATGAATATTTCTTTTCTCTTTTTTTCCATGCATTCGATAAAAAATATGTAAAAATATTATTTTTGATAAGATTTGAAACAATGTAATAATAGAAATAAAAAATCATTTATAATTGATTTAAATATATAAAATTCCATTCATACTATAATTTAAAAAATTTATACCTGGATGAAAAATAATAATAATTTTTTTAATGCTTTTAAAATGATGTTTTTAAGGTAATAGTTATTTTAACTAGAGTATTACTCATCACATACATTAAATTAAATTATAAATAATAATATTAATTTAATTATTTAATTCTACAAGAATATATAAATGGTCTTTATTTTATTTTATTTATTATCAGGTTATATTCCATTACATAATCAATTATGTTCAGAGTAGATTTTTTTATATTCATCCCATAGTCCAATATGATTTCAGTATAATGATTGTTTTAAAAGTGGTAATTCGACCATAATATCAGAAATTAGAATACTTTATTAATGATAATTTTAACAATATATTTATAAATTTAAAACCAACCATGAATAATGGTTACGAAAAATGAATTATGTTACAATGATGGGGACAATACTCTGTTTGTACGTATTAGTAACATTTCCATTTTTCATTGAATATAAAAGAAATATGTTAAGTAATATTTTATCTTTAGAAAAATAATATTATTTCATTAATATAATATTATATCTAAATATAAACTTATATATACTATAAATGTTATATGGGGATGGAAAATGGGCAACATCACTTTGTGGAGGTGGTAGTCCACACATACGTACGAACACCATTATAATTTTTCAAAGGATGAAGAGATAATAAAAATTATGATAATATAAATTTTAATAATTAAAATTATGTAATGAATATAATATATAAAAATTAAATATATCAATATATAAACATAGAGAATCAGGTATTCTATATAAAAACATTCGTTCAAGATGTGGTAGTTTGTCGTACACATGAAATTCAATTTCATTTTCAATTTGATGATTGATAAGATATATATATAATATTAAATTGAATTAATAACATATATGTATAATAAATATTATAATTATTTTATTTTATCACAAATTAAGAATGTTTTTTGAAGGTAGGAGATGAAATAACAGGAAAATACTTGTTTATGATCTATGCCGCTTTTTTAGAAAACCATTTTAGTTATAAATATAAATGCTTATGTGTATAGTTTTACGATCAAAAAACCACTATAAAGTGGGTAGGAATTTACGTAATGGATTTTTTCTTGTCAATGATTAAATAAATGAATTTTGATATTTATGTAGGATAGGATATTGTGTGAATTTTAAATAATAAGGGAGATGACAAACCTTAATTTTATTGAAATATTAAAATATATTAATACATTTTTCATCAAAAATATAATTTTATTAAAATTTATATATATGAGATGAAATAGTGTAGAAATATGGCTATAAAATAGGATTTATAATGTTTTTTAAGAAATTTTAACCCTTAGGAATTTAGTTTAACACATTGTAAATATATTTTAACTTTAACTACAGTACAATATTTTTTATATTTTCACAATTCATTTAGAAAAAAAATGACGAAAACATTACCATATATTAATTATTTTGATTAAAAATGTTTAATCCAATTAAATAAATAACATAAATAGTTTTTTTAATATATAATATACAAATAAAAAACATGATGGAAAATTATTCATTAGAAGAAATAAATTTGTATAAATTTTGAAAACAAATTAAAACCTAATGATTATTTTCATAACATTTATTGAATTTTTTTAATTGAAATTTATTATGTAAATTATATAAAATTACAATATAGAGTTTTTACATCTAGAAACATGAAAATAAAATATTGCTTTCAATAAAATTCTTATGTTTTCAAAATCGTTGAAAATTCAAAAATTTCATATAATTATAAAAAAATTATTCTATTCTAATTTTTTCATGATGAATTCAAGAAGTTAATTTCAAAATTTCTAACTAAAAATATAAAAATTTTAAAATTTTTTTTATAAATAACAAAATAGTGCATGAGAAGACAATTTTTATTATAAAAAGCTTCCTCTGTTTGACTGAAAGATCACATAATATTCTAATAATGAATATAACTCTATAAAATATAATTAATTTATATTAATAAGTCATGAAATAAATTTAATATTATAATTACCAAATATTTTTACTATAAATATATATTTTACTAAATAACTAAGATAACTCCTTTTGTGGGTTAATAAAATCAATAGAGTGTGCTTATTTTTGATCTCATCATCAAGAATAATGATTGAAACAATCATTCAAAGAAATTTAAAATTCATAAAACGATATATTTAATAAATTATTGTATTAATATTTTTTAATGGTGAAATTTGGAGTATATTATATACTTAATTATTATCTATAAAACTAGTACAAACATTCAAAACTATAAACACCCATTGTGGAAATATAACTAAAAACCAACAAATATAGTTGTAAAAAATGATTAAAATTTATAATTATTAATATTTTAGGTAGTAATATAGTTATAATATTATTTTTTATGATATTAGTGTTTTTTTATAAAGGCATTTTAAGAACATCCTTGGTAATATAGAGTAATTCTTAGGGGTTCTTTGTCTTGAATTTATTTTGTTGAAGCTTATTTACATTATGTGAGACATTATACCTATAAAGTAGTTTGATTACTGAATAATGAATAATTTTAACATATTTAATGGGATTTATGATCTATGAAATTTTAATTATTTAAATTTATTTTTATTCAAATATAAAAAAATTGAATGGTTTTTAATAAAAAATTTACTCCAATCATTAGGGTTTAATTTATAGTTATACATTGAAATAATAATGTTTTTCAATGGATAATACATATAGGTAATGTTTATTGTTTACAAAACATTCCATGATTTTTTTTATTATTAATGGGGTTATATATTTCCCTCAATATTTCATTTCCCCTTAACTTATATCTTACCTAAAATGTATCTTATAAGCGAAAATGACCCGATCTATTCCATTCGACCATGTAACTTTGTTTTTCCAATGACATAACTCATTAATTTTTTATAAATATCCCTATATATACCTATATAACTCATTCATGTATTTTAAACCTATGTTTACATAGTCTAAATATATTATGGAATTTTTTTTATTTTTTTTATGCTTTGTTTTCATCAAAGAGTAAAATGAATCTTATTTGATTATTTTCTATGGGATATATTATTTCCCAAAATATTTTAAATTCCAATGATAAATTAATTAAATTATTTAATATTTTAAAAGATATAATTTTATTATCATTTATTTATGAAATATTTATATTTAACCAGATTTCATAAAGAACATCGATAATTCTTTTTTCTAATGAAATATTTCATAATTTTTTTTAAAAATGGTGTTCTTCAAAATCTATATCCTACGAGACAAATAACACCTGATCATGGATATTATTATAATTTATCAATCAACCTTATTAATCTTAATGTAAAATGTAATATGCCTATATTTTATAGTAATGATCCATTACTATCTTTTTCATCCAGAATTATTCACTATATATAATCCTATCCTTTTATCCATGGATTTAAATTTCCAAATACTTTTTTATTCATTTGTTTGAATTTTATTCACATAGAAGTAGATCATCTAGTGATGTAGGATCACTATTTAAGTTACCATATACCATATATCTATATGGTTTAAAAAATCATTATTATTTTTATTGAATTCACGTTACCAAGAATGTTACATAAACTCATTAGATTACCCTTTTTCATGGGGTTATCATGTTATGATTATTCATGGAATTATTAATTTTTTCCTTATGTTAATCAAATTTAATTCCATTTTCCTTCCATGGGACAACTATGAAATAAAATTAAATGATTGATATATAATAATTTTATTGTAACACATTTTTAATGTGGGTTCTTTTTGAAGTGTTCACTGACTGATTTCTTCTGGAACTCATAAGAATGGATGATGATTGTTGGGTCCTATATCACCCACTAATGCATGATTTTTTATTTATATCTCATGAGATACATATTCATTAGAAAAATTTATTTAATTATATTTTTCAACACATAAGGTTTGTCCTATGAATGAAATGTTCATAATAATAATTTTTGTAAATCTATTGAATTAGATTTCATATTTGCATATTTATTCATTTCAGAGATGTTCTCTCATGCCTCTTGTATATTAACTCACTATATAGATTTATATATTATCTAATTTATTTTTTGGTTCTTTGATTTGTAACATATTAAATTTTGTATTATTTTGTTATTTATTATGATTATAAAAAATTTCACATCATTTCAACACATTCTATCTTATAATTTAATAACTTTTATTAACCATAACGATATTTTTTTTGAACCCCCTTCATGTGTTTCCATTTCCATGGATTTGATGAACATGTTTTCATATGATGTTCCTCAAAGGGTAACTTTTTTTGTTAATTATTGGGATATAATGATGATTTATTATAAATTAAGAAGTGGTTTGTATAGAGGAAAATCCATTATTTGAAAAGAATATAAGTTTTTTTAGTAAATATTCCTTCATAATTCCTTACAAATAAAAAAAAGTTATTTAAAATTTATTGTAAAGATATATTCTCTTTATGTAATTTAATTTATGTCTTTCTATATGAATATTATACTCTTGGTATCATATTAGTTTTTAGATAAAATTATATATTATGATGATATCCACTAGGGATAAAATGGTAGAATTTTTTTTTTTGTTAATGTTTTAGATGTTAAGGTTGATTAGAATTGTTATGGTACAGATAACCCATTACACTGGTTAAAAAAATATTTTTTATATTAGGATAAGATAACATTAGTGATAATTATATTGTTATGTATCAAGGATAATATTTTGGATCGATTAAATATATACATTTCTGAAATGTAATGATTTTTTGGTTTTCCAATAAATTACATCCATCTATCATAACATCAGGAGGATGTAGGATTTTGAACATATTTACCTAAGGATATGAAATATGGAAAGGGAGTATTGGGTATTACCAAATTGGTTTCGTGGTAAATGATAACTAATCCTACCTAAAACCCTATTTTAACACACTTTGGTAATATGAAATAGTTATCCAAATTTTATGTATTACTAGTTATGAAGTAATTATTTCCTAAACACATTAATGGATTAGGATAAGTTTTATGAAAGATCACAACATGATGGAACCATGGTAGAAAAATGAGTTTCATAGGATTAACAAAAAAAGATGTAGTTGAATAAAGTATAATTTGTTGAATGAAAGGTTCCTTGGGAGAGTAAATCAGATGATCTATAATTCACACTGATATACTCTCGTATTATCATATTTTTAGTTTTTTTGTATTTATAAGAAACAATATCATGATGAAGAGAATTTAGAGAGAGGTATTCATCCAAAAAGTTACTATATCTTGTAATAGAGTATGAGATCATTCTTAAATGGATAAAAAACATAATATAATATTATTATGATATAAAAGGTGTGCTCCATTGTCTCTTACATTGTAGTGAGGTTGATTCTATAATAGAAATGAAATTATTGATAATCATAACTATTTCTATTAGTGTGTGACATTTATCACTTTTTTTCTTCTTTTGAATGTTATGATGGTTTTTTGTGACATAGAAGGATTTTTCATCGTTATTTATTCTTTTATGGTTAAGAAAAATATATTAAAAAAAAATTAACATCAAAAAAATTATAAAAGGATTTATTTATTGGTGATAACAATTGTGAAACATATTATTAAGGTATATATAACTCATATTATTAACATTAGATTGATTTTTATGTATTAAATTCTTTGTTAGATTTGATAAAATTGATTTATTTATTATTGGAATTTAGTATTTAGAAAAAAAAAGTAACTCATGTTGTTTTTAATAATTTTTAGGAATTTTTTGGGATTATGATATATATATATATATTATTTTATGACCTTACAATGTAGTTCGGAATAAAAATGAGAGTTAAAAATAGAGTTAATGATTTGTGGAATATATAATACCACTATGGATTGTTTATTTAGATATAGAAATTGTTACGGGGGAGGTATGTTTAGGTGAATATGTTTTTATGTTGTATACAATCAAGGGTATATGGTTGTCAGATGTATAAATTCTTTTTGAGGAATGATATTCAAGAAGGTATAGAAAAAAAAATATTATTTTTCACAGAAGATGTTATAACTCGAATGATTAATATATTAATAATACACTAACACACATTCAAACATGAAGAGTAATTAAAATTGTGGGCATGAAATTAATTTATGTGGGGAGAATGTAATTCATCATGTGTTTAGGAATTATATTATTTTTATAAACTATATGAATATAATTAGAATATATTTTTATCGGAATTAAAATTGTTTTAGAAATAACTCTTAAAATATATTAATAAAACCAACAACAAATTATTCATTATTAATATAAATAGAAACAAAATTACATAATAATATGTATTTCACACCAAGTATTATTCACAAAATAGATAAAATAAAATAATTAAAAATGTTAAAATCAATAAGGGACTATATATTAAAAATAATAAAATATTGAAAAGTAGGAAATCCCTTAAATAATCAATAAACATAAGCATCACCATTTTTATAAACAAAACTTATAAATAGGAATATCATCATGAATGGAAAAGTCTCTATGAAAAGTCAATAATGTAAAAAATAAACAATGACTTGAGAAGATAGAGTTGAATGAACAATTGATTTAATACAACTATATATGAACTAAATATTATCATTAAAAATATGTTCATTGAAAATATTTACATTTCCAATATTGTTAATGGATATATTATCATTGGTCAGATATCTAATTGGTATACTAATGTCATGTGTTGTTAAATTCTAATTTTAAAACAATATTTCTTTCAAATGACATAAAATTATGATATTGTAATATTTTAAATATATATATGTGTTACAAGTAAATAATAAAATAATTAATAAAATAAAATTTTATGAATATAAATATATATAATTAATATAAATATTTTAAAAATAATGGTTTAGAAAAATTAAATATTATAATTTAGATGATTAATTTTAATATTATTTTAAAGTATAATTTGTATAAAAAATATGTTTTTCGTAGAATTATTTCATAAACAATTATATATTTCTTCCTAATAGGTTAAAATATAATATTTTAAAATACTACATTAATTTAAATAATATATTAACATATTTTAAAATATAAATTTATTATAATATTAAGAACATTAAATGATTAAAACATCTTTTTTTATGAGTAATTATTTTTCATTATATTTAACTTTTTCATTTAAAAATAATTTTCTTTAAATTTTATGATATGAATAAGATAAATATATCATCATTTTTTATTTATAATTTCAAAATTAGACTATCATTAAATTTATTAGTTTTTCAAAAAAAAATCAGTGAATTGTATAAAATACAATATTCCCAATTAATATGATCTTCTAGAAATTATTAGTATTGAAGTATGAATTATAAATTTGTTAAAAAAATTATAATAAAAATATTATGTTTTTTAAAATTACTTTGTAAATTTAAAAATTTAATCTAAAATAAGAAATTTTTATTTTACATTATAGTAACATAATATATATTTTTTCTAAAATATATATATAATATATTATATATTAATTCATATAAAATCACTTTTTATTAAGATTAGAAATTTAATATAATAAATTATTTATAATTTCCAATCAGCATCTTCCAAATACACAATAATATCTACTTTATTTTTGGGAATAATGGATAAAAATTCTATGTAAAAAATATTTACCATGATCAAAACAAGTATGGTAAAATATGATTAATCCTGGAGGTAAATCCACAAACATGTTAACAAATTGTTACTAATTTATTTCTTAAAGGGTTTATTGATAGTGTATAATATCTTATACAATATTTATCATTTTTTTGTTAAATTATCTTGACATTGACATTTTATAATTGAAATATTATATGTATTTATAAAAATTTCATCCCTTTTTCATTTATAAAAGGATATATCCTCTCCTCAATTCACTACACTCCAAAACCTCATATAATAATTAAAAACTCTACCAATACCTCTCTTTAACACTCATAGACTCATTAAAAAATATATTTTCTTCTCAGAATTCCATCCCTGAGGTAATATACTATCCTTTTATATCATATAATTTAATTGGATGTTGATATTTTTTACTTAATAAAATCATTTGTTATGTTTATCCATATCTTTTTAATGGATTGTGGAATTTTAAATCCTACAAAATTATTAAATATTAGGTTTTGGAAACAATGTTCCAAATATGTTTGTATAATGTCGCAGAAGTATCTGGATCTTACACATTTTTTTTGGTATTTATATACTGTTATAGTAGTGGTTAGGGTCCTGCTATATAGATAATGGATATTATTTAATGAGCATGTCATCTTGTGGCCACACCATAGCTTTTAACTTATATAAATTTTTTGGAAACTATATGTTTTTTCTTCTACGACCATGTCATATGACATCTTCAACATTAAATTCATATGACATTGATCATCTGGTCAGTAGTTTTTATAGTCTTCTACTAGGTTTTTACAAAATTTCATTTTTGATTCTTCATTGGGTATTAATATAGGGAGATATTTATAGTTTTTGAGTGGATTTTATGAGTTTATTTCCAATTGGTGTCAAACCCATTGAAATATTTGATTATTAATTTTTCTCAATGTCATTACATTTCCCTGAATGACCAATACATTGATGATTCCACACCGCGATACTCGTTAAATGATAGAGTTTTTGTGTTCTATTCCATTTTGATTCTATATTCCCCCTCTCTATATCATGATGGTCAATTTCAATTTATATTATGCCATAGTTTTTCACATATACCATGGGGTTTTATACCTATACACTATCATACCATAGTACCTAGATTACACTTTGTAGCCTATAAGATTTTTAGAGGTTTACCATATCTTCCTATAAAAACCCCCATTAAGGCCTAGTTATATTAATATCAGGTACGGTGTTATTAGGACATATTAATATTACTTGAAACCATGATGCTTCTTTTATTCAAATTGGTTTCTAAATCAATGTTTTATTTTTCTGTTGGGTTTTTGATAATTGTAATTTAAAATAGAATGGACTGTGATGTAACATTTTTGATGGTCAACGATTTTTGATTTTCCTAGAATTGTTCATAAACTACATGGAATATATTTTTAAAATAATAAAAATAATTTCTATTAAAAAACATGTATTTTTTGGAATAAATGAAATGATTTTTTTGTTTAAAATAACATGAGTTTATTTTTGAAATTAATGAATGTTTTTAAAAATTAATTAAGTCTAGATGAAATAATTATTTGAAACATTTATTGGATAGATGATTCCCCCAATAAATTTTTTTATTTAACTTGAAGAAAATGGGGGAATGCATAGTAGAGCCTGTACATCACACAGTAGGAATGTATTAGATATACCTAACAATGAATTTATTTTTAAAAGAAAACAAAAACATCATGAGGGATGGGATAATAGTATATCGGGTTACGCTCTTTTTCATCTTTAATGATTTTCATTATTTAGACTGGATTCTTAAATTCTCCAATTTATTTGAGAATTATTTAATATTCAAAACATGTGACTCTTAACTATTTTTAGATGATTATATATTATTTTAAATTCATTGGGATATAATCTTTTCATTTAAGTATTTTAGGAAATCCTAATTATTTTATCCCTTTTCGATAAATGTCATAATCATGCCTATTAAAAAATGATGTTTGATTGTTTTTGTTTGAGGGAAAATATATTGTACTCATTTACTTATAGTCCATGAAAATGTTTCTTCATGTTTTTTTTGACATTAACTATGAAGATTCTTCTTTGCTTTATACAATTTAAATAATAAAAATTGGTTTATCATATATGGTATTCTTATGAAATCATTGGTCAAATATTACAAGGATTTTTTCTAATGAACTACATTTCCATCAGGTGTTTATTGATTTCCTTATGGTGTGTCTAGTTAAAGGTAATAAAATAACCAGTGTGGTGTGTGTACTAGAAATAAGGTACCTTTATAAGTTGGTATCAGATGTTTTAATTTTCCTACATCAGTTTTATTAGTTTTTCATTCCATCTTAGAGGCCTCTATATAGGTTTTTAAAAAAAATTATTTGGGAGTTTTTAATTATTATACTTGGATTGTTATTTCATCCACTATATTTAATTTTCTTATAAATCATATTGATAAGTCTTCCACCCTGTACACTTATCAACTCCCTATTACTTGTCTTTATCCCATGGGGATTAATAGCACTTGTTGAATAATTTTATTATCAAATTATGTTATATTTTATGTGTTATCAAGGTATCATTTTTTAAATGTTGGTAAAAATGGTTTTCTTCCTCTTCATTTATGTCTTTACCTAGTTTATTATTGGTTTTTTGGTATATAAGGTGTATGTTATGAGCATGTTCGTGGCCACAAATCTTCGCAACAAGCCTTAATTTACCATTGGTTTTTTTGGATAATGTGTCTAAATATTATCGACATTTAGATTCTAAATGTTTCCTTGATTATTATTCAATTCTTATAAAAACCCTAATTATTCTCTCTGGATATGGGGATGATCTAGTTTAACATGATTTATACCTTCCACAATGTTGAAAATAACCATTACCACATAATGGAACTTAAAAAGACATCAGGAGGGAGTTGTGTATAAACCATAATGAGTGCACCATCTATTTCATAAAAACATATTTATGAAATTATGTGTGAGGTATATGATATGTTAAAGATAGAGTAACATATACATTATTAGGAATCATTGGATATAACCAAGAAGGGTGATAGTATAAATCATTCATAGGTGATTCTTCACCTTAAACCTCCATCGTTACCAGGTACCAATGATCCTTGGGTGGTAGAGGATTCCTTTGATATTGTTGATCATCTATTTGAGTTCATTGAGATTCCATATTGTATTAATGTGAAATATGAATCCTTCAAGATTTAAGGTCCCTACAGAATGTGGTGGGACAGAATACATGATAGATGAAAAAAATTAGGATTACATAGGATAGATAGCATGAATATTTTACTAAAGATATTCTATCTGGTGTCCATGGTGTTAGAAATAATTAACGAGTTCATCAAACTCAATAAAGGTAGAAGAACTATGACTTATTATCCCAATCACTTATTAGTTAATTTTTGTATCTTACTTGATGTGGTGTTTAATGAGAAGTTGAATTCCAAGAGAATTTAAATGGTTCTCCCTATATATTTTCGGTCTCATTTAATTCTACTAACACTCAAATCATATATTTATTTTTTGGATAGATCATTGATTGTATATCCTAACATGTTATTGAAAATAATTTATTTTTGAGATTCTCTTATACATATTGGAGGTTTTAGTTGTTTCATTATAGATAGGGAAGAAGGATTGATCTTATGTTAGTATCCTTGGTGGTGGATATCAACAGTAGGCCTCTAAAAAATTATCTATATAATTCTATGTAGATCCTCTTAAAATCATTCAGTTTGTTGTGGATTTGAACATTAAGTTTGATTTCATAGATGAACCAAATAATATTATTTATTATGGACACTCAAGGAATTTACAAAGGTTTTCATGGGTTTAACACTATGTGATGTGGTATGGTCTTGTTGATACTAATAAGTTATATAGTGTAGCAATATACATTAATAAAAAATGTGTTCTAGTACTATACATTTGGAAAAAAATATTTTTCACTTTGTGGATGAATATCTAATGGAAATCAATGTGGATTTTTCAATATTGAGATGTACAATAACCACTGATTCATCTTTAGTGTGGATATTATTTGAAAATTGGTATTACATTCCTACATATCTACCCAGATAAGAGAATTATTAATTAATCCTATAGATATCATTACCTTTTATATAAATATTTCTACACTTATTTTTTTAAATAAATATTAGGGTTTCTAATTCCATTCTCATGATTTTAGATTTTCATAAGTTGAGATTGAATTGGAATTTATTTTATGAACATGAAACCTATAGATTTCAATCTTGGGATGGATTTGTTGATCTCCCATAATTTTCATATAGACTATTATCATTTATATATTTCCATTAATAACACTTATGGATTGAATCATGTCTATCTTGTAGAATGGTACACATGGTCAAATCGATTTGTACCTCTTCTTCCAGATATGGGTAAAGTTATATTTGTGTTTTCTTTTTTAATAGATCATGAATCATCATATATTCAAATTCCTCTAGTACAAATCTTGCTTCATTGCATGTTATGATATCACTTTTTGGGGATTCCTTTTGGTAAGAGAATAATATTTTTCTATCAACTTTGTATTATATACCCAACCTTTAATGGCCCACTTATTCTCATATTCTTGGTAGGGAGGTGAACTATTACAAGTCCATAAGAGACATTCCCAACACACCAAAGGATGAAAAAAATGTCAAAGGGATTCAATAAAAGTGGGGGAAAATTTACCCTTTAATAATAAAAACGCAACTAATAACAATATCCTAAAAACCACCATAAGTTTCATGACTAATTAGAAGAAAACTCAACAACACCCTCAATAAAAAATGAACCCAAGTGTCAAATAGTGTAAGAAAAACAAATCATCAAATTAAATAGTAGAAAAACAACTAACAACTCCATGATGACTACAAGAATCCATGATCAATAGCCTCCATGGTCCAGAAAAACCAAACTACCAAATTATAATGAGGTGGTTCTAAAAACATGTGATACAATACCATTTCACATGTCCTGAAAGATAGAATCTTCAAAAGCACCATTGTTTCAAAATAGGGGTGAGTATAAAACATAGTAATTATTCCCCAATAACATCCCTAATCATGCCACAATGATTTAATGTATAGAAAAATTTATATAAAACCATTTATATAAAAACTTTCTACCAAATAGTTTGTAACTAATAATAAAAAAGTTCATAAAACCATTTATAAACAACAATAAACATGTAATATTTTCAACCAATTTTCCAGAAAGACAAATTTCCAAAAAACAACCAAATTTTTTTAAAACTAGTACTCAATATCATTTCAGCATTACCATTACACTTAACCACACTTCCAACCATGCACTCTACTAGGACCTCCCTATACATGTGATCGATGAGCTATCATTCAAGTATGTCATCACTTAGTTAACCACATTGATGGTGGTACTTCACACCCATATTAGACACATATTTTTGATGGGTTTCTATAACACATTTATCCATCCCAATGCATATGAACAAACACCAAAACTAATTCCAAATCCATGAAAAACCCATGTGTGTTCAATAAATTATACCATATTTAATAAAAACATTATTTTACTAAAAAAATTAAACAAAAAAATTCCAATAACACATTCCATTTCAAAAAATCATTCCTTTTATTGAAACCGTTATAACCAAATCCATTTACCTTAACTCTAGGAAAATCTCAATTTAAATTATTCATTTTAAAATGAATAATCAAGAACATTATACACAAACACCAATTTTCCCGATTTCAACAAACCACCATTCCAGAATCATCTAAAAATATAAAATATCCAATTCATCATAATTTCATCACTAGGTAATCAATTTGAAATCATTAAAATCAGTTCTAATAAGTGGAGTTGAGAGTGAATCCACCTACCTTGATCGTTTTGACTAAAACTAAAAACTAATGAAGATTTATCATGATACTAGGTAAGAATCCCATGAATCCACCTTAGATCACTTCCCCTATCAAAACACAATCCAAATACAATGATAAATGGAATCCAAAATATTATATCTACCCACAGTTTTTTATATCTATGTAATTGAGATGAGTGGTGAATTATATCTTAGAAACCCTAGCAACAACGTTGAAGAACAAGAACTTACCGCATGAATTAGGCTTTTAAACCCCAAGGAAAGGATCCAGATCGATTCTAGTCTTCTTAGGATAGTTTCTCCAACCTTCAAGAGACATGAATAATAAGTTTGGTCTATATAGAAGGAAAATGATCCACTTATATTCAAAAACAAGTGATACACACCCTTTTAGGATATGAAATTGACCTCACACACGGTTTAGTCACACAGTTAGACAATCAATGTGAAAATTGTGTGTTAGCTACTGCATGGGAGGACACTCACATGGACTCCTCACATGGTCACCCATACCATGTGCACACCATTCTGAATCATCTAATTAAAATTTTCTAAAACCACTTTTCAAATAATACTATTACTACTAGGCTCCAACATTGTTTGGACAACCCATACACAGCATGTGCACCTCACCTATTTCCCAAAAAACATTCCAAACATTCTTCAAACTCTACCAACCATCATAGTTAAACATTATATACATGAAAATAATAAATAATTTTTTATATAAAAGAAACTAAGGGTGATACATTCTTCCCACCATTTTTCTTTCCTTCTATAGAATGTAGAAAACCATCCGGGCATGAAAAGAGGTTCATCCACTGCTCATTCATATCTATCTTGTGTTCCAAAGACTCTTCCTAAATCTATCCATGTTTCCTTAAAACCTACAATATATTGATGCTTTTGAAATAAATTTTTTCCCTTTTATAATGGATAGGACTCCCTTTGTCCATTACTTTTCCAAATTTATGTTGTTTGGGGTATCCTAGGGACCATCGGTGACACATTAAGGATTTTTCCGAAAACTCAATTCCACAAAATAGTTCCACCAAAACGGTGGCACCGGTCATGGAGTCACCATTATTATGGAACCATGATGGTTGAACCTTGATGGTGGAACCGTAGTAGTCATACCATCACGATCACACAGAGAAACGGTGCCACTGTGACGGTGGAACCATAGTGGCCACACACCAAAATGGTGGCACTGCATATGGTGTTCCACCGACTCGGTGGAACCGTGATGGTGGAAATATTACTGTGTCTCATCAAATAGTCTCCCACCCTTTATTTTTTTCTAGTTTCCTAATTTTTCTAGTTCGGTTCCCAAAATGTATCTTTTGACGTAAAAGTGTTTTAATACCCTTTAAAATCCATTTTAAATCTAGAATATTCTTTAAAACTCTATTAACTGGGCGACCCATGTGTTACCAAAACATGTGGATTTTTCTCTCTGCCACCACATATTCCCGTACATTCCAGTTACTCCTCCATTACACATTTTTCTCCTTTTAATGGAAATCAATTAACTAACAGCATCTACAGCCACCTCTCCAAAGATAATAATTAAATAAAAATTCATTCTATCATGTGTAACACCCTACTGCATGGAGAAACCTCAATATTACTTTAAATCCATTCCAGATTTCATATCCTTTAACTCCAAGAACAAGTATTTTATCACATTAAGTTTCATTCTCCTTCTGGGCTGGTCTATTTTCCTCTTCATGGTGTGTTTGGAGTCCCTCTTACCTAGGATAGTTTTTCACTTGTGTCGAAGGATTTCCTACTCACTCTTAGTGTCCATAGAGTTCATCCCCTATAAGTCGTGCATCCACTGTTCATGGTGTGAATTGAAAAATTCTATCATTGATCATCCAAGTAGGGTAACCTTCATCTCTCTTAACAGTGTGACATGCCCGGTGGGTATGATAATGTCCCTTTGGGGATAGATGAAACTAATCCTTAATGAAGATAAAAAATGGTTTTTTAAACAATGAAAGGGTGTGTTTTATGATACTACTATAATATTTTATCTTTGATTATATGTTTGGAATTATACAGGCTTATGTCTACTAAGAAATGTGTCCATTGGTGGTACTTCATTTCACACTAATGAACCACTACTTTCTAGATAATATTGTGATTGAATTGATGTAACATGGAAACTGCTTAATCACATAAACTCGGTTGATTAAATGAATTCCCAATGAACAAAAATCCATGTGTGATCACTCTTATTAAAAAAATTTAAAGACAAAACATAATGAATGGTGTGATTAAATCTGAGAACACCCATTCTTTTTTCTTGTTGATGTGTATGGTTGTTCCGTATTACACCTTTGTTAGATGACGTGAATGGGGATGGGATCCCCAGTTGTTGAGTTTTTTTTGTGGACCTAAGCACATCTGGTACCTTATGTTGGGGAGTTTTTAGTTCCATTACATCGAGGGATCTCACCAATCCCTTTTGTAATTGTATCTTTACAAGAGAACCATTTGTGGATGCTTAAATTACTTCTTGTCTATTTTCCTTCCATAGATTGTGGCAGTGCGTGTATGTTGGCATGTAGGGAAGAATTATTTTAATATGATCATTAGAATATGATTACAAGAATGTATTCAATAGGGAATTGTTTTCAAGGAATCAATTGTAATTTGGTTTTGGTTGTTGTGATTTTGTATGAATGAATAGCAACGAGGGTGTTTGTGTATAGTCTGGTTTCAGAACCCTTAGGTTGGGATGAGTTCTTGCCTACCTATGTGTATAAATTTTGTTTTTTGCTTCTTATTAACACCCCACCCATGTTGAGAAGTTCATGATGAACACCCCCATTTCATGGGGGAGGGTTTTTTTCCCAACATCCTATTGGGTGGTTGATTATTAGATCCTTTATGATACTTCTCCCGGGTATCCCAAAACACGTCGGGCAGACTATGATGGCCTATGGTCCAATTTTATTATCCCAAGACTCTTAAGGGTAGTGTATGATGTGGTGTTTGTCCCATGTGTGTGTGGGGAGTTTTGTTTCCCATGTGTCATTGAAATGAAGCCCAGGTGTCTTTAGGCTTAGAGGTAGTTGTTCTGGCCAATGTGGTTGTGGGTGTGGTTACGTATGGTGGTTGTGGCCCAGGAGTATGTGGGAGGGATGCATGGTTTTGATGGACCAGGTGTCTGCGAGCATGTTACATGGTTTTGGAGGCCCATAGTGTTCTTGTTGGTGCGGTACTGGGATTGTGGTGAAAATATCATGGGAGGTCTGGCACGTAGGATGTCCTCATTAACCAGTGGTAGAGTGGTGCAGGGTACCCAAACATTGATGTGTTATTACTATTATTTTACCTAACTATCATTATTTAGGGAGTGTTCCTTGGTGTGGTTGGGTGGAAACTTTTCTTTCAAGGTTCTTTAGTTATCTCATATATCTCATGGGGAATTATAATTCCTCCCCACTTGTGCATGAGATATTTTGGTTTTCCATACTAAGTATATAAGTATACTCACCCTACGTATATAAAACGTGTTTCAAGATTCCAAGAGGACATCAGGGACAATGTGTGACCATACTAGCTCAAACGTCGGGATAGTTTTCGTTGATTTTTTCTTTCATTTGGTACTTTTACATTGTATTTTTCTTGTACTTTTATGGTTTTTTATTGGAACATGCAAATGGGAATGGGTTTTGATTTAAATTTACCTTTAGTTATGGAGTTTTTGGGTTTTACCATCATATCTCTTGATACTACTAAATAAAAAGGGTAATTCCTTCTATATTACATGTGATTTTATTCCCTTGGTGACAGTCGTGACTCCAGGACCTATTTAATGTGAGATTTGGGGGTCCTTATCTCTCCTTGAAATTGTGGATGGAAGGGTATGGAAGTTTTTTTCCCCTTTCCTCATCTTAGTGAAGGAGGATCATGAAAGAATGGTATCATAGGTGGTTGTTTACAGATATTATGGAGCTCAAGGTTACGAATAGTAGGGATTTCTTGGGATGGTTGTAAAATTTGTTAGGCATTCATGGTGTGTGAAATAGGACAGGGAAGACTGGCTAGGTCATGGGATGTTAGGACCCTCGTGATCTGATGCAAGGACCCTAGACCCACTGAACGACCATGTGAGGCCACACTAATTGTAGGGTAGAGACCCAAGAAAATGTACATGCATCTTAATGACTTGTGTTCTTATGTGTTTTTGGTGTCATGGGAAATTAAATAAATATCATGTTTAAGAAAATTTTAAAATAAATCTTCTACACTACTTGGGCCTAGGAATTCCTCGTTTACCATACAGATATGGCACCTAGATGACGACCGTGAGTATTTTGGGTGATCTAGGCCCACGAGGATGATCTGTCTTACAAGTGGATTACTGATCGAGAGGAGGGGGAAGACCAGTGGATGAAGGCGCTTCATGGTTTTTAGCAGCAGACCGTTAGGAAGTACATCTGTAGAATCTCAAACATGGAAACTGAAAGCTGGATCGAAGAGTTGGTGATAACTTTAAGCTTGATCTGGGATCCGATGGAGTTCAAGGATTTGTTGGTAATCAGTCAGACGAGGGGATATGTGGGTTAGTGGTGGATGATCTATCTTAGAGAGAAAATGGATAGTGCCATTTTGTGGGATGACATTGAGAATGTGCTAAGAGTGGAATTACTTTCTTCTATGATGAAGGCTGAGAAGAGGCAAGAGATACACTCCCTTCAGTAGGGGAGTATATTAGTGAGGGAGTTGGGGATCAAGTTTAAGGATCTCATTCGTTTTTCTCTAGACCATTTTCTAGATGAGGAGTCTGAGGAGAGATGTTTAGAGCAATCACTTTGACCTTCTCATTATTATTCTATTATTCCATTCACCCTACTGACGTACATGGAGGTCAAGAAGAATAATGAAGTGGTGAAGAGGATGCACACACTAGGAGGTCTTCTGCGAGAGGGGAGCCAGTTGGGCTTGTCAAAGGGGAAGGCCATCAGTATTAGGCCTCCATAATCAAGAACATATAGGTTTCATCCAATGAGGGGCATGCCCCAGCAGTTCCATTTTTGATATCTTGATATGTGACCTTTTCATGAGGGCCTAGGACCAAGAGCATTCATCTGTGGAAGCTTTGGGAACCATCATAATCTATACCCAAACCAAGTTCATTACACTGGCGGTGTGAATGTTCAGTGCCCACCTCCATAGTAGTAGTTTCCAGCCAAACCCTTTAAGCAACAACAATATAGATAGCGAGCTCTCGCTCCTCCAAGAGCAGACATTGCAAGAGGAGGCCGACCTATGGTCGCTTCGCATGGTCCTCGACCAGGTTGTGGTTAGAGAGGCAACCGACAATAGAGGGGAAGAGGAGATGGGTGGGGCAGTTTCATGCCGTAAAGGTAGTTGTTCTAGTAGGACCAGAAGTTGTTTGAGGTACAATTAGCTTGTTTAAGACTCTTGCTTTCACCTTGTTTGATTCAGGAGCATCACACTACTTTCTTGAACCAAGTCTATCCCAGGATCTAGGTATAGGTGTAGAGAGACTTCTTGTGCCCCTGGTTTTGTGTACGCCAATTGGATGTCAGACAAGCATGTATTATGTTTTTCGGGGAATCATACTGATCTTGGGGCTGCATCAGTCTAGTGGGGACCTTCTTTTGCTGCATATGTAGTCGTATGATGTAATTTTAGACATCAAATGGATTTTATCTATGTGTACCGTTATCTTCTTCTTATGAATAAGGGTATTTTTTCTAATATGGGTGAGAAATATGTGACTTTCATCAGCCTGTAGGGTTTCCAGGAGGGTAGTCAGCGATTAGAGACCCTTCATTCCTTATTAGCTAAGCTTTTAGTGGATTCATAATATAAAAAGATGGTTGATGTCCTATGGATATTTAGGGAGTTGATGGATTTCTTCCCTGGAGAGGTGGTGACTTTTCCCCCTCAATGTGATGTTGAGTTTGAGATAGACTTTTAGCATGGTGCCCCGCCCGATTTCAATGAATCCATATCATATGGAAACATCTATGTTGTAGGAGTTAAGGATTCATATTTACTATTGGATGAAGAAGGGTTTTTTCCAACTAAGCATGTCCCCACGGGGTGCTATAGTATTGTTCACAACTAAATAAGATGTTGGTCTCAAGCTGGGTATAGACTACCAGAGGTTGATCCTTGTGATGGTAAATAACCATTAACCCCTATCAAGGATTAATGACCTTTTTTATTGATGATGGGGGAAGGATGGATCTTCAATATTGACCTATGGATAGGATATTACCAGTTGAGGGTGAATGTGGGTGACATCTCGAAGACTAACTTTGAGTAATGATATGGTCACTTTGATTTTGTTTTCATGCCATTTGGTGTTACAAACGCACAAAATGTGTTAATGGGGATCATTAACTATGTCTTCTAGGAATATCAAGATTGGTTCGTAGTCATTTTTATTAACGACATCCTAATCTACTCAAGATCAAAATAGGATCAATCTAAGCATCTGAGGAAGATTTTGCAGGTCCTATGATAACACCAAATATACATGAAGTTATGAAAGTGATTGTTATAGACATGATAGGTACAATTCCTTGGACATGTGGTGTCTGAGTATGGAGTATTAGTGGATTAATTGAAGGTTGGAGTGCTTTTTTAGTAGGCTTCACCCATTAATGTGGTTGAGGGTCATGGTTTCTTGGCTCTAGCTGGTTAATATCAGAGATTCATGCCCAACTTATCACAATTTACATCTCCTTTTACACCCTTGATGAAGAAATACGATGATTTTGTATGGAGTGAGTAGTTCCAAGCATCCTTCGGTCATTAGAATCAGAATTTGGTTAGTTCCCTATTGCTGAGATTTCTAGAAGAAGGGGTGACGTTCCAGATGTTATGTAATGCATCGGGCCAGTGTCTGGGAGTTTACTAATGAAACAATAGAGGTGATATCATATGGGACTAGGAAGTTACGTCCCCATTAGAGTAACATTGTCACCCACTATATGGAGCTAGCAATGGTTGTGTTTGCAATAATGTTTTGGTCACATTATCTCATCTAGGAATGCTTTGTGGTCTTTACAAATCACAAGAGATTAAGGTATATCTTCTCCCAATGTGACCTGAACATGCGACATCCGAGGTTTATGGAGTTTCTTTTAGACTAAGACATTGAGATTTCCTACACCTCAGGAATGTAGAATGTGGTTTTCGATACCTTGAGTAAGAAGTCATAGAATGATGTGGTTTGAGAATCGGCATATTCATGGAAGGGAGTGGAAGAGTTAGTAGCCCTACATCTAGATGCAATAGTGGAGGATGTCAGAGGCTATATATTCTAGATGATTATGAAGTCCTCTCTATTGTAAAAGGTGGAGGTTTACCAGTGGGAGGATCTTGAGGGTGATGTGATGTGTGATCGTGTAAGCCAAGGAAATGCTCAGGAATGATGGTCAGAAGATAGACTGAACCAGATGCAATTTCAGGGGATATAGTTCGTCCTGTTGGAAATGTGTGAGAGATTACAGAATGATTTAAACAACTCACCCCTGGAGATACACCGATGAGTTTCCAAAAAGTACTATGTCTTGAAATGTTAGTTTTGGTAGACCAGGGTCAAATGGGTTGTGGCAGGGTTCATTGCAAAGAGCATCGTGTGTTAGTAGGTGAAGCTTGAGCACCACATTCTGGGTGGTCTGTTGCAGCTTTTAGATGTCCCTGAGTGGAATTAGGATGACATATCGATGGATTTCATCATGGGACTACCCATGGTTCAAGGATGCTACGATACTATCTCGGTAGTGGTGGACTGGCTGACGAAATATGCTCCCTTCCAAGCAATCAAGGAGTCGAGGGCAGTCTAGGCCTTAACATAGAGGTATGTGGACGCAGTGTTGTAGTTTCATGGAGTTCTGCAGTTCATTATCTTGGATTTGGATACATGGTTTTCCTCACGAGTCAGGAAATGATTGCAACATTATTTTGGAACCCAACTATGATTCCTCACTGCATTCCACCACCAGACTGATGGGCAGATAGAGCAGGCCATCCAGACATTGGAGGATATTTTACAGGCTTCTGTTTTGGACACCATGGGATCAGCGGTGCAACACATACATTTGTTATTGTTTTATTACAAAAATATTTATCACATTACCATTAGAATAGATCGGTTTGATTCCTTGTACGAGAGACTGAGTCCCTGACCCTGTGCAGGAAAGAGGTTAGGGAAGAAGGTGTTCTTGGCCCAGAGGTAGTGCATAGCATGACAGAAAAGGTTCGTCTTAAGTGGGAGAGTATGAAGGCATGTCGGGACTGAAATAAGAATATTGGGGATCATATGAGTAGATCAATAAAATTCAAGGTCAGGTACCACATGTTCTTGAAGGTCTCCCCTCGACATGGGAAATAGTGGTTCAGGAGGGGAGTTAAGGTTTCTCCCAAGTTATTTGGACCGTTCGAGGTGTTGCGTTAGGTCATAGATGTGTCCTATAAGTTTTCAATACCACAAACTCTACTAAGGGTGCACAACATCTTCCATGTCTCTCAGCTCCATCGGTATCTACATGATGATTTGCACGACCTCGACTGGGTAAAGATGGATATCGAGGACGTTGCATCATTTTTAGAGTGATCAATATGGATCGAAGATCTTGAAAATAAGGTGATTCATGGATGAACCATTCCCTAGTTTCATGTGTTATGGAGGCATGGTGGCCTCTAGGAGAGTACTTGGGAAGGTGAGGCACAGATGTGAGCCCATTACTGAGAGCTGTTTTGATTTTTGTTCTGTGTAGTTTTTTTCGTGACTGTGATGTAATGGTTGACCTTGTTAGCAATGATATGGGATGTTTCCATTGTTCTAAAAATGTGTGTGAAGTTTCCTAACTATGAAGACAGGAGTACATGATCCATAATTGTTATTCATTAAGGTGGATGTGATTCAACCCATGTAGGTGATTCATTTCCACCCAAAGCAGATAGTATCTTGAAATAGAGGAAGGGACTCCCTAATCCATATAACTTGACAATATGACCTTTAAATGTTTGTGTGGCTACTCAAGAGAGGGTTTTGGTAGTGCCTCTACAGTTTATTAGTATGATGGAGAGGTGTTCCTATATTTCAAGGAGGTTTACTCATGATAGGTATCTTGTGAGGTCGTAGTTTAGGCCCCCTCTATTTTCTTCAGGTTTACTTTTGGATTTTGGAGGATAAGAATAGTTTGAGGGGTATCTGATGTAATGCTCTGGACCCTCCTGATCCATTAAAACTCCACATTTCTAGTGTTTGGGGTATCATGGGGACCATCGGTGACACATTAAAGAGTTTTCCAAAAAACCCAGTTCCACCAAATGGTTCCACCAAAACGGTGGCACCAGTCACGGTGGCCCCGGTCGCGACGACACCATGATGGATGCACTGTGGCAGTGGCATAATGATTCGGGCACCGTAGAGGTCACACCATCACAATCGCACACCGAAACGGTGCCACCACATATAGTGTTCCACCGAACCAGTTTCTTTATTATGGTGTTTCTCCAAACTGTGTCTCATAAAAAGGTGTCCCACCATTTTCTCTTTTTCTAGTTTCTGACTTTTTCTAGTGCCACTCTCGTAACATATCTTTTTACATAAAATTGTTCTAATACAATTTCAAATCAATTTAAATTACAAAAAAAAGATGTTATAAATTCCCATTAATTGGATGACCATTGGGTTACCAAACCTTTTGGCTTTTTCTTTGGTATCACACATTTTTTCAATACTCTTCAGTTCTACCCTTGTTACACGTTTTCTTCCATTTAATGGAAACCCTTTAACTCCGAACATTTATCACCACCTCTCCGAAGAGAATAAATAAATAAAAATCTATTCCATTAGGTGTAACCACCCTACCTCTTAGAGAAACCATGATCCTCCATTAATGATGTTCAAATTTTCCTCTCTCATAACTCCAAGATCTCTCCTTTTATCACACTATGTTTCTTTCTCCTTCCAGATTGTCCTATTTTCCTCTCCTTTAAGATTTTAGAGTCACAAATTTTGAGGCTAGTTGTTTGCCAATGATGGAGCCCTTCTTACTCACTCATGGATTCCATTGAGTTCTTCCCTTGCATGTCGTGAATCTCCAGTTTTTAGCGCCAAGATAAAACATCGATCCTTGATCATCCAAGTAGGAATCTCCTTCATCTCTATTTATTGTGTAACATGAGGGGTGGGTTCAATAATGTCCCTTCGGGGATGGATGAAACCAATCCTTAATGAAGATAAAAAATGGTTTTAAAAAAATGAACTAGTGTGTTTGATGATGATGATTTACTCTTTTATCATTACTTATATGTTGTGAGTTATATGGGCTTATGTCCACAAAAAATCACAGTTGTTGGTGGTCTTTCATTACACACTAATGAAGCTATATTTTCTGGAAAATCATTTGATTGAATGGATGTAACCTGGAAATTAGTTAATTACATAAACATTTTTGATTAAATGGATGCCCAATGAACATGTATTCTTGTGTCATCACTCCAGTTAACCAAATGGAAAGAAGAAACTTAATGAATTCAGTGATTAAATCTGAGAACTCCCTTGATATATTAAGGGGATGTGTATAGTTGTTCTATTAGATGCCTTGTGGGGTGATGTGGATAGGGATGGTATCCCTTGTTGTTGAGTTGTTGTTTGCAGACCTGGGACTGTATGGGGCCATATTTTGGGGCTTGTTTTGGTTATATTACATAGAGGTATCTCACGGATCCCTTTTGTTGTTGTAACATTACAAGAGAACCTGGTGTGGATGCTTAAACTACCGCATGATTGTTTTCCTTGCTTCAATTGTGGCTATGAATGTTATTTTACTAGTTGTTAAGAATTATTTAAAGGGAATAACTTGAATATGATTATAAGAATGGGTTCAATGGATAATTTTTTACCAGGAATTAATTGTTCTTTTGTTTTGGTTGTTGTGATTTTGTAAGAATGAATTTTAATGATGGTGTTTGTGTATGGGCTAGTTTCGGTACCCTTAGGTTGGGATGAGTGCTTTCCTACCTATATGAATAAATTTAGTTTTTGTGTTTCATATTCACACCCCACACAAGTTGATATCATCGTGATGAACACCCCCATTTCATGGGGGAGGGTGTTTTTTCCAACATCTTATTGGGTGGCTTGTTATTATCTCCATTCTTCTCCCTCTCCTGAGTAGCCCAAAACTCTTCGGGTAGAATTTGACGGCCTGAAGTCCATTTTTTAGGCCATGACTCTTCGGGTGGGGTATGTTGTGGCGGTTGACCCATGTTTGTGTGGGAAGTTTTGTTTCCCATGTGTTATCAGGATAAGGCCCATATATCTTCAGGCATGATAGTAGTTGTCCTGTCACATATGGAGGTGGTTGTGGTTACGTATGGTTGTGGGGGCAGAGTTGTCTACGGGTGGGATGCATGGTTGTGGTGGCTCAGGTGTCTACAGGAAGGATACGTGGTTGTGGGGGACATAAGGTTTTTGTTGGGGTGGTAGTGGGACTACAATAAAAATGGTGGGTTATTTCTGTCACGTAGGATGTCTTCAATAACCAGTGCGAGAGTGGGGCAGGGTACCCAAACATCGATTTACTATTGAAATTATTTTACCTAACTTGTGTTATTTCGGGAGTGTGCCTTGGTGAGGTTGGTGGATAGTTTCCCTATATGGTTCTTTGGTTATATCCTTTTTCTCACTAGATATTAGAATGCCTCCCCACTTGTGCATGAGATCTTTTGGTTTTCCCAACTGAGTATCAATGTATAAACACCCTATGTATATAAACATTATTTCAAGTTACTAGGAGGACATCATGGACCGTGTGGGAACGTACTAGCTCAGAAACATTTCCTATCCAAAATCCACACCATTATATATACCAATGAGGAATATGGCTCTACGTCGATATGATTCCATCTGATCACATGGTCAAGATTAGGATGATACTTTTTCAACTGAGATACACCAAACACACTATGCATCGAACTAAACTGTTGAGGAAACTCCAACTGATATTCCACTTATCTAAATCATTACTGTAAATAAAAATGGTTGATTCATCGAGGATATAACATTCCATACGTCATAAAATAATGATTTACAATCCATTGAGTGATCCTTAAGAACACATGATCACTTATCACGAACAATAATAGTTAGTGAGAATGATCTGCCTATGATTTCTATCAAATATAAGTTTTCTCCATTCTCGTTATGATCGTCTGAATCTTATCAATTGTGTCATGGACAAGTTTTGTCCCAAATAATGATTTCTCACCAGTTTCCTCCAAATAATGTGGTGAACGATGCGGTATCCCATACAACACTTCAAAACGCTCCATGTGTATCGAGGCTTGATATATGTTATTATATGGGAAATCCACTAAGGGTATATGATCCTCTCATGTGCCACGAAAATCCTTTACACGAGACCACATCATATCTCTCAATGAACATATAATCCTTTGGTATTGTCTATCCTTCTAAGGGTGATACATCGTACCCATAGTCAATTGGGTCCCAAGAGCTTTTTGTACGGATTTTCATAAAAGAGATTTGAACCTCATATCTCCGTTTGACATGATCAAAACTGGTAATCCATGTATCATTATATATCATTGTATATAGATCATGGAAATATCCTCCACTATATTAGTATCATGAATATGGATGAAATGGGCCAACTTTATAAGACGATCCACTATCACCGATATGGCATTGTGTTTCAAAGACGTTCTTGGTAGATGTGTAAGAGAATCCATTTATATCTACTCTTATTTACATACTAGAATAGGTAATGTCTACAACATAAAAATAATTCATTGATGTTCTGACTTAAAATGTTGACATGTTAAGAACCTTGAAACGAACTCATCCACCATTGGTTTCATATCAACCCACCAAAATTGTGCTATAAATGCTCTATACATCTTCTGTATTAAAGGGTGTACAACCCATATTGATTTGTGGTAAGAATAAATAATTTTTTCATATAGATCCATATGTACAATCATCTAATCTATGAACCCTAAAACTGATCTCCCATCTCATTTAGAGCCCTAAATGGTCTCCCCAATATTGAGTTTTGAACTCATAATCAGGCATTTTTCATAAAAGGTTTGTACCTCTTTAACCATCGTTACAAAATTAAGAATCATGGTAATGAAAAATAAAAAAAAAATCACCTAAGTCTTCAAATTACACATGCATTTCTTCTAGTACTAACACCAATTTCCACTCATCTGAAACATACATTTCCAACTAATAATAATAATTTATTCTTAATGCATCAGCCACTGAATTACCTTTTCATGGTGTATACATAAAGTCAAATTCAAACATTTAGATATATCCACCCATCTCTTTTTCCATTGATTGAAATTATTTTGTGAGAAAATATGTTTCAAACTCTTATGATCCATGAAAATAGTGAATTTCTCACAAAATAGATAGTAATTTCAAGTCTTCAATGGATGGAAAACTACAGGTAACTCCAAATCATGTGTTGGGTAATTATTCTCAGAAGATCTAAACTTTATAAAACCATATGAAACCACATGGTATCCCTACATGAGAATACATTCCAACCCAAATCCTGAATAATCACAATACACCACATACCACTACCGAGATTCTGGAAAAATCAAGATTGGTGCTGATGTAAGATGAACTTTTGGCCCTTGAAAAGTCTTATGTAGTTCCTCACTCCATTGAAATGTAACATTATTATTTCTGAAAGCTATCATAGGTGAATATAGTAATGATAATTTATAATCAACGAATTTTAAATGGGAACTGGACCATGAATGATTCATATATCAAAGACATTTTTTCACAGTTTCCAATAGATAACGGCTTCTATCTTCTCTGAATTTACTGAAACAAATTTTTTTAAATTAAATTAGAAATAAATAATACATATTGTATCAAAAAATCACACTAATATAGTTTGGTATACAATCGATGATCTCTCAATATTCCCAAACCTATCACCAAGTGTTACTCATTCTCAAACCATATCCTTGAATATAGAAAAATGTCATCGACACACACCACAACAAAAGAATCTAGATATTTCTAAACTATTTCAGTCATCAATTCCAAAAACACCTATGGTGAATTTGTAAGACTGAAAGGCATTAATAATTATTCATAACGGCCATATCTTCTACTTAATGTAATTTTCAAAATATCTACCTTCCGAACATGAAATTTTTGATATCATAATCACAAATCAATTTTAAAGAACCATTGATCTCCCACCATTTGATCAAACTGATCATTAATGAATGAATGTAGATTTCTATTATTTTTCACATCCTGGTTAAGCTTACAATAATATATGCATTAATTATAGTTCCATATCATTTATTGACAAATAAGACTACTACTTCACATGGATACATGATCATCCGAATGAAACATTTGCATTACATCTCTTCCAACTACACATTAAATTACCTTAAATTGGTTTGTGCCATCCTATAGGATGGTTGGGAAAGAAGACTGGTCCATAGGAGGAGATAAATCAAAAACTCCACTACCCTTATAGGTGGTAACCCTATGTTGTTATTGGGAATGATGTATGGAAATTAATCCATAATTCTTGTAAAACTGAGGTCCTCAATCTATTCTACTGATGCCTTGGTCAATATTTTAAACTGGTAAGAAATCATTTCCACAACTGGTTTCATAAATCTCATTTCCCCTGTCTTTAAAACCCTTTATCCTCTAAAGAGATGCTCAACACCATCCTCAGTTGTCAAACTAACTGTTATGATATAACTTTAATACCCCGACCCCAGTTACGTAGAGTCAGAGAATTATTTTAGTACATTGTGTTGATTATAAGTAATCCAATCCCCAAGGACAGATAAGTTTAGAAGTCTTGGAAAATAGATTACATATATGGAAGTTACATTAAAATTGATAAAATAAAACACAACATAAATAATTATTTGATAACTTATTTTCTCCTCTAACTTAACCCTACATATCAAACATAATACACTTCTTCACGTCCTAGAAAAAATAAATCATATGAATTGTCAAAGCTCAGATGCTCAGTAAGGGTAACAATATATGAGAAACTATCATAAATAATTAAAAAAAATTAAGGCAATGTATATGAATAAAACACAAGACATTTAAATAAAAACTTCATCACAACATAGAAATGATAAATCAAATAATTCCATTTACATATTCACATGGATATTCTACTAGTCAAATAATCACAGGTAATATCAAAATAGAATTTCATAATGATGAAATGCATAATTCTTGACATCATATCCACATAGTCAATGCCTCGTTCCAGGACTTAAAATAAAAAAAATTCAAAGCCATGTTCAAAGACACTATTTTGTCTCGTGAGGCATACCGTTGCATGACAGAGTTATAGAGGGCTCCACCTATGACTTAGAATTCCAAATGCATTTCTCACATGAAAATGGTGAGACATAACATAAACATTCATATTAAAAATATCATATGAAAAATCAATACTTTATCCATAAACCATGAATGGAAATAAAAAATCACATCCACAGTCAATCATATCATAACTCAGTCAATACAATATGGAAGATTTTATTATAATAAATCAAACTCAATAAATAATAATATCCAGTAAACGATGTTTACATAGTTGAAAATAATCAGTAAAACTATTTGAGAGAAATATCACTTATTTTGAAATCTTTTAAAAGTCACGAATTTATAAAGGTTGTCATATGAAAGATATTTTTTAATCAAAGTGTCACATACCAATTTAAAACTTTTTAATGGAATTAACATTTTATAATATTCATGTCCATATAAATAAATCCTTCAAATCATTTTTAAAGCATGGAAATTAATTAAAAAGATTTAGAAAAATAAATCATTAAAATATTTAAAATTCTAATCTTGATAAGGATACCCTTCCACAAAACCGTAAATTATTCATTTTAAAAACATTCTAATGAAACATTGACATGAATGATATAAATTTCCTAATAAATACTTACACATAAACAATTATGGATAATAATGAGATTGAGGAATTAAGCCTCACCTTGAACATTATTTTGGTCGATGGTATTTATAACCTCTTGTATAATGGACATAGTATATAATTAAATTATAAAATAACCATAATCATATTTATGATATCATAAAAGACTAATTTATGTCTTTATACTTCCCATTTAATAATAATTTCTATGTTAAAATAACATTTCAGTTAATAATTTCTTTCTTTATCATACGCATTTTAACTTGTTATCCTTTATCGTGTAACTTATATCATGATTTAATTGATTCCAGAATAAAAAACATTATTTTTGTATCATATATATTTATAATATAGGTATGTATAATAGATAGATATATGAAATGGAAAAAAACCATTCTCGGAGATGGTTGGTCGTACGTAAGCATAAACATCGTTTATGTTTTCTGAACGTATTGAACGGTTGTAAGTGAATGAGATATATGTATATATATATATATATAGTATGATTATTATGTCATATATTAAATACTTATAAATAATATATATATTTATAATCATCGTTTAATGGTGAATGTGGAAATTAATCTCATCGCGTCGTGGAGTCGATAAGTCGTACATACTCACAAGCGATGATATCATTATATTAATGATGAAATAATTTGAAATTGGATGTTATATTATTATATAGAATAATTAAATTGATATATTTATTATTTACATGAATTATACTCAATATTATACCCATAAAAATAATGAAGTGTTGAATAACATAATACACCATTACGTGGAGATAGTTAGCTGTACGTACACACATATGGGGACATTGTCATTTATAGGATGGACAGAATAATGAATATGTTTGTATAATATTTATAATAAATTAAATTTATATTGTCGGTATGGGAGTTATTATTTTTTTATGAAAACCACAAAGAAACATTAAGTGTAAGAATAAAAGAACATTGAAATAGGTGATTAAATAATTACCTATTCTTCGGGTTTTTCTTTTTTATTTGAAAAAAAGGGCCCCATAGTCTTGATTTATGATAAATATAATGACTCTAGGATGAATTGAGGGTAGTTGGGAGGATATTTGAGTAGGTTTGGATGAGCCAAATGGCATTGGAGGTGTGAAATTATGAGAAAGGGATGTATACTTTTATAAGAGACGTGAGAGGCACTTTAGGAAAAGTTTTAAATATTAATTAATTATAAAAATATTTTCAGATTATAATAGCTCCAAATGGATTTTTTTCAAGGATAGGGTGGGTATTTTTCGAAATAATCTCATCCAATGGGATTTAGACAATTTTAGGTCACCATATTAACATTATATTTTCAATTTATCCATTAGTAAAATAGTTTAACTTTTACCATGTCTTCTTGTACTATAATAATACATGGTTAATAAACATACTATAAAATTCCAAGAGAACCTCAAGTGATTTATTAATAAAATATATATAATTATATATCTCCTTTTTCTGAACATTATATTTTTATGAATATTATATAATTTAGTAATATAGTATTTGTTATAAAAACTCATTTATGTCAGTTTTGACAGTATTTAGTATTTGTTTTTAATGACTATCAAAACAAGTTGATTACTTCAAAAAAATAAAATAAATCTACCATAACATGTCATATTAACATAAAAAATTCATGTATGGAATCAAAAGTCTCAATTTACATTTATTTATATATTTATAATATAAATTATTTTAATCTTTCATTAATAAGGAAATTACTACTTCATCATTATGTCATAAATAAAATTAATTATATAATGTATAAAAAAATAAAAATAAAATATCAGGATGTAGAAACAAAATTTAGATTTATAATGAATATTTATAATTGAATTAATCATATGTGTAACCCTATATTAAAAATGTTTTAGTTATTAAAAATTGAATTTAACACTTTTAACTATTTTAAAAAAAATATAATTAATGTCCTAATCTAACACAAATGGATAAAAAGGATATTATTTTTGTTCTAATGTTTATTTTTGTTGAAATATATATATCAAATTGAATTATGACATGTGTTGGGGTAATTGTAACATTATATTTATCTTTAATTAAAATATTTACTTTTAACTGTGGTAAATAAATTTCAAAAGATACTATTCAACAAAAAATATTTACATCCTATTGAACCAAACTTCACTTATTGATGTAAACCGTGTCTCTTATATTTTTGAAATTCAATTCATAGAAGTGGTAAAATTATATTTTCTACAAATTTTCAAATGTTCCATAAATGTTGGTAAATGTGCCTAAAAGGTATTAAAAAATATGTTTCAATTGTTAAATAAAATTTTTTATATATAATATTATTATAATATGTCTCCAAGGACATACATTGCACTATTATATGTATTATATATATATTTTAAGATAAATTTTTAGTTAAAAATTATTATTTAAATGAAAAATTCTATTTTTATGTACTTTGCAGTATTTTTTAGTACTCATCTAAAATTAAATGTTTTCAAAAAAATACCAAAAAATCACCATAAGATAATTTATATATTCCCAATTCCAAAATTATGACTATTTTAAAAATTAAAAATATATAAGTTTAATTATTTAATTTAAAATTAATTCATGTTGTTATAACCAGAAAGCGGGTATTTGAGAAGTAAAAACTATGAAAACATTAATATGGGTTTATGTCTAATTTAAATGTAAAATTATTTGAAACGTCCAACATTGGATTAAATTTTAAAAATATACTCTAATTATTCATCAAACCCATTCAAATTAAAAATTTATCAATATAAATTATTATGATTAAAAATTTTATTTTCAATTAAAATTTAGTATTTTTCATTATTCATCAAAATATAAAAGTTATCTGAAAACACAAAAAAGTTATCCAAACTAAATTTATATGTATCACTTTTAAATAATTTGCTTATTTTGTCAGATTGAATATATAAATTTGTCCGATATTGAATTCAAAAGAGGGTTCTCCATTAAAAGGTGCTAAAATTTCATTTTTTTTGAAAAAAAAAATATATTATATGAAAAATTGGATTTGTTCTTATATTATGTCTAAAAAATCATAATATGGATGTTAAAATTATATGTAGTTGATAAAATTATACATTTCATTAAAACTATTCATAACCTCTTTTAAAACAGCTAGTTGGGTAAGTCGTGATGCACTTGAATTTGGTGTTGCATGTGGATAAAGATGTTTAATTACCTTAAATAGATAACTTGTAATTATATCATGGGGTGTTAAATTATCCCCTCTATCTATAAATTGCATCTTCGCAATTCAAAATTGTTCTTATAAAATAAATGGTTGAAAATAGAAAATACCCTTGTAGAAAACCCACATCGGAAATAGTGTTTCTAAAATTTAGTCTTAAAAAGAGGGAAAGGGAAATTCAAAAGTCACCACCAAATTAGGATTTATAATAGGTGAACGTTGGTGGAAATTAGAGTCACATAATTCGTGGAAAAACATAAATATTTATATAGAGTGATTGGGGTCATCAATCACAAACTAGTGAACAATAAATGAAATATTGAGGGCCTTAAAGCCATAAATCTATGATGATTTAAATAACCTCGATTTAACAAAATATAAGGTATTAGGATAACTATAAGGCCCCAGCCTTAAAACTTACTTAATCTTGAGTTATTATAAGATTATACATTGAGGATCTTTTCAGGTTTAGAGTTTTAGAGAATTAGATCATGAAACTTGCATTACATTCCACATTTAAACAAAGTGGTTACATAAAAGATAGTATCCATTCTTCCTATCAACGGAAACATATTGAAAATAAAACATGGAATCTTTCTTAACACATCCTTGACTCTATCATCTTATCATGTACCTTTCCCTTGACCTGAAAAAAAAATTTCAAAAACTTGGGATGAGCATAAAAAGCTCAGTAAGGGATATAAAAATATGGAAAGGAAACATGAGTTCATATATACACAAGAATGAAATCATAATTTACCCATAAAACATAGGCACTTTAACCTACCTCATTAAATCATGAATAAATCATAGAAATCATAAGACATAAAGGTAACTTGAGGCATTCATAACATTCTTACGTAGGGAGTAACCCTCTTGGTTACGTTTGGAATACCCATCACAGTATATTCCCTAAATCTCTTCGGAGAAACCTTAACGTTTCACTCCTTCGCGTTACCCAATGCATTGGAGAGCTATATCGGGCTCACCCGCCCTTAGATTATCACGGAACCACCCGTTCTTCATAACAATGCCCAAGAACCATAACATAATCGTATCACATAAACATGAATAAAGGAAACATGACATTTCCACATTTCAATCACAATATAACATTTTAGGATATTGAAATAATGAATCCATTCAAAAAGAAACCATTTCCAAAACCATTTAAAACATTTAATAAAGAGATTTTTGAATCAAAGTGTCCCATACCACCTTGAAGCTTTTAACATTTTAAACCATTAATATCCATATAAATAAATCCTTAAAACCATTTTAAAAACATGGATATTAATAAGAACAAATAATTAAAACATTTAAAACGATATTTTGGTTAATGGGGTTTTACCAAAATTAGAGACACTTGAATACAATAATCGAGGAATAACATTTAGTCAGAACTTTATAATATCATGAGAATAAAAGGATTCATGATATAATACTCCAAAGGACAGTATATACACCATATAAGAGTGAATTGGTGCATAACAACAATGAACCCTCAATAGAAATGTCAAATGTAATGAAATCCCTTATAAAGAAGGTATCCTTAAATTAAGGACAAATAAATCTCAAAAATATGTGTGACAAATATAAATACACCCAATATAAGTGGATATTAAGTGTAAAACAATAAAAGGTCATTCACAAATATTCAATGGATGACATATTCAATGACTACAAGTTGAACCCAATGAAATCGAAATTGGGTTAAAAAGTTCCCTTGACAGCCTAACGACATCACATCAAAAAGAGTTGATGAGAGATAAAAAGAGTATCTCATCACTTGGACATAAAATTTACATCAACAAGGATATATGAGAACATATCCCAAAATAACAATATGTAAATTAAAAGACCCAACAAAATAAGTCTTTTAAAAAAGTGGAGGGTGAAAGGTTCCCTTACCGACTTGGGTATCTTTCAAAACATACACCCCATGAAAGAAGGACAATAGATCATTGATGTAAATACTCATAAACGAAAGTATATTACACAAATAGTAGAATAATGGGCAGTACATACACCACTCAATGGAATTTGTGGCAAATGTAGCATAAATCTCACGGGAATAAAAGTGAGATGAAAAATCCCTTACGAAAACTCGGCAGCCTAACGGCAACACATAAAACTCCCGAATATGGATTGATGAGAGTGAATAGGGTCTCTCATCACATGAACATAAAAATTACAGTAGGAGTAATATAAAATAACATCCCATTCATCATAAAGATGAGCTTAAAAGAAATTACATAAAAGAGTGTACTTAAAAAAGAAAGAGAGTTGTAGGATCACTTACCTCGGGTCCGACTTGACTCGATCGTTATTTAATCTCCTGAATAATAAACTTGAGTTAATTTATAATTCCTTAAGAACCCTTTTTCATGTTCATTATTACTTTTATACCACTTATTACCATGTCACAAACATTATGTAATCATTTAAGTTAATAATATTTGTTTTGCAGATATTTGGTTCTTAAGTCGAAAGTGGTCTTCTTACAATTACATGTTGTTCGTGTGGCCAAATGTTTATTATATCCAGAATTGTATTAATTATGTAGATATCATATATGTCATATATATCCAGTACATTCATGCATTTATAACATTACATAATCATTTAGAGGTAAGAAATGAAATGCACCGTTCATGGAGACGGTAAGTCGTACGTACGCATGAACGCTACTTTCATTTCTATTTCGTATTTTATAGAATGGAATAATAATGATATAAAGGTATATTATAATTCCAGTATAATATCATATATAATATCATATTTCCATCCTTTATACATCCCACGTATGGTATTTAACGAATCAAATCACTTTGAGGGGGCGGTAGTCCGCACTTCCTTAAATGAAGATATCGCGTATACCCATAATGGAAGCCATAAAGGTAAGACAAAAATGAAAAATACAGAAGCATAAATAAAACATAAACATATTATATATCATATATAAAAATAGTGACATCATAATGGCCACCTTTGAAGGTGTTAAATGAGAATTGAACAATCATCGTTTCGAGAGGCAGAATTTCACCATCCACGGAAACCGTATGTTCTTTAACCATTTGATGTAGTTGTGTGATAGTGTAGCATGAATAAATCTTATAAAAACATCCTAGTATATTGAAGATACTGGTTTTGTTACAAAATAAGAAAATAAAAAGAGTTTAGGGGGTTGGAGAAGCAAAATAAAACAAATGAACATGAGAGAATGAATTACCTTTAAAAGTGTAACTCCTTTTGATTTGAGCCAAAAGGCTTCCTTTGAAAGGATTCTGCCCAAAGGGAATCCTATAGGATTAGGAGAGGGATTTGGAGAGGGTTAATGGGCAGGGGTTGGCCGAGCCAAAGGCTTGAGAAGTGTGTGAAATGAGGTAGAGGTGGGGGCCTTTTATAAGAGGAGAGGAGGGGTACTTTTGGAAAGTAAGAAATATTACTTTATTTGAAAATGTGTTTCGGTTTTACAAGGTCCCACATTGATTGAATTCGTGTATAAGGTGATAAGTCTTTGAAATCCACTCATCCAATAGGTTTTTCCCATGTGTAGTTTGTAGATGTTTCATTATCTTTCCATTTTAATTAAATCGTCAAATAATGATGTCATCGCTGCATCATTATTATGTCATAAATAATTTACTTTCTTTAATGTCTAAAAATTATAAAACAAATACTATGATATAGGAAATCGTTTTAGCTTTCCAATGACTATTTATAATCAAAATTTGGACTTGTATAACTCTACTTAAAAATTGTTTTCGTAAAACATATTATGTTTGTGTCATTTTCACTTCAACATTAAATAAAAAGTAATTTATGTCATTTCCCAACAAAAGTGGATCCATGGGGTCCCCAAGTTGGCCCATGGCTTGTCTTGGTCGGCCATGACTCACCCAATAGGTGTAGGACAAGTGTCATGGTGTTTTCACATTCTTATAATATCATTTTTACCTTAAACTACACTAATTACCACTAATCGCGATTAAAAACTTAATAAGTTACTATTCACCAAAAAAATTATTTTTATCCCATTGAACCACTTTTTAATTCTTAATGACAACCATGTATGTCGGATTTTTGAAAATCAAAACACAATTATGGCAAAATTTCATTTAAATGAAAAATCAGTTTTTATAAGTACCACTTAGTGGTTTCACTATTCATCAAAAATTGAAGTTTTTCAGAAAATTACCAAAAATTCACCCTAAGCTATATTTGATATTCCAAATTCAAAAATGAATTCTATTTTACAAAATTCAAAACATATTAGTCACATTAATTAATTTAATAATTAATTCCCGCTGTCAGAGCAAATAGCGTGTTTTTATAAAACAATAAGTATCAAAAGATTGACACTAGTTTAAGTCTGATTTCAAAGTGAAATTAATTCCAATGACCACTATTGGATTTAATGGTAAAAATATTTTCTAATTTAACTTTAAAACAAATTCAAAATATTATCTAATCATATAAATAAATTAGATTAAAAAGTGGTTTTGAATTAAAACACAACATTCTACACTATTCATTAAAAAAATGAACTTTATCAGAAAGATACCAAAAATTTACACAAAGTAAATTTTGATGTCCCGATTCTTAATAAGAGTTTTATTTGGTCCAAAAGAATGTTTAAGAGTGAACAAAACTATATTTAATGACGATTCTCCATTAAAAGGTGATAAGTGAACCTTTAGTGAAAACTAGGGCATATACGCCAAAAATTGAATTCTTTCCGTATTTTAAGCCTTTATCATTTATTGTATAAATGTAAAATTATTTAAGTACATATATAATCATATTTTAGTTATTTCTATCCATTCCCGCCAATACAACGGCTACATGTTAACTACCATTTAAAATAATTTTATTTTATTATTAGAGTGCAACGTAAGATTCCCAAGAAACTCGTTGTTGCCTGTTGGGTACGCCATCGAGCATAGCGTCCCCTTTAAAGTCATTTAAATATTTTATTCACAAATATGGATAAATATGAAAATTTCTATTCTTTATTTACCTGGGGTGTTACATCCTTCCCCCATTTTGGGAATTGCGTCCTCGCAATTTTAAAATTGCGCTTGGAAACATCCTTGAACGTCCCACATCGGAACAAGAGTCGGTAAAACAAACACTTTAAAATAAGGAAAGATAAGTATAAAGGTCACCCGAGTTAACCCATACTAGGATTCCATGTATGAAAATATGGACATGGAGGAGAAAACATAGGGTCATGTTCTGATGGAGAGTGACAGAAAACATGTTTAGGAGAAAGTTAACCACGAGAAAATCACAAACTTGTGATGGGTTAAACGGTATTCGATTCCCCAATAGGAAATGTTAATAGACAACATTTTTGTTTTAAGTTAATTTTTATTGAGGAATTTATTCATAAGGAAATATAATCACTTATCATATTGACTTTCAAATTTTATTATATTCCTTACACAAACTCATATTTTCTACAAAAGACGAGTATTTAGGAAGACTTGTTCACATTAAGAGTACTATAATCAACTTCTAGAGAATCACCTAATCCACAAAATAGAACTATATACCTCCCATGTCTTTAGACTTTAACCAAAACGAAAACCAAAAAGGTTAGTAGAAGGTCAGATAATCCAGAAAAGGATAACCCATTAAAAAGAAAATCTATGCTTAATCTCCAAAATTTGTCCAACAAAACCCAAAGTTCAATGAGGACCATCCGATAAACAATTTGTCCATAAAATTCTTCAAAGTAAACCAATATAAGATTGAAACCCAAATATTTGAAGGATTTAGTCACATAGTCTTCCATGTTAAATCGTAACATTTATCTCCAAACAATATTAGTTTCTCCTAAAGTCTCGTATTGAAAAGTAATTAACCTAATCACATATCGTCCATGATAGGTTAATCATTTTTATAAATAACCCAAAATCAACTTACTCTTAATTCATAAAATCATATAACTAGAATGAATCAGTCAAACTAACCAGGGACTTCACGTAGTCCAGTGGTAGGCGATAAATTCCAGTCGCACTTTGGTTGTGGGTTCGATTCTCGCAGCTTTGTCCGACGCGACGGGTTGTCAAACGGTCTGCGTGTTGTCCTTTTTTAAAAACTATATAATTCTCAAAACATTCCCCAAAACGAGATAAAATCTTCAAAAATATTCACAACATATTTTAACCTCAATTTTATCTCATGCCTTCCACTTCAATCATAATATTTAGTAACCCATAATTTTCCTCAAAAGTAAGGATCATATAAACCCAAATGGTTCTTTATAACTATGTCCACAAAAGAAAAGATAACTATTCATTGGATAAAATTTGCCTATATTAAACATCAGGGTTACACATAATATAAAAAGTCTCTTAAGAGACTTGATAATCTTAAGAATTTCACCATAACTCTTGAAGCCCTCATATGTTGACATCTTACTCATTCAGCATTCTTCATGATCCATTATCCATTCCTTTCCAACCTATTCCGAAATACCTCTTTCCTACAAACAAAATCATGAATCATATCCTAAGATTCCAAAATAGGAAAACAATAGTCATGAAATAGTACATACCTTTGATTGGTCATTGTCAGTTTCTTCATCCTCAATAGGAATGGCATTAGGTATTGGTAAACGAACATTTGTACGCTCTTGGTGACCCCATTCATGAAACTTCTTCATAGAACATGTGTTTGCATAATGACAATGCACACCACATTTAAAACATTCAATTGATCCCTCAGAAAGAACTTCTTTCCCTTTCCTCGAGTCAACTGGATGCTTCCTTTTTCCATGGCAGGTTCTTGCTTTATGACCTTCATTTCCACATCTATAGCATATTTCTGTCCCTTTGAAACATTTTCCTAGGTGTTTCTTTCCACATCTTTGACACATAGGTTTTTGAACACACATACCTTTATGATTATTACCTGTACTTCCGTAGGGATTTGTTTCTTGCATATATGATGCCTTATAGATAACTCCAAGGTTTAGGTGGTCAATCATGACTCCAGATAGTTGGTTGAGGATAATCAGAAGAGTTCTCATTGCATCTCCCATATCATTCAGTTGCTTGCTCAAAAAACTGTCACAGTTTCCTTCACATCCACTGTTACTTTGGTGCCTGCTAGATCCAGCCATTTACTAAAACCAAAAAGGTCAGTGTGAGTATATCAACAAAACCATCATGTACTAATGAGGAAGATAACCACTATGATACACTTACTCGTTCACTTTATATAAAACTATGACTCTTTCTGAAATCCTAACCATTATGGTAATTTCACTTATGCTTAAAGAGTACCCTAACCTCTAAAGTTATCTAAACCGACCTCTGATACCAACTATAAGGCCCCAGCCTTAAAACTAACTTAATCTTGAGTTATTACAAGATTATACATTGAGGATCTTTTCAGGTTTAGAGTTTTAGAGAATTAGATCATGAAACTTGCATTACATTCCACATTTAAACAAAGTGGTTACATAAAAGATAGTATCCATTCTTCCTATCAACGGAAACATATTGAAAATAAAACATGGAATCTTTCTTAACACATCCTTGACTCTATCATCTTATCATGTACCTTTCCCTTGACCTGAAAAAAAAATTTCAAAAACTTGGGATGAGCATAAAAAGCTCAGTAAGGGATATAAAAATATGGAAAGGAAACATGAGTTCATATATACACAAGAATGAAATCATAATTTACCCATAAAACATAGGCACCTTAACCTACCTCATCAAATCATGAATAAATCATAGAAATCATAAGACATAAAGGTAACTTGAGGCATTCATAACATTCTTACGTAGGGAGTAACCCTCTTGGTTACGTTTGGAATACCCATCACAGTATATTCCCTAAATCTCTTCGGAGAAACCTTAACGTTTCACTCCTTCGCGTTACCCAATGCATTGGAGAGCTATATCGGGCTCACCCGCCCTTAGTTTATCACGGAACCACCCGTTCTTCATAACAATGCCCAAGAACCATAACATAATCGTATCACATAAACATGAATAAAGGAAACATGACATTTCCACATTTCAATCACAATATAACATTTTAGGATATTGAAATAATGAATCCATTCAAAAAGAAACCATTTCTAAAACCATTTAAAACATTTAATAAAGAGATTTTTGAATCAAAGTGTCCCATACCACCTTGAAGCTTTTAACATTTTAAACCGTTAATATCCATATAAATAAATCCTTAAAACCATTTTAAAAACATGGATATTAATAAGAACAAATAATTAAAACATTTAAAACGATATTTTGGTTAATGGGGTTTTACCAAAATTAGAGACGCTTGAATACAATAATCGAGGAATAACATTTAGTCAGAACTTTATAATATCATGAGAATAAAAGGATTCATGATATAATACTCCAAAGGACAGTATATACACCATATAAGAGTGAATTGGTGCATAACAACAATGAACCCTCAATAGAAATGTCAAATGTAATGAAATCCCTTATAAAGAAGGTATCCTTAAATTAAGGACAAATAAATCTCAAAAATATGTGTGACAAATATAAATACACCCAATATACGTGGATATTAAGTGTAAAACAATAAAAGGTCATTCACACATATTCAATGGATGACATATTCAATGACTACAAGTTGAACCCAATGAAATCGAAATTGGGTTAAAAAGTTCCCTGGACAACCTAACGACATCACACCAAAAAGTGTTGATGAGAGATAAAAAGAGTATCTCATCATTTGTACATAAAATTTACATCAACAAGGATATATGAGAACATATCCCAAAATAACAATATGTAAATTAAAAGACCCAACAAAAGAAGTCTTTTAAAAAAGAGGAGGGTGAAAGGTTCCCTTACCGACTTGGGTATCTTTCAAAACATACACCCCATGAAAGAAGGACAATTGATCATTGATGTAAATACTCATAAATGAAAGTATATTACACAAATAGTAGAATAATGGGCAGTACATACACCACTCAATGGAATTTGTGGCAAATGTAGCATAAATCTCACGGGAATAAAAGTGAGATGAAAAATCCCTTACGAAAACTCGGCAGCCTAACGGCAACACATAAAACTCCCGAATATGGATTGATGAGAATGAATAGGGTCTCTCATCACATGAACATAAAAATTACAGTATGAGTAATATAAAATAACATCCCATTCATAATAAAGATGAGCTTAAAAGAAATTACATAAAAGAGTGTACTTAAAAAAGAAAGAGAGTTGTAGGATCCCTTACCTCGGGTCCGACTTGACTCGATCGTTCTTTAATCTCCTGAATAATAAACTTGAGTTAATTTATAATTCCTTAAGAACCCTTTTTCAAGTTCATTATTACTTTTATACCACTTATTACCATGTCACAAACATTATGTAATCATTTAAGTTAATAATATTTGTTTTGCCGATATTTGGTTCTTAAGTCGAAAGTGGTCTTCTTACAATTACATGTTGTTTGTGTGGCCAAATGTTTATTATATCCAGAATTGTATTCATTATGTAGATATCATATATGTCATATATATCCAGTACATGCATGCATTTATAACATTACATAATCATTTAGAGGTAAGAAATGAAATGCACCGTTCATGGAGACGGTAAGCCGTACGTACGCATGAACGCTACTTTCATTTCTATTTCGTATTTTATAGAATGGAATAATAATGATATAAAGGTATATTATAATTCCATTATAATATCATATATAATATCATATTTCCATCCTTTATACATCCCACATATGGTATTTAACGAATCAAATCACTTTGAGGGGGCGGTAGTCCGCACTTCCTTAAATGAAGATATCGCGTATACCCATAATGGAAGCCATAAAGGTAAGACAAAAATGAAAAATACAGAAGCATAAATAAAAAATAAACATATTATATATCATATATAAAAATAGTGACATCATAATGGCCACCTTTGAAGGTGTTAAATGAGTATTGAACAATCATCGTTTCGGGAGGCAGAATTTCACCATCCACGGAAACCGTATGTTCTTTAACCATTTGATGTAGTTGTGTGATAGTGTAGCATGAATAAATCTTATAACAACATCCTAGTATATTGAAGATACTGGTGTTGTTACAAAATAAGAAAATAAAAAGAGTTTAGGGGGTTGGAGAAGCAAAATAAAACAAATGAACATGAGAGAATGAATTACCTTTAAAAGTGTAACTCCTTTTGATTTGAGCCAAAAGGATTCCTTTGAAAGGATTATGCCCAAAGGGAATCCTCTAGTATGAGGAGAGGTATGTGGAGAGGTTAAATGGGCAGGGGTTGGCCGATCCAAAGGCTTGAGAAGTGTGTGAAATGAGGTAGAGGTGGGGGCCTTTTATAAGAGGAGAGGAGGGGTACTTTTGGAAAGTAATAAATATTACTTTATTTGAAAATGTGTTTCGGTTTTAAAAGGTCCCACATTGATTGAATTCGTGGATAAGGTGATAAGGCTTCGAAATCCACTCATCCAATTGGTTTTTCCCATGTGTAGTTTGTAGATGTTTCATTATCTTTCCATTTTAATTAAATCGTCAAATAATGATGTCATCGCGTCATCATTATTATGTCATAAATAATTTACTTTCTTTAATGTCTAAAAATTATAAAAAAAATACTATGATATAGTAAATCTTTTTAGATTTCCAATGACTATTTATAATCAAAATTTGGACTTGTATAACCCCACTTAAAAATTGTTTTCGTAAAACATATTATGTTTGTGTCATTTTCACTTCAACATTAAATAAAAAGTAATTTATGTCATTTCCCAACAAAAGTGGATCCATGGGGTCCCCAAGTTGGCCCATGGATTGTCTTGGTCGGCCATGACTCACCCAATAGGTGTAGGACAAGTGTCATGGTGTTTTCACATTCTTATAATATCATTTTTACCTTAAACTACACTAATTACCACTAATCGCGATTAAAAACTTAATAAGTTACTATTCACCAAAAAAATTATTTTCATCCCATTGAACCACATTTTACTTCTTAATGACAACCATGTATGTCGGATTTTTGAAAATAAAAACACAATTATGGCAAAATTTCATTTAAATGAAAAATCAGTTTTTATAAGTACCACTTAGTGGTTTCACTATTCATCAAAAATTGAAGTTTTTCAGAAAATTACCAAAAATTCACCCTAAGCTATATTTGATATTCCGAATTCAAAAAAGAAGTCTATTTTACAAAATTCAAAACATATTAGTCACATTAATTAATTTAATAATTAATTCCCGCTGTCATAGCAAATAGCGTGTTTTTATAAAACAATAAGTATCAAAAGATTGACACTAGTTTAAGTCTGATTTCAAAGTGAAATTAAATCCAATGACCACTATTGGATTTAATGGTAAAAATATTTTCTAATTTAACTTTAAAACCAATTCAAAATATTATCTAATCATATAAATAAATTAGATTAAAAAGTGGTTTTGAATTTAAACACAACATTCTACACTATTCATTAAAAAATGAACTTTATCAGAAAGATACCAAAAATTTACACAAAGTAAATTTTGATGACCCGATTCTTAATAAGAGTTTTATTTGGTCCAAAAGAATGTTTAAGAGTGAACAAAACTATATTTAATGACGGTTCTCCATTAAAAGGTGATAAGTGAACCTTTAGTGAAAACTAGGGCATATACGCCAAAAATTGAATTCTTTCCGTATTTTAAGCCTTTATCTTTTATTGTATAAATGTAAAAATATTTAAGTACATATATAATCATATTTTAGTTATTTCTATCCATTCCCGCCAATACAATGGCTACATGTTAACTACCATTTAAAATAATATTATTTTATTATTAGAGTGCAACGTAAGATTCCCAAGAAACTCGTTGTTGCGTGTTGGGTACGCCATCGAGCATAGCGTCCCCTTTAAATTCATTTAAATATTTTATCCACAAATGTGGATAAATATGAAAATTTCTATTCTTTATTTACCTGGGGTGTTAAAGTAACACATTTTTTGTTTTAATATCTCTTACCTAAGGTATAATAATTAATTTATTCATTGAATAAGAGAAAAAACATGACAATTAGAGTTCCATCCTTCAACTAACTATTACCAAAAACTTATCTTTCATTCCTAGAGATAATAGAATTCAAAAATATTATATTTATCCTAATTGTATAGGGTTCAAAATAATGAATTTATAATTCATTTGTCCGAAAATTTAAAAAAACTACATTATATAATTCATGAAATCATGTAGGTCAGTGGTAGGTGATGAACCCTTGTCGCCCTTCAGTTGCATGTTCATGTCTCACAGCCTTGAAGGACGTGGAAGGTTGTCACCTGACCTTCGAGTTTTCCTTTTAATAACAATCCAAAAACAATATTATGAAACATTTTAATGTTAAAAAATTTTATCCAATGTTCAACATATTTCATTCCAACCATTCAATTTACCCAAAATACTTTTTCCAAACTCACCCTCCCAAATTTTTAAGGCATGTAAATATAATGAAGATATATTTTTCCCATAATAACATGTGAATACCTTCATCATGTATTCTCTTAAAAAATGGTAACACCCTAAATTACCATAAAACCTTATTTTATACATTCATGCTCCCTTATTTCTTATAGAATATTAGATATTCTCCTTAAATCCAAAAATGTTGTAATTTCCAACAATGATGAAATAAACAAACAATTAATTGGTTACATGGTAGTAAATAATATCAAATATATATTATCCAACTCAATTATATATTATTCCAAAATCATTATCTCAGTTTCAGAAACTTATTAAGGTTTACATTTCCCCTAACTAGATATTTTTCAAAATGTTTAACATGAAACTGTGTCACTTCCATGGTACCATAAAATCTCAAATCCTTAATGAAAATGTACTATAGTAAAATCCTTATATACATTATAATTCTTATAACATGTAATCAAATAACATAATTATTTAATAACAACATATGAACACTAATCGTTCCTCTTTATCCGCAGTAGTATCATAACTTCATTATTATCCAATAGCATCATTTGGGGTTTACTCTGATGATTGGGACATTGATTCACGTAGTGTCCCAAATCCTTGTAGATGGAGTACTGTAAATTTGAAACCATTTTCTTACCCTTGAAATCATGAACATGGTGTCATTTTTATCCACACATATAACAATATCTCATTCCTTTATATCACTTCTTAGGGTGATTCTTTCCATAGTTATCCCATGTGGGAGAATCATTCTTTACCTTATTCCCATAATCCACCCTTACCATCATCTTCTTCTTTAGATTCCCTTCAAACACATACAACTCATTGAATTATTTACTTATGTTATTAGCACGCGATACTATTTATTCATATAATGATTATACATGGGAGACTATTTCCACTCTAAATGTTGGCTTATGACCATGAAATATATGACCCATATAACTCTATAGATCATTAATATTTCTATAGTTCTCATTCATTCTACTAGGTTCAATTTCTAAAGGGTGAAAAACACTAGGTTAGACCATATCTTAATTTATAATACAACAACTTGAAAAATTCTCAACATTAATAGAATATTTTCACACATCTAGTATCATAATCATAAAAATGATTTCTTTACAGATTTATTTACACATAAATCCTTTATAATGGTTTTTAAATAATATTTGAATTATCCTAATAATATCCCCTGGGAGTGTTGTAACCTAGAGTGCAGTAGGGCCCGTTCTTGTGCACTGGTTCTCAATTCGAGTCTAACTCAAAGCGGTGTTTTCAGGTTTTACCCCTAGATAAATCTGTGCCAGACCTACCTCTTCCTAATCATATCCAGACAAGGATTTATATCTTAGAAAATCCAAAAAATATACACATTAAAAAAATTATAGGATGTTATTCTATACTAATCTTCAAATTCTATCTTAGGGTAATGTTTCAAAATTAGTGTTTATATAAATCTATTTCCAAGGTTGTTTCTGAACATCCTCTGATACCAAATGTAATTCCCTGACCTCAGTTACATTGAGTTGGAGAATTATTTTAATAAATTAGCATGATTACAAAGGATTAAGTCTTGAAAGACCGATAAATCTAGCAGTATTGGAAAATAGATTACAGATAAGAACGTTACATTACAATTTCTATAATAAAACACAACATAAATAATACTTTGAATAAACCGTTATTCCACTAGCTTAACCCTATATATTAATCATAATACAATTCTCTACATCCAGGTAATAATAAAACATAAGAAAGGGGTGAGATCAGAAGCTCAATAAGGATAACAATATAGCGGAAACTATCATAAATAAGCATAAAAATTTTAGGTTATGTATATGAATAAAAAAAAGCCATTTTAACATAAACTTCAGCATATTATGGCAATGATAAATCAAATAATTCCATTTTCTTATTCACATGGATATTCTTTTAGTCAAATAATCTCATGTAATATCAATAGTTAATTTCATTCTAATGGAATTCATAATTCACGACATCCTAACCACATAGTCAAGGCTTCGTGCAAAGACTAAAAATAAAAATTTTGTCATTTCCATGTGCATAGATAATAATTTTTCTCATGTGACCTATCGATGCATCGATGTTCTATTGCAGGCTCCACCCATCACTAAGTCCAATTCATTTCTCATATGAAAGTGATGAAACATAACATAAACTTTTTTATTAAAAATAGCATACAAAATGTCAATACGTTAACTATAAATCCTTAATGGTATAAAAATAGTGCATTCGTAGTCTAAAATAAAATAACTCATCCAATACAATATGGAATTTTGTATTATAATAAATCAAACTCAATCAATAATAATATCCCATAAAGGATGTTGAAATAGTAAAAAATGAATAGTAAAACATTTTGAGAGAAATATCCCTTATTACGAAATCATTTAATAGTCAATATTTTATAATTAAAGTCATTTAAAATATATTTTTGAATAAAATTTTATGATACGACTTTGAATCGTTTTTATGGAATTAATATTTTAAAAAAATTGTGTCCATATAAATAAATCCTTAAAATCATTTTTAAATCATGAACATTAATTAAAAATATTTAGAAAATTAAATCATTAAAATATTTAAAATTTTGATCTTGATAAAGAGACTCTTCCAAAAAAATCATATGATATTCATTTTGAATTAATTTATTTAAATCTTGTACTTGGATGATAAAAATGATCCAGTAAATATTTACACATAAACAATTATATATAATAATGAGATTTAGGAATTAACCCTTACCTTGTACATTACATTGGTCAAGGGTACATTTATCCTCATGTATAATGACCATTTTATGTTGTTAAATTATAATTGAACCATATTCATATTTGTAATATCACACATGATTCATTTATTGATTAATACTGCACATTTAATAATAATTTATATGTTAAAATAAAATTTCGAGTAATAATCGCTTTCATTATCATACATGTTTGAACATGTTATTCTTGATCGTATAACTTATATCATGATTTAACTACTTCCAGAATATATAAAATTATTTATTTATCATATATATTAATAATATAAGTATGTATAAAATATAGATATATGAAATGGAAAACACCGTTCATCGAGACGGTAGGCCGTACGTACGCATAAACATCGTTTCTGTTTTCATATCGTATTGAACAGAAGTAACTGAATGAGATATGTGTATATATATATATAGTAGTATTATTAATTCATAAATACATACTTATTAAATATATATATATTTATAAATATCGTTGAATGGTGAACGTGGAATTGAATCTCATTGCGTCGGGGAGACGGTAAGCCTTACGTATACACGAGCGATGATAACATTATATTTATGGTGAAATAATATGTAATTGGACTGAATAATATATATACCGAATCATTAACATGTTATATATATTTTTTACATCATTAATACTCATTATTATACCAATCAAAATAATGAAGTGTTGAATAACAAACTCTACCACAACGTGGAGAGGGTAAGCCATACATATGAATGTATGGTGACTTTTTCATTCATAAGATGGAAATAAAAATAAATATGGTTGTAACATTTTTATAATAACATCATATAATTTATAAGGTACTAGATTTATTACTTTGTTATTGAAACAACCAAGAAAGAGGAAGTGGAAGAAGAAAAGAACATTGAATGAGGTGATAAAACAATTATCTTTTCATTGGAATATTCCTTTTGATTTGAACAAAATTGATCTTTAGGATTGATTTATGATAAAATTAATGACTCTAGGATGAATTTAGAGTATTTGGGAGGATATTTTAGCATGTTTTGGTTGATCCAAATGTCATTGAAGGTGTGAATATAAGATAAGGGGAAGTACCCTTTTATAAGAGTGTTGAAGGGCACTTCAGAAAAAACAAGAAATATTAATTTGTTCTAAAATTATTTTCATTTTATAATAGCTCCAAATGGATTAATTTCTAGGATAAGGTTGTTATGGGTCTAAATAATTCTAAAAATAGGTTTTATAAATGATTAGGTCACCATATTGTCCTTATCTTTTAGATTTATCCCTTAGTTAAATAGTTTAACGTTTACCATGTCTCTTGTATTATTATAATACATGATTAATAAACTCACTATAATGTGCCTAAAAACATAAAGAGATTCATTAATGACATATCTATCATTATATACGCCCTTCGGCTGAACCTTATATTTTTAGGAATATTATATCATTTAAAAATATAGTATTTTTTAAAAAAACACATTTATATCAATTTGGATAGTATCTCATATTTTTTTTGAAAGTCATAACATATTTATTATATAAAAAAATACATTGAATCAATCCTAACATTTCATATTCAAATAAAAATTCGTTTATGGAATCAAAAGTCTCAATTTACATTTATTTTGAATTTTATAATATCAATTATTTTTAACATTTATTAATAAGGTAATTACTACTTCATCGTTGTGTCATAAATAAAATTAATTATTGAATGTATAAAATTTATAAATAAAATATAATGATTTAGAAAATAATTTTATCTTTCTAATTAATACTTATAGTCTAATTTATCTTATTTTTGTCCCTATATTAAATATGGTTTAGTTATTAAACCTTGAATATAACACTTTTTACACTTCCTTAAATATGATATAATAAATGCCATAATCTAACCCAAATGGATCAAAATGAACTTATTTTTGTTATAATTTTTATTAAGGTTGAAATACATATATCCAATAGAATTAGGACATGTGTTGGTGTGATTTTAATATTATACTCACCTTTATTTACCTTATTTACTTATAACCATGGTAAATAAAATTAAAAGTTACTATTCTCCAAAAAATTATTTTCATCCTATTGAATCACATTTTACTTACTGATGTCAATTGTGTCTCTTGGATTTTTGAAATTCAATTCACAGAATTGGTAAAATTACATTTTATGAAAATTTGAAAATGTACCTAGAAGGTGGGTAAATGTTCCTTGAAGGTTGGTAAAAAGATGATAAAATGGATCAATAAAAATTTATACATCTAGTATTATTATAAAATGTCTCCAATGACTTAAATTGTACTGATATATGTATTATTAATCTATTTTAAGATAAATTTTTAATTAAAAATAATTATTTAAATGAAAATGTTGGTTTTTATGTATTATGATGTATTTTTTACTATTCATCAGAAATTGATGTTTTCATAAAAATACAAAAAAATTAACCCTAAGATAAATTTGATATTAAAAATTCAGAAATTATGTCCATTTTACAAAATTAAAAACATATAAGTTTCATTAATTAATTTAAAATTATTTCCGGTTGTCAAAACTAGAAAGTGAGTTTTTTTGAAGCAAGAAATTAAAAATATTGATATGTGTTTACGAATAATTAACATGTAAAGTTACTTCCAATTAAAAACATTGGATTTAATTATAAAAATATTATATATTTATACATCAAAACCATTCAAATGTATAATTTCACAATATAAATTATTTTGATTAAAAAAGTAGTTTTCAATTAAAATTTAGTATTTTTTATTATTCATCAAAATATGAAAGTTATCATAAAAAAAGAAAAAAATTATCCAAACAAAATTTTTATGTCATGTATGTAAAGAAGATGTTTATTTTTTCATGTTGAATATATAAAATTTTGAAATATTGGATTTTAAAAGGGTACTCCATTAAAAGATTGTAAAATTGTATTTAAAAAACACTTATTTTATCCGAAAAATTGGATTTAGTCTTATTTTATGTATAAATAACACATATTATAGAGGCTAAAATTATATTTAGTATATAATATTCCAAATTAAGATAAAACAATTCCTAAACTTTTTTTAAACAATTAGTTTTATAAGTCTTGGTGCACTCGAACTCGATGCTGTGTGTGGCGCATGTTATTAAACTATTTTAAAGAGGTAACATATTAAGAAACCCTGGGGTGTTACAATAACAATCTATGTGAGCCTTGATCATTTTCAACCAATACAAACCCAATATTACATTTATGTAATCCTTGTCCAACACTGAGAAATCGCATTCCTAATAATCACCCTAAAAATTTATAGAACATGTTCTACAAATAGAGGCTCATCATTCTATTTTACCTAGAATAGTTTGATGTTTTAACACTAAAGGAATCATCTCATGATTTAAACCTAGAAAATAAATTGAATGAGAACTAATTATGGAATTAGATTCACCAGTATTAAACAACATTTTCATAAGGGTAGAATTCAATAGAATCATATCTCTCACCATTGATGGTCCAACCTAAGGATGCCCAATCACCTGATTATATCCCTAAAAATTACTCATTAATACACTTTTCTCCATATTCCCATTTTGATATTTCCCTTATTGAGGAGTCATGGTGTTCCTAGAATTAACATGGCTAGATCTATTCTATTGAAAAGACTGATTCTTCAACCTTCATCTTATCGAAGCATAAAGTGCTTGTGAAACCATTGAAGTGTCTCAAGCAACTGAGCATAGAGAACATCAACAATAACTTCTAATATTCCACATCTTATTATAATTATGACATGCTATAGGTTTTTTCTTACACTATCACTTTATGTGGTCAAGAACCATATGAGAAATAACCCACTTTTCTCTTGGGTCATGGGGGAATGTTCACTGATCCCGCCATCTGATATTCAGTCCCCCTACCACTGTGGAAATAGGTGTCCCTCTATCTCTTGCTCCAAGCATTCGAGTTACCACAATTTCCCAATGGTATCATCATAATTTCTCCTCCAATAGTCCATGTTATATCACATCCTTCCACTATCGGAAAATTAACCGTCTCTATGTAATCCATAATAGATATAACCAAAAACTTATATTGAATCACCTTCTGTAGCCTCGATTCGAGTAAGTGCACGTTCAATGCCCCAATTACTGCAAATTTTAGTGAATATTGAACTAAATTCATGAATTTACCTGTATATTCTATGATAATGAAATTTCTCTGCTTCAGGAGGAAGAAGTGCATCATTCTCTGGATCCTGAACATGTGAGGATAGAATTTCTTAAACAACAATTCCTCAAAATCCACCCAACTAAATCCTTGATCTAGTTTATCCTTGACTGATAGGTCCCACCACTAGTATGCAACATCCTATTTAATATACGATGTGTGTTTTAATTTTAACTCCACTGGTTTGTTTGATGATTCAGTCACACCTATGCATTATCAGCTTCAAAATCAACACAGAAGATAGGTGGATTCTACTTCATAAACTGGATGGGATAATCCACATGTCATTGATCATCCCTTTGGTTTCTTATTCCCATAGCCTAAAATTATTGTAAGATACTCTAAATTAGCTCTTTTTTCAACTAATTCTCAAGTAAAACCACAATCTCTGTGAATTCTTCCAGTTATTTTTTATAATGCTTACCAAGTTCTATTTTCTAAACAAACACCAAACTTTATATGTGTTAATCTCTAGAATATGAATTCTTATCGTTTCAAATTCTATCACATCAACTATCAAAACATTGATATCCAAAATAAACCCCATATATGTTAAACTATTTTTCAAAAATCCATTCTTGGTTTTGAAAATAATAACATTTTCAAAATTTACCAACCCTACCCTTTAAAAAAATTATTTGATTTTTTTGACATTTTTCAAATATAAACATAATGCATCACATCATATATCATTTCTCAAAAAAAATTAATATGAAACTATAGTGGTAATTAATTCCTCTTATATTTGTGATGCTCGTATACTTTGATAAACCCACAAATTGAGATTCAACTATCCTAAATTGTCTCCAAAACACATATGTACTGGACACCTTAGTAACATGAAGATCAAAATAAAAAGTTTAACTACATATTGTTATGTTCTACATTTTTTGTTTCAATAATCCTTCACCCTTATAGGATTCCAAACCAGTTAATAGGGAATAATTAATTCAACTCCCATACCCCGAAACTGGAGACCACCTGCTATGAATGGACTGAACAAGATAATACAATTTGTAACAACCCATTAATTATCATTGGATAGAGAGGGAGGTGAGACATTAATAGGCCTTAAGAGACATCCCCAATATGCCAATGGCCGAAAATAAATGGAGAAGTGTTTCAATATAAGTGGTGTATGATTTAAGCATTATGAATAAAACCACAAAAAAATACCTGAATCAAACAACCACCATATGATGCATGACTAATTTAAAGGTAACTGAACATCATCCTTTATTAAAAAACCAAGAAAAGTGTGAAGAAAGGAAGACAATATAATCGTCCATGTAAGTAGTGTAAATACAATAAAATTCTCTTAGATAACCAAAGGAATCCATGATCCACAAGATCCATGCTCCAACATCACCAAACGGCCCAAATACCACGAGGTGGTGATGTGCGATACATTACCATTTACCATGTCATAGAAGTTATAATATACAAAAGCAACATAATGCCAAAGCTAGATTTAGTATAAAAATCAATAGGTTTTCCCCAATTACTACCCTACATATTCCAATATGATAGGAATGTTAGAAACAATTATATAAAATAATTCTCCAAAATATTTTATAACTAAATATAAACATGTTCCAAAAATAATTTAAAACCAAGAGTAAACAAGTGTTATTTAAAACCATTTTTCTAGGAAGTAACATTTCCAGAAAACCCAAAATGTCTTTAAAACCATTACTTGATATCATTTTTGCATAAATTTTTCACTTAACAACCCTTCCAACCATGAATGCTACATATACCACCATATACTCATGAGTGGTGAGCTATCCCTCCGCTAAGCCGTCACTTAGTGGACCACATAAATGGGGGTACTTCACACCCATATCTATCCCATAATTATAATCAAGTTAGTTCATGGCCTTATCTTTCCCAATTCATATAAACACACCCCACAACCCTTTCCAAGCCAATTCTAAAACCAAGTGTGTTCAACTAATTCAACTCATTTCAATGAAACCATTATTTTATTGAAAACAAATAAACAAAAATATTCCAAACAACCATTCCATTTCAAAAAATAATTCAATTTTAATTAAAAACTCTATAATCAAGACCATATAACAAAATTCTAAAAAATTCATATTTTAAAATCATTATTTTAATATCATGAATCTAGAGATTTATTCAAGAACAAAAATTTACCAAATCTCAAGAGACCAACATTCCAGAAGGATTATTACAATAAAAAACGTCCAATGCTTCATAATTTCATCACATGGTAATAAATTTTAAATAATTAAAATCATTTCAACTATGATGAGTTGAGAGTGAATCCACCTACCTTGATCATTTTGATGAAAACAGAAATTGGATTTAGAAAGCTCCTTAAATTGTGAAAGAATTCCACGAAACCACCTTAGATGTTTTCCCCTATCACCAACCTATCCAAATAAATAATAAATTTCATTAAAAATCTTATATTAACCCTATAGAGGGTGTAGATATAAGAATCCAAGTATAGGGGCGAATTAGTTCTAAAAAAATGTGGCAAGAATGGTGAAGAGCATGAACATACCGCAAGAATCAGGCTTCTAAACACTAAGGAAAGGCTCTAGATCAATTCCAATATACATAAGAGATGATCTCCAACATTCATGTGATATGAATCACAAGTAAGGGATGTATTTGTAAAAAAAATGTGACACTTAGATTCAAAATAAGTGAGATTCACTTTTTTATGATCTCTCATTGACCATGCACACAGTTTAGTCATATGATTCGGAAAACCATGTGCTAATAGTGAGTTAGGAACTTACTGGGTATATCCTCGCAATAAATCCTCGCACAATCTCACTAACAGTGTTCACACAATGATGAATCTACTGCATCAAATTTTCAAAAACCACTTTTCAATGTTCATGATTACTACTAGTATTGAGTATGTTTTGGACTACCCTTGTGCAATCTGTTCCTCTCCCTATTAGAAAAAAATCATTCCAAACATTCTCCAAAATCTGAAACCCTCACAATTAAACATTATATATTTTATTGAATAAATAAAGGGTTATATAACATAAAACAAGGTCCTACAAAACCTCTAATTTCCATCATACTGTATGGAAGCTGTAGAATACAATAATTTAAATTCTTAGATAATTGATTTTTTCCGAAGTATTCATCTGACCTATATTTTAAACTTGGGAAGAACCCATGCTTAATTTTATTAAATATTATTGGACCCTTCAACTATGTGTTTACTATCAAAATAAAAAATTTGTATCAAAGTCATGAAAAAATATTTTTACCCATATTAGTGGTTTTTTCAAAATGAAATTGGGGGAAGTATTTCTGAAAGACATATCTTTAGTATGGTTATCATCAACTTAGAATTATGAATTATGACACACCCAAGGATTCCATTAAGAGTAGTTTTGGCCATTTTTATTCATTAATTATACCGTTTGGTCTATATAATGATTCTATAGATGATATGAAATTTATCAAAATTATTTTCCATGAGTACATTGATTCCATTATTTATATGGTGGAGAGAAAATTAGAAAGTGTTATGTAACCTAGGATAGAATTCATTTCATTCAAAATTGATTTTCGGTCACTTTAACACAAATGAAGGAAATGGTGGGATAATGTCAATACTCCCATTTGGTAGTACAATCTAGAAATACAATGATAGTATATGATGACATGAAATGTTTTTGGTGGTCAGGTATAAAATGGGTAATTTCTGGTTTTCATTCCCATTGTTACACCAATAAAATGTTTATGGTTGTGTATAATAATTCATCAGGTTTTCCTCATCCCATTCCCAAGTCGACAAAGAAGTTGGACGAGATATCTATGGTTATTCTGTTGAGATTATCTAATATACATCAAGGTAAGAATTCAATTGTTTTTTATTGAATGATAAGAAATCATCTAACTTCATTATAATTAATGATACTTGTGTGGTGGGGGTCATAGGAAATTTTTCATGTTGAATAAATCATTAAATTTAATTTTTTTCCATCTCTAATATTTTGTGATAGAGATCCCCACTTCACTACTAACATTTGGAGGGGTCTCTAAGATTGTATGATATCCTAGTTGATTTTGATAAGGTAATATCATCCAATAACAAATGGAAATATAGAATTAGAAATATATATTCTAAAGTAAATTCAATGGGATTATGTACATGTATTTAAAGGTCCTTAGAATAACCATTTGTTTCTACTTATGTTTTTATTTCAAATCAGATACCAGTCTTCAATCAAGATCATACCCTTTGAGGATTTGTATTGATGGTAATGAGAATATGTTCATTGTTGGTCTATGATTGGAGAAGAATCCTTAGAAGGATATATATTGGTCCACAATACGATGATTAAGATTTAGTTGATACATTATATTATATTAACAACATAGATCCATTAAAAAATCCTTTTATAATTATCATTGATACCCTTTAGAGTTTGGGGGTGGTGATCGTTCCACAACACTTAACATATAACCATAATGTGTCCCATGAATCTCAACCCAAAAAGTATCTCTATAATCTATTCCATGTCTTATTATGAGAGAATCATTAGGTGGAATGTTCTTTTTCTCTGATTGAGATGATAATTCATATTATTTATTATAATATATGTTTTCATTATGACAGAATAGTGGAATCAACTCTTCATTATAGAGTCTCCTTAATATTGATTATAAAGAGAAAAACAACATATGGTGTGGAACATTGTGACATATCAATAACTAATTTTAGGTACATTGTTTTTTTCTTAATGATTGTTTATTCTAATCTAAATTGTTTTTTATTTGGTAAATTTTAATTAAAGGGAATATGTTATTAATAATTTTTTGAAAACATAAACACGGGTGTTTTTAAATTTTCTTCCAAATTTGGTGGTAACCACCCACAAAACTAGAAACTACACTGGATATGTATTTAGGTTTATATTCAAGTTAGTGGATATTATATAGAGGTATTTTAGTTATAAGGTCGCTCAATGGAGTGAATTTCTATGCATTAGTGACCTCAATATATAAATTATGTGATGTAGCCTTCTTTAGGGAGGACTTTTTTTGGAAATATGTTCCATTTGATTCTTGGACCGTGCTACATGACATGTTCATCCTTGGTTTCATTGATGTACATCTATTACTAATTTGGGGTTGTGATATTTTAATTGGTTCATAAAAAGAAAATTTAGATATTGACATTTATACAAAATCTTTAATTTTTTTTATTTACTAAGATGGTTCTATGATGAGTTTTTCAATGGTCATCAACTCATAAAAATACTCGATCATTCTTTTTTACTCTATGTGGTTCCAAGTCCCTAATAGACTATAGGAGAGCTGAGTATAAATTTTAGTACAAATTTAATTCAATATAGTTTATGTTATAATATCTAACCTCTATGATACAAAGGATTATTTTAATACACCTTGGCACCATGGTGTACCACGATACACCATGGAGGTTGATTCTTATAAACATCAAAGTTACATCCCCTGACGTGCACTATAGATCCTCCATGATTTTTAGAGGTTTACCTATTTCTTCTTTATAATCCATCAATATGGAATTGTGGTCTAATAATCAAGTTTGGAATCTTTATAATTTCTTCTTGTTATCAAAATTAAGGATGACTATTTTTTATAAATTTGTTTGAAAATTAGTTTCTAAATATATGTTTTGGGTTTTTTATTATGAAAACATGGTAATTCACATGAGTGATGGAATTTTCTTCATGCTAAATGATTTTATATTTTCATAAAAGTTGGCATTGAATTAATGGAATTAATTTGTATTAAATGTAAATATGTTGTTTTTTGAAAAATGACATGTTTTTTGTTAAAAAATTAATGGTTAGTTTTTTAATTGAAATACAAGATATGAAACAGTAATTGTATTTGGATGAAATAATGAATAAAATGGTTTTCAAAACAATTACCATACCTAATCAATTTTTTCATTTTCCACAAATTACATGGTAGACTGGGTAGTTCTATAGGAATTACTCTAGCTTGAAATGTATAAGTCCATAACATTAGACATTAAATAATCTTGAGTTATGTCAAGAATTTAAATTCATTCAAATTTAGTATATTTTCATGTTTATTATATTAGATATTTTCACAATAACTATTACATAAAATATCAGTGATGAAAAATTATTCAAGTCTACATGTAATCCATTTTTTATAATACAATAAATTTTAAAATAAAACATAAATTCATTTTCATGATAAAATCATTCATAACATTTTTCTTGTCTTCTTCCATTCACTTAAACATATTTGTACCATGTAGAAAAAATTAAAATACATGGGATGAACAAAAAATCAGAAACAGATATAAATAAGATATGAAACTATTTGTCCATTAATATTTTTAAATCGTGAAAATATTCTCTAATAATCATACATTTCACCCATAAAACAAAATTTATTTAATATATAACTCTTGATATCATAAGATTATTTACAAATTTCTTGGAAATAATATATCATAATGGTGACTTTTGGTATCCTTATCATACATACATTGTAGATTTCACAACAATATAGAGATTAACCTTATTTGATATTGTAATGCCCCAAACAGGGAGCCACTAAACAGGTGCCCCGAGCTGGGTAGACACATGACCTCAAGCACACCATGCCATATTCAAGAGGTTTCCGACTAGAAAAGAGGTTCCTATAGGTTATGAGGGGAGACTAAACCATCAATATAAAAATATTACATATTAGATAATAATTTAAAATTTTGAAACATAATAGAACCATCCGTAACATGCATAAATAATAAAATACAAAAACTGGGTACAATGATAAAAAAAATGAATATACCATTCCATGCAACAATGTCAAGAGAAAAAAACACCAAAGTAATAAAATATTAGAATCCCCAAAATGGTCTGAACACCATGTTTGTAACCTCACCCAAATGTGTCCCATATCTAACTCATCTCCATAGCATAGGGCCCTTTACCTAGTCCTGAACTCCAGGCATGAAATCTTCTCAATTACCTAATGACGTCATGAGTAGGGTGTGAGTACAACTCAGAAGGCCACCACCAATAGTGTCTAAAAAATATGCAGTGAAGGAATATAGTGCATGAAAGTGATAAATAATAACAAGTAAATATAAATAGTTCAAAAACCATCTTTACATAGGTTCAGTTATGTTAAACCACCCAATACCCCATTTTTATTTCCAAGACATTTCATTTACAATTTCACCCTTTATCATGTGTTCAATGGATTAGGAATGATTAACATTCTCAACATGTGGTAATTTAAATAAGTCTTATCTCACTCGGCCCAATATCACAAAAATTCCCAATATCCTCACCTCGAAGCCTCAGTCCGGGTGGAATGAAACTGTTAGGGTAATAGAACTCAATCCCCTTCCCTAACCCATGAATTTAGGGGAGGAGCTAGATCCTCGATCCAACTCAACCCATGGGCGTGGAACATCAGTTCAATACCCAACTCTACCAAGCCATGTGGACATTCTTATTTATCACTCACCACAAACAATATTTCTAAAAAACATAGAAAACATCATTTAAAATCATCACAATAATATTAATAAGTGGGAAATTAAAATTTTTCTCAATCCATTAACACGATCGTTATTCATGTTACTTAACCCATTTAGCCACAATCTAATTTTCCATGCCTATCTCACAATGAATATTCAAGTATAAAGCTAATCCCTCACATTTTCCCATTTATCCATTTAACCCCTTTTTGTGCAAACCAAACAACTTCTTAGTTAATTAACCTACCTATGTGTATTACTATACACCAATTTCACATAATTTAAGATAATTAACATATTCATCATAGGATCTATGTTCGCACACAATGACTTACACTTGTATAGATAACTCTATGTTCAAGGAAGATTAGAACGCCCCTTGGGTGGCCCTAATTTGTTCGATTCAACCTCCTTGCATCCCATGGGGATCAATATGGGTTTAATTAACCATTTAGACACTACTAAATCACATCATGATAGAGGCACCATGAACTCATAAAAATTTGGAAATAATAAAAACACTACATGCACAATTCCACACAAACCCAAGGGATATACATTATAAACCACCTACCTTGAATCCATTAGAGAACACACTCTAAAACAAAGACTTAGATCCCAATTCAATACCCCTCTAGATATCACTGAAAAAGAAAGGTTTGAGAGCTTTAGATGGAAATCACCCCAAATACAAGACCTAAACCAGATAAGAGAGTGGAGGAGAAGATTAGACTCACATAAATCTTTGATTCGCAACAACGACACTCAAAATGACTAAGAATTAGAGGATTTTGATCCTTCGGAGCTCTTGGTCCTTTTAGTTCGTTCTTATGGTTGAATGAGAGTAGAAGTAGGAAAATTATAAGTGAGATATAATAAAATAGAGTGGAAATTTTGTAATTTAGTAATTGTTTCTGGGAAACATGATATACCCGCATGATTTGCCAATCCATGTGAAAACCTTGTGGATGCCACTATCCAAAAATCCACTTATTCCATAGTTTACCTAGGCTACTCGCATGGTTTTCACTAACCATGTGCATATCGTAAGGCTATCCCAGAAAAATCATTTCCCCCCATTTCACGCCTCGTACCCACAGAACACCCCCGAGCCTCTTTATGGACTTTAGAAAGAACATAGTTAACCAAAATAAAGAGTTTAACTAAAATTTATGTAAGATATACCTTACAGAGAAATTTTAGTACCCCCAATTTCTGGTATGTAACCCTTACATGATGCTTTTCTTGGTTCTCAATGTTAAGGGTGACGTATGGGAGAGTCGAGATAACATGGAATTAGTTTTGGGGAAAAAAGGGAATTCGCATAGGAGGCACATAGTTTGTCTAAACCGTGCTGCCAAACCATGCAGAGTTGGTATTGGAGGCATTAGCTTCCGCACGGGCAGCACACGGTTTGTCTAACCGTGTGGCAAAATCGTGCGAGAAGGGTGGCCAAGGCAGCAGCTAACACATGGTTAGCGCACAGTTTGTCAAACCATGTGAACTAATGATGCAGCCACTTAAATTAGATCCTTAAATTGTGGATCTAACTTGTTTTTTCCTATAATTGATTCATTAAAGCTCTTAAGAGGCCATAACTTGGGATTACTCTCCCCTGAATGTTGGAAAACTTCTCCCAAGCGTTTCGGAGGCGATCAGAAGGCTTCTCTTGGTGAATCGAAGCCGGATTCTTGAGGTATGTGATCGTTCTCCTTCGTTCTTGATCCTTTTCTCAGATATACTTAAATCCACTTCTCCTTTTCCCTCAGTTTCTTAGATCTACACCCATTATGGGTAGATCTAAGTGTGTGGATGCCAAACATAATGAGTTTTGGTCTCGGTTGTGTTAGGAGAAGAGATCTAAGGAGGATCCTTGGTGAATCGACCCGGGTTTCTTTAGCGTTCTTCGGTCGTTGGTTGGTTTCGCCTAATTTTTTGATGTAGGTGGCTTCACTCTCGACTCCTCTTTCTTAGAACATGAATGCTTAGTTCAAATTGACCAAATTTATTGGTTTTAATTGTGAAATTGTCATGAAAATCATGTTATAAATATTCTTTACTGATGATTTATGGGTTTTGATGGAATTATGTAAAATCAAAGAATGGTTTGTGCAAAGTTTTTTGGTTTCTTGATTTTAAAATGGTGATTTTAAAATACAGATTTGCTGGATTTGGGAAATGGTTTACGGGAAAAAGGATTTCAATAAACGGTTTTTTTATTGAAATAGTTTTGGCATGGTTGGAATGGTGTGGTTTTGGGGTGTACTGGGTGTGTGCATTCATATTACATTTATCAGGATTTGTTGAAATATGACCTTGTGCTCGAAGAAAAATGTTTAATGGCCCATGGGGAATAATTACATTGTGATGACTTGATAGATCAACGAGAAACCGCTCATGAGTATGGAACTGTCATAATGATGCATGCATGGTTGACTTCACGGTTTGTGAAATGGTTGGGTGTGTGGATTTGTTAAATGAAATGGTTATGCCAAAGTGGAAATGTGAATTTGATTGGAAACTTTTCTTGGTTGCTTTTCTTGAGAAACATGGTTCTTGTTGGAAAATGGTTTTGACATGGAACTTGTTTTATTGTGAACTGTTCTGGAATTGTTTTATATAAATTGTTTTATATAAATGTGATAACATGTTTTATCCTAGAGGCATGGGTTGGGAAGTCATCGGGGAAAACCTACTAAATTTCATTACTCACCCCCTGCTTTGGCACGTTGGTGCTCTTGTAGATGTCATATACCGGGATGTTGGAAAAGGTAAATTGTCGCATGTTTATAGCACAACATAGTGATACGTGGGCTGGTTCGTGATGTTGGAGCTTGGAGATTGTGGATCATGGAGTCGGGTTGTCTTCTTTTAGTCTTTTAGTTTGTCTTTCCACAGTTTACTCTGATTTATTGTTTGTTTCTGATGTGGTACTTTTGGTTGGGTTATGATAAAAACAAATGGTGGAGTTTTCTTAGCTTTAATCATGCATCATTTATTTGAATAGTTTGGTTATGGTTGTTTGTTATGTGGTATGTTATTAAAAGGGTAAATCGTACCCCACTAGTTTTGAAACCCTTCAGCATTTATTTCTAGCCTTTGGCGCCTTGGGGATACCTCTTAAGACCAAGTAATGACTTGTTGTATTCTTAAGACAATAAGGATAAGCAGGTCATTGCAAATGGTATCATCTTCTTAGGTCCTTTCCTAACAAGTGCTCATAGATGTTCTTGGTCTTGGAGTTGAAATTCCTTCTTTTCTATTCCTTGGGTGGTGATATTAGAAAGGAGTAGGATTGTTGGAACGTGAAATGCATAGCATAAAAGGACGTAGCTAACCCTTTTATGCTGAACTTCTAGTTACCAGGGTGTTGGGTACATAAGTGTTTTGGATACACTTCTAAAATGTTGGATAACTCATTGTCATGGGTATAGCTAATGAGATGAGCATGATATGCATTGTAGAGGAATGACTTCCCACTAGGAGTGCATATATCTTTTTCAAAAATGGATTATGGGTTGATGAAAAAATGTGATTTCTGAAAATTTTAAACTTGTTTTCGAATGAAAGATTATGAAAAGATAATGTTTGATGTATTTTGAAAATAGATTGATTTTCCAAACAAAGAAAAGTTTTTTTTTAGAAATGGGTAAATCTGGAAAAGCTTGATGGTTGGAAATCAATGTTGTGGTAGTGATGTGATAGAAATTAAAATGCTAAGCCTTCAGTTTCTAGGAAGTGAGACTAACGGCGTGCATTGTTTGAATAAAAAATGGCACATGTTAGGCGTCATAGAAACCAAACAGAAGAGGCTACAGAGATTGTGGTCGCACCAGAGCCACAGGTAAACCAGCAGCTAGTCCAAAGTATAGTTCAAGCATTTCAGGATATGGACACTGGGAATCAGAAGGATGAGTTATGGAATGTAGACCATTCTATCCAGTTCTAGAAGCAGAATCCACCCACCTTTCGGGTGATTCTGAACCAGAAAGGGTGGAGGTGTGGCTGAGTATGATGAATCGTATCTTTGATTTCATCAGCACACCAGAAGAACTAAAAGGAAAGTTGGCAGCATATATGCTGGAGGATCTTGCATGATAGTGGTGGGAGCTAGTGGTGCGGGCTAAGGTGGAACTAGGCCTGAGCTGGGAGGAATTTGAGGAATTGATTAATAAACAATTATATCCTCACACGTTGAAGATCCATAGTAAAATGCAATTTTTCAGCCTGAAGCAAGAGAATGTCTCTGTTACAGAGTATGCGGCTAAATTCATAAATTTAGTACGCTTTGCATCGGAAGTTGTTGAAATCGCGTCACTGAAGGCATGCATCTTTGAATCAGGGTTGCGACATGAGATTCGCTTGAAGATAGTTGTGCTCTGTATTACGGATTATATGGAGATGTAAACAGAGAAACAGTAGCTGAATGAGACATATCAAGAGTTATGGGACGAGGAAGTATTATGATACCCCAGGGAATGGGGGGGAACTCTAATGCTAGGAACAAGCAGAAGAGGGACACCTACTTCCAAGGTGGGAGTGCGAATCAGAATCAGATGGATGGATTGGTGAATCTTCCTCCACGACCCATGATGAAACCCGTGTGTTTTCAATGTGGCACGATTGATCACATGAAATGAGAATGTACAACACCACCAAGGGCATTCCACAATTTCAACAAGATGGGACATCTTCAGAGATATTGTCGTAGTGCTCCACGGTCGGGTGTTAGTGACACTTATTAGGTGTCGCAAGCATCTTATGCTTTGATAGGGTGAGGATGGAAAAATCAGTCTCATCAGTAGAATAGAGCAATCCATGGTGATTCCAAGAATACCATGACTCCTCAGGCATGGAAATCTCAACAAGGAAATTAGGATAAAAGTGCCTCAACAAAGAAATTTTATTGAGCAGAACAGACGATTGTGGATGACCTGTCTGGACCATCTACGGTGAGAGGTACGATTCTTTTTAATTCTACCCTCATGCAAGTTTTGTTCGATATTGGTGCATCACATTCTTTTCTTACTTCTTTTATTGCTGATTTGATGAACATAAAACATGAAACGATGTATCCTGTGATAAAACATCAAACTCATCTCGGTGAAAGAAATTGTAGAGCCTCCATGTGTAGATCATGTTCTGTAACTGTTGATGGAGTTGAGATGAAATGGGATTTCTCTGTGCTGGAGATGGATGTCTATGGTATAATCCTGGGTACGGATTGGTTGGCAGAGTTCAGGGCTCACATCGACTATTATAGAAGAACAGTCAGTTTCACGATTGAGGATGGCATCGAGCGTCTCTTTTGAGAAGAAAGGGTGGAGAACGCAGGTGCAGCGGTATTGTTGGCACCATTAGTGGAAACAATATCTTACCAGTTTGTTGTGTTAAACTTGGAATCGAGGGACGAGATCCCGAATAACAGTTTTCCAGAAGTAGTGGATCAATTTCCTGATGTTTTTCTTGAAAACTTCTCAAGGTTATCACCTGTAATAGAAGTGGAGTTTATGATTGATCTTCTTCTGGGGACCAGTCCTATCTCACTTCCATCTTATAGTATGGCACCAAAAGAGTTAAAGGAATTGAATGTGCAATTGGAAGAACTGGAAAATAAATATTTTATTCGGCCAAGCATGTCTCTGTGGGCAGCACCAGTTTTGTTTGTAAATAAAGAAGATGGATCTTTGAGGATATGTGTGGATTATTGTAAACTTAACCAAGTTATGATAAAGAATAGATATCCATGTCCACACATTGATGACCTGTTAGATCAATTGAGGGTAGCTCAGTGGTTCTCTAAGATTGACTTATGGTCAGGATATCACCAGTTGTGAGTTCGAATGGAGGATATTCTGAAGACAACCTTCAGAAGAAGATATGGCCACTACGAATATGTAGTCATTCCTTTTGGTCTTACGAATGCACCAGCAGTCTTTATGGCTTTGATGAATAATATATTTCCGTCATATCTGGTTTCTTTTGTTGGGGTGTTTGTGGATGACGTATTGGTGTATTCAAGAACAAGGGTTGGGCATGAGTAACACTTGGTGATAGTGTTGGAAATATTGAAAGACCATCAGTTGTATGACAAATTATCAAAGTGTGATTTTTTTATACAAGAGATACCCTTTCTGGGCCATTTTTTTTCTGGGAAAGTTGTTTCAGTCGATCCAGAAAAGATAGAATCTGTTCTTTCTTCGAAACCGTTGAAGAATTTATTTGAAATAAGAAGTTTTCTAGGTCTAGCTGGTTATTACTGATGCTTTGTGCATGAATTCTCACGACTAGATTTGCCTATGACAATATTGACAAAGAAGAATTCTCTTTTTCAATGGACTGAGGAATGTCAGAGATCTTTTCAAGAGTTGAAAATTCACCTCACATCAGCACTCATATTGATCTTGCCTGAATCAAGACAAGGGTGTGTGGTGTATTGTGACGCTTCGGGAATTGGGTTGGGATGTGTTCTAATGCAAGGAGACCATGTTGTTGCTTATGGTTCAAGGTAGTTGAGGGTGCATGAGAAGAACTACCCAACACACGATTTGGAGTTATCTGCAGTTGTCCATGCCTTGAAGACTTGGCGTCCTTATCTCTTTGTTGAGAAATTTAATATGTTTATGGATCATAGAAGGTTGAAACACATTTTTTCACAATGAGATTTGAATCTGAGGAAGAGGAGATGGATGGAGTATCTCCAGATGTTTGACTTTGACTTGATGTATACACCGTGTAAGGGAAATTTGGTGGCTAATGCAGTAAGCAGAAATTCATATGCTCAGTTGACGAAAGAAGCTTCAGACGAAAGGTAGTTGGTGTTGGTCTTAGATGACAGGCATTTGGAATGTGAATACCGAGGTGATGTTGCAGTTTTATTTCTAGTTGCGCTTCTTTCTGATTTGGTAGAGATAGTAAAGGAGGCACATGCATCCTATGTAGATTGTATTGCAATGAGTTCAAAACTCAATGGTGGGGAGACCATTGAGGGATGGAAACTGGATGGGAGTTTACTTTTTCGGTTTCGAGATCGGATGGTTGTACCTATAACTACTCAGGAACTACTCTTTCATGCTTACCACCATTCGATATGGGTTGTACATCTGGGTACACAAAAGATGTATAAGGCATTGAAGGTGCAGTTTTGGTGGAGCGACATGAAATGGAAGGTAGTTGAATTTTCTTCAAGGTGTTTAACTTGTCAGTAAGTTAAAGCAGAACATCAGTGGACAATGGTTATGTTATATTCTTTACCTATCCTAGTGTGGAAATGGGATCGGATAGCAATGGATTTTTTTATAGGGCTTCCAAGAACGGTCTGGAAACATGATGCCATTTGGGTGATAGTAGATCGTCTAACCAAGTCGGCCCATTTTATCCCTATTAGTGAAACTCATACAGTGGAAGTTCTTTCAAAAATCTATATCTGAGAAGTGGTAAAGAGACATGGCATTCCAGTTTCAATCGTGTTAGACAGAGATCTGAGATTCACATCTCGTTTCTGGCGATCCTTATAGCAAGCCCTTGAAACTCAGTTGACGATGAGCACGACGTATCATCCTCAGACGGATGGGCAATCCAAGAGGATGATACAAGCGTTGAAAGACATGTTTCGGGATTGTGTAATGGATTTATGTGGCACATGGGAGGAGCATATACCCTTATGGGAGTTCTCATACAATAACAGCTATCAATCCTCGATGTAGATAGCTCCATTTCAAGCATTGTATGGGCGTCCTTGTCATTCTTCACTATGCTTGGTGGAAATGGGTGAAACATCACTAGTCGGGCCAAGCCTTGTCCAAGAGACAATAGAGAAGTTCCAGTTGATTACAAAGAGGATGGAGACAGCTCAGAGTCATTAGAAATCTTATGCAGATCACCGTCGAAGACCGTTGTCGTTCGTTGTGGTTGATCATGTCTTTTTGAGGATATCTCCAAGACTTGGACATTGCCGTTTCGGGAAGCATGGAAATATTTCTCCTAGATACATAGACCCTTTTGAGATACTGGAATGGGTTAGAGAGGTGGAATATCGGTTGGCATTACCACCATTGTTCAGTATGGTGCATAATGTGTTCCATGTATCTCTGTTGAAAATGTATAAGGCTGATCCTGACCATGTGATCAGATGGGATCACATTGAACTACAGTCAGATGCTTAGTTGGTATATATCCCTGTGTGAATTGTGGATAGGTAGGATAAAGTCTTGCGTGGAAAAAATATAGGTCTAGTGTGGGTTTTGTGGCAACATGGTCAGATTCAGGAAGGGACTTGGGAACACGAGAAAGAGATGAAAGAGTAGTGGCCAAAACTCTTTCAGGCAAGTGATGGTTTTCTACTTTCCGGGGATGGAAAGGCCAATGGTGGGGAGAATGTAGTACCCCGGTTTTTTATATAACCCTTACTTGATTCTTTTCTTCGTTTTCATAGTTAAGGGTGACGTATGGGGGATTCGGGAGAACTTGGAATGTGTTTTGTGGAAAAAGTGAAGTCGCATGGGAGGTGCACAGTTTGTCTAAACTGTGCAGCCAAACCATGCAGAGTTGGTATTGTAGGCAGTAGCTTCCGCACGGGCGGCGCACGGTTTGTCTAACCATGCAGCCAAACTATGTGAGAAGGGAGGCCAAGGTAGTAGCTAACGCACGGTTAGCGCACGGTTTGTCAAACCGTGCGAACTAATCCTGTGGCCACTTAAAATAGATCCTTGAATTGTAGATCTAACTCGTTTTTGCCTCTAATTGCTTCATTAAAGCTCTTAAGCAGCCGTAACTCGGGATTACTCTCCCTTGAAGGTTGGAAAACTTCTCCCAAGTGTTTTGGAGGTGATCTGAAGGCTTCTCTTGGATAATCAAAGATGGATTCTTGAGGTATGTGATCGTTCTCCTTCATTCTTGATCGTCTTCTTATATGTACTTAGATCTACTTCTCCTCTTCGCTCGGTTTCTTAAATCTACGCTCGTTATGGGTAGATATAATTGTTTGGATGCCAAACATAATGATTTTTGGTCTCGGTTGTGTTAGGAGAAGAGATCTAAGGAGGATCCTTGGTGAATCGACTCAGGTTTCTTGAGTGTTCTTCGGTCGATGGTTGGTTTCACCTAATTTTTTTATGTAGGTGGATTCGCTCTCGATTCCTCTTTCATAGAACTTGAAGTCTTAGTTCAAATTGATTAAATTTCTTGGTTTTAATTGTGATATTGTGGTGAAAAGCATGTTATAAATCTTCTTTAGTGATGATTTATGGGTTTTGATGGAATTATGGAAAATGCAAGAATGGTTTGTGCAAAGTGTTTTTGTTTCTTGATTTTAAAATGGTGATTTTAAAATATGGATTTTCTGGATTTGGGAAATGGTTTATGGGAAAAAGTTTTTCAATAAAGGTCTGTTTTATTGAAATGGTTTTGGCATGGTTGGAATGGTGTGGTTTTTGGGCATACTGGGGGTGTGCATTCATATTACATTTACACGGCTTGGTTAAAATATGACCTTGTGCTCGGTGCCAAAAGTGTAATGGAACATGGGGAATAATTACCTTGTGATGACTTTGTAGATCGATGAGAAACAGCTCATGAGTATGGAACTTTGATAACGATGCATGCATGGTTGATTTCTTGGGTTGTGAAATAGTTGGTTGTGTGGATTTGTGAAATTAAATGGTTATGCCAAAGAGGAAATGTGAATTTTATTAGAAACATTGCTTGGTTTCTTTTCTTGAGAAAGATCGTTTTTGTTGGAAAATGGTTTTGAAATGGAACTTGTTTTATTGTGAACTATTTTGGAATTGTTTTATATAAAATTTTTTATATAAATGTGTTATAATGTTTTATCCTAGAGGCATGGGTTGGGAAGTCATCTGGGAAAACCTAGTGAGTTTCATTACTCACCCCCTACTTTGGCACATTGGTTCTCTTGAAGATGTCATATATCGAGATGTTGGAAAAGGTATAGTGTCACATGTATATAGCACTACTTTGTGATACGTGGGCAAGTTCTTGATGTTGGAGCTTGGAACATGTGGAGCATGGAGTTGGGTTGTCATATTTTAGTCTTTTATTTTGTCTTTCCAGTTTTTACTCTGATTTATTTTTGGTTTCCTCTATGGTAATTTTGGTTGGGTTATGATAAAACAAATGGTCGAGTTGTCTTAGCTTTTATCATGCATCATTTAGTTGATTAGTTTGGTTATGGTTGTTGGTTCTGTGGTATGTTTTTAAAAGGGTAAATTGTCCCCCACTTGTTTTGAAACCTTTCGGAATTTATTTCCTATCTTTGGCACCTTGGGGATGTCACTTAAGTCCAAGGAATGACTTGTTGTATTCTTAATCCAATAAGGATAAGAAGGTCATTACAAAAATCCAGGATCTTACAACCTCCCCACCTTATAACAACCCATACTTGATCTTCTATTCCAGGCATCATTCAGTTCCAAATGAAAATAAATCAGTCCACTAGGCCCGCATATCTAATTCCATCTCACACATTTCTTCTCATAATTTTCCATGTAGGAATAGAACACTAACCAGGGGCACAAATATACCCCCCAAAACTTTCTCGCTATGATCTACAATACGAACCAGGTGCTCCTCAAAGGATTCACCTACTTCAAGATTGACATCCACCTAATTTATCTCATGAGATGGGTTAGGCTGATAATGTTGGAGTTTTGAGACATGGACAACATCATGCATCCCACAATACCAGTGTTGAAGAGACAATTAGTAAGCCACCAGTCATATCATCTCCACAAATTCATATTTCCCCATGTATCTAGGCACCAAAATGCCCCATTTCTCAATTCTATGGTGACCCAACATTTGCGACACCTGAAAAAATAGACTATCACCCACCATTAACTCAAGAGTCCTACAACACTTATCTGCATATGACTTCAGCCCACTATTAGTTGTTGTTATATTCTTTTGAATCAAATGAACCTTCTCTGAAATCTCATGCACAAGACTCATCCCTAACAACTTAGACTCTTCAACCTCTAACGAACACAACAGTGATCTGTATAGTCTCCCATAATGTGCCTGAAAAGGTTCAATTTGAACTATAGCCTGAAAAGTGTTGTTACAAGAAAAATCAACAAGCCACAAGAGTTTTTACCATGAACCACCAAAATCTAGAACACATGTCTGCAACAAGTCTTCTAATACCTGAATAGTATTCTCTAACTACACATCAGTCAGTGGGTGGAATGTCGTGCTCAGAAAAACCTGGGTACCAAATTCCCTCTATAGTCCCTTCAAGAAGTGAGAGTTGAAATTCCGATCATGATTTGAATCTATGGTTCTCGACAATCCATGAAACCATACTCTTTCTCAAACATTCAACTCACCAAACTAGTCAAATGTATTGTTCTCATGAATTGGAATGAAATGGGACACTTTGATCAGTCAATCTACCACCACCCAAATGGAATCATTCTTCCAAGGCATCCTCTGAAGACTAACTATGAAGTCCATCATGATGTCATTTAACTTCCCCTCTGGAATAGGAAATTATTGCAACTACTCACCAAGGTGTGGATGTCCAGCCTTCCCCTGCTAACGGGTAAGGCATCACGCCACAAAACTGGCCACTTCCTTCTTCATTCCCGGCCACCAAAAGTTCCTAAGTAGATTGTTGTACATATTAATGAAGCTCGAATGCATCGCACACATTAACACATGTAAATATTTCATCAAATCTTCCTATACATATGTTGATGGCACAACACAACCATGAACATAAGAAACTCTATTAGTGCCTAAGGTCCAACCATAAGGTGAATCTCTACCCGTATGTCCTTCCTTCCATTCTAAGAATTCAAGATCTACCAACTGACTCTCTTTAACTAGGCTCAAAAGCATTGAATCAGCTGTTATAGATGCAAGGGTCATCTTCCCATGCCCCTCCTATACCTCGAAATGCATTGACACAAATAAGGCCATCATATCCCACACTGAACTGGATTCATGAACTACATGATTCTGATTCATTTGGCTCAGAGCATCAGCAAAATAGTTCTCTTTTCTCGGTGTTTAAACCAATTAAAAAATAGACTTTAGTTACTCAACCCATTTTCACTATTGATGATTCAAATCCCATTAAGAGAAGAAGTATTTGAGACTTTTATGGTTAGTAAACACCAAAAAGGGTTCTCCCAACAAACAATGACTTTAAAACATTAAGGCATAAACCACAACAACTAGCTCTAGGTCATGAGTAGGATAATTTCTTTCATGTCGCCTCAACTACGTTGACTCGTAAGCTACGAACTGATCATCCTGCATTAACACTTACCCAAGTCCAATACCAGATGCATCACATAACAAGGTATACCTCTTACCTGGTTTGGGTAAGATCAAAATCGGTGTGGTGGTCAACCACTTCATCAACTCCTTGAAAGAATCATTACAAGCCTCTGACCAATTGAACATAAACCCCTTCTTGGTTAGGCATGTGAGTGGAGATACTAAATGAGATAAATCTCTAATAAACCTTTGGTAATAATTGGCCAAACCTTGAAAACTTCAAATATCAGAGACATTCTTAGGATATTCCCAAGACACCACATCTTTTTCCTTTTCATGATCCACTGATATGCCTGAATCAGATATGATATGTCTCAAATGTGCACCTCATCAATCCAAAACTTGCATTTTGATAGGTTGGTGTAAATCTTATTCTCTCTTAGTGTACTCAAGATAATGTCAAGATGTTTGGCACGATTGTCATGAGTACTAGATTACACGAAGATTTCATCAACAAAGACAACTACAAACTGATCCAGATACGGGTGGAATATCTGGTTCATCATGTCTATGAACACAACTAGTGCATTGGTCAAACCAAATTGCATTACCAGGAATTCATACATCAAGTACCCGCTTTGGAAATCCATCGGGGGTATGTCAAAAGGTCTCACCCTCAACTGATGGTACCCCAATCACAAATAGACCTTGGAAAACAATGAGGAACCTATTATATGATCAAATATGTCATCAATTCTAGAAAGGGTGTACCTATCCATAACTCTCATCTATTCAACTTCTTAAAATTGACACATATCCTTAGTGATCTATCTTCTTTCCTATATAACATCACAAGAGATCCCCAAGGTGATTTACTGGGGAGTATAAACCTCTTATGTTCTAATTCCTCTTGGTGAATCTTTATTTCATGGAGCTCTGCTGGTGCCATTCAGTAAGGTGGAATGAAAACTTGCTCCACTCTAGGAAACAATTCGATCGTAAACTTGACATCTCTCTTGTGTGGTAACCTCATGAAATCCCCATGAAACATGTCCTAAAACTAGTGCCCAAAATTAGGAAATTTTGACTGTCCATTATCCCCATCATCAATCATAAGGTATGCCTCTTGGGCTATGAGCTACCCCATCTGAGAGTGTAGAAGCCCATGTGTGGCCCGCTCGAGTATCCCACTCACCATGAAGAACATGAGTGTTCCCATAGAGAGAGGTGAATGTTACCCGATATCGGTAATAGTCGATATGGGATTTAAATAACACCAACCAATCCATTCCCATGATTAGGTCAAAACCTGACATCTCTAGGAAAAACATATCCCACAGGAATCGATACCCACCATCCTCTAGAGCACAATCCTTAAAATTCCAAATATCCCCCACACATACCCTTAGCACAGTATCAAAAGACATTTCCCCCTTGTTACCTCTATGGTTAATCCCAACAAAACTATGAACTGAGCAGACATAAAGGAATGCATAGCACCAATATCAAATAAAGATCTAGTAAATGTGGAAGTGATAAGAATCGTACCTGAATAGTAGACAGTCCTACTTCACCACCATTAGGTATAGCCTAAACTACATGGAGATGACATGCTACATTAAGATGGGCACCAGCCTGAGTACCCTAAAATTCAATTCTCTATTGGTAAGGGTGTTCTTTCCCCACAGTTCCACATCCACCACAATTGCAAGTAAAGCCCATGGAGATCCAACTACTTTACTGGTATAGGTTAACTGACCCCCTACCTACACTCGGCATCTACCCCTAACCTCCATCATTCCCCAACTACCACGAGATCATTTAGAATCTCTACATGTGACCTAGCATGTCGTACTCTCGACACTCAACTGGTGTGTAGGGATACTGCTCACGTGTCACGACCCGTCCTCGGGGCCCGTTCTGTGACTACCCCAAGCTCGCCTTCAATAGGCAAGGGGCTGGCAACTACCACCAAAGGCGTAAATCCCGATAAAAAAAGGGAAGACATTGACTTTATAAAGTAAAAAAACACCACAGAATACACAAGATGAAGTAAACACTAAGTAAACTGAGTACAAAAGTAAGTGTTGAAGGTAAATGGGCCAGAATAAAAACCCAACTGAAAGTAAAGTACAACCAAAAAGAAAGTACAGCAGCAGAAAAGTAAAGCAGCAACTCAGAGTGGTCCTCTGGAAATCCCACCTGAAGGGTGGGTACAGATAGAATCCTCCGCTCCTCAGGTCCAAGTGTCCGCTCTATGTACATCCCGTCCAGTGATCCACCTCCAGGTACCATCCATCTCCACGAGCCTCCACCTCGATCAATGTTGTCCGTCGTCTACATCCAACACAACGTAGTGTGGTCATATCCCGTGCAGGGGTGAGTATACGATACTCAGTAGGGACACTGAGACCACCGAAGGTCTCCCAGAATCCACAAAGGATAAACCACAATGGAAAGCTACAATCACGAAGTATCACCCAACTCTACTTATGTATATTCCCATACATATACCTAAGTCATCAATTCCAGTTCTGCTCCAACTCACGAGCCCATGTTCAACCCAGACCACACAGGAAAGTACAACCCAATCCACACAGGAAAGAAAAACTCATTCCACACAGGATAGCAAGTCAATCATATCAAAGATAACGATTGAAAGTCAAGACTCAGCTCACACAGGTATACTACTTCTGAAGATGGGTGGAGATGATTAGATGTAGCCCCTGAATTGTCTCCTCTGCCGAACCCACGTAGGATCCAAGAACAGTAGTCATCACTGCTGAACCCACGTAGGATCCCAGTACAGTAACCATTGCTGCTGAATCCACGTAGGTTCCAAGTACAGTTTCCATCCCTGCCGAACCCACAGAGGATCCAAGTACACTCGTCCTCGCAGCCGAACCCACGTAGGATCCAAGTACAGTCGTCGTCGCCGTCACAATATGCTCTAGGGTTCCCGCACACAGCACGCTCGATTACAGGATGGTCCACTCCACGAGCCAAGGGATCAATACATCAACTATCATGAATTCCAATGTTGATTTATCCCAAATTTTTTTCTCATCAATTGGAACTCAACGCGACAGACGTCGCGTCAATCGGACGCCCGGTCTGAGAGTTATTGGCTTTTTCGTCCCAGGGGCCCGGTTGGTTTTTAAGCTAAAACTAACCCGACCATACTCCAACTACTACCAAACCTCAAGCGGAGTAAGACAAAAGAAGTCTCTCACTAAGAGGAATATAACAAAGTCGACGGCACGTCAATCGGATGTCTGGATATCATGTTATAAGTGTTTCCACTCCGAGGGCCCAGTTGGTTTCGTGTTCGAACCAACCTGGCTATACACAAAGTTCACCTAAACCTTGAGTGGAATATACCTAAATGGTCGTCTCGATCCAAGGATCCCTACGCAACTAACAGTGTGTCGATTGGAGTTTTGTAGCCCATGTTATGGGCGTTTGAATGAAATTGCCAGAAAATAGGGGGTTCGGGCCCGGTCTGACCCAGCCCGAAACGCCCTGGGTCGGCCCGAACCGGCCCGGTGCAAGTGGTCCAGCCCATCGTGGGCAATCCGGCATGGCGCGGGCGGTCCAGCACGGCGCGGGCGGTCCGGCACGGCGCAGGCGGTCCGGCCTAGCGCGGGCGGCTCGGTGCTGGCCGAGCGGGGCGCAAAGGAGGTGCTGCCCCCTGTTTGCGGAAACGGTCGGCCGAAATGGACGACCTTTGTTGGGACCACAGGACCCCTGTGGGTCCCGCCTTCAGGCGGTGCCGGTGGCTGGCTCAGCCAGCTGCCCCTTTGAGAAGCCTCCATGGCCTTAGGCCGCGGTTTCTGTCCGACCAGCGCGGTGCGACAGCGCCGCGACCCTCTGCCCCAGTCGCGGCCCCTTGGTGCTCCGGCATGGCACAGAGGTACCGCGCCCCTCCGTCGTGGCCCACTCCTAGCCACTCCTTCCTTTGGTCTCACCGTCGCGGCGTGACGGCGCCGCGCTCCTCCGCCGCAACCCGCTCCAACCGCGGTCCATTTTCGTTCTCACGCGGTGAAACGGCACCACACCGCCTTCGCCGCATGTTCAACAGGGATCAACAAATTAAAGGGGAGGAGGATAGGTCATGTTTGTGTGGTCTGATCTCCTCCTGTTATGTCGATAACAAGTGACCAATTTATTTAATGAAGAACGTTAAATTAATCATGAACAAAAAATAACCCCTACCTCAACATAAGTTTTCGAACAAAGAGCGTCGTGGAATAACAGCGTCGCGGGGTGGGGTTCGGTAAACGTCGACAGAGAGCATCCGAGGATGAAGCAGCGTCTCCCTTCATTTGTCGCGGAGATAAGATTGTTTGGCATTGTCGATGGCGAGTTTCTGCATTGATGCCTCCTCCTTGGTCGTGGAGGAAGAAGATTATGGATGAAACCGAGTCACCGAGTCGATGCTCTCCCTCGGAGAAATAGCGCTCTTCGTTGAAGTGGGGATATTCTTCGCCGAAGAAGATGAAGTTCTTCCAAGGGACAAGATCTCTCCCTCACCCAATATCCTCACACAACTAGCCAACCTAATAAAATAATGCCTCCCCCTTATTTTATTATGTTTTCTATTCCTTTTCCAAAACTCAAATTTCAAAAACTAAACCATTTAATTAAATGAGCTTGAGTTTTCAAATTAAATGGGATGTTATGTTGGAAATATTAATGTGGAAGAGGAGAAGCCACATAATTAAAAACAAGGGGGGTTTAAAGGGATTTTAAGGGGTTATGGGGAATGTGAAAAGATGGGGGATCGTGTGGGCCCCACCTTTCCTTTAACCTCTCAAGAGAAGTTAACAACCTAGTGGGTCCCATACCAACTTCCACACATAGGTTATAACCACTTAGAAAATAAATAGAAATGTAACACATATTTTATTTCACTCTTCAATTAAACCACATTTTCTTTAACAACTCCTCCCAAGAAAACGCACCTTTGGAAAAGGTCCTCTTATGCAAAAACTGGCACTATGGTTTTATCAGTGCCCTCAGATTTCAATTTCGAGCACCGTATCAAAAGTTAGAATAACCCGCTTGTCCGTTCACTGAATGTACCCGAGCTAAACTTCAGAAAATTATTCTCGGCACACCGGGCCTCAGAATCAGGTGTCGTCAAAAATTGCATACTCGTCATATCCCAAAGAACTTATGAAAAAACTTTCCTCGAAATTTATGGGTCTTTAAATTACTCCCACCTAAGGGATTTACGTCCCCGTAAAGCTACATCATAAACTAGGGAAACAAATGGGGATATTGTGCACCCATCTGAGCCTCCCTCTCCCATGTGATCTCCAGGAGGTTCCTATGCTACCTTCTGATGCACACTAGAGGAATCGAGCATCCACATAGGACCCACTCATGTCGATCCTCGATCTCCATCAGAACCTATGCAAATGTAGACCCGCCATTGATGTCTAGCTCCCCATGATCGATGATATGCGTCGGGTCCTATACGTACCTCCTCAGCTGAGATACGTGGAAGACGTCATGCACCTGGTACAACTGAGGTGCTATGGCCAGGAGATAAGCCAGCTCGCCTATCCTGCTGAGAACCTGGAATGGTCCGATGAAGCATGGAGATAACTTGCCGCCCCTTCCAAATCTTTGTAATCCATGTCGAGATGAGACCCATAAGAAGACGTGGTGGCCATATTCAAACTCCAGTGGTCTTTGCCTCCTATTATCATAGGACTTCTGTCGGCTCTGTGTAGTCCTCATCTGCTCCTGGATGATCTGCACCTTCTCTGTCATGGCCTGGACCATCTCTGGAAGTACATGGAAGTACCATCATGAAATAAATAGATATCCAATACCACTTCCACTTCGTGACCTCTAAGGGTTGTAACAAACCTGCCGGTACCTGGTGCTCCACCTTCACCTTCTGGCAGGTGAGGCATCGCGAAACGAACTCTGCTACAGCCTTCTTCATACCCGGCCACCAGTGTTATCATCTGAGATGCTGGTACATCTTCACTACTCCTGGATGTACCGCCAGAGGGGAAGTGTGAAACTCTCTCAGCAGCTCCTCATATAATGCAACTAGTACCATGGTACGTCCCCTGAAGAAGATGACATGCTCTCCTCCAACAGAAAATCCATCAGGTGCTTGTCCTAAGGATAACTGTGCACATCACGTCTCATAGTCAATGTCCCCACACTGCGCCTCTCTGACCCACTGAAGTAGTGGAGGAGTGACTATGAATGAGTGTAGAAAGGATGTCCCATCTCTATCCATGTAGGATATCTGCAAAGCGACTAACTGCTCTGTCACCTCCCCAAATAGCTGAATGTCCATCCTCCTACTGAGAGCATCAGCTAACACGTTCCCTTTCCTAAGAGTATAGACTATCTCAAATTCATAGTCCTAGAGGAACTCGAGCCAACGCCGCTGTCTCAAGTTCAGGTCCTTCTGCGAGAAGATGTACTTAAGACTCTGGTGGTCAGAGTAGACTGTAAAGTACTCACCCATCAGATAGTGTCACCACATCTTCAAGGCGAAGACCACTGCTGCTAACTCCGGGTCATTGGTTGCGTAGTTCTTCTCATGTTGCCTCATCATTCGTGATCCATAGGTGATCACTACCTGCTCCTGCATCAGGACACACCCGAGTCTGGTCCCTGATGAATAGTCGTAAACTACATACCCTACGCCCTCCTCTGGTAGCCTCAAGATGGGCGCACTGGTCAATCTCTCTCTCATCTCCTGGAAGCTTTGCTGACATCTATCTGACCACACGAACAGTTTCCCTTTCTTCGTCAAAGATGAGAGTGGTACTGAAACTCTGGAGAAGTCTAGCACAAATTTCTGATAGTACCCTGCCAGACCTAGGAAACTCCTCACCTCTGTCATGCTCTTGGGTGGCTCCCAAGATAGCACTGCATCGATCTTCACAGGATCCACCGCAACTCCAACCTCATAGATAATGTGCCCCACGAAGTGGATCTCTAGAATCCAGAACTGGAACTTCGAGAGTTTACCATAAAGATGGTTCTCTCGGAGTGTATCCAGTACAACCCGCAAGTGGTAGGCGTGCTCCTCCTCAGTAGTTGAGTAAATCAATATGTCGTCGATGAAGACTATGACAAATCGATCGAGATAAGGCTGGAAGATCATGTTCATGAGACTCATGAACACTGTGGGAGCATTGGTTATGCTGAAAGGCATGACCAGGAACTTATAGTGGCCATACCGACACCTGAAGGTCGTTTTCTGCACATCCTCATCTCGAACTTTGAGCTGATGATAGTCTGACCTGAGGTCTATCTTCGAGAACCATCGTGCTCCCTTGAGCTGATCAAAGAGGTCTTCGATCCTCAGAAGTGGATACTTGTTCTTCACGGTCACCTGATTCAGGCGACGGTAATCGACACACAGTCGCAAGCTCCCGTCCGCCTTCTTGGTGAACAATATCGGGGAAGCCCAGGGTGAAACACTGGGTTGGATGAATCCCTTGCCCTACAAGTCCTCCAACTGTACCCGTAGCTCTCGAAGCTCAAGGGGAGCCGTCCGATATGCTGGAGTAGATATTGAGGTTGTCTTGGGGTACAGGTCTATATATAAGTCTACCTCTCTGCGAGGAGGTAGTCTGGGAACATCATCAGGAAAAACTTATGCATACTGATCCACCACAACAGAAAAACTCAGACTTCGTACATCTACTGATCCTGGGATGAAACTAGCCAACTGATTGGTGATCGGTTGTCCTCTCCTCTGTGTGAGTCCATCCAGTGCTGCAAAGGCTCCCTTCTCGCCGATGAAGGTGAACCTGTCCCCATCGGTGCGAACACATCACACCCTGCGCCTAATAAAGTCGATCTGAGCATGGACCGTAGATAACCAATCCATGCCCAATATGACGTCGTAAGGCCTTGACGCCGCTACAAGAAGATCCCAGCCGAAGTTATCACCTCCTAGAGTAAGCTCACACTATTGGTACCAGTGTGTAATCATTAAGACTACTCCCGTAAGAGCCTCTAGCCGTAAGGATCGAGCCAACGGCTCTGTCAAAATCTATGTGCTCTGAACAAGGGCAGCAAAAATGAAAGAATGACTTGCTCCTATGTCTATAAGAACTGCAGCAAGGGTGGAGTAGACATAGATAGTACATAAAATCATCTCAGGTGTGCCATGGTCTTAGTCCTCCACTGCCTGAAGCTGAGCCTACCTCTATCCTCCGGCTCCCTGTGATCGGGGTGGACCTCCTGGTGGTGGTGGTGGTAGAGCCGCGAAGCGTCCTCCACCACCTGCTGCTCATCCAGCTCCTCTACCTCATCCGCCTGCTCCCTAAGGAGTGCCACGATCGAACCTCTGCCTCTACCTGGGTGGTCCCTCAACTGTCTACTTCTCCTCTGCATGGTGGGTCGGGCAGTCACGAGCCATGTGGCCCTGCCCACCGCATGCATAGCACTGTCTGCCTCTCGTATGACTGGCTCTGCTACGTGTTCCACGCACCTCCGACCCAGTATCATGAGGGTTCCCTCCTGATGGTCTGGTCCTCTTGGACCCCTGTGACATATGTCGACTGCCAGCTGCAGAAGACTCCACTACATTCCACCCTGTGGTAGGTCACTCTACTGGTGTAGGCTCAGCAAGAAAGCTCTCTACAAGAAGGGCTCCCTCTAGTACTCCTTCCTGTGTCAGAATACTGAGGGAGATCATTGAAGCCTTGATCTCATGCCTCGGTCCCTGCTCAATAGTCTAGGCATGGAAGAATGGGTCTCGTACTATGTATGTGGAGTAGCGCAAGAGATCGGTAAACCTCACCGAGTACTGGGCTACTGTCATGCTGCCCTGCCGCAGTTATAGCAACTTCTGAATTCGCACCGCACGGAGGGTGACGGGAACAATCTCTAAGTGGAAAAGGCTCTCGAAGTCCGACCAAATAAGATATGTCTCTTCGTACACCTGGAGCATCAGGCTCCACCATCTACATGATGCTGCGTATAGGAGACACGCTACATAGATCACCATGAGGTCAGCTGGTGTCTGTACTAACTCAAGACTCAGACAACAGCCTCCAACCAATCCTCGACTACCTGAGGATCTGTCTCCCCACGTAACTTGGGTGGTCTCTAACGCTGAAACTCGTGCAGTGCACTCAGGAGACATACACTCTCAGCTGCTGGGGCTAGTGGCATCGGTGGATCGATGGGTAGAGGTATCGTCGGTGCCTCCACTGTAATGGGGCCCTTCACCGAGGCCATGTCACTCAGTGGGATTCCATCTCGCACAAAACTCGGAACCCTAGCGAAATGTCATTATGGGGCCATCCTAAAAAGAAACAAGTGTGCCACGGTTAATACAGTATACATGGTGAGTCGACACAAAGTAATCACAAAGAAAACATTTGAAACACACATGAAATAAATGTTTTTGGGCACTGAGTCGGAAATCAGAAGTCAGTGTCCTGGTGTATGGATACGTCATCCACCGCACCAACACTGGACTCCCTGGACTGATAACCACAGTCAATACACTTAACGCTATTGCTTCAAATAGAATTAATTATCAGAGTCCTGAGTTCTGCAGTAGAACCGACTCCTCTGATACCAATTTGTCATGACTCGTCCTCAGGGCCAGTGGCGTGACTACCCCATGTCCCCCTTCCATGGGCCAGGGAATGGTGACTAGCACCAAAGGTGTAAATCCCGATAAAAAAAGGGAATGCATTGCCTTTATAAAGTAAACAAACACAATATGGTACCCAAGATGAAGTAAACACTAAGTAAACTGAGTACAAAAGTAAGTGATGGGAGGTAAATGGTCTAGAATACAAACCCAACTGAAAGTAAAGTACAACTTAATAGAAAGTATAGCAGCAGAAAATTAAAGTAGCAACTCTAAGTTTTCCTCTAGAAATCCCACCTGAACGGTGGGTACAGATAGTCTCCTCAGCTCCTCGGGTCCAGTCGTCCGCTCCGTGTACGTCTTGTCCAGTGATCCACCTCTAGGTACCATCCAGCTCAACGAGCCTCCACCTCGATTAGCGTCGTCCGTCGTCTGCATCCAACACAACGTAGTGCGGGCATAGCCCATGCAGGGGTGAGTATACGATACTCAGTAGGGACTCTGAGACCCCCAAAGGTCTCCTAGAATCCACAAAGGATAACCCACAAAGGAAAGTTACAATCATGAAGTATCACACAACTCTACATAGGTATACGCCCATACATATACCTAAGTCATCAATTCCAGTTCTACTCCAACTCACAAGCCCAAGTTCAACCCAGTCCACCCAGGAAAGTACAACCCAATCCACACAGGAAAGCAAAACCCATTCCACACAGAATAGCAAGTCAAACATATCTAAGATAATGATTGAAAGTCAAATCTCAACTCACATGGGTATAATACTTCCGAAGAGGGGTGTAGATGATTAGATGTAGCCTCTGAATCATCTCCTCTTCCGAACCCATGTAGGATCCAAGAACAGTATTCGTCGCTGTCGAACCCACGTAGGATCCCAGTACAGTAACCATCACTACCGAACCCACGTAGGATCCAAGTATAGTCGCCATCGCTGCCAAACCCACGGAGGATCCAAGTAAATTCATCCTCGCTGCCGAACCCACGTAGGATCCAAGTATAGTTGTCATCGTCGTCGCAGCCAGCTCTAGGGTTCCCACACACAGCACGCTCGATTCCAGGAGGGTCTACTCCATGAGCCAAGGGATCAATACATCAATTGTCACGAAGTCCAAAGTTGATGTATCCCAAAGATCCATCTCATCAATAGGAACTCAACGCGACAGATGGCACGTTAATCGGACGCCCGGTCTGAGAGTTATTGGCTTTTCTGTCCTAGGGGCTAGGTTGGTTTTTCAGTTAAAACCAACATGACCGTACTCCAAATGCATCCAAACCTTGATCATAGTAATACAAAAGAACCATCTCACAAAGAGGAATCCAAAAAAGTTGACGGCACATCAATCGGGTGTCTGGAGCTCATGTTATAAGTGTTTCCGCTCCGAGGGCCCGGTTGGTTTCGTGATCTAACCAACCTGGCCATACCCAAAGTTCACCGAAACCTTGAGTTTAATATTCCTAAATGAACGTCTTGATCCAAGGATCCCTACTCATCTAACTTTTCATCGATTAGAGGTTTGTAGCCCATGTTATGGGCGTTTGAACAAAACTGCTCAAAAATTTGGGGTTCAGGACCAGTCTGACGCGGCCTGATACCCCCTAGGTCGACCCGAACTGGGTTGACCTATCCTGGACCCAGGTCCAGACCACTTGGGAAATTCTCGGGCCGGCGCGGGCGGTCCGGCCCAGCGTGGGTGGTCCAGCCCAGCGCGGGCGGCACGGCGCTTGCAGAGCGGGGCGGCACGGTGCTGGCTGAGCGGGGTGCAAAGGGGTGCCTCCCCCTGTTTGCGGAAACGGATGGCTGAAATGGCCAGCCTTTGTTGGGACCGTGGGACCCCTGTGGGTCCCACCTTCAGGTGGCGCCGGCAGCGGGCTCAGTCGGCCTCCCCTTTGAGAATTCGCTGCAGCCTTAGGCTGCCGCTTCTGTCTGATTGGCGCGGCGCAATGGTGCCACGCCCCTTCGCCGTGCCCTACCCTGGCCATGGCCCATTGGTGCTCCGGCATGGCGCGGCGGCGCCGCACCCCTCCATCGTGGCCCGCTCTTGGCCGCGTCTTCCTTTGGTCTCAACGGTGCGGCGCGACGGCACCGCGCACTTTCAATGCGGCCTGCTGCGGCCGCGGTCCTTTTTCTTTCTCGCACGATGCAACGGCATCGCGACCCCTTCACCACAAGTTCAACAAGGATCAACAAATTAAAGGGGAGGAGGATCGGCCGTGTTTGTGCGGTCTGATCTCCTCCCGTTATGTCAATAAAAACTGTCCAATTTATTTAACGAAGAATGATAAATTATTCATGAACGAAATCTAACCCCTACCTCAACACAAGTTGTTGAACAAAGAGTGTCGCAGAATAATGGCGTCGCGGGGTGGGGTTCCCTAAATTTTGATGGAGAGCATACGAGGAGGAAGCGGCATCTCCCTTCCTTCGTCGCGGAGAGAAGATTGTATGGCGACTTCGATGGTGAGTTTCCACATCGTTGCCTCTTCCTTGGTCGTGGAGGAAGAAGATAACGGAAGAGACCGAGTTGCCGAGGATGCTCTCCCTCAGAGAAATAGCGTTCTTCGTTGAAGTGGGGACGTTCTTCTCCGAAGAATATGAAGTTCTTACAAGGGATAAGATCTCCCCCTCACCCAATATCCTCACACAACTATCCAACCTAATAAAATAAGGCCTCCCCCTTTTTTTATTATGTTTTCCATGCCTTTTAAAAAACTCAAATTTCAAAAATAAACCATTTAATTAAATGTGCTTGAGTTGTCAAATTAAATGGGGTGTTATGTTGGAAATATTAATGTGGAAGAGGAGAAGCCACATAATTAACAACAAGGGGGGTTTAAAGGGAGTTTATGGGGTTATGGGGAATGTGAAAAGATGGGGGCTCATGTGAGCCCCACCTTTCCTTTAACCTCTCATGAGAAGTTATCAACCTAGTGGGTCCCATCGCAACTTACACACATAGGTTATAACCACTTAGAAAATAAATAGAAATTTAACACATATTTTATTTCACTCTTCAATTAAACCACATTTTCTTTAACAACTCCTCGTGAGCAAACGCACCTTTAGAAAAGGTCCTCTTAAGAAAAACTAGCGATACGGTTTCATCGGTGCCCTCGGATTTCAATTCCAAGAACCGGATCAAAAGTTAGAAAAACCCACTTGTTCGTTCACTAAACGTACCCGAGATAAACTTCGAAGAATTATTCCGGGCACACCGGGCCTTGGAATGAGGTGCTTTCAGAAACAGTGTACTCATAAAATCCCAAAGAATTTAAGAAAAAAGTTTCCTTCAAATTTACGAGTCTTTACATCACGCTTGTGGACCTACCTACCACATTGAAAACAAAAGACCTGGTCACCACCATGCGAAGCTGACCACTGCTTCTGATTGCTCTGTGTGTTTCCACCTTACTGGAAGGTTCAATGTGGTGGTTCCTACTATCAGAAGTTGCACCACTTCCTCACCCTGCTGGTGCCACATGTTTACTATATGAAGCTCCAATTCGGTTTTTTCAGAGATAATGGATTGATCCACCACTTAACCAATCCTATTTAGATGGAATATATTCTCCTGAGATTTGATCTCATGTCTCAGCATGTCCTAGAAGCATTTCCCCACATCTGCCTCATCTTTCATCAATGACAGAATAAAGTGTCTCAAATTATTGAAACAGCTAGCATAGTCCATCATTGATATTGTCCCCCCGAATAAACCTCATTAAATCTATAGCCTTCTCCTTCCTCAATGTTCCCTAATAGAAGTTCTCAACAAACATCTCCTAAAAATAATTCCACATCACCCCCTCAGCCTGGTCTGTTTAAACCTTAATGTCCTAAAAATATTTTGTTTCCTTCTTAGCTTATAGGTATCCATCTTGACTCGCTTCTGAAGAAGAGTCTCTAGATGTTTGATAATAGTTTTGATGGACTTTATCCACATATCTTCTTCTTCTAGACCACCCTCTCCAGTAACGGTTGGAGGGTGCTACACCTGAAACACCCAGGTAAGCTCAAACATGCTCAGTGCAACCTGCCATTTGTCTTGTTCCATCATCTTCATAAAAGGAGAAATTTTCTCACCAAACCTTTCTTCTCTATATCCTAGGACAACCACTTTATCTTATTTCACTATTGGAGGAGCATTCTCTATAACATCCTCATGTTTCCAATCCAGCGCACGTCTTTGAGGTGGAATTTCTCAACAATGCCAAACATGAGATCTAGAATGAAACTATAACACTTTTACGAAAGGAAAAAATACAGAGGATGACTCATCTCTTGAAATAACCTGACTTTTTAACATACACTACCCAAACGAGCCAACATACATCTAAATCACTACCCTCAACCATCTCCCCTAAGGATGTGGCTATCATTGTATCTAATTCAAATGGTTAGGAGCCTTATCTTTTAATCCGATTCAAAACAATTTCAAGATTAAAATTCTCATTTACAACAAATTTTTCCTTTTTTAGTTCTTTACCAAGCACCATTTCTGACTATACATTGACATTTACACAACCCTTTCTACACATTTATGTCATCTTAAAAAAATTATTTCATTTCTTTTAAGAAAATATATGTATCCTAACCATCATATCTCGCACACCCATCCCGTGTGTTTGCCTATCATGATGCATGTCACTTCTTATATATGTGCCTAGAATGATGCATGAATTCACGACATAACACATTTTTGTCCATTATAAAAACATCACAAAACCATAAAATCATAGAACATGTGCATCACCCAAAGGTGAAATATCATCAAATGTAACCACACACAACAAGAAAAAAAATCCCCTCCAATGGTGACTTGGGTTTCCCCCCATACATGGGTTAGTTAATCTAATGAACGAGCTCTTTACCAAGGCCCGACACATTCCTAATCTTATATATACCATTCTGCAAATAGAAATAATGAGAAATGAACTCCTCTTATAAGACTCTGTAACATCTCTAACCTGGGATCCACTAAATCGGTGCTCGTAGCCAGGTAGTTACATTAACTCAAGTGAACCTCCCAGTACGCTAGAGGTTTTCAACTTGCATCAAGGTTCCAATAGCTCACTTGGGGTGACAATACCTTCAATACAAGATTAAGACACAAAAGTTAAAAATTTAAATAGAGAAAACATAATAGATCCATCCCTAACATGCATAAATAACAAAATCCCAAAACATGGTATAATTATAAAATACAATGAATATTACATGCCATGCTACACTGTCAAGTGAACCAAACGCAGAAGAAATAAATTGGTAGAATCCCCAAAATAGTCTGGACCCTAGTCTGGAACCTCACCCAAATGTGTCCCATGTCCAACTCATCTCCCCAGCATAGGGCCCCTGCCCTTATCCTAACCTGCAATCATGAAATATGCTCGGGTAACCAATAATGGCATCATTATTGTGTGAGTATAAATTAGAAGTCCAACACCAATGATGTCTACAAAATATCTAGAAAAGGATGATAGTGCATGCATGTGATATTTAATGACATGTAATGATGAACTGTTCAAAATCCATCTTTAGTTAGGTTCCCTAAAATAAAACCACCAAATACCCAAGTTAATTTCAATGAAATATCATTTATCATTTCACAAATTATCTTTTGTTCAATAGATTAGGAATGATTAATTTTCTCAACATGTGAGAATTTAAACAAGTCATAACCCACTAGGAACCATATCATAACAATTCCCAATATCCTCACCTCAACGCCTCAGTCAGGGTGAAATGCAACCATTAGGGGAATAGAACATAGTCCCCTTCGATAACCCATGCATTTAGGGGAGGATCTTGATCCTAGGTCCAACTCTACCCATGGGCATAGAAAATCATGTCAATACCCCTACTCTTCCAAGCCATGTGCACATGCTTATAAATAATTCTCCACAAAACACCATATCACAAAAACATAGCCAACATCATTTACAATCATCACGATAATCTCAATAAATGGGAAATTAAATTTTTCTTCAATGCATTAACAAGTTCATTATTCATGTTACACAACCCCTTTATCCCCATTCCCATTTTCCATGCCTATCTCACTAATAATATTCAATCATAATGATAATCCCTATCATTTTCATATTTATCCATTTAACCCCATTTTCATGCCTGACAAACAACCTCTTAGGTAATTTCCCAACCATGGTGTGTTAGTAAACACCAATTTCACATCATTTATGAGTATCAACATATTATTCATAGGCTCTATGTTCTCTCACAACAACCTACACTTACATAGTTCACTCTATGTCTAGGGAATATCGTCAAGCCCCTCAAGTGGTTTGAATTTGGTCGAGTAATCCTACTTGCATCCCATGGGGATCCAGAGGGGTTTAATTAACCATTTAGATACCACTACATCACATCATGTATGTGGAACCAAGAACTCTTCAAAATAAGGAAATAATAAAAACCTTACATGCACAAATGTACAAAAAACCCAAGGGATATTAGTTGTATACCTCCTATCTTGAATCTGTTGGCAAACACACTCTCAAAAAAATCATTAGATACCGATTCAACACCCCTTTTAAGCCTCAACCAAGATCACACTAAAAAAGAGAGTTTTGAGATCTTCAGATGAAAATATCCCAAAATACATGCCCTAAACCAGTGAATGGAGATGATGAGAAGACATGACCCACCCAAATCATTGATTCACATACAAAAACACTCCAAACTGCCAAGAATCAAAAAAATTTGATCATTGGGATCTCTTGGATCCTTTCATTCATTCATAGGGTTGAAAGGGAAGAGAATAAGGAAAATCCTGAGTGAGATACAAAATCCCAAAGTGGAAATTTTTTAATTTTTTAATGGTTTCTGGGTAGCATGGTTTTCAAAAACATGCGCAAACCATGTGGAATCCACTGTCCAAAAATACACCGGTTGCACTGTTTACCAGGGCTACCTGCAACGTTAGCACTAACCATGCACAGACCATGCATCCAGCCTAGAAAACTCTTTTCCCCCCTTTTCAAGTTCTGAAAATCTAGAACTCCCCCAAGCCTCCTTGAGGACTTTTGAAATCAATTAATTGTCCAAAATAAAGGGCTTAACTAAAATGTATGTTAAACATACCATATACAGAAATATGGGATCTTGCAGTTATATTTGGACAACCCATCATAATATATTCCCTATCCTCTTAGGAGAAACCTTATCATCTAACTCCATCTCATTACCAAATGCATCGGAGAGATATCACAGGCTTAATTTCATTTTATTTATCATGGAACCACCTGTATAAATATGAAATGACCATGAACCATAACATAATCATAAAACATTTACATGTATAAAAAATTACATTTCCAAATTGTAATCAAAAGATATAATTTCAATATATTCACATAATAAATACATTATAAAAACCATTTCAATACCAAATTACATGAAACGATAATGTGGTATTTATTTTTTTCAAATAAATAAATGCTTATATGGGATTATAAATATAAAAATAGTGGTCAAGATGGCAGAAATGATGTTATCTCCATGTATGTTAAAAAACATTCCTTTATAATTCAGTAAAACATTTTATAGAAACAAATCCCATTCGAAAATCATTTAATAGTATTAAAATTCAAGTGGGTTGATAATACATCATATAAAATATGGTGGGGTATTTTATAAAAATATACCTCAATGAAATGAGATTGAGATGAAGTCCCTTACCATGAGTCCAACTCGTCACATAAAATCTCTATATTCCTGAATAAAAAACTCATTTTATTTTTTTCTTACTTGAGATCCTTTTTCAAGTTTATTATTGTAGGACCCAGGGACACCCTATGATGGTAGTGATGAATAAGGTTTCCAACATTTTATTTTAAATTGTTCGATATTTTTACCACATTGGTCAAAACTCGTTAAACCTATAAGATGAATATGATCCCCAATCAACTATTCACATGAAAGGAGATTGTACACATGAAATTTACTTGGATCACCACTATGGGTTATGTCTAATGAGTATACACCAACAGTATTTCAGTTGTACCAAAATAAAATAATCCTCACTATTTTTGGAGTATAAAATTTTGGTTACAGTAACATTGTGCTATGATGATTTCCTTTATAATGTTTTAGGGATTTCCCACTGCATCCCTCCGATCACTTCTGTCGACTCCCCTAGAATACTAGTTCATGAGATGTCTAACCCAATTTATCAACATGAAGGTCTATTTAATATATTGATTTTAATTTTTTTTTTCCTAACATAGCTTGAGGCTCTACTTTCACTGAATTCGTGAGTTGATGCACACTGGAAACTGGTTCACTGAAAAAATGATGTTTAAAACAACATTTTCAAAAAGCTCATTTTCAAATCTCCTTCACAAAGTTGACTCCTTCGAAAATTACCATTGTATTCTTAGAACATACTGCCTTTATGAAGATCCGAGCCTTTGTAGAAAGAACTACCTTCCAGAAGCTCACTGCCTTCCTAAAGCTCCCTTCCATCGCAAGAAAACTGTCTTTATGAAGGTCAATGTTCCAATATAGAATAACCCATTGTCACAAAGCTCTCAATACATAGAATTATTGAAATAAATCATTATTAATATTGTCTTTTCACGATTATCAGGATCTGATAGAGTCCAAAATTTACATAAATTTCCTTGGTTCATGAAATCAGAGTGATTAAAAATTTTCTCTAAATTATTTATCATGAGTGAATGGGGTTGCCTTTTATTTATAGGCTCGAACATATGTGAGTTGCCTCCGCATTCAGTATATTTTTCATATTGATCAAAAACATCTTTTTGGTTCTCCTTCCTTTAAAAAGATCCATTGAAATTTAGAGTTTGTGAATCTCATTGCAGTCATAGAGCCATCTGTCAAAACATCTCACCAACATGATTCCCCCATTCTAAAAATCGAAGTGCACACCATCACCATTATTAAATCTTTTTGAAACAAAATTTAGGGATCCCATCTTCGTCAAACTCATGAATTTTCCATATTTTTATATGGACATCAAGAAAAACCAGTTTTTGCAATGTAAGTCATTTTCCAAATTTTGGGTGCCAAAAAATTTGAACGCACAGAGAAATAGTTACACCATTATAATTGATTTCATTTTTTAATATATGATCCCTTTCCTAGAAATATCCCGGATCATCCCTGAGAGGATTGACAAAAAAACAAGAAAACATTCTCCATATCCAGTAAAGAACATCCTTGGTTCAAAAAATCTCTTTATTTGGGTTTGTTGACAATATGTAGATAAATTCAATAGAGTACTAGCTGTAATCAGAACCTGATATGCATGAAACAACTCATTCAACACTCTATGTCGATGTGAGAAATGCTCGGTGTAGAAAAAAGAGGGTAATATTTAATTGGGTTCTCATGTTTGGTAATTCTTAAAGATGTATAAGCTATTATATAATCGTTTCACATAATCATTAAATACCTAGAATTGTTTCTTTATGACATCAAAATATCATTTTCATGATTTTCAACACATTGAAATTTTCACTTCTCTATTCTCTTTGTACATAAAACCAAAAAACTGAGAGAAAAACACTTAATCCACCACCTTTAAACTATTGAATTTATCACCACTAAATTTATCCATTCTTCACCATTGGGAATTAACCCAACATCCAATAATTTCACATTGTAGAGCACAAAACACACTCCCTCGTGATCATATCTACCCCCTAAAAATGCATCACTTACACAACTTGATTAAAAATAGATAACATAACTTGGTGGAAGGGAATTTTTATGACTTTTTCATGCACTGGGAGGTTGTTGAACACATAGTTTAAACCAATGGTTCTCAAACACTTGTTCTTTCTATTCCATGTTTAAAATGTAAACCACTTTCTCATCAATTCCAACACAATCCATTATAATCATACCTTATTCATCCTTTTATCCAACTATGTGATACAATATTTCTATATGCTTCCTATGAGAAAGATAAATTTGATTCTTCGTAATATCAATTTCACTCTTGTTATCACAGTGAATCAACATTGTCTATTTCACATCATCACCATTATTAGTCATTTGTTGGTTAATCCAGAGTAGTTGAGTGAATTCCTTTTTTTTCTATTATATATTCATCTTATATTATAGTAGGTGAAGTACATTCCTATTTCTTACTCGACCATCCCACAAATTTCTTTACAATAAAAAATTTTCCACCAAGTTTGGAAATTCTATCAACAATATCTCTAGACTACTCATCATAATGAAATAAGGATCATTCATTATATATTTCTGTAGTAAAGTAAATTCCATAGTTTTGAGTACCTTTAATGTACCTCATGATTCGTTTAACTGGTTCCATAAGTTCTCTCTTTTTATTACATTGAAATCAGGCCACTAAACATGTTTCAAAGACAATATCTGGTCATGTATCTATCCATATTGTATGCATCCAATGATTATCTTGTACATTGTGGGATCTAAGGATGTCGTATCCTTATTCTTTCATAGCTTTTCCCAACTGCAATTGTATTCGACATTGGATTGGATTCATGAAAATTGAATTTCTTCAGTAGATATCTTTCATACTATTCCTAATAAGTTAAAGTGTAATGCATCTTATAAATAACATTAATCCACAAAAATAATGTGAGTTACCCAATCAAATACAATTAAAATTTGGATTTCACTTGATTATAAAATCCTTCCACTGATCCCTAACTGCTTCCACTGATTATAGTATCATCTATTTACACTAGTACCATAAAGTGATAATTTTAATAATTTTTTCCATAGATATTGTGATCCACTCCTCCTCCTTCAAATTTTAGATTCCTTAAATAAGAATCCAATAGAGAGTTCCACACATGTGGTTACTAATTCAATCCATATCGTGCCTCATTTAATTTGAAAACCGTTATTTCATCATTAATAAAAAAATCCCACTAGTTGTTCTATGAATACTTATTCTTCATGGACACAATTTAAGAAGTCTATTTTGTCATCCATTTGATATGATTTTTATCCCATTTTAATTGACATGGAAAGAAAGTTCCGGATTGACGCTAGTCTAGCCACATAAAAAAAGGTTTCTTCAACATTGATGCCATCAATATATGAATATCTTTTAGACACCATTCATGTGTTATTCTAGATCAAATTACCATACTCATAAAATTTGTTCATAACAATCCACATCATACTAATAACATTTTCACCTTTGGGTCTCTTGAAAATATACCATTTTTGGTTCTTTTCAATCATGTCCAAATCTTCCTTCATAGGTTTGACACCTAATTCATCCATTGTAGGTTATTCTAAAGAGGATGGTTTTACAACTGATAGAAATGAATATTTTTAATTATTTCTCAATATCTCTTTATGCATAGTTTTAGTCCAATCCTTAATGATGTTAGACTGATCAATTTCTTCTCTTTGATTTCTTCTCGGTGGTTCAAAAGAATTTTCTTCTAAAAAATTTTCCTTTTCTGATTCTTCCTCTAAATCCAGATCGTGGGGTGAACTCTGGATGTATTTCACAACATCCTCTACATCATCATTTAAATCTATTCTATGTCTGTTGTCTTATTCATCTTTAATCAGATCACCATACGGTCCCCCCATTCTATTTGAGGTCCTATATTTAATTATCTCACATAACTGATTTCCATAATTTTTCCACGGCGCTTATTGAAACATTTTAAGGCTTTTATTTTTATTAATTATTTGAGGAATATTATTTCATCCACCACATCACCATAAATTCATTGGTTCCTTCATTATTTCTGATAAGGAATTTACATTCAATAACACAAAAATATATTATAGATGGATTCCTTCCCTGCTTCAACTCATACAGTTTCTAGGTTTCACCCATATAAATCCTAGTTTGATTTTAAATATAAATTTATCTTGACCAAGACCTTTCTTATAATGTCAATGAATATGACTCTCAATTAGCATAGTCATGGCTAGATTCATTACATGTCGATAACTATGTTCAACAACTCCATTTTTTGTTGGGTACTAATAACTTCCTCCTCATGTTTTATTCCATGACACTCTAGGTAATTTTCAAACTCAATTGGTTTGTATTACCCCCCATTTTATATCTTCAATACATTGATTATACATCTAGTATAATTCTTGGTAATTCAGTGATATGTTTTCAGGAAATCAAGCACTTGGCGCTTCCATGGTATAACTGCCACACAACCTGGTCTACTATAATCATCAATGAAAAGTATGAATTAACTTTCTCCACGTGTTCCAGAAACATTTATCGAGCTACGTATGTATATAAGGATGAGGTCAAGAACATGTGATTCCCTTTTCTTCTTTGGCCAATATGAATAATAGACTGGATTTCCTTATATTCAAGTATCGCATGTATTTTCCTAATAATATTTCAGAATATGAATATCCATGACTATATTTATCTTGGATATATTTCCCATTTCTTTTTTATTAATTTTCTCCAGCCATTGATGCCATATTTTTTTCTTTCTTAACAAACAGATAGCGTGTGTTCTCTTTACTATCAACCTCATATAATTTTTTATCTATTCTATATCCTTTCATTATAGAATTCAATATCATTCCCTTTATAGTGTAGAAACATTTATTGAATATCACTATAAGTTCTGAGACACCGAGTTGACTCATGGTAAATACATTGTGACATATACCATCTATATAAAGAAATTTAGTTTTCTTAATCTCACCATTAGAAAGCTCAATACATCCACTCAATTTGATCTTAGATTAACCACCATTACCAAACCATACTATTATATCCACCCATTTCATAACATTCGTTAATAGGTATTCATTTCCTATCATATGGGATGAGCATCGATAGTCTTGAATCATTGTGCTACTATTCTGGGTAGCTTTGAGAGTGACTTACCCAAGATTGGATTTCTCAATATTATCCATTATCATCCATAAATTATTATATTGAGTGAATAATAAATATGGACATTCAACTATATTTCACATTTGAGATTATTTTTCATAATCAAATTCTTCTTCCATTTGAAACATCTATTTTGTAAGAGAAACGCCATCTGATTGATGGGTATTGACTTGTATTTGAGTCATGTATTAATATCTCATGTCTTTCCTCTGTCATCAATAAACAAATTTTATGCCAAGTTAAAATAATGGAAAATATCAATAGAAATAATTTCTTCTAGGTGATGTAAAATAGAAATTTCCTCTCAATTTATGGCCTACTAGATCTTCCCCATTCATGTATCTTCATGCCACTTTACAGTACGGAAAGGCATGACCTAGATAGGCACAGAATTTTCATTTAATAAGTTAAAATTTATACATATTTCAATTCCCCATTATGTATAAATTCATAGGAATATACTTTGGAGTCCTAAAATTTATGAATTCATGGGTATATTTTTATGTTTTACTTTTAGTTTCAATTAAGTGTCCATTTTTTAGCGATTTAGGTGAGTTTTCCATCGGTCTGATAGTCATATTTCCTATATTTTGGTTCATTTTATTTTGATAAATTGATGTCTTGGCATCAAAATAGCTTTCAATATGACCCATTAATGTATTTTTATAATCATTTAAAAGCTTTTATGATCCATCAGAATCACATGTAGCTCTTGGAAACAAATCAACAACATTGAATTTTATAAATAATATTTTCTTCTTTGATTCATTTGAATTTGATTTAGTTTTGAGTTTACTCAAAAGAGTAACAACTTCTTATTTGAGTCCATAAATGAACATTGAAATATCCTATATTTTTTCGGTATTTTTATTGACAGAATTTTTTTATTCTTGAATTTATAACTTTAGTTCCACTACATCTTCTGTGTATTCAATGACTAATGACTATACATTCACTAGTTCATCCTATCGTTCAATTTTATCGTTATATTAATCAACATATTCTGTTGATTCTTCCACAAATTCATTTTACTTTTTTGTCACTTGCATTGATTGTCAATAATACCAATAGGAATCTAATTTTGCAAAATAAGATCGACATCAGTGGTCAATTCATTATCTCTAGATTTATCCCTTGATGGTTTCAATTTTTATAAAGTATCCATTATGGAATCATGGGTTCCTGATTTCAATTCTAGTTCTTATTCCTTAATGAATTTATTATAATCATATTTCTAGTCATTAAAAAACTCATTATCTAAAAATTATTTCTAGTTATAAAGTCTAACTTTTAGAGAAAAAAAATTCTTGAGGCTTCTCTGTGTTTACAGATTTTCTCTCTTCATCATCAAGCTTTCCTGAGCACTGAGTAGTAATGTTCCCCATTATTCCAAAAGAGAATACAATCCATAGGTAAATTTACATTTAATTTTATTTTTGGATTCTTTATTTTCGTGGTAATGAGACAATGAATTTTATTTTTATCATTTTCTTCATCAGTGTTATCTTCTATAATTTCATGTTTGTACTAGGATTTGAATTCCATTCTCCTAATTACTATTGTCATTATAACTTATGATTTTATTCTCATCTCATATTCCACCATCCATCTTAGTAGATCATCTAGATAATGTTTTGAGATCTCCCATTCCTTATGAGATGAAACGTTTGTATTGAAAATTGGAAAAAAATTTCTCAATATTATCGTTACAATATCAATATATTTATTCTCTTTGACAAGACCTAGAATTGATACAACATATAAGTAATTATATTAAAGAAGGAATCTATATTTTTTTAGGTTTCATATTCATATCATCAACATATAGTGAAAATATTTTATTTTTTACTCATTGACTTTGTTTTATCCTTCATATATATTCTCTAATTTTTCAATCCTATGCTTTTCTAAACTACATATTATCACATTTAGATAGATCTTGTCAGAAAGAGTTGTAGTGAGAGAATTCTGCGCGTTAGCGTCTGCATCAAGCATTATCCTACCAGTATCAGTCATAGACATCCATATTTGACGATTGAGATGTATTACTTAAACAGTTGAAAATAGAATTCCATTAGAAATGATCTTAGACGAGATCTTATATTATTCATCCATATTTTAATGTGTCTTCAATAAAATTGGGGAACTCCCCTGACATTATCTTAGTTCTCAATTACAACAAAGAAGGATAGATTTAAAACCAGAAGCATTTACCCCCAGATACAATTTTTAGGAACCCGAGATACCCATAGAGGGGAGGGGTGAATCAGGGGTACACAGTTTCTTTTAAAGCAATGCATCTTGTTCCGACATTGGTAGGAACTCATTAAACCTATAGGTTGCATATGATCAGGTATCAACCATTCACATGGAAAGAGATAATAGATACTAATTTTACATGGTTCAACACTATGAGATACATCCAAGGATAATATGTCGATAGTGTGTTGGTAACCCCAAAATCTACTAATATACAATAGTTTTTTAGTACAAATGTTTGGTCATAGTCAATTTGTTCTAGGCTTACTAACATTACAAAGATTTAGGTATTTCACACTATATCCCTCTGATTATTTTGTTTTAGTCCCCCTAGGTCACTAATTCATGATATGTATAACTATGTTTATACACATAAAGGTCACTATATTAGATTGGCATAAATTTCTTTTTCCCAAACTCAGTATGACACTATGCTTTTCCCAAAAGCCTGAGTTAATGCACACTAAAAACCATGTTCGTTGAAAGAAAGATGTTAATAAATGAATTTTTGTAGACCTCATTTATGGAGATCCTTTATGAATATAACTCCATAGTAAATAACCCCTAACATAAGGAAACAAACTACTTTTGAAAATCTCTTTTCCTTCACAGTGAAAATTGCCTTCGCTATGCTCCCTGACATCGTGGAGAAAACATTCTTTATGAAGATCACTAAGCCAACACTGAATACCCCATCATCGTGAAGAAGTAAATACATATAATAATTTGAATAAGGAATAGATAATATAGTATTATCACTATTATCATGCTCACATAGAATACAAGATTTACAGATCTCCCCTTACTTCACAAAATCAAAGATATTATGAATTTTCTCTAAATTCATCTTTGTGAGTGAAGGGGGTAGCCTATTATTAATAGGCTTGATCGTTCATGAAGTTCCAATACCTTCAGCATGTTTTTTGGATCAGTAAAAACATATATTTGGAACTTATCACTTTGAAAATATCCAATCGAATTCATCGTTCATGAAACTCATTGTATTTTTAGATCCTTCCATCAAAACATCGCACAATCATGATGCTCCTCTTCTCAAAATCGAAGAGAAAAACATCATAATACTTTAATCCTTTTTGAAACACAATTTAAGGAGCCTTTATTCAAAAGACTCATTTATTTTCCATATTTTTACATGGATTTAATAATAACCAAATTTTTCAATGTAAGACATTTTCTAAATTTTGCATCGCAAAAATTTGGCAAACACAGGGAAACAACACCACATTCAAAACATCATTCATCTTGAACTATTTGATTCCATCCTTTAAATTCTCCCTTATAATCCATTAGATTATGGAAAACAAAAAATAAATTTTTCTCTATTTACAGCCTCGAACATTCTTGGTTCCAAAAATTATTCCATATATTTCACTTATTTATGTGTTATAGAAAATTACATAATTATTTAAGGTCGTATCGGATGTTCAGTCGATATTCCATACTTGAGTCGAAAATAAACATGGTGTGATGTCAATAGTCCATGTTATCAGAAGTAAATTATAATAAGTATAATATTTATGACATAAAAATATCAATTATAGATCAATTATACTTTTAAATCAAACCATTTGTTTATGTTATGAAAAATGAACTATGTTATAATAATTGAGACAATAGGTTGTATGTATGCATGAGTAACATCTCAATTTTTCATTGATCATTATGAAAATAGGGTAATTATTATTTAAAATTTATTTAATGATAATAATATAATTAAAATCACAATAACCATTTAAATATAATCACATATATCATACAAGAAATGTGGTGAATAAAAATGATTCACATCTCTTCGTGGAGCTGATAGTTCACACATACCCATGAATGATGTTATCATATTTTTTTACATGGAGATTAAAAAAATAATATATATATTGTTATCTTATATTCATTAATAGGCCATGAAAATAAAATAATAACATTACTTTCACTATTTTTATCAATCATGAGAGATGGTAAAATAAGAACTATCTCGGTTCGTGAGGCGGTAGTCCTACATACACAAGAATGAAATGTTTATTTCCCATTTGATAAAGTTGATGATTGATTTCATTGTTAATAATATCATAATAAAATTGTATTATGTTGAATATAATGTATTTATTAGTTCCTACAATATAAAGGATATTTAATGGATGTGGAATAATAAATAAAATAAAATCACTTAAAAACTTATCTTTCCTTCAGATGATCTTCTTTATTAACACCATAACACCTAGAAGAATATTTTTTTCCTAAACTAATGTCTTGATAATGTGAATAGGGATTAAGTAAGGGTTTTAGTTAAAGATTTTCCAATCCAAATGGTTTTTGAATTGTGAGTAATATATATGAATGGTTTCATTTTATAGGAGAGGGGAGAGACACCATTGGAATAATTAAATGTTTTAAAATAATATAATTTATATTACAATTCGAAAAGGGTACAAGATTATTTAGTTAGAATATAGGATTAGGAGGGGTAAAAATATAATCATCCAATCATAATTATAAATTTTTTGAATAATTATTAATCTTTAACTTTTTTTTAATGCATTTTAACTATTATAGTTTTTTAAAGTAATTGAGACTTTGAGAGTTAAAATAATTATCGAATCAGTTCCAACGACCAATAAATGAGTCATAAATGAATATTATAGATTAATATAAAAAATGTTTTTGAATATTTTATTTTTAATAATTTTATAACATTTAATTAGATATTTTATAGTTTCAGTTATGAATTCGGTCAAATTTGACACTATTAATTACATGGTTTTTAAAAAAAATTATAATATGATTACTTTGAAAAAACTACGTTAACTAAATCCTAAAGTGTCATAGTAATCCAATAAATTTTTTATGGCATAAAATATTTCATATTATATTAATTTGATTATTATTAATATCATTTATTTGATTCTTTCTTTAATAAATTTATTACCACATCATCATTGTGTCACAATTTAATTTAATTATTTATTTCCTAAAATTTATAAATTAAAGCCAATTATATATGTAATATTTTTAGCTTCATATTGAATATTAACAGTAGATGATATCATTTATATAACCCCATATGAATAAAATTAGTAAGGAGAGGCATATTTATGACATATTATCCATTATTTTAAAATAAAAGTTATAAATGTCATAATCATTCCCATGTGGCTTCAAAAGGTCACAATTTCAGCCCAAGAATGGTCATGTTAGACAATAACTCATCCAATAATATCAGTACAAGTGTTAGGGTAATTTTATAATTTTATAATATTTATTATACCTTTAATTATCATTTTTACCTTCAGTTGTTGTAAATAAAATACAATATATACTATTCACTAAAAATGGTGATCCTCATATTAGACCACATTTTTCGTAATAAATATGACCGTGTATATTAATTTTTGAAAATTAAATATACATAAGTGGTTAAATTAGGGTTAACAATAATCTAATTGATGAATCGATAAAATAGGGTTTTCAAGTTAAATGTTCAAATGTTCACATAGTTTCTCTATTTAATTTTAATTTTATAGGGTCTAATGAACCATGGACTTGGCTTCCCCTTATAAACAATATGCATCAATCATTTATATAGAGAAATATTTAGAATGAGATGACAACCAACCTCAAATGAAATATCATTCCTCTTGTGAACTGGATTGCTTTTTTTTCTCCTCTAAGATATCATAATGTGTCTCTTAATTATCTGAATATTTTATGCCATGTCTTCTACTAACTCTAGTGCCATCATCTTGCTTTCTCTAACATTATCCCAAAAAATCCAGAGTTCTACCTCATTTTACGTATAATTCACTATATGGTGAAATCTATATACTTGAGTAAAAAATAATATTATAATAAAACTCAACTAAAGAATGATGTTGATCCCAACATCCCTAGTAATACATTTAACATGCACATATCATATCTTCCAAGGTATGAATTTTTCATTCTGATAACCAATTTGATTTAGATGAAAATTTGTAGTGAAATTTATTTCAATACCCAGTGACTTCTAAAGGCATTTAAAAAAGAAAAAAAGTGATCATGGGCTCACACTCTGATATAATAGAGACAAGAACTCCGCGTAACCTAAATATATCTTTATGATACAATTGAGAAAGTCTATATAGAGGGAATGTATCTAAAATTTAAATAAAATGACCATATTTTTTCAATCTATCAATATTAACCAAAATCATATTATTACCTCCATATGTATTTGGTAATACCGCTATGAAATCCCTGGATATATTTTCACATTTCCACTCTAGTACTAGAAAAGGCCGAAGCATAAACATTGGAAACAGTATCTTGGATTTGACCTACTGAAAAGTCAAACACTTCATAGTACTTTCAAAAAAAATATCTTTTTCCCATCCCACCAAAAATACTCATAATGGTCTTAGTACATCATAGTGTTTTTGGGATGAACAAAAAATTGATAATGATGATCTTCCCAAAACAACTCTTTCTTTAAATATGATTCACAAGGAACACATAATATCATCCCAAATCTCTAAAAAATTATTTATCAATGTTAAATTTGGGAAACATACCTTTTTGAACTAATTCTACCTTTTTCTGCAATTCAATGTCTTTTTTCCATGCTTTCTTAATTTTTTCCAATATATATGTTTGAAATGAAACCTGAAACAAAAAAAGAGTAATTCCTTAAAGTAACAAAGTTGAAGACAAAGTTTATAAAATCATTAACCAAAGGATCATATTTCAAATAATAAATTTTTAATATAGTAATACTTTTCATACTCAATGAATCATCCACCTTATTTTCATTTCCAGGATGGTAATGACTAATTCAATCATAATATTTGATTGGTTATAACCATCTTATATGTCTAGAGTTTAATTATTTATATGTGATTATATAGTCCAAACTTTTGTGGGTAGTATATATTTTACATTTTACTATATATAGATTATTACTCAAAAAAAATTAGCTGAATCCAAATCATGTGTAGGGTAATTTAACTCATGAGTTTTTAACAGACGTAAATCAAAATCAATTACATGATCATTCTACATTACGACACAACCAATTACATTAAATAATGAATAATTGTATATAAAAAATCACCATTTCTAGAGGGTAGTTCCATAACTAGAGAATTCAGTAATATTATTTAAAATTCATGAAAACAATCATCAGAGATTTTTTCTGAGAAGATCATAAATCCTTTTCAAGTTATCATATTATGGGAGAAATATAAGAGTGAAAACTTTTCAATAAATATTTGGTAATAGATTGGTAAACACAAAAAACTATGAATCTCAGTTATATTTTTTGGGTCTTGCACATTCCAAATCAACTTATTATTTATCAGGAACAATAGTTACGTCATAATTATAAATAATGTGGCCAATGAAACAAATTTAGTGAAACCAAAATTCACTCTTGTTGAATTTCCTATATTATTTATTTTCCTTCAAGGTTTTAAAAATAATACTTAGATGAATTTTATGTACATATTTAATTTTAATATATACCAAATTATCATCAATAAACACAACCAAAAACTTATCCAACTTCTAATGGTATATTCTATTCTAAAGATCCATTAATATAAAAGGTATATTATTTAATAGAAATACCATAACTAAAAATTCATAAAGTTCATATCTATTACAAAACACATTATTAAAATTTTCTACATACATTACATTCAACTAATGGTAACACAAACTCAAGTTAACATTAAAAAAAAAAATTTCACCGTGGAGATGATCAGAAAAATCATTGATATGAATCAAAGGATATTTATTATTAATAGTTAAATTATTCGAAGATTTATAATAAATGAAAATTATCATTAAACCATATTTAATTTCAATAACAATACAATAGAACCCCATGATGATGTACTAGGTTGAAAGAAACCATTATCAAATAACTCATAAAATTGAATATTCAACTCTAAAAGTGAAATTTGATCCATTTGATAAGGGGGGTTTTGAAATTGTCTTATCATCAATAATATAGTCAATATTAAATTCAACATTCCAATCATGTATGATACGAGGAATATCAAAAGTTAATACATCAAGATAGTCATTTACTATTGGCATATCATTAATGTAAACAATTTCTTTGTTTTCAACAGTATATGCAAGCTAAAATTCATTTACATATTTTAATTATTTCTTATCTTTATGATATGTTATCAATGGTAAGATGTCATTATAATATAAAAAATAAATGAATTTTAGAAAAACAACCTCGTTTTACATCAACATTTTTTCCATGTGTTTTTACCATAAATTATGGATTCTTTTATTGAGTTAGAATATCTAATTTAATAGAAATTTTTTCATAAATGATAGAATTTGGGGACACTGAATCAAACAAAACATTGACATAATCTGATAAAAAACAATGTACTTGATACCACATCATTTCATGTCCAAACATCTACTAAAGTTGTTTCAAAGTATTTCACCTCACCTCTCTGATTACAGTCTTGTTGCTTCACATCATTCAAATTCTTCATCATACACTGATTTTCATAAAGACCCTTATCATTAAAAATAGAACATTTTACTAACTTTAAATTTTATTTTGTCTTACCAATACCTTAATATTTTTTAGAGTAGTTACATGCCTTATGTCCCATTTTACCACATTTAATGAACTTACCAGAATTTAGAAGAAATTCTCCCGTGTGGGTTTTCTCACACTTTTCATAAATTGTATACTTAATTTTCATACCAACAGCATTTTTTTGAAGAATTATTCCATTACACATTCCATCTTGACATCTTATTGTGGTAATTTTTAAAGAACACGTGATCATCGGAAAACTCTATTTTCACCTTCTCCGCACATCAAACGTGTTTTTCATAATGTTTGACTCACGAGAAGAAACCTCCCTTTGATATGTTTTCTTTAATCCTGAGTACAATTATTGATTTAACTATCAAGATATAGGATGAAATTTTGGGAATACCCTACCACTCGAGTGTATTTTGCTTCATATGCAGCCACTAAAGACTCATCGTTACTTAGTTCCATGAATTCGTTTCCTATCCTTAATCGAACTGACTTATGAATGTATATTTCAAGAAACTTATTGTTGAATTCATCCCACTCAAGAGCATAAATATCCTCACAATCCCTGATATTCTTAACCATCAAACACTACTAATTTTCTTCACCATCAAAATTTTAGTCATAAAGAATAACCTTTTTATTGTTTTAACACCCTGTGACAACTAATATCTTTTCTAGGGACTTAATCCACCCTTCATCTGGCATGGGGTCAGACGATCCTATAAATGGTGGGAGATATTTTCTCATGAAATGCTCCACTACTAAAATTTTCCTCTATGGATTATCTTATGGATCTCGTGGATGGATGCCACAAAAACTTATAAAAGGAATATTCTATTAAAAGTCAAAGGGGTTAATTATACACCATATAAATGAAGGTGTTGTATATTATCAAAATATTCCATAATGAAAGGAGATTAAGACAAAACCCCTTACAATGAGTCTAACTAGTGTTGTTCAAACTTTATAATCTAGAATAATAAAATTTGGTAAACTTATTCAATATTTAGAACCATAATCTTGTTTATTATTCTTTTTATATAACTTGATACCATGTAAACAAATTACATAATTTTTTATGTTCATACATACATTTTGTCGATATTTTGCTCATGTGTCAAAAATGAACTTGGTATGATGTCAATATCCCATGTGTTCATAATTATATTATCTTCTTAGTAATATTTATGATATATTAATCACTTTTTTACATTAATTATACTTTTAAATCAAACCATTAATTTATGGTATGAAAAATTGACAACGTTATAATCATGGTGATGATAGGCCATACGTACACATGATTAACGTTTCCATTTTTCGTTAATCATTATGAAAATAAAGTAATTATTATTTTAAATTTTCAGATTTATAATAATATAACTAAAATCATAATAATTATTTTAATATACATATATATATATAATACAAGTTATGGGGTGAATAAAAATGATTCACACTGCTTTGTGGAGGTGATAGTTCACACGTGCTCACCAAGGACATTATCATTTTTATGTTCATGGAATGTAAGAAAATAATTGATATATTATTCACTTATAATTATAATTATGTCATTAAAATATTATAAAAACATTAATTTATCATTACGACCAGTCTTCAAAGAAGGTAATGAAAAAAGTACTATATGAGTTCGAGAGTCGGTAGTCCTACGTACACATGAATGAAATTTTCACTTTCCATTTAATGAAATTGGACTTAGATTGGGTTGATGATATTAACATAATAATTCATATGTGTGTTGATAATATGTTATTTATTAATTCCTTATGTATTAATGAGATTTAATGGTTTTGGAAAAAGAAATTATACATAAACACTCAAATAAAAACATTACATTTCCTTCAGATTATCACCTTTCTTAACACATTAACAACCCTAAGAAGGTTGTTATGCCTAAAATAAGGCCTTGAGAATTTGGGGAGGGATTATAGGAAGATTTTTGGGTAGATATGGTTGGATACAAATGGTATTTTAAGTGTGATTAGAAAGGATTAATGGGTTTCTTTTTATAGGAGAGGAGAGGGGTACCCTTAAGATTATTAAAAGTATTAATTAATATAAATTCTATTTCAATTAAAAATGGGTCAAAGTTTACTTAGATATAAGATATGTGGTAGGGGTAAAAATATATTAATACAATTATAATAATACAATTTAATAATTTATAATCCTAATATTTCTATTTAATCCTTTTTAACTCTTACTGTTTAATCATGTATATTAAATTGTTAGAGTTATACTAATTAGAAAATCATTCAAAATGACCAATGAATGAGTCATTCATTAAATTTATGAATTTATATCGAATTATTAAAAAAATATAGGTTTTATATATATTTTATATCATTTCAATAGATATTTTATAATTTATGTTATTAATTATGTCAATTTTGATACTATTCATTATTTGACTTTAAAAATAATAATATCAACTAGAATAATTTGAACACACTAAATTAACTCAATTATAATATTTCATAGTCATAAAAAAATTCATTGATGACATATAATATTCTAAATTATATTTATTTGAAAATTATTAATATTATTTATTTGATTCATTCTTCAATAAATTAATTACGACATTATCACTTTATCACTGTTTAATTTAAAAATATATTTACTAAAAATTATAAATAAATTAACTTGATGTAGGTAATATTTTTATCTTCCTATAATTTATTAATATTCAAATATATCAATTATGTAACCACATAATAAAAAAATTATTAACAAGAGACATATTGATGACTTAATTGCCTTTATTTTAAATTAAAAGTTATAAATATCATAATCACATCCAAGTGGATTCCAAGGGTCACAATATAGTCCCAATGAAGTTCACGATCAATAATAACTCATCCAATAATATTTGGACAAGTATTAGAGTAATTTTATAAAATTATAATATTAATTTAACCTTTAATTACCATATTTACCATTAGTTGAGTGAGTAAAATTGAAAAGTTAATATCCCCCAAAAATTATTTTCAACCTATTAGAAAACATTTTTCATACTGAGTACAAACATGTATTTCAATTTTTGAAAATTCAATTCACCTAAGAGGTTAAATTAGGATTAAAACTAACCCCCTTAAAAGATCTAAAAATTATGTTTTTTGTAAAACGTTCAAAAGTTCATACAATTTTTCTATTAAATTTTAATTTGGAAAAAAATCCAATAAACTGCATTGTATTAATGGAAAAAAAAATTATCATATTATACTTAAATCGATATAAATTATAATCTAACAATATTAATAAATTAGATGATAATGTAGTTAGAATTAAAATTCAGTATTTTGACTATTAATTAAAATATAAATTTTGTATGAAAAATACCAAAAAATCAAACAGAGTAAATTTTGATGGCCACATCAAAATAAAAACGTATTATTTTTACAATAGAACACATAAAAGTGAAACAAAATATTTATTAATTTTTTCCTTCAAGAGGAATTTAAACTAACTTTTAAAAATATTATAGTATTTTATGCTATAAATTGGATTTATTCTCATTTAAAGGATCTAAAATTAATTTACAAAATTAAAAATATGTTAAAAAATACATGTGTGAACATAATATAGTTAGTTCTATTAATTATTTTAAATAAAATGGCTAGGTGATAATTACTATTTAAAATAAAATTATTAATAATAAATTATTTTTCAATATAACTCAGTCTTATGTCCAATGTAGGATTTTGGAGAAACACATTATTGCATTTTGAGAAATCTATCAGATATATGATCCTTACTAAGGTAAACCCACTATATAATTCATAAATATTAATAAATATGAAAATTTCATATTATATATTACTTGGGATGTTACAAAATGTATTTTTTCTATATATATATTTATTGATGATGAAAAAACAGATAAAAATACTTGATGGTGGGAAATTACTAGTAAGGGATCTTCTAATTTTTATTTTTATTTAAGTAAAACATGCACATTATATGTTTTAATTCAAAAAATGTTTGAGAAAGCTTTTCATCTTACCCATGGATCTTCTAATCATAGTTCTTTTTCGAGAAATGATTTTACATGCCTAATGATATAAATGTTTTTCTAATTTTTTTCTTCTTTGAAATTATTATTCATGACACACATTTTGTAAAATTTTACATTCAGCAATATTTGAAAAAAAATCATGATCATGCTTAAATTATTGGAAATGTTATTTTTCTAGTTTTCTAACAATAATTGAAAATGATTATTTATTCATTTTGTTATATAAAAAGTGGAGATGATTACATGAAACACATATCTACATCATGAATAAATGGTTTATCAATTATGTAATGCTAATAAAATTATTGGATAAATGTTATTGTTCTTGTACGTCAAAGCATACCATTTACTTTTTTCTTCTTTAGATTCCATATGCTAGGTATAGGTAAAGGGATGGATCCACATGTAGTTGGAGGGTGTTCCAATCTTTTGGGACCTTTTGGATATGGTAGAATATGATAGTTTTTATGATAATTAAAATATTATTGATTTTATTGTAGTAATTAAGTCTTTTATCATATTGTTTTGGACCATTTTTATCATATGGAGTGTTTTTTATACTGACTATTTAGTTCTTCCTTTATCCAAAATTTTTCTTTGACGAGTAAATCATGTCGTTAATTCACTGATAACATGATTTTATAAATTACATGGTTCTTATCACTAGAATTTTTGGATTTTAAATCATAGTCAAGACACATAAGGATTGGGTTAGATATTATTTAGGTAGGTAATCTGAGTTGGTTCGTGACCTTTTCATCATCCTAACCCCCGTTTCAGAGAAGATAATTTATGCAGTGATGTATATTTTTTAAACCCATATTCATATTTTTTTTATTAATTTATTTGTATTATATAGTATTCACATTGCATTTTATTAATTTAATATGATAAAATAAGTTTAATTTTTTTTAGAATGTCATTATACTGATTTTTAATCATCAAGGACCATTTTCTTTTATATTGACAAAACAAAAACATGACTTGTCATTTGTGAAAATTACCTCCTCCAAAATGGAATTGGTTTTTTTTATGTTCATAATAAGATGTTGCACCACCAAGATGGGGGTTATTGGAATCCATTCAGTTGTTTGAAATATTATTTCATTTTAAATTATCTTCCTTTGAACAAATAGAATCTGGTCTACTCATATGATTTTAATACTAGCTCAAATACAGTAAAAATAAGTAGAATGAGAAGACAATTATTTAACATCATAAAATAACATGATGATTTTTAGTGTCCCACTAGAACAACAACATCACACTACTTGAAATAAAAATGAACCCAAACAACATAAGAAAGTCATGTTCTGAATGTTTCATAATCCTATACCTATTTATGAAGATATATATTTAGAAACTTAAAGATAATTTCATTTAAAAATTCACATTTTATCAAGTTCTCTGACAAGATCTATATTTTGTCACATAAAGTTTCTTCCTTATCATTTTCTTCCAAAAAACTCACAACAAAAGTTAAATTCATTTGATATGTAAATTTTATTTTATTTTATATTTCGTGAATTATTTTCATCCATGTTGTTTTTTTCACTTATGTCCACTCGAAAAAATAATTCACTACATCATATGAAGTGAATGACCTATAAAAGGTTATGTGATCGCATGATCAGAAAAGGTTCATGAAAAACACTAAAAGTTTATTCAAATACACACACAGACAGACACACTATATCTCTATAAATCGTAATCATTCATGTATTCATATAATATGGACATTATAATCTTCTATTATTTTCAAAATCAAAGTTTTCTTTAAAATGTGAGACTAGTTTTGTGGTGTCTCATTCTCATAACCCCAAGGTGGATTTTTCAAGATATCATTCACATAATCAAATAGAATTATGTATTATAATTCACAATAAAAAATCATGTGGAATCTATTTCTTTCTATTATGATATCAATCATGATATTTTTTATCAACCACTCTTGACCAAGCATCAATTTTTATAGGGAAGGACATAGTCATATATATATTGTTTTTAAGGAATGTATAGGACACTATAAATCATCTAGGGATCTCACAATCTCATGAATGATTAATCTCTAGATTTCTTAAAACAGAATTCAACATCAGGTTGTTCACATGATTCATGTGACTATTTTTCATAAATAATTAATTGATAAGGTAGTTCCTCATTGGAAATCCACCATAAAATCTTAAATTATTCAAATGATAATTCTTAGAGAATATGTAATCATATTATGATCCATGTTATTTTCATTTTTATGATATGGCTTCCTAATGTGATGTGATCCATGAAAAACATTTTATATAACAATGATTGTCTAATTTTCTCAAAAAACCTTCCTAAAATGAATTTATGATTGTATTTATTCATCATGTGATCTTAATAACCTCACACAATGAGTTTATAGATTCATTTGATTACTTCTTATTACTTCATTAATATTACAACATTTAGTATGAATAGAAGAAAAGTTTTCTTTCATGCATTTAGTTCTTTTTACCCTGTCTAAGACATTTGATATATTTAGTGTACATGTCCATTTATCTTTATCTCACACATATAGAATTTAATGACTGAAGGATGCATAAGAAGTATATAGCTACAAGATTTGAGTACGTGATGTGTTGGATTAAGTTTTAGGATCATATCAATGTAATTAAGAATCCATCATGAATTTCATATCATTAATGGATGGATAAATAGTACATTTAATCCCATTTCCCACTTAAAAATTATTAAGTGATTGTGTTGTAACATATAATTAAATTGATGTCTACTGACCATGATACAAGATATGGAATATCAACAACAGTCACACTATTCACACACAACTAAGTGCTTCATCCTACCTTGAATGGCCATATACATTGGACCATCTATACCTCTATGTGTGTGCCCCTTCGAGCATAATATAGGGGTTTACCCACACCTCTTAAACCATGTGCAGGCTACATGTACGGATTGCCCCAAATGGTTGGGGTAATCCCACATGTTTGAGGTGGAATTGGTCCATTTTTACACTATAGTAGACTATTTAATAATATTTCCCCAACTCATAATTATAATATATATTAAATAAAATTCAAATTTTTCATAAAAAACCATAATGTAAATATATAAGTATAGTAATATTCCTGATAATCAAAATTCAATACATCATAATAATGTTTTTTAATAGAATTCCTCACAAAATCATTCTCAAGCCATAAATGATATTTCATGTTAATTTTAAATTAATCTTCATCACCAACTATGTAATATAAAATGAACTCTCATTAACAAATTCCATTATCATTACGATTAGATTCAAATTTTACAAGAAACAATAAAAATTATCTAGGAATCACCACTTCATCAACCAAAAGATATTAAATTATTGATAATAAATCCATCCTAATCTCAGTAATCTCTCCTTTCTATATTTATGTCAACATAACCACTTATCAATTAAGTAAATATGTGGTGAAAACAATCTCTCCATTATTTTAAATCAAATAAAACGGGTACCTGGGGTCTGTTAAAATCAACCTTATTCTAAAATAATTTTCCCATCACTTTAATGGTTATTTCATGAACACTTTTGAGAGAGGTAAGATATCCAATGTCTCTCGTAGAAAGGTGTATTTATTTTATCAACTATAGTTATATTTCGCACAACAAAATTTATAAAAAGGATATATAAACATGGATTCAATTTCAAAACATTAACAGCCATGCATGTGAAGTCATGCACATAAAATAAAAAATATTTTTATAGTGGTTAAAAATAATTAAATTAACCAATGAAAAGATAAATCACACATATAATTCAAAAAATAAATTATAATGTTCCATTGAAAATGTTGTTGTTCCCAATTTTTATCAACCTGGCCTCCTGAAAGCTCTACCTCAAGAGCCATAGTCATTTTTATCATTACAAAACATAAGGAACTCTTTCATGGAAAAATTTTCTCCTTCAATTCACTACAGTATAGATCATGACCTATAAAATTATATAGAATAAGGATGGATATTTGAAAATTTTTCAAGTAAGAGTAGATGGTTTACAATGTTGTATTATCTAGAGTTTTTCAAACCTATCTCTGGGCTAATCATTGGTTATGATTATTGAAAACCAATATTTAATAAAAATGAATTATATCCTGATATGTCTACCTATCACATTTTCTCTGATAATGTGATTATTGATATCAACATTAATGGGACATGAATGTTGAAATGGGGTTTTAATCAAACCTATATAACCATAATTATCACAATAAAATTTTAGTGGATTTTTTGTTTCAATCATTAAATATTCTAACTATACATTCAACCAAATTATATGTGTAAAAACATTTATAATTTCTATATATGATTACTTAACTTTATTCAGTTTCATAGTATCTAATTTCTCATTATACTAACTAACCTAGTCCTTTATTAGAGAGTATGTTTCACTTGAAGTTAATCTTATTTTTATGCATTCACTTACCAAATTTGTATCAGTAAAACCCAAGAGTTTCTTATATTTATTGTGTATATGTAGTAGCACATTGTTCATTATCGTAATCATGTATCTCATAAATCTTTTAGATACCAACATATGAGACTCCTAAATATCACTATGAAATCTAGCACATAGTGCCACTATATAACTCATTCTTCCTTAATGTTATTAGATAGATTAGATTCCCAATTATTCTTTTGAATTCTTTTGGGTTTACACTACATCTATCATCACCATTAAACTATTTGGTTCCTATATAAATTTTATTTGAAACCTATTTTTAATTTTACCTTCCATTAATTTTCAGCAATTCACTAATATAAAATCATTAAGAGAAAAATATGCAATTTCATTTTGAATAAATATGAAAATCCAAATGGTTTTTCATCTAACTATGTATGTACAATCAGAATTCCTTTTCCTCTATTATGAAATCTATTCACGTAGATAGTACTTGTAATAGAAAATATAATGTAATCAACATATATAATAACTATGAGAGTAACTTTGTACATTTACCTCACCAAAAGAATATTTAAACCATAGCTTTTATACAATTTAATATATATTAAACATCCATATAATTTGTAATACTAGTCTTTAGGGGTATATTTTAAATCATAAAAGGGATTATTCATTTTTCATACATTGATTCAATAATTTTATAAGAAAAAATAATTATGTTGTAAAATATTGACTTCTACCTCATAGTAAAATTATTTAATGTAATATTAACCATTAATTTGATAAACCTTATAATGTTTCTATTATATAACTTCTAGAAACATTCTATCAGCATTCGATCATCATATAACTACAAAGGTTTCATTAATGTCAATTAATTCTATTTGATAGTATCTGTTGCATACCAGAATAGATTTGTTCATTGATACCTCACCTATATAAATCAAATTATTTTTGGAAACCCCACTTTTTACTATTACAAATTATATTTTTTGATAATGGAACATGATCAAAAGTAGATTTTTTTAATATATTTAAATTCTTAATTCATAGCAATTATCCACTAATAATAACATGGGATTTGGTGAAATATTTTTAAAATAAATGTAATCATTTTGATATATTTAATTACACCCATCATTTTCTTTATATTTTCAAACATGAAACACTAAGAGTAACATGTGATACATGCAACAACATGTTTAAAGGGAATAATACATGCTATTAAAATATGATTATTTATACTGATAATTATCATCGTGACCTTGGGATGGAAGACATGAATAAGATTAACTAAATTATGAAATTATAAAGTTTATATATTTTTATATCATGTGTTATTTTGTTGATAATTCACTAAAAATAAAAATAAGAAACTTTTGGACCATTAATGATACCATTCTCAAAAGAAAATATTATAAAAATAAACAAATATTATCTCAATAAATTAAATAAATCACATTTGGTGAATTATTTAAATGAAATTTATATATTATATATTCAATAAAATATTTAAAATTCATCTTAATAGTTTTTTATACAATATATAACAATTAATAAAACATAAAGATTAATATAGTATTTTTCCAAAAATAGTGTCGTCGCCTTTTGTGGACTTATTTTTAAAAAAAAATTAATATTTTCAATAAATATTTATAAAATAATTTTCATTTCTAAATTATTATTTTCAAATTTATAATATGGATAATTTTTTTCAAATTTTCTACAAAAATAATATTTTGATTACAAAGTGAAAACAACCGAATTTTAATGAAAAATAGCCTATTTGATATTATCTATCTATAAAAATAAATTATATTAAAAAAAATTTTAAATTAAAATTAGTAAAATTATATATCTTTTAATCCAATTTATTTCATGTTAATCATTTTCAAATTAAATTTTGGTATAAAAACTTTGTAATTTTTTTAGTATTTTTACTTTTAAAACCCACTTTCTTATTGCATATTTGGGTTTTTTTAATATTAAATCATTCTGATTATGTATTTGGAATATTTGAAAATTGAATAAAAATTTGGAATAAGAATAATATCTATTATCTATAATGTTTTATATAATTTTTTACAAAAATAATTATTAAATACAATAAAAATTATTTACCATAAAAAAAGATTAATATTTGTTTATTGAGGGTTAAGATGAAAATATTTCATTTAAAATGACATAAAACTAATTATAAAATAGGTTTTATGGTAATATGTAGACAATATAAGGTCTTTGTCTCAAAAATACACCAATTATAACAATATTTCATTTTCAAAATGTGGGTACACATTTATCATTAAAAAAAGGGCATGTTTTCGACTCATCTCAGATAAAAAAGGTCACCCCTCTCATCATTAATTCACATCATCAATGAATGGTTTTCCATGGTATAATAAAAAAACATTATAAAATCCCTCCACTCATATTAGAATCCTTATTTTGGGAATTAATGTGGCTTAAAATGTTTTTTGTGCAAACCCAAGGAGGTTATCCTAAGAAGTGGTTACATTTTTCCTAGAGCATTATTTATTTTTTTTACCTCATCGAATTTAAATTATTATTAAACCAAACTGTTATAATTATAGGAAAATACTTCATATATTCATGTTTTATAATTTTATGGTCATGATCAAGAACCATCTCCACTTCCATCAAATGGGTTATAAAATCAACATTCAAGTGTATGGAAGACTGCCACCTCTTGAACCAATGTGATTTGTGTTCCCATAAGCACAACTCACAATTATATATTATAATGGATATAAATAATATATATATATATATATATATATTAATTTTAAAATAATATTATCCGTATATTATTTATATCATATATTTCTTTTCACTTTCCATTCTGTAGGGGATATTATTGTGTCAATCGTGTTTACAGCAGACAATCACCTAGCGAAGTGATGTGATTAATTTTTCACTAAAAAACTTCTTGGAAGATAATAAAGAAAATATTAATGAATATATATGTGATATTCATTAAATAATGATTATATTAATGACATATTTATCCCTCATAAAATATAATAAATAATTTTATTTCTTATTTTTCACTCACCGAATGATGATAACATCATTCTTGTATATGTGGACAACCACATTAATGGAACGATGTGATTATCTATATTCAAAACCCCACTATATTAATAATATTTAGAAGTGTACTTAAAGAATAATATTCTTTTTATGATTTTATTATCAGAAATTAAAACTTACTTTGACCACATATGAAATACATCTTCTAAATGTTTTATGCTTCTATAACTATTTATGAATATATTTATTTTGATCCATTAAGATATTTCAAATATGAAATGCTCATTTATCACAATTCCTATAATGGACATGATTCAGTATTGTAGACTTTTTACTTTCTCACTATCATCCATACATCTCATTAATAAAATTTACATCTTTTGGTAAGTGATATTTATTCTATGTTATATTTTATATAATATTTTGATTAACAATTCTAATTGAAATATCTATCCACTCTATGTAATAATTATTTTCCTCATGAAAAGAACATGACATGCCATATGTTATGTGATTTAATGGTCAATAATGGGTCATAAAAAACACCAACATTATAGTCAATATATCTCATGGTAACAATTACACCATAACATAATATTGTGGGATTCGAATGAGTATATTATTTTCTTCACATGGTGAAAAATATAATGACCATTTAAGAATAGTTTTTTACAATATCCTTCATATAACCCCTGAGTGAGGTTTTTATGATCACCTTCATGTAATCAAATTACAATGTCTCTTATAAATCATGTGATAAAATGATGTCGAATATCTATGTTAAATCATAAGTACTCTAATGATATTCCATAGTAACCACTCTCAACAGAACCTCATTTTTTATGAAAAAGGACCAGACGTCCTATGTTATATTTTTATGTGTAGTCAATGACACATTCAAACATATAAAGATATCAAGGTATCATGAATGTTGAATCTCCCATATTATTTAAACAAAATTCAATGTAGAGTTGATCAATGCATTAATGTGACTTAATTTTATGATAATATTGTTGATTATATCATGCCTCAGTGGACATCCTTCTAACAACCTTGAATTATTTAAATTATAATTTTAGAAAAATATGGGATCTTCATAAAATACATGTAATGTTACTTTTAATGTGTTGGATTCTTACTATGATGTGATCCATAAAATCAAGAGAAATCATTATTAATCTCTTATATTTTGTGGAAAAAATCTCAATAGATTTTTTACTGTCTCTATTCATCCACTTGAACAATATATCATCACATGACGTGTTTCTAATTTCATAAAAAATCATTATTCTTCTAACATTTAACATTCATTAATGTTCAATTTTCATACATGAATTCAGTTGTTTTTACCACATCTCATTCCATAAACATATTGACTATAAATTTCTAGTTTTTTATATCTTGTGGGGACATGATTCAATGGAAAAAAGTTGAAGAGAATGTGTATAGTTGTGGCATTCAAATATGTAATTCATGTGGTTCAATTAATGGAAAATATTACAAAAATAGTATGGAAATCATTATTTGAATATCATTAAAAACAAATTAATTTTACAAGTTATCTGGTATCAAATATCAATATATTGAAGAAATTATACTATGATTTATGTGAAAATTGTTGTCCACTCACAATTAAATCTATCAATAAGGGATTAGTACAAATCACACCATCAAACAATGACCATGAGATTTACCCAACCTTTTGTTATTTATACATGGGATAGTACATGTTTCCATATATATACTCATATGGTCATTATATATGGTTCTTACCGCTCCTCTTCTTCCATATGAAGGCTAAATGGAATGAATCCCTAATGTGGTTGAGGTCCTCCCACATGAGTGGGGATGAGTGGGACTATGTGGCCTCTATGGTGGGATATTTTTCTTATGTGGAGCCAATATACAATTATTATAAGTTTTATGTATTATTAAATTCCATTCTTAACATTGTTTATAATGAAAATATATTATGAGTATAGTTTGTACGAAATTCATTATTTAATACTCCAAAGGAATATTTAATATTGGAATTATTCATATAATCATCGACATCAAATAATAGTTATTGCATGTTATTTAAATCTCATTCTTCACAAAAATTGTAATAAATAATATGCACTCTATAAAAAATCTCATGGACATTATGATCAGCTCAATCAATTACTTGAATCCATAAATTGTTTTAATGAATTACCACTTCATCAACCTATACAAATTGATTTGATGAAAACCAATTCAACATATGATAAAAAGCTTATATTCACCATCATTCAAGTATGGTCCTAACAAAAAATTTGATATATTGTTATGATACTTATAAAATAATTTTTATTCTTAAATAATACTATATATTATTCATTTTCCAGATATTATGGAAAATTAAATCATATTCAATGCATCTGTGTTAATGGTTTCCTTCTTGGAATGATTTATTTCAATTTTCCTTTCATTATGGAATTATATAAATATTTATGAGAATTGAATAAAATATGATATTTTTACTAAAAAAGAGTGGGCCCAAAATCCACCCCCACACTAACGAGCCCTTGAGGAGGGTGAAAGTGGGGAAAGAAAAATGAATCCCCTTTGACAAATTCCTTACACTCTAAGGGTAGAATACCCGAACAATCATGGATAATGAGCTCATCATTTGGCCTTCGAATTCGAGAAAGTGCATCTATATAAAAATTGGCCTCCCCCAACATCGATGAACAGTCTTCCCATGGTAAACCTCATGAGAACATTTCTTGATCACCTAATCTAGATCCCATGGCATCTCATAAACCCCCTACACAATTCTCACCAGGACATTAGAATCTATCTCCACATCAAACACATGAAAAGACACCCTCCTATAAAATAGGATCCCAATGTAAAATTCTCGTGCCTCCACACCTATAGAATTACTCGGGCCTTAAAATGCACTCAAAATCACTAAAACTGAGCCATAAGAATAATGTAGCACAATGCTATCTCTCATGAACCCATTCATGAAAGAGCAGCACACATTAAGCTTCAAAATGTCGATAGGTCATCTCTATATGATCCAAAGACTTCTCATACTACCATTCACATAAGTTTTGTTGAGGATATTAAATACCAATAGAAAATGTGGGCCCTCTTTTAGCAAAGATCCCAGTTCGAAGATAAGTTCCTTTAACATTATCCAATTATAAGATAAAGAGTGATGGATGCCCAACCATGTCTCATTTCAAGCCTCCCAAATTACCAAGGAAATGGATTAGAGGATAAGAGACATTGCCTTACTTTCCATAAACCTACCACCCAACCCATGTAACAAGGAATCCTTGAAGACTTTAAAGAAGAGTTGGTTGAGACTAAGGCAATGCTGAGGAGTGAAAAAATACCAGAGATAAGCCACCAAGTCACTCTGAAAGTATAGATGTGCTGTTAATTATTAAACTACCTTATAATTCAGAAAAATCAGTCAAAAATGATTATAAAATCATTGTTATAATGGAATAATTAATGTGAATAAAAATCACCTTATAATAATCCATTAATCCAAATATTTTCTTGTTTTGGTTGGTTTGACCACCACTAAGAACAATGCCACAAAATCTATTCATAGATGATAAAGAAAATATAATTAATTATATAATATTATATAAATATTTAATTAATAATTATTGTTATTTCAATTAACGATACATAAATTCTTTAGTCATTAATTTTAAAAACAAATTTGTTGGTTAATAAAACCATATAACTATTCTTATTGTTGATTTCATCTTAAATGATAAAGAAAAAATCATTAATAAAAAGAAACAAAAAACATTATAAAACATTGTAATTCATTAATTTTAGAAAATTTAATTTTATATTTACTCATTAAAGGTGGACAAATAATGAACAAAATAACTTTTTCTAAAAAACTATAATATATAGACAAAACTATAAACACTATATCTATGAGTATAAGTAAAAAATTAACTAATAATCACATAGGTTATGATTATATGAAATTTATATATATTATAAGATATTAATTAATAATTTTATTTATATAGAAGGATAGAGAATGTCCTTTTTAATCAATATTAAATGGGAGGGGTTGTTTATCTCATATTTAATTACCCCATAATTATTTCTTAATGTGAAAAATGATAATTTTAATATGGCATTCATGATGAATTAAGAATGTATTTTTCAATATTTATTTGGTTTGGAGATAAATTTCATTAAATTTCATTAAATACAATTTTAGTCATGGATTCCAACATTTAATGTTGTTTTTATTAAAAAAAATAACTCAAAACATAAGGGTTTTGTTTCTAATCACATTTTAAAATCAATATTGATTTAGGTAGATAATCCATCTAGGAAATTTTTATTATTAAAAAAACCCTATTCATTGTCATTTTATATTTATGGGGTTTTATATATTAACTCAATATTTCATTTCACCATGACTGATATTTTACCCGAGGTGTTTCTTATAAGGTAACCCAATAACGACTCTTATTTTCATTCAATTCAATACAATTTTTCATCTTATAATTAATTAAATGTTTTTGAAAATTTCCACATCTATTCCTAATTAATGATTATGTAAATTTTACTCTAAACTATATTCTTCAATTTTGTTACTATATTAGTAATTAATATTGTATTTATCAATTTTATCAAAGTGAAAATTGAATAACTTTATATCTTTTTAGGTGAAAACTCCTCTTTTATCAACTGTATACATTTCTTACGACACTTCCTATGAAATATATAATGGTTTTAAAATGAGAATGTTTTTCACCTTTTTTAAAATTATTTTTTCAAAATGTTCTCATAATGATAATAGATATCATATATCAAGATATATATATCATAATTATCTTTGAAGTTGTTGTCATCTAAATCATCATCATTTGAAATACATTTTTCTTGTTAAAGGGTGTTATTCTAATGTAACTATAAACCTTCTTTTTTTGAATTATATATTTAATGCCCATATCATTTAGAGTAATGATACATCCCTACATTCTTCCGACCTAATAATTCTCTATATATGATTCAAAAATTTCACCCAATAAATTTATTTCATGAATACCATATTTCTTTATGCATAATATTGAATTTTGTTCACCTATATTCCATATATTGACTGATTAGGAGAAGTGATTGAAGATGATATAATAGTTAACAAAAATAATTATTAACATTAATTATGTAGGATTCGTAGATTCATATACATTATAATAATAAGAGATAATATCATCATTAAAATGAGAATTATTTTAATCTCACTAAATTATGTTTCATTAATTATAAATTTTTATTTAAAATAAGGATTTCTAAATTTTAGAAATTTAATTTGGAAAAAATTATATAAATTTTTTAATCAAACAATAAAAACAATATTATATTTATATTTTAGGAATTTCATAAAAACATTATTTTTTATTGAATAGTTGAAAAAATGATTTTTAAGAAATTAATCTACTATATTTATTTATTTATAATGACATATTGTATTTTGGATTGAATTTAAGAAATTATTATTATATATTTTGTAAAAATAATCCAATAAATGTTATTGGAATCAAAATAACACTTGATTTCTATATTAAAAAAAGTATATATAAAAAATTATTTTTTTGGGAAATTATTTTTTATCATGTCTTATAGAATTATTAACTAATTAATTTAAAAAAATAATGACATATTATTTTTTAAATATGTAAATATTATTTTTAAATACCATATAAATGTATAAAAATTATACCACATAGATTTTTAGTCATTATGAACAGTACCTTTGGAAAACAAATTACCACAGTACGAGTTAAACAATGTTAAAACTAAAATGATAGTAGTTAAAATGATATAAACAAAATTCCTAAATACATTTTTATTTTGATATTTCCAATATATCTCCTATATTCCTTGTGTATTTATCATTTTGGATCTATTGGTATTTAGAATGACATTTTTTTTTAATCATTTGAAGTATTCAAAGTGATCTTTCTCTGTCATTTATAAATGGAAAGACATATCCACTATTTCCTACACATTAATATATTTTTTCAGTTATATTACCTAAAAAATATCTTATTAAAATCCCTAACCTCTTACATCATGGAATATTTTGGTCATAATTCCATGAATAATAAAATTAGTTATAAATATAAAGAGGTTATCTAAATAGGAGGAATAATTGTTAATCATGTGTTTTCGTTTTTATTTATTCTTTTTCCACAATAAAACCACTACAAAAATTGTTATATAATAGTATCAGTATCTATAATATAAATAATTGTTGTTATAGTAATTATATGCCTAGTTTTCATCTACATTTCCATTAAGGGTAAATTGAATGCAAGTTTCACATGTTCATGCAAAATACTTCCTTAGTAAGATGATGTATTTAAATTTCTATCACACATTAATTTGAGTTTTAATAATAATGGATAAAAGTAAAATATTATGATATATATGGTTAAATTTTCATTCATAATGGTTAATAAATAATATCATTATTTTATTACCTTTCATTGGAAAAAAATTCACTTCTGTGTATGTACGAACAACTATCATTGGAAATGATTTGTTTTATTTTTCATCACTACCAAAAATTATGGTATATATATGTCGATTTTTGGTAGTTATTATATATATAATATATTATTAACATTTTTAATGTGAAAATAATATTTACCTTGATTCCCTCATATTCATTAAAAGTTTGAAAACATGCATTTGATTACATTTGAACTACCATATCCATGTTTTACCATAATTCATATTTATTATTCACTAAACACATTTGGTTATAAATTTCCAATTATTTTCATAAAATTATAATTAATAAATTAATGATATTTTTTATGATATAATCATAGTCAATTTTACCATATTTAACCTACCAATGTCATTTTGGACTATAAACGAACATCCTTAAAATAAATGCAGTAAACATAATCCCAAAATGATTATGTATGAAATGGTTATAAATAATAAATTTAAAAATAAATAAGAAATGAATATATAAGATGTTAATAATTAACATAAGAACATTTTTTAATAAGATAATGATCATATGGGATACATGAGACTCAAGATAAGGGATACATTAACTGAAAACATAATTTGAAATAATTAAAATATTTATTTCCCAATAGTTATTCTTCAGGTAAGAAACATAATAATTTTTGTGGATGTTTAAATAAATATGTAAATTAATTTTAGAGGTAATATTAACTCATTATTTTCATTCTTAAAAATGTATTATAAACTGATATTTTTTGTATTTCATAGAAAATGTTTTGACATTATTACAAAATGTAAATGGAATGTTCTATTTTCTACATAGATAATCCAAAATACTATTACCACCCTCATTAACGTTAATCTTTATTTGGATTCCTTTACAAGATTCTATGGATTGAAAAACAATATTAAAATTATTTTTTTTTAATTTTTTTAAAAATACGATATAAAATTATTGGGTTTTTAGATATATAATATAATTTTTCATATGGGTTTACAATTATTTTAGGATATATTTTTTATAAAAATTTTCTAGATTCAAATATTAGTCTTCATGATTTGGTACTTGATTATTAAATATGAAAAAGGCTGAGCTTGATATGGTTAAAATAAAATTTGATTATAATATAACATATAACATGGATGAGTCTGAAACAAATTATTTACTTTGAGAGAATGTTATACCTCTAAAATTCATCTGGTAATGATTTTTGCCATTAATGAATAAAAGGAGGGACTTAACTAAAGAGGTTTCATTGATGAATTTAACTTGTGTTTAGTTATTTTTGATTAAAGTGAACACATGAAATAAATATAATTCTCTAATACTTCTACATAGGATTATATTTCCATAATATGGGTTTTAATGAGTTTCATTCAAGAAAATTATTTTCAAAATATGGATATGATTTTTAACTCTCCTAGTGAATAAAGTGAAAAAGGTAATATTTTTACAGGATTTCATGTTTTTGATTGAAAAATATATTTTCTCGCATTATATCCTGTAATATGATTATTTTTTCTAATCTCACGATTTAAAATGTATTTATTAGGTTTTAAGGATGAGTAAAAAATGATAATAAGACTTGTTTTTAGACATGAATGTTATTTATGAAAAAAATTAATTTTAAAAGTTTATATTTTTTGAAAAAGGAAAATTTGTAGAATTTTGTGATTTGTAATTTTTTTGTTTTTATAAAATAGTGATGAAAAATTATCTAAATCACTAATGAAAAATGAGTTTTAGTATATAATAAACTCAACTCATGATTTAAAACATAGTATTATATAAGTTTATATAGTTCAGTTATTATATTTTTTATCATATTGATTGTTTACATAAATATATAGGCTGGGATACTATTAATTGATTACCCATGATATATTATAATTTATGGTTTTGTAAAAATATTATTAAATTTTATGATTGCCATCAAACTTAATGTAATTTATGTCAATTATAAATTGTAAACTATAGAGGAAAAAATTAAACTAGTGAAGGAATGTATCAAGATGAAAATATCCTTCTAAATCAAAACACAATAATTTATAGGATTAAAACTAAATAGTTTGTTAATATAATGAGTTAGGTGATACAAGATATAAATGTTGTTGCAATATATTTTAGATAAGGATTATATTTACCACAAAGGAACATGTCTATTGTAAAAAAATTTATGAAATACCACTATATGGATTTCAAAGGAACCTCTGGTATATTAGAACTAGAAGGAAGTATCAATGCTCTTGAAAATATATTCTATGTAATGGTATGTTTGTAACATCAAAAGAAATCTCTTTTTGTATAAAATATTTAGGGTGAATCAAATAAATTATGGTGACTGGTTAAAAATATTTGATATAGATATGTACATAATTCCATGTAATGTGATAAATTTAAAAAACTATTTCTAGGGATATATTTCCATTTTAATATTTGATGAGGAATGGGGAAATAATTCTTGGAATTGAGGTAAAAATGGGTGTTTTTAGTTGAATCTTATGAATAAATCATTAATATATTGACATGGAAAATACTGAATTGTATTCAATACCATGATAGTAAAACATGATGTTTCTTCTCTTGGTTGAAATAAATTACAAATATAATTATCCTTATATGAAATTCAATGTTATGGAAATTTCATTCAATATGATAATATTGTTGAGATGATGTTCACTAAATATTTTTTTCCTCTATTTTACATAAGTAAGAAATAATCAAGGGGGAATGAAATGGAGAAACATGCAAGTTAAAAAATATGAAGCTAGTATCTCAAAATGATCCATTTTTGGTAAAATAAAATTTATAAAATGTTTAATAGGATATGGAAAGTGATATAGCTGTGTCATAAACCATCTCTCAGGGCTTGTATAGTGACATACCGTAAGACCACCTTCTGATGGCCAGTGGTTGGCGAAAAGTGATGAAGGCATCAACCTGAATATAAGAGGCATTTTCCTATGTACTTGTACACATGTTTACACAACCACATCCTAAATCCAGAAAAGTAAGCACACATTCAACTAAAAAACCATGAGCATAAGTACAATTGAAGGTTAACTGGGCCAAAATACAAACCCAACAAAACACTAAATGGAAAAGACATGAAAGTAAAAAAGGAACGCTGGATAGCCATCTGTAGAAAAACTCACCTGATGGGTCGGTACATAGTAGCTACTAGAAGTTATTGAAGTATGTCCCATATTCCTAGTCTTACTGGGAACCACCAAATCCTAGTTCATTGAGTCCCTTTTCAAGGTGATAGTCATCTACAACAGACACAACATGTGCAAGAGAAGCCCGTGCAGGGGTGAGTAACAAAATACATAGTAGGGAAACCAAAACAACCAATTAAATACCACAAAATAAATCCTCAAACAAACAAAAATTCATGGTCACCAATCATGATCACAAAGCAAGATATCTTACACCCGTTATATTATAGAGTATGAAAGTAGTACCGTTAGTCACATTTTCGAACACCATGGGCTACTGGAGAAATCCTTCTCAATGAGTATAGTTGGGATGTCGGGTCATATATATTCCACTTCCCACTAACCATATGAAAATAATAGTACCAATCCCTAATGAGTACTGTGGATATATTGGGTCACACAGAAGCCACTCCCCGCTATGGGCATGTCGGGTCACACCGAAGCTGCTTCCCACCTTTTTCGTACTGTGGTACTCATCCTGTCAAGTTCCATAGGTCTTCCAGGTCACACTGAAGTCTCCACAAATGATGGGCGTCCGAATTCACAAAAAATATTCTTACCACTATTCCATAGTATTAGATCCACACAGGGTCTCTTGTTATCATTCATTAGGTCCTAGCCAAATGGAGGGTTTCCGCACATAGCATGCTTGATTTGGGGAGAAGAAATCCCTAAAACAATCAACAAACTTCATCTTCCATGAAATCATCCATAGATTATTCCAAAAGATCTATCTCTTCATGAGGATTCCAATAACCCCAAACATCTCATCAATCAGACACCGGGTTTTCAAGATATTTATGTTTTTCAAAAAGATGATTGGTGGAGTCTGAGGCCAGTAAGACCTGGTCGGACCCACCCGACATGACCCGGACTATGGTCCACCGAATTGAGATGGGTTTTCCGTCCTGACCAGACCTATCCTGGCTTGAGTCCGACATATTCCAGCCTGACCGGGTGGGGTCCGACCCTCTGGGGTGGGTCTGGCCCATTGGGGTTGTTCTGGCCTACTGGTGCATGTCCGGTCCACTAGCACAGGTCCACCCTGTTGGCTTCATTCTCTCCCACATGGATGCCCAATCTACTAGAGTTGAACCAGTTCTCCAACAGTTTGGGACACGGTGAGCAGCCTCATCTAGATACCCATGCCCTTTGGGTTGTCCGTGGGGTCGTCTCCCAACTGTGGCCGATGGAATGTAGCTTCACCGCACGGTACACATCTTGGTGTTGTGTTTGTGGCATGATAACACTCCAAGGTGGTTATATCCACCTGATACTAGCCATTGAATCTCTTCACTATGACACAACCCATGCTGGCCACAGTGATATTCTATGTCGTGCCGTTGTGGCACACCGGTGGGGGCATTCTACGGACCTCTGAGTCTGCACATGTTTCCATTCATCAGGTTGCTTGTGTCTAAGGTCTTTAGGAGATTCCATCTTCCCAATGATGGACTCGAATTCTCCAATCAAAATGTTTATAAATTCATCCACGAAGAACAAATAAGTAGACAGGCTCGGTCAATGTCCATTTCCACCCGTACCCTCAGTGTCAAAATTTTAAAATAGTGGGAGGTTTGGGGATTATAGTTCTATCAATCATAAAATTAAATCCGGAATATAAATCATAAAAAACATCTCCCTACCACAAAAACAGATTATTTGCTGATCAACATGATTAGGTGATAATCCACATTCAAAATTTAGAATGAAAAGTGGGGAAATAATAATTCAAAACAAACCCCTACCTCAATGTTTTTTTACATTGATGTGGTCCGCCTGCAATGATTTAAGAAGTCAATGGTGTATGTTTCTTCTCACCTCATTTCTTTGAGATTCATCGAATTTTATAACATTATGTCGATTTTTTCCATTATTTGTTGGAAAGAAAACCTTATGGTGGTTCATTATAAATGCTTTCACCATTTAACCCTCAATTTTCTTATGAGTTTTTTCATAAAAAGTAATCATATCACATCATTTCTGTTACATTGTGACACTGCATCATTAATCTATTTCATTTCTAAAACAACATAGTTGTTTCACCTCATTTAAAGAATCGTAAAGCTCCATTTTAATTATTCTTTAATGGGATTCCATTAATTCAAATCATTTTATCCTCTTCATCGTACCATAGCACCATCGTCCATCGCTCAACTGTGCGCCATAGCACCATCGTCCATCGCTCAACTGTGCGAACGAAAATAAAATAACATATTATGTTATTTTATTATTTTTTCAAAAATATGAAATTTAACATTCCCATCCAACCCTTTTTGGTCAATGTTATATCATTTCTGGGTGAATACCAACATTTCCATGTTCAAAGGTACCCTCAGGTTTTTTATCTCTGCACTGGATTAAATGATATAAAAACCACTCGCATGTTTATTTAAGAGAACATAAAAAGGATGAAAATTCCGTTCTGGGCTCACCGAGCCTCGGAATAACGTTATATAAAGCACATTTTTCTTCTATAATGAAAATTTATAATTATTTATATTATCTCAAAAGATTCCATTATTTTTCAAGTAAATACCTTTTACATTTATTATGTCATTGTTTTTCTGGAAACATTATGTAAATGGAATGATACTTTTGACACAAAATAATTTTTTCTTATGTGTTCAAAATATTTTTTATATGGGTTTATAATTAAACAATGAAATCATAAAATTTTTTCCCTCTTCATATGGTACGTAATAATTATATATTATAATGGGTGAGAATCATATTACTGATATGATCAGTTAACTCGATATATCTAAAAAGATCAGAGAGACTAATACAACATATATGTTGGGTGATCTTGATATTACTCTACAATGAATTAGATAATATGGCATAAATTCAATGGGAAGATAGATGGGGTTAACTAGGGTGTATTATCCTATGGTTTTGACTAGTTTTTTGCTTATTCATAAATGGATTTACATAAATTGTGAATATAATACTCTAATAAGACAATAATTTTTTTAGGATTTGTGTTTGATTTTTTTATTTAATAAAGAATTGTTTTAACCAAGTAAATTTTGTTAATTTCATATTCAAGAAGAAATTGTTTGAAATTTACATATTTTACGTATTTCCATGTTTTTCACAAATCTAATGAATTTAATTCCTTTATATCCCTTACTGAGATGTATGTGATAATACTATAATATTAAATGTTTTTAAAGGGTTTAAGGATGAGTAAGAAAAATAATTATATAATGTTATATGTCTTGAAGATGTTTCATCATAAGATAATTTTTTTTACATTTAATGATATATATTCCTAAAAAATAGAAATTAAATAGATGTTTCGATTTTATAATTTATGGGTTTTAATGTAAGAGATACAACAATATTCATTAAAACATTAATCATAAAATTTCTATTCAAAGAGAGGAAAATTATAAAAGACTCAAAACTCAATAGTATTTTATTTTTTGAGAGTGGGTTCTTATACAATTAAACTAATGTACCCTAATATATTTTCAAAAAATTTGTATTAGTGAAATTTTTAGGGAAAAATTTTATAAGTCTGATCAATTTATCGACCCTAATATCTTTCAATGGAATTCATCTTCTAATTATATAAATGTATTATACTTTTTAATGTTTTATAACATAAATATGATTTATAAAAGGATAATTCCTACAACATGTTCTTAGATTTATTAATAAATTAAATTTTTGAATTAGTTAACCAAAATAATTTATTGTGTTGTAATGGGACAAAAAATATATAATATGATAATAATAATATGAAATATTTGATCTTCCTGATCCCCCAAAATGATTGCGCTCACAATAAAACAATATAAATGAAATAGAATATTAGAAATTAAATATTAATTTTTAAAATTAATATATATATATATAATTCATTTTAAAATGTTGTAAATGATGAATTATTGATATAGTAGGTATTTATTGATTATAGTGAACCCACTAATCATTATAAGTCTAATTGTGAGAATAGTAATCATGTTGTTTAAATATTAATCTAACCATTTGGAATAGTAACCTAGCTGATAGAATAGATACCTTCCCCATGTAATTATTAAATAAAAATTGTTATATTATAAATTTAAAATATAGTAAAATTATACTATGATAAAAAATGTTTAAATAATGATAAAAAGCATTTTTGGATTTATTTAAAACACATATGTATTTTTCTACATTTGTATGATAAATATAAATATTTATAATAATATTAATATTCATAAAATGAATTCATAAAAAAATATTCTATTTTATTACAATGGTATTATAATTTTATAAGACTATACGTAATTTATCAAAGCGTGTTTAAATTGGTTATTATATAAAATTGTAAATATTCAAAAAAACAAGGAATTTATTTAAAAATAAAATTAATTATATGAATAAAATTATTTTCAAAATATTAATTTTTTTAATAAATCTCTAAATATTAAATAATTACTGTTAATTATTTCTAGTTTTTTAAAATAATATATTTTTTATGTATAATGTGGTACAATATAATATAGTATTTGGAATTATAAACCAAATGCCTAAACTAATGTCACAAAACTAATTCATAAATCCATTAAATATTTCTCACATACAATAATTGCAATATTTAGTCACATGATTCATCATTATGGATATTTTTTACAAAAATTAAAACTGCAATGTATATTATACAAAATATCAGAACTTCTCACCCCTTGTAAATATCACACCTTTCCAACCCTCCCCCTCACAAATTTTATGTTTTGAGACATTAAAAATTTATAACAATTCATTATTACAATCCTCTCCCCTATAACCTTGTTATATTGGACTCACCTAATACTATTCCAGTGGCCTTTAAGGTTTAGCCTGTGATTTTACACATAAAAGAATCAGTCAATTCTAAATTGAACCTCTCTTAATTTAATTCATCTTATTCCACCCCCATATTCTTTCGACCATCCATGAAGTAGTAAAATTTGTATCATAAAAATAATGATATGTTTTTATTATGGAGTAATATTATTTTTCCAAACAATTCTAATTTAATTCTAAATTTAAAATATTGTTCACAACATCGTTAGTTCAACACCTCCTAAATCAACATACATCATTTTTTTACCACCTACTTCGAGGATGATTTTAATGAATATAATATTTTGAATAATTTAAAAATATGTATATTATATATTTTGAAAAATTATAGAATGGTTATTCGAAAACATGGTAAATCAAAATGAATTACATTCACTATAGTTGAAAAATATGTTTAAGTGAATTAATTATAATATCATAATATTTTTACTCCACTAACCACCAAAACATTAAAATTAGTTATTATTTAATAAAATTTATAACCCTAAAAATTACTGGAATAAACATTTCATCAAGCATCTCTAATTATGGAAGAATAATATAAGAACTCTAAAAATTACCTTTAAATTTGTCTTACGATTAAAAAATAAAATAAAATAACATCAAATAGTGATTTAAGATATTGTGTATTATTTCAAATAATCTTAACTAATTTAAATCTAATTAACAAGTCAAATATATTTTTTTTGATTCTTAATGAATTGTTTAATAAGTACCATTTTATTATTTCAAATGATAAAGAAAATTTGAACATTTATCCAAAACATAATGTAAGGAAACTCCCTAAACAACCCTCTATTATTTTGGTTATGCCTTATCTCTATCTACATCATATTATCTCTATAAATGTAGGATAAAATATATCTATATATTTTTATATAAGTAAATTTTGAATATTCATAGGTTATCCTTATTTTATTTTAACTTCATATAAAATATTTTTATTTTTTCATCCCAAATAATTTTTTTAAATAAACATGATTTAAGAGTAATTAAAAATTATTATTTCATCATACGAACCAACAGATAACATTATCTTAATAATATGTTTTTTGATGTACTCATTGTTTTATAGAAAAATCTCATTAATCACATCTGTATTTATGATAAATATGATTTTCATACCATTTTAGTGATACGATACCATTTTCTTAAAATCTTACAAATGATGTTCAAATCCAAAAATAATTATCCACCCTTCAATAAGAATTTTTAATCTATTGAATTAGTTATTTGATACAATTTATTATTCATCCAAATGTGAACACTGAAATAATTTAATTGTTTATTTTCTTCTGAATCCTTAACAGATACGATTTTATTAAAATTTTATGTAATGTTTTATAACACATTTATTTCTATTGGAATTTATTATGCTTATGTCTTAAGTTTTATTTCCATGTATGGAAAAAATATGAATATAAAATATATGATGTTTGTATCCTACTATAGACCTAATGAATAAGGTAATGTATTTATACTATGAAATAATATGCATGGGATTAAGGGGTAATCAGATTCCATTATGGGACCCTTCCCACCACGTTATGTTATATCGTTTGTGGGAATTAAATTTTTATTATGATTTAATTTATTATGATATTTATGAACCCCAATAATATTATGATATTATTTTCATGTCTTATTTATATCATGGTTTCATTTTATTATTCAAAATCATTTCCTTCTATGATATCATGTTACTCAATTTCACTAATTTCTTATGCATCTTATCATATGTATTCCCTTACTGAGATTTATATATCACCCTATATATTTATATATATTCCATGATATCTATTTTTGATTTATAAGCTCGATGGGATTTAGGGTCTCCCAATAAATATTTATATATTGATTATTCAATTTAAATTCAATTCAATGTTTTATATTCCAATACATTCAATAGAAAAAGTGGTCTGGAACCATGTGTTGAAATTATTTAATATTCAATTTTAAAAACATGCATTAATATGAGTATGAGTCATACATCACTATAGTTATCATCATACTATATGATATAGTTTTCTTCTCAAATGTATAGAGTACTTCTGTAAGCATTAATTCAGACACAAAATTCGCATGAATTTGTGTTTTAATTTTTTCATTTAATATAGAAATTATATTTCTTATATTTAAACTATTTATTCCATTCCATTATGTAGTTTTGGGATACTGTAGTATCTAATATTATATTCACCCAATATTACTCCAATAACATCATCTTCTTCTTCTTGTTGTTAATGTGATTTTTCATCAAATAGTTCCTTTGTAAAATATTGTATATTTACATTAGTAAATAAAAAGGAACCATCCTCAAATGATTTTTCTCATGAATATAAATTTTTTCAACTTTTTTTTATGAAATTATAGTTCATATATATTGTACAAAAATAATAATAAATAACTTTATTTACAACTTCTATAAATTATGAAATATGACATTTCTTATATTCATGTAGTGTATTATCCTTGTTCTTTTTTATTCATTATGCCATCTTATTAGACTTTATTATCTTCTTATTTCATAATGTCTTGAATGAGACCGTGTTTTTTTTGTTTTGATAGGAATATAAATTATGAATTTGTGGGTCAATTATATAAAATAGTCATTATAGTAAAACTATTGAAAAAATATTATGAAATATTAATTTATATACATCTAGATGATACATATGCCCACAACCCAATTGAAATCTTCTTAAAAAATATGTGCTCACCCCACAAGTGTATCTATTTTTATAAAATTATAACATTATTTTAATAATTTCACCCCATGTAAGTATTAAATTGATTAAATTTTACAATAATAATATTTGTTTCTTGTTTTTACTAATCACATATTTCACATGAATTACAAGATTTAATGTAATGAATGAAATGTAATTTTTTCACAAGGTTTTACACCACTACTAGAATCGTAAACCGTATAATATTTTGTTACTCCCCATGATTATAAAATCTCTTTTCCAATATATCTCAGGTGAGTAAAATGTGTATTTATGAATCTAAAGTCACCACACACTAAAAATTCTTCTTAATGTGGTGGTAATATTTATTTCTTCCCACTGGTGTCAAAATGTCTCATTGTGATCTCCATGCATGCCCAAAGACACAAATGATCTAATAAATTTAAATTTGTTTTTAAAAATCTCTATTTCATCTTGTTGGAAATTAGTATTTATCTTAGTAGGTATTTCACTTTATCCTTAAAATAGATCACCTTCTTTTCATCACAGAATCATCAAATTATAGAAGTTATAGAATAGAAACTTAGAAAAATAATTCACTCTATTTCAATCTATTCAAAAATTATAATTCAAAAATTTTCAAATAGTATTGTAAACATATATTGGGATCATGTAAACTAATATAATTAAATATCTCCTCATTATATAAAAGTCCTGAACAAAATGATTAGAATATAATTAGTTTTTCCAGTGTCTCCTTAGATTCATATTCCTTTTTCCTTCTCACTTATCCATCTCACTTAATATGATCTCATAATAATGGTTGATGTGATCATCTTATTGTATATTTGATACACATTGGATGATGAAATTATTCATCCAATTTTGGTTAACTATTTTTTTAAGTGGTCAATTTATTTCACACACGTTATAATAGTTCCCTCATCTCTTTCCAACACAAAAAACACATACACACACACTCTATATCTCTCATTTCCTCTCAAAAATATGCCAGCAATATTAATTTATATTTATTATTTAAAATATTAAATTTATATTAAATAATTATTTCTTATCCTCTCATCTTTCACATTGATTTTTACATGTGTGTCCTCAATGATCTCAATTTTCATTTTTCTTCAATCACTATCTCTTTTAAATTTATATGAGTGATTTTTATTTTTCACCTATTTTAATTTCTAATTTTTTATTAGAATATAAGTATTCTAGTTATTTTCTAAATACATTAATATTATTACCCTTTTATCATATTTCACTAAAATCAAGAATAAAATCCATTATTATTACTGTATAAAAATTATATAACCCTTTCAATTTCATATTGGGTCCTTGCACTACAACAGTTAGAGTCCTTAAAATTCTATTAAAACAAGAGTCATATAGATTAAACATTATAGGACCCAGAAATTAAATAAAATCATTATTATTATACATCATAAATTTATTTTTGATATTTTAATATATTTAAGATAAAAAATGACATCATCAAAATATATTTTTATATTTAATCAGTCGTAATTTTTAATTTAGCTTAATTTTTTATTTTAAATTATTTGTTCCTCTATTTTTTCTTACCCCATATCATTTTATGGAATCCCTATATTTTGAGTAAAATTTAACAATTAAATTCATCTTCAATAATGTCTACTTTATATTTTAATTTCATTTAAAAATGAATAATTTTAAATATTTTAATTTTTAATTATTTAATAAAGAATAATGATCTTCCCCACATTCCATCTTATTCGACAATCTAATATTCAGCCTGTAACATTGATTTTCAATGAATAATGATGATTAAAATAGGGTTATTAAGGTTATTCATCATCCCGTTTGAAATTAATAACTAAAATATAATTTGTATAAAGTAAGATATTTTCAACCTATATTTAAAGACAAATTCCCTTATGTCGATTGAAATACCTGGGTATAGAAATACTTAAATTTATGTACATCTTTGAATCCTCTTATTCTGATCACATGACACTATCATTGCTTAGATTATTCTATATGGATCCAAGTATGTGAATGAATCATCTATCAAATCACTTATGTGAAATTGTATTTGTGAATCCCAAAATGTGGCATATATTTGAATAAGATTTTGTACATTGTTTAATCTTCTTACATGAATTTTCAACATATCAATTTCTATTATTTTCCCTCAAATGGAATGACGGTCACATCAGACAAGTAATACATTTAACAAATAATTGAAAATATTTTAATCAAATTTAGGAATTTATTAATCCCTGCAAAAAAATATTATATTTAATGACTATGTCATGGAACATATAATCTCAAGGTAGATTATTATTTCTCTAAACTCAAATACCCTTGAATATTGGGTTCACATAGTCTCTTTGATAAATCAAAAACAAATTTAATTTATACGTAATAGAATAATTCAACATTATATAAAATCCATTCAGGGTTTACTCATTCACTAAAAAATTATAGATTCTATTCTGAATTATTTAAATATTAATAATAAGATAGTTCTTGTTTTTTACCCACTCAAAACATTAACACTTCTTATGAATGTTTTAGAAGACACTTGGCTCTTCAGTACTTGTCTTTCCATTAAAGAAATATAATCATTCTTCTGATTCAGTAGATACTCTCCAAGATTACAAAACAACTCTACACCATTTTCACTATAAAAATCATTCTTTACTTGCATGAAAATTGTCAAAAACATCAACCAATATTACCCATATACATGGAAAATATTAATTTATTCTTTTGGTTGGGTGTAATGTACCTACATAACCTGTTATCTTCATGAAATGTATTGATACGATCATTGAACCCAAATACAAACATAATTTATTTGGAGCATTATTATAAAAAAATGAATTATCTTTTTATGAGTTATATAAGGCTCTTATGAAATTTGGAAAGAATAAATATCTTATGTTTGTGAAAAAGGTAATTACGACTAAAAATTTATCTAGTCTATATACTCAAAATTGATTTTATTTTCAAGAATAAATCTATTTTATATGTGACTCACATAGTTTTTATGATGTATAATATATTAACAAAACTATAGTAGAGTATTCTCAATCTTAATGAGTAATCTATTTTTATAAACCAAATATGGAATAAACTTATCTAATTGATAAATAATCTCTAAAATCAAATAGAAAAAAAGTATGGGATATTTGATAGTAGCTATTATTATCACATGATAAATGATCAACATATCTGTAATAACATTAATGATCATGGTGGAGGTATAGTAATATTCAGATATTATAACTCTTTAAAAATAAATCTAATTTGTATAAAAAAGATTTAATATAAAAAATTATAATCCCTAAAAACTTTTAATATTAACATACTTAATATATTATTATAGAGTGTAGGGAAACATCTAACTATGAGAATGAATTTATATTTTGGAAAGTCTTTAAATTCATCAATTAATGATAATATTGAATAATATATTACAAGGTCAAAATGTCATGTGGAAACTTATTCAAAATTATTTTTCTGAGTAAATCTTGCCATTTGCGTATTGAGGATGAAAATTATTCGTGGAATATATGAGATTTCATTATTAATCAGTGAAGATTGATTAAATTAGGAATGGAAGATTTCATTACATATCTACAAAAATTAATTAATAAATATACTTTACTTATGAATCATTTAAAATTGGTAATGTGGTGGAATTATGTTAGAAAATGGATAGAATTCCATAGGTTAAGACACATGAATTAATTCATTATGTTTTTTTTCAGTGAGACATTAATTTCTTGGATGTGATATTTTATTTTTCACATTAATTGATTTTTTAACATTTATAACAAATGACATTTTCATTAATAACATATATGATATAGTAAGTATGATAATAATATTTCTAAGATACATTCAAAAGGAACTAGGAGATTATATCAAGATGCTAATAACTAATAATAAAAATAATATCAATAGAAATTATTTTAAATATTTTCATACTATTTATGGGGTTAAACATCATTAGAGTGGTATATATAATCCTCAGTATAATATAGTAGTATAATTGAAGAATAATATCTTAGTTAAAATGGGAGAAACCATTCTTATTTAATACAAACATTTAAAATTAATCTTTAGCGATGTTGTTTGTATAGAAATTAATAATAATTAAATTATAAGTGAGACATGAATTAGTCATTAATAATTTTGAAATGTGGTAAAAAAAAGAATCATTCTATAAATAATTTCATAGTTTTCAATAGTATATATCTAAATATAATATAAATTTAGTTTTTTTGATATTTTAATGAAAACTTATGGGATGATGAGTTTAACGGATACCAATCCAATGGGAGAGACTAATTATACTAGAAAAAAGGGACAATATGTTTTCATTATATATTGTGGAAATAATTGATCCTATTCATATCTAGATATACACTTAACCATGATATTTGGAACAAAAAATAATAGAAAACATATAGAATTTCAAAAAAAATCATTAAGAAGAAAATAATAATAAACATGTGGAAGTTAAATAATTTACTGATGAGTTAAGTGAAGAAAAATATATTTCTAAAATAAGTTGAAAAAATATTAAAAATATATAATTAAATTTAAAACCTAAAAACATAAATTCAAATATATAATCACTTTTTAAAGATGCAATGAATCTTACAATTAAAAGTCAATGAACTATTATTTTATAATTTGAACCACAATTTTTTATTGATTTTTTTGGGAATGTATAGTGTTTAAATTAAATAGAAGAATATCAGAATCATATTATGAAGAATACAAAATGATATATTCATCCTAGACCTAAAGGATTAAATGTTATTAGAACAATGTTGTTATCCCATAATAAACTCATTTAAAACGTGGGATTTTAAGAAACAATGCCAAATTAAATTGTAAATGTTTTTATTTAGAGGAAGGTATAGAAATTGAAAAATATTTTTTACCTATGGTAATATATAGTGATATAAGAATGATTATTGATATTATATCTCACATATAATGATTTTTTTCAAATTCATGTGAGTTCTGAATTCTCAAATGGTGATCATGATGTGTAATTTTTTTTATTAAGAAACTATAATGATTTTTACATGCTAGTGATGGAACCACTATTTTCTATATAAATATATCGTTGTATCGGATATAAAATTACCCTATATAATCATACAATTTTAATTATAATTTATTTAAATAATTGAATTTTTACAATGAAATAGGTTAAAATAACACACGTGTATAAGATATGAGCATCAATGTTACTACAATCATTGTGTATTTTCAAAAGAATATTTTTAATTTGATATAGAGTATGTTTGTGATGAATTCTCAAGAAAAATGTAGAAGTATTTTGGGATACTATTTCATATAGATGTGCATATATTTATGAAATTACTTCTTAAAAAAATACATATTTTTATCCCATAAAAAATATGAGATGAATTTTTGAATAAATTTGGCATGGATGGTTTTAGGGACGTATTAACACACATGATAGTTATAAGTGATTTAAAATGTATAATACACCACTATCAATTGGATTTATTTGTTAAAGTAGGAGTGAGATATAAAATAGTCACAAGAGAAAGGTATATTATCATTTATGAATATGATGTTGTTCTTGTTAAAATAATATAGAGATATGATAAGTGAGTTTATTAAGGTGGATAAAAACAATATCCCTGGTGAAAAAATGTGTCAACAAGGGATTAAATACTCATTAAATAATTTACTTATCATTATGTGTGGTTTATTTATAATTATCTTTCATAAATTCAATGAGTTTATGATAATTTAATAGTTCGTATAGTTTAAAATATTCTAATTGGGATATTAAAACCCATATAGAATTATGGAATTTCATGTATTTGTTCTTAAAAATTTGTGTTATAATGTATCTTGAGAAATAATTTAATATAATGTTATTGTGTTTGGATATATAATTACAAGTGATATGTTTTGAGGAAAGAAACATGACTGGATACAAGTGACATAATTTAGTGTTTGTGATAACTTTATTTGTTATCAGAAATTGAAAGATAATTAATTAAAATCCATGTCAACGGAGGTTGATTCAATAATACCCATCAAATTTGTAAGTATTTTTAATATAAATTTAATCTTTAAAGGATTTTATGAAACACTATGTTTATCTTTTTTTATATGTAATCATATGATTAAACAAAACTTTTAATATAAATAAAACATGTATTATTTAATTTTATAATTATCCCAATGATTTTAGAATGACGAGTACAAGTGGGATTAAATTATTTATGAAAATGTTGTTTATAAATTTGTATATAATGAATTATTATATGATCAATTAATAATAAATGAAAATAAAACACTATTCAAAATAAAAGGAAATCCTTTTGAAAATATATATTTTATATACACACAATTGTGATTGGTGTAAATTAATTTAAAAAAAACAATATTTCTGAAATATATAAATCATATTTATAATTTATATATTAAAAATAATTTTTAACAATCATCTTATGTGTGTTATTGAAAATAGATTAGAATAAATCAAATTTTACACAAAATTGAAAAAATAATTCTTCTAAAAAACAATTGTGTCTCCATTTTATGATGCACTTACAATAAAAATATTTTATATTAAATTTTATAAAATCATTTTAAAAAATTTACATCATTTTTAAATTTTAATAGAATAATAATATAGGTTGATGTTTTGATATTATTCAGAAAAGATTATTTTTTTGATGAATAGTGAAAAATACACAATTTTAATTGAAAACTATCATTTCGCCAAAATTACTTATAATTTTTAATTATATATCAATTTTTCTAAAATAATAATTTATTACATTATAAATATATTAATCTAATTTACTTAATTTTAATAATTTATATATTGAATTTTGATATCCATACGTTATCTACCATTAAACATTTTCTCTTTAAAATTGCTTTCTCTTAAAGTATGCTAGATTAATTTTAAAAAATTTAGTTTTTTATTAGAATGCTATTTATAAAAAATTATTTCATTCTTTTAATGAACATAAATTTTAATGTATAATTTTGTAAACATAATATTCAACCAAATTGAATTGTGAAAGTAGTTAAAATTATTTTTCATTGTTTAGGTAAAAAATGATTTATCACGGGGTTAAACTATGAAAATGAGAATTAAAAGGACCCACCAACATGTAAAACGCCAATAGAATGAACATATATAGACCATATTCCACTTATTCTCTTTTTAAGAGTTTTTAGTCTTTTCCTTGAAGTTGATCTATATAATAAGTTCGGTAAAGAAAAAGATAAGAAAGGTACCTTTATTGCTATTAATATTTGTAACGCATTGGGATAGTGAAAAAAACAACATATGTTTGGTAATAGGTATCCTTAATAACTATAAATGAGTATTATTTATCTTTATAAGGTATTTAATTTTTTTATGTGGGGTAATTTCTTCAATTTCTTAATAAATGCCAACATAGTAATTACGTTGTTAAAAATTTGAAAATATTAAATAATACTAAAAATATAAAAAGTGAAGTAAATTGAATGAAGTGTTATGTTAAAGTATTTTTTACATTAATATATCAGATATCACATTTACTAATAATATAGAACATAATTCCACCATTATATTGATAATAATTAAATTTAATTTTTGTGAATAATTTCAAAATAGACATTTATTTTATTTTATGTTAAATTATATGTTATTAAGTGATATAAAATTAATTAAAATACTATACAATTCAAAGAAAATTTTAAATGATAATAAATATCAAATATTGTTTATTAATTTAATATTTATACTTTTAAAATGAATATACCAACCATTATATAGTAAATACACATTTACAACAGTTATGATCAAAACTGTGTTTTTTCATGTTCGATACACTTGTGTAAAAATTAATTTTTATCAAATTTAGGATTATTATTATGTAATTTCGATTTATTAAATAGATTAATTTGTTTAATATTATATATCAATTATCATTTTATGTTATTCATAAAGGTTAAATTACCTAGGTAAAAAGGACTAGTTACCATAGTGAAAAAATGGGTACAAATAAATAAACTTATATGTTAAGGAACAAAATGATTATAAAATATATTTTGTTTATTGGTGGAGGTGATAATTAATAATATACACCCTCCACCACATTAATTATCAATTTTAAAGCCACATTAGTCAATATTGACCTCCCAATAGTGAATCCTTTTGGGTATTTATGAAAATTCCACACCCCTCAACTATAAAATCAAACTCACTCCACTGACATCATGCCTCTCAAAACATTTTATTGGTTTAAAACCTTCCCAAATAACCTCCAAAAAATACTTCCACACATACAAGAAGGCTTATTTTTTGATGAATTCCAACTAACGAAGGTTTTGTTGCAATTTTAAGGAGGATACCCAAAGATTATGTTACGTTCATCATAGAACATTATTAACATATTTCATCGAAAAATGTCAATCAATTCATATTATATGATTATTATATAATAAATTTAGTTTATTAAAAATACTTATAAGTTATTTTGTTATGTGATTGACATAAAACAGACCTAACTTCCACTAAATGGGATATAAAATCATTATTTGTGTGTACGATTGACTATAGTCAGATGATAAAATTTCCTTAAATTTTCTATTACCACCACAAAATGATGGTTATGATAATGTTTTTTATTTATATATTAAAATTATGTGATAATTATTATTATTAGACTAATATTTCAAAAAAAAATTAATACTCCCCATTTTTAGGAATACAATAATTTCGCTCGTGTGTACGGAGGACTATCGCTTGACGATTCAATTCGATTCATTCATGATTTACATAGAATGTATTAAGGATTGTTTTAGTAATAATATGTTACATATAGGGAATAAAATTGTTTATAAAATAATAGTATATACCATTTAATTTTCTTTCATCTAATTCAATAAGAAAATGAAAACATCATTTATGTGTACATCAGACATACCATCTCCATGAACAATGTATTTCATTTCCTATCAATAAATTTAATGGATTTCTGTAAATATATATTATGTATACATATGATATATATATCATTGATTAATGTGTGTATATTATTAATAAACATCAAATAAAAGATAATAATTAAATCATATACTGTATGAAATAGATTAATATGGTTCTTTTATATATTTATATTAAACTTATTTTTATTGTATAATAGTTTTGATAGATTATGATGAAATTCAAGTCGTAAGGTAAGGGATTTTAATCTCACATATATTTTTTATAAGGTACATATTATATTTCCAATGATTGTATTCTATGTGGAGTATATAATTCTAATTAATGTATTATAGTATTATTATCCTAAAAATAATGTTTATTTATATGTTCCTTTGAGTATCTATTTTAATGGGTATATGGTTTTGATATTATCAATGGGGTATAGGACTTTTGTCTTAATTTGAATTCTTTGAGACATATGTTATGATATACACCTATATTTTTATGAGATATTCATATAACATATTATAAAGGTAATATGTTGAATTTATTTACCCACATTATCTTTCAACGATAATTTGATTTTATCATTTTCTATGGCTTATTATTCTTGGTGACCAAATTGGTAAGGGTTTTATGTAACAATCTCATTATGTATTATGATTGATTGTGTTTAACTCTTAAATGTTGAATTATATTGATCTATAGGTCAATATTTATTTTGGTTTTTCTTATCATCTTATTATTTCATTAGAAATCATTATTTCACTTTAATTGAATGTATTTAGGCACTCAGTGGTTTAAAATAATTTTTTATGATATCTTTTTTTTTAGTCAAAAACTAATTTTCAGCCAAGAAACTTTTTTCTATAATTGTATTAAAAAATGATAAAAAATGTTTTTCAAGTGAAAAATGATATTTCTATCAAAAATGATTTAAATTATTTTCAATGATTCCTTTATATAATTTCAAATTTACATTCATGTAAAATCATTTTCAAAATGTTTTAGATTTTAATTTTTTTCCCAAATAGGAAATGATATTTTCCTAAAAATATAAAAATGAGTTTAAAATATTCCATTGTAATTATTCATTTTATTTTTTAAATAAAATAATTTAGAAAATTTTTTTGTTTTAAATAAAATTGTTTTTCAATGTTAACAAATCCTTTCCTGAAGAAACATCTTAAGTTATCTTTTAAAATCATTTTCCTACTGAGATAAAATATATTGATGTCACTTATGACCCACATGGTATATGATAAAGGATACCATTTTTATCCCATATCTGAATGGTTTATTTTTATTTAGAATTATGTTTATAAAACCCAATTCTATTTCATGGTTTATAACATGATGATATACTTATTAAACCTAGATTTTTCATGGGTTAGTCTATAATGAAATTATGAAATAATTATGAAACATGTAACTTTTCCACATATTATGATATTATTATATTTTTATGAATCCCATTTCATTTCATGGGATATCATATTATAATAGTTTTATCATATAGTATAATGAATTTATATGATTTTAATTATTATAATGGGTTTCTATATGTCCATCCAATGCATTGGGTAATGATTCATATCTCATGATATAGGTAATAATTGAATAGGGATTTATCCCAGTTTGGTAGGACACGAATTGAATGGGGTGTGAACTTGATTAATTAATACAAGAATATAATGGGGAGTGATTATTGTTCAGTATGATATTCCTTGAATTGGGAGTGAACAATGTTTATTATGATAGGACTAGAATGGGAGGTGAACCCATTTCAGTAAGATACTGGTGGAACTGGGAGTTAACCTTGTTCAAAAATAAAGGGACAGTATGTGGAGGGAAATCATTTATGTAGTGTAATGTTTCAACTATAATGACCTTATAAGTGATCCTGGTCTAGTATAGTAATTATTTTAACACTTATATGTTTCAAAAAAATTATAAGTCTAATGAAAATTTTATCATCTCATGGATCATGTTTGTTTATACCGTTATGATTCATGTCTTATTAATTTCCAAACATTATAAAATGTCTTAATATTACGATCATTGTTAAAAAGGGTGTAGGTTTCAAGAATAATGATCATGTACTCGTACCATTATTCTCATTTTATGATTACATATCTACCTTGTTTACCCATACAAAAAATATTATCTATCAAATTTTTATGTTGACTTTATCAAGGTTATAATGAAATTTTTTATGTATGACATGGATTAGAAGGTTTCTAGATATAAAAACCATACTGTGTGATTCGATAGATCACTTATGTGCTAGTGTTTATGTTTCTATGTTTTCTGAGTCACTAAACTATTATGGTCCAAAAGCATGTGTATCTATAATGTATTGAATATTCAACTTAAAAATTACAATATCCATGGATGAGAATCATTGGCTCCTATATTTGGTATTAGAGGAAATAATTAGTTTACTATTTAAAAATAAAATGCAAAAACATTCGTGAGATACCTATAGATATTTATAATGATATTTCTATGTATTTCTCAAAGGATAAGTCTAATGATGTGTTAAAACATAAGAAAATTCCATAGAAATTTGTTGAAGGATAGAGTGACTGGTTTCCAAACAATTACATACATGTATAGATACTACAAGTGGATGTGGATCTGAATAGATGTAGATAGAGATTACAACCATAAACCCATCATATTGAGTTATTCATGATTGGTAACTAGTGCAAGAATGTGGGACTTTCTGCACACATGGTTTGAGATTCTTGAGGGTAATTCTTTTTAAATTCACAAAAAAATTTATGAACCCACAATAAAATTTAAATATATGATGACTAAGAGTATTCTAGGATAAAACTAATGTGTAAATGATTAAATATGAGGTTTATTGATTTAGACACAATAAATTATTATTTAGAAAATATGATTTTACATTATGATTATAATTTCCTTCACTATGATTTCTGATCATATTTTATGGATGAATCTGGAAGAACAAGATTGTCATCGAATGTGACTTATAATCTAGTAATGTGAATCCAAATTGGATGATAATTAGAGTGAATAAATCTATGATTATGTGGTGTCATTTTTCAGAGAATATGAGAAACAATGTTAATATTAACTAACTCTCAGACTCACCAAATAAGAGAAGGGAAAAAATTACTAGGAGTTTGGATAGTGGAGACTATAGATGAAGGAAATTTTATTTTCCTACATTTTATGAATGTGTGAATAAACACCCATGTGGATGTCATAGAGGAACACAACGATGTATTTATTGTGTAAATTAAGTACATAAATAATTTAATTTCAATTTAATAAATGAATAGTTTGGTTAATGTAATGGATGTGAATAATGGAATTCGTAAGGTATTATTGACTATTTGTTTTCTTAAATATGGAAAGTAAGGTAATTATTAATATTGGTGTCCTATGTGGAATTCTCATGAAGAGAACCAACAAGGATTTATGATTAATGATTTTTTTCTTTTGATGGTGATGAATTTAATAATTACATATGAAATTATAGGATATTTGATGAATTAAATGATGGAGAATAGTTATTGGTTTAAGGAGGAAGTTTTTTTAATGATTTATTTATGTATTGTAATTCCAATATTATGAATCATGGAATATATATGTATTATTTTATATACTTTTTAAATTTATATTTTAAAATAATATATTAAATTATGCTAATTTATTGGAATGGTGGTTCAATAGGAAGGATATATTTTGTGTACAGGATTGTAACCCCTATTATGTTCATGATGTTGAGAGAATTTTTTTTTATTTTAGATAATTGGTAGATTGTTATGGATAATGTAACTAAGATATTATTGATGACCTCATACCTGATAATTTATTTTTAATAAAAGTGGATTATGTTATCCTTGATATAATTTACAACATTATGGAATCCATAGAATATATTTAATAATATTTTGTTTTATAAAAGGAATTAGAAATAATTACCATCTTCATTGATATTAAATGGTAATTTTTTTGACAATATTACACACCATAAATGTTTTGACATAATTTTTATGTTACAATTAATTAATACTTCATGCTGTATAGAGGATGAGTAGTTTTTACATTTTTTAAATATCTCGAGCTTCATTACAATGGTTGCTAGTTTAATGATTTATATGGATAATAAGCACATCCATTTATTAAATGGTTAACATTTATCATTTAATGGGGATTAATAGATTAATGTATTATTTCATCATAACTAGAATTAATCATATTGGATAACCAGTTATAACTATTATTGAGATTGTAACTAAATATTGAAGGAATGAATTACTATTCAGTGTATAGATATTATGATCTTTTAGTGCATCTGGTATAGAAAAATCAACTTTATTTCTTGGAGTATGAGATGAAGTGGGATTTTATCAAGGCACAAAGAAAGGGTGATACTATTATTATGAAATAAAATGAAATCAAATATGTGTATCCTCTCCAGAAAATTCATTAACATTAGAAAATGGATACTATAATAAAACTAAATACAATTATAATTATTTTTGGGATGTAAATGACCATTTTCACTTTAATTTTTTATAGTTTTCCAGTAGTTAATATTTTCTAGATCACTCACTTTCTTTTGATCAGTTATATTTATAACTCTCTATAATTATTTACATATTTCTTAAATTGAAAAATAATCGCCCCTCAACATTGTTTTCTAATTTGGAAACCTAGTTAATATTTAATTTATATATTTTTTTTTTCAACATTCACTATTTAGTGGTGTTTTATAATCAATTTTTATTATGTGAATTTTTATGAAGGATTCATTAGATGTTAATCCATTGATGACTGCAATAGATTTTGTGGAAAAATTCATTTAAAAAGGGATAGTAAGTAACTGTATCATATTCATTCTAATATGTTTTTAAATATATTTAATCATTTTTATATTTTAGTCATATATATTTTATTCTTTATTTACATGAAAACTATGTTTAAATGGAAGGGATCATGTTATTAAAAATATTATTTTTTAATATGGAAGATATCACCAACATATTGGAATAGAAATTATGAATAAAAATAAATAATGGTTGAAAATATGGTTTATGTATGTATATATAATGAATTATTTCGTAAAAAATAATTAGAAATCAAAATAAAAACATATATAAAATAAAAGGAGATGTTTATCTGAATGATTTTTTGTAATGCCTAAGTGTGTTTACATCAATAAATTAAAAATAGATTCAGAGAAATATATTAATTAAATATATATATTATATATTCAATGTAACATTTAATATTCATATTATATGTTTTATAGACAATATATACAATTATATCAAATTTAACTCTTAAAATTGTAATTTATTTTCCTTATAAAAACATGTTTTGTCACATTTTTATGGCGCACTAACATTAAAAAATTATTTTATATTTTAATTAAATTTATTAAACTAAATGAAATTTATTTTAAATAATTATATAGAAAAATTATTAGGGATATTTTTGGTGATTTTTCTAGAAATTTTCATTTTATGATGAATAGTAGAAAATAATGAATTTTATTTAGAAATTATCATTTTTCCTAAATTATTTAAAAGGTTTGTAATGTATTAGCTTTTAAATATATATTTTGTTTAATTACATATATATTAATCCAATTTATTTCCTTTTAATCAATTTCAAATTGAATTTGGATGTAAAAATGTTTTCGTCTATTTAACATTTTCATATTAAAAATCCCCTTTATCAACATCTTTGTAGGATAATCTCAAAATTATTATTTCCTCTTATGTGAATTTAATTTTTAGAGACAGATTACATACCTTAAATTTGAATAATTTAAAATTTATATTGTTTTAATCTAATTTGTATACTTAATTAATAGTGAAATCAATAAAAAAAAATTTACATTGTTACGGTTAAAATTGATTTACCATGGGTTTAAACAATGAATATATGGTCTAAAATAACCTACCAACATTTATATAAAAACTTTGGATGACATATCTATACCCTCTTCATCATATAATCTATTTTTATATTTTTATTCGATTATTTTTCATGAAGTTTACCTATATAATATATTCAATAAAGAAAAATTCATAAAAGAAGCATTCCATTAATTTAATTTATATAAATAATTGGGTTATAGAAAGATACTATATATTTAAATTCATAAGAATCTTTTTGAAATATGAGTGATTTTATTTTATCAAATTTTTTTTAGATGAAATAATTTCATAAAATCCGTAAGAAACATAAACATAGTAATTATTTTGTTAACATTTAAATATTACAAATTATAGTTGAAATATAAAAAGTTAATTGACCTGAATAAATTATTTTGTTAAATTATTATTAGGTGAAAATATAAATATAAAATGGTTTGAATAAAAATAGATTCAAATTCCATAATTTTCTTGATATTTTTTATATTATAATATAATTAATAACGTCAAAATAGACAATAATGTTATGTTATGATAAATCTTATTTTATTAAATGATATAAAATTACCCTAAATAATAATTAAACCAATTTATTTTTAAATGATGATAAATATAAAAATATTTTCCATTCATGTAATGGTTATTAATTTATATTTTTTATGGAGGACTATATATATCATAGACATTGTTTGAGCGGTTAGGGTTAAAATGGTGTTTTTTTCAAATTACATGCACCTATGGTATAATTAAATTTCAACATACATAAAATTGTTATATTGAAATTTGTAATTTTTATTTAGAATTAGTGAGTAAATATTATCTAGTATGTTTTATTTTATTTTAATAGTTTTGAATAAATTACTTATTTAAAAGGGACTTTTTACCATGGTGATAAACAAAAATAGTAAAAATAAGGAAACACATATGTTATGGAAGATAATGTTTAAAACATGTGTTAAATTATGGTTGTTTATTATGGATAGATTTTATAAACCCTGAAAATAATTATTTATAAAATTTGAATCAACTTGAGGTAATATTGACCTCCAGATAATGAATACTTTTGGGAATTTAAAAAAAGGCCACTCCTCCTCAACTATAAAAGAGAATTCAATCCCCCCACATCATCATACCTAAAAATATATTTGAATCAATAAAACCATTCCAAAATAACTTCAAAAATTCACGAATCTCATTATATTATCCTTAGTTTTGGATTATGTTCATCTCAATGTGGTTTTTGTGGAAACCTGAGAAGGATACATAGAGAAGAGGTAACGTTCACCAAAAACCATTTTTTTGTTTCTTACTCAACCCTCTTAAATTATTATAATTATAAAACTCTGACATAATAACCCCAATATCATGAATATAATTATTTAATGTTATATTAACTTCATTTCCAACAACTATATACAATTCCAACAAATGGGATATGAAATCATCATTCACTTGTACATCAGACTACCAACTCTTGAACCAATGGAATTATATTTACATTACAACCTATAAAGTCTAGTCATAATGATATATATTTTTTATATATGATATATATTAATTTTAAATATTTTGGATTTTTAAAAACACATACGTTTATACACTCTACATTGTGGGAATATGATAACATCGCTAGTATGTGCGGAGGACTACTGCCTCGCTATGTGATGTGACATATTCACCCTTTTCCTTTAATGTATTAATGATGGGTTTGAAAAAAATATTATATATATATATATATATGATATAAACATGATTATTTAATGATAATATATATAATTTAAATTTCATTCTTTGATTATGAAAAAAATGGAATCAACCTTCATGCATAGGTATGGCATATAGTCTCCATGAATGGTGTATTTAACTTCATGTCACAAAATTTTCTAGATTACTCTAAATTCATATATACATAATATATATTAAATATATATATTATGTTTTATATTCTATATATCATTGAAAAATGATAAATTTAATTAGAAAAAATAATATGTCAAAAATATACACAAAAATTGATCTGTTATTGTCTGAAATAAGACTTTAACATGGAATTTTTAATAAAAATGTAATCAATAAGAAAAAAGTAAATAATATAGGGTATTAAATATATGAATATGGTTTTGTAATATATTTATAATAAATATATATTTATTATTATTAATCCAGACAAGATTTTTTATTTTATTCAAATTAATAGGTTGACGATCCTACAAAATGTGGGGTTTAAAATATTGACGTCCAGGAGCATCAATGTGAACAAATTTGGTGCCTTCTATTTGAACAAACCAAGGAATAGAAAAAAAGACTATCCTTTGTATAATATTTAGAACCATGTAAATCTACCAAAATATTACCCTCCCACCTGTTATGAAGGATAAACATGTGACTATTTAAATTCCACTTTCACCTTCTAATCAAATAATTAATACTCCTAAGAATAGTATTTTTTCATATATATCCTTGAAATGTATATGTGATTCAACCCCATCCTCTTGGATACTAATATTTCTTTTTATAGGAAGAATAAAACATATATATTAATGGAATGTGAATCCACTTGATGGGAGTCCACATACCCAAAGAAAACCGAGAAAGCCATCATCATGGACATGAGAGGATATGTGACAACTCAAAATCCACGCATTGAACCCATCCAGCATGACCCATCAGAATTAATCTCAAACCCCAAGTGGGGTGGCTTCCACTTATTCTACTGACCCAGAGCTGAGTTGTTACAAATAGTTGAGGGAGTTGAGGGCCTAATAGCCATGAGAGAAGAACCATTGTCCAAATCCATACACAACCTTTCAAATAACATTAGAAACAATATGGTTTTATAGAGAATGATATTACTGGACAGTATTAGGGAATGATGTGTCACTGAATTCCTAGATGTCCAAAGGGCTCAAAATCCTTTAGTAAAGCACAACACCCTAGCCTTCCATTCAGAATATGGTTTGTCTTCTCCAAGGATCGAGATTTATAAAAAATACTCAAATGAATCCATGCCAACAGTACACACCCTGAACAAGATAAGAATCCCCAAAACATTTTTTCCCACTAACTATAAAAAAATAAATAAATCACTGAATCTTATTTTGTCTTCCAAAAACAATAACATTTTGATTCCAAAATAATCCATCCCCAATATATTTTTTCTTTTGTATGCAAAACATTGTTCCATAAAGGCCATATTTGATGGTAGTACTTCAATGGAATCTCTTTGCACCATAGAAACTCTCCCTAAGGATCTTGAAGAGAAGGAACTAGATGAATATTGATAAACTCAATAATATTAATAGTTCCTCCAACTAATCATGTGAATACACATTATCCATGTTCATTATTCAACACTATGATATAAAAATTCATCTCAGATTAAAATATAATGTGGACTTGATGAGGATAGGGTACACAATTTATTATTTGAAGATGACTGTTGTAGAAGGAAATTATAGAAAACCCAAAACCAACCTGGACCAATTCTAATTCCAATATATCACATCTCTATTTAAAATAATCCACCGCTAATGGTGCTGAAGGGAAGGGATAAAAGTCTGGACCAACATATAGTCATTTAAAGCCTTAAGTTTGGAAAGTCTCCCATCAATACCATAATTCTGCTACATATATTTTCCCCAATAATATTTCCCCTCAAAAATCCACCGAAAATGTATAGATTTAGTAATGTGATCAACAATAACCAATATTTCATCATTCTTTCTTGGAGACTTTTGAAATCTTGTGAAAATTTTCATGGTAAGATCATACCATTTTTATATAAGAATTGGTATATGTTTCTTAAATCCTATAGGATATTTTCTCTTTTTTACATATTGAAAACCCAAACATACTGATATAAAATCATTAATTTTCTGATTCATATTATCCCACCAAAAATGTTCCTTCAAATCTCTATACACCTTTGTGCTACAAGGGTGTATAGATAAATTAATGTAATGATCATCATATAATAATTAAACATTATTATTAGGTATATATGGAACATATAACCTCTTTCTATTTTCTATAATTATGAATTCATATATAATTTATTCTAATCTCCCATCATTCACGAATTTAATTTAATTTTAAAAATTCTCATCAACAGGATGAGAAATTTTTGTCCTTTCTTATAAATATGGTTTGTAAATCATTTAAAAAATGAGTGATGTTTACCTTCCCTTAATAATTCCCAAAGACATATCTGCTGAATACATGAACATATGATCCCTATCAATCCTCATTTTGTTCAGGATTCCATGATTTTATGGGTCAATACATCCAATGCCTTATTTACCCTCCATAGGATGTAGTGTATTGAAAATCATAATCCTTTAGTATATAGATCCATCATCTTTGCATCATGTTTAGTTATTTTAGTGAATATATGTATTTAAAACACTTGTGATCCATATTTGTCTCGTATTTCTCACCATAAAGATAATGTATCTATATCTTTAAATAAATGATTACAAATTCAAACTCAATATCATGGGTTAGATAGCTTTTTTCATGAGTATTTAACTACCTTGATGCATACACTAGTGCAGAAAACATTTTTAACGTCAGCATTTTTTACGTTGGTTATATATAATCGATGTGAAAATATGTGATACATGGTTTTTTACATAGGTTATCTTATAACCAACGTAAAAAATGGTGAGAGTAAATTTTTTACATCAGATATTTTAATAACGAACGTCAAAAATCCCGCACGTTCGTTTTTGACGTCGGTTATAAATTAATGGATGTAAAAAACCAAAGCGTGAGGTTTTTTTACATCGGTTATTTTATAACTGACGTAAAAAACATGGTATCTATGAATTTTATACCTTGGCTATAAAATAACCAACGTAAAAAAGGCAGCATCTAAGGCCTTTTTGACGTCGGTTATTTGATAACCGACGTAACAAACCAACATGCAGAATTTTTTACGTCAGTTATATTATAACTGATGTAAAAACCTGACACCCAGCATTTTTTATGTCGGTTATAAAATAACCGATGTAAAAACTCTGGTTTTTGATATGTTTTTACGTCGGTTATAGGATAACTGATGTAAAAAACCAACTCGGGGCTTTTTTTACGTTGGTTATTTTATATCCGACGTAAAAAAAGTTATATCTGATACATTTAAAACATCGGTTATTATAATAACTGACCTTATAAATGTAATAAAAATAGTTTATAAGGACAGTTATTAAATAACTGACGTTATAAAACATTTAAAAAATTAACACGCCCCGTGGATTGTCATTTACGATTTTTCGATCGACAGACCGGCGACTTGTCTCTCTCGCGTAGAAAACCCTAATCAACATTTGATCTCATTTTGTTAAACTCATTTTTCCATAATCATTTATCATCTTTACTCTCCTTAGATTTATCATCTCCAATCGCAACACTCAGGTAAGCCTCCCACGAATTTATTTCATTCGTTTTCTTTCTCGGATAGTCTATATTTATGTTTTGCGATTTTTTTGTTTAAACTAGGTAAGATTCTTCGATTTTGAACCCTCTTACCTCGGTTTTCCATCATCATCTTCTTTATTATCACCAGATATATTAGATTGACTCACAATATTCACGTAATCCTCACCTACTTCTATTTCGTTTGTTTTTTTTTCACGGATGCCCGACATTGATGGTAATTTTGGTTTTCATTGACAACTAATGATCTCATTCACCTATATTACTGCAATTTATTTGTAAATCATTGTGATAAACCCATTCCTTATACTAGTGTGATTTATTTTATAAGTATATATGGTTTTTCATGGTGGAATGTTTGTTTTGGATCATTGGTTGTTTCTATTTTGGGTATCACTTTTTTTTGTTTCATAATCTATTTACTTCGCTTATTTTTGTGGACTAATATTAGTCTTCATATGCTATTAAAACCTAATTCATTTCACAATAGAGAATTTTAGACTATTAGGAGATATAGTTCATGGTTCTCATTTTGAATAATGGAATGATACCAAAACTAGTAGCTTGAGGTTAAAAGACCATGGTTCTGGGGGGGCTTTCAAGAGGGTTGGTGGCTGTCCAGGAGTTTAGGGGCTATCTAGAGGGTTGGGGGTTGTCTAGGGTGTCCATGGAGGTGGGGGAAGTCTATGGGTGTGGGGGTCCAATGGGGTGGGGGTGTTGAAGGGGGTGGGGGCTGTCCAAGGGGGTGGGTGGGTGGGGGCTGTTCAGAGGGTTTGTGGGGTTATCCGGGGGTGGGGGCTGTCCAGAGGGTTGGGGGTGTCCAGGGGGAGTCCAAGGGGGTAGTGGGTGGGGGTGCTGTCTAGGAGGGGTGGGGGTGCTGTCTATTGGGGTGGGGGCTGTCCAGGGGGTGGGGGTTGTCCAAGGGGGTGGGGATGGTGTTCAGAGGGTTCGGGGGGTTGTCCAGAGGGTTGGGAGGTGTCCAAGGGGGTGGGGGTGTCAAAGGGGGTGGGGGTTGTCCAAAGGGTGGGTGGGTGGGGGCTATCTATTGGCTGGGGGCCTGGCCAGAGGGTTTGGGGGGTTATCCGAGGGTGGGGGCTGTCCAGAGGGTTGGGGCATGTCCAGGGGGTGTCCAAGGGGGTAGGGGTGGGGTGGAGTCTAGGAGGGGTGGGGGTGCTGTCTAGAGGGGTGGGGCTGTCCAGGGGGTGGGGGGCTTTCCAGGGGGTTGGGGGGCTGTCCAGAGGGGGCAGGGTGGGGGTGGTCTTCAGGAGGGGTGGGGGTGCTGTCCATGGGGTGAGGGGCTGTTCAGAGGGGTGGGGGTTGTCCAAGGGGGTGGTGGTGTCCAGGGGGTGTTCAAGGGGGTGGGGATGGTGTTAAGAGGGTTCAGGGGGTTTTCCAGAGGGTTGGGAGGTGTCCAAGGTGTCCATAAAGGTGTGGGGGGGGGGGTAGTCCAGGGGTGTGGGGGGGTCCAAGGGGGTAGGGTGTCTAAGGGGGTGGGGGTTGTCCAAGGAGTGGGTGGGTGGGGGCTGTCCAAGGGGGTGGGGCTTGGCCAGAGGGTTTGGGGGGTTGTCCGGGGGGTGGGGGTTGTCCAGAGGGTTGGGGGCTATCCATGGGGGTGTCCAAGGGGGTAGGGGTGGGGGTGGAGTCCAGGAGGGGTGGGGGTGTAGTCTAGAGGGGTGGGGCTGTCCAGGGGGTGGGGGTTGTCCAGAGGGTTGGGGGGCTATCCAGAGGGGGTAGAGGTGGGGGTGTTGTCTAGAGGGGTGGGTTTGACAACCGGGTCCCAGTGACAGCACAACCACCCTGCCTTAACATGGTCGTCAGGTCCTGGCCCACTCTGTACCACCAGTTGCCCCGTAGACACGTGGGGCCCACCCTAGGGGTGGGTGTGGTCTTCAGGAGGAGTGAGGGTGCTGTCTAGAGGGGTGGGTGTGACAACCGGGACCCAGTGATAGCACAACCACCTCGCCTTAACATGGTCATCGGGTCCTGTCCCACTAGGTACCACCAGTTGCCTAGTAGACACGTGGGGCCCACCCTAGGGTCCACCCACATGCCTGAACGGGTCATCTGACTAATGACTGTCTAGAGGGTTGGGGGCTATCCATGGGGGTGTCCAAGGGGGTAGGGGTGGGGGTGGAGTCCAGGAGGGGTGGGGGTGCAGTCTAGAAGGGTGGGGCTGCCCAGGGGGTGGGGGGTTGTCCAGAGGGTTGGGGGGTTGTCCAGAGGGGGTAAGGGTGGGGGTGTTTTCTAGAGGGGTGGGTCTGACAACCGGGTCCCAGTGGCAGCACAACCACCCCGCCTTAACATGGTCGTCAGGTCCTGGCCCACTCGGTACCACCAGTTGCCCCGTAGACACATGGGGCCCACCCAAGGGGTGGGTGTGGTCTTCAGGAGCAATGGGGGTGCTTTCTAGAGGGGTGGGTGTGACAACCTAGACCCAGTGATAGCACAACCACCTCCACTTAATATGGTCATCGGGTCCTGGCCCACTAGGTACCACCAGTTGCCCAGTAGACACGTGGGGCCCACCCTAGGGTCCACCCACATGCCTGAACGGGTCATCTAACTAATGATTGTCCCCACAGGCCAACACTTCTCCTTTCCAGTGTGCTTTTTCCTCACTCACACACACCCTGGGAAACTTTCCAGAAGGTCACCCATCCTGATCACTACTCCAGGACAAGCACGCTTAACTGTGGAGTTCTAATCAGACAGGATCCCGAAAATGAAGGTGCACCTTGTTGACATGAGTCATATCATTTAGTCATTTAACCCTTTATCATTTGGGGATGTTACAATCACCCCCCCCCCCCCCCCCCCCTAGAGAACAACGTCCTCGTTTTGGGCCCTACATCTCAACTCAGGCAGTGCACCGCACTTAAGGCTGGGATCCTACTCTGATACCAAATATGAAAACCGGGTCCTGGTGATAGCACAACCACCTCGCCTTAACAAGGTCGTCAGGTCCTAGCCCACTAGGTACCACCAATTTCCCCTGCAGAAACGTGGGGCCCACCCTACGGTCCACCCACATGCCTGAACGGGTCATCTGACTAATGACAATCCTCAGAGGCCAACACATGTCCTTTCCAGTGTGTTTTCTCCTCACTCACACACACCCTAGGAAACTTCCCAGAAGGTCACACATCCTTGTCACTACTCCAAGCCAAGCACGCTTAATTGTGGAATTCTAATCAGATGGGCTCCCAAAAAACAAGGTGCACCTTATTGACATGAGTCATATCATTTAGTCATTTAACCCTTTATCATTTGGGGATGTTACAGTGGGGGTGTTGTCTAGAGGGGTGGGGGCTGTCTAGGGGCTGGGGGCTATCTAGAGGGGTGGGGGTTGTCCAAGGGGGTGGTGGTGTCCATGGTGTGTCCAAGGGGATGGGGTGCTGTTCAGAGGGTTCATGGGGATATCCAGAGGGTTGGGGGTGTCCAGGGTGTCCATGGAGGTGGGGGTGGGGGCAGTCCAGGGGTGTGGGGGGTCCAAGGGAGTGGGGGGTCTAAGGGAGTGGGGGGCTATCCAAGGGGGTGGGGGTGGTCTTTAGGAGGGGTGGTGGTGCTATCTAGAGGGGTGGAGGTGATGTCTAGAGTGGTGGGGGCTGTCCAGGGGGTGGGGGTTATCCAGAGGGGTGGGGGATGTCCATGGGGGTGGTGGTGTCCAGGGTGTGTCCAAGGGGATGGGGGTAGTGTTCATAGGGTTTGGGGGATGTCCAGAGGGTTGGGGGTGTCAAGGGTGTCCAGGGTGTTCATGGAGGTGGGGGCAGTCCAGGGGTGTGGGGGGGGGTCTAAGGTGGTGGGGGTGTCTAAGGGGGTGGGGTTGTCCAAGGGGGTGGGGGCCTGTCCAGAGGGTTTGGGGGTTGTTCGGGGGGGCTGTCCAGGGAGTTGGTGGTGTCCAGGGGGTTTTCCAAGATGGTAAGAGGTGGGTGGTGGTGTCCAGGAGGGGTGGGGGCTATCCAAGGATGTGGTGGTGTCTAGGGGTGTCCAATGGGGTGGGAGATAAGTGTCGTTTGGGATTGACTACTGCATCATGGTTTGTGAGATTATGAGATGATGATTGTATTGTTTCATGGATATTAGTGTTGCAATATGATTCTATTTGGTTATATATATTTTGACCAGTCATCGACTATGAGAAAATTATGGGATATGGGGGAGACCATGTCGTCGTTTTAAATATGTGTAGTTATCCTGACCTCATTGTGACGTGGTGATTGTATTTACATTATGATTTTCTCTATATGAGTTTTTATTTTAAATTTGATTTGATTCTCAGGTCAACTCCATTTTCTCCAATTTTCTATCAACCATTGGAGGCCACATGGTTTTCTTTGATTCCATTCAATTTAAAACTATTATATCTAACTATATTTTCTTTTTAAAATCATATTCAAGCATATTTTTTTAAATACGCATATATATTTTTTATATTTCAAAAAAAATTACATTCAAATTATGATTTTTCTCAAATAACCATATATTTGTCTGATCTTAAAAAGATTTATAATTTTGATATTTGTAATAGGTAATAATGTTTTGAAGTTGGATTACGACACATTGAATGAGAAATGAATATGAGGAAGGTGTTGATTTATTTTTGGAATTTTCTAAACAAAATGTTCCAAGTAGTGACATTCTGTTCTGTCCATGCCTGAAATGTTTGAATATGTAGAAGTTAAAAAGTAGAGAGATAAAATATCATCTGATTTGTCATGGTTTTAATCTGAGTAACAACCCTTGGATTTGGAATGGTGAAACTGGATGGAATGTCACTAATGATGATGATTTTCTAGATGGTAACTCTGATGTAATTGAAGAAATGATTCGGGATATAGTAGCAGAACAAATTGAGATAGATCCGACAGTTGTACGTCTATATGCTGATGCTGAAAACCCATTATATCATGGATGTACAGATTTTACAGTTTTGTCGGCAGTGTTAAGATTGATTAACCTGAAGGCGAAACATGGATGGAGTGACAGAAGTTTTATAGAGATGCTATAATTGATGAAAGACATTCTTCCAAAAGATAACGATCTTCCAGATTCACATTATAAGGATAAGAAAATATTTTACCCAATGGTATTGGGATACAAGAAAATACATACCTGTCCGAATAACTCTATTATATATAGGAAGGAATATGAATTTCTGTCAGAGTGTCCTAAATATGGGACATCACGGTATAAGATGAAAGAAAAATCATAGGCTGATGTAGAGATTACAAAGATCCCTTCAAAGGTATTTTGGTATCTTCCTATAATTCATCATTTAAAATGTTTATTTTCTAATTCACATGATGCAAAAAGGTTAAGATGGCATGTTGATGAGCGGTTATGTGATGGAAAAATACGCCATCTAGCTGATTGTCCACAATGGAAGAAAATTGATGAGCAGTATTCTAAATTTGGAAATGAAATTAGAAATCTCAGACTAGGTTGGTGCACAGATAGAATGAATCCATACCGAACCCTCAGTAGCACACATAGTTCATGGCCTGTTTTATTGGTAATTTACAACCTCTCTCCCGAAGTTTGTATAAAGCGCAAATATGTCATGTTGGGTATAATGATCTCTGGTCTGAAGCAACCCGACAATGATATTGATTTTACTTGTCACCGGTTATGGATGATATGAAACTTTAATGGGATGATGGTATTAGGGTGTATGATTCTTATAAAATGGAATATTTTCAACTATATGTAGTGATTTTGTTCACTATAAATGACTTCTCTGCATATGGAAATTTGTCTGGATACTGTGTTAAAGGGCATAAAGCATGTCCAATTTTCGAAAAAATGACGTCATAATGTCAATGGAATCGTGGGAGGAAAACAGTGTACATGGGTCATTGAAAGTTTTCTCCTATGGATCACCCTTATAGAAGACTAGAAAATTAATTCAATGGATCACAAGAAATTGTTATTGCTCCAAAACCTTTATCCCCTGATCTGTATTTTGAGAGGGTGAAAAGCCTTGATGTGACATTGGGAAAGACACAAAAATCTGGTAATGATAGACATATTTGGAAGAAAAGGTAAATATTTTTTTAGCTACCATATTGGAGATATCATGAAGTTAAACATAATATTGATGTTATGCATGTGGAGAAGAATATATGTGATTGTTTGATTGGAACATTGTTAGTTATTAAAGGAATGACAAAAGATGGGTTGAATGCATGATTATACTTACTATCAATGGGAATATGTTTGGAGTTAGGTCCCACTCCTAAAGGAAGATGAACATTTCCTCCCCTAGCTTGTCATACATTATCGAAGAGGGAGAAAATTAGCTTTTGTCAATGTCTTCATGATATCAAAGTGCCTCAATGTTATTCTTCAAGTGTAAAAAATTTTGTCTCATTGAAGGAAATGAAGTTTATATGTATGAAATCACATGATTGTCACGTCATGATGCAAAAAATTCTACCAGTTGCATTACGTGGAATATTTCCCATCCATGTCAGAAAGACTATAATTAAGTTGTGTTATTTTTTCAATTCAATTTTTAATAAGGTGATTGATGTGAATGATGTGAACATTTTGTAAAAGGATTCAATTTTTATACTTTTTCAATTGGAAATGTATTTTCCTCCAACATTTTTTGATAAAATAGTGCATTTAATGATTCATCTGGTTCGAGAAATAAAGCTTTGTGGACCTGTATATCTTCATTGGATGTATCCTTTTGAAAGTTATATGAAAATATTGAAGGGGTATGTTAAGAATCCATATTGACCTGAATCCTACATTATTGAGAAGTATATTTCTGAGGAGGTTGCAGAGTTTTGTACGAGATACTTGGATGTGGCGCAGAACATAGGTTTTCCTCAATCTCACCATGAACGACATAATAATGACGGAAATGGGATTTGTGGATTGAAAGTCAAATCATTGTTAGCTGAAAAGATGAAGAAGTTAGAATCCTAAATCTTGAATAACATAGTTGATGCTCACTCATATATCACATTGCATATTAATGAGTTGAAACAATGTCATCCAAAGAAGACAGAAATGTGGATTTTGAATGATCACAACATAACATTTTTATCGTTGTTTAAAAAGAGATTTCTTGGTAGATCAGATGTATCAGAGACATTAAAATGTATAGTGGGTGGTCCATGTTTAAATGTTATAAAATGGTTCAATTATGACATTAATGGCTATAAATTTCATATGAAAGATCATGAAAACAGAAGTGCAGTTCAGAATAGTGGTGTATTGGTGTTTGTGGAGGCAATGCATTTTTCGAGTGCTAAGGACAAAAACTCAATTTCTGCATGAAGTGCATATTATGGAGCGATTGAAGATATATGGGAGGTTGATTACGTTAAAATTAAAGTTCATGTTTTTAAATGTAAATGGTTTATCGATAACATCAATGTCAGATACAATGAATTTGGAATGACACTTGTTAATCTGAATAGATTGGAAGACACAGCTGATTCTTTTATAATGGAAACACATGCAAAACAAATTTTCTATGTAGTAGATCAATCCGATATGTAGTGGGATGTTGTTTTACAAGGGAAAAATAATATGTTGGTGAGGAGGAACATGATGATGATGCTGATTTATGTGAGATCCCTACTTCCTTGGAAAGATTAACAGAATATAATGATGATCATGTTGAAGAAAGGGTTTGTGCCATAAGGAACAATCACGGCGAAGGAATTTGGGAAAAAAATCCATTTGTACATTCTTAAAATTACAGGCAATATATGTTTATTTCTTGTTTACATTTATTTTTTTCATAAAATGTTATATATTGTATGTTTTGTCTTTATTAAAAAATGTATTAAAACAAAATAAGTATAAGTTTTTATTTGTTTTAAGTTTTCTTAGTTTAATTTATCATGTTTACCATTACATTAATTATATATCTATTATATTTGTTCAGTGAAAATTACATTACCATGTTTACTAGGTTTACCATGTTTACCATCTTTACCATGTTTACCATCTCTACCATTGCTTAACATGCTTACCATATTAACAATGTCTACTATTACATAACTTAGTCCAATTTTCTATTTTCTGATTATAGTAGTATTAAAATATTTGAATTTGTATATTTGTAAACTAATGTTTGTTTTTTTGATTTGAAGTATAATGATAGATCATTCAGTTGATCAACCACATGATTCTGGAGAAGATCATATTGGTCATACCTCTAGGGAGGAACATTCACATGCTCCTCTTTATGTTCCCCAATCTTCCTCATGCGTTCCTATTACGACAAAGAGTTCAACAGTTGGTAAACGTGGGTACACACGTTTACCAAAATTAGCACTTTCCCATACGCAAAATCAGAGGATACTCGTTGATTTTGATGATGATAATATTCCTAGAGGTCCAAATGCAAAATATTTTAAGATTTTTGTATCCACTCAGGCTAAGAGCAATGTAAGAATTTTGTATGATGACTGAAGAAGTGTGGATAAAGCGATAATCTCTCAGTTGTGGGAGACAATTTTGGCAAAATCTTTTTCTATTGTTTGACTATTTTTTAAATGTTTCTAGTATATATAATATGTTTAAACTCTTCTTTATCAGATGACATTTGATATTTATGACACTAGTGGAGTCCTGAAGAAATTCTTATCGATGGCTGCCAGGAGATGGAGGGATTTCAAATCAACCCTCCCATATGATTTCATTTTTTTTCATAGGAGTCATTACAATTCATGTCGTATATATCCTTTTACAGATGAAGACAGATGGAGACAGTTTGTTAAAAGTAGAAGAAAAGAGTCATTTTTGGTAAGGGCAATGTAAAATTTTATATGATTTCTTATATAAATGATCTTATTAATGTTTTGTAAATGATTTCTTATTTCTAATTTACAGTAAACAAGGAAAGCTCATCAGGATATCCAATCTAAAAATGTATACCTTCATAGTTTATCTCGGGGAGGGTATTCATTTTTGGACGAACAAATAATAGTGGGAAAATTTTAAAAACTAAGAGCTGAGTCTTCAAGATCTGTAGAGGTGGCCCCTCTATCCCCTCTATCTAGATATGAAAAATATAAGAGATCTCGGATGGGAAAAAAGGGAAATATCTTTCGAAAGAATCAAGAATCGTAGCTGAGTGGACTGTAAGATATCTATTTTATTTATTTAAGTTAACTATTTTCTTCATATCATTTCAATCATTACAGAAATGTTCAATTAATTAATACAGGACTCTCTTGAGGAGAAGAGCTCACAGGGGAAATTTATAGCTACTAGGATGCAAGATATTTTATCTGTAGCATTGGGAAAGCCCAAACATCCTGGTCGTGTAAGAGGATATCTGACAGGTGTATTGGTAAGAAAAGTGTTGCCACGTTCTTCAACTTATAATATTGGGGGTTTTTATAAAAAATTGAATCCTTGGAGGCTGAGGTTTATAATATTAATTCGATGATGGAGGAAAATATTAGAGTGTCGGTACATTCTATGATTACAAATATGCAAAGACAATTTCAGATTGCAGCTCCCACTCCTCCACCTCCCCCTGCAGACCCCATTATTTATCCTCCACCTCCGCCAGTAGCTCCCACTCCCCCACCTTAGCCTGCGGACCCCATTTTTTATCCTACTCCTCCACCACAACTTCCTAATTATTTTGATTTTTATGTTGATGATCCTCAACATCATATAGTTGCATATGGGTTGGTACATTTTATAAGAGACACAATTTATCATCAACAATTAGAGGTAGAGAATCAGAGGGTCACTGTACAGGATATTATAGATAGATTAACTCGAGTACTATTCCCTACAGATGAGGTGACAACAGTTGGACATAGTATCAGCCATTTTTTAATTTGACCATCCAGACTTCTTCGACTCATTACCATAGAGTTATGAATGTTATATCTTTTCTTTTATTTTTTTTATTAAATTTGTTCTATCATTTGAAAACTAATATATTTTTCTATTTATTTTTACAGGAATAATTCAAAGGTAAAGAAATATTGTATAGACAACAACAAAGACAAATGGATATGACATCAGATACAGATTATAGTAGTCTTGATAGATTTTCAAGATATTCAAATTTGTTGGCGGTCATTATGAGTTTCCAAGGGAAGCGCATGTTTTTGGATGTGCAATAATAGTGGGGATTGTGAAAACTAATATCATGGAGCTTGTTACTAGAGATAAGTTGGGCATCAATGTGGTGCAAATTTTTTCCATGTAAGTCTTAACACCTTTTCCTACATTATATTTATTAAAAATGTATACTTATGTCTATTTTGTATTAGGTATCTTTATAAAATTTGTGAGAGGAATGAGTTGATAGATGTATGTGGATTCATGGACCCACAATTGATTTCCCCTGAAGCAGGTGCATTGGATGAGGAACAATGTTGCTTTATATTACTGAAAGACTTGAACAGAATATAGTCACACAATATTGGATGATTCCTTTTTGTGATAGGTATGAATCACATCTCTCTCAGAGAGTTCATTAACTTTTAACATAAAAAATCAGTAACCTTAAAATTTTTTATCAGTCATCATGGGATGTTAGGGGTTTTTTTCCTAAGGGAGAAAACACTTTATTGGATACGCTCTATCCATGATGATGTGTGGGAAAGTTTAAGTATATATTGGAAAAGTAAGTTTAAATTTCTCAATAGCTTTATATATTATAATGAATTTTAAATTTACCCCATTCGTATTATTTTCTAACAGGGATGGGTCTACTTTCGAAAAAACACAATGAAAAGGAGTGGAAAGATCAAATATTTAAATGCGAAGGTAAATATCCATTTATAATTTGTACTTTATGATTTATTGTATAAAAATAATAAATTTAATTTACACTCATTCAAACAGAATTGTCATGAACAACAAGGCGTCATTGAATGTGGATATTATATGTTAAAATTTATTTATGAAATAACAACAACTTGGATAGTTGTGAACTTTGACCTGGTAATATTTCCTTTTAAACATTGCCATAATATTTCAGTTTGATTTATTCATTATACACGTTAACTACTATCCTTTTAATTTGTAGCTATTTGATGACCCTCGACCCTATATTGCTGAAGAAATCAAACACTTATAAGGGGAGTGGTCAAATTATTATACAGGTTTGTTTGAATTTAGTTTTTTGTAGTGAAAATTGTAATTTTGAATATTATCATTGTAATTATGTATTTGGTAGTCATTTTGGTTGGATTTTGTCTGTTTTTGAAGTTGACAGTATAAGTTTTGAATGTTATATATGTGAATGTTTAATTTTTATCTACTTCTTGTTTTGGTCTACTTATGATGGTTTTTCTGGAATGGATTATGGTCTTGTGGGGGAGGGTTCTAAGGGTGTGGGGGGTGTTCAGTGGGGTGCGAGGTGTCCAGGTGTGTGGGAGGGTTGTCCGGGTGGGGGTCCTGGGTGTCCATGAGAGTGGGAGGAAGTCTAGGGGTGGGAGAGTTTCCAGGAGGGTGGATGGGCTGTCCAGGGGAGTGGGAGGATGTCCAGGGGGTGTCCAGTGTTGTGGGGGGTGTCCTGTGGGGTGAGGGGGGGTTCCAGGGGTGTTGGAGTGTTGTCAGTGGGGTGGAGGGGGGGTTGTCCAGTGGGGTGGGGGGGGTCCAGGGTGTCCATGGGGATAGGGGGGTTAGTCCAGGGGGTGGGAGGAGGCGATGCCATACCTTGGGGGGCTGAACACTGCTGGAAGGTATTAATCACTTCCCCACATGTGAAACATTTTTAGAGCTCAAGCTTCGCATGTGGGAGTGATGAGTACCTTCCAGTGGCCATGCCCCCTGAAGGGGTGTCAAAGGAGTGTGGGGGGTGTCCAGTGGGGTGTCCAGGAGGGTGGGGTTAGTCCCGGGGGTGGGGGGGCAGTCCAGGGGTGTAGGGGGGTGTCCAGGAGGGTGGGTGCAGTCCCGAGGGTGGGGGAAGTCTAGGGGTGTGGGGGTGTCTAAAAGGGTGGGGTCGTCAGGGGTGTGGGGGGTTGTCCTGGGGGGTGGGGGGGGAAGTCCAAGGGGTGGGGGTGTCCAGGAGGTTGGGGGTTTGTCTAGGGGGTGAGGGTGTCCAGGGCTGTGGTGGGGGCAGTCTAGTGGGGTGAGGGGGTTCTGGTCTATTTTTGGTAACTTTTTGATCTGTTTCAAGGGTGTGAGAGGGCGGTCCAGGGGTGTTGGAGTGATGTTCATGGGGTGAGAGGTATACAGGATGGTGGGGGTTGTCCAGGGGTGTGGGGGGATTTCCAGGGGTGGTGGGGATTTCCAGGGCTTTGGGGGTTTTTTAGGGGGTCGTGGGGCATTCGATGGGTGTGGGGTGTCCAGGGGTGTGGTGGGGGCTGTCCAGTGGGGTGAGGGATTGTCCAGGGGGTGGTGGGCAGTTCAGGAAGGTGGGGGGTTATCCAGGATTTTTGGGGGCTTTCTATGGGGTAGAGGCAGTCCAGGGGTGTGGGGGTGTCCAGGGGTGTCGGGGGCTGTCCAGGGGGTGGTCGGGAAGTCCAGGGGTGGGGGTGGTGTCCAGAGGTGGGGGTTGTCCAGGGGTGTTGGGGGATGTCTCGGGGGCGGGGGAATTCCTGGGGTGTGGGGGTTTCCAGGGGTGTAGTGGGGTGTCTAGGGGTGTGGGGGGGGCCGTCTAGTGGGTTGAGGGGGTTCTGGTATGTTTTTGGAAACTTTTTTGGTCTGTTTTAGGGGTGTGGGAGGGCTGTCCAGGGGTGGGGGAGTGTTGTCCAGGGGGTGGGGGTATACAGGTGGCTGGGGGTTGTCTAGGTGGTGGTGGTGATGTCCAGGGGTGTGGGGGTGTCCAGGGGTGTGGTGGGGGCAGTCCAGTCGGGTGAGGAGGTTCTAGTTTGTTTTTTGGTAACATTTTGGTCTGTTTTAGTGGTGTGGGAGGGTTTTCAAGGGGTGTGGTAGTGTTGTCCAGGGGGTGGGTGGGTATACATGAGGGTGGGGGGGTTGTCCAAGGGTGTTTGGGGCTGTCCAGGGGGTCGGCTGGTAGTCCAGGGGTGTGGTGGGGGCTTTCTAGTGGGTTGAGGGGAGTGGGAGGGTTTTCTAGGTGTGTGGGAGTGATGTCTAAGGTGTGGGGGGTTATACATGAGGGTGGGGGTTGTCTCGGGGTGTTTGGGGTTGTCCAGGGGGTCAGGGGCACTCCAGGGGTGTGGTGGGGGCTGTCCAGTGGGGTGAGGGGGGGATGTTCAGGGGGTGGTGGGGGCTGTCCAGTGGGGTAAGTTTTAAATGCTATTAATGTAAATGCTTAATTTTTCTTTGGTTCTTGTTTTCATCTACTTCTATTTTTGTGGAACAAATTCTTGATTTGGTATCTGGTTGTTTCTGGGGAGAGCAAAGGACTGCATTCAATTTTAAAAAAAAATTGGTCTTCCACGTCGTTTATTTTATAATCGACGTGATAAAGGAATGGGTAAGGGTTTATCATGTTAGTTTTTTGAATAACTGGCTTGATAAACACCTGTAGAATGGTTTATCACGTCGGTTATTTAATAACAGACATGATAAACATCCCCCACACTATTTTATCACGTCGTTTATATAATAACCGACTTGATAACCCTCCCCCGGTTTATCACATCGGTTATTATATAACTGACATGATAAATATCTGGGAAATGGTTTATCATGTCGGTTATTATATAACCGATGTGATAAACACCCCCGCACTATATTATCATGTTGGTTATATAATAACCGACATGATAAACCCTCCCCCCTTGTTTTTTCACGTCGGTTAAATAATAACCTATGTGATAAACACCGAGATGTTATGTTTTTGACATCGGTTTTTAAATAACCGATGTAAAAAAACAATATTTATAACATCGTCTGTATTAACGTCGACTAAAAACCGACGAAAAAAATGAAAAATAACTGATGTAAAAAATGTTTTTTTCACTAGTGATATGAAATAACTTTATCATTATATATAAATACACCATCAATTCCATTATACAACGCATTAATATATATCACAAATCCATTATTTTCTCATAGTAGATTCAAAATCATTGCATTCACCAATCTCATTTAAAATTCTATAAAACAGTTTTAATATTCGTTTAAATATATAAACATAACCCCTTTATGAGTAATATTGTTTAAAAGGTTAGCCAATAAATATTTTTTTGAATAAAAATCTAATAGAAACCTGCCAAACCAATGAAACTACTTACGTCGGTAATGTTTGTTGGTGTAGGACATTCTTGGATTGTGTTTTTCTTCATAGGATCATTGAATATTCCATCCTTGTAGACAATATATCCAAGAAAATAAACGTTATGAATCTATAATTCACACTTTATATATTTACCATAATTATTTTCTTCTAAGACTCTCAAGAATAATTCTCAAGTGATTCTCATAGTCTTCATAGCTCTTAGCGTAAACAAAGTTATCATCAAGAAATTCCACAATAAAATTATTATTATATTCATTAAATAATTTATTCATTAGATCCATAAAAATAGAGGGTTCATTAGTAAATACAAATGTAATTAATGTAAACTCATAATGTCTATGCCTCATTTTAAATGTCATATTTAGATTATCTTCTTTTTTTACACATAGTTTATGAAACCTAGAATGAAGGTCAATCTTTGAAAAATATCAATCTCTATGAATTTTATTAAATAACTCGTAAATTTAAGGTAAAAGATACTTGTTATTTATCATAATAGAATTTATTTTCCTATAATTAATGAACAAACTAATAGATCCATCATTATTTGTAACAAAAAGAATATGGGATCCCCAAGGTGAAACACTAGTGTTTATAAATCTCTTATTATCCAACTCCTCAATTTTTTTATTCAATTCTACTAATTCTGCAGTGCTCATTCTATAGGGAGTCTTTGACATAGGCATACATTGGGGATTAAATAAATTGAAAACTTAACCTCATTCTCTTGTAACTTTCTAGGTAATTCTTTCACAAATGCATTAATGTATTCCAATATAATAGGTAGATTATCAATTTAATGGTTACCTTTTATATTCATAGGTTGTGTCTTCTCTTCTTCTATAGGAAGTTCATTTAGAAGATCTACTAGGGGTAGATCTAAACATGACACAAATGATGAAGTCTCTCTAAATATAAATAATCCCACATCACCATAAAAAATCATAATTTCCTTTACTTTTCAATAAATTTAGCATTATATTTTGAAATTTGGTCCATACCAAAGATTATATTAAAATCGACAATAGGTATAATAATTAAGTCATCAAATAGGGAGTATTTATATGTTATAATGGGAAATAACTAACACATCATTGTTTTGGTGAGACTTCAACTAATATTTTTGACTTATAACTCCCTTCATAAGATGCTAGGGAAATATCTAATTTTCTATGAAAACATGGGAGATATAAATAGTGTGAAGATCCAGAATAATATTAAACATTGACTAAATTTTATGGTATGATTAAAGTACCAACCACTATATCTTTAGTAACTTCAACCTTAGTTACTGTCAATGCATAATATTATCATTTCTTCCATGTCCTTTTTAGGGGGAAATTCCATTAACACCTTGTAAAATTATTTTCATAGTTTCCCATATCCTTATATATGATTCATTGAACATTGGTAGCTTCTTTATTTCTATTTTAATCATGATCCTAGTTTCCTTTCTCTCTACACTTGAAGAAAACTCTCATTCCCATCAAGAATGTTCAATGGTATTTCTTTCCACATTTATTACCAGTTGGAAATCTTACCCTTCTCTTATTCCCTTTTATCATATTTCCTTTTCCAAAGTGATCAGTTTCCCTTTTCTTATCTTGGTTTTATTTTAATTCATAAAACTTTTAGAATTATTTCTCTATCTTGATAGCACATGATATTATGTCCTCACATGATGAGAATGTTTGGGAGACTTATTCCCTTCTAGGGATTGGATTTATACCATTAGAGAAATAGTAAATCATACTCTGGATTATGTCTATATTCTATAGAAATCATTTCTAGACATATAATGTTATCTTTATACATAGTAATATTTTAATCATCCTTTTTTCTTAGACTTAATATTTTTCTCTCAATATCTTCTTATTGTTCATGAGGAAAATATTTTTCCAAGAAAAGTTCTTTAAAAAATTTTAAATCCATGAACTCTATTTGCCCCCATCCTATGTGTTTTGAATCAATGAACACCGTTTATTTCCATCCCCTGAGAGACAGTAAATTTCTTTGACAACCATATTCTTTTCATTATATCCAAAAGATAGAACTATATTCTCTAATGAACATATCCTTTTTTAAACTATAAATGGATTCATATTTCTATTGAATAATGGGGTTTTATGATGCATGAACCAGTCTAAAATTATTACACCATATTCTGTATTTTAGGATGATCCATATGATCCATGTTATTAGCCATAACCTAAGTCAGCTACCCCAAAATAGTTACAATATGTTCAACTCCAACTACATATCCAACTCTAACTTCATTATATTTTCCAAAAGATAAATAACTACATAGATTTCATGTATTTATTTGTTTTACATTCCTTTCATTATTCACCATTTCTAAAAAATGGAATACACTGAATTAGATCAAAACATTATAAATCATATTGTATGATTTAAATACAAGTGAAACACTTAACATAAATTGAATATTTACTTATAATTAATATCAAAATCCTAATATTGGTTTCTTCTCAAACATTCTCAAATTCTATCAAATTTTTGTGTTCCCTACTATTTTTTCCCTAAATTTAGTTCTGAATTATTATACTAAAAGTCCTCTAGTACTAGCTATAAATACCTTAAACGTATTATCCCATGTTTAGTGGTTTCCTTTTTATATTGTTACTAGATAAATGTTTTCACACCTAAATGAAAACTATATATATACTTGAATATCTCATTACATTTGGAAAATTAAAATAAAACATAGTAGTTTCTTTGATAACATTGTCATTCTCTTCATTATATCCCTATATATCATTCATAATATATTTCCTAGAATCCATGGGAAATGAAACATAATAAATAGGTGAGATCATATATTTAGTAAGGGTATATGTATAGAAGAAGCTAAATCAAAGTAAATAAAACAAGAATAATATGGTAAAGATAAAAAATAATAAAATATCCCATATATAAAATACCAAAAAACATGGGACTAAATCCATTGATAATAATAACATAAATAATCACGTGGATAATAATAAATAGTTTTATAATGATTTAATGCATAATTCTGTACGTCATAATCTTACTGTAAAGGCCATGGAAAATACAACATACAAAAATAGGTAAGGCATATGCTAAATACAGAAACTATTTTTTCTCATGATACCTAATAATGCATCTACGGGCTTTAGCAGTCACTTCTCATCACTTACTAAGTCCAATTAATTCATTACATGAAAGGGGTTAAACATAATCAATGTAAACATTCTTATTGAAAAACTAACATATGAAATGTTAATAATTTACGCAATAAATAAACATAATCATAAAATATACATATTAATATGGATAATTTAATAAAAATATTACATCCCTAGTAAGGTATAATATTTTCCAAATAATGTTTCCATAGATGAATGTACATTAAAAAGGTAATTGGAATATTTCTTGAGGAACATATCCTTTTCATTTTGAAATAAAGAATTAACAAATATTAAGGAATCCATTTTAATTGAAAGAACCTTGTAAACTTGTAAATTAATCTTCAAAACAATATGTTATCGTGATGGGGGTAAATTCTATTCAAGATGTATAATTATAAAAAACATTCTTTTCACACTTTTTTAAGAAAAGTCAAAAAGTAATTGGTTCAAAAAATGAGAGGATGATTCCTTTTAACCCATTTTATAAAAGTAAAAGATACATAAAAATGAATTTAATAAATAATTTTATAACATTAAAAATATTATTTAAAATATTTTATGGAAAATTTGTCTATATAATAAAAATATGCATGACCAAGTAAAAAGATAGAGGCAGTTTTCCTTTTAAAAATGTGATTTTTTTATCTTGAGATATTAAAGATTGAAAAATTAAAGTAAAACTTCTAATTTCAATAAATAAATATATTAGAATAATATTTTTTTTAAGATATAAATATCAAATAATTTCCCCAGTGGAGACTTTAACATAAACAATCTCAAATAATGATGAGATTGTGAAATAAAACCTTAGCTAAGGTTTGACTTCCTGTATACATCTAAATCTCTTATATAATAAATATATAATTATTTTATATATATATATTATATAACCATAATCATATATATCATACCATATATTATTTACTTATAATCATTTATCACCCACTAATTAACAATTCTTCATTAAAATCGTTTTTTCAAGTAATAACAGCTTCATATTTCATGTATGTTTTGGTTTGGTAGTTTTAATCTTTGTAATTTTATCATGTTTACATACTATAAAGAATTATAATCATTATATAAATATAATATATTTTTATTATATACATATTAATAGTCATACATAAAATTTATAATTAAAAAATTAATTACACCATTCATGGATAGGGTAAGTTGGACGTACACATGAAGGCTCCTGTCATTTTTCAACAGATGGAATAGAAGAAAGGTAAATAATAATTCAACTTTAAAAATTAATTATTATATAATTCATATCATATACATAATATATATCATATATATTCATTAAATACATCTATATTACCATCCAAGTATAATGTACATGAAATACAAATCAGGTCGCTTCGTAGAGGTCGCAGTCCACACGTATACACAAGAGACGTTATTATTTTACAATAGACTGGAAGGTAAGATGGTATATGTGATATTATAATTGAAGAATAATAATTATATAATTATTATAATATAAACACATTAATCCCATCATAATAACTTTCCATGTAATATGGTGGTGGAAAATGAATTGTATTGTTATGTGGTGACAGTAACTCATACGTACGCAGGAGCGATACTTTAACTTAACATTTGATTAGAAAGAGGGTGGATAGTGGTGATTTAATAATCATAATAAAATTTCATTAAATTTGGGATACTGAATTTTCTATTTTATGATAAATACCATATATTTTGAGTGGTAAATAAGAAGTATAAAATAAAGTGACTGATTAAGTCAAATTCATTTTCTTTGAAATAACTACTTAAGATATCCTATTGAAGGTACTAGGGTTGGTCTTTTGGGAATTAAACCACATATATAATGTGAATAAGTAATTTTAAAATATATTTTCTAGGTTATGGTTGACCTATATGGCTCAAAGTGTAGTAATAAAGATGAAGTGTGGGTGTCCTTTTAAAAGGGAGGTTGAGGACACGCATAAAATTTAATAAAATAATAAAATATAATAAACATATTCTTAATAAAAATGATTAAAAATCACCATTAATTAGAATTAAAAGTTCTTATAGTTATTATAAAATCATCTAATGAAATTTATAAATGTTTTGGTTCCATTTTAAACCTCATCTTTTTTATTAATTCCGTCGTTGATTGTTTTTTACCTTAACCATAGTAACAACTATTTTAATCATAAAGGGTTAAGAATGTTACCCTAAATGAAAAATTGAGTCATAAATAGACCATGAATAATGTGTTAAATAATATTTAATTCATGTTTCCATAGATAATATTTTTATTAATTTTAAATCATTAAATAGAATATTATTTATGGTTATATATCATTAATGTCAATTTTGAACTATTCATTTAATTTGACTCCATGAAAAAGATTAAATTAGAATATAATACTTTTACACCTAATTAATATTTTATATTTATCTAAAAATTAATTTACCACTATAACGTACTCAAAAAATATTACTTTTAATATTTTAAAATCATTTTTTATTAATTTAATAAATATTATATTAGCATTGCTCAAGAATTTAAGGTAAATGTTTAGTCCCAAAAAATGATAAATAAATTAATATTATATATATAATTTAATTATTAACAAAATAACCATTATAATTTATTCAAAATATTCTTTTGTATCTATTTGAACACATATTAGATATTTAAAACTAATAGAATGACATTTTGTTACTTTATTTGATTTAAATGTTATATAATTCATTTTCAGGGAAAATTATCTCCTAAAAAATAAATTTTTTACCTAAGGTTATAAGGGTCTAATTAACATTATCCAATAAAAATTTAGATAAAAAATAGTGACCTAACCTATATTAACGTAATTTATCCTTTATTGGTGTTTTAAATTTTACCACGGTTAATATTTATAATGGATAAAAATAATAGGGTCTTATTTACCAAATAAAAACCTCCAATTTAGAAATATAGAATCCATTTTATTAAATCCAACACCTATAAGTAGCAGAAATTAATTTTCAAATAAATGTACAAAAAATGAAGAAACCCACTCTTTAGAAAAATACAGTTTTAAGCATAAAATTGGATTAATTATTATCTCATACATAGAAAAAAAATTATGTGAATGTTAGAACATTTTATTGAATATATAATATATAAATTACAATAAAATCATTCACTAATATTGATTAATTAAATTTATTAACATAAAATTACATTACGTGAATAAAAAAATTATTTAGAAAACATTTTTTTAATTCAAATGATTTTATTTTTTTCTAATCAATTGATAACCCAAGAATTTATTTTACACATGTGTAAACCATGAATTTTTTATATATTATGTAATATTATTCATACTGGCCAATTTAATATCTAGGTTATAATGGTATACTATATTACAGTTTACTTACACTCGGGGTTGCATGTATCACAAGCTATCAAAGAGATTAAATTATTTAAAATTAAATATATCATAAAATCTCAGGGTGTTACAATATCTATTCTCAAACTCTTTAGAATTTCTGGTATATTTTGGTAACCATAGGGGAGACACGTCTTTATATTCTGAATATCACATACGGATAGGCACATATTCCTTTTCCCATCATTTTAGTATATTATCCTTTTTCCTATAGCTACTTAGGAATAATAATATATTATTTCTGTTATTTCATAGTATCACAAACAAATTCATGTGTAGGATAAGGCATAGTATCAATGCTCATATTCTCAATCCAACTGAGGTTCCTTAGTATATTGCAGTAGTCGCCTCAAGATATGTGCATATCCATGTCACAAATATATCAGGTAGCTCGTAGTATACTCCAAATGAAAATTAGGATTGGGCTTATATACCCAATAAAACCAAGGTTTATCAACATATTTTGGTAGCCACATCATGGTACATTTATATCCTTACCAACAGTAGTTAAACCCATATTCCTACTATTACTAAAGAAGGAGCACATCAGTATGACTCAGAGGAGATAAATGAGGGGTAAATATTCTATCTCCATATATAGGATCATCAGTATATTCTGGTGAATAATTAATATGAAGATCATGTGGGAATACATATTCCAAACAATGTTCATTGGTATATTCCAACAATCATGTCAGGAAAGGCTCATATCCCTACTAACAAGATTAAGGCCCATATACTTACTCATGAAGATGAGGTATCAAATTAATACACCTCATATTATATTTATAAGGGGGTATGTTCCCTCTCTTATTCAATATGATCATCGGCATATTATAGAAAGAATGAAATCTGATATTGGGAACATATTCAGGTTTTAATCGAGTTTTATCAATATATTCTGAAATTCATTTTAGGGAAGGATCATAGCCCTACCAATAGCTCAGAAAATTCAATGTATATTTCACTAGTTACACGGAAACAAGTGCATAATCCCATAAATATCAAAGTGGGTCATCATCATATTCTAATTACAACTCTGGGTCTTTCCAAGATAGATCCAGTTCATAATGGTTACCACTAGCTGCAAATAGACCTAATATCATGACATGGAGAATCTAAATAAAACCATTGTTAAGCATCACATACAGATCAATAGAAATATGATATTCCCACTCTAACTAATGATATTATCATTGAGTCCATATAGTTCTTATCACTAGTATCCAAAGGATATATGTAATCTTCATAAGAAATGGGAGCTAATACTTAACATGGAATTCCTCCCTATGATAGTATAGAGTTGGATCAGAGGGACTCCTGCCCTAATGTCCACTATAGAAATCGTCCCCATAGTTATATCTCACCTAGAAAAATATATCCTCCCCTTTTCAAAGATCCATCATATAAATAGGTAATTAAAACATCAGGTTCAATGACATATAGTTCTCATTAAGTATCTAAAAACCATACACAGAAACAAATTTATTTTCAGGACTAGAAACCATCATCTCTTATACCTCTAGGTCATGTGTCTTCATCTTTAAAAAATATTCATTTTTTTCATTTCATATAAAAGAATATTCTTGTAATAATTAAGAAAATATCATGGATATGTGGAAATAGTTGGTCTAGTGGAATACTCTAGTCATATTATATCCCACAACTACCTCCCAATATGAGGTTCCCTATAAAATAAAAGAAGAATGTGCACACTATCTATATCTCAACATTTGGAAAATGCATCACCATATTAAGGAAAAACATATATTCTATAATAGATACATTGATCATATTAATGTTATTGGAAAGATCTTCTACCAGGTTTATTCATCATCCATCTCAATGGAATGATCCCCAAAATATATAAAACAAAATAAGAATCTTAATCATTATTCCCTTGATAGATTAATGACCCCACAATTGAAAATTAAAAATGATTCACTTAGTGTGAACATCAGAGTGTGGGAAGAACATGGATAATTGTACTTTACTCTACACCTAATTCAGTAGATCCCTTTGAGGTAGATATTCTAAAATATTATTTTCTTAAGCTATGAAATGAGACCATAAATTTAATATGCTTATTGGTTGGTTCAAAACCATTATTTTGTTTCTAAATATCAGAAATTACTCACTGGTAGAGAATAAGTCTTTGGAAATTTTCTACATTAGACCTCCAAGAAATTTTAAAAGGCCTCTTGGTTGAACAAATTATGGCCCATAAACTTGGAGAAATATCTTGAATCAATTTTATCACATGAACAATGTATTCTTCACCCCGACCATACACGTGTAAAATAATAACAAATTAAAAATATATCCGTAATAGTAACCTCAGTGACTATAAAAGAACCAATCCCATTCCATATGGTTGGGGTAATTTTCATCATATCTTCATTCAACACTGCCTTTGAGATTATAAAATCCCTAAATAATTTTGAGATAATGGAAGTGGGTAAAATTCAATCTCATCTTGTGGTTCTGGGGGAATTTTTATCAGCACCTTCACTACCACCACCCTTGGGATCATCAAAACCCCATAGGATATAAGAATATGGTATTGGAAGCATGAAAAAAACCCCAACAGGTAAGTATGGGTTCATTTATATCATTACAACATCCCCCACCATGGGATTTAGTTTTTACCAGGATAGGAGAAGCCTCCCAAGAAGCATCTATTGTGTTTTTTTCCAACATGTGGCATATCATCTACATTAGAAAAATTCATGAAAAGAGTCATTTGAAACTCCCTGTAGTTCACTGTACATAAATTACTTCCTAGGGAAAAGGCTACAGGAAACTTCAAACCATGATGGGATCATAAGACCTAAAAACCTTCCAAGAAGGAGAGAGATATTGAGGAATCCAAAATATCCCTCAAAGAGGGGGATGGTATAACTCCATAAAATTAAGAGGAGGATGATGACATGGTTTTGGATGCCTAGTATTCCTTGTTCAATGTCATCAGTACTAATTATATAGATGACAATACTGATCTGGTGGAATGAGATAGAGAGGTTCTAGTCCAACATGAAGTTCACATCAAGTTACATGATGATGGTGTTTGTACTCGAAATTAGAAGAAGTATCAAAAACTATCATCTAAAATAATTCAATTACCCCTAGTGATGTGCATCATCTAAAGATTAGGGGAAACAAGCAGCATCATCTCAAGAATTATTGGAATATATTAATGAACCATTTATTTAGGAGATATTTGGAGGATATAAGGTCGGGACAGTAGAACTAATATAGATAAATAGTGAGATGATAAAAGTTAATATTCATGATGAACACAATAGTGAGATGATCTAGATCCATACCGCCTATTTATTTGACTTTGACAACCATGGGCTATCAGGATTTCCATCCATTAGGACCTTAGGAATCATCACTTCATGCCAAATTCCATAAATCCATGTAAGATATAGTGTTGAAAATCTATCATACAGATTATAACTCAACATTATACTACACCATTATGAAAAAATCATTCATTTGATAAGCCTAAATTTATTGACTATTGAATGAAATTGTCCCTCATATTTTTTTGTCTTCCCTTTTACATTCACTCTTAGGAAATATGGGGCGGTCTCTTAGCCATCTCTTATTTTTCCTTCCAAACATGAATCAAGTGATCTTAGAGGTTCTAATGTATTTTCTTAGGAATAATGATTCAGATAAACCATATCTAAAATAAAATCACTTATGTCCTGGATGTATGAAATTAAACTACACAACAAAAATCTATCACTGATGATGGTTTATTGGTAATTCTATGCTTCTCACACATGAACTGAATCTGTAATTAATAACAAGATATATTTATCTATATTCAAATTTAAATTCCCCCTTACATTGTATATGAGTTGCATCTATGTAGGTGATTTTCATAAAAGAACTACAGGAGTCTTGATTTCTAACATTTTATGATACATAGTGATGACTAGATCCCCTGTCCTATGCCCAACCACAAGATTAATCAATCAATATTTCCACATCCAGAATGTTGTCTTATCATTCATGTTAAGAATCCAAATGGGGTTCATATAAATTCCATATCATGTGGCTTTACACTACTCAGTACAATTCTGTGTTATATGACACTTGATTCATTATTTCATGAAATTAAATTACATGTCATATGAGAACTATATGTGGAAATATTATAGAATAGTTAAAGATATGTATGTATAGACCATACAATCTAAAATCAACCATGAATAATAATTCATATTCACTCCTTTCTAAAGCACGATAATAGACTAGATATGTAATGAAAAAGTGCGTAATTCTTTTAGAACCTATTTTTAACATCACACTCACCACTATAAAACTTGGTCTTAATAGAACTAATAAAGGGACTTTAACAATGATTATAAAGAATTTTCTAAATATGAGCTATTAAATGGAAGGATTTAATAGTGCTCACAAAAATAATTGTTAAAGGGGTCCTTCAACAGCACTAAAAATCATAGTTAAAGGACCCATTTAACAATTCTTTTTTAGGGATATTAAAGTACACATTTAACAGTGCCTTTTTAGCACAGTTAAAGGGGGTAAAATTTTATTTTTTTCAGGAGTCTATGAACCCGACCTTATCAGTGCTTCCAAAATCCCTTTAACAGTGCCCCCCTTTATTATCATTTTTCACCCCCACCACCCCTTTATCAGAACTTTTCGAATTTCACAACCTCTTGTGCGTACCTTAATTCAAACCTCGCACCTCTCCGTTGAAGATGGAATGTCTTTACTATTTCACCATGTTGTTTTTTCATCTGTATAATGATATTTCTGTTTATATATATATATATATATATTTACATACATATTTTTTATTCATATATTTATATTTTTTTTAATAATTTAAAAATATATTATATATTATATTCATTCACATATACTAGAGTATAATATAAATATATATTTGTTTATTAATACACACATATATGTATATATAAACAATATATATATATAATATAAAAAATGGTTATATATTGTTTTAAACATGTTTTCAGAATAAGAGTTTAATTACATATATTAGAATATAAATATACATATATATTTGTTAATTATTGGCACACACATGTTTATATATAAACATTAATTTTATAGGTATTTATATACATATTAATGCATTTTTATAAGGTAAATAAAATGGATGATTTTTTACATCAAATAAAATTAATAATAAATATTTATTTTTTATATTTCAAAATACATTTCTATATCAATATGTTGATATATGTATTTATACAAGTGATTTATTATATGTAAATATAAGAAAATATGTATATATTTAATTATAAATAAAACTAAATTATTAAAAATGATCGAATTTTAAAACCATAATATCAATATGAATGTAATACTTAGGAATAAATTAAATCCCTATATAAAATTTGAAAATGATCCCCTTAAATGATGTTGAAATTCCATCGAATGTTAAAAAAATGGGATACCCCAACTAAAAAATCAATTTTGTAAGCCTTTTGGGCCTTTTTGGCCTTGAAAAATTAGATTGGGGCCCCCTTGGTTTTCAGTTCATATAGATCATCCAAAGCTTCTATTTGATATATGGTAGAGCCCAAATAGACACCAATATCAAATGTTATGTTCGTTTGAAGTTCGAGTTATGTTTTCAACTTATTTTAGATCTATTATTAATTTTTTTGTTTTTTTTATCTTGAAATTATTATTAAATGACTATCGCTCAATAATAATTAGTAAATTATTAATTAAAAATGTTTATTTTTTTTATATTCCAATTTCTCTAAATGTCTTATATTTTAAGTGTAAATTCCTATTTAGTTTTATCTACAACATATTTAAAATATATATATTATATTTATATCAATATAAAAATATGTATATATTAATATTTTATTTTTAATGAAATATTTTTTTTAATATAACATTTATTATTACTAGTAAAAAATGACTGATAAAGGGGTGGTCTTTATCATTGTTCTTTAGGAGCATTGATAAAGACCCCCCACCCTTTATCTGTGCTTTTTTTCAAGCACAAATAAAATCCCCCTTTATCGGTGTTTTTAATAGAGTTGATAAAGGACCTCATTTTATCAGTGATTTTTTAAAAGTGTTGATAAAGGTCCCCATTTAATGTTTCTTTTTATAGTGCTACCAAAGGGGGTCTTTAACAGTGCTGGATAAATCTATTTTATAGTAGTGGCTCCTAAAAACCACATTTTTTTCGAGTTACTCAAATTACCACAAATCTTTTATAGTTATCGTTAATGAGTATGATCAACTCTATGGGAAACATATATTTGGATATACATACATTCCTCAATACATCTCTATATATTCATGCCCATTTTTGGCATAACGACCTAACGAATCTCTTCCTAGGGGGAACCTCTAATCTATGTATGCTCTAATAGCATCATAAAGAAACCATCTATTTCAATTTCCTAAATTTTCATCCTTTTTGTACCTATCCCATATCATCATCCTTATTATAAACTCCTTGAGATAATATTTCTATAAATTATTATCCATCTATTAAATTGGATTTGATATCCTCAATTTTACACCTCTATATACGATACCCATTCTCAGAGCAGGAATGTGACATTTTACCCTTGAATATTTGGTCCACTTTGTTTGATTTTAAACTACATAATTAATTTTTCTAAGTGTTATGAAACAAAACTACACACTAATTTTTTCTAAGGTTGTCGGTTTTTTTGACATTGGACTCTCATTCACATCCAGTTTTCTCAACCCAAGTTATATGAAAATTTCCTCACTTTCTTGTCAAAGTTGATTGACCTTGAACAACAGACTTCATTAGTCTAACATTAATGACCATAAAACAACAATGGAAAAAATATGTGGTACTTACTAGGATAAAATCCCACAAAGGGTGGATTAGGAAAAATTTCATCCTTTTCTAGCTAGACATATACCTCATGTGGTTTTAGGAAAAAATGAGCATTATAAATTAAAGGGGCAGAAATATTGTTAGGTCAAAAACTCATAAAGAGAGGCCTAAGAAAAATCAAAGTTCCTTCCCATTAGTATTCCCTATATGAGGATTAGGAAATATTTAGGGCTAACATAAAATAGTAGACACAATTATTGTGGGCACACCATATGGTCTTAGTAAAATTTAAGCAACGATTACCAGGTCCCTTCACCTAGGAAAATGTTATAGTATTCCATTAATATATTAGTTAAAATCGTAATAAAAATATAGGAAGATATAAAATTGGGGTTCTTGAACCATTTTTGAGCAATATAATCCTCATTCCAGTGTTCCATATCCATGATACTCATCACATTCAGTTCTAAATATCATTCATCTAAATTGAACACATTTGGTGTTATGATGATTTTATTTATACCTTTTCCCATCTGTTAGAGTTCCCAAGGAGGATATCATTCATCCAAATAGACTAACTCTGGCATTACAGTGATGGTGTTTATTCCTATACCCATCCATGAACCACACCCAAGAGGATTTCATTCATCCAAATAAACTAAATTTGGTGTTATGGTGATGGTATTTATGTCTACACCCATCCATGATCCATTTCTAATGGAGGAGGTCATTCATCCAAATAGACCATATCTGGGGTTACAACCCATCTATATGCCACACCCATGAGGAGATAATTCATATATAAAGAATAAATTTAGTGTTATGGTGGTGTTAGTTATGCCTATAATTGTCAATCAACCATGCCTTAGAGGAATTATCTGACACAAATTTTGAAGAATAATTATTGAAATTATTCATCCTAACTCAATTTTAATTTGTTTTCGGTTATAAATGATGATAATATATTTTATTGTTGTATATTATCATGAATTTATAAGTTAAAGTAGGAAAAAACCTTAAGTTCAAATCCTCCCCTTGGTAAAGGGACTCTCATTGGTGAGACTATCACAGAAGCCCACTAAATACATAAGAAAATCACCCTAAAATTACTTTAAAATCAGATTCTTTCATTCTAAATGTATCTAATTCTAAGGGGTGATTTTTTTATTCCCATTAAAATTAAAAAATGATAAAAAAGGGAAAGAATAGGAAATCATTGGAGTAATAAATACTAACATCTACTCACAAAATGTCACTTCATGAGCTCAAATGGTGGACCTCATATACAGATAACCAAAGTCATTTGACTATATCTATATATTTAGTCACATGATTGAATGACCACGTGATAGACCCCTAATCACATGGTGGTTATGAATATATGGTTCAGATATAGGATACTTCCCCATTTTCTCTAGTTTATGTGCCCAATGATTTTGATACATGAAATACTCTCACAGCTAGGCTAACTCATATGGATAGACTCACATACACAACTGAATTTATATATGCGATTAGGAAATTGAGGATTCTATGGAATTTGAAAATTACAAATTACCTTCTATACATGGTCACCAAAGAGTAGCGTAGGTTGTCCAGTGAGCCCATCATCCCTACCTGGCAACTAAATATCACCCAGATATGCCTATAAATACCAATATTTTCCTCATTGGGAAAGTAGTAGGGAATGAGAGCTCGGGAAAGAATCATTATCAATCACTACTGAATGAGGGAATTCGGAACTACATACAAAATTATATAGAGAAATTGATGGATCCTAAATTCTAAAATTTCCCATAAAGCTCTATCGAAAGACTACTCCCATAAAAACTAGCCATATATTTACTTATGTGTAATCTTTGCATGAATTACCCACCATGTGCCTCCTTTATGCATCTTGATGACATACAACTCTCAAATTTTTTTAATGTGTTTTTGAATTTTTTTAAATATTTCAAGGTTAAATTTTATTTTAAAAATATGCTTGAAAGGTAGCAGCCTCGCTGCTGTCTTCCTCCCCCCCCCCCACCACTATTTTTATTTGGATTGATGACATAGAAAAGGCGGTAGGGGGTTATGCCTTACACCTATACATTAGGTGAAAGATGGAACCCTCATTTCCACCTTTTCCTCAACTCCCTATAAAAGGGACCCCCCTTCTCCTCACTTCTATTTTTCCTCATCTCTCTTCATTCCACTACTTCCCTCTCAAAAAAATCCTTCTCGTGTGTAGTGGATTTGGTGGTTTAAAATAAGTCTCGTTTTTTGTGAAGCATCATTCGGAGTTATTTTTTATTTAATTTAATTTTAATTATTTATTTAATTTAATTTTTTATTTATAAATATGTCATTTTTAAGTAGTTTAGTTAGTTTGAAATATTTTGTTTATTATGTAGATTATTTAGTTATATATAGTTTCAAATAATAGTTATTATTAGTAATGATTTAGTATAGATTAACTATATAATAACTTAGGATTAAATGTTCTAAAATTTTGGTATCCTAAAGATTATGTGGTTATATAAGGAATCAAATCCATGTCTGGATACAAACAAGTGGATGTGACTCTGGAATAGATGTACTTAGGGGTAAAACCAGAAAACAATGCTTTGAGATAGACTTGAATTGGAACTGGTGCCAGAAAATGGACCTTGATGCACTCCTGGTTTGACACTCCCAAGGGATATTCATTAGATGATTCATATTTTCATTATAAAATAATAAAATAACTAAGAAAATAAAAACAAGATCAGTATATTTAACAATGATAAAATGATAATTATGATGATGTAAAATGAAATGGACAAGGAAAAAGACATTAAAGAATGAAATTTATTATTAGTAGATAAATTCTTTTTACTTTGTTTAAAGAAGTTATTTATCAAGTAGTTTAATTAGTTATATATAGTTTATAAATAATTCTTATTATTAGTAATGATTGAGTATAGATTAAATAATTAATAACTTATGATTAAAAAATGAATACATATAATTATTAGATATAATAATTAACTAATGAATGTCATATCATTAATGATTGAATAAGGAATGATTAACTAATGAATAGATTAGTAATGATTATATAGTGATTAAATAATGATTAACTTAGTAAAAACTATACTAATAAACATTAGTATCATAGTTTAGGATATAAGAATTTTTTTTTTAATTTTAGTATCATAAAGATTATGTAGATGAGAAATAATAGTTATTATTAGTAATGATTAATTTTAGATTAATTAATGAATAACATTGTATCAAAAATGAATACATATAATGATTATATAATGATACTTATGATCATATAAAGTGAAATGGAGAAGAACAAACACATTAAATGACTAATAAATTCTTTACAACATACAATAAATACCTTGAAATTTTTCAATATAACGTGGTTTGGATGAGATTAGTCTCACGTAGGACATGAGGTAAAATCCAACTTATTTTTAATTGGCATCTTAATAACTTCTTAGAAGCGTGTGTTCTTAAATTGTTAACTTTCAAAAGTTTTCGACCTTCTAATGACATGTAAGATATGTCATTAGAAGGAAAAAATATTCTAAAAGTTCAAAAGTTAAGTACATCTCATTAAAAGATGTTATTAAGCTACCAATTGAAAATAAATTTTATTTTATCTCACGTATGAAGTAGGGATCATCTCATCCAAACCACATTCAATTGAAAAATGTAAAGGAATTTATTGTATGTTATAAGGAATTCATGTGTTATTTAATGTGTTTTTAATTATTTGTTTCACATTATATGATCACAATTGTCATTTTATCAAAGATAAATAAACTAATTTGATGTTTCCTCTTCTTTTTACATCGGTTTCCAAAATATTATATGAATTATATTCTAATAAATTTTTATATAATGAAACAATACTATCATATTTTATGGTATAAAAAGTAATCCTAAAATTTCATTCAAATAAATATTATATGGTTAACCATTATTGTCAATATTAGTTACATTATCATAATCTAGATCAAAAAAACATTTTTGACATAGAGATTCATGTTTTCATGTGTGTAATACTACGGGGAGGTTATTCAAACTGAGCAAGGAGCTTCTTAAAGTACACAACCAAGAACAGTGGTTAGTACAGCTGATTGCGTAACCCTAAGGGACCTTCAAGACATAATTTTTGGTTCCTTAAATCTAGGACCTGATCAAGAGATCAAGTCTATGAGCTATAGACATTTTCAATTCCTATCAACAATTTGGAATCTGGATTGTCCATTGGTTGTTGATGCGTAGTTGGCCCAAGCAGTAAATTTATTTTCTCAGTGGTCAGATGGTACCATATTTTAGTTATATGTTGATGTTTCTAATATACAACAACAACATCCAATTGTATGAAAACGTAGACTTATAATAGTGGTGTAATATGGTTCTCCCCATAAAATTAAGCCTATTCCAAATGATGTAGAAGAGGAAAACCTAGATGATCTTGTAGATATACATATCAATCCAACTTCCAATGAGGAGTTTCATAATGATGGAATAGATGGTGGCAACAGTGCTGAGAAGGAGGGAGAAATGGAATATAGGGAGGAAGTTTCTAGAAATTCATTAGTAGTATAGTAACATTGACCCACAATAAATCATCCACCACAGTTTTCATCATGGTCAGAAGAAATGACACGTGTTCTCAAATTCGACTGCAATATTCCCACACTTGAAACTAAGTTTCCCAGAGTTTTATCAGATAGGTTTAGTGAGATAGAAAGAACCTTATATGTTGGAAAGAATTTTCAAAGTATAGATGAATTAAAAATCACACTAAAGATATTTCATATTGAGAGGCATTGTAGATATATAGTTCAGAATTCAGGCTATAGTAAATATCTCATACAGTGTGAGAAGTATGGGGATGATTTTAGATTTTTCTTAAGGCAATTCTGTACATTGCATTTGGAAGTTGGAGAATCTTAAGGATTTAGGTGGCTCATACTTGTGTCCATCCAAGCCTGACCCAAGATCATGCCTCATTGGATTAGGAATTTGTGTCATTCATTGTTGTTGAGATGATTATGACATTACAAGATGTTCCTATAGCTCTTGTTCAAGTGAGGATACAAAAAACATTCAAATGCACTATTTCATATAATAAGGCATGGATGGTGGAACATAAGACAATTGTGAAGGTCTATGGTGATTGGGATGACTCGTATCGGGTGTTGCCACAATTTCTAGCCATACTGAGGCACCATAACCAAGTTTTCTTCCATCTTGATACAAACATACATGTGTCTCAAGATAACCAACTTGATCCATCTCATGTTCAATTTTATCAGTTTTTTTGGGGTATTCCTCTCTTGTATCTCCGCATTTCATTTTATTATAGAGTTCATTCAGATTGATGGAATGTTTCTATATAAAAAATACAAGGGCATATTTTTATTTTAGTAACCCAATATGGAAATCTTTCACCTATTCTTCTTGACATTTCCATTATGTATAAGGAAAACTATGAATCATTGTGTTGGTTTATGACTTGTATTAGTAACCATTTCACCCGCATTCAAGGTGTCTATTTGATATCTGATCAGTATCGGGAAATCAATGAGGCAATCAATGTAGACCCTAATACATAGAGACCCCCAAATTCATATCAACGGTTCTGAATTAGACACATTTCTAGTAATGTGGGGGAAAATACCAAAATGAACCTTTGAAGAAGGAAATCAAAAGGATAGGTATGAAATGTATTTGTGATTTTTTATCATTTCAATGTAAAGATTAAGAAAATTATATAAAATATGATCACTTTTGTGTATCATATGAGCTGGATCAATGGTGGTTTGAAGAAAGTTTCAAAAAAATCCTAAAGGATAATCACAAATTTTATGATTATATAATGTGAATTCCAAAAGAAAAATGGACATTGGCATATGAAGGGGGGAATAGGTACAAACATATGATCACAGACATTGTGGAGTGAAACAATGGTGTCTTCAAGGGTCTTCGCAAGTTACCTATAACATACCTAGTTCATCATACATTATATCATTGTGTGAATTACTTTGTTGATAGACAAAAATTATCCTCAGATAGAATTCAGTAGGGGATAAGGTACATAAGACATTTTCATCGAGAGATTGAAAAGAACATTGAAGAAGCTTTTGGTTATCATGTGATAATTTTTCACCAAGAAGACTCTCTATTTGAAGTTCAACAGAATTTGGACCCCACAAAAATATAATCAGAGAAAAATGGTGGTACTACTATAAACAAGGCATTGTCAATGTGGAAACTTTTAGGCCTTATGGTTTCTATGTTTACACTCCATCGCAGCATGTGCCTCTGTAAACATATCCTGGGAAGAATATGTTGATCCAGTATACCAAATGGACACCATTTCTAACTAGTATACAGCATTGTGGATGCCTATTAGGGAGTTTCGTTATTTCCAAATTCCTAAAGGCCAACCGATAGTGATACGACATCAACCATTTGTGTACCTATGGGAGACCAAAGGCCACCATGATACTGAATGATATAGATTGGCCTCAATAACAAGGGAAAATTTTGAGATGCACTATATGTCATCAAGAAGGCCATAATCAGAAATGATTCCCTAACATTGTTCGGTTGATATCATAAAATCAGCAACAATGATATATTTTCTCTATTATGATATTCTCATATTGTAAATTATATAGTGTTATCTCTTCTTTTTACCTCATTTTGCAAAAATATTCTATGACTAATATTCTAATAATCTTTTATATAAGGAAACAATAGTATCATATATTAGGGTATAAAAAGGTGTTTTAAAATTTTTGTATAATAAAGAATATATGATCAACAATATTTTACAATATTAGTTATACTATCAGAATCATGATCAAAAACCATTTTCGAAGTATATATTCATGTTTTTCATGTGTGTACTACTACGGGGAGGTTATTCAAAATGATAAAGGAGCATATTCTAGTACACAACCAACAAAAGTGGTTAGTACAGCTAATTCAGTAACACTCAGTGAACTTTAGGAAATAAATCATGGAAAATAAACCATGATGTAGGAGGAACAGTGAAAATGACGATGGTGATGACGTAAAATCATTCCATCACTGTCATCATTATCATTGTTCCTCCTATGTTATGGTTCATTTCCTACGATTTCTTTCTTGAAGTTCACATAGTATTAAAAAATCATTTTTACTAACCACTGTTGTTGGTTGTGTACTATAAGACACTCCTTTCTTAGTTTGAAGAAATTCCTTTTTTGTTTAATATTTTATCAGTATCACAACATGTACATATGCGAATAAGATTCTTCATTTTTCAAAAAAATATGACTTCATCAAATAATTTTACTATAAAATAACAACAATACTTTCATACTCACATTAAAAGGAATATGAAAAGTTCATTTGAGGTTCCATTAATGCATAATCAATATGTCCATGCTAAACCATAAAGCATAAATGTGAGAAAATAATCAGGAAATATACCATTATGTGTAAAATCATACATGAATTACAAACCACACCATTTTCTAATAAACTTTTACATAATAAAGACAAAAACAATTATACAAATAAATATATAAAACACTCTTTTCTAGGTAAAATAGTTTATTAAAAAGACTTTACTAATATTATTTGATAAACATGAGGAAATGTCCCTTTATTTTGGTAATAAATATCTTCATAAAAAATATGAATAAACATGGCATGTGTTACATAATACAAGCCATAACATTCTGCTGACTATAACATTATATTTATATTTTAGACTTATGAATCGTTTCATTTGATTATATACATATGGATGATACCATACTACTCATTGGGCTGTATAGGCATGTTTCCCAAGACATGTTAGACTGTGGTGAGGTTTGACAGATCAGGGTGTGTTGATCACAATATTTTCATCATAGGGACTCTCCACATGCCATTAGACCATACTTGCATCATGTTAGATTCTAGGAATTTTCATATCATATTTCACATTTATTGACCATCACTTAATTTATTCCCTTGTGGAGAGGTAGAGACCAGAGACACACAAATCCACATGCCTAAGGGAGAGATGACCATCACCCTGCAAGACGTGGCAGTGCTTCTCGGTCTTCCTATCCAAGGGGAAGCTATTATTGGACCCACTCATTCATCTTGGCCTAAACTTTCTCTTATATTTCTAGGCATCGACATTTTTGATGATCGTAGTTCTATAGATGGTGGTTCGATATCTGTGATCTGGTTGGACGAGCTGATTCCACATTTACCCGATGATGCTGATGAGAATAATATCATGTGTTATGCTTGTTTATATATATTACGACTCATTGGGGGGACCCTGTTTTCTGGTCAGTTAGGGATTCACATGAACATGATGTATCTACCTCTACTGGAGTACATTGATCAAGCCAGGATGTACAATTTTGGATCATCATGCTTGGCATACACATACAGAACATTATGCAGGGTATTCTACAGTGACCACACAGATCTCGTGGGATGCATCATACTTCTTCATTTGTGGTAATGATATCACATCTTCTCATTTCACCCTCATCTTGTTGGTCTACCACTTACTATGGAGGTGTTGCATGATGCTCCACATGGACGCTGGTATGATCACTTATCTTTATTGTTTCCTAATTCTACTACGAGTTATTGAATTTAATTTCTCATTATTTCTCACTTTCAATGTTGTATTTTATAGGTGGTGTCAGAGATGCAATTTCCACAAGGTTTTGAAACACCATTTGGGCGCATATCGCCTCATGATGGACTGTCTTTTACCTGACCAGGTATGTATATACAATCTATCACTGTCTAACAAATTTAATAATATAATAAATTTTGGTTTTTAGTAAGGATATTTTTTGAAAAAGGTCACATGTCCTTTCAGATTACTTGGATTCCATACTAGACTATACTGGACCAGTTACCACCATACTACACTACTGGACTTGATAATGCTATGGATGTAGTTTCCCTCATTCACTTTCATATTATTGAGTGGAATTATCCTAATAGAGTAATGCACCAGTTTTTTTATGTTCAGCCGATTCCATTTCCACAGAGATAGACAAAGAAGCTTCATGAAGTAAAGCTAACAGGGAGGTAGGATGAGGACTGGCACTATGTACATGCCGGCTATCTCGACTGCTGGTGCAGACATGTAGATTTTTGTATCCAGGGTGTACCTATGATGCGATTCTTTCATTCATAATAGCTTGAGTGTCAACCATGGTATTGAAATAAGTCTATATTGTATCTTACCTGACACAGAAAATAGATTCATAAGAATGTAAGTTAATAAATTTCCATTAGATTGTTTATTAAAACATTTTCCTATTCATTTTGAATCTATTTATAGTTCACTAAATATGATCATCTAGTCTGCTTGAGTGATAAAGAGGATGATGGGATCTTTATCCAGGCTACGGTCCATGATGAAGTGTTGAATTTGATGTCATCTTATCATGTCCTTTACGAGAGAATCATCGAGAGTCTATCCCAGAGAGAGGATGTTCCTTCCTAAGAAGAATATCCTTCAGTATCTACTATTGATGAGAAGCTGTGACGATGGTGACTTAAACCGCATCATGATGCACGTGATGCCTCACCTATTCCAGAGGTCGGCCCTTTTTCAGTCTAGCCTCATCCAATTGAGTATTTCCTTCATGAGGCATGGGATTCATCTTTCTTAATAGGATATCTGCAATTCTCTCCAACTTGGGGTCCAGATCTATCATATCCTTGGGTTCCAAATCCATCACAGCCTTGGGTTCCATATCCATCGAAGGCTTGGTTTTCCACTATGATGATGGAAGGTCCTTCTACTACACTAGTTGGATAAGGATCGGGAGAGAAGTATGACATGTAGTTGAGACCTCCTACCACTGACACATAGGTGGGGCATGCGATGTTCGACATTCTAGTGCCCAAGGATCATCCCTCTTCAGGTCATGAGACTCCACCCCAGTACGGAGCTCAGCGATTTCCATCTAGGTGTCCCCTTCATAGACCACCATGTGGAACAGAATCTCCCCTCATATACATAGACATATAAATTGATTGTACTTGTTCATGTATATGTTTTATATCTATTGAAATCAAGATACTATTATTATTATAAACCCTTTTTACATGTTTATCAACTATTTTAGTTTTCATTAATATTTTAGGCATAATTTATATTTTATAATATTTCAAAGTCAACTACTTGAAACATATAAATAATTATTAAATTTAAAGTAGATAAATTTAAAATATTATAAAATATATAGTATAAAAATCTAAATAAAATTTAAAAGATATCTTAAACATATAAAAAGTTTTTAAAAATAAAATAATTTCCATAAATAGAATAAATAAATGAAAATGAAATGAATGTAAAAAAATATTATAAATATCATTATAACGGTTTAAAATAATACAAAAAATTAATTTTCAATAAAACATCACTGAATTTGAAACATTGTACATTAAAACTAACCATAGATTTTGAAACCTTATAAAGACCCATTTTCTTTTCTATGACCATTTATCTCTTAATGACCCATTTTTACCCAATGATATTTATATCAACTTGAATATCAACTGGAACCCATACTTAGCTATTAAAATGTATCAAATTTGAGATCTACAAAAGCTATTTCTTAAAAACAAAACATCTTCATGTTGATACTCCTTGGTGAAAACTAGTTCTGGGTCTGATGAATGCATGTCAAACACTACAAATTGAATATGGTAACTGAATCTCCATCAGAAATGCACACTAGGATGAGATCTCATTTTGGATGAAGGAGAGGTGACAGGATCTCCAATGTAATTTATTTAGAAGCAACTACATAGATGAAAACCAAGGTTATCTTATGTCACTCTGGGGTTACCCGGAATTGAGAGAAAAAGGAAGTAATGTAAAGGAGGGTAAAAAAATGATTTATTAATCTCATAAAAAAATAGGGAGAATTATTATGGCATAATAAATTCCCCTGACAAGGAGGTAGTGGTTAAATGACCCAAACAAACTATCGAATTTCACATTCCATAGATGAATAAAACAAGTGGTCAGCACGATCTAGGTAGATGGCTAGAATGAAAAAAATCATTGTATCCAATTCCTTAATATTGTTTAAACCCTTTAGTCACTAGAATTTATTTATATCTATTTAAAATCTATATCTTAAAAAACATAACATTTTCACTTTCAAATGTTATTTACATAATTATAAACAACATAAAACAAGAACAAGATATATATATATGTATGTATGTATGTATCATAATATAAAAATCTATATATTTATAAATATAATAACATATTATACTTATATTTTATATTTTATAGTCTATTAAAGACACATACTTGAAACATTTTTAAGTTTCAAGTAGGTGGTTTTGAAAGCTTATAAATTATTTTTCATCAAAAAAATTTATGAAATTATTTTTAATTTCAACTATTTATTATATTTTTAATCCATGTTTTAATTTTCATTTATATTGGTCTTAAATTTTATATTTTATAGCCTTTAAAAGTCACATACTTGAAACATTTTTAAGTTTCAAGTTAGTGGATTTGAAATCATATAAATTAATTTCTAACAACATTTTTTATGAAATTCTTCTTATTTTAGACTATTTTATATATATTTAATCCATGTTTTATGTTACATTATATTCATCTTATAGTTTTTATTTTATAGTCTTTTAAATCCACATGCTTGAAATATTTTTAAGTTTTATGTAGTTAGGTTTGAAAGCTTATAAATTATTTTTCATCAACATTTGTTTTGAAATTATTTTTATTTTAAACTATTTATTATATGTTTAATCTATTTTTTAAGTTTCATTTATATTGGCTTTATAGTTTATATTTTATTGTCTTTGAAATCCATGTACTTAAAATAGAATCTCACATCAGAAATACAGAATGTTCTGTAGAGGAATGGGAGAATCTGAATCCCACATCAGAAATGCAGAATGATTTCCAAGGAAATCCCTCTTATAAAAGGGATCCCTGGGTGAGGGTTTCAATTAGAATCTAGAATCCAGAAAACTATAATGGCAATATAGCTGGATATTAAATAGTATAAAAATTCCACTGAAAAATTTTGTTTGATTTATATATATATATATATATTATAAAATAAAAACAAAATTAAAAATTAAATAAACTGTATAAAAGAATATTTAAAATAGTAGGGTGGATGGCGGTAGCACACCTTCTATCTTTCAAGAATATTTTTTAAAAAAATTAACCTATACATATTTTAAAAAAATCAAAAACACATTAAAAAACTCACAACTCTCATAATCACTTTAGGTCATGTGGTGATCCTCTTTTATGGACCCTCCATATTATATCTTATCTAAAATACCATTAAGTGGAGCTACTATACTCATGTGTAATATTCACAGGAGTCAACTATTACATGGATCCCTCATGCAGGGTGGACTTCATACAGACAATACTCATGTGATGCCTTCATACGGGATTCTATTTATAAAGAAGAAAATGTAGAATCTTTATATGGACAAGGAAAATGTGGTCAAAATCATGAGTTAACTCACAAATTCATAAAGGTTTATAGATGAAATCATCCTCATTTTTTCAACTCACATGTGGATTTGGTTTTGGAAAAAATTAGGGATAAATCATTAGGCTCATGATAAAATTTTCCATTCATGCAGAATCACTTATTCAAATAAATGAACAAGTGGGAATTATTTTTATATAAAAACCCATACTGACCTCACATCACGCACACATAGCTAACTACCTAGGTTTTCTACTTTCTTCACCTATGCTCTATTGGTGTTCCCTCATATGAACCACCCACACTACTCCATTGGCATAGCCTCGAATAGCCCACCCTCTCTATGTCCTTGCATGACCTACCCCCTTGACACTGCCATAACTGCATGACTAACCCCCTCTAATCATCTAAAATTTCATAAACGACCCCCTCTACTTTGCAACATTGTGTGACTGACTCCCTTGACTTCACCAAAATTCAGGCTTCCTCACACATGATCCACCTCTTCTCTTCTCCTCTAGTGTTTCTTCGAATGACATGACTGACTGCTTAAAGCTAACCTCTATCGACCTATCCCACACCTAACACCATATAACACTTCAAACCTAAAATGTGATGATCTAAACACTAGTTCAGGTGTGGAATGATCATCCTTGTAATTGTTTGTTTTCTTGGTATAGAACACTCATCACATTTTAAGTGAAATCCCACCCAATTATAGCAGCCTATTATACATTTTTGACTCAAACCCATTAAGGATATTTATTTATTTATTTACTTCAGTTGTATATGAAAACTATTTTAAGGTCTAAGTGGGTTTTATAGATAACTAGCATTCCATAAATATGATAATTACATGAGTCTACTCTAATTTCATACTATCATTCTACATATGTTGTATGAAGCTAATTAGGGAGTAGCATTAAATAAAGAAACAATAGCAGAAGAAACTATATACATCACATGGTTCTAGAGAAAAACTATAAATTTTTCATTATCCATAAAGTATGTACTTAATTTCTTATCGACAAACTATTTATAGTCTTTTCCCAATATTTCATAAAGCTGATAATTTTTTTATATTGGCATAGTGGTCTATTATTATTTTAAAAAAAATGTGACCAAATGAGGCCTTATTGAATATTATGAAATGAGATAATTTCCTTATAATTTTTTATGATTATAAATAATTTACGTTTCAAGTAATAAAATACATATTAGTCTTGGAATTTTGACCAATATTGTCCAATTTCTATAAGTAAAAATTATCATTTCCTCCAAATTAAACCGTTCGAGTCTATTTTCTATAACAGTTATATGATTTATTAAACATTTCATTGGTCTTTTATATATGTCTTAATGGTTTTATTAGAATTTTATAAACCTTTCAATTGAAAATAAAGTTAACTATAATATTTATGTCATCCTATTTAGTTGTATTAGGGATCTCTTTTGTCTCATTTTTTCACTTTTAGATTTTCCAATGTCAAACCTTTTGATGTGTTATATTTAGATTATAGTTTTCATTCCATTGTGGTGAATTTTTTGATAAATTAAAAATTTAAACAAAAAATGGAGTAAAGGTGTTAAACACATGTGTGTTTTTGGGATTCAGAAAACAAATTGTGTATATATATATACTATAAACTATGTATATATATATATATTAATTGAAGTAAACTCTTACAAGTATATGAGTCACGTCTACTAGCCTTGAACATGTCTAAGTAGACTCTCTAGTTTTAGTACTTTTGACCAGGTCACACAACACCCTCATACATACAACACAACTCATGTAGACAAACCCTAGGTCACGCGATATTATAACAGAAGGCTCACATAGTTTCTAACCATATTGTGGTCTATATGTAGGAGATTCATATGGTCAGTGAATGTGATGTGACCCACTTGAACTCACACAAGATGCTGAAGACATGTAGTTGGGTTACATGCGACTCGCATGGTTATACTAACTCACATGGACTCCATTGATATTTTTTCTGATGAAGATCTTATATTTGAACATTGAGAATCATATTTTCTTATAATTATAACTTCATATCTTCTTGTGGGTCTATTTCCTCTACATTTCAGCTAAAATATGGGCCCTATATACCTTTAAATACTCATTTTTCCTCATCGATAAGGGTTTAGGGAATGAGATCACAATGGAGGATTCATGATCTAGATATTTCCATATCAATAAAATCAAAATAAACTATATATGTGGATATGAAAAAGATAATTGAAACATGAATATCCACAAGTTCAATGTGATTGAGTTGTGTATCCATTCCAACGTGCTCAATGTGTAGACCTCTTCATATGTTCCTTACACGGTCCTCCTCCTTTGTTAACCTAAAACATTATATGTCCTCATGTATGTCAGTCATATAGAGAAACCTCACATGGTTTATTGATGTGAAATGACCGTCATGTGGTTCACTCAAGCAGAGCATCCTCATGTGGTTCACTCATGTGGGATAGTGCTCACATAGACCAGGTCAGGTAAACTATGTCATGAAGACTTGCCCATCCCCCAAGCATATCCACTGGTGGGGAAAAACACCTTTAAAATTGGGTATTTTTCCTTTAAATGTTGTTTATAAAGAGTCTTTAATACAGGTGATGGATAAAGTGGGACTTTCAATATCAGATTGTAAAAGTTGATGTTGAAAACCCTTCTAAAATATGAAATATAGAAGTATTTTAGTGTTATTTTTTAAAATAAATGACATTTAAATACTTCTATATTATAAAATATAGAAGTATTTCAATGTCTATTTTCATTAAAATGGATATGGAAAGACTTCATACTCAATATCCCGTGTTTTTTTACTAAAAACTGATGTGTAAATCCCTACAAGGAAGGATTTTGAGGTCAATTTTTTCTAAAACCAAAATTGATCATTAAATTTTTAAAAAATATTAAAAAATACATAATTCCATACCTATAAAAAAATTTCATCTCCAAACATCTTCAAAAAATAGCACAAATAGAACAAGGAGCAGAAAAACTCATTGTGAAATATAGCAAAAACATTTACAAATATATAGTCAAATGAAACAAAATATTCAAATTAGTCAAACATATAAAATAATTTATAAATAAAATTTTATTGTGCTTCAAGTTTTCTGATTTATATGAAGAATAATCATCAAAACCTATAATATAAAGTGTTACAATTTTAAAAAATAACATGTTTTATTAAATTATAAATGTTAAAATGAAACTATCCTTTTTAAAATATATTGTTTTTCTAGTCATGTTAATCTAATAAATGAACTGTGAAACATAATATCCATATTCAATGTTCCCTCATTTATGATGACACTATTTTTATGAAATAATATTTTAAAAATAGAAACACTAGATATTCATGAAAAAATAAATATTCACTAATATAAAAGTTATCTACTTGAACGTTCCAATGTTTAATTTTTTCTTGTTTCATTGATGAATAGTAATCCTTGTTAAACATAATCCATGAACTATTTTAATTTCAAATTTTATTTATCAAAATTTATTTAAAATTAAAATATTATTATTAAAGAACTAAAATTATAGAATATGACTTAATTTTAAAAAACATGTTGTTTTTTCTTCAAACACTACACAATAAAGTGAATAACCAATATGATTTACATTCTTATGGGAAAATATGAAAAACACCTAGTGTCTACTTAAATATAAAGAAATAATCATTAATAATAGTATAATTTATAGTAGTTCATGATCATATATTTTTTCATACAAATCATGTAATGTAAAATCCAACATGTAATATGTGTCTTTTTTATATTTTTTAATACGTATTCAATTCTGGCATCTTGGTTTGGTATGGCACAAATATTGAAATTTATTATGGGTCCCTAAAACCATAAATAGAAGTGAAGTTGTATTGGATACCAAGAGTATGGAGATACCTTTTAGAAAATTAATTAATTAAGTTAATATAGAATATATTTTCATAAATAAATTAAATTAATAATCGAAATTTAATTACATGGAAAGTAAATGAAACATGGCTACACTAAGTTGATTACCCTTTAAAATATACATGATATAATTTTTAAAAATATTTATCATATAATCTCTTCAACATATATCAACACTCGTCAAAAAATTATAATAATTGAATACTATAGGAAAAATGTGTGATAATGTGTTTACTCCGTCAACTTCATGAGGAGTACCCGAAAGTGCTCTAACCTAAAATTTTCCTTTTCTTTATAATGATTCCTTTTATTTTAGATACTCTTCTATATATTAACTATTTGAAATTATTATAAAGTAATTATATGTTTAATGATAAATAAAAAATAAAAACAATGCATATTTCATATGTTATCTAACAATAAAGACTATCTTTAAAAAGAAAAAAAAATTACCAATACTATATCTAACTATGGACACCTCCTCGGTAGGTAGAAACATTGGAGTATTTGGATTAGTAATATCATATACCTCTACTCTTACTTGACCCAATTTCATAATTTGATGATGTGAATAATCCCCCATATGATGTACAATTTCTTATGCTACAATACATACATGGGGATCCTTGGTATGCAACTCATAGTATATAGCCAGGTCTGAATGAGGAGGTGGTGGATCTGGGTAGGAAGGAAGTGCATGCTGTATATGTCTCATCACTTTTGCAAGCATAGAAAATATATATTATTTAATTATATCAGATTTCAACTAATTCAAGTGTTTTATATTGGACTTTAATTAATCTATTTCTCCCAAATATTCTTCCCCCATTGATGCCTCTCTAGGTTCACAACCAAATATTTTTTTAAACTGATACCCCCCAGATACCTTCTGACACGGCTCTGGAGTTTCAAATTTCCTAATACGGTTCTAAGAATATTCATACTTCCCTATGGGATAAAGTTCCCCTTTGTCATTATCTACTGAAGTGAATCATGAAATAATATTTTCAAATGTTATATTAAAGAGATAAATTTACTAAATAGTAATATTAAAGAAAATTAACAATTAATTACATAAAGTATGCTAATATACTTACTTTATTTAGATCAATAATATACTTCCCCTTTTTTCATTCTGGACATTTTTTATTTTTCATGATGAGGGGGGAGATGAAGGATTATGTGGAACCACTTCAGAGTCAATACTTGACTTGGATCTTAATTCAATAAATTTTTCTTCAAATAATTGACCCTATAATAAAGGATTACCTCCTATGTGTGATAATGTATGAGTGAATAAATTGTGAGACTATACCTCTTGATGAGTTTTTTATGAGTATTGTCACATAAGAAAAAATAAAAATGGTAATCAAGTAATTAAAATTAATGAAACAAATAAATTTTAAAAATGACCAAAATATACCATAAAGCTTCCTCCTTCCAATTAGAGACAAATGTCTACAATGTATCCCTATCTATAAACCCATACATAATTTATGGATCTTGATCTTGTTTCTCCCAAACATATAAAATAAAGTTAACTTTGAATTAAAATATCTCTACCCGGTTACTTGAAATGATAAACACCTTTTCTTAATTCCTTATATCTCCAGAATTATAAATTTCGTCTATAGTTGAATAGATATAATATTAAGAAATGTATTAACATTTATAGAATTGTAAAATTAAATAAATAATTTTATAAATTTTACTATAATAAAATTTCATAAAATATATTTCACCGATCGTTCAATGCTTGTCCAATCAAGGAATAAAATACTTATCCTACTATAACTCAATATAGCCTTGTAAACCTAAACTTCATAGCCTATAGGCCATTTGGGTGGTCATTCTCGTCAAATTTAATTATCAACCTCTTTTATCCATGTGTGAGTGAATGTTTTGGTAAATATGTTACCTCAAACTACCCATCATTAGGTACCCTTGTCTATAGAGAATAATAAGAGATACACAAAATTTTATGAAATATAAGTTTCATTTCGTTAAATAATTTAATTTCTAAAAATATATATTATCATGGAAAAACATATATACCTTGTTTACCATACCTCTATGTTTTTCATTTATAAATATGTATACCACTTAAACAAAACTATTTGTACTTTCATTTGATTAAAATTAAATAATTGTAATAAATAAAAAAATAAATTATTCAATATACAAAACAAAACATTGAATGATATATTTTTTAACCAAAAACTATATAACTGATACTAATGAATGGAAAAATTATCAACTGAAAAATGATATAAATTATTATTATATAAAAATGTTTAATTTTTTTTACTTGTATTTTTTTATAATTAAATAAATTTTATAAGTAAAAAATGTAATTTCTCATAACTGGAATAAAATTATAAATATTTTATTCAATAAAATAATATTCTTGAAAATGAATAATATAAAGAAAATATTCACAACAAAATGTTGTTGGAAAAAAATAACCAAAAATGGATATCAAAATCTAATGAATATATAAAATATTTCAAAAACGGAAAGAATTTTTAACATATATATATTTATATATATATATTTCAATGTTTTAAATTATAGTTTTTAATAGTGTCATTCTAATAAAAATGATTCTTTGATTAATTAGGAGAGTAATGGAGTTTTTTCCCATATCCCTTCAATGTGATCATTTCATGTTCCATGAAAAATTCCACCTCACAATCATTTTAATCATTAGGTAATCATGTAATGGATGGAGAAATTTCATATAATCCTTTATCATCATCAATATTATCATAACCAAAATAAATATTTTTCCTTGTAAAAACAATAGAACATTGATAATTTTATGGGTCAACAAAAAAAATATGTTTTTTCATTTCTATCCATGATAAATTATTTATCCTTACAACTAAGTATTTTTTAATAAATAAGAGTAAATCAATACTCATCATGTTTCACACCACTATTATCATCAACTCGGATACACTTAAATTATGGAATATGAAATTTATTATAATTGATCTCTCATATATCCTAAAAAACAAAAATATATGATGTTCATGCATATATTGGTATTTATATTTGGCACTTAAAAAATTAAGTTATTTATTGACAACCATTGCTCCAGTATTTTTAATGATACTCTTATAATTCTGGTTTTTTATGTAAAATGTGTCACCATTAATATCAAAACTAGACCAAGTGATCACATTAACACTTGGTCCCCCTACTAACTATTTCAATATTTATGATACAAATAAACCAGTTTTGGTTTTCTCCTTAAACCATGAATTAAATGTCTTTTTATGTTAATTAATCAACTAATTTTCATTTCCTCTCAGATATAATACCTTCAATATAGAAATATGTGATGATATACATGGTTTAACATCACCTATGTTTTTTAAAATGTATAAATTTTCATGCATCACTTCATCATGTAGGACCAAATTTAACTTTAATCCATAAATCCATTTACCTTTAATAACAATTGTCAAATATCAAGATATAGGGAGACCAATGCACTCTAATTTAGAAAAATAATCAATACAGAACATAGTTACCTCTTCTAATATGTATTTTTTAACAATATAGGCCTTCATTTTATGTATATTCTTAACATATCCCTTCAAAATTTTCAAATATCTTTCAATAGTACACATCTAACTTAAATTATCAGGCCCATGTATTCTTATCTCTAACACAAAACAAATTAATAGATAAAATATTATATCAAAAAATTATGGTGGAAAATACATTTTTAATTGGAAGTAATTATAATAACAACAAAAAATTATAAATAAAAAATTTAAAGAAAAAAACAATTTCAAACCCAAAACAAATTATAACAAAAAAAATTATAAATACAAAGAGTTACAACCAAAAAAAAGTTATAGTTATAAAAAATTTATAATCAGAAAAAAACATTGAATACATTTTATCAAAAATATTATAATTGATAATAAGATTTATGAAAAAAATGAATGGATGAATAGAATTTATAACTAAAAAAATAATTAAATAATCTTTCAAAAAAATTACATAATTTCAAGGATGAAAATGAAAAATAGTTCTTAAATTATGATGAATCCACTCAAGGGAATTATAAAAAGGTCAATCTCAAAAATATTAATGAGAAAAATTTTCAAAAACAAAGTAGAAAAATGAATGAAAAAACAAATTAGAGAGGGTTCATGGGTTAATAAAATTAGGGTTTCTATTTTGATTAATCCCTCTTATAATGACATAAATACTCATGTGTTCTTTTCTAAAAAGACAATATCACCTATAAAAATTTATCTTATCCAAAAGACATTCATAGCGCTATTACGCACTCGTGGATAGAGCTCTCATGTGGTGACATCCTATTATGTGAGGCTCCCATGAGTGATATGTGGCATGGGGTTCTTGTACCTCATCACTAGTGCTACCTATAAATACTTATGTTTTCCCCAAAAATAAATGAGATATATGGAAGAAAATAAGAGACCAAGGGGAGAAAATAAGGGTGAAATAGGATATTAGCTTCCACATTTGTAAAGTTTATTAAGTTTCGTGGGTAAAAATGGAACCCATATATAAATCCAGTGAATGGAAATTCTCATATAAGTCATCTTTGTGATCAAATAATATCATATAATTGTGTGCGAGTGTATTCATGTGATCGTAACATGATCACAGGATATTAGTATTTTTTTCTAAATTTGAATATCTCACATGGTAGCAAGATCGCTTTATGAAATTGTCTTACGTGGATCACCTTATGTGGATCGATTTATGTGATCATCTTATGTGGTATTTTATTAAACATTCTTCCATTTATCATGTGGTCACATATTATGTGGTTAACCTTCCTCATGTGAATCTGTATTATGTTGTTACCTCCTATGGTTTCTATACACAGTCTAGGTTCCACATGACCCATCCTCCCAAAATTATGGTTTCCTTAAAATATTTTTCCTCCACCCACATTGATTCTTCCATACATTATAATTTGAATCATTAATATTTATCAGTTTTATGTTTTCACCCAAACCATATAATCATACTATATTAACTTCGAAGACCTATATGAACTCCTTCTCCTTATTCAAACACTAAAAATATCTACATTAAACCTCTTTTAAATCTATCAGATGTATATGATCATGGAATTTTCACCATTATGCACCCCTTATTTCATATATTCCATTAATAAAATTATTATCAAGAATTATCCTCTAAGATAAGTAGAAACCTAGGTGGAATCAATATCATGGATTTCATTGATAAACTGCGTCCCTATCAAGATGATTCTGGAGCGGTCTCTCCTTTCTCGATAGTGGATTTCTTCTCTGCCCGTCGAGTTGGTTAGAACATGGAATACCTTCTGGATAAATACCCTAGACTTTATTATATTATTTCATATCCATCCTACCTTATATATCCTCTCTATAGTTTACCAGTGGACCTAGAGTATGGTCATTCCAATGGGATTCCCCTTCACGTATAAGTCTCATAAAAATGTGATTATAGAATGTAGTTAATATTCTACCATATATTGGTTCTCACAATGATCATGACTCATGTGGACTTATAGAATTGATTTTATTACACCATTATCACAATTAAATAATTCTCTATGGGCATCCTCCTTAGTTTTAATCCCCAATATATCCTAATGGGATTCCTCTTCAAGAATAAGTCCCATATAAATATGATTCTTCAATGAGCTTAATATTTAACCATATATTATTTATCACACATATCGTGTCTCACATGTTCTCAAATATCTTAGTTAATTATTCAATTATCATATTTCAATAATTTTTCATGGGCTTACATATTAGGTATAAGCCCTAGCACACCTTTCCTCATCGGGATCCTCCTTTAGTGTTTTCACCCAACACATATTTCCTCAATGGTCCTCCTCCTTAGGTGAAATCCATATCAAATATTTCATCATGGTAATCCTCTTAGGTGTATTATCAAATAACCATATCATCTCTTTCTCATAGGACCATATTTCCCATGATAAAATCCTTAAATGTTTTATATTCCCAATAAAGAATCCCCAAATGCACAATCCCCACTCAATTATCCATATGCATACCTTTTATGACACATACAACTTTGTATCATGGAGTTAAATTGTATGGTAATTATCCTCACCCCATGATGTTAACCTGTATGGTAGGGTCTTTTTATATGACCCTAAACTGTTTCACTAAAACATGTGAGATCGAATTCATTTCTCCAATAGGAAACTCAGAATCCTCTTCAAGGCCTGAACCCAATATTTCTATATCACGCCACTAGACTATATTTTTAGAACAATTATATTCTTTTTATGTGTATATATCCCCAATACAATCATACCCCCACCAAGAAATCCATATTCCCTCCATGTATCATTATATATCCTTCATTATGTCATATCTCTAATGAAATCATACTCTTTCTTAGTGTTCTGTATTCCTATTAGCCGACCCTACCCAATCCTCATTGGGCCATATATCCCCTAAGGATAATTAGAAAGGGTCTATGATTCAAAATTCCCACATTTTTCATCTATGGTAACCTTTCACCTAGAAATACCGTTTTTCATTACTTTAAAATGATTAGAATTGGTTCTCAACACACACCCTTAAAAGGAATGATGTATCTTATTCGTTAGAACCGGACTACATGGGTTTAAATTTCATTTATAAGGATATGTAGGAATACTATTTAGCAGGCCTGGTCCCAACACTAAAATTCTAATTGACTTCTTGGATGAAATTAAAATCTATAGTTCCTATTAATGGGGATTTAAACTAAAATATCATCCCTTCACCTAAAAAAATGGAGATAGATAATATGTATACAAATGTTTTTTCTCTCTTTAACACCTGTAATTAATCAACCATCTTTATTGATGGTAACCAATAACATTATTAAAATTACTATGTAAAATGAAACCTGAGTATGAGAAGTATGTATTTGTAACACTATATTGAGGAGTGTAGGTATAAAGTGTTTCACATAGAATAGATAATTAATTAGAAAAATTCATATTTATTCATTTTTCTAACATTATTAAATATAAATCCATTTTATCATTATTAACATCAATATATAAATTTACATTGAGAATTTATTAATTTTCATAATATCATTCACTAAACAAGTTTTCTTTTAACTTCTCAAAGGTCCCATAACTCTTTTTGGTTTCAAAGTTATGTCACTTTTAAATTTCTAAATTATATATATATATATATATATTAATAGATAATAACCATTTCACTTCTTGAATCAATAGTAGGTGAACTCCCCAAGCCAACATCCAATAAGTCAAGGGATAGAAACTAGCACAGGGGTATCCACACATCACGAGAGTCATTACCACTAAATCAATCTATCACCTACTATTATACATCAACATCCATATTTAGATGTATAAAAAATAATAATGAACAATGTATATGATTCGTGTATATATATAAATCTATAGGATTCAATGTGAACTGATACAAATGGAAACACAAAATACTATAGCCACAACCCAAGCATGTGACATCTCAAACAATGATGACACGGGGGTGGCAAGCATAAAGGGATATATACACCACCAATTATAAAAATAAACATCCCAACTCTAGCTTCCATGATTATATATCCTCCATATCAACAAATCCACATTGAAACAAAGTGAAAAACCTATACATTCACATGATGGGGTGAGTATAATAATACCTAGTATGGTTATCCAATGTTGCGATCTTACCCTTATAAACATATAGTTTCTATGTGCATAAAAAATAAGTAAAGTGTAGACCACCAAACATAAATATATTTCATCATCAGACATATACATGGTCAAGACTGAGAAATATACCCATGGATCACTTTAATCATGAATACCAAATAATAACTTTCCTCTATAATAAAGAATGAAATTGATCTAATGTCCCTTTATAGATTTCTCATTTGATAATTCTCCCTAGATCCACTGATCATGAGATGTTGGAGGAAAAATGCATCTCCATTTATCTCAAATTTATTGAAGGAAATATGTGTCTCCATCCATATCTGATGTGTTTAATGAAATTCACATCTCCATAGTTTTTGGAATATACATGTCTGGATGCCAATGGAAATACACATCTCTAGGGATAAACTTGCATTCTAGAATATCATATGAAATGCACATCTCCGTGATTCAATATATATATATTTATATATATATATATATATATATATCTAATCCCCCAAAATCCAAATGTTATGGGTAAGAGGATAGATAGTAACTATAGAATCATTATCCACCTCAACCCATGTACTGTGACAGAAGAGGCATCACCACTTAGGTAATTTACCATCCATCACATTCTCAATCTTGGGATACTAGAGGAGTTAACCATATCCACATATATTTTCCATCATGTTCTTATACCATGGATACTAGCTGAATTATCCATCTACACCCATCTCAAACTATAGGTGTTGAAGGAATTAATCATCTCTATCTACCTCCCAGAAATATCTGAATCGACTAATACAAAATAAGTGGGTGAGTGGTGGAAACTACATGCACATTTCATCACATGTTTCTACATGGATTAGGGGTGATAAGGAGAAAGGTCATTTTCATCGCATTATAACCCTAATTGGAGGTTGAGTATAATTAAGATCCATTATATTATCTCACCGCCATAAAAATACATTTTCGAAGGACTATATCACATCTCATTATTAGTAAGCACACATGAACAAAAAACACCTTAACACAATCTAAGATCCCCCTATAAATATTACAAGACTTCTTAATAGAAATCTAGCAACTACATCCTCCACAATATATTTAAACTTCACAAACTCATAGTCATTAAATTGTAATTAAATATTAAGTGAATGTTTTTGTTCAATTATTCATCTAGACACAAAATGATACAATTGATATAACTATACTCATTAAAGAAATTTTGAGTTATTAAAAGTAACTAAATGTACTTATAATTGGTTCCATATTCAGTTTCAATTTATCTAAAACATTCCACTACTTTATTATTTAAGATCCATTCCACTATTCCCCATTCTAATCTTATCATTTGCATAATATTTATTGATTACATCTAATTCATTCATGATTTAGACAAACTATCTGAGGGAATACCCTTCCTTGGTTTCATATCCTTATTTCATCCCCATGTGAACTATAACACTATCCATCATTACCATCCTTTTACAATTCAATATTTTTTTCCAAATTTATCAACCCAATAAAATTAATACTATTTATTGATATAAATGGATTATTTTTAATCATTTCATTGGATCCAAAAAGTATTATTATTAATATCACATTTAAAACACTCGTCAATTACATATATATAACCTACCTATTTAAGTATTTTTCTAACATTGATCACACCTTTATTAAAAATTTATATAATCCTATTATATCTTTGATAATGCACATTATCATTTTTCACTCTAATGGTTTATTATCAATAATTACACTCAGGTATTTTCATTATATAAAGTTCATTATATCATAATGAATTCATAATATCTATAAGTGTTGTTGACCTATTGAAGAGAAATCATTATTTTGTCAATTGATTCTCTTTCCTTTACATATCCTATGATCATATCAACTAAGTGATTATAAAATACCATTCATCATATCCTATGGTTAAATAACTCATCCATTTGATTAATTGAAGTTCCGTTTTTTGGTCTAAAAACATTTCACTAACTATTATTATTTCAAGAAATAATAACATATTATATAATAATATTGAGTAAACATTACATTGTACCCCTATAATTTATTTACTACTAAGTCATTACCTTATATTACTGAATTCTTGGTGACTTGAAATGATAAATAATGACAAAATTATTCAATTACCATTAATTTATAATAATAATTTTTTGAATTAATTTATTATTAAAAACAATTATATCAAATGGTTGTAAGTCTCTTAATATTGGTTTCCTTGGGTATGATATGTCTCAAGGAGTCCAACAAAACTTTTGGATTTCAAATTATAGCTTTGAAACACCCCCACATACAGAACGAGAATTTAACCTATCTAGGGGATTCCATGTGGACCTTGCATGCATGGAAACACGTGTACCCCATTGTGAAAACCCCTAGTTCAATCCTAGCCATATAATCATTCAATTGGATGGTCTTGGACATGTTTCATCACCCTATACCACATTTCACCTGAGATAACTACCATCATATAATTTAGAGATCAGATGATCTTCATCTATGTGTTCACCACTCTGTGTGGACCCATTTGATCATTCAATTGGATGGACACTACCTGGTCATATCAACCATGTCTGAGGATGAAACAATAGTGTCTAGTCCACTTAATAATCCAGATCAAATAGCTACATGTTCTGCCAATAACCTTCATGGTTTTCATATGTTCTAGGGATATTTGTCCCTCCCTAATCTATCTGATCATTAATTGGACTACCCACTCTTCTCCAATTAAGATTCTCCACTGCCACTAAATCTCCACCACATTCCCCCATTCCTAGTGGTTTTAATTATGATTAAAACTTAATATGAACACTAAATTTTTTACCCTATAAAAATTCAACCACTTAATTCCAGAAAGGGTATAGTTTCTCTAAAATTTGTTCAATGGTAACTCAATTCTTAAGGATGAGTTGAATAAGCTAAAAAATTCTATCTAAAATATCTCACAATATATAACATTGGATGGAGTGATTCCAAAGTTATTATAATCACCTAAATGAGGTATTTATAACCACATATGGTGGATTCAATTAATCATTCAAACGAAATATTTATTAGGGATTTTTTTAAAGGCCTCATAAACACCACTCAAGAATGTCTCTAAAATGTTCTTAGAATTTATGAAATTTTATATGATATTGGTATTTTTACATAAATAATATCATTCTTGATTTACATGGAATAATTAAAAGTTTTGATAAAAACATGATAATAGATAAGTTTGATCATGAAAAAGACACATCATAATTAAAGAACCATACTTATTTTCATGGATTTGACATTATTTGGACATGATCTTCCCTTAGGTGGGGTGCATCCATAGTGGATAAAATATTCAATAACCCTAGACCCTCCCTTAAGACCTATAAAATATAAATATAAAGGGATATGTGTATAGATAAGAATATTAATGATTAATTTTTTATTTTTAATAAATCATTAAAAATATATATACCACCACTATGAACCAACAAAACCATTCTCAAAAATTATACCACAATTACCTTAGTGTTAACACCCCATTCTAAATTTAAAAAAGTTGATTATTTTCCAATATGACAACACAATGAATATGAAATTACAATTTATGCCTTTTTAATAAAGAATAAATATTTCTATTAAAAATATCATGTGGTGGTAAATATATTCACTAAAGTAATTCATTTAAATTCAAATGGGTGCTAATAATTCCATCAACATTGAACCAGGAATAGGCTTTTAATAAAAGTTAATGGCATTACCATGTAAATAATTGTACTATTACATCCTACCACCTTAAAATTTCTCAACATTAAAAATAATCAAACACAGATAGTCCAATCAATACCTTCATCAATATTTCATACTAAAAGAAGGTTCCCCCAAAATAATTATTGATCAATAAATACAAGTGATGATATTCCAAGTTTTTAGAAAAACCTTCCATAAATCTTTCTACAATCTTAAATGTCTCATTTAAGATAAATTCAGTTTTCCATTAGAAATTGAGATAAATATAATATTCCACAACCATGACCATAATAGGGAATTTACATCTCAAGTCTCAACGATGTTGTTACCCTATCATGGATGAATAAAATAATCCACCCACACTATCCTATCATGACTGAATAAAATAATCCACCCACACAAATTCTCAATCATTATAAATTTAGGATACAGAAGAAATCACCTAAAATTTTGTTAATTTCTCAACACATTTTATCACTACTAGATATAATTCATTATACATACCAAGAAGAGCATTATAATCCTTACCTAGAAAAGAAGTTTCAAATTTTTTTTGTAAAAATGCATCATATCATGAACAAATTTCCTTTTCCAAAACTTCTTATAAGTGCATGAAAAAAATCATAAATCATTAATAATGAGTAAAAACTTACTCAATGTCACTACATAATATCATCCAATTAAATAATTGCTGTAAAATATTATGGATCTCACCTAAAAATCATCCTATGATGGACAAACTGACCACCAAATATAATACAATATGATCTTAACAACAAGTTATCACTATTTTAACACACCTTTTAAATCATCACTTCTAATATTCTTCCTCTTTTAAAACCCTATCTTAATGGTATCCAAAGGTGTATCCATAGGTCCTCTAATGGGGTTGACCAAGGTAGGAGACAAGGATACTATATTCCATTGAAATAGAACTAATGATCAAATGTAATTCAAATCTATAGAATAACTAAATTCAAGATAGTGATGGTAAACAATATAATCATGGATAAACACTTTTTCTATATAAGCACCACTTATTTACCTCAAGTATAAAATTATAAACCATAGGTTTTTTACCCATGTTAAGGAGAACATTTTCTCAACTTTCACTCATATCTACAAGGAATGTCCCAACTACTGATTAATCTCATCATATTGAATAATTTCATATCATGATAATCGTTGACATCAACAACTAAAAAATCTAGTTTATAATTCCCATGCATAATAAAATTTAGGAAAATATTTCCCTTTAACTACTTGTAGCCATAATCCTATATGGAATAATGATCAAAAACAACTCTAAATTTTCATCAAGGTGAAAACACCAAATACCCCTTTCTCTTAATCATCATAACACTAACGCATGAATACTTGAATCTTGTTATCAAATCAACAAATAGTGATCTTTTCAGAATTTATTCAACACCTGAGTTGATCGTTTAGGATTTTTTCTCAGCATCCAAATAAATGTAGGGTTAGCTTATTGTGACTTTTCAAATGAATCTACTGTAAAGGGATGTCTCATATCAACACAATACTTTCCTAACCATGGCATAAAAATGTTGATATTTCTTTAAAAAAACATGTCACTACATCAAAAAGGGACTATCACATGAATAAATAAGTTACCTTAAATGGTCCATTCATGGCTATAGAATGACTCTAGACTGGAATGCACTGGAGATAATATAAAAATACAAAACATGAATTTGATTAAATTCATCATACTAATATCAATAATTAATTTTAATTAATTAAAAAAAAATCCCAACACATATAAAGTATCAACCTAAATAAGAAACATCACAACACATTCTCATGTGGAGTACCTTTATTTGAAAATAGAGAATAAATAAATTATTTACTTCCCTTAAAGTAATTCTACATGTATATTTTCTATAATAATTCCTATTATGGAAAGAATAATATACAAGATCATCCATCATAGATGGTAAATAATGAACTCACACTATACTTATATTATGTTACTCTAATCACAAATATCCCATATATCCAAAAGACTCAATGGTGACACTCTAATCAGTGAAAACATAGTGTTAATACCATAAAATTTTCACAAAATTCTATAGAGACTGAAATATCACAAAATAAATAATTCTAAATTTTAATCAAATTATAGAACAAAATAATAGAATTCAGAAAATATCAATGAAATCATATAACATATCACAGGTAATCAATATTACCATATAGTGATTTTATTATCAAAGTCTTCTTGGTTCCATTAAAACTCTTTATTTGAAGTAATTTTATAATGTACTATATCTTATCTATATCTTATCTCATCATAACAGCCACTAATTCAAAGTGAAACATTCCAATATTGGTAATATAACATGACCTGAGCCATCAAGGCCCCACCATGGTGAAAATTACACCAAGAGTTCCTCCCCAAGTTCACCTCCAATGGGATAGGGGATAATTTCTATCACCAAGTGGGAATATATCACAAACATGGGAGGCCTTATCCTATAACAACCTTCAATAATAACATCTCCAATACACAAGATAATACACAATACCATCAATATCTATATAATCAAATGAACTGAACTATACTAGAAAAAAATCATGCATGATACAACTAGTATAAGTTTTTACCATGTTGTAATTACACTGTCAAAAGTGCACCAAAAAATCCTTTGAAATAAAAAAAACAATGATATGATTCTACATTCTATATGATCTCATGGATCATACACTTGTCATAGTGGTCACCACCACCATCACAAATCATCATGCTTTATAATGTACAACCAAGAATCACAAGGAATCATCTATGAACAAAACACACCAACTCCATATCGACCTAGACTATCTACAATCCTAAGAAAAATTTAGACATACACAACACAAGAGGGTATAAAACCTATTCATGGGTGAGTATAAACATACCTACTAATATTCCTCAAACACATTAATGGAATACAAAGTAACAAGCCAAATTGACTCTTGGGGTAGGAGGTATCCATGATGAAAACAAAAAGGAAAACTAGAACATTGATCCCAATCAAATATATTAGTACTAAAGAGTAATAGAAATAATGTTGAAGAATAAAATTATTGATATTCACTATAACTAAAATTATCTAGGATGTTAGAAATATCCTAATCATCTCAAATACAATCCTTGATAGTCATACCACATGAGAAAACAATAAATCTAGGATCACTAAAGAGTCCATGAATCTTGAGAATGATAGCTGACTGCATACCACATCTCAATGTAACCCCATGGGGTAATGAAGAGGGCATAATCCCCAAATAAGTCTATACTTTTCAACCTTTAAAAATACTACATCATCACCACAAACTGATGAGGGTAATCTTTTCATCACTGAAACATGCTCACTGGACAAGGATATTATCACGAACCAGCTGAGGTCAACCCTGAATAGGTCACCCGAGCTGATCTGCAACATGTCCTAAGGAGCTTTCTCGATCCCCCTAATATGGTAACTAGTGATGGGAATCAAAACATACAAGCGGGAATGATTTATATTGAAATAAATAAACTAGGACCAGATAGATAAATAAACCAAACAAGACACAAGAACCAACAACTAAACATAAATAATATAAAGTGATCTAATTAAAAAATATTAAATAAAAATCTGGAAACTAAAATACAAAACTTAAATGAAAAAGAAAAAACTGAACCGCTAACATGAAATCTCCATGTGAACTCTTGGTCACCTCCAACCACAACACCATCCATGCTCCAACCGTGAGAATATACATGGGAACTAGAATAAAAATATAACCTGCAAAACAGCTCAGGTCTACTAACACTGAGTGGTATATGTAGGGTGTCATCTAACAGCTCAGCAGGCAACCACCAAATAATCCATTTTATTCCTTCACAAAAACATTCAATCAATACTAGTTTGAAATACATTAATAAAAAATTAGGTTTTTATATAGACATTCCATTTTCAAAACAAAAAAGCATGATATGTTTCCCTGTTAATTTAAACTAATGTACAAGGTGGGAAAAGGGGGAGTTTATCTTTCTCCTTCAAAACATCTACTTTGAAATCCTTTTTAAAAAAATCGTACATCCATGGTTTTTACAAATAAAAAACAAAACCAGGCACAAAGAATAAGTTTCTATACAATGAGGTAAACAGCTCTAGTGATACTCATAACGGGGAAACAAGGGAAATCCTAGGAACTCATAGGAAGACCAAAACGTACTATACATGTGACTCATCCTGAAGGCATAACCTACTAAATGACATCATAATGTAATAACTCCTGACCATCACCCTACCTAGCCTGGTCGAGGTGCCCAATCCCATAAAAATAATAACAAAACATCCCCCTGCTATGGTCCACTAGCCAGTATGTAATCTAAACTGGTGCAACAATCATTATCGGTAAACCTCATTGCTAGGAAAGGTTCCCATGTATATTTCATAAGGGGGTGTTCTGTGAAATTCAAACAACAAGCCACATATATATAATCAAACACCCCATGAAATCTAGAACCACTCTATCCCCCCTCACAGTTATTCCCCTGCCTTAAAATAATTACCATACAAAGGAGGTCCCACATAGAGGACCCTTTTAACTCACAATCAACCAACTAGGAAGGAGACTCAACTCAAGTGGGGTTTTGGAAATAGCCTTTTTAAAATTCCAAATGGTCCATTAGCTTCACAACATTCAAAAATTTACCAAAAACACTTAAAACCGTTTTCAAAAAATTACCAAACATCATCTTTATACTCATGTGGCCAAACAGGCCTTTAGACCAAACATTCGCCAAAATGTTCCCGAGTGAATTTTAAATCAAAATAAAAACACATAAAGAATACAAAAGTGCCAAATGATATTTAATACTAATTATAAGCCATCCCTCATTTACAAACTCCAAACGGTCCATAGCTACACAACGACTCACCCAAGCATACTTCAAGGCCAGCTAGGACAATCCTTAAGGAACATATTAAGAACCACTTTCAAACACAAGAGACACCACTTCCCCCATTTGGGAAAAAATGGAGCCATTTTAGGAAAATAGAGAAAAATTGTAATGAGATGTTCTTAAGGGATATTAGCTTTAGTGTTCCACCTTTATTTAATTGTAAATCCATGTGTTCACCTAGTGCACCCATTGATGTGCCTCCTTCCAATGGAACGCTCTAAAACCTTCCAAAACATTTGAAACCCAATTTCATTAAACCACTATTCGCTTTTAGCCCAAAAACCCATTTTACACTTTTATAAAATTCCACCCAAGTTCACAACTAAGAAACTCTTCTCAAATCACGTTTGAAACCACATCAAAGGAAATCACCTTGTTTCACATATAAAATCCCAAAACATGACACAAATAAATTTAACAAAACATTTAATATTGGAAAACCTCATACAATTACCCAATTCCACCCAAAAGGTTCAGTAATAATTTTATCAAACACCTACAACATAAATACATATGGGAATAAACCAAGATTCATGTAAAAACCTATTTTTAGTCGAATCTACCAATAAGAAAATGCTTCCAAAAATGAACTATAGTTATAATAATGGAACAAAATATGTTTTAAATATTAATTAATAAAATCCAAGAATCAAAGGGATTGAAATTAAAAATAAAGGCACGAAACACCCATCTCAACCCGTCCGAACGCGATGAAACCTCAACGGAAGGGGGAACAATGCTCCGCGGACCACTCGAAGCCCCTAGAAAATGAGAAAAATAAAATCTCTATAAATGAACCCCTAGGATTTAGCCAAATTTAAGAAAAAAATAAAAGGAAAAACACACCGAAGGGGGGACCACGAGCCAGAAAAGATACAGAGGCTCTGCGCAGGAGGATGCGACTGGAGCAAGGAAAAGTATATAAATCGTCCATAAGGTTGCCAGATTAAGGGGCTCACACAAGTGATCTTGGCTTGCACCGACGAGCAGGAGTTCTTAGGGAGGTACGCTGGAATCAGGTGGGTGTGCCACCAGGAAAGGTAGGATGACATATAGGTTTTTCGGTGCACTGTTGGTTTAATGGACAAGGGGAACGGGGGTACGGGTGCACAACATGTAGGGAGAGGGGGGGTGCGGGTGCGCAACATGCATGGGATAGGGGGTGTGGGTAGATTAGGGTTCTTCCCATTTTTATTTATAATAATAATAATGATAATAATGTTAATATTAATAATAACATAATAATAATAATAATAATAATAATAATAATTTTATTCATTTTATTTTAAATAATATTTATATTAATAACAATTTAATAATAATTATATTATTAACAATTTTAATGATAAAAATATTATTAAAAAATTTAATAATATTAATATTATCTACATTATAATATTATTATTATATTTTTAAATAATTTTCCTTATTTTACCCTCATAAAATTTTATTATTTTAAGAAATGGGTAACTGCAGGGGAACCCAGGCCGACCACAAGGTTACTGCCAACTGTGCAGTGCCCGTGTACTGGTTTGAATTCCATAAAAATAATTAAATGTAAAAAAAATTAGAGCATCACTCAACCCACACCATGAAGAGGAAAACCGAAGGCAAGAAGTAATAAAGTAAAATAAATTTTTAATGGTTTAGGTGTGGCAAATCTCTCCACAATAAAATTTTTTTCCCCTAGAATGTTATAAAGCCTACAGGTAACACAACCCAAGTCCATGCCCAGACAGAACCAATGAAAATCAAGAGCCTCGGGGTGACCATTCCCAAAAAACATCACACCCAACCAATTCAATAAAAACCACTGCCCAAGATTAATGGGAGAACATGATAGGTTTCTCCCCCCCATGAGAATTCACTAACACAAAAACCTTGAAGCCTGAACACACCACCCCTAGGGGGGGCTAACATGGGAACTTTCAAATGGAACTCATTTACTTTATCAATACATACCAAACAACACCCCATGGACTTAAATGGAAAACATGTTACGAAATGACCCAGTAACCTGAGTATGAGAAATTAACTCAACACCTCCCACACCGACTGAATAAAATCCTCACCAAAAATGGAGATTGGGGAATTCCAAACTCAAACTCAACCCACTTTCTCAAGGCTAATGAAACAAATCCACCATTAGGATTAAAACCATTATGGGGAAAACTAGCACACCGGGACACTGGGATGGAGGGATCCCCTACGAAACCAAATAACACTAGAGGAAAACCCATAGAGAGGTGCCCGAACTAAGAATGGGACCAAAAACATCGTGTAACACCCCAAGATTTCATAGTGTGTTATTTCTTCAAAATAATTCAATAACTTGCACTACACGCAACACCGAGTTCAATCACACCATGACTTACAAAAAAAATCCATTCAAAAGATGTTATGAACAGTATTATCTAAATTTTAAACATTATATAATCCTTATAATTTTAGAATCCATATTATGAGTTTCTTAGATATAATGCAAGAACAAATTCATTTTCAGTATTTCACTTTTATCAAATTTTAATAGTGAACCCTTTTTAAATACTATATTTTAAGCTTTTTGACTAAATGGGGACATCAGAAAATTTAAAATGAAACATCTCAAGCTTCCACGGTACGCTTTCCTTTGAATAATACAATAGCGTGTGTTGTACGCAACACCGAGTTCTAACAACCAATCAAACTAGCCGTTATGAATAGTAATACCTACTTTTTAAAATTATATATATATTATATTTCAAAATGGACTTCATTTTTGGATTCGGAATATCTAATTTAGCCTAAGGTGAAATTTTGGTACTTTTCGGATAACTTTCATATTTTGATGAATAGTGAAAATTACTAAATTTTAATTAAAAACAACTTTTTTAATCAAAATAATTAATAGTGATAAATTATGAATTTTAGTAGTTTTAAAGTATATTTAGAATATATTTTTACCATTTAATATAATGTTGGTTATTGGACATAATTTTACAATTAAACCGAACATAAACAAGTGTCAATCTTTTGATAGTTATTATCTCTTAAAAACACGCTTTTTGTTTTGACAGCGGGAATTAATTTTAAATTAATTTCTGCCACTTCTGTGTTTTGAATTTAGGAAAATGGATTCCATATTTTGAATCAGGATGTTCAAATTGTGTAAATAGGTAACTTTTATTTTTAGACATTTTGAATATTTACTGCGGTAAATATTTTATTTACCATGGTTAAGGGTAAATTCGGTAAATAAGGGTTAAAAAATAATATTATAATAATACTAAATTACCCTAAAACGTGTCTTAACCCTATTTGTTGATACATGGTCGACCATGGGCATCTTTGGGTCGATTTTGGGACCCCATGGATCCACTTGTAAGTGATAATGACACTTTATTTTAATTAAGTTAAAATGAATACAAAAACGACACAAGCATATATCTTTTAGAAAAACAATTGTTGCATAGGGTTATATATGTTGGAGTTTAGATTATAAATATTAATTAGAAAGATAAAACGATTTCCTACATAATTATATTTTATTTATAATTTTTAGACATTAAATAATTTATTTTATTTATGACACAATGATGATGCAGTAATTACTATAATAGTGAAAAATTAAAATAATTGATATTATAAATACCCAAATAAATATAATATGAAACTTTTAATGAATTAAAATAATTTTCTAGGATAATATGATATATTAGGATTGATTTAATTGTCTTTGTTCGAAGTAATCAATCTGTTATGAGTTTCACAAAAATCAACTATTGAATAGTGTCGAAATTGACATAAAAGAGTTCTTAAAACAAATATTATATTATTAATTGATATTAAATTCCTAAAAATCTAAGGTTCGGCCAAGGGACTTATATCATGATAGGTTCATAATTAATGGACCACTTGGGGGTCTCTTGGATGTATGTAGTAAGTTTATTAGCCATATTATATAAAAATACAAAGAGACATTGTAAAAGTGAAACTAATTAACTTAGAGTTAATACTTAAATATAAGGTTAATATAAGTACCCAAACCTGTCTAAATTCAATTGGTTGAGTTTTTTTTCGACCCATACCAACATTAACCTTTGAATAGTCAACTTTGGAGCAATTGGAAACCGATTATGAATTTATTATAAATTAATATTTCTAGCTTTTCCAAAGGTGCCCCTCACCCCTCTTATAAAAGGGAACTCATCCTTCTCATTTCTTCACACCTTCAAAGCCTTTTGGTTCGGCAAAACTCTGGCCAAATACTCTCCTAACATCCCTCACTACAACCTAGAGGCCTTAGTTTGATCAGAAAGCCAACCTAAGGAGCCCTTTTGATCAAATCAAAAGGAAGAACCCGAAGAAGAGGTAATGTTTTCACCACCCCTTTTCAAGTTCCTTTCTTCTTCCACTTCTTCTTTCTTTGTTCTTACCATTCTAAAATAATAACTCCAGTATCTCAAATATACTGTGATGTTATTATAAATATGGTACAACCATATTAAGTATTCTATCCACCCTTTGAATAACATGTCACCATACGTGCGTACGTACGGCTTACCGTCTCCACGTTGTGGTGTAATTGTTATTCAATATAATATTATTTGATTGGGTATAATAATGATGTTTAACTCAGGTAAATAATAAATATAACATGTTAATGATTCTGTATATATGATATACCATCCATTTATATATTATTTTAATATCAAAAGAATGATATTGTCGCTCGTGCGTACGTACGGACTACCGTCTCCACGAACGCGATGAGATTCATTCTCCATCGTATCCATTCAAGTATAATTATCATTTGATGATTTAAAAATTATGTTTAAGGACTTGATATAATTCTGGATATGAATAAGATACAACAAACATGGCTTATGTAACAAAATATATAAAAGAAAATGAGTAAGTTAACACCCGAAACGACGATAATTCTAAGATATTATTAACAAATCACTGTTAAAAGATCATATATGATATCATATTAATATATATGATTCTTGTATAATTTAATAACAATTATTTCAACATTATACAAGAGGTTAACCTACCCCAACCAAGTAAAAGTACAAGGTAAGGGTTATTTCACAATCTCTTCATTATCTGAGATTGTTTATATGTAATAATCTACTGGGATCTCTTTATCATCCACATCCATGTTTCTTCAAAATGTATTTCAAAACATTTTTATTATTTACAAGAATATGGGTTAAAGTCATTTATACCCTTTTTTGAATTTTTATAAGAGGAATCTTTCCGCCGTTTTTAAAACAAGGTCATTTTAACCTTTTCGACAGAATTAAGGTAAGAATGTTTTTTTTAACTTATACGGCGAGTGCGGTTATTTTCTGTCGTTATAAAATCTTCAAAGTTTTCCTTACAAGCTTATAAGAATATTTTCAAGAAAATGTTTTATTTTATATGGATCTTAAATGATTTTAAAAATAGAAAGAGATATTTCTCTAAAAAGTGTTTTGATTTCATCTATGTCAACATCCTTTGATGGATTTTACGCTTATTTGAAGTTGATTTATTATGATACAAAACTTCTATATTGTATTGAAGGTTTTGTGATATGTTTGACTATGGATGTGCTATTTTTATATCATTCATAGTTTATGGTGAAATTATTGACATTTCGTATTCTAGTTTTAATACGAATGTTTATGTTATGTTTAAACCTTTTCATATGGGAATGCATTGGACTTAATATGTGACGGGTGGAGCCCGCTATAGCTCCTCGATGCATCGGTAGGTCTCATGAGACAAACTAGTGTCTTGGCACAAGGCCTTGACAAAATCTTATTTGTAGTCTTGGCACGAGGCCTTGACTATGTGGTTATGATAGTCTGGCATTATGCATTCCATCATTATGAAAGTGGTTATTGATTTTTCATGTGATTATTCGATTAGTAGAATAACCATGTGAATAAGTAAATGGAATTATTTCATTTTATTTATGCCATACTATGTTAAATGTTCAAGTTTTAAAAGGCTTTTGTTTTAGTTATACATTGCCTTAAATTCTTATTCTTATTTATGAAAGTTTCTGCTATATTGTTATCCTTACTGGGCATTTGAGCTCACCCCTTTTCTATGTTTTATTTTTCCCAGGAAGTGAAGAAGTAAATTATGAATGACCTGCAGGGATATTATGTGGGGATATGAGTGTGGATTATGGAGACATTATGTTGTTGTTGTAGTTTTTCATTTTATGATGTAATGTAAAACTTATGAATATATCTAGTGTTTCCAAGGCTACTAAACCAATCGGTCTTTCGAGATTTGATCTTTCTTGTGATCATGCCAATGTTATGTAAAAATGCACCGACTCTGGGTAACTGGGGTCGGGGCGTTACAGTTGGTATCAGAGGAAGTTTAGTACAAACCTTGGAAGCTAGATTTAGATAAACTCTGATTAGAGCATGTAAACCTAAGATGAACTTTGAGGATTAGTATAGAAGAACTTCCTAGAATTTTGGTAATGTAGAGATTTTGTGAGTTTTCCGAGCAATACATCCCTCTCTGGATACGAGCAGGTAGAGGCGGCTCTGGCACAGATGTACCTAGGGGTAAAACCCGAAAACACCGCTTTGAGCTAGACTCGAACGGGAACTGGTGCACGACAACGGGCCTTGCTGCACTCTTGGTTACGACACTCCCGGGGGATATGCTTAGGATAACTCTCATCTTCTTTACAAATCATTATGAAGGGTTTATGAGTATATACTTCCTCAAAGAAAACATTTTTATGATTATGGATTATATCCATAAATAGTTCAATTTATGTTAAGTGTTTTATAAGTATGGGATTATGTATTTTGATTCATAAACTGATCTAGTGTATGCCATTATTTAGAAATGGCGCCCAGTAGAAGGAATGAGAACTCCAGAAATGCACATGATCCAAAGAGAAGGAAGGATCATATCTTTCATGGTCTTAAGCTATAATTTATAAGAGAAATAGTCTCTCATGTATTATCATCATATGAAGAAATAATATCATGTGTTGATAAGATAAGTAAAGAGTTTACTGAGTCCTATGGCTTTGAAGGGAAGCAAGAGAAGAAAAGGATGGAAGAGAGAAAGATGGATAAAGGGAAGAGGGAAAAGAAAAATTTTCCCATATGTGGTAACTGTGGAAAGAAACACCCTGGAACTTGCCTGAAAGGAATGGGAGTTTGTTATAAGTGTGGAGGAAAAGGGCACAATGTACGTGACTGCAAGGGTAAGAAAATGGTTTCAAATGTACAATGCTTCATTTACAAGGAGTTTGGACACTACGCGAACCTATGTCCCAGTCATCAGACTATGCCACAAATGATGTTATTGGATAATAATCAAGTTATGATACTATCACAGATGAAGAGGATTGATTAGAGTTCTTATGTTGATTATGTCAATTGAGTGTTGTATCAACAATGTACTTGTTATAATAATTATGGAGTATATAAGGATTGTACTGCAGTACTATTTCATTAAGGACTTGAGATTGTGTGGAACAAAGAAAAGTGACTCAATAGCAGGATAAATTTTTGGAAAATATATGGTTGAGAGAATGATAAACCATAATATAGTTCTGATACTGAGGTAGTGATTTTGGAATAATACATGATTGCTTTGGATAAATTATATTGTATATTCATGACTACCTTGGAACTGATTAATGATTTGTATATTCCATCATTTTTGGGGTTTAAAACATTTTTGGATTGATGAAGTATATCCAGCATTCTATATGGAATAAGGGAGCATAAATGTAATCAATAAGGAATATGGTAATTTAGGATGTTTCAGTATATTAAAAGAATACATGATGAAGGTATTCATATGATATTACGGGGTAAAAAGGATCTACATTATGTTTAACTTCCTTATAAATGTTGGACTGTGAGTTTGGACAGAAGTATTGTGGATAGTTCTAGTTTGGATTATTTTGGATTGCCATAAAAGGACAACCCGGAGGTCGGGCGGCAACCTGTCGCGTCCGTCAATGCTGCGAGACTTGAACCCGCAACCGAAGGGCGACAAGGGTGTATCACATACCACTGGCCCACGAGATGTCCTGGATTAAATAATGTAGTTTTTATTAAAAGATCTTGTAGATGAATTATAAATTCGTTTATTTTGGAACCCTATACGAATAGTGTAAATAGAATTTTTTACGTTCTATTATCTTTTAGAGTGAAAGAAGAGTTTGTGGTAGAAATATATTAATGGATAAAACTCTAATTATAAAGTAAGTATATCTCCTTATGATCTTAGCCAATCTCATAAATAAATTCCTCAACATTAAGAAAAGGAACTTAGAACAAAAATGTTGTCCTAGATGGTACCTTAAATCATCACTAATTTATGGCTTTGGGATTGTTGGCCTTTTCATAGCCATGTTCTCTACCACTCTCCATCAGATAATTGATGGTTAGATTTTTCTTCCATATCCATATTTTCCTAAATGGAACCCTAGTATGTGTTATTTTCGGTAATATTCATACTTTCCACTTTTTGTTTTAAATAGAGGCCTCATTAATTCATTTTTCGATGTGGGATTTCAACTAAGATATTTTGAAACGTCAAAAATGTGTTAACCCAATACCCTATGTGTTGTTGAACTGATGGTATTTAAAATCATCATAGATTGATGAGTTTAAGGACCTCAATTTTATACTTGTTTGTGATTGATGACCTCAATCACTACCTATACATATTTACGTTTTTCCTCCAATTATATGTCTCTAATTGCCAACAATGTTCTCCTAATCGAGATCATAATTTGGTGGTGACCCTTTCATTTCTCTTTTCCTCATATTAAGACTAAATTTTAGTAACCCAATTTCTGATGTGGGTTTTCCCACAAATATATTTTCTATTTTAAACCTTTTATTTTCGAAGAACAATTTCAAATTGCGAGGACGCAATTTATTGATGGAGGAGAGAATGTAACACCCCAAGATTTCAAAGTGTGTTATTTCTTCAAAATAATTCAATAACTTGCACTACACGCAACACCGAGTTCAATCACACCATGACTTACAAAAAAAAGCCATTCAAAAGATGTTATTAATAGTATTATCTAAATTTTAAACATTATATAATCCTTATAATTTTAGAATCCATATTATGAGTTTCTTAGATATAATGCAAGAACAAATTCATTTTCAGTATTGCACTTTTATCAACTTTTAATAGTGAACCCTTTTTAAATACTATATTTTAAGCTTTTTAACTAAATGGGGACATCAGAAAATTTAAAATGAAACATCTCAAGCTTCCACGGTACGCTTTCCTTTGAATAATACAATAGCGTGTGTTGTACGCAACACCGAGTTCTAACAACCAATCAAACTAGCCGTTATGAATAGTAATACCTACTTTTTAAAATTATATATATTTTATATTTCAAAATGGACTTCATTTTTGGATTCAGAATATCTAATTTAGCCTAAGGTGAAATTTCGGTACTTTTCGGATAACTTTCATATTTTGATGAATAGTGAAAATTACTAAATTTTAATTAAAAACAACTTTTTTAATCAAAATAATTAATAGTGATAAATTATGAATTTTAGTAGTTTTAAAGTATATTTAAAATATATTTTTACCATTTAATATAATGTTGGTCATTGGACATAATTTTTCAATTAAACCGAACATAAACAAGTGTCAATCTTTTGATAGTTATTATCTCTTAAAAACACGGTTTTTGTTTTGACAGCGGGAATTGATTTTAAATTAATTTCTGCCACTTCTGTGTTTTGAATTTAGGAAAATGGATTCCATATTTGGAATCAGGATGTTCAAATTGTGTAAATAGGTAACTTTTATTTTTAGACATTTTGAATAATTACTGCGATAAATATTTTATTTACCATTGTTAAGGGTAAATCCGGTAAATAAGGGTTAAAAAATAATATTATAATAATACTAAATTACCCTAAAACGTGTCTTAACCCTATTGGTTGATACATGGTCGACCATGGGCATCTTTGGGTCGATTTTGGGACCCCATGGATCCACTTGTAAGTGATAATGACACTTTATTTTAATTAAGTTAAAATGAATACAAAAATGACAGAAGCATATATCTTTTAGAAAAACAATTGTTGCATAGGGTTATATATGTTGGATTTTAGATTATAAATATTAATTAGAAAGATAAAAAGATTTCCTACATAATGATATTTTATTTATAATTTTTAGACATTAAATAATTTATTTTATTTATGACACAATGATGATGCAGTAATTACTATAATAGTGAAAAATTAAAATAATTGATATTATAAATACCCAAATAAATATAATATGAAACTTTTAATGAATTAAACTAATTTTCTAGGATAATATGATATATTAGGATTGATGTAATTGTCTTTGTTCGAAGTAATCAATCTGTTATGAGTTTCACAAAAATCAACTATTGAATAGTGTCAAAATTGACATAAAAGAGTTCTTAAAACAAATATTATATTATTAATTGATATTAAATTCCTTAAAATCTAAGGTTCGGCCAAGGGACTTATATCATGATAGTTTCATAATTAATGGACCACTTGGGGGTCTCTTGGATGTATTTATTAAGTTTATTAGCCATATTATATAAAAATACAAAGAGACATTGTAAAAGTGAAACTAATTAACTTAGAGTTAATACTTAAATATAAGGTTAATATAAGTACCCAAACCTGTCTAAATTATATTGGTTGAGTTTTTTTTCGACCCATCCCAAAATTAACCTTTGAATAGTCAACTTTGGAGCCATTTTAAACCGATTATGAATTTATTATAAATTAATATTTCTAGCTTTTCCAAAGGTGCCCCTCACCCCTCTTATAAAAGGGCACTCATCCTTCTCATTTCTTCACACCTTCAAAGCCTTTTGGTTCGGCAAAACTCTGCCCAAATACTCTCCCAACATCCCTCACTACAACCTAGAGGCCTTAGTTTGATCAGAAAGCCAACCTAAGGAGCCCTTTTGATCAAATCAAAAGGAAGAACCCGAAGAAGAGGTAATGTTTTCACCACCCCTTTTCAAGTTCCTTTCTTCTTCCACTTCTTATTTCTTTATTCTTACCATTCTAAAATAATAACTCCAGTATATCACATATACTTTGATGTTATTATAAATATGGTACAACCATATTCAGTATTCTATCCACCCTTTGAATAACATGTCACCATACGTGCGTACGTACGGCTTACCGTCTCCACGTCGTGGTGTAATTGTTATTCAATATAATATTATTTGGATGGGTATAATAATGATGTTTAACTCGGGTAAATAATAAATATAACATGTTAATGATTCTGTATATATGATATACCATCCATTTATATATTATTTTAATATCAAAAGAATGATATTGTCGCTTGTGCGTACGTACGGACTACCGTCTCCACGAACGCGATGAGATTCATTCTCCATCGTATCCATTCAAGTATAATTATCATTTGATGATTTAAAAATTATGTTTAAGGACTTGATATAATTCTGGATATGAATAAGATACAACAAACATGGCTTATGTAACAAAACATATAAAAGAAAATGAGTAAGTTAACACCCGAAACGACGATAATTCTAAGATATTATTAACAAATCAATGTTAAAAGATCATATGTGATATCATATTAATATATATGATTATTGTATAATTTAATAACAATTATTTCAACATTATACAGGAGGTTAACCTACCCTAACCAAGGAAAAGTACAAGGTAAGGGTTATTTCACAATCTCTTCATTATCTGAGATCGTTTATATGTAATAATCTATTGGGATCTCTTTATCATCCACATCCATGTTTCTTCAAAATGTATTTCAAAACATTTTTATTATTTACAAGAATAAAGGTTAAAGTCATTTATACCCTTGTTTGAATTTTTATAAGAGGAATCTTTCTGTCGTTTTTAAAACAAGGTCATTTTAACCTTTTCGAAAGAATTAAGGTAAGAATGTTTTTTTAACTTATACGGCGAGTGCGGTTATTTTCTGCGGTTATAAAATCTTCAAAGTTTTCCTTACAAGCTTATAAGAATATTTTCAAGAAAATGTTTTATTTTATATGGATCTTAAATGATTTTAAAAATAGAAAGAGATATTTCACTAAAAAAGTGTTTTGATTTCATCTATGTCAACATCCTTTGATGGATTTTACGCTTATTTGAAGTTGATTTATTATGATACAAAACTTCTATATTGTATTGAAGGTTTTGTGATATGTTTGACTATGGATGTGCTATTTTTATATCATTCATAGTTTATGGTGAAATTATTGACATTTAGTATGCTAGTTTTAATACGAATGTTTATGTTATGTTTAAACCTTTTCATATGGGAATGCATTGGACTTAATATGTGACGGGTGGAGCCCGCTATAGCTCCTCGATGCATCGGTAGGTCTCATGAGACAAACTAGTGTCTTGGCACAAGGCCTTGACAAAATCTTATTTGTAGTCTTGGCACGAGGCCTTGACTATGTGGTTATGATAGTCTGGCATTATGCATTCCATCATTATAAAAGTGGTTATTGATTTTTCATGTGATTATTCGATTAGTAGAATAACCATGTGAATAAGTAAATGGCATTATTTCATTTTATTTATGTCATATTATGTTAAATGTTCAAGTTTTAAAAGGATTTTGTTTTATTTATACATTGCCTTAAATGTTTATTCTTATTTATGAAAGTTTCCACTATATTTTTATCCTTACTGGGAATTTGAGCTCACCCCTTTTCTATGTTTTATTTTTTCCAGGAAGTGAAGAAGTAAATTATGAATGACCTGCAGGGATATTATGTGGGGATATGAGTGTGGATTATGGAGACATTATGTTGTTGTTGTATTTTTTCATTTTATGATGTAATGTAAAACTTATGAATATATCTAGTGCTTCCAAGGCTACTAAACCAATCGGTCTTTCGAGATTTGATCTTTCTTGTGATCATGCCAATGTTGTGTAAAAATGCACCGACTCTGGGTAACTGGGGTCGGGGCATTACACATCGCCCATTAATTTCATGATACCAAACATCCCCCTAATGAACACAGCTAAGATGAAACCCAAAATAAGAATGGTTTTGTTTATTAACATGCCCAAAACCCTTCAAGGAATTATAATTTTTTAGAAACCACATTATGATTAGATAAGGCCTCTTGGATTGCGGTAGAACAAGCTCATCACACCACCAAAATAAGGGTGAGATTACAATGGCAACAAGAATAGAACAAGGAAACTTTGATATTTCCATCCCAAATCTGAATACACGACCCAAACCGAGGCTCCACACACCCTCAACAACTATTAACTATGTGTGAGTTTCACCCCGAGACCTGTAGATGGGGCCCTGATGGCTGAAGCATCTCCTTCCTCACAGTTAGGAATTTTCATCCTTAGGTCATCAAGTCATTCTTCCTCCAAATTGATTCAAATGACAATAATGGTGGTATGTTTTCAAAGGGATACAACATGACGAATTAGAATTCCCAAATTGGCCATACTTGTGGCACAAAAGAGAATGGTCCAAAAAAATGGAAGTTGGAACTAACAAAGATAGCTTCTTAGAGACAGGTTCCTCTAGCTTCCACTCCTCACCAGATAGAGAACCCTTATGAAAGATAACCACCACCAACTACACCCCAAACTCTGAAAATGATGAGACATCCAATATTTTCTAGTACAGATCTAGACCCTCAAATAAACCCAAGATGGTATGAACCTTAACAACCCTAGGAGTTCCCAAAAACTTGAAGACTCATTCTAATTCGAAAAACCACACAACTTCCTCTAATGGACCTCAATTACTTCAATAAATAGTCAACAGTTAAAACAAACTAAAAAATGGGCATGACTCATTGGAAATCATGGGGAAATTTCTAGGTGTCACATCCTTAACAACACAAAAACACACAACCAGAAACCAACATCAAGCCCAAAACATAATCAAAAGGAACACCCTGAGCTCAAAACATCCTGCTCAGAAGCCAAAATAACTCAGGAACAACTAGAAAAACCTTTCAAAAATTGAATTTTATATTAATTTTCAAAATCACTACATTCCATAACCACTTTAAAAATACCAGAACCCTCCTTTTAAACCAAATCTAGTTCCCAAAATTCATTTCCCTTTTTATTTTAAAAACCCACCAACGGTGCCTTATGAACCATCACATGTTTGTTCATCCAGTACTTCTTACATATTCTATAGACAAGTTCCCCCACACATTCTCCATACATACCCACACACATGTGAACCTCCATAATGATTTCCAAGGTTCAAACATTTATTTTCTTTATCAAATCCAAACACATACCAAATTTTCCAAATCCAAACACTTCCTCTTTAAAAACTCACTTCTCTAGTTTCAAAACAATTTTAAAGAAACTATTTTCCATTTTAGAACCACTTTCATTTTTAACATGCACTCACATAAATCGAGATCAAAACAAAACACAACCAACAACAGGCTATCAGAATGAGGAACTAGTGAATATTCCTAACCTAGTGACATGGAGGTGAGCCATGCCATAAGGAATGACCCTAAAAGGACCTTGAAATGAGTAATTGGTCTCCATATGGGTCATCATCTCATGTGAGGCCAAAAAATAACCTGATTCACGTCTATTTTCATCCCTCAATCCAAAATAAGAACAAAAGACTTAAATCCCAAACTACCCCTGGTAACTCAAGGATCTCTGTGAGAAAAAGTTCACGACGCTCTTCCCACACCTACCTCTGAAGTTCTGACAATCCTAATCTTCTTCTACTGGACACCCCAAATATCAAGGGCCTCGTATAATACCATTTTTTCTGAAACCAACCTAGGTTAACCCTGGAACGGTCACCCGAGATAGTATGAAACATGTCCCAAAGGGCATTCTTGATCCCCCTAGGATGGAAACCAGTGTTGGGTATCAAAGCATACAAGAGAGAATGATTTAGCATGAAATAAATAAACCAAGACAAGATAGATAAATTAAACAAACAATCCAAAAGAACCAAAAACTGAACATAAATAATATAAATGGATCCAGTTACAAAATACAACTCAAAAAGATGAAAATTAAAATAAAAAACTGAAACTTAAATGAACCAACTGAACTGTTAACACGTGATATCCATGTGACCTCTTGGTCCCCTCCAACCACAATACCATCCATGCTCCACCTACGAGCACCTACTTGGGAACCAGAATAAAAACTGAACCTTCAAAACAGCTCGTTCCTACTGACATTGAGTGGTATAGGTAGGGTGTCAACTAACTGTTTAGTAGGAAACCACCAAAGAATCCATGTCATTTCTTCCCAAAATAATTCCATCAATACTAGTTTGAAGTAAATTGATAAAAATTAGGTTTTTATATACAAATTAAATTTTCAAAACAAAAAAACATGATCCATCTCCATCTTAATTTAAAAAAAAGTACAATGAGGGAAAAGGGGGCGTTTATCTTTCTATTTAAAAACATCCACTTTGAAATTCTTTTTGAAAAAACCATGCATCCATGTTTTTTCCAAATAAAAATTAAAACAAGGCACAAATTACAAGTTTCTACATAATGATGGAAACGAATCTCATGATACTCGTAACAGGGAAACATGAGAAATCCTAAGAAATCAGAGGAAGACCAAAATTTACTATAAATGTGACTCATCTTGAAGGCATTCACTACTCAATGACATCATAACTCCCTAATGCTCGATCATCACCCTACCTGGCCTAGTCAAGGGGCCCAATACCATATAAATAATAACAAAACATTCTCTTATTATGGGCCACTAGCTAGTGTGTAATCTGAACTAGTGCAGCAATCATTCTTAGAAAAGCTCATTATTAAGCTTGGTTCCCATGTATATTTCATACGGGTGTGTTCAATGCAGTTCAAACAACAAGACACACATATATATATATATAACTAAAAATACAACACAATATAGCACCACCTTAGCCCCCCCCCCTCACAGTTAGTCCCCTACCTTAAAATAATTACCATAAAATGGAGTTAACATACCAAGGACCCTACCAACTCACGATCAACCAACTAGGAAGGAGACTCAACTCATGTGGGATTTTTCAAATAGACTTTTTAAAATTCCAAATGGGCCTTTAGATTCAAAACTTTCATCCATTTACCAAAAATATTTTAAAACCATTTTCAAAACATTACCAAACATCATCTTTATACTCACATGGCCAAATGGTCCTTTAGACCAATCATTCACCAAAATGTTCCAAAGTGTATTTTATATCCAAGTAAAAACACACAAAGCATAAAAAAGTTTCAAATGGGATTTAATACTATATACAAACCAATCCTCTTATAAAAATTCCAAATGGGCCATAGATACACAAAAACTCACCCAAGCATGCTTCAAGGCCAACTAGGCCAATAATTAAGGAACATATTAGGAACCACTTTCAAACACAAGAGACATTTATTCCTCTATTTTTTGAAAACATGGTGCCATTTTAGGAAAATAGAGAACAAGGGGAGAATATATTTTCTTGAGGAATATTATATTTTTATTTCCACCTTTATTTGATTTCACATCCTTGTGTTAACCTAGTGCACCCATGGATGTGCCTTCATCCAATGAAACACAATAAAACCAACCAAAACATTTGAAACCCATTTTCATTAAATCACTATTCTCTTTGAACCCAAAAAAAAACCATTTCACTCTTTTATAAAATTTCACCCAAGTTCACAACCAAGAAGCTCTTCTCAAATAAAGCTATAAACCACATCAAACGAAATCACCTTGTTTCACATATAAAATCCCAAACCATGAACCAAATGAATTTAACAAAACATTTAAAATGATAAAACCTCACACAATCACCCAATTACACCAAAAAGTTTCATTAAACATTTTATCAAACAAATACGGAATAAATACAAAAGGGCATAAACCAATATTCATATAAACCCTATTTTCAGTCGAATCTACCAATAAGAAAATGCAACCAAAAATGAACTATAATTATAATAATGGTAAGAAACATGTTTTAAAAATTAATTAATAAAATCCAAGCATCAAATGGATTGAAATTGAAAAGAAAGGCATGGAACACCTACCTCAACCCGTGCAAACAGGACGAAACCTCAGCAGAAGGAGGAACAATGCTCCCCAAACAACTCTCACCAATTAAACAATGAGAAATATCAAAATCAATATACATGAAACCCTAGGGTTTATCCAAATTACAGTAATGAAAATTCAAAGGAAAAACACACCGTAGGGGGGGGGAAGCGTGTTGAAGAAGAGACATATGCACTATGTAGTGGGGGTGTGGCTGGAGCAAGGAGGAGCAGGAAGATCAGGCTGTCGGACATGATTTTGTTGGATCGGGGGGCTCGCACTTGTGATCCCGGCTCGCACCGAAAAGAAGGAGAGATTAGGGAGGCTCTCCATAATCAGGAAGGTGTACTTCTTGGATTGCTAGGTTGGAGTAGCAGGTCACCGGTGCACTGCTAGCTGAGCGTCCAAGGAGAAAGGGGGGTGAAGGTATGCAACACATAGGGAGAGGGGGGTGCAGGTGCACAGATCTTTCACAACCCGTCCCCCGGGGCCTATGTCGTGACTACCCCAAGACGGCCTACCATAGGCCAGGGGCCAACGACTAGCACCAAATGCGTAATTCCCTAAAACTGGCAAGGAATTGCCTTTATAACCTATAAACACACACACAAGAAAGAAAACAGCTGGATATGAAACACCAAGTAAACTGTATAACAAAAGAGTGATAAAATTAAAAGGGGATAGAATAAAAGCCCAACTAGAAACTATAAATACAATTGTGATACAATACAACTGAATAAAAGGGAAAGTCAGCTATTGGATCGTCCTCTAAGGTTTTTACCTGAAGGGTAGGTACAGATCGCCTTCTCAGCACTCCTCATCCATCTTTCTTCTCTGTGTACTAACTCATCGTAAGGTCCACCTCTAGGTAACATCTAGTCTTGGTACTCTCTTCCTCAGTCAGCGTGGTCCATCGTCTGTATCCAACATAACAAGGTTCGGGCATAGCCCGTGCAGGGGTGAGTATAACGATACTTAGTATGGATCCAAAGACCCTCTAGGTCTCACAAAATCCATAAAGGATAAAACAAAAAGTATGAGATCAATAGATAATCTTACTTAGGTATATTCCCATACATATACCTATGTTATCAAGTAATCCATCTCAATCAAGAGGAAAACACTGAGGTTTTGACTCAGTTCAAACTAGGATTTTTTCTAGGGGTAATAACAAGTAACATTTCGAGTCACAATATCGAACACCTCGGCTACTAGAGAACTCAAACTATATCAAGTACAGTGGGCATGTCGCATCACACAAAGGCACTTCCCACTAACCTTGGACTACTGAGTTACTTCTCGTGTCAAGTACCATGGGTCTACCGCGTCACATAGAGTCGCTCCCCACTGTGGGTCTTCCGCATCACATAGATGTGGTCTCCCTCAAGGAATGTTGTGGTACTCCTCTTGTCGAGTACCGTGGGTCTTCCGCGTCACCAAGGCACTCCCCACCGTGGTTCTGCCACATCACCAAGGCGCTCCCCACTGGGCATGTCGAGTCACTCCGAGTCAAAACGATCAACAGTCATCAAGTCTCAGCCAACCACTAGGTCTCTGCACTATGCTCACTCATCTCTGGGAGGATCTGCTCCACAAGTTGTTGGTCGATAATCCAACTGCCATAAAGTCCCATGAAGAAGTATCTCAAAGGTCTGCCACCTCATAGGGGTCTCAACGTAATAGAAGGAGTATCAATCGGACGTTTGGTCTGTGAGTTATTAGCCTTTTAGTCCCGGGGGGGGCGGTTCGATACGTGATCAATCCAACATGAATGTTTCCCAACATAATCCAAAACTTTAATGTGGTATAATTAAAGGGACCATCTTTCTCTATGATTTTTGGTGCCACTGACGGTTCGTCAAACGGAGATCTGGTGCCAAAGTTATGGCCAAAAGAAAGTAAATGAGTGGTAGTGGGCCTAAGTCTAGTCCGACTTGGTCAGACCGACATGGCCCGACCCAGCCTGGGCCACCTGGTTTGGGTTGACCAGGCCCGGCCCATTGGGTTCAGCCTGACGGTCGCGAGGGGTCCACAGAGGTGGCTCGACCTCGGAAGGTTCCACGAGGGTGGCTAGGTCGCGGAACGGCTCAGCTGTGGGCCAACATGGCTCGGGGTGGCTCGTAAGGCCGCTGTGAGGATAGTTTCGGTGGCTCATAGGGCCACGGTGAGTGAATGGCGATGACGGCAGCTCAGTTTGGCCCAAATAGTGGCACAGGTCGATGGACAGCGGTGTGGCGGCTCGGCATAGCGGACGGCAGCGGCGCGGTGGCTCAGCATAGTGGTGTCGTGATTAGGGGGGTTTGGCCTAGGGTGGCACGATGGCTCAGTACGGTGGTGGCGCGGTGGAACGGCATGGCGGCAGCGCAGTGGATCAGAACATTGATGGTGTGGAGAGGGGGGTTTCGGCCCAAGGCGGCGTGGCGAATCGTTACAGCGGCAGCGCGGTGATGGGGTTCGGCCCGGGGCAGCATGGTGGCTCGGTTCGGCTGCGGGTGGTTCGGCTGGTGCAGGGCTGGTTCAGCCGGGAGGGATAGAACCATGGGGCGGCATGGATCACAGAGTCCGCGGGTGGTGGAACCATTGTCTTCATCACCTTCCTCTAATTCAAAGAACACATGAATGAAGAACGGTGGAGGGGTCAGGCCATGTTCGTTTGACCCGCACCCTCCATGTTTAGAGTGGTAGAAAGCGGATCACAAAGAACGAAGCATGAACGTGTATGGAAGATATTTTAAAGCATCCTTTCCCACAATCCACGTCAATATCTATTCCTAATCTGCAAAATAATTTTAATGGGAAACATGGAAAGTGATAATAAAATAGATATAAACCCCTACCTCATTCGCTTGATGACGTTGGTGCAAGAAGGTAGTATGGTTGTTGATTCACCGTAGATGAGGATGTCCCACATCAGAATAAGTTCTAAGGAAGAATCTCAAAGTCATGGTTGGTGTTATTCATCAGTGTATCATTCTTCGTGGAAGAACGCATTCTTCGTTGGAGAGTTTTTTCCCACCAAGAGCTCTCACTCCTTTGACAACGGATGTTCTCAAAAGAAGAACCCACCAAAATAAAAGAGATAACCAATATAATAAAAAGTGTTTCCCCAATTTAATCATTGGAACAATTCAAATTGGATTAATTAAATTGGATCAACTAAGTGGCTCATCGACATAATTAATTGGGGGAGGTTTGGCACAATTAATGTGGGGGAAGCTCATGAGGCTCCTCCACATTAATGAGGGAGTTGAAGAGGATTCCCTACATTTATGAGGGAGTTGAGGTTTTTCCCCCAATTAATGGGGGGTTTCAAGGGGGTTTAATCCCAGGTGGTTCCCACCACCATAACCTCTCATTGGAGGTTAAGGTCTGGTGGTCCCCACCACCAACATCTACAAGGAGATTGGTTACAACAAAATAAAATAAAACGTGTCTTTATTTTATTTTATTATTTCCATGAAAAACCTAGAAACTAACTTTCACCCTTGACCAACTACCATCGAGGTGAAATTATTTTTAAGAGAACATCGATGTTGTGAGTTCAACGGTGCCCTCATATTTTACTTCTGAGCACCGGTTGAAAAGTAAGAAAAACTCGCTCACATGTTTATTGAACGTACCCGAAAAAAAATTCAGAATTCATTCCGGGCACTCCGGGTCTCGGAATCACGTGTCGTCAATTTTTACAGACTCATAAAATTCCAATTTAATTAAAAAAAATACATGTAAATTCTAGGTCTTTACATTATCCCTACCTCAGGCTTTACGTCCCCGTAATCCACAACTCAAACTAAGGAAACAAGAGGGGGTACTGAGCACGCATCTGAGCCTCCCACTCCCATGTGCACTCTTGGAGGTTCTCATGCTGCTAGCGAATGCACATCAGAGGTATCAACCATCCACAAAGGACCCGCTCCTATCGATCCTAAATTTCTACTGGAACCTCCGTAAAAGTCACCCCATCATCGACATCCAACTTTCCATGGTCGATGATGTGAGAAGTGTCGTGCACGTATCTCCTCGGATAGGATACATGGAACATGTTGTGCACCTGGTGCAACTGAGGTGGAAGAGCTAAGTGGTATGCCACCATTCCAACTCTGCTGAGGACCTGAAAAGGCCTGATGAACCTCAGAGATAACTTTCCGCCTCAGCCAAATCTCTGTAGACCTCATCCGGGTGAGACCCGTAGAAAGACATGGTCTCCATCCTCAAACTCCAGAGGCCTTCATCTCCTGTCGGCATACGACTTCTACCTGCTTTGTGCAGTCTTCATCCTCTCCTGGATGATCTGCACCTTCTCAGTGGTAGCATTAACCATCTATGGTCCCACAAGTGCTGACTCCACCTGGTCAGAATAGCACAAGGGTGATCTGCAAGGTAACATATACAACACCTCCAAAGGTGTCATCCCTATGGTGGATTGATAGTTGTTGTTGTATGCAAACTCCACTAAAGGAAAACGATCCTCCCAACTGTGACCAAAGTTGAGGACATAAGTATGCAGCATGTCTTCAAGGGTCTGAATGGTCCGCTCAATTTGTCTATCCGTCTGAGGATGGAAGGCAGTGCTCAAATGTAGTTGCGTCCTGAAATCCTCCAGAAACCACATCCATAGCCGAGAAGTAAAATGTGTGTCACGATCGGAGAAAATCGTCGAAGGTACTTCATGTAGCCGTACAATCTCTTGTACATAGAGGTGTCTCAATCTCTCTACTAAACCCTACTCTCTGATCGCCTGGAAGTGGACTGACTTGGTGAGTCAGTCGACGATCACCCCGATAGAGTCATTTCCCCTAGATGTATGTCTATGTCATGTCACAATGTCCGTGGATATCCCATCCCACTTCCACTCTGGGTCCTCTAATGGCTGAACCAAGCATGCTGGTACCTGATGCTCCACCTTCACTTGCTGATAAGTGAGGCATCGAGAAACAAACTATGAAACTGCTTTCTTCATTACCGGCCACCAGTGTTATCGTTTGAGATCTTGGTACATCTTCACCACTCTGGGATGTACCGCTAGAGGGGATGTGTGGAACTCCCTCAACACTTCCTCTGGAAGTGACATAAGTACCATGGTACATCCTCTGAAGAGGATGATGTACTCCCCACCTTCAGAAAATCCATCAGGTGCCTGCCCTGTGGATATCTAAGCATGTCGAGCCTCGCAGTCAGTGTCCCCACGTTGCGCCTCCCTGACTCACTGATGAAGTGGGGGAGTGACTGTAAGAGACTGAAGGAAATCTTCTCTATCATGTTCCATGAAAGATATCTGCAAAGCATCCATCTACTCTATTGCATCACCTAGCAGCTATATACCAGACCTCTTGCTGAGTGCATCTTCTACAATGTTCCCCTTCCCATGAGTATAGAATATCTCAAAGTCATATTCCTAGAAGAACTCAATCCAATGCTGATATCTCAGTTTCAAGTCCTTCTGAGATAAGATATACCTGAGACTGTTGTGATCAGAGTATACTGTAAAACATTCGACCATCAAATAGTGTCGCCACATATTCAAGGAGAATACTACCACTGCTAACTCCAGGTTATGGGTGGAGTAGTTCTACTCATGTTGTCTTAGTTGTCTAGAGCCATATGTGATCATTGATCTCTCCTGCATCAGGACACATCTGATTCTGGTCCCTGATGTGTCGTAGTAGGCTATGTACCCTACGCCTTCCTCTGGAAGCCTCAAGATGGGGGCACTAGTCAGCCTCTACCTCAACTCTTGAAAGCTCTGTTGGCATCTCTCCAACCGCACAATGGGGTTCCCCTTATTTTCCATGGCTGATAGTGGTGTTGCAAATCTGGAGAAATATGGCACAAATATCCTGTAATATCCTACCAATCCTAGGAAACTTTGTACCTCTGTCACACTCCAAGGTGGATCACAATCAATTACCGCCTCAATCTTCACTAAATCCACTACAACTCCAGCCTATGATATGAAATGTACCATAATGTGAACCTCTTGGATCCTGAACTGGCAATTCGAGAGCTTACCATAAAGATGGTTCTCTCAGAGTGTGTCCAGTACTACCTACAAATGGTAGGCATGCTCATCTTCAGTATTCGAGTAGATCATATTGTCGTCGATGAAGACTACTATGAAGCGATCAAGGTATAGATAAAATATTCTTTTCACGAGTCCCATGAACACTGCTTGAGCTTTTTTTACGCCAAATGGAATAACCAAGAACTCGTAGTGGCGGTACTGACACCTGAAGGTTGTCTTATGCACATCCTCGTCTCGTACTCTGAGCTGGTGATAGCCTGAACTAAGGTCTATGTTTGAGAACCACCGTGCTCCCTTCATCTGATCAAAGAGGTCTTCAATCTTTAAGAGTGGGTACTTTTTCTTCAGGGTCACCTAGTTCAGGCACCGATAGTCAACACAAAGCCTCAAGCTCCCATCCACCTTCTTGGTGAACAGAATTAGGGCTTCCCAAGGAGAAACACTGGGCTGAATGAATACCTTCTCCTACAAGACCTCCAGTTGTACCTGCAGCTCTCGAAGCTCTGTGGGAGCCATCCGATATGATGGTGTATATATCGATGATGTCCTGTTGTACAAGTCAATGTAAAATTATACCTCTTTATGAGGAGGTAGACCCAGAACATCATCAGGGAAGACATATGAGTAGTGTTCCAACACTACAGGATAGCTCGTACTCTCCACATCAATAGCTATGAGGGTAAGGCTAGGAAACTGATGAGTGATTGGCTGCACTCTCCTCTGGGTAAGTCCATCCTGCACTGCAAAGGCTCCCTCCTCGCCGGTGGAGGTAAACCTGGTCCCATCCGTGCAGACAAACAACACCTTGCGCCTAATACAGTGGATCTGAGCATGGACTATAGATAACCATTCCATACCCAAGATGACGTCATAATTCCTAGATGCTGCTACTAGGAGATCCCAGCTGAAGATCTTGCATCCTATAGTAAGCTCACAATGCCAGTACCAATGCATAATCGTCAAATATGCTCCCGTAGGAGTCTCTAGCCGTAAGGATCGAGCCCAACGGCTCCATCGGAATCTCTGAGCTCCAAATGAGGGCAATGGCAATGAAATAATGAATGGAATCTGGGTCTATAAGAACTAAAACTAAGGTAGAGTAGACAAAAATCATACCTCATATCATCTATGGAGAATCGTGATCCTAGGCCTCAGCTTCCTGGATTTGTTCTCTCCCTTGTCCACCTGCTCCCTGTGGTCGAGGTGGACCTCCTAGTGGTGATGGTGGTAACATCTCAAAACATCACCCACCGCTAGTTGTACGACCCGCTCCTCTGCCACATCTGCCTGCTACCTGTGGACTACCTCGATTGAATCTCTATCTCTTCCTGGGTGGCCCTTCGACCATCTTTTGATCATCTGTATGGTGGTTCAGACAGTCACGAGCCATGTGACCATGGCTGTCGCATTTGTAACACTGCCCACTTTTGGTATGACTGGCTCCACTTCAGGTTCCCCACACAACTGATCCTGAGTCTTGCGGTCGTCAACCTGTAGTCTTGGTCCTCTTAGACCTCTGCGACATCTGCCTGCTTCCATATTCTGAAGACTCCACTATGTGACGACTGCTAGTGGGTCTTGCTGCTGGTGACTGCTCAGCAAGAATACTCTCCACCAAGAGGGCTCTCTCTAACTCCCCTTCCTCAATCGGGATGTTGAGTGAGATCACTGAAGCTCTGATCTCCCACCTGAGTCCCTGCTCGATGGTCTGGGCCCTGAAGAATGGGTCCCATACCATATCAGTGGAGTAGCATTAGAGGTCATTGAACATCGCTGAGTACGGAGCCACAATCATGCTTCCCTGCTACAGAAGAACTATCCCCTGAATGTGTACTGCGCGAAGAGTCGTAGGAAAAAAATCAGACCAAAACAGGCTATCAAAGTCTACCTAGAAAAGTGTAACCTTGCCATGAACCTAAAGCATAAATATCCACCATATTCCTATTGTTTCATGTAGAAGGATGGTGGTAAGGATCATCATGAGGTCGGCCGGTTTCCCTACCAGTCGGAAAACTCTCACCACAGCCTTCAGCCAGTCCTCAGCCACCTGCGGGTCTGTATCTCCCCTAAACATGGGTGGCCTCTGATGCTGGAACTCGTGAAATGTGCTCAAGCGGCGTGCACCATCTGCTTCTAGGGATGGTGGCATCGGTGGCCCAACGTGGAGTGGTACTGCCGATGCCTCCACTATAAAAGGGCCATGCACCAAGGCCACGTCGCTCAGTGGGATATCAGTGCATAAAAATCTCATAACTCTAGATAGCTATTTGTGTGCATGCATCCTAAAAAGAAACAAGTGAACCACAGTAAAAAGTTATACCTGGTGAGCTGAAAGTTATACCTGGTGAGTTGACTCAAAAGATCACAATGAAAACTTTTGAAAACATAAGCAATCAGTGTTTTTGTGCACTGAGTCGGAAATCATAATTTATGGTTCTGGTGTATGGATACGTTGGCCGCCGTACCAACACTGGACTCCTTGAACTGAAAACCGCACTCATTACCCTTAAGACTATTTCTTCACAGAAAAGATCAGAGTTCTGGTTCTGCGGTAGAACTGACTCCTCTGATACCAATTTTTCATGACCCATCCCCAGGGGCCCGTGTCGTGACAACCCCAAGCCCAAATTCCATAGGCCAGGGGCTAAAGAATAGCAGCAAAGGCATAATTCCCTAAAACTGTGAATACATTTCCTTTATAACCTATAAATACACACACATGCAAGCACACAGATGGATATGAAACATCAAGTAAACTGTATAAAAATGGTGTGCTGAAAGTAAAAGGGGCCAAAATACTAGCCCAACTAGAAAGTAAAAGTACAACTGTGATACAATACAACTAAAGAAAGTGTAAATTCATATGATGGGTCATCCTTCGAGGTTACTTTTTGATGTGTAGGTATATATCACCTCCTCAACACTCCTCGTTATTCAATCTCCTCCGTATACCGACACATCATAAGGTCCACCTTCAGGTATCGTCCAGTCCTAGTACTCTCAGCTTAATTCATTGTTGTTCATTGTCTTCATCCAACACAACAATGTGTGGGCATAGCCTATGTAGGGGTGAGAATAATGATACTCATTAGGTACCCCAAGACCCTCTAGGACTCAAAAACTCCATCAAGGATAAAAGACAATGTATGAAATCCAAATATAACCTTACAAAGGTATATGCCCATACATATAGCTAAGTTCTCAAGTAATCCATCTTAATCGTGAGGAAAATATAGAGGTTCTGACTCAGCTAACACTAAGATTTATTCTAGGGGTAATAACAAGTAACATTTTGAGTCACAACGTCGAACACCTCGACTTCTAGAGAACTCCTCCTTTTTTGAGTACAGTGGGTCTACCGAGTCACATAGAGGCACTTCCCACTATATATGGACTGCTGAGGTACTTCTCATGCCGAGTACCATGGGTCTGCCTTGTCGCACAGAGGCACTCCCCATTGTGGGTCTGTCTAGTCACACAAAGTTGCTCCCCCTCAAGGCCTATTGTTGTACTACTCCTATCGAGTACCATGAGTTTTCCATGTCACCAAGGATCTCCCCACTATAGGTCTACTGTTTCACCAAGGCTCTCCCCACAGGGCATGTTGAGTCACTCCAAGTCGAAATGGTTAGTAGTCGTCAAGTCTCAGCCAGCCAATAGGTCTCGGCACTATGCTTGATCGTCTCTAGGAGGATCCTCTCCACAAGATACTGGTCGATACTCCAACTGCCATGAAGTTCCATGAAGAAGTATCTCAAAGTTCTGCCACTTCATAGGTGTCTCACTGTTACAGACGACGCGTCAATCAAACACCCGATCTGTGAGTTATTAGACTTTGAGTCCCTGGGGCCCGGTTTGATTCATCCTCAATCCAACCTGAATGTTTCCCATCATAATCCAAAACTCCAGTGGAGTATACTCAAAGGTATCATCTCTCTCCATGATTTCCATTGCCGCTGACGGTTTGTCAAACGGATTTCTGGTGCCAAAGTTATGGCCAAAAGAAAGCAAATGATTCGTAGTGGGCCCGGGTCCGATCCGACCCGGTCATACCAACATGGCCCAACCCGGCCTGGCCCGACCCGGCTTGGGTCGACCTGGTTCGGGTTGACCCATGTCATTGGGTTTGGCCCGATGGATGCAAAGGGGCTGCGGAGGCGGCTTGGCCTCGGAGGGTGCCGCAAGGGCGGCTCGGCCGTGAAACGGCTCAGCTGCGGGCTGACTTGACTTTGGATGGCTCGCAAGGCCGTGCTGAGGGCATCTCAGGCTGCTCAAAGGGCCATAGAAGGGTCACGACGATGGAGATGGCTCAGCTCAGCCTGGACAGTGGCACGACTTGGCGGACGATGGCACAACGGCTCGGCACGGCGAACGGAAAAGGTGCGGAGATTCAGCACGGCAGTGGCGCGGCGATGGGGGTTCGGCCCGGGGTGGCGTGGTGGCTCGGCACGACGGCGGTGTGGCGGCTCGACATGGAGTCGGTGCGGTGGGTTGGCACAACGATGGTGCGGTGAGGGGGGGTTCGGCCTGGGGTGGCGCGGCGGCTCGGTCCTGCCGTGGGTGGCTCAGCCGGCACGGGGCCAGTTCAGCCGGGAGGGAAAAGCCCGGTGGGGCGGTGTGGGTCGCTGAGGCCGCAGGTGGCGGCGTTGTTGTCTTTTTCACCTTCGTTGCCTTTCTCCGTTTCGAAGAACACATCAATGAAGAATGGCAGAGGGTTCGGGCCATGTTCATTTGGCCCACACCCTCCACGTTTAGAGTGGTAGCAAGTGGTTCACAAAGAATGAAGCATAAATGTATATGGAAGATATTTTAAAACATCATTTCCCACAACCCACGTCAATCTCTATTCCCAATACACAAAATAATTAGAAGGGGAAAAACATGGAAATCGATAATAAAATAGAAATAAACCCCTACCTCATTCACTTGATGATGTTGGCGTAAGAAGGTAGTACGGTCATTGATTCGCCGTAGATGAGGATGTCCCACATCATAAGAAGTCCCGAGGAAAAAGCTCGAAGCTGAGGTCGGCGTTCTTCATTGGAGATTTTTCTCCCACCAATATCTCTCTCTCCTTTTCCAATGGATGTTCTCAAAAGTAGAATCCTATAAAAAAAGAGATAGCCAATATAATAAAAAGTTTTTCCCCAATTTAATTATTGGCACAATTCAAATTTGATTAATAAATTGGCACAACTAAGTGGTGTGTTGTCATTATTAAGTGGGGGATGGTTGTAACAATTAATGTGGAGGAAGCTCAAGAGGCTCCTCCACATTAATGAGGGAGTTGAAGAGGTTTCTCTACATTTATGAGGGAGTTGATCTTTTTCTCCCAATTAATGGGGGGGTTTCAAGGGGTTTAATCCCAGGTGGTCCCCACCACCATAAACATTCATGGAAGGGTTAGGCTCGGGTGGTCCCCACCACCATAACCTCTCATGAGAGGTTAAGTTCTGGTGGTCACAACCACAAACTTTCACAAGGATGTTGGTTACAATAAAATAAAATAAAACGTGTATTTATTTTATTTTATTATTTCCACAAAAACCCAGAATCTAACATTCACCCTCGAAAAACTATCATCGTGGTGAAAGTCTTCTTAAGAAAATACCGGCATTGCGAGTTCAACTGTGCCCTCAGATTACACTTCCAAGCACCATTTCAAAAGTTAGAAAAACCCGCTTGAACGTTTACTGAACGTACCCAAACAAAAGATCATAAATTCATTCCGGGAACTTCGGGCCTTGGAATCACATGCTTTCAATTTTCAGGGACTCCTAAAAATTCAATTTAATTAAAAAAAATCACATGGAAATTCCGGGTCTTTACAAGAACATAGGGAGAGGGGGTTCGGTTAGATTATGGTTCATCCCTTTTTTATTTATAACAATAATAGTAATAATAGTAATAATAATATTTTTAATATTAATAATAACATAATTATAATAATAATTCTATGCATTTATTTCTAAATAATTGTGATATTAATAACAATTTAATAATAATTATATTAATAACAATTTTAATGATAAAAATATTATTAGAAATTTTTAATAGTAATAATATTATTATCTACATAATAATATTGTTATTATTATTATATTTTTAAATAGTTTCTATAATTTATTCTCATAAAATTTTATTATTTTATGCAGTGGGAAAACGCTTGGGCACCCGGGCTGACCGCATGGTTACCACCAACTGTGTGGTGCCCATGCACTAGTCTAAAACCCATCAAAATTATTGAAAATCAAAAAACATAGACTGATACTCAACCCACACCTTGATGAGCCTAACTGATGCCAAGAAATAATAAAATAAACTAATTTTTTAAAGGTTGGGGTGTGACAGATATACCACTCCCTCTATTTTATCAATATCATACCACTTATCAAGTATTATTCTTCACATTTCATACTACCTATGTAGCCTCGAAAACACTATACTGGAGGATCCATACACCATATATATATATTAGAAGGAATACTAACTCTGGTAGAGGATCATGGTCCCATTTGATCTCTTAATCTTGTGTAATATAGAATCATGAGATAAAGGATCCCAATCCCACATAAGTGGGAGAAATATTAACCTTATATGGTCCATAAGTACAGTATCCATGACCAATAACCATATGGGTGAAATTTTGACCATACCTAATCTATAGGAAAGGGATCCCTATCCAAATTGTTAAAATACTAACCCTACTTGAGGATGGTGAGACGAACAAACATCCTAATGAAACTATGCTTCAAGGGAGGGTTTCTAACCTCAAGAATACTCTAAGAAAAATGCAAGATCTTGTCCATAAGCTCTAAAGATCCATCGAGAGTAAACTTTTTATCTTACCATGAATCACCTATGATGTTCAAGTGAACGATACCATCATGTTCTAAATTTATAAATTCCAAATATAGATTATTCACATTACAAAATATGTGTCCCATGAAATAATACAAAAAGATCCTCCTGGACTATGAAAACACATGGAATGCTCTACAAGGTTACATGGCCTGTCACCCCTCACTACTAGTCTAGTTGCGTACTAGCATGATACAAGGAATGAAATGGATATATACTTGATGTGTGTGATATGATGCATGGTGTGTAGGGATAGAAAAGGTACATAGAATGTACCCCATAACATGAGTTTTTTTCATCGGTACACAGCATATAGTTTCGACCCACATGGTCAGTAAGGGAAAATGGCCCCCTTGGTATGTACTCCACATGCATGCCATGCAGCTAGATTTGGGTACAAAAAATTTATAATGAATCTCATGTATTTTCATATTAGACTCACTCTAAAACCCTATATACCACAACTCCTATGATATAAAGTGTTTATTATTCTGAACTAAGCACCGTATAGTCATGTGTTTTGAACCAAATTAAACTCCCACCCAAAATCTTATCATCTCATTAGATTTTTTCACGAATCACACCTAAAACATCTTTTAAGGCCCTAATTTAGGATTTAATTCTACTAAAAGATGATATTTGGCCACAAGTCATTGAAAAAATAATCCTCTATCTTTTGTGTGCATTTCATGTCGCATGTATATCACTACCGGGAAAAAAATTCACACCTCCCTTTAATCATGATCCTCCATCATTTATGGAAAATTATACTCACTAAAGATTCCATTATCAAATTCTAATAACCACGCATCATCCAATGATTTGATTGTTATTAAAATCAAACAAAAGAAGTTGAATCGTTATCCTAACCATAAGTCTATAATTAATATATGATGAATGGTAGGTTAATACTAATAAACAATCAAATTAATGATTGATGATAACCATTGAAAACCCATCCACTGAGCATAGTTATTAAAAATAAATCATAGAAAAAAATGAAGAAAAATAAGAAATACAAAAATAAATTCATTTATTATTAAGGCTAATTTTTATGAAAATCATCTAAAGAATAATCCTACCATTCATTAAGAACACATATAATAGAGGAAAAGTTTTGACAATAACAAAGCCCTACTTTAAGGCACAATGACCATTAATTTTATTTTTCTACACTAACTCATGATTCACTCATCAACATCACTATAAATCTAGTCTCATCATTTTATTATAAATTAATTTAATTTAGAATTTTTTCCCTCTCCCACATCTTATAGTTTTCTAATGATGAGTGTTTTCCATTTTAGGGAATTCAATAGAAAGGGTTATATAGAGGAATATTCACAAGGTTTTCCACTAATAAATCAATTAATTTAGTCAATAAATTGATTAAGTGAATTTATTAAAAAAATTTCACCCATCCATGATGGAAACCTTATAAGAGTATTGGTGAAAAAAAACTAATAATACTCCTAAAGTAAACCGTGTGTTATGGACACAACTATGGTCTTGATTTATAATATGAGACTCCATTTAATAGATATAATCATTTTTACATAATAACATGCACATGGATTAAAAATATATTTTTATTATTTATATATATATTTCAGGGCTCTGTCGTACCCTTAATATCATGTCATCTCATCTCGATGGTAAACACCACACCGTAGAATTGACAGATCCATTAAAAATCCAAGGTTATATACTAGGGTAAATTTAAAATTTTATCTCTCATAAGGTCCCAAGGCTCTAAAATAAAAATTAATTTAATTATAAATGGGGGGAACCCAAGTTATTTACATTCTCCCCGCATCAAACACTTTTAATTACCATAATAGAAATCACAACATGTTTTTGTAAACACCCATAAAATACATACATAAATATTAATTAGAAATTGAAGAATATTAATTACAAAATATAAAAATGAAATAATAGGTCTGTATATGTATAATGTCTGTAGAAACTATGAAACAAAAACAATAGGTTCATATGACATATTTATTGTCTCCCACTGATTTCATCATAACTATACCCCTTTTTGACATATCTTACTTAATACACTTCTTCGTGACCTGGGGAAAAGAAACATATGAAATGGTGACATCAAATACTCAGTAAGGGTAAATTATGGAGATATCAATCATATCATAATCATAAGACATTATAACATAACATTTGAAAATCTTATCCTACATGTGAAATATCTTGATATCATGCCATCGGATAAATCGTAAAAGTTCATAAGAATCAATGAATATAATCCTAACATAAGAAATGATGTTTTTTGGCACAAAAATAAGCATAGAAAATCATTTAAAATTAGTAAAGGCTCATTTCCAAGACCATCATAGAAAATAAATTAAATTACTGAACAGAGGTCAATCCTTATTCCATCCCAATACTACTGAACTGAGATCATTTCCCATTCCAACCATGTCTATATCATGAGGTATAAATATTGACCCGATGAATTGGAGAGAGATATATGTCCTAAAAATATCATAAAATAATAATTCTTACATGTTCCACAATAACATAAATCATTCATCATAACCCAAGGAATAAAATGGGTTTTTTTAAACATCATTCCACCATAATAAAATCTATGTAAAACAAATGGATTTCATAAATAGAATTCCCTCATAAAATAATCAAACCATAGGAAAAATAATTATATTATAGTTGAAACATAACCTTATTAAATAATTTAATCTTATATGGAAAATAATTTTGATATAACAGTGGAAATTAATTCTTGAGTAAAATATCCTTTCTTCTCCAAAAATATTTTCTTTTCTCAAAATGTCCTTAAATTTTAAAATAAAATAATTTATTTGAAAATAATCTTGAAATAATGTAAAGGAATATTTATGGAAATAATTTGTTATGAAAACATATTAATCCTCTCATACTGTATAAGTTAAAAAAATATTCTCCTCATATTCATAAAGTACCTTATATCAAAAACTATTAAAGATTCCTTTCAAATCGTTTAATAAAAAATAACCATTGGATAAAATTGAATCTAAATTTTTTTCGAAGAATAGAAATAATATTTTGGAATATGTGATTAGGAAACATATACATGGATGATAAATATACCCCAGTAAATACTTACGTATAAACAATGTCAAATAATAATGAGATCGTGAAATTATCCCTTTCCTTAAGAACGATTCCCATTGTATGTATTTGAAACACCTGTATAATGATTTAAATTATTTCATTGAATTATTTAAGAATTATATTCATTTTTATGATATCATATATAATCATATTATCATCTATTTGTTAGTAACATTATTACTCATACATCGGGTGTTAACTTCTTTATTTTCTTACGCATGTTTTTTTAGATAAGTTCTTATTCCTATTATTAGGTTATAGTTATATCATTTACATAATGTTATTAGTAAGATATATATATCATATTTATTCATTCCATTTTTTTAAATAATCATTCTTTAATTTAGATCGTGTAGAATGGATCGCATCGCATCGTGGAGACGGTAGGTCGTACGTACCCATAAGCGACGATATCATTCCCATAATTATTGAATGGTATTGAAGTGGATGGTGTATAATATTTAATAATAAATATAATGTTATAATAATAATATATAGTTATTATTTCTATAATTATACCCATACAAGTAATATTGGTGGTGAAAAACAAATTACACCATGACGTGGAGACGGTAATCCATACGTATGCACGCAGAGTGATTTCATTTTACATAGGATTGATAGAAGATGTAAGATGTTTGTTTCATAATAATAATAACATATTAGTATATAATTGATATTGGAGTTATTAATTTATAGTGAAATAACTGATGAAGAGGAAGTATAAGATGAAATAATTTTTCAATAATTGGTAGAGGATGTTACCTCTTCTTCGACGTGCTCCCTCTAAATCTCGTCTTAAAGCACTAGAGTTGGTCTTTGAAGAAGACCAAAACCTATATAATGTTACTATTAAAGTTTATAAGGTAATGTTTTAGTGTATTTATAAGCTTGAATGTTAAAAGTGAATTAAATAGGTGAGGGAGGAGGTTCCCTTTTATAATTGAGGGGAGGGGTACTTTTGGGATCTCCAAAAATATTAATTTATAATAAAATAAAACCCCATACAAAAGCCTCCAAAATGATGCAATTTCAAAGATGATATGATATATGGTTGTAATATCATTAATTAATAAATTTTATAAATGTTTTTTTTGTCAATTTATACATTTTCATTTTAATTAACACATAGTTATTCTATTTAATATTTAACTAGGGTAATAAATATTTCAATATTAAAAGGGTGAAATATTTACTTATTTGATGTAAAATAGAAAATAAATAAATACCATAGGAAATTTTAAACCATATCATAATTATTATATATTTTTTTTAAAATATGATTTTTCAATAATTTAATAAAACATTATTTTGATAAACAATCAATAGTGTCAATTTTGACACTATTCAATTCATTGATTTTTAAAAATATTAAGATAATACGTTAACTTCGAAAAACATATTTTATTATATTCCTAAGAGGTCAAGGTAATCTTTAAAATCAATTTTATATATTAATTAGTCCAAATTATATTTATTTTAATATTTTTAATAATTATTATTTGATATTTCCCTTAATAGAATAACTACTACGACAGTTTTGTGTAATTATTTAATATGGTTATTTGTTGAATAAAAATTAAAATTAAAATAATATTACAAAGATATATCCTATATGTTTTATAATAATAAATATAATTGAATGTATATTCTATAAAATCCTACATTAAAAATGTTATATTAATTAAAATATGAGTGTGACAACTTTAACATCACTTTAAATTAAATATTATATGTGTCATAATCTCTTCTATAATGCTCCAAATGGTCAATAACTGGACAATTGGATGCTTATGGACAATATATAATCTACCAATAAGATATTTTCTACTTTTTTGGTCTTTTAATGGTTATTATAATTTTAATAATAATTATTTTTATTTATTTCTCATTAATTAAATAATGTATGCATCACTAAATTATAAGTCTTTAAGGTAATTATTTATTTCTTAAAAATTAGAAATAAATAATGATGATAAAGAAAAACATTTTATCTTTAAAATTAGTATTTATAATCGAATTTATATTATGTATAACCTTATATAAAAAAAATTATATAGTTATTAAAATTTGAGTAAGACATATTTAACTTTTCTTTAAAAACAATAAATTAAATGTCCTCATTTCATCGAAGTGGTTTACAAAGGACATCATTTAAACCCAAAAGTATTTTTTAGGTCAAAAAACTCATCCAATTATATTATTAGAAGTGTTTAGTTAATTTAATAACATTATTTTAACCCTCAATTACCTGATTTACACTTTTATCGTATTAATAAAAATTAACGAAGTTACTATTCATAATACCCAAAAAATAAAGTAAGATATTTACATAATTTTTAATTAATGATTCCAAATATGAAATCCATTTTTTAAAAAAAATAATAGAAGTTTTATTAATTAATTTAAAATTGATCCCATTTTTGGATAGAGAGAACGGGTTGAAAGGGTTAAAACATTATAAAAGATTGAAATGTTTTTATATCTGAATTCATTGTAAAATTAATGATAATGACATACATTATATTGAATGATAAAAAATTATTCTATTTATACATTAAACCCATTAAATATTATAATTTAACCATATAAATTATTTTGATGAAAAAAGTTGTTTTCAATTAAAATTTAGTGTATTTTACAATTTATCAAAACGTGAAAGTTGTTAGAAAAAAATAAAAAATTCATACAAAGTAAATTTTTATATCCGGATTCCAAAGAAAATTTTTATTTTTTTATATAAAAATTATTACTATGTCAAAATATTAATTTAAAAGGGGTTCTCCAATAAAAGGTGGAAAATTACCCTTTTGAAAAATATAGGTTTTTATACATCAAATAGGGTTTATCCATACCCTATGAAAAAAATATCTATTTGATGAATATAAAAATATTTTATTAAGTATATAACATATATATTTCATTAATTTCATTTACTAAAAGTAATTCACTCAATTCACTAATTTAAAAAATCATTTATCTACTTTATCAGGAGATATACATGGAACCCATCATGTACTTGAGAGAGATTTAGTGGAAGCGCCAATCGATAATCTACCTTCCCAACACGATCCATAATTTATAAAGGATCAATATACCTAGGGCTCAGATTTCCCTTCTTACAAAATATAATTACACTCTTCTAGGGAGATATTTATTGAAACACCTTGTCACCCACTTAAAACTCTAGGTATTTTCTTCAATTGTCAACATAACATTTTTGTCAACTATGAGCTACTCTTACATGTTGTTGAATAGATCTAACCTTTTCTGCCATTTCATCAACAATATTGGGTCCTAAGAGATTTATTTCACTGACTCCATCCTAGGAAGTTGGATTTTTTCACTTCTTTCTATAGAGGTCTTTATAAGGATATATCTGAATACTGGAGTGAAATATATTTTTTGTAAGAAAATTCCACCAAAGGAAGGTGTTGATCCCAACCACCTTTGAAATCCATAGAGAAGGCTCTCAACATGTCTTCTAGAGTTTGAATTTTCCTATAAGGATGACTGTCTATATGAGGATGATAAGTAGTGATGAAACTTAACTCTATATCCATAGCTTACTGAATACTTTTCTAGAACTTTTTGGTAAACCTTAGATCCTAATCAGATATAATAGAAAGTGGTACTCTATGAAATATTACCACTTCCATTACGTATATCCTGGAAATATGATCAAGATGGAAATTCTCTCTTATAGTAATGAGGTATACCAACTTCATAAGGTGATCAAATATAACCTATATAGTATCATGGACTTTATATTTTTTGGGAATTCTGATGACAAAATCCATAGTGATGTTATCCCATTTCCATTGTGTTATGGGTAATGGTTGTAACATCCTCTTAAACTTCTATCTATTATTCTTAACTTTCTAAAAAACAAGCACTGAGAGACATATTTGGAAACATATATTTTCATGTTATCCCATTAGAAATAATATTTCAAGTCCCTATAAAAATTTGGAATTCTAGGATGAATATAAAATGAAGAACTATTAGCCTCATCCAATATCTCCTTCTTTAATTCTGGTATGGGAGAAATACAAACCCAGTTCATGAACCTTATTATTCCATTACAATCAAGGATGAATTCAGGAACATTTATCACCTTCTTTTGTAGATCTACATCTTCCGTTTTCACCTCTTTAATCATCACTTTATATATGGTTGAACATTCATTTTAGAAAGAAAAAAATTTCTCCCCTTCCATTACAAATTCATGATTTGTCCTTTGAAATTACCTAAATATTAGATATTTTTTTATCTTTATCATGGATAGGCTAGCAATGTCCTTTTGACTCAAAGCATCTGCCACCCTGCTCACTTTCTTAGGGTGGTAATGTATTGAGAATTTGTAATATTTAATCAACTTAAACCATTTAATTTTGTGCATATTCACATCCATTTGTGTGAAAATATACTTTAAACATTTATGATCAGTATAAATATCACACCTCTCATCATAAATATAATTCCTCTATATCTTTAATGCAAAGATTATCATATCTAACTCCAAATCATGATTTGGGTAATTTTTGTCATGGATTTTCAATTGTCAGAAGCTATAAGATATCACCATATCATTTTTCATGAGAACACAGCCCAGACCCTTCTTGGATACATCATTGTAGATCACAAACTTGTCTCCACTACAAGGCAGTGTGAGAACAGGTGCACTTGATAACCTTATTTTTTGCTCTTTTAAATTCTCTTCACATTCCTCCGTATATAAAAACTTAACTCCTTTCTGAGTTAAATTTGTGAGTGCATTATATAATCATGAATAATATTTCATAAAATGTCGATAATATCCAACTAAACTAATAAAAATTCAGATCTCAGTTACTATTTTTTGTCTCATCCAACTTTCAATAACTTCTGTTTTGGAAGGATCCACAGATATCCCCTCTCTTGAGATTATGTGACCCAAAAATGAAACTTTTTTAAGCCAAAATTCAGGCTTGGTAAATTTTTCAAAAAAACTCTCCATTATCAGGTTCTTCACTACAATTATGAATTGATATTGATGTTCTTCCTTTCTCTTCTAATAGACTATAATATTGTCTATAAATACTACCACAAACCGATCAAGATAGTCTCTAAAGTCTATTCATTAGATCCATGATGATAGTGGAAAATTAGTAAGACCAAAAGGCGTCACTATAAATTCATAGTATCCATACCTGGTTTGGAATTTCATATTTGGTGTATCCTCCTTATTGACCCTTAGTTGATGATATCCTGGATGAAGATAAATCTTGGAAAAGTATTGAGTTCCACATAGTTGGTCAAATAAGTCATCAATGTGGGGAATATGATATTTTTTCTTGATAGTGATCTTGTTGAGTTGTCAATAATCAATATAAAGTATCATTGATCCATCTTTCTTATTACCAAATAGAATAGGTTCACCCTAAGGTGACGCACTAGGGTGTATGAATCCCTTGTTGAGATTCTCTTGGAGTTACTTCTTCACTTTCTACAACTCAATTAGGTATATCCTACAAGATGTCTTTGAAATAGTCATAGCACTCGGTATGAGGTCTATTGAAAACTCAGCCTCACTATTTGGTGGAAGACCTAGAAATTATTCTGTAAATACATTATTATACTCCCATGCAATAGGTTTATTCGTAATGATGAGTTTATCCCAAACCATTTGAGATATATAACATTCATTTATAGGAATCAATACCCATAAGATGGACTAAATTCTCACTGGAATGTCATATTCATCCTTACATCTATAGGTGATCATAGATTGACCCAGAATATAAAATTTGGCTTCCCTTACTTGGAAATTAATATGATATCCATACATAGAAAACCAATCCATTCCTAGAATCACATCAAATTCCACTATATGAAGGATCATAAGATTTGCATGAAGAACATTCCCACAAACATCAATCAGAGAAGAATTATAAAATCTTGATGTGACCATTGTGCCATTATGAGTTGTCACAAAAAACTAAACATATAATTTTTTAAGTAATATAGTGATACCCTTAGAAAATTCATTATAAATAAAAGAGTGGGTGGATCTAGAATCAAATAAAACATTATCTATTTTAGAGTGGATGGTAAGTGTATCTTTCACCACTTCATTATTGTACTCCACATCACTGATAGTGATTTCATGTGACTTGCATTTTTCTTTTTCTATAATTGTTTTTTAAATTAGATCATCATAAATAAACCTTGGTTTAGGGCATTGATTATCATAATTCCACATTTCCTTGGAATTGTACCATTTAAGGTTAGGAGGTTCATTTTGTGTATCCTTTCATTTATTCGTATTGTTAGAAATATTTCTTCCATCACTTCCAAATCCAAATGCCTGATGACCTTATTTTACACACTTAAAACATTTTCTAGTCCCTTTAAGACAATTTCCTCCATGTTTATTTCCACACTTTGATCATAAGGTAAGACTCATCTTCTTTTCGGTGTGGTATTTAGATTTTCTCTTGAATTCTATTTTTCTCTTCTTATCCAACCCATAGGACTAATGGGTTACTCCAATCTATATTTCAACCTTGAGATCACATCAAATGATTTTCCCATAGTTATTAAATTTTTTATGGATAATGCCCTTAGGATACTTGGTTTCAATCCACTAAAGAATCAATCAATTTTACTCTTAGGATGGATAATAATTCCAAAAGTGTACCTTATAAGTATTGTAAAATTGGATTCGTAGGTACCAACAGATTCACTATCCATTTTTTTAAGCTCAAGGAACTCCTTGTCCATTTTGTTAGAAGAATATGAGAAAAGTACTTATTGAAAAAAAATGTTCTTGGACTCATCCCATTTCATGGATTCAATTTTATCTCTTTTCCTCATATTATTGATAAGGTTCCACCATTGATCAGCTTCACCTTCCAGATGATAGACTAATAAGATGAATTTTTCAAGTTCTAATCATTACAAAACTAAAAATATCTTTTCCATGGTACTGATCCAATTTTCAACCACTAATGGATCAGAAGACCCACAGAAAGAAGGTGGATGCTACCTCATGACGAATTCAATAGAATTTTGTTCCCTCCTTTGCTTGTTTTGAATTCATACATGATTCATAGCTTGATAAAGTTTTGTGAACATAGATACAATATTTTTCATTCCAAATCCCATAACATTTGGTTTCTAGGGAGGAAAATCATTTCATTTCCTATCATATTCAGCATTAACATGATTCATTTGGGTTCTATACATTGACTAAAACCAAGAATAATATTATTACAAACACTAATCATAAGGGGAAAACCATATAATCAATAATAAAATTTCAGTTTAGGACACTTTAGTTTTTATCTAGGTTATTCATAATCACTTACAAAACACTATTATTGTAACATATACTTCATCATATCCTTAGGGTTCTTCCTATGGTTTTCTCATCCTAGTTTCCAAAGGCTAACTATACCTTTCCTATGATACCAAATATAACGACTAATAATTTATATACATATATATTACTTCAAACTAAATAATATTCATTAAAAAATATAACAAATCCACAATAGAGTTGTATAGGTATAGTGTCTTTAGAAATTTGGAAACATAAACAACTAGTTTATAAGACATCTTCATTAACTCCCACTTATTTCGTCATAAATAAACCCCTTTTTGACATATCTTACTTAATACCCTTATTCATGGCCTAGGGAAAAGAAACATATGAATATGTGATCTCAAATTATTAGTAAGGGTAAACAAGGTAGATTTCAATCATATCATAATCATAATATGTAAGAACATAACATTTTAAAATATTATCAGGCATATGAAAGATCGTGATATCATGCCAGGGGATAAATCATAAAAGTTCATAAGAATTAATGAACATAACCCCAAAACTCATAACATATGAAATAAATTTTTTTGTATTACACATAAGTATAGAAAATCATTTCATATTAGTCAAGGCTCATTTCCAAGACCATCATAGATAATAAATTCCATTACTAAACTGAGTTCATTCCTTGTTCCAACCCTGTACTATTGAACCGATATTTTTTCCAATTTTAGTAATGTCTATATCATGAGATATAAATCTTTACACATGGAATTGGAGAGACATATAGGTCCCACCCATATCATAATTAAAACATTCTTACGTGTTCTATAATAACATAAATCATTCATCATAACCCAAGGAATAAAATGGGTTTTCTTAAACATCATTCCACTATAACATAATCCATGTAAAACAAATGGATTTCATAAATATCATTCCATCATAAACACAATTAAACCATAGTAACAATAAGTATATTATACTTGAAACCTAACCCTATTAAATAATTTCATCTTAGATGGAAAATAATTAGCACTTGAAATAAATTCTTGAGGAAAAGATCCTTTTCTTCTCCAAAAACATTTTCTTTTCTCAAAATGTCGTATGATTATAAAATAAAATAATTTATTTGAAAATAAAATTGAAATCATGTAAATTAATATTCATGGAAGTAATTTGTTATAAAAATTTAAAAATTCACTCATTCCATATAAGTTAAAAAACATTCTCCTCGTACTTTTTCCAAAAAAGTCAAAAAGTAACTCTTATCGAAAACGGAAGAATATTCCTTTCATACCATTTAAAAAAAATTCACTAATGGGTAAAATTGACTCTAAATAATTTTATAAGAATATAAATAATATTTTGGAATATATAAATAAGAAATATTTATACTGATGATAAATATACCCCAGTAAATACTTATGTATAAACAATCTTGAATAATAATGAGATTGCGAAATTATCTATTACCTTAAGTCTGATCTCCATTGTATGTATCTGAACCTCTTTTATAATGGTTTAAATAATTCCATTAACTTATTTTATAATCATATTCATTTTTATGATATCATATATTATAATATTATCATATTTTTTTAGTAACATTATTACTCGTCCATCGGGTGTTAACTTCTTTATTTTCTTATGCGTGTTTTGTAGGATATGTTCTTGTTTCTATTCATAGGTTATAGTTATATAATTTATAGAATTATATTAGTATAATATTTATCATATTTATTAATTTCATTCATTTACATAATCATTCTTTAATGAATATCATGTATAATAAATCGCATCGCATTATGGAGATGATAGGTCTTACGTACGCACGAGCGACGATATCATTACCATAATTGTTGAATGGTATTTAAGTGGATGGTGTATAATATTTAATAATAAATATCTTGTTATAATAATCATATATAATTATTATTTCCATCATTATACCCATCCATGTAAGGTGGTGGTGAAAAATAGATTGCACCATGGTGTGGAGACGGTAAGTCATACATACACACGCGTGGTGATTCCATTTTTCATAGGATGGATAGAATATGGTATATGGTTTTTTTTATTAATAATGAAACAACTCATAACGAGGAAGTAGAAGAAGAAATAAGTTTTAATGAATCGGTAGATAAAATTACCTCTTATTCGACGTGCTCCCTCTAAATCGTCTCTTAAAGCACTAGATTTGTCCTTTTAAGATGACCAAAACCACTAGAATGTTACTAGAGAATTTTATAAATTAAATAGTCATGGTATGGATGATCTTGAAGTCTCAAAGTTAAGTTAATAGGTGAGGTAGGAGCTTCCCATTTATAATTGAGGTGAGGGGAACTTTTGGGATCTCCAAAAATATTAATTTATAATAAAACAAAACCCCATCCAAAAACCTCAAAAATGCCCCAATTGGTAATATTAGATGATATAGGATTGTAATATAATCAAAAAAGAAATTTTAGACACGTTATTAAATCAATTTAAACCATATCATTTTAATTAACACTTGGTTATTATATTTAATTTTTAACAAGGGTAACAAATATTTCAGTATTAAAAGGGTGAAATATTTACATATTTGATGTAAATTTGACAATAAATAAATAAATTAGAACATGTTAGACCATATAATTATTTTTATATTTTTTTTTGAAAAATTATGTTTTTTAAATAATTTAATAAAATATTATTTTGATAAACAATCAATAGTGTCAATTTTGAATCTATTCTATTCATTGATTTTTGAAAATATTATTATAACAAGTTAAATTCAAAAAAACTATTTTTTTATATTCCTAAGAGATCAAGGTCATCTAGAAAATTAATTGGAAATATGAATTATCCTAAATTATATTTATTTTAATATTTATAATAACATTTATTCGATATTCCCCATAATAATATAACTTCTAAAACAATTTTGTATAATTACTTAATATGATTATTTGTTGAATAAAAATTAAAAATAAATCCCTGTGACAAATATAAATCTTCTATATTTCATAAGAATACTTATAATTGAATATATCTTCTATAAAATCCTAAATTTAAAATGTTCTGTTAATTAAAACATGAATGTGAAAACTTTAACATCACTTTAAATAAAATATTATAAGTGTCATAATCTATTTTATAAGTCTCAAAATGGTCAATAAATAAACCCTTAAATTTTTATAGTATATATATACTCAAGAAATAATATTTGGTTAATTTTTTGGGCATTTTAATGGTTATAATCATTTTAATAATTATTATTTTATTAATTTCTCATCAATTAAATAATATCAGCATCATTAATGTATAAGTCTTTAAGGTAATTATTTATTTCCTAAAAATTACAAATAAATTATCATGATAAATAAAAAAATAGATTTAAAATGATTATTTATAATTGAATTTATCTTTTGTATAACCTTATATTAAAAATGATATAGTTAATAAAATTTGAGTAAGACATATTTAACTTTTCTCTAAATAAAATAAAATAAATTTCCAAATCTCATCCATATGGCCTCTAAAGGACAAAATTTCAACCCAAGTATGATTTAGGTCGGGAAAAAAATGCATCTAGTGATATTAGGACAAGTGTTAGGTTAATTTCATAATATTATATCTACCCTTAACTACATGATTTACCATTTTATCGTACTAATAAAAATTACTGAAGTTAACATTAATAATCCCCAAAAATAAAAGTAAGATATTTACATAATCAAGACTTATTGATTCTAAATATGGAATCCATTTTTCAAAATTAAAATCATAGAAGTCGCAGTTATTAATTTAAAAATCAATCATGTTGTTGGAAAGAGAGAATGGGTTTTAAAAGTTAAAACATTGCAAAAGATTGAAATTTTTTTACATCTGAATTCAATGAAAAATTAATGTTAATGACATAGATTATATTTAATGATAAAATTATATTCTATTTATAATTTTAAACCATTCAATATAATAATTTAACCATATAAATTATTTTTATGAAAAAATGTATTTTTGATTAAAATTTATTGTTTTTTTACTATTCATCAAAACTTGAAAGTTATCATAAAAATATCAAAAATTCATCCAAAGTAAATTTTTATATCCCGAGTCCAATGAAAATGTTTTTTTGTCATATAAAAATTATTAATGTGTCTAAATATTAAATTAAAATGGGTTCTCCAATAAAAGGTGGAAAATTACCCTTTTGAAAAATATAGGTTTTTATACATCAAATAGGGTTTATTCATACCCTATTAATAAATTTCTATTTCATGAGTATAAAAATATTTTATTAAGTATATAACATATATATTTCATCAATTTCATTTACTAATATTAATTCACTCAATTTATTATTACAAAAAATAAAAATATATAATTGATTTATATTTTTTTCATAAATAATTCGTAGCCAATGAATTCACTATACATTTTCATAAGTAAGTTATATTTATTCCCACTAACCTAACAGCTAAGTTAAAATGATCATTTTATACTAAGGGTGTATCATGGTTCTTTTAAACTCATGATTTCATGAAATGTAAGCTATTGAATAATTAGAATTATTTAAAGAAAATATTTCATAAAAACATCTAGGTGTTACAGTATTAACCTAGAAAAAACTCAAAAAACATCATTATATGGAAACATCCCACCATCACGCATACTTCCATCATATTCAAAGGTTAAAGCTCTAAGATAACCCATTTCATAACAACTAATGGAGAAAATATCCTCTCATTCATGAAGATACTAGATCCATCCCATCTTGAAAAAAGAAAAAATTGAAAACATACATCAGCCCGAGGTGAGCCTTTCCAAGCTTATACACTGAAAATATATCTCCAAACGAACATTATAATACCACATGAAATTAAAAGAATCCAAAATCCTCTTTAACTCATCTCAAAATGGTTCATCAGCAAGGTCAATATCTGGTGTGAGTTCCTCATTATCAATATTTAAAGAGAATTTTTTATAGTTATCATATAAGGGAAATCCATTTATTTTACATAAAAAAATTGGGAACTTACAATATTCAACACCATTACTAGAAAATATGAAAACTACATGCTCTTTAGGATTCACATATACTCCTCTACTATCACCTACCAACTAGGAACATGCAACATCACCACTAGCATTATACACAAGAACAACATTTACTTTCTCTCAACACTATAAACAAACATCAATGGAAGTACCCAATTCATATCTCAGTGATCAACCGACTGGATCCCACTATCGAAGACAGTTCAGTTTAATTTTTTTAATCATTTGATAAAGATACTAAAAATAACATCATACACAACAAAAAACTCACTAAATTGCCAAAATCTCACCTCTTCTTGTCGGGTTTCCCAATCCACTGCAATCTGAAGTGAGTGGTCCTGGCTATTCAGATGGTCATGCTATATTGGCTCAACCATAGGACAACAAATTCATGAGAAACCAAAAAACCTCAAAAAACTTAAAAATACCTCTTTTTCCATCACATAGAAAAGGTTTCCATGTAGTGGGTACACCGACAATGATTCTCTAGTAAAAACACTCTAAGGAATATTCCCTTCTAGAGTAGTATCTACTTAGATTTAAAATTACTACAACCAATAAGAGAAAAAGGATAAAAAAACTATCCACCTATGGAATTGAGTAATATAACCTCACCTTTTTGGAAGTCATACTATTAAAATGTTATATAAAATTTAATAACACAGAATTATTAAACTAAAACTGCCATTATAATGTCTTCTCACACACAATGGGAGAGTTTGGGGACACCACCAATGATTGAAGATGAGAAGAAAATTCCTTCATACATAAGAATCAACTGCTCTAAATCTATCTTTCCAAGCACCACCACTTCTGTACAAATGTGAGGTCATCCACATTGAATTCCTAACCACCATGCCACTAATACACTACTATGATATCATCATCAACCATGGATTCATCTTTATGAAATCCAGCATTACTAAATTGTACCAAACCACATCCCATGAGTGTTTTATATTCATAAAACACTCTCATGGTAACACTTGATAATCCTCCACATTCCTAATAGGCTCCACTTTAATCCATCTCAAGGGAAAGTTCACTATGTAAGATCCATAATCTCATTATAGGATTTCACCATCCAATTCATCAACATTCAAATTTCATCCCCAAAATAAAATTTAGTGTATACACTAACCGATTATCAAGGGTTAGTTAAACCTTTAAAATTTACTCAAACATTCCTTATAATTTATAGGAAAAAAATTCACTTCCAAAACCCTAGTGAAAAATCCATGCTTACAAGATTATGGTTAGTTGTCTTAACATTTTAGGGTTTGATCTATTTTCTACCCCTAAGGGAGGGGTATTTCCCACTATAGAAAATATTTATTACCCCATAAATTTAATTTACAACCTCTAATGATATGATTTATGGGTAACTATGTCACACCAATGTGGGTACCACAAAACCTCTTCTCTTCCATGAGAGATATCTGAATAGACCTAATAATTCAATAAAGATAGAGTCACATCACCAAAAGGGGTGATTTAATAACATTAACCTATCAATGTTAGTTCCTTGTTAATCTAGGGTTAAGCTAGGGGTTCTATGAAAATACCCATCTCTTGAACATACAGTGCTGGATGAGTATATTTTCCCACATCTACCGATATGTAAGTCAACTAAAAATAGACACAAATCATACTCAAGTTCACACGTGTTAATGTCTATCCATAGGTATCCAGTGTGATCATCATCCCTAATCTCTTATTATTACACTCAATGTTGAACTTGAATTAAGAAAAATTGGAATTCATAGGAATTGATTGATTCATCATCTAACTCCAACTAATCATGCTCCACCCAATCACAAATAAAAAACTCCCTAGTTTTCCATATGGTATATAACTAGGAAATTTATGGTATCATCCACAACCTCAATGGATAGGATTTTCTACGACACCACCAGAGCTACCTTCAGGTAAAATATAACCTTCTCTCATGAATGGGGTGCATCTCTTCCATGGATTCACCATAATCAAGTGATCACTTAGGAAACCTTGTATAAGATTTAGTGCATGAAGTCATGACCACATATCATAATTATTTTCTCTAAAGTCTTCACCGAAACTATGGATCTTGAATAAGTCTTCAAAAAACATACCCAAAATACACCAAGTAAGGTATGAGGGCCTCGAATAATACCTTCATAGGGTTGCACCACCAAGTGTGAAGTTCAATATCCTCTGATAAAAATACCATCTCTGATAAAGATCTCAAAATATATTTGTGGTAGAGTAGTTTTATTTAGAACTAGAAGAAAAATGAACAACACTCCCTAAAGGATGAAGGTGTCATGTGAGGAGTACAAGGAAAGAATAATCATATGTTTATTGTATTTCTAACCAAATGGAAACTTGAGTCCCATATTATAGTTGATTCCCATTCATTCAAGGATTGGGATCATATTGATCATTAGAAAGAACAAAGCATATCCAACTAAATTAATCATCATCTCACATAGAATAATATACCATACACTCCAAAAATAATTAAAAAATAAGAATGAAGGGGTGAGAGTCATCCTCGGATCATACATAAGGATATCTCTCAAACAAATTCATGAAGCAAGACCTCATCACTCACCATCTAGTTGTAGGAAATCCAATCTATAGTAATAGTATCATAACAACCATAACTCTACACATAACCTAGTTATCATTGGGTAAAAACATTCATTTAATAGGATGAACCCATAATTATTCAATAATATATAGGCTAGTTAACAAAAAAAATAACATGAAAGATCATTACTGATAATTATAGTATACATGTACCAACTTTTATACACCATACAAGTATTCCCCAAAGTTTTGGGTAGATTATTAGGCTACCAAATTATTGGAGAAAGGATACATCATTTTTCAAACCTATACTAGTCTCCTTGGTCTGATTAAAAACTCAAGATACCCTTAACATAGTTTCTCTATGTTCCCAACCTAGTTACCACATTAACACTAACTCCAAACTCTATCTCTTGAAAAAACATGTGTTAATACCACTCTGACATGGCCCAAACCACTGGGTCCTATCTAGGATTGTAATAGGCCATTATTTCTTTCCTAATATCATCTCTAATAGTTTAGGGGATGGTGTCTACCAATGTGTAGTAATATCTCACAACATGGGATTCCATATCCTGTAACAACCAGTAACAATCACATATCCAATCCATTATATAATATAAAATACAAGTAATATATATATAATCAAATGAACTAAACTGTACTAAAAAAATAAATGCATGAGATAAGTAGTACAAGTACATACCATATGATAAGTACAAGGAAAACTATGTAATGGAAAATCCCTTGAAACATAAAACTCTAAGAAGTTCCTCCATCCTATATGTACTCATAGATTATACACCATCAGTAGTGGTAACCACCACTATTATGAATCATCATTCTCTATAATGAATCACCAAGAATATATAATGTTCCACTCTAAACAATCCATGTTAACTCTATATCCATACAAACTATCTATGAACATGTGGGTTATTTACAAAAACACAACTTGTGTCAGCATAATGTTCATATAGGGAAAAAACCAAGAAACGGTCAAAAATTAATAATTCATCTCAAATATTGGTATGAGAGGTGTCTAAGAAGAAGATAAAGAGGAAAACCAATACAACTAGTATGCTTAAAGATTCTATTACTAATGAGTAATTAAAAATATTGTGGAAGAATATTCTAGATATGCCCTACAAATAAAATTCTCAAGGAAATAAGGAATGTGTTAATCATCTCAACTATAATACTATATATAAATACTGCAAGAAAAAAAATAAAACTCATATCATTGATGAGTCTATGAATCCTAGAGTCAATAACCAATTTTATGCCACATCTCAAAGGAAACCCATGGGGTCCCAAGGGGGTTAAAATCCCTGAATAATTATATATTACTCATCCTTTACAACCACACTATCATAGGCAGAACCAAATAAGGGGAATATATTACTCATTAATTCATTATAACCTTGTGATAAGTATCATTCCTTCTGGTCCATTCAAATCATACCACTAATTAAGTATCCATCTTCCCATGTCAAACAACCCATGTAGCCTATCAAAAATGTAGTGGAGGATACCTTTACTCTATATAGATATGTGTAAATACAAACTATTAAGGAGGATACTAGTCCTATATAAGATTTCTAGTGGGTGAAATTATAACTCCATAGATTGAGGATCTCATTCTTGCATAAGTGGGAGTAATACCAACCCTATCTAATCCACATGTATAGGATACCATCCCTGTATCTATATGGGTAAAATTATGACCTTAACTGATCTATAGGTAAGGAATCATAGTCCCAATGGGTGAAATACCAACTCAACATAAGGATAGTGAGTGGAACCTATTTCATGACACAATTTTTCTACCATAGATGATTGTTGTATTTAAAATAATCTGATCATCATGCATGAACCCAATTTCAAGATCTATAAATCCAAAGAGAGTAAACAAATTGTATTATCCCATATCTCATGTAATGATTTTTAATAGAAGGAAACCATCATATTATATGTGGAAAAACACTCAATATGTAATATTAACATTCCCACACATAATTTCGAAGAAATAAGATATGAAGAGTCACCTGTATTGGGAATTTTCATGGCATGCTCTATAGGGGTACATAGTGTGTCACCCTTCACCACCCTTCCAGTCATGTATTAGAATACTACATGGAATAAAAGGGATATATACATGAAATTTTTGTTATAATAAATAATTTATATATCCAAGTAGGTTACTTATAAAATACCTTACAACTCGATTAATGTTATACTGGTACATGATGTGTAGTCTTAACCCACATGGTGTGTAAGGAAAAAATATTCACTTGAACATGTACTCATTTTACATTCCATGTGGTTGACTAGGGACTACATGACATGTACCATGAATTTCAAAATGTTGGATAGTTAACTCACTTTGAAAGCCTACCTACCACAATAAACATGATACATGGTGTGTGTTCTTTGTAACTACACACTATGTAGTCAAGTGTTTTAAACAAAATTCAACACCTCAATAGAAATATTTAAATATCCTCTTATTTCACTAAAGAAAATTCCAAAAACATCATAATATTCCCTAATTGAGTATATGATGTTTTCATAAGTAGATCTCCAACAACTAATTTCTAGTAATAAAATCCTCCATCTTCATTATGTGTCATTCATTGCCTACACATCACTTCATGGGGAATAAGTTTCACATATTTTCCATCATCATCATGTGTCATCTAAGAATCACTACACTTGACATAGATTCTATTTTCAAATTTCAATAATCACACTTGTTCCAAGGATTCAATCATGAGTCAAATCAGACCAATGAATTTGAATTGTAGGATTAACTATATGTAAATTCCAAATGTGCAAAGAATAGTGGAGGAAATTTGAAAAACATTCAAAATGATGAGAAATCATGGTCGTTCAGAACCCAAACATCGGTTGTGGGTATGAAAAACAATTCATAGATAAGAATGAAGAAAAATAAAATAATTTGGGTATAAAATAAATTTTTCTATCTTCAAGGACATACAACATGGAAATCATCTAGAGAATAATATTTCTTTTCATGAAGAACATATAGAATGGGGAGAAAATAAATATTAAAAACTAATTACTTCAATAAAACATGGTAACCAGTTTGATAAATTTTCATAACCGAAAGATTTGATAATATTAATTAGTACAAATTTGGCCATATTCTTTAAAAAGTTATATTCACAATGATCTGATCCCTTTACATTAACCTAGTATTTTCAAATGATGAGAACAGTTAACCCTAGGGATTGACATAGTAGAGATAATATAGAAGAATAACCCTATGTTTTTTCACTAATATATCAATAAATTTAAATAAATAATTTAATTAATTAATCCATCCATGATTAAAACCATGAAAGAGTCCCAGTGATATTGAAACTAATAATATTCCTTGGGTAAACCCCATGTTCAGGTCTCAATCATGGTTTTAGTTTCCAAATATGAGTCACTATTTTGTAAATATAATCATTTATTCATAATAAAAGGTGTGAAGACTAAAAATATAATTTTATACTTCATATATTTTTATTTAGGATCCTCCATTCCCATAATCTCACACCGTCTCAACCTAGGTAAAAAAATCCACACCTTGGAATCAATTAAAATATTTAATAATTTTTTTGATGTTTTCTATTAAGTTAAATTTTCTATTTTATCCCTAGGAATGTCCCAAGACTTTAAAACTTAATATTTAGGTAATTCGTGATCGATAAAAAATATATAATTTACATAATCTCTTTCCATTGCCTCCTGGATAGAATCTTAACCTCAAACTCATAATAAATATTTTGAGGTTGATATATATCCCAAATATTTGGCTCATGAAGACAACTCATGGATGCAATTATATTCATCCTAAAATAAAAAAATCATTACTTGTATCTATATGATGAATGATCTCCCCTAACAATCCAAGTTCATGCAATATGTTCTATGTTTTGTGTTATAAATAAGAGTCATTCTCAAGAATACATCGATCACCTCCTACTTTGAAATTCCCTTCATACATGTACTAGGGATCCTTAATAAGCATGAGATTAAGCTATCCCAAAAATAACCACATAGGCCTAACTCTAAAGTCTATCATATCACTTAGATACCAATATTTAATATCTCAACTCACTAGTAGTTGAACTCAAAAATCCCTCCTCCAATAGGTTCGGGGATTGCAAATAATGCTGAGGTATTCACACAAAAAGGGAGGCATTACCTCCATATCAACATGAAACATGTTATCATACATGAACATTCATCATGAAATGCATGAAAAATAATATTTAACAATTTATCAAATATATATATATATATATATAGAATATGTTGTGAACTGGTATAAATGGAAATACCATATACAACCATGAAAACATGAGTAGGTGAAATATTAGACATTGATGACATAGTGGTGGTTGTAATCACGGGATATCTACTCCACCAGTTATCCACATCAACAATATAAATTCATCAACTATGATCATCCATCCATTTCATTAGTTTATCTATATGGATAAAATCCAAACAATGCATATGTATGCATATAGGGGTGAGTATAACAATAATCAGTATGGTCATCCCAATTAGTGTTCCAAACCTATAAAACTTTTATTGCTACATCCATCAATAATAACTAAATTGTAGACCATATGACATTACTGGACTCATTTAAAATGATATTTATTAACCTTAATCATTATATTGATGGAATGGCTTCATTACAAATACCAAATAAAAAGGTTCTACTATAGGGAAGAAAAAAAATTAACTCTTGCATCACTTATAAATTTTAAATCATATAATTCACAAAAAAAATCACTAATTATAAGATTCTGGATGAAATGAAACTCTCCACCAATATCAAAAGTACTAGAGGAAATATGAATCTCTATCTATCTCGAAATTAAGGGAGGAAAAAACACATCTCTAAAACTATCAACATGTACATATCTTGACACTAGAAGAAAAAAAAAATCAATATAGATAAATAATTTTACTTGAATACTAGAATAAATACACATCTTAAGTACTATAACTAAACATCATGTTCCCTTAAATCCTAATGAAATTGTTGAGATGAGAGATGTTGTATAATGTATCATTTTCCACCTTTATCCTTATTGTGGTAGAGAAGGGTGTCACCACTCGGTTGAATTTTCACCCATCACATTATTTCAACTAGTATGATAGAAGAAATGCATATATCCACATATTTGATCCATCATGTTCTTGCATCAAGGATACTAGAGAAACTACCCATCTACACCAATATTGAACTGGTGCTATTGGAGTAATTAATTGTATAAAATTATAACTTATATATATCTAACCTATATCATCCTAGAAAAGTTGGTGTATGGTAGTATATATAATCATATTTTATCATAGGTATCTACACAGATCAATGGGTGATACAGGGTAAGGTCACATTCATCTCACTCTAACCCTATTCGAAGGGCAGCTGTAAGGGAAATACGCTGCAGTATCCCATTTTCATCAATATTCATTTGAAAAGGTATTTATAACATCACGGTGGTGATTATACACACAAAAAGATCAAAACCCTCAAAAATATCCAGGGTATTTTTATCAGTCTCACAATACACCTTGAGTAGCAATCCAAGTACTATATCCTCCTCAATATATTAAAACTTTTTAATTCATAAATACTAAATGATAATTCAATAATAAGTTAATTTTGTTATTTAATTATTCATTTATCTACATCATAATATATTATATGTCTCCATCCTCATGGAACACATATAAGTCATCAAATCTAACTCAAGGTTGTTATACTCAGTTACCAATCAATGCCAAGCTATCTAAAAATTTACCATGAAGATACCATAACTTTATTCATTATGGTCATCTCTACCATTACACATTCTCTTCCCATAATTCATTTAATTTTAATTATGTCCCTCCAATTCATTCATGACTATGTCATGCCTTCTGAGAGAATACCCTTAGTGTCATATCATTATTCTATCCCTGGTATTAAATTATAACTTTATCCATAATTACTTTCTAATTATAATTCAATCCTTTTGTACATGTTTATCAACCCAATAAAATCTATTACATGTCTTGATATAAATGGATTAAATTATATCATTTGATCAACTCTATAGTGTTTCATTCTTGATATCATATTTATATATTTCATTAATTCCTTAATCACTACCAATATGTTTAGGTAGTTTTATTACCTTGATAATACCTTCATTTAACATTATTATAATCCTATTATATCATCACTAATGTAGACCATCCCTTTTATAATAAATAGTTTATTCTCAATAACTCTATACTTATATAGTCATCTTATAAAATTAATTATTCTATAATAAATTTATAATCTCCATAAGTTTTTCCATCCAATTGAAGATAAATAATTATTAAATTAAATGATTCTATTTCCTTTGTGTAACCCTTGATCACATCCATTGAATTATAAACAATTACCATTCACCACCTCTCATGATTAAATAAATAATTTATTTCATTAATTAAAGTTCCCTTTTTCAATATTGACATTCTTTCTCAAAATATTGTTATTCCAATAAATAATAATAGTTCATGTGATCAACTCAAGTAAACATGACACTTTGATCCTATAAATCATTTATTATTGAGTTGTTACCTTCCATAACTGAATTCTCGATGGTCCGAAGTGGTAAATAATTCCATAAATTGTATTCAAAATTATTAAATTATTTTTATTTCATAATAATTTTTTCATAGTTATTTTATCTTCATAAACTTAAATATCCCATAAAATGGTCGTTAAATGTGCCAAAAATGGTATCATTAGATATGATATGTCTCAAAGAGTCCAATGAATCTTTCACGGATCAAATAAAAGTTTCACCACATTGTAATGTGTCTATGGATAATTTGGATTATCTAGGTGTTCCAAGTATCACCCCTATACATATAAAATTTCCACCCCACTGAACAAACACATTCAATCATTATTGTTTGATCATTTGATTGAATGGTCTCATCCATGTAATGTATCCTCCCTCCCTTGTTTCACCTCAAGAAAACCACTTATGTATAATCAGAATATAGAATGGTCCTCATCCACATGTCATGTGACCATAGATCATACTCATAATGTTGTTTTAACATTCTCATCATAAGACCATGACTTGGTAACATTAAACATTGCATCACCCTCAACTGAGTCTGACATGGTAACTACTACACTGAATGATTACCTCGACTTGATGGATATGCATACCTCCACTAATGTATATAATTACGAAAGGGTTTAGGGTTATGAGGAATTTTTTATCCTTATAATCATTTATAAGAAAGTACATGCTTCTTCACTTTAAAAATACTACCCCAACAACCATATCTTTATTACACACCATCAACCTCGGTGGTTTGATCATAGTTGAACACCATAGATGAAAACTAAATTTTATACCCTAGAAAAATTCAACCCTATAATTATAGATCAAGTATTACTTTCTCAATATTCACTTTTCATGTACCATAATTCTTATAGATAAATTGAAAAAGTAAGATAATTATTTTTAAAATATATCTCATTCTAATAATCTAATTAGATTGATTTCAACGGTGTTATATTTTCCTCATTTTGGTATTTATAACCATATCTATTGGGTTTTATAATCAATCAATTGAAAATTTATATCAATTTTTTCCTTAAAAGTACCCTTGAACTTCCCTCTATAAATTCTCTAAATATGTTCGTTGGATTTAAATAATTTTAAGGGTGGTGGGTTTTTTTGGACATAAATAATATCATACTTGAATTTCATTTCATAATTAAAGGGTTTTATAATAAAAAAATGTGTTAACTTTAATATAAATAAATATATGTTAGAAACAAATAATAATGAATATATGCATGGATTTGATGTTGTAAAACCAAGATCTCTCATACAGTGGGTTTCTGATGTGCTGGCTTTAATCTTCAAAAACCCTAGATCCTCCATCAATCCCTCTAAAATATTAATATAAATGGGGAGGCGAATTGGTTAATCTATTAATGATTTATTATTTATTTTTAATAAATCATTACGAATTATTTTCCACCATAGAACAACAATGTAACCATGCACAAAAATTATGAAACACCTAACCAAGTGTTAACTGGACCTAACAGCATAGTCCATTTTCCTTTCTAACAAAGTAATGAAGGTGAATTTAAAAATTCTTAATTTTTTCAACAAAATTTAACATCTATATTAAACATCACTTGTGGGGACAAATTGAGTCACTAAAGTACATTATTTGAATTCAAGTTCTAATAATGATAATAACATTAAAGTAGGCATCATATTCAAATCATTGGAAAATGAATCCCTATGTGAATAATTGTACTATCACAAACATGCATTCAAGTGGTGAATTTTCCTTTTATGAAATATTATACCATAAAGTCGCTAAATTTCTATTTAATAATGATTTAACTTGTTATTTTATCATATATATATATATAATTTTATTAAAATAGTTTATTGATAAAATCTGATTTATTCTAGTCAAGGGTTTGCCTCACTTCCATACGTCATGGGGGTTTAAAATTCAAAAAACCCACTAAGACTCATATATTTTTTCATTCATTTATTTATCATTTATTATTATAATTATCAATGTTTTTCTATTAAATTCTTATAAAATACATAAAAATACCAATTTTCACTAATTCTAACCAAATTTACACCATAATGTAAATACCATATTAATGATTTAATTGTTTACATGAAATTTCATTCCAGTGTCACCATATATCCAAAAATTAACATTTTACTAATTATTAAATTTTTTAAAAAACATGATTTAACAATACACTATGAATAAAAAATATAATTTAATTATATATGATGAAAATAGAGAGAAATAAAATTCACATATCTTAATAATTTTTTTATGGATTATCATTCTCCATTTGCTTAATTAGCTGTGGAAAAGGGTTAAAAGAAATACATAGCCACTTTACACCATGAATTTATAATAGTTAAAGAATCCCAATGAGAAAAAATGTAAAGAAATTAAATGAATAATAGAAGTATAAAATGATTTAGGAAGAGTGGTTTCACCCATGCCCTATATTTTTACAAGAAATATTGCCTCTAAAATTAATTTCTCTAATAATAAGAATCCCCATAATTATATAATCACCACACAATAAACATTCTAATTCAAAGTAAACTAAACATATTTTTAATTATAATACTTTTCAATTAAAATTCCATTATTTAGATAAACATTTATTATATAAAAATGTACAATCTTTATTAAATAATTTTCATGCCATAAATAAAAATAATGATATAATTAAATTTCTTTTATTATAAATATTATATTAAAAAATATTTTTATCTATCATAAGTTTTTATATTCTTATTTTTATAAATACTCCATGCACAACTTTATATATATCACATTACTTATTTTTTTAATATTTTCTAATGAATAATAAAAAATAATAATTCATAGAAACCACAACTCGAGTAACTCAGACCTGGTTTGTACTTTATTACATTGGCATAAGATATAAGGGATATCATCATGAATGGCCGATCAATTTAGTAGTATTTAAGAACCAGATACATACATGATTCTCATATTAAATAGTAAATATAAAATACATAGCATATGAAACATTCTTACATCCTTGATATTATTATAATATCCTTCTTCATATTCTGTGGAAAGGAAAATAAATCAAGGGTGATCTCAAATATTCATTAAGAGTTACATACAATGGATTTTTTCATTAGTAAATAAGGTATAATCAATATAAAAAGGTAAATAATTGAAGACACATTTTATTTAATCAATTACAAAGAGAATTAAATTCATCAATGGATAATATCGACGAATCTCATGGATAAAAATAATAACTGTATTCTTAAGGAAATGATTAACATTGGATCTCATGATCTCAAAAATCAAAATATATTTACCATCAAGTCCTTTTTCGAAGATAGTTTAATCGATGGGTAGCTATATACCAGAAACCCATTTAATAATTTTGGCCAAATGAATTTCTCATGAGACATGTTGACACATTGAGGGGCTATCTATAATCAGGCCACATCCATCACTGCGTGTCCAATGATTTCTTAATATATTTAATGATCAATTTAATTCATAAACAATATTACTTATCAGTAAATATCTGAATTAAGTAAAGAATATAGAATTTTAATATTTCCCCAGTCAAAAAAATAACTTCATAGTTAAACATTATATATAAAATGGAATATAGTTCAAGATATAATCATATCCATGATACAAATAATATGGATATTTAAGAGAAATATAATTTCCAGTTAAAAATGATCATAATAAAGTGAATGTTTCAATATAAAGTTAATAGCCAAAAAATTAATAGGAGATAAAATATGACCATGAATTTATAAAAAATTTGGGTTTTGATATAAAATCATGTTCTTTAGAGAATAAAGGAGAATGGAATAAAAACATTAGCATAATATTTCATTAAACAATTTTATTTAAAGAAAAATTGAAATATTATTGAAGAATATAAAAGAGAATAAAACAATTTTGGTGGTGGAAAATCCATTAACTTCATATGCATTAAAAAAAATTCATTTTGACTTGTTGTAAAGGAATACAAAAATGAACCTTTTGTAAAGCACTAAATATATTCCTTTCTAACCATTTAAAATGTAAATGATAACATAAAATTTTCTTAATAAATAATTTGAGTAAATAAAATGGACTTTTGTAAAAAATTAAAAAATATGATCATGGAAGAAAAATATACTCAATCAAAAAGAGAAATAAAATCGGTTTTCTTTTAAACATTTATTTTCTTAATTAAAATTCCAAAGAGTGGAAAAGTTGGAAGAAAATATGGAAACTTCTTAAATATCTAAAGGATTGGAAAGAATATGGAGTCTATTTAGAATATATTATAAGATTCCATCAATGAAAATAAAATAAATCCCAAATAATTGATATTGTAAAACAATATATCATCACTAATGAATAAGTATAATCAATAATCATAAATATTTTCAAAAACATTTCTCAAAAAAAATTCCCATATAACTATTCTCTAATGAAACATAATTATATATTTATATATATAATATATCATTCACAATCAAATAATATTAGTATAATAAAAAAATTACAACACATATTATCTATTTCAATTATTTATTTCATAAAATATTTTTAATATTTTTCCAATATAAAATCAAATATTTATTCATCTAATTATTTAATTAGTTATCCTGTATTAATATTGTTAATTAATAATAAAATTAAATACTCTAGTAATACATTTATTCATAGAAAATTTAAATTAAAAATTCCAAATAAAGACTATTTGTTCTTAGAAATATATTATAACATTTAATTTTATAATATTTTAATTAATATTACCTATAATATATTACAACTCATAATATTTAGACCACATGGAAATTAATATTTCATACAAAAATATAAGAATTAGAATAATGAAAAAATTTATAACTTATATTAAACTTAATTGTTTAAACAAGAAAATGCATCCAATTACCTATAATTCGTATTTAATTTTTATCAACACGTTATTTTAAAAAATAATTTATATAATGAGAATTTTAATAATTACAAATAAGAACAATATTAATTGGATAATAGGTGTAGAATCATATCAAAATTTTAATCAATATTTTTTTGTAGAGAATCAATTTTATTAATTTAATCAAAATTATAATCTTCCTAAATTTAAAAAAAAAAATCTTCTAAAATTTTTATAAATTCTAAATCCTGAATTTTTAGGTCACCATGGAGAAATTATTGGGTTATTTTAATGACAGTGATGAATTTAATTGATAAATCATTTCTTTAGTGAGTTTATTTACAAGTGAATGTATATAATTCTAAAATATTATCTTGAAAATAAAATTGTATGGGAATTTGTTTAATCGGTTTAGGTTTGTGGTGAAAATATTTTTAAATTTTTAATTTCATTTTTTTACTTGAATTTCTATTAAAAATATTATCAAAAAATGGGGCAATTATTCTTGTGAATGACATAAATCATTATATATTTAAAATTCATGTTTTTGTTTTTATTATAGAAATATAATTGATATATACAAATTAAAATGAATATATTCAATTATTTATACACACACACACATATATATATATATATTCAAATATTCAAATTTATAAGTATATATATTTACATATATATATATATATATATTTGTATATTTATATTTATATTTGTATATATTTATGAATACCTATAGACATTTATATATTTTAAATATATTTACATATTTTTATATATATTATTTATATATATATATATACTGATATGTATTTATATATATTCATGTATAATTAGATGTATTTATGTATATTCGTATGTGTGTGTGTGTGTGTCTATATTTATATATACTTATAATTATATTAATTTATTTATATTATGTTTATGTGTGTAATATGCCAAAATCTTAGGAGTAGTGCCTTTAAATAATTTCAATTTGTTCGATAGCTTATTTTACATGCAACACTAAACTGAAGAGATTAGTAAAATATTACTTTATGGTGGAATATTTCAATATAAAATTAAATACATTAAAATATAAATAAATTAAACAAAATTAGGATAATTTCAAAAAGAATAAAACCACAGGAAAATAAAAATACAATAATACTGAAATTTTTCACATCCCGGTCTGCCTTGAAGATCATATCACTAATGATTACTAATGAAAGAATACAACATGGTTGAAATATGATAAACATATTTAGAAAAGAAATTATAGAATAAGATGAATTATTTCTATGAAGTTTGTGAGTTTATATATTATAATGTAATATTTTCATTGGTTATATGTTCATTAGAAATATAATCATCGGTTATTTGGACGTTAGATATATAGTAATTGGATATACACATATCTAAATAGTTTAATTGTTATATATAAAAGTTATTCTAATATTAGAAATTATATAATTCATAAATAATAATTAATTATTGAATGATATAAATTGATAATTATTTATTGGTAAAAATTTTAATTTCAAAAAACTGTGTATATTTATATGTAACATATTTTTATAAAATTTTAATAATGACTTTAATTAAATTTATTTATAAAATTTAGTAAATTATACCAACATATTGATAAAGTTTAATGAATAGTTAGTAAATAAATAAAAATGATTAAAAGCATTTAAAAATAAAAAGGATTAGTTTTCGAAAACAATCTACGTAATTTTTCTTTTTATCAAAATAAACTAAATTGATAACTTTTGATGAATAGTTTTAATGAAATATATCATTTATATATATATATAATTAAAATAAAATTCATATAGTTATTAGTAATTTGTTATAAATAAGAATAGAATCATTTAATGTTTAAAATGATTCTTTTATGAAAAAAATATGTGTTATGTAATTTTATATTAAATAACTAAAAATATCATGGCTTAAGGATGATTTTATTAAAATTTAATGGTTATAAGTATAAATATATATTCCAGCACACATGTGATGATTAGTAATTAATATGAAATAATAATGAGAACACTTAATGTTTAAAAGACGTTTTTTTATAAAGACAATTTTTTATTAAATAATTTATATTTTATTTTAAAAGTTGATATTTTTATATTTATAATTTGAATTGGATTTAATTGATTCTAAATTTAAAATTGAAATGTATAAATAAGGTAAGAAGGTTCATATTATATTTTTTAGTAAACATATAATTATAATGGTAAATAATTAAACAAATTAAAAAGTGGTAAAATGTTTAAAATGGAATGGATCAAGTTTTTAATGATAATATTTTATAGTCCCATATAAATTTATTGTGTGGCCTAGTGATTTTTAACATGGGTCTCAGGCACTACTGCTATATTAAAAGGTGTCATGGTGTGACAAGTGAGTGTTTCACCATGACACCTTGGACCCGAGTCCCACATTGGGCATGGAAGAGTCTCATAAATGGTATATAAGTCCCATGAAACCTCATAATCATCTCAAGGAAGTTTTACAATGAGGTGGTAGTGATCCCCTTAGTGGGTAGTTATCCCTAATTAAAGAAAAAACCTTTAGGTAGTGAGTTAAAGCGGACAATATTATGATAGAGGGGATAATAACAAGGTCCTATTAATTAGTATCAATGGGTGTGGGTTTCCTCACTCCTTAGGTAAAGATTGACCTAGATATTTTCAGTCCCACATAAATGCATCATGTGCCCCTATGATTCATTACATGTGTCTCATGACCCAGTTACATGGAAGCAAGGTGTCACAGCATAACCAGTGAGCACCACATCATGACACCTTTGACCTGAGTCCCACATAGGGTGTAAATAAGTATCAATAATGGTATATAAGTCCCATGGTATCATATCCCCATCATAAGGCCTTTTTATAATGATATGGAAGTGATCCCCTAGGTGGGAAGTGAGACTTACTAAAAGAAAAAGTATGAAGTAGTGAGCCAAAGTGGACAATATTATAATGGAGGGAATCATATCACAGTCCTATCAAAACTAATATTAACTCATTTTATAAGTAATTTGTTAGGAGTTATATTTAATCTTATGATTACTACAAGTATTTTCTTAACTAACTTACCCAATTCCTTTGTGATTAAATCTTTACCCTTCACTAAACTTAACCTTCCAAGGGAATGTCACTCATTTTATCCTATAAAATGAGTTCTCCTACACCCACTCTAAACCACTTATATACATTGATTTTATTGTGAATAATTTCCCAAATTACCTCTCTTATATTATTCTCACACATTTGGTATCCATTAACTGGAAAAAGTAGTCCAAAATCCTTCATTCCATGGGTAGACGTTGTAAGAAATAACAATTTAATCAAAGTAAGTAATGAGTTATTCTTCATCTTTTGCATTTACCTTCTCATATACCTATTTCAAATATCTTATAAAACACTTTAATGATATATTATTAAAATTATAATGATTTTATAAAAATTATATTACAATTATATAAATTCATATTCTTACTTGTTGATTTGTTATAGTTAATTTTTTTGGTCAGTTTTACCACCTACCTGAACGATGTTATAACACATCCACTACAAATGATAAAAAACATAAATTTTGGTAATATGTGGTAATAATGATTATTTATAAGTAATTTCATTAATATATTCAATTATCTTAATTTATTCAATATTCATAATAAAAATGATAAATTTCAAAACATTCATTATAAATCATCACCATATCTTCTATGAAATAATATTATAACACTATAACTATATCAAATGCATCTATTCACAATTAACTCCTTATTATTAATTTTATAAATTAATGATTAATGAATAATCAATAGGTAATAATAAATTTTAAATGAATAGTATTAAGTAAAATAAATATAAATTTAGTTCTGAAAATATTGTATAATAATCCTAAATTTTTTATATATGGAGTTAGATCATGTGCAGACAAGTAGGGATCTAAGGTAAGTCTTCCTTTTATCAATTTATTTTCCTTGATACATATTTCAAATTATTTAATTATTATTCTTTTACATGTTGTACTTTGTAAAGAACCCAACTTTATTAACCATATAAATCCTTTTAATTTCATTTTAAAATTCTATTTTGGGTTTATTTTATGTTTAAAGGTGATTATAAGAATAAGTGAGGGGATTTCAGTAAGGGTGAGAGAAAAGAGAGAAGAAAACTTGGGTCTTGAGACCACTGGGAACCTAGTTGACTACTTTGGGAACTTAGTGGGGCTTCAGGTTCCTAGGTGGTTTTACTTTGGACTATCAGGTAATGAGTACTTTGTAGATGGTATATGGTAGTATTATAGAGGGATACCAATAAACAATGATTATTTTAGTCTTTTTACTCCAAATTTAGCCTAAACTAATGGGTGATATGGTTTTATCTCATTTCCTAAGTCATATATTCCATGTTGAGATCTTGATATTCTTTTTCCTCCTCTCCAAGGGATCTTTCATCAAACCTTGATTCTAAGATCTTGGTTTGGCCGCAAGGGTTTGTTTCTGGTAAAGTAATGTCCTATCTAGCCTAATATATTATTATATTATTATTTTTTCTATGGAAGTAGGTATTTCTAACCATTCCAAAAATTTAGGGCTTCCAGAATCTACTGAATATTTTAGTTTCCTTATGAGATTCCTACTGTAGAGGCTTATAGTGAGTAAATCTAATGTAAATATAATGTTTTGGGTTTCACATTTTCTTTTCACAAAATTTACTAGAAGATCCATAATTCTAAATTCTCTCTAGTTGGTTCATTTGATCATCTGTTGGAATACCGATCCCAATTGGAACCCCTAAAATCTATTGCATTAATTTTAAATCATCATACCCCTCTTCCCTATCATCCTTATAAAGGGAAGGGTTAATATGGGTTTAGGATCAAGTGAATTTAATTAAAAATGGGAATTTTAATAATAATTAAACTATTAATTTATCTTTTATGGTATTTTGATACTAATTTAATTTAATTTGATTTATTATTTATGTATGATAATGCCTTTTTTGAATTATATGGTTTTTTCATGGTAGTTTTATTATACATGTGTATGCCTTTTAATTCTTTATTACTACCACTAACTTATAAATAATGATTCCTAAATTTTTGTAATTTGTTATTTGAATTTTATTAAAATAATGAAACTTTATATTGTATGATTAATTGCATAAGAGATTCATATATGTTACTTGATGAATGGGTTATTAATTATAAGGGGTATTTGGTGTTTATGTATTTATTTTCCAAGCAGGTACAGATTGAAGGATGAGGATGATGGAATAAGATCACAATTCATTGAATATGTATACCCCTTACCCTATTCAATGATATGGGATGAGGCAAAAAATATGCATAAATATTCCCCTTTCTAGGGGAAAAAATTATGACCTAACATTGTTTTTTCTAAACCATGATGGGTTGTGCTACAAGATTTCCCTATATCCAGCCTAAAAATGTTATCGGTCTCTCTTAAAGTAGGTAAATAATTATAAGGAACCTCTTAATATAAAGAGTTATAGGATATACTTATAAATTCTCTATTTTATAACATGTGAGTCATATTGGATTCTTTTCCTTGGATTTCTCTCAAATTATCCATATAGTGTTTCTTGTATGAACTTATATATGTGATATGTAAGTTGGTGTGGGATGGAAACCACATAACGAGTTTCTATAATCATACCCTACAAGTTCCTCTATAAAACATGGGAAAACCATTTTATACGTGATCCAGGTAGGGGAAATCCACTAAAACATGAGAGATAGTACCTTGTGGACCCTAGGGTATGAGATCTACTTTTTGGATTTTCTAGAGGGAGTATGTTGTCGATGCCTGGAGGGATATCCTAGACTTCTAGTTTGGAAATTTTTATATGGGTGTGTCCATTTTTAACAATTAGGCCTTCTTTGGTTTGGCCACAATGAGAACATTTCACTTTCTATGAATTTCATCGCTTTAGTAATTATTTAGATGATCTTTCATGTGTATAGTGTGCTTAAGTATGTTTTTTATCATCCCATATATTTTGTGGACTTTTTTTACTTGGATTGAGTATATATTAATGTTCATATAGATGTTTCCCTCTTTTTTTCTATATGACTAAATAAACAGGTACCAATGGAGAAACCCAATATGGTTTGGGTTTGTTTTTTTGTCAACCCCAAGGGTCATACTAAATTTTTGGTGTAAATTAACCTTTTTATCTTATGATTTGCATGGGGGAAACCACATCCCACATGAAAATTATATAATCCCCTATATTTAATCTAGCCCCTAGTAACTAGTATGTGCACCTAAGGTGTTATAGAGAGCCAACCTGGTGTCATTCAAAAAATATGGTTCGGGTCGTTATATATTTACTACCACATTAACTACTTTTATCAAAATTCAATTTTGATTCATGTGATTTATAATTTCATTTATGTATCTCTTAAATTTTTTGACTTTTGGAGAAGAAATATTTGAGTTACAGATCCAGTCTTTACAGTTCAAATTTCTGTTATAAGGTATTTTAAAAAAATTAAATTGTGATTAATTTTATTTGTTCATTTTTTTAATTATAATTTTTTTCCATTTAGTTCATTAGTATTAATTGGTACTGATCAATAAAAATTATTTAAAATTAGTATTAATTAATAAAAATTATGAATAATTACTAAAAATTTGAAACAATCAGTAAAAATTAGAAATTATTAGTAAAAATTAGAAATAATAAGCAAAAATTAGAAGTAGTTAGTAAAAATATAAATAATTAGAAAAAAATTAGGAATGATTAATAAAAATGAGGAATAACTATTAAATATTAGGAATAATTAGAAAAAATTTATTTTTTAAAATAATTAATAAAATTCTGAAATAATTTGTCAAAATTAGAAATAATCCGTGAGAATTAAGAATATTTGGAAAAAATTATGAATAATTGGTAAAAATTATAGATTAGAAGAAAAAACAAAAAAAAAATTGGTAAAAAGTGAAAATAAATAGCAAAAATTAGGAACAATTACTAATAACTCATAAAAATTAGTAATTATTAGGAACAATTAGTAATAATTAGAAAAAATAGCAATAATTAATAAAAATTATGAAAAATTAATAATAATTAGGAATAATTGCTTAAAATGGAGAATACTTAGTAAAAAATATGGATAATTCATAAAAATATGAATAATTAGTAATAGTTAGTAATAATTAAAAATAATTAGTAATAATTAGTAACAACTAGAACCAATTTGTAATAATTAATAATAATTAGAAATAATTAAGAATAATTAATAATAATTCAAAAAAATATTAATAATTATGAATAATTAGTAAAAATTATCAATTATTAGAAATAATTTTTAAAAATATGAATCAATAGTAAAAATAATTAAAAATAAATAAAAAATGGAAAAAATGGGAATAATGAAATGATGACTCATGACCAATATAAATTAATTGAAAAAAATTGCTCTATCAATTCCCCCACACTTAAACTATGATTTTCCTCAAGCATAAAATCTCAACATGGAATTCAAAGGGCACCAATGTCACCAATATTTAAATTTCAAATGGAATAAAATCAAATGATTATCAATGCCCAATCAAATTTTCCAGTTCCACAAAAAATAACAATTTAATTTCTCATTTTTCAAAGAAACAATCAATTCATGCATTTTACTTTTCCCCTTTGAAAAATAATGAAGCTTCTCCTTTCATTCATTCAGGCTTCTCAATTTATTATTATTAAACATGCCAAATCCTGACCTACCTCACTTTTGAATCTTTTCTCTCGTCACTCATGATACAATTAATAGTGGATTTATGCTCATATCATGAGAACATGCTCCTTACCCATAGGCTTGTAAAGTAACTACTTTATCCACTTTGTAAAGACAAAACACACATAAAATCATGAGGACTTGCAATAAAGGTTCAAATGACTCTATGGATTAGGGTTGGTGGGTAAATGATTGAAATAATTTAAGGCCAGATGTAGGAGGTTTAACTCTTAAGTACAATGCATGAATAATCAAGTGAAAACACAGGATGAACCTCACTCAAATCCCCTTGAAATGTGAATCACAACACCACTCCCCTTTCAATGACATGGGTCATGAGTCAATAAATGATTACAAAGAATGATATCATCAAAGTTCTCCCTGTTTATTTTGTAAAGCTCCATAAAGGCACAACTTTATTTTCTTTCTTTTTTTTGTAAAGATCTAGAAAGGCACAACTTTATTTTGAATTTTTTTTCTTTTTTTTTTATTTTTTTATGGAGAACCGGATGAAATAAAAGAAGCATAATGAAATGATGACTCATGACCAATTTTATAATAATACATTTCCCAAAATGATGACTCACACATTACACCACCCAAAAATGATACATATCCCAAGGAACACACATGAAAGGCCCTTCACCCACACTCAAACTTGAAATAACCATGAAAAAATACTAAAAGTGTGGGTAGGTAGGGAAAAATTGGATTGTAATGTGGCTTAAACCTATAAGGAAATTCATGGAATCTAAGGGCTTATGAAGGATAAATGTAAAGGTGGGTCTTAGGATAAAATTTGTCTAGCCAAAGAGATGCCTCAATGATTTTAAATGTGGTTTTGTACAGTCATAGCTTTGACAAGTTTCAATACAAGTTCTAGTAGGTGGAACGTCCCAAGATCACTCAAGAAATATGCTCAAGATAAAATAGGAAATATTTGGTCAATAAATCCTCTCAGGAATGAGAATATGATATTGGGAAATCACTCATGGCATGATTAATAATAACAAATTAATTCACATGAATTTCAGAAATTCAAAGAATGAAAAATGGAAGGGAAATTTCATTTACATGAATCAATTAATTCCCTTAAATCATGAGTCCTTATTTCAATATCCTTGCTTCACTTTAATCATCCAATTATCCATTTTAATCATTCAATCTCATTAACATTGAAATCTAAAACAAAGAATCACTGGATTTCTATGAAACTCATGTCTCCTAGAGAATTCAAGTAAAACATGAATTCAAGCGTGGGATGCATTTTTTTTGATTAATTCTTTAAAAGAATAAAAATGTAGGGAATAAAGTTGGATAATATATAATTGAAACTCTTACTCCCCTATCAAATGGATCCTTTTCTTCACGATGTATAATCCCACTACACCCTCTTCATTAATGGACCTAAAAAATGAAAACAATTGATAGTGCAGGACCATTCAATCATGCTGGTAAATGACTAAGAAGACAAGTGGAAAATGGGGGAAAATGTGGGTTGCCTCCCGGTAGCACCTTTGTTTAATGTCGTTGGCTAGAAAAAACAAAACAAAACAAAAATTAAAATTTTTGAAAAATCTCCTGGACTAAAAGATTCCCTCCCCCACACTTAATTGAGGCAGTGTCCTCAATGCATGTAAATGGAATTTTTTATGTATGTTTCAAAAAAATGGAGTTATTGCATTTAATCAAGTGTAAAGGAATGATGCAACCTGGTAGGTGTTCACTTGTATTCAGGGTGAAGGAGTGTGATCTCCTCCACTGGTTCTTGAGGTACGGTCCCATGGAACTTCTTCAGCCTCTGCCCATTTATAGTGAATGGGTTTCCTCCTCCTTCCTTTTGAATCTGCATAGCACCAAAGGGATATACATGAATAACAGTAAAGGGGCCTTCCCATCTGGAACGAAGTTTACCTGGCATAAGCTTATGTCTGGATTTGAAGAGTAACACGTGATCTCCAGGGTTTAAGGTTCTTGGTTGAATTATCTTGTCATGGGCCATCCTTGTTCTCTCTTTATAGATCATTGAGTTTTCAAAAGGTTCCCTTCTAATTTCCTCTAACTCCTGCTACTGCAATATTCTTTCTTTCCCAGCTTTCTCAAGGTCCAGATTCATCTCTCTGACTGCCCAGTAGGCTCTATGCTCCAACTCCACAGGAAGATGGCAACTCTTTCCATATATCAATCTATAAGGACTCATCCCTATCGGTGTTTTGTAGGTCGTTCTGTATTCCCATAATGTATCATCTAACTTTTGGCTCCAGTCCTTCCAGTTGGGTTTAACAGTCTTCTCCATAATAGATTTGATTTCTCTATTAGAGACTTCTGCTTGGCCATTTGTTTGGGGATGGTATGGGGTAGATATTCTATGATGCAACCCATACTTCTTCAGCAATGCATCCATTTTCCTGTTGCAGAAATGAGTTCCCTGATCACTAATGATTGCTCGTGGCACATTAAACATACAGATAAGGTTATCCCTAACAAAATCACAAACAACTTTTGCATCATCAGTTCTGGTTGCTTTTGCTTCCACCCATTTTGAAACATAGTCTACAGCCAAAAGAATATATGAATTTCCAAATGACATTGGGAATGGTCCCATGAAATCTATACCCCAAACATCAAAATTTTCACAAAAGGTTATTGTTTTTTGTGGCATTTCATGTCGTTTGTATATATTACCAGAAAATTGGCATTTTTCACATCTTTTACAAAATTCATATACATCCTTGAATAAGGTGGACCAGTAGAGTCCAGATTCTAAAACTTTTCGGGAAGTCCTCTGAGGTCCAAAGTGACCTCCACAAGATAATTTATGACAAAATTCAAACACTGATTCAATTTCACTTCTTGTCAAGCATCTTCTTATGATTTGATCATTACAAATTTTCCACAGAAACTGATCTTCCCAAATGTAAAATCTTGATTCAAATTTAAGCTTATGTTGTTGATGAGAGCTTATATGAGAGGGTACCTGAGATGTTACCAAATAGTAGACAATGTTGGCATACCATGGTACTTCACTGTTGATGATGTAGAGTTGTTCTCTAGGAAGCTCATCATTAAGTGGGTTATGCTTTGGTATTTCTGTTTCAGCGGTGTGGGGTAGTCGACTCAAATGATCAGCCACTTGATTTTCAGTCCCCTTCTTATCTTTGATTTTCAAATTTAACTCTTGTAAGAGTAGAATCCATATCACCAACCGTGGTTTAGCATCTGCCTTTTTCATTAAGTACCTAAGAGCTACATGATCGGAAAAACAACAACTTTAGTGCCCAGAAGATTTGATCAGAATTTATCAAGTTCAAAAACGACTCCAAGGAACTCCTTCTCTGTGGTTGTGTAATTTATTTGTGTTTCATCAAAGGTCCTTGATGCGTAGGAGATGACTTGAGGCTTGCTATCAATTCTCTGTGATAGAGCAGCTCCCACTGCTTGGTTGGATGCATCACAAAGTATCTTGAAAGGGTAATCCCAATTGGGTGGCAGTATTATTGGTGGTGTTATCAGCCTTTCTATTAATTCATCAAATGATTCCCTACATGCACAATCAAAATTAAAGTTAGCATCCTTTAAAATTAATCTTGAGAGAGGGAGAGAAATCTTACTGAAATCCTTGATGAATCTTCTATAAAATCTTGAATACCCTAAAAAGGATCTAACATGTTTGACACAAGTTGGATATGGCAAGGAATTTATTACATCAACTTTTGATTTATCAACCTCAATCCCATTTTGTGAATTTATGTTCCCCAACACTATCCCTTTTTCAACCATGAAATGACATTTTTCAAAATTTAAGACAAGGTTCTTTTCAATGCATGTTTTCAAAACTTTTTCCAAATTTCCCAAGAAATGATCAAATGAATTTCCAAAAACTATGAAATCATCAAGAAACACCTCCAAGAAATCCTCAATGTGGTCCGAGAAAATACTCACCATACACCGTTGAAATGTACCTGGGGCATTGCATAGCCCGAAAGGCATCCTTTTGTAGGCTAATGTTCCAAAAGGGCAGGTGAAGGTTGTCTTCTCCTGGTCTTCGGGTGCAATTGGTACCTGGAAATATCCTAAGAATCCATCTAAAAAACAGTAATGAGTATTTCCATCTAACCTTTCAAGCATCTGATCAATGAATGTAATAAGAAATTGATCTTTTCTGGTAACTTGATTTAGCTTCCTGTAATCTATACACACTCTCCAGCTGTTTTGTATTCTCATGGGGATTAGTTCATTTCTTTCATTTGTAACAGTGGTCAGGCCAGTTTTCTTGGGGGCTACATGAATTGGGCAGACCCATTGAGAATCAGAGATTAGGTAAATGATATCAGCTGCTAACAATTTCTCAATCTATTTCTTAACGACCTCCATGATTGTGGGATTGAGTCTTCTTTGAGGTTGTCTAACTGGCCGAGATTCACTTTCAAAAAAGATCCTGTGAGAGCATACCTTAGGGTTGATTCCAGGAATATCACCTAAACTCCATCCTACCACTTTTACATTCCTTTTGATAAGGTCAATCAATGTTTGTTCTTGTGAATGGGATAGGTTATTGGCAATGATTACTGGAAATTTCTCTCCTTCCATTAGGTAAGCATACTTCAAGTCACATGGAAAAGGATTCAGCTCTAAACATGGGGGTTGTTCAAGGGATGATATTGCATTTAGGTTTCCAACTTCTAATGTTGAATTCTCGGGAATAATCTTACTTCCTTTTAACAAATCATCGAAAAAATCAGATTTCACCTCATCCTCCAACATGATATCAGAATTTTCAGGTTCATGGGAGTTATAAAATTCAAATGAAGAGTGTTCTCCCACAGATAAAAATTCATGAATCATACCTGAGTCTTCAATTGGCTCTATACCTTCATCATGGGAGATTTTATAAAGTGAGTGATTGTTGGACGAGTGTTTCATCGTATCAAGAATATTGAAGTGTACCGTACTATCTCCAAGCTCCATGGTGAGTGTTCCTTCATGCACGTTGATGATTGTCCTTATTGTTTTCAGGAATGGTATCCCTAGGATGATGGGAGATTGGGATGGTGCTCGGTCTTCCTCCATGGTAAGGACATAAAAGTCTGCCGGAAAGATTAATCCTCTCACTCCTACAACTACATCATCAATGACTCCAGCTGGGAAAACGGTGGATCTGTTTGCTAATTGTACCACCACCTGAGTTGATTTTAGTTCTCCGATCTGCAAAGATGAAAACACAGAGTGAGGCATCACATTTATCAAAGCTCCAAGATCACATAGTGCATCAGTAAAATTTATTGAACCGATAGTGCAGGGAATAGAGAAAGTCCCTAGATCTTGACATTTTTGCGGTATCGGTGGTGTGATCAATGATGAGGTGCTTCTTCCTAAGTTGATTCTTCCATTTCCATCCAGCCTCTTTCTTTTAGTACATAGCTCCTTCAGAAATTTTGCATATTTAGGGATTTTCCTGATTGTATCCAGTAGTGGAATGTTAATCTCAACTTTTCGAAATGTTTCCTGAATTTCCCGTTGAATTCATTCTTCTTCGCCCTTCTTTGACTCAACCAATGCTGATGGGAATGGTGCTGGAATATCCTTTTTCTCCGTTTGTTGTTTCTGAAATGGTGTTTCTAGTCTTTTTTCTTGAACCTTGTTCTTTCTACTTTATTGTCGACTACATCTTTTGGTTGGACAGGACGACCTTCAGCAGGTTCCCTAGATTCATCCTCCTCATATTGTTCTGGTGGTGTGAGCTCCTTCCCGCTTCGGGTTGTGATTTCACTAACATTCTCCTTTGGATTGGGAATTGTTTGTGCAGGAAGGGTACCTTGGTTCTTGGTGAGAGAATCCATAATGCTTGCAAATTGATCAGCTAGTTTGTCCATCTTATCTTCTATTCCCGCAACTCTTGTCTTCAGTTGTTGGTCTTCATTTATCGGTGCACTTGTGGATGGTTGCTCAAAATTCTTCCGCTGGAAAGTTGGTGGTTTAAAAGTTTGTTATTGTTGGATGGGCTTATGATAAGGTTGTTGGAATGCTATCGGGTTCTGATATTGCTGATGAAAAGGTTCTCTGGCTAGGTTCTGTTGAAACCCATACCCTGGTTGGGTTTGCGGTTGGTATTGCCTTTGTTGATAGGCTGCAGCACAACTTTCTATCCCCTGCACTTCTGGACATTGATCAGTGTAATGAGAATTAGAAGAGCATAAACCACATACCTGATTCGGTCCTTGTTGTTCCTTCACATGGTTCACAGCTATTTTTCGCACCAACCTGGTGAGTTCACCCATTTCCTTCCTAATTAAATCTACTAAATCAGATGTTCTTACCTCATGGATTCCTCTGGTGATAGTACCTCGAGTTCCAAACTGCTGTGAATTTTGTGCAATCTTTTCAATCAGAATTTGTATATCTGCTGGTGATTTATCAATGAGGGCTCCTCCCGACGAGGCATCTAGTAGATTACTATCATTGTCATGCAATCCTTGGTAGAAGCACACAAGGAATTGGTCCTCTTCTATTTCATGGTGTGGAAAACTTGCACAAAGCTTCTTGAAACGTTCCCAGTATTCGTAGAGTGTTTCTCTAGTTGATTGATGGATGACATAAATCTCTTTCTTTAATGCAGTGCTTCTAGATGTTGGGAAGAATCTTTGTAGAAAGAATTTTTTTAGATCTTCCCAGTCACTGATCTCCCCCGGTTGCAGATTGTACAACCATTCCTTTGCTGCTCCCTCTAGTGAGAAGTGGAAAGCCCTCCACTTCACATGCTCTTTCGCGACTGCTCGAGGTTTGAAGATGGAGCAGACATAGGTGAATTCTTGAATATGTCGATTCGGGTCTTCACCTGCAAGACCATGAAATTTAGGAAGCACTTGGATCATGTTAATTCGCAATTCAAAATCATTTTCTAAGGTAGGAATTGCAAGTTGATAATTTTGATTGACAAATTGAGGTGCACAGATGTCACGTAGGGTTCGGTTGGGATTTACAGCCATTATTAAAGGTTCAAAGTCTTCACTCAAGGTATCACTTGAATCGGTGAGATTTATTTCTTCAAAATCTTTGGGAAGATTTTGATTTTTCAATTTGGTTATTGTGCGCTCAATTTCTGGATCGAATTCCAATAAATTGCTATTTGAACTATGGGTCATTCAAAAGAGATTTTTATTTTATTTTATTTTAAAAAAAATATTTGAGGCACTGCCTCCCCGGTAATGGTGCAAAGTTTGATGCACACCTGTCGTGGGGCGTGGAAAAACAATATTTTATTTACCTAAGTATAGTATAGCAGTTGATCCTATGTAGTCTTCTGAAGAGGAGTGCACACAAAACAAGGTTGTCACTTTCTGTTGGTTTTTCGTAAAAAGATTGGTTTTAATTAATTTGAATGACTATGAGAGAAACAAACAACAAAAATTGATTGATTTTAACAAATGATAAAGGCGGTGATCAGATTGGGTTCGGCTAGACTTAGTGTTGTACCATCATGGTTTCCAAATTTTATCTCTTCTTCTTCCTTAAACTGGTAAGAGAGATGTGATGAGAATTTTCCTTTCTAAAAACTTAGATTATTCTATCCTCCTTCCAATGTGTTTAGGGTTGTATAAGGTCTCTTGATTAATTAGAGAAATCAGAGACCTGGAATTGTTGTTCCCTAATAAACCAAGATTTCGACATAGAATCCTACACACGTGCTTGACAACCGTCGAGCAATCACCACCCAACCATAATCATGTTCCACCGTATACAGATTAGAATTGGGTGGAGGGAGATGTGATCATCGACCAAAGCAATTTATAATTTCAGAATAAAAACCTTAACACAACCGCATTCAGAATTTAATACTGAATTAAGAATTGGAACCAGAAGAAGATAGATGAACAAATTTTATTCATTTCAAGCACAACACATAGGTCCAACCTCCCCTCTTTCTGATCACTCAAATGAAACTACCCCTACATGGATGTGGTAAGCGAGATAATGAGGGAGAGGAGAGACATTTTAAAATAAAATAAATAAAAGAAAAATCTGATAAGTTATTCTCCTTGGTGTCCCAGAAGGAATGGGATGGAGAGTGAGATGTGTTGAGGAGGAGGAGCTCTCCTCCTTTTATAGCCAGATTTCTGTCCTCCGAATGTTATCGCGTTTTGGACCCCATAAATGACCTCTTCACGCGTTGAGCCTTTCTTCAATGTTGTTCATAATTGTCTTGGACGTGTCTTCGAAAAATCTCATCGGATTTGGATAGGTATTACGAGAGTTATGACTCTTTTACTCTGATCATTTATTCTGTCCAGTCAGAATCTCCAAAACGCCAAACCCAGGATTAGGAAGATTTAATGGACCCTCAAAAAGCCGACTCCCACAGTGATTCCTTAATGAAGGATTCTCCCAAACCCCTTTTGTGTCCACCCACCGAATTTGATATGTTTTGGGCCCAAAATGGATGAGGTATGCATCCCACTCCAAAACTAGGCAGAACTGGAAACAGTTTTATTGAGCCAACTTGTTAGCTTCTTTTTAGCTTCCATATGTCCGATTCAGCATTTAGTCCAAAAATAGTAAATGAATCCATGGATGTGTAGAATCTGGAAAAGAAATAATTTTGTAATTTGGATCAATGTAGATAATGTTATTTCCAAACTACAGAAATAAGTTAAAACTGTTAAAAATCCAAAATGGCCAATTTTTACTATTCAGCTCAAAATAACACCAAAATCATAAAAACGAAACAATTCATCTTATAGGAACACTTTTTTGAGTTTAAAACAATGATATTAAATACAAATTAATTGAAAATATTTTCTCTATCAACTATATACCTTCTGAAAATCATGTTTTTTTTGTGGTCTTTTCTTGCGCACTAGTGATGTTGTGTTTTATAATGATTCTTGATAAATGGATGTAGCATGAAACCTTCTTAATCATGTATACTTGTATAATTTAAATAGATTCCCTAGAATGTAAACCCTTATATGATCACCCATGTTTATCTATTGGACGTAAAGAACAATGTTTACTAAATTTGAATATGTCATATATCATAGGTGTGGCTAAGTGTTGTGTTCAGTTGGTCTTTGTGACATTGTGTGATTTGTGTAGTGTTTCTATTGGGAGCATGGTTGTGGGTATAGTGGTGGGAAGGGGAGTTGATTATGTGATAAGTGTGTGGTATTTGTATGCAGTGGGGATGTGGTTTAATGGTAGTTATTGTAGGCTTCTGTGTGGGGCAGTACAGGTGGTGTGTTGGAATCTCAGGTTGAGAGACTGGTTGATTGTGGAATTTATGGACTTGTAGGTAGTGGTACTTCCTTTTTTTGTGACTATCAAGTGATGTTGTTTTGTGGGACTTCAATGTGGCTATGGGCTTGTTATGTAGTGTGACTACATCTGAGGGTTGTTTGGGCAGCGGGCTATAGTTTTGGGTGCAAGGGCATGATTTTGCAGTATAACTTTGAATAATGACAGTTGGAAGTGATTGAATGGGTGTCTAGGGAAAAGGGGGGTTTAAAGTGGGACTGTAGGTTGGTTGTTCTATGTTTTTTTATGAATGGGTGTTAAAATGGAAATTCCTTACCTTGGTCCCTCTTCCCTTGTAGATTTTGTGCTTGGTATTTTCCTCAGGTAGTGCTGGAACAAATTAAAGTGAACCCCATGATAAATAAATATCAAATGGTTGAATGAAAATGGGTTGGTTTTACGATTTGGTAGTGGTTGTTTGTGTGGTTGTGCATATAGGGGTAGCATGAAAAGTGATCCTGGTGGGATGGTTGTTTATTTGGGGACTACTAGGTTGGGCTGAGTGTTTTCTTACCTCTATATATAAATTTTGGTTCCTTTTTATTTCTATACACACCCCACCCTTGTTGATCAACATGTGTCAAACACCCACGTTTTATGGGGGAGGGTTTCTTTCCCAACATCCCGGTGGGAGGAAGGATGGATGGAAACTGAAATTATTCCTCACACCCTCTTCTAGGTTCTTACCACTCGAGTATATCTAGGAAAGATATAATTTCTTGAGGCTTACCATAGTCTAAGATAATTTGGGAAGGTTTTTTGTAGATGAGAGGCCTAAGTGTTTGCAGGCCAAGATTGTTTTCCCTAGTGTCTTTGGGATGAGGCCTAGGTGTCTTCAAGTGAGAGGTGTGGTTGTTGTGGCCTATGTGTCTGCAAGTAAGATGTGTGGTGTGGTTGAGGCCCAAGTGTGTGTGGGAAGGTTGTGGTAGTGGGACTGTGTTTTGAAATAGTGGTAGTATCAAGAAGTTAGCTATTAGGAATAGCAGTTAACTAGTGGGAAAGTGTTGTGGGGTACCCAAATGTCGATATTCTTATACTACTATATGACTTGACTTGCGTTATTTGGTGAGTGTGCCTTGGTGAGTCTGGGCTGGTTAGTACTCCTTGGTAGATTCTTTGAGGTTCTAATGCTTTCTCACTGGGGAATTAGTATATTCCCCCACTTGTGCATGGGTGGATTTAGTTTTCCTAGTGGGTATACTTGTATACTCACCCTACATTTGTAAAACTATTTTCAGGTTTCTAGGAGGACTTTAAGGACCTTGATAAACTTTACTATCTCAGGAATCATGATAGTTGTTGTTCTACTGCTTAGTTTCTTTCTTTTGGTACTTCTTTAGTACTTTGGTTGTACTTTTGTCATAGTTTACGTTTAAATCGTGCATGGGTTGGATTTTGGTTTCCTTTATATAAATGTTTGATGTTTTTTTGGTATTTTACCATCTTATCTACCAATCCAATTTTCATTAAAAAGGGTAACACCTTCTATTTTGTGTGAGATTCTATACCCTTGGTGCTAGTCTCCAATCCAATGCTTATTGAAGGTGGGACTCGGGGGGTCATTATATTTCCTTCATCTTGAAAAGGAAGGGTGTGGCACTTTGCTACCCCTTGCCTCGTCATGGGGAAGGCAGGTCATGACATAATAGTATCAAAGGGGAGGTTGATGAGAGATAGGATGGGGTTCGTAGTTAGGCATCTTGAAGATTGCATGGGATTGTAGGGTAATGGTGTTAGGAAATATTGGTGCATAAAATAGGCTAGGGAATATTGGCTAGAACATGGGATTTTAGGGCCCCCCATGATATGATGCAAGGACACTGAACTTACTGAATGACCAATGATGTTACACTGATTATAGGGTAGAGACCCTTGTAAAGGTATATTCATCATAATGACTAGTGTTCTAGTGTTAATTGGGTGTTTCAGGTATTTAAAATAATTGAAGAGTTAAAATGAATATAAAAGAAAATTTCTATAATACATGGGCTTATGAATTCCTTTCTTACCCTTTTTAAATTATGGAACCCAGACATCGGCCACGTGTGGTACGAGCAGTTGAGGCCTAGTAGGCTAACCCAGTTGATTAGCGGAGGGTCGATCGAGAGGAGGAAGATGACTTATGGAAAAATAACCTTTGTGATTTCCAACGGAAGACCCTGGTAAAGAATGAAGGTAGAATTTCAAACTTAGAGATAGAGGGCTAGCATGAGGTGGTGACAATCACCTTTACCCTAATCTGTGCTTTGAAGGAGTATTGGATTCCTCTAGTAGTTAACTAGATACGAGGAGCAGCATGTTAGTGGTGGACTCTTTACCTCAGGGAGAGGAATGAGACTGGTGTCTCATGGGCTGAATTTAAGAAGGAGTTTTAGGTAGAGTTCCTTCCCTTATATGATGAAGGTTGAGAAGAGGTAGGAGCTGCTCTACCTCTAGCAGGGGAGTGTGTCAGTGAGGGAATTGGGAATCAAGTTCAAGGATCTTTTAGGCTTTTCACCAGATCTCTTTCCAGATGAGGAGTCATGGGAGAGATGCTTGGAGGAGGCACTCTGACCTTATCTTCAGTATTTATCACTCCCTTTACCCTACCAATGTACTTATAAGTTTAGAATAAGGCTGAATTAGTGGAGAGGATACACTCACATAGAGGTGTTCCGTGAGAGGGGAGTCATTTAATTTCATCTCAGGGGAAGGTAGTCGACATCAGGTCTTCGATGTAAAAGTCCTTCCAGGTTAAGGATAGTGGGGAGTAGGCCTCATTTGTTCAAATTCCTATCTCCTGATCCTCACCCTTTCCCCATGTGCACAGGACCTAGGTGATTCATATATGGAGGCTATGGACATCTTAAAAACTGGTGCCTAGTTTGAGATCAGTACGGTGGGGTTGGGAAGTCCAGTTCCCACCCTAGCAGTAGTAGTTTCTGGTTAATCCATTCCATAAGCAAGGGCAACGAGCTGCCGCTCCACCGAGGGTAGACAGTGCAAGAGGAGGCCTTCCTCAGGGTAATTCTCAGGGACCTCGACCAAGGCATAGTTAGGGAGGAGTTCAAGAGTAGAGGGGTAAATAATCTGGTGTGGGCAGTTCAACACTACCAAAGTAGCAGTTCTAACGGGTCCATAGGTTGTTTGAGGTAAGATCAATCTATTTAGAAGAATTTATTTTGATTTGTTTAATCAAGGACCCTCACACTCCTTTATTTCACATGATCTATCCCATGATCTGGGACTAAACGTTGAGAGTTTTCCCATGCCTCTGGTGTTGATTATACTAGTTGGAGGTTAGAACAGTCAGTTTGATGTTTGTTAGGGATGTAGACTGATGTTGGGGCTACATCAGTCTAGTGGTGATTTTCATCTACAACAAATGAAGCCATATGATTTCATCCTAGGAATAAACTAGTTATTTTCTGAGCATTCTTTTATCAACTAATTTCGGAGAAGAGCCATGTTTTCAGATGTGGATGGCCAGTGTGTAGTTTTCATTGGTGAGTAGAGCTGTTAGGTGGGTAGTCGATGTGTGGATCATCCTATCTCTTTATTGTCCAAGCTGTTAGTGGGATCAGCAGACACAAAGATATTGGAGGTTCCAGGTTTTGTCAGAGAGTTCCTAGATATATTACCATAGGAGGTTGTTACCCAACCCCCTTGACGTGATGTCATGTTTGGAATAGACTTGTAACCCGGTGGCCGTCCGATTTCGGTGGATCCCTATCAGATGGTGTCTTTTGAGTTGTGGGAGTTGTGAATTCAAGTTGATTACCTGATGGAGAAGGTTTTTATCTAGCCGAGTGTGTCATTGTGGGGTGCTCTAGTCTTGTTCATGAAGAAGGAAGACGGTGGTCTATGACTGTGCATAGACTACCGAATACTGAATCAGGTGACGGTCAAGAACCATTACCCTCTCTCGAGGATCGATCATATTTTTGACCAGTTAAAGGAATCAAGTTGGTTATCTAAGATAAAAATGTGATCTGGATATCACTAGTTGAGGGTAGAGAAGGGTGACATCCTGAAGACTACTTTTAGGTGCAGGTATAAAAACTTTGAGTTTGTGGTCATGCCTTTTAGAATTACGAATGCACCAACCATTTTCGTGGGGCTCATGAACTCTATCTTCCACAAGTTCATAGACCAATTCATCGTCATGTTCATAGATGACATCCTGATCTACTCAATGTTAGAAGAGGAGCATGTTGAGAATCTGAGGACTGTCTTGGAGGTCCTCTAACACCACCATATCTATGGGAAGTTTTCCAAGTGAAAGTTCTAGATGAAAACAATTCACTTCCTTGTACATGTGGTGTATCAAAAGGGGATAGTAGTATACCCATAAATTTTTTAGGAAGTTGTTTCTTGGGAAGAACCCAATAACATAGCAGAGGTTCACAGCTTCATGGGTCTAGCATGCTATTACCAGAGGTTTTTTCCCAACTTCTCTTGAGTTGTGGCTTCATTGACAGCTTTAACCAGAAAATACCAACCCTTCGTGTGGAGTGAGAAGTTTCATGTATCTTTCATCTACCTGAAGGGGATGGTGGTTAGTGCCCCAATGCTTAGGTTACCAGAGGAGGGAGTGGTGTTCGAGGTGTTCTGCGATGCTTCTGATATAGTCTTGGGGTGTTTACTGATGCAGCTATGGGGGGTGATATCTTATGGGTCTAGGTAGTTACATATTCACAAACATAACTAGGTCACCCATGATCTGGAGATTATAGTGGTTGTGTTCGCACTGAAGTTATGGGGACATTACCTTATCGAGGATTGCTTTTTGGTCTTCATGTATCACAATAGATTGAGGTATGTCTTCTCCCATCAAAACCTAAACTTGTGGTAGTGAAGGTAGATGGGGTTTCTCCCGGACTATGACTTTGAGATCTCTTACACCTTGGGAAAGGGGGACATGGTGGTCTATTTCTTAATAAAGAATTTGTACAAGGAGGTAGTTCGGGAATCCATAGATTCTTTAAAGGTAATGGATGAGTTGGTTTTTTTGCATCTAGATGTGAGAGTGGATGATGGAAGAGGATATCTATTTTAGATGACATTATAAACTTACTTGATGCGATAGTTCAAGGATTCTCATTGGGATGACTCAAATACTGAAGTGATTCATGATCGTGTTTTATAGGGTGATGATCTAGAGGGTTGGTCGGAGGATAGTCAGAATCGGATGTTGTTCCATGGAAATATTTTTATCCCTATGACAATGCATGAGGGAGTTCCTCGTGAGTTTCATATCTCACCCTTAGTGGTGCATACAGGAGTATTGAAGATGTATCAAGGGTTAAGGTAATGGTTTTGGTGGCCGGGGGTGAAGTGGGAAGTGGTGGAGTTTGTGTCAAGGTACCTAGTTTGTCAGAAGGTGAAGGCTAAGCACCATATTCCCGAAAATCTATTTCAGGCCTTAGACTTTACCGAGTGGAAGTGGGATGACATATCTATGGACTTAATCAAAGTATTACCCAAGGATCAGGGAGGATGAAATTCTTTTTGGGTATTAGTGGACCAGTTGACAATGTTGGCTCACTTCTTAGGGATCATGGAGTTGAGCGTAGTGGATTCCATAGCACATAGGTACATGGATGAGGTGGTGCAGTTTTATAGAGTTACAAGATCCATTATCTCAGATCGGGATACCAATTTTACATTTCAAGTCTAGAGGGGTTTACAGCATGCCTTTGGCTCCCAGTTACACCTCAGTATGGCTTTCCACCCTCAATTAGATGGCCAGAAAGAGAGGACCATCTAGACATTGGAGTACATGTTACAGTCATTTCTCTGAACTTTAGTGAGTCTTGGGTGTGAAATTTTCACTTCGTAGAGTTTTATTACAATAATAGATATCACTATTCCATTGGTATGGCTTCATTAGAAGCTCTATACTAGAGGTCATTTCATTCACCCTTCTGTTGCACAGACATTGGAGAATCATCCATTCTTGGTCTAGATATGGTGAAAAAGTATGACAGAGAAGGTGTAGCTTGTCCGTGAGAGGATGAAGGTAGCATAGGACTGAAAGAATTTGTATACCTATCATAGGAGGATGCCTTTGGAGTTCGAGGTCGAGGACCAAGTTTTCTTGAAGGTTTCCCCTTAACGTGGGTAGTGGAGGTTTGGTAGAGGGAGAAAGCTTTCTCCTAGGTTCATCGGACATTTCAATGTTTTAGGGTGAGTCGACAATGTGGCATATCAGCTGGTATTGCCACTGTAGTTAGAGAGAATCCACGATGTCTTCCTTGTCTCTTAGCTCCATCGATATCTACATGATGAATCTCACATCATTGACTGAGTAGAGTTGGATATCAAGTAAAATTCAAGGTTCATTGAGTGACTGATAAGAATCGAGGATTGTGAGGAGAAGGTTCTTTGTGGATGTACCATTCCTTTGGTTATGTTTTATAGAGGCATGGTGGCCTTGAGGAGAGTACTTGAGAGTGGTAGGCACAGATTCATGCCCAGTACCCAAATTTATTTAGAGTTTTTCTCTTTTTTTTATCCCTTGATTATGATGTAATGTTTGACCTCTTTTACTGTAAGATGAGTTATTTCCATGTTCTCTGAAGGTTTTTCAAAATACCTAACTGTGGTGACATGACAACTGGGTCCTGGTGATAGCACAAACACCCTGCCACAACATGGACATCGGGTCCTGGCCTACCAGGTACCCCCAGTTTCCCCGCAGACACATGGGGCCCACCACAGGGTCCATCCACATGCCCGAACAGGTCATCTGGCTAATGATAGTCCCCACAGGCCAACACTTGTCCTTTCCAGTGTGCTTTGTCCTCACTCACACACACCCTGAGAAACTTCCCAGAAGGTCACTCATCCTGATCACTACTCCAGGCCATGCACGCTTAACTGTGGAGTTCTAATCGGATAGGCTCCCAAAACAGAAGGTGCACCTTGTTGACATGAGTCATGTCATTTTAGTCATTTAACATTTTATCATTTGGGGGTGTTATAATCACCCCTCCCCCCTTTAGAGCACTACGTCCTCGTTGTGGGACCTACATCTCAACCCAGGCAGTGCACTACACTTAAGGTTGGGTACCACCTCTGATACCAAATGTGACAACCGGGTCTCGGTGATAGCATAGACACTCCGCCTTAACATGGTTATCAGGTCCTGGCCTACCAGGTACCCCCAGTTGCCCCGCAGATACGGGGGGCCCACCACAGGGTCCACCCATGTGCCCAAACGGGTCATCTGACTAATGATAGTCCCCACATGCCAACAATTGTCCTTTCCAGTGTGATTTGTCCTCACTCACACACACCATGGGAAACTTCCCCAAAGGTCACTCATCCTGATCACTACTCCGGGCCAAGCACGCTCAACTGTGCAGTTCTAATCAGATATGCTCCCAAAAAAGAAGATGCACCTTGTTGACATGATTCATATCATTTTATTCATTTAACCATTTATCATTTGGGGGTGTTACGGGTGAGGGGATAACCTGATTCCAAATCGATAATCATTAAGTTGGATGCGAGTAAACCCATGAGGGTGAGTAAGTGCTGCCCAAATCGGATAGTATCTTGATATGGATAAAGGAACTTTCTAATACATGTGTCTAGATATTGTGACCATTGGTGTTTGGGAGTTTGTTTAGGGAAGTGGTTCCTTAGTGTTTCTACAGTTTTTCAGGAGATAGATTTTAAGGAGGTGATCTTGGATGAAAAGGTTTTCACTTCAACTCTTTAATAACACAAGCATGGTTTGTTCCTGAGAGGTATCTTAAGGGATGGTTGTTCGGACCTCTCTTATTCTGGGTCTGTTTTTAATAATCATGGATGAGAATAGTTTAAGAGGTATATGATGTAATGAACCATATTTCCTTTAAGAGGCAATAGTAGCTCGTTTCAAGTGTTTTCTAAATTTACAATTTTCCTATCAGAGAATCATGGCAGCGGTGTTAGAATTTCATTTCATCGGTGAGTCAGAGGCATCAGTGTTGGTTAGTCAAGGGCGTCGATGTTGGTGAGTCAGATCATTGGTGGATCAGTGTCGGTAGATTGTTTTGGTATCTCACCTATCAGTGGATCAGTGTTTCTAAGTCGTGTCAGTATCTCACTCATCAGTGGCTCAATGTCGGTGGATCAGCATCGGTAGGTCATATCGGTAGATCACCCATTGATAGATCAGTGTTGTTAGGTCGCGTCATTAGCTCACCCATCAGTGGATCAGCGTCAGTGACTCACTCATTGGTGACTCATTTCCATCTTTTTTAGTTTCTTCTTAGTTTTCCAGTTTCATCCCTCTTACGTATTATTTGATTTAAACTAAGTTTAAATCATTATTAAGTGTTTTTAAGGGAATTTAAAAAGATGTTAAGTTTATCTTTAATATCTTAACGTTCTGAGGGATTTGAGATACTCAAACCACGTGATCTTGAACACGATCCCATGTTAATGGATGTTGAAACTGTTCTCACTTTAATATAGGATCTAGCTCCTCAAATCTGGGATCTTCCCTTACCAGTGTGTTTTGTTTTTCCTCTTTCTATACATAAAGTGTTCCTCCCTAGATGATTCATGCATCTATGTGGAATTTTTCATTGGGGTTTCTTGAATTTATTTCCTTGTACTCACATTATCCCCTATTATCAGAGCAAATATGATTTTTGGTTTCTTGTTTTTCCAGGTAGGTATTTCTTCTACCTCTCTTTAATTTTAAATCATTTGGGGTGGGTGTGATAATGTTTCTTCATAAAGAATAGAGAAATATTTCTCTTAACAAGTACTAAGCAAGGGGAAGGGAATATTATCAAAAGATAATGGGGTCAACAACAGAATGGAATGGGAGTGGTTTATGTTGATCTCCTACTTTATTTGTTTCTTTTATGGTTTTTTGTGACTGTATGACTTCTAAAAATTATAGTTGTTGGTCATATTTTCTTTTGCACTGGTGATGTTTTTTTTATGCTTGATAAATGGTTGTAACATGAAACTAGTTTAATCATGTATACTTGGGTAATTCAAATGGATTCCCCAGGATAAAAACCCTTGTGTGATCACCCCTATTTATCAAGTGGACTGACAAAATAGTGTTTACCAAATCTAAATATGCCATATTTTATTAGTGTGTCTAAGTGTTGTATTCTATTGGGATTTGTGACCTTGTGTAAGTTGTGTGGTGCTGCTGTCAGGAGCACAATTATGGGTACAGGGGTGAGTAGGGGATTTGGTTCTTTGAGAAGGGTTTGGTATGTGTGTGTAGTGGGGTTGTGGTTTATTGGTAGTTGTTGTGGAATTATGTGTAGGTAAGTACGGGTGGTGTATTGGAATATCAGGTTGAGAGACTGATTGACTATGGAATGGAAGGACTTGTAGGTAGTGGGACTACCTTTGATTGTTTTATGATCATCAAGCGATGTTGGGTTATGACATCCTGCCATTTAATTACATAACTTTTCATTACATTTTATAACCAGAGGATCTTTAAAGTCTAGTGTCTTGGGAATCAGGATCTTAATACATGAAAACAACATAAAACATTCTTCTAAACAACTTTTAGGGCTTCATCATAGGATAATCATATGTACAACTACTGCACCTCATATCCTGGAGACATACATCAAAGGAAAGGGTGAGCAGAAGGCCCAGTAAGGGTAAACAAGGGAATCAGTTTACTTGTTTAATAATAACAACATAAAGACATGAGCAATGGAAGTATAGGAATATCATAATGAAAATAACTTGGAACATAACTTGAATATGTGGATACAACGTTTTATTTATACATTCATGAACATATCACCAAGGTTTATCCCCAAGGTGTCATAAAAATTACCAAGGTAATTCACCAAGGTATCGTGAAACTTGTCATCTCTAGAGATTAATTATTTACCCAATGCATTGGAGTGATATCAGGGATCACCCTTAATATGTATTTATTTTCATGTGATACACATAGATCATAATCAAACATTTCATAAATAACCCATAGAGAATAAAATAAATGGGTTTTATTTCAAAATCATGACGTTTTATAAGTTCATAAAAATTTGATCATAAAGTCATTTATAACTCATGGAAAGGGAGTGAGGGTTATATGTATGTCAATTACAGAATCAAATATATCAATTTAATGTATTTATGAATACCCCTGGATATGAAAATATAATTAGGTATTTACATAAATAGTACAAGATAATTTCTTGAGAAAAAGAGAGAGATTTTGAGACGAAAATTCTGCAGCATAACGTGTGTATAACATGGTTTTAGAAAACATTGAAAAGAGAGGGGAAAAGAATCACCCACTCATAAATAACTCATAATACAGTATGGGTACAGAATAAAAAAAATAAGATCATGGTATGGATATTTTAAGGAAAAACCATATGAAAATGAAACTCGGAGGAAAATTGAAGATGCGATTTCATTTACAAAAAATTTGGCAGCCTAACGGCGTCACATAAAAATTCAGAAAATAGATTTATGAGAGCAAAAAGGGTCTCTCAGAAACTAGACAAGAAATGGATAGTAATGAGAACATATATGAACATACCCTCAACATAAAGAGATGGAAACAAGAAGACACAACATAAAGGAAGTCATGGCTTTAAAAGAGGATGGTGAAAGGATCCCTTACCTTGAAGAGTAACTTCGCAAGCTTGAAGGTTGGGACCTTGGGAGGCTTGAGGGAATCTTGGGAGAACTCCTTGGGAGTTAAGGATACAAGAACTTAGTTGAGGATGATTTTGTAATGAAATTAATGAGGGAAATGTCTTGGTATTTATAGGGAATGTGAGTGAATAAATTATTAATTTCTAAGGGACACCTCATCAGTGGTATTTGCAAATCCATGGGCTTTACCATGGTATTTGACCATGGTATTGGCCAATTGGGACACCTTATATCATATCTCACTATTCATAAGTCGACCAGAAATATTACATCAGTAATGATGTCATTAAACACCCAAAACTCAAAAATGCATTTTTACTATTCACTGATAAATCAATTGTTTCAGAAAAATCCCAAAAATTCTCCCTAACCTAATATAGATTCTATGAATTTAAAAATGAATTCCATTTTATGAAAATAATATTCTAAATATTTTTAATTTAATTTTTAAATAAAATCATTATTTATTCCAAAAATAAAACTTTAAAACTATAACTCATTTTGTAACTCCTTAAAAAAGTAAACAAGGTCCCATAAAAATATCATATACCCATAAGACTATAAAGTGACAATTTATGATTAAATTTTATGAAAATACATTTCCATTTTTAATTTTTAAATTAATTATAAAATTGTAAATAAAATATTCATGGCATACAAAAAAACCAAAACTTAAACTATGATCGTTTTTTCACTTTTAAGATGTCTAAAATGTATTTATACAGTCATGGGTGAAGTTTCTATTTTTTTGTCAAATTACTATTCTTTAATATTCATTACTATTCATATGGGTATGTTACTATTACTACTTTACTATTCACTAAAAACCGAGTTGATCTTATTAGACTCTAAATTTCTCACTGATCACAACTGTAGTAGACCATTTTTTGAAAATCATTTCACATTATTAATTATTTAATGAATAAAAAAATATTTTAAAATACCCTATTTTCCTAAATTCATCAATAATACACATCCTATAATTATCCGGATATTTAAAATTCTAAAACTTTGCCATAATAAGAAATATAAATTTTATTTATATAAAATGATTACACAAAGCAGCTAAGGTCTCATTACATAGACCCTTATAACACCAACATAAGACCTAAGTGTAAGGTGTGCTATAGTGATAGAATCTTTGGGTGGCTTAGACAACATTGCCTGAGTGGTTATTTCTATCATCTTGAACTTCTCCCTTAGGCGATTCTGTTCAAGCTTCATACATTGAATTTCGGATTAGGCTTGGTCTAGAATAGATCCTAGTGATGCTACCTCCATCCCAAGCTCTGACATATGGGCTTCATATGGCTCGAGTCTACTGGATGAGGATATTAAATCTTCTTTCTATATTTATAAACCAAGATAACTGTATTTATAAAAACACAATGTTAAGATTATAGTTTCCAACTGTCATATTGACCAACGATCATATTGACCAATGATCATATTGACCAACAGTCATATAACAGTCGAAACCCAATGGTCTCATTTTAATTATACCCACTTCATTAATTAAAGGATATAGTTTTGTTGAGTATGAAATAAAATATCACACAAAATTTGGAAACAAATATAATTTAAAAGTTTGGGTCATTACATTATTCACCCCTTAAGAAATTTCATCCCCATAATTTTATATCGTACCCTATGATGGTAAAATGTGTGGGTACTTTTATCTCATGGACTCCTCTGGTTCCTACGTCACTTCTTCACATTTTTTGTTCCACTACAATACCTTAACAAGGTGGGTAGTCTTGTTGCATAGAACCATGTCTCTACGATCCTAGATCTCCACTGGCTGCTCTACATAAGAGAGTTCATGTTCCAGTTGTACCACCTCTCGATTTAGTACATGTGAAGGGTCGGGTATGTACTTCCTCAAGAGGGATATGTGGAATACATCATGAACATGTGCTAGATTAGGAGGATGTGCAGGCCGATAGGCCACTGCTCCCACACGATCAAGGATTTAATAGGGGACAATGTACCTAGGGTTGAGCTTCCCCTTCTTCCCAAACCACATGACTCTCTTACAAGGTGAAATCTGAAGAAAGAATTTTTCACCAAAATCAAACTCCATGTCCCTTTAATGGTTGTCGGCATATATCTTTTGCCGACTCTGAGCAGCCTTAATGTGTTGTTGGATGACATGGACCATTTCGGTCTTCTCTTGCATAGGATCAGGCCCAAGAATCATTCTATTACCAGTTTCATCCCAACAAGTAGGATTTCTACATCGCTTCCAATATAAAGCTTCACAGGGTGCCATTTGAATGATCGAGTGGAAGATTTTTTTGTAAGAGAACTAAACTAAAGAGATATGTTTATACCATCCACCCTTAAATTCTATTGAGCATGTTCTCAGCATGTCCTCGAGTGTTTGAATAGTCCTTTCAGATTGGCCATCAGTTTGGGGGTGATAGGCCATACTAAAATTCAATTCAGTGATCAGAGTTTGTTGAAGATTTCTCCAGAATTTTGATGTGAACCTTGGATCATGATCAGATACGATAGAAAGTCGAACTCCATGAAGCCTTGACACTTCCTTCACATAAATCTCGGCAAGTTTATCAAGAGAGAAATCTTCCCAAATCGAGATAAAATGGTCAGTCTTGGTGATATGGTCCACAATAACCCATATCACATTATTTCCTTTGGAAGTTCTCAGGAGACCAGTGATGAAGTTCACAGTGATATTGTCCCACTTCCATGCTGGTATGGGTAGTGGTTGCAATACCCTTTTAGGAATTTGTCACTCTGCCTTCACTTGTTTACATACTAGGAACCTTGAACTATAGTCAACAATCTCCCTTTTCATATTATCCCACCAATAATGATCACGATGGTCCCTATAGATTTTCATGCTACCAGGATGTATAGAGAAAGTAGAGTTATGAGCTTCATCCATCATCTCTTTCTTTATTTCTGGAATATATGGAACACATATTCTTGTACGAAATTTCAGTACACCTTCTTGATCAGTATTGAACTCAGGAAACTTCCCATCCTTCACAACCTCAAACTTATTCTATAACAAAGGATCTTCTTTCTGAGCTTTCTTGATCTTCTCTAGTAGTGGTGGTTAAGAAATTATTTGGTTTAGGGTTGATTATGTCCCTTCCTTTATGATTCCCATGTCCAGTTTTAATAGGTCATTGATCAAAGTATCTCTTTGAATGATCATAATGGATAGAATTACTGGGTCTTTCCTACTTAATGCATCAGTGACTTTGTTTGCTCCTCTGAGATGATAATGAATTGAACAATCATAGTCTTTAATGAGTTTCAACCATCTCTTTTGTCTCTTGTTCAATTCATTTTCTGTAAAAATATACTTCAAACTTTGATGGTCGGTGTATATATCACATTTCTCCCCATAAAGATAGTGCCTCCATATCTTCAGAACAAAAACGACCGCAGCCAGCTCTAGATCATGCGTAGGGTAGTTCTGCTCATGAGTCTTCAAATGTCGAGATACATAAGCAATGACCTTTTCATTTTTCATGAGGAAACACCCAAGACCTTTCATAGATTTATTGATAAAAATAAATAATCCTTCTCCACTTGAGGGTAGATTTAAAACAGGTGCAATAACCAATCTCTTCTTCAGCTCTTGGAAACTTTCCTCACACTCCTTTGTCCAGACGAACTTGACCCCTTTTCGAGTAAACTTGGTTAATGGATTAGAAAGTCCGGAAAATTTTTTCTCAAACCTCCTATAATATCCCGCTAATCCAAGGAACCTACAAATATCAGTTATTGTTGTAGGCTGAGGCCACTCCTCTGCAACTTTTGTCTTTGTAGGGTCAACTTTAATTCCTTCATTGGTAATAATGTGCCCCCAGAAATCAACTTTTTGTAACCAGAATTCACATTTACTGAACATTCCAAAAAGTCTCTCCTTCTATAGAGTTAGTAAAATAACCCTTAGATGATCCCCATGCTCCTCATGACGTTTGGAATATATCTGAATATCATCAATAAAAAGTAACCCAAAGTTATCAAGGTAGTCTTTAAAGACTCTATTCATTAAATCCATAAAAATATAAGCTGCATTAGTTATTCCAAAAGGAATAACAACAAACTTATAATTCTCATATCTTGATCAAAAGGCAGTTTTTGGAATATCTTCTTGCTTCACCCTCAATTATTGATAACCATATCGAAGATCAATCTTAGAGACGAATTGAGCCTCATGAAGTTGGTCAAATAAGTCATCAATTCTTGTAAGAGGGTATTTGTTCTTTACTGTGATGTTGTTCAGTTCTCTATAATCAATTCATAGTTTCATTGATCCATCCTTCTTCTTCAAAAAGAGAACAGGTGCTCCCCAAGGAGACACACTCAGTCGAATAAACCCCTTCTCCAAAAGATCTTGGAGTTATTTCTTTAATTCCTCCAACTCCACATTTTTCATCCTATATAGGGTCTTTGATATTGGATTAGATCCCAGTACAATTTCAATATAGAACTCTACCTCTCTTTCTGAGGGAGGTCCAGGAAACTCATCCGGAAATACATCAATGTATTCTTGGATGATGTGTACATTTTCTATCCTCAAACTCTCATTTACTTCTTCTTCTTCATCGATCAATTCCATAAAGAAGGATATAAGATGTTCTTCTCGACAAATATCAGGTTGAGATATCTCTCCTTGGAAGATAACTGTAGGTTTTCCATTCAAGACTACTAAGATTTCCTTACATCTACATTTTATCCTAGCATTATACTTTGAGAGCCAGTCCGTCCCTATTATAATGTCGAATTCTAGCATGGGAATGACTACTAGATTTGTTATAATATTGTTCCCACCAAAGTAAATACTAGAGTCTCTAAATACTGATGATGCTTGGATAATCCCACTAGGAGTCTTGACTGATAACTCTACTTTTAGCAAGTCAGGGGTTGATTCTAAATTCTTTGTAAACTTGGAGGAAATAAAGGAATGCGTAGAACCATAATCAAAAAAAGTACTTGCTAGATTTGAGAGAACAACAAGAGTACCTTCTACCACATCATTTGGAGCTTCAACTTCAGCTATCGTGATAGAAAAAGCACAATCTTGCTCCCTTGGACTTTACGGAGGCTGATGGTGGTTCCCCTCCACTACCCTCAGATTTGGAAAGTGATTGGTAAAGTTCCCCAGTTTTCCACACCTAAAGCACTAGAAATCAGGTAGGTCCTGCACCATATTCCCCTTGTCTTTATTGTTTGTAAGTTGAGGTTTCACCTCACTAGGACAATTCCTCGCAATATTGTCATCTCTTCCACACATGAAGAATTTCCCACTGCCAAGCAGGCAGTTCCCAAAATGGTTCTTCCCACATTTATTACATGTGGGACGTTGCACTTTCTTTCCTCCTCTTCCTTGATCAAATCTCCTCCCTAATATTGGATCTATTGATCTCTTTTTTTCATTGGATTTATGAGACCACTACATCTCACCAAACTCGAGTTCGACTTTCATCGCACTTCGCACAATCTCCTCATAGCTGTCATAATCTCAGTTGGCAAGATTCTTCCACAGATGAGGTCTCAGTCCACTGAATAATCTATCAACATTTCCATTTGGATACATGACAAATCTAGAGGTGTAATTTGAAAGCCTTGTGAATTTCATCTCATAGCATCCCATAGATTCATTCTCCTTCTACTTCAGCTCGAGAAACTCCTTCTCCATTATTGTTCTCATGGAATGAGGGAAACAAATATGGAAGAAGATACCTCTGAACTCTTCCCACTCCATAGATTCAACCTCCACTCTTTTCCTTGTGTTTTTAATCAGCTCCCACCACTGATCAGATTCTCCTTCTAAGCGATAGACAGCTAGGGTGACCTTCTCTTTCTCTGAACAGAGGGGCACAGAAAAGATCTTCTCAATAGAGCTGATCCACTACTCAGCAATCAATGGGTCAGACGATCCACTGAAGTTCAGTGGTTGTTGACCCATAAAGAACTCAACAAAATTTTGTTCCCTTCATGATGATATCGGTCTCTCATCTTGATTCAAGTTATTTCACATAACTTTAGTCACATGGTTCATCATTCACATGAATGTTTCCATTCTGGCATCCATCGGAGGGTCGTCAGTGCATCATCCATTGCGGTCACCATTTGCACAGTTCCATCTATTTCCCACCATTTCTAAAAAATAAAAGCTTAGTGAGAAACTTATTTCATATATGAATCTTTTAACTATAAAGAATTTATGTCTTAAAACTTCATTAAATAATTACATTTCTCTATAAATCGTTCATAATGATTCATAAAAAGATTATGATTAACCAAACATATCTCTCGAGAGTGTCGCAACCAAGAGTGAAGTAAGGCACATTGTTGTGCAGCAGTTCCCATTCGATTCTAGCTCAAAAGAGGTGTTTTCAGGTTTTACCCCTATGTACATCTGTGCCAGAGCCGCCTCTACCTACTTGTATCCAGGAAGGGATGTATTTTCTTGATAAACCACTTACTTAATACTCACTAAAATACCAAGAATTTTTCCTATATTTAAACTTTTCTATAGGATTATTCCTAAATATTTCATAGCCTAATTTCCAAAAATAACTAAACTATCCTTTTATACCAACTATGGCATCACGCCTTTTTATTACAAATCTTTTCATTACATTTTACAACCAGAGGATCTTTAAAGTCAGGTCTCTTGGAAATCAGGAACTTAATACATGAAAACAACATAAAAAAATATTCTAAACAACTTTTAGGGCTTTATCATAGGATCATCCTACGTACAACTACTGCATCTCATATCCTGTAGACATACATCAAAGGAAAGGGTGAGCAGAAGGCCTAGTAAGGGCAAACAAGGGAATCAGTTTACTTGTTTAACAATAACAACATAAAGACATGAGTAATGGAAGTATAGGAATATCATAATGAAAATAACTTGGAACATAACTTGAATAAGTGGATAAAACATTTCATTTATACATTCATGAACATATCACCAAGGTTTATCCTTGAGGTGTCATAAAAATTACCAAGGTTATTCACCAAGGTATCATGAAACTTGTCATCTCTAGAGACTAATTCTTTACCCAATGCATTGGAGCGTTATCAGGGCGCACCCTTAATATGTATTTATATTCATGTGATCCACATAGATAATAATCCAACATTTCATAAATATCCAATATAAAATAAAATAAATGGGTTTCATTTCAAAATCGTGACGTTTTAAAAGTTGTTAGAAACTTGATTATTAAGTCATTTATAACTCATGGAAAGGGAGTGAGGGTTATATGTATGTCAATTATATAATAAAATATATCAATTATATGTATTGATGAATACCCCTAGATATGAAAATATAATTGGGTATTCACATAAATAATACAAGATAATTTCTTGAGAAAAAGAGAGATATTTTGAGACGAAAATTCTGCAGCATAACTGCTGTATAACATGGTTTTAGAAAACATTGAAAAGAGAGGGGACAAGATTCGACCAATCATAAATAATTCATAATAAAGTATGGGTATAGAAGAAAAATAAATAAGATCATGGTATGGATATTTGAAGGAAATTCCATATGAAAATAAAACTTGAAGGAAAAGAGAATATGCAATTTCTTTTACAAAAATGTTGACAGCCTAACAACGTCACTTAAAAATTCATAAAATAAATTGATGAAAGAGAAAATGGTCTCTCCAAAATTAGACATAAAATGGAAAATAATTAGAACATATAATAACATACCCCCAACATAAATAAATGGAAACAAGAAGACACAACATAAAGGAAGTCATGGATTTAAAAGAGGAGGGTGAAAGGATCCCTTACCTTAAAGGGTAACTTTGAAAGCATGAAGGTTGGGACCTTGGGAGGCATGAGGGAACCTTTGGAGGAATCCTTGGGAGGTAATTATACCATAACTTCGTTGAGGATGATTTTGGAGTGAAATGAATGGGGTAAATGGCTTGGTATTTATAGGGAAAGCGAGTGAATAAATTATTAATTTCCAAGGGACGCCTCATCGGTGGTATTTGAAAAATCATGGGCTTGCCCATGGTATTTTCCCATGGTATTGGACACTTGGGAAACCTAATATCATATCTCCCTATTAATAAGTCGACCAGAAATCTTAAATCATTATTACATCATTAATGATGTCATTATACACCCGAAACTCAAAACTGCATTTTTACTATTCACTGATAATTCAACAGTTTTAGAAAAATCCAACAAAATTCACCCTAACCTAATTTCGAAGCTATGAATTCAAAAATTAATTCCATTTTATAAAAATAATCTTCTAAATCTTTTTAATTTAATTTTTTAATAAAATCATTATTTATTCCAAAAATACAACTTTAAAACTTTAACTCATTTTGTAACTCCTTAAAAAAGTAAACAAGGTCCCATAAAAATACCGTATAACCATAAGACAATAAAGTAACAATTTGTGATTAAATTTTATGAAAATACATTTCCATTTTAAATTATTAAATTAATTATAAAATTGTAAATAAAATATTTATGGCATACAAAAATACCAAAACTTAAACTATGATCATTTTTTCACTTTTAAGATGTCTAAAATGTATTTATACATTAATGGGTTAAGTTTCTATTTTTTTCAAATTACTATTAATTAATATTCATATGGGTATGTTACTATTCCTACTTTAATATTCACTAAAAACCAAGTTGATCTTATTAGACTATAAATTTATCACTGATCACAATTATAGAAGACCATTTTTTGAAAATCATTTCACATTATTAATTATTTAATGAATACAAAAATATTTTAAAATACCCTTTTTCCTAAATTCATCAATAATACACATCCTATATTTATTTGGATATTTGAAATTCAAAAACTTTTCCATAATAAGAAATAACAATTTTATTTATATAAAAGGATTACACAAAGAAGCTAAGGTCTCATTACATAGCCCCTTATAACACCAGCATAGGACCTAAGTGTAAGGTGTGATATAGTGATATAATATTGGGGTGGATCGAACAACATTTCTCGAGTTGTGATTTTTATCAGCTTCAACTTCAACCTTAAGCAATTCCGTTCAAGCTTCATACGTTGAATTCCGACTTGGGCTTGGTCTAGAGAAAAGCCTAGTGATGCTACCTCCTTCCCAAGCTCTGACAGAAGGGATTCAGATGGATTGAGTCTACTAGATAAGGCCATTCAATCTTCTTTCTATATTGATTAACGAAGATAACCATATTTATAAAAATAGAAAGTTAAGATTATATTTTCCAACAGTCATATTGACCAACTGTCATATAACAGTCGAAACCCAACGGTATCATTTTAATTATACCCACTTCATTAATTAAAGGATATAGTTTTTTTGAGTATAAAATAAAATAACACACAAAATTAGGAAACAAATATAATTAAAATGTTCAGGTTGTTACATGGGTAGTGGGGCTGTAATGTGGTTATGGTCTTGTTATGTAGTGGGACTGCATCTGGGGGTTGTTTGGGTGGCAGGGTTGTAGGATTGGGTGAAAGGGAATGATTTTGTAGTATAACTTTGGATAATTAAAGTTGAAATTGGTTTAAGGGGTGTCTATGGAAAAAGGGGGTGTGTAGTGGGACTACAGGTTGGTTGTTCTCTATTGTTTTTAAGAATGGGTGTTAAAATAGAAATAATTTACATTGGTCCATATTCCCTTGAATATTTTGTTCTTGGTAGTTTCCCCGAGTAGTACTGGAATAAATTTAAGTGAATCCCATAATAAATAAATAAAAAATGGTTGAATGAAAAAGGGGTTGGGTTTACACTTTGGCAGTGGATTTTTGTGTGGTCGTGCATATAAGGGTAGCAACAAAAGTTGTCCTGGTGGGCTGGTTGTTTTTTTGGGGGTCGCAGGTTGGGTTGAGTGTTTTATTTCCTATATATATAAATTTTGGTTCCTTGTGATTTCTATACGTACCCCACCCTTGTTGATAACCATGTTCCGAACACCCCCATTTCATGGGGGAGGGTGTCTTTCCAAACATCCTGATGGGAGTACAGATGGCTGGTTACTAACTTTATTCCTCACACCCTCTTCTGGGTTCTTACCGCTCAAGAATATCTAGGAAAGTTATAATGGCTTGAGTCATACCATAGTCCAAGATACTTTAGGCAAGTTTTTTGTAGATGAGGTGCCTAAGTGTTTGCAGGATAGTATTTTTTTCTTAAGTGTTTTTGGGATGAGTCCCAGGTGTCTTTGGGCGAGAGGTGCGGTTGTTGTAACCTAGGTGTCTATGGGCGAGATGTGTGGTGTGGTTGAGGCCTAGGTGTGTGTGGGTGGGTTTTGGCAGTGAGGTTATCTTTTGGAGGAGTGGAAGCAGCAAGACGTTAGTCGTTAGGAATAGTAGTTAACTAGTGGGAAAGTGGTGTGGGGTACCCAAATGTCAATGTGTTTATACTACTACTTTACTTGACTTATTTTATTTGGTGAGTATACTGTGGTGACGCTTTGGCTAGTTAGTACTCCTTGGTGGGTTCTTTGAGGTTCTGCTTTTTTATCACAAGGGCATTAGTATGGTTCCCCACTTGTGCATGGGTAGCTTTAGTTTTCCTATTGGGTATACTTCTATACTCACCCTATGTATTTTAAACTATTTTCAGGTTTCCCGGAGGACTTTGAGGACCATTCGGGACTTTACTAGCTCAAGCGTCAGGATACTTTCTATGTTGCTTATTAGTTTCTTTGTTTTTTTGTACTACTTTCATACTTTGGTTATACTTTTGTCAAGGTTTACATTTAAATCATGCATGGGTTGGATTTTGGTTTTATTTATATAAATGTTTAGAGTTGTTTGGTATTTTACTGTTTTATCTCCCAATCATGTTTTCATTAAAAAGGGGAATGCCTTCCATTTTTTGTGAGATTATATACCATTGGTACTAGTCTCTACTCTGGGGCCTATTGAAGGTGGGAATCTGTCACGAACCGAATCTGGACGCCGCCAAAACCGGCACCAAACCTAGACTGTGACAAGTCCCGAAGGGCGTTCCCGATCCCCACGGGCTGGCACAAGTGCCCGGGTATCATGAAATTATAATTGGGAACGATTTACCTGAGTTTATAAACTTAAAACGACAAAAGAATCTAATGAAACGAATCTGGATTTTTCAAACCAAATAATCTTTTCCAAAAATTCAGAACTGAATTACACAATTTTAAACAATTTTTAAAGACCATTACAAAGGTACAAACCCAAGAAAATACAGCCCAAGAACCTCCACATGGAAAGAGGCATCTCCCTCAAGCCATCTCCACGACACTCCATCACGATGGACAGCTAAAAACCCGAACTAAAGGCATAAAACCTGTACCCAAACCTGTGACATAAAATAAGCAAGTCTACTTACACCCAAAGGTGTAAGTAGGATGTGAGTGAAAGCCCAGTAGGATACCACCTCTATGAGATTCCATGTGATAAACATTTCATGACAAAAATCATTGCATGTTTTGTAAATAATAAATGCTAGTTACAATTTTCTAAAGGATGAAATAATAAATGAAAACAGTTTTCATGTGAGATAATTTTAAAGGAACAAAAATTTTAAAATAAATGACAAAGCTACTGAATTTTCCAGCCAACAATACCTTATACCAACGGTAAGTACAAAGGATCTAATGAGCACAGGTAATAGGAAATAACCCCTAGGCACTAGCTAGCTGTGGGTCCCAGGTACCTCATATCTCGGTGAGAGTAACCACAAAAAAATATCCGTTCTCGTGCACGAGCCACTAGTAGGGATCATACCCATAAGCTAGTGGTCCCCAATCATCATCATCATTGTTTAGTTGGAGTTGTAAGAGTCAATCTTGCTAAGTGAAACTGAGGCCAAACCCCACGGATTCACTAGCATACTAGTACACGTCCACCCACCTAGATACTCGGGTTCTCCCATTGTGCTCAAACAAGTTCAAAAATCCAAGAAGTATAGTTTTCACATGCAAATATCAATTCCACATCACACATTAACCAAACAGCCCCATGTACATCACACAATTCAAAAATTATACTATTCATTCAAATGCATTTTGAAATCAAACTCACACCAAAATTCCCTACAACACTTTTCACATTTCTTTAACACTTACACAAATCCTTTAAACGATTTTATAAAACCATTACAAGATACTCAACTCACAAAACAGCCCACACACATGTCACATAATACCCTTCTCACCTTCACAATTCATTTTATCAATAAACTCACACGAAACATCCCACACCCGTGTTTCGCACACAAAACACAATTTAGTAAAACATTTCGGAAATTTATAAAACATTCTAAAAATGTTTGACATCTCAAATCACCACTTTACCATTCAAAAACCCACATTAGGTGAACACACTCACCCAAACAGTACGTATACACCCTTTCCCAATATTGTTTAACAAAATAAAACATTAGCAATTTTTATAAAACAAACCCAAGAGGTATAACCACTGTTTGCACTCTAAACCCATTTCAAACCCCTCATTCAAAACCAAAATCATAACAATAACAATCCAAAACATAATTTTCAGCCCTAAAACAATTATTAAATCACCCCCAAATGTTATAAAAATACATCAAATAATACCACAAATATACACATGAAAAACACACGTTTTCATAAATCTCCTTCAAAAAGTACAACACGGTTTTACACCTTAAACTCATTCAAAAAACCTATTTTCAAGGCCCACATGATAATAAGGAATTAACAAAACAGAATTGGAAGCCCCTTTCAAGACTAATAAATCACTTTCATATGTTATAAACTAAATCCAAACATTACCCCAAGAGTCGCACATGAAAAGTACCCAATTTCAAGCTAAAATACAACTAAAAATTAAATGTTTAACCAAATTCATCAAAAACAGTTTTCAAACCACACAAGACAGATTATAAACATACTAAATTAATAAAAAAAGCAAGCTAACTCATCATAAAATCGTTACACATGGAATCACCTTCCTTTTGAGTCGAAACCCTCAAAACTTGGTGCGAAACCTTAAGCGCACCACCGCCACACCACAAGGAATATAAATCCAGACCTAGACCACCAAAAATTGACCCAAAAGATACCAAATCAGACCTTAGGATCTAACCCTAACTTATGGACATGAGTAACTTCAAGAAATAGGAAATAAAACTAAAAGAGGATGGAAGGAACCAAGAAGGAATTCCCTTACATGAAATATCTTGAAGAAATCAGCCCCAATCCACCAATATATGAATCTCCAAGTACCCAAAACTGATATTGAGGTCCGAAGGAGTCATATTAGGTAATGTGGGGACTGAAATGGGGTGAAAAGGATGAAAATTGAAGGAGTTATGAAAGATTCCTTTCACCTCATCAAATCTGGTCGATTTGAGAAAGATTGAGAAAGATCGTCCAACTCCGCGGGGTACTTGAGCTCCAAAGAGGAAAACGAGATACAGGGAGTGAGGCTGAGATTTTTGGCTTCGAGTGGGAGGTAGAATCACCGAAATACAGTAAAAAACAAATGAGATATTGAAATTTTAAAAAAATAATTTAAAGCAGGAAATGGGCTTATGGGCAGGCCCATTACCTTAATTAAAAACTCAAATCCATCATGATTTGGGATTTCTATGTGGTTCAAAGGGATATGGTGATTTTAATATATTAGGGTATGCCAATTAGGAAGTCGAATGAGTATAAAATATTAAAAATTGAAGGAGTTATAGAAGAATCAAAATTTGTTTTTAAATCTGGATTTGGGCTCAGGGTTTAGCCCAAATTTTCAAAACCCACTATTTTCCACAAAATGAGTGGTAAACCCCCAAAACAAATCAGGAATGGAAATTAAATTAATAATGAATTTAAAAAAAGTCATGGGTGTGACAATTCTCCCCACCATAAAACTTTCCACCCTCGGAAAGCCACATCACGGATAAAGCAAAAACCAAACCCAACCGAAAGGCATAAATGGACTCATTTGCTAAGCTTTGCCCCCAAAGGTAAAAACACCTCCAGGGATCAATTAAGGAAGAAATACTTCACAACCAAAACATACACCTCATTACTGAAATTATCAAGCACATTCAAGATTTATTCTAAAACAAAACTCCTCAAACACTATCTGAATAAGGCTCAAGAAATTTACCCAAACAAACAAGAACATCGAACAAGGTTACACTTACCTTGATATAACTAAACAATTGGGAAATATCCAATCCCAATGTTTACTCAAGGAAGATGTATGTGGTTATATAGCTCCGAATGAGACTACCCACATCCAATCCAATACCATGTACAAAAGTGAGTTACTGGTATAAGGATACACAAATGGGCTCCCCAACCATAAGAGACAACTTAATTTTTTTTCCGAGAAAGAATCAAGACACTAATAGGGGAGCCCCGAACAAACTCCCCAGTACAAGGGGTAGAATACCATTAGGAATTTTCGAAATAATATACATGAGACTCATAGTGGTTCTCCCCACCATAATAACCATCCATCTTAACTGACCAATATGGGCCGGCATAGAAAAACCCCAAAACTTAAAGAGTTGGGACGACAACACGGTTAGCCCGCACAGTTTGGGAAACTATGTGCTAACCATGTGGATCCTTATACCTACATGGTTTTCTAGGGAATGGTTTCTAATAAGTGTTCACTCAACATGTCTAGAAATATCTAAAACCTTTCCCCCAAACCCAAAGGGAACCAAAGGGGAAAAGAAAGTCATTGGGATATAACATGGGGATGAGGCCCGCCACCTCTTTCCACCGAACGTGAACAAATGAAGCAAGATGACAACAAAAAATGTTTAAACTATTCTCTTATCTCATACTAAGAACATTTATTTGTTTAAGGTTAAAAACTGCCCTGGGATTTCCTCTGACTACGTGCCAGCTTCTCTCCAGGACCTATGGCTAGAGCTGGAATGATTGAAGCATCTTCGGCCTCGTAGTTAGGATTTGGAAAGCCCCAAATAGAATTTCTTCTTATGATTCTACAAACAACTACACACAATCCCAGATGGGTTCACCCAGACATAACACACTCCAGAACTCACTTTACCCTAACTTTTAAATTCACTGAAATAAGGGTTTAGAGGATGCACTCACATCACACCCTGCTTCTTCTGGTGAGAAACAACAGAAATAAAAGGACACATATAAACACATTCCTCTAAAATAGAGGATGTCGAGATCTCCCAAAAGGAAAAATAGTTTTGAAAGAAAATAGACTCACATAATATTGAACAACTTCACCTTCGACGAATTAGGTAGCTTAAGAAACTAAGGTCTCTTTCAACCATCCACGAGCACTCTTATGCAACAAGAGGATACGAAAAAAAACCAAGAAAGTAAATGGTGTATAATCATTCTACAAATCTCAAGAAAAGATTCCTTACATTTATCAACTGGAGGATTTTCCAATGGCAAAATAATCTGTGTTTCACTTTAGTTGTGCACTAAATCTTAATGGGGGATCACCTTATCCAATGAGAGAACCCAAGGACCCAACCAAGCTGGTTCATTGGTAAAAACATGCAACAAAAAATATCCAAACACATTAATTGAACCATATTAATGGTGTCCCGAAACATATATCATAGGAGACTACTAACCGGACCTTTTACCCAGCTTTCCGACCAAATACAAACCCAAAGAAAACAGTTCGAACAGGAGGGGTTCTTGGACTCAAAATATCCCACAACATCAACATTTTCAAAAACCCATAATAAAAACCATCCCAAACTATTCATCAAGAAAACATGTTTTTCTTTAAAACCATTTCTGGAAAAAAAAATGGTTCAGCGGTGAGCTTATCCACCAATGGTACCCCATGGGCCTCACACATGCATGTTTTTGTGCCACACCAGGCACCATCCTCATATCCGTCCTATCACCCATACAGTCATGCCATCAACCATCTATCATCCCATATAACCCCATGCATGTGGTCACTCATGGAAATACCAAAGGTCAATGCACTGATTCTTTCCACTTTTCAAAACCAAAACGGTCAACCAACACATCATTCTTATCAAAACCACTAACCAGGAGGTCGAACCCAAATTACCGCATTAAAAAAAACTTTTCAGAAAGGCACAATCTCTCCAATGAAAACTCACATTCAGTTTATTTACATCAATTTCAAAACATCTCATCCCATTAAAATAACTTTTAATAGTTTAGAAAACTCCAATGGGAACACTTTTTCAAAACCAACTTAAATATAGTTTCTGCTTTCAAAAGCGGTGTAAGAACACAATTTTCCATTTCAAAATAATTATGAATATTCAGTTCTTCCATTTCATAAATCAAACCATTCCATATTTATTTGAAAATCATTTCACAAAAACATTACACTTCCTAAAACCAAGTCACTTGAAAACCAAAGTTCCAAGATTTCAAAACTAAAGAACACCAGACAATGCGAGAGGAAACTAGTTTCAGTGGGTGACTTGGACATATGGTTGGCGGACATATTCCAATCACTTCACAGTCACAGAGAGTGTTCTAGGAAATATCCCTGGCTCCACATGGCTTGCCAGACCCTGCGAGCTCATTGAGATCATTAACCCAACTCTCTTTTAATTTCCCCTAATCATCATCAAACCAAGAAAACCAAAAGACCTAGACAAATCCCAACTTCCCCTGGTGAATTGAATCCGGAAATGAGGTGTGGTGATCAAGCACACTACCCATAACCAGAATTCCATGTCCCAACAATCCTAACTCTAGACTATCCCGACTATTTCCCAAATAACATGACTCCAATGGAGCGAACCTCCTCTGATACCATTTTGTCACGAACCAAATCTGGACGCCGCCAAAACCGGCACCAAGCCCAGATTGTGACAAGTCCCGAAGGGCGTTCCTGATCCCCACGGGCTGGCACAAGTGCCCGGGTATCATGAAATGATAATTGGGAATGATTTACCCGAGTTTATAAACTTAAAACGACAAAAGAATCCAATGAAATGAATCTGGATTTTTCAAAACAAATAATCTTTTTCAAAAATTCAGAACTGAATTACACAATTTCAAACAATTTTTAAAGACCATTACAAAGGTACAAACCCAAGAAAATACAGCCCAAGAACCTCCACATGGAAAGAGGCACCGCCCTCAAGCCATCTCCACGACACTCCATCACGATGGACAGCTAAAAACCCGAACCAAAGGCATAAAACCTGTACCCAAACCTGTGACATAAAATAAGCAAGTCTACTTACATCCAAAGGTGTAAGTAGGGTGTGAGCGAAAGCCCAGTAGGATACCACCTCTATGAGATTCCATGTGATAAACATTTCATGACAAAAAGCATTTCATGTTTTGTAAATAATAAATGCTAGTTACAATTTTCTAAAGGATGAAATAATAAATGAAAACAGTTTTCATGTGAGATAATTTTAAAGGAACAACAATTTTAAAATAAATTACAAAGCTACTGAATTTTCCAGCCAACAATACCGTATACCAACGGTAAGTACAAAGGATCTAATGAGCACAAGTAATAGGAAATAACCCCTAGGCACTAGCTAGTTGTGGGTCCCAGGTACCTCGTATCTCGGTGAGAGTAACCACAAAAAAATATTTGTTCTCGTGCACGAGCCACTAGTAGGGATCATACCCATAACCTAGTGGTCCCTAATCATCATCATCATTGTTTAGTTAGAGTTGTAAGAGTCAATCTTTCTAAGTGAAACTGAGGCCAAACCCCACGGATTCCCTAGCATACTAGTACACGTCCACCCACCTAGATACCCGGGTTTTCCCATTGTGCTCAAACAAGTTCAACAATCCAAGAAGTATAGTTTTCACATGCAAATATCAATTCCACATCACACATTAACCAAACAGCCCCATGTACATCACACAAGTCAAAAATTCCACTATTCATTCAAATGCATTTTGAAATCAAACTCACACCAAAATTCCCTACAACACTTTTCACATTTCTTTAACACTTACACAAATCCTTTAAACGATTTTATAAAACCATTACAAGATATTCAACTCACAAAACAGCCCACACACATGTCACATAATACCCTTCTCACCTTCACAATTAATTTTATCAATAAACTCACACGAAACATCCCACACCCGTGTTTCGCACACAAAACACAATTTAGTAAAACATTTCGGCAATTTATAAAACATTCTAAAAATGTTTGACAACTCAAATCACCACTTTACCATTCAAAAACCCACATTAGGTGAACACACTCACCCAAACAGTACATATACACCATTTCCCAACTTTGTTTAACAAAATAAAACATTGGCAATTTTTATAAAACAAACACAAGAGGTATAACCATTGTTTGCACTCTAAACCCATTTCAAACCCCTCATTAAAAACCAAAATCATAACAATAACAATCCAAACATAATTTTCAGCCCTAAAACAATTATTAAAGCACCCCCAAATTTTATAAAAATACATCAAATAATACCACAAAGATACACATGAAAAACACACGTTTTCATAAATCTCCTTCAAAAAGTACAACACGGTTTTACACCTTAAACTCATTCAAAAAACCTCTTTTCAAGACCCACATGATAATAAGGAATTAAAAAAACAGAATTTGAAGCCCCTTTCAAGACTAATAAATCACTTTCATATGTTATAAACTAAATCCAAACATTACCCCAAGAGTCGCACATGAAAAGTACCCAATTTCAAGCTAAAATACAACTAAAAATTAAATGTTTAACCAAATTCATCAAAAACAGTTTTCAAACCACACAAGACAGATTATAAACATACTAAATTAATAAAACAATCAAGTTACCTCATCATAAAATGGTTACACATGGAATCACCTACCTTTTGAGTCGAAACCCTCAAAACATGGTGCGAAAAATTAAGCGCACCACCGCCGCACCACAAGGAATATAAATCCAGACCTAGACCACCAAAAATTGACCCAAAAGATACCAAATCAGACCTTAGGATCTAACCCTAACTTATGGACATGAGTAACTTCAAGAAATAGGAAATAAAACTAAAAGAGGATGGAAGTAACCAAGAAGGAATTCCCTTACTTGAAATATCTTGAAGAAATCAGCCCCAATCCACCAATATATGAATCTCCAAGTACCCAAAACTGATATTGAGGTCCGAAGGAGTCATATTAGGTCATGTGGGGACTGAAATGGGGTGAAAAGGATGAAAATTGAAGGAGTTATGAAAGCTTCATTTCACCTCATCAAATCTGGTCGATTTGAGAAAGATTGAGAAAGATCGTCCAACTCTGTGGGGTACTTGAGCTCCAAAGAGGAAAACGCGATACAGGGAGTGAGGATGAAATTTTTGGCTTCGAGTGGGAGGTGTAATCACCGAAATACAGTAAAAAACAAATGGGATATTGAAATTTTAAAAAAATAATTTAAAGCAGGAAATGGGCTTACGGGCAGGCCCATTACCTTAATTAAAAACCCAAATCCATCATGATTTGGGATTTCTATGTGGTTCAAAGGGATATGTTGATTTTAATATATTGGGGTATGCCAATTAGGAAGTGGAATGAGTATAAAATAGTAAAAATTGAAGGAGTTATAGAAGAATCAAAATTTGTTTTTAAATCTGGATTTGGGCTCAGGGTTTGGCCAAAATTTTCAAAACCCACTATTTTCAACAAAATGAGTGGTAAACCCCCAAAACAAATCAGGAATGGAAATTAAATGAATAATGAATTTAAAAAAAAGTCATGGGTGTGACAGACTCAGGGTTCATTATCTCTCCTCTATCTTGAAGAAGGAAGGGTGTGGCACATTGGTTCCTCTTCCCTCATCTTGAGGAAGGCGGGTCGTGAGAATAATTTTTTGCGATAGAAATATCTATATTTCAAAATATATTATTTATGAAGGAATGTAAATTTCTTTGAAAATTCTATATGTTGATAGATATAGATTTCCATCACAAAAACATTCATAGATTTGTTTTGTGGTGGTTTGGTATTTTAAAAAAACTTATTTGTGACTGAAGGATAAATCTATCATAAAAAATCAAAATGTTCTATCAAAAATAAAACTTGTTGTGATAGAATTTCCCATATAGCTCAATTAAGATAGATTCCTTTCACAATTCAATTATTACAAAAGGTATATTTTTTTATAGTGATTAAGTCATTCTATTTCTCCTTAACTACATCCTTTAAAATCATCATATGTTTTTCCCTTCTCTATATCATGTGGTATTTTCTATTTATTTCTAAGGATATTTCATTTCCTTTACAAAATTCTCTCTTGAATTATTTTTTTCATAAATATATGTTAATATAAAAGAAAAACGGTGATTTCTATTTTTTGAATTTTTCTTCTATATTAAAGTTCTTTATTACCACAAATATTTTCCTTTATTACTTTGAAAGTTAAAATTGATGTATTGGTATTTGAATTACTAGTCCATTACTTTGTCAGTTTAGGTAGTTAAAGGTGTTTATAGGAGGCCTCATATGGTCTGGGGGAGTGGGAGTTGTAGTTGTGCAGCAGCAGTATTTTTATACTGAAAAACAAGGGTTTAAGGTGAGTTTTTCTTATTTATGATTTGTGTGGATAGTTTTTTATGACTTGTGTGTGGAGAAGAGAAGAGTGTGAATTAATTTTATCCTGTAAGAAAAAGATTTATGGTGTAAGATTAATTTTTGTTGTGGTGCCTCGAAAATTGGAAAAACTCCTAAATTTTTGTATTTTATGCAATAAAATGGTTTTAAAATGTAAATTCTGTGAATTCTATGGATTTTACACTATAAATATTTGATTTACACTATAAAAGGGTGATTTATAGGTTTTTTATATCCATTTTTCAGCCAACTCTTCCTTCATCCATCCATTTCTTCCCTCATTTCATGGACAACCCTAAACAATTTTGGGAGACCTTTTATCACATCTTCCCTAACCTTGATCCTTGGGTTCCATTGGGTTTTCATAGGTGATAAATGGTGACTTATTCTTCCTTTACCATTTTCCCTACCATTATTCTTTGGGTTTTCTCTATGGTGTTGTTTTTGGGGTTGATTCAAGTATTTTGTCTGCAGTTATGGTTTTCATGCTATTTATTCATTTCCATAGAGTGCACAAAAGATTATAAAATATTTCTTTGAGGTAGGGAATCCTCAATATCTCCCTTTTTACATGCTATATATGGGGATTTCATGGTTTTGTTTCTCTTTGTGTGGATATTAAGAGTCGGATTAATAAGATAATTAATTGGAAAATCTGAAATTTATGGTAATGAGAATAATTATCATGTTTTGGATACTTTGATATAGTTATTTATGTGTTTACACCTTAAGTTAAAAATACTAAAAATATCGGCTATTGGGTTCCTTTCTTATGTAATGGATAATATGATTTGAGACCCTTGATGTATTATTGCATGATTGCACCCTAGATAAAATGTTGAAGAATGTATATATGGCTAAATAACCAGTTTCTCATGGAATATGGTTTGTGTGACAATACCCATGATAAATAAATAAGAAATGTGATAAAATATTATGAATAATTTTTGAAGTTGAGATGTTTTGTTATTATGTGTGGTCTCTTTTTTATGTTGCCTTGTGTATTTTGGGTTACTGTGTGGTGATGTAGGTGATTGTATAGGTTGTTTAATGTGTGGTTTGTGATGTGTTGGTTGGTTTCTAAGGATGTTATGTAGGCGGTTATGCAATGCGGTGTGCAGTGGTTGTGATGTGAGATTGTGGCATGTAGTGGCTGTGATGTGTAGTGGTTGTGGTGCATAGCGGTTATTGTTTACAGTAGAGATAATGTCTAATAGTTATGTGTGGTTGTTGTTTGTGGTGGTTATGTTAGGATATGTGGTTGTAATGTGCAATGCGTGGTTCTTTTTGTGAAATAGATTGGCTGGTGTGAAACTGAGATGATTTTAGTGTTGTGATATAGTGATGGTTATTGTGATTTGGGCCATTTTTTTGTGGCATGCTTATGTTATTTTCGTATTTAGTAGTGGGATAAATTTTTATAATGAATTAAGAAATTAATAAAATCTAACTATTTCAATTTCAAATAAATTTATTAGTATGAGAGTTTGTGTAAAATTGTTAAACATTGAAATAGTGAAACATTTAATTGAAAATGGATATGTGTGGATTGTGTGGTGGTTTTATGGTGTTTTGCATTAGTGTTGGTAGTGGTTGTGATGATATATGTGTGGTATGGTGGTGGTGATGTGGTGTACAATAGTGTATTTGTAGTGAACCCAAAGTTTGGGTATTGTATATTATCTATATATCATGGATTTTAATTTATTTTATATATGTGCCCCGCCCAAATTCAATACCCTTACCAATGCTCATAGGTTTTGGGTTTGGGTTATTTTTTCAAATATCCAGGATTATAGTGATATGGATAGATACCCCCTCTTCCCCACTCTTCCTTTAGTAGGGATAGCCTAGGTGTCTTAGAGAAAGATGTGATGTGATGTGATGTGATGAGGTTGTGATGATATGTGGTATGTGGTGGGGGTTATTCATGGTAGGAGGAGGCTATGATGATTATTTCCTTCATTTCCATGATACCCTGCTTCTCTGGTTATATGATGAGGTGAGATGTGATATGATTTCCCAGGTGTCTTTAGGTGATATTTCATGTGATGGCCTAGGTGTCAGTGAGAGATATGTGATGTGATGTTTCCTAATTCTAGCACTATATTCTAGACCATGTGATGGTGGGGTAGGTAGGTGTGTGTCCGGAACTACATCAAATATGGCTGGTATTTTATGTGATTTGTATATAAGGGATGGGAGTATGGGACGTTTGACGTTGGGGCGTGAGAGTAGAAAATCAGTGGGGAAGTAGTATAAGGGTGTCTTTCTTTGTTACTATCTCGATTCTATATTACTATATTGAATGCATGATTTGGTAAGAAATCCATTATGATGATGGGATTAGTTACTTTACCTATATAGGTTCTTGTAGGTTTTTTCATTTGTTCACTGGTGCATTAGTATGCTCTTTTCACATGTACAATTGATACCTTGGGCATGATCCTACTGAGTATACTTATATTTTCACCCTGTATATATAAACTACTTTTAAGGTTTCTAGGAGGTCTTTGGGGACTGAGATGGAAATTTCTATATTTGGTCGGATTTGATGTTTAGGGGGTCATAATAGAGTGGTATCAAAGATTTTTTTTTTAGATATAGGGTGGATTTTGGAGTTATGTGCTCCAATGATTGAATGGGTTGGTAGGTAAATGGTATTAGTTGATCTTGTAGTGGGACATAACCCAAGGATACTAGCTAGGAGGTGGGATTTTAGGACCCTGATGATCCAGTGCATGCACTGTGAGCTTATAAAGTGACTAAGTGAGGTGGACCTTTTTGATGGTTAGATAACTAGGAGAGATACATTCATCATGATTGATTATGGTCATGTATGAATTAGGTGTTTTGGGAAATCAAAATGAACTAATTAAATTATTTAGATAAAATTCCATGCTACTGGCCTTAGGATGTTCCTCTTAATTTTTAGGAATGGATCCTAGTCATTGTACATGTGTGGTTCGAGAAGTTGAGGTTCTATAGGATGATCCAATTGATAATCAAAGATTTGACCGAATAGAGGGGGATGAGGTTTGGTAGAGAGATTTGTGTTCCTTTCAGCATAATATTTTTGGAAAGTATGAGGTGAGAGTCTCGGATGTGGAGACGGAGTATTGGTTGGAGGAGTTTAAGATCACTTTTAGTCTGATCTAAGCATGGGTAGAGTTCTTGGTATCGTTGGTAGTTGGTCAGTTGTGTGGAGATGCACATTGATTCTAGATATTGTTTCTTGGTGATTGAAAGAAGGTATGTGTGTCGTGGATATAATTTCATAGGTAGTTCTATTCGGAGTTCCTATCATCAATGATGAATACATAGAATTGATAAAAGTTTATCTCCCTTTAGCATGGTATCCTTAGTATGAAATATCTTGGGATCAGGTTCAAGGTCCTCTTATTCTGTTCCGAAGATTTTTTCTAGATAAGGAGTCTAGTGGTTTGAGGTGTTTAGGAAGTTAGGGTTTAGAAAAGTTGGAAATCAACCATAGAAGATATTTTCTCAACCTTATAAGACATGTGGCTTCCAAGAAACTATTGAAAAACTTCTATTTTCATGCTATGTATATAGGGTATATGGGAACCACTAGGATGGATCTCTAACTTCTCATGGGGACTAATATCAAGTGGATTTCCTAGCATCTTTCATTAGTAGTAGTTTCCTATGAGGCATTTTCAGTGGAAGGTACCACTGGTTCTTACTCAACATGTGAAGGTATACAGAGTTAGTAGAGGGAAGCCCTATGATGGTCCTTTCCCATTGGGACCTAGGATAGAGCTTGGTCACAGAGGATGGAATTATAGAGGCAGAGGAGATGAGTGTGGTCAGATGCACAAATTATAGGTAGAAGTTCCAGCATATCTATGAGTTATTCATGGTAAAATTATTTTATCATCTACCCTTGTTTGATCTTTATTTAGTTCATGATCCTATCACTTCTTTGTTTCTCGTACTTTGGTCCATGAATTCTTTATTTGATATGTGTTAATTATATAGATTGGTGATGGGGAATCACCATTCAGTGGGGGAAATATTATTGTTATAGATACATCCATATTATGTTACCCTTATCATGGATTGGTTGTATTTTGTGTGTGCAGTCATCGACTACTTCTAGAGAATATTTTTTTTATGATGTGGATGTCCATTGAGTGGATTTCATTGGTGAGTGAGGTAATTGAATAGGTGATAGGAAATTGAAGCCTATTTTGTCCCAGTTGGAGGAGCATTTGGTTGAATCTTTGGTGGAGGGTATTCATAGGGCTGTGGAGGAGTTCCTAAATATTTTTCTAGATGAGGTTGTAATGTTACCCCCATAGCATGATATTTATCATTTTGGGATAGACTTTCAACTAGGGGAGTCTTTAATTTTGATATCTATTTATTGAATGGACCCTACAAAGTTACATGGGTTGAGGTTGTATGTGGATGATATGATGTGGATGGGTTTCATCTCACCCACTTGGGGTTCTCTCGTATTTTTTACCGAGAAGAAAGATAGTGTTATGAGGTTGTGAGTAGACTACCAGAGGTTAAATCAGGTAATATTCAAGAAATTTTACCCCCTCTCAAGGATTGATGATATATTTGATCAACATTGGGTATCCATTTGGGTTTTTAGGGTTAACTTGAAATCTAGATATCCCCATGCGAGTGTGAAAGACGATGATATACCAAAGATAGCCTTTAGGTGCAGTTATGGGAACTTAGAGTTTATAGTCATGTTGTTTAGTGTTACGAATTCACCATAAGTGTTCATGGGGATCATGAACTCCATGATCTATGAATTCTTATATTATTCTTCTATCATATTCAGTGATGATATCTTGATCTACTCTAAATTAGAGGAGGATCACATCGAGAATATGAAAGTTTTTTTTGAAGGTCCTTAGACACCATTATATCTATGTAAAGCTATCTAGTTTTACATTTAGAATGAGTGAGGTTACTTTTCTTGGATATGTGGTGTCTTAGTAAGGTTTTCTAGTATACTCATTAACAATCAAGGAATTTTTTTTCTTGGGATCCCCCTAATAAAATGGAAGAGGTTTGTAGTTTCCTTGGTTATACAGGTTATTATCGAAGATTTGTGCCCAATTTCTCTTGATTTTTTGCCCTTATAATAGCTTTAACTAGGAATTACTAGGCCTTAATATGGACTTATCAGTGCTAGATAGTGTTCTGTTACCTCAAGGAGAAGTTGGTCACTGCTCTAGTGCTTCAATTTCCAAAGGAGTATGTGATGTTTGAGGTTTTCTATAATGCATCTTGTTTGGTATTGGGATGTTTTTTGATGCATAAGAGATCATTGATCTCTTATGGGTTTAAATAGTTATATCCACATTAGTGTAACTATTCCAACCATGATCTATATTTTGTGGAAATTTTTTCTCACTGAGGCTATGTTGATATTACCTTATGAGAGAGTGCTTTGTGCTTCTCATTGACTACAAGAGGCTGAAATATGACTTCTCATCAAAATATTTGAATCTATGTGAATGTAGGTGGAAGGAGTTTCTTCAGAATTGTAATTTTGAGATCTATTATACCCTAAGTAATGGTAATTTTATTATCTATCCATTGATTCATAAGTCTTGAGGATATATGGTTAGGGAGTCTATAGATGTTTGGAAAGGGTTGAAAAATGTTATAGTGATGAATCTTGATGATGGGGATATTATTGGTCAAGGTTTTATTAATCAGATTATTTTATAGTTATCCTTGATGTATAAAGTATATGAGTATTATTTGGAAGACTCAGAGGTGGAGGTGATGTGTGACTATGTTGTCCATAGTGGTTCCCTTTAGGGATGGTCAGAGGATTGCCAGAATATGGTGTTGTTATTGGGTATGTTGTTTCTTCCATTAGTAGTGCATAAGTAGGTTCTATGTGAGTTTCATGTCTCACCTTTAGTGGTTCATTATAGTGTTTACAAGATGTATCTAGGTGTGAGGAGGTGGCTTTGGTGACTGAGGATGAAATGGTTAGTGACAGAGTTTGTAGTTAGGTGTTTGGTTTTTCAATAGGTGAAAGTGAAGCACTATGTTTTTTCTTTTGGTTTTTTGTTTTCCTTGAATATTCCCAATTATAAATAGGAATAAATCTATATGGTCTTAATCACCAATTTATCCTAGGATTACAGAGGTTGTGATTCAGTTTGGGTGATAGTGGACAGAATAATGAAGTCATATTATTTTATGGATATCCATGAGTCGAGTGTCATGGATGTTTTAGTGAGGAGATATATGGATGATGTGTTTAGGATTCATGGTGTACAAAGTACCATCATCTCTAGTTAGGATACTCATTTTACCTTGTGAGTCTGGTTGATATTGAAACATGATTTTTCCTCCTAATTATTCCTTAAAACTACTTTCCACCCTCATACAAATGTGCATATGGTGTGGACAATCCAAATATTGGAGGATATGTTGTGAGCTTGTGTCTTAGACTTTAGTGGGTCGTGGATAATACACGTTCCTATAGTTAATTATTTATAAAATAATAGTTATCATTCATCCATTTTCATGGTCCCATTTGAGGCATTTTATAGGAAGTTAAGTCATTATCTGTTGTGTTGGATGGAGGTTTGGGAGTTAGTAATTATTGTTCTTGATGTGGTGCAGAGCATGACTGAGAAGATCCAATTAGTTTGAGAGAGGATAAGGGTAGTGAAAGATCATTAGACTGTCCATGTTGATCCTAGGGGGAGGCCCCAGAGTTTCAAGTTGGACACCATGTGTTCAAGAGATTATCCCCTTGATGTGATAGAGGTGGTTTGGTGGGAGGAGTAAGATTTCCCAAGGTTTGTTAGGAACTTTTAGGTGTTGGGACATGTCGGTGAGCTGGTGTACTAATTGGTGTTTCCACCATGGCTAGAGAGGATCCACTACATCTTCCACATGTACCAACATCATCAGTATCATCATGATCAATATGAAATCATTGACTATGGAGAGTTAGATATATAGAATGCAATGTTCATGAAGCAGACTATAAATATCCATAATCAGTAAGAGAGGGTGTTGCATGGATGAAAAAAAACATGGTTTGTGTGTTTTTGATTCATGGGGGTGGAGGAGAGTAAATGGGATCAAGAAGCGCAGTTTCATTCCCAATACCCATATTTTTTTAAGCCTTGATTAATTTGTATTACTTTGATATTATGATGTTTTTGTTTTATGAGATATTGTATTCCTTTGACGTGATATGTGATATGTGATAAAACTTCTAACATATGAAAAAGTGAATACATAATTCTTAAACAAGATACATTATACTATGATAGGATTAAAACTATGATGGAGAGTCAGTGCTTCCCAAATAAGACAATATCATGACATGGAATATTGAATTTCTTAATTTATGTGCTCGAAGAAGTGTTGTGTGTGTTATTTTTAGCGGTTTTTTGTTTGGGTTGTGTAGAGGTTTAGATGTTTGAGTTTATGGTAATGTGATTCTTTGATGTGGTTTTGTAGATGGTAAAGTGATGTGGTGATTTTTTTTGTATAGAAAGAAGGTGGTTTTCAGGTGGTACTAGGTGATGTGGTGTTGTGACTGATGATTGGTAGTGATATTATTTATTTGTAATGTAGTTATGATAGTTGTTTTTTGGGTGTTTAAGTTGGGTGAATTTGGATAGTGGTAGCATTAAGGTGTAACAAGATCCCTAAGAGGTATCTCATAGGGTGGTAGTTTAGACCCCTTTTCTTCCATCAGGTTTGGTTTTTATTCTCAGGGGTAAGAATCATTTTATAGGTATCTAATGTAATAGTTTGGGCCTTATTGACCTATTAATTCATTGGTTTGGATAGTTATAGGTGTTAAAATAAGGTACCAGAGGTTCCTAGTGTGTTAGAGTTTCATTTTTGTTGCATTTGGATTTCTACACCATAAAATAAGGGTTTATAGAATAATTTTGTGGTTTATGGATTGTGTGGCCCACCGTTTATGACTTGTGTGTGATGAAAAATAGATCGTGAAATGAGTTTACATCGTAACAATAGTATTTACACCATAAGTTTAATTATGTTTAAGGTGCCATGAAAATTGATGAAACTCTCAAAGTTTTGGAGTTTATTCTATAAAATATTTTCATGGTGTATGTTTTGTGGATCCCATGGGTACACTATAAATGTGGTATTTACACCATAAAAATAATGTCTTCTAGGTTGTTAAAACACTTATTCATACAACTCTTCCTTTATTCATCTATTTCTTCCCTCGTTTTGTGGATAAATATTAGGATATTTTTAGAGACCATTCAAAACATCTCCCCTTACATTGATTACTGGGTTCTAGTGGTTGTTCATTATAAATTGGTAGTGATATCTTCTCACTTACCTATTATTTTACTTATGTTCTTCTTCAAGGTTTTTCTATGTAATTTTTTTAGTTTTTAGTGAGTTTTGGATTCATTTTTAATAACCCTTTGATGTAGTTTAGGGTGAACCAAGTCTTCTATGTGTGGTTGTGGTTTCCATGTAATTTCTTCATCTCCCTTTAGTGTAAAATGGATCATAAAATCTTTATTTGAGGTAGGGTATCCTTTTTCTCTCCCTTTTTACATGCTATGTGTGGTGAATTCATGGTTTTTGTCCTTTGGGTTGATAGTAAGGATTTTATTAATAAGATAATTAATTGGGAAATAATAAATTGGCAGTGATGTGAAGAAATATAATTCTTTGGATACTTTGATATCATTGTTGATGTGTTTATACCTGATGTTTCCAAAATTGAAAATATCAGCCATTTGGAGCCATTTTTTAATAGTGGATGATATGAGTTGAGACCATTTCTATGTTTTTTTGTGATCACACCCTGGATAAAATGATGAAGAATTTATATATGGATAAGTAACTATATTTCTATGGAATATGATTTGTGTGATAATAGTCATGTTAAATAAATAATTAATGTGATAAAATGCCATAAATAATCGTGTATGTCAGGATGCGTTGTTGTGTGTGGTTGATTTGTTGTTTTCCTTGTTCACTGTGAGTTGTTGTGTGCTGATGGAGGTGACCAACTAGGATATGTGATGTGTGGGATGTGATTTGGCAGTTGGTTGTAATGGATGTGATACGGAAAGTTGTGAAATATGGTGTGTGGTGGCTTTGATTGCAGGTTGTAGAATACAGTGATTGTGATGCATAATGGTTGTGATGTGTAGTAGTTGTAGTGTGTAGTAGTTATGGTGTGCATTGGAGATGATGTATGGTAGTGATGTGTAGTTTTTGTTTTTGGTGGTTATATTAGGATATGTGTTTGGAATGTGTGATGTGTGGTTGTTGTGGTGATATGGTTCGGTTTTTGTTCCATAGTGACAATGGCAGTTGTGGTGTTGTGGTGATGGTTGTTTTGAGTTAGGTCAGTTGTTGTGTGTCATGGTTGTGTTATTTTTCTAGTTAGAAGTTGAATAAATTGTGATTCTAAATGAAATGAATAAATGAATGGGTTAAAAAATGAATAATAACTGGCTATGTAAATGTGAAATAAATGGATTAGTAGTGTGAGTTAGTAGAAACTTGTTAAATATGAAAATGGGGAATCTTTTAATTGAAAGTGGTAATATGTGGCACATGTGGTGATTGTGTGGTGTGTTTCAGATATTGGTGGCAGTGGTTGTGGTGATAGATTTTTTGTTATGGTGGTGGTAATGTGGTGTTATCATGTGAATTTATTGTGATCCCATATCTTTTATATTGTTTATTTTCTATATATCATGTATTTTATTCTATTTTATATATGTACCCCCACCAGAGTTGGATAACATTACCGATACTTAAAGGTTTTGGGTTCTAGTTTTTTTATCAACATCCAGGGTGGTGGCAATATGGATGAATGGCTACCCCAAATTCCCTGCTCTTCCTTCAGAAGTGATGGACCAGGTGTCTTCAGGTGATATGTGATGTGATGTGATGTGGTTGTGATATGATGTGTTATGTGGTGGGGGTCATACATGGTGGGATGATGGAATGAGGTTGATTTCCTTCACATTGATGATATCATACTGCTCTATTTATATAATAATGTGAGATACTATATGATATCCATCTATCTTTAGGTGATATGTGATGTAATGGCCTAGGTGTCTGCGGGTAATATGTGATGTGATGTTGCCTGATGCTAGCACTGAATGCTAAACCTTGAAAGTGTGTGTAGGTAGTGATACATCCCAAACCACATCAAAGATAGTTGTTATATTATTTGATATGTATGTAAGTGATGGTAGCAAAGGAAGTTCAATGTTGAGGTGTGAGAGCATTAAATTAGTGGGGAAGTGACAGTGGGGTGTCTAGTTTTGTTATGATCTCGATGTTATATTATTATATTGGATGTCTGATTTGGTGATTGATCCATGGTATGGCTGGGATTGGTTATTTGACCTATATATGTTCTTGTTTTTTCTGTTTTTTGTTCACTAGTGCATTATCATGGTCTTTTTACATGTACACTTGAGACCTTGGGTATGATCCTACTGAGTATACTTGTATTCTCACCCTACATATATAAACTATTTTTTAGGTTTATAGGAGGACTTTGGGAATTGATCTGGATATTTATATCTTTGTTTGGAGCTATTATTGAGTCACTTATATATGAATTGTATTTTGGTACATTAATTGGATACTTTTATATATATCAGTTTACTTTGTTCATGTATTGTGGGATGGTTTTGCGTTTAATTTTATATTATATGTTGGATTTTCTTGGTGGTTTTTTATCCCATCTCATGGTCTAGCTTTATTATAGAGGGTAATGCCTCCCATATGTGAGATTTTTATACCCTCGGGGATTTTCACTAACCTAAAGCCTACTAAAGACAAGACTTGGGGTCGTTATCTCTCTTACTTCATTGTGGTATCTTTTAAGGGATGAGTTCATGACATATTTAATCTTTATTCCATTCAAATTTATCTTTATCTATATTCGAAGGAAAATTTTATAAATCTTTTATTGGTGTGGGTTTCTTTAAAAATCATAAAAAGTATTTCTTTTAATTTTTGAATATTTTTTATCTCTCACCCCACATTTATTCAACATAAACTTTATTTCTTTTTTAATGTTCTATTATTCGGAATTTTTTTAAAATAATATTTCAAAGGTCATCTTTTCACCACTTGAGTAGGATTTAGAAGATGAATTATAACTTTTTATGAAAATACTATAAATGATTTAAGGAAAATATTTTTTAAATTTTGCTTCCATTTTACACTATATCACTAAAAGATATATCTCTTATAGAGTCATGTTTTATGTATAACCCTCTAAATTCTCTTGTAATGTACTTATTTTGGGAGATTTAAATTTGTGTATCATCTTATCCAACTCTTGATTTATTCTTATGTGATACCTTATAGAATTGTTATGTGACCCATTTTCTTTCAATGTGTTTTCCAAGATATGATGAACAATTGATTTATTATGGAACATATATGTACGGATTGTCATTATGTGATGAGTGGGTCTGATATATCCCTCCAATCCATTGTGTAAATATTTACATCACTTAATATAGTTATGTTATTTTTGGGTATGAAATATCTAGATACCCTCACAACTTTATGTGTTGGTTTTATGTGCTAGATATGATCATAACTTTATGTGTGGGTATGAATCCATGCTCACATCTTTATTCTTATATAAGATGTGGTTAATTTTGTTCACAAATTTATGTGTAGACATGATATTATTAGCTATGTTCATAATGTTATGATTTTTTATGCTTATTTATGTTCCATATTCTTTTTCTATGCTCTATGGATCATGATTATTATCTCATGTTTTAATATTCGTATTCCTTGGTATATGTTATGCTTTCACGATGATCCTTGTTGATGTTATATTTCCTTATTAAATGATCTATATTATTTTATCACGTCTTATGATTATATTTTATGATTTAATGTTATTTTTATTCTAGTATTTATCCCATGTTCATGTTTTCTCAAATGATTATGATTTAACCATATATGTATCATTAATAGGATATCCCTTAGAATTTGAGTACACCCCTTATTATATTTCTCATTTCCCTAGGTGACTATATATAAATGTATGCCTAAGAAGAAGAATTTTGTGGAGTATTTTATAGAGGATGTTGAATAAGTAATATGTACTAAGAAAATTATTTAGATAATCTCTAAATAAAATAAAACTTTGGGTACTATAATTATTTATTTTATTTGTAAAATTATATTTTTAGTCATGGAGATTACGTAAAATATATGTGTGTTGTTTTTGGGGGATCTTAGTTGAAATAAGAGTGTGGTTTAGTTAATTTTAGGTACTATGTTATTTAGAATTGAAATATAGATATCAAAACAACCTAGATTAAACAATGATTTTTTTTCATACTTTATATTATAAGTGATATAAGTTAAACTTGAAATATCATAGGTTGAAATGAAGGTGTCATGGGTTATGGCATGTTTGTCTTGATTTTCATTATCATATGATAACCTACTATGGTTATTATTTTTTAATACTCATAATAACCACATTAGTTTTATTAAATGATTTAACCCATAATCAAATTGGAACAAGTATGTTTACTATCCATTGATCAACTTAAAATGTCTTCTTTGATTTTTGTTCTCCATATTCCTTCATATATTTCAAGCTTTCTAATATTATTGTTTCACCATGTTAAAGATTGGATATTGAGTTATATGTGACAACACAGATAATATTAATGATAAATTAATCTCATATATTATTAATATTCATTATTAAATTTTATAGAGTCATATTAGCTATAATAACGTTATGTAAGTTTTCAATCAAAATATAAATATTTTAATAAATTGTCTTCCAAGAATTATATTGTTTTATTTAAATATATTTTTAACAAAATTGAGAAATTTAATTTTAAAAAATTAAATTCAGTTTTGGATTCTTCATATCAAAATTATATTTGGTTCAATTTTTTTGATTTTTCTGAATAAGTTGATTTTTAGGTGAATAGTGAAAAGTACCTTTTCTAAAATACTATAACTTTTCCATTTTTTAAGTATTCACGTGGTACCTTTGGGTTTTGAATTTGTTTTTAAGTTTCATAAATTTAATTTTTTTGTCAATAAACCAATAAATTTCTTAGGGATCAATATTATACATGATTTTGGTGTAAAATCATTTTTATGATTAAAAATGAATTTTTCTAAAAAACTATTTTTGTCATTGCGTTTTGCATAATTATACTAAAATTAATTTTTAAAACCTCTAGAAATTTAATCATGTAAACTGAATTAGATATTTTTAATTATTATATTTAAATTATTTAATAATTTCCATTTCATTTTTATTCATAAAAATAAGTTTTCATAGTAAAAGATAGTCACCATGGTAATAGTTAAAAGGGTTAAAGATGGGGTTAAACTAAGATATAAGGTTTAAAATATATCTAAATATTGTAAAAAATTTATTTTATTAGTTTATTTTTACCCTCCCTTATTTTATATTCAAAATTGGACTAATTTACTTCCAATTTACTGTTATAAATGAATTTATATTATTTTAAAGTTAATATTATTTACGAGAGTGTCACTCCTCTCGCTTATAAAAGTATCTATTCACCCATCACTTTTCTAAAAACATTTAGCACTTTAACTCAAAAAATACCTATACAAATAGCATTAAAATATCCTTATAAATTTCATGTACTAGTTTTTCTTCCAAAAATACCAATATAAGATTCTTTAGGGTTTTTTTAAAAGGCTATTATCCGAGGATGAGGTATATGTTCAAACTAAGATCTTTCAAGTTATTTTCTTCTTCTAAATCCTTAAAATCTAATCTAACCATACTAATATAATTGAATAAATATAATCAATATACTTAAGTTTTATTATGTTGATGTAAAAACTATTTTTAACTCATTTCCATCCAATGGAAAATGAAAACATTTCTCATGCATGCATGCGGACTACCGCCTCCAAAAAGTGGCGTATTTCATTTTTCATTGCTGCCTCACATAGATGATAATATAAATGTATTTAATGAATATATATGATATTTATGAAATTATTATTATTTTTTAAAGATGAACTATTATCTAATTTTTTTCCCTCTCATCCATTAGAAAATGGAAATGTCGCTCGTGTGTACGTGAGAACTACCACCTCCATAAAATGACATGTTTCATTTTTCATGACCACCTTAAATGTATGATTCAAAATTATATTAATATATGATTTTTATGACATTATTAAGATTATTTAAATATTATGGAACTATTTTATGACCCCATTTTACCCTGGTTAATAAACTGAAGTTATTTTGGACCGAACAACCCCAAAACATCTGATAAGGACATAATCGATCTAGTAAATAAATAAAACATGGTAATAAATGAAATAAAAGGAATAATAATAAAGGAATACATTTTAAAAAGGTTTTGAATCAAGTAAACAATTTCTATAATTTTATTATTTATGAAATTAAAATATATATATATATAGAGTCGATACTTGACATAAAGGATTTTCCTTTAAAACCTTGTTTTAAATGTTTTAAAATCTTTCTATTACATATTAAGTTTCTTTAAAAAATTAATAATGTTATTTTATATAATAAAATTATTGATTAAAGTCATATTAAACTATATTTTTATTTCTTTTGAAATGTTTAAATATGATTCTTAACAATGTTTTTCATAATGGATATATTTTATATTTTTACAAAAGTGTGAAAAAAATATTTTTTTAATGTTTACCAAATGAATGGATTTTTAAATAATTACATCATTTATTTCTTAAAAATAATATTTTATAAGTTGAAATGTTTTTAATCAAAGAAAATCATATTATTATTATTCTATGGATTTTTATTTTTAAAATGTTATCATGAGTAAAGGATATTTCTTTAAATTTTATGAGATAACTGAAAGTGTTTTTTATTATGGGATGAAGTGCCAATTATTAGGAATTTTATTTTTTAAATGTAAGATTTTATGTGTTATATTCATTTTATGATAATTTTACATTATATAGGATATTATTATATCTCATATAGATCTTAAATGCATAAAGTAATGATATTTTCTCTTAAGAATACATGTTGGAATTAACTTGGTAGGTTATTCCATTGTAAGGGTTTTTATAAGGGTTCTTATAAGGGTGATTTGTACGGATAATTTCCAAGATTCCTAAATTTTTTAAAAATTATTTATATGGGTTTTATGGAAATATTTTTATTTCATGGTGTAATTAAATTATCTTATGATTAAATAAATATTTATGTTCATTTAAAGGTGAATGTGTTGTTTTTAAAGGAACATTTTTTATGATTTCTCATGTTTTATTAAGAAAAAAACATGGACATGTTTTTTCCTTTATGCCTACTATAAAATGTTTAATGATGAAATTTATGAAATGAATTTTATTTCATGAGTAATAAATTTATTATTTGATCTAAGTGTTTATTTTTTAAAAAGGAACACTTCATTATATATTTTTATGTTTTTCAAAAAATAATAATGGTTTACCTTTTATATCCTTTAATAGGCTTTGTTTTTCTCACCTCACATTTCCAAATGTTCACACATGTCCCAAGTATGTATAATAATTATAGAAATTTCAATGGTTACACATATTCAATGAAGAAAATATTAATGATTGAAACATGAGTGTGAACATAAGAACCTATTTTTATGGGGGAGAAATGTATATCGTGTGGAAGTGTAAACGTTTTTATGTAATATATTTCCTAGTTGTATAAAACTATAAACCTAAAAGATCCTAAAAATTTAACGCAACTCTTGTTCTATAATTATGGGTTTATTATGATACAGGTTGTTATATTATTAGTTAAAATACCCAATTGTGTAATTATTGTATCAAAATTATATAAATATTATTCAATTGAGGTTTGATGGAAAATACTCTATTCAAATCTAGTTATCCTAAACTTCGTTGAATTTTATGTGATATTGGGAAAGGATTGTCACTTTCAACATAAATATCATGTAAATTTTTGGGATAGGTAAATCATATTTCATATCCCAAATCATCCCATGATAAAATATTGACCAAATTATGATGATAATGAACTCTATTTGGCATGAAATTCATTAAAATGGGTCTTAATACCCAATAGTAAAAGGTATTTTTTCAAATAGTCATGGAGGAACTCGGCATTGAAGATATTACAAGTGTGAATAAATATGTTGATTTATTTCACATTTAGTTGCATGGAATTCCCCAAAAAACATGAGTTTGAGTTTTCAATTGAACTCATAATTTTTTCTATGCCTCTATCTAAGATTACTTTTAGAATAGCTCCCATTGCATTGGATAATTTAATGAAAAAACTTCTATAAATTTTGGAAAAGGTTTTTATTCACGCAATAACTTCTATATGGGGTCCTCAAGTCCTATTTTTTATGAAAAAGGGGGTTGAGGTATATTTTAATTAATTATTAGGAACTTAAAAAACACGATCAAGAATAAGTATCATTTACCCCATATTGATGATTTGTTTTATCAACTTACAGGGGGAAAATAATTCCAAAAGGTGGACCATTTATCTAGATATCATAAATTAAAATTAAAAGGTGAGGATATACTGAATAAAGTATTCCACATTAGATATAGATACTATAAATCCATAATATTATCATTCATACTTTCAAATTCCCCATCTAGTTTCATAAATTTTATGAAAAAAGTATTTATATATAACCATGATAAACTATTGGTAGTATTTTTTTATAATAAATTCATATATTTCATAAGTAAGGAAGAACATAAAGAATAATTTAGGATTATGATAAAGTGCTTAAAAAGGATAAATTATATGCCAAGTTTATTAAGTGTAAATTTTGGCTACAAAAAAGTATCCTTCTTGGGTCATGTAATGATAAGAAAGGGTATATCCATAGATCCTTCAAATATAAAGTTAATACAATAATATATTATAACAACATCCATAATAGGGATCAATAGTTTACTTAGATTTTATTGATATTATTTAAGTTTTGTGAGAAATTTATCATGATTTTAAAATCCTTAAACCAAGTTTACATGGAAGGGAGTAAATCTTCTGTAGAATAAAGAATAAAATGATAGCTTCAAATATCTTAAGAGGGTGTTGGTCACTACACATGTACTCACACTTACTTGTATTAGTAAAGGGTTTTTGATATATAAGGATTCTTAAAAGAAGGTATTAGGAAATATCATTATGAAAAATTAAAAGGTGATAGCTTATATGTCACATAAATTAATGACACGTGAGAAAAATTAATCAAACCATTATTTAGAGTTAATAGTGGTAATTTTTATATTAATTATTTTGTGGAATAATATCTATAGTGAAATTTTTTATATGTATAATAATCAAAAGAGTTTTAATATATATTAAATCAAAAGTAGTTAAATACATTACAATGGAGATAGTTAGAGTTAATAAAGGACTATGATTTCTCAATACATCACTATACTGGGAATCAAAACATGGTGGATCATGCTATAAGAAGAAAGGATTGTGTTTCCTTATCAATGATTATTATTAAAAGAGATCTAATATTGATGTATTTTTAAAGGATGGACATGGAAATAATAATTTAAGGGATGAAATCATATCTTTCTCAACCAATTTCTTAACTATTTGCCTATATAAAAATCAAGGAAGCAAAAAGTATTATATGGATCTATAAAAAAAGGTAGTAACTATTCTAACATTAAACCTTGAAAAAGATTCATTTATAATATTTGTAACCTATATATGTTATATCAAAAGAAGGATATTTTAGATGAATCACATATCTTATCCTTTTCTATTCAACCTAGGAGCACAAATACGTGTAGGGATCTTAAGGATCACTTCTAGTGAGACAACATAAATAAGGAGATTCCAAAGTATATATCTCAATGCTTGGTATACCTATAAGTTAAGGATAAACATCATAAATATAAGGTTATGATGAAACCATTACCCATACATTATGAAAATTGGAGAACACCTTAGATTTCATAATTGGTCTTCCCAATACCTTTAAAGGAAATAATTCTATTTGGGTTATCATTGATTTCCTAACAAAGTTGGTGTATTTAATTAGTGTTTGAGAATATTTCTCATTCAATCAAATTTTCATGACATAAATAAATGAATTTTTGAGGTTTTATTGAGTATCACTGTACATTGTATTTGATTGATATCCAAGTTTTACCTCAAATATTCAGGGAAGTATTCAGAAACAATTTGATACACAGATGAGATTTGGTTTAACTTATCATCCTTAGACTAATTTTTAATATAAAAGGACAATTCAAACTCAAAAAGACATATTTAGATCTTATTTAGTGTATATCAAAGGAGTTCGTGATCAATATCTACCACTATTAGAGTTTTTATACAATAACATCTTCCACTCAAGTATTCAAATTGATCCATATTATTCTCTATATAATAATTTATGTAGAACTCCAACATTTTAGGATAAAGTTAAAGAGAGAAAATTAAGGTAAATAGATATTTCTCAAGAAATTTTAGAGAAGATTAAAACTATTCAATGGCATATTAAAATAAAAAATGATAGAATAGATACACTAATAATCATTAGTGATATTTGGATTTTGATGTTGGGGAAAGGTATTCCTTTAAATATCACCATCAAATATGGTTGTGAGATTTGGAAAGAAGGTAAATTTAATACCTAGATTCATTATAAACATCAAAATCCTTAATTATTTGGGTATGGTAGCATAAATCCTTACACTTACACTAAAAATTCCACAAGTGTGTAATGTGTCCCATGTATCACTTTTGATGATGTACATACCTGATCAATAATATATACTAAACTCAAAAGTTTTATAAGTGAAACAATATCTTACATATGAGGGAAAACAGGTGGAAATCATGGATTGTATATGTGACACTCACATGTAATTATAGTTGGTTATTTTTTATTATTTTATTTTATCTTATATCGCACTGGGTACTAATAATTTTCAGGCTATAAATTTAGAGTTTTTGAGTTTTTTGGGTATTTCATGGATTACTCGCACAGTTAGTAGTAACTGTGGGGTGTTTGTGTAGAGGGTAATCTCATGGAGATATTTTAGTTTTACACATCCTCTATATGATTTATTAAAAATAATAATATATTTCCAAGGAATGATGAACTATGTTTTATGAGTAAGTGTACTATCGCACAATATGTGGTGGTTTGAAAAATAGTGTGGCTAAACCATGTCGTCTTCCCAAAATCACTTAAAATTTATTTTACCGTATTATACTCTCGTATTTTTAGATTTTTTCACTTATCCCTTATCCTCATTCATTCATCTGACCCTAAGGATCTCAAGGGGGAGCATTATCCCTCTCATCATTCAATTATTAGATCATCCCTTGTGATTTTCAAGTGGTTCCAAGGTAAATCTATCCTCCTTTTCCTTATATAATTATTTATTCTATATTTAATAGGTTTAATATTTCTCCTTGAATCCTAATACACTTTGTGATCTAGATATTGGGTTTGGGATGGTTTTAACCAAGGATTTTAGTCTCTTATGGTTCATAGAGGAGTTTTTCTTTCTTATTTGGGTGGTTTCCATTGAAGCTAAAACTTTTTGGATTGGTTTATGTTTCTTAAAAGTAGGTGTTTATATGAAATTAAGTCATTTTTGAATTCAAAGTATGCTTTTATTTTATAAATATATTTTTATATAAATTATGAATATATTTGATATCTATGTGATGTTTCTAAATCATTTCACTAAAATTTATGCTTAGAATAAAGGGTTACTCTTATAAATTCCATGTTTACATGTTGAAATTTAATTTTTTCATGTGTCAAGAATTTTTGAAATTTCCATGAGTATTTTTGGAATATTTTTAATGGTGTGTATAGGATTTTGATCATATTTTGGTTTTAAGAGGGTGAAAACTATGTATTAAAGACATATTTATTTTATAATGAGGTGTTGACCTCTAAATGATTTCATAAGGGATTATTTGATTAATTTTAAATATTTCATTAGATAAAATATGTTGTCATTCCCCCTATGAAAATTCATTAATGTCTCTTTGATGTGTTTATTATGGAAATAAAAGGCCTTTGGTCTTATTTTGGGTTTAAAAGAAGAAAATCCATGTTTTAAATGGTGGATTTGAAATATAAGTTGTGTGTATGGTTTTAATAGATTTTTAAAGGGTGTTAAAGTGATAGTTTATGAAATAATAATTGGATTGTATTATTGAGTCATATTTTATGGTATAGTACATATTGGAACTTTATAAAATGTGTTGTTTAATGCTTGTGAGATCCCCTTGATTTAAGCTTGGTGTTTTGTTCTCCTTTTATAGTTTAGTTATCACCGTTAGGATGGTATGTATGAGTATGATATCCTCTATAATACCAAACGTTGGATCGAAATAAGAATGAGATTCTCATAAAAAGAGGGGGTGTGAATTGTACCTTTTAAAAATTCCTTTGGAACTTTTGAAGATGGTTATGTTTAATAAGGTTAAACAAGATAATTCACAAGACCTCTATAGATTCTAATCAGTTGCTAAATTCCAGAAAAGTGATTCTGAAAATGGAACTTAACTAAAGTTTACAAAGATGAAGATTCTTCCTTAAAGCGTATAGAATCTAACTAAATTAGAGTACAGGAGTAAGGAAGTAAAAGATAGTTATACCTTCCTTAACAAAAAAAATGAAGCAGAAAACATGTAACAAAACAAGTAACAATTAATAAGTTTTTTAACCCAAAGAGAAGGGTATCCAACAACCTTGGATAAAGGTACCTTGATTTATACTTTGAAGAAATTTTGTCTTAACCACACCAGGGTAAGCCCTCAATACGAATATCAGAGTCTGTCTTGTTATCCCTGCAAGACCTAAACTATCAGGTAGTCGACACACTCTGTCTTCCTCAGCAAGGAAGCCCTCAACTTCAAGGTGTTGGGACCTCTATCTTCCTATCCCCGGAAGCCCTCAATTGTACATAGCAACAATCATAGTACCACGAAAAAAATCATCACAAGGAAAAGTCTGAATAATCCGTTCAAACTTTCTACACGAATCTTGAGAGTTGAAAAGAGTCTCTCTCTATATAAATCACTTCAACAGCATATAAGAACAGATGTCAATGATGTTTTCAAGTGTTTTATCTTCTTTTCAAATGAGCTCCTACTTATAGTCAAAGCTCCAACGGTCGGCTCCCTCCTCTAATGGTCATATTCTTCCTTCAATTTTGGAGGGACCTATACACGTGTCACTCAAACAAAAGTTAGTTGATAACTAAAATCAAGAAATTTTTTTGTAATTAAAAAAGTGCGAGTATAACCAAAAACTGATATTCGGAATAGAGAAAATGAAATTTCGGAGTTGAGAAAGTTAAAGTCCATATTGTAGGAAAAAAATGAATTTGGAGTCTGTAGTAATAAGATATTAAAATTCATTTTTATAGGAATTCATAATTAGAATTCGTAATCATAATCATTCATTAGAATTCGTAATGAAAATTCGTAATCAGAATTCATCATTAGAATTATTAATGAGAACTCGTATTCAGAATTTATCATCATAATTCGTAATGATAATTCATAATCAGAAATCATTATTAGAATTTCTAATGAGAATTCATAATCAGAATTCATCATCAGAATTCGTAATCATAATTCATCATCATAATTCGTAGTTAGAACTTTATACATGTTCGTAATCAGAATTCAGAGTTAAACTTCATAAAAGTTCGTAATAGGGAATTCAGAGTAGAACTTCATAAATGTTCGTAATAGGAATTCAGATCCTAAAATAGAATACTTCATGTATAAGTATTATACGATTCCGAGATTTTATATATGAATCTGATTCTTATACCTAAGAAAAAATATTTATATGAACAATGAAAACAAGGTAGGGGTAAATTTCCTTTGGGAAGGAAATTTTCCTTATGGAAGTAAAACAGGGTTAAAATGAGTTTTTCCTTAAGATAAGGTGTGTGTGATTTTCAAAACAAGAGGAATGGTAAATTCATAAGAAAAACCGTAATGACTTATCAATCTCCCCCTTGATTGAAGGAATGGAAAAGTCATAAGGAAAACCTTATTGACTCAACAATATCCTCTGTTTTGGAAAGCACAAACATCCTTACAAAAAAGAATGTAGGAACTTAGAATAAATTTCTAGACATTGAAATTAAAGCTTATCTCCCTTTGTTCATAGACAACGGTGAATACGACTAACTCACCCTTAGGCTTTGGAACTCTAAGGATCGTATTCTAGATTTCTGGAATGATAAATTTTATTTGAATGTGGAAATCTTCGTAATGAGAACCCCCCCTTTGAATAAACTCCATCTTACTTAGAGATAGTTCTTCTTCACTTAGAAATTTGTCCTTCTCTATTTTATAATTATTTTTCCTTCTCCCCCTCTGTGATTTTTAAAAAGTGTTTGAGGGAAAGTAAAATAATAAATTACCTAAAATATTAGTATAGACAACCAAACACATAACCAAAAATTCATTACGATTGAAGGAATTAGTATAGGGAAAAATCAATAAAAGATCAGAATAGTCTGTTTTGTTTCTTTTTCCTTGGGCATTAGCATTTTGAAAATGGTCTTCAACTTCTTCAACTCTTTATGATCTTTCTCAGCTTGCTTTTCTAATGCCTTGATCATGTCTTTCTGAACCTTCCGGACCTCTTCCTGAGCCTTTATGGCTTCTTCCTAAACCATCAGTAATTCATCCAGCTTTACAAGCTTTTCTTTGATATAATCCAGAGATCTCTTACCCCCTTCCAGCTTTAAGGAACAGAGTTAAGCTTCTAATTTAGATATCTCTCCTATTGAGTCTGAGTATTTTGTTCAAGGGTTAACTTTTCAAAAAAATTGTCTGAAAGATTTTTCATTTTGGCATCTTCAGTACCAAAAGCCCCTTTGACATCTTCCTGAAACTGATCAAGCTCTTCCATATCTTCAACAATATTCTTAGACCATTTGGTCATTTTCTTGTAGGAACATCAGTGAGCTTCATAATTGATCATGAAATTTTTGAAATCTGCCTCACTCTTCACACATCTTTCCATTATCATAGTTACAGAGTCTAACTTCTGATTCACACTATGCTGAAGCATCTGGAATCTGGGATCAATTGCTAGAAAGATATGAATGGCATCCATCAGCTTTTTCAGGGATTGAACAAAAAAATTATGCCCTAAGGCAGATGAATCCAAATCATACATTCTGCTTTGAGATGGTTCTTCCACTATCTCTACCAACTTCCTCTTAAAAGTTCCTCCAGTTTCTTTCCTTCTGATAATATCTTTTTTTGGGTTGTCAACAAGAACTTTATTCCCCTTACTGATTTTCATAATAGGCTCTTCATCTGGTGATTCATGCTCACTTCTAGAAATTTGAACAATATTATCTTCATCTACTTTCTATTTTCCAACTCCAACATCAACATCCTCAGGTTGGATAAAGTCATGATTATTGCTTTCTTCTTCAGATATCTTGTTCACTTTTTTCTTCTTCTCCTTTCTCATCGACTCCTGGAGTAGCAATTTTTGAGGATCCGGATTGAGAAGTCTGGATTGACAACTTTTCAGATGGGGTTCCCTAATCTTGATATTCTTCAACTTTCTTGATTACATCATTAGAGTTACCACTCATCTCAGCTTGTTGAACCTTCTCCATAGCTTGTTGAACAACATCCATCACTTATTTCTTAACTTCCGTATCTTTGGAATTTTCCAGAGTCTTCATACCTGGAGTCTCAGGAAATTGTTCCACAAGAGAATATTTTGGCACTGGGATGTTCTTGGAAGAAATTTCAGCATCCCTTAGAGAGGATTGTCAAATCTCTGCCTCATACATTTTCTTCTTGAGCTTCTTCTCCTTGGCCTGCTTCTCTAACTCATTAGCAGCTTTTTCTTTTAAGGCCTTAGCCTCAGTAGGGTCTAAGCCGAACTGTGGGTCCCCTTCTTTCCTCTTTTCCTTAAATTCCATCCATTTTGCAACCACTCCATTCGAATAAGCTTTTTGCTTCTTCGGTTTAGGAGGTGCGGATTAGACTTCCTTTGATTTTGGGGTTTAATCTTCAGCTTTTGCTTCATTCTTCTTCCTTTTCTTACCAGATTTGTTTGAGGGTTTAGCCTTTTTAACATTTTCTGGATTGGATTCTGCCTCCTCCTCTGGTATATCATAGAACTCACCTGACTATTTTGAGAAACCAACTTTCATTCTCTTCAGAGTGTCATCACTGATCAGCATCACCTTGCAATTTCTCGTCTTGGAGCTACATGGGATTTTGAAGGATTGTAAGCACCGAACTATCAGCTTAGAAATCAATTCCAGATACATAATGATCTGATCTCTATGATTGACATTATTGATGTTCTGAATCATAATGAGGATATGTCTCATGAGATTCACCTTTCATAGATTTACCAAAAAATCTAGAATATACATGTCGCTCTTCTTAAGGGTATCCTTATCACCCTTCCTCGGTACGATAAACCCTTGTACCCAAAGCTGTAGAATCTGATTATTTGTTGAAATATGGGCAATCTTCTTTACAGTGTTGATATGAGAAATACCAAGGCACTCCATAGCCTTTTTCTTAACAAAACTACCCTAAACCTCTAGAAACTTATGAGAGAGAAATTTTTCCTCTCCTTCATAGGGTATTCCAACCAGGCTAGCCACCTTGGTATAAGATAAAGAATACGTCTTCCAATAGAATTTGAAGGATAACTTCTCCCTTCCATCTTCCTTGAAAAAACTGGTTGTCTCATAAAACTCTATGAGCAAGTCTGGATTCACCACATCTTGAGATCGAGTTTTAGAAATAGCTACATCTTCCCATCCATTGAGCTTGATGTTCTTGGAAATTAGAGAATCATAATTATTGAAAACTTTTGGGTGTACTATCCTCTCCCTATATATATGCCGCTCCGAGGTTGGATTGACTAAAGACATATCCTGAGAAGGGGCTTCTGTAGACATTCAGACTGAGGAACTTTGAGAGATTCGGAATGGGCTTAAGAACTGAGGCGGAGATTCAAGACGCGAGAGCTTGGAAACAGATGTGGTACAACCATCAGGGGTCCTTTTATATAGGCGATGGAGGTGACCTTTCAACTTCCAAAAAAAATCTACCGATTGGGAAACTCTCTGATCTGATCTAACGGTTGAAAACATACCCTCAAGTAAATATTGAATCAGATCTTTTGAGGTTTTAAGAAAAACATTCAGATTTATGAAAACATGAATCCGAGAAAGTTTAAAAGAAAAAGAAACTACCAGTAGGTAAAAGTGACTACAAAAACATTAGTAAGAAATTCATACCTTTCGGATTCAGCTAGGAAGATTATTCGTAATAGGTGATATTCTTCTTGAAGAAAATTTGACTATGAAAAACTCCTTACAAAAAACTTACTATGAAAAACATAGGATCTAAAAGTTTTATTGTAAAAAGTTTGAGTACCAAAACTCGATTACGAATATTATGAGTACGAAAATTACCATTCCAAAAATTAACATTACAAAAATTTCAATTACGAAAATTTCTAAAACCAACTACGAAAAACATTATTACGAAAATTTTGAAAAACTTCTATAACATATGTACTCCCCCTATTAAAATGAGTTTATTACTGTAATGAGATTGGTTCAACAGAAAGTTAATGGATGAAGATTAACTCATGATTATCATTCCTAACTTCTGTTTAATGTAATAAAATCTATCGGTAGGTAAAGATTTTGTGAAAATGTCAGCAAGTTGATCTTGCGTTCCGATAAATTGAAGAATGATATCTCCTTTCATCTTGATAATCTTTTCAAAATAGTTTTTGTTACCAGTCATATGCCGGGAACATCCACTGTCCATGTGCCATGTATTTCTGTTGGTACTTTCCCTATTTTCTTGAAAATAAGAAAAAGTTAGGTTTTCGGAATCCAGACTTGCTTGGATCCAGAAATCTTAGAAAGTAAGATTTTGGGAACCCACATCTTCTTAGAAAAATAAGCTTTATGAAATCCTAAAGATTGGGTTTTGTTTAGAGAACAATTCTTTTCCCAGTGACCACCACATTGACACTTAGTGTAGAATGGGGCACTTTGAGGAACAAAGTAATTGTTACTAAAAGTTGGTTTAGAACCAGTATAACCAAAATCAGAAGTATTCCTTTGAGGTCGGATTTGTGAATACATTTTATCAAAATTTTCCTTAACTAGGGTAAATTTTGACAAACACATCCTCAAGGAGAATATTTTGGATTTGATTTTTATAACTAAGTTCTTTTCTTCAAAAACATTTGAACTAGATCTAGGCTTGAAAACATTTTTCTTAGAAATTACGTTTTCTATATCTTTAGAAATTTTATTCTTGTTAGAACTTACTTCCTCAAGATTTTTTGAAATACTTTCAAAATATGAATTTTTCTTATCAAGATCTTTATAAAGGTCTTATATTTCTTTAGTAAGAATAGTATTCCTAGAATTTTCCTTATCAATTTTTTTTATGAGTTTTGAATTCTCATTATCAAGGAGTTTAGAAAACCTAGAAACTTCTTCAAAGGTTGGTAAAGTATTATCTTCATCAGAAGAAGATTCTTCATCCGGAGAGTTATAATATTTACTATCATTAGAGTTTAAAGAAACATTGGTCATTTATTCAACATTGTGTACCTTAGCCATCGAACAATGATTATCAATAGGTAGCCTGGCTAAAAGACTAATATTCTTTTGTCTAGAAGATTCATCATCCGAAGATTCATCTAAAGAATCTCCACTACTTGCACTCCATGTGTCATTAGTTTTCAACACTTTCTTATCTTTATACTTGTAATAATTCTTTCTATTTTTGTCAAAATGATTTTCCTTTCTTTCTTTTCTCTTGAGCATAGGGAAATAAATTCTTATGTGTCCAACACTCTTGCATTCATAGCATGTAACTTCAGAATATTTCTTGTCTTTCCTTTCCTTCTTCTTATATCTGGATTGAAATTTCCTCTGTCCATCTATCTTTTTCATCCTTCAAGCATGATTTTCTAATTAATTTTCTTAGGATTCACTTCCACTAGATTCCGAATGAATAACAACTTTCTTAGATCTGGATCTAGTCACTCTATCAGGAGTCTTGGCTTTCATATGATTGGAAGTGGTTGTAAATGCTAAACTGTCATTTCGATTCTTCTTCTTCACAATATCAGCATCTCTCTTCATTCTAGTCTCATGCTGAAGAAGAGTTCCAAACAGCTTATCAAGGGTAATCTGAGTAGATTTTCAATTCTCATCAATTGCAGTCCTTTTAGTTTCCCACTCATTTGGCATGATGTCGATGATCTTGTCAACAATGGATTCATCATCCAATCCTTTTTCACCCATTGATTGTAAACTATTCATAATAGTCATGAATCTCTATTGCACCTTACATATGGGTTCACCATAAAGAAAACTAAAAACCATGATATTCTACTCTAAGCATGGCTCTTCTAGTCTCAATTACTTTAGAAGTTCCAAAGTTAGTAACTTAAATTTTCTTCCATATAGAATTTTCTGCTTCACAAGATGAAATTTGGCTATATATATTTCTAGTCATTGAACAAAGTAAAGTATTGCATACCTTATAATTCAATTGATATTCATAATTTTCTTGATTTTTAAATGCACTTACTTCTTTATCATGAATTTTTTATCCACCGGTAAGCATAACAAAATTTTCAACCCCAGTGTTGATAATGAAAGTCTTCATGAGATCTCTCCGATATTCGTAATCATTACCATCAAAGATAGGTGGTCTGGTTGGATTGAGATTGTCTATGGAACCAACATTGATTCCTACCATTTTTAATAAATGTCTTTCCACAAACACTTGTTAGTAAAAAAAAGTTTGTAAACAAGGAAAATACTCTATGCAAGAAAATATAGATTAAAAGTATCTCTATGAAAAAGTAAATCTGAACTATATGAGTCTGAAAAACAGATTTCGGAAAAAAAAATATATGAATCCAAAAGTGTGAATCCGAAGATTTAATTCCAATAATTCTCTTCTGAATCTAATCGTGAGATTAATTCAGATTGAACCAAATCCTCTGATACCAATTGTTAGGATGGTATGTTTGAGTATGATATACTCTATAATACCAAACGTCGGATCAAAATAAGAATTAGATTCTCATATACAAGAGGGGGTGAATTGTACCTTTTAAAAATTCCTTTGGAACTTTTGAAGATGGTTATGTTTAACAAGGTTAAACAGGATAATTCACAATACCTCTATAGATTCTAATCACTTGCTAAATTCTGGAAAATTGATTCCAAAAATGGAACTTAACTAAAGTTTAAAAAGATGAATATTCTACCTTAAAGCGTATAGAATATAACTAAATCAGAGTACAGGAGTACGGAATTACAAGATAGTTATACTTTCCTTTACAAAAACAATTCAGCGGAAAACTTGTAACAAAACAAGTAACAAGTAATAAGTCTTTTAACCCAAATAGAAGGGTATCCAACAACCTTGGATAAATGTCCCTTTATTTATACTTTCAAGAAAGTCTTTCTTACCCACACTAGGGTAATCCCTCGATATGAATATTAGAGCCTGTCTTGTTATCCTCAAAAGCCCTCAACTATCAGGTAGTCGACACCTCTGTCTTCCTCAGTAAGGAAGCCCTCAAATTCAAGGTGTTAGAACCTCTGTCTTCCTATCCCCATAAGCCCTTGATTGTACACAGCAACAATCGGAGTCTCACGAATAAAATCTATACAAGGCCAAGTTTGAACAAGTTGTTCAAACTTTCTACACGAAGCTTGAGAGTTGATAACAGTCTCTCTCTCTAGAAATCACTTCAACAGCATGTAATCATATATGTCAACGATGTTGTCAAGTGTTTTATCTTCTTTTCAAATGAGATCCTATTTATAGGCAAAGCTCCAATAGTCGGCTCCCTCCTCCAATGGTCATAATCTTTCTTTAATTTCGGAGGGACTTGTACATGTGTCACTCAAACAACGGTTAGTTGATAACTAAAAGCACGATATAGTTTTTTAATTAAACAAGTGTGATCAGAACCAAAAACTGATATTCAAAATATAGAAAATGAATGTTCGGAGTGGAGAAAGTTAAAGTTAGGATTGTAGGAAAAAAATGAATTCGGAGTCTGTAGTACTGAGATATTCATATTCTGTTTTGTAGGAATTCGTAATGAGAATTCTTAATCAAAATTCTTCAACAGAATTTGTAAAGAGAATTCATAATCAGAATTCATCATCAGAATTCATAATGAGAATTCGTATTCAGAATTTATCATCATAATTTATAATGATAATTCGTAATTAGAATTCATCATCAGAATTCGTAATGAGAATTCGTAATCAGAATTCATCATCAGAATTCATAATCAGAATTCGTAATCAGACTTCATCATTATAATTCATAGTTAGAACTTTATACAAGTTCGTAATCAAAATTCAGAGTTGAACTTCATAAAAGTTCGTAACAGGGAATTCAGAGTAGAACTTCATAAAAGTTCGTAACAGGAATTCGGATCCTAAAACAGAATGCATCATGTCTAATTATTATACGATTCCTAGATTTTAGATATGAATCCTATTCTTATACTTAAGAAAAAATATTGATATGAACAATGAAAAAAAGGTAGGGGAAAATTTATTTGGGGAAGAAAATTTTCCTTATGTAAGTAAAATAGGGTTAACATGAGTTTTTCCTTAAGATAAGGTGTTTGTAATTTTCAAAACAAGAGGAATGGTAAAGTCATAAGGAAAACCTTAATGACTTAAAAATCTCCCCCTTGATTGAAGGAATGGAAATTTCATAAGTAAAACCTTATTGACTCAACAATCACTATGAAATGCATGTTACTCCTTTTTGAGAGATTTTATAGATATATTCCATGGATTTTTTTATGTGTAAATGGGTTGTTCTATATGATGTTTTTTAGGTGAGTGATAATTATTGATTATTCACTTAATTAATCTTTTCTTTTAGTTATAGTAACCTGAGTAATAGTGGGAGATATATATTTATGTTAAAATAGTTAGTTCATATGCCATTGATGTATCTCTAGTCATATTTGGAACTAGGTCTAGGAGGGGGTCCTTGGAGATGAGGTTAGTGTGGTATAGTCAGATTTCTTGCAATGGTTTAGACTCATCACATACTGGTATATAGTCCATGTGGATTTCATAAAGTTATATTTGTCTCATATTAAGTCTAGGGTAAATCCAATGACACAATTATTACCTAATTTGTGGTTTATATAAAGGATTCTATTCTTTTACTTGATTGTATTTTCCCCTTGATTGTATTTTTGTGGAACCCTTATGTTCTTTTCTTAATTATCTATATTTGGACTTGTGGTACCCAATTTAAGTTATATTTTACCCATTGTTTTGGGTTAGTCTCATTTCTAAATGGTTTTAAAGGATGTTTAGAAAAACTGTTTTAAATTAAATGCTCTTTTGGGGTTTTTAAACTATATTTCAAAATTAGTGTGTTTTGGATTAAAGGCATTAGCTGATAAAAACAATTCAACTAATTTTTTTACATTTAATAAATAAAGTATAATTTTTTGTAAAAAAATTATGCTCTTTATATATATTTTTACATTATTGTGTTTGAAAAATATTATTTTCATGTTATATTTTAATACTATAATTTATTAATTTCATTATGAAATATATTATATAGATTAGGTGGGTGGAGACCTATAAAAATATTTAACTCACACCAAAATACATTGTAGGTCCCAATATTTATCTTGTAATGGTTTTCTTTCTTTGGATTAATGATGGATGTGTCAAGAGGTGGTGAGAAACCAGAGATTACATGGAGTGGGACTTGGGAACAGTTTGAGTTAGTTTTATTTTTGGTTATCATTGCATGATCCAAGATAGTATCCCTTGTAGTTTTTTTAGTTATTTTTATTTTATATGATTATTTCATATGTTTATGTATTAATTATGGATGTTTTTATTTGTATTTATGAAAATGAGTTGAATCAGTGTTTTTTTATGACATGTTTGGCATGCCTATTTATTTTCAGTTGTATTTACTTGATGTTACACGGATATAAAATGTAAGGATGGACCATGTAGAAATTTTGGTAAATTTTTCACTGTCATTTAACTCTAATTTTATGTGAAAATAATTTCCAATGATGTTTCACATGATGCCTGAGAACTTGTCTTTGGATCATAGGGATCAGGAATGCCCTTTAAGCCATGCGGCAAGATAGTTTAGGTTCCAAGTAGATAATAACCAAGGCTAATTCAATAAATATGGTATTAATGAATAGATTTCACGAGGATACTAGGGTATTGATAAAACCTCTCATTATTTGGGGTGTGTCATGGTATAAAGGAGATTATGTTTTTTAGGGATTAATAGGTAAGGGAGGGGAGAGTATAGCTATATCTTTCTCATCCCAAGCCTCATCTTTCTAGGGTTAGTTATTTTTTTCAAATTGTGATTTTGATATTTTTTTAGTTTTTTCAATGTATTTTTATATGTAATGATTACGATTTGATCCCCTTTGAGTGTGTAATTGATTTTGAGGGTCTTTATTTGGTTTTAGTGTGAAAATAGAAGAGAACTTGATCTGTAAGGTTGTCTTGCATAGTTTATCCAACCATGTGGTTCCCATATGGTTTTGTTCTTTCACCTTTATAGATATTGTAGTACGGTTGTCACATATTTTTCTAAATACTACTGCTAAACCATGCACAGCCTTGTTTCTTCCCCAATTGATTTGTTTTTACTCCTATCAATTCTAGATTAGTCCTTAAGTGATACTCACTTTTTAATGATTAATTGATGAGAGTTTTGATTCTATTTGGATGTGATCCTAAGGGACCTTGTTTTATGGTTGTGTATTGTTTTAATGATGATTTGTTTTAAAGCTTTTTTTAGAAGAATGGATAATTTTATAAAATTCCTACTCTCAAAATATTGTTTCTATGAATTATTGGAAAAAGAATTTACCTTGTTTTTTAATAAGTGTTTTATAAAGGGAATGTTTTAATTTTTTCTTTCTTATATTCCAAAAAGTGATTAGTTTTAAGATAAATTTATAAAAGTGTTTTCGGATGTAGATGTGGGTTTTCTTTTGGGGAATATGGATTTTTTAAAATGGTAATTTTGTTATGTATTTTGTTTCAATGATTTATATTTTTAGATTTAATCCCTAATTTATATTGGGATCACTTGATTTGAGATTTGAGTCATGAAATGATATTGTTCGCATATTGTGTTATTTATAGTGTTCTCTCTATAATTGTTAAAAAGAAAATTGGAAGTCTTTATTTCTTGTATAGTCCTCTTGGTAAATTCTATCATCACTTGAAAGGGGTTCATTCGGTTCTAGAATCTAACCAGAATCTAAATAGAGCAGTGTTCTCAAAACCTTCTTCACTCTCAGATCATGTTTCATAATTCTTGAATCAGCATCTTTCTTCGGTTTTTTGTGGTAAATTTTCAAACAAGGTGTAAATGTGGTTGTAAGGGAATGAGCTGATCCTCAATTATCTCATAACACTTGAATCCTCATGACTGATATCTATCATGGGTTTTCTCTTTGGATATAATTGAGTGTGGTCATATTTTATGATACCTTCTCAGCTACACAAAGGTATGCCTTATGAGTTTTTCCAGGTGGTATTTATAAAGTGGTTCTATCCAAAAGTCGTGAAATTTTTGTGAGCTATTGAGTTCTTAAGCCTTCATTAGGGTGATCATACAATGAAGGAGTACATTGATCTCTTCTTAGAGTTGGTTATATTTTCCATGGAGATGGTTTTCAATGACTTTGAGAAATTTATTTTCTTCATAGGTGGCCTTCGCCTAGATCTTGGTCGAGTGGTACTTGGGTCTATCCTAATATCCTTAAAAGAGGTTATTGTTAAAGGCATTCAGGTGGAATTTAAGGATTCTAGTACACTAATACTGTGTGATACCTTAGTTATCTCAAATAGAAATGAGGGTTTTACAACATGTGTGGAGAATAAAGAGGATGATCTAGTGTTGGAATTGTAGGAAGATGGGGGTTTACTTTTCCATAACTCTAATACTTCCAAAAAGAATAACATATCTTTTATATGCTTACATTATAGGGATATAAGGCACTCTTATCATTCTTATTTAAAAAACCAATATTTTTTATCCTTTGGGTCTGTTTAGGTCACCTTCAAAAGTTTTTTGATCTATGTTTTTGGAAGAAGTCTTTAGTGTGATCATTTTTAAATGATTTTCTATTTTTTGAAAATTGTATTTAATGATTGTAATATGTTTGAACTTTGGTATTCTATCATGGTATATTTTAAACCAATTGGATAGTTATTTTTTGTATGTTTATTCTAGTGTTCCTTTTCCATTATGGATGTTTTTTTATATGCATCATTGTTAAGGTTCAGTTTTTTATAGTTGTTGTTTTTGATGGTTGGTTGTCTTGAGATTTTGATTTTATTCATGGTTTTTCATGAGGAATAGACTTGGTTACTTTTTTAGGTAACTAGAGTGGGTGACTCACTGGTTGATATCATTGACTATTCGGTGCTTGGATTGGTATTTTATAGATCTTCTATGTGAAGGTGATCAGGTTTGTAACTCTAGGTTATTCATGTGTGTTATGGCCCAAGGTTAGGACTCATGTCATTATTTAAGGATTTTTGTGAGTTATTCATCATTATTATAGTTTGGAAGTGTTTATGGTATGGGGATTAGTATCTATTATGATTTTTTGGTTATTTTGAGGATGTTCCTCTTTATATTTTCTCTTAGTTTCACCTAGTCAGAGGAATTCTAACTGGTGGGGAGACCATGCTTGGACTCCATCCCTTTATAAGGATTATTCTTTGATGTTTGTGTTTTGGTTGTTCTCGGTGAGGTCTATAAATATTAATAGAGGATCGTTTTTATGGTTTTTAGGATCTCGTATGTTTGTTTTCAAGGTCAAATCAAGTTGAGTGGATCTCTTTTGTTTGACCTTATTCAGATCATTCATTTTCTATCACCTTATATTTTTTACCATATACTTTATTAGGGTAGATTGTGGAATAGTAGTGAGAATTGTTACACCCACATATCAATGTATTTGGTTATTTTGTATTATTTTATTTTATCTTGGGTCACCTTGGGTTGTAGTAATTTTTGGGTAATAAATTTTGAATTTTAGAGTCTTCTGTTTATTGCATGGTTTACTTGCACGGTTAATAATAACTATATGAAAATTATGTGGATAGTGTTTTTATAGAGATAGTGTGATTTTTCAAGGTCTCTACATGATTTTTCAAACCTTTTGGACCTTACCATGGAACTATTCCCAATGTTCTATGAGTAAGGGTACTTCCCCATTGTTGATGCACTATTTTTAAAACCATGTGGCCTACTGAGAATCAATTAAAAAGTGATTTTAACATATTAACCTCTTGGGTTTTTATCCTTTGGAACCTCTACTACCACCCCATTAATTCATTAAATACTAAGGAGCCTAAGGGGTAGCTATATATTTCTCCTCTTATTCTTAGCTCATCCATTATGATTTTCATTTTCCTTCATGGTAAATCCCACCTCATTTTCAATCTATTATTATTCCTTATAACTTTCATAGGGTTTATATTTCTCCAAAAACTCTAATTCACTATGTGATATAGGTATTGGTTTTAGTATTGTTTTAACCTAGGATTTTGGTCTCTTATAGTTTGTAGATGAGGTATCCTTGCTTATTTTGGTGGCCACCATTAAAGGTGATACATTTCATATTGGTTTCTTTTTTCTTCCAAGTATTTGTTTCAATGAAATTGATTCATTTCTAAATTCAATGTATTTATATTCTTAATAAATTTATTTTTATTTAATGTATGAATATATATGATATCCATATAGTAATTCTAAATTGTTTTTATGAAATTTAGGCTACACATAAAGGGTTTCTCTTCTAAATTCCTTGTTTTCATGTTGAAATGGAATTTTTTTCATCTGATAAAAAAATTAAATGCATATGAGCCTTATTGAAATAGTTTTAATTGGATTTTTTGTATTTTGGACCAGTTTTGGCCTTCAAAGGGTGTAAACAATGTCATAAAGAGATATTTGTTTTATAATGAGGTGTTGACCTTTAAATGATTTATTTAGGGGTTATTTGATGAATTTCAAATTTTTCTTAAGATAAAATGTGTTTTCAATCTCCTTTAAAAATTATATAATGGATCTTTAAAGTGTTTTTAATGGAAATGGAAGGCCTTTGGTATTTTTTTAGATTTCAAATAACAAAATCCATGTTTTAAAGGATGGATTCAAAATTTAAGTGGTGTGTATGTGGTTTTAATGGGTTTCTAAAGGATGTTAAAGTGTTGTTTTATTAAATGATAGAGGTATTGGCTTCAGGGGTCATATTTTATGGTAAATTTATGATTGGTATTTTATAAATCATAATGTTTAATATTTTTGAGACCCTCTTGATTTCCCATTGGTATTTGTTTCCCCTTGTGTGGGTTCATTATCACTATGTGATGCTTATTAATCCCTTTTAAGGGACATTCTATATATATTCTATGGATATAGTATGCGTGAAGTGGTTTCTCTATGTGCGTTTTTTGGAGGTGAGGGAGATTTATTATTTAAGAATTTTGTGTTGATCCTGGATTACTTATTCACTTACATCAACTTTTCTTTTGGTAATGGGAACCTAAGTACCGAGTGAGAGATCTATATTTATGTTACACGAGTTGAATTAAATTTTTTATTGTACCTATAGTGATTTTCATCCCTAAATATATGATGGGGTTACATTTTTGATGAGGTCAGTGTATGCTGGTTAAAAGGAATGTGATGGTTTGGACTCAACATATGTCAGTAGTTGGTATGTTTGGATTTTATAAAGTTATATATTTCTCGTATTATGAATAAGGTTAAATATCATCACACGCTTAATGATTTATTGGTGATTTATATAGGATATTCTATATAATTCATCAAACTTGTAAAACTATATCTAGTTTTAAAATCATACTCTTTTAATGTTATATTAATAGAAAATAAAATGATCCAAATTTTAACTTCCATATTTAAAAAGATAAAAAAAATTGATTCATTAAATCTTCTGAAGAACTTTTAGGTTTAGTTTTTTGTATATTTAGGAAAAACTTTGACAATTTAAACCCCATATATTTATAATCCAATAGAAATTTTTTTCTTACTATACCTAGATTTTATTATTCTATAATAATTCTTCAATATCTCCCATAAAATTCTCTACACATAAAATTAAAATAGAATTATCATTTATAGTATTATTCTTCACAACCTAGGGAATTGAAACATAATAATAGTGTGATCAAATTCTAATTAAGGGAAACTATATAGTGGGAGTTATCATATAATAAACAAGGCATGATAAATATGGCAGAAGTATGTAATAATCAAATAATCTATTTAAATTAAAACATGTGCATAAATTATTCCATGGATAGAATAAAAACCTAAGTGGTGACATGGAAAATAATAACTAATTTCATATGGATGAAAGGTATAATGTCATACATCATAATATCACTATCAAAACCTTATTCCAAGATATCATCAATATGTCGTCAATTTTTCATTAAAAGACATCATAAATAATAATGTAAAAATACACCAAATACCCAGGCTAGTTTATCTCATGAGACCTACCATTGAATTAGGGGACTCTCCAATATTAGGCCCCACTCATAACTTACTATGTCTAGTGCATTAATCATATGAAATAAATTAATAACAATTAAATACATAATCAACTTTCCTTAGTACTAAACATTCATATTAGAAAACTATCCTGTAAAATGAAAAACAATTCCAAGTACATATTAAACCTTACTAAATATCCAATAATAATATATATAGAACTAAAAAATATATGTATATTTAATTTTTAATGATTTAATAAATGATATATATTTCTTAGTAAACACCCCAATTTGATTTATATAAATTGGTGTGTTTACACTATATAGAGTGACGAGTATATGGTTAAGACAATACTAGAAATTATATATAATACATCCATGATAATAAATTACATAGAAATTAAGGATAACATCAATTCATTAGAAATGAAGGTGTTTCAATAAAGGAAAGTACTTTTTAAAATAAAGAGTAAAATTAAAGTGAAACTTTTAAAAATAATTTCTCTTGATGTTTGTTAACATTGTTGTAAAAATGAAGTTATAAATAACTTACAATAATCTTTTCAGGAGGTTTAAATAGTGCTCGTAAAATATTATTTTTAAGATAATTTATAATAATTAATTATTTAAAATAAACAATACTTAAGTAATAAAATGTTGATTGGGTGATAAAAAATAAATAAGTTGAGTAAAATACCTTTTCAAAATATTCAAGAAAATAATAACCTTTTTCTTTAAAAATCAAAGAATCATGGGAATAGTTATTACATTAAATAACCATAAATATTTTAAAATAATCTAAATCATGAAGAAGAGATGTGATGATAAGAAAATATTTTCATGAAAAAAATGTTTTAAAAATGATTCATTTCACAATTTTGTAAAGAAAGTAAAAAATGACTTTTATAGAAAGAATTAAAAAGATTACTTTAAAAACATTGAAAAGAAATTAAATTGTAATATAAATTTACTTTTAAATAATAATTTATGTTTAAATAAGAACATTATTGAATAAAAATAAATAATATAGATATGGAGGAAAAAGATTCTCGACCAAAAAAGGAGACGTAAGGTCAGCTTCTTATATAAACATTATTTTGGTTTATTTGAGTACCAAAGAGAGGAAAGATGGAAATAATACTTTAAAAACTATAAATAAATAGAGTATAAGAAAATTAATTCTGTTAAAGAGACAGATATTATATAATTACCCTAATGTAGATTTAAACATAAAACATCTTGATTAAAAGTGAGATTGAAACATAAACCCTTATGACTTTAGTAACCTTCAAATGAAAATCCTTAGAAAGTTAGGACATGAAATGGATTTTTAAATTATTTTAATTACATGAAAAAATAAGTTAAAATATATTCCTAGGTAATTATTTAAACCATATAAAATAAATCATGTTGTGCAACATGAAACATGTCGTGAGGAATCAAAACTGGGACCAAGAATCCTTATGGATTTTATAACACTTTTATCAAAACATCATTAAAGAGATAACTATATATGGAACCTTAATTAAAATTATTACGTATTTTATCATGATATAATATTTCAAATAGTCAATGTATACCCCCACAAAATAAAATTAGTTTCATAATACAAAATATGTCTCAAAGATGTAAATTTTAGACAAAATCATTACAATGATAGTAACATTAAAGAGATAATTAATCAATGAATTGATTATGTGTAAAAAAATTAAATACACATAAAATAATTTCAAATAAAAAATAAAATACTTTTAGTTAATTACACACATAATCTTGGAATAACATAGTAAATTTAGAAGTGATATAATCTAGTAGAAATAAATTGAGTTCAGAAACCCCTTACCTTGGATTCCCACTTGTTCATACACATTCCAACCCCATGTATAATAAATTTATATTTTTTATTCATATATATATAATACATATTTATATATATATTTCAAAATATCAATTATTCATAAATATTATTTACTTATTTACTCATAATATTTTGTTAAAATCAATTATTTAGATGTAAATTATTTTGTTTCTAATGCATGTTTTAATTCAGTGGCCCCATTACTTGCACCTAGTTCATGGTTTCATCATATCTAAGGAATTAATAATGTTATAATTATAAATTTTATAAATTAAATATAAATTTTTAACCATATGTATAAGTAGTTCATGAAAAATGAAACGTATCATTTTATAGAGATGGTAGTCTCTACGTACACATGAACGGCGTTTTCATTTTTCTAACGGATAAAAAGGAAATAAATTAAAAAAATATTTTATAGTAAAAAATCATAATAACATTATAATTATCATATTTATTTGTTAAATATATCCTTATAACCATATACATAAATTTTAAAATAAAAATAAATCGCATCACTTAATTGATGGGGTAGTCCACACCTATGCACAAGCAAAATTATCATTTTCGAATGGATGGGAGGGTAATAAGATAGAAAATATTTTATCTTAAAAGTATAATAATTATGTAATAAATTTAATATATAACTAATAAATCCATATCTATAACCATATGTGTGAGTAGGTGAAGAAAAATAAAATACATGGCACATGGATACAGTAATTCATACGTATACATGAGTAATGATTCAATTTTCCATTAGATGAAAAATATATAGATTATGGTTATACCATTAAAATAATAAAATTTAAGTATAGTAAATATATTTATTTTGTTTTGATAACATTGTTATATAATATTTTTAGGATGTGATAGAATAAATAAACTTGAAATAGATCGGTAAAGACAACTACCTCTTCTTTAGGTATCCTCTTTTCGATTGAACTTAAGGACTTTGGAAGAGTGGTTTATAGTCACCCCAGAGTTTTGTTAATGGGGTATAGTTTGTTTGGATAGGGATTTGTTAAGAGTTTTGGGAGATAAAAAATGGATCTGTATCTTTGAAATTTTTTAGATTAAGCTCCTTTTATAAGAAAAATCAATTGTTTTTCATAAATTCTGAGACTTTAAGGGTCCAAAATATAATTTCAAATTTACAAGAGGTTTAAAAATATAAAATAGGTGTTTTATATACCATTTTATTATACCCTATAATAATTAAAGTATTTTAATTATTTTTAATTTATTTTATAATATATTATTTAACAATAAATATCTATAAAAGAATATTTAGAACTATTCACATAATTTTAATTTAATAATCAAGATAACAATGGAGTATAAATTTGAATATTTAAAACATTAATTACCTTTAATTTTGATACATATTAATCTTTAAATACTAAAAAATATCAAAAACATATCACTTTTAATATTTTTAAAACTATTTACTTTGATTTTTCACCCGCTTGCACGCTGCATCGGCAATACGTATGCATTCTAGGTAATTATACCATCACAAAACATTAAAAAAATACATTCCAAAATATAATTTATTAATATTAAAAATAATTATTTAAAACCATTCATAACATATTTTTATTCTTAGGAAAACATATTTTATATATTAATAGAAAGAGTGATATTTTAAAATTATTCTTTATTTAAAATAATATAAAGGTCATTGTTAAAGGGAAATGGCACCAGATTACCATATTTTCAAATATAGGATGTGTTTTGGTCAAAATTAACTCATCTAATAAAATAAATTCAAGTGTTTTTTCATATTTTAATACCTTGTCCTATAGTTTTAACATTGTTTATCCAAATTTCCTATTTACTATGGTGATATAATTTTAACATAGTTACTATTCATTATGACCAAAAATGAAATTTACCTTATAAGAAAATTTGTACATTATAATTGAAAATATATAGATCATTTTCTATGATTTAATTTTTATAATTTTTAAAAAAATAATTTTAATATAATTTCAAAAAATGCAATAAAACCCCATTTTTAGAAAAATGGAAATTTTAAGCATAAAATTGATTTTATATCAAAATAATGTATAATTTTGATTCCCATTTAATTAATTCGATTGTTTTAAATAAAATAATAATTATTTTAACTTAAAATTAATCCAAAACCAAATTCAACCTTGTGAAATATTGATTAATATAGAAGCATCGAAAATAGTTTTTATTTGAATAAAAACCTTATATTGATTTTCAAAATGTCTAAGATAGATTTATAAGTTAAAAATTATATTTTAAATGAATTTTATTACATATTAAATATATATTTGTTCTATAAAAGAGGTTTTAAAACTTACAAGTCATTTTTATATCATGATAATATCATAAAAGTGACATGATTTCAAAAATCAGTATTTTTTCACTATTCACCCATGATTCTTACTATTTCATGAAAATATAAAAAATTAAACTTAAGTAAATTTTAATATGACTAAAAAATGAAATAATTTTTATCAAATTAAATTTCTAAAATTTATAATTTTATCTTTTAAATGAAAATATAAAATATACCACAAAAATGGTTTTATAGAAAAATACCCCTTTTATACTTTAACAACTCATAACCTTATATGATTTCATTTTCACCATTAAATAATTAGTACATATTTACAAATTAATAATAAATGAATTTTTATTAGGTGGAATTTTCTTCATATATTTCACAATATGTTTACTCAAATTCATAACCGCTAATCCAAAGAGCAGGTTATAACAATTGTTTTCAATAATAATATTTCTATAGTATGTTGTAGTTTTATTATGTTCAATGTTGCATGTGGTACATAATATGAAACATAGTATTCATTTAAAGTATAATTAAATTTTTAAATATTATAGATTTACATTCTATTCTTGTAATCGATTGTATTTTCCCCATATTTGTATTATTGTGGAAACCTAATAATGTTTTATCTATTATCAATCTTTGGACTTATGGTGACCACTTTATGGTATCTTTGACCCATGATCTTTTGTTTTTATCTTTAATAATTGTTTTTTGAAATATTTTTGGAAAACCTATTTCCAAATAAAGGATATTTTTTTAAGTGAATTTAAAAATGGGTGTATTTGGGATTAAGGAGGACTTTGACTAATAAAAATATTTTCAAGAGATATTTTTTATTTAAGAAAAAAAATATAAAATTTTATAATTATTTATGGTATATATATTTGTTTTTATATGGTTGTTTTTGAAAATATTATTTTCTAGTTTTATTTTCAAACAAGTTTTTATGAATTTCCTTATAAAAGAGACTATAAATTCATTAGGTACCTACTGGGATGTTTAGCTTGTGACTAAATAGACTCTAGTTATTAGGATTTAGCCAGATTTAGGTTTTGTTATTTGGGCCTAGGATAGGTGTGCTGAGAGGTGGTGAGAAATTAAAGGTTTTATATAGAGGTTTTCAGATGTGGTTTCAGTTTTTTAATTTTTGGTTATCGTTTTACAGGCCATAAAATCCTCCCATGTAGTTGATTTTAATTTTTTTGTAATATAATGTTATTACATTATTTTATTTTTTATTTATGTATATTATTTTGTATTTATGAAAATGGGTTAAATTAATGTTGTTGGTTATGACTTTTTTAACATCCCCATTTATTTTTGGCTGTATTGACTTAATATTTCATGGACGCCCAATGTAAGGATATCCCATGCCAAACTTTTGGTAAATTTTTTATAGTCATTTAACTTTGATTTTAGGGATAAATAATTCCAAAGTATGTTTCCTATGATGCCCAGGTGCTTGTCTTCAGACCATAGGGATCGTGAATTCCCTTTTTTTCTATGTAGTGATCCAGGTCAGGTTTCAATTGGATGGAATCCCGAGTCATCTTGTTATAGTAGAGATAAAGTACTACAAATAAGGCCACTAACCTTGTCAAAGTTCATTATAGAAATCATAAGTTTGATTAAGTGATGTAAGAACCCAAATATGTAATTATAAAAAAATACCCAGTACTATTTTCATCAAATTAATAAAATTTTAATTGTAAAATTTATTTTAAGGATGGTAGAATGTAACACTAAGAAATATGTGTATCATAGTACCTTAAAATAAACATCATGTGTTTGATAGATTATTTTAAATGAAAATACAAACTAAATTGAACAATTAATATTTAATTAATATAGAATATTACAATATAAAATGAAATACATTAGAATATATATAAATCAAACAAAATAAGAAATAAAACCATAAGTAAATAACAATACAACAAGATTTCAATATTTTAAATATGGATATATTGTGAAGATCATACCATCGATGATTACGTTATAAATAATAATACATGTAAGAAATATGATAAACATATTTAAAAAATAAATGAAATAATATGATGAATGATTTTGATAAAGTGTGTGAGGTTATATATATAATGTAATGTAGACATTTGTTATATGGTCATTGGATATATGTTCGTTAGTTTTACGGTTATTGGATAAAAAAATGTAAAAATGGTTTAGTTTTTATTGAATAAATTTAGTAACATATTATTAATTATATATTCATATATTATCATGAATTATTGTATGAAATAAAATGATAATGATCTATTGGTAAAACTATTTTATTTTCTAAAAATTGTGTATTTTTATACTTTATATATTTTCTATCACATTTTAAGAATGATTTTAATTAAATAAATTTATTAAATTTATTAAATTATACCACTAGATTGATAAAGTTAAATGAATGATTCTTAAATAAAAAAATGATTAAAACCATTTAATCATAAAAAGGGTTATTTTTAAAAATATTATTTTTCTTAGTACTTTTTATTTTTATCTTGATATATTAATCTTGGAACTTTTAAGGAATGTTTTTAATAAAATGTGTCAATAATATATATAAAAAATGAATTAATATTCATTGGGTGATTAATAATTTTTTATAAATAAGGATAAAATAAAATAAAGCTTAAAATTATACTTTTCTAAAAAAATTATATGATATGTGTTTTTATTTTAACAAACTAAATATATCATGGTCTAAGGATTATTTTATTAAATTTTAATGGTTATAAGTATAAAAATATATATTATCACTCATTTGAGGATTATTAATTAATATGTAACAAGAATGAGAAAATATTATTTTTAGAAATTCATTTTTTTATAAAAATATTTTATAATTTAAAATAAAAATAAAAAATTTATCATTTATAATTTTAGTAAAATTAAATTGAGTAAAATTTAGTAATAATCATGAAATAGTTAGGTAAAAATGGTTATCTTATATTTTTGATAAAAAAAATAATCATGGTAAGTAATTAAATAAGTTCAAAAGTGGTAAAATGGGGTAAAATGATATGACTCAAATTTTTAATGAAAAACTAATATTAACTCATTATAGAAGTCATTTATTAAGTGTTTGAGTCAATATTATAATTCTAACTAAAAGTTCCTTAACTAACTCACATTAATCCCATGTGATTTAATCTTTACCATTTTTTAATTTATATTTTCAAGTAAATGTACCTAATTTTCACTTATAAAAGGGTCTCTCCTGCAACCACTCTAAGACACCACTAATCGTTAGTTTTATCTTGAATCTCTACCCATATTTCCACTCATAAATTCCTCTCTAATTTTTCATATTATTTAATCTCAAGAATGAGACATAAATCCTCTATTATGAGGGAATTCTTTGTGGGAAGGATAGATTCCATCAATGTAAGTAATGATTTATTCTCCATATTTTTCATTTACCTTACCATCCCTACCTTCCAAAACTCTTATCCAACACTCTAATGATTTATTATTAACATCATTAGGATTATATAAAAATTATATTATAACTATATAAAGTCATATTCTTACCCATTAATTTGTTATAAATCATTATTGGTTTGGTCATTTTTACCAATTACATTAACAATGTTATAACACCTTCACAATGAATGATTAATAAATCAAAATTATGGAAATTTTTGTTTTCCCGTATATACTATCTTCAAAGGGGGTGAATTAAATTTTAAGTAAAACCAACTAATTTTCTCACTCTTCTGTAATATTTGTAATCACCTAAGGCTGATATAATGATTTTGATAAATCAGAGTAACAACAATATATAAGTATAAAAAACTAAATGATTTGGAAGATAAGTATTAACTAGATCAATACAGTAAATAGAATTAGAACAAATCAAAATGTAACAATACAATAGATTTATGGATAACAATTTATAAACTCGTTTAGCAAAAAATATATTAAAGGATATAAATAGTTATAATCAAAGAAACTCTTCAATTTTAATCCAAATTAGTAGGAGGATTAGTATCCAAATCAAAATAAACCAAGTTCCAATACATCAAAACTTCCTCTCTCTAAAAAGATCTTATGATACAAGTCCAATCCCTAAGCTTCTTTGACAAATGTTGTTAGTAAAAAATTGTAACCCCGAGATCATCCTCAGTCACATAATCATCCATAATTCTTATCTCTATACTTATTTAAACTATAATTAAAAAAGTATAGATTTTTATCCCTAGAAAATATTCAATCATATAGGATTGGAAAAAACAATTACATTGGGAAATCATAAAAATTTTACAATAATGTCCTTATAATATGAAGCTCTATGAACACTCTAAAAACTCATACGATCACAAAGTACTCAAGCACTGATATAGTTTATAGATATTGAATTAATGTGTTAAAACAATATCTAATCCTTGAAAACTAAATCTGTATTTATAGTAATTAGCATAGAAAACTACCTAATGGTAAACTCCAAAGACTTTGGTCATATATGTCACTTTTAACAAACCTAGATTCTCTCTCAAAATCAACTGATTAAATTAGTTTTGGTGACCTGATGATGTTTCAAAGGATTATGTTTTGGAATAAACTCATATAGAACATGTGATTTAATGATTAAAACATCCCAAAAATAGAACTAACTAAACTTTAAGTAAAATTAAATCAATGAGTGTGTTGTGATTCATAAAAACAATGGATCTATAAGAATCCCCTATAATAAAATGACTCAACAAAATAGGGTAATAATTAGGAATATAAGTTGTTATTTAAATTATTTTATGAAAATATATATAAGTACTTTCATTAATAAAATACATTTTTCTAATTGATTTATTATTCATAAAAAAAGTAGAATTTATAACATTTCATTACAAACCATCACTGTATCTTCCATGAAATAATCTTAGAACTCCAAAAATATATCAAAAACATCTATTATATTATCATGAAAATTATGGATACTATAAGAATGTGATCAATAATTAAGGGTTGAAACTTCTATAATGAAGCAAACTAGGAAGAAATAGAATAATACACACTAGATAATTTATTTTTATCAATGAATGATTGATAAATGGGTAAAAATAAATTTAAATACACAATATAAAATAAAATAAATATAAATAAGGATCTTAAAAGGATTTATAATAATCCTAAATTTATAATACCTGGAGATAGAGTGCATTCGACCAAGCGAGAATCCAAAGTAATGATTCTTTGTATCAATTTCCATTATTTGAGAAATATTTCCTATTTTCACCTCTAATTATATGAAATGGTGTACTTATGTATCCCCCCTATTTGGATCACTCTTACCAATAGTCGTACTAGACCATCGTGGGACATTAGGCATGCCTTCATAAATTCTAGAGGCTTCCAACTAGCGGTGTAGGTCTAAAATGGTATAATGAGGAGACTATACCCCTTTTATTATAGTTCACAATCACAAATAAATAACCAATAATCATCCATATGTAGTATACTGAAGAATAAATAAAAATAACATATTATAATAAAGTCATATCAGAATGATTTCCCACTAGTTTTATCGTAGATATATAATAAACAAAATAAAATAAATGAAGATCGAAATAAAAATACAGGAGGATCCACAATATTCCCTGAGCCTCACCATATCCTAATATTAAAATCCCAAATGAGCAAATCCAAATCGACCATATAATCCCAATACATGTCCAAGCATGTGCCTACGATAACTAGTGAGAGTTTCTTGGGTACCCAAGTGAAATAGAGGACTGATTAGGGTGTGAGTACAAAATTCAGTAGGGCATTACCAATGTGGTCCCATACTATACCAAAAATTCAGTGATATGTGCATGTAAAATTATTAGAAAAAATAAATAATCATATATAAAAAATAAATATAAATGTCCATAATACCTTCTTTGGATAATGCTATAATATCTCTAAGCATGTAATACTGATGATTCCAACCTATAATCATCGCCTACCTAAGAGAATAAATGTATATCCCAGGGCAATCCCCAACAACCATCATTGATCCTTAGGTTTGTGACACCGATAAACCATACCTACTTTGTCTAGTTTCAAAATTTCTCTAAGCATGAGCATCACCATAAGAGGCCTATGTCCAATCTATGGGTATCCCACGGCCACATCTCCACCAATGAATAGAGGACCCTAGGGAATCACCATACATGCCTCATACTCAAGCCCTTAGGTTGAACCCTATAGTAGTACCTAGACACTCTCAGGGTTAGTCCAACATCTAATTCCACTACTAAAAATATGGCATTTATCAACTCTAGGAAATTCCATTTACAGCACAAAAAAAGCACTGTTAATCTCATCGAATATAAAGGGGGGTCCCTTTTATCAGCGCTAAAAAAGCACTGATAAAGACTCATTTTATCAGCACTAATAAAGACCCCTTTTATTAGCACTAAAGAAGCACTAATAAAAGGGGTATTTTATCACCGTTAAAAATCACTAATACATGGGTCCTTTATCAGTGCTTTTTTTAGCACTGATAAAAGTCCCCTTTTATCAGTGCTTTTTTTTATTGCTGATAAAAGTTAGAAAACATTAAAAAAATAGAAAAAATATCTGTATATTAATATATATTTATATTAACATATAGATATTTATATTAATATATATATATATATAGTTATATTAATATATATATATATATGTATATATATATATATTTGTATATTAATATATATATTTATTTATTTATATTTATATATTAATATATTTATTCATTTATTAATATATATTTATACGATTAGTTTTAAATACATTTATAAAATATTCTTTTTTGTGTATGTTTATAAATAAATAAATACATATATACAACACACACACATTTATATATTAATATTATATATTAATATGTATATACATATGTTTAGAATATATAGATAATATATATCAGTTTGTCAATACAGACGTACACGCACATAAATATATACATGTACACATTCTATAGGTATACAAATATTCATATATTTTTATTTTAAATAAAATGGATATTTGTTTTTTATTTAGATAAGGATTATATATTGAGAAATATATTTTATATGTAAATAATTTTAATTATTTATTTATAAAATTAATTTTTTATGTGTGAATATATAGAAAATTATGTATATATTGTTATATATTTGATTATAAATAACATTACATTAAGAAAAATGATAACAAGCCCTGAAAACCTGAAAAATAGGTAAAAAATGGAGAAACCCTCAAAACCCGTAAATACAATCAGAAAGTCAAATTAACCCTAAACTCATGGTAATGACGAAAACTTCTGATATGATAGAATGTTCCATCTATGTGGGAAGTCAAATAAATAATAATAAAATTATATTTGATATGATAGGTGGTGGAGGCTAAATAGATAGGCATATCATAAGTTATAGTTGTTTGAAAAAATAGTTGATAGGATAAAAGTGCTAGAAATAGGGGCTTGAAAAAACCTAACAAACCGCAGATTCATTGATATGAGTATAACTTCTTCTTTAGGTGTCCATTTAATCTTCGTGACCATTCAAACTGAATATCATGGAATTAAATATGATATAATAGGTGGCGAAGGCCAAACAGATATACGAATCGGGAGTTATTACCGTTTTAAGAAAACTTTAACAGGGCACCAGACACAGAAATGGAGTTTTGGAGGACTTATGATGGTTTTTTGTAGTTTTAGGATCCATTACATGACTAAAAATTATCTCTCTATGTAGATCTCTTCACTTACTTCGATTTGATATGTGGTAGAGCCCAAACGGACACCCAAAGCGAAAGTTATGGTCGTTTGAAGTTGGAGTTTTTTAGAGTGGTATAACTGATATATCTTCTTTTTATTTGATCTTCTCAAATTTTCAATGGGACTTAGTCCTCTCTCATCGCAAAATATTCGATTTTACTAGTCTCGGTGCTCAAACAGACACCCAGAGCAGAAGTTATGGCTATTTTAGTAAGTTATGGGTTTCTTAGGTTGCGGAGGGTTGGTCAATTTCAAACAATAATAACTTCTTATCCGGTTATTTTTTTATCTACAACATATCAAATCAAATATTAATAAAATATATACACTCTGTTGACCACTATAACCCCTTCTCGCATTCTTCAAGGCCAAAAAAGGCCCATAATTCCTTCCAACGGTCATAAGTTTTGCTCCAGCTATCCGTTTTGCCATAACTTATGCTCCGGGTGTCCATTTTGACTCTACCACATATCAAATTGATCAAATAAATATTTAAAAAAATATACATTATATTTATATCAATATAAATATACTTATATATCAATATATTATTTTTTATGAAATATTTTTTTTTTGAAATATACACTTTATCAACACTAGAAAAAAAACATTGATAAAGCCCCCCTTTATTAGTGCTACTAAAAAAGTGTTTTTAAAGGGGGGCCCTTTAACATCGCTAAAAAAATTGCTGATAAAGGGGTACTTTTAATAACACTTTTTTAGCACTGTTAAAAGTACCCTTTATCTGTTCTTTTTTTAGCGTTGTTAAAGGGTGGCGCTACAGAAACCCAATTTTGTGGTAGTGTTTCTATGAGGGGGAGGTCCTAGGATATCCTAAAGATCTAGGAATGAATATTTTATGGTCAACCTAGGAAATCAAATAAAATACCCTCCTAGATATCATATTCACTCACTCGTGAATCCACATTACTTGAATCTTTAGTCGATATATATCATGTGAATCTACCCAATTCTAGGGGGTATCCTAGGAATTAATTGGGGGGATCCAATTGTCACCCTCAGTATGTCCAACATCAATGCTCAGGGATATATTCCCACCCATTACTTTAGACCTCCATTAAAATTCTGAGGATCCCAAGAATTCATAGTGGTTTAATGGTATCGCCATTCAAATCACGAATGCCCCAGGCATTCATCATGGTCTCACTATATTAAAGGAATCCCGAGAATCAAAGGAATTCATATATGCATTTTATCACCATCTCTGATGTTGTATTCTAAGAACCATATCTAAGGATCTAATGTTTTGTAAAACATATAATCTATATGTTAGTACAACTAGGAATCCACCCCCAATTTACTATGATACTAGATCCCATACATTTTGGGAATCCCATGGTCTCATCCATTGAGGGCCAGTGTCATTCCCCAGAATTGAGTCGGGAAAAATACATATCCTACCTCACCATTCACACCATTAACATAATTTAAAAATAAATAAAAAAACATAATTAAATAAATGACATGATGTACCTTTAATGAAATGGTGGATGATGGTAGGATGATGTTGTGTCGAGTAATCCTCTCCTTAGGTTACATTAAATCCCTATTGAAAATAAAAGATTTCACCATTTTTCAGTGAAATCACCATAAAATCCATAAACTAAACCAATTTCAAATCATTGTGAAAGAGGGATAAGGTGTAATGAAAGAATTATATGATCTCATACCCTGATGCAGAGAAGAAAATTCAAAACAACACTTCCTCAAATCAAAGGGAAGAAAAAATGGGGAGGGGAGAAGACCCTCTAGCCATGCGCACATCAAGGGAGGAGGATATGGGTTTCCCCCTTCTAAAAATAGGTGGGGTGGTAATTTAACTCTTTTAAAATCCCATAGCATGGTTGGTGGAATTTGGTATTATCACTTACTATTACCAAACACCACCAGCAAGCTTGTGGGTCCAACCGGCTGGCCAGTGGTTTGTTGTAGTTTTGGCTACAACATCCACCTAGGCCCCTTCTATGGCTCCTTTGAGCCCTCAATACACCTCCTGAACTCCATTACTCATCCAAATTCATTCGTGTATAGTATCCAAGACATTAAAATTCCATTCTGAATCATGGTTCTCAAAACAACCTATCTTCCAAACTCAAAAAATTAAATTCCTCTTGAATTCCGAATACCTATACTAGAATAAGGTATTACAAACTCCCCAATATAGAACTTCATATCCTCGAGAATCCGTATCTATAATTATATCATTAATCATAGCCTATTCAGGCCTCCAATTCTTTACCAACCCGCTATATTTTTCTCATAAACACCAAAAAAAGATCTTATTGCTCAATTTCAAAACCACATAGATCCATTTACTATAACACGATCCACTACTCATAACTATCAAAAAAACACAAAGGTTATTCCTAGTTTCACCTCTCTACCCCTAGGTGAAATCACACCAATTTCTAATCAATAATTCAACTATTGGAAAACCCTGCTATATGACCCAAATCATTATGACCAATTCTTCTCTATGGTTCTCCCCACTATTAGAATTTCCTATCAAACACAATTCTAGTGGTCCACCAACCCATTAGAAATGGTTTTTGACACACCACACCTACTTTCACACAAAAAAATAGTTAAACGCCAGCAACATATCCTCATTTACAATCTCAAATGAATCCAATGAGTTTTAAATTTCTAATGAATATAGTAGAATAAGTTTTATTTTCATTGAAATTCCTCATCCAAAACCCAAAACATGCCCAGTGTATCCAAAATTATCAACCCAATGTGGTCTATGACTCATCACATATAGTTACATGAAAATCCACCAATCACCCCCCCACTAGCTGACCTTCCTCAAAAAATTTCCACTACACTAGTCGTCACATTCCTAATTTACTTGATCCTGATACCACTGTGTTTGGAGGCAACCAAAAGTGTCCCAATACATTCACTATAGTCCAAAACCAAATCCTAGTGTGATTACATGGTTTATTCATAATTCATCCAAAACTTTCATCATTCTCTTCCATACCATGAGAAATTACATGTCTTAAACCTGATTAATCTATGATCATATCTGTTTATCCCATGCTTAAGACTGATGCCCGGACTCCATCTAGTATCACAACCAAATTAAACTATAGCATTCTCCAAGGAATTCAGATAATTTAGATTCATTTTCATATTATAATTATAATTCCAAAATGATCATTCCATGACTGATTCTAAAAAATTATGACCCTTCTCGCATGAGGTTCATTACACCTATAGATAATATCATGCTCCCTATCATGGGAATGTCCTCATCATCATACTACTGAACCAATTTCCCAATCATTTTGGACCAAACACCATCCATCAATAAACATAAAAACTATTGTGTATAATCTTGTTCATAATCGAGAGCCAAGACAAAAAATAATTTACTATCCATTCTTGACGCGTATAAATTTCACACATGGCCTCCGTTGAAATTCATCTGAAACAAGGGTCACCACCCCCAATGAATAGTGGTTCACTCACTACCATGCAGCTTCACTCAGGCCCCACCCAATGGGAACAACCTCATCAGGTTCATCAATAATCATATGCTTTTCATTCCTCCCAAACCATGTTCATTGAGTTATCAGGCTACTAGGACCACAAGAAAACCACTAAGCCTCATCAGCCTTCAGCCCACTCACGGTCATCACTGATTCATATCCTAAAGGCACTACATATGACCAGAATGCATTGCATAAACCTATTTAAACATAATGGGTGTACACTCCCATACCACTCGACCGTTAAACACCAACTCATGATTTTGTGAGTTTCATGGCATCCAGACTAGTCTCACAAGCCTAATTCAATGGTTGTCTATGGCTCCTACATGTCAGTTTCACCCATCTAAAATCATTAAAAATTTTCTCATACAAAAATGGGATTGGAAACCCACTAATTTTAAATATAATCATTTATAACTATAGATGATTCCCCTACCACACATCATCTTCATCCAGCTAGGATCACCATATGTACTCCTCTTTAAAATTGGGAACCTTCCTATTCCACAACTGACCACATTCATAGTCATCATTCGGTGCCTACTAGGTTATGAGAATTCACCCACACTCTCACCATAAACTAAAATTCATCCCATGTCAATAGGGTCAAGCACCCTATAATGAACCAACCAAAGACATTTGTCCATCGGATTCCAAATTCGTCCCACCACATACCCCTGAGGAGCATCCTCGATCCACTCGGACTAACAACAAGAATCAAGGGTATCAAACAAAAATGTTGGGGATGGTTTTACCCTCAAAACCCCAAAGTAAAACATCTAAATAAGGAATAATAATAAAGAAACAAAATACATTCCAAGAGACATCTCATATAAACAATAATTTAATAAAATATTACAAAACTATAGTAAAATCTAAATAAAAAAAGGAAGTCAAAACAAATTGATACAAAACTCAAGCCAACCAGTTTCATGAAACCCAAGTAACCACCAAGATCTGAACAACCACCCACTTCCCAAGTAATATGGAAAGGGATCCAATTTAAATATAAACCTAAAGAAACTTATATAGGATATAAAGACTATATACCCACCAACATGACTATATAGAGTGTGAGCTGAATCAAGTAGGATACCCCCATGATTCCATTGCATTCCCTTTATAAAAGAAACCAAGTTTACGAGTTTATAAATAATTTATTATTCATATTTACTTTACATAATATAATATGAAAAAACATGATTCATGTACTTTTCCAAAGCATAGCATTTACAAAACACTCCATAAAGAGGTTTTACCAAAAACCATTCTATTTAAAATTTATAACCATTTCCCTTTCAAAACAACACACTTATGAAAAATAAACCCACAAATTGTTTACAACATTTCAAAAGAATGACAAACAAGAATTCCATTTTGAAAACCATTTTCAAAATTTTCCTTTAAAAAATACACAAACCCAACTCATGTTCAAGTAAGGAAACAAGGGAAATAACAATTGAGAACAACCATGGAAGGTCAAATAACAACATCATGACTAAACCATAAAGTAGATAAACACATCAACAAAATCTATCCAATAAAAAAGAAACTCTCATGAAAATATATAAAATAAAAGTCATAAAACGACATAAATATCATGAGGCAACACCATATGTACTATTAGGACAAAATAAGACATAAAATAAAAGTGGACCTAACTTCTAAAATGTAATACAGTCGTACACAACCATAAACTAAGTCACTCTAAACTAGTCTCATCAGCGACAACCCAAAATCCAGTTTATGAATCTTAACTAGGGGTGACTTGCTAGTTTTTAATATCAATAATCCATATAGACGTCCCACTACTTCCCACCTAGTAACCTTGGTCACCTCATGGAATAATAAATGGAGGTGGTCCATGTATAAATAATATAATCATGCGATAATAACAAACCCCATGGGATAACACCACAATCACATCCTTCTCCCCTCACATGTAGCCTAAAATGACCCCCATCCCATAAGCACACCATGAATAACATAAAAATTTCCATCACATGTATAACCTAAAATAATATCAACAAACAAGGGGTTCAACAAGGGAATAAGAAACATCAATTTACAAGTTCCATATATGCCTTTTCTTATCACATATAGCATATAAATTAAGAAATCCCTTTTAAAAAAACATTTGGGATCCAAACACCATTTGGAATAAAAAAATTATTATCAATAATCACAAACAACTACCAAGGGAAATTCCAATTCACTTTATAATACTACACCACAACTTTTAGAATTAAGAAAACCCCTTAAACCAAAAAGGGGACTCACTTTGAAGATCACATTTGGATTGAAACCCTATAAACAAGTTTTTTATCAATGGAAAACATCATTTTAATTTTATCAAACATGTAGAATGCATAAAATTCCATTTTACATCAAAGTACCATTTAAACATGAAATTTAAACTAACTAAATCACATGAAAACCAAGTGAATTTATAAAAAACATTCATAAATAAAACCTAGATAATCTATATCACATTTTTCTAGGTTGAAAATTAATTTACAAAGCCATTAACTCGTGGAAATATTAAATAAAAGGAAAATTAAATGGAAACACCTACCTCATGTGGTGGAATCATGTCACCTTCAACAAAATAAAATGGATAGGAAGTAAAATCCCAATTTTATGACAACCCTGGGTGTTAAAATTGTCCAAGAATAACCACTAGGCTTATATAATAAGAGTAAAATAGAAGAAACCCCAAGAAAAAAAGAAAAGGATCCCTAACCTTTCAAACCAAGTGAAGAATCACTAAGGAACCACTCCAACATCTACTTAGAGGAGCTTTAGAGAGGGGGAGTGATCTATGGAATTCAATTATATATAGGTAAATGAATTGGGGAATCCAAGGTCAGAAAAAAAAATTAAAAAAGAACCAAAATGATGATAATAACCCTCTTCTAGTGGGTTTCATAGTTTACTCGTATGGTTAAACAAACATATAGTAACCATGCAGATCACCTCTATCAAGAGCTACATGGTTTGAACACTTAATCTATATGATTAGTTTAACTATGAACCTTAAACATAAAACATGGAAAAAGTCCCCAAAATTTTACCTTTTCACCCCAAAATCACCTATAACTTTAGGGGATAAACTATCCAACAAATACCCCCATATAAAAGTGACACTAAAGGGTCACAAACTTCCCCACCATACCACTTTCTTCCCCTAGAAAGTCTGGATTCAAGATGAAAGTAAAAAATAACAAGTCAAACCCTACTCTTTATAACCAAAGTTGATTTGGATGATGAACCATGATATGGGTTCCTAGGAATAAACTCTCAAGAAATAATGAGTTCTATAAACCTAACTACAAAATACACAAAGGTGTTGAGTCTCCATGAAAAAAAACCACGCTCACTTGAACAAAACACAAAATAAATAGAGATGGGTTATGGGTATCCACACCAATTATAAATCTCCTAAATGATGTAACAAAAGAGAACACTATAAAAATCCCTCCACTATTGGGAAATATCTCAAAAATATCCAAATAACTCTTAATAAAAAACCTCACTTCCTCAAAAGAAAACCAACCTCAAACAACTCAACACCCACAAGGTCAGTCCATCAACAAGATTAATACTCACCTCCATAAGAGATAAATTTCATGGAATTCCACAAAGATAAATGAAAAGGGATATTTACCTCGATCTCCATACTATATGGGTAAACTAGGTCCTAAAGATAGAATACCATCCCATGGATAACACCACAAAAACTAGCATCATCAAGTACTGTAAGGTATAAAGACACAATAATCCTAATTACCCAAGTACCAACTAAAAATCCTCTTACACCCACATCATCAATTAATTGACCATAAAATAGGTTAAGTAATAATAAAACATAGGAGGCTTTAAATGAAGACATCCAAAAAATGAGGAATGCACCTAAGATCAATACCTAAGGAGTCCCTCAAGTCAAAAGGTAAGTACACAAACCACATGAATTAAAAATCTATAAAACACATAATAATTTCAAAAAAAATTCTAATTTTGTTTAAATAAATGAACCCTTGAAATCACCTTTCTCGGGCTCAACCCGTTTTAAAAAACCCCAAAAGAGGGCCATTTCCCAAAATAAAACACATAACTAACTAAAATTCATTTTGGCCTCTTTCAAACATTTTCCATAAAATAGGTCAAGGAATGACACATTTATTTTCGAAAAACACATTCCAAATAATTTCCAAAATCCAATTTGAAATTTAGTTAAAACAACACTCACCCATTATATTTTGAAAAATACTAAAATTTCCACCTTTCAATGGTTTATGACCAACTTTATACCATTCTTTCAAAACCAATATCTTCAAATACATTTTTAAAAACATATTCCAAATGTGTTTTTACAATACTAAAGATGTAAAATTTAAAAAAACAAATAATTTTCTTTAAAACCCTTAACGAGATTAAAAACCCCTTTAAAGTTTCACAACATGACCCAACTAAGGTTGAAACATTTAAAGTGTTTTACTCTTTTTAAAACACTTTTCCAATAAATTATAAAACACTCAGTACTTTAAATCACCAATTTAATCACCCAAAAAAACATTTTGATGTTGGAAACCACAAATCCCATTTCATTTAAGGGCCTAAATAAGGTTAAAATAAACTTTAAAAGCCACATCCAATTTTAATTAATATTTTAAAATTTATCCCTATGTATCATCTCAAGTATCACTTGAAATTCTAAGTGAAACCCATATTTCAAGAAAACTAATTCACTATGAAAACATTTAAAAACCAAACCTCACAACACGTAAAGGTTAAACTTTAACACTAGATAATTTTAAAACTAATGATCACTCAAGACATAACATCTAGATTATAGGATAACTAAACCCTAGGAACAAAACCATTAAAATAGAACCCCTAGTACAACACTCTCTCTTACAAAAAGACTTTTCCAAGAGGCACTTATCATAAAATCATACATAATACCAACCACCTATGATCCTAAAAAAAATAAGTGGTCTCATAGACAAGTGGACTAAACAAAACAACCATTTAAAAACATCATTTGGAAAAAAAACTACTTTGAAAATACCATTTTAAAGTTAAACGATTTTTCACCACTCTTTTCTCAAACTTCAACCCAATACTGATACCCACTGGCATCAAAAGTCATTTAATTCAATTTTCATCCCCTTATTTTCCAAAAAAATTACATAAATTTTATTAAAAAGGTAAAATAAACTCTCCTTTTCAAAAAAAATCAAAACTCTTATTTGAAATTAACCATATCAAGGGAAACACATTCATAAAACAATTCTTCAAATGACCAATTTAAGAATTAAAGTGTTTCAAAAAATTATGTTTTTTTAACTAAAATGATTTTTCAACCAAAATATTTTCCTTAGATCGGTTCAAAAATAAATCACACTTATTTTTCAAACCACCATGAGATGTTTTCAAAAAAAATCCACTTTGAAAACAAAATTTCTATTTTGAAAAACAAATTACCCAAGGGGAAAAAAACTAAACAACTCAAATAAAACCACATTCATTGCATCAATTTTTATAAAATCCCGATTAAAACTCACCTATAGGATGTTATGATAATTGAATAATCCATTTGTGTCAATCCATGAATAGAGTTACAAGACAATAATTCTAGAGGTTAAATTTCACTGTACACAATTTGGCCGCACGGCATGGTAAACCGTGCGCCCACTATGAAACAGACACTATCATGGTTGCAGAACCATGTCACATGGGAACCACATGGTTTACCATACCATACATTCTAACCATGTGACCCTAATCTATTCACCATTTTAACCTTCAAAACCCAAACTGGCCACTGAATTCACTAGTACACACAATGAGGGTCAAATAATTGTCTCAACACATCTAAAATCCATCAAAATATCCAAATTCAAACTCAAGATCAAGACTCAGGCTTGATACACCCATGGAAAGTTGAGATTCAGTGCGATAAAGATCTATATAGGCCCTTTCCCACATATTATACCTAATACTTGATGGTTATAATAGTCTCCAGACTACCAAGACACACTCCAAATAACAAAGATATTTCCTTTGATTCCATTTTTTAATGAACCAACCTGGGAAATCCATCCATCGGATTCCCAAGATGGACCTCCACATACCCGAGGAGTATCCTTAATCCCCCCAGGATAAAAAAAAGCATCAAGGGTATCAAGAATAATTGTTGGGGAAAGATTCACCCTCAAAAATTCAAATAGAAACATTTTAACACATGATAACAATAAAGAAAAAATACATGAAAAGTGATATATCATATAAATAAGAATTTAATACATGATTACAAAACTATAGTGGAAGAAAAAAAATAAAAGCAAGACCAAAGAAACCTATACAAAACTTGTTCCAACTAGTTATATGAAACTAAATGTCCTATAACCATCTCTATGTGACGCCCATGTTACCACCAAGATCCCATCAACCACTTACTTACCAAGGAAGATGGATTTGGATCCAACCTTAAATCCAAACCTGAAGAAACATTCACATGAAATGAAGACTAAACACCCACCATCATGAGTGTTTAGGTTGTGATCCAAAGATAGTCAGATACCACCATGAGTCCATTTCATTCCTTTTATAAAAGAAACTAATTTCTTTAGTTTATAAATAATGTATAAAAATATTTTTTTGATTTTGCTTTAAATAATACAGGATGAAACAAAACATGAGTGAAGAACATTCCCAAAGAACAATATTGAAAAAACACACAATAAAAAGGTTTTACCAAAAACCATGCCATTTTAAAATGATAACCATTTCTCTTTCAAAATGCCACACTTTTTAAAAATAAACCCACACATGGTTTAAAAAAATTCAAAATCATTCCAACCATGAATGGTACTTTGAAACCAATTCTCCCCTTTTTCCTTTAGAAACTACACACACCAAAATAAAGGTCGAGAAAAGAAAACAAGGTAAACTACAATAAAGAAAAAACCTAGAAGTTCATATATAATACCAATAAATGGATGAAATTAAACTATCCCAAAACATGACTAAATCATGAAGGAGATGAACACATCAAGAAAGTTTATCCATGCAATAATCAAATCATATGACAATATATAAAACAAAAGGCATAACATTGGATACTGGAAAGGAAAATATTTTCAATTGTTTTACTTTTCATTTTAATTTGTTTTAATCCCACTAAAGTGTTATTTTAAGGTAAATTGCCACATTTTATGGTTTTAGTAGCATTTTTAGCTTAATACTAAAAATGACATATTTTTTTATTTTAATTATTTTAATTTATTTATTTATTTCATCCATAACATTTTATAAACTGATCCAAATTGTGAAATACATTTTATTTAGGATTAAATGAATCTTAGGATTCATTTAATTATTCCTTCCAAAGCTCAATCCATTATTTGAAATCCTAAAAATAGCTCACAAGTCAGACCTCGAAATCAGTGCACGTGTCAGGAGATTTTTTAATATGGTCCCATATGTCATAAATGGATTTTCCAAATGATCTAAAATTAAACATGGAGAAATATAAAATCTGTATAAATAACTTTTATTACTATGCAAATGCATTATTCTTATTTTTTCAAGTCTATAAATGCATGGGAATTCAGAGATGTGGAATATGAAGAGTATTTATGTCTAGAATAAATATCCAAATTAAATTGGCTATAACTCTCTCCAAATTTTTCTAATAAATATTACATTATATAGGTTAACATAGGAGATATAGGGGAATAATTTTAAATAAGAAAACATGTTCCAATTCAGTTATTAATGATTTCTCATGTGCATACAATTTAAGAGGAAAAAATTTGTAGCAAAAATTTATCTCCCCTCTTTCTATAAAAATGTGTTTCCTATTTATTTCCAAGGATCATTCACTACACTAAATATTTGGATCAATCTATTATGTATTATAGTATCATGTTTTCTTTTATTTCTATTCTATAATTTTATTCCATGTTTTAATTTTAGAGTTCTCATTTCTCTCTTATTCAATATCTCTTTCATTTTATCTCATTATTTTCTTATTCATTGTGAACTCTTAAGCTCATGATCATGAGTTGTTAACCTATGGAAGTTCCTAAAATAGTAATCCAGTGATAAAACCAATTAATTTAACATTCATGCTTAATGTTTCTTATTTTATTATATTTATTACAAGGGGTATCTTAGTGGGAAAGGCACCTCTATATCTCCACTTTATGCCCGAGGTTTAGCTTTCAATTCTAAAATATTATCCCTCAGTCGAGGAATAGATGTGCGATATCTTGATGGTCATTGAGTGCACTGTATATTCACAGCCATATAAATAAGGGTGTGTTCACATATATTATTTGGTGTTATCATTAATTAAATTTCAAACTAATAATAAGACAATAAAGGTTTAATCTAGGTGATTCTCTTAGGAATATCTCCTTTCATTCTAACTTCATTATTTTTTGATTCATTGGGTTTTCATTTCATATGCATATTTAATTTTAGTATTGAATTATCAATTCTTAAACCAATTTTATTTTAGTTTTATATCATAAATAATATATATATATATATATATATATATATATATATATTGAATTATAAATATTAATTGATTGACCATAAAAGCTCCTCAAGAGAACGACTTATGTCAACCCATGTACTACACTTAGTTAAAATATTATGAGAGTGTTCATGGCAATGCTTCATCAAATTGGTGTTTTTTTGGGTATCCAAGTGTTCTTCACTCACTATTTTTATTAACATTTTTTAAATTATTTTCTTTTCTTTCATTTGAACAAAAAACTAAAAAAATATATTTGTTCATGATGTATTTCAATTCCAATTATTATGCATGGAATAACTAATATCAGGTGAAAAAAGAATTTCACAATGATCTTTATGTTTTCCTGTAAAGTATTAGTATTGCAATTCAAAACCTGGAGAGAAAAATATAGTAGGTAGATGGATATGTTTATGCATGGTAAGAGTAACTTGAACCTAAACCTGCACCAGAACCAAAACAAGTTATAGAAGAGATTTCACCAATTATTGTTTATGTTAATGAACCTAAGGTTGTTGAGAATGAGCTACTAAAGGAATTAATAACATAATCCCACACTCAACCATTTCTCTATTAGGTCCTTGAAGAACACATGTAAGCTAATGTTTGGATGGTTCACCTGTAATATAGATAGGAATAATTTTTAAAAAGACAAATATTTCCAATTCCTCCATTTAATGTTTCAAACGCACAAAAACTTTCAAAGTATCTTTTTTGAGATAATTTTTGACCCCCTATCTATAAAAAAAGTGTTTCTTGTTAATTTTAAGGGGTTGGAAACATGGGGTTAACATTTTTTCCATAATAAATAGATTTATAGTATTTAAATTATTATATTATTAGTTTTCTTTTAATATATTAGACCTATTATTCATATCTCTATTCTTCTATTTTTACTTTTATGTGTTTCTCCCAATGTGTTCTCTTCTAACTTCATGAGAATAGGGAACTGACCTCAGAGTTTTTTTAAGGGATAGAATAGTGGTAGATTGAGTTTAATTGCACATAAATTCCAAGCTCTATTTAATTCTAAGAATTTTGGTGATGGATAAATTGATTGTGGTGTATGATTTCCCAGTTTTCTCTACCTTCAACTTTATCTTCTCATTCATTATTTATCTTTCTCGGCACTATCTAAGTCATTCACATGATAGAGTATGTATTGGGTAGATATGGCCAAAAAATATATCTCTTAGCTATATTTAGGAAGAGTGTTTCCCTACATGCAGAGACCTAAGTGTTAGGGTAATAACAATTCAAATGATAGGTTTCAGTGTGACAAATCATGATCACTATATTGAATTGAGTATCGAGAATATTTTTGTGAATAATGATATAAATAATTATGATCTCATGAGAAATAATTTCTTCATTATTTGTTTCTAACTTCATTTTTTCCACATTTCATTTATATATATATATATATATATTAATATTTTGTGCATACTTCAAACTCATACAATTTATATTATTTAGTTTTATATTAGTTAGAATATAAATAGTGACAATAGAAATTTGATGTTGTGTAATCTATCTCCCTAAGACTGACCCTATGTTTTCACTCTATTGCATGCTTAGGTTAATAAAATATTGATCAAGGATCCTTGAAAACCTATATGCATCAGATTCATATCATGAGGAAAAACTTTATGTACTATTACGATAACATAAGACATGAATGAAAAGTGGACCTAACTACTAGCAAGTAATATAGCCACACATAACTTTCAACTGAGTCACTCTCAACTATCCTCATCATAAACAACCCATTAGCCATTGTGTGACTCTCAACTTGGGATGAATATATAGTGTGTAATCTCAACTAGTCATATTAATTTACCACTACTTCTTACCTAGTAACCTTAGTCTCCCCATTTAATAATAAACATAGGTGGGAAATAAAAAAACATTATCATCACATAGAAATAATAAGACCCATGGGATAACACCATAATCACATCCTTCCTACCTCACACATCTCTTAAAATGAGCACCAACCCATAATCACACCATGAATCACATCACAACATCCATCACATGGATAACATAAACATCATCAACAAACAAGGGGGATTAACAAGGGAAAAACAACATCACTTCACAAGTGTCAACTGGGCATTCTCTGATCACATATAACATATATATTTGGAAATAAATTTTAAAAAACATTTGGAATACAAACACTATTCAAAAAGAAAACATGATTGTCAATAATCACAATGAACTACCAAAGTAAAATCCAGTTCACTCCACCCATTTTAGAATCAATAAAACCCCTTTAACCAAAAAAGGGACTCACTTTGAAAATTAAAATTGGATTAAGACCATATGAACAAGAGTTTTTATCTATGAAAACCATATTTTGAATTTTTTAAAATATATAGAATAAGTAAAATTCCATTTTACATCAAACTCCCATTTAAACATGAAATTCCAACTAATAAGTCACATGAAAAGCAAGAGAAATTATATAAAACTTTCATAGATCAAACCTAGATAACCTATATCATAATTATCTAGTTTGAAAATGAATTTAGAAATAAAATCACTCATAAAACTCTTAAATAAAATATCAATGAAATGGAAACACCTAACTCATGTGTTGAAATCATGTTACCTTCAATGAAATCCACTAGATTAGGTCTCAAATGGGGAATCAAAACCCCTAGGAAAAAATATCAATTTTAAGAAAACCCTAGGTATGAAAATTTTCCAATCATGACCACTAGGTTTATATAAGAATAGTAAATTTTAAGAAACCCCCTTAAGAAGAGTATATAAACCATAATCTTTAAAACTTGGTGAAGAATCAACAAAAAATCACTTTAAATTCCACTTAGAGGATATTTAGAGAGGGAGAGAGCTCTGTGGGGGTGCCTAGGTTAGGAGAAATGAAGTGCGGAACCCAAGGGAAGAAACCCCAAGTAAAAAATACCTAAAAGGAAAAAAATATCCCTCTTCTGGTGGGTTTCATGGTTTACTCGCATGGTTAAACAAACTGTGTGGTAACCATGAAGATCACCACTATCAAGAGCTACATGGTCTTTACATTTAGGTTGCATGATTAGTTTAAACATGCACCTTAATCATGCATCCTAGAAAAAGTACCCAAACTTTTATCTTTTTAGCTCAGAAAACCTATAACTTAAGGGGATAAACTATCCAAAATATAACCCCGCATAAAAGTGAAATTAGGGGTGTCACACAACCATGCGGTCCTACCCTTCAAATCCAGTCTTCATGCAAAGGAAGAATAACTCAAGGTGCTTGACCCCATAAAAACCACGTCATAGTCATAACTCCACCATAGACTCAGTAGAACCACCCATGAATCAATCTAAAAAGTTGGAACATACTCATTCCTTCCATCCTTAAGGAACTTACCATCCAGGGATAACCATCCTATTGAGTTACCCTCCATTATAACTATACACAAACCCACTAAGGTTGAAGTTAAATCTAAAGGTCTCTAGGTATCTCACCTAGTCCAATAAGACAAGTCTCTCAAAAGGTCATATATCATAGGAAACACCTCTATGTTCCCATATCAGCCATCACATAGAAAATCACATGTCAATTATCCACTCTAGGGTCCTCATATACATATAACCAACATCACATACCAAAACTATCATCCCATCAGGAACTATTCTCACTGAGAATCCACCTATGGGACTTCTCCCTTGAGAATTCCAAACTCACCTACCATCATTTGAATGAAAATGACATCACTATAATGATAAATTTCAATTATTCATAAACATGAGGTTCAATTAGATATAATTTCAGTCCAATTTATAGGGGGAAACACCATATAGGTTGTTATTGGAACTTTAAATAATCAAACATTGGGTACCCACCATCTCTAAACATATATATATAAGACTTATCCCTTGAGTATTTGGACACATCACATAGGATAACTGAACCATTAAAATAAACACCCACAAGGGGTTTATCAGTAAGGAATAAAATGAATGAACTGGCTTACTAGGGTCACCAAATGACCCTAGAACTGAGGGATTAGATCCTCGCCTCCACTATTAATCATCCCAACATATGATATACATGACATGTCATCAAAATAAGATACATACATGTTGGTACATATAAGTATAATTCCACTAATTAATTATATGGGAAAATTTTGTATGACTGATTATTGACACCTTAAAAACATGATCCTCTATGATTAATAACATAAATCACACTAGCATGTCTATATGTCATGTAAATCCATATGAACCTAGAATGGTGCATGAGATGCCTCTTTCCACTATAGTCCAAGATTCAAATACATAATAAATAATAATCATAAATCAAGACATCATATGCATCACAAAATGTTCAATCACAAATAACCTTGAAAACTCAAACCAAGAATAACAATCCAGATCCCCTAGTAAATTAGACTTTGAATCAAAATAGATTTTTATGATGCACCATCTCAATATCCATCACATGTTCTGATTCATTTATTTATCTCTTGGATACCATATACAAAATAGTAAAACAAAATAAAAAAGATCTCTTTGATGAAATTTTGTAATGCACTATCCCATCCCACTCTGATGAGTAGCTAGATTGGACCACTGTGTAACCTTAGGCATGACTCTTTGTATGCCAGATGCTACCGACTAGCAGCATGGGTCTATGATGGTACCATGAGGAGACTATACCCCCTATATTAGAGTGTAAAGTCATAAATAAATAACCAAAAATCATCCATACATAGTACATAGAAGAATAAATAAACTGAACATGCTATAATAAAATGGGATACAATCATATAGGATTGATTTCCCACTAGGATGATCACATATACAAAATAAACAAAATAATATAAATTAATACATAAATAGAAATATGGGATGCTATATTATATTCCCCAAGAATCACCTTATCCTAATCTCATAATCCTATATGAGTTGTCCCATCCCAACCACACAATCCCGATCCTCCGGACAACCTATTCCTACACCAACTAGTGATAGTTTCTTGGGTACCCAAGTAAAATGGTGGACTGGGTAGGGTATGAGTAAAAAACTAAGTAGGGTACCACTAATTTCATCCCATAATATACCATCAATTTAATTATTTGGGAATGTAATATTCTTATAATAAATTAATAATATAATAAAAAAAATTTACAGCCATCCAAAATACATTCTTAGACTAGTGCTGAAATGTATATGATCATGTCATGTTGAATGTGCCAACCACAGTATCGCCACCACCCCAAGGGCATATATAAATAACTCATTATAATCCCAAAAACCATCATTTATCCTCAGGTTGTGACCTTGATTTATCATACCTACTTCGATCAGTGTTGGAATGTCTCTGAGCATGAGCATCACCCAAGGGGTCCTCTTTCCTCACTATGAGGATCCTATTCCCACACCTCCACCGATGTGTAGCATGTCTTAGGCATCACTAGGAATAAATCATCCACATTCCCTTAAGATGAACCCCATGGTAGTACCTAGTCATTCTCATGGTGAGGACAACTTCTAATTCTTAGGAGGGGGAAGTCATAGTCTATCATATATCTCTAGGCATGGTGAACAAATAAATTTAATGGCATACCCTCCTAGATCCCACAGTCCCTCACCCGATCATCCACATCATGAATCTACTCATCTAATTCATATTTGGTGCATCAAATCAATCCTACGGGGTATCCTAGGCATCGATTAAGGGGATCCAATAGTCACCCTCGAGATATACAATAAATTTTCTTGGGGGATATATGTAATGTCCCCTAATCTAGCAATCTATAACTTGGTCAGAAATGGTTAGTTATGAGACCTAAAGAGTACCTCCCCATACACCAAAGGCTGCCAAATAGTATCATGGGTGTAAAGTGTATAGTATAGATACTATACCCCCTACAATGAAGTTTCATAGAAGTATAATCAAATCATAATAAGTGAAAAAATAATCAAAGTATACACAAAGAGAAATACAAAGATTAAATATAATTTAATTATCCAATAAATAGTAAAGGAATAATGAAATGAAATGCTGGAATGTAACAAAATTACATGCTAGAAAAATACATGAAAAATAATAACCGACTCAAATAAAAGACTCAAAGTCTTGAGTCCCTAACCCCATGTTGGTCCCACCTCCAAACATCATCCCAACCATAAACAAGAAATCAACTACAGGGTCCTTTTTCCTTGTCCAAACCTACATCCACATAATATTCTTAGGTTACAAAAAGTGTCTCGAATAAGGTGTGAGTATAAATAAGTAGGTTGAAACCACTGTGTTTAAACTAACCTATCTGATAAGAAGTGTATGAAATAATCCTATAAGAAGTTGTATTAATTAATTCAACAATTAATAAAATAAAACCATAACCTTCTTCGGTTGTAACACCCCGATATTTTTTGAGATAGATTATTTTTAATTTAATTTATGTCTTGTGTTTTAAATTACACCAAGATTATATTATGCTATACACAACATCGTATTACCTTGTAGTATACGCAGCACTATACTTTGCTTGTGTTACACACAATTTCAAGTTTGTTTGATAGAATTCATTTCACAAAACACTGAGTACAGATTTTATTCAATGTATAAAAGAAATATGTTTGGATTATGTTATATGGAGCACCAAAGTAAGATTTCACTAAATTAAACACTGACTTGGCTTTCATTACACGCAAGAGTGACCTTCCTAGATATCTTGCGTTGTACGCAATACCAAGTTTCACTAAACAACGATATATTATTAAAATATTAATATTTAATGGGATATAAACTAGATGTTATGAATATTATTAACCACATTTTGAATTTAATATAACTTTAACATTCATATTATGTATTTTATAGACACTATATAAGAAAAAATTAATTTTTTTTGATAAAATAATTATTTTTCAAAGAAATACAATTTTACCACCTTTTGATGGTGAACCCTTTTTAAATATAGTTTTTGACAATTTTATAAGTTATATTTGACATAATAGAATCATTATTTGGTATGGGTACATAAAATTTTACCTTTTTTGAAATCTTTATATTTTCCTGATGAAATTTATATTTTAATGAATAGTGAAAAATATAGCATTTTAATTCAAAACTTTCTTTTCTTCTAATTTAAATTATAGTTCTATTATATTTTTAAATGATATTAAAGTGTAATTGGATTATTTTTTATAATTTAGTCTAATTTTTTTCATTGTATGTAATTTCACATTTAAATTGGATATAAACATAAGTTAATATTTTGATAGTTTTTACTTCTTAAAAACCCGCTTTCTGGTTTTGACAATGGGAATTAATTTTAAATTAATTAATTAAACTTATATGTTTTGAATTTTAAAAAATATATTAAATATTAGGAATAATTGGGTCTAAATTATGTTAATAGGTTACTTTTATTTTTTTTTATATTATGAATAGTAACTACGGTAATTTTTATTTACCATAGTTAAAGGTAAATCAGGTAAAATAGGGTAACTAATAATATAATAAAGATAATAAAATTATCCTTAAACCATCAAAAATCTTATTGGATGAATTAAAGTTAAAAAATATCACCTATGGGTCAGAATGGATTCATTTAATGTACTTTTTCCATGAAAGTGATGTAATTATAATTAAAACAAAAGAAGGTGATAACATCTCACTCTCATATATCTAATAAGTATAATAATTTTAATAAAGTGATAAACATGATAAAACTTAGATAATAAATATTATCCATAAAAATAATGAACTTATATACACCATTGGAATTTATTTATAATTTTTATAAATTAAATAATTACCATTAATGATGACTCAATAGTGATGTGGAAATTATTTTATTGATAAAAATATCAAATAAATGGTTTTAAAAATATTAAAATAAATATCATATGAACTAATTAATGTTATCCACAAATTTTTTAAGTGAATATGAAATGTTATTATTGTATTAAATATTTTGTTTTGAATTTATCTTCTATGTGTATTTTATGTAAAGTCAAATAAATAAATAGTGTCAAAATTGACACTATTGATATTTTATAAAAATAACATATTATTAAATTATTTAAAAATTACAAAAAATTTTAAAAATTACAATTATAAAATTATATGTTCTAAAATTTCAGAAATTATCCAATTATGGAAAATTTATAGCACATAATTAAATATTTATAACCATTTAATATTTAGAATATTATTAACACAAATAAAATTAAATAGATTAAATAAGAATAAATCAAAATGATAAGGTTTATAATAAAATCAAAACATGTATAAATTTTATTTGTTGATGAGATTAAAATACTATCTCATATAAAATTTAAAATTGGAACATTTTTTAGGTTTTTCTATGGGGTTTTATTTTATTATAAATTAATATTTTTTAGGTTTCCAAAAGTGCCCATCATCTCAATTATAAAAGGGAACTTCCTCCCTCAACTCTTAACTTCATTTTGAGCCTTCAAACTTGACCATACCCTGACCATTTACCTTTTAAAATTCCCTAGAAGAATTTTAGAGGTATTTTTATTCTTTGAAGACCAACTCTAGTGCTCTTAGAGGATATTTAGAGGAGGCACATCGAAGAAGAGGTAATATCATTTACCTATTCTTTCAAACATCTTTCTTATTTTACTTCAGCCTCATGAGTTATTTAATAGTAAAGTAATAACTCTAGTAGTGATTATATACTAATAGGTTATTATTATTATCAAACAACCATATTCCACATTCTACCCATATTATGAAAAATGAAATCACCACACGTGTGTAATTATGGATTACCATCTCTACGCCGTGGTGTAATCTGTTTTTCACCACCACCTTTCATGGATGAGTATAATGATGGAATTAATAAATATATATATTATTAATATAAAATGATATTTATTTGGAGATACTATACACCGTCCACTTCAATATCATTCAATAATTATGGGAACAATATTTTTGCTCATGCGTACGTACGGCTTACTGTCTCTATGGTGCGATGTAATTTGTTCTACATAATCTTCATTAAATCATGATTATATAAATGAATTAAATTAATAAATATGATATATATTATAATAATACCATATTTTAAATTATATAACTATAAATTTAAAATAGAAATAATAACTTTTCTGACAAAAAAGCATAAGAACATATAGTTAATACCCGAATAACGAGTAATAATGAAATGTTACTAACAAACTGGTGAAAATATGATCATAAATGTTGTCATAAAAATGATTATGATTTTATAAAAAATTATTATCATTATTTAAATCATTATAAATGAGGTTTGGAAACATAAAAATCATATAGAACCTAAGTTAAGGGATAATTTTGCAATCTCATTTTTATCCAAGATTGTTTATACGTAAGTATTTACTAGGGAAATATTTATCATCCATGCCCATGCTTTCTAAAAAAAATTCATAAACCTTTTTCTATTCTTATATGTATGTTTAAAGTCATTTTTTAGCCAGTTTTTACTTTTACTACATGGTATGGAAGGATACTTTATTTTGTGTACCATACAAGGTACTTTTTGACTTTTCCAACAAAATTACGAGGAGAATGTTTTTTTTTAACTTATACGACATGGGTGGATTTTTTTATAGTTTCATGATGACTTATTTCAATGAATATTACTCTAAATTATTTCAAATTTATTTATAATTAAATTATTATCTTTTAAAATTTCATGGCATTTTGAGAAAATAATAGATTTTTTATGAAGAAAAGATATTTTCCTAAATAATTAAGTTCAAGTGTTTTATCAAAATTATTTACCATTTAAGATGATGCTCTTAAATAGGGTTGTATTTATATACATATTATTAATATTATTTTATTGTTTTAATAATGGAATGATATTTTATATGTATTATTTTACGATGGAATTATTCTTAAGAAACCCATTTTATTTCATGGGTACTGTTATGATGAATGATTTATGTTTTTGCGGCACATGTAATAATGATTTCATTATGAGATGGGTGGGACCTATATCCCCCTCTAATATATTCGGTGAAGATTTATATCTCATGAGATACACATGACTGTAATAGAATATAAATATAGTTCAGTAGTACAGGGCTGTAATGGCAAGTAAATCTTGGTTGAGTAATACATGGCTGGAACAGCAAGTAAACTCAGTTCAGTAAAGGACTTTTTCCACTATAATGGTCTTGGAATCAATTCCTTGGCTACTATGGAAATCATATTATGTGATTATTTATTTTACAAAAACCTATGTTTTATTCCAACGCTATTTTATCATAGTTAATGTTCTTTTACGATTTATGTCTTACGTACTACAATGATTTTTTTCATAACCCGAGATTTTGATATTTAAACTTTATGTTCATGTTTTTGCATTCTTATGTTTATGATTTTTTCAATGTTCTCAATGTTTACCCTTAATGAGTATTGAGATCACTATTTTTTATGTTTTCTTTTCTCTAGGATATAAAGAATGGTTTTATGTAGGAAAAAAGGGGGAGATATTTATGGGAGATGTTGAATATCTTTCACCAAGATAGAATATTATGTTACAAGTTTCAAAAGACACTAAACTAATATGTTATTTGGGTGTATATTTTTATAATGTATTAATTATTAAGCAAAATAAATGTAATTTACATGTATATCAATCTTGGGTTGTTATATCGGCTCCATATAGGAATATCTCCAAGCATGTCTTACAACCATGTCAGCCATAATCATATAACCAAGGTAAGATAACCTACTTAAATTCCATGCCATAATATCTCTAATCATGTCTTAAGAACATGCCAACCAAAACCATATAACCATTGTAAAATAACCTGATTTGGTTCCATGTTGGAATATCTCTAATCATGTCTTACAACCATGCGAACCACAACCATATAGCCATGGTATAGTCACAAAAATTTGGGTCAAATCCCTATAATCATTACAACATTCTAGGTCAAATACTTATAAGTATTACAACATGGGACTAAGCATAGCCGACTCTCTATAATCATTATAGCATGGGACTAGGTCGAGCCTGCTTAATATTAGTATTACATCATATAAGTGTGCATGTTCTAGGGTTGAGCCCGATATATAAGCATTACGGTATGGAACACATTCCCTATCATACGGCATGGATATCAAAATATCACATCACAATTATCAATTTCTAGTTATAAAAATTACCATTATTCTTTCATAACACACATTAAATTTAATTCACAATTGATTAAAAATTATATCAATAAGCAATAAGCTGTAATTTAGGGATTCTATAACAAGAAATCACCCTAGGTAACAAATCATGATAAACATACTTTAATCCATTGTCCAATTCAAATATGTTCATGGTTTTCTCACCCTATGGGTAGTGATAATCCATGTCACTACAGCACACTGTATCAGGCACTGTAGTAGGTATTGTTCGGTACTGTAGCAGCCATAACTATTCATCCATTTGGGCCTTTGGGCCACTGGTTTGGGCCTCAGGTCCTGCAAGGCTTTTAGGCCACCAAGGCCTTCGGACCAGTTGATTATCAAGGCCTTTGGTTCACCGTAAGGCCTTAGGTCCTCCCCAAGGCCTTCGGGGCACTTGAATTCAAATGTACCAGTTTGACTATAAGGAACAAGGCTTTAGATAAGGATTTAGGACAGGGGCATTCATTAGAGCAGAGCTAACCAGATTTGGAAGAATGAGAGGGTATGGATTTTCCATCGGTACCAGGCCTGTGAATCTTTGCATAGGACATATAGCCGACTAGCCCTACGATGGTGGAGTGTTGATATCATGACATATGCTGGGGAGGATCAGTTCCAAGTTTTCATGTATGGGGGATTCCCTCTAGGACCTATGGGTAATGTATTGTCCCTAAGACTTCGGGCCTTGTAAGGGTTCCACCTCCCCTTGAAAGGTGAATTATCAAAAATAATAAAAAATGAAGGCCTTCGGGCCATTCCAACTGGCCATATAAACTTAGAAAATTATCGAATCATAGGGTTAATATTTTGACCCCCTACCTTTAACTGATGATCTAAATATGCTTCTAATATCCAACTCACATGAGTAAGAATGTGTGGATAATTTCAAAGAGGTTCCTAGATCAAAATAAATCATGATCAAAACCAACAACATAATCATCCAAAGGATTTCACCACAATGGTTGGAGAAACAAAAGGAAGAAAGAATACAACTAACCAAAGGAACTTACGAGGGATTAAAGATGAAAACAGAATATATAGAAGGGAGTTTGGAACTCCAAAATCAGCTGGATAATTCTGTAGGGTTGAGAGGATAGGAGCTACCATGAAATAGAATGAATTTCAGCCACATAAAATCTTTAAAATAATAGGTTAGGTATTTACATGGCATTTAATGTGAATACAAATCATGTAAATGTTTTTAATGTAATTATCCAAAAAAACCCTCACCTAGAATTTAATTTATTAAAACCCTATAACAATTACACAATGTATAATCCCTTTACATGATGTATAAATGTTATATAGATTATTTTTTAACCCATTTTACTTTTAAACAACCCAAACCCCTTTTAAAGCTTCTCAACTTACCAAGAACCCATATTAACAATTATTCCCATTTATACCCAGCCTCCATTTACTCAAAAAATAATGCATCTCTAAACTATAGGCCATTTTCTCCAACAAAGGATCTCTATCTTCAAGAAAGACTCAACCACCAAGGATAAAATAAAAAAACTCAGAGAGAAACATACTAAGAAAAGGATGGAATCTTACAATATATGTCCACTCATTACATAATGCATAAATTTGAATCCTCGGGGTACCAAGAATTTGAAACGGTCTAATGGAAACATCATTCATATAAAAGGAATTTCCATTGGACTCGCTATATAAATTGAATCCCAGAAATCCCAAAAATTATTATATGCCTGCCATCATTGGATCTAATGCTAGACCTTGAGAACCATCTCCAAGCATCCACTAATTAATCAAACATATTCATTGGATGCTAATACAACAAGAAATCTACCCTCATTATGTTGTGATACTGGATCCCAAGCATTCTAGGAATCCTAGGGTTTCAAGGTATTTCCAAATGACCTATCCAATCACTATAATCTAAATATTTTTGGAATACACATCGATTTTGGTTTTATTGTAAAAACCACAACCATCTCAACCTGTATCCATACACACTCACTTATGGTCGATGCAACACTGGGAAACTCATTGGGTCCCCTTAGTCACATCAAGAACATACAACCAACATGGGTTTTATTTTCCCATTCTCATCTCTCAAGTCAATTCCTGATAATCAGAGGTTATCATGTCCTCAAACATTGATAGAATCATCTCATGGCATCACAGGCCTCAAGGGTATTCCATAATAGTGACTATCTTAAGAGATAACTAAATGCTCATCTCTATGTACAGGGTCACACTAGGTTGGTAAACTCACCCAACCCATCCCTAATATTCCTTAGGTCTATCCAGTTAGACCTAACACCTATCAAGAGTTATCACTAGACCTACTAGGTTTTTCCATCTCAAATCTCATTAACCCCCACTTAGAAGTGTCCATGTATCTAGGTATCCACTTAGTTCAGACCTCATCCATCGATGACTAAGGAATCAAGTCAGTTTGCAAGGTCTTAAGAGGCCTTATAACATGACTTATTTCATCCTAGGAATATTATATTGGATAAGAAATTTAAATTAAATTATAATTTAATTCAAATTAACCAACCAAATTAAATTAAACCCTTTAATTTAAATTAACAAAGGTAGATAATTAATTTTGAAGAGGTCAATTCCCTTAGTGGGGTGACCATATGAAACATACAATATAAACAATATGAATTAAATATATAGTGAAAGTATTAATAACCACCTACTGTTTATAAATCTATTTCCATTTAATTCTCTAATCTAACATCTTTGGCTAGTCTCACTAAGCCTCGTCCAAACTCTGTCCAAGGCCAAGCTGTTACTTGAGAAACCAATCCAAGATAAAATATCCAAAATTAACTAATGGTAACCAAAATATAATTAATTTAACTATTTAGAATTTAATTTTAAATTATAAAACACACCATAATAGATAAAATACCTACCAAGTAGGCATTTCACACCCAAACCATGACCAATCATCTATCAATAGGCCATGTCATACCCCCGACATTAACCTGAGAAAATTACCTAACTTAACATTCTATTCACATCATTAAATTAATTTAAAATTAATTAATAACCTTAAATAAATACATGACATGATGTGCCATTATTGAAATAATGGATGATGGTCGGAGGATGTTGTCTTAGGATGTCTTCTCTCTAGGTTGCATGAAATCCCAATAAAAAATGGAGTATTTCACCATTATCTAGTGAAATATCCATAAAATCCCTAAAACAAACCAATTCAAAATTAGTATGAGAGAGGGAGAATATGGAACAGAAGAATGAGAGGAGCTCATACCCTGATACTCTGAAGAAAATTCCTAATAATATCACCCCAAATCAAGGGGAAGATGAGGGGAGAAGGAAGGAGACCCTCCGTCCATGTTCACCATAATGGAGGAGGATAGGGTCTCCCACCCCTCTCAAAATTGGTGGAAAATAGTAATTTCTCCCTTTAAAATATCTATGGATAATCGATGGCCACATTAAAATTGTAGGGGGGACTGTTTAGACCACCAAATAACCAGTGGTAACTTGAATTAGCACATACTACTACTAGATATCACTAGTTAGCTAGTGGTTTGTTGTATTTTTTGATACAACAGCCGCCCAGGCCCCACTCGAGGCTTCTATAAGCCGTTAAGACACCTCTCTCATTCCTTTTCCCATCTAAAAACATTAATTTAAGGTATTACACCCTTCATAATTCAGTTTTTAATCATTTTTATCAAAACTAATTGTCCTTAAAACTCAAAAATTCAAACTCCTCTTGAATTTTCAAGACCCATGTGGACATAGGGTATTAATATTTACTACCACATTAAATTATTTTATCACAAATCACTTTTTATTCATGTGATTTACTATTTTATTTCATGACTTCTTTTTATAAATATTTTTATTCATACATTAACAAAAATTTTAGGGTTTTCTTAACTCAATGGTCTTTTCATTGATTAATCATATTTATCCTTGAATACACCCTATAAAATATTGTTATATTCTACACCTTATAATATTATGTGGTATTTTATTATTTTTTATTTGGATATTTTACTTACATTCTAATATTTTCTTTTTATAGATCCTTAGTTCATAAAGATCTGTTGAAATAAATAAAAACCTTTTATTTTTATTTTATGAATTATTCCTCCATATATATATTCTATCTTTTAAAAAAAACATTTATCATTTTAAAAGATGAATATGTAATTTTTCCTTTTACATTTCTCTTTATCTCAATTCAAAATAAAATTGTATAAATTTTTTATCGATGTGGGTTTCTTTAAGACTATTTAAAAATCATAAAAATGTATTTCTTTCTATTTTCATATATATTTTATCTTAATCTCAACATTTCCTCTACTTAAAATTTATGTATTTTTCAAGTATCCATTATTAGGACTTATATTTAAAATAAGGTTTCAAAATACTTCTTTTTTTCCTCCTTAGAAGGATTTTGAAGATGACTTATAACTTAATTTTTATGACAACATTAAGAAGGATTAAAGGATAGTTTTTACGATTTTACTTCCATTTTCCTCTATATATATAAAAAATTTATCTCCTATAGAGATATGTTTCATCTATCACCCTTTAAAGGTGATTATGAAATACTTATTTTGGGAGATTAAATTTTCGGTGTCATATGATCCTACTCTTGATTTATTCTGATGCAATACCTTATGAAATTTTAATGTAACCCATTTTGTTTTCATCAGTTTTTCAAGATATGATGAATTATTTATTTCATGAAGCACACATATGAATGGCTTATCATTATGTGATGAGTGGGTTCGATATATCACTTTAACGAAATCAGTAAATATTTATATCTCATGAGATGATTATGTTATGCATGGGTACGAAGTAGTTAGCTATTCTAGTAAATTTTTGTATGGGTATGATATAGTTATATATTTTCATAACTTTATTCATGAGTATTATGTGGTAAGATATTCACATAAATTTATGTATGTTCATGATTCAGTTATATATGTTTGTAATTTTATGCGTGGACATGATATAGTTAGTTATGCTCACAGTGTTCTTATTTCCAATGCTTATGTTTGTGCCACATTCTTATGTTATTCCTAATGGATCATTATTATTGTCTCTTATTTAAACATAATTATTCCATGGTAAATGTTATTATTTCATGGTGATCCCTTTTTAGGATACCTATCCAAAATCCATGATCTATGTTATTTTATCATCCTTATAATTATAACTTATGATTTCAGGTAATTTTTAATAAGTTATTTATACCAAGTTCATGTATTCTCACATGATTATGATCCAACCCTTTATGACTCATTAATAATTTTTTTCTTATTGATTATTTAAGATCACTCCAAATGTTTCACACTTCCATGGGAGAAAATGTTCAGGAGGATTCCTGGTGGAAAGTATTTTGTGAGAAATTTTGAAAAATTAATGTGTAATAAGATAATTTTGTTGCTAATATCCAAATACACTAAACATTTGGATATTGGGATTCTGGGTTTTATTTATGGGATGAAATATTTAATCATGGGAATTATATAAAATATATGTGCATTATGTTTGGGTTGTCTCTGTGTGTGTTTATATATGCATTTATGTATATATAGCTATGTGTGTGTGTATTTATATATATGTTTCTATATATTTATATATGTTTGTGTTTATATTCATATATATCTATTATAATGTTGGGTTGTATATGGAATAAGTGTCACTTCATCCTTTCCCCACATCCCTCCACCATTTCATTCCAATGTAATTTGATACAATTTACCCCTCCCACTTGTGATATTCCTCTCTGCTACTAGGGTTCCCACTCATCTCCTTAGCCACTTCCATCTACTCCTTTGGCTCCTCTTCCTCGGTCTCCTCCCTGTACGGCTACTCTGCCTCTAGCTCCTCCGCCTCCTGCTGCTCTGCCTCCAGATCTTCACCCTCTGACTTGAGATTTATGTCCCTTGTACCTGTAGTAACCTCAACCCCAAGTGCATCTGATTGTTGCTTAATCTTAGACTAGATTCTCTTCCTACGTCTGCCACCACTTCCTCTCTCGTCAATCCCTACTCATCCAGCTCTCCACTTTCCTATTCTTCCCCTTCAATTCCCAGTTACATTCAACTCCACATTACCCTACCTCCTGCAATCCATTATTTTTTTCATTCGATGTCAACCATCGTGGAGGACTCCCCGCAACTGCTTTGTGAATCTATTCACCATCTCCAGCACCTCTTATATTATTTGAAAGTACATTTTTGTGTTCCCTCACAAATCTTGATAACATCTTTAGATTTCCCCATTTCACAACTTTATCCCATTACAAGACACATCACACATACACTAATTCTGTCTCCTTATCTCATTTGTACTACTTTTCTTCACTATTCACCTATTCATTTGACTATATTCATAAAAAAATCCAAAATGTGTTACAATCCATCTGTTTTTCTGATTCAGTAATTAAGGATTTACTTAATTGGGTCATCGAACATTTATTTACTGCATTCTGTCTTCAAATAACATAAACATCCACTGATCTACAATAGGTTTTCTCCATGAAAGGTTCTTTTCAAATCCCTATATAATTTTTTTTTATTCATTCTACTCTTCTTCCCCCTATGTTCATAGGTTGATTATCAAGGTACTATGGTTTTTCCTCTTTTATAACTCTCATTTTATATCGATTTTAAGTTCCATGGTTGTAGTCCTAATTTTATTATGATGTTTTATATTCCAGTGGTGGACATATGTTTCTCCATTATTAGGGAGGACAAAGTACTTTTTCCTGCTTAGTTGTACTAATCAGCAGTACATATGTTTCTATGGGAGCTCCATTATATAGAGTACCATTTTGATGATCATTTTTCAATAATATTATTTTCCCATAATATACTTTTTTTACTTTTTTCCACTTACTATTTCATTTTTTATTTGATATATATTAACCACCATTATATCTATTTCTATACAGGCTCTATTATACAGAGATTCAATGAAAATGGTTGAAGTGTACCACCATATGAAGGTTAGTTTTGTTTCATATACATTTTCATTTTTCTAATAATGATTCTATTAATGTTTTGATTTTTTAAATTTAGTTATTCATTTTTTCATTTATCTTTTGATTTTACAAATTTAGTTATAAATATATTATTTCGTATTATGCATGCGTATAAAAACTGATTATTTGTATCGTTAATTTTTCATCGGGAAGAAAAGTATTTAGGTAATTAATCCTATTCTAATTTATATAGTTTGGTATTTGTACATATTTTTAATTTTCATTCATTGATTTTCATGTATTTGTTTTATAAAATGACATGCATCAGCTCTTTTAAACTGATTTAAGTTCTTCTAAACAGATTATGTTTCTCAGTAATAATATATTTTCTAATTTATGTATTCTTTCCCACTCATCATGTTTTCATAGGAGTTTTTTGGTTTCTTTACATGTCATAAATTTGTTCTAGTAAAGAGTAACTTTGATTTTATACTGATTCTATGTTTTATTATTGTGGCCCTAATTTTATTATAATGTTGTATATGCCTATGGTGGTTATAGGCTTCTCCGTTATTAAGGAGGATAGATTACTCTTTCCTAGTCAATTTTACTAACCAGCAGTTCATATATTTCTATGGGAGCTCTCTATTATATAGAGTACATGTTTGATGATCATTTTTCAAAAATATTATTTTTTCATATTCTAATTTTTTTAATGTTTTACACTTACTATTTTATTTTTTATTTGACATATATTAACCAGTATAATATATCTCTTTCTATGGGGGATCCATTATATAGAGATGTGATGAAAATGGGTGATGTGCACTACCACATGAAGGTTGGTTTTATTTATATGAATTTCCTTTTTTCTATAATGATTCTATTAATGTTTTGATTTTTTAAATTTAGTTATTCATTTTTTAATTTATCTTTTTATTTTACTAATTTACTTATAAATATATTGTTTCATATTATGAATGCGTATACAAACTTATTATTTGTCGCATCATTTGTTTGTCGGGAAGCAGTGTATTTAGGTAATTATTTACATTCTAATTTATGTATTTTGGTATTTGTATATATTTGTAATTATCTTTCATTGGTTTTCATGTATTTTTTCCTACAATGACATGCATCATCTCTTTTAAAATGATTTCAGTTTTTCTAAACTGATTACATTCCTCATTAATGATATCTTTTCTAATTTATGTATTCTTTCCTACTAATCATGTTTTCATAGTATTTTTTTAGTTTCATTCCATTTCATAAATTTGTTCTATCATAGAGTGACATGTATTTGTTCTGTTATAGTCAATTATTTATAATAATTTTTCTGAAACATCAAAACTTATTATAATTATTTTATTGTAAAAAATTTGTTAAACACATATTATTTGTTTCATGGGTTTATTGATTTCACTTTGATTGATTTATCTTTTCCAATATCTACCAACTACTCATACATGGTGATAGGTTCATTTCAAATCCTTAAATACCTAATAATTGTTTTATTCTTCCTTCTACTGTTCTTTAACCTTTCTTCGGAGGTTGCTTCATTTAGTTCTATGGTTTGTCCTTTTCTGTAAATATGATTTATTTATAATTCTATGTTATATGGTTATAGCCTTAATTTCATTGTGATGATGTATGTGCCAATGGTGGACATAGGTTTCTCAAATATTATGAACAATAGAGGCTTCTTACCTGCTCAGTTGTAGTGAGTGATGGCTACCTTCCATATTTCATTATCAATTTTAAATAATAGTATTTTCAATTTTTTTACTATTTATTACTACTAACCACTTAATATTTCATTTTTTATACAATATATATTAATCAACATTACTTTTTCTTCTATAGGAGCTTCATTATACAATGAGGCAACAAAAATGGGTGAAGTGTACCACTAGTTGAAGGTTAGTTTTGTTTTATATGCATTTTCTTCTTAATAATTATGATTCCATTAAACTTTTTATTTTTTTATTTTTTTATTCATTATTCCATTAATATTTTGATCTTACAAATTCAATTATAAATATATTATTTTATATTATACATGTTTACAAAAAATTATTTCTTAACTCGTCAATTGTTTATTAGGACGCACATTAATTAGGACATTATTCATAATCTACTTTATATATTTTGGTATTTTTACATATATCTAATTATGGTTAGTTTCTATTCATGTATTTTTTTCATTGACATGCATCTTCCATTTTAAAATGATTTTAAATAATATAAAATGATTACATTCCTCATTAATGATAAATTTTCAAATTCATGTTTTTTTTCCTACTCATAATTTTTTTTAGTTTTCTCATTTCATTCCATGTCATAAATATGTTCTATCCTACAATTAAATTTATTTGTTCAATTATACTCTCAGTTAAAATTTTTAATTTCTATGAAATGTCAAAACTTATTATAATCATTTTATTATAAAAAACATCAATTAAAACATAATCTTTGTGAAATGTAAATCTCTCTTACCTCATCACTTTATTTTTATTTTATGCTATGGCATAAATTTTAAACATTCATAATTTTTTGAATTCAATTTTTTTCTACATGGGTGATATAATAGAATTTTAAGGTGATGTTATTATTTGAATCTTTTTTATTCAAAATACATCTTTTTAACTGATTTCTATTCAGCTGTGATGTATTTTCATCTAAGATGCTTAATTATTTCTATTTTTTACGACTTGTACTTTGATTTAATACACTTTTACAAGTATATATTTATTATATTTGAATATATCAGTAATAATATAAAGTGATTCTTAACATTTTTACTTGTGTATATTTTATCAACACCACTAGAAAAGGTATGTCACAATAACTAAATAGTGTCCTTCCAAAAACTGACATACATATATAATGAATATTTACTAATGGAGTATAAAATTTCTCATCCTGGAAAATCTTACACCAAATGGGTTGCTCAGATGGTTTTGGTTTAGAAAATTGGAGTCCTTTGGGTCATGTGCAGTCAAGATAAAGACCTTGATCCCATTATTAGTGTTCTAATACTTTTGATTTCATTGAGCAATGTGTTTTATATTGGGTCATTTCCCTATGTTTTATATTTTATGTGACTATATATTAACACATGTATTGGTTTCTACTGTGTTAAATTTTTTCCAAACAAATGTTACAACCCTCAACTCTGGAATGAAGCCTGGAGTGGCTGGTATGTTAATAATATTCAAAGTTCATGAGCTGATGAAATTTTCCTAAATTTGTTTTTCTTTAGTTCTTTTCCTTAATATCTCATCCCATTACCACATCCCACTTCCATTTGTTGATAGGTACACTAAATTTGGAGGAGATATTCCTTTCTGGCCTGCTGATGACTTGGCATCCTAGAATAGATCAAATAAAGAGATTAGGGAGTGGAGAGAGAATCTGAAGAGAGCTTAAACATATACTCAAGGGATGTATGGGGGAGCTTCTAAGGTAATTCATACACTAAATTCTTTGTTTATATCACATAAAAGTCATCAAGTTATGTTTTTCAGATTTGTTATTGTTTGTGTCAACTAATTGTATTTCTATTTTTTAAACTGAGCAATCATTTTTCATATCAGAAGCAATAGCTTTAGTTTTCGGTTACTCACAGTTATATACATTCGATTTTACCCAAATTTTATTTCAATATTTTTCTTTCATAGTTTTTTAGTTTGATATATGTATTTTATATCCACTACACACCTTCCAGTTTACCCGTATTTTATTTCAACAGTTTTAATGTACATGAAAAATAAAAATATTATACAGTGTATAAGTTAAGATACATGAAGAACTTTTTAGATCATGTATAAACCAGATCATTGTTTGCAAACCAGCAACCCATTTCATTGGTTTTACAAATTCCTAAAAAAATGAAACATATCTATATATTGTACATTATACTGTAACACTTGATCATTCATAAACTAATTCAATCATATAATTTCACTTCGCCTCAACCTTTGTTCCCATTGATCCTCCATTTAACTCTACTTGTACTCACTTCTTCCTATATTTTCTTCTCTATGAGTTGGTATGTTTTCCCACTTGTGATTAGTATATTGGTTATGCATTAAGATTTCTCCAATGAAACTATTTATCTATTGTATTGTGGGTTTTCTTTATTTCGAATATAATCAATCCCATGTATTTTTATTATAGGATATGTTTTGGTTTTGAATTATTTTCTTTTTAGTTTCCCCATAATTTAGTGCACGAGAAGGGGGAGAAACCCGGGAAGAGATAGTGAGAGATATTAACATTCCACTGGATAAGATTATCTCTCCCTCCAACCCTCCCTCATAATATAAAACATCCATTGTCCATGTATGCATATATATTTAGTTGGTTTAATTTAATGAATTGAAATAACAAGAAATACAAAAAATATATAGAGGAAGGGCTAATATAAGTTTAATAGGTTATTAGTTCTCTCTCTATTTTTAATCAGTCATCACACTATCTTATTTTATTTTTAGCATTGTAACTGTATTTATAAAACACTTTCTAATTGTTGTGAAGTACATGTTCCATAAGAATCTATCAATTACTATTTCCATTTTATATCAACATTTATTTATTCACCATATACTTGGACATAATTTCAAATGATGAATTGATCATCTCACCTAATGATGGTTTGTTGTCTCTAGCTTAATAAAATATCATTCTATTTAATTATTAATTCAACAAAAAAAAATTTACTATGTTTATGATTTTTAAAAAATTTCCCTAAATTCGATTACATTATTATATACCGCTCATTGTTTTAAATACATTCAATATTAATATGAATTATTAAGTTTGAAAAATGGTATTCTATTATTGAAAATAACAATATTTTATAGTGATGTGTGAATACACGGGAAGAGTACTAGTATATATATTTTTTATTTTTTATTTATATATATTTATATATATATCTGTGTTTTTATGTGTATATTTATATATATACATTCAAAATTAATCAGGGGCAGGTTGTTGTGCAAGGTTGATACTCATACTAGGAGAGGAGTTTAAAGCATGTACATAGTGTGGGGATCACAAGAAATATAAAAAACATAGAAGAAGATTAAGTACATAATGTGAGGAAAATGGTATATGTGAGGTAATTAGATGATCATAAGGGTTGACCTCGTGACATGATGGTTTCCCGATAATTACTTATTTATTTTTTAAAAAATGATAATATAAATTTAATGCTAAATATATAAAATCGCACTTAAAAATACTCATGAAACAATTCACAATAGTTTTTTACTAATCCTAAGGGTTTTGAAAAACTATCATTAATCATTTAACGTCAGTTTAAATAGCTTCTAAACCTCAAAAAATGGATAATAAAAGGTATTTTTAGAAAATTTTATGGTGATGATATTAAAAAAATGTTTTATGGTATATATACATCAATATAATGGGACAGAAATAATGCTTGAATATCAGGGTTTGAAGTCTTTTATTCACTGATACTTCCTTCTCATTAATTTTAAACTTTGTGATCTTTGACATAAGTGATCATGAGAACAGACCTGTTAATGGGAACACCATATGTTTTTATTTCATTGGATGTTCCTACCTATGTGAATATGTTTTGGTATCTAGAATTGATATTATTATTAATGTATATATTTAATCATATAATTTATTTTGTGATGAAAATTAAGACAGTTTATGTTCGTGGTGAGGTAGTTTTTGTCTTTTTTTCATCAGTTGTATGACTTTGATTGAATGATCAAGAAAGGGTTTTTCACTTTAAATCATAGGAAGAATATATCTCCATCAAATTAGATAAGATGTTGTTTCTTGGAAAAAATCTATAATCTTTGTAGAAGAATGTAAATCCATATAATATAGTCAAATAAAGATAAATAAATCATGAAAGTTTGGTGCCATAAAGTATCCATCCAAATTTTTGAAATATCACAAGACAAAGAGATTAAATTACATAACTAGTATTCATTGGGGGTTTTCATTTTTATGAAAAAAATATATCTTGTTAGCATCCATGAATTTTTACTATATAACAATCTTGTTCTATGAGTATAATATCTTATAGGGTCATATATAAAATATATCACGAAGTTTAACTAGTTTAGATGAATTGGATGTTCGGATTATGTATCCACATTTTTGGTTTGATGATCGTCTATGTGTGAATGAAAATAAAAAATAAATAAATATATTCAATTATAAGTTATTAATCTTTTAATAATGTGAATTGAATTTATTTTTTAATGTATTCACAAGTTACTTATGTTTTAATAAGTGAATACAAGAAAAATATTTTTCAAGATAAAATTAAATTTTTTGGTGTTTGTTAATTGTATTTATAAGGAAACAAGATGACCTAATGGCTTTTATTAAATTAAATAAAAATTGAAACTTTTAAAAGTGTGTAGGGTAATGTTAGTGACATTTAAAAATAGATAATTAGGTCGAAAATTACATTTTTGTTCAGTTGTGGGGTTAACGTTTAAGGACTAAAGTAAAATTAAAGAAACTCTAACCTAGAAGTAAAAAATTATTTTTTACCCAAAAAGAGATAGGTTAACCTCTATCACAAATTATCTCCCCTCCCTCTCATTCACTCAAGATTTCCAAAGTGAAATAAAAATAAGAACACATATGATCATATTCTCTCTTCGTGGATCGTGTTCATTGTGCTCTAGCGATCATATGGGTTCCAAAAAGAACTCAATTTTTTCATTCAATAAAATGAAGATCATATATCAAAAAAATGATATTTTGGAGCATTTTTTGATAATATAAAGGTATTTATTTTCTTTAATCCTTTAAGCTGTGATAATTAGGCATAAGTAAAATAATAATGAGATGACATGAAATTTGAAGGTATCTTTTTGTTTATTTTATTAATGGTTAAATTCTATTATAAAGACACATGAGGATGATTGGGTGATTTTATTCCAAATATTGTTTTATGACATTAATTTGGCTTAAATATTTTTAAAATACTAGTTATGAATGCTTTAAATATGCTCATGTAACTCATATCTGAGCAGTTTCACAGAGTAAAGTCAGTAATTTTAATAAAATTTTCCAAAATTCAAATTGAGGGGATAAATGAGTCCCAATGGTCAATATATTTTATGAATAAAAATTTCTATGGATGATATATCATTATCTAAATTTGGAGGTCTCATTATAAGAGGGAGGATAGGCTCGACGCGTATGGGCTACACATCGGGGGTGGTGTCATGGTATGTTGTAAAAAAATTAAAAAATATATTTTTTATAGTTGGAAACTTCTCTTACCTAACCCTAACCCCCAAATCCCTTGTTCTATAAGGGTTATCCACTCACCATGTGTCACATGAGACATTTAAAAAAATCATAAAGGAGAAGACAACACCATCAATGCGCCAGATTCTTGCATAGTATTTTCATGTATTTTACTGAATATAGAGTTAGTTTATCCAAGAATTATGTTTCTTTATAGTATAAATCCATAATTTTGGTATAATTGGATGTTTTTTAGGTTTTTATAGTTTAAATCATGAATTATGGAAGTTTTTTTGAAAAAGATCACCTAATAAGCACATTTCTTGTGATTTTGCAGGATGGGTGACTCAACCTGTGAGATTACACATCCAAATTCTCATTCTTGTAGAAAACATCATGTAACCTTTGGACATACCATTTAGGACCATTATTAAATTTTTTGGTGATTTTTTAGATACTACACACCATGTATGTCAATTCCACATGTCATGTACTATTCACTTACCGATAACCGACATATGGAAATTAATGGGTGGCAAGGAAGATTACCTACTGGTAGAGAAATTCAAAACAAATGACTAAAGTTCATGGTGTTTGATTCTAATTCATTTTTTGTAATATTTTTTCTATAAATATATAGGTTGGCCTTCAAGTTTTAGGTTGTCGTTCCAAGGTAGAGTTACTGGAACTCTGTCAACATGATCCACCCCCGAAGTTAGTGCATGTTTTTATTTTTATTTACATTTTTCTCTCCCCATTCCCCTCTAATTATTCTTTTATTCATGGGTAGGGTGGGGGTTCTACCCAACCCTTGTACCATTCCCTTGGACATGATAGGGTAAGGTTCTTTTTTTGGGGTTGTGATTAAATTATGGGTGTGTTGCATTAAGAGTTTCGGTGTGTTATTTTTATTATGATTTCAATTTTATAATTTCCTTGATGAATTTCAATTCTTAATTCACCAGTTGTCTCATATCAGAGAAATAATGACACAACTAAATAAAACCAATGGTGTGTTAGTGGGAAATCCCATGACCATTGAGTTATACCATTGAAACTTCATTAGGTATTTTTAATAAAAAAAAATAATGAATTTAGTTATCAAACCAAGGAATTAATTATTAAATAATATAGTTTTAATTCCCTATCCTGGATCACCAATTTTGAACTGGACATCCACATGGAATCATGCATGCCTCCCCATATGCAAGAAGTTTTCAAATAGTAATAAGGGTTTGTATGTAGCTAGTGAGGAGACTACACCCTTAGTATCAATAAAGACAATCATAAAAATAATAACATAGTTGAATAAATAACAATTTTAAAACATATGACATAACCATAATATCAATTCATATAGAAAAAAAAAGGAACCCCAAGGTGTAAGGTTAAACCAATGTATGAGCAAAATAGAGAAGTAAATTAAACACTACAGCATCACTGTAGTGTTTTTCCTAGTACCACCTCTGAAAATCATGCCCCGTCTCCTAGCTCCTTATCTATGGGGATTTTCCATTTCTTATATCCCTTATAATGAAGTCTATATGCACATTGAGATGCCCATGCAGGTTTTGATATAATCTTAGTAGGACACCACTAATACATCCTTAACATGATTCTATAGGCATAAGATTGTATGTCATGATAATAAATAAATTCACAAGAAACAATATATAATCATGTACCAAGCGGTTGTGAGATAACAAAACTGCCGCAAACCCCCCTCCGTACCTACTTTGTCTCCATTCTGAAAATGTATATTTATCAAAAGTTTTGAACTAAGTTAACGATAAGGTTACCACATGTACTCTTAATCCACCCTAAGGATAATGATTCTGGAGTTAGTCCATCATATTCTAACACTACCTCAAGTCATTTCACAAGTCCATCATATCCCAACAATATGTCATGCCCTGTTGTTTCCTCTCAAGTCAAATCATACAAGACCATCATGCCACCAGGTCTTTCCACAAGTCCATCATGCCATGTAATCTACTTTATCATGTCACCATATCGCATTCAGCATTTGAACACTATCCCCCTATAGGGACACCAAGACACGACGTGTCCACCTATCACTTCGTACCATTCAAATAACAACAAAAGAGGATATACCAACTAAAACACATGGAAATAGTGTCGACACATACAGAGGAACGATCAAATCATGTCAAAAGTGAGAAACAGTATCCAAACACACACACATGTGATCATACTCAGACATAATATCATGGGTTATGCACACACGCATGTGATCAAACATCAAACATGGTATCACGGGGTATGCAAACACACATGTGATCAAAATCAAGCATGGTCTATAGAATATATGAGCATAACTTCATATCATTCTTAAAATCATAAACACGGCCACTACATGGTAAATAACTACCTATCTCAAGGTTTTCAATATCAATATCAAGGTTTATCAAGATCACCATTACCCAAACAACGTTTACACACAAACTAAAACAATATTTCATGCCAAGAGTTCCTAGAACCTATTCCAACATAGAAAAACATGGGTTTTAGAACAAGACTCAAGAAGGAATCAATCCAAGGGTAGAACTAATACTTAACCAACATTCAACATCATCAATGGTAGTATTCAAATTCAACTAAAGGAAGTAGAAATTCATCACCCTTGGACATTGAAATGATAGGAGATGATTTGTGTCTCCAATAACATGCCTCAAATCCCAATGTTTTACCTTCCAACAATATTGAGCAAGATTGAGCAAAGTGAAAAAAATAGAAAAAACGTTTAATGTTATAGATTCACCCAAGTGGTTTGTATGATGTTTTCCCCAAAACACCCAAGTAACATCTACAATTAATTTTATTGAAGGAATAAACATGATAATAGAGGTAAATTTGATTAATAGGGGTTATAATTAAATAATAAAAGAATTAAATAACTCACATTAATTATCCACAATTTTCCCCTTGAAATAAATGAAATTCAAGAATAATATTGATGGTTTCATTCATTTAAAAACGCACATGATCACCAAAATGGATTCCACAAAATCCTCACCATGGTTGTGGTGCTCTTGAACCCACCAGGACCGACACATCTAGTGATATGGTGTGTTTCCCAATGTCTGCCCATTTTTCATTACCATGATCATAGTGACGTTCCCCATTCCATGGCCCACAAGAGGACCTACATCACCTCACACCTATCTCAATAGTTTTACACCTTTTCTATTTTACACAGGTCACTCCAAGTACCACCATTTTCTTCACCAGAGCTTTTTTCTTGCCCTTTTTGGCCTAAAAAGTTCTAAACCCGATTTTGAAGATTCCAAAATGAACTCAAATCCCACTAAGATTCACTAAAACATGGATAAACCAAGATACTCATAAGGACACGATGGAGACAACATCTTTTCATACAATAAAAATAAAATTATGATGCTTTATAATCTCCCCCTCAAAGAACCTCCCATCCTAGAGAATCATATTTCGAAGTCCTGGTTGAACAACTCAGGCCATTGATCTCAAACATCTGACTCCTTCTCCCATGCCTCCTCTCAGATCTACCTATGTTTCTATAATATAAGAATAAGTACCAAAATATTCCCCTAAAATAACATCTCACCATGACCAATGATCACCACTGGGCACTCAACAAAAGTTTCATTTGGTTCTAAATTAACATCCTCATAGTCAATCACATGAATAGGACCGGGCATGTACCTTTGAAGCTGAGAAATGTGAAATACACCATTCATTCCTTGATAACATAGAGGAAGTTACAATTGGTAATACACTGCTCTGATGTGTTTGGTGATCTCTAACAGTCCCACAAACTGTAGTGCAAGATTCCACTTCTTTTTCAAACATCAATTCTCCATCCTAGGTGACACCCACAAGAAAATATTTCCACCAAAAGAGAAATCCACATGGCATCTCCTCTAGTCATCATACAATCGAGGCCTACTATGATAAGTCACCAACTACTTCATAATCAACAGCACTCTCTCATAGGTCTCATGTACCATACTCTGCCAAAAAATTGTTTCCTCACCAACGTCATTCCAACACAGCGGTGAGCAGCATGATTGTCTATAAAAAACCTCAAAAGGTTTCATTTGAATAGAATCCCAAAAAATATTTTTCTAAGAAAATTATACCAATACTAGATTATCATATCAATATCTAATAATGTATATGATTCAATCCCAAATAATATCCTTGGGAATTTGAATCATCCTCTCTAATTTTCCGTTAGTCTACAGATGATACATCGTACTTTGCTTCACCTGATTCCCCATTAATTTATAAAAACCATTCCAAAATTGCGATGTAAAACATGTTTCCCTATATAATAAGATACTATAATCTACTTCACATAGTTATATGATCACTTGGGCATAAATATTTCCTAACTCCTCTATTGAGTGAATCTCTCAGATCAGAAAGAAATGAGCCACTTTTTTTCACTAATTGACTATCACCCAAATGAAATAACGACTCCTTTGGGTTCTGGGAAACCCCATAATAAAGTTCATAATCACATAATCCCAATTCCAAATCATTATGAGTAGTGGATATATAAAACCATTAGGATTCTAATACTCAGTCGTAGCCCACTATTAGGTAATCCATTGTGAAACAAAACCAGCAATGTTCCTCTTCATGCCAGACTACCAAAACTGATGTTGGTTTTCAGGGGACATTTTTATCGACCATAGATCAACTGAAAACTTTTAATCATAATAGTCCTTTATAAGATTATCCCTTTAGGAATTTGGAAATAGTAACCTCTCGTGAACATATATCATGTCTTCATCATCTATTAACCATCCTAGAATAGAATCATCCCTTATCAATTATTCTTTTATCACCACACATTCAGGGTCTGAATCCTCACTCACTTTAATGTGATCCACCAAAGATGAAGTGAAAACTAAAGGTGCACATGTCAAATTTCGATGATCCTCTAATTCATCCATAAGCCACTCAACCACTAAACTCATTATAAGTCATTCCTCCCATAAAGGCTTCCCTCTATGTACCTGTGTTTTCAGTGTTTTCTTGCTGAGATCATTTACAATGACATTACCCTTAATTGGATCATAGACCATCTCAAAGTCAAATTTATGTAGATACTCTACTCAATTACTCTTCCTCAAGTTCAAATCCCACTAAGAGAATATATATCATAGATTCTTGTAGTATGTTTAAACAGAAAACCTCTCATTGAAGAGATTATATTCTTAACACTTAAGAGCATTGACCACATCTAGCAACCCCATGTCATGTGTCTAGTAGTTCTTCTCATGAGGTCATAAATATCATCACCTATAGGCTACTACCTGATCCCTCTACATCATCACACCTCTCCAAATAACTCTTTTGGCATCGCAGTAAATTTCATATCCAATCCTAGTCTTTGGAAATATTAGAATCATTATTTTCATTAATCTTCTCTTTAGCTCTAGGAATGACTCTTCATAATGATTTTTCCACTTGAACCTCACTCCATTATTTGTTATATCATTTATAAGTTGTTCCAAATTAAATAAGTCCTAGATAAAATGTCTATAGTTCCTAGTTAAACCAGGAATCTCTTGATCTTGAAAAAATTCTATGAACGAGCCTGGGACATCACCACTTTTACCTTCTCTAGGTATACAAAAATTCCCACCTCAGAGATCACATGCCCAAGGAACCACACCTCCGGAATCCAAAAGTGAAACTCCTACGTTTTGGAATAAATTTAATGTCCTCAAACTATACTTAGTACAATATCCATACACTTAGTAATCATATATGAAGTCTTAGAGTATATCAAGATGTCATCAACAAACACCACAATAAAGTAATTGAGATACGGATAGAAGATCCTATTCATAATATCCATGAACTTTTTTGGTGTATTTTTTAACCCGAAAGGAATGAAAAGAAACTCATATAGTTCATATATAATCTTGAACATTATCTTAGTAATATCATCCTCTCTGACCTAAAGCTAGTGTTAGATTGAATGTATGTAAATCGTAGAGAACCATCAGGCTCATTGCAACTGGTCCAACACGTTATGGATCCTCAACAACGGATATCGATTCATCATGGTCACTTGGTTTAGATTTATGTAGTCTAAAAACAACCAAATACTATCATCCACCTTCTTTTTGAACAAAATATGAAGCACCCCAAGGTGAATTTCTCAGTCTGATAAAACCATTCACCTCCAAATACTTGAGTAGTACCTTGAGTTCCTTCAACTCTGTCGAAGACATGTGATATGGGGGAATTGAAATAGGTTGTGTTCTTTTTATGATTTCACCCTAAATTTAAATTTATCTCTTACGAGGTAGATCAAAAAATTTATCTGAAAATACATCCTGATACAGTTACACCACTAGCTAAAAAGAAGAGGCTACTAATAGATCTGTTTCAAGAGCCAAGCCTGCTACTTTCACTATAATAGCTCTAACTTAATTTAAGTCTATTCCCACTCTAACTACTCTAACATCCCATTCACCAGTCAAAATAATATTCTCCCCCTTGGTTTTAGTAAAGGATAAATATCTCCTGTAGCAGTCGATGGGTGCCCGATAACTAGTCAGCTAGTCCATTCCAAATATCACATTAAAGATAGTCATATCAAGGATCATGAAATATCATAGATTATTATAGCTATTAACTACTATGAGGGAACCATTAAATCACTGTATATGACCCAATTTTGTTCCCAATGGTGTATCAAGATATAGTAACTTTGAGGAAAATTTGGCCGGTAAGCCAAGTCGGGAAAAAATTTGTGTAAATATAAATGAATGGGAAGTAAAAATATAAAAAAATATTGGTAGAAAGAATAAATTTGATCAAGACCATACCTCTATTATTCAAAGGTCCCCCTCAAAATTCATTTGTAACCCAGTTTGCTGCATACACTTAGTTTTCCTCAGCTCTATGACCTTTTCCCTAATGTGCACGACTTTCATGATCAATGATCGTTTGAGGGGTCTGGACCTACTGTTGAAGATCCCACCAAGTCCCAAGGCTTGATGCTTTCATCAAACTTGAACCCCTCACTTTTGACATGCTTTATAATTTATATCTTCTGTACTGCCAAGATTTATTTCATGACCCAAGATTTTGATATTTAAACTTTATGTCCATGTTTTTATATTCTTATTTTTATGGTTTGTTCTAGGTTCTCAATGTTTACCCTTACTGAGTATTGAGATCACTCTTTTTTCTGTTTTCTTTACCCTAGGATATAAATTATGGTTTAGGTAGGAAAAAAATTGGAAGATCTTTATGGGAGATATTGAAGATCGTTCACCAAGTTAGAATATTATGTTCTATGTTTCCAAAGACACTAATCAAATATGGTCTTTGGGTGAGTATTTTTTTAATGTATAAAGTATTCTGAAAAATAAATGTAATGTCCATGTACATCAACTTGGGTCATTATATTGGCTCCATGATGGAATATCTTCAAGCATGTCTTACAACCATGCCATCCATAATCATATAACCAAGGTCAGATAACCTACTTCGATGTCATACTATAATATCTCTGATCATGTATTAAGATCATGCCAACCACAACCATATAACCATGGTAAAATAACCTGATTTAGTGCCATACCAGAATATCTCTAATCATGTCTTACAACCATGCCAACCACAACCATATAACCATCAAATAGTCACAACAATCTGGGTCAAATCCCTATAATCATTATAGCATTCTAGGTCAAATACCCTTAAGCATTACAGCATAGGACTGAGCATAGCCCACTCTCTATAATCATTATAGCATGGGACTAGGCCAAGCCCACTCAATATTAGTATTACAGCATATAAGTGTAAAGGTTATAGGGTTGATCCTGATATATAAACATTACATCATGAAACACATTCCCTATCAAACAGCATGGATATCAAAATATCACATCACAATTCTCAATGGTTAATTATGTAAATTTCCATTATTCTTTCATAAGACACTTTAAATTTAATTCACAATTGATAAAAAATTATATTTATAAGCAATAAGCTGCAATTTATGGATTCTATGACAATAAATCACTCTAGGTAACATGTCATGTTAAAAATACTTTAAGACATTATCCAATTCAAATATATTCATGATTTTCTCACCCAATGGGTAGCCATAATCCAGGTCAGAAGCCAATTAAAAACAAAGGAATTTAAGGAATAATAAAATTTATTAGTTATTCAATTTAGGTTCAGATTTTGTCGGTGAACTCACAATATTGAATAAACTTGGGATATTATCGAATCATAGGGTTAAGATTTAGAACCCCTACCTTCAACTGACGATCCAAAAATGCTTCCAATGGACAAATCCCATGAGTAATAATGTGTGGATGATTTCAAAGAGGTTTCTAGATCAAAACAGATCAAGATAAAAAACAACAACATAATTGGAAAAAGGATTTCACCGCAATGGTTAGAGAAACAAAGGGAAGAAAGAATAAACCTAACCAAAGGAACTTACTAGGGATTAAATAGTAAAACAGAACATCTGGAAGGGAGTTTGGAACTCCAAAATCACCTGGATAATTCCCTAGGGTTGAGAGGATAGGAGCTGCTATGAAATAAAATGAATTTCAACTGCATAGAATCTTTAAAGAAACAGGTCAGGTATTTACATGGTGTGTAATGTGATTACACGTTGTGCAAATGTTTTTAATGGAATTATGCAAAAAAAACATCATCTCAGATTTAATTTATTAAAACCCTCTAACAATTACACGATGTATAATCCCTTTACATGATGTGTAAATGTTCTATAGTTTATGTTTTATCCCATTTTCCTTTTAAACAACCCAAACACCCTTTAAAGATTTTCAACTTACTAAGAACCCATATTAATACTTAGTCTCATTTATACCAAGACTCCATTAACTCAAAAAATCATACATCCCTGAACTTTAGGTCATTTTCTCCAACAAAGTCTCTTCGTATTCGAGCAAGAATAGACCACCAAGGCTAAAACAAAAAAACTTAGAGAGAAATATACTTAGAAAAGGATGGTATCTTACAATATATGTCCACTCAGCACCTCATGCAACAATCTGAATCCTGGAGGTACCAGGAATTTGCAATAGTATAATGGTATATTCATTAGAATCAAAGGAATTCACAATATAATCACTATATAAATTGAATAACAGGATCCCATGAATTCTTGTATGCATTCCATCATTGGATCTAATGCAAGATCCTAAGAACCATCTTCAGGAATCCACTGATGTATCAGCCATATTCAATGGATGCTAATATAACAAGAAATCCACCCCCATTATGTTGTGATACCAGATCCCAAGAATTATAAGAAACCTGGGGTCTCAAGTTATTTCAAAATGACCCACCCAATCACCATCAACTCAGATATTTTTGTAATAAACGTCAATTTAGATTTTAGTGTGAAAACCACAACCATCTCTACCCATATCTATACACACTCACTTAGGGTCGATACAACATTGGGATACTCACTAGGTCCCCTTAGTCACATCAAGAACATACACCCAATATGGGTTCCATTGTCCCATTCCCATCTCTCAAGTCAATTACTGATAATCAGAGGTTCTCATGTCCCCAAACATTGACAGAATCATCTCATGGCCTCACAGGCCTCAAGGGTATTCCATAATAGCGATAGTCTTGAGAGTTGGCTAAATGCCTATATCTATATACAGGGTCACAGTTGGTTGGTAAACTCACACAAACCATCCCTTATATTCCTTATCTCTATCTAGTTATAACTAACAAAGCTCAAGAGTTATCACTCGACCTACTAGGTTTTTCCATATCAAATCTCATTAACTCCCACTTAAAGGTGTCCATGTATCTAGGTGTCCACGTAGTTCAGACCTCATCCATCGGTAACTATGGCATCAAGTTAGTTCATAAGGTCCTCAAAGGCCTTATAACATGACTTATTTCATAATTAACATATTATATAGGCTAATAAATTTAAATTAAATTTCAATTTAATTTAAATTAACCAATCAATTTAAATGTAATGCTTTAATTTAAATTAAGAAAGGTGGCTAATTAATTTTGAAGAGGTCAATTCCCTTAGCGTCGTGACCGTATGAAACATATGACATAAAAAATATGAATTAAATCCTTAGTGAAACTACTAAGAACCACCTATCATTTATAAATCTATTTCTTTTTAATTATCTAATCCAACAGCATTGCCTAGTCTCACCAAGCTTTTTCCAAACTCTATCCAAGTCCAAGCTGTTACTTGAGAATCTAATCCAAGATATAATATCCAAAATTAACTAATGGGAACAAAAATATAATTAATTTAACAATTCATAATTTAATTCAAAATTATAAGACTCATCATGGTAGATTTAACACCTACCAAGTAGGCATTTCACATCCAAACCATGACCAATCATTCATCAACAGTCCATGTTATACCCCTGGCGTTAACTTGGGAAACTTACCTAACATACCATTCTATTCACATTATTAACTTAATTTAAAATTAATGAATAACCTTAAACAAATACATGACATGATTTTCCTTTACTTAAATAAAAGATTATGGTCGGAGTATGTTGTCTTGGGATGTCCTCTCCCTAGACTACATGAAATACCAATAGAAATGGGAGATTTAACCATTATCTAGTGAAATATCCATAAAATCCCCAAACCAAACCAATTCCAAATCAACATGAGAGAGGGAGAAGATGGAACAGAAGAATGAGAGGATCTCATACCCTGATCCTTTGAAGAAAACACCCAAGAATATCACCCCAAATCAAGGGAAAGAAGAGGGGGAAGAGTTGAGACCCTCCATCCATGTTCATAATAAGGGAGGAGGATAGGGTCTCCCACCCCTCTCAAAATTGGTGGAAAATAGTAACTTACCCCTTTAAAAATATTAATGGATAATCAGTGGCCACCTGCATATTGCAGGGGGGGACTCTCTAGACCACCAGATAACTGGTGGCAGCTGGAAGTAGCACATAATACTACTAGACATCACTAGTTAGCTAGTTTTTTGCTTTATTTTTGGATAAAACAGCCACCCAGGCCCCTCCTAAGGCTCCTCTAAGCCCTTAAGACGCCTCTAGGGTTCTATTTCTCATATAAAACATTAATTTAAGGTATTCAACCCTTTATAATTCTGTTTTTAATCATTTTATCAAAATAATTGTCCCTTAAACTCAAAATTTAAAATTACTCTTGGATTTTCAAGACCCATATGGACATAGGGTATTAATATTTACTAAAACATTAAATTATTTTATCAAAAATTACTTTTTATTCATGTGATTTTCAAGTTTATTTCATGGCCTCTCTTTATAAATATTTTTATTCATACATTAAAAGAAATTCGGGTTTTCTTAACTCAATCATCTTTTCATTAAGTCACCATATTTATCCTTGAATACACACTATAAAATCTTGTTATATTCTACACCTTATATCATGTGGTATTTTATTATTTTTTCTTTGGATATTTCACTTACATTTTAATATTTTATTTTTATAGATCCTTAGTTTATAAAGATATGTTGAAATAAATAAAAACCCTTGATTTTTATTTTGGGAATTATTCCACCATATATATATTCTATATTTTAAAAAATTATTTATCATTTTAAAAGCTGAATATGTAATTTTTCCCTTAACATTTCTCTTAATCTCAATTAAAAATAAAATTATATAATTTTTTTATCGATGTGGGTTTCCTTAATACTATTTAAAAATCATAAAAAGTTATTTCTATTTCCATATATATTGTATCTTCAGCCCAACATTTCCTCTACTTAACATTTATTTATTTTTCAAGGCTATATTATTAGGACATATTTTTAAAATAATGTTTCAAAAGACTTATTTTTTCCTATTTAGAAGGATTTTAAAGATGACTTATAAATTAATTTTTATGACAACATTAAAAAGGCTTAAAGGATATTTTATTATGGTTTTTCTTCCATTTTCCTCTATATCTATAAAATATGTATCTCTAAAAGATATATATTTCATATATCACCCTCTAAAGAAGATTATGATATTATTATTTTGGGAGATTAAATTTTGGGTGTTATATGATCCTACTCTTGATTTCTTCTAATGCGATACCTTATGAAAATTTTATGTAACCCATTTTGTTTCCATCATTTTTTAAAGATATGATGAATGATTTATTTCATAAAGAACACAAATGTATTATTTATCATTATGTGATGAGTGGGTTTGATATATCCCTCTAATAAAATTAGTAAATCTTTATATCTCATGAGATGATTATGTAATGCATGGGTATGAAGTAGTTATCTATTCTAGTAAATTTTTTCATGGGTATGATACAGTTATCTATTCTCATAACTTTATTCATGAGTATGATACGGTTAGATAATCACATAACTTTATGTCTTGTCATGATTCAGTTTTATATGTTTGTAATTTTATGTGTGGACATGATATAGTTAGTTATGTTCACGGTGTTCTTATTTCCAATGCTTATGTTTGTGCCACATTGTTATGTTATTTCTAATGGATCATTATTATTGTATCCTATTTAAACATACTTATTCCATGGTAAATTTTATTATTTCATGGTGGTATATTTTGAGGATACATGTCCTTAATCCATGATTTGTGTTATTTTATCATGCCTTATAATTAGAACGTATGATTTCCGGTTATTTTTAATAAGTTATTTCTACCAAGTTCATGATTACTCACATGATTATGATCCATCCCATTACGACTCATTAATATGTTTTTTTTCTTATTGAGTATTTGAGATCACTCTAAATGTTTCAAACTTCCATGGGAGAAAATGTTCAATAGTATGTCTAGGACGAAGTCTTGTGCAAATCATTTTGTGAGAAATGTTGAATAAATAAAGTGTAATAAGATAATTTTGTTGCTAATATCAAAATACACTAAACTTTTGGATATTGGGATTCTGTGTTTTATTTGTGGGATGAAATATTTAATCATGAGAATGATGTAAAATATATGTGAATTATGTTTGGGTTGTGTCTGTGTGTGTTTATATATGTATTTATGTATATATATATCTATGTGTGTGTGTGTGTTTATATATATGTTTATATATATTTATATATGTATGTGTGTATATTCATCTATATCTATTCTAAAGTTGGGTTATATCCAACACACGTATCACTTCCTCCTTGCACCATATCCCTCCACCATTTCATTCCAGTGTAATTTGACACAGTTTAACCCCTCCCACTTGTGATATTCCTCTCTGCTACTGGGGTTCCCACACATCTCCTTTGCCACTTCCATCTACTCCTCCGGCTCCTCGGCCTCGGTCTCCTCCCTGTCTGGATACTCTGCCTCTATCTCCTCTACCTCTGACTCCTCTTCCTCCGGATCTTCACCCTCTAGATTTTGATTTGTGTCCCATTTACCTATGGTCACCTCTACCACAAGTGAATCTCATTGTTTCTTCATCTTCGACCTGCTTCTCTTCCTCCATCTACCTCTAATTTCTCTCTTGCCAATCCCTACCCATCCAGATTGCCAATTTCCTCTCTTTCCTCTTCAATTTCTAGTTACATATAACACCTCATTATACTACCTCCCACAATATATTATTTTTTTCATTCACTCTCAACCATCATGGAGGACTCCCCAAAACTTCTTTACAAATATATTCACCATATCAAGCACCTCCTAAATTATTTGAAAGTACATTTTTGTGTTCCTTCATAGATTTGATGACGGCTTTGGATTTCCCCATTTCATAGCTTCACCCCGTTACCAGACACATCACACATACACTAATTAAATATCCTTATATTCTTTGTACAACTTTTATTCACAATTAACATATTCATTTGACTATATTCATAAAAATTTACCATAATGTGTTATAATCCAACTTCTTTTATGATTCGACAATTATGGATCTACTTCATTGGGTCGTCGAACATTTATTTACTACATTTTGTCTTCAAATAACATAAACATCCACTAAGCTACAATAGGTCTTCTCCATGAAAGGTTATTTTCAAATCCCTATATACTTATTTTTATTATTCTTCATTCTACTCTTCTTCCCTCTATGTTCATAGGTTTCTTTTCTAGGTATTGTGGTTCTTCCTCTTTTGTAACTCTCATTTTATACTAATTCTATGTTCCATAGTAGTAAACCTAATTTAATTATGATGTTTTATATGCGATTGGTAGACATATGTTTCTCCATTATTAGGGAGGACAGAGTACTCTTTCCAGCTCAGTTGTACTAACCAGTAGTAAATATGTTTCTATGGGAGCTCCATTATTTAGAGTACACTTTTGGTGATCATTTTTCCGTAATATTATTTTCTCATAATCTAATTTTTATTACTATTGTCCACTTAATATTTATTTTTTTATTTGATATATATTAACCACCATTATATCTATTTCTATACAGGATTCTTTATAAAAGATGCAATGAAAATGATTGAAGTGTACCACCACATGAAGGTTAGTTTTGTTTCATATGCATTTTCTTTTTGCAAATAATGATTCTATTAAAGTTCTTAACTTTTAAATTCATTTATTGATTTTTTTCATTTATCTTTTGATTTTACAAATTTAGTTATAAATATATTGTTTCATATTATGCATGCCTAAAAAACAGATTTTTTTGTATCATGAATTTTTCATCAGGAAGAAGAGTATTTAGGTAATTATTCTTATTCTAATTTATGTATTTTAGTTTTTGTACATATTTTTCACTATCTTTCATTAATTTTCAGGTATTTTTTATATAATGACATGCATCATCTCTTTTAAAATGATTTCAGTTCTTCTAAACAGATTCCATTTTTCATTAATGATACCTTTTATAATTTATGTATTCTTTCCCACTCATCGTGTTTTCATAAGAGTTTGTGGTTTCTTTCCATGTCATAAATTTTTTCCATTAAACAGTAACTCTGATTTTATAGTGATTCTGAGTTCTATCGTTGTAGCCATAATTTTATTATATTGTTATATATGCCTATGGTGGTTATAGGCTTCTCTGTTATTAGGGACGAAAGAGTACTCTTGCCTGGTCAGTTATACTAACTAGAAGTACACCTATTTCTATGGTAGATCCACTATATAAAGTACTCATTCGATGATCATTTTTCAGTAATATTATTTTCTCATATTCTACTTTTTTTTAATGTTTTCCACTTACTATTTCATTTTTTTTTTGATATATATTAACCAGCATAATATTTTTTTTATGGGGACCCCATTATATAGAGATATGACGAAAATGGGCGAAGTATACCACCACAAGAAGGTTAGTTTTATTTATATTAATTTTTATTTTTATATAATAATTCCATTAATGTTTTTATTTTTAAAATTTAGTTATTAATTTTTTTTCTTTTATCTTTTCATTTTACTAATTTAGTTATAAATATATTGTTTCATATTATGAATGCAGACACAAACTGATTATTTTCCTCATCAAATTTTTATCAGGAAGCATAGTATTTAGGTAATTTTTCATATTCTAATTTATGTATTTTGGTATTTGTACATATTTCTAATTATTATTTATTGGTTTTCATGTATTGTTTCCTATAATGAAATGCGTCATCTCTTTTAAAATGTTTTTAGTTTTTCTAAACTAATTTCATATAATTATTGATATCTTTTCTAATTTTTGTATTGTTTCCTACTCATCATCTTTTCATGGGACTTTTGTGGTTTCTTTCCATGTTATAAATTTTTTCTATCAAACAGTGACATGTATTTTTTCAATTATACTCAATTAATTATAATGATTTTTATGAAATTTCAAAAATTATTATAATCATTTTATTATATATAAAAATTAAGCACATATTATTTGTTTCGTAGGTTTATTGATTTCATTTTGATTGATTTATCTTTTTTGGTATCAACCGACTGCTCATACAAGGCTATAGGGTCATTTCAAATCCCTAAATACCTAATAATATTTTCATTCTCCATTCTACTATTCTTCACCCATTGTTTAGAGGATGCTTCTTTCAGTTCTATGGTTGTTCCTTTTCTGTAAATATAATTTATTTCTGTTTCTAAGTTCTATAGTTATATCCATAATTTTATTGTGATGATGTATGTTCCAATTGTGGCCATAGGTTTCTCGAATATTAAGGATGATAGATTCTTCTTACCTGCTCAGTTGTAGTGAACGATGGCCACCTTCTATATTCCATTATCAATTTTCAGTAATAGTATTTTCCATTTTTTTACTTTTTATTACCATTGACCACTTAATATTTTATTTTTTATATGATATATATTAATTATCATTGCATCTTCTTCTATGGGAGATTTATTATACAATGAGGTAACAAAAATGGGTGAAGTGTACCACCAGTTAAAGGTTAGTTTTCTCTTATATTCATTTTCTTCTTAATAATAATGATTCCATTAAACTTTTTATTTTTTATATTTAGTTATTCATTTTTTCCATTAATATTTTTATTTTACAAATTCCATTATTAATATATTATTTCATATTATACATGTGTACATAAAATTATTTCTCGACTCGTCAATTGTTTATTAGGAAGCACTTTAATTAGAACATTATTCCAAATCTAATTTATATATTTTGGCATTTTTACATATATCTAATTATGGTTATTTTCTATTCATGTATTGTTTCTGCATTAACATGCATATTCCATTTTAAAATGATTTTAAATCTTCTAAAATTATTGCATTCCTCGTTAATGATAAATTTTCAAATTCATGTTTTTTTCAACTCATCAAACTTTTTTTTGCAGTTTTCTAGTTTCATTCCATGTCATAAATCTGTTCTATCCTACAATGAAATTTGTTTGTTTAATTATACTCTCAGTTAAAATTATTAATTTCTATTAAATTTCAAAACATATCATAATCATTTTATTATAAAAATCATCAATTAAAACATAATCTTTCTGAAATATAAATATCTCTTACCTCGTCATTTTATTTTTATTTTATGTTATGGAATAAATTTTAAACATTCATAATTTTTGGTATTCAATTTTATTCTGCATGGGAGATATAATGGAATTTTAATTTTTTGCTATTATTTGAATATTTTCTATTCAAAATATATCTTATTAACTGATTTCCATTCAGTCCTGACATATTTTCATTTTAGGTGTTTAATCATTTCTATTTTTTATTAATTGTACTTTGATTTCATACACTTTTACAAGTATCTATTGATTATATATTAATATATCAGTAATAATATGAGGATATTATTTACATTTTTACTTGTGTATGTTTTATCAACACTACTAGAAAAGGTATGTCACAAAAACTGAATAGTGTCTTTCCAAAAACTAACATACATATACAATGAATATAGACCAATAGAGTATGAAATTGCTCCTCTAAGACAAGCTTACACTAAATGGGCAGCTCGTATGGTTGTGGGTCAGAAAACTAGAGCCCTCTGGGTCATGTGCAGGAAAGATGAAGACCTTGATCCCATTATTAGTGTTCCAATACTTTTTATTTCAATGATCAATGTGTTTTATATTGGGTTATTTCCCTATGTTTTTTATTTTATGTGACTACAGATTAACACATGTATTGGTTTCTGCTGTGTTAAAATTTATCCAAACAAATTTTACAAACCTCTTCTCTAGAATAAAGCCTGGAGTGGCTGGTATGTTAATAATATTGCAAGTTCACGAGCTATGGAAATTTTAATAAATTTGTTTTCCTTTAGTTATTTTCCTTCTTATCACATCCCTCTTCCATTTGTTGATAGGTACACTTAATTTGGAGAGGATTTAACTTTTCATCCTACTGATGACTTGGAATCCTAGAATAGATCAAATAAAGAGATTAGAGAGCTGATAGATCATCTAAAGAGATCTCAAGAAGATACTCAAGGGTAGCTTGGGGAATCTTCTAAGGTACTATATACACTAAATTCTTGGTTTCTATCACTTAAAAATCATTAATTTAGGTGTTTTATATTTTTTAAGGTTTGTGTCAACTAATTATATTTCTATTTTTTAAACCGAGAAATCATTTTTTGGATCAGAAGAAATTGATTTAGTTTTGGGTTACTCACAATAACATACATTTGAGTTTACCCAAATTTTATTTCAATAGTTTTCTTTCATATTTTTTTAGTTTTATATATGTATTTTATATCCACTACACACCTTACAGTTTACCCATATTTTATTTCAACAGTTTTAATGTACATTAAACATAAAAATATTTACATTGTATGTGTTCATATACAAGAATAACTTTTTAGATCATGTATAAACCATATCATTATTTGCAAACTAGCCACCCATTTTCATTGGTTTTACAGATTCCTAAAAAAAGAAACATATCAATATAGTGTAAATCACAGTATAACACTTTATCATGTATAAACTAATTCAATCATATAATTTCACTTCGCATCAACCTTTGTTCCCATTGATCCTCTATTTGTCTCTACATGCACTCACTTCTTCCTATATTTTCTTCTCTATGAGTTAGTATGTTTTAGATCTTGTGATCAGTATATTGTTTATGCTTTAATATTTCTCCAGTGAAACTATTCATCTATTGTATTGCAGGTTTTTTGTATTTCAAATATGATCAAGCCCGTGAATTTTTATTGTAGTATATGTTTTGTTTTTGAATTATTTTCTTTTCAATTTCTCCATAATTCATTGCATGAGAAGGGGGAGAAAACCAGGAAGAGCTGGTGAGAGATCTTAACATTCCAATGGATAAGATTATCTCTCCCTCCCGCCCTCCCTCATAATATAAAACATCCATTATCAATGAATGAATATATATTTAGTTGGTTTAATTTAATGATTTGAAATAACATGAAATGAAAAAAATCTCTAGATGAAGGGATGAAATAAGTTCAATAGGTTAGTAGTCGTATCTGTATTTTTAATCATTCATCACATTATCTCTGATTTTTAAAAAACATTGGTTTCAATGAGACTTTTTTTTGGAGAATTAAAACTTTGTTTAAATCTGCCTCTATCTCCATCTTCATCAATGGCACCCCTCGGGGCTATTTCAAATACACTAAAGGAGTTAGGCAGGGAGACCATCTTTTTTTCATCCTCTTTTTCATTGCTAAAGATTACTTCAACAGGCTCCTTACTACTCTGGTAGATTAAAATAAGCTCAAGCATATCCAGGCTACCAGAAACCTTAATGTCCCCACTCACCTTCTATATGAGGATAATATCATCTTGTTTCTTAAAGGGGATCAAAGAAATATTCAATTCCTCAAGAAAGATATTTCTCATTATGAATATATCTCAGGTCAAGCCATTTCTTGGAACAAATCTCATATTTTCTTTGGGAAAAAATTCTCTGCTCGAAGAAAATATATTATTACCAATAATCTTGGAATTAAAGAAGGTTTGTTTCCTTTAACTTATCTGGGTGTTCTGATATTTTGGGGGGGACCTAAATATAGTTTCTTCTCAAATATAATTGATCAAATTGTTAATCAACTCTCTACATAGAATGTAAAATCCCTTTCCATTGATGGTAGAATTTTCCTTGTCAAATCGACAATCGTCTCTAAAATGGTATATTCCCTCATGATTTATAAGTGGCTGATAGGTACTTTTAAGAAAATTAATACATTTATAAAAAAAATTCATTTGTATGGGAAGTATTTTTAATAAGAAACTTATTACTATTCCTTATACGACCTGCTGTAAACCTCTTGACAAAGGAGGTATTGGTATTAAAAATTTTAAATTGTTTAATGATGCACTTCAAGCTAGACACACTTGGCGTTTAATCAACACTACCTCTAAGGATACTGATTTTCTAAAACATAGATTCCTTAATAAACTTTTGAAGTGGAATTTTAATTTCATCAATTCATCGATTTGGCCATCCATTAGGAACTCATATCATAATATTATGGAAAACTCTATATGGATGGTTAGCGCTAATTCTTGCATCAATTTATGGCTTGATAATTGGATTGGTACCCTATTGATAACTATGTTACCTCCGAATAATACCCTTGAGGATACTAGTCACTCTATCAAATATGTTCTGCAACTTCATAGGAAAGATATTCCTGACAACATCACCCAGATCATTGAAAGGTACCCCTTTTCTAATTATGTGGATTTCCTTGTTTGGGAACCCACTCCAAATGGCATTCTTGATTCAAAAAAATTTACAATCATAATTTCTCTAGAATAGAATCCAATATTCAATGGGTGATCTCTTTTAATAAGCCTTAGATCAAACATTCAAGGCTCACTCTTATTTCGCATATCATGCATAATAGATTACCCATTGAAGTTGGTCTGCAAACTTTTGGCATTCAACTCTGTTCTAAATGAAAACTGTGCAATCAACACAGGGGGGATTCTAATAATCTTTTCTTGTCATGTTCTACAGCCTCTGCTTTATGGAATTACATTTTTGACTTATTTATCTATAGATGGCCCTCTTCTGACTTGATCTGTATGCTTTTGAAAAAGTGCATTAGCCATGAAGCCTCACAAAAAATTAAAAAAATCTTTCTTGCGGTTGTGGAGGAGCTCTTACATGAGATATGGTATGTCAAAAATGATATTATTTATAATAAACACTCGTTAAGTATAAATTCAAGAAAATATCGAATTCTCATACCAATTCAAGAGGCTGCTTCAATCCAAAAATACTGCTGCAACAATTCTGTTGGTGATTTGGAGATTCTTCGCCATATTCGTGTTGCGGGTATTTATCCTTAGCCCAAACGTACCTTTGAAGTATTCTAGAAATCCCTGATGCCAGGGTGGATAAAAGTTAATGTTGATGGTGCCTCAAAGGGCCATCCTGGTCCTGCCAGTTGTAGAGCGATTTATAGAGACTCTTCTAGTCAGTGCCATGGATGTTTCTATGGTGGATGTGGTTTTTCTTCATCTTTGGAAGTGGAAATGTTGGGGGTCATCCATGTTGTTTATTTTTCTATCCAAAGAGGATGGAGAAAGCTTTGGATTGAAATTGATTCTACCACCATTGTCCAAGCTATTTGGAATGGTGTGATTTATCTAGCCTGGCCTCTTACCACTCTTTGGATGAATTTCCTAAATTCGCTTCGTGGGATTGACTACATTGCTACTCATGACTTCCGTGAAGCGAATGATGTTGCTGATGCCCTTGACAACAAAGGTGTTCACCAGAATGTGACTTGGCTGGATGGCCTGCCAGTTGATTTATTTCATATTTTTGATAGAGATTGTAAGAAAATACCATCTTTTCATCTTTTGTAACTTTGTTTCTTTTTTATTCAACAAATTGTGTGTTGGTCTTTGACCAAGGCACTACCTTCTTTACAAAAAAACTGTATTTATATAACACTTGATGATTGTTGTAAAGTACATGTGCCATAAGGATCTATAAATTAGTATTTCCATTTTATATCAACATTTATTTATTCCCCATCTTCTTGGATATATTTACAAATTAATTATTGATCAACTCAACTAATGATGGTTTTTTGTCTCTAGATTAATAGAATATCATTCTATTCAATTATTAATTCAAATAAATATTTTCAACAATGTTTATTATTTCTCAAAAAAATTCCCTAAGTTTTATTCCATTATTATGTAATGCTCATTTTTTAAATACATTCAATATTAATATGAATTATTAAGTTTCAAAAATGGTATTTTATTATTAAAATAAGAATATTTTATAGTGTCGTGTGAATACATGGGTAGAGTACTATTATAAATATATATATTTATAAATATATCTGTGTGTGTATGTGTATATTTATATATATATATATATATGTATACAATCAATATTAATCAGGATCAGGTTTTTGTGAAAGGTTCATACTGATACTAAGAGAGGGTTCTCAAGCATATACATGGTGTGGGGATTACGAAGAATATAAAAAACATAAACGAAGCATGAGTACATAATGTGATGAAAATGGTACATTCAAGGTAATTAGTTGATCATAAGGGTTTACCCCACGACATGATGGTTTCCCGATAATTACTTTTTTATTTAAAAAAATGAAAATATAAATTTAATGATAAATATATAATATCACACTTAAAAATAATCATGAGATAATTCAAAATAGTTATTTACTAATCCCAAGATTTTTAAAAAACTATCATTAATTATTTAGCATCAATTTAAACAGCTTCTAAACACCAAAAAATGGCCAATAAATGGTATTTTTAGAAAATTGTATGGTGTTGGTATTAAAAAAAATTCGTATGGTCTATATATATCAATATAATGGGATAGAAATAATTCTTGAATATTAGGTGTTTAAGTATTATATTCACTGATACTTCTTCTCATTAATTTTAAGCTTTGTGATCTCTGACATAAGTGATCATGATAACAGATCTGTTAACAAGAACACCACATGTTTTGATGTCATTGGATGTTCCTACCTATGAGAATGAGTATTGATCTCCTGAATTGAGATTATTATTAATGTATATCATTAATCATATAATTTATTTTCTGATGAAAACTAAGACATTTTATGTCTGTAGTGAGGTTTTTTTTCTTTTTTTCATCAGTTGTATAACATTGATTGAATTATCAAGAAATGATTTTTCACTTCAAAGCATAGGAAGTATATATCTCCATCACATTAGATAATATGGAGTTTCTTGGACTAAATCCATAATATTTTTAGAAGAAATTAAATCCATATAATATATTCATGTAAAGATAAATAAAGCATGAAAGTATGGTGACATAAAGTATGCATCCTACTTTCTGAAATATCACGAGACAAAGAGATTAAATTACATAATTAGTATTCATTTGGGGTTTTCATTATTTTGAAATATACATATCTTATTAGGATCCATGAATGTTTACTAGATACCACTCTTGGTCTATGAGTATAATAGTTTATAGGGTTATATATAAAATATATCCCAAAGTTCAACTAATTTATATGAATTGGATGTTAGGATGATGTAGCCAAATTTGTGGGTTGATGATCGTCTACGTGTGAATGAAAATATATAAATAAATTCAATTATAATTTCTTAAATCATTTAATAATGTGAATTAAATTTATTTTTTAATGTACTCACAAGTTACTTATGTTTCAATAAGTGACTACAATAAAAATATTTTTTGAGATAAAATTAAATTTTTTGGTGTTTATTAAATGTATTTATAAGGAAAAAAGTTGAACGAATGGTTTTTATTACATTAAATCAAAATTTGAACTTTTAAAAGTGTCTAGGGTAATGTAAGTGACATTTAAAAAAGTTAATTAGGTCTTAAATGACATTTTTGGTCAGTTGTGTGGTTAAAGATATTTTAGGGACTAAAGTGAAATTAAGGAAACACTAACCTAGGAGTAAAAGTTTATTTTTCACCCAAAAAGACATAGGTTAACATTTGTCACAAATTATCTCCCCTCACTCTCATTCACTCAAGATTTTCAAAGTAAAATAAAAATAAAAACACATGTGATCATATTCTCTCTTCATGGATCATGTTCATTGTGCTCTAGCAATCATATGGGTTCCAAAAAGAACTCAATTTTTTCAATCTATAAAATGAATATCATATATAAAAAAACAATGATCTTTTGAAGCATGTTTTTATAATATAAATGGATTTTTTTTATTTAATCCTTTGAACTATGATAATTTGGCATCGAGAAGATAATGATGAGATCACATGAAATTTGAATGTATCTTTTTATTTATTTTATTAATGGTAAAATTATATTTTAAAGACCCATGAGGGGATGTGGGTGAAGATATTCCATGTCTTGTTTTATGAAATTAATTTGGCTAATTTTTTTTTGAAAATACTAGTTATGAATGCTTGAAATTTGCTCAGGAAACTCATATCTGAGCAATTTCACATAGTTAAGTCAATAATTTTAATTAAATTTTCCCAAATTCAAATTGAGGGGATCGATGAGTCCCAATGGTCAATATAATTTATGAATCAAAGTTTCTATGTATTAGTTATCATTATCTAAAGGAGTATGTCTCATTAGAATAGGGAGGAGAGGCTTGATGTATATGGGCAACACATCGAGGGGTGGTGTCATGGTATGTTGTAAAAAAATTAAAATATATATATATTATATGGTAGGAACCTTCTCTTACCTAACCCTAACCCCCTAATACCCTGTTCTCCAAGGGTTAGACACTGACCGTGTGTCACATAAGACTTTTTAAAAAATTATACATAAAGATAAAGAGAACACCATCGATGTGCCAGATTCTTGCATAGTATTTTCATGTATTTTATTGAATAAAGAGTCATTTTATCCAAGATTTATGTTTCTTTATAGTATAAATCCTTAATTTTGGTATAATTGGATAATTTTTAGGTTTTTAAGGTTTAAACCATGGATCATGGAAGTTTTTCTGAAAAATTGAACATAATAATCACATGTCTTGTGATTTTTCATGATGGATGACTCAACCAATTAGATTACACGTCCATGTTCTCATTCTTGCAGAACAAATCATGTAAACTTTGGACATACCATGTAGACCCATTATAGAATTGGTTTGTGTGGGGTGGGAGAATACACACCATGTATTTCAATTCCACAATTCATACACTATTCACTTATCGATAACCAACACATGGAAATTCAATGGGTGGCAAGAAAGATTACCTACTCATAGAGAAATTCAAAAAAATGACTCAAGTTCTTGGTATTTGATTCTAATCTATTTTTGTGTAATATTTTTTTCTATAAATATATTGGTTATCCTCCAAGTTGGATATTGTTGTTCCAAGGGGGAGGTACCACAACTCTGTCAACCTGATCCTCCCCTGAAGTTAGTGCATGTTTTTATTTTTATTTACATTTTTTCTCCCCATTCCCCTCTAATTATTCTTCTATCAAGGGGTAGGGTTGGGGTTCTACCCAACCATTGAACCATTACCATCATCATGATAGGGGAATAGTCTTGTGTTGGGTTTTGATTAAACTATGGGTGTGTTGTATTAAGAGTCTTGGTGCATTATTTTTATTATGATTTCAATTTTATAATTTACTTGATGAATTTCAATTCTTAATTCACCAGTTGCCTCATATCAGACCAAAAATGACACAAATATAGAAAACCAAAGGTGTGTCAGTGGGATATCCCATGACCATTGAGTTATCCCCTTGAAATTGCTTTAGGTATTTTTAATAAAAAAAATTAATGAATTTAACTATCAGACCAAGGAATTAATTCTTAAACAACATAGTTTTAATTCCCCATACTGGATCACCAAGTTTTAACTGGATTTCCACATGGTATTATGCATGCCTCCCCATATTCAAGAAGTTTTTGACTAGTAATGAGGGTTTGTATGTAGTTAGTGTGGATACTACACCCTCCGTATCAATAAAGACAATCATAAAAATAAAAACATAGTATAATAAATAACAATTCTATAACACATTTCATAATAATAATATCAATTCATATAGAAAATAAACCAAGGAACCCCAGGTTTTAAGGTTAAACCAATTTATGAGAAATGCATACAAGTGAATTAAACACTACAGCATCATTGTAGTGTTTTTCTTGGAACCACCTCTGAAAACCATGCCCCATCTTCTAGCTCCCTATCAAAGGGGATTTTCCATTTATTTTATCCCTTATCATGAAGTCTATATGCACATTGAGATTCCCATGAAGGGTGTGATATAAACTCAGTAAGACACCACCAATGCATCCTTAACATGAGGGAACAGGCATAAGAGTTTATGTAATGATAATAAATAAATATACAATCATGTAAGAAGAGGTTGTGAGCTAAAAAAACTACTGAAAACACCCCACCATACCTACTTTGGCTCCATTATGAAAATGTAGATTTTTTAGAAGTTTTGAACTAAGTTAACTATAAGGTTACCTCGTGTACTCTTAATCCACACCAAGGATAATGAGTCTGGAGTTAGTCCATTATATTCTAACACTACCTCAAGTCTTTCCACAAGGCCATCATATCCCAACACCATTTCATGCCCTGTTGTTTCCTCTCGAGTCAAATCATACAAGACCATTATGCCACTAGGTCTTTCCACAATTCCGTCATGCCTTGTCATCTACTTTATCATGTCACCATGTCACATTTGTAATTTGAACACTCTCCCCCTCTAGGGCCACCAAGACACGACGGGTCCACCAATCACTTGGTACCATTCAAATAACAACAACAGAAGATATACCAAATAAAGCACATGAAAACAGTGTCATCACATACTTAGGCATGATCAAAGCATGTCAAAAGTGAGAAGTGGTATCCAAACACACACATGTGATCATACTCAGACATAGTCTCATGGGTTATGCACACACACACATGTGATCAAACATCAAACAAGGTATCACGGGCTATGCACACACACATGTGATCAAAATAAATCATGGTCTATAGCATATATGAACATAACTTTATATCATTCTCACAATCATAAACATGGCCACTACATGGTAAAGAACTACCTATCTCAAGGTTGTCAATATCAACGTCAAGGTTTATTAAGATCACCATTACCCAAACCACATTTACACACTAACCAAAACTATCTTTCATGCCAAGAGTTCCTAGAACTAGTTCCAACATAGAATAACATGGGTTTTAAAACAAGACTCAAGAAGTAATCAATCCAAGGGTAGAACTAACACTTAACCAACATTCAAAATTTTTTATGGTAGTATTCAATTTCAACTAAAGGAAGTATAAATTCATCACCCTTGGACATTGAAAAGATAGGAGAAGATTTGGGTCTCTAATAACAGGCCTCAACTCCCAATATTTTACCTTTTAGCAAGATTTATCAAGATTGATAAAGGAGAAACAATGAGAAAAAAACGTTCAAGGTTATAACTTCACCCATGTGGTTTGTTTGATGTTTTCCCCAAAAACACTCAAGGAACATCTATAATTAAATATATTTAAGTAATCAACAAGAGAATAGGGGTAAATTTGATTAATAGGGGTTAGAATTAATTAATAAAATCATTAAATAACTTACATTAATTATCCACAGTTTTCCCCTTGAAGAAAATGAAATTCAAGAATAATACTGATTGTTTCATTCATTTCAAAATGCATGTGATCGCTAAAATAGATTCCACAAAAGCCTCACCATGGTTGTGGTGCTCGTGAACCCACAATTACTGACACATCTAGTGCTATGGTGTGTTTCCAAATTTCTTTCCATTTTCAATTACCATGATTGTGGTGAGGTTACCCATTCCATGGCCCATAAGAGGACCTGCATCACCTCACGCATTTCTCAACAGTTTTATCCCTATTCCATTTTGCACAGGTCACTCCAAGGACCACCAGTCATCCCTAGAGCATTTGTGTTATCCTTTTTGGACTAAAAAGTTATAAACCCAGTTTTCAAGCTTCCAAAATGCACTCAAATCCCACTAAGATTCACTCAAACATGGTTAAACCTAGATACTAATAATGACATGATGGAGACAAGGTATTTTCATACAATAAAAGAAAATTATGAGGCTTTATAATTTCTCCCTCAAATAACCTCCCATCCTTGAGAAGCATCTTTAGAAGTCCTAGTTAAATAACTCAAACCATTGATCTCAAACATGGGAATCCTTCTCCTATGTCTCCTCTTGGATATTCCCATGTTGCTATAATATAAGAATAAGTACCACAATATTCCCCTAAAACACTTTCTCACCATGATCAATGATCCCCACTGGTCACTCCATAAAAGATGCATTTGGTTCCAAATTAACATCCTCATAGTCAATCACATGCATAGGACCGGGCATGTACCTTTGAAGCTGAGAAATGTGAAACACACCATGCATTCCTTGATAACATTGAGGAAGTTCCAATTAGTAATATACTACTCTGATGTGTTTTTTGATCTCTAACTGTCCCATAAACTGCAATGCTATATTACCCTTCGTTTTAAAACATCAATTCCCCAACCTAAGTGACACCCACAAGAAAATATTGTCACCAAAAGATAACTCCCAATGGTGTATCCTCTATTCATGAGATCCATGAACTTTTTTGGTTCATTTCTCAACCCTAATGGTATGAAAAAATACTCATATAGTTCGTATATACTCTTGAACATTATCTTAGGAATTCCATCCTCTCTGGCCTAAAGATAGTGGTAGATTGAATGTATGTAAATCTTGGAGAACCACTGGGCTCATCGCAACTGGTCAAACACATCATCAATCCTCAGCAATGGATATACATTCTTTATAGTCACTCAGTTTAGCTTTATATAGTCTACAAACAACCAAATAATATCATCCACCTTATTTGTAAACAAAATATGAAGCACCCCAAGGTGAAGTTCTCAGTATGATAAAACCATTCACCTCCAAATACTTGAGTTGTACCTTAAGTTCCTTTAACTCTGCGGAAGCCATGTGATATGGGGGAATTGAAATGGGTTTTTTTATTTGTATGATTTCAACCTAAAAGTGAATTTATCTCTTAAGAGGTAGATCTAAAAATTTATATAAAAGGACATCCTAATATAGGTACACCACTAGCTAAAAAGAAGAGGCTACTACTAGCTCAGTTTTAAGATCCAAGCCTATTACTTTCACTGTAATATCTCTAAGCCAAGTTAGGTCTGGTCACACTCTACCTACTCTAACATCCCATTCACCAGTAAAGGATAAACGTGTCTTGTAGTAGTCGATGGGTTCCTAATAACTAGTCAGGTAGTCCATGCCAAATATCACATTAAAGATAGTCATATCAAGGATCATGAAATATCATAGATTACTATATCCATAAACTATTATGAGAGACCCTGTAAATCACTGAAGATGACCCAATTTTGTTCCCAAGGGTGTATCAAGATATATTAAGTTAGAGGGAAATTTGGTCAGTAATCCAAGTCCGGTAAAAATTAATGTAAATATAAATGAATGGGAAGTAACAATATAAAAAACAGTGGTATAAATCATATAGGTGATCAAGACCCTACCTTTAATAGTCGACAGTCTATCTCAATAGTCATTTGTAACCTGGTCTGCTCCATACACTTAGTTTTCCTCAGCTCTATGAACCTATCCCTGATGTGAATGACTTTTCTGATCCATCATTGTTTGAGGGATCTAGAACTATTGTTGAGGATCCCATCAAGTCCCAAGGCTTGATGCTTTCATCTAACTCAAACCCCTCACTTTTGACATGCTTTATGATTTATGTCTTACGTACTTCCAAGTTTTATTTCATAACCCAAGATTTTGATATTTAAACTTTATGTTCATGTTTTTACATTCTTATGTTTATGTTTTGTTCTATGTTCTCAATGTTTACCCTTACTGAGTATTGATATCACTCTTTTTTATGTTTTACTTTCCCCAGGATAAAAAGAATGGTTTTAGGTGGAAAAAAGGGAAGATCTTTATGGGAGATGTTAAAGATATTTCACCAAGTTAGAAGATTAGTTTCCAAGTTTCCAAAGACACTAAACTAATATGGTCTTTGGGAGTATATTTTTTTAAGGTATTAATTATTATGAAAAATAAATTTAATGTCCATGTACATAAATCATGGGCCGTTATATCGGCTCCCTACTGGAATATCTTCAAGCATGTCTTACAACAATTCCAGCCATAATCATATAACAAAGGTAAGATAACTTACTTCGATGCCATGCCATAATATCACTGATCATGTCTTAAGACCATGCCAACCACAACCATATAACCATGGTAAAATAACTTGATTTGGTTCCATGTTAGAATATCTCTGATCATGTCTTACAACCATGCCAACCAAAACCATGTAACCTTGGTATAGTCACAACAATTCGAGTTAAATACAAATAATAATTACAGCATTCTAGGTCAAATATTTTTAAGCATTACAGCATAGGACTGAGCATAGAACACTCTCTATAATCATTATATAATAGGACTAGGCCAAGCCTGCTCAATATTAGTATTACAACATATATGTGTGCAGGTTCTAGGGTTGATCCCAATATATAATCATTACAGCATGGAACACATTCCTTATCATACAGCATGGATATAAAAATATCACATCACAATTCTCAGTGGTTAATTATGAAAATTACCATTATTCTTTCGTAATCAACTTTAAATTTAATTTACAATTGATTAAAAATTATATCAATAAGAAATAAGGCACAATTTAGAGATTCTATAATAAGAAATCACCCTAGGTCACATGTCATGATAAACATACTTTAAGCCATTATCCATCTCAAATATATTCATGGTTTTCTCACCCAATGGGTATCCATAATCCAAGTTAGAAGCCAATTGAAAAAAAAAAGTAATTCAAGGAATAATCCCATTTATTAGTTATTCAATTTAGGCATACGTTTCATTGGTGAAATCACAATATTGAATAAACATTGAAAATTATTGAATCATAGGGTTGAGATTTAGACCCCCTACCTTTAACTGACGATCCAACAACACTTCTAATGGCTAACTCCCATGAGTAATAAGGTGTGGGTGATTTCAAAGAGATTCCTAGATCAAAATAGATCAAGATCAAAAACAACAACATAATTGGCCAAAGGATCTCACCACAATGGTTGGAGAAACAAAGGGAAGAAATAATAAACCTAGCCAAAGGAACTTATATGGGATTAAAGATGAAAAAGGAACATCCCAAAGGGAGTTTGTCACTCTAAAATCACCTGGATAATTCTATAGGGTTGATAGGATAGGAACTGCCATGAAATAAAATGAATTTCATATTCATATAATCTTTAAAACAACAAGTTGGGTATTTACACGACGTGTAATGTGATTACACATCGTGTAAATGTTTTTAATGGAATTCTCCAAAAAAACCATCTCCTCATATTTAATTTATTAAAGACCTCTAACAATTACACAATGTATAATCCCTTTACATGATCTGTAAATGTTCTATAGTTGATTTTTATCCCATTTTCCTTTTAACCAACCCTAACCCCCTTTAAAGCTTCTCAACTTACCAAGAACCCATATTAACACTTAGTACCATTTATACCCAGACTCCATTAACTCAAAAAATCATACATCCCTGAAATTTAGGTCACTTTCTCCAACAAAGGATCTTTGTATTCAAGAAAAACTTGACCACCAAGGCTAAAACAAAAAAAACTTAGAGATAAACATACCTAAAAAATGATGGTATCTTACAATATATGTCCACTCAGTAGTTCATGCATTAATTTGAATCCTGGGTGTACGGAGAATTTGCAACTGTTTAATAGTAATATCATTGGAATGAAAGGAATTCACAATGGAATCACTATATAAATTGAATCCCAAGAATCCCAGGAATTCCTGTATGCATGCCATCACTGGATAAAATGCTAGATCCTGAGAACCATCTCCAGGAATCCACCGATGCATCAACCATATTCATTGGATGCTAATACAACAAGAAATCCACCTCCATTATGTTGTGATACTGGATCCCAAGAATTCTAGGAATCCTAGGGTCTCAAGGTATTTCCAAATGACCTATCCAATCACCATCATCTCAGATCTTTTTGGAATACACATCAATTTGAGTTTTAGTGTGAAAACCACAACCATCTCTACCCATATCCATACACACTCACATAGGACCGACCCAACACTGGGACACTCACCGGGTCCTCTTAGTCACATCAAGAACATACACCCAAAATTGGTTCCATTATCCCATTCCCATATTTCAGGTCAATTACTAAAAATTAGAGGTTATAATGTCCTCAATCATTGATAGAATCATCTCATGGCCTCACAGGCCTCAAGGGTATGCCATAATAGCAACAGTGTTAAGAGATGGATAAATACAAATCTCTATGTCCAAGGTCACACTTGGTTGGTAAACTCACCAAACCCATCCCTAATACTCCTTAGGTCTATCTAATTAGACATAACACCTCTCAACAGTTCTCACTCATCCTACTAGGTTTTTCCCTCACAAATCTCATCAACCCCCACTTAGAGGTGTCCATGTATCTAGGTATCAACTTAGTTCAGACCTCATCCATCGGTGACTGCGACATCAATCCAGTTTTCATGGTCCTCATAGGCCTTATAGCATGATTTATTTAATCTTAGTAATCTTATATAGGCTAATAAATTTAAATTAAATTTCAATTTAATTTAAATTAACCAAACAATTTAAATTAAACCCTTTAATTTAAAATAAGAAAGGTAGATAATTAATTTTTAAGAGGTCAATTCTCTTAGTGGGGTGAACATATGAAACATAAAACATAAAAATATGAACTAAATCCATAGTGAAAGTTTTAAGAACCACCTACTATTTCTAAATCTATATCCATTTAATTCTCTAAACCAACATCTTTTCCTAGTCTCACCAACCCTCGTCCAAAATCCATCCAAGACCAAGTTATTACTTGAGCATCTAATCCAAGATAGAATATCAAAAATTAACTAATGGGAACCAAAATATAATTAATTTAAAAATTTAGAATTTAATTATAAATTAAAAATCTCATCATAATAGATAAAACACCTACCAAGCAGGCATTTCACACACAAACCATGACCAATCATCCATCAACAGTCCATGTCATTCCCCCAACATTAACCTGGGAAAATTACCTAACTTACCATTATATTCACATCATTAACTTAATTTAAAATTAAGGAATAACCTTAAATAAATGCATGACATGATTTTACTTTATTGAAATAATAGATGATGTTCAAAGGATGTTGTCTCGGGATGTCCTCTCCCTAGGCTGCATGAAATCCCAATAAAAAATGTAAAATTTTGCCATTATCTACTGAAATATCCATAAAATCCCCAAACCAAACCAATTCAAAATAAACATGAGAGACGAAGAAGATGGAATAGAATAATGAGAAGAGCTCGTACCCTAATCCTATGAATAAAACACCCAAGAATATCACCCTAAATCAAGGGGAAGAATAGGGGGAAGGGAGGAGACCCTCCAGCCATTTTCAAAATAAGGGAAAATGATAGGGTCTCCCACACCTCTCAAAATTGGGGGAAAATAGTAATTTACCATTTTAAAAATATCAATGGATAATCGGTAGCCACCTGCATATTGCTGGGGGGAACTTTCTAGACCACCAAATAACCAGTGGCAGCTGGAAATAGCACATACTACTACTATACATCACTGGTTGGCTAGTGGTTTGTTGTAGTTTTGGATACAACAGCCATCCAGGCCCCACCTGAGGCTCCTATAAGACCTTAAGACACCTCTCGGGTTCTATTTCTCATCTAAAAACATTAATATAAGGTATTAAACCCTTCATAATTTGGTTTTTAATCATTTTTATCAAAACAAATTGTCCCTCAAACTCAAAAATTCAAATTCTTCTTGAATTTTCAAGACCCATACGGACATAGGGTATTAATATTTATGACCACATTAAATTATTTTATCATAAATCACTTTTTATTCATGTGATTTATAATTTTATTTCATGACCTCTCTTTATAAATATTTTTATTCTTAAACTAACAATTTTTTTAGGGTTTTCTTAACTCAATCATCTTTTCATTGAGTCATATTATTTATCTTTGAATACAGCCTATAAAATCTTTTTTATATTATACAACTTATAATATAATGTGGAATTTTATTATTTTTTCTTTGTATATTTCACTTACATTCTTATATTTTCTTTTTATAGATCCTCGGTTCATAAATATATGTTGAAATAAATAAAAACCATTGATTTTTATTTTGGTAATTCTTCCTCCATATATATATTATATCTTGTAAAAAATAATTTATCATTTTAGAAGTTGAATATGAAATTTTTCCCTTCGCATTTTTTTTATCTCAATTCAAAATAAAATTTTATAAATTTTTTATCGATGTGGGTTTCCTTAAGACTGTATAAAAATAATAAAAATTTATTTCTTTCTATTTACATATATATTGAATCTTCATCCCAAAATTTATTCTACTTAACATTTATGTATTTTTCAAGGATCCATTATTAGGACTTATTTTTAAAATAATGTTTCAAAAGACTTCTTGTTCCCTCTTTAGAATGATTTTGAAGATGACTTATAACTTAATTTTTATGACAACATTAAGAAGTCTTAAAGGATTTTTTTTTACGATATGTCTTCCATTTTCCTATATATCTATAAAATTTGTATCTCCTATAGAGATATGTTTCATCAATAACCCTCTAAAGGTGATTATGAAATACTTATTTTGGGAGATTAAATTTTGAGTATCATTTGATTCTACTCTTGATTTCTTCTGATGCGATACCTTATGAAATTTTTATGTAACCCATTTTGTTTCCAATAGTTTTTAAAGATATGATGAATGATTGTTTTCATGAAGCACACATATATATGGTTTATCATTATGTGATGAGTGGGTTTGATATATCCCTCTAATAAAATCAGTAAATATTTATATCTCATGAGATAATTATGTTATGCATGGGTATGAAGTAGTTAGCTATTCTAGTAAATTTTTCTATGGGTATGGTACAATTATCTATTCTCATAACTTTATTCATGTGTATGATGTGTTTAGATATTCACATAACTTTATGTGTATTCATGATTCGGTTATATATGTTTGTAATTTTATGTCTGGACATGATATAGTTAGTTATGTTCATAGTGTTCTTATTTAAAATGTTAATGTTTGTACCACATTCCAATTTTATTCCTAATGGATCATTATTATTGTCTCATGTTTCAACATAATTATTCCATGGTAAATGTTATTATATCATGGTGATCTCTTTTGAGGATAAATGTATTTAATCCATGATCTATGTTATTTTATCATGCATTATAATTAGAACTTTTGATTTTAGGTTATCTTTAATAAGTTATTTCTACCAAGTTCATGTTTTCCCAAATGATTATGATCCAACCCTTTATGACGCATTAATATGTTTTTTTATTATTAATTATTTTATATCACTCCAAATGTTTCACACTTCCATGGGAGAAAATGTTAAGGATTATGTCTAGGAGAAAGACTTGTGAAAATCATTTTGTGATAAATGTTGAAGAAATAATGTGTAATAAGATAATTTTGTTGCTAATATACAAATACACTAAACATTTGGATATTGGGATTCTGTGTTTTATTTGTGGGATGAAATATTTAATCATGGGAATGATGTAAAATATATGTGCATTATGTTTGAGTTACGTATGTGTGTGTTTATATATGCATTTATGTATATATATCTACGTTTGTGTGTGTGTGTGTGTATATATATATGTTTGTATATATTTATATATGTATGTGTGTATATTCATCTATATCTATTCTAAATTTGGGTTGTTTCCAGCACACGTGTCACTTCCTCCTTGCACCGTATCCCTCCACTATTTCATTAAAAAATAAGTTGATACAATTTACCCCTCCCACTCGTGATATTCCTCTCTGATGATAGGGTTCCCACTCATCTCCTTCGCCACTTCCATCTACTCCTTCAGATCCTATACCTCAGTCTCCTCCCTATCTGACTACTCTTCCTCCATATCCTCTACCTTCGGCTGTTATGCCTCCAAATCTTCACCCTTCAGCTTGTTATTTCTATCCCCTATACCTACAGTCACCTCTACCCCATGCACATCTGATTGTTTCTTCATCTTCGACTAGCTTCTCTTCCTCTATATACCACCACTTTCTATCTTGCCAATCCATACTCATCCAGCTCGCCACTTGCCTCTCCTTCCACTTCAATTCCCATTTACATTCAACTACTCATTATCCAACCTCCCGCAATCCATTATTTTTTTCATTCATTATCAACCATTATGGAGGACTCACCGCAACTGCTTCTCGAATCTATTCACTATCTTTAGAACCTCATATATTATTTGAAAGTAAATTTTTATGTTACTTCAAAGATCTTGATGATGGATTTGGATTTCCCCATTTCACAGCTTAATCATGCTACCAAACACATCACGCATACACTAATTTTGTCTCCCTATCTCCTCCGTACAACTTTTATTCCCTATTAACCTATTCATTTGACTATATTTATAAAAATTTCCCATAATGTGTTACAATCCATCTATTTTCTTGATTCAGAAATTAGGGATCTACATCATTGGGTCATTGAACATTTATTTACTATATTTTTTCTTTAAAGAATGCAAACAGCCACTGAGCTATAATAGGTCTTCTCCGTGATAGGTTCTTTTCAAATCCCCATATACTTATTTTTTTATTATTCCTTTTACTCTTCTTCCACCTATGTTCATAGGTTTCTTTTCTAGGTATTGTGTTTCTTCCTCTTTTTTAACTCTCATTTTATACTGATTCTAAGTTCCATAGCTTTAGCCCTAATTTTATTATGATGTTATATATGCCATTGATGGCCATATGTTTCTCCATTATTAGGGAGGACAATGTAACACCCCGAGATTTTATGAGATATATTATTTTTAATTTCTTTGATGTCTTATATTATAAAATACACCAAGATTATCTTGTACTATACGCAACACCGTATCAGCTTGTAGTATACGCTACACTATTCTTGGCTCCTGTTACACACAATTTCAAGTTCGTTTTGTGAAAATTATTCTACACAACATTAAGTATAGATTTTGTTTAATGTATAAATGAAATAAGTTTTAATTATTTTATACGCAACACCAAACTGAGATTTCACTACACGCAGCCCTAACTTGGCTTGCATTACACGCAATCAAGACCTTTGATAGCGTGTGTAGTACACAATACCGAGTTTCACTAAACGAGATATTATTATAATATTATTATGAACTAGACATTATGAATAGTAATACCCACTTTTTCAAATTTTATAAATTTTATCTTTAAAAATGAACTTCATTTTTTGATTCAGAATATCGAAATTAGCCTAGAGTGATTTTTTGGTACTTTCTAAAAATTTTAAATTTTTGATGAATAGTGAAAACACTGGGTTACTATTTAAAAACCGACTTTTTATTTAAGTAATTATTTATTTTATTTAAATTTATTTTAGGTCAAAATTGATACATAATACCTATAAAAGTTCAATTTAATTCATTTGAGTCATTTTATAATAATTTTAGATATATAAAAATTTTATTGAACTTTTCACCGTCTTTTACCCACCTCCTTGTAGAATTTGAAAATTTACATAAAACTTAATTTTACCGCTTATGTGAGTGGAATTATGAAAATCCGAGAGACACGGTTAATATCAAGGAGTAAAATGTGGTTCAATAAGATAAAAATAATTTTTGGTGAATAGTAACTTTTTACTTTTATTTACCACGGTTAAAAGTAAATAGGGTAATTAAGGGTAAAAATGATATTATTATTACCCTAAAACATGTACTAATTCTATTGGATAAGTGTAATTCGACCAAAAACAACCTTAGGAATAAAATATTACCCTTTAGGTCCACATGGATTAGATTAGGACACTTATAATTATTTTATTTAAAGACGAGTTAAAATAGTTAAAATCAATGTTTAATAACTAAAACATTTTTAATATAGGGTTATACATAAGATAAATTCGACTATAAATATTCATTATAAAGATACAAATATTTCCTACATAATTGTATATTATTTATATTTTTTAGACATTAAATAATGTTATTTATTTATGACACAATGATGATTAAGTAATTACCTTATTAATGAAATATTAACATAATTAATGTTATAAATACCCAAATAAATGTAATTTGAGACTTTTTATAAATTGCACAAATTTTCTAGGATAATAGGACATGTTATTATTGATTCAATTAAATTTTTTTGTACTAATCATGTTGTTATAATTTTCACAAAAATTAATTACCAAATAGTGTCAAAATTGACATAAAATATTTTTAAAAACAAATATTATATTATTAATTGTTATTTTATTCCTAAAAATCTAAGGTTCTTCCAAATGACTTAGATAAGGTTATATATATTAATAATGAACCACTTGGGATTATTTTGGCATGTTATAGTTTTTTTATTAACCATATAGTGTAAGAAAACAAGAAGGCACGGTAAAAGTTAAATTATTTAACTTAGAGTTAAATCTAAATAATAAGGTTAAAATAGTAACCTAAACTTGTCTAAAACCTATTTTTTGAGATAATTTAGACCCTTCCCCAAATTAGCTTCAAAATAAGTCACATTGGAGCCATTATTAACCGAATATGACTTTATTATAAAATAATATTTTAAGTTTTTCTTAAAGTGCCCCTCTCTTCCCTTATAAAAGGGCACCTCCTCCCCATTCTCTTCACACAATTTTGAGCCTTCAAGATCGGCCAAACCTTACCCATTTCCCTTATCTACTTCCTCAGAAACATTATAGATGTTCTTTTCTCCTAAAAATACCAACTCTAGTTCCTTAAGAGGAATCATAAAAGAGGTGCGTCGAAGAAGAGGTAATCTCTTCTACCGATTCTTTCATGTTTTCTTTATTATTCAACTTCTTTTTATTTAGTTGTTTCATTATAAAGTAATAACATCAGTATCACTAATATACTGATATGTTATTATAAATATGAAACAACCCCAATTCACCTTCTATCCATCCTACGGAAAATGAAATCACCACGCGTGCGTACGTACGGAATACGGTCTCCACGCCGTGGTGTAATCTATTTTTCCACCACCGCCTTACTTGAATGGGTATAATGGTGTAAATAATAACTATATATGGTTATTATAACATCATACTTAATATTAGATATTATATCATCCACTCCAATTCAATTAAATAATTATGGGAATGATATCATCGCTCGTGCGTACGTACGGATTACCGTCTCCACGACGCGATGAGATTCATTCTCTATGTTAACCATTCAAGAATGATTATAAAGTATATATAATGAATAAAAATGAAATATATGAAATGATAAAGCTATTGTATTTATGTATATATATATATATATGTCATATACTTACTTCCATTCAAGTCAATAAGGAAATGAAAACAGTGTTCATGCGTACGTACGACCTACCGTCTCCATGAATGGTGTATTTCACTTCATTTATCTATCTATTATATATATATATACTGAATATATATGATATATAAATCATGATTTACATTATGGAAGTAAGTAAATCATGATATAAGTAATAATAATATCATGAACAATAAGTCCAAACACGTACGATAAATAAAACGATTTAACCCAAAACGCTGCTTTAACATGGAATTTACAAAAGAATGGGTAATATAAAGTCATAAGTGAACCATATAAGATATCAATGAATATGATTATGTAATAAGTCAATGATATTATTTAAATCCTTATACAGGAGGTTCGGATATGTACGAAGCATATCAGACCTAAGGTAAGGGATAACTTTTCCAATTTCGTTTTTATCCGAGATTGTTTATTCGTAAGTATTTACTGGGGTTATTATTGTCATTCATGCCCATGTTTTCTAAAAATGTTTTCATGTATGTTTAAATTCCTTTTTACCCATTTTTGAAATTTACAACATGTTATGAAAGGAATCTTACTTTTATTTACCATACAAGGAACTTTTTGACTTTTCCGACAAAAGTATGAGGATAATGTTTTTTTAACTTATATGGCGTGAATGGATTTTTATGGTTTCATAATGCCTAATTTTCATGAATCTTCTTCTAAAGTATTTCAGGACTATTTTCAACAAAATCTTTTTCTTTTAAAATTTCATGTCTTTTTGTGAAAAGAAAATTATTTTGAAGAAGAAAGGATATTTTCATCAAGAATTCATTTCAAGTGTTTTATCAAAACCATTTTCCATATATGATAACATTATTTCATATGTGTATGTTTCAAGTATAATGTATATATGATTTTAATGGTATCACTTTTCTTATGATGAAATGATATCCATTTGTTTTATATGGATTATGTTATGATGGAATGATGTTTATGAATCCCATTTTATTCATTGGGTTATTATGAATGATGCATGTTTATTTTGTGGCACATGAAAGAATGATTTCATTATGAGATGGGTGGGACCTATATCTCCCTCCAATGCATTGGGTAAAGATTTATATCTCATGAGATAGACATGTCTAGAACAGTAAGTTAATCAGGTTCAATGATACAGGACTGGAACGAGGAGTGAACTCGATTCAGAAAGGGACTTTGTCCACTAAGATGGTCTTGGCAGCAATGTCATGGCTACTATGGAAATCATATCATGTGCTTAATGGTCTTCCACAATTAAATGTTTTATTACCATTCTATTTTATCATGATTGATGTTCATTTATGATATATTCCTTACATACTTACAAGATTTATGTCTTTGATCAAGATTTTGATGGTTAGATTTTATGTTCAAGTTTTTTTTTGCATTCAAATGTTTATGGATTGTTTTATGTTCCCTATGCTTACCCTTACGGAGCATTTGAGCTCACACTTTTTATGTTTTCTTTTCCCTAGGACATAAATAAAGGTTTTAGGTAAGAAAACAAAGGGGGATATCTTTATGGTAGATGTTGAAGATCTTTCACCATGATTAGAAGATTATTTTTCCATGTTTCCAAAGACACTAAACTATTACGGTCCTTGTGTTTTTGTTTTTGTTATGTATTAAGTATTCCGCAAAAGTAATGTAATGTCCATGTACGTCAATCTTGGGGATCTACAGTTGGTACCAGAGGGAGGTTTAGTTAACCTGAGGAAACTAGGATGCAAAAACTTTAGTAAAATACCTAGAGATATTTCTAAGGGATGTCTAGGGATGTCTCTAAGGTTAAGTATACGTATAGGTTATAGTCCTATAACTATAGTAATGATCTTATAATTTAACATAAGATGTTAGATATTGAAGGTACTCCCCCTTGATTATGATTTTTTCCTCTCGCACTATTCTTTTTGGGTTTTAGAGAATGGATGGAAACAGGAAGATTCACGATAATAGAGGATATGATGGACAATGGAATGATATTATTCATGAGAAACCAAATGAAATTGGATCTGGAAGTCCACATATCGTTATTATGCCTAATCATTAATATCATAATATGATAAATAATATCAACTTTGGTAAGTATCCCAACTCAGCTAATAAGAGAAAGATGGAGTTTCAAGATGATCATAGAGGAAAGAAAGTTCAATTACTCTCATGTAAATCATGTGGGAAGAGGCATAAAAGAGAATATTTCAATAGAACTGGAAGATTCTTTGGGTGAGAAAAAGATGGACTCAAAGCCCATAATTGTAAAGGAAAAGGATCAGTTAACATAATGGACAAAGATAATGGTATTTCTATGACATCAACAATGATTAAATGTTTTAAATGTGGAATGTATGGGAATTATGAAAACCAATTCCCTAAGGGAAAATCTCATGAAGAGAATCAGCATGGTCATATGGGAAGTATTTATGTGGATGATGATGAAGAGACTACAAATGATATATGAGATGAAAGAAGTTTTGAAGCTAATTCAATGGTTTTTAAAGGTAGTGGAATGATTTCATGTTTATCAAGAATAATGTATGGTACTATGGAATAATGAAACATCTAAGTATTGTTACACTATTGATTTTCCTAAAGTATTTGAAAGTATATGTTGAATGGTACCGGTAACCATGAAAGGTTATTCTAATATTTTTGGAAGGTAGATGATATGTGCATAATGAAAGGATATGGAGATAATGAGATGTTTGATAGTGTTAATAAGCTCATGACTGATATAAGGACAAAGTTATATCATAGTTTGAGTATATAGAAATTTTGGGATTTTGGTATGTGGAAAAAGTTAACTTTTGACAGTATTCATGTTTTCACTAAGGTTCAATGGGTATTAATTTTTCAAGTGAATACATGATTAAGGAATTCAAATATTTGGAATGTGACCAACAAGATATATCTTATGACATATGGGAGATAAATGATGGTATTCACATGCTTGGTAGATGACCTTTCTAGTAATTGTTTTCTTTATACATTGAGCTTGGACCGAAGTATTTTGGATAAGCCTAAAGATTATAATGAATTAATTTATACATAAGATATTATTGTTTAAGGCTAGAAGTTTATTTGATATTATTGCAGGAATGTTATAATAGTGTAGTTTTAGAAAAAGGGACAACCTGCAGGACGGGCGACAATCCGTCGCATCGGACCAGGATGCAGGAATCAAACCCACAACTAAAGTGAGATAGGCCTTTATCGCCTACCTCTGGCCTACAGGAAGTCCTTGGTTAGTAGAAACTAGTTTTATTTTATTAATCACTATGATAGATGAAGTATAAGTCCATTTTAGCAACCATATACGATTAATCTCGGCATAGATGGACTTATGTATATTATTTAATAAATTGTGCTAAACTTTTTGCGATAGAAATAGATGGAATGACCTATCATTCTATTGCATGATCTGAAAACACTTCACGAATGACAAATTCAACTTAATTTATTTAAGAGATGAATTGGAAATTGTTCAAGGCACAAACAACGGTGAGATTGTACCAAAATCAAGTAAGTATTCCTTTTAATTCAACAATTCTTCAACATTAGGGAAATGATCTTGAGAACTAAAAAATGATGTCCTAGTACCCTCATACCTGATGAATTAGATGGTACCTTAAATCATCACAAATTTATGGCTTTGTGATTGATGGATTTTTCATATCCATGTTCTCTACCACTCTCCATCAGAACTTGATAGTTAGACTTCTCTTCCAAATCCATATTTTCACCTATGTTGTCTTATGTGGAAACCCGATGTTGAGTTACTTTGGGTGATCGTTATGATTCTAAATTTCTTTTTAAAATTAAGTTTTAGGATTCTTTTTTACGATGTGGGTTTCTATGAATGAAACTTTCAATTAGTAAACGATTTATAACCCTGACAAATTTCGCGGGCGAAATTCAATTTAAGGGGGGTAGAATGTAACACCTCGAGATTTTATGAGATATATTATTTTTAATTTCTTTGATTTATTCTATTATAAACTACACCAAGATTAGTTTTTACTATACGCAACACCGTATCATCTTGAAATATACGCAACACTATTCTTGGCTCGTGTTACACACAATTTCAAGTTTGTTTTGTCGAAATTATTCTACGCAACATTAAGTATAGATTTTGTTTAATTTATAAATGAAATAAGTTTTGATTATGTTATAAACAACATCAAACTGAGATTTCAATACACGCAGCCATGACTTGGCTTGCATTACACGAAATCAAGACCTTCTTCGATAGCGTGTGTAGTACGCAATACCGAGTTTCACTAAACGATATATTATTATAATATTATTATGAACTAGCCATTAAGAATATTAATACCCACTTTTTGAAATTTTATAAATTTTATCCTTCAAAATGAACTTCATTTTTGGATTCTTAATATCAATATTAGCCTAGGGTGAATTTTTGGTATTTTTCTGAAAATTTTCAATTTTTGATGAATAGTGAAAACACTGGGTTACTATTTAAAAACCTAATTTTTATTTAAATAATTATTTATTTTATTTAAATTTATTTTAGTTAAAAAATGATACATAATACCTATATAAGTTAAATTTAATTCATTTGAGTCATTTTATAATAATTTTAGATATATAAAAATTTTATTTAACTTTTCACCGTCTTTTACCCATCTCCTAGGAGAATTTGAAAATTTACATAAAACATAATTTTACCACTTTTGTGAGTAAAATTTCAAAAATTCGAAAGATATGGTTAATATCAAGGAGTAAAATTTGGTTTAATAAGATAAAAATAATTTTTGGTTAATAGTAACTTTTTACTTTTATTTACCACGGTTAAAAGTAAATAGGGTAATTAAGGGTAAAAATGATATTATTATTACCCTAAAACATGTAATAATTCTATTGAATAAGGGTAATTAGACCAAAAACAATCTTTTGAATAAAATATTACCCTTTAGGTCCACTTGGATTATATTAGGACACTTATTATTATTTTATTTAAAGAAGAGTTCAAATAGTTAAAATCAAAATTTAATAACTAAAACATTTTAAATATATAGTTATACATAAGATAAATTCGACTATAAATATTAATTATAAAGATAAAAATATTTACTACATTATTTTATTTTATTTATAATTTTTATACATTAAATAAATTAATTTATTTATGAAAAAATGATGATGCAGTAATTACCTTATTAATGAAATGTTAACATAATTGATGTTATAAATACCCAAATAAATGTAATTTGAACTTTTTATAAATTAAACTAATTTTATAGGTTAATATGACATGTTAGTATTGATTCAATTAACTTTTTTCAAACTAATCATGTTGTTATGAGTTTCACAAAAATCAATTACCAAATAGAGTCAAAATTGACATAAAATAGTTTTTAAAAACAATATTATATTATTAATTGTTATTTTATTCCTAAAAATATAAGGTTCGGCCAAATAACTTAGATAAGGTTATATATATTAATAATTAACCACTTGGGATTCTTTTGGCATGTTATAGTTTGTTTATTAACCATATAGTGTAAGAAAACAAGAAGACACAAAAACGTTAAATTATTTAACTTAGAGTTAAATATAAATGATAGGGTTAAAATAGTAACCAAAACTTGTCTAAAACCTATTGGTTGATATTATTTCGACCCATACCCACTTTAGCTTAAAAATAAGTCACTTTGGAGCCATTATAAACCGAATATGACTTTATTATAAAATAATATTTTAAGTTTTTTCTGAAGTGCCCCTCTCCTCCCTTATAAAAGGGCACCTCTTCCCCCTTCTCTTCGCACAATTTTGAGCCTTCAAGCTCGGAAAAACCCGGACCATTTCCCTTATAAACTTCTCTAAAACATTATAGAGGTTCTGGTCTCCTCAAAATACCAACTCTAGTTCCTTAAAATGAATCTTAAAAGAGGCGCGTCGAAGAAGAGGTAATCTCTTCGACTGATTCTTTCAAGTTTTATTTCTTCTTCAACTTCTTCTTATTTAGTTGTTTCATTATAAAGTAATAACATCAGTATAACTAATATACTGATATGTTATTATAAATATGAAACATCCCCAATTAACCTTCTATCCATCCTATGGAAAATGAAATCACCGCGCGTGCGTACGTACGGAATACCGTCTCCACGTCGTGGTGTAATCTGTTTTTCCACCAACACCTTACTTGCATGGGTATAATGGTGTAAAGAATAACTATATATAGTTATTATGAAATCATACTTATTATTAGATATTATATCATCCACTCCAATTCAATTATATAATTATGGGAATGATATCATCGCTTGTGCGAACGTACGGATTACCGTCTCCACGACGCGATGAGATTCATTCTCCATGTTAACCATTCAAGAATGATTATAAAGTATATATAATGAATAAAAATGAAATATATGACATTATAAAGCTACTGTATTTATGTGTGTATATATATATATATATGTCATCTACTTACTTCCATTCAATTCAATATGAAAATGAAACCAGCATTCATGTGTACGTACGGCCTACCGTCTCCATGAACGGTGTATTTCACTTCATTTATCTACCTATTATATATATACTGAATATATATTATATATAAATCATGATTTACATTCTGGAAGTAATTAAATCATGATATAAATAATAATAATATCAAGAACAACAAGTCCAAACACATACGATAAATAAAACGATTTTACCCAAAACGCTGCTTTAACATGGAATTTACAAAAGAACGGGTAATATAAAGTCATAAGTGAACAATATATGATATCAATGAATATTATTCTGTAATAATTCAATGACATTATTTAAATCATTATACAGGATTTTTGGATATGTATGAATCATATCGGATCTAAGGTAAAGGATAACTTTTCCAATCTCATTTTTATCCGAGATTGTTTATTCGTAAGTATTTACTGGGGTTATTGTTATCATCCATGCCCATGTTTTATAAAAATATTTTCATGTATTTTTAAATTCCTTTTTACCCATTTTTTAAATTTACCACATGTTAAGAAAGGAATCTTACTTTTTTTTTACCACACGATGAACTTTTTGACTTTTCTGACAAAAGTACGAGGAGAATGTTTTTTTAACTTATATGGCATGAATGGATTTTTATGGTTTCATAACGCCTAATTTTCATGAAGATTCCTCTACAAGATTTCATATCTATTTTCAACAAAATCCTTTTCTTTTAAAATTGCATGGCATTTTGTGAAAACAAAGTGATTTTGAAGAAGAGAGGGTATTTTCATCAAGAATTCATTTTAAGTGTTTTATTAAAACCATTTTCCATATAAGATGACATTATTTCATATGTGTATGTTTCAAGTATAATGTCTCTATGATTTACATGTTTTCACTTTTCTTATGATGAAATGATATCCATTTGTTTTATATGGATTATGTTATGATGGAATGATGTTTATGAAACCCATTTTATTCATTGGGTTATTATGAATGATGTATGTTTATTTTGTGGCACACAAAAGATGATTTCATTATGAGATGGGTGAGATCTATATCTCCCTCCAATGCATTTGGTAAAGATTTATATCTCATGAGATAGATATGGTTGGAATGGTAAGTTAATCTGGTTCACTGATATAGGACTGGAACGAGGAGTGAACTCGATTCAGAAAGGGACTTTGTCCACTAAGATGGTCTTGGAAACAATGTCTTGGCTACTATAGAAATCATATCATGTGCTTAATGGTTTTCCACAATTACATATTTTATTCTCATGCTATGTTATCATGATTGATGTTCCTTTATGATATATTCCTTACATACTTCCAAGATTTCTGTCTTTGCTGAAGATTTTGATGTTTAGATTTTATGTTCATGTTTTTTTTCATTCAAATGTTTATGGATTGTTTTATGTTCTCTATGTTTACCCTTACTAAGAATTTGAGTTCACCCTGTTTAGGTTTTCTTTTCCCCTGGATATAAAGAAATGTTTTAGGTAAGAAAACAAAAGGGGAATATCTTTATGGGAGATGTTGAAGATCTTTCACCATGATTAGAAGATTATTTTTCCGAGTTTCCAAAGACACTAAACTATTACGGTCCTTGTGTGTTTGTTTTTGTTATGTATTAAGTATTTCGCAAAAGTAATGTAATGTCCATGTACTTCAAGCTTGGGTCTCTACAGACAGAGTACTCTTACCTGCTCAGTTGTACTAACCAGTATTACATATTTTTCTATGGGAGCTCCATTATACAGAGTACCCTTTCGATGATCATTTTTTAGTAATATTATTTTCCCATAATCTGATTTTTTTACTATTTTACACTTATTATTTCATTTTTTATTTGATACATATTAACCACCATTATATCTATTTCTATACAGGCTCCATTATATAGAGATGTAATGAAAATGGTTGAAGTGTACCACCACATGAAGGTTAGTTTTGTTTCATATGCATTTTATTTTTTCTAATAATGATTCTATTAAAGTTTTGATATTTTAAATTTAGTTATTCATTTTTTCATTTATATTTTGATTTTAAAATTTTTGTTATAAATATATTTCTTCCTAATATGAATTCTTACAAAAAATGATTATTTGTCTCATGAATTTTTCATCAGGAAGTAGAGTATTTAGGTAATTATTCCTATTCTAATTTATGTATTTTGGTATTTGTGCATATTTTTAATTGTCATTAATTATTTTTCATGTATTTTTCCTACAATGACATGAATCAGCTCTTTTAAACTGATTTCAGTTCTTCTAAATAGATTTCATTCCTCATTAATGATATCTTTTATAATTTATGTATTTTTTCCCACTCATCATGTTTTCATAAGAGTTTTGTGGTTTCTTTATATGTCATGAATTTGCTCTATTAGATAGTAACTCTGATTTTATACTAATTCTGAGTTCTATTGTTGTAGCCCTAATTTTGTTCTAATGTTATATATTCCTGTGGTGGTTGCAGGCTTCTCTGTTATTAGGGAGGATAGAGTACTCTTTCCTGGTCATTTGTACTGACCAGTAGTAAATCTATTTCTATGGGAGATCCATTATATAGAGTACTCATTCGATGATAATTTTTTAATAATATTATTTTCTCAAATTTTAATTTTTTTAATGTTTTCCACTTACTATTTAATTTTTTATTTGATATATATTAACCAACATAATATACTTATTTCTATGGGGGCTCCATTATATAGAGATGTGATGAAAATGGGTGAAGTGAAGCACCATATAAAGGTTAGTTTTGTTTATATGAATTTTCTTTTTTCTATAATGATTCCATTAATGTTTTTATTTTCTAAATTTAGTTATTCATTTTTTCATTTATATTTTGATTTTACTAATTTAGTTATAAATATATTGTTTTATATTATGAATGCGTACACAAACTAATTATTTCTCTGATTAATTGATTATCAGGAAGCAGAGTATTTAGGTAATTATTCATATTCTAATTTATGTATTTTGGTATTTGTACATATTTATAATTATCCTTCATTGGTTTTCATGTATTTTTTCCTACAATGGCATGCATCAACTCTTTTAAAATGAATTCAGTTTTTCTAAACTGATTCCATTCCTCATTAATGATATCTTTCTTAATTTATGTATTATTTCCTACTCATCATGTTTTCATAAGAGTTTTGTGGTTTATTTCCATGTTATAAATTTTTTTTATCAAATAGTTACATGTATTTGTTCAATTATACTCAATTAATTGTAATAATTTTTATGAAATTTCAAAACTTATTATAATCATTTTAATATAAAAATTTTTTAAAACACATATTATTTGTTTCATAGGGTTATTTATTTCACTTTGATTTATTTATCTTTTCCAGTATCAACCAAATGATCATACATGGCCATAGGTTCATTTAAAATACCTAAATAATTAATAATTTTTTCATTCTTCCTTTTACTGTTCTTCACCCATTGTTCATAGGATGATTCTTTCAGTTCTATGGTTGTTCCTTTTCTGTAAATCTAATTTATTTCTAATTCTATGTTCTATAGTTATAGACCTAATTTTATTATGATGATGTATGTGCCAATCATGGCCATAGGTTTCTCCAGTATTAAGGACAATAGAGTCTTCTTACCTGCTTAGTTGTAGTGAATGATGTCCACCTTCCATATTCCATTATTAATTTTCAGAAATAGTATTTTCCAATTTTCAACGTTTTTTTACTGTTGGAACTTAATATTTCATTTTTTATACGATATATATTAATCATCATTACTTCTTATTCTATGGGGGCTTTATTATACAATTAAGAAACAAAAATGGGTGAAGTGTACCACCAGTTGAAGGTTAGTTTTGTTTTATATGATTTTTCTTCTTAATAATGATTCTATTAAACTTTTGATTTTTTATATTTAGTTATTCATTTTTTCATTAATCTTTTGATTTTAAAAATTCAATTACAAATATATTATTTCATATTATACATGTGTACACAAAATTATTTCTTGAATTGTCAAATGTTTATTAAGAAGCATAGTAATTAGGACATTATTCCTAATCTAATTTATATATTTTGGTATTTTTACATATATATAATTATGGTTATCTTATATTCATGTATTTTTTCTACATTGACATGCATCTGCCATTTTAAAATGATTTTAAATCTTCTAAAATGATTACATTCCTCATTAATGATAAATTTTCTAATTCATGTTTTTTCTACTCATCAAATTTTCTTTTTAGTTTTCTACTTTCATTCAAAGTCATAAATATATTCTATCCTACAATGAAATTTATTTTTTCAATTATACTCTTAGTTAAAATTATTAATTTCTATTAAATGTCAAAACTTATTATAATAATTTTATTAAAAAACATCAATTAAAACATAATCTTTATAAAATGTAAATCTCTCTTACCTCATCATTTTCATTTTATTTTATGCTATGGCATAAATTTTTAACATTCATATTTTTTTGTATTAAATTTTATTCTGTATGAGTGATATAATGGAATTTTAAGGTCATGCTATTATTTGAATCTTTTCTATTCAAAATAGAACTTCTTAACTGATTTTCTATTTAGCCATGATGTATTTTCATCTGAGGTGTTTAATTATTTCTATTTTTTATGACTTGTACTTTTATTTCATACACTTTTACAAGTATATATTGATTCTATTTTAATATATCAGTAATAATATGAGGAGATTCTTGACATTTTTACTTGTTTATATTTTATCAACACCTCTAGAAAAGGTATGTCACAAAAACTAAATAGTGTCCTCCCAAAACTGACATACATATATAATGGATATGGACCAATGGAGTATGAAATTTATCCTCCTAGACAGGCTTACACCAAATGGGAAGCTCTAATGGTTTTGGGTCAGAAAACTGGTTTCCTTTGGGTCATGTGCAGGCAAGATGAAGACATTGATTCCATTGTTAGTGTTCCAATACTTTTTTTTTCATTGAGAAATGTGTTTTATATTGGGTTATTTCCCTATGTTTTTCATTTTATGTGACTAAAAATTAACACATGTATTGGTTTCTGATGTGTTATAATTTCCCCAAACAAATGTTACAACCATCATCTCTAGAATGAATCCTGGAGTGGCTGGTATGTTAATAATCTTTCAAGTTCATGAGATAAGGAAATTTTCATTAAAAAAATTATTTAGTTCTTTTCCTTCATATATCATACCATTCAGACATCCCTCTTCCATTTGTTAATAGGTACACTAGATTTATAGGGGATCTTCCTTTCTAGACTGCTGACAAATTTGCATCCTAGAATAGATCAAATAAAGAGATTAGGGAGCTGAGAGGGAATCTGAAGAGAGCTGAAGTAGATACTCAAGGGATTTATATGGGAGATTCTAAGGTACTCCATACACTAAATGCTTGGTTTCTATCACTTCAAAATCATCAAGTTATGTGTTTCAGATTTGTTAAGGTTTGTTTCAACTAATTGTATTTATATTTTTTAAACCGAGTGATCATTTTTCATATCAGAAGCAATAACTTTAGTTTTTGGTTACCCATAGTAACATTAATTTGAGTTTACCCAAATTTAATTTCAATTGTTTTATTTAATAGTTTTTTAGTTTTCTATATGTATTTTATATCCACTGAACACCATCCAGTTTACCCATATTTTATTTCAAAAAATTTAATATACATGAAACATAGAAATATTCTACAGCGTATAAGTTCAGATACAAGAATAACTTTTTAGATCATGTATAAACCAAATCATTGTTTGAAAACTAGCCACCCATTTTCATTGGTTTTACAGATTCCTGGAAAAATAAACATATCTATATATTGTACATTATACCATAACACTTGATCATTCATAAACTAATTCAATCGTATAATTTCACTTTGCCTCAACCTTTGTTCCCATTGATCCTCCATTTAACTCTACTTCTACTCACTTTTTCCTATATTTTCTTCTCTGTGAGTTGGTATGTTTTAGCACCTATGATTATTATATTTTTATGCATTAATATTTCTCCAGTGAAACTGTTCATTTATTGTATTGAAAGTTTTTTAAGTCAAATATGATCAATACCATGTATTTTTATTGTAGGATATGTTTTGATTTTGAATTATTTTCTTTTCAGTTTCTCTATAATTCAGTGTATGAGAAGGAGGATAAACCGGGAAGAGCTGGTGAGAGATCTTAACATTCCACTGGATAATATTATCACTCTCACCCGCCCTCCCTCATAATCTAAAACATCCATTTTCCATGTATGCATATATATTTAGTCGGTTTAATTTAATGATTTGAAATAACAGGAAATACAAAAAATCCCTAGTGGAAGGGCTAATATAAGTTCAACAGGTTAGTAGTTCTCTCTCTGTTATTAATCAGTCATCAAACTATCTCCTTTGATTTTTAGCATTGTAACTATATTCATATAACACTTGCTTATTGTTTTAAAGTACATGTTCCATGAGGATTTATCAATTACTATTGCCATTTTATATAAACATTTATTTATTCACAATCTACTTGAACATATTTTCAAATGAAGTATTGATCATCTCAACTAATGATGGTTTATTGTCTTTGGTTTAATAGAATATCATTCTATTCCATTATTAATTCAACTAAATATTTTCTACTATGTTTATGATTTCTAAAAAAATTTCCTAAATTCTATTCCATTATTATGTACCACTCATTTTTTTAAATACATTTAATATTAATATGAATCATTAAGTTTAAAAAATGGTATTCTATTATTGAAAATAAGAATATTTTATAGTGTTATGTGAATGCACAGGTAGAGTACTAGTATATATATTTGTATTTATATTTATATTTATATATATTAATTTATATATGTGTGTATATGTATATTTATATATATATACATATTCAATATTAATTAGGAGCAGGTTGTTGTGCAAGATTGATACTGATACTAGGAGAGGATTTTCAAGCATGTACATGGTGTGTGGATCACAAGGAATATAAAAAACATTGATGATGTGTGAGTACATAATGTGAGGAAAATGGTATATGTGAGGTAATTAGTTGATCACAAGCGTTGACCCCACGACATGATGGTTGCCGGATAATTACTTTTTTATTTTAAAAAAAATGAAAATATAATTTTAATGCTAAATATATAAAATTTCACTTAAAAGTCCTCATGAAATAATTCACAATAGTTTTTTACTAATCCCAAGGGTTTCGAAAATCTATTGTTAATCATTTAATGTCAATTTAAATAGCTTCTAAACACCAAAAAATGTTTAATAAATGGTATTTTTAGCAAAGTGTATGGATTTAATATTAAAAAAATGTAATATGGTCTATATAATTAAATATAATGGGATATAAATAATGCTTTAATATCAGCTATTGAAGTCTTATATTCACTAATACTTCTTCTCATTAATTTTAAACTTTTTGATCTCTGACATAAGTGATCAAGAGAATATACCTGTTAATAGGAACACCACGTGTTTTGATGTCATTGGATGTTCCTACCTATGATAATGTGTATCAGTCTCTAGAATTGAGATTATTATTAATGTATATCATTAATATTATAATTTATTTTGTGATTAAAACTAAAACATTTTATGTTTGTGGTGAGGTAGGTTTTGTCTTTTTTTCATCAGTTGTATGACATTGATTGAATGATCAAGAAAAAGATTTTTCACTTTAAAGAATAAGAAGTATATATCTCCGTCACATTATATAAGATGGTGTTACTTGAACTAAATCTATAATCTTTGTATAAGAAATTAAATCCATCTAATATAGTCATGTAAAGATAAATAAAGTATGAAAGGATAGTGACATAAAGTATGCATCCTACCTTTTTTAAATATCACTAGACAAAGAGATTAAATTACATAATTAGTATTCATTGGGGGATTTCATTATTATGAAATATACATATCTTGTTAGGATCCACAACGTTTTACTAGATAACACTCTTGTTATATGAGTATAATAGCTTATAGGGTTATATATAAAATATATCCCAAAGTTCAACTAATTTAGATGATTTGGATGTTAGGATGATGTAGCCACATTTCTGGGTTGATGATCATCTATGTGTGAATGAAAATAATAAATAAATAAATAAATTCAATTATTATTTATTAAATCTTTTAATAATGTGAATTGAATTTATTTTTTAAGGTATTCACAAGTTACTTATGTTTCAATACGTGAATACAAGAAAAATATTTTTCGAGATAAAATTAAATGTTTTGGTGTTTTTTAAACATATTTATAAGGAAACAAGATGAACTAATGGTTTTTATTACATTAAATCAAAATTAAAACTTTTAAAAGTGTGTAGGGTAATGTAAGTGACATTTAAAAAAAGTTAATTAGGTCTTAAATGACATTTTTGGTCAGTTGTGTGGTTAAAGTTTCTTTAAGGACTAAAGTGAAATTAAGGAAACTCTAACCTAGGAGTAAAAGATTATTTTTCACCCAAAAAGTGATAGTTTAACCTTTATCACAAATTATCTTCCCTCCCTATCATTCACTCAAGATTTTCAAAGTTAAATAAAAATTAGAACACATATGATTATATTCTCTCTTCATGGATCATGTTCATCGTGCTCTAGCAATCATATGGGTTCTAAAAAGCACTATATTTTTTCATTATATAAAATGAAGATCATATATAAAAAAACAATGTTCGTTTGGATCATGTTTTGATAATATAAAGGTATTTGTTTCTTTAATACTTTGAGCTATGATAATTTGTCATCGGGAAAATAATGATGAGATCGCGTGAAATTTGAAAGTGTCTTTTTATTTATTTTATTAATGGTTAAATTCTATTATAAAGACCCATGAGGGGAAGTGGGTGATGTTATTACAAGTATGGTTTTATGAAATTAATTTGGCTTAATGTTTTTGGAAATAATAGTTATGAATGCTTTAAATATGCTCAGGAATCTCATATCTTATCACTTTCACATAGTTAAGTCAACAATTTTAATTAAATTTTCCAAAATTCAAATCGGGGGATAAATGAGTCCCAATGGTCAATATAGTTTATGAAGAAAAGTTTATATGGCTAAGTTATCATTATCTAAATGAGTAGGTCTCATTAGAAGAGGGAGGAGAGGCTCGATACGTATGGGATACACATCGGGGGAAGAGTCAATGTATGTTGTATAAAAAATTAAAAATATATATATTATATGGTCATAACCTTATCTTACTGTTGACACTCCTTTTTTGTCACAAAGTCCAAATGAATGTAAAGGGAAATGACTTAGCACAAATTGATTCATCCTTTGAAGAAAATATCAAAAATCGACAAAGGGATGATCAAGGAGAAGATTGCCCATAGGTCGTGCAAGTCCACTTGCGTGACGCATTATGGTCGCGCAAGTGACTTGCACGACCTAAGTGATAACCGCCCGGGGTCTTCTCCTGCCTATAAATAGACCTTGTGGGCCCCCCATTGGGAGAGGATTTTTTCCAGAAACTCAGATTTGATCTCCCGGCTCCCTAGTCTCTTCTCAAAGCTTCCGAAACACTTTTAAGGTAATTTCTTACCTCGAACGGAAGATCTAAAGAGGGGGAGGAAGTCCTAAGTGTTGAAACTCATCAACACTTGTGCGCCTGAGTGGCCAGCCCTTAAGGGAAAAGGTCACACTTGCGTGCTGGTTTACTCCTTCAATAGAACTTGCGTGCCCCTCTTCTGGAAGAACCTCAAGAGGATCCTAAAGGATTTAATAAAGAGTCGCTCAAGTATTACCCTGTTGGTTAACCATCGCGCAAGTACCCATGTGTCGCGCAGGTATACCTGCGTGACCAGGACTTTGCACGCCCACGCAGTACCTGCGCGCCTACCAGGACTTGCGTGCCCCTGCCTTTTTGGGTGCCCTTCTTGCCCATTTCACCCCTCTTAATCCATTCCACCTCTCCTATTCAAGATTCAATCTTCAAGACACTCTTCAAATCCATTTATGGCATGATTTCTTGATTTGGATTCCTTATCTGAAAGGAACTATGTGGAATATCTCTCAAAACCTAGTGATTTATACATATTTATGTCACTAAAAAATTGATATTTCATTCATTCAACCTCATACTTTAAAATGAGAGAACCCCTTAATCTGGGCCTCCTTTTCAGGAATAAGTCCCAGTCATAATTCTCAAATCTGGGCATCCTTTTTAGGAGTAAGCCCCAACCATAATTCTCTTAACCTGGGATTCCTTTTCAGGAGTAAGAACCAGTCTCAAACAAGGGCATCCTCCTTAGGAGTAAGCCCCATGTCCCTTAATTTTTCAAATCTCTTAACCTGGGCCTCCTTTTCAAGAGTAATCCCCAGTCTTAATTTCTCTTAACCAGTCCTAATTTACCTTTGATCTGGGATTTCTTTTCAGGAGTAAAACCCAATTATAAGTCCTCTCCTAATTTGGGCCTCCTTTTCAGTGGTAAGCCCCAAGTTAGAGTATTTAAAATCTCCATGAAGCACATATACCTTTATGGACCCTGCTCTTGGATTTCTTCCCTAAAGAAAATCCTAACCTTCATTTATTTGGGAAATCATACATACATAAGCCCCACATTATTTCTTATGATTGCATCTTTCATGGCACAATTGTCTAATTTTTACCAATACCTCTTGTTTCTCACATCGAGCATGACTCACGTGAGCTTAGAGTGTAAAAGTAATTATGACATCCTTCTTTGAGCCATCAATAATAAACATCCTACTCCCTTACTCGAACTACATGGGTTCTGATTCCTTTTCTAAATAAAGGATACGTAGGTAGCCCATCTGCGGGTTCGATCCCAACTCTGAAATAATCCATGTCCTTCTGAATGACAATAAACTTCAAGTGCCCCACTGAGTGGATTTAAAACCAGCATGGTCATCATAATGACCAAGAGACTTCTATATAAATGTGTCTAAGGGTACCATTGACCAATAATCTCTAATAAATACAGATGATTCTCTATCGATGAAGAACCTCGAATACATATAAAAGATTCCCTAAATTTTCTACATATCCATCACTGGTTGTTAGATCTAAAGGAAAACTCATTTTATATTTGGTAATGTAATAAGGATTCTCAAACATAACTTAAATCTATAAAGAGAGTCCTGGAATAGACAATAATTTCCCTCAAAAAGGTGTGATGAGTCTGACCTCCCATCCTCTCGACCAATGCAAATTCCTAAACCTCATCAGTCCATAAACTAATGAGCACCTACCATTGGAAAGTAGGTCCAAATGGATGTGGAATCATTGGATGTTTTCGGTTCTACAAACAAACCCGTTAGAAACCGATCAGAATTTTTGAACCTCCCACTAAAAGGAGGTCATCCCCGAAATCTGAGGGAAACAAAAATGGTGAACTCGACGTGAATCCTTAACCAAGTTAAAATAATGTGTTACCCATTTATTAGGCCCCTATTTAAAACTCAATGAGAGGGCCAACAAAAACAATCATTGACAAATGTGCTCATCCAAAAGATTTAGTGGCTGAATTTATCTTGATTACGTCTGTTATATCAAACAGGCACTCTTTTCCATGATCTTCTACATTTCTAGAATGGCTGCTCTCAAGTTCACACTTGTGAATACTACTCCTGCAAATTCCACTACTACTACTCCTGCTGGATCATCGTACATTCTAAGGATGATATCACCTACTCAGCATCTTCAACGCTGGGTATCAAACGCGCTGGTTAAGGAGTACCATCAACACGGTACAATCCCAACTCTGGAGGCTGCCCGACAAGCCCTCCAAGTAAACAACTCACATCGGTCGTTCGGACAACGACGACTAGTGATCAAGAAGCGGGTGGTGCTGACTACCATCTCCAACCATTTCAGGTCATTATCCCCGGAACGCAATCACCATTCGCTCCCTTATTCTGGGGAGGTGAATGAGCAGGTCCCTCGGGGCCTTAATTCAAACAGACAGGAGTCCTTCCTGAGGGATCCCACCAACAATCGCCACTAGACTCGTGCGGAAGTGCGCCCTCAACATGATGAGGGTACCAACTCCAGGCGTTTGGCTCAGGTTCCTCAAACCTGAGCAAGCAAGACGAACCACCATAGGCAGAATCCAGTCAACAGTGAGCAGGTTCTCATCTTTTCCATCTCTGTAGAAGTCCACCAACCTAACTTGGTGTAAAGCAACGAGTGGGAACATAAACCTGCCCGTTTTAATTCCGCTATCCAGCAGACTCATCTGGAAGCATCACGCCAATCCCATCAGGAAATTCTGGCAGAGTACTATAGGCAGGTACATACACCTGTTTATATATCATCATCTAGTCAGCAGGCTCGTCTAACTACATATGATGGATCTCGTCAACCACGTTTGGCGATGTGAAATCAGCAGGCACATACACCTGCTAGTATTTATCAAGCCTACCAACAGTATCGCTTGGTAGCATTCGGAGAAGTTATTCAGAAAGCCCCGAAAACAAATAGAAGGCAGACTCAACTCTTTTCCCCCACACTTGAGTACTGTCAGGATTCACTGAAAGCAAAAGGAGGACAGGAGAAGGCACATACACCTGCTCCAAGACCGGAATAGACGTATATTCCCATTCCGGAATCTGAAGTCACCAAGCATATTCTATCAATGGTGAAAGAGAAGAAGCAAATCCCTACTCATATTCTGGATGCCTTCTAGGATATTATAACAACTTCAGTAGCATCTCAGAGAAAGAAACATAAATCTATCCCTACCAGTGGAGTGACATGTCAACAATTCACTCCAAAACAGACACACACATCTGTTCCAGTCCATGATGGTTGTGGGGCATACTCCCCCATATCATAAAGACAACCAAGTCAGGCACATACACCTGATTTGAGTAGAGATCGTCAGCCTAACCTGGCCATCTTTCCTGATCAGGCATATACACCTGCTCAGAGCAGCCACTTTCATCAACAAGTGGTTTCCAAGGTGAGTAAGAAGGCGTCTAAGAAAAAGACCCACCCAGCACAGTCAGTAGATCAGGAGCCAATATGTAACAAGTCCTTGCTCGATGCTGGAGTACTTGAAGCCCTTAGACAATTATATGTTTAAATTCAAGATTCTACTCCCTCATTTCCCAATAGTGGGAACATTAATTCAGAAGGTCTTCAACAAACACTTCCTCATGAAGGCTTGCTTCATGACAATTTGGTCAATCTTGAAGTTTCATCTTCAGATGAGAGCCACAGGAACCCTCTGTGTGGTCGGAAGACCAAGGAGCAAGAGATCTCATCTTTTGTTGTAACCCATTACGGTGGTCCTCCCCATGATGATGAATTTCGCAGTGAAAGTCCTCTCCACAGTAGTGATGCACATTGCCCGGAAAATGCTCCAGTGTACAATGTAGTGTCGAGAAAGCCCTCTTATCTTGAGGCACGTGAAAATGTGAAACCAGTCATGTCTGAAGCATCATCTCTTGCAGTTGAAATACTTTATCAATCAAAAGATAGCCCAGGGTGTAGGTCATTCTCCGAACCACCCCTAAGTCATGCATCTTCTAGTTTGATCAATGATTTCTCTACCAATCCTGTTGAATCCAATGAAGCAACAAGGAATCACCAACTCTGGTCAAATCAGGTATAAGAATCTTCATCAAATGATAAAGAGGAAATGATGAACATGAAAAAACAACTGGCGAAAGGTGAAGTGCCAGTCATGTTTTGGCCTCTGGCTGACTCTCAGTATAATATTCCAGAAATGTTGACGGAAGATGAAATTAATTATATTCGTCTCAACATATGGAAAACTCTTTGTCAGTTGAAAAATAATGTATTATCTTATTATGAATATGAAAATCATCTTAAGATAATAGAAGGGTTATGACGTCATATTGATTTGGCATCTCTATCAGTCTCTCGATATCCAAAGGCTGAAAAGAAGCAGATATCCCTTCAATGTTCATGCCTTGGTGCACTAAGAAGATTGCGTCACTTAATTTCCAATGCCCCATCTGGTATTCGTGTCCGAGGATAGGGTGTTCATGGAGAACTACATTTCATAGTGCTCTCCAGTTAGTAAAGCCCGCCGAAAATGGTCTCATGTAATGTTATTTCCCATGACCGGCCACAGTCAATGGGCTTTGTTTGTAATCAAAAGCTTGCCCAAGAACAGGCTTCAACTAGTTCCTCTCAAAATCAAGAATACAGAGAACAAGTTGTTGAATTACTCTTGCATCAAGCAAACGAGAATATTAAACAGGCCTCTCGTTTGGATCAAGCATGTCACCAAGTGACAGAAGTGTCAGAAATCATCCAACAGTCTTTTAAACCGGGTGATAAAAGTGGATACAGGTTAATGCATCTAGCTAATTTACGGACTAAGGTTCGCAAGATCAGGAGGACTTTCAAGAAATTCTCAGATATAGCATGTAAAGAACCACCCCAGCTCCCCAGACTGCGGACTCTTTTAAACCAACCCTCGAAATCAAAAAATAGGATTTGAGGAGTTGAGCGAGAACAGCAGGAACAGCCCCAGTCCACTGGACTGGGGACTTTTTCAAATCATCAATCCCCTCCTCAGAGAAAGTCGGACTTTTCTCGATTGGGGAAGAAACCTCAAGAGGAACGAAGATCCAAATTATCAGGAGATTCCCTCCAAATTATGGTTCGTCAATAAGTTCCTAAGAATCGAATCAACAAAAGGCAATGTCTCATCAGAGACATGGAAGAAGACAATATCGCAGAAATGCTGATAGAAGGGATGCGATGAGTTATGCATCAATCAATGTCATCAATTCCATTGTTACTGATCCACTAGATGAGGCTCACCCAGGGGACTCAGATGAATAGTTTCCTGCTCAAGAAGATGTACGCACCGACACAAATTAAGAAGGTGTTCATACACGAAGTCAAAGGATTACTCAGAACCTAGGTAATCCTTTGAGTAACCCACTTCCCCCTCTCCGAAAAGGATCCAACAAAGGGAAGGGAAAGAAACAGGTTACATATCATTCCTCTGGAGAAGGTCAATCGCTCTCACTAGAGCAAATGTTTGCACAACAAGAGAAATAAATGAAGGAATTAAGAAGGTTGAATGCAGAACTACTTCAGAGTAGTCTTCTTCTTAAGCATGCTGGAGTTAGTCAGCCAAAAGAATTTGTTGCAGCTACTGAGATGGATCAAGAATATTCTCCTCTATCAGTACACCCTCACAGGTTTAATCCTACGGGTCAAGTGAAACAACAGTTGGCAGTGCTACCATCAATTACATCACCAATCGCCACATATGTCCAAGCTCCAGTCATTGCACCTACCCAAGTCCAAGTTCAACCGGATGTTTCTCAAAATTTAATAACTACTATTGAGTCATTAACATCTCAGTTAGAAAAAATATGGTAGGGAAATGTGTGCAAGTTCAACCAAAAAAGAAAGTTTACCATGAATGGGTAGATTCAATTTCTCCTCCATCCAATTTTGGGAACCCTGTATTCCCTATTTTCAATGGATCAGGCGATCCTGAACAGCATTTGATGCATTACGTGTCTTGTTGCGATCCTATGATGGGAACTTCGGAGCAGCAAGAAGGAGTGAAACTCATATGCTTTATGCGAACCTTGCAAGGATCAGCTTTTGTTTGGTATACAAGCTTGCAATCTCGGTCAATTACCGGATGGGAGGATCTTCGCCAAAAATTCCTCCTTCAGTTCAAATCAACTTTACCAAAGACAACAGTTTTCAATCTTACAAACTGTAAGAAAAGGGAGAATTAAAGGGTCTCTGATTTCATTGCTCTATGGAAGGGATTAACATTTTCCTTGAGTTTATCACTCCCTCAATAATAATTGTTTCCAATCTGTGTGGCAAATCTACGTGACGAATTGCGCACACCGTTAATCCTTGTGAAATACATAGGAGGGTTTCAAGACCTTACTTCAATCGCTTAGCAGATTGAAGATTCCCTTATACAGGCTAAGGCTAAATCTCATGTAATTCCATCAGCTCCAGGAAGGAGAATGGGTAAAGTAGAAACAGCTACAGTTATGCTTAAACAAGCACCTGTACCTGTTTCTACCTCAAAACCTTCATCTTCTCAAAGGGATCCACCTTCTGAGTGCCAACAACAAAGGCCTTTTTGTCCATATGATCAAAGAGACCAAAGAAGAAAACAATTTGAGGATCTGAAGAGCAAAACATACTCTTTCCAAAATGAAAAAGTTTTTGGTTATTTCATTTCGGCTCTGGAAAACAATTTGGTTCAATTGCCAATGCCCAAGAGGCCAAACAAGAAAGGAGATGAAGACCATCCCAATTATTTCCCTTTTCATCAAATGTTGGGGCATCCCATCTAGGACTGTTTTGTCTTCAAATCCCTCCTTAAAAAGATGGTCGACTCAGGACAAGTCACATTTAAAGGCTCCTCAGCCCAGGTAGCATGTGTCACTGCTACACTTCCAGAGGAGGAAGGTGAATGGAAAGAAGTCAAAAACAAAAATGCACAGAAGTATGATAATTGGATGGTCAGAAAGACAATCAATCGAACTCATGCTATTTTTCAAACACAATTAAAGAAACCAATTGTGTCTTCTGCCATGAATGTTGCAGCAAAACCCTCTTTGTCAGAGGGAAAGTCCTCAAAGAAATGGCGTGATTCAAAGAAAGAAAATGAATCAGAAGAAGATGAGTATGTGTCGAAGACTATGTTGTCTTTGACTTTGGCGGACTTCATGCCATCTACTTCAAAGCCACGGGCACCGCCCCACCAAACGGAACAGCCTAAATAGGCTAATCAGGCAGAGTCTTCATCAGACAAAGAGTTAATCTTTGGTTCTATTAATATGGTCCAATTAACAGATCTATATTCCAGTCACAGTTTTGATTTCAATGAGCCTGAATTCCCTGTAACAAACAGAGGAATCAGAGGAAGTTCCAGGGGATCAGGATATAGGGGAATATGTGGATCTTTCAGAAGCCACTATTCCAATTCTACCCCTTCTAGAACTGTATACGCAGCAGAAACTCGTGGTAGAGCCCTTTAGCGAGCTCAGCAAGAACAAGCAAGTTCTTCTACCAATAGCAAATTCAGTCCTGGAACAATTATATTGGAAGACCAGTTTAAGGTTCCATCTTCTTCCTCTCAGCAAGTAAATGGATCTAATTGGTCTAATCTTCCAAAACCAGGAATATTGTCAACTCCTATCCCAATACAAGATGCATCAACTTCCAAAGCATCTGCTTCCAAGGTACCTGCTAAACCACATATTCCTATTGGGAAACACAGACCTCTGGATCAAAAGTATGATATATTGAAACACTTGGCCCATGTACAAGCCAAGTTATCAATTTTGGATGCTCTGAATTTGTCAAAAGATCTTTGGGAAGCACTCATCGAGGATTTTTCAAGTCCTCGGGAGTTTGAAACTGAAATTGTTGTAGCTGAAGTCTATCACATAGAGAATAATCCTGCAGAATGTCATTCAATAATATCTCTTACTGATGAAGATGAATATGATGTTGTGCATGGACATATTAGACCATTGTACTTGTCTGGAAAGGTCAATGGTGTGGATGTTCGAAGAGCTTTCATTGACAATGGTTTAGGAGTCAACCTCATGCCCATTCGTAAACTTCGTCGATTGGGCCTTACTGAATCTGATTTATCTCCTTCCACCATGATAATACAGGGATATGATAAAAATGAACAAGAACCACTGGTTTAAGTTACACTCAGAACTTAGTTTGGAGATCTTGTATCCAATTCAGATTTCATGGTTGTTGATCAAGACTCAGCCTTCAACATCTTGCTTGGAAGACCCTGGCTACATCAACATGCAGATATCCCTTCATCATACCATCAATTTCTCAAATATTGTTTCAATGGTCAAGTTGGGACATTTTATGGTGATAAGGCCTCATTCAAGACATTTGAGTCTCAATACATTGAGGCGGAATTCTATCACATGAAGCAAAGGGAGAAATCCATAACAAAGGAGATTACCAAAGTTAATGCTCCATATGGTTTGGAAAAAATTCCAGTAAATCCATTTACACATGTGAGTACAGATTATTGGTTACCTATCAGTCAAATTGACAAGATAGACCCAAATCAAAATACTCTTATGGAAAGATTGATAATGTCAATTACGGCAGTCGAGCCAGACAACATGGGAGAAATTAGTAATCTACCAAGTAGTGATAAAAGCACAAATGGTGACGTCTTCATTTCATCTACTGAAATCCAACAAGTCTATGCTTTTCCAATTAGGCCAGAAGAAGTTATAGCAACATCGGAGGTGAAAAATGATGTCGATTCTCAATCCATCATCTCCTCTTTATTACCCAAAGAAGACCCTTCATCATCAATCGGGTCAGAAATAAAAGCTTCTTCTTCAAGATATGAAAATTTTGACATCTCTTCGGATCATGAGAATTCCACTTTATCATCTACTATGCAAGTAGAAATGGAATAAATAACACATGATGAAGAAGAAGAGGAAGATCTCAGAGATACTCCTCCAGCATTTGAAGAGGGTATCTCTACCACTGTGGATGAACTCAGAGAAATAAATCTGGGTACAAAAGGAGATCCACGCCCCACTTTAATCAGTGCGGCCATGACTCTTGAAGAGCAAGAGATGTATATTTCTTTTCAAAAGTAAAATAGAGATATATTTTCCTGGAACTATACGGAAATTCCTGGGCTTGATCCTGATGTTGCTACTCATCATTTGGGTTTACCAGAAGAACATCGAGGATTTAAGCAAGTCGCGAGAAGAACACACTCAACTTATGCTTCCAAAATTGAAGCTGAAGTGGATAAGATTATGAAATCTAACTTCATTAGAGAAGTTCAATATCCCAAATGGTTGGATAATATTGTCCCTATAATGAAAAATAACGAACAAATTATAGTTTTCATCGATTTTAGAGATCTTAATCGGCATTGTCCTAAGGATGATTTCTCAGTTCCAATTACAGAACTTCTAATTGATGCAACAGTTGGATATAAAGCACTTTCTTTCATGGATGGATATTCCGGATATAATCAGATCTGAATGGCCCTAGAAGACGAGGAATCTATGGCCTTCATAGCCCCTCAGGGTGTGTTTTGCTACCGGTTAATTACCTTTGGCTTAAATAATGCAGGTGCAACTTATTAGCATGCCATGCATCGTATCTTCAAACCCTTATTAGGGAAGTTTGTTGAATGCTATGTAGACAATTTGGTAGTTAAATCCAAACAACATTCTAATCACTTGGCTGATTTGGAAGTCATATTCTGCAAGCTTCGACAACATAATTTGAAGATGAACCCCTTAAAATGTGCTTTTGGGGTAACCTCAGAAACATTTCTTGGCTTTGTTGTACGCCATCGTGGTATTGAAGTCGATCCTGAGAAGACCAAGTCAATCCTTGGTATGTCACCTCCTCAAAATTTGAAAGAATTAAGAGGACTTCAAGGACACTTAGCCTATATTCGGCGTTTCATCACCAATTTGGCAGGCAACAGTTTACCCTTCACCAAATTGATGAAGAAGAGAGTCACTTACCAGTGGACTGAAGAATGTCAAGAAGCATTCGATATTCTCAAGAAATACCTCTTGAGTCCACCGGTACTCATGCCACCTGCTAAAGGAATACCACTTATCCTCTATGTGACAGCTCTAGAGCGATCATTGGGTGCCTTTCTTGCTCAAAAGAATGATGCTGGGAATGAAAACAGTCTCTACTATCTCAGTCGAACCATGCTTGAAGCAGAAACTCGGTATTCAAGTATTGAGAAGTGCTTCCTGGCATTAATCTTTGCAGTTCAGAAGTTGAGACACTACCTGCAATATCACGAGGTCCAATTGGTATCTCGTAATAACCCGCTCAAATTTATCCTTAGTCATCCAATGCTTACAGGACTTCTGGAAAGGTGGGAAGTTATTTTGTAGTAATTCGACATTCAGTATGTGTCTCAAAATGCGATAAAGGGCCAAGCTCTGGCTAATTTCCTGGCTGAACACCCTTCAGTAGAAGATAAATCTTCAGATATTGAACTCCCTGATGAGGAAGTCTTCTCTATTCAAGAAATTCCTCAGTCATGGGAAATGTATTTTGATGGTGCTTCCAGAAGTCCAACAGGGAGGAAAATGGAAAATCCTAAATTCAACAAAGTTGGCTTAGGAATTGTGCTCATTTCTCCAAAAAATACAGTGTTACCTTATTCCTTCTTATTGTGGGAAGGTGGTACCAATAATGAAGCATAATACCAAGCTCTCATCGTAGGCTTGGAATTAGCACTTCAAGCACAAGTGAATCACTTAAAGGTGAAAGGTGATTCAGACCTGGTAATCGAACAAGTCAATGGGGATTATTCCATTAGAAAAGAAGAACTAATCCCTTTGTATGATTACATCAGAGAGTTAATGGTGGAATTCCCTTTAGAACTGTCATTTTATTATGTCCCAAGATCACAAAATGCTCAAGCTGATGCATTGGATAATATAGACACAGCTCTGGCAGATCCAAATTGGGATGAGAAAACCATCAGTATTGCCCACCGTCGTGCAATTTCACCTTATGTTCAAATCAGAACAGTGGAAATTAATGAAATTTGTCCCATTCCTGAACCGTATGGTCATACTACAGGATGGATTTCACCTATTAGGGAATAACTTCAAAATGGAATACTTCCACCTGATAGAGATGAGAAAGAACAAATCTGGTGACATGTGGTTAATTTTACTCTTTATGATATCCCAGATCACCTAGAGAAAATTCTCTACAAACTTGGTTTTGATGGAGTTCTATTCAGATGCATTGATGGTGAAGAGACAATGGCTGTCATGAAAGAAGTGCATGCAGGAGTCTGTGGTGCCCACCAGTCTGGACATAGACTGTCTGATTAGATTCAAAGTCTTGGATACTTTTGGACTTCAATGATACGAGATTATGTCGATTTCACAAAGAAGTGTCATTCATGCCAATTACATGCCAACTTCATTCATCAACCTCCAGAGTTGCTTCATACATCTAAATACTCATGGCCATTTTCCATATGGGGAATGAATGTGGTGGGACATTACCCTTTGGCTATGGCCAAGCATTTTAAGTACATTCTTACTGCTACTGACTTCTTTTCCAAATGGGCAGAGGAAATACCTCTCAAGGAAGTCAGTTCTAAATGCGTTGTTAGCTTCATCAAGTCTAACATCATTACCAGATTTGGTGTCCCTCATACCATATTGACAGACAATGGCACCAATTTCTGTTCATCCGAGGTGAAGAAGTTGTATCAAGAATACAACATCAAATACAACCATTAATCTTGGTATCATGCAGTGGCCAACGGCCAGATAGAAGACTTTAACAATACTATTTTAAATATACTTCAAAAGATGGTGGATAAAGATAAGAGTTCATGGCCTGATAAACTCTTTCATGCTTTATGGGATTATCGGACTACCACCCGCACTGCAACTGAGTCAACTCCATATTCATTGGTATATGGAACAGAAGACGTCTTGCCCATTGAAGTTCAACTACCCTCGCTCAGAGTTGCCATTTTTGATCAATCATCTACAGATGAACAATCTCAAAAGCAATTGAATGAATTGGAATGGTTAGATGAGAAAAGATTGTGAACTTTTCACCACTTGGAAGTCTATCAGAATCGAATAGCATGAGCTTTTAACAAAAAAGTTTGTCTTCGTTCATTCACTCAGGGAGAATTGGTATTAGTTCTCAGAACTCAAATGATACCAGGAAATAATCCTCCCAAACTTGATCCAAAATGGGAAGGACCTTATTCAATACATAAGGTCTACTCCAATGGAGCTTATTCATTAATCTCGATGGATGGAGAACTCATCACTACTCCAACCAATGCCAGATTTTTGAAGAAGTATTTTGTATAAACTGCAAAGTACCTATATTGTCCTTGATATATGACGTTAAACTATACAGCAATGGTCCAGTATGACCTTAAACTGCAACTAGGTCCTGTATGACCTTAAACTGCATCATCAATGGTCCATGAATATGACCCTAAACTATTTTCAAGTCCCTTACGTCCAACAAGAAGTTAAACTGTGACGTCCTAACTACATGATGCTAAACTGTACAGAAAGTCCGTGATACGTCCTACATGACATTAAACTGTATTTTGTCCCTGCTACATGACACTAAACTGTGCAGCACTAATAGTCCTAACTGCAAGACTTTAAACTGCATAGTCCCTTTATATGTCCTACATGACATTAAACTATGAATTGTTAAGGTTGTTGTTACCTCTTGTTTCTCACACCGAGTATGACTCATGTGAGCTTAGAGAAAACCTCAACCATAACACTTCCTTTGGGCCGCTAACCATGTGTAAGTCCCAACTACATCATTTTTTTAGGTCATTGTCCCCAAGAACAACTTGATCATTAATTCATTCTTTAATTGAACTACATGGACTTTGATCCTTGCCTTCTAGGCTGGGTATGTAGGCAACCTACTAAGATTCAAGCCCAAAACCAATCTCTTCACATCGGTTCACCTCCATCTCATACGATGTTGATTCGTGAAACAGCCCCTAGAATCAATATCTTTACATTGGTTCACTTTCGTCCTTGTTATATGACGTTAAACTATACAACACTTTTGTCTAGTATGACAATAAACTACAATATTCTTTGATACCCTCACCTGAGAGGGAACCATTATTTTCATTGATTTTTCAATCATGTTTCATTTCAAATACTACGTGCATACATGGAAACACCCAAACCTTTTATCTTGGGTTAAACCATCATTGTACTAAAGTCCCCTTTCACCCTTCATATGTACGAACCAAATTTGTACAAAGGGTATTTCTAGAACTACGTGGGCTTGATTCCCATCCTTATGGGATACATAGGAATGTTCGAGTGTCCCTCGAATCCAGCCCCATGTCTTTGGGCCTAACCCCAAATTCCACTTTTAGTCCCTTGGCAGAAAAGTCCCCATGAAAACACACACTGTGTATTTCTTACAATGGTCCAAGATCTATGACCCTAAACTAAGATCTCTAATCCTTTTGTACCACATGACGTTATACTGTAGTTTAAGAACTATGTATGATCTTGATTCCCATCCTTATGGGATACGTAGTGAATTCCAACATTTCAATTCAGGACCCACCCACAACATGATTATGGTTAGCATTGATCTTTGTATCTCTGTATACATTGAATAATATCCATATTTATGTTTCATAATCATAACCTTAAATATTTTCAGATCCTCATAACCCTTTTCATGACTTCTAGTCCCAAAAATGTCAAACTTCTGAGAGTTATTTTCCCTGACTATGCAGCACGTGCCCATAGGCGGCCTTGCATAAACAGTCTACATAACAGATTTGTTAGCCAAAAGATACTATTATTTGACTATGCAGCCAATGCCCTTAGGTGGCCCTGCATAATTCAACCCCCTAATGGGTTTTTCAGATAGTGGTAACTTCATTCTTGGGAAGAATGCCTATTTTGTCCTTATTTGTCTTAAATGATACTATGTAGGGATCCGCAAAAATAGCCATCCTTAACATATTTGTCCCATGTCCTTTTTCATGATCTGAAAGTATTCAAGTCTATGGTTTATATTCTCCTTCCCTACGTTTAGGTCAGACCTTTGTAGGAGTTATATTCATCCAGTTCTTCGATAATCTTTTTTGGAAATATCTTCTCCATATTCAAGTACCTCTTTCCATATAGAAAACTCTATACTTTGGAAGATTTGAATCTCCATAAACTTTCACTGGCTTTTAGCACTAGGAAAGTAAATTTCTGAGAGTTCTTTTGCCTGACTATGCAGCACGTTCCCATAAGAGGCCTTGCATAAACAGTCTACATAACAAACTTGTTATCCAAAAGATACTATTTATTTAACTATGCAGCCAATGCCCTTAGGTGGCCCTGCATAATTCAACCCCCTAAAGGGTTTGTTAAATAATGTTAACTTCATTCTTGGAAACTACTTATTCTAATTCCTTTTAGCTCTTTTTCATGTCATTTATCAGATTCAAATATTCTTAAGTCATAGCTTACATATTTTACCTCATACTTGAGTATGGTAATATGTTTTCAGATGAATTTTCAAGGAATTGAGTCAATTCAAATCCATTTTGGTCAAAGCTATTTTGACCTTAAACATTATCCTTTTTATGTCCGACGTGCATGACTTTAAACTACCCACAAAAGACAAGGGAACTCTGAATAAAATTCAAGTTCCTAGCTCACTAAACATACATTTTGTATGATTTAGGTAACATTGATCAATTAAAAGGTTTGAAGTTTGTAGGGTTATTTACATTAATCATATTAAAAATAAAACTATGCTTACTAGGCCCATTGTCTTAGGTAAAATCTAAATAATTTAGCAAAAGAGAATGTAGGTACAAATGAGTGAAGGTGAAAGTGTTTTGTATTGATGCACAAGAGTTAGAAGGACATCCATAGACTGGAGTATCTTCTCTTTTTCAAGAATTACAAGAGGCTTTCAACATAACTCTTCATTTTATTTACAGCATCCCGAGCTTCATCAGCAACCACTTGGAATTCATTCATTCAACTGGATACCATAAGAGATGCAGTGATACCATCTCTTCTTGGAACAATTGTAAAAGAATGTTCTTGAGTGCGGTTTGAGAAAATTTTCTGCTGATCAAACAGTGACTCTATTTCTGTCCAAGAGACTTGGAAGATGGATACATGGATTTTAGAATGGAGCATTGGAAGTAAAGACCCATTTGGAGAGAGTACTCTTTTCAGATATTGCTCTAATGCCATGTTTTTCTTCTCTCCACCAACCGGCAGCGGAAAAAATTTCAGCCCATGGGTTTTCCATTTTCATATCTGTAAGGAAATAACATGGAGGAATTTGAAAGTTCACACCATTATTGTTGCTCTTAATGCATGGCATAACCGAAATGGAGGAGTAGCAGTGCAGCTGCATTTCAGGCATATAGTTCTTTGTATCTGGAACATTGATTCCTTGCAGATGACCATGACCACACAGAGGAAGATAGATGCTATGTGGGAAATTAAGATGATATTTCTTCAAGTAATTAGCCAAATATGAGAGAGTGTTGTCACAGATATCATAGTAATCATGGAAAATGATGTTCATCATGTCATCAATCCGCTTTCTAGCTAGTTCATCAGCTGTTCCAATTCCCTTGGGAACCATTGAATCTGCACAAAGGATGAATAATTAACTCTTAAGTAAGTTGATTTTTCAAAAAATTTATGAAAGAATTCGAAAAAATGGAAAAGGCATTAAGGCGCGCAAGTCTAAAACTTGGTGCGCAAGTATGGAGATTCCACACAAGTATTTTGGCGTGCAAGTACCACTGCACAAGTCAAGATACCTTGACAGCAGCATGCCATTAAGGAAACACCGGAAAACAGAGCAACCTGCGCGGCTAAGGTGACCTGCGCGGCGAGAGCTCTAAGGTTTGAAATCTGGAAATCCGGATGCTTTGTACGGAAGTGAGGCCCTCTATTTATAGATGTGGTCGGGACCCTGCGTGATCAAGGGACGTATCCCTGCGCACCAGATCCTGCGTGCCCAAAGCTCATTTGCGCGCCCTAACCTGGCACGCCACCTTTCCTTTGGATGTCTCCTTTTTCCTCATAGTCACATCCTCATTTCTTTCGGATCCAACTCTGAGGGGGGACTTTTTTTGACGCTCCTTTTTCGTCACAGAGTCCAAAGGAATGTAAAGGGAAACGACTTAGAAAAAATTGATTCATCCTTTGAAGAAAATATCAAAAATATACGAAGGGATGAACAAGGAGAAGATTGCACATAGGTCGCGCAAGTCCACTTGCGCGACACATTATGGCCGCGCAAGTGACTTGCACGACCTAAGTGATAACCGGCCAGGGTCTTCTCCTGCCTATAAATAGACCCTGTGGGCCCCCCATTGGGAGAGGATTTTTCCAGAAACTCATATTTGAGCTCCCGGCGCCCTAGTCTCTTCTCAAAGCTTCTGAAACACTTCTATGGTAATTTCATACCTAGAACGGAAGATCTAAAGAGGAGGAGGAAGGCCTAAGTGTTGAAACTCATCAACACTTGCGCGCCTGAGTGGCCAGCCCTGAAGGGAAAAGGCCACACTTGTGCGCTGCCTTACTCCTTCAATAGAACTTGCGCGCCCCTCTTTTGGAAGAACCTCAAGAGGATTCTAAAGGATTTAATCAAGAGTCTCTCAAGTATTACCCTACTGGTTAACCATCGTGCAAGTACCCATGTGTCGCGCAGGTATACCTGCGCGACCAGGACTTTGCGCGCCCACGCAGTACCTACGCGCCCACCAGGACTTGCGCACCCCTGCCTTTTTGGGTGCCCTTCTTGCCCATTTCACCCCTCTTAAGACATTCTACCTCTCCTATTCAAGATTAAATCTTCAAGACACTCTTTAAATCCATTTATGGCATGATTTCTTGATTTGGATTCCTTATCTGAAATGAACTCGGTGGAATATCTCTCAAAACCTAGTGATTTATACATATTTTTTTCACTAAAAAATTGAGATTTTATTCATTAAACCTCATCCTTTAAGATGAGAGAACCCCTAATCTGGGCCTCCTTTTGAGGAATAAGCCCCAGTCATAATTCTCAAATCTGGGCATCCTCCTTAGGAGTAAGCCCCAACCATAATTATCTTAACCTGGGCTTCCTTTTCAGGAGTAAGCCCCAGTCTCAAACATGGGCATCCTCCTTAGGAGTAAGCCCCAAGTCCCTTAATTTTACAAATCTCTTAACTTGGGCCTCCTTTTCAAGAGCAATCCGCATTCTTAATTTCTATTAACCATTCTTAATTTACCTTTGATCTGGGATTTCTTTTCAGGAGTAAAATCCAATCATAAGTCCTCTCCTAATTTGGGCCTCCTTTTCAGGTGTAAGCCCCAAGTTATAGTATTTAAAATCTCCATGAAGAACATATACCTTCATGGACCCTGCTCCTGGATTTTTTCCCTAAAGTAAATCCTTACCTTCATTTATCTGGGCAGTCATACATACATAAGCCCCACATTATTTCTTATGATTACATCTTTCATGGCACAATTGTCTAATTTTTACCAATACCTCTTGTTTCTCACACCGATCATGACTCACGTGATCTTAGAGTGTAAAATTAATTATGACATCCTTCTTTGAGCCATCAATCATAAACATCACACTCCCTTACTCGAACTACGTGGGTTCTGATTCATTTTCTAAACAAAGGATACGTAGGTAGCCCATCTGCGGGTTAGATCCCAACTCTGAAATAATCCATGTCCTTATGAATTACAATAAACTTCAAGTTCCCCCACTGAGTGGCTTTAAAACTAGCATGCACATCATAATGACCAAGAGACTTCTATATAAATGTGTCGAAGGGTACCATTGACCAAGACTCTCTAATAAATATAGATGATTCTATATCGATGAAGAACCTCAAATACATATAAAAGATTCTCTAAATTTCCTACATATCGATCATTGATTGTCACATCTAAAGGAAAACTCATTTTATATTTGGTAATGTAATAAGGATTCATGAACATAACTTAAATCTATAAAGAGAGTCCCGGAGTAGACAATAATTCCCCTCAAAAAGGTGTGATGAGTCTGACCTCCCATCCTCTCGACCAATGAAAATTCCTAAACCTCATCAGTCCATAAACTAATGAGCACCTACCTTTGGAAAGTAGGTCTGAATGGATGTGGAATCATTGGATGTTTCTGGTTCTATGAACAAACCCGTTAGAAACCGATCAGAATGTTTGAACCTCCCATAAAAATGAGGTCATCCCCGAAATCCGAGGGAAACACTTACCTAAACATAACCCTTGAAGCCCTTGTTCTCCAAGGGGTATACACTAACCATGTGCCATATGATACTTTTAAAAAAATATGCATAAAGGGGATGACAAAACCATCAATATACCAGATTATTGCATAGTATTTTCATGTATTTTATTGAGTAAAGACACATTTTATCCAAGATTTATGTTTCATTATAGTATAAATTTTTAATTTTGGTATAATTGGATGATTTTTATGTTTTTTTAGTTGAAATAATGGATCGTGGAAGTTTTTCTGAAAAATATCACATAATAAGCACATGTCTTGTGATTTTACATGATGGGTGACTCAACCAGTTAGATTACACGTCAAAGTTATCATTCTTGTAGAACACATCATGTAACCTTTGGAAATACCATTTAGGACCATTATAGAAGTTGTTTGTGTGTGTTTAGAGACTACATTTCATGTATGTCAATGCCACATGTCATGTACTATTCACTTATCGATAACTAACACATGGAAATTCAATGGGTGCCACAGAATATTACCTTATGGTAGAGAAATTCAAAAAAATGACTGAAGTTCATGGTGTTTGATTATAATGAATTTTGTGTAATAATTTTTTCTATAAATATATAGTTTGGCCGCCATGTTTTTGGTTGTTGTTCCAAGGGGGAGGTACCACAACTCTGTCAAGACGATCCTCCCTCGAAGTTAGTGTGTGTTTTTATTTTTATTTACATTTTTTTTCTGCATTACCCTATAATTATCCTTCTATCCATGGGTAGGTTTGGGGTTCTACCCAACCCTTTCCCCATTACCATGGTCATGAGAGGGGAATAGTCTTGTGTTGGGGTTGTGAGTAAACTATGGGTGCATTGTATTGAGAGTTTTGCTGTGTTCTTTTTATTATGATTTCAATATTATAATTTCCTTGATTAATTTCAATTCTTAATTCACCAGGTGTCTCATATTAGACCAAGAATGACAAAACTATAGATAATCAAAGGCATGTCAATGGGAGATCCTATAACCATTGATTTATCCCATTGAAACTGCTTTAGGTATTTTTAATAAAAAAAATTAATGAATTTAATTATCAGACCAAGGAATTAATTATTAAATAACATAGTTTTAATTCCCCATCCTAGATCACCGGGTTTGAACTGGATTTCCACATGTAATCATGCATGCCTCCCCGTATGCAAGAATTTTTTAACTAGTAATGAGGGTTTGTATATAGTTAGTGGGGAGGTTACACCCTCAGTATCAATAAATACAATCATAAAAATAATAACATATCAAAATAAATAACAATTCTATAACACATGGTATAACAATAATATCAATTCATATAGAAAATAAACCATGGAACCCAAAGGTGTAAGGTTAAACCAAAGTATGATCAATACAGATAAGTAGATTAAACACTATAGTGTTTGTCCCGATACCACCTCTGAAAACCATGCCTCATCTTCTAGCTCCCTATCGATGGGGATTTTCCATTTATTATATCCCTTATCATGAAGTCTATATGCACATTCAGATGCCCATGTAGGGTGTGATATAAACTCAGTAGGACACCACCAATGAATCATTAACATGAGTGCATAGGCATAAGAGTGTATGTCATGATAATAAATAAACGCACAAGAAAAAATATACAATCAGGTACCAAGCGATTGTGAGATAACAAAACTGCAGCAAATCCCCCTCCATACCTACTTTGGCTCCATTTTAAAAATATAGATTTATCAGAAGTTTTGAAATAAGTTGACTATAAGGTTACCGCATGTACTCTTAAGCCACCCCAAGGCTAATGATTCTGGAGTTATTCCATCATATTCTAACACTACCTCAAGTCATTCCACAAGTCCATCATATCCTGACACCATGCCATGCCCTATTGTTTCCTCTCGAGTCAGATCATATAATCCCATCATGCCACCAAGTCTTTCCATAAGTCCATCATGCCCTATAATCTACTTTATCATGTCACCATGTCACATTAGGAATTTGGACACTCTCCCCCTATAGGGCCACAAAGATGCAATGAGTCCACCTGTCACTTGGCACCATTCAAATAGCAACAACAGAAGATATACCAAATAAAACACATGGAAACAGCGTCATAACATACAGAGGCATGATCAAATCATGTCAAAAGTGAGAAACAGTATCCAAACACACACATGTGATCATACTCGAACATAGTATCATGGGTTATGCACACACACAAGTGTGATCAAACATCAAATATGGTATCTCGGGCTATGCACACACACATGTGAATAAAATCAAGTATGGTCTATATCATATATGAACATAACTTTATATCATTACCACAATCATAAAAACGGACATTACATGGTAAATAACTAACTATATCAAGGTTTTCAATATCAATTTCAAGGTTTATTTAAGAAAATAATGAAATTTTATCAAGCCATGATAATGGAAATACTCATCAGGCAGTGAGATGACACTGAAATGGAATGAGATGACGTACATATATACATTAGAGTCAACCTCCAAAAACCATACACCAAATCCCCAATTAGATTAAAAGAATGAATACTCATAAATATTCACAAATCAACAAAATATGGATAAAACCGCATCTATGAGATACATGACATCAAAACCATCATCAATTATGTGAAAACTCATCATAGGGTCCTTCTCTTACTTCTATAAAGGAAGTCCCCATAGAAAATGAAGTTTTCATTATCCCATGGGGAAACCCCACATTAAATCTCTAAATAAAGAAGAAAATATCATAATAGAGAAAAGATAAGAGAGGGTGAATAAGAAAATGTGATAAAGGAGACTTACCTAGCCTTTGGACCAGGATATCCATGAATAAAAGAGTATAGTGAAGAAGAAGATATAAAGGGGAAGGGATCCCCCTTTAGTCATTAATAATAACCCATGGGGAAGGGGAAGAGGGGATTTTCCCCAATCTTTAACAAACACATAATAATGATAATCGTAACAATAACAAAAACAACAACATACACTCGTTACAAAATATAAACCACATGAACAATAATAAATTCTCACACATAAAGAACATATATATTTTTAGAAATAAATTATACATTAAATAAAACTCAACATTTAAATGATCCCTAAAAACTAAATTTTAAATATTTTAAATAACACCCAACTCCTTTAAAGATAAATTTAAAATATCACTTAAATATGATTAAAAATCTCATGATAATAAAATGTACATCCTAAGGAGTTTTAGAATTCAGTTAAAAAATTCCAATTTTTATTAATATACCATAAAAATAATTTCTTTAAATTAATATTTTAAATTTTTTTGTTACAATTATCCCCACCATAAAAAAATTACATCCCTATAAATTATAATAAACATAAAACATTACCCAATTAACATTAATTCATATATTCAAAATCCTATGATTATTGAAAAATTGAATCACCCAAAACTTTCATTATGGTTTAAAACCTTATTTTTGAATAATTTCAGTTTAAGAGATAATAGAATGGGATAAAATTCAACACATAGGGTGAATACCCATGAAAAATTTAAGAGCGCATCTTCAAAACCTTCACAAGTCACTTTTTTATTTTTAATATCCTAATTTGAAATCACATCACATAATAAATGTTTCATATAATAAAATCCAACTCTAATAATCCACATTGTGTATAAATCTACAATCAAGATGTTTCAAATCACATAAAAATTAATCACCCGATCACCCAACTCCAACCATGAACTCCCCACCATACAGTATATCCATAATAGCTAAATTTCTACCTTAAACATCATCCAAGTTCAATTGATGGCATTTATATGTGGGAAACCATCAAATGAAAATAGATTGGAGGTGTAGGAAATCATTTATGATGAAATCCAAGAAGGTATCTGGTTTCTCCCAAATTTACCCTACAGGTATAATCAGTCTTTGAAGAAAATATAGGGGTCGAATCCAGAGGGACCGAAGAAGTAACCTTTAGAAACACACGTTTTATGGAGGTTGGGCTGTGAAGTGGCCAACTTGGGTTTGAATTTATTGGATAACTAATTATTTAATTTAAAAAACAATTAAAAAAACATATTTACTTGATCTAAAACAATTAATTAATATGGTTTGATCCTAGGTTGTTTCTTTTGGTGGATTGGATGGATTTCCTTTCTTAAAAATTTCATGTCATTAATTGAAGACATATCAAAAAAAAAGATAATTATCCCAAATAATTCACCAATTTAATCCCTACACAGTTCCAAGGCCAATCACTAATTAACTTTGATGATGACTTTACTGAGCACTCAAAGGAAATAGATCGTACTAGTAGTCAAAATGTGTCATCATTAATCTTGGCAAAGATGAAGAAGAACATAACTCATCGGATGGAAATCATAAAATAGCAAATAGATTTAAAAATTAAAGTACATGAAATAACATCCAATCCATCTCATGAAACTCTCTAGGACCAAACCATAAATATTTATCCCTCTATAGATGTTATTCTATCAATGGAAGTGCGAAGTCGACTTAAAGAGGTGGAATTGAAGAAGAAAAACATTAATAAAAATGAACACTCCACTGTTGTGTGAGAAATTCACAAGTGTTGGTGTGAATAAATTCACACCTTGATTCAATGATATCAACGTGTTATGAAAAGGAAAAGAAATAGTAAAGAAGAAGAAAAACTTTTATTAAGATACTCAACGTGAAAGAGAAAACTTACATGTGAAAAATTGACGATACGATTACAAAATGAAAGCAGAAAATTACAATTGAAAGGAAAATATAAGATGTCTATTACCTTCATCTCCATATTCTTATAGAGGAATATTAGGAGCCTTAGGTCCACCCCCCACTATCAATTCACCCCCCAAAAATTAATAGAGTAAAAACGAGGGTGAATAATCAAAAGGAAATTGACGTTTCAAAGTTGACCCGGAAAACTGTCCAGATTCATCCACCATTTTGACATTCAAATATTTAATTGAAGGAGGCCGAATACTGAGGGGTCGTACAATCAAAATATTCTCTTCTAGGTGTCCTCTATGAGATGTAAATATTTCAGGAAATTTTGTGCATCCGTTTGAATGTTATGGTAAAAATGGTGGGATGACTTTATGTTCATTAATGTCGGGCCCACCATTTAAATCTGAAATTAAGATCCCTTTATCATCGTGAAAAAATCAGAATTATCTCTAACCACAGTTGAGTAAAATTATCCTCATATTTTTTTATTTCTACTGTAAAAATTTGAGCTTCATTGGGCTTGATTTGTGGGCCCCACATTTGTTTGATGAGCCTTAGGCCCATTAGATGTTTTCCAGTAAATTTATGCATTCTTGAGAAAAAATATCCATCTTCCCTTAGGATTCATCCATCGGACCTAAAAAATAAAATGTTCCAAATAGAGTGATAAATCATATCCCAAAATATAAAATTCAGAAAATGAATATAATGGTGTCCATAAACAAATGAATGATTGGGACCAAATTGCATTTTAAACATGAATTTCATTTAAGATGAGAAATGAAGTTCTATTTATGTAATGCACTAAAAACAATGTTTATGGACTTTGGAACAATGAATATAAAGATATTAACAATAAAAATTAGCAACATTTAGTGACTAATCACACCCCCAACTTGAGTTTTTATAGTCCCGAGAAAAATATATTACAAATATGAAATTCAAATCCCCTTTTCCCAAAACATTTTAATACACATTGCTCACCCAAAGACCTCATACCCAAAAAAATTATTAAACCCATCAAAATCATTTAAAACAAGCTAGGTCCATAAGAATATCCCAAGCCCAAGCCCATTCCATTATTCAAATTCATTGCCACATTTCATCCAATTTCAATTAAGTATGATAAAGTGTTGTGCATCACAAAAGATATGGGGCCCATTTAATTGTTCAAGGGGGGAAATGAAATTGCTAGGTGGGAATCACATTAATCCTTAAGATGAGTATCCAATTTTTTTTAACCACAAAAGATATGAAAAGCCTAACTCTGGTCAAGACAACTATGGAGTCATGATCCCCAAGTGTCGGACGCCACACATATTGTCAAAACATTGCTCTATGTGTTCATTATTTTTTTTTGGATACTCAAATTAAACTAAAAGTGACCCCATATCCCTATGCTATAATGAAAGGGACCCAATAACTAAAATTTACTCCCATGATCCAGTAGACGTGCATTGTGGAATTTTTATTAAGAGGATGAAAATGTAAACTTTGAAAAATCACATCGGACAACCCCACTTTCCAAAAACTATGCTCATGAACTTAAACTTCCATTAAAATCAGAATAAAGGCATCCAAATTTTTCGATATCCAATTTCATAGTTTTCAATGTGTGTTATCATGTTCAAGGTTAATGGAATTTTTCTTTCCATGCATGTTCTTATAAAAAAATCATTTTTTTATTTTATCTCACCCCAACTTAGAATAACATTGTCCCCAGTGTTTTATGAAAAGAAATGTTAGAAGGGGGTAGGAGAGGAGTTCAAAGAGGAAATTGAAAATAATAAACATGGAACAAATTCACCTAGTTTTTTTGAAGTTAAATTTCATGATGCTCCAGATTACTCCTTTGTTCTCTTGGGGGATGTAGGAACCTCCTTGATTGAACATGTATCACGCAAAATAGTTCTTGAACCATACAAAGAATAAGAAACCAGACAAAACAAACAATAAAATAATTTATTTAAAACCAAGTATCAACATTTTTATGGTTTTCCTTGTTTTTTTTTATTTTAAAAATAAAAATGATGATACATTTTCTTCTTTATATTTTTTAGGTAAGGTATTACTCAGGGATCACACCGCGTGACATGGATGAATACGGTGCTCCCCTTTCATACGCATCATTACTCATAAAATAAGAACATGTCAACAATTTATTTTTTTTAAATACCTACAATAACATAAAATAAAATAAACTGATGATACATTGTCTTCTTTATATTTTCTGGGTAAGGTATTACTCAGGGATCACATCGCGTGACACAGATGAATACGGTGCTCTCCTTTCATACCCATCCTTACTCATAAAAGAAGAATAGGTCAACAGTCTATGGTAATTTATTATATGAAAAATAAAATGATTCAAAATTATTGGAAACATGAAAACCATGGTTTTCCTCCCATGCAGCACTTTTGTTTAATGTCGTTAGCTCGACTTGAACCCCCCAACTTATCCTATTCCAACGTTCAAAATTTTAATGAACCCATCTTTCTCCACTTCAACTTGATTGATATTGATTGTTTTCTTTGATTTCTTGTCATGTAAAAACCCATGTTCAACAAGGGGTGTAAAAATCCAAGGAATTTCAGTAATGGTTGATCAGGTTTCTTCTACAGTCTTTCCTAAGATTTCAAGGGTTAACCCACCATTGTGGGTTTCATGAGATGAATGAATGACTAATTCAAGGTCATGGTTATCACCTATGATGGGATTCATGAGTGGGGAAGTGAGGAAATTGATTTTGAGTTCAGGTTGGATAGGAAATTCAAACATAGATAAGGAATTAGAATCAAAATCAATTTCATTTTAAAAATTTCCCAACACAATTGGTTCCCTTTGAATTGAAGATTCAACCTCAAGATTTTCTAGATGAGATTCATGAATGGGTATGGATTTGATGTTTGTGATTTCTCGTAATGGTTCAGTGATTGGTGTTTCTAAAAAATCATCATTGGAGAAATATTCCGGACATTCAATCCATGAAGAAAAATTTCCCTATTGTGAATTCATGAAATTAATTTCATCCTGATTTAAACACTCATTAACAATTCCCTCATATTCTTTAACTTGACTTTCAACATTACCTGACCAATTCTCTTCATTATCCAACTCTATTTTCCAAGATTCAAAAGTAGGTTCTTCACTAAATTAAAATGAGTTATGTGGGTAACAAGATTATTCTATAAGTGATGGATAATGGACATCTTTAGTGGGAATGAGTTCTTCATAAGTCTCAATGCTTTGTATTTATAATCTCAGTGATGAAACTTCTGAATTCATTTTAACAATTTTTTTACACAAATGTTCAAGAATTTTTTTCAGAATTAGGATTGATAGATGTTTGGACACCATGGACTTCATTATGTTTGATCTCTTCAATCATCCTCGAGAGGTATGGAAATTGATCCTTTAAACAATCAAAATATCATTGATTGTACATCTCATCTGGTGTGGTGTATTCAATTAAGGTTTAGTCAATGAAATTACCTATGTGAGGTGTTTCCAAATATTTATTTCTAACTTGATTACAGATTTGGTTTATGAAGGGGTATTTTGGAGGATAATCCATTGGAGATGATTGAAAATTGGTTTTGGGATTTTTTTTGGACACACAGAAACAGAAAGGGGAAAAGAGAAGAGAAATTAGGATAAGAAAAAACAAATGAGGAAGAATAGAAATATGTTCTAAGGAAACTTACTTGGTCCCTGGAAACGGCGCCAAAATTTGGTTGCACCCAAATTTACCCTATAGGTATAAGCGGTCGTTGAAGTACATATAGGGGTTGAATCCACAGGGACCGAAAAAGTAACCTTTAGAAACACATGTTTTATGGAGGTTGGGTTATGAAGTGGCCAACTTGGGTTTGAATTGATTGGATAACTAATTATTTAATTTAAATAACAAATAAAAAACAAATTTAATTGATCTAAAATAATTAATTAATATGGTTTGATCCTAGGTTGTTGCTTTTGGTGGATTGGATGCATTTATTTTCTTAAAAATTTCATGTCATTAATTGAAGGCGTATCCAAAAAACGAGATAATTCTCCCAAATAATTCACCAATTTAATCCCTACACAATTCCAAGGACAATCACCAATTAACTTTGAGGATCACTTTACTGAGAAATAAAAGGAAATAGATCGTACTAGCACTCAAAATGTGTCATCGTTAATCTTGGAAAAGATGAAGAAGAACATAACTCATCGAATGGAAATCTTAAAATAACAAACAGATTTAAAAATTAAAGTACATTAAATAACATCAAATCCATCTCATGCAAATCTCAAGGACCAAACCATAAGTTTTTATCCCTCCATATATTTTATTCTATTAATGGAATCAAGAAGTCGACTTAAAGAAGTGGAATTGAAGAAGAAAAACATTAATAAAAATGAACACTCCACCGTTGTGTGAGAAATTCACAAAGTGTTGGTGTGAATAAATTCACACCTTGATTTAACGGTATCAATGTGTTAAGAAAAGGAAAATAAATAGTAATGAAGAAGAAAAACTTTTATTAAGATACTCAACGTGAAAGAAAAAACTTACATGGGAAAAATTGACGATACGATTACAATATGAAAGCCGAAAATTACAATTGAAAGGAAAACATAAGATGCTTATTCCCTTCATCACCACCTCCTTATATAGGCATATTAAGAGCCTTAGGTCCACCCCCCCCCCCCCCGCAATAAATTCACCCCTCAACAATTAATAGAGTCAAAACGAGGGTGAATAATTAAAAGGAAATTGACGTTTCGAAGTTGACCCGGAAAACTGTCCATATTTTTCCACCATTTTGATGTTCGAATATTTAATTGAAGGAGGTCTAATCCTGAGGGGTCGTAGAAGAGAAATACTCTCTTCAAGGTGTCCTCTATGAGATGTAAAACTTTCAGGAAATTTGGAACAGCCTTTTGAATGTTATTTTCAAAATTGTGGGATGACTTTATGTGCATTAATGTCGGGCCAACCATTTAAATCTCAAATTCAGATCCCTTTATCTTTATAAAAACATCAGAATTATCTATGACCACAGTTGAATAAAATGATTTTCATATTTTTCTATTTCTACTGTAAAAATTTGAGCTTCATTGGGATTGATTTGTGGGCCACACATTTGTTTGATGGGCCTTAGGCCCATTATGCATTTTCCAGTAAATATCTGCATTCTTGAGCAAAAAACTCCATCTTCCTTTAGGATTTATTCATCGGACCTAAAAAATAAAATGTTCCAAATAGAGTGATAAATCATATACCAAAATATAAAATTCATAAAATTGATATAATTTTGTCCACAAACAAATTAATGATTAGGCCCAAATTACATTTTAAACATGAATTCCATTTAAGATGAGAAATGAAGTTCTATTTATGTAATGCACTAAAAACAATGTTTATGGACTTTGGAACAATGAATATAAAGATATTAACCATGAAAATTATCCACTTTTAGTGACTAATCAGTATCTATTCACAAAACTCATTATAGAAGAAAAAAACATAGAAATAGATTTTCAAATTAATAAAATCGGAAATGTGTCCCTTAATACTACCCAACATAGGATAAAGAAATCCTTGTCATGTAAGGTATATAATAGGAAATGTAAAAAAGGAAATTATTTCTTGAGCAATAGATAGTGGTGGTTTATGGAGTATTTTGGCTTTTTAGACCATGAGTAGATGTTTTTTTCATTGTAATGAAACCTCTTATACAAATTAATTTTTTTTATTGATTGACGTCAATATATATATATATATATATGTGCATGGTTTTTATTTCTCTTATATGTTTATGTGAAACCAATGTATGGATTGGTTTCATTCAAGTTAAACCATTCCTCATGGTGTAACATCATCCATCATTTCTTATCACTAGCCTATGGAAATCAAGGAATGCAGTTGAGGTTATAGGAGGGTTGGATCAAGTTTGAGATAAATCAGGGACAATTTGTTAAAAATGGTATAGAGACCATACCTCTTATTAATGTAAACAAGTAAATATCACAAATAAATGATATAAAATTTGTAAAACACACCTAACAAATAATCATCATTATTATTTATTCAGTAAAAAAATGAAATCCCATCAATCCATCAAGATAGAAATACTCACTGAATAGTGAAGTGACACTTAAACCGAAGGCAATAGAGTGGAAATTCACCCTAGAGTCATCCTCTAACCACTGCACACCAAATCCCCAATTAGATTCAAATAAAAAATACATAGAAATATTCATATATCAAAGCAATATGATGAAACCCCCATTAGATAGATATTCAACATCGAACTACCAATGATGTATGAACACGTTATAGGGGCCTTCTCTAACTTTCAAAAGGGAAGGCCCCATAGAAAATGAGGTTTTCTCTATCCCAAGGTGAGACCACAACAATAAATCCCTAAATGTAGTATAAATCATCGAAAATAGGGAAGGAGGAGATAATAGGAAGAAGAAAATGTGACAAAGGAGGCATGCCTAGCCTCTAGCATGTTATTTCCATAAAGAATAAAGAAGAAGAGTGATGTAGAATATAAATAGGGGAATAGATCTCTCTTGGTCGTGTGTTTCACCCCATAAAGAAGGGGAATAGGGGATTTTCCCTATTGGGAATAAAATAATTAACAAAAACAACAACAACAATAATAACAACGATGATGATGATGATGATGATAACATAATCTTATTAAAATATATATATCTCATGAAAAATAACAAATTCACACAAATCAAGTAGACATATTTTTAAAAAAATAAATTATATGGTAAATAAAACCCTTCATTTAAACAATTGTTAAAACCTAATTTTAAACATTTTGAAATAATACCCAACTCTATTAAAGATAAATTTAAAATATCTTTTACTGATTACTAAAATTATTTTATTAATTAAATATACAACCTAAGGATTTTATGAATTAAGTTTAATTTTTAAAAAAAATTAGCCAATTTTATTAAAATTATCTAAAAAATAATTTCTTTAAATATTTATTAAAAAGTAGTTGTTGAATTTTATAAGTGAAGTTTCAAATAAGTAAAATGTCATATTTTTAAGAAGATAAATATTTCAATAGTTTTGTGACCACACCTTGTCATGGGGTGTGAAAAATCAATTATTACCTAGGCTAAATGTAGTTATAGTGGAGACCTATGGTTATATCCTAGAGAGGACTGCACACAAAAACTAGTTTTCACTTTTTAAATGGTTAAAGAAAAGGGGTTTGTCAAATATTTTGTTGAAAATAAAGAAGACAATTGAAATAAGGATTTGAAAATACTAATAATGGGAAGGAAATCAGATCAGGGTCGGCTTTCCTATTTTAAAGTTATTCGTCTCTCTAAATGTTTTACACTTCATATTCATAATTGGAGAATGAGAGGTTATGTTACCGCTTCACCTCTCACCCTTGGTTGAATTATTATGGAAAGAATAGCCTAAAAAATACCTTCACTTTAGTCTACTGACCTTCCTATGTGTGAAATTAATACATAAAATCACCCCCAATTCACTTAATCAACACCCAACAAGGCCTTATAGTTCCCATGCAATCTAGGAGTATCTACTATACATTCCACACATGCCAACAACTACCCTTCACTTCACTACTTAGCCTAGATTATTCCATTTTATATATTCTAAACTAAGTGGAGATAGATGATGGATCACCAGCTAAATAAATAATCAAAAAATATAATTAAATCAAACATATCTTCATTTGAAATTAAGGTCTAATACTAAATATTGAAACTAGTTAACAAGAAAGAGGGAGAGTTTTATTCATCAAAATGTGAAGACTCAAGCATTACAAAAGGACTTCCTTCCCTTCACTGATCACTCAAAAATTTCCCCTCTATTCAAAGGGTAATAGACTAGAAGGGGGAAGGAGAAAGAATTGCAAAACTAAAAAAGAAACTAAAATAATAAAGAAAATTAATAAGAAAATTCTAACTGATCGCGTGAGGACAAGGGAAAAAGTCTCGAGATCCCCCCTCCAACACACCTCCTCCTATTATGGACACACGTTTTCCCTTTATAACACCTTGTTCAAACCTTATATATCTTCACACCATCAAATCATGAATATCTTCCCTTTTTCCATTATGGTCTTTCTTTGAACTTTTTTTTTCAGATCTCTATGAAATCTGTGACTTCCTCTATGATTTTGAGTTTCTTTATTTTGTATGTTTCCTTTATATATGGTTTCATTAAACATCATCCATGTGTAATTATTGTATTGTTTGCATTCATACTGACATGGTATCCTAGAGCTTCGGCTTGAAGTGCAGTATATTTCCCCTGAGAAAACTGATGACCCTTACATGGGTTGTGGAATCTTTGTGGTGCCCTTACATCTCCTTGAAAAATGTTGGAGTACCCTAACATAGAAAAAGGAAATGTGGGATTACCACTACACAACTTAATTTAATTGATTGATATTAAGAAAATTTTAGCATGTGGTCTCTCCAGATGGTAGTGCAGTCTATCCAAGTAAGGCATGGTCGATTATATTCCTTTGTATAGTTGATCTTCACATGAATGATCCTCACAAGGTAGGTCGGATCAATGTGAGGTAGGTTGATCTACACATTTAATGGTTTGGTTCTTTTATGGTATTTCTTTCCTTATAGTTAGTTAGATACATTCATGCAGTAGTTTCAGGACATTGTGGAATTTTCAATTGTGGTCGATCCTTTTACTCAATCAATTAGATTCCTTCTAGTGGTCAATGGATCAATCGTAAGACCGATAAGTGTCTGTTAGTTTTAGGAATTTGTATTGTGGTCTATTTCCTTTAGAATTTCGAAAACTTTCCAGATAAACATAGAACTTCCTTGATTTCTCTATAGTACCTACCATCAACTTGAAATAATCATCAAAACATTAAAGGGATTTATTCCAGTAACTCCAAACATAAAATATACAATTAAAACTCAAATTTCAATACATTCATAAATTAAACTCCAGATAATTTCTAAAAATAAAAAATGGTATATAAACCCAATATATAATCAAAATTTTGGGTTTAAAATCATTGAAAATCAATGTAAAATGTATAAAAATATTGTCTTTTCAATTCCTCCACACTTAATCCTTGGAATCTAAATAATTGAAATTCAAAAATATTACTGAAGAGAAATTCAAATACCTATCCAATATTAGTTCCTCTTTTTAACACCATATCCCTCAAGTTATTAGGCCTCATTAGTATTTGTGTTTTTATTTCCATCATTAAGTGCATTTAATTAATTTCCACCTCTTCCATCCCCTCATGAACATTTATATCTACCTTCTTAGAATATTGAATTCAACACTCAAGTATGATTTCCAATCAAGGTTCTTCTCATTCTAAGGTCATACATGTTTCACTATATGTTTACTGAATTTCTCCATCTCCACCCAATGATTCAAGTAGTTTCATATACCATGAGGGATTAATCAAGGTTGTTCTGTGGATGTAGGGTTGGTAAGATTTGAATGTAAAATCATTGATGTTGCACTAGGGGGATTGGATCTAAATAAAGCCCGATGCATTATTTTTAGTTTCCCACAAGAATGGATCCCTCCCTCACTTCCTCTTAACCTATCTCCTCTTCTTTGAATTCTCTATAGAAAAACCACACCTTTTAGTAATTCGATAGTAGCAACATTCCCTTCCTCTAGTTCCTTCAATAGGTATTATTCATTTTTCTTTGTTTTTCTCTTAAAGGAAGAGGGGGTCTTCAATTCTCTTCTTTGGGGTGTGGTTCCTCCTGGACCCATTTTAGAAAGTATTTTTACCTTCCTTAAAAAGTGTTCAAGTCCTTCTCCAAGATTCTTTTCCACTAGTTCCTCTAAACATCACATGCAAGAAGGTTACATATCTAGAAGACTTTTAAACTCTTCTATGGATTCTAGTTCAGGCTATATTCTTCGAATATTTATTAGAATCGACGATTTCTTCCCTCTTACCCTCTTTTTCAGTAGATTTGTTTTAGTTTTTTCAGATCTGTATTCCTATTCAGATTCATATTTTCAAGAAAAATAAATGAAATTTTATGCTTCATAATAGTAGGGGACTTTCATAAACAACCTTGAATAATATCAAGAACATTTTCCCATTCTTCCCATTATAATCTTTTTCCCAACACCTCATCACAAAAGTTGCAGCATATTCTTCTTCAAATTCACTCAGATTCTACAAAAAAAAGATTTTTCCAGCTCCACTCCTCCCTCCTTCACAATTTAATTCAACTTAGATCACGAAAATCCTTCTACACCATAGTAGATATGGATATTTTTCTTATAATACAGTTGGATAACAAAGTCAGTCATGATTGGTAAGTTTTATATGGGATTAATGTATGATTTGGATTGAAAATATAATTAATTAAAAATGGATTTAAAATCCAAAAAATGCCCCAATAATTTAAGCATAGATTCCATGAATTCTATAAGGTTTTAACTAGATTACTCAGAAACTTATAATTATTCAAGTATGTCTTGATTCTCTTAAGAAATAGGGCATTGTAAAGAAAATATCGAAATTGGTTCAGAAGCCTCTCGGTTATGTGATTAAAAATATAGGATAGTATATCATGGAATGAGTTTTATAAATCCATAGGTTTTGAATGAAAATTCTTCATATATAATTTTAAAATAGTTTCATTTCACTATTCATCTAATATGAGTTGATGGGTAAAATTATTTTTCCACATTAGCATGGATTTGAATTTTTCAAGGGTATTCCACTTAAGCTCTCGAGTTTTAAAAACTTATGGAAAATGAAAAATAAAACAAAAAGATTATTAAAAATGAAACGTAAAAAAGAAATTAAAATTACTAAACTATAAATCTTCTCTGCCCCCCCCCCAAACTTAATAGATGTAGTTTCCTTAATATATTCAAATTAATTTATCAAGTAAGAAAATGTTGAATGGAATCACAACATGGAATCAAATGTTAAGGATAAGTACAAGCTGGTGGAATTTTATTGATAAACCAATTGGAGGATTGTGATCTCCTCCACTAGTTCTTGGGGTATATTCCCATGGTATTTATTCAAGATTTTCCCATTCATAATGAATGTTTTATGGTTAACTTCATTCACATACTACATAGCACAAAAGGGGATACATTAGTAACTATTGAAGGAAATTCCCATATATAACGAAACTTACTTGGTATCATCGTGATTCTTGAGTTGAATAATAGAAATTGCTCTCCTAAATAGTAGTATTTCTATATGATGATCTTGTCATGAGCCACTAAAGTTATTTATTTATAAATTTTTTGAGTTCTTGAAATCTTCTCTTCTGATTCCTCTAGATCATGTAGCTATAATTTCCTCTTTTTTCCAGCTTTATCTAGGTCTATATTTACTGCCCTCACAACCTAATAGGTCGTGTGTTCCAGTTATATAGATAGATGAATGATTTTACCATAAATGAATTTGTAGGGGATCATTCCTGGGTGTCTTTTTGGCTATCATGTAATAACATAGGGTGTCTTTTATCTTTGGGCTTCAGTCCTTCCTGTTTGGTATTATAGTTTATTCTAAAAAAACTTGATATCTCTATTTAAAATGTATGCTTATCTTTTTTTAATGGTATTATGTGGATGTTTTGTGATATACTCCATATTTTCTCATCAATGCCTCCATATTCTGGTTGAAAAAGTGTGTCCCTTGATCATTGATGATGGCCATTGTCACTCCAAACCTAAAAAATATGTTTGACCTGATAAAAGTACACACAAATTTTTCATCATCAGTTTTGGTGGATTTGGATTCCACCCATTTTGATACATAATCTACAATAAGAAAATGAAAGAGTTTCTACATGAAATGAGAAAGGGTTTCATAAAGTATATTCCCTGGACTTCAAATATTTCATAAAAAATGATGAGATTTTGGGGAATCTCTTGTCTTTTTGAAATATTTCTAATAAATTGGAATTTTTTTCATTTTTTACAAAAATCATGTGTATCTTTAAATAATTAGGGCTAATAAATTATATATTAAAATACTTTATTAACAGTTCATCGAGGTCTAAAGTGTCCTTGGCATGCTAGAATATTATGAAGTTCAAAAATAGACTCAATTTCACTTTCAGGAAAACATATTCTTATCAATTGATCATTACAAATTTTCCACATGTACGAATCTTCTCAAACATAAAATCTAGATTCAAATTTAATTCTTTGAATCTAGAAGGGGTTAATATGAGATAGTTCCTAGGAAGTTACCAAATAATTGACTATTTATGCATACTAGGGTACTTTTACTTCAACTAAATACAATTATTCTCCTAGTAGGTGGTTATTTAGTGAGTCCTAATATGAAATATCTACTTCAGTGGTGTTAGGTTATCTACTTAGGTGACCAACTACCTTATTTTCATATTCATTATTATCTTTAATCACTAGGTTGAACTCCAGTTACTTTAGATCCAATAAAATATGATCTGAATTTATCCAAAGAAAAAACTACAAGTAACTCATTTTCAGTGGTTATATAGTTGATCTAGGTAGCATCTAGTGTCCTAGAGGCATAAACAATGACTTGGGGTCTTCCTTTAATTATTTGGGAAAGAACTGCTCCTATAACTTGGTTGGAAGAATCACAAAGTATCTCAAAGGGGTTCTCATAGTTATGTGGCTGCATCAGTGTGGGTTAATGAATCTTTTCTTTAGTTCATCAAATTCTTTACTATATTCAACACTAAAATCTAAAGTAGAATATTTCAATAGTAACCAAGAGAAGGGAAGATAAATCTTATTAAAATCCCTGATAAACCTCATGTAATAACCTACATGTTATAAGAAAGATTTATCATGTTTCAACACTAAAAGAAATGCTTTTTTGGGAGATTAAATTCCAAAGGAAAATTTCTCTTTCCACCATGAAGTGACACTTTCCAAATTCAAAACAATAACTTTTTCAATGTAAGTATTCAAATAAATTTCCAAATTTCTCAAACATTTATCAAAATAATTAACAACAATGAAATCATCCAAGAATGCCTCTAGAAATTCCTCAGTGTGGTCTGAGAATATATTTACCATGGATCTCTGAAATTTACCTAGGGTATTACATAATCTAAATGGAATAATTTTATAATAAAATGTTCCAAAAGGATATGTGAATATTATCTTCTCTTGGACCTTGGGGGTAATGGGAAACTGAAAACAACCTGAAAACCCATCTAAGAAGCAATAATTTGTTTTCCTATCCAACCTCTCTGGTATCATATCAATGAATGGTATGGGTAATTGATCTTTCCTAGTAACCTAGTTTATCTTTCTATATTATATGCACACTCTTCAGTTATTCATAATTCCTACCAAGATGAATTAATTTTGATCATTTTTCACAATGTTCAAACTAATTTTCTTGGAAACTACATAGATTTGGCTAACCCGTTGTGTGTCAAAAATAGGGTAGATGATTTCTATTTCAAATAATTTATCTATTAATTTTTTCACAACCTCCATTATTCTTGGATTTATCTTCCTTTGGGTCTACCTAGTAGGTCGGGAGTCTCCCTTAAGTAAAATTCAATATGAGGATATTTTGGGGTTAATACCAAGGATATCTTCTAAACTCTAACCAATTTCTTGCACATTTTATTTCAAGAGCTCAATTATTTTATTTTCTTATGTTATGGAAAAGTTATTGGAAATGATAACTTTTATTTTTTTTCTCCATTCATCTGGTACACAAAATTGAGATTAGTGGGTAAGGGTTAAGTTCCATATTTTTTTGTTGTTCGAGGGATGAAATCAGACAAGGGTTTCTCATTTTTATTGCTAATATTTTCTTTACACAAGATGACATGTAAGCTGCCTCATTGTTAAATAAAAAAACAAATCCAACAAGGTATTAAAGGGTTGCCTTATCCCCTAATTTAAAAATAGATTCTTTAAAATTCAAGATAGCTTTATACTCTATTGAATTTTCAATCATTATGTGATCCCCTTGTGTCAATATTTCATGGGGAATATATAATTCTTCAATAGGTTCAGCCTCTTCACAGTGGGATAGTGTAATGAGTGATTGATCAGTTAAAGGGTTATTCATAGAGTCAAAGATTTCGAAATGGATCACCAAACTCTATATTGGGTTTTCTTTTAAGAACAATAATGATTGTCTTGACAGTCTTCAAGAAAGGTCTACCCAAAATGATGGGTGAGTGTGATGAGATCATATCATCAACCATATTCAATGCATAGAAATATACTGGGAAGAGAAAATATTAAACTTTTAATATTATATCCTCTAACACTCCTACAAGAAATACAATGTATTGGTTTTCAAATTTTACCACCACTCTTTTGGGCTTCAAGTCTCCTATTTGGAGATAGATAAAAACTGGGTGAGACATTATATTTCTTAAAGAACCTAAATCTCAAAAAACATTTGAAAAATTAGTGGAACCAATAGTTTAAGGGATAGAAACCACCACCACGAAAACGCCGAGAAGGAGCTCTGAAAATAACTTAGAAGATGATCTGAGGAGAGGAGGAGAGGCAGCGATAGAGAAAAAACCTAAGGAGACGGTGTTGAGGAATCTATGCTGGCGCGACCATCTAGGCCTCCCCCACCGTTTGTTGGCCTGTATTTGGCAGCGCGGTGTTGACATAGGTCGTTGTTCCAGCTCCTCTTGGTTGAGGGCTGATGCTTTGTTTGTGTCGGCTAGGGGAGCGTGTGATGGTTCGATGAGGTCTTCGAGCGAGATTACGAAGGCAGCAACGAGATCTGTTTGGATTTTCAGCGAGGCGTTGCATCTGTCATCGTGGATTTGTATTCTCTTCGTTTTTCTTTGCCCTTTTTGTTTTGTCTAGTATATGGTTGAATCCTGCTTTGGCGTATGGTGATTCTGGTTGTGATTTGCGGTTCGATCTGCTCCGGTGTTGTTACGGTGACAGCGTGGACACAACACCGCTGGGTGGTGGTGCCTCTCCCACGATGATGACTACGTTGGTGTGTGGTCAAAGTTTTGCGGTTTTAGTTACGACGGTTTCCTTTTGAATTTGGTTTCGAATTGTCTGGTTCCTGGTTTTGTTCAGTGACTCTTCCTGATGACGGTGATGATTTCTTTCATTCTGGTTTTGCATAATATTTACATCCCTAGTCGAGGTGGTGTTATGAATCTGTTCACTTGGTGGTGGTTTCGAGTTCTGGTGTGCTTTCATTACTTTGTAATTTTCGGTTCGGTGATGGTGGTTCCAGCATGGTGTTCGATGGATCCGCGTTCATGGTTGATTGTTTTCGATGGGTTCTGTTTTGGTCCCTCCATTTGATAGAAATGATGTAGTAATACAGCTTGGGGAAGGTGATAGTCAGGGTGCGCGGCTCTAGGCAGTTTGCAGCCCGAGGCATTGATGTTTTCCTAATTTAATTTGAATTGGGTGTTTTTGAAATTTGAATCCTTGGTATTTCTTAAAAGTGGATGGTGGGTTCTTCTGTTTGAATTTTGTATTTGGTGTTTTGAATTTTGTGAGGTTCTCACTCAACCATAAAAGTGATTCTTTGAAAATACAAAAATATAGAATTGGGTATGCAGATTAGGTCTAATGCACTTCTTCCTAAATTAATTATTTAATTTCCTTAATGCCTCCTCCTTTTGGTGAAAATTTCCTTAAGAAATTTAATATAATTGGGAATCATTATGAACACTTCATGAGGGGGAATATTAATCTCAACAATCTAGAATTTGTCACAAATTTCTCTTTAGATTTCTTCTTATCGTATCTTTTTGGATTGAATTATTCTGGATGGGAATGGAAGTGAAAGATCATTCTTCTTCCTTTTTTGTATTTGTCATGGTTTCTCTATTATCTTCTTTCTTTGGCTAGTTCTTTATCCAAATTCCTTCAATTCTTCTCTACCTTTTGAAAATTGGTAAGGTTCTTAAGTAATTGACTTTTCATGATTTTTTTAACTCCCTCAATAGCATATTATTCAAGGTCGGTCTATGCTTATTCAGGTCCAGAAATTTAATCTCATTATTCTTCACTAATCAATTAGTTTTTCTCTATCTCCTGTGTAGTTATGGGGTGAATCACCTTTCCACTTCTTATTGTTATTATACTGGCGTTCTCCTTGAGAATAGGCACTATTTGGGAAAGTAATTTTCCTAGGTTTATGGTCAGAATGTCCACAAAACTTTCTACTATGTTTGTTAGACTATCTAAGCTTAATCTCTTCAACCTCATATCCTTGATGTTTTTGTATTGGGGGTTGTGCACTAGTTGATTTTGGTTCAAATAACATCTTTTTTTAAAGAGGTTGGATGGTTATAGGACTACTTTGTTCGGGTATTGATTTTGGTGGTGCATCTAGCCTATTTTTTTTGGTTTCCAAGTCTATGCTAGATTTGGTTAGGATCCCTCCATCTTTGATTTTTTTGGAATTTTCCTGGTTAAAAGGCTCCTTAACAACTTTCCATTCCCTACACATCAACACACTTCTCAGTAAAATGAGTAGATGATGATCATAGATCACATACCATAGTTGGTGTTTATTTTTCAGTGACTTGTTTCAGAGCCATCCACCTCACCAAACTAATTAACTCATAGGTTTAGTTTCTAGCAAAGGTCATGAATCAGAAGTTCTTGCCTCATGAATACCTTTTATACTAGTACCTATTATGAAAAATTATTATGAGTTATGTGTAATCTTATCAATTAATACCTTTGCTTTTGTTGGTGACTTTTCAATCAAATATCCTCTTAATGATATATCTAGAAGTTTTCTATCATTTTTGATAAAGCCTTGATAAAAGAACATAAGGAAATTGTTCACTTCCGCTACTTATTGTGGGCTTCTAGAATAAAGCTTCTTAACCTCTCCCAGTACTCGTATAGAGTCTCCAGATGCCTATATAGTGGGATAAATCTCCTTCCTTATTTTCATACCTCTGGAGGTTGGGAAGAATGTTTGTATGAAACATCTTTGAAGATAATCCAAATAATAGACTTCTCCTGGTTGTAGGTTGTACAACCAATCTGTAGATTCCCCTTTAAGTGAGAAAGAAAATTCTCACCACTTCACTTATTCCTCAGCCACTCCTTGGGGTTTCACAGTTGACAAATCATGTGTGAATGCATGTATGTGTATGCTTGAGTCTTCACCTACAAAACCCTGAAACTTGTGAAATATTTGGATTATACCGCTTTTCAATTCAAATTAATTTTGTAGTTTATTCATAGAAATTAGCTTATGTTGGTTTGCAAACAATGGTTCACAAAGAACTCTGAGGGCCTGGTTGGGATTTCTAGCCATTATGTTAGGCTTTGAGTAAACACTTGAGATTTCACTCGAGTCTTCAAGAACAAATTTCTCAAAATATGATTGAAATTTTATGTTTTTTAATTTGTTCAATGTTTTTTCAATTTTGGGATAAAATTTGAGCAATTTTTTATTAGATTTTTGTGTCATGTGAAGTTAAAATTTGTTTTTTGTGGCACCGTATCTTCGACAACGGCATCAGGTTTTGAATGTACCTTATTACAGTTTCTGTAAAATCTATTATTCCCTAGGCTAAATTTAGTTATAATGGACACCTAGGGTAGTCTCTTAGAGAGAAGTGCGCACAAAAATCAATTTTCATTTTTTAATTGGTTAAAGAAATGAGTTTTGTTTGAGATTTTGTTGAAAAAAAATGTAATTGAAATAGAGATTTGAAAATAAAAATTATGGGAAGGGAATGAATTCAGGGTCGACCTTCCAATTGAAATTTTATCCTATTCTCGCTGGTAAAAAATATGATTTTAAATGAGATTCTTAAGGTCATTTTTTTCTTAACTGATGTTAAAACCGATACAAGAATATTTTAACATTGGTTTTAGAAAAAACAGACATTAAAATATTAAAATATATTGTTAGTCGGAATGGATACTCAAGAGGGGGTGAATTGAGTATCCAATTACAAATTTCTGTTAAAAATATTTCTATTAAAATCCCCCAATTGAAAACAAAGTTAAACTGTAGTGAATTTTCAAAACTGTAGAGGTTCAGTTAGGTTCTCAAAAGATTGATTAGGTCTCAGTTAATTTAATCAAAAGATCAAATTAGCTTTTGAAACTAACCTACTAATTTACAATAGCTGCAAACACTTACTAGATTAACTATCAAAATAACTTTAAAACAATTTTATATTTCAAAGTAATTAACAGTGGAATATTAAATATAGGATAAAACAAAAATGAGTAAGCACAGCAGTTTTAAAACAAGAGGTTCGGTCTCAAGATGAGACTTAGTCCTCTCAAACAATTTATATAAATTTTGATCCACACCCTGGATCAGGGTAAACAACAGTGCAAAGACTGTCCAGGTACTAAGACCTCTACCACAATTCTATGTGGGAAAACAAAACAACAGCACACTGGCTGTCCAGGTCCTACTTGACCTCTACCACTATCCACAGTGGGATACAAGAGACTTATATAAGGTTTTGTATGAGGGTTTATAAATCCTCCAGTTCAGCACAAGAGATAGTGTGTGTATAAAATATATAGAGTATGCAAACTTCTAAAAATGTAAATAAAAGAATCACTAAGAGAGTAGATATGAGTTTTAGAATTATCTAGTGATTTGAAGTGTAGCTCTAGACTCCTTTGATTGATCAGGAATGCTCCTGAGTCCTTCTCTGGTTTTTGTCAAAAAAAATAGAGAGTTGTTTTCTTCAAGTTCAGTTTGATCAACTTGAGTGTATGAATAGGTTGTTGTAGTTCTCCTTGGCTAAGGTGCAGCTTGTGTTCTCTTCTAAAATGAATGGCTTCATGTATTACCAGTGTTCTTCTAGTATGGATGTAGCCTTTCTTTTCTGTGTGTATGCACCACTTTTCAGCACTCTTTAGTTCTTATTTCACACTTCTTTTGCACGGCTTTTGTCCTTCCTTTTATAGCTTTCAGCTCTGATAATGGGAATGATTACCTTTTTACAGGTACAAGGTACGGTTCCCTAACTTTCCAAAAACTATCATTAAATAACATTAATTACATTAAAATTATCAAATATGACCATTGCTAAATAAACAAATAGAAATATAATTTAGGGAAACAGTGACTGGTTTTCAATCGGTATCTCCTTATAACAGTGAGCTCCTATCGGTGGCTATTACTCCTTGTAATGGTAGATCCTTGTATCAGTTAGTGGCTCATTGTATCAGTGAACTTCTTTCGATAGACTTGACTTTCGGTGAACTTCTTTATATCAGTGAACTTCATAGCGATAGACATTCTTATACTGATAGACTTACTCTAACGGTAGCTCTGGTGTAACGGTAGCTCGTATCGGTAGACTTTTGTATCGGTAGCCTGTGCATACCGGTAGCTGTCTGTATAGGTGGATGTGGTATTGGTGGACTTCATACCAATACCTCATCTGTATCTGTAGACTAGATCTATCAGTTACATGTGCTTACCGGTGGACTTATACATACCGGTAGCTCTGTATATCGGTGACTTAACACTTATCTATTCTATGAAAAATATATCCAGATTGAGTTAGAGTTAATTAAAAGTATGGAAAAATATAGATAAACATGGATTAATATATTCTAATGATTATTTTGATATGTATCATATATATATATAGGATTATAAGCACATATTGAGATTATCAAAACATATTAAAGCATGATTGGGATTATCAAAACAGGTGAGGCCAAAAATCTCCCCCTTTTTGATAATCACAACTCACTGTATTATAATCCAAAATAATCAGTAAAGTATCAGTATAAAATACAATGGATCTTAGTTCTCAATGTGAGGGATGACATTTTCAAATGTGAGATTTTAAAAGTATCAGAGGATATGGTATCTATATGCAATTGTATCAGAGAAAAAAATATACTATAAAACAAATGTACCAGAGGGAAAATATAAAACAAAAGTATTATGCTCATAAAATATAATGATATTTCATATTAGTTTTCCCTGTTCTCCCTTTGATATTATTTATCCCCAGATATGTTTCCCTTAGATATTATTTCTCCCCCTTTGTGATTAGAAAAAATTGGGACAAAAATGAAAGAGAGGAAAAGAGAAGGGATAGAGTGAAAAATGGAATAAAGTGATTTGTATTTCATAGTGGACAAAGATACTAAGAAATAAAAAATGAAACACAAAGAAATACAGGTGATTCCTACCAAAGATATTATCCACTCATCAATCCACATCCTCAACATGATATTTTCCCTTGGGATCAGAAGAGGATTTAGATGAGGTTGATGTAGGTGGAGACATAGGAATACCCGAGATAATCAGAGGAGGTTGAGCTGCTGAAACTATTCCTGGCCTGTATTGTGTATCTCTCTGAGTGATCATAGGAGTAAGGCTGTAGATGGCTTGGACTAGGGTCATCTTAGTAGGAGAGGTAGTAGAGGCCGATATAGGTAAAGTTGGAGGTATAATCACTGGCTGAGCATCAACATGCAAGAAGGGTCGTAAGAGATTTCTGAAATCCATAATGATTCCTCCTCCTCGCTCCATGGTAGACAAAATGACATCTTTGTTTTCCAAAAACTTATCCAAGGATAGAGTTAGCTCCCTGAGTTTTCTTACTTGTTCCCAGAAGTCTTGATTGACTGGTGGTAGCTTCATGTTTTCTAACATGAGCTTGAAATTATTATTGAGTTGATTCTTGATGTAAACCCTTTGGAAATAGTAATATACCTTGTCTTTCACTTCTTTCTAAGAAGCAGAAGCTTCTCTCATATAATCTTGGACAATCTTCATTATATCTCTAGTGGTAGACACCACTTGGGTCATGGTAGATGAGTCCACAGAGCTACTGGTTGAAGCTAAACCAATCTCCTCCTTCATCAAAGCTCTAATGTGATCCAATTCAATTGAGGTCTCAGAGCAAGAGAACCAATAGAAAAAGTTACAGTTTCTTTGAAACTCTTAGTTAGCCCACTAATAAGATTTTTCACTGCAGAATCTTGGGTGCTAACATGCTTTGTTATGGAATGTTTAAACTCCTCAAAAACTGAGACCATTTGGCTGACTACACTCTTCACATAATCCAAAACCTTGTCTGCTTGAGATTTAGAACTCATATAGGATTCCAGAGAGACAACTGATTTCTTTAGAACTTCAACATCCTCTACCAAGTTAGAAACTTGATTCTGGAAAGCTGTGATTTCATCCACTATCTATGCCATAAAGGTTGACACATTATAACCAAGATAGAGTTCAAAATACTTTTCCATATTGTTCATCTCTTCAACAAAGCGACTCTTTAACTCAGCAACAGATGCACTCAAAAACTCTTTCATCTCAGCCTTCAAAGATTTTAAGTCATCCCTGGTGACTATATTAGCAGGCACAATAATAGGTTCTCTTTCAGACACAATACTATCCACTGAGTCATTCATAACCAATTGAATGGATGACACTAAGGATGCTTCCATTTTTATTATCTCTTCCACAAAAGATGTCTTAATATCAGACTTCAATTGATCCAGATCATCTTTTCTTACTATATTCTCAGGTAACATCTTAGGCATAAAATCATAATTAACTTCTGGTTGACTGAGGGATGTCTCATTATCAGAATCTGGGTAATCTAATCCACAAACTATAAACCCTGGGTCCTCTGCCCAGTCTTCAATCTCAACAGCCACTAAAACACTGCCAAACCTGGTTGGATGCTCCCCCTCAACTGGTGCATTCTCCTGTACAGCAATAGAATCTTCAGTTTCTTGGTCTTCCTCAGAATAATCTTGCACAACTATCTCCATTTCTCCAACAATAGGAGACTCCTCAGGAATAGGAGTAGGTCTATCAACTTCATCAAGAACAGCCTCTAAAGGCACAACAGAACTTCCAATCAGAGGACTCAAACTTAAGGTGGCAGAAGCAGATGCTTCAGTTTTAGATTCTATTTCTTGTTCCTTATTGTCTGGGATAGCCTCTTCCTGATCTGATCTCTACTGGTCTTCCTCAACTATAGGTGCATCTTTATTTCTTACACCCAAAACAGTTTCTGTACTATATAGGTTCAAAGAAGCACTTCCCTTTTCTTGTTATACAATTTCAGAAGTTAGGCTAGGTGGAAAGTCTGGATCTCCTCCATCTGCTGTAGAGGACTCTTCCTCTTCTGAATCATCACCATACTATGGCTCCTCCTCATCAGGTCCTATACCTGGATCCCTCACATCCTTAGGCCTAGAAGGATGATCCACATGATTAAACTTATCATATAACTTCTTATCATCAGTAACCCACTCCCTTCTCCATGGGTTCCAGCTTATCTTCATGTACTTACACATTTTTCTTGTGATAAAAAAGTTGTTTCTTACCACCACTGTATCATCCTGAGACTCAGCTACTCCCTTTACTATAATCATAACCAAAATAAACTTGGCAAAGAATAAATCATTGTTCTTTGATTTAGGTCTAGTCATATCCTCCATTTGAATCATTAGTAGCCTGCACAGATTCACCTTCACACCATTCCTAAAGAGATGTAACAAATAGATTTCTTGATATCTCAAATTTGCAAAGTCCCCTCTTCTTGGACTTAGCACATGTTACACAAATTTGAATAACAATCTATTTTATCCATCCATTTCAGTAGCCACCACATTTTTCTGCTTTCCACTACTGGTGAGCTCCTCTAAGGAAGTCTCATAGTCAAATATGTCACTTGTAGGTGGTATTGTCTTCGATGAATATCCAAAAACTCATTTATGTGGTACTCTCAGGTACTCAGCCCACTCAATAGATGAAAAGGCTATTTCCTTGTCGTTTACCCAAGAAATCATTCTATTTTCCTCATCGGGTTTCTCGAAACTCACAAACTCATAGAACTGTCTTACTAGCTTCGGATAGTAGGGGTCATTGTTATTCGAGAAGAATTCTACCCATTTTTGATCTTCCATCACCTCTAGGACTAACAATTTACTAGACATCATCCATTCCGCGTATAGCTCTTTCTCGATTACAATATCTCTATTTTGTAAATGCGGGTTCACTGGATGCCTTCCAGACCTTATTCTACTAACACTACTACTTTTTTCAGGACCTATCTTCTGCTTCTTTGCATTTGGCTCATCAATATCATCTCTTACAATAGGAAGTTTGGTTTTTTCCACCTCTGGTTTGAGGAACATAGGGTTTTTTCGAGATTCGGGGATTCAAGGAGTTGGGTTTGAGAGAGGAGAGTTCAACGGATTGAGAAGTAAATAAGACTTAGTTTTATCATTTAGGAATCATAAAATAATTAAAAAATAATAAGTTAAGTATAAACAATACAGATTCTAGCGGCTAAAGACAGAAGTTTAAAATAGCACATACTAAAGGTAGGATATACTTTTGAGAATTCCTAATGGTGAGGTCCACTAATAGTGAGGTATAACAGTGATGTTTCGTACCAGTGAGGTATAACAGTGACATTCATACCAGTGAGGTATAAAAGTGAGGTTCATACCGGTGAGATATAACAGTGAGGTTCATACCGGTGAGGTATAACAGTGAGGTTCATACCGGTGAGGTATAACATTGAGGTTCATACCGGTGAGGTATAACAGTGAGGTTCATACTGGACTGAGTCTATCATTCCTAATTCATGTCTAAAGTACTTTAACCTTTCCGAACTTAAAGGCTTGGTAAAAATGTCAGCTAATTGATGTTCAATGCCTATAAATTCAAGAGTAATATCACCTTTTTGGTAATGATCACTCAAAAAATGGTGTCTTACATCAATGTGTTTGGTTCTAGAGTGAGACACAGGATTCTTGGAGATGTAAATTGCACTCGTGTTATCACAGTTTATTGATAAATGTCTAAAATTATATCCATAGTCCAACAGAGTGTGTTTCATCCACAGAATTTGTACACAGCAACTACCAGCAGCTATATACTCTGCTTCAGCAGTAGACAATGCAACAGGATTCTGCTTCTTACTACACCGTGATACTAGGGACTTACCTAGAATATGAAATGTTCCAGAAGTGCTCTTTCTATCTAACTTGCAGCCAGAAAAGTCAGCATCTGAATAACTCATTAAGTCAAAAGGTTGTCCTTTTGGATAAAACAAACCTAAATTTGCAGTATGTTTAAGATATTTGAAAATTATTTTAACAGCAAGTAAATGGGATTCTTAAGGATTAGCTTGAAATCTAGAAAACATACACACACTAAACATAATATCTGGTCGACTAGCATAAGGTACAGTAGACTTCCAATCATACCTCTGTAATTGGTTTGATCAACTGGTTTCCCAGATTCATGAATGTCCAACTTGCAGGTGGTACTCATGGGTGTATCACTTTCCTTAATACTATCTAAACCAAAACGTTTTAAAAGATCTTTTGTATATTTACTTTGATTTAAAATGATACAATTTTCATTTTCAAAAACTTGAAATCCAAGAAAATAATTGAGTTCTCCCATTAAACTCATTTCAAATTCATTTTGCATACTCTTTGAAAAATCAATACATAAAGTATTTTTAGAAGATCCAAAATAATATCATCAACATAAATTTGTACTATCAAAACATCTTTAGAAATTCTTTTGATAAAGAGAGTTGGATCAGTAATTCATTTTGTAAAACCTTTTGAAATAAGAAAATTACTAAGTATATCATACCAAGCTCTTGGAGCTTGTTTTAAACCATATAATGCTTTAAATAGCTTAAAAACTTGATTTTGAAAATGAGGATTAGTAAATCCAGGTGGTTGTTCAACAAAAACATCTTCAATTATAAAACCATTTAGAAAATCACTTTTAACATCCATTTAATATAAATTGAAATTCAAATGAGCAGCATAAGCAAGTAGAATCCTAATAGCTTCTAATCTAGCTATAGGGGCAAAGGTTTCCTCATAGTCTATTCCTTCCTCTTGACTATACCCTTGTGCAACTATCCTTGCTTTTTTTCTAACTATATTTCCAGACTCATCAACTTTGTTTCTAAAAACCCATTTAGTTTCTATGGTCAAAGTGTCCTTAGGTCTGTCAACTAATTCCTAGACTTTGTTTCTTTCAAATTGATTTAATTCTTCTTACACAACCATTACCCAAAATTCATCATTGATTGCATCATTGACATTTTTAGGTTCTAACTGTGAAAAAAAGGCTTGATGTTTAACTTGATTTCTTAGAGAATCTCTAGTCTGTGTCCCTCTATCAAGATTACCAACAACAGCATCTAAAGGATGATTCTTTATAATCCTAGTTGATCTAGTAAAGGTGGGACTAGAAATTTCAGGTTCACCTGTAGGTTCTGGTTCAATAGAATCAGGTTCTGGAAAGTTTCCAAAATTGAATGTCTTTACAACAGGTCCATTGATTTTATCATTAAGGTCCAGAATAGACAATTCTTCTTCAAGATTTTCAATGGAAGATTTGGATTCATGTGGATCAGTTTCAAACTTGATGTGAACATATTCTTCCACGCATTTGGTTCTTTTATTAAAGACTTTATAGGCATTTCTAGTTAAATAATAACTGAGAAAAATTCCTTCATCACTCTTGGATGCAAACTTGTCAAGATTATCTTTTGTATTGAGAATAAAGACTTTGCAACCAAAAACTTTGAATTAATTAACCTTAGGTTTCCTATGGTTCGACAAATCATAAGAGATCTTTTTGAGAACAGATCTGATCAAGACTCTATTGATAATATAACAAGTTGTATTTATAGCTTCATCCCAAAAGTAAATTGGTAGGTCATACTCATTTATCATAGTTCTTGCAATCTCTTAAAGAGTTCTATTTATTCTTTCTACTACAACATTCTATTGAGGTGTCCTAGGGGCAAAAAAGTTGTGACTATAGCCATTGTATAAGTAGTAAGATTAAAACTCATGATTTTCAAACTCACGACCATGATCACTTCTCAAAGACTTAATCTTAAGTCCACTAAAATTTTCCACAGACTTGGAATATTTAATGAAGTAAGAACAATCTTCACTTTTGGGAGCTAAGAAGTATACCCAAGTATGCCTAGAATAGTCATCTACTAAGACATAGACATAATACTTCCCATTTAAACTAGAAACTCTAGAGGGTCCAAACAAGTCCATGTAAACTAACTTGAGAGTTTGAGATGTTGAAACTTCTTTCTTTGATTTAAAAGAAACTTTATGTTGCTTTCCCTTTTGACAGGGATTACAAACTTTATCAGCTGGGAATTAAAGTTTAGGTGGGTCTCTAACTAAGTTCTTCCTAGTTATTTTTCTAAGAGAATGAACATTGCAGTGTCCTAATATTATGTGTCATAGCCAAGACTCTTTATGAAAAGCATTTAAACAAGTAACATTTTGTTTAGCTAAAGAATTAAAATCAACTGCATAAACATTTTCATTTCTTAAAGTAGAAAATACTAAGATATTTTTAGAATTAAAAAAATTACAAGAATCATTTTCAAATTTCACATTGAAACCATCATCACACAACTGATAAATACTTAACAGGTTATACTTAAGTCCATAAAGAATTAAAACTTTGGAAATTAAAACTGAATCAGTATTACCAATCTGGTCTAAGTCGATGATTTTTCCTTTTGAATTATCACAAAAGGTGACATGAACTCCATCAACTTTTATTAAACTCTAGAAGTATGAATAATCTCTAGTCATATTCCTTGAACATACACTGTCCAAGTACCATACCTTCTTATGGGAAATTTTCATGCAAGTTTCCTACAAAACAGGTTTAAACAGAAAATGATTTTGGTACCCAGATTTTCTTGGGTCCATATAGGTTAGAAACCAAAGCTTTAGGTATCCAAACTTGTCTTATGGGTCTCATATAATATACATAATCAATTTATTTTGAAAGATAAACTTTATTTGATCTTTAACTATGTGAATAAATAGTTGAAGCATATGTGTTTTCAGAACTAGAACTAACAACATTCTGTCCAGATTTAGGAATAAATCTATTTTTAGTAATCTGTCTCTTTCCAGGATGATAGCCTATTACAGTGGCATATTTTGGTGCCACTTGTTTTCCTCGCATTTGAGTTAGATTATTCATTCCATTTGTGAATTTCTCTAAGTACTTCCTTAATTACTCATAAAAGCTTGTCAAAGCATGCTGTTTCTTTAAGGTTTTGTACTTTTCCTTCAATTCATTATAGGTATCTTCTAGCATATTACAATATTCAAATAACTCTTCACTAGTCATATTTTCAGAATCAGAATGAGAATTAGAATCAGAATCAACTCCAGAATAATAATAATTTAAAGCAGGAGTATACAGTGTTACCTTAGATGTGTTTTTCATAAAACACATGTTAGATTTTTGAGATTTTTCATCCTGAGTAGAATCAGAATCACTTGAACTATCTTCTGAAGCACTCCAAGTTGCTTTCATAGCTTTCTTGTACTTATTTTCCTTATAGTCATGTTTCTTATTGGACTTTAATTTAGGACAGTCTGCATTAATGTGACCTTTTCTTTTGCATTCATAGAAGAAAACTTCATCACTTCTATCAAAAATTTTCCAGTCCCTCTTTCAATGACCTAGGTTGTCATACTTTCCTTTGTAGTTTGATTTTTTGAAAAAATTCTTCTTCCTATAGAACTTCTTGAACGGTCTGGCTATCTGGGCCATCTCTTCATCACTATCAGAATCTGAACCTTCATGTGTTGAGCTTTCAGTAGGTTTGTGAACTTTCTCCTTGTCCTTGCTCTTTAAGGAAGTAGATTTAAATGCTATTGACTTCCTCTTTGGTTCATCATCTTCTTCCTTATTTACTTTAAGTTCTTCTTCATACATAATAAGCTTACCAATTAATTCCTTAACAGGTAAAGCACCAATATCACAGGATTCCAAAATTGAAACAGATGTGCCTCTCCATTTGTCTGGTAAACATCTTAATATCCTCATGATCTGTTCCTTTGCAGGAACAGCTTTACCAAGGGATCTCATCGTGTTGAAAATCTCATTGAACCTGAGATACATGTCAGAAATAGGTTCATCAGGCTTCATTTTAAAATTATCATACTTAATAGTATATGTGTTTAGTCTCATTTCTTTAACATTGGTTGTTCCTTCATGAGAAATAGCCAAAGTGTCCCAGATTTCATAAACAGCTTTAGAAGCAGATATTCTATTAAATTCTTCATCACCCAAAGCACAGTATAAAGCATTCATTTCTTTAAAATTATTATTTTAAGCAGTCTTATTGGGTTCATCCCAAGTAGTTATTTCAGTTTTTGTAATTTTATATTGAGTCTCTATAGTAGTCCAGATGTAAAATATCATACTCTCTAAATGAATTTTCATTTTAAGTTTCCACTGGGCATAATTTTTACCATTGAAGAAAGGTGGTATGTTGGTAGCAGCATCTTCTAGTCTATTATCCATAATCAGATTTTAGCAAAAGATTTAAAGAGGTAAAATTTAGAACTAACAGAAATTTAAGATCCTTAAGATACAACTAAAATCACAGTTGAAAAATAGAGTATGTCGAAAATCCTTTCAAAATAAACAATCATTTGATACTCAATGTTGGTCGGAGTGATACTCAAGAGGGGGGTGAATTAAGTATCCAATTAAAAATTTCTATTAATAATATTTCTATTAAAATCCCCCAATTGAAAACAAAGTTAAACTATAGTGAATTTTCAAAACTGTAGAGGTTTAGTTAGGTTCTCAAAAGATTGATTAGGTCTCAGTTAATTTAATCAGAAGAACAAATTAGATTTTGAAACTAACCTACTGATTTACAATAGCTGGAAACACTTGCTAGATTAACTATCAAAGTAACTTTAAAACAATTTTATATTTCAATGTAATTAGCAGAAGAATATTCAATACAGGATAAAACAAAAATGAGTAAGCACGGTAGTTTTAAAACAAGAGGTTCAGTCTCAAGCCGAGACTTAGTCCTCTCAAAAAATTTATATAAATTTTGATCCACACCCTGGATCGGGGTAAACAACAGTGAAAATACTGTCTAGGTACTAAGGCCTCTACCATAGTTCTATGTGGGAAAACAAAACAACAAAAAACTGGCTATCCAAGTCCTACTTGACCTCTACCACTATCCACAGTGGGATACAAGAGAGTTATAGAACGTTTTGTATGAGGATTTAGAAATCCTCCATTTTAGCACAGGAGACAGTGTGTGTATAAAATATACAGAGTATGCACACTGCTTAAAATGTAAATAAAAGAATCACTGAGAGAGTAGATATGAGTTTTAGAATGCTATAGTGATTTGAAGTGCAGCTCTGGACTCCTTTGATTGATCAGGAATACTCCTGATTCCTTCTCTAGTTTTTGTCTGAAAAACAGAGGGTTGTTTTCTTCATGTTCAGTTTGATCTGCTTGAGTGTATAAAGAGAAAGTTGTAGTTCTCCTTGTATAAGGTGCATCTTGTGTTCTCTTCTAGAATGAACGGCTTCGTGTATGTCCAGTGTTCTTCCAGTATGGATGTAGCGTTTCTTTTCTGTGTGTATGCACCACTTTTCAGCACTCTTCAGCCCTTATTTCGCACTTCTTTGGCACAGCTTTTGTCCTTCCTTTTATAGCTTTTAGCTCCAGTAATGGGAATGATTACCTTTTTAAAGGTACGAGGTACAGTTCCCTGACATTCCAACAACTATCATTAAATAAAATTAATTGCATTAAAATTATCAAATATGACCATTGCTAAATAAAGAAATAGAAATATAGTTTAGGGAAATAGTGACTGGTTTTCAATCGGTATCTCATTATAACAGTGAGCTTGTATCGGTGGATGTAACTCCTTGTAACGGTAGCTCCTTGTATCAGTTAGTGGCTCATTGTATCAGTGAACTTCTATCGGTAGACTTGACTTGTGGTGAGCTTATTTATATCATTGAACTTCATAGCGGTATACTTTCTTGTATCGGTAGACTTACTCTAACGGTAACTCTTGTGTAACGGTAGCTCGTATCGGTAGACTTTTTTATCGGTAACCTGTGCATACCGGTAACTGTCTATATAGGTGGATGTTGTATTGGTGGACTTCGTACCAGTAGCTCATCTGTATCGATAGACTAGATCTATCAGTGAAATGTGCTTACCGGTGGACTTATACATACCGGTAGCTCTGTATGTCGGTGACCTTTTCTTATCGGTGACTTAACACTTATCCGTTCTATAAAAAACATATCTAGATTGATTTAGAGTTAATTAAAAGTATGGACAAATATAGATAAACATGTATTAACATATTCTAATGATTATTTTGATACGTATCATATATATATATATATAGGATTATAAGCACATATCGATATTATCAAAACATATTAAAGCATGATTGGGATTATCAAAATAGGTGAGGACAACATATATATATATATATATATATATAGAATTCACATAACCTTCTCATCATTTTTTCAACGTAATCTTTCTGAAAACCCAATCCTATCGACTCACGATGACACCCAACCTATGCTCAGTCTTCTATTTTTTTTTTGATTTTCATACTTATTTTTTTATTTTTTTTCTCCTCGATATTCTGTTGTTTGTTCTTCCACAACCCTTTACATCATTCGGTCCACATAAACCCTAATACATTCGATTCACAACCACACTCCAGTGTTTTTGTTTGATCAATTTTTTACTTGATTTTAGAAAATTTTTCTTCTAAATTTTGTATCGTTCTCTTCTGCTTCCACAACCTTCATGTGCATTTGACGGAATTTTATAATTATTTTCCATCATCATCCTCCATATTTTTTATGTTATTTTTTATTTTTTGAAGATTAATTAATTATTTCTTAGTTATAAATTGCATCCATCCATTCGTATTTTTATATGCATATCATTTTGAATTATAATTTTTTTCTAAAAATAGTTTAAGGTTATAAATTTTTTGTGTTTATAAATTATTTATTATTGTAATTGGGGGGGGTGTAACAGTTTTTATTTATAATTATCAGTATTTATAATTTTTTTGTTAGATATTTTTGTGCTTAAAATCATTTTTTTCTTAAATTTTTTTCTAGTTATATATTGTTTTTATTTTTATAATAACTTTTAGTTATAAATTATTTTCAATTTGTAAATTTTTTTCCAATTTTAAATTATTTTTTATATATAAATTTTTTATTAAAAATTCATGATTTTTTATATATTTTTATGCTTATATGTTTTAATGTTATCTATTTATATATATATATATACTTATATGTTTATATGTATTAATATATTCATCTATTATATTGTGACTTTAGGTAATTAATGAATCATAATTAGATAAATTGATGAAGAACTATCAATGAATATGAGAAAGGGGTTGATAATTTCTTCAAAGTTTCTAAATGAAATCTAGAAAACATAGATTTGATTTTTTTTCCATGCATGAAGTGTTTGAATACGAGAAAATAGGGTATATAGAAATCAATGATCATCTGGTTTTCTTTGGTTTTAATCATAATCAAGATCTAATTATGAATGAGATGTTTAGTATGAGATAGAGGATCATCTTGAAGAATTAATTCATGATGTAGATGTTGAAACCATTGGAAAAATAGGTGTTGAATGACTATATTAAGATGTTGAGAAACCAATGTTCTCAGGTTACACTAAATATACAATGTTATCAGGGGTGTTGAGATTAGTTAACTTGAAATAAAGAAATGGTTAGATTGATATAAAAGGGCTGCTTCTAGAAGGAAATATGCTTCCAGATTCCAATTATGAAGAAAAAAAATATTACATTGAATGTGATTGGGGTATAAAAAGATACAGGATTTCCCCAATGACTGCTTTCGATATAGGAAGGAATATGAATGTTTATTAGAAAATCCTTAGTGTGGGACATCGCAATGTAAAATGGATGAAAAATCCAATCATGATTCATTCTCAATAACATAAAACAAACCTCCCACTAAATCAATATGGTATCTTTTAATAAATCCTCACTTGAAGTGTCTCTTTACAAATTCAAATGATGTAAAGAGGATAAGATAGCATACAGATGAGCATATCTCAGATGAAAATTTACGTCACCTTGTTGATTCATCACAAAGAAAGAGATTTGATGAAAAAAATTATAATTTTGGAAATGAAGTTAGAAATCTCAAAATGGGATTGTGCATCGATGGAATGAATCCATATCTGAGCAACAGTATCCAACATAGTTATTGGCCTGTTTTATTAGTTTTTTACAAATTTTCCTCATAAGTATGTATGAATATGAAATATGTGATTATGAGCTTGATGATTTCTGGATCAAAATGATCTATAAATGAAATTTATGTTTATCTATCGCCATTGATTAATGATTCAAAATTTCTATGGGAGACAGTTGTTACAGTATTTGATGCATTAAAGAAAGGGTTTTTTTTGCGAGCTATGATAATGTTCACTATAAAAAACTTTCATTTACATGGAAACTTATTTGGATAGTGTTAAGGAAGATAAAGTATGTCCAATATGTGAAGAGAGGAATTCATATCATTAATTTCATAATGGAAGAAAAACAATGTACATCGGACATCAGAGATATTTGTGAATGGATCGTCTTTATCAAAGATTTAAAAAGGCGTTTAACGGTTTACAAGTGTATGATTTTCCCCTCACTGTCATTGTTAACTTAAGAATATTACAAAATGGTAAAAAACATTGAGGTTACATCTACAAAGAAAGGTATTGTCATCAAACAAATACATTGAAGAAATTATCCACCTTATTTGAGCTACCTTTTGGAAATTTTTTGAGGTAAAACGTAACATTGATGTTATGCATGTTGATAAAAAAATGTGATAATTAGAACGTTGTTAAACATAAAAGGAAATACATAAGATGGATTTCATGAAAGAATAGATTTAATAACTATGGTAATATGTTTGGAGTTAACTACCATAATGAAAGGAAATAGAAAATATTTGCCTCTGGATTATCACACATTAAGAAATAGTGATTAGATAATAAAAATTCAATGTCTACAAGGTATTAAAGTACCTAATGGACATTCTTGAAATGTGAAAAATTTTATATCATTGAAGGATTTAAAGATAATATGTATGAAATCTCAAGAATATCATGTATTGATGCATCGGTTGCTACCAGTTTCATTATGTGGCATATTATCTATAATTATCATAAAGTATAGCATCAGGTTGTGTTTACTTTTCCAATTCCATTTGCAGTAATGTCATAGATCCAGATTTGTTATATGTGTTGGAGAATGAAGATATCCTCATACTTTATCAAATATAAATGTATTTCCCACAATCATTTTTTGATATAATGGTTCATATATTGATTCATTTGGTGTGAGAAATAAGAATATGTTGGCATGTTTATTTATGTTGGATATAACCTTTTGAAAGATAAATGAAAAATTTGAAGGGATATGTTAAGAATCTATATCGAGTAGTAGCCTATTTTGTTTAAAAATAGATATCATAACAAGTGATTAAGTTATGTATTTATTATTTATCTTAAGTGGGGCACGTCAGTATCCCTATATCTTGATAGCTTACAATTGATAGCGAAGGTAAAGGGATCTGTGGCTTAAAGGTAAATTTAATTCCACATGATGAAGTGATGAATGCACATTTATACATTTTGAATAACATAGGTGAGTTTTAACCATATATACCATCATATATTGATGTAATGAAGGTATGATATCCAAGAAGAAATGAAAGGTGGTTGATAAATGAACATAAAAACACATTTGCTTCATGTTTTAAGGGGAAAGTCAATACTGATTTATCTGTATCGAAAACATTGAAAAGGATAGCATGGGGACCAAGTGTTAATATGATAAAGTGTTATTGTTTTGATATTAATGATTACACATTTTTAGATGATAGTCATTTTTATCGTTTTTTTAATTTTTTTACTCATTAGTTTTAGTTGAATGTTTTTTTTTTTGGCTGAAAAGTATAATAGTCATTGTTTTTTTCTATTATGAATATTCAATTTTTTATAAGTTATAGTTATTTAATTTTAATAAAATATAGGTACAAAAAATTTCATTGAAGTAGCATACATATTTCTCAATAACAAACACATGGTCAAGGGAACCGAGGTATGGATGTTTCTTCATATAAATATATCTATAGTAATTAAAATATTTAATGAAATAAAACTTATATTTCTTGAAATTATATGCATCTATTAATCTTCTATATAGAGGACGATGCCCAAATATGGTAAGTGTGTGATTACATGTTTACAAAAAAATCACTTGCATGTGGATAGAAGAGGTTAATAATTATGTTTGATGATAACGACCACCCAATTGACACACATGACATGAAATTTAGGACTTATCTAGCTATACAAAGTTGGTGTGGGATAAGTATTTTATTTTCTGATTAGAGGAACATTGACCAATCAGTAAAAGATCTATTATGGGATTCCATAAAGGTAAAATTTATAAACTTATTTATTTAGTTTTCCGATAATTTTAATATTATACATTTCATATGACTAATATTTAATCTATCCAATTATAGATGACATTTAACCTTCAAGAGATGAAATCAATTGAGAAAAAAAATCTATCCTTTTTGGTAACCAGATGGAATGATTTTAAGAAAAAGATAACTTCAATTTATATTTTTGGGAATAAACAGAATCAAGATCCATGCCTTAAGTATGGGTTTTTAGATACAGAGACATGGAAAATTTTTGCCTTTGGTCAGAAGGAAGAAGCATCTGTATTATGTTTTTTTTTGTTTTTAAAGTTTATTTGTTAAGTTAATTTTAATTACCTAATAAATTATTTATTTTTTCTTATGGAACAGGTCTCCAAAAAAACTCACCAATGGATATAGTCCCAGAATTTACATCCACGTACATTGTCATGTGCAGGGTATCCATTATTAGAGGAGAAAATGATTGCTAAAATTTTTAATGAATTAAGAGCCAAGTCAAGTAGCGTCTTCGAATAGGTTCGATACAACCATCCATTTCCTCCCCCTCATCATAAAAAAAGAGAAAGTATATTATCGACCCAACAAAGGAGGTAACTGCTAAGATTTCAAGTAATTAATTATTAATTTTCTTTAATATTACTAGTTTGTAAATTTATCCCACTAATATAACCTTTGAAAATGTTATTTCAAGATTCCCTTTAAGAGAAAATGACATAGGTTGATTTTATCCCTAAGGGTATAAGGAGGGTATAAATTTTAGAAAAGTTTTTGGTCACACCCCTAATCAGGAATCGATGGGGGGGAATACAAGGGAGAAATGTATTTTTTTAAAGGTTGAGCTATGACAGTCGAATGAGTCGATAGATGATAGAATTAAATCATCTGTAATGGATATGTTTGTAGAATTGAAGAGACGGACACAGCCTACATAGCCTGCCTACCAAGATCATCCACCTCTCAGTTCAGACTTGACCATGTACCATGAGTTGCATGTTGTGGATCCCAATGTACATATTTTACCATACCAAATTTTACATCATTTGTGAGATTGTGTACATCATCATCTTATGTATTTGGGTCGGGTAAGAGTAGCAGTAAATGATATTATTGGTCCAATTGTTCTAGTGTCATTGTCTACTAAGGAGGTGCCCATAATTGTACAAAGCATTAGTTGTTTTGTTTACTTTGTCCAATTGATCATTATCATCATCTGACATATAAAGTATGCATTGATTTTAATTTTTTATTTATCATTAAATTCATAATTAATTTTAATTTTTTATTACACTTACCTTATATAAGAGTGTCTGGAATTGAAGCAATCATTAAAGAGGAAAGTAAAATTTCAGGAACCAGTGTCTTCAGATACTCCCCAGGATGTTGATTGGGTAACAAAGTTAACACGGGTTTCTACTATATTAGATAATTGTTATATTTTTCTAATAAGTGATGATATTTATGGAAGAGATAATACATTAAATATATTTAAAAACAACATCGTGGATGTTGTAAAATGTGAGGAGCTCACTATACTTATGCTTCAGTTTTTCCCCAAGTAAATTTGAATTAGAAATTTAATTTATTTAAGTAAACATATGTTATGTTAACTAAATTTATTAATTTTATAATTAGGTATCTCCATGATATTTTCATACAATATGATTGCACTACTGTTTATGGATTTATGGATCCAAAATAAATTTCAACACCTATACAGTACTTAAACCAAGATGTCGGAATCGAATATATATCTGAAAGATTAAAAAACATGTAGATTACACGTTGGTTTTTTCATTCCTTGACCAGTAAGAACACATATATAATTATTAACCATTATTCATTATACTATTATTAATGCTGAAATTTTTATATTTTAGTGGACACTGGATGTCATTTGTATTTTTTCAAAATGAATGTAATGTCTATTAGTTATTCTCTTTATTGGGTGGTGTTCAAAGAATATTTAGCAAGTTGTTATAGTAGTAAGTATTATTATATTCTTTTAGTTATTTGATATTAGTATTTTCATTTTATATATGGTTTGATAATTAATATTTACAATTACAATAGGTCCTGAATTGAGTTTATCTGGGCTCACTTTTCAACAGTAAAACTAAAAAAATTGAATATATGAAAGTTCATATAGATAACTTTTATATCAGTTAATACTTGTTTTTACATACATATAGTTTTTATTCTAAAAATCTAGTTTCATAGACATAGGGTCATCACCAATGAGGGAATGTTGAATTTGGGTATTATTTTTTACAATTCATGTATGAGATAATCACAACCTAAATAACAACATCTTTTGAAAATTTTAGTTTCATTATAGCACTTACAATTTAAACAAATATGTTGTATTTTAAATTTATAACACTTCATATTGTAGGTTTTTTATCATGTTTCTCTATATACAACGACTTGAAACACCTTCAAAATTTATTCTCAGATTATTTTATAAGTTCAACTAATTTGTTGATTTAGTTTCATTTTGATGTATATTTTTAAAAAAAATATTGTGAAATTTTTCAATGATTTTGTTGTTGTTTGTAATGTTTTTGCTACTGTTTGGTGGTTCGGTTTGTGTTTACAGGTCTGTAATCATGTATTTTATAATATTTTTAAAAAAATTAAATTTCAACGTCATCTTTAAGGGAAAAATGAGGTTGAAAGCCTTTCTAGCAGGGCTTTGGACATTGGCTTTTCTTAAAACTGATGTTCAAAGATCTATCCAAATAAGTTTTACTAAAAAATGACATGGATAGCTGATGCTGAAAGACCTGCTTTTTTCATCATCTATATTAACATCGCTTTTAATCGAAATTGAAATGCAAAAAAAACCAAAGGTGTTCTTGCCACTAGTGTATCTAAATGTTTTACTCTTCTTTTTATTAAATGATGAATAAGAGGTTCTACTACCACTTCAACTCTCACCCATGGTTGAATGACTATGGTGAGAATAGAATAAAAATACCTTTTTTTAATACCCTCCTTCTTATGTGTGAAAGTGATGCAGAAAATTACCCCTAGTTTACTAAGGCAACACCCAACTGGGTCTTGCGTATCCCAAGAAATCTAAGAGTAACTACTATAATTTCAACACATGTCAGCGATCACCTGGAACTTTACCACTCAGCCCAAACTATTCCACTGTATATAGTATGAACACCACTCAGACCATACTATTCCATTATATATACTATGAACTGAGTAGAGGGAGATGATGGATCCTTAGCCAAGGAAATGATCAATAAATAGAATTAAATCACACACAACTGCATTTGAAATTAAGATTTTCTACTGAATATTAAAACTAGTTAACAAGAAAAGGGGAGATTTTAATTAATTGAAACATAAAGACTCTAGCATTAAAAAAGGATTGTATTCCCTTCCCTGATCTCTCAAGAATTACCCCTCTATTCGAAGGGTAACATAAAAGAAGGGTAAAGGAGTTGGCCTTACAAAACTAAGACAAAAATTAAAACAATAAAGAAAAGCGACAATAAAAATCTAATTGATCGCATGAGAAGGCCTAGGTAAAAAGTCCTAAGATCCCCCCTCAAGTGTGCCTCCACATTCTCTTATATACATGTTTATTTCCCTTCACAACGCCTTGGTCAAACCTACGAGATCTTTACAACTTAAAATCTTGAATATCATCCCTTTTCTATTGTGGTCTACCTTCAAAATCACAGTATTCAAATCTCTATGAAATCTGTATTTTCCTATTTGATTTTGAGTTTCCTTATTTTTCATATTCCCTTTAGCTATGGTTTCATCAAACATCATCCATGTGGAAGCCTCGTTTTTCTTACAACCCAGACCTTTGGCTTGAAATGCAGTGGATTTCCCTCAGGCAATGTGATAACCATTGTGTGGGTTGTGGAATCTCGATGCTACCCTTACGTAGGTCTCCTATTTGGAGGAACTTTTCATAACCTTGAAAAATGAGAGTACCCTTACATTGCATGAGGAAATGTGGCAGTATCAATAAGAAGATTACCTCAATGGATCGACTATGAGATAGTTTTAGAGTGTGATCACTCTAGATAGTTGTACAGTAAATCCAAGACACAATCGATCAGATTACTTCATGAGATTGATCTTCACATGGTTGATCCTCAAATGGTTGGTCAGATAAATGTGTTTTAGGTTGAACTACAGGGTCGATGGTCTGGTTCTTCTTAGGGTAGCTTGAGTCCTTATGGTCTGTCAAATTTCTTCATGTGGTAGTATTAGGACTTTGTGGAATTTTCACTCGTGGTTTATCGTTTTACACGGTTGATCTGATTCCATCTAGTGATCGATGTATCGACCGTAAGACCAACAAGCGTATGGTCATTTGAGGACTCTATCTTAGTGTTGGTTTCCTTCAACATTTCCATAACTTCCCAGATAAACACAGAACTTATTTTATTTATCTAAAGTACCTTCCAACCACCAAAAATAATCATCACAACATCAAAGATTAAGTGTATTTTTTATTATAGTAATTCCCAAACATCAAATAAACAATTAAAACTCACGCTTCAAGCCATATATCAATTAAACTCAATATTATTTATAAAATTAATAAATGGGATGTAAATACAAGATCTACTCAAAATCGTGGGTTTAAAATCATTGAAACTCAAGGTAAAATGTATAGAAGCATTATCTTGTCACTGTGGATTTCAGAGTCCAATTATTCACCAATAAACCATAATGTTTTTTCAAGGATTTTTAAATATTTGGAAAACATGGTTCAAATATAGTGACATGTGGCATTCAAAGATTTTCACTTTTGGGAAAATGATTAAAGGGTTAATGGGGAAAGGCTAGAGGATTAAGGGAAAGAGTGTAATTAAGATCATTAGAAGACCTATTACACATTTAGAAAATTGGGGAGTTGTGAAGAAATTTTTTTGATTATTTGAATTTGATCAAGGAGATTGAGATGAAGAGAAATAACCTTTTTGGTATGTGTTTTGAATATTCTATCAATATTCATTATGAATGATTTGTATGTTAACATTCCTTAAGACTCCTTCATGAAGTAGTGATTGGATAGGTAAAAGAAGGGAGGGATCCTTGTCATAGTTACTGAGTTAAACTAAAAAAATGTAATCAAGAGAGTGAATTAGAGATTTTCTTGGTACATCAACACATCATTACTGTATGCTCTTTGGATGTAGCTCTTACAAGTGAACCGTGCAAAATCTATATGTCCATGTGTTTTACTTTCCATATTTAGATATTGTGTTTTCTTGATTGGAATTGATAGGATTGTCTTCTCTTTGTACCATTAGAATAATATCTTTTTAACGTGAGAAATTAGAAACCCTAATTCACCCCTACCCTAATTCACCCCCTCCCCAAGATGCTTTGGGTCTTGTGGTTGTAATAAGAATGAAGTGAATCTTTTTAATTTATCTAAAAGTAAAAAAGGGATATTATATATATTATCCCTATGATATACAAAAATGTAGTCAAGGGTCAAAAATGCAGTGGGAGAAAGATGATAGAGTCACAGATCAAGATACAAATGATGTTTACATGGGAACAAGTTCCAAAAGAACATTTGGAAAAGAATGTTCTAGAGATGCATTTACTATATAGGAAAGTTAAAAAACAATAAAAATTGATTTTTCATCTCTAAGTAAGGTGGTATATTATTTATTAACAATAATATTTTGTATCTTCTATGGAATAAATAAAAGTAAAATGTACTACCAAATGGAAGTATCTATACATTCAAAAATGGATTCCATATACTAAAATCATGTTAGTATTTTGGTATAATTTTCAGCTGATGTAAAACCCGATGGGTGGAAATTGTTATACAAGAAAGAGATGGATATGGGTGGTAAAGCGAATAACTATAAACAAATATTTTTGCTAATGGACTTTTTCCAATAGAGATGATTAGATCCATTTGAATTATAATTTCCATGGTAGCTTACCATGATTATTATATTTTGATTTTGAATGTCAAAACTATATTTTACAATGGAAGTGTAATGACCCGCCAATTCTCATTGGATTGAGAGTACAATGAGTCATTACTAGGCCTTAAGCGACATCCCCAAGACGCCAAAGGCTGGCAATAAATGCCGAAGAGTTTCAAATATAATTCGGGGGATGATTTACCCTTTAAGAAATAACCCATAAACCAACCCAGCATAACCAAAAATTCACTATATGATGCATGAACAAAAGAAAGACCACTAAACAGCTTCATTATGTCAAACCACATCAAGTACACAACAGCGGAAGACCAAACTAAGCATCAAGGTACATAGAAAATGAACAACTCAAGACTCTCAAAAGACACCACGACTCTGTGATCCACAAGCTCCAAGCTTCACAACATCTCCCAAGCATCACCGCAAGCCACTAGAAATAAGATGCTTTACCTTTATCTGTGTCCCGGAATACAACATCTGAAAAAGCACCAAATTGCCAAAGTAGGGGTGAGTATAAACCTCTGTAGGTTTCCCCAATGACTTTCCTACTCACGCCACTAGGATAGAAAGGTTAGCAACGTTTATATAAAGAACATTTTATATAAAACATTTTCTCAAAAGCAGTTTATAACTAAATATAAACAAGTTTCCAAAACCATTCATAACCAAAAGCATTCCAAAAGCAATTAAAACCAATTTTCCAGCAAGTAATTTTTCCAGAAAAATAACCAAACAAGCTTTAAAACCATTTCACAAGATCCCTTTTTGGCATACCCAACCATTCCACAAACCCATGCAACAAACCATACATGCTACCTGGAAGAAGGGGAAATCCCTAACCCTTATTCATCCCAACAATGATGGGGGATACTTCTTATCCTTATCCAACCCAAATGCACATGAATTCTTGACGGGGGAGAGCCCTAACCCTTATCCATCCCACCAATGATGGGGGAGACTCCTAACCTTTATCTGTCCCGAATGCAATATGAATGTTTGAAGGGGGAGATCCCTAACCCTTATCCATCCCAACACTGATGGGGGAGACCCCTAGCCCTCATTCGTCCCACATACCCTTCAACACACACAACCATCATGTAAACTACCAAGTGTGTTCAACCAATTCAAACCATTTCATTAAAACTGCCTTTTTATTGAAAACCAATTCCATCAAAGTCATTTCAATCTCAAACCATTTCAATAAAACGCCATTTTATTGAAATCCCATTTTTCATCAAACCATTTACGATTTCAGCAAATCCGTAATTTAAAATCATCATTTTAAATTCAATAATCCAAATCACTTTGCATAACAATTCACCAAGATTTCACAATTTCAACAAAACCATAAATCATCACTAAAGAAGATTTATTCCATGATTTTCACAATCAAATCCATTCAAACAAACCAATTTGAAACTAATCCAATCAATTATAACAAGAGGAGTAGAGAGTGAATCCACCTACCTCAATGGTTTTAACAAAAACCACAACGGTCGAAGAACGCTCAAGAAAACTGGGTTGCTTCTTCAAGAACCCGCCTTAGATCTCTTCTCCTACCAATATCAAGACCAAATCTCATCATATTTGGCATCCAAACACTTAGATCTGCCCATAACATACGTAGATCTAAGAAACCGAGAGAAGAGGAGAAGTAGATCTAAGTAGATCTAAGAAATCGATCAAGAACAATGAAGAACAATCACATACCTCAAGAATCTGGCTTCGATTCACCAAGAGAAGCCTATGGATCGCCTCTGGAACGATGGGAGAACCTTCTCTGACCTTAGGAGAAGAAAAATCCGGAGTTAGGGTCACTTAAGAGGAAAAATGAGCCAGTTAGAGGCAAAAACGCATGAGATCCACTTTTATAGGATCACATTTAAGTGGCCACATGGTTTGCCCGCACAGTTAGACAAATTGTGCACTAACCGTGCGTTAGCCACTGCCTCGGCAGACACTCCATGCACGGTTTGGATGCATGGTTAGACAAACTGTGCGCCGCCCATGCGGAAGCTACTACCTTCAAGACCAACTACACACGGTTTGGCCGCACGGTTTAGACAACCCGTGCACCGCCCGTGCGACTTACCATTTGCCTCAAAACATCATTTAAAGTTATCATGACTCTCTCATCGTCAGCCTTAACATTAAAACCATTAAAAGCATCAATAAAAGGTTATATACCAGAAAATGAGGGTACTACATTCTCTCCAACATTGGTCATTGCGTCCTCAGAAAGTAGAAAACCTTCACCCAACTGAAAGAGTTTCGGCCACTACTCTTTCATTTCCTTTTCATGTTCCCAAGTCTCCTCCTGAATCTGACCATACTGCCATAAAACTCGCACTAGACCGATGTTTTTTCCCCGCAAGACTTTCCCTTTCCAATCCACAATCCCTACCGGGATATGTATCAACGAAGCATCTGGCTCTAGGTCAACGTGATCCCATCTGATCACATGGTCAGGATCAAGCTGATACTTTTTCAACTAAGACACATGGAAAACATTATGCACCAAACTGAACCGTGGTGGGAATGCCAATAGATATTCCACCTCTCCAACCTATTCCAGTATCTCAAAAGGTCCAATGTATCTAGGAGATAACTTTTCATGCTTCCTGAAACGACGATGTCCAAGCCCGGTAGAGATCCTCAAGAAGACATGATCACCCACAACGAACGACAACGGTCTTCGACGGTGATCTGCATAAGATTTTTGATGACTCTGAGTCGTCTCCATCCTCTTTCTAATCAACTAGATCTTCTCTATTGTCTCTTGGACAAGGCTTGGCCCGACTAGTGAAGTTTCACCCGTTTCCACCCAGCATAGTGGAGAACGACAGGGACGCTCATACAATGCTTCAAACGGATCCATGCGTATTGAGGATTGATAGTTGTTATTGTATGAGAACTCCACTAAGGGTATATGCTCCTCCCATGAGCCACCAAAATCCATTACACAAGCCTGAAACATATCTTCCAATGTTTTTATAATCCACTTGGATTGCCCATCCGTCTGAGGATGATACGCCGTGCTCATAGTCAACTGAGTTCTCAGGGATTGTGTAATGATTTCTAGAAAAGAGATGTGAACCTCAGATATCTATCTGAGACTATATACACCGGTACGCCATGTCTCTTTACCAATTCCCAGATATAGATTATTGAAAGATCTTCCACCGTATGAGTTTCACAAATAGGGATGAAATGGGTCGACTTAGTTAGACAATCCACTATCACCCAAATGGCATCGTGTTTCCGGACCGTTCTTGAAAGACCTGTAACAAAATCCATTGCTATCTGATCTCATTTCCACACTGGGATAGGTAAATATTGTAACATACCAACTAGTCTATGATGCTCTGCTTTAACCTGCTGACAAGTTAAGCACCGCGAGACGAACTCGGCCACCTTCCTTTTCATGTCGCTCCACCAAAATTGTGCCTTCAACGCCTTATACATCTTCTGTGTACCTGGATGTACATCTCATCTTGAATGGTGGTAAGCATGAAGGAGTTGTTCCTAAAAAACCATAGGTACAATCATGCGATCTCTAAAACACATAACTGAACCCCCATCAAGTTTCCAGTCATCAATGTTCTCCTCACCATTGAGTTTTGAACTTACAACCAGACATTCTGCATCAAATTTTTGTGCTTATTTGATCATATTTACTAAATCAGGAACAAGTGTGGTTGAAAAGAAAATAGCAACATTACCTCAGTCTTCACATTCCACATGCATGTCGGCTAATACCGACATCAACTGTCATTCATTTTAAGCTTATTTCACCAACTGAGCATATGAATTTATACTCAATGCATCTGCCACCGAATTCCCTTTTCCTGGTGTGTACATCAAGTCAAAGTCTAACATCTGGAGATACTTCATCCATCTCCTTTGCCTGAGATTCAAATCTCGCTGTGAGAAAATGTGTTTCAAGCTTTTGTGATCTGAAAACACAGTAAATTTCTCACCAAAGATATAATGTCTCTATGTTTTCAAAGCATGGACGACTGCAGCTAACTCCAAATCATGTGTTGGGTAATTTTTCTCGTGCACCCTCAACGACCTTGAACCATAAGCAACCACATGATCTCTTTGCATGAGAACACAACCCAACCCTGATCCCGAAGCATCACAATACACCACATACCACTGTCCTGATTCTAGCAAGATCAAGATAGGTGTCGATGTAAGCCGAACTTTCAGTTCCTGAAAGGATTTATGACATTCTTCTGTCCATTGGAAGAGAGCATTCTTCTTTTTCAGACCTTTCATTGGTGAAGCTAGTCGTGAGAAATCACACAAAAAGCGTCGGTAGTAACCAGCTAGACCAAAAAAACTGTGCATCTCGAACACATTCTTTAGTGTTTTCCAAGAGATAACGGCTTCTATCTTTTCAGGATCAACAGAAACGCCTTTCTCATAAATGACATGGCCAAGGAAACATACTTCCCGTATCCAAAAATAACACTTTGATAATTTGGCATACAAATGATGATCTCTCAAGATTTGTAACATTGTTTCCAGGTGCACCTCATGATCAGCCCTTATTTTTTAATAGACCAAAATATCTTCCACAAACACCACCACAAAAGAATCCAGATATCGCTGAAATATCTGATTAATCAAAGTCACGAAGACCGTTGGTGCATTTGTTAGGCCGAAAGGCATGACTACATATTCATAGTGGCCATTTCTGCTTCTGAAAGCTGTCTTTGGAATATTCTCCTTCCGAACTCACAATTGGTGATATCCTGACCGCAAGTCAATCTTGGAGAACCACTGAGCTCCCCTTAATTGATCGAATAGATCATCAATGCATGGAAGTGGATATCTATTCTTTATCATAACTTGGTTAAGCTTACGATAATCAACACACAGCCGAGGAGTTCCATCTTCCTTCTTCACAAACAACACTGGTACTGCCCATGGAGAAATACTTGGTTGAATAAAACCCTTGCTTTCTAGCTCCTCTAACTGCACTTTCAATTCCCATAACTCATTTGGTGACATCCTATAAGACGAAATGGAAATAGTATTGGTCCCCAGAAGAAGATCAATCGTAAACTCCACTTCCCTTAGAGGTGGTAACCCTGAGAAGTTATTGGTAAAGACATCTAGAAATTGATCCACAACAACTGGAAAAATATTTTCCTCAATCTCTTCCATTGATGCCAAAGTCAATGCTGCTAGTTGGTAAGAGATCGTTCCAACCATTGGTGCCAACAAGATTTTTGCACCTTTCTTTACGATCCTCTCTCCTCTGAAGAGATGGTTGATGTCGTCCTCAGTTGTGAAACTAATCATTCTTCTATAATAGTCGATGTGAGCCTTAAAATTGTCAACCAATCCATACCCAGGATTACTTCATAGAAATCCATGTCCAACATCGAGAAGTCTCATTTTAACTGTAAGAACCCGGTTCTTATTTTTGAGGTACGGGTTTCTTTGTTTCTCTTTTCCTTAAGCGTTTTTGAAAAATAAAGAAAATGGGGGGAAATCCCAAATTTTGGGACTACACGCCCTATACTTTTCCACACACCGTGTACTTTGGTCGTGTGGGATGAGTACATAGTGTGTGTAGCCATACTGGCAATGAAAGGTGTAAAAACTGACTACACGTTGTGTAGTGGGCATTTACACGCTGTGTAGTCAGTCGGTAGGCAAATAGTAAGGAGGTGGAAGCAGCCGCCAGCTGAGCGGTAGTACACGTCGTGTACTCAAGTTTCACACGTCGTGTACTCATGTTGAATGATGAACAGTGTCATGCTGGTGAGAAGCCACCGAAGGAACAGTTAAAAAAATGAAAATTACATGTCGTTTAGTCTGTTTTTTTGCTTAAAATGGGCAGTAGCCTCCCCTATTCACAGGGAAGGCTTAGAACCGAAGGAGGGGTCAGGAGAGAGGGATGAACCTTTTAGGAGATCCAAATCGCACGTCGGGAATCCGTTTTCGCCTCTGTCGATCTCGTTGGGACGGTATGGGTAATTCTCTCCTTCTCCTTAAGTCGTTCTTACAAATCCTTTCCCAAGGGAAAGTTATTTACATTTTAATGGGTTTTCTACTACCCCAGATCTATGTTGTCTTTGGGAGTTTCTGGAAGTGAAATTCATGTATACCGTTCAGGGGTGTTTAAGGTAGGTGGCTTGGTGTTTAAATTCCAACTGTTGTGCGTTTTTGTGTACCGTTGTGCTACGGACCCATGTTGGGGTATCATGTGGCTGAGGTCATGGCTGTTTTGAATACCTAGAACTGTAGAGGTAACTAAATGTGATAATAAACTGTTGTTTGGGATCACTGCTTGGATCCAGGACCACACCTGGGGTGCGTTCCCCTGTTTAGCCATTTAGCCAGGATACCCGAGGGTATGCCATGTTTACTTTATATATTACTTTTTCCATGAGAGGAATTGTAAATAATTACACATTTAAATGTTGGGCATGGCCCAGTTACTTTATAGCCTAAGGGCGTGGATATGTTATAGCCTGAGGGTGTGGATATTGTATAGCCCTAGGGCATGGTTACTTTATAGGATGAGGGCATGGATATTTTATAGCCCGAGGGCATGGATATTTTATAACCTGAGGGCGTGGATATGATATATCCTGAGGGCGTGGATATTGTATAGCCTGAGGGTGTGGATATTGTATAGCCTAAGGGCGTGATTACTTTATATGCCTGAGGCGTGGATACTATATTGGCCTGAGGGCATGGTTATATTATATTAGCCTGAGGACATGATTCTGATGAGCACGGAATGTTATTAAACTGAAAGGTTAAATGAATAATAAAAATTGCAATGTAACTGGTAAAGTTAGTTACTTTTGAGTACTGCTTAGTTTATTGCATTTTGTTATTGCACACTATTGTTGCATATTTTCACACAGTTGGGCACATGACTTTGGTGGGTACCTACTGGGATTTATTTCTCACACCCTGTTTGGGTCATGTCTTCGGCCAAAATAGATTACGTTTATGCAGGTGTCGATAGGGGCAAGGGTCCCTATACAGGTACATGATTGTAGTAGAGGAGTAGGGGAGCATGGGACCGAGCTTAGGCTCACGATGCTTCCGGCTGTTTTGTTTTGTTCTGTTGTACCTTCACTTTCTATTGTATCTTATTGTACTGTTGTGTAACATGTTCTGACTGTTTTCTTAGAACTTGAGACATGTTACATCATTATCTATATAACTGTTGGTTATCTTTTACTGCAGTTTATTTTAAATGTGTATGGTTTATTGCTTCTACTGTTGTTGTATGTTTTATTTAGTATTCCGCTGCGCTACACTTTGACAAATGAGGGCATAGTTTCCCCACTATCAGACCTGGACCCTCACTGCTTGTCGGCGGCCTCTGACGTTTGGGGAAAGGCGCTTGAGGGTCATGTGGACAACCGGGTTTGGGGTCCCCGTTGAGTGGCACCCGGATCTGGGACGTTACAAAGTGGTATCAGAGGGGTTCTTTTCTTTGACTTACTATTTGGAGCCTTAGTCAGGGATAGGACAGGAACGGTAGTTGGTAATAAGTTGTGTGCGGGCATAGCTAACCCATTTATAGGGAAAATCCAGTCTACCTCGTATTTTTTCAATTCTTCTGATTTTGCAAATTTTACAGTTGACTTGATTTCACTGTTGGGTGACGCACTTGTGATTGTGTTGTTTATAATTTATCCATGGGTTCTATTTAGTTACAACCCTATGAGATGAGGGTATGCCATCTCATGCATAATTTTGGCATATTCTATAAATCACATTTCATGCATATTTCCATGCCATGTAGGTGCATTATAAATTGCATGTTGTTGTGATAGTTGTTGTGCTAGAAAATCATGTTATTGTGATGGCTGTTTGATAAATATCTGCTTTTTGATAGGGTATTTTCGTGTGAGAAAGTTGATAGAATGGATGCCAAACTTTGGTTTTTGGGGAGTATGGGCCCTCATTGACCGAAATTTGGTGGATCATTGACTGTTTATCTTATTATAACACATATAAGATGTCAAAATTTGAGTCGCGGGGAGTATGGGCCCTCACGGATCGGAATTTGGCACTTAGGTGTTGTTTTCATTATTTTCTGGGTTCCAGAGTAGTTTCAGAGGTGTATTGTCCAGAAAACCCAGTATACACGTTGTGTAGTTCCTCAGACACACGCCATGTGTTCTTCTGTTTAGGAAGAAAAGAAAACTTTTTGAGTACATGTCATGTACCTTAAGTACACACCGTGTAGTCACTTCCCGTGTCAAGGACCATGTTGGCGGGGACACGGGGAAGGGAAATGCTTGAGGAAAACACACCGTGTACCGAATGTACATGCTGTGTAGTGTTGACCCGGAGTCCGGCCGTGTAACTAACAAACACGGGTCAGTGTTACCTCTTCTTGAACACACCGTGTACCTGAGGGACACGCCGTGTAGTTTTAACCGGTGACAGACCGTGTGAACCTGACCATGTGGCTGGGAAAATGGGGAGGTGTACATGCCATGTTCAGGTGTAACACGCCGTGTAGTTTATGCCGAGTAGTCAGTCGTGTCACGAATGAAATGGGCATTTGGAATTTTCACCATACACGCCATATAGATTATATACATGTAGTGTAGTCTTGTTCAACGAGAGCCGTGTGGCTTAGTCGTGTAAAAGGACCCGGGCAGGGGAAGAAATGTAAGGTACATGTCGTGTGGTTAGTATACACGCCGTGTAGTCTTGTTTTGAAAATATTGAATGCCTTCTTCCTTCTGTTTCCCTTTTGGTTCCTTTGTTTTCAGTCTTTGATAATCTTGATCTAAGGTGAGTGTTTGACCTTGTAGAGTAATGTCGTCGAGACGAACATGCGTTGTTCGCCAAGAGAGTGGCAATGATTATACTCCAGAGATGGTGGGCCATGGGCTACCAGTGGATCCTCCAGTAGAGCCAGATGTGGTGCCAGCTGTTATACCGGACACAAGCGCAGAGGCGCAGTTCCGTGAAGGCTTTATGCGGTTCATTCAGACCTTTCAGAGAGCACCGCCGACTACCACATCTATGGCTAAGCTGACTCGTATATTCCAGCAGCAGCATCTGCCTACGTTTTTAGGGGATGGCGGACCACAGGCTACGGATTCTTGCCTGGAGTCTATGCAGACTATTTTCGAGCATCTTGAGATGCCCCCAGGGTGGAGGGTCAAGCTCGTGACTTATATGCTACGTGATTCCACCAAGAGGTGGTAGGATGTTACCACTCAGATAGAGCATCACAGAGACATGGTGTGAGAAGATTTTCAGACAGCTTTCTATGACTTCTTCTTCCCAAAGACGCTGAGGGCATATAGAGCTCGAGAGTTCATGAATATGTAGTAGGGCACTATGTTGGTGATGGATTATTCCGCTCGTTTCACCGAGCTTCAGCATTTTTCACCCGTTCTAATGGGTGATGAGACGTTGAGGGCCAGACACTTCGAGGATGGTCTTCGTTATGACATCCGAGCACCGGTGAATGTTTTTAGGTTGCCTACAATACATACTATTGGGAACCAGGTGCTAATTACAGAGAGGAACCTTCGGGAAGCTAGTGGTGCAGGCCAGGGCGGTTCGACACCAATTTCTGGTACTATTTCTGCCGGTAAGAGGAAGAGACAGATGAGTTTCTCTCATAGTGGTAGTACTAGCCAGGCGATTACTTCAGGTGGCCCGGTCAGGTGCTACCAGTGTGGTAAAGAGGGGCACAAGAGACCATAGTGTCCACGTGACCCAGTGGAGTGTCGAGCTTGCGGCAAGATGGGTCATCTGCAACGCTTTTGTAGGACTTTTCTACCAGTGGCTAGTGAGAGAGGTTCTGTACAAACTCCGCGTGCGGGAGCAGGACCGGAAGCTTCTTACCAGTCGAGGAACTGGGATACATCAGGACGTACAGGCAGAGGTGGTGGTCGTGGCCGTGGTAGCCAGACACCAGGATCTAAGAGGCAAAAGGGTGGGATAGCTCAGGGTAGCCAGGCTTTGTTGCAGGGTCGCAGAACTAGGCAGGCATATGCAGTGCAACAGACCCAATAGGAGCAGGATCCCGGACCTTCTACTGTCATAGGTACTATTCTAGTAGCTTTTGTCTTATCTTCTGTACTTTTCGATACGGGTGCTACACATAGTTTCATATTTGTGCCTGTTGTGGAGAGCCTTGGGCTCTGTGTTTCTTCTTCTTCTGTTGTTATGATGCTAGACACTCTGTTGGGGACTAGAACGGCTGGTGTGCGTCAATGCAAGGAGTTCCCCCTTGAGGTTGGTGGGTGTCACTTTCTTTGGGACCTCTATGTCTTATAGATGGCGAGCTATGATGTCATTCTCGGAATGGATGGTTGGTTCCCTTTCAAGCCTTTTTATATTTCTATCATCATAGGGTGAGTTTCACGTCAACAGAGGGTGGAGAGTTTCTATACAAGGGCAAATGGTATGTTCAGGCGAGTCGAGCTAGACCAGAGCTATGTGGGCGAGGTGGAGTCACAACCCAGATTGAGAGTTTATATCTGGATGATCAGGGGACTTTTCAGAAGGATTTCCCTCCAGTGTTTGATCATTTCAGGGATGTCTTCCCAGACGACTTTTCAGGTCTACCTCCAGAGCGTGAGGTGGATTTCTCTATTGAGCTAATTCCAGGAGCAACACCAGTGTCCATTTCTCATTATAGGATGGCTACACTAGAGTTGCAGGAGCTCAAGAGACAGTTGGAGGAGTTACAGGCAAAGGGTTTCATCCGACCCAGTACTTTTCCTTGGGGTTCACCGGTCCTCTTTGCGAAGAAGGCAGACGGTACCCTCAGACTCTGTGTGGATTATCGGAAGTTGAACTAGTTGACGGTTAAGAACCGATATCTCTTGCCGAGGATTGATGATCTTTTTGATCAACTTTGTGGAGCATGAGTGTTCTCGAAGATTGACTTGAGATTCGAATATCATCATTTGCACGTTAGACCATCTAATATACCTCTCACAGCCTTCAGGAGAAGGTATGGTCTATACGAGTACTTGGTTATGCAGTTCGGACTCACAAACGCACCATCAGTTTTCATGGCTCTGATGAATCGTGTGTTCCATCTTTATCTGGATTATTTCATGGTAGTATTCGTGGACGATATCTTGGTGTACTCTCACACTCGACAGGACCATGCCACCCATCTTGAGATCGTATTGAGTACACTAAGAGAGCATAAGCTATATGCTAAGCTCTCAAAGTGCCACTTTTGGATGGATCAGATTCACTTCCTGGGTCATATCATCTCAGAGGCAAGAGTTGCAATACACCCAAAGAAGATGAGAGTAGTAGTTTCCCGGGAGTAGCCTAAGAACGTGTTTGGGATACCGAGTTTCTTGGGGCTGGCTGGTTACCACAGACGCTTCATACAAGACTTCTCCCGCTTAGCAGCACCGTTGACAGGTCTGACTAAAAAGGGTGTGAAGTTCATTTGGTCAGAATCTTGTGAGACAGCCTTTCAAGACCTAAAAGGAAGGTTGACATCAGCATCAGTCCTGATACTTCCAGATCAACGGAAGAGTTATACGGTTTACTGGGATGCATCAGGTATTGGGCTGGGAGCAGTTTTGATGCAGGGCGACCGAGTTGTTTTGTACGGTTCTTGGCAGTTGAGGCCACATGAGAGGAATAACCCGACGCATGATCTCAAGTTGGCTGTAGTTGTTCGTGCATTGCGCTGTTGGAGACACTATCTCTTGGGAGAGCATTTTGTGGTTTTCACCGACCACAAAAGTCTCAAGTATATCTTTACTCAGTGTGACTTGAATTTGAGACAGCGAAGGTGGGTTGAATACCTTCAGTCTTTTGACTTTGAGCTTTCCTATACACCTGGTAAAGGTAATGCAGTAGCTGATGCACTGAACAGGAGGACTCAAATACAGGTAGTACAGGAGGCCAGTGGTGAGTGGAAGCTCATGGATTTGTTCTCTGCAATGCATTTGGAGGTGCATGACAGTCAGGGGCAGACCTATCTATCATCTTTAGTTGTGACCTCTACCCTCCTGGACAGAGTGAGGATGAGACAGTTATCTGATTCAAAAGGTTTATTCCTACAGGATTCGGTGGAAAGTGAGGATTGTCCTCCTTGATGGAAGATAGACGATGATGAGGTATTTCGTTTCCATGGGCGAGTGTGGGTTCCAGGGGATATACGCGAGGAGCTGATGTGGGAGTTTCATGCTTCAGAATGGTCAGTTCATCTCGGAGTTACCAAGATGTACTGTGACTTGAGACATCAGTACTGGTGGCCGGGTATGAAGAGAGAAGTAGCTGGTTTTGTTACGAGATGTTCCACTTGTCAGCAGGTGAAGGCGGAGCATCAGAGGCCAGCCGGACTGTTACAGTAGTTACCCATCCCAGAGTAGAAATGGGATGATGTCGCAATGGACTTCGTGACTGGGTTGTTGAGGTCACCTCGAGGTAATGATGTCGTGTGGGTTGTTGTGGACAGACTCATGAAGGTAGCTCACTTTTTTCCGATCATGGAGATCTTCAGTTTTGATGAGCTCAGAATGTTGTATATCCGAGAGGTCGTACATCTTCATGGGGTTCCCCATTCTATCGTTTCAGATAGGGACGCCCGTTTTACATCTCGTTTCGGGCAGAGTTTTTAGTGGGTACTTGGTACACAGGTGCTTCTGAGCACAGCTTACCACCCTCAGATAGATGGTCAGTCAGAGCGTACGCTACAGGTGCTTGAGGACATGCTGCGAGCATGCATCCTAGACTTTGGGGACTCTTGGGAGAAGCACAAACTCCTAGTCGAGTTTTCCTATAATAACAGTTTTCAGGCGACTACTGAGATGACACCTTATGAGGCTTCATATGGTAGGCCATGTCGATCACCTTTGTGCTAGTTAGAGGCAAGTGAGGCAGCATTACTAGGACCACGTCTCATGCAGGAGACTTCTAAGCAGGTCCAGTTGATTCAGAAGTGGATGGCTACCACACAGTCTCGTCAAAAATCTTATGTTGATCGCTGCAGACAACCCTTGGAGTTCATGGTCGGGGATCAGGTTCTCTTACGTGTTTCACCAAGGTTGGGACACAGACAGATCAGGAGACAGGGTAAACATTCACCGAGTTATGTGGGGCCATTTGAGATTCTGGAGAGAGTCGGGCTGGTTGCCTATCGGTTGCAGCTACCATAGAGGTACTAGGCCATGCACGACGTCTTCCATGTATCTCAGTTGTGCCGCTATCATTCAGACCTGTCTCACGTCTTTCAGCCAGAGGAGGTTGAGCTTCAGATCGATGTGTCCTTTGATGAGCATCTGATTCATATCATTGATAGGAGCACGAAGGTTCTCCAAGGCCGGTCAGTTCCTCTCGTACGGGTGCTATGGCAGCATGGCCGAGTGCAGGATGAAACCTGGGAGCGGGAAACCGACGTACGTGCTCAGTGGCCAATGTTGTTCTGAGTTTTATCTTTGTCAACCTTGGAAGGGAAATTTGGGGATGAATTGATTTATGGGGTGAAGTTTGTAAGAACTCAGTTCTTATATATGAGGTAGGGGTTTCTTCTTTTCTCTTTTCCTAAAGTGTTTTTGAAAAATAAGGAAAATGGGGGAAAATCCCAAATTTTGGGACTACACGTCGTGTACTTTTCCACATGTCGTGTACTTTGGCCTTGTGGGATGAGTACACAGGGTGTGTAGCCATACTTGCGATGAAAGGTGTAAAAATCGACTACACGCCGTGTAGTGGGTATTTACATGCCGTGTAGTCAGTCGGCAGTCAAATAGTAAGGCGGTTGAAGCAGCCGCTAGCTGAGCGGAAGTACACACCGTGTACTCAGTTTTCACATGTCGTGTACTCATTTCGACTGACAAACAGTGCCACACTGGTGAGAAGTCGTCGAAGGAACAGTTAAAAAAATGAAAACTACATGTCATGTACCCAATAGTACACACCGTGTAGTCTGTTTTTTCGCTTAAAATGGGCAGTAGCCTCCCCTGTTCACAGGGAAGTCTTAGAACTGGAGGAGGAGTTGGGAGAGAGGGACGAACCTTCGAGGAGCTTCAGATCACACATCGGGAATCCATTTTCGCCTCTGTCGATCTCATTGGGACCGTACAGGTAAGCCTCTCCTTCTCTTTAAGCTGTTCTTACCAATTATTTCGTGAGGGAAAGTTATTTACGTTTGAACAGGTTTTATTCTACCCCAGATCTACGTCGTCTTTGGGCATTTCTGGAAGCGACGTTCACGTATACCATTCAGGGGAATTTAAGGTAGGTGGCTTGGTGTTTAAATTCCAACTGTTGTGCGTTTTTGTATACCGTTGTGCTACGAACCCATGTTGGGGTATCGTGTGGCTGAGGTCATGACTGTTTTGAATACCTAGAACTATAAAGGTAACTAAATGTGATAATAAACTATTGTTTGGGATCGCTGCTTGGATCTAGGACCACCCCTGGGGCGCGTTCCTCTGTTTAGCCATTTGGCCAGGATACCCGAGGGTATGCCATGTTTACTTTATGCATTACTTTTTCCTTGAGAGGAATTGTAAATAATTTCATGTTTAAATATTGTGCATGGCCCGGTTACTTTATAGCCTGAGGGTGTGGATATGTTATAGCCTGAGGGCGTGGATATTGTATACCCTGAGGGCGTGGTTACTTTATAGCCTGAGGGCATGGATATTTTATAGCCTGAGGGCATGGATATTTTATAGCCTGAGGGTGTGGAAATTTTATAACCTGAGGGCATGGATATGTTATAGCCAGAGGGCGTGGATATTGTATAGCCTGAGGGCATGATTACTTTATATGCCTGAGGGCGTGGTTACTATATTGGCCTGAGGGCATGGTTATATTATATTATCCTGAGGGCATGATTCTGATGAGCACGGAATGTTATTAAACTGAAAGGTTAAATGAATAATAAAAATGGCAATATAACTGGTAAAGTTAATTACTTTTGAGTACTGCTTAGTTTATTGCATTTTGTTGCGGCACACTGTTGTTGCATATTTTCACACAGTTGGGCATGGGCCTTTGGTGGGTGCCTACTGGGATTTATTTCTCACACCCTGTTTGGGTCATGTCTTCGGCCCAAATAGATTACGTTTCTGCAGGTGTTGACAGGGTCATGGGTCCCTATACAGGTACATGATTGTAGAAGAGGATTATGGGAGCATGTGTAAGAACCCGGATATTCATTCAGGTATGTTTTTCTTTTTTTCTGGAGTTTTTAAGAAAAATGATTTTTCTGGAAATTTTCAAAGTACACGCCGTGTACTTTCTGAGTACACACCGTGTACTCTGATCCGGCTTGAATCCGTGTGCTGGTCGTGCCTGGGCCACACACACAGTGTGTAGGGGTAACGTGGAGGCCTATTTGGGCGGAGTACGGAAAGGACCCAGTAAACGTCATGTACTCTAAAAGTACATGCCGTGTACTTTTCTTTTTTCACTAAATGAATCGGGGTTGTGTCCCATCGTGATTTTTATCTTCTTTTAGGTCACGTTCGCCCAAGTGCGACCCGTATGGCCGAATCTTCCCCGAGATCCCGCCTCGTCATCCGTTCTCCTATTCAAGCACGGTCGATTGCGTTGGAAGCGCAGCGGTGAGTTCTTCCTTCTACTTGAGCCTTGTTTCTTGATTCCTTCTTGTTTTCATGATATCATAGGTTGAGTGTTTTGTGCATTTTCTCAGATCTATGTCGTTCTAAGGGGAATCTGTCATCGTGGTTCACATATATCGATCTCCTAGGATCAAGGTAGGTGGTTTGTGCCTTTCCGTAGAAAGTTGATGAATATTTTGTAAAACTTCCAGCAATACCCTTGAACGGGGTATTGTGTGTTCCTGTTTTTCCCTTTTTGTATTGCCTGCTTTTCTTGATTGCTAGAGTAGATGTTTTGCCTGTGATTATGGTAGCTTTATTGTACCTTGAATTTTTGCTATGCTTGTTCTGCATGTTTGGTGTTTTTCCAATTTACATGCCTAGTTGTAGGATTGTGGACTGCTGCCTTGTTTTGCTGCAGAGCCTTAGTTAATAGCCAAGTAGTTTTTGAGGTTACTTGGATGATGTACATGTGCGCTGAGCATGTTTAGTTTCACTCAGGACTGTTAGAACCTAGAGTAGTAGACCAAAGGGAGAATTGACGGAAGGGCTTCTCTAGAGTGTCTTTTAATTACGATGCGAGACCAGAGGGAGAATTGACGTTGAGTGCTTCCTCAGAGAGTCTGTAGTTCCTCAACGTGGGCCATAGGGGGAATAGACGTTGAGTGCTTCCCCAGAGAGACTTTAGCACGATACGAGACTATAGGGGGAATTGACGGTGAGTGATTCCCCAGAGAGTCTATTATTTTCATAGCTGAACCAGAGGGGTGAGACTGCATGTTCCTCCTAGAGGGTTGCTGGTACTTATAGGTTGAACCATAGGGGTTAGGCTATGAGAGTTACCAAGAGGGTTACCTGTTTTCTTCTTGTTGTTGGTTGATTACTTGTGTACTTATTTGTTAGAACTATGGATTGAAGCTGCTTGTGATTTCCTATTTACTGCTTCTTGTTTTATTACTTGCCTTGTATTCATTGACTGTTAGGCACAAATCTTTGGGTGATTTACTACTGGGATTGTATCTCACACCCTGTTTGGGCCATGCTTTTAGGCCCAAGCAGACTATGTTGTTGTAGGTATAGATAAGGGTAAGCGCCCTTCTACTTCAGGATCTTGATTGTGCTAGAGATGGAGAGCATGGGACCGAGCCGGGGCTCGCGATGCTGAGGAGTTTATTTGGTTTTTCTTTTGCACTTGTTTTCAGTTGTATTCTAGCACGTTGTTGTGTTTGTTGTTTTCCATAGATACTTGTACCTGCTGCATCATTGTCATCATTGCTATATATATTCATTCTTTCTGTTGTTTGGTTTCTACTATTATGCATGTTGTTACTTCTTCCACTGTTGACTGTTGTTTTCCACTGTATACCTTACCGAATGAGGGCATAGTTTCCCCACCGACTCACCAAGGCCCTCGCTGCTAGTCGAAAGCCTCTGGCATTCGGGTAAACGCGCTTGAGGTCATGTGGTGAACCGGGTACGGGGCACCAGTGAAGGGGCTCCGGATTCAGGTCGTTACACCATGGGACCGAGCTTAGGCTCGCGATGCTTCCGGTTGTTTTGTTTTGTTCTGTTGTACATGAAATTTCTATTGTATCTTATTGTACTATTGTGTAACATGTTCTGGCTAATTTCTTAGAACTTGAGACATGTTGCATCATTATCTATATAACTGTTGGTTATCTTTTACTGCAGTTGTTTATTTTAAATGTGTATGGTTTATTGCTTCTGCTGTTGTTGTATGTTTTATTTAGTATTCCACTTTGCTACACATTGACAAATGAGGGCATAGTTTCCCCACTATCAGACCTGGGCCCTCACTGCTAGTCGGTAGCCTCTGGTGTTTGGGGAAATGTGCTTGATATCATGTGACCAACCGGGTTCGGGGCACCCGTTGAGTGGCACCCCGATCCGGGACGTTACATTAACTCAGCTTCATGAACAGTTATATCACATGCTCTACACACAAAGGCTTGACATTCTATTTCACCAAGAGGAGTTATCAGTTTCCAAACAAAAGGCATCATTTCCAGTTTTAAACATAGCAAGTCAACAGCACGAGAAGCAATGAAGGAATGTGATGCACCAGTATCAAAGAGCACTTGCACAAGTGTAGAATTCAAAATAATTGTACCTCTCACTGTAGATGGTTCAGCTTAATCATCGACCATCATCTACTCAGCTCTATACAATTGCTTCGTCGTTGCACTATTCTCCTTGTTTCCTTGCGGAGATTTCCCTGGTTGAAGAGTCATGGTATTTTGAGAATCACCATGGCTAGCTTTGTTATGTTGACGAGACTGATTCTGTTGTCCACGTCATGTCAAAGCATATGATGCTTGCGACGCCTGAGGGGTGTCACGTGCACCCAACCACGGTGCATTCCTACAATAGCATTGTAGATGCCCCATCTGCTTGCAATAGTGACAGGCTCTAGGTTGCACCGTACAATCTCGCCTTTTGTGGTCAAGTGAACCACATTGAAAACAACCTGCTTTTCTCTGGGGTCATGGAGGAAGGTTCACTGATCCCGCTGTCTGATAGTGATTTCCACTTTCACTGTAGAAATAGGTGTCTATTTCCCTCTTGTTCCCAGAGGTTGAGTTCCCATCATTTTCTGTAGGTATCATCATTCCTACTCCTATTGATCCTGAGATATCACGTTCAGCAACAGTCCCTCTGTTCACCATCTCTGTATAATCTGTAATACAGAGCACTGCAATCTTCGATCGAATCTCTTACCTTAGCCCCGATTCGAAGATGCGTGCCTTCAACGATGCACTTGCCACGACCTCTGGTGCAAAATGGACTAAATTCATGAATTTAGCCGCATACTTTGTGATAGAAAGAGTCTCTTGTTTCAAACTAAATAATTCCATCATTTTCTAGATCTTGAATGTGTGAGGACAGAATTGTTTGTTGAACAATTCTTCAAAATCCTCCCTAGTAAGGCATTCATCCAATTTAGCATGCATCGCTAAATCCCACCACTGACGTGCAAGATCCTCGATCATATACATCGCCAACTTTACTTTCAGCTCTACTAGTGTGTCTATGAAATCGAAGATATGATTCATCTTACTTAGCCACACCTCCGCCTTCTCATGTTCAGCATCACCCTGACTGTTCGGTGGATTCTGCTTCATGTACTGGATGGTATGATCCACATGCCTTGGTTCATTCCTCTGGTTCCCCGTATCCATAGCATGAAAAGCCTGGATAATACTCTGAACCAGCTCTTGGTTCACACGTGGTTCTGGTGCAACCACATTCTCTGGAGCCTCTTCGGGTTGGTTCTGAAGATGCCTACCGGGTGCCATTTTCGAAAACAACAACAAACTCCGCCAATCTCACTCTCTAGCAATTGATGGCTTAGCATTTCAAATTCTATCACATCATCTATCACAACATTGTTTTCAAAACAACCTTTTCCCCATGTTCAAACATTTTTGAAAACATTCCTCATGCCTTTTGAAAATCAACCCATTTTCAAAATACACCAAATACCCTGTTTTCAAAATCATTACTTGAAAACAATTTCTACATTTTTCAAAAAATTCACACCTTGCAGAAAATCCTTACTCATTCCTCACAATGAGATATGCAATCCTAGTGGGAAATCATTCCTCTACAATTCATGTCATGCTCATCTCATTGGCTAAACCCATGACAATGAGATTTCCCAACATTCTAGAAATGTATCCAAAACACTTATGTACCCAACACCCTCGTAACTTCAAGTTCAGCATAAACGGGTTAGCTACGTCCTTTTATGCTATACATTTCAAGTTCCGACAATCCTACTCCTGTCTAAGATTTCGACCCAAGGAATAGACAAGAATGAATTTCAACTCCAAAACCAAGAACATCAGTGACTACTTGTTAGGCAAGGACCGAACAAGTTGATACCATTTGTAATGACCTGCCAATTCTCATTGGCTTGAGAGTACAACAAGTCATTACTAGGCCTTAAGCGACATCCCCAAGATGCCAAAGGCTGGCAATAAATGCCAAAGGGTTTCAAATATAAGTTGGGGTACAATTTACCCTTTAAGAAATAACCCATAACCCAACCCAGCATAACCAAATATTCACTATATGATGCATGAACAAAATAACCAAATAATCTTTAGAACCATTTCACAAGATCTCTTTTTGGCATACCCAACCATTCCACAAACCCTAGAAACCAACCATGCATGCTACCTGGAAGAAGGAGAAAGCCCTAATCCTTATCCATCCCAACAATGATGGGGAGACTTTGATAGAGACCAGTTGTCCATCTGGAGGAAAGAATATTCTAATAAGGGGTTGAATAGTCTTTTGGGGGTGAGTTTGTTAAGTTGTTAGGGGAAAGGTTCTAGACCCCACTTGTGGGGCTGGAGAATAACTATATAAGCAGTACGTGGGGTGATAAGGGGAGAGGAAGGAAGAAAATAGTTGGGATTTTCGACCATATGGCTTGGGTAGCGGCCTGCGCGCTTGGGCGAGGAGCTTCTTCTCTCTCGAGGTGTATTTCTTCTTCTTCTATTGTACCTTGATGTAATTCTCTATTCTGCTTCATAAATATAGCAGTTGGTTCCTCGGGTTCTATCATTTGGTCTGACCTGCCGTCTTCCCAGCTCCTCTTCATCTTTAGCAGCAGGCACACTGCAGGGATGTTCGCTACCCACTACAGTTCCAGTGCGGGAGGCTTGAGGTTTTTCACACGCACAGCTGTTGTGCTCTGTCAGTCCGCTGGCACCCGACGCACCATAAACGAGAGGAGTCGTGAAAAACCAGTTGGCGATCAAAGGCATCCCGCACCCGACGCGACACTCTTTCACGGGGTTCCTCTCAATCGGTCGTGAAGGCACCTGCGGGTGTTCTCTTTCGCACAGGTAGCGTCCTCCTGTCAGACAACTTCTCTCTCAGTGTGTTGCTACTCTTCGGCTCGTCATCCACCACTGCTGACCTCAGGGACGCAGCAGCGGCCGCGACTTCGCACGACATGACACTCTCTTTCCCGGCGGTGCTTGCTCTTCTGATCGCACATGAGGTGAGCGTTCTAGGAGATCTGATCGCATAGGAGGGGAACACATCAGTTTCCAGCCTATCGCAAATCATGCAAAATTCTGCACAGCAGCAACAGTGCATTTTAACAGGAGGACGCCTACCGGCCTCGCGTAACCCTTGCATTTCCATTCTAACGGGGTGTGCAACCTCCATCTGAATCTTCACAGGGCTCGACTACTGCAAACGACTCGTCCAGGAGGTCCGCCTATCCCGTCGGTGTTCTCGGTTTTCACCGAAGAGCGAGGTACGACTGCTACGGAAGGGGGAGGACTCAGTTTTCTGTCACATAGGTAACGTCGCGGTGCAAGAAAAAAAAAGAGAAAAATAAATAAAATAATAAAAACCAAAAAAAAGGCGGCCCTATTTTCTTCTTCGAAAACTGAATAAAAACCAAAAGAAGGGGGTGGCTCGCGTTTCTACCTCGGGAGGGAAAAGAAGGAATATAAAAAGAACAGAGGAGGCATGTTGCGCCCAATTTTTGAAGCAGGAGGCGCGACACATGATGTTTCCATGGGAGGGGAAGGCCACTGGAATTTCTTTTGAAGGAGGGCAAACACTTCAGCTGGAGGTGTGTTTGGACATCACCGAACAACGTATGGGACAGGTGGAAGCTGTGTTGGAATACTTGACTTCATCGGTTGGGGTGATAGCCACGACGGTTGACACCATCAGGCAGCACCAACACTACTGGGAGCAAGAAGCACTAGATCATGTGGCATTCTGTAATTATTTCACTACAACCATCTGTCGCTGGGAGAAGCAACCGTTTTTGGATGACGAGCAGTTGGACATGGTCCCGGAGAAGCTACCAGTGTTCGATGGGAGGGATCTTAGGGGCTGGATCACACGAGAAGAATGGTTTTTCTCTATCCACTAGATTCCGGAGGAATCAAAGATTCTCCTTGCTTGGGTAGCTATGGCAGGAGTCGCGAATTACTGGTGTAACATGGTGTTGGAAGTCTACCCAGATGCGTCATAGTCCATGTTCAAAGACGAATTAATGGAGCGCTTTCATGAGACAGATTTTTAGAATCCTTTCGTAGAGCTGGATGATACCATTAGTGATGTACAACCACCAAATATCATAACCAAATCAGATTGGCCGCTTATCGGAGTCCAGCAAACAGGACTCCTAGACCAGACACCACCAACTTTGGAGTAAGCTTCGTCAAATTTGGGATTTGACACAATAGAGGAGCATGAGCAACTGCTTACTCAAGTGTCTGCATTGCTTGCGATGCATTCCACAGTGCTTGATGCAATTGCAGCACAAGGACGTAACAGGGCGGCTCTATTCAGACCGGCATCGACGGTGATATTTTCGTCTGCCTGTGGAGCGGGACATCTGACAGTTGGGGAACTATGCCATCGGGAGGCGCAGTCACTCCAAGGGGATGAGTTGGCCGTGAAGGGATGCTCCATGAGGGTGGCAACACATTTTCTCAACCACACAGATAATCTGGTGATTTTTGTGGGGACTATTGAAAGTTGCTGGAGGAAAATGGTGACTCATGAACCTTCTGTTGACAGACCTTCTACCGGCTGATCATCATCCGAGAATGACTATATGGGAAATTGCCTGGAAAGTAACTATACTCGAGTCGCATCACACACGAAGGTTCTACAGTGCTAGAATATCCATCTGGGAGATTTCTTGGTGTGCTCCTGGGGCACGGGCGCCTTATATGGGACAACAGCTGATTGGTCCTCAGTCGACGATATTGCTTGTTCCGACTCAACTCACCAGAGTAGGACACCGAATATGGAAGATTTCTTGGAGTACCTACGTGATCCACCACCTGTAGGACAAGGTGGTTTTTCAGGATGGTGGCAGTGATAGAGACCAGTTGTCCAGCTAGAGGAAAGAATATTCTAATAAGGGATTGAATGGTCTTTTCCGGGTGAGTTTGTTAAGTTGTTAGGGGGAAGGTTCTAGACCCCACTTTTGGGGCTAGAGAATAACTATATAAGCAGTACGTGGGGTGAGAAGGGGAGAGGAAGGAAGAAAATAGTTGGGAGTTTCGGCCATCTGGCTTGGGTAGTGGCATGCGGGCTTGGGCGAGGAGCTTCTGCTCTCTCGAGGTGTATTTCTTCTTCTTTTGTTGTACCTTGCTGTAATTCTATGTTCTGCTTCATAAATATAGCGGTTGGTTCCTCGGGTTCTATCAAACTTCTTACCCTTATCCAACCCAAATGCACATGAATTCTCGATGGGGGAGAGCCCTAACCCTTATCCATCCCAACACTAATGGGGGAGACTCCTAACCCTTATCTGTCTCGAATGCAATATGAATGTTTGAAGCAGGAGAGCCCAAACCCTTATCCATCCCAACACTGATGGGGGAGACCCCTAACCCTCATTCGTCCCACATACCCTTCAACACACACAACCATCATGTCAACTAACAAGTGTGTTCAACCAATTCAAACCATTTCAATAAAACTTCTTTTCTATTCAAAACCAATTCCATCAAAGACATTTCAATCTCAAACCATTTCAATAAAATGCCATTTTATTGAAAACCCATTTTTTCATCAAACCATTTACGATTTCAGAAAATCCATAATTTAAAATCATCATTTTAAATTCAAGAATCCAAATCACTTTGCACAACAATTCACCAAGATTTCACAATTTCAACAAAACCATAAATCATCACTAAAGAATATTTATTCCATGCTTTTCACAATCAAATCAATTCAAACAAACCAATTTGAAACTAAGCCAATCAATTCTAACATGATGAGTCGAGAGTGAAGCCACTTACCTCAAAGGTTTTGATGAAAACCACAACGGTCGAAGAGCGTTCAAGAAAACCAGGTTGCTTCTTCATGAACCCGCCTTAGATCTCTTATCCTAGCAAGATCAAGACCAAATCTCATCATATTTGGCATCCACACACTTAGATATACCCATAACAGATGTAAAACTAAGAAACTGAGAGAAGAGGAGAAGTAGATCTAAGAAAACGATCAAGAACGATGAAGAACAGTCACATACCTCAAGAATTCGGCTTTGATTCACCAAGAGAAGCCTTTGGATCGCCTCCGAAATGATGGGAGAGCCTTCTCTGACCTTAGGAGAAGCAAAATGCTCAGTTAGGGCCGCTTAGGAGGAAAAACAAGCCACTTAGAGGCAAAAACACGTGAGATCCACTTTTATAGGATCTCATTTATGTGGCCACACGGTTTGCCAGCACGGTTAGACCAACCGTGCGTTAGCCACTGCCTCAGCAGACACTCCATGCATGGTTTGGCTACACGGTTAGACAAACTGTGCACCGCCCGTACGGAAACTACTGCCTCCAAGACCAACTACGCACGGTTTTGCCGCACGGTTTAGAAAACCCGTGCGCCGCCCGTGCGACTTCCCCTTTGCCTCAAAACATCATTTCAAGTTCTCACGACTCTCTCATCATCTCACTTAACTTTAAAACCATTAAAAGCATCAAGAAAGGGTTACATACCATAAATTGGGGGTACTGCCGGAAGCTTTTGGAAAATGTCTATAAGATATAACCAGAAGGGTTTATGACGTCGAAGGTATCCAATATAATATATAAGATGCAAGGGTCCATTATGGATCAAAGTTGACATCAAATCATGGGATTATTGTTTTATTGAAAATATTCCATGTATCTATAAGTGTTTATGGGAGTTTCAACATTTTCTAGGTTATATATATTGATAACATACTAAAAATAGATATTACTCTTACAATTTGTTTAGTCTCCATGAATAACTTAGTAATAACCTATGCTCTAGGGAACAAGATCCAAAAAGATTGATATATAAGGTTTCTTGGACTAGTTCAAAGTACATATTTCGATATGGTATTGAAAAATATATGATAGAACAATCCACGAGAGTATTGTTACCAATATCAAAAGGTATAAATCTCACCAAAATAATGTATTTTAGACATGGTAGGAGACTGAGAAGATGAATAAAATTCATTACACATCAGTGGGTGAATTTATCATATAATTCATGCTATGTATTTTCTTTGATGCTCCCTATACATAAAACATTGTTGGAAAATATCAATCAAATCCAAGAGATTCGCACAAAGCATTAGTCAAAACTATCTATAAGTACTTGAAAAGTACAAGGGATGTGTTCATAGTATTTGGAGAACATGGAGATCTAGTTATCAAGTGGACACAAAAGTAGCCTTCAAACAGATCAATTTGATTTCGTATCACAGTTATTCAAAATAAATGAGAAAGATAATCATATTATAACAATTAGTAGCCAATTCTATAGAATTTGAGTATGTTGTGGCTTTTAATACAGCTAACAATGTTATATGAATGTGAAAAATTATCCCAGATCTTGATATTGTATAAACCTTGTGAAATATTGTCATAATATATATATTGTGATGATATTGGTAGTGGCACTTCCCAAGAAGTCCAGGTTATGACAAGGACAGAAGTATATGCTTATAAATTTTCATCCCATGATAGATTTTCTAAGGTAGTGAAGTTATAGTAAATAGAGTAGTATAACATGGAATAACCAATGACTAAATACATATCTTAGAAAAATCATGATTTTCATGTGAGATCTAATAACTTAGGAAAAGTAAGCATGTTGGCTCTAGTACAAGAATGATTATTGTAAGAGTGGGTTCCCTATTCCCACTTTTTGACTACCATATCATGCATATATTATGGTATATGAATAATTTATACATACCATGATAGTGTCGTTTTTTCTACATGTATTTTATATGATATTTTCCTTTAATTATATGTCATATCAAAAGATTATAGTAGTTTGAAACTATAATGAGAAACTCAAGATACCATAACAGTAATCTTAAACATAGATCTTACAGTCTAGATACATAAATCTAAAGGGAAATAGATGTTTTTCAACTATCAAATGTTGTGGAATCATAATAATTTAGACTTGTTTCTATAAAGTTCCTTCTTGGGGATCTCGAGTATAGGATATCATGTGAATTTGTTTACCGATAAGAACACAATATGTTTTGGATGTCATTAGATGTTTCTATCTATGAGAATGTGTATTAGTCTCTTAACATGAGATTATGACTAATGTATATCATTTAGCACATGAATTTACACATAATGAAAACTATAAAAAATTATATTTGTAATGAGGTTTCTTGTGTCAAGTGTCTCATTAGTAGTATGATATTCACCGAATGATCAAGAGATGATTTTTCACAATCGAGCATAAGAAGTAAATATCTCTAACCTTTATACTTGGATGGTAGTGCCTGGACTAAATCCATGGCCATGTTACATAAAGGAAAGTTGTTACAACCAAGAGGTTGCATGATTGGATTTATTAGCAGTAATCAAGAGGAGGTTTTCAGGTGAAAATAGCTAAGAAGAGGTTGTATGAAGAGAAAATAATCGCAATTCAGGACTAATGAAGGTTGGGTCGTACCATGAGATTGATGGAAGGATTGACAATCAATGAGGTTGAAGATGGTGGGATATCATTGGTAGATTTTCTTACAATGGTAAACAATGTTTTTTTATTGAAGATCTGTGAAGGATGGTGATAAGGACTTATGTTGATGAATGATGTTTACAATGAAGATAGGGAAAATATTGAAGACTGTGTGTGGAGTACACATGAAATATGAGAGGGTTTAATGATGATTAGAAGTCCAGTGATGAATTGTCAAGTTGTGAGTATGTGATTCATCCATAAGTTGGGATTATTCTAGAAGTATGGATAATGGAAATGTTTACTAGTGTTTGAAAAATTTAGGGTATGAAAAATTGAATGACTTTCTAGTTTGGAAAAAACTGAAGTTGGAGGAAGTCTCTAAAAATTATAGAATTTACCAAGTTAACATAGTGAACCATAAAGTTCAAGTCGCAGTTCTTCTTCATAAGAGTTTTGAAAGCGGTGTAAAAATAGAGAACGCTACAATTGTGAAGGTTGCGTCCTGAAGCACAACTTCATAATAATGATTCACGTTGTGACTAAAGGCACTGCACCATGAAGGGAGTTTGAGCCGATAACAATAAATCTGTTTACTAGAGTACCGCACTATGAAATTTAATGACGTGCTCTGAGGAAATCTATGTGATTTTCAGTTATTCTCAAAAGAAAGTGTTGATGTAGTGACAGAGAATATTGTACCTCAAAGAAGTCTTGAGAAGATTTGAGTGTTTCTGTAGAAAGGAAAAGTTGAATCAAGTGCATTTGTCGAGTCGCATAACTCACATCTCTCAAACCATTTTGTAATTCCATAGAAACAAGTGGATGTTGAGTGGTTGAAATTGAGAAAAATTATGGTCTAGAAAGCAATTCTGCAACAAGGGTTGAGTGAATGGTTCAGTAGGAATGGGAGACCTTTCTATCTGAAATTGTTTAAGGATTTTTATCTGAATGATGAGTTCGAAGCTAGTGAGAAGAAGGATTTCATCTAAACCTTAATTAATGGAGAAGAACTGGTGTTCTATTGGAAGTAGTGGGAAAATGCATAGGGGTTCCACACGAAGGCGAGTTCAAGGATTTCCAATGCTACTATCCCATTAGCCATTTGATTTTTGAGTTTGAGAAAGCTCTTGAGGAGATGACTGGAGATGGAAACCGAAAGAGGCCAAATACCACAGAATTGAATGGAAAATTTAGACTGATGATAAAGTTCATTCAATATCTGATCTACCCAAGGAAATGTGATTTTAGTATCCTAAGGAACCATGATGTATTGTTTCTATGTCTGTTGATGGACGGAGTTAATAAGAAAACGTGGGTTGGGAAAGATGGGAGGTACTGTTGGACAATAGGGGCTACTGTTGGGGATTCTGTTGTAACTACTAGGGGTACTCATGGGGAATATGCTGGGAATACTCTAACTAATTCCTAGTGGGGACCAGTTTGTTATTCCATGGGGGAATATGTTGGAGGGTCCCCACAGGCAGTTGGCTAAGGAAAACCAACCTGTGGTCCTCAGCATTCTGTTTGAGTGGAGTCTATTAGTGTGGTGGTGGTCCCAGCTATTTGTTAGATTTTTGAGTCTGTTAGCCAGCTATAATAGTTTCCCCATAATATCCTATAAATAGTACAGGGGTGTAGTTTCCAGGGGGAGGGAAAAGTCTGGGAATTTCGGCCACAAGGCTTAGACTAGGAGGGATCACAGATTCTCCTGGGTGAATTCTGCGATAAGTGTCAGTTCATTTTTCTGTACTACCCTACCCATTCTGATTTATATTACAATGTGTCTGTTCATTTTGTTGAATATGTCAGTTCATTTTTTTGTACTACCCTACCCATTCTGCTTTATATTACAAAGTGCCCTTCCTTTGTCCTCTATTCTTTTCAAATTGGTTCAACCTATTGTCCCTTTCATTTTTTCTCCTGTCATGGACACCCGCCAAGCCCGCCAGGACAATCTCGAACAGAGGATGGACAATCTAGAATCCTCCTTTTCCGCACAGGAAACATCTCTGGCAGCAAACCATACAGAGCAGGTCGAGTTCCAGAACTCTGTGGCATCCGACTTAGCGGCCCTCCACCACCTCATCAATTCCATGGCTCGCTGCCCAGAGAGAGCACCATTTCTTGCCGAGGACCACCCACCCTCTTCTTCACATATGTCCGCCTTCCACGCTGTCATTTTCAATGCTTCTTAAAACTCCACTTGGGCGCCTACCGTTGTCGCGGGAATGACCGCTCATATGGAAAACAACGCGCCACCACTGCCAGAACGCGGGTGTCACAACTCTGTTAGGGGGGGTCTACGGGTATTGTGTCACTTGAGGCGACCGTGGCTTGGATACATGTTATGTCTGCAACGTTGTTCCTAGTGCTTGACACTCCAAAGGGGTTTGATGAACCTAATCAAAAAACTACTGGACTTCAACCAGTTCCTACGGACATGGGACAGCCTAACGCAGACAGGGTCACTTCTCTCTTTCTGACTACTGTTATTGCGCGTGCTGTTGGATGGAGCTCACCTGCAAGACCTCTAGCCTTTCAACTGGTGTATTTCCCTACAGTTCCTCCATCTAGACTTGTTGCTGCTTTGGCACTAAACCAGGAACAACATGGGGCACTTGTACTGAAAACCATCCCCCATCACTACGGTTCCATGATACCTAGGGGGTCGCACCATCTGACAACCATGATACGGCATGCCAACGAACTGACAACAATGGACGTCAAGCAAGCCGGGAGGAGCATATGGCAGATTTATTGGCATGACTCCATAGGCACACCTTCTCACCATTTGCGGTTCCATGTAGCAGGTTTGGTCTGGGAAATTGCTTGGCATGCTGGGCCTGTCACTTTTGAGGGTCACATCCACCACCTTGAGGACAAGGTGATTTCTAAAGAGGGTGGCAGTGATAAGATAACATGGGCTTGAAAAGATTGGAGGTACTGGTGGACAATAGGGGCTTTTGTTGGGGATTTTGTTGTAACTGCTGGGGGGATCCATGGGGAATATGTTGGGAATACTCTAACTAATTCCTAGTGGGGACCAGTTTGTTATTCCCTGGGGGAATATGCTGGAGGGTCACCACAGGCAGTTGGTTGTGAAAAACCATCCTGTGATCCCCAACATTCTGTTTGAGTGGAGTCTGTTAGTGTGGTGGTGGTCCCAGCCATTTGTTATCTTTTTTAGTCTGTTTGCCAGTTGTAATAGTTTCCCCATAATATCCTATAAATAGTAAAGAGGTGTAGTTTCCTAAAGAAAGTCTGGGTATTTCATCCACAGGGCTTGGACTATGAGGGATCACGGATTCCCCTGGTGAATTTTTCTTTAAGTTTCAGTTCATTTTGTTGTACTACCCTACCCATTCTGTTTTATATTACAAAGTGTTAGTTCATTTTGATGTAAGTGTTAGTTCATTTTGTTGTACTACCCTACCCATTCTACTTTATATTAAAAAGTGTCCTTCCCCTATCCTGTGTTCTTATCCGGAGTCCAAATAAATATACCTAGATACTTGATGAAGTATATGGAAGAGGTTCAAAAGCCCTCCTCGAGGTTCAACTCTCTCCCTTGCCTGAAATTTATTTCTGCTTGAGTACATGTCAAAATCTTCATGTGGGATGTGTTTAAATTAGACTATTTTCAAAAGAATTTGATTTAATTACAACCCTTGGAGAAAGACATGGGTGGCTGATAATGAAAATTTTATGAAAAATATAATCCTTTCAAGAATCAGTTGAGGCCTAAGGACAAATCTTATCCAGGTCTTGAACCCGATGAGATTGTAGAATGTTATTCTAAGGAAGAGTACATATAAGTTCAGACTACAAAAGATGTAAGAGAATCTGAGGAACAGTAAATGGATGTTCAAAGTGATGACACAGTAAGAATACAAGAAGTGAGGCTTCCTGAGGAAGATAGGAATTTTACTCTTGAGCTAGTAGTTGCACAAAGACTTGCAGCCCAAAATGTTTCTTATGGGCCTCTTGTGTTGGATTGGTGTAGCCCGATCCAGTTGAGCCAAATGCTTGTGGCCCATACTGCGCACCAGCCCACAACTTTTGGACTTCCAACCGGTAGCCACTGTAGCACTTTTGACTTGGGTGGCCGCTGTTCACTGTAGCGGTGTGGACTTCTTATGCAGTTGGTGGAATAGTGGATCGTCTTCTCTATTCGTAGTCCATTTCAGGCTAGGGTTTCTATGTGAGAAAACTCTAAGATAAACTCCTATAAATTGTGCTCTTGATTTTAGTGAAGTCATTATGCCTCTTCGTGGACGTAGGGATTATTCCCAAACCACGTAAATTCATGTGTTCTCATTCCTTTTTTTCTTTTACTCTTCTTTGAATCATTGTTTTTTCGCTGCGGCTCCTGACGTTTCTGCATCATCCTGAAACCCCTAAATCTCTACCTTCAGTTGAATAAGAGTTTGATTTTCATGCTAAAGAAACTGAGCAGTAAATGATAGGCCATGAAGAAACAATAGTTTATGAATCAGATAAATATGACTTTGAAGAGGAGTTCACTCCTTCAGTTTAAGGAAATGAAGACAGTGAAGAAGAGGATGAGTATAGTGAAGAAGTTGTTCCTTCTGTAGATAAAAGTGAGAAATTATCTCCTCCAGTGCTTAAGAGAGGGGGAGAACACTTGTTTTATACTCCACTTTCTAAGGAGGAGAAGTCCCCTAGATCGTTGATTGGTATTGACTACTTTGACTTTGATGACAATGATGATCATGATGGAGGCAGTCCACCAAAGCATGGTGGACTTACCATTTCGGTTGTACCAACTCTTTTTGAAGGATCCTTAGTGGATTAGATTGATCTGTAGAATAGGATTGAGGTGCATAAACAGGATTATTAGCATAGCCTGTACAGCTGGCAGAATATTCTAGAAGAGCTTTGTACTGGAAGAAGTCATAAAGGAAGGGCTGGCGAATAGGGGGCAGAGAGGAATAGTTCTATTAGTTGGCCATTATGGCTTGAGTCAGTGAAGTTGGGCTTCTCTAGAGTTCTTCTTCTTTCTTCTTCTTCCTGGTTTTCTTCCATCTTCTCCTACTCATCTCCACTGTAATTCTGCTCCACTTTTATACAAGTTCGTCTATTAGTATTTTTTGGTGTGGTGCCTATCATTTGGTCTGGCTTGCCCTACCGCCCATTTCTGTTGCTCCATAGCACTTCTTCAGGCAGAGGGGAGCACAGCGGAAACATGCACCCATCACTCGGCTTTCATTTGTCAAACTCTCACACCTGAAGGTCCCACACAATTGGCGATGCTTCCATTCACGGCTGGAATGCACCGTTCGGTTTCGCATACCATCGGTTTGCTTTGGTGCGCACACAAGGACGACGTTCTGATCCTCTGCCGCAGAATCCGTTTTTTTCTTCATCGTCAGTACATCAGATCAACCACGCGAGGCATGTTTATGCTCTGAGGGAACTCTCCCGACCTCGACGATTATAGGTCGCGACAATGGGATGAGCCGCACTCTGCCTACTTTGTTTGGCGGTGACATGCACGACTCGAAGCAGCACTGCTCTTCGCCTGCTTCCTTTGGCGTCGCGCTTGGCTCGGTCATTTTGTTCGACGGAGCCTAACGAACCACCTATGGTTATCAACCTACAGCGGCTTGTGCTACCAGTTTGCAACGCAAGGTGTCACGCACGGGCATACACAGAGGAGCGCATTTTCTTTTTTCTCAAGAAGAGGCGGACTGTAGATTTTTTTTCCCGCAGGTAAGTAGCGCTACCAAAAAAAAGAAAGTGTAAAAAAGTGGGAGGAGACCTGGGGTGGCCCGTTTTTTTCTGCCCTAGGAGGGAATAGCAGGAAAGAAAAAAAGGAAAAATAAAAAAATAACAGAAAAGGATGACTCTCAACTGCTACACATGCAGTCCGACCAAACGACATGGGAGGAGAAATTAGACCGGCACTGGAACGAGGAGGATGAATTTTAGAAAATGATGATTCAATGGTTGAGTTGCCGTGAGGACCTGCACCAGCCGATAGAAGAGTTTTCTCTACCATAATTGTCGTAACGTTTGCCAGAGAATGTGTCATAGAATCACTCAGCAACACTTCATTCAGCACCCACTACAGAGGCACTCAACTCGTGTTCACCGGTGGTGCATCCGCTACAATTTTTGACCGTGCAACAAGCAGTGCACTCCATCTCTGTGCAGTCTGCTACCAGCGATAACGCTGGTGGACTGGGAATGCTGGGGGCAGACATTCATCGGGATACAATTTTTCCGACCCCTATTACTAGAAATGTTCAAACTTCAACTTTGGGTGGAGTGGAGGCGAAACAGTTTGAGTTGGGAGTGTTGTCCAACCTTTCATCAACGGGGGCAACTGGGGGATTGCGTCATTGGGAGGCATCGACACAGAAGGGTGACATGTTGGCCATCGGCCCACTTGCATTACAGATTGTCAGCAAGGGCTAGCTGGACACAGTTTTACAGCCGGTAGCACCTAGTGGTGTCACGGTGTCAGACTGCACGATGGGGAAGACCACACATTCGCTTCGCCAAACACCGGCTGCACCATCAATGAAGTAGCACCTGTCAATCCCTCAACCTCCTTAAGAACCAAAAATAATTCTGGTTGAGATCATTGGGACCCGCTGGCAGCACATGAAAAATCACAACCCCTCATACCGAAAGCAGTAATATCACAAACTGCTGACAACTCGGCTATAGGCTGATCATCTATTGGGATGGACTATATGGAAGTTTTCCTGGAAAGTGGCTATGTTCAGGTAGCAGCACACTCGACGGGCCCACCGTGCTGGACGATCAATCTGGGAGATTTTCTGGGGAATAAGTAACGTCCGGGTGCGTTGCCAACAGGTCTTGCAAGCCCATGGCGTATGGAGGGTCATTTGGTTAATTTCTTGGCATGACTTTTGTCTTCAATTACATGGAGCACGGTTGGTTTGGGAGATTTCTTGGCATGCCAGCAGGATCCACCACCTTGAAGACAAGGTGGTTTTTCGAGACGGTGGCAGTGATAGATATCGGGTATGTAGTACATAAACAGGCTTATTAGCACAGCCTGTACAACTGACAGAATATTCTAGAAAAGGCTTGTACAACTGGAAGAAGTTATAAATAAAGAGGGGCTGGAGAATAGGGGGCAGAGAGGAATAGTTTTGTTAGTCGGCCATTGTGGCTTGGGTCAGTGATGTTGGGCTTCTCTAAAGTTATTCTTCTTTCTTCTTCTTCCTAGTTTTCTTCCATCCTCTCATCTCCACTGTAATTCAGCTGTAATTCTGTTCCACTTTTATACAAGTTCGTCTGTTAGTTTTTTTTGGTGCGGTACCTATCAGGTTCCTTCTCCTAAATCTGTCAAGTCTGAAGAAGCACAGGAAATAGATCGAAATGTGGACCAGGTTCTAGATGACATGTTTGGACCAACTCCTCTAAATCTAGATGATGTTCTAGAATCTAGATCTGCGCCCAATGGTTTTGTTTGAGCCTAGGAGGGGTGGACTAGTGTTTGACTCTTTTGTGCCGAATGAAGTTGGTGAATCAGAACCAAGTGGAACATCACCTTTTGCTTCTAATTCTTCATTTTATGTTACTCAATATGGATTGAATGAGTTCAAGGTCAATCTGTTGAAAATTTTAATGAATTTGTTTCTGAAATTTGGAACTAGCTTTGATTCTAACAAAGAAGGGTTGTCTATTGTTGTTTCATCCATTTTCCAGCACATCCAAACAAGGTTGTTTTGCAGGATGGATCTAATAGAGAAATAGATTCAATGTTTGAATGAACAAATGGGATTTCTCCAATCATATTTTCAGGATCTGATGAGGGATCAAGCTCATAGGGACCTTAGTTTACTTTCACATGCCTATACTTCTAGAGCACCTCCTCCTGTTATCTCTTTTACATCTACACCTCCTCATGCCGAATCTATTGATGAAGCTTTGACAAGGAAGATTATAAGTGGTGAGCATAAATCTATGCTAAGTGCTTTTACCAAAACACTGAGAGATGATGCTTTCTACCTTTTCAACCTAGAATGATAAAATTCTTTAGTTAGTAAAGGCTGATGCTAAAATGATTGGCAAGGATAGAAAAACCATCAAAAAGGCCATTAGGTTCTACTTGTCAAGGATATTGACTAAGGATGACCAAAAGTCCTTATTTAATAGTTTGTCCAGTGATCTCAAAATGCCTCTTGTGACCAGAGCTTTCAAAACTCAAGTGGATCAGTTGAAGGTTCTAGTACCTCTATTGGAGATCTTTATGAAGGAAAAGAAGTAATTCTTTAAAATTATAGATCTTAGCTCTCATGTCTTGAGTGACTTCACCAGGATGATGGAATAATATATGTATGTGGCCATTCCTATCAAACCTCTTACAAAGAAAGCCTTCAACTTCAGTTGCTCCAGCACCTACCCCTGCAGCATCTACCTCAACACCTTTCGACTATACACCTGCTCAGGCTGTATAGTATCTCAAAGCTGTGAGAGAGGCTGATTCTGATTCTGATTCTGATAAGAGTTTCTGATATGGAATCATTGTATATTTGATTTAAACTTTTTGAATGAATATTTAATGTTCTATTCTCTCTCAAATTTTGTCTTGAATGATTTACACGGTAATTTTTTTCAATATATATTCATTACATTATTTCTCTTAATTCATTTCAATATATATATTCTCTATTTTCTCTAATCATATTTTATATCTTTTTTATAATCCCAAAAGGGGAGAAAAATGTTATGGATGTAAATGATATGATGTTCTACCTATTAACATATCACCTTGTACTTAAAAGAAAATTGATTTCTGTTTTATGTATTTTTGTATATTTTTGTGTATTTTTGTGTAGTTTTGTGTAATTCTGTTTTAATTAGAAAGTTTTCTTGTCATTATTTTTATCATAAAAAATGATCTCAAATCATGTTTATTATAATTCTAATAAGTTTTTTGTTTTATGAGTGCACTCTTTTTGATGAAAAATATGCTAAGGGTTGGATTGATCATGCACTACACTGGATCGACCATGAACAAGAGATGGAACACTTAGAAAAAAATTCAATGGACTCACTCAACCACATGTATAGTGAATCCATGTGCACTGCAATGGACTGGCCACATGTGCATCGGATCGACAGCATGAAGTATTTAACAATCAACCATGAGGAAGAAAATCGAGATTTTTCTAAGTGCTAAAGCGACTTAATAAAGGAAAACAATCAACTATGGCTATAGACTGACTATGGATGAAAATTCGGCGAAGTCGCAGAGCTTCCACATGTTGACTTCAAGCTATCGCACGTTGAAGTCAGGTGACTACACGATGAAGCTACCGCTGTAACGACCCGACTCTTTGGTAAAGGTATGGATCATTGGTTTTGCTTTCAAATCATTCCTTTAAGCTTGTGTAATGTGGGTAACATCCTAAGGAAGGTCCGAGGAGTGTCCGGGGTTGGTTCGGAGCCCGGGAGTTTAAGAAATGGACTTGCAGACAAGGGCGCACGGCCTGCGCACGGCTTGCTCATGAGTTGGGTAAATCGTGCGGCCTTTGGTCTGGAAGTAGGGTGGTGTACACGGTTTGCACACGGTTTGGATAAACCGTGCCCCTAAACTGTGCAACCCTTTTTCTAAAGGCAGATGGATGCGCACGGTTTGCGCACGGTTTGGTAAACCGTGCGCCTAAACCGTGCGACCCTCTTCGGGGTAAATTTACAGTTTTTCCCTTAAATATCTATTTAAGTCTAAACCCTTTTCTTTCTTCTTCCTATGGACTTAACTAGAGGAGAAGGCTCTTTGAGCTCCCAAACCCTCTTCTCACTCAATCTCTTGTGGTTTCTTCCCCCAGTGTTTGTTCCTTGATCCGATGGAAGCATTGGAAGGGCCAAGGTAAGGCTTACCTCACGCACCCCTTCCTCCTCGGCAAATCTTGCCTTCTGACTTATTATTTTGATGCAGGCTCATATGCCCTATTTTCAGGGCATTGGACTGGAACTCAGATCTCTTCCAATCTACTATGAATCTGAGGTCGATATCGAGCGAGCCTACTCCTACAGCTCTAAGGTAGGTGGTCATGTGTTCTCCTTTTGGGTTTTCGCCATTTTGAGTATTTATCCTTATGTCGGGTTTTGTCTCTTTTCCAAACCCTGTATTTTATAATGACTGATTCATATCTAAATGACTTGTGTGGTATAAGAGTGATGAATCCAACCTTGTTAGGGTGTTGGGATTTGTTATGGACTGGGAGTGGTTAGCCATAGGTGTTATGCCTTGTGAATTGGCCCCTTTTTACCTTTGAACCTCAATGAGATGTCTTGAAAGGGAATTAGCCATGTTAGGCAAATGAAATGACTTGGTTAGAGGTTGGATAGGATAAAAGAGCCTGAACCACTTTAACGAATTGAAATGTTTGCATGCCATGCTTTGCTTATGTAATATTATAAGATGGATATGCCTCACTTTGCTAATGTGATATGATATAAGATGGTTTTCCTTATATAATGTGATGTGAATGGTTATCCTTTGATGTGTTAACATGCTTGTGATAGCCCGTGTGTGGGAGGAGGCATTCTTACCCGTGCGAGATGAATTTTCCTATGTTGGGCGGGAGGCATTTATACCTCGTGCCTATATAACCTTATGGGTGGGAGGCATTTCTACCCCACGCCAACTACAGTGATTGAGGACGAGAGGCATTTATACCTCGTGCCTATATAACCTTACGGGTGGGAGGCATTTCTACCCCACGCCAGCTACAGTACTTGTGGACGAGAGGCATTCATACCTCAGGCCAGAGATGATTATTACAGATGTAAGAAGCATGGATGAGAGGCATGTTAACCTCGTGCCAGTGATAACCTATACCTATGTACTTATACCTCTAGTGATCGTTCAGTTTACCAGCCATGAGCTGAAGCAGGTAGACCCGCCAGGTGTCCTTCCGGAACCTGAGCGGGAGGGTTGTTTATTAACATTGTTTTACTTACTTGTATTATATTTCTCATTGTTTCATGCGAACACCTTTTTGGATTACGCGTAGACATCGTTGGTGGTGTCCTACTAAGACTTGTCTCACACCCTACATGGGCGGCCTCCTTGTCACCCGTATAGACTTCACTGCTGCGGGTACTAGTAGGGGCAAAGGCCCAGCTTCAGGTTGTTGATACCTGTATGTTCTAGCTGGAGATCCAGAGCAGAGGATCGAGCTTGACTAAAGATTCTCGTGGACTACTTGTGTTCTTTTTGTATTATTGCATAGCATGCTTGTCTTCTATTTCCATTGTACAAGCATGCCATGCATCCGTTTTGTATCAGACACTTCTTGTGTAGATTTTTTATATCTATCAGGGTTTTCCTTACTCATGTTGTTTGGTTGTATGTTCCCCATTTTCTACTGTTTATCCATTGGTTGTGTTTCCGCTATTTCTATCACTTGGTGCTATTCAGCCGCGTACTCTGACATGGGGGTACAGTCTCCCCACTGACATACCATTACACCCCCGCTGCTAGTCGGCAGCCCCTGGCCTATGGGGAGACAAGCCAGGGGTCATGTGGCCAACCGGGCTCAGGGCTCGGGTTGAGGGGCAGCCGGGTCCGGAACGTCACAAAGTGGTATCAGAGGTTTCTTTCTTTCTTTCTATAATATTTGGCGATGACAGACTTGGATACTGGGAATGCATAGGGACTTATCCATGAGCCATGCTTGGGCGTCGTGAATCCATGTACGGGGGAAAGACCAAGTTGCCTATTTTATGTTGTTAATGATTTTGCTATTTACTGTTGATACGGTTTCACTATTGGGTGCTTCACATGTCTTGTGATGTTATTGAGATTTGCAATGTTGGAATTTTGATTTCAGGGTTCGACCCGATGAAATGCGGGTTATGCATTAGAGCATGCATCACGATAAGCACAATATGATTAGGCCATGCATATTCCCATGCCACGTTTAAATTTTCAACGAGCATTGCCTTTTGTTTATTTCCATGCCTTGATAATATGTGTTCAACTATGCTAACCTTTCGTGCATGTTGTGAATTGAGGAATGATGTGGTTTTAATGGGTGTCACTCTTTGGTTCATAAGGTGTGTGGGCCCTTATGGATCGGAAAATGACATTCAAACTAAACCAATATTTTGCTTAAAAGAAAATTTAAATTCTTGATTAGTGATAGTAAGTGATAAATGACATCCGAGTGTGTGTCATCTTTCAATTCATGAGGAGTATGGGCCCTTATGGGCTGGAAAATGCCATATCATCGGATTAAGTAAAATGGGAAAAGTTGCAGGCCTTACTAAGAATTCCTATGGGTGTGGATAGGTGATCTTAAGGGTAGGAAGGCTTGGTATTTGTCCTAGCTTCTAGAGTTCAGCCTTTAATTTTGGTTGGTTCCTTCTTTTGAGATGTTCGTTTGGCATTGTAGCACTATGCCTCTGAGACGTCCTCGAGTCACGCGTGCTGAAGGCGGCGACGATCACGTTCCTGAGGTGGCGGGCCCTGAGCCGCCAGTTGATCTTCCTGTCGAGCCACCTGTGGCTCCTCTTGCTATTCCTAAGATGGGCGTTGATGCCCAGTTTTGTGAGAGCTTCTTGCGTATGACGCAATTTATGCAAGGTGGAGTGCGACCTGCCCCGAGTATGGCAAAGTTGACCCGCGAGTTTCAGTTGCAACATCCTCTTACCTTTACGGGAGATGGCAGACCACTTGTTGCGGAGTCCTGGTTGAAATCTATTCTGACCATCTTCGAGCACCTTGAGACGACTCCAGAGCAGAGGGTCAAGCTCGCAGATTATATGTTATGTGGTTCATCCAGGAGGTGGTGGGATGTCATCACCCAGTCGGGACAGCAGAGGGATATGATCTGGACTGATTTCCAAACCATCTTCTATGATTACTTCTTTCCCCATACTTTGAGGGCTGACAGAGCTAGGGAGTTTATGAATCTACAGCAAGGGACCATGACAGTCATGGAGTATTCATCCCGTTTCACTGAGTTACAGCGTTTTTCTCCTACACTAGCTGCTGATGATCTCACGACCATTAGGCGTTTTGAGGATGGGATGTGTTACGCCATCCGGTTGTAGGTTAACGTGTTCAGGTTGATGACCATTTCAGAGATTTTCAATCAGGCGCTGATCACAGAGAGGAACTTGAGAGAAGCGGACAGTGTGAACCAGGGTGGTTCGGCACCGAAGGGTTCGAGTGGATCTGCTTCTGGGAAGAAGTGGCGTTTTGAGGACTCTCGCGGTGTTAGTGGTGGTCAGACCCTTTTCTGAGGTGGTACTCCTATCTGTCACCAATGTGGGGTGCCAGGACATATGAAGAGGCAGTGTACGTGAAACCCAGTGGAGTGCAGAGGTAGTGGTAGGTTGGGTCATCTCCACCGGTTCTGCAGGACTTTTCCCCCAGGGTCCAATGAGTAGGGATATTTACCTACTCCACGATCTGGCGTTGGATCGGCAAGATCACGTCAGTCAGGTTGCTATAATACCGTCGGTCGATCAGGTCGTGGCGGCAGTCGAGGTAGAGGTAATCGGGCGTATGACTCTCAGTGCCAACAGGATAGGTATGCTCAGGGTAGCCAGGCTGTGACTCAGGGCTGTGGTGTTGGCCAGTTGTATGTAGTCGAGCCTACGCCGTAGGAGCAGTACGCCGGACCATCTACTATACGAGGTACGATTCTAGTTGCCTCTACATTAGTATCTTCTTTGTTTGACACAGGGGTTTCTCACTATTTTATATCGGAGGCGATTATCAGAAGTTTGGGCCTCGACGTTGAGTCATATCATGGTATGATCACATTAGATACCCATTGGGTATCCGTTCAGAGGGCGTTCTTCGTTGTCAGAATTGTCCCCTCGAGGTGGGCGGTTACCTTTTCGTGTGGAACCTGTATGTTCTGGATATGACAGGTTTTGATGTAATAATTGGGATAGACTGGTTAGTTCCCTATAGAGCTCGGATTGACTGTTATCGTCGGAGGGTGGCGTTTACATCACCAGAGGGTGACACACATATTCACAAGGGAGAATGGGATCTTAGTGCGACACGAGTAGGACCGGAACACCAGAGTTTAGGTGGTGTCATGGCACATGTTTCCAGTCTTTATCTCGATGACCAAGGGTTACCACCCTCTGCTTATCCTCCCATGGTGGAGCTTTTCAGTGATGTCTTTCCTGATGATTCCTCTGGTCTACCTCCGTTGCAAGAGGTGGAGTTTACTATTGATCTTGTACCAGGAGCAGCACCAGTGACCATTCCTCCTTATCGGATGGCACCTAAGGAACCTCTGGAGCTCAAGAGTCAGCTGGAGGACCTAGAAGAAAAAGGCTTTGTACATCCCAGTACTTCTCCTTGGGGATCACCGGTTCTCTTTTCCAAGATGGCAGATGGTACCCTTCGCCTTTGCGTGGATTATCGTAAGTTAAATCAACTGACTATTGAGAATCGGTATCCTTTACCCCGAATTGACGACCTTTTCGATCAGCTCCGAGGAGCGAAGGTGTTTTTAAAGATAGATTTGAGGTTGGGTTATCACCAAGTGCGTGTTAGGACTTCGGACATACATCGCAAGGCGTTCCAGAGCAGGTATGGTCTCTATGAGTACCTAGTCATGTCGTTTGGGCTTACGAATGCACCTGCAATGTTTATGGCTCTTATGAATCATATGTTTCACCCGTACCTTTATTCTTTTGTGGTTGTATTTGTGGACGATATCTTAGTCTATTCATGCTCGAGACACGACCATGTAACCCATCTTGAGATCGTGTTGAATACACTAAGAGAGCATCAGCTTTATGATAAGCTTAGTAAATGCCACTTTTGGATAGACAAGGTTCACTTCCTGGGTCACATTATTTCTGAGTCTGGAGTTGCAATTGACCCTGAGAAGGTGAGTGCTGTAATTTTCTGGGAGCATCCCAAGAACGTCTTTGATATCTGGAGTTTCTTGGGGCTTTTTGGATATTATAGGTGGTTCATTTAGGACTTTTCACGCCTAGAAGAACCGGCTATAGTTTGACCAAAAAGGGGGTGAGATTCTATTAGTCAAAACCTTGTGAAGTAGCTTTTCAGGAACTGAAGGGAAGACTAACTTTAGCATCGATACTGATCTTGCCGGAGCCAGGCAAAGCTTATACGGTCTTTTGTGACGCATCAGGTATCGGGCTTGGAGCTGTCTTGATGCAAGACGAGCGATTCGTTGCATATGGTTCTCGTTAGTTAAAGCTTCATGAACAGAATTATCCGACGCACGACCTCGAGCTCGTGGCGGTTGTACATGCCTTACACTGTTGGATACACTACTTTTTGGGAGAGCGTTTTGTGGTTTTCACTGACCACAAAAGCCTCAAATATATCTTCACTCAGCGGGATCTAAATCTCAGGCAACGTAGGTGGGTCGAGTACCTGCAATCCTTTGATTTTGAACTGGCCTACACTCTTGGGAAAGGAAATTCAGTAGCCGATGCGCTGAGTCGGAAAACCCAGTCACAAGTGGTTTGGGAATCTAATAAGTAGTGGAAGCTGATGGCCCTATTTTCGGAGATGCACGTTGAGGTTTAGGAGGGTCAGGATCAGACCATTCATTCCGCCTTAACGGTGACATCTACTCTTTTGGAACGGATCAGGGCTAGATAATTATGAGATCCAGAAGGCCTTGTTCTACTAGAAAGTGTCGCTGATGATGCCTCTACAGATTGGACCATGGATGGAGGTGATACCTTATTGTTCTGTGGGCGTGTATGGGTCCCAGGAGACATCAGAGAGGAGCATATGAGGGATTTCCATGCCTCAGCATGGGCAGTTCACCCGGGCATCACCAAAATGTATCGTGATTTGCGACGACAGTACTGGTGGCCTAGAATGAAACGGGAGATAGCCGATTTCATTACGTGTTGTTCCACCTGTCAGCAGGTGAAGGTGGAACATCAGCGTCCGGCAGGGTTTTTACAGCCGTTGTCCATTCTGGAGTAGAAATGGGATGATGTTTCTATGGACTTTGTAACCAGTTTACCCAGGTCAGCTCGTGGCAATGATGCGGTATGGGTTATCATTGACCGTCTGACGAAGGTCGCACATTTCTTACATGTGCAGGAGACCTTCATGGTTGACAACTTGGGAAGACTGTACGTCAAGGAGATAGTGCGCCTTCATCGAGCACCTTGTTCTGTTGTCTCGGACAGAGATCCTCGTTTTACATCTCGGTTCTGGCAGGCTTTACAAAAGGCCTTGGGTACGCAGGTACTTTTGAGCACGGCCTATCACCCGCAGACTGACGGACAGACTGAGCAGACTATATAGGTACTAGAGGATATGTTACGTGCATGTGTTCTTGATTTTGGAGGTTCATAGGAGAAACACATTCCTCTTGTCGAGTTCAGTTATAATAATAGCTTCCAAGCTATCATTGAGTTGGATCCCTATGACGCCTTATATGGTAGGCCTTGTTGCTCACCCTTGTGATGGCTTGAAGCAGGGGAGGCAGCTGTTCTAGGACCACGTCTTGTGTAGGAGACTACAGAGTAGATACAGCTTATTAGGAAGCGTATGCAGACAGCTCAGTCTAGACAGCAGTCCTATGCTGACAAGCACCGGCAACCTCTTGAGTAAGAGGTTGGGAACCGGTTTTTCTTGAAGGTCTCACCCAAGTTAGGGCAGAGACGTATACGGAAGCAAGGTAAGCTTTCACCGAGGTTTGTAGGACCCTTTGAGCTGGTGAAGCGGATTAGACCAGTAGCTTACCAGCTTGCACTTCTGCAGAGATACCAGGCCATGCACGATGTTTTTCATGTATCTCAGCTATGTCGGTACTTTTCAGATCCGACTCATGTGTTTCAGCCTGATGAGGTTGAACTGGACATGGATGCTTCCTTCGAGGAATATCCGATGCAAATTGTTGACCGGAGCGTGAAGACACTCAATGGCAGGTTCGTTCCACTTGTACGGGTGTTGTGGCAGCACGGACGGGTACAGGATGAGACCTAGGAGTGAGAGGATGATATACATTCTCAATGGCTAGAGATTTTTGTTTATGACACCTCAGTACCCTCGGAAGGCCAACTCGGGGATGAGTTGCTTTAAGGAGGAGAGGTTGTAACGACCCGACTCTTTAGCAAAGGTACGGATCATTAGTTTTACTTTCAAAGTTTTCCTTTAAGCTTGTGTAATGTGGGTAACATCTTAAGGAAGGTCTGGGGAGTGTTCGGGGTTGGTTCGGAGCCCAGGAGTTTGAGAAATGGACTTGCAGACAAGGGCGCACGGCCTGCGCACGGCTTGCGCACGGGTTGGGTAAATCGTACGGCCTTTGGTCTGGAAGCAGGGAGGTGTGCACAGTTTGCGCACGGTTTGGATAAACCGTGCGGCTAAACCGTGCAACCCTTTTTCTAATGGAAGAGGGATGCGCACGGTTTGTGCACGGTTTGGTAGACCGTGCGCCTAAACCGTGCGACCCTGTTCTAGGTAAATTTACAGCTTTTCCCTTAAATATCTATTTAAGTCTAAACCCTTTTCTTTCTTCTTCCTGCGGACAGAACCAGAGGAGAAGCCTCTTTGAGCTCCCAAACCCTCTTCTCACTCAATCTCTTGTGGTTTCTTCCCCCGGTGTCTGTTCCTTGATCCGACGGAAGCATTGGAAGGGCCAAGGTAAGACTTAACCCATGCACCCCTTCCTCCTCGGCAAATCTTGTCTTCCGTCTTGTTATTTTGATGCAGGCTCATATTCCCTATTTTCAGGGCATTGGACTGGAACTCAGATCTCTTCCAATCTACTATGAATCTGAGGTCGATATCGAGTGAGCCTACTCCTACAACTCTACGGTAGGTGTTCATGTGTTCTCCTTTTGGGTTTTCGCCATTTTGAGTATTTATCCTCATGTAGGGTTTTGTCTCTTTTCCAAACCCTGTATTTTATAATGACTGCTTCATATCTTTATGACTCGTGTGGTATAAGAGTGATGAATCCAACCTTGTTAGGGTGTTGGGATTTGTTATGGACTGGGAGTGGTCAACCATAGGTGTTATGCCTTGAGAATTGGCCCCTTTTTACCTTGGAATCTCAATGAGATGTCTTGAAAGGGCATTAGCCATGTTATAAAAATGAAATGACTTGGTTAGAGGTTGGCTAGGATGAGAGAGCTTGAACCCATTTAACGAATTGAAATGTTTGTATTCAATGCTTTGCTTATGTGATATTATAAGATGGATATGCCTCGCTTTGCTAATGTGATATGATACAAGATGGTTTGACTTATATAATGTGATGTGAATGGTTATCCTTTGATGTGTTAACATGCTTGTGATAACCCGTGTGTGGGCGGAGGCATTCTTACCCGTGCCAGATGAATTTTCATGCGTTGGGCGGGAGGAATTTATACCTCGTGCCAATATAACCTTATGGGTGGGAGTTATTTCTACCCCACTCCAACTACAGTGATTGAGGATGAGAGGAATTTATACCTCGTGCCTATATAACCTTACGGGTGGGAGGCATTTCTACCCCATGCCAGCTACAGTACTTGTGGATGAGAGGCATTCATACCTCGGGCCAGAGATGATTATTACAGATGTGAGAAGCATGGATGAGAGGCATGTTTACCTCGTGCCAGTGATAACTTATACCTATGTACTTATACCTCTGGTGATCGTTCAGTTTACCAGCCATGAGTTGAAGCAGGTAGACCCACCAGGTGTCATTCTAGAACCTGAGCGGGAGGGGTGTTTATTTACATTGTTTTACTTACTTGCAGTATATTTCTCATTGTTGCATGAGAACAAATTTTTGGATTACACGTAGACATCGTTGGTGGTGGCCTACTGAGATTTGTCTCACACCCTACCCGGGCGGCCTCCTTGGCACACGTGTAGACTTCACTGCTGCAGGTACTAGTAGGGGCAAAGGCCCAGCTTCAGGTTGTTGATACCTGTATGTTCTAGATGGAGATCCAGAGCAGAGGATCGAGCTTGGCTAGAGATGATTGTGGACTACTTTTGTTCTTTTTTTATTATTGCATAGCATGCTTGTCTTCTATTTCCATTGTACTAGCATGCCATACATCCATTTTGTATCAGACACTGCATGTGTGGCTTTTGTATATCTATCAGGGTTTTCCTTACTCCTTTTGTTTAGTTGTATGTTTCCCCTTTTTTACTATTTATCCATTGGTTGTGTTTCTGTTATTTCTATCACTTGGTGTTATTCCACCGCGTACTCTGACATGGGGTACAGTCTCCCCACTGACTTACCATTACACCTCCGCTGCTAGTCGTCAGCCCCTGGCCTATGGGGAGACGAGCCAGGGGTCATGTGACCAACCTGGCTCAGGGCTCGGGTTGAGGGGCAGTCGGGTCCAGGACATCACAACCGCAATATTAAGTTTTGCACCAACCGCAAATCCTGCCTCGACCACAAGTGTTGATTGACTGCAACAGTTGATCTGTCGGACCTACCGTGGCACATGACTGACCACAAGTCAGAAACACCAACTTGATCGACCGTGAGTTTTCAAAGATGTCGTGTCTAAGTACAGAATCCCAACCATTATATTTCAACGCATTGAATGATGGTGTCATAGCAGTTGAGATCTGTCAGCCCGAGGTATTCTTTATGATTATCTTCCAACGGCCATATGGAGGGTTGTCTTCTACAAATACGATAAAGCCTTGCACGTGCAAAATACACCTTGGCTAATCAACTTTCATTCTCCTGTTATTCACTCTACGATATTCTATTTTTCTTCACTCCATTACAAAAACTGATTGGATGTGTCACTGACTACATCATTTTCTCTCAAACATTTGGAAGATCATCTAAGGAGAAAAGAACCCAGCTGATCAACCAAATTTGATTAGAGATTGACCTGCATCACACTTCCAACTTTCTTCGCTCGCTATTTCTTTTAATTTTTGAGTTGTACTTGTTCCATTGTACATTTATTTAGCAAAATCTTATGCGTTTTAAAGAAGAGTACTCAGATACTCTTTCCATTGTTCCTTTAAATTTTTCATCCCATGAATAACTGTGTAAGAGGCTTGATTTATCTTGGACTACCCCGCATGCAGTTTTTTACTTGTAACCTGTTTACTTGTAACCTGATCCATGTTTTGGATCAAGACACCTGATTAAGGTTGTGGATCATTTTATTTGTTTTTATAAACTTTATTGGCAATGCCTTGACAAGTGGAGAGGATTAGGTTCCAACTTGGAACTGAACCTCTCGTATTTAAAATTCTGCTATGTTTTTTTATTCTTCACTCTCACTAATTTTTTTTCACTAAGTATTTTCAAAGAGTGTTTACAAAATAAAACTCTAATAGTTATCATTTATATGTGATATATGTATATTGTTTGGTGTGAGTGGAGTGATTTTAAATACTAAAGTAATTTCATTTATTTTAACTAGGTATTGATCGTGCCTTTGAGAAATTATTTTAAAGTATCAAATTATATATACTCTTTGTATTTGTTAATTGGGTTGCATTAAAATTGAGTGGATTTGAATTTAAATTTTCAAAATCAAAATATTTTCAATTGTAAGCTCAATTCACCCCGCTCTTGAGCATTCCACTGGGGCCAACAAAAAACTATTATAATGACTACGTATGAGGTTCCTAATTGATCATTATGATATGTATTGTTTAGCCATCCTCTTCATATAATGGATGAATTAGACTTATTATGTGATGGGTGGAACCTAAAATTATGTAGTCCCTCATTGCATTAGTAGGTCTCATGAGACAAACTAATTGAGTATTTGGTGAATACCTTATTCATGTATGATGTCTTAACATGAGGCTTCGATGGTATGTTTATAATATCTAGCATTACACATTTTATCCCTATGAGATCATTTATCGTTATCCATGTGATTTATTTTCTATTGTTATATAATTCATGGATATATTATGTTCACAGTTCCATTTTTTATGGAATTTATTTAATTCTATCATAATATTTATTTCAGGATCATATATGATAGCTTTTATTGTATGTTAACCTTTACTGTGCATCTAAGTTCACCCCTTTATATTGTTTCTCATTTCCCTAGAAAACCATGAAGATTACTATGTGTAACTTATGAATTTTCAAGGAGAAACAATAAATTTACATGTATTTTGTTGATGTATCTTATGTTTTCAATGCAATGTAATGCTCAATTATGTATCTAGTTTATTGATACTACTAAATCATTGGATCATGTGTATTGTGATCTATGGACCATTATAATAAAATAACCACCAATTCTGAGGTACTGGAGTTGGGTTTGTTACAGTTGATATCAAATCATGTTTAGTAGAAACCTTAGAAACTAGATTTAGAAGAACATAGTTAGAGAGCATGACCCTACAACAAACTCTTAGGATATTCTAGAAATATTTCTAGATTACATGGAATGCATTTGTAATAAACGCATAGAAATTATATACTATGATATGTAATTCATAGTTCTATTTGTGAACTAATTAAATATATGCCATTGTCTAGAAATGGTGTCTAATGGAAGAAACAAAAATCCCGTCAACACCCGTAATCATTGTAGAGCCTCCTAATCAAATCAATGAAGTTTGCATAGGAGATGATTATATTATGAATATATTAGAGCAATTAACTCGGGTTATGTCAAATATCCTCATCCGTATATAACAACCTATTGCACATCACCATAGTGCAGCAACATTGGATCGCTTCATGCAGCAACAACCTCCAACTTTAAATAGAAAAACTAATCCATTAATGGTGGAGTAATGGATTAATTCTTTAGAGAATATATTCCTTACTTTAGGATATAGTGAAAGGAAGAAAGAATTATATGGGAAATTCAATAAGTATGAATTTCGACTTCAGTAAGTTTCTTTTCTTGGTAATATTGTCTCTAAGAATAGAGTATCAGTTGACCCTTCAAAGACAAAGGTTGCTAAAGAATGGCTTGAACCAAAGAATATAACTAAGATACATAGTTTTCTTGGCTTAACTAGTCACTACCGGTGATTTTTTGAAAAGTTTGTCTGATTAGCTAACCGCTAACCAAGTTGACACATAAAGGGGTCAAATTCACAAGGTCAAGAGAATGCGAATAAATCTTAAAGGAATTAAAGGAGAGATTAATCAATGCACTGATATTAACCTTGCAATCTGAAAAGGAGGGATTTGTGATATACAGCGATACATCAAAGAAAGTACTAGGGTGTGTCCTTATGTAAAATGATAGATTAGTTACATATGCATCAAGGCAATTGAAGAATCGTGATCAAAACTATCCAACTCAAGATCTTGAGTTGAAAGCTATAATTTTTACTTTAAAGATATGGAGGGACTATCTTTATGGTGAAAGATGTGTTATATATCCCGATCACAAGAGTTTGAACTATATATTCACTCAGAAAGAACTCAACATGAGATAAAGGAGATAGTTGAATCTACTCAAGGATTATGATTTCTCGATATACTACCACCTTGGGAAGGAAAACAAGGTGGCATATGTATTGAGTAGAAAGGATCATGGTGTTATATCTATGATGAGGATGGAAAAGGATCCAATATTCATGGATTTAGTAATGTTAGACATAAAATTATAAGGGGAAACATCATTTCTTTTCCAAGTAATTTCTCAACCATCTTTACTAGAGAAGATAAATAACTCTCAGTCATGGTGGTGGGGAAATTGACAAACATCAACTATGATGATTGTGTGTTAATGTTTGGAAAGAGACTATGTGCATCATTCGTACCAGAGCTAAAGAGGGGAGGCTAGATGGATCTCATAGCTCAAACTTCTCTATACACCATGGTAGTACCAAGATGTATAGGGATCTAAAAGAGAACTTATGGTGGGAAAACATAGTGGAAATTGAAAACTATGTGTCAAGATGCTTGGTATGCTAATAAGTAAATGTTAAGTGACAACTTCAAAAAAGTGTCATGCAACCTCTCCCTACACCAATGTGGAAGTGGGACAATATCACAATGAACTTTTTTATTGGACTACCTAAGATAACTAAGATGAATGGTCCTATATGGATCATTACAGATAGCTTTACCAAGTCTGCACATTTCCTAGAAATAAGAGAAGCTATATCCCTTGAACATCATGCATGGCTCTATATCAATGATGTTGTGAGACTTTATGGTGCACCTTTATCAATTGTTCTGATCATGGCCCTCATTTAACATTGTTGGAGTTTTCAACCCACATCGGACTTGTGGTCCGATGTGGTCTTTATCATTCATTATAAAAGAACCTCAAAGACTCCTTTAGAGAGTACCTTGGGGGTTCGGGCCTCTCCTCCTTTTATTCTCCTACATGGTATCAGAGGAGGTTCTTTAAACCCTACCCCTCCCTCCCCATATTTTTTTTATTCCAGTCGGTCTCTAGGTTTTCCCCCGTTAGGGTGCGGCGGTCCCAGGCCCTTTGGCCACCATCATCGCTGCCCCCTGGCCGGCCTCCGTGGATTCCTGACTCAACCCGGCCCCGCATCCCTCCATCTCCGACGGATCTCCCTTCTGTCGGTGCATACTTCTTCGGCGCCCCTCCCCCCTGCGCGTGACGGCCCCATCCTCCCGCGCGACTCATGTCCCGCCTCCTTGCGTGACTCCTTGCACGCGGCTCTCACCCGCCAACGCTCTTCCCGATGGATTCCTGGCGCCCTTTGGCTCCCAGCCCTCCCGCCTCAGTCGCGTCACCTGTCACGCCTCCAAATCCCGACAAGATCCACCTGCGACTCCCAGCCCGCTTCTTCCCGCGACTCCCGATGCGCCTCCAGTTGGTCGGCCCTACACCACCCGATTTCTATCCCGACCCTCCTTCCTGATCGTGGCGGTGCGATCGTCTCCCACCCTCCTGCGATGGATTTCCCTCCCAGAAGATCTCTCCCCCTGTCGGCCTCCCGTCGCGGCTCCCGACCCGCTGCCCTCCCTTCTCTCGGCATCCAAGGAACATGGGACTAATACCTACCTCTGGTGGAATTTGTGTGCAACAATAGCTTCCATTCAAGCATATAAATGGAACCGTACGAGACCTTGTATGGGAAAAGATGTTGAACTCCAATCTACTAGGATGAAGTTGGGGAAAGGAAGTTAATGCGTCCAAAAAATTTGAAGACAACTGAGAAAATGCGAGTTATCTAAAATCATATCAAGACAACTCAAAGTAGACATAAAAATTATGCTAATAATCAAAGGAAGAACTTGGAATTCCAAGTAGAAGATCATGTCTTCATAAAGGTATCGCTGTGAATGAGAGTTGTAAGGCTTGGTAAGAAAGGGAAGCTAAGTTTGAGGTACATTAGGCCTTTTGAGATTTTGAAGTGAATTAAAGTTGTGACTTATCATTTGACTTTTTCACCTAACCTCTCTAAAGTTCATAGTGCCTTCCATGTTTCGATGTTGCGGAAGTACATGTCAGACCCAACACATGTAATCACCATCGAGGAGATAGAGCTCGAACTTGACTTCTCATATAATAGAGTTTGCCTAGATTCTCGACACTAGAGAGAATGTGTTACGGAATCTGACAAATCGACTGATGAAAGTTCTTTGGATGAATCACATGTTGGAAGAAGCGTCATGGGAGCCTGAGGGAGCAATGAGGAAGAATTACCGGCATTTGTTTATGGATTGATGTACACCCCAAATTTTGAGGATGAAATTATTTAGGGAGGGAATGTAATACCAAAAATTATACAATAGTAAATAAACACTTTATCACAAAAACTATTGCACTATGTGCATTATGTTATTTCGTCATAATGGTACAAGACATAGTCCAACACAAAACTAGAAAATTGCATTCGTAATAATGGACGCAACTAGTGCGACAGAACACATAGCAATATAAAGCACCACTATGATCATGAACACTAGAATAAATTAAAAATGTATAAGATACATCGCTATTATGAAGAAAACAATAAGCAATGGAATATACATGGTATAAGAACTAAGAGAAGGATATGAATTATCTTAGGATGCTAGAATGAAGTCTATATATAAGGGGTAATATGACTGTCGGAATCTGACATTGGAATAGTAATGCAACAGTTATTTATGCAAGTGTTTGATAACATAAATAAAATCATTTGATAATAATATAATTAATAAATATTAAAAAATGTATATTGATCAATGGATAGTAATATAATTACACATATATGTCCTAGAAAAAAAAAGAATTACTAGAAAAAAGAGGTTCTAAACTTTTGGCGTCAAACACATGATTTTGAAATACAATAAGTGTTTTATTTAAAAATAATAATATGATCATATATAAGAAATTATTTTCATAAAAAGGGATTTAAGTTTGAAATCAACACGTTAAAATTATCCAATAATGAATTTTTCATAATTTTCTGAGAGAGTGAAATTTTTCGATAAATAGTAAAATACAACAAGTATTATGATGTAATTATGATGTAAAAATGATATAATAATTAATATAAGTGAATCCATGACTAAAAATAATTTATTTTATTAATATAGTGTATTTTAATGAATCAAAATTATTTTCCAAACCTATAAGTAACTTTTCAAAGTCCACAATGGAAATTAAGAATTTAATTGTTGAAAAATTATATTTCCTAGACAATGTAATATAAAATAATGAGGTTGAGTTCTAAAACATTAAAATGTTAAAAACCATGTCTTAAATTTCAAAAACTGTGAGCTAAAACCATGGTTAAATGAATGGTTTTGCATTTTCCACGGCCCAGATTTCAAAAACCTATGTTAAGAAATTAATAAACAATTATCCCTCATTTTTTATAAATGCTCACTCATCAACCCATTCCTCTTCACTGCAAAATTAGTGAGCACGGTTCTCCTGTCATTTTCCCTCCCTAGAATCCCTCCAAGGAGTTTCTAACCTTCTAAGATGCTCTTCTCAAGCTTTAAGAAGTTATCTTTCAAGGTAAGTGTTCACAATCCTCCTCTTTTCTTTTAAATTACAATCCTTTTATTATAATATCATTTAAAATTCTTTTTCATATGGTGCAATGATTATAATTCCATAATATTATCATCAATTTGATATATTTTTAATGATAGATTACATATTCTGATAGAGCCCGAAGAACGAACTGCTTGGATTAATGGAGTAAATCAGAGAACTACAACCAATAAAGAAGAAGAACAATACTTCGAGAGAGAACATTCTCCTCGCCCAAGCCAGCAGGCCGCTTTCCAAGCCAAATGGACGAACTCACCATATTCTCCCCCCCCCCCTCTCACTCCCTCTGCTGCTTATTTATAACTGATCTCATTTCCACCATGTGGCCCTCTTAAACAACATTATTCCCCATAACAAACTCTAACAAACTCACCCCACTCCCCTATAACAAACTACCGCATACAAAGACAATAATACCCCCAAACTAATTAGCAGTGGGTCTCTATCACTGTCACCGTCCCGAAAAACCACCTTATCCTCAAGGTGGTGGATCTCGCAGACACGCCACGCAATCTCCCACACCAGTCGTGGTCCAGGGAACTGAGGACAAAGGGTGTTGGCTCCCCCCACTCTCCAGGAAATCTCCCAGATAGTCCTCAAGTTGAGGACCGATTGTGTGTGATGGTGCCCACTATGCGGCCTGGTCGACCTCCGAGTCCTCACAGCTCGCATAAAATATTTGTGTGCACCTCCTGCAGGACCCTTGCCGCAAATCACTATGCAGGACTTGTAATGTTGCTCTTGCGACAATAACTAAATGACCGTGCTTCCTTGGCCTCCATAAGACTATGGAAAATCACCTCCCAGGAAGGCGGCAGCGGGGTTCACCATGTGTGGCCACGTGGTATCGTCATCATCCCCAATAATTTCGCCAGTGTATTGATGTGCCAGCAAATCCTCATGTCATCCTAGCGGCGGCCCAAGCACGATAGTGGAAGCACGACTCGATGACTTTGTTTTATACTCAGTGTCGCAAACTCCAAAAGCAGCGGAGTCCTCCTTTGATTCCTCCATAAGAAAAGATTGTTGGTCATCGTTCGGGTACGGTTGTGTTTCAATACTGAGCATTGCTCCAGCTAAGAGCCTACAAAATTCCTTCTGCTCCAGTACATGAGTCTCCACCGTTGAGGCCATCTTATCTATAAAATCTTTCAATTTGGCCATCGTCATGTCAATGCGGTCTAGGCGTTGCTTCATGCTGTCGAGATGAATGTCAATGCTCATTGACATCAGATCTCTGTGATCTCTTCCTGGCGAAACCAATCGGGCAGTGAGCAAGGGTGGTTGAAATACTGTCACGACAACGGGTGTAATTGCGTCCAGTGATGCACCTCTAACTAGTACCATTGGTAGGAACGCGGATGTAGTAGTAGGGTATTTTCAAGCGAAGTCACCAAAATCCTCAATTAGTGCTTTTTTGAGTTGCACCCAAGTAAATGTAGATGCAGTTTCTTTGGCTAATAAAAACCAAATTTTATTCAAGCCTGACATGCATTGGCGCTCCATTGACACCTTCATTTGATCCAGCCTTTGATTGTGCAAAAATAGTCATCAACTCTCGAGATGCACGTCTCTGGATGTGCGGTAGAAAAATCTGGTATAATCTCCTCCTTCAAATATTTTTCCTAGTTTCTGGTCACCCGGGTTAAGGAAGTCCAGAGTTCCGGCATTTGAGTCGCCATAACATGCGACACCTGAAAAGCGGGACTCCCCCTAGGGATGTGTGTATCCTCCGGTAGGGATCACGTCGCTCGTTGTTGGTAGTCCGCTGTTTTTTTTTTACAGAGTCGGACACGCCCCTTTTTTTTGTTTTTTTTCTTGGTCCCTGCGTTTTCCTCCTGAGTAAGAAAATTGGGCCGCCCTGAACATTTTTTCTTCATCTTTTTTTCCTGTAGTGCTATTGTACTGTACCTGTACGAAAATAAATCGAAGGTCGCCTCCTCCCTCGCGATCGGAAAGACGAGGTGCACTTTCCTCCTGCACGAGCGGGAAGTCCAGGCGTGCTCCCCTCCTGCACGAGCGAGATGTCCAGGCATTCTCCTCTGTGCGCCTCAGATCAGTGTGTGTCATAGTCAAGAGAGACCAAAGAACCGTGGAAAGACTGGACGCAAGTCTGGTAGGCATCCTCCAAGTAAAACACACTACGCAGAAGGCGCGCAACATCCGGGAGACTGGAAGCTGATGATTCCAAACTTGTTTTTGTTTTTTTTAACGTGAGTTGTGTCATCCACCTCGGCCAATCGAGGGGAAGCTCGTTGTGCGTCAATCATCAAACAAAAATCGAGATAGGAGGAGGCGCCTTATCTCCGAACAAACAAGCGGAAACTGCAGTTGGCGTCATCCTGCACTGGTCGGCAAATGTCAGTTGAGTCTGATGCAGAACGATAGAAGAGATGAAACCGTAGAGAGCCTCGATTAAGGAAGCAGCGGCAGTATTCGCTTGTGGTGAGTGCAGGATCCTGTGTGAAAGCGATCCAGCAGTGCGCCTCTGTTGAGCAAAGAGGCATAGCGGCAGGCCAGACCAAATGATAGAGTTTGAAGAACAAACTGCTTGGATTAATAGAGTAAACCAGAGAACTACAACCAATGAAGAAGAACAGCACTTCGATAGAGCACTTGCTCCTCGCCCAAGCCAGCAGGCCGTTTTCCAAGCCAAATGGCCAAACTCACCATATCCCCCCCCCCTCTCACTCCCTCTGCTGCTTATTTATAACTGATCCCCTTTCCACCACGTGGCCCTCTTAAACAACATTATTCCCCCATAACAAACTCTAAGAAACTCACCCCACTCCCCTATAACAAACTACCCCATAAAAAGAAAATAATACCCCCAAACTAATTGGGGGTAGGTCTCTATCATATTCTCTCTCATTATAGATTTTTCCTAAGCTATTATTATGCCGGTGTAAGGGTCTGTAATCTCTTCTTATCCTTTATTTGCGTAATCCTCTCCAATTCATTTTTATTTTAATATGAAATGTTATTATGCTTAATTGTTATAGATTCATTGTTATATTATCAATGAATGATCAAGATTCTCTCTCATTATACTACCATCATAAGTTGTTATAATACCCATACATTAGTGGAAACTCAGACGATAAATCTAAATATAGGAAAACATCCAAAAAATTTAGTAGTGTGTTGTTCCCTATAAATGACATTTATGTCTGGATACTACTAGTGAATGCAAGCTCTACCTCAGATGCACCTAGGGGTAATAACCTTGAAAAACTTTGGTTGGGTATTAACTCGATCATCACTCGGTGCACAACAAATGACCATAACTACACACCTGGTTGGACACTCCAGGGAGATATGCTTTGGATAATTCACAATTTTTGTAAGATGATGAAAGATTTGAAACTGTTGTTATAGTGTTGGAAATAAATTTTCAATTTATGTATCTAAAGTATGTAATTATTGCACCAAATACGAATGTGTGGGTCTGGTGGAAATTTCTTTTGGCGTTGCTTTGGTCTGGTACCATTGAAAATAATTGAACTCAATAACTTTTCTATTGATATCCCTATATTATGAAAGCACCATTCATCGCTACCTTGTCATCATTCCTTTGATAAGGATACATTCTATTACATTATGAATATCTTATAGTTTCTAAGTTGATTGTGAGATATTCACTAAGATAGCCAAATTGTTCCATTGAATGGGAGAATATTGATGATCCATATATCTCCATTATTTCTATATGGAAAACTATTTTCTTGACTATGTATGGGGTTCTTTGGGAAACATTATGGTATGTATTGTTTAACCGTTCTCTTCATATGATGGATGAATTTGACTTATTATGTGACGGGTGGGGGCAGAAATTATATATCCCTTCGATGCATTAAAACTTCTCATGAGACAAACTAATTAGGTATTTCATCCATATCTTACTCGTTTGTGTGTGATGTATTGACACAAATGGTATGTTTATGATGTCTGGCATTATGTAGCCCATCACTATGAGATCAATTATTGTTATACATGTGATTTATTTTCTATTGTTTTGTAATCCATGAATATATTATATTCAAAGTTCCATTTTTTATGGAATTTATTTATTCCTTTCATATTATTTATTTCATGCTTATGTATGATAGATTTTGTTGTACGTTATTCCTTACTTGAACATTTGAATTCGCCCCGTTATATTGTTTCTCATTTCCCCCAAAAACCATGAAGATTATTACGTTTGACTTATGGATGTGCAAGGAGAAATAATAAATTTCCATGTATTCAATTGATGTATTTTATGTTTTCAATGTAATGTAATCCTCGTTTATGTATTTAGTTTCCTGAGACTATTAAACTGTTGAATCTTGTGTATTGTAATCTATGTACCATTCTAATAAAATAACCACCAACTCTGGGGTACTGAAGTTGGGTAATTATATATTCAATGTGGCACCATGAAATGAAACTTGGGATGTCTTTCATCACCCCCGAGCACCAAAATTGGCATCATGTATCCCAGTACATCTTCATAATCCCAGGGTGCACCACCCATCGAGAGGTGTGAGAATCTCACATCAGCCCATCACTCATGCTAGTTGGGACCACCACTCATCAGTGAATGTATATGATGGGATCGTTACCATGAGTCCAGCATATGAGCTACTCCCCACTGGATAATCTCTCCCTCATCACCTCAATGTCCAGAACATGTTTCTAACTATCATTCTCTCTATCCAATGATGATGAGGTGATGCTTAGAGAAATCAAATCAGCCATCCCCTGGTCTTATGAAAAATTCAAATGCAGCTCGGTAAAGAGGCTCATCAATTTCCACTCTATCAATAGACTAGTGCATCACCTCCACTTGTGTCTTCTTACCACTATGTTACCCTTTATGGGGGTATATTCCATATCAAAACAAAACGACTGTGGGGGTTGGGCTTATCTCTTCTCTCTTAGATTCAGGTCTCATAGAGATAATATATATTTAAGGATCCTATGGTTCATATAAAATACAAATCTCGCACAAAGAAGATAGTGGCTCTAATATTTCAGAACATGAACTACAATAGCCGACTATAAATCATGGGTTGGCTTATTCCATTCATGTGGATTTCATAACCGAGATAGCCCGGTTACCTAAAAATTGGAAAAATCAATTTGAGAATATTCATAACAAGTTACAGCTGAGGAATCAGGTAATTTTATTTCCTCTTTTCAATTGTCTGACTTCAAAAAATATCACAGAATTGTTCTCCCTTGAGAAGATAATTCTCTGGTTCTCAACACCACACTCACGTATATGAGAAGTCCTTCGTTTGAACTAGAATCAGTGGGCGTGAGGAGGAATTGATTGTTGGGGCTTGGAGCCCGGCGCTGCAGCGGAAGTCGTCGTTGCAGAAACACACAAGAGGAGAAGATTTCACCCGAAGGCCTTTTATCACCCGAAGGTCTTTTATCACCCGAAGGCATTTTATCACCCGAAGGAATTTTACATCACCCGAAGGATTTTTAACATCACACCCGAAGGCCTTTTACAACGCACCCGAAGGATTTTTCACTCAACACACGACACCCATGAATGTACCATTTTTGCTCGTACCGCCGATCATCACAACCGGGACACACCGCTTGATCTCCGCAACCAAGAGGACTTTCGATACATGGCACCGTCATCATCGTCGTCTTCAATCATCGCCGCCGACACACCATCGTTGTCACGATCACCACTTTCGCTTCGCATCGGTTACCGCAAACGCGGCAACCCCTTCCCCGTTTCTCTTTTGGCGACTACATCTTTGTCACCCCACATTCCAAAACATGCTACCACATCTTCTTATATAGACATCATGTCTATATCTCCATTTAATGTGGTCAAAATTCATTATTCCATCAATTAATATTGGGAATAACTCTTCATTAATGTCGGGAGAAAATCCTCCATTAATGTTGAGAAAATCCCTCCATTAATAATTTTATCTCTCCTCGTTATTTAAATTTTAAATCAAAAAATCCCAACATTGATGTGGTGTTGGGCTGAGCCCGACAGACTTGGATTTGAATGGAGGTGGGCTCGGGCATGGGGTTAGGCAGTTTTGGGCTTTGAAAAAAGAGAAAGTGGACATGTACCTGGTTTTTACATGGTCCTGTCCATTCATTCCAACGAGCACCTTGCATGCGGCTTCAAGCGCTGCTGCAGGTGAATTGAACTGCTGAGTTTGGTGGAGGATGAGTCGGCAACTGATGCTGCTAGATCTGTTGGATTTCGGTGTGTGTAAGGTCTGGAACCGGGTTTCTGTCGTTCCGACATTTCAGCAAGCATCTGGCGGGCAACTGATGTTGCTGGACCTGTTGGATTTCGCTGTGTGTGAGGTCTGGAACCGAGTTTCTGTCGTTGGGGCATTTCAGCAAGCATCTAGTGGGTGCTTCAAGGAGGCCGCGATGGTGTTGTGGGTGCTTCAGGTTTGTGCGGGCAGCGGCAGGATAGATCTGGGTGTGTCCGCTGAAGCAAGGAAATGTTGCAACGAACTGGAAACTGAGTCGATGCTCAGGCTGAGTGGAAGAGGAGGCCAAGGACTGGAATGGCTTGGGTCTGTGGGATGCTGCACCTGGTTGAATAGGATCTGTTGGCTGCTTCACCTCAGTGCGCTAGTTGGTTTCTTCAAGGATGGATCGGGGCACTGATCGAGCTGCAAGGTCCTCGGCCAGGGCTGAAGCTATGGCTGAAATAGTGGTTTGATATGGCAGCGACATCAACGGTCCAGCAGCAACACACATTCGATCGGACGGTTTGGAGACAAGCAGCCGACACACTTCCAGTGGAATTCCTTCATCCAACCCCAAATGCTCAGCCCAATTTCATTATGGCCCATCAATATTAACTTCAATAAGCCAATTATATCACAATTAAGTAGTATAAAATTCAACTTATGATTTATCAATTTTACTCAAAATGTCCAATATAAAAAATCCCATGTATTTTTAAAATCAACATCCAAATATAATTAAAGAAATATTTATAATTTGTACAAATGATTCCCAAATTGATGTTCTTATCATTAAAATCCATCTTTCAAGCCAAATTCTGTAATTTTTCTAAATACACATGCAAAACACTAAAATATGATAGTACCCGGAGTTTAATACAAAATGAGTGAATTTAATCAAAGAATTATGAACAAAATCATCAAGAAATACATGTTTTACTACTCCCCCACGCATAGTATTTGAACTCCAAGAAAATTGTCATCAATTGATTTCCAAAAGTGCACAACAACACTACCCAACAACATGAAAATCTCAAAACATTAGTTTCAATCCATGCCCAAATTTCCACACTTTCAATTTCCTAGGCGCAAGTATGTGATACAAAATGTGTTCAAGGAAGTCCAGTATGGCATAATGCAACCCTAAATGAGACCTAAATAGTCCAATTCAAAAGAACTTGCAATACTCAACCAAGCAACATTGTTAATCGAGACAGCAATGGATAAACCGAAATAAAAATCATGTATCAAGGGTTAATCTAGATCCACGTTTTAGTACAAATTTCTAGAAAATAGATTTTACCCCTCAAATGACAATCAAAATTCAAGATTAATAAGATCCATAAACATATTTAAAACTCAAGACTTCCAAAGTTTAGTGTATACATGTCACGTATTTTTTCCAATTATAGAATGAAATTTAAAATACATTATAACAATTTATCTTTCCACAAGATATGAATCGACAATTCAACACTCAGAATTAAAATATAACATCATAACATAGATGTAACACCCTGAGATTTTAAAAGAATGTTATGTTCGATAGTGTATACAACATGCAATACCGAACTTAAATGAACCACAGAATATTATTATTTAAATATATCCATTATAACCTAGTCATTTTTCTTAAAAACACTGGGGTCGAAGCCTCTTTATATTATGAAAGCAAATACCTTTTTCTATTCGGATAGAGAGAAACTCATTACATAGCTCGTAGCCTTAAGGCCAAGTGGCCCATGAACATAGCCCGAAGTCTCAGTCCAACGTCATTCCTGCATCATCCTACATGTGTCACCATCTGCATGCATTGCGACATCCCAGACCCGGATGCAACTCAGAGGTGCCCCGAGCCCGATTGGTCATATAGTCTCAAGCGCATCTCCCTGAACGCCAGAGGCTAACAACTAGCAGCGAGGGTCTAGGGTGTGTTCGTGGGAAGACTATGCCCTCATTACCAGAGTGGAACATAGCAGAAAAATATGATAATAAGTAAATAGCGGAAGCAATAGAGAATAAAAAGATGGCACAACAGAAGCAGGTGAGAATGAATAACAGAACAACTGATAATCATGCAAAAGCTTATGATGATATGTCATGTATCTAATAAGTTGGAAAACATTGATACAAAGCAGCATACAGTACATGTTATACAAAAGAAACAAAAAGAAACCAAAAACTATCCAGCATCCCAAGCCCTGACCCGATCATCTTCTACCAAGCCTCGTCCTAAAGCAACCAAGCAATATCAAATGTTTGAAGCAGTATGCTTCCCTTTGTCAACACCTACATACGTATAATCTATTCGGGTACCAATGACGACCCAGATAGGGTGTGAGATAAATCACAGTAGGCCGCCACCAATGCTTATAACATCCAGCCTATGTAATATAAATTGAAATATTGTGCAAGCATGCATATATAAAAGCAAAGCAGTGAAATAATGTAAAAATCCAAGTATCTGCTTTAGCCTAAGCTAGTCTCGAACATGCAACCAGTTCATTAATTAATTATGTTCCAGTTTATATATACATTAAGTCACGTGAGGTATAACTAGCACTGAAATCCTGACAAGACAGTGATAGTAGAGGATCTAAGGCGTAATAAGCCATCCTATAATATTATTAATAACGAAGGGATCCAAAGTAATCAATGTCACACCCCAACCTGGTCGATTTGTTATTTTTAGTTGTTTTAATCATTATTTTGAGTTCGGTCGCTTTTTCACTATTGCGCGGTCAGCCCGCATGGTCAGAAGTGATTGTGCGATGCCCGCGTGGTTACCCAGTTTTTAAAATAAAAATTACAATCGCATGGAGAATAAGATAAATAAAATGAAATAAAAAGTTAAAAGAATGTTTGGTAAAATAATAACAATAACAACAACATTTTTATTATTATCATTACAATTATCGTTATTATTATTATTATTATTGTTGTTGTTGTTGTTGTTGTTGTTGTTGTTGTTTTTGTTATTGTTATATTATTGGTTTTATTATTATTATTATTAAAATTACTATTATTGCATTATTGATATCATCATCATCATCATCATCATCATTATTATAAAATGAAAAATGAAAAATGAAAAAAAAACCTAGATCCCTCCTCTTTGCGTTGCGCGCTGCACCCAGACCCCCAGGTTCTCTCCCCTCACCGTTCCGCACCTCCGGCCAGCTGACCCCCCCCCCCCCCGCCCTTCCGTACCTCCGGCCAGCCGCACCCCGCTCCAGCTGCCCTCCTCCTCACCGCGCCTCCCACCAGCAGCGACCTCCCTCTCTATCGTGTCGGTCGACTCCCCTTGCTCCCTTCCCTTGCACCGACGAACCCGACCCCCAGCTCTGACCTCCACTCTGCCCTGCTCTGGCAGCCCAACCCTCCTCGCACCACCCTCTACCGGCTTCCCCCACCTCCTCTGGAGCACGGTGGCCCTCCCCTGGCCGGATCTCCTTCGCTGGCGCCATCTCTGGTCGTCTCCCTCTCTGGTGGGCACACTTCCCCTCCACAGTTGGTTTGCCTCTTAATTTTTGGGGGTTTTCCTTCAATTTAGCAAACCTCTAACACCCCGGGTTTTGAGTCGTGTGTTTTTCTCATTGTTTGGGGTGTGAGGTTAGTCTGTGAGGTATTTTTCCATATCCCTTCGAAGCTTCATCGCATTTCACACATATTTGAGGTAGGTGCTTCCTACTATTTCCTTTCCAGCAAATCCCATAGACACTGCATGTTTTGAATTAATTTTTAAATGTCGTTCGCACCACCATAAGTACTATAGTTAATTTATTGTAGTGTTTTTGGGTTAGTTAAAATCGTTAAAAATGGATTTGGAATCAATTCTTTGATTATGTGAAGGTGGTTTTGCATATAAACGTTATTCGATAAATTATTTTGTTTGTCTAATTGATTTAGTATGTTCTTTAATGATTTTTTTTGTACGAACTTAGTTTTAAGGGATTTTGACATGCTTTTGATTTATTTTTGGTACCATATTTACATGACATGGAGTGCATTTTTAGTGAAAACCTATTTTGTGATGTTTGTTAGTTTTTGTGAAATGTGCAATTGGTTTATTTGGTTGTGTAAGTGGTGCGAGTTATGTTTTGAAAGGTGCGAAAGTAATTTTGAAGTGTTTGAGTATACAATTGGTTTTAAAGTGGAATCCGCATGTGAAATTGGTGAAATAGTGATGTAAAACCTTGTTGTGTTCTTTTGAAACATTTTATTAGTTGAGTAAATGATTTATTAAATGATTTTTGAAATGATAATTATGGATGCAAGGTGTTTCAGTGTATGTTTGGGTTTGGTTTAAAAGTGAATGGTAACTTTTTGAAAATGGTTCTTATTTTCTAAATGTTGTTGGGTCCCTTTGTGTGATTTCTAGGAATGGTTTTAAAGGTTATCCACGTGGTTTGGCTTTTTTGGCCTTAAAACATGTTTTGACATGATTTTGAAAAGGGGTAAAGGCCCATCATTTCGTTGTGAATTTTTTGGGTGTGTGTTTGGAACATAAGGGCATGTCTGGCATTAAAAATGTAAAAGTGGTATCTGTGTGATGTTTTGGGTAATGTTTTTGGATGTGTAAAACTAAAGGCACATTTGGCATATTTTATTCAACGCATGTTTTTTCTAAAATGTGGGAAATCTTGTTTGGTAAGAATGTGTTTTGGTAAAAGTGTCATTTCTGTTGATTATAGAAAAGAATTTGGTTCGGTAAAAGTGAGTGTCTGGTCAACGATTTAATTTTTTTTTACTAAAAATGGTTTTGATGTTTGTATGGAGTGACGGTCTGGTTGACACCTTCGATGATATGATGTGAATACGTGTTACAAGTATGTATGTCACACCCCGACCTATTTATTATTTTCTTTGGTTTTAAAAATTTTGTCGAGGTTCAGGTTGAATCCCGAACAAGATTTTTAAGTTTTGTAAAAAAACGTGCATTCTTGAGTTGACGTCGCTGAGCGCCCGAGCGGAGTGCATTTTGGAGACCTTGCGCAGCTTCGCCCATGCAACGACAGTCCGCCTATATTCGGAAAATTTAAATGGATGAATAAATGTAAATTGTGTTATTTAAAATTTTCATTGTTAATAATTTTAATTATTATTATTAAAATGAAATGAGTATTTTTATTATTTATATTTTTATCGATATGATATTTATTATTATTATTATTATTATTATTATTTTATTATTTATATACTTTTACTTTTATTTTGTTATTTTTTCTCTCTTCATTCTTCTTTCCCTTTTTTTTATTCCATGCGGGTGTTCCCCCTTTCCTTTTTCTTTTTTTTCCTTCTCCTTCCTCCCGTAGCAGCTCTCCTTCCCCTCGGCAGCATCCCCGACGCCCCGGCTCTCCTGCACCCCAGCCCATGCTCGCGCGCCCCTTGCCCCGCACAACACCAGTCGCGCTCTCCTCCTGCCTTGCGGTGCCCCAACCACCCTCGACCGCTTCTTCTCCTTCCTTGCAGCGTGCCAACACCTCCCGCCGTAACACCCTTCTCCTTCAGCGGCTCCCTCTTCTGCAGTGACGAGTCGTGCCCGCCTTCCCTCTTAGACGAGCAGGCTGCCACCCTCTAGTGCCCAACCGTCGTCCTCTCCTCTCTTTCCTACAACGACCCCTCACACCCACCTTCTGCACCAGTGCATCAACCAGTAGCCGACGCCCCTCCTTCAGCCACTCCCAGACGCGACCCAACGCTCCCCTCCAGCCGCACCTCCTGTTGACCCCTTGCAGTGCACGCACCGGCCACCCCCACCCTTCTCCGGCTTCCCCGCACCCTGATCCACCTCCTACACCGACCGTGACGCCGCTCGCCCAACTAGACGGCTCCGCCCCTCACCGACTGCCTCCTGCACCGCATCCCAGCCACTCGCTAGCTTCTCCTGTAGGACCCCCCTCTTCTCTTAAGTGTGGTGAGAACTACTCCCGGTCGCGCCCAGTCTGGTGACCCCCCTTGAAACAACCCGTCTCCAGCCACTCCTCCCTACCGGCACGCCTAGTCTCCGATCAAGACCCCCCTTCTGCCCGGTGTGTGCACAACTCTGGTCGAGCCTCCGACTGGCCTTCGGCGCTGCCTCCTCCATCCGAACTCCTACCCTGCACCACGCCGGTGCAACCCCCTGTTGGCCAGCACAAAGCCCCTCGACCGCACGCTCTTCTTCCGGCGTGCTCGCCTCCCCTTTCCGAAGGTGGCGTCACCCCGCTGGTCGAGCGCGTCTCCGCGCCAAAGTGAGGTTTGCACTGTTTTTGTTTGAGTAGTAAATAATTATTTTAGCATTTTTTGTGTTTATTTATATTGGTGTGAATTTATTTTTAAAATAATTGAGTTTTGTTAGTGTAAATCTATGAGTTACTTTTTGAACTTTGTTTCGTAAATCTTATGGCGGTTTAGTAATAATGCAGACGATGCGAATTATGTTTTCAAAACATGTCAAGCTATTTATTTTGTGTTGTTCGTTCGTTTGGATCATTTTAAGTTAATGTTTATGTATTCTAGTTATATTTTCAGTTGCAGTGCGTTGGCAAGGTTTTTTTCGCGGTCCTGCGATCGTCAGCTTGTGTGTGATTGCGCGCCCGCTCGGGGCGTATCGCATCATCGTGCTTGGACTGCGAGTCGAGGTTGGTCCCCCACTGCACTCACCTTTAAATTTAGAATTTATTAATTTATTGGTTTTTCTTAATTTTGATAAATGGGAAATGATATAAGATAATACATTTTTAAATGATTATTTGGTGTAAAAAGAGCCGTTTATTTTATACATGACACTTGAAACATTTTCTTGATGAACGGACACCCAATAGTGAAATAATGCCCATTTGGACTTTAAACATAATTCACAAAATTTTAAATGTAGTTATGGTTTATTGATAAATAATTTATTTTGAAGTGCGAACAAGTGTTTTGAGTTTTCTTGAGAAATGAGTTTTTTTTTTAAAAATTGGTGAATGTCCATTTGGCACTTTAATAAAAATAATTTATTTTGGAAAACTCTCTATGGGGTGACTCAGGGGTGATCTTTGGTGTACGTTGATTGCGTGAGTTGTGTGTGATATTTGTGATACTTGATTGACTTTGTTGACTCACCCCTTTCCTGTTTATTATGCGTGTTGACATGAGAACTAGACATAATGAGTGAATATTTGGAGAAAGATTGCTGCACTAGTTTATATTACACACTAGATAGTTGCCCCATAGTAGGGGAATACTGAGTTATTGATGCTATGGGGATTGAGCCCCTCGGTTAGGCCATGAAGGGCTATACCGAACGTTAGGGCGTTATGACATCATCGAGTTAGAGCATGCCTTCAGGATGAGTCACATGTATAGTATATTCTGAATTGTTCATGAGCTCCTAGGTTCGACCCATGTTTCCTTTAGTGTTTATTTGTGTGTGGCGGATGATTGAGAGGTCTAGTTTGGTTCCTGGCCCATGTGTGCCACTTTTCCCATTGTCCTTGGTGTGTGTTGTGTGTTATGTGTGTTTTTCCTTTTGGTTAATAACTGAAGTTTGGATTTCTAAAATGTTCGCAGAAAATGTTTTAAAATGAAATGTACCTATTCCTTTCAAACATTAAACTTGTTTTTTAAAATTAACAAGGGCAATGGACTGATACTTGTTTTAGAAATGAAAGTGTGTGTGTAAACTAATAATTTACATAATTTAGTTCAAACCTGAAATTGGTAAATTATTTATTTAAAGGTAGTGCATTAGGAATAGTTTTTGGGCATGCCTACTGAGTTTTAATACTCACACCTATAGTGTTTTCCTATTTTTAGTTTTGTTGCAGGTTTGAATCGATATTGTTCTCCATGGACGAGACTTGGTTGTGGTTTGGTGAGAAACTCTCGGAGTCGCGAGGAGTTGTGGTCGTGGGCAGGTTAGTTGGTTGTTGTTGGCCATTCTTTCTTTTCGTGCTGTTTTTTTACTTGTGTTATTATAATTTTTTTGCCGCTTTATTTATTTTCACTGGGCGAAATCATTCCCATTTTTCCTCTATTGATACCCTGGCACTTGTCGCCATCTCGAGAGGATCGGGAACGCCTCTCGGGTCATGTCGCGGACTGGCTCGGGTGATCGGTTTGGGGTTGACCCGGGTTGGTTTGTGAAAATGTATGTATACATTTACGGGGCACCTCTATATGGGGATATCCCTTTATGGGTTATCATATAGAGTGTTCGTGTTTAGGGTAGTAAAGTGCAGTGGCGGCAGGTAAGGTTAGTCATGCGTGTGAGGGCCTCCCACTTACACAGTATTATTATAGCCACCATAAGTTCATGAGTGTCTTTTAGATGATTGAGTGATGGTTGTTGATCAACCTCGATAAGACAGGTTGGTACCCCCTGGATTTGCTGTTAGGCCAGGCGATCTTTGCCATTTGATTTGGTTAGCTTTGGGCGACCAATTGGTTATAGACTTAGGAGCTTCACCATACTCTGACAGGCAGTTCTGAATTGAGTATGTCCAAGAGTCTTCTAGGGATGTTCATGATCAACCATGGTTACTTAACCATTTATATTTCTTGTTTACTTTCTGTTGTACTACTTTATTTCCATCTTGCACTGTTTACCTCTTCTACTTTAGCCCAGCTTTGGTATCTTTTGTTTTGGGTTTTGTTTATAAAATGGAAAATTGTTTTGGAAATGGTATGTAGCGTGTGTTGTATTTTTAAATGGAAAAAACACGTTACTTATTTTAAAATTTGAAAACCATGCTTTTATATTTGTATTTCAAACTTGTTTCATTGGATTGTTTTGGGAAGAGAGATTTTGTGATTCGATGATTCAATTTTGACATCCCTATTGATCATTTTAATGCTCATACCCATCCCATCTTTTTAGATATAGGTTCAGTTTCTTGTTTCAGGTTCTTGTTTTGTTTACCCGTGGTTGAGGTAGGTTGTTAGTGGTTGGAGGTGACCAAGAGGTTACATGGAGGTTTGTGCAATTTTTTTTTCACTGCTAGTTTTTAGTTTTATAGTTAGTCTTTATTTATTTCTATATCTTTTTTTATGATCTAAATTATTCCCACATGTTAGTTTTGATGCCCGACACTAGTTGTCAGCCTGTGGGGATTGGGAACGCCCTTCGGGCCTTGCTGCAGACCAACTCGGGTGACCAGTTCAAGTTCGACTCGGGCTGGTTCATTACAAAATGCCATTAGAGGAGGTTCTTGTTATTTAGGGTGTCCGGTAGATGGAGATTAAGACTGTTGGGACTTAGGAGATAGGTACGGGAAGGGTGTCATGAACCCTCGTTCGTTCCGAACCTCGAGTCACTAGGGGTAGTCTGGGAATTGAGTCCTTATCTTATTCTTGTTTGTTTTAGATTGAGGGATGACAATGAAGGTGATCTGGTGTCATGTTGTGATTCAGCATGAAGTAGTGACCAATGTGATAACCAAGTGCCCGGTTCAAGTGTAACAACCCAAACTTTCATTAATGGAAATTCCTATTGATCTAATTAAATGTTTATTATGGTTATATAAAATGTGAACTTCATTGGTTTTATGTTTCTATATTTTAAAATACCGTTATGAATTATGACCATTGCTAATATAGCCGTTGAATATTGATCACATGATTAGTATAAATATAGGGCATTAACAAATCCAATTTACTCAGAAAAAGGAAGTGATGACCTCATCCAGTAGACTTGCCCCGTACGAAGCTCGTTTGTCGGAGCTCAGAAAGGAGGTGGCTTCATTGGGCTTTTCTCTTGACCAATCCCAAGCCAAACTTGAACACTTTAAGCTTGAGCGGAACCGACTATGAGAAAAGTAGAAGTTAATAGAGATTACCACCCGAGCGATGTTATCCGAGCCACACTAAGAGACTGTCATCATCGCACACCTTACCCTTAGGTCTTATGTGGGTGTTATAAGGGGTTATGTAACAAGACCCTAGTACTATGACTATGTACATTATTTTTGTAAAAGAATGCGCATTCATTTTATTATTGTTACTTTGTAAATAGTTTTTAAAGCATAAATAACATTTTTAGTTAATATTAAACTAGAAAATCTATTTTGATGAATTAATGGATTTTTGAATTAAATAATATTTTAATAAAATATTATTATAATTAAGTTAATTTTTATTAAATATAAATGATCATATAATTTTATGAATGCAATTGTAATTTTTATTAAGGTTTGAAAGCCGTTTTTGTCAAAACCCATGAATTTTCGGTAAATGTCGATTTTTATTTTAAAAGTAAAAATTCACATATTTATAAAATTATTTAGATAAAATGAATATTATTTTTGGAATCAGGACGTCAAAATTATCCAATAGTTAATTTTTCATAATTTTCTGAGATAGTCAAATTTTTGGGTAAAAATTAAATACCGTTTAAATATATAATGTGTTTTATGACATTATAATGACTCAATAGTGATGTAATAAAATAATATAAACATTATGTTCTGAAAATATATGTTTTACCATTAAAATAATTTGATTTTGGGTTTGTTTGATTTATTTTACAAAGCTTTAGTGGACCCTTCAAGGCTTATAAAACATTTTATCTTTTTAAATTGTTTTCCTTGAGAGTGTGACTCACATCCACATAATCAACCCTATTATTTTAAGAAGTTTGGACATTGTACTTATAAAATATTGTTTTACACCCCCTTTTGGAAAAAACCATGGGCAAAAACCATGGTCTGGTTTGTGGTTTTGATTAGTTTAATGTGAGGTGTCCCAAACCTAAATAATAAAGAATTCCCTCTCATTTCCTATATAAACCTGCCCAAGCTCTCACTTACTTTTCAATAAAAGAATTTGGAGTTTGACCAAACCATACCCTCCTCTCTATATAATCCTCCCAAGGTGCCCTAATCTCCCAAGAAGCCTCTCTCAATCCTCTCCCAAGCCTTTGGGATCACACTTCCAAGTAATGGATTTCTTCCTTTCTCATTTTTGTCTAATTTTCTTTAAGTTGTTATGCCCTTTTGTTTTTCAATTAAAAATGTTGGGGTATGATTTCACACCTCCCACATACTGTTCTATTTATGTTTTTACGATGAGAGACCCCTTTCTCTCTCATTAATTCCTCCCATGTACACCCGTTACCATGCCGAAATTCCTTGAGAGATTTCTCTCTCCTCTTTTACATCCAAGTAATTATTTTGTATTATGCATCTAAATTCCATTATGTTTGTTGGGATATGTATCTATATTAACCCTTACTGTCCATTTCATGCATATATTATGAGACACCCTTTTCTCTCTCATCAACCATTTTCATGAATCCTTATGTCACGCTGTTATGCTGCCGAAATTGCACCGCATTTTTTCAAGCCAAGATCATTGTGTAGTGAATACCATACCCATGTCTCTATCAAGGGTATTCAACTTTATAAACATATACATATTTAATGGTACTTTCATGTATTTATTCCACATTACTTAATCACAGAATAACTTATGATGTTGATTGATTCCATGATCCATGTGGCACACTTATGCATGAAATGAAATGTTTAAGAAGGGTGTGCCCTGATAGTGCTCCAATGAATTGGGTAAAGTATAATATCATGATAATTTATGTTAAATGGGTGTTGAATCATGCTAATTCAAGTGAAATTAGGTTTTACTCGTGCTTCATGTGCAATGAGGGTCTACTCATGCTCTATGTGCAATGAGCATTTGCTCATGCTAATTCCATGTTAAGTGTTGTTGCCACATTTCCACGTTATGATTATCATGCTTTATCATGCATTTATGTTCATGTTTCTCTTGTGCTCCATTGATATGTCTATTTTCTAATATGTATTTTATTCCTCATGTTATTCCATGTTTATTCCCTTACTGGGATTTATAGCTCACCCTTTTCTTATGCATGTCCTCAGGTTATCCCATGCAATGCTAAGTATGAGGGAATGTAGTGGTCATGTAAAGGAAGTTTTAAATATAGATGTTGTGTGTTTTATGTTCTAAGCTATTACGTAATGTTTCTAAGCTCTAAAGACACTATACATCTCGATCTTCTATGTTGTATCAAGTGAATATTTTATGTAATAAACCAGGTTTAAGTGTGTAATAAAGAGCAGAGTTGTTATAGTTGGCATCAGAGGATAGGTTTATTTATTTTTGGGATTAGGATTAGAAAACCCTAGTGAAGACTTAGAGACAAGAATAAGTATAATAAAAAAATCTCTAAGTATTGTTGAGTATTGAGTAAGTGGTTTATCAAAAAAATACATCCCTGTCTGGATACAAGCAGGTAGAGACTGCTCTGGCACAGATGTATCCTAGGGGTAAAACCTGAAAACACCGCTTTGAGCTAGACTCGAACGGGAACTGGTGCACGAAAATGGGCCTTGATATACTCTTGGTTACGACACTCCTGTGGGATGTGTTTTAATAAATTCACAAGCTTAGTATGAACCCTTATCAAGGGAATGAAAAAAATTCCCCTAAGAATATATGTTAGAAATTAGATCATGAATAACATAGATTGAAGCCTATGGATTCATAAGTTAAGGAAATAAAAGTTATTTATAAGTCATCAGTTTTTTCCTTGGATTACCCTTTATGTGTTACCCCTAACTTTCCTTTTATTCCAGCCAATGGCCGGTAATAGGAGGACTCAGACTAACAACTGATGTGAAGATAAATGTGATGACTGTGCTAATGAGATGACCAATCCGATGGGAGCGGGAATTGCGAACTTTGTCATGCTTCTCTCTCAGTTAACTCAAGCTTTGAATAGAAACATGGTTTAAGAGGAACGTTCAACCCCCCATAAGAAAGAATAAGTCACTATAAAAAGCTTCATGAGACAAAGGCCTCCTACTTTTAATGGATCATCTGATCCCTCAATCGCTGAACATTGGATCAACTCCATTTAAAAGATCTTATCCATCCTTAAATGTTCTGAACAAGAGAAGGTTCTCCTGGATGCTTATCGTATGGAGGGTAAAGCTGATCAATGGTGGACGTTGATAAAAAATACGAAGCTTGAGGAGAAGATCGAGGCATTGTAATGGAAGTATTTCTAGAAGATGTTTTTCGATAAATATTTTTTGCGCACCCTCCAACTTAAGATGGAAAGGGACTTCCTTGCCCTCAAGCAAAAAGACGAAAAATCTATCAGAGCATACGAGGAAAAATTCACAAGGCTTGAACGATATGCCTCTGGCTTTGTTGTTACCCCCAAATGCAAGGTTGAATGCTTCTTTGGTGGGCTGAAACTTAGCCTACGGAAAGCGTTGGCGATCCGTGACTTCAACATCTATGAGGAAATTGTCTGATGTGCCCTCAAGGTCAAAATGGAGATAAGAGAATCTCAAGGGTATCATGGGGATAAGAAGCGTAAGGTGTACTTAAATTCTAGTGGTCCGATGGATAAATCCAATGGTGTTAAGAAGATCCAACACCCCACTTGCCAAAGGTGTGGAACGAAGCACCCCAAAATTTGTCTGAAGGGGATGAGGAAATGCTTTAGGTGTGGAAGAGAAGGGCACCTAACTATTAACTGCCGATAAGAAAAACTTGCAGCTGCAATAGAGGAGAGGAACACTCCATTCAAACCTCAACACGTTGTTCATTTCTACAACTGCAAAGAACCAGGGAATCTTGAAAATCAGTGCCCTAAGACAAGGGTTTTCAGAGGGAACCAACAACCTCCAAGGCAGTAAGGGAGAGCTTTTGACATCACTACTGCCAAAGTGAACCCCAAAAAGTAAGTGGTGACAGGTACACTAGTTATTCATTCAATAATAGCAAACATACTTTTTAATTCAGGTTCTACACATTCTTTTATATCCCAAAAGTTTAGTAGAACAATCCCAGTACAACCACAAATCATGGAAGTAAAGATATCGGTGAGTACGACAAATGGGGAAATCATTGCATCCCATGAATATAACTCCTCCCCTGTCATAATATGTGGATTGAATTTCCCAGTGAACCTCGTCGTACTACCTATGGTGGGATTTGATTCAATTCTTGGCATGGATTGACTTTCCTTATATAGAGCCAACATAAATTGTCATGAGAGGGAAATCACTCTCCATGTGGAGAATCGACCCCCGATTCTATACAAGTGTAGGGAGGAAGATGAATCTTCTTTAGCTCCATCATCTCAAGCATAGATGTTACTAACCTAAGAGCATGTGTATCTGGATTAGATGATTGAGTCTAAGGAGGCAACCATCCTTGAAGACATTCATATTATGAGGGAATTTGATGAAGTGTTTCCTAAGGAATTGCTTGGTCTTCCTCCTGGAAGAGATATTGAATTATCAATTGATCTTATACCTAGGGCGTTGATAATATCCAAGACTCTGTATATAATGGCTGTTGTGGAGCTTGAGGAGCTGAAGAAATAACTACAGGATAGTCTAGATAAAGGGTTTATACTCCCAAGTGCTTCATCATGGGGTGCACCGGTCTTCTTTGTCAAGAATAAATACGGGTTAATAAACCCTTGCATCGATTATTGCGAGCTTAACAAAATCATGATAAAGAACAAGTATCCTCTCCCATGAATCGATGAATTGTTTGATCAGTTGCATGAAGCACAATACTTCTCCAAGGTCGATTTGCGGTCGAGATATTATCAAGTAAGGGTGAAGAAGGAAGATATCCCCAAAACTGCTTTTTGTACAAGATACATGCACTATGAATTCATAGTAATACCTTTAGGACTTACTAATGCTCCAACAATATTCATGGACTTGATGAATAGAGTCTTTAGGGATTACCTCGACAAATTTTTGGTAGTCTTTATATATGATATTCTGATATACTTCAAAACCAAGGAGGATCATGAGGAGTATCTAAGAACTGTACTAGAGACCTTGCAGAAGAATACTCTCTATGAAAAGTACAACAAGTGTGAGTTATAGTTGAAGAAGGTCTCATTATTGGGCCATATCATCTCAAGTAATGGGATATCTGTGGATACCTCCAAAATAGATGCAATTGAGGGATGGCTGAGGCCAACATCAGTAATGAATATCTGTATCTTCTTGGGGTTAGCTAGATATTATTGATGATTTGGGACAAATTTCTCACAATTTTCCAACCCTCGTACCATGATAACTCAGAAGGGAGTAAAGTTTGATTGGAGTGATGAATGCGAAGAAAGCTTAAAGGAGTTAAAAAGGAGGCTTATCACTGCGCCCGTGATCACTTTACCCACAAGTGGAGAATTTTTTTTGGTATTCAATGATGATTCGAAGAAGGGTTTGGGTTGTGTGTTGATGAAAAATGACAAATTCATTGCCTATGCTTCAAGGTAATTGAAAGTTCATGAAAAAATTTATCCAAAACATGATTTGGAGTTGGCTGCGATGATCTTTGCTTTAAAAATTTGGTGACATTATCTCTTTGAGGAGAAATGTGAAATATATACGAACCACAAAATCCTCAAGTATATATTCACACAGAAAGAGTTGAACATGTGCCAATAAAGATGGTTAGAGATGATCAAGTACTATGACTACCCAATCCATTACCACCTTGGGAAAACTAATAAGGTGGCAGATGGTCTAAGTAGAAATGACTCGACAATTATATCATTAATGAGAATTTATAAGGATCCAATCTTCTTAGACTTGATTAAGATGGACATGAGAATCATAAATAAGGGAACATCATCAATCCTTCCACAAATTATTTCTCAACCGTCTCTTTTGGAAAGGTTAAAGGATACTCAAAAGGATGATGTGGGAATTCAAAAGAAAGTGGAATCTATTATAAAAGGGAAATCCTCAGAGTTAAATGTTAATGAAGAAGGAATTGTGAGATTTGGGAAAAGACTATGCGTCCCATCAAGTCCAGATCTGAAGAAGGAACTTTTTGATGATGCACATAGTTCAAATTTTTCTATTCACCCAGGAAACATAAAGATGTATAAAGATCTCCGAGAGCATTATTGGTGGGATAATATGAAGAAGGGGATTTTTGAGTATACATCAAAGTGCCTGGTGTGTTATTAAGTGAAGTCGGAGAGGCATAAGTCTAAGGGGATGATGCAACCATTTCCCATACCATCATGAAAATAGGAAAACATCACCATGGACTTTGTCACTGGACTTCCGAAGACATCTAAAGGAAACAATGCAATCTAGGTTGTTTTGGATAGTCTTACAAAGTCTACACACTTTATTTCAATTTGTAAGGATTTCTCATTGGATAAAATGGCATGGATATATATCAGGGAAGTGGTAAGGCTGCATGGAGTACCACTATCTATTGTATCCGATCGAGATCCAAGATTCACCTCTAAGTTTTGGAAGAGTCTTCAACATGCTCTGAATACTGAATTGAACTTCAGTACGACCTATCATCCTCAAACTGATGGCCAATCTGAGTGAACTATTCAGACACTAGAGAATATATTAAGATCGTGTTCTATGGACTTCAAAGGAGGGTGAGACCAACATCTTACACTGGTTGAATTCTTTTACAATAATAGTTTCCACTTGAGCATCTGAATGAAACCTTATGAAGCCCTGTATGGGAAGAGGTTCATAACACTTACATGTTGGGATGAAGTTAGTGAACGTAAGCTGATAGGACTATAAATAGTTGAAGAAATGGCGGAGAAGGTAAAAACCATTCAATAACATATCAAGGTAGCCCAGAGTCGACATAAGAGCTATACAGATAACCGTCGATGAGACATTGAGTTTAAAGTTGGAGACATGGTATTTCTACGAATATCTCCATGAAAAAAGGTCACGAGGTTTGAAAATAAAGGGAATTTAAGTCCTAGGTACATCGTTCCCTTAGAAATTCTTGATCATGTTGGGGCTGTGGCCTATTGACTAGCACTTCCACATACCATAGACAAAGTACATGATGTCTTTCATGTATCCCTCTTAAGGAAGTACATACCAGACCCTTCACATGTACTCTCTTCAGAGGTAGTACAACTAGAGGATGATATTTCTTACGAGGAGAAACCAGTGAAGATCTTAGATTCTAGAGAAAAGGTTATACGAAATAAGACAATGCCCCTCATCAAGGTGTTGTAGAGAAACCACAAGTTTGAGGAAGTGATGTGGGAATTAGAGGAAGTGATTAAGCATAGTTACCCGCATTTATTTTAGAGTGGGAAAAGGAAATTTCGAGGGCAAAATTTCTTAAGGGGGTAAGATTATAACGACCTAAACTTTCATTAATGGAAATTACTCTTGATCTAATTAAATGTTTATTATGGTTATATAAAATGTTAACTTCGGTGGTTTTATGTTTATGGATTTTAAAATACCATTATGAATTATGACCATTGCTAATATATCTGTTGAACAATGATCACATGATTAATATAAATATAGGGCTTTAACAAATCCAATTTACTCAGATAAAGGAAGTGATGACCTCATCCAGTAGACTTGCCCTATAAGAAGCCCATTTGTCTGAGCTCAGAAAGGAGGTGGTGTCATTGGGATTCTCTCTTGACCAAGCCCAATATGAGCTTGAATACGTTAAGCTTGAGCGTAACCGACTATGGTAAAAGTGTAAGTTAATAGAGATTACCACCCAAGCAATGTTATCCGAGCCACCCCAAGAGACTGTCACCATCACACACCTTACCCTTCGGTCTTATGCAGGCGTTATAAGGGGTTATGTAACAAGACCCTAGCACTATGACTATGTACATTATTTTTGTATAAAAAATGTGCATTCATTTTATTATTCTTACTTTGTAAATAGTTTTTAAAGCATAAATAGTATTTTTAGTTAATATTCAACTAAGAAATCTATTTTGATGAATTAATGGATTTTTTAATTAAATAATATTTTAATAAAATATTTTTATAATTAAGTTAATTTTTATTAAATATAAATGATCATATAATTTTATGAATGCAATTGTAATTTTTATTAAGGTTTGAAAGCTGTTTTTGTCAAAACCCGTGAATTTTCGATAAATGTTGGTTTTTATTTTAAAAGTAAAAATTCAAATATTTATAAAATTATTTAGATAAAATGAATATTATTTTTGGAATCAGTATGTCAAAATTATCCAATGGTGAATTTTTCATAATTTTCTGAGACAATCAAATTTTTGGGTAAAAATTAAATACTCGTTAAATATATAATGTGCTTTATGACATCATAATGACCCAATATTGATGTAATAAAATAATATAAACATTATTTTCGGCCAATATATGTTTTAACATTAAAATAATGTAATTTTGGGTTTGTTTGATTTATTTTACAAAGCTTTAGTGGACCCTTCAAGGGTTATAAAACATTTTGTATTTTTAAATTGTTTTCCTTGAGAGTGTGACTCACCTCCACATAAGAAACCCTATTATTTTAAGAAGTTAAGAAATTGGACTTATAAAATATTGTCTTCTAATACTTTTTGGAAAAAACCATCGACAAAAACCATGGGATGGTTTGTGGTTTTGATTAGTTTAATGTGAGGTGTCTCAAACCTAAATAATAAAGAATTCCCTCTCCTTTCCTATATAAACCCACCCAAGATCCCACTTCATCTTCACTAAAAGCCTTTGTAGTTTGACCAAACCCTTCCCTACTCTCTCTATAATCCTCCAAATGTTCACTAATCTCCCAATAAGCCTCTCTCAAGCCTCTCCCGAGCCTTTGGGATTACACTTCCAAGTAATGGATTTCTTCCTTTCTCATTTTTGTCTAATTTTCTTTAAGTTGTTATGACCTTTTGTTTTTCAATTAAAAAAGTTGGGGTATGATTTTTAACCTCCCCCATAATGTCGTATTTATGTTTTGATGATGGGATACCCCTTTCTCTCTCATTAATTCCTCCCATGTACACCCGTTACCATGCCGAAATTCCTTGAGGGATTTCTCTCTCCTCTTTTACATCCAAGCAATTCTTTTGTATTATGCATCTAAATTCCATTAAGTTTGTTGGAACATGTATCTATATGACCCCCTTACTGTCCATTTCATTTATATATTATGATACACCCTTTTCTATCTCATCAACCATTTTCATGAATCCTTATGTCACGCTGTTATGCTGCTGAAATTACACGACATTTTTCCAAGCCAAGATCATTGCGTAGTGAATACCATACCCATGTCTCTATCAAGGGTATTCAACTTTATACACATATACATATTGAATGGTACTTTCATTTATTTATTAAACATTACTTAATCACGGAATAACTTATGATGTTGACTGATTCCATGATCCATGTGGCACACTTATGCATGAAATGAAATGTTTAAGAAGGGTGCACCCTAATAGCACTCCAAATGTATTAGATAAAGTATAATATCATGATACGTCATGTTCAATGGGTGTTGAATCATTCCAATTCAAGTGAATTGAGGTTTTACTCGTGATTCATGTTCAATGAGGGTTTACTCATGCTCTATGTGCAATGATCCTTGGATCATGCTAATTCAATGTTAAGTGTTGTTGCCAAATTTCTATGTTATGATTATCAGCTTTATCATGACTTTATGTTCACATTTCTTTTGTGCTCCATTGATATTCCTACTATCTAACATGTATTTTATTCCTCATGTTATTCCATTGTATTCCCTTACTGGGCTTTATAGCTCACCCTTTTCTTATGCATGTCCTCAGGTTATCCCATGCAATGCTAAGTATGAGGGAATGTAGTGGTCATGTAAAGGAAGTTTTCAATAAATATGTTGTGTGTTTTATGTTCTGATATATTATGTAATGTTCCTAATCCCCAAATACACTATACCTCTTGATCTTCTATATTGTATCAAGTGAATATTTTATGTAATAAATCAACTTTAAGTGTGTAATAAAAAGAAATGTTATTATATCAAGTTCCTCTTAGTGTTATTGGCTACCTGGGGCACGACTCGCTACCATGTCACTGAGTTGGGCATAGACACTAGTACCTCTCTTTGATAGTTAGTGTAAGTGTGTTTTTGAAAATGAAAAGGATTTTGGAAATGATGATGCTTTCTTTTAAATGGTTTTGGGATTGGTAAAATTGGTTTTAAAGGGAACTGTTTTGGATTGACAATTTGGTAATTGTTTGAAATTGAAAAAATATGGAATGGATGGACACATATGTGTAAGTTTATGGGATTTCATGGGTGTTTATTTGAAATTAAATGATTTATTTTTTTAAAGGTGGTTTTTGAAAGGGATGCTTTTGGATGTGTTTATATTTTTTTGGTTTTTGAGATGGTTGTTTTTGGATGAAGGCATTTTCATTGATGTTGCTTCATCTTGATATTGGTTTTGGATTTATGTTTTATATTTTTTTAGAAAATGTCTCCCAGAAAGGTCCCCAGGGTTTCTGATAAGTCATGCCCAGTTTTTGGTCCTTGTTGGACATTGCCTATCCTTCACGATGATCAGGGTCTATTAGAGGCAGCAAAGTGTCTTGAAGGGGTCGAGCATGTCTTCAGGGTATTGGGAACTCCTGAAGCTGTCAGAGTGCGTGTTGTATTGGGTCTGTTTAAAGGTCTAGCTCTGGATGAATGAGAGTTGTTTTCCCTGCCATCATTGCAAGTTGTGATGACATGGGATGTATTTAAATCCGTCTTCATCTGATAGTTCATACCTAAAGAGGTGAAGATAAAGAAAAGGGATGAACTTGTGCACATTCAACAAGGCCAATGGATGATGAAGACATATATCGATTATTTCAAGGAACTTGTGTCCTTTTCTCTAGAGGAATCATCGTAGTACTTAATGATGACTTCTCTCTTCATTGGGGGTCTTCATCCAGAGATCAAGGAGCGAGTCCTCCCTTCTAAGGACCATCATTTCGAGAAGCTGGTGGATGAGGCATTCCTAGCTGAGTTGGTCTCCGAAGCGCAGATGGTTGGTAGTCCAGTGTATCTAGTTGCTTGTGAAGGTTCCCCATATGGAAAGTAGGGTGTGCCAGAGGGACCTATATCAAAAGAGTCATTTGCAGTGGTTCTAGACTCTTGTTTGTCGGACCATTCAATAATGTTCCATTAGTGTGGATGTCTAGGGAACATGAATCCATCATGTCACATCCCTCCGAAGACGTGTCATTGTTGCAGGTGTCTGGGTCATCTAAAGAAGTTTTGTAGGAAGCGTCACCTGAAGAAGATTTTGTGACCAGAGGATTCTAGTGCCTAACTGTGAGGTAGTAGATGCTTCATCCATCAGATCTCTAACCACAGGTCTTGGGGTGAAGCTCGTGCACAATCAGGAGTTGCCGGGGGGTGTGAAGCCTCAATTTGGGTTTTGTGTTCCATGTTAGGATTGGAACATTTAATGACTTTTTATTATTATTTCTCTGCTATTAAAGTTTTACTATTATTGTAAGTTCATCGTTTCAATGGGGGAATGTGATAAAATTGTTTTATTGTAATCCAATAGTTTCATTAGTCTAATTATGGTTTTCTGAATCGTGAATTTTTCTTAAAGTGTGTTTGGAACTTGTATGGGTTGATCTCAGTTTAGTTGTGTTCGTTTGGATATGTAAGTGCCTATCGTTGTTCTTGGGTTTCTTGTTTAAGTTCTAGTGGTATGGGTTGGTTGTGTGGGGAAATTGAATGAGCTCGATTTAGGAGTTCCTGCGTTGCCCCCCCCCCCCGGGGGTGGTGTGTTCGAGTTTCAAGGTTTCTGTGTTAGTAAATTCTTGTGGTGGGGAGAAACCTTACGTGTTCTCCCCTCAATCTCGGGTTGTGGTCCTCCTTGAATCAGTAGGGTGTGATGTATGTTGGGAATGGTCACCCCGAGGCTTTCGGTTTTTCTCAGTTTCATGTGGGCATGGACTCGGGCTTTTGTTAACTATCGGCTTAGTGACTTTCTAGGGGTAGAAAGTTCTGTGGTGAGGAGAATTGTCACACCCTGACCTGGTTGATTTGTTATTTTTAATTGTTTTAATCATTATTTTGAGTTCGGTCACTTTTTCACTATTGCACAACATCCCGCACGGTCAGGAGTGACTATACAATGCCTGCGTAGTTACCCAATTTTTAAAATAAAAATTACAATCGCATGGAGAATAAGATAAATAAAATGAAATAAAAAGTTAAAATAATGTTTGGTAAATAACAATAATAATACAAATAACATTTTATTATTATCATTACAATAATAATAATAATAATAATAATATAATAATAATAATAATTATTATATTATTATTAGTTTTATTATTATTATTATCATGTTATTATTATTAATATTATTAAAATTACTATTATTACATTATTGATATTATTATTATTATTATTATTATAAAATGAAAAAAGAAAAAAAAGAAAAGAAAACCCTAGACCACCCCCTGTGCTGCGCGCTGTACCCAAACCCCCCAGTTCTCTCCCCTCACCATTTCGCAACTCCAACTAGCCAATCCCCCCCTCGCCCTTCTGTGCCTCCGGCCAACCACACCCTACTCTGTTCTCCCTCCTCCTCGTCACGCCTGCCACCAGTTGAGACCTCCCTATCCATTGCGCCGACCGACTCCCCTTGCTCCCTTACCTTGTGCCAAAAAACCCAACCCCCAGCTCTGCCCTACTCTAGTGGCCCGACCCTCCTTGCACCACCCTCTACCGACTTTTCCCACCTCCTTTGATGTGCGATGGCCCTCCCCCGGCCAGATATCCTTCACAGGTGCCATCTTTGGCCGTCTCCCTCTCTGTTGGGCACACTTCTCCTCCATGGTTGGTTTGACTCTTAATTTTTGGGTGTTTTTCTTCTATTTAAAAAAACCCTAACACCCCAGATTTTGATTCGTGTGTTTTTCTCATTGTTTAGGGTTTGTGGTTAGTCTGTGAGGTATTGTTCCATCTCCCTTTGAAGCTTCATCACATTTCACGCATATTTTAGGTATGCGCTATTGACTGTTTCCTTTCCAACATAACTCATGGACACTTGCATGTTTTAAATTATTTTTTAAATGTAGTTTTCACCACCATAAGTACTATAGTTAATTTATTCTAGTGTTTTTGGGTTAGTTAAAATCGTTAAAAATGGATTTGGAATCAATTATTTGATTATGTGAAGGAATTTCTGTGCATAAACATTATTCGATAAATTATTTTGTTTATCTAATTTATTTAGCATGTTATTTAATGGAATTTTTTGGTGTGAACTTAGTTTTAAGAGATTTTGACATGCTTTTGATTTATTTTTGGTACCATATTTACATGACATGGAGTTTATTTTTAGTTAAAACCTATTTTGTGACGTTTTTTAGTTTTCGTGAAATGCACAATTGGTTAATTTGGTTGTACAAGTGCTGTGGGTTATGTTTTGAAAGGTGCAAAAGTAATTTTGAAGTGTTTGAGTATGAAATTAGTTTTAAAGTGTAATCCGCATGTGAAATTGGTGAAATCATGATGTAAGACTTTGTTGTGTTCTTTTGAAATGTTTTATTAGTTGAGTAAATGATTTATTAAATGATTTTTGAAATGAAAATCATGGATGCAAGGTGTTTCAGTATATGTTTGGGTTTGGTTTGAAAGTGAATGGTAATTTTTTAAAAATAGTTCTTATTTTCTAAATGTTGTTGGGTCCCTTTTTGTGATTTCTAGGAATGGTTTTAAAGGTGTTCCACATGTTTTGTCCAATTTGTACTTGAAACATGTTTTGGAATGATTTTGAAAAGGGGTAAAGGCCCTTCATTTCGTTGTGAATTGTTTGGGTGTGTGTTTGGAACATAAGGGCCCACTTGGCATTGAAAATGTAAAAGTGGTATCTGTGTGATGTTTTGGGTAATGTTTTTAGATGTGTAAAACTAAAGGCCCATTTGGCATATTTTATTCAATGCATGTTTTTCTTAAAATATGGGAAATCTTGTTTGGTAAGAATGTGTTTTGGTAAAATTGATGTCTGTGTTGATTATAGAAAAGAATTTGGTTCGGTAAAAGTGAGTGCCCAATTGGCAATTTAAAAATGTTTACTAAAAATGGTTTTGATGTTTGTATGGAATGATGAATTGGTTGGAACCTTTGATGATATGATGTGAATAAGAGTTACAAGTATGCATGTATACATTTATGGGCCACCTATATAGGGGGATATCCCTTTATGGATTATCGTATAAAGTGTCCATGTTTGGGGTGGGCAAGTGTAGTGGCGACAGGTAAGGTGAGTCACATGTGTGAGGGCCTCCCAATTACATAGTATTATTATAACAACCATGGGTTTTTGGGCATATTTTAAATGATCGAGTGACAATTTCTGATCAAACCCTATCAGATAGGTTGGTACCCCCTGGATTTGCTATTAGATCAGGTGGGATTTGCCACTAGATTTGGTTAGTTTTGGGTATCCAGTTGGTTATAGACTTGGGAGATTCACCATATGTCGGTAGGTGGTTCTGAACTGAGTACATCCAAGAGTCTTCTAGGTATGTTCAGGATTACACATGGTTACTTAACCATTTATATTGCTTGTTTACTTTCTGTTGTACTAGTTTATTCCTAGCTTTCATTTTTTACCTATTCTACTTTAGCCCAACTTTGGTATCATTTGTTTTAGGTTTTGTTTATAAAATGGAAAATGGTTTTGGAAATGGTATGTAGCATGTGTTGGATTTTTAAATGGGAAAAACATGTTACTTATTTTAAAATTTGAAAACCCTACTTTTATATTTGTATTTCAAACTTATGTCATTGGATTGTTTTGGGAAGGTAGATTCTTGGATTATGTGATTCACTTTAGGCATCCCTATTGAGAATTTTAATGCTCACACCAGTTTCTTGGTTTAGGTTTCTATTTTTTCTACCTGTGGTTGAGGCAGGTTGTTAGTGGTTGGAGGTGACTAAGAAGTCACATGGAGGTTTTTGTAGTTTTTTCTTTCCACTGTTAGTTTTTAGTTTTATCATATATCTTTATTTATATATCTATCTTTTTTTATGGCTCAAATAGTTCCCACATGTTATTTTTGATACCCAACATTAGTTACCAGCCTGTGGGGATCGAGAACGCCATTTGGGCCTTGCCGTAGACTGGCTTGAGTGACTGGTTCAGTGTTGACCCGGGCTGGTTCATGATAATCACCAAGGCATCCATGACCTCAGGGGTCGATCCAACTCAATAGTAACCTATAACATAACTAAGGGGTAAGAGTGTAATCTAAGGAGTGTAATCTAAGGCATTCTACAATAATAATTATATCTGATTCTGAGGGTCTCATCCAAGGTAAAATGGGTAAGCAATGACTGGGCCTGATGGATGTAACCATGGAACCTCATGTCTGTAGATGTCATGCTATATCTAAAGAGTGTATCCAAGGTATAATATAATAATAATAATGAAGGATGGATCCTATGGTGTCATATAGGGAACCCACTAATAAACAAGGAAGGGGTTCAAGGTGGGTCTCACCCTTGGAGACTGACATCCTTGAATCGGAATAATGTCCACGAGTGATCAAGGCATTCCCTCAAGAATCCAAGGACTAACTCACGTCTAACCATTCCTATAGTAGTGTCAAGGCCTGTATGCAAGGGACCTTATAATTGATTCATTTAATTAATTAGGCCAAATAATAGTCATGTTGTTTAATAGGTCAAGACGTTCATTCTATTCCTTTTATACAAGTGAGAAGACATCTCAAGGATATGCAACCATTTATTTAATTCATATAAGTCATAGTCATTTAATATGGTTCTCTACACTATCTTCCATTAGACATGGAAAGGGGTTCTACAAACATTAAACCAAGCCATTCAATTGCATTCAATTAGGCAAAGTCATATACATAGTATAATTTCATTTAAGATTGATTTATCAAGTTGAATCACTTACCTTAGTTGGGTCAAGTGATACACATAAATGTGCTAGAAATTTAAAATTCATTAATTTAATTAAACACTTACCTTTATCAAGGTCAAATCAAGGCACACCCGGACAGTGGTATAGATAAGATTAACAAGCTACTAAAAGCATAAGTGTAGGAAACACCCTACTGGGGGTGGTCGATGTTGTGTACATAACCACCAATGATAGATAAAATATTTAACAAGGGTCTTAGAACATGGTTCTAATGACTATAATCAAGGCATATGAATTTAATAAATCACACCCAATGAAATCGGTGCTCCCACATGACAATTTATAAAACAATGAAACTCGAGGGATGAGTTATAGACCACTAGCCTCATACTCATACGACTCTCCTCATCCAGTATCAGCCTCTAGTTTGGCCTGGATTGAAAGAGATATAAAGAATGGATAAAATCCCTAGAAAAAGGTCATTTTAGCCCGCATCTGAATAACATCGTCAATAGAAAGAAGAATGAAGAACAAATAAAAAGAAATTAAGATCTTATCGGTGTAGATTCAACAATATGAACGGTGATTCGATCAGACTCTAGATAGACGAATGAGATCAAAAGATAACTTAGGCTTGAAGAGAGATAAAAATGGAAGAGGAGAGGGTGTTTTTTCCACTAGAAAAAAATATGAGAAATTTTTAGGAAAAATATAATAATTTAAGTTCATTTTGGTAAAATCAACCAAAAATAAGCATTTCATAGTTTGTTCACACTGTTTTCTAAACTATGTGCCAACAATGCACCAACTATGTTCCTTCTACTATAGGAATAGGAATTTCGGACTGTTAGGACACACAATTAGAGAAACCGTGCACCAATTGTGCAAAACACCTCTGAAACAATGTCTATAGTTTTTTCATAGTTGTGCATCCCCTGGTGAACAATTAAGGAAAATAGTGCACCCTGTATCACCCCACTGTCTAACCTCACACGGTTAGAAGTAATTGTGTGTCCTGCCTCAAAAGGTTTCTACTAACTATGTATTCAAACTATTTTTCCCAAAAATTTGGGTTCTAGGATCCAAAAAATACTAAAAAACCCTCGATACACACATGAACTGATTAATCATCCATATTAGGTCCAAAATAAAGAATTAAACCAAAATTTAAAGGATTCATGCCTGAGTGAAAAACTGGGTTCTTATATACTTTCCCCTTTAAAGGAACTCATCCCCAAGTTCACCTTCTAAGGGTGGTGAAGCACTGTCTAAGAAAAACTCTGGCCACTGGGCACATATATCGGCCTCCCACTCCCAAGTCTTATCTTGTACACAACCATGTTGCCATAAAATCCATACTAAAAGGACATAATGACCTCAGAGAGCCTTCATGATCTAGTCAACGATGCATATAGGATACTACTCAAATGAATCATCAACATCCAACTCAACTTCCTCAGGATTGAAAGTATTATATGGGTCATCATGATATCTACAAAGCTATGAAATGTGGAAGACATCATGAATGGAATGATACCTTTGAGGTAATATCAACTGATAGGATACCATCTCGACTCTTTACAAAATCTCAAACGACCCTACAAAATGAGGTGATAGCTTCCCTTGCCTCTGTATCCATCTATTCCCTAGCATGGGTGATACTTGTAGGAAAACATGACCCCTAACCTCTATCTCTAGAGGTCATTGAAGGCGATATATATAAGATTTCTATCTAGACTGAGCAGTATACATACACTTCCTAATTAGGTGAACCTACCCCGAAGTCTCCTACATGATATGAGGACCTAGCAGGGCTGCCTATCCCACCTCTATCCAACATAGGGGTGAACAAAACAACCTACCATACAAGGCCTCAAAAGGATCCATGTGAATCATCGCCTGTAAGCTATTATTATAGGTGAACTCAATCAGAGGGACATGCTTTTCCCAAGAACCACTGAAATCAAGAACGCATGCCTAGAGCATGTACTCTAGAATCTATATCATATGTTCTGACTGACTCTCGGTCTGAGGGTGAAAATTTATGCTTAGAATCACCTATATACCCATAGATTTTTGTAACCCCTTCTATAAATGTAACTTGAAATGAGTGTCCCTATTTGAAATGATAGTATGAGGGACCCCATGTAGTTGGATAATATCACAGACATACAATCATTCTAGCTCATCAACTGAGAAAGTCTTCTAGATAGGAAGGAAGTGAGCTAATTTCTTCAGTCTATCAATGGAAACCCATATAATGTCACTGCCTCTAGGAGACCTTAGTAAACTGACTACAAATTCCATAGAAATATTTTCCCATTTCCATTTCAGGACTGGAAGTGGATATAACTAGCCTGTAGGTCTATGTTGCTCCACCTTCACATGCTGACAGGTGGAACACCTAATGATATAGCTTGATATCTAATGTTTCATCCCAGGACACTAATATTGGCATTGCATATCTCGGTACATCTTGGAGATTCCTAGATTAACTACCCACTGAGAAGCATGAGACTCATTCATCAGTTCCTCTCTCATATCTATAGAAACCCAGACACATCCATGTATACCCAGGATTTCATCTCTATCCACAGACCAATATGAATGTGGTTCATATCTTGAAATAATCTCATGAAAAACCAAGCCTTCAGGATCTGAAAATTTTCTACTCTTCACCTTCTCAAGGAGGGAAGAGGTAACTGTCAAGGATAAGAGATAGGACTGCTCACGACTATCATGAAACTCCATATACATCTCAGAAAAGAGGGCCATAAATTTCTACTCATCATTAGCTTTCCATATGGCATGTGCTTGAGTTTTCTAGATCAATACATCAACAACTACATTTCCCTTTCCAGGTATATAGGCAAGCTCAAAATCAAAGGACTGAAGATATTATACCCATATCTGCTATCTAAGGTTCAAGTAACACTGTGTAAATATATATTTGATTCTATTGTGGTCTGTATACACCACAAAGCTCTCACCCAACAAATATTATCTCCAGAAATGTAAGGCATGTACAACTATTGTTAGATTAAGGTCATGCATCTGGTAGTTTCTCTCATGAGGCCTCAACTGTCAAGATCTGTATGCAACTAATCTATCCTCCTACATCTACATTACTCCCAGGATGATGCCTAATGCACCACAAAACACTGTATTTACTCTTCTAGGATTTGGAAGAATCAAGATAGGTTTCGAGACAAGCCATACTTTAAACTCCTAAAAGGATTTACCGCACTCTTCTGACCACAGTAACTTAACAAACTTCTTTGTAAGACCAGTAAGAGGTGAAACAATGCATGAGAAGTCTTGTATGAAATTCCTATAATATTTAGTTATCCCCAAAAAACTCCGTATATCCAAACACGTTCTTGTACTACTCCTAGGAAACCACAACACCCACCTTCTCTAGGTTAATAAAAACTACTAATTCTGAGATAATATGACCCAAGAAGTGAAATTTATTATTCTAGAAGTGGAACTTAGAAAGATTGGAATAAATTTAGTGCTCTCTTAGTGTAATCAGAATGATCTCAAGGTGCTTAGCATGGTCACTAAGAGTGTGAAAATACACCAAGATGTTATCCAACAAGACCACGACAAAAGAATCCAGATAGGAGTGGAACACCCTATTCATCAAATCCATGAAAATAGAAGGCATGTTCATAAGACTTAATGTCATAACAAGGTACTCATATAGACCATATATGCCACATAAAGTTGTACGAGGTATGTTTGTTGTCCTGACTCACACCTAATGATAGCTCGATCTTAGGTCGATCTTAGAGAACACCCTATCTCCTTGGAGCTGGTAAAAGAGATCATATATTTGTGGTAGTGGATACTAGTTCTTGACCGTAATCTAGCTCAACTATTTGTAATCCATGCATTGACGAAGGGTCCCATCCACCTTCTTGGTGAAAAGAAGAGGTGAACCCTAAGAGGAAGTAATGGGATGTATAAAAAATTTGGCCTCTAAATCTTCCAACTGCCGCTTGAACTCATGAAGCTCAGTAGGTGTCATCCTCTATAGAGGAATAAACACTAAAGCTACTCCTAGAATGATATCAGTTGTAAACTCTACCTATCTATTAGGAGGTAATACAAACAAATCATCGGTAAAAATGTACTTGAAATAATCTATTACTTGAGGGAAATCATCCTGAAGTAAACCCAATCCTCTATAACAAGATTGGAAATATGGGAGGACACTCCACCAAGCCCATGATGCTCTGGTCTAGATCTACTAGATTGGACATCCCACTCAACATTATATATATAACTACTTCCCTATGGTGATGTAAATGATACCCTATGATGATAACATTCCACGAAGGTGTGATGCAGAACCAACAATCCATCCCAAGAATGAAATCGAAGCCCGTAAACTCGAGAACAAAGAGGTGCTACAAGAAAGGGTAACTACCTACCTTAAGGGGACAATACCTACATTGGTATATACCCTATGACTGTAACCCCAAAGGTGTATCTAGGGTCATTACACCATATTAATACTATATTTCTAGATTGAGACTTTCCATGATAAATAGATAAATGAAAGAGTGTGAAACACCTATATCAAATAAAGAAGATACTATAGTGGAGGCTACTAGAATAGTACCTCATATTGTAGATGATCCTGAACTATGATCCTCAGGAATCATCTATAAAGCATGCAACTGGCATGATCCATGACCCTATGCTATAGATGTACTACCCCGATCATGAACACTCTACCAGAACTGTTGAAAATATAAAGTCTAGATACTATGACCATGACCTCATCCTAGGACAGTCCTATTTGGTGCTACTCCAAATCCTTACCTGATGTAGTTTAAAATAACCTTCTCCTGGATGTGTAGCGGGTGTGGAACCTCTTTGACTAGAAGCTGATGGAAATGTCCAAAATAATCTATAAATATTCCCCATACAGTTGAAATCCAAACACTCTATATGGTCTATATTACACCAAGGCTTTAGGTTCCCTTATCATCCACACTGATGGCACACCATAGAGTTACCAGTATGGGTATTATGGATTCCACTTCCCTAATTTGAAACCTAAAGGAATTAATTTTTTCTATCAGAATAACTACTAGCCTACCACGACACTAGTCCTCTATACCTGATACTATCTCCTTTCCTTAGGTTGCACTCAGTGATAAGATCCTTATTGACTATCTCAGAAATGCCAGGTAGGTGAAAGACATTCACCTAAGTATGGATGACATACTATAACCTATCCTCAAAGTGTCTAGCACGTGAAAGCTTATCATCAGCTATAAGCGGTGAAAAGCACCGCAACTCAGTGAAATGCACTGAATACTCCATGAGTAACATAACACCCTTCTATAGATGCATAAAATCTCTGGCTTAGTCAGATCCCAGTGTTTGAGGAAATAATTATTTATAAAAATTGGTTTTGAAATCATCTCACACCATGCTCTGATGATGACTAGCCTAAGTAATCACACCCCACCAATGCTTAGCTGAATCATGCATCATGTATGTAGTAAGCTTGACCCTATACTCTAGAGGTGTATCTAGATTCTCAAAGATAGACAAGGTGGACTCTAGAAAAGACTCAATAAACTTTAAACCTCCATCCCTAGAGAAAGTGGGAGGATGATACTGCTGGAACTCACAAGTCATATCAACCATCGCAGGTGTAAGTCGTGGAACACCTTACATGGACTGCATCAGATGAAGGAAACTATCAAGAAGATGAGCGTTAGTTCCCAGACCAGGTAAAAAATGGTGCCTCAAATAACACTCATAGCGTTAAGACTAGTAACTCTGGGCCCACCATGTCTCGAGCAAGTTCACCGCTATCCTCTTGGTGCACAATACAAGGACGTCATGGTGGAATTGGTCTACAAATTCTAAGCACACACCTCAGAACAAGATTTGAAGCAAATAGATAACAATAGCAGAAGCTGAACGTAAGGAAAAGGCTCACTAACCATGGTATACTACCACAACTACCCACTTAGAAGTGCTCAAGATTAAATTATAAGGGTTCCAATAGATTAAGGGTCAACTATACCTTGTCTCATCATTTACTGTAAACCATTTCATTTCATAATTAAATATTTATGTTTTTAGGTTGAATTTTCTTATAAACTTATATCAAAGTTTGTTTAAAATGAGTTGTTAGTCCCAATGAATCAGGTACCATACACCTTATCATTGAAATCTACACCCATTTGATACTATATAACCTATTCTACATCTGATCACAGAATGTAATGGGGTATATACAATGGCTTGACTCGGTAAACTACTCATTCCAACCCATGAGGGCCCATACACCTCATGAATTGAAACAAGAAATCACTCAATCATAGCCAAAGAGTAACACAAGAATAATATGTAACAACATTCACTAAACAATCACAAACATATCAAGCAAATGCAATAAGTGAAATGAACCTATATTACATGGTAATATGCATGGAATGTGAATTCTAGGTGTCTATGATAATGTATGTAACAATTCTCCTTGCCCTCATATCATCAGGTAAAGGATGAAATAAAATTCTCAATCAAAATAACATTAATAACCATCACATAACATGTTCATATCCCAATGGTGAAATGATATCAATAGTAATAAGAAAAATCAGAATAACAAATCTAATTTCAGGAAACCTGAAATTTACCCTGAAGATGGGTTAACTACTCCCAAGCATGACTTATAACCAAGTTCCAAATGTTCCTAATCTTCTTTATATTGTCTCCAAATAGTAAATAAAGAAAAGAAATCATCTCACACCACTTTGTGACATCCCATACCTAGATTCCACTGAGAGGTTCCTCAAGCCTGATTGGACACATGACCTCAAGCACATCTCCCCGAACGCCATAGGCTGTCGACTAGCAGTGAAGGCCTAAGGTGTGTTCACAGGGAGACTATGCCCTTATTACCAGAGTAGAACACAACAGGTAAATATGATAATAGGTAAATATTGGAAGCAATAAATAATAAATAGATAGAATAATAGAAGCATACAAGAATGAATAACGAAATAAATGATAATTATACGAAAGATAATGATGATATGTCATGTATCTAATAAGTTGGAAAACATAGATACAAATCAGTAGGCAATACATGCTATAAAAAAGCAGAAAAAAACCCTAAAACTATCTAGAATCCCAATCCCTATCCCAGTTACCTTCTACCAAGATCCATCCTAAAAAAAGTAAGAAATATCAAGCGTTTGAAGCAGTACGCTTCCCTTTGTCAACATTTTCATACATATAATCTGCCTAGGCACCAATGGTAGTCTAGATAGGGTGTGAGATTAGTAATGTGAAATGGGAAGGGCGTGCCAATATTGTGTAGGTTTGAGCCTATGTGGTTTTGTCTGTAAAATCCCACATATAATGTGAACAAAAAATTTTGAGCCTACCCCACCCCACATAAGCCCACAGGTTGAACGTGGGTTTCCATCATTTTAAAAAAAATATACTATTTATAGTCATTTAAATATTGTATTTATTTTTAAATTATTAATGGTAGTTATGGGGAGAAGTATGGATTGACAACAATGAGAGGTTTTAGGGATGTGATGGAACATTTTTCTATGGGATAATGGTGGAATGAAGTGACACTGATATGGTGGAGAACGGTTGTGATGCAAAGTAGGTGAGTGATTGGTGAGAGGAAATGAATAATGATGTTGGTCTTGTAGTGATTCAAACGATTGGACCTATAAATAAATTATGACTTTTCAGAAAACAACCGATTTCAAAGGAGAAAAGGGTTCCCATGAGGTCCTTTCCTATTTTCATAATGAAAATATAAAATTAAATAATAAAAAAATTAAATCGACCTAAAAAATATTATGATTATAATAACTCTTTTAGAATTGAAACCGTGTGCATGGGAGATGGGTTCCATTTTTCGAGAGGTGGGATGACACACCATGTGTATATGGTGAATAATTATAATATAAATATTATAATATCATATTAAAACAATAAATATAAACCTATTTAAAATTCACATGTGAATGAATGGTGAATTAATATAATCATTATGATGAGAAATCATATTTCACGGTTTAATCATGATTTTTTATTAAAAAAACTAAAATATTAAAGTAGAATATATTGTAAAAAAGATATTTTTTTAAAAAAATTAATCCCATGGGTAATCTCACACCCATGCGGGATCAACCCACCCTAGCCCGCACCCGCACATGCTCAAACTGCACTGGCCCGTACACTTAACTATCAAAATTTTTAGGCCCGTCCCAACCTGCATCTTCCCAATACCTATGAAGCCCATGGGACACATGCCCGTTTTTCATTACTATGTTAGATAAATCTCAATAGGTAACTAACGATAGCATCTATAACATCCAGTACATGTAATATAAACTGAAATAGTGTGCAAGTATGCATATATAAAAGTAAAGCAGTATAATAATGTAAATACCCAGTTACTTTCTTCAGCCTCAGCTGGTGTTTGAACATGTTACCAATTCATTAATTAATTATGTTCCAATATATATATATATATATATATATATATATATAAATTCACATGAGGTATAATAAGCACTGACATCCTAAAAAGATAAAGATAGTAGAGGATCCAAAGTATAACAAGGCATCCTGTAATATTATTAATAATAAAGGGATCCAATGTAATCATTAAGGAATCCATGAACTCAGGGGTCGAGCCAACTCAGTAGTAACATGTATCCTATCTAAGGGGTAAGAGTGTAATACAAGGAGCATCATCCAAGGTATTCCACAATAATAATTCTATTTGAGTCTAAGGATCTCATCTAAGGTAAAACAGGTAAGCAATGATTGGGACCGATGTATGTAACCATGGTACCTCATGTCTATAGATGTCATGATATATCCAAGTAGTGTATCCAATGCATCCTATAATAATAATAATAATGAATGAGGGATACTATAGTATCATATCAAGCATCCATTGATAGGTGAGGATTGGGTTCCAAGGTGGGTCTCACTCTTGGAAATTTACATCCTTTAATGAGAATGGAGTCCATGAGTGTTCAAGACATTCCATCAAGAATCCAAGGGCTAACTTGAGTCTGAAAACCCCTATAGTAATGTTAAGGTCCATATGCAAGGAACCTTATAATTTATTATTTAATTAATTATTCCATGTAATGGTAATTTCATTTAGTAGGTCAAGAGGTTCTTTCCATGCCTTTAAACAAGTGACATGGCATCTCAATGACATGAAACCATTTATTTAATTCATATAAGTAATAGTAATTTAATATGGTTATCTCTTCTACCTACCAATAGACATGGAAAGGGGTGTTAAATATGTGTAACTGAGACACTCAATTTCATTTAATTAGGCCAAGTCATATGCATAATATACTTGCCAATTTCATTTAAGATTGATTTATCAAGTTGAATCACTTACCATAGGTGGTTCAAGTGATAGAAATACATGTGTTAGAAATTTACAATTCATTGATTTAATTAAACACTTACCTTTATCAAGGTCAATTCAAGGCACACCCAAATAGTGGATCAGATATGCTTAACAAGCTACTAAAAGCATAAGTATAGAAAACACCATACTTAGGGCGGTCAGTGTTGTGGACGTAACCACCAATGATAGATAATATATTTAACAATGATCTTAGAACATGGTTCTAATGGCTATAAGAAAGGCATATGAATTTAATAAATCAAAACTGATGAAATCAGTGTACCCATATGACAATTTATAAAATGAAGAAACTAAATGAATGGGTTATAAACCACCTACCTCATAATCGCATGACTCTCTTCATCTAGTATCAACAAATAGTATGGTATAAATAGGAAAATATTTGAATAAAGTATGAACACCATGAAAATAGGGCATATGATTCTGCATCTAAATAGCACTACCAATAGAAATAAGACTATGAATGGATAAAAAGGAATCAATATCTTATCGGTGCATATATAATGAGACAAAAGGTGTTTCGATCAGACTCTAGACGGATGAATAAGATCAAAAAATAACTTAGGATTGAAGAGGGCTCAAAATGGAAGAGGAGACGGTGTTCTGTCTGATGGAAAAGAAATAGGAAGAAGGGTTAAGAAAAATATAAGCACTTAAGGTCATTTTAGTAAAGTCACTCAAAAATAGGCATCACACGATTTGGATGAATGGTTTTCAAAACCGTGCACCAACAGTGCACCATCTGCTATAGGAAGAAACATTTCACACAGTTAGTCTTCACAGTTAGGGAAACCATATTCCAACCGTGAAAAAAAATCTACAACAATATCTGAAGTTTTTGCACAACTGTGCAGCCCCTGGAGCATGGTTAGGGAAAATCATGCACCCTGTATCACCCCACTGTCCAGCCTTTCATGACTAGAAGTAATCATGTGGCCTACCCCGCACAGTTTCTACTAACCTTGCAGTCAGTCTATTTCTCCCAAAAAGATGGGTTTCAGGCTCCAAACAATCCCCATACACCCCTGATACACCCGTGAACTTATTAGGCATCCATATTAGGTCCAAAATAAATAATTAGAACAAAATTTAAAATATCCATACCTAAGTGAAAAGTTAGGTTCTTACATTCATCATGTTTGTGTCACCTCATGCCCACGTCATGCCTATATCACTGCTTGTGATGTAAATCCCCCAAGGGGATTTCCAGGATTCAAACCTTGGTCTTTTGGATGTAAGATTATGGGGTTTACCACTTAGGTGTCACCCCAACTACAAAACATGTGTATGGGTTATGCTCGACTCCCAATGGGGGACCCCAAATAATCCTAGAGCACACCATATGTTCCCCAGTTAGACAATGGATTTGAATTTCCCTATGCATAATACACATAGATTATAAGTCTGGTGGTACTCGAGCCTATGCCCATTCACACAAAAAAGTGACATTATAAACTAAAAAAATATTTATTAAAAGTGGTTTATTAGTGGAAGTTCTAATGATTGTCACTAAACAAATCATATTAAATATAATTTATAATTAGCTACAGTTTCAAAAAAACCGCCACTATTTTTTTAAAAATATTTATCAGAGGTTTTGTTTAAATCACCACTAAGCTTTAAAAAATAACCAATATCCTCCCCCTCCCCCACTAGATTCCCTAGCCCCCCAATCCCTCAACCCTAATGATGACCATCCTCGACCCCACCTCTCCTCGATGCTGGTGGCCACCCCTTCCCCTCGACCCCACTTCTTCCTAACGGTGATCCCCCTTCTCTATGCTAGCTCACCCCTCCCCCAACCCCTTCTCATCGATGGATCACCCATCAATACCAAAGATGAACACCCATCGCCCCACCCTCACCTCTGATCCTCATGACCTCGACCCTACCAACTACCTGATGACAACCCCACAACGACCCCCTACACCTTGACGATGACCCCCAACAACGAACCCTCTTCCCCTTTTACCAGTGAGTGTGATCCAAAATCATAAGGCATAATTTTGTAATATTGTATGATTGGTTTGGATATATCATTATGCAGTATATCATATTATATAATCAAATAATAAATTTTATCACTCAAGAATCCTATACACATAAATATCATTATTTCTTGTTATAAATGAGGATCATGATTCATTTATATGATGAATTCTTATTCATCTATGGGATTATAAATAGTTTGTGACCGCATGATTCATTTATCACTCATGAATTCTTTGTGAGTAAGACTTGGTGAGTTTGGGATAATGGTTGATATAGGGATAGGCAACTGGTTGGTTGTATTGATTATTCACTAAAGTTTTAGTATGTTTATTCCACACCGGCATGAAAGTTTCTATGTAAGAACATACAGAGTATACTTATATATTCACAATGATTTTATATACTATATTTATAGAATTATAGGATAGAGTTGGTGATCAAGCTAAAAGAAGTTGGGTGATGTTTAATTTTGATTGTAGTTGTTTGATTAACTATTTATATCTTTATATTTTAATACACAAGGAGAAGAGTGACAATCCAATACCTATGGATAAAAGTCAGATTAATTTACCTAGAAACACACCATAGTATGAAAAGGGTTTGTAATTATTTTTAGATTATTAAATTGCAAACCAATCAGTGGATGGTAGAATAAAATGTTCATGTCTTGATTGAAAATTCAATCAATAGTTGAATAGAAATGAAGTATATGAGCATTTTATATTGAAATAATTTCTTGGAAGATATGTATTTTGGATTTTTCATGGCTAATTGAATGTTATGAAAATTTAAAACAATGAAAATCCTGAAAAAGAACTTGGATTTGATTAGGGAATGTATCTTTATATAATCAAGTGGCTATGTGTAATTATAGACAAAGAAATGTACATGATTTTAGAGTTGCTTCATGATGAATTTAGAAAATCTGAGATCTCTGCATCATTCTATGAGATGGAGAAAGTCATCAACAAACTTGGACTTGATTATATAAAGATACATGCATGCCCTAATGATTGCATGCTTTATTAGGGAGAAGAGTTCGATAAATAAGAATGTATAAGATGTTATACAAGTAGATGAAATTCATTTAACAACAATGATATTATAAATCAATGCAACCCCATGAAAAAGAAGAAGAATACAACTCTTGAAAAGGTATTGCATTACTTTCCTTTGAAAGCATGCTGGAAAAGATTATTCATGTCGTCCAAGAATGCATACAATATGATGTGGCATGCTCAAGATAGTAATGATGGATTGATGAGACATAAAAAAGATTCAGCATCATGGAAAATGTTTGATTCATTATATCCAAATTTTTCTTTGGATTTTAAGAATGTACATTTGGGATCAACTTCTGATGGTTTTAACCCTTTTGATGCATTAATTACTAATTATAGCATTTGGACCATTGTTTTTATTCTCTATAATCTATCTCTATGGATTTTTATAAAAAAGACTTATTTCATTATTTAGATGATTATACATGGAAATAAAATTACTAGAAATGAAATTTATGTACACACTATAGCATTAATAGCTGTTTTTGGTAGTTTAGTAAACCGCTGATAATTTTTTTTAGCCCAGACACTTCCCCCCCACGAACCCCTTCTCTCCCCAACCCCCTCAAGACCCCCGATAACCCTCAAAAACCCCCACCGCCTCACCGTCTCACTGTGCCTCACCACCCTACTGCCTCTCCACCTCGTCTCCTTGCCGCACCTCACTGCCTCGCCACCTCACTGCCTCACCCATTTCAGAGGTAGTTTATCAAATTGGTTATGAAAAATACCATATTTGATCTTAGGTAGTATTTTACCAGTGCACACTTGTTACTTCCCATGATAAAGCTAGGTATTTTTTTGGATATATTTTAGTGAACCATGAATTAATCGTCATCCAATAATTTATAACTAGTATAATTGGAATTTAGAGTAGCATAAAGAGAATGTATCCTTATAAATTGATTTATGTTTGGCTTAATATTTTTATACCTATTTGGATTCCATAATATAATATTTATTATTTATTCATGTTTTATGTTGTGATCATGTGTGAAATAGAATTATGTTTTATTGATATTATAGTTAATATATCATATCCAAGCATATTTACTTTCTATTTTATTGAGAATTAGATTCATTATAATGGAATTATTTTTTAAACATGACTATTAATTTGTTATGTTGAGATTGTTTTTACTTTTTTATAAAAATCATGTTGATTATTATAAATAATAATGCTACCTTGACCATGAATATTGTTTTGATAAATAATGAGTATGTTAGAAGGGGTATTATTCTATTGTATAACTTGTGTGTTGGTATGTATTATATGGAGATTGATGAATGGGATGGGATCACAATGACTTGAATTTTGTATACCCCTTTCACATATCCCTAAATTCATGCGATGATAGTTATTTGATTCTTGTATACACCTTCCTCTTTAAAAAATATAAGGATTTTCCTATGACTCAACCATGATAAGTATTTCTATGATCTTAGTTCAATGGGAATGGCATCATGGATTCCTTAACATGATGTCTCATATCCAAGTCTAGGATCAAAGAAATTATGTTAGGTATAAACCCTCCCATTATAGGGATTTATTGTTTATAATTGATTCTATTTTATGAAGTTTTCCATTATCTGATGCTTCCATGTTTTTATTGATAAAAATTTGTAAAGTAATTTTTATATAAATATATATAAATTTTTAAATTGATATAAGGAAAACATGTAAGTATATTCCATATAAGTTAGAAACTAGGTGGTTTATTACTAGGTATTATATGCTCACACCCAGCATATACACTTAGGGGGGACATGAAATTTCATGGTCTATTTTTCGGGTACTTATAGGTACAAGTACATGTTCGGATGAATTGTTTTTTCTAAGCATGGTTAATTTTTGTATGACTCGTGTTCCATGTAGTGTTGTAAATGGAGATGGGAGATTGATTTTTTTCATTTATCCTTAGGTTTCAAGGACCATTTAATACTATTAACCTTTATATTATTTGTAAATATTTATCATATGGAATTCACTCTATTTGGATCATGTTATTTTTCTTTTATTTTAGTTTATTAATAAAATTGGGTAAACCAAATCCCATTGGTATTATTAGAACCTCGATGCTATTCTCCAGCCTTTGGTGATCAAGAGGTGAAAATGAGGTCATGTAGTGCTCTATCCTAGTACCATTTAGGTATCTCGGTCACCATCACTACACCACATGTACTTTTTTTCTTACATAAGATCTTGAATCATGGAGGTGGTTTTTTCTACTTGAACCTTTATCTATTATATCCCTTAGTTTAATATCCTTACCTCTTACTCCATATCAACCATTTATAGTAATTAATTACAGATTTTTTAATTTAAATTATTGATATAAAGAATTTAAATATCTATAGTCCTATTTGTGGTTATTTTCCCATCCAGAATAGTTTATCAAATTGCTCCGTTCAAATTAGTTTGTATGTAAGATTATGCTGAATATTGTAAGTTTCTAGATTAATTTTTTGAGACTTTATAATATATTGGATGTGAGTGATGTGTTTTGTATTTTCTTGTATCTTTTACAATGAAAATGTTTTTATTATTCTCCCATAGATGTATGGAATTATACAAGCCACATAAATATTTATTTTTTTGGTTTTATTTTGTGTAAAGTGTGTTAATATAGTTTTTTGTAGTAATTTGGAGATATCACTTCCTAGTTCCAATGCATAGACTCGATGGAGGAAATTATCAGACAAACCTCTATTCAATAGGATTATGTAGCTTTCCATTATACAAGATGAGGTTCATTATACAAATTTATATCCATTGTATATCACATATTTTATAGAGATTTCCACTCATTTATTATGATGTGTTGTTTGGATATTTAAATTTTATTAGATTTTCTATTACTCTATCCAATTATTTCTACCTTATAACCACCATGGACTATTGGGAAAATGTTTCTTTGAGGATTTTTTTGATCTAATCGTAGAATTTTTCAAAATATTTAACATATTTATATATTTTTTCAACTATTATATATGAATCTCTTTCCCTATTTATTAATAGTTATGTGTTTTAGTTTTTTTTAATATTGTGTAGGAACATTGTGATATACATGGATAAATGCTGGATCACATTACCGAGGAACACACCTTAGTATGTTAAGGGTTTGGAGGAGTTTTTAGATTTTTCAATTTCTAATCGATCCGTTGAAGGGAGAATAAGATGTCCATGTACTAAATGTAAATTTAGAAGATGGTTGAAGAGAGATGAAGTTTATGAACATTTAATATTGAAGCAATTCTCTAGTCAATATTTGTGTTGGATTTGGAACGGATAATTGAACATTATAGAAAGGTTAAGAACTGATGTCAATCCACAGAATGAGCTCCCAAATTTATCGAAAATGGGAAATGAAATGAAAAACCTTATAAATGATGCATTTGGCACTGCAAGACACCACCATCAACATCAAAACATATCATAACAACCAGATGAGGGTGCTATAAATAGAAACATGACAAGTTATGTTTTTGAGACTTTAGGATAACTAGATGAAGATTGTAACATATCAGTGGATCCTCCTCTTGATTATGTAGAGACTAATGTAAGAGAAAAATTCATTGAGGAAAATAAGTTTCATTATTTAGTTGATAGTGGAAATCAAGAGTTGTATAGTGGATGTTTGAAATATTCAAAACTTTCTTTTTTGATGAAGTTTTACCATATCAAATTTCTATGTGGAATTAAAAATAAGGAAATGTCCATGATATTAGTATTTTTGTGTGATACATTTCCTGAAGAAAACATCCTCGAGTCTTTTTTATGATATGAAAAAAGTTGTTAACATTCTTGGTTTTAATTATACAAAAATATATGCGTGTCTCAATGATTGTATGTTTTATTGGAGAGAGGATTCAAGTAGTCAGGATTGCAAAAAATGTTCTTCTTCTAGATGGAAATTATTGGGTGATGTTGGAAGTCTGAATCAACATACTACAATGAAGAAGAAGAAAGGAACACACCTGAAAAGGTTTTTCATTACTTTCCTTTAAATACTTGATTAAAAAGATTATTAATGTCATTGAAAACCTCAGAACACATTAAGTGGCATTCTGTAGAGTGCGCAAAATGGGTTTGGGACCCATACCATCTAAGGTCTTTGGAAGGCCACCGGAGATTGCAGCTGCATCTACTCTTGGTTGTAGTTAGTCCATACCCCGAGAGACTTAGAGAGAGATTGTTTTTTTACAAAACACAATTCATGACCAGGGGGCTCAGATATCCACTTTGTAGAAAGCATTTATTGATTTATATCAAAAGACGACTGAATCTTCCCCTGGTGGTATTGCATTGACTGGTGGTGAGAAATTAAATCACAAAAATTCAAAATCATTTAGTTTTCAAACTTTTATTGGTTTTAAGTTTAAATATAAATATACAACAATATTTAATTTTCAATATAATGTTCTTTCATGTGGTAGTAAGAAGTAGAGATGGAGGTGGAGAGAGTGATGATCTTTGTTCATCACCGGACTGTGATTAGTTGTTTTGTTGATATGTTGGACAAATATGGTAACAATAGGTTTGTATATGTATTATGTGTGGCACATAGTTTCCACCAAACATTTTCATGACCTAAAATTTTATTGATTTCTCATGTTTCCTTTTATGTATTTTATTGATTTATGATGTTTCCTTTTATGTCTTGATTTCTAGAGTGTGGTATGAACCATATATGTCAATTCTTTTTTGTCATGAATCACATTTTATGATTCATTTTTCCTAAATTTATTAGGTTTTTTACACAAGAATGAATGATCAAAAACATATCCTATAGTAACAGGAATCAATCCATTCATAGTTCTTGGAAAAGGTCCTCTATAAATTTTTTTCTCCTATATGGGAGGAGAAGGATGGGATGTATGAGAACCATTATGTGAAAAAGAAATAAACAAATTGATATGAATGAGGAAGGGTCTCACCTTTAGGGTATAACCAGTGTGATTATAATTTTCACCAAGGCCTATTATAGGAGATCCCAATATCATTAAATATATTAAAAAATCATGAATCAATCCACATACAGTTTTTATATAATACCCCTATGCATATTAGGATCTTTCCTAGGGTAAGAGTCATTTTTTTCATAACATAGGTTAATGGATAAAGAACCACATACTAAGGATCTTTATGTAGATTTGGATAATATGTAGAGGAAGATAGGCCTTACTAGGTAAACTTATCTAAGAAGTTTCAAGTCTTACAAGATGGACCATGCATCACATATTTTAACATCATGTGAAAATGACTAAAATAATCTATAGTTTAAGATCATATGAAAAATACCTTATTATATGAGGTTTAATGTTGTTTAAACTGATGTTTAAAATGAAATTAACTTGTCTTGATGCCAACCCTATGGATGGAAAACCAATGTGAATAAAGAAACCCAGTCACTAAGATAAAGTGGGGGATTTGATATTGTTTTTTTGGTTGGGTTTGAGATAGGAGATCTAGGAATCACTATGTATCCTGTGAAAATAGGAATCAATCCACACATAGTTCTTATAATTTTGGGGAAAATATGATCACCTTGACTTAGAATTGAGAAATAATAGGGAAACCAAAATAAATAGAATAAGTGTAATGGTACATACCCTTTATGAACTTCCCTTTATGCATTATAAAGTATTGGGGATGTTTAGAAATAGTTTTGTGGTGATTTTGAGGTTTGAGGTGGTGTTTTAGCCTTTTGAAGGCCACCACAGCTTGTGCAATGACTTGTTTGGATATGAAGGAGGTAGTTTTATGTTGGGTGTTCTCTTGTGTAAAATGGGATATATAACAATGACTTGGGGATGACATGGTGTTATGTGTGTTGTCCTAGTGGTTTTACTATGCACCATGAGAATATTGAAATGCCCTTAGGTGGGCATGGAATATCAGAGGACCACTTGTCCAAAATAGGAAACCCAAGCTCACCACATTATAGCCTTGGGCATGGTGAGGGTAAAATAGTTGGGAAATATGAACTAGGTCATGGATTATATACATGGAAGAATATAAAAGAACCACTATGGATTATACCACTCCATGTTCTAAGATTTGTGGGAGGCCAAATTCCATTTTAAAATGGGAAAAAATATAAAACAACAATGAGGGTTCTAGATCACACTTTTACCAAACCCACCACATGTGTTTTGGATATTAAACATGTTTTTGTAGATTCCAGTGTGATTCAATTATAAATAAGAGTTTTATTACCTCCTTGTTTTGAATTTTAGACTTTCCCCCAATTCTTAATTAATGCTTACTCATCCCCCCCTTCCCCAGTCACCTACCTTGGTGTTCCAAACCACTTGGATCATATTGGATCATTTAGATTGAAATTATTTGATTCATGGTATCCCTCTCTTTCCCCATTACTCTTTTATTATCTTTCTATTATATTCAAGAATTCATTATGGTGGTAATTCTTCTTTTTTTTGGGTGGTTTTTGATGGATTCTTATTATTCATTAGATTCAATAGTGATTCACTTGAGATCAGTGGTGGTTTATCCTTTTTTCTCATTCATTTCTCCTTAAAGATTCAGTTAAGGTTGGAGATCCTTCATCTCCCTTTCTTTATATGTACATTTGGGAGGTTTTTACTTATTCTTGTTATTTATTCTTATATGGCCACACTAACTTGGTTTTCCAATTATGACTTATTTTAAGATAGTGTGTTGTTTTGGTTTTTATAAAACTTTATATGTATGTTTGTATACCCCCACCACGTATGAAAATGACTAAGAATATATATTGAACTATTAAATTGGTTTCCCATGCAATATTGTATTTCTGTGTGAATACCCTTCAGAATAATTTAGTAATTATGATAATAATCCTTATTGAAACTAAATTATGTGTGGTGGTGGTGATGTGGGGTGGTTGTGATGTGGGGTGGTTGTGATGTGTTGTGGTTATGATGTGTTATATGTTATATCTATTGGAATGGTTTTTTTTCAGGGCATTAGTAATGGGCCTACTGTATTAGATACATTTTTTTTGTAAATCTGTCTTTAGCGGCGATTTTAACCACCAAAAAATAAATATAATATATTTAGCAGTGGTTTTAATGGCCTCTATAATTATGTTATTTTCCTATCCATGGTGGTTAAAACTGCCACTACAAACAATAATTTAGTGGCGGTTTTAACCACCGCTAAACATTTTTCGTATTTCTTTATTATATCATAGTGGTTTTAATGGTTTTAGTGGCAGTTTTCCATGGTAAAACTGAAATTTTTTAGCGGTAGTTTTAACCACCTCTAAATAGTTCTCATATTACTTTATTATTTCGTGGTAGTTTTAATGGTTTTAGCAGTTGTTTCCCCTGGTGAAATTTCCGCGAAAAAAAACCCATTTTCACTGGGGGAAAACTGCCGCTAAAACCACCGTGAAATGCACCCACTATGATGGTTACTATAAACCGCCGCTAATCTAGGAAACTGCTACCTATTGTATGATAACACACACTTCAGTGGTGGTTTCCAAAAACCACCTCATAACCATATGACGACAGTTTAAACCGCCGTTATTTCCAAAAAAAACTGCTAGGAAATGGTCTTTTTTCTGTAGTGATACCTTAAACCTCTAATAAAATAATTGAGAGAATTATGGGATGATAGCATGAAAAAATATGACGATTCAATTAGAACACTATTAAAAATGCATGCTGCTTTAATATTTACAATCATAGACTTTCTTGGATTAGTAAATTTATTTGGTTGGAACACTCATACTAGTTTGGCTTGTCCAACTTGTAATTTTGATTTTAAACCTCAATGATTACCTCACAGTAGAAAATGATTTTTTATGTGTCATCATCGATTTCTTGATGCTTCTCATAAATTCAGGTTTAAAAAGACATAATTTAATGGATATATTGAATTGAGAAAGTCATCTAAGGTGTTATCTAGTTCAGAAATATTGGGACAATTAATGAATGTCACTGAAGAATTTGAAAAATGTAACCAGTTTAAAGATGGGGGAAAAGGGTATGAGGTACATTATCTAAAGTAGTTAGAACATAACAATGGAAGAAAAAGAATATATTTTTTAAACTTCCTTATTGGGAGTTTAATTTGATATATCATAATATTTACATAATTCATATTGAGAATAATGTCTGTGATAATGTAACTTTTACATTTATTAATGAGCATGATAAATCAAAGGATCACCTTAATTCTCATAAGGATTTGGAGTCAATGAATATAAAGCATAGTTTGTGGGAAAATGAGACTGGAAAGTGTCCTTAAAACATTATTACATTGAAAAATCATGAGAAAGATGCATTCCTTCAGACCTTAAAGAATATAAAGGTTCCATATGAATATTTAAGTAATATATCAAGGTGTGTTGACTTAAAACATCGAAAGTTATAATGTGTTACACTTAAACTAGAGAGGCATATATGATATTGGTGATGAAGATCAATTGGTACTTTGTGATAGTGAACCTTATCAACTATAAAGCATTGAATAGTTTTTTACCAATAATATCAAAATAATAAAACATGCAAGAGAGGGTGAAAATGAAACACTCATCATAATGGAGTTTGATAAAAATGATGACAATTAAGATAATGATAATTGAATGTATAAATTGGTAATGAAAATATATTACAATTTCTCATTGATAAGTGTTTTGTACATATATACATTGTTCTATTTTTTCATTTTTTGTAAAAATATTTTATTTTTAAATTTTTTATACATTTAATATATCTAAAACATTTGAATTGTAGGAATTCCGAGAACAAAATAATTTCAAGATCATAGTCGATCAGCATCTCGGAGCACACTGCCACTACCACTAGCTTTAATAGATTAGAGTGATTTTTTTGTAACTGATACTACTAGCATGCCAACTATTTCCCCAAATGTTATTGGTATCCCACCACCTAATTCACCTATAGTGATGGAGTAGTTGGCCACCCCTCCATCTAGAGGATATTAGCGAGCTTTCGTTACTGATATGTATGTCATTATATAAAAAATTATATATTTTATTAATTGCTTAATGAATTTTTCAAAAAAATAAAGATAACAATATAAGGGATATAAATATGAACATAGAAGATGTATGGGACCTGAAGGACTTCAATATTATCATTCCATTTGATGAGTTTGAGGTGCCTACCATTGATGTTGTCGGAATATATGGGAAGATTCTTGGACATCTTGCTTGTGAGATAATGATATTGTCCATTAATTATAAATATTAGAGGAATATTCCCACAATGTGGAAAAATAAGGTCATTGATAATTAAGTAAAGGTAATATTAATTTAATATTCATTTATAACTAATTTAAAATACATGATTAATTTTTTTTAATATACTTATAAAGTGTTATGTTCTTATTTTTAGATGTTTTTCATTTTGATGTCCCAGACTCCATTTCATGCCCATGCACTCTGAAAAATTTAGGTAAAGAAATAGAGATATTTTAAATTGATACCATGGCATAAGTTTAATGATATGTCTCTGAGCTCATGAAAAATGTACGAGAAAGTTCCTGAAGTTATTCCCCATAAGCAATGGAAGTTGTTTTTCGATACTAAAAAAGATACATCTCATGAGGTAATTGCATAGTTTACAGTATTGTAATAACATAAACACAATAAAATTATTTTTTTATTAACATTGATATTTTTTAGGAATTATCTAAAAAAATACTATGAATCCTGAGAAATAATTCATTCCTCGTATTTATAGGTCTCAGAGTTTTTTGAGAAAAATAATAATTTTAGTTTGTATTTTATCTATAATTATTTATATCATTTTATTATAATTTAAGGTTTTTTATAAATTATTTATATTTTTTATAAAGGATAATGAATTAGGTCACTCTATTGGTTGAACATAGATGTGATTTAAATGCATAGTAAACCCAATGATAATTTTGTAAATGAACCTAACAAAGATGTTGGAGTAAGTAATTTTCATTATTATTTTATATTTTTTCATTACTATAAAAACATAATAATGAAAAATAAATTATAAAAACAAACATGAATTAAACCCAATTAAATTGGGTCGACTAAATGGATCAAAAGATTTCAATTTGGCATTATTTTATATATTTATCCATCCCCAATTAATTGGGTTTAAGGCTTGTTTGTTGTTATAATTTGTTTTTCAATATTATGTTTTTATAGTGATGAAATAACAATAAATAGTAATGAATAATTTATTAATTAGATAATATTATAAATTTCATATATTTTTAAAAATAATTGTTAATATTTTTGTATTAATAGGTTAAAGTTCAAGAATTATGGGATGCAAACCCTTTATAATCATCATCGGTTTCCTAGAACAATGCACTTGTAATAATTTTTGGGAAGGAGCACCTTAGACATGTATAGGGGATGAGTTATGGACCTAGTCCATTAGCTATCTTTGGTAGGTTATCTTTATTAGTTACTGCTACACCCATTGGGGGTTCAAGTAGTGCTGTTGATCAGTAATTACAATGAGAAATTGCACGGTTGAAAGAAAAAGTACAAGAACAAGACTCTTACAGGAAAAAACATGATCAATGGTGGTAGACAATGGAAAATGATCTAGTTTATGTATTTTAGTAGATGATTTACATGATACCTAAGGAAATATACATCCTTATATCTCATCTTATCATGGTAAATTATAAATTTCATAGATTATCCACGCATTTGAAAAGAACACATACAACTTATATAAATAAAACTAAAATGACACTTTTATATTGAAAACATTCACTTCAATTCATACCAACCACATATTATGCCAAATTAACATGTAGTTGATTTATATACATCAAAATTGAATTATAGATCATTATCCTAAAGTTTTAAAACAATATGAGCTCATTTTCTCGATTTTGACTTGGTAAATAGTTTTTAAAGGTACCAAACCCTTTAAAAACCTATGTTGGGGGGTCAAAATAGAAAAAAGACATTTTATCATCCTGAAATATGACAAAAAATACCATAGATTTATTTCTGAAATATAGGAATCGATGGCGTGTCATTTTGAGTTACGGTTTTCCCGAGATGGCCGTAAACACATTTTTAGTGTTTTAAAACACTAAAACATGTATGTAATGGTCAAATCCATAGAAAAAAACATCATATTGACATGAAATAATTTGAAAACCACCATTGAGTTATTTTTGACATGTACATATAGAAAACACATCAATCTAACATGTAGTGTGGTTCGAAGGACCCGATAAACAATTTTTAAAGGTATTAAAACCCTTAAAAACACGTGTTGGGGGATCAAAACTAGAAAAATGATGTAGGATTACCATGAAATAATTGGAAAAAGACCATAGATTGATTTTTGAAATGTAAGAACTGATGAAACATAATTCTGAATTACAGTTTGTCTGGGATTCTCGTAAATGTATTTTTAGTGTTTTAAAACACTAAAACATGCGTACAATGATCAAAACCATATAAAAAGACCTAAAATTGAAATAAAATCATGAGAAAACAACCATTGAGTTATTTTTTACGTGAACACATATAAAATATGTCAACCCAACATGGAGTGATGTCAGAATGACTCTGTAAACAGTTTTTAAAGGTACCAAAACATTTAAAAATGTGTATTGGTGGATCAAAACCAGGAAAATGATGTCATAATTCCATGAAATCATAGTAAAATTACCATATAATTATTTTTGAAATATAGTAACTAAAGGAACATCATTCCCAATTATGGTTTTCCTGGGATGCCCGTAAACACCTTTTTAGAGTTTTAAAACACTAAAACGTGCGAGTAACGGTCAAAAGCATAGAAAACAACCTCATATTGATGTGAAATCTTGGGAAAACTACTTTTGAGTTATTTTTGACATGTATATATAGAAAAAATGTTAATACGATGTGCAGTATTGTCAGAATGATTTTTAAATAGTTTTTAAAGGTTCTAAAACCTTTATAAACGTGTGTTGGGGGTCAAAACTAGGAAAAAACATCAAATTTCCATGAAATCAGAGGAGAGAAACCAAGGATTGATTTTTGAAATATAGGAATTGAAAACACATCATTCTAAGTTATGATTTCTTAGGATGTCCGTAAACACATTTTTAGTGTTTTAAAACACTAAAATGTGTGTGTAACAGTAAAAAACATAGAAAATAGCCTCAGATTGATGTGAAATCATGGTAAAACTACATTTGAGATATTTTTGATGTTTACGCACAGATGAAATATCAATTTGACATGTGGTGTTGTCAGAATAACTTGGTAAATAATTTTTAAAGGAACTAAATCCTTTAAAAAAGTGTATTGGGGGTCAAAACCATGAAAATAATGTTGTATTTCCATTAAATTAGAGGAAAATGAACTCAGATTTATTTTTTCATGTCATTCTAAGTTATGGTTTTCTTGGGATGCCCATAAACATGTTTTTAGTGTTTTAAAAAACTAAAATGTGTTTTTAAAAGTCAAAAACATATAAAATGATCATATATTGATGTGAAATATTGGGAAAACTAACTTTTAGTTATTTTGGATGTGTAATCATATAAAACACATCAATCTAACATGTGATGTTTTCAGAATGACTCGATAAACAATTTTTAATGGTACCAAATCCTATAAAATGTGTGTTGATGGGTTAAAACTAGGAAAGAAGATTTCACATGTCCATAAAATCCTAGGATAATGACCATAGATTTATTTTTGAAAAGTAGGAATCAAATTCATGTCATTCATAGTTACAGTTTTCACAGGATGCCTATAAACATGTTTTTAGTGTTTTAAAACACTAAAACGTGTGTGTAACGGTAAAAAAGATAAAAAATGACCTAATATTAATGTGAAATAATGTGAAACCCACCTTTAATTTATTTTTGATGTGTACTCATGGACAACACATCAATCCGACATGTAGTGTTGTCAGAATGACTCAGTAAATAGTTTTTAAAGGTACCAAAACAATTAAAAACATGCTTTAGTGGGTCAAAATTAGGAAAAAAATGTTGTATTATCTTGAAATCAAGGGAAAATTACCATAGATTTATTTTTGAAATTCAGGAACTGATATCACATCATTATGAGTTAAGATTTTCCCAGGATGCCTGTAAACATGTTTTTAGTGTTTTAAAATACTAAAATGTGCATGTAATGGTCAAAAATATATAAAAAACATTAGATTGATGTAAAATCATGTAAAAAATACCTTTGAGTTATTTTTTTATGTGTATTCATAGACAACACATCAATTCAACGTGCGATGTTGTTAGAATGACTCAGTAAAAAGTTTTTAGAGGTACCAAATCCTTTAAAAACATGTGTTAGGGGGTCAAAACTAGGAAAAAATGTTATATTTCTAGGAAATTAGAGGACAATGATTGAAGATTTATTTTTGAAATATAGGAATTAACAAAACATCATTTAGAGCGACGGTTTTCATAGGATGTCTGTAAATATGCTTTTAGTGTTTTAAAACACTAAAACATGTGTGTAACAGTAAAAAACATAGTAAACACCCACATATTGATGTGAAATAATGGTAAACCCACTATTGAGTTATTTTTGACATGTATGTACATAAAATAGGTCAATATGACATGTATTGTTGTTGGAATGACTCAATAAACTATTTTTAAAGGTATCAAGACCTTTAAAAACATGTGTCAGAGGGTCAAAATTAGGCAACTAAGATCAGATTTCCATGTAATCAGACAAAAATAAACATAGATTTATTTTTGAAATATAGGAATCGACAGTATATAATTCTGAGTTACAGTTTTATTAATATTCTCATAAATGCATTTCAGTGTTTTAAAACACTAAAATGTGCATGTAATGATCAAAAACATAGAAAATGACCTTAGATTGATTTGAAATCATGGAAAACCACCTTTGAGTTATTTTTGAAATATATAACATGTTTTCATATTAAAGTCTTTAAAATTTGTTTGTTAAGAAAATTTCTAGCACGCTGCATACTGATTTAAAAATTAATTAAAATGTTATATACTTATTCATTTTTAGTTTCAAGTCTTCAATAATGTATTAAATAGATATGTTTATGTTTCCAAAGTATTTTTCATAATATATTATTTGTTTCATGTAAAAAATGTCTTTTGTTTGATTAAAAAATAAAAAACTTTATGTGCAACATTCTGAATATATTTTTTGTCTTATATTTCACATTTATTTTCATAAATGTTCTTATTTTTATTATAGGTGATAGATTCTAGCAGTATATAAGAGATTGACCATTCTTATCCAAAACATTTTTCAGAAGGCAGTCATGATGGTTCTTAGTTCCTGTGGTATATTTAAATTTTATCAATTATTCTATTATAATTCTAATTTATTATGTTCAGTTTTAATTTTTATCTTTTTTTTAGTGGATGGGATGATGTGGTGGGTTCCAATTGATGAAATTATTTGGATTCATATGGATGCAATGGAGGTCTTGGGATGGGAATATATTGGGAATAAGTTGTTGTTGGACATATTTTATATGTATATATTGATGACTGAGCTAAGGTTGAATGAGTTTATCAGTTGACTGTGTTTATATAAACTGAGATTATGGTGACTATGGATGGATGTATATATGATTATGGATATATTATGTATGTATGATGAATTTATTATGTATTTATGTTTTAGTTTATTATAAATCATAGTTTTTATATTTATATTTATTTATTAAATATCTAAAAAAACTAAAATAAATTTTTAGCAGTGGTTTATAAAAACCTCCTCTAAATAAATAAATGAAATTGGTTTCTATATTCTGTTTCAATTAACTGATTCTAAATGTAACCACCGCTAAATATACTAGTGACAGTTAGGTTTTTAGGTTAATTTAAAAAAAACGCTGATAAATAAAAGTAAAATTGATACTAAATGTCCATAAAACAACACATAAATAGATCACCTCTAAAAGAAAAAAAATATCCACTAAATGACTACTAACAGTGCTATATGAGGAAATTTAAGTTAACACCACTAAATTAATTATTGGTGGTTTAAACCGCCGCCATTAGCAATAAAACCCCCGTTAATGCCTTCTTTTTTTTATAGTGATAACCTAGTCGTTGGATTGGAGGGTATGAACATGAATAGAAACATTATAAAATATATATAAATGAACTAATAAATAAAAATGTATTGATTAATTCTTAGGAAATAAGCACTCAGTTTTAAGTAGTCATTTTATTCTTCAAAAATACGTTTTATTCAAGAATGGTTTTTATTTCCTTTTGTGAGTAAATATGATAATTAATTTATGGAATTTTTTGAAATTTTATTTGATAAAATAGATATATTTTTTTAATAAACATTTAAATATTATATTAGATTTAGTTTTTGGATTTTTTTCTAAAAATATTGATTTTCTAGTGAATAGTGTAAAATACTGATTTTTATTGAAAACAGTATTTTTATTTCAAGCATTTACAAAGTTTAATTTTTTTAAATAGTTTAAAAATATCATTAGTTCTCTTATATTATGAATAATCCAATTAATTTCATTGGAATCATAATTATGGTTGAATTTTTTATAAATATATTTTTATACTTAAAAAGTCACTTTTCTGAAGAAACCGTTTTTCATTGCAATTTTCATTTTTATCTTAAATTAATTTATTCAAATTCTAAAAATTGAATCTTCAAAAATGAATTCTATAATTCAAATAAAGTGGTCCAATTTTTTTAAATAGGTCCATTTTATTTTTAGTCATTATAAAAAGTATCTGTGGTAAATATTTGTCACCTTGGCACACTACCACAAAATTAATTTTTAAAGCACTAGATAAAGCCTTTAACAGTGCTAAAAAATATTTTTGATCTAAGAACCATTAAAATTAGACCACTTTTATTAGCACTAAAAAAATATCTAATAATGGTTGTCCTTTATTAGTGTTAGTTTATCACTATTAAAGGGTACCCTTTATTAGCATTAAAAGTATCACTAATAAAGGTCGACATGTTGCAGTGTGTTGTTAAAATTACAGCACACTGCACCAGGTCAAACATCATACACATGAAAAATAGTGTTTTGTAAAAAATCATAATTTAATTGAAATAAAAATTACATCACAAATATAATGAAAAAAACACTATATTATACACACGTCAAACATTGTTTTGGACAATTATATTAGCAAGTACTATCACAAACATTCAAAAACATCAATGGTTTAATTATCTTTGGAACCCGAACCCCTCTCAAAAAATCTCGATCATGGTATTAGTTTCTGAACAAACCACCCCAAATCGAGAAAAATAACCCACCTATATAAGAAACTAATTATTATGTTAGTAATACTCTAAAGAAATAAATTGAACTTAAATATGAAACAATACATTTATAAAATGTCAATTTTAAATACAAGGATACGCTTGGAGTCATACCAGTCACACCGTGCATCATATTGACATGTGGTTGATTCCTACATATAACAAGTGACTTAAGGATCATTTTCCTAAATTATAAAAATAATCCAAATGTTTTTTATCAGTTTTGAGTATGTTACGTGTCTTTTTACTAAAATATGAATTTAAATTTAATACACACACTTATACCAGTCATATCATGTGTCAGTTTGAAGTGATATTTATTCCTACGCATCATAAATGACTTATGAATTTTGTACTAATTCATCAAGACAATCCGAGTTCATTTTCTCTATTTTCAGTGAGTGAAACATGTTTTTAACTAAATTGTCAATTTTAAAATTATAACATACACTTTTAGTTATACCAGGAACATTATATATTAGATTGAGGTGTGGATAATTGCTACACATAAAAACAGACATATGGATAATTTTCCTAAAGTATCAAAACAATTGGAATGTGTTTTCTTGGTTTTGAGTATGTTCCATGTATTTTGAACTAAAAGTTTAATTTTAAATAAAAGGACGCACTTGGAGTCATACTGGTCACACCATGCATCGAATTGACACAAAGTTGATTCCTACAAATTAAAAATTACTTAAGTATCGTTTTCCTAAAGTATCAAATCAATCCAGATGTGTTTTCTTAGTTTTGATCATGTCACATGTATTTTTTTCTAAAATGATAATTTAAACTAAACACAAACACTTTGAGTCATATCGGTCTCATCATGTGTCAGTTTGATGTGATGATGATTATTAAACATCAAAAACGACTTATGAATTATTTTCCTAAATTATCAGGATGATTTGAGTTTATTTTATAAGTTTTCAGTGATTGGGACATGTTTTTAATTAAATTATCAATTTTAAACAGATAACAGACACTTTGAGTCACACTGAGCTCACCATGTATTGGATTAATGTAAGGATTAATACTAAACATCAAAAATGAATTCTGGACCATTTTACTAAAGTATAAAAATAATAAAAATGTGTTTTCTTAGTTTTGATTACATGATGTGTGTTTTGAACTAAAATGTGAATTTCAAATAAATGGATACACTTGGAGTCATACTGGTCACACCACGTGTCAAATTAACATGTGGTTGATTCCTAAATGTAAAAAATGACATAAGGATAATTTTAAGATAGTATAAAAACAATATTAATTACTTTTCTTAGTTTTTAGTAATTAACATGTCTTTTTTACTAAAATTTCAATTTAAACTAAAAACATGCACTTTGAGTCATACTGGTCACATCGTGTGTCAGTTTGATGTGGGACTGACTCCTAGACATAAAAAATGACTTATGAATTGTTTTCCTATAATATCAATACAAACTGAGTTTGTTTTCTTGGATTTCAGTGAGTGAAACACATTTTTAACTAAATTGTCAATTTTAAACTCATAACATACACTTTGAGTCATAATGGGTGAACCATGTATCGGATTGAGGTGTAGATGATTCCTACATATCAAAAATTAATTATTTATTCTTTTCCTAAAGTATCAAAACAATTGTAACGTGTTTTATCATTTTTGAGTTTGTGATGTATCTTTTAAACTAAAATGACAATTTTAAATAAAAGGACACAATAAGAGTCAAACCGATCACAACATGTGTCTGATTGACATGAGGTTGATTCCTACATGTCACAAATGACTTAAGAATCATTTTACTAAATTATAAACACAATAGAAATGTGTTTTCTCAGTTTTGATAATGTTATGTGTCTTTTTTTAAGAAAATGACAATTTAAACTAAAAACACACACTTTGAGTCATACTGGTCACGTCGTGTGTCAGTTTGATGTGAGAATAATTACTACACATCAAAAAATAATTATGAATAATTTTCCTAAAGTATTAAGATAATCATAGGGTGTTTTCTTGGTTTTAAGTGAGTAATACACATTTTTAGGTAAATTGTCAAATTTAAACTAATAACGGACACTTTGAGTCATACTGAGCCACCGTGTATCAGATTGAGGTGAAGATTATTCTTACATATCAAAAATGACTCATGTATAGTTATCCTAAAGTATCCAAATAATAATACTAATATATTTTCTTGGTTTTGAGTATGTGATGTGTGTTTTGAACTAAAATTTCAATTTTAAACTAAAACACACACTTTGAGTCATATCAGACACACCGTGTATCAGATTAAAGTGAATTTGATTCCGATATTTCAAAAATAACTTAAGGATAATTTTAATAAAGTATCAAAACAATATGATTTTTGTTCTCATTTTTGAGTATGTCATGTGTCTTTTTTACTAAAATGACAATTTAAACTGAAAATTCGCACTTTAGGTCATACTGGTCACATCATGTGTCAGTATGACATGAGACTGATTCCTAGACATAAAAAATGACTTATGAATCATTTTTATAAAGTATTACGACAATTCGAGTATGTTTTCTTAGTTTTTAGTGAGTGACATATATTTTTAACTAAATTGTCAATTTTAAACTGATAATGGACACTTTGAGTCATACTAGGAATACTATATATCAGATTGTGGTGTGAATGATTCCTACAAATAAAAAATGAATTATAGATCATTTTCATAAAGTATTAAAATAATTCAAATGAGTTTTATTAGTTTTTGAGTATGTGACATGTGTTTTGAACTAAAATTTCAATTCTAAACTGAAAACACTCAATTTGATTCATATCAGAAACACCATGTATTTGATTGAGGTGTGGTTGATTCTTACATGTCATAAATGACTTATGGAACATTTTTATAAATTATTAAATTCAATATGAATGTGTTTTCTTTGTTTTTAGTATGCGACACGTGTTTTGAACTAAAATGTCAATTTTAAACTGAAAACACACAATTTGAGTCATATCAGACACATCTTGTATCATATTGAGGTGTGGTTGATTCCTACATGTCAAAAATGACTTATAAATCATTTTACTAAAGCATGAGACAAAAATTATATGGAAATTAACTAAAAAAAGAAGATAAAATTATGAGAAAATAAGCTAAATAAGTAGTAGGAAGTCACCTCTTCATGATGTCTGTATACATTATGACACCAGGTATGTTGTATATTTTTTTATGTACAAATCCATTTCCTCTTTAAAATATTAGGACCATTTATAGTCTTGGTAGTACTAAAAAAATATAAATAAACAAAGGTTTGATAAATATTTTCAATGAAATTGTAATTATATTAAAAGAATCCTCTTCAGGGATGCTAGTTTATTGATGGTATATGATATATTTCATAAATTTACAAACATAATAACCATAATATTTATTGTTAGTTTGTTTTAGACTCTCCAGATTCATTGATAAAAATAATTATTTTTTATATATGTTTTGATAGTGAAATCTTATTATATATACCCTAATACTTATCCACTTGTAGAAGTAGATAGTATCCTTGTGATCATTGATTGTCCTCATGCCATGATTTTGATGATATTTAAACACCACCCTATCATAATAAAATTTTCATTAAAAAAAAATATAAAACATATAACTTGAAGTTTAGTTGTAAAATGTTTCATGTAGTGTATTACAAATTGATAAACGTCATCATGTGTGGTCCATTTATTGGGTATCCATGAATTGAATCTAGAAAATAAATCTTTGGAGTATCCAAATTGACATCAATGAGTAACCAATGCTACTTAAAAAAAGGAATAAGTAATTAAATAAAGGAAAATATGTTTTATATGATCAAATTATAGAGTTTTATCCCTACATCATGGGTATTTTGAAGAGTCCATCGTCTGTAAGTTTTCTTTCAAACATTACGACTAGTTTTTCCAATATTACTTCATATTAATTTGGTTCCAATGTGAATTCTTGTGTAAAAGTGATGTGAGGACTAATGAGTCCAAATTTCTATTCATAGGGTTTTCCCTTTAAATAGTATTGTTATATATGCTTGCAAAAATTATGAATAGTATTTAGTCATAATTAACATAATAGGTTAGATATTTTACAAAAAAAATCATGAAAACACACCTCATATATACATTTACAATCGAGACTCCTAACCATTTATTCATGATGATTTAATTTACATTATTGAGACTAATATAGCAATGTATGGCCTATCTATACAATTATTCTTAAAAACAAATTACGGTTGTATTACTACTTGTTAACGTTGTATCTATATGAACCTTTAATGTTAATAAATGAATAAGATGAAAGGTTTGGGTAAAGGTAATTTGTGAAGATATTTTTGATTGTTTAATTGATCCTTTAGATCATTTTGATTTGACCTTCTATTTCACCTCCTTCACTTTGTCTGTCTGTAATAACATTAATCAACTCATGCCTTTTTTCATTAACTGTTAAAGTTTTTTCATAAAAAATAAATTATAAATGAATACATACTTATTGAAATGTATTTTTACAATATCTAATGGCCATGATATGAAATTTATAATAGATTGATTGACCATATGAATATTCACACCATCAAGTGGAATAGGTAGCTCGACACTCAGCTCATGAGCTACATGAATACCCACTCTCACCTGAACTATTGTAATTTTGTTGTTGTATAGAACATCTTCTTAGATATTTTACATGGTATCCCTTACAAAAAGGTTATGGGTGGGTGTTGATAAATATAAATCAAAATCATTTTCACCCTGTAGAATATCAGTACAAGATAGGTGTCACTATCCACCTGATTCATATTTCAAAGAAAAAATTATGAAAATATTGATTAACACTTCTAAGAAAACTATTTGAGGGGAATGTATCACCTCAAATATGGTGTAGGGTGGGGGTAGGATCTTCACGTAGTGGTTGTTCTTGTGTTGTTTCTTCTCTTTGATTACTTCCCATACCATTTTCTAACAAATCTGACCTCTAATTATTTTTTTATTATAGAGTAGCCAATCATGACTAAAACTCTTCCATTTTCTTATCTTTATCCACCTGTTCATTTATTTTCTCAAAATATGTTTGGGGTGACACCCCAAAACTCATACCTCTGATGCGACTATAACGTTCTGGATGCCTCAAGATCACTGATAGTATATGTTCATCGAGTATATATGAAGATGATTCTTGTGTCTAAGTTAGATAAATAATCTAGGAAAATAGGTAATCATTATTATAAAAAAAATATTATTTCATACTTACACATGCTTCCCACACTTTTGTGTGTGTGTTCATTTATTAGTATCCCTTTTTTATTTACACATGCCTCCTTCCATAACACATGAAATAAGATGAAAGTGGATTTAGATTTAGATTCATAAATATTAATATAAACATAGGGACATAATTATGTTGTCATTTCATGTCACATAAAATTATTATGATAGATTTAAAATATAAACCAATTTTCTTCAAGTCAAGTGTACCTCATCCTTGATTTATGGTGGGGGTTCGTTTGTTTTACTACTCGTTGCTTATTTTCAACACTCTATTTCACAAATTAAATATTATTAATAAAAGTTATTAATATATGTATTATCAAGCAATGTATTACCAATCATAATGTACCTGAAAATATGTCTCCTCATGATGACCAATAAATGCATCCCACACTTTTTGGTTAATCAGTTGTGCATACATCTGTGGTGGGTGCGAGTTTATTTCTCTTCAGCATCTTGGAGATGATAATTCAAATGAATTTTTAAAAATCCTATATGATCCTTTCCAATGATCATTAATACAAATTACATTTGGGAGTAATATACTATAGATCCACTCTAAAAGGGATAATGAAGAGTAAGTCAATGTTAAATTTTTTAGTAAAATAAAGAAATTATATCATAATATGTAATGGCCTGGAATCCCCTAGCCATTACTTTTCCAAAAATAAGGTTCCACCAAGATAGTGGCACCGTGATAGTGGCACTGGTCATGGTGGCACCGTGACGGTGGCACTGTAAAGGTGACACTGTGACGGGGGCACCGTGTCCTCACCCAGCCCTCCGTTTATTTTTCCAGTCCCGCTCCCGCAACAAATTTTTTTTGACATAAATTAATTCTTTTACCCTATCAAGGCCATTTAAAGCCCATAATTAATTCCTAAAAATCCTGAGAAACCTCCTTGATGGGGGATGTTAAACAACAACTTAATTCCATCATGCGTAACTGTCGAAGCACATGGGAAACCACGATTCGACTTTCCAGGTGTTCAAAATTCCCATATACCGTAACAACGGGATCTTATCTATATATCGCACGGGAAGTTCTTTTTCTTATTCTTCCTTGGGCTGGCTTCGTTCTTCCACCTGGTGCGCCTGGAGTCCATTCTTCCTATGGCCTGTGGTGTGCCTTTGCTAGAGCTTTCTTCACCCCTTGGAGTCCATGAAACTCCTCCCCTATAAGCCACGCATCCCCTATCCTTGGCGCGTGGAGAAAAACGTCAATCCTTGATCAATCAAGTAGGGATTTTTCCTTCGTCCCTCCTTTCTGTGTATCATATGGGGTGGTTAATCTACTATTTATAGGGGAATGGATGAAACCAAACCTTAACAAATATAACAAATAGACTTTTAAAGAATAAAGGGGAGGGGTGTGATTGATATGCTGCTGTTATGTTTTCTCCTCTTCATTGATCATTATTTTGTAAATTGTGCGGGTTTTTGCCTACTGAAAATCATGGCCGTTGGTGGTCTTTCTCTGTGCACTAATAAACTCATATCTCCTCTGATGATTAAATGGATGTAACATAGAAATTTTTTAATCACGTGAACTCGGTGGATTAAATGGATTCCCTGCAAACATATACCATTGTGTGGTCACCCTAGTTAACTAACAGAAAGAGTAAATAGATAAATTATGTGCTTGAACCTAGAAGTTTCTCTAATCTATTTTGGTAGTAGGTGAATTGTTCTGTTTGTTTGCTTATGGGGTGATGTGGGTGAGGATGGGATCCTCTGATGTGGCATGGTTTCTGGTTGTGAATCTGGGGTTGTGGTTGCTCTGCTTATATCACGAATTGGGGCGGAATCCTCTTCTGTTGTGAAACCTTTTTATCCATAGTTCTGGGGATGTGGGGGCTGTATATTGAAGCCTACTTTGGTTCCAATACTTGGAGGGATCTCACTTGGATGTGAATTTACAAGAGAACTGGGTGTGAATGTTTAAATTACTGTTGGCTGCAACTTTTTTCCCTAGGCTTGTGCTTGTGCCTATTAGTTGCCCAGTAGTGCATAATTTACTTAAACAGGAGCACTTGAACATGAAAACAAGAATGGGTTAATTAGGAAATTGATTCTGGGAATGAGTTGTGACTCAGTTGTGAGTAGTATACTTTCTTTGAGTAATGACTAGGCTGTTCGTGCTTGGGTTAGGTGTGGAGCCCTAGGTTGGGTTGAGTGATTGTTACACACATATATATATATATATATATATATAATTGTAGTTCTTGTGTTTCTTATTTTCACCCCACCCAAGTAAAGCATTTAGTGCCGAACAACCCCATTTCATGTGGGAGGGTGTTTTTCCCAACACTCCTATGAGTGGCTGGTTATTAGCTCCTTTTTGCTCCCTTTCCCGAATAGCCCAAGACTCTTCGGGCAGGCTGTGATGGCCTGAAGTCCATTATTAGCCCAAGAATCTTCGGGCAGGGTAGTTGTGGTGGTTGGCCTAGGTGTTTGTGGGCAGGTTGTTTCCTAAGTGTCTTCAGGATGAGGCCCAGGTGTCTTCGGGCGTGACGGTAGCTTTCTAGCCCAAGTGTCTTCGGGCGTGGTAGTAGTTTTCTAGCCCAGGTGTTTGTGGGCATGGTTACATGTGGTTGTTGTGGCCCATATTTCTGCGGGCGTGATGGTTGTTTTGGCCTAGGTTTTTGCGGGTGGGATGCGTGGTTGTGGCCCAGGTGTGTGCGGGCGGGTGTGGCAGTGGGACTGCAGTGAGAATGGAGGGATTGGTTCGATGCGTAGGATGTCTTCAATAACCAGTGGGAAAGTAGAGCGGGGTACCCAAACATCGATGTGCTATTACTATACCTTACTTGACTTGCATTATTTGGGGAGTGTGCCTTGGTGAGGCTTGGGTGGATAGTTTTTCCTTGTTAGGTGCTTCGATTATCTCCTTTCTTACAGGGCATTAGAATTCCTCCCCACTTGTGCATGAGAGTCTTTGGTTTTCCCTACTGGGTATACTTGTATACTCACCCTACGTATATAAAAAACGCTTTCAGGTTTCTAGGAGGACTTTAGGGATCGTACAGGGCCATACAAACTTGGGCGTTGGGACCGTTGCGGTTGCTGTTTTTATTGCTTTTTGGTACTTTACCTTTGTAGAAACCTTGTACTTTCTGGATTTTACTTTTACTGCATGCATATGGGAGTGGTTTTCTTTGTCTTTACTCTTACTTCCAGTTTTTGCGTTATTGGGTTTCATCATATTATCTCCCGATCCTATTAAAATAAAAGGGTAATGCCTTACTTTTGAGTGAGATTTTATACCCTTGGTGCTGGTCGCCACTCCGGGACCTATTGAAGGTGGGTTTTGGGGGTCATTATCTCTCCTTCAACTTAAAGAAGGAAGGGATTGGAAATCTTATGTCCCTTCCCTCCTTTTTGTGAAGGCGGGTCGTGACAGAATGGTATCAGAGGGAGGTTGAGGGATAGGATGGAGTCTGGAGTTAGGCATAGTGAGGATTGAATGGGATGGTAGGGAAATAGTGTTGGGTGATCTTGGTGCATGAAATAAGCCAGGGAAGACCAGCTAGGATATGGGATTTTAGGGCCCCATGTGATCTGACGCAAGGACTCTGGACCCATAGAACGACCAAGTGAGGCTACACTGATTGCAGGGTAGAGACCCTAGGAAAGGTGCATGCATCATAATGACTTGTGTTCTCATGTTTCTGGGTTGTTTTGGGGATTTTAAATGAATCACAAGTTTAAGAAAAATTTAAGAGCCATATTCTGCACTACTCGGGCTTAGGCATTCCTTATTTACCTTGCAGCTATGGCACCTGGGAGACGACCACGAGTTGTGCAGGTGATCGAGGCCTAGGAGGTTGAATCGGATGATCGAAGGAGGGCTGACCGAGAAGAGGAGGACGACCAGTGGCAGAAGATGCTTCATGCCTTTTAGCGATAGACCCTCGGGAAGTATGAGGGAATCACCTCTGACATGGTGACAGAGAGCTGGCTAGAGGAGCTGGTGATAGCTTTCGGCTTGATCCGGGCTCTGGAGGAGTATTGGGTTCCTCTGGCCATGAGCCAGATGTGGGGAGCAGCATGTCAGTGGTGGACGCTTTATCTAGGGGAGAAGAGGGAGGCTGAGGTGACATGGTCTGATTTCGAGAAGGAGTTTCGGGCGGAATTACTCTCTTATATGATGAAAACTGAGAAGAGAAAGGAGCTATTCTCCCTCCAGCAGCGGGGTATGTTAGTGAGAGAGTTGGGGATCAAGTTCAAGGATCTCCTCTGCTTTGCTCTGGACCTCTTTCTAGATGAGGAGTCTTGGGCGAGACGTTTGGAGGAGGCACTCCAAACTTCCCTCCAGTATGCTGGTACTCCCTTCACCTTACCGATATACTTAGAGGCACAGAAGAAGGCCAAAGTGATGGAGAGGATGCACACACTGGGAGGTGTATCGTGAGAGGGAATCCAGTTAGGCTTGTCAATGGGGAAGGCCGTCAGTAGCAGACCTCCAGTATCAGGACCCTCTAGGTTTCGACTGGCAAGAAGCAGGCCCCAGCAGTTCCAGTTCTGATCTCTCGCCCCTCACCCTTTCTTTTCAGGCCCAGGACCGAGATTCTTCATCTATGGAAGCCATGGGAACCTTCAAAATTAGTGCCCAGACAGATTGCAGTATGGTGGGGGTGGACAGGTTCAGCACCCACCTCAGTAGTAGTAGTTCCCAGCTAGGCCCTTTCAGCAGCAGTAGCAGGGGCAGCAGGATCACGCTCCACCGAGGGCAGACGTTGTAGGAGGAGGCCGACCTCAGAGCGCTTCTTAGGGACCTCAACCCAAGAATGGTCAGGGAGGTGGTCGACAGATGAGAGGTAGAGAAGTTGGGTGTGGGCAATTTCACGCCGTGGAGGCAGCAGTTCCAGCAGGACCGGAGGTCGTTCGAGGTACGATCATCTTGTTTAGTACCCTTGCTTATGCCTTGTTCGATACCGGAGATTTGCACTCCTTTGTTTCACCCAGTCTGGCCCGTGCTCTGGGTTTAGACGCTAAGAGACTTCTAGTTCCCCTGGTGCTGAGAACACCAGTTGGAGGTCAGACTGACTTTTTATATGTTTGTCGAGGATGCAGACTGATGATAGGGCCACATCAGTTAGTCATGGATCTTCTACTATTGCAGATACAACCATACGATGTCATCCTAGGCATGGACTGGCTATTCTCTGTATGTTCCATCATTGATTGCTTCCGAGTAAGGGTCGTGTTTTCAAACTTGAGCGGCCGACGTGTGACCTTCATCGGCGAATGGGGTCGCCATAAAGGTAGCAGGTGGGAGGAACCCCTCCTCTCCTTGTTAGATGAGCTATCAGTGGAGTTGGTGGATGCAGAGATGGTGTGAGTTCCAGGTATTGTCAGTGAGTTCATGGATGTCTTCCCTAAGGAGGTGATGACTCTACCCCCTTGACATGATATCAAGTTTGGGATAGACTTGTAGCCTGGTGCTCGTTCGATTTCGATGGACCCCTACTGGATGGCACCTTTTGAGCTCCGGGAGTTGCAGGTTCAGATTGACAATCTGACGAAGAAGGGTTTTGTCTGACCAAGTGCATCACTATGGGGTGCTCCAATCTTGTTCGCAAAGAAGGCAGATGGTGGTCTCAGGCTGTGCATAGACTACAGGAGGCTGAATCAGGTGACAGTCAAGAATCGCTATCCTTTTCCAAGGATAGACGATCTCTTTGACCAGTCGAAGGGGGCATGATGGTTCTCTAAGATCGATTTTTGGTCGGGATATCACAAGTTGAGGGTGAAAGAGGGTGACATCTCAAAGACGACCTTCAGGTGAAGATATGTCCACTTTGAGTTCGTGGTCATGTCGTTCGGCATTACGAATGCTCCAACCGTGTTCATGGGACTCATGAACTCCGTCTTCCGAGAATATCTGGATCGGTTCGTAGTCGTGTTTATCGAAGACATCCCGATCTACTTAAGATCAGAGGAGGATCACGCTGAGCACCTGGGGATGGTTTTAGAAGTCCTCTGACAGCACCATCTCTATGGGAAGTTGTCCAAGTGCAAGTTCTGGATGCGAGAGGTGAACTTCATTTGGCACGTGGTGTCCAAGCAAGGGATAGCAGTGGACCCTTCTAAGGTTGAGGCGGTTGTTTCTTGGGCAGCACCCAAGAACATGGCAGACGTTTGTAGTTTCCTCGGGCTGGCAGGTTACTACTGGAGGTTCATGCCCAACTTCTCCCGAGTTGCGGCACCTTTGATAGCTTTGACCAATAAGGACCAGGCTTTTCTGTGGAGTGGGAAGTGTGAGGTGGCCTTCATTTATCTAAAGGAGAAGTTGGTTAGTTCCCCAGTGCTGAGGTTTCCAGAAGAAGGGGCGGCGTATGAGGTGTTCTTGATGCTTCAGGTAAAGGCCTCAGATGTGTGTTGATGCAGTGGAAAGGGGTGATCTCCTATGGGTCTAGGCAGTTATTCCCCCATGAGCGTAACTATTCCACCCATGATCTAGAGCTTGCAGCGGTCATGTTTGCACTAAAGTTGTGGCAGAACTACCTCTTAGGGGAGTTCTTTGTGGTCTTCACCGATCACAAGATCTTGAAGTATGTTTTCTCCCAGCGGGACCTGAACTTAAGACAACGAAGGTGGATGGAGTTCCTTCAGGACTATAACTTTGAGATTTCCTACACCTTAGGAAAGGGGAATTTAGTGGCCGATGCCTTGAGCCGGAAGTCACAGAAGGATGTGGTTAGAGAGTCGGCAGATGCTTGGAAGGCAATGGAGGAGTTGGCGGCCCTGCACCTGGATGCTAGGATGGAAGGTGGTAGAGGTTTCCCGCATCAGATGATAGTGCAATCTTCTCTGTTGCGGCAGGTAGAAGAGTCCCAATGGGGAGACTCAGAAAGAGAAGTGATGCGTGACTAAGTTGACCAGTGAAATGCTCCAGAAGGGTGGATAGAATATGGTCAAAACTAGATGTTTTTATGAGGAAAGATGTTTGTTCTAGAGGCAATTCATGGAAAAGTTCTTATTGAGTTCCACAACTCACCCCTAGCGGTGCGTCCGGGAGTTTCCAAGATGTACCAAGGTTTTAGGTGACAATTTTGGTGGCCCAGGATGAAACGAGCAGTAGAAGAGTTAGTAGCAAAGTGCCTCGTGTGTCAGCAGGTGAAGGCCGAACACCATGTTCCAGGCAGTCTTCTGTAGTCTCTAGATGTCCCCGAGTGGAAGTGGGAGGACATCTCGATGGATTTCATCATAGGACTACCGAAGTTTCAAGGGGGCTACGATGCTATTTGGGTAGTGGTGGACTAGTTGACTAAATCGGCTCACTTTCTGGCGATCAAGGAGTCGGGTGCAGTGGATGATTTAGCACAAAGGTACATGGATGAGGTAGTGTGGTTTCATGGAGTTCCAAGATCCATAGTCTTGAATAGGGATACACAGTTTACCTCACGAATCTGGAGAGGATTACAACATGCTTTTGGCACCCAGTTACGTCTTAGCACTGCTTTCCATCCCCAGATAGATGGAAAGATAGACCTAACCATCTAGAACTTGGAGGATATGCTGCGATCATGTGTTCTAGACTCAGGATTATCGTGGGTGCGACACTTGACTCTAGTGGAGTTTTCCTAAAATAATAGATATCACTCTACCATTGGAATGGATCCATTCAAATCCTTGTACAAGAGGCCATGTTGCTCACCCGCGTGCTGGACTGAGGTTGGGGAAGCGAGTGTTCTTGGCCCGAAAGAAGTGAAGAGCACAACAGAGAAGGTTCAGCTTATACGGGAAAGGATGAAGGCGGATCAGGGCCAGTAGAAGTCATATGCCAACGATAGGAGGAGACCCTTGGAGTTTGAGGTTGGGGACCACATGTTCTTGAAGGTCTCCCATCGGCGTGGGCAGTGGAGGTTCGACAGGGGAAGTAAGCTTTCCCCCAGGTTCATCGGACCCTTCAAAGTGTTGCGGCAGGTCGGAGGAGTGAATTATCAGCTAGCGTTACCACCATCTCTACTGAGGATACATGACGTCTTCCATGTGTCCCAGCTCCGTCAGTATATGCATGATGATTCACATGTCCTCGACTGGGGAGAGATAGATATCAAGGATGACGTGACCTTTGTGGAAAGACCAGTGAGGGTCGAGGGTCATGAAGAGAAGGTACTCCGTGGACAGACCATTCATTTGGTTCGTGTGTTGTGGAGGCATGGTGGGCTCGAGGAAAGTACCTGGGAATGGGAAACACAGATGCAATCCCAGTACCCAGAGTTGTTTTGAGTTTTGTGCTGTTCTATTTTGTACTTGTTTGTGATGGAACACTTTACCTTGTTGGCTATGAAATATGTGGTTTTCCTTATTCTCTGAATGTGTGTGAAAAGTCATGGCTATGGGGAAGGGAGGACCCGATCCCTATTCAAGACGCATTAAGGTGGATGCGATTGAACCCGTGCGGGCGAGTCAGTGCCACCCAAAGTGGATAGTATCTTGACATGGGGGAAGAGACTCCCCAACCCATATGACTGGGCAGTTTGACCCTTGTATGTTTCCTGGTTTCTTGAAGGAGAGGTGTTTCTAGATGACGATGAGGTTCACCCCTGAGAGGTATCTTTCGAGGTGGTTTTTTATACCCTCTCTTTTCTTCTAGGTTGTTTTGATTCTCGAGGGTGATAATAGTTTGAGAGGTATCTAATGTAATGGCTCAGAACCCCCCTAGCCATTACTTTGCCAAAAATAAGGTTCCACCAAGATAGTGGCACCGTGACGGTGGCACTGTAAAGGTGACACTGTGATGGTGGCATCATGTCCTCACCCAGCCCTCCATTTCTTTTTCCAGTCCCGCTCCCACAACGTCTTTTTTTGACATAAATTAATTATTTTACCCTCTCAATGACATTTAAATCCCATAATTAATTCCTAAAAATCCTGAGAAACCTCCCCGATGGGGGATATTAAATAAAAACTTAATACCATCGTGCGTAACTACCGAACCGCATGGGAAACCACGATCTTAATTTTTAGGCATTCAAAATTCCATATCCCGTAACAATGGGATCTTATCTATATATTTCATGGGAAGTTATTTTCCCTCTTATTCCTTGGTCTGACTTCATTCTTCCCCTTGGTGCGCCTGAAGTCCCTTCTTCCCGTGGCCTGTGGTGTGCCTCTGCTGGAGATTTCTGCACCCCTTGGAGTCTACGAAACTCTTCCCCTGCAAGCTACGCATCCTCTATCCTTAGCGCGTGGAGAAAAATTTCGATCCTTGATCAATCAAGTAGGGATTTTTCCTTCATCTCTTCTTTCTGTGTATCATGTGGGGTGGGTAATCTACTATTTCTGGGGGAATGGATGAAACCAAACCTTAATGAAGATAACAAATAGACTTTTAAAGAATAAAGGGGAGGGGTGTGATTGATATGTTGTTGTTCTATTTTCTCCTCTTCCTTGATCATTATTTTGTAAATTGTGCGGGTTTTTGACTACTGAAAATCATGGTCGTTGGTGGTCTTTCTTTGTGCACTAATAAACTCTTGTCTCCTCTGATGATTAAATGGATGTAACATAGAAATTTGTTAATCACATGAACTTGGTGGATTAAATGGATGCCCTGTAAACATATACCCTTGTGTGGTCACCCCAGTTAACTAACAGAAAGAGGAAATAGATAAATGATGTGATAGAACCTGGAAGTTTCTCTACTCTGTTTTGGTAGTAGGTGAATTGTTCTGCTTGTTTGCTTATGGGGTGATGTGGGTGAGGATGGGATCCTCTAATGTGGCATGGTTGCTGGTTGTGAATCTGGGGTTGTGGTTGCTCAGCTTATATCATGAATTGGGGTGGAATCCTATTCTATTGTGAAACCTTTTTATCCATAGTTCTGGGGATATGGGGGCTGTATCTTGAAGCCTTCTTTGGTTATAATACTTGGAGGGATCTCACTTGGATGTGAATTTACAAGAGAACTGGGTGTGAATTTTTAAATTGCTGTTGGCTGTAACTTTTTCCCCTAGGCCTGTGCTTGTGTCTGTTAGTTTCCCAATAGTGCAAAATTTACTTAAACGGGATCACTTGAACATGAAAAAAAGAATGGGTTAATTGGGAAATTGATTCTGGGAATGAGTTGTGACTCGATTGTGAGTAGTATGCTTTCTATGAGTAGTGACTAGGCTGTTCGTTCTTAGGTTAGTTGTGGATCCCTAGGTTGTTTTGAGTGCTTTTTACCTATATATATATATATATATAATTTTAGTTCTTTTGTTTCTTATTTTCACCCCACCCAAGTTGAGCATTTAGTGCTGAACACCCCCATTTAATGGGGGTGGGTGTTTTTCCCAAAAATCCTACGAGTGGCTGGTTATTAGCTCCTTTCTGATCCCTTTCCCGAATAGCCCAAGACTCTTTGGGTAGGCTGTGATGGCCTGAGTTCATTATTAGCCCAAGAATCTTTGGGTAGGGTAGTTGTGGTGGTTCTACTAGGTGTTTGAGGGCAGTTTGTTTCCCAAGTTTCTTCGGGATGAGGCCCATGTGTCTTCAGGCGTGACAGTATCTTTCTAGCCCAGGTGTCTTTGGGCGTGGCAGTAGTTTTCTAGCCCGGGTGTTTGTGGGCATGGTTACATGTGGTTGTTGTATTCCAGTTGTCTGCGGGCAGGATGGTTGTTGTGGACCAGGTGTTTGCGGGTGAGATGCATGGTTGTGGCCCAGGTGTGTGCAGGTGGGTGTGGCAGTGGGACTGCGGTGAGAATGGTGGGATTGGTTCGTTGTATAGGATGTCTTCAATAACCAGTGGGAAAGTGGCGTGGGGTACCCTAACATCGATGTGCTATTACTATACCTTACTTGACTTGCGTTATTTTGGGAGTGTGACTTGGTGAGGCTTGGGTGGATAGTTTTTCCTTGATAGGTGCTTCAATTATCTCCTTTCTCACAGGGAATTAGAATGCCTCCCCACTTGTGCACGAGAGTCTTTGGTTTTCCCTACTGGGTATACTTGTATACTCACCCTACGTATATAAAAATTGCTTTCAGGTTTCCAGGAGGACTTTGGGGATCATGTAGGGCCATAATAGCTCGGGCGTTGGGACCTTTGCAGTTTTTGTTTTTCTTGCTTTTTGGTACTTTACCTTTGTAGACACCTTGTACTTTCTGGATTTTACTTTTGCAGCATGCATATGGGAGTGGTTTTCTTTGTATTTACTCTTACTTCCAGTTTTTGCGTTGTTGGGTTTCATCATCTTATCTCCCTATCCTATTAAAATAAAAGGGTAATGCCTTCCTTTTGTGTGATATTTTATACCCTTGGTGCTGGTCGCCACTCTGGGACCTATTGAAGACGGGTTTTGGGGGTCATTATCTCTCCTTCAACTTAAAGAAAGAAGGGCTTGGAAATCTGCTGTCACTTCCCTCCTTTTGGTGAAGGTGGGTCGTGACATAATATCACCCTAATATCTTCCCAAATTAGTGTCTTAAGTGTAGGCACAAAATTATACCATGAATCTAAATCAATCAGTACATTCATGCGAGTGGTGATCCTAATGTAACTACTGAACATGACCTTATTGGGGTTAATAGGTTCGTAGTGTGCATTCCATCCAACCATTAATTTGATGTCTCTATTTCTTACCTTAATAATTTTTACTAACACCATCCAGATAAGATGATCCTATTTTTTCTGGGACATAGGTTTTTCAACTTTCACTATTTACTTGACTTCAACATCATCAATATGTTTTTCCTCTATATTAGTAGCATCATCATGTGTAGAAGTTTGTTGTTCATCTACATTGGGAGCACCAACATGTTGAGAACTTGTTGTTCCTCATGATTGGGAGCATCAAAACATACATAAGTCATAATTTCTAGAAGTGGTTGAACATTTAATTTAGATTATATAAATTTAGTAGTGAATAAATAATAGTATGAGGTAACACAATGTATATTACAAATAAATATAACCTAATTATTGAACTCTTTTTTTTAAATGTTGAAGGGTTTTGACCCCTCTATCAAGTATCCAAATCCATTAATTGTGTTCTATTATAACATACAATAGCTCATCTATATTGGGACTTCTACTAAATTATTGAGATGTCCCAATGAAAGGGGAATACTTAGTTGAATTGACATCTGAACCTTCAATGGTTTCAGTTGATAAAAGAAAAATTGACCACTTTCAGTTTGCGGGATTTGGAACATAAAATACTTATACTGTCTATGATTCCATTATAAACGGTTCATCTTTGTACACTTCCTTACTTAAATACACTTCAATGAATCCTAATTCATCTATTTTAGAAACACTACTATTATCAATCCACTTTCATTGAAAATTCATCACTTAAAATGTTTTATAATCCAACTCCTATATTTTTTTGATGATTCCAAAGTATGATATATTTGTATAAATTGGATTTCTTTCCTTGGTACTAGATACATGAATCACTTCATCCACAAGTGTAAATCCACTATTTTTCATGGTATGGTGGTCATCATGTTAATTTTTATAGAACATATAACCATTAATTACATAACCATTTTAAGATAATACATGCACAATTGGTCTTCTGACTATCCATCAAAATATTTATAAAATTTAATTTGGATTTTTAGTTGACTCCTTAAAAATATGGTCTCCAAACTATCCAATAAACCATTGATTATGTGTATTTGATATCCAAATTTCACCCCTTTATTGATTCAAATACTTAATAATTACTTTGTGGGTTTCAATATATGGGGAAACCTCTAAAATGTTATGAAAAACATAAAGGCAATAATTCTCCCGATATGTAATAGTAATTGTGACAACATCTACTCCAAAAATTACTTCACCCACAAGCCACACAGTATGATTTGATTTTAGTAGACCAATGTTTTCCGAATCATATGAGTATTCAATATAAAATTCAATGGCTTCCTCAACAACATATTATTCTATAATAAAACCTTCTGGATAACTTTAATTTTTGACATACTCTTTCAAAATCATCATATACCGTTCAATGGTTCACGTACATATATAATGTAAATGACCGCATAATTGAATCTCTCTTAACAAGTGATCCATTAAGTGAACCATCATATTAAATAATTTCAGCAAGAAGAACATCTAAAATTTGTATAATATGACAATAATTTCCTTTTCTGTCATGACCTGTTCCCCAAGGCCCATGATTTGACTACCCTAAGATTTCCTTCCATAGGCCAAGGGCTGACGACTAACACCGAGTAGGCATATACCAAAAAGGGAAGGAATTTTCCAGTAAACCTATACACACGCACAAAGATCAAACTGTGGAAATTAAACACAAAGTAAACCATGACTTTCATTGAGACAACTACTGAGAGTACAATACAAATTTAAAGTAAGAAGGGGCCAAAATACAAGACCAAAACCAAAAAGGAAAGTACAACTTCCATGGTCCATCCGCTCAAGACCCTACATGAAGGGTAGGTGAAGGGTAGCTGCCTGCAACCATAAAAGTATGTTCGTTCATCCCGTCACATTGAGAACCACCTAGTCCCGGACCACCAAGGTATCTGTTGAAGCATAAATCACTTGCACGAGACACGAAACATGATGGAGAAGCTCATGTAGGGGTGATTAACACAATACTCAGTTAGGACCCCAAAACACAAAGTAAAAAACCATAAAGCAAGACCCCAAAGCAAGACCACAAAATAAGACAACTTACACCATGTATAACTCAAAGTATAGAAAGTAAGATTATCAGTTTTAAAGATAAATCATCTCGTACTAATGAGGGAACCATCCCTAATGAGTCAATGAGGTCTTCTTGGCTACTAGACCACTTAGGTCTTCTTGACTACTGGACCAGTGAGGTACCCTTGGCTGTTGGACCACTGAGGTCTGCTCAGCTACTGCACCAATGAGGTCCGATATGCTCCTAGACCACCGAGGTCTGCTATGCTATTGGACCACCAAGGTCCAATATGCTACTGGACCACCAAGTTAGGATATTCTACTGGACCACCGAGGTCTGATTTTATATTAGACCACCAAGGTTATGCTCGTCATATCCTTTGTGTCACAGCCAACCATAGGATTTCCCGTTCTCCAGCGCACTTGATTCTAGGAGAATCTATTCCTTAAGTCATAGTTTGTACCTTGAAATCCACGAAAACTCACTTAGAGTATACTCAAAGGACCTTATCATCGTAAGGGTACTAACTTCGTAGACGGCACGTGTAACGCCCCGACCCCAGTTGCCCAGAGTCGGTGCATTAATTACATAACATTGGCATGATCACAAGAAAGATCAAATCTCGAAAGACCGATTGGTTTAGTAGCCTTGGAAACACTAGATATAATCATAAAGTTTTACATTACATTTCAAAGTGAAAAACTACTACAACAACAAAGTCTTCATATCCACACTATTAACCCCTCATAATATCCCTGCAAGTCATTCATAATTTACTTCTTCACTACCTGGGAAAAATAAAACATAGAAAAGGGGTGAGCTCAAATGCCCAGTAAGGATAACAATATAGCGGAACATTCATAATAAGCATAAACATTTAAGGCAATGTATTACTAAAACAAAAGCCTTTTAAAATTGAACTTCAACATAGTATGGCAAAAATAAAAATGAAATAATGCCATTTACTTATTCACATGGATATTCTACTAATCGAATAATCACATGCAATATCAATAACCACTTTCATAATGTTGGAATGCATAATGCCAGACTATCATAACCACATAGCCAAGGCCTTGTGCCAAGACTACAAATAAGATTTTTTCAAGGCCTTGTGCCAAGACACTAGTTTGTCTCATGAGACCTACCGATGCATCGAGGAGCTATAGCGGGCTCCACCCGTCACTTATTAAGTCCAATGCATTCCCATATGAAAAGGTTTAAACATAACATAAACATTCGTATTAAAACTAGCATACGAAATGTCAATACTTTCACAATAAACTATGAATGGTATAAAAATAGCACATCCACAGTCAAACATATCACAAAACCTTCAATACAATATAGAAGTTTTGTATCATAATAAATCAACTTCAAATAATCTTAAAATCCATCAAAGGATGTTGACATAGATGAAATCAAAATTCTTTTTAAAGAAATATCTCCTTTTATTTTGAAATCATTTAATATCCATATAAAATAAAACATTTTCTTTGAAAATATTCTTATAAGCTTGTAAGGAAAGCTTTGAAGATTTTATAACGGCGTAAAATAACCGCACCCGCCGTATAAGTTAAAAAAAACATTCTTACCTCAATTCTGTCGAAAAGGTTAAAAAGGACCTTGTTTTGAAAACGACGGAAAGATTCCTTTATAAACCTCTTATAAAAAGTCAAAAAAAAGGTATAAATGACTTTAACCCATATTCTTGTAAATAGTAAAAATGTTTTGAAATACATTTTGAAGAAACATGGATGTGGATGATAACGAGATCCCAGTAGATTATTACGTATAAACAACCTCGGATAAAGAAGAGATTGTGAAATAACCCTTACCTTGAACTTTTCATTGGTTGGGGTAGGTTAACCTCCTGTATAATAGTGAAATAATTGTTACTAAATTATACAAGAATCATATATATTAATATGATATCATATATGATCTTTTAATACTGATTTGATAATAATATCTTAAAATTATCGTCGTTTCGGGTGTTAACTTACTCATTTTCTTTTATATGTTTTGTTACATAAGCCATGTTTGTAAAGGATAAGTTGTATATTATTCAAATCCAGAATGGTATCAAGTCTTTAAGCATCATTTTTAAATCATCAAATGATAATTATACTTGAATGGATACGATGGAGGATGGATCTCACCGCGTTCGTGGAGACGGTAGTCCGTACGTACGCACGGACGCTACTTCCATTTAATTTTTATTTTAAAAGAATTGAATCCAAATGATACATAGGTATATTACTATTCCAGTATAATATAATATTTTATATATGTTACTTAAGTTCATTAACATCATCCTTTATACGTTCCATGTGTGGTATGAACGAGTCATATCATTTTAAGGGGGCGGTAGTCCGCACTTCCTCAAATGAAATTATCGTATGTATATACAACATGAAACGAATAATGGTATGAAATAAAATGGAATTACAGAAGCTTATATATAAAATATATATCATTAATATCATATTTAATTATAGTGCCATCATAATGGCCACCATGAGAGGTGGTAAGATGTATTTGAACAATCATCGTTTCGTGAGGCGTTAGTTTGCCATCCACAGAAACATTATGTTCATCATCCATTAGATGGAGTTGTGTGTATGTGTAGCTTGAATCCTTATTATAACAACATCCTAGTATATTTTGGATACTGGTGTTGTTACAAAAGAAAGGAAATAAAAAGAGTTTGGGGGTTGGAGAAGCAAAATAAATGAAAATAATTTAAGAGAAATCGTTACCTTTAATCTAGGTAACTCACTTTGGTTGGAACCAAAGGACTTCTTGAAATGCTTTCTGCCTAAGGGGAAGCTTCAAGGAGGAGGAGAGGGATTTGGGGAGCTTAGTTGGGCAGAGTTTGGACGAGCCAAGTGGCTTGAGAGGTGTGAGGAAAAGAGAAGGAGGAGTGCCCTTTTATAAGAGGGGTGAGGGGCACTTTTGGAAAAGCTAGAAATATTAATTTATAATAAATTCATATTCGGTTTCTAAAGGCTCCAAAGTTGACTATTCAAAGTATGAGGTGGGGATAGGTCGAAAACAACTCATCCAATAGAATTTAGACAGGTTTGGGTACTTATATTAACCTTATCTTTAAGTATTAACTCTAAGTTAATTAGTTTCACTTTTACAATGTCTCTTTGTATTTTATATATTATGGTTAATAAACTTACTATATACATCCAAGCGACCCCCAAGTGGTCCATTAATGATTAACCTATCATAATATAAGTCTCTTGGCCGAACCTTAGATTTTTAGGAATTTAATATCAATTAATAATATAATATTTGTTTTAAGAACTCTTTTATGTCAATTTTGACACTATTCAATAGTTGATTTTTGTGAAACTCCTAACAGATTGATTACTTCGAACAAAGTCAATTAAATCAATCCTAATATATCATATTATCATATAAAATTAGTTTAATTCATTAAAAGTTTCATATTATAATTATTTGGGTATTTATAAGATCAATTATTTTTATTTTCCACTATTTTAGTAATTACTGCATCATCATTGTGTCATAAATAAAATAAATTATATAATGTCTAAAAATTATAAATAAAATATCATTATGTAGGAAATCTTTTTATCTTTCTAATGAATATTTATAATCGAAAATCCAACATGTATAACCCTATGTAAAAATTGTTCTTCGAAAAGATGTAAGCTTATGCCATTTTTATTTTTATTTTAACTTTATTAATATAAAGTGTTCCTACCACATACAAGTGGCTCCAAGGGGTCCCCAAATTGACCCAAGGATGCCCATGGTCGGGTATGTGTCCACCAATAAGGTTAGGACACGTTTTAGGGTAATTTTGCATTATTATAATATTATTTTTTTAACCCTTATTTACCGGATTTACCCTTTAACCATGGTAAATAAAATATTTACCACAGTAACTATTCAAAATGTCTAAAAATAAAAGTTACCTATTTACACAATTTGAACATCCTGATTCCAAATATGGAATCCATTTTCCTAAATTCAAAACACAGAAGTGGCAGAAATTAATTTAAAATTAATTCCCGCTGTTAAAACAAAAAGCGTGTTTTTAAGAGATAATAACTATCAAAAGATTGACACTTGTTTATGTTCGGTTTAATTGTAAAATTATGTCCAATGACCAACATTATATTAAGTGGTAAAAATATATTCTAAATATACTTTTAAACCACTCAAATTAATAATTTATCACTATTAATTATTTTGATTAAAAAAGTTGTTTTTAATTAAAATTTAGTAATTTTCACTATTCATCAAAATATTAAAGTTATCCGAAAAGTACCAAAATTTCACCTTAGGCTAAATTTGATATTCCGAATCCAAAAATGAAGTCCATTTTTAAAAATAAAATATATATAATTTCAAAAATTAGGTATTACTATTCATAACGGCAAGTTTGATCGGTTGTGGCACGTGTTAAAACACGAAGTTGCGTACAACACACGCTACTGTTTTATTCAAAGGAAAGCGTACCGTGGAAGCTTGGGATGTTTCATTTTAAATTTTTTTGATGTCCCCATTTAGTCAAAAAGTTTAAAATATTGTATTTAAAAAGGTTTCACTATTAAATGTTGATAAAAGTGCAATACTGAAAATGAATCTGTTCTTGCATTATGACTAAGAAACTCATAATGTGGATTCTAAAATTATAAGGATTATATAAAGTTTAAAATTTAGTTAATACTATTCATGACCTCTTTTAATGGCCTTTTTTTGTAAGTCAAGGTGTGATTGAACTCGGTGTTGCGTGTAGTACAAGTTATTGAATTATTTTGAAGAAATAACACATTATGAATTCTTGGGGTGTTACATTCTCCCCTCCTTCAATAAATTGCGTCCTCGCAATTTGAAATTGTTCTTAGAAAATAAAAGGTTGAAAATAGAAAATATATTTGTGGGAAAACCCACATCAGAAATTGGGTTACTAAAATTTAGTCTTAATATGAGGAAAAGAGAAATGAAAGGGTCACCACCAAATTATGATCTCGATTAGGAGAACATCGGTGGAAATTAGAGACATATAATTGGAGGAAAAACGTAAATATTTATAGGTAGTGATTGAGGTCATCAATCACAAACAAGTATAAAATTGAGGTCCTTAAACTCATCAATTTATGATGATTTGAAATACCATTGGTTCAACAAAACATAGAATATTGGGATGACACATTTTTGACGTTTCAAAATATCTTAGTTGAAATCCCACATCGAAAAATGAATTAATGAGGCCTCTATTTAAAATAAAGAGTCGAAAGTATGAAGATTACCGAAAATAACACATACTAGGGTTCCATGTAGGTAAATATGGATATGGAGGAGAAATCTAACCATCAATTATCTGATGGAGAGTGGTAGAGAACATGGCTATGAAAGGGCCAACAATCCCAAAGCCATAAATTAGTGATGATTTAAGGTACCATCTAGGACAACATTTTTGTTCTAAGTTCCTTTTCTTAACGTTGTGGAATTTATTTATTAGATTGGCTAAGATCATAAGGAGGTATACATACTTTATAATTAGAGTTTTATCCATTAATAAATTTCTACCACAAACTCATCTTTCACTCTAAAAGATAATAGAATGTAAAAAAAATCTATTTACACTATTCGTATAGGGTTACAAAATAAACGAATTTATAATTCATCTACATGATCTTTTAATAAAAACTACATTATTTAATCCAGGACATCTCATGGTCCAGTGGTAGGTGATACACCCTTGTCGCCCTTCGGTTGCGGGTTCAAGTCTCGCAGCCTTGCCGGACGCGACGGGTTGCCGCCCGACCTCCGGGTTGTCCTTTTATGGTAATCCAAAATAATCCAAACTAGAACTATCCAAAATACTTCTGTACAAACTCACAGTCTAACATTTATAAGGAAGGTAAACATAATATATATCCTTTTTACCCCGTAATATCATATGAATACCTTCATCATGTATTACCATATTCCTTATTGATTACATTCATGCTCCCTTATTCCATATAGAATGCTGGATATACTTCATTAATCCAAAAATGTTTTAAACCCCAAAAATGATGGAATATACAAATCATTAATCAGCTTCAAGGTAGTCAATAATATCCAATATAATTTATCCAAATCAATCATGTATTATTCTAAAATCAACACCTCGGTATTTGAACCATATTATGGTTTATCTTTCTCTCAACCATATATTTTCCAAAAATTTAACCTGCTATTGAGTCACTTTTCTTTTTTCAACACAATATCAAGTCCTTAATGAAATAGTACTGCAGTACAATCCTTATATACTCCATAATTATTATAACAAGTACATTGTTGATACAACACTCAATTGACATAATCAACATAAGAAATCTAATCATTCCTCTTCATCTGTGGTAGTATCATAACTTGATTATTATCCAATAGCATCATTTGCGTCATAGTCTGATGACTGGGACATAGGTTCGCGTAGTGTCCAAACTCCTTGCAAATGAAGCATTGTACATTTGAAACCATTTTCTTACCCTTGCAGTCACGTAATTTGTGCCCTTTTCCTCCACACTTATAACAAACTCCCATTCCTTTCAGGCAAGTTCCAGGGTGTTTCTTTCCATAGTTACCACATATGGGAAAATTCTTCTTTTCCCTCTTCCCTTTATCCATCTTTCTCTCTTCTATACATTTCTTCTCTTGCTTCCCTTCAAAGCCATAAGACTCAGTAATCTCTTTACTTATCTTATCAATACATGATATTATTTCTTCATATGATGATAATACATGGGAGACTATTTCTCTTATAAATTCTATCTTAAGACCATGAAAGATATGATCCTTCCTTCTCTTTGGATCATGTGCATTTCTGGAGTTCTCATTCCTTCTACTGGGCGCCATTTCTAAACAATGGCATAAACTAGATCAGTTTATGAATCAAAATACATAATCCCATACTTATAAAACACTTAACATAAATTGAACTATTTATGGATATAATCCATAATCATAAGAATGTTTTCTTTGAGAAAGTATATACTCATAATCCCTTCAAAATGATTTGTAAAGAAAATGAGAGTTATCCTAAGCATATCCCCCGGGAGTGTCGTAACCAAGAGTACAGCAAGGCCCGTTGTCGTGCACCAGTTCCCGTTCGAGTCTAGCTCAAAGCGGTGTTTTCGGGTTTTACCCCTAGGTACATCTGTGCCAGAGCCGCCTCTACCTGCTCGTATCCAGACAGGGATGTATTGCTCGGAAAACTCACAAAATCTCTACAATACCAAAATTCTAGGAAGTTCTTCTATACTAATCCTCAACGTTCATCTTAGGTCTACGTGCTCTAATCAGAGTTTATCTAAATCTAGTTTCCAAGGTTTGTACTAAACTTCCTCTGATACCAACTGTAACGCCCCGACCCCAGTTGCCCAGAGTCGGTGCAATAATTACATAACATTGGCATGATCACAAGAAAGATCAAATCTCGAAAAACCGATTGGTTTAGTAGCCTTGGAAACACTAGATATAATCATAAAGTTTTACATTACATTTCAAAGTGAAAAACTACTACAACAACAAAGTCTTCATATCCACACTATTAACCCCTCATAATATCCCTGCAAGTCATTCATAATTTACTTCTTCACTACCTGGGAAAAATAAAACATAGAAAAGGGGTGAGCTCAAATGCCCAGTAAGGATAACAATATAGCGGAACATTCATAATAAGCATAAACATTTAAGGCAATGTATTACTAAAACAAAAGCCTTTTAAAATTGAACTTCAACATAGTATGGCAAAAATAAAAATGAAATAATGCCATTTACTTATTCACATGGATATTCTACTAATCGAATAATCACATGCAATATCAATAACCACTTTCATAATGTTGGAATGCATAATGCCAGACTATCATAACCACATAGCCAAGGCCTCGTGCCAAGACTACAAATAAGATTTTGTCAAGGCCTTGTGCCAAGACACTAGTTTGTCTCATGAGACCTACCGATGCATCGAGGAGCTATAGCGGGCTCCACCCGTCACTTATTAAGTCCAATGCATTCCCATATGAAAAGGTTTAAACATAACATAAACATTCGTATTAAAACTAGCATACGAAATGTCAATACTTTCACAATAAACTATGAATGGTATAAAAATAGCACATCCACAGTCAAACATATCACAAAACCTTCAATACAATATAGAAGTTTTGTATCATAATAAATCAACTTCAAATAATCTTAAAATCCATCAAAGGATGTTGACATAGATGAAATCAAAATTCTTTTTAAAGAAATATCTCCTTTTATTTTGAAATCATTTAAGATCCATATAAAATAAAACATTTTCTTTGAAAATATTCTTATAAGCTTGTAAGGAAAGCTTTGAAGATTTTATAACGGCGTAAAATAACCGCACCCGCCGTATAAGTTAAAAAAAACATTCTTACCTCAATTCTGTCGAAAAGGTTAAAAAGGACCTTGTTTTGAAAACGACGGAAAGATTCCTTTATAAACCTCTTATAAAAAGTCAAAAAAAAGGTATAAATGACTTTAACCCATATTCTTGTAAATAGTAAAAATTTTTTGAAATACATTTTGAAGAAACATGGATGTGGATGATAACGAGATCCCAGTAGATTATTACGTATAAACAACCTCGGATAAAGAAGAGATTGTGAAATAACCCTTACCTTGAACTTTTCATTGGTTGGGGTAGGTTAACCTCCTGTATAATAGTGAAATAATTGTTAATAAATTATACAAGAATCATATATATTAATATGATATCATATATGATCTTTTAATACTGATTTGATAATAATATCTTAAAATTATCGTCGTTTCGGGTGTTAACTTACTCATTTTCTTTTATATGTTTTGTTACATAAGCCATGTTTGTAAAGGATAAGTTGTATATTATTCAAATCCAGAATGGTATCAAGTCTTTAAACATCATTTTTAAATCATCAAATGATAATTATACTTGAATGGATACGATGGAGGATGGATCTCACCGCGTTCGTGGAGACGGTAGTCCGTACGTACGCACGAACGCTACTTCCATTTAATTTTTATTTTAAAAGAATTGAATCCAAATGATACATAGGTATATTACTATTCCAGTATAATATAATATTTTATATATGTTACTTAAGTTCATTAACATCATCCTTTATACGTTCCATGTGTGGTATGAACGAGTCATATCATTTTAAGGGGGCGGTAGTCCGCACTTCCTCAAATGAAATTATCGTATGTATATACAACATGAAACGAATAATGGTATGAAATAAAATGGAATTACAGAAGCTTATATATAAAATATATATCATTAATATCATATTTAATTATAGTGCCATCATAATGGCCACCATGAGAGGTGGTAAGATGTATTTGAACAATCATCGTTTCGTGAGGCGTTAGTTTGCCATCCACAGAAACATTATGTTCATCATCCATTAGATGGAGTTGTGTGTATGTGTAGCTTGAATCCTTCTTATAACAACATCCTAGTATATTTTGGATACTGGTGTTGTTACAAAAGAAAGGAAATAAAAAGAGTTTGGGGGTTGGAGAAGAAAAATAAATGAAAATAATTTAAGAGAAATCGTTACCTTTAATCTAGGTAACTCACTTTGGTTGGAACCAAAGGACTTCTTGAAATGCTTTCTGCCTAAGGGGAAGATTCAAGGAGGAGGAGAGGGATTTGGGGAGCTTAGTTGGGCAGAGTTTGGACGAGCCAAGTGGCTTGAGAGGTGTGAGGAAAAGAGAAGGAGGAGTGCCCTTTTATAAGAGGGGTGAGGGGCACTTTTGGAAAAGCTAGAAATATTAATTTATAATAAATTCATATTCGGTTTCTAAAGGCTCCAAAGTTGACTATTCAAAGTATGAGGTGGGGATAGGTCGAAAACAACTCATCCAATAGAATTTAGACAGGTTTGGGTACTTATATTAACCTTATCTTTAAGTATTAACTCTAAGTTAATTAGTTTCACTTTTACAATGTCTCTTTGTATTTTATATATTATGGTTAATAAACTTACTATATACATCCAAGCGACCCCCAAGTGGTCCATTAATTATTAACCTATCATAATATAAGTCTCTTGGCCGAACCTTAGATTTTTAGGAATTTAATATCAATTAATAATATAATATTTGTTTTAAGAACTCTTTTATGTCAATTTTGACACTATTCAATAGTTGATTTTTGTGAAACTCCTAACAGATTGATTACTTCGAACAAAGTCAATTAAATCAATCCTAATATATCATATTATCATAGAAAATTAGTTTAATTCATTAAAAGTTTCATATTATAATTATTTGGGTATTTATAAGATCAATTATTTTTATTTTTCACTATTTTAGTAATTACTGCATCATCATTGTGTCATAAATAAAATAAATTATATAATGTCTAAAAATTATAAATAAAATATCATTATGTAGGAAATCTTTTTATCTTTCTAATGAATATTTATAATCGAAAATCCAACATGTATAACCCTATGTAAAAATTGTTCTTCTAAAAGATGTAAGCTTATGCCATTTTTATTTTTATTTTAACTTTATTAATATAAAGTGTCCCTACCACATACAAGTGGCTCCAAGGGGTCCCCAAATTGACCCAAGGATGCCCATGGTCGGGTATGTGTCCACCAATAAGGTTAGGACACGTTTTAGGGTAATTTTGCATTATTATAATATTATTTTTTTAACACTTATTTACCGGATTTACCCTTTAACCATGGTAAATAAAATATTTACCACAGTAACTATTCAAAATGTCTAAAAATAAAAGTTACCTATTTACACAATTTGAACATCCTGATTCCAAATATGGAATCCATTTTCCTAAATTCAAAACACAGAAGTGGCAGAAATTAATTTAAAATTAATTCCCGCTGTTAAAACAAAAAGCGTGTTTTTAAGAGATAATAACTATCAAAAGATTGACACTTGTTTATGTTCGGTTTAATTGTAAAATTATGTCCAATGACCAACATTATATTAAGTGGTAAAAATATATTCTAAATATACTTTAAAACCACTCAAATTAATAATTTATCACTATTAATTATTTTGATTAAAAAAGTTGTTTTTAATTAAAATTTAGTAATTTTCACTATTCATCAAAATATTAAAGTTATCCGAAAAGTACCAAAATTTCACCTTAGGCTAAATTTGATATTCCGAATTCAAAAATGAAGTCCATTTTTAAAAATAAAATATATATAATTTCAAAAATTAGGTATTACTATTCATAACGGCAAGTTTGATCGGTTGTGGCACGTGTTAAAACACGAAGTTGCGTACAACACACGCTACTGTTTTATTCAAAGGAAAGCGTACCGTGGAAGCTTGGGATGTTTCATTTTAAATTTTTTTGATGTCCCCATTTAGTCAAAAAGTTTAAAATATTGTATTTAAAAAGGTTTCACTATTAAATGTTGATAAAAGTGCAATACTGAAAATGAATCTGTTCTTGCATTATGACTAAGAAACTCATAATGTGGATTCTAAAATTATAAGGATTATATAAAGTTTAAAATTTAGTTAATACTATTCATGACCTCTTTTAATGGCCTTTTTTTGTAAGTCAAGGTGTGATTGAACTCGGTGTTGCGTGTAGTACAAGTTATTGAATTATTTTGAAGAAATAACACATTATGAATTCTTGGGGTGTTACAGCACGTCAATCAGACACCCGGTTTGAAAGATATAAGCGTTTTAGTAAATAGGGCTGATTATGTCCGGGCCTAGTCTGACTTGGTCAGACTGACCCAACCAACCCGCCCCAAGGGTCTCGCATGACCCGACCTGGTTCGGCCGACCTGACCTAACCCAGTTAGGTATGGTTCAACCCGGTGGGGTATGGGCCAGCCCGGTTGGGTCTGGCCTGACCCGGTCCAGCTTGGCCAATTGGTAAGAACCATTGGGCCTTGCTGGACCCGGCCCGGTTCAGCCATGGGTCCAGCCCACTGGGTTGCTCAAAAACCTAGTTTTCCATCTGGACCAACCCATAATGGTGGGATGATTCTCCTCTAGCCTGGGCCACCCAGCGGCCCAATTTGCTCCACCGTCCCGACCTGATATTGGGACCAGCCTGCTGCTCCAGCCTAGCCCGTTGGGTAGGCCGGTCCGATCCACCTGAGACATGGCGGGCGCCGTGTACCTGCTCCACCAACACAGCTCAAAGGATCCATGTCCCCCTCCACCGCGACATCAAGTCACAGGCTCCGATGCCACACAGCTAGCTGGGTCCTCCACACATGGTCCGTTGACTGCGTACTTCCACCTGGCGATGCGGCGCTGCACCGCATTGTCCTTACTCCGCCGTGGCTCACCCTGGGCGTGCCCCTCATCACCACCCACGGACACACCACCATGGATCCCTACTACCATCGTCCATCCAGCCGGCAACCTCAGCTTCTGGGTGGCCGTGCCACCGTGCGCCACTGCCGCCACATGCCTCTGTCACTGCTGCCACTAATAACCCTCCTTCCATGGGCCGCCGCTGTCATTGCGGTGGTCTGATTTCCGTTCCAAAAGCACCGTTGTGATCCGCGAGTCACCTCCTTTATTACTATGGCCTCATGAATACCTTTCTATCGATCTGAGGGTTTGGTCATGCTCGGAACCTCTCGGAAAAATCTGACATGACCTCATGGGTCTGTCAGCGAAGAATAATAGGAGAGAAAGAGGGGATCACAAGAACACCCAATGAACAATCCAGACCTTTTTTCATTTTGGCCTAGATCTGTTATTGTCAGTGGGGTCACGAAGCATAATTACATCACTAAGATTTTTAATCCCCAAAATCAACCTGCAATATTTATTCCCAACCCCGCAAGAAGAAATCATCCACAGATCAACTAGTTAGTGAGTTGATCTGCGTTCTTCATTTAGAAGGGAAGAATAGGGGAACAATAATCACAAAAATTTAAACCCCTACTTGGGAAAAGGATATCAGTTGAGGAAGATCACCCATCACCGTATGTTGATCTCCATTTTTTATTCTCTCTCCAAGGGTATCATCACCACTTTATGATTCACCAGCATTCGTCATTGGAGAGGTTTCCTTCAGAGATTCAGAATGATTTGCAAGATCAAAATCTAATATCCAATTCCTATTATCCCATTAAATGGGGAAAAACTATCGCAACATATCTGTTATGCCGAGTCACTATCGTTATGCTGTTTCATTTATGAAACAACATATCTATTACTTTGTGTTTCCGCGTCATTACGCGATTTCATTTATGGAATGAAATAGTCATCTCATCACTACGTTTTAGTGAAACAATTTTGAATAAAATAAATGTTTTAAGTTTTTTTTTATTTTTCCTCAAAACATCTGGAAACTAAATTTTTTCCTCAACCCACGTCGGTTTAGTTTAAGTCCTTCTTAATGAGAACATCTCATTACTAACTCAACGGTGGTCTTGGATTTTTAATCTGAGTTACCGTTTATGAGATATGAGGATTCAAAAATAAAACAATTATTATTTAAATTATTTTATTTATGGTTACGTCCCAAAAACCAATTTTCATAGCTGGCCTGTGCTGGATGATGTTAGGCTCCTCCTAAGGTAAGAACACCCTCACAAGCTCAACAGTACTCTCAGATTACCAATATGAGTTACCATTTATGAGTTATAAGGACTGGAAAATAAAATAATCTTTATTGAATTATTTTATTTATGGAAAAAACTACTTTCCACTATTGGACCACACCGACTAAACTTAAGTCGCACCTTGGGTAAACCTGCTATCCTGAATGCAATGGTGCCCACATATTTCTGGTCTAGGCACCTGTTTAAGAGTTATTCCATTTTTTTCATGAAAACCACTCATGTGTTCTATTTAAAACTTAACATTTTTCAATGGACCATTTCTGGCACACCGGGCCTCGAAATCATGCACCATATCAACGTTTGGTCTCAAAAAAATTTGATATAATTTTTAAAAAAATTACATGGAATTACGGGAAATTACATTACCCCCACCTTTAGGGATTTACATCCTTGTAAGCTAAAACAAGGGATAATTAAACAAATGGGGGCTACTGAGCACAAATCTAAGCCTCCTGCTCCCACATGCTCTTTTAGATATTCATGTGCTTCCAATAAACATGCACTAGAGGAATCAACCATCCACGAATGATCCTCTCCTATATATCCTCTATCTCCACCGGGTACTCCACAAATTCCTCTTCGTCGTCAATCCTCTAGCATGTAGAGGCATCCTGAGACCTTTAATAAACTCTTCTCTTGGGTAGTTAGAAAGTGGGTCAACTCGGTGAGTCAATCAATGAAATACCAGATAGTATTGTGTCTCTTGGATGTACGTGGTTAAATCTTCATGAATTCCATTGATATCCCCTCCCACTTTCACTCTGGTACCACGAGGGGTTGTTTCAAACTTACTGGAACCTGGTGATCAGCCTTAACTTGCTAACATGCAAGGAATATCAAGAGAAAATATGCCACTTCCTTCTTCATCCCTAGCCAATAGTACTGACATCAAAGGTCCTGGTACATCTTCTCCACACCTGTATGTATCACTAGAGGGTATTTATGGAACTCCCTCGACACCTCCTCCTGCAATATCACTGGTACTATGATGCGTCCTCTGAAAATGATAACATGCTCCCCACATTTCAAATATCCATTAGGGGCATTCCCTGTAGACATCTGGGCATGTGTAGTCTCACAACTGGAATCTATGAGTTGTGCCTCCCTGACTAATTATAATAGTGGAGGTGAAACTACCATCTACTGAAGAAAAACTGTCTCCTCTATATCCACAAAGGATATCTAAAGTGAGGTCAAATGATCTGAGGCCTCATTCAGTAGCTGTGAACTTGATCTCATATTGATAGAATCTTACAACATGTTATCCTTCCCAGAAGTATAGACTATATTGAAGTCATAGTCCAGGAGTGACTCTAGACAATGTCACTGTATTGGATTCAGATCCTTCTAAGAAAAAAAATATACTTGGGACTCTTATGTTCAGAGTATATGATGAACTATTCACCCATAAGGTAGTGTCACCACATATTTAGTGCGAAGACTACCGATGCAAAATCAAGGTCATGAGTTTCATAGTTCTACTCACGCAGTATCAATTTTTGTGAGCCATAAGCAATCAATTTTTGACCCTACATCATGTCACAACCAAGCGCAGTTCCTAATGCATCAAAGAACACCACATAGTTAGTTCCCTCCTTTGGCAGCCTCAAGATATGATCACTCATCAAGCTTTACCTCAGCTTTTGAAAGCTCTACTGGAATTTTTCTGTCCACACTAATGGTTTTCCCTTATTTTTCAATGTCGTCATGGGTGCTGCCACTCTGTAGAAGCTGAGTACAAACCTCCGATAGTACCCAACCAACCCAAGGAAACTCTACACCTCGATAACACTCTTAGGTGGATTCCAAGAAAGTACCACCTCAATCTTCATTGGATCCACCACAACTCTAGACTTTGAGATGACATGTCCCAGGAAGTGAACCTTTCATATCCATAACTCTTACTTCAAGAGATTTCTGTAAAGATGGTGCTCTCAGAGTGTGTCTAGAACTATCCTCAGGTGTATCGTGTGATCCTCCTTGGACACTGAACACACAAAGATGTCATCAATGAAGACCACTACAAACCAGTTTAAGTATGACTAGAAGATCTTATTCATGAATCCCATAAACACTGTTGGGGCATTCTTCAGACCAAACGACATCACTAAGTACTCTTATTGGCCATAGCGACATTTGAAAGTCATCTTCGAGGTGTCCTCATATCGTACTTGAAGCTGTTGATAGCCTGATCCAAGGTCTATCTTTGAGAACCATCTCGCTCTCTTCAGCTGATCGAAGAGGTCATCAATTCTCAGTATATGATACTTTTTTTTCATGGTCACCTGGTTCAGGTGCTAGAAGTCCATGCATAACCTAAATATTCTATCTGCCTTCTTGGAAAATAATACTGGGGATGACCTATGGTGAAACACTAGGCCTTATGAACACCTTCCTATGAAATTCCTCCAACTATACCCTCAGCTCTTGGAGCTCTGCAGGAGCCATCTGATATACAGTTTTGGATATTGGTGTCATATTAGGGTATAGATCAATGCAGAAGTCTACCTCTCTATGAGGAGGTAGTCCTAGAACATCCCCTAGAAAGATGTCTTCGTACTCATCCACCATTATAGGGAACTAAAAACTCAAAACATCCACTACTACGTGGGTAAGGGTGGCCACATGCAGCTACCCCATTTTCTTTTCCTCTATCTCCCTGAGGTTGGTGTGGACCATATTAGGGTGGTGGTTGTAACATGATGAAATGTATAACACCTCCTACTGCTCTCCCAACTCCTATGCCACATCTTCCACCCTATAGATTAATCGTTTCCTATCACTGTATTTGCCCTGGTGGCCCATCCACCATTTCACTGTCAGCACGATGGGATAGAAAAACTCTAGAGAGATGTCCCCTACCATCTCTTGAAAAGAATTACCTCTTTCTATACTGGCTGGACTCACCCTATAATCCTTGAGTTATAGATACCCTATCTTAGGACCTCTTATCAGAATGTCTCACACATCCCAGTATCTGATACTGAAGTCAGCTTCCTACTTTCCCACTGCTAACATCCACTGGCTGTATCTGCTCAGCCAAATGACTTTCAACCAAAAAGGTTCTCTCTAGCACCCTAGCATAAGTAGGAATGCACAGAGGAATAGTGTTGGCTTAGATGCCACTAAAAACTTATTGCTCGGAGGTCTAAGCCCTAAAGCATTGATCATATTGTATTCATTGAGTACCTGGAAAGGTCGATATTCCTTGATGAATACTCATCTACCGACATGTCATCCTACTGAAGCTGTAGAAGCTCTTAGGCACACATGAACCTTAGCTTTTATGTCAATATCCCATTCTCTGAGAAAGGTTCTCAAGATCTACCCACAGAAAAGTCACCTCATCGTAAGATCAAGTAATCTAAACCCTTCCATCTCCCTGCTGATCCATGTAGAAGGCTCACTTCTAGGACCACCATCTGATCAAATGGTTCCCTTACTAGACAAGAAACCCAATCACCACCTCAAGCCAGTCCTTAGCTGCCTGTGAGTTGGGCTCACCTTGGAACCTGAGGGGTCTCTATTGCTGAAACTCATGTAAGGAATTGAGCCTACGTGTGTCCTCTACCAGTAGTTCTAGTAGTAACTGTTGACCAACAGGTGGTGGTAAATCTAGGACACCGCTTGAAGGTACCATCTCAGGCAACCGTCCCTGTACTGAAGCCTCATCACTCTGTGGACCATCCTTGTGGTCACGCACTGGAATCCTGGATGGCTGTCTGTGTAGAGGCATCCTGAAGGGTGTCAAGATGAACCATGATAAATAGACCATACCTGGTGATCTGAATTTGAATCATAAAGATCCTGAGAAAACATTAAAAGATGCATGAAACCAGTGTTTTCATGTACTGAGTTGGAAATTAGAATTCATGGTCCTAGTGTATAGATCCATTGGATACCGCACCAACACTGGACTCCCTATCCTAAAATCCAAACTTGAAACACTTAATACTATTGCCCCATAAAAATTTATATACTCTTAGTTCTTCTAGTAGAACAAACCATCCTTTGATACCACTTTTTCACGACCCGTCCCCCACGTCCTGTGTTGTGACTACCCCAAGCCTACCTTCCATAGGCCAGGGGCTGATGACTAGCACTGAGTGGACATATCCCAAAAAGGGAATACATTTTCCTTTAAACCTGTACACACTCACAAAGATCAAACTACAAAAATTAAACACAAATTAAACCACACTTGTCACTGAGACAACTATTGAGAGTACAATACAAAATAAAAGTAAAAAAGGGTCCAAAATACAAGCCCAAAACCACAAAGGAAAGTATAACTACCATGTTCTATCTGCTCGAGACCCTATCTGAAGGGTATGTGAAGGGTAGCTGCCTATAGCCATAGAAGTATGCCCGTTTTTCCTATCTCACTGAGCACCAATTGGGCCCAAACCACCAAGGTCTCTGTCGAAGCATCGATCACCTTCACGAGACACGACACATGTAGGCAAAGACAGTTCAGGTGTGAGTAACACAATACTCAATAGGGAATCCAAACCACAAAGGAAATACCACAAAGTAAGACCCCAAAGTAATACCACAAATAAAAGATAGCTCACATCAGGTATAACTCAAAGTATAGAAAGTAATATTATCAGTTGCAAATCTAAATCATCTCGTACTGCTGAGGGACTCATCCTTGATGAGTCATTGAGGTATACTCAACTACTAAACCACTAAGGTTCTCTCAGATACTGGACCACTAAGGTCCACTCAGCTACTGGACCACTGAGGTGCGCTTGGCTGTTAGACCACTAAGGTTCGCTCGGCTGCTGGACCACTAAGGTTCATTTAGCTGCTGGACCACATAGGTCCGATCGACTACTGGACCACCGAGTTTTACTCTGCTATAGGACCACCAAAGTCCACTCTTGTACTGTAACACTGAGGTCCTGCTTCTCATATCCTCTATGTCACAACCAACCATAGGATTTCCCGCTCTCCATCATGCTTGATTCTGGGAGAATCTACTTCTCAAGTCATCAGTCGTACTTATACTACCACTAAAACTCACTTAGGGTATACCTAAATGACTTTCTTGTCTCAAGGGTCCCAACGCTGTAGATGAAGAGTCAATAGGATGCCCACTATGAATGATATTAGTGTTTTAGTAAACATGGGTCGTTTGTGTCCGAGCCCGGTCTGACTTGGTCGGACCGACCCGACCAACCCAGCCCGAGGGTCCTGTATGACCCCACCTGGTTCGGCTAACCTGAACCGACCTGGTTGGGTCTAGGATGACCCGGTATGGCCTGTATAAGGCCCCAGCCTTAAACCTTACTTAATCTTGAGTTATTACAAGATTACACATTGATGATCTTTTTAGGTTTAGAGTTTTAGAGAATTAGATCATGAAACTTGCATTACATTCCACATTTAAACAAAGTGGTTACATAAAAGACAATATTCATTCTTCCCATCAACAAAAACATATTTAAAATAAAACATGGATTCTTTCTTGACACATCCTTGACACTATCATCACATCATGTAACTTTCCCTTGACCTGTGAAAAACATTTCAAAAACTTGGGATGAGCATAAAAAGCTCAGTAAGGGTTATAAAAATATGGAAAGGAAACATGAGTTCATATATACATAAGAATGAAATCATACTTTACCCATAAAACATAGACACTTTAACATACCTCATCAAATCATGAATAAATCATAGAAATCATAAGACATAAAAGGTAACTTGAGGCATTCATAACATTCTTACGTATGGAGTAACCCTCTTGGTTACGTTTGGAATACCCACCACAGTATATTCCCTAAATCTCTTCGAAGAAACCTTAACATTTCACTCCTTCGCGTTACCCAATGCATTGGAGAGCTATATCGGGCTCACCCGCCCTTAGTTTATCACGGAACCACCCGTCTTCATAACAATGCCCAAGAACCATAACATAATCTTATCACATAAAACATGCATAAAGGAAACCTAACATTTCCACCTTTCAATAACAAGATATCAATACAACACATTGATATAAAAACATTATGAAAACCATTTTCAATACCAAAATAAAAGAAATGTAAAACATGGTATTTATTTTTCTTTAAAAAAGAAGGTATGGCTTGTAGAGGAAGCCGAAACTCAAATAATGGTCACGGCGGCGAAGAAGTCATTGTCGCCGCATACGTTTGAAAAAAACATTCCATTTTGTCGTTTAGTAAACGCTTCATATAAAAAAGATTCCTTTTTGTATAAATGTAAAAGTCAAAGGGGTTTATACACCGTATAAAAGATGGTTGTGTATAAAACAAAATATGCCTCAATTAATGGAGATTGAGACGAAGTCCCTTACAAAGACAGTATCCTTGGTTTAAGGATAAATCAATTACATAATTATGTGTGACAAATGAATACACCCAATATAAGTGGATATTAAGTGTAAAAAAATCAGAGTTTATTCACACATATTCATATAATGACATATTCAAGGAGTACAAGATTATCCCAAAGAATCAAATTTGGGTTAAGAAGTTCCCTTGCAAAAATATGACAGCCTAACAGAGTCACTACAAAATTCAGAAAATGAGTTGATGAGAGATAAAAAGGGTATCTCATCACTTGGACATAAAATTTAAATCAATAAGGATATATGATAACATATCCCAACATAACAATATGTAAATTAAAAGACCCAACAAAAGAAGTCTTTTAAAAAGAGGAGGGTGAAAGGTTCCCTTACCGACATGGGTATCTTTTGAGACATGCACCCCGTGAAAGAAGGACAATACAAAATTGATGCAAATACTCATAAATGAAAGTATTATACACAATGAGTAAAGTAATGGGCAGTACATACACCACTAAAAGGAAATTGTGGCAAATGTAGCATAAATCTCACGGGAATAAGAGTGAGATGAAAAATCCCTTACGAAAACTCGGCAGCCTAACAACGCCACATAAAACTTACAAAAATGGATTGATGATATCAAATAGGGTATCTCATCATATTAACATAAAGCTTATAGAAAGAGGAATATGAAATAACATCCCCCAACATAACAAATAGGAGCTTAAAAGAAGTGACATAAAGGAGAGTACTTAAAAAGAAAGAGAGAGGTTAGATCTCTTACGAAAATTTGGTAGCCTAACGACGCCACTCAAAACTTCAAAAATGGATTGATGAGAGAGAATAGGGTCTCTCATAACATGAACATAAAAATTACAGTAAGATTAATATAAAATAACATCCCAATAACAAGAAAGATGAGCTTTAAAAGGAATGACATAAAAGAGTGTACTTAAAAAGAAAGAGTGGAGTAGGATCCCTTACCTCAAGTCCAACTTGTCTTGTTCGTTTCTTTATATTCCTGAATAATAAACTTTGGTCAATTAATAATTGCCTAATTACCTCATTTAGAGATTATTATTCAGTTCATATCACATATTATAATGTTATAATAATTGTTTAATAATGTTAGTTCATATCAGACGTTTTTGCCGATGTTTGGTACATGAGTCAAAAAATGAACTTGTTTGAAAAAAATTGCCCATGTAGTTATAAGTAAATCAGAATAGTATTAATGATTAAAATATCATATATATCCATTAAATATTCATTTTATACTATTACATATCATTTGGATATAAAAAACAAAAAGCACCGTTCATGGAGACGGTAGGCCGTATGTACGCATGAACGCTACTTTCATTTTTTGTCATATTAATGGAATTAAAACAAAATGAGAGAGATATATATATGTTATAATTCCAGAATTATATCCATAATTTATATGTAATATATTACATATATATCCATTATATATATGTACTTATAATATTACATAACATTTTGAGATAAGAAATGAAATGTACCGTTCATGGAGACGGTAAGCCGTACGTACGCATGAACACTACTTCCATTTCTATTTCATATTTAATGGAATTAAAACATAATGATACATAATAGTATTTTAATTCAAGTATGTTATCATATATAATATCATTAAATATATCCTTTATACGTACCACATATGGTATTAACGAATCAAATCACTTTGAGGGGGCGGTAGTCCGCACTTCCTTAAATGAAGATATCGCGTTTACCCATAATGGAAACCATAAAGGTATGCCATAAATGAAAAATACAGAAGCTTAAGTAAAACATAAACATATTAGATATCATATATAAATATAGTGTCATCTTAATGGCCACCTTTGAAGGTGTTAGAAGAATGTTGAACAATCATCGTTTCGGGAGGCAGAAATTCACCATCCACGAAAACAGTATGTTCTTTAACCATTAGATGTAAGTGTGTGTAAGTGTAGCTAGAATAATTCTTATAAAAACATCCTAGTATATTGAATATACTGTATTTGTTACAAAATAAATTAATAAAAAGAGTTTAGGGGGTTGGAGAAGCAAAATAAAACAAAAGGACACAAGTGAAGACATTACCTTAAAATCGGGTAACTCCCTTTGGTTTGAGCTCAAAGGCTTCCTTGGGAAGACTTATGCCCAAAGTGAGGATTCAAGGAGTAAGAGAGGGAATTGGAGAGACAAAATGGGTAGGGGTTGGCCGAGCCAAAGGCTTTGGGAGTGTGGGTAAGGAGGTAGAGGTGGTGGCCTTTTATAAGAGGAGAGGAGGGACACTCTTGAAAAGTTACAAAATGTTACTTTATTTTCAAAAGAGTTTAGGATTTTAAAGGTCCAAAATTGATGTATTTCGAGGATAAGGTGATAAGGGTTAGAAATCCACTCATCCAATAGGTTTTGGACATGTGTAGGTTTTAGATATTACATTATCTTTCCATTTTATTTAAATCGTTAAATAATGAGGTCATCGCTGCATCATCATGGTGTCATAAATAATTTAATTTATTTAATGTATAAAAATTATAAAAAAAATACTATAATGTAATAAATCTTTTTAAATTTCCAATGAATATTTATAGTAAAAAATATGACTTGTATAACCCCATGTAAAAATTGTTTTAGTAAAACATCTCATGTTTGTGTCATTTTTACTTTAACATTAAATAAAAAGATATTTATGTCATTTTCCAACCAAAGTGGCTCCATGGGGTCCCCAAGTTGACCCATGAATTGTTTTAGTCGGCCATGACACATCCAATGAGGGTAGGACATGGGTCTAGGTCATTTCATTTTATTAAAACATTATTCTTACCATAAACTACACTAATTACCTCTAATCGCGATTAAAAACTTAATAAGTTACTATTCACCAAAAAATTATTTTTATCCCATTGAACCACATTTTACTTCTTAATGACAACCATGTATGTCGGATTTTTGAAATTCAAAACACAAAGATGGAAAAATTTCATTTAAACGGAAAAATCAGTTTTTATAAAAACCACTTAGTGGTTTCACTATTCATCAAAAATTGAAGTTTTTCAGAAAAATCCCAAAAATTCACCCTAAGATATATTTGATATTCCGAATTCAAAAATGAAGTCTATTTTACAAAATTCAAAACATATAAGTCACATTAATTAATTTAATAATTAATTCCCACTGTCAGAGCAAATAGCGTGTTTTTATGAAACAATAAGTATCAAAAGATTGACACTAGTTTAAGTCTGATTTCAAAGTGAAATTAATTCCAACAACCACTATTGGATTTAATGGTAAAAATATATTCTAATTTAACTTTAAAACCAATTCAAAAGATAATCTAATCATATAAATAAATTAGATTAAAAAGAGGTTTTGAATTAAAATACAACATTTTACACTATTCATTAAAAAATGAACTTTATCAGAAAGATACCAAAAATTTACACAAAGTAAATTTTGTTGCCCCAATTTTTAAGAAGAGTTTTATTTGGTCCAATAGAATGTATAAGAGTGAACAAAACTATATTTAATGACGGTTCGCCATCAAAAGGCGATAAGTGAACCTTTAGTGAAAACTAGGGCATATATGCCTAAAATTGAATTCTTTCCATATTTTAAGCCTTTATCTTTTATTGGATAAATGTAAAAACATTTAAAAACACATATAATAATATTTTAGTTATTTCTATCCATTCCCGCCAATACAACGGCTACATGTTAACTACCATTTAAAATAATATTATTTTATTATTAGAGTGCAACGTAAGATTCCCAAGAAACTCGTTGTTGCGTGTTGGGTACGCCATCGAGCATAGCGTCCCCTTTAAAGTAATATTAATATTTTATTCACAAATATGGATAAATATGAAAATTTCATATTCTTTATTTACCTGGGGTGTTACAGCCTGGCTCATTGGCTAGGCCCATTGGGCCTTGTTGGGCCCGACCTGGTTCAACCGTGGGTCCAGCCCATCGGGTCGCCCAGCGACCCAATCCGACTTGGTCAGACTGGTACTATCCCATCGGGCCACCTAGCGGAATGGTTTTTCATTCAGTCTAACACGTAATGGCGGACCAGTTCTCCTCTAGCCCGGGCCGCCCAGTGGCCCAGTTCACTCCACCGGCCCGACTCGATGTCAGATTTGGACTGCTTCTCCATCCCAGCCTGCTGGGAAGGCCAGTCCAATCCACCCAGGACGCGGAATCAAGCTATGGCCTCTGATGCCATGCGGTCAGTATAGGGCCATCTGGGTCCTCCACACATGGTCCGTTGACCACGTGCCACCACCTGGTGACACGGAGCTACACCATGTCACCCCTACTCCGCCGCGGCCTACCCTGGCTGTGACCCTCATAACCACCCACGGTCGTGCTTCCACAGGTATTTGCTGCTGCTACTGGCCTCTACTATTAGGTGGTCACGCTACCGCGCACCGTCACCGAAAGCCCTCCTTTTTCGGGCCGCCACTATCGGTGTAGTGGTCTGATTTTTGTTCCAAAAGCACCATTGCGATCCTCGGGTCATCGCCTTTATCACTATGGCCTCAAGATTGCCTTTTCGTTGCTCCGTGGGTCTATTCGCACTTAGAACCTTCTGTAAAAACCTGATGCGACTTTGTGGGTCCGTCGGTGAAGAACAATAGGAGAGAGAGAGGGGATCCCAAGAACACCCAATGAACAAACTGGGCCTTTGTTCATTTTGGACCAAATCTGTTCTTATTAGTGGGGTCACGAAGCATAATTCAATCACTAATATTTTTAATCCCTAACATCAACCCATAATATTTATTCCTAATACCACAAGAAGAAATCATCCACAGATCAACTAGTTAGCAAGTTGATCCACGTTATTAATTTAGAAGGGAAGAACATGGGAACAATAATCACATAGATTTAAACCCCTACATGGGAAAATAAGATCAGTCTAGGAAGATCACCTGCCATTGTATGTCGATATCTAGTTCTAATTCAATTTCAAAGGGTATCATCACCGCTTTTCAATTCATCGATGTTCGTCATTAGAGAGGTTTCCTTCATAGATTCAGAGTGATTTGCAAGATCCAAATCTGATCTCCAATTCCTATTATCCCATTAAATGGGGAAAACACGTCGTAGCATTTCTCTTACGTTGAGTCACAAAAATTACACTATTTCATTTATGAAACAACATTTCTGTTACTTTGCATTGATGCATCATTATGTGGTTTCATTTATGGAATGAAATAGTCAGCTCGTCGCTGTATTGCAGCGAAAAAATTTCAAATAAAATAATATTTTTAAGTTTATTTTATTCTTCCTTAAAACATATGAAAACTAACTTTTTACCTCGACCCGTTTCAGTCAAGGTTAAGTCCTAATTAAGGAGAACATATCATTATGAACTTAACGACGGTCTCAGATTTTTAATCTGAGTTACCGTTTGTGAGTTATGAGGATTCAAAAATAAAATAATTTTTATTTAATTTTTTTTACGGTTACGTCCCAGAAACCAATTTTCACAGCCATCCCACACCAGCTAATGTTAGGATCCACCTAAGAGAAGAACACCCTCACGAGCTCAAAAGTACTCTCAGATTTCCAATCTGAGTTACCGTTTATGAGTTATAAGGATTTGAAAATAAAATAATCTTTATTCAATTATTTTTTACGGCAAAAAACTACTTTCCACTATTGGCCCGTGCCGACTAAACATAAGTCACACCTAGGGTAAAACCACCATCCTGAACGCAATGATGCCCTGAGATTTTTATTCCATGAATCTGTTTAAAAGTTATTCCATTTTTCTAGGAAAACCTCTCACGCATGCTTTTTAAAACTTACCATTTTTCAATAGACCATTCCGGGCACACCGATCCTTGGAATCGTGTTCTGTCTCAGCACCTGGTCTTGAGAAAATATGATGTAATCTAAAAAAAATGTACATGGATTTCTGGGACATTAAATTTTCTATAGTTGGAAATTTTGTTGGGTCTATAAATTTCCTATATATGGATTTGAAAAAGAAACAGATCTTTGTTAATATATGATGGAAATTGTTGAAAAAAATGCAATGTAAATCAACATGCATTAGATATTACATAAAAAATATGATAGTTATATGATTTCAGACCCTTTAACTTTTAATCAATCATTGACACGATGTTCTTGATATTTTATGAATACACATCTTGAAACTTTAAATCATTCAAGAAGTTAAAAAACTGATATCTCCTGGAAAAAGTGTAAGCAAATTGGAGGAATACAAGTCCTTTTTCACTCCCCAATGACACCAAATCTTCCTATATTATCATGTCAATCACTCCCAACCCAGACTTACATACTTTGTTTTATTGGGTTCATTTGGTAACATTCCAATGATAATATCACATACATTTTTTTTTCAATATGCATAACATCAAGAAAATGTATGACATACAAACAATTCCAGTATGGTAATTCAAAATAAACACTGATCCCTTTTTCCAACTAGTTTTTTGTAAGGTTTTTAAAAATATGTTTACAAAAATAAGTTATAATATATTTTAATTTCTCAAATAGTTGATCACCCATTAGTGGAGAAAATTCTATATGTTCTTTTGAACTCTCATCAATGATGTCATCCAAGATTGGTACTTATGTTGTCAGGGTAGAAATCTATGATTTCATAGAAACACAATATTTGATAAATGTTTCAACCTAATTGATTGTGTACCTTTTTCACAAATAGTAACCCTTTATTTCCTTTAATTATATATCCTTATAAATTTCCATAAGCATTAAATCCATTTATCATCACATAAAACATGGATCTCAATGTGAAATCTTCATTTCTGTAAGTATCATACAATGTAACACCTAAATCCCACAATAATTTCAAATCTTCAATCAATGGAGCAAAATAAAAATCAATATCATTACCCAGTTGTTTTGGTCCTAATAAAATCAAAGATAACATAATGTGTTTTCATTTCATGAATAACCATAGTGAAAAGTTATAATTTATTATCATAACCGACCATGTACTGTGAGTGTTGCTTTTAAAACCAAAAGGATTCACTCCATATGTTGATAATGCAAGATGAAGGTTTCTTGTCTCATTTCCAAATTCAGGATACACATGATCAATTATCTTCCACTGAGGAGAGTATTTCGAGTGATGAATTTTCCTAGATTTATTTCTTGTATCTTTATGCCATGTCAATTGTATTTCAATCTCTTCACTTCCATATAGGCACCTAAACCTTGGAATGATTTGAAAGTACCATGAAATATTCATAGGACCCATTCATCTTTTTTATATCAAGAATCACCACACTTTGGAGATTTTTAAGTGATTTATGGTCTTTGAGAAACAATATACAATCATTTGGACATGCATGTATTCTTTCAGAGATCTTACCCAATGAAATTAGCATTCGTTTAATGTCATATTTTTGTTAAGGAAGCCTATTATCTTATGGGATCATATAATTCAAGATATCAAGTAGTTTAGTAAAACTAGTGTCACTCCATCTATTGTTAGGTTTTAAATTATACAACTTAAGTATGGTTGGAAATGCTGTATATTTAGTACAACCAGCATACAATGACATATTTGAAAAACTTTTTAACTTCTCAAACAAGTTTTAACAATAAAAAATTTCATATTCAACTTTCATTGTTATTTTCTCAATACGATCTTTATCATCATTCACACCTTTAATCACATCCTTGACATGATCTTCATCATTTTCCACACTTGTAATCATATCAGATGATCCATAAAACACATTCCTCTCCCAGTCACAAGCTACATTCATTTTTTCCCCATGTTTAGTCCAAAATTTATAACTTATATCTATTCTATGATAGATCCAGTGTTCTTAAAAATCCTCTAGATTAATTAGTCTTGAATAACAACAACACAAACAATGAAAAATGATACGAGAAGGATCATATGCATGATCTTATACAAACTTGATGAACTCTTTCACCTCATCCTCATACACTTTTGTCATATGATTAGAATCCATCCATTTTTGACTCATATCCATCATATTTAATTCGGTAATATTAATATTTATCAAAATAAATAAATAATAAAAAATTATGATCCTAGAACCTATAAAAGGTTATTCTTAAAGAATCATTTAAGCTACATAAAGTCATTGTTCTAAGATAATAAGAGTTGAATGATATTTATTGATACTATTTTGTAGTGGTGAAAATAATTGAAGGAAAGGAATGTGTGAAATATAAAGTTATAAAGAATCTAATTAAAATTTCATCCATTGAAAAACATAGAAATTAGGGATAGTTTCCATAACATTGTTAGGTGGGAATAAAAAATGAAGGAGTATTTAATGTTTATAAATTTTTTAACTTGGTATGAGGTGGGTCAGGTAGTGTTTCAGTAATAGGATGATTGAGAGTAGAAGTTAAACCTTCTCCACCTCTTCAGTTATAAATTTTTATACTATTATGTGGGAAAATCATGGTAAATTTATAATTTATGCCCATAGTCATAGTTTGTATGATTTCCTTAAGACCTATGGGTCCTGTAATGTCTCCAAGCCTAAAGAAAATGTAATCTTTAAGCCTATGGGCCTTGTAAGGGTTCTCCCTCATCTCTTGAAAGGGGGGTTATCAAAAATAAATAAAAAAGAAGGCCTTTGGGACATTTAGGTTATTATATGTACATACTTTAATTTACTAATAATTTAATTCTATTTATGTTAATTGTCTTAATATTGTTATTATAAATTTATTTTAAACATGCTATAACATTTATTTACCAAAATAAATAATATTTTATAGTTCAATTCCATAATTATAATTATTTACATTTATTTTTATATTATAATTTTCTTATATATAGATTAATTAAAACAATTAAGTTGTATTACTATTAGAATTTATATGTCTATTTCAATTAATAATTTTATATAACATGATACACTAAATACACTATTATTCATCGATATTTGTTAAATAGTTTCATTTTATTAAAATTTAACTGAAATGTTGTTAAAGTATTTTTAAAAAATGATTTTGATATGTGAAGATATTAAATATGATTTTATGCTTATTAATATATTTTCAAATTATTTACAGGTTAGTATAAATATCTTATACATTATATTCACCTATCCAAAATAATGTATAGAGATAAAGGTTATATTATTAACAACTTATTATTGCATAAAGACTAATATTATTAAAATATAAATTTGTAATATGTAAAACTCGATTTAAGTATAAAATTTATATCATTTAATCAGTAAAAAAAAATTAAAATATACATATAATTATATATTAAAAACCTAGGTCACAATATATGGTCATGAAAATTTTGTAGGAGTGGGAGAGTTTAAGTGACCACCAATTATTAGTAGAGAAATGTCACATATAACAAGTATTCATCACCCAACCTTTGACAATCCTTCCAAATATGTAAGGGAGATGACGTGACATTCAAATAATTTAGGAAAACTAAAAAAACCCAAATAAAAACTAAAAATGTTAAAATCTTTAAGGACATATGTCAATTCATCCAAGAGTGAGCAAGAGAGAGCGATGAAGAGCGTGTAACGATGAGGGAGTGAAGCAGCGATTATGGAGGTAGGGAAGGAGAGCAATGATGGTGTCGACAGGGAGGGAGAGCCACTGCGACAGTGAACGGTGGTAGGGAGGGAGAGAGGAGGTGAGGGATCATGGCGGTGAGGGAGGGAGAGCGGTGTTGAGGTGGGAAGAGCGGCAAAAGGTTTACTTCCACAAGAGTTTGAAAGGTGCAACTGAATCAGTTAGTTAAAGTAAGATTTATATAGTAATGAAATGTTTTTATCAGTGATGATAAAGAGGGATTTTATCATAACTAAAATAAAAAACGCTGATAAAATACCTCTTTATCAGTGCTTTCTAGAACTGATAAATATTTAAAAATATAATTAATATGATTAAAAAAATTAAATGTATATAATTATAAATAAATATAAATAAATATAAATAAATAAACTTTTAAATAAATATTTATATAATTATAAACATATTTAAAGAATTATAAATATGTATATAATTATAAATAAATAAATAAATATAATTATAAATAAATAATAATTTATATAATTATAAATATATTAAAAGAATTGTAAATATGTATTTATAAATATAATTATAGATATATAATTATAATTATAATTATAAATAAATATATTTATATAATTATATATATTTATATAATTATATATATATATAAATATTTTTTTATTTATAATAATTTTATAATTATTTAGATATATAATTATTTGTTTATAATTATTTAGATATATAATTATTTTTTTATAATTTTATAAATATTTTTTTAAAATTATATATATATATATATGTATTTATAATTAGAAATATATAAATTTATAAATATAGAAAATATACATTTATAAATAAACATTTAAATAATTACAAACATTTATTTATAAATATAATTATATATAAATATAATTATTATTTAAATATAATTATTATTATTTTATAATTATTTAAATAAATATATTATTTATAATTATAATATATATATTAGGTGCTTGGGGGTACAATTACATTTAAACACACACACACACACCTCGCACACAGGTCGAAAAGGCAGACTACAGCCCCCCCAAGGGGATAACCCACCCATCAAGACTTAATTATTTAGTACATATCCCATAGGTTCAGTGGGCATGAAGCCCATTACATGGCCCGTAGGCCCAAATTTTGACCCAAAGGCCCACCATTGAATAGTGCTACTATAGTAGTCAGGCTGTTATAATACTTTCTACAGTGTTGTCGCCGCTATAGTTCCTACTACAGTGCCCACCACCGTTGTAGTGCCGCCAGTGCTACATTACCGTCATCGCTACAATTCTGTTACAGTACCACTACAATACCTATGCCCAGCGGGTTTTAAACCCCAACCTCCATGTAGTATTACAGGGTTCTTACACTACCACCTACTGCATCCCCAGGGATGACGCCCCCTCCTCCATTTTTGAGTGACCTAAGTTTCACCCCGATCATCCATGCTTAATGATTCCCCAAGTTCCTAAGGTGAATATTACTTTTACGCATGTTATCCACTAGTCTCTACTTGCCGCCTCACCTCCACATGATTGTATCCTCCCTCTTGAATAGTTTACTGAAGACCCTCCACTGCAACATATTCCCTCTCTTGCATGAGGGTTTTGAAAACCCCAACATTACTAACTCTGGAAGACCGTTTATTATTAACACCAGACTTCACTAAGCCATTAAGATAAACTCGATCAAACTCCACATTTTCAATGGACTTAAGAATTGTAAAAAAATTACCTTTCTATTTACCATTAGAAAAATAAGACACTAAAGATCATGATATATTTCCAGCCAAAAAATCACAACTAGAAATTTGAGTACCTGAACTAAGAAATCCACCGTGACTAATAGCCACTAAATCATGGCCAAGAGTTTTAGTACCTACACTAAGAAGACCACAGTGAACAACAACTGTTGGAACATGACCAGGAGGTTCAACACTTACACCAACAGATACTTAAACTCCATCCAGTTCATCTAGAACCCTATCCTCAAACTTACCAACTAGTATATTTCTCACTAGAGCCATGTCCTAATTAGTTCTATCCTTTTCAAGGTGAAGAAGAGAATTTTCAGAGGGCACGTTCCTAGAGACAACATCACCATCATTCAAAAAATGAATAATCTCATCACCATGACCAACATAGGTTTCATACCCTCCCTTTGGTTTGGGTATAGCCCCAGCCTCACCCTCATAAACATGAGAATCCTGTACAATATTCAAAATAGGTTTATGAAGAAATAGTTGGCCACTTTGAGATGTTTGCAGCATGTGCTGCCAAGCGTCCTTAGTTGGAATCTAGTGAAGTGATTCGTGAATATATTGATAGGTTATCCCCTGTCATTTGTTCTGATTGAGAGATTTATTTGGTTATTGAGGTTCCTACTTTACCTCGTGAACTCAAGTGGAGGACCTCATATTCAGGTTTTTTCAAACTTTTGACTATTCATGCATCTGGCAGTGGAGTAATGATGGTGCGACTAGGACAACATTGGATTCATTAGTCCGAAGAGCACATAAAAGGGTGTTTTTTAATGTTAGATTTAAAAGGTTAGGTTCATATAACCCTTGTGGTGGTCAAGGGCATAAGGCTAAAGTCAGATATTTGGAGACATATGGTGTGGTGAGTTTGGGACCCCGACAGTGATGCTTGGGGAAAGTGATGGTGGTTTGAGGAGCTAATGTTGGCAAGGTGGTAGTGTTCATTGGTAATGAGGAGGTGTTTTTAATGGAAGATAATGGGAGACAACCCTCTATGGAGGACCTACTCTATAGTTGGGCTCTACACACCTGCTGATAGATACAATAATAAAGGTGGTTAGAATAGACTTGCGAGTCAAGATGGAGGTTTGACAATAGTGACGGTGTTGCTGGAAATGGCACACGCTGGTGATGATATCAGTGATGGAGATGACCTTGAAATATGAGGTGATGACCTTAAGATGTGGACATAGATGAACTTGGGTGGATAGATTATAGAGACCCAACCTTTTCTTACATTACCATTACATTATTTGAAGATAAAAAACATAATAATATTAAAAATAGAGGATCCAAAGGTTTAGTGTCTTGGGAAAACTAGAACCATACACATAAAATTACATCATCAAACATAAACATTTATTTAATTTCTTCTTCTCTAGATTCTTATTGGCACTTGACCTATCCTTAGCACATGTAGCCACATAAGGATATACATAAAAAGGGGTGATCTAAAATCCCAGTAAGAGGATAGATAAGAAAAATATAGCATGGGGTGAGCATAATCATAACATGGAAAAAAGATCATGAACATGAGAGGAAGCATAAATTAAAGACTAGAAGTGTGGCAATGCATAAAAATGAAACATCATGTCTTAGTGCTTAAAGACCACACATAATTGTGAAAAAAGATATCATATTGTACACATCATTTCAAATTTACTCAAAATATTCATAACTTTACCTAATGAATTGGAGCGCTGTATAATTCCAGGCACACTAGTCACATTCAAACATTCATATTGCGCTATATAATTCCAGGCGCACCAGTCACATCATAATATTATCATTACCATGCATGCCACATAGAAAATATATCAATAATTAACATAAATAACCCATGGAAAGGAATGAGTTTCATCTCATAAGAACACATTCATAAACTTTGGGTTCCCAAAACAAATAGGGAATAACATACTTGATACAAGAACCATCAACCTTGAATGAGAAGTAAAAGGTGAGTTTTTAAAAGCAGAGTTCTTTTGGAAAACATTTTGTTTGACAAAAACAATAGTGGTAAAAATGTATATCCCAAAAAAGGAAAGAAAATGATGAAAAAATTATTTTTTTAGGAGTAACCATATCAAAAATTGAGTGAAAGAGGGAGGACCTGAAGGATGAAATTTGGGTTCGAGAATTTCCCCTTACCTTGTATTCGAATGCTTCCTTCTCTTTAATGTCCTGTATAATGACATTATATTCATTAATTAGAAATTAAAAAACCTTTTATACATGAATAGGTTTAATTTTGGTTTCATTATGTCATTTTATGGTCCTTCTGATGAGTTATAGGGTTTAAAAACTTTGTTCAAGAATGTTTGTTTTTTATGCTCTTCTTGAGTGGTTAACTCGTATTCTTAAATGAAAGTTCGGGTAGAACATGGGTAAATATCCAGAAATGATATCACATGTTATTAATGAAATTATATAATTTAAAATTATCTTATAATGAATTATATTATATATCATGTGGATGACTCATTAGATAAAAATTAAATGATGATTGTTTGGGTTAATTTGGGTGGTTTTTCGATCACAAAGAACTTGTTTTAATTTATCAATTAGTAATATGCACATAAGTTAGTTCCAGAACTTTAATTAGGAAATAATCCATATAAAATATTCAGGTTCAACCATAAAAATGGTTTCATGACCATATCTGAAGGTAGAAATGGAAGAAGAAGACATGTCATTCTTGAAGGTGATAAATTAACACCTCACACACAACGTTCTCTTTAATAAAATAAAAAGAAGAAGATAAAGGGGGTTGGATGATATAATATACCATTATTATCATAACATTACAATATATTTATGTTACTGGAGTTAACATAACATTTGGAAAAATATAGGTGGGGACAGAATAAGTAAAGAACTTGAAATTGAAAGGGAATTAAAGGAGAAGAGGGAGAGAAATTACCTCTTGAATCCTCCTCTTGAGATCCTCCTTAAGGGGCCTACGCTTGGTCTTTTGATGAGAATAGCAGCTCTTAGACTTGGGGAAGGGGATAGGTAATATGTTTGGGCATAGTTTAGACAAGTATTCAAGCTTGATAGGTGTGAGTAAATGAGGGTGTGAAGGGTGGTATTTATAGTGGAGGGGAGAGGGGTTTCCTTAATATAAAATTCATTAGTTTATTAATTTCCCCTAAGACAAGGAATAGTGAGTATTAAATGACCAAGAATAGTAAAGAGGGAATGTGAGTTCTATATTTGGGTGCTTACATAACTTGTGATGTCAGGAATAGTGAGTTTAAATTATAATGTATTTATATGGTAAATTAATGTATTTCACTATTCACAAAAAATTCAAGTATTTTATAAAAATCCCAAAAATTTATCCCTAACATTTTTCGACATGTAGAATCCAAAAATGAAGTCCATTTTTCAAAAATAATTTTATAAATATGATTAATTTAATATTTAATTAAAATCATAATTTATTATTAAAAAACCAGTTTTAAAACATTCATTTACTTATTCTAAAATATAGGTACATCATACTTTCACTTGAATATTATTTTTATACTATCATAGGAAAGGTTACTATTCATTAGGGTATATCACTATTCATAAGGGTATCTTAATATTCATAAGGTTAGGTTACTATTCACCAAAAATTATTTTTGTTTTATTAGACTCAAAAAATCATCACGAACACAACTATGTATGTCAGATCTTCAAAATTCCCAATACAGAAGTGACAAACTTATGTTTGAAGTTCACTTAGCACTTAGTAGTTCATTATGTTGTGTTTTCATGTGATTTTATGACATATTTATAAGAAGGTAATTTCCATTGAAAAACTTTGGGTCGTTACATTCTTCCCACCTTATGAAATTTCGCCCTCGAAATTTCAATTTACACAAACAGGTGAGGGTACTTCTCCTTCATCACCTCTTCCAATTCCCAAGTAGCTTCTTCAAAATTATGGTTCCTCCACAAAACTTTGACAAGGTGGGTTGTCTTGTTGCTTATAACCTTATCTCTCCGGTCCAGAATCTCTACTATCTGTTCCTTATAAGAGAGATCATCTCCCAGATGTACCGCCTTTGAGTTTAGTACATGTGAGGGGTCCGGTATGTACTTTATCAGGAGTATATGTGAAACACATCATAAACTTGAGCCATATTTTGTGGAAGTTCAAGCCGATAGGCCATGACTTCTATGCGGTCAAGGATCTCAAAGGGGCCAATGTACCTTGGGCTTAGCTTTCCTTTCTTTCCAAACCACATGACTCTCTTCCATGGTAATATTCAAAGGAATACTTTATCTCCAACTTCAAAATCCATGTCCCTTCAACAGTTGTCATCATATCTCTTTTACTCACTCTAAGCAGCTTTGATGTGTTTTCAGATGACTTGAACCTTCTCTATCATCTCTTGCACAAGATTGGGTCCAAGTAGCTTTCTTTCTCCAACTTCATCCCAACAGGTTGGAGTTCTACATCGCTTTCCATACAAAGCTTCATATGGAGCCATATGAATACTCAAGTAGAAGCTATTGTTGTATGAGAACTCAACCAATGGGAGATGCTGATCCCATCCACCTTTGAATTCCAGAGAACAGGCTCTTAGCATATCTTCAAGCGTCTGAATAGTACTTTTAGACTGGCCATCATTTTGGGGGTGATAAGCCATGATGAAATTTAATTCATTAATCAAAGCATATTGAAGGCTCCTCCAGAATTTAGATGTGAACCTTGGATCATGGTCAGAGACAATTGAGAGTGGAACACCGTGCAGTCTCACCACTTTTTTCACATATATCTTTGCAATTTGTTCAATCAAGAGATCTTCCTAAAAAGCGATAAAATAGAAATTATTGGTGATTCGGTCAACCAAAACCCATATTGCATTATTTCCATTCGACGTCTTCGGGAGACCTGTGACAAATTCCATAGTAACATTTTCCCATTTCGACATGGGTATAGGAAATGGCTACATCATCCCTTTGGACTTTTTTCACTCTACTTTAACTTACTGACATAACAAGCACCTCGATATATATTCCACAATCTCCTTCTTCATGTTACCCCACCAGAAGTGTTCTCAGAGATCATGGTACATATTGGTACTCCCAGGATGGATAGAGAAAGTTGAGCTATGTGCACTGTCCATATAGCTCCTTCTTTATCCCGGGTGATGAAGGCACACAAAGCCGTGTTCCAAACCGAATCACACCATCATCATCGATATGGAACTCTTGTATCTTCCCTTCCTTTACTTCATTCATCCTCTTTTGTATATCCACATTATCCCTTTGTGCTTCATTAATATTATCTTGGATGGATGGTTGCACAATCATTAGGGAAAGTTAGGATGTATCCCCTTCCCTTATGATTTCCAAATCCATGCTTTGTATATCTAAGAAGACAGGGTCTTTCTCAATCCATAACATGGATAGAGTAGTGGGTTCTTTTTTTCTTAGAGCATCAGCTACTTTGTTCGCCTTTCCAGGATGGTAGTGAATAGAAAAATCATAATCCGTAATTAGCTCTAACCATCTCCTTTAACGAATGTTGAGCTCATTTTGTGTGAATATATACTTTAGGCTCTTGTGGTCGGTGTATATGTCACACTTCTCACCATAAAGGTAGTGCCACCATATTTTCAAGGAAAAAATCATAGATGCCAACTCTAGATCATGTGTCGAGTAGTTTTTCTCATGGATCTTCAACTTTCGTGAGGCGTATGATATCACATTTTCATTTTTCATGAGTATGCAACCCAAGCCTTTCTTTGAAGCATAACTGTATATCACAAAACTTTCTCCACTTTTCGATAGTGTGAGTACAGGTGCAATGATCAACCTTATCTTTATCTCCTTGAATATTCCCTCACATTCTTCCATCCATACATACTTTACCCCTTCCCTTGTTAACTTAGTTAGCAGGCTTAAAAATTGTGAGAATTTTCTCACAAAACATCGGTAGTACCCAACTAATCCAAGAAAACTACGGATTTATGTGACACTAGAGGGCCTGGGACATTACTCAGTCACCATTGTATTCGAAGGATCCAAAAAAATTCCCTCAATTATGATCACATGTCCCAAGAATGTGACTTGATTCATCCAAAAGTCACACTTTCTGAACTTGGTATACAACTTCTACTTTCTCAATGTTGCCAACACAAGTCTTAGATGTTCTTAATGTTCCTCCTTGATCTTGGAGTAGATCAGAATATCATTAATGAACACTACCACAAATTTGTCGAGGTAAAGTATAAAGACTCTATTCATCAAATCCATGAAGATTTCCTGGGAATTAGTAAGTCTGAAGGGCATCACCAGAAACTCATAGTGCCCATACCTTGTATGGAAGACAGTCTTCTGAATATATTCCTTATTCACCTTTAACTGATGATATCTAGAACGAAGATCCACCTTTGAGAATTATTGATCTCCTCTTAACTGATCGAACAATTCGTCAATCCTTGGAAGATGATACTTGTTATATATGGTGATCTTGTTGAGTTCCTGATAATCGATACACAGCCACATTGTTCCATCCTTCTTCTTCACAAATTGCACTGGCACACCCCAAGGTGATGCACTAGGGCATATGAACCCTTTGTCCAGATGCTATTGTAGCTGCTTCTTTAACACCTTCATTTAGACAGGATCTATCCTATAAGGACACTTCGAGATAGGATTATCTTCGGGTATGAGTTCAATTGAGAACTCTACCTCACGATCTGGGGGAATTCCGGGTAACTCTTCTGGAAATACATCACCGTATTCCCTCACTATGGTAATTTTCACAGGGTTGACACCTTCTTTTGACTCAACCATTTGGAAGAGGTATGCTTCTTCATAGTAAATCAACATCTACACAGATGAAGGGTTTTTCAAAGGATATTGATGATATTCCTTGAATTTGTAGAGGAGCATGGGATTGTTCGGAATATGAAAAGATATTTCCTTTTCTCAACAGTTGATATGTGCTCTATATAACGAGAGCTAATCCATTTCCATTATAGCATCGAATTCCACCAAAGGAAGTATTATGAGATTTTTAAGAAGAATATTTCCACATATTCCAATAGGAGAAGAGTCAAACACTTGGGTTTCAATGATTTCACCACTTAGTGTTTTTATAGATATCTTTACTTCAAGGTTTCAAGGCTTTGATTCTATAGTTCTAGCAAACTTACAAGATATAAAGGAATGTGTAAAACCAGAATCAAATAAGAATTTTTCCATTCTTGAGTGAATAGTAATTGTACCTTATACGACTTCATTATCTTGCTCCACTTCTGCAGTAGTGATGGCATTAGCCTTCCCTTGTTCCTTTGGATTTGGTGGATGCTGATGCTTATTACCCTCGAGAACTCGAGGTTTAGTGCACTGGCTTACGTAGTGCCTTAGCTCCCTATAGTTGTAACATTGAACCATAGGTGGTTCTCTTCTTTCTTCTTCTATATTATCCATCCTTTTCATGTCTTTTCGACACTCTTGAGAATGATGTCCTTCTTTCCCACACTTGAAGCATTTCCCCATCCCTTTAAGGTTGTTCCCATGGTGCAACTTCCCACATTTTTGGCATGTGGGTCATTGAGTTTTCTTCCCACCTTTATCATTAGATCCACCGGCTTGAAACTCCATCTTTCATTTCTTATCACCATATCCCTGGGCCTATTCTCCAAAATCCATCTCCACTTTGAGATCACACCAAATAAATTCTTCATAACTCCTGAAGTCTCAAATTAAAAGAGCCTTTTGAAGGCATGGTTTTAATCCACTAAATAATCTATCAATTTTTCTATCATTGTTGATAAAAAAACCCGAAGCATACCTTGAAATCCTTGTGAAATTAGCTTCATAGGTTGTGAAAAATTCTCCTTCTTTTTTCTTGAGCTCTATGAATTCCCTCTCCATATTTGTGTGAAGAGTTCATGGGAAATACTTATTAAGAAACATGACATTAAAGTCTTCCCATTCCATCTCTTCAATTTCCTCACTTATCTTGGTGTTATTAATCAAATCCCACCATTGATCGGCCTCTCCATCTAGAAGATAAACAACTAGAGTCACATTCTCAGTCTCAGAACAGTGAAGCACAGAAATGATATTTTCCATGGAGTTGACCCACTATTCTGCAACTAGAGGATCGGAATATCCACTAAACGTCAGTGGTCGTTGCTGCATAAAACATTCGATAGCTAGTTTATCTCTCTTTTGTGAAGGAGGAAGTTCCCCATTATTATGGTTATTGTTCATAACCTAAGATAATTGGGTAAGCATCACCATAAATTTCTGAACTCCACCTCCTAATTCATTGGGGATGTCATTCGGGCAATCGTTGCATTGACCCTCGCATGAGTTGTTGGCCTGGTTTCTCCTGGTTCCCACCATTTTCTAAAATAGAAATGGTTAGAACAAAACATAATTCAAAAATTCATGAATACATAACTTATTCATTTTCAAATTTTATACTAAAAGCATAACATATGGGATCCCTATGTAGAGATTCTTGTGTGCATATTTGTACTTAGTCTCATGCTCGAGGTTTTCTCTAGGGTTCACTAATCCTAGTTCCCAAATTAACTAAACCTTGCCTCTGATACCAACTATAACAACCCAAAATTTTCTTACATTACTATTACATTATTTTAAGATAAACAACATAATAATATTACAAATATAGGATCCAAAGGTTTAGTGTCTTGGGAAAACTAGGACCATACATAACAATTACATCATCAAGCATAAACATTTATTTAATTTCTTATTCTCTAGCTTCTTATTGGCACTTGACCTCTACTTAGTACATGTAGCCACACGAGGATATACATCAAAAGGGTTGAGCTAAAATCACAGTAATAGGATAGATAATAACAATATAGCATGGGGTGAGCATAATCATAACATGGGAAAAATATCATGAACATGAGAGGAAGTATAAATTAAAGACTAGAAGTGTGGAAATGAATAAAAATGAAACATCATGTCTTAGTGGTTAACTACCACACATAATTGTGAAAACATATATCATCTTGTCCACATAGTTTCACATTTACTCAAGAGATTCATCACTTTACCCAATGCATTGGAGCGCTATATATTTACAGGCGCACCCGTCACATTCAAACATTCATATTGCGCTATATAATTCTGGGCGCACCCATCACATCATAATATTATCATTATAATGCATGACACATAAAACATATATCAATAATGAACATAAATAACCCATGTAAATTAATGGGTTTTATCTCATAATAACACATTCATAAACTTTGGGTTCCGAAAACAAAGAGGTAATAACATACTTGATACAAGAACCATCAACCTTGAATGAGAAGTAAAAGGTGAGTTCTTAAAAGAAGAGTTCTTTTGGAAAACATTTTGTTTGACACAAAAAATAGTGGTAAACATTTATATCCCAGAAAAGGAAATAAAATAATGAACAAATTATTTTTTAGGAGTAACCATATCAAAAATTGAGTGAAAGAGGGAGAACCCAAAGGATGAAATTTGGGTTCGAGAATTTCCCCTTACCTTGTATCCGAACGCTTTCTTCTCTTTAATGTCCTGTATAATGACATTATATTCATTAATTAGAAATTAAAGAACCTTTTATACATGAATATGGTTCATTTTGGTTTCATTATGTCATTTTATGGTCCTTTTGATGAGTTATAGGGTTTAAAAACTTTGTTTGGGAATGTTCATTTTTATGGTCTTCTTGAGTGGTTAACTCGTATTCTTAAATGAAAGTTTGGGTAAAACATGGGTAAATATCTAGAAATGATATTACATGTTATTAATGAAATTACATAATTTAAAATAATCTTATAATGAATTATATTATATACCTTGTGGATGAATCATTAGATAAAAATTAAATGATGATTGTTTGGGTTAATTTGGGAAGTTTTTCGATCACAAAGAACTTGTTTTAATTTATCACTTAGTAATATGTACATAAGTTAGTTCCATAACTTTAAGTAGGACATAATACATATAAAATATTCAGGTTAAACCATAAAAATGGTTTCATGACCAGATATTAAGGTAGAAATGGAAGAAGAAGACATGTCCTTCTTGAAGGTGATAAATTAACACCTCACGAACAACGTTCTCTTTAATAAAATAAAAAGAAGAGGAGAAAGGGGGTTGGATGATATAATATCCCATTAGTATCATAAAATTACAGTATATGTATATTACTAGAGTTACCATACCATTTGGACAAAGATAGGTGGGGAGAGAATAAGAAAAGAACTTGAAATTGAAAGGGAATTAAAGGAGAAGAGGGAGAGAAATTACCTCTTGAATCCTCCTCTTGAGATCCTCCTTAAGGGGCCTAAGCTTGGTCTTTTAATGAGACCAGCAGCTCTTGGACGTGGGGGAGGGGACATGGAAGATTTTTGGGAATAGTTTAGACAAGGCTTAAAGCTTGAGAGGTGTGAGGAAATGAGGGTGTGAAGGGTGGTATTTATAGTGGAGGGGAGAGGGGTTTCCTTAATATAAAATTCATTAGTTTATTAATTTCCCCTAAGAAAAGGAATAGTGAGTCTTAAATGACCAAGAATAGTAAATAGGGATTATGAGTTCTAGATTTGGGTTCTTACAACACTTGTGATGTCAGTAATAGTGAGTTTAAATTATAATGTATTTATACGATAAATTAATGTATTTCACTATTCACCAAAAATTCAAGTATTTCAGAAAAATACCAAAAATTTACCCTAACCATTTTTCGACGTGTAGAATCCAAAAATGAAGTACATTTTTCAAAAATAATTTTATACATATTATTAATTTAATATTTAATTAAAATTATAATTTATTATTAAAAAACCAGTTTTAAAACATTCATTTACTTATTCTAAAATATCGGTACATCATACTTTCACTTGAATATTATTTTTATACTATCATAGGTAAGGTTACTATTCATTAGGGTACATCACTATTCATAAGGGTATCTTAATATTCATAAGGTTAGGTTACAATTCACCAAAAATTATTTTTGTTTTATTAGACTCAAAAAATAATCTTGAACACAACCGTGTATGTCAGATTTTTAAAATTCCCAATACAGAAGTGAAAAAATTTTGTTTGAAGGTCACTTAGCACTTATTAGTTCATTATGTTGTGTTTTCATGTGATTTTATGACATATTTATAAGATGGTAATTTCCATTGAAAAACTTTGGGTCGTTACGTGGATGGTTAGGCAGTCGTCAGTCTGTCACTTTCGTCTCGAGCTGGTTTCAAAAAGGCTATTCTTGGGATGGTGTATATGGGTGAAGTGGATTTGAAGGGGTTCTTCCTGATGGGGTTGTTTATGAATTTGGGTCATGCATACGGTCGAGAGAAGGGTGGATGATATGAGATTAGTGGTGAGCGGACCTAATGAGAGCCCTTACGGGCTCCAGGATCGGTAGAGCAGGGCCAACAATAAAGGGGTCAAGGCATAAATTTTGGGCCTTTGACCAAACGGGTCATCTATTTTTGGGGGTCTTTGGGTCTTAGTTTTTTTGGACCTCTTGTTGACCTTTCATGTGTCTGGGAGAAATTGATGTACCCATCGTTGTTTCTTTGTACTTTACTTTTTTTAATAAATTTTGGGGATCATGGGTAAAACTCATGATCCACATCACTTTGGAAATATATATATATAATTATATATAATTATATAATTATATATATCCATTAATATGTAAATATATATATTCATAAATATAATAAATATATTAATTGTTTAAATATATTTATTATAATTTTATAATTATTTAAATGTATATTTATTTATCTACAATTAAAAATATAAATATATATATTTAAAAATATTTGTATAGAATTATAAATATTTTTATATAATTATATTTATTTATATAATTATATATATTTATATATTTATATAATTATTTAATTAGGTGATGTGGATTAGGGTTTCGACGCTGCACCTCCCTACTCAGATCTTTGATGGCAGATCTCTTCCAAGTTTTTGGGCACTTCGATTCTTATAGGCATGATTCCATTGAGGTTCGCTATGCTGTTTCATGCCAGGACCCAAGCTGTCTCCCACATCCTATTGTCGATGCATTCACCGCCAGCGTCAACTATGGATTTTTCATCAATCTCCCTACTTGAGGTGAAGATTCAACCATTTTTATTACTGCTTGTGGTGATGTATCTACGACTAATGATGGAGAAGACAAGCATTTATTCTTTCTCTACAAAGGGTCAAATTATCCTCCCATTTGTTGAAAAGGTAGTGTGGTACAAACCAAGGAAGATCTTATTATTTTCTTTGAACACTTCAAAATAGATGAGCACTCCATTATTGCTCGTCTCATTTTACCTTGGGGTTCCAATCCAATGAAAATTGAAGAAATAATTGAGCGGTGCTCAGCAATATGGGGTTTTATTCTTGGAAGTGTGTTTATTTGGGTCACAGTTTCTATCATATGCTCTTTACATATGACAATTTGAAGATGTAGGCTTGAGGATTTGGATCAATTTTGCTTAAACCAGACATTATTCATACCCATGAATGGGATATGAATTTTAATCTTCTTGAAGTTGGAAAGACTTCTGTTCAACTATGGGTAAGGGTCTATGGACTTAATTAGATTATTTTACACCCTAAAATACTATATGATATCGCAATATCAATTGGAGTTCCAATTAAAATTGACAAAGAAACGAAGGCCGCAAGATTTGGGAACTTCACCCACTTTTTGGTTGAAGTTGATCTGAACTCCACTTTAGTGGATCCTGTTATGTTGTACACTGATGAATATGAACTTTCTTTTCAAATCATGTATGAAAAAATTCCAAAATTTTGTTTGGAATGCATGGTAATTAGGCATGAAATCTTGAATTTTATAAAATCTGTTGTTTGTGACTATTGCTCTCTACATGGGAATGACTCTAAAATATGTCTCAATAAGAATAAAAATGTAGCCACCCAACATTCTGGTGGGTGTGATCAGACTATTGTAGCAACTTTAGGTGGTAATTATTTCCCTTAGAATATTATACATGCATATGATGGTATCAATGTACATGCTGATAAACATTCGGTGCATGTGACTCCTACAAAGGACTACACACAGCCGAGTTCCCCTGCTCACAACATATCACATAATAATGTGATGGAAACATCTAGTTGTGATACTGAAATGGTTCTTTCAAAGCAAACCCTTAGACATAATGGTAGTATAGGGGTTATAAAACTAGATTAGGGGATCTCTAGATAGTCAATTGTGCAGTATGAAGGTGATGGTGATTTCTTTATTAGGAGAGTGGAGGAAGGGGAAGACATTCATTTACAGTGCATTGGTAAAAATAAATTATGGTTAGATATTATTACTGGGAATGAACATAATAATGGGAGGAAAGTATAGTTGTTCAAGTTTCTTAAAAATCCATTGATATTGGTAACTTAATAGTGACTGATAAGCATCTATCACCTGTCATGGATAGAATGGAATTGATTAAACATGATATTAGAGTGCAATCTGTGACAGATGACGCTTCAAGCCTCATTAATGACTCTATGAAGCAAACTATCACTCTACCGGAATGGGATTGAAAACATACTAAGACTTGGAAACAAGATCGATATCCAAAAAACCATGGACGAGGGCATGGTAGGGGTGACTAGATTGCTGAGTGTGGGTGGTTTACTAGGTCTTCTTCCAAGGAACTCACTCCAGAGGAGGTTAAACTTAAGGAAAAGTATTTTGTGCTATTCAAACAGAAGAATTTGCAGTTATAATGATAATTTGTTGATGATACCTCAGATCATGGGGATGATCATGATCCTACCCATTTGTAGTTTTTCTTTTCTGGATAAGGTCTTATCTCCTGTACTTTCTCTTTCTCTTATTATGTCTTTTATTTTTCAATAAATTTTGGTAGGAACAGGTTCAACTTGCACCTGGACCCTTTTGGTACATAACTACATAATTATAAATATAATAAATATATTAAATAAATAAATAATAAATAAATAAATATTTTTATAACTATAAATAAATATTTTTATAAACATTTGTATATAATTATAAATAAATAAATAAATAAATATATAAATATATATAAATATATATAATTATAAATATATATAATTATATATATATTTATTAATATATAAATATATATAATTATAAAATTATAATAAATATATTTATTATTTGAATATATTTATTATTTAAATATGTTTATTATAATTTAATAATTATTTAAATAAATAAATATATTTATTTATTTAAATATAATTATAGATAAATATATTTAAAAAATATTTATATATAATTATAAATATATTTTTATAATTACACACACACACACATAATTATATATATTTATGGAAATGAGGTCCAGATCAGTTGGTGATTTGGAACATACCTCATGATATCAAGTTGGAGAGACATGGGATCAAACCCTGTCTTTGCTCATCAAATATCCAATTTAAAAATTGGGAAAAAAATCATGGGGCCGCTACAGGTGGCATGTTTGTAGGGTCCTTCAACATAGGCTGTCAGTGGGGGGTCTTGGGGCGTGTGGCAGACATAGACAGGGGAGGGCTGACTGTGGATCTCAACACATAACATAGGCTTTAGAGGGTGACCTCAAAAGTGCATCGACGACCAGTCTAGTGCAGTCCTTGGTGGATGATGAGCCTCAGGGTGCACCACTGTCAGCAGATCTCCAATGGGGGGGGGGGGAAGGGGGGATGCATAGAGGTAGAGGGGCGATGCAATGATGATCTCCTATCCCGATAACATAGGGTTGTTGCAATGCTTGGCAGTGGTGGGGCATAACGGTGGCAACACTAGGGATCACGACAACAACAACGACGATGCTTGATAAAAAGCGTGATGACTATGATGGTGTTCAGGAGGTGATGACACAGATGACCCTTGCTCTTCAGGGGCATGTTGAATCCAATGTGACCATTAGTGACAGGATTGGTGAACCCCTGCTCAATAGTAGTGGTGGTGGTCTAGCAAGCGTCTTTGTCAGAGGCATGGCGTCTAGTGAGATGGTGGCATGTTTGAAGGCTATCCAGCAATGTTTGTTGGTGATCCTCATGAAGTGTTGAATGCAACGGAAGGGTTGGGCCTATGGGCCTTGGATAATATAGGACTACAAGTCAATTTTGAATGGGAATGCATGGACCAAAATTAATATGTATAGGGCTTGTGGGTCCTTGTATGAGTGGGTTATCCCTGGGGGGTGCTATGACCTACCTTTTCTGCTAGCGTCATTGTTGCGGCCAAGTGTGTGAGGTTTTCATGGATGACAATTGTTGGCTGACATCATTGCTGCATCAGATGGTGTTGGTATTTATGAGCCTTTGGGCCTTTATGATGTGGGATTTTGAGCCTTACAAAACTTCTATCTACGGGCTATACCTTTTGTGCCACATGCTAGTAGGATCCTATCCTTGCATTTTATCTTCATTAATAAATTTTAGGGTTGCGTACACTCGGTACCTGACCCTTCCTAACACACACACACACATCCACACATCCATCCATCCATCCATCCATCCATCCATCCATCCATCCATCCATCCATCCATCCATCCATCCATCCATCCATCCATCCATCCATACATGCACACACACAGACAGACATACAAACATACATAGATACATAGATACATCCATCCATCCATCCATACATACATACATACATACACACACACATACATACATACACACATACATACATACACACACACACACACACACACACATACACACACACATACATACATACATACATACATACATACATACATACATACATACATACATACATACATACATACATACATACATACATACATACATACATACATACATACATACATACATACATACATACATACATACATACATACATACATACATACATACATACATACATACATACATACACACATACAGACATACATACATACATACATACATACATACATACATACATACATACATACATACATACATACATACATACATACATACATACATACATACATACATACATACATACATACATACATACATACATACATACATACATACATACATACATACATACATACATACATACATACATACATACATACATACATACATACATACATACATACATACATACATACATACATACATACATACATACATACATACATACATACATACATACATACATACATACATACATACATACATACATACATACATACATACATACATACATACATACATACATACATACATACATACATACATACATACATACATACATACATACATACATACATACATACATACATACATACATACATACATACATACATACATACATACATACATACATACATACATACATACATACATACATACATACATACATACATACATACATACATACATACATACATACATACATACATACATACATACATACATACATACATACATACATACATACATACATACATACATACATACATACATACATACATACATACATACATACATACATACATACATACATACATACATACATACATACATACATACATACATACATACATACATACATACATACATACATACATACATACATACATACATACATACATACTTACTTACTTACTTACTTAATTATTGAGCTCTGTATATTACCTAATTGTATCTAAGATTCCACTCCACTTAGGTGGTAAAACTCTTATAATTTGAAAATACTGCTCTGGCTCAGTAATTGGTGTTCCTAGAGCATTAAAATTATTCACAATATCAGCGATTCTTCCATTCAACTGAGTAATTATTTCTCCTTTATTCATTTTAAAGGTATTGAACTTAAGTTTATTAGTATCATATCTAAGAGACCAAACATTGTATATACCTTAATAAGAAACCACTATAGTTGTCCACATTTCATAAGTTGTTTGACATTGACAAACTTAGTTAAAATCATATGGACCGAGTCCATTGATAATAGAATTCATAGCCTTAGAATTTAGATCATATCTCAGTGTTAGTATCCCATGTTTTTGGCTATGTATCAGAAATTTTATAAGGTTTCATGACTTTTAGATAATCCTTTAGACCAAGTTTCTTTAAATATATATCCATTCATTCCTTCTAGAAACCATAATTATCATGATTAAAATAGGGATATCTAACCATTGACATACCTTGTTCGTTATCATACATATTATCCATTTAAAAGAATATCTTTGTATATAAACCATTGATATATGAGAACCCAAGAGTCACGAGATCTAATACCAATTATTGTCCCAGAGAATATCTAAATGAAAATACAGGGGGGGGGGGTGAATTGAGTTCTCATAAATTTTATTTTCTTTAAAACCACAATATTAAAGGTATGCAAGTTACAGTCTTTTCATTAATGAAATCATGAAGTGGAAAAATAAAATCATAAAGTAAAAAGATCAAACACAGGATATTTATAGTGATTTAGGGAGAAAAAAATCCCCTAGTCCACTCCACCAACACTCTATCCATAAGTTTGGTGATTTACACCATGTCAACCCTTTTTTTGGGGGCTCTTAGTGAGTGCAAGCAGCTGTTACTTGTTACAAAGGTACAAGATCCTTCAAATAGGCTTTCCCAATATAATAATTCTCCATAGTATCAACACTCTTGATCATAATGAGTGAATATAGTAATAAGAATAAACAAGGTTTAGAATAAATATATAGCACACTATTGAAAGTAATAATTGATAGTAATTGAAGATACATCTAAAGAAGATGTGATTATTCTGATTTTAGCTCTAGATGTTCTTTGATTACAAAAGATGAAATTATAAGCATAAAACTATAGAATATATTGAAGTTATGTATCTTCAAGTGTTTTATGAAGTTTTCATCATACCACATATTTCTTATGTTTATATCTTCAGGTGTTCTTGTTTTCAGATGCATACATCCATACTTTATGTAGTGAAAAAATATTCTATTTATATATTATATTATAATTTGAACTTAAGAACACTCAATAATCACAAATATCAAGTGAATAATCCTTTTTAAAATTTGATAAGGAAGGTTCTTAATGGTACACGTCCTTTATTTTTAAAATATGGGAGAAACCTTTATAGAAGAGATGGAAAAATATTCTTCTTAGGATCTTTCTATTCTAAACAAAAAACACTTTGTTCAAATAAATATTTCATTATTTAGACATATATTATTATAATGAACTTTAAATAATGAATTTAATTATCAATAGATTATAACAATGCTACAATTATAATCACGGTGATCTGTAGGATGGCTTATTATTCATTAGATAAACATATGATATCACTGTTCTCATAAGATGATTTGCAGAGCAACTTTGTAAGATAAAATAGATCTTTGAATTTTATGTTGAGTAAGATAATTATTCTTCACAAGCTAATATATTATTGATTTATGATAATAAAATTTCATGGATTAATTTGATGTTCAAATGATAACCCTTTTATTAATGTCTTTTTTAAGATAAAAGACTTCTTATAATTTCTTTATGACTGAGCTTTCTAACATTGAACATGCTAAAGATAATTTAATTTATTCGCAAGATAATATTATTATATAGTTGTATAAACTATCCAAACTAGGATTATATAAGATAAATTAATCTTGTGCATACTAAAAATTCCATCATAGATACTAAGTTCCTTTCGTAATACAATTATGTTACGTGTAAGATAAATTTCCAACGTAAGATAAATTCTTTTAACAAACAGCTATATTCCAGTAGAATAAGATAATTTCAACTTGCGTACGATAAATTAAATTGAAATATATTCAATAAAAAACTCATGAGTTATAATTAGAGTTAGAGATAAAATATTAAACACTTAATATAAACTCATTATAATATAAATATGGATTTTGAATCATCAAAACACATAAAGCACCAAGATATGTTGAAACAAATTAAGTTTTTCCAATAGAATTATTGTGTTCCATGAATTTTAAAGATAAAAATAACATATTAGATATGTGTTAAAGGTTTATATTATAATTTAATTATTTTCATTTTGTCTTCAAATTCAAATTATGGGAATAATTCTTAAAATTACATCAATAGTATTTTATGATAAAATTATTTTATTAAAATATTTAAAAATCATAAAAATATTTAAATAGGAAAATTAGGATGATAAATTGTAAAAAATTTAATCTCTTATTCATTTATGATCCATTTTTTACTTTATAAGTAAAATCATAACCCATTAAATGGAAAAATTCGTTACCATAGTTTAGGTTAAAATTGATTAACAAGGGGTTAAACTAAAATATAAGGTTTAAAATGACACCCAAAAATATATATAATTCATAATATGATGATATTTAAACCTTATAATATTTATATCCAAATATTTGGACATTTTTAATCATTTTTATTGAAAATGACTTAGTTATATTTTAATATTTTTAGTAATTCCAAGTGTGTCCTTTCCCTCTTTTATAAAAGGAGACCCTTTCTATCAATTCTTCACCCCACTTTGAGTCATATAGCTCAACCATATCCTGATAATTCCTCTTTTAAAATTACCTATCCACTATTTATAGGTTCTGGTATTCTTAAAATACCATTACAAGAGTCCTTAAGAAGGAATCCAAAGAAAGTATACTGAAGAAGAGGTAATCGTATTTACCAGCTCTTTCAAATTTATTTCTTCTTCTATATCCTATATATTTGATTTAACCACACTAAAATAAAAACTAAAGTATCATAAATATAATTATATGTTATTATTATTATTTTAAAATCATTTTCCATCTCTTTTAAATCATATAAAAAGTTAAAACATCACTCATTTGTTCATATGAATTACCATCTCTACGCAACGGTGTAACTCATATTTCATCACCACTTTACTTTGATAGTTATAAATATGAAAATAATGAATATATATGATATTTATTACATAATTATCCTTTTATAATTATAATATCATATCTATCTTCTTACCTTCCAATCTGTTAGAAAATGATAACATCACTCGTGCGTATGTGTGGACTACCATCTCCACGAAGCGACGTGATCCATTTTTCATTTCCTCTTTAAATGGATATAAATAAGGATATATTTAATGAATATATATAATATATATAATATAATAATTATTATTTAAAGTGAATTATTATTTATCATTCTTTTTTTTCTATCCTTTGAAAAGTGAAAACAACGTTCATGAGTACGCGCGACCTACTGTCTCCATGAATAGTGTAATTAATTTTTCTATATCTACCATTCATGGATGATTTTAAATGTATATATAATTAATATATATTATATTTATATCATGATTATAATTTTTGATAATATTTAACCATGATAAATTTATAAGGACTGGAACCTCCAAACTAAAACTTATAATAAAGTTGAGAGACTTAACACTCAAAAACGAAAATTTTAATAAGGAATTATTATTATTTGGGTGTTGAAATATTAAAAGTAGATAATATATGAAATTATAATTATTAAAATGATTATGGTATAGAATTATAATAAATTTAAGTTTATTATAAAGAATTTTCTAAGGACTTATGAAGAAATTCGGACTTGAGGTAAGGGTTTCTCGCATCACTTTCGTTTTTATGAGACATATGCCATATTCACCACATGTTTCTCTCATGTGGTGTATATAATTCCCATTTTATATGATATATAATTATTACCATAATATTAATGGTATTAAAATTTTCATTTTAATTTATTTATTTCATGGTGGTTATGATTCAAAAGTTATTAAAGCGGTAAGGGTTTATTTCACAATATCATCATTATTCGAGATTATTTATATTTAAGTATCAGATAGTGGAAATATTTAATATTTCTATATTAAACCCCATATATTTTCTTTTACTATTTTTATTTCATGATATTATAAGTTTTTTTTTCATTTCCCTTTTTTAAGTACAGAAAATATTGAAATAATATTTTTAAGAAAAACCAATTTTGTTTTCTTTTTTAGATGGGAATATTTTTCTTCCATGTCCATTTTTCTTTAAATTATCTTTATATAATGTTTTTAGTATTATAAAATTATTTATCAAATTCATTTTTACCCTTGTTTTAAATTTTATAAAAAGTTTTTAAAGGATTTTTTTTCATTTTCTAAATAAGGAACCTTTTATTAAAGGTGTGAACAAAATATTTGTTTTAACGTACACGACATTAACATAAATTACTGCCATCATGACCAATCAATTATTTTAATATTAATATATAAGTTTACATGGTTATTTTAAAAGATAATATTTTCCATAATGTTTTAGAAATTTTTATATTTTAAATAATTTATTTCAAAATGAAAATGTTATTTTCCTCAAGAAATCTTCCAGTGATATTTTAAAAGTATTTTAATTTATGTCAACATCCTTGGATGAATATTATACTTTATTGATGATATAATATAATTACACCATAAAAAATATTTCTATAGATGGTTTATATATAGTTTCACTAGGGAAAGTATTGATATTTCATATTCTAGTTATACCTATATGGATATTTTTTAATTTTTAAGGCATGTTGATTAAGTTGTATTGTCTATTCATATGATGAATTCATTGGAATTATTATTTGATGGGTATGGATAAAAATTACATAACCCCTAGATGAAGAGGTATGTATCATGATACAAAATAGGGTGGGTATTTGGAAAAGTCCTTACCCATTTATTTAATATTTCATAGAATGAGGCCTTGATGAAATGTTTAAGATATAAAACATTATTTATTCCATCATTATGAAATAAGTTATTTATATCCATGTGGTTATTTGAATATTTGTGATATCTATGTATATATTTAATTCCCATGTGATTATTTATATGAAATTAGTTTATCATCATTTATTATTTTCATATTATTCTTCTTGTACAAGTTATTGATTAAATGGAATGTGGTTTTAGTTAGTCATCTTTCCATATTGATTATGATTTATTTATTTTATGATTAGTTAAGGTATTTTCATTCCTATACTAGGCATTTGAGATCACCATTATTTTGTTTCCTTTCCCCAGGATATGAAGAAGTAATATTTAAATGAGTTAAAGGGATATGAATTTTTTTACTTTCACTATGTTTTTATATTTCCAATGTAATGTGATATTCAATTATGTATCTAGTTTACCAGGAATACTAAACTATTTGGTTATTATGTATGTGATTGCTTGAATAAAATGAAAATGTAATAAAGTAACCACTGATTATAGCATTTAGTGTTAAGGTATTTACATTTTGTATCATAGTAATTTTAGTTAAAAACATTGAGAACTAGATTTAGGAAAACATAGATTAGGGAACATAAACCTACGAATGACTTTGAGGATAATTATAAGTATAGGATAACATCCTAATGTTTTGGTAAGGTAGAGATTATGTGGTTTTCCTAGTAATAAATCCCTATATGGATACTATAAGTGGACATGGTTTTGACATATATACATCTAGGGGTAATAACCACTAAAAGAGTTGGTCAATTATAACTTGGACATCATTCTGGTGCATAATGAATATTCCCTTATTGTGAACCTAGCTTGACACTCTCAAGTGATATGATTGAGTTAATTCACACTTTATTTACAAACCATTATAAAGGATTGAAATAGATGATGACCATGAATTACCTAGGTTAAACCTAAGGTATATTATATTGAAAATAAGGTGTCATTATTAAGATATTCTATAAATTATTTTCATTACTATGTGGTTTCCCATTATGATTATTGTTTCTCATACTATGATTTTTGGTTTTAGTTAATAACTGGAAACATGATAAATCCTATTAATGCTAAATGTGATAGATAATTATGTGATTATTAATAACCAAATTGAATGATGATTGAAGTGAAATATAATGTGATTATGCCTAATCAGATATTATAATACATGATTAACAAATTACACATTAACCAACCCTCATACTCACTAATGAAGAGAAGAATATATTTTTATGAAATATCAAGTGGTGTAGACTGTGGAGGAAAGAAGTCTAAGTTTCCTTTATGTTAGAAATGTAGAAAGAGGTGCCCCATAAAATGTCTCATTGAAACAGGAAAATGTTTTATGTGTGGAAAAGAAGGGAATAGATCAAAAAATTGTTTAAAAATAATGAATTAGTCTTTGGAGGGATATGAAGTTCATTCCATGGTACCAATTATAGTTAAATGTATTATGTGTGAGGAACATGGGCATTATCCTATCTAATGACCAAATCTAAGGGTTAACTCCTAGACCAAGGAAGGACCCATGCTATACTAATCATTGAGGTGGAAGGATCAAAGAGTTTATGTATTGTGACATGATAATTATGTTGTATAAGTGTTATATAAATGTTATTATTGATATATGAATCATAATAAATCTAAGGATCATTCCAAAAATAGATTTTATTTAAATATTTGAAAACATATGTTGCAAGGTACTGGTAACCGAGAAAATTAATTTAGTGGTAGCATGATAATGTTTATTTTGGATAAATAGATGATTGATATTGATAAAGTAAATGTGATAGTATTGGTAACCATGTAATTGGTTACTAATTTAATGAAAAAGTGATTTAGGTCTTCTATGATGAAGTTTATTATATTTTTTGATTTATGGAAATAGTCTTTGACTTTATGTAAGGAACAAAGATTGTGTTATTTTTTGGAAGCATATAGGTTTTCATGTGAGGCTAACTTAATAGTTATGGATACCATCATGGGTTTATAAGTTTAAGTTTGATCATAAGTTCAAAATCATAGATACCCCATTTTAAGTTTTATGTGATGGGATCTTGTGGTGATTTGAAACTTTTACTAGGTTTTATAAAAAATACTTTTTTGAGGTTTAAATAACCCTTTGGGTCAGTATATTATTTGATGTCAAGTTTATTATAGTCTATTGGATAGTGGGATATTGATAATATTAATGGTTAAAAATTGATTTATTGAAAAGGATATAATTTTGGAGATATTTATGGTCAAGATAAGGATTAACTTTTAGGTTAGTATTTAAATTTTTTTCATGATATTTTGGTGAAGCTAAATACATTACAAGATCATATAGTGATTTATCATAGACATTAATGATATTTTTAGAGATGCTTCATCAGGTTGAGGTATAAGTAACCTTTAGGATTAACATGAAATATTTTTTGGGAATAATGCAATTAAAATTTTGGGGATGTAAGTTAAAACATATGAGGCCACCTTGAAGGATAAAACATTATTTAATTTTTAGGTTATTGAGGTTAATTGGGATATAGGGTTATTTATTTCTGGAATAATATAGGTGAACTCTTACTGATATAGTGTAAATTTTGAAGTAAAATTTATTATTTATTTATATAAAGGTTTATAAATTTTAGATATTATCTTACCTTATTGTAATAATTTTGGTTTTGGTTAATATTTAAAGACAAGAGTAATGGATTTTTATCTTTTTTTGGAATATATGATCCATTAGAAGTTGATTTTAGTGCTTCAGTAATGAAAAATTCATCACAAATACTCATAATTTAGAGAAAAAGATGGTATTGTGGTGGAAATTGATTAAATAATGAAAATATACTTGTCAAGTAAGTACATTTACTCTAGATGGTAAATTAATTCCTCAATTATAGTATTGGAACCTTCTTATTTTAATGCTCACAAATAACAATTATTACGTTTTTAATAAGATTACTATTTTATGAGAGTATATTATTTTATCATGAAAATTGGATAAGTACATATCTACCATTAATTATGAAGATCTTCCATTAGTTTAAGATGTTCTGCTGCTAGACTCCTACTACCACCAGACATGTACTACCACCAGACATGTGCTATCACCAGACTTGTGCTACCACTAGAAACATGCTACCATCATACATGTGCTATTATCATATGTGCTAATTCCAGATGTGCTACTGCCAGATGTACTACCACCAATTGTGCTACCACCAGATGCACTACTACTGAACTATGCTACCCTTAGTCTAATCTACTAGTGGTCGATGCTAAGGTAATATTTGATCTACCATCATCTTATTAACATTACTATTTTGAGTCTCATTCAAATTTAATTCTTCCAACAGTTAGTTTATGGAAGTTAATAAATATAGTCTTACATGGATTATTAATGATTATTTCTAAACCAATCCGCGAATGAATTGAAGACTAAATCATAGGTTTCATTATTTTATTCTTAGTAATAGGATCTAATATATATTTATTATTATACTTCAATGTATATTTGAACCTAAAGAGATAAATATTCAAAATATATCCCTCATGAATACAGGTGGGTGAATGCATGCATAAAAATACATATATGGACATGTGAAAGTATAATATATATAGAATATCAAAAACCATTCATATACTAAATCAAGAGATCTATGTAGAAGTTTTTCAGAGAATCCAAAAAAAACCAAACTCCACAACATTATTTTTTCTTACACTTTTAGAGAAACCTATTAGAGCTCCTCACCATGTCAAATAAGAGAACCCTTGAGAACCTAAAGTTATTCAAACTGAGTATCACCACATATTTCCATCTATTCTTATTTTCTCTCTCTATTTTATGCTTTACATTTAACAAGTGTTCTATATTACTCCATTAATTTGTACAAACTATCTAATCTTCTAAAACTCAAGTGTTCTTAACACACTATCTCATCATTCTCTATTTGTATACACATGAAAACTGTGGAAGAAGTCATGCATTTCCTATATTGTTTTTATTCCCATGTATAAATGTGAAAGAGGATTTGAGCCTGGATAACCTCTATGGTGTTGTTTTTAAAAAACTGATCTAGGTTGTAGATCATATTATTGTTATAATAATATTCTTGAAAGTAGGTGATTTACAAGTAGAGGGGATTAAGTACCAACTTAAGAATTAAACCCTTGTTTATTACACTATGTGTTTTAGTTTTTTTCAAACATTTAAAAGTTAATTTTTTTTATTAGAACCAATACAAAAAATTAAACTTTGATAGTTATTATTAACCAATATTTATATAAAGGATTTAATTAAGTAATTTTTTTAATAGTTAAAGTGATTTAAAATATTATTTTAACTCATCCCTGATCCCAATTTGAGAAATATTTTGAAATATTAAACATATATTATTATAATATTTTGATTAGTTGGGTGTTTTAATTAATTTGAGGGATTTAGTTAAAACTTTTTTTAATAAAAAAATATTGGGAACTCAATTAACCCCTATTGAGTTACTCACTCTGACCAACATTTGGTATCAAAGGTTTCTCAAATAGATTTTCAACCATGATTTAGTTATCTTTTAAAGATCTTAAATTTCTTTTATTGATAAATTTAATTATTTATGGATAATAATAAAAAAAGGATCTACTATAAACATGAATCCTTATTTTAATGTCACTAACTATGATCAGTGGAAAATTAAAATGAAAATGCATCTTGAAAGCATGAGTTTTGAAATCCGGGATGTCATTGAAGAAAAATATGAATTACCCAGAACTACTAGAACTATTTGGATTGATCATACTAAAGAATATTATAATAATAATTATAAATCCATTAATTATTTATATTGTGATTTGGGTGATGAGGAATTTAATTAAATTTATGGTTGAACTATTTCATTTGAAATTGGGGATACTTTACCTATTTTTCATGAGGGAACATCTAATATCAAAGAAATTTTCTTAAATACTTATAATATTAAATATAATTATTTTAAGATGAAACTTGATGAATCAATTTCTCATATATATATCAAGTTTAATGAGTTTTTGAACACAATACATTCATTAGGGAAACTCGATTCTAAAAAAGATCAAGTGATACACCTAATAAGGTGTCTACCAGATAGATGGAGAGGAACTTCAGTGTTAATATGAGAGTCATATGATGTTATAAAGTTAGCTATTAAGGAAATAATATGAAATATTATGGTGTATGAGGAGGAACATAAGGTAAACAGAGAGGAATAGGATAAACCAAAAAGGAAATCTACAACCTTCACAACCAATGATTTAAAAAAAAAGAGAAAATCCAATATGAGAGTTCAAGTGATGAAGAGTCACCTAATGATAGCGATGAAGAAATGAACCACTTGACCAGAATATTCAAAAAATTATACAAGAGAAAAAATTTATTTAGGAAACTAAGTTATAAAGAAAAATATGAAAATAGAGGAAACTAGATAAAATACTAGAAGAAAGATGATACTATAAATGAGATAGTTTTCTATGAGTGAAAAAAGGTCATGTCAAAGATGACTATCCTAAGATAAAATTTAAAAATAAGTATGATGATAAGTATAATAGATATAATAAATCCATGAAAGAAACTTGGATTGATTCATAGGATAGATCAAGTGAATCTAATTCAAGCAAAGAAGAAAACCATGATAGATCTAACATGTGTTTTAAGAAAAACACATCAAAGGTATCTGATATTTTTCCTACCTATCCTATTAATATTTATAATATTCTAGAGATGAAAAAAGTGATGAAAACATGTATAATGAGGGAAATTTTGAATACTATAATATGGTGGAAGATACTTTTAATGATATCAGAGATAAATATATGATATTGTAGAAGAATCATGCCTTAACTGTTAGTTTTAAAACTGTACTTAGTATTGATAAAGATAAAAATGATCAACTACTAATAAAGAATAATGAGTTAAAATTTTATAATGAAAAACTAAATAAATATTTGTAAAAATTTACAAATGGAAGAAATACCTTAACTATGATTATTAGAAAGAAAACAAAACCTAAATACAATACTCAAATAGGGTATCAACCTAGACAGAGGAGGATCATTAAAAATAGTTTTTCCCTAGATCTAGTTCTTATAAAACCAGATTTTACTCTTTTAGACCTATTTGAGTTTTAAGAATCAGATAAATCTTGATGGTGGAAATGTCACTTTTTGTGAAAATTACAAAGGGAAAATTATTATCCTTGGCCAAATTTATAATTCTATCACTATTTTAATTTATAAAGTTTTATTTATAGATGGATTAAAGTATAATATTTTTATCATATCATAGTTAAGTGATGATGGTTTTAATTTTATATTTGAAAAAAATTCTTACAATGTTTTTAATTCTAAAAATTACTTAGTTTTTACTTCTTTAAGAAATTATAATATATATATTTTTAACTTAGATATCTGGTTTTCTCAAAATATTTCCCATATAAGTGCCTTCCACAAAGAATCTTGTATTTGGTATAAAATACTAGACCATTTCAATATTCATTAAATTAGAAAACTAACTTGTAAAGGGTTAGTTAATGATCTACCTAAAATAGAATTCCCAAATGATAAATCTTGTAACCCATATAAATAAGGGAAACAACAAAAAATATCTTTTAAATCAAAGAAAAAAGTTTTAACTTGTCAATCCCTTGAGTTAGTTAACATGGACTTGTTTATACCATATAGAGTTTTTAGCTTAAATGATGAGAAGTATGTTTATATTATTATAGATGACATTTCTAGATAAAATTAGGTATTATTTATATCTCAAAAAAGTAAATACTACTCTTATTTTACTAAGTATAAAAAATATGTATAAAATCTTAGTGAAAATAGAATTAAGAACTTAAGAAACAATCATGGATGTGAGTTTGAAAATCAAGACTTTGAATATTTTTTCTAAAAAAATGGATATAATTATAAATTTTTTTTCTCCTTGGACCCCATAGTAGAATTGTGTAGTGTAAATAAGAAATATAATCCTTTAAAAAATTACTCAGACTATGAACAATAAGTATGACCTACCTATTTATTTGTGGGAAGAATCTATGGATACAACTTGTTACATAATTAATAGAGTTTTAATAATACCTATATTAAAGAAAACCCCATATGAGTCATGGAATGGTAGAAAATCAAAGGTTAATTACATTAGAGTTTTCTGTTGAAAAGTCTTTATTCTAATTACTAAGGACAATCTTGACAAATTTGCTTCCAAGAGTGATGAATGAAGTTTTCTTGTTTCTTCAACTTCTAGTAAATCATATAGGATGTTTAATAAAAGTAAAAATATTTTCTAAGAATCTTTTCATACCAAATTTGATGAAATAGATCCACATGAGCCTAATACCCTCTTATAAAACCTTCAAGATGATTTACCAAATCTGAATATCATTGACAAACCTTCTGAAAATTATGTGAAACAAGAAGAAAAATGATCCATTTCATAGGAATAACCCAAACCTGAAGTTGAACTTATATAAGACAATGAAATTTCCAACCCTTATTTTATTAGATTTATTCAGACACAAAGATACAATACTCTAGATTATGTAGTTGGATACCTAGATAGAGGAACACAAAACAAATATTCTCTTAGAAATCAGGTTGAAATTAAAAAATTCTTGTTACATATTGAGACTAAGAATATCAATGATGTAATTAATGATGAATTATGGAAAATTTCAATACAATAAGAACTTAATAAATTTGAAAGAAATAGAGTTTTAGAACTAGTCAGAATACCTAAAGGTACTCTGACTATTATCACTAAGTGGGTGTTTAGAAACAAAGTTGACGATTTAGGAATTATAGTCATAAATAAATCTAGATTAGTTGCACGAGGATATAGTCAGGAATAAGGTATTGAATACGAGGAAACCTTTACACTAGTGTCTCAACTTGAATCCATCAGAATACTACTGGCCTATACAACACATTTGAATTTCAAACTATATCAAATGGATGTCAAGAGTGAATTATTAAATGGTTATATAGTTGTGGATATTTTTATTAAAAATCCCCATGTATTTCAAAATAATCATTTTATAAATCATGTTTTTAAATTAACAAAAGATTCATATGGTTTAAAATAGGATCTTAGAGATTGGTATGATAGACTCAACTCTTTTATAATTTCTAAAGGTTTTTCAAAAGGCATAGTTAATCGTAATATTTTTATAAAAATAATTTCCAAATATTTTTTAGCAGTTAAATTTTTTATTGATGATATTTTTTTTATCTTTAAGAAATTATTAGGGTACTAGTTTTTCAAAAATGATAAAAAGTTAATTTGAAATGAGTTTAATGGGTGAGTTAAAATTCTTTCTTGGTATTCAAAAATTTCAAAATAAATATGGAATTATTTTAAATAAAAGTAATTACACTAAATACCTTCTTAAAATTTTTGGTTTGGATAGCACAAAAAGTAGTGATACTACCATGAGTACCACCTATCAGCTGGATCTTGATGAAACTAGAAAGTTAGTGGATCAAACCAATTATAGAGGTATGATTGGAATATTTCTATACTTAACTGCCAGCCTACCATATATCATATTTAGTGTGTGTATGTGTGTCCATTTTCAAGAAAAACATAAAGAATATTATTTACTTGCTGTTATTTTTTTTTTCAAATACCTAAAATATAAAACCAATTTAGTTATGTTCTATTATAGAGGATACGAATTTGACTTAGTGAGTTATTTAGATGAAGGCTTTGGTGGATGTAATTTAGAGAGAAAAAGAAGAAAAATTCTATTGCATTATCCACTGCTGAAGCTAAATATATAGTTGTAGGAAGTTTCTATGCATATATTTTTTGGATAAAACACACTTTTCTAGACTATGGATATCAATTTAGACATGCCCCAATAAATTTTGATAACACAAGTGTGATGAATATTTCCAATAATACTATATCTCATTCTAGTATAAATCATATTTATTTAAGACATCACTCTCTGAGATATCATTTCCAAAAAGGTGATAAAACTCTTGAATTCATAGGAATTGAACATCATCTTACTGATATTTTTACAAAGAACTTGAATTATGATAGTTTAAACTATATAAAATATGAACTAGGAATTATAAATCTCAATTAATCCTTCATATTAGCGATCTACTGTTGGTGATCCACCATTGGTGATCCACCATTAGGTGATCCACTACTAGGTGATATACCGGTTGAATATCTAGTTCTATTTTTCTACTAGAACTTTTTTCAATATATAATGTTTTTTTATTTATTAAATTATATTCAATTATATTTTTAGTTTCAAATCCCTATGTGATAAAATATGACATAAATCCAATTTGGGTCACTATCGTTCATTCCTACCCTTTGAACTATTTTTACATCCCTTCTCTCCTAACCTTTAACCTTATTCTTGCTCTTACTCCACCTTTAATTTCAATAAGATGGTCAGAGTGAAGTTCCCCTAAATGTTATCTACTAAAGGATCACATCCTATGATGAAATCTCATGGAGAATCAACCCGTGCTGTAGTCGTACTAAAAAATCCTCATCTTGCATCTCGAGTGGTTGTTTCAGAGAAATAAATAGATGTAAAATGAATGTTTTCAAGAAAGTAATTAGTGATCAAGGTGATTTAGGATCATGAATGGATAGACTGGTTCTTAAGGAATGATTGAACATTTTATCTGAGGTTGGTTCACTAGTTTTACCAATATGCAGAGTATAGATTTGGTGAAAAGAAATATGTCATTATTAGTATGATAGATGGAAAAGATATTAGACTTTATTTAATATAATGGGATAGGTGTATCAATGAAACTCATCTATGTGTATCTGATGACTATCAAGGTTATATACCGAGTGATAGTGAGATGCTCTTGTATGAGAATTCACTGCTGGGACTAACTGAAAATGGTACAATAAGAAGGCCTATGGCTACCTAAATTAATGGCGAGTGTATATTTATATTTAAATTCATCCATCATATGCTATGTACTAGAAAAGGGGATTTTATCACAATGAGTTACCAGGACATATTTATTTTTTTCTTTATGAAAAGAGGGGATAAAATTAATCAATGTAGATATATTATAGAGCATAATATGGTGACGTGAAAGTAATATTATAGATCAAATTATATGATTTATCCTAATATGATCTCATCTATGATGGAAGCTAAGGGTTTGGCTGACAAGGAAGAGTAAGTAGAGGTAAAATGTGGTGGTTTTTGTTTGAGAAAAATTACCTATAAAAGAATGATAGTCAACTAGAATCCATGGATAAAGAAATAGGTTGAGGATAATGAAAATATCTACGAGGTTTTTAATCTTATAGAACATTATACCATACCTAATAATATTGTTGAACTTGGCTTAGAAAAATATCAGATTGTTACCTATTTTTCTTAAGAGTAAGTAAAAGAGGAAATAGTTGAGGATAAAGAGAAATAAGCTATCTCTTTTGAAGAAGGTAGTGATCCAAATATTTTTTAAAATCCAAAATTTTTCTTATAGAACTACAAGTACAAATGTTTTTATCCCTACTATAGAGAGTCTAGTGAGTGAAGGATAATAATAAGAGAGAATTTTCTAGATAAGAACAATTTCAAAGTTTTTATGAGACCTCTAAATAAGTAGTGAAAGTGTTAGATGATTTTAAAGATGGTTATGAGGATGGAAATGGTGAAAAAATTCATGAATAAAAAGGTCACGATGATGCAACCTCTATTAGAGGTGAGACCAGAGTATCTGTTGAGGGGGAGGAATCCCCAGGTTCTTACATATAGAGATATTTTATAGATTTGAACCTTCTACCATAATTGAGGATGGAGCCACATACAGGGGGGGTCCTTCACATATTTTAAAGTTTCTTGAGATTTATTATCCTAATTAAAATAGATATGATGACAATGATGATGATCATAGATATCCACCATATCATGGTGGACCTGTTATCTTAGTTGAAATAATTGATGAAGGAGGGTAGAAAAATCCTTTACCTCCAATGTTAATTTTGTTGATATAGAGAATGAAGAAGCCGCTTAATCTGTTCTAGATAAGGTTTCTTCTCCTATTCCTGCAACTTCTATTAATTTAGATTATGACACTAGATCTTATTTGTAAAATTTTAGAGGGAGTTTGATATTTGATTTTAGTGAAGTTATTAGATATCAGGATCTTACAGTTAATCAGCTTAGTGAAGATGATATGTGCCATATATTTGAGCTAGTCATATTTTATATTCATCACATGATGATTATGAAGATTCAAGAATTTGAGATTGAGAACAGAATATTTTAAAATGAGATAGAAGATGTGAAGTCCATCATGGAGGATATGAGGATTAGTTTTTCTACTAGACAGACACCTATTTCAGAGAGGTTGGAGGCATTAACCCCTATTTTTTCCTCTACATCCATTTCTCCACCTCCTTCATCCTCAATTAATGGTGAGATGACCATATATATAGTTAGAGAAGAGTTTCATTCCATCATGGGTGATTTGACTGAATCCCTTATGGAGGGACTTCAGTAAATCAAACAGTATGGTGAGCGTATTTATAAACTAGTAAGGGAGTGTTTGAAAGAATCTCTAAGTGATATAAAAACTATCACTAATGTAATCAAATACTACATTTCTCAAGTTTATATAAATATTGAGTTGAATTATCATTTTAAGTTTTTAAGTGAGAACTTAAGTATTTATCATGTGACTAGGAACTTCAAGGAAAAAGTATAACAAATTAAATAATTATCCCCTCTTCTCAATATATTTATGGAAGATAAGAAATAATTATTCACAGCTATAAAGAGAGGTGGGAATAACATCATGAATTTTGTGAACCTAATAATGTTATTTCAGTATGTATCTAGAACATAAGTTGTGGAACCTATGTCCACTCTTACCTTTACACCATACTCTACTCCTTTAACACCTCAATTTCATCCCTTCATCATGTCACCATCTGAAGTAGTCTAATATCTTAGTCAAATAGTGATTCGTGGGCTTCCTCAGACTATATATTCTCCCTCAGTTTCTACCTCAGTTCCTCCTACCTCTGAAAAAGGCAAAGACCCGGTTTATCCCACCTTCTAGAGATCTAAGAGTGACTCTGACTAGGGGTATTCTTTTATAGGGTTTGTGTTGTATTTTTCCCATGTATTACTTTTTGTGATGTAATCAAATTAATTATGTATTTTAATGATTATTATATCTTATTATCTCTTTCATTACTGCTTTATTTATATTTTCTCTTTATTTTCTTATCATTTTTATAATACCAAAAAAGGGATAAATTATTTTGATGGAATTTAAAATTAAGTTTATGTTTTAAATATTTATGTATAAATCCATTTCCTAATTTTATCTCACAGTATCTATTTGAAATGTTAAGAATATTATTACTTTTCAAATTCATCTACTTAATTCTATATTTGTTTTATACATGGTTTATAAAATGACATGATTCATGATCATCATGAAGGGGGAGATTATTGTCACATCATTATTTTAATACTCAAAAATCATGATTATTATGTTTCTAATAAGATTACTATTTTATGATAGTAAAGTATATTTTCAATAAAATTGGATAAGTACAGATCTACCATTAGTTATGAAGATCCATAATTAGTTCAAGATGCACTACCTCCAAACTTCTTCTACCACCAGACGCGTGCTACCTCCAGACATGTGCCACTGCCAGACATGAACTACTGCCATACATGCACTTCCATCTGACATGTGTTACCACAAAACGTTCTACCACTATATGTGATATTGCTACATATTCCATCGTCAGATGTGATATAGTCAAATATGATACTACCAATTATTATACTACAAGATGTGCTGCTTCTGGACTGTGCTACTGTTAGTCTAATATACTGGTGGTTTATGCTAACATCGAAGTTGATTCACCGTTAGTTTTATACCGTTAATATTCTAAGTCTCATTCAAATTTAATTATTCCAAATACAAGTTTATGAGAGTTAATTTAAATAGTATCATGTTGATTTATTAATGATTATTCCTAAACCACTCCATGAATGAATTTAAGACTAAGTCAGAGTTTTCCTAATTTACTTCTTAGCATAAGGATCAAGTATATCTTTACTATTATTCTTCAATATATATTTGAACTGGAGAGATATATATTTATAAGATCTCCCTCATGCATGTAGGGGGTGAATTCATGCATATATATATACATGAGAGTATGAAAGTATAGAATATATAGAATATCAACAACCTTTCATACACTAAATCAGGAGATCTATGTAGAAGTTTTTCAGATCATCTATAGACAAAAAACCAAACTCCACGACACTCTATTTTCCTGAACTTTCAAAGAAACTTGTTCGAGCTCCTCACCAAGTCAAATAAGGAAACCCTCAATCACCTGAAGCTATTTATACTAGGAAGCATCACATCTTTTGATCTCTTTTTATTTCCCCCCTCTATTTTATGCTTTATATTTGAGCAGTGTGTTGTATTAATCTATTTATTTTTACACACTATTTCCTATGCTCAAACTAGAGTGTTCTTGACAGACTCTCTTATATTTCTCTATTCTTATACCCACAAAAACTTTGTAAAAGGTCCTTCATGGACTGTATTGTTTTTATTACAACATATAACTATAGAAGAGGCTTTGAGCCTAGAAAACCTTTGTAATTTTGTTTTTAAAAACCCAATCCAAGTTGTGGATAAAATTATTATTATAATAATATTCTTCATAGAGAGTGATTTCCAAGTGGAGAGGATTAAGTCTCTGTTTGAGAATAAACCCATTTTATTCTTCTATTTATTTTAGTTTTATTTATGTATTTCAATATTAAAACTTATTTTGTTATTTGAATTAGTAAATAGAAATGCAACTTTGATAGTTATTCTTAAACTGTGTTTATATAAAGTATTTTATTGAGTAAATTGGTTTCAAAAGGTAAAGTGATTTCAAATATCATTTTAGAAGATCCATAATACCACTTTTAGAAATCTTTTTAAATATAAAACTTATATTATTTTACTATTTTTATTAAATGGGAATTTTAATTAATTTAGGGGATTTAGTTATAAATTATTTTTAATAATTTTTTTTATTTGGAACTCAATTCACCCCCTATTGAGTTAATAAATCCAAAAAACATATAGGAAAATGATCTTGAAACAAAAATTTTGTCCTATTACATTTATTCCTGATGAATCAATGATCTTTTTTCACACCATATTTATTTATGGATTTGTGGTCGTTAACTTTCTCATAATCATTTAATTTCTTATGATCAATGTTCTCTATCACTCTCTATCATTATTTGGATATTTATTTTTCCTATATGTTTATATATTCACTTCACACTAATGTTATCTTATTTTTAATCCTTGTTATGTGTTATCCTGTATGACCTTTCTTTTTCCCTTTCATTCTTTTGAAGAGGAATTTTTATTATTCCTTTTTATGATGTGGGTTTTCAACAAAGGTATTTAAAAATGTCAAACCCTTGAATACCAAGAAAAAGTTAAAATTATTAGGACATGAATTATTATAGGGAATAGGGTGAGAATGTAACACCCCAAGATCTTAAAATAACATTATGTTCGATAGTGAATACAACACACAACACCGAACTTAAACAAACCATAATATATTATTATTTAAATATGATTGTTATAACCTAGCCATTGAATTGGTAGGTAAGAATAAGATTATACTCATTATGAAATATTTATAAATCACCAAATCAATAAAAATACATTTATTAATGATTAGAAAAAAATCATTCAATTTTTAGTAAATTCATTTTATTCTTCAAAAATACAATTTCTTCAAAAATGGGGTTTATTGATTTTTATGAGAATTTATTACAATTAATTTACAGAAATTTTAGAAATTTAATTTGATAAAAAGGCCATATTATTTTTAATCATCATTTAAATATCATCTTATTATAGTTTTTTTTATTTTTATGAAAAGATTTATTTTCTTGTGAATAGTGAAAAATACAAATTTTTATTTAAAATTGTATTTTTATGCCAATAATTTAAAAAGATACATTTTGTTTTTAAAATAGTTTCAATGTTACCATATTTATATTATATTATTAATAATAAAATTAATTTCAATGTAATAAATTTTATTTTTAAATTTGGTATAAAAATATTTTTATACTAAAAAGGCATTTGTCTGAAAAGAAACTGTTTTTGTTGCAATTTGCGTTTTTATCATAAATTAATTTAGAAAAATAATTGAAATTGAATCATGAAAAATGTATTCAATATTTAGAAACAAAATATACAAATTTTTTAAATATTTTCCTTTTATTTTGGTTCATTATGAATAGAAACCATAGTAAATATTTATCACCTCAGTAAAAGGTAAAATGTGTAAAATAAGGTTAAAACCATGAGATAAGGTCACAAAATCAACCCAAAACTTAACTTTGTCATATTTTATGGGTGGATTTTATAAATTTAAATTTAAATATAGAGTATATGTCTATGTGGTTCCTTTTTTTCTTTGATTATGAGCTTTATATTAATTCAAGGAAATAAAAAATACAAAATGTCACACTCTTAAATTTAATATCCCTAATTTTTTACATAAGGATAAAAAGAGGAAAAGTTAAGTTCTAAATTTTTATTTGAAATATAAATTAAATTTTTTATCATGGTAATTTATTTATAATTTTTAGTTATTAAATAATTACCTTAAATACTTACGCAACACTAATATATTATTTATTCAATTAATAAAAAAAATAAAATAAATGATTTTAAAAATCTAAAAAGTAACAAAATTATTGTGAATTATTGTATTACAATTTTTTTAGATAATAAACTATATTAAGAATGTTTAAAATTTTTATATTCTAATTTCATTCTTATCATGTTGTTTTCAAAGTCAAATTATGTGAATAGTTCTTAAAATGACATTAGTAGAATTTTATGATAAGACTATTTTATTAAATTATTTAAAAATCATAAAAATATTTAAATAGGAAAATTTGGATGATATATCATCTAAAATTTCACTCCATGGTAATTTATGAGCCAATTTTTACCTTATAAATAAAACTATAACCCTTTAAAATGGAAAAAGTCGTTACTGCAATTAAGGTTAAAATCAGTTAATAAAGTGGATAAATCAAAAGATAAGGTTTTAAATGACAAAAAACTTGTATAAATTTAATTGGATGATGAAATTTAGACCTTATAATCTTTATTATTTTAATATCTATCCATTTTGAATCATTATTCTAATTTCATTCTTATCATGTTGTTTTCAAAGTCAAATTATGTGAATAGTTCTTAAAATGACATTAATAGAATTTTATGATAAAACTATTTTATTAAATTATTTAAAAATCATAAAAATATTTAAATAGGACAATTTGGATGATATATCATCTAAAATTTCACTCCATGGTAATTTATGAGCCAATTTTTACCTTATAAATAAAACTATAACCCTTTAAAATGGAAAAAGTCGTTACTGCAATTAAGGTTAAAATCAGTTAATAAAGTGGATAAATCAAAAGATAAGGTTTTAAATGACAAAAAAACTTGTATAAATTTAATTGGATGATGAAATTTAGACCTTATAATCTTTATTATTTTAATATCTATCCATTTTGAATCATTTTTATTAAGAATGACTTAGTTATATTATAATTTGTTTTGTAATTCCATGTGTGTCATTTCCCTCCCTTATATATGGACACCCCTTTCTATCTATTATTCACACCACATTGATCCATATAACTTGAAAATAAAATGATAATTCCTCTTATAAACTCCATTATAACTAGTTATATGTGGTTATATTCTTAAATTACCATTCTAATGGTCCTTAATAAGGAATCTAAAGGAAGTCTACCAAAGAAGAGGTAGTCGTCTTTATCGACTCTTTCAAATTTATTTATTCTTATACTTACTATAATTTTTTACCCATAATAAAATAACAACTTCAAAATCATAAATATACCAAGATGTTATTATGATTATGGTAAAACCATTTTCCATCTCTTTTCCATCCCATGAAAAGCGAAAACATTTCTCGTGTATACGTATGACTTACCATCTCTATTGAGCGGTGTAATTAATATTTCATCACCAATTTACTTGATGGTTATAAATATTAAACTAATTTATATATATTATATTTATTAAATAATTATTCTTCTATAATTAAAATTCTATATTTACCTTCTTACCTTCCAATCCACTGGAAAATGATAACGTCGCTCATGCATACGTGTGGACTACCACTGCCACAAAGCGAAATGATTTGTTTTTAATTTACTATTTATATAGATGATAATAATAATATATTTAATGAATATATATAATACATATTATATAATAATTAATTTTTCATGGTGAATTATTATTTACCTTTATTTCCTTCCATCCATCAAAAAGTGAAAATAATGTTCGTGCGTATGTATGACCTACCATCTCCATAAACAATGTAATTAATTTTTCTATATTTAACTTTCATTTATGATTATAATATGTATATAATGAATATATATGATATTTATATCATTATTATAGTTCTATATATGATTTAACCATGATCAAAGTTTAAGTACCAGAGCTTCCAGACTGAAACTTACATGAAAAACAAGTCTCTTAACACTCAGAAACAACAATTTCAATATGGAATTATTAATAAATTGGAATTAAAATATTATAAGTGAATCGTATATAATATTATAATTATGAAAATTATTATGGTATAGAATTATAATAAATTTAAATTTATTATACAAGAGGTTAAAAACACTTACGAAACAAGTTAGACATGAGGTAAGGGTTTCTTATCTCACTTTTGTTTTCATGAGAATATTTCATATTCCCCACTTGTTTCTTTAATTTGGTGTATATACTGACCATTTTATATTATATATCATTATTAAATTTATATTCATGGTATTTAATGTTTCATTTTAATTTATTTCTTTCATGGGGGTTTTGATTCAAAAGTTACTAAAGCGGTAAGTGTTTATTTCACAATCTCATAATTATTCAAGATTGTTTATGTTTAAGTATCCAATTTGATGAATATTTGATATTTATATATTAAAACAAATTTATTTTATTATAATCCAGTTATTAATATATATTACAAGTTTTAATTTCATTTTACTCATTTTAAGTACTCAAAATAATGAAATAATGTTTTTAAGAAAAACTGAATTTATTTTCTTTTCGGTTGGGAATATTTTTATTCCATGTCCATAATTTCATTAAAATATTTTAAATAATGTTTTTAATATTATAAAATGATTTATTAAAGTCATTTTACTAATGTTTTATGTTTTATGAAAAGTTTTTAAAGGAATATTCTTGTCGTTTTTCAAACATAGCACCTTTTATCGAAGGTGTGAATAGAATATTTGTTTTAACATATATGGAATGATTGAAAATTAATACCTTCATAACCACTAAATGTTTTAAGTGCCCATTATATGTTACTATGGTTCTTTTAAAACAAAATTTTTTCTATAATATTTTATAAATTTTTATATTTTACATAAGTGATTTCAAAATGAAAAGGGATTTATCCTCAATATATATTCTAGTGATATTTTAAAATTATTTTCATCTATTTTAACATCATTTGATAAATATTTTGATTTAATAAGGATATAATATAATGATACCATCCAAAATATTTATTTGGATGGTTTATATCTATTTTCATTTGGAAAATTATTGATATTTCATATGCTAGTTCTAACAATATAGATTGTTATTTGTTATTAAGGCATATTGATTAATTTGAATTGATTATTCATATGATGAATGAATTATACTTATTAAGTGTTGGGAGGTGAAGAGTCCAGGTTCAGATGCATCACTAAGAGAGGAGGAGTGAATCAGTGATGTACTTTTAAAATTTATTCTTTTTAAATTAACCCATGTTACTAGTTAAGATATTGAACCCTTTTTATTTATTGTCTCACTTCTCCTATATTCCAACAAATAAAAAAACTGAAAAAGAACACACAGGTTTTTACAAGGTTATCCCCTGATGTGGGAGACTATGTCCTTACTATGTTTGGGATAATAGGAGATAAATATTATTCACTAGTAATAAGAAATGTGATTATAAGTACAGACAATCTCCCAAAAATACTGAATAACAAACTCTCATAATGCCTGATCACAACTGATTACTATGGAGCATCTCTCAATGAGATCTTTAGAATGGAATCCCACTAGTGTTCTTGAAAATGGCTCCCTATAGTTGATCTATATCCCTAAAATATCCTATTATTTATACTGTCATCCCTCCAATTATTCAATAAATACCTCTTGTGAATAGGTATTCAACTTCCATTGACTTTTGATGCAGTGATCTGTTGGCCATATTTTCCTTCAAGTCCACCCAGTATAATCTTATGATTAAATTCCATCCTTTTTGACAACACTTGTCACTGTTTTATCATTGTTCTTATATCATACATTCATATTTCATGAAAATTGCTAAACTAATTTTTCAAATGGTTCCACTTGGATGAGATTACACATGTATTCTCAAATACTAAATCATCCACACATGTTTCCACACATGAAACACCTTCTTCTTAGTACATAAACTTTCTGTTTCTTAATGGAAATATGTAAGAAAACACACACATACTGTCTCCTAAAATTATTTCCATCAAAAAAGAATACACACACATTTCATGTATTCTAAGCATAGATAACAAGCATATTCATATACACTATACCTTTCTTATGCCTCATGCACACAACTCTTTCACATAATATTCACACTGCCTTTGTGAAAGTGTGCTACCTTCACTCACACAAACTTTCCACACATACTGATTCTCAATCCTTACAAACACAAGCCCAAATGAGTGTTAAATCATAATGTGTGTAACACATATTATTCAAACACACATTTTATCTATTCAATGTATGCGACATTTATACTTTCTTCATGAAAGAAATATATTAACACTATCAAAGCCTGCATAGGTTATATATTTCTTCACACAATACAAGGTAGAAACACATTGCGTACTAACCTAATTTCTCTATAGAAACTAATTTAATCATGAAGCTAGTGTGCAAATCTCAAGTTTAACACTCACTAGTTCTAATCTTCTTTGCACAAAAAGAAGCAGTGTGTGACTTACTTATGAGAAATAGATGTTCAAACTAGCTTTGTTTAACTAGAAAAAAGTTTCTAAAAAAGATATATGCTCAAGGGTGAAGGCCTCAGTATATATAGGCAATAGAAGCATCGAATAAACTCAATTATTCCTGACAACAGAATCATCATCATCAGAAAATAAATCTTCTACACACAGTAAAGCATCAGTTTGTTCATCATTATATTATAAAAATGAAATTGAATTATGATTTCAATAATGTTCAATTAATTAGATTTATAAAAAGGTGATTGCAGTTCTCGACTCAAACTTCTATAATCATAATAATGGAGATCTTAGTGAACAACATTCCTTTGACAACTTGCTGGGGAAGACGACATTGCTAAATATCGATGTCGCGACAAAGTCAATCAGAAGAATTAGAAAAATAGATTAATAAGATCATATGGTGGTTGATATTTCAGCTCTATAGTAATGCATCCCACATTTAAACTCTGGATATTTTGATACTCCTTTATAATATAGGTTATGAGGGTAGTAGTCTAGAATTGGTTACTAGTCCGTTACTCCTCTTGCTCACACCACCCTATGAGCTCCTCTGCCACTATGCCAACCCACATGGTGGATCCATGATACCTATATATCCTCATGTGTGTGTCCTTATCCATCCACCATACCTCCTTTTGGCTTGGCTTGGTCTTGCTCCCTTAGTTGTGGTTAAACCTCTGGGGTCCCACATAAGGCAAATGTTGAGTTGGCTAGGGTCAACTAGTGTGTGTGTTGGATAATATTTTATTAGGATTATATAAAATAATATATTCCAAGAATAAATCCAATACATCATACAAAGGTTCTCAAAACATTCCTTAAATATTCAACCATATAATGATCAAATAATAAAACATGAAAAATAGTCTCCTCTTTACTGTATTTCCTCAATTTACTAATTGATAATCAGTGTCTCATAGTCTTCTAAAAATGTGGTAAATAATGTGCATTCTTCTAATATGCTTGTAACATGTTTTATTCAATAAGAAAATCTCTAAAAACATCACATTAAATATTGCTTCATCTGAATAAACTATTTTAATAAAAACATATTTTCCAACTTACATATAATCCTTAAGAAAAATTCAATGGAAGAATATTATACTTCAATCACTATAATACTATAAAATTGAATTCTAAGAATGAAAACACATTGAAACAAATTAAAACACAATTATTATTTTATTCAAATTGGGTTATTCAATCCCCTCTTTGGATTTTTTGTTAATACCCATTTCACTTCCAAAGTCAATGTTTTCTTCTCCCCCTTAATTTAAAATAAAACCAAAGATAAAATTGGGGAATGTTTCTCACCTCATTTTTTAAAACACGAACATATCAATTATATGAAAATTCCATGATCAATTCAAAGAGAGAAATAGTATCACATAGTTTTCTTAGAAGAGTCTCTTTATTTAATCAACTCTAAGTCTACGTGGGCTAACCCAGTGTATAAAACAAGATAGATATAATGAGGATTTTCTAAGCCATTCATGTATGAAAAATCATGCTATAAATATCTAAAGTCTCATTCAAGGGAATAAAAACAATCATATTTATCAATGAAATGTTAAATCTTGAACATACTTCAACAAACACATCAGAAAGTTCAAGTTCAATGGATAAAACCCCCCCTATGTTTTATTTTTTCATCAATCAGCCACACCCCCTTAATTGATAAGATAATACAATTAAGAATAAGGGATGATAGTTTTATTAGAATACATTAACCTTTAATTTTTTAAACTATCCAAAATTTTCATGTTCATTCTCAAGATTTATCCCCCTTAAGGGATTAACACTTTTATTCCATTTCATGAAAGTCAGTAGACTCCATGAAGAACAATCTCATTAATATTTCCAGAAGTGATAACCTCAAACATCTCCTCCATTTTCTACATTTTTAGTTCAAAACACACAAAAATTAAGGTATAAGGAGGGAAATCTTGGTTTCTTAAAAACAAAATTCAGATCTAGAGTTTCCTCTCAATATGAAACTTTATTTTCTTAAAATTTCAACATGGGAATATTTCTTTAAACTCTTCTTTTTGTTTTTAGTCTCATTGATTTGACTTATATTTATCTTCCCTTCTTCTTCTTTATGTTGGAAAAATTTTCCAACCACATTTTTTGATACCATTTTATTTTTTTATATTTAGAATGTTTCTCATATTCCTCTACTTTTTTAAATATTTTAAAATGATGTTTCCAAACAATAAGAAAACCTTTCTTAATATTCTCATTATTCAAAAAAATTTCATTCTCACAAGAATTTTTTTAAATAAAATAGTCAGAGATATTTTCTTTTATTTGATATTTATTTTCTTTAACAGCCTATAGTAACTGTCTTGGAAGTTTTTTCATGAAAGATTTAGCACAATGACCTTGTTTGTCACATCTTTTAAAAATTTACTTTAGAAAATCTAGATTATTCAGAGTAAACAAACTTATTGATTTTTCAACAAAAAACATATTTATTCTAATATTTTTCCTTATTCTACCAAAAATACTACTTTTATTTTCAGAATTGATTCCACTTGATATATTCTAATTCTAGGGAGTGACATATTATTCCAAAATTTATAGGCTTTGTACCCAGATTTACCACAACACCATTAGTATCCTCTAAAACGTAGTCTTCCATAATCTTAAAATTTTATTAGTAATAAAATACTTACTATTTGGAAACACTCTCTCAATTATTTTCCCTTAGTCTTGGAGAAAATTATTTTCCCAAATTACTTAAGTCCTTGATATCATAATTATTCTATATTAATCTTGATTTTGTGTTAGAACCTAAACTACTAAATGTAATAGATTTAGTATCATTGATAAAATCAGAAATAATATGTACCTTTTTCTTTGGATTGGTCTTCACTATAGCTTTTAATGGTTCATATTGAACATAAGATACTTTTTCAAAATTATCTTTCATCATTTTCAAGGTGTTTTATGCTTTAAGACACCTAGACTATGTCTCACCCATTTCTTCTTTTTTTTTGATCCAGTTTTCATTAAGATATTTCAACAATTTATCCTTCTCTGTAATTTTCACCTTAGAGGTATTGATCTCTTCAATAAGACCATTATCTTTATTCTTTTAATTTATTTTCTCTTTCTACAGTAGTTTGATTCTTTTCTTGAGTGGAGTGTTTTGATCAAGACATGAAACAATTTTAGATCTCAGCATATACTCATGATAGATCTCTTCTTCTTTCTCATCATTGCTTGAAGAATAAAATTTCCCCTTAACTTGTTCTATGAGGGTTTTATAATTTTTAGTTGAACCTTTATCTTCTAATTATATCCGTGCTAAAGAGTCTTCATCTACTCTCATACTCATAAATTGTTTCTTGTACTTTATTGATAACCTTTTCTTATTTCCGTTTTCACCCTTTCTATCCTTTTCTATTCTTCTTTTAATGTAGTATTCTTCTTCACTATCACTCTCAAAATCATCAGAATCTTTCTTTAGACAATCAATTGAAAAATGTACAATTTTACCACAATTAAAGAACTTTAAAGGAAGAACGCATTTAAATTTTCCTCTTCCTCTTATAACATTTTTAGAAATAAAGTCCATGAATCTTTTATAATCAGTATCACTGATCTCATCCATATCAGAATCTGAGAATGTATCATCATTATTTTTCTTCAACTTGAGACTTATCATTGATTTGAAATCCATTTATTCCTTAGATTTATTTTTGAACATATGAGATTTTATCATATCATAATTGAGAAGTTTATTAGGTAATTCATCAAGAGATAAGTCTCCAAATTCTTTCAATGTATAAATATTTGAATCAAATATGTTAGAAAAATTACACATCATTTTTTTGACAATAGATAAATATTCCAAAGTATATCCAAAACCCATGATATGACTTACAATCTCATTCACCCTGGTAAAGTAGTCATCAAAAATATCATCATCATCCATTAAAATATCTTAAAACTTAGCTCTCCATATTTTAAGTTTGGATTCTTTGATCTTCATATTCCCTTCATACATATTATCGAGTTTATCACACATCTCCTTGGATGTTTTTAATCCCATCACTTTAGTGAATAATTTTTCAGATAATGATAAAAAATAACATTTATAGATTTACCATCTACTTCAATATTTCACTTTTAAACATGTTTCATGGGAGAATCTACTCTTAGTAGAACAAAAAAAATTGTTACAACATCGGTAACTTCAAGTCCTTGCAAAAGTAGATATGGAAGTATTAGATTCTTCCATCCATAATAGTTATTTACATGGAATAAAGTAACTCCTATATTATTGAATGAATTTAAACTCTCCATTATTATATCTTCACTAAGTATGGGATCCTTATAGAGGGAACCTCACCCTATGATACCAATTGAAGAGTCCAGGTTCAAATGTATCACTGAAAGGGGGAGAGGGTGAATCAGTGATGTGATTTTAAATTTATTATTTTCAAATTAACCTTTGTGACTAGTTAAGATATCGATCCCTCATTATTTAGAGTCTCACTTCTCCCATTTTCAAACAACTAAAAAAAATGAAAAATCACACAAAAGTTTTTACAAGGTTTTACCCTGATATGAGTGACTATGTTCTTACTATGTTTAGGATAATATGAGACATATATTCTACACTAGTAATAATCAATGTGATTATAAGTATAGAAAATATCCTGAAACCCTGATAGAAAAAATACTGTAATGCCAGATTGCAACTGATTACTATAGACCATCTCCCGACATGATATTTAGATTGTTATCCCACCCTTGTTCTTTAAACTAAATCCCACTAGTTGATCTATCTCTCTAAAATATCCTGTTATTTATACCAGCTTCCCACATTTTCTTCAATTAACACCTCTTATGAATAGGTCTTCAACTTTGTTGACTTCTGATACAGTGATCTGTTGGACTTGTTATGCTTTAAGTCCACTCAATATAATCTTATGATTAACTATTGGCCTTGATCACAACACTTTTCACTATTTTCTCAATATAATTAGACTATACATGAATATTTCAAGAAAATAACTACACTGACTTTTCATACGGTTTCAATTGTATGAGATTATGCATGTATTATCAAATAATAATGCATCCACACCTATATCCACACATGGACTACCTTCTTCTTAGTACATAGAATTTCTATTTCTCAACGGAATTATGAAATATCACTCTACCTCATCAATTTATTTCCATCCAAAAGGAACACACACACATTTAATTTATTCAAAGAAAGGATACCAAGCCTATGAATATACATTATAACTTGCTTCTGCATCATGTTCACAACTCCTTTTCATAAGATTCACACAACATTTGTGTAAGTGTGTTGCCTTCAATCACACACACTGTCCACTCACATTGATTCTCAATCCTTATATACAAAAACCTAAATGAGTGTTAGATCATAATTCACACAAAACATACTCTTCAAACACACATTTTATCTATTCAATATATATGACATTTAATCTTTATTCATGTAAGAAATATATTGACACCATCAAATCCTGTATAAGTTCTCTGTTTCTTCATGAAATACAAGGGAGTAACATGTTTCATGCTAACCAAATTGATTCATGAAAACCAATTTCATCGCAACACTATCTGAGTTTGCAAAGAAAAAGTCGAACACTCACTAGTTCTAATATTATTCACACAAATAGAAGTAATTTAGAACATATCTTCCATAAACCATATGTTCACGGTGGATTTTTTTAACTGAAAAAAGAGTCACAAAAAAATATATACTCCTGGGTGAAGGCCTTGATATATATAGGAAATTAAAGAACCGACTCAACTCAATGCTTCATGACTATATAATCATATTAATCATAAAATCAATCTTCTACACACTATAAATCATCATTTTGTTTATCATTATATTATGAAAATGAAATTTCATTATGATTTCAATATTATTGAATTCATCAGAATTATCAAAAGGTGATTGGAGGTTTCAACTCAAGCTTTTGTCATCATAACAATGGAGATCCCGATAAACAACATTCCTTCAATGAATTGCTTGAGAAGATGATGCGGATGAAGATTGATTCCATGGAAAAGTCGATAGGATGACTTAGAAAAATAGATCAAGTGGATCAGATGGTGGGTGATCTTTTATAACTAAAATAACATTTCTCACATTGAAATATTTGCTGTTTCCTGTTGTAATTGCACATTCAAGATAGTTGTATCACTGAGAGGGGGAGGGGGTGAATCAATAATATATTTTTCTTTTATGTTTATATACTTATGAAATAACCTTCAACTCCTATTAAATATATCTTTCCCTACTAAAAAGAATTCAAACACATATTCACATGAAAAAAAATAATTTACAAGGTTTACTACTCAATAAGAGCAGCTACATCCTTGGTATGGTTTGTAAATAGTCCAATACCACACAATCCACTAGAAAAAAATCCTTTTGTGTAGAATACAATGAGTAGGATATGCCCTTACACTCGTGTAGAACTATGATCAATACAACAATGAATGTTCTTCAAGTAGCATGAATTTATATAAGATTTTTTTAAAAAAAAAGTTATGGTTATTCTTGATCAACTTTCACAAATATAATCTTTCAAAACAATTATTCAATTTCTTACCCAAAAGCTGGTATGAACTTCTTGGATATCATAATTATACTTAGTCTGATTTCCTAGTTTAATTTTTCTAATTTTATTGTTCAATATATAAAATATATATCTATTTCAGAATACTACTGAAATTTTTTTGGACTACTTCTTCTTCAGTCCAAAAATCCTAATACAATTTTCTTAATCCAAGGATTCATCTCAATATAATGACCAACTGAATATGATCTTGTCTCTTCTCCTTTTTTTCTTTTGTCATGAAAACTTCTTTAAGAAAACTTAATCCAGAAACTTGTTATATTTATAAATTAGGAACTTCTCTCTCTATATTAATTGTGTTAGGAAAGTAAAAATTACTTTTCCTTTTATAGACTCCCCAAAATTGGTTTGGGCGGGATTCTAAAAATGTTTCCCACTCAACCAAATTTCACGAATCTCTATTTAACTTGAATTCTAGATGCATTTATGACTTCATAAATTCTTTTTAACTCTTCTTGAATCTTATCTAATCTTATAATAACTTTAACTTCATTCTGACTTCTTTAACAAACTTCAATCTGATTCCAATTTTCCATTCTTATTTTTCCAATACGATTTCTTCATTATGATGCTCCATACCAACTAATGTAAAAAAATCAAGAATATTCTTAGAACTTCAAGCCCTAATTTTTGTATCTCCTTCAACCTATTAAATAGAGATTCTAGTCTTAAAAAATGATAGTATGATTCTGATTCTGATTTTTCATTACGATTCAATCAAAAAATATTCTTGATGAGAAATAGTTGACTTCATTGTTGATCGGTATTTGATTTTTATTTTTGAATAGGCTCCAAAAACATTGATTTATTTTATTTATCATCAAACTCAAATATATCTTGAATAAAAAAAATTCTTCCTCTGATGATTATAATGGTATACTGAATCTGATGGATTAGTATCAATAGCTTGAACTTCAGAAACTTTTTTATTTTTTGAATATGATACCAATGAAATTTAATCACTTAAATTATTTATATTTTATGATTACAAAACACATAAAATTATTTCTCTAAAGATTTAAATCTTTTGATTTTTTTCTAATTGAAAACCATCACCTTTGATTTCACACATTATGATTAAGCAAACCTTCCCAACCTTCAAAAAAATCTAAATCTAATGATCTGATACCAGAAAGATTTTACTTCAACAACTTCCATCTTCTAATTTTTTTTCTTGTAAGCATGAAGTACTTCATGAATTTGATTAAATTGAAGATTAAATTTATTATCATCTAACATATAATGAAAAGTATTATAAATTTTTATTCTTCCAGAAACAATTATCTTTCCTTCTGAGCCTAAATACGACCATCCTAAATATCATTGACATAACCTTTTCTTACCCTTTATTTCATCAAGCTTGTATCACAAGTTTTACAACTTACTTATGATTTTTGAGAAATAAAAAATAGTAAATAATCATCAGTTTCAATTTTAATTCATGCTGAATCATATTCTATTCCTCATTATGATCAGAACATCATTCTGGACCCAAGGTGAGTCTGATTATCCTTTCAACCAAAAAACATCTTCCTAACACGATGGAATTTCTAAAGCATTGTGAGTTAATTTTTATAAATATGATGGTCAGTCTGATTTTCATTTAAAAAAAAGTAATTTGATTTCTTTTATTCTTGAACTTCCTTGAAAGCAAAAGAAAATACCTGAATATGATCATCTCCATTATTAGCTTGGTCCTAACAATACCCCCCTTTGTATTTTTTTCAACCAAGATTCATAAATCACTGAAATTTGTAACCTCAAGCAATGGATTAATTATCAAAAATTATAAGCCTATATGAGATAAATTATTTTAGGAAACAAGAATCATTGACTGTAAATCCATGTTGTCTAAAAATAGTGACATATGAAAACCTCCTTAGATTTTATTTACATATTTCTTCACTTCCTTAACTTTTATGGTAACACAAATTTTATTTTCTACTTATTTAAAATTCATGTTAACAAAAGTTTTCTTTTCCTTCAATATCTTCAACAAACAATTAAAATAGTTCACACACTTACATACTGAATTCACAGATTACCCACAACTACCCCTTTATTCATGCTTCCATAAGGATAGATTTATGAAACAATTATCCCCCTAGACAAAAATATCCAAAGGTAATATGTGAGAGGGGAAAAAATAACATACCTAAAACTCGATGAAAAATAGTTTGGATGCCCATGTTCAACCTCAATTTAGAAAAATTTTCCTTCGGTAATGGTTTTGTGAAAATTTATGCAACTTGTTTCGATGTAGGAACATACTCCAGCTTGAATTCATTCTTCTACACATTCTCTTTGATGAAATGATATTTGATATTAATATGTTTTGAATGAAAATGTTGTACCAGATTCCCAGTGAGGTTGATTTCACTTTTTTTATCACAACCCAAGATCAAGGGTAACTTTACTTCAATAAGTAAATATTCTAATTGTGTCTTCATCCACATAAGTTGGGTAGAGGCTTGAGTAGCCGCAACATACTCAGATTCATACATAATATGATTTACTAAATTTCTTTTCTTTATATGAAAACTAACACAAATATTACCTTGAAAGAAAACTCAACCAAATATGGATCTTCTATCATCAACATTTTTTACCCAATCAACATCTAAATACCCAAAAAAAGTCAATACTTTTTGAGCTATTATACTTGATTCCAAAATTTGTTGTTTCTTTGATATATCTGAGAATTATTTTTTCCATCAATTAAATATGATTCTTTAGGATTACTCTGAAATCTTGTACATAATGTGATAACATAAAATTTTTTGGGTCTTGAGGTAGTAAAATATAAAAAACATCCAATAAGCTTCCAAAACTCTTTCTGATCAACTTCATTTCCTTATACATCCTTAATCAACTTGGTTCCCTCTGAAATTGGTGTGGAAAATAGTTTCTAATTTTCCATGCCAAACTTCTTAAGAAGTTACTTAGCATAATTTTATTGAGAAATAAAAATATGTTTTTTATTTTGTAAGATTTTTAACCTAAGAAAATATTTCATTTCTCCTATCATGGACATCTCAAACAACTTTTTAATTTCTTTAGAAAATCTTTCACAATATCTTTCATTATTCCCAAAAATGATAATGTAATCAACATAAACAATTATTATGAGGGAAAATTCATGAATATCATTGATAAAATGATTGCTATAAACTCTTCCTTTCTTGAAACTCATATTACTTAATCAAGTATCCAATTTGTAATACCATTCCCTCAAATATTTTTTTAGCCCATACAAGGCTTTCTTCAAACAAAACACATAAATTTCATATTTCCCAAAAATAAGGCCCCAAGTTTGTTAAATGTAAAATTCATCATTAAGATCCCCATTAAAAAATTATAAATTTATATCCATTTGAATTTTTTTGTAAATTCGTTGTGCAATAATAGAAAGAAAAATTATTATTGTTTCTAATATTTCCACCAGAGAAAAAGCCTCATAAAAATAAACACATTCAATTTGTGAGTAACCTTTTAAAACACATCTTTCTTTGTTCCTGATCACTTCACCTTATTTATTCATCTTGTTCCAGAAAACCAACATTGTACCAATAACATTTTAATTATCTGGATTATGTATGGGTTCTCATGTATCATTATTTTCTATTTGATCCAAATATTAATTCATGGCCTAAACCCATTATGAATGATCAAATGCTTCATTTACACCATTAGGCTCAACTTTTGAATATAAATAAGTATGTGAAATTGTTCTTATTGTTCAAACCATATGATATTGATCACCAATAATATTCTGAGCCTCCACTTTCTTTCTCATCCTGGGATGATATTTTTGAGTTTCTTCCACATCACTTGAAATAGTTTAGTCTGATTCTTCTTCTTGAGTATGATTACCATCATCATTATCCTCATAAGAATTATTAATAAAAAATTTATTATCCTGCTCATCTTCCTTGTCAGCCTGAGATTATTTATCTTCCTCATCCTTTTCAATAAATTTTACATCAACAGAATCAAAAATTATTCTTGTTTATTTATGTTGTAATCCTTATGTATTAATCACGTTTTAATGATCAAAAATCATATTTAGTTTATAAACCACGTCAACTCTATGTAATCTATCTCATATAAAATGTTCAATAGCTTAGTAAAATCTATCCAAAGCTCTTAAGTTCTATACACTCAGTTTGGTTACTATGAACCTTATCTTGATTCACTTTATAATGATTTCTATAAAAAATGATTAAGTTTAATTAATTTTATAAATACTACTGCTTAAGTCTGAGTATAGATATTTTCTTAAGTCATGAGACACCATGAACAAGCAGACACCGTGACCATGAGACACCATGACAAGCAGACACCATGATATTCAAACACCGTGAACAAGATACCGTGACCGCGAGACACTGTAACTGTGAGACATTGTGACCAATCCAGACACCATGTGAAGTAGAAACCATTTACATGACATACTATGACACCATTTCCTAATATATTTTGTTATCTTTCAATTTAATCTCTAACGGTCATATTTAAAGATTTTAATGCAATGACATAATTAATGTTTCTTTGTAGACATGTCATGAGATAGTATGGGGTATGAGGTTCAGAATACATGAAACCTATTAGCCCCAACACATGCACTCCAAGATAAAAGAGTAATGTGGCCTAGAAAAAGAAAGAAGTATCATGATACTAAAGAACAAGCTGGTGGGAATGAGCGTGACAACAAAATACATTTAGAGAATTGGATCATGCAACTTGACTTTTCTAAAGAACACACAAAGCATACTGGAATATCGAGAACACCTTCGCACTATAAAACACCACGAAGAACACAAGCCAAATCTTTCTGACTTCCGAAACTCTATTTTCCATATAAGGACTTGAGTTCTGCATCTAACTCATCTCAGAAGTCCAGAGGTATAAAGACCAACACTCAGAGCACTTTTAAACCTATCTCAATATTACTGCTCTGTTGTGTATCATTTTATTAATTTTCGAGCAGAGTGTGTATCTATATAGAAACACACTCTGTATACTGTATTAAACTAAAGGATACAATATATCATTACTCAAACATTATTTTACTCTTGTGTATACCCACAAATAAGTGTGGAAGAGGTCCTTGTGTGGCCTGGTTGTTTGTACCCATGGAGAACTTTGGAAGAGGTCTCTGTGTGGCCTGGACAGTATTGTGTACTATTGTTAATCCCGATCCAGGGTGTGGATAAAGTTTATTTATATAAAATTATTAGTGGTAGGTGATCACAAAGTGAAGTGGCTTTGGTCTCGGCTTGAGACTGAACCACTTGTTTCATATCCATTGTGCTGCTTAATTTAGTCTTCTCTATTTTACTTCTTTACTGTATAATTCAAAAATCTCTAAATTCACTTTGATAGTTAGTCTTGGAAAGAAGTTATAATTATCTTTCCTTAGTATAATAGCTTCAAAAGTAATATTAATAACTGATATTAAGATTACTGAGAACTAATCAATCTTTTATGAAGTTATTCAAACAGTCAAACTCTTATAACAGTATAACCTCGATTAATTGGGCTGTATTTAATATTTTGGGGAAACATTTTGGAAATAATTTTTAATTAATTTTTTTATAAATACTCAATTCACCCCCTCTTGAGTAATCTACTCCGACCAACATTTGGTATCAGAGGGTGTTTATTAAGACTTTGTTTAACCTACTTCAACTGTGATTGTAGTTGTACATTAAAGATCTATAAATTTCTGTTCATTTTAAATTTATATATCTTTCAAAATATTTCTGTATTATGGATAATAGATTAGAAGGTTCTGCAACCAATATACCACCATTATTTAATATAACCAACTATGCTCAATGGAAAATTAAAATGAAAATGCATTTAGGGTTTTGAAATTTGGTCTTCCATTATAGATGAATATAAGATTCTTACTACTAATAAAATCATATGGGATGAGCCTATAAAAACCGCCTATAATAACAATTACAAAGCTATGAATGATTTATACTACTCTTTACGAGATGGATAATTTAATAGAATTTCTACATGTAAAACTTCCCATGAAATTTGGGATACCATGTCTGTCTCACATGAAGGAATATCTAGTGTAAAAGAAAAGAGACTTAATACTTATACTATTAAATATTATAACTTTAAAATGAAACTTGATGAGAGTATCTCTAACATGTATCTTAGGTTCAATGAGATTTTCAACACAATGATTTCTCTTGTAAGAGAAGTCACTACCAAAGAAAAAATCATGAGAATTCTCAGATGTCTGCATGAAAAATGGAGAGGGACCTCTGTCTCTATTAGAGAATCACGTGACATCAGAAAGCTACCTGTAAAAGAACTCATTGGGAAACTAATGATGTATGAAGTGGAACTGAAAGTCAACAAGGAAGAAGAGGATGGACCAAAGAGTAAATCTATTGAATTCAAGACCACCACCTCTAAGCACAAAGACAAGGGGAAATTGGAAGCTTTTGAAAAAAGTTTTAATAGTGAACAATCATCACCAGACAGTGATGGAAAGATGGCTCAATAATCCAGTAGATTCAAGAAATTTTACAAGAAGAAGAAATTTTTCCGAAAGCCTAAATTCAAGGGAAAATATGACCAAAAAGGAAATTGGATGAAGGTCTGGAAAAGAAGTGACAAGGCTGGTGAGATTGTATGCTATGAATGTAAACTCAAAGAACATATCAAGCCAGACTATCCAAAGCTTAAGTACAAAAAGAGATACGAGGACAAGGACATTAAGTATAAAAAGGACATGAAAGAAACCTGGAGTGATTCTGAAGATAGTTCAAGTGACTCAAAAACATCACATGATGAACAGGAAAAAAAAATCAAATATGTGTTTTATGAAAAAAAAATCTGAGGTAACACTGGACTCTTCTGTACATAATTCATACTATTCTGAAAATGAGAGTGACTATGAAAATATGACTAATTAAGAAATGTTTGAATACTATAACATTATTGAATAAACATGAAATAAACTAAAATAAAAATATAAATCATTGAATAAACAGTATGCTCTTACTATGAATGTTAAATCTAAACTCACAATTGAAAAAGATAAAAATTCTCAACTACTCAAAGAGAACAAGGAATTAAAAATATCTAATGAGCAATTGAAGAATGACTTGGAAAAGTTTAATAATGGGAAAAATACTCTTACTCAAATTATAGGAAAATAAATTACCCCTAAATACAACACTGGAATTGGATATCAACCTAGAAAAATAAATCTTAGTAGAAAAAATTTTGTTTCCAAATCTAGGACATATAGTTTTACTCCCAGTTCTGGACACAAATCAACTAATTAAATTCATAATACATTTTCTACCATGTCAAGTTCTTCTGTACCAAATAGAGTTTATTTTTCAAATACTTTACTTAATGATTATAGGAAACCTATAATGCATATATGGGTTCCTAAAGCACTTATTACTAATATTACTGGACCCAAACAAGTATGGGTACCAAAATCTATTTTTTGCTTAATATTTTTATAGGAAAGTCGCTTAAAGAGTTCTTGTAAAAGTGTATGGTACTTGGATAGTGGATGTTCAAGACACATGATAGGAGACTACTCATGCTTCAAGAATATAATAAAAATAGGTGGAGTACATGTCACATTTGGTGACAATTCCAAAGGAAAGATCATTGGCCTCGACCAAATTGGTAACTCTAACTCAGTTTTAATTTCTAAAGTACTGTTTGTTGATGGATTAAAATATAATTTTCTTAGTATCTCACAATTATGTGATGATGGATTTCATGTTAGATTTGAAAATGATGCTTGAAATGTCTTTAATTCTAAAGATGAATTAGTGTTTTCTGCTTTAAGAAATGAAAATGTTTACTTTGTTGACTTAGATTCCTTAGCTTCTCAAAATGCTTCATGTTTAAGTGTATTTCATAAAGATTATTGGCTCTGGCATATGATACTAAGAAACTGTAATATTCACTCCCTTAGAAAGCTAAATAGAAAAATCATAGTTAAATACTTACCCAAACTTGAGTTTCCAAATGACAAAGTATTTAATCTCTATCAAAAAGGAAAACAACACAAAATTTCCTTCAAACCAAAGAAAGAAGTGTCAACTTTTCAACCTCTTGAACTAGTTCACATGGATTTATTTGGACCATCTAGAGTTTCTAGTTTAAATGGGAAGCACTATGTTTATATTCTTGTAGATGACTTTTCTAGATATACTTGGACCTTATTTTTGCCTCAAAAAAGTGAAGCCTCCTCTTATTTTACTAAATATGAAAAGTCTATGGAAAATATTAGTGGACTTAGAGTCAAATCCTTAAGAAGTTATCATGGTCGTGAGTTTGAAAATCAAGAGTTTGAATCCTTTTTCTCACAAAATGGTTATAGTCACAATTTTTCTACCCCTAGAACACCTCAACAAAATGGAGTTGTAGAAAGAATAAATAGAACCCTGCAAGAGATTTCTAGAACAATGCTTAGTGAATATGACCTACCTATTTATTTTTGGGCTAAAGCTGTCAATACAGCATGCTACATAATCAATAGAGTGTTGATTAGACCTATTCTTAAGAAGACTCCTTATGAGTTATTGAATAATTGAAAATCCAAGGGTAAATACTTCAAAGTTTTTGGCTAAAAAGTTTATATTCTTAATACCAAGGAAAATCTTGACAAATTTGCATCCAAGAGTGATGAATGTATCTTTTTAGGATATTCTATATCCAGTAAATCATATAGAGTGTTCAATAAAATAACTAAATGTTTGGAAGAATCTGTCCATGTCAAATTTGATGAAACATATCCACATGAGCCTAAAACCATTCTAGAGAACCTCGAGGATGATTTATCGAATCTGAACATTAATCTAAAATCCTCAAACCATTCTATGAAAGAATCTATGAAAAATTCTAGTTCTATAAATTCCTTAGACTCAAGCCATAATGAACCTGAACCTATTGATGAACCTAAAATCACTAGTCCCTATTTTTCTAGAACTGTTGGAACTCTTAAGAACCATCCTTTAGATCCTATTGTAGGAGACCTAGATAAAGGAACACAAACTAGAGATTCTCTTAGAAATCAGGTTGAACATCAAGTCTTCTTGTCACAACTTAAACCTAAAAACATTAATGATGCTATCAATGATTAATTTTGGGTTCTGGCTATGCAAGAAGAACTTAATCAGTTTGACAAGAATAAAGTTTAGAAACTTGTTGAAAGACCTAAGGACACATTCACCATAGCCACTAAATGGGTGTTTAGAAATAAGGTAGATGAGGCTGATAACATATTTATAAATAAGGCTAGATTAGTTGCACAAGGATATAGTCAAGAAGAAGGAATTGACTATGAGGAGAATTTTTCACCAGTTTCTAGACTTGAGGCTATCAAAATCCTTCTTGCTTATGCTGAAAATCTGAATTTCAAACTATATCAAATGGATATTAAGAGTGCATTCTTAAATGGGTATATAGTTGAGGATGTCTTTATAGATAAACCCCCTGGTTTTACAAACCCCCATTTTCCAAATCATATTTTTAAATTATCAAAAGCTTTATATAGTTTAAAATAAACTCCAAGAGCCTGGTATGATCAGTTAAGTACTTTTCTTATTTCCAAAGGTTTTACAAAAGGAATAGCTGATCATACCCTTTTTATAAAACAAATTTCTAATTATGTTTTAGTTTTTCAAATCTATATAGATGACATTATCTTTGGATCCTCAAGAAATTATTTATGTGTTGATTTTTCTAAAATGATGCAAAATGAAATTGAAATGAGTTTAATGGGTGAACTACAATTTTTTCTTGGATTTCAAATCTTTAAAAATAACGATGGTATTATCTTAACTAAAAGTAAATATACTAGAGATATTCTAAAACATTTTGGATTGGATAGTACTAAAATTATTAACACTCCCATGAGTACCACTTGTAAGTTGGATCTTGATGAAGATAGAAAATCTGTTGATCAAACCACTTATAGAGGAATGATTGGATGTTAACTCTACTTAACTACTAGTCGATCTGACATTATGTTTAGTGTGTGTATGTGTTCTTGTTTTTAAGAAAATCCTAAGGAATATCACTTAAATGCTGTAAAGAGAATTTTCAAATACCTCAAGTATACACCCAATCTAGGACTGTTCTATCCTGGAGGACAATCATTTGAATTAGTTAGTTATTATAATTTGGACTTCAGTGGCTGTAAGTTAGATAGAAAAAGCACCTCTAGAACATGTCACTTTTTAGGAAAGTCACTAGTATCATGGTGTAGTAAGAAAAAAAATTCTGTTGCATTATCTACTATTGAAACTAAATACATATCTACTGGTAGCTGTTGTGCACAAATCTTGTGGACGAAACACACATTACTAGATTATGGATATCAATTTAGGAATGTACCTATAAATTGTGACAACAAAAGTGCTATTAGCATCTCAGAAAATCCTGTTTCACATTCTAGGACAAAGCGTATTGATGTAAGACATCACTTTTTGAGAGATCATTATCAAAAGGTGATATCACTTTGGAATTCATTGGTACTGAGTATCAACTTGCTGATATATTTACCAAAACATTAAATTATGAAATAATAGACTACATAATACATGAATTAGGCATGATAAATCTTAAGTAAATGCCTTACTATTTTATATCTTACTATTTCATGTTTATGGTCTCACAGTTAGTATTTCGTGATTACTGTCTGACAGTTACTATCTCACCATAATGCTCATTTACTGTCTCACCATGAAGTTTGTTCACTATCTCACCGTAACGCTCAGTCACTGTCTCACTATAACATTCATTCTCTATCTCATTGTAAAGACCTAATATGGTCTCACCGTAAAGTTTTTTTTTATGATTTTTAGTTATGAATTAAAAACCGTATCGCGGTAATTATTCATTTCACCTTTTTATATTCTCTCATTTTTACTTTTGTGACATTTGGTATTCCTAAATGATAAAATAAATGAAGTATCACTTGTAATTCACTTGAGATTTCTTATATTCACTCAATTTGTAACCCTTCCTCGACCCTTCAACCTTTGTCTCTCTTGAACCTTCGGTGAATGCCTAGGATGAAACGCCCTTCATCATCGACTCTTGAGAAAACTAGCTCAAAGAAGAAGAAAATCGCACCCAAGATAGCACTCGAAGGTCCCCTAAACCCAAATATGGTAAACCAAGTTGTAATACATGAGAAAGAGGTTTTACCCAAATGGATTCTATCAAGTAAGTCTCTGGTTCTGAAATTTTTAAAGGAGAAAGGCTAGTTAGAGTGGTTTTTGAAGGAAGATAGACCTATATACCCTACGTTAGTGGCTTAGTTATATCAATATGTTCAGTTCTCCTGTGATTTTGAAGATGGATATGTTGTGAGAAGCTGGATCAATGGGAAGAAATGCCCATTCTCTTTGAGGTTATGGGATGCATGCCTTAGGATACCTCATGAAGGCATCTGTGAAGATTATCAAAGAGGACCTCCACCTTCTAGTGAATTCTTTGTCTTGGAAGATGCTCTGAAAAGATTGACCAGAAATGGCACCAAGAGAAGATCCATTGCTACTGAACTAGATGTAGAATCAAGGCTTTTGTTTAAGTTTATACAGAACCTGATTAGCCCAATAAAAGGTGATTTTTCTGTACTAAAATATCATGGTGTGTTTCTGATTCATCTTATGAAAAAATGGGAATAAGATCAACCTTTGTAAGTATATCATAAACCATATGTGTGAAATGATCAAAGAAACATCCAAGTAAACATCCCTATTTTACTCTTGGCTTATCTTAGCCATGCTTCATGCTAAAGGTATGGTTGGAATTATGAGGAAGTTATCAAGGATTGTGAGTACTGCCTTTTAAAAGCAACTATCAAGAGGATGAAAATAAATTGGAATCCTTGGAAAAAGGCATGGGTAGAAGACAATGATAGAATTTATGAAAAATTAAATCCTATGGAACATACCTCAAGACCAAGAGATATTTCTAATCCTGGTTTGGAACCAGATGAGGTTGTTGAGTATTCTGAAGAAGAGGAAGAAGAGGCTGCTGTGCCCCCTAGGGAAACTATTTTTGTTGAGGAAAACAGTACTCCTGTCCCTCATGTTGTAAGTGAAAAGGAAGTCCCTGCTTCAAAATAAATTGTTAATCTGGAAGATCAACCTGAGGCTGAAACAGAATCTACTGTCAAAGAAACTAAGAAGAATATTATGGAAGAACCTACAGAAGAAGAATTACTTGCTTTGCAAGAAACTGATATTGAAGAACTCCCAGTGGAACAATCTGTTCCTAAAGTCATTCCTTCAGCTGAGGAAAGGATAGAGCTGGCTAGATAAGAAATGAGAGAGGAACTAAGAGGTGAGTTTATGGAATTAGATCAAGACCCTAAGCTTCTCAGTCCTGAGAAGGATACAACTGTTGAGGGGGAGTAAACCCCAAATCTGGAATCTACTAAAGTACCAAACCTGATTATTTCAAGCCTTGTAGACACTCAGTATAAGTTCCCAAATTCCTATGATGTGGATGACTCTCAGCAAGTTTTAGTAAATGGCCTTGAACTTTCTAATATGTTCCAACTGAAATATATCTCTAATCTTGCTATTGAGAAGGATCCTAACCCTGTATCAGTCCCTATTTCTAAACCTTCATCAGAACAACCATCCTTTATGAGTAAAGATGATCTAATAGAATTTGGTTCTACCCTTTTGTCTGGTGTTGAAAAAGTATTGAATTCCTAACCTGCTCTTGTGACACATCTAAGTGAGGAAGATGCCACATTGTTGTTGGAGAAAGTTATTTGGCAAATACAACCCAAAATTATTCATGAGATTTAGGAAGTCAGAGTTGAAAATAAACTTCTTAGTGATGAAGTAAAGACTCTAAGAGGTATGATTGAATAAATGCAGAGAGAGATGAATTTGAGATCAGAGCTTGCTTATCATCCTGTAGAACCTATTTTTCCTCAAACCCCATCGAATTTTGTCTCTCAGATCCAACCTCATTTAGATTCCTTAGCTTAAAAGGTCACTAAAAGGAACAAAAAGATTTTGGAGGAGATGATAGAGCTAGTTGTTAATCTTAACAAACTCACTGATGAGTGAATGAGGTGTCTTCAAAAGGTGCTAAACCAACTAAAATCTCTAACCACAACTGCCAATGCTTATAAGGCATCTGGGCAATCATCTCAAACTTCCCTAGATGGTGACATACTCAGAAGAGTGGTCAAATAATAACTTCAAACTGTGCTTAGTGGATTCAATAAAGATTATCTAAATGAAGTTATCAAGAATAGTGACAGAGTTCTTGATCTGGTCTAAATCCATTAAAAAATTTCCAATGATGATCAACAAGAAATTTCCAAAAAATTGGATTTATACTTCAACCAAATCTTCTCAAAGATTTAAATGACCAATCAATTTAAATATCTTCTATAAAATTTGAGGATTTCTCCTGTTACTCAAGATTTCAAGACCCAAGTTCAAAATCTCACAGAGTTCACTCATCTATTGGATAAGTTTATAGAAAACAAGGATGACTTTGAGAAAGCTATGTAGTATGGTGGAGAGATAATTAAGGATTTTATCAAGCTTTTGAGGCCCTATCTTCATGTACAGAGTACACCCATTGTTACTCCTACGACTTCCCATCTAAGACCTGGTCTTCCAACATTCACCTATACCCTAGCCTCTAATTCTATGTCTGTCAGTCAAGAACTGGGTCAGATTAGGCCTGTGATCTCTAATCAACAACTGCCTCGCTCTTCTACTACACCTACTCTGGCTCCCTCTATCTTTGAAGGTCTTCCTTTACCTTATCTATCAACTAGCTCACTCCCTTCTTCTACCTCCACTTCGAATCCTATGGTTTCCTCTTCTGCTGCTGTTGCTACTAAGGGCAAAGAGAAGATCATCTAGTGAAATACGGAAAATGTTTAATCTATTTTTATGGGAATCTTGTTTCTTTTTTTTTACATTTTGTAATTCCCCTCTCTTTATCTAATACATTATGCACTTTTCTTGTCTCTTTTCTTTTTTTTCTTCCTGCTACTTTTTGATAATCCCAAAAGGGGGAGAAATATATGAGAAATGTATATATGAGACTTATATGATAAATATATGGGAGATAGAAATCATTCTATATATGTTATACGCTCATTCGAACTATGTTGTTAGAAAAAATATACACTCTAAAGTTACATGATTTGTGATCATCAAAAAGGGGGAGATGTAAATATATGAGACATGTATACATGATACTTATATGAGAAATATATGGGAGATAGAAATCTATCTATATATACTTATATGAGAAATATATGAAATATATAAATCATTCTATATATGTTATATTCTCATTCGAACTATGTTTTTTAGAACAAATATACACTCTAAAGTTACATGATTTGTGATCATCAAAAGGGAGAGATTGTTGGACTCCTCATGTATTAATCATGTTTTAATGATCACAAATCCTATTTAGTTTATAAACCATATTAAATCTATGTAATATATCTCACATCAAATGTTCAGTAGCTTAGTAAAAGATATACAAAGCTATTAAGTGCTATACACTCAGTTTAGTTACTATGCACTTTCTTTTGATTCACTTTATAATGATTTATCTGAAAAATGATTAAGTTTAATTCATTTCGTAAATACTACTGCTTAAGTCTGAATACAGATATTTTCCTAAGTCACGAGACACCGTGAACAAGCAGACACTGTAACCATGAGACACCATGACAAGCAGACACCGTTATATCCAGACACCGTGAACAAGACACTGTGAATGAGACACCGTGAACAACCAGACACCGTGACCATGAGACACCATGACCATGAGACACCATGACCGCAGGACACCGTGACTGCGTGACACCGTGACCAATCCAAACATTGTGTGAAGGAGACACATTTCCATGACATATCGTGACAGTGTTTCCTAATATATTTTACCATCTTTCAATTTAATCTCTAATGGTCATATTTGAAGATTTTAATGCATTTAAATAATTAATGTTTCTTTGTAGACATGTCATTAGACAATATGAGGTACAAGGTGCAGAATACATGCAACCTGTCATCCCCAATACATGCCCTCCAAGATAAAAGAGTAATGTGGCCCAAAAAAAGCAAGAAGTAGCACGATAATAAAGAACAAGCTGGTGGGAATGAGTGTGATAACAGAATACCTTTAGAGAATTTTCTTATGCAACTTGACTCTGATGAAGAACACACGAATCATACTGAAATCTCAAGAATATATTTGCACTTTAAAACACCACGAAGAACACAAGCTGAATATTTCTGACTTGTGAAACTCTGTTTTCCATACGAGGACTTGAGTTCTGCATCTACCTAATCTCAAAAGTCCAGAGCTGCAAAGACCAACACTCAGAGCACATCTAAACTTATCTCAATATTATTGATATGTTTTGTATCATTTTATTAATTTTCAAGCAGACTGTATATCTGTATAGAAACACGCTCTATATCCTACATTAAACAGCAGGATATAAGATATCCTTACTCAAACATTCTTTTACTCTTGTGTATACCCACAGATAAGTGTGGAATAGGTCCTTGTGTGTCCTGGTTGTTTGTAACCATGAAGAACTGTGGAAGAGGTTCCTGTGTGGCCTGGACAGTACTGTGTACTATTGTTAACCCCGATCCGGGGTGTAGATCAAGTTTATTTATATAAACTACTTGGTGGCATGTGATCACCAAGTGAAGTGGATTAGGTCTTGGCTTGAGACTGAACCACTTGTTTCATATCTGTTGTGCTACTTAATTTAGTCTTCTCTATTTTACTGCTTTATTGTATAATTCAGAAATATCTAAATTCACTTTGATAGTTGATGTAACACCCCAGGTAAATAAAGAATATGACATTTTCACATTTATCCATATTTGTGAATAAAATATTAATATTACTTTAAAGGGGATTCTATGCTCGATGGCGTACCCAATACGCAACAATGAGTTTCTTGGGAATTTTACGTTGCACTCAAATAATAAAATAATATTATTTTAAATGGTAGTTAACGCCTAGCCGTTGTAATGGAGGGAATGAATAGAACTAACTAAAAAATGATTATATATGTTTATCAAATATTTTTACTTTTTACAATAAATGTTAGAGGATTAAAAATGTGAATTAATACAATTTTAAGCGTAAACATTCTAATATTCTTTAAAAGGTCGATTAACCACCTTTTGATGACGAACCTCTTTTAAATCCACTTTTTGACAATTTTATGTTTTATATTTGACAAAATAAAATTCTTCTTTAGAATCGGGACATCAAAATTTACTTTGTGTAAATTTTTGGTATTTTTCCGATAAAGTTCATTTTTTTAATGAATAGTGAAAAATGTTGTATTTTAATTCAAAACCTCTTTTTAATATAATTTATTTATATCATTATATTATCTTTTTAATTGGTTTTAAAGTTAAATTAGAATATATTTTTACAATTTAATCCAATATTTGTCTTTGGAATTAATTTCACTTTAAAATTAGACTTAAACTAGTGTCAATCTTTTGATATATATTGTTTCATAAAAACAGGCTATTTGTTCTGACAGTGGGAATTAATTATTAAATTAATTAATGAAACTTATATGTTTTTAATTTTTTAAAATAGTCATCATTTTTGAATTCGGAATATCAAATATATATTAGGGTGAATTTTTGGTATTTTTCTGAAAAACTTCAATTTTTGATGAATAGAGAAACCACTAAGTGGTAGTTTAAAAACTGTTTTTTTCATTTAAATGAAACTTTACCACTTCTGTGGTTTGAATTTCAAAAATCCGACAAACATGGTTGTCATTAGGATGTAAAATGTGGTTCAATGGGATTAAAATAATTTTTTGGTGAATAGTAACTCTTAAGTTTTTAATCGCGATTAGAGGTAATTAGTGTAATTTAAGGTAAATATAATGTTATAATAATATGAAATGACCTTGAAACATGTTCTACCCTTATTGTATGAGTCATGTACGACCAATACAATCCATGGGTCAACTTGGGGACCCCATGAAGCCACTTTGGTTGGAAAATGACATTAATACCTTTTTATTTAAAGTTAAAATTAAAATGTCACAAACATGTGTTGTTTTACCAAAACAATTTTTACATGGGGTTATATAAGTCATATTTTTGACTATAAATATTAATTAGAAATATAAATATTTTTCCTAAATCATTAATTTTTTTTTTATAATTTTTAGATATTAAATAAAATAATTTATTTATGACACCGTGATGATGTAGTGATTACCTCATAAATGAACGATTTAAATAAAATGAGAAGATAAGGTGAAATATAAGTCTTACACTTGTAAAAAACCTATTAGATGGGTGTATTTCAAAACCTTATCACCTTATCCTCGAAATATATCCTTTTGGGACCTTTATAATCTGAAAATAATTTTATAATAAAGTAATATTTTATAAATTTCCAAGAGTACCCCTCCTCTCCTCTTATAAAAGGCCCCCACCTCTACCACATTAAACACACCTCTCAAGCCTTTGTCTCGGACAACCCCTTCCCATTTCATCTCTCCACATCCATATCTTCATCATTGAAGCCTCACTTTTGGCAGAATCCTTTCCAAGGAAGCCTTTGAGCTCAAATCAAAGATAGTTACCCGATTTAAAGGTAATGTCTTCCCTTGTGTTCTTTTGTTTTATTTTGCTTCTCCAAACCCCTAAACTCTATTTATTACTTTTTTTGTAACAAAAACAGTATCTTAAATATACTAGGATGTTTTTATAAGAAGGATTCGAGCTACACTTTCACACACCTCCGTCTAATGGTTAAAGAAAATACTGTTTCTGTGGATGGCGAATTACTGCCTCACGGAACGATGATTGTTCAATATTCTTTTAACACCTTAAAAGGTGGCCAATAAGATGTCACTATATTTATATATGATATATAATATTTTTATGGTTTCCTTAATCTTATGTATTTTTCATTTATGGCATACCTTTATGGTTTCCATTATGGGTAAACGCGATATCTTCATTTTAGGAAGTGCGGACTACCGCCCCCTCAAAATGATTTGATTCGTTAATGCCATATGTGGGACATATAAAGGATGGAATTAATGGTATTACATATGATATCCTACTGGAATTATAATATACCTTTATATCATTATTATTTCATTCCATTGAATACAAAAAGAAAAGGAAATGAAAGTAGCGTTCATGCGTACGTACAACTTACCGTCTCCTTGACGGTACATTTCATTTCTTATCTCCAAATGTTATGTACTATTATAGGTACATATATATAATGGATATATATGTAATATATTACATATAAATTATGTATATAATTCTTTAATTATAATATATATATCTATCATTTTGTTTTAATTCCATTAATATGACAAAAAATGAAAGTAGTGTTCATGCGTACGTACGGCCTACCGTCTCCATGAATGGTGCTTTTAATTTTTTATCTCAAAATGCTATGGAATAGTATAAAATGAATATATACTGGATATATATGATATTTAAAACATCAATACTATTCTGGATATGATGTACCTATAACTACATGGAATTTTTTTTTCCAACAAGTTCACTTTTTACTCATGTACCGAACATCGACAAAAACGTCTGATATGAACTCACTTTATTAACCAATTATTACAAAATTATAATATGTGATATGAACTGAATAATAATATTTAAATGAGGTCCTTAAGAAATTATAAATTGACCAAATTTTATTATTCAGGATATTAAAGAACGATCGAGTCATGTCGGACACGAGGTAAAGGATCCTACCTCTCTCTTTCTTTTTAAGTACTCTCTTTTATGTCGTTTATTTTAAGACCATCTTTCTTAGTTGAGGGATGTTATTTTATATTTCTATTACTGTACTTTCTATGTTCATATGATGATAGAACCTATTTAATTTCATCAATCCATTTTTTTTGGAAGTTTTAAGTGGTGCCGTTAGGCTGCCGAGCTTTCGTAAGGGGTTTTTAATCTCACTTTTATTCCCGTGAGATTTATGCTACATTTTCCACCATTTCCTTTGAGTGGTATATGTATTTCCCATTATTTTAATTTTTGTGTAATATAATTTTGTTTATGAGTATTTACATCAATGTTGTATTGTCCTTCTTTCATGGTGTGTATGTTTCGAAAGATACCCAAGTCTGTAAGGGAACCTTTCACCCTCCTCTTTTTAAAAGACCTTTTTGTTGGGTCTTTTAATTTACATATTGTTATGTTGGGATATGTTCTTCTATATCTTTATTGATGTAAATTTTATGTCCAAGTTATGAGATACCCTTTTTATCTCTCATCAACTCATTTTCTAAATTTTGAAGTGACGCCGTTAGACTGTCAAATTTTTGCAAGGGAACATCTTAACCCAATTTTGATTCTTTAGAATAAACTTGCACTCCTTGAATATGTCATTATATGAATATGTGTGAATAACCTATGATTTTTTTACACTTAATATCCACTTATATTTGGTGTATTCATTTGTCACACATAATTATGTAATTGATTTATCCTTAATCCAAGGACACCGTCTTTATATGGGACTTCGTCTCAATCTTCTTTCATTGAGGCATATTTTGTTTTATACACAACCTTATTTTATATGGTGTATAAAATCCTTTGACTTTTACATTTATCCAAAAGGAATCTTTTTATATGAATCGTTTTACTAAACGACAAAAGGAAATGTTTTTGTCGTACGTATGCGACCACAACAACTTCTCCACCGCTGTGACCATTATTTGAGTTTCGGCTTCCTCTACAAGCCATACCTTTTTTTAAATGAAAAATAAATACCATGTTTTACTTTTCTTTTATTTTGGTATTGAAAATGGTTTTCATAATGCTTTTATATCAATGTGTTGTATTGATATCTTGTGATTGAAAAGTTTTATGTGATACGATTATGTTATGGTTCTTGGGAATTATTATGAAGACGGGTGGTTCCGTGATAAACTAAGGGCGGGTGAGCCCGATATAGCTCTCCAATGCATTGGGTAACGCGAAGGAGTTAAATGTTAAGGTTTCTCAAAAGAGATTTAGGGAATATACTGTGATGGGTATTCCAAACTTAACCAAGAGGGTTACTCCCTACGTAAGAATGTTATGAATGCCTCAAGTTACCTTTATGCCTTATGATTTCTATGATTTATTCATGATTTGATGATGTATGTTAAAATGCTTATGTTTTATGAGTAAGTCATGATTTCATACATAAACTAATGTTTTCTTTTCGTACTATTATATCCCTTACTGAGCTTTTTATGCTCATCCCAAGTTTTTGAAATGTTTTTCACAGGTCAAGGGAAATGTGCATGATATGATGATAGTGTCAAGGAAGTGTCAAGAAAGAATCCATGTTTTATTTTAAATATGTTTCCATTGATGAAAAAAAAAAACAAATACTATCTTTTATGTAACCACTTTATTTAAATGTGGAATGTAATTCATGATTTATGATCTAATTCTCTAAAACCATAAACCAGAAAATATCCTTAATGTGAATTATTCATTTAATTCAATATTAAGTAAGGTTTAAGGCCGGGGCCTTATAGTTGGTATCAGAGGTCGGTTTAGATAACTTTAGAGGTTAGGGTATTCTCTAAGCATAAGTGACATTACCATAATGGTTAGGATTTCAGGAAGAGTCCTAGTTTTAGATAAAGTGAATGTGTAAGTATATATTAGTGTTTATCTTACTCATTAGTACATGATGGTTTTGTTGATATAATCACACTGAAATTTCTGTTTTTAGTGAATGGATGGATCTAACAGGCACCAAAGTGACAACAGGTTTGAAGGAAACTGTGGTGGTTCTCTGATTAAGAGACTGGATGAAATGGGGGATTCAATGAGGAAACTCGTGGTTGTTCTAAACCAACTATCAAGGAGTCATGATCAACCACTTGAACCTTGGAATGTTCTGTAATGAATCATGTATGAGATGACCAATCGATGTGGAATTTTAGGTAATAATTATAAAGGTAATCATTAGAGTTTATATGATCCTTACCTTTGAGGTAATCATGGGTTATTATATGTTATGATGGAAAATGAAAGGCATGAGATAAACTTGAGGTTAAAATATGTTATGATTATTTTTGAAGATTTTATCTCATTTTGGGGAATGTTTTATGAATTATATAGTTTTGGAAAAAGGACAACACGCAGACCGTGTGACAACCCATCGCGTCGGACAAAGCTGCAGGAATCGAACCCACAACCAAAGTGTGACTGGTATTTATCGCCTACCACTGGACTATGTGAAGTCCCTGGTTAGTATGAATTATTATTTTTAGTTAGATGATTTTATGAATTAAGAGTAAGTTGATTTTGGGTTATCTATGGAAATTATTAACCTATCATGGAGGATATGTGATTAGATTAATTACTTTTCAATATGAGACTTTTAGAGCAACTGAAGTTATTTGGAGATAAGTGTTAATTTTTACCTTGGAAGACCACGCGACTAAATCCTTCAAATATTTGGGTTTCAATCTTAGTTTGGTTTAATTTGAAGAATTTTATGGACAAATTGTTTATCGAATAGTCTTCGTTGAACTTTGGGTTTTTTTGGACAAATTTTGGAGATTAAGAATAGATTTTCTTTTTATAAAGGATTATACTTTTGTGGATTATCTGATCTCATACTAACAATTTTGGTTTTGGTTTTTGTCTAAAGACATGGGAAATATATAGTTCTCTTTTGTGGATTAGGTGATTCTCAAGAAGTTGATTATAGTACTCTTAATGCAAACAAGTCTTCCTAAATACTCATCTTTTGGAGAAAATATGAGTTTGATTAAGGAATCTAGTAAAAGTTGAAAGTCTACGTGACAAGTAAGTATGTTTCATTAAGATTTAGTTAAGCTCAAAAATAAATTCCTCAATGAAGAGTAACATAAAACAAAAATGTTGTCTGTTAACTTTTCCTACTGGGGAATCGAATACTGTTTAACCCATCACAAGTTTGTGATTTTCTTATGGTTAACTTTCTCCTAGACATGTTTACTATCACTCTCCCTCAGAACATGACCTTTTTTTCCCTCCATATCCATGTTTTCCTATATGGAATCCTAGTATGGGTTAACTCGGGTGACCTTTGTACTTATATTTCTTTATTTTAAAGTGATTGTTTTACTGACTCTTGTTCCGATGTGGGATTTTCAATGAAGTTTCCAAGCCCAATTTTAAAATTGTGAGGACGAAATTACCAAAAGGGGGGAAGGATGTAACACCCCAGGTAAATAAAGAATATGACATTTTTACATTTATCCATAATTGTGAATAAAATATTAATATTACTTTAAAGGGGACGCTATGCTCGATGGCATACCCAATACGCAACAACGAGTTTCTTGAGAATCTTACGTTGCACTCTAATAATAAAATAATATTATTTTAAATGGTAGTTAATGCCTAGCTATTGTAATGGCGGGAATGAACATAACTAACTACAAAATGGTTATATATGTTTGTCAAATATTTTTACTTTTTACAATAAATGTTAGAGGATTAAAAATGCGAATGAATCCAATTTTAAGCGTAAACATTCTAATATTCTTTAAAAGGTCGATTAACCGCCTTTTGATGGCGAACCTCTTTTAAATCCACTTTTTGAAAATTTTATGTGTTATATTTGAAAAAATAAAATTCTTCTTTAGAATCGGGACATCAAAATTTACTTTGTGTAAATTTTTGGTATTTTTCCGATAAATTTCATTTTTTTAATGAATAGTGAAAAATGTTGTATTTTAATTCAAAACCTCTTTTTAATCTAATTTATTTATATGATGAGATTATATTTTGAATTGGTTTTAAAGTAAAATTATAATAAATTTTTACCATTTAATCCAATAGTTGTCTTTGGAATTAATTTCACTTTGAAATTGGACTTTAACTAGTGTCAATCTTTTGATATATATTGTTTCATAAAAACACGCTATTTGTTCTGACAGAGGGAATTAATTATTAAATTAATTAATTTAACTTATATGTTTTGAAGTTTTTAAAATAGACATCATTTTTGAATACGGAATATCAAATATATCTTTGGGTGAATTTTTGGTATTTTTCTGAAAAACTTCAATTTTTGATGAATAGTGAAACCACTAAGTGGTAGTTTAAAAACTGTTTTTTTTCGTTTAAATGATACTTTACCACTTCTGTGGTTTGAATTTCAAAAATCCGACATACATGGTTGTAATTAGGATGTAAAATGTGGTTCAATGGGATTAAAATATTTTTTTGGTGAATAGTAACTCTTAAGTTTTTAATCGCGATTAGAGGTAATTAGTGTAATTTAAGGTAAAGATAATGTTATAATATTATTAAATGACCTTGACACATGTTCTACCCTTATTTGATGAGTCATGGACGACCAATACAATCCATGGGTCAACTTGGGGACCCCATGGAGCCACTTTGTTTTGAAAATGAAATTAATACCTTTTTATTTAAAGTTAAAATTAAAATGTCACAAACATGTGTTGTTTTACCAAAACAATTTTTACATGGGGTTATATAAGTCATATTTTTGACTATAAATATTCATTAGAAATCTAAAAAGTTTTCATACATCATGATATTTTTTTTATAATTTTTAGACATTAAATAAATTAATTTATTTATGACACCGTGATGATGGAGTGATTACCTCATAAATGAACTATTTAAGTAAAATGAGATGATAGGGTGAAATCTAAGTCTTAAACTTGTAACAAACCTATTTTATGGGTGGATTTAGAAATCTTATCACCTTATCCTCAAAATATATCCTTTTGGGACCTTTATAATCCGAAAATCATTTTATAATAAAGTAATATTTTATAACTTTCCAAGAGTGCCCCTCCTCTCCTCATATAAAAGGCCCCCACCTCTACCACCCTACACACACCTCTCAAGCATTTTTCTCGGCCAACCCCTGACCATTTAATCTCTACACATCCCTCTCTTCATCATTGAAACCTAACTTTTGGCAGAATCCTTTCCAAGGAATCCTTTGAGCTCAAATCAAAGAGAGTTACCCGATTTAAAGATAATGTCTTCCCTTGTGTTCTTTTGTTTTATTTTGCTTCTCCAAACCCATAAACTCTTTTTATTACTTTTTTTTGTAAAAACACCAGTATATTAAATATAATAGGATGTTGTTATAAGAAGGATTCGAACTACACTTTCACACACCTCCGTCTAATGGTTAAAGGAAATACTGTTTATGTGAATGGCGAATTACTGCCTCACGAAATGATGATTGTTCAATATTCTTTTAACACCTTAAAAGGTGGCCATTAAGATGTCACTATATTTATATATGATATATAATATGTTTATTTTTTCCTTAAGATTCTTTATTTTTCATTTATGGCATACCTTTATGGTTTCCATTATGGGTAAACACGATATCTTCATTTTAGGAAGTGCAGACTACCGCCCCCTTAAAGTGATTTGATTTGTTAATGCCATATGTGGGATGTATAAAGGATGGAATTAATCGTATTACATATGATATCATACTGGAATTATAATATACCTTTATATCATTATTATTTCATTCCATTGAATACAAAAAGAAAATTAAATGAAAGTAGCGTTCATGCGTACGTACGGCTTACCGTCTCCATGAACGGTACATTTCATTTCTTATCTCCAAATGTTATGTACTATTATAGGTACATATATATAATGGATATATATGTAATATATTACATCTAAATGATGGATATAATTCTGGAATTATAATATATATATATATCTCATTTTGTTTTAATTCCATTAATATGACAAAAAATGAAAGTAGCATTCATGCGTACGTACGGCCTACCGTCTCCATGAACGGTGCATTTAATTTTTTATCTCCAAATTCTATGTAATAGTATAAAATTAATATATACTAGATATATATGATATTTAAAACATAAATATTATTCTGGATATGATATACCTATAACTACATGGAAAATTATTTTCCAGCAAGTTCAATTTTTACTCATGTATCGAACATTGACAAAAACTTATGATATGAACTCACTTTATTAACCAATTATTATAACATTATAATATGTGATATAAACCGAATAATAATCTATAAAGGAGGTCCTTAAGAAATTATAAATTTACCAAATTTTATTATTCAGGAGATTAAAGAACGATCGATTCATGTCGGACATGAGGTAAGGAATCCTACCTCTCTCTTTCTTTTTAAGTACTCTCTTTTATGTCGTTTCTTTTAAGCTCCTCTTTCTTAGTTGAGGGATGTTATTTTATATTAATATTACTGTAATTTATATTTTAATATGATGATAGACCCTATTTTATTTCATCAATCCATTTTTTTGGTAGTTTTAAGTGGTGGTGTTAGGCTGCCGAGCTTTCGTAAGGGGTTTTTCATCTCACTTTTATTACCGTGAGATTTATGCTACATTTTCCACCATTTCCTTTGAGTGGTATATGTACTTCCCATTATTTTACTTTTTGTGTAATATACTTTTGTTTATGAGTATTTACATCAATGTTTTATTTTCCTTCTTTCATGGGGTGTATGTTTCGAAAGATACCAAAGTCGGTAAAGGAACCTTTCACCCTCCTCTTTTTAAAAGACTTCTTTTGTTGGGTCTTTTAATTTACATATTGTTATGTTGGGATATGTTCTTATATATCCTTATTGATGTAAATTTTATGTCCAAGTTATGAGATACCCTTTTTATCTCTCATCAACTCATTTTCTGAATTTTGAAGTGACGCCGTTAGGCTATCTAATTTTTGCAAGGTAACTTCTTAACCCAATTTTGATTCTTTGGGATAAACTTGCACTCCTTGAATATGTCATTCTATGAATATGTGTGAATAACCTATGATTGTTTTACACTTAATATCCACTTATATTTGGTGTATTCATTTGTCACACATAATTATTTAATTGATTTATCCTTAATCCAAGGATACCGTCTTTATATGGGACTTCGTCTTAATATACTTTCATTGAGGCATATTTTGTTTTATACACAACCTTATTTTATACGGTGTATAAACCCCTTTGACTTTTACGTTTATCCAAAAGGAATCTTTTTTATACGAAGTGTTTCACTAAACTAAAAAAGGGAATGTTTTTGTCGTACGTATGCAGCGACAACAACTTCTCCGCCGCCGTGACCATTATTTGAGTTTCAGCTTCCTCTACAAGCCATACCTTTTTTTAAGTGAAAAATAAATACCATGTTTTACTTTTCTTTTATTTTGGTATTGAAAATGGTTTTCATAATGTTTTTATATCAATGTGTTGTATTGATATCTTATGATTGAAAAGTTGAAATGTTATGTTTCCTTTATGCATGTTTTATGTGATACGATTATGTTATGGTTATTGGGAATTATTATGAAGATGGGTGGTTCCGTGATAAACTAAGGGTGGGTGAGCCCGATATAGCTCTCCAATGCATTGGGTAACGCCAAGGAGTTAAACGTTAAGGTTTCTCTGAAGAGATTTAGGGAATATACTGTGATGGGTATTCCAAACGTAACCAAGAGGGTTACTCCCTACGTAAGAATGTTATGAATGCCTCAAGTTACCTTTATGACTTATTATTTCTATGATTTATTAATGATTTGATGAGTTATGTTAAAATTCTTATGTTTTATGAGTAAAGTATGATTTCATACATGGGATAATGTTTTCTTTTCGTACTTTTATATCCCTTACTGAGCTTTTTATGCTCATCCCAAGTTTTTGAAATGTTTTTCACAGGTCAAGGGAAAGGTGCATGATATGATGATAGTGTCAAGGAAGTGTCAAGAAAGAATCCATGTTTTATTTTAAATATGTTTCCGTTGATGGGAAAAAATGAATACTATCTTTTATGTAACCACTTTGTTTAAATGTGGAATGTAATTCATGATTTATGATCTAATTCTCTAAAACTCTAAACCTGAAAAGATCCTCAATGTGAATTATTCATTTAATTCAATATTAAGTAAGGTTTAAGGCCGGGGCCTTATAGTTAATCTTGGAAAGAAGTTATAATTGTCTTGCCTTAGTATAATAGCTTCAAAAGTAATATTAATAACTGATATTAAGATTACTGAGAACTAATCAATCTTCTAAGAATTTATTCAAACAGTCAAACTCTTATAACAATATAACCTTGATTAACTGGGCTGTATTTAATCTTTTGGGGAAACATTTTATAAATACTTTTTAATCATAAATTTTTATAGATACTCAATTCAAACCCCTCTTGAGTAATCTACTCCAACCAACACTTTATTAAAACATATGTATCCTATTATTTCTGGAGTATAACTAAGAAAAATTCAATCTTCACCTATCTATTCAAACTTTACAAGATTTCCACCTTTCTTTTTTATGAGACATAGACTCCCAAAAACTTTTAAGTGTTTTAATCTTAGAGTTTTTCCATAAAATATTTCATATGGAGTCATATCTAAACTTTTCCTATAGAAACATTGGTTTTGAATATATATAGAAGTACTTATGGATTGCCTCTAATAGTAATGAGAGAGACCATGTTCAAGTAACATAGTTCTCCCCATTTCCACCAAACTTCTATTCTTCCTTCCAGCAACCCCATTTTGTGGAGGAGTATATGGGGAACTAAACTCATGAAAAATTCCATGCTACTCAAAATAAATTTCAAATTATTCATTCTTATACTCATCACCATTATATATTCTTAGCTTCTTAATGCAATACTCACATTCCTTCTCAGCTTTCATCCAGAACTTTTAAACATTTTTAGGGAATCTGACTTATGTTTCATATACATAACACAAGTAATGCGACTAAATTCATCAATCAAAGTGATGAATTACTTATCTATATTAGTTTATTGTTTTCTAATTTTTCTACAGATATCATAATGAATAAGTTCTAGGGGTTTTTTTTAAACAAATCTCAACTTTCTTATGCACTAAATTTTTGATTTTTTCCTTTTTAAAAAATAGTACAACACCAATATCTTTTTCTTGACATATCATGAATGTCACAGACATTGTATTTCTTTTATATATTGCTCATATTTCTTTGAAACATGTTCCCTATCCTTTTATTCCACAACTAATTCTCTTCCATCTTAACCAAGTAACAAGAGTTTGGTATTTTACTCTCTTGAAATGAATTTCCTTTAGTACATTGGCCTCTTGTAACAATATTTACATCTTTACCACCTTTCAAAACAAACCCATATTTTCTAAAAATAACTTTCTTTATTTATAAAAAATTTGTGAAATTATTAGCATGTTTTGTTTCATCCCATCAAAATACAAAGCTTTCTTACATTTCAAATTTTCTTTCCCATTGATGGCTAATCCAATACCTTTGATTCTAAGGGATTCATCATTTCCAAATGTCACTTTTCCTTATTTAAATTCTTTAAAATTCTTCAAAAACTTTAAATCTATAATCATATGATAAGAACACCCACTATTAAGAATCCATGGTCATTCTTCTTTTGTATCTTTCAGAGTGGTTTCTATAATAAGATATTTTTCTTCCCCTTTATCTTTATTTACCTACGACTTCTAAAAATTAAGAAAATTTTGTTGTACTAGTAACAAAAAAAGACATCATTTTTCATGGTTTCTAGGTTATTAACGTCTTTTAAAATTTGTTTCCAGATGTTAGAATCTATTTTCAACTTTTACTCCAACATTCTTAGGTTTCTTTAAAACAACATTCTTAGACTTGTTCAGAACATCCTTTTTCTTCCTTTGAGGTGAATGAATCCCCCTAAAACTTTTTCTTTTATAAATTATGGAATAGTAGTAATATTTTGGGTTTAACCAAAATATATTTTCCATATTTCTGAATCCACCATAATACTAGCAATACCCATAAAAGAAATATTTGCCTCTGAAACTTTCATACTGACTAGAGTTGTGAACATTTTTCTTAGAAACCTCCTCATCTTTCTTATCAAAACCTTATTAAACACAAAACTTTATGTTTTTAAGAAGAATATTCATTTTTATATTTGTTTTCTTTTTATTATTATTAGAACCATAAGTAATATAATCCTCTTAGAAATTACAATGTTTAGTAACATCTAATTTCCCAACTTTGTTGGTCTTGTACATATACATAACTTTATCAGATTTATTCTTTTCAAAAACATTTACAACTTTCTTCTAAACCTTTGAAAGTAAGTTTTGTGGATCCTTCACAGGTTCATCTTTACTAAAACTTTCACCAACTTATGAGATAGAGTTTTTGAAACCTAAATTCCTCTATTAATCTTTATAAAGTTATTATTAGACAAGTTCCGGTTCTTCTTCTTTTGCCTTTATATTTATTTCTTGATATTCATTACTATTATTTTCTTCCTCAATATATTTATTCAAATAATCAATTTCTTTCACCAACATAGATTTCTCATAAGGAAAACATTCTTTATTGTTTGTTGAATAAATTTTATTTTTTAACTTCCTAATTTATTTTTCTTTACTTCCAGTATTTCTTATGAATTATTTAAATTATTATTATAGATGATATTCTAATCAAGTTTATTCTTATTCAAAGTTTATACTACTAAACTATTAATTATTCACTATTACGATAAAAGTATTCTCAACCTTCTTAGTAGAATTTTTGGATTTAGCTTCACTATATTATTCTTCATCATCTTTAGATGATAAACTTCTTCTTTTGGATTTGAAGAACTTTTTATCTTTCCCTTTTGAAAAATACTTATCCTTATCACCCTATTTCTTCCATGATCTTCTCTACCTTCTATCATATTCTTCTTCATCCCAATCTTTATTTATTTAAGGAAAATTATCCATAAAGTGCCCAATAGACCTACATTAAAATAATTTCAAGGGAATTTCACTTTATATTTACCTATAGCTCTTCTCACATTTTTAAAAAATAAGGATAAAATTCATCAATATTTTTACATACCATATTTTTGGAATCATAATCACTGGTTTATTCTTCAATAATAATATTCTTTGACTTCTATTTCTTGGTATCCTTGAAATAAATTTCTCTATAAACTTTGTTTTCTCATATCTTTCTCCCTTATCTTTTAATAAGTAATGAGAGTGATATGAAAATAATCTAGAGATAATTTTTTAGGATATCTATCTTTTAATGAAGATACTTTAGGATCACAATTTTTAGGAAGGATTATAATGATCTTTTAAAAAACTATATAATCTTCTAACTTTTCACCAAGACATATGATCGTTCTAAAAATTTCATTTATCCTAGTAAATAAGTTACAAAAAAATTCATTTTCACCCATATTTCGATCTTTATACTTTATCCTTTAAATTTTAACTTTTCCTTATTCACCTTTCTATTGTATTTGTATATGTTTTTTAACTCATCACATACACCTTTTTTTTATGGAAACACCCTTCACCCTTAAGAATTCACTTTTAGAAAGTTATAAAAGTAAATGATTCTTAGATCTTCCATCATTATCAAGATTCTTCTTATCATAAAATGTAAGAGGAACTTTATCATAAATAGAAGAAAACCATCTATTACAAATTCAAGAAAATCATATCTACGATACATAAGATAAGGAAATATTCTATCCTTCTAGATATGATAGTTATTATCATTAAATAATGGAATACCTTTACTATTGACACAATTCAAATTCTCCATAAATTTATATTATAAAATTCAAAAAAGAATAAATAAATGGAACCTTCATCTCTAATACCAATTTTAATCATCCAGCCAAGATAGTTGTATCACTGATAGGGGGAGGGGGTGAATTAGTGATATATTTTTCTTTTATATTTCCTTAATTATGAAACAAAAATCATCTCCTATTAAATATTTATTTCCATGCTGAAAACAATTCAAACACATATCCATAGGAACAAAAGAATTTACAAGGTTAACTACTCAATAAGAGTAGCTGCCACCTTGGTATGGTTTGGAAATAATCCAATTCCACATAGTCCCCTAGAAAATAATCATTTTGTATATAATACAATGGTTTGGATATTCCCTTACACTCATGTATCACTATGATCAATAAAAAAGTGCATGTGCTTTAAGTATCATGAAACAATATAATAATTTTTTTGTAATAAACATGTTACGGTGATTCTTGATCAAATTTCACAAATATAATATTTTAAAATAATTATTCACTTTCTTACTCAAAAGCTGGTAAGAACTTCCTAGACTATATAATTATACTCAGTCCAATTTTCCTAATTTGATTACTCAATATAGAAAATATATAGCTCTTTTAGAGAACTGCTGAAACAATTCTAGACTACTTATTCTTTATTTTGGAAATCCCAATAGGATTTTACCAATCTGATGATTCAGCTCAATACGACGACCAAATGAATAAAATCTTGTCTCTTACCTTTTTTTTCTTTTGTCTAGAAAAATTCTTCAAGAAAACTCAATATGGAAACTTATTCGCCCTAGAAATTCAGATTTTCTTTCTCTACAGTACTTATGTCAAGAAAGTAAATAGTAATTATCCTTTTTTATTCTCTTAAAAGTGGTTTGGTAAGTATTATAAAAATGTTTCCCTCACAACCATAATTTTACAAATATCTAGTTTTCTTAAATTCAGGATTCATTTATGACTTCATGAACACTTATAAACTGTTATAGAATCTTATCAAATCTTCTAATAACTTCATATTTCTTCTGAATTATTTAACAAAATTCTTTATGATTCCAAATTTCCATTCTAATTTTCCCAATATGATTTATTAATTATGATGCTCTGTACCAACTGATGAAAAAAACAAGTATATTATTCAAACTTCAAGCTCTTCCTTTTGTATATCCTTTAACCTCTTCAAGAAAAATTCTAGACTTAACAAAATAACAGTCTAATTTTGATTCTGATTTGTCATTATGATTAAATCAACAAATAATCTTAATGATAAATGGTTGACTTTATTATTGATCGGTCTCTGATTTTTCTTTTTGAATCAACTCCAACAACTTTGACTTATTTTCTTTATCAATGGTATCAATAATATTCTAAAGAAAAAAATTATACCTCTGATGATTATGATGGTATACCAATATGATGGATTGGTATTAGCAGCTTCAACTTCAGAAACTTCGTTCTATTTTGAATATGATACCAACGAACTTTCAATACTTAACTTATTTTTCTTTTCTGATTATGAAACACATCAAATTATTTATCTTAAGATTTAAATATTTTGGATTTTGGTTTGACTAAAAACCATCACATTCAGTTTATCTTATTATGATCAAGAAAACATTCATATCCTTCAAAAAAATATGAATATGATGATCAGATAACGAAAAGATTTTACTTCAGAAACTTCCTTCTTCCACAAAAGTTTTTTTGTATACATGAATTCCTTGATGACTTTGATTAATTTGAAGATCAGATTTAGCATCATCTATCTTATAATGAAAATTATTATAACTTCCAATTGTTCTAGAAACATTTTTCTTTCCTTCTCAGTCTGAATATTATTGTCTGGAATATGATCGACATCACCTTTTATCCCCCTTTCTTTCATCAAGACTGAGTCACAAGTTTTAAAACTTACTTATGATTTGTGAGAAATAAAAAACAACAAAGAATTATCAGTATTCAATTATAATTCATGATGAATCTGATTATCTTCCTCATTATGATCAGAACATCATTCTCAACCCAAGGTGAGTATAATGATCCTTTAAAATAGAAAAAATATTCTCAATATGATGGAATTTCTTAAGAACTGTGAGTCCATTTTTCTTAATATGATGGTCAGTACAAATTTCACAAAAAAAAGTGAGATGATTTCTTTTATTCTTGAACTTCCTTGAAAATAAAAGAAAATACCTGAATATGATCATCTCCCTTATCATCTTGGTCCTAACACCCGCTCCTTTATAATACAGGGTATATGGGTAGAGGTCTGGAATTGGTTACTGATCCACTAATCCTCTCATTGGAACTACCCCATGTGCTCCTCCACCACCGTGATGCCCCACATGGTGTATCCATGATACCTCTATGTCCTCATGCTGGAATGCTCATTTTCCCACCATGTCACCTCCTGGATTGGCTTGGGCTTGTTCCCTTAACTATGGTTGACCCTCAGGGGCCCCGCATAAGGAAAATGTTGAGATAGATAAGTTCAGCTAGTGTGTGTCCTCACTAATATGTTAGTATGCTTATATAAAAAAAATATTCCAAGAATAAATCTAATCCAACATACAAAGGTTCTAAAAATATTCCTCAAATCTTCAACCATATGAATATCAAACAACAAAACATGAAAAATAATCTCCACTTTTCTGTATTTCCTAAATTTATTGATTGATAATTGGTGTCATATGGTCTTCTATAAATTTGGTAAATAATGTGAATTATTATAATGAAATTGTAACATGTTTTATTCAATAAGAATTGATTTGAAAACATCACATTAAATGTTGCTTCATCTAAAGTATCTCTTCCAATAAAAATATATTTTCCAACTTGTAGATAATTCTCAAGAATAATTCAATGGAATAATCTCATACTTTAATCACTATAATACTATACCATTTACTTCTATACATGAAAACACATTGAAAATAATTACAACACAATTATTACTTTAATAATATTTGGTTCTTTAGGTGGGGACTCAATTATATAACCCCACATTTCATAGGTAGGTCTCATGATACAAAACAGGTTGGGTATTTTTCCAAGGCCTTACCCATTTTTTTAAGATGTCCTAACACAAGACCTTGATGAAATGTTTAAGATGTATGAAATGATACATTCCATAATTATGAAATCATTTATTTATTTTTGTGTGATTATTTTAATTTTTATGATATCTATGTATTTGTTTCAAGCTCATGTGATTATTTATATTGAATTATTTGGTCATTATTTATTCCTACCATATTATTATTCGTGTATAAGTTATTTATTAAATGTAATGTGTTTTCAGTTACTCACATTTCCATACTGATTATGCCTTATTTATTTTATAAATTTTTTTATTCACCTTCCCTTACTAGGTATTTAATCTTACCCTTATTTTGTTTCATTTAATTAGGATATGAAGAAAGAATCTTTGAACGAGTTAAAGGATCAAGAATTTTTACTTTTACTCTATTTTTATAATACTAATGTAATGTGATATTCAAGTATTTATCTAGTTTAGCAGGACTACTAAACTATTTGGTCTTTTAGGATATAATCATTTTTATCAAATTCCATTATAATAAATTAAACATTGATTTAGGGGGTACTGGATTCGAGGTATTTACAATTGATATCAAAATATTTTTAGTAGAAATCTTGGGAATTATATATATATATATATAAATATATTAGGGAAAATAATCTTATAACCAAATTTGAGGATAATTATATATATAATATAACATCCTAATGTTTTGATAAGGTAGAGATTATATGGTTTTCCTAGAAAAACATACCTATCTGGGTGCTACATGTGAGCATAGTTTTGAAACAAATGCATCTACATTTGTAGAAAAATGTATTTCTACATTGGTTTTTAACTGATGTCTATAGAGGTGACGTTAAAAATTTAAGTTTCAAAATTGGTTTTTATAAAACTGATGTTTAAAAAGAAATTAAAAATCTATTTAGAGTCATTTTCAGCATTTTTTTACAAAAACCGATGCCTAAACTCAGCTTTAGCAGTATTTAACGTCAATTTTTACAAAAACTAACATTATAACTTGACCCCTATGGTTATTTGGCATCAGTTTCATAAAAAAACATCAAAAATTGGGTCATGAGGGTCTTTGGAATCATTTTTTATAAAAAAATAACACCAAAAGGCGGGCCACGGTGGTCTTCAGCATTGGGTTTTATATATACTGAAGCCGAAATTTGGGCTCCATCGGTCTTCAGCATCAGTTTTACAAAAAAACCAACGTGAAGAATTAGAAAATATTAACATTATAATGTAGTTAGTTTTATAATATTTGATTTCACTAGGCATGAAGATAAAATGGACTTGCATATCAAAAGTTATGGTTGTTGTAAGTTGTATATCTTTAAGTTTCAATAGATACAACTCGCTTAAAAAACATGAGAAACAATAACTAAAAATTATAGATAGCAAATGAAAAAAATAATAAACTTAAAGATTCAACCTAATTTCAATTATTTTATTGGTTTATTTTGAATCGATATATTTTTTATTGTTAATTAAAATTTTTAAAGGATGAACTCATGCGGTAATGAAAATTATGATCGATAAAATGATGATTGATAAAGAATTTTCAAATCATTTGGTGAATCTCAAGAGAAAGTTTTATCTTTGTATCTTGATCAGAATAATTATTCATCATCATAAGAAAAATTATCAAGATATTTAGTGATAAATCAAATTATAATAATGAAATTAAATGATGAGAATAAATACCATGTACAAATCATCGATTGAAGAAGTATTGAAATTTTGATTGGATTAAAGATGTCGAAAATGTTGGAAGAAAGAGAATGGGGATTTATGTATTGAAAATTAAAATATTTATGGTGGTGATGTATTAAAATTTAGGTAGGATTTTGAAGACTGAAACACACATTGTAAAAAAATTGAAATATCGAACCCGTGTATTTGAATTTTTTTACTTTTAACATCAGTTTTTACAAAAAAATGATTTTAAAAGTATTTTAATGCTCAACTTACGATGTTCATAAATTTTTATTAGTAAGTCCGTTTTAGATTCATGACCAGTAAAATAAAATCTTCAAAAATTATCTAAATGTTGGTAAACATTTTTTATGCAGGTTTTTAAAAACACCAAACTCAAAATTTACTTTTAATGTTCAACTTCTGATATTCATAACTTTTGATACAAAGGTTTTTTTAGCTCGACAACTAATAAAATATAATAATAAGAAATTATCTAAATATTAATAAACATTTTTGACATCAGTTTTTTTAGAAAAATGACATCAAAAGATACTTTTAATGTTGATTCTTAAAAAAACTGATGTTAAAAGTATTTTAATGTTCAACTTACAATATCCATAAATTTTGATTTGTAAGTCTTTTTTAGATACATGAATAGTAAAATTAAATCTTAGTAAATTGAATAAATGTTGGTAAATATTTTTTAGGTGGGTTTTAAAAAAACTGACATCAAAAGTTATTTTTAACATCATTTTTTACAAAAAGACAACATTAAAATTCTTTTAATGTTCAACTTCTGATATTCATAACTTTTTATCCAAAATTCAGTTTTAGCTACATGACTAGTCAAATGAAAGATTAGTAAATTAAACAAATATTGGTAAACATTTTTGATATATTTTTTTGAAAAACCAACATCAAAAGATACTTTTAACGTTATTTCTTGAAAAAAACTGATGTTAAAAGTATTTTAACGTTCAACTTACGATATCCATAAATTTTAATCTGTAAGTCTAGTTTAGATATATAACTAGTCAAATAAAATATTATAAATTATTTAAATTTTGGTAAAAATTTTTACATTGTGTTTTAAAAAAAACCAACATCAAAAGTTACATTCAATGTTGGTTCCTAAAAAAATTGACATTAAAAGTTTCCCATTATGAATTTTAATGTCGATTTAAAAAATAAACATTAAAAATGTACTTTTAACGTCGATTACTTAATTATTGATGTTAAAAGTTTTAATGGAAGACTTTTAACATCAGTATTTAAAAACCGATGTTAAAATATTGACATTAAAGGCCATTTTTCTACTAGTGCTAGGAGTAATAACCCATAAAAAAGTTGATCAAGCATATCTCAATAATAATTCTGATGAATAGTTAGTTTTCCCAAACCACACATCTAGTTTGAAACTCCTGAGTGATATAATTGAGTTAATTAACATTTTATTTACAAACCATTATGAAGGATTTGAATAAATTATGACCATTAATAACCTATGTTAAACATAAGGTGTATTAGATTGAAAATAAGGTGTTATTATTTAGACATCCTATAAATGATTTTCCGGATTATGTGGTCTCCCAAAATTATTATTGTTTCTCATAATATTTTTTTTTATTTTAGTAAATGGATGGAACTAGGAGGAATCATGTTAATGACAAATATTATAGACAATATGGTGAGTATGAGAAACTAAATTAGATGATGACTGGAGTGAAAGATATTGTGATTATACTAATCAATTTTTATAATATATGATTTAAAAACTATAAAGTAACCAACCCTTAGACTCAAAAAGAAGATAATAATATATTTTTTAGATCTTGGTGGTGGAGACCATGGAAGAAAGAAGTTTTAATTTACCTCATGTCAAAAATGTGGAAATATACACCCATAGAATGTATTAAAGGAATAGTAAAATGTTTTATGTGTGGAAAATAAGGGCATAGATAAAAAAATATTGAGAAAAAATGATGATTTAAATTTAGTGATATGAATTTCATAAAATGGTTTCAATTATATTTCAATGCCTTATGCGTGAGGAGTATGGAAATTATGTGAGACAATGCCCAAATACAAGGATTAACTCATAGACCAAGGAAAGACATATACTATTCCAATCAATGATGTTGAAGGATTGAAGTGTTTATATATTGGTTTTTTATAATTAGGTTGTAGAAGTATTATATTAATGAAATTATGGATATGATAATCATGGGACATATAAGGATTATTACATAGTATTTTTTATTTAAATATTTGAAAACATTTGTTGAAAGGTACTGATAACCAATAAAATTGTTTTCTTGGAAATATGATAATGTTTAGTTGGGATAAAGAGATTATTGACATTGATAAGTAAATGGGATAGTATTGGTGACCTTGAAATTGTTTAGTGATTTGATGAAAAAGTGATTTAGGTTAACTTTGATGAAGTTAATTGAATTTTTGGATTTTTGTAAATAGTCTATGATTTTATTTGTTGGATAAGTATTGTGTTAATTTTTGGAAGCATACATGTTTTCATTTGAGGCTAACTTAAGAGTTATAGATACCATCATGGGTTTATATGATTATGGTTGATCATAAGTTCAAAATCATAAATAACCCTTTTGAAGTTTTATGTGATGGTATTTTGAGGTGATTTGATATTTTTATTGGGGTTTTGGAAGAATAATACATTGAGGTTTAAATAATCCTTTGATTTAGTATATTATTTGTTGTTAAGTTAATTATATTCTATTGTATAGTGGTATATAGACAATATTGATGGTTAAAAATAAATTCATTGACAAGGTGATATTTTTTGGAGATATTTATGGTCAAGCTATGGATTACCTTTCAGGTTAGCATCTAAATTTGATTCATGATATTTTGGTGACTTTTAATACATTATAATATGATATATTTATTTATCAGGTTTATTAATGATATTTTTAGAGATGCTTCATTGGGTTGAGGTATGTGTAACATTTTGGTTTAACATTTGGTTTAATATGAATGATTATTTGGGATGAATGAAAATAAAATTTTGGGGATATAACTTAAATGGTATGAGATCACCTATAAAATTAAAACATTCTTTAATGTTTTTTTTATTAATGTTAATTAGAATGTAGGTTTATTTATTTGTAGAATAATCTAAGTTAAACTTTTGATGTTATTGGGTAAATCTTTAAGTAAAATTTATTACTTATTTATATAATGATTTATACATTTTGGATATTGTCACACCTTATCGTAATCATTTCAGTTATGGTAAATATTTAAATATAGGATGAATATCTTGTTATCTTTTTGTGGAATATGTGATCTATTAAAAGTTAATTTCAGTGATTTAGGCATGAAAATTTTATATTGAATACAAATCATTTGTATAAAAATATGATATTATAGTGTAAATTGATTAAAGGATGAAATTATACTTGTCAACTAAGTATATTTCCTTATCTTTTCAATCTAAAAGGTAAAATATTTAGTAAAATCTAGGAAAATGATCTTGAAACAAAATTTTTCCACTATTATATTCTTCTTGGTGAATCAATGCTCTTTTTCACACCTTATTGATTTATGATTTTTTGGTCTTTAACTTTATCATGACCATTTAGTTTATTGGGATCAATGTTCTATATCACTCTACATCAATATTTGGATATTTTTTTCCTCTATGTCTATATATTCACTTCCCACTAATGTTTTACTATTTAGAAACCTAGTTATGTATTATTATATATGACCTTCATATTTCATTTTCACTATTTTAAGAGGAAGTTTTATTATCCATTTTTATGATGTGGGTTTTAAACAAAGGTATTTTAAAATGTCAAACCCTAGATTACCGAGAAAAAATTCAAACTACAAGGATAAAAGTTATTAAAGGGGGGATGAGGGTATGTAACACCCTGAGATTTTCAAATAACACTATTTTTTATTTTGTATATACAACATGCAACTCTGAGCTTAAATGGACCACATGATATTATTATTTAAGTATAACCATTATAAGCTAGATGTTGAATTGGTGAGTATAAATAATAGTAACCACATTATGAAGTATATATAAAGTACTTACTCAATATAAATTTATTGATTAATTCTTTGGAAATAATTAAATTTTTAGTAAAGTCATTTTATTTTCCAAAAATATATTTTCATCAAAAATGGTTTTTATTACTTTTTTAGAAAATATTATAATTAATTTATATAAATTTTAGAAATTTTATTAAATTAAAATGATATAATTTTTGTAAGAATCATGTTAATATTATCTTATATCAAAATTTTTAGATTTTTATGAAAAGATTGATTTTATAGCATGTAGTGAAAATATTTATTTTTATTGAAAATTATACTTTTATGTCAAGCATTTAAAAAATTATTTTTTTTTCAATTTTTTAAGGAAACATTTATTCTATTACATTATTAATAATTAAATTTAGTTGATTGGAATCAATTTTATGGTTGAATTTGGTATAGAAAATTTTTTATAATTAAAAGGATTAAAAAAAAAACTATTTTTCATTATGATTTGCATTTTTTGTTTTATAATAATTTCTGAAAATTCTTGAAATTGAATCTTGAAAAATGGATTCCATATTTTTAATTAGGAGGTATAAATTTGAAAAATATTTCCCTTTTATTTTTAGTCATGATGAATAATAACCGTGGTAAATATGCTTCACCTCGGTAAAAGATAAAATGGGTAAAATAGGGTTAAAAATATGAGATAGGGATTCAAAATAAACTCAAATCTCAAAATTATTTCAATACCTTGAGATTTTAAAATAACAATATGTTTAATAGCATATACAACATGCAATACTGAGCTTCAACGAATTATGAAATATTATTGTATGACCGTTATAACCTTGATATTAAATTAGAGGGTATGAATACAATCAACCATATTATAAAATATATATAGATACTAAGGAATAAAAATTAATTGATTAAATCCTATGAAATAATTACACAATTTTTAGTGAAGTTATTTTATTCTTCAGAAATACACTTTTATTCAAAAATGATTTTATTACTTTTTGTGAGAAAATATTATAATTATTGATGGAAATTTTCTAAAATTTATTTGATAAAAATAATATAATTTTTGATATCATAATATAAAAATTAAATTAGGTTGGATTTTTTATTTTTTTCTAAAAATATTTATTTTCCTTTGAATAGTGAAAAATACCGATTTCTATTGAAAACTGTATTTTTGTTTCAGCCATTTGAAAATATCCATTTTATTTTAAAATTATTTAAAAGTTAAAATTAATTTTATTATATTATCAATAAAATAATTAGATTCATTTTAATAAATTTTATTATTTAATTTTGTATAAAAATATTTTCATAGTTAAAAGATATTTTTTTTTCTGAAAAATTGCTTTTCATTGATTTTTATGGTTTAATCTTAAATTAATTTATAAAAATTATAAAAATTGAATATTAAATAATGGATAACATATTTAAAATAAGTATATCATAATTTAGTAAATATTTCCCTTTAATATTCAGTCAATATGAATAGTTAACATAGTAATTTTTGTTACCATAGTAAACGGTACATCAACTAATTAAGGTAAAAAATAAAATGATTACGAAAAAAACTGATTATAAAAATTGTATAGATTTTATTATATGAGTAAATTTCATCCATATTCTTATAATATTTGGTTATATTACCTTTTTATTTATTTTAATGAGATTATGACCTTTATAATATTTTATGCAAAGAAAAGTAAAAAATGTCACACTCTTATTTTTAATAACTATAATATTTTTAACATAGGTATAACTAGATGACATGTTTAATAATAAATAATATTTTGAAATATAAATGATTTCTATTCATCATGGTAATTTATTTATTTTTTGGTGAAGAAATAATTATCTTAAATGTTTACACAATGGTGACACAATAATTATTTAATTAATCAAAAAATAAAAATAAAATGAATGATATTAAAATAATTAAAATTAGTATAATTTGAAATATTAAATGTATCCCAAGATTTTTATAGATCTATGTGACATTCCAGTGATGTTTAAATGAATTATATTTGAAATAAAACTTTTTATTGATGTATTATAAGTTAAATTAAATGAATAGTGTCAAAATTGACATTAATGATACTTTATCATAATAATATTTTATTAAATTATTTAAAAGTTATAAAAATAATTCAAGTGTATAATTAAGATAATATATGGTAAAAAATATCATCCCTTGTTTATTTATGGGTAAATGGTTACCTTATATGTAAAATTATAACGCTTTAAGAGTGAAAAAGATGTTAACGTGGTTAATGTTAAAATAGGTTAATCAAGGTGTTAATAAAAAATATAAGGATTAAAATGATATAAAAACATATATAAATTTAATTTTATGCTTTTATTTCAAACCTAAACACTTTTTCTTAGAATTAATGGCCATTTGGAAGCATTTTTATTTAGAATAGTCATATTATATTTTAATTTTTTAAAAAAATTCCAAAAGTGCCCCTCACCTCAATTATAAAGGGAACTTCCCCCATCAATTTTTTATATGACTTTGATCCTTATATATTAAAAATTACCTAACAAAATCACATATAAAATTCATTATTCACATTTTAGAGGTGCTATTCTTCCCAAAATATCGACTGTAAGGTCCTTAGGAGGAGATCCAAAGGAGTTCTTCTAAAGAAGAGGTAATCGCCTTAACCGATCACTTTATTTTTTTAATTATTTTTATACTTGTTATTAATATAAGATATTTAATATAAAATATTAAATTCATTATACTAAATATATAGAAATGTTGTCATGATTATGAAATTACCATTATCCACCCTCTTTCACATCAAATGAGAAGTGAAAGTATCACTTGTGCGTACGTATGGATTATCGTCTCCACATAGAGATACAATTCATTTTTCATCACCATATTTTATGGATGAAAAATATGATATTTTTAATTTTTATATATGATATTTATTACATAATTATACTTTTATATTGATAATATCATATTCACCTTTTTACCCTCCAAACCATTGGGAAATGATAACGTTGCTTGTGAGTATGTGTGGACTACCACCTCTATGAAGCGATGAAATTTATTTTTAATTTATATTTTACTTGTATGGTAATGAGGATGAATTTGATGAATACATATGATTTATATGATTTAATAATTATTATTTAAAGTTTAATAATTATATACCTTTCTTTTGATCCATCCTTCTAAAAGGGAATACAACCTTAATGCATACATACGACCTACTATCTCCATGAATGATGTAATTTTTTTTCATCTCTAAAACTTATGGATTACACTAAATATTATTATTTTGTGCATTTTATTTAATTTATTTTATAGTTTTTTTATTAAACATAAAATTAATATTTTATGTTTTTTAATATTACAAAGATCTGTTATCATTCTATGTGAAAATCAATTTTTTCTATCTCACCATGTTTTTACTATAACATGAGTTATAGTGATAAAAATTTTATAATTACTATTTTAGTTTAAAGATATATTTTTTTAAAATTTTATTCAAATATTTTGAAATCTAAATAAATCTCTATAATGTTCATATTTTTCTCTGAACATGATGCATGTTTTTAGTTTATATAATTATTTTTCAGTTCAAACTACTTCATAATTTTGTTTTTTTATTCTATTCTAACATGATTTATAATGATCATATTATTAAAAAATGTATTTATTTAGAAATACAAAGGATTTTTATACATTTAATTAGAATAAATGGAACTCTCAATTTTTTGTTTAAGTGGTGAAAAAAGTGTCCTAAGTTTATGAAAAAATTCTAGAATTTTGTGCGGGAACTCAATTTCTATCCTCATAATCAAAATCACACTGGTTAGGATGAATGGGATTTGCTAGGTTTTTTTGAACCCTTTGATTACCATTGACATCACCACCTATATTGGTTATCTGCTTAAATTAGACAAAAATACCATTGAAAACATTTTGGGATATTATGCAAGGGTGATGGTGGATATTGATTTGAAAAAAAATATTCCTAATAATTCTATCCATATTATAAATGGAAATATTTTTTAGGATATTTTTGAGTATGAATCAATTCCACATTTCTAGGAATTTTTCAAGGTGATTGGTCATATGGTATCCGATTGAAGACATGTACAAAATCTACCAGTGAAGAAAATGCTCCCCATGAAAAAGGAGGTAGTAAGATCTAAGATCTTTGTGATAGAACCTCCAATTGATTCATGAAAGGCTATGGGGGAACTTGGTGTTCCAGGAACCAATGGGTTAAGAGGAAATAAAAAATGTGGTTGTCAAGGTAGGGGATCAAGGTGTGAATGAATCATGCCTACATGAATCTTAAACCTGATCTGAATTAGTATTGAAAAGTTGTGGTGATAAGGCTAGACTTCCCTAGGTACATAAGTCTATGTTACAAAATCCTGATGTTTTATAGGATGTCTTGGTCTTCGGTGATGTAATTGATTCTAACCATGAAGAATATGGAAAAATCTTGCTGTGTAGGATGAGATTGACAAGCAACTAAGCCAAAATAGAAGCTTAACTACACATTTTGACTATAAGGGTAAGAAAAAAAATCTTATATTGATTCTATAATTTTAAATAAATACAAAAAATTCACTTCCAATAGTGGGGGACCATTGGAAGAAGTTAAGAAATATCCTCCTGTTGAATCCCCTATTTCTATTGAACAACCTTTGAATAAAAGTGATTCATTGAAAACCTTTGATCAAGGGACTTCCAATTCATTGGTTGTCCCACCTATTTGAGACAACCAATGGAAGGAGACCATTTAACCCAAGTATTATGAATCATTTAAACAGCATGGAAATAAGTATGACCAAAAATAACAAGGATGACTTTCCTAATGGATCTTAGGTAAGGTCACTTAGCTTTCTTGACATCCTAAATAAGTCAAATAGTAAGGAGGTGTTCTCTAAAGGATTTTACAGTGATCATCAAGGTGAAGGAACTATGATGGACAAGTTAGTTTTGGGATTAGGTCCGATAAAAGATCCAACCCCACTAGATGAGTTTGATAATGATACATGGAAACTACCTAAAACATGGAGGAGGGGACATCACCCAAGAGGTAGGGGTGGTGATCAATATCATAGGTGAGTATATTATGTCATGAAGTGGATTGTCACTTATTTTCATTCCCCATCTCCTTTTGTATTATGTATTAATTTTAATTTCAATAAAATTTTGAACCATCAGCTAGCCCATGGTTCACGCCGTCTTGGTATAATTTTGGAATTATAGAATATACATAATTAAAAATATTTTTTATTTATTTGATATCTCTTTTAATTATCATTAGAATAGAAAGGAGGTTTTTGGGTTATAAATATAAGAAAATTTTATATATTTTATTCAACTATATAAAAATATAAAAATTTTATTTAGTTTCCTTAAAAAATGACCTAACTTAGGCATTTGTTCAATTAATTTTTAATAAGTTTTATTTTTTGTATCTCACTATTTTTTGATCATATCTCTTTTTATACTTATAATATTAAAGTACTTATTAATTATTTGTAAATATATCAAAATTATATTCATTTAAGTATTATATACCAGCATCTAATTCTATATTTTAGATGGTTTAAAAATTTACTATATCTTGTGTGAAAAAATCTATATGAAATGATGAACTATTGTTCATTATCTCATACCTACACCTGGTTTCCTCCATAGAATCACTCTCTATCTACTTCAGTCTAATAGTAGTTCACTCCTTAATTCTTATTCATATAAAAATAGGTCATTATACATTTATAAATGGTATATATCACATTTTATATCAATGATATATTAATTAAGAATAATGATAAATCATATATTTATTTTTTCCCCCAATGGTAGATCTTTATTTCCAATGATAGAACTGTTTAATTTAAATGGTAGATCATTTTAAGAAAATAGTATATGGTTAATTTTATTCTATAATGGTAGACATTATTATATCACAGAAGTACCACAAGCTTGATTCTACTTTGCAGATGGAGTATACTCCTGTACAATTTACTTCACACAATAACTTATCTCTCTCCAGCTTAACGGTAGAAATAAAAATCACGGGTAAATTATCTCCACTCCAATGGTAGATTATTTTTCAATACCTATGGTAGATCAAATTCAATCCAAAGGTAGATCTTCATTTAACACCAGTGTTATATGATTTTAAAATACCAATGAGAGATTCTCTATCTACAACAGTAGATTAACAATGGTAGTACCACATAACTAGTAGCAGATCCTCTATTCCAATGGTAGTACTACCTGTGATAGTAATAGTGAAACACATGCTCTTTAATGTGATGGTATCAACCTCTTGATATCCCCAAATATTATTTTATCCAATCATTAGTTAAGAAATATGCTTTTATCAGTTAAATGCCTACATAATTTCTAATTAATATTATTGTTCTGTAAAATTTTTCCATGCACTGTTTTTCATCATTTTTTGATATTTTTATTAGCAGTATGTTTATTTTAAATATTATAAGTGTTTTATTAATTTATAAAATTAATATATATATATCTATATTATATAATCCATGAAAAGTGTTATTATAATATTTTAGTTTGTTTTAAATGTGTTTTAAAACTTATTCATTGTTCTTACATAAAAATTGCATCACATTTATGTTTTAATATTTTGAGTTAATTTCATCGACTTACTCTTTTATAAATTATTATTTAATAAAAATGAATTTATTCAAAAACATTTTATGATATTTAGAGAAGTATAATTAATTTTTAAATTACACACTACATTAAATTAAAATGTATTTAATATTTGTTTTTAAATAGTCTTATAATTATTTTTGAATTTTCTTAACTTATTGTTATCATTTAATTAGTAATTCAAAATGATTTGAATCAGTATTTATTTTTTTTAATTCAAATGATTTTTACCATTATTATCAATAATAATATTCTCTCTCCTGGATAATTCTGTTATTTGAATTTGAATTATTTTACCCATTTGGAGTTTGGATTGTTTTCTTTTACAGATTCTATTTAAAGGAGTGAAGGTTTCTTGGAATAAATAAAAAAGTTCACAATATGTGATTACTACACATGATAATACTCAAATAAATAAAAGTGATCCTATATAATTTGTTTATATATTCTTTGATGAAATATCAATGAAGGAACAAATCATCTTCAAATTCATTCTCCTTGAAGAGATGTACTATACCATTTCTATAACTCATAGAGTATATTTTTTACATCCATTTGAAGGGCCTGCATCAACCATTTCATCAAAAAAAATTCTTTTTAATTATATAAAATTTTATTATTTGTTATATATTTTCTTTCTAGGTAGAGGTATGTACATAATCCTTTCTCTCACAGGTTATACTACATCTAAAAATTATTATTTGGTTATGTACACCTAGAAAAAAATTAAAACACTTAGGTCAAGGATGCTCTTAAAGAAATCCTGAGTTTATGTCTGCTCCCACAAAAGGCTATGTGTAGGTTTTATGCTGCTCTTGACAAAGTATTGGTTTGGGATTTCTCTCATGTAAAAGTCTAGGTTTAGATTTATTCAATATAAAAGTCTCTATCTCTTTCATAGTGGGTGACTTACACCATTGGTTTGGGTGTGAAGAGTAAACGTAAGATCATTTAGAACCAAAATAATATAAAATTCTTTGTGTTCATATCTTTAATTTTTTATATAAACTCTCTACAAATCCCCTATTATCATTCTTTTAAGAAAGAATTATTTAATAATTTTAAACCACTCTATTCCAAAATTAATTATTAATAACTTTTATAATTTTAATAAAGTCCTTTTCACCCCCTCTAGTCCTTATGCCTTCAATGTATTTATCCTAACAATTGATATCATAGGTGGACCTTACTTAAGGATATATTGAATCTTTTTTTATACTCGGTTGTCCTAAATTTTTTAATTAATTTTATTTGAGCTAACATGTATCCTAGTCCTTAACAAGAATAAAGGAAGATCTATTTCATGGACGACTACTCAAGAGATTTAATTATTGAATATATTGATACCACCTCATTTAAATGGAAAAGGCTATGGTTATTGGAAAGAAAAAATGGAGGTATTATTGAAAAAATATATGTACTAAATATTATACTTTCATTAATAAACCTTATAAAATAACTAAAGTTGAACTTGAAACATTAGCTGGAAATGACGCTGAAAAATATTTTTTAAACTACAAAGTCATGAATTATCTTTAGTGATATCTTAGTATAAGTGTTTATAGTCATATATCTTCATGTAAAACTAATTTTGGCATTTGGAGGAGTTTAAAAGTCACTCATCAAGAAACCAAAAAACTGTAGAAAACTAAGCTTGGCATTCATAGAGCTAAATTTCAATAATTTAGAATGTATGAACATGAATATATGAATGATATATTCAATATATTCACAAATATAATAAAAATCATGGCCACACTTTGTGAAAACATGAAGTGCGAAGTACCGATTAAAAGGATACTTCGAGCCTTAACAAATAAGTAACATTCAAAGAAAGTATCTATTGAAGAAAACAATGATTTTTTTGAAATAATCTCTAGAAGAGATAATTGGATCTTTATTACAATACAATATTAAATTGAAGAAAAATGATCTTGATTCACCTAATATAATAAATGGGATTTCTTTTAAATATAAATATATTTTTTCTAACTCCTCCATTAATTCCTTAGATTCTTCAAGCTTAGATAAAGAAGATGATCTAAGTCAAGTTCCTAATGCATTCAAGGGCTCATAAAGAACAAACATACTAGCTAAAAGAATGAAGTTAAAATCAATATATATAAGAAATATTTCAAAATAAAAGGTAATAAAGGTAAATTAACAATTATTAGTTATGAATGTAGGAAACCTAAACATACCAAATATGAGTGTCCAAAGTTGAAACAATAAGGGAAAGATAAGAAGTAGAAAAAGGAAATCAAATGTGATTATCATGCTAGTTGGAGTTTTAGTTAAGAATCATACTCTAGTGGATAATTTGGAAGTGAAAAAGAGACTAGTAACCTTTCTCTAATGGGAAAACACCCTAAGGTAAACGATCCTTTTGAAGACATGGAAAAACATGATGGTTTGTGTTTAATGTAAATAAAAAACAAGGTTAGTAATTACTCTAATTATGATTATAATTATTAATCCTCTTCTAGTTATAATTATGAAAATTATAAAGTTAAACAATTAAGTGATATATGTGAGGAATTTCAAGTGGAAACTGATAATATTTCTAAAAATTATAAAATTTTGACTAAGGATCATAAGAAGGTTTCAAAAGAAAAGAAACATCTTATTCCAAAAAAATAAAACATTGAAAAATTATATCTATGAATTTGATAAAGAAAATGAGAAAATTAATAATATGAAAAATGAAATTTCTAAACCTAAAAAAGAAAATCACAATTTAATAATATTTTCTTCATCTAAAAATATAAAGTTTGTGATGATCTTGAGATTGATCAAAAAATAAAATGTTATTTTTAAAAAGGGAATTGTGAATTTAAAATAAACATTATATACCTTTATTCATGGAAAATAAAATTATAATAATATGATATAAATGATGAAAATAAATAAAGATAAACCTAGTTTTGGTTATAATCATTAAATTTATAAGACATACAAGACCAATTTTGTTAAGAATTACACTAAGAAGGTCTCTATTTTTACCTTTTTTAAATATTGATAAAAAGAAAATTAAGACGATGAATGTTCTATAAGGTTTACTCAATCACTCGACATTAATAATGTTTTTATCTCAAATAATTTACCTTCTCATATACAATATAATATATGTTTTTATTCTTATTGGATAATAAATGTTTTTGTTACAAACCCAATTGGACCTAAAATATCATGGGTACCAAAAATTATATGTGTTTTATTTTTTACAGGACTGCCACATATATTTTAATTTTAAATAAAATGGTGTCTACTATATAAATAATAATTCATTTCACTGAATTATAGGGAGTATTTAAATTTTTTTATATATTGTAATAATTTTTTATAGGTTGGATTTTGAACCAAACCATAAATTTAGGGTGGGGGGTTTATTTATTTTCTATCATGTGATTTATAAGATTATCATATGACACATTTTTAGGGGGATTTTATATTCTTATAATTAATATTATATTTAATATTTATGCTTTAAATAGAAAAAATAGATAATTCTTTGTTATGATTATTTGTTTAAATATAATTAATAACTATTTTTTTTGATTATTTACAAAAGGTGGATAATTTTTTGGTTTACTTATTTGGTTTTGTAATAAAAAAAGGGGTATATTTTTTTTGAATGTGATTCAACTTATTTTATATATTTTTATGATTAAAATTAAATTAATATTTTATGTTTTTGAATATTACAAAACCCTCTTATCATTTTATGAAAAAAATCACTTTTTACTAGACCACTACGTTTTTACTATAACATGACATGTAGTGATTGAAATTTTATAATTCAAATTTAATTTGAAATACAAAAATTTAATCTAAATTTTATTCAAAAAACATGAAATCTAAATCTATATTTACTATGTTCTCATTTTAGTACAAACATGATCCATGTTTTTGGTTTCTATAATTATTTCCAGTTTAAACTGCGTTATAGTTTTCATTCATTATTCTATTATAACATGACCTATACTGATCAGATTCTTACAAAAATTATTTATTTGTAAATCCAATAATTTTTTTACATTTCATTATAATAAATTGAACTCTTAATTTGTTCTTAGAAAAAGGGAATATTCAGGAGTGGCCTTTTAGAACCCATCACACCCAAAAACTCCCCTCCCCACGAAGAGGTCATTCGAAGAAGCCCCAGCTGGGAAGGAGCTATTTCTAGTTGAGATGGAAGAGAATACTATGGGGTAACAACCCGATCCATGATGGTTCGACACAACAATCTGTTAGCGAGGTGGGTTGCGCCCATTTTTCCACCCAATGAGACAATTGGTGACCCGATAAGGCGAGCAGAGCATGAGAGGTGAAAATTCCTCCAAGAGAGGGATCCTAGTAATTGGATCCCATACCTCACTGAAAATTGTTGTTATGACCATTGAACTTGCACCACTATGCCATCATCAAAGCGGAAATAGGTGTGAATGGGTCGTATGCTTGGGCCCATTGGGAGATCTTCCAAGCCAGTGTGTGCCCCTCATTCCCCAGTTAAGAAAATGGAATTGAATTGAGTAGTTCATAATATGAATAGTATCCAAGTCATGCGAGACTCAAGCCTGTGTTAGTTCCCCTAGACAATAATATGGCTCAACTGGTGAACCACTCAACCTATGCTCTTGGGAAAAAAGTACACCAAGTTTTTAGGCCCAAGGGGTTAAAAGGTATAGGCGAGATTTCACCCACCACTAAGAACCTTTATGTACTTCCCCAACCATAGGCCCATGTTTAATGAAACCTAGGATTTAGGTTCAATTCCCAATGGGTTAGAGGGGTCCAATAGTGATTTATTCAGGAATCTTAGGTGTTTCCATAGAGAGGACTCGAACCCAGAACCTTAGTGACATACTCAATAGCCACAACAAACTCAACCATGCACCATGGAAAAAAATACACTGGGTTTTTAGGCCTAGGGGTTTACAAGGTATAGGTAAGCCATCACCCACCACCAAGAACCTTTATGTACTTCCCCAACTATTGGCCTGAGTCTAATGGCACCTGGGCTGTAATTCCCCACCCCTTCCCCATTGGATTGAGAAGGCGGTGATGTGATACTAGGCCTTAAGCAATGTTCCCATGGTGACAAATGGTTGAAATAAATGTCGAGGTCTTCAAGAATAAATTGGGGAATGATTTTACCTTGAGATAAACCAACCAACCAAATAATCCATTACCAAAAAAACTACATGATTCATGTTAACATAGAAACCCAAACCATATAGTACGAAAAGACAACCAAACTAATCCATAATGATTCCCAAAAACTAATATAACTAAACCATAAAAAACCGAAATTAGAGTGCTAAGTGGAAGACTAAAAAAGAGACCCAAAGTGAACCAAGGCACCCTCCACTACTCTAAAACAAGATCCATTCTCTAAGAACCACCAAACCACCCAAGCATCATGAATCAACACTAGTAAAATAAGATTACTTACTCTTACATGTGTCCCAGAATAAAACATTTTCAAAAGCACCAAAGTACTAAAGAAGGGGTGAGTAATAATACTCATTATTATTTCCCCAAATAAATTTCCTACACATTCCACTAGGATAAAACTGTTAGCACATTTATATAAAATACTTTATACAAAACATAAAATAGTTCAACAATTACCGATAAGCCAAACACACCCTTACCAAGCCACCTTAACAAAACCATGCAATACAAGGTAAATAAAAAAACCATTCCATAATACATTTCACCATTTCACATTATCACAACAATTTTAATCTTTCATAGAAACACACAACAAGGAAAACAACCACGGTGGAACTTCTCATCCAAACCCGTTTACTACTTTTCCAAACTAGTGGTACTTCCCAACCACTTATCCATAATGGTGGAACTTACATCCACTATCCATCACCTTTTATAGTGAGACTTCCCACCCAAATCACAAACAATCAACACAAGCCATAATACTTGACCAAACAACAAGTATAAAGCACACCAAGGCCACACATTATACACATAAACATTTTCCAACAAATTTCAATCACTTCAATAAATCACCCATTTATTGAAAACACCCTTTCACCATTTTCTATGAAAAAAATACATTTTAATAAACCAAATTCTTATTGAAAACCATTTTAAAAAACCATTTTCATAAACCAAACCAAGATTTTTTTTTTAAAATCTACATTTTAAAATCACACAACAAGCCCCTTTTTACAACAGTATCTCATTTCACCCAAAATCCCCAAATAATCACCCAATGGGTTTCCACCAAGATTTTCACATCATATTAACAATTAATTTCAAGAAAAAAAATTAATTACAAACAAGGCCTCAAGTTCTAGCAAAGTGGAGTCGAGAGAAAGGCCACCTACCTTTAGGGTTTTGGCAAAATCGACCCACAAGAAACCACACCACCAATCCAGAAAAACGCTCCAGTAAAACCACTCTAGATCTCCTTAACTATCATCAAAAGCCCTAAAATAATCACCTAAGGAAAAAATAACCCTATATATACATGAAAAAAATGTATATTTATAAAACCAAGAGAGGGAAAAGAGAAGATCTAGATGAAACCACAAAGAAACCAAAAGATAAGACTTACCTGAGATGAACTGTCTTCAAAACACCTTGAAAACACTTGAAATCCCTTCCAAAATGAGTGGGAGAGAACCCCTAGACCTTGAGAAGAATAAATCTCATATAGGGTTCGTATGGGATAATAAATGGGTGAGTTCGGGAAAATACCAACTAACCCCATTAAATAAACCTTTTTCAATGGGACACATGGTTAGCTCATGCGGTTTGAAAAACCATGTGCTAACCATGTAGATGATACTGTATGAATAGTGGCATATCAGATAGTTACCTGATATTCTCACATGGTTTCCCCCAACCATGCTCAAACTGTACATCCTTAAAAAGGCCTACAAAATTTTCCAAAACCTTTCCAAACTCTCCCAAAATCTCCCAAACCTTTCCCAACCACTTAATATGCATAAAAATGTATAAACAAGGGTCACATACCTCAAAATGGGGGTGCTGTATTCTTCCCACTATTGGACTTTCTATCCTTGGAAAGTAAAGAACCATCTCTTTGCCGAAAGAGCTCGGGCCATTGCTATACCATCTCTTTCTCCTGTTTCCATGTCTCCTCCTAAATATTACCATGATGCCACAAAACCCAAACTAAACCAATTCTCTTCACATGTAATACTTTATATTTCCTATCCACAATTTGCACTAGAACGTGCTCCAATGAATCATCTGACTCTAGCTCAACATGATCCCATCAAATCACACAGTCATGATCCACCTAATAATTTTTCAACTGCGAGACATGAAACGCATTGTGCACCACACTAAAACGTGGTGGAAAAGACAACCGATAAGCCACCTATTTAATATGATCAATTATCTCAAAAGGCCCAATATAACTCATAGATAACATACCCTTCTTTCAAAATTGAGGATGTACCAATCTAGGAGAGACTCTCAAAAACACATGATCACCCACCTCAAACAACAACGATCATCGATGATGGTAGACATATGATTTATAAAAAATTTGAGACATCTAAATCCTATTTATAATAAAATTGATCTTCTCCATAGTCTCTTAGACAAGGGTTGGTCCAATCATCAAAGTATCAACCATTTACACCCAACATAGTGGAGAACGTCACGGACACTGATACAATGCCTCAAATAGAGACATATGTACTAAATATTGATAACTATTATTATAGGATAACTCCACCAATGGTAAGTGATCCTCCCATAAACCACCAAAATCCATCACACAAGACCTTAGAATATCCTCCAAAGTTTGTATAGTTCTCTCGGATTGGTCATCTATCTGAGGATGATACGTTGTGCTCGTAATCAACTCTGTCCCAAGGGCTTGCTGTAAGGATTTACAAAAATGAGATGTGAACCTATGATCTATATCTGATACAATAAACAATGGAACACCATGCCTCTTTACCACTTCCTGGATATAGATTTTGGACAGATCCTCCACCGTATGTGTCACAAACCAGCCCAAGTCAACCCTGAACCGGTCACCCAGGCCATCCCGCGACAAGTCACGAGAGGCGTTCCCGATCCTCCTAGGATGGTGACAAGAACCAATGGAATCAATAGAGTACACAATGGAAAGATTTATCCCATATATAAACAATAAAAAAAAACAGCAGAAATAAATTGACAACCCAAAATACATTTATATAAAAATTGAAATGAACATTATCTGTACAAGAAACTAAAAGTACAACTAAGAAAACAACTCAACTAATCAAACCCAATAACCAACTAACTCCATGTGACCCTACTGGTCACTCTACAACAAAATGATCACACATCTCCCAAGGAGATCAAATTCAAGCTGAATCCTACACAAGGGATAAAAATAGAAGAAGACTATAGGCATGAGTATTGAAACTCAATAGGTTAGCCCGATATTCTATTTCCAATGCACATACTTTAAAATAAAAGAAACATCAATTTAATGTTTTAAATACAATATATAAAATTATGTTTTTCAAATGAGCTTCCATGCTATAACAATTGTCAGACAAAAACATGCATATTTTATATACAAAAATGCAATTAACAACTTTCGAAGCGGTGTAACTTAAAAATGAAAACAGTTTTCAAGAGGGATGTTTTAAAGAATTTTAACTTTTAAATAAATCACACTCACTACTGAATTTACCAAACAAACACACCGTATTACGACGATGAGTACAAAAGATCTAATGATCACAAGTCACGGGAACACCCCTAGGCACTAGTCAGTTGTGAGCCACATGTACCTCATATCTCGGTGAAAGTAACCATAATAAATATCCGTTCTCATGCACACAAGCCACTAGTAGGGAGAATACCCATAACATAGTGGTCCCCCAACATCATCATCATCATAGTTTAGTTAGTGTTGTCATCGTCAAACTTGCTACGTGAAATAGGTGCCAAACCCCACAGGATCACTAGCATACTAGTACACGTTCGCCCACCTAGATACCCGGGATTCCCTTTAGTGCTCAATCAAGTTACCCATATTATCAAATACACATTTCACATAAAAAGTACATTCCCAAACCATAAACACACAAACATACCACAAACTTTCTTCACATTTCTTCCACAAATCAACAAACCGCTAAATATTTTCGTAAAACAATTTCAAGGAGTGTATTGAGGCTTTGCACATAAAACTCATTCAAAAACACTCTTTCAATTATAAAAACACATCAAAACCATACCAAAAAATATTTGGAAGCCCTAAAAACATTTAATAAAATCATTTCATGGACCACAAAACAATCCCAATTGAAACAACTTGGTATATACAAGTAAAACACTCATTCTTCATTTTTAGGAAAGGCCAAATGGGCCATTAAACATTTTCCCAAAACTAACATTTGAAAAAGTTATGCATTTAAATTTTATTAAGGAGGTGTGTACACACCATTTAAAGAATAAAACCACATTCATAAATCCCTTAAAACAATCAGGTGAAATATTAAAAACAAAACCATTTTTATAAGAATGTGAAACATGCCATTTTCTGGAAACTCGGGCCAAAACATGTTGTAAAAAAAACCATTTGTTTATAAAATATACTCTAACTTTGAAAGACATAAAAGGATCCCAAAATAATTTTCTTAAATGCTACCAATATATTTATAAATCCAAACATATTATTTTAAATTGCAGTAGACACATAAAAGCCAACCGGGCAATTTATCGAACACATTGCATGCACTCTTTAAAAAACAACTTGTGTTAAGAACTTAAAAAAGGATAATACACCATTTTCATGACATAATGTTATTCAAGATACTGATACATATTCAAAATACCATAAACCAAGTGCGAAAGCTCATGAAATAATTTATCAAATAAGAGGAGTGCACATTTATACCAAAACAACTATATTTTTAACAAAATAAGTCACAAAAAATAATTTGCACACAAAACCTTTAGAACAAAAGTTTCACAGCAGAAAATATCATATAAATAAGGTTATAAAAGAATTAAAATGATGAAAATTAAATGATAAAGGTTTGTGCAAGGGATATCCTACCTCAAATCCTTGGTGTAACAGAAACGCACACCTGAAATCACCCATCACGGGTTTATAAACCCTAAAAATATGAATACCATAACTAAATGAATATAAAATACATAAAAAACCATGGTATAATAGAACCCTAGGTCGATAATTACTATGGGAGATTATAAAACCAAGAAAAATTGAAAGGAGGAAGAAGAGGGAGGATAAAGGAGATGGAATCTCACCTTTTCCATAAGAAAACTCTTCGTATTCCATTAGATATGCACCCCTAGAGAAAATTTAATGGGATGAAACTTCTTGTATGGTCTCCTAAGGTCTAGAAGAACCAGGGAAAGAATATTTTTTTTGAAAAAGAGCACGAATTGAATGAGTTATGTATCAAATGATTTACCTTATCAATTTTGGGCGATTTGAGGTAACCTGAGAACTTTCATTCTAATCCACGACCCATATGAGCTCCAAAGAGGGTAAACTAATAATGGACGTGAGAATAGGCATATCGTATTCGATGGGGAGGTGGAAGAACCGAAAAATATTAAAAAATGAATTAGATATAAAAGAAACAAATATATTTTTCAAAACAGAAAATGAGCCCATGGGCTGGCCCAATACCTAAATAAGTAACCTCAATTAACCATGCTTATGAATTTATATGGGGTAAAAATGGATATGTAAGTTTTAATATATCCTAATATGACAATTGGTAAGTTTAATGGGTGAAAAAGGATGAAAAAAAGAGTTATAAAAGAAACAAATTTAGTTTTTAAAACTAGAAATGGGCTCACGGTTGGCCCAAATCATGAAGTAACCACCATTTATTCGAAAACTCCTAAACAAGCAATGAGAATCCAAAATTAGGGTGGTTAGACATATATGAAACTTAAAAAATCAAGATTTATCTCACAAAATACCCATGAAAATGATCTGGATTTCCAATGGACCGGATCAATACTAAGACAAAAAACCCGGGTGTGACAGTATGAGATTCATGAATTATGATGAAATGGGCTGACTTTGTGAGCTGATCCACAATCAACCATATGAAATTGCGTTTCATAACCATTCTCGAGATACCTATCACAAAATCCATCAATATTTTCTACCATTTCCACACTGTAATAGGTAAATATTGTAACATTCCTACTAGCCACTGATGCTCTACCTTGAATTATTGATAAGTAAAGCATCTCGAAACAAACTCATCCACTTCCCTTTTCATACCGGACCACCAAAACTACATTTTAAACACCTTATACATATTCTAAATTCTAGGATGAAAAAACCACCTGGAAGGATGATAAGCCCCGAGAAGTTCCTCCTGACAAGCCATTGGTACCACCATCTGATTTAAAAAACAAAAAACCGAATTCCCATTCAGTTCCCAGCCCTCAATGGTCTTCCCACCATTGAGTTTCGACCTCATCACCATACACTCAAAATCAGATGCTTGTTCCTATTTAACCAAACCAAACAAGTCAGGAACCAATGAAATTGTAAAAAAGACTGCTCTGTCACCCTGATCCTCACATTCCAACTGCATTTCAACTATGATCGACATCAACTGCCACTAATCTGATGCTTGTTTCACCACATGATCATATGATTTTCTACTTAATGCATCCACCACCAAATTTCCCTTACCCAGTGTGTACATTAAGTCAAAATTAAACATATAGAGATATTTCAACCATCTCTTTTGACTTAAGTTCAAATATCTGTGAGAAAATATGATTTTAACTCTTATGATTGGTAAAAATCGTGAATTTCTCACCAAAGAGATAGTGAAGCCACATTTTTAAAGCATGAACCACTGTTTCCAACTACAAATCATATTTTGGGGAGTTCTTCTCATGAAACCTCAACTTCCATGAGCCATATGCAACCACGTCATTCCCCTACATGAGAACACACCCCAACCTTGATTTTAACACTTCCTAATACACCACATAGCCTTTACCTAGTTTTGTAAAAACTAAGATTAGTGTTGATGTAAGGCAACCATTTAGCTCTTAAAAACATTTTTGAAACTTCTCAATCCCATTTAAATGGAACATTATTCCTTTTAAAAGCTGTCATTGATGATACCAATCATGAGAAATCATGAACAAAATGTCGATAATAGCTATCTAGACCAAGGAAGATCCGTATCTCAAAAATTTTCTTTGGTGGTTTCAATGAGATAATAGCCTCTATATTTTCTGTATGAACTAAAAAAACCTTCTCGTAAATAACATGGCCAAGTAAACAAACCTCCTGTATCCAAAAGTCACACTTTGAAATTTTTTTTATAGAAGCGATGATCCCTCAAGATCCCCAGCACTATCGCCAAGTGCTACTCATGCTCCACCCTTGTTCTAGAATACACCAGTATATCATCAAAAAATACCACCATAAAATAATCCAGATATCTATGAAATATATGATTCATCAATTCCATGAACACTACTGATGCATTCGTTAGAACAAAGGGCATAACCACATACTTTTAATGGTCATATCTACTTCTGAAAGCTATCTTGGGAATATCTTCCTTTATCACTCGTAATTGATGATATCCTAACCTCAAGTCAATCTTGGAGAACCACTGAGATCCCCTAAACTGGTCAAAACAATTCATCAATGTGTAGAAGTGAATATCAGTTATTTATCATAACTTAGTTAAGTCTACGATAATCCACATAGAGACATATAGTTTCATATGAATTTTTAATAAACAAAACTGGCACTACCCATGGAGACATGCTAGGCTGGATGACCCCTTTGTTTTCTTACTCTTCCAACTACACCTTTAATTCCCACAATTCTATTGGTGCCATTTGGTAAGATGGAAGTGAGATAGGAATGGTCCCTGTAAGGTGATCAATCTTAAAATCCGCTTCTCTCATGGGTGGAAAACCTGATAATTCTTTGAGAAAGACATCTATAAACTAATCAAAAATCACTGGAAAAAACTCTCTGATCAACTGCTTCCACTAATTCCAATGAAAACGCCACTAACTAATACAATATCGTGCCAATAACTGGTGTCAACAAGCCTGTTTCATCCTACTTTTCATTCTTCTCCCCTATAAAGAGGTGTTTAACTCTATCCTCCATCATAAAACTAACCATTAACGTATAGAAATCAATGTGGCCCTTAAATATTTCCAACCAATCCATTCCCATGATTATATCATAAGCATCCATATCAAGCATTGAGAAATCCCATATCAATTCAATTCCATCCACAACTAAGCAACACTCTCTACATAGGAAGGCTCGACACTCTTTTTGAACTAGAGGAGTTTAATGTTTTAAAATATAAGGCATCATTTCCACAGTTAGTCCTAGAAAACTAATAACATGAGAATAAATAAAAGAGTGGAAGCACCCATATCAAACAAAGCTTGCATCAATGTGGAATTAAAAATAATTGTACCTTGCACCATGGATAGTCTCGAATTATCATCCATCACAACTTTTTCAGATCCAAACAACTACTTACTTTCCACACTATACTCTTTATTACCCTATTATGGTGTTAGGGTATTTCCAAAATCACCAATACTAACTCAGATATGCTGACAATGAGTATGTTGTTGCCCCCATCCCGTCGAGGCATAGGATTCCTAAGACCCATGAGGAGTATAAAAAACACCCAACCTTAGAGCATTACATAAATACCGTTGAATATACCCCATATTATTACAGTTATGACATGATTGAGTTTGTTCTATACAATCTCACTTGATGTGTCCCATAGAGACACACTAAAAAAAATACCATCTTACTTTGAGGCATTGGAGGAGGAATCACTGATCCTACAATTGGATTCTGAGATGCACTCCTACCCTGAAAATAAGTGTCCCTCTTTTTCTTGAACCCAACATTGAATTTCCCACCATTTCCCATGGGTACCTACATACTTCCCCTGATTATAGCCCCCAAAAGATCCTGTTCATCTACCATTCCTCTATTCACCATTTCCATGTAATCATTTATACACAACACTACTATCTGGGAACAAATTTCCTGCTTCAACCCAGCTTCAAAAATTTACGCCTTCAACAATGTGCTACCAACTACCACAGGTGAAAACTGTACTAAGTTCATAAACTTAGCTGAATATTCCATTACCGAAAGGTTCTCCTGCTTCAAACGAAGTAAATCCATTATGCGCTGAATTCTGAATGTATGAGGGTAGAATTGTTTATTAAACAATTCCTCAAAACCCTCTCATGTGAAACCTTAGTTAATACTATCTTGGACCTCCACATAGCACCATTGAAGGTAAATATCTTCCAACATGTACGTGGATAACTTCACTTTTAGCATTGGCGGTGTTCCCAAGAATTCAAATATCCTATTCATCCTGTTCAGCCATGCTTCAACCCTTTCTGGCACTAAATCACCACTAAAAATGGGTGGATTATTCTTTTGAAACTGAACCACATTATCCACATTATTTGGGTCATCCACTTTAATCCCACTTTCCATATCTTGGAAAGCTTTCACTATACTCTGCACTAGCTATTGGTTCACTTGAGGCTCAGGTATAACCATATTTTCAGCAGCCTCCTCCGATTGGTCTCTACGACGCCTACTCAGTGCCATTTCTATCAACACAAAAAAACCATAAGTCCCACACCCATAGCAAGAAAAAGCTTAATATTCCAATTAAATTATATAAAAACTATCATATCCAGGCTTTCCACAAGTTCACATTTCCCAAGTTTCACTATTCAAAAAATCCACCATGTTTTGAAAATAAACCCATTTTCAAAATACCATTACCATTCACATTTCAAATCCACACATTTGAATTAATTTCTAGATTTTCCACACATCCATATATTCATACCATGATATAAGTCATTATAAAAAATGAAATATGCTTGAAATAAGTCATTATACAAAATTAAATATTCATCCTAGAGGGAATTCATTTCTACCATGCATGCCACACTTATCTCATTGGACACACCCATGACAATGATATATCTGATGCTTATAAATGTCTCCAAAATACTTATGTACCCACTTTCATAGTAACATGAAGTTAAACATAAAAGGGTTAAATAATTCCTTTTATGATATATATTCAAAGTTCCGATAATCCTACTCCTTTATACCATCCCAACTCAATGAATAGACTAAGAATGAATGTCAACAACAAGACCAATAATTAATGAAAAAGGACCTAACAAACAGATACCACTTGTAATGCCCCACCCATTCCTCATTGTCTTGAGAAGGTGGTGAGGTGATACTAGGTCTTAAGCAACATTTCCAATGCACCAAAGGATAACAATAAATGCCAATGGATTCAAGAATAAATTGGGGAATGATTTGACCTTGAGATAAACCAACCAACCAAACAACCCATTACCAAAAAAACTACATGATGCATGTTAACATAGCAACCTGAACTATATAGTAACAAAAGACAAAAAAAAATCCATAATGATTCAAAAACAAAATACAACCAAACCATACCAAACCAAAATCAGAGTGCTAAGAGGAAGACTAGAAAAGAGACCCAAAGTAAACTAAGGCACCCTCCACTGCTCCACAACAAGCTTCATGCTCTAAGAACCACCAAACCACCCAAGTATCATGAATCACTGCTAGAAAAATGAGATACCTTACTCTTACCTGTGTCCTAGAATACAAAATACAAAAAAGCACCAATGTTTCAAAGTAGGGGTGAGTAATAATACCCAGTAGGATTTCCCCAAATGACTTCCCTACACATGACACTAAGATAAAACCATTAGCACATTTATATAAAATAGTTTACATAAAAAATCAAATAGTTCAACAATTACCAATAAGCCAAAAACACCCTTACCAAGCCACCTTACCCAAACCATGAAACCCAAAGGAAATAAAAAGAACCATTCCATAATCAATTTCACTAATTCACATTAGCACAATAATTTTCATCTTGCATAGCAATACACAACAAGGAAAACGACTTTGGTGGAACTTCCTGTTCAAACCAATTTACTACTTTTCCAAAATAGTAGTACTTCCCAACCACTTATCCATAATGGTGGCCCTCCCATCCACTATCTATCACCTTTTATAGTGATACTTCCCACCCATTTCACACAAAATCAATACAAGCCATAATAATTGACCAACCAGTAAGCATAAATCACACCAAATCCACACATTATGCACACAAGAATTTCAAACACATTCCAATCTCTTAAATAAATCACCCATTTATTGAAAACACCCTTTCACAATTTTCCATGACAAACTACATTTCAATAAACCACATTTTTATTTAAAACCATTTTCCCAAACCATTTTCATAAACCAAACAAAGAAAATAATTTTAAAATATACATTTTAAAATCACACAATAAGCCCCTTTTGGAAACAATATCCCATTTCAACCAAAATCCCCAAATCATCACCCAATGAATTTCCACTAATATTTTCACACAATATTTAAAATTATTTTCAAGAAAAACAAATTAATTTCAAACAATTAATCAAGTTCTAGAAATGTTGAGTCGAGAGATAAGCCACCTACCATTAGAGTTCTAGAAAAATCAACCCACAAGAAACTGAACCACTAATCCAGAAAAATGCACCACTAAAACCACTTTAGATTTCCTTCCCTATCATAAGTAATCCCTAAAATAATCACCTAAGGCAAAAACAACCCTAGATCTACATACAACAAATGTATATCAATAAAACCAAGAGATGGAAGAGATAAGATCTAGAGGAAACCATAAATAAACCAAAAGAGAAGACTTCCTGAGATGAGCTACCTTAAAAACACCTTGAAAAACCTTCAAATATCTTCCAAAACGAGTGGGAGAGCGCCCCTATCCCTTGAGAAGAAGAAATACCATGTAGGGTTCATATGGGAGAAGAAATGGGTGAGTTAGGGAAAATCCAAACTAACCCCATTAATTTTTTTTAATAGGACATATAGTTAGCTTGCATGGTTTGACAAACAATGCGCTAACCATGCAGATGCTACTGTCCGAACAATGGCATATCACATGGTTACCTGTGATTCTCGCATGGTTTCCCCCAACCATGTTCAAAATGTGCAGTCTTAAAAAGGCCTCAAAACTTTTCCAAAACCTTTCTAAACTCTCCCTAACTCTCCCAAACCTTTACCAACCACTTCATATACATAAAAAGGTGTAAATAAGTGTCACATATCTCAAACCGAGGGTGCTACATGGGATTTCAGGCCAGTTCCCAATGATATAGAGGGGTCCATGAGTGATTTATTTTAGGAATCTCAGGAATTTCCATAGCAAGGAATCAAACCTAGAACCTTGGTGATAGACTCCACATCCGCAACCAACTCACCCATACCGTGTGGGAAAAAGTATACCAAGTTTTTAGGACCTGAGGGTTAAAAGGTATAGGCGAGTCCTTACCCACCACTAAGCACATTTATATAATTACCCAACCATAAGTCCAAGTGTAATAACACCTGGGCCTTAGGTCTAGTTCCCAACATGGTAGAGGGGTCTACAAGTGATTTATTCAGGCATCTCAGGTGTTTCTATAGAGAGGAATCAAACCTATAACTTTGGTGATAGACTCCACAGCTGCAACCAACTCATCCATGCCCTATAGTAAAAAGTACACTTGGGTTTTAGGCCTAGGGGGTTACAAGGTATTGGTGGGCCATCAACCACCACCAGGTGCCTTTATTTACTTCCCCATCCATATGACCAAGTGTAACAAAACCTGGTCTTCTGGGAAAGTTCTACATGGGGGTAGAGGGGCCATGAGTGATTTATTCTGTCATCTTAGGAATTTCCATAACAAGGACTCGAACACAAAACCTTGGTGACAAACTCCATAGCCAAAACTAACTCCACTGTGCCCTTGTGGGGAAAAGCACACTAGGTTTTTAGGCCTAGGGGTTTACAAGGTATAGGTGGTCCATCAACCACCCCCGAGTGCCTTTATGTACTTCCCCAACCATTGGCCCAAGTGAAACGACACATGGGATTTTGGGATAGTTACCAATGGGGTAGTGGGGTCCAAAAGTGATTTATTTAGGCATCTCAGGTGTTTCCGTAATGAAAACTCAAACCAAGAACCTTGGTGACAGAATCCACAACCGCAACCAACTCATCCTTGCCCCGTGAGCAAAATTACACTGAGTTTTTTGGACTAGGGGGTTATAAGGTATATACAGGATGTCACCCAACACTAAATTCCTTTATGTACTTCCCCAACCAAAGGACCAAGTGTAACGACACCTAGGATTTTGGGCCAGTTCCAAACAGGGTAGAGGGGTCCATGAGGGATTTATTCAGGCATCTCAAGAGTTTCCATAGCAAGGACTCGAACCTAGAACCTTGGTTATAGACTCCACAACCACAACCAACTCACCCATGAAAATTACACTAGGTTTTTTAGGACAAGGGGGTAGCAAGGTATAGGCAAGCCATCACCCACCACCAAGAACCTTTATATACTTACCCAACCATAGGCCCAAGTGTAATGGAACCTAGGATTTAGACCTAGTTACCAATGGGGTATAGGGGTACATGAGTGATTTATTCAAAAATATTAGGAATTTCCATACTGAGGATTTAAACTTAGAAATTCAGTGACAAACTCAACATCTGCAACCAACTCACCCATTCCCCATGGTAAAAAAAAGTACACTAGGTTTTTAGGTCCAGGGGGTTACATGGTATAGGTGGGCCATCACCCACCACCAAGGTACTTTATGTAATTCCCCAATAATAGGACCAAGTGTAATGACACCTTGGATTTAGGGATAGTTCTGAATGAGGTAGAGGGGTCCATGAGTGATTTATTTAGGCATCTTAGGTGTTTCCATAAAAGTAAACCAGGTTTCTAAGCCCAAGGGGTTACAAGGTATATGCGAGTCGTCACCCACCACTAACCGTATTTATGTACTATCCCAACCATAGGCCCAAGTGTAAAGACACCTAGGATTTCAGGCCAGTTCCCAATGGGTTAGAGGTGTCCACAAGTGATTTATTTAGGAATATCAGGCATTTACATATTGTGGACTCAAAACCAGAACCTTGGTGACAGTCTCCATAGCCGCAACCAACTCACCCATGCCCCACAAGAAAAAGTACATCGGATTTTTAGGCCTAGGGGGTTACAACATATAGGCAGGATGTCACCCACCACCAAGATCCTTTATGTACTTCCCTAACTATAGGCCCAAGTATAATAACACCAGGGATTTTAGGCCAATTCCCTATGGGGTAGAGGGATCAACGAGTGATTTATTTAGGCATCTCAGGAATTGCCATAGTGAGGACTTGAAGCCGAAAACTCAGTGAAAGGATCCATAGATGTAACCAACCAATCTATGACAGAACCTCAATGACAGACTCTGTCACCCACCACTAAGTGCATTTGTTTTTTACATAGTTTTTCCTCAAATTTTATGAAATAATTCTGGGATTATAGAATTTATAGAATTGAAAATATTTTTTATTTATTTGATATATTTTTTGATTCTCATCATAATCACTAAGAGTTTATTAAATTTGAAATATAATAAGTTTTTCTATATTTAAATCAAATACATGAAAATATAAAAATTCCATTTATTTTCCTTAAAAAATAAATGATGTTTTCCAAAATTTTAATTACTTTTATTAGAAGTTTTGTTTTTCACATTTCACTATTTTTTGATCATATCTATTAATATACAAGTAATATTGAAGCAATTATTAATTCATTTTTAAATATCTCAAAATTATATTCATTTAATTATTCTAGACCAATATATAATTCTATCATTTAAATGGTTTAAAAATTTACCTAAGCCTGTGTGACAAACTCTATATGAAATGATGAACTACTATACATCATCTCCTACCTCTATTCAGTTTCCTCCATGGAAGAACTCTATAACTCCTTCTCTCCAATAGTAGGTCACTCCTTTATTATTATTCAAGTGAAGGTAGGTCATTACACATTTATTAATGGTATATCTCACCTTTTATATCAATAGTAGATTAATTAAGTGTAATAGTAGATCATATATTTATTTTTTCCAATGGTAGATCTTTATTCCCAATGGTAGATTTGTTTACTTTCAACCACATATTGTTTTATATAAATGTTAGATTATTCATTTATTCTAAAATGATCGATCTTATTTTCCTACAACAACAAAAAAATCTTGATTCCTCTTTTCATATGGTTTATACTCTTGAATAACTTCCTTTTTGAAACTACGTGCCTCTCTCTAGCTTAATGATAGATATGAAAAGCCCTGGTAGATTATATCCCCTCCAACAGTAGATTATTTTTCAATAACAAATCTCAATAACTTTCAAGACACTAGTAGATGTACATTTAACACTAGTGGCATATATTTTTTAAATACCAATGGTAGATTCTCTTCCATCGACAGTAGATCAATGATGATAACACCACATAACTAGAGATAGATCCTCTATTCTATATATTGCAGCACTTATGACTATAGAAGCAAAAAACCTATTCTTCAACACCATGGTATCAACGTATTTCTTCCTCCATGTATTCTTTTACCCTAAAATCAGTTAAAAAATAATCCACCATTAGTTAAATATCTATACTATCACCAGTTAATTTTATTATTTTGGAAAAATTTTCCATGCTCTGTTTTTCAAATTTTTTGATATTTTAATTAAATAAATGTTTATTTTAATTATTTTAAGTGTTTTAATAATTTATAAAATTAATATATATATTATATAATCTATGAAAAGTGTTATTATAATATATATATTTTTTAACTTTTTTAAAAATTATTCATTATTTTTACGTAACACTTGCGACACATTTATGTTTTAATATTTTGGATTAATTTTCATAACCAACTCTTTTATAAATTAATATTTAATGAAAAAAATTTATTCAAAAAAATTATATAGTATTTAATGAAGCATAATTTATTTTTAAATTACACACTACATTAAATAAAAATTTATTTAATATTTGTTTTTAAATAGTCTTATGATTCTTATGGGATTTCCTTGAGTTATTATTATCATTTAAAAAGAAATTAAAAATGGTTTGAATGAGTCTTTAGTTTTTGAATTCAAATTTTTTTACCATTATTCTTGACAATAATATTCTCCATACAAGATAATTTCATTATTTGAATTTGAATTATTTTTCCTATTTGGAGTTTGGATTATTAGCTTTTACAGATTCTATTTAAAGGAGTGATAGTTGATTGGAATAAACACAACAATTCACTGTACACAACAACTACATGAGGTAATACTCAAAGAAATACAAGTTATACTATACACTCTATTTATATATTTTGTGAAGAAATCACATGGAAGGGACAAATCTTCTTTGAAATAATTCTCCTTGAAGAGACATACTGTACCTTGATTGGAATGCTTAGAGCACATTGTCTGCATCCATTCGAAGGTCCTGTATTAACTATTTCATCAATAGTAATTATTTCTTATTCTAACCAATTGTATTATTTTTTATATATTTTCTATCTGGGTAAAGGACTATATATAATCCTTTCTCTCATAGGTTTTACTACCTCTAAAATGTATTCTTTGACTATACACTAATGAATAAAATGCAGAAAACTTAGTTTGTGGATACTCTTGTAGAATTCCTGAGTTTCTATCTACTCTAAAAAAGGATATGTGTAGGTTTGGGGATACTCCTAAAAAAATACTAGGTTGGGATTACTAGTTTGGTTTTAGAATTATTCCGTGTAAAAGTATCTCTCTATTTCATAGTGGGTGTTATACTCTATTGGTTTGGGTGTGAAGAGTAGACATAAGATCATTTAGATATGAACTACTATAAAATTATGTATGTTCATCACTTTAATTTTTTGCATAAACTCTTGAAAAATCCTCTATTCCCATTATTTTGAGAAATATTTTTTTAATAATTTTAAACCACCATATTTTGCATTTAATTTTTAATAACACTGATAATAATAAGAAAGACCTATTCACCCCCTCTAGTCCTTATTCCATTAACTTATCTAACATAAAATGTATATAATAAATATATATGACATTTATATCACTATTAATATTCTGTATTTGATGGAAATATGATCAAAGTACAAGGATTGAAACTATCAAACTAAATTATACATGAAAAACAAAGAAATTACCATCTGATATAGGGATTTTAACAATGAGTTTTTAATAAACGGGTGAAAAAATTCTATAAGTAAATCATAAATTATAGTATGGTTTTGAAATATATTTATAATATATCTATATTTATTATACATGAGGTTTGAAGCATACAAAGGATAATTGGACCCGTGGTAAGGGTTTCTCTTTTTTACTTTTACTTTCGTGAGACATATTCCCTATTAACCACTTATTTATTTTATGTGGTTTATATACTTACACTTTTATATGTTATATTATGAATAAATTTATATTCATGGAATTTAATTTTTCAATTGTAGTTATTTCTTTCATGGTGATTATGATTTAAAATTTATCAAAGTGGTAAGGATTTATTTCACAATCTCATCATTATTTAAGATTATTTTTTATTTATAAGTCTCAACTGAGGAATATTTCTATTCCATGTCCATGTTTTCTAAAAATAATTTCAAAAATGTTTTTACTACTATTAAATGATTTTTTAAATTATTTTTTACCCTTTTTTGAATTTAAAAAAAATATATGAAAAGGAATCTTCCTATTGTTTTCCGAACAATGTACATTTTAAATTTTCTTAAAAAGGTGTGAAAGGAATGTTCTTTAACTTATACGGAATGAATGGAATTTTTAAAAATCATGATACATCAATTATTCGAAGATTAATTTACAGGTTTATTTTCAAAGAAAATGATTTCTTTATTACATGTTCATTTTTAAGATTTTAAAGAGTGATTTTTGAAAGTAGAAAGTGTATTTTCCTGTGAACATTTAAATTTATTTTCATCTATGTAAATATCATTTTTTTTGAAAATTATTTTGAGTATATAATCTAATTATACCATCCACCTTATTTCTTTAGATGGTTTATGGTCATTTGACTAAGGGAAATTATTGGAATTCCGTATGATAGTTCTTCCAATATGGACAATTATTTATTATTAAGAAATGTTGATTTAGTTGTCTTATTTATTAATATGAAGAATATATTGGACTTAATAAGTAATAGGCAAGGATTTTTATTTCCACTCGATGCATCATAAGGTCTTATGAGACAAACTAGCTTAGGTTTTGGATGATTCCTTTTCAATTTATGTAGATTTTATGACACAAGGACTTGATGGTGTTTTTAGATGTTTTGGCCGAGACCTTGATGAGATATTTTAGATGTCCAAAAGTATGAATTATATAATTATATAGTTATTTATTAATTTCCATGTGATTATTTGATTAGTTTTTATATCCCTGGATAAGTTTCTAGCTCATGTGATTACTTATATGACATTATTTGATCATTATTTATTATTTCCATATTATTCATGCCTTATTTAGATTTCGTTGTATGGATACCTTTACTATAAAATTTATCTCACTAATTTCTTATGTTTCTTTTCCCTAGGATGCTAATAAATATATTATGATTGATATTAAGGGTTATACTAGAATAAATAATGGAATCCTCAAATAAAACACTATGTTTTATTTGATGTTTTAAAATATAATTTTTAATTAAAGTATGTATCTAGTTTTCCAAGACAAATAAACTATCCAGTCATTTGGGATATGATTAATTTAATCTAATTCCAAAGTAATAATATAACCACCAGCTCTAGGATACTAAGGTCAGGGTATTTATAGTTGGTATCAGAGAAAGTTTAGTAAAAACCATGGGGAACTAGATTTAGGAAAACATTGAACATGGAACATAACCATATGACTGAATTTGATTATAGTCTATGTATATAATAACATCATAAACATTAGTATGGTAGAGATTAAATGGTTTCCCACTATGATTATTGTTTCTAATACTATGATTTTTGGTTTCAGTCAATGGTTAGAACCATAAAGAACTGTGATAACATTGAACGAGATGGCCAATATGATAAATTTGAGAAACCAAATGGGATGATAAATATAATGAAATATATTTTGATTATTCCAAATCAATTATCATGATATATGATTAACAACTTTCACCTTAATAAACTCGTGGACTCACCAAAGAAGATAAGGATAGAGTTTGATGAGAAAATGGGTAGTGGAGACCTTGTAAGAAAGAATGCATAATTTATTTCATGTAATAAATGTGGAAAGATACATCTTGTAGAATGTATCAAAGGAATGAAAAAATGTTTTATGATTGTAATAAAAGGGTATAAATTAATGAATTATCATGGAAAAATGAAGAGTGCGATATAAGGGAATAAATTATTTTCTACAACACAATTTGTAGTTTAATGTCTTATGTGTGGGGAATATTGGTATTATATGAGTCAATACCATAAAACTAAGTGTTAATACCTAGAATAAATAAGGAACTATACTATACAAATTTTTGAAGTGAAAGGATTGAAGTTTTTATGTTGGATAAGTATTTTTATCGATGGTATTATAGTTAAAGGAATCATGAAACATAAAAGGATTTCTCCTTAGTAGTTTTTCTTTAAGGATTTTAAAGAATATATCAAATGGTATTGATAAACAAGAAAAGTAATTTGGTGATAAGGTAATATTTTATGAAATCAATTGATTGAGGGAATGATAACCATTAATATGTATCTGATATTGGGATAAAACTAAATTGTCTTAGAATGATAATTCTATGGTTGATCATAAAATAATATATACCCATTTTTAAGTTTTATGTGATGTGATTTTAACATGATATTTTGGGAGGCATTTATGGTATTAAAAACCATTGGTTTATTATATGTTTGACTAAAAAGGTTATTTGGTTAATAATTCCTTTATATTTTACAAACATAATTTTGAAGTTATTGATAACCTTTATGGTTAATATGATTTTTAGGATGATTTATTTATAGATTATTGGGATAAAAGAGTTATTATATTTTGGGAATATATTGTACATAAATCCTCAGTGGTTAAAAAAACCAATTTTATGTGTAATTTTATTTTTTATGATGTTAATCATATTATTAGGAATGTTATAGTTTTAAAAAAAGGACAACCTACATCCCAAGTGACAATCCATCACATCTGGAAAGGCCATTGGGCTTGAACCCACAACCGAAGGGAAAACATGTGTAGCGCCTACCATAGGCCTATGTGATGTCCTGGTTAGCATGACATTGTTTTTAATTAAATGATTTGATAGATAAATAATAATTTTATTTTGAGAATCATATTATTTGATCAATTTTTTTTTTATTTTTTCGGGATTTTAAAATGATTAATGAAATTAAAATTGATACTAAATTGGTTTAAAATATATTTAACCTTTAGGTTTAACATAAATGATTATTTGGGAATAATTCTATTATTTTTTTGTAAGTTCAAGCTAAAGGGTATGAGAGAAACTTTGAGGTTAATTTTTTTGTTAATATTTAGGTTATTGGTGTTGTATAGAATATATGGAATAAAGATAAAGTTAATGGTGATTAAATTTATTAGTATATACGATCAAAGTATTCAAATGTATGTAATGTGACGATATGAACTACTTTCATGTTGTTTAAAGATAAATATTTGATCAAATTGTTTGGTTTTCAATATGGTCGATAATATTTTGGAGGTTTATTAAAGTTAACAAATTATGAAATGGATTAAGTTGATGTTTAGATATTATTGTTTAAGGATAATATATGATTTATCATATTGGATAACCAATGAAAACCATTTTGTCTTGGTTAAATATTTAGAGGCCTAAATAATTACTTATATATATTATGATACATTAAAAAGTGATTCAGGCATAAATTTTTTTTATCTTGAATATATATTTCCTAGTGTAAGAGATATGGTGGAAATATATCAAAGCACAACTAACAGATGAGATTATGATTATAACATGGAAATAAATAAATTATTTTAATTTTCTTGAGTTATTTATATAGATATAAAAATAATACCTTAACTTTAGTAAAATGACCTTGAAATAAAAAATTTATATGTTTACTTTTCTTATCGAGAAATAAATGGCCTTTTTACCCATCACAGATTTATAGGTTTGTGATGGTTAAACCTCTTCTTAACATGTTATCTATCACTTTATATTAATCATTAAGAATTATTATTCTCTTACATCTCCATATTTTCACTCACAACAAATTTTCTTCTATTTAGAAACCTAGTTTTGTGATGACCATTTCATTTCCATTTCCCTATTTTAAGAGGAAGTTTTATTAACCCTTTTTATGATGTGGGTTTTCCACAATTTTTTTTAAATATCAAACCCTTGATTACCAAAAAAAATTTATAATTGAGAGTGTGAATTTTTTTTAGGGGGGGTGGGGAGAATACAACACCCTACTATTTTAAAATAATACCATGTTTGATAGCGTATACAACACACAACATCAAGATTCAATAAACCATGAAATATTAATATATGACCGTTATAACCTATCCGTTAAATTAGAGGGTACAAATTTTATAAAACAAATTAAAAAATATATATACGTTATACTCAAGGAAAAATAATTTATTAATTCTTCTTAAATAAGTACTCAATTTTCATTAAAGTTATTTTATACTTTCGAAATATATTTTTATTCAAAAATGATTTTTATTAATTTTTGTGAGGAAATATTACAATTATTTTCTGTAAATTTTAGAAAATTTATTTGATAAAATCATTATTATTTTTTATATCAGAATATAAAAACTTTCTTAGGGTTAATTTTTTGTATTTTTCTAAAAATATTTATTTTCCAGTGAATAGTGAAAATATCGATTTTTATTGAAAATTGTATTTTAGTTTCACCCATTTTAAAAGATAAATTTAAATTTAAAATGGTTAAAAAGTAAAAAATTAGTTCTATTATATTATAAATAATCTATTTGTATTCATTTTAATTAATTTTACAATTGAATTTGGTATAAGCACATTTTTATACTTAGAAGGCATTTTTCTAAAAAATTGTATTTCTTTGTGTTTTGTGTTTTAATATTAAATTAATTTTTAAAAATTATTGAAAATAAATATTAATTAATGTATACCACATTTTTAATCATGATTTTATAATTTATTAAATATTTATCTTATATTTTTGGTCATTATGAATAGTAACTGTAGTAAATTTTTGTTATCACAATAAAGGGTAAATCATTTAATTAAGGTTAAAAGTAAAATGATAAGGACTAACAAATGAACCTTACACTTTCATAAATTTTATTTTATGATTCCATTTCATCCATAATCATCCAATATTCAGATATATGACCTTTTTTTACATTTTTATGAGATTATGATCTTTATAATATTTTATGTAAAGATAAGTAAAAAATGTCACACACTTATTTTTAATAATAATAATATTTTTAAGATAGGTATAACCAGAGGATATGTTAAGTTATAAATACTATTTTAAAATATAAATTTTTTATATTCATCATGAAATTTATTTTTAATTTTTTTGTAGAAATAATTACCTTAAATGATTAAACAACGTTGACATAGTAATTACTTAATTAATGAAAAACATACTACAAATGATATTAAAATCATTAAAAGCAGTATAATTTGAAAGTGTTAACGTGTACTAGGATTTATATATATATATATGTGACATATTAGTAATGTTTAATTTAATTATATTTGAAATACAACTTTTTTGTTTTATTTTGAGTCAAATTAAATGAATAGTGTAAAAATTGACATTAATGATACTTTAACAAAATCATATTTTATTAAATTATTTAAAATTTATAAAAATATTTAAAGTGGATAATTAAGATAATATATGGTCTAATATTTCATCCATTTTCTATTTATGGGTTAATAGTCACATTATATGTAAAATTATAACTCTTTAAGAGCGAAAAAGATGTCACCACAGTTAATGTTAAAATAGGTTAACTAAGGGGTTAATCAAAATGATAGGGATTAAAATGATATAAAAACTTGTATAAATTTCATTGGATGATGTTAATTCAAACCTACAAACTTTTTATTTTAATTAATGACCATTTAGAATAATCTAGATCTGGAATAGTCTTATTATATATATTTCATAAATTCGAAAAGTACCCATAAACTTAATTATAAATGGAAACTTCCTCACTAACTTATTTACACCACTTTTATCCTTATAGATCAACCATAATCTACCAAAATTACTTTTAAAATTTGTTATCCAGATTCTATATGCGTTTTTATTCCCAAAACACCAACTCTAGGGTCCTTGAGAGGAGATCCAAATGAGTTCTTCCAAAGAAGTAATAATCACCTTAAACAATCACTTTTTCTTAAAATAGTGGTGTTCTAGTCAAAGACCAAAACACTAATTTTATTGAAAAAAGTTACAAAAAAATTACATGAGCCTGAAAGATGATATTTTTTTTACAGTCCCTATCATAAAGAGAAAGTAAGTAAAATGGGAGATCATTCAGCCATGTAATGTCATGGTTGACTCCCATATTAGTGAGGCCATCTGAAACCTTGTTCAATTGATGATAAGTATGAGTGACAATATAGTTGGTGTCTATGAGAGAATGAAAACAATCTATCCAACATGAAGTAAGTGTCCATGCATGGTGTATTAGTCCATTTCAAATAGCTTGCACAATGGTCTTCAAATCGATTTTGATCTAGATATTATTCCCGCCAAGATGATTTTTAAAAGAGATTGCATGGATCACACTCATCATGTTATCTTCTAGAGAAGAGGTGAAAGTATCACTTATACTTATGTATGGATTACTATCTCAACATAGAGAGGAAATTAATTTTTCACCACCATATTTTATGGATGGATAATATGATAGGTTTAATGTTTATATATCATATTTATAACATAATTATAACTTTTTATGATAATATAATATCTACCTTATTACCTTCTAAACTACTAGAGAACAATAACATCGCTCATGTGTATGTGTGGACTACCACCTCTACGAAGCGATGCAATTTGTTTTTCATTTTTATTTCACTTAGATGGTAATGAGGATAGATTTAATGAATATATATGATTTAATTGATATAATAATTATCCAATAAGGGTGAATAATTATATACCATTTTTTCCATCGATCTAAAAGTGAATATAACATTTCTACATACATACGATCTACCGTCTCCGTGAACAGTGTTATTCATTTTTATATCTCTAACTTTTATTGATTACATTAAATATATATAATGAATTTAATTTAAATTTATATCATTATTAAAATTATTTAAATTATTCAACCTTGATCAATGTACAAGGGCAAAAATATCGAACCCAAGACACTGAACCAAATCATACATGAAAAACGAAGCAGTTACCACGTGAAATAATGATTTTAACAATGAATTATTAAAATTAGAGTGAAAACATATTATAAGTAAATGATATATGATATTATGGTTCCATAATATATGTATAATAAATCTATATTTATTGTACAAGAGGTTTAAAAATGTACAAAGTATAATCATATATAAGGTAAGGGTTTCTTGTCTTATGTTTTCTTCTGTGAGACATATTCCATATTTACCACTTATTTATTTTGTGTGGTGTATATAATTCCCCCTTTTATATTTTATATCATTAATATATTTATCTTAATGGTATTTAAGGTTTCAATTGAAATTATTTATTTCATGGGGCTTATGATTCAAAATTTACCAAAGTGGTAAGGTTTTATTTCACAATCTCATCATTATTCAGCATTGTTTATTTTTAAGTACCTACTAAGAAATATGTCTCTTACATATCCATGTTTTCTAAAAATATTTTCAAATTTTTTTTTAATATTCTCCAATGATTGTTTAAATTCAATTTTAACGCTATTTTTTTTACAATTTTTTTAAAATTAATCTTTATATCATTTTCCTAATGAGGTACTTTTTTGAATTTTTATAGAAAATTTTGAAAGGAATATTTTTTAACTTATACAACATGAATGGAATTACCCACTATCATGAAAACACAATGATTTTAAGTTTAATTTATAATTTTAAATGATTTTTTTTCAAATATAATTATTTATTTATTAAGTTCATAATTTTTAGATTTTTAAAAGTGATTTTCAAAGCAGAATGGGTATTTTCATCAACAAAATTTCCTATGATGTTTTTAAAGTATTTTCATCAATGTCAACATAAATTTTTGAATATTATATTGAGGATATACTATATAGATACCATCAAAAATATTTATTTGGATGGATTGTGATCATTTTGATAGGGGAATGTATTAAAATTCTTTATGATAGTTATTAAAATATGGTTAATTATTAATTGTTAAGGCATGTTGATTCAGTTGTATTATTTATTCATATAAGGAATGCATTGGACTTAGTAAGTTATGGGAGGGCCCCCTATAACCCCTCAATTCATTGGTAGGTATCATGAGACAAAATAGTTTGGTTTTTTTCCAAGACCTTACCCATTTATGTAGATTTCATGGCATAAGTACTTGATGGTATTTCTATACTTTTTTTGTTGAGGCCTTGATTATATGTTTTAGATGTACGAAATTATGCGTTACATCATTATGAAATCATTTATCAATGTACATGTGGCTATTTTATTAGTCATGTTATCCATGGATAAGTTTTTTGATCATGTGATAACTTATATGTAATTTTTTCATCATAATTTATTCTTTCAATATTATTCATGCCTTATTTAGCTTCCACTATACGCATACCCTTACTGATCATCTGATCTCACCCCTTTATTATGTTTCTTTTCCCTATGATTCCAATAAATATATTATGATTAATATGTAGGGTTATATTATAATAAAAAATGATGTCTATAAATAAATAACTATGTTATATTTCATGTTTAAAAATGTAATTTTAAATTTAAGTATGTATCTTGTTTTTCAAGACTATTAAACTATTCAGTCCTTTGGGATGTAATTGCTTGTATTTAGTGATAATTTAATAAAGTAACCACTGAATCAAGGGTATTTTCATTTATCCTACTTTACATGTAGAGTTTAGACATTTCTATTCAAGTTTCAAATATATGGCCACTTGATGCCATTTTTCTTTGGTGATGACATTTATATTAATTGAAGGAAAGAATAAATAAAAAATGTCACACTCATGAATTTAATATCTCTAAATTTTTTACATAATGATAAAAAGAGAATAAGTATGGTTATAAATTTTTATTTTAAAGATAGATTAATTTTTCTTATGATTTTAATTTATTTTTAATTTTTAGTGATTAAATAATTACATTAAATTTTTACACAACACAGATAAAATATTTATTCAATTAAAATAAAAAATAAAAGAAATAATTTTAAAAATATTAAAAGTAATAAAATTTAGGTGTGTTATTGTGTTCCAAAAATATTTTAGATAAGAATAATATATTTGGAATGTGTGAAATTTTTATATTAGAATTCCATTGTTGTCAAGTTGTTTTCAAAGTCAAATTCTGTGAATTGTTCTTAAAATGAAATTAATAGTATATTATGATAAACATATTTTATTAAATTATTCTAAAATAATAAAAATATTTAAAGAGAATAATTTGGATGATAAATGGTCTAAAATTTCATCTATTGGCCATCTATTATCCAATTGTTACCTTATAAGTAAAATCCCAACCCTTTAAGATGGAAAAATTTGTTACCACAATAAAAGTTAAAATTAGTTAATGAAGAGGATAAAACAAAAGATAAAGTTTAAAATGATATAAAAATATATATATAAATTTTATTTTATGATGATATTTATAGCTAATCTTATTTTTATTTGAATATCTATAAATATTGATGCATTTTTCATGAGAATTACTTTGTTATATTATAATACTTTTAGTAATTCCAAGTATGTCCTTTCTCTCCCTTATTAAATGACACCCCATTCTATCAATTATTCAGACCACTTTGATCCAAAAATCTTGTCCAAAACCTAAAAATTACTATCCTAAAATTCTATAGACACTATGTATATGTGGTGGTATTCTTAAAACACCACTCCAAGGGTCATTAAGAAGAAATATAAATGAAGTCTATCAAAGAAGAGGTAATCATCATTAATAAATCTTTCAAATTTATTTCTTATTATAATTCCTATAATTTTTTTTACCCATAGTAAAATAATAAATTTTGTATCATCAATATACTGAGATATAATTTTGATTATGGGAAAATCATTTTACCTATATTTTCTATTCTGTGAAAAGTGAAGACATCGCTCATGTATACATATGACTTACCATCTCCATGGAGCAATGTAATTCGTCTTTCATCACCACATTACTTGGATGGTTATAAATATAGATATAATGTATATATAAGACATTTATTACATAATTTTTCTTCTATAATTATAATATCATATCTAATTTATTACCTTATAATCCATTGGAAAATGATAACGTCGCTCGTGCGTACGCATGAAATACCACATCCACGAAGTCATATGATCAGTTTTTCAATTATTCTTTACCTTGATGGTGATAAGGATAGATTTAATGAATATATATGATATAATAATTATTTTTTAATGGTGAATTATTATTCACCTTTCTATTTTTCCATCCAATGAAAAGTGAAAACATGGTTCGTGCATGCATATGGTATACCGTATCCATGAACGATGTAATTCATTTTTATATCTATACATTTCATGGATGATTATAAATATGTATATAATTAATATATATGATATTTATATCATTGTTTTAATTTTTGGGATTATGTAACCATGATCAAAGTACAAAGATCCAAACTACCAAACAGAAACTAACATGAAAAATGAGACACTTAACACTCAAAAAATGGTGATTTTAATAAGAAATTTTTAATAAACAGGTGTTGAAATATTATAAGTGGATAATATGTGATTTTATAAGTTTTAATATTATTTTATTATCAAATTATAATAAATTTAAATTTATTATAAATGTGGTTAAAAGAACTTATGAATAAAGTCAAACCTGAGGTAAGAGTTTCTCATCTCACTTTTGTTTCAATGATACATATGCAAAATTCACCACTTGTTTCTTTCACGTGACATATATAGTAACCATTTGATATGATATATCATGATTCCTTTTATATTATTGGTATTTAAATTTTTATTTGAATCTATTTTTTTCACGGGGTTTATGATTTAAATGTTATCAAGTGGTATATATTTATTTCACAATCTCATCATTATTTAAAATTGTTTATATTTGAGTCTCTTTTGGGTGAAATATTTTATCTTTATATCTTAAAAACTATAAATTTAATTATAATATTGTTATTTCAAGGTATTAGAAGTTTTTGTTTCATTTTACTCTTTTTAAGTACACAAAATATTGAAAATATGTTTTTAAGAAAAGACGACTATATTTTTTTTGGTTGGGAATATTTTTCTCCCATATCTATATTTTCTTTTAATTATTTTCAAGAATGTTTTTACTATTATAAAAAAATTTATTAAATTAATTTTTTAATTATGTTTTAGTTTTTTATAAAAATGTTTAATAGGAATCTTCTTTTCATTTTCCAAATGAAGAAACTTTTATCGAATGAGTGAATGAAATATTTTTTTTAATGTACATGAAATGAATAGAAATTACCACCATAATGACTACTCAATTTTTTAGGATTCAATCATAAGTTTACATGGTTATTTTCAAATAAATATTTTCCACATTATTTTATAATTTTTTAGATTCTAAATGTAGAGACCCTGACCCCAGTAGTTTGGAACCAGTGCCTTATATTAATACATTATCATAGATAAAGTACTATAATACTAAAGGACCAATCAATTTAGTAGTTTTTTAATCTAGATTATATATATGAACTTTACATTACAAATTGAAAGGAAGTACAATATAACAATTCCATTCGAAACATCTATAAACTCTAAGATTATCCCTGTAAATCCTTTATAAAATACATCTTTTCATCCTGGGGAAAAATAAAATATAAGAAAGGGGTGAGATCAAATGCTCAGTAAGGGTAAGAAATATACAGAAATCTATCATAAAAATAAACAATAAGGCATGTTGAATAACTAAAAACACATGACATTAAAACATAATCTTCATCATAATATGGCAGGAATAAAACATGATTAAATAATTCCATAATAAAACTTAACCATAGATATTATACTAGTAGAATAATCACATGGAATATAAATTAATAATTTCATAACTAAGGAATGCATAATTATAGAAATCATAAACAAACCATCAAAACCTCAACTAAGACACTATATATAATGGGTAAAAAACCAGTCTAGTTTGTCTCATGAGACTTATCGATGCATCAAGGGGATATATTGGGCCCCACCCATCACTTAATAAGTCTAATTAATTCCTTATAATAAAGGGGTACAAAATAATCAACATATACATTCATATTAAAGCTAGTATATGTAATGTAAACAACTTTCCCCAAATAATAAACATAATTACAAACCATCTAGATTAATATGGTGAATGGTATTAAGATAGTACATCCAGATTAAAAATAATAATAAACCATTAAAATATGGTATATTATATCATAAAATATTAATCCTAATTAATCATAATATTCAACAAAGGGTGTTGAAAGAGATGAAAATACTCTAATAAAATCCACAAGAAATTCTTAAGAGAAATACCCTTTTTTAATTTCCAAATAAGATTTCTTTTGGAAAAATATTTGCATAAAACCATAAATGAACTAAGATAGTTTTTCATGATAAAAATGTTTATTATTAGAAACATATTTTTTTATTAAAACAAATTATGGAGTGTACTTAAAAATGGGTATGAAATTGGGAAGTTCCCTTTAATTGAGCTTGTTTATCAGGAAGAATTGAGAAAATATCCTTATAAAAGATATAACTCCTCATCAAAGAAAGAAGTATTATGTTAGGTATATATATATAGAACAGAAAAACATAATTTATGAGGATTAAATAAGAATAAATAAGAATTATATTGGGGTAAATAAATAGAGAAAGTGTAACCTAAATGAAAAATAGAGGTTCGGGAAGAAACCCTTACCTTATGTCTGAAAGTGTTCTGCACTTGCACTTAAAATCATGGATAATAAAATTAGACCCATAAATAATTTAATTAAGAACATAATAAAAATTTAGTTTATTTATTATAATTTTACTATGTTCATTTATGTTTTTTTAATGAGTTATAAGATTCAATTTTGTCGTTCTAGGAGCATTATTTTCCTTAGTTTTCATGATCAGTTTACTTGTATATCTGTAAGAAATAATATGTAAGAATAGTTATCTTGAATTAAAACTATATTTTATTAATGAGAATATAAAATATTAAATGATTATATAATTATTTTTATTATTTTGGGTGAGGATGAATCATTAGATAATATGTTTGTGATAATCCTTTAGATTATTTTGGCATTTTTTTGATCATTACAAACGAGTTTTGTTTTGTTAATCAACATCATGTATATAATTATCACACCCCTAATTTTAATTTTATTATTATCTCACTATTTATTCACTTCTGGTTCTCTAACCATGGTTTAGGTTGGGTCCTAGTTTAATTTTTTTGACATTTAATAAATTTTATTGGGTTTCGGACATGTGCGTTGTCACCACACAGTTGCCGGTAGCCGTTCAGTCAGCTCAGGTTTCATTCAATTGCCTAATGTTTAAAATGAATAAAATTCTATGTAAATATTTTTTTGAGATGTTTAAATTAATTCTATTATTTAAAAGAAAAGAATAAAATTATGATTTATTATTATTATTATTTTTATTATCATTATTATTTTTATTTTCATTATTCTTCTTCTTTTTCTTATAATTTTTATTATTATTGCTTATATTATTATCATTATTATCATTATTATTGTCTATATTATTATTATTATTATTTTTATACTTCATATTATTATTATTGTATTATTATTAAAACAAAATGAAAAAATATAGAAAACCCTAGGTCCCCCCTTCCTACTATGCGTCGCACTCTGATTTCCCCCTCCCCTAGTTTTCTTGCCCTTCGATCCTGCAATAGTGGATGATCCACCTCCCTACCTTTCACCTCTCATGAAGATCACCCTCCAGGACCTCACGCCGCATTCCCCCTTCACCCTTGCAGTCAACCCCTTCTTATTCTCCCTACGGAGCACGACACTCCTAAAACGCAGCAGGTCCCTGCTGCCCTCACCTCACGCCTCCGACCCATTTGTGCTCACCCCAGACGCCTCACCCTCTTGCTCATAGACACTCCCCCACCTCCCCCGTTTCATCCTAGTCTCACACCCTAACACCCGACCTCCCTCATTCCAACCCTCCATATCACCAACAAGGATGACTCCCGACATCACCCTCTCCCAATAGCCACTCCGGCTGGTGCCCCATCCATCCTATCCTACCACATCAAGGTATCCCCTATTCTTTATTCCAGCCGACAAACCTCTACTTCCCTTTTCTCTGACCTTCTCTTACCCCTCCAGCTAGTGGCACAACCAAACTTGGAAACTCCCTACTTTCTGTTGCGCCAACCTTGCCTCTCCAGCCGTCTCCCTCTCTGGTGGGTACACTCATCCATGTTGGTCTACCTATTAATTTTTAGGGTTTTTTATTTAATTTATTGAAACCCTAATTTTTTAGTTTTGTTTCATGTGCTTTTCTCGATGTTTAGCATGCACGGTTGGTCCAAAAAGGAGTGTTCTACCTTCCGTCGGAGTTTCGTCACGTCTGAACTTGGTTTGAGGTAGGTGTTTCCAAGTTTCTCATTCCCAATTATTTTCTTTGATTCTAGTAATTTTAAATAAATTTATCAAGTTTATTCTCATCTCTATAACACCATTTTTTAAATTATTATAGAACTTTGAAATTTATTTGATTTGTTTAAAACAGTTTTAAATGAGTTTTAGTGTAAATTGACTAGTTTTATGATTTCTAGTAAACTTTTTAAAATAGAATTTGTTTCTTTAAGGAGAAATTGGGCCTTCATGAAATGTATCACCATTATTATGTTTCAATTACATATTTTATTAATGAACATGGCTTGGTTAATTTATTAAAACATTTTTGTAAGGGTTTAATGGATTCGATGTTTTTAGTTAGAGTTTCTTTAAAATAATGTAGGGAAGTTGTGATTTTCGGGGAAATGATTTAATTTTTTTTTCTTGGTGTGCATTTTATTTCAAAATAGGTTTTCAGGTGTCTATGGATTTTTGTTGGTATAACATTCTGAACGTGTACAATTTCTTTGTAAAGTTTTTATAATTTTAAGGAAATGGTTTTGTGGATTTGAAGTAATGATTTGTGATTTCTAAATAACTTGTGTGTGGTTGGATTTGATTGAAAGGAAATGAAGACTTTTATAAATGGGTTAAAATATATTTTTTTAGCCTTATCATGCCATTGGATGCTAGAAAACCCATGGGTGCATGAGGTGCACACATGGATGTTCCCTCAAGTGAAGATGGTGCTTGGAAACGATGTTTTATTACAACCTTTTTTTTATGAGTTTAGTTTCCAAAAAAAGACATTTTTCTTGTGGGATTTAAAAGGAAAGTTTTATATGAGTTTTATAAAGTGTTGCTCTATGTGTTTTGAAAATCTTGGTTTTTAAAGGTGTTCCTCAATTTTGTCCTGTTTGGCTTGAAAATGTAAAAGTGGTGTTTGTTTAATAGTTTGATAGTGTTTTTGGACATGTCGACTCAAGGGCCCATTTGGAACTTTGGACTTAAAAGGTGATATTGAATAATATTTTATTAAAAGATGTGGTTTGGGAAAATTGTGTGTGTCTAGGCGGAGTTTTAAATGTTTTTAGAAAAATGGTTTTGACATGGATGTGATGTAACAACCCATTTGGAACTTTATATTTAGTGTAATGGTTGTGTTGATTCTTTGAAAGGATGTTGTTTTGATCACTATATTCCCATTTAATAACTTTAATATTTTGTAAAAGGTATCAAATGGTTTTAATGATTTCATGGAAGGAAGACCCGATTGCAACCTTTGATGATATGATGTATATATATTTTTTGGGGCACCTCTATAGGGGGATATCCATTATAGTTTATCATATGGAGTGTCCGTGTTTGGGGTAGGCAAGTGTGGTGAGATGTGTCATGTGTGTGAGGGCCTCCTACTTACAATGTATCATTATAACCATCTTGGATTCATGGGAATATTTTAAATGATCGAGTGATAGTTTCTAATGAACCCTGGTTAGACTGGTTGGTACCCCCTGGATTGGTTGTTAGGCCAGGTGGGATTTGCCACTGGATTGGTCAGTTATAGGGCGGCCAGTTGGTTATAGACTTAGGAGCTTCACCATACATCGACAGGTGGTTCCAAAAATGAGTACTTCCAGGGGTCTTCTAGGGATGTTTAGGATCACCCATTGTTATTCATTTATTTACTTTGCTTGTTTAATTTCTGTCGTACTAGTTTATTTTCAACTTCCCTTGTTTACCTGTATTATTTTAGCCCATCTTTGGTATCTTTTGTTTCAGGTTTTTTATAAAATAAAAAATGGTTTTATTGAAATAGAATGTGGCATCTGCTGGATTTCTTAATGGGAAAATTATGTTGCTTATTTTAGAATGTGAAAACAATACTTTTATAATTTTATTTCAAACATGTGTCATTAGATTGTTTTAGGGAGTGAGATTCTTGGATTCTATGGCTTATCTTGGAAACCCTACTGATCATTTTTAAAACTCACACCTATTTTATCATTTCAGTTATAGGTTTCCTTTTCTGAGTTACTCATTATTGGAGAAAGGTCGGCCTTTAGTTGGGAGGTGACCTGGAAGGTTACATGGAGGTATGTTGAGCTATTCTGTTGATTTATTTTATGCTTATAGAGTTTAGTTTTATTGTTTTATTTATTATTTTTTAATAGGTTTATTTTTTTCATGGGCCAAATCATTCCCAACAGTTAATTTTTGATGCCCGTCACTAGTTTCTAGCCTGTGGGGATCGAGAATTCCCCTCTGTCCATGCCACAGACCAGCTCGGGTGACCAGTTCAGGGTCGACCCAGATTGGTTCATGAAAAAATTGTATCAGAGGAAGGTTCTTATTATTTGCTGTGTCCTATAGATAGAGATTAAGATTTTATAGACTCAATAGGCAGGTACGGTAAGAACGTCATGAACCCTCACTCATTCTGAACCTCAAGTCTCTATGGGTAGTGTGGAAATTGAGTCCCTGTCTCATTCTAGTTTGTTTTAGATTGAGGTATGACAACAGAGGAAAGCCTATATTACATCATGATTTCAAATGGATTAGTGACCCGTGTGGAGTCTGAGTACACAGTTTAAGTTCCTCCTAGTTGTTGATGCTTACTTGTGGCATTGACCACTACCATGTAGCCAGGTTAAGCATGACTACTAGTCCCTCACTCTAATAGTTTGATGCAAGTTGAGTGTCTTCTTGGTTATGGTTGGTGTAAGTGTGATTTTGAAAAATATTTTTTTTAAATGAGAAAGTTTTATTTTAAATGGATTTAAATTCATGAAATGGGCTTTAAAACTAAAATCTCTTGTTCTAAAAATATGATGTTTTCTTGGAATTGGTAGAGAAATGGTTTGTGTGAAACCTCTGGTACTCTTTATAAATGTTTTCACATGTGAGGGGATGCATGGGAAGTGCATGTTGGTGTGTATGGATGAAATTATATAAAGACATGTGCAATGATTAATGAGATTACTTGGGTATGTACTTGGAATTAAAGGCTTGACCTTGTTTTTCTAAAGTGATTTTAAAAATGGGAAATGATTTTGGAAATTGAATTTGGTTAGAAAAGTGGATTTGGTATTTGGAAAGTGGCCTTAAAAGAAGGTGGTTTTAAAATATAAAATGAAAAGGGGTTTCTGAGAAGGGAATTTTGGGTTTTGTTTATATTTGTTTGGTTTTTTGAGTTAGTTGTTTTTATATGATGGTGCTTTCAATGATGTTGTTTCAGATTGATATTGGTTTTGGCTCTGTGTTTTATATGTTGTTCAGAAAATGAAACTCAGAAAGGTCCCCAAGGTTTTTGATAAGTCATGCCTAGTTTTTGGTCCTAATCAGATGTTTCCTATCCTTCACGATGATAGGGGTATGATAGAGGTAGTAGAGTGGCTTGAAGAGGTCGAGCGCATCTTCAAGATATTGAGAACTCCCAAAGCTATTAGAGTGAGTGCTATTTTGGGTCTGTTCAAAGGTCCAGCTCTGGATAAATGAGAGTTGTTCTCCCTACCATTACTATAATTTGGGATGACATGGGATGTATTTAAATCCATATTCATTTGATGGTTCATACTTAGAGAGGTGAAGATGAAGAAAAGGGAAGAGCTTATGCGAATTCAACAAGGCTAACAAACAGTGAAGAAATATGTTGACTATTTCAAGGAACTTGTGTCCTTTTCTTCAGAGGAAACATCACAAAATTTATTGAAGACTTCTTTCTTCATCAGGGTATTCATCCAAAGATCATGGAGTGGGTCCTTCCTTCAAAGGACCATTGTTTCAAGAAGCTAGAGGATGAGGTGTTCCTAGTTGAGAAGCACAGATGGTTGAAAATCCAGCATATCCAATTGCTCATAAAGGTTCTCCCATCTAGCAAACAGAGTGTTCCAGATGGACCTATTTTTAAAGAATCCTCTAAAGTGGTTCTAGATTCTAGTTCTTCAGACCATTTAATGATTTTCCATCAGTGTAGACATTTAGGGAACACGAAACCATCATGTCACACCCCTCTGAAGATTTTCCATAGTTGTGGGTGTCTAGGTCATCTAAATAAGTTTTGTAAGAAGCATTTCCTGAGGAAGAAAATGTGACTAGAGGATTCCAGTTCATGAAAAGGAGGTAGGATATTATTTAGCCATCAGAGACCTAACCACAGGTCTTGGGGTGAATCTTGCATGCAGTTAGGAGTTATCAGGGGGGTGTGAAACCTCGGTTTGGGTTTTGTGTTCTATGTTGGAAGTAAAACATTTAAAGTATTTACATTCTTGTTTTTATACTATTAAAGTTTTGAAGTTGTTTTATGTTCATTTTTTTGTTGTGATGTTATGATGGATTCATCCGATAATAATCCAAGCAGTCCTATTTGTGTAGACATGGTTTTCTGAATCGTGAGTTTATCTTAAAAGTGTGTTTGGACCTTGTTTGGGTTGATCTTGGTTTAGCTGTGTTCATTTGGAGATGTAAGATACTATGGAAGGATAAATTTTCGTGGTTGTTCATGGGTTCAATGCTTGGGTTAAGTTATGCTCAGTGGTTTTTCTTTAGTGTTGGGAGTTTTTGGTTTGAGTCTAGAGTTCCAAGTTTCACCTGGGGTGTTGGTTCTCTCGTACTATAGAAGTTAGTTTGGATCGGTTGGGTGTTTCTACGTTAGCCCCCCTTCCTAGGGTGGTATGTTAGGGTGTTAATTTTCCTCACTAATTGAGTTATTGTGGTGGGGAGAACCCCATCGTGTTCTCCCATTCTCTTGTGTAGTGGTCTCTTTTGGTTTCAATCGGGTATGGATTCTTGTTTTGTTTATTGTTTGGCTAGGTGACTTTTTGGGGGAATAAAGTGTCTGTAGTGGGGAGAATTGTCACACTCTGAATTTTAAGTTTATTTTTATTTCACTATTTCTTAGCTTTGTGTTCTCACACCAAGGTTCGGGTTGGGTACCGATTTAAAATTTTTGATGTTTAATAATTTTTATTGGGTTTTATACCCGTGTGCAGTCACTATATAGTTGGCAGTAGCCACGTAGTCAGCTCAGGTGTCATGCAATTGCCTAATGTTTAAAAGGAATAAAACTCCATGTAAATATTTTTTTGAAAAATTTAAATTAGTGATATTATTTAAAATAAATGAGTAAAATTATGATTTATCATCATTATTATTTTTATTGTCATTATTAATTTTATTGGCATTATTATTATTATTATTATTTATATTATTATTATTGTTTATATTATTATTATTATTATTATTGTTATTATTTATATTATTATTATTATTTGTATTATTATTATTATTTGTATTATTATTATAATAAACTGAAAAATATGGAAAACCCTAGAGTCCCACTTCCCGCTGTGCCCCGCACTCCGATTCCCCCTCCCCTAGTTCGCTCACCTTCTGCTCCTGCAACAACGACCACGCCACCTCCCTTACTTTATCCTCTCCCACAACTCACCCTATAGGACCTTGCATTGTGTTCCCCCTTCACCCTTACAGTCGACCCCTTATCCTTCTCCCCGCATCGTGCAACACTCCCAATCTGCAACAGGTCCCAACCACCCTCACCTCATGCCTTTGGACCATCTGCGCTCACCCCATCTACCTCTCCCTCCTTCTCCTGTCTGGTACCCTTGCCTCCCCTATTTTGTCCTGGTATCCCACCCCATCACCTGACCTCCCTTGTTCCATCCCCCCGCACCACCAGCAAGGCCGACTTTTGGCCTCACCCTCTCCCAGAAGCCGCTCCAACTGACACCCCATCCAGCATATCCTACCCCAACCAGGTCTCCTTTCACCACTCTTTGTTCCAGATGACCTCCCCCTAATTCCCTTTTCTCTGACCTGATATCTCCCCTCCGTCTAGTGGTGCACCCGAACCCAGCGACTCCCTGCTTTCCATTGCGTTGGCCTCGCCTCTCCTACCGCCTCCCTCTCCGGTGGGTATACTCCTCCACATTGGTTTGACTATTAATTTTTATGGTATTTTATTTAATTTTTTGAAACCCTAACACCGCAATTGTGTTTCATGTGCTTTTCTCGCTGTTTAGAATGTGTGGTTGTTTCGTTAGGGAGTGTTCTACCTTTCTTCAGAGTTTCATCGCATCCACACTTGGTTTGAGGTAGGCGTTTCCAAGTTTCTCAGTCCTAATTATTTCCTTTAATGTTTGTAATTTTAAATAAATTTATCAAGTTGATTCTTAGCTCTAAAAAACCCTTGTTTAAATTATTATAGATATTTGAAATTGATTTTATTTTTTTAAAATATATTTAAAATGAGTTTTAGTGTAAATTGACTAGTTTTATGATATCTAGGAACTTGTTTAAATTGACTTTGTTTCTTTAAGAAGGAATTGGGCCTTCATGAAATGTATCACCATTATTATGTTTCAATTACATTTTTTATTAATGAACATGGCTTGTTTAATTTGTTAAAACATTTTTGTAAGGTTTTAATGGATTTAATGTTTTTAGTTGGGTTTCCTTTAAAATAATGTGGGGAAGTGGTGATTTTAGGGGCAAGAATTTAATTTTTTTACTTAGTGCACAATTGATTTCAAAAGATGTTTTTGGGTGTGTATGGATTTATTTTTTTATATAATGATAAAAATATTAAATTTCTTTGTAAAGGTTTTATGATTTTAAGGAAATGGTTTTCTGGCATTGAAGTAATGAGTTGTGATTTCTAAATAATGTGTGTGTGGTTGGATTTTATTGAAAGGAAATGGTGAATTTTATAAATGGTTTCAAATCTCTTTTTTTGAGCCTTGACGTGACATTGGATGTTGGCACACCCATGGGTGTATGAGGTGAACACATGGATGTGACCTCAAGTGAAGATGGTTCTTGGAAATGATGTTTTCTTACAACCTTTGTTTTTAAATGAGTTTTGTTTCCAAAAAAGTCAAGTTTCTTATGGGATTTCCAAGGAAAGTTTTAGATGAGTTTTATAAAGTGTTTCTTCATACGTTTTGAAAATCTTGGGGTTTTAAAGGTGTTTCTCAAGGTTGGAATATTTGTCTTGCAAATCTAAAAGTGGTGTTTGTTTAATAGTTTGATACTGTTTTTAGACATGTCAACTCAAGGACCCGTTTGGAACTTTGAACCAAAAAGGTGACATTGAATAATATTTTATTAAAGGATGTGGTTTGGAAAAATTGTGTGTGTCTAGTTGGAGTTATATTTTTTTTTTAGAAAAATGGTTTTGACATAGATGTGACGTAATGACCCATTTGGCACTTTTAGATTTAGTGTAATGTTTGTATTGATTCTTTGAAAGGATGGAGTTATGATCACTTTATGACCACTTAACAAATTTAATATTTTGTAAAAGGTATCAAATGGTTTTAATGATTTAATGGAATTACAACATGGTTGGCTCCTTTGATTATATGATGTATATTTTTTTTGGGGCACCTCTATAGGGGGGATACCCCTTATGAGTTATCGTATGGAGTGTCCGTGTTTGGGGTAGGCAAGTGTGGTGAGATGTGTCACACGTGAGATTTCATCCTACTTACATAGTATTATTATAACCAATATGGGTTCCTGGGCATCTTTTAGATGATCGAGTGATAGTTTCTGATCAACCACGATTAGATGGGTTGGTACCCTCTGGATTGGTTGTTAGGCCAGGTGAGCTTTTCCACTGGATTGATCAGTTATAGGGTGTCCAATTGGTTATAGACTTAGGATATTTACCATATTCTGGTAGGTAGTTATGAAACTGAGTACTTCTAGGGGTCTTCTAAGGATTTTTAGGATCACCCATAGTTACTCATTTATTTACATTGCATGTATAATTTCTGTCGTACTAGTTTATTTCTAGCTTGCCTTATTTACCTGTATTATTTTAGACCATATTTGGTATCTTTTGTTTCAGGTTTTTGTTTATAAAATGAAAAGTGGTTTTAAGGAAATAGAATGTGTCATATTCTGGATTTCTGAATGGGAAAATCATGTATCTTATTTTAGAATGTGAAAACCCTAATTTTATAATTATATTTTAAACTTGTGTCATTGGATTGTTTTGGGAGTGAGATTATTTGATTATATGGATTATCTTGGAAACCCTACTAAAAATTTCTAATGCTCATGACTATTTTATCATTTTCGTTGTAGGTTTCCTTTACTTAGTTTTTCATGGCTAAGTTGGTCATTATTGGAGCATGGTTGACCTTTGGTTGGGAGGTGACCTATAAGGTCACATTGAGGTATGTTGAGCTATTCTGTTTATTTCTTTTCTAATACTAGAGTTCAGTTTTATTATTTTATTTATTCTTGTTTATCTATTTATCTTTTTTAATGTAAAAAATAGTTCCCAATGGTTAGTTTTTGATGCCTGATAGTAGTTTCTAGCCCGTGGGGATCAGGAATGCCCCTCAGACCATGCCACAAACCGACTTAGGTGACCGATTCAGGGTCGAACCAAGTTGGTTCGTGACAATAATAGTTAAATAATATTAAATAGAATGTAATACATATATTATAATCTTATTTAACCATAAAAATATTTTTATGACCAGACTTGAAGGTGTTAACGGAAATTGAAAACACTTCATCCTTGAAATCAACACATCACATATAATATTTTTTTTGAAAAAAATGAGTGGGAAGAGAATTGATGATGGATTATTCCCTCAACACAATAAAATTTAAGTATATAGAAGATATTTGAGATATAATTTTAGTTTTGGATATGTATGTGAGGAGAAAATAACAAAATAAAAGAACTTGAAAAGAAATTAAAAGAAAAAGGGAGGTTTTTACCTCTTGTTTTTCTTCCCCTTGAGAACCTCCTTAAGGCAAGAAGTTTAGACTTTTGATGAGACCAAGGACTCATAGAAGTGGTGAAGGGAATATAAAAGAGGTTTGGGTAGAATTTGGATAAGTCTCAAACCTTTAATGGTCTAAGGAGAATATGTGGTATTTATAGTGGATGAGAGGGGTGATTTCTCATTATTTTATTCATTAATTTATTATTTTGGATCAGGACTATGAATAGTTTGAGAATTATCACCTAATATATTAAAATAATGAAGGAGAGTTTCATATTATCATCTTAAATAATCCATACATCATCCATGACTCAATAATTCTTGAATTTAGCATTTATTGTAAATTATCATATTTTATTATCCATGAAAAAATTCAATCATTTTAGAAAAATATCAAATATTAAACCTAATAATTTTTTATGTGTATAATTCAAAAATGGATGATATTTTATGTAAATAATTTTCTAAATATGATAAATGTAATTTTAAATTAAAATCATAATTAATTTGAAAAATACTAATTTGAAAATTATAACTGATTTTATAAAACCTTGAAAAATTATTTAAGGTCTTATAAAATTATCATATAATCATAAGATAAAAAACTATTTATTTAAGAATATATTTTATGAAAATAAATTTCTTTTAAATAATTATATTAATTATAAAATTTTTATTAAATATCTATGACTTATAAAAATAAAAACACTTAATATTTTATTTTTAAAACATTTTGTTACTTATATCATGATATCAATATATCATATTTATATTTATAAGATACCCAAATTTTATTTATAGTTTCATAGGTGAATTTATCATTATATTTGTCATATTGATATTCTTAATGGTCACCTTACTATTCCAAAGGACAAGTTACTATTCCATTTTTATAGGTTTCTTAACTTCTAGAAATGCCTCTTATTTTATTAATTATTAATTTATAAAGATAGTATTGTATTCTCTAAGTGATTTTATGTGATTCATACTGTAAACACCCCAACCCCAATAGCTCATAGACGGTGCCTTACATTAATAAATTTGCATATATAAAAAACTCAAATCCATAAGGACTGACCAGTTTGTTAGTTTTGGAAGCCATATTGCATACATGAACTTTAAATCACAACATTAAAGGAAATACAAAAAATAAATTCCATTGGAAAAACCCATAAAATGCTAGTTTATCCGTACAATTCATTCATAATATAGTCATTCACATACTTGGGGAAATTAAAACATAAGAAATGGGTGATCTAGGATGATTAGTAAGGGTAAGTAATACAGAAGAAGATAATATAAACAATAAGGAATGGTGAATGACTAATGAGACATTCCATTATAATATAAACTCGAGCATAATATAGAAATAATAAACGATGAATAAATAATTCCATAAAAATAATCATATGAGAATGAAGCTTAACCAAGGATATTATACTAGTAGAATATTCACATGTATAATCAATTACTAATCATAATGAGGGAATTTATATATCATACATTATAAAAATACTGTCAAGGCCTCAACCAAGACACTTGAAAATAAATGGTTAAGGCCTCAACCAAAATCCATTTCTGTTTTGTCTCATGAGACGTACTGATTAATAAAGGGGATATATCACGACCCACCCATCACTTACCAAGTCCAATGCTTTCCTTATATGAATGGGGTTAAAAATAAACAATACATACATATGAAATGTAAATTACTTTCCCCAATATATAAACATAATCAATAACCCTTTTGAGTAGAATGGTGAATGGTATCAAGATAGCTCATACAATGTCAAACTGATCATAAACCATTTAATAAAATATGTTATATGATAATAAAAAGATATAAATCTTAATAAATAATAAAATACAATAGAGGTGTTGAAATATCTAAAAATACTCTAATAAAATCATTGAGTAATTCTTGATAGAAACACCTCTTTTACTTTTCAAAGAAGAGTTCTTTAGAAAAATAATTTTTATTTTTCATAATTATTTATATAAAAATAGTAATTAAAAAATATAGTTTTTCATGAAAAAATTATATTTTTTATAAAAAAAATGGTGTCTTAATTAAAATTATGGATAGTACTTGAAAATGGGTAAGAAATTGGGAAGTTCCCTTTAATCAGGTTTGGTTATCAAGAAGAATTGAGAAGGGAACATTGTGAAACATATATTTAACCTTAAAAAAATGATATAGTTATATTATTTTGTAACATATAAATAGATTTTATAATAATTATATAAAAATAATTAAGAATTAAATTGGTGTATAGAGTGAGAAATCATAACCCCAATGAAAATGGAGATTCAGAAAGAAACCCTTACCTTATGTACGAAAGTGTTCTGCACTTGACCTTAATGTCCTAAATAATAAAATTAAATGTATTAATTAATTAAATCAGAAACTTTTATACATGTATTTTGTTTATTATAATTTTATTAAGCTCATTTATCACCTTTTTGATGAGTTATAAGATACAATTTTATCATTCAAGAGCGTTCATTTCCTTGGTTTTCATGATCGATTTTCTTGTATATGAGTATGAATGTTCATGTAAAATGGGAATAGATGTACAAAATTGAAGTTATATGTTATTAATGAACATATATAATATTAAATTATTATATAATTCATTTGGTTATTTGGGGAGAGGATGAATCATTAGATAAGGCGTTCGTGATAATCATTTAGATTATTTTGGCGGTTTTTCAATCATCACAAAGTAGTTTTGTTTTATTAATTAACATCATATATATATATAATGGTTATAGAATATTAAATAGTATATAATACATATATTATAATTTTTTAACCATAATTTTTTTATTACTATCCTTTAAGGTGTTATAGGAAAATGAAAATGCATCGTTCATGATGTCGGTAAATTGACACATCACATGCAATGCTTTCATTTATAGAATAAAAGAGAGACAAAGAATGTATTTTTATGATGGATATTCAATTTACATGATATAATTAAATTATATAAATTATACTAGAGTTATCATGTCATTTTTTATAGAGGATTTTATTTAAGGATAAGAAAATAAAATAAATTGAAAATAAAATAAAAGAAAAGAAAGAGGATTTTCATCTTGAATTCTCCTCATTGAGAACCTCCTTAACATGATTGGTTTTGGTATTTTGTTGAATAAAAGGTTCCTGGAAATGGTAAAGGGGATTGGTAAGTGGTTTGAGCAGAAATTTGATAAGTCTCAAAGCTTGTAATATGTGAGGAGAAGGGGTGGTGATGGGTGATATTTATAGTGGGGGAGAGGGATGTTTTTTAAATATTTTATTCATTTGTTTATTATTTTAGATCAAGACTATGAATAGTTTGAGAATTATCACCAAATATATTAATAAAATAAATTATATCTTGATACTATGGGATTACATCATCCATAAATCACCTATGACTCAATAATTCATGTATTTAGCATTTATTGTAAATTATCATATTTCACTATTCATAAAAAATTCAAGTATTTTAGAAAAATCCAAAAAATTCACCCTAACCATTTTTAGACATGTAAAATTAAAAAATGAACTCCATTTTATGATTCCTTTTTCGAAAAATTATAAATTCAGTTTTTAATTAATATCATTATTTACTCGAAAAATACTGATTTTAATGTTATAACTGCTTTTATAACACTTTGAAAAATTAACTAAGGTCTCATAAAATTATCTTAAAATAATAATAAAAAAAATATTTTCTTATAAATACATTTAATGAAAATAATTTTTCTTTTAAATAATTATATTAATTATAAAATTATAATTAAATATTTATAACTTACAAAAATACCAACACTTAATTTATAATTTTTAAAACATTTATTTACATATTCCATGATATAAATATACGATATATTAATTTATAAGATAGATAAATTTTATTTATACTTTAATAGGTGAGGTTATTATTCTAATGACCAAATTACTATTCCTAATGGTCACATTATTATTCTAATGGTCACATTACTATTCATCAAAAATGAAAGTTATCATAAAAATATCAAAAATTTTACGAAAGTAAATTGTGATTCCACGATTTCAAAAATATTTTTTTTGTAAAATTTTATTTATAAAAGTATCAAAATTTATATTTAAAACAAGTTCTCCATTAAAAGGTGGTAAATGACATTTAAAAAAATATAGCTTTTTATGTGAAAAATTGGATTTATTATTAACTTATGTCTATAAAAATATTTTGGCTGAATGTAAAAAAATTTGGTTGAATATATAATATATAAATTTCATTATGAACTTTCACTAATAGTGATTACAATTTCAATTTTGGACATATTAATAGTTTTTATAAAAATGCATCCCTTTATGTTCAATTGGTTTTCATTTCTAACTAATTGATAACCAATGAATTAATTTTATAAACATGTGTAATATATATTTTCATAATTACTTTATATAATTAATTACCTCCATTCCCAAAATCTTGGTGATAACTATAATAATTAAATAATATAATTTAATCATTTTTAAAGATTGTAAGATATTGAAGAAGTTAAATTTAAAAAGAGGCATACTGTACAATCTTGGGGTGTTACATTATCCCCTCATTCAATAAATTAAATCATCAAAATTTGAAATTTTAATTGAAAATCATAGATTGATACTTGAAAATTCCTTTATGGAAAACCCACTTTGGAAATAGGGTTAATAAAATATCCTCTTAATAAGAGGGAAAGTGAAAAGAAAATTTACCACAAAAATATGATTTCGAGTAGGAAATCATTAGTGGAAAGAATTAACATGGATATGGAAGAGAAATATAACTATCAAGTTTTGATTGAGAGTGATATAAAACATGGTCACTATAAAGTTAACCATCACAAAACCATAAATCTTGTGATTAGTTAAAATACCATTGATTTCCCTGTAAGAAAAGTAAACAAATAACATTTTTGTTCCCAAATAATTTTCCTAGAGGTAAGGAATTCATTTAAATCCTAGAATATGAACATAAGGAAACATACTTACTTATAAATTGTAGTTTCATCCTTTAATAAATTTTCACCACAAACTCATATTTTTTCTCCAGATGATGAGTATTTATGATGAATTTTTCATGCCTGAAAAATTTGAATCAACTTTTATGGATCAAAAAATCCATAAAAGTATAACTATATATTCTTACCATATTTATACAAAAAAATGGTTAGGATATGAAAATATGATTCCCTAAAAATAGTAAACCTTTATATAATAAAAAAAACTTTAATCTCCAACATTCAAATGTAAAACTCAAAGTTCAACACAGTTCATTTAGAAAATTATTATCATTCCTTGAAAATATTATAGACTATGACCCTAAAATCAGAATTATTTGTTCATATAGTCTTCCAAATAACATCGATCACTCTTAATTTTTTATTCAAAAAATTTAACTGCCCATATCACATAATCTCCAAGATATTCTCTCTATTTACATAAATAACCTAAATCACGATAAGTACACAATAAAATCATATTTGAATCCAAAATTAAATTCAACAATTATTCCTCAAAATATTATATTTACCATAATATTATTGGATTCCCAAAATAGAGAACACCTTCCGATATAACACTAATAACTTAATCACCAAATCATTTTCCAATCCTAAAGTTATTTATTTTATACAAAAAATATCCCTAAAATCAAAATAACCATTATCCATTAGATATTTTAACTAAAAATTTCATGATAACCGTAACTTCACATAGTCTAGTGGTAGGTACTATACCCTTTACTCCCTTTAGATGCAGGTTCAAACCTCACAACCTTTTTGGACACAACAGGTTGTCACCTGACCTACGAGTTTTCCTTTTTCTAAACAATATTTATATAAATTCCAAAATAAATATAATGGATATTATTAAAATAACGTTAATCACTACATGGAATTTTAACTAAGGGTTTCAATATAACCCCAATACATAAATACTTCATCCAATGATTTATATATATGTCCTTCCTTGGTCTATATTTTTTCCTATATAAGAGAGAATTGACTCGGGTAATGCCATAGTTCCCCACATTTAAGTAAATAAACTAAAAATGGATTCTTAGGATGATTTTTCTTTTCCTCCATCATACTCTTAAATTTTCATCATAAATTGTTTTCTTTATGACCTTATTTCCCACACATAAAGCATTTATTTTTTCCATTGACACACTTTCTAGGGTGCATCCTTCCACATTACTTTCATGATAGAAATCAATCCTTCTTTTTTCTATGCTCTCCACCACTAGAGATCTTAGCACACTCCAAAATTCTATTCTTTAGTGGGTTTGGGAGCTGGTTAAGGTATATGTTGTTAATAATATTTCATAAAAACTGATTAATTATGAACAAAATATCTTTCACTCTCATCAACATCCCATTTGGTTGCTCACCACCACCACCTTTTCCATCATGTTCAATGTTAACCTGAATCCTTTGGGTTCCAAACATTGAATAAAACCATAAATAATAGTGTGAGTAACAATAGTCATAGTGAGAGAAATGTATAATCATGTATATAATACCATGAAACCTTATTTTTAGTCTAAAACACCCTAGGTTATTTATTTTCATCATATATTCAAATCCTTTAAAATGGTTTGTATATAAAATATGAATTATCTTAAGCATATCCCTAAGGAGTGTCAAACTAGGTGCATAATAAGACTTATTGTTGGGTACCAAGTTACCCCAATTTAGGTCTGGGACACCTTGCTGGAGTTGTTACCCCTAGGTACATCCATGTTAGAACCACATCCACTTATAGTATACAAACAAGGATGTATTGTTAGGAAGACCCACATAATATCTAACATACCAAAATTCTTGGATATTCTTATATGTTTATCCTCAAATTATATCTTAGGGTTATATTACCTAATTTATTTTTTATAAATCTAGTTTCTAAGGTTTATACTAAACTTCATATAACACCAATTACAAAGACTCTCACCCAAGTAGCCTTGAGACCATGCCTTACATTAATAAATCGGCATAAATAAAAGACTCAAATATACAAGGACTAATTAGTTTATTAGTTTTGGAATACATATTACCTACATGAACTTTACATTACAACAGGAAAGGAAATACAACATACCATTTCCATTGGAAGCATTCATAAACTTCTAGTTTATCTATGAAAATCATTAATAATATATATCTTCACATCCTGTGGGAAAATAAAACATAAGAAAGGGGTGATCTCAGATTCATAGTAAGTGTAATTAATATAGTGTAAGCTAATATAAATAATAAGGCATGGTGAATGACTAATAACACATGCCATGAGAACATAAACTTGAGCATAATATGGAAAAAATAGAAGATCAATAAATCATGACATAAAATATTCACATGAGAATAAAGAATAAACATGGATATTATACTAGTAGAAAATTCACATGGATAATCAATTACTAATCATAATGAGGGAATAAATATTCCCAAAATCATAAACATACTTTCATGGCATTATCCATGACAACTGAAAATAAATGGTTAAGGCCTCGACCAAAATCCATTTCTATTTTGTCTCATGAGACCTACCGATGCATCGAGGGTCTATAGTGGGCCCCAAACACCACTTACTAAGTCCAATTATTTCCTAATATGAATGGGGTTTAACATAAACAACATATACATATGAAATATAAATAACTTTCCCTAATTTGTAAACATAATCAATAATCATTCTATGTAGTATGGTAAATGGTATCAAGATAGAACATTCACAATCAAACTAATCACAAACCATTTAATAAAATATGGTAGATGATAATCATAAGATATCAATACCAATAAATCATAAAATTCAACATAGGTGTTGAAATATCTGAAAATACTCTAATAAAACCATCAAGGAATTTCTGAGAGAAATACCCCTTTTACTTTGCAAAGAAGAGTTCTTTTAAAAGAATCATTTTTATTTTTCATAATTGTTTGTATAAAACCAGTAATAAAAAAAGAGTTTTTTAGGAAAAATTAGTTATTTTATAAAAATAATGGTATCTTAAAAAATATTATGTATGGTACTTGAAAATGTGTAAGAAATCAAGATATTCCATTTAACTAGCTTTGCTTATCAGGAAGAATTGAGAAGTGAACCTTGTAAAACATGTATTTTCCCTTAAAATAATGATTAAATGATCTATATATATGATTTTGGAACATATAAACTTAGTTTATAATAATTATATAAAAATAATTAAGAATTACATTGATGTATATTGGGATAAAGCATAACTCGAATGAAAATATAGATTCAGGAAGAAACACTTACCTTATGTCTAAAAGTGTTATGCACTTGACCTTAATGTCTGGGATAATCAAATTAAATCCATTAATTAATTAATTAAGAACCATTTATACATTTATATTATTTATTATAAGTTTATTAAGTTCATTTATGGTCTTTTGATAAGTTATAAGATACAATTTTATCATTTGGGAGCACTTGTTTCCTTGGTTTTCATGATTGATTTACTTGTATATGAGTATGGATGTTCATGTAAAATGGGAATAAATATATATAATTTAAGTTATATTTTATTAATAAAAATACATAATATTAAATGTTTATATAATTCATTTGGTTATTTTGGGTGGGTATGAATCATTATATAAGATGTTCATGATAATTGTTTATATTATTTTGGTGGTTTTTTGATCATCACAAACTAGTTTTGTTTTATTAATTAACATCATGTGTATATCATGGTTCTAGAATATTAAATAGGCTGTAATACATATATTATAATCTTCTTTAACCATAATTTTTTTTTATTACCCAACATTAAGGCGTTAATGGAAAATGAAAATTCATCATTTATAATGTCGGTAAATTGACCCATCACAGGCGATGTTTTCATTTATGGAATAAAAGAGAGAAAGAAAAAGGTTTAATGATGTATATTACATTAACATGATATAATTATAGTATATAAATTATACTGGGGTTATCATTTCACTTTGGATGGGGGGGGGGTATGGAAGTATAAGAAAATCAAATAAATTGAAAAGAAAATAAAAGAAAAGAAAGACGATTTTTACCTCTTGAATTATCCTCCTTGAGAACCTCCTTAAGAGGATTGGTTTTGGTCTTTTATTGATACCAAAGGATATAGGAAGTGTGTTAGGGGCTTGGAAAGAGTTTTGTGTAAAAATTTTACAAGGCTCAAATCTTCAAAGGTGTGAGGAGAAGGGGTGGCATTTATAGTAGAGGAGAGGGGTATTTTTTGAATATTTTATTCATTTGTTTATTATTTTGGCACAAGACCATGAGTAATTTGATAATTATCACAAAATATGTTAAAATAATTAAATATAGTTCTATATTATAAAATTACATCATCTTTACATCACCTATGACTCAATTATTCATTTATTTAGCATTTATCATAAATTATCGTGTTTTACTATTTAACACAAATTCAAGTATTTTAGAAAAATCCCAAAAATCAACCCTAAATTTTTTTCAACATTTAGAATTAAAAAATTAAATCCATTTTATGAAAATAATTTTCTAAATATGATAAATTTAATTTTTTTATTAAAATCTTCACTTACTCAAAAATTACAAATTTTAAAATTATAAATGATTTTATAACACTTTAAAAAATTGACTAAGGTCTCATAAAATTATATTAAAATCATAATACAAAAAAATATTAATTAATTATTACATTTTATGAAAATAAATTCTCTTTTAAATCATTATATTTATTATAAAATTGTAATTAAATATTTACAAATTACAAAAATACCAACACTTAATTTATCATTTATAAAACATTTATTTACCTATTATCTGATATAAATATAACATATTTTCATTTATAATATACGTAATTTTTATTTATACTTTAATAGGTGTGGTTATTATTCTAATGACCAAATTAATATTCCTAACGGTCACATTATTATTCCAACAACCACATTACTATTCATAAAAAAATGAAACTTATTAGAAAAATACAAAAAATTTAACAAAATTAAATTTTGATATCATGATTTCAAAAATATTTTTTATTTTTTAAAATATAATTTATAAAATTTTCAAAATTTATATTTAAAAAAAATTTTCCATTAAAAGGCGGTAAAACTACATTTAAAAAAATATACCCTTTTTATGGGTAAAATTAGATTTATTCTTATCTTATGCTGTTAAAAATATTTTTGGATGAATGTTAAAATATTTTATTGAATATATAATATTTAAATTTTAATATGATCATTCACTAATAGTGATTAAAATGTCAATTGTGGGCATACAAATTTTTTTTTTATAAAAATACATCCTTTATGTTCAATTCGTTTTTGGTTCTAATTAATTGATTACTATTGAATTAATTTTATAAACATGTGTAGTTTATATTTTCATAATTACTAAATCTCATTCATTCCAACCATTCCCAACGTATAGAGGATAACTATAATAATTAAATAATAAAATTTAATCATTTTCAAACTCATAATCTATTGATGAAGTTAAATTTAAAATGTGGCATATTATAAAATCTTGGGGTGTTACACATACTATATGAAATAAATATAATAAAGGAAATTTAATTAATAGAATAATGGTTCATTACATTCTACCCTCCTGTGAAAATTTCGTCATCAAAATTTCTAGAATGTCACCTCATAAAAATATTTGGGTAGTTCTTCATCATAACTTCCTCTGGTTCCCACATCACCTCTTTAATTTTATGATTTTTCCAAAGTAACTTTACCAGAAAAGTCATCCAATTCCTCAAAACCTGTTCTCTAGTTTCTAGAATCGGATTAGTCTCTTCACAATAAGATAAATCTGGTTCCAATTCTATTCCTTTATAAGTGAGTACATGCATTTGGTCTGGCATGTACTTTCTTAAAAAAGATGTGTGGAACACATCAGGATCTTTGGAAAGGCTAGGTGGCATCACCAAATAATAATCCAAAACGCCGAATCTCTCTTGGATTTCAAAAGGTCCAATGTACCTAGGGATCAATTTCCCTTTCTTCCCAAATATTGCAACACCCTTCCATGGAGATACTTTCATGAAAACATGATCTACCACTTGAAATTACAAATCCTTCCTTTAATTATAGATATAGCACTTTTGCCTACTTTGGGATTCTTTTATATGGGTTTGAATAGTATTTACCTTTAATATTGTTTCCTCTAAAATTTCTAGGCCTACAAGATTCCTTTAACCAACTTCACCCCAACAAGTTGGTGTATGAAATCTCTTTCCATACAATGCTTTATATGGTGCCATTTGAATACTATAATGGAAAATATTATTGTAGTAAAACTATACCAAAGGTAAATACTGATTGTACATGCATTGAAAGTCAAGTGAACATGATATCAACATGTTTTCTAAATTTTGGATTGTCCTTTCTGTCTGCCCATTATTTTGAGGGTGATAAGAAGTACTCAAATTAAGCTTAGTATCCAAATATTTATAAATACTTTTCTTGAATTTTTATGTAAATCTTGGATAAATATTAGACACAATTGAAATTAGAACTCCATAAATTATTACAACTTCATTAATATAGAGTCATGCAAGGTGATCTGGTGAAAAATCCTCCCTTATAGTGAGGAAATATACAGATTTGGAAAGTCGATCAAAAATTACACATATTGCATCATTCTTTATTTGAGTTTTAGAAAATCCAATGATAAAATCCATAGTAGAATCATTACATTTACATGTAGAAATAAACACAAGTTTCATGAATCCTCTTGGATATTATCTTTTAGCCTTCACCTATTGACAAACTAAACATATTGATACATAATCAGCAATTTTGACTTCATATTATCCCACCAGAAATGTTTCCTCAAATATTTATAAATCTTAGTGATACTATAGTGTATTACGAAATTAGAGCTATGTGCATCATACAATAACTCTATTTTAGCTTGATTTTATAGGGAACATAATGCATCTTCCCAAATTTCATAATTCTATCCTCATACACGAAGTCTGTCAAATTCCCATCATTCACATCTTTAATTTTCCTTTGAAAATTCTCACCTTCAGGTTGAGAACTTTTAATCCTTTCCAATAAAGATGTTTGGGAAACCAATTGAAAGAGTAATGATGTTTCACCTTCCTTGATAATTCCCATATCCATATTAACTAAATCTATGAATACAAGATCCCTTTCAATCCTTATTTTTTTAAAACTCCACGATCCTTCCTGCTCAATGAATCAACTACCTTATTTTCCTTCACTAGGTGATAGTGTATTGAAAAATCATAATACTTGAGTAGATAGCGCCATCTCCTTTGGATCATGTTGAGTTATTTCAATGAGAATATATATTTCAAGATCTTGTGATATATATATATATTTATATCACATCTTTATCTATAGAGACAGTGTCTCTATATATTCAGAGTAAAGATTATGGATAATAATTAAAGATCATGAGTTGGATAGATTTTGCTCATGAATTTTTAACTGCCTTGATTCATAGGTAATAAATCTATCATTCTTCATAAGGACACAATCGAGTCCTTTATTTGATGCATCACTATAAATCAAAAATCCACCATTTACTGATAGTAGAGTCATGATTGGATAATTAACTAACTTCTTCTTCAATTCTTAAAAACGCTCTTCAAGTTATTTTTTCCCTATTAACTTAATCCCTTTACAAGTGATCATGGTTAATGGGTTAGATAACCAGAAAAAATTATAAACAAAATACCGATAGTAACCTACTAAACAAATGAGACTACATACCTCGACTATGTTCATTAGTGTAGGACATTCATGGGCTGCCTTTGTCTTCACATGATCAACTGATATTCTATCCTTAGAGGAAATATGGCCAAGAAAAGAAACTATTTGAAGACAGAATTCACACTTTCTAAACTTCTAATATAAATATTTTCTTCTAAGAGTCTCCATAACAACCCAAAATTGTTTCTCATAGTCCTCATATCTTATGAAATATATCAATATTTCATCAATAAATACCATACAAAATTTATCAATATATTCCTTGAACACTCTGTTCATTAGATCCATAAAAATAGAGGGTGTATTAGTCAGTAAAAATGGAATTACTTTAAACTCATAATGTCTATACACGATTCGAAATGCTATTTTTAGAATATCTTTTTTCCTCACATGCAACTGATGATATCCATATTGAAGGTCAATCTTCGAAAAATTTTGATCTCTATGAAGTTGATCAAATAAATCCTCAATGTGAGGCATGAGATACTTGTTATTTATTGTAATAACATTGATTTCTCTATAGTCAATGCACAACCTCATGGATCCATCTTTATTCTTGAAAAAGAGAACATGGGCTCCCATAGAGAAACACTAGGGTGAATAAATCCATTATCAATCAATTCCCCTAATTTTTTATTTAGATCCACTAATTCCAAAGTGGTTGTTCTATAAAGAGTCTTTGATATAGGTCATTGAATAGAAATTTAATCAATAGATAACTCAACTTACCTCTTTGGAGGATTTCTAGGTAAATCCTATGGAAATAAATCAATATATTATTGCAAAATAGTTACATATTCAATTTGATTATTTCTTTCCTCATACATAGATTATTTTTTCTCTTCCTCCCCAAGAATTTCATTTAGAAGATCTACTGAAGGTGGATCCAGATATGAATCAGATGATGAGGTTTCTTCTATAAAGATAAGGGATTCTATATCTTCCTCACTAATCGTAATTTCCTTATTCTTGAAATATATTTTCACATCTTATTTTTAAATCCACTACATAAAAAGGATTATATAAAATTCAATCCTAGGTATGATGACAAGGTTAAAAACTAAATTATGTTTATGTTTTATAAAGGGGACTTACCAAAACATATTTATTACAATGATACTTCCCTTAGGAGTTTTTACTGACAACTCCTTTATTAAATCAAACTGGAAATTTATAATTTTTTGGGAAAACTGGGTTGATATAAAAGAATTTGATGATCTCAAATTAAATAAATCAGTGTATAAGTTTGAGGAAATTATTAAAGTACTTACCACCATATCATTAGGAATTTCAACCCCAGAAGTTGTGATCACATAATCTTAGACATTCTCCCTTGGCCTTTTCTAGGGAAATATTCCTTGATTCATAGAAAAATAATTTAAATAATTTCCTCTCTCTTTATAATTGTAGCATTAAAAATTGATATCAAATTTCTTTAATTTTTAATCATGGTATTGGTGGAAGTTTTCTCCATAATTTTAAAAAACTCCTATCTCCTTCAGAAAAGTACCAGAGTGTTTCTTACCAAAATTATCATAGGATGGAAATTCAACTCTTCCCTTTTTCAATTTTCCTTATTTAATTTTCCAGAGTGTTCGACATCCCTCTTATTTTATTTCTTTTATTAGATAATTATTTTTATATCTTGATAGAACATGAGACTATATCTTCACATGATGAGAAATATTTGGAGACTAGTTCTTTTAATAGGAATGGTTTTAAACCATCAAAAAACCGATCAATATTGATATTTAGATTGTGTATGTAATCCAAAATATGATTTTATAACCTTGTAAAGTTGGATTCATACTTAGAAACATTCTCATCTTCTTTTTTCCTCATATTCAATAATTTTCTCTCTATATCCACTCACTGTTAGCAAGGGAAATATTTTTCTAATAAAATTTACTTAAAATACTTCCATTCCATGTTTACTATTTCTTAGTCCTTTTTAATGTTTTGAATAAATAACCACCATTGATCCACATATACTGAGAGATAATAAATTTCCATGACAACCTTCTCCTTTTATTTACTTCATAAAGTAAGACATATTTCTCTAAGGAACTTATCCACTACTCAACTTCAAATGGGTTTGTAGTACCATTGAATGTTGGAGGTTGTTGTCACATAAAGTGGCCTAACATTGTTACACCCCATTGTAGATCAGGATGATGCATATGGGTAAGGTTATTATTCACAACATAAGTCATATGTCCTATTATAGTTATAAGTTTCTCAGCTCCAATTGAAGCTCCATATCTAACATCATTATCTTGCATGGGAGGGAAATCCCTATATAGGATACACACATTGATAATATTTCCATTCCTTACACTAGTCACCATTTATAAACAATGGAATACACTAAACTAGGTTATGAATCATAATTCATAATTTCAAACTAGAAAAACACTTAACATAAATTGAAATTTATGAATAGATAATCTCATTGTAACGCCCCGACCCCAGCTACCCAGAGTCGGTGCATTACTTCGTAACATTGGCATGATCACAAGAAGATCAAATCTCGAAAGACCGATTGGTTTAGTAGCCTTGGAAACACTAGATATAATCATAAAGTTTTACATTACATTTCAAAGTGAAAAACTACTACTACAACAAAGTCTTCGTATCCACACTATTAACCCCTCATAATATCCCTGCAAGTCATTCATAATTTACTTCTTCACTACCTGGGAAAAATAAAACATAGAAAAGGGGTGAGCTCAAATGCCCAGTAAGGATAACAATATAGCGGAACATTCACAATAAGCATAAACATTAAAGGCAATGTATAACTAAAACAAAAGCCTTTTAAATTTGAACATCAACATAATATGGCAAAAGTAAAATGAAATAATGCCATTTACTTATTCACATGGATATTCTACTAATCGAATAATCACATGCAAAAATCAATAACCACTTTCATAATGTTGGAATGCATAATGCCAGACTATCATAACCACATATCCAAGGCCTCGTGCCAAGACTACAAATAAGATTTTGTCAAGGCCTTGTGCCAAGACACTAGTTTGTCTCATGAGACCTACCGATGCATCGAGGAGCTATAGCGGGCTCCACTCGTCACTTATTAAGTCCAATGCATTCCCATATGAAAAGGTTTAAACATAACATAAACATTCGTATTAAAACTAGCATACGAAATGTCAATAATTTCACCATAAACTATGAAGGGTATAAAAATAGAACACCCACAGTCAAACATATCACAAAACCTTCAATACAATATAGAAGTTTTGTATCATAATAAATCAACTTCAAATAATCTTAAAATCCATCAAAGGATGTTGACATAGATGAAATCAAAATTCTTTTTAAAGAAGTATCTCCTTTTATTTTGAAATCATTTAAGATCCATATAAAATAAAACATTTTCTTTGAAAATATTCTTATAAGCTTGTATGGAAAGTTTCGACGATTTTATAATGGCGGAAAATAACCGCACCCGCCGTATAAGTTAAAAAAAACATTCTTACCTCAATTCTGTCGAAAAGGTTAAAAAGGACCTTGTTTTGAAAACGACGGAAAGATTCCTTTATAAACCTCTTATAAAAAGTCAAACAAGGGTATAAATGACTTTAACCCATATTCTTGTAAATTTTAAAAATGTTTTGAATTACATTTCGAAGAAACATGGATGTGGATGATAAAGAGATCCCAGTAGATTATTACGTATAATACAACCTCGGATAATGAAGAGATTGTGAAATAACCCTTACCTTGTACTTTTCCTTGGTTGGGGTAGGTTAACCTCCTGTATAATGGTGAAATAATTGTTATTAAATTATACAAGAATCATATATATTAATATGATATCATATATGATCTTTTAATATTGATTTGATAATAATATCTTAGTATTATCGCTATTTCGGGTGTGAACTTACTTGTTTGCTTTTGTATGTATTGTTACGTAAGACATGTTTGTAAAGGATAAGTTGTATATTATTCAAATCCAGAATGGTATCAAGTCCTTAAACATCATTTTTAAATCATCAAATGATAATTATACTTGAATGGATACGATGGAGAATGAATCTCATCGCGTTCGTGGAGACGGTAGTCCGTACGTACGCACGAACGCTACTTCCATTTAATTTTTATTTTAAAAGAATCGAATACAAATGATACATAGGTATATTACTATTCTAGTATAATATAATATTTTATACATGATACTTAAGTTCATTAACACCATCCTTTATACGTTCCATGTGTGGTATGAACGAGTCATATCATTTTAAGGGGGCGGTAGTCCGCACTTCCTCAAATGAAATTATCGTATGTATATACAACATGAAACGAATAATGGTATGAAATAAAATGGAATTACAGAAGCTTATATATAAAATATATATCATTAATATCATATTTAATTACAGTTCCATCATAATGGCCACCATGAGAGGCGGTAAGATGTATTTGAACAATCATCGTTTCGTGAGGCGTTAGTGTGCCATCCACAGAAACATTATGTTCATCATCCATTAGATGGAGTTGTGTGTATGTGTAGTTTGAATCCTTCTTATAAAAATATCCTAGTATATTGAGTATACTGGTGTTGTTACAAAATAAAGGAAATAAAAAGAGTTTGGGGGTTGAAGAAGCAAAATAAATGAAAATAATTTAAGAGAAATCGTTACCTTTAATTTAGGTAACTCACTTTGGTTGGAACCAAAGGACTTCTTGAAATGATTTCTGCCTAAGGGGAAGCTTCACGGAGTAGGAGAGGGATGTGGGGAGCTTAGTTGGGCAGAGTTTGGACGATCCAAGTGGCTTGAGAGGTGTGAGGAAAAGAGAAGGAGGAGTGCCCTTTTATAAGAGGGGTGAGGGGCACCTTTGGAAAAGCTAGAAATATTAATTTATAATAAATTTATATTCGGTTTTCAAAGGCTCCAAAGTTGACTATTAAAAGTATGAGGTGGGGATAGGTCGAAAACAACTCATCCAATAGAATTTAGACAGGTTTGGGTACTTATATTAACCTTATCTTTAAGTATTAACTCTAAGTTAATTAGTTTCACTTTTACAATGTCTCTTTGTATTTTTATATAATATGGTTAATAAACTTACTATATACATCCAAGCGACCCCCAAGTGGTCCATTAATTATTAACCTATCATAATATAAGTCTCTTGGACGAACCTTAGATTTTTAGGAATTTAATATCAATTAATAATATAATATTTGTTTTAAGAACTCTTTTATGTCAATTTTGACACTATTCAATAGTTGATTTTTGTGAAACTCATAACAGATTGATTACTTCGAAAAAAGTCAATTAAATCAATCCTAATATAACATATTATCCTAGAAAATTAGTTTAATTCATTAAAAGTTTCATATTATATTTATTTGGGTATTTATAATATCAATTATTTTATTTTTTCACTATTATAGTAATTACTGCATCATCATTGTGTCATAAATAAAATAAATTATTTAATGTCTAAAAATTATACATAAAATATAATTATGTAGGAAATCGTTTTATCTTTCTAATGAATATTTATAATCGAAAATCCAACATGTATAACCCTATGTAAAAATTGTTCTTCTAAAAGATGTAAGCTTATGCCATTTTTATTTTTATTTTAGCTTTATTAATATAATGTGTCATTATCACTTAAAAGTGGATCCATGGGGTCCCAAAATTGACCCAAAGATAACCATGGTCAACCATGTATCAACCAATATGGTTAAGACACGTTTTAGGGTAATTTAGTATTATTATAATATTATTTTTTTAACCCTTATTTACCGGATTTACCCTTAACCATGGTAAATAAAATATTTACCGCAGTAATTATTCAAAATGTCTAAAAATAAAAGTTACCTATTTACACAATTTGAACATCCTGATTCCAAATATGGAATCCATTTTCCTAAATTCAAAACACATAAGTGGCAGAAATTAATTTAAAATTAATTCCCGCTGTCAAAACAAAAAGCGTGTTTTTAAGAGATAATAACTATCAAAAGATTGACACTTGTTTATGTTCGGTTTAATTGTAAAATTATGTCCAATGACCAAAATTATATTAAATGGTAAAAATATATTCTAAATATACTTTAAAACTACTAAAATTCATAATTTATTACTATTAATTATTTTGATTAAAAAAGTTGTTTTTAAATAAAATTTAGTAATTTTCACTATTCATCAAAATATGAAAGTTATCCGAAAAGTACCAAAATTTCACCTTAGGCTAAATTTGATATTCCGAATCCAAAAATGAAGTCCATTTTAAAATATAAAATATATATAACTTCAAAAAGTAGGTATTACTATTCATAACGGCTAGTTTGATTGGTTGTTAGAACTCGGTGTTGCGTACAACACACGCTATCGCATTATTCAAAGAGAAGCATACCGTAGAAGCTTGGGATGTTTCATTTTAAATTTTTTGATGTCCCAATTTATTCAGACAGTTTAAAATATTTTATTTAAAAAGGTTTCACTATTAAAAGGTCATAAAAGTGCAATACTGGAAATGAATCTGTTCTTTCATTATGACTAAGAAACTCATAATAGGGATTCTAAAATTATAAGGATTATATAAAGTTTAAAATGTAGTTAATACTATTCATGACCTCTTTTAATGGCCTTTTTTTTTGTACATCATGGTGTGATTGAACTCGGTGTTGCGTGTAGTGAAAGTTATTGAATTATTTTGAAGAAATAACACACTATGAAATCTTGGGGTGTTACATTCTCCCCTCCTTCAATAAATTGCGTCCTCGCAATTTGAAATTGTTCTTCGAAAATAAAAGGTTGAAAATAGAAAATATATTTGTGGGAAAACCCACATCGGAAATTGGGTTACTAAAATTTAGTCTTAATATGAGGAAAAGAGAAATGAAAGGGTCACCACCAAATTATGATCTCGATTCGGAGAACATTGGTGGCAATTAGAGACATATAATTGGAGGAAAAACGTAAATATTTATAGGTAGTGATTGAGGTCATCAATCACAAACAAGTATAAAATTGAAGTCCTTAAACTCATCAATCTATGATGATTTGAAGTACCATCGGTTCAACAAAATATAGGGTATTGGGATAACACATTTTTGACATTTCAAAATATCTTAGTTGAAATCCCACATCGAAAAATGAATTAATGAGGCCTCTATTTAAAATAAAGAGTGGAAAGTATGAAGATTACCGAAAATAACACATACTAGGGTTCCGTGTAGGAAAATATGGATATGGAGGAGAAATCTAACCATCAATTATCTGATGGAGAGTGGTAGAGAACATGGATATGAAAAGGCCAAAAATCCCAAAGCCATAAATTAGTGATGATTTAAGGTACCATCTAGGACAACATTTTTGTTCTAAGTTCCTTTTATAAATGTTGAGGAATTTATTTATGAGATTGGATAAGTTCATAAGGAGATATACTTACTTTATAATTAGAGTTTTATCCATTAATAAATTTCTACCACAAACTCATCTTTCACTCTAAAAGATAACAGAATGTAAAAAAAATTTCTATTTATACTATTCGTACAGGGTTCCAAAATAAATGAATTTATAATTCATCTACCAGATCTTTTAAAAAAACTACATTATTTAATCTAGGACATCTCGTGGGCCAGTGGTAGGTGATACACCCTTGTCGCCCTTCGGTTGCGGGTTCAAGTCTCGCAGCCTTGCCGGACGCGACGGGTTGCCGCCCGACCTCCGGGTTGTCCTTTTATGGCAATCCAAAATAATCCAAACTAGAACTATCCAAAATACTTTTGTCCAAACTCACAGTCCAACATTTATAAGGAAGGTAAGAATAATGTAGATCCTTTTTACCCCGTAATAGCATATGAATACCTTCATCATGTATTCTTTTAATACACTGAAACATCCTGAATTACCATATTCCTTATTGATTACATTCATGATCCCTTATTCCATATAGAATGCTGGATATACTTCATTAATCCAAAAATGTTTTAAACCCCAACAATGATGGAATATACAAATCATTAATCAGTTCCAAGGTAGTCAAGAATATCCAATATAATTTATCCAAAACAATCATGTATTATTCTAAAATCACTAACTCGGTATCAGAACCATATTATGGTTTATCTTTCTCTCAACCATATATTTTCCAAAAATTTATCCTGCTATTGAGTCACTTTTATTTGTTCCACACAATCTCAAGTCCTTAATGAAATAGTACTACAGTACAATCCTTATATACTCCATAATTATTATAACAAGTACATTGTTGATACAACACTCAATTGACATAATCAACATAAGAACTCTAATCATTCCTCTTCATCTGTGGTAGTATCATAACTTGATTATTATCCAATAGCATCATTTGCGGCATAGTCTGATGACTGGGACATAATTTCGCGTAGTGTCCAAACTCCTTGCAAATGAAGCATTGTACATTTGAAACCATTTTCTTATCCTTGCAGTCACGTACTTTGTGCCATTTTCCTCCACACTTATAACAAACTCCCATTCCTTTCAGGCAAGTTCCATGGTGTTTCTTTCCACAGTTACCACATATGGGAAAATTCTTCTTCTCCCTCTTCCCTTTATCCATCTTTCTCTCTTCTATCCTTTTCTTCTCTTGCTTCCCTTCAAAGCCATAGGACTTAGTAAACTCTTTACTTATCTTATCAACACATGATATTATTTCTTCATATGATGATAATACATGGGAGACTATTTCTCTTATAAATTCTAGCTTAAGACCATGAAAGATATGATCCTTCCTTCTCTTTGGATCATGTTCATTTTTGGAGTTCTCATTCCTTCTACTGGGCGCCATTTCTAAACAATGGAATACACTAGATCAGTTTATGAATCAAAATACATAATCCCATACTTATAAAACACTTAACATAAATTGAACTATTTATGGATATAATCCATAATCATAAAAATGTTTTCTTTGAGGAAGTATATACTCATAAACCCTTCATAATGATTTGTAAAGAAAATGAGAGTTATCCTAAGCATATCCCCCGGGAGTGTCGTAACCAAGAGTGCAGCAAGGCCCGTTGTCGTGCACCAGTTCCCGTTCGAGTCTAGCTCAAAGCGGTGTTTTCGGGTTTTACCCCTAGGTACATCTGTGCCAGAGCCGCCTCTACCTGCTCGTATCCAGACAGGGATGTATTGCTCGGAAAACTCACAAAATCTCTACAATACCAAAATTCTAGGAAGTTCTTCTATACTAATCCTCAAAGTTCATCTTAGGTATACGTGCTCTAATCAGAGTTTATCTAAATCTAGCTTCCAAGGTTTGTACTAAACTTCCTCTGATACCAACTGTAACGCCCCGAACCCAGCTACCCAGAGTCGGTGCATTACTTCGTAACATTGGCATGATCACAAGAAGATCAAATCTCGAAAGACCGATTGGTTTAGTAGCCTTGGAAACACTAGATATAATCATAAAGTTTTACATTACATTTCAAAGTGAAAAACTACTACAACAACAAAGTCTTCGTATCCACACTATTAACCCCTCATAATATCCCTGCAAGTCATTCATAATTTACTTCTTCACTACCTGGGAAAAATAAAACATAGAAAATGGGTGAGCTCAAATGCCCAGTAAGGATAACAATATAGCGGAACATTCACAATAAGCATAAACATTTAAGGCAATGTATAACTAAAACAAAAGCTTTTTAAATTTGAACATCAACATAATATGGAAAAAGTAAAATGAAATAATGCCATTTACTTATTCACATGGATATTCTACTAATCGAATAATCACATGCAAAAATCAATAACCACTTTCATAATGTTGGAATGCATAATGCCAGACTATCATAACCACATAGCCAAGGCCTCGTGCCAAGATTACAAATAAGATTTTGTCAAGGCCTTGTGCCAAGACACTAGTTTGTCTCATGAGACCTACCGATGCATCGAGGAGCTATAGCGGGCTCCACCCGTCACTTATTAAGTCCAATGCATTCCCATATGAAAAGGTTTAAACATAACATAAACATTCGTATTAAAACTAGCATACGAAATGTCAATAATTTCACCATAAACTATGAAGGGTATAAAAATAGCACACCCACAGTCAAACATATCACAAAACCTTCAATACAATATAGAAGTTTTGTATCATAATAAATCAACTTCAAATAATCTTAAAATCCATCAAAGGATGTTGACATAGATGAAATCAAAATTCTTTTTAAAGAAGTATCTCCTTTTATTTTGAAATCATTTAAGATCCATATAAAATAAAACATTTTCTTTGAAAATATTCTTATAAGCTTGTATGGAAAGCTTCGACGATTTTTTAACGGCAGAAAATAACCGCACCCGCCGTATAAGTTAAAAAAAACATTCTTACCTCAATTCTGTCGAAAAGGTTAAAAAGGACCTTGTTTTGAAAACGACGGAAAGATTCCTTTATAAACCTCTTATAAAAAGTCAAACAAGGGTATAAATGACTTTAACCCATATTCTTGTAAATAGTAAAAATGTTTTGAAATACATTTCGAAGAAACATGGATGTGGATGATAAAGAGATCCCAGTAGATTATTACATATAATACAACCTCGGATAATGAAGAGATTGTGAAATAACCCTTACCTTGTACTTTACCTTGGTTGGGGTAGGTTAACCTCATGTATAATGGTGAAATAATTGTTATTAAATTATACAAGAATCATATATATTAATATGATATCATATATGATCTTTTAATATTGATTTGATAATAATATCTTAGTATTATCGCTGTTTCGGGTGTGAACTTACTTGTTTGCTTTTGTATGTTTTGTTACGTAAGACATGTTTGTAAAGGATAAGTTGTATATTATTCAAATCCAGAATGGTATCAAGTCCTTAAAAATCATTTTTAAATCATCAAATGATAATTATACTTGAATGGATACGATGGAGAATGAATCTCATCGCGTTCGTGGAGACGGTAGTCCGTACGTACGCACGAACGCTACTTCCATTTAATTTTTATTTTAAAAGAATCGAATACAAATGATACATAGGTATATTACTATTCCAGTATAATATAATATTTTATACATGATACTTAAGTTCATTAACACCATCCTTTATACGTTCCATGTGTGGTATGAACGAGTCATATCATTTTAAGGGGGCGGTAGTCCGCACTTCCTCAAATGAAATTATCGTATGTATATACCACATGAAACGAATAATGGTATGAAATAAAATGGAATTACAGAAGCTTATATATAAAATATATATCATTAATATCATATTTAATTATAGTGCCATCATAATGGCCACCATGAGAGGCGGTAAGATGTATTTGAACAATCATCGTTTCGTGAGGCGTTAGTGTGCCATCCACAGAAACATTATGTTCATCATCCATTAGATGGAGTTGTGTGTATGTGTAGTTTGAATCATTCTTATAACAATATCCTAGTATATTGATTATACTGGTGTTGTTACAAAAGAAAGGAAATAAAAAGAGTTTGGGGGTTGAAGAAGCAAAATAAATGAAAATAATTTAAGAGAAATCGTTACCTTTAATTTAGGTAACTCACTTTGGTTGGAACCAAAGGACTTCTTGAAATGCTTTCTGCCTAAGGGGAAGCTTCAAGGAGGAGGAGAGGGATGTGGGGAGCTTAGTTTGGCAGAGTTTGGACGAGCCAAGTGGCTTGAGAGGTGTGAGGAAAAGAGAAGGAGGAGTGCCCTTTTATAAGAGGGGTGAGGGGCACCTTTGGAAAAGCTAGAAATATTAATTTATAATAAATTCATATTCGGTTTCCAAAGGCTCCAAAGTTGACTATTAAAAGGATGAGGTGGGGATAGGTCGAAAACAACTCATCCAATAGAATTTAGACAGGTTTGGGTACTTATATTAACCTTATCTTTAAGTATTAACTCTAAGTTAATTAGTTTCACTTTTACAATGTCTCTTTGTATTTTTATATAATATGGTTAATAAACTTACTATATACATCCAAGCGACCTTCAAGTGGTCCATTAATGATTAACCTATCATAATATAAGTCTCTTTGCCGAACCGTAGATTTTTAGGAATTTAATATCAATTAATAATATAATATTTGTTTTAAGAACTCTTTTATGTCAATTTTGACACTATTCAATAGTTGATTTTTGTGAAACTCATAACAGATTTATTACTTCGAACAAAGTCAATTAAATCAATCCTAATATAACATATTATCCTATAAAATTAGTTTAATTCATTAAAAGTTTCATATTATATTTATTTGGGTATTTATAATATCAATTATTTTAATTTTTCACTATTATAGTAATTACTGCATCATCATTGTGTCATAAATAAAATAAATTATTTAATGTCTAAAAATTATAAATAAAATATAATTATGTAGGAAATCTTTTTAGATTTCTAATGAATATTTATAATAGAAAATCCAACATGTATAACCCTATGTAAAAATTGTTCTTCTAAAAGATGTAAGCTTATGCCATTTTTATTTTTATTTTAGCTTTATTAATATAATGTGTCATTATCACTTACAAGTGGATCCATGGGGTCCCAAAATTGACCCAAAGATAACCATGGTCGACCATGTATCAACCAATAGAGTTAAGACACGTTTTAGGGTAATTTAGTATTATTATAATATTATTTTTTTTAACCCTTATTTACCGGATTTACCCTTAACCATGGTAAATAAAATATTTACCGCAGTAATTATTCAAAATGTCTAAAAATAAAAGTTACCTATTTACACAATTTGAACATCCTGATTCCAAATATGGAATCCATTTTCCTAAATTCAAAACACAGAAGTGGCAGAAATTAATTTAAAATTAATTCCCGCTGTCAAAACAAAAAGCGTGTTTTTAAGAGATAATAACTATCAAAAGATTGACACTTTTTTATGTTCGGTTTAATTGTAAAATTATGTCCAATGACCAAAATTATATTAAATGGTAAAAATATATTCTAAATATACTTTAAAACTACTAAAATTCATAATTTATTACTATTAATTATTTTGATTAAAAAAGTTGTTTTTAAATAAAATTTAGTAATTTTCACTATTCATCAAAATATGAAAGTTATCCGAAAAGTACCAAAATTTCACCTTAGGCTAAATTTGATATTCCGAATCCAAAAATGAAGTCCATTTTAAAATATAAAATATATATAACTTCAAAAAGTAGGTATTACTATTCATAACGGCTAGTTTGATTGGTTGTTAGAACTCGGTGTTGCGTACAACACACGCTATCACATTATTCAAAGAGAAGCGTACCGTAGAAGCTTGGGATGTTTCATTTTAAATTTTTTGATGTCCCAATTTATTCAGAAAGTTTAAAATATTTTATTTAAAAAGGTTTCACTATTAAAAGGTCATAAAAGTGCAATACTGGAAATGAATCTGTTCTTGCATTATGACTAAGAAACTCATAATAGGGATTCTAAAATTATAAGGATTATATAAAGTTCAAAATGTAGTTAATACTATTCATGAACTCTTTTAATGGCCTTTTTTTTGTACATCATGGTGTGATTGAACTCAGTGTTGCGTGTAGTGAAAGTTATTGAATTATTTTGAAGAAATAACACACTATGAAATCTTGGGGTGTTACACTCATAATCATAAACATGGTTTCTTTGGGGACATATTTACTTTTAAATACGTCATAATGGTTTTTTAAGAACTTTTTTTATCCAAGGAATATCCCTCAGGAGTGTCAAACTGAGGCACAACAAGGCCCATTTTTGTGTACCAATTTACCCCAAATTAGGGTTGAGACACCTTGTCAGATTTGTTACCCTTAGGTACATCTATTTCTGGACCACATCCACTTGTAGTATCCAGAAATGGATGTATTTATATAAAGTCCCACATAATATCTACCTTAACAAAACTCTCTTATGTTCTTCTATTCTTATACTCAAAATCTATCTTAGGGTTATGTTTCCTAGTCTATTTTTTTCTAAATTTATTTTCCTAGATTTCTACTAAACTTTCTCTAATACCAATTGTAGAGTCCCCAACCCTAGTATCCCTAAGCCGGTGCCTTATATTAATACATTTTAATAGATATAGGACTTGAATCCAAAAGAACCAATAATTTTAGTATTTTTGGAAGATAGATTACATATATGAACTTTACATTACAACTTGAAAATAAATACAATATAAAAATTCAATTGAAAACACCCATAAAATATTAGATTATCCCTATAAGTCATTCATAATATACATCTCCGCATCTAGGGGAAAAATAAAACATAAGAAAGGGGTGAGCTCAGATGCTCAGTAAGGGTAATAAGTACAACAAAAGATATAATAAAAAACAATATGAGATGATGAATAACTAAAAACACATTCCATTAAAACATAATATTGAGAATAATATGGTAGAAATAAAAGCTGATTAAATAATTCTATAATAAAAATTTACAATGGATGTTATACTAGTAAAATAATCATATGGAATATAAAAAACTAGTTTCATAATGAGTTAATTCATAATTACCAACATATCATCAAAGCCTTGAACAAGACACCATAAATAATGGGTAGAAAACTAGCCTAGTTTGTCTCATGAGACCTACTAATACATCTAGGGGATATATGGGGCCTTAAATGTCACTTACTAAGTCTAATTAATTCATTATATGAAAGGGTTGAGACATAATCAACATATATATTAATATTTAATCTATAATATTAAATGTAAATAACTTTCCCCAAATAGTAAACATAATTATAAACCGTCTAGAGTAATATGGAGAATGGTATCAAGATAGTACATACCCAGTCAAAATAATCATAAAAAATTCAATAAAATCTAGTAGATTATTTCATAAAATATTAATCCCAATTAATAATAAGATTCAAAAAATGGTGTTAAAATATATAGAAATACTCTAATAAAAGCTTTGAGGAATTCTTGATAGAAATACCCTTTTTATTTTTCAAAGAAGAGTTATTTTGGAAAAATATTTTCATAAAATAATAAATGAACTAATATATTTTTAACGATAAATTTATTGATTTTTATAAAAATACTGGTTCCATAAAATATATTATTGAGTGTACTTTCAAATGGGTAATAAATTGCGAAGTTCCCTTTAATCAGGATTCTTTATCAAGAATAATTGATAAAGGATCCTTATAAAACATGTAACTAACCATAAAATAAAGAAGGATTATTCTAGGTATATATCTATAAAATATTAAAATATAATTTAGGAGGATTAAATAATAATAAATAATAATTATATTGTGTTAAAGAGAGAGAAAGTGTAACATGGATAAAAAAAGGAGGTTTGGGAAGAAACACTTACCTTATGTCCTAAAGTGTTCTACAATTGCACATAACATATTGGATAATGAAATTAGATTCATTAATAATTTAATTAAGAATATATTAAACATTTATTTTATTTATTATAATTTTACTAAGTTCACTTATGGTCTTTTAATGAGTTATAAGATTTTATTTTATCATTCTAAGAGCATTCATTTCCTTGGTTTTAATGATCAGTTTACTTGTATACATGAATGAAAGAACATATAAAATAGGGATAGTTATATAGAATTAAAATTATATGTTAGTAATGAAAATATATAATATTAAATGGCTATATAATTTATTTTGTTATTTTGGGTGAGGATGAATCATTAGATAAGATGTTAGTGATAATCGTTTAGATTATTTTGGTGGTTTTTTGATCATCACAAAGTAGTTTTGTATTATTAATTAACATCATGTTTATATACTGGTTCCAGAATATTACATAGGATGAAATACATATATTAAAATTTGGTTTAACCATAATTTTTTTATGACCATACTTGAAGACGTTAATGGAAATTTAAAACTCTTCGTCCTTGAAATAAATACACCATAGATGACGTTTTTATTTTTAGAACAAAAGGAGAGGGAAGAGAATTGATGATGAATTATTTCCTCAAAAAAATAAAATTATATTATATAGAATATAATGTAGATATAATGTTACTTTGGGATAGGTAAGTGAGGAGAAAATAATAATATAAAAGAACTTGAAAAGAAATTAAAATAAAAAGAGATAGGTTTTTAGCTCTTGATTTTCTACCACTTGAGAATCTCCTTAATGAAAATGGTTTGGAATTTTAATGAGACAAAGGGATCCTAAATGTGGGGAAGGGTATATTGAATATCTTTAGGAATAATTTGAATAAGTCTCAAATCTTTAATGGTGTGGGGGAGAAGAGGTGGTGAGGGGTGGTATTTATAGTGGATGAGAGAGGTGATTTCTCATTATTTTATTCATTAGTTTATTATTTTTGCTCAAGACTATGAATAGTTTAATAATTTACACTAAATATATTAAAATAAATAATTTGAGTTCAATATTATGGTCTTACATCATCCATGCATCATCCATGAATCAATAGTTGATGTATTTATCATTTATCATAAATTATCATATTTTACTATTCACAAAATTAAAGTATTTTAGAAAAATCCAAAAAATTTACCCTAATAAATTTTCAATGTGTAGAATTTTAAAATGGAATCCATTTTATGAAATTAATTTTCTAAATTTTATAAATTTAATTTTTAAATAAAATCATCAGTTATTTAAAAAATACTAATTTTAAAATTATTATTGATTTTATAACACTTTGAAAAATTAATTAAGGTCTCATAAAATTATCTTATAATCATAAGAAAACAAATTATTTATTTATGAATCTATTTTATGAAAATAATTTTCTTTTAAATCATTATATTAATTATAAAATTTTAATTAAATACTTATGACTTACAAAAATACAAACACTTAAATTATTATTTTTAAAAAATTTATTTACTTATATCAAGATATAAATATATCATATTTTCATTTATAAGATACCAAAAATTTTATTTATACTTTAATAGGTAAATTTACTATTCTATTGGTAATATTACTATTCCTAATGGTCACATTACTATTCTAAATGTTAGGTTACTATCCTATTGGTATAGGTTCCTTAAATTCTGTAAATAACTATTAGTTAATTCATTATTTATTTATAAAGATTGTATTGTATTATATAAGTGATTTTATACAATTAATACTATATGAAATAAATATAAGAATTTAAATTTAATTGATATAATTCTGGGTCCTTACATTAAATAAGTGATTTCAAAATGAAAAAAGATATTTTCCTCAAGAACTCTTCTAGTGATATTTTAAAATTATTTTCATCTATGTCAACTTCCTTGGATGAGAAATAATATAATTATACCATCTAATATATTTATCTAGATGGTTTATATTTAGTTTCATAGGGGAAATTATTGATATTTTGTATTCTAGTTATACCAATATAGTCAGTTGTTGATTATTAAGGAATCTTGATTAAGTTTCATTTTTTGTTTATAGGATAAATTAATTGGGATTATTAAGTTATGGGTGGGGCCCAAAATTACATAACACCTCAATGCATATGTAAAACCCATGAGACAAAATATATTGGGTATTTGTTCAAGGCCTTACACATTTATGTAAGATGTCTTGGCATAAGACATCAGTGGAATTCTTAAGATGTAAAACATTATGAATTAAATAATTATGAAATTATTTATTGATGTTCATGTGGTTACTTGAATATTATGATATCCATATATATTTTTTAATCTTATTTATTTATTTATATGTCATTATTTGATCATCATTTATTACTGTCATATTATTCTGCATGTACAATTTATTTGTTTAATGTCATTTGTTTTAAATTAATAAATTTTTTATATTGATTATGCCCTATTTATTTTATGATAGATTATAAAATTCACATTACATTACTGGGAATATGATATCACCCTTATTTTTTTTCTTTTCCCTAAGATATAAATAAGGAATCTTTTCATGAGTTAAAGATGATTTTTTAGCTTTCAATATGTTTTTATATTACCAATGTAATGGGAGATTAAAGTATGTATCAATTTTATCAAGACTAATAAAAAATTCTGTCCTTTGGTATGTGATGGATTGAATCAAATTACAATATAATAAAGTAACCACAAATTTTGGGCTACTGGTGTCTAGGTATTTAAAGTTGGTATCAGATAAATTTTTGTAGAGGCCTTGGGAACTAGATTTAGGAAAACGTATATTAGGGATCATAACCCTCTGAATGACTTTGCGGATAATTATAAATATAGTATAACATCATAAAGTTTTGGTAAGGTAATGATTATGTGATTTTCCTTTCAATACATCTATATATATAGATACTATAAGTGGATGTAATTTTGGAACAGAAACATCTAGGGGTAGTAACCCCAAAAATAGTTATTCAAGTATATCTTGATCATTATTCTGGTGTATGGTGAGTGTTTCCTAATTACAAACCTGGTTTTAACAATCCTGAGTGATATGATTGGTTTAATTTACATTTTATTTACAAACCATTATGAATTATTTGAATAGATGATGGCTATAAATAACCTAGGTTAAACCTAATGTGTCTTAGATTGAAAATAATGTGTCTTGATTTAGATATCCTATAAATGATTTTCATGATTTAGTAGTTTCCCAATATGATTATTGATTCTAACACTATGTTTTTTAGTTTTAATCAATTTTTATAACTAGGAGGAATCATGTTATCACTGAATGTAATATAAAATATGATGATTATGAGCATCCAAATTGGATAATGATAGGATTTAAAGATATTTTTATTAGGTATAATTACTTATATCATGATATATGATCAAAAACCTATATATTAACCGACCCTTGGACTCAACAGAAAAGAGAAAATATTTTTTTTAAGATATCATGTGGTTAATACCATGGAGGAAAGAAGTCTTAATTTTCTTCATGTTATAAATGTGGAAATATACACCCCTAAGAATGTCTCAAAGGAATAAGAAAATGTTTTATGCGTGGAATATAAGGGAATAGATCAATGAATTATCACAGAAAAATTATGATTTTGATATAGGGATATGATGTTAATCCAAATATACCTATTATATTGAAATTTATTATGTGTGAGTAATATAGGAATTATCTATTCTAATTCCCAAATCTAAGGGTTAACTCCTAGTCTAAGGAAGGACATATGCTATTCTAATCATTTAAGTGAAAAGAATGAAGTTTTTATGTATTAGGATTTGAAAATTATGTTGTATAAGTGTTATATAAATGATATTATATATATAATAATCATGAGACATCTTAAAATTGTTCCGTAATATATTTTATTTAAATATATTAAAACACATGATGAAAGGTACCAAAAACCAATAAAATTGACTTAGTGGTAATGTGATAAAGTTTAGTTGGGATAAAGATATTATTGACATTTTAAAGTAAATGGGATAGTATTAGTTACCATGAAATTGAATAGTTATTTTCTAAAAAAGTGATTTAGGTCATCTTTGAATAAGTTTATTACATTTATGGATTTATGGAAATAGTTAGTGATTTTATTTGAGGAATAACGGTTGTGTTAATTTTTGTAAGAATAATTGTTTTCATGTGAGGATAAGTTAAGATCTATGGATATCATCATGGGTTCATAAGTTTAAGTTTGATCGTAAGTTAAAAAGCATAAATACCCTGTAACACCCCAAGCTTCCATGATACACTTCTCTTTGAATAATACAGTAGCGTGTGTTGTACGCAACTTCGAGTTCTAACAAACCACAACCAATAAAACTAGCTGTTATGAATAGTAATACCCACTTTTTGAAATTTTATACACCTTATCTTTCAAAATGGACTTCATTTTTGGATTTTTAGTATCGAAATTATCCTAGGGTGAAATTTTGGTACTTTTCTGAAAACTTTCAATTTTTGATGAATAGTGAAAAACACTAAGTTATAGTTTAAAACCGAATTTTTATTTAAATAATTATTTATTTTATTTAAATTAATTTTAGTTCAAAATAGATACATAATACCTATATAAATTCAATGTAATTCATCGGAGTAAGTTTATAATAATTTATATATATAAAAAGTTTATTGAACTTTTCACTGTCTTTTACCCATCTCCTAGAAGAATTTGCAAATTCACATAAAACTTAATTTTAAAGCTTCTGTGAGTGGAATTTGGAAATTCCGAGAGACACGGTTAAAATCAAGGAGTAAAATGTGGTTCAATAAGATAAAAATAATTTTTAGTGAATAGTAAGTTTTTACTTTTATTTACCACGGTTAAAAGTAAATAGGGTAATTAAGGGTAAAAATGATATTATTATTACCCTAAAAATGTTCTAATTATATTGTATAAGTATAATTAGACAAAAAATAACCTTAGTAATAAAATATGAACCTCTTTGGTATACTTGGATTAGATTAGGACATTTATGATTATTTAATTCAAAGAAGAGTTAAAAGAGATAAAATCAATGTTAAATAAATAAAACATTTTTAATATAGGGTTATACACAAGATAAATTCGATTATAAATATTCATTAGAAATATAAAAATATTTACTACATAATTATATTTTATTTATAATTTTTATACATTAAATAATTTAATTTATTTATAACACAATGACGATGCAGTAATTACCGTATTAATGAAAGATTTAGATAATTGATATTATAAATACCCAAATAAATGTAATTTGAGACTCTTTATGAATTAAAATAATTTTTTAGGTTAATATGACATATTATTATTGGTTATATGAATTTTTTTCGAAGTAATAATTCTTTTATGAATTTATCAAAAACAAAATACCCAATTGTGTCAAAATTGACATAAAAGAGTTTTGAAAACAAATATTATATTATTAATTGATATTCTAATCCTAAAAATCTAAGGTTCGGCCAAAGGACTAATATCATGATAGGTGTATAATTAATGACCACTTGGGGGTAGATTGGAAGTTTATAGTATGTTTACTAACCATATAATATAAAAATACAAAGAGACATGGTAAATGTCAAACTAACTAACTAAGAGTTAAAACTAAAAGATAAGGTTAATAAAGTGACCCAAACCTGTCTAAAACCTATTGGTTGAGTGGAATTAGACCCATAACTACCTTAAACTCGAAATAAATCAATTTGGAGCCATTATAAACCGAATATGAATTTATTATAACATAATATTTTATGTTTTTTCTAAGGTGCCCCTCACCCCTCTTATAAAAGGGCACTCCCCCTTCACTCTATTTCACACCTTCTAAGCCATTTGGCTCAGCCAAACCCTGCCCAAATACCCTCTCAACTATCCCCCCTTAAATGTAGAGGCCTTATATTGATCATAAATCCAACCTAAGGATCCCTTTTGATCATATCAAAAGGAAGAACCCGAAGAAGAGGTAATGATTTCACCACCCTCTTCCAAGTTCCTTTCTTCTTCCACTTCCTTTTTCTCTGTTGTTTCCAATATAAAATAATAACTATAGTATCTTATATATACTTTGATGTTATTATAATTATGTTACAACCAAATTAATTATTCTATCCACCCTTTGAATGAAATGTCACCATACGTGAGTACGTACGACTTACCGTCTCCACGTCATGGTGTAATTGTTATTCAATACATTATTATTTGGATGGGTATAATAATGATGTGTATTTGATGTAAATAATAAACATAAAATGATAAGTATTCTGTATATATGATATGAAATCTAATTATATATTATTTTAATATCAAAAGAATGATATTTTTTCTCATGCGTACGTACGGATTACCGTCTCCACAACGCGATGAGATTCATTTACAAGTTCACAATTCATCGACGATTATAAAAATATATATTACTAATAAGTATGTAATATATGACATAATAATTCTACTGAAAATATATATATTTATATATATATGTATTTATGTACTTACATATATCTTATTCACTTACTTATATTCAATACTATATGAAAACGAAAACAACGTTTATGCGTACGTACGGACTACCGTCTCCATAAACGATGTCTTCCATTTAATATATATATCTATTATACATATTTATATTCTAAATATATATGATATATAAATAGTGATTTATATTCTGGAAGTATTTAAATCATGATCTAAGTGATACAATCAAGAGTAACAAGTTAAAACACGTACAATAAAAAAAGTAATTATTACCTGAAATATTAATATAACATGGAAATTATTATTAAATGGGTAGTATAAAGTCATAAATGAATAATTTATGATATCATAAATATTAATATGGTTCTGGTATAATTTAATAATATACTATAATCTTCATACAGGAGGTTAAACATACCCTCAACTAAAGGAAAGTGCAAGGTAAGGGGTTTTCATCTCACTCCTTATTCCCGCAAGATCCATACCATATTGCCACTATTACCTTTTGTGTGGTGTATGTACTGAAAATAATTGTATTCTTTGTGTAATAATCTTTAATTTATTTTTATTTACAAATTCATTGTATGATACCTCTTTCATGGGGTGTATGATTTGTATGTTACCAAATTGGTAAGGGTTAATTTCACAATCTCTTTATTATTCGAGGTTGTTTTTACGTAAGTATCTACTGGGAAATATTTATTATCCAAGTCCATGTTTCATAAAATAGTTTTCAAAGGGATTATTTTAAGGTACTTTTTACTATAACATCATTTTAAATGTTTTAAAGATTTATTCTTCTAAACCATTCTCATTAATTTCCATGTTTTCAAAATGGTTTTAAGGATTTATTTAAATGGACATGAATGTTTTAAAATTTTAATTAATTTCAAAGTGGTATGGGACACTTTGATTCAAAAATATATTTAAATGTATTTCTTTCTAAATTGTGTGACTTTTAAATGTTTTCATGAAAAATGTATATTTCTCTCAAAGAGTTTAAGAAATCATTTTCATCTATGTCAAAATCCTTCAATGGATTTTAAACTTGTTTGAAGTTTATTTATTATGATACAAATCTTCCGTATTGTATTGAAGGTATTGTGATATGTTTGAATATGGATGTATTATTTTTATACCATTCATGGTTTATGGGTAAAGTATTGACATTTTTTATGCCAGTTTTAATACGAATTTTTTATGTTATGTTTAAGCTTTTTCATATGTGGAATGCATTGGACTTATTAAGTGACGGGTGGAGCCCGCTATAGCTTCTCGATGCATTTATAGGTCTCATGAGACAAACTAGTATCTTGGAACAAGGCCTTGACAAAATATTATTTGTAGTCTTGGCACAAGGCCTTGACTATGTGGTTATGATAGTCTGGTATTATGAATTCCATTATTATAAAAGTGGTTAGTGATATTGCATGTGATTATTTGACTAGTAGAATATCCATGTGAATAAGTAAATGTGATTACTTCATTTTATTTTTTCTATATTATGATGAAGTTCATGTTTTAAAGGCTTTTGTTTTAGTTATACATCTCCTTAGATGTTTATTCTTATTTATAAAAGTTTCTACTGTATTTTTATCCTTACTCAGCATCTGAGCTCACCCCTTTATATGTTTTATTTTTCCCAAGATTCCAACAAGTTTATTATGATTGATATGAAGGGTTAATCCAAGGGAATAATAGTGTTCATAAAGGATTATTTATGTTATTTTGTATGTTATAAAGTGTAATGTAACATTCATGTATGTAATCTATTTTCCAAGACTGCTAAACCGATCGGTCCTTCGGGACTTGATTCCTTGTAATCATGCCAATGTATTAAAATAATGCACCGAATCTGGGTAACTGGGGTCATGCCGTTACAGTTGGTATCAGAGGAAGTTTAGCAATAACGTTGGAAATTAGATTTAGATAAACTCCGATTAGAGAACATTACCGTAAGATAGACTTTGAAGATTAGTATAGAAGAACTTCCTAGAATTTTGGAAATGTAGAGATTTTGTGAGTTTTCCAAGAAAATACATCCCTATCTGGATACGAGTAGGTAGAGGCGGATCTGGCACAGATGTACCTAGGGGTAAAACCCAAAAACCCCTCTTTTACCTAGACTCGAATGGGAACTGGTGCACAACAATGAGCCTTACAGCACTCTTGGTTATGACACTCCCAGGGGATATGCTTAGGATAATTCTCATTTTATTTACAAATCATAACAAAGGGTTTATGAGTATATAATTCCTCAAGGAAAACATCTTTATGTTTATAGATTATATCCATAAACCATTCAATTTACATTAGGTATTTTACAAGTTCATAATTATTCATTGCAATTCATAAACTGACCTAGTTTATGCCATTGTATAGAAATGGAAACCAGTAGAATAAATGTGAACTCCATCAATACGTATGATCCAAAGAGTAAGAAGGATCTTATCTTTCACGGTATTGAGCCAATATTTATAAGGGAAATAGTCTCCCATGTATTCTCAACATATGAAGAAATGGTATCATGTGTTAATAAGATAAGTAAATAATTCTCTGAGTCCTATGGCTTTGAAGGGAAGCAAGATAAGAAAAGGATGGAAGAGAGAAATATGGATAAAGGGAAGAGGGAAAAGAATAGTTTTCCCATATGTGATAACTGTGGGAAGAAACACCCTGGAACTTGCCTGAAGGGAATGAGAGTTTTTTATAAGTGTGGAGAAAAAGGACACCATGTATGTGACTGCAAGGGTAAGAAGAAGGTTTCAAATGTACAATGCTTCATCTACAAGGAGTTGGGACACTACACAAACCAATTTCCAAATAATCAGAGTATGCCCCAAATGATGCTATTGGATAATAATCAAGTTATGATACTACCACAGATGAGGAGGAATGATTAGAGCTCTTATGTTGTTATTAGAGAATTATGTCATTTGAGTGTTGTATCAACAATGTAATGGTTATAATAATTATGGAGTATATAAGGATTGTACTACAATACTATTTTATTGAGGATTTGAGATTATATGGTTCTAAGAAAAGTGACTTAATAATAAGCTACACTTTTTGGAAAATACATGGTTGAAGGATTGGTAATCCATAATACGGTCTTGATAATGAGGTAGTGATTTTGGAACAAGAGATGATTGATTTTGGTAATTCAGGATGTTGCGGTGTTGTAAAAGAATACATGGTGAAGGCGTTCACATGTTATTACCTAAAAAAAAGATGTTAATTATGTTTAACTTCCTTATAAATTTTGGACTGAGAGTTTTGACATAAGTATTTTGGATAATTCTAAAGGCTGGAATGGATTAAGTTTGAAATTGGATACTATTGTTAAGGTTATTTTTGGATTTCCATAAAATGGACAACCTGGAGGTCAGGTGGCAACCTGTCGTGTCCGACAAGGCTGCGAGACTTGAACCCACAAATGAAGGGCAAAAAGGGTGTATCACCTACCACTAGCCCAAGTGATGTCCTGGATTGAATAATGTAGTCTTTTTAAAAAAAATTCTGGTATATGAATTATAAATTCATTTTTTTGAACCCTATATGAATAGGATAAATAGAATATTTTTTTTAAGTTCTATTATCTATTAGAGTGAAAGATGAGTTTGTGGTAGAAATTAGTTAAAGGATGGGACTCTACTTGTCAAGTATATATTTTTATTCTTCTCTTATTCTATGATGAAATTAATTCTTATACTTTAGTTAAGGGATATTAAAACCAAAAATGTGTTATCCTAATACCTTATGTTTTGTTGAATTGATGATATTTTAAATCATTATAGATTGATGGATTTGAGGCCCTCAATTTTACACTTGTTTGTGATTGATGACCTCAATCGCTCCCTATAAATATTTACATTTTTTACTCTAATTATATGTCTATAATTTCCACTAATGTTCTCCTATTTGAAACCCTAATTTGGTGGTGACATTCTCATTTCACTTTCCATCTTATTAAAACTAAATTTTATTAACCTTATTTCTGATATGGGTTTTCCATAAAGTTATTTTCTATTTTCAACCTTTTATTTTCGGAAAACAATTTCAAATCGTGAGGACACAATTTATTGAATGAGGGGAGAATGTAACACCCCAAGCTTCCATGGTGCACTTTTCTTTGAATAATACAGTAGCATGTGTTGTATGCAACTTCGAGTTCTAACACTCCACAACCAATCAAACTAGCCGTTATGAATAGTAATAGCCAATTTTTGAAATTTTATACACTTTATCTTTAAAAATGGACTTCATTTTTGGATTCGTAATATCAAAATTAGCCTAGGGTGAAATTTTGGTATTTTTCTGAAAACTTTCAATTTTTGATGAATAGTGAAAAAAACTGAGTTATAGTTTAAAACCTAATTTTTATTTAAATAACTATTTATTTTATTTAAATTTATTTTAGGTCAAAATAGATACATAATACCTATATAAATTCAATGTAATTCATTAGAGACACTTTATAATAATTTTAGATATATAAAAATGTTATTGAACTTTTCACCGTCTTTTACCCATCTCCAAGAAGAATTTTCAAATTCACATAAAACTTAATTTTACTACTTATGTGAGTGGAATTTAGAAAATTGGGAGACAAGGTTTATATCAAGGAGTAAAATTTATTTCAATAAGATAAAAATAATTTATGGCGAATAGTAACTTGTTACTTTTATTTACCACGGTTAAAAGTAAATAGTGTAATTAAGGGTAAAAATGATATAATTATTACCCTAAAACATGTCCTAATTCTATTGGATAAGTATAATTAGACCAAATAAAACCTTATGAATAAAATATGAACCTCTTTGGTCCACTTTTATTAGATTAGGACATTTATGATTATTTAATTGAAAGAAGAGTTAAAAGAGATAAAATCAATGTTAAATAACTAAAACATTTTTAATATAGGGTTATACATAAGATAAATTCGATTATAAATATTAATTAGAAAGATAAAAATATTTCCTACATAATTATATTTTATTTAAAATTTATAGACCTTAAATAATGTAATTTATTTATGACACAATGATGATGCAGTAATTACCGTATTAATGAAAGATTAGGATAATTGATATTATAAATACCCAAATAAATGCAATTTGAGACTTTTTATGAATTTAAAAAATTTTCTAGGTTAATATGACATATTAGTATTTGTTATATGAATTTTTTTGAAGTAATAATTCTTTTATGAATTTATCAAAAACCAAATACCCAATAGTGTCAAAATTGAAATAAAAGAGTTCTTAAAAAAAATATTATATTATTAATTGATATTCTATTCCTAAAAATCTAAGGTTAGACCAAAGGACTTATATCATTATAGGTGTATAATTAATGGACCACTTGTGGGTCTATTGAATGTTTATAGTAAGTTTATTAACCATATAATATAAAAATACAAAGAGACATGGTAAATGTCAAACTAATTAACTAAGAGTTAAAAGTAAAAGATAAGGTTAATAAAGTAACCCAAACCTGTATAAAACCTATTGGTTGAGTGTATTTGTACCCATACCCACCTTATCATCGAAATAAATAATGTTATATCCATTATAAACTGAATATGAATTTATTATAAAATAATATTTTATGTTTTTCCTAAGGTGCCCCTCACCCCTCTTATAAAAGGGCACTCTCCCTTCATTCTAATTCACACCTTCTAAGCCATTTTTCTTGGCCAAGCCCTGCAAAAATACCCCCTAAACTATCCTAACTTAAACCTATATGCCTTATTTTGATCATAAATCCAACCTAAGGATCCCTTTTGATCAAATCAAAAAGAAGAACCCGAAGAAGAGGTAATGATTTCACCACCCTCTTTCAAGTTACTTTCTTCTTCCACTTCCTTTTTCTTTGTTATTTAAATTATTAAATAATAAATCCAATATCTTCTATATAATGTGATGTTATTATAACTATGGTACAACCAAATTCATTATTCTATCCACCCTTTTAATGACATGTCACCATACGTGCATACGTACGGTTTACCATCTCCACGTCGCGGTGTAATTGTTATTCAATACATTATTATTTGGATGGATATAATAATGATGTGTATTTCATTTAAATAATAAATATAATATGATAATGATTCTTTATATATGATATAAAATCCAATTATATATTATTTTAATATCAAAATAATGATATTTTTTCACGTGCGTACGTACAGATTGCTGTCTCCACGACGTGATGAGATTCATTTACAAGTTCACCATTCATTAATGATTATAAAAATATATATTACTAATAAGTATGTAATATATGACATAATAATGCTACTAGATATATATATATTTATATGTATAAGTATTTATGTACTTACATATATCTTATTCACTTACTTCCATTTAATACTATTTGAAAACGAAAACAGCGTTTTTGCGTACGTACGGACTACCATCTCCATAAACGGTGTCTTCCATTTCATATATATGTCTATTATAAATATTTATATTCTAAATATATATGATATATAAATAATGTTTTATATTCTGGAAGTATTTAAATCATGATCTAAGTGATACAATCAAGAGTAACAAGTTAAAACACGTACGATAAAGAAAGCGATTATTACCTGAAATGTTAATATAACATTGAAATTATTATTAAATGGGTAGAATAAAGTCATAAATGAATAATTTATGATATAATAAATATTAATATGGTTATGGTATAATTTAATAACATACTACAGTCTTCATACATAATGTTAAACGTACCCTCAACTAAAGGAAAGTGCAATGTAAGGGGTTTTTATCTCACTCCTTATTCCCATGAGATTCGTACCATATTGCCACTATTACATTTTGTGTGGTGTATGTACTACCTATAATTGTATTCTTTATGTAATACAATTTTATTTATTTGAATTTACATATTCATTTTATGATACCTCTTTCATGGGGTGTATGTTTCGTATGTTACCAAATTGGTAAAGGTTAATTTCACAATCTCTTTTTTATCCGAGTTTGTTTTTACGTAAGTATATACTAGGAAATATTTATTATCTATGTCCATGTTTCATAAAATATTTTTCAAAGGGATTATTTTAAGGTAATTTTTACTAAAACATCATTTTAAATGTTTTAAAGATTTATTCTTCTAAACTATTCTCATTAATGTCCATGTTTTCAAAATGGTTTTAAGGATTTATTTAAATGGACATGAATGTTTTAAAATGTTAATTAATTTCAAAAGTTTCAAAGTGGTATAGGACACTTTGATTCAAAAATATATTTAAATGTCTTCCTTTCTAAATTGTGTGACTTTTAAATGTTTTCATAAAAAATGTATATTTCTCTCAAAGAGTTTTAAAAATCATTTTCATCTATGTCAAAATCCTTTAATGGATTTTAAACTTGTTTGAAGTTTATTTATTATGATACAAATATTTCGTATTGTATTGAAGGTTTTGTGATATGTTTGACTGTGGATGTGTTATTTTTATATGATTCATGGTTTATGGGTAAAGTATTGACATTTCGTATACCTATTTTAATACGAATATTTATGTTATGTTTAAACCTTTTCATATGAGGAATGCATTGGACTTAGTAAGTGACAGGTGGATCCCGCTATAGCTCCATGATGCATCGGTAGGTCTCATGAGACAAACTAGTGTCTTGGCACAAGGCCTTGATAAAATCTTATTTGTAGTCTTAGCACAAGGCCTTGACTATGTGGTTATGATAGTCTGACATTATGCATTCCATTATTATTAAAGTGGTTAGTGATATTGAATGTGATTATTCGACCAGTAGAATATCTATGCGAATAAGTAAATGACATTAATTCATTTTATTTTTTCCATATTATGCTGAAGTTCAAGTTTAAAAGGATTTTGTTTTAGTTATACATTGCCTTAAATGTTTATGCTTATTTATGAAAGTTTCTGCTATATTGTTATCCTTAATGAGCATCTGAGATCACCCCTTTCTATGTTTTATTTTTCCCAGGATTCCAAGACGTGTATTGTGATTGATATATAGGGTTAAGACAAGGGTATAATGGTATTCACGAAGGATTATTTATGTTGTTTTGTATGTTATAAAGTGTAATGTAACATTCATGTATGCAATATATTTTCCAAGACTGGTAAATCGATCAGTCCTTTAGGACTTGATTCCTTGTAATCATGCCAATGTATTAAAATAATCCATCGACTCTGGGTAACTGGGGTTAGGGCGTTACATACCCCTTTTTATACTTTAAGTGATGAGATTTTGAGGTGATTTGAAAATTTTACTAGGTTTTAGGAAGAATAATCTATTGAGAATTAAATAACCCTTTGAGTTAGTATATTATTTTATTTTAATTAAATTATAGTCTATTGGATAGTGGTATATATATACTATTGTCTGTTAAATAGTGATTCATTGAAAATGTGATAGTCTTTAGAGATATTTATGTTCAAGCTAATGATTACCCTTCAGGTTAGTATTTCAATTTTATTCATAATATTTTTGTGAATTTCCCTACATTATAAGATTAAATAGTTATTTATAGAGTGATTAATTATATTTTTATAGATGATTCATTGGGTTTAGGTATATATAACCTTTTAGTTTAATATGCGTTTTAACATGAAATATTATTTATAAAGAATATAATTAAAATTTTTAGGATGTAATTGAAAAGATATGAGATCACCTTTGTTGTTAAAATATTATTTAATGTTTATGTTATTGAGGTTAATTGGTATGTAGGATTATTTATTTTTTTAATAATCAAAGTTTAACTTTTGGTGTTTTTGTGTAAATTTGGAAGTAAAATTTCGTATTTCTTCATATGAAGGTTTATGAATTTTGGACATTATCTCACGTTGTGATACCCATTTCAGTATTGGTTAATTTGTAAATACAGGAGGAATATCTTGTTATCATTTTGTATAATATGTGATCTATTATAATTTTATTTTAGTTCTTTAAGTAAGAAAAATTCATCTTGAATATTCAACGTTTGGAGAAAAAGTTGATATTATTGTATAAATTGATTAAAGGATGAGACTATTCTTGTTAAGGAAGTATATTTCCTTATGTTTTTATTCTAGATGGTAATGTAACTACCTAATCCAAGAAAATGATATTGAAACAAAAATTTTACCCTATTATTTTACAACCTAATAAATCTATGGTCTTTTTCATACCATTATTGATTTATGGTTTTGCGGTCATTTATTTCCTCCCGATTATTCACTTTATTGTGATCAATGTTCCCTCCCACTCTCCATAATTATTTTTATAATTATTTTTATTGAATTCAGTTTTATTAAATTCCCAATAATTTTCTATTTTGAAACATAATTATGTGTTATTATATATTACCTTCATAATTCCCTTTTCCTCTTTTTAAGAAGAAGTTTTATTATCCCTTTTTACGATGTGGGTTTTCAAAAAAGGTATTTTCAAATGTCAAACTCTTGATTATCGAGAACATGTTCAAATTTAAAGGAAAAAATTTATTGGGGGGGGGGATGTTACACCCTAATATTTTCAAATAACACTATGTTCGATAGTGTATACAACACACAACACCATGCTTAAACCAAACTACAAACTACTGTATATATATGACTATTATAGCCTAGTCATTGAATCAAAAGGTATGAATTGTATTAAAAATATTATAATATATATATAAAGTAACTAATCAATAAAAAATTATTGATTAATTATTAGGAAATAATCACTGAATTTTTATTAATATCATTTAATTTTTCAAAATTTTTTTTCATCAAAATAGTTTTTATTGCTTTTTATGGGATAAATATTATAATTAATTTCTATAACATTTATAAATATTACTTAATAAAAAAAAATATTTTTTAATGTGCATGACAATATCTTCTTAGAGTAAATTTTTTATTATTTTTCTGAAAATATTGATTTTCTAGTGAATAGTTAAAAATTTAGATTTTTATTGAAAATTGAATATTTATGCCAAGAATTTAAAAAGTTAAATTTTGTTTTAAAATGTTTTCATAGTAAAATTATTTATATTATATTATAAATAATCTAATTATGTTTGTTGGAATCAATTTTATGGTTGAATTTGGTTTAAAAATATTTTTATACTTAAAAAGGATTTTTTAAAAAAAAAATGTTTTTATTACGATTTGTGTTTCTATAGTAAATTATTTTTTTTGGAAATTCTTGAAATTTAATATTAAAAAAATGGATTACATATTTTAAATCATGTGGAAAAAATTTGGTAAACATTTCCCTTTTATTTTTTTTTTCATTATGAATCGTAACCATGATAAATATTTGTCACCTCAATAAAGGGTAAAATAGGGTTATATCCATGAGATAATATCCAAAAATCAACCAAAAAATTGACTTTATCCTATTTTATGATTTTATTTAATAATTTTCCATAAAATTATCAAATATATGGCCAAGTTATGCAATTTGTCTTTGATTATGACCTTTATATTAATTTAAGGAAAGAATAAATACAAGATGTCACACTCTTGAATTTAACATCTCTAATTTTTTTATATATGGATAAAAAGAGGATAAGTTTAGTTATAAATGTTTTTTTAAATATAAATTTTTATTTTAATAATTTTAATTTATTTTTAATTTTTATTGATTAAATTATTACCTTAAATGCTTACAAAATGGTGATATAGTATTTAATCAATTTAAAAAAATAAAATAAATTATTTTAAAAATATTAAAAGCAACAAAATTAGGTTAATTATTATGTTACAATTTTTTAGATAAATAAAATATGTTAGGGATGTTTTAATTTTTATATTCATGTTCCATTGCTTTCGTGTTGTTTTCAAAGTCAAATTTTGTGAATAGTTGTTAAAATGATATTAATAGTATTTTACGATAAAAATAATTTATTATATCAATTAAAAATAATAAAAATAATTTAATTGGAAATTTAGGATGATAAATGGTATTAAATTTCATCCCTTGGTCATTCATGAGAAAATTGTAACCTTATAATTAAAATTATAACCCTTTAAGATGGAAAAAGTTATTACTGTAATTAAGGTTAAAATCAGTTAACGAAGGGGATAAACCAAAAGTTATGGTTTAAAAAGACACAAAACCTATCTAAATTTCATTTTATGATGATATTTAAACCTTATGATATTTTTATTTAAATATATAGACATTTGGAATCATTTTTATTGAGAATTTCATAGTTATATTATAATTTTTTTTTGTAATTCTAATTTTTTCCTTTCCCTCCCTTATAAAAGGAAACCCCTTTATCTCAATTATTCACACCACTTTGATAAATATATATTAAAAAAACCTAGAAAATTAATCTTATAAACATCCCTATAAACTAATTAGAGGTGATGGTCTTTTTAAAAGACTATTCCAAGGTTCTTTAAGAAGGAAACTGAAGGAAGTCTATCGAAAAAGAGGAAATCATCTTTACCGACTCTTTGAAATTTATTTCTTCTTATACTTCCTATAAATTTTCTATACCTATAAAAAAATTATAACTCTAGTATCACAAATATACTAATATTTTATTATGATAATGGTACAACCATGTTTCATCTCTTTTCTATCCTATGAAAAGTGAAAACATTACTCATGTATACACACGAATTATCGTCTCCACGGAGCGGTGTAATTCGTATTTCACCCACAATATACATGAAAGGTTATAAAGATAAACATAATGTATTTATATATGATGTTTATGACATAATTATTCTTTTGGTATTATAATATCATATCTACCTTGTAACACACTGAGTTTTTTAAAGAGAAAATTATGTTCGATAGCGTCTGTGATACGTAACACCAAACCCAAAAAGACAATGATTATTTAAATATGAAATTATTAAACTTTAATTAAATTCAAATATATTATTAGGATTAAATATTTATGATATATATATTTTATTATTATATATTTATAAATTCATAGTAAATAATCAATCAATTTTTAGTAATGTCTTTGCTCTTTAAAATAAGTTTTCTTTAAAAATGATTTTTATTTCTTTAAATATTGTAATTATTTTCTAGAAAATTTATAAAAAATTTTGATAAAATAAAATCCATTTTTTATATCATCATATAAAAATTAACTTAGGGTGAAAAGATTGGATTTTCCAGAAAATATAGATTTTTCAATGAATAATGGAAAATACCATTTTTATGTCTTTTCTTTTGATAAATTAATTAATTTAAAATTATTTTTTTATTTTAATTTAATTTCAAGCTAACATAAGTATTATTTAGTTATGTTTAATTAAATTAATTACATTTAAATTATATTTATACTAGATTCTAATAGAATTTTATGTTTTTTTGACTAAAAACGTATTTTTCTAAAAATTGTTTTAAAATGAATAATGTTTCTCCATTTTAATTAATTAAAATAAACCCTAATGAAAAAATATTTAAATGAAATGTTTAGATTAGAAATTTATTTTTATTAATTTATATTAATATAATGAAGATTACTAGTTATATAGTTAATGTGAAATTATCTATTCCTTGAAAAATGGATTTTTTCAAAAAACTAGTTTCCATCGTGCTTGTAGTTTTTATATTAACTTAAATTCTTCCACCTATGTGAATTGATTTTGAAAAAAATTATTCCAAATTGGTAATCATAATAATTAATATCAAGTAATAATTTCAACTTAATTTCTAAACAATATAAATATTAACTATAATAAATATTTACTACCACAATAAATAGAAAAATAGGTTAATAAAAGGTAAAAATAATTTAATAAAGACTAGAAAAAGGTAAACCTTATATTATGAGTATTTATATTTACATGACATGATAATTATATTCATTTATTATTGTTTTTACTTTATAAATAATTAAGTAATCAGTTTGATAAAAATTATATTGTGATACGATAAAACAAAAATTATATTTTAACGCAATATGCAATTTAAATTAAGACACTTCTTTTATGAATTAATAAATTTTTGAAATAAATTATATTTTAATAAAGTATTATTATTAAATTATTATTGATAAATTTAATTAATAGTATAATTTTTATGATGTCAAATGTACTTTCTATAAGGGTTTGAAAACTATTATTGTCAAAAAACCCAGTATTTCTCAATAAATTTCAATTATATTTTAAAAGTGAAAGTTCATATATTAAGAATTTTTTTAGTAAAATAAATATTTTTTTAATAATAACTTAAATTATCCACTGTTTAATTTTTCATAATTTTCTGAGATAGTCAAATTTTTGGGTAAAAATTAAATATGGTATAAATATACGTTGTGTATTATGACATCATGATAACCCAAAAATAATGTAATAAATACTATAAATGGTATCCACTAAAAAATATATGTTTTAAATTTTAAATAATTTAATATTTAGTTTATTTTTTTAATTTTATAAAGCCTTTATTAATCCTCCAAAACTTATAATATATTTTAAGTTTTTATAGTCATTTATTTATAAACATGATCCACTTACACGTCTACAAGGGTATTATTTTAATATGTTCGGCCCTCTAACTTATTAAATAATTTAAACCACCCTTATTTAGAATAAATAATTGGAAATAACCATGGTAAGGTTTTTGGTTTTGATTATTTTATTATATAGATTTCAAAACCTAAGTTTGGAAAATAATAAATAACTCCCCTCTCTTTTCCTATATAAACCCTCAAAATATTTCATTTCTATTCACTAAAAAACCATGGAGAACGTCCTTAATATATCCTCAAATATATAGAGTCCTCACAAGGTCCCTCAAGATCTCAGAAAGCTCCACCCAATATTTTTGAATCCCACTCTCACGGTAAGGGACCTCTATCTCCTCTTTTCAATTCAAGCATCTTCTTCAGTTTATGATTTTTTTCCAATTACTAATATTGGGATATATTATTACATATATCAATTAATTTAAATTTTATTTATAAATTATTAAATACCCATTTAAATCTCATTAATCCCTCTCACGAACCATTATGTACAACCTTTACCATGCTGAAATTTAGCAAGACATCCTCTCCTTCTCCTCTTTATTCAAGTATCTTCTTTATCTTATGTATTTTATATTAATTTCATAATATTAAAATATGTTATTCCATATCCCCATTATTGTACATTTGATGTCTAAATTATGAGATACCCCTTTCACCATCATCAATCCCTCCCATGAACATTTATACACCCCCATTACATTGCCAAAATTTCACTATGATTTTCCTTGATAACCAATTGTGTAGTTAATACCCATACTCATTTCCTATCAAGAGTGTTCACCTTTATACACTTATAATTTTTTATTGGGGACTTACATGTATTTATTTCACAATCCTTTATCATGTAATAAAATATGAAGATGAATGAATCTATGTTGTATGATATATGTGGCACACTTAAGCATGAGAATGAAATAAAAGTGACGAGTGCACCCAAAATTATATAGTACTCCAATGAATTGGGTAATGTTTTAGTCTCATGAAATGTAATGAAAGGGATTAAATAGTGAACCTAATCAACCATGATACTTTACCCATCATTATGTCTTAATATTTAGCCTTGAACTATGTTTTTGATGCAGTGTTTTAAGTTGTTTCCATATTTCCCATGCTGCCTTTATGATTATCATTCTATATCACACATCATTGTTCATGTTTATTATTATTTCCCCTTTTATGTCTCATTGGTATGCCTATTTTCTAACATGTATAACTTTTTTAATGTTATTCCAGGTTTATTACCTTACATGGATTTATACCACACCCATTTCTTTTGTATGTCCCTAGGTCATCTCATGAAAATTTAAGTATAACATAATAATATGAGCATGATGAGGAAGTTTTCAATAATTTTGTTGTATCCCATGTTTTTAAGTTGTTATGTAATATACCTAATTCCCAAATATAATATACTTATCTATATTACAAGTTGTTTAATGTGTAATTTTATGTAATAATCATGAATTAATGTGTAACTAAGAGAATGGATGTTATAGTTGGTATCAGAGGAAAAGATTAGTTATTTTTCAGGATTAAGATTAGAAAACTCTTAAGAAATACTAAGGAAAAAAAGTATAATAAAACTTACCTAAATTTGTGTAATTTATAGAGTAATTAGTTTCAAGGAAAAATAAATCCCTATCTAGATACTTTAAGTGGATGTGGATCTGGAATATATATACCTAGGGGTAAAACCAAAAAACACCGCATTGAGCTAGACTTGATCGAGAACTGGTGCATGAAAATGGGCCTTCCTGAACACCCAGTTTAACACTCCCAAGGGATATGATTTGGTAAATAATAAGTTCATTATGAACCATTATTAAGTGAAAAATAATTACTACAAGAGTCTTTGTTAGGAAACAGATAATTGATAACTTAGATTAAATCCTAGAAATTCACAAGTTAAGAAAATACACATCATTTATAAGTTATCTATTTAATGTTAATTGGATTATTATTTTCATGTTTAATAGTTTGGAAATATTCATCCCTAATTTTCCCTTTATTCTAGTCTATATATTTAAATATAGGTAATAACTTGTTATTATTTGGTGGATTATGTGATCCATTAAAAGTTTATTATAGTTCTTCGAGAAAAAAATAAATCATCTTGTGTTCTCATAATTTGGAGGAAAAGATGAGACTGTAGTGGGAATTAATTATAGGATGAAATTCTAAATTTCAAGGAAAAATCTTTCCTTATGTTCCAAGTCCAGACTATAAATTAATTTCTTAACTCTAAGAAAATAATCTTTAATAAAAAATGTTTTAATATTATGATCATTTATAATGAATTGATCTTCATTTTATCCATAAAAAATTTATGGTTTTATAGTCATTGAATTTATCATGACCATGTTATATATAAAACCCAATTAGTAATATGGTTTTAGTTTTCTATTCTATGTCCATGTTTTCACTTCCCACTAATGTTCTCATACTTAGAAACCTAGTTTTGTGATGAAATTCTTATCTTACTTTCTCTCTTTTCAAGAGGATTTTTTATTAATCATTTTTATGATGTTTATTTTCAATAAATATATTTTCAAGTGTAAAAAATTTCAAACCAAGATCAAGTTTAAATTTTTAGGATTTAATTTATTATATATGGGAAGAATGTAATGCCCTGAATTTTTAAAAGAGAAAACTATGTTTGATAGTGTATGCGATATGTAACACCAAACCCATACAAACAATGATTATTTAAATATGAAAATTTTAACCATTCATTAAATTCATGGATATGAGTAGGATTAACTATTTTATTATATATATATATATATCACACACATATATATATTGATAAATACTTAGTAAATAATTAATCAATTTTTGGAAATGCCTTTTCATTCTTCAAAATAAATTTTCTTCCAAAATGATTTTTATTTATTTTTATGAATATTATAATTATTTTATATAACATTTAAAAAATTTATTTGATAAATAAAAATCCATTTTTTATATCATCATATCAAGATTAACTTAGGGTAAAAATTTGGTATTTTTCAGAAAAAATATATATATTTTTGAATAATAAAAATACCATTTTTATGTCTTTTTATTTTGATAAATTAATTAATTTAAAATGAAAATTACTGTTTGAATTCTATTTTAGGGTAACATAAGTATTATTTAGTTATGTTTAATTCAATTAATTACATTTAAATCATGTTTATACCGAATTTTAATATAAGTTTATTTTTTGGATTAAAAATACATTTTTTTAAAACAGTTTTAAAATGAATAATGTTTCTCCAATATAATTAATTAAAATAAAACCTAATGAGAAATGATTTAAATTAAATTTTTAGATTAAATATTAATATTTATGAATTCAAATTCATATAATGAATATTACTAGTTATATAGTAAATGTGAAAAATATTTTACTTGAAAGATGGATTTTTCGAAAAACTGCTTTCCATAGTCTCTGTAAATTTAATATTAAATTAAATTCTTCAAATATGTGAATTTATTTTGAAAAAATTTATTCCATATTTTTAATTATAATAATTTATATTATTTAATGAGGTTAACTTAATTTTTTAATAATATGAATTGTAACTATAGTAAATATTTATTATCACTGTAAAAGGAAAATATGTTAATTGAAGATAAAAATAATTTAACAAAGACTAGAAATAAATAATGGCATATATTAGTAATATTTATTTTTTATTCCAATGATGATTATATTTATTACTTATTTTTTTTTTACTTTATAAATTATTAAGTAATCAGTTTGATAAAAAATATATTGTGATATGATAAAACATAAATTATATTTTAAAGTAATATTCAATTTAAATTAAGTCACTCATTTTGAGGAATTATTTTATTTATTAAATAAATTATATTTTATTAAAATATTATTATTAAATTACAATTGATAAATGTAATTGATAATATAATTTTTATGATTTTAAATACAATTTCTATAATGGTTTGAAAATTGTTATTATCAAAAAAATTAACATTTATCAATAAATGACAATTCTATTTTAAAATTTAAAGTTCATATATTTATAAAATTATTTTATTAAAATAAATCTTATTTTTAATCAACATTTCAAAATTATCTAGTGGTGAATTTTTCATAATTTTCTGAGACAGTCAAATTGTTTGGTAAAAATTGAATACAGTATAAATATACGGTGTGTATTATAACATCATGGTGAATAAAAAATGATGTAATAAATAATGTAAATGGTATCCAAGAACAAATATATGTTTTGAATTTAAAATAATTTAATATTTATTCTATTTGATCAATTTTATAAAGATTTTATGAATCCTCTAAAACCTATAATATATTTTAAGCTTTTAAAATCATTTATTTATAAAAATGATTCACTTCCACACTAACAAGGGTATTATTTAAATATGTTCATACATTTCCCTTATAAAATAATTTTAAAAACCATTATTTTTCAGAAACCATGGGAAAAAACCATGGGAATGTTTGTGGTTTTGGTTATTTTATTATATAGAGTTCAAAACAAATGTTTGGGAAATAATAAAGAACTCCCCTATATGTTTATATATAAACCCAACCAAGATCCCATTTATCTTCACTAAAAACCATGAATAAAATCATTAATATTACCTCACCTATCTATATTCCTCTCATGTTTCACCTAAGATCTCAAGAAGATCCTCCCAAGCTTTTGGAATCACACTCCCAAGGTAAGAGACCTCACTCTCCTCTTTTCAATTAAAACATCTTCTTCATTTTATGAATTTTGTTTCCAATTCCTAATGTTGGGATATGTTCATAAATATCCTCCTTATTTTATATTGGATTTATAAATTATTATATACCCCTTTCACTATCATTAATCCCTCCCATGAACCTTTATTTACACTCGTTACCATGCTGAAATTTAGTAAGAGATCCTCTCATTCTCCTCTTTATTCAAGTACCATCTTTGTCTTATGTATTTGATCTTCATTTCATAATATTGGGATATGTTATTAAATATCACCATTAATATACATTTTTTGTATCAATTATTATATACCCACTTCAATCTCATCAATACCTCCAATAAACTTTCATAAACCCCTATTATGCTGCTGAAAATTCACCATGATTTTCCATGACAAACAATTGTATAGTGAATACCTGTACCCATTTCCTATCAAGGATGTTCACCTTTATGAACTTATAATTTTTAATTTGGAACTTACATGTGTTTATTCTAAACTTATTGATCATTAAATAAAATATTATGGTGAATGAATCCATGTTGTATGATATATGTGGCACACTTTAGCACAAGAATGAAATGAAGGTGACAGGTGAACCCAAAATTATATAGCTCTCCAATAAATTGGGTAATGTTTTAGTCTCATTAGAATTAATACAAGGGATTAGGGAGTGAACCTAATCCACCATGGTAATTTTTCCATCATGATGTATATGAAGTTATACTTGACCTATGTTTATGATGCAATGTTTTAAGTTGTTTCCACATTTCCCATATTGTCTTTATGATTATCATGCTATATCATGACTCATTGTTCATGTTTGTGATATTCACTCACTTTATGTCTCATTTATATGCCTATTTCCTAACATGTATCACTTTATTCAGGTTATTACATGTTTATTCACTTACTGGGATTTATATATCACCCATTTCTTATGTATGTCCCTAGGTTATCCCATGTAGTTTTAAGTACAATAGAGTAATATGAGCATGTTAAGTAAGTTTTCAATAATGTTGTTGTATCCCATGTTTTAAGTTTTTATATAATGCACCAAATTACCAAATACACTATAATTATCAATATTCTGGTTTTTATGTGTAATATTATGTAATAAATCATGAATTAATGTGTAATAAAGATTAGGGTTATCATATACCTTCTTAACTTCCAATTCATTGGAAAATGATAACGTCAATCATGCGTACATGTGGACTACCACATCTATGAAGCGATGTGATCCATTTTTCATTTCATTCTTACATATATGGTAATATTTTTTTTGAATATATAGTATATATATGATATAATAATGATTTTTGTAATGGTAAATTATTATTTACCTTTCTTTCATTCCATCCCCCAAAAAGTGAAAATAGTGTTCGTGCGTACATATGAACTACCATATCCTTGAATGATATATTTTATTTTTATACATATATGTTTAGTGGATGATTATAAATATGTATATAATGAATAAATATTATATCTATATCCTGATTATAATTTTGGAGATGATGGAACAATGATCAAAGTACAAGGACCAGAACTGTCGAATTGAATCTTATATGAAAAATGTGACACTTAACACATGAAAATAAATATTTTAATAATTAATTATTAATAAATGAGTATTGAAATGTTATAAGTGGATTATATATGATATTATAAGTAAAAAATTATTATATTATAGAATTATAATAAAATTAAATTTGTTATACTAAAGGTTAAAATCACTTACAAGGTAAGTCGGACCCGAGGTAAGGGTTTCTCATCTAAATTTTGTTTCCACAATACATATACCTTATTGACCACATGTTTATTTCATGTGATGAATATAATACACATTTTATCAGATATATCATGATTCTATTTATATTTATACTATTTAAAGTTTAATTTAAATCATTTTCTTTCATGGGGGTTATGATTCAAAAGTTACCAAAGCAGCATGTGTTTATTTAGAAATCTCATCATTATTCAAGATTTTTTATGTTTAAATCTCCATTGGGGGAAATATTTGACCATTATTTATTAAATTATATATATTTTCATCTCTTATGGTTATTTATTTAGATTACAAGTTTTCCTTTCATTTTCTTTTTTAAGTTCTCAATATACCAAAATAATGTTTAAAAAAAAATCAACCTTGTTTTCTATTTGGTGAGGATGTTTTATTAAAAATGTTTTCAATAATTTTTATACTATTATAGAATTATTTATTTATGTCTTTTTATGTTTTATTTTTTATAATTTATTTTAAAAGAAACCTACTTTTTATTTTCCAAATAAGGTGCATTTTTTGAAGGTATAAAAAAAATATTTGTTTTAATATACACATAATGAAAATAAATTCCTACATCCATGACCGCTCATTGCATTGAATGTTACTTTATAAGTTTCCATGGTTATTTTAAAAAATTTTCTCATAATATTTTGTAATTGTTTAGTTTTAAAATAAGTGATTTCAAAATGAAAATTCTATTTTCCTCAAGAAATATTCTAATGATATTTTAGAAGTATTTTCATCTATGTCAACATAATTTGATGAATATTATGCTTTAATTGGGATATAATCTAATGGTACCATCCAACATATTTCTCTAGATGATTTATATTCAGCTTGACTAGGGAAATAATTGATATTCTGTATGATACTTCTACTAATATGGACCATTATTGATTATTAAGGCATGTTGATTAAGTTATATTGTTTATTAATATGATAAATGCATAGAAAATATTAAGTTATTGGTGGGGGATGAAATTACATATCCTCTAGATGAATCATAATGTCTCTTGAGACAAAAGAGGTTGGGTCTTTTTTTAATAATAAACGAGGCTTCATTACCAACCTTTATAAAAAAGAGGTTGGGTATTTGGCTAAGGGCTTACCCATTTATGTAAGATGTACTAACATGAGGCCTCAATGGTATGTTTAATTTTCAAAACATTATGCATTCCATCATTATGAAATTAGTTATTGATGTACATGTGATTATTTAAATAATTATGATATACATGGATAAGTTTCAAGATCATGTGATTATTTATATGACATTATTTGATCACCATTTAGTCCTACCATATTATTCTTCATTCTCAAGTTATTGATTAAATAGAATGTGTTTTTATTTACACAGTTTGAAATATTTATTATAACTTATTTATTATATAATATATTCTTATATTCACATTTTATTACTAGGAATCATAGAATACCCTTATTTTTTTCCTTTCCCTAGGTTATGAAGAGGAAAACATCGAATGATTTTGAGGATGTAGAAGGTTTACTTTAATTATGTTTTTATATTTATAATATAATGTGAGATTCATGAATATATCTAGTTTAAAAAGACCAATAAACTACTTATTCCATTGGGATATGATCTCTTGCATAAAATTAATATGTAATAATGTAACAACTAATTCTGTTCTACTTAAGTTGAATTATTTATAATAAATCTATTCATATTAGTCAAAATATAGAATATTAAAAACTAAAATGCAGAAATACCTCAGTCTAAGTTGATTATATATCTTAGTGTAGTCTAGCCAACTCAATAGTCATAATAAAAAATTTATAACATTCATTTTTTCTATTTCTAATATATTCTATCATCTATAAAAAACTTAAATTAGTTTCAATATTTATAGTTTAAAAATTTTAGGGGAACACAATGTATATTTATTAATTTAAGTTATTACAACTCTAATAAAAAAAGTAAACAAATAAAAATAAAATATATAATCATAATATTTGAAACAAAAATTCAAATATAAGAGATATTTTTCCATTATTTCTGCTAAAATTCACCATAATTTATTTATGAATTTATTTTAAAGGTTTGATTTCTATTATTAAAATTAAATTCAACCTTCTATATACATCCAAAACCAATTTTGAATCATACCTTACCCAAAATACATGTAACTATACACTCAAGAAAATATGAATACATGGAGTTATTATCATACTTTAAAAATGAATTATTTACTACATGATGGTAAAAATTATCAATCTCCACAAATTGATAAAATTAAAACTCAATCAGTCATAAGATATTTAAAAAGGGTTATTATGTGGTTTAATTTTTGGGGTTAGTAAATTTTGAAAAATAAGGTTAAATGAGGAGGATTTTTCACTTGAAATATAATTCCGAATTAATTTAATAATACCCTATAAAATTTACTAATTCACTTCTAGTTATAATATGTGACAACCATCCAAACCTTTTTTTAATTATACAAATTTGTTTCTTTTACTTTTTATATACACATTTTTAGAAGAATAAGATGATATTAATGAAATAAAATAAATTATATAACTCATAAACATTTTATATTTCAAATTACTAACTTTATAAGATCATATATCACATTCCCAAATACACTTAGTTCCACATAGAACAAAACATGAAAGTTCACCCCCACTCTATAACTTGAAATTATCATGAAAAATATATAGAGTTATGGTAGGAATGGGTAAATACCCTTATAATTTATCTTGAAATAAAAATCCCATTTATTGTATTTTATTAGATTAAAATTTATTGATCTAAATGGTGGAACACAATGATTATGTGGGATAGAAATAAAGTCTCCTCAATCATTTTAAAAATATTTCAAGAATTCATTCAAAATTCAAAAAAATAACAAGTTATAGTTTTAATACAAATGCATCTCTCATGAAAAGTAAAGGTATGAAAAAAATAATATGTTAAAATATGATATGAAACCTCTCAGGATGAGGAAAATAATTTGGTTCATTCACTAGTAGGTTTATTTTTGAATTTCAATTCAAAATTTAGTCAAATGATAGAAAATAAAAACCAAAGTAAACACTTATCGACAATAATTTGAGTTCTAAGTATTAATGTTAAGATTAAATTATATATATATGAATATGTGTTTAAAAGTAAATATGAGTATAAACTTCATATTAAAATGTTTAGAAAAATAAAAAATAGGAATAAAAAAATAAAAAAAATACATCTGAAAATAATAAATCAGTTTTATTTTTATTTTTTATATATAAATAATACACAACATAAAATATATAAGAAAAATAAATGAGAATTTTTATTTAAAAAAACACATATATATATATCTCCTATATGTACTTTTTTCATAATACTCAATGACACTCAATAGCATGATGGAGATTTTAAGTAAGAATGTTGGTAGGATAAAAAATACGTAAGTGAGATAGAATGAGGTAACCTGGAATCATATATTATTATTATACAATAATGTAAAGTATAATTTCTCATTTTTTGGCTTCAAATAATATTTAATGAGGTTTTAAATTTGTTTCCCAACTTGTTTTCTATAATCAAAATAAAGTAAAAATCATTATTTATTAAAAAAACTAAGAAATAAAAATTAAATGAAGAAAATTAAAATTATGTGGTTTCCTACCCACAATAACTATACTTAGTATCATTATTAGTAATAAATAGTATAGAGGTGTATGTGGTTTCTTTAATAATAACCACTACATATGAATTTACCCAATTTCCATTAGTAGACACTGAGTTTGGATAATTGCGTATGAAAAGAAAAAAGATAACCTTTGATTGAATAAAGAATTTAATATAGAATAAAGTGGGGATTATTAAGAAGGTATACTCCCTAAAATTATTTATATATTACTCCATTTTATGGTCATGTTATCATTGATAAAGTACTTCTTTCACTACAGTCACCACAAGTTCTTATTAAAATTAAAACTCTATATTGTTCTCAATGTTTTATTCTTTTTCTTCATCACATTCTTGGTCCATAAAAGTTATGGATTCTATAAAAATGAATTGATGGTGATTTTTCTTGTTTAATAACATGGAATAAAAAAATGATTCTAAGGTTTTTCTCATTCTAATTTATTCGATCACCTTTTAGCGCTCATTCTTTTTAAGATTCTAATGGAAGGATTTCTTATTGAAACATCACTACCTCCTTGATAGAGGTAATCTTCTCTAATTCATCAAATTTAATGGTCATAAATGGTTTTTATTATGAAAAATAAAATTTAATAGTGTTAGTAATATTTTAAGTCATATAATAATCAAACAAAAATGACACTAAAGTAAGGTAAACTCTTTTCGTTTTTAGCCAGAAATATTTTATGTTTTTCAAAGGAATCGAGAAGGTGATTAGAAAGGTGAGGGGTGAAGGATAGTAAAATTTTTATTCAGAATACTCGATATCCTCATTTATTATGATTATTAAAATTAATTTATAATCCTATTTCTATTTTGGGTGTGGTACTCACTCTTTGAAGTCTAGTTATATGGATTTCATTATCTCTATATTCTTCTTTAGCTCCTTAATCTCCCCTTGGATCACAATATAATTAGCCAAGTTCAGGAGTAGCTACTTATTTTTGGGATATTAATCTTTAAGGTGGGTTGGGGTTTTTTAATTTTGAATTTGATCAGGTTATTCATCATATTATAATCCTTTCACCCATATGTTGTTGTACACCATAGGCTGTTGTGTTTCAAGTGACTACTACACTCCTTGTTTCTTAGGAACCTACAAGAAGATAAGAGAGTGGATACAATATTTGATTATAAATCAGTATTTGGACATCATTATAAGTTAATATACTTTATTTATCTAAGTAAAGTAATTTTAATATATTATAGATGAATAGATACTTAAGTATTCCTATACCATTGAAAAATAAAGAAGAATAAAAGAAGAAAGAAAGAAAATTAAAATAAAAAATAGAAAAAATAAAATATTTTCAAAGTGTTATTGAATAAAAAACAATTTTTTTTAATCTTCCCTAGAAATGGTGAAAAAGTGATTCAAATCCTATTATAGGGTGCTTTCTAATAGTAATTTTTAATCTCGGTGGGATAAAGAACAATGGATAACCATGAGCTATCTCTCAGAGAGAACCACTTAATTAGTCATTCTTTGTGTGTGTCACTTTTTTTATTATTTTTCATGTTTATTTTTAATAATAGAAGAAATGTAAAATGAAATTTTATTATATAATTATTTCCATAAGAAAATGGAGAAAATAAATTGAAAATTAAATGAGGTAAAAAATAAAATAAAGAAAATGTTTCATAAAGAAAGGATAATGTAAAAGTGGAATTTAGTGGTCGACCTTATTGTTTTATAGAGTATGTTTAATTCCTATTCAATGATTAAATTATATTATATTCATGTGAGAACCATCCATTTTTATAATGTGTGATTAATTAGTGTACTTAATAATTTCTCAATCCACATCAACCACACACTTTATTCTTGAAGAATAAGAGAAAATATACCACTCTTAAGTGCATGTCTTCCCTAAAACTCTTGAATGCTCTTATATACCACTTAATCACTATATCAATTGAATATGTAATATTTGAAATTTTAAATATGAGATATAAATTTAATTTAATAGTGTTAAAAGATAAACTATGATTAATATAATATATAATAAACAAACATTGTCTCACAGTCTACATTATTCACTACCCAACATAACATTTGAGTAAAATAAATATAACAATACAAAAATTAAACTATATAATCTTAATTTATTCCCTTCATACCAAAATATGGATAATAATCCATAACTATATAGAAAGTAGAGTTGAAATAGGATGAAGATCACTGAATCACAAAAGAATCAAAGTATAAGCATAAGAGTAGGATAAAAATCAAAGAAATATAGAAGCCAAGAAATACAATTTAATAGAATAAAATAATGATTCATAGGATCTAAAAATGGTATCATGTAACACCATAACCATTTAAATAGACAATCCAGTCCCCTAAAAGTTAGAAATAACTATCACGGAATCAGAACTCAAATAGGTTTAAATGAATACAAACATAAATTAAAAATGATATAAACATGGGAATTAACATAGATTAGTGGTGTTCCAATGTATTTAGGAGAAAGGGGGGATGATTTTTATAATTTATAATCTCCTTGAATGAAACTTAGAAGGATTAAATTTTTTTTACATGTTTTTTTCATGGGATTTAACCAATTTTTAAGTAGAGATAAATCATCACCAATGGTTATTGGGTAGTTTATATACCCTTAAAAAAACTTTTGCCAATGACTACTATTTAGTGATCCAAACAGACCAATTCCATGAACACATGTTATCCTGGTATGGATTTATACCAAGGGAAGTTTCCAATGATGAAGGAATCCTCTTTCCAACATAATAATTACTATCCACAAAAGTGACTCTCTAATTGGGAGTAGCCCCCACAAATCTCCCCATCATGACTAATTTGATTTCAAAGCTAGAACTGAAGTCTCCTTACAGGCTTCTGACTTCTATTTCGATAGAAAATTCATCATTATATCCTCCTCATCATCATTGGTGTTGGTTACAAAAAATTTCAATATTTTTTATTCAAACACATTATGAATCTAGTGATATCGCACATCAATATGTTTGGACCTATAATAAAATGTTGGGTTCCTACTAAAATGAATAATTCTATGACTATCATAGTAAAGAATATAGTTCTATTTAATATGTACCAAATCTTTTATAAACATATCCATCCATAATATCTCTTTGAAACCTTCACTGATTGTGATATCATCTTCTTATGTAGTAGCCAAAGAAACACACTTATGAAGTAATTAATGTAATAAGACATCCCCATAAAAATAATATTAGTTACCCAAATATGTATTTTTTAATATATATATCTATAAGCATATCTTCATATGTATATCATTACAATTTTTTTATCATTTCCAAAACACAAAAAATTACTAGATGTACCAAGAAGATACCTTAATATTCATTTAAACACTATCCAATGATTATTTCCTAAAACTGATAAGAATATTCTCTCAACTCTAATAAGATGAGAAATGTTTGTTTTAGTGAACACTGTAGCATAAATTATACTACCAATTGCTAATTGATACGTAATTTTCTCTATTTCTGCTTTCTTCTCTTTAGTTAATGGGATATGACTAGTACTGAGCTTGAAATGACTCACAAGTGGGATACCAAATGGATTTTCTTTATTCAAGTTGAATCATTCAATAACACTCATAATGTACCATTTATTAGATATCAAAATCTTATGAATCCTCCTATCATGAGTAATTACCATACCAAAAATATGATTAGCATCTCCTAAGTCCTTTATTTCAAAAGACTTATTAAATCAACTCTTCAAACTATCAACCTTGATGATATTTCTACCAATAATAATCATGTCATCCAAATTAAAAAACAATAATGAAATCAAATTCTGATTTTTTGATGAAAATTAAGTGATCAATAGTCATTATCTTATATTAATTTTTCTCTATAAACAAGTAAAACTTATTATATCACTGTCTTGGTGTCTATTTCAGAAAATACACACTTTTATTAATTTTATATACTTTATTTATTTATCTTTAACCTTAAATATCTCCAACTACTCCATGTATATATCTTTTCTAAGAACATCATATAATAATGTAGTCTTTACATCTAGTAGTTTCACTTCCAGGTTGATACTTTTTAAAACCCTGTGTTTGTATGGGTGTTTTAATTGCAATAGAAATTTGAATATTCAATTTAGTGGATGGTTTTTCTTGAGTAATAAGACTAAATATGGTATTATGAGAGTTTTACCATCATAATGGAGGTTTTATGGATAAGGAATAAAGATAATATAGATAATAGGATTAGATAAACATCATAGGATGGGTTGTGTGGTCAGGATGCTAGTATGTGACATCCTAAAAGCACCATACAACTATTGGTAGGACACCGACTAACCAGTGGGTTGGGAAGTATCCCAACACTACTTCTAGGGACACAGACTATTCGATGAGCCACCAAACAACCAGTGAGCTCAAATTGGAAATCCAATGAGGCTTTTAATAGGTAAAATATTAAAATTTCCCTAATGATTTTTTATGGGGTAAGCCCCTTCCTCCTAACTATTCTGTGCATATAATAACTCTCTCTAATATCCTTCTCTCTTCTCCACCCTTCATTTTGGGGAATTTTTGGAATCATTATTCATTAATATAAGGTTATTTTTATCCTCAGTTTCCATCCCTTAACCTATCCCTTATTCCTTTATAATTTTCATTTTTCTTGGGCTAGTGTTCATGGATAATTTCACTAGAGCATGGTGGAATCACCTCAATATGATAGGGTTTCCACTATTCCTATAAAGAGGACTTCCTGAGATGATTTATAGACATAATTTCTTAGAATTTTTAAGAGGTATGTTTCGATAGTAATTTTTTTTGAAGATTTTTATATTTAATTAAATTAATTTGGACATGGAATTCTTGTTGTGTTTTAGATATTTTTCCAAAAATGAGGTCGATAATGTAGTATGTACCTTCTATGGGTGCTTGCTCATGGTTTTAGTGAGTAGGCGTCACCTAGTGAGAATTTAGGCATTATTCCAATTTTTAATAAATTGTTAAAATTAAATATAATTATTATAATTAATTAATTGGAGATTATTGGAATGGTTTGGAGTCTCAAGTGGATGTGTAATGGCTAGATGAATTTGGACACACATGGAGAGTGTTAGAGGAGCTTCCGGGATGAGAATCTAAAATGGAATTGGCATTATTAAGAGATAGGTGATTCCTCATGCATGCCATATGGTTTAAATTTTTTTTATGGAAGGTGATATTTAATTTCTCTCTATGAAGGTTAATTAACATGTTAAAATGTGAGAAACTTTTTAATTAAATTTTAATGTCCATGAATGGACTGAATAAGTGTCGAGGCTCCCATGGGACCTTGGGAACAGACTGGTTTCCTCAGTCACCAATGTCTGAGACCTGTTTATATTTTAATATAGGCCTTGAGATATATGGACCCCTAGGCAGGTGTAGTTGGATTTTGAAAATTCAATGGCCCTAGTTATAGGATCCCTTAAAGTCCCCTAGGTAGTGGTTAGTGATAATCCAAGATAAATGGCCTAGGGATTGACCATGTGAGACCAAAGAGAATTCCTTAATCATTTAGGCTAATGAAATGGTTGTGGGTAATTCCTTCTCCACTAAGACTTGGTGACCTAGGTGGGTAGATACCAATTAGACTTAGGGGACCCCAATGGCACCCCATTGCATTGATGACCCTAGTATAAGGTTGATAATGATTCTTTTGTTAGATTGGGGTTGTTATGTCCCATATTTTCCTAAGTGTTTTTATTTTTATATACTATACTTATGATGAGAAAATAGAAAATGACATTGGGAAGTATATTATTATAAATGGGAAATTATATTATCCGGTATTTTATTATAAATAGAAAAATCCTTTTGGAGGAATTTTTTTATAAATGGTAAACACCCTTGAGTTAGTGTTTATATCAAATAGAATGGAAAAAAACCTTAGGGTTAGTATTGAATAATCCTTACAGGGAGTTCGCTGACACTACTAGTGGGGATAATATGAATTTTAAGTTATGATGATATTAGTTTCAATCTATGATGGAGTTCATACTAGATATTAGCTACTGAGGGATTGAGGGGTCTTCTATGGGTGTGGTAGAGCCTTCCAAACTGCTTGGGATTAACTTATAGGAACCATTATATATAGGGAGAGATCATTCCCCTAGTTGTGATATTATGATAGATAATTCCCTTGGTTATGATCACTGTATATCAGGGTGGATAAGGCCACAAATTCATTATCTTTATACCAAGGCGAAAGACCCTTGAATCATTATATGGTTGGAATGGCCATCGTGATAAGATCAAATACACTCTGGCATTGGCTGAAATAGGTATAGTTGATTGGGGTCATAGACTTAAGGATTGATGATGGTTATGTTTGTATGATTTTAGATAATAATTTATTTATTTATTTATATCATTACATATACATATATCACTACATTTAATGAATACATATGAGAACACATTGGTGGTTCCCTACTGAATCATATAATCACACCCTACTTAGTCCTCCATTGCACATGGGTACATGATCAGCCTTCACTTGTTGTAGGCATATATTATGCCATGACTCAGTATTTTATGATCGAGCTTGAGTATATTGAGTGGGATAGGATATTGGGATGTGTTATAGATTGTTGATGCAATAATACCTATTTATATTTTTTAATTCTATATATGTAATTGTCCTAATTGGTGATTCATATTGTATGCCTATATGTCAGATTTCCATTTATTTATACATGTTTCAAATACTTATCATTTGATTACTAGGATGGATATTCATGTTTTATGATACATAGTTATTTTTTTATGATTTTAAACCCTGATAAAGAAGGTATAGTCTCCCCATGATACCTATTTATACCTTTACAACTAGTCAGTGACCTCTAAAATATGGGGAGGTGCACCTATGGTCACATGGTGTCATTGGTCTAGTTATTATTCAGAGTGAGATGATTTGGGATATTACCAAGTGATATGAAAGATTTATTTTTCTTTTGTTTTATTATTTTTGAATGGTATCTAGAAGATATAAGAATGTGTTAGAGTGTGTGATGGATATCAGGATGGTGAATCATGAACTCCTATTCAGGTGGGAATTCTTGGTTAACAAGGGATTTGAAATTTTGTTCTTAGTATGAATTGTTACAATTATATATATGATTCCACCTCATGTGGTGCACATTGATTTTTGAGGTATATGATTTTATTTTGGATTTTAGATCTCAACTATAACAGAAAGAGGTGTCTCATGCATAATGAGTAGGAATGTAGGATTCAAAAAACATATAAGCCACCTATTATGATTTTTATCACTGATGATAGGTTCAAATATTTAAAGTTCCAACAATGTATTATAAAATGTTTTATTGTATAATTTCTTTGGGGGCATTCTACTTAGCTAGACCGACATGCGTATGTTTTCTTACGATGGATGGTTATGTGGATCTATGGTGAGACTCTTGTTAATGATGACGATACAATCCCTTAGTGTATAAGACATGGGGCGACCCTAAAAGGTCATTATAGGTACATTATACCTTAGGGTTATAACATATGTTGTTTTTTCTATATGTTTAGTTATTGAAAATTTTAGTAACAACCTATATGGTGTTTTACCATATAACTTGGAATGACATTCTAATTAAAAAAACTTGTGAATGTGATTTAAAGGATATGTATTATGTTAGGGATATTCCATATTATATATATATGTGTATGTATTAATGAGTTTGTATGGGAATGTGTTTCTCATGGGGAAGTCCCATTTTCAGATGCTCATGACAATCAATTCCATTATAGGATGATGAGTTAAAATATGATTCTCGATATGTGTATGAAAGCAATGAGTGAATAGTTTTGAACTCTGGATGTTTTGGATTGTTAATGATAATAGATATTATTTTCCTATGAGATATGACATTCCTTGAGACTTAATATCTAAGGTTAGGGTGGAGACCTAGATACCTTGAATACTTGACTTTGCATTTTAGTGAGTTGGTGCTTCATTTTTATTGTGAGGGTAAATCATGAGAGGGGTTATCCTAGACATGTGAGCACCATTAGAGATTAAAAAATATATGGGTGCTTTGGATTATGATATTATGGAATTATTGGTGATATTGGGAACATACGATAGGAATGATCATGAAATGGGCTCTTATGAGGAAGGCACCTTGTGTGCTTCTATTTTGGGTATTGAGGTTAGTTTTATAGGTAATGAACAATTGATTAACTATCCATGTTGATCTTGGATGCCATTTAGAAGTATGGTTAGAGTGTAGGTATATGATTTTAGTTTTAAAATAACTCAAGTTAGCAAGAATTCATGTTATTAACCTTAGAAGAGGTGAATAGATCAACTTTGAAGAGGAGTGTTTATGGTGCTCCTAGTTGGTTGGAACTGAAAAGAGGTAAGAGAATTGTTAGAGGGTTATTGTGGTGAACCTATAAATATGAGTTTTTTCAGGACATAATGGATTAATTATAGATAATTCCTTGATCTTGAAGAGTTTTCCCTATCATAGAGCATTGATATCCTGGTTTCAATAAAATTTGACTCATAGAGGTGTGAGATGGGTTTTGTAATTAGTCAGAATAGAGCGTGAAACCCTTGTGGTTTAGTTAGATCAAGTTAATGCTAATTATTACACATGGAATCTACTTAACTTTAAATTAGTGATGACAATGTCTGATCTCAGGCCTAATGGGTTGATGGAATGCTTATGATCATGAACGACTGAAGCTTAAGAAGAAACGTGAGGTGTATCCTATGTGATAAATGGTGACATCATGAATAAATTGTTCTAGAGTTAGCAGCATGGTTAAGCATGGATTGGGAGGTGTGACATGAAATGTTTTGAAACATGAACCTATAATGGTTGTGGTTGAGTAGAGACATGATGAGAGATGGGTGGTGGAGAGTACACCCATGTCTGTTTGAGGGTTTGGCCCCCATTATGAATAGAAATCAGTGGATTTCATGGATAGAGATCCCATGATCTAGGAACAGGTTGTGTTTTACATTTTTGTGACACTTGGGTGTGAGTTGGGAGGCTATGTATGGTTATTATGTAGGGTAGTAGATGGTGCATGAGCTATGAAAATCACATTTGACCCCTTTATGTGATTAAAATACTATCTTATGGTGGGGAGTGGGATGACAATCATGGTGCTACAAAATTCATGCGATATGGATCATGGGTGCATAGAAATGACTATTAGAGATTAATAGGGAATTTTGATGCTGGAGAATAAATGATTATGGGTTCATCTAGATTATTAGGTGAGTGTAAAATCTAAATTTATTGGGGAATTTAGATGGAGTCTAAGTGTTTTAATTGGGATAGGGATGAATTCAAACTGATCCAAATGTTCTTAGATTTGGTAGTGAATCAATAGTTATGGTATAAATTGATGATGGAATTGGTTGGTGATGATCAAACTATGGAAGTAACATTATAATTCAGGTTCAAAATTTGGTGTGTGTTTTTGGACAATCATTGGGTGCCTCTAATATTTAAGGCACCGTGATGGGGTAGTTTTATATCGCATAAATGGGTATGAATGATCATTTTAAGAAATAGTCAGCTAGAGGAAGTCTGAGTGTCGTTTTTGTGTATAATTGGATGTTGTGGGATGAGAACCATGTTGGGTAACATTGTTTTGGACACTATGATTATGTTTTAGGCATTTGTTGAGGATTTTCAAGGTCCTTTTTGAATAGAGTTTTTGAAATGAGAATAGATATTAGTGTTTGACCAGTGCCCTTGAGTGTGTTGAGGTGTAGTAAATCAAGAACCATGCTGAGTGTGTTACTATACTAGTGATAATGTACTTTGGTAGGTAATTCCAATGGTTATGAGGCACCATTGTTTGAATTTTTTTATGATCTAAACTTATGGTAGGGAGAACCATCGACCGAATGATAAATCAGATGGAGAAAATTTGTGGATCTTGAGATAGATGGGTGTCATAAAGCGTTTTATTGGTGTTCAGTGAGGAAATTTGTGTGATGGATCATGTTTTAGTAGTTTGAGTTCCTAATGTTAGAATTTCAGTTTGGAAGAAAGTTTGGAGATCAAGGATGGGATAAGTATATTTGGAATTGAATTTTTGATAGATGTAGGTCAGGTGATTTAGTTTTATAACCACCAGTACTTTATGGTGATGAGAAGTACTACAGTGGGTTGTTTTTAAAACCCAATTTTAGTATGTGTGTTTTGAATTTTAAGAGAAATTTTAATATTTTATTTAGTTGATGGGTCATATTGAGGAACATGACTTTGGATGGTATTTCAAGATTTTGAGTGTCCAAAGGGAGATGTTTTAAATGAGGAATAAATATTGGAAGGTATCTGAGAGGCTTATATGAACATAAAATGAAGGGTTGGGTGGTCAGGCTATCAGTTAGTAGTATCCTGCAGCCTCCAGCTTGCTGCTAGAAGGAAATCGACCAGCCAGTGGGATGAGTAGTATCCTAGAACTACCCTCAGGGCCATCAAATAATTGGTGACCCAACACTAACTAACTAGTGAGCTTAGAATGGCTATAATATGGTATTTTTAATGGGGGGATCTACTAAATTTTTCCTCGGGGTTTTGAGGGGGGAATCTCCTTTCTTACTTCTTATTTTTTGCACACAACATATCCTATCTTCCCCTTCTCCTTATTCCTTTCCTTTTGATTTGGGGTGGATTTCACACTATTATTTGGAAATATAAGGTGATTTTTCTCCTCCATTGACCTAACATGATATCTCCCTTCAACCTTTCTATTTTTTTACTTGGCTAAGGTTCATGGATGATTCTTCTGGATCATAGAGGAATCATCCCGCTATGATGGGGCTTCCACTATACCTTTAAAGAGGATGTCCCGAGACACTATATGTACAAAGTCACCCAATATTATGATATGTTATGTCACCATAGTGACTTGACATGATTTTTGGATTTAATTAAATTAATATAAAAATGAAATATTTGCTGTACATTAGTTATTTTTACTAGAATGAGGACAAGAGTTCTCTACAGAACTCCCATGGGTGGTTAGTCATGGTTTTGGAGAGTGACCATTGACCAATGAGAATTTAGGCATGATACAGATTTTTAATAAATTGTTAAAAATAATTATAACTATTATAATTAATTAATTAGTGATGATTTGTATGGTTTAGATCCTCAAGTGGATGGGTGATGGTCGAATGAACTTTGATAGGCTTGGAGAGGCTAGGAAGATCAATCAGAATAAAAATTTAAGAAGGAATTGGATTTATTAGGAGGTTGGTGGTTCCTCTTAAATTCCCTTGTAGGTTATAGGAAAAAAATTAATATATATAATATCCAACTTAGATTTTAGTCTTAACTTATTAGTAATACCAGTTGTACATAAATAATGAAATCATGAACAATAGATTTAAATCATAGATTACTTGACTTAAACACCAGAACTAGAAGAGGATGACCATCACATGTAAATTATAATTAATTTATAAGTAGATCTAGAATTAACCAAACATGTAATTATTTATTCATTGATTATTTGATTAAATATATCTCATCATAGCATCATTTTTTAGGATACAAGTGCAATATCCCTCTAGTGTAAATCCACACATGCACCACAATCTATAAATGTCAGTGTAGAATCTCCAAGTGCTTAAACAATCAATACCAATACTTTGCATCAATTTTGGTTTATCACATCAAAATTATATTTGATAATAAGTAATTTTTATAGATCTATAGATGTATTGAGTGAGGATGAGTAGAGATAACATTATAGATATCTAGAAATATCTCCAGGATTTTAGAGAGATTCTATTTATCCATTGTGTTCAGAATAAAAGTGTTTATGGAAAGTGATATAATTAGATATTTATTATGGTATGTTAAGGGTTAGTAATTTTCACATAAGACCCTTTATAATTCTACAAATCTATGTTGATCTCATTTATAATAATAATAATAAATTTTTATTATTAACCACTTGATATGTGTAACACTTAATAATATATAAATAAATATCATTTACATCATTTTCAAAAAGACCATTAAACATGGTATGCTTATCATCCTCGACATTTACCAATCTTGGAATAATGAATTTCTATTTAACAAATAAATATCACCGTATTATTTGTAGATAAATATAACAAATATTATATTCACCAAACAATGAAAATAAATATTTATTATTCTTATTTAACTCACTTGTTCTTTAAAATAACTTATGATTAGATCTTTGTGGTTAACCAACCTCAAATAAATATTAAAGCATAAAATATGAATAATATTTATTCTAATTTGTTAAATTCAATATTTAAAATAACTAAGATTGAAGATACACTTAGTGTGTGACTTTATAGGCCCATTTGTCAGTAGAAATAGGTACAGGAACCTAAAATCCAAATTTAGCATATAAAAACATTACAAGTCACCCATATATAAACAATATAATGTTGTCATGATATAGAACCTCCTATAAAAATTTACTATGTAATATAATCTATTTATCATAATATCTCTAATAAATCATGTTGTTTATTGGTGTCATTAACCTATGTGTTTGATGTTTCTTTCTTTAACTTTCTATAAATGAACACGACTATAGAGTAACATAGAGATGGATTTATCTAGGAAGTTATATTACCATCAAAGGGTATGATATATAAACATATATCAAGGGATATAAGAAAAAAAATCATTTCTTGCATTATCCATTAATTCCATATCACTTGTGACATACCAATGTAGCCTACTTGATCAGGAGTGTTTTTCATCATAGTTTTCTTCAATACATAATAGCACATGACTTATGATATGAATTAATGATAATATTAAATTATAAGGACTAATACACATTTTCATAGATAGTAATGACCAATTTAACATAAACTATTGATTTCCTACTGGAGGGTCAGTTCTTATAACCTCCTTTTTAGAGATTACCAAGGTCAAACACCATGAGAAGGTGTCTTAATGCCTTTTGAGTATCCTACCCATAATATATTGTATCATCTATGTTCTGTTAGACAATATCATCCACCTATAGAACAAGATTTTAAGGAATACTATCATAGCATCTAAAGTATCTCATTATAGTAGGGGGATGTTTTGTAATTTCGAAATAGAAGGTATCATTAGGACATTATCACATACTATGTCATATGAAGGAATAATAAATATGTGATAAGAAACTTAATTAACATTATAGGTAATTAATACATGTAATCTTCAAGTACTTATAATTTTTTTCTAGGGTAATAACTCTAATAAAATCTCACTTTCTAAAAGGACATGTGTTTTTTAGACTGTGAATTTGAGTGGAAATTTGAATTTTTTCCTTTTAGATTATTTTAAGGTTTAAAATGATAATTTCCCCTAGAATATGACCTTAGAAATTTTTTCTCACCACTCCATTGGTCCCAAAATATGGGTTTTACACTATGACATAAGTTTGGTGGAATTATGAACCGTTTGAGTTTTATTGAATAATTAATAATAATAATTAATTAATTAAATAATAATTAATTAATTAATTAAATAATAATTAATTAATTAAATAATTAATTAATAACTAATTAATTAAATAATAATTTATTCACATGTGTTCATTCAACTATATCATTTGAACAAAGCATCGTATTCAAATTTTGTATTCACTGTTGAACCCTGAATGTGGTGTTTTTCCTAGGTGATTCATAATATTAGGTCGGGCATTGTGGTTGGGTGAACCCCCTTTTCTTCTTATTTTTTTTATTCCGTTTATTTTCTTATTTTCTTTTATTTTCCTTCTTTTAATTACCTAGATTCTCACACATTCCCCTATGGGATTCCTCCTCCATGAAAATGAGAGAGAAAGGGTGAGAGAGAGAGATAATGGGGGAGAGAGGAAGAGTGGTACTACTACAGAGCTCAGGAGGAGCCAGATCATCGTGTAGTATCCATCAAGCATGAAAATGATATAATCATTTGTGGATTCCACATAAATATAGACCATTTTTTTGTTTTTCCACAAATCTCTGTAGATTTATTGTTTTCTAGTTTTAAACCCCTTTTATCACTGTATAGGACCCCTTGAGGGTCGATCTATATATTTTTAGGAGAAAATAGGGGTTTTGGTCAATTTAATGGGGTTCCCATTCAAAAATACCAACCACACGATTTGTAGTTTAGAAAAAAACATCATGTATTCTTCCAATTTGATGAATATGATCATTTTTGAAGTACACACTATGTTTAAGGTATACACATAGTGTGTTGGGACTCAGTCATGTAGCCGAGTACCTGACCAGACAACCCATATAGGGGAACATGGCCATATAGAGTACACAACCATACACCATGTAGGGTAAAAAACTAGACACTATGTGGGTAGCATGCTATTTAGAGGTATAATGAATGAACATAAATGGCCAGGTACCCCATGTAGGGTACACGACCAAACCCCATGTGGGTTGCATGTCTTGTAGAAGTACACGACCAGGATATATACATGGTTAGTCCATGTGAGGTACACAGGTAGGTACCCCATGTAAGGTACATGCCATGTACATGGGATTTTACAATCCATATCTAGAATAAGTACATTCCCAAGTGGAGATCCAAGGGTACACATCATGTACCAGTGTACACACATTGTGTTATCCTTCCTTGCTACCCTTTTGATGGGTTTTCATATATTTAATCCCTAGAGTCGTAATTAGACAAATGATTAGTCCATTTTGAGTATCTTTCTACATATATTGTGATGGGAAAACCCTTAAGGTGATTTGAGGAATCTTAGGTGGAATTTAAGACATTTTATTAAATAGAGAGGTTCTTCCTCCGATATCAAATCTAACTGTCTTTAGAGAGCGAGACACTAGATCTGAGATGGTCCATGATCTATCTCTCTTGACCAATGATTTTTAGCTCTTTATTTTAGTACATATCCCTTGTGATATGTTCCCTTATATCCTAAGATTCTGTGATATTAGTTATTTTTTAGGATCCCATATAGGATTCCTCTACCCAACTTCTATTACCAAGGGTCCCATATGGGATGATTGCTTACATGATAAGATAAGGAATACCTTGTAGAATACATCTAACTATTTAATAATTTATTGAATAAAATGTAGGATTCTTATTCATACACACACTGTTATTAAGGGCCCCATTTAGGAAATTTATTCTGATATACCATTCTGAGGATCCTATGTAGGATGCCTTTGTTTACTTACCATTAAGGATTCCATGTATGATTCATCATTTTACCTACACTACTAAGGATCCCAAGTATGATTCCTTCACTTAAGTATAGACCTTGAGGATACCAAGTAGGATTCTTATCCAATGTTATGACCTAAGGGACCCAATGGGTTCCCTGGTGGTTGATCAATCCTAAGCTAGTGCATTGGGGGTTTGGGTAGTGATGGTAGAAGGTGTCACCTTAGAAACTGTGATGAATGTGTAAGCCCATAGGGTTGTGAAAGTAGGGGTAAATTTCGTAATTTGGCCACCTTCAATCTTTATTTATATAGTCACATGGTTTCTATTGATACAGTTATGACATCCATAGGTTCTTTCAAGTTTGTGGTAGATGTGGAAGGTGTGATATGATATTGGGATTCATAGATGTACTCCCCATGATCCTTATTTTATTCCTATTCATTTCATTGGGTTTCTATATGTAATTCCTAGGATCCAACTGGTGATTCATTTAAATTAACTATTATTTTATCATTTTACCTATTTTTAGTTTCTGGGATTCGAATATTGAGCCTTACTATCGAGGATTTCCACTCATGCTTCTTGGGATCTGGATGTCATGTCTTATTATTGAGGATTTCCATACATACTTCCTGGGATATGACTATTGTGCCTTATTATTTTAGGATTTCTTTATGTACTATATGGAATCTATATTATAATATTTATTCTATTGGGACTACCAGATATACCGCCTAGGGTCCATATTATGAGTGTACTTGATTGAATATTACTGTTACTGTTACTGGAAGTCCCAAATTTCATTGGGATTCCTCCCTAATTAGGGATATAGAGGTAGTTCATTGAGAGTGTCTAGGACTCTTGTTTTACTGGGTATCTCTAGGAATGGCTATTCCTCTAGAATTATAGAGGATGCTAAAGGTTTTTAGGAAGGTGAATTTACCCCGAGCAGTGGGATGATGATGATATTTCTGAGGATGGACTTGATATCCTTATCCAATGCCTATGATACTCCTTGGGATCAGTGGATGCACCATTATAGTATCACTCAGACTTATTTGGGGATGACTCCACTGAGCTAGTTATTGAATGATTTAGTGTTGTTATATCACATCAGGAGAGTATTCCATACATATCACCTAATAATAATTCACCTTAGGGATTATATGATTTTCAATATCATGATTACCTATAGACCAGAACCTAGGAATAATTCATCAAAGCACATGTAATGAGTAGTATGAAATCTATTTCAATTACATATTTTTAGGATTTCTATTTGATACCTATAATCCTTCATCTTAGTTATGGTAGGCTAGTATGAGTGAACCTAGGTATAAGACATATATCCCCTGTAGCGATATAGCTTACTCAGAGACATTCCAACACTGTTCTAAGTAAGTATTTTTGAATAGGATTATAGACCAGATGATAAAATAAATGATACATGACTAGAGTGTTACAAAATCTAGTTCATAGCACTAGTCATAGGATATCCAGAAGACTAGATCTAGGATCTTAGGCTCACTGTAGATTAAGTTTTTCTTTATGATGTGTCCATGGAAACTATAGTTTGATGTCTCATGTCAATTTTGTTTTTATGTATACACACACACACAAACACACCCACCCACCCAACCACCCACCCACACACACACACATATATATATATGTATGTGAATATATATGTATATAGATATATGAAATGGAATATGACCATGGCCATTCTGAATTAGGTAGAAGAAGATATAGTCGATATAGATTCCAAATATGAGGATCGACTATGTTCCTACTTATGTTATTACCATCATCATCATTTATAGTTGTGTCTTGGATAGAATTATCATATTTCATGAGCATGAAATTATGAAAGAATATTTTTAGGTTCATCATTAGGGTGTCCTACTAACATTATTTCTCACACTTGTACGTGCACCTTAGTGGGAATGTATACCTTATGTATGTGTTTTCTGGTTTAGTATGAATACATGATGGATATGGATGAGTCATTGGGTTTCATGATCGAGTAGAGTCACTCATGTAGTTTTTTATTATTAGGATATAGAAGATTGGAAGTAACTTGGAGACTGGTATATGATCTAGCTTGGAGTTAGTAGGAGAGCATTGTAATTTTATTTCAATTTCCTTTATTAAATCTTGAATTTATGGTTGAACCAGTGGGTGATTAGTATTTTATATATGAAATAGAAATTATGGATTTTATAAAACTCTATTTATTATTGCGACATGTTATATTTTAGTTTATTTCTTACTTTTACACTCTATTTATTATGGCTATGGATGATATTTGGTTATTTATGTTGTTTTTTACTCTGGTATAAGGGTATAATATCATCAATATACTAGATTTTAACCCTAACTACTGGTCGATAGCCTTTGTAATATGGTGAGTAATTCTTGAGGCATATTGGAGAATTATCTGAGGGAACCCGTTTAGTGGAACCCTGGTTAGGAAGTTATAAATTATTATCAGATGTGTTCCTTTTCTTTTGATTTACTATTTGGTATATGGTAGATAGGATTATTATTAATGTTATATAACTTTTTATGGATATCGAAATGGTGTGTTGAGAACACCTATTCTGGTATGAAGTCCTAGTTTTGCGGGATATGGTATTTCTCTTCTGATTTATGATGTTACAATTTTATATGATTTTCACTTTGGGCGATGCAAATGTTTTTTGAATGTTATGATTTATTATATATTTCTGGATCTCAGCCATTCTAAAGAGGCCATTGATGGATTTTGACTCTTAGCTGAAAAAGGAAAGAGGTATCTCATGCATCATAATTTTCATGTAGGATTCACATGTTATAGGCCTTCTAGTGTGTGATTTTACTGATGATTGAGGCCAATTGTTTAAATTGTCAAAGAAAACAAAAATTATGTTTCCCATATAGTTTTTTGGTGTAATTATACTCAATTGGTCCAAATTGAATATATATATATTTCATTATTATGGTAGGTGATGTGGATCTATGTTAAAGAGCATGATGATGAGGTTGATGACTCATTCCTCATAAACGAGAGGTGTAGTGACCCTAGTAGGTCGACAGAGCACATAATTCCCCAATCTTGTACCCATCATGGGGTGTTTTTTTGTTTTAGTTATTTAAAGTGTTAGTAACAACCTATATAGTGTTCTCCTACATATCTTGGAATGAAACTCTACTTAACTAACCTTTTTTGTGGTTATATAGCCGGATTTCTGATTACAATACCGGTAGATACCAGGAAGTTTCTATTGAACTAGACCTTGAGAGGGTATTACCATATATGGATTCCTGATGAGTGTTAGTTCAGTATTTCTCCTATATTGGTATCATGACCTCTAGAGAGAAGTTACTTATGAGGATACTCAGAGAAGATCAGTGCCCTTCTAGGCTGTTTCTTGATAGTTTAACCTTCATAGGTTAGTTATATCCTTCGATCCATTGTGTAGGTTTGATATTTTGTGCTAGGTGGTTAGATCTTGTGACCCAGTTGTGAAACTCGATTAGTAGGGAAAGGTGGGAGACCTAGAGGCCCTTCATTTTGAATCAGACCCCTGTAGGTTGATGCTTGTTTTGATCAAGGAAAAATTGTGAGTAGGGTTAGCCTAGGTTTATAGATGCATTTTTAGATAGGGATCTTGGTTATATGGTCATTTGAGACCAATGAAATATTAGTTCTCGAGTTTGGCGATATTGGCATGTTGATGCCTTTAGATTCTTACAAAGCACCTATGGTGCTTGGGGTATCATAACTGGATTCGACGAGCAAGACTGGTAGGTTTACTAGCCTTGCTGACCATTGTTTCTACTATTTCTAATGTTTTTAGACCATGGGTAGGTACTCATGAGTGGAACAACACTGGGTGATTTTCATTCAAGGAAAAAATCATGGCACATGTTAGGTGAATGATTTTGAAGAGGAGTTCCAAGAGAGCTTCTAGATAAATGAGATTGACATGTTCAGTAGCACAAATAACTTAACCTTATGATTTAAGATTCATGGGAGTTTGATCTAGGTGATAAAGGTAGATGCTGGAATCCCATGGTATAGTTTAAATCATCATGCCAGTTACACATGGTACAATTTAAATTGTAAATTAGTGAGTGTCCGTATGCGAGATGAGGATCGATGTTTTCAAGACATTATATGGGAATGGTTTGCTAGGAGTTGTGGTTAAAGGATGAATGACGCTCCCTAGTATAGAATACATTATAAATGACTTAGGTACCATAAGATTGTTGACCCATGTTTGTACCTAGACATGCATTGTCAAGAGACGTGGTGTTAAGAGTTGGTTAAAGGCAAGTGAACCCTATTTGATGCGAGCATGGCTTAGAGAGAGATAGATAGAGAGATATATAAATGAATTTAAATGGAATATTAGTATACTCCTAGTTATATATGACCATTATTTATCTTAACATAATTCTTAATATGACGAGAGAGCATTAGATCTACTCTGAGCTTCTTTTCTTTTCAAATATATTTCTAGGATTGGTGATGGAACCTCTTGAGGTTGTGCTTAAGGAGAGGTATAAGATAATAAATATGGTGGGGAGTGAATAATTAGCTATTGTATTGTGGTGACCATCATTCTTAGTTTAATTAGGAATTTTTTTGTGTGCCTTTGAGAACAGAGTTTGGTTATGAGATGACGATAAGGGTATATCTATGGTGGGGAGTACCAGATCAATCATAGTTAAGAGTCCTCCATGATAAAAGAGTTGTTAATACTATGAGACCGTACATTGTATGAACATGATATCTTATGTTTTTAGGTTCTTAAAATAATATCATGTATGATATTTATACCACCAAGTCTTCTTAGGGATATGAAGGTTTATAGTAGAGAGACTATAAGGACCTATGTTTTTTCGGACTATGAATTTGATCATATATTTTAATTTTTTCTTTTAGATACATGTAAGGATTGAAAAGGTAATTTTCACCTATAATATTATCTCATATAATTTTTTTACTACTCTATTGGCTTCTAATAGGGGTTTTACCCGCATACAGGAGTCTGGTGGAATTTTGAATCTTTTTAATTTTCATGGAATAATTAATAAATAGTATTAAGTTAATTAAAAATTAATTTATTTTCATGCATTTTATCAAATATATATTTTTAAAAGAGAATCATATTGAAATCCCATCTTAATAATTGAGTCTATAATGGGTTTTTTCCTTGGATAGGCATAAAATCAGGTCAGGTTCTGAGGCCCAGCCGACCTGACCCCCTATTTTTCTTATTCTTTTCTTTTATTCATTTTCATTTATTTTACTTATTTTCCTTCCCAAGATTCTTGTTCATGAACTTGTTGAATTCCTCCTTCATGAAAATTATAGAGAAAGGGATACAAAGAGATAGGTAAATAGGGATATAGGAAGAGAAGCACCACCGTAGAGCTCGGGAGGAACCCGATCATCGTGTGATAGCCGTGGACCGTAGAAACAAGAAAATATTTGGTAGATTCCACCCAAAGGTAGGTTATTTTTATGTTTTTTAATAAATACCTATTGATTTAATATTTTTATGTTTTAAACCCCTTGAGGTTTGATCTGATGATTTTGAGGAGAAAATGTGGGTTTTGGGCAATTGAAGGGGTTTCCCATATGAAAATACTGATAACTTGATATGTAGTTCATGAAAATATTCCTGGTGTTATAATATTTTGTGGAATATTATATTTTTATAAGTATACACTATTTATGGGGTATAAACACCGTGCAGTGGGACTTATCCTTGTAGCCAAGTACCCAAACATACAATACATATAGGGGCACATAGCTGTATAAAGTACATGATCAAACCTCATGTTGGTTGCATGTTTTGTAGAGGTAAAAAGTTAAGAAAATACATGTTTAGCTACCCTGTGTAGTTTACATAGCCAAACCCCATGTGGGTTTCATTCCATGTAGTAGTGCACGACCAGGCTATATACATGGCCCAACCATGTGAGGTACTTGGGAAGGTACCCCATGTAGGGTACACATCATGTACATGTATTACATGCCATGAACATGTGATTTTTCAATCCATTCCTAGATAAATTACACTCCTAGGTAGTACTTAGAGGGTAAATTTCTTGTATTAGGGTACACATTCCGTGTACTCCTCCCTTGCTACCCTTTTGAGGGGTTTTTGTATATTTATGACTCAGAGTTAGAATTGGACATATAATTTTTCCATTTTGAATATCTTTCTTTATAAATCATGATAGGTAAATCTTTGAGGTTATTTGAGGACTCTTAGGTGGTGTTTCATACATTTTCCTAAATAGGGAGGTTCTTACTTTAGTATTGAACTTTGCTATCTCCTGGGAGTGACACCCTTAATTTGAGATGGGCCATAAAATATATCTCTTGATGAATGGTTCTGTAACTCTTTAATTGAGGAAATATACCTTGAAAAATGTTCTCTTATATACTAGGAGGACATGAGATTATTTGTTTCTGAGGATCCTGTGTATGATTCCTCAACCTGAATGCTATTACTAAGGGTCCCATATGGGATGGATTTACTTACATGATGACCTAGGGAATCTATTATCAAATACCGTTACATTTTTACTCATTTCTAGGATCCCATATAAAATTACTAAAAAGTTGTACACTATTATTAAGGGTCCCATATAGGATGCCTCTTCCTATATACCATTCCATGTCAGATGCCTATGTTTACTTACTGTCAAGGATTCCATAGAGGATTCCTCCATTTACTTTCACTACTGGGGATCCTAAGTAGGATGCCTTTGCTTAAGTTTAGACTTTGAGGATCCCATGTAGGATGATTATCTAGTATTATGACCCGAGGGACCCAGTGGGTTCTCCAATGGTTGACCGATGTTGAGCTAGTGCGTTGGGGGTTTGGGTAGTGATGGTAGTACGGGTCACCTTAGAGCCCATGTCGAATGTGTAATCCCACAAGGCTATGCCTATAGTGGCGGTGTTAGGTGTTTGACCACCCTTACTATTTATTTATGAATTCACATTGTTACTATTGATGTAGTTATGATAGCTAGAGGTGGTTCCTAGTTTTTAGTCAATTTACCTGACGTGATGTGATATTGTGATTCCTAGATGCACTTGTTGGGATCCATATTTTTGCCTATTCATTTCTTGGGATTCCTATACATACTTCTTGGGACTTGTTTTATGATCCATTTATATTTACTATTATTTTATCATGATACCAAGATATACTTCTTGGGAGGCTGTTGATCCTTATTGTTGAGAATTTACAGACATAATTTTTGGTTTCGAATGCTAAAAATTAATGTTGAGGATTTCCAGACATACTTCCCAGGATATGACTGTTGATCCTTACTATTTTAATATTTCTAGACATACTACCTAGAATCCATATTCTAAGCCTAATTATATTGGGGCTTAAGGACATAATTCCTTGGGTGTATCTTATGAGTGTACTTGACTAAATGTTACTATTACTAGAAGTCCTATTGTCACTGGGATTCCTCCCTGATTATGGATACAGAGGTAGGTAACTAAGAGTGTCTCAAACCCCTCTTATACTAGGTAATTCTATAAATGTATAATCCTTTAGAATTAAAGAGGATGAAAAATGTTTACTAGGTGGGCACATTTCCCCTGAGTAGCAGAATGTTGATGAACTCCCCAAGGATGGACTTGATTTTCTCATCTAATGACTAAGATACTCTCTAGGATTAGTGAAAATACTTTTATAGTATAGTTTAGAATTTTTTGGGGGTGATTAAATTGATCCAATCATTAAATTATTTTGTGTTGTTAGACCGGATCGAGAGATTATTCCTTACATATCGCCTAAGGATCACCCCTTAGGTATTATTCAAGTTGCAATGTCATGATTTCCTATGGACAATGACCTAGGAATCATAAATCACAATGGATTACATATGGATTGAGTAGTATGAAATATATATCAATGAAACATTTATATTATGTATAATTGATACCTATAATCCTTAATATTAATAATGGTAGGTGATTATGTGTGAACCCATGGATAGGTTATGTATCCTCCTGTGGTGATGTAGCTTACTCAGAGACATTCCAACACTGGACGAAGCAAGTATTGTTTATCTGGATTGGTGACCCAAGGATAGACTAAATGATACATGTATTGAGTGGTATGACATATAGATCATAGTCCTAGTCACAGTATATCCCAGAGGCCAGATCCAGGGTCTTATGCTCAACTATGGATTTAATATTTCTTTATGATGTTGTTCACGGAAATCATAGTCTGATGTCTTAGGTCAATGTTATTGGCATGTATATATATGAATGTATGGGGATATATATGTATATATATGTGACTGAATAGGACCATGTACATTCCAGATTAGGTAGAAGTAAATATGACCGATAAGGGTTATAGACCCAAGGATCAACCACATTCCTACTTATGTTATTGTTGTCTTTATCATTTCTAGTTGTGTCTTGGCTAGAATGAGAATATTGAATGAACATGAACTTATGATAGTATATTTATAGTTTAATCATTAGGGTGGCCTTATGAGATTATTTATCACCATTTTATGTGAACCTTGGTGTGCTTATAGATATCATGCCTTCTTTTTAGGTTGATCACAGACACATGACAGATAGGGATAAAGACCAAGGTTACATGATTGGGCAGATCAACTCATGTGGTTTATTATGATCAAGATGTAGTAGATAAAAAATATCTCATATACCAGGTATGTGGTATGGATTAGATTTAGTAGGAGATACTTGTACTTGTATTTTAGTTTCCTTTATGAACTCCTATATGTATGTTTAAACCAATGGGTGACCAATGTTTTATTTATGAAATGGATTTTTTTGGGATTTTATAACACTTCATTTATTATTGGAACATGTTCTATTTAAGTTTATTTATCGATTAAAAACTATTTTTATTACTTATATTAATGATATATAGTTATTTCTACTATTTTTACTATAATATGAAGCTACAGTCTCCCCACTGTACTGCCTTTTGACCCTCATTTCTAGTCAATAACCTAATGCATAGGGGGAGGCATGCTTGAGGCCTTATGGAGAACCAGCTTAGGCCACCAGTTTAGTGTAACCCAAGGAAGGATGTTACACTTGAAATTGAGACAACTATTGATAATATTCAGTCCAATAGCTCTCATATGATATTTATGCCTCTGTTGATATATATAATTCATCAAGGGGTCTATCATGTTTTACTTTATAGATACTCTACTCAATGAAACATCACCTAATTGAGAAATATTCCTCATGAGATGAAAATTTTGAGGTACATTAATTTTCCTTTGATGTGATATTGAATCCTTGTAAATATCTACCAATGGAGTGTTATCACAATAAATTATGATAGGGTCATGACTGTTATGTACCAACTCAATATCTTAGATTTTTTTTGAATCCAAACCACCTCTTGGCTATATTAGAAGACACAATATACTGAGACTCCACTATAAAATCAGTGAAAACTTTATTCTTTGAACTCTTATATCCCAAAAATCTTATGTTGAGACTTAAAATATATCCGAATTATAACTTTACACTATTATGATATTTCTAAAAGATAACATCTATATAACCCTAGATCACTATCATTTTATATACTCCATGAAATAGCAGCATATCCTTAGTTCACCTCAGATACATATGGATAGCCTTTACAATAGTCTATCACTATTAACCTATATCAGCTTGATATATTCCTACCACAATCAAAGCATAGGAAACATCAAGAGTCATACATAACATGGCCTACATGATAAATCATATCATATAAGATTATAAGATCTTTCTCATTCTCACTGTTTCCTATTATTACTAATAACACATCTTCTTCAAAAGATATATTCTATGTGATACTAGAAATAATCCCCTCTTATATTTTTCCATAATAAACCTATTTGGAATTTGGTCAATGTATATACCTTGTCTTAGTCCAAAAAACCTCTTTAATCTATCCCACATGATCATGATCTCTATAAAATTGGTTGTTTCACCAAATTCCATCATATAGAAGAACTTTATCAACCAAACCTTAACTTATTATAAGTATGGTATCTCATTTCTATTTATTATTATGTCATAAACATATAAAACTATGAAAATGACCGTACATCCACTAAAACCATTATAAAAACATAGCTCACATTCATTCATAATGAAACCAAATTCTTTATAGATTCATTAAGCTGAATGTTCCATGAACTAAATACTTACTTTAATCCATAAATGGATCTATCTAACTTTCACGACTTTTTGGAATTTATTGGATTCATAAACCCTTCTAGTCATGTCATATACATATATTCCTAAAGTTTTCCATTAATAAAATAAGTTTTAACATCCATATGGAAAATATCACAGTCATGTAACGTTTCTTTGGAAGGAAAAATTATGATGGATTTAAGCATAGAAACTGGAGAAAAGGTTTCATCGTAGTTTATCTCATTAAATTGTATAAACCCTTTAGCCACTAGTCACTCTTTATAGGCACTAAACTAACTTTATATGTCTATATTTCTCTTGAATACCCATTTTTACTTAATGTTATTTACATCTACTATTTGATTGAAAAAAAAACACACACATTTTTAGTATATGGAATCCTTCTTAGAATTCATGGATTATTTCTATTTTGTAATTTCTAAGCTCTATACTACATCCTGGTGGGATTGGGGGTCATTATTGTCAATCAATTATGAGTCACTATCTTCTATGACTAGAAAACCATATATTTATGGTTCTCTAACCTCTTTGGTACTTCTATGTAGTACATGTGTTTTAAAAACAACTTATTCTATAGGGATTGTGGAATATGTTTATATACCAACTCTTGTGTATCTTGAGAATCAACTTCATTGAAGAGAATTTTTCTCACACTATCTTTACTGGGGATGTGTTCCCTCTCATGGAATACATCTTTCCTAGAAGAAATAACAATTTTATCTAAGGGTTTATATAGTTATTATCCCCTAATTTCCTTAGGGTAAACTATAAAGATACTCTTTATGTCTTAGGGTTTTAGTTTGTTTCTTGAGACAACCATAAAAAACACCTTTCATCCCCATGCATGAATATATGACAAAATAGGTTTATTTCTACTCCATAACTCAAAGTTAATATTATTTTATTATTTAGTTGATACTCAATTTATTATATATGTTCTCATGTGTAATGAATATCTCCAAAAGTATAGTAGAATTCGTGCATGGATCATCGACAACCTTATAATATTCTATAAGGTACAATTCATATTTTTAGTAACACAATTACATTTTGGTGCATAAGTAGGGGTGAGTTGTGATAAAATCATACACTCTCATAGAATATTGATAAACACTTGGTTAAGATTTTTGCCACCACAATCTAATCAAATTTTCTTTATCTTCTCACCAAACTGATTCTCAAATTCATTATTGAACTCTTTAAACTTCTTAAATGATTTAGACTTATACCCCATCAATTTGATAAAACTATACATACTCAAGTCATCAATAAAAGTCATAAAGTGTGAGAATACACCTCTAGATTCTACTTAAAAAGGACTGCACACATCAGTTTATACCAATTCTAACTCTTTCACCTTGACTATAAAATGCTTTTTTGGGTCATAATTCCTTATAAACAAGAATAAAATCTTTCAATTGGTTTGATATCAAAAGAGTATAAGTAATAATCTTGATGGATCATTGTCAAATTATTTTTGTTTATGTGACTAGGATGGTGATACCACAACTGGGTTTGAAATGATTTGAGTGAATTTTATCTGTTATAAATTGACAATATTTGGTTTTCGTAATTTAATTCATAAATACCATTATTCAAATTTGGCATACCTTAAAATATGATATATTTATAATAGTAGCAACTCTCATTTATAGAACTAAAAATAAATTTATCTATATATAAAAAAGAAATAGAGAGGATGTTATTAGTAACACTAGGAACTAACAACAGTTATTTAAAACAAAAATCATTCATGTTGGCAATGTGAGGTGGTATTCTCTAATGGATAGAGTAGCCAACCTCACCCCATTTACAGTGCGTAGATCCACATAACTTTTGGAAACCTTAAAAAATATACATGGTTATTATATTTGTATCTAAACATGGGCAAAAAAGTAGTTTCTAATACCCATATTATAGATATAGAAAGATTACACTTGATAAAAAACTCACATAAAGTTTATCCTTAATTCATTTTCTAGGTGGAGTACCTCTTCTAGTGTCCTTTCTTACCACATGAAAAATAGACTATATTCTACTCCTTTTCTTTGCAATGAACCTTCTTCTTCTTAGAAAAATGATTATACCGAGTCTTAAACATATAATGAGTCTTCATACACTTTTCCTTATTTTTTTCTTTTCTCATTCACCATAAGGACTAGTATATTTTCATACCCAATTTATTTATACATTTGTATAATGAGAGTAATAAGTTCTGAAAGAGTCTTATTGCTATTGCTTATATTATAATTAAAAATAAAACTATAGAAGGTTTTGGGTAGTGAGAACATAATGAGATATATAAACAAATCACTAGGGATCTTGAAACCCAATATGTATAAGCATTCTATATAACCAATCATATTGACTACATGAGGCCCAACCATCGCTGACTCTCCTAGCTTGCATGTGAATAGTGAATTAGAGATCTCATACCTCTATTGCCTTGCTTTCTCCCGATAAATATCACAAATGTGGGAAATGATTCTATATCAATCCATATCCTCATATTACTTTAAAATATCACTATACATGGTGGATATAATGAATCATTGGAAATGAATTGCATTATACATATGTTTCAGGTAGAGAGATACTTCTTCTTCATTGTCCTCTTTCTCAAGCAACTCAGTAAGTGGGGTTTTTAGCATCTATAATTTCCATTCATGGAGTAATATGTTACATAAGTGGCTATAAAATTCCTATAGATTCATGCTAGTGAGAGTTTTTTCATTCTCTAGTATATTTTTCATCGATATGGCTGAAGTAATGCGGTTTTCCATTTCTACAAAATTTAATAGTAGATTATTAGTACTTACTTGATTACTAATTAGATTAATAAATTAAAATTAAATTGTATTAATATCCAACTATTTTTAAAAAAAAATTTATCCCTCACTATTTGTTTTAAAATATTATATTTTATGGATATTCTAGTGGTAAGGATCCATATTCCGATTCTCATAACCCTAACTTGGTCTTGAAAAGTTAATTGAAGGGTTTTGGTAGGTGTAACTTTCAAACTGCATTAACTTTTACATCCATGATCTATTGATTGGAATCCTCAATATTTAAATACTAGATAAATATTTTTTCAACCCATTCCACTCAGTTATAATGAGTCTTGCTTGGTTGGTCAACCCTTGATGTAAAGAAAATTATGTCAACCCAAAATTTTAAGATAAATGTTCTTTGATAATTATAATCACCTAAAATTGGGCCATTCAAGAACTTTAAATAAGGTGTTTGACACAAAACTAAGTAATGGTAGGTATACTGACTCAAAATTAAGTAATGAAACGCTATAACGATTTAATATTTTATTTGAGGGGGTTTTATCCTTATGTGTAAAACAAAATTTTATCTTATCACATGCCTTATTAATACTAAGTTTAGAAACCCCGACCCTAATATCATAGAGTCCGATTCTGATTAATTACATTTAAATAAGATATAAGGAATCACATCTCGAAGAAATGAATAGTTTAATAGTCTTGGTAAACTAGATACATACTTGAATCCCATATTAAATTTTAAATGATTAAATTAAAACATATTTTTTTTTGAGAATAACATTATTCTCTCTAGAATATCCTTGAACATCAATCACAGTAAACTTTATGAAGCATTGGTGAAAGGAAAAAAATAAAGGTGAGTTCAAATGATTTTTAAGTGTTATGTATAATAGAAGCATCCATGAATCAATAAGCATAATAAATATAGAAATGTAAATAAATAAACACACATATAATGCAATAAATAAAATGAGAAGGAAGTTAATATATATATAATATCAATACTAAAATATCATGGATAATAATAAATATTTCAATGTAAATAACTAAACCCACATTCCATTTAATCAATAACTTGGATATCATATAATCTATATAACAATGTAAATAACTAAAAACACATTCAATTTAATAAATAAAATGATAATGAAATTCATCTAGTGATAATATCATTGTGAAAATATAATGGATAATAATAACTAAATTCTTAATGAATTCAATACTTAATTATTAGATACCATGATCTTAGGCATCATGATACCTATACCATCAAGACCTTTCCCAAGATAGTTTAAAACTAATGGGTATAAAACCATTGGGTTTGGATAGATTATTTCATGCTATATTACTGATTTGTGTCCTGAAACTATCAATTCATCATGGGGATATCTATAACTGGGCCCCACCCATGTCTTTCTGTCCAAAGAATTCCTTATATATCAAATAATCAATTTAATTCATGAAAAAATGACTTACCATTATATATATATATATATATATATATAAGAATGAATATATATTATCAATATTTCCATAGTTAATAAAATAGTTTTCAAAGTAAAAAATCATATGTATACATGAGATAAGTTTTAAGAAATAATAATATCAATGTTAAATAATATGGATATTTTGGGGAAATTTAATTTTCAATGATCACATAAAAGTGAATATTTTAAGGGAAAGTTAATAGCTAAAAAAATGAATCAAGAAAGTGAATTTCAATAATTCCCTTGGTAAAAATTATCACAATCCATCCATAAGAAGAATAAGGATGGTATAGATATAGTATATACCTATTTTAGTAAGAATAAATGGTTTTTGTCATTGATTAATAAAAATACCATAAAAATATTTTTAAAAACTTTCTTAAGGAAAATATACTTTTCTTTTTGAAAATAAAATTTTAAAACTAAAAGTTCACAAAACTTTTTGAAAATAATTTTCTTTAAAAATAATGTTTGAAAATTATAAATGATTTTCTAAAACAATGGAGTGTTCATGATGTCTGGAAATTCCATTTATTCCATACATGTTAAAACAAAGGTTCCTTTCACATTTTTAGTAAAATTAAAATGAGAATTGTTTTGAAAATAACATAAAGAATACTTTGAAATAATTTTTTTAAAAGATTAAAAAAGATAAAAATAAATTTAATAAATAATTTTGAAATGGTAGAAATATTTTTAATTCTTTTTAGAAAACATGGTTTTCAAAGAAAAAAAATTTCCAACCGAAGAGAGAAATAAAGTCATATTTTCATAAAATCATTTTATCAATCATTTTAAGTACCAATGAGTGGAAAAAATGGTAATATTAATTGAAAATATCATGAATAAATATAATAGTATAAAATTATATGGGTTTATTATATAATAATAAAATAATTTATTTCAACTTAAATTTAAGAATAAATAATCTCGAAGGGAATGAGATTTTAAAATAAACCCTTACAATTTTCATAACATTGAAATAAGAATTTATCAAAGAATATATTATGTGTATCAACTTTAAAAACACATAAAATAAGTGTAAATAAAACATAATATAATGAAAATTCATCACACACATAATCTTATAATATCAAATACGATAAATAAATAATAAAACCTAATGAAAAAATTGAGTTTTGAAATTCTTCACCACTTGGTAACGATTAATTCAAACCCCCTTAGATGAAATAATTAAAATTAAAACTTAAATTAAAATTTATGATTAATTATTCATGATATTACATATAAATGGTGCATTATATACATCATATAAAATAAATTAGGTGCAAAACATTACATTATGCCTCAATAAAATGAAATTGAGATGAAATCCCATACCTCACACTTCCTTTTTATTGAACATGATTTATCCTCCTATATATTGGTCTTAAACATTTTATTAAATTATCAAAGAACCATATTAATATTTATAATATCATATATTATCCTTTTATGGAATATTATCATGAATTCATTAATACTCCTTCATTATTTTTATCATTTTGGGTGTTAATGTCCTTGTTTTCTCATGCGTATTTTGTAATGAACGTTCCAATTTTTGTTCATTTTATATAGTTTAATCATATAAATAATGATAATAGTTTTATAAATATCATATGTAATAAATATATACATTATTATAATCATTATTAAAATATGGTCATGGAAAATGAGTCGCATCGCTTCATTGAGATGGTTGGTCGTATACACAAATGAACGACAATATATTCCCTTAATGATTAGAAGGGTAAAGAAGTAGGTGAAATATTAATTTTAAAGAATAAATATTACCACATATATATCACATATATAAATTGATTTAATCCTTATTAAATTCATTGTAAAGTGTAAGAGAAAAACGAATCACATCGCTTCACGAGACGGTAGTCCTCTACACACATGAGAAAAATTGTCATATTTAAAAAAGAATGGAATGTAAAAATGTATATGTGATATTAAAATTAAAAATTATAATAATATCATAAATATAATATAAATTTTTCAAATACATCATTATATCCATCCTTTAAATGTGGTGATGAAAAAAAAACTACATCGATTCGTGAGGTGGTAGTTCACCGTACACATGATCTATGATATTGTTTACCATTTTATGGAAGTAGAGATGAATAATTATTATGAAATCAACATAATAACATTGAATTATATGGTATATAATGGTGTTATTATATTTTAAGTGTTAAGACATAATTTAAGGTTGAAAAGAAGAAAGAAAATGAAAGATATTTTTTATGATATTTACCTTCTCTAAGAAAAACAACCTTTTAATCCCCTCTTTAGGACCCTAAGGATGGTTATTTTGGAGGACATGAAGATATATAATGTGAATAAAGATTTTTAAGAGATAATATTTCAGGGTTTGGTCAATCCAAAGGTATTGGGATGTGTGAATAAGTTATGGGAGGTAACTTCCTTTTATAAGTGGGGAAAGGGAACCCTCTTGGAAAGTACTTAGAAACTTCCCAAAATAATCCAAGATGACAGTAATTCACATGAAAAAAATAAAAAAAATGGCCCTAGATTATAAATTTGTAAGAATAAGGTGGAAATATTTCCATAAAATAATATTCTGACAAGTTGATAGGTCATTTTTAACCCTTATCTTCTTAGTTTAACCCCACGGTAAACTCATTTTACCTGAACCACGATAATTAATTTATTATATTTACACTGTTATTTTTGGTCAAAATCAAGTTGAAATTATTATAAAACAAAAATTATGATTATTAAAAATATTTAATCTATTTCTCGAAAATTCATTTCATATAAATGTAAAAATTTAATTTAAAATTAATCCAATAGATGAGATGAGAATGTAGGGTTTTAAAGAGAAAATATTCTAAATTTACAACGTTTTTATATAAATATTCAATATGAAAATGATTATAATGACCTAAATTGTATTAATTGATATATAATTGAAATAATTTTACTTTAAAACCAATTCAAAATATAACTTAATGTTATAAATAATTTAAATAAAATGTATTTTTCAATTAAAATTTGGAATTTTTCAATATTCATTGAATAATGAAACATTTAAAAAATAAAAAAATAAAAAATAAAAACTAATATAATTTTTGTATTATTATTTAAAAAATGAACTTAATTTTTCCAAATAAATTTTATAAAATTGGTAAAAATTATTTTTAAATTATGTATGCAATGTGAGACTAAACCATCTTTTAGAAAAATTAGAGTTTTTTAGAAAAAATTTCTTTTTTTCTTTTAAATTATTATTATTTCATATCTAATAAATATATAAAAATTATTTTCATAATACTTTTAGTAATATTAATACCCTAAAATTTAATGACTAAGTATACTATATTATAGTTCAATTTGACTTGGGGTTATGTATTATGTTAGAGAAACTCAGTGTTGTGTGTAATGCAAGATAAATTTAATGTTATGTGCAACACAATATAAAGCTAGTGTTTTATATAATGAAAGATATGAAAGGGAATGAATTTATTTAAAAATTAATATATGATAATGTCTCAGGTTATTATATTTTCTTTTTTATCTTGGTATTTTTTTCACGTAAGCAATCGAATAAAATATTCTTATTTTATAAATTATGGGTATTACATTCCCCCCAATATAAATAAATTGGGTCATCACAATTTATATTTTATATCAGTAATCATGATTTTGATATTTGTAAATACCATTTTTAAAAAACCCACATCATAAAAGGGTTACTAAAATATCCTCCTAATAAGAGAGAAAGAGAAGTACAAAGGTCATATTGAATAACACATAATAAGGTTTCTATATCGGAGAAAATTGGTGGAACGTGAAGATTTGGACATGGAAGAAAATTTTAAATAATTATAGATAATGATAGAGGTGATTGATCATAATCAAGTGAATGATCAATGAAATATTAAAGACCTAAAAAACATAAATCTATAATGATTTAAAAGACCATAGGTTCAACTTAAATGAAGGTAGTAGAATTTTTTTTGTTTAAATACCCTTTTCCTAGAGTTGAGTAATTCTTTTAATTCATAACAATACAAGGAAATATACTTACTTTATACATTTCTATTTCATAAGAAAAATTTTATCCTTTATTTTTAATTTGATCAATTTTCAATTTAACTCTTAATCTAAGAAATGAATATCAAAAAAATCAATTTTATGCTTGAAGAACTAAAATTTACTTTAATGGAATGTAAGATACATAAAAAAGTGAAAAGTATTTCCATATGTATAGATATTTTCCAAATATAATATGGTTAGAATAAGTTCTACAATATAATACATTAATTTTTAATCCTAAATGGAAACACCACTTCTTCATAATTAATATTTACTCATCGAATTTTTTAACTAAAAGTAATGATATATTAACTAGGACATCACATAGGATAATGGTAGGTACTAAACCCTTATCATCCTTCAATCATGGGTCCAAGCTACACGATATTTCTAGATACATTAGGTTATCACCCACCATGCAGATTTTCCTTTTTCTAACCTATATTAATATAATTCCAATAAAATTCCCAAAAATATGATGTAAATTATTGAAATAAAAATAATCATTAAATAACATTTTTACTAATGTTTTCAATAAAACTTATTTTATTATTTTATTACAAAGTATAATAATATTATTTGACTATTATTACAATGTCATTAATGACCATTTATCCCTAAAGGCTATCAATAACTTTTAACTCATGTCTATAAAATTTAAAGTCATTATACCCTAAATAACTTTTTCACTAAAACATATACTAAACCAATGGGTTATAATTCAACAAATTTATCCCAAAATATCCTTAATATTGGTCGACTCCCATCACATAAAACCAAAAAAGGGGAATTTAAGAATATTAACTTATGATCAATCTTAAACTCATAAACACATGATGGTATCCATAACTATTATGTTAATGAAGACACATATACTTATAAAATTTAACATAATCATTAGATGCTTCATAATTATTATCACCAAAATATCATTAGTAAAAAACTTCAGCCATTTAATTATTGAACCTAAATACATAAATAATACATCTATTTTATTTCCGCATATGTCCTTCCTTTCTAGGGGTTAACATTTAAAATAGGGAATTTACTTGGATAATTCACAGGTTCTCCGCATTTAAAAAAATGAACTATAAATGGATCCCTTAGATGATATTTATTTCCTTCCATCATACTATTCATTTTTCTTTAGAAATTAATTACTTTATTCCCTTCCTATCCACACATAAAAAATTTTACCATTAATTTATGACACATTATTTTGAATATAAGCAACCTTAGGTTTAACCTGGGCTCTTAATTTTCATTAATGATTCAAATCCTTAAAAATGGTTTGTAATGAAAATGTGAATTACCTGAATAATATCCCCCCATATTTTCAAACTAGGTGCACAATAAGGCCCATTTTCTTGCTCCGATTGATAATCAGGTCAACCCCAATACAACTTTTTTAGGGTTATTACCCTTAGGTACATCTGTTCTAGAACCACATCCACTTGTATTATCTAGAAAGGGATGCATTTCTAGTGAAAACCACATAATCTCATCCTAAAAAACTAGGATGTTATTCTATACTTATCCTCAAAGTATATCATTGGTTTATGATCCCTAATCTTTGTTTTCCTAAATATAGTCATCATGTTTTATACTGAAATTCCTTAGATACCACCTGTAGCAACCCAAACCCCAATATCCCAGAACTGGTGTTTACTTTATTACATTGGGATAAGTTAAAAGAAATCACATCCCAAAAAAATTAATAGTTTAGTAGTCTTGGTAAACTAAATAAATACTTGAGTCCCATATTATATTTGAAAGGGTTAAATTAGAACATATTTTTTTTGATAATAACCTTATTCCCTCCATTATATCCTTTCACATCAATCATAATACCCTTAAAGGTGTCTTGGGAAACCAAAAAAATTTCGGTTATCCCAAATGCTTAGTATGGGTTAAGTATAACAAATTCATTCCGGAATCAATACGCATAATCAATATGAAAAGGTAAACAACAACAAATATTCCATGAAATAAATAATATGATAAGTAAGCGAATCCATAGATAATATAAATACAAATGTATCATGGATAATAATCAATAAGGAAAGGAAAATAATTGAACAAACATTCCATTTAATCAATAACTTTGATATTATAATTATAAGGAAGAATCAAAATAGAAAGGTAAATAAATAAAAAACATTAGATTTGATCAATAAACTGAGAATGAAATGAATCAAGAGATAATATAATTGTAAAAATCCCATGGATAATAATAACTGAATTCTTAATGATAGAAATTCTTACTTATTCGACACCATGATACCAAGCATCATGATACCTCTACCATCATGACCTTTCACAAGGTGGTTTAAAAGTACCCAGTAAAAACCCATTGGGTTTGGCATAATTATTTCATTCTAGATTACTGATTAGTATCATGATACTACCAATTCATTGAGGTTATATCCATAAACATTCCACACCTGTTTCTGTATGTCCAAATCATTCATCATATATCTAATAATTGATTTAATTCATGAAAAAATTCCGTACCATTATATATCCCTATTGAAGAAAGAATACATATTATCAATATTTCCCCATCCAATAAAATAAAATTCAATGTAAAATACCATATTTATAAATTATATAAGGCTTAAGAAATAAGAATATCCATGATAAAAATATGGATATTTAGGGGAAAATTAATGTTCAATGATCATATGAAAGTGAATATTTTATGGGAATGTTAATGACTACAAAATGAATCAGTAAAGTGAATATAAATATTTTCCAAGGTCAAAATAATCATAAAACATCCAAATTAAGAATAAGTATGTTATCAATAAAATATATACCCATTTTAGTAAGAATAAAGGGTTGTTGTCATTGATAAATAGAAATACCATAAATATCTTTAAAAAAATTCTTGAGAAAAATAACATTTTCATTTTTAAAATCATTTTTTAAAACTAAAAGTTCAAAAAAAAATCCAAAATAGTTTTCTTTGAAAATAATATTTGAAACATATAAAGTATGTTTAAAACATTTTATTGTTCATGATGGCTAAAATTTCTGTTCATGCCGTATACTTTAAATCAAAGACCCCTTTCACTATTTTTGGTAAAATCCAAACATGCATTTTTGTTTGAAAATGACATAAATATTCCTTTGAAAACATCTTATAAAAAGAAAAAATGGGTAATAATGTATTTAATAAATCATTTTAAAGTTTAAAATAATATTTAGAATATTTTTAGAAAACATGGTTTTGGAAGAAAATGAATTTTCGACCGAAGAGAGAAATAAATTTGGATTTTATTAATATAATTTTATAAAAAATTTTAAGTACCAAAGAGTGAAAAAATGTTAATATTGAATTAAAATATCATGAATAATAAGGGTATTAGAAAATTATATGGGTTTATTATACAATGATTAAATAAATTTCATCAACTAAAATTCAAGAATAAAAAATATCGAAGAGAATGACATTGTAAAATAAACCCTTAAAATGATCATACTGTTGAAGTGATAATTATTCAATTAATTGATTATTTGTATCAAATATAAATACATATAAAATAATTTTAAATAAAAAATATTATAATTAAAAGTCATTATGCACATAGACTTAGAATATTAAAGACAATGAAGAAGTAATATAACCCAATGAAAAGAAATTGAGTTATGAAATTCTTCACCACTTGGTATCTTTTAATTAAAATACCCTTTGATGAAAAAATTTAAATTAAAACTAAATTTAACTTTAATAATGATTTATTTATTATATTACATGTTAAAGTGGTAATATATAAACCATATAAAAGAAATTAGGTGCATAATAATACAATATGACTCTATCAAATGAAATTGAGATGAAATCCCTTACCTCAAGCTTAATTTTGTTTGAACATGATTTAACCTAATATATATTGGTTTTAAACATGTTATTAACTAATTATTAATCCATATTAATATTTATAATATTATATACGATCCTTTTATGGAATCTTATCACCCGTTTGTTAATAATATTTCATTATTTTAATTATTTCAGGCATTAATTGCCTTGTTTTCTCATGTGTGTTTTGTAATGAACATTCTGATTCTAGTGTATATTATATTATTTCATTATATCTAGAATTATAATAATGTTATAAATATCACATATAATCATTAAATATATTATGATAATCATTATTAAAAGTTGGGCATGGAAAATGAGTCGCATCACTTCCTGGCGACAGTAGGCCATATGTATGCACGAGCAATGATATAATTCCCTTAATGAGTGAAAGGGTAAGGAAGTGGGTGATAGATTGTTTTTATATAATTAATATAATATAATATATATCATATATATTCATTAAATTTATCCTTATCACATTTTTTTAAAGTGTAAGTGAATGCTTGAACCCCTTATTTCGATTCTCGAATGCCACACTTGTTGGAATGTGGGTAGAGAAGATATAAATTTCCAATATCACAAATGGGTTGGAACAAAGATAATATTTTCATGATGAACTATACCAGATATTATGTTCAGGAAAGCAAGTATTTAACGAAATTTCATCCAAGATATTATGTATGAGAGCCAACATGATATCTTTGAGCTCATTGTGATGAACTCCAAGCTGGAAAAGTGCATTTTCACAGGATCGTCATTGGTATATTTCTTAGTGAAATACTTAAAAAAAATTTATATGTCTATGAATAGTCTTTTAAAATTAGGGAGAGGTTCTTTAGTTTATAGAGATCCCAAAAAAATTCAACTTCCTCACATAGCGCGTCCTGAACCAGGACTTATATTCCAATGATAAAATTATGTATTTAGTATCAAACTTATTTCTAGTTTCTTCTAATATAGTTATCCTTGGGAAGAAACTTCACCCCATATGTTTTTTGAAGTTTATTGGGCTCATTTGATATGAAACTCATTCAGTGACTTCACTAAAACTCATTACTAAGAGATTTAGAGCATTTGTTTCTTCAATATCTGGTTTCATGGAGTAGGAAATTTTAGTACTGAGAAATTGGAAAGACTCATGATCATTTTAGTGGGATATTTGTGTATATGGAATATGGGAAATAAATTCCACCATAATTGAACCCCATGTTCTAAGAGAAATATTTATTTCTAAACTAGGAACCTTTTGATTAATCTGATAAGGCTTCTCAAGAATTGGGATGGATAAAACTCTGTTAAACCCTTTTTATAAGAAAACCTCCCCAAAACCTAGTGTCTAGTAGCCTACAAGGTTGATGGATTCTATTTTATCCCCACTATTCTGGTCCAAAGATCAACACGGATGGCTCATTTAATATGAGTGTAAATAGGGGCAATGACATCATTCAAAATCCTAGGGGATATGTCGTACTTGAATTAAAAACATACTTTGGAAGTGGAATATCTACTCAAGAATAAGATAATGAAATAATAATGGGAATCATCCTGTGTTTTTAGAATAATATCCATCTTACAACGTCTAGAACAGATTCCACCATTATTCATGAATCTCTCATCAATCATGCCCCATCCCCTAGAAAACATCTTACATTATCCAAATGTGAAAGGGAATTATAAAAAATCACATAGATATCCTCTGCACATGGAATAAAGGGAAAAGTGGATAATTTATTTTCTTCCATGGTTTACCATGGAGTATGAGTCACATACTTCTCTATATTGGGCTCATTTTCCCTGATGACATGAACCTAGTTAGAGGGGATGCTCTTGGACTTCCCTACATTAGACCCCTGTAAATATTTTTGGTTATATTTTCTTTATTTATATATTTTATTTTAAAATAAATTTTAATAAAAATAAAAATATTTATTTGGTCTAAATCATAATTGAAAAACAAATCACATCACTTCACGAGGTGGTAGTCTGCCATACACACAATCAATGTTATAGTATTTAAAACAGAATGGAACATAAAACGGTATATGTGATATAAAAATTATAAAAGTATAATAATATCTTAAATATCATATAAATTTGGTAAATGTAACATTATATCTAACTTTTAAATGTGGTTATGGAAAACGAACTACATTAGTTCGCAAGGTGGTAGTCCACCATACATACGATCGATGATTTCGTTTCCCATTTGATAGAAGTGGAGATGGATAATAATAATGAAATAAAAATAATAAAATATTAGTATATTTAATATACTGGTGTTATTATATTGTAAGTTTTATACAAAATTTAATGTGAAAAAAGAAGAAATAAAATGAAAGATCTTTTTTCAGATAATTACCTTATCTTAGAGAAACATCCTTTGAATATCCTCTTAAAGACCATAGGGATGGTATTTTGGGAAGAAAAGAAGATATATATTTTTAATTATGATTTTGGGGATATAATTTTTCATTTTTTGTTGATACAAATGTATTTACATGTGTGAATAAGTGAGGGGAGGGAGTTCCCTTTTATAACTGGGGAAAGGGAACCCTTTTGAAAATTACTTGGAAATTTCCCAAAAATATCCAAAATAATAAAGTAATTCACATGAAAAAAGAATAAAAATGACCATAGGTTCTAAATTTGGATGTATAAGGTGTAAATATGTATATAAAATAAAATTTTTGTTATTTTATAGATCATTTAAATTCTTATATTCTTAGTTTAACCCCAAGATAAACTCATTTTTACCTTAACTATGGTAATTAATTTTTAATGTTTTCAGAATTTATTTTGGAAAAAAATTAGATTGAAATTATTATAAAATATAAATTATTATTATTATAAATATTTAACCTATTTTTCTAATTTCCTTTTATATAAGTGTCAAAATTTAATTTAAATTAATCCCATAAATCAAACGAGAAAGCGAGTTTTAAAAGAGAAATATTTAAAAGTTTACAAAATTTTTATATCTAAAATAATTTATTAAAATATAATTTATCTAATTTTACGTTAAAACCAATTTAATATATAATTTAACATTATAAATAATTTAAATTAAATGGCAATTTTCAATTAAAATTCAATATTTTTCACTATTCATAAAATTGAAAAATTTCAGAAAAATCCCAAAAATCAACCCTATGATAATTTTGATATTATGATTTCAAAAATAAAGTTTATTGTATCAAATAAATTTTATATAATTAGTAAAAATTAAATTTAAATTATATTCCCAATGCGTGACTAAACCATCTTTTATAAAAAATACATTTTTTTCAGAAAACATTTCTTTTTCTTTAAAATGATTCTTATTTTATCACTAATAAATATTTAACCATTATTTTCATAATTTATGCAATACTATTCATACCTTCTAATTTAATTACTAGATATACTATATTACCATTCACTTTAACTCATGGTTCTGTGTTTCACAAGCTAGACTCAATGTTGCGTGTAACGTATGCTAAACTCAGTGTTGCGTGTAAAAAAAGATAAACTCAGTGTTGAATGTAATGAAAGATATTAAAAGGATTGATTTTATTTAAAAATAAATATATTTTAAAGTCTTGGGTTGTTATATTTTCCTCTAATCTTGGTATTTTCATATCACATACTCTATCAAATACAATGTTCCTATTTTATATTTTTGGGGTGTTACATTAAGTGAATTTTACTTAAGTGATTAACCATGTCTGATAAAATTTATACATAATATGATTTTATTTTATTATGTATTTAATTTTTGTTAATTTAATCATCAAGTGACCATGAATCTCTCAAAAACATAAATAATCAAACATTCAACTAAAAAAAATATAAGTGGCATGATCATGAGATTATCTAATAGTTAGTTTATCTAATGAATGATAAACTAACTGGAGAGTTGAGTAGAAAACACCTTGAACCATAGATTTTATTGGGATTACAAATTCTACCTCTACACCTATGTATTTATTCAATTTGTTTTTTCTCAGCTCTAGGACATAGATTGCCACTTTTCACTTTGGAGCTACATCCTTACATAGGATTTAAATCACACATGAGTAAGGGATCTAATGGATTGGATAAGGGGGTTTTATATAAATGAAACTATGGGAATTAAGACCCTTACATAACAAGGATTATGGGATGACATAGATACTATTATTTTAATTTAAATAAAACAATAAATTAATAAGAATCCAATCTCAAACATAGGTCTGGTGCAATGTCATGAGAAAACACACAACATGCAACAAACCTACATTTACAATCTACTTATAAATTACTTTGAATATTTATTTAATTAATATAATATTCCATGAATTAATCCAATTAATTAAATTTACATAAATTCCATCCAATAATCCTTAAATTACCATTATCCACAATTTTAAACAAAGTAAATTATATCAAAAATTAGTAAAGTACATAAGTTTACTTGGAGGCAAAAACATATACTAATCTAAACTACCCAGCATGATCCTTGTGCTTTTAAATTCTACTATCATCCAATAAACATGTATAGTAGGAAACTAAATGTCATTTAATTTCAAAAAAATGGAACATTGGATGCATTTTAATTACATTTCTTGTGATGTTATTAATGTGTGTAGATTACATTATAAGAAAGGACCATACACAACTTATGAATTTGGAATTTAACACAAAAATTAATTTAATATAAAAATAAAAATTCTATGACATGGTGTGTAGTATAAATAAATGACACATATAAATCATGAAAATAGGTTTAATTATAAAATTAATTATTATCTCCTTGTTAAATTAAGCACATGGTTTGTATAAGACTACACAATATGTACTGGTTTACATGACATGTAATCTCTTCTGCCTATGTTTGTGATATATTCCTAGAGACTAGACACAGGTCCCTTATAAAGGAATATATGAGGTATAAAACATGTAATCTTATTACATGATTTGTGGCCTCAAATTTCCATAGTTTTTTAGTCCCTATGTCGCGTAGAAGATACACGACATGCTTGGACCCCCATTTTCTCCATTATAAATACATGAAGACTATATATTGTGTATAGATGTTACATGGAATGTAATTATTCAAGACACATACCATACAATATAGATATAATCATTTATATGATTTTATTAAATCAATGATAAAATTTTAGAAGAATGATTTGATATCTATGTGAGATATAGATGTGATACATGGGTATACACACGATTTTTTCAAGTTTCTTCATTTTATTTTAAATATTTATTGGTTATGTTAGAGATAATGAAGAAATGGAAGAGAAAAAAATTATTTTATTCCAATAAAAAATAAATATAATGTAAAATAAATCACAAACACATGAAAATAATAAACAATTAATGAATAATTATAAATTAACCATGTGATCTCTGTAATACCACTTGTAGGTTATGGGCATAGCTGAAGTACCTGGATGACTTGGAGAAATTTTATTTCAGTCATAAATTATGATTAATATGAGTTGTACATGAGTAATGACATCATGAACAATATATTTAAATTGAATATTTCTTAAATTAAATTCTAGAACCAGAAGAGGAGGTTCATCAGATGTAATTTAAAATTATTTTATAAGCAGATCTATAATTACATAAAATTGTAATTCTTTATTAATTGAAAATTCAGTTGAGTAAATATTAGATTAATTTCAATTTTTCATAGGATCCAAGTATAGAATCCTTATAGTGGTGATCCAAACATGCACCACAGTATTTTAAAATATTCATAGAATTGGTGGGTACCATCAAGATCGATCTCGATTGCTTGCATCATTTGTGGTTAACTGTAACAAAATTATCTTGGAGGATAGAGAATAATTGATGTTATATTTATGTATTGAGATAGTATTAAGAGAGGGAACACTCTATATCTCTATAAATATCTCTAGGGGTTGATATAGTTTCTCTATATCCTTTATATACAAAAATTGTGTCTATAGAAAGTGATAAAATTAAATATTTATTATGAAAGGTTTAGGGTAAGGAATTTACACACATGACCATTGAAAATTATATAATTATTAATTGACCCCGTGTATAATAATATTAATAAAAATATTATTTCTAACCACTTGACATGTGCATAACTTAATAATATATTAATAAATATCATTCATATCATTTCCAACTGGACCATTAAGCTTGGTCCACTTATCCTCCTTGGCATTTCCCGATCCTTGAATAATGTCTATTTATTTAATAAATAAATATCATTTCATTATTAATCAATAAATATAATAAATATTATATTCTATAATCCATTTAAATAAATATTTATTATTAACTCACTTATTATTTCAAATAAATTATGATTAAATCTTGGAAATCAACCAACCCCGAATAAATATTAAACCATAAAGCATGAATAATATTTATTCTAACTTACTAAATTCAATATCTAATTTAAATGATATTATAGATACAATTAATTTTTGACCCTCCGAGCCTCTTTATCATGGGAAATATGTGGGGATTCCAAAAGTCCAAGGTTGGAATCTAGCAACACATGAATGTTCCCATATAGAAAGAATTTAATGTCATAATAATATATAACCTCCGATGAATGATTACCATGTAATATAATGAATTTATCATGATATATCTAATCAAGAAGGCTGTAAACTTGAGTCATCAACCTAAATTCTCTATGTTTCTTTCTTTGACTTTATGAAAATGAACATTCCCACAAAGCACGATGGGAATGGATTTGTCTATGAAGTTTTATTCCCATAAAAGGTATTGAGATATCAACTTCTATCAAGTTAAATAAGGGAGAAATACTTTCTCACATTATCCATTAATTCAATATCACTCATGATGTACCCAATGTATCCAACTTCACTGTGATTATATTCCATCACATATTTTACCAATACATTAAATTTCATGGCTTTTGATATTCATTAATGAAAATATTAGAATCTAAGGATAAATACACACATTAATATATAAGAACATTCAATGAAACATAAAATGTTAATTTATAATTAGAAGGTACATCCTTATAACCAACATATTTAGATATTACCAAGGAAGAAAACCATAAGAAGGTGTCACAATGTATTTTGAGCCTTTGACCCATGATAGCATATATCATCCATGATCCATCAATAAAATATCCTCTAACTATAAAACATGGGTTTAAGGAATAATGTCATAAAATCTAAATTATATAATCATAGTGGTAAATTTATATGTACTTTTGATTTGTAAGGTATCCTTAGGGCATTATCACGTTCTATGACGTACAGAGGAATAATCATTATTTGGTAAGAAAATTCATTAATATTCAAGACAATGAATACATGTAATCATTGGGTACTTAGAGGTTGGTTCTAGGGAACCAACCCCAATAGCCCCATGGTTTATAGTTTTATTTATGACATTTGATATTAAAGTTTTCTCCACAAAGGGTGATCTACCTGTTTAAATTTGATAAACTTTTTAATTTAAATTTTAATTCACATAAATGAACCGGAGAAGTTTAAAGGCCCCTATGGGGCCTTGGGCACTGTTTGGTTTCCATAATTCGTAATGGATGAGGTCTGTTTATATTTTAATAAGGGAATTTAGTTATAAATACCCCTAGGTGGGTGTAATTGGATTTTGGAATAACAGTTACCCTATAAGTAGGTGTTGTTATAGACATATAGGTATAGGTTAGTGATGAGTCTGAATGAATAGCCTAGAGATTTACCATGTCAGATCTAATAGATTCCCTTAATAGTTTAGGCTAGTTAGGTGGTCATGGGGTTTTACTTCCCCATGGAGACATGGTGACTTGTATAGGTAGTCCTGGATGAGACTTAGGGGGCCCTTGTGGGTACCTTAGTGAGTTGATGACCCAAGAAAGAGGGTGTGAGTGATTCCTTTAGTAGACTAGGGATAGTATTAATCCTAGGTTCCTAAGTTTTATTATTTTTATTGACTATTATTATGTTGAGAAAATGTAATATTCCATTGGGTGTTATTTTATTATAAATGAAAAACACCATTAGGTGGTGTTTTATTATAAATTGAAAATTCCTTTGGGTGATATTTTATTATAAATGGAAAATTATCTTGAGGTGTTGTTTATATGAAATTGAATGGAAAAAACCCTTATGGGTGGTTTTGAATACTCTATATAGGGAGGCCATGAAAAATTACCTATGAGGAGGTTGTTAACATTTATGTTTGGACTGCCATAGATTAAGATATGGAATGATATTGGTTCTAGGTAGAGGAAAACATTATTTTCATGTGATAGCTTCTGGGGGATTGTGGGATCTTCAATGGGCATGGTAAAGCCTTACAGACTATTTGGGGTTTAACTTCTAAGAAATAATGTATATTGATATGGAACATTCCTCAAGTATTGATATCGATATAGAATATAACCTAGGTCATAATCACTACATAATAGGGTGGATGAGTCACACTGGTCATTATCTATATACTGGGGGTAAAAGACCCCCCGATTAATTATATGGTAATCATGGTCATCATGATGTGCTCAGAGACACTATAACACTATACAAAGTATGTTTTTTCAATCAGGGCCATTAAATAGAGGATCACTAGTGATAATTTTTGTTTTATTTATTATGATTAGTTATTTATTCATACAAACCATATCACATTAAAAAATCACTGAATTTATTGGTTAGGTATGATAATGCATTAGAATTTCCCTTTTGATTTATGTTCTACCCTCTTCTCAGGCTTCCATTATAATTTAGCACCTGAGTATCCTTTAATTTTTGTAGGCATAGGTTGGTCTACGACCTATAATTGTATAATTTAGCTAGAGAAGCTTGAGTGGGACAAGAGACCGGGATGTGGTATGAATTGGTGATGTTATAGGTCCTCTTTGTATTTTTTTATTTTGCATATGATATTTGACAAGTGGGTGATTTTTATTATATTAATGTATATTATCAGTCTATTTATTGTCACATGATTCTACTACTTTATCATTTGAGTAATCTAATGGTTGTTCATGGTTAATGGTCATTTGTTATTTTTTTATGATTTTTCACTCTAATACATGGGTTATAGTATCCCCACTATACCTCTTTAGACCCCAACTTCTAGTCAGAAGCATATGGTGTATAAAAAGGCATGATAATGTAATGCCGTACCATCTATCTGGTTATTGTTTAGAGTGATCCAAGATGATATGTTACATAATATCTATCAATCCATGAAAAATATATGATAAAATACATTCTTATCACATGAGAAAAAATTCATCATATTCAAGACCTTTCTTCTAACAGAATCCATTCACAACCATCCCAGCTCTGTAGCATGGCTGTGAGATGCCATTTTTTCCATTAATTCTATACACCCACTTTTTATTGAGTTCATTATTTCCAAGTGGAAACTCTACCAAATCAAATTTTAGGTTCTTATGAAAGGATCCAATATCCTCTTTTATGGACTTTTTTCATTCCATATTATAATCACTCTAGATTTCTTCATCATAATTATTTGGATCTCCCCCACTAGTAATCATCACATACTCATGTGGTGAGTATCTATGAATAAATTTTCATTCTCCTATGGATATCCTAAACTTTTAATTGGGTAGAATCTATCATGTAATATCATATAATAGTGAAATATCATAAAATATAGAAATATTACTAGGTGTTGATGTATCATCACTGTCACAAATATCTCCTAAACTATCCAGAAATGATGATGGTGTGACTAGTTCAAGAATTATTTAAATTCCCTCAGATTGTTATTTCAATGGATTTTTTTGGATTCTAAAAATATTTAATCATTTGATCTTTATAAAATACAACATATATGATTATAAATTTCCTCCAACTAATAGGATACCAGAGTTACTATCCAAAATATTCATGAGTATATCTTAAAATGATACACCACTTTCTCTTTACATTCTGTTTCTCCCTCTCATATTTTGGTATATGAACAAATTACATGAAACTATAAACTATCAAGTATTTCTATAAAAAATATTTATTAATCCAAAAATTATTTTGGCATGTCTTAGTTAAATGGGACTAGTGGAGAATGATTTATAAGATTAATTGTAGTCCACATTACCTCCCCATAAAAGATGATTAATAGATTTGGAATTGAGGGAATACACTTGACTCTATTCTAGATGATTTCATTCATCCTATCAATAAAAATATTATTCTAAGGTTCATTCTATAATGGTTTTTCAATCCTGATAATAAAAATCCTACTGTATTCCTCAAATTGACCATAATACTCTCCTTCATTATCTACACACAGAAACTCCAATCATATGCCAATTTCTATTTCCACCTCCATATTAACTTTAATGAAAACATCCTATACTTGATATTTAGGTTTCAAATAAAAAATTAAAAATTTTCTATATTGGTCATCTATGAAGGTGACACAATAAATAAATCCTCCCATAAACTTGGTGTTCATCATTTAGGCATTAGTGTGTATCAAATCTAGAAACATTGATTTTTTGGATGGTAAATAACTATAAAATGATACTCTATATTGTTCTCCTATAATTAAATCAACATAATTATCAAAATTCACACATTTTATTCTTGATAAAATATCCTTCCTATAGAGCATTCAGATTCCTCTCTCACTCATGTGGTCTATATTTATATATTACACTCTTATATAGGAATCTACTTTCTAGATGACTTTATTTATCCTCTATATAGTCTAGAATATATAAGTTAGATAGAAGTATATTTCTCTCATTTACATTTACCATATTCGTTTTTGTAAGCATCCATTCTCTAATACCAAATTAGAAAATGTATCCATCATTATCAAGCATTCCAATGGATATCATATTGAGGAAAATATCAAGAACATGCCTCACATTATTCAATAAAAACTTGTATCCAATATTAGACTCTAGAAATATATCACCAATACTAGTAATTTTTGAAGCATTATTATTTCCCATTTTCACATTCCAAAATCTTCTAGAAGTGTAAAATGTGAAGAAATATCTTTTTGTTTTGACATGGTAGGAGGTTACTAAATCAATCACCCATGTCGAGTCTTAGATTGTAAGGTTGATATGCACTCCTTGAAGAATAATGATCTATTCATCACCAAATGAAACATAAATATTTTGGGGTTTACTTTATATATTACTCTACTATACCTTTATCTTCTTCCACTCTTAGATGAAGAGTTTAGGATTTCCACAATGGAGGAAATTCATGTCATATCTCAATTGGGATATTCATTACTTCCTCCTTTTTTGACTTTTATCATGAGGTTCTTTTCCAATCCTTCCTTTTCATTTTTTCTTCCCTTTTATTTTTGGGACAAGAGATTATGATTATATAGTTTATCCCTCACCCTTTCTTTGGTACTCTTCATTCATTATTCTATCATTAACTATTTCAATAGTAAGATTTCCATTAGGTTCTGAATTGCTGACTGACATGAACAATGTTTCCTACACATTCAGTAAGGATCTCAACATAATTCATCCACCATCATTTTCATAGAATTTATCTGATCAATAATACCTTGGAGCTCGATCTTGTACTTCAATACTTAGTTCTCATCCTTTTATTTTAGTTTTACAATATGATGCATCAGGTTCATTTAGTTATGTGTGCTTATTATTGCACTTATATTTTCTAATATATACCAAATAATGAAATCATCATGATTATTAGAATTTTTTTGGAAGATTCATTTGTCAATTCACTTCCTTATTTGAGTATTGTACTTCATATTGAGCATGATCCAATCTGCATTAAATTATTGGGAACTCGTTTTCTCACTGTTTTGGATGATTTTCAAAGACTCTTCTAATTGCACTGTAATGGGATTGGTCATATCGACTACAGGTTTCTAGAAATATTTAATATACAAAAGGTATTAAATTTTCTTAAAGATTGTATAATTGAAAGTAATGAGATTAATAATGATATTGATATTTTTCTCCATTGATGTGATATGAATTTAGAAAATCTAACCATATATATGAACCTGAAATCATCAAATTAGTTGAAAAAACACCTAAATATAAAAATTAGACTATATTTGAAAAATTTATGGTTAAAATAGTATTAATATTTTAGATTTGTTGATAAGGTAGTGATGAAGTGGTACTGATGTGGCATGCTAGATATTCCATTAGAAACATTTCCCAAAAATTCCACTAGTGTATATAATGTTGCGTTATCCAATAAGGGGGTATTGTAGCACCTCAAGTTTGACCTGAAGTTTGACTAAATACACAAGCTTTATTTTAGATCCATTTTTATCTATTTTGGGTCATTGTAAATGTATTAATGATAGATTTTATAATCTAGGTTCAAAATTTATTCCAAACACTTTGATTTTTATAGCCATGAGAAAACTCCTCTACTTTATCAAAATTTCGACTTGAGTGGCTCTGATAAAAATTTATTAGGAAAAATAAACTGAAATATGTCAAAATAAACCTGAACATAAATTAAAAATAAGATGAACTTGGTAATTAACATGGTTTGGTGGTGTGTCTATTTCCACAGGGGAAAAGAGGGCCGATTTCTATCATTTATCTTCTCTTAAGATGAAAGGTAAGAGGATCAAAATCTTATTAAAGGGATTTTAATGGGATTAAATCCTATTTTAAATAGGATAGAATAATCATCATCAATGGTTATTAGGTATTTCATCTACCCATAAAAAAAGTTCTACCATCAACTATTGTTCAATGATCAATATTGATCGATTCTATAGACACATGACCACCTTAGCCGGATACCACCCAAGGGAAGCTTCTATTGATAAAGGAATAAGATCTATTTATTTTCTCCATCCATGTTTCTATCTTTTAAAAATATAGTTTAATTGGTTTTCCTTGAATGAATTCCCTTAAGAAGATATTATTTTCTCCATAGCACCTCACTCATGTAGGTGAGAAGTCTCTAATGTCAACTGGAATCAATATCTGCGAGGAAGAATTGATGTAGTGTTGGATAAAGAAGGATATAATTGGAATTGAATAGAGGCGGTCTCAGGCATAATATTTAGTTGTGTTAGGAATCATTAAATGGAATTGTGGACATGCACCTTCTAACCACATGAGAACCTAGTATGTTGTTTCATGCCCAACTGTGGGTGAATTGAACATTAAACTTTGGTAGATGTTGTCGTAGCTATACCATAAACTGATTCTATTGGATATGATAGATTTAATTATGTGTAAGGGTTGGAACTAGGATTTTTTCATTTAGAAAGTAGAATGAGAATCTATTGGGCACTTCAAGGAGGCTTCAATAGTGCTTTATGTGCTTGTGGGAAGAAACAAAATAGATTTGGGTATACTAATAAAGTTAATGCAATGCTACAATGAACTAGAGAGTGGGTCAATTATTAGGATTAGTAGAGTAAGATGATGTATAATGGAATAAACCAAATCTATGGTTTTCTATGCCTATTTTAATAAGATCTATGGGATGATGCACCTTAGTATACTGGTTGGTTTCTTCAAGGATAGATTAGGGAATATATACATGAATGCAGATACTTAATGTTTCGTAATAAGATGAAAGGTGTGGCCTTTGGCATTTATAGCTACCTTAAGTAGTATAAATGTGGATAAGATAGATATTTAATATTGATTTTTAGTAATCAAGTTCTACTATGGAGTTTTGAGGTACAAATAAGACTGGTGGGTAGCTCGCCTTGTGATGGAGCTAGACCTAGACGTATGCTTGAGGATGCTATTGGTGGTTTGGTATGTTAGTGAGATCAACATTCTAGTAGAAACTCATAATCAATACAGCCACACTCTAATATAGTAAGCTTCCTTCATCTATCCTATCAACATTACCTTAAATAGGATAATGAAATCACTATTATATAGTATGAAATTAAAAATGAAATTAAAAAATCAAAATTATTCAAAAAAAGTCAAAAATTTATAACATATACATTTCTACTATTATTATTTCAATTAAATTTATAACTAGTTAAATGAAACTTATAATTTCTCAATTCCAATAAAAAATTAAAGAATAAAAATTCATCTGTATTTTTAGAATTGACCACAAAAAATAGAGAAAATTATAGAAATATTTCTATTTTGGAAAAATGATTTAAAAAATGATGTTCTTATTACTAAAACCTATATTTTAATCAAATTCAATTTTTTTGAATGCACAAGAAAAAATATAGGAATGGGATAACATCTAGAGTTTAATACAAAATAAGGGAATCTTATCAATGAATTGAAAATTGAATAATCCAGAAAATCATTTTTTATCCTATATTGAGTATGATCACTAAATATATATCATGATCCTATGGTTTCTAATAATACACTATGTTATCATCAACAAATACCACTAAAAATGAGTTTAGATATAGATATAAAATGTTTTTTCACAAAACCCATGAACATTTTTTGTATATTTTTCTAACTAAACAACATAACCAAATACACTTTTAGTCAATATGTAATTGTATAGGCCTATATTTTATTGGTCTACTAATTATAAATTTTTAGATGTTGGAGAAGAAATTAGATGGAGTAGAGGTTAAATATGGGAATATAGATTATTATTTATGATTTGGTTAGAAAAGAATTATGGTTATTACTAAATTGAAAAATTGTTTTTATATATTTATCATGGATATAGTGCTCTTTAGGGTATTGTTTTTTGTGGTTCTAGAGGACTCATGATTGGTTATTTTTTAAATAGAATACATCATGGATTTTAAATGAATATTTAATACATGATAAGTACTCATTTTAATTTTTTTACATGAAGATGTTTTTAGAGAAATCTCAGTTTACCATAGAGAGGGGGAAAACAATAATGGTTTTCAGTGTGGTAAAAAAATAGTATGATTTTTTGAGTGCTATGTTTTGGTTTTGTCTTCATATATAATGGAATTTTATTAGAAAATATTCATGGTTTATATGTCACACTATATTCTTAGTAAAAGAATAAATTTATGAAATAAAATATCTTTCAAGGATTTTAGGGATTTAAATTAAGAGGCATTATGGTTTTTGAATCAACATTGATCAATAAAACTCATAACATATTTTATGTCACCATGTAATGGTTTGTCCATTATAGATTTAATTATATATTTGAGGTACCCCTATTTATTCTATATGGTTTTTACATTCCTCTTGCAATTCTATAGGTAATTGATTGGTCTCTTGTGATAATTTGTAAAGGATATTGAATACCTTACCACGTGCGATTGAAAACTCATAATCCATGATATATTCTTTCCTTATTTTATCTTAGTTTCAATATTATTCCATATTAGATGTTACTAGGGATGAGTATTAAGTTTTTATAGTAAAATATTTATATAATGATGATGGGTTTTAGGGGTTTTGGAGGAATCTTATGTGAATGTGGAAATATTAATTCTTTAAGATCATCATTTGGTGGTGTAACTATTTGAGGTCCATTCAAGAAAGATGATTAAATTTGTCTATTTTTTAATTAATTTTCCAAAAATAGACTTATCATTATTTGGTTTTTATGGGTTACATTGACGAGATTATCCAAAATATATTAAATAAAATAAAATTAATGGGGGATAGGAGGTTTATGCGATATATGTGACATATTTTTTTAATAAGTTTTTATATGATTGATATCATATATGTTTAATGTGTTAGTATCATTAGATTGACATGTATTTATTAGGAAGGTATGTATATAGTCAAATAACTAAAAATATGAATGTGAAGTAATGTTTTATGTGAATGAATTGGTGGGTAGCTAATCATGGAAATGAAAACTTGATGGGGTAATTTATTATTTTGACAATTGGGTCATGATAAAGTTAGTTCCCTAGAAATAATTGATTTTTTACTTTTGATTAATGATATATTAAATAATTTATATATTAATAAAAATCACATGATGATTTTTATTATGTGTAACATTAATGTGATAGTTCTCTTATAGTATTTTATGTATCAAAAGGTCATAGTTTTCTCTACTATGATGAGATACTTAAAGTTCTATACATGATATTCTTAAATAAATGGTCTATGGTTGGATAAAATCATCTGATTAGAAAAAAATGATATGGGATATCATAGTTATGAGGCTAATAAGACATTTATACTTATTATCATGGATTTCTCTCTTGGAAATCTTAAGAGAGGAGCCTATAAGAACTATCCCTCCTGTAAGAATTCCACATGTTTTATACATCATTAAATATTCCTATCTAAAAACATGTGTATTGGTCTATAGATTTTAGATTATTATTAACTCATATCAAGAGTCATGTAATTTAATGTATTGGTGAAAACCATGATAACATATTCTCATGGAGAGGTAGGATACATTTGGTGCATCATGAGTGACATTTCATTGATGAATATGTCAAGAGAGGGATTTACCCTTCTGAGTTAATGAATGTTGACATCTCTAGACCTTCAGTATAAATGGAACTATCTGATTTAGTCCATGGCCATGATGGTTTAATGATGAGTTCATTTTTGTAAATTCAAAGAAAGATATATCCAGAATATAGGTTGATTACATAAGTGATGCAACCATCTTGATGAGATATCTATAAAAAGTGATTGTGTTATACAGTAATAATTCATTAGAGGTTGTTGTAGCTATGACTTATACCTATCTATTTATGGGATATAATGTGTTAATAGACACTGGTATTAGTCTATGAGTTAGAATCAATACTATTAAGAAGATGGTCTAGAGGGCCACATGCAAAGTGTATTAACATGTTCCACCAATTCAGATTAATTGGAGTATAGTATGAAGTGGTCCCCATGTGCATAGACTAGTGGGATTTTAAGTGAATGATCAAAAGTAAACTAATTCATTTATATTATTCTAGTTTATAATAATTAGAATTGAATTTATACCTCTTAGAATTTATATTTAATCAATTATAAATAAGTGAATATGAGAAGGTATTATTTTTTTAAAAAACATCACATGTTTATTGTTTGTAAAATAATTATAGGAGAAAAATGTAGAGTTAATGGCCTATGGTTCATCACATGGAATTTAATATTGTCACCAGTAAATAGAAAAGTATTTTTGATAGTCATGGAATGTTTAATTAGCTATTCATGTTGTTTTGTGCTAGTTTTAAAGGTCTAATTTTTTTAAATATATTAAAGGAAATGTTGGAAAGTTAAACCTAACTATTTAATCTCATATTAGATCCATGAATAGTAATATAGGCCATTTGAATGAATTTGGTGTTCTCTTTTTTGTCACAACCTGTCCCCTAGGGCCCGTGCCATGACTACCCCAAGCCTGCCTTCCATAGGCTAGGGGTTGGCGAATAGCACCGGAAAGCCTTATCCCTAAAAATGGGAAGGCATTGCCTTTAAACCTGCAAACACACAGACCAGGTACATAATAAAAACAAACCAAATAGTATAAATTCTGAAAGTAAAAGTTTGAACTGAATTATAATGGGCTATAAATATAAACCCAAGTAATGAAAATATAGAAAAATGAAAAAAAATCTATAGAGGTTGTTTGCCAAGGATACTATATGAAGGGTAGGTACTGCTCGTCACTGCAGCTCTCCACATCAATCGGTCACCTTCATGTACCATCTTGTACTAGCTTTTAAACCTCAGGAAAAATCTATCCTTTGTCTGCACAAGACACAATAAGGTGTAGGAAAAGCCCCCAGTAGTGACCCTGAGACCCCTAAAGGTATCCCTGAATTCTATAAAAGAAAAACTACAAATCATGATCTCAATCACAATGCATAAAGTAGAAGACTCAACTCACACTAGGTATACAACTTAAAGAACATGAATAAAGATGAATAGTCATAAATCTAGATCGTATCACTACTGAAAAAATGACCTATACCCACTGTTCAAAACCGTGGGTATAGCCCCCAAAACTGTGGGTATATCCTCTACCCACAATTTTGGGAACTATGGGATGGAATGGCGTCGGTATAAGGGTCTCATCCTATACCCACAGTTTGGAGAACCGTGGGTATAGGGGAGTCAAATGTGGCACACCGCTTCCAGCGTGGCACACAACATACCCCACAGTTTGAAAACCATGGGGTATTTATATTAAAAAAAATGCCTGCTAGGTTTCAAACCCAGCACCTCGCGCTGAGGCTCCCGGTCATGCCCCACCAACAGACCAACTAAGCTGTGATTTGTATTTTCTATATATATATATCTACGTATATATATTAATATGGGGTATCTAAATTCAAAAAACACCCCTGGGGGGTTTTGAACCCACGCCTCGCACAGAGTCTCGCGGCCGTGCCCCATGGTTTTTGGCATAACTGTGGGTATATACCTATTTTACAGTAGTTTATTATTCTGTTAAGTGGCTTTTACTACTAGACCACACAAGGTCGTTAGGTGCTGACCCACAAAGGATTGCTAGGTGCTGACCCATAGAGGATCGCTAGGTGTTGACTTATAGAGGATCACTAAGTGCTAAACCACAAAAGGGTCTCTAGGTACTGACCCAAAGAGGATCGCTAACTGCTACCCCACATAGTATTGCTAAGTATTTACCCCTAGAGGATCGCTAACTACTGACCCAAAGAGGATTGCTAGGTGCTTCATCATGTCATAACTAGCCATTGGATTCCTTCACTTAACATCCTTGATTCCAGGAGGATCCTATCCTCAAGCCATAAGTCATACACAAACCACCACTAGGTCCCACAAAAAAGTATCTTGTAGAACCTCCATGTCATAATGGTTCCAACGCAATAGACAACACATCAATCGAACGCCTGCTATGCAAGTTATAGGCATTTTAGTACTAAGGGTCTAGTTGGATTCGGGTTAAATCCAACCCAACTATACTCTAACTTTCTCCAAAACCCAAGTGGAGTATCTCAAAAGGACTACCTCATCCTAAGGATTCCATTGACAATGATGGTTCATCAAATGAACGTCCCGTTTAGATGATATGAACCTTTCAGCGAAACTGGGTCAAAAAGGGTCTGGGTTGACTTGACACGACCTGACCCGGACTAGCTGTGCCTGGTCTAGAACGCTGGATCGTGGGCTTAAGCCACTAGTTGTGGGACCAGCTTGGGATACTGGCTAGGTGCGGCTCACCAGCTAGGCACAATCTGCCTCCTCGAACGGATGAGTCTGTTTGGGCTCCTCAAACAGCGGCACCAGGTTGGAACCGCTCCACCTGACCTATCCACGTGGACTGATCAACAAGCAGGACTTGTGGGCATGTATCCACCCTCCGCTGCAATTCACTGCCCGCTGTCAATGCAGTTAGAAAAGGCCTTCCATCCCTATCTAATGTGATTCCTTAGGGTGCTATCATCCTCTCACCGTCGGCGAGAGCCGGCTGCTGCCTCTAGTCACCTCTATAGGTTTCCTGCGCCGCCGCACCGGTGGTGCTTATGTGGGTCACCAGTGAAGCTCTAGTGGTCTGATTTTCTTCCCATATATTCCTAAGGGCCTCTCAAGATGCTTCCTACACTGCGTAGCCCTTGTTTTCACCTTTCGACCGTATTTCTCGGTTGCCCAAGAATAATGCATCAAACCGAGATCGACAAAGGGTTTGGATTTTGTTCTGTTTGGACTACACCCTCAACATTAGAATTATAATATGGGAAGGAATTCAATAATCAACAAACTCTTAGTTTAACAACAAAACCCCTTCCTTGAACTCGTTGGGAGATGCTATGGATGAGGATGAAGGGCCTGCATTCGTAGGCATTCGTCGACATTCATTGATCTCCGGATCGAATCCTCAATGGCGTCGTTGAATCTCTATTCTTTGTTGGAGGAAGACGTCACCAGAACTTGGTCAAGAGTCCTCTCACGGGTTCCCAAAACCCATTCCAATGATTAGATTAAATAAAAGTAAAGTTAACCCCCACATTGGTTCATTAATATAATTTATTAATGAATCCTAATTAATGAACCTATCAAACCACAAGCATTGTGATTACATAATGATAGGTTCAAGATATTTAAAAGACCCTCAATTAAATCCCGATATTACACTAAAGTCCTACAATCCTCTGCTCAACCGTTGCAAAAAGAATAAAATAACTTATTTATTTTATTATTTTTTTAAAAGTTCCAAAAATTAACTTTTTTGTCCAACCCTTGATGGTCAAAGTTAAGATTAACCTATGCAAATCCCGGCGCTATGAATTAAACGGTGTTCTCAGATTTTTAATATGAGAACTAGTTCAAAAGATAGAAAAACTAGCATACACGTTTACTAAACATAACTTAAAAAATTTTAAAATTCTATTCCGGGATCTTCGTGTCTTGGAATCACATGCTGTCAATTTTTCTTGACTTGTAATAATTCCATATAATTAAAAAAAATTAATACAGAATTTACAGGTCTTTAAATTATCCCCAACTTAGGGATTTATGTCCCTGAAATCCATAAAAAAATCTAAGAAAACAAAAGGGGGTACTGAGAAAAAATCTGAGCCTCCCACTCCCATGTGCTCTTCTAGAGGTTCCCGTGCTTCCATAGAACTCGCACCAGAGGGATCAACTATCCACAGAGGACCTGTTCCTGTTGATCATCTATCTGCACTAGAAACTTCACTAATTTCACCCATCGTCAATTTCTATCTCGCCCTAGTTGATAACATGCGATGGATCATGAACGTACCTCCTCATATATGAAACATGGAAAACTTTATGCACTTGGTGCATATGTGGGGGAAGATCTAGGCAGTATGCCACCATGATAACTCTATTGAAAATCTAGAAAGGTCCAATTAACCTTGAAGATAACTTTCTAACCTGGTCAAATCTCCACAGTCCTCATTGGGGTGAGACCCGTAAGAAGATATGGCCAACTTCCTCAAACTCTAAGGGTCTCTGTCTCCTGTTAGCATAATAATTATGCCTACTCTGTACAGTTTTCATCCTCTCCTGAATGATTTTCACCTTCTCAGTGGTATCTTGTACCAACTCTGGATCCATAAGTAATAACTCCCCTAGGTCTGTCCAGCATAGAGGTGATCTTCATGGTCGCTCGTACAAAGCTTTAAATGGTGCTACAATGATGGTGGAGTAATATCTATTATTTTATGTTAACACAACTAGTGGAAGGTGGTCCTACCAACTATGACCAAAATTGAGGACACAAGCATGAGGCATGTCCTCAAGTGTCTGTACGGTCTGCTCCATCTATCTGAGGGTGAAAGGTAGTGCTCAAGCATATTTGAGTCCCAAATAACTCTTGAAATCCTTTCCACAATTGATACGTAAAATGAGTGTCATGATCTAAAAAAATCTTCAATGGATCCTTGTGAATCCATACAATCTCTTGTACATAGAGGCATCCCAAGCCCTCTGATGATCTCTACTCTCAGATGGGTAGGAAGTGGGCCGACTTGGTGAGTCGGTCAATGATCACCCAGATGGAATCGTGGCCTCTGGATGTACATGGTAGTCCTATTATGAAGCGCATGGAGATACGATTCTACTTCCATTCTGTTACCTCTAGTGGCTGCACTAATCCTGTTGGAACCTTATGCTCGACCTTCACTTTCTAAAAAGTGAGGCAACATGAAACAAACTCTGCCACTACTTTCTTCAACCCTGGACACTAATACTGATGCCATAGGTCCTGGTACATCGTCAACACACCAGGATATACCACAAAATGGGATGTGTGGAACTACCTAAATACCTCTTCTTGTATAATCACTGGTACCATGGTGCGTCCTCTAAAAAGGATGACGTGCTCCCCACCTTTATAAAATCCTTTAGAAGCCCATCCTGAGGATATCTGAGAATATCAGGCCTCATAGTCAACATCCCCAAGATATGCCTCCTTGACTCGTAGAAGGAGTGGGGGTGTGACTGTCATATAATAGAGGTAAGATGCTTCATCACTATCCATGAAGGATATCTGCAATGCAGCAAGCTGCTCTATCACCTCAATCAACAGTTATAAACCAGAACTTCTACTGAGTGCATCTGCTACTACGTTCCCCTTCCTAAGAGTGTAGACTATCTCAAAGTCATAGTCATGAAAGAACACTATCCATCACCACTTTCTTAGGTTTAGGTATTTCTGTGAGAAGATATACCTGATACTCTTGTGATCGGAGTACACAGTAAACCGTTCACCCATCAAGTAGTGCCGCCACATCTTTAAGGAAAAGACCACTACTACTAACTCCAGGTCATGAGTAGCATAGTTCTGCTCATGTTTCCTCAGCTTACTTGAGATATATGCAATCACCACTTGAAAATTCATTAGGGAACATCCCATTATTGTCCTAGATGCATCAAATTAGACTACATACCCAACGACCTCTTCTGGTAGGCTCAAGATGGGGGCACTCGTCATTCTGCACCTTAGCTCTTGGAAACTTTGTTGGAATATCTCTATCCACAAGAAAGTATGTCCCTTATTTATTAAAGATTACAAGGGTGCTACTACTCTAGAAAAGACAAGTATGAGTCTCTAGTAGTACCCAACCAACCCAGGAAACTCCGTACCTCATTCATAATCCTGGGTGGTACCCAAGCAAGCATTGCCTCTATCTTTATTGGATCCACTACAAATCCATCCTACAAGATAACGTGCCCCCAAAAGTGGACCTCCCGTATCCTAAACTAGCACTTTGAGATCTTTAAATAAAGTTGGTGCTCTCAGAGTGTATCTAGTACTACATACAGATGCATAACATACTCTTCCTCCGATGTTGAGTACACCAAGAAGTCATCAATGAAGACTACCACAAAGTGACCGAGGAAAGGATTGAAGATCCTATTAATGAGTCCCATGAACATTGCTGGAGTGTTGGTCATGTCAGAGGGAATAACCAAGAACTCATAGTGACCATACCAGTATCTGAAGGCCATATTTGGTATATCGTCATCTCGTACTTTGAGCTGATGATAGCCTGACCTAAGGTCTATCTTCAAAAACTATTGAGCTACCTTCATATGGTCGAAGAGATCATCAATCCTCGGTAGAGGTTACTTGTTCTTCATGGTAACCTTAATCAAGAACCTATAGTCCATGAAAAGCCGCAAACTTCCATATGACTTCTTGGCGAACAAAATTGGGGCTGCCCATGGAGAGACACTGGGTCCTACAAAATCCTTTCTTTGTAATTCCTCCAACTGTACCCTCAAACCACAAAGCTCTATGGGAGCCATCCGATATGATGATGTAGATATCAATGTCTTCCTAGGATATAGGTCGATGTAAAAGTCTACCTATTTATGAGGAGGTACTCCTAGAATATCATCAGGAAAGACATCAACATACCGGTCCACCACAATAGGATAACTCAGACTCCTCTCGTCCATTACACCGAGGTCGATGCTATCCAATTGACGAGTGATTAGCTGAACCCTCATCCGAGAAAGTCTATCCTGTGCTGCAAATGTTTTCTTCTCACCAGTGAAGGAAAAATTGGTCACATCCTCATGGACACACTGCACTTTGCGCCTAAAATAGTCAATCTGAGCATGGACTGTGGATATCTAGTCAATACCAAAGATGACCTCATAAGGCCTCGATGCTGCTACTAGGAGATCCTAGCCAAAGCTCTCACCTCCTAGAGTGAGCTCACACTGCCTATACCAGTGCATAATTTTCTAATCCTCTCCCATATAAGTCTCTAATCGTAGGGATCAAGGCAACATCCCCATCGAAATCTCTGATCTCTGAACAAGATATGTGGCAATTAAAGAGTGACTAGAACAGGTGTCTGTAAGAACTGCAACTAGGGTGGAGTAGATAAAGATTGTAACTCGAATCATCTTTGGAGCGCCGTGGTTGTAGGCCTTATCATCGAATAGATGATCTCGCCTCTATCCACATACCCCCTGTGGTCAAGGTGGACCACCTGGGGGTGGCAACAGTAGAAACTCAAATTGTCGCCCACCCCCTACTATGCAAACTAATCCCCTTCCACGTCTACTACCCTGTGGACCTCCCTGCTCAAACCTCTATTGCAGACTTGGTGGTCCCTCAAATGTATGCTAATCATCCACTTAGGGAGTCAGATATTTTCAATCCATGTTCCCCAATTCATTTCAAGAGTAACAAACTCTAGTCCTCAAATGACCTCCTCTGATTTACAAGCTCCGCACCTCTGACCCTGCGTCTTGGGGTCATCCTCTAGAAGGTCTGGCCCATTTGGGCCTCTACGTCATCTACCTACTACCTACTATAGATTACTTGGATATATGTTGTCTGGTGGTAACTCTCGCTGTCGGTGCCTGCTCGGTAAGGAAGCTCTCCACCAATAGTGCTCTCTCTAGCATTCCATCGTACATTGGGATGTTGAGCGGTATCATCGATGCTCTGATATCCCAATAGAGACACTGCTTAAAGGTATGTGACCTAAAGAATGGGTCCCTTACCATGTTGGTGGAGTAGCAAGAGAGGTTAGTGAATCTCACTGAGTACTGGTCCAATGTTAGGATACCCTACAGTAAGTGAAAGAGCTCATGAATATGCACAGATCATAGAGTCTCTAGTACAAACTCTGTCTTGAAGTGGCTCTTGAAGTCCAAACAGGAGAGTGTCTCCTCCTCATGAGTCTAGAGCATCAGGATCCACCATCTCTGTGCTGTACCCTAGAAGAGGCTAGAAACTAGGATCACTATCTGGGCTACTGGTGTCTCAACCAAGCAGAAAACCCATGCCACAGTCTCCAACTAGTCCTTAGCTACCTGGGGATCTGTCTCTCCTTGAAACCTCGAAGGCCTCTTTCTCTAGAACTCATGCAACGCGCTCAGTCGGCGTGCACAATCTACTAGTGGGGCTGGTAGAAACTGCTACCCTATGGGTAGTGGTGCTGCTGGTACACCACCCGAAGGTACCATCACTGTAAGAGGGACCTGCACCGAAGCCTCATCCCTCGATGGGCCTTCATCACAAACTCTCTCTAGAATCCTAGATGGATGTCTACAAAGAAACATTATGTAAAGAAACATATTCACCATGGTCAGTAAGTTGTACCTGTTGAGCTGACTCAAAAGAGATCAAAAGAAATTTTTTTCAAAAACACACACAATCAGTGTTTTCATGTACTGAGTCAGAAATCAGAATTCAAGGTCTTTATGTATGGATACATCAGCTACCACACCAACACTGGACTCCCCGAACTAAAAACCGTACTCAAAACAATTAACTCTATTACTCCACTGAAACGATCAGAGTCTTAGTTCTTTGGTAGAAATGAATCCTTTGATACGACTTTTTCATGACCCGTCCCCCAGGGCTTGTGCCGTGACTACTCCAAGCCCACCATCCATAGAACAGGGGTTGGAGACTAGCACCAGAAAGGATTATCCCTAAAAATGGTAAGACATTTCTATTAAAACTGCAAACACATAGACCAAGTACACAACAAGAACAAACCATGTAGTATAACTGTGGAAGTTAAAAGTCTGAATTGAATAATAATGATACAAAAATACAAACCCAAGTAAAAGAAAATATAGAAAAAGGAAAAAAAAGCTCTTGAGGTCATCTGCCAAGGATTCTACCTGAAGGGTAGGTACATCTTGTCACTGTGGCTCTCCGCATCAACCAGTCACCTTTGTGCACTGTCTAGTCCTGGATCTAAAACCTCTTTCAAAGTTTTCAATCATCTGCACAAGATACAACAAGGTGCGGGTGAAGCCCGTGCAAGGGTGAGTATGGAAATATCCAGTAGGGACCCTGAGACCCCCGATGGTCTCCCATAATTCCACAAAGGGAAAACCACAAAGCATGATCTCAATCGCAAAGCACAAAGTAAAATACTCAGATCACACAAGGTATACAAATTAAAGAACATAAATAATTATGATTAGTCATAAAGATAAATCAACTTATTATATTGAGAGGATTTTGATTCTAGACCACCCAAGGTTGCTAGGTGCTGACCCATAGTGGATATCTAGGTGCTGACCCACAGAGGATCAGTAGGTGTTGACCCACGAAGGATCGCTAAGTGCTGAACCATAGAGGGTCGCAAGGTGCTAACCCACAGAGGATCCTTAACTACTGACCCACCGAGGATAACTAAGTTTTGATCCACAATGGATCGCTAATTACTGACCCATATAAGATTGCTAAGTGCTTCATCACGTCACAACCGGCCACTGGATTTCCGCACTTAGCACACTTGATTTTGGGAGGATCCTCTCTTCAAGACATCAGTCGTACCTCAACTTCCATGAAGTCCCAAGAAGTAACCCAAAGAACTGCCATGTAATAAGGGTTCCAAATTAATAGATGACATGCTAATCATATGCCCAGTTAGTAAGTTATAGGCATTTTAGTACTGAGGGCCCAGTTAGATTCAGGATCGATCCAACCCGACCGTACTCCAACTTTCTCCAAACCCCAAGTGGAGTATCTCAAAAGAACCACCTCATACTAAGAATTACATAACCATAGACAGTTTTTTAAATGGACATCTAGTTTAGAAAATATTATAATTTTAAAAAAACTGGGTCAAAAAGGGTTCGGGTCTGGCCCACCCCAGGTGGGCCGACCTGACCCGAACTGACCCAGTCGGGGTGACTTGACCCAACCCAAACTAACTAGGACCGAACCAGTCTTTATAGGACCAATCCGAGTTGCTGGGTCACGGGCTTGGCCCTTTGGGCCACAGGACTGGCCCGACCCACCCGGTTGGGCGCAGCCTGATGGGCCGTGGAATGAGGCTGACCCACTAGCTGGGTGTGGCCCGCTAGCTGGGCGCGGTCCGCCTCCCTAAATGGATGATTCTGTTCGGGATCCTCAAATAGCAGCGCCATGTTGGCGCCACTCCACCTGACCGGTTCGCGTGGACTGGTCAACAAGCAGGACCCATAGGTGTGGGTCCGCTCTCCGTCGCGGCTTAGAGCCGTGATGCCTCCTTTGCGGCACACTGCCACAGCTCGCCACCTGCCATCAATGTGGCCAGAAAAGGCCGACCACCCTTGTTTTCTACTGCGCCTTCGGGCATCGCCATCCTCTCACGACCGGCGAGAGCCAGCCGCTACTGCCGGTCATCTCCACCAGTCGCGAGCACCGCCACACCAGCGGTGATTTTGCAGGCCACCGGTGAAGCTATGAGGGTTAGATTTTGTTCCCGTCTGTGTCTATGGGCTTCCTACGATGCCGCCAACACTGCACTACCCTCGATTTTTCCTTACTACTGTATTTCTTAGTCTCCCATGAATAATGCATCAGACCAAGATTAGAAGAGAGTCCGAGCCTTGTTTGGTTCGGTCCGTGCCCTTTGTATTAACATTGTAATAAGTGAGGGAATTTAATAATAAATAAACTCTTAGTTTAACAAAAAAACCCCACCTTGAACTCATTGGAAGAGGCTGTAGACGAGGAAGAAGGGTCCACGTTCGAAGGATTTCATCAGTGATCGTCAATCTCCAGATCAAATCCTCAATGGATTCATCTAATATTCATTCTTCATTGGTGGAAGACGTTGCCAACACTTCATCAAGAGTCCTCCCGTGGGTTAACAAAACACACGCCAACGATTTGATTAAATAAAAGGAAATATAACCCCCATGTTGGTTTACTAATATGATTTATTAATGAATTCTAATTAATGAACCCATCAAACCACAAGTGTTGTGGTTACAAAAATAGAGGTTCAAGTTATTTAAAAGACCCTCAATTAAAGCTCAACGTTACACTATAGTTCCACCATCCAACGATCAATTGTTGCCGAAAAATAAAATAACTTATTTAGTTATTTTATTATTTTTCCACAAAGTTCAAAAATTAAAATTTTCATCCGACCCTTTCCAGTCGTAGTTAAGCTTCACCTATGCGAATCCCAATGCTACGAATTCAAAAATTCCCTCAGATTTTTAATCCGAGAACCTGTTCAAAAGATACAAAACCCTGCTCGCATTTTTACTAAACATACCTTAAAAAAAGATAAAAATTTTGTTCTGAGCTCTCCGGGCCTTGGAATCACGTGCCTTCAATTTTTTCTGACGCGTAATAATTCCATATAATAAAAAAAATATGGAATTTATGGGTCTTTACACTTTTCCTATCTTCCCTTATCTCAAAATTCTAGAGAGAAAGATCAAGAACGAATCGATCCAAGTTGGGGGGTCACTCCATGATCTTTTAGAATTCATATGAGCATTGTAAGGACATTGATTTGTGATGCTAGAACATTATAATTTATTCAAAATGTTCATGTATCTTTGGCACACATGTGACTAATTTAGAGGGTATTTTTTTGGTTTCTTCAATCTATGGAGATCTAGAGAAGATTGGATATCATTGGGATCATGTGGTTTCACCATGGTACCATTTTGATTTTGTTTTCATACTAAAATTTAGTTTCATGATACTTCTTTACATAAATCAGATATCTACATATTGAATCATGTATCTTTTGTTAGATTCAATGTTAAAAAGTGAAATTTACCCATTTTCATGATTTCACAACATACTCAATTAATTCAATAGTATCAAAGAGATCATGAAGTTATTTAGGTAATAATTTATATAATAGTTTCTATAATTCTAAAATAGGGCTTCAATATAGTTTCAAGGCCATTGGCGATGCATCAAATTGAGTTTAAATGTCCATGCAATGACAATTTGAAGATAAATTTGATTTATGAAATCTAAAAATTTAAATTAACAAGAACACACACACAATATATATATATATATATATATATATGAAGGGGTGTAGAACATAACTAGATGCAGGCATCAGTGTGTCATTGAAGATATCATTAGCGGGTGGGGGGATTGGTTTGAATTGAATTATACAGATAATATTAATATTTTAAGTGGTGCGTGGCATAATTCACATGCATTGATGAAGGAACCCCTTTTTATTGGGTGGGTGGGGTGGCTGGTTGGGTTGTATTAGGAATGATAATGCCCACAAAATGAGTCCACTATCACGTTTTTTTATAAATAAAATAAAATGATTAAATTTTTTTTATATCAAGTGGTGACACCACATAGGGCGCCACCTAGTTCCTTATGTGTGTAGTGTGGGGTGCATGAGCCATGGATGACCCAACAAACATTTAGGTTTCCCAACCCAAGCCTAGACATGGTAGTCAAAATCAAACCTTTCCATCCCAATCGGGCCCAATAAGAACATGATTAACCTTTAGGGAACTATTTCTAGTCTATAATGAATCATATTTTTTTAAAAAAAAAATTAGAAATGTGATTTTAATTTCCTGTAATTTATGAATTTTTTCTAGATTTATGAGAAATTTCAATAATTAATTAAAATTATTTAAATCATATTTTAATGAATTAAAAATTCTATTGAGTTTAATTCTAACATTTTTTAAGAAAAAATTTATTTAATGTCAATTGATCTTAATCTAAGACCGACCCACACATGTTAGAGTATTTATTAATTTAATCTAATTATTTAATTTTAGTTTTAAAATGTAATAATTGATTATCATTTTCATGATCTTCATATTGATACTCCATATTTAAATGTACAAGGGTCCACATGTCCACAATTGACTGATAAAATGTAATTCTTACATCTCAAGTTCCCTTCACCTATGTGTGAGTATACACTATAATGATCAGAGGAGTTAAAAATGATGTGATTTGGGATAAGATCAAACAAGGAAGGAAAAAAGTATATTTCATGGGTATTTAAAAGGCACTATAATACAATTTGGTATTCGACTCATGGTATTCCGATAGGGCTATGGTTGATCCATTATCCACTTCATAGATAAACTAATAGATAACATCTCATGATCATGTCATTATTTATTTATTTTTTTCTTGAATGGTTAATTATATCATTATGGTGATGTTTTATGATAACATAGGATATTTAACATGTATGAAAACATAAAAATTCATTATTGTGTGACAAATGTTGTATTCATGGTTAAAGATGTGAGTGTGATCACATAGTAACAAGCATGATAAATAAAACATGATTTCAGTCTCTATGAAAAATAAAATAAATGGATTTCGTGTAATTTACATTATCAATACATGTTTACTTAATTATGTAAATTCCAAATAATTTCATAAAGTATGTAAAATGATGATATAAAATATATTTATACTTAATATGCAAAAATCACTAAAGTAAATATTAATTCAGATATCACTTCAAATTACTTGATTTAGAATGAAACCATAGATCAAAGTGTTTGGTTTATCCCTTATTTAGAAACCTTCATTTATCAGGAAGTTCTAATGAATGTTTTGGGTTGACTTAACCTATTTTAAATCATGGTTTTATTGCCTTCACAAAACTTGGTATAACTAGGAGACAAGTGTTGAGGAAATTAAAGTCTAGGGTTTTAAGATCGGGAAATCTACTAAATGGTTCAATGAGCTTCATGATAATGAAGTTAGAGAGACCTACCTAATTGAATAACTTTAGGTAATTTATACCAAGCACTTATATGGGATATTATAAGATAAATATTGTAACTTCCTAAGATTTTGGATTTTTTTTCTAAATTAATACATTATATTGATAGATTGTTTCACACACAACACAAAACTAAAATGAGCCATGAAATATTATATGGATATTATTAATAAAATTTAATAATAATAAAATTTCTAGTAATTAAAAATATTTTAATCAATTATAAATTCATAAAAAATAATATTAAGAACACTTAATGTTTTAAAAGGGAATTTTTCAACAAAAATAGTTTTTATTTAATAGATAATTTTATAAAATTTATAATTTTTTTTTAAAATGAACTTTATTTTTTAATTCACCATTTTCAAATTAGTTTAGGGTGATTTTTTGAGCTTGTTCTAAAATAATTTATTTCTAGGTAAATAGTGAAAAAATACGAAGTTTTCTAATATTGTCAGTTTTATGACATTCTCATAATACATGAATGAATTAATTTTCTTAAAACCATTTTTATATAAAAATTTCATATTTAAAAAGTAAAACAAATCATTAAAAAAATACTATGATATATCTAAAAAACTCATGTTTAACATTTTGGATACTTAAGTAATTTTTTAATATAAAAATTGTTTATATTTTATTATATAAAACATTTGTTCAACTTTTAGATATTAAATTTGAAAAAATTAATTTCATATTTTATAAAAACATGTTCATATTATATAATAAGTTCAATTTATTTTTTTATACAGAAAATGATGATTACTAAGATTAAAATCATGGCCATGATAATGGTGAAACAATTATTTTAAAAGAATTATTTTATGAATGTTGTTTAATTTTTTATCTAATAAATTAAATTAATATATTTTATATAATTACTATAGTGACCAAATCCTTTTAAGCCTATTATTACATTATTTCAAGTAGATTTATCCATAAAATAAAAACTAAGGATTGAAAAGTATTGTGTCTTTCGAAGACTAGGTATATAATTGGAAAACATGAAACTAGAATAAAAAATATTTAATTAATATTTGTAATGATATCCTAAATCCCTTTGAGCTTCTAAAAAATTTATAGGATAACTTTGGGAATACATAGAAATAAGGGATGAGGTAAAAGCTCAATAAAAGAATAAACATGAGAATAAAGAATTTCACATGAGTTTGAAGGCATAAAATGAAAACATAAAAGTCATGGATCATGAATAAACATAAGGAAGACTATATTACAACATATAATATGACATGGAAACATATGAAACATGTAGCAACATATTATGTATGACATAAACATGGGTCAATTCTAAGTTATAAGACTATATTACATGATGGAAAAAGTACCATAATGGATTAGGTTTACTCCCTAATCCCATACATGATGTCTCATGGGACTAAAACATTACCCAATACATTGGAGCTATATCTTGGTGCACCCATAATGAAATTTTAATATATTTGTGTCCCATATAAATAATAAAACATAAGGAATAAACATAAGGGTTACCCATAGAAAGAAATGGGTATCATAATCATGTCATATGGAATAACCAAAGGGTGTATAATAATGGTATGCATAAAATAATGGATTTAAATCATTATTGGTCATTCATAAAGGGGAAATAAGAAAATATAAAGAAAAATGATGTCAAATTTAAATGAAAACATGAAAAATAGTGGTTAGGTAACATTAGAAATGTGTCACTTAAGCGCGATTTTAAGGAAAGGAAAAAATAGTATTTAAAATATGGTAAGAGAATAATAATTTACATGATACTATAAGTGAAATAAAAATATATTTGCATGATAAAATGAATTATTTTAGAAAATATGGGTTGATTCAAACATTTTATAGAGTGTACTTTAAAAAGTGTAAGAAATAGAAAAGTTCCCTTACTTATCAAGAGGAACTGAGAAGGGAATATTTTAAAACAAGTATTTATCCATCAAATAAAGATGAATTGAGATATAAAAATGTTTGGAACATATATAATGAATATATGAGAATTATATATGATGAAATAAAAAATAAATTTGGGGTAAATAGATATAAAGCGTACCCCAAAGGAAAAATGGAGGTTCTAAGAGACCCTTACCTTATGTCTGAATGCGTTTTTCACTTTTTCTTAATGTCATGGATAATAAAAATAGACACATTAATTAATTATAAAGCTCTTATAAATTTATTTTATTTAATAAAATATTATTAAGTTAATTTATTTCCATTTAGATGATTTATATGGTTTAATATTTTCATTCTAGGAGTGTTCGTTTTATGGTTTCATGGTCTGTTCACTAGTGTATAATTATGGAAGTTCTTATCGAATGGAAATAAAGCTTTAGAATTGAAATGAAATTGTATTAATTTAACTCAATAATTTTAAATGGTTCCATATATCATTTTTTTTCTAACATGATGATTAATCATTTGATAAAACATTAATGATAAATTTTTAGTTTATTATGGCAGTTTTTTTACCATCATGAGCTTGTTTAGTTTTTTTAATATTATGACTATATATTAGTTCCAGAACATTAAATAAGTTATAATATAACTATTAAAATATTATTAATCTATAATAATAGTTTTTTACCATCCAAAAAGTCAGTAATGAAAAATGAAAACTCATTATCCACGAATATAGTTAATCTCCATAATTCAGACAATGGTTTCTATTCTTTGAATAAGAAGAGATAAGAAAAGGGGTGGATAGAAAATTTTACATTATAAATATAAAATTCAATTATATACATGATACTGGATTTATTATTCCTTTAATGATGAATTAGGTGAGGATAAGCTAGAAGATGAAATGAAATTAAGAGAGATGGTTTAATAAAGTAACGATTGAATATCACCTCCTTGAAGGATCCATTAAGAAACTTGAAATTGTAATTTTTGGTAAGACAAGAACCTATTGAATGTGTCTGGGGAAGTATAGTAGATAATTTTTCAAAGGATGGTTGAGATATAAGGCTCATGGTTTAGAAATTAAGTGAAGGAAGGGTTTTTCTTTTATAATTGAGGTTAAGGGCACATTAGGAATTTCAAAAAATTTTAAAATACAAAAAGACTATTCTAGTGAAAAATTCTTCAAAAGAGACACAAAATTTATATTTAATGACATATTCAACCATATATTATCATATTTGGAGTTATTTATTTTTTTATGATTTTTAAATAATTAAAAAAATATATTATATTTATGAAACATCATTATTGTAAAATTTGATAATATTCATTACTATGAATTTAAAAACATAAAAAAAGATTGAAATTAGAAATAAAATATTTTATTATATCCAATACATGTAATTATAATATAGTTAATTCTTGCATCAGCTTAAATATCTCAAATTATATTTATTTTAACATTTTTAATATCATTCATTTTTTCCATTAATTTAATAATTACATCATCATTGTTGTGTAAGTATTTAATGTAATTATCTATTCCCAAAAAATGAAAAATAAAATTATAAGAATAATTTAAATCATATATATTTACAAATACTATTTGTTATTGAACATATATTTTGTAATACCACATATTAAAAATGTTATACTTATTAAAAACCATAGTGTGACATGTTTGACTTTCTTTTAAATAAAATACTATAAGGGAATTAATGTTAACTAAGTGTCTTAAAAAGGAAAGAAATTCTACCCATGGATTATTATGGTCTAAAATTACTCATCCAATAATATTTAATCAAAATTTTGGGCCATTTAATGGTTCTTATAATTTTAATTAAAATCATTCTTTTGGATTTTTCTTTTATTTTCAATAGAACCACATCAGTGTTTCATAACCATTAAAGGTAATTATTTTATATATATAAAATAAAAATAGTCACTACTATAAAAAAAATTAATTAGTTTTAAGATAGTCATTTATATTTTTTTCATTATTTATATTTACTCATTCCCATGTGAATATAACTTATTTAATTTGTTAATTTGACTTTTCTTGCATTGTGCAATCATTGCAGAAGAATTTGTATAAGAATGATATTATATAAGTCAGAAATTAAAAAATATCAATAAAAATAAAAATTTATGAATTTTATTTAATATTAAAGTCATGAAAGGACTTGTTACCAATAAAATAATATCTACAGGGCCACAAATTTTACCTTTTCAATGCCGTGCAAGCACTACATCATCACTGAAAATGTTTTTTAGATTTATCATGAAATAATTAATATTTTTTATTTTATAAACTATTTTTATGATATATTCATTATATTATCATATTTTAGTCTTTACACAAGTTTAATAAATTTTTATATCATATTTATATTTTAACAGTACCAGAAAAGATACCGTATTTCATAAAAAACATATTTTTTTCTATTCACAAAAAATTATGTTTTTTAGAAAATAATCAAAATTTCACCATATAATAATTTTGGTTTTATTATTTTAAAAACTAATTCCATTTTATAAAATAAATTTTCTAAAAAATTCAGAAATTAATTTTACTTATTTTTCCCATATAAAGCTATAAAAATCACTTTCTGATTAAAACTTATATTTGATGAATAAAATTCCTTTACTAAAAAATAAAGTGTTTATTTACTAATAATTAATTAATATATTTCATAATGTGGTTATTTATATTCATATCCACCAATTCAACAACAAGGTTATAATGGTCATGTTAATATTTTAATTATATATCATGGTTCATTTAAACTCGATGTTTCATGCAACAAAAGATACTGAAGAAATGAAATTATTTAAAGTGAAATATTTCATAGAAAATCAGTGTGTTACATTATTTCCCCTTATAGATTTTACCCTCTAATTTTTTTTACTTACTAATATGGAAAATATGAGGGTACTTCTCCTTCATCTCTTCCTCTGATTCCCATATTACCTCTTCATATTTGTGGTTCCTCTATAGTACCTTAACTAAGTCAGTGGTATTATTGCATATAACTTTATATCTATTTTCCAAGTTCTTCACTGGATACTCCTTATAAAAGTGATCATTTTCTAGCCATATCACCTCTAAATTTAGCACATGTGAGGGATATTTTATGTACTTCCCAAGTATGGATACATGGAATACATTGTGTACTTGAGACATGGTTAGTGGAAGTGCTAGTCAATATGCCATAGCTATAATGAAATCAAGAATATTAAATGGGATGGTGTACCTGATACTTATATTTCCCTTATTCCTTAATATCATGAATATCTTATTTGGATTTATGAATAGTAATACCTTATCTCCTACCTCAAACTCTATGTCTCATTGATGATTGTGTGCATAACTCTTTTGCTGACTTTAGGAAGCCCTACTTTGATAATGAATAGCCTCCACATTTTATTCCATTTATCAGACTACTTTAGGTCCTAACATCTTACATTCAATAACCTTATACCATCATGAATTTGTTTTAACATCTCTTCCCATACAAGTCTTTATATAGAGACAGTTGGATGATTGAGTAGAAACTATTATTTTAAGAGAACTTGACCAATGGAAGATGTTGATCCCATCCTCCTATGAAGTCCATTGACAAATCTCTCATCATGTATTATACTGTCTAGATGTTTTTCTCAAACTATAAATCAAATTGAGGGAGATAATCGTCTATTTAAAATGGAAATTAGTTTGTGGGTGATAAGCTGTACTAAAGTTCATCTCAGTGTTCAGATCATGTTAGAGATTTTTTCAGAATTTGGTTGTAAATATTAGATCTTGATAGGATATAATTGATAATGGCACTCCATGTAGTCTCACCACTTATCTGATGTATATCCGTGTAAGTTTATCGAGTGAGAAGTCCTCTCTAATTGTAATAAATTGAGATGTCTTTGTAAGACAATCCACAACAACCCATACAAAATTATTTCCTATGGATATATTTGGAAGTCCAGTGAAAAATTCCATGGTGATGTTTTCCCATTTCTATGTAGTTATAGGTAATGGTTTAATTATCCCCTTATAACTTTTCTATTCATCCTTAATTTATATACATACATAACACTTTGATGCATATACAGAAATCTCTTTCTTAATATTCTCCCACCTATAATGCTCTCTATGATCTCAATACATCTTTGTGCTCCTTGGGTGGATGGAGAAGGTTGAGCTATGTGTATCATTAACAATATCACTCTTTATCTCAAGATTTTATGGCACACATAGTCAGTAACCAAGTCTTACAAATCCTTCCTCATCAATTTTTAACTTTAAGGACTTCCCATTTCTGATAAATTCTACCTTATTCTAAATTTCCTCTTTATTTATATGAGAATACTTTATCTTATCCATAAGGGATGGATGAGCAATAATTTGAGAAAGGAATGATGATGTTACTTCCATTATGATTCCCCTATCCATCCTTTGTAAGTATAAGGAGATTATATCCTTCTCAATACTCATCATCAATAAAGTTTTCGGATCCTTTCAACTTAGAGAATCTTCTGCTTTATTTGATTTAGCAAGATGGAAGTGGATTGAATAGTCACAATTCTTAATGATATCTAAACATATTCATTGGTTAATATTAATATCCTTCTACATGAATACATATTTTAGGATCCTATGATTAGTATATATCTCTCACTTATCCCCATATAGATAATGTTTCCAGAGTTTTAATGTGAAGATCACTATTGCTGACTTTAGATCATGTGCGGGATAATATTTATCATGAACTTTCTACTATCTTGATACACAAGCTATCACTTTTTCATTTTTAATCAGAACACAACCTATGACCTCATTTGATGCATCATTGTATAGCACAAATATTTCTCCACTTGTGGGTAGTATAAGTACTGGTTCAGTGATAAGAATTTTTTTCAACACATTGGAGTAGTAATTACATTCACTAGTCCAAAAAAGCATTCTTTATTTTAGGTCATCTTGGTTAGTGGGTTTTATAACCATGAGAATTTCCTCAAAACTAATCTATAACACCCATATAGACTAAGGAAACCATGGATCTATATTACAGATGTTGTTATGGGCCACTCCTCAGTTAATGACACTTCTTCCCTCTAGAACTCACATTAACTTTTCTATTCATATAGTTTCTCGCTTTGTAATTTCTTTATTATAGTATTAATATTCTACTCATTCTTCTCCTTTATCTTGGAGTATACTAGAATATAATTTATAAATACTACCAAAAATTTTTCTATGTAATTTCTAAAGACTATATTCATTAAGTTCATGAATATTTATGGAGAATTAGTGAGTCCAAATGGAATCACTATGAACTCAAAGTAACCACACCTTGTTTGAAAAGAAGTCTTGGGAATATCTTCCTTCTTCTCCTTTACTTGGGGATATCCCATTATAAGGTCCACCTTTGAGAAATACTTGGCCCCATATAGTTGATAGAGTAAATCATATATCCATGGAAGTGGATACTTATTCTATATCTTGATTTTTTTCTCTCACAATAATCAATTCATTGGCACATTTATCCTTCCCAATTCATGATGAAGATAACCAACACACCCCATGGGAAGCACTCAGGTGTACGGAACCCTTTCCTAGACTCTCTGGTAACTTCTTCTTCATTTATTCCAACTCAATGGTGACTATTATACATGGTGTCTTTGATATGGGTAGAGATCTAGGTATAAGTTTAACTGATAACTCAACCTCTCCATTCGGAGTAAGACCATGTAATTCTCTAGGGAACACATTAGTGTTGTCCCTCACAATGGGAATTTCTTCAATCACAATCATCTCCTTTTTATCATTAATTTGAGCAAGATATTCTTTCTCATAAGGTAATAATATCCACACTTGAGTTGATGATTCTGAATAAGATTCATCCTTCTCTTTAAACTTATACATAACTGGAGGTTGCCTTGGGATGTGAAGATTGATCTACCTATCCCTAATGTTGATGTGGATTTGTATAAATATATCAAATACATTCCCAATATAGCATCAAACTCCACCAAAGGAAGTATAATGATATTTGACCAGGAGGTTTAGTTAAAAAACATTGACCATGGAGGATTTATATACTTTAGATGCAATAATTCTCCATTTTTTATTCTCATAGATAAATTAACTTATATATTTTGATGTGGTGTTTGAATAGTGATACTAAACATTCAAGACATGAAATAATTTATATAACCATAATCAAATAGTACATTCATAATTATTGAATGAATAACTAGTATACCTATTACTACATCATTCTCAGGCTATAACTCACTAGTAGTGATAGTATACTCTCCTCCTTACTTCCATGGAGGTTTTTTTCATTGATTATATTTGAAAACCCTTGGATTTGGGTATTATCTCACATAATTTTTATGTTCATTTTAGTTTAAACACTTTAATATAGGATGAGTGTTTATTTGAAGCTTCATTTCTTCTTCCATATTAATGGGATTCTTCATATCCCTTCAATAATGATTAGATTGATTCCCCTCTCTTCCAAATTTAAATCATCTCATGATTCCCTTTAGATAGTTCCTGAGATGCTTCTTCCCACAATTTTACCATGTGGGATGATGGGTTTTATTTATTCCATGGAATTTATCTATTGATCCCCCCATATCAATTTCCATATTTCTCTTTTTATCTTCAAACCCATGAGACCAATGAGAGTCTCAAATTTACATCTCAACCTTAAGAGAAAAATGAACAATCTCCTCATAGCTGTCAAATTCTCAACTAACAATTTTTTTGTATACACAGAATCAATCCACTAAAGAATTGATCCACCTTACTTTTATTCTGCATGAAAATTCTATTGGTATATCATGCAATCCTTGTGAAGTTTTATTTATATGCCCGGATAATCTCATATTCTTTCTGCTTTAGTCTGAGAAACTACCCTTCCATATTAAGATGGAGAATTAATGGAAAATATTTATTTAAAAATATTTTCTTTAATAATTCCCAATAAATAGAATTAATTTCAAATTTAGAATTAGTGTTCCTGATCACTTTACAACACTGATCATATTTCCTATCAAAATAATAGACTACTAACACAAATTTATCTTCTTCTGAGCATTGGAGGATACAAAATATCTTCTTAATAGAGTTAATAAATTATTCCACAATGAGGGGATAAGAAGATGCACTAATTATAGGATGAAATTTTAACATAAATTATTCAACCAAAAATTAATCTTTCTTAGGAGAAGTAGGGTTTTCCAGATAATTAAAATTATTATTCATATCTTTATCCAGTTGAGCCAGTACTTTCATGAAGTTTTGAGCTCTCATTCCCATCAAGATTGGAATTTCATTAGGAAAATAATCAAATTTTATATAACATTGGTTTTTTAATAAATATCTAATGAGAATATAAAAAGAAAAATATAAACATATATGGATAAACTTATAAATGAAAATAATATCCAAACTTGAGATTCTATATGTTTCAATATAGGTTATCCATAGTGTTATAATTATCTATAGGTTTCTTAATAAATTTTTATGTTCCTCATCCCCAAAAAATAACTAGAATGTTCTCTAATAGTAACTATAGAGACTCAAAACTTTTACACATATTATTACATTATTTTTAGCATATTTATCCATAAAATACAAACCAAGGATAAAAAAGTCTAGTGTCTTTGGAATACTAGGTTAATAATTATAAAACAAGAAACTAAAATAAATAATATCTTATTAATATTCAAAATTATCTCCTAACTCCCTTTGGGATCCAAAAACAACATAGTAAACTTGGGGAATACATAGACAAAAGGGATAAGCTAAAAATATTAGTAAGGGAATAAATATGGGAATAAATCATAACACATGAGTTAGAAGGAAAAACATGATAACATAAAAGGCATTAATAATGAATAAACATAAGTAAACAATTAATTTAGAACATGGTATCAAATGATTATGGAAATATAGTAAATTGAAATTAACATATAACATGACATAAACATGATCCACGACCAAATTCCAAGACTATATCACAAGGTGGACAAAGTACCATAATGGATCAGGTTTACTCCATAATCCCATACATGAAATAGCATGAAAATAAAACATTACCCAATGCATTAGAGTACTATTTGGGAACACCCATCAAAACTAGTTCATGCATATGTGTTTCACATAAAGAACCAAACATAAGGGTTACCCATGGAATGAAATGGGTATCATAATCATGTCACATGGAATAACCAAAGGGAATATAATAATGGTATCCATGAAAGAGGGGATTTAAATCATTCTTGATAATTCATAAATGAAAAATAATAATATATCAATAATAATTATGTCTAACTAAAAGGAAACATGGAAAAGAGTGGTTAGGCAACATTAAAAATGTGCCACTTATGTGCGGTTTTAGGTAAAGGAATAAAGAGTCTTTAAAATATTATGAGAGAATAATAATTTCCATGAAACCATAAGTGAAATAAAAATGTATTTTCATGATAAAATGGGTGATTTTATAAAACATTCAGGGCTTAAAACATTTTATGGAGTTTACTTCAAAAGGGGTAAGAAACAAAAAGGTTCCATTGATTATCTAGAGGAATTGAGAAGGGGATATTTTAAAACATCCATTTACCCATAAAAGAAAGATGAATTAAGCTATATAAACATGTTTGGAACATATAAACAAAATTTAGAAGAATTAATTAAGAATAAATAAAAAATAAATTGAGGTAAAGAGAGAAAAATAATAACCTGAAGGAAAAAATGGACGTTCAGAGAGATATCTTATCTTATGTTTGAATGCATTCAACACATGAAAATAATGTCCTGAATAATCAAATTATATTAATTAATTAAGAAAATAAAAACCTCTTACAATTTTTTTTAAGTTTATTAAGTTCATTTATAACCATTGTGATGAGTTATAATGTTCAATTTTGTCGTTCCAGGAGTGTTTGTTTACGGTTTTATAGACGTTTCACTTGTGTATAATTATGGAAGTTCATGTAGAATAGAAATAAAACTATATAACTAAAATAAAATGGTATTAATTTACTTATAAAATATTAAATGGTTCCATATATCACTTTTTTTCTTACATGAGGATGATACATTTGATAAAACATTAATGATAATGTTTTAGTTTATTTTGGCGTTTTTTCTGACTATCAAGAACTTGTGTAGTTTTATTTTATATTATGACTATATATTAGTTATAGAACATGAAATAAGTTATAATATATACATTAAAATATTATTTGACCATAATAATAGTTCTATTACCAGACATGAAGGTGGTAATGAAAAATTAAAACTCATTATTCATAGAGACGGTTAATCACCATAATTTGGACAAAGGTTTCATTTCTTTGAATAAGAGGGGATGAGAAAAGGGGTGGATATAAAATGTACCATTAGGAATATAAAATTTTAGTATATAAAATGATACTATATTTATTATGAATTTATGGATGAATGAGGTGAGAATAAGGTAGAAGAAGAAAAGAAATTAAGAGAGGTGGTATAAGAAAGTTACCTCTTGAATATCACCTCCTTGAAGGATCCCTTAATGAACTTGAAATTGGTGATTTTCTATAAAAAACCACTATAATATTTATATGTAATTGGAGAAGATAATTTTTTAGATTATGGTCTATCTGTAAGGCTCATAGTTGTAAAATGAAGTGAAGTAAGTGGCACCCATTTATAATTAAGGTGAGGGGAACTTTAAAAATTTCTCAAAATACTAAAATATAAAAAGAATATTATAGAGAAAAATGATTAAAAATGGATTATAATGTATATGAAATGGAATTTTAGACCATATATTATCCCCTTTGGACTTATTTAATATTTTTATAATTTTTAAATAAGTTAATAAAATATTATATTCATGAAATATCATTATCATCAAATTTGATACTATTCATTACTACGACTTCAAAAACATAAAAAAGTGTAAAATTTGAAACAAATATTTTATTATATATTAGACATATAATTTTAATAAATATAATTCATGGATACACTAAATTATCTAAAATTATATTTATTTTAATATTTTTAATATCATTTATTTTATTTTTCCATTAATTTAATAATTACAACATCATTATTGTGTAAGAATTTTAGGTAATTACTTCTCACCTAAAATTTAAAAATAAATTTTCATGAAGAAAATAGATAATTTATATTTAAAAACAATATTTATTGTTGAAAATTTATTATTTAATACCACATATTAAAAATGTTATACTTATCCGAAACAATAGTGTGAGAAGTTTGGATTTCTTTTAAATAAAATACTATAACGGATTTAATGTCAACTAAAGAGATCCAAAAGGTCTTCAATTTTACCCATGGATGATTATGGTAGAAAAATACCCATAAAAAAAATACTTATTCAATTTTTTAGGTCATTTAATGGTTCCTATTAACATAATTAAAATCATTTAAATGACTTTTCTTCTGCTTGCACTAGCAGTGTGTCAGTGTTGCGTAAACATTAAAGGCAATTATTTCACATATAAAAATTAAAAGTAAATTAATAACATAAAAATAAATTAATAATGATAAATATAGTCATTTATATTCATTATATATGTATATTTACTCATTTACATGTTAATAAAACTTATTTATTTTATTAATTTGAACTTTTTAGCCCTACAAAAGCATTGCACAAGCATTTGGATAACATTCCTATCATCTAAGTAAAAAATTCCAAAATATAATTAAAAATATAATTTATAAATTTTATTTAATGATAAATTCATTAAAATAATTTTTAACTCTAAATTAATATCTATAAGGTACTAAATTTTACTTTTTCAATGTTGCGTAGGCACTGTGTCATCACTGAAAATGATTTATAAATATAACATGAAATAATTTATAATTTATATGTTTTGAAATATTTTTGTATGATATTTTCATTATATTATCATACATGATTCATTAAATAATTTTAATAAATTTTTATATCATTTCATTGTTTTTATGATATCACAAAAGATATCAAATTTTATAAAAAACACAATTTTTACTATTCACCTAAAATTTAACTTCTTCAGAAAATTCTCAAAATTTCACCATAGAATAATTTTGGTATTATTATTTCAAAAATGAAATTCAATTCATAAAATAAATTTTCTATAATTTTCAAAAATTAATAATTCTTATTTTCCTATAGAAAGAAATAAAAATCACTTTTTGACTAAACCAGATATTTGAAGAATAAAATGACATTACTAAAAAATTAAGTGTTTATTTCCTAAGAATTAATAAATATATTTCATAATATGTTTATGAATATCCATACCCACCAATTAATTGGCTAATTTATAATGGTTGGGTTAATATTTTAATAGTTTGTTGTTGTTCGTTTAAACTCGGTGTTGAATTCAACATAAGCTACCAAATAAATCAAATTATATAAAGAGAAATATTTCATAAAAACTCAGTGTATTACAATTAATTTGATATTATTATTATGCATATATAAAAATATATTATCACTCATTTAATTTTTAATTAATATTTCATAATACTGAGAACACATAATGGTGGAAACAATATTTTTGTATAAAACAAGTTTCCCATATATTAAATGTTTTAATTTAAAAGTTAATTTTCTCATATTTATAAATTTTATTAAATTATATGGAGATAAAATTTATTTTTATAACATAAAAATTTATAATAGGTTTTAAATTATATATTTAATGAAATATAAATTACTTGGATAAAAAATAGTTACCAAGGTAAAAACCAAAATGGTAAAATGTAAAACAATAATGGTAAAATACATGAAAAATGTTCCAAAAATTTATGAAAATAAATAATATAGGATTTATCGACCTTATATCACCCCAAAATTCATTATTTACCACTTTTGAACCATTTAACCTTGAATAGTATCATGCCATAATTTAAAAAGTAATGGGTTTTTACAAAAGTTCCATTTTATTCACTTATAAAAGAAGATAACTTCCACCACATTTATCTACCATTTAAAAAGATTTATCTTAAATAGAACTCTAACCTAATATCTATTTAACTTTCTATACATATTCTATAAAACTTGGTCTTTCTAAAATACCGACCTAAGGGTCCTTAAGGTGCTACCCAAGGGAGAAATTCCAAAGGAAGTGGGAATGTTCTCAACTCAGATCTATTAATTATTTTATTCTTATAACCCTTAAATATATTCTATCCATGAATGTATGATAAAATCTATATCAATAATATATTTAAATGTTATTATATTTCATTACCCGACCCCCTAGGGCTCACAAAGATGACAGTAAGCTAAGTGTGACAACCCTAAGCCCACCTCTAATAGGCCAGGCTGCTAGCATCAAGCATCAAGTTGGCATAACACACACACGAGAGGCTTTAACCTAAGGAACCTATACAAATGAACACATATAAAAATACCAAAACAATGCTTAATTTAAATAAAAAAAATTCAAAACAAATGAATACATCTAAATCCACAATCAGAGTATGGAAATAATACTGAAATAAATAAGGGTTAATAAAATCCCACCAAAACAGAAAGAATTCCAACCTATTAAAATGAGAATACTACAGTCAAATGTGAATCATTTTACGAATCATGAACTATCTATCCAAATATAAGACCTGTCAGTTCTTTGTCTACCAATAACCCCATTGAATAACCGGTCATCTGAAAATTACATGACATGTACGAGAAGATCCCATGCGAGGGTATTTATAACAATACCTAGTTAGACACCCCAAAATTAATAAGCATAAAGAAACAGGATATTAGTTAGCTCATTAAATGGATATGTCAATTAAAATATTATACTGAGAAGAAATCATCCAGATATATTCATAATAGACATTAAGAATCAAGGTAAGGTAAAAACCATATTTCCAGCCTAAGATCCTAATCAAGAGTTCATAAAAACACTTGATTAGGAGAACTGAATCCACAATTCTAACAACACTGATGGTGTACATGTGATATTTCATGCTCATTGGGTCCCACCATGAATAATTACATACTAGAAGTCCAAATAGATCGATACATAGATGGATAATCACACCCAGGGCCATGTGATATATTGACAACCCAATCTGGATTAACCCTCTATGTTGGGGATCAATGCCCATGTATATGGTCATAATAATTCATGGAATCCCAATTAGGGTATAAGATGATATAAGATCCTACACAGGACCATGTGGGGACACTAAGAACTCTATTCGATACAAACCCCTTAGAATGGATGACAATCATATGTTTAGGATGTAATACCACAATTTACCTTCATAGGGATGGACCGAGGGAATTCACCCTAATGAAACTAGGCTATACAAAAGATAATAGGGGCCTCAAACCTACCTATAGGAAGTACACAATGTGTATAATGGGTACATGTCATTTCTTTCCTCTCAAGGTCTTTCTATGTCTTACTATCTCACATGGTATATTCCTCTAAGTACCCAATCTTTACCATGGGTCTAAATGGTGTGTAGAGGTTTTCTATCTTATTCCCATGTACAAATAATCACGATAATGTACTTCGGGCCATCTTTATGTACCATGCCGTGTCTGAGTACATGGATCAACCCTTGTACTATGTCTTTGCCTGTGTAATTGTCTTATCCTGTGCACCCTATCCATGCCGATTTACCTGAGGGTATATGAAAAGTAAATGGGTCAGGTCACATGGTGTGTGAAATGTGTCACATGGTGGGTTATCCTTTATTCTCCATAGAAACCCTAGAACTGTTTCCAACAGACCACACAATGTGTATCTCCAGATTATGTGTCATGTAATGCGGGATTTTATATAAACCCTAGACCATAATGTGATTTCCGATTATTCCACTTATGTCCATGATTTTCATTTCCAACCTCACTAATATTCATAAATATATGGTTATTGATACCTATTGTCTCTAGAATCTAGATTCTAGACATTCAGTCCACTTGGGAAATGGTCTTGTATCATCACATCATTACCACAACATCCAACCATGTATGAATGTCTCTAATATGGCCTCAATATATTGTCATCACTATCATAGATCGATCCCATCATTTAAAATCTCAATACTGATCCACAATATGAATCCGTTTCACTAAATAATGGGTTCACGATGATTGATTACTAGGTATTTGTCGAACCACCAACCAAACCAAATATTAGTGATGAAATAATAGAGAATAGTTAGAGAAATGAATAAAAAACACATGATAACTGAACCTTTTCCACTATTTGGATAATCCTTGATTTTCTAGTATTAGAAAACATAATTAATAAACCATTAATAAAATATAAAATAATTTCCTAAATCTCATAAATGAAACCACACCAGCAACATTATTGATACATCAATCAATTTTTTGGTTGATTTGATTTCGGATTATCATGGGATAATAAACTGGGAAAAAACACATATAAAATAACACCATACATCAGGTTTGGATCTATTTTAAATGAATAAAAAATTTCCATCATTATTGTTGGTGAGATCCACAAGCTTTGTTATCATTGGTGATCATAGCAGTACTTTGATTGATGATTCAAGATCCCGTTATCACCAATACTCCTCCAAGATATCCTATCAATTCTTAGGGTTATGCAGCTAACCCTATGAATTGTATATATAATGGTTTAAATAGGAGAGGTTTAGGTCACTATTTTAACAATAAAAAAATAAATTTAATTAATTAATTAATTAATTTTATTATTTTCACCTGTGATAAATCTTTACCCTAACACCCAATGATGAAGAAGGTTATATAGAATTTAGGTCAATAAACGAGTTTCATACTCAATGGTGGTATTTTATTTCTGACCAAAGAATCCATTTGGAAGTTTTTTCACTTTTTCAAGAAAACCATGCGTGATTGATATTAATATATTTAATATTTTTAAAATATAAATTCTGGGTTCACTGGGACTTGTAATTTCATGCTTTCTTATTGTTTGGATTTGAAAATTTTATTAGATATATTACAAATATTTATTTGAAAAGAGTTGTTATATTCTCCCCACCTTAGGTCTTTTCATCATGAAAAGAAAAAAAACTACTCAAAAAGTTCTGGGTACTGAGCTTGCATTCGGGTCTCCAAATCCTAGGTGTTATCCTAAAGATGTTACCATTGGACACACACTAAGGGAATCACTTACCCAAGGAGGATCACATATTTATGATTCTCAATCAGAATTGAGTACTACACAAAGGTACATCCATCATCAATGTCTAGCTCACCCCTGTAGATAACACCTGATAGATCATGCACATAACTTACCAGCTGCGACATGTAAAAGACATCATGTACCCAGTCTAACTATGGTGGAAGAGACAATCGGTATGCCACCTCACTGACTATCCATAGTATCTAGAAAGGTGCAATGAATATTAGAGATATATTTCCACCCCATTTAAATTTCTAAAATCAATTTTGCAGTGAGACATTTAGGAACACATGGTCTCCCTCATCGAACTCCAAAGGCATCCATATTTGGTTCGTATAGGAATTATAATGACTTTGTGTGATCATAATCCACTCTTGTATAATCTAAAAATTTTATATCATAACTTGTACGAACTCTGAACCCATGTGTACTGACTCACTTGGATCATTCCAATATAGTGTTTACCTATAGGGCTGCCCATACAAATCCTCAAATGGTGTTTTATCAATAGAAAAATTATAGCTACTATTTTATGAAAACTCCACCAATGGTAAATGATCCTCCAAACATTGACCAAAGTACAACATGAAATCATGGAACATGTCCTTCATAGCCTAAATGGACCACTTAGTATTGCCATTTGTATGGGGTATAATTCTATTCTCAAAAACAACTAAGTCCCAAAGTCCTCTGGAAATCCTTTGCATAACCATGATGAGAAAAGAGAATCATGGTCTAAAACAATCATCAAGGGAACTCCATGGAACCAGACTATATCCTGCATGTAAATTCATCCCAATATCTTTACTGAACATTGATCTCAGATAGCTAGGAAGTGGGGTGACTTGGTGAGTTAGTCTATGATCAACTAGATGGCCTCATTTACTCTAGAAATAAGTGTAATCCTCATCACAAATTACATTGATATACCACACACTTCAATTATAGAACCTATAGAGGTTTAACTAAACTGTTAAAACATGGTGCTCAACCTTCACCTACCGACAGGTAAGGAATAAAAAGACAAGATCTATTACACCATTCTTTATACCTAGCCACCAAAATTAACATAGAAGGTCCCGATACATCTTTGTGACACCTAGATATACCACAAATGGGGATGTATTAAACTACATTATAACCTCCTCCTATAATGTCACTTGTACCATCACTCATTCTATGAAAAGGATAACATTCTCCCAACCTTTCAAAAATCCATCAAGAGAACGTCTAGTGGATATTTGAGTATAAAAGGTCATGAAATTGGTATCTACATGATGATCCTGCCTAACACTCTATAAAAGTTGTGGGGTTATAAACATTGACTATAGATATGATGCACCATCCTTATCCACTAAGGACAACTGCAAAAAGGCTAACTGATTTGTTTCCTTACCCAACAACTATGAGAAATATATCCTACTAAGATTATATTCTACCCAATTACCATTCCTAGGAGTATAGACTATCTCAAATTCATAATAATGGAGAAAATATACCCATAAACTTTTTCTTAAGTTAAGATCCTTCTAAAATAAAATATAATTGATAATACTACGGTCATATTATATGATAAACCACTCACCCATAAGATAGTTTCACCAAAATTTTAAGGATAATACTACCACTTTTAACTCTAGAAAATGTTTCATGTAGTTATTCCTATGAAATCTAAACTATATAGACCCATAGGAAATCAAAAAATTTCTCTACATAAAAACAAAACCACGTTCAGTTCTCGAGGCATCACATAACACTACGTACTCGACAATCTCCTCTAGTAACCTCAAGATGGGGGCTCTCATAAATATATAATATAACTCCTAAAAATCATAATTGAACCTTTTTATCCATCCAAAAGGTTTCTCTTCATAGTTCAAAGTAGTCAAATGTGCCGATATCCTTGAGAAATCTAGCATGAATATCCTATAGTATTTTACCAACCCAAGGAATCTCTACACATCCATTACACTATTGGGTGGATACCAGGGTAACACTACCTCAACATTCACCAGGTCCACTGCTACACTATCCACTCATATGACAAGTATCAGGAAGTTGAACTCCAGAATCTAAAACTGAAACTTCAAGAGATTCCCATAATTCCCATTCTCTTAGAGTGTGTCTAGGACCATCCTTAAGTTTCTCACAATATCCTTCTCAGACATTGAGTACACTATGATGTCATCAATGAAGACCACTAAAAACTAGTCTAATAAAGGATGAAATATATGGTTTATGAGTCCCATGAACACCAATGGAGACTTTTTCATGTATAAGTCCATAAAAAAGTACTCATAATGACCGTAGCAGCATCAAAATTTCGTATTTGGTATATCCTCATCCCATACTCACATCCAGTGATAACCTAGTATGAGGTTAATCTTCAAGAACAATCAACCCCTATTATATAATTGAAGAGGTCACCAATCCTCAATAGTGGATACATATTCTTCGTAGTATCTTAGTGAAAGCATGAACAATGCACACAAAACCTTAGGATCCCATCCGCCTACTTGGAAAATAACACTCAGCATACACTGAGGAAAACACTAGGTCTCACAAATCCCTTCCTCTAAAAGTCCTCTAACTATACCCTCATCTCTCAAAGATCTGCAAGATCCATCCAATGTGCTGACATAGATATCATAACAGTCCACAGGTGAAATTAAATGTAGAAGTATATCTCTCAATGGAGAGAAAAGACTAAAACATCCTCAAGAAAGACATAATCATACTCATCCACCACTATAAAAAACTAGTATCCCATATAATTCACCGCTACAAGATTTGTTATTGATATTTGGTTAATAATTGGTTGCACTAACCTATTTATGAGTCTATAATACTTGTTATAGGTCTCATTATCACCTATAATGGAAAACCTAGATCCTTCTCTATAGACCACATCCTCTTTATAAAGTAGCCTATTTGGAAATGAACTTTGTGTAGATAGTCCATTCCTAAGACGAGGTCATAAGGCCTCATCTATGCTAAAATAATACCCTATAATAAAATATCTCCTCGCATCATCATATCACACTATCAACAGAAGTGTGTGATTACAGATTCAACTCCGATAAGAGTCTCCAATCATTGAGGTCGATCCAAGGGATCAACTAAGATCTCTTAGTATCATAATAGGGATGTAGTAAGAAAGTAGTGGCTCATTACTATGTTTATAAAAAATATATATAAGGTAGAAAATAAATATATTATACCTCTAATCATCCATGGAGCCTCTGGGTCATAGCCCTCCACTACTCGGAGATTCCCTCACCCCTATCCCTAATCTTCTTGATCCTGGAAGAGAGCACTCTGGGGTGGTTGTGGCAACAAGTCAAAACATCTGCCACCTCCAACCACTCTTCCTTCTCCTCTGCAATAATCTACACCCTATGTTCCCCCCTAATATTGTTTTATCTTTTACCTAGGTGACCCATCCACTTTATCCCTATCATTTGTATAGCGGGTCATAAAATCTCACTCAAGATTTACCTATCCATCACAAAAGTAGAAATGCCTCACCCTAGGTTGAATGGAACTATCCCAAGAACTATATACCATAGAATCAATGTCCTAATATTTACTCTTGAAACATATCTCACATTCAGATCACTATATTTTCCATTGGATACCTACTACTAAAGACTCAAATCTTGTGTTCCCACAAATGGAACCCATTATCAGTGTTTGATCAACCATAAATATCTCTATTAAAAATGCATGGAACAAAACCCCCATAATAGGTATGAATTCATAGAGGAATCACACTAGGAAAAATGTATCTTCATAAGCCTCACTCAAAGGTCTGTTCCCAGAAGAACTAATCACATAACATATCCATTGAGTATCGTGAGAGGTTGGTAAGCCTCAATGAATACTTATCCACTAGAATGCTTACCTAATGAAGCTATAAAAGGTCTTGGATACACACAACCTATAATATAGCTTGAAAAAAATCCTCTCTAAAAATGTTCTCAAACTCTATCCATGAAAGAGTAACCTCATTGTATGATAGAGCCACTAGGATTCACCATCACCCTATAGAGTCATGAATCAGGCTCATTGCCAGGACCCCCATTTGGTCTATAGGTGTCTTAACATAGTGAAATACTTGCATAACTACCTTGATCCAATCCTTAGCTACTTAGGGGATCGGATCACCCCAAAACATAAGAGACACTAATGTTAAAACTCATGATGCACACTCAAATTGTACACCGAATCCACTGGTAATGCTGGTACCATCTTCTAATAGATGGTTGAAGGTAAGGACGATAAAACACATAGAGGTACTGCCTCTTAAGTTGGTCTTGGTATTAAATTATCATTATTAAGGGTATCATATTATTTATCCTACTAGTGAATCTTAATAGAAATCATTGTGGAGGAATCCTGAAATAGAAAATATATACCACAATAAATGATTATATATAGAGAGATGACTTAGTAATGACATAAAAACCACAACCCATTCCTATAATATGCATGTACCAATGTTTTACCTTTAACCAATGACTATATGTACACAGTCAATAAGTAGGTAATTAGAGTCTTGGTGAATGGATACATCGACCACTAGACTAACATTTTAATCCTTGGATTGTAATATGAACTCAAATCACGTAACCATTTTTTGATAAAACCCAAACCAATATCATAGATCAACAAAAATCCAAACTTTGATCCTAATATGGAACCACTCTAAGACCACTATGTCATGATCCAAACCACTAGTTCCCACCTATATGGTGGTAATCTGAGTGTAACAACTGCAATCTCACCTCCAAAAGGCCAGGGGATGGTATCAAACACCAAGTAGGCATAACACACACATGGGGGGACTTATCCTAAGGTACCTATTAACACACACACATCTCGAAGTACCCAAACAATGATTAAAGGTAAATACAATTGATACCAAATTCATGTATAAATATAAATCCATAATCAAAGTATGAAAATAATGCTAAAAAAATAAGGGCCAAATACAATCCCACCAAAACTATAATGAAGTACAACCTACTAAAATTTGGGGGCTTTAGTAAAGTAGGAATCCTATTATAAACCACAGACTGTCTAGCATGACCTAATTTTTGTTAGTTCGTGGTCCACCAATAATCCCACTAAATGGATAGTCATCTCTATATACACAACATTTATAGGAAGAGCCTACGAAGGGGTGAGTATAATAATACGTAGTAGGAAACCATGAAATCACCAAGAATAAAGTAACAAGATAGTTATCATCTTATCATAGGGATATGCCAATCATAATATAAGACAAACAAAAAATCATCAAGATATACTAATAATAGACACTAAGTCTCAAGGTATGGTCTTAACCATATTTCCAACTGAATATCATACTTGAGAGTTTGTAGAAATACTATCCTGAGAGAAATAACTCCAAAAATCTAATAACACAAAGGTAATCTAACCAAGATACTCTACTCATTAGGTCTCCCTATGAATAAGTATGTACTGTATGTCTGAAGAGATCAATACATAGATAGGGGATCACACCTTGGGACATGAGGTATATCAAAAAAACTAATCATGATTAACCCTATAAGTAGGGTATTGATTTCAATGTTTTTTGATCAAACTAATTCTTAGAACCCCACTTAGGGTAGAAGTCGATATAGGATCCTACCTAAGGCCATGGGTAGACACGCAAACTCTATCTGAGAAAAATCCTTTAGAGGGGATCACAATACTAAATTCAGTATGTAATTACACAATGTACCCTCATTGGGATAGACCGAGGGAACACACCTTAAGAAAATTTGTCCATATGAAAGAGAAAAGGGGTCTTAAACCTCCCTAGAGGAAGCACATGGTGCTCACTAGGGGGTACACAACGTGTCTTGCCTCTTGAGGTCTATCAATGTCTTATTGTCTCACAAAAAATGTTTCTATATGTACACTATGAGTCACATGGGAGTAAAAAACATGTATAAGTATTATATCTCATTACCATGTACACTTGTTTGTGCCCATGTACTTCTATCCATGCTCATGTACCAGGCTATGTTTGAGTACACAGTTCAACCCTTGTACTCCAACCATGTCTTTGTATAGGGTTTGGCCCATGTACTCGGTTCATACCCATGTACCCAAAGGTATATGATGATTTATTGGGTTAGTTAACATGGAATTTTAGATTTTTCACATGGTTTGTGATCATTTGTTTTCTGTGGAAACCCTAACAAGCAACTATGGACCTACATGACATGTATCTTTAGACTACGCACTGTGTAATATGATATTTTTCCAAACTCGAGGGTCTTCACATGATTTATGACTCTACCACTTTTTCTCTCAATTTACACTATCAATCTCACCCATATTAATGTATCTAAGGTCTTTGAGCCTTTCATTCACTTGTTCCTATATTCTAGCTATCTAGTATACTCGAGAAATAGTCTGGTAGCATCACACCATCACCTTGATTCCCAACCATGCACAAACATCATTGATCCCATCCCGATCCATCATTGACACTGCCATAGATAAATACCATCACAAAATCTTTAAGTTGATCCATGGAATCAATATATTTCATTTATTAATGAGTTCCCAACAATTGATTACTAGGTATTTATCTTATTATCGACCAAACTGAATATAAACAATGAATGCATGGAGAATAGTGGGAGAAATGAACAAAACATATAGGTGAGGAAAGAAACTAATCCATTATTCATATTATTCTTAATATATTTTGGTTATAATTATGAATTAATAAACTTGTGATAAAGCAAATAATAATTTCCCAAATACTTGAAATAAACCCGCACCTGCAACACGATTGATCCAAAAATCAATATGTTGGTTGATTTGATTTGCGTTCATTATGGGATAATCAATGGTGAAGAAATACACATAAACTAACATCCTACATAAGGTATTCATCAATCATTAATGAATAAAAAATTTACATCTCCATTGTTTTTGAGATTCAAAAGCTGTGTTATCATTGGAGATCCTTGCAGTATTGTAATCAATGACGCACAATCCCGTTGTCACCAATGCTCATCCAAGATATCCTATCAATTATTAGGTTATGTGACTAACACTAAGAAATTATATAATTAGGCTTAAATAGAACAGTGTTAGGTCACTGCATCAATAATAAAATAATAAATAAAATTAATTAATCAATTAATTTAATTTATTGTTTCTTTTACGAAAATGATTTACCTAAATTACTAGCATTGACAAAGGTTATTTCATCCCTATGGAAAAAATATATTTTACAATAATAATTATTCTTATATTTCTAATGTGTGACCCTATTTAGGCATTATTACACTTTTTTAGGAAAATGGTGTGCCCATGTTATTAATATATTTAATATTTTTAAAATATCAATTTCGGGCTCACTTGGACCCAGAATATCAAGTCATCTCAAAAACTAGATCCAAAAATAATACTATATACATTCCATGTAATTACATGGAAAATAATAGTGACATTACATTATAATAATGAAATATTTATTTTCTTCCTCCCTTCAAAAGCATTCAAAAAATGGAAGATGTCATCTTGCGTACATGCAGACTACCACCTCAATGAACAACATGTTCTATTTTTACATTACTAACTAACATTATTGAATTTAAAATTTTATTTAATGTATAAAAATAATATTTATGAGTCTATTAATATTTTTAAATATAATATTGGAAATTTTATAAGTGATATTAACAATAAACCATCATAGTAAACTTATTTACCATTAATGAACATATCATGAACCTTTCTTAATTTGAGTGAATTTTGGGAAAATATATGAAAATATATAAATATTTTTCTAATAGAATAATAAAAAAATAAATTTCTATAATTATATACATTATGGAGCTATTTTACAACACATTTGACCATGATCAATATATTAATGAATTTTCATAGAAATTTGTAGAACCATATCAAGTAAAATCCATAAGAAAAAACCACCTAATAAGTAAATAACATATAATAATAAATAAAACATATAAAAATAAATATATATAAAAGTATATTACTAATTTTTTAATAAATTTAATTTTATTATTCAAGATGTTAGGTATATTAATGGAGTGAATGAAGAATTAATGTAAGGCTTATTTGTATTTATTTTCAATTCCATTGGATATGTTTGATATTGCACACTATCATTTATTTTCCCTGATGTATTAAATAACCTACTAACTTAAAATATAATTAATACATTTAAATTCATGATATTTTAATATCCATTTCATGGTGACCCTCTTATGTTATTTTTATTCTTCTGTTACCATTACCATATGGGTATTTCAAACTCAATTTGGCTTCATTGAGATATGATGCATATTCACAAATTTCGTCATTTTTGTAGAATATATATTTTCCATATATCTCTTTTATAATAATTTTTTATACAATAAAAGCTATTTAAAAATACATATCATGTTTACCTTTCATGAATTTTCAATTCAAGTGATAATGATGATGTAAGGGTTTTTTAACTCAATTCTCATTTATTGAGTTATTATTGTTCCCCTTGAACTTAATTCATATAAGTTGATTACATTATATTATATGATTGAATTAAGTGTTATTTTTAGGGTTTTATATTTCTAATATATAAACCATTTTATAAATGTATATTTATTCATAAATTATGTTATCTTCAAGAGAGTTAGTTAACTTAAATTTCCTTTCTTTGAATTATAGTATAATTCCTTAAGAATAAATATTATTAGGTTGATATATTCTTAAATTTTTTATTTAATAAGATATATATTCTTTTATATCTGGTTAAAATTATGTTCTCTACTCAAAGATTATTTTTTGATAAATTTCATTCTCATAAAATTACTATAATTTTATGAAAAAGATATCATATCCTTTAAAGGTAGTTTTCCCTATATTTTCCTGTTAATTATTCTTAAAAATGTTTTAATATATTATTTTTAAATATAAATATGTGTTTACTCATGTGAACTTCCTATTTTATATGACTACATTTCAAAGGGAAGTTTTACTACAACGTTTTATGACATTGGTCTTTAACAAAGGTATTTCAAAATATTAAAAAGGTTTTCCATCCTTTCAAAATAACATGTTTTATCTTCTACTATTCATAAAATTTATAATTAATTTATTAATTTCCAAATAAATATTATTGAATATTCCTTTTAAAAGTAATTTTTCCAAAAAAATTCACTTTACCTTTTAAAAATCCTTATTTTCTTTTCAATGCTTTATTAGTAAAGATTCTTTTTTTAAAGTAAAGGTTTCCAAAAATTTTTCAATTTAAAATTTTGAAATATATATATATATATATATTTTCAAGGATCCACTATTGAATGTTATTTTCAAAAGTATTTTTTAACTTTTTTTTACCTTCTCATATTAAAAAACGAATTTTTAAAATGACCGCAACTTCATCTTTTATGGCAAAGGTAGAAGCATATTCTAAAAAACACCTTTATGACTTGGATTCATTTTTTTAATTAATCTCAAAAGGATTTATTTCCAAAGAAATTATTTTTCATGAATTATACTTTAAATGTTCTTATAAAATATGTTTTTTAGGGTGAATGAATTTTTTATATCAACTGTTTACATTCTTGAGGTCATTTTTAATGATATCATCTAGAAATGTTACAAAACCCACTTTTGTTTCTATGGGTTTTTATGATGTGGGGAATGATTGTTTTCATGTGTAAAAAATATTTATATGTTAATTATGGATGGATTCCTATATCCCCTAAAATTAATTGGTTAGTGTTTCATGTCACATGAGGAGATTAATTATTGTGTGAACATGATATGGGAAGCTTTGTTCAGAAGTTTTTTTTGTGTAAACGTGATGTATGTAGCTTTTTTCATCTGTTTATTGTGTAAATGTGAAATGAGAATATTTTTTCATAAGTTTTTTTATGAAAGTGATGTGGGAATATTTTTTTATAAGTTTGTTGTGTGAACGTGTTATATTAATATCCATTCACATGTTTTTTTTGTGAATTTGATACGTGATGCTTTGTTCACAAGTTTTTTTTGGTGAATGTGATTTGAGAAGATTGTTTTACAAGATTTTATATGATTATGATTGTCTCATAACTACTTATCATTCTATGTTTTAATGTCATGAGAGACTTCAATATACTTATAATTATGAAAATTAGATCATGTTTTTTTGTCTCACACTCTTTTACCATGGACTATTTTTATTTATTTGATATTAAATTTCCTTCTATCATAGATTATGGAAAACAATAATTATTTCATAATCTTTTTAATAAGATATTTCTCCCTTTATAATGTTTTATTATATTATTATGATCTAACCATTAATGAATGGTTGATGAATTTTTCCTCTTACTGAGCATTTAAGATTTCCCCTTTATTATGTTTCCATTCCCTAGGTTATAAATACGAGTATAACTTCTGAGAAATATATAATGGATTATAGTGTCACTCAATTATGGATAAATATTCCCATGTTCTGTAAAATATGTTTCTTATGTAATGGCCCTCATAGAAATAAAACCTTTAATTATTGGGATTTAGTGAATATATATGATATGTAATGATTAACTTATGGAAATGATGTAAATTAAATATGGTTTCATCACACTTTTTATAAAATTTACTATTTAAAGAATGTGTTTTTAGAACTAGATTTGATAGTGTGGGTCTGGGGACCCTCAATTATTATCAGATAAGTTCAAAAAAAAATTTAGGATTAGTTTATTTATTTTAGGGATTTTTTTAATTTTTTTTGGATTAGAATGAGATTAATTTTGTGAAAATACTAAATATAAGTCGAATTATAGGACAACATCCCATAGTTTTGTTAATATAGAGATTGTGATGTCTCCTAGAAATTACATCCTAGTCTGGATATTGGAAAGTGGATGTTGATATGACATAGATTCAACTAGAGGTAATCAATAAAAATAAGGATGGTTGAGTATTAAATCTGTATACAATCGGTACATTATGAGTGGGAATAAGACTACACACCCATCTAGACACTTTTTGAGGATATTATTTAGTGATTTACATTCTCTTTACGAACCATTATGAAGGATTTAAATCAAATTTGAGGTTTCAATATATAAATAGTCATGTTAAAGAACCTAATTGGAATATGAACATGGAAAACCTATCTTAAATTGAAGGAGTTATAGTTTGATCAAATTATTAATGTTTTAAGTGAAAGTATCATATGTTGAAATGACGGTTTCATTGGAGAAGACATCTTAAGATTGAGTTTTCATATTCATATGATCATTTACTATAATTTACTTTGATATTATCATAATCATTTTGGTTTAAATATCAGGTTGAATACATGATCTTGAAAATTAATCTTTGGATGGTATGAATTTAAAAAATCTTAAGACTTAGCCATAAAGGCATATTTTAATAAAATGGTTTAAAACTTAATATATGCCTATTTCGAGGGAAATGATATGTTAACTAGTCTTCTCTAAGATAACAAGATTTGTATCTATTTAGAATATATATCTTGAATCATGATTATATTTTAGATTCCTTTTGGTATTGTTATTGTATTAATAATTCTAGGGCATAATTTATTTAGGGGGGAATATTACACCTTGAGTTTTTTAAAAATATTTTTTTCTCTAAATTAATACATTGCATTGATAGATTATTTCACAGAAAAAGCTGAACTAAAATGAACTATGAAATATTAAATAAAAATTATTAACAAAATATAAGACAAATTAAACCTCTAGTAAATAAAAATATCAGAATAAATTATAAATGGTTACAAAATAAGATTAAAAACACTTAATGTTTTAATTTTTTTTTCAATAAAAGTATCTTTTCATTATATTTTGATTTAAAAGATAAATTTATAAAATTTATAATTTAAATTATGTAAACTGAACTTAATTTTTAAATTAACCATGTAAAAATTATCTTAGGGTGATTTTTTTTAATTTTTACAAAAATAATTTATTTTTAGGTGAACAATGAAAAATACCAATTTTTCTGATACCACCAATTTTATAAAATTTTCATAATACACTAATGAAATAAAATTTTTGAAGCCTTTTTTTTATAATAATTATATATTTTAAAATTAAAATATGCTATTTAAAAACAATATGATGAATCTATAAAACCCATGTTTAACATAATGGAGACTTAAGTAACATCTTACTCTAATTTTTTTATTCAACTATATAAAAAATTATTATTCATCACACATAAAAATTAAATATTATAAAATATATTTCTTCTTTTATATAAATAAGTTAATATTATTTAAAAAGGTCAATTTAATATTTATTCATAAAATTAATATTACTAAAATTAAAATAAATGACCATGATAATGGTGAAAGAGTTATTTTCAAAGAATTCTTTGACTAATTTTGTGTAATTTTTCATATCATAAATAAATTTTTTATATTTTATATAATTAATTTTATATTATTTTTAAACATATATAACTACATTATCACTAATTTAATTTTTAATTAATATTACATAATTTTAAGATCGTTTAATTGTGAAAAGATAATTTTTCTATAATTTGGGTTTTCCATGTATTAAAAGTTTTAATTTAAATATTAATATTATATTATTTAGGACTGTAATTATATTATATGGATATTAAATTTAAGTTCATTTAATAAAATTTTTGTAATAGGGGTTACTATATATTTTTATTAAGATATAAATTACTAGTGTAAAAACTATTTACCAAGGTTAAAATCAAAATGTAAAATGTAAAAACTTTAGTGAAAAAAGAGTCAAAACACATTTAAAAAATGTATTAAATCGAATAATGGAGAATTGGTAAACATTATCTCACCCAAACATCATTATTTCACACTTTTTAACCATTTAAACTGAATAGTATCATTCCATCATTGTATAAGTAATGGGTATTTACAAAAGTTCAATTTTCATAACGTATAAATGGAGATCACTTACACCACACTCATTCACCATTTAAAAATATTTATCATTAATCAATTTTTTTCCTAGTATCTCATTAACTATATACACATGTTTTATAATATTTTATCATTCCAAAATACCAAGATATGGAGTGTTAAGGTGTTTCTAATGGGAGAACATCCAAAGGGAGTGGTAATGTTCTCAACCTACCTCTCTTAATTCAGTCCTTATTATTTCCCTAAAATATCTTCTATCCATGAACATATGATGAAATAAATATTATTAATATTTGATATGTTATTATACTAATGTATTATTACTTTTCTATCTTCCTCAAAAACCATTTTATAAAAGGAAGACACCATCATGCATATGTACAGACTACCACATCCATCAATGGCGTGTTCTTTTTTCTCATTAACACCTATTATGGTTGAAATTAAAAATATATTTAATGTATAAAAATATTTTTATGATACTATTAATTTTATTTAATGATAATATTGGACATTTTATAAGTGATATTAATAGTAAATTATCATATTAAACCTAACAAACTTAAATGAACATATCGAGTCACCTTTCTTAATTTGATCCCATTTTATTAAAAGATAAGAAACAATATAAATTTATTTATAATGGAATAATAAAATACTTACACCTAAAAAATTATGTTCATTATAAATCTATTTTACAACACATTTTTACATAGTCAATATTCATAGGTAGTTTCAGAGAAATTTTCAAGACCTAGGTTTTGACCTGTAAGATTTTGGAATATTTCTAAGAATATTTCTGAAGCTAGGAACTGAGTTTGCATAGGAATCTATGTCCTAGAGAGCCTCAGTGTAGTGATTTTGAGAATATTACACATATTTTGTCACACACATGAATTTTCTATTAAAAAGTGGAATAACTATAAAGTGGATTCTCAGATCATATTTCCAAGACCACGGTTGAGTTTATGACATCGCGTTTACCCTAGGCATGACATAATGTTGTCTATGCTGTGATTTTTAGTATGAGGTGAAATGTTGGGTTGTTTTTTGGTGGAATAATTAATTAAATTAGAATTTAATTAATTAATGGACCTAAAAATAACCTAATCCCCATCCCCATTTTTTGGTGCACGACACAAAAGAGGATCCATTCTACCCCTCTCATCTTCTTCCTTTTTAGATGACGAACTGACACCGAATCAATGAAAAAATTTAGTGTCAGTCTCCATTTCTGATGTAGATCATCATTAGATCAATGAAAAACATGATTCAGGCATCATTCATCAACCAAATCTTTGAAGTTCTACCCTTAATGTTGGTAGTTTGAATTTTGGACTTGATATTCATTTTTTTCTTTGTTGTAATGTTTTAGTGCCCAAATACAATTGTATTTGATCCCTAATATGTAGATCTATGGGTTTTGGGTTGAATCAGGGTAAATCAGGCATTTTTTCAGGTTATTCATGATTACATTTACCATCTACATGGCTTATAGTCTAGTGACACATGATGTGTTTCCCATCCTTTTTGGGGAAGATGATATTTGGGGTCTACATGCCGTGTACTATGTTTACAAACTATGTAGTACCCCCATCCGTGTGTCCATGAGACATGGATTGGGATGGTAATTTAAAAATACATGAGCATGTAGAACTATACATCCAAATTACATGGACACATAATCCAGTACACATACACATGTAACAACATAGCCTGGCACTGGGTGAAGTAGGACAAGACGTGTACCTTCTCTTCATTCCATGTACCCCAACATAAGTTGGAAAGCTGTGTAGATAGGATACATGACTAGGCTCATAGGTGGGTTTACACATGGTGTAGACTCTAATGCACACAGTGTACTCCTTATAATCTTCTTGAGATCTTCTGGCTTCCATATCTCCTTCTATGGGACTCAGAATCAGGTTTGATAGTAGCCTATCCTAATTAGTTTTACCTATAAAACATGATGGTGGAATCCATTTCATTTTATGGGATATGAGGTTTCATGTTCAGGTCAACAATATTATGAATCTATGCTTAACCAATGTTGGATATGAGTGTGGTTTGGGAAGAGAGACCCTGGGATTAGTGACCCCCTATCTTATCAGGGTGTGGGATTCCACTTACTAATCTTCTTTGGATGAGATGGGACTCCCGACATCATGGGTGGAAGTTCTTTTACCTTTAGGAAGTTTCGATTGGGTTGGTACTCCCCTAATTAATCTAGGTGTGGGTTTCCCATATCATTCTTAAAGTAGGATATTTCTCCCCTATCATACTTGGGTGAGGTCCCTCCATACTTTTTAGCTAGATAGAGTAGGAACTCCCCTGTTGGATATGGGTGTAGGTCCTCTATTCCTGGAGTCAGTACTCCCCTATTTTTCTTGGGTGTAGTTCCTTCATAATTTTTGTTCAGGTAGTGTTGGAACTCCCCTGTTGTAATAGGGAGTAAGTCCTCTAACTTGGATTCGGTACTCCCCTATCGTACCAGGGTGTAGGTACTCCATAGTAATCAATCTGGTAGAGTAGTACTCCCCTATTGGATCAGGGTGCAGGTCCTCTATCATCATAGAATTACTCCCCACATCGTGGGTGTGGGTACTCTATCCCTTGAGTGGCACTCCCCTCTAAATATAGGGTGTGGGTCCTCACTTATAGACTAGTACTCCCCCATCTATAAGTAGCAGTGGAGAGAAATACCTACATTGGAGTCAGTTCTACCTTTTATATTGAGTACAGTTACAAGGTGTAGGCCCCTCCACTAGTTACATGTGATACTTGGATATTAGTTAGTGCTCCCTTGATGAATTGAGGTATGGGGAACTCCTTACAAGAGAGATAAAGGTTTCATGGGTGACTTAGGAGCTAGTACTCCCTCGACTGTAGGTTAGTGGTGAGGTGTGGGTCCCTCTATTCTCTCTTATAGAGAGGATGCATGCGATGCTTAGTATGGAACATTTATCCCTCAACTGTGTGAAGTGGTGAGGAGAGGGTCTCTCCAGGTAGGTTTCTTTAGCCTTGCATAGGGTGTAGGCTAGAGATGACAAGGATTTAGTGTTGGGCTCTAGATATAGACCTAGTTGGTTGCTTATGATGGAGAAATTTATATCAGGTGTACCATTAGGAATTTTATAGGTTTTACCGATGGATTGTATCTCTCAGAAGAGTTCCATTTGGGATAGCTGAGCTCGTGGAGTGTGTTGTCCTATTTAATATTACCCTTGGAGACTCAAATTTAAACCTACTTCTAGATATGAGTTCGGAACCTCATGAGACTTGGATTTTAAAACAAGTATATATGGGTGATTTATGGGATCCCTTACCATGTTTTCACATTCTTTTCTTGACACCCCTTTAGGACTGATTATACTTACTACTCCTATACCGATACCCTAGTTTTAGTTTCTCTCTTTCCATGGGAGGTGAAGACACATAGGGTACGCCACATGCTTTTCGTGTTTGGCTTCTCATGGTCAGATGAGTTCACTATCCTTCTAGGGGTGGAAAAGGTTCAACTTGTAGTTTAATTAGTCACCATGTTTATCAACTTGTGATTAGATGAGGTTACTTCATTCTTAGTTGAGTTTTGGGATAGGGTTTTTCCTTACTTTTGTTCTTCTGGGTTTATTTAACTTTGCTAACTAGTCATGTATTAATTAGGATGGTTCAAGATGGAGTTTCTCTCTTGATGGGGTTCCATCTATCTAGGTCGAGTAGATTGTATCCTTTTAGTTTCTCCCTTTTATTTTGGGTTTTTGGGGTGCCTACATCGTATTTTTATACTCATACCTGAATGATATTTTTTCACACATGTTGTTTATTGTGCATACCACATGCCTTTCTATGGAGTCCATAGAGGACCTAAGGCAGGTTGAGCTTAGCATGATAGACCGACTGAGGTGTTTACCAGAGATGGGTCGAGGAGATTTCCAGTGCCTACTTTTGACAGTAATCCTCTCCTTCAGGTCAGGATGGATGCTTTTGTAGTTTTATTTTGGGAGGGAATGTTCTTTTCCCTTTTTCAATACATTTAGTAATTTTTATGTACCTTAGTTTTGGATATATGTATGTATGAATTTTTAGTTTCCAGATTTTTCAATCTATGCACTAATCCATTATTGTGTTTGTGGGTGTGTGCATACATGTACTTTAGTAAAAGGCCTTCCCAAGTTTAGTTATTGCTTCAACACTTTTCCCCACCCCTTGGAATATGGAGGAGGACTTGGGGTAGTTTTTTCTTGAGTCCCATCTCAGAATCAGAGCTGGTTCGATCCTTGGGAAATTGTTCAAACATTCCTTAAAATGGATTTGGTTGGGTTGCATAGTGAAAGTGTCAAAGTGTTTCGAGTTCGGATCTTAGGATAGAGGTTATAGTGTTGGTGAAACGACTAACATATCCATTCAATGGGACTCTAATAACATACTTCTTGAATTGGTACATTATGACACTGGTCGTAGGGGAAATAAATGGTGTATGCATCATATCAGACTGGGTTTTGGTTTTTCTTGTCCTTCTTGAGTTATCTCTCTAGATATACTCTTAACCATGGTTCATATTGATTCTATTTTAGGATCCCTCTTAGACGACATCCAAATAGGGTTCTATGATGTGATTGTAATGAAAATACAACCCATGAAGAGGCTTCAGTTCATGGAAATCGTTCTGAGGCATTACCTCCAAGTGGTCTGCTGATTGATCCACCACCCATTGAGCAGCTAGTTATACTAGAAGTGTATATTGAGGATGCATGTAGGCTAAGTGCACTGTACAAGTTCTAGAGGTAGTGACTTATGAGGTACCTGGGTGATACAGACCCCCAAGTAATCAATGAATGGATGGAGGTAGTCATGTGTGTTTTCTACCTATTGATGAAACCTCCTGATCAAAAAGTGGTCTTAGTGATGAGGCTTCTACATGGTTTGTCTTGGTGATGGTTAATTTTAGCAATGTAGTCCCATGATGAGGTGAGACTCACTTGGGTAGAGTTCTAGTGACTCTTCATGGAGGAGTTCTACATAGCCAATTTGAGATCAGTATGTATCTAAGATCTTTTTCAGCTTCAACAAGGTAGAATGAATATGGTGGAATACTTAATGAGGTTTATAGAACTATTATGTTACTCCATGAATATGGTACGAGACCTATTCTTCAGAGATCATAGCTTTGAGTAGGGCCACTGTAGTGATGTTAGAGAAAGTGTGGTCTCCATTTTTACTTCCCACTTTTCAAGGGTACTAAAGCGAGCTCTAGTCATATAGAGATTCTTGGAAGAGGGGCATGTAGATATGTCCCATAGTGGTGGTCACAAGGCCAAGGACTCTATAAGAGCTAGTAGACAACAGGTTATAATATCATGGTTCCAGAGGCATACCCATGCCCATACTCAGGCACTTGGTCCTTTAGTTCGGGAGAAACTCCATGGACCAAGTCATCCATTGGATAGGTAGTGTTATGCATGTGATGGCTGGGGAAATCTTGCAAGAGGTTGTCCGACCCTTGATGCTGTTGAGAGGTATCTGGCCAAAGGGCCACCTTGGTAGAGAGGAATCTTGGAGTAGGGAGTTCCACATGATGGTGGACATGGTAGATAATCTCAAATTGTAGTAAGAGATGGCAATTGGTTTGATGTGTTTTCACCACCACCCCCATGTTGTCCATGCCAGGCTTAGGGAGTTTGAGGATGAGGGTGAGGAAAGTTATAGGACATAGAATTCTTCAACCTAGAAGCTTTGAGGATGAATAAAAGTAAACTTTGTGTCCTTTATAATTTTTTAGTGGAAAACTTTTAGACACTATATTGACTTACCCTTTTATTTATGCTTCCTGATTAAGGTTTAACTAGGGCGACATGGGGCGTTGGTGTAACCCTGTGTTGGTATTTTTTGACGTAGCTTCAAATACACAAGTAAAATAGGTATTTTCCCCTCCGAGATGCATTTTAGAGATGTGACAAAATCCATTCAGGTGAGTCAGTGCCCCCCAAGTCTTATAGTATCAAGGTGTGGTGTATGAGTCTCTATGAATTTTGTGTTTGGGGAAGGGTGATGTGTTGATGGTTATGATGGAGGGCCTAGTAATACCTAGTTGAGCATGTGGGAAGCCTTTTTTTGTACTTTAATACACTCATATTATTATAATTAGATTAGTACAAGAAAATATCATGGAGAGAGATGACATGGTTTGATGTAGCTTTGGACTCATGATAAAGGGGAACTCCTTTCCCACTGAGAAGCATTTTTGAGACACAAACCAAAACTTCTCAGGAAATTCAGTGCTGAAAAAAGAGGGAAGTATCAATGTGTGGTGTATGATTTCCTTGGACTTGTATTTTTAGGTCAAGGTTTCATGGTAAGTGTCTGAGAAGGTCCTGACCTTGCTAGTGGGGATTTCTGTTTCACTCTTTTTTCTTGATAGCCCTAGTGAAGGGTGAGACTTTATTAGAACAATTCCTTAGCAGACAAGTTAGTCCCTATGATGTTTCCATAATGTGGATTGGGTTCCTATCATCCATACTCAGTTGGTATGCCATTAGTGGGTGTGGAAATGTTTATGGTTTGGGTTAATCTCCTTCTGGGAGGGGTGAAGACACATAGGGTATACTACATTATTTCTCTGTCTAGCTTCTCTTGGATGGATGAGTCTTCCCTACTTTACTATTCATTGGTACCCTCACTTGCGTGACATAAACCTTGAACATAAGACTCTTGAGGAGGTAGTGTGGTAGTTTATCTAGGGGTGTATGTGAAATGTGGGGTTAAGTTGGTATCTGTATCAGGTTAGCAAAGTGGTGTACTGCTATACCCCATGACTATAGATGAAACATAGTTCTTGGTGATTTTACCACCGATTGCAGCAAAAGATACATGTTCCACTATCTTCATGATGTTTTCTAGGTTATATATGGACATAAGAGTAGTTTTTTACTTGTTGTTTCCACCGAGTGCATGCTCGGAAGTAGCATATGAACCCTTTGCGAGCTTGCTGGCGTGGGAATTCTAGTGTAGATATCAGTTTCTTTTCTTTGTTTATGGACTTTTATTTTTGGGGAAAACATATTTGAAGGTGTTAGTGCTGTAGAGACCCAGGTTTTGTCCTAAAATACTTTGGAATATTTCTAATAATATTTTTGATGCCAGGCACTGAGTCGGCATGTGAATCTATGGCTTAGAGAGCCTCAACATGATAATTTCAAAAATATTAAATATATTTTTTTACACACACATACTTCCTATTTAAAAGACGAATATATATTTATTGGAGTCTTGGATCAAATTTTTGAGACTGTGGTTGAGTTCATAATGTCGTGTTTACCCTAGGTTCACCATAAAGTTATCAATGTTGTGATTTTTAGTCAAAGGTGATATGATGGGCCGTTTTGTGGTGGAAAAATTAATTAACCTTAAACTAACCCAATTCCACCACCTCCCCATATTTTGGGTCATGAAACAAATAAGGAGACATTCCTACTAAAATATCCTCTTCTCCCTTTGGTGACTATGAACTAAAATTGAATCAATGAAATGAGGTGATTTCAATCTCTTTTTCAGACATAGATCATCATCAGACTGAGGAGAAGCATGATTTGGGCATTGCTCATCAATCAAAGCTTTAACATTCCACCATTGAGATAAGAGGATTGATTTTTGGTCTCGGTCTCTATTATTTCTTCCGTTTTATAAAATTTTAGAGCCTAAATACAATTTCTTTTGATACCTACTAGGTATATATGTTGGTTTTGGGTGAACCGGGGTGAATCAATCATTTTTAAGTGATTTACAACTAGAATTACCATCTACACGACATGTAGTCGAGCAAGACATGCCGTGCATCCCATCCTATTTTGGGCCGATGATCTTTGGGGTCTATACTCTAGGTAAAATGTTTAAATGATGTGTAGTAACCCAATATGTGTGGCCATGGGACATGGCTTGGGATATCTGTGTAAAAGCACATGGTCATGTATAACTGCATGGCCAAAGTACATTGACACAGGGTCTGGTACACAGAAATGGGAAAACAACATGGTTAGGGACTGGGTGAAGTGGGACACAGAGTGTACCTTCCCTACACACCATGTACACCTACATGGGTTGGAAAACCATATAGATAGGATACACAACCTAGTTATTAGGAGGGTTCGCATTCCATGTGGACCCTAGTGCATGCCGTGTACTCATTTAGATCTTCTTGAGATCTTCCGCTTTCCATATCTTATTTTCTAGGACTCTAATTCAAGGTTGAAAACAGCCTATACTGAGTAGTTTTCCATGTATAATGTGATGGTGGCCTCCATATCATCCTATAAAATATGAGGTGTCATCTTTAGAGTTACACTATTAGGAAGTTGTACTTAACCAATGATGAAGAACATTGTGGTTTGTGAAGAGAAATGCTAGGACTGGTGCTCCCCAATCATATTAGGGTGAGGATTTCCCCTTATCTCTCTACTATGGTTGAGAAGGGACTCCCCACATTGTGGGTGTGATTTCTTTTACCTTTTGGAAGTTTCTATGGGGTTGGTAATCCCCTAATGGATTTGGGCATGGGTTTCCCATCCTTTTCGTAAAGTTATATAGTGATCCCCTATAATACAAGGGTGAATTCCCTCCATACTATTTGAATAGATAGAGTTGAAACTATTCTATCAGATCAAGGTGAAGTTCCTCTATTTCTAGAATCAGTACTCCCCTTTCGTGCTAGGGTGAGATTCCTCCATACTTTTTGTTCAGGTAGAGCTGGAACTCCCCTATCATACTAGTGAGCATGTCCTCTAGCCTGGGGTTGGTACTCCCCTGTCATACTAGGGTACAAGTCCCCCATAATAATCAATCTAGTAGCGTACTACTATCCTATTAGATCAAGATACAGATACTCTAGTATCCGAGTGGTACTCCCCACATCATGGGTACATGTCCTATATCCCCTAAGTGGTACTACCCTTTAGATATGGGGTGTGGATTCTCACTTATGGAGTAGTACTCCCCTATATTCAAGTAATAGTGGGGATATGGTCCTCCATTAGAGTTAGTTCTTCCTTGTTTTTGGAGTACAATTATGAGGTGCATTCCCCTCTACTAGTTATGTGTGATAAATAGATAAGATTTAGTTCTCCCTCAAAATACTAAGGTGCATGAAAATCTATATAAGAGAGACAAAGGTTTCACATGTTAGTTAGAATCTATTACTCCCTTGACTATAGGGTAGTGGTGAGGTGTGAGTACCATTGTTAAATCTCGTAGAGAGTTTTCATGTGATGATTAGTCTAGAACAATGATCCCTCAACTATGTGTAATGGTGAGGAGTGGGCCTCTCCATGTGGGTTTCTTGCATAGGGTCCAAGATAGCGATGATAAGGGATCTAGTGTGGGGAGATAGAGCATGACCTGGTAGGTTTCTCCTGATAAAGAATATTCTCTTGGTCATACCATCATGAATTTTATAGTTGTTCCTGACAGAGTATATCTCTCAAATGGGTGCCATCTGGGATGGCATAGATCATGGAGTGTGTTCTGTATATTTATGTAACCTTTAGAGCCTTGAGTTTAAACCTGTTGCTGGCTATGAGGTCAGAACCTCATGAGACTTGGAATCTGAGATAATTATATCTAGGTGATGTCTCAAAGCCCTTGAAGTTTTTCCACATTATTGTTTAACACCCCTTAAGGACTGATTATACTTACTACTCCTATGCCCATACCCTAGATTCAGTCTTTCTCTATCCATGGGAGGAGAAGATTCTTGAGGTATGACACTTGATTTTTGTGTTTAGCTTCTCATGATTAGATTAGGTCAATCTATTTCTAGGGGTGGAAAATGCATGATGTGTAGTTCATCTACTCACCGTGTTGAGCCACCTGGGATTGGACAAGGTTAATTCTTGATGGGTTGAGTTGTGGTATGGATTTTTTCCTTACTTTGGTTATTTTGGGTTTCTTTGACTTAACTGACTAGTCATGTATAATCGAACATGGTACGTTATGGAGTTTATATCTCAATGAGGTTCCCTTTGTTTAGGTTGAGTGGAATGCCTCCTTTCAGTTTCTCCCTTTTATTTTGGGTTTTTGGGGTGCCTACTGAGTATTTTTATACTCACCCATACATGAGATTTTCCTTCACATGTTGTTTATTATGTAGACAAAACACCTTTCGATGAAGTCCTTAGAGGACCTGAGGAAGGAATAACTTAGTGAGCTATACCAATCAAGGTGTTTACCAAAGTTGGGCTGATGTAATTTTCGATAGTTAATTTTGATAGAGATACTATACATCAGAGAAGGTGAGATGCTTTTTAGTTTTATTTTGGGTGGACATGTGTTTTTCACTTTTTGTACACTTTCAGTACTTTTGTTTGTATTTTGGTTTTGGATAGATGTATGCATGTATTTTTATTTTCCATCTTTTTATATCTTTTCACCGTTTCATTGAGGTGTTTGTGGGTGTGTGTGTACATGTAATTTAGGAAAAGACCTCCTTGAGTATATTTATTCATTTGGTTCTTGTCTCCACCCCATGGCCTATGGAGGTGGGCTTGGGTAGTTGTGGCTTGATCCCCTACTTGGGTCGAGTCATGACAGAAATCGACTGAACCACCACAAGTAACCGACATAAGTGGAAAATATCTAATAAATAAATGAAATATGATAATAAATATATATTAAAAAAATAATTATTGAAAAGGTTCTAAATAAATTTTTTAATAAACATAATTTGATTATTTAGGATGGTAGGAACATACACTAAGAAAATAAGGAACTAAGTTATGGGTTATTTCTCTCCATTTTCAATTCCATGATACATGTTTGATATTTCACCCCATCATTTATTTTTAAGGTGTATCCAATTACATATTTTCTTTAAATATAAATAATATATTTATTTTAATGATATTTTAATATCCATTTCACATTAAACCTCTTATGTTCTTTTTATTCAATTATTTCCATTGCTATAAGGGGGTTTCGTCTCAATTTTACTTTATTGGGATATGATATGTATTCACTAATTGTTTCATTTTTAAGGTGAACATACGGTACATTTATTTATATTATCAAATTTTTTCATGAAATCTAATGGATTTAAAAATCTATATCATGTTTTACCTTTTATGATTTTTATTAAAGATAATTACAATATAACGGTTTTTTAACTCAATTCTCATTCACTAAGTTATGATTGTTCTTCTTGAACTTAAATCATATAAATTAGGTATATTCTAATATTTTATTGAATTATGTGGTCTTTTGTCCTTTTTTAAGGATATATATTTCTACCACATAAAACCCCTTTTAAATATCTATTTCTTAATGAATTATGATATCCATAATGGATTTGGTTATCTCAAATTTTCTTTCTTTGAATTAAAATACTATTTCTTGATAATTATTCATCTAAGTTTTATAAATTATTATATTTACTATTTAATAAGATATTTCTTCTTTTCCCTCATAGTAAAATGATGTTTTCAACTCAAATATTATTTATTAATGAATTTGTTTCATCTAACTATGTAATATTTATAAGAATAAAATATGATCTACATTGAAGATAGTCTTTACTATATTTCCATGTTCAATATAAAAAATACAACAAATTCACTTCTGTATATCCACCCCATGATTTCCCAAGAATATAATGAAATGTGTCTTTAAAAAACTAAATTACGTAGGGAAAATAATACGAATGAAATGGAAAATGAATCTAAGACTAGTTTTAAGACTATGAATTCATTACCCCAACCTAATAAAAAGATGAAGATCCAAAGGTAGACTAATCAAAATGATATAGTATGTTCTTCATGTGGAATATAGGTCCACTGGAAGAAGAATTTCACCTCTATGAAGAATAAAGGGGAAGCTTTAGGTGCACTTGTTATTGAGTGTAACCTTTCTATTTTTGTAAGTTTGGTATTGGATACTGCTTGTGGTGCACAAATGTTTATTTTAATATTTGAACAAAGTATATTTTGTAAGGTTTCTAGAGGTGATTTTGATTATAAAACCATCAATGGAACAAGACCAACTACCTTGTTAATAGGATAATTCCACATAGCATTCCAAATAGGAATTATTCTAGTCTTAAATAATTTTTATTATGTGAATAAAGTTACTAGGAACATTATATTTATGTCATGTTTAGACATGGATGAATTTATATTAAATATTGGAATGAAATATGGTATTTTTATAAATACAATGATTATTATGGTATGAAATAACAAAATAATGACCATTACATACTAAAATATAAATACTAAGATTTGAAAATTTATAATGAATCATGTTCACATGACGCATATCACTCCCAATTTTGGAATCAATGACTCGTTCATGAAAACAAGAAACACTTGAGAAATCTATATCAAGATGGGTAGTTAGATTATTTTTAACTAAAATCACTTGAAAACTGTAACACTTATTTTCAAGGTAATATGAAAAAACCTACTTTTAAAGTAAGGGTGAAAGGGAAATAAAGCCTCTAGAATTAGTGCACACAGATGCGTGGGGAACTTTTTTAGTTAATAGTAGATGTGGATAATCATTCTTCATAATTTATATTAATGAATTGAATGGATATATATATATATATATATTTAATGAGTTATAAGTATGAATCTATGTAAAAATTTAAGTATTGAAGAATGAGTTAGAGAATTATCTTGATAATAATATAAATGAGATTCAGTCAAATAAAGGTGGATAATATATTAGATAAGGGTTCATTGACTAAATTTAAAAGTTTGTGATTCTATATTAAATCACTACTACTTATACACCATAGTGGAATGGTGATTGTGAAAGGAGGAATCATACCCTATTGGACAAGGAGTGGTCAATGACAAGTCACAAATAACTTCCATTATTATTTTGTGGATATGAATTATAGACTGTAGTATACAAACTAAACCAAATGACAACTAAAGTTGAAAAATATAATTCTAAATGAGTAAATGAATTTTAATAAATTCATTTAGTAAAATTTATGTTTGTGAGGATGTAGGTAATTTGTTAAGGAAATTTATAAAAAAACTATCACCCTAAGGCATGAAGTGTATCTTTATATGATATCATAAGGAAATAAAGTGATATAAACTATAAAAACCCTCACATAGAAAGAAAATAGTGAAAATAACAGCCATATTCCTTATGTGGGAGCACACCTTTAGAAAATATAATGGGAAAAATACTGAATTTGATGAATTTAAAGCTCAAGATACATAGGAACAAATTCCAAAAGAACATATTGAAGAGGTTGTTCTGGAGACACTAGTACTATGTATGAGCACCATATAGGTTAGAAAACTAGAGATATGTTTTTTTCTAGTTACCAAGGATGTTGAATTATTATTAGTTAATAATGAAGAACCTTTGTAAAAAAAGGAGTTAGTAAGTAGATTAGAAGTTGTGATATGGAAAGAAGACATGAATTAAAAGATATATGCCACACATAAGAACCAGTTATGGTGTTTTTTTATCATTTAGGATATAAAAATCCTATTCAGTGAAAATGGGTATTCATGAAGAAATTGGAAATAGAGGGTAACATCAGTACCTATAAGGAATGAATAGTGGCTAAAGGGTTTAATAGGTGAACCATAGGGGTTATTAATTTATACAAATTGGAACCATTTTATAAATTTATAATGCATGAATCCTCAACCTAAAAATAATAACTAGCATAGTAATACAAGACCCATGTTTTGAACCCACCTGTAAAAGGGGAAGAATTATCTAACTAAATAATTAAGTTGAGTGAGATAAAGATAAATAAAAAGATATAACTAATCAAAACATAAGAAAAAGGGTGAGTGTGATTTTATAAAAGAATAAAGATAAAAAGTATTGGGAAATTGTTAATCTAGGTTTTTGATTAAAGAGGAATGAAACATTGAAATAAAAATTATGATGTTTTTGGATTTGGGTCTAAGTGAATCCCTCTGTTCAGGTAAACACTCTCTATCTAAAAATCTCAATGATCTACATAGTTATGTACTTTGGGTTATTAAAGTGATATGTGACCCAAAACCATGTTTAAACATAGTATATAATCAATTTAATTGTCCTGGTAGATATTTTTTACTAGCTCAAGGATTAAAAGGCACTCCATCAATCTGTGGAAATAGCCACACTTGATGAACTAGATGATATATTTATAAAAAGATCAATGAACAATCCCAACATAAATAGTACTTAAAAATATAAATACCTAAAATAAACTCATTCCATTTATTCCTAACTACCTCATCACAAGGAAACCACCATCTCTAGATAACCATGAGATGTATAAAAAACATAAAGTAAATACAATCCTTATGATATAGATGCAAAAACTTCCCTGTGAATGATAGATGAATAATACCTCCTACAATTTGATGCCTTTAAGTGAATAGTGGTTTCCTCTACTTATAGGAAAAATACCCTTTTATATCTACTTTTATCTTATATAACTCGAGATTAACTTGAATAGAATTATCTCTATATCATAAATACATTGAATTATCTGAAAAATACTCAGAGATAAGGTCTATAATCTATGTGTCAAATCATGTATATCACATAAAATATTATTTATTTTAGATTTTGTGAGGATAAAATATTGAAATTGAGTATTTTTATGAAGATATACCATAACCATATTGTATTTTGAACACTAAAAGCACTTCTACACTCTATTTTGTAGTTGAACCACATGGAAAATATCATTCACCATGCAATATACAATATAAAACTAACATGATACTTATCAAAGTAGCACGTATGTGACAATATGGTTATTTCACTACCAATTTTCTTATATCCCCATCTTCATTCCTTCATACACACCACCATGATTATAGCTACGCCACATAAATTCCCATTATCCTATTATCCTTTACTTTTAAACCAGAATTACTTCCCCCATGAAATACTGTACAATATTTTCATTCATTATATTCACCTCCTTCAAGTTTGGTTTACACATTAACTATAGTGTAATACTATTTATTTTAGAGTTTTGGTGGAATCATTTGAAGATTCTTACCGACCACACCCTCTCCTATTATGGGTGTAGTTATAAATATTTAATTCTTAGTAATTACCTATATAATACAACCTCCTATATAATTTTAATGATCTTGGTGGCAGTTGTTTCAAGAACATGAATTGTGACATCATCGAGCTCTATAGTGGTAAAAATGGTGGTACTATGATGGTTGGATATAGTGCATAGGTAGTGAGATTGACAACACAAACTTGACTAAGGTAATATCTAAAAAATTCATGGGTCACACATTGGAATCGAAAATATTTGGGTAAAAAAGAATAATGTCCATGAAGCACTTGTCTCAAATCATAAGATCGCTTTAAGGGGCTATCATTGATATACCATCATGTGGCGGTAGCAAGATAGATGAGCACTACTCAAGACATCCCACCCAATTTTACCCCTAACCAGTGATGACATGAACTCAGATTTCCTTTTGACACACTTGATGTATGCTTAGTTTCAACCCACACTAGGGATTTCCTTTTCCCACAGGTCTATGTGTCTTCCTAATTGACCAGTATTGAAGCCACATTATTCACTTATAAAACAACAAAATTTTTCCTTTAAAAATTCTTCCCAAATTAAATCATACATTTCTCTTGCAAAAAATAAATCGAAAAATACATATTGTAAAATAATTAGGAATTAAATTCCCAAATTAATGTGACAAATTTATAAAACTTTATGCATGAAATATATATATCAAATCCTCTCACACTTAGAATCTTACATGTACTCAAGAAAATAATATCTTCATAAATCACAAAGAATATCTACGGTACAAAATTTAAATACCAAGGTCAAAAAATCAAGTAATTATCAACGGGGAAATGAAATTTTAAGCTTAACATAAAAATATCTTTATAACTAAGTAATTATTAAAGATGAAAAGTCAAATATGTATTATTATTCCCCACATTGAAATGATGGAACTTCTCATAACTTCTATTCAATTATTCAAACTAATTATTATAAAATATTCCACTTATAACTTACCTTACTTTGAATTATTTTCTCTCATAACTAAAGGTAAATGGTTACTAGACTTATGATCAAACCTAATGTGCATACTCATAAGAACATGATTTCAAGGAATATCAAATATCCTCCCCATAAAAACAAAGACATCAAGTAATCATGTGGTCTTCACAATAAGTATCAAACAACTTTGAGGATTAGGGTTGGTGGATATTTGTGTGGAAAAAAACTTTTAAAGGAGGTATAAATATAAATAACACTGTATGATAATAAAAAATCAATCACAATGAATGTCTCCTTCTCAAATGGCATCACTCATCACTTGCCAATATCAAATAAAGTTTTAAAAAGTAATGAATTCAATGAACAGTAAAACTTGTTGTTTTTTCAAAAGTTTTACTTGGTAAACATCTCATACTCCTCACTAAAACAATTTTTTATTTCCCAATTACCCTAATTGTAATAGTTATAACATGATCATAGGTCTAGATGAGGGTTATTTTTAACTAACCCATGACACAACTCTCTTTTCCCTAAATTTTTTAATTTTTTTTATTTTCCTTTATTTTTTAGTTTTTCCTATGATGGGTGATAGTGAAACACAATTAATAATACATTATGAACCTTTAACACATCCCTTGAGAAACACCTCACACATTCTCATCAATAAAACACACCACCTTCTACCAAAAACAACCTCACCCTCCCACACTTGAATAATTAAATATCATGAAAAACACTAAGAGTAGGGTATAAAGGATATAATGGTCTTGTAATGTGTCTCTTCCCTATAAGTCCATTAATTTATTCTACGATTTAAAATAAATATATAAATATTAAGGGGTGTTTTAAGGAAACTTTTTTCAAAATAAAAATTTCTCAATAATTTTAAATATTAATTTCTAAAACCATAAATATGAAAAAATGCAATAAAAGTTCTAGCAGGTTGACATTTTAAAAGTGTCTCTCAATAAATTTTTAAGAATGATCAGAAACATTTGGTAAAGGAGCTAATTAGTAATGGGAAATATTTAAAATTGAGAAATTAACTCATGGAATGAATACCAATAACCAATTAATCAACATGAATTTAAAAAAATTAAAAGTAGAAAAATGTAATGGAATTTTATATGCATTAATAAACTCCCCCCCAAATCACGATTCATCAAATTATTACCCTGATACACATCCCTACTCATTTTATCCCTGATTATAATAATTTAATCATACCATTAATGTGATCTAAAATATGAAATTATGGGTTTATTAAGAAATTTTTTATATTATGAATAAATAATGAAACAAAAAACAAATATGGGGCATTTATTTTATGTTAAAACTGAAAAAATGAATTAATAAATATATGGGAGTTGAAAAAATAATGAAATTATTGTAGTACTCCCCTTTTTAGTATGAATATTTAAACATTTTCTTTATTGTTCTTTTATCTTCATGGTACTACAAAATGAAAATAACATGTGAAAGTATAAGGATTGTATGCATTAAATCTAAAAAATACAAGGGAATTAAAACTACTTCAAAAACAAATTCCTAATATAATTCCTAAAAACTAACTTTTAAATTCCTCAATAGAAATAATGAAAAAAAACTCGGGTTTACTCCCACAAATAAATTTTTTTAAGGTCATTGGATCAACATTTTAAAAACTCGGATCTAATTTTGAGGTATGTTTTTCCTTTTATGGTCGTTTTTGAGAAAAAGAAGAAATTATGGAAATTTTATAAGTGCACTCCATGTACTTCTTTACAGTAGGAGGCCATGTGATGGCCGTGTAGTAGCCACCACATGGCTATATGGGAGTGACCAAGAGGCTGCTTAAAGCAGAGTACAGAAATGGAAAGTACACGCCGTGTACTTCAAAAGTACATTCCGTGTAATTTTTTTTTCATTAAATGCTCCGAGGTCATGTTTAATCGCCAGAACACTCTTCTTTTAGGTCTCGTTTGACCTAGAGCTCCATACGACCGCAGATCTTCGACAAACCCCTGAGCGTGCGTCTGTCCTCTGAATCGAACACCGTTGGTTGCGTTGGAATCGCATCTGTGAGTTCTCTATTCTCCTAGAGCACCATATTCTATTTTCTCTTCTCTCATGAGATATCTTGTGTTTGAAATTTTAGACATTTTTGTAGACCTTCAACTTTCTAAGGATATTAAAGCATTAATATTCACATATAGCGATCTCCTAACATCGAGGTAGGTGGTGTGTGCCTTTCTGTTGAAAGTCCTTGGGTTTTATGTGCAAAATTTCCTAATACCCATGAACAGGGTATTGTACATTTTCCGTTTTAGCCATATTGTTTGCCTTCTATGCTTGTATGCTTGATTATATGATAATTGAATGTGAATAAGGTGAATTTATGTGCTTTGTATATGTTTCCCATCCATGTTTTGCCTATTTTGACCTTTGGGTCTAGTTTTCCTGTTAGGCGGCTGTTTACCTTCCCATGCCTAGTATTGTAGGACGATGTGAATGTTATGCTACTATGATATTGAATTAAATCCAAGTATTTCTTGAGGTTTACCTTGGTTGATATGTGCTTCTACACTTTCTTGACTTACATGGGTCCGTGAGAACCTGGTGTATTGATCATAGGGAGAATGGATGTTGAGGGATTCTCCAGAGTGTATTTATAGTTTTATGATGACCATAGGGGGAATTGACATTGAGTTCTTCCTCAGAGTTTCTGTAGTTCCTCTATATGTGACATAGAGGGAATGTGACATAAGTGCTTCCCTAGAGCACCTCTAGTTATGATATGAGACTATAGGGGGAATTGATAGTGAGTGCTTCCTTAGAGAGTCTATACTTAAGATGAACCAGAGGGATTAGACTGATTGTACTACCTATAGGGTTGCTTGTATTTGTTAGGTAGGAACAGAGGGATTAGACTGAGTGTGCATCCCAAAGGGTTACCTGTTGTGTTTATCTGCTTGTTTAGTTGTTGCTTGATATTGAAATTGTGGATTGTTTACTGTTAAGTAACTTCCTGTTTACTGTTTCCTATACTTTTACCTACTATATAATCATTGACTGTTAGGCATGGATCTTGTGGTAGTTTCCTAATAAGATTAGTCTCACACCCTGTTTGGACCATGCTTTTGGGCCCAAAAAGATTATATTGTTGCAGGTACAGAGAAGGGTAAGCGCCCTTCTACTTCAGGTACTTGACATGCTGTGGAGCTAGAGAGCACGAGACCAAGATTAAGATTTCGATGTTGAGAAGCCGATTACTATATTTCTTATGTACTTGGTTTAGTACTGTATTTCAGTATTGGGATTTGTTTCTCTAATTTCCTAAACATATGTATCATGCATCATTATATATATGTGCTCTAGTTTTTTCTATCAGTTTTCCTCTGTTTATTTTTGGTATGATGTTATTATTGCTTCCAATCTTGTATGTATTGTGTAATTTCACTGTGTACTCTTACAATGAGGTAATAGTTTCCCCACTATCAACCCAAGGCCCTCGCTGCTAGTCGGCAGCCTCTGGTGTTCGAGGAAATACGCTTGAGGCCATGTGACCAACCGGGTATAGGGGCCTCTGGGTGGATTTTGGAACTGGGATGTTACAAAGTGGTATCAGAGGGATTATTTTCTCTTGAATTACTATTTGGAACCTGTAGTCAGGGATAGAATGAAATAGGTACTTGGTAATAAGATGTGCCTGGGTGTAGCTAACCCATGTACAGGGAAAAACCAATCTTCCTCATTTAATTGTAATTTTTCTAGTTTTGCAATTATCATAGTTGTTTTGATTTCACCTTGAGTGATTCACATGTTTTTGTGCTGGTTATTATTTATATTATTGATGTTCTATTTCTATCGTAACCCGATGAGATGAGAGCATTCCATCTCATGCATCATATAGGCACTTAATAGAAATCCCATGTCATGCATTCTAGCCGTTCCATCTAGGGTGCATTATAAATTTAATTTTTTTGTGATAGATATTGTGTAGAATATTCATGATGTTATAATAGATACCTCGATAAACTACCTGATCTTTGATAGGGTATTTTCTGTGTATGTGTTTTCTGAATAAACAACAAACTTTGGTTCTTGAGGTGTTATAGGCCCTCATGGACCAGAACTTGGTGGTTCGTGGACTTTTTTACCTTGTTATAACTTGTATAAGATTCCAAGATTTGATTTTTGGGGAGTATGGGCTCTCACAGATAAGAAATTTGGAACATTAATGTTCGTTTCAGTGTTTTTTGGGCTCTAGAGTAGTTTTTGAGGCTTACTGTCTAGAAAAACCCAGAATACATGCCGTGTAGTTTTGAATACACGCCATGTGTTATTCTATTTAAGAATAAATAGTTTTTCTTAAGTACACACCATGTAATCTATATACATTCCGTGTAGTCTCTAACCATGTCATATTCCATGTGGGCAGAGACACAAAATGGGGAAAGTCTGGTGGGAACACACCGTGTACTAGTTGAACATGCCATGTAGTCTGACATAGGTAACTAGCCATGTCACAAACAATATGGGTTGGTTTTATCCCTTCTCATACATGTCATGTATTCCTATAACATGCCATGTAGTGTCAGCCATGTAGCCGACCTTGTAACCAAAAACACAGGTCAGTGTTACCCTTTCATGTACACGTCATGTCCTCCTCAAACACAATGTGTAGAAAAAGCCGTGTGTTAGGCCGTGTCACTAACAACACGAGCCAGGTGAAGCCTGTCAAGTACATTCCATGTCTACTGTGAACACACCATGTAGTCTTGTTTTAAGAGAGCCTTGTGGCTTAACTGTTTAAAAGGACTTAGGCAGAGAATGAAGATTCAAGTATACGCCGTGTGTTAGGTGAACATGTCGTGTGTATGGGGTGTTACATGACTAGTTCTAGCAGGAGTACATGTCCATGTGAATGAATTAAGGGAACACAACGTGTAGGGGATATCCACGCCATGTATTCATGTTTTTAAAAACATGAATTCTTTATTTATCCTTTATCCTTCCTGTACTTACGGTTTTCTGTCCTTGATTATCTTGATCTAAGGTGTGCACTTGACCATGCAGATTCATGCCACCAAGACGTCCTCCGGTTGTACACCAGTTTCTAGTTGGGGACCAGACACTGAATATGGTTGATCAAGGACTTCTCATAGATCCTCCTGTTGTTCCAGCATTGGCACCAACCATTATACAAGACACAAGTGCTGATGCACAGTTCAGGGAAAGATTTATGAGGATGATGCAGAACATTCAGGGGGCACCGCCTCCTACCCCATCGATGGGTGATTTTATGTAGGTCTTCCAGAAACATCATCCTCTAACTTTCTTAGGGGATGGAGGGCCCCAGGCTACAAAGTCTTGGCTAGAAGCCATGATGACAATCTTTGAGCATATGAATATTCCCCGAGAGAGTAGGGTCATGTTCGCTACCTATATGCTTCGGGACTCCTCAAGAGGTGGTGGGATGTGATCTCCCAGGTGGGACGCCAATAGGTTAAGGCGTGGGATGATTTTCAGCGCATCTTCTATGACTACTTCTATCCATAGACCTTGAGGACTGATCGAGACCAAGAGTTTATGAGTCTAGAGTTGGTTACTCTTTCTGTTATGGAGTATTCCTCCCACTTTTCCGAGCTGCATCACTTAACGACTATGTCAGTAGGTGATCAGTTATTCATGGAAAGGAAGTTCGAGGATGGTCTGAGGCATGATATCTGATCATAGGTGAACATATTCTGGTTGACTTCTATCACATCTATTGTTAACCAGGAGCTGATCATGGATCACAATCTGAGGGATTCTGGAGTTGTGAGCTAGGGTGGATCGACATCTAGAGTTAGCATCCCTCCTACTGACAGTAGGAAGAACCAAAGGGAGTCTTTTCCCGGTGAACCAAGGAGGTGATACACTTCTTATGGTAGCCAAGTGGTGTGCTAAAAGTGTGGGAAGAATGGGAATATGAGGCCACACTACCCGAAAGACCCAGTGGAGTGCCGATCATAGGGCAAGATGGGTCACCTTCAGTGCATCTGTCAGATATTCTCACCAGTATCTGGTGACAGAGGTTCTTCTATGACTCCTCATTTGGGAGAAGCACCACTAGTTTCTCACCAGTCAGGGAACCAAATTTATTCTAGCCGTTTAGGCTGAGGTGGAGGTCATAGCCATGGTGGTCAGTCACCGATCATTCAGCGACAATAGAGTGGATCAACTTAGAGTGGTTAGGCAGGGTCACAAGGTAGTGGAGTAGGCCATACCTTTGTATTGGAGTAGACCCAATAGGAGCAGGATCCCAGAACTTCTACAGTTTGAGGTACGATCTTAGTTGCCTCAGTTTTAGCTTATACACTTTTCGATACAGGGGCTTCCCACAACTTTATATGTATTGCAGTTGTGGAGAGCCTTGGGCTCTGCATATTTTATTCTGCTGACATCTTGACACTATAAACACCGTTGGGGACTAGAACGTGAGTGTACATCAGTGAAAAGAGTGCTCTCTTGAGGTTGGTGGGTGCCACTTTTTATGGGACCTCTATGTCTTAGAGATGACATGATATGATGTCATTCTTGGAATGGACTAGCTAGTTCCCTTCCATGAAGTCGCCGAATGTTATCTCCATAGGGTGAGTTTCACATCACCAGAGGGCATATCGTTTCTTCATAAGGGCAAGTGGTATGTCCATGTGAGTAGAGCGGGTCCAGAGCATCATGGGATAAGAGGAGTTACATCCTAGATTGCTAGTTTATATCTAGATGATCAGGGGAATTCTCAGTTAGACTTTCCTCTAGTGGTGGATCATTTCAGGGAAGTCTTTACAGAGGAATTTTTAGGTTTGCCTCCAGAGCGTGAGGTTGACTTTTTTGTCAAGCTTGTTCCAGGAGTGGTTCTGGTGTCTATTACTCCTTATAGGATGGATACACCATAGTTGTAGGAGCTCAAGAATCAGTTGGAGGAGTTGGAGGCAAAGGATTTCATCCGAACTAGTACTTCTACTTAGGGTTCGCCAGTCTTGTTTGCGAAGAAGGCAGACAACATCCTCAAGATTTTTGTGGATTATCAGAAGCTGAACCAATTGATGGTCAAGAACCGATATCCCTTGCCAAGGATTGATGATCTCTTCGATCATCTTCGAGAGGCCGGGTGTTCTCGAAGATTAACTTGAGGTTTTTTTATCATTATTTTCATGTTAGACCATCTGATATACCTCTTACAGTCTTTCGGAGCATGTATGGTCTATACAAGTATATGGTTATACTCTTCGGTCTCATGAACGCACCTGAAGTTTTCATGGAATTGATGAACTGAGTGTTCCATCCATACTTGGATACCTTCGTGGTGGTCTTCATGGACAATATCTTGGTGTACCCTCACACTCGACACAACCATGCTACCCATCTTGATATCATTTTGAGTACACTAAGAGAGCATCAGTTTTATGCTAAGCTCTCAAAATGTCACTATTAGATGGACCATATTCACTTTTTGGGTCATGTTATCTCAGAGATAGGAGTGTCAGTAGACCCAGAGAAAGTGAGAGTAGTAGTATCCTAGGAGCATCCAAAGAACATCTTTGAGGTGTGGAGTTTTCTGGGGCTGGATGGATACTACATATGCTTCATTCAGGACTTTTTACGCCTATCAACACCACTTACAATTCTAACTAATAAGTGTGAGATGTTCTTGTGGTAAGATTTTTACTAGTCATACTTTCAGAAGATGAAGGGGAGGTTGAATTCAACATCGATACTAGTCTTTCCAGAGCTAGGCAAGAGATATACTATGTATTCTGATTCTTCAGGTATCAAGATGGGAGCTGTGCTTATGTAAAAGGAACGAGTCATTGTGTACATGTCTCGGCAGTTGCGACCACATGATAGGAAGTACCCGACGCACGATCTTGAGTTGCCTGTAGTTTTTATTGCCTTACGATGTTGGGGAAACTATATTATGGGAGAGAATTTTGTGGTTTTCACTGACCACAAGTGTATCAAGTATATATTCACTCATTGTGATATGAATTTGAGACAAAAATGGTTGGTTGAGTACCTACAACCCTTCTATTTTGATATTTCTTATACACCTGGTAAAGGAAACTCAGTGGCTAATGCATTGAGAAGGAAGACTCAGATACAGGTAGTTCAGGAGGCCAGTAGTGAGTGACAACTTATGGTTCTGTTCTCTGAAATGCATTTGGAGGGGCATAACAGACAGGGGTAGACTTTCCTTTCTTTTGTAGCAGTTACCTCTACACTTCTTGATCGAGTACGAATGAGGTAACTATCAGATTCTGAAGACCTAGTCCTAAGGTAGAGTGTGTCAGGAGGGGACCCAATCATTGGATGGACCATAGGAAAGGATGAGATATTTCATTTCTAGGGGTGTGTATGGGTGCCAACAGACATACACGAGGATATGATGTGGGACTTTGATTCCTTATTTTGGGCAGTTCATCCTGGAATCACCAAGATGTATTGTGATCTACACTGTTAGTATTGGTGGCCAAGTATGAAGAGAGACATTGTTGGTTTCGTCATGAGGTGTTCCACCTGTTACCAGGTGAAGGTGGAGCATCAGTAGTCAGTAGTGATTTTATAGTAGTTACCCATTCCTGAGTGGAAGTGGAATGACATTGTGATGGATTTCATGATAGGTTTACCAAGGTTGCCTCGAGGGAATGATGCAATTTGGGTTGTCATTGATAGACTCACGAAGGTTGATCACTTTTTTCCAATCAAAGAGACCTTCAGTGTTGATGAGCTAGGACATTTTTATATCTATGAGATTGTACGTATTCATGGAATTCCACACTCCATCATTTTAGAAAGGGATACACATTTCACTTCTTGGGTCTGGCAGGGGATTCAAAAGGCTTTGGGTATATAGGTACTTTTGAGTATAGCTTACTATCAATAGATTGATTTCCAGTCTGAGCATACAATTTAGGTACTTGAGGATATGTTATGAGCATGAATTCTAGATTTTTGAGGTTCTTGGGAGAATCATATACCTCTTGTGGAGTTTTCCTTTCATAATAGTTTTTAAGAAACTATTTAGAAGACACCCTATGAGGCTTTGTACGGTAGGCTATGATGATCACCATTATGTTTTCTAGAGGTAGGAGAGGCATCTTTGCTGGGAACACGTCTTGTCTAAGAGACCACAGAGCAGATAGAGTTGATTTGGAAGTGGATGGATACTATAAAGTCTTGATAGAATGCTTATACTGATCAACGGAGACGACCTATGGAGTTCGAGTTTAGGGATCAGGTCTTCCTCCGTGTCACACTCAGGTTTGGACACAAGAGGATTAGGAGATAGGGTAAGCTTTCACCAAGGTACGTCGGGCTGTTTGAGGTGTTGGAGAGAGTTTGGGTGGTTGCCTATCGGTTGGAGTTACCTCAAAGGTACCAGGCTATGCATGATTTTTTTTCACGTTTCTTAGCTCTGATGTTACTTTTCAGACCCGTCTCATTTTTTCCAACCTGAGGAGGTGGAGTTGGAAGTGGATGCATCCTTATAGGATCATCCTATATAGATTTTTGATCACAATACAAAGGTTCTCTATGGCTTGTCTGTTCCTCTGGTCTGGGTGCTTTGGTAGCATGGACGAGTACAGGACGAGACTTGGGAAACGGAGGTAGACATATGATCGTAGTGGCCAAAGCTGTTTGGTGTTTCTTCTTATACACCGTACTAGGGAAATTCAGGGAAGAATTTATTTAAGGGGGGAAGTTTATAAGAACCTGGATCAACTTTTCATGTATGTTTTTCCTTTTCTAGTCTTTTTCGAGAAAAATGGGAAATTCTAGTAATTTTCTAAGTACATGCCATGTACTTTATGAGTACATGCCACATAATTCTTTTCCATATGAGGCCATGTGCTGGATATGTAGTAACCACACACACGGCTATGTAGGAGTGACTTAGAGGCCTCTTAAAGAGGAGTATGGAAATGGATAGTACACACTATGTACTTTTTTTCATTAAACGCACCGGGGTCACATTTAATCACTAGAACGCTCTTATTTTAGGTCTCATTCGACCGAGAGCTCTATACAGACACAAATCTTTGGTGAACCCCCGAGCGTGTGTCCATCCCCCGAATCAAACACCATCAGTTGAATTGGAACCACATCTGTGAGTTCTCTCTTCTCCTAGAGCACCATATTATATTTTCTCTTCTCTCGTAATATATCGTGGGTTGAAAATTTTAGATGTTTTTGTATATCTTTGACGTTCTAAGGAGATTGAAGCCTCAAGATTCACATATAGAGATCTCCTAATGTCGAGGTAGGTGGTTTGTGCCTTTCTGTTGAAAGTCCTTGAGTTTTATGTTCAAAATTTTTCAATACCCATGAATAGGGTATTGGGAATTTACCATTTTAGCCCTATTTTTTTCCTGCTATGCTTGTATGCTTGAGTAGATGATAATTAAATGTGAATAGGGTAAATTGATGTGCTTTGGCTATGTTTCCCATGAATGGTTTTCCTATTTTGACCTTTGGGTCTAGTTTTCCTATTAGGTGGCTGTTCACCTTCCCATGCCTAGTATTGTAGGATGGTGTGACTATTTTTCTATTATGCTGTTATGTAGTAGAATGCTATCCAAGTAGTTCTTGAGGTTTACCTTGGCTGATACGCACTTCTACACTTTCTTGACTTACATGGGGCCGTGAGAACCTGGTGTATAGGCCATAGGGAGAATGGATGTTGAGGGTTTCTCTAGAGTGTCTTTATAGTTTTACGATGTTAGACGATAGGGGGAATTGATGTTGAGTGCTTCCTCAGAGTGTCTGTAGTTCCTCGACATGGGATAGAGATGGAATTTGACATAAGTGCTTCCCTAGAGTGCCTCTAGTTATGATACGAGACTATACATGGAATTAAGGGTGAGTGATTATTCAGAGAGTTTATGCTTAAGCTGAACCAGAGGGGTTAGACTGAGTGTACTTCCCAGAGGGTTTCTTGTACTTGTAAGGTAGTACTAGAGGGGTTAGACTGAGTGTGCTTCCCATAGGTTTACCTGTTGTGTTTATCTGCTTATTTAGTTGTTTCTTGATATTGAAACTATGGATTGTTTACTATTGAGTACCTTCCCGTTTACTGTTTCCTGTACTTTTACCTGCCATATACCTATTGAATGTTAGGCATGAATCTTATGGTGGTTTCCTACTGGGATTAGTCTCACACCCTGTTTGGGCCATGTTTTTAGGACCAAATATATTATATTGTTGTAGGTATAGACAAGGGAAAGGGACCTTCTACTTCAGGTACCTGACATGTTATGAAGCTGGAGAGCATGAGACCAAGCTCAGGCTTGAGATGCTAAGGAGTTGATTACCTTTTTTCTTTTGTACTTGTTTTAGTACTACATTTCATCATTGTACTTTGTTTCTCTATTTTCATGGAAATATGTATCATGCATCATTATATATATGTGCTCCAGTTTCTATCAGTTTTCATCTGTTTATTTTTTGTATGGTATTATTACTGCTTCCTCTCTTGTATGTATTGTGTACTCTGCCAATGAGGTCATAGTTTCCCAATATCACACCCAAGGCCCCCGCTTCTAGTCAGCAACCTTTGGTGTTTAGGGAAATGCACTTGAGGCCATGTGACTAACCAGGTATGGGGCGCCTCTGGGTGGCTTCTGGAATTGGGATGTTACAAACATTACCTCTTTGTAAAACATAATGGTAATATAGAAAATTATTACCAAATATTGATTAAACCATGTTTGACTTTGAATCTCATTTGGGTTATATCTTCCCTTAATCCTCATAGAATAAACTATAAAAAAATTTAATGAGAAAACCATGTAATAGACAACTCTTGAGCTTGAAAAAGTAATTTTTTATCATTATAACTTTCTGAACATTCTAATATTCATATTTTATAATATTATATTTATATTCTATAATTTTCTCTTCAGTTTCCACAACTTCTACTACTAATTATTATTTATATTATTCATCCAAGACCTTTTCTTATTCTTCAATGTACGCTTTAAGTATTTCAGTAGTTTCTCCCTCCTCTTCAAATTTATCTTGGTCTTTTGGAGTTATATACTCTTCCCCATCCACCGAATTATATATTTAAATACCTGTTATGAGGGTGTATTACTTGGGTTTAGTTTCAGATTCATCACTTGATTCCACCTCAGAATCAACCTTAATTTCAGAATCCAACTCTATTTATCCTCAAGTTCTACCCTAACCATTTTTCCTCATTGGTAACTTCCTTTTAGTATTAAAACCCCTTTTCCATGATTTATAGAATTTTCAACTCTTTATTTAATCCTTATTATATACTATATATGATATTATCATCCAAACTTAGGTGTGGCAGTGGAACCCATGTTTGAAGTTGTCTCCCCAATCATGGATTTGGATCTTAATTTCGATTTTATAATTTTTTTGTGAAAATTTGTCCATTTGGATTTCTATATGAAAGTGGGCCATCATTTTATCTCTAATAAACACAAAAAACTGAAAAAAACTCAAGTACATAAAAGGAAAATAAAAATAAATACAAGATAATATAAAAAAAAAAAATAAAAGAGTGGGAGGAAATATTGTTTCCTAAATATTTAATTAATGTATCTTCTAAAAAATTATGAAAAAATGATAACAAAAACTTTTTATGGCCACATGAATTGTTAATTTATATAGATTCAAACTAATTTATAAATTTATAATTAAAAATACCTACACTTAAAAATACTAAGTAGTATCGGAATGAAATACATAAGGTAAAACCCTTAAGGAAAATGGGAATAATACTCTAACTGAATAATCAAGACGAACTAAACTAAGATAGAGAGAAGTATAAAATTATTTGAAATGAAGAATAAGGGTTATATTGATTTTGGAAAAGAAGAAGATAAAAATTACCATCTAATTTTAAATCTAGGTTCTTGAGTAATGAGGAATGAAATACTCATTAATAATTATGATGTTTCCAAAATATAATTCATGAAACACTAAAAAATAATTATCTTTTTTCAATAGGGGTATATCTATTAGTAAAAGTTCATTTTTTGTTGCTAAAATATTTTACCAACAAAAATTGTCTTGTCAATAAACTGTTTTTAAAAACTCCACCACTAAATGTTATTATGACATATAAAATAATTCTGTTACAATTATAATCATAACAATAGATAATATATATTTTGGTCAAAATTATTAGCAATATATTTATATTAAAAATTTATTTGTTGGTAATATTATTATAAATTTTCATAACCAATACCAATAATTAATATCTGTTTGTAATTTATATTTTAAATAAGATATTATGTTTATTTTTTTCAATATTTATTGCTAAAATTTTATATTATATTTTTTAATTTATCATATATAATAGAAATTTTTTAATTACCAAACCAAAGATTATTATCAAATTTTTTCAAACATAGAAAAATATTAATCATATAAATAATTAAATTTAATAGAAAATGAATCAATAAAAACTTAATTTGATTAGTACCTAAATATATCATAAAAAAACCAAGGATCCACCTATATCATCTATGCCTCCGTACCCCCAACACCCCCTAGAAATGAAAAAAGGTTATGTAATCTATTGACTATAATAATCCATTGCCCATCATGGTAGAATTATAGTTAATCCCACCAAATATATTTCATCAAACCAAAGTAGGCAATTAAATAAACAAATCAAGCCATATCTAGTATCTGTGAGGAACTTCATGTCGTTATTTTTCTACACACTTTAGCCACAAGATATACACTACACATGACGGAAGATCATACACACAAATTAGTGAAAAATATCTGAATAAATAGAAACTTAAAAAATGAAATTATAAAAAATTGATTTACATAGAATGTGAATTTTTAATTCATCATCCCTATTGTATCTCAACAAATCAAGTCATCTTTAGCACCAGTGAGGAACCCCAAGTCATTACTATGAAAGACCCTTCAGTTGCAATATCAACACCACACACAACCAAAGAAAATACTAAAAAATCAGTGAAAAATATCTACATGAATTAAAACCAACATAGAAATAAATTAAAATATAAAAAATTATATGCATAAAATGGAAATTTTTCAATCATCATATCTATTGATATCTTAATGAATCAAGTTAGCTCCAGTACCAGTGAGGAACCTCAAGTCTATGCCAAACCATTTTTCTCCAAAATCTACACCACACACAACCAAAGAGCATACAAAAAAATTCATGAAAAATATCTTCATGATTTTAAAGAAAAATAGACATAAATAAAAGTATTAAAAATAAAAATATAAAATAATATTCATTTATGTTGAACTTTATTTTTTTACTTTAAAAAATAGTAATGCCTAAAAAAAGGAAATACATATTAAAATAAAAACTTTTATTTATATAAAATATAGACGTGGAATTAGGTTGGAAATAATAACTTTAAAGGTACCCATGATAACATATTCTACGAGTCAATGGGCCTATCAGAATTAATAACCCTACTTCTAACAATCATCTCCATGGATGTGACACCAAACCAGTACACATCTAATTTGGTAGTCAACCGAACATCCCATGCTTAATCAGGATCGCAACATCCATAGGTCCCCATCACCGATGTGGAAACATGGGTCTTATCAAAAGTTAGACTAATCTTATAAAGACTAAAATCAGAGAGATTTTATTTGAACTCCTTATCCAGAAATATTTCCAATTCATTGAAATCATGGTATATTATTTGTTAGAAAATTAGTTCTAGTAAAATAATAATATGAGTACTATGAAACATGGGTGAGAGAAGAGTTGTACAATGATCTTGAACACATTTCCTGTACAGGCCATGATGTACATACATATGAAAAATTGTACAGAATTGAACAAAATTATACATGGAATGTGTTCAACCCATGATTACTTGAACACATGGACCACAAATTTTTTTTTCATGTGGCCACGAGTAATGTGACATGATGAAAAAGACTATATAGACCATGTGAAAGATAATGATGTACAAGTTTATAAAATACACGGCTATGTGAAAAGCCGTGTTTCATTGTTAATATACCATAGTGTATAGGCCTGTATAGTCCATGTGTTAAATTTTTGAATAATGTGTCACGTTGGTTGCACATCGGTATGAATGATTTTAGCTCAAGCAGGCCTGTACAATTCACAGTTCTCCTTGCAATAAAATATCACTATTATATAAACATGGGTATTATCATTTTAATTAAATAAATAATACATGAATACAGAGTGAAAAATCAAAATAACAAGAAGAAAATATAATAATGTTAAAATATTGAATAACTTTTTTTGAAAATATAATCAATAAATAAATAATATAATATGCGTAAAATAAATACATGAGCTATATACCAATGTATGGGGAAAGGTATCCCATTGATCCATAAAATCCAATGAAGAAACCACATACATTAGATAGGTTGTAATTAAATTTATATTGAATATAAATTGTATCAACTAGTGTATTGAATTATTATTGAATATAAATTTCATATTGAAACTATATATTATACATAAGCTGGAACCCCATTAAAAATTTTACACATCAATTTGCATTAAAAGGAAAAATTAATTAATATTATACAAAAGCAGGTGACTTGAAACTAATAAGGATGGGGGAAAAGATGATAAAATTTAGAAGATTCCATTTGTTAACTTGATCAAACTTTTTTTGGAAATGATTATTTGTAGTTACAACAATAGAACACTCATTATATGCACAAAAATCAAACTTACCATAAAAAAATAAAGTGAATAACATGTACCTAGTTTAAACATTCCCTAATGAGAAGTCTGACATTACTTCTAAATTAAAGACAGAACTTCCAATTAGTACTCTATTAATATGCTGATGAAATGTCTATAACATTTCATTGATTAGTAAAAAAAACTTTCATGGGATAAATTTAATTAACATGGGAACAAAAACTAACAACTAAAATTAATAAAGAAAATATTATCTGTGTTTTAACAACGAAACAAATAAAATCTAACCGAACAAAAATAGCCAAGAATGTTTCAAAAAAGGAAGAATGAATAACCTTATAATTATATGATTGGAGGTGTATTAATATATAAAATAGTTTGATTATAGATTATGTACTTACAAAACATGATGATCAAAAAACCACCAGAAGTTAGGGATCCATTATTTATATTGATCACATTTATATTTTTATTGACTTATGTTTCTTGTTCACAATTTTTTTCTGTAATGTTTTTGAATAATTACTGGAGGTCGTGATGTTAATATAGGATTAAATAGTTTCAAATGGTTTTAAGGACTATTAATTCTTTAATTTCTAATCTCATGTAATGTGATATTTAAAAAATAGGCTATGTATGTTGTCAGTGTGGATAATATTTACAAGTCTGAATGAAATATCTTTTGAGGTTTACATCCTAGAAACTAAGTTGGTGTTGAATACCCTCCCAATCCTGGTTATGCATGAGTAGTGATCCATTATAGACCTAAAATAATAAATATTAGGTAATCTATCTTAGGATCTTATAATAATAAATCATATCTTAATTTTTCCTCTAGGTATGTATTATTCCACACTTTATCTTTAGATTTGAGCTAACATGACCATTATTTACATTTAGTTTATATGAAACTATTTTTTAGAGAGAATAAATAATATCTACACCTTTTTGAATCTACCTCAAAATGAAGTCATCCTTGGTCACTAATATTATGCAGAATTTATAGTCTATGATGAATACCACTCATCAGGATGAGATGATTATTGGTAAGGGAGCAATAATTGATCCTATTAATGTCCCTCCTGAATGTAAGGATGCTCTTGGAAGCCTCAATGTTGGTGATAAACAGAATATGGATCTAGAAACTAATAACATAGAGGCTAATCATGTTCTAACATTAAAAACGTATTTATGTATTGATCACTCAAAGTCCAATAATGGCCATTTTAATGAAAGAGATTTATCTAGTCATCAACTTGAGAGTAAAATTGGTTTAAACACAAATATTTACATTCCATTTTAGGAGGGAACATGTGTTTACTTATCCAGGTTTAATATTGAAGGAACCAATATCATATGTGACTTCAATTTCACATTTTAGAGTAGGTAATTCCTCAAATCAATTGCGTGGAATAATAGAAAAAGTATCTAAAAAACCTATTTATCACACCCCTAACACAATGAAATGTTAAAAACACTTTCCATTATTTTCATGGGATACAACCTATTTAATAATATATTATTTTAGTGTTGACATACACATTAGTGACGAATTATCATAATAAGGAAGCCCTAAAATCATCTGAGTGTCATAACAGGAATTTCAAAAACATTTTTTATTATTGGTTTGAAGAGAGGATGACTTCAAAACTAAGGTGGATGATTGTTGCAAGGAATCACTTCCAAGATAATCCTTTCCAGTCTCACCAAAAGCTTTTACCATGAAATTTATCACAACCTAAACATAATGAAATGTCATAGGAATAGACTAAAGAATTGTATGTTTCTACTATATAACCAAATATTTCTAAAAAATGTTCATAAAAAATCTTTCTTTGGAAATTCATACATGTGTGTGAATATATGTGTTTCAACTGTCTATGTGTGGGAACCATAAAATAATATTTATAGGCCCAATAACATAAGTCACATACATTTTATAAGTTTATAATAATTCATAACACCAAGAAACCAATATGAAAATATATATAGATTAAAGAAAACAAGTGAAAAAAGTAATCAAACTAAAACTTACAGCATAACTAAATGCATTATGTGAGGTAAGTGAATCATCTAGAAATTGATGGAATAAATGAATTAAAATTTTCTATATATAATATAATCAAATTACTAGGACATGAAAAAGAAAAATATAATTTAGGAGATCTGAAATAAAAAATAAAAGTTGTGCTAGTTGGATGAAAGGATGATATTACAACAAGGATATAAGATTGATGTAGGGAAGCACTTTAAAGTTCATCCAGGAAATAATCAATAAAATATTTTCTCAAGAAGTTGATCACACCCTAAACATAATGAAATTTCATAGTTATCAACTAAATAATTGGATATTTTAATCATAAAACAAAATCCTTATCATAAATATTTATATAAAATCTTTCAAGACTTTAGAAATTTATGACAGTTTGTGCACACATGTTTTTATGTTTTTGTGAATAGGAACTACCAAATAATATCAGTATCCCAAAGATAAATACCTCATACATTTTTAGAGAGTATAATAATTAATAACACCAAGAAACTAATCTTAAAATCTATCTAGATTAATGAAATCAAGTGACAACAATAATGAAACCGTAACATGTAGAAAATCATGATGCATCATGCAAGGAAACTATAACAACCAGTAATGAAAGGAATATATAAAGTGTTTATATATAGTATAATTCCTAAGTGCATCACAATTTTAACCCCAATACACCACAATTTCCTAATTTTAATATAATATGAGTCATTCCTAATCCCCTATTGTGGACATGTTGAATCTAATTGAAAACTTCAAATGGCCCCCAACTATTAGATAAATGTTAACTTGTTCATATTAAGTGTTTAACATCGAATGAACTTTTAAATGAAAAATAATTCTGTGATGATATACAATCATGAAATAATGATTATACAATGATGAAATGAAATTGTTCTCCTATGTATTATAAAATATAGAATAAATCTTTTCTGGAACTATCAAGGCTTTTCAAACTTACAAATCAAAAACCATGAACATCTTATTCACTACCATAAAATTCCGTGCAAAATCACAGCTAATAAGGACCAAAATATGGGCTCAAAAACCATAACCAGCAAGAATCAACAAATGAAACACCCAAAATTGGGTTAGGGTTTGGACAGGTCACACACACTGTAATACTGAGAGGGACAATCAAAATGAAAAGAGAATAATAATAGAGATAAGGATAAGGAATTTTATTCGGCGGAGACCTCATGTGAAATAGGTAGGAGAGATAGTTAAATTCCATGGAAAAAGTAAGAGGGAGGAACATAGTTAATTTTACTTCTAGCAAGGGTGTGCGAAATAAACTGGAAATGGAGGGGGTGGGGTGATATTGGGGAGAAAAAGAGAGGGGAAATCGAAATGAAAAAACAAAATAAAACAAAAAAAATAACAAAGAAACAATAACATTCATTACAAGTCTCGCATACTTTTTGATGACAAAAAAGGAAATTAACTGGGATGGGGTGTGATAATGGAAGACACAGTTACAATGATGTGATCGCTATGGATCAAGACTATTAATTTATTGAAGAGTGTCTCATATTATTGGTATACTTTAAAAAATTTATAATGATGTATAATAAATTTATATATAATTTATATATAATGATAAAATGAAATTATATATAAGTGAGTTTATTTTTTTAGTTTTTATTACATTTAATATCCGAAAATTATAATCATTTATCATTAATTTTATATCACACACATATATATAATATAACAAAAACATATAATTTATCAATTAAAACATATGATTTTATGATTTATTGAAATATTTTTAATTTATAACATTTATTTATTATATATATATATATTATTTTTTGGTGAAATATTTTATGTTATTGAATAATTTATTGAAACACATTTTTATTATGGTAAAATATTTTTTGGTAATAACAATTAATAGTAATAAAATAATTTTTTGTAATTTTTTTAGTATTGATATGATAAAGAAATATATTTAGCTATTGGTAAAATGTTTTTTGGTTTAAATGATCAATATCAACAGATATAACAGTTGGTAAAAAAAAGTGATGGTACTTGAAATATATTGAAATGAAATATATTATCTTTTATAATTTCTCATTTTTACCAACACATATATTATATTAAATAAATTTATATTGGTATAAGCTTTTTTTTAGTGTAGGTTTGTTAGTCACGGTAAACATTCTCTATATCCAAAACCTCATCAGTTCACATGGTCAAGTACTTTTATTTATTAAAGAGATAGGTGACCCAAAACCATGTACATACATAGTATATAATCAATCCAATTTCCATGGTATAGATTATATACTATATCATGAATTAATATTCACTCCTCCAATACATGATAATGGTAATTATAGATGCACCAAAGGAGACATTTATAAAAATTATGAAGTCAAAATCCCCAAAAAAATTTTCCTTAAAAATATAAATACCACAAATATATCAATCCATTTTATTCACAATCACCTTCTCACAAATAAAATAACCTATCATGCTATCCATGATAGGTATAAATAAAAATTAAAGGAAAATAATCCCTATGAACAATAACAACATCCATGAGGATAGGAGTTAAAGAATACCTCTTAGAATTTGATTCCTTTAACTATAAAATTGTTGCTGCTATTTATAAGAAACAATACCCTTCTATATCAACATATATATTCAATAAATCATGATTAAATATATTTAAATTATCTTCATGTCTTTATCACTCAAAATTCACTATAAACACATAGAGAGGGTCTATAATCCATATGCATAATCACTTATATCACCCTAAAAATAATCTATTGAAGATGTATGATGAGCATGTTTTATGCATATTTTTTTAATTTTATTTATTTAACTTGTGAATTTAATTGGTGAGTTTTTCTTAGGTTTTCATTATTTTATTTCATATAACAAAAATTTTAAATGTGCTTTGGGAAAAAGAAAATAAAAATAATATTTTTTATGATTTTGAAGTAATTATAACTGAATGAAAAAATATTTATTTCTATGGTGGGAGAATACGTCCTTTTTAACACCACTATCCAAATAGTATCTTAGATGGGCCAAGTATAATAAGGGAGAAATTAAGAAAAAGTAGTGTAGGTCAGTGTTAGATATATTTTCCAAGAAGAAAGGATACCTAATACATGAAATCGCTAAGAAAGAGTGTCTTAGGAGGCAACCCAAAGGCTACCAACTAATTTTACATTGATGCATTACTATATAAAAAGAGGATATAAGATTAATTGGCTTCTGATGTGCGACAAGTGAACCACATGGTACTATATAACTTACATTTAATTTTTTTTTGTACTAGGGACACATCATCTTCCTCACATATGACATCTATGTCATGTTAGATCATCTGTGATTCAAATTCAACCACTATCAAATGAGTAGGACCTTGATCCACACTAAAATTTAGAATATGACTATAACATATAACATGCTTTGGGTTAAAACAACTTGAAAATTAAGATAAAAAGTTTTTTGTATTGTATGAAGATCTCCAACATCATGGACATAGCAATTCATAGAGATTACAACACAATGATATCAATTAGTATCATAGCTAATGAAAAAGGGGAATTGGGTTGAAATTCTATAATAGGATATGATGTTAGTGTATGGATGAAATGTGGATGAAAATAAGTTGATAATAATGTTATTACATGATAAATGAGATTGTAGCATAGGGATATATTATACTATATAGGTATGGAACTTAACAGATAGAAGAAGGTCTTCATGGGAATTAAGAGTTGTGTCATGATGAAAGGAGTTTCACCATAGAATAGTGGTGGGAATTTCTCTTGTAGAGTGATAAAATGGAGGGTATTAGGTTATTCTTATGGTTGATAATCGAACAAAGATAAGATGTATGAAGTGTTTAGGATGTGTTGTGAGGGTTACATTACACCATTGAGGGTTCTATTTTAGTAGTTACTCATTAATTTCATGGGACAAGGATTATGCTAAAACACTTGTTCCATAGTGAATATTGGGATGAAGGGATGAAGATTGTGCTGAAAGAATATAATTTCACCATATAAGTTATATCTTTAAAGATAAAATATCATCTAAACTTCTCTCCTATAAATATTTTTTGGATATAAATCATGGGATTTTGAGAGGATACATTCATGTGCTCTATTTCACTTTTATTTTTGGAATTTGAGGTTGAGATGTTTCAAGAGAATATATAAGAAGTAACTATAGAATAGAATATGTTTCTATAGAGATATGGAAATTCAATACTGTCTCATGGATAATTAGTGATATATTCAGAGGGATATATTTAGAGGGTCACAAGTGAAGTTAAATTCCAACTTAAATATCTAAAGATAATTTGAAAAGATATAAGACATATAATATACATGAGATATATAGCTATAGATATAGATATAAATATATCTATCATATAATTTTTTTATAAATAAAATTATCCTTTCACATAGGAGTAGATAAAAAACAAGGAGGTTTGGGAAGTGAGAGTGGATCACCCACCCGAGGAGATTCATAGTTTATATTTTTCTATCATTTTTTTGTAATAGTGGTATTATTATTTAAGTTTTAAAAAGAAATAAAAGGTAGTATTTTATTTTTCTCAACTACTTATTTTATTTATAAATTTAATATCACATTTTATATTATTCATATTTTTTTATTTTTGATGAGAAATCAATCATCAGTGGATATGTGTTATAGGGGAGGGTGAAATTGAGGAAGAGGATGAGTGTGAAATGTTTTAATTCTTTAATGACTTGGATATTTTCATATTTAATTTTTATTTAACTGAGATTATTTTAAATTTTATTCCACTAGTAACCTATAGAGGGTAAGGGTGGTTTGGGTTTGATACCAAATGTGATAGTGGCGTGTGGAGGAGTGAGATCCAAATTAACTCCATCTTTAATATTGGCAATGATTTTAATTCATAGATGTTGGTTATAGATCACCATGAGAGAGGGGATAACAGGACTAGGTAGATTTAGTTTGCAGTGAGTGGTAGAATTAGATACCCCAAGATTCCTCATGGTCAATGGTACAATTTATTTTTCAAGTGAGGTTTAATTGTTCTTAATTAAAGTAAAACCATCCCAAGATACTGATTATCTTCCCTTAATCCTTTAGTTTTGGATTTTAGTTCCTTCCATTCATTCACCTATACTTTATATTAGTTTTAGTATCCTTGATAGAAATGTAACTATTGAATTCTATGTTCCTATTCTTCATGGGTTATACCTTGGGGCTTTCCTATCTTATACTACTTGCTGTAAATATTAGTGTTTTTAATTTTATGTTTATAAATACTAAACTGATTCAATACTATAGGAAGTAACGATACCTATGGTCCTAACAAATTTACCATCCCTCATTATATTTTTTAATTTAGTTTATATTTATTTTATCAATTTTTATTACTTTTATTCAGTTGGTATTTTTTTAATGGTAGGAGTTCGATTCATATTTACTTAAAAGTAAAACTTTTCTATCCATATCATGGATTATTCACACTAAATCTAAGAATTAAAAAGGATATACAGTCAGGAAATAAAAATCTAATAACCGTACTTGAGTGAGGATGAAATTTCACTCTATGGCCTATAATTAGAATTTTGAGATACATATCAAGATCTAAAAAATATGATCCAAGAAGCTGAGGATTCAAAGGATATGTTCAAGGAAGGATCCATCCTTGAGTTATCATGTGAGAATATTTCCTAGAGTGATGTTAATAACAAAGATGAATTTGAGGTTACTCTTATGTCTAAAGATGAAATTTTATCATTAAAATATTCCATCACCATTACTATTCTAGAGGAGGAATACAAATAAGAATAACCCTTCAGTGAGGAAGAATAATAATAAAAGGAGAAAGAATATAAAGCGGTGAAAATTTCTGAAATTTGGACTTACATGATCAATATTACAGTGGAGTAATCTATCACCAAATAAATCACAAGACTTCAAAAAATGCTAAAATAAGAAGAAGATAAAAGGATCTTAAAATCTAGAATAATATTGAATAATTTTATGAATTTCATCTAGTAATAAAAAAGATCGAGGAGTATTATTATATATAGAAAACACCATACATAATTCTTCTAGAGTTATATAATACTTGGTTTTCTCCTCAATAAATTTTGAAGATTTTTTCAAAGAGGAAGAAGAGTAGAGGTGACACAGATGCACATTTAATTCATAATTGGTTTAATCATAGGTGGTTAATTCTATAAGATAATCCTTTTATGTGATCAAATGAGGAAAGGTCCAACTTAATGACCTAAATAAAAGTGATTTGTGTGAGGTAACCAAGGTTTTTTATTATTCAGTTCTAGAAATTTAGTTTTTTACTTTAGGAATTTAATTATAAGATATAATTTAAAACACTTTGTAATTCACATGGAATTATTAAAATATAGTCAAAAGATAAAAAATAGAAAATTAGAAAAATATATTCACGAGGAAAGAATATTATTTTTTTAAATTATTTATTTTTACCCCCTTATTATTAAGATTTTTTGATTTTGTATTTTAGCATAAAAAATAATTCCCAAATATTTGATTGTTTCTAAATTTTTAATCTATGATAGGGGATTTCTTAGGTAACCCCTGAAGCTATGTTTTAGATTTTATTATTGATATGATTGAATGAGTAATATGAAGGGATAAATTATTAGAGATAAATATGGGGGTTTTTATTTGATGAATTGTGATTTGGGGGGACATGTTGATTTATGTAGATGAAATTTACCTTACCATGTTAATGATTTAAATTTCTAAAATTCATGTTGGTAAAATTTTTATTATAATGAATGACATGATTTATTGAATTATATCATATCTTCTCACTTCATAGAGTATTGTAGACATAGGTTTCCCATATTTCTGATTATATTTCTTTAGATATACTTGGGATATATAAACATATTATAACTTACATTGATATCTTTTCAAATATGCGATTTTACAAAGTCACTTTGGAATATGATTGAGGAATTTTTATTATTGAGACCATATCCTATAGACAAAAATTTACATTTAATCTTTATTATCTCATAAATTTTTTGAATGAACTTGTTAGAGATGAGCCAAATTACAATATAGTTATATCCTTCTTACCACACTCCATGTATTTTTCATAAAATTCAATGGTTAAGTGTAGGGGGGAGGTTATCCATGGTGGAAGTTATGTTATTCTTTGGGGTTTTTCATGGTTTTTGGTAGGTTTATGAGTATCTATCATTATGGATTGTTGTTTACACCTCATAGAAAAATGAAATGAAAAAGTAAAAAACAAGAATTGAAAAGGATTTTTTTTTCAAAAAAATCCAAAAAATGGGTTGTGTTTTGGGAGGGTAAAACATCTCTATTACTTGACCGATGGTATTATTATAACTAGTGTAATTAGTTTCATGTGGAGATCATGTGGGGTTGGGTAATGTATGAGATATTTTTCATAATATTTTTTTGAACAAAGTGAAAATATAGAAAGAAACAATGGGTAATCATTCATTATATTCATTATTCGTGGTATTTACATTAAGATTGGGAAAGTAGATATATTTCACTATAAATGATTATTTTCTATGATATTTACTTTTGAAAATGTATTCGATGAAAATAATTTCATCCAACAACTAATTTCACAGGGTTGATTTTTGTACAGTAATTTATGTTGGGTTCACTACATTCGAACGATCTCCAATGGGGTTTGTTTATGGTGTTGGAAACATCCAACAGTTTTCATAACCGTGATGACACATCGACCTTCTTTCCAACATCATGAACTCACTTGGTAATTTGGACAACAATACCTAATAACTCGCATTGGTTGAGAATATGGGAGGTTGGGCTTATCACAACCTTGGGGGGATGGATTATTTTTTACATCTAGATTCTCTTAATTATATAAGACATGTTGTAGAATCCTTCATTAATTCCAATGTAGAATCTGGGTCAACATTGAATTAACAATCAATTATTATCATGGATAGAAATTAGAATCATCTATATGTATTTAAGGTTCTTCATCAAAGGATACATCTATATATATTTGAGGTTCCCCATAAATGGTTCCCTATTGAGTATATATTTGATATTTTTTATTGTTTATTATTAATATGTTAGTTTTAATATACATAGTGAGGTGCTCTAGATTTTATCACAATCTAGGTAGACATGAATTTTTTGGGTGTCAGGTTCAGACCCATGAGATAGGATTCCTTTATATCCTCATGAAAATAATCAGAACCAACTTATTTTGGTTCCTCTTAATAGGAAACATCATACCTTTTAAGGTTATTTGATAAGGACCCAACCATGTAGTTTAACATCATGTGGCAAGGAGATCTATGAAGAATGTTTATAGTCAAATATTTGTGTAATAATTATGCTGAAGCGGCCCACGGGACCTGGAAGGGATATGGAATCCTAGGTTGAATAAGACCTTACTGGGAATGTAGCCCAGAGATACTAGGATTGATTTGGGATGTTGGGTTGGAACTCATGTATGCTTCCTATGTATCCCATTTATATGGGAATAAAATCCCATGTAATTTAGTCATGAGGACATACATGTATGGAGAACCTATGAAGGTTTGTATCATATGTAATGAGACCCTTTAGAGATGGAAGAATGGTCTTGAGGACCCATTCCCATAGAGTCCCTCAAGAGTTTTTCACATATGATATATGGCCCTTTGATATGGAGATGAAATTATTGGGGATTATACCGAGTAAGAGGCCCATGGTTGGTTGGGGATTACACTTGTAATGATTGTTATAAGTGATAAGTCTTGGGGATTACAATGTATTGGATAATTCCCTTATAAATGGGGAAATGGGGTATATATTTACTCATGGTGATTTAGAGGTTTGGTTGGGGAATAATCCAGGAGGGATTCCCTTTTGAGCCTAGACGTTAAGAAGGAAAACTATTCATCCTATGTACAATAAGAATTTAGAGTTCTTATAGTTAAATTGGTTAGGGATTACAAACTGATGTTTCCTTTTGATGAAATTACATCATAGATGGGGCTTACACCTGTAACATGGCCCATGTGTCTGGGATCGTGCAGATGTCATGATCACCACTAACCTCTAATCCCACATGAGTCATGCTCAGTGTGAGAAATAAGAGAGAGAAATAGATTTGAAGAAATTGCACATTATTCCTTGTTCGTCGGTGGACAAGTCCAAAATCCAAAGGGATAGGGAAAGAGAGTAGGATTTCAAACCTCTCTCCTAGTGTTGTACCTTGTACCCAAAGGGAGAGTGAAAGGGATTTGATGTTCCCATCTATACTCTTTTATTATATTAACATGGATAGTCACATTTTATGATCCATCTAGCTATGACCCGTGGGCATGGAGAAAGAGGAAGGAATGAAGAAACAGAGGTCTTGTAAGAAAATATAAAAGCTCCATCTATGATTTATTCCCCTAACCTTGGTTCTAGAAATGTGATTATTATAAAAAATTAATCCTCAAATGGAAAATAAAGTGTGATCCTCACCCTCCCCACCTAGAACAGGAGGTCCTTGGTCTCATATACCGAAAGGGGAAGAAATATTCCTCACCCTTATGCCTAAAACCAGAAGGTCCCTAACACTTCCCCTAGGGTCTGTGTCCTCATGACCATGGGAATTAATTTCTAATTACACCTTGAGGACCCTACCCATGGGATAAGACAAGTGTGGGATACCTCTTACCAAAGGAATGTATATCCAAATTGGATACACAATTTTTTCCCTCTTACCATAGTCTTAAAAGTCAGTAGGTTTCGGTATAGGTTTCAATTTTTCCCCCTAAGACAAGGTATCCAAAAAAATATGATCCCTACCATTTGTTTCTTAGAAGAGGGCTCAAAAAGGGGCTTGTATAGGTCTTAGCTTGGTGAGAAAAATAGATTCACATAGTGTTTGGGAGGAGATGTAGGATCTTCATGTAAGGGGTAGGGCTATGTGAGATGGATATTCCTTAATAAATGTACAAACATGGAAAAAAACTTTGGAAAATATTTATCCTAGGTACCACAGGTCTCCTTAGGTGTCCCTCAAAGGGTCTTGTCTAGGTCCCTGATTAAGGAAGGGACTATCTCACTAGTGGTCATCAATAAGGTAAAAATGGGCCCCCACACATGTGTCATGTTTTTTAGACTATGGAGGGAATTTTATCTCACTATACCCCTTATTTCCTCTTATCTTGGGTTATAGAGGGATTCCTAAGGGGTTTGGGAGAACCTAGGTGAAGGGGCTACAAGACCAGAGGTTCAGGACTTCTTCCAATATTACAGTTAAGAAAATAAAGAACCCAAAGTTCCTATTTTTTAAAAAATAGTGAACCCTAGTCAAAGAAGGTTTTTTTGAATATGTATAAAGTGTTGGTGTCCCACATAGGTACCCCAAAAATGGTGTGTTTTCTCTCATCTCCATGCAGGTGGGTTGCGTGAGCCTTCTAATGTGTAGGGGTGTGCGCACATGACTTATTGGAATAATTACTTTAACTATTTGTGGATATTTTTATCTTTCTATTATACTTGAGTTACTATTGATAATATTATCATCCTATATGGAAAATAGAGTTCCAAAAAAATCCACCCAAATGATTTTATCTAATCAAAATAAGAGGGTATAGTCCTGATATAGATGGGGGAAACAATTATAAAGGTTTCACATGTCAACTATGTAGGAAAACCATGAATTTTGGTTCCATAGTACTGGTGTGCAAGTCTAGTGTATAAGTCTAGAGTGCAAGTCGAGTGTGAAGGTCCATGGAATAAGTTGTATGTGCAAACTAGTAGAGTCTATAAATACCCCTGACCCATTTTCTGATTTCTTCCTTCTTCACTCATTTCTGATTTCTTCCTTCTTCACTCATTCCCCTTACTCTCGTCACACTATTCTTCCACACAACTGTTCCACGCATGATATTATCATAGGCCTTCCAAAGGAATTCCCCACACACAGACTCGAAACAACACCTGAATGATAGCCCACTGAAAAAAACTTTTCTAAGGATTCCATGTTTAGGACATTACTTTGAAAAAAATTAAAACATTCCAAGTCAAAATTTTAACTTTGAGAAGTTAAAATTTTAAATTAATGAGAAAACTCAGTGCCTTCTTGTAGTTTTTCAATGGATCCCAGAAGGATTATCTTCAAGAAACTGTTTTCATATGAATCAGATATTATAAAAGATATTAGGCTAGATTACTATAACATGGCCAAATCCACTATCCCAGATTTGGAAAAGAATTTGGCATCATATCAGTGATAATATCCTTGAAGTGAATACTTAACATTGTATGATGATGGGATTATGAGATATTCTCTTATCTTGGTGGATCAATTCTATTTATTAAAGTCTTGGTTCAGAGAACATACAAATTTTCCTTCCACCAATGTATCCTCAAAGGGTTTCTATATCAAGAAAGGGATGGTCCCTACTACCTATTTCCTACATCACAATAATTTCACTCAAGATCTAAATCCTCATACTATAAGGTCGAAGTCCCACTATTATGACTCAACATTCAATGATTCAAAAACATAATAATCGCAAGGTTAATAGGGGAACTGGGATTTATTTTCTATAGGAGAAGTTATGCTTGAATGGATGTGGGTATACAAGGTTCCCTAGATGTGTTCCACATTCAAGGAGTTGAAATATGTGAGAATTTATGAGGCTATTTGGGTAGGTAAAACTTATGTTTATCAGAACCTAGAAATTATCCCTGAGATTCTAAGACATTAGAGTCCTTAGAAAAATTCCTTCTACATAAAATATGGTAAAGTTGGCATTAAGATATTGGAAATATACAAAATTCATGGAGCTCCTATCCTTGGGGATATGTATGATGAATTTAACCCATTGAATACGATGTGTAATGATTCTGAAAAGACACCTCCATTAGCTCATGAGAATTTCTAGATAGCTCAGAAAGTGAAGAACAAGGACCCCCACCCCATGGGTGACATCTATTCTGGCACATGGATGAAGGATTTAGTCAATCTAGAAAGAGAGGATCCCACTTTCAAGTGCCCTACAGGATTCCTAACATTAGAGAATCTGGGTTCTTTTGGCACATTCTAACCCACATTGGAGAAGGGACAATATACCTATTAGGGTTACAAGGTCAATTATGGTATTTATATGAATACCAATCTGGATGATTTACTCGAAATGTGGTTGAGTATCTACCTAATTTCAATCCACAAACCCAATGGTGGCTTAATACGATGGAATTTTGTTATACTATCCAAACTAGAAGAAGGGAACCATATCAGGTTGGATGACACTATCCTAGAAATAATTTACAGGTGTTTTATGCATACGTACAATGGGAAATACCTGTTCATAATTATAGGCCTGTTTCAAGTGATGTGGGGGTGGGTTTACCCACACATTAGTTCTTATGTTGTCCTGATCCCAGTTAAATCCCCTAATGGTTGATTTACCCATTTTTCAAAGTTGTTTCATGAATCTAGCCTCTATCTTTTATGTAAAATTAAATGCTGAGGATGTTTAATTTATAGGGAGAGTTTAAATTCTTCTCATATGGATATCCAATAACTCAGAAATTCCCCGATAGAGGTAAGGATGATGATTTGATGTCGTATATTATGACATTTAGAGATAGTTTTTAGTAGCTCATATTGATAGATAGATCATTTGTGAGGCAAATACACTATATCGATTTACAATCTAATTGAATTTTCTATATCTGTCAAGAATATTTCCTCCCATGCATGTTTCTATTGAGAAACACCTGATGGTGTCATGATAGTTATAGATCCTGATGGCCAGGGGTGTCTAAAATTTCAATTGAACTTCATCTGTTGGGTGCATCAATCACACTAGAGGCTGGGTATGATGGTGCATGGATTTATTCATACCCTCAAGGGGTATTAACAAAAGGGGTTTACCGAGTCATGAACAATACCACTGCTGGTGTTGTATTCCTGGTAGAAAGGATCAAACCGAAGGTGACAATACTGGAGCACCTAAGTCTTTGAGGCGATCTCTAGAAAAGAACACCGATCATGCGAGGTTTTAGAAAACTACACCTTAAGAGAAAAGGTAGTTTAGTCATAATTTATATGAGGAGACTCAAGTTCCATTCACCCGGTCTTCTGTTAGGTTAGAGAGGCCTAAAAAGGATTCCAAGTTGAAATATGTCAGGCCTTACTCATAACCAGCTACATTATATCTATATTACGTGTGACCTCTAGAAATCAGAACTTGGAAGAGAATATCTTGTGACAATATATTATAATGGGTGTTTCTACAGGTAGGTATAAACATCCCAAAGAAAGAGGATGCATGAGAACCCTCTATTCTTCTCCAAAACAATTATTTTTTGGTGGTGGGAAAATATGTTTAGTAGTTAGAGATGGTGACATACAACACCAATGATTATATCTTAGCCACGAAGAGAGTATATAACCTACCAAACCAAGGAAATAATGAGGGGGTATTCAGTCACACCAATGATGAATGGTATGAATTATTCAACCCTAATGATGTATCTCATTTTCCTCCCTTCTCTTTCATGCTCTTTTGACTTCAATAATTAACTTTTAGGGGATATATTTTTCTATTATTAAGGTAATATGAAGAAAAAGAAGAATAAGAAGAAAAAAATAGAAAAGGTTCTTGAGTCACCGATGTATGGGCCCATAGGAACACCCATTAGAGGAGTATATGAGTGAATTTATTCCCCAAAACTATCATTGGTTTATGGGATGATGATGGAGGAAATGGCAATGAGAATTCCTCGACTGCCACCTTAATTGTCTATTTCCAAGAGGAAATATATGGTCCCCTATCCATCTCAAGATAGGAAGAAAAATAGGGTTATAAGATAGGCATGGTGTATACACTACAGTTTGTCTCCAAATTATATTTTAATGTTGTGAATTTATAGACATAGTATTTTGACCATGCACACATTTTATAGAATCTTCATCACTTTATTCCCTTAAGTGATCTGGAAATAGTCCTTCAAGGATCGAGGGTGAAACTCCATAAAAGGCAAAAAATCATGCATATAAACCCATTATATTGACATATAATTTATTAATAGATGTTTCCTCACCCAACCCCAGTCATATATATAGGGAACATGGCTATGTTAATGTCAAATTCTCATCATAAGGTGTCATATGTTGTTTTTTACTTTACTCTTCTCATTATATTCCAGATCTATTTCCTATACTGGAGGACACTATAGAAATAAATTTTAGCATGATTTTCACCCTAAAAGGGGATGATAGGGATCTCTAGTGGTCTGATGAAGGTGTTGGTGATGACCCTGACTCTACAGGGTTTGACGAAACTATTCTTGCCAAGAAATCAGCAGAGAGAGTCAATGGTGGAAACAATTTGGTTAATGAGAAATGCATCTTAGATACCCCTACTGGTGAGAATACTGAGATATGCGTGGGATTATATAATAAAATATTTAATGAATTAATGGAACTTGAGGATAGGTTAATCATCAGTAATGTCCCTGCCTCTGTAGATGAATTTTATGAATTTAATAGTTTATTATATATATGGATGTGAGTTCTCTATTTATTTAATTCATTTTCTTAAATACAATTAGACTTTATTCATTCAATGTTTCACATTAAAGATCAATATATAAAACTTTTCCTATAGAGGACATTGCCAAGGAACTTAAAAAACAAGGTATCCAAGTCCATCATGCTTCCATTGCTGAGGGAGTGATGAATGAGAATTCTGAAGTGGGACATCCCAAAGGGCCCTATATCCCCATCATTAAGAAAATATATGAGGAAAATCCTTATTAGTAGGTCCCTATTGTGACAATATAGATCAAGAGTACTAGAGAAGCATTAATCCCAATAGTTGACCCAAAAATGGGTGAGTGTGGTTAACCAGATTGTCTCATTTACTACCCTTTCCTTTCGTTGACCCTGTGATATTGGTGAGGGATGTCACTTTCTATGTAACATCATCAAATTTAGTGGTCATGAATGAAGTGGAGAGTTCAGTACCTGTTTAGTCAACACAGGTAGGTGAAATTAATTCTTTCTTGGAGGGTGTAGAAAAATGTGACTTATTGAGCATACTAATCCCAAAATTCATCCCTCACTCTAAGAGAGTCTTAGAGTCAGACATGGATACACAAGATTCTCTTTGCAACTAATGCTATATTTTCTAGTAGGATAAATAATCTATAGTCTTTAGGACACCTCTAAAAGATTTACCTTTGCAACATCACCAAATTCCACTCAATTTTTCCCATTTGGGATATGGCGGGTTGATTACCATGTGATCCATTATGTGGTGAAGTCAATCATTCAGCTTTGGGAGGTTAAGAAAAATTTATAAAAAGCTAAGGCACAGTTGGAAAGCTAGTTTGAAGATCATAGAGATACTGTATCCCAAGTTGAGCTTATCTATTCCAAGGAGGTTTAGAAGTATCAAAATCACCTTAATGATAAATCTCTCCAATTATTGTGCCTTCAAGAAGAATTAAATGCTGTGATGGATAAGATAGTCCAACTCCACATATCATTGAAAGGGACCCTAGATCAAATAATAGATTATATTATTATAGATCAAGATAATCTCTATAAGGTTGAGGAGGATTCCCCTACACAATTGGACGGGTTTTGGAAAACCATAGACAATGCCAGATCCATAGACCAACAAATCAAAACTTATGTTGAGGTTAAGTTGTAAAGAGTGGAAGAGAGACTCTGACATGTGGATTTTCCTCTATATTAAATATTATAAATGAAAATGAATTTTTCCATCAACTACCCATTACTTAATTCCTTCCATCATTGTAAACATAATATAAAACAAAAAATGATGAATTTGACTCAATGTCGCCACATTATAGTTACAACGATAAGGGTAAGGGAAGGCTCTAATTTTTTCTAAATCCTTAGGGCCTAGAGATCATAGTTCAATTATTTCTAGTGTCATATGGACAACCCCAAAAAATTTTCATTTTTTTCATCACCTTATTTTTTTTCTAAGTCCATGAAAAATACTTAGTAGGTGAGACTCAGGTTTTCCTTAGGTCTCCCTTTATAGGGTTTCTGTCTAACAATTTTTATTCCTTTTACCTTTTTAGTGATCTATTCTCACTAAAACCATGAATATCACAAGTCTAGTGCTCTAAGACATAAATTTTATCCTGAGTGTTCTTTTTATTTTTTCAACCTAGTAAGTACAATGTCTCTTTTTTTTGGAAGTTTAAAGTCATGAAAGATAGACTACAAATACTGATGTCTTAAGTCAAATAGATTTGACCATGAGTTTTGAAATGATAACCTAGACACATCATGTTGGTCAAGAGTGTTCCAACACTCTTCAGATAACCTAAGGGGAATTTTGAGTCACTATTTTATGATTTATAAATCTAAAACAAGATATAAGACATGTATGTGATGAATAAACACAAATTAGCTTCATAAAGTGGTTTCTATTATGATATTTTTGGATTCAATGGGAATAGAGGGGGTCTCTCCAAAGGAAGAATATGTTTCTAGTTGAAAAACCATTTATGGGACAATTTATGCAAAGCCAATTGGGGCTTGTTATTACATAGTCAAACAATCACATCCTCTAGATGATATGTACTTCATATGGATGACTTATAAAAACCAATTAGGGAATGTCACAACATAGTCTGAAAAATGTGTTCTCAAAAATTTCAAGATTATATTTTTGATGGATAAGGGATGTTTATGGTGATTTAGATTTCCCAATACCATGATAGGTGGTTCACCAAGGCAATATATCTGATAATGGAAGGAAATAATATATGAAAGTTTGGGTATATTCTTTTCCATTGACAGATAGTTTGGTTTGTGTAAAGAAGTTTACTATATATAGAAAGAGAATTCCATACCAAAATAACCTAGTAATTGAGGGAAATGTTTCCTTATATAGGTTTGACCCATACACAAGAAATACGATTCCCTTAGTTTTATGTCATGTGGCTAGAACCATAGTCTTATGAAAATAGTAAGTAATATGTGACCTATGATACCAAGGTTATTCTAACATACATTGGACATGAGAGAGGAAATTATAAACCAAGATATTAGGGGTTCTAAGACTGAGATAAATAATATGGGACAAGAATTTGAAGGATGACCATAGACCAAATTTGAATTGTGGGTCCCAAAATAATGTCATCTAGGCTTATAGAAACAAAAGAGGGTTCCCTTGGTGATGAAATATGTCACTGGTTGACAAAACCATATTATGGGGTACTTTATGAAAAGACAAATGGGGAATTTTATATCACAGTAAAATAATGTAATCCTTTAGCTAATGGACCCTTTATGTGGGAGACTTTATGCAAAGACAACTAGGGCATATTATAACATAGTCATAAAAAGGAGTCCTTAAGTATCATACATTCAATCATTAGTAGATGGAGAAAGATTATAAAGATCCTAAAGTGTCTAAGAATAGGATTATGATGTGTGGAGGAAATAGTCCAATTATAAATAAAGCATTTAGACAAGAATTACCCATTGAAGTCCCTTTTCATAAATTTGACTCATATGTAGGAGGGGACATCTCTATTTCCTTGGTGGAACCCTTAATTAGGGGACCCAAATTAAGAGATCCAACATAGATTTTTGGTTTTTATGTGAGAGTGGGAGTGTTTTCCCTTACCTTGTGGATGAGACTATGATACAAGGACTAAGAATCACTATGCATCCCATTCAGATGATAATCAAGTCACACACACAGTTATTAGAGAACCATGCAATTTAACATCAGGTAGTAAGGAAATAATATATGAAATTTAATGTTATGTAGTAAGGATGAAGGTGACTCGATGTGAAAACGGAATATTGCAGCTGGACTTGGGTATAGGACTCAAGAATCAATATGTATCTTGTTGGAGGAATATTCAAGCCACACATAGATCTAAAAATGATTCCCCACACTGATAAGATTCATGTTTGGATATAAAGGTGTTTTCTTTTGAATACAGGATTGTGCATGGGGTGAAAACCCATATTAGATCTTCCAATATAGATCTAAATAATACATAAGAGAGTTGGATAATGTATTATGGTTGGAAAAAGATGTAGGATCCATGCATCACTATGTTTCTCATGGGAACGATAAATGAATGATAGGGGAATTTAGATTCTACGGTGGATGGGCTAGGATTTATGTTCTAGGTGTCACTATATATCTCATCAAAATGATAATAAAAAACATGTAGTTATTGAAATGTTCCCTACATAGGTCTAACCCATATATTGGGTGGAGGGATTTTTTTGGGGCTAAACTCAAGATGGAAATCTGGACATCATTACATATATCATTAAAATGATAATCAATACACACAAATCTCTTTAGAAGATTGTCTAGTTTATTATCATGTGATGAGGATGTTGGACATGCATTTTAACATCTTATAGTAAAGACGTTGGTCACATCATGTGGAAGTGAAGTATTATTGTGGCTGGGCCCAAGATCAGGGGTTCGGGCATCACTTCATATCCTCAGATGAAAGGAATCAAGAAACATGTATTTCTTGAAAATAGTTCCCCACATCAATCAGGTTTTGATGTGGGGAAAGTTAAATTTTATGTTTTTAAAAATTAATGGTTGGGCCCAATATATAAGGTCTAGACATATTAATGTATCTCATTGAGATGAGAATCAAGCCACACGTGGTTCTTGAAGGAAGGTGTGGTAGGAAACCAGCACCCCAAAATGTGATCCGCTCAAACATGGAATAAAATGCTATGCCATTTTACATCATGCAGCAAGAATGTAAACCATTCAATTTTACATCATGTGGAAATGATGTTTTCATATAGTTTAACATATTGTGACTAGGAAAAAGAATCAATATTTTTTATGTTAATGAGACAAATACCAACTACAAATTTCAGCGTCATACAGTTGAGATGTATGCCATGTAGTTTAATGTAATATGATCTAGAAGACATGATATGTATTTTTATGTCTTATACATTGGACTATATAGTTTTGTACAGTTTAATTTCTTATTTCTAGGATGAGTTATTTGGGACTACATGAAATATTCCCTCAAGAAACCTTTCATTGGCTAGGGTTGTAATTATCTCTCCATCCATTGAGATTAAAGAAAAAGATCTGTTAGGGTGAACCTTATGTATGGAGAAAGGTCCCCCCTAATTTGGATCAAGATTTAGAGGCATATTTCATGGCATTATTGGAGTCTTGGGAACTAGTACCAATTATTAGTGGAGGAACAATATGAGGCAAACATTCTTGTTAAAATATCACACATTCTAGTTTTTATGGACCTCCAAGTGATGAAAAGTGCACAATATTTTTTCATAAAGTCTCTTAAATTCATCCATCCATTTCTAGGATTTTTCATCCACGGATAAACAATCATATATAGAAATACAGAGTGATATAAATTGGACCTCAATGGTAAGGACTTCTATTGTTCTATAAAAAAGTGAATGTGGGGTTTCTCGCATGTTAGTATAGGTTGTGGTTCGGTAATACCACAAGGAATGAAAGAGTTTATGAGAAAATTAATTATTATAGTTATCCACAATCATTTGGTGTATGTTTGATATGGTCTTGTTAAAAGAATATATCTACCTATTTTCTGCAACAAGATAGCGAGATGAGTGGTTAGATCTGATGTTATAGTAATTATATAGATTTTTCACCATAGAGAAATAGAAATTAGGGCTATTATTCATCAGTATTGTATGAGGGACACAAAATATGGTAATAATGGTGGCTTTCATGAAGTTGAAAATGATTTTGGCCCTATCATATTTGATTGGTATTGCTTCATCCCATTTGGAGAAGAAGTCAGTGGAATTAAAAATGTATGTTAATAACTTGGCTATATATGGAGGGTATGGCCTCACAAAATCCATTACCATATGAAAAATGTCCACAATTATTTGGTTATATATAGATTATCTATGGGTTTATGAAGGAAGTTGGAAGACACTTGGTAGGAATGACATTTCTTGGTTAATTATGTGAAATCCTATGTCATAGTATGCCAATAATATCCACTCCTCCATATTTTATAGAAAATATTAAACCCTAAATGGTGGGAACCATAGGCTCTCAAGTGTAATTATTTCATGAATGTAATGTTCTCTTCTCTATTAATACATCTGATAAATACTCTATCAATACATCATTTATAGATTATTTGTTTTGGTGATTTGGGTAGTCATAAAGAGTGTAGTTGATTGCTCGCCATCGTATTTCCTCTTTCTGAGCTCTATCTGATAAAAGTAATCCATTTTAGAGGTAGTATATGATATGTATCATCCACATGGTGGTATGAATATATATATTGGGTATAGGGATTATTTCATTAAACTATTCCATTCTGACTTGAACAAAAGTTGAGACCATTTGGCGATGGGAAATGTTAATGACTATTTCATACCAGATTCAATCATCCAAAGTTATAGCTTTATTTTCCAATGAATCTTCTAGGAAATTCTATGATTGTGAGACCTGATTCAATGTTGGATCTGAGGGGATATCTACCATTAACCCTCACAAATAGTTATGAAATGGGATTATCTTTAATGTTTTAGGGAATAATCCTCATTTTTCTATTCGATTTCCAACACTAAATATCATTTCACCTATAGGTTGCCCATAGATATTTGGAGTGCCAGTACAAGGCTTGAAATGATGGCCTAAAATTCCTCCTCATTATTTGTACAACCTACTGAAAATAAGAAGGAGTAACGTAAAAATTCCTTCACTAGAGAAATGATCAAGATCCCTAAGCTAACTTTTTTGAGCTTAGGGTCTTCCATTTTGTTCCTTATTGGGATCTAAGATGCACCGTCCAAATACATTTCCCATATTCGAGGGAAATATCAGATAAAAAAGATCACTACATCTAGAATTTTATTATTTAATAATGTTGTTTCTATAGATGGGTGTTTCATAAGAAAAAAATCCAAAGGTGGTTCTTTTACTACCTTTTGAAGTGAAAATTTTATATTTAACACCTCAGACCCTGAATCCTGGAGGTGGTGCATTATTTTATTATATTTTTCATGATTATAAGAAAACAAATCCAGAAGTACTGATCATTTAAGTAGTATTAGAAAGCTATATTACATACATGATACCCATAATACATTGGGTAATAAAAAATAAAAACATTATACACAATAAAATGAAATAAAATGAATCCTTGAATACTTACTCAAATATTTCTTGTTCATAACTTTGGGAAAGGAAACATAATAAGGGTGAGCTAAAACGACATTTAAGGGGAAAAAAAGTCAAATAAATAAATAATTAGTGAGAGTAAATCAACATGGAAAGTTAAATAATTAATAAAACATTCCATTAAAATAACTAGATAAGGCATATTCAATATAGCAAGGTGAGAAACTTAAACATATTCCATTTAATCAATGAAATGAAAATTAAATGTATCAATATAAATATCGACAAAAATATCATGGATGAATAATAATGGAAATATATATGAAGGAAATTATTAATTATTAGACATTATTTATAATTCACATTAAGACCTATAATATCAAGATCCATCCTCCAAACATTTTGAAACTATAGGTAGAAACTTGTTTAATTTTTCCAACTTAATTATCTCAACATAATAATGCATTGAGGAGCTATATAAAGTACAGGATCCACCCATAATTTAATGTCTATATAATTATTCATATTGAATAATCAATTAAAAAAATAACACATTACTTATTAAATATTTTTATTGAATAAAAGATACATATTTATTAATAATTCCCCAGTTAATAAAATAACTGTCAAAGTGAACATCGTATGAAAATTGTATATGGTTTAAGAAATAGTAACATCCATTACATGAGAATATGGATATTTTTGAAAAATTTAATGTACCAAAAAAATGATCATAAGGGAGTGATTGTTTCAATATAAATTTAACAATCAAAAGGAGGTGAGATTGCAAAGGTGATCATTAAACACATTCCTAAGGAAAATAATCGTTAATCATTCCAAAGTGTCTCATACCACTTTGAATCATTTAAATAATAATATCAATAAAAAAATAATCATTAAATGACACTTATAATATCATGAAATTAAGTTAATTCATGATATAACTTGAAAAAGTGTAGTACATACACAATATAAAAGAAACTAGGTGCACAACAACAAATAAGTCTTAATGGAATGTAAATTGAGGAAAAATCCCTTACCTTAACCATAATTTTTTTATGGTCATTATCCTAATTTATAGTGGTTTAAAATAAGTACATAACTTATATAAAAACCATACTCATGTTTATAATATCATATATCAACTTCATGTAATATCTTATCACCCATTTGTTAATAATATTTCTTTATTTTTACTATTTTGGGTGTTAGTTTACTTGTTTTATCAAGCATGATTTCACTTGTAACTTGTTGTTACTATTAATTAGATCATTATTTCATCACATAGAAAATTTAAAACCTGAATTAATTATATTATATATTTAGTACATATGTATTTAGAATAGTTTATAATATTTGGAGTTAAGAAATGAAGTGAACCATTCATGGAGATGGTAGGTCGTATGTACGCATGAACACTACTTTTATATATTTGATTATTAAAAAATGAAAAGTAAATTATAAATATGTATATTATAATTATATAATCATATATATCTTATATATGTTACATATTTCTGTTAAAACCATTTTTCATACATTACATGTATAGCGTGAACGAGTCACATCGCTTTGAGGAGGCGGTAGTCCACACTTCCACAAATGTTGTTATCGTATTTAAAAAAATGGAAAGTATAATGGAATGTGTTATAAGGCATAACGAAATAACAAATATCATATATAAATATAATTTTCATCATAATTTCCACCATGATATATGGTAAATGAAAAATGAACAATCATTATTTCATGAGGTTGTAGTTCGTCATACATATAAACAGTATATTCATTACCCATTAGATGGAAGTGCATGTAAGTATAGGTCAAAAACATAGCATAAAAAAAGAATATTATATTTATTATACTTTATTTTTTATATAATCAAGGAATAATAAGAGTTTGGGTGGGGGGTGGGGTGGATAATGAAAACAAGACTAAAGAGCTTAAGGAAAGATGTTACCTCTTAATGAGGTAAATCCTTTTGGTTTGAACCAAAGGGATTCCTTAGATGAATTTAAGCCTAAGGGATGTATTATATGACGAGGAGATTTATATTTTGGATATATTTGGGAATATATTGGTTGATACAAAGATTCTTCAGAGGTGTGAGGAAGTGGGAGGAGATGAGGCCTTTTTATAGTAGAGGAGGAGCGACATTCTTGTAAATTTTGGGAAAGAGAATTCCACCCATATTTTTACCATTTAAAGTCAATAAAATATTGTAAAAAAGTATATAAAAGGGAATATGGGGTCTAAATATTTCCATAAAATTTATCTCGGACAAGTTTATAGGTCATTTGGACCCTTAAGGTTACGTTTTAGTCCCTTATTAATCACAATTTATGCCAATCGATGTAATTAATTTTAATCAGTTTCACTAAAATATTTAGTAAAAAACTAAGTTTAACATATTATAAATTATAAATTATTTTTATTGAAAATATGGAATCCATTTATCCAAATTTCTATCACAGAAGTGATAGAAAATAATTTAAATTTAATCCCACAAACAGGAAGACAATGCATGTTTTTAATGTTAAAATGTTCGAAATTTTTCTATGTTTTTATAGTAAATATCATAGTAAAATTGATTCTAATGACCTAAATTGGATTAATTGATAAAGATTTTATCTAATTAAACTTTGAAACCAATTTAAAATTTAATTTATCATTAAAAATAAATTAGATGAAAAACTAGTTTTGAACTAAAATTCATCATTTTCACTATTCATTAAATAATGAAACCTCACATAAAAAATACAAAAAATTTAATATAATCTAATTTTTATGTTCTTATTTCAAATATTATGTTTATTTTGATATATTAAATTTATAAAATGGCCAAAAATTGGATTTAAAATAGGTTCTCTATTAAAAGGTAGTAAAAAACACCTTAATAAAAATATAGTATTTTATGCATAAAATTGGGTTTGTTTTTATCTTAAGACTATAAAATATATTGGATTAATATGAAATTTTTTGTTTTTGAATATATAATATATATTTAATTAATATCACTCACTAATTAATATAATTTATTAGGGTAAAATAGCTTTTTGAGCTTAAAAATAATAACATTTTCCTTTATATTCAATCAGTTTTCCTATTCATTTCTAATTTTTTTGTAACCAATAAATTCATTTTATATTTATATGAACCATATATTTTATAAGTTAGTTAATAATATTTATAATCACTAATTTAAGAACTAGGTTGAGTCTTATTATATTAAATAATAATATTTTAATAATATATTTATGTTCATTAAAACTCGCACTTACATGTAATGTATGATTTCAAAGAAAGTCTCTCTTGTGTGTAACATAAGATAAATTGGTGTTTCATGCATTGAAAAATATATAATATATCAAAAATATTCAAAATAATAAATAAATTTTAAAGTATCAGGGTATTATATTCCCTTACACACATGGTGTTGCGTGTCATGAAAGCTATCAAATATAAGCTTCTTACATTGGAATTTCAGGGTGTTACAATATATAAAACTAATTTAGGATAACCACCCACAAAATTAAATTCCCTATAAATATAGGATTATTGAGTATATATTTGAGTGGGTTATTCAGAGATATGAAATGGACCTCACAGTGCTATAAGTAGTGCCTTAGTTTTTGAACTGCAAAGATTAACATCAGGAAACACTTCTCGGTATTTGAATAATGAGTCTCAACTTAGAGAATGGTTTGAATAAGATAATAAATGTTGTTTTAATTCCTATAATTTTCATTTTATATTGGTAAATAACTCAATGATCACTCTAGGGAAATCAAATATAGAATAATCAGCTTTCCCTCAATGGGTGGCATTAGCATTGGTGGGATCAAAAGATATATATTAATATTTTTAAATGATTCATGTCAATCATATATCCAATGATATGTAACCCAATTATTCATAAAATTAGTGAAGGAAAAACACTTTCCTTTGTGGTTAGATATAAAGCACGAGATGTAATCAAAGTTTCCACAAAGTCCTCTTAACTCTTTTAGGTTTTGAGGAGGTGACATGATAAGGATAACCTTTGTTTTTTCAGGGAAGACTTCAATGTGGAGATGGCATATGGAGAAGCTGAGAAATTTTCATTACGTAACACCAAAAGAACATTACAAGGGGTTCATATTTGGTCTATACTACCATAATTTTATAAACATTATATCAAGATTATCTAGGTGGATAGAGAACTATTGGAATTTAACCACTAGATCATCAACATATCATTCGATAAACTTTCCCAAGATGAGTTTGCTGATGTGATGTAAGAAATGTTGATATGTTGTGATTGAATTATTCAATACAATGGGAATTACCCAAATAAAAAATACTCCCTAAGGTCCCCAAAAGGTGGTGGATTATTCATCTTCTAGGTCCATCCTAATTTAGTTGTACATTGAATAGTTATCCATTAAGGAAATGTCTTGATATCCATCCTTTGCATTGATCATCAGTTTTATGATAAGGGATGTGAAATCGTCTACAAAAGGTAGTTGTGATATCAAAATTCAATCTAGAGACTCATCTACCATTCTTATTCTTTATAAAAGGCAGTTTTTTAATGTGCTAGTTGGGATATCTAAATTCAATGTAGAAAATCATCTACCACTCATATTCTTTATTGGGATGATGTTGGACAACCATTTCAAATACTGAACATCCTGGATGAAGTTTTCATTGATAATCTTGTCCACTTCAGCCTTAATTTTTGAGGTATGAGCCAGGTTTGTCCTTCCAGCTACCTATTTGTATCCTCAGTGGTCTTCAGGAAAACCCAAGTGATGAGTGGCCACCTCAGGATCAAGGCCTATAATTTTTATGTTTTTCAAGGAAAACAAATACCTATTTTGCTTTAGGAATGAGGTTTATACCACTTTTTCTTCATAATTCATGGCCGCAATGATCAAAGTGGATCTAGGATATTTCTTTATACCCATATTTGTTTCTCTATGTTTGTAAATAGTGGAAGATAAAACTTAATCCAATGATGGAGGGGCATCCTTGTGGCCTTCTTGATCTTCCTATTCCTCATGATTTTACTCTTTCATCTTCCCCTAAGAAGTAGGTGATGAATCAAACCTCTTAGGGTTAGTGGAGTATTCTATATTTTAACATTACAAAGAAGAAGTAGCTACTTCCAACCCTACTGATGAGGTATAGACTTATTAAAGCTCAGTGGGTGGAGTGAGGGAATTTTCACCCAGATCATTTTCACTATATTGATCATCGATGACTTCTCTAGTGTTATCAGCTTCATTAATTACCATTTAGATATTGTATGTCACTAATTATGTGTCTGAATTCAAATAAAACTCTTAGATTTGATTAATGGGTAGAGTATACTCAATAATGAGCTACTTGAAATGATTATCCAAGGTTATCCATAGAACATTTAGACCATTAATTTGATTTTTTTCCATCATGGATTGTTTTCCTTCCCTATGATAGAATCCTGCATCTATTTATTTTGATTCATAGGATTTAAATGGGTCATTTTCACTATATAATGTCCCAATTTTTCAATTGATGTAATATTTGAGGCATCTATAGTATGATGAGGTGATATCCACATACTGATGTAACCAAGGCCTCCCTATTAAAACATCGATGGTCATATCCTACCAAAAACCATGAATTCTGAGTCATATACTAGGTCCCCACACTGATTCCAGAGTTTGATTTTGTTAAGAGGTTTTTTCTTGTTCTTTTCATAATATTGTATTGTTAAAGTGGAGGGGGACAAGTGAGACTCATTATAACTCAGATGATGGAGTGTGCATACCAGAATGACGTTGAATACTGATATGTTTTCAATGAAAGATCATAGGATATCAAGGTAATTTTTCATGATGGATCCATAAAAATGTCTGACTTATCCTTGTATGGGGGAATAATATCCATAGTCTGTAAAAGAGTTGATCATGTGGAATTATCTCGGATCATTCTCTGCATGATATTATTTGACAATAATAATTTCAACTTTAAATTCTTGAGGTCCTGACAAAGCCTTTATGAGTTCTTATTTGAGATCTTTAGATAGAATCAAAGCATCTGATATTGAAAACTTAGACATAACTAGGGATAATGTTTTCAAGATGTCATACTTTTGGTCTAAAGGCCTATGCTTCCATTCATGGGGATACTCTTTTACAAGTTATTTAGGAATTTATGTACTTTATGTGGATGTATCATCCATTAAAAAAGATTTTGAAGGTGTTCTACCCTCGGTGGAGTAGGATAACTAGGCCCACATACATGCTGGGGATGTTTATATGAGGGTGTCCCCTCTAGAAAATCTTCCATGATGGTTGTTTCAAGGAAAACCATGGCATATGTGGGGGAACATTATTTATCCTTATGATCCCATTAGAGGGATCTCCTATAAGTTTCTTCTACATTGAAGGTTTTAGGAGGGACCCTGTTAGAGTAGTGACTCCAGGAAAGACTACGTTTCCACTTTATCTTCAACCTTGATGGCATATTCCCCTAGTTCCCCAATCAAGTTTAGGGAATTTAGGTTCACAGTTGAACTCTTCATATGGGTAGGGATCCATTAATTGAATAACATTAATGGAACTAAAAATCAATTATTCATTTTATTAATATTAAATTTGGTGGTTCGACTCTTATTGTACCATTTCATGAGGAGGTTCCCGTGCTTTTAATACTATAGGCATCAATTTTACAAAGGTCAAATCCTGATTTGGCCTTGGAATTGGATCACCTTCTCATGTTTTCTTATTTCACTTCTATCCATGTCACTTCTTGGAAGACAGGACTTTGGATCCCTAAGTTACTGAGGAAGTTAGCTGTGATGCAATTGAAGTGATTAAGGGAATAGTTGACTATTTAATCTATTCATGAAGGATATAATGATCTTGGTTGATCAACTTTCTAACCATACAGTCACTGAATTTTGTGTACTCTTACTGTTAACTTCCTCCCATTAATTTTACTATTCTAGTTTAGTGGAATAAACACTTGATACTTGAACAAGTCGCTTAATAAAATTAACTTTCCCAGATTCCACTATCTTCTGTAGGATTTCATTGAAAACAAAACCTTTCTGGATGATATTCCCCAATGCTTGATGGAAAGGGAAATAGTTCAAGAGATCCTAATCACGGTCCTTGTTGGTCTTATTGGGCTTTGGTAATGTGATCAAGTTATTCTCCAATGATGAGATAAATTATCCAACGACTTGGTCACTTTGAAAATAATAAACATTGTTTTTCATCTCCTCAAACTATTTTCACCACTTCTCTCATTTCTCATCGTAATGAGGAGGGTATTGTTAATGATGCTCAAGATAGGGGAATACATGATATTGTGTGATATTTGGAGTGGGTGTAGGGGAATTTTTAAGTATTAAAGTGGAATCCTATTCCTTCCCCAATATGTTTCATTGAGAATAATTAATTACTCTAAACTTAGCCTTGGTTTGTGCGACGAGTCTTCCAATCTTTGGGAAATCTCTTAAAGGTCCCAAAACCCACTTTTTTATTTGATAGGGATGATTGGAATGCATAACTCATCATGGATAGTCCCTATAAATATGGAAAATAAATCCTCTTGGGGGAGATTTAGGTTTAGGGAGAATGTAAACCATTTCTATTGAGCGATAAAATATGAAACCCTCTTGTTTTCCCAATGATTTCAGTTTGAGAGGTCAAGGACTCTCATTTTCTATAGAATTGAGCTAAACTGGAAGAGAAACATTCTAAAGATATCTTCCCAACCTGTAATTGACCGATCGAGAAAACTAGTGCACCATACAAAGGTTGGTCCCTATAATTATTTCACAAATAACCTTAGTTTAACTACTTCACGTTGTTTAGGGGTCCCCAAAATGGGATCATAACAGGACATGAAATATGTCAAATACCAATCCAGGTCCCTCGAACCATTTTAAATTGGAAATTTTGGGTTTCCAATGTTATTTGGGGGAAGGGTAGGATAAACCCATTCATAGTAAGGTTTCATCTTTAATTGTATTGGGGTATTCTACTCCTCCCTAGCTTCTAATCGATACATTAGCAACTCAATAATATTAATAATCCCTAGAGAAATGTTTGACTGAAAAAGAGATTAAACCAAGGAAAAAAATAGGTAATACCAATTATGGAAGTCCTTCCAATATCTACTGTGGGTAACTTATAGGGGAAAACCTATAAGGGTGGGCTTGGTCCTATTCTGGTTGTGAACCTAATGTAGGGAAATGCTAATCTTCTACTATGTGGTCCAAGTATACTGGTTGTTGTTACCCCACATTGATTGAATGTTAGGCTACACATTGGTTACTGTAATGAACCCTATTTTTCTAGGTGTACTAGTTGGGAGTGTGGGTTTATGATTTTTGTAGAATATACACAGTAGGAATGCTTCTTTAGAGTAGTTTTGTGTCAAGTCTTCTCAATTTATTCATCACTCCCTCTTGATGAGAAAATATTTACTCTAGTGAAAAGGGTTTAAACACTTTAGTAGGTAGGTGAGGAATTACCCTACCATTCCCCCATTATTTACTGGATTCTCTTTGAGGAGGTAATGATAGATTATTGAAGGATTTCCCAAATTCAGGGAAAGCCTTTAGTTTTGAGTACACACACATATTTAAAACATTTCGGTGTGTACAATATTATGAATTGAAATTTCCTCCTCACCCCTTCTATACTGGATTCATGTTTTGTATAATATATCAAAAAGTATTGATGACATTCACTAATTCATAATACGTTGTACGCACGGTGAGACTATATTTTTCTATACCCTCCATGAGGCCTTATAATATCCTTCACTAGTTCTCTTAGAACTATTTGGAAGATAGTAATATGAATGGAATATCTAGATAGTTTAGTCAGGTGGGACCCTAATGAGTGTAATGGATCATGGGATGGGAAACAATATGAGGATTCATTCTACAGTGTTCCCCTAACTGGGAGAAGACTAAATTACACCGAGGAGGATGTTTTTGAGGTAAAATAACCCCCATAACTAAGGGATAGGTCCATTATTTCTCTAGTATGACAACTATTCAAGCTTTGTTTGTTGTCCTCAAAGGATGGTGTAAAATGGCCCCAGCCCTGTGGGCTGGGATGGCTCTTGAACATCCATGGTTACTCCTGTTGTAGCTTCCCTTCTAATTTTATAAATGTTTGTTCAAACATTGTATGGGTCCTTCATTTGGTTTACACTTGAACCATCCGATTCCAATAACCATTGTGCTATCTTTGACATTTTTACTATTTGATGACTACATACCCTTAAGTGTGAGGATTTTCGGATATTATTAGACCCCCAATTCGAATTTCTTACAATGTATTTCTCTCTTCTATCCTAATGCCAGTGATATTCGATCAGGACCTATTTTTTTGATCATATTGTTGGTCATGAACAAAGTCCATTTATTGAATCTGGCATGAATTTTTGACATTTCATGATTACATCTTTGGTAAGATTTACTAATTGGGGAGCATAGTGAAATACAATGTTTGGTGTTCATGCCATCCTCTGATATGAACACTGGAAGGGGTATCTGTGATCATCTAAACGAATTTTTTTTAATGTGTTCATTCATGCACACTAAAGTTATCCTTTTTGATTTCCTAATTTTTAATGACATGTATCTAGAAGATTCTCCAAGTCAATTTGGTTTTTTATCCATTATATTACCTTGAAATTAATTTGACACTCTTTATAGGGTAATGCCTTCACTCTTAAGTGAAAAATAGCATTCCATATGTTGAGGCAGATTTTGTGCACACATGCTTCTAAAAATTATTCTATAATTCTAAAATAATTTATGACTAAAGGCCAGAACATGACTAGAATGTCATCTTTAGCTAATTTCATTCTCATGTTCAATGTATCTTTTTTCCCAATAGTTTCCAAAACACGGTCTGACCAATGTGGATGAATTCCTTCCAATTTATTTTAAAAAAATGACTGGTAGAGGTCTCTTATGTCACATTGGAAGGAAGGTGATCCAGGGTGGCTCAGAGAATGACCCTCACCTTGTGTTGTCTTCTCACTGAGAAATTATTTCACTTTTCAATGACAAGACATCATATATGAATGGAATTATTCTCCTTATTTCCTTATGGTAGGATGGATTTCCCATCATTAAATCACAAAGGGAAGGAACCTTTCGATGAAAATAAACACTACTATAGAGATAACATTCATAGTGAATTCCATTATAGGGAGAAATACCATTATGTCTTGATGTATGATTTTAAGGAGAATTACTATAATATATACCATGGATAATACCTTCATGGTGGATCATAAAAATGGGGAGACCCTATTTCGGTGTGATCTTTTAGCCACATGGAGGGCTCCTATGACTCACATAAGGAGATAGGATCTTGATATCAACCAAGTTATGGTCATGAAGAAAGACTTCATGGTGAAGAGTCTGAGTATGACCTTTAGAATTACAACCACATCCCTTATAATTTAGAAATAGGAAAGTAGGATCCCGATCTACCATAGATAAATAGACGAGGGATTAAAGAACTCTAGCATTAAGAAGAGGGGGATAATATATCGACTCTTCGTTTTTTATCCACCTCTAATGATGTTCCTTTTTGGGTACAATCTTACAAGCGGTTAGGGCCACTTTATGAGAAAATTAGTTTTCACGTACAAAATCTTGTTTGATTAGATCCTATGTCACTACCCAAATTTTCTTGAAGGCTTTTGGAATTTTTTCATGGGTTTATTCCTACCTTGGGTTTTCCATAGGAATATTCCAATTAACTCTTATTGGAATGGGTGTATGTTCCCGATATTGTTTCATGTATATCTTAGGGGAGTTTTCCCCATGACCCTCATGGATGAAAAAAGGTGTGTGTCTACTCTAGGGTGACATGCTGATGAGTCAACCCATTTTTGGGGATAGATTTGTGTGTCCTCCCTCTGCCACTGATGTTATTTTTATAACATGCTCACAAGTTTATAGGATGTGAGTAGGAATTTGGGTCTCCCTTTTATTATTTACAGAATGTTCATTATAATTTCATTGGATAAGATAGGGATATATGGCTATTCTAGTGCTGGAGCAGGGTTGTTTGCCTACTCATTTACTCCATTGTACACCATTGCATACTGAAAGTAATCTGGTGTGGGGAAAGATGTTTGGTTCTACCCCCTTTTGTCACCAGGTCATTATGACTAACTTCTCTGGATGTTGCCTGATGAGAATACTACAAGGCTTGATAAGTGTGGACTGGTGTGTGATCCTGCTCATGGTTTTCCACCAAAATTTGTCAATGAGATTATTTTGATACTATAAGATTAGGATATTGGAATGTTTGGTTGATGTGGGTAGGTGTTTTGGACTATCCATTAATTTCCACTGAATTTAATTGATGAGTCATCTAGGTGTGGGAAGGTGTTTTTTCTACTCACTATTTTCCATTATGTTTTATTGGAGAGGTTTTCTGTATGCTTTTAGATGAGTATACTATAAATATTTATAGGCACATGATGATGTTTGTTCCTACTCATAGTTTTCGAAAAAATTTAATTTTTGCACTTCTCCGGAGGGGGAAAGGGTATTTCACTATTCCTTATTAACTAGTTATGTCCCCCAGTGATCTATCTTGCATTCCATAGTCTGGATGACCTCAGACAAACTACTGAGGAAATAAATCTCATCATGTTAAGGGTTCACTGTTGTGTGGCATTGGAGTTAGATATTTTTGGTAGTATCCCTTTTAAAGGACCCCTGTGTCTTCTGTATGAGGTCATCTGTGACCTCTGGGTCTACCTCCTTGAGATAAGGGAGGAACAAGTTATTTAATTACGGGGATAGTATCCTAAAATAGTTAGACAAAAAATTGGTAACGTCTACTTCTGGACCATTGGTTGTCACTGATTGGATTATTGACAGGGATTTGTGAGCTAGAGGGACTTTAAATTAGACTCCAGGGTTGGGATGGCACCATTCCAGTGGTACTCATGAACTACTGTATTCAGGAACCAATGTTCAAGATGCTAGGTTGGTGATGACATCCTCTTCATTGATTAGGACTCATCATTATAGGTATCTAGGGAATTTATCTATGAGATCTAGTGTGACACCATTTATATTTAAGGGAGTTTCTTTTGGAAGTACTTAAAATATATGTGATAAACATAGACAAGAAAATCCTCTCAACAAAACATATCAATAAACCAACACATGCATGATTGATTGTCTTATTAATACCTATTTTATCATAATATTTATAGGGTACTGACAAGTGGGTGATTCCATAATCATGGTTAAGGATTCCTTTTTGGGTTCAACATTTTTTTCGATGAAAATATTTGTGCTCGAAGATTGATTTCATGGGTTGAGTTTTGTAGAATCATTCATTTTAGGTTCACTATATCTGAACAATCACTAATGGGTTTTTTTGTAGATCTAGAAACACCGAACAATTATTATATCCACGATGAATCACAGACCTGATTTCCAAATGTAGACACATTATATGTAATTTTCCAATGATACATAAGAATTGACATTGGTCAAGAGGATGGGCGGTTAGGTTTTTCAAATAATTGGGGGGGGGGTGTATTATTTCCCACATTGGGATTCTTTTAAATATTTATGATATGTTCGCAAATCATCTATTAATTACCAAGTATGATATGGATCACCCTTGAGTTAATAATAAATTATTATCATGCATGGAAATTATTATCATATATATATATATATGAGGTTCTTTTTAAATGGATATATCTATACATATCCGAGGTTATACATTATTATTACCCTATTGTGTATAGATTATAGATTCTATTTTTTTATTACTATTGTAGATTATAATCCACACATTGAGGTTCTATAGAGTTTATCATCATCCAGGAATATATGAGTTGTTTGGGAGTAGGGATCAGACCCATGAGATGGGTTCCCCACACATCCCCATGAAATGAATTATAATCCATGTAGTTTGGTTAAAATTAATAGGAAACATCAAACATTTTAAGTCCATGTGATAAGGACCCAACTATGCAGTTTAACATTATGCGGCAATGATGTCTAGGTGGAAGGTTCCTAGAAAATATTTTGTGTGGGATTTATGATGAAGCAGCCTAGGGATCCTATAAGGGTTATGGGATCCCAATATAAATAATACCCCACTATTAACTTGGCCTAGAGAGTATATGATTGATTTGGGGTGTTGGTTTTGGACCTCATGGAGGCTTCTTACATATCAAATTTAGATAGGAATCAAAGACCATGTTGTTCGGTCATGAGGATTCACACATATGAAGATCCTATGAAGGTTTTCATCATAATGAATGAGGACCCTTTAAGATAGATGAATGGTATTGAGGACCCACACCTATAGAGGCTGTCAAGAGTTTGTCTCATAGGAGATTTGGACCTATGAGATGGTGATGACATGGTTCGGGCATACACTGAGTAGGAGGCCCATTGTTGGTTTTGTCTTACACTTGTAATGATTCCCATTAGTGATTGGTCTTGAGGATTACATGATATAGGATTATAAACTTATGAATGGGTCCATGAAGGATATCTTGACTCAAGGAAATTTAATGGTTTTAATGGGGCTTAATCCAGGAGGGATGTCCTTTTGAGACTGGTCCTTAGGAAGACATCCTAGAAGTCTTGAATACTGTAGGAATCAAATCTATCATAGTTAGATTTGATAGGAATTACACACTGAGGTTTCCTTTTAATGAGATTGTAGCATATATGGGTCTTACACTGGGAATGAGGACCCTTATTCTGGGATCATGTGAGTTTCACAATCACCACTAACCTTTAAGCCCACATGATTCATGATCAGTGTATGAAACAAGATATATGAGTGGATATAGAGAAATAAGACAATATTATTTGTTTGCTGGTGGATGAAGCCAAAAACCAAATGGATAGAGAAAGAGAGTCAGATATGGACTCTCCCTCCCATCATTGTACCCTATAAATAAATGGATATAGAAAGGGATTTTAAGTGGCCATCTAACCTCTTTTATTTTGGTAACCATGATAGTGACATTTGATGATCTATCTGGATATAGCTTATGGGTATGAAGAATGAGGAAGGAATCGAGGTCTTGTAAGAAAGGGTAAAATCTCCCTCTATGAGTGATTCCCCTAACCTTAGTTTCATAGTGGATATGAGGATATGAAATTAAACCTCAAATGGAAAATAAAGCGTGATCCTCTTCATCCCTTCCTAGAACACACGGTCCCTAGTCTCATATATTAGAAGGGGAGGAAAGAGTATTCATCCTTATATATGATACTAGGAGGTCTTTGACACTACCTTGAGGTTCAGGATCCTCAGGACCTTGAGAATTCATATCTATATGAACCCAAGGACCTTACCCATCAAGTAGGACAAGTGAATGACACCTCTGACATAATGAATGCATATCTAAATGAGAGACATGTTGGTGTGACTCTTAACATGGGATTGAAAGTCCAAAGGTTTTGGTGAAGGTTTCAATTTGGCTCCCAAATGAGGGATCTAGAGAAAGAGGAGTCCTACAATTGGTGGATTAGAAGTGGTCTAAAAAATGGGCACACATAGTTCCTATCTTGGTGAGAAAAGGTGCTTCATGTAGGGCATAAGAGGATATAGAGGTGCTTTGCTCATGGGGGTAGGCCTACACGAGATGGAGATTCCTTAGGAAATGGACAAATTGTGGAATAAAACATGGGTGAGTATTTATCCTGGTCACCATGGGTCTCCTATGGTATTCCTAGAAGTGTCTCGTACATGTCCCTAATTATGGAATGCACCATCATGCTAGTAGTCAGGAATAAGGAGAAAATGAATCCTCACATAGGTGTATTTTATTTTAGACCCTGAAGGGAATTTTATATCAGTATATCAATTAATTACCTTTTATCTTGGGTTGTATAGGGCTATGTGAGTGGTTTTGGAGGACCCAAGTGAAGGGGTTGAATGACCAGAGCTTCAAGGTTTCTTATAATTTTACAATTGTGAAAATGAGGATCCATGGTGTCTTATTAATTGGAAAATAAGGAACCATAGTCAAAGGAGTTCTTCCAATAAGGTATAAAGTGTAGGTTCCCAATGCTGGTACCCCATATAGGGGTGGCGTTACTCTCATTATAGAATTGGTACTAATGCACACAGGTGAACACACATTCTTGCTTGAGAAAATTACTTTAACTGTTCTTATAGAATTTTATCTTTCACACATTCTTTAGGTACTATTTTTAATCTTTTAATTACATATGAAAAAATGGAGTGAAAATAAACTATAACACAATATGATTAAGAGTTAAACCTTTCTTTTTCACCTTATATTGTATTAGCATCAATTACATACATCCATTAATCATAAAATTCATATGATATTAATTTATAAGCCCTCATGATTATATATGATGATTGTATTTACTAGGTGGAGATTTTAGATCTAATGGAAGCATATAGTTATGGACATGTATTCATGGAATGAGGATAACTAAGTTTCAAATGTTACCTTGATTGATGAGTAATTTTTTTAAAGTGAAGTAAATCAATTTTATTGCACACTAATATTAAATTGAGAGGCTTGAATGTAATTTAGGAGAGTTATATAAATTTAAAATTGAAAAATTAAAATACATAATTGATTTATTTTCTTGAAAAATGAGAAATTAAAGAAATATTCTAATGTGAATCTTGAATTTTTATCCCTTTATTTAATATTTTATTGTATTATTGGTAATTGAATTTAAATAATTGTATCATGGGAATCCTCTATAGAGTTTCTAGAGATATATTCTTGAGAACCTGTATGATTTTAAGTATGGATTTATTTGATTAATATATGCCATGCTATATTTTTTAATTTAATTTAATTAATTTGTAAATTTAATTAGATATATTTTCATATGTTTTCATTATTTTATTACATTTTTGGGAAAAAATCATTTTAAATGTGATTCTAGGAAAATAAAAGAAAAATAATATATTTTTAGGATGTTTGAAGTGATTTTATCAAAGGATATATTTTTTTAAGGAGAAAAAAGATGGAATTTTAAACACCATTGGATAAGGAGGATCTTACATGAGCCAATTAAAATAATAGAACAAGAAATAAATCTTGATATAGGTTGGTGATAGGAATAGGAGTCAAGTGTCAAAAAGGACTAACACACATAAGAATTGAACTACTGTGTATCAGGTGGTGGCTCATGGTTGGAAAAATGAGTGGACATTGACTACCTACCTTATAATAATAATATACTGATTGAATCATGTTATGATGTGGGAAAATTGAACTACAAGTTACTATACAACTTACATTTATGACATAGTATCACACTAGGGTCACATAATATTTATTTTTTATGTCATTCTACCCATGATCGATCACTTTCAGTATGGATTACAATATTTTAAAAGGAGTTGGTGCTTAAATATGTCCATTCCACATGTCATGGTTTATGTCCCAAAACAATGAGAATAAAGATACAATGTTTTTTCACCATAGGAATATCTCATTCCCCATGGATGTAGACATGCATGGATCTTACAGTACAATGATATCAATTTTTTCCGTATCTAATAAAAAATAGAATTGGGTTTTAATACTATAATAGGCTATGATGTAGGAGGATTTATGCAACGTTGCAGAATAAAAGTTTAAAATAATGTTATTTCATGGAGGATGAGCTTGTGGGATAGAGATACATTACACTATATGGGTATTGAATTTAATTAAGATAAAAAGTATTTATGGGAGTTAAGAGTTGTGACAAGATGAAATGCGTTTCACTACATACCACTTGAGAGGAATTTTCTTATGGAGTGTTGTAGTGAAACATTATAAAAAATTATAGATATTGAGAAGATGGAAATAATATGATGCATAGAGTTATCATGCTATTCTAAGAGGGTTACATTATACTGTGGAGCATTCTATTTTTGCAACAGCTTATTGATTTCATGGGAGAGTAATTATACTATATCCCTTGTTCCATGGTGTATCTTGGGGTGAATAGATGGGGATTGTGCTATAAGAATAATGTTTCACCATATAATTTATATCTATACAACTATATTTTTATATAAACTTGTCATAGATAAAATTTAAGATATATCTCATTGGATTTTAAAAAGATACATACACAAGGGATTTTACACTATTATTATGGGGATTTGAGGTTGAGATAATTCCAGAGAAGATATAAGCCACATATATAAGGTAGAATCTATTTTAGTGTAGAAATGGAAGGTCAAACCTGTCTCATGGATAATTAGTGATATATTTAGAGAGAGATTTCTAGAGGATCAAAAGTGAAGTGCAATTACAAATTAAATTTTATAAATATGTGCAGAAAATGTTAACAAGATATAACATACATGGAATATATAAATATAGAGATATCTACTGATTGATTTTACCTAAAAATAAGAGGTGCTCTGTATTTAAGAGTGTATAAACTACTTCGTAGTTCTTGAAGTGAGATTGGATCAAACACCTAGGGAGATCTGTTTCGTGGTTTTTATTTTATTTTTTATTTTTAGTTAGGTATTATTTGGATTACTATTTTAGTTATAAAAAAAAGTTGTGTTTCTATTTTTCTTCAATACCTTTGTTTATTTCCAATTTTTATATTCTATTCTCTAGGATTTTTATTTTATTTATTATTAACATGAAGTTGATCAAGAGTGTTCAGGTGTTATAGGGGAGGGTGAAATTAATCAATATGATGGTTTACAAATGTTTTAATTCTTTCACACTTGTGATATTTTCATATTTAATTAGTATTTTGTAGATATTATTTTAAATCATATTCCCAGGTTACCCAAAAAGAGTGAGGGTGTTCAAGGTATAATAACCAATATAATAGAGGTGAGTGAGGGAGATAGATATAACTTAACTCCATATTCAATTTTAATATTTATTTTAATGAATATATATTTTTATAAATCACCTTGAGGGAGGGATCAACGAGCCCATATAGTTATAGTTTATGTTGAGAGGTAAAATTCGATACCCAAAGAAGTCTCATAAATAATGATATAATTTATTTTGTTAGTGTGGCTTATTTTTCACTTATTAAAGTAAAACCATCCTCATATACTAATTACCTTCCCTTAATCCATTGATTTTAGTTTTTGAGTTTAACCACTCATTAAAATCTAGTTTTGTTTTCTTTAAGTAATTGTAACAGAGTCATACCAATTGAATTCTAATTTTATATTCCTCATGGGTTTGAATTTTGGACTTACATATATTATATTAATTTTTAGCAGTTTTAGTGATTTAATGTTTATAAATTACAAAATGATTTAATATTATTAAAACTAACAACATGTGTGGGAATATTCAATTTCATGAGGATAAAATATTCTATTTGTTTATTTTTCGATAGATATAACGTGACTATGTGTTCCTATAAATAGTTTTGAAATTTCTATCCTCCATTCCACACTTTCACCTCTAGGATCCAATGCGGTACATTATTGATACTGATTGGGGGTTAAATTCATGTTGGTCCTTTTAAAGACTAATTTATATTTTTTATCCCGTTTTATTTAACCTATTTAAATGGTTAAGGTGAATTGATTATCTATATCTATATCTTATCACATTACTATCTTTCATGTTCTATTAAAAAATAAACACCCATATGGGGAAAAATTAGTTTCAATGTTCACTTCTTAATATGATAAAGTTGATCCTTGATGTGATTTGGTAAAACCCTTTGTCATAAAACACACTAATAAATCCCTATGAGAGTTACACTATTATCTCAAAATAGTATAGAGTGTTAATATCACACACTTGTTTGGTGAATCAAGCCCTCAGGTACATCCCATACCTTTAAAATTTTGAATAGAAATAACAATAATATATTTAGACACTATTGTATAATACTTTCTTATTATTGATGTGTTTCTCCTTCATCTTCTTCCCTTTAAAAATAGTAATGTTCTTCTTCTATTTGTATAAAAAATAATGTAAACAACTATTTATTATTTCTTATTATTCCTATGAAAACATACATGCACATTTATTTCTTCTCTTTTACTTTTTTCTCTATTTTTTCTTTAGTGTATAATAGGATCCCTTAGATATAATTCTACTTCTTTGAATCTTTAGGATGAATGGGAATGACCAGAGTCTACTATCTCTTTTCTTCTTTGATACTAAAAAATATTTTGTTGAGCATCTATTGTAGATCCTCAATAAAAACTCACATCGCAATTCTTAAATAAACTATAATATATATTTATATGATAAAAATAATAATAACTACAATTTTATTTTATCCTTCACACAATCTTCTCTCCCATATTTTCTTCCATGAATTCTTCTTTATTACTATTCATGACTAAAAAAATATAGTCTTTATTTTAATTCTATCAGAATGAAACGTGAATTATATTCTAATTAAATTTGGATATTATTTACTATATTATATCTCAAAATTATTCTTCATAACTGTGGAATGAATCACGATCTAGATATTATGATTATATTCATTAGAAGCCGAACTTAGTTGAATCATAATGATTATTTCTTTCATAAATTTTTCTTTTAAATGCCCCAAGGACTCATGTATTCTTTCACCAATTTATTCAAATAGTTTTTTATAAATTAAAAAATAATGTAATAATTATCTTTACATGAACAAACTATACCCCATGTCTTTATGTATAAATTTATAAAAAAATTAGATACATTGAATGTATTATGTTCCAGGAATAACCTATGTGGCCCATTTGACTATATAGACTTCCCACCTGATCATTAGGCTATGTGGATCATCCATGTAACCATTTGGACATGTGGTTCATCTATGGGATGATTCAAATATATAATTATCCTACATGAAAATTAATATCGTTCATACTTTCATGGAGAATTATACACAACATACCCTTATCCATGTTTATGTAAGACCGTATACATGAGTATCACACACATGGTAGGCATAATCTATTCCTTCAATGAGAAGAAACTATATTACACTCCATTTGTTATCTCATTTTCTTATATAAATGAATGTAAGACTAAAAGTGTGGGATATAATTTAACATGGGATATTCCAGGATATATTATTATACACTATAGCCTTTTTTCTTACCCTTACTCAATCCATGATCCTTTCACGGGTTACCCTTAAACAGGTTGAAAAAATAACCTTACATAGACTCAAAACCTTACCTTTAATATATAATTATCTTTAAGAAAGTCACAAAGTACCCTTTTATATGCTTTCAGATGTGCTGTCTACCCTTATGTGAGATTATAGATGTGTTGGATGCCCTTACACAACCTGACCTATACCCTTATGCAAGGAATTGGTTACCTTTATACCATTTCCTCTCACCCTTATATAAACTTTAGTTACTTTTTTGAATTGGTCAAAATACCCTTTCATAAGCTTCATATACGAATAAACAAGTATTCTCCCATACCCTTATTAAACCCTCCATATGTTTTACAATGAAACTTATTATATATGTGTCATGTAATCATCAAGGACCCAATAAAGTGAAACAATAGTTAGGATCATCTTCTTTTACAAGATTGGGTTCTTTGTCATTCAGTGTTCAAGATTATTTTTCAATATTCTTGTGTTATCCATCAAAATCAATGAATTGAAACAAATTCTTCAATATATATTTTCATCAATTTGATAAAGAAATAAAATTCCATAAAATGATTATTACTTATGAAATAATGTTAAATAATGTATGGTTATTGATAAAAGTTTTATGGAAATCATGACATTGTTATCTGGTAATTATTGTTTCTTACATAAATTATCCTCATTTAATATGGAAAGGGTGGATCTATCTATGAGAACTCCTAAGTGTCATGACACTATCCTTGTTGAGTCTCCCACTCACATGATTTTTCTCCCATAGGGAATTACACCAGTCCAATGGGGAAAAAGCATCATGAAAGGGGTTGGATAAATCCTATCTATTTAAGAACATGAGATTCTCCCCATGATGCAATGTGGGACTCACAAATTGATAATAGACCAAACCTAATATAAGGGTGGTAATTCCCTTTTCAAGAATTAGAGGGGAGCACTAAATGACACTGGGTGAAAAAATAACCCCCTTATCACTAGTTGAGAGATTCAAAGATTCCTCTATACTTATATACTATGTAGGGAATGGGAAGAACCATCCGAGATTTTTTTCAAGTGTCTCTACACTATTCACTTCGTGTCTCCCACCCATAATGTTTTTCACTCCCAACGGAATTAAAAAATCCCAACAGAGAAAATGATTCATGGAAGGGGTTGGATCAATTCTTTATATTTAAGCACACATGATTATCCCCATTCCCTAATGTGGGACAAATGAATTTCTAACAGATTACACATGATATCAGGGTGGTTAGTCCCTTATCATGAATCTTAGGGGAGAGCTACATAACCTTGGGTGTAATAGCACCATGCCATAAATATTTCTTCGCCACACCATACAAAATATCAAACTGATGTATTGTATCTCAAAGACACATGCATGTGACAATATGTATGTTTCACTTCCTATTTTCCATAGCCACATTTTTATTCCATTATACACAACACCAAAACTATAAGTCTGATAGATTCCATACCTTAATCCTATTAAATTTATACAAGTAAATATTTAACCATGTATGAATTTGAATATCATATAAGTTAGCTCTTCTCTTCCTCCCCTGAGTTTTTTAAAGATTTTTTGAAGATAAAATAACTTGCTGGATAGATTTATTGTCTGATGAAGTAATTATACTATAATATGTACTAGATTGAACTAATATTCTATTATTGGGGATGATTATCTTCAAATTATATAGTGTTATCTTCATTTTTATCTTCCATTTCCACTTCTTATTTTTCTTCTTTAATCATTCACTCTTTTAAATATTTAAGAACCTCTATAATTATTTTAGAAGATAATATATCCTCTTCTTATTAACATAGGTCTTTTAGAGATATGTCCTATTATTCCTCCTCTTTATCCATTACAAAAATTGTGATGAGTGTATATTCCTTGAGTTTAGTTTTAGCTTCATCATTGGAATCTACCTTAGATTCAACCTCAATTTTATTATCACCCTCATATTTATCCTTAGGTTTTTCCTGAACCCTGGTTTCCTCCTTGGAAATTTCCTTTGATTCATCATCATCATTTTCGTTTCTTTATATATGTTCAAAACATATTTTAATGATTATTTTATATAGTATAAGAGACGGTTATATAAAATTATGTGTGTTTGTTGATCCCATGTGTGAATTTTTTTACTCCCATCTATGGGTTTGGATTTTTTGGAGTGTATCAATTTGTTATGACATGTTGTCCATTTGGATTTCCATTTGAATAAATGAATTCATTTTTTATTAAATCTATAGACATAATAAGAAAAAATAAAGCATAAAAGGAAAAAAATAAAGAAAACCTATTCTAAAAAAAAGATATAGAGATAGAAAAGACAGTATCATAACTATTTAATCAAATTATCTCTTAACCAAGTCTCAGAAAATTACACTAAAACCATGGATAGGTTGTAAAAATCATTAATTAAAATGAATTTGAACTAATTTATAAATTATTAATTCAGGATTATTCACCCTAAAACTACTATGTAGTATATGAATATAATCCTTGAGGTCAATCCCACAGTGAAAAGGGGAAGAATATCCATACTCAATAATTAATATGAACTTAACTATGGTAAAAGGAATTCTAAAACTACTTGAAAAAGGAGAATAAGTGTGATAGTGATTTTGGAAAATAATAAATATGGAATGTGATAGTTATTTATGAATCTAGGTTCTTGAGTAACGAGGCATAAAATATTAAATTAATAATTATGAAGTTGTTAGAATCAAGACTAAGCTAGTCCCTTGGTTTGGGTAAACAATCTTTCTCCAAAACTCACCATTTTAAAAGGTCAATAACTTTGATTATTAAAGATATAGGTTAATTGAAACCATAGTTGAACATAGTATAAAGCCAATTTAGTTCTTATGGTAGAGATTAAATTCTATCTCATATATTGAAATTATCTCCTCCAATATATGATAATAGAAATACTCGTTGAACTAATGGAGATATTTAGGAAATGTATGAATTCCCAAACCCAAAATAATTATCCTTAAAAATATACACACTTCATGTAAATAAATTGAATTTTTTCATAATTACTTAGGAATAAGGAAACTATCATTTCTTGTGAACCATCATAGGTAAAAATAAAAATAAAATAAAAAACACTGAGAGACATAAATAACAACCTCCCTGTAGATAGAAGCTAAAGATCTCCCAGAATTCATTCCATTTAAGATGATAGTGGATACCTATATATACAGTCCCCCATATCCTTATATCTCTATTTTATCTTCTAAAAATCCTTTAATCTATCTATTTTATGTCGAAATATTTATGAATTTAATTCGTCCAAAAAATCCTTAGAGATAGGGCTCATGATCCTAATGTAAAATCACTTATATCTCAACAAAAATAACATCTTAATGATGCATTGAGGATAAAATATTTGAATTGGAAATTTTTTTAGACACAATATGACCAAAAAATAGTTTAAACACTATTGGTGTTTTCATCCTTTATTGTTAACTTTTAAAATGAAAAAATTTCATTCTCCATACCATATCCAATATTCAATCTACAAGTTTCTTCTGAAAATTGCATGCTTGTGAAACTGTGGGCATTGCATTTCTCATTTTCCTATAGCTCCATCTTCATTTTTTCATACATAAAAACAAAAATATAGCTATTTCACATAAATTACTATTAGTTAATTAAACATCACTTGTAATACATAGGTAATCCCCTCATAACAATCCTCTTATCATTTTCATTTATTCTTTTCTACTCCATCAAGATCACCTACACATTCACTACATTATTGCACTATTTATTTAAGCATTTTATATGGTGTTTTAACTTTTTTGGATACCTTATATGTAACATCCCAAGTAATTAATGAATAATAGATATAGTTATATATGTATATTTATGAATTAGATAGTGTTTTAAAGGCTTAAAATCAGAATAAATCCAACCTAAAGCATAAAATACTCTAATATTTTTAAAAGATTGTTTTACCGCCTTTTGATGGAGAACCATTTTTAAATCTATATTTTGAAAATTTTATAAGATATATTTGTCAAAATAAACTTATTCTTTATGATTGGGACATTGAAATTTACTTTGGATAAATTTCTAGTATTTTTCTGATAATGTTCATTTTTTAATGAATAGTGAAAAATGTTGTATTTTAATTCAAAACCACTTTTTAATATAATTTATTTATATGATTATATTATCTTTTGAATTGGTTTTAAAGTTAAATTAGAATATATTTTTACCAATTAATTCAATAGTGGTCGTTGGAATTAATTTCACTTTGAAATTGGACTTAAACTAGTGTCAATCTTTTGAGAAATATTGTTTTACAAAAACACACTATTTGTTCTGACAGCGGGAATTAATTTTTAAATTAATTATTGTAACTTATATGTTTTGAATTTTTTAAAATAGACATAATTTTTGAATTCAGAATATCAAATATACTTAGGGTGAAGTTTTTGTATTTTTCTGAAAAACATCAATTTTTGATGAATAGTGAAACCACTAAGTGGTTCTTAAAAACCTGATTTTTTGTTTAAATGAAAATTTACCACCACTGTGTTTTGAATTTCAAAAATATGACATACATGGTTATAATTAGGAAGTAAAATATGGTTCAATGAGATTAAAATAATTTTTTTGGTGAATAGTAACTTTTATGTTTTTAATTGCGATTAGAGGTAATTAGTGTAGTTTAAGGTAAAAATAATGTTTTGATAATATTAAATGACCTTGAAACATGTCATACCCGTATTGGATGTGTCATGGTAGACCAAGAAAACCCATGGGTCCATTTTTGGGACCCCATGGAGCCACTTGGGTAAGATAATGACATTAATGCCTTTTATTTAAAGTAAAAGTAAAAATGACACAAACATGTATTGTTTTACTAAAACAATTTTTACATGGGGTTATAAAAGTCCTAATTTTGACTATAAATTTTAATTGGAAATCTAAGAATATTTCCTACATCATAGTATTTTTTTTATAATTTTTAGAAATTAAATAACTTAAATTATTTATGAAGTCATGATGATGCAGCGATTACCTCATTATTTAACGATTTAAATAAAATGAAAAGATAATGTACAATTTAAGACCTAAACATGTCAAAAACTTATTGGATGAGTATATTTCAAACCCTTATCACCTTATCCTAAAAATACATCAATGTGGGACCTTTAAAATCTGAAAATCATTTTAAAATAAAGTAACCTTTTATAACATTCCAAGAGTGCCCCTCCTCTCCTTTTATAAAAGGCCCCACCTCTACCACCTTACCCACAACTCTCAAGACTTTGGATCAGCCAAAACCTGCCCATTTTGTCTCTCCAAATCCCTATCTTACTCTTAGAATCCTCACTTTGGGTCAGAAGTCTTCCCAAGGTAGCCTTTGAGATCAAATCAAAAAGAGTTACCCGATTTTAAGGTAATGTCTTCACTTGTGTTCTTTTGTTTTATTTTGCTTCTCCAACCCCCTAAACTATTTTTATTCATTTCTTTTATAAAAACTCTAGTATCTTAAATATACTATGATGTTTTTATAAGAAGGATTTGAGCTACACTTACACACACCTACATCTAATGGTTAAATAACATACTGTTTCTATGGATGGTGAATTTCTGCCTCACGGAATGATGATTGTTCAATATTCTTTTAACACCTTAAAAGGTGGCCATGAAGATGTCACTATATTTATAAATGATATATAATATGTTTATGTTTTACTTAATCTTTTTTATTTTTCATTTATGTCATACCTTTATGGTTTCCATTATGGGTAAACGCGATAACTTCATTTTAGGAAGTGCGGACTACCGCCCCCTCAAAGTGATTTGATTCGTTAATACCATATGTGGTACATATAAAGGATAGATTTAATGATATTATATATGATACCATACTGGAATTATAATACTATTATGTATCATTATGTTTTAATTCCATAAAATAAGAAATAGAAATGGAAGTAGCATTCATGAGTATGTACGGCTTACCGTCTCCATGAACGGTGCATTTCATTTCTTACCTCTAAATGTTATGTAATATTATAAATGCATGTATATAATTGATATATATGATATCTACATAATGAATATAATTCTGGATATAATATATATTTTACCACACGAACAACTTGTAATTATAAAGAGTTTATTTTTGACTCAAGTAGCAATGATCGACAAAAATACCATTATTAACTTAAATAATTACATAGTGTTCATGACATGGTAATAAGTGATATAAAAGTAATAATGAACTTGAAAAAGATTCTCAAGCATGTAGAAATTAACTCAAGTTTATTATTCAGGAGGTTAAAGAACGATCGAGTCAAGTCAGACACGAGGTAAGGGACATCGTCTCAATCTCCATTCATTGAGGCATATTTTGTTTTATAGACAACTTTCTATAATATGGTGTATAAACCTCTTTGAATATTATGCTTATTTAAAAGGAATATTTTTTTATATGAAGCGTTTACTAAACAACAAAAGGGAATTCTTTTTTTTTGTCGTACGTATGCGGCGACAACGACTTCTCCGCCGTCGTGACCATTATTTGAGTTTCGGATTCCTCTACAAGACACAACCTTTTTTGAATGAAAAATAAATACCATGGTTTGCTTTTCTTTTTTTTTTTGATATTGAGAATGGTTTTCATAATGTTTTTATATCAATGTGTTGTATTGATATCTTGTGATTGAAAAGTGTAAATGTTATGTTTCCTTTATGCATGTTTTATGTGATACAATTATGTTATGGTTCTTGGGAATTGTTATGAAGACGGGTGGTTCCGTGATAAACTAAGGGCGGGTGATCCTGATATAGCTCTCCAATGCATTGGGTAACACGAAGGAGTTAAACGTTAAGGTTTCTCCGAAGAGATTTTGGGAATATACTGTGATGGGTATTCCAAACGTAACCAAGAGGGTTACTCCCTACGTAAGAATGTAATGAATTACTCAAGTAACCTTTATGTCTTATGATTTCAATGATTTATTCATGATTTTATGAGTTATGATAAAGTGATTATGTTTTATGGGTAAAGTATGATTTCATTCTTATGTATATATGTACTCATGTTTCCTTTCTCTATTTTTATAACCCTTACTGAGCTTTTTATGCTTATCCAAAGTTTTTGAAATTTTTTTCACAGGTCAAAGGAATGGTACATAATATAATGATAGTGTCAAGTAAGGGTCAAGAACGAATCCATGTTTTATTTTAAATATGTTTCCGTTGATGGGAAGAATGAATACTATCTTTTATGTAACCACTTTGTTTAAATGTGGAATGTAATGCAAGTTTTATGATCTAATTATCTAAAAATATAAACCTGAAAAGATCCTCATTGTGTAATCTTGTAATAACTCAAGATTAAGTATGGTTTAAGGCCGGGGCCTTATATTTGGTATCAAAGGTCGGTTTAGATAACCTTTGCAGTTAGAATTATATTAAATGATTATCCAAAAAAAATTTATGGTAAAATTGAAATGATATAGCATTTGAAGATTACCATGTTGCTTCATCTAAGACATGTTTGTTCAGAATGGTTTTCCGTAGAGGAAATAGGGAAGCAGTTCTAGGAAGGCATACAGAAGGAAATGACCTTCCGAATCTGCATCATAAGATGGTCGGAATTGGAACTAAACAGTTTGTTACAGTAATGGTTCAGTTGAATCAAGCAATAAATGGTGGTGGTATCCTTGCACGAGATCAGCCAGATCAACCGCAGAGGAACATATCAGTGGTGGAACATTTCATGAGGTAACATCCCCCATCATTTAGAGGATCATCTGACCCTGTGCTATCTTAAGGGTGGATTAAAGAACTGGAGAAGATTTTCAATGTCATGGGGTGTTCAGACAATCAAAAGGTTAGTCTTGATATTTACCGTTTGGGGGGTGAAGCAGATCAGTGGTGGTCGATGGTTAAAAATATCAGGGACACTGATGAGATTGATGCTCTTGACTGGGATGGATACAAAGGAATGTTTCTTGAGAAGTATTTTCCTAAGGCTGTTCGACTTAGGATGGAAAAACTATTTCTGGAATTGAGGCAAGAGGAAGACTCAGTGGCTGCCTATGAAGAAAGGTTCACTCGATTGGAAAGGTATGCTCCAAATTCTATCCGAGACCTTGATAGTAAAATCAATTGTTTTTACTCAATATTAAAGACAAAATATTGAAGGGCATTAGCTTCTCGTGATTTCAAAAGTTATAAAAAGCTTGTTTGATGTGCTAAGAAGGTGGAAATGGAGTTTGTCGATGATCAAGTGTTAAATAACAACCAACAGAAGAAGAGACCGAGGTGGCTGGAGAAAGGGATGAATTCTTCAAAAAAGTACGATGGTAAGAAAACTAACTTTCCAGTTTGTGATAAATGTGGTAAAAGGCATGCAGGGGAATGTCTTCTGAATTCTGGAAAGTGCTACCGATGTGGTAAGATGGGACATAAGGCTCATGATTGCACTGAAAAAGATCAGGGTGATGGTAAGACCAAATTTGATTTACAGTTAGTGAAATGTTTTATGTTCAATGAGATGGGTCATTATGAAAATGAGGGTCCGACAAAGAGCTCGAGTGATGGGAAGCAGTTAGACTACAAGCAGAAAGGGGTGGTGAAATCCTTTGCGACTACTTTAGCAGATGTTGGGCCATCAAATGAAGTGGTATCAGGTACTTTGTTTGTTTTTTCAGATTATGCTAGTGTGTTGTTTGATTCAGGGTCTACACATTCTTTCATCTCTGAAAACATTTCTAGTAAAATGGGAATACCATCTCAAGAAATGACTCCTAAACTTGTGGTAAAAACACCTGGGGGAAATGTTGAGGCAAAAAGAATTTATAAGAATCTTCTTATCCTTATCCATGGAAAGAACCTACTTGTAAACCTTATTGTTTTACCTCTAGTAGTTTTTGATGTTATCCTGGGTATGTATTGGCTCTCTATTTACCATGCTAAGATTGACTGTAGAGCTAAAGAAGTTTCTTTTCTGAAATAATTTCAGTTCCTGATGCTAAGCCAATTTCAAAACCCCCTTATCAAATGGCTCAAACTGAACTTTTAGAGTTGAAGGAGCAATTGCAAGATTTATTAGAGAAAGGTTTCATTAAACCTAGCACATCACAATGGGGTGCTCCTATTTTATTTGTTAAAAAGAAAGATAGTTCTATGAGACTTTGCATTGATTATAGAGCCTCGAATACCATCACTGTTAAGAACAAATATCCTTTGCCTCATATCGATGATTTGTTTGATCAGCTCCAGGGAGCTCAGTATTGTTCAAAGATTGACCTGAGATCGGGGTACCATCAGTTGAAGGTAATGGAAGCATATGCTCCGAAGACCGCGTTTCGTACAAGATATAGCCATTATGAATTATTAGTAATGCCTTTTGGGCTAACCAATGCACCTTTTGTATTCATGGACTTAATGAAAAGAATTTTCCATGAGTTCTTGGATAAGTTTGTGGTGGTTTTCATTGATGATATTTTTGTGTTTTCTAAAAGTAAAGAGAATCATGAAATACATTTGAGGGTTATTTTTAAAACCTTGAAAGAAAAGAAATTGTATGGGAAATTCAGCAAGTGTGAGTTATGGTTGAAACAAATTTCATTCCTTGGTCACATTGTTTCTAAAGATGGGATAAATGTTGATCCTGCAAAATCAAAGGTTGTGGATGAATGGACAAGACCCACAAATGTAACTGAGATTCATAGCTTCCTTGGTTTGGCAGGCTATTACTGAAGGTTTGTTAGAAACTTTTCACGGTTATCTAGTCCAATGACTAAGCTAACTCGAAAGGGTGTTAAGTTTATGAGGACAAAATAATGTGATGATTGTTTTCAGGAACTGAAAAGAAGATTAGTGAATGCTCCAGTTTTGGCACTACCTTCCAGGAATGGTGAGTTTTTTATCTACAGTGATGCTTCATTGAAAGGACTTGGTTGTGTCCTAATGCATAATGATCAGGTAATTGATTATGCTTCACGTCAGTTGAAAACTCATGAGGTAAATTACCCTACACATGATTTGGAATTAGCTGCTGTTGTTTTCTCTATAAAAATTTGGATGCATCATTTTTATGGAGTAAAGTGTGAAATATATACCGATAATAAAAGTTTAAAGTATATATTCACTCATAAAGAATTCAACATGAGACAGAGGAGATGGCTAGAATTAATCAAGGATTATGATTGTACAATTCATTAACATCTGGGAAAAGAAAATAAAGTGGCTGATGCTTTGAGTCGAAAAAGTAATGCTTCATTAACAATGTTGTGTTTGGAACGTGATCCTTTGGTCAAGGATTTGATTAACTTTGGCATAATAGTTGTTGATACAGGATGTCCTTCTGTTTTGTTTCAGGTATCAGTGAAATCTTCTCTATCGGACAGAATCAAGCAAGCACAGAAGAAAGACAGCGAGTTGCAGAAAAAGGTAGAGCTGGTTCAGAAGGGTAAGTTGCCTGAATTCAACATTGATAATGATTCTATTTTGAGATTTAGGAAGAGATTTTGTGTGTCTTGTGATTCACAGTTGAAGAGAGAGTTGTTATGTGATGCTCATAGTTCTTCGTTTTCAGTTCATCCAGGCAGTACTAAGATGTATAGAGATTTTCGGGAGTATTACTGGTGGGACAGAATGAAAGGGATATTACTGATTTTACTATGAAGTGTTTGACATGTCAACAGGTTAAAGCAGAGTGGCAGTTACCAAAAGGGATGCTTCAGCCTTTACCAGTGCCAGATTGGAAATGGGAAATTATATCCATGGACTTCGTTGTGGGATTTCTGAAGACACCTTGAGGTAATAATGCAATCTGGGTTATTGTTGATCGCTTCACTAAATCTGCTCATTTCTATGCTATACAAGATAATTTGTCCCTAGATCAACTTTCTTGTTTGTATCTTAAAGATATAGTCAGGTTACATGGAGTTCCTCTCTCCATTGTATCCAATTGTGATCCCAGGTTTACTTCTAACTTTTGGAAAGGCCTTCAGAAGTCGTTGGGTACTGAATTAAATTTTAGTATAGCTTTTCATCCACAATCAGATGGGCAGTCAGAACGAACAATTCAGAATTTTGAAGATATGATATGTGCTTGTTCGATGTATTATCAGGGAAGTTGGGACCAACATCTTTCTTTGGTTGAATTTTCATATAATAACAGTTTTTATTCCAGTATACAGATGGCACCGTTTGAGGTGTTATATGGGAAGCGGTGTCGAACTCTAGCTTTTTGGGATAATGTGGGTGAAAGGAAGTTGATGGGACAAGAATGGGTAGAAGAGTTGGCAGAAAAAGTTTATCTGATACAGAAACACATGAGAACAGCTCAGAGCAGGCAGAAGAGTTATGCGGACAACAAGAGGAAGGATATCTGTTTTGAGGTAGGTGATCATGTTTTCTTCAAAGTTTCACCATGGAAAAGTGTGATGCGATTTGGTAAGAAAGGAAAGCTGAGTCCAAGGTTCATTGGACCATATGAAATTCTAGAGAGAGTTGGATCAGTTGCTTACCGAGTGGCTTTACCTCTGATTTTATCTCAGGTACACAATGTTTTTCATGTTTCGATGTTGAGAAAGTATATGCCAGATCCATCTCATGTTTTGATCCGAGAGGTAGTTTAATTGGAAGAGAATATCTCTTATGAAGAACAACCAGTCCATATTCTTGACGGAATGGAGCAAGTGTTGCGAAATAAGGTAATTCACTAGGTAAAGGTTTTGTGGAAAAACCATATGGTTGAAGAGGCAACGTGTGAATCTGAAAATGCTATGAGGGATAAATACCCCCACTTATTCGGTAAGTAAATACATTTTGGGGACACAATTTTCTAAAGGGGAAGGATGTAACATCCCATGTAAGTAATTAATAATAGATATAGTTATCTATGTCTATTTATGAATTAGATTGTTTTTTAGAGGCTTAAAATCAGAATAAATCCAACCTAAAGCATGAAATACTCAAATATTTTTAAAAGATTGTTTACCACCTTTTGGTGGAGAACCATTTTTAAATCTATCTTTTTATAATTTTATAAGCTATATTTTTCAAAATAAACTTATTCTTTATGATTGAGACATTGCAATTTACTTTGGATAAATTTCTGATAATGTTCATTTTTTAATGAATAGTGAAAAATGATGTATTTTAATTCAAAACCTCTTTTTAATCTAATCTATTTATATGATTAGATTATCTTTTGAATTTGTTTTAAAGTGAAATTAGAATATATTTTTACCATTTAATCCAATATTGGTTGTTGGGATTAATTTCAATTTGAAATTGGACTTAAACTAGTGTCAATATTTTGATATACATTGTTTCATAAAAACACGCTATTTGTTCTGACATCGGGAATTAATTATTAATTTAATTACTGTAACTTATATGTTTTGAATTTTGTAAAATAGACATAATTTTTGAATTTGGAATATCAAATATATCTTAGGGTGATGTTTTGGTATTTTTATGAAAAACTTCAATTTTTGATGAATAGTGAAACCACTAAGTGGTACTTAAAAAACTGATTTTTCATTTAAATGAAATTTTACCACCTCTGTGTTTTGAATTTCAAAAATCTTACATACATGGTTTTCATTAGGAAGTAAAATGTGGTTGAATGGGATTAAAATAATTTTTTGGTGAATAGTAACTTTTAAGTTTTTAATCGTGATTAGAGGTAATTAGTGTAGTTTAAGGTAAAAATAATGTTTTAATAATATGAAATGACCTTGAAACATATCCTACTCTTATTGGATGTGTCATGGACGACCAAGACAACCCATGGGTGGATTTTTGGGACCCCATGGAGCCACATGGGTAAGATAATGACATTAATGCCTTTTATTTAAAGTAAAAGTAAAAATGACACAAACCTGTATTGTTTTACTAAAAAAACTTTTACATGGGGTTATAAAAGTCATATTTTTGACTATAAATAGTCATTGTAAATCTAAAAATATTTCATACATAAAAGTATTTTTTTTATATTTTTTAGACATTAAATAAATTTAATTATTTATGACATCAGGATGATGCAGCGATTACCTCATTATTTAATGATTTAAATAAAATGAAAAGATAATGTAAAATCTAAGACCTACACATGTCAAAAACCTATTGGATGAGTATATTTAAAACCTTTATCACCTTATCCTCAAAATAAATTAATGTGGGACCTTTAAAATCCGAAAACCATTTTATAACCAAGTATCCTTTTATAACTTTCCAAGAGTGCCCCTCCTCTCCTATTACAAAAGGCCCCCACCTCTACCACCTTACCCACACCTCTCAAGCCTTTGTCTCAGCCAAATCCTGCTCATTTTGTCTCTGCACATCCCTCTATTACTCTTAGAAGACCCACTTTGGGAAGAAGTCTTCCCAAGGTAGCCTTTGAGCTAAAATCGAAAAGAGTTACCTGATTTTAAGGTAATGTCTTCACTTATATTCTTTTGTATTATTTTGCTTCTCCAACCCCCTAAACTCTTTTTATTAATTTCTTTTGTAAGAACTCCAGTATCATCAATATACTAGGATGTTTTTATAAGAAGGATTTGAGCTACACTTACACACACCTACATCTAATGGTTAAGGAACATACTATTTCTGTGGATGGTGAATTTCGGCCTCACGAAACGATGATTGTTCAATATTCTTTTAAAACCTTAAAAGGTGGCCATTAAGATGTCACTATATTTTTATATGATATATAATATGTTTATGTTTTACTTAAGCTTCTGTATTATTCATTTATGGTATACCTTTCTGGTTTCCATTACGGGTAAACGCGATATCTTCATTTTAGGAAGTGCGGACTATCGCCCCCTCAAAGTGATTTGATTCGTTAATACCATATGTGGTACGTATAAAGGATAGATTTAATGATGTTATATATGATACCATACTGGAATTATAATACTATTATGTATCATTATGTTTTAATTCCATTAAATAATAAATAGAAATCGAAGTAGCGTTCATGCGTACGTACGACTTACCGTCTCCATGAACGGTGAATTTAATTTCTTACCTCTAAATGTTATGTAATATTATAAATTCATGTATATAATTGATATATATGATATCTACATAATTAATATAATTCTGGATATAATATATATTTTACGACATGAACAACTTGTAATTATAAAGAGTTTATTTTTGACTCAAGTAGCAATGATCAAAAAATGACCATTATTAACATAAATAATTACATAGTGTTCATGACATGGTAATAAGTGATATAAAAGGAATAATGAACTTGAAAAAGTTTCTCAAGCATGTAGAAATTAAATCAAGTTTATTATTCATGAGGTTAAAGAACGATCGAGTCAAGTCAGACACGAGGTAAGGGAGATCATCTCAATCTCCATTCATTGAGGCGTATTTTGTTTTATACACAACTTTCTTTGATACGGTGTAAAACCCCTTTGACTTTTACACTTATTAAAAAGGAATATTTTTTTATACGAACTGTTTACTAAACGACAAAAGGGAATGTTTTTTTGTCGTATGTATGCGGCGACAACGACTTCTCCGCCTTTGTGACCATTATTTGAGTGTCGGCTTCCTCTACAAGCCATAACCTTTTTTGAATGAAAAATAAATACCAGGTTTTGCTTTCCTTTTATTTTGGTATTGAAAATGGTTTTCATAATGTTTTTATATCAATGTGTTGTATTGATATCTTGTGATTGAAAAGTGGAAATGTTATGTTTCCTTTATGCATGTTTTATGTGATACAATTATGTTATGGTTCTTGGGAATTTTTATGAAGATGGGTGGTTCCCTGATAAACTAAGGGAGGGTGAGCCTGATATATCTCTCCAATGCATTGGGTAACGCAAAGGAGTTAAACGTTAAGGTTTCTTCGAAGATATTTAGGGAATATACTATGATGACTATTCCAAACGTAACCAAGAGGGTTACTCCCTATGTAAGAATGTTATGAATGTCTCAAGTTACCTTTATGTCTTATGATTTCTATGATTTATTCATGATTTGATGAGGTATGTTAAAGTTCTTATGTTTTATGGGTAAAGTATGATTTCATTCTTATGTATATATGTACTCATATTTCCTTTCCATATTTTTATAACCCTTACTGAGCTTTTTATGCTCATCCCAAGTTTTTGAAATGTTTTTCACAGATTAAGGTAATGGTACATGATATGATGATAGTGTCAAGGAAGTGTCAAGAAAGAATCCATGTTTTATTTTAAATATGTTTTCGTTGATGGGAAGAATGAATGCTATATTTTATGTAACCACTTTGTTTAAATGTGGAATTTAATTAATGTTTTATGATCTAATTCTCTAAAACTCTAAACCTGAAAAGATCCTCAATGTGTAATCTTGTAATAACTCAAGATTAAGTAAGGTTTAAGGCTGGGGCCTTATATTATAACCATTCACTCTCCCCTTATGGGTGTAGTAGATACCATTTTAGCCTGGTATATTTCATATATAACGTGGAATCACATGGAATTTTTGAGATCATGAAAATGATCATTTCCAATGCATATAGTGTGGAATAATAAAGCTCCAAAGTGGAAGAAATGAAAGTTATTTGGTGTCCATCCTTGGTTTATAGGTGAATAGGTTTATAAAAACAACTCTACTGAGGCAATATATGAAAATGAAGACACGTATTGTGCATAAGAAGGACAATGTTTTTGTAAAAATGAATAATGGTCACACAATTCTCATCCCACATGAAAAGATTTATCAAAGGGTTACCTATTGATATACTATCATGCAGTGGTAGCATCCTAGATGATCATTTAAAAATATGACCCACCCAAGTGATGAGATGAAATATTTACAATTTTTTTATTACTTTTCATTATAAATTACCCCTAATATAGATTATCGTGTGTAATTAATTAAATTTTGGTAGTTTATAAATCTGGAACTAAATTTTCCAACAGATTTATTCATGATTTTAGTTGTTTAATACAATTTTTTATTTAATTAAAAACCCATAAATTTATGAGGATAATTGGAATTTAATTTTTTAAGGAATTTTAATTCCATGTTTCATTATTTTAACTCATTTTTGTAGTAAATCTGAATAAAGACCACATTAAAATTATGTATTCTCACTATTATAGGTCTAATAATGACAAAAGAAATATTTTATGGCTTACCATCATATGGATTTGTAAATTATATCATAATATGAAATATTAATGTTCAGATCATAATACTTTGACTGGAAAAGAATACGACTTCTAAATCAGCATCAAACAACTTTGGGAAAACCCACCGTGGTTTAAAGGTAGAATCCCCTTAACACAAGGAGCTGTGTTAGGGTCACAACATTACAATGCCACACAGTTAAGGGTAAATTAATCAAGTCCACATAAAGGTAAAACCTCCTCTAATGTTTTGTGTCAAGCTAATTAACTACCGTATAAAAGAAAATTTGAGAATTCAAAGGTAACATAAGGGTAATCCCATTGCTCTAAGAGCTGCGTAAAGGTCACATGACAACTACAAAGGTTATATAAGGGTAAGTATTTTTCTCCTTTATCTATGTTAAGGTTATAATTAACTTTAACAAGGGTTATACCTATGGATATAATATATATGTAAATTCCATCCCCATAGAGAATATGGTGCATAAAGGGAATCCCTTATGAAATCAAGTTGAATAACACTAGAGCTGTTGATCCCATTTACATTAAAGTAAAATGCATGCATGAAAACTTTGTATGAAATGAATATCATCATTAATTATAAATGAAAAAATTCCAAAAATTAATTATTAAATATTTTTACGTGGTGAAAATCCATTCTTGAAGGAAACCAAGTGTTATGAGAGCTACCAGATAATTGAGAGAAAACATGCTCTGGTTGAAAAATACTAGAAACAAGTGACATAGACTGAATTAGATCCTACATGTGGAAATATCACGTGATTATATAATATATTGTAAAAAAATTAAAATAAATATGAATATGAATATATAATTGATATCACTCTCACCCCAAAATAGAGTATCTAGCACTATTTTTTTGCGTACATTTTTTTCTACAATGATGGAACTGTAGATCATTTGTCCTTAAAAAAGAGAAACCCCATTCCAAATATTAAATTTCATTGAATTATAATTTTTAATTATCTCATGGTATTTTTCATGTTATTTGATAATTTTACAAGAAAAATATATGATAATGACTATTATTGTGTATTTTATCTCAATCTCTTCTCTTAAGTTTGTTTGTACATTATCTAACCTAGTTATTTATTTATTTCATATATAATATAGGTGAGTGATGATCATATAAGTATAAATTTAGGATCCTTAATCTCTATAGGTATGTGAGAAATGTGTTGTAAGGATTATTTCAACACATCCTATCTAAATATACCAGAGAGTGATTGAGTGGATCGAGGTCTTGAATTACTTATTGAGATATGAAAAGGGGTGAATTTATTTATAAGAGGTTATAATAGAGTATATAGGAGAATGATCTAAGGTTTAACCAATAAGTTTTTAGAATTTTCATTTTACTTTTATCACTACCATTCAATTATTGTTTCAAATAATTCAATCATCCTTTATTTATTATTTTAAAAGTAACCAGTACTAGATTAGTTTAAGTGAGAGACACATGAATGAGTTTTATCTTCCTTTGGAGAAATACCCATGGTTAGCTTCAACAATAGTATTTATGGAATCTAAAAATTTCATTATTTTTTCATGGACTATAATAGACTACACATCAATAGAATCAATACTAGGGAGAATTAGTTCCACATTCTATTATTTTCATATCTTGTTCTTTCAATTTATCCTTGTTTTTATTTCACTTTTTTTATCTTTCCATTATTATATAGAGGAAGAAGTTTATCCCATTAATATCATAATCAACTACTATTACGATGCCAATTTAAAAAAAGAATATGATATTAAATACATTATAACATACTTTTTTGATAACATAAAACCTAATCAATAATACTATCTGCTAGTGAAGGAAGTAAAGGAGTATAAAATAATCAGTATGAATGAACTAAAAAACATCCTCAATCAAGTCACATCCAAATTTCAAAAACTTTTGGAATATGAATGATAAGAGGAGGAGGAAATATAATCTCATCCATATGATAAATATAATCAACCATAATTAGAACCTCTCATCATCACAATAATAAATGTGGAGGAGAAGATGGAAGAAGAAACCATGCCACTATTTATATTTGAAATTTTTTTTCTAGTGGACATTAACATTAAAGAAGAATCAATATTTGATATTATTAAGGGAGACTCATTTATATTGAAATTTGATTTCTTTAATTTTATTGAAACCTGACTGCCTACAAATCTATCTTATGTGGAAGGATTCTTGTAGGCCTTGGATGACAACGATAAAATAAGAATTACAGGGCTAGATTTTGAAGAGGACCAAGAATGTCCACTATTTCCCCCATACATACTAGAAGTATTCAAAGAGGAATTTTACTCCATGAATGAGTTACATGATAAAAATAAATAGGGGGATACCAATAAGTTAAAATCATTCTACTCACATTTTATTCACACTTCATTAAGATCTCACCTCCCTTATATTACAATTATAGATTTAGCCTAAACCATCATGAGCTTGGAAGATGATGAAATCACAAAAGAGGGACTCTATTTTGAGGAAAACATTGAGTAACCATAGCCTCTAATAAATTTAATTGACTTTTCAATAGTGTTTCTTGAGAAACGCGAGTTCTAAAAAAGAGTATATGGGATAGTTGATAAAACAATTATCTCATTCCAATAACATTTTATAAAATATTCTTTATAAATAGATCTCCCTAGTTAATATATTCTAAATCCAGTAACACTATTTATATACTATGAAAAATATTATGAGGGTGTGGAAGAGAACAAGGAATAATGACTCATATTACATGTTGAGTTGAAGTGGAAGTTGGCACAAACATACAACTATAAATTGAACAATCCTGTCAAGTTAAACTAGATGAAAATACACGCTTAAGAGTTATTTTTATATACATAGTGGGATACCCAATGTTGGAAATAGATGAATAATATTTAAATGATTTTTTGATAGTCTAAGTATGTTTCTATAATAAGAGTATGGCGAATATTTCACAATGTTGGTATATGAGGAAGTATATAAAGACCTTGAAATCCTATTCTAGCAAAAATATGAGGATGAAAATAATTTGGATATGGTAGAAAAATAAGAACTTGTGGAGATTACCTATGAATATATACCTAAAATATCACAATAATAATATTTAGAGCTAGGAAAAATGGAGGATTAATTCCTACTTTCCTCTCATTATTAAATAAAATTTTAATATACTATACATAAGGGGTAAAATTTTAATTTAAACTCAACAAATTTTAACATTATTCAATTTGAAATTTTTACCAACTCTCCCTTGTTTTAACATGTCTAAAATAACATCATTTAAGTAAAAACTGAGAGAAGAATTCATAAGAGTTAAAAATGGGGAGGACCCATAAATCAGTCGTCCACCCCCACATTTTGTGATATTAAATAATCATTACTTTGTGTAAATAAAGTGCTCTATAAAAGGGGAACTCAAATTAAAAGTAAATATAAAAAACTATGGAAGAATGAAGGTATTGTTATTTTCACCACATGACCATATTCTTTAGAATATTAGAGTCAAATTTAGGACACCCTAGATATAGAAAACCTAAATATAACCCCTCTTGGGAGGGATAACCAAAGCAAATTTCCCTTCTATTTTAATTTTTATATTTTCATAATTTTTAATAAAATTAAAATATTTAATTATATTTCTCATTGAGTTTAACAAGATGGAGAAAAATTATAATATTTGATCAAGTTATCTATAAATAAACAAGTGGATAAATTAATTCAAAATATTTTAAAATAACTAGGTTATTCTTATCTTTTCACATCAGTTTTAATAAATTCTAATCATTTTTCAATTATTTTGATGATATTAATTAAGAATAACTAAATAAGTTTTGAGGGGAAGGGATTAAAACATGTTTTAAATTATTTTTGAAGTTTTTTAGGATATATATTTTTATATTAGTTAAATAAAAAATGTTATTCTGGCTTTTATTTAATGTTTTAGATTTCATTAGTTTGTTTCTAGGATATAAAACCACATCTTCAATTGATATCCTTATTATTTGATTACTATATTATTATTTTTATAGTTTTATTAATTTTTCATTGTTTTTATTTTAATTAATTTTGAGTGAATATGTACACTATTTTTAGGGAAATTATATTTTTGATATAAAAAAATAGTATTATTGAAAAGTTTTAGAAGAAATTATAATTATAAAAAAAGTAAATAATATTTTTTATATAAACATTGGTTACTTGAACTTTGTGAAAAATAACACCTCATGGATCCAACTCAAAATATAATAATGTAAGTCCTTTAAAACATGAGTCAAATCATTAATTGAGGTCCCAATAATATGTTATAAGATTAATATGCACTGTGTGTGTGAGTAATAAATCTACACTATAAATTAAATATTATTTTTCACGAAACACAGCTAATAAAAATTCAAATAGGTGCCTTATTTTTAAAAATTATGGGATTATAGTGGTGAGAATGTTGAACCTAAATGAAAAAGGTGTAATTGACATATACGAATATCATTTTTGTTGTATCAAGGGTATAAAAAAAGGATCCTTGATTTAATGAACTTAGAATAAAGTGATAAATACAATTTACCCTTGTTAAAGTTTTAATTACATTAAAATCTATTTATTTCAATATTGGAACTAGGAATTTGGATTTAATAAAAGTGGGATAATAGAATTGATTCAAATAGGTGGCATGTAATTTGGAATAATGGAAGAGTCTTTTCTTTCTTCTTTACTGGTGTGTATATTTCAATATAGGTTAATAAAATCATTTTAATTGGTTTAGTTAATTTTATTTTTCATAAGTGAAAGATTATAAATGTTGGGGAGTGATATGAGGCATTATTTTCAAAATTTCAATTTTTTTCCTTGATAAATTATCCCTCAAATATTGATAAATCTTTGTAATTAAGTCATGTTTATAATTTTGTAAATTCTTAACTAGATTTTTAAATTGATTTAATCATATTTTTTGTTTTTTTTATTAATTTTTGGATTTAATTAAAAATTCATACATTTATTTATAGAATTGGAATTTAATTGGTCAAATGTTTTTAAATCCATTTTTCATTATTTCAATTCATTTATATATTCAATCTAAACAAATAATATATTAAATGTTTTCATTTATAGCTTTTAAGGTATAAAAATTAAAAAGGAAGGATCATATGACTTCCTATCATATGAAATTTTCATAACTATCATCATTTGAAAATAGTAAAGGCTGGATTGTAAAAATTTTCCTTAAAAAGCGTATGACTTCAACCTACCAATTATCTAACTTCCAAATAAACATCATATATTATTTTTCCAAACCCACAATTACTTAATGGTAAAATCCCCTCTACCTAATAAATTTATCAGGGTTCATAAAGTCACACCACTACTCATGTAAGGGAATATTATCTAGGGTTATGTAATGTTAGAACCTCTTCCAAGGTGCTACATCTAGGTAATAAAACACTAAATAATGGTTGAGCTAATAATATGAAGGGTACTAAGGGTACACCCATGTCTTAGAGAGATGCATAAAGGCCACATGAACACTCTAATGGTTATGTACATGTAAATATCATGATCCTTAACTATGAAAAGGTTAGAAATGACTATTTTAAGTCTTATTCGTATTAATGGAATCCCTATATAAAGTCAAACCCATAGAGAATATACTACATAAAGGTGATCCCTTATCAATTTGAGTTGAATAACACTAGATTCATCAATCCCATATTCTTCCACGTGGAATACACAATTGAAATAATTTAGGAAATGAATATACTCATTTATTATATGTAACACCATGAACCCAGAATCCCAGATATGGTGCATTATTTTAATACGTTGGCATGATTATAGGGAGTCAAGTCCTGAAGGACCGATTAGTTTACTAGTTTTCGAAAATAGTTTACATTCATTAAATTTACATTACAATTTCTAACATAGAACACAACAAATAAAACACTTCTTATCATCTTGGAAAAAATAAAACATAAGAATGGGGTGATCTCAAATGCTCAGTATGGATAACAAATATAGTGTAAGTTATCACAAATAATTATAAATTTTTAAACCAAGGTACAAAACTAAAACATAATCCTTTTAAAATGTTATCTTCAGCATAATATGGAAAGAATAAGCCAAATAAATTCATTTAAACATTTACATGGATATTCTACTAGTTGAATAATCACATATAAATTCAATAACTAATCTCATAATATGGTAATGCATAATGACATACATCTAAAACATACTAATGAGGCCTTGTCCAAGACATCTAAAAATAAATGGTTATAGGCTTAGCCAAATCTATATATGAAAATAAATGTGCAAGGCCTTAGCTAAGTGCATAAGTAGTTTATTTCATGAGACCTATCGATGTATCGAGGGGATATAGAGATTCCCTCTTATCACTTACTAAGTCCAATGTATTCCTCATATGAAAAGTTTGAAATGTAACATAAACATTTTTATTAAAACTAGCATTCAAAATGTTAATAATTTATCCATAAACCATGAATGGTATAAAAATAGAACATCTTTAGTAAAACATATCACAAAACCTTAAATACAATATGGATTATTGTATCATAATATATCAATCTCAATTAAGCATAAAATCTGTCAAATTATGTTGACATAGATGAAATTAATCTAACAAAATCATTAAAAATTTTTCATAGCAATATCACTTTACTTTTAAAACATTAAAAGTAGTACAATTTATAAAAGAAGTAATTTAAAAGATATTTTTGAATCAAAGTTTCCCACAAAACTTTGGAACTTTTGAAAGTAATTAAAATTTTAAAACATTTATGTCCATATAAATAAATCACTAAAACCTTAATGAAAACATTGACATTAAAGAGAATGGTTTAGAAACATAAATATTTAAAACATTTATAATGATGTAGTAGTTAAAGAGTCCCTTACTTAAAACCTTAAAAAATATTTCTTTTTATTTTTTTTATGAAACATGGACATGAATGATAAATATGTCGTAGTAAACACTTATACATAAACAATCTCAGATAATAATGAGATTTCAAAATTAACGCTTACCTTAGGTTTGATATTTTTCATACGTGTATGAAACTTATGTATAGAATTTTTAAACACATTATTAAATTATATAATAATAACATTAATATTTATGATATCATATATGATTCTTTTAGGACTTTATATTACCTGTTTATTAACAATTTAATGTTAATGTAATATTTTGGTTAATAATCCCTTTGTTTCTCGTACGTGTTTTGACATGTTATTCTTGATCATATTACTTAGATTATGATTTAATTTCTTCCAGAATGTATAATATGATTTTTATATCATATATATTTATAATATAAATATATATAATAGTTAGATATATGAAATGGAATACAATATTCATGGAGACGGTAGGCCGTATATACACATGAATTTTGTTTCTGTTTTCTTATCGTATTGAATGGAAGTAAGTGAATGAAATATATGTACACACAAACACAAACATATATATTATTACAGTAGAATTATTATGTCATATATTTCATAATTATTCAAAAAATATATATTTTTTATAATTATTCTTGGATGGTGAACGTGGAAGATGATTCTCATCGCATCGTGGAGACGGTAATCCGTACAGACGCACAAGCGAAAATATCATTTCCATAATGGTTAAATGGTATGAAATTGGATGAAATGTGAAATTTAAAGAAATAATATCATGTTATATTTATTTTTAAGTCATTTATATTCATCATTATACCCATTGAAATAAATTATAGATGAAAAATAGTTTACACCACAGGGCGGAGACGGTAAGCCGTACGTACGCACGTATGGTGATATTGTTTTCTATAAGATGGGTAAAAGAAGGAATATGGTTTTAACATAATCATGAAAACATATAAAAATATATTATATTCTGTATTTATTATTTTAGTATGGTAATAACTTTGGAAGAGAATGTATAAGAAGAAAAGAACTTTGAAAGAAGGGATAAAATGATTACCACTTATTCAGGTGTCTCCATTTGATTTTCACAAAAGGACTCCTTAAGTTGGTTTTATGCCCAAATGGTGTCCTCTAGGATGAATTAAGGGATGTTTGTAGAAGATTTTGGCTGGGTTGTATGATCCAAAGGGCTTTGGAGGTGTGAATCAAAGAGAACGAGATGTTTCCCTTTTATAGGAGAGGTGTGGGACACTTTAGGAAAGTCTTGAAATATTAATTTATTATAAATATATTTCTGGTTTCTAATGACTTTTAAGTGATTTAATTCAAGTATATGATGAGTATGGGTATAAATAATATCAAATAATAGGTTTTATACAAGTTTAGGTCATAAATTTTACCTTATATTTTGGTTTTATCCCTCATTTAAATAAGTTAACTCTTACCATGTCTTCTTGTATTTTTATACTATATGGTTAATATATTTAATATAAAATTACAAGAGAACATAAAGTGGATCATTAATAAAAATTTTAATATTATATAATTCAGTTGGATGAATCTTAGTTTTTTAGGATTTTTATATCATTTAATAAAATAGTATGTGTTTTAAACACTCATTTATATCAATTTTGACAATATTTAGTAACTGATTTTTGTTAAAGTAATAAAAAATTTATTATTAAAAAAAATTCATTAAATTAAATATAACATCTGATATTAATAAATAAAATTATTTTATGGTAGAAAAACATTCAAATTACATTTATTTTAAATTTTTTAACTTTATTTATTTGATTCATTCATTAATAATGAAAATACTGCATCATTATTATGTCATAAATAAATTTAATTATTTTACATCTAAAAATTACAAATAAAATACCATGATATATTAAATGTTTTTATATTTATAATTAATACTTGTAGTTTAATATAGCACTTATATAACTCAAGTTAACGTTTTTTTAGTAACAAGATACATGTTTATGTTATATTTCCCTTTACCTTAAATTAATTATTATAACATGTCATTTTAACACTCAAGTGGCTTCATGGGGCCCTAAAATCAATATAAGGATGCTCATCGTATTCCATATATCATCAAATATGATTATTACGTGTGTTAGGGTATTTTTATATTATTAAATTATTATTTGTTTACCCTTATTTAACCAATTTACCCTTAAACCATGGTATATAAAAATAATTACTAAAGTTACTATTAATAATATCAAAAAATAAAGGGTAATTATTTAAAAAATTTAGACTTTATGATTCCAATTATGTAATCTATTTTTCCAAATTCATAACACAGAATTGAAAAAAATTAATTTAATATTTATTCTCTTTGTCAAAACCTGGAAGTGAGTTTTTGAGAATTAAAAACCATCAAAAAAATGGAAGTGTGTTTATGTCCAATTCAAATGTGTAATTACTTAAAATAATTAAAATTGGATTAAATTATAAAAAAATAATTCAATTACCTTTTAAAACTAGTTAAAAATACAATCCAACTATAAAAATAATTTAGATGGAGAAGTCGTTTTAAATTAAAATGTAATATTTTTCACTATTCAATAAAATATGAATGTTATAAAAAAGGCACAAAATATTTATCCAAACTAAATTTTTATGTCCAAATTCTAAATTTTAAGTGTATTTTGTCAAATATAATATATAAAATTGTCAGATATTGGATTTAAAAAGGGCGTTCCCTTAAAAGGTGGTAAAAATTGATTTTGGAAAAGTCATTTTTTTATCAGAAAAATTGAATTTGTTGTAATATTATATCTAATAATAAGATAATATGAATGTTAAAATTATATGGAATATATATATATACTTAAAAATTTGGTTAATACTATTCATAACAGCTTTTTTAAACAGCTAGTTTGATAGGTCGTGGGGCGCTCAAACTCAGTGTTGCATGTAGCGCAAGCTGTTGAATTATTTAAAAAGAACCATACCATGGAAGTTTGGGTTGTTAAAATATCCCTTACTTCAATAAATTGTGCCCTCAAAATTTTCTAATTGGGTTCAGTAACTAAGTTTTGATTATTAAAAATCCCTTTATTGCAATCACATATCAGAAAAATGGTCGATAAAACTTCTACTTTAAAATAATAAAAGGGAAGTAATAAGGTTACTAGAAATAAAACATAATAGGGTTAAATATAGGAAACATGGACATGAAAGAAAATATAACCATCAAGTTCTGATGGAGTGTGATAGAGAACATTACTAGAGAAAGTTAACAACCATAAAGCTATAAATATGCGATGATCTAAGGGACCATTTGATTCATTACAAAAGAAAGTAATAGGATTTATTTGGGTTTATGATCCTTTAACTAGTGTTGTAGAATTAATTTAATTAGGATAATAAGAAAACAATTAAGCATACATAATTGAAATGTAGAGTTTTATCCTTTAATTAATTCCTACCAAAAACTCATATTTCTCTTCAAAAGATAATAAAACTCAAAAATATTCTATTTATCTTAATCATATATGGTTTAAAATATAAACATATACATTTAAATAAATAAAACTATGTTTTATTAACCGTAAAATTATTTAGGATAATGGTAGGTGATGCACCCTTATCGCCCTTCGGTTTTGGATCCAGGTCTCGCGGCCTTTCCAGATGCGATAGGTTGTTGCCCGACCTGTGGGTTGTCCTTTTCTTAAAATTTTAACATTAAAAAAATTATAATCTTATGAAATGTTTTAATGTTAAATAATAGTATCCCATTTAAAAATTAATCCATTCCAACTGTTAGGATTGTCCAAAATACTTTTGTCCAAACTCAGAGTCCAATATTTTTATGGAAGGTCACACAACATACTTGTGAATACTTTAATCATGTATTGTCTTAAAACATTTTAATAAAATGAATCACTAGAAAAAATTATTTAATACGTTAATTTTTATTTATTCCTTGTGTAAAACATTGAAAATTGGATATACACCTTAAATCAAAAAATGTTGAAAGGTACCAATAATGATGGTATAAATAGTTTTTAAAAAAAACCATTAATCGGTTTCAAGGATATAAATAATATCTAATCAACTTTATAAAAAAAATTATCTATTATTCTAAAATCATTATCTCAGTATCAAAAACATATTAAGGGTTATATTTCCCCCAACCATATATTTTCCAAAATGTTTAACTTCAAACTATGTCCCTTTACATGGAACAATAAAATCTCAAATCATTAATGAAATAGTAATGCAATGCAATAATTTTATACTCTATAATTCTTTTAACTAGTACATCCTTGATACAATAGAAAAATGATACAATTGTTTAACAAAAAAATAATAACACTAATCATTCCTCTTCATCTTTAGTAGTATCACAACTTCATTATTATCTAATTGCATCATTTGGGGTTTACTCTGATGATTGGGAGATTGATTCACATAGTGTCCCAACTCTTTATAGATGGATCATTGCACATTGGAAACCTTTTTTGTTACCTGGGAAATCAGAAACTTGGTGTCCTTTTTCTCCACACTTATAAAATACTCTAATTCCCTTTAATTATTTACCAAGGTGATTCATTCAATAGTTATCACATGTGGGAAAATCCTTTTTGCCTTACTCCTTTTATCAATCGTTTTCTCTGCCATCCTCTTCTTATATTTCATCCCATCAAAACCATATGACTCAGATAATTATTTAATTATCTTATTAATACATGATACTATTTTTTCATATGATAAGAATATGTGGGAGACTATTTACCTTAGAAATGTTGCCTTAAGACCACAAAATATATGACCATTCTTACTCTTTAGATCATGCATATTGACAGAGTTCTCATTCCTTCTTATTGGTATTTATTTATAAATGAACAAATACAATAGGTTATATCATATTGTAATGTATAATATAAAAACTAGAAAAATGATCAGCATTAATTAAAGATTTATATGTATCTAGTCTCATAATCATAAAAATGGTTTCTTTGGGAAAATACTTACTTATAAATCCTTCATAATGGTTTTTAATGAAAATGTGAATTATCATAAGTATATCCCCTAGGAGTGTCAAACCAGGTGTGCAGTAAGGCCCATTGTCCTGTACCAGGTTACCTTGAGTCAAGCCTAGAACACTATTTCTGAGTTGTTACTCCTAGGTAAATCTTTTCCAGAACCACATCCACTTGTAGTATCCAGACATGGTTAGATTTTTTAGGAATACCCACATGATCTCTACATTAAAAATATTATAGTATGTTATTTTATACTTATACTCAAATTCTTTATTAGTTTAATGTTACCTAATCAAGGTTTTTCTAAATCCACATTCCAAATTTATTTCTAAACACCCTTTGATACCAAATGTAATACCTCGACCCTAGAACCCCATAACTGGTGCATTATATTAATACATTGGCATGATTAAAAGGAATAAAGTTACAAAGGACCAATTAGTTTAGTAGTCTTAGAAAGTAAATTTCATTCCTCAACCATATATTAGAATTTTTTACATAAAACATAGTATAAATAATCCTTTGAGAACACTATTATTCCCCTAGCCTAACCCTACATATCAATCATAAAATACTTTTTATAATCCTTGAAAAAATTAGAAATAAGAAATAGGTGAGCTCATATGATCAGTAAGGATAAACAATATATCAGAAGCTATCATAAATTGACATAAACTTTTAAGGCAAGGTACAAAACTCAAACACAAGACTTTTAAAACGTTATCTTTAGTATAATATGGAAAGAATAAATCAAATAATTATATTTAAACATTCACATGGATATTATAATAGTTGAATAATAATTTTAAAACTAATAACTAATATCATAATGAGGGAATTCATAATGGAGGACATTTGAAATATACCATCGAGGCATCAGACAAGACATCTGAAAATAAAAGGTTATGGCCTCAGACAAGCCCATATTTGAAAATAAATGGGCAAGGCCTCAGCCAAGTCCAAATCAAGTTTGTCTCATGAGACCTACCGATGTATCGAGGGGATATAGTGGTCCCCTCCCATCACTTACTATTTCTAATGCATTCCTCATATGAAAAGGTTGAGACATAAAATATACATCTCTATTAAAACTAGAATACCAAATGTTAACACTTTATCCATAAACCATGAATGGTATAAAAACAGAATATCCACAATCAAACATATCAAAAAACCCTAAATATAATATGGAAGATTGTATCATCATAAATCAATTTCAATTAAGCATAAAATACAACAAAGGATGTTGACACAGATGAAAATAATCTAACAAAAGCATTAAATTTATTTTCATAAAAATATCCCTTTACTTTGAAAACATTAAAACTGACATAATTTATAATAGAAGAAATTTAAAATAAATGTTTTAATGAAAATTTCCCATACCAATTTGAAACTTTGGAAAAGAATTAATATTTTAAAACATTTATGTTCATATAAATAAATTGTTAAAACCTTTTTGAAAACATGGACATTAAAGAGAAAGGTTTATAAGTATAAATCTTTAAAACATTTATAATGACGTATTAGTTAAAGAGTCCCATAAATAAAACCTTAAAAAATATTCCATTTTATTTTTTCAATAATCATGAACATGAATGATAAATATGTCCCTATAATCACCTATACATAAACAATCTCAGATAATGATGAGATTTCAAAATTAACCCTTACCATTGGTCCGATATTTTTCATACGTGTCTGAAACTCCTATATAAAATTTTAAAACATATTGTTAACTTATATAAAAATAAAAATAATATTTATGTTATCATATATGATTTTTATGAATTTAAATTAACTATTTATTGACAATTCAAATCTAATGCAACATTTCAGGTAATAATCACTTTGTTTCTCATACGTATTATCACTTATTATTATTGATCATATTACTTAGATCATGATTTTATTACTTCAAGAATGTATAATATGATTTATACATCATATATATTTGTAATATAAATATATATAATAGATAGTCATATTAAATGGAATACACTATTCCTTGAGACGGTAGGCCGTATGTACGCATAAACGCTGTTTTTGTTTTCATATCGTATTGAATGGAAGTAAGTGAATGAAATATATGTACATATATATATATATTATATCGTCCTTATTATTTCATATATTTCATAATTATTATTAATATATATATATATTTATAATAATTCTTGGATGGTGAACGTGGAAGATGAGTCTTATCACATCGTGGAGACGGTATGTTGTACGTAGGCACGAGCGATGATATCATTTACTTAATGGTTAAATGGTATGCAATTAGAAGGAATATGATTTTTAAAGAAATAATATCATGTTATATTTATTATTTAAGTAATTTATATTCATCATTATACCTATCAAAATAAAGTATAGATGAAAAATAGTTTACACCAGGTCGTGGAGACGATAAGCCGTAAGTACACAGGTATGGTGATATTGTTTTTAATAGGATAGATAAAAGGAGGAATAAATTTTTAGAATAATAATAAAAACATATCAAAAAATATTAAATGTTGGAGTTATTATTTTAGTATAGTAACAACTTAGGAAGGGGATGTATAAGAAGAAAAGAACTTTGAAAGAACGGATAAAATGATTACCTCTTCTTCAGGTGTATCCTTTTGATTTGCACAAAAATAATCCTTAAGTTGGTTTTAGAACCAAATAGTAGAGTCTAGAATGATGTATGGGATGTTGGGAGGAGGTTTGGGTAGGTTTCAGTCAATCCAAGGGGCTTTGGAGGTGTGAATTAAAGATAAGGAGAAGTTTACTTTTATAGGAGAGGTGAGGGACACTTTTTGAAAGTCTTGAAATATTAATTTATTATAAATTTATTGTCAGGTTATAATGGATAAAAAGTGATTTATTTAGAGGAAAATATGAAGATGTGTCTAAATCCTCTCGACCGATATGTTTTAGACAAGTTTAGTTCATTAATTTAACCTTATCTTTTGGATTTAACCCTTAGTTAAATAAGTTTACTCTTATCATGTGTTCTTGTATTTTTATAGCATATGGTTAATATAGATGCTATAAAATGACAATAGAACAAAAGTGGATATTTAATGGGATTTTTAAAAATATTTAAGTTAGTTTTCTGAATCTTAGATTTTTAGTATTTTTATATCATTTAATAAATTAGTATTTGTTTTAAAAACTTCTTTATGTCAATTTTGACACTATTTAGTTATTGATTTTTGTTAAAGTCATGAAAACATGATTCCTTTGAAAAAAATGAATTAAATAAAATATATCATGTCACAGTCATCCAAAAATTTTTTGTATGGTAAAAAAACTTTCAAATTGTATTTATTTTAATATTTATAATATCATTTATTTTATTCTTTCATTAATAAGGAAAATACTACATCATTATTGTGTTATAAATAAATTTAATTATTTAATTTATGAAAATTTAAAATAAAATACCATGATGTATAAAATATTTTTATCTTTATAATTATTATTTATAGTTGAATATATCACTTATATAACATGAATTAAAATTGTTTTCGTAATAAGATACATGTTTATGTTATATTTCACCTTAATTTAAATTAATTATTATAACATGTCATTTTCACACCCAAGTGGATCCATGGGGTTCTAAAATTGTCCTAAGGATGCTCATGGTTGGCTATATATCATCCAATAAGATTAGTACATGTGTTAGGGAATTTTTATAGTATTATAATATTCTTGTTTACCCTTATTTACCATATTTACCCCTTAACCATTGTAAATAAAAATAATTTTTGAAGTTACTATTCATAATGTCAAAAACTAAAAGGTACTTATTTAAAAAATTTGAACCTTCTGATTCCAAATATGAAATATATTTTTCCAAATTCAAAACAAACAATTGGAAGAAATTAATTTAAAATTAATTCTCATAGTCAAAACCAGAAAGTGAGTTTTTAAGATGTAAAAACTATCAAAAGATTAACATGTGATTATGAACAATTTAAATATGAAATTATTTCAAATGATAAACAGTGGATTAAATGATGAAAACATAATAAAATTAATCTTTTAAACCAATTAAGAAGGTAATCTAACTATATAAATAATTTAGATGATTTTTTTGAATTAAAATGCAGAATGTTTCACTTTTCATTAAAATATGAATATTATCAGAAAAACACGAAAAACATATCCAAAATAAATTTTTATGTCCTATTTATATAAAAGATGTTTTTTTTGTAAAATATAATATATAAAACATTCAATTATTGTATTTAAAAAGGGTTCTCCATTAAAAGGCATTAAAACTTCATTTTTGAAAAATATTTCTTTTATCTAGAAAATTGAATTTGTTCTTATATTATATATAATTAGCACATAATATGAATGTTAAAATTATATGTAATGTATATAAAATTTAAAATGTGGTTAATAATATTCATAACCGCTTCTTGAATGAATAGTCTGATAAGTATGGAATGCTCGAACTCGGTGTTGTGTGTAACACAAGTTATTGATTTATTTTAAAAGAAGCATACTATGGAAGCTTGGAGTGTTATATTATGCGTGTCAAAATCAATAAATAATAATTTTATATTTTCACATGGTGCTTATCTATTCAATAAAAGAACCAAGGATCATGCGAGTATCTAGATAAATAGGAGAAGAATATGTTTAAGATTGAACCTTCTAAAAATATGTGACATGCAATGAATATAAACCTTTATGTAGAAAATTAATTGGATTCCAGAAATAGTTGTGTATCATTTAAAATTATATAAATATCACTAGAGAAGAGATATCACTCTCACACCAAATTAGAGTTTCTCACAGAAGGTTTTTCTATTTTTTATCACTAGTAATAGAATAGTAGGTTATATGGACTACCTGGGTAATAACTCTGACTTCCTAAATATTTAATTTTAATGAATTCTTATTTTTAATTATCCAATGATGATTTTCATGAGATCTGATAATTTTAAAAGAACAGTTGATTGTTATCATATATACTGTGTAACTAATCTTTTTTACCTTATGTTAATTTGGTTTTCACATTATCTCACCTCAATATCATTTTATTTATTATATAATGTAGCAGATTGGCTACTGAAAGATGAGTGATCGATTCTAATTAATCATTGTGGGTATAGAATAACTGTTCTATATGGATTTTTAATGCTCTAATAAGCCCAAAATACCAAAGGGGGATGGAGTGGCTCGTGTAATTTATTTTGTTATTGAGATTAGTCAAGGGATTGAATTTATTTATGAGGGATTATAATAGAGTAGATTATTTAATGATGAAAGGGATGTCTATTTATTTTTCATATGTTTCACTTATATTTCATCTCTTCTATCCATGCATTATTCTATCTCTATCTATCTTTATTCTTATATTATTTTAATATTTCATAGTATTAAACGAGTTTATGTTTGATAATAATGAGTGAGTATTCCCTTAATCATGATAATGGCCTCTCATTAGCTTACCTAGCTACATTTAAGTCTCTAATAGTTTCATTAATGATTGTAAGGTTCAAATTACCTTGTAAATAACTAAGTTTTATCTTACCTATCACCAACATGACCTTGGATCTCCTCTTGAAACTATTGATCTATGCCTGATGTTGACCCATGTTGGGGATTTCCTCACCCTATTAGTCTATGATTCCTCCTTGTTATCTAAATATAAAGCCACATTTTTTACCTAAAAAACAACACACTTTTATCCTTTTAAATTTTTTCCCTAAAATTATATATATATTTATATAATCTCTAAATTCATTCATAAATTTGTATTTCGATAATTAAATTTAATAATGAATATTGATCAACTATTTTAAAATAAATTTTAAAATCAATGAGTTAAATTTATAAAAAACATATGCATGAAATATAGATATCAAATCCCCCCACACATAAAATATTTCTTTTCCTCAATCATGTAATATCCACATAAATCATAAAGAAAATATATTATATCAATTTTCAAATTCCATGATCAAAAAAATCAAATAATTATCTATATAGAAACAAAATTTTAAGCACCACATAAAATATATCTTTTTATATCCTCAAATCTTAAATAGATAATGGGAATTATATATTTTACTTCCCCTGGAAATGATGACACTTCTTCTAAAATCTATTATAACATTTTAATTCATTATTAGTATGCCTTACACTAATGATTTACCTCACATTTAATTATTTTTTATCATCACTCAGAGTAAAAATATTCTATTGGTATGCTCATAGATCAAGTACATTATAATTATCATAGGCATTTAAGGAATATAAAATATATAACTCATAAATTCAAAGATAAAATTTAATCACGAGGTCTTCAAAATAAATATCAAATAAATCTAAGTCTTATGGTTGGTGGTTATTGATGTGAAAAATAATAAAAATATCAAAAAACAGGTTTAACTCTAAATAAAATTTAGTTATAATCAATAAACACACTCAATGAGTGAATCCTTATCAAATTAAATCACTCACCACTTCCCCATATCAAAGAAAGGTTCCCAAAGTAATGAATAATTGAATGATGCACCCACATGTTTTTTCCTCTCAATTTTAAAAATATATACATAGTAAAAATCCCATTTTCCTCACCCAACCCATTTTGATCCTCTCATGTCACTAATGATAATTGTTATAACAAAATCATAGATTGAGTTAAGATTAATTTTGACCAACCTAAGGCATAACCCATTTTATTCCAATTTATTCAAAAAATGTTTCCTTCTATTTTCATTATTGTTTCTATTATTTCAATAACAAGGGTAATAATGAAGTGAAATGAATGATATAATATGAAAATTTCCCAATTCCCTTGAGAAAAACCTCACATATTCTCCTAGTAAAAACAAACACTTCTACTATAATCAACCTATCCCACAAACCTGAATAATTGAATATAATGAAAAAAACTAAGGGTAGGTTGAGAATTATATAATTGGATTGTAATTTAGGCCTTCCCTACGTAGTTATTCATGGATTATATGGGATAAAAGAAAGATAAAAATTCCATTTAAGGTCTCAAGGATAAAAATATCAAATAAAAAATGGTTTAATCATTTTAAATGTGACTTTATATAGTCATAAATTTGGCAAGATTCAATTCAAGTGGAATTATATTTACATACCCCCGGTATCTCTCAAGAGATTTTTAATAATGATAGGAATAATTTGGTCAATAATCCTCATGGTAATGAGAAATATATAAATATAGAAATTGAATCATTTCATGACCACTGATATCAAATTAATCAATATAAATTTCATAAATTTAAATTATGAAAAATGTATGGGAATTTAATCTACATTAACCAACTTACCCCCAAAGTATGATTCAAAAAATTGATACCCCTATAATTATATGTCATAATTTAATCCTTTATTTTAGTCATTAAATATTACAATTAAAGATATCCAAAACATAAATCATCGGGTTACTAATCAATTTTTTATATCACAAATCAAAATAAAAAAATAAAATAAGAATTGAATGTGGTAGATGTTTTTTTAGTTAAAACTAAAAAAATAAAAATAATATAGTGATGTGTAATGGAAATACTAAAATTAATGTCTTACTCGCCTTAACAACATAATTTTTTCAAAATTTTCTTTATTATTACTTTCTCATCACAATCTTACAAAATTAAAGAAACAAGTGATATTTAAAAGTCCATATACAAAAAATGAAAAATGTTTTTGGAATTGAAACTACTTAATATAATAAATTCCTACTATAAATCCTAAAAACTATTTTATAAACTCTTAGAAATAAGTAACAAAAAAACTTAGGTTTATCCCACAAACTAATTTTTTTAAGATAATTGTCTCAATCTTTCCTCTTCAGATCATGTAACAAGATTATGGAAAAGTGTTACAAGATCTAGATTAAAACATGTATGAATTTGAAGCTCATATTGGTTAGATCATCTATTAATCCTCCTATAAATATGTTTAAAACTTTTTGATGAGGAAAAAAATTTACAGAAGACTCTAGAGTTGAAGAAGTAATTATACTATTTTCTAGAATTGTTAGAACCCATATTTCTTCTTTTGTATAATTATATTCAATTTTAGAATTTTATCTTAAGTTTTGGTATCCATTTACACTTCTTCTTCTTTTTATTCTTTATCCAACTTCTCTTAAAAATATTCAAGTACCTATATTAGTTTTTCAATAGTTCTTCTATCCTCTTTATTTGACTACTGATCTTCTTAAGCTATGTACTCTATTAATTTATACTCTATTTCAGCACATGTGATGAGAGTGTCTTCCTCAGGTTTAGTTTCAACTTCATCATTAGAAAACAGTACGGATTCAAACATTATTTTATAATCCTCCTCGTATTTATATTTACTTTTTTCTTAAACCTTAGTTTTCTTCTTGGAAACATCATTTAAGTCATCGAACATATTTTCCATCTTTTACAAAATATTCAACACTTTTATGAATTCTTATTCCATGTTATAGGGGAGATTATAATATGAACTTAGGTGTGGATGTGGAAATAATTCTTGAATTTTTCAATCCCATCCAAGGATTTGTACCATCATTATATTTATATTAATTTATTATGAAAATTTATATATTTCTATTTGTATTAGAATATTGGCCTTCATTTTCTATTTAATCTGAATACACAACTGAAGATAGCCAACCATGTAAAAGGAAGACATAAATAAAGTTTTAGACAAACTCAAAAAAAGAAAAATAAAATAGAGATAAATTTTTTTTACTAACTATATAATTAATCAATATCCTAATCAAGTCCCCGATAACAATGAAAAAAATAGGTTATTCCACTTGCATCATTAATTCATAAGACTTAAAACCTATTTAGAAATTTATAATGTATGAGACCTCGACATGAAACTACTAGGTAGTATAATAATTAAATACCCAAGGTCAAACCCAAAAGGAAAAAGGTTATAATAATCTAAATAAATAATTAATAAAAACTAAAATAAGATAGAGAGAACAATACAACTAATTGAAAAAGAATAACAAGGAAGGGGATGAATATGGAAAAGAAAACACCTTAAATGTAATAAAAATTTTTGGATCCTGTTTCAGGAGTAATATGACAAGAAGTATTTAATTAAAAATTATAAAGGTGATAGAATTGAGTCAAAGAATGTTCGTTTGATTAAACTCTCTTTATCTATAAAACTAATTTATTTTCATGGTTAGGTATATTAGATTTTTAAATAGATAAGATACCCAAAATCATGTTTAAATAGAGTTCATAATCAATATATCGGTTATGGAATATTTTATATACTATCTCATGAAATAAATGAAACTCTTAAAAATCATGAAAATGGATATGATTTATTAACTAGAGGAGTGGTTAAATAAATTTTTGAATTCCAAAATTTAGCATAAATTATCTTAAAAATATAAATACCTCAAATACCTCAAATCATTTTCATCATAACCAAATAATCACAAATAAACTATGCTCTCAGTTTAACCATGAGAGGTATAAATAAAAATAAAAGAAACAAACCCTTATAGAAAACTACATTAATTCCTTATTTATTGAAACTGAAGAAGATCTCCCATAATTCGATTGCTTTATGTGAAAATTTTCTACCTCTATTTATATCCAACAATCTCCTTCTATATCAATTTCTTATTCCACAACATCAAATTTAATTTCTCATAATTATCTCTATATCTTTATTAATTTGAATTATATAAAAAATAATCATATATAGGGTCTATAATCCATGTAGAAAACCACTTATATGATCTAAAATTTAAACTCTTGAATATTTCATGAGGATAAATTTTTCATATTACATATTCTGTTGATATACCTTGACCATGGAATATTCCAAACACTATGGGCTCTTTCACCATCCATTATACACTAAAAAATGCTAAAAATATCATTCCCTATACAATATACAATATTAAACTCACACAACACTTCTCAAAATGGCATGCATGTGAAACTATAGTCATTTCACTACCATGTTTCCTATAAACCCATATTTATTACTTCATTCCAAAAACCAAGATTATGGACACATTATAGAACATATTATTATCCAATTAAACTTCATCTATAGGCCATGAGTACATCCCCCATGGCATAATTCTCAATATTTTCATTCATGAACATCAACTCATTAAATCAAAACATACATATTCACTACAATATAGAAATAATTATTTAGGATTTTTAGTGACTGTTTCATATTTTAAGTATCTATATCAACCACACCCTCTACCCTCATGGGGATAGTGTAAGGTGTTTTAGTATCAAGAATTTTTTTTGTATAAGATATACTCACTTGTATTATTAAGGATCATGGTGGTGTCCATTTATAATGAATGAAGTTTAGTATCATCAATATCCACAACATAAAAAATGGTGGTTGTATCTTGTTTGAAAGAAGTGCATAGATAATGAGGTTTATATAACAACAAGGATAACGTAATATCCAAGAAAGAATATGTAGGCCATACCCTTGAATGATTTTTAAATGAAAATGAATAGTGTCTGTGCAACCCTCATCCGTTCATCTGACATCAAAATAAATATATGATGGATGATCCTTAATATACCATCATGTGGTGGTAATAGAAATGATGAGAAATTTTAGGGACACCCTACCCATATTTACTCCTACCCAATATTTTAAAACACTAATATCTAATCTTGACACTCTTAATCCATTCCTAGCGCTAATATGTACAAGGTATTTCATTTTCCAATTGGTCCACGTGTCCTCCTTACTGATAAATTTTAAAGAAAAATTCTCTATCTATAATACAACACATTTTTCCTTTAAAAATTCTTCAATATATATATATATATATATGTATGTATATTTCACCCAAAATTGAATCTTTATTGTATCTTTGCATAAAGAAATAAAACAAATCCTATTTGGAAAACATTATCAATTAAATTATAAAATTCACGAGATAAATTTATAAAAAATTTATGTATTTAATATATACATATTTAGGAAACGTTAAGAAATATACTTTGAATTTTTTTTCACCATTTTCTATCTAAAAATAAATTTGAATTATTCTTTCCACACTATAATGACCTAAACATTTATTAATGAAAATTCCTATTGATATAATTAAACGTCATATTATGTAAAATAGTTATATAAAACATATGAACTTCCTTGGTTTTATGTTTTTGGATTTGAAAATACCATTATAAATTGTTACCTTTTCTAATATAGTCGTTGAACAGTGACCACATGATTTTTATAAATATAGGGCTTTAACAAAACCAATTTACTCAGAAAAAGGAAGTGACAACCTCATCCAGTAGAATTTCTCTATACGAAGCCCATTTTTCAGAGCTCAGAAAGGAGGTAGCATTACTAGGATTCAATATTGACCCAACCCAAGATGAGCTTCAACACGTTAAGCTTGAATTAAATCACCTATGAGAGAAGTGGAAGTTAATATATATTACCACCTGAGCGATGTTATCTAAGTCGCTCCAAGAGTCTGTCACCATAGAAAACCTTATTCCTAGGTCTTAGGTGGGTGTTATAAAAGGTTTGTGTAACAATGGCCTAACACTATGATTATATTCATTATTTTTGTATAAAATAAGTAATCTACATTCATTTTATTATTATTACTTTATAAATGGGTTTTAAAGAACAAATAACATTTTTAGTTAAAATTAAATTAACAAATCTATTTGGGTAAATTAATGGATTTTTGAACAAAATAATATTTTAATAAAATATTATTTCTAAATTACCTTTTATTAAATATAAATTATCCTATAATTTTTTTATGAATACAATCAAAATTTTTATTAAGGTTTGAAAATCTATTTTTTTCAAAACCCATGGATTTGCAATAAATGTCAGTTTTTATGTCAAAATTTAAATTCCCATATTTAAAAAATTATTTATAGAAAATGAATATCATTTTTTCGATTTAGGATGTCGAAATTATCTAACGGTGATTTTTTCATAATTTTCTAAGACATATAGTTTTTTGGGTAAAAATGAAATACTATTTAAATACATAACATGTTTTATGAAATCCTAATGACCAAATAGTGATGTAATAAAATACTATAAAAAGTTTGTTCAGAAATATATGTTTTATCTTTACAATATTGTGATTTTATATTTTTTTAATAATTTTATGGTGCCTTAGTAGGCCCTCAAAGACTTATAAAATATTTTAACTTTTTAAAATGATTTCCTTGAGAGTGTGAATCTCCTCCACATAATCAAGCCTAATATTTTAATAAGTTCAGCCATTGGCCATATAAATTTTTTTTTTCACTCCCCTTTTGGAAAAATCATTAGAAAAAATCATGGGATTGTTTGTGGTTTTGATTAGTTTAATATGTGGTGTCCAAAATCTAAATAATAAAGAATTCCTTCTCCTTTCCTATATAAACCCACTCAATCTCCCATTATTCTTCACTACAAACCTTTGGAGCTCACCCAAACTCTTTACTCCTCTCTCTATAATCTTCCCAAGGTTCCCCAAGATCCTAATAATCCTCTCTCAAGCCTCTTCTAATCCTTCGGGATCACACTTCCTAGTAAGGGATTTCACTATTCTCATTTCCATTCAAGCTACTGTTTTACATTATTATTCTTAATTTCATTATTTATATGTTTAGTTATGATCTTCCACAATCCCCATACTATCCATTTTATGTATATATAATGATATTTTCCTTTCAATCTCATCAATCCACCTTTTATCCATTAAGCACAACCATTACTATGCTGAAATTCCATAAGGGATCCTCACTTTCCTTCCTTGTTTATCTCTAGCTTTCCTAATATTTTAATGACCATTAATTTTCAATTAAAAATTTTGGGGTATAATTTTGAACCTCCCCTATACTTACCTACTTATTTTTTAATTACTAGATACCCCTTTATATCTCATTAATTCCTCCCATGTACACCCATTACCATGTCAAAATTTTGTAAGGTATTTCTCTCTCCTCATTTACATTAAAGTAATTCATTTATATTATTCATCTAAATTCCATTAAATATGTTGGGATATTATTTTCCATGACCCCTTATTTTCCATTTCATGTATCGATGATTAGATAACCCTTCCTCTCTCATGAACCCATTTTACGATTTCAATTTTACATCATTATACTGCCAAAGTTACACCAAAATTTCCCATTCCAAAATCATCATGTAAGTTAATACCATACCCATTTCACTATCAATGGTATTCAACATTATGCACATGTAATTGTTGATTTAGGACTTACATTTATGTATTCCATATATATTATTTGTGGAATAAATTACATTTTTTTAGGAATATATGTTGTATGATCTATGTGGCACACTTATGCAGGAAATGAAATGATTAAGAAGGGTGTGCCCGGATAGCGCTCTAATGCATTGGGTGAAGAATAGTATAATGATATGCCATGATAAATAAGGGTTTAATCAGGATAATTTAAGTGAAATGAGGGTTTACTTAAGATAATTTATTTACAATGAGGGTTTACTCATGATTCACGTGGAATGATCCTTAGTTCATGCTAATATAATGTTAAATGTTGTTGTCACATCTCTATGTTAGGATAATTATGCTATATCATGCCTTTATGTTCATGTTTCTCTTATTATCCATTGATATGTCTACTTCTTAACATGCATTTTATTTATCATTTTATTCCTTATTTACTCCCTTACTGGGCTTTATAGCTTATCCTTTTCTTATAAATGTCCTTTGGTTATCCCATACAATGCTAAGTACGAATGAATGTTGTGGAAATTTAAAAGAAGTTTTCAATAAAGATATTGTATTTTATGTCTTAATTTTCCATGCAATGTTACTAATTTCCCAAGACACTAGACCTCTCGATCCTCAGAGTTGTATTAAGGGAATTTTTATGTAATGAATCAGGTTAAAGTGTGTAATAAAGAGCATGGTTTTTTATACATACCATCTTACAATGAACATTAGATTTGGTAGATGGATTTCAAGACATATTTAAATAATGCGAACGTTATAAAAGAGGTATATAAAACACAAAAAAAGGATTTCTGACCACATAATATGATAATAAGGTATAAAACTTATAGACATCCATATATAGGATAAATCAATAATCCATATAATAGAACATTCACTTTTTTTGCAAGGAAAATAGAATAGAACATTAACTTTGATTAGGAAATACATTAATATATTTTTATAATGAATGATTATGAGATTTTGGTTTATAGGTGGTTTAGTGAAAGTGGAATCATTTTCCTGGTTGTATATGTCAATGATATATTACTAATTGGAAATGAGATACTATTCCTATAAACAATTAATACATTTTACTACATGAAAATTTTCAGTAATGTACCCTACATTCTAGGGGTCAATATCATTTTGGATAGATCTAAGAGGCTCATTGTATTGAGTCAAGGTACATATACTAAACAGATACCATTGATATTTAGTATATAATAATCGAAGAGGGTATTGGTTCTAGTTTCACATTGTATAAATATTTCCAATAAAATGTATCCTCATACACAAGAAGAGATAGGGTGAGAGAGGATGAAAAAATACATTATGATTCTAAGATAGGTTTGATCATGTATATTATGCTATGTACCATGATATATGTTGCCTAAACCATGATCATGATATGTGAATATCAATAAAAACTAGGGTAACCACAAGGATAATAGGAAAAAATGTCTAAAAATACTTGAGAAAGTAATCTTGGATGATTTCTTAGTAATGAGAAAAATTAGAAAACTAGTTATCATGGGTATTAAAAATAGTATTTTTAGATCAAGTTGATATATAATTATGTATAGAATAATTTACTAGGAAATAAAAATATTAATATAGACCATGGTTTATATATATATATATATAGAAAAAATCTATTTAGAAATGTTTGGTTCTGGATTTTAGAGTTGTACCCATATAATAAAAGTGTAATCATGTTATGATGAAAATATAATAATTATATTATTGTAGATATCAGAAATGAAAGTAGAAAAATTGTATATACTTAGTGATATTATCTCTTGAGGGATTTCCAAGAAAGACATCAAGTATTTGTGAGAAGCAAAACTACCACAACATCGTAGGATCCGAAAATATAACCACATTTGAGAAAATTCATGTTAATCATGTGAGGATAACTGGTTAATTTAACTATTTAATCTAGTGGAAGTGAGAGTCTATTAGAGTTGGTTTCTTTGAACAAACTATTTTTTTCTTCTGATTACTAATATACTCAATTATTTTAATATTAATAAATATCACATCACATGATGATTTTTCTTTTGCATAACATTAGTGTGATAATATCTTTAGAGTATTTGTCACATAGAAGGGTCATAGATATTACCCATTATGATGGAAACTTGAAGTTTGATGAATGTATTCTTAAATACATATTATATTTATAGATGACATCCTATAACTAGAAACAGATGATAAAAACAATCATATGTTTGAGGATCATAATACATGGAATCTTATTTTCATGAATTTTTCTCCTATTATATCCAAGAGAAGAGTGTATGAGAACTGACACACCCATTAGAATTTTACATGTTTTATGTGACATTTTATATTTTTATTTTTGGAAATCATTATTATTTCTTAGATTTGAAATTATTATTAACGCCTATCAAGAGTCATGTACTTTTATGTATTGATAAAAATCCTGATGAAATATTCTCTTGGTGGTGTAGGATATGTTGGATGAATCATAAATGATATAACAGTAATGAATAATTCAATAGAGGATTTATCCCTTTCTAGTTAATAAAAGTTGATATCTCTATCCCTTTTATATAAATACAACTATATGATTATTTAAATTTAAGTGGCGATCTATTAATGAGTTTATTTTTATTAATTTAATGAAATATATATCAATAATATAGGTAGAGGAACCAACCATTAAAACTATATTGATGAGATATAAAGAAAAATGGATTATATTACATGGTAAGAATTTATAGGAGGTAGTCATATATATGAATCATCACTAACTCTTAATGGTACATGATGTGTTCCTAGACACCACTATTGTTCTCTTAGTCATCCTCACTTCTATTAAGTTGAGGTCCAATAGGGTCACACATAATGTATATTGAAAGGTTCCAATTATTTGGATGAATTAGATAACATGATGTAGTAGGCCCCATATATGGGGAAAATTGGATATTAAAGTGAATGATGATATGTAAAATAATTAAAATAAATTATTCTAGTTTATAATAATGAATGTTCAATTCATTTAGCAAGGTATTCATGTTTTTTTAAATTATAAATAATTGAGTATGAGAAAGTATTTTTTGACAAACCTTTTGCATTCAAGGGTTGTTAAATAATTATGAGTGGAATGGTCCAAGTTAATAGTTCATGATTAATCATGTGTCATTTAATAATTTCTCCGGTATTTGGTAAAATATTTATGAAATTCATGACATGTTTACTTAGTTATTCATGTCATTTTGGTCCAGTTTAAGAATTTTATATTATCTAAGAGATTAAAGGAAATTTTTAAATGTTAAACCTAACTATTTAATATAATTTTGTGACCCGAGTAAAAATATATAATATTTAAATAAATTTGGATTCCTACCCTCATCTATTATCATTTATCATGTTTCTAGAGATATAAAGATCAATAATGTATCAATATAAGTTTAGGGATTGATCATGTAATTTTCTAGAAATTATTCAATAATAATAAGTAATTCTATTTACCATGATTTTAATCAAGAATCAATGAAATATATTCAAGTAGTTGTGGTGCATGAGTGGATGATCTGGATACAATCACATTTATTGTATTTGAGAAATAAAAATACGAAGAAGAGTAGATATCATTAGGATAATTTCATTCCACCAAGTTATTGTTTTAATTTACTTTTCATAGATAAATTTTATTTAATGAGATTATTGGAATGAATTAAGCATCACTATAATCGATCATGTTTATTATGATAACTTAAATGCTAAAAAGTAAAAATTTTCATGTTTTAACACTTTCATAGCATACCCAATTCCTTTAGGTTGGGGTTATTTAATTGTGTGATTTATGTTAATATTTAAAATAAATAAATAAATTGATAAAAATAATTTATTTATTTTTTATAAATCAATTTATAACATTCCAATTCCTGTAATGACATGTGATGATTTTAATGGTAAATTATATGGTTGCGGTAATTGAATAATACATTAATTGATAAGTAATAACAAAATAGGAAAGACAATGTTTTGAGATATGAATGTTTTTGGTGTGGTGCATTATATTTACTTCATTGTGTGGTAAAATAGGTTGAAGTATATGTTTTGCAATTAATTGGATAAATATTGTAGTTAATTAAAAAATGTAGGGAAGAATGATAAAATAATTGTGAATAAAATTTCTAATGAAAAATGAAAGGCATAATTAATCTATAAAAATAGTTATAAAATGTTATAAATTTTATAGTAATTGATATATGAAGATAATAAAAATAGTTTAAAAAATTACTATGCGATTATTTTCGATTAATGTAGATTTGGTAATAAAATGTGAAGTTAACATCAGACAATGTATGTGGTTGTTTTCTTATAGGTTTTTCATGGGTAGAATTTATGCCTGGTTAGAGGTGGTATTTGGGGTTGTTTAGTGTTGATCATGTGTATTTGAGATGATGGAATAAGTGATTCAGAAGATAAACCTATGATTAGATTATGTGTTATATTGTAAAATTAATTTTTTTAATTTTCTTATACACTATCAGTCATTTCATATTACATAACAAAGTAATATATAATGACTTAGAAACTAGGTGGACCCCCAAAATCCATAAAGTGGGTGATACAAATAGTTGACACTGCCCCCTCTTCTACTCTTCTATTTAACTATTATGTGGTTATGTTGAAGGAGTGATATTTATATCAGGTGATGGAAATGTCCAAGGAACACAAATATAATATATGGTTATGTTATTAAATAAATTTTATGTGGTTTTGGTATAATGATTTGGTATGTGGTTATGGTATGTATATATATGAAGGGATAGAAGAACCAAGATATATGTCTTCAGGTCTTGAGGACAACTAGATCAGTGGTGAAACTAGTATTAGCTACCTATTTTGATATATTTTCATCATTTACCACATATATATATATTATAATGATTTATATTGTAATAATTTCGTGATATGGAAAACTAGATAACATGGGCTGGAGGATGAGTTGATGTGAAGGTATATTCATTTAATCTTTAGTATTATTATTCCAAAATAGCATGAGAGTTTCTAGGGAGGAACAGACAATTTATACTTCTTTTCTCAACACATACTTCTACCAATTTTTTTTATGAATTCTCTAGATGGTTCTAGGGATCATTATGTACATTAGTATCTTTTGATGTTTTTTTGGAATTAGTGTGTTTTTTTCCTTTAGGAGTTGTTGATATGGGAATTATCTTTGTATATGTTACATTTTCTTATTTTATATTTCATGACATGCTTATTTATGTTATCATAATGGGATGTTGGGTTTTATTTTATATTTGGTGTTGGTGTTTATTGGTAGTTTTATTTATTTATTTGGAATAAAGAGTTTAAGGACTCCAATATTATATGTTTAATAAAATTAAGTCTAGTCTCCTACCCATACCATAATATAGGTGGGATTAAAGGGTTACTATCTTCTTTAGTACCAACTCATGAGAGGATTTAGTTGATATTGGTCATTAAAAATTCATATCTAAGATTTTGGTTGAGAATAAGGATGAATTTTTGAGTACGAACTAGTAAGAAACTGCACTGGGTTAATAGGTAAATTATATCATTCAAGACAATAATTTTATGTATGATAGAAAAACCAAAAAGGACATATATAGGGCCCTAATGACATGAAATAAGGATAATAATTCTATGAAATATAATAAAGTAAGATTATATGGATTATATGTTAGATACCTAGGTGATATATATTCATTATTGTTGATTATTCTTATGAATGAAAATATTTTTTTCTAAATGTGGTTTTTTAAAATAGGTAAGATATTGATTTTCTAAATCTAGTGTTTATTTTCCCTAGATGGATTTATGATTTTGTTTAATATATTAATATTGATTTTATTATTTTTCTATATTTAGTTATATAGTTTAATATAATATAAAACTATTGCAGAATTGAAACTATGAGAACTAATGGATTTCATTTTATCTAAATAATTATTGGACAATAAAATTCTTTTCATTTATAAAACTGATATAATAATTTCATGATAATTTCCTAAATGCATGATTACATGTTTACCTTGATTTGTTTTTAAGAAATTATGACATTTCATCTGTTATACTGATTTATTGATTTAAAATTTTGATGTATATTGGATATGATTCATAATATAATTCTATCAGATAAAGAGAAGTTTTAAATTATGAGTCATTATTTTCTAGATTAAATTAATGTTCTATAAAATTAATAATATGTTTTATTCCATTCCATAATATATAATATAATAATAATTATATTTAGTAAAATGAGTAATATAATGGTTATGGATAATGTTTTTAAAAAACATGTTTAGGATTACATGATATTTAGATATTCTTCTGTGAAACATTGAGAAAGAATAGAAAAATATATGATATGTTAATTGTGATTCTATGAAGTAGGAAATATTGATAATTTCCTAGTATTCCTGATAATGTATTTTTTTAATTATTTAATTTTTTAGTATGATTGAATGATAATAAAATATTATAGAAAATGTTTTAGTTCCAAATATTATAACAGGAAATATGGAAGTAAAATATGTGTTAAATAGAGGGTTTTCAATACTTGTTGAAAAAATGTTTAATAATATGAAAGGTAATACACTTAGAATTTTAGAATCATGATAAAAAAATATTAATTACTCTGAATCATTGATAATTCACATACTTTCTGAGATATTGAATGTGTGGTTGATTCTAAACATGATATTTCGTACATGGTTAATGTGTAAAATATCCCTATATATAAAATGAATCATAAATTCAATATTTTATTTAATGTTTGAATTCAAAAACTATTTTTATAGTTTATAATGATGTACACATGTATTTAGTGTGTTATTTTAATTATTTCCACTTGATTTGTTCAATTATTATAAAGACCCATCCCTAAATCATTACATAGTATTAGGTTTTTAGAAAATAATTCACTTTCTTTTAATAATAAAAATATTTTAGGTTTAGTTTTTTTAGAGAATTAGATCATCATAATTACATAAAAACCCACACATTTTAAAGCAGACACTTACACTTAGAATCCATTATTCTCACAATATAAAACCATGAAAAAACATTCTTTATTTTTAAAACAAATCTTCATGACTTCTAACATTATTTATTTTTTATTCCTAATCATTATTAAACACTATAATTTTTTTTAAAATAATGGATGAGAAAAAATCTCAGTAAGGGATATAAAATAATTAATTCTAATATCCCAATGAAAAACATTGATTTCTATAAATTTTTTACATTTTTCATGTTATTATTATTTTTGTATAAAATAAATATTTTTCACAAGGAGAAATAATTTTTCTCAAAGAAAACCATAAAACCACATAGAATGAATATTAAATCCCTTATATTAATTTCAAGGCATTATATTAATAACCCACATACACTTGTGATAGGAATAATTGGATCTAAGATAAATATACAAGAGAAACCTTCGTGGTTAATTCCATTCTTATTGTCGTTAAATAAAAGGTAAATTACCCAATTCAGTGGATAGATGTATCGGGCTCACATAGCATGATATATAATTATAAATTACCATATAATGAATAAAACTTTTTTTAGATCAGAATTTTTATCATTAAACACCTACAAAACTAATTTTAACCAATAAGTAAAGCACATTCCATTTTCTCATAAAAATGCTTAGAAATACATATTCCTTTAAAAAAACTATTAAGAATAGAAATTTCCCATAAGAGTGGGAATAATTTATTATTTGAAAAACCATGTTAAATTATAGAGTATGCTTGATAAAAAATGCACATGAGCCTCAACCCAGTTAGTGAGGTCTCTCTAAGTGCATCTAGGAGACCCAGGTTCAAAACTAGGCATAGGCATAATTTTGGGTTACTATTATAGTACTGTTGCAGGAATGCATAGGTATTATAGATGGTACTGTTTGGTACTATAGAAGTAGAAACTATTATCCTTGGGCCACCGGTTTGGTCTTGGAGTCCTTAAGTCCTTCAGGACACCCATACATTCGAGTTAGTAAGGATTTCAGGCCACCTTTAAGGCCTTCAGGCCACCTCAAGGACATCAGGACACCTTAAGGCCTTCAGGACACATGATTAGTGGTGTTTACCCAAAAAGAATCTACAAAAAAGGAGCGTACCCATAGAATGATTCTATGTAGGTTCACTCATCAGAGCAGAACAAATTGATTTGGAAGAATAAGAGGGTATGACAACGCCATCGGGGCCTGCCTGTGCTTACACGAGAAGCTTATCCAGATGCCCATGCGAAGGTGGAGAGATACCATCATGATATAGATACTGGGGATTATAAGTTACTTATAGTTATAGTCTAGTTGAATTTCTTAAGACCTTAGGGTCATGTAATGTCTTCTAACCCTATGGGCCATGTAATATCTTAGCATATGGGCCTTGTAGGGTTCCACCTCATCCTTTGAAAGCAGGGTTATAAAAATAATAAATAAAAATGAAGGCCTTCGGGCCATTTAGGTAAGATTGATAAAAAATAAAAACTTTGATGTCCAGAAAATTTGATCAAACTATAGATATAAAGAAACATCTTATTTTCACTTTTATAAATTTTTTAAAACAAACCAGATGTAAAATTTAAAAAAATTCCCTTTTTGATCATTTTGAATGAATGTAAAATATAGTAAAAAATGACCAATAAAAAACATTAAATAGTTAATAAAATTATTCATGAAAAATTTAAAATAACATTGATATAAAGAAGAAAGAGTTTAAAAAATTTTAATTTTTTTTTAAAATAAAATCCTTTACCTTCAGTCCCATCTAGCTTTATACGTTCTCTAACATCTTTTCAACAGAAAAACTACTTATGTTTATACTTAAAACCATCATATAATGGTATTATAATAAAAAGGACTTCTAGGAAATGAATAATTATTCTAGGAAGGGATTTGGATAGGTCTTATTTGAGATATATGGAACTTTATGTGTAGAGAATAGAGAAGAAGGGGTGCCTTTTATAAGTGAGGGATATGACACAATTGCAATTTTTCAAAAGATTAAAATATATTAATTTTTACTCAATCCAAATGGATTTAACATGACTCTTATTGGAAGATGAGATGATAGGGTATAAATATGACCATATAAGAGGACATTGACATGTTTTTAGGTCATTTTAACCCTTGTCATTTTAGTCTTAACCCTTTAAGTAGTTTTTACTCTTATCGTGGCAGTTAATTTTTTTACTGATGTTATTATTCATAATGAAAAAAGTGTAATAATTACCAAATATAAATATTTTGATTCCAAACAATTATCCTAACTTATCAACTTCAATTTCTATAAGTAGCATAAATTATATTAAAAATAAGTCACTAAAAACAACGAAAAAAAGTTTTCGAGAAAAAATATTTTTTTAGTATAAAATTCTTTTTATACAAAACCAAGTGTAATATTGATTATAGTGAAATTTATTGGATTATTTTTAATAAAATTTATGTAGTTTATTTTTTTAACTGATCTTAAATAGAATATTACTTTGTAAATACATAAAGGGAAATAACTATTTTCTTAGAAATCTATATTTTCTAATATTCACTAGAAATTCAACCTCTTGAGAAAATCCCCAAAATTAAAATCTAACAAATTTTTACTTTTTTATTTAAAAAATTATATATTTTTTAAATTAAAATTCAAATTTTTTGAAATTAATATTTTAAATAAATCTGTATAATTCATGTAAACACATTTAGTAAGTATAAAATTATTTCCATTTTATTTAAAAATTACTTAATATTATTATAATGAATATAAATCTATAAAGTATAATTCGTTAATACTAATAAGAAATGAAATTTATTTCTATTAACCTTATTTGGGCTGTTACATTCTTCTCTATTTGGGAAATTGAGTCCTCACAATTTTATTCATTACCTAAACAAGTGGGGATATTTTTCCTTTATAGCATTTTTTATTTCCCATGTCACTTTTTCAAACATATAGATTTTACCAAAAAACATAACTTAATGAATAACCTTATTCCATAACTCCTTCTCTTTGTGATCAAGATTCTTAACCAATTGTTTCTAAAATAAAATATTCTCTAACAATTATACAACCTTTGGGTTTAAAACATGAGATACATTCAATACATGTTTCTTTAATATTAAAACATGAAATGCATAATGTTCCTAAGAAAAACATATATGTAGGGCCACTATGTATGAATCTGATCCAAATTTCTATATAATTTAATAGAGTATAATTAAACATGGATTTAAATTTTATTTTTATGCAAAATGCATAACCTTTTAACATAGATATATATTAAAGAAAACATGATTTCTAACCTAAAATGAATTATCTTTCCACCAATTATTGAAATAAATCTTTTTCCTAATCTAAGATAATCTAATTTGATGTTGAATCACATTTAATTTCTCAATAATATCTTCTAGGAACTCTGGCCCAACAAATTACTTTCCCCTACTTTGTCCCAATAATTTGGTGTTTGACACCACTTTTCATATAATACATAACACAATGTCATCTATATACTAGAATGAAAAATATTATTATAAGAAAATTGAACATATTAAAGATGTTGATATTAACTTCCCTAGTAATACATTAAACAATCTAAAACCATGTCTTCCAAAATATGAATCATTCACTTTAACTATCCATCACATCGAGGATTAAATATGATCAAAAAATTTAATTCTATACCCAATCAAATCTTAAGAAATTTCCAAAAATAAGAATTAATCCGAGTATCATGATAAAATACATTGGAGACTAGAAAAAATATAGTGTGTTCTTCCTGCACCATTTCTAGGACATCATTCATTAAATAATTAACTAGAGTATCACATTCCAAACATAACATGGTTAATTATGCATTTTATTTTTTTACTTAATACATCAACTATTTTTATTTGATTTTTCTATATGGTAGTGAATTAAGAAATCAAAATCCTTTATTGATTTAATTGATCTTATATTCCTCATGTTCAACTATTTCTAAGTGAATATATAATTAAAATTTTTATGATTAGCATATATTTTAAAATCTACACTATATGAATGATGAATCTATATTTTAAGACCAAAAACCATAGTAGCTAATTCTAGATCTTATATAGGATAATTTATCTCATGATTTTTCAATTTACATGAAGCATCCAATTCCCTTCAAATAAGAACCATTATAAATAAAAAATCCACCATTTCTAGAGGAAAAGTACAAAATTGGAGTATAAAATAATATTGTTTTTAGTTCATGGAATCATTCATCACACTCTTTCATCTAGATGTATTTAATTTTTTTGAGCTAACTTTATTAGTTTTTTAGATAACCAAGAAATGTTCTCCAAAAACATTTTGATAGTAACCTTATAATCCAATAAAAATATAAATATCTATGAATTTTTTAGGTATTAGACATTATTTTATAACATTAGTTTTTGAAGAGTCAATATTAATTCCAAAATTAGAAATAATATTCACAAGTAATGAAATATGTTGTAACCAATATTCAAATTTCCTAAATTTTATAAATAACTTTATTTATTTCAAGGTTTACAAAAAAAATCCTCAGGTGTATTTCATAATCCTAATGACTTTTAGAATATACCAAAATGTAAATAATAAAAAAAACCAAAAAAATCCATATAGTCCTGAAAAACACTATTAATAAGATCCAATAATATAGTTGGTGAATTAAGAAAGCCAAAGGGTAAAACCAAAACTTATAATGCCCATATATTGTTTGAAAAGACATCTTTAGAATATATTCCTCCACCTTCAACTAATGGTTTTCTGAATTGAGATATATCATTGAAATATACCATGCTCCTTGGTTCTAATAAAACAAATCCTTGATATAAAGGAAAATATATCTATTCTTAGTAGTGGTGTTATTCAATGATCTTTAATCAATAAAAATATTCATTGAAGCATCTTTATTTTTAACAATTTAAACTGAAGAACCCCATAGTAAAGTTCTAGGATAAATGAAACCTTTATCATGTAATTTCTACAATTGTTTTTTCAATTTCATAGTTCTCCATGATCCATTTGATAAGGGGATTTTGAAACTATCATAGCATCAGGTTCTAAGTCAATTTTAAAATCAACCTCACAATAAAAAATAACACAAATAAAATCATCAATAAATATATCAATATATTTATTTATTATTGTGATATAAAAAATTCGAATTGTTTATTTATTTTTAATTTCATGAGCTAGGTAACTTTAACTGCTAACTTTTATCAATTTATCAGCTTCATGATAAGTTATCAAAGGTATGAAATCATTGAATATAACATTATTATATTTTCATTCTATCTTTTTATGATAAACTAAAACCCAATCCATAAATATAATAACATCAAAATATAATATGGGTAGTTCAACAAGATTTATAGAAAAAAACTATCCCATTGGTTACAATATGAAGATTACAATAAATATTTGTTTCTTTAATAATTCTACGATGAGTTTTCACCAAAAATTATATCTCATTTTTATAATTTATATTCCCATTTTAATTTAAAATTTCTCAAAAATAAAGCAATTACTAGATCCAGAGTAAAAAAATGAACTAGAAAAATTTAAATAAATAAGTAAAATAGTTGAAACCACTTTATTAGATGACCCAACATAAACTCTATTAGTAGGAAATTATTTTTCCACACATCTTTTCTTTCTATCCTGATGATTTCCACCCAATGTAATTAACTCCAAACACACATTATCATAAATTACACAACTCACTAAAATTAAAACATCTCACCATTGGTTGATTATATATTACCTGATTCTTATATTCATCATGATTATTTTATTTATAGTCATGATACATGTGACCAAACTTACCACAATGGAAAAACTTTCTAGATTATGTAAAAATTTATATGAAATGACGTTTAACACACTTAGAAGATGTTAGGGGATTTTCATCATATTTATTAGTTGAATTCTTCCCAATTTATTTCCACCTTTAATGCTTCTTACTCTTATCATCTCAGGAATCAAAGTTTCAACAATCTCCATCTCAACTTTCTTATCATAAAGAATAACTATCCCATAAATTTTAAATTCCCTTGTGGATAATTTGATTCCTAAATTTGATTTTAATCTCGAGTAAAATATATTAATTTTTTATCAATGATACAAATATAATTCAGTGCATACCTGGCCTATCTAATAGGGTATTCTTTATATGTGGCTGCTGGATCATCCTCTTTGTTCCACAATTACATGAATTTTTTGTCTATTCTGACTCAAATAGACTAAGGGAAATATTTCTCCTAGAAAATATTCTATAATTTACCTCCTTCAATAGATTCATGATCATCCCTATATTTTTTATTCTTAACCAATGACCACCATCAATGAACTTCAAATTAAAAACATTAAATAAAAATGGTTACCTTTTGACATTTAGAATATCCCATGAAATCAACTATATTTTACAAATTATTGATCCATACTTCTTCTAAAACCAGATCTGTGGTTCCAAAAGTGGGTGTTGTTTCATAACATTACTAACTATTGATATATTCTTTTATTTTAAATCTAGTTCCTCTCTAACATGGATGTCACAATCATTTATAGAATATATAAAATGATAAATCACTATAACAAACCACTCAATTCCAATTACAACAATTCCTAATAGTTGATTTATATAGATATTTTTCTATTAAAAAATTTCTACTTTAGAATCCTTAAATTTTTCACAGGAAAACGTTATAAATAGACATAGATTAAATGAAAATGTAATATTTATATTCTATAAAATTTTAAAATAACCACAAATTTAGATCTCTCAAGGTTATTTTATTAATATTACCCTAACCTCTAAACTTTCCCAAAAATTCACACTAATAGCAACAAGAAATATCTATCCTTTAAAAAATACATATTATTTAGTTTCAAGACTATAAATATATTTCTTTCATACTCTAATATATTTTTGGTTTATAGAATAATATATTTAGATAATAAAAATTACATAATATAAAAACATATTAAAAATTGGACACTTCAACTTAGTTTCCATTTTTCATACAATATAAAACTTTTAAACTAAAACATTTTTTCCTTTAATGACACATCTTCACGAATTTAAAATTCATTTATTATCTATTCGTACTCATCCTTAAACCCAATTAAATGCATCTGAAAACATTGAATGAGGAAAAAATATCACTAGGGGATATAAAAAAAGAAATCTGTTAGCCTAGTGAAAAACAAGAAAATATATAAAATGTTAAAATTTTTCATATTATTCATTGAGTGTATAAACAAAGTAATATCCACATGGTAAAACAATTTCTAAAAAATTACATAAAAACCCATAATAAGAGAATTCAAACCCTTATAGAGATTTTAGAGAATTTTATACAAAAATCATGTTCAGTTGTGTCATAAATAATTGGATCTTAGTTAAATATATAATATAAATACCTCTAGTACACTCAATCCTAGGATTTGAAGACAAGGAATAATAGTTGTGATGATGGGAAAATGTGGTCAAGATGTATATATTATAAAAAAAAATTATTTTTTCACTTTTGTAAAAATCATAAAATAACCCATATAGCAAAACCTTAAAAGGTTTCCTTTTTAAAACACTATAAAGAAAGTAAAATAGATTAAAAAATGTCTTTTAACAAACTTTGATGAAAAAATTGGAACATTTGTGAACCATCTAGAAGATGATGGATATGGAGTATAAAAATTTAAAAAAAAAATTTAAACAACATTTTAAAAGAAAATACCTATCTTATGTCCCATCATGATTTATATGTTCTTTAACTCCTTTTAATTGGATAACCTCATCATGTTTATACCTAACAACTTCTTATGATAAGATTATGATACAAAAATGACATCTATGACATGAGGAAAGATTTTATGAAGGTAATTGGATAGGGTTTGGAAGAGTTAAATGGCTCTTTAAGTATATATAAAATAGGATAAGGGGTGTCCTTTTATAAGTTAGAGAGAAGACACACTTGGAAATTTTCAAAGGATTAAAATATATGAATGTATTACTCAATCCAAATGAATCTAAAATGAGTCATTTTATAATATGATAAAAGATAAATTACAAATATAACCAGAAAATAGGATTTAGATAAGTTTTTAGATAATTTTAAACCTCATCTTTATAGTTTTAACCCTTTAAACCCATTTTAACTCTTATCGTAGTAACTGTTTTTTTACTGAAGTAACGAATCATAATCACCAAAAAATGAAAATGGTCCCATTACCAAAATTTTAAATTATTATTCAAAATAAGGATCATTTTTAGGAATGTAAATTTCTATAAATGTTAGAAATTTGTTTTAAAAAAAATCCTCAAAACATGATGAAAAATGATTTCTAAGAAAAACAACTTTATGTATAAAATTTTATTATATAAAATCAATTGAAATGTTGATTAAAAAAATTGATTAGATTTGTTTTAAGGAAAAATAATTAATTAAAATTTAAAATTAATATAAAATATAATTTGACTTTGTAAATACATGAAAAAAATTAAATTTTTTCTAAATATCAGTATTTTCTACTATTCAAAAAATAAACTAAAATATTCCAAAAATTTACCAAAAATTAACTATAAAATATTTTTTATTTATTATTTCATTAATTATATATATTTTTTGAAATTAAAATTTTAAAATTTTGAAATTATACTTTTAAATATAACCCTTCAAATCATGTAAACAAATTTAGTAAGAATAAAACTATTTTAATTTTTGATTAAAAAAATACTTAAAATTATTATAATGAATAGAACTCTATAACATAAAATTAATTAATATTAATAATTAATTAAATTTAACGCCCTAAACCTAGAAGTTCAGAGCTAGTTCATTAATTTATTATATTATAATGAGTATAAGGAATCAAATCCCGAATAAACGATCATTTTAATAGTCTTAAAGAAATAGATACATAAATAGTTCCCTTATTACCTTGGTAAGACATATAATATAACAAAGGAAAATAATTTACATCCTTGAACTCATTCAAATATTTTATCTTCATAACCTGGATAAAATTGAAGAAATAAAAGGGTGAGCTCAGATGCTTCGTAAGAATATGTAAAGAAAAAGCAGTAAGGAATTAATGATATTAAATCAACATGGAAAAGTAAATAATGAACAACAATATCCATTAAAATAGCCTAGATAAGGAATAATCAACAAGGAATGGTAAGAAGACGAAACTCATGACATTTAATCAATAAAATGATAATGAAACTTAACAATGGTTATTATAACTAATTTAATAATCAAATGGAATAGTAATAACTGAATACATAATTACAGAATGCATAAAAATGGATATCTAAAAAAGTCTTCGAGACTTTATACTAAGAATCTAAGGCTTCAGGGCTTCATGATAGAAATCTAACATTATCAAGGATTCATTCCATGAATCTAATAAATGGGTAATGCATCAACCAAAACAATATCAATTTTATCTCATTAAACACATAGAAGTATCTAGGGAATATAGTGGGACCCATCTGTCATATAAAAATTATAATGCATTCCTGATATGTAGAATAACTAATTTAATTAATAAAAATGTCCCTTATCATGAAATATACACACTGAATAAATAATACTATTTTATCAATAATTACCTAGTTAAGGATAAGTTACCACAAGGGTTGTTTATGTTGATGAATGGAAATACCATTTAAAGATCATTAATTTTTTTTGTGTGGAAAATAATGATTAAGCATTATAAAGTGTCCCATACCACTTTGAAACATTTGAATCATAATCCCCATGAAGAAATTACATTCAATGAAACTTATAATATCATAAGAATAAATATATTCATGATATAAAATGTAAAATGGTAGTATATACAACATATTAAAGTGAATTGGTTGATAACAACAAATAAGTATCGATATAATGTAAATTAATATGAAATCCCTTACCAATTTGTAATGATTTATTTAAAGACAACAATTTAATAAAAGAAAATATTTTATTTAAAAATAAAATTGTAAAACTTTAAAGTAAGATTCAAAAAATTTGGGCGCCATAATGGCTATAAATTCCATTCATTATATATAAATAAAAAACAAACATTCCTTTTTATTTTTCTATAAAAAGTGAAAATGTACCTTATTTTGGAAAGTGACAAAAACATTCCTTTTAAAGAATTGGTAAAAATTCAAAAAGGTGTAAAAATGAATTTATGAAATCATAGGAGAATAGTAAAAACATCTTTGAAAACATTTTTAGGAAACACTATCTTGGAAGAGAGATATTTTATAGTGAAGACTTTAACAAAAACAATCCCAAATAATGATGAGATTATGAATTAACCTTCAGTTTGTAATTAGTATAATCATATTCCCATGAATAAAATAAAATTATTTTGATATTAAAAAACAATAATTTTTAGATTAATACTAATAAAATTCATTAATGTGCAATAAATACACCACATATATGAAATAGTTGGTGAACATGGCTTATATCTCATAAAAAATAACAGTGAGACAAAAATCTATTACCCTAAACATCCTTTTTAGTTATACATGATTTAAACTCTTATAAAATGGTTTAAATAATTTAATTAATTTATATCATAACCTTATTCATATTTATGATATCATATATGAAATTATTTTATTATTTTATCACCCATTTGTTTATAATCAATCATCATTTTCACAATTTCAGGTGTTAATTGCCTCATTTTTTGAGTATGTTTTAAATTGTTACTTGTTGTTAATATTAATTAGATCATGATTTAATCATCTAAATAATGTAAAAAATTATTTAAATATCATATATATATATATCTATAATATATGTATCGATAATAATCCATAATATTTGGATATAATAAATGAAATGAACTGTTTATGGAGACAGTAGGCCGTACGTACGAATGAATACTACTTCTATTTCTTTATCGTATTTACAAGAATGAAAGGTAATTTTTTATATTATAATTATAGTATCATATTTATCTCATATATTTCACATATTCTAATTAAAATAAACCTCAATATATTCTATTTATAGTGTGAACGAATCAAATTATTTTGAGGAGGCGGTGTTCCACACACAGACAAATGAAGTCATCATATTTAAAAAATATGGAAAGCATGAAGGTGTGTGTTATATTATAATTACAAAGGCATAAAGACAAAATAAATAACAAATATATCATATAAAAATATAATTTATACCATAATTGTCAACCATGAGAGATTTTAATGGAAAAATGAACGACATCATTTCATGAGGTGGTAGTTCTCCATACACAAAAATTAGTAAGTTCTCTACCCATTATATGGAAGTTTGTGTATGTTTAGGTCAAATATTTAACATAGTAAAACATTATTATTTTTAGGAAACTTTTGTTTTTATATAAACATATAATAATAATAAATTAATGAGTGGGAAAATAAATATAATGAAAGTGATCATTGAAGAACGTTAGCTCTTATTTGGGCAACTCCTTTTCATTTATAATAAAATTATTCCTTGGTTTGATTTCATCCAAAAGTGAGGCTTATAGGATTAGGGGATATATCTTAAAATATTATTTAGTCAATTTTTGGTCAATATAAAGGCTCTAAGTGGTGTGAGTAAGTGAGGGAGAATATTCCCTTTTATAATTGAGGTGAGGGGCATTTTTTGACAATCTCAAAATATTAAACTAATACAAATTAATTTTCAACTAAAAATGACATAAATGTGATTTATTTTAAATTTAATATGAATATGGGTTAAAATAATCTCATATAATATTTTTATACATATTTATGTCACATTATTACTCTTTTCTATTGGCTTTAACCCTTAGTAAAACCATTTCACTCTTACCGTGACAACTTGTGTTTTTACACCTTAAGGGTTAATATAGTTACTATAAAATTCCAAAATATACATAAATGAGTCATGTATAAAATTTTAAAATTTATCCCTACTATTTTTACTAATTTTATATTTTTATTATTTTCATATAATTTAATAAAAGTATTTTTTTTCTAAAATACAATTAGTGTCAATTTTAACACTATGAATTACTTGAATTTTTAAAAATATCATAACAACTAGATAAAATATAACTCATAATTACAAAAAATAAATAAATTGTGAAATAATTATGAAATATTTTGTATAATAATAATTATAATAAATTATTATTATTTTGATACTTTAATACTATTTATTAGATATTTTCTTTAATTAAAAAATTACTCCATCATCCTCGTGTCACCATTTAAGGTAATTATATTATCAAAAAGAATTATAAATAAATTATCATGTTGCATATAAAAATTTTATCTTTCAAAATTAAAAGTTATAGTCAAACATATCCCTTATATTATACCTCATTAAAAATATTTCCCTTGTTAAAAACAAAAGTGCAACAAAATTGATTTTCCTTTGAATATAATATTATAATGGTTATATTAACATCCAAAAGGCCATAAATGGTTTTATAATCGATAACTTTGTTCTTTTGACCCAAAAATACTTATATAATAAAATTATAACAAGTTTTAGGATAATTTTAAAATATTATTTTGACCCTTAATTACCCAATTTACCTGTAATTATTATAATAAAAATATTTCTAAATTTACTATTCATATGCCCAAAAATAAAAGAAAAATATTTAAATAATTTGGAACCACTTATTCCCAATACAGAATCCATTTTTTAGAATTCATAACATAGAATTTTTAGTAATTAATTTAAAATTAATCCCATTAACGAAATGAAAAAACATGTTTTTAAAGTGAAAATGTTCAAATGATTGAAAGGTTTTTATATCCAATCTCAATGTAAAATTTATAAAAATTACTTAAATTTGATTAAATAATAAAACAGTAATCTAATTATAATTTAAAACCAATCAAAAAAATAATTTATGTAAATAATTGAAACTATTTTCACAGAGCCAAGGCCTTATTTTTTTACATTAGAACGTAATCAAGGCTATCATATCCCATTGGAACGAATAGTTTAGTAGATTTAGAAAAAATATTCATATATAATTTCAACATCACAAATTTAAAAGAAATTCACCATATCAACTTATTATGAACCACATATAAACTTCTATATTATCCTTGCAATTCATTCACAATATTCATCATCACCACCTGGGGATAAATAAAACATAAGAAAGGGGTGTTCTCAGATGATCGGTAAGGGTAATTAATACAATGGAAGTTATCATAAACATAAACACTAGGAATGGGGAATAACTGAAAACACATGCGTTTAAAGATTATGCTTGAGCATAATATGGTAGGAATGGAAGATGAATAAATAAGGATATATAAATGATCATAAGAGAATAAAACATAACCATTTATATTATACTTGTCGAATAATCACATGGTTTATCAATTATTAATACCATAATTATGGAATGAATAACATCTAACATCTAAAACATATTTTCAAGGCCCCAAGACAAATATTTGAAAATACTAGTGTAAGTCTTTCGCCAAAACCCAATTTTATTTTGTCTAATGAGACCTATCGATGAATCAAGGTTCTATGGAGGATCCAACCATAAATTTATAATTCCAATCAATTCTTTATATGAAAGGGGATAAACATAAATAACATAACAATATGAAATAAATTTCCCCAATATATACACATAAACACTAACCATTCTGAGTAGTATGGTGAAAGGTATCAAGATGACACATCCATAGTCAAACTAATCCAAACCATTTAATAAAATATGGTAGATGGTCAAAATAATATATTAACCTCAATAAGACATAAAATTAAATAGAGGTGTTGAATTAAACAAAAACACTCAAATAATATCCTCAAGGAATTTTTGAGAGAAATATACTTTTACTTTAAAATGAATAGTTATTTTGGAAAAATATTTTTATAAAACAGAAATTAACTAATTTAATTTTTAGAAAATGAAATTATTGGTTTTAGAAAAATAAACGTGGATTAAATAAAATTATGTTGTGTGCTTGAAAATAGGTAATAATTCGAGAAGTTTCTATGAATTGGGCTTGTTTATGGTAAAGAATTCAGAAAGATCTTTCAGAAACATTAAATCCCCATATAATAGAGATAGATTATGATTGGTACACATATATTGGATATTCAAAAAAAACTATGAGTAGTACATAGTAATAATTAAAAATTTATTTAAGATTAAGTGAGACAAAGAGTATCCTGAAATTAAATAGAGGTTTGGATAGAAAACCCTTACTTTATGTCCAAATATATTCTTCACTTGTCCTTAATTTTCTATATAATCAAATTAAAGCCATTAATTAATTAATTTAGAACCTTATGTACATTTATTTGATTCATTATTGTTTAATTAAGTACATTTATGTTCTTATTGATAAATTATAAGATTTAATTCAACCATTCTGGACTGTTTGTTTTCCTTGATTTTATGATTGGTCTGCTTGATTATAAACAATGGAGTTCTTGTGGAATGGATATAATTATCAAGAAATAAAATTGTATATTATTACTGAAAATATAAGAGTGTAAATGGTTATATATATCCTTTGGTTACATATTATGAGGCTGAATCAATAGATAAGTCATTTAGTGATAATCATTTAGATTTTTAAGACAATTTTTTCTTTGATTATTGTGGAATAGTTTGGTTGTATGTATATATGTATATATATATATATATTGGATCTAGAAAATTAATAAGGTTATAGAAAATATATTTTATTCTATTCCATCCATAAAAATGGTTTCATGACTAGCCATGAAAATGGTAATAGAAATTGAAAACCTGTCATCCTTGAATGCGATAAATTAACACATCTCAGATGGTGTTTTTAATTATTTTTTTATAAAAGTAGGAAAACAAGAGATGATGATGAATTATTCCATTAGAATAACAAAATCATTTTATATTTAAGGTACTATATTTATAATAACTTTTGGGAGAGGGGATTTTAGGAGATAAAAAGAAAGGAAATGAACTTGAAGGGAAAAAGAGAAGTTGAGAAATACCTTAAAAAAATTTGACAGCCTAACGACGTCGCATAAATATTCATAAAATAAGTTGATGAGAGAAAAGGGGTATATAATAATTTTTTACATAATATGGATAGTAAGTGTGATATGTAAGGATATATCCCAACATAATCCAATGGAATTTAAAAAGTAATAATATAAAAGGAGTGCTTGAAAAGGAGAAGGGTGGTAGATTCCATTACATTGTAGAGTAACTCCTAAAACTTGAAAGTTGGGACCTTGGGGGATTTATGACACCTTAGGAGGAATAATAGGGAGGTAAAACTACTAGAACTTAGAGGATGATTAATTTTTAATGAATTTAATGGAATAAATGATTGGGTATTTATAGTAAAAGTGAGGGAATTTGTTTTATTAATTTCTAAGGACACCTCAATAGTGGTATATGAAAAACCATGAGCCTGCCTACAATATTTTTCTACCGAATAAGCCACTTGGGACACCTCATATCATATATCAATATAAATGAGTTGACCAGAATTTTATATTAATTGTTACATCATTATGATGTCATTAAACATACCGAAAACTGAAAACTGTATTTTTTACTTTTCATGAAAATCAAAAGTATTTTATAAAATTATCACCAATGTAGAATAACCTAATATAGACATTCTGAATTCAAAAAACTAAATTTATTTATTCATAATAATTCTCTATATTTTAAAATTTTAAATTTTATCTACGAAAATACTTTTTTATTGAAAATAATAGCACACATAAAATGCATAGTAAAATTTTTAACACTTAAAAAAATTATATTGTCATTTTTATGTAAATAAGAGTGTTTTGATAAGACTATATAATTATTATAAAAATTAATTATATTTTATTTTCATATAATAATTTAAATCTCCCAAAAATGTACAATTTTTTATCATAAAAATCAATTTATCAAATTCATCATATTTTTTGCAAAACTAAACTCAAAAAATAAATGATGGAAGAAAATTTTTATTTAAACTTTTTTAAGAGAGGTTACTATTCCATTGGTTATATTTCTATTCATAAGTGTAACATTAATATTACAAAGGGTCAATTTTCTATTCACCAAAAAAGTTAAGTTGATCCTATCAGATTCTAAATATCATACTAATCACAACTATAAATGTCAATTTTTCGAAATTCAAATCATAGAAGTGGAAAAAATATGTTTAGAAGATTGCTTTTAAATATCTCATATAAAAAAGTGTTTTTTCTCATGGATTCAATTTTTCATGTAGTTTATTTATTTTTAAAACCTTGGTGTGTTACAATTTAACAATATAAATTATTTTGATGAAAAAGTTGTTTTCAATTAAATATTATTATTTTCTATTTTCTCAACAACATTAAACTTATCAGAAAAATAAAAATAATCCAACTAGAGTAATTTTTTATATCCATATTTAAAATAATAAGTTTATTTTTTTTAAAATAATTTACATAAAAGTGTAAATATTTTTATTTAAAATAGGTTCTCCATTAAAAGGCGATAAAAATGATTTTATAAAAATATAGTATTGGTTTTGTTCTAATCTTATGAGTATACAATATATTAGACGAGTATATAAAACTCTTATTAAATGTATAATATATATTTCATTAATATCAATAAAAAATAATAATTAATTTAGTTTATTAGGATAAAATGACTTTTTGAGCATAAAAATAGTTCTTTATAAAAACATTTCCTATATATTCAGTTGGTTCTTATATTCATTTCTCATTAATTTTTTACCAATGAATTCAACCATATATTTTCCTAAGTTATTTAATACTATTCCTAACCACTAACATAATAGATAGTTAATATCTTATTATATTAAATGATAATATTTTAATAATATATTATTGTTTGGTTAAACTCGGCCTTGCGTGTAATTTAAGAAAACTCATTTTTGTGTGCATCAGAGGCTTTACATGATATTTCATAAAGATAAGTCTAGAAAAAAATTTAAGAAATGAAAATATTATAAAGTATTTGGGTGTTTTATTCTCCCCTCCTTCAATAAATTTCATCCTCACAATTTAAGCTCAAGATAAAAAACTAGCAGTTTGACTTTTTAAAATATATTTGTTGAAATACCACATCAAAAAAGGATTATTGATAATTTAAATTTAAAATAAAGAAAGGTAAGTGTGAAGGTCACTAGAGATAACACATACATGGGTTCTATTTAGGAAAACATGGTCATGGAAGAGAAACCTAACCATAAAGTTCTGATAGATAGTGATAGAGAACACGGTTAGGATAAAGTTAACAATCCCAAAGCTATAAATATGGGATGATCTAAGGGACCATTTGATTCATCAAAAAACAAGGTACTGGGAGAACATTTTTATGTTCAAGATATTTTTCTTATATTTAAAGAATTAATTTACTTTATAAATTTATAAAACAAGGAAACATACTTACTTAACAAGTAGAGTTTAATCCTTTAATAAATTTACACCACATAATCATATTTTTCTCCCAAAGATGAATATTTTAGATTCAAATTTCATGCCTGAAGATTTCTAATCAACTTATAAAGATCACAAAATTTATAAAATTATAACTATATATTCCTCTATTGTTTATACATTAACCAAAACCAAAATGGTAATGATAAGATAAGATAAGACCCCTAAAATAATCCGCACAATTCAACACTAAAACCCCAAATATCAATATAAATCATTTAGAAAAAAACTATCCATCCTAAAAAATATTACAGACTATGATTGAGACCCAAAAATCAGAAATATTTGATCGTATAGTCTTCCAAATAACATCAATCACAATTAATGTCTTATATAAAAATGTAATTATTTAATATTTTATTGTAATATTGGAAATTGAATTTAAATAATTATATCATGGGAATCCTATGTAGAGTTTCTAGAGATATATTCTTGAGAACCTGTATGATTTTAAGTATGAATTTATTTTATTAATATATTCCATGCTATATTTTTTAATTTAATTTAATATATGTTCATATGTTTTCATTATTTTATTATATTTTTGGGAAAAAATAATTTTAAATGTGATTCTAGGAAAATAAAAGCAAAAGAATATATTTTTAGGATGTTTGAAGTGATTTTATAAAAGGATATTTTTTTTTGTTTTTAAGGAGAAAAAAGATGGAATATTAAACACCATTGGATAAGGAGGATCTTACATGAGCTAGGTAAAATAATAGAACAAGAAATAAATCTTGATATAGGTTGGTGATAGGAATATGAGTCAAGTGTAAAAAAGGACTAACACACATAAAAATTGAACTAGTGTGTATCAGGTGGTGGCTCATGGTTGGAAAAATGAGTGGACATTGACTCCCTGCCTTATAATAATAATAGACTGATTGAATCATGTTATGATGTGGGAAAATTGAACTAAAAGTTACTATACAACTTACATTTATGACATAGTTTCACACTAGGGTCACATAATATTTATTTTTTATGTCATTCTACCCATGATCGATCACTTTCAGTATGGATTAGAATATTTTAAAAGGAGTTGGTGCTTAAATATGTCCATTCCACATGTCATGGTTTATGTCCGAAAACAATGATAATAAATATACAATGTTTTTTCACCATAGGAATATCTCATTCCCCATGGATGTAGACATGCATGGAGCTTACAACATAATGATATCAATTTTTTCCGTATCTAATAAATAATAGAATTGTGTTTTCATACTACAATAGGCTATGATGTAGGAGGATTTATGCAAAATTGAAGAATAAGATTTTAAAATAATGTTATTTCATGGAGGATGAGCTTGTGGGATAGAGATACATTACACTATATGGGTATTGAATTTAATTAAGATAAAAAGTATTTATGGGAGTTAAGAGTTGTGACAAGATGAAATGAGTTTCACTACATACCACTTGAGAGGAATTTTCTTATGGAGTGTTGTAGTGGAACATTATATAAAATTCTAGATATTGAGAAGATGAAAATAATATGATGCATAGAGTTATGATGATATTCTAAGAGGGTTACATTATACCGTGGAGCATTACATTTTTTGCAACAACTTATTGATTTCATGGGAGAGTAATTATACTATATCCCTTGTTCCATGGTGTATCTTTGGGTGACTAGATGGGGATTGTGCTATAAGAATAATGTTACACCATTTAATTTATATCTATATAGCTATATTTTTATATAAACATATCATAGATAAAAATTTAAGATATATCTCATTAGATTTTAAAGATATACATACAAAAGGGATTTTACACTATTATTATGGGGATTTGAGGTTGAGATAATTTCAGAGAAGATATAAGCCACATATATAAGGTAGAATCTATTTTAGTGTAGAAATGGAAGGTCAAACCTGTCTCTTGGATAATTAGTGATATATTTAGAGAGATATTTTTAGAGGATCAAAAGTGAAGTGTGATTACAAATTAAATTTTATAAATATGTGCAGAAAATGTTAACTAGATATAAGATACATGGAAGATATAAATATAGAGATATCTACTGATTGATTTTACCTAAAAATAAGAGGAGATATGTATTTAAGAGTGTATAAACTACTTCGTAGTTCTTGAAGTGAGATTGGATCAAACACCTAGGGAGATATGTTTCTTGGTTTTTCTTTTATTTTTTATTTTTAGTTAGGTATTATTAGGATCACTATTTTAGTTATCAAAAAAAGATGTGTTTCAATTTTTTTTCAATACCTTTGTTTATTTCCAATTTTTATATTCTATTCTCTAGGATTTGTATTTTATTTATTATTAACATGAAGTTGATCAGGAGTGTTCAGGTGTTATAGGGGAGGGTGAAATTAATCAATATGATGGTTTAAAAATGTTTTAATTCTTTCACACTTGTGATATTTTCATATTTAATTAGTATTTTGTAGATATTATTTTAAATCATATTCCGAGGTTACCCAAAAAGTGTGAGGGTGTTCATGGTATAATAACCAATATAATAGAGGTGAGTGAGGGAGATAGATATAACTTAACTCTATATTCAATTTTAATATATATTTTAATGAATATATATTTTTATAAATCTCCTTGAGGGAGGGATCAACGAGCCCATATAGTTATAGTTTATGTTGAGAGGTAAAATTCGATACCCTAAGAAGTCTCATAAATAATGATATAATTTATTTTGTTAGTGTGGCTTATTTTTTACTTATTAAAGTAAAACCATCCTCATATACCAATTACCTTCCCTTAATCCATTGATTTTAGTTTTTGAGTTTAAATACTCATTAAACTCTAGTTTTGTTTTGTTTAAGTAATTGTAATAGAGTCATACAAATTGAATTATAAGTTTTTATTCCTCATGGGTTTGAATTTTGGACTTACATATATTATATTAATTTTTATCAGTTTTAGTGATTTAATGTTTATAAATTACAAAATGATTTAAGATGATTAAAACTAACAACATGTGTGGGAATATTAAATTTCATGAGGATAAAATATTCTATTTGTGTATTTTTTGATAGATATAATTTGACTATTTGTTCGTATAAATAGTGTTGAAATTTCTATCCTCCATTCCACACTTTCACCTCTGGGATCAAATGCGGTACATTATTGATACTGATTGGGGGTTAAATTCATGTTGATCCTTTTAAAGACTAGTTTATATTTTTTATCCTGTTTTATTTAACCTATTTAAATGGTTAAGGTGAAATGATTATCTATATCTATATCTTATCACTGTACTATCTTTCATGTTCTATTAAAAAATAAACACCCATATGAGGAAAAATTAGATTCAATGTTCACCACTTAATATGATAACGTTTATCCTTGATGTGATTTGGTAAAAACCTTTGTCATAAAATGCACTAATAAATCCCTAAGAGAGTTACACTATTATCTCAAAATAGTGTAGAGTGTTAATATCACGCACTTGTTTGGTGAATCAAGCCCTCAGGTACATCCCATACCTTTAAAATTTTGAATAGAAATAACAATAATATATTTAGACACTATTGTATAAAACTTTCTTATTATTGATGTGTTTCTCCTTCATCTTCTTCCCTTTCACAATAGTATGGTTCTTCTTCTATTTGTATAAAAATTAATGTACACAACTATTTATTATTTCTTATTATTCCTATAAAAACATACATACACATTTATTTCTTCTCTTTTACTTTTTTCTCTATTTCTTCTTTAGTGTATAATAGGATCCCTTATATATAATTCTACTTCTTTGAATCTTTAGGATGAATGGGAATGACCAGAGTCTGCTATATCTTTTCTTCTTTGATACTAACAGATATTTCATTGAGAATCTATTGTAGATCCTCAATAAAAACTCAAATAGAAATTCTTAAATAAACCATAATATATATTTATATGATAAAAATAATAATAACTACAATTTTATTTTATCCTTTACACAATATTCTCTCCCATATTTTCTTCCATGATTTCTTCTTTATTACTATTCATGACTAAACAAATATAGTCTTTATTTTAATTCTATCAGAATGAAATGTGAATTATATTCTAATTAAATTTGGATATTATTTACTATATTATATCTCAAAATTATTCTTCATAACTGTGGAATGAATCACGATCTAGATATTATAATTATATTCATTGGAATCCCAACATAGTTGAATCATAATGATTATTTCTTCCATAAATTTTTGTTTTAAATGTCCCAAGGACTCATGTATTCATTCACCAATTTATTCAAATAGTTTTTTATAAATTAAAAAATAATGTAATAATTATCTTTACATGAAAAAACTATATCCCATGTCTTTATGTATACATTTATAAAACAATTAGATACACTGAATGTATTATGTTCCATGAATAACCTATGTGGCCCATTTGACTATATGGACTGCCCACCTGATCATTAGGCTATGTGGATCATCCATGTAACCATTTGGACATGTGGTTCATCTATGGGATGATTCAAATATATAATTATCCTACATGAAAATTAATATCATTCATACTTTCATGGAGAATTATACACAACATACCCTTATCCATGTTTATGTAAGACTGTATACATGAGTATCACACACATGGTAGGCATAATCTATTACTTCAATGAGAAGAAACTATATTACACTCCATTTTTATCTCATTTTCTTCTATAAATGAATGTAAGACTAAAAGTGTGGGATATCATTTCACATGGGATATTCCATGATATATTATTATACACTATAGCCTTTTTTCTTACCCTTACTCAATCCATGAGCCTTTCACGGGTTACCCTTAAACTGGTTGAAAAATAACCTTACATAGACTCAAAACCTTACCTTTAATATATAATTATCTTTATGAAAGTCACAAAGCACCCTTTTATATTCATTCAGATGTGTTGTCTACCCTTATGTGAGATTATTTATGTGTTGGATGACCTTACACAACCTGACCTATACCCTTATGCAAGGAATTGGTTACCTTTATACCATTTCCTCTCACCCTTATATAAACTTTAGTTACTGTTTTGAGTTGGTCATAATACCCTTTTATATGCTTCATATACGAATAAACAACTATTCTCCCATACCCTTATTAAACCCTCCATATGTTTTTCAATTAAAATTCTTAGATATGTGTCATGTAATCATCAAGGACCCAATAAAGTGAAATAATAGTTAGGATCATCTTCTTTTACAAGATTGGGTTCTTCTTCATTCAGTGTTCAAGATTATTTTTCAATATTCTTGTGTTATCCATCAAAATCAATGAATTGAAACAAATTCTTTAATATATATTGTCATCACTTTGATAAAGAAATAAAATTCCATAAAATGATTATTGATTAGGAAATAATGTTAAATAATGTATGGTTATTGATAAAAGTTTTATGGAAATCATGACATTGTTATCTGGTAATTATTGTTTCCTACATAAATTATTCTCATTTTATATGGAAAGGGTGGATCTATCTATCAGAACCCCTAAGTGTCATGACACTATCCTTATTGAGTCTCCCACTCACATTATTTTTCTCCCATAGGGAATTACACCAGTCCAATGGGGAAAAAGCCTAATAAAAGGGGTTGGATAAATCGTATCTATTTAGCAACATGAGATTATCCCCATGCCCCAATGTGGGACTCACAACTTGATAATAGACCAAACCCAATATAAGGGTGGTAATTCCCTTTTCAAGAATTAGAGGGGAGCACTAAATGACATTGGGTGAAAAAATATCCCCCTTATCACTAGTTGAGAGATTCAAATATTCCTCTATACTCATATACTATGTATGGAAAGGGAAGACCCATCCGAGATTTTTTTCAATTGTCTCTACACTATTCACTTCATGTCTCCCACCCATAATGTTTTTCACTCCCAATGGAATTAAAAAATCCCAATAGAGAAAATGATTCATGGAAGGGGTTGGATCAATTCTTTATCTTTAAGCACACATGATTATCCCCATGCCCTAATATGGGACACATGAATTTCTAATAGATCACACATGATATCTGGGAGGTTAGTCCCTTATCATGAATCTTAGGGGAGCGCTGCATAACATTGGGTGTAATAGCACCATGCCATAGATAGTTCTTCTCCACACCATACAAAATATCAAACTGATGGATTGCATCTCAAAGACACATGCATGTGACAATATATATGTTTCACTTCCTATTTTCCATAGCCACATTTTTATTCCATTATACACAACAGAAAAACTATAAGTCTGATAGATTCCATACCTTAATCCTATTAAATTTCTACAAGTAAATATTAAACCATGTATGAATTTGACTATCATATAAGTTAGCTCTTCTCTTCCTCCTCTGAGTTTTTTAAAGATTTTTTATTGATAAAATAACTTGCTGGATAGATTTATTATCTGATGAAGTAATTATACTATAATATGTACTAGGTGGAACAAATATTCTATTATTGGGGATGATTATCTTCTAATTATACAGTGTTATATTCATTTTTATCTTCCATTTCCACTTCTTCTTTTTCTTCTTTAATCATTCACTCTTCTAAATCTTTAAGAACCACTATTATTATTTTAGAAGTTAATATATACTCTTCTTATTAACATATGTCTTTTAGAGTTATGTCCTATTATTCCTCCTCTTTCTCCATTACAACAATTGTGATGAGTGTGTATTCCTTGAGTTTAGTTTTAGCTTCATCATTAGAATCCACCTTAGATTCAACCTCAATTTTATTATCACCCTCATATTTATCCTTAGGTTTTTCCTGAACCCTTGTTTCCTCCTTGGAAATTTCCTTTGATTCATCATCATCCTTTTCTTTTCTTTATATATGTTTCAAAACATATTTTAATGATTATTTTATAGAGTATAAGAGATGTTTATCTAAAATTATGTGTGTTTGTTGATCCCATGTGTGAATTTTTTACTCCCATCTATGGGTTTGGATTTTTGGAGTGTATCAATTTGTTTTGACATGTTGTCCATTTGGTTTTCCATTTTAATAAATGAATTCATTTTTTATAAAATATATAGACATAATAAGAAAAACTCAATCATAAAAGGAAAAAAAATAAAGAAAACCTATTCTAAAAAATAGATATAGGGATAGAGAAGACATTATCATAACTATTTAATCAAATTATCTCTTAACCAAGTCTCCGAAAATGACACTAAAACCATGGATAGGTTGTAAAAATCATTAATTAAAATGAATTTGAACCAATTTAGAAATTTTTAATTCAGGATTCCTCACCCTAAAACTACTATATAGTATATTAATATAATCCTTGAGGTCAATCCCACAGTGAAAAGGGGAAGAATATCCAAACTCAATAATTAATATGAACTTAACTATGATAAAAGGAATTCCACTACTACTTGAAAAAGGAGAATAAGCGTGATAGTGATTTTGGAAAATAATAAATATGGAATATGCTAGTTAATTTTGAATCTAGGTTCTTGAGTAACGAGGCATGAAATATTAAATTAATAATTAAGAAGTTTTTAGAATCAAGACTAAGCGAGTCCCTCGGTTTGGGTAAACAATCTTTCTCCAAAACTCACCATTTTAAAAGGTCAATAACTTTGATTATTAAAGATATAGGTTAATGGAAACCATAGTTGAACATAGTATAAAACCAATTTAGTTCTTACGGTAGATATTAAATTCTATCTCATATATTAAAATTATCTCCTCCAATCTATGATAATAGAAATACTCATTGAACAAAAGGAGGTACTTATGAAATGTATGAATTCCCAAACCCAAAATAATTATCCTTAAAAATATACACACTTAAAGTAAATAAATTAAATTTTTTCATAATTAATTAGGAATAAAGAAACTAGAATTTCTTGTGAACCATCATAGGTAAAAATAAAGATAAAATAAAAAACACTAAGAGACATAAATAACAACCTCCCTATAGATAGAAGCTATAGATCTTCCAGAATTCATTCCATTTAAGATGATAGTGGATACCTATATTTAGATTCCCCCATCTCCTTATATCTCTATTTTATCTTCTAAAAATCCTTTAATCTATCTATTTTATGTCTAAATATTTATCAATTTAATTCGGCTGAAAAATACTTAGAGATAGGGCTCATGATCCTAATGTAAAATCACATATATCTCAACAAAAATAACATCTCAATGATGCATTGAGGATAAAATATTTGAATTGGAAATTTTTTTAGACACAACATGACAAAAAAATTGTTTAAAAACTATTGGCGTTTTCATCCTTTATTGTTAACTTTTAAAATGAAAAAATATCATTCTCCATACCATATCCAATATTCATCCGACATGTTGCTTTTGAAAATTGCATGCTTGTGAAACTGTGGGCATTGCATTTCTCATTTTCCTATAGCTCCATATTCATTTTTTCATACATAAAAACAACACTATACCTATGTCACATAAATTCCTATTATTTAATTAAACTTCACTTGTAAGACATAGGTAATCCCCTCATAAAAATCCTCTTATCATTTTCATTCATTCTCTTCTACTCCATCAAGATCACCTACATATTCACTACATTATAGCACTATTTATTTAAGCATTTTAGATGGTGTTTTAACTTTTTAGGATACCTTATATGTAATATCACAAGTAATTAATGAATAATAGATATAATTATTTATGTCTATTTATGAATTAGATAGTGTTTTAGAGGCTTAAAATCAGAATAAATCTAACCTAAAGCATGAAATACTCTAATATTTTTAAAAGATTGTTTTACCGCCTTTTGATGGAGAACCATTTTTAAATATATCTTTTGACAATTTTATAAGCTATATTTGTCAAAATAAACTTATTCTTTATGATTGGGACATTTAAATTTACTTTGGATAAATTTCTAGTATTTTTCTGATAATGTTCATTTTTTTAATGAATAGTTAAAAATGTTGTATTTTAATTCAAAACCACTTTTTAATATAATTTATTTATATGATTAGATTATCTTTTGAATTGGTTTTAAAGTTAAATTAGAATATATTTTTACCATTTAATCCAATAGTGGTCGTTGGAATTAATTTCATTTTGAAATTGGACTTAAACTAGTGTCAATCTTTTGATAAATATTATTTCATAAAAACACGTTATTTGTTCTGACAGCGGGAATTAATATTTAAATTAATTATTGTAACTTATATGTTTTGAATTTTTTAAAATAGAAATCAATTTTTAATTCGGAATATCAAATATAGCTTATGGTGATGTTTTTGTATTTTTCTAAAAATATTCAATTTTCGATGAATAGTGAAACCACTAAGTGGTACTTAAAAACCTGATTTTTCATTTAAATGAAATTTTACCACCCCTGTGTTTTGAATTTCAAAAATCTGACATACATGGTTGTCATTATGAAGTCAAATTCGGTTCAATGGGATTAAAATATTTTTTTGGTGAATAGTAACTTTTAAGTTTTTAATCGCGATTAGAGGTAATTAGTGTAGTTTAAGGTAAAAATAATGTTTTAATAATATTAAATGACCTTGAAAAATGTCCTACCCTTATTGGATGTGTCATGGACGACCATGAAAACCCATGGGTCGATTTTTGGGACCCCATGGAGCCACTTGGGTAAGATAACCACATTAATGCCTTTTATTTAAAGTAAAAGTAAAAATGACACAAACATGTATTGTTTTACTAAAACAATTTTTACATGGGGTTATACAAGTCATAATTTTGACTATAAATATTCATTGGAAATATAATAATATTTACTACATCATAGTATTTTTTTATAATTTTTAGACATGAAATAAATTAAATTATTTATGACATCATGATGATGCAGCGATTTCCTCATTATTTAACGATTTAAATAAAATGAAACGATAATGTAAAATTTAAGACCTACACATGTAAAAACCCTATTTTATGAGTATATGTCAAACCATTATCACCTTATCCTCAAAATACATAAATGTGGGATGTTTAAAATCCGAAAATCATTTTAAAATAAAGTAACCTTTTATAACTTTCCAAGAGTGCCCCTCCTCTCCTCTTATAAAACGCCCCCACCTCTACCACCTTACCCACACCTCTCAAGCCTTTTTCTCGGCCAACCCCTACCGATTTTGTCTCCCCAAATATCTCTCTTACTCCTAGAAGCCTCACTTTGGATAGAAGCCTTCCCAAGTTAGCCTTTGAGATCAAATCAAAAATTGTTACCCGATTTTAAGGTAATGTCTTCACTTGTGTTCTTTCGTTTTATTTTACTTCTACAACCCCCTAAAATCTTTTTATTCATTTCTTTTGTAACAACTCCAGTATATTCAATATACTATTAGGTTGTTATAAGAAGTATTTGAGCTACACTTACACACACCTACATCTAATGGTTAAAGAACATACTGTTTCTGTGGATGGTGAATTTCTGCCTCACGAAACGATGATTGTTCAATATTCTTTTAACACCTTCAAAAGTGGCCATTAAGATGTAACTATATTTATATATGATATATATTATGTTTATGTTTTACTTAAGATTATTTATTTTTCATGTATGGCATACCTTTATGGTTTCCATTATGGGTAAACGCGATATCTTCATTTTAGGAAGTGCGGACTACCGCCCCCTCAAAGTGATTTGATTCGTTAATACAATATGTGGTACGTTTAAAGGATAGATTTAATGATATTATATATGATACCATACTATAATTATAATACTATTATGTATCATTATGTTTTAATTCCATTAAATAAGAAATAGAAATGGAAGTAGCGTTCATGCGTACGTACGACTTACCGTCTCCATGAACGGTGCATTTCATTTCTTACCTATAAATGTTATGTAATATTATAAATGCATGTATATAATTTATATATATGATATATACATAATGAATACAATTCTGGATATAATATATATTTTACCACAAGAACAACTTGTAATTATAAAGAGTTTATTTTTGACTCAAGTAGCAATGATCGACAAAAAGACCATTATTAACTTAAATAATTACATAGTGTTCATGACATAGTAATAAGTTGTATAAAAGGAATAATGAACTTGAAAAAGGTTCTCAAGAATGTAAAAATTAACTCAAGTTTATTATTCAGGAGTTTAATGAACGATCAAGTCAAGTCAGACACTAGGTAAGGGACATCGTCTCAATCTCCGTTCATTGAGGCATATTTTCTTTTATACACAACTTTCATTGATACGGTGTATAAACCACTTTGACTTTTATTCATATTCAAAAGAAATATTTTTTTATACGAAGCGTTTACTAAACGAAAAAAGGGAATGCTTTTTTTGTCGTACGTATGCGGCGACAACGACTTCTCCGCCGCCGTGACCATTATTTGAGTTTCAGCTTCCTCTACAAGACATAACCTTTTTTGAATGAAAAATTAATACCATGTTTTGCTTTTCTTTTATTTTGGTATTAAAAATGGGTTTCATAATGTTTTTATATCAATGTGTTGTATTGATATCTTGTGATTGAAAAGTGGAAATGTTATTTTTCCTTTATGCATGTTTTATGTGATACGATTATGTTATGATTCTTAGGCATTGTTATGAAGACGGGTGGTTCCGTGATAAACTAAGGGTAGGTGAGCCTGATATAGCTCTCCAATGCATTTGGTAACGTGAAGGAGTTAAACATTAAGGTTTATCTAAAGATATTTAGGGAATATACTGTGATGGGTATTCCAAACGTAACCAAGAGGGTTACTCCCTACGTAAGAATGTTATGAATACCTCAAGTTACATTTATGTCTTATGATTTATATGATTTATTCATGATTTGATGAGGTATGTTAAAGTGCTTATGTTTTATGGGTATAGTATGAATTCATTCTTATATATATATGTACTCATGTTTCCTTTCCATATTTTTATAACCCTTACTGAGCTTTTTATGATTATCCCAAGTTTTTGAAATGTTTTTCACAGGTCAAGGGAATGGTACATGATATGATGATAGTTTCAAGTAAGTGTCAATAAAGAATCCATGTTTTACTTTAAATATGTTTACATTAATGGGAAGAATGAATACTATCTTTTATTTAACCACTTTGTTTAAATGTGGAATGTAATGCAAGTTTTATGATCTAATTCTCTAAAACTCTAAACCTGAAAAGATCCTCAATGTGTAATCTTGTAATAACTCAATATTATGTAAGGTTTAAGGCCGAGGCCTTATAGTCGGTATCAAAGGTTGGTTTAGATAACTTTAGGAGTTAGAATTATATTAAATGATTATCCAAAAATATTTTTTATGGTAAAATTGAAATGATATAGAATTTGAAGATTACCATGTTGCTTCATCTAAGACATGTTTGTTCAGAATGGTTTTCTGCAGAGGAAACAGGGAAGAAGTGCTAGGAAGGCATACAAAAGGAAATGACCTTCCGAATCAGCATCCTGAGATGGTCGGAATTGGAACTGAATAGTTTTTTGCAGTAATGGCGTAGTTGACTCAAGCGATAAATGGTGGTGGTATCCATGCACGTGATCCGCTAAATCAACCGAAGAGGAACATATCAGTGGTGGAACATTTCATGAGGCAACACCCCCCATCATTCAGAGGATCATCTGACCCTGTGCTAGCTGAAGGGTGGATTAAAGCACTGGAGAAGATTTTCGATGTCATGGGGTGTTCAGACAATCAAAAGGTTAGTCTTGATATTTACCGTTTGGAGGGTGAAGCAGATCAGTGGTGGTCGATGGTTAAAAATATCAGGTACGATGATGAGATTGATGCTCTCGACTAGGATGAACACAAAGGAATGTTTCTTGAGAAGTATTTTCCTAAGGCTGTTCGACTTAGGATGGAAAAACTATTTCTAGAATTGAGGCAAGAGGAAGACTCAGTGGCTGCCTATAAAGAAAGGTTCACTCGATTGGCATGGTATGCTCCAAATTTTATCCGAGACCTAGATAGTAAAATAAAACATTTTTACTCAAGATTAAAGCCAAAATATCGATGGGCATTAGCTTCTCATGAGTTCAAAAGTTATGAAAAGCTTGTTCGATGTGCTGAGAAGGTGGAAATGGAGTTTGTTGATGATCAAGTGTTTTATAACAACCAACAAGAAGAAGAGACCTAGGTGGAAGGAGAAAGGGAAGAATTCTTCCAAAAAGTCCGATGGTAAGAAAACTAAGTTTCCAGTTTGTGATAAATGTGGTAAAAGGCATGCAGGGGAATGTCTTCTGAATTCTGGAAAGTGCTTCCGATGTGTTAAGATGGGAAATAAGGCTCGTGATTGCACTGAAAAAGATCAGGGTGATGGTAAGACCAAATTTGATTTACAGTTAGTGAAATGTTTTAAGTGCAATGAGATGGGTCACTATGCAAATGAGTGTTCGACAAAGAGCTCGAGTGATGGAAAGCAGTTAGACTACAAGCATAAAGGGGTGGTGAAATCCTTTTCAACTACTTTAGAAGATGTTGGGCCATCAAATGAAGTTGTATCAGGTAATTTGATTGTTTTTTCAGATTATGCCAGTGGGTTGTTCGATTCGGGGTCTCCACATTATTTCATCTCTGAAAATTTTTCTAGTAAAATGGGAATACCATCTCAAGAAATGACTCCTGAACTTGTGGTAAAAACACCTGGGGGAAATGTTGAGGAAAAATAATTTATAAGAATCTTCCTATCCTTATCCGTGGAAAGAACCTACTTGCAAACCTTATTGTTTAACCTCTAGTAGTTTTTGATATTATCCTGGGTATGAATTGGCTCTCTATTTACCATGCTAAGATCGACTGTAGAGCTAAAGAAGTTTATTTTCAGAAATTATTTCAGTTTGTGTACAAGAATGAACCCTTACTGTTGATAACATATCAAGAGGTCGAGAAACTTGTAAAAGATGGAAATGAATGTTACCTTTCACATATCATTGAAAATAAGGGAACTATTCATATTAATGATGTGCCAGTAGTAAATGAGTATCCTGATGTTTTTCTTAATGAGTTTCCTGGAATAATACCATACCGGGAAGTTGAATTTACTATTGACTTAGTTCCTGATGCTAATCCAATTTCAAAACCCCTTACCGAATGGCTCAAACTGAACTTTTAGAGTTGAAGGAGCAATTGCAAGATTTATTAGAGAAAGGTTTCATTCGACCTAGCACATCACCATGGGGTTCTCCTATTTTATTTGTTAAAAAGAAAGATGGTTCTATGAGACTTTGCATTGATTATAGAGCCTTGAATAACATCACCATTAAGAACAAATATCCTTTGCCTCATATCGATGATTTGTTTGATTAGATCTAGGGACCTCAATATTTTTCAAAGATTGACCTGAGATCAGGGTACCATCAGTTGAAGGTAAAGGATGCAGATGCTCTAAAGACCGCGTTTCGTACAAGATATGGCCATTATGAATTTGAAGTAATGCCTTTTGGGCTAACCAATGCACCTGCTGTATTCATGGACTTATTGAATAGAATTTTCCATGAGTTCTTGGATTAGTTTGTGGTGGTTTTCATTGATGATATTTTGGTGTTTTCTAAAAGTAAAGAGGATCATGAAAGACATTTAAGGGTTATTTTGCAAACCATGAAAGAAGAGAAATTGTATGGGAAATTCAGCAAGTGTGAGTTTTGGTTGCACCAAATTTCTTTCCTTGGTCACATAGTTTCTAAAGATGGGATAAATGTTGATCCTGCAAAAACAAAGGTTGTGGATAAATGGAAAAGACCCACAAATGTAACTGAGATTCATAGCTTCCTTGGTTTGGCAGGCTATTACCGAAGGTTTGTTATAAATTTTTCACTGTTATCTAGTCCAATGACTAAGCTAACTCGGAAGGGTGTTAAGTTTATCTGGACAAAATAATGTGATGATTGTTTTCAGGAACTGAAAAGAAGATTGGTGAATGTTCCAGTTTTGGCACTACCTTCCAGGAATGGTGAGTTTGTTTTCTACAGTGATGCTTCATAGAAAGGACTTGGTTGTGTCCTAATGCATAATGATTAGGTAATTGCTTATGCTTCACGTCAGTTGAAAACTCATGAGGTAAATTACCCTACACATGATTTGGAATTACCTACTGTTGTTTTCGCTATAAAAATTTAGAGGCATCATTTTTATGGAGTAAAGTGTGAAATATATACCGATCATAAAAGTTTAAAGTATATATTCACTCATAAAGAATTGAACATGAGACAGAGGAGATGGCGAGAATTATTCAAGGATTATGATTGTACAATTCAATGACATCTGGGAAAAGAAAATAAAGTGGATGATTCTTTGATTCAAAAAACTAATGCTTCATTAACAATGTTGCGTTTGGAATGTGATCCTTTGGTTAAGGATTTGATGAACTTTGGCATAATAGTTGTTGGTGCAGGATGTCCTTCTATTTTGTTTCAGGTATTAGTGAAATCTTCTCTATCAGACAGAATCAAGCAAGCACAGAAGCAAGAGAGCATGTTACAGAAAAAGGTAGAGCTAGTTGAGAAGGGTAAGTTGCTTGAATTCAACAGTGATAATGATTCTATTTTGAGATTTGGGAAGAGATTGTGTGTGTCTTGTGATTCATAGTTTAAGAGAGAGTTGTTATGTGATGCTCATAGTTCTTCGTTTTCAGTTCATCCAGGCAGTACTAAGATGTATAGAGATCTTCGGGAGTATTACTGGTGGGATGGAATGAAAAGGGATATTGCTGATTTTACTGTGAAGTGTTTGACATGTCAATAGGTTAAAGCAGAGTGGTAGTTACCAATAGGGATGCTTCAGCCTTTAACAGTGCAGAGTGGAAATGGGAAAATATATCCATGGACTTCGTTGTGGGATTGCCGAAGACACTTTGAGGTAATAATGTAATCTGGGTTATTGTTGATCGCTTCACTAAATCTGCTCATTTCCTTAATATACAAGATACTTTTTCCCTATATCAACTTTATCATTTGTATCTTAAAGAGATAGTCAGGTAACATGGAGTTCCTCTCTCCATTGTATCCGATTGTGATCCCAGGTTTACTTCTAACTTTTAGAAATGCCTTTAGAAGTCATTGGGTACTGAATTAAATTTTAGTACAGCTTTTCATCCACAATCAAATGGGCTGTCAGAACGAACAATTCAGACTTTGGAAGATATTCTATGTGCTTGTTCGATGGATTATCAGGGAAGTTGGGACCAACATCTTTCTTTGGTTGAATTTTCATATAATAACAGTTTTCATTCCAGTATAGAGATGGCACCATTTGAGGTGTTATATGGGAAGCGGTGTCGAACTCTAGATTTTTGGGATGAAGTGGGTGAAAGGAAGTTAATGGGACAAGAATTGGTAGAAGATTTGGCAGAAAAAGTTCAGCTGATACAGAAACACATGAGAACAGCTCAGAGTAGGCAGAAGAGTTATGCAGACAACAGGAGGTAGGATATCTCTTTTGAGGTAGGTGATCATGTTTTTCTCAAAGTTTCACCATGGAAAAGTGTGATGCGATTTGGTAAGAAAGGAAAGATGAGTCCAAGGTTCATTTGACCATATGAAATTCTAGAGAGAGTTGGATCAGTTGCTTACCGAGTGGCTTTACCTCCAAGTTTATCTCAGGCACACAATGTTTTTCATGTTTCGATGATGAGAAACTATATACCAGATCCAACTCATGTTTTGAGCCTAGAGGTAGTTAAGTTAGAAGAGAATCTCTATTACGAAGAACAACCAGTCCAGATTCTTGACCGAAGGGATCAAGTGTTGTGAAATAAGGTAATTCACCAGGTAAAGGTTTTTTTGGAAAAAACCATACGGTTGAAGAGGTAACGTGGGAATCTGAAAATGCTATGAGGGATAAATACCCCCACTTCTTCTGTAAGTAAATAAATTGCGGGGACGCAATTTTCTAAAGGGGGGAAGGATGTAACATCCAAGTAAGTAATTAATAATAGATATAGTTATCTATGTCTATTTGTGAATTATATAGTGTTTTAGAGGCTTAAAATCAGAATAAATCCAACCTAAAGCATGAAATACCCAAATCTTTTTAAAAGATCATTTTACCACCTTTTGATGGGGAATAATTTTTAAATCTATATTTTGATAATTTTATAAGTTATATTTTTCAAAATAAACTTATTCTTTATGATTGAGACATTGAAATTTACTTTGGATAAATTTCTGGTATTTTTCTGATAATGTTCATTTTTAATGAATAGTGAAAAATGATGTATTTTAATTAAAAACCTATTTTTAATATAATTTATTTATATGATTATATTATCTTTTGAATTTGTTTTAAAGTTAAATTAGAATATATTTTTACCATTTAATCCAATAGAGGCCATTGGAATTAATTTCACTTTGAAATTGGACTTAAACTAATGTCAATCTTTTGATATATATTGTTTCATAAAAACACGCTATTTGTTCTGACAGTGAGAATTAATTATTAAATTAATTATTGTAACTTATATGTTTTAAATTTTTTAAAATAGACATCATTTTTGAATTTGGAATATCAAATATATCTTAGGGTGATGTTTTGGTATTTTTCTGAAAAACTTCATTTTTTATGAATAGTGAAACCACTAAGTGGTACTTGAAAAACTGATTTTTCATTTAAATGAAATTTTACCACCTCTGTGTTTTGAATTTCAAAAATATGACATAAATTGTTGTCATTAGGAAGTAAAATGTGGTTCAATGGGATTAAAATAATTTTTTGGTGAATAGTAACTTTTAAGTTTTTAATTGCAATTAGAGGTAATTAGTGTAGTTTAATGTAAAAATAATGTTTTAATAATATGAAATGACCTTGAAACATGTCCTAACCTTATTGGATGTGTCATGGCCGACCACGACAACCCATGGGTCGATTTTTGGGACTCCATGGAGCCACTTGGGTAAGATAATGACATTAATGCCTTTTATTTAAAGTAAAAGTAAAAATGACATAAACATGTATTGTTTTACTAAAAAAACTTTTACATGGGGTTATACAAGTCATATTTTTGACAATAAATATTCATTGGAAAGCTAAAAAAATTTCATACAACATAGTATTTTTTTTATAATTTTTAGACATTAAATAAATTAAATTATTTATGACATCATGATGATGCAGCGATTACCTCATTATTTAATGATTTAAATAAAATGAGAAGATAATGTTAAATCTAAGACCTAAACATGTCAAAAACCTATTGGATGAGTATCTTTCAAACCCTTATCACCTTATCGTCAGAATAAATTAATGTGGGACCTTTAAAATCCGAAAACCATTTTATAATAAAGTATCCTTTTATAACTTTCCAAGAGTGCCCCTCCTCTCCTATTATAAAAGGCCCCCACCTCTACCACCTTACCCACACCTCTCAAGCCTTTATCTAGGCCAAATCATGCCCATTTTGTCTCTACACATCCCTCTATTACTCTTAGAAGTCTCACTTTGGGCAGAAGTCTTCCCAAGGGAGCCTTTGAGCTCAAATCAAAAAGAGTTACCCGATTTTAAGGTAATGTCTTCACCTGTGTTCTTTTGTATTATTTTTCTTCTACAACAACCTAAAATCTTTTTATTAATTTATTTTATAAAAACTACAGTATCATAAATATACTAGGATGTTTTTATAAGAAGGATTTGAGCTACAATTACACACACCTACATCTAATGGTTAAGGAACATACTATTTCTGTAAATGGTGAATTTCTGCCTCACGAAATGATGATTGTTCAATTTTCTTTTAACACATTCAAAGGTGGCCATTAATATGTCACTATAATTATATATGATATATAATATTTTTATGTTTTACTTAAGATTATGTATTTTTCATTTATGGCATACCTTTATGGTTTCCATTATGTGTAAACGTGATATCTTCATTTTAGGATGTGCGGACTACCGCCCCCTCAAAGTGATTTGATTCGTTAATACCATATGTGGTACGTATAAAGGATAGATTTAATGATATTATATATGATACCATACTGTAATTATAATACTATTATGTATCATTATGTTTTAATTCCATTAAATAAGAAATATAAATCGAAGTAGCGTTCATGCGTACATACGACTTACCCTCTCCATGAACAGTGCATTTCATTTCATACCTATAAATGTCATGTAATATTATGAATTCATGTATATAATGGATATATATGATATCTACATAATGAATATAATTCGGGATATAATATATATTTTTCCACATGAACAACTTGTAATTGTAAAGAGTTTATTTTTGACTCAAGTAGCAATGATCGACAAAATGACCATTATTGACTTAAATAATTACATAGTGTTCATGACATGGTAATAAGTGATATAAAAGGAATAATGAACTTGAAAAAGGTTCTCAAGAATTTAGAAATTAACTCAAGTTTATTATTCAGGAGGTTAAAGAATGATCGAATCAAGTCAGACACGAGGTAAGGGACATCGTCTCAATCTCCGTTCATTGAGGCGTATTTTGTTTTATAGACAACTTTCTTTGTTATGGTGTATAAACCCCTTTTACTTTTACGCTTATTCAAAAGTAATATTTTTTTATACAAATAGTTAAATAAACAACAAAAGGGAATGTTTTTTTGTCGTATGTATGCGGTGACAATGACTTCTCCGCCACCGTGACCATTATTTGAGTTTCGGCATCCTCTACAAGCCATAACCTTTTTTGAATGAAAAATAAATACCATGTTTTGATTTTATTGTATTTTGGTATTGAAAATGGTTTTCATAATGTTTTTATATCAATGTGTTGTATTGATATCTGGTGATTGAAAAGTGGAGATGTTAGGTTTCCTTTATGCATGTTTTATGGGATACGATTATATTATGGTTCTTGGGCATTGTTATGAAGACTGGTGGTACCATGATAAACTAAGGGCAGGTGAGCCCGATGTAGCTCTCCAATTCATTGGGTAACGCGAAGGAGTAAAACGTTAAGGTTTCTCTGAAGTGATTTAGGGAATATACTGTGATGAGTATTCCAAACGTAACCAAAAGGGTTACTCCCTACGTTAGAATGTTATGAATGCCTCAAGTTACCTTTATGTCTTATGATTTCTATAATTTATTCATGATTTGATGAGGTATGTTAAAGTGCTTATGTTTTATGGGTAAAGTATGATTTCATTCTTATGTATATATGTACTCATGTTTCTTTTCCATATTTTTATAACCCTTACTGAGCTTTTTTTGCTCATCCCATGTTTTTGAAATGTTTTTCACAGGTTAAGGGAATGGTACATGATATGATGATAGTGTCAAGGAAGTGTCAAGAAATAATCCATGTTTTATTTTAAATATGTTTCCGTTAATGGGAAGAATGAATGCTATCTTTTATGTAACCACTTTGTTTAAATGTGGAATGTAATTAAAGTTTTATGATCTAATTCTCTAAAACTCTAAACCTGAAAAGATCCTCAATGTGTAATCTTGTAATAACTCAAGATTAAGTAAGGTTTAAGGCTGGGGCCTTATATTATAACCATTACCTCTCCCCTTATGGGTGTAGTAGATACCATTTTAGCCTGGTATATTTCATATATAACATGGAATCACATGGAATTTTCGAGATCATGAAAATGATCATTTCCAATGCATGTAGTGTGGAATTATAATGCTACAAAGTGGAAGAAATGAAAGTTATTTGGTGTCCATCCATGGTTTATAGGTGAATAGGTTTATAGAAAAAACTATACTAAGGGAATATATGAAAATGAAGACACGTATTGTGCATAAGAAGGACAATGTTATGGTAAAAATGAATAATGGTCACACAATTCTCATCCCACATGAAAAGATTTATCAAAGGGTCACCTGTTGATATACTATCATGAAGTGGTAGAATCCTAGATTATCATTTACAAATATGACCCACCCAAGTGATGAGATGAAATATTTTCAATTTTTTTATTACGTTTCTTTATAAATTTATCCTAATATAGATTATCGTGTGTAATTAATTAAATTTTGGTAGTTTTTAAATCTGGAACTAAATTTTCCAACAGATTTATTCATGATTTTAGTTGTTTAATACATTTTTGTATTTAATTGAAAATCCATAAATTTATTAGGATAATTGGAATTTTAATTCCAAGTTTCATTTTTTTAACTCATTTTTGTAGTAAATCTGAATAAATACTACATTAAAATTATGTATTCTCACTATTGCAGGTCTAATAATGAAAACAGAAATATTTTAGGACTTACCATAATATGGATTTGTAAATTATAACATAATATGAAATATTAAAGTTCAGATCATAATACTTTGACTGGAAAAGAATACGACTTCTAAATCAGCATCATACAACTTTGGGAAAAACCCACCGTGGTATAAAGGTAGAATCCCCTCAACACAAGGAGTTGTGTAAGGGTCACCACATTACAATTCCACACATTTAAGGGTAAATTAATCAAGTCTACATAAAGGTAAAAACTCTTCTAATGTTTTGTTTCAAGGTAATTAACTACCGTATAAAAGAAAATTTGAGAATTTAAAGGTTACATAAGGGTACTCCCATTGCTCTAAGAGCTGTGTAAAGGTCACATAAAAACTACAAAGGTTATATAAGGGTAAGTATTTTTCTCCTTTAGCTATGTTTAGGTTATAATTAACTTTAATAAGGGTTATACCTATGGATATAATATATATGTAAATTCCATACCTATAGAGAATATGGTGCATAAAGGGAATCCCTTATGAAATCAAGTTGAATAACACTAGATATGTTGATCCCATTTAATTTAAAGTAGAATCCATGCATGAAACTTTTGTATGAAATGAATATCATCCTTAATTGTAAATGAAATAATTCCAAAAATTAATTATTCAATATTTTTACGTGGTGAAAATCCATTCTTGAAGGAAACCAAGTATTATGAGAGGTACCAGATAATTGAGTGAAAAAAATGCTCTGGTTGAAAACTCCTAGAAACTAGTGACATAGACTGAATTAGATCCTACATGTGGAAATATCACGTGATTATATAACATATTGTAAAAAAATTAAAATAAATATGATTATGAATATACAATTGATATCACTATCACCCCAAAATAGAGTATCTAGCACTAGTTTTTTGCATACATTTTTTTCTATAATGATGGAACTATAGATCATTTGGCCCCAAAAAAGAGAAACCCCATTCCAAATATTAAATTTCATTGAATTATAATTTTTAATTATCTCATGGTATTTTTCATTTTATTTGATTATTTTACAAGAAAAATATATGATAATGACTATTATTGTGTATTTTATCTCAGACTCTTCTCTTAAGTTGGTTTGTACATTATCTATCCTAGTTATTTATTTATTTCAAATATAATATAGGCGAGTGATGATCAAATAAGTAAAAATTTAGGATCCTTAATCACTATAGGTATGTGAGAAAAGTGTTGTAATGATTTTTTCAACACACCCTATCCAAACATACCAGAGAGTGATTGAGTGGATCGAGGCCTTGAATTACTTATTGAGATATGAAAAGGGGGTGAATTTATTTATAAGAGGTTATAATAGAGTATATAGGAGAATTATTGATGGTTTAACCAATAAGTTTTTAGAATTTTCATTTTACTTTTATCACTACCATTCAATTATTGTTTCAAATAATTCAATCATCCTTTATTTATTATTTTAAAAGTAACCAGTACTAGATTAGTTTAAGTGAGAGAAACATGAATGAGTTTTCTCTTCCTTTAGAGAAATACCCCTGGTTATCATAAACAATAGTATTTAAGGAATCTAAAAATTTCATTATTTTTTCATGGACTATGATAGACTACACATCAATATAATAAATACTAGGGAGGATTAGTTCCACATTTTATTATTTTCATATCTTGTTCTTTCAATTTATCCTTGTTTTTATTTCACTTTTTTTATCTTTCCATTATTATGTCGAGGAAGAAGTTTATCCCATTAATATAATAATCGACTACTATTAAGATGCCAATTTAAAAGAAGAATATGATATTAAATACATTATAACATACTTTTTTGATAACATAAAACATAATCAATAATACTATCTGCTAGTAAAGGAAGTAAAGGAGTATAAAATAATCAGTATGAATGAACTGAAAAAAATTCTCAATCAAGTCACATCCAAATTTCAAAAACTTTTGGAATATGAAGGATAAGAGGAGGAGGAAATATAATCTCATCCATATGATAAATATAATCAACCATAATTGGAACCTCTCATTATCACAATAAGAAATGTGGAGGAGGAGATGGAAGAAGAAACCATACCACTATTAACGTTTGAAAACATTTTTCTAGTGGACATTAACATTAAATAAGATTCAATAGTTGATATTATTAAGGGAGACTCATTTATATTGAAATTTGATATCTTTAATTTTATTGAAACCTGACTGGCTACAAATCTATTTTATGTGATTAATGAAATATAAGAAGGATTCTTGTAGGCCTTGGATGATAAAGATAAAATAAGAATTACAGGGCTAGATTTTGAAGAGGACCAAGAATGTCCACTATTTCCCCCATACATACTAGAAGTATTCAAAGAAGAATTTTAATCCATGAATGAGTTACATGATAAAAATAAATAGGGGGATACCACTAAGTTAAAATCATTCTACTCACATTTTATTCACACTTCATTAAGATCTGACCTCACTTATATTACAATTATAGATTTAGCCTAAACCATCATGAGCTTGGAAGATGATGAAATCACAAAAGAGGGACTCTATTTTGAGGAACAAATTGAGTAACCATAGCCTCCAATAAATTTAATTGACTTTTGAATACTGTTTATTGACAAACACGAGTTCTAAAATAGAGTATATGGGATAGTTTATAAAACAATTATCTCATTCTAATCACATTTTATAAAATATTCTTTATAAATAGATCTCCCTATTTAATATATTGTAAATCCAGTAACACTATTTATATACCGTTAAAAATATTATGAGGGTATGGAAGAGAACAGGGAATAATGACTCATATTACATATTGAGTTGAAGTGGAAGTTGGCACAAACATACAAATATAAATTGAACAATCCTGTCAAGTTAAACTAGATGAAAATACACTCTTAGGAGTTATTTGTATATACATAGTTGGCTACCCAATGGTGGAAATAGATGAATAAAATTTAAATGATTTTTTTGATAGTCCAAGTAAGTTTCTCTAATAAGAGTATGGCGAATATTCCACAATATTGGTATATGAGGAAGTATATAAAGACCATGAAATCCTATTCTAGAAAAAATATGAGGATGAAACTAATTTGGATATGGTAAAAAAATAAGAACTTGTGGAGATTACCTATGAATATATACCTAAAATATAACAATAATAATAGTTAGAGGTAGGAAAAAATGGAGGATTAATTCCTACTTTCCTCTCATTATTAAATAAAAGTTTAAGATACTATACATAAGGGGTATAATTTTAATTTAAACTCAACAAATTTTAACATTATTCAATTTGAATCTTTTCCAACTCTCCCTTGTTTTAACATGTCTAAATTAACATCATTTAAGTAACAACTAAGAGAAGAATTCATAGGAGTTAAAAATGGGGAGGACCCATAAATCATCCTTCCACCCTCACATTTTGAGATATAAAATAATCATTACTTTGTGGAAATAAAGTGCTCTATAAAAGGGAAACTCAAATTAGATGTAAATATAAAAAACTAAGGAAGAAAGAGGGTATTGTTATTTTCACCACATGACCATATTCTCTAGAATACTAGAGTCAACTTTAGAACTCCCTAGATATAGAAAACCTAAATATAACCCCTCTTGAGAGGGATAACCAAAGAAACTTTCCCTTCTATTTTAATTTTTATATTTTCATAATTTTTAATAAAATTATAATGTTTAATTATATTTCTCATTGAGTTTAACAGGATGAAGAAAAATTATAAGATTGGATCAAGTTATCTATAAATAAACAAGTGGATAACTTAATTCAAAATATTTTAAAATAACTAGGTTATTTTTATCTTTTCATAGCAGTTTTAATAAATTCTAATCATTTTTCATTTATTTTGCTGATATTAATTAAGAATTACTAAATAAGTTTTGAGGGGAAGGGATTAAAACATGTTTTAAATTATTTTTAAAGTTTTTTAGGATATATATTTTTATATTAGTTAAATAAAAAATGTTATTCTGGGTTTTATTTAATGTTTTAGATTTCAATAGTTTGTTTCTATGATATAAAACCACATCTTCAATTGATATACTTATTATTTGATGAATATATTATTATTTTTAGAGTTTTATTAATTTTTCATTGTTTTTATTTTAATGAATACTGAGTGAATATGTACACTATTTTTAGGGAAATTATATTTTTGAACTAGGAAAATAGTATTATTGAAAAGGTATAAAAGAAATTATAATTATAACAAAAGTAAATAATATTTTTTATATAAACCTTGGTAACTTGACCTTTGTGAAAAATAACACCTCATGGATCCAACTCAAAATTTAATTATTTAAGTCCTTTAAAACATGAGTCAAATCATCAATTGAGGTCCCAATAATAAGTTATGAGATTATTATGCACTGGGTGTGTGAGTAATAAATCTACACTATAAATTAAATATCATTTTTTCCCAAAACACATCTAATAAAAATTCCAATAGGTGCCTAATTTTTAAAAATTATGGGATTATAGTGATGGGAATATTTAACCTAAATGAACAAGGTGTAATTGACATATACGAATATCATTTTTTTTGTATCAAGGGTATAAAAAAGGATCCTTGATTTAATGAACATAGAATAAAGTGATAAATACAATTTACCCTTGTTAAAGTTTTAATTACATTAAAATCTATTTATTTCAATATTGGAACTTGGAATTTGGAATTAATAAAAGTGGGATAATAGAATTGATTCAGATAGGAGGAATTTAATTTGGAATAATGGACGAGTCTTTTCTTTCTTCTTTACTGGTGTGTATATTTCAATATAAGTCAATAAAATAATTTTAATTGGTTTAATTAATTTTATTTTTCATTAGTGAAAGATTTTAAATGTTGGGGAGTGATATGAGGTATTATTTTAAAATTTTCAATTTTTTTTCCATGATAAATTATTCCTCAAATATTGATAAAACTTTGTAATTAAGTCATGTTTCTAATTTTGTAAATTCTTAACTAGATTTTTAAATTGATTTAATCATATTTTTTATTTTTTTATTCATTTTTGGATCTAAAAAAAATTCATACATTAATTTATAAAATTGGAATTTAATTGGTGAAATGTTTTTAATTCCATGTTTCATTGTTTCAATTCATTTATATATTCAATCTAACCAAATAATATATTAAATGTTTTCATTTATACCTTTTATGGTCTAAAAATTAAAAAGGAAGGATCATATGACTTCCTATCATATGAAATTTTCCGAACTATCATCATTTGAAAATATTAAAGGCTGGATTGTAAAAATTTTCCTTAAAAAGTGTATGACTTCAACAAACCAATTATATAACTTCCAAATCAACATCATATATTATTTTTACAAACCCAAAATTACTTAATGGTAGAATCCCCTGTACCAAATAAATTTATCAAGGTTCATAAAGTCACACCCCTACTCATGTTCAGGAAAATTATCTTGGGTTATGTAATGTTAGAACCTCTTCCAAGGTGCTACATCAAGGTAATAAAACACTAAATAAAGGTTGAGCTAATAATATGAAGGGTACTAAGGGTACACCCATGTCTTAGGGAGATGCATAAAGCCCACATGCACACTCTAATGGTTATGTACATGTAAATATCATGATCCTTAACTATGAAAAGGTTAGAAATGACTTTTTTAAGGCTTATTCGTATTAATGTAATCCCTATATAAAGTCAAACCCATAAAGAATATTCTACATAAATGTGATCCCTTATAAATTTGAGTTGAATAACACTAGAGTCATTAATCCCATATGCTTCCATGTGGAATCCATTATTGAAATACTCTAGGAAATGAATATACTCATTTATTATATGTAACACCATGAACCCAGAATCCCAGATATGGTGCATTATTTTAATACATTGGCATGATTATAAGGAGTCAAGTCCAGAAGGACCGATTAGTTTACCAGTTTTCGAAAATAGTTTACATTCATTAACTTTACATTACAATTTCTAACATAAAACACAACATATAAAACATTTCTTATCATCTTGGAAAAAATAAAACATAAGAATGCGGTGATCTCAAATACTCAGTATGGATAAAAAATTTAGTGTAAGTTATCACAAATAATTATAAATTTTTAAACCAAGGTACAAAACTAAAACATAATCCTTTTAAAATGTTATCTTCAGCATTATATGGATATAATAAACCAAATAAATTCATTTAAACATTTACATGGATATTCTAATAGTTGAATAATCACATATAAATTCAATATATAATCTCATAATGTGGTAATTCATAATGACATACATCTAAAACATACTAATGAGGCCTTAGCCAAGACATCTAAAAATAAATGTTTACAAGCTCAGTCAAATCCATATATGAAAATAAATGTGCAAGGCCTTAGAGAAGTGCATAAGTAGTTTGTTTCATGAGACTTATCGATGTATCGAGAGGCTATAGTGATTCCCTTTTATCACTTACTAAGTCCAATGTATTCCTCATATGAAAAGTTTGAAATGTAACATAATTTTTTTTATTAAAACTAGCATTCGAAATGTTAATACTTTAGCCATAAACCATGAATTGTATAAAAATAGAACATCCTTAGTAAAACATATCACAGAACCTTAAATACAATATGGATGATTGTATCATAATATATCAATCTCAATTAAGCATAAAATCCGTCAACTTATGTTGACATAGATGAATATAATCTAACAAAATCATTAAAACTTTTTCAGAGCAATATCACTTTACTTTTAAAACATTAAAAGTAGTACAATTTATAAAAGAGGTCTTCTAAAAGAAATTTTTGAATCAAAGTTTCCCACAACACTTTGGAACTTTTGAAAGTAATTAAAATTTTAAAACATTTATGTCCATATAAATAAATCATTAAAACCTTAATAAAAACATTGACATTAAAGAGAGTGGTTTAGAAATATAAATATTTAAAACATTTATAATGATGTATTAGTTAAAGAGTCCCTTATTTAAAACCTTAAAAAATATTTCTTTTTTATTTTTTTATGAAACATGGACATGAATGATAAATATGTCCTAGTAAACACTTATACATAAACAATCTCAGATAATAATGAGATTTAAAAATTAACCCTTACCTTAGGTTTGATATTTTTTGTACGTGTATGAAACTTATGTATAGCATTTTTAAACACATTATTAACTTATATAAGAATAACAATAATATTTATGATATCATATATGATTCTTTTAGGAATTTATATTACCTGTTTATTAACAATTTCAAGTTAATGCAATATTTTGGTTAATAATCGATTTGTTTCTCGTACGTGTTTTGACATGTTATTCTTGATCATATTACTTAGATTATGATTTACTTTCTTCCAGACTGTCTAATATGATTTTTATATCTTATATATTTATAATATAAATATATATAATAGTTAGATATATTAAATGGAATACAATATTCATGGAGACGGTAGGTCGTACATACGCATGAATTTTGTTTCTGTTTTCTTATCGTATTGAATGGAAGTAAGTGAATGAAATATATGTACAAAAAAACACACACATATATATTATTACAGTAGAATTATTATGTCATATATTTCATAATTATTCACAATATATATTTTTTTATAATTATTCTTGGATGGTGAACGTGGAAGATGATTCTCATCGCATCGTGGAGATGGTAATGCGTACAGATGCACAAGAGAAAATATCATTTCCATAATGGTTAAATGGTATGGAATTGGATGGAATATGAATTTTACAAAAATAATATCATGTTATATTTATTTTTTAAGTCATTTATATTCATCATTATACCCATTGAAATAAATTATAGATGAAAAATAGTTTACACCATAGGGTGGAGACGGTAAGCCGTACGTACGCACGTATGGTGATATTGTTTTCCATAAGATGGGTAAAAGAAGGAATATGGTTTTAACATAATCATGAAAACATATAAAAATATATTATATTCTGTATTTATTATTTTAGTATGGTAATAACTTAGGAAGAGAAAGTATAATAAGAAAAGAACTTTGAAATAAGGGATAAAATGATTACCACTTATTCAGGGGTCTCCTTTTGATTTTCACAAAAGGACTCCTTAAGTTGGTTTTATGCCCAAATGGTGTCCTCTAGGATGAATTTAGGGATGTTTGTAGAAGACTTTGGCTGGGGTGTATGATCCAAAGGGCTTTGGTGGTGTGAATCAAAGAGAACGAGACGTTTCCCTTTTATAGGAGAGGTGTGGGACACTTTAAGAAAGTCTAGAAATATTAATTTATTATAAATTTATTTCCAGTTTCTAATGACTCTTATGTGATTTATTTCAAGGATAAGATGAGTATGAATATAAATACTATCAAATAATAGGTTTTATATAAGTTTATGTCATGAATTTAACCTTATCTTTTGGTTTTAGCCCTTATTTAAATAAGTTAACTCTTACCATGTCTTCTTGTATTTTTATACTATATGGTTAATATATTTAATATAAAATTCCAAGAGAAACTAAAGTGGATCATTAATGAAAAATTTAATATTATATAATTCAGTTGGATTAATCTTAGATTTTTAGGATTTTCATATCATTTAATAAAATAGTATCTGTTTTAAAAACTCATTTATATCAATTTTGGCAATATTTAGTAACTGATTTTTGTTAAAGTAATAAAAATTTTATTCTTAAAAAAATTCATTAAATTAAATATAACATGTGATATTAATAAATAAAATTATTTTATGGTAGAAAAACTTTCAAATTACATTTATTTTATATTTTTTAACATCATTTATTTGATTCATTCATTAATAAGGAAAATACTGCATCATTATTATGTCATAAATAAATTTAATTATTTTATATCTAAAAATTAAAAATAAAAAACCATGATATATTAAATGTTTTTATATTTATAATTAATATTTATAGTTTAATATATCACTTATATAACTCAAGTTAATGTTGTTTTAGTAATAAGATACATGTTTATGTTATATATCCATTTACTTTAAATTAATTATTATAACATGTCATTTTAACAGTCAAGTGGATCCATGGGGCCCTATAATCAATATACGTATGCTCATCATTTTCCATATATCATAAAATATGATTATTACATGTGTTAAGGGATTTTTATATTATTAAATTATTATTTGTTTACCCTTATTTACCCAATTTACCCTTAAACCATGGTAAATAAAAATAATTGCTTAAGTTACTATTAATAACATCAAAAAATAAAGGGTAATTATTTACAAAATTTGAACATTATGATTTCAATTATGGAATCTATTTTTCCAAATTCAAAAAACAGAATTGAAAAAAAATAAATTTAATATTTATTATCTTTGTTAAAACCCGGAAGTGTGTTTTTGAGAAGTAAAAACTATCAAAAATGGAAATGTGTTTATGTCCAATTTAAATGTGTAATTACTTAAAATAATTAAAATTGGATTAAATTATAAAAAAATAATTCAATTACCTTTTAAAACTAGTTAAAAATACAATCCAACTATACAAATAATTTAGATGAAGAAGCCGTTTTATATTAAAATGCAATATTTTTCACTATTCAATAAAATATGAATGTTATAAAAAAGACACAAAATATTTATCCAAACTAAATTTTTATGTCCAAATTCTAAATTTGAAGTGTATTTTGTCAAATATAATATATAAAAGTGTTAGATATTGGATTTAAAAAGGGTTTTCCCTTAAAAGGTGGTAAAAATACATATTTGAAAAGTGATTATTTTATCAGAAAAATTGAATTTGTTGTAATATTATATCTAATAATAACATAATATGAATGTTAAAATTATATGGAATATATATAAACATAAAAATTTGGTTAATACTATTCATAACAACTTTTTTAAACAGCTAGTTTAATAGGTCGTGGTGTGCTCAAACTCAGTGTTGCGTGTAGCGAAAGCTGTTGAATTATTTAAAAAGAACCATACCATGTAAGCTTGGGTTGTTAAAATATCCCTTACTTCAATAAATTGTGTCCTCACAATTTTCAAATTGGGTTCAGTAACTATGTTTTGATTATTAAAAATCCCTTTATTGCAATCACACATCCGAAAAATGGTCGATAAAACATCCACTTTAAAATAATAAAAGGGAAGTAATAAGGTTACCGGAAATAAAACATAATAGGGTTAAATATAGGAAAAAATTGACATGAAAGAAAATATAACCATCACGTTCTGATGGAGTGTGATAGAGAACATTACTAGAGAAAGTTAACAACCATAAAGCTATAAATCTGCGATGATCTATGGGACCATTTGATTCATCACAAAAGAAAGTAATATGATTTATTTGGGTTTATGATCCTTTACCTAGTGTTGTAGAATTAATTTAATTAGGATAATAAAAAAACAATTAAGCATACTTAATTGAAATGTAGAGTTTTATCCTATAACTAATTCCTACCACAAACTCATATTTCTCTTCAAAAGATAATAAAACTCAAAAATATTCTATTTATCTTAATCATATAAGGTTTAAAATATAAACATATACATTTAAATAAATAAAACTATGTTATATTAACCATAAAATTATATAGGATAGTGGTAGGTGATGCACCCTTATCGCCCTTCGGTTTTGGCTCCAAGTCTCGCGGCCTTGCCAGATGCGATAGGTTGTCGCCCGACCTGTGGGTTGTCCTTTTCTTAAAAGTATAACATTACAAAAATTATAATCTTATGAAATGTTTTAATGTTAAATAATAGTATCCAATTTAAAAATTAATCCATTCCAACTGTTAGGATTATCCAAAATACTTTTGTCCAAATTTAGAGTCCAATTTTTTTTAAGGAAGGTCACACAACATACTTGTGAATACTTTAATCATGTATTGTCTTAAAACATTGTAATAACATGAATTACTAGAAAACCTTATTTAATACGTTCATTCTTATTTATTCCTTGTGTAAAACATTGAAAATTGGATATCCACCTTAAATAAAAAAATGTCGAAAGCTACCAATAATGATGGTATAAACAGTTTAAAAAAAACCATTAATCGGTTCCAAGGATATAAATAATATCTAATCAACTTTATAAAAATAAATTATCTATTATTCTAAAATAATTATCTCAGTACCAAAAACATATTAAGGGTTATATTTCCCCCAACCATATATTTTCCAAAATGTTTATCTTCAAACTATGTCACTTTACTTGGAACAATAAAATCTCAAATCCTTAATGAAATAGTAATGCAATGCAATAATTTTATACACTATAATTATTTTAACTAGTACATACTTAATACAATAAAAAAATGACACAATTATTTAACAAAAAAATAAGAACTCTAATCATTACTCTTTATCTTCAGTAGTATCACAACTTTAATATTATCTAATAGCATCATTTGGGGTTTACTCTGATGATTGGGAGATTGATTCGCGTAGTGTCACAACTCTTTATAGATGGATCATTGCACATTGGAAACCTTTTTTATTACCTGTGAAATCACAAACTTGGTGTCCTTTTTCTCCACACTTATAAAATACTCTAATTCCCTTTAATCATTTACCAAGGCGATTCTTTCAATAGTTATCACATGTGGGAAAATCGTTTTTTCCTTACTCCCTTTATCAATCATTTTCTCTGCCATCCTCTTCTTATATTTAATCTCATCAAAACTATATGACTCAGGGAATTATTTAATTATCTTATTAATAAATGATACTATTTTTTCATATGATAAGAATATGTGGGAGACTATTTACCTTAGAAATGTTACCTTAAGACCACGAAATATATGACCATTATTACTATTTAGATTATGCATATTGATAGAGTTATCATTACTTCTATTGGGATCTATTTATAAATGAATAAATACAATAGGTTATTTCATATTGTAATGTATAATCTGAAAACTAGAAAAATTATCAGCATTAAATAAAGATCTACATGTATCTAGTCTCATAATCATAAAAATGGTTTCTTTGGGAAAATATTTACTTATAAATCCTTTATAATGATTTGTAATGAAAATTTGAATTATCATAAGTATATACCCTAGGAGTGTAAAACCAGGTGTGCAGTAAGGCCCATTATCCTGTACTAGGTTACATTGAGTCAAGCCCAGAACACTATTTCTGAGTTGTTACTCCTAGGTAAATATTTTCCAGAACCACATCCACTTGTAGTATCCAGACATGGATAGATTTTTTCGGAATACCCACATGATCTCTACATTACCAAAATTATAGTATGTTCTTTTATACTTATACTCAAATTCTTTATTAGGGTAATGTTACCTAATCAAGGTTTTTCTAAATCCACATTCCAAATTTATTGCTAAACATCCTTTGATACCAACTGTAATACCCTGACCCTAGAACCCCAGAGATGGTGAATTATATTAATATATTGGAATGATTAAAAGGAATCAAGTTACAAAGTACCAATTAGTTTATTAGTCTTAGAAAGTATATTGCATTCCTTAACCATACATTAGAATTTCTTATATAAAACATAGTACAGATAATCCTTTGAGAACACCATTATTCCCCTAGCATAAAACTACATATCAATCATAAAATACTTATTATAATCCTTCAAAAAATTAGACATAATCAATAGGTGAGCTCATATTCTCAGTAAGGATAAACAATATATCAAAAGCTATCATAAATAGACATAAACTATTAAGGCAAGGTACACAACTCAAACACAAGAGTTTTAAAAAGTTATCTTCAGTATAATATGGAAATAATAAATCAAATAATTCTATTTAAACATTCACATGGATATTATACTAGTTGAATAATAAATTTAAAACTAATAACTAATATCATAATGAGGGAATGCATAATGGAGGACATTTGAAACATACCATCGAGGCATCAGACAAGACATCTAAAAATAAAAGGTTATGGCCTCAGACAAGCCCATATTTGAAAATAAATGGGCAAGGCCTTAGCCAAGTCCATATCAAGTTTGTCTCATGAGACCTACCGATGTATCGAGGGGATATAGTGGGCCCCTCCCATCACTTACAATGTCTAATTCATTCCTCATATGAAAAGGTTGAAACATAAAATAAACATCTCCATTAAAACTAGAATAAAAAATGTTAATACTTTATCCATAAACCATGAATGGTATAAAAACAGAATATCCACAATCAAACATATCACAGAACCCTAAATATAATATGGAATATTGTATCATCATAAATCTATCTCAATTAAGCATAAAATCCAACAAAGGATGTTGACACAGATGAAAATCATCTAACAAAAGCATTAAATTTTTTTTTCATAAAAATATCCCTTTACTTTGAAAACATTAAAAGTGACATAATTTATAATAGAATAAATTTAAAATAAATGTTTTAATGAAAGTTTCCTATACCACTTTGAAACTTTGGAAAAGAATTAATATTTTAAAACATTTATGTTTATATAAATAAATTGTTAAAACCTTTTTGAAAACATGGACATTAAAGAGAAAGGTTTATAAGTATAAATATTTAAAAAATTTATAACGATGTATTAGTTAAATAGTCCCATAAATAAAACCTTAAAAAATATTCCATTTGATTTTTTCAATAATCATGAACATGAATGACAAATATGTCCCTATAATCACCTATACATAGACAATCTCAGATAATGATGAGATTTCGAAATTAACCCTTACCATTGGTCCGATATTCTTCATACGTGTCTAAAACTCCTATATAAAATTATAAAACATATTGTTAACTTATATCAAAATAAAAATAATATTTATATTATCATATATGATTTTTATGACTTTATATTAACTATTTATTGACAATTCAAAGCTAATGCAACATTTCAGGTAATAATCACTTTGTTTCTCGTACGTGTTTTCACTTGTTATTATTGATCATATTACTTAGATCATGATTTTATTAATTCAAGAATGTATAATATGATTTATACATAATATATTTTCGTAATATAAATATATATAATATATAGTCATATTATATGGACTACACTATTCCTGGAGACGGTAGGCCCTATGTACGCATAAACGCTGTTTCTGTTTTCATATCGTATTGAATGGAAGTAAGTGAATGAAATATATGTACATATATATATATATATATTATATCATCCTTATTATTTCATATATTTCATAATTATTATTAATATATATTTTTTTATAATAATTATTGGATGGTGAACGTGGAAGATGAGTCTTATCGCGTCGTGGAGACGGTATGCTGTACGTAGGCACGAGCAATGATATCATTTACTTAATGGTTAAATGGTATGTAATTGGAAGGAATATGATTCTTAAATATATAATATCATGTTATATTTATTATTTAAGTCATTTATATTCATCATTATACTTGTCAAAACAAAGTATAGATGAAAAATAGTTTACACCAGGGCGTAGAGACGATAAGCCGTAAGTACACAGGTATGGTGATATTGTTTTTAATAGGATCGATAAAAGGAGGAATAAATTTGTATCATAATCATAAAAAAATATCAAAATATATTATATGTTGGAGTTATTATTTTAGTATAGTAAAATCTTAGGAAGAGGAAGTATAAGAAGAAAATAACTTTGAAAGAAGGGATAAAATGATTAACTCTTCTTCAGGTGTCACCTTTTTATTTTCACAAAAAGAATCCTTAAGTTGGTTTTAGAAAAAAATAGTAGAGTCTAGAATGATTTATGGATAGTTGGGAGGAGGTTTGGGAAGGTTTCAGTCAATCCAAGGGGCTTTGGAGGTGTGAATTAAAGATAAGGAGAGGTTTACTTTTATAGGAGAGGTGAGGGAGACTTTAGGAAAGTCTTGAAATATTAATTTATTATAAATTTATTATCAGGTTATAATGGATAAAAAGTGATTTATTTAGAGTAAAATATGAGGATGTATCTAAATCCTCTCAACCTATAGGTTTTAGACAAGTTTAGTTCATTAATTTAACCTTATCTTTTGTATTTAACCCTTAGTTAAATAAGTTTTCTCTTATCATGCCTTGTTGTATTTTTATAGCATATGGTTAATATAATTGCTATAAAATGACAATAGAACATAAAGTGGGTATTTAATGGGATTTTTAAAAATATTTAAGTTAGTTTTATAAATCTTATATTTTTAGTATTTTTATATCATTTAATAAATTAGTATCTATTTTAAAAACTCATTTATGTCAATTTTGACACTATTTAGTTATTGATTTTTGTTAAAGTCATGAAAACATGATTCCTTTGAAAAAAATGAATTAAATAAAATATTTCATGTCACATTCATCCATATTTTTTTTATGGTAAAAAAACTTTCAAATTGCATTTATTTTAATATTTATAATATCATTTATTTGATTCTTTCATTAATAAAGAAAATACTACATCATTATTGTGTCATAAATAAATTTAATTTTTTAATTTATAAAAATTTAAAATAAAATACCGTGATGTATAAAATATTTTTATATTTATAATTATTATTTATAGTTGAATATATCACTTATATAACATGAATTAAAATTGTTTTTGTAATAAGATACATGTTTATGTTATATTTCACCTTACTTTAAATTAATTATTATAACATGTCATTTTCACACCCAAGTGGATCCATGGGGTTCTAAAATTGACCTAAGGATACTCATGGTTGGCTATATATCATCCAATAATATTAGTACATGTGTTAGGTAATTTTTATAGTATTATAATATTCTTGGTTACCCTTATTTACCATATTTACCCCTTAACCATTGTAAATAAAAATAATTTTTGAAGTTACTATTCATAATGTCAAAAACTAAAATGTACTTATTTAAAAAATTTGAACCTTATGATTCTAAATATGAACTATATTTTCCCAAATTCAAAACAAACAATTGGAAGAAATTAATTTAAAACTAATTCCCATAGTCAAAACCAGAAAGTGAGTTTTTAAGATGTAAAAACTATCAAAAGATTAACATGTGATTATGCAAAATTTAAATATGAAATTATTTCCAATGATAAATAGTGGATTAAATGATTAAAAAAATAATAAAATTAACCTTTTAAACCAATTAATAAGATAATCTAACTATATAAATAATTTAGATGATTTTTTTGAATTAAAATGCAGAATGTTTCACTTTTCATTAAAATGTTACTATTATCAGAAAAACACAAAAAACTTATCCAAAATAAATTTTTTATGTCCTATTTATGTAAAAGATGTTTATTTTGTCAAATATAATATATCAAACTTTCAATTATTATATTTAAAAAGGGTTCTTTATTAAAAGGCATTAAAACTTCATTTTTGAAAAATATTTCTTTTACCTAAAAAAATGAATTTGTTCTTATATTATATATAAGAAGCACATAATATGAATGTTAAAATTATGTAGAACGTATATAAAATTCAAAATGTGGTTAATAATATTCATAACCACTTCTTGAATGAATAGTCTGATAGGTCGTGGAATGCTCGAACTCAGTGTTGTGTGTAATGCAAGTTATTGATTTATTTTAAAACAAGCATACTGTGGAAGCATGGAGTGTTATACAATGCATGTCAAAATCAAGAAATAATAATTTTATATTTTCACATGGTGCTTATCTATTCAATAAAGGAACTAAGGATCATGCGAGTATCTAGATAAATAGGAGAAAAATATGCTTAATATTGAACCTTCTAAACATATGTGACATGAAATGAATATAAACCTTTATGTAGAAAATTAATTGGAATCCAGGAATAGTTGTGTATCATTTAAAATTATATAAATATCACTAGAGAAGATATATCACTCTCACACCAAATTAGAGTTTCTCACACAAGGTTTTTCTATTTTATTATCACTAGTAATGGTATAATAGGTTATGTGGAATACCTGGGGAATAACTCTGACTTTCTAAATATTTAATTTTAATGAATTCTTATTTCTAATTCTCCAATGATGATTTTCATGAGATCTGATAATTTTAAAAGAACAGTTGATTGTTATCATATATACTTTTTAATTAATCTTATTCCCTTATGTTAATTTGGTTTTCACATTATCTCACCTCAATCTCATTTTAATTATTATATAATGGTGTAGAGTGGGTACTGAAAGATGAGTGATCGATTCTAATTAATCATTATGGGTATATAATAACAGTTTTATATGGATTTTTAATGCTCTAATAAGCCCAAAATACCAAAGGGGCATGGAGTGGCTCATGGAATTTATTTTGTTATTGAGATTAGTCAAAGGATTGAATTTATTTATGAGGGATTATAATAGAGTAGATTATTTAATGATGCAAGGGATGTCTATTTATTTTTCATATGTTTCACTTATATTTCATCTCTTATATCCATGCATTATTCTATCTCTATCTATCTTTATTATTCTATTATTTTAATATTTCATAGTATTAAACGAGTTTATGTTTGATAATAATGAGTGAGTATTCCCTTACTCATGATAATGACCTCTCATTATCTTACCTAGCTACATTTAAGTCTCTAATAGTTTCATTGATGATTGTAAGGTTAACATTATCTTGTACAACACTGAGTTTCATCTTACCTATCACCAACATGACCTAGGATCTCCTCTTGAAACTATTGATCTATGCCTGATGTTGACCCATGTTGGGGATTTCCTTACCCTATTAGTCTATGTTTCCTCTTTATTATCTAAAGATAAAGCCACATTTTGTACCTAAAAAACAACACACTTTTATCATTTTAAATTTTTTCCTTAAAATTATATTTATATTTATATAATCTCAAAATTCATTCATAAATTTTTATTTCCATAATTAAATTTAATAATGAATATTGATCAACAATTTTTAAATAAATTTTAAAATCAACGAGTTAAATTTATAAAAAAACATATGTATGCATGAAATATAGATATCAAATCCCCCACACATAAAATATTTCTTTTCCTCAATCATGTATTCTCCACATAAATCATAAAGAAAATATATTATATCAATTTTCAAATTCCATGATCAAGAAAATCAAATAATTATCTATATGGAAACAAAATTTTAAGCACCACATAAAATATATCTTTTCATATCCTCAAATCTTGAATTGGTAAGGGGAATTATATATTTTTCTTCCCCTGGAAATGATGACACTTCTTCTAAACTCTATTATAATATTTTAATTCATTATTAGTATGCCTTACACTAATAATTTACCCCACATTGAATTATTTTTTATCATCACTCAAAGTAAAAATATTCTACTGGTATGCTCATAGATCAAGTACATTATAATTATTATAGGCATTTAAGGAATATAAAATATATAACTCATAAATTCAAAGATAAAATTTAATCATGAGGTCTTAAAAATAAATATTAAAAAAATCTAAGTCTTATGGTTGGTGGTTATTGATGTGAAAAATAATAAAAATATCAAAAAATAGGTTTAACTCTAAATAACATTTAGTTTATAATCAATAAACACACTCAATGAGTGAATCCTTATCAAATAAAATCACTCACCACTTCCCCATATCAAATAAAGGTTCCCAAAGTAATGAAAAATTGAATGATACCCACTTGTTTTTTCCACTCATTTTTAAAAATTTTAACTCAGTAAAAATTTCATTGTCCTCACCCAACCCATTTTGATCCTCTCATGTCACTAATTATAATAGTTATAACAAAATCATAGATTGAGTTAAGATTAATTTTGGCCATCCTAAGGCATAACCCATTTTATTCCGATTTATTCAAAATGTTTCCTTCTATTTTCATTATTGTTTCTATTATTCCACTAACAAGGGTAATAGTTAAATGAAATGAATGATATAATATGAAAATTTCCCAATTCCCTCGAGAAAAACCTCAAATATTCTCCATAGTAAAAAAAACACTTCCACTATAATCAACCTATCCCACAAACCTAAATAATTAAATATAATGAAAAAAAACTAAGAGTAGGTTGAGAATTATATAATTGGATTGTAATTTAGGCCTTCCCTACATAGTTATACATGGATTATATGGGATAAAATAAAGATGAAAATTCAATTTATGGTCTCAAGGATAAAAATATCAAATAAAAATGGTTTAATCATTTTAAATGTGACTTTATATAGTCATAAATTTGGTAAGATGCAATTCAAGTGGAATAATATTTACATACCACATGTATCTCTCAAGAGATTTTTAATAATGATAGGAATAATTTGGTCAATAATCCTCATGGTAATGAGAAATATATAAATATAGAAATTGAATAATTTCATGACCACTGATATCAAATTAATCAATATGAATTTCATAAATTTAAATTATTAAAAATGTATGGGAATTTAATCTACATTAACCAACTTACCTCCCAAATTATGATTTCAAAAATTGATTCCCCTATAATTATATGTCATTATTTAATCCTTTATTTTAATCATTAAATATTATAGTTAATGATATCCAAAACATAAATCATGGGGTTACTAATCAATTTTTTATATCACAGATCAAAATAAAAAAATAAAATAAGAATTGAATGTGGAAGATGTTTTTTTAGATAAAACTAAAAAAATAAAAATAATACAGTGATGTGTAAAAGAAATACTAAAATTAGTATCTTACTCTCCTTAGCAACATAATTTTTTCAACATTTTCTTTATTGTTCGTTTCTCTTCACAATCTTACAAAATTAAATCCACAAGTGATATTTAAAAGTCCATATACAAAAAAGGAAATTTTTTTTAGGAATTGAAACTACATAAAATACTAAATTCCTACTATAAATCCTAAAAACTATTTTATAAAATATTAGAAATAAGTAAGAAAAAAACTTAGTTTTATCCCACAAACTAATTATTTTAAGATAATTGTCTCAATCATTCCTCTTTAGATCATGTAATGAGATTATCGAAAAGTGTTACAAGATCTAGATTGAACCATGTATGAATTTGAAGCTCATATTAGTTAGATCATCTATTAATCCTCCTACAAAGATATTTAAAACTTTTTTATGATGAAACAAAGTTACATAAGACTCTAGAGTTGAAGAAGTAATTATACTATTGTCTAGAATTGTTAGAACCCATATTTCGTCTTTTGTATGATTATATTAAATTTTAGAATTTTATCTTATGTTTTGGTATCCATTTACACTACTTCTTCTTTTTATTCTTTATCCAACTTCTCTTAAAAATATTCAAGTACCTATATTAGTTTTTTAATAGTTCTTTTATTCTCTTTATTTTACTACTGATCTTCTTATGTTATGTACTCTATTAATTTATCCTCCATTTCAGCACATGTGATCAGAGTGTCTTCATTAGGTTTAGTTTCAACTTCATCATTATAAAACAGTACTGATTCAAATATTATTTTATAATCCTCCTCGTATTTATCTTTACTTTTTTCTTCAACCTTAGTTTTCTTCTTGGAAACATCGTTTAAGTCATCGAACATATTTTCCATGTTTTACAAAATCTTCAACACTTTTATGAATTCTTATTACATGTTATGGGGGAGCTTATAATATGAACTTATGTGTGGATGTGGAAATAATTCTTGAATTTTTCAATCCCATCAATGGATTTTTACCATCATTCTATTTATATTAATTTATTATGAAAATTTATATATTTCTATTTGTATTAGAATATTGGCCTTCATTTTCTATTTAATATGAATACACAACTGAAGATAGCCAACCATGTAAAAGGAAGACATAAATAATGTTTGAGACAAACTCAAAAAAATAAAAATAAAATAGAGATAAAAAACTTTTTACTAACTATATAATTAATCAATATCCTACTCAAGTCCCCGATAACATTGAAAAAAATAGGTTATTCCACTTACATCATTAATTCATAAGACTTAAAACCTATTTATAAATTTATAATGTATGACACCTAGACATGAAACTAGTAGGTAGTATAATAATTAAAGACCCAAGGTCCATCCCAAAAGGAAAATGGTTATAATAATCTAAATAAATAATTAATAAAAACTAAAATAAGATATAGAGAACAATACTACTAATTGAAAAAGAATAACAAGGACGGGGATGAATATGGAAAAGAAAACACCATAAATGTAATAAGAAATTGTGGATTCTGTTTTAGGAGTAATATGACAAGAATTATTTAATTAAAAATTATAATGTTGATAGGATTGAGTCAAAGAATGTTCGTTTGATTAAACTCTCTTTATCTATAAAACTAATTGATTTTCATGGTTAGGTACATTAGATTTTTAAATAGATAAGATACCCAAAATCATGTTTAAACAGAGTTCATAATCAATATATCGGTTATGGAATATTTTACATACTATCTCATGAAATAAATGATACTCTTAAAAATCATGAAAATGAATATGATTTATTAACTAAAGGAGAGGTTTAATAAAATTTTGAATTCCAAAATTTAACATAAATTATCTTAAAAATATAAATACCTCAAATACTTCAAATTATTTTCATCATAACCAAATAATCACAAATAAACTCTGCTCTCAGTTTAACCATGAGAGGTATAAATAAAAATAAAAGAAACAAATCCTTATAGAAAACTACATTAATTCTTTATTTATTGAAACTGAAGAAGATCTCCCATAATTCGATTACTTTAAGTGAAAAGTTTCTACCTCTATTTATATCCAACAATCTCCCTCTATATCAATTTCTTATTCCATAATATCAAATTAAATTTCTCATAATTATCTCAATATCTCTATTAATTTGAATTATCTAAAAAATACTCAGATATAAGGTCTATAATCCATGTAGAAAATCACTTATATGCTCTAAAATTTAAACTCTTGAATACTTCATGAGGATAAATTTTTCAAATTCCATATTCTATTGGTATACCTTGACCATGGAGTAGTCCAAACACTATGGGCTCTTTCACCATCCATTATACAGTTCAAAAATGCTAAAAATATCATTCTCTATACTATATACTATATTAAACTCACACAACACTTCTCAAAATGGCATGCATGTGAAACTATAGTCATTTCACTACCATGTTTCCAATAAACCCATATTTATTCCTTCATTCCAAAAACCAATATTATGGACACATTATAGAACATATTATTATCCAATTAAACTTTATTTATAGGCCATGAGTACATCCCCCATGGCATAATTCTCAATATTTTCATTCATGAACATAAACTCATTAAATCAAAACATACATATTCACTACAATATAGAACTAATTATTTAGGATTTTTAGTGGCTGTTTCATATTTTAAGGATCTATATCAACCACAATCTCTTCCCTCATGGGGATAGTGGTAGGTGTTTTAGTATCAAGATTTTTTTTTGTATAAGATATACTCACTTGGATGATTAGGGATCATGGTGGTGTCCATTTATAATGAATGTAGTGTGGTATCATCAATATCCACAACATAAAAAATGGTGGTTGTATCTTGTTTGAAAGAAGTGCATAGATAACGAGGTTTATATAACAACGAGGATAATGTAATATCCAAGAAATAATATGTAGGCCATACCCTTGAATGATTTTTTAATGAAAATGAATAGTGGCTGTGCAACCCTCATCCGTTCATCCGACATCAAAATATATATATAATGGATGATCCTTAATATACCATCAGGTGGTGTTAATAGAAATGATGAGAACTTTAGGGACACCCTACCCATATTTACTCCTACCCAATATTTTAAAACACTAATATCTAATCTTGACACTCTTAATCCATTCCTAGCGCTAATATGTAAAAGTTATTTCATTTTACAATTGGTCCACGTGTCCTTCTTACAGATAAATGTTAATGAAAAATTCTCTATCTATAATACAACACATTTTTCCTTTGAAAATTCTTCAATATATATATATATATGTATATTTCACCCAAAATTGAATCTTTATTGTATCTTTGCATAAAGAAATAGAACAAAGCCTATTTGGAAAAAAATTATCAATTAAATTATAAAATTAATGAGATAAATTTATAAAAAATTTATGCATTTAATATATACATATTTAGGAAACCTTAAGAAATATAATATGAATTGTTTTTCACCATTTTCTATCTAAAAATCAATTTGAATTATTTTTTCCACACTATAATGACCTAAACATTTATTAATGAAAATTCCTCTTGATATAATTAAATGTCATATTATTTAAAACAGTTATATAAAACATATGAACTTCCTTGGTTTTATGTTTTTGGATTTTAAAATACCATTATAAATTGTTACCTTTGATAATATAGTTGTTGAATAGTGACCACATGATTTTTATAAATATAGGGCTTTAACAAATCCAATTTACTCAGAAAATGGAAGTGATAACTTCATCCAGTAGAATTTCTCTATACGAAGCCCATTTGTCAGAGCTTAGAAAGGAGGTAGCATGACTAGGATTCAATATTGACCCAGCCCAAGCTGAGCTTCAACACGTTAAGCTTGAATGAAGTCACCTATGAGAGAAGTGGAAGTTAATATATATTACCACCTGAGCAATGTTATCTGAGTCACTCCAAGAGTCGGTCACCATAGAAAACCTTATTCCAAGGTCTTAGGTGGGTGTTATCAAAGGTTTGTGTAACAATAGCCTAACACTATGATTATGTTCATTATTTTTGTATAGAATAAGTAATCTACATTCATTTTATTATTATTACTTTATAAATAGGTTTTAAAGCACAAATAGCATTTTTAGTTAAAATTATATTAACAAATCTATTTGGGTAAATTAATGGATTTTTGAACAAAATAATATTTTAATAAAATATTATTTCTAAATTACTTTTTATTAAATATAAATTATCCTATAATTTTTTTATGAATACAATCAAAATTTTTATTAAGGTTTGAAAATCTATTTTTGTCAAAACCCATGGATTTGCAATAAATGTCAGTTTTTATGTTAAAATTTAAATTCCCATATTTAAAAAATTATTTATATAAAATGAATATCATTTTTTCGATTTAGGATGTCAAAATTATCTAACGGTGATTTTTTCATAATTTTCTAAGACATATAGTTTTTTGGGTAAAAATGAAATACTATTTAAAAACATAACATGTTTTATGAAATTTTAATGACAAAGTAGTGATGTAATAAAATACTATAAATAGTTTGTTTGGAAATATATGTTTTATCTTTAAAATAATATGATTTTATATTTTTTTAATAATTTTATGGTGCTTTAGGAGGCCCTCAAAGACTTATAAAATATTTTAACTTTTTAAAATGATTTCCTTGAGAGTGTTACTCTCCTCCATATAATGAAGCCTAATATTTTAATAAGTTCATCCATTGGACATATAAAATAAATTTTTCACTCCCCTTTGGAAAAAACCATTGGAAAAAATCATGGGATGGTTTGTGGTTTTGATTAGTTTAATATGTGGTGTCCAAAATCTAAATAATAAAGAATTCTCTGTCCTTTCCTACATAAACACACTCAATCTCCCATTCTTCTTCACTACAAACCTTTGGAGCTCACTTAAACTCTTCCCTCCTATCTCTATAATCTTCAAAAGGTTCCCCAAGATCCCAATAATCCTCTCTCAAGCCTCTCCTAAGCCTTTGGGATCACACTTCCTAGTAAGGGATTTCACTCTTCTCATTTCCATTCAAGCTACTCTTTTACATTATTATTCTTAATTTCATTATTTATTTGTTTGGTTATGATCTTCCACAACCCCCATACTGTCCATTTTATGTATATATAATGATATTTTCCATTAAATCTCATCAATACCCCTTTGATCCTTTAATCACAACCATTACTATACTGAAATTCTATAAGGGATCCTCACTTTACTTCCATATTTATCTCTAGCTTTCCTAATATTGTAATGACCTTTAATTTTCAATTAAAAATTTTGGGGTATAATTTTGAACCTCCCCTATACTTACCTACTTATTTTTTTAATTACTAGAGACCCCTTTATATCTCATTAATTCCTCCCATGTACACCCGTTACCATGTCAAAATTTTGTAAGGTATTTATCTCTCCTCATTTAAATTAAAGTAATTCATTTATATTATTCATTTAAATTCCATTAAATATGTTGGGATATTATTTTCCATGACCCCTTATTTTCCATTTCATGCATAGATGATGAGATAACCCTTCCTCTCTCATCAACCCATTTTACAATTTCTATTTTACATCATTATACTGCCAAATTTACACCAAAATTTCCCATGCCAAAATCATCATGTAATTGAATACCATACCCATTTCACTATCAATGGTATTCAACTTTATGCACATGTAATTGTTGATTTAGGACTTACATTTATGTATTCCACATATATTATTTGTGGAATAAATTACGATTTTTGAGGAATATATGTTGTATGATCTATATGGCACACTTATTCATGTAATGAAATGATTAAGAAGGGTGTGCCCAGATAGCGCTCCAATGCATTGGGTGAAGAATAGTATAATGATACGCCATGCTCAATAAGGTTTTAATCAGGATAATTTAAGTGAAATGAGGGTTCACTTAAGATAATTTATATACAATGAGAGTTTACTCATGATTCACGTGCAATGACCCTTGGTTCATGCTAATATAATGTTAAATGTTGTTGTCACATCTCCATGTTAGGATAATTATGCTATATCATGCCTTTATGTTCATGTTTCTCTTATTATCCATTGATATGTCTATTTCATAACATGCATTTTATTCATCATTTTATTCCTTATTTACTCCCTTTCTGGGCTTTATAGATTATCCTTTCTTATAAATGTCCATAGGTTATCCCATACAATGCTAAGTACGAAGGAATGTTGTGGTAATTTAAAAGAAGTTTTCAATAAAGATATTGTATTTTATGTCTTAATTTTCATGCAATGTTACTAATTTCCCAAGACACTAAACCTCTCGATCCTCAAAGTTGCATTAAGGGCATTTTTATGTAATGAATCAGGTTAAAGTGTGTAATAAAAAGCATGGTTTTTTATACATACCATCTTACAATGAACATTAGATTTGGTAGATGGATTTAAAGACATATTTAAATAATGCGAACCTTATAAAAGAGGTATACAAAATACAAAAAAGGATTTTTGGCCACATAATATAATAATAAGGTATAAAATTTATAGATATCCATATATGGGATAAATCAAGAATCCATATAATAGAACATTAATTTTTTTTTCAAGTAAAATAGAAATGAACATTCACTTTGATTAGGAAATACATTAATATATTTTTATAATGAATGATTATGAGATTTTGTTTTATAGGTGGTTTAGTGAAAGTGGAATCATTTTCCTGGTTGTATATGTCAATGATACATTACTAATTGGAAATGAGATACCATTCCTATAAAAAATGAATACATTTTACTACATGAAAATTTTCAGTTATGTAGCCTATATTCTAGGGGTCAATATCATTTTTGATAGATCTAAGAGGCTCATTGTATTGAGTCAAGGTAAATATACTAAACAAATACCATTGATATTTAGTATATAATAATCAAAGAGGGTATTGGTTCTAGTTTCACATTGTATAAATATTTCCAATAAAATGTATCCTCATACACAAGAAGAGATAGGGTGAGAAAGGATGAAAAAAATACATTATGATTCTAAGATAGGTTCGATCATGTATATTATGCTATGTACCATGATATATGTTGCCTAAACCTTGATCATGATATGAGAATATCAATAAAAACTAGGGGAACCACAAGGATAATAGAAAAAAACGTCTAAAAATACTTGAGAAAGTAATCTTGGATGATTTTTTAGTAATGGAAAAAATTAGAAAACTAGTTATCATGGGGATTAAAAATAGTATTTTTAGATCAAGTTGATATATAATTATGTATAGGATAAGTTACTAGGAAATAAAAATATTATTATAGCCCATGGTTTATATATTTATATATATAGACAAAATCTATTTAGAAATGTTTGGTTCCGGATTTCAGAGTTGTACCCATATAATAAAAGTGTAATCATGTTATGATGAAAATATAATAATTATTTTATTTTAGATATCAGAAATGATAGTAGAAAAATGGTATATAATTAGTGATATTATCTCTTGAGGGATTTCCAAAAAAGACATCATGTATTTTTGAGAAGCCAAACTACCACAACATCGTAGGATCTGAAAATATAACCACATTTGAGAAAATTCATGTTAATCATGTGAGGATAACTGGTTAATTTAACTATTTAATCTAGTGGAAGTGAGAGTCTGTTAGAGTTGGTTTCTTAGAACAAACTATTTTTTTCTTATGATTACTAATATAATCAATTATTTTAATATTAATAAATATCACATCACATGATGATTTTTCTTTTGCATAACATTAGTGTGATAACATCTTTAGAGTATTTGTCACATAGAAGGGTCATAACTATTACCCATTATGAGGGAAACATGAAGTTTGATGAATGTATTCTTAACTACATATTATATTGATAGATGACATCCTATAACTAGAAACAGATGATAAAAACAATCATATGTTTGAGGATCATAATACATGGAATCTTATTTTCATGAATTTTTCTCCTATTATATCCAGGAGAAGAGGATATGAGATCTGACACACCCATTATAATTTACATGTTTTATGTGTCATTTTATATTTTATTTTTGGAAATCATTATTATTTATTAGATTTGAAATTATTATTAATGCCTATCATGAGTCATGTACTTTGATGTATTGATAAAAATCCTGATGAAATATTCTCTTGGTAGTGTAGGATATGTTGGATGAATCATAAATGATATAATAGTAATGAATAATTCAATAGAGGATTTATCCCTTTCTAGTTAATAAAAGTTGATATCTCTATCCCTTTTATATAAATGCCACTATATGATTATTTCCATTGAAGTGGCGATCTATTAATGAGTTTATTTCTATTAATTTAATGAAATATATATCAATAATATAGGTAGAGGAACAAACCATTATAACTATGTTGATGAGATATAAAGAAAAATGGATTATATTACATGGTAAGAATTTATAGGAGGTAGTCATATATATGAATCATCACTAACTCTTTATGGTCCATGATGTGTTCCTAGATACCACTATTGTTCTATTAATTAGCCTCACTTCTATTAAGTTGAGGTCCTATAGGGTCACACATAATGTATATTGAAAGGTTCCAATTATTTGGATGAATTAGATAATATGATGTAGTATGCCCCATATATGGGGAAAATTGGAAATTAAAGTGAATGATGATATGTAAAATAATTAAAATAAATTATTCTAGTCTATAATAATGAATGTTGAATTTATTTAGCAAGGTATTCAGGTTTTTTAAAATTATAAATAATTGAGTATGAGAATGTATTTTTTTGACAAACATTTTGCATTCAAGGGTTGTTAAATAATTATGAGTGGAATGGGCCAAGTTAATGGATCATGATTAATCATGTGGCATTTAATAATTTCTCCAGTATTTGGTGAAATATTAATGAAATTCATGACATGTTTACTTAGTTATTCATGTCATTTTGGTCCAGTTTAAGAGTTTTATATTATCTAAGAGATTAAAGGAAATTTTTAAATGTTAAACCTAACTATTTAATATAATTTTGAGACCTGAGTAGAAATATATAATATTTAAATAAATTTGGATTTCTACCCTCATCTATTATCATTTCTCATGTTTCTAGAGATATAAAGATAAAGAATGTATCAATATAAGTTTAGGGATTGATCATGTGATTTTCTAGAAATTATTCCATAATAATAAGTAATTATATTTACCATGATTTTAATCAAGAATCAATGAAATATATTCAAGTATTTGGGGTGCATGAGTGGATGAACTGGATATAATCATATTTATTGTATTTGTGCAATAAAAATACGAAGAAGAGTAAAAATCATTAGGATCATTCCATTCCACCAAGTTATTGTTTTAATTTCCTTTTCATACATAAATTTAATTTCATGAGATCCTTGGAATGAATTAGGCATCACTATAATCGATCAAGTATCCTATGATATTTTAATGTTAAATAGTATAAATTTTCATGTTTTAACACTTTCATAGCATACCCAATTCCTTTAGGTTGGGGTTCTTGAATTGTGTGAGTTATATTAATATTTAAAATAAATAAATAAATTTATAAAAATAATTTATTTATTTTTTTATAAATCACTTTATAAAATTCCAATTCCTGTAATGATATGTGCTGATTTTAATGGTAAAATATATGGTTGTGGTAATTGAATAATACATTAACTGATAAATAATAACAAAATAGGAAAGACAATGTTTTGAGATATGAATGTTTTTGGTGTGGTGTATTATATTTACTTTTTTGTGTGGTAAAATTGGTTGAAGTATATGTTTTGTAATTAATTGGATAAATATTATAGTTAATTAAAAAATGTGGGGAAAAATAATAAAATAATTGTGAATGAAATTTCTAATGAAAAATGAAAGGCATAATTAATGTATAAAAATAGTTATAAAATGTTATAAATTTTATAGTAATTGATATATGAAGATAATAAAAATAGTTAAAAAAATTACTATGCGGTTATTTTCAATTAATGTAGATTTGGTAATAAAATTTGAAGTTTACATCAGACATGATATGTGGTTGTTTTCTTATAGGTTTTTCATGGATAGAATTTATTCCTGGTTAGAGGTGGTATTTGGGGTTGTTTAGTGTTGATCATGTGTCTTTGAGATGATGGTATAAGTGATTCAGAAGATAAACCTATGATTCGATTATGTGTTATATTGTAAAATTAAAATTTTTAATTTTCTTATACACTATCAGTCATTTCATATTACGTAACAGAGTAATATATAAGGACTTAGAAACTAGGTGGACCCCCAAAATCCATAAAGTGGGTGATACAAATGGTTGACACTTCCCCCTCTTCTACTGTTCTATTTAACAATTATATGGTTATGTAGAAGGAGTGGTATTTATATCAGGTGCTAGAAATGTACAAGGAACCCAAATATAATATATGGTTATGTTATTAACGAAATTTTATGTTGTTTTGGTACAGTGATTTGGTATGTGGTTATGGTATGTATATATATGAAGGGATAGAAGAACCATGATATATGTCTTTATGTCTTGAGGCCAACTAGATCAGTGGAGAAACTAGTATCAGATACCTATTTTGATATATTTTCATCATTTACCATATATATATATATTATAATGATTTATAGTGTAAGAATTTGGTGATATGGAAAACTAGATAAATTGGGCTGGAGCATGAGTTGGTGTAAAGGTATATTCATTTAATCTTTAGTATAATTATTCCAAATTATCAAGAGAGTTTCTAGGGAGGAACAGACAAATTATACTTCTTTTCTCAACACATACTTCTATATATTGTTTTTATGAATTCGCTAGATGGTTCTAGTGATCGGTATGTACATTAGTATGTTTTGATGTTTTTTTTGGAATTAGAGTGTTTTTTTCCTTTAGGAGTTGTTGATATGGGAATTATCTTTGTATATGTTACATTTTCTTATTTTATATGTCATGACATTCTTATTTATGTTATCATAATGGGATGTTGGGTTTTATTTTATATTTAGTGTTGGTGTTTATTTATAGTTTTCTTTATTTATTTGGAATAAAGAGTTTAAGGACTCCAATATTACATGTTTAATAAAATTAACTCTAGTCTCCTACCGATACCGTAATATAGGTGGGATTAAAGGGTTACTATCTTCTTTAGTACCAACTCATGAGAGGATTTAGTTGATATTGGTCATTAAAAATTCATATCTAAGATTTTGGTTGAGAATAAGGATGAATTTTTGAGTATGAACTGGTAAGAAACTGCACTAGGTTAATAGGTAAATTATATCATTCAAGATAATAATTTTATGTATGATAGAAAAACCAAAAAGGACATATATAGGGCCCTAATGACATGAAATAAGGTCAATAAGTCTATTAAATATAATAAAGTAAGATTTTATGGAATCAATTTTAGATACCTAGGTGGTATATATTCATTATCATTGATTATTCTTATGAATGGAAATATTTTTTCTAAATGTGGTTTTTAAAAAGAGGTAAGATATTGATTTTCTAAATCTAGGGTTGATTTTCCCTAGATGGATTTATGATTTTTTTTAATATATTTATATTGATTTTATTATTTTTCTATATTTAGTTATATAGTTTAATATAATATAAAACTACTGTAGAATTGAAACTATGAGAACTAATGGATTTCATTTTATCTAACTAATTATTGGACAATAAAATTCTATTCATTTATAAAACTGATATAATAATTTCATGAGAATATCCTAAATGCATGATTACATGTTTACCTTGATTTGTTTTTAATAAATTATGACATTTCATCTGTTATACTGATTTATTGATTTAAAATTTTGATGTATATTGGCTATGATTCACAATATAAGTCTATCAGATAAAGAGAAGTTTAAAATTATGAGTTATTTTTTCTAGATTAAATTAATGTTCTATAAAATGTAAAACATGTTTTATTCCATTCCATAATATATAATTTAAAAATAAGTATATTTAAAAAAATGAGTAATATAATGGTTATGGATAATGTTTTTGAAAAACATGTTTAGGATTACATGATATTTATATATTCTTCTGTGAAACATTGAGAAAGAATAGAAAAATATATGATATGTTAATTGTGATTCTATGAAGTAGGAACTATTGATAATTTCCTAGTATTCATGATAATGTATTTTTTTAATTATTTAATTTTTTAGTATGATTGAATGATAATAAAATATTATAGAAAATGTTTTAGTTCCAAATATTATAACATGAAATATGGAAGTAAAATATGTTTTAAATAGAGGGTTTTCAATACTTGTTGAAAACTTTTTTAATAATATGAAAGGTAATACACTTAGAATTTTAGAATCATGATAAAAAAATATTAATTAGTTTGAATCATTGATAATTCGCATACTTTCTGAGATATTGAATGTGTGGTTGATGCTAAACATGATATTTCGTACATGGTTAATGCGTAAAATCCCCTATATATAAAATGAATCATAAATTAAATATTTTATTTAATGTTTGAATTCAAAAACTATTTTTATAGTTTATAATGATGTACACATGTATTTAGTGTGTTATTTTAATTATTTCCACTTGATTTGTTCAATTATTATAAAGACCCATACCTAAATCATTACATACTCTTAATTTTTTAGAAAATAATTCACTTTCTTTCAATACTAAAATTTTTTTAGGTTTAGTTTTTTTAGATAATTAGATCATCATAATTACATAAAAACCCAAACATTTTAAAGCAGACAATTACACTTAGAATCCATTATTCTCACAATATAAAACCATTAAAAACATTTTTTATTTTTAAAACAAATCTTCATGACTTCTAACATTATTAATTTTTTATTCCTAATCATTATTAAACACTATAATTTTTTTTAAAATAATGGATGAGAAAAAATCTCAGTAAGGGATATAAAATAATTAATTCTAATAGCCCAATGAAAACCATTGATTTCTATAAATTTTTTACAATTTTCATGTTATTATTTTTTTGTATAAAATAAATCTCTTCCACAAGGAGAGATAAATTTTCTCAAAGAAAACCATAAAACCACATAGAATGAATATTCAATACCTTAAATTAATTTCAAGGCATTATATTAATATCCCACATACACTTGTGATAGGAATAATTGGATCCAAGATAAATATACAAGAGAAACCACTTTGGTTAATTCCATAATTATTGTCTTTAAATAAAAGTTAAATTACCCAATTCATTGGATAGATGTATCGGGCTCACATAGCATGATATATAATTATAAATTACCATATAATGAATAATTATTTTTAAGATAACAATTTTTATCATTAAACACCTACAAAACTAATTTTAACCAATAAGTAAAGCACATTCCAATTTCTTATAACAATTCTAAGAAATACATATTCCTTTAAAAAACTATTAAGAATAGAAAATTCCCATAAGAGTGGGAATAATTTATTATTTGAAAAACCATGTCAAATTATATATTATGCTTGATAAAAAATGCACATGAGCCTCAACCCAGTTAGTGAGGTCTCTTTAAGTGCATCCAGGAGACCCAGGTTCAAAACTAGGCAGAGGCATAATTTTGGGTTACTATTATAGTACTGTTTCTGGAATGCATGGGAACTATATATGGTACTGTTTGGTACGATAGAAGTAGAAAATAGTATCCTTGGGCCATCGGTTTGGTCTTGGAGTCCTTAAGGCCTTCGGGACACCCATGCCTTCGAGTTAGTAAGGCCTTCAGGCCACCTCAAGGACATCCGGACTCCTTAAGGCCTTCAGGCCACATGATTAGTGGTGTTTCCCCAGATATAATCTACAAAAATGGAGAATACCCATATAATAATTCTGTGTAGGTGCACTAACCAGAGCAAAACAAATTGATTTGGAAGATTGAGAGGGTATAACAATGCCACCGGGACCTGCCAGTGCTTGCACGGGAAGCTTATCCAGATGCTCATGCGAAGGTGGAGAGCTACCATCATGATACAGATACTGGGGAGGTAAAGTTAATTATAGTTATAGTCTAGTTGAATTTCTTAAGACCTTAGGGTCATGCAATGTCTTCTAAGCCTATGGGCCATGTAATATCTTAGCCTATGGGCCTTGTAGGGTTCCACCTCATCCTTTGAAAGCGGGGTTAAAAAAATAATAAATAAAAATGTAGGACTTCGGGCCATTTAAGTAAAATTGATAACAAATAAAAACTTTGATGTCTAGAAAATTTGATCGAACTATAGAAATAAATAAACATCTTATTTTCACTTTTATAAATTTTTTAAAACAAACCAGATGTAAAATTTTGAAAAATTCATTTTTTGATCATTTTGAATGAAAGTAAAATATAGTAAAAAATGAATCATAAAAAAAATTAAATAGTTAGTAAAATTATTCATGAAAAATTTAAAATAACATTGATATAAAGAAGGAAGAGTTTAAAAAATTTTAAACAATGTTTTAAAATAAAATCATTTACCTTAAGTCCCATTTAGCTTCATATGTTCTCTAACATCTTTTCAACAGACAAACAACTTATGTTTATACCTAAAACCATCATATAATGGTATTATAATAAAAAAGGACTTCTAGGAAATGAATAATTATTCTAGGATGGTATTTGGACAGGTCTTATATGAGATATATGGAACTTTATGTGTAGAGAATAGAGAAGAAGAGGTGCGTTTTATAAGTGAGGGATATGACACAATTGCAATTTTTCAAAAGATTAAAATATATTATTTTTTACTCAATCCAAATTAATTTAACATGACTCATATTGGAAGATGAGGTGATATGGCAAAAATATGACAATCTAAGAGGACATTGACATGTTTTTAGGTCATTTTAACCCTTGTCATTTTAGTCTCAACCCTTTAACTAGAATTTACTCTTATCGTGGCAGATAACTTTTTTACTGATGTTATTATTCATAATGAAAAAGTGTAATAATTACCAAATATAAATATTTTGATTCCAAACAATTATCCTAATTGATCAACTTCAATTTCTATAAGTAGCATAAATTACATTAAAAATAACTCACTAAACACAACAAATAAAAGTTTTCAAGAAAAATTATTTTTTTATTATAAAATTGTTTTTATATAAAACCAAGTGTAATATTGATTATAGTGAAATTTATTGGATGATTTTTAATAAAATTTATGTAGTTTATTTTTTTAACTGATCTTAAATATAATATTACTTTATAAATACATAAAGGGAAATAACTATTTTCTTAGAAATCTATATTTTCTAATATTCACTAGAAATTCAACCTCTTGAGAAAATCCCCAAAATTTAAATCTAACAAATTTTTACTTTTGTATTTAAAAAATTATATATTTTTTAAATTAAAATTCAATTTTTTTGAAATTAATATTTTAAATAAAACTATATAATTCATGTAAACAAATTTATTAAGAATAAAATTATTTCCATTTTTATTTAAAAATTATTTAATATTATTATAATGAATATAAATCTATAAAGTATAATTCGTTAATACTAATAAGAAATTAAATTTATTTCTATTAACCTTATTTGGGCTGTTACATTCTTCTCTATTTGGGAAATTGAGTCCTCACAATTTTATTCATTACCTAAACAAGTGGGGATATTTTTCTTTCATAACATTTTTTAATTCCCATGTCCAATTTTCAAATATATAGATTTTACCAAAAAAACATAACTTAATGAATAACCTTTTTCCATGACACCTTCTCTTTTTGATCAAGATTCTTAACCAATTGTTTCTAAAATAAAATATTCTCTAACAATTATACAACCTTTGGGTTTAAAACATGAGATACATTCAACACATGTTTCTTTAATATTAAAACATGAAATGCATCATGTTACTAAGAAACACTTATATGTAGGGCCACTATGTATGAATCTGATCCAAATTTCTATATAATTTAATAGGGTATAATTAAACATGGATTTAAATTTTATTTTTATGAAAAATGCATAACATGTTTACATAGAGATACTTTAAAGAAAACATGATTTCTAACCTAAAATGAATTATCTTTCCACCGATTATTGAAATAAATCTTTTTCCTTATCTAAGATAATCTAATTTCATGTTTAATCACATTTAATTTCTCAATAATCTCTTCTAGGAACTCTGGTCCCAACAAATTACTTTCCCCTACTTTGTCCCAATAATTTGGTGTTTGACACCACTTTTCATATAATACATAACACAATTTCATCTATATACTAGAATGAAAAATATTATTATAAGAAAACTGAACTAATTAAAGATGTTGATCTTAACTTCCCTAGTAATACATTAAAAAATCTAAAACCATGTCTTCCAAAATCTGAATCATTCACTTTAACTATCCATCACATCGAGGATTAAATATGATCCCAAAATTTAATTCTATACCCAATCAAATCTTAAGAAATTTCAAAAAATAAGAATTAATCCGAGGATCATGATAAAATACATTGGAGACTAGAAAAAATATAGTGTGTTCTGCCTGCACCATTTCTAGGCCATCATTCATTAGATGATTAACTAGAGTATCCCATTACAAACATAACATGGTTAATTATGCATTTTATTTTTTTACTTAACACATCAACTATTTTTTTTGATTTTTCTATATGGTAGTGAATCAAGAAATCAAAATCCTTTATTGATTTAATTGATCTTATATTCCTCATGTTCAACTCTTTCTAAGTGAATATATAATTAAAATTTTTATGATTAGTATATATTTTAAAATTTACACTATATTAATGATGAATCTATATTTTAAGACCAAAAACCATAGTAGCTAATTCTAGATCTTATATAGGATAATTTATCTCATGATTTTTCAATTTACATGAAGTATTCAATTCCCTTCAAATAAGAACCACTATAAATAAAAAATCCACCATTTCTAGAGGAAAAGTACAAAATTGAAGTAAAAAACAATATTCTTTTTAGTTCATGGAATCATTCATCACACTCTTTTATCTAGATGTATTTAATTTTTTTGAGTTAAATTTATTAGATTTTTAGATAACCAGGAAATGTTTTCAGCAAAATTTTGATAGTAACCTTATAATCTAATAAAAATATAAATATCTATGAAATTTTTAGGTATTAGACATTATTTTATAACATTAGTTTTTTAAGAGTCAATATTAATTCCAAAATTAGAAATAATATTCCCAAATAATGAAAAACGTTGTAACCAATATTCAAATTTACTAAATTTTATAAATAACTTTATTTATTTCAAGGTTTACAAAAAAATCCTCAGGTGTATTCCATGATCCTCGTGACTTTTATAATATAGAAAAATGTAAATAATAAAAACAACCAAAAAAATCCATATAGTCCTGGAAAACACTATTAATAAGATCCAATAATATAGTTGGTGAATTAAGAAAGCCAAAGGGTAAAACCAAAACTTATAATGCCCATATATTGTTTGAAAATATATCTTTAGAATATCTTCCTCCACCTTCAACTAATGGTTTTCTGAATTGAGATATATCATTGAAATATACCATGCTCCTTGGTTCTAATAAATCAAATTGTTAATATGATGGATAATATATCTATTCTTAGTAGTGGTGTTATTCAATGATATATAATCAATACAAATCTCCATTGAAGAATATTTATTTTTAACAATTTATACTGAAGAAACCCATAGTGAAATTCTAGGATGAATGAAACCTTTATTAAGTAATTTCTACAATTGTTTTTTCAATTTCATAGTTCTCCATGATCCATTTGATAAGGGGATTTTGAAACTATCATAGCATCAGGTTCTAAGTAAATGGTAAACTCAACCTCACAATCAAAAATAACACAAATAAAATCATCAATAAATATATCCATATATTCATTTATTATTGTGATATCAAAAATTTGAATTGTTTATTTATTTTTAATTGCATGAACTAGGAAACTTTAACTGCTAACTTTTATCAATTTACCAGCTCCATGATAAGTTATCAAAGGTATGAAATCATTGAATATAACATTATTATATTTTCATTCTATCTTTTTATGATAAACTAAAACCCAATCCATAACTATAATAACATAAAAATCTTCTATGGGTAGTTCAACATGATTTATAGAAAAAACTATCCCATTAGTTACAATATGAAGATTATAAAAAATATTTGTTTCTTTAATAATTCTTCAATGAGCTTTCACCAAAAATTATATATTATTTTTATAATTTATATTCCCATTTTAATTTAAAATTTCTCAAAAATGAAGCAATTACTAGATCCAGAGTCAAAAAATGAATTAGAAAAATTTAAATAAATAAGTAAAATAGCTGAAACCACTTTATTAGATGACCCAACATAAAATCTAGTAGTAGAAAATTATTTTTTCACACATCTTTTATTTCTATCCTGATGATTTCCACCCAATGTAATTAACTCCAAACACAAATTATCATAAATTACAAAACTCACTAAAATTAAAACATCTCCCCATTTGTTGACCATATATTACCTGATTCTTATATTAATCATGATTATTTTATTTATAGTCATGATCCATGTGCCCAAACTTACCACAATGGAAAAACATTCTAGATTATGTAAAAATTTATATGAAATGACGTTTAAAACACTTAGAAGATGTTAGGGGATTTTCATCATATTTATTAGTTGAATTCTTCCCAATTTATTTCCACCTTTAATTCTTCTTACTCTTATCATCTCAAGAATCAATGTTTCAACAATCTCCATCTCAACATTCTTATCATAAAGAATAACTATGCCATAAATTCTAAATTTCCTTGTGGATAATTTGATTCCTAAATTTGATTTTAATCTCGATTAAAATATATTAATTTTTTATCAATGTTACAAATATAATTCAGTGCATACCTGGCCTATCTAATAGGGTATTCTTCATATGTGGCTACTGAATCATCCTCTTTGTTCCACAATTACATGAAATTTTTGTCTATTCTGACTCAATTAGACCAAGGTAAATATTTCTCCTGGAAAATATTCTGTAATTTATCTCATTCAATAGATTCATGATCATCTCTATATTTTTTATACTTAACCAATGAACACCATCAATGAACTTCACATTAAAAACATTAAATAACAATGGTTACCTTTTGAAATTTAGAATATCCCATGAAATCAGCTATCTTTTACAAATTATTGATCCATACTTCTTCTAAAACTAGATCTGTGCTTTCAAAAGTGGGTGTTGTTTCATAACATTACTAACTATTGATATATTATTTTATTTTAAATCTGGTTCCTCTCTAACATGGATGTCACAGTCATTTATATAATATATAAACTGATCAATCACTATAACAAACCACTCAATTCCAATTACAATAATTCCTAATAGTTGATTTATACAGATATTTTTCTATTAAAAAATTTATTCTTTAGAATCATTAAATTTTTCACAGGAAAACGTTATAAATAGACATTAATTAAATGAAAATGTAATATTAAAATTCTATAACATTTTACTATAACCATATATTTAGTTCTCTCAAGGGTATTATATTAATATTACTCTAACCTCTAAACTTTCCCAAAAATTCACACTGATGGCAACAAGAAATATCTATCCTTTAAACATTACATATTATTTAGTTCCAAGACTATAAATATATTTCTTGCATACTATAATATCTTTTTGGTTTATAGCATAATATATTTAGATAATAAAAATTACATAACAGAAAAACATATTAAAAATTGGACAATTCTACTTAGTATCCATTTTTCATACAATATAAAACATTTAAACTATTTTTTTTCCTTTAATGACACATCTTCACGAATTTAAAATTCATTTATTATCTATTCTTACTCATCCTTAAACCCTATTAAATGCATCTGAAAACATTGAATGAGAAAAAAATATCAGTAGGGGATATAAAAATAGAAATCTGTTAGCCTAGTGAAAAACAATAAAATCTATGAAATGTTAAAAATTTTCATATTATTCATTTAGTGTATTAACAAAGTAATATCCAAATGGTAAAACAATTTCTAAAAAATTACATAAAAACCCATAATAAGAGAATTCAAACCCTTATAAAGATTTTAGAGAATTTTATACATAACTCATGTGCACTTGTGTTATAAATAATTGGATCCTAGTTAAATATAAAATATAAATACCTATAATACACTCACTCCTAGGATTTGAAGACAAGGAATAATAGTTGTGATGATGGGAAAATGTGGTCAAGATGTATATATGATAAAATATTTATTTTATCACTTTTGTAAAAATAATAAAATAACCCATATAGAAACAATTAAAAGGTTTCCTTTTTAAAACACTATAAAGAAAGTAAAATACATTAAAAAATGTCTTTTAAAAAACTTTGATGAAAAAATTGGAACATTTGTGAACCATATAGAAGATGATGGATATGGAGTATAAAAATGTTAAAAAAAATTAAACAACATTTTAAAAGAAAATACCTATCCTATGTCCCATAAAGATTTATATGTTCTTTAAATCGTTTTAATTGGATAACCTCATCATGTTTATACCTAACAACTTCTTATGATAAGATTATGATACAAAAATGACATCTAAGACATGAGGAAATATTTTATGAAGGTAATTGGATAGGGTTTGGAAGAGTTAAATGGCTCTTTAAGTATGGATAAAATAGGATATGGGGTGTCCTTTTATAAGTTAGAGAGTAGAAACACTTAAAAATTTTCAAAGGATTAAAATATATGAATGTATTAATCAATCAAAATGAATCTAAAATGAGTCATTTTATAATATGATATTATATAAAGTACAAATATAACCAGAAAATAGGATTTAGACAAGTTTTTAGATAATTTTAAACCTCATTGTTATAGTTTTAACCCTTTAAACCCATTTTAACTCTTATCGTAGTAACTGTTTTTTACTGAAGTAACTACTCATAATCACCAAAAAATGAAAATGGCCCCATTACCAAATTTTTAAATGATTATTCAAAATAAAGATCATTTTTAGGAAAATAAATTTCTCTTAATGTTAGAAATTTGTTTTTAAAAAAACCCTCAAAACATGATGAAAAATTATTTCTAAGAAAAACATCTTTATGTATAAAATTTTATTATATAAAAGCAAGTGTAATGTTGATTAAAGAAATTGATCAGATTTGTTCTAAGGAAAAATAATTAATTAAAATTAAAAATTATTCTAAAATATAATGTGACTTTGTAAATACATGAAAAATTACATTTTTCCTAAAATTTAGTATTTTATACTATTCAAAAAATAAAATAAAATATTCCAAAAATTTACCAAAAATTCACTATAAAATATTTTTTATTTATTATTTCATTAATTATATATATTTTTTGAAATTAAAATTATAGAATTTTGAAATTATACTTTTAAATATAACCATTCAAATCATGTAAAAACAATTTAGTAAGAATAAAACTATTTTAATTTTTGATTAAAAAAATACATAAAATTATTTTAATGAATAGAACTCTATAACATAAAATTAATGAATATTAATAGTTAATTAAATTTAATTCCCTGAAACTAGAAGTTCAGAGCTAGTTCATTAATTTATTATATTATAATCAGTATAAGGAATCAAATCCCGAATGAATGATCATTTTAATAGTCTTAAAGAAATAGATACATAAATAGTTCCCTTATTACCTTCGTAAGACATATAACAGTACAAAGGAAAATAATTTACATCCTTGAACTCATTCAAATATTTTATCTTCATAACCTGGAGAAAATTGAAGAAATAAATGGGTGAGCTCAAATTTTTAGTAAGAATATGTAAAGAAAAATCAGTAAGGAATTAATGATATTAAATCAACAAGGAAAAGTAAATAATGAACAAGAATTTCCATTAAAATAACCTAGATAAGGAATAATCAACAAGGAAAGGTAAGAAGACGAAACTCATGAAATTTAATCAATAAAATGAGAATGAAACTTAACAATGGATATTATAACTAATTTAATAATCAAATGGAATATTAATAACTGAATACATAATTACGGAATGAATAAAAATGGATATCTAAAAAAAATCTTCGATACTTTATATTAAGAATCTAAGACTTTAGGGCTTCATGACAGGAATCTAACATTATCAAGGATTCATTCCATGAATCTAATAAATGGGTAATGCCTCAACCAAAAAAATATCAATTTTATCTCATTAAACACATAGAAGTATCTCAGGAATACAGTGTGACCCATCTGTCATATAAAAATTATAATTCACTCCAGATATGTAGAATAACTAATTTAATTAATAAAACTGTCCCTTATCAGGAAATATCTACACTGAATAAATAATACTATTTTATAAATAATTACCTAGTTAAGGATAAGTTACCACAAGGGTTGTTTATGTTGATGAATGGAAATATCATTTAAAGATCACTATTTTTTTTGTGGAAAATAATCATTAAACATTCTAAAGTGTCCCATACCACTTTGAAACATTTGAATCATAATCCCCATAAAGAAATTACATTAAATGAAACTTATAATATCCTGAAAATAAATACATTCATGATATAAAATGTAAAAGGGTAGTATATACACCATATTAAAGTGAATTGGTTCATAACAAAAAATAAGTATCGATATAATGTAAATTAAGATGAAATACCTTACCAATTTGTAATGATTTATTTAAAGACAACAATTTAATAAAAGAAAATATTTTATTTAAAAATAAAATTCTAAACTTTTAAAGTAAGATTCAAAAAATTATGGCACCATAATGGCTAGAAATTCAATTCATTATATATAAATTTAAAACAAACATTCCTTTTTCTTTTTCTATAAAAAGTGAAAATGTAGCATATTTTGAAAAGTGACAAAAAGTTTCCTTTTAAAAAATTGGTAAAAATTCAAAAAGGTGTAAAAATGAATTTATGAAATCATAGGAGAATAGTAAAAACTTCTTTGAAAACATTTTTAGGAAACACTATCCTGGAAGAGAAATATTCCATAGTGAAGACTTTAACAAAAACAATCCCAAATAATGATGTGATTATGAATTAACCTTCAGTTTGTAATTAGTACAATCATATTCCCATGAATAAAATAAAATTATTTTGATATTAAAAAACCATAATTTTCAGATTAATACTCATAAAATTCATTAATGTGTAATAAATACACCAAATATATGAAATAGTTTGTGAACATGGCTTATATCTCATAAAAAATAACAGTGAGACAAAAATCTATTACCCTACACATCCTTTTTAGTTATACATGATTTAAAATCCTATAAAATGGTTTAAACAATTTCATTAATTTATATCAGAACCTTATTCATATTTATTATATCATATATGAAATTATTTTATTATTTTATCACCCGTTTGTTTATAATCAATCATCATTTTCACAATTTCAGGTGTTAATTGCCGCGTTTTTTTGAGTTTGTTTTAAATTGTTACTTGTTGTTAATATTAATTAGATCATGATTTAATCATCTAAATAATGTTAAAAATTATTTAAATATCATATATATATCTATAATATATATATCTATAATAATCCATAATATTTGGATATAATAAATGAAATGAACTATTCATGGAGACATTAGGCCGTACGTACGAATGAATACTACTTCTATTTCTTTATCGTATTTAGAAGAATGAAAGGTAATTTTTTATATTATAATTATAGCATCATATTTATGTCATATATTTCACATATTCTAACTAAAATAATCCTCAATATATTCTATTTATATTGTGAACGAATCAAATTATTTTGAGGAGGCGGTGTTCCACACACAGACAAATGAAGTCATCATATTTAAAAAAATATGGAAAGCATGAAGGTGTGTGTTATATTATAATTACAAAGGCCTAAATAAAAAATAAATAACAAATATATCATATAAAAATATAATTTATACCATAATTATCAACCATGAGAGATTTAAAAGATAAAATGAATGACATCATTTCATGAGGCGGTAGTTCTCCATACACAAAAATTAGTAAGTTCTCTACAAATTATATAGAAGTGTGTGTACGTTTAGGTCAAATATTTAACATAATAAAACATAATTATTTTTAGGAAACTTGTGTTTTTATATAAACATATAATAATAATAAATTAATGAGTGGGAAAATAAATATAATGAAAGTGATCATTGAAGAACGTTAGCTCTTATTTGGGCAACTCCTTTTTGTTTATAATAAAATCATTCCTTGGTTTGATTTCATCCAAAAGTGAGGCTTATAGGATTAAGGGATACATCTCAAAATATTATTTAGTCAATTTTTGGACAATATAAAGGATTTAATTGGTGTGAGTAAGTGAGGGAGAATATTCTCTTTTATAATTGAGGTGTGGGGAATTTTTTGACAATCTCAAAATATTAAACTAATATAAATTAATTTTCAACTAAAAATGACATAAATGTGATTTTTTTAAATTTAATATGAATATGGGTTGAAATAATCTTATAGAATATTTTTTATACATATTTATGTCATATTATTACTCTTATCTATTGGCTTTAACCCTTAGTTAAACCATTTCACTCTTACCGTGACAACTTGTGCTTTTACACCTTAAGGGTTAATATAGTTACTATAAAATTCCAAAATATACATAAATGATTCATGGATTAAATTTTAAACTTTATCCCTATTATTTTTACTAATTTCATATTTTTATTATTTTTATATAATTTAATAAAAGTATTTTTTTTCTAAAATACAATTAGTGAAAATTTTAACACTATGAATTACCTGAATTTTTAAAAATATCATAACAACTAGATAAAATATAACTCATAATTACAAAAAAATAAATAAATTGTGAAATAATTATGAAATATTTTGTATGACAATAATTATAATAAATTATTTTTTTTTGATACTTTAATACAATTTATTAGATATTTTCTTTAATTAAAAAATTACTCCATCATCATCGTGTCGCCATTTAAGGTAATTATATTATCAAAAATAATTATAAATAAATTATCATGTTGCATATAAAAATTTTTTCTTTCAAAAATAAAAGTTATAGTCAAACATATCCCTGGTATTATACCTCATTAAAAATATTTCCTTTGTTAAAAACAAAAGTTCAACAAAATTGATTTTCCTTTGAATATAATATTATAAAGGCTATATTAACTTCCAATAGGCCATAAATGTACTTATAATCGATAAGTTTGTTCTTATGACCCAAAAATACTTATATAATAAAATTATAACAAGTTTTAGGATAATTTTATAATATTATTTTGACCATTAATTACACAATTTACCTGTAATAGTTGTAATAAAAATATTTCTAAATTTACTATTCATATGCCCAAAAATAAAAGAAAAATATTTAAATAATTTGGAACCACTTATTCCCAATATAGAATCCATTTATTAGAATTCATAACATAGAATTTTTAGTAATTAATTTAAAATTAATCCCATTGACGAAATGAGAAAACATGTTTTTAAAGTGAAAATGTTCAAATGATTGAATGGTTTTTATATCCAATATCAATGTAAAATTGATAAAAATTACTTAAATTTGATTAAATGATAAATCATTAATCTAATTATACTTTAAAACCAATCAAAAAAATAATTTATGTAAAGACTTGAAACTATTTTCGCAGAGCCAAGGCCTTATTTTTTTACATTAGAACGTAAAAAAGGATATCATATCCCATTGGAAAGTATAGTTTAGTAGCTTTAGAAAAAATATACATATATAATTTCAACATCACAAATTTAAAGGAAATTCACCATATCAACTTATTATGAACCAAATATAAACTTCTATATTATCCTTGCAAGTCATTCACAATATTCATCATCACCACCTGGGGATAAATAAAATATAAGAAAGGGGTGTGCTCAGATGATCGGTAAGGGTAATTAATACATTGGAAGTTATTATAAACATAAACACTAGGAATGGGGAATAACTGAAAACACATGCCTTTAAAGATTATGCTTGAGCATAATATGGTAGGAATGAAAGATGATTAAATAAGGCTATATAAATGATCATGAGAGAATAAAAAATAACCATTGATATTATACTTGTTGAATAATCACATGGATTATCAATTATTAATACCATAATGAGGGAATGCCTAACATCTAACATATAAAACATATTTTCAAGGCCCCAGGACAAGAAATATGAAAATACTAGTGTAAGTCCTTCGCCAAAACCCAATTATATTTTGTCTAATGAGACCTACTGATGCATCAAGGTTCTATGGAGGATCCAACCATAAATTTATAATTCCAATTAATTCTTTATATGAAATGGGATAAACACAAATAACATAATAATATGAAATAAATTTCCCCAATATATACACATAAACACTAACCATTATGAGTAGTATGGTGAAGTTATCAAGATGACACATCCATAGTCAAACTGATCCAAACCATTTAATAAAATATGGTAGATGATCAAAATAAGATATTAACCTCAATAAGACATAAAATAAATATATTTTTTGAATTAAACAAAAAACACTCTAATAATATCCTCAAGGAATTTTTGAGAGAAATACACTTTTACTTTGAAATGAGTTGTTATTTTGGAAAAATATCTGTATAAAACAGAAATTAACTAATTTAATTTTTAGAAAATTAAATTAGTGGTTTTATAAAAATAAACATAGATTAAATAAAATTATGTTCAGTGCTTGAAAATAGGTAATAATTTGAGAAGTTTCTATGAATCAGGCTTGTTTATGGTTAATAATTCAGAAAGAACTTTCAGAAACATTAACTCCCCATATAATAAAGATTGATTATGATTGATACACATATATGGTATATTCAAAAAAAACTATGAGGAGTATATAATAATAATTAATAATTTATTTAGGATTAAGTGAGACAATGAGTATCCTGAAATTAAATAGAGGTTTGGATAGAAAACCCTTACTTTATGTGCAAATATATTCTTCACTTGTCCTTAATTTCCTGTATCATCAAATTAAAGCCATTAATTAATTAATTTAGAACCTTATGTACATTTATTTGATTCATTATTGTTTTAATAAGTAAATTTATGTTCTTATTGATACATTATATGATTTAATTCAACCATTCCGGAGTGTTTGTGTTCCTTGATTTAATGATCGATCTGCTTGATTATAAATAATGGAGTTCTTGTGGAATGGATGTAATTATCAAGAAATAAAATTGTATATTATTAATGAAAATATAAGAGTGTAAATTGTTATATATATCCTTTGGGTACATGTTATGAGGCAAAATCAATAGATAATACATTTAGTGATAATCATTTAGATTTTTACGACGATTTTTTCTTTGATTATTATGGAATAGTTTGGTTGTATGTATATATGTATATATATATATATATTGGATCTAGAAAATTAATAAGGTTATAGAAAATATATTTTATTTTGTTCCATCCATAAAAATGGTTTCATGACTTTCCATGAAAATGGTAATAGAAATTGAAAACCTTTCATCCTTGAATGCGATAAATTAACACATCTCAGATGGTGTTTTCAATTCTCTTTTTTATAAAAGTAGTAAAATGAGGGATGATGATGAATTATTCCATTAGAATAAAAAAATTATATTATATTTAAGGTACTATATTTATAATAACTTTTGGGATAGGGGATTTTAGGAGATAAAAAGAAAGGAAATGAACTTGAAGGGAAAAAGAGAAGTTGAGAAATCCCTTAAAAAATTCGACAGCCTAACGACATCCCATAAAAATTCATAAAATAAGTTGATGGGAGAAAAAGGGGTATATCATAATTTTTTACATAATATGGATAGTAAGTGTGATATGTTAGGATATATCCCAACATAATCCAATGGAATTTAAAATGTAATAATATAAAAGGAGTGCTTGAAAAGGAGAAGGGTGGCAGATTTCCTTACATTGTAGAGTAACTCCTAAAACATGAACGTTGGAACCTCGGGGGATTTATGAAACCTTAGGAAGAATCATAGGGAGGTAAAACTACTATAACTTAGAGGATGGTTCATTTTTAATGAATTTAATGGAATAAATGATTGGGTATTTATAGTAAAAGTGAGGGAATTGTTTTATTAATTTCTGAGGACACATCAATAGTGGTATATGAAAAACCATGGGCCTGTCTACAGTATTTTTATACGGAATCAGCCACTTGGGACACCTCATATCATATATCAATATACATGAGTTGACCAGACATTTATATTAATTATTACATGATTATGATGTCATTAAACATACTGAAAACTGAAAACTGTATTTTTTAATTTTCATGAAAATAAAATGTATTTTATAAAATTCTCACCAATGTAGAATAACCTAATATAGAAATTTTGAATTCAAAAAAATAAATTTATTTTTTCATAATAATTCTCTATATTTGAAAATTTTAAAATTTATCTACGAAAATACTTATTTATTGAAAATAATAGCACACATAAAATGCAGAGTAAATTTTTTAACACTTAACAAAATTATATTGTCATTTTTATGTAAATAAGAGTGTTTTGAGAAGACTATATCATTATTATTAAAATTAATAAAATTTTATTTTGATATAATAATTTAAATCTCCCAAAAATGTACCATTTTTTATCATAAAAATCAATTTATCAAATTCATCATATTTTTTGAAAAACTAAACTCAAAAAAGAAATGATGGAGGAAAATTTTTATTTAAACTTTTTTAAGTGAGGTTACTATTCTATTGGTTATATTTGTATTCATAAGGGTAGCATTATTATTACAACGGGTCAATTTTCTATTCACCAAAAAAATTATGTTGATCATATCAGATTCTAAATATCATACTAATCAAAACTATAAATGTCTATTTTTGGAAATTAAAATCATAGAAGTGGAAAAAATATGTTTAGCGGATTGGTTTTAAATATCTCATATAACAGAGTGTTTTTTTCTCATGGGATCAATTTTTCATGCAGTTTATTTATTTTTAAAACCTTGGAGTGTTACAATTTAACAATATAAATTATTTTGATGAAAAAGTTGTTTTCAATTTAAAATTAGTATTTTCCATTTTCTCAATAACATTAAATTTATCAGAAAAATAAAAATAATCTAACTAGAGTAATTTTTTATATCAATATTTAAAATAATAAGTTTATTTTTTAAAATAATTTATATGAAAGTGTAAATATTTTTATTTAAAATAGTTTCTACATTAAAAGGCGATAAAAATGATTTTATAAAAATATAATATTAGTTTTGTTCTAATCTTATGCATATAAAATATATTAGATGAGTTTAAAAAACTCTTATTAAATATATAATATATATTTCATTAATATCAATAAAAAATAATAATTAATTTAGTTTATTAGGATAAAATGAATTTATGAGCATAAAAATAGTTCTTTATAAAAACATTTCCTATATATTCAGTTGGTTCTTATATTCATTTCTCATTAATTTTTTACCAATGAATTCAACCATATATTTTTATAAGTTATTTAATTCTATTCCCAACCACTAACATAATAGCTAGTTAATGTCTTATTATATTAAATGATAATATTTTAATAATATATTATTGTTTGGTTAAACTCAGCCTTGCGTGTAATTTAAGAAAACTCATTATTGTGTGCATAAGAGGCATTACATGATATTGTGTAAAGATAAATCTAGAAAAAAATTTAAGAAATGAAAATATTATAAAGTATTTGGGTGTTGTATTCTCCCCTCCTTCAATAAATTTCATCCTCACAATTTAAACTCAGGATAAAAAACTAGCAGTTTGACTTTTCAAAATATATTTGTTGAAATCCCACATCAAAAAGGTTTATTGAGAATTTCAATTTAAAATAAAGAAAGGTAAGTGTGAATGTCACTAGAGATAACACATACATGGGTTCCATTTAGGAAAACATGTTCATGGAAGAGAAACCTAACCATCAAGTTCTGATAGATAGTGATAGAGAACACGGTTAGGATAAAGTTAACAATCCCAAAGCTATAAATATGAGATGATCTAAGGGACCATTTGATTCATCAAAAAACAAGGTACTGGGATAGCATTTTTATGTTCCAGATATTTTTCTTATATTTAAAGAATTAATTTACTTTATAAACTTAGAAAACAAGGAAACATACTTACTTAACAAGTAGAGTTTCATCCTTTAATAAATATACACCAAATAATCATCTTTTTTTCCCAAAGATGAATATTTTAGATGCAAATTTCATGACTGAAGATTTCTAATCAACTTCCAAAGATCACAAAATTCATAAAATTATAACTATATATTCCTCTATTGTTTATACATTAAACAAAACCAAAATGGTAATGATAATATAAGATTAGACCCCAAAAATAATCTGCACAATTCAACACTAAAACCCCAAAGATCAATATAAATCATTTAGAAAAAAACTATCCTTCCTAAAAAATATTACAGATTATGATTGAGACCCAAAAATCTGAAATATTTGATCATATAGTCTTCCAAATAACATCAATCACAATAAATGTCTTATATAAAAAATTTAATTATTTAAATCACATAATCTCAAAGATATGATAGCCATTTCCATAATTTACCTGAATCACCATAAGTACACAATAAAATAATATATTATTCAAAAATATAATCAGATTTTACTTATCAAATAAAATCCCATAGTATTATGTTTAACCTGATTATATAGAGTTTCAAAAATAGTGAATGTATTCTAAAATAAGATTAATTACTTAATAATAAAATAATTTTCCAATAACAAGGTAATACATTTGATAAAAAATTTCCCTAAAATAAAAATATCCTTTATCTATTAGATATTTTAAATAAATAAATTTCTTGCTAACTAGGACGTCATATAGGTTTGTGGTAGGTGCTGCACCCTTTTCGCCCTTCAGTTGTGGGTTTAAACCCCGCGACCTTACAAGAGATAATAGTTTGTCACTTGACATACATGTTTTAATTTTTTAAAAACCATATTAATATAAGTTTTATAATAAATATGATTTAAATCCTTGAAATAAGTTTTATAACTAAATAACATTTTAAATATGTTTTTCAATACAATCATAATACATAAATACTTCATCCATTTATTTCTATATATGCCATTACATTATCTGAATTTTATCATTTAGAAGAGAGAATTTCCTAAATCCAAAAACCATAGTGTGGGAATAAATTATCACATTGGAAAAACCATAAAATCACTTTTATGATGTCTAAATCATGACACATTATTTTCAATATAATACACACCAGGTTTATACTATGTCATTTTTTCATTATCTATTCAAATATCTCATACTAGTTTGTAAAAAAATGTGAATTATCCTTAGGATATCCCCTAGGAGTGTCAAACAGGGTGCATAGTATGGCTCGTTATCATGTTCTAGGTTACAATGAATCAAAACGGACTCACCTTTTCAAAGTTATTACCACTAAGTACATCTGTTCCAGTTTCCCACCCATTTGTAGTATCTATAATAAGATATTTTTCAAGAAAAACCACATAATCTCTATCTAATTTAAACTTTAGGATGTTCCCACATACTTATCCTGAAATTCCATCTTATGGTTATGTTCCCTAATCAATGTTTTCCTAAATCTACTTTCCAATGTTTCTATTAAACTTCCTTTGATACCAACTATAACGACCCAACCCTAAAAGCATGTAGTTTGTGCATTACATTATTACATTGTTGTGATTACAAGAATAAAATCCCAAATGACAAATTAGTTTATTAGTATTGAAGAACTATATACATAACTGGATACCTTAAAACATTCGTAAAACATAAAACATAAAAATGGAAAATAATTTTCATTCTTGAACTCATTCAAAAATTTCATCTTCATAACATGTGGAAAATAGAACAAACGAAAGGGTGAGATCAAATACTCAATAAGGGTAAATAAAGTGGAAGTAATAATGAATTTATGTGATTAAAATTTAATGTATAGGTCAATAACTTATATTATAGGACATTCAAATAAACTAGATAAGGCTTACTAAATATGACCATGTATGAAACTGAAACACATTCAATTTAGTTAATAAAACAATAATAAAACTTAACCATTGATATTATCAATAATTTAATAATAAAATGGAATAAAAATTTATGTATAAATAATGGTGTAATTCATACCGATGGATATCTAAAACATTTCTTCGAGGCATCATGCCAAGAATCTAATAATCTCAGGGCTTCATGAAATGAATCTAATACTGTCAAGGATTCATTCCAAGAATATAATAAATGGGTAAGGCCTTGGAAAAACCCATATATAGATTGTTTCATGAAACCTATTTATGAATTAAGGGGATATAGTGGGACCCACATGTCATATAGAAAATCTAATGCATTCTTCACATGTACAATAATAGATTTAATTAATAAACAATGTGACATATAATAAAATATCCATATTGAATAAATAATATGGTTTTATCAATAATTTCCCATTGGAGTATAAGTAACAACAAGGTTTTTTGATATTGAATAATTGAAATACAATTTAAAGATCATTAAAACATTATTGAGGAAAATAGTCATTAGACATTCCAAATTATCCTATACCACTTTGAAAATTTTTAATCACAATCCCCATAAAGAAAAAACATTAAATGAAACTTATAATATCATGAGAATAAGTATATTAATGATATAACATGTCAAAGGGAAGTATAAACACCATATAAAATTTAATTTGTTCATAATAACAAATAAGTCTTAGTGGAATGTGTTGGGCGGAAGAAAAGCGGGAATGATGGCAAGAGGGGGGTGAATTGCCTTTTAAAAAAATTGATTAACAATTTAAAAATCAAAGTATAAATGCAGCGGAAATAAAGAGGCAAGACACGCAAATTGATAACGGAGTTCGGCCAAAAACCCGGCCTACGTCTCCGCTCCCAAATCAACCGTTGAGAGATTCTACCGCTTGCTTTTCAATGGTTTTAGCAAGAAACCCACTAGGCTTTGAGGTAGCACTAGGACCTATTACAGCTTGCTTTTGATGGTTAAGCAAGAACCCACTTGCTTTCAATGGAATAGCAAGAACCCACTATCCTTTTTAACGGGTGAAGGCTAGCTCACCGAAACACAAGCCTTTTAAAAGGAAAGGCTTGAAGAAACCTCTTCACACCTTAATGGTGGTGTGATAACCCAAAAGAAAGGGGGAAGAGAAAAGGTGTTGGGGTTTGTAGGCACAAACCCAAAATTAAAGCTCAAAAAGATAAAACAATAAAAACCGTATTGTTGAGAAGCCTTGGGCGCCAAAGGTTGAATGGAGTTGAAGACGTGCACTCCCAAGATTCTATGGTGGTGCTCCTTGGATTGGAAATGGATTGGAGAAGTTGTGGTTCCCTTGGAGCAATCCGCCGGAGGTTTGCCAAATGAGGAGAATTGTGTTCGTTGGCTTCACAATGCTTAATTATGGTCCGGCAATTGTTCCGGGGCTTCAAGGTCCTTTATTTATAGAGGGGGAACCCCCATATGGCCGTTGGAGGCCTTTGGAGTCGTTGGAAAGGCTTTCGGAGCCGTTGGGAGGCAAGTGGAGCAGCCTGGTCAAAGCTCCAACGGCTAGTTTGACTGGATCCACCGGCTGGCCGGTACAGTCCCACCGGCTGGCCGGTGTGTGCAAAAAGGCATAGGATTCTTGTCCAGGGGCCACCGGCTGACCGGTACATCTCCACCGGCTGGCCGGTGCCTTGGTAGAGAAGAAGAGTCTTGATCCAGGCTCTACCGGTCGACCGGTGGAGGAGCCACCGGCTGGCCGGTGGCAAGACAGTAGCAAATACTATTTGGGCTGGGTGCCACAGGTCGACCGGTGACAGAGCCACCGGTCGACCGGTGGAACCTGGCAGTGGGCAATCCCTCTTCCAGTTCCACCGGCTGGCCGGTGCTATCACACCGGTTGGCCGGTGGACTGAATTTCAGTCCATTTGATGTCCATTCTTGGGCCAACTTCTTGGCAACCTTGTGCCTTTCAATCAAAAACACTTCAAACAATGTTAGATAAACATGAAAGTGATTGTGATCATGGAAATTAAACCACGAAGGGATACGAGAGGTACAACAATCTCCCCCTATTTTGATGATCACAATCACCGAAACAATCAAAGTAAAATACTGAAATTAAAGACATTCTTAAAGTATAATTTGAAAATAAATCAAAGCATGATAGAGAAGACTCTCCCCCAATCAATCAAGGAATTTCTCCCCCTTTGTGATTATCAAAATAGAATGGGGCATAAAACTTGATTGAGGGAAATTTTGAAAAACAAGAGATGGGATTTGAAAATCAATTGAAATTTTGGAAATTGAAAGATTTGAATCAAAAATTGAATAACAGTTTGAATTGAAAGTTTTGAATCAAAAACCAATTGAATTTTGAAATTTGAAACCAAGAGTTGAAATTGAAAGTTTGAATAAAATTTGAAAATGAAAAGCTTAATCAATCCTAACTCCCCCTAAATAAAAACAATAAATCACCGGGGAAAGGAAACTATTTTTGGCCCGGAGAGACTCGCAAGAAGGGATTTTTCAATCCAAACTTGTCTCATAGCGGGTCTTCTCCTATAGAATTCATCGGAAAAGAAAAAAGACTTGGGTTGGCCGTACCGGGCATTTTTGCAATCACACTCATAAATGAGGTGCCCGGGTTTTTTACAATAATTGCAAAATTTAAAACTAGAGCTCCCCCTTACAAAAACAGTGGGTGCATGGGAGGAGGAAGCTTGGTTGGTATATCCTAGCCCTTGGGTGGTTCTAGATATTCGTTGGGAACCTAAGAGTTTGGACAAATTTTGTTCACCTTGGGTGAACTTGGCTAGGGAATCTTTTAAATCTTTGATGGTTGATTCCATAGAATCAACATTTGGAAAATTTTGGATTTTTCGGGAGAGTTCCTCCTTCTCTTTGAGAAGTTGTTCTTTTTCGGAGGAGAGTTTTTTGAAAGATTTTTTCAAAGAAACAAATTTTGAAGAAAGTTCATGAAAACCTTTTTCTAATTGATCTCTAGCATGTGAGAGTTCTTCATATGACAAATGATTTAATGAATTGGAATTTGAAGAGCAAGAGGAGGAAGAGGAGGAAGAGGAGGAAGATACCTCATGTTTTGCCATTAGGCATTTTTTACCTTGGTCGCTCGAGGAGAAGGAGGAGAATGAAGAAGTGGAGCTATCACTCCATGTTGCCTTTGAAGCCTTCTTCTTCACCTTTTTCTTGGCCCTTTTCTTGTGAAGTGGGCATGCGGGCACGGATTTTTCATCGGGTTATTGCTTTTGAGCGGGTTCTTGCTTTGGAGCCTCGCTAGTACCTTCATAGGTTAGTTCTAAAAACTTCCAAATATCATGAGAAGATGTGCAAGAAGAAATACAATCAAAAACATTATGATCTAACCCACAATGTAGAGCATTCATGGCTTTGCCATCAAGCTCGAAATTTGCAATGTCTACGGGGGTCCATTTAGATTCATCGGGAGTAGAAAGTGAATAACCATGCATGACAATTTTAAAAATAGGATAACTAATGCTTTTAAGAAATGTAGTCATGCGGGTTTTCCAAAAAGAATAATCGGCTCCATCAAAGAATGGAGCACGATCCAAAGAAAAACCTTCGGGGGCGTAAGAGGTTGAAGCGGTAGAAGCCATCAAAAAGGATCTTTAATTTGAAACCGGTTAGGGAATTATTCAAATACGTCCTCTGATACCAATTGTTGGGCGGAAGAAAAGCGGGAATGATGGCAAGAGGGGGGTGAATTGCCTTTTAAAAAAATTGATTAACAATTTAAAAATCAAAGTATAAATGCAGCGGAAATAAAGAGGCAAGACACGCAAATTGATAACGGAGTTCGGCCAAAAACCCGGCCTACGTCTCCGCTCCCAACTCAACCGTTGAGAGATTCTACCGCTTGCTTTTCAATGGTTTTAGGAAGAAACCCACTAGGCTTTGAGGTAGCACTAGGACCTATTACAGCTTGCTTTTGATGGTTAAGCAAGAACCCACTTGCTTTCAATGGAATAGCAAGAACCCACTAGCCTTTTTAACGGGTGAAGGCTAGCTCACCGAAACACAAGCCTTTTAAAAGGAAAGGCTTGAAGAAACCTCTTCACACCTTAATGGTGGTGTGATAACCCAAAAGAAAGGGGGAAGAGAAAAGGTGTTGGGGTTTGTAGGCACAAACCCAAAATTAAAGCTCAAAAAGATAAAACAATAAAAACCGTATTGTTGAGAAGCCTTGGGCGCCAAAGGTTGAATGGAGTTGAAGACGTGCACTCCCAAGCTTCTATGGTGGTGCTCCTTGGATTGGAAATGGATTGGAGCAGTTGTGGTTCCCTTGGAGCAATCCGCCGGAGGTTTGCCAAATGAGGAGAATTGTGTTCGTTGGCTTCACAATGCTTAATTATGGTCCGGCAATTGTTCCGGGGCTTCAAGGTCCTTTATTTATAGAGGGGGAACCCCCATATGGCCGTTGGAGGCCTTTGGAGCCGTTGGAAAGGCTTTCGGAGCCGTTGGGAGGCAAGTGGAGCAGCCTGGTCAAAGCTCCAACGACTAGTTTGACTGGATCCACCGGCTGGCCGGTACAGTCCCACCGGCTGGCCGGTGTGTGCAAAAAGGCATAGGATTCTTGTCCAGGGGCCACCGGCTGACCGGTACATCTCCACCGGCTGGCCGGTGCCTTGGTAGAGAAGAAGAGTCTTGATCCAGGCTCTACCGGTCGACCGGTGGAGGACCCACCGGCTGGCCGGTGGCAAGACAGTAGCAAATACTATTTGGGCTGGGTGCCAAAGGTCGACCGGTGACAGAGCCACCGGTCGACCGGTGGAACCTGGCAGTGGGCAATCCCTCTGCCAGTTCCACCGGCTGGCCGGTGCTATCACACCGGTTGGCCGGTGGAATGAATTTCAGTCCATTTGATGTCCATTCTTGGGCCAACTTCTTGGCAACCTTGTGGCTTTCAATCAAAAACACTTCAAACAATGTTAGATAAACATGAAAGTGATTGTGATCATGAAAATTAAACCACGAGGGGATACGAGAGGTACAACAGAATGTAAATTAAGAAGAAATCCCTCACCACTTTCTAATCATTTATTTAAAAGGGATCATTTTCATAAAATAAAATATTAATTTGAAAAGATCATTGTAAACTTTTAAAGGAAGCTTAATAATATTATTTCATCATGATGGTGGTGAATTATATTCATTCTCTATAAATTAAAAAAACATTCCTTTTAATTTTTTTAAAGAAAAGTCATAAAGTACATTGTTTTAGAAAAAAATATAAAGATTACTTTTAAAATATTTGTAAAAATTCTTAATGGGGTAAAAATGAATTTAATAAATCGTTATAGAATAATAAAAAGTTTTTTTTATTTTTTTATGAAACACTATCATAGAATAGAAATATTCTCGAGTGGAGAGTTAAACAAAAACAATCCTGAATAACAATGAGATTGTGAATTAACCTTTACCAATTTATAATTAGTATAATAATATTACCATGAAAAAAATATTTTGATATGAAAATAACATAATACATAGAATAAAACTCATAAAATACATAAATGAGAAATAAATAAACCACATATTAGAAATAGTTGGTGAACATGGCTTGTATCTGATGGAAAATAAAAGTGATTCACAAATCACTTAACATACACTTATTTTTTATTTTTACATTATTTTAATTGCTTTATAATGGTTTAAATAATGTTATTAATTTATATTATAACCTTATTCATATTTATGATATCATATATGATCTTTTTATATTATTTTATCACCCGTTTGTTTATAATCCTTCATCATTTTCACTATTTTGAGTTTTAATTTACTTGTTTCTCAAGTATGTTTTGACTTTTTACTTGTTCATATTAATTAGATAATTATCATATGTAGAATAAAAAATAAGATATAAATATCATATATATCCATTATATATGTATTTATAATAATCCATAATATTTGGAGATAAGAAATGAAATGCACCGGTCATGGAGACGGTAGACCATACATACACATGAAAAATACATTCATTTATTTATCATATTTAAATGAATAAAAAGTAATAAATGTATATTATAATTCTTTTATCATATATATTTCATATATTTAACAATAATTTATTAAAATAATCCTTAATACATTCCATGTATATGTGAGTGAATCACATTCTTTTGAGGAGATGATAGTCAATACATACACAAATTAAGTTATCGTATTTAAACCAAATGGAAATAATAAAGGTGTGTGTTATATAATAATTAAAAAAGAATAAATAAATTATATATTCAATATATAATATATAAAATATAGTTTCTACCATAATTCGAAACCATGAGTGGTTGTAAATGAAAAATAAATAACATTGTTTTGTGAGGCGGTAATTCTCCGTACACAAAAATGGTATGTTTGTTTCCCATTAAATGGAAGTGTGTATAAGTTTAGTTTGAAAATATAATTTAAAAATATCATTATATTGATAAAACTGGTGTTATTATAAAATAATTTAATAATAATCAATTGTTGAGTGGGGAAATAAATAATACTAAAGTGACCGTTGATGAGAATTACCTCTTATTTGGGTAACTCCTTTTGTTTTATAAAAAAATTCTTCTTTTGGTTTATTCCCAAATTGAGGCTTCTTGTATTATTGGATAGATCTTAGGATATTATTTTGGTAGGTTTGGGATGATATAAAATACTTATAGAGGTGTGAGGAAGTGAGGGAGGAGGTGACCTTTTATAATTGAGTTGAGGGAAACTTTTAGAAAATCACAAAATAATAAATTAATATAAATTAATTTTCAATTTAAAATGACTCAAAAGTGATTTATTTAGAATATAATACTATTATGGGTATGAATAAGATCACCCAATAAATTTTTATACATGTTTAGGTCACATTATTACCCTTATTTTTTGGATTTACCTATCAGTTAAGCCCTTTAACTCTCACCATGACAACTTTGATTTTTACACTTTAAGGGTTAATATAGTTATTCAAAAATTAAAAAATAATCATAAATGAGTAATGGATGAAATTTTAAACTTTATCCCAATTATTTGGCCTAATATTTTTTTATGAATTTTATATCATTTAATAAAATAATATTTATTTTAAAATATCCTTAGTGTCAATTCTAGCACTAAAATATCATAAAAATACGATAAATCTAAATTATGCTTAGAAAAAATTAATAAAATTTAAAATACATATTAAAAATTTGTGTATTAAATTAATTATATAAAATTAAATTTATTTCAATATTTTTATTATAATTTATTTGATATTTTCTTTTAATTATACAATTACTACATCATCATCGTGTTACTATTTGAGGTAATTATATTAAAAATAAAAATTATACATAAATTATAATGATGTATACAAACATTTTTATATTTCCAAATACTTTTTATAGTGGAAAAAATACCTTATATTACGCAGAATAAAAATATATCTTTTGTTAAAAAAAAGTCGGGAAAAATTGACTTTCCATTGAATATAATATTATAAAGGTTATATTCACATCCATAAGGACATAAATGGTCTCATAACTAATCGTTTAATTCTTGGGGATATAAAAAGCACATCCAATAAAATTAGGATTAGTGTTAGGGTGATTTTATAATATTATTTTCATACTTAATTACCTGACTTACCCTTTACTATGGTAATAATTTTTTTACTAAATTTACTATTTATATTCCTAAAAATAGAAGAAATATATTTAAATAATTTAAAACCAATGGTTCCAAATATAGAACCAATTTTAAAAAATTCATAACATTGAATTTTCCAAAATAAATTTAAAGTTAATCCAGTTGATGAAATGAGAAACCATGTTTTAAAAGTGAAAATGTTCAAAAGAGGTAAAGGTTTTTATATCCAATTTCATTTTAAAATTCATTCCAATGAACTAAATTATATTTAATGATAAAAAACATTCTACTTATAATTTAAAATGAAAAAAATATAATTTAGCACTACAAATTATTTCGATGTAAAAATTTGTTTCCAATTAAAATTTAGCATTTCTAACTATTCATCAAAACATGAAATTTATCATTAAAATACCAATAATTCAGAAAAATTAATTTTTTATATCCCTATTTAAAGTGATAATTTTATTTATTCAAGTAAATTAAAAAAGTGTCAAAATAAGATTTAAAATTGTTTTTCCATTAAAAAGTGGAAAAATGTTTTTATAAAAATATTGGTTTTTATGTGTAATATTGGGTTTGTTTTTATAATATTCCTATCAAATTAGTTGGATGATATCAAAATTATTTGATTGAATATTAAAAATATAAATTTCATAAGTATCATTCACTAATATAATTAATTTAATTTATTCGGATAAATTTACTTTCTTAGCATAAAAATAGTTCTTTATAAAAACACTTCACATATATTCAATTGGTTCCTATATTTATTTTTAATTAATTTATAATTAAAAAATTCAACCATATATTTTTTCAAGTTAGTTAATACTATTTATAACCTAGAAGTTAATAATTGGTTTATATCTTTTTTATAATAAATAATAATATTTTAATAATATGTTACTATTCAGTAAAACACATGATTACATGTAATGAAAGACAACTCATTGTTGTGTATAACATAAGCTTAACATGGTGTTTCATATAAATAAATATAGAAAAAAATTTCATAAATTTATTTTAATATCTTGATGTGTTAAATTCAATTTATTTACTATTAACATTATCTAGGTTTTTACAAATACGACATGTTTTTTTAAAATCACTTTCCCTAATTAAAAAATGAAAGAGTATTGGTTTTAATGAAATTTTTCTTTAATTTTTAAAATAATCTTATAATATGGTTTTATGTGGGTTTAATGGGAGTTTTTAAGAAGGGTTTTATTGATAAATTACTTTAAAAATTTATTATGAGTTTTCTTTGAAATGATAATTGTGAATGATAAGTTTTAATATTTTTTGGTTTAGTTGAATTTAAAATCGTTGATTATTATGTTTTTTAAGTAAATTTATATTTTTCGATTAATGTTTTAAGTTAGAGTTACATTCAATTAAATGTTTTATACAAATGAAATTTACATGTTTAAACATTATGATGGAATCCTAAAAATTAAACAAAGTGAATTATTATTAAAATGGAAGGATTATTGATGAAATATTTTTATGATCAAATTTATTGTGCTTATCTTATGGTGGGCATGGTTGGGGTAAAAGTAATAGATTTTCTTAATTTTTTTCCTTCGGTAAATGGTATGTTGGATAGTCATGTAAAAATAATAATGTGGTTTTATTATAAAGTAGAGGTTGGAAATGATTTTAATTTATCAAGATATTGGTTATTTTTCACTATAGTTGAGCAAGTATGGTAGAAAAGTAGTATATTTGAGGCATAGAAGATTATTATCAACTAGAGGCTTTGTTTTTAATATATATATGATGTGTCATTTTATTTTTTGAATTATGTCTTTTCATTTTAACTTTTTTTAGAATAAATCTATATGTATCAAATTTAGAATTATAGGAATGATATATATAAGGAAGATATAGTGAAAACAATATTGAAACTCTCATTTCATGATTTATTTCCTAATTCCAAAGACACTTAATCAATTAAGATATTTAAGCATGGATTTTTTGTATATTTGATATTTGATTATATGTGGATGCCTTTTGATTAAATTATTAGATGGTGGAGTGGGATAGTGTTGAGTCCTTTTAGGAAGGTTTAATTAAGTTATAAGGACCTCATATTGTTTTCTAAATGTTTTTTTGAGAGAGTTGAAGGGGATGTTCAAGTTATGGGTCTTGTGGTAGGAAAAAGTATATAATAATGAAATTCTTTATTGTTAAAACATAACATTGATCTTTAGGCCTACGTATCTTGAGATTTATCATGAAGGGTGAATTTATTTTTTTATTTTTTAGGACAATAGTAGTACAAGTAAATCATAATACCTAGTTATTGTTGACTATAAGTGGGTATTTAGTTTTACTAGTGGTGTAGTGGGAACCCAACAGATGGTTAATTATGTTATATTAGTTTTGTTCGTAAGGATTAAATTATTATATAAGTAGGTACAATTATTCCTTTCATAAGAAAAATATTAATTGATCTTTGAAATTTTAATTTGAATTTCTAATGTATAATATGTATTGAATTTGTTTCTCCAAAAATTGTTCAGAAATTCAATTTTAGTTTATTTTTTCAAAGATTCATTTACATGAGTTACAATTAAAATTAAATAAATTTTCATGATTCAATAAATCTTATAATTTTTTTGTAAATGAATTAAAATTATTTGTGATTTTAATAGCATGTTTGGTTTGGGGTAAAAATATTAAACATTATTTTTATAATTTTTAAATATGGATTGTTACTATGAAATAATTAAATTTTATAAATGGGTTGAGTTATTTGTTAGATTGATTTATTTGTACCTTTTATTATCTTAAATTTTTAAGCCTTTTATATGGAGATATTTCACTTTGAAATGTATCCCTCATTGTAGTTATATTTTCAAGACATCTCTTATTAAGAAAGGGATAGTTTATGGTTTGGTATATTCGTTTTGGGTGTGGTGAATATTATATATTGTTATTATATTTAATTATGGTATATAATTAAGGAAATGGGTGAATAAATAAAGACTTTTGGTTATAATTTTAGAGTTATTTCATGTGAAAACTTAAAATTTTATCTGAAAACATTTTACTTGAGGTGTATGTGTTGGACTTATCAATAATATCAGTTCTATTTGAGTGGTATCTATATTATAGGTTATGTTTTATAAAATAAATTGATTTGATTTATTTTTAATCTTGAGAATGAGAATTATTTGAGAGGTATCTAATATATAGGCTCATATTTTCATGGATCTCTACATACTAATTTTGATATTTTTGAGAAGGAAGGTCTTGAAATGTAGAGAAATTATGGGAGAAGACCCGAGTTATTGATTTTAGGGTGAAAACACATCATTATTTTATCCTCACCATACTATTTTTTTATCTAATATGCTTTTTTGTATTCATCCTCATATTTTACTATTCATTATTTGAGTGGAGTTGAGGATTATCATTTTTAGATATGATTACACTGTGGTTTTATAGACAAGATTTGAATATTAATAATACAGATTTTATATTTTATGGTTCAGAGATTTTTTTATGAAATTCCTTTATTCAAAAAGGAGGAAAAATGCTATTATTTTTATCATGATGCATTAAATTTTTGATTTTTTGAGTACTACATCAGGGTTTTATGATTAGCATGAATGAAAATTGACAGAAAAATGATCATGTTTATAGATTATGTCATTGTATTTATAAACACTATGATTAATGAATGAAAATAACTTTTAAGGTTTTTTGGATTTTAGTTAAGATTTTATATGTATTTATTATTATTGTTTACCAACTAAATACATGATGTGGAATAGGTCACCACATTGTTGTTTGACCACCAATATTTAATTAAAAATATCATGCACTTATCTTTATTATTTTTTCTCTAACTCTTGAAATCCTTGATAGTAGAGTGGTCTCATGTGAGTTTTTAGAGAATATTGAGTTTTTATCTTCATGAGATATAAAACATATAATCTAAGGTAAACTTTTAACCCTTTTATATTCTTATAATGATTATTTTATCTCAAGAGTTGATGATAATATGCATTATATTGTTATCCAAAAACATTGATATGATGATGATGGGTTTTAGGTTAATTAGTGGTTTCTTATGAGAACATGGAAGCTTATTCTCTTAAATATTATCCATTGGTTGTGTAATGATAGAAGATTCATTCATGATAAGTGATTTTGATTCTGTCATTTTATTTACTATTCTAAATGGTTACATATCATGATTTTGTATTCTCTATATAAATTTATGAGATTAAAGTAATAATATAAAATGAAATAAAATTAAGTGAGAATATAATGTTGATGTTATATATGTGATATATATGTATTGTTAACTATTTCTATCAATGCTATAATATATTTATTATTGGTAGTACATTGATATTGATATGATTTTATTATCAATTTTATTATACTCTAAAATATCAAAAAATATAATTGTAAATCAATTTTAGGTATAAATGACTTGATGTGAATCTGATCATGGAATGGAAATTGTTATGTAGAAATTTATAATCATGATAATAGGTTTGTTGTGAATTATTTTTTATTATATGTTCGTAAATGTAATGAATATTTAATGACCAAATATTATTTATGCATATAGTAAAAAGTGATCTGATAAGAAGCTAATTCATCTAATGAAAAGACACATGGAAATTGATAAAGTATGTGGTGGTATTTAATGTACAATATGTAAATTTATAATGAATTGTGAAATGGAAATGTTTATTTTATAAGCTATAAATTATTTTCTTTGTTTTTTGTTTCAATTAGATTGTGTGGTTAATTGTTTGAGGCATGTTTCTTAGAAGAAATTAGATATATATATTTTTTAATTATAAAAAATAAGGAAAATTATGAAATAATTGTTGAAGGGATCTGTGATAAAAAAAGGTAAAAAATAATTAATATATTAAAGAAAATGTTTAAATGTGATAATGAATTTTATAGTAATTTTTTAATATTATAAGTAGAGGAATTCAAAAAAAAAAATTATGTAATGTTTATTATAGATTGATGTAGATTTTTTTATTGAAATGTAAAATTTATGTAAGATATGGTGTCATATTATTTTCATTTAGAGATGTTGGGTGTCGATTTGATGTGTGGTTAGAGGTGGAAATAGTATTTATAAGGTGGTGAACATATGATTATAGGACAATGCTCTTTAGGGTTAATAATATGAACATAGGTTGGGATTATGTGTTATATTATACCATTATAATTATTTTTTACTTAGACACCACCATCTAATTAAGATAATCAATCCAATGCACATATAATGTTTTGGTTATATAGTGAACCCATTAAACTAAGGATTTGGGTGATATGGATATATGACTTTTCACCTTTCAATATTTATTTTGTCTATAGTGTGGTCATTTGGAAATGATTACCATTGTATTATGTGGTGGATATGGTTGTGTAATAGGGATGTGGTAGGTAGATATTGTATATATATTTGTTATGTAGTTTTGGTTTTGGATGTTGTGTAATGACCACTATATTCTAAATTATCACACTTATTTATTTCTATTTCATTAATTGAGAATATAGTATTAAATTAAGTTTGAGGAAGAAGTAAGGCCAGAAGAAGAAAATGGTATGGAAAGGAATAAGGGTGTTAGTGCTATAATAGAACTGGGTAACTGATTGGGGGGATACTAAGAACTCAATGGTGGTGGTGTTGTGATAGATGATGTTATCAAAATCATTGGGTAACTAGTGGTCATGTATTGGGTTTTAGTTAAAAAATTCATTTTTTAGAGAAGGTTGAAATTTATATTTTAAACCATATAATTAATTATATTAAACCCTTTTTTTAGAATTTCCAATTTCATTTTGTATTATTTGTTCATCCAGAAGCTCATTCTTCACCTAGTTTTCTAATCCAAATGATCTAAGCATCAATTTTTTGTTCAAGGTTTATTATAATATATTGTAATATATAGTAAATGGAAAATAAAATGTAGGGTTTATCTCCCTTTCTAGTATTTTATTTTACGTTAAAAGTTGGAAATAAATCTATAATCCCTCTTATGTTTTTTGAAATCATCAATTTATCTATATATTTATTTAATCAAGCTATTTTGGAAGATAGGCCTTACTCAATATAAGGTAACACCATTTTTTCCACTTAGTATCTAATAAATTCCTTATCAACAATTTTAATATTTATATTCGCATACTTTAGGTTTTTAAATTCCTCAATTGGTGGAATATTTTCTCCACTAATATTAGAAATAAAGTACAACATAAAATTTGTAGGTTATCCCCTCACCGCCCTTACACTATTATGATATATAGGTAAGTAAAAACATATGGAAGAGTGATAATAATCCCAAAACCATTTCCATATTAATGATAAATAATTTTACATAAAATAAACTAAAATAAGGTTATATTTTGAGTACATAATGTCTTAGGCTTAAGTTAATACTCATTTAATTACATGGTTTAAGTACATTATTTTTGTAGGTCATCTATAATTAATTAACATGAAACCATGGAATTTTTTAGGTGAAACTATTATATTATTGTTACTTCTATGAGATTACAAGTATATTGATCAATATTTCCATTTCATATATAGATATGAATAAAAATTTGGTATAGTTAAATGTTCAATGTGATTATTATTCTACTTTTAATTATAGATCATTAATGATAAAAATGTCTATGTTTGGGTATTGTGAGTGCCCACTGGCATAAATACAGAAATATATCATTATACATACATATAGTTTCACTATAGGGTGAGTGTCACAATACCCTAACATTGTTGTGAGATGAATAAGTCAATTATCTAGATTTCTTTATAAAATATATTTATACATGTGATGAGTATTGCCATGTGAAAACATCATTTATGATTCATGGTTACTTTTTCTTGATATACATATATTCCTTAGTGTCTAGAATAGATATTAATAGAAAATCACTAATTTATTAGTTTTTTGGAAGGGTATTCAAGAAAGGATAAATGTATGTATGGGTTAGTTAATAGGTGGGCCATTAAGTACCTAAATACTGATTAATCATGAATATAATATTATTAAAATTTATCTTATTATTATAAACTATTCATTGATATATATCTCCAATATTTCATACTTCATGTGTTTATGACACACACCATATTTTATAATAGTTTGTAAGGGTTAGGTGGTGACCACCCATTGGGTATGATTTACTCACACCCAACACATGTCTCTAGGATTATTATAAACATTTTTATATGATACAAGATAGTGTAAATTATTTGTGTAGTGTGGTTGGTAGGATATAAATTTTTAGAGTTTAGTGGACCTTTTTTTTGGAAATTTTGTGGGTATCCTTGGAATTTAAATCATGTTTTTACTTTGTAATTATATTGGAGTTATCCCTAACATTGAACTTATTTTGATCATTTTGTCACATGTTTAATTCACCTTATTTCTATATATAAATTCTATATCTATTTTCACTTGATTAATACTATTTATGGGTAATTTGGACTACTTTCTCATATATTTTTATGTACTTATATATATTCCTATATATACTTTGGTTTAGGTATAATAGGTATCTTTGGAAAATAGGCATCCTTAATAGATCGGTTCATATTTTTCTCTTATCCACATTTTGTAAACATCATGATGAATTTGTAAAAGAAACTTATAATAACTATGTTTAGTTTCCAAATATAGAAACAAATTCCCACATGGTAATTTATATGATCCACCAATATTTACACCAACTTCTTATGATTGGGAGGTGTACCTGAGGTGTTGGGGTAACCCAATTTAGGTTGAGTTCTAGTATTTTGGACAGGTTCATGACATTGGTATATGGTTATGATGATGGGATATGGGAAGGTATTAAAGTTATAGGAAAATACAATTAGGACATAAGGGATACTAGATTAGTGGAAAAAATGAGGTAGGGTTCTTTATTTTATACATTTTAATGATTTACTAGATATGTAAATTGTATGAAAAATTAGAGTGCGAGCCTCTAGTAAGATGAGTTAGCATGTTATATTCAAATATATATGAGTTTGTTTCACAATAAATTCCATAATAGTTTAGTATTATTAATTTATATTATCATGAGTGTTTTTATAGAGGAACCTAATTTTTATATATTCAAGGTCACTCATACTTATATGTACTTTTTTTGCTGAATTTCCAGACAATATTGGTGATTGGTCAAGAACATACTGGCATGCTATTTTTCTCGAACTGAAAAGTTTTATTAAATTATGAGTTATTTATTATTTTATTTTCATTATTGATGTTATTTTTGATTGTTTTATATAATTTTACATTCATATTTATGTTATCATATAATGATATTAGGTTTTATTTCATATGAGGTGTTGGTGTTAATTTGATGTTTTATTTCTTTCTCCAAATTAATATGTGACACAAATGATGTCATTTGTAAGTATTTTTCATGTTATTTTTTCATTTTACTATAATAACTTTTGTCTAGGTATTTTCTATAAAATTTATAAAAATTGGAAATACAAGGGCTGCTAAACAATAGGTGCATGATTAGTGAAAACCATGCGCAAAATAAATATTTTTTAATAGATTATTTTCCACGGTTGGAACATGGTGTATTAAACCATGGGGTTTAACTATGAATGTTCCTAGGAAAATATATCATGACATTCATTATTGGTTCATGGTTTGGAAAACCACGATGCTAAACCACACAACCTACCCAAAAATAAAAAATGATGAAATTAACTCTTTGAATTCCAATCTAATTTAATCTATAACTCTTATATTCTCAACCCACTCAACTTCCATACCCCCTTGCACATGAAACACCATCCTCTCTTATATAATTGTATTTAAGTGGTGTTCTTGAAGTTTCTTCATGTTAAACACGAAATTAAATTCTCCCCTATCTTTTCTTGAGTTCATCCTTCATTCTTTGATGGGTTTCACTTATCAACCAAGACAAGGTGGAATAGTATTTATACTAGCTAGTTTATATGGATCTATTTTTAGTGTTTATGGATTGTTTTTTCCTCTTTATTACCCCTATAGACATCCTTGATGGATTTCCATCGTAGGTGGAAGGTTTACGTGGGTTAAAGTTAGGTGGTTCCATATGATTTCTTTTTTTATATTGACCATTGATTATTAATTATTTTAAATTGGATTCTAAAATCTAATGATATAATTATATATATATATATATATTAAATGGACTAATAGATACTTTTTGTTGAAAGTTACTATTTTATGATCTTGTAGTAAAAATATGTCTATTTTGAATAAAAGGTTTAGTTTTTAATGAAATGATTTATAAAAAGGAACAATTAACAGATAATGATTCATTTAACAAAACTCATGGGAACCCTAGGTACTTGGGTTGTGAACATAATAGGCACATGTTCCTTTAAAATAAGTTATTATAGTGATGTAAATGTGATCCTATCATTGTCCAATACTTATACTAGAAATATTCTATTTATTAATGGAAACGAACCTAGTTAGAAAAATAATTATCTAGGTTCCATAGTCTTGGTTATCATAGGGTTTCACCTCATGATATTATTTATAAATATCCCTTTTAATGCTACTTATTACATTGATTATTGACTTCAGTAGAATTTTTATTTTAAATTGTTTTTATTTAAAAAGTATCATGGTTACTTTAATTTATTATTTAAAAATATAATGTTTTATTTATATTATATATATTTTGTATGGGGAACTTGGTGGGATCTTACTAGGATCCTTTCTCACATGTGGTAGACACTCAGGGGTGTATCAAACCGTGTTTTTCTGATGCAAGAAAGGGAAAGGAACCGTTTGGGGGTTGTTGCTTGTCATGCAATATTTATCTAGAAATATAGTGGTTACATGGTAGTGGTTTAATATCATATATCATGTGGATATAGTTATAATCTATTTTATTATTTTGGTATAGTTTATACACCATTTTCAAGTATCTTTTATTTCCATCTCAACATACCATCCTATCTCTTTTAGTTTTTGGTTGACTATTACACTTATATCCTTTTAGTAATTTTATTATGATATGATGTTATGAATTTTTATTGTTTCTATTTTTTATAAAATTTTATGATGTGTCTTGTGACTTATTAAGGTTATGACTCATTAGTGTATGGTAATGTCATGGTGGGTTCTTTATCTAAACCCTTGTATGATTTATCCTTTGAAAAATCCATTCCCAAATCGTGTTTCATAGATTCCCAGAAACTTATGATAGTCAATGGGGATTGGTAATTCACATAGATCCATGATATAGACTAAATCAAGTTCTTAGGTAAAAGAAAAATGGGTGGGTTTATAAAAAATGTTATCAGAGAAATTTGGTTTGGATATTTGTAATCTGAGATTTTCTCGAAGGCATTTTCTATAATTTTCTGGACTCAAGGATGGTTAGTGTGAAGGGGTGTGAAGCCAAAAATATTATTGCACCACCTTGAGTTTTAGGAGATTTTAGTGATTATATTTTTGTTTTTGTATTTTATTTAAACATCCATCTATTACAAATGAATGGGAAATAGACTATGTTCATGGTCCATGATTATATAAGATGTTTGTATTATTATATCCTTTTGTTTATAATTTACATGAGTTTTAGGTAAATATTTGTGAATTTGATATATAATGTGGTTATATTTTTTATGATTTTTTTTGATTTTGTGTAATTCCATACATCTATAATTACCCCCACCTAACCCACAGGAGGGAGCATTGGATAAATTTCCACAAGAAAACCCTCCCATTGATCAAAACTTGATAGGGGTTGTTATAATAATTATATGAGATATATGACAAGGAGTTGAACCATACCATGATAAAGTTAAAAAATTGGTGATGTTCCCAAACTAGGATAATTAATAGAAGTTCCTTCAATATAATCCACCTTTATTATAATGATGCAATGATCCTTATGATGCTGAGGATTGGTTGGAATAGAATAGTTGAATAATCAAGTTCTTAGATACCCCAAACCCATTAAATATAAAGTGTGATACATTTATGTTTAAGAGAAATAATAGGAGATAGTGGGATTCCATTGACCAATTTAAGAATAATGAGAGTATAAAATGTAAGGAAATAAAAGTGAAAACTTCCCAGAAGTAATATGATAAAAATTTGGATTTTAAAATATCTTGAGTGTTTATAAGATTTTATTATGATAATCAGTTAGTTATACAGTAATCCAGTCACTTTTTTTATCTCAACTACTTTTACCCCTATGATAGTTTCAAATGATAAGATTAAATCTAAAATGTTCATCCTTTTTACTAATATATAGAAATAGGTATTCTTAATCAAGATTTAAGCTCATTTAAAAAATATATATTGAGGCCACATGGTTGAAATTAATCAAGATGATCTTTCAAAATTTCTGCTGACTACATCTATACCATGTGGGAGTGAAGTTGTATTTTTATAAAATAATAGTATGTGGGATGAGATAAGAAGCTGAAGTAGTAAGGTTTTTTAGACCTCATCCCAGTTAACCTTATCTAGTACTACTAGGAATAAGGGCCCTATTTGTTACCAGTGTGGTAGGGAAGGCAGTATTAAGCATCCATGTCCAAAGACACTAATGGTTTTCAATTTATTTAGTATAATGGGACATATCTATATGTTTTAGAGAAAGATAAATCTAGAATGGTGTATAATTGGGACCCTTAATCCTAGAAGATCCTAGAAATCATCCAAAGCACAAAGGTTAGGTGGTTATTACTCTCAGAGTCATATTTGAAGTGTTAGGTGTTATCATGGGAGGATCCAGTTGATATTATAACCTCATGTCTGTGGTCAGACTCAGGAACATGGATAATGTTGAAAACATCATATAGTGCACTAAGCCTTATCCAAACTTGAGGGAGGCATGAATATAGTGAGGTGTATGGTTCTTATATAATCATATATGACAGTTTCTCTATTTGATATTTATTCCACCCACTAATTTATTTCTACTCAAAATGTGTATTTTATAAATGTTCCAGTAGAGCATATTACTTACACCATGGAAATATCAACTTCTCTAGGAATAAAGAAGAATCATATCTTCTAGTGTCTTCCTTATGTTATATCTTTATCTATGGTGTATGTGAAAAAGTATTTGCTCATTCTAGAAATTTATATATTAGAAATTATATTTAGGATGAAGTGGTTGAATAAAATCAAGTATCACAAAGTTTTTTTATCATAGAAGGGTTCCTTTCATGACCCTTGATTGGAATAATTTTATATTCTAAGGATAATGGGATACTCGATCTAGTTGAGTGGGACCTACACTTCTTGATGTGGATATGGTCTTATTATGGGTCTCTTATTTTATAAGGGATGCTGGGAATCTTGGTAGCGTGTTACCTCCTATTATTAGGTAATTCTCCAAAGTGTTTTTAGAGGATTACTTGTGGTTATCCCCCTTAAAGAGAGGTTGGATTCACATTTTTTACATTATTTAGGGAATGAAACCCATATTTTTATAATTTTACCATATATCCCCAATTGAATTTAAAGAGTAGAAAATCTAGATATATTATTTAGAGGACAGAGGATTTATCCCCCATGTGAGAACAATTGGGTGGACCCCATACTGTTGGATAAAAAGGATGATGGTTTTTTCCAGCTATGTATTAATTTTTAAAAGCCTGATCAGGTTATGATAAAAAAAATGTATCCTAAATATCGTTTTGTTTAATAATTTGATCAGTTAGAAGAATTAAATTAGTTTTATAACAATTTACTTCAATTAGGTTACCCCTAGATCAGGGAAAGAGAGGTTAAAACTCATAAGAAAAATTTACAAAGAATTTATGGCCACTAAAAATACCTTATAATGTCATTTCTATGATGGTCTTAATTGCATTAATTAATCATAAATTCTATTGGAATATCAATATATTTGTGGTAGTATTCATATATGATATCCTAGTGAATTCTATGTTTGAATAAAAATATGTCTATCATTTTATGATCATTTTGGGGATTCATCTGGATAATTGGATCTATTCAAAGATATGAATGTGTATCTTCTAGATTTGGGAAGTGCAATTTCTAGGGAAATTGGTGTCCAAAAAGGGAATTTTCATCGATCCTGGGAATATGAAGGTCATTATAACATGACAAGATTAGAAGAATGTCCTAAAAATATATAGATTCTAGGGATTAATAGGTTATTAGTGGAATATCAATAGAGATTTATCCAATATGACACCAATTTTTAAAATAATTATCTATAAGTGAGTGATATTCATATAGACTTTAAAATTTTAGGCCTTACTTGATGATCTAAAACAAAATTTGACTTAAGTCCCCATTTTTATCCGTCCTGAAGCTAGTTAGATCTATACGGTTTATTATGATTATTTAGAAATAGGTCTGGGTTGAGTTAAAATATAGGGTGATCATTTGGTTCCCCATGACTCTCAATAACTCTAGACACATGAGAGGAATTATCCTTTTCATGATCTATATCTAGTCACCATTATGACAATGATTAAATGTTTCCAACATTACCATTTTGGTGATAAGTATATAGTGTTTATTGATCTCTAAAGTCTGAGCTATATTTTCTATTATAAGGATGTAAACCTTAGGCCTAGTTTATTGGTATAATACATATATACTTTTGACTTTTATCTTTCCAATACACCAAATAAAGTTATTTTAATTTCTAATGCGCTAAGAAATTTTTTTTCCACCTCATACATTATGGAATCCCGTAAGAAGTGAAATATCATGAACCTTATGGATGAACTAAATGTAAAATGCGAGAGAGTAAGGGGTGTTCTTTGTCATGGTAATATCCAATTTAATCCTCCCCTCCTTTAGATTGTTTTGTTATAAAAGGAAAATGATAGTAATTTCCATCACTATCTTAGAGCATTATTGGCCGGGGAGGCCATTGGGGAGTGGTATATAACTCTAGAAGGCTATCTTTTCATCAAAAGTAGGATTATGGTCCCTTTTCCAGTAAGAAAATAAATTATGATAGACATTAAATGGTTCGAGTAGGCTATATATCCCTATAAAAATAATATATACTATGATGTGATGTAGAAAGTTTGGTGGATGGTACCTATTTCTATTCACAAGTGGCATGAGGTGTATATGGAATTTTTTCAGGCCTACCTAAAAACCCTTAGAGATGGAATGATATATTGGTACTGATCGATTTGTTGACTAAATAATCCCAATTTATACCCATTAGAGATATGATGAAGGTTGATGACTATGAAAAGTTGTATGTGAAGTTTGTTGTGAGATTGAATGGCATGCCCTCCTGCATCATATCTAACTGAGAAACTATATTTACATATCCTTTAAGGAAAGGCCTTCAAGTGGAAATGGGAACCTTTAATGTTTTTTATTGCATACCACCCCCATATAGATTGGGAAATGGAGTGGGGTAACTGGATTATCGAATATATTAACAAGGTATGTGTCCCCATGTTTGGCTATGTATGAGATTCTCATCTTGAAATGGTTGAATTTTCTTATAGTAATAAATAATAGTCTTATATTTTGATGGACCCATTCAATGATCTATATGAATGATTGTGAGATTTCTCTTTCTGTTAGATAGATGTGGGTAAAACCTCTCTAGTGAGACCTATCCCTTTCTAAGAGACAAATAACAAGATCTAGATGATTCAACAACACCTAATGGTATCCCAAATTGCCCATAAGTAATACCCTAACCATTGTCATATTCTTTTAGAGTTTGTAGTTGGTGAAAGAGTTTTTATAAATGTTTCACCCCATTTGGGTCATTGGAGATTGGGGAAATAGGGGAAGCATTCCCTGAGGTATGTTGGTTCTTTCAAGATCACCAATATGATTAGAATTGTTTCATAAAAACAAGATTTTATACCACCATTAATGGAAATTCATAATGTATTCCAAGTTTCTTAGAAGAAGAAGTATCATCCTGACCCATCCTATGTGATTATTTTGAAAGGACTAAAATTAGAACTAGACATCTCAATTACAAATTGTCATATTCAGACAATTAACTAACAAGATAAGGTGGTTTGTAGTAATAACATCGGATTGGTTCATGTATTACAGAAACATGGATTTTATTTGTATGATATATGGGATTAAGAATCTCATTTGAGGGGGAAATGATCTTTTTTGTTCTTTTATCAAGTATTAAGTTGATTTTTTAGGGTCGGAGAGTGATATAGTGTGAAGAATTATCATACACCTAATTTCATTTATAGGTATTTTAAAATTTATTTCATTGATTTTATTCTTATCTTTCATATTTGAATCTTTTTAATAGAGGAATTATCAAGATTTACGAATAAATTACCTAACTATAGAGATAACCATGACAGTACCTTTTTTATGATAGTTTCGCATGCATTATTAGATCACTATTTGGAAAAACATGCATCCAGACCTTGTAGGATTCCCAAAAATTATTTTTTTTGAAATAAAATCCTTTTATCTTCTAATCCCTTACTCTCATTTTCTCACCCCACCTATCTTTTATCCCACTTCATTCCTCCTCTCTTATATGATTGGATTCAAGTGGTATCCGTCAAGAATCGTTATGTTACAAAATTAATTAACCTCTCCTATAATCTCTTTTGAGTTCCTATATCACTATTTATTGGTTTTAATATCTCCCTAAATCCATTGTGGCTAAGGATTCTGAATAGATTATTTTTATGGATTGTGTTTCTTTATGCACTATTCTCAACACTTTAGTATCCCTCTTGATTTCGTAGGTGTATTACCATCATTAATGGAAGGTTTGTCTTGGTTAAAAGTAAGTGGTTCTTTATTATTTCCTTTTTTATCTTGACTACTGATGCTAGATTATTTTAAATTGTTTTCTAAAAGATTATAATAATATATTTTTTCTAAAAATGGATTAATGTATCCCTTGTAATGAAAGTGAATCTTTTATTATATTTTACTAGAAACTTTTTTTATAGAAATTGATTTTTTATATTAAATGGTTAATGCAAAGGAATGTTTAACAAATAATATGTATCTAAAAAAACACAGGAACCCTATGTACACATGTATTTGAACAAAGATAGGATGATTTCTCCTACAATTAGCTATGTTAGTGATGTAAATGTGATGCCCCTCTGGCTAGTGGCATGGTCCTAGAAATATTCCACTAGTTGAGATAGTGACCCATGTTAGTGAAATAATTCTCTAGGTTCCCTATAATTTTTAACCACAGGGTTCCACCCTATGAGATTATATAGAAATTTCACTTTTAAAGCTTCTTCTTATATTGATCCTTTTTTAGTAGCATCCATCTTATTGTTTATTTTTAATTTTTAATGATCAAGTTTAATTTAATTTATGTTGTTCAAACTATAATTTTTAGTTTTTATTACATTGGGTTGACTAGGAACACATGGTGGTATACTACTGTGATCTTTGTTCATACACTATATTCACCTCTGGGTGTAGGAATACCTTGTTTTATATGATCTAGGAAAGCTAAAGGGACTAATTGGAGGTGGTGGGTTCTCATGATAGATTTATCTAGGAATATACCAGTGAAATAGAAGTGGGTTGATACCCTATGTTACATAGATATGGGTTGTAATATATTTAGATCTTTTGGTGTTGTTTTAAAACCATTTGTGCGTATCTTGTATCCCCATTTTAGCTTCCTTTCCCTCCGATTTTGTTTTTTTATAATCACACAAATATCCTACTAGTTATTTTTTTATTTCATGATGTTATATATATTTACTATTTCAAATTTATTATTATGTTTTGATGCATCTTGTGAAATATTGAGGTCAAGACACACCAATGTATTGTAAGGTCATGTTGGGTTATTGGTTTAAACCTGATGGAAATCCTTTTTATTTTATTTTCAATAGCTGGTTTAATGGGTTCCGGTGCCCAAGAATACAACCACAACATAAACCCAGAAATAGCAATCAACACACTAAAAACATCAGTAAAAATCATCAAATGCGTACTCTTCTCCGCATCCCTTGCCAGACTCATCTTCTCCAGTGGCCGAGGCTGTTTCCCAACCTGGTGTCCTCCAATACTGAGGACTTTGCACCCGATTCCTGAGAAGTTCCAGAACAGGGTCTGGTGAAATCCTCTCAGTCACAATGTTGTTCGCAAAAGACACAGCGACCTTGCCTTTCTTCCTAGATGCTGAACGAGTCTGCATAGGCCGCGGGAGACAGGAGTAATCCTTCCTTGACCGACGTCTTACTGTGGGTGAACCAGGCCCTCCGACTGGAAAAGAGGTTTGCTCACTCTGTACCACCTCACTGAACAAGCGGTCAACTGTTCTGCTCACCTCCTCTGTCCCTCCCAAAGGGAACTCCCTTCCTTTATCATCCTGACCCGTAGTAGGGTTCTCCATCACCGGCAGAAGCACCCCCACTGAAACACCTTCATCCACTGTTGCCGCAGGGACTGCTTTCAGGCCCTGCTCAACCTGGCTCTCATCAGCTCCCACCACATTGGAGTTTCTGGTTTCCGTGCAATGTTATTGGTTTAAACCCATTGTTTTATTTATATATTAAGAAAACCATTCCCAAATTTTGTTTTCTAGATCCTCAGGAACCTATGACAACTCATAGGGATTGGTAATTCCCTTTGGGACATGTCATGGACCAACTCAAGTGCTTCGGTTAGGGGTAGCTCAAGATAGTTCATGATATAAAGAGTGTAATTTCTCCCATAATGTATGTTTTATACCCATACTTCTAGTCTATAATCTATATAATATTTGAGGTGGGATTCCGAGGTCCCTCATATATTCTCTACTAACCTGGAAGGGTTTTAGTAGAGATGATTCATGAATTTTTTTAAATATATCCTTAAAACATCTTTTAACCTAACTCAAATCCAGTGGTAGGGTTATCATAAATAATTATTGGAGGGTTATATAGATCCCCTATAATAATAAAATTATTCATAAATAAAAGGAAGTGGGTACTGTTTATTCATCATAACCTACCTCATCCAATTGTAATTAAAACATTATCATATGACACAATCACCCATCTTGCTGAATGAAATTATATGAACCCATATAGAAGTTTATAGAATAATTAATACTTTTACCTTTAAGTCCTTGAGTTAGAACTTTTTATCCCATATTTAGTTGCTTCCATCTGATAAGGTGGTATCAAAATAATATTTTTTACATAGAACTAGGTTAATGATATACTTTATCACCCAATAATGAAGTGATATATAAAAACAAAAATTTGAGGTATTTTACTATTTTATGAATCCTTTAAACAAAACACATTTTATCATTATGAAAAAATATGTTTCTTGAAGGGATTAGAAGGTTTTATAATACTTTTTAATGGTTCATGGTTTTTACATAGTTAGTATAAATCATAATTAAGTATCTAGAAAACCATTTGAGGTGTCTGGTGGCCAATGGACAAGAATACAGTTTGGAAAAACCCGGTAGATAACCTTGTGACTTGGTATTTTTTGAAACAATAAATAATTACTTGGTTAGAACATTGTTTTTAAAAATTGTGTATATAACTATGTGATGAGAATTAAATTTTATAGAAACTAAGTTTAAAACCCAAGACATTCCTGAAATGAATCTTTATTTCTCGCAAGGATATTGATTTCTATGGTTCCCTTTTGTGAATTTAAATGATCTTTGATGTATGAGATCTAACTTTCCTGATTCATTAAGTATTTGACTAAGGATATTAAAGGTTGGGACTCCATGATTCCGTCACATCTTATATCATATTATATCATATTAAATAAAACCTTATATCAGAGTTTTTATTAACAGATATATGTGATTAATTAATATTTGATTAGTTTGTCTTGTTATTTGATAGATAAATGAGAATAAGGGGTTTAATATGTGATATAATCTAATGGATCATCTTTTCAAATGAATATAAGGTTGGTTGTTTTTTCATCCATCCACATTCTATAGATTTTGAAAGCTAAAATGCACTTAAATGATCACGACCTATTTGAATGAAATGTGTATTATAGAAAATATCCAAGAAAACCTTCTAGTAATTCTCATTCTATGTTTTAGGGGTGTGGGTAACACCACATGTGATTGAAATTAATTATTTTTTTGAAAAAGGAAATTTTTGATCATTCAAATTTGTTTAATGGGTGTTGTTATCATGAATTGGGCTGTGAGTGTTCTTTTGCATTGATAAATTATATCATAGATAGTATTCACTATTACCAGAATACCATTTTGGGTGGTCCAAGTTAATGATTGGTATTTGTGCATAGGGATATGTGAAATTAATATTATAATATATTTTCAGTAAAATATTTTGAATGGATCATGAATGAATGTCACCATGATCAAAAGACTATTTTAGGAGGTCGGGGTTTTCAGGGGTGTGTGAGTGGAATCGTGGAATATTTTTTATGATAAACTGAATTTGATGGTTTTAGAAGAAAATTTTATTTTGGGAAAATGATTTTCATCACCCAATTTATGGTTTAGAATTTTTTTTGGGTGAAATGAACATATATGTTTATATTAGTATATAATACATTAAAACTACTATGAAACTCCTCTTACTATTTTATAAAACAATTAGATAACATGATTGTATTCTTAGTCACATAGTGAAAATGTATCCTGGCATTTCACGCTTGGTTTTTTTATACTAACCCTTGAATATACACCCCATGAATATGTATAAGTATTCTTTCATTATATAATTATAAGATATGTTTCTTACTTTACTAGTGGAGTACCATGATAGTGGCTGCCATGGATATTCAAAGATAGATCTTGGAATCATGGTAATGTCAAAGAGTTTATAGTGGTGCCACCATGTTGCCTAAATCTTTCACTACTTTGGAGTCTTAACTATTTTTGTTCTTTTGTTTTCTCCATTTCTCTAATTTAGCCTTCTTTATTTAATATTGTTTTATTAGATAGTATCCTAGGAATTATTTATATTTTTTTACTTGTATTTTTTAAATGTTAAGCTTCATATTGGTTCCTATTTTTTCTTATGTGCATGTGTTTAAGGGTAAAATGTTCCAACTTCTATTCATGTGTTAAAGCCTCAATATGTACTGCCATCCTTTGGTGTTTGGGGAATTCCACCTAGTGTTAATACCACCTCAGACCCATCCCAAGTCAATGGGTTGGGAGGGGATGTTATAAATGATATTAGTTAGGATGAAACTTGAGTTGGAAGGGTATTAAGGATATATTATGTATTAGGATTTAAATTTATAGTATAAAAAGATATATCTAACCATTTTATGTTGAAATTAAAGTTAACAAAAATATATGGGTAGAAAATGTGTTCTAAAATACTTTTACTCATGATTTCTACACATCATCATGGATTTAGATTATGAGTGATGGGTATCATATATTATTGAAGAGACTTACCACTAATATTGTCTTGTCACATGGTTATTTTATTTTTATACTATGATATTGTTGTTTATTTTCCATGATATATATAAGGTTAAATATATCCACCACCACAGAACACAATGAAATGAATGAAATTGCAATAAATATGATAAACTGAGGACTTGAACTCATGTCCCAACCAAGAGCTTAGCACCAGAAAACAAAAAGTTGGGAAGACATGATATATATTATTAATCCTTGGATAAAAATATTTAATTTGAAATCAATTGGAATCATTTATTCCATTTTAGAATGAAAATCATATTTCTGAGGAGAATTAGAAACCAGTGAGAGGGTGAAATAAATAATGTGGTCCCACTCAAGTCAAAGGTGAAGAAATTGTTGGTTCAAAGTATTGTGAAGGCATTTAAAACTATTGAAAATGGATGTTGGGAAGGGGAACCTCTTTGTTTTAATCAATCATTCAAATTACATAAGAGGAATCCATCGACATTGAAAGGTGATTCAACAAATAGAATAAGAAGATATTAGGCTAAATAAGATAATTCTTTTTGACTTCCTCAGTACACATAAAGAGATAAAAGGAAATATAGAAAAGAACATGCCAAGGGACTTGGAACTATGGTGGTAAAATTTTAAGGATCAAACCAGGTTGGATCATAACATTACTTAAGAATGGTTTGATGATGTTTTCAATAAAAGTTTTCATTTTCACATCTTTTAATAGGTGAAGAAGACAAAATTTCATGACATCTAAAATATGGAAATATGTAAGTGGATAGATATGATCATCAATTCACTCACCTAGATCGCTTCACACTAGAGGCAGAGTCTAGTGAACCACTAAATTCTCAGATAATCATTGTTTGATTATCAACTAAGATACTCTTTACAGTAGTTATGTTCTATCTTATAGATAATAATAAAATTTTGAGAAAGGAAATAGTAAAAGTGATAGAGATATGGTTTGGAATTATAGTTGTGGGTCACCTTTTTCCATCCATGTGTGGGTGGGGACTCTATCAAAGGATGAAATGTAAGAGGGAGGAAGACTTCAATGGTAGTAGGGAACTAAAGAAAAATTTACCCGATCAGTCCCTTTCCCACCACATCGTAGTAGTGAAATCAAATGTTTTTAGTGTAGATATATTTATTATAGAAAGATGGATTATACTGCACAACAATAACCTTGGTCCTTATATAAGAATGTGTGAATATGAATCTTCCTTTTATAGTGTTACAAAAACAAAATGTACTTTTAAATGATTTCTTGGGGTTACCAACTCAGTGGGAAATCAAAATTACTATCAATGTGGTCCTTAGAACTAGTCATATTTTTTTAATCATATAGAACCTCACCATTGAAAATGTGTGAATAAAAGGTCTATATCAATGAATTAGAAAAGAAAGGGTTTCATTATACCCATCACATCATCTTCAGATACTCCTGTTCTATTTGTAAGGAAGGGTGATGGTTCACTGTGATTATGTACCGAACATCATAGACTAAACCAAGTTACAATCAATAATTGATATCCTCTTCCCCACATTGATGAAATATTTTTTCATTTTAATGTATCCAAGTTGTACTATAGGATTTATCAACGACTAGGATATGATCAACTTAGAGTTAGGAAAGAATATATTATAATTATATTATTTTAAAGTTGATACAATCATTAAAATTTTTTGGTCATTCCCTTTTGTCTGATGAATGAAACTATGGTTTTCATGGAACTGATGAACTATATCTTCTATAGGTAACTGTATTCATATATTGTTATTTTTTTAATATATTTAGTTTTATTTTATGAAAATTAATGACCATTATGTGAAATTAGATATTGTTTTGATCACATTACATGATTATAGAATTTATTCAAAATTTTATAAGTATGAGTTTTGGATTCAAGAAGTTTATTTCCTAATGTGTGTTATTTATATTGAAGGAATATAAGTAGATCATAAAAAGTTCAATGTAGTGATTTGTTAGAATCATCTGAAGAATGTATTTGATATTTTATGTTTTCTATGATTTAAAATATATTATCTTGAATTCATTTATAAATTATTATGTTCTGATTCTCTAATGATTATGTTGTTAGGGAAGGTATTTTATTTCAAATTGGATGATAACTATAAAAAATAATTGTAGGTTCTTGAATCTCAGATCAATTCAACACCCATACAATTTTTTTAAAACTAACATATAGATATGTTTTTATAGAAATTATTTTGAATTAGGTAAGAGTTGTGTTATCATGCAAGAAGATTATTCCATGTATTATGGAATAGGATAGGTAAAATGCATGATTTTTTCCTAAAACCTGAAATGGAATTCGAATTGATGTTTTATTCCTTGAAAACATGGTTCAAATATCTCTTTGGAGGATTTTTTATTGTCTTCCCTTCTGATAAGATATTAAAGCATATATTTTTGTAGTGATACTTAAACTTGAGAAAAAGATGATGGATGATGTATCTTTTGGATTTTGACATTAAATTGATAATAAACATGGGAAAGGGAATTCATTAACAGATACTTTGAGATGGAATTATTATAGTGAAGTGGCTAGAGAGGCTCATGACCAATGAAAGTTGATGAGTGTTATTTCAGATATATATCTAGACTACATTGAACCTGATGAGAATTCATATTTATTCTTGATAAATCTTGTTACAAATTAAATATATTTGGTTAAAGAGGATCAAAAATTAGATTCTGATTGAATTAATAATATGTTATTCCTAAAGGATGGGGAGACACTGGGCGGTTGGTCTGAGGATCCAGAATCAATATTTATTTTTTTAAAACTGAATCTTAGTTTCTCAATATTTTAAAAAATATTATTTTGGTACATCAACTATCATATAGGGATATTCACACAGATTTTCAAAAAATGTACAAAGTGATGAAATATAAATTATAATGGATATTTTTTAAAACATTGATTTACGATTATGTTTGGAACTACCTAACTTCATAGTAGGTTAGGGATGAGTATCAATGAACTTATGGTATGTTTAAAGCTACGTCTATATCCATTTAGAAGTGGGAGGATATTACTATAGAAATTGTTACTGGTCTATTGTGAATTCTTAAAAAAATTATTCTAGTTATGAGATTATGGATCTACATACCATGTCATAACGCTTTATCCTAGTCATAGAGTCTAATATGGAGGAATATTTGTAAAACATAAATATGTGAGAAGTGGTAAAGTTTAATGGACAACACATTTCAATCATCTTTGATAGTGATCATCAATTAGATTCTTAGTTTTTGTGGTCCATGAAACATTATCTTAGAAGTTAATTGACCATGTGCACACCATATCATCCTCACATGAATGGGTAGTCAAAATTTAAAACTCAAACATTGGAAGATAATCTAAGGGCACGATTCATGTGAATTATTAGAATATTATATCTCATTTGTGGGATTCTCATACAATATCATTTATTATTACATGATATATATAGACCTATATAAGGAATTAAATGAACTTACTTAGATTTCTCCAATATTTTGGGTGGAAACAAGACAGAATTCACTAATTGGACCTAGACCTGTCCATAAGACTACAAAAAAGATTTAGATAATCCTAAAGATGATGAATATTTTTCATTTCCAACAGAAAGTATATGTTGATCATAAGTGTTGAACTTTTTCTTTCAATGTGAGTGATCATGAATTTTTAAAAGTTTCACACAGATATGCTCATAATTTCATAGGGAAGAAATAGGAATAGAAGAAATGGTATATTTTCCCATCTGATATTTTGGAAAATATTTGAAATGTATCATACCGCTATTCAATGTTGTTTAAAATGTGTTTCATGTTTCTCAAATGAAGAAGTATTAATTAGATCCAAGTCATTTGAACAGTTAGGATCATGTTATAGTTGAGGAATATGTGACATTTATACATGAATGGATCATAATTATAGATATACATTAGAATACATTGTAAGGTAGATAAATTTCATTGGTAATGGTATTATGTCAATATGATCACACTCAAGAAGAGTCTTGATGACACGATAAGATAATGTATGACCAATGGACGATCTTATTTAATCTTTTGAGGATGAAAATCCCAATGGTGGGGAGAATGTAACACCCATTAATTAAAAAATTCCCTAATTTATGAATTATTTAAAGTTAGGGAATGTTTCAGTTAATAATTGTAAATTTTATAGATGTTTTCTAATAGTTTTGGAAGTCTTTTTACCAGTTAAATTGTTTCACATGGTCAGTAGAATATGTGTTTGAATATATAGGAAAATTTTTGGTATGTTTGTTGGAAAATGGGTAGACACATTATTTTTGAATTATTTTGAAAAATAGTGTGTATAAACTTATAAATTAATTTTTTTAGGGAAAAGTTAATTTTCATGGATAGTGCAAGGTTTTTCAAACTCTATATCCAAACCATGTGATTATAATTTAGTTGTATGGTAATTGGTTTAAAATATAAAATTTAATCAATAATAATAATGATTCATCATATAACATAAGCTCTAAATTTATAGGGTTCCCCTAGGTGACTCTTTATGATCTTCAATGTTCAGATTCTGATTAGGACGATTCTTCAAGTGTTTTGATCCTAGAATTAAAAGCTTCAGAGTTTATTTTTTTACCTTCCTGGATAATCTTGTTCATTGCTGAATTAAACCTTATATTATGTTTTTATACCCATATTTATGGGATATAAGAAGTTTTGGTTGGGTTTTATTATGAATTTATATAGAAATAGAAAAAAGGGGTCATAACTATTAGATACGTGAGAGAATAATTTTACAAATTGAATATAATGTAGGTGAATTTTATATACTTTTTTTCCCTAGAATATACTATCTTTCATGCCCCTGATTGATTCCTACCCATTTGAATGAAAAGTTTATTTATAAAACCCTTCTAAAAAAGCCTTTGATTATTCTTGTTTGTGGATTTGGGGGTGTGGGTAACACCACATGGGATTAAAATTAACGGTTATTGAAAAATGAAACTTTTTTTGTGAATAAAGATGGGTTTAATTAGTGTTATCAACATGGATTGGGTTCCATGTGTACTTTTTCATCAAGAAATTGGACCATGGACAAAATTCACTATGATTACAAGACCCTTTTTATAGGTCAAGGTTATACATATGGGTTTTAGTATGTGTGAATAATTGAAATTAATATTCCTATATATTTAAAGTAAACCATTGCTAATCAATAGTGAATGGATGTCTCCATGATCATGGGACCATTTTTGGAGGTATGGGTTTTCATAGATGTGTGAGCAGAATCATGAAATTGATGTTTGAATAAACTTTCTCTACCATATAAAGAAATTTATTTTTGGAAAACAATTTTGATCACCAGATTTCTTGTTTAATTTTTTTTGGTAAAATCTATTTAACCATTTATATTTGTATAAATCTCATTATACCACTTTTGATACCCTTATTTTTATTTTATAAAACTATGAGATAACAAAATTATGGTCTTAGTTGAATGTTGAAAAAGTATCTTGGGGGTTACCTACTATGTTGTTATAGTTACCCCTATGTATGCACCATAGTTAATATATAGACGTAGTCAACCATAATATAAGTAAGGGACCTGTTTCATATTTTACTAGTGGAGCATATTGATATTTGATATGATGGATGTCTATATATTCATCTTGGATGTTTGTTCATTTCATGTAGTTTAGAGTGGACCCAATTTGGTAGCTATGTTTGTCACTACTTTGGATTCTTACCTATTTTTGGTCTTTTGTTTATGATATTACTTTGATTTTGTTCTTTTTTTCTATTGAGTTTTTTGATTTTATCGCATGCATCATTTATAGTTGTCACTTTTATTGTTTATATGTTCATATTCATTTTTTTCATGTTTGTAGTTGTCTATATGTTTTTAATGGTATACAATTCCACCTATGGTTCTTATGTTAAACCCTTGACATTTATTTCTAAACATAGGTGTTTGGGGAATTTCACCTATATGCATTAGTAGCTCTGAACTGACCAAAGATAATGGGTTGGGAAGGGATATTATAAAGTCTAAATCAAACCTTAAAAAATCATCCTAGAATCGATCAAAAAAATTATGGGAAAATACCATATTATATTTCATACACTATACTAATATTTTAACTTTTATTCAAGACATGATAATTATTAACTATCAATCATCAGGTCTCATGAAACCTGCTTACAAGTCCCATTCCTAAAAAAAGTATAACTATATTCCAATAGATATGAGAAAAAACCAATCTCTAATATGATTTGACATGTACTCTGAAGGGATTTAGCTAATCCATGCTTCAAATTAAATAAAATCTATGCATGTCTAATAAGATAAATTCCTATATAATATAATAATTTTACACCTATAAGGAATATCCTATAAATATCCTCACTTCTCAAAAGGTGTATTGATGGTCAACATCCAAATTTGTTGCGCTAATACTAAACCTAAATCAATAAATCTTAATATTAAAATAACAGAGTGTGACTAGTTGGGGTATATTATTAACAACAAAATATTATACTAAAGTTATACCATTTTCTAAACCTCAATACACCATACTACCTAGTGGTGTCACACCATACTATAGTAGATATCATTATGAACTTTTTTTTTAATTTTTCCATGATCTTTTGGATGCTAGATAACATCCACCATGATGTGATACTGAAAACAATTTCCTTAATGTATATGAATATCATAAACATCTTATTATACCAAAATAAGTGGAACTCCTACAAAATTTCTAAGTGCATCTCATCCATTCATTAGAGATACACTATGGCATTTTATCAAAATATAATTAATAAAATTAAGGCAAATTATATTGAAAAATATTTAATGGGAACCTTCCTTGAAGAATATGTGATGTGAACCTAACCTATACACATTGACTATAACCTCGATGAAATATTTCATTAAATACAATCTTTATACTATAATATAATTCACTCTTAAATTTATTAGATATTTTTGAATTTTATAGTCCTCTACTTCATACAAGTTTACTCTTAATAATGAGAAACTAGTTTACCACCTCTAAAAAGGTTATAAAATTGAATAATCTAATATATCATTGGATAAAATTCCTTAAAACAATCTCCAAATCATAAGATTTCATAATATCACATCTTCCCAATGATTGAGAAAAACATAGAAACACCAAAAAAATACATATTTAATTCCAACATAGAAATATCATCTAGACTGAGTTATATAAACTCTAATACTTGATATATATTTTACATCTAATGAAAAAACAACATGAAGAAAATAGTTCTAAAGTACTTTAAAAAACCCATCATGCGACATTTATTATTATAAAACACCCACCAATTCTTTTCTAGACTTCTCAATATATTGGTAGCTATTTTGACCCTCCTATATTTTGGGCTCTATATCTGATGTAAAAAACTATAGATCCGCTATATGAACTTCCCCATATGTTGTGGTATATATTCATGTAAGAATAAATATATATATTTCTTATGAAATCTTTAGTGAAATTTGACTTATAATATTCACCCCTATGAATCCATCTCTCAATAAACTAGATCACATGAAGTATCAATCTCATCAGAATATATTGATTAATCAAAGGATCCTATACCACCAATAGTGAATTATTCTAATATACACCCTATTATAACTCTACTGGACAACTTTATAGAGGAATATTACTGAAATATGAATTGGCAAAATCTTAAAAATATAAAAAATTTATTTTTGTCACATTTTACTTAATGTAAAAAACATCTAACTACACTACTATCACACTCGATAGATCCATCGATATCACTGACTTACATAACAAACCCACAATAGGGTTTAAATTAAATAAAGTAATCCACATATTTATAATACCCACTCATATTATTGATGTTCACAATACATGTACATTTCACATAATTAGTATCCAAAAAAATAATATTTAAGAGAAAAAAGACACTAAGGGTTTCAGTTATTTAATATTCTATATATAATTTATACACAAAAATACCAATTAATTTATTATTGATGTTTTATTTAATAAATATATTTTTTAATAATTTCCTTAATTATATAAATTCATTTACAAATGAGACATACCTATATGAAAATTATAATTATTTTAAATTTTCACTCTTTCCATAAAAAGAAAAGAGTAAATGAATATAAAATTAAACATGATATTATACACAACTGAAATGATAAAAATAGTAATAACCCAAATCAATAATTGAAATTATAACTTCTTAGAAAATCATACTTCCTACATACAAGTTATGTTTATGCACAAGTATATAATTCATCCCAAGTTATGAGTAAAATTTCTCTTATTATTAAGACAATGTAATTAAAAAATAAAATAAGTTCTCTCATATAATTTTTTTCATTTTCATGTATAATTAACCACCCATAATCCAAATTTAAGAGGCTAAATGACTTTAGTTGAGCTTCTCCATATACTATAACTTTCTAACCAGAAGTGACTATTAAATAAAAATAGTAGGGTAGACAATACCTTTAATATGATAACCATAATGAATAACAAATAATTATAACCACCACACATATAACTATTTATAATATGGTATTTTTAGTAGATAGACACCCAAAAATTAATCATATCACCATGTAATAAAAATATTTAAATGATGATATTTTATATCATTATTATTTAAAAAGTATAATTTCCCAATGGAGTGATCATATTCATGATACATGAAAATGAAACTTAAAGGATACATGACATAAAAGGGTCCAAGTCCTTTCCTGATATTATCTTATAACCCCAATAATGAAACTCCATTTCCCCCATCTATCATCATGGAATTTCTCTTTCTAGTATCATGAACCATGTAATCAATAAGTTTGTTGAGGTGAATGCATAGGTTTAATATTTAGTACATAATACTAATACCTAGACACAAACTATAATAATATAAAATATATGTTGTGAATGTATACTATGATATGAATGTGGTATAAATCAACATATTATAAAATTCATGTCATCATGTGTTTTCTACTATACATTACTCAATAATTATAATATTAGTGGAATTGGATAGTGGATCCCAGATATAGGTATTGGTATGGAATATCCATGATTAGATGACATATGTAACAATGGCACGACAACATAATTTTCAGGCTATATCATCAATAATCAGTCCACCAAATAGTGAGTTAAGACAATGGTATCCAGCTTAAGGGACATATCGTCAATGTTATAAGTTGTAAATGATAGTTATATACAAGATTATAATATTATTAGGTTAAGTCTGTTTATGTCATCAGAATATTAGGTTATCATATCCTCCACCGATCATATCTTGCAGGAGTAAAATAAGATACAGAATAAATATATTTATCTCATAAAAAATCACATTTATAGAAGGTTTTAATAGTATCCAACCCCAAGTGGAATCTTCTAAATTTTGGCCTAGAATAAAATAATCATTTCTATGTTTTATTATTGGTTTATCATTGATAATAAAAAATGTTACTAACAAAAAAAAATCATGGCCTCATATCTCATATCTCATATAGACCTATTCCACCATTGCATATACTATATGTCACATAACTAGTAATATCCCATGTTTATACTTTCCACCATTAGAGTCATTTACAATACCCCTTGATAACAATTTATATAAATATTTTTCCTTTATAGACACTGATAAATTTTTTATACCAGATTCCTATGTTAAATAGTCAGTCATCACATGAATATATTAACTCACCTTGGTTCAACTACAAATTGCATAAAAAAAGGTAACATAATATATATTATATAGTAATACACCCTTTACTAGTTCAATTAAAAATTCTGTCTAAGGAGATGTAATAACCTTATATACATTAGTGGTTCTAATATTAACACATCCAGTTTATCTAGATAGTTATTGGTTTAATAAACCACATTATGATTTAACACAAAAGGAATCAAATAAATAACATATTTGGTGACTCAAACTAGCTCATCTAAGTCCAAAAACCACATCGAGTACATATGAAATATGAAAGAACAGAAAAAATTAGTGATTAAAACCCTCTATGTACTAGGATATTATTCACCAACAATTATGGGTTGTTTCATTCTCAAATGTATATAATCAAGGATTATTAAAAACCCCAAAATTGATGAGTAGATTATCACTTTCTACTTCAAAAACAAGGGAAAAAAGTGTACTACTCAACTATTTATGCCTCAAATAACTATATTCATTGGAGACCACTATAGACGCAAATGAGAAATCAATCCATAGGGTGTGCCAATCTTTAGGTAGCCATTGGTGGTTTTAATTATATCGATTAAAATGATAAAAAACTGGGCCTATTCATAATAATGCCTCTATTAATGACTTTTGGGCTTGCATGGAGGAAACCAAAATTACAAAACTTAATCTTATTGGAGAGAAATTAACCTGGTACATAAGGAACTTGGGCGACATGAGAGAAAGCTAAATTGAAAGGGCCTTTATTGATTATGTTACCCTTGGGAATTGGAGGTTGATTTATTATGTCACACTATCTAATAATAACTATCACCATCACCCCATCAGGGTAAATATTATTGAAAACAAAGGGAAAAACCCATTACTTTAAGGTATAATAATACGTGGTCCTCTCTTTCAGGCTTGTTGATGATTTTTCATGTCACTTGGGGTTTGTAGGAGTCCAATATCAATCCTCTGGTATTCATTTCTAAACTCAAAATGCTAAAAATCAGACTAAAGGATTGGAGTAAAAAAAGATTCAACTCTTTGGATAGAGAGATTGATGCTCTCGAATGCTAACTCCGTGATTTATAAGAGGTTGTCACCAAGAGTGAGTTTTTAGGCAGTCTGGCCCAAGAAATTGAAATATATTCTGAACTCTAGATTCTAATAAAGTTGAGAGATAATATTATAAAGGATACATTCAAAATTATGTGTTTATCTTATTGATATAGAAACACTATATTTTTCAGTACCCTCCAAAGGTTTAGAAGGGAAAATGTGACACTCTATCTTATTAAAGACAGATATCACATTCTTGAAAAGTGACATGATCTTTATAATCACATTGTTTCTTATTATTCAAACCACTTTAATGGAACCCCAAAGAATTTGAGACTTAGGGAAGGTATCGTCCCTTAGCTTGTCAGGATAAATCTCTTCTCACCTCCATTACATTGGACCATGAAATTAGGGAAACCTTTTTTGGTCTTAAAAAAGAGATCTCTCCTAGATCGAATAGATTCACAAATCATTTTTTCTATTTTTAATTGGATGTTATTCAAAGGGAAGTCTGAAAACTGGTTAGACATATTTTCAAAGGAGGGCCCGTCACCGAAGGGTTTAATGCTTAGTTTATTTCCATAACTTCAAAAGTGGAAAGTACTAGTGACATAACTTAATTCATAACTATTTCCCTTGTTAACAAAATTCATAAAGTGATTACCAAAATTATTTCTAATAGACTTGATAACATATTGAAAAAAATCATAGCTTGGAACAAATTTGGTTTTGTTAAAGGGAGAAATATTCAATATTTTTTCTCACTACCTCAGAGTGTGTTAATATTCTTATCAGGATCACCAGAGGGGAAAATGTTTTCCTCAACCTAGAAATTAAAAAATATTTGGATACTATTGACTGTGTCTTCATAGGTAATGTTCTTTATGCCTTTAGTTTCAATACAATATTCATTGAGGGGATCAAGACTCTTCTCAAATTAGCTCATATCATTATTTTCATAAATGGGTCCTCAGAAGGATATTTACAATGCTCTTAGGGAGTGCGATAAGGATACACCCTCTCAGTTATCATTTTCCATCACAGAGGATTATCTTATAAGACAATTTACCCATATGGTGAGATATGGTGATCTTACTACCATCCGGGTGGCAAGAGATACATCTGCTCTTTTACACATCTTTATTATAGATGATATTATCATTTTTAACTAGGGGAACAAGAATAATGTAAAAAACATAAATATATTTCTTTTACACTATTAGAATGTGTCAGGCTAGGAAATCAACTAAATAAGTCTTTCATATACTTTGGTAAGAAAATATCATCCCCAAGGAAGGTTTCCATTATAAATGACTTGGGTATAGGGGAGGGACGTTTTCTTTTTACCTAACATGGAGTTCCCCTTTTTTAGGGAAATTCTAGGGCTTCTCATTTTACTAATATTTTGATCTAAGTTAGAAGAACACTTTCCTCATAGAAGGGAATGTCCCTCGAAATGGAAGGAAGGGTTTTCCTTATCAAACATGTGGTGGTTTCAAAGCTAGTCCAATACTTTATGGTTTAATCTTGGACATTATATGTCATCAAAATAATAATTGTGATGATGATGAACTTTTTTTAGAGTGGAATCATATTGGAAAGAAAATATATCAGAACATCTTGGAAAAATTGATGTTTTCCCCACCCTCTCGGTGGTCTGGTCATCAAAAATCTACATCTCTTCAACCACTCTCTTCTTGAGAAATTCATTTGGATGGTTATCAATAATAAATATAAGTCCTTGGGATTCTTTAATTCCATATTTTATAATAAGATTATTGTAGGATGATTAAACTATATGAAATTATCAACTTGGCCAGGCCTGAGGATAGTTGCTCAAAAAATCCTTATGCACTCACGTTGTCTTGTTAGAAGGAATTATTTTTATAGATTTTGGTATGAAAATTGGCTTGGCACTCCAATTATTAATCAATGTAACTTCTATAAACATAATATTGACCATGGTATAACTATCAAGGAATAGAAGGACAATATAGAACTATTCTCTAACGACATTATTGCAACTTTTTCTACTTATGAGTTTCTTAATCATGAATACTTTTTTATTTAGGATCCCTCTCCCAATTTTATTTTTAACTCCAAGAAATTCTACCATAATTTGATTTCTAGAGGTTGATATTGGATTTTTTTATTAAAATAACTGGAACTTTTCCTCATGGATCACTCTTTTATTGAGGATTTCCATCAATAAATTTCTTATTGATGACGACATATGATGCATTGTCATTTCCCTTTACTCGAAATTCTCCCTTTGTAATCAAAACTAAGAGGATGTTGACAATCTATTACTTTTCTATGAAACTTATTCCTCCCTCGAGAATGCTACCTTTGATATGTTTGATCCATATCCCATTTTTGCTACTTCTATTTAGGTTTTTCTGCATAATCTCATCGACATACACATTTCTAAGAAGTTTTCTATCCTATTTCGGGTTGCATGTATGGAGCTAGTCCATTACATTTAGAGAGGAAGTAACCTTTAAATTCATGGTTACCAGTGATTTATTATACAAGATTCTATTTTTGTGACTCTTTGGGTTGTCCAGTAGGCCATCATATTGCTTGCTAAAACTTGCTGCAATTCAGTGAATGACTTCATAATTCTAAGAAGGCTTAACATTAAATGTATTTTTCCCAAACCCCGTGGAATGATTTAGATATTATAGAATTATCCCATTCCTAGTTGTATCAAATGCAATATGGATAGCGCTTAATGGGGAACCCCAAGCCTCATAGGATTTGGAGTTATTTTTAGAGATGAGAATGGTGATGTGGTGGAGTATCTCTATGGACCTTGCGGACATTCCAATTCTCTTAAAGTGGAAAATTCTAGTTTTATTGAAGATTTTTACACTAATAGGAAAGTTATTTGGAACAACATATGGTTTGAGTCTGACTCTTCAACCATTTTTCAAGTGGTCATGATGGGGGTTATATATCTCTCCTAGATAATGAAAGCAAGATGGGCCAACTATCTTGATGTGATCTCTTCTTTGAACTACATTATCACACACACCTATTATGAAGAAAAAAACCTTGAATATGGACTTACAAAAAAGGAATTTATTGAATAGTTTTTATATTATTCTACCACCCAACCTAGTGACATTTATTCAGTATTTCAACATAATAAATGTAAAATCCCATATTTCAGACTCTTGTAATCTTTTTCTAGTTTTTAACCAAGATCCTTGAGGAAACGTTTATCAATAAAAAATTGAATTAAGGATAATATAATCTTTGGCGAGTGATTGGGATAATATAAAATATGAAGAACAATGAATAAAATCTATCTAGGTCATGCATCCATGAAAAAACACATTGGGTCTTATGATTTATTAATTTAAAAATCAAATTTTAGAACAATTAAAATATCTAAATAAATTAAGCAGTAATATAAAATATGGTCCAATGATCATTGGTATTTAAATAGTAGTCTAACGGATTTCCACTCCATTTTAGAGGGTCACTAAGAACATTATACTCCCAATTAGTACCCATTGATGTTTGAAGAAGTGTTTTAGAAACACAACCCTTTCCCTTATTCATTATAAATTCTAAAATTACTACAAAACTCTAATGTATGTTAAATTCAGTCAATTTAAAATATTTAACATTTGAAAATTAACTCAAATCATAATTTAAATTCCTATGGTTATTTTAATATATAGGAAACTTAATCATCTTTATGGAGTAATTATATTTAAAATACAACTTTTTTTCCTTTCTTAGAGTTTTAGATTTTTATTTTTGTATTTAATAGGTTTCAATCTTACATGCCAAATATATAAGTATTAGAAGAATAAAAAGAACCATTAAATATTTCTAGGACACTCTAGAAACATGAGAATTCTATATTTATGTAGTATTTTATAAACATTTTGTAGGTGATAAAATTAATAAATCCCTATAAATGGAGTTCAAGACTATATTTGTACTCCATGATTATAAATTTGTATTAAAGTGATACAAAAAAATATAATGAGAAGTGGACTATCACTAACTCCTCACTAAGAACAAGCCACTCAGTAGAGCTTGTAATCCTTATATAAGACTCATTATTTAGTCATTATTTTACCTTTTACTTATATTTCAGATAGCTTGATTAAAAATAGAGTATGCATGTAAAGAAAACATAAATGTGAACAAGGAACTATAAGTAATGAAGTAAATTTTGAAGGGATAAAATTTAATTCAGAAGTAGCTGCCAATTCACCAACAATATTCTAAAATTCCCATGGATAATTTAAATTTGTACTAGGGAAAAAAATTTCTTTTTGATTTCACTCAATATGATACATTGTAATTGGTATTTTTTTGGTAATTTTGTTCACTCATTCTCATAGATTTCTAAAAAAATGGAATTGAAACCAGTTATCTTTGTTTTATTTTGTCTCTCCAAGTTTACTCTAAATTGGTATGTAAGTAATTACTATCCAGAGGAAAATTATATAATTTAAATTATTGAATAGTTTCATTATATCATATGTTGATATCATTTTTCAATATATTTTTGAAGATAAATCTTAAAATTTTTCATTATTCAAAATAAATTATTCCTTTCAATGGTATTTTCTAAAAAATTTGAAGGGAAATTTAAATATATGATTTATATGTTTTTTGACGATTGTATCTATGTAGAAGGTATAGTTTATATATATATAGATAAATTTAAAAAATAAAATAAAAAATAGAGTAACAAAATAAATGATATGGAACTCCATATTGAATGATAGTTTTCACAAATGGGTAATAAGGAGTGATATATATATATATATATATTGGTATTATTAAATTAAAATCACTGGATCAAATTAAAAATGAGAAAGATATATACAATTAGTTTTCTTCAAGAAATTTTTCTAAGATTTAAGAGGAAAAAATAAATAAAACATCAAATAATTAAAAATTAATTTTGTTTCACTAAAAAATTGTAAAATCGATGTGACATACAAAGTAAATTGAAAGATGGATTTTGACATAATCATGTTGAAAATTCTCTAACATTTGGATAAAAATGAAGTGTAGTCTCTTTACCCAATTGTCTCAAAATATGAAAGTGACTTTCCATATTGAAATTTTATAATCTTGTTTTATCAGGATATTAATGAATGGATGTAGTAAAAATTTAACAGAATCTATATTGACTTATAAACTAATGAATTTAATAAACAATGGTATAATTTTTTTATTACATTGGTTTTTTGTGTTATAATTTCTTTTATGAGAAATAATTATAATCCATATCATAAATTTATTATTAACATCCTTTATTAAAACACATATAAAAATCCTTATTTTCATAAAAATATGACGAATTGTTTCACCTATTATTTTTATAATTGACTTTGAAAGTCACTTCAAACATCATTTTTTAAAACAAATTTTTAATTAAATTTCAACTTTATTTATAAAAATAATTGATGTTTAAAGTGTCAATATTTTTTATATTTCAAATAAAATTACATCACTAGCTAAAAATAAAAGTTAGCTAATTTATAATATTATATAAATCATATAAAATAAAAAAATATACTTTAAAAATATACTTCATCTCCATACCTGTTCTAGTGTTCATAGATTCAAAATATCTATTTTTAATATTCATTTTCTATTGAGTAAATAACTTTTGAGGGATACAGTTCTATGAATAACATGTAATTTTAAACATAAATGGAAAATTTCACAAGGAAAAAGTTTATTTTTAACCCAATTAGTGGGATTATTCATCATCATTTTAAAATAAATCCTAAGAAATATTATCGATAAAGAAAAGTAATCATAGAAATTGACTCATGAGAGAATAATTATAGATACCATGGATAAATCATTGAAATATGAATAAGTGGAAGGATATTATGTATTGAAGTAGGAGTTGATTAAAAATTTAAAAATAGGTAGTATGAACAACTATATACTATTCTTTCAAAAGTGTTCAATGGTGTAATAATTTTTTGTTGAGATTTTTAAAAGTGAAAGATGCATTGTGAAATTTTTTCAAAATCAATTCCATGTTAATTGAAGATTTTCTTTCAAACATTAGGTATTTAAATATGTACTACTAAAAATATTATTTGGGATCATTTTAATGTTAGTTTTTTAAATAATAAATGTTACAATATATGTTTCAATGTTTTTTATTTAACAACTAACGTTAAGAAATGAATTTCAATGTAGTTCCTTAAATAACTGATGTTTAAAACCATAGGAAAAAATAATTAATGTTGGTTATTAAATAACTTGAATTAAATACAAGATATGGAATCTATTTTTTCACTTGATAACAGAGATGTGGTGTTTATGGAAAATGAAATTATCATGTCTCTTGAGGATGGGATGAAAAAAATAGTAGAAGTGGTAGCTGAGAAAAGTAAAAACTATATGATTCTCAAGGGATTGAATATTTATATTATACTAAACCATGATTTTAATATATATTTCTCCAAATTAATTTAAAAGTTTCCACAATTTACTCCATATGAAACACAAAACCAAAAAATACAATATATATATATATATAAATACACAAACCCACACATAGAAACACACATAATACGTATGAATTAAAAAAATAAATTGAATTAGTAGATATGAATAGGTGTATCTAAATTATGAAATATATTAATATACATTTATATATAAAGGTTATTTTAAAAAAAGTTTACTTAATTCATTATTTTGTTTAAGAATATATCTTTATAAAAACTACCATTTTTATAAAATAAAAGTAAATATATTTTTTTTTAAATTATTATTTTCAAAAAATATAAATTGATTTATTAATTCTATGTTTATTAGTTTTTTATAAAATTAAGAAAACAATGACTACTATATTAAGAGGTTATTTTCCTATAAATAAATGTTCTCACTATGATTTGAAATTTTATTTAAAAGATAAATTTATATATTTTATAATGTGAAATTAGAAAAATAAACTTTATTTTTCAATTAATCAAAATTATATTATCCTAGGAATATTTTTTGGTATCTTAAGAATGTTAATGTAAAGGCGAATAGTGTGTTATACCGTTTTAAAAAATATTTCACCTTTTATGTCATTATTTGTTTATAAGTATGATTTAGAATTTTATGAAAAACAATTTATAGAAAAATATGTATCTTATTGCTGAAATAATAAATTTAAAAATGTTTAATTTGGTTTTAAAACCTATAATTAACATTTTAGAATATGAGTTATATTTTTCTTATAATGATTGTTTTTAATATATTATAATATTAGTACTTTAAAATTAATTTTTTTCACTTCTATAAATTGAATAAAATATTATTCAATTCAAATTTTAATAAATTAGGTGAAAATTATGTTATAATATCCATTTTATTATTCAGAATAAAGGATATGTTACTTGATGTAAAAACTAATTACCAAGATAAAAGATAAAATGGTAAAATTTAACAATATAATGGTAATGAGTTGAAATAAAATTTTAAAAACATATGGGAATTGGTTTTTTAGGACTAGATATACTTTATATATCACTCTATTTATTATATCTAAATTTTTGAGATACTTTATATGATAATGACTTCAAATTATTAAAAAGTTGTGGGTATTTACAAAAATATCATCCCTTTTCACTTATAAAAGGGACTCTCCTCTCCTCACTTCCCCTAACACCACAAATCACTTAGTATGGAACAAAAACTCCCCAAAACAGTCATAAAAAATCTTAGACACCTTAAAAAGGTTCTGGTCTTTATTTTATCAAATCCATAAATGTATTAACTCTTTTCTAAAGGATATAATCTAATAAGTATGGTATAAATATATAACCACTCATTTCTCATTTATATTTATTTATGTGTCCTTATTCTTTATAAAATTAAATTACACCATATTATATTTATAAAATTAGTATAATAAGAATATTTTTATTTTATTATAATTATTTTACAATAATTAACTGTCTTTCCCTTTTCTATTAAGAAAAACAAAACCTTCATTTGTACGTTGTTCAGACTACCACCTCCATGACACAACATAGTTTGTTTTCTTTCAACAACTTATAAGGATATTCCTAAAATGGAATTCAATATATAAATATGATATATATTATAAATTTTATATTCTCAATTGAAAAATCATATTACTCTTTAACATTTTATGGAAAAATAAATCATCATCTATGCGTACATGTGGACAACCTCCTCTATGGAACGATTCATTTCAATTTTTCATTTCATTATTGAATTAAATTAATTTTCATGATAATGAGATTAATGGATAAATATTATTTTTATGAAATTAATAATTCTTTGTGATAAAAAATTTGTTATCCTATTAATATGTTGAAAAATAAAAAACCACGGTAAATTCAATCATCCAAAAGAGTGTTCCATTAGAAAAAAATTATTTATTCGTACTATGAAATAAATTTGTATTGTTCTGTTATTTGTAATGGCCCGGACCCTCCTAGCCCATTAATTTTCCAAAACTGAGGCTCCACCAAAACAGTGGCACCATGACGGTGGCACCGTGAGGGTGAGACCGTGACGGTGACGCCGTGACGGTGTGACCGTGACGGTGACACTGTGACGGTGGAACCGTGAGGGTGGCACCATGAGGGTGAGACCGTGACGGTGAGACCGTGACGGTGAGACCGTGATGGTGGAACCGTGACGGTGAGACCAAGAAGGTGGAACCGTGATGGTGACATCGTGAGGGTGACACCGTGAGGGTGACACCGTGACAGTGACATAGTGAGGGTGACAACATGAGGGTGACACCGTGAGGGTGACACCGTGACAGTGGCACTGTGTCCTTTTACCGAGTACCTGACTTTTCCGCTCCCGAAACGTAAGTTTTGACGTAAATTAATTCTTTTACTCCTTTTAAAACAACATAAAGCCCTTAATTAATTCCTGATAATCTCGAGAAACATCCCCGATGGGGGATATTAAATAACACCTTAATATCATCGTGTGTAACTACTCAACCGCGTGGTCAACCCACGACCCCCGCTCACGCGGTTTCATGTTCTTATCTCAACTGTCCACGACCCTTATAAACTGAAGGGTTAGGCATGGTTTCTTCTTTCCTGGATTGCGGCTTTTCACGAACAACTTCTGGTGCATCGGGCGAGCTGCATCGTTATGCGTAGAGTTCTGCGCCCAGCCTAAGCATTGATAGACGAAGTGAATTTTTTTCAGGTGAGCCGCATCGCTATCCGTGAAGTTCCTCCCCCAGCCTCAGCGTAGATCGTTGATCCAATAGGTAAGGAATTTCCTGTTCACCTCTCTCTTTTTTGTATCATGCGGGGTGGGCGTGCTTTTGATTCTGTATAATTGGATAAACCGGACATAATTATAGATAATGAACGAATCGTATAAATAATGAATGGGGGGGCTATGATCGTTGATGTTGTTATATTAAAATCATCTTTCAGAGTTGAGCTGGCTTACGCATCCTGAAAATCGAGGCCGTTGGTGGTCATTGTCTGTGCACTAATGAACCCCTCGTGATGTTTTAAAAGGGTATTTTGTAATTGTAAACTCATGCTATGAAAAGTAAATTGGTTAATCACGTATACCTGACTGAATAAATTGAAAGCACCAGGATCAATCCCTTTTGTGCTAACCCCAGTCAAAATATGGAATTGAAATCATGGAGTATGTTAAATATTATAAATCTGAAAATACAGGCATGACCCTGCTTAGTGTTTGTGGCAGTGGTTTGGTTGTTTTCTTTCGTGGCTGATTGGTGGAAATGTGGGAGGGGATGGGATCCCCTGTTTTTATAATCTGGATGATTGTGAAATTGGGGATGGGATCCCCTGTTGTTATGGATTCAGTGTTTGTGAGTTTTGAGACCATATCGTTACCTTGTTTATATCACGAATTGGGGTGGGATCCTCTATTGATGAGAAACCATTTTGGGGGACACAAGGCAGTGTCTCCGGGTTGTCTGGTTCCAGGACTTCAAGGGTTCTCACTTTTCCTTTGTTGTTGTGACTTTACAAGAGAACCGGGTATGGATACTTAAATTGACGTTGGTCTGGTTTCTTTTCCATGGTTATTCTTATGGTGTTAGTTGCCCAGTAGTGCATAAACATAATTGAACATTATTACTGAACGTGAAACAAGAATGGGACAAATGGCTTTTGTTGGCGAGAGTTGTGACTCAGACTTGAGTGTTGTTGGGATCTATAGGCTGTTTAGAGAAAAACCTAACTTTGGGTGAGTGATTTTTACCTATATATATATCTTGTAGTTTTGTGTTTCTTATTCGCGCCCCACCCAATTTGATTACTTAGTGCCAAACACCCCCATTTCATGGGGGAGGGTGTTTTTCCCAACACTATTACTATGGCTGGTTATTGGCTCCTCTTCTGCTCCCGTTCCCGGATAGCCCAAGTATCTTCGGGCAGGCTATGACGGCCTGAGGTCCATTATTATCACAAGAACCTTCGGTAATGGTAGTGTGGTGGCTGGCTAGGTGTGTGCGGCAGGCGGTTTCCCAAGTGTCTTCGGGATGAGGCCCTGGTGTCTTCGAGCGTGGCAGTGGATTTTCTAGACCAGGTGTCTTCGAGTGTGGTCGTGGTTCTGACCTAGGTGTTTGCAGGCGTGGTTACATGTGATAGTTTTGGCCCAGGTGTTTGCGGGCGGGATTCGGTAGTGGGACTGCATGTGGTTGTGGCCCAGGTGTGTGCGGGTGGGTGTGGCAGTGGGACTGCGGCGAGAATGGTGGGATTGGTCATAGGATGTCTCAATAACTAGTGGGAAAGTGGCGTGGGGTACCCAAACATCGATGTGCTCTGATTATATATATTACTTGACTTAAGTTATTTGGGGAGTGTGCCTTGGTCAGGCTTGGGTGGATAATTTACCTTGATAGGTGTTTGGTTTACTACTTTTTCTCACGGGACTTTAGTACGTTCCCCCACTTGTGAACAAGAGTCTTTGGTTTTACCTACTGAGTGTACTTGTATGCTCACCCTACGTATATAAAACTGCTTTCAGGTTTCCAGGAGGACTTCGGGGATCACACAAGACCATACTAGCTCGGACCTTTGGGGAAGTTGCGGTTGCTGCTTTACTTCTTTGGTACTTACCTTGTAGTCACCATTTGTACTTTGTGGCTTTACTTTTGGAACATGCATGTGGGAATGGTTTACTTTTGGCTTTACTTTTCTTTTACCTTAGTGTTGTTGAGTTTCATTATCTTATCTCTCGATCTTATAAAACAAAAAGGGGTAATGCCTTCCATTTGTGAGAAATTTCCATACCCTTGGTGCTAGTCGCCACTCCGGGACCTATTAAAGGCCGGTCTCAGGGGGTCATTATCTCTCCTTCAACGTAATGAAGGAAGGGACTGGAAATCTGCTGAACCTTCCCTTCTTTTGGTGAAGGCGGTTCGTGACAGAAATGTATCAGAGGGATGGTTGAGAGATAGGATGGAGTCTGGAGTTAGGCACAATGAGGATTGCATGGGATGGTAAGGCAACAGTGTTGGGTGACCTTGGCGCGTGAATTAGGCCAGGGAATACCGGCTAGAACACGGGATTTTAGGCCCCCCTGTGATCTGATGCAAGGACTCTGGACCTACCGAATGACCAAGTGAGGCCATGTTGATTGCAGGGTAGAGACCCTAGGAAAGGTACATGAATCATAATGACTTGTGTTCTCGTGTTTCTGGGATGTCATGGGAATCAAGAATAAATTAAAATTTTAATAATTTTTAAGAACGATATTTTTCACTACATGGGCTTAAGAATTCCTTGTTTACCTTGCAGGTATGGCACCTGGAAGGAGACCACGTGTGGTATAGGCTATTGAGGCCCCAGATACTACTTTGGACGATCGACAGAGAGCTGACCGAGAGGAAGAGGATGACCAGTGGAAGAAGACTCTTCGGGCCTTCCAGCGACATACCCTCAAGAAGTACGAGGGAAGCACCTCTGACATGAAGACGGAAGGATGGATAGAGGAGCTAGTGATAGCTTTCGGCCTGATTCAGGCCCCAACCGAGTACTGGGTTCCCCTGGCCATCATCCAGATGCGGGGAGAGGTGCATCAGTGGTGGACGCTTTACCTGGGGGAGAAAAGAGAGTCTGAGGTGGCTTGGGCGGATTTCGAGAGGGAGTTCCGGGCGGAATTCCTCTCTTCGACGATGAAGGTGGAAAAGAGAAAGGAGCTACTCTCCCTCCTACAGGGGAGTATGTCCATGAGGGAGCTAGGGATCATGTTCAAGTACCTCCTACGTTTTTCTCCGGACCTCTTTCCCGATAAGGAGTCTTGGGCGAGACATTTGGAGGAGGCGCTCTGACCCTCCCTCTAGTATGTTGTTACCCCCTTTACCCTGCCGATGTACATGGAGGTCCAGAAGAAGGCCGAAGTGGTGGAATGAATGCACTCTCTAGGAGGTGTGTCACGAGAGGGGATCCAACTGGGACCATCAAAGGGGAAGGCCGTCAGTACCAGGCCTCCAGTGTCAGGACCCTCTAGTTTCCGACCCGCAGGGAGCAGGTCGCATCAGTTTCAGTTTAGATCCCCTAGTCCTCTCCCCTTTTCTTCGGGCCCAGGGCCGTGATTATTCATCTGTGGGAGCCCTGTACATCTCTGGAGTCAGTTCCCAGACCAAGTACAGTACGGCAGTGGCGGACATCCCCAGCACCTGCCCCAGCAGCAGCTTCCAGCCAGGCCTTTCCAGCAGTAGCAGCTGGGGCAGCGAGCTCTCGCTCCTCCGAGGGCAGACGTAGGAGGAGGAGGCCGACCTCAGAGTGCTCCTCAAGGACCTCGACCAGGGCGTGGTCGGGGAGGTGGCCGACAGCTGAGGGCAGAGGAGCCGGGCGTGGACAGCTACACACTACAGAGGCAGCAGTTCCAGCAGGGCCGGAGGTTGTTCGAGGTACGATCCGTTTCTTTAGCACTCTTTCTTATGCCTTGTTCAATACTGGAGATTCACACTCCATTGTTTCACCCAGTCTAGCCCGTGCCTTGGGTCTAGATGTCGAGAGACTTTCAGAGCCCTTGGTTTTGAGCACACCAATCAGAGGTCAGACTGACTTTTTGTTTGTTTGTCGAGGATGTAGACTGATGATAGGGCCACATCAGTCAGTTAGGGATCTTCTCCTGCTACAGATTCAGCCATACGATGTCATCCTAGGCATCGACTGGATATTTTTTGTGAGTGCCATCATTGATTGTTTCCGAAGAATGGGTGTGTTCTTGGATTTGGGCGTCTGACGTGTTACCTTCACCGGCGAATGGAGAAGTCTGAAGGGAAGCAGGCGAGAGGAACCCATCCTCTCCTTGTTGGCCGAGCTGTCAGTAGAGTCAGTAGATGTCGAGATAGTGGGGGTGCTAGAGGTTGTCCGTGTGTTTATGGACATCTTTCCTAAGGAGGTGACAACTCTACCTCCTTGACGTGATATCAAGTTCAGGATAGACCTGCATCTCTGTGCTCATCCGATCTCGATGGCTCCTTACCAGATGACACCTTCAGAGCTACGGGAGTTGCGGATTCAGATTGACGATCTGATGAAGAGGGGTTATGTTCGGCCAAGTGCATCACCGTGGGGTGCTCCAGTCTTGTTCGAAAAGAAGTAAGATGGTGGTCTCAGGTTGTCCATAGACTAAAGGAGGATGAATCAGGTGACGATCAAGAATCGCTACCCTGTTCCGAGGATAGACGATCTTTTCGACCAGCTGAAAGGGGAAGGATGGTTCTCGAAGGTCGACCTGCGGTCTGGGTACCACCAGCTGAGAGTGAAGGAGGGCGGCAACCCGAAGACGACGTTCAGATGTAGAGATAGACACTTCGAGTTTTTAGTCATTCCCTTAGGTGTTACGAATGCCCTGGCTATGTTCATGGGGATTATGAACTCCATCTTCCGAGAGTACTTGGATCTGTTCGTAGTTGTATTCATCGACGATATCCTGATCTATTCGAGGTCATAAGAGGACTATGAAGAGCATGTGAGGACAGTTTTGGAGGTCCTCTGACATCATCAGCTCTATGGGAAGTTGTCAAAATGAAAGTTCTGGACATGAGAAGTGAACTTCCTCGGACACGTGGTGTCCGAGCGGGGGGGTAGCGGTGGACCCATCAAAGGTTGAGTCAGTTGTTTCTTGGGAAGCACCCAAGAATGTGGAAGAGGTCCATACTTTCCTCAGGATGACAGGTTACTATCAGAGGTTTGTACCCAACTTCTCCCAAGTAGCAGCCCCTTTGACAGCCTTGACCAAGAAAGACCAGGTTTTTGTGCGGAGTGAGCAGTGCGAGTCAGCCTTCATCTATCTGAAAGAGAAGTTGGTTAGTGCCCTAGTGCTGAGATTACCAGAAGAAGGGGTGGCATATGAGGTGTTCTGTGATGCTTCAGGACAGGGCCTGGGATGTGTGTTGATGTAGCGACAAGGGGTGATCTCTTATAGATCCAGGCAGCAACGCCCCCATGAGCGTAACTACGCCACCCACGAACTAGAGCTTGCAACGGTTGTTTTTGCACAAAAGTTATGGCGGCACTACCTCATCGAAGAATGATTGTTGGCCTTCACGGATCACAGAATCTTGTGGTATATCCTCTCCCAGCGGGACTTAAACTTGCGATAGTAGAGATGGGTGGAGTTCCTCTAGGATTAAAACTTCGAGATATCTTATACTGAGGGAAAGGGCAATGTAGTGGCTGATGCCTTGAGTAGGAGGACACAGAAAGATGCGATCCGAGAGTCGGCAGACTCTTGGAAAGCGATGGAGGAGTTGGCTGCCTTACACCTGGATGTGAGGATGGATGGTGGTAGAGGTTTCCTATATCAGATGACATTGCAGTCTTCTCTGTTGCAGCAAGTGGAGGAGTCTCAGTGGGGAGACCCAGAGTGCGAAGTGAGGCGGGACTGAGTTGACCATGGAAATTCTCCATAAGGATGGACAGAGGATGGTCAGAACTGAATGCTTTTATAGGAAAGTTTGTTTGTTCCAGGAGTGATGCACAACAAGGATCTCAGTGAGTTCCACATCTCACCCCTGGCAGTACACCCAGGAGTTTCCAAGATGTACCAGGGACTAAAGAGACAGTTTTGGTGGCTCGGAGTGAAGCGAGCAGTGGCAGAGTTTGTGGCCAAGTTCTTAGTGTGTCAGAAAGTGAAGGTTGAAGAACGTGTTCCAGGCGGCCTACAACAGTCTCTAGATGTCCCCGAGTGTATGTGGGATGACATCTCGATGGATTTCTTCACAGGACTTCCCAAGGTCAAAGGGTCATACGACACCATTTCGGTGGTAGTGGACTGGTTAATGAAATCGGCCCACTTTATGGTGATCAGGGAGTCGAGTACTATGGATTCTTTGGCACGAAAGTATGTGGATGAGGTGGTGCGGTTGCATGGAGTTCCGAGGTCTATAGTCTCAGATAGGGATGCACGGTTTACCTCACGGTTCTGGAAAGGATTGCAGCATGATTTTGGCACATAGTTACGCCTCATCACTGCTTTTCAACCCCATACAGATGGACAAACAGAGCACACCATCCAGACCTTGGAGGATATGTTGCGGGCATGTGTTCTGTACTCAGGAGGATCATGAGTGCGACACTTTCCCTTGGTAGAGTTGGCCTACAATAATAGCTATCACTCTACCATCGGTATGGCCCTGTTTGAAGCCTTGTACGGGAGGCCATGCTGTTCACCAATGTGTTGGGATGAAGTGGGAGAGGCAAGCATCCTTGGCCCGGAGGTGGTGCAGAGAACGAGAGAGAAGGTTCAGCTCATATGGGAAAGGATGAAGGCGGCCCAAGACCGACAAAAGTCATATGCCGATACCAGGAAGAGGCCCTTGGAGTTTGAGGTTGGAGACCACATGTTTTTGAAGGTCTCCCCTCGGCGTGGGCAGCCGAGGTTCGGCAAGGGGAGTAAGCTTTCTCCCAGGTTCATCGGACCCTTTGAAGTGTTGCAGCGGGTCGGCGAAGTTGCTTATCAGCTAGCGTTACCACTGCCGCTACTAAGGATACATGATGTCTTTCATGTGTCCCAGCTCCGTCAGTATCTGCACGATGATTCAAACATCCTTGATAGGGGTGAGCTAGACATCGAGGATGACGTGAACTTCACGGAGTGACCAGTGATGATCGAGGATCGCAAGGAGAAGGTGCTTCATGGGAGAACCATTCCCTTAGTTCGTGTGTTGTGGAGACATGGTGGTCTTGAGGAGAGTACATGGGAGTGGGAACCACAGATGCTTACCCAGTACCCCGAGTTGTTTTGAGTTTTGTTCCTTGTTGTACCTATTCTGGTAGAACCTTTTGTCTTTTTGGGTATGAAATGTACTGGTTTTCTTTCCTCTGAATGTTTGTGAAAATCCCTAGCTATGGGGGAGGAGAGAACCCTCCCCCTAATCAAGACGCATTAAGGTGGATGCGATTAAACCCGTGCAGGCGAGTCAGTGCCACCCAAAGTGGATAATATCTTGACATGGGGGAGGAGACTCCCCAACCCACATGCCTGGGCAGTTTGGCATGGTATGTTCCTTGGTTCTTGTCAGGGAAGTGTTTTTAGTTAGTATGGGTTCACTTCTAAGAGGTATCTTTTGAGGTGGTTGTTCAGACCCTCTCGTTCCTTCTTAGTTTGTTTTGATTCTCGAGGAAGAGAATCATTTAAGAGGTATATAATGTAATGGCCTAGAACCTCATGGACCATTACATTTCCAAAAGTGAGGCTCCACCAAAACAGTGGCACCGTGATGGTGGCACCATGAGGGTGAGACCGTGACGGTGACACCGTGATGGTGGAACCGTGACGCTGACACCCTGACGGTGGAACCGTGGCGGTGGTACCATGAGGGTGACACTGTGACGGTGAGACCATGATGGTGAGACCATAACAGTGGCACCGTGAGGGTGACACCGTGACGGTGGCACCGTGTCCCCTCACCGAGTACCTGAATTTTCCGCTCCCGCAATGTAAGTTTTGATGTAAATTAATTCTTTTACTCCTTTTAAAACAACTTAAATCCTATAATTAATTCCTGAAAATCCCGAGAAACATCCCCGATGGGGGATATTAAATAACACCTTAATATCAGCATGTGTAACTGCCCAACCGCGTGGTCAACCCACGACCCCCGTTCACGCGGTTTCGCATTCTTATCTCAACCGTCCGAGGCCCTTATAAACTAAAGGGTTAGGCATGGTTTCTTCTTTCCTGGATCTCATATTTTCACGAATAGATTCTAGTGAATCAGGAGAGCCACATCGTTATGCGTAGAGTTATGCGCCTGACCTAGGCATTGATAGACAACGTGATTTTTGTTCAGGCGAGCCGCATCGCTATCCGTGAAGTTCCTCCCCCGGCCTTAGCATAGATCGTTGATCCAACAGGTAGGGAATTTCTCCTTCGCCTCTCTATTTTGAGTATCATGAGGGGTGGGCATGCTTTTGATTCTATAGAATTGGATAAACCAGACCTAATTAAAGATAATGAATGAATCCGGTAAAAAATAAAGGGGGGGGGGGCTGTGATCGTTGATGTTGATATATTAAAATCATCTTTCTGAGTTGTGATGTCTTACACATCCTGAAAATCGAAGCCATTGGTGGTCATTTTCAGTGCACTAATGAACCCCTCGTGATGTTTTAAATGGATTTTTTGTAATTATAAACTCCTGCTATGAAAAGTAAATTGGTTAATCATGTATACCCGGCCGAATAAATTGAACGCACCAGGATCTATCCCTTCTGTGCTAACCCTGGTCAAAACACATAATTGAAATCATAGAGTATGTTAAATAATATAAATCTGAAAATACAGGCATGGCCCTGCTTAGTGTTTGTGGCAGTGGTTTGGTTGTTTTCTTTCGCGGCCGATTGGTGAAAATGTGGGAGGGGATGGAATTCCCTGTCTTTATATTCTTGGTGGTTGTGAAATTGGGGATGAGATCCCCTATTGTTATAGATTCAGTGTTTGTGAGTTTTGAGACCTAGTGGTTACCTTGTTTATATCATGAATTGGGGTGGGATCCTCTGTTTATGAGAAACCATTTCGGGGGACAAGGGGCAGTGTCTCGGGGTTGTCTGGTTCCAGGACTTTGAGGGTTCTCACTTTTCCTTTATTGTTGTGACTTTACAAGAGAACCGGGTATGGATACTTAAATTGATGTCTGGCTGGTTTCTTTTCCTTAGTTATGCTTATGGTGTTAGATTCCCAGCAGTGCATAACTTAATTGAACATTATTACTGAACGTGAAACAAGAATGGGTCAAATGGGTTTTGTTGGTGAGAGTTGTGACTCGGACTTGAGCGCTGTTGTGATCTATATGCTGTCTGGAGAAAAAACTAACTTTGAGTGAGTGCTTGTTACCTATATATATATCTTGTAGTTTTGTGTTTCTTATTGGCGCCCCACCCAAGTTGAGCACTTAGTGCCGAACACCCCCATTTCATGGGGGAGAGTGTTTTTCCAAACACTATTACTAGTTGCTGGTTATTAGCTCCTCTTATGACCCCTTTCCCGGATATCCCAAGTATCTTCGGGTAGGCTGTGATGGCATGAGGTCCATTATTATCCCAAGAACCATTGGGTGGGGTAGTGTTGTGGTTCGCCAGGTGTGTGCGACAGGCAGTTTCCCAAGTGTCTTCGTGATGAGGCCCAGGTGTCTTCGGGCGTGGCAGTGGATTTTCTAGCCCAGGTGTCTTCGGGTGTGGTGGTGGTTCTGGCCTAGGTGTTTGCAGGTGTGGTTACACGTGATAGTTGTGGCCCATAGGTTTGCAGGTGGGATTCGGCAGGGGGACTGCGTGTGGTTGTGGCCCAGGTGTGTGTGGGCGGGTGTGGCAGTGGGACTGCGGCGAGAATGACTGGATTGGTCTGATGCATAGGATGTCTCAATAACCAGTGGGAAAGTGGCGCGAGGTACCCAAACATTGATGTGCTCTGATTATATATATTACTTGACTTGCGTTATTTGGGGAGTGTGACTTGGAGAGGCTTGGGTGGATAATTTACCTTGATAGGTGTTTGGTTTACTCCTTTTTCTCATGGTACTTTAGTACGTTCCCCCACTTGTGCACGAGAGTCTTTGGTTTTCCCTACCGAGTGTACTTGTATACTCACCCTATGTATATAAAACTTATTTTAGGTTTCCAGGAGGACTTCGGGGATCACGTTGGACCATACTATCTCGGACCTTTGGGGTAGTTGCGGTTGCTGCTTTACTTCTTTGGTACTTACCTTGTTGTCACCTTTTGTACTTTGTGGCTTTAGTTTTGGAACATGCATGTGGGAATGGTTTACTTTTGGCTTTAATTTTCTTTTACCTTGGTGTTGTTGAGTTTCATTATCTTATCTCTCGATCTTATAAAATAATATTGGGTAATACCTTCTATTTGTGAGAAATTTCTATACCCTTGGTGCTAGTCGCCACACCGGGACCTATTGAAGGCAGGTCTCGGGGGTTATTATATCTTCTTCAAATTAAAGAAGGAAGGGCCTGTCAATCTGCTGACCCTTCCCTCCTTTTGGTGAAGGCGGGTCGTGACATTATTATTATAATTATTTCCAATTATAATATAACACACTAATAAACACTAAATATGTTCATTATGTTTTTTAAAATAATATTTGAACTAAATCACTTCATAATCATCCATTAATTAAATGATGTTATTCTTTGGGTGGATTTAACCACCTTCTTGAATAATGATATAAATTTATATTATGTATGACTCTGGGAATTTAATTTAAGATAAAATGTTATATAAATAATTAAATAAATAATAATTTTGTTATATAATGGTAATATAAAAATTTATCACCATATTTAAGAAAACACCCTTTGTTCACAAAGAATTTTTGAAACAAGCTCACTGAAAAATTAATCATTAATTATCATTACCAAAAATCCAATAGAAAGCAATTTCAACATTATAAATAATTATAAAACCTAAATTATAATATATTTTATGTTCTTGAAATTGTGAAATTTTGGATAATAATGAATAACAACAACACTATTCTATAACTTGTTCAAAATGATCATGAATACTCACTCCCAATATCAAAAATATATAATAACCTACTAATATACATGAATAGAATAATTATAAATATTTTTGATAAAGTATATATATATATGAATTTTTTTAAAAAAATGGTGATTAAGATATTTTTTTATTTTTGATACAGGATGTTAGAGTGCATTTCAACTAAGCCATAAATATGGTTGGGTTTTTTGTTTTAAATTTTTAACCGTTGAGATATATTTCCTCTTATACACCATGATTTATTTGTATTATTGTAACTAATATATAATGAATATATTTTAATATATTCTTTGGTTTTGAGAAGATATATAATTTTTCCTTTTAAATGGGCTTATATTCCAAATATCTGAATTTTAGAAAGGAGGATTTGATTTAAATGTCACTCAAAGCATATCAGTTTTGATTTCCAATAATCCTTTAAAATCAATATTTGGTTTGAAAGCTAATCCATATTTGGATTTTTTTTCTTTATGAAAACATTCGACTTTTTATTTGGATATGACAAGGGTTTTATAGCTCCCATGAAAATTTCATTTCACTTTGACTCATATTTTACCCAAAGTGTTTATTGTATGTAAAACCAACCCTATATATTATTTGTAGTCAGGCCCACCCCCTTTTTCCAGGTCTGTATTTATTGGTTTATTTTCTAAATATAATTATATATGAATAAATCATTTTTTAATTTCATTATCTACTAATTGACCTTATTTTAAAATATATGATTTTTTAATGTTTTTTATGGTTTATTTTTATCAAAATGTGAAATGATTCTTTTTTAATGTTTACATGTAAAGACATATTTTTGATTTTTTTTCATTTTATATAATTTTTTTATTTAATTTTTTTATGATTTATAAAATAAATTATATTTCCCTAAGACATATAAAATATCTCTTTTAAAATTATTTCAAAATATCAAGCTTATTTCTTATTTCAAAGGGGATTTGTTTCAAACTCCTAAAAATTATTTTTTATGTAAGTCATTTTCCTTTGACATATATTATTATTAATCAAGTATATCATTCAAATATAACCATCAAATTTTTTTTCTAGATGAATAATTTAATTCCTTTCTCTTTTATAGAAATGATCCTTCATTGTCTTTGTCTTACCTAATCATTTTCAGTGTATTACAATTATTTTTATTCTCATTACTTTTCTCAATGAATACACTTTTTTTGTCTCTTTTGTTTGAAGGTTGTTCACTTATATATAATAAATTACTCTAATGGGTAAATTATTTCCTAAGCTGTATATCCTTTATTTATATGGTGTAATTATCCTATGATTTATTATCTTGATTGAATGGTATTTACCAATAATGTTACTTGATTTTATTGGATACCCATTTTATTCCCATCAGTTTATCATTTTATTATTATTGATGGAATTATAAATTATTTCATTACGTGAATATATTTGAAAAGGATATGAAGCCCATTTTATTTTTAGAGGTTATTTGGTATACGTTTAAAGAAACCCATTTCATTTCATAAGGTTATTTATGAAATAAAATGTTGAATGGTTTTTAGTTAGATATTTTATGAAACCCATTTATTTTCCAAAGGTTATTTTTGATTTGATAAGTGAATGATTTTTAAGTGGAACATGTACATATGAATGAATTATGGGTGTGGTCCAATATATCCCTCCAATTCACGAGTTATTAGTTTAAACCTCACAAGTTAAAGTATTCATGATCACATTTTTAATTTCTTATAAGTGTGGGTAATGATGGCGTGGATCATGAAATAAATGTTCCCTATACTAATTATTGTGCCATATTTTAAAGATATCATAATTTTATTCGTATTATCATCCATATATTATGTTCTCGTGGATCATTTTTATAGATGCTTTCATGTATTTTGTTATTCCAATACATATTACATGATATATAATCTATATTTTTTAGGGATACGTTTCTTATGTATATTTCTTATAACCATATGCACATCATAATCTCAAAAATAATATTCGATTCTAATATATTATGTATCCCCTTGCTATGCATCTTAGCTCACCCCTTTGTTTATGAATATTAGAAAATTATGAAATGTATATAACAGTTCCTTATATGCATAATTTTTGGAAGTCTTGGAAGACTCATTACAAATTAATTAGTTTTTAATATAATCAAAAAATGAACAATTAATACAAATAAAATGAATTTGGTTGATTAATTTTTTTCCCAAATTATCCAAAAAAAATAATAGGTATTTAGAATTTATTTCAATATAATATTTTCATTATGTTGTGTAAATATCATACTGTTAGATCGAGGAAATATGTGGATGTCTAAAACACCTCTACTGTCAAGGTGTGAGACTCAAGAAGACTCAATTAATAATATGATATTAGAGTTGGAATATACATGGGAATAGTTGAAAAACTCACAGGGTTAAATAATAATATAAATAGTCTATAATAAGAACACAATATATGATTTTAAGAAATAGTAAGATAAAGTGGTAAATAGATTTAAGGCAAGAAAATTCTACTGTATAATCCCCAAAAATATATTTACAGAAAGATATATAAGGTAAAAGGAAAGGATGCTACAACTAAATATGGGGATTATTTTACTGGGGAATTTACATGATTCCCAAAGAGAGAATATGAGTACTAAAGGAAAAAACATAAATAATAATTACACCATTAATGAATGAAATCCCAAAAATATATGGGATAGGATTGACAAAGATATCAAAATATTATCTCATTAGATAATATGATGAAAAATTATAGAGGGATGACAAAAATGTGAAAAATAATATCAAGAATGATTTATAAAAAAGGATACAATTTCTAGGAAGAAAATTGAGAATTGAGCTCCACCATTAAAGAAATTCCATGAGAATACTAAAATAGAATATTTTTTCCAATAAAGGCTAATGAAATTCTGGAATTTTGTTATCTATATGTATATGTGAAAATTAATAAAATAAATTGGATGTAAAATTAAAATTAGAATATATCCTAATTTGTTCTAGGTGGAATAGATATGAAAACGTGTTTCAACGGAAATGAAAATATCAACATTCAAATTTTAGACATAACATGTATTATATAAATAATTTGAGGTGAATTAGACATTCCTAGCTATGTTTTATCTATACATACTATTCTAATTGTTAATATAACTATATGCCTCAAGTGAGAGAAAAATAGAAACAATACAGTGTGTTAAGAACTAAGACAAAAATTGAAAATATAAGCCTAATAAATCCATGATTAAAAAATAAAAGAGTGTTTATTATCCAAACCAACATACCTTCTATTCACACACACACACACCATGAAATCCAATTTTTTCATTATTGATAATTGAGGTGTTAAATTATATGTAATATGAAGACCTATTCATATAGAAATATATAAATTTCTTAATTGATCTTCACTTGAGAAATAAATGTTTGGAATTTATATTCAGTAGTTAAATCCTTTGATATAATGATATATGACCTCACTACCCTTCTATTATATATTTTATTGGAATATATTGTAAAATTTGGGGAAAATAATTAACATAAATTCAAATTTGAATGTAAATAATAAAGGGGGAGTTCGATAATGACCTATATAATGTGTACTTGTTGTGATGGGGGGTTGATTTATTTGTAATGATAATTGTATTTCATGTGTTTAGTGGTAATTAAATAGAAAATTAAGATACATAATGTCCATACATTAATAAAAAATATAAAGGGATATATTTAATTCCCCATACATTCATAGTATTTGAATTTGTTATCAATTTTAATGATAATATAATAGATTGTTCAAGATGGTAATTATGGACAAAAATATGTTTTATGAAAAATAATTAATTTGAAACAAACTAAGATATCTAATTTAAGGATAAAACGAATTAAAAATGTTTATATGATCGAGGGTCACATAATGAAGGCACTTCACCACTTTTTATGGTAATAACAAGGTAAACACCATAATATGATACTAATTATGTAATTATTAAGAAAATAAAAACTAATGGAGTATCTAAATCAATTTTAATAATAAATAAAGGTTTTAATTTTCCAATAAATTTCTCAAAAATCTTAAAATATAGTTTTTAAGAAACATCACTCTATCTAGTAACATAGTGGTGAGAACATCTCATTGGTAGTTATCTATGGATCTAAACCTACTAATAAGTTATGTGAGTAATTTTGAAGTCATCCAATATCAAGGTAACATAATTAAATTTTATGGAATATTAATTATATGATATTAAATCTATTATAATATCATAATGAGAAAAAAATAATTCCCTTGAACCATATTGAGGTAAACATGATTAATTATAGAGTTTATTTGAATACCATTTTGATTTTTTTCTAAAATATATGTTTTCAAATTAACAAGGATAGTAGTTATAATATAACTCAAGGAAAAATGTTTGTGGATTTAATTTAATGTCTTCAAAATTAATTAAATATTGGTTGAATGTGGAAGATATATATTAAATAAGTATACACATGATAACATATTGAAGGATGTTGATGATGTTAGTCAGGTATAAAAAAGTATCATAAAATTAAAAATATACATGAGAAGATGTTTGAATAATTACGATACTACTAAGGATATTAATTTATGATTTTTGATGAGTAATTATGAACAAAAATAGTTCATTGAATCACAATAGATTCTATACAATGAATATGATCTACACTCAGCTGATTTTCTTTAAGATGAATCTTGAGGATGATACATCATTTCAAGGAGAATACATCAGAATATGGATTTGTTTAAGAATTCTAGGAATTTTAAGAAGTTATCCTATTTAATAATACCTTGTTATTGAAAATAGATTTATAATTAGATATTATGATGTATAGTTCAGACATGTTTCCCAAAATGAAAAGAATAAATGAAGAGGCACACACTAAGAGTGTAAGCAATATGATCCCAGAAGTAGAAAAATGTAAACATAGATGAAATATATTTCTATAATATGAGCCAATAGGTGAATATGGATGTAAGGAGGACTTTTGGATGTTATATTCAAGGAAATATTTGAAAAAAATGTACCCTATATGATGAAATAAACAAAGAAGAAGTTCTTTGAGAGTTTACACAAAAATTTCATGTACATAATTATTATTTTTGATATCTATTTCAAGAAGGTACTATATTTTTATGGAATGTGAAGATAAATAGAGATTTTATATAGATAATTATAGAAAAAATAGAAAATTATGTTCAAAAAATAATTATATTTTATAATATAAGTTTTCATCCAATGGATGGACTTATTTATTTCAAAATCATATAAGATGATATAGATTTTTATTATATTTAATAAAATATATCCATGAAAATTATTTCTAACTCAAGTGGAATAATTATAATTGGATATCTATTTCAAAAGTTATGGTAATTTACCAAATTTATGACTATATGCATTTTTCTATTAGATACCTAGTTGAATTATATCCATAACCATTTGAGTTTCTATAGTATTTGATAAGACATTCCAAAAAATGTGATATTTTCATTATTTTTTAATGTGGATTAATTATTATACTTCTCACTCAAAGTGGGTTAAATTATGGGAATAATAAATAACTATTTTTTTATATGACCATCTAATCATGAATTAACGAATGAGGACATATCTTTAACCCATAATGTGTTAATATAATATATAATTTTATAGTGAAGGGGTGATGACATTTCCTTAGTTGGAAAACTAAATATTGCAAGTCATTTTTTAGTTATATAGTAATGAGCAGAGATAAATATTAAAAGGTGTGTTCAGATAGGACTAAAAGAAATGTATATCAGTAGTAAATAGCTAATCACACTCATATAATAAAATTATACCATATTTTAAATATGAGTCTCTAAAAACACTTATTAATATTTAATAATAATGGTTTAATTATTATATTATTATTAATCATTTAATTGAATCATTTAATGTATTTAATTGTCATGGGATACCAATGAACTGGTACCTAAATGAACCCACTACTACGCTCGAAGAACATTCATTTTTTCCAAGGGTTGAACACTATTTTTGTGGAACCAAACATAAACTATTGGGAATTAATTGATAAGATAAAATATTTATAAAGAAGGTACTTCCACTTGGAAGTATTTCATAAAAATTACATGAATCCGATAGCCATGTTAAAATGAAATAAGTTTTTCCATATATAAGTGGAGTCAAAGGATGCATAAAAAAATAAATTTATATGCTAAAAAATGTATGAAATTAAATTATAATAACCTAATAGTCCAAAAAATAATAAAATATAACATTAAAAACCACCAAAAACAAACTAAGAGAATAAATACAGAGTAGAACTGCCAATATTGGAAATTTCAACTGAATAAAATGAATCTAAAAAAATAAATTCTATAACACAAATATCTATATATCATGTGAGGAATCTTAAATTATCACCTTTTACATACCCAATTCAGAATCAAACAATCAAACACATATTCTAAGAAAAATCACATACTAAACCTATACTTTGATAGACTTGATAAAACATTCCTCATTGGTATCCTCCCCATACCCCATTCATAACCTATCAAAATGAATCCATTTCATTTTAGTTTTAAAAACAATTGTAACAGTATGATTTTTTTTATTTTAAAAAAAATAGGATGATAACATCATTGAAACCATTAATAATAAACCATGGGAGATATAATTTTTGAAGTAAAATGGTCCTATAAGTTTTAAAATAGAAATAATTTGATATGAAAAAAAATATTAAAACCTTCAATTGAAATTACCCATGTAATAAAAATAGGTTAGGGTTATAAACCTTAGAAAACCATCACATTTGAAATAAATATTATCCTTTAATTATTTTCAAATAGAAATACTAATGAAAATAGATTAAAAATCATAATAATTATAATCCCAATAATAGAAAGTGAATCATAAAATAAACATAAGTTCACTACTACCCAAAATAAAGAAATCAAATATATCATAATATAATCAAGAAACTGTAATCGTGGTAACAACTGGGAGTTTAGAGAAATTTACAATGACCCCAATCTAATTTACAAAAGTCATTATAAACTTTCTTATATTGAAAAAAGATATAATGAATCAAATAATGAAGGATTGAATAGTTATTAGTATTGGTAAAATAGATACATACATTAATTTCACATACATTTGAAAAAATAAACAGTGTTTTATTTGAGATTGTCATTATTACCCTTAGAATATCTCTTCATATTAATTATAAAAGACTTTTTGGTATCCTGGAAAAAATAAAAAAGAAGAAATTAGTGATCTCAAGTACTCGGTAAGGGTATTTATAAAGTGGAAGAAATCATGAATAAATAATCAAAATCAATATATAACAGTAAATAACTGAAACATATTCTATTAAAGGAATAAAGTGAGCATAATATAGAAGGAAAAAATGATGATAAACTAAATCCATATAAATAATCACATGATATTGAAACTTATCCATATATATTATAACTAATTGAATAATCAAATGGACTTAAATAAATAATCTCATAATGAGGGAATGAAAAATTATAAACATATGAAACATGAAATAAATACCTTTCACATGACAATTTAAATATACGTGTAAAAAACCATCTAATATAGCCAAATAATTTTCCTTATGAGACCCATCTATGCATAAAGGGGATATCTATAAATCAGATTGACCCTTCACTTACTCATTATAATTTATTCCACAAATGGAATGGGTAAAAAATAATACATATAAACATTCCTATTGAAAAACTAACATTAATGCTTTTTAATACTTACACCAATGAAACAAACATAATCATAAACCATCCAGAGTATTATGGTGAATGGAAATAAAATTTTATATCATCAGTAAAAATGATAATAAAACATCTAAATAAAGAATAATGATGAAATATATATAATATATCTTTAGTCGATCATAAATATAATAAATGGTTGATGTCGTTTATGAATATAAATACCATGAAAATATCAATAAAAACATTCTTGAGTAAAATAAAAATCGTTTTTTATAATCACCTTTTAACACTAAAATTTCCAAAAATATTTTGAAAATAAATTTATTTTAAAATAAATTTATATAATTTTAATTTATTATTTAAACATTGAGTTTTCATGATGGTAGGAAATTCTATTAATGCCATACACATTAAAATAAAAACTCTTTTAGCATTTTAAGTAAATTCCAAATGGGACTTTCTTGGAAAACAAATTGAATATTCCATTAATTTTTTAAATTAAATCATAGGTTGAAATTTCTCTAACAAATAATTTAGATAATTCTTATTAAAAATAGAATAAATTTTTACAAAACACATATCTTGAAGAAAAAGAACTTTTGATCGAAAACAGAAATAATTTATCCTTTTCTTAAATTTTTTGTTTCAATAATTATAAGTATCAAAGATAGGATTAATGGAAATAATATATAAAAATTTCTAGAAAAAATAGAGGATATGAAAATATATTGGTTTTAATATAAGAATACAAAATAATTTTACAAATGGATACATCAACATATCAATCCCAAATAATGATGAGACTATGAAATAAAGCCTTACCACTTTAGTAACTTTTGAATCTTAAGATCCATAAACTAAATAGCATAAAGCTAATAATTAAATACCATTTATATAATTATATTAATTAAATAAAATATAAAATAGGTAGTATATAACCCACACAAAATAAATAAGTGGTGAATATAGAATATCTCTCACCGAAGTAAAAGTGAGACCAGAAAACCTAACCTCATATTTGAATACCTTAGCATGTTTATGAAAATCATATATAATAATAATAGTTTATTAGAATTATGTTAAATCACCATACATAAATATTTCATAGAATTTTTTTCCTCTAATAGTATTTTACCACATATTTGTAAATTATATTTTATTATTTTCATTATTTTGGGTGCTAATTGCATTATTTTCTCATGAATCTTTTTTCATGAATGTTTTTGTTATTGTACATCATATATAGTTAAATAATCACCAGAATTATATTAATTTTACTAATATTAGTTTTTATCATTATATTCATCCCTATAACCATTCTTAAAAATTAGATATAGAAAATAAATTGTATGGTTTTGTGGAGACGGTAGGTCGTACATACGCACGAGAGAAGATATCATTTCCTTAAAGGGTGAAAGGGTAAGTAAGTTTATGATATATTAATTTTTAATAATTTTTATTATTTCAGATATATAAATTATATTAATTAAATCTACCTTTATTACATTTCATGAAAAGAGTAACTGAAGAATGAATCACATCGTTTCATGAGGTGGCAGTCCATTGCACATACGAGCGACGTTTCCATTTTTTAAATGAAATTAAAAGTAATATTTTTATGTTATATTATAAATAGATGAGTATAATTATATCTTAAATATTATATATAAACATTAAATCCATCATTATATCTAATAGTGATAAGTGTTGATTGAAAATGAGTTACAAAAGTTTATGGGGAGGTAGTCTACCAAACACTTGATTTGATAATTTCACTTTAAGTTTGTGGAAAATAGAGATGGATAAATATTATGATATAAAAATAATAAAATATATTTATATTTTATATAGTTGTGTTATTATATTGTATTTTTTAAGTCATAATTAATGTTTTAAAAGAGGAATGAAAAAGAATGAGCATAGTGACGATAATTACCTTCTCTTAAAGAAACCTCCATTGGATATATTCTTAGGGGACCTAAGGTTGGTACTTTTGGAATAATTAAAGATATAAAATGTGTATATGGATTTTATAGGTGGATTTTGGTAGTTTTTGTTGGATTAAAATGTTATTAGGGGTGTTAATAATTGAGGGGAGTGACTACACTTTTATATTTTAGGAGGACTAACATTTTTATAAATACCAAAAAACTATTCAATAATGGGAATTCACTCTCACCCAAATGCCACAAAAAATGATAAATAATATATTTTAGGTGTAATATCATGTAGAAAAACCTATATAGCTAGAAAAATATATTAAACATGTTATTATTTTTCCATTATTTTTACATAATTTTACCATTTTATTTTTCACCCTAAAAACTAGTATATTTTTATTTACCTTGGTAATTTATCCTTTAACACTAAATTTAAAATGTGACTTATTATATAATTTGACCCCAATTATTCTAAATATTAAATATAATTAATTAAAAAATCCTATTTTTATGGGAAAATAATTTTAACACAAGATCATGTAACGCACAAGACACCGTTTTATCTTTAATCGCGATAATTATTTTTTATTGTCTTTATTAATCATTATTAATATAAATTAATTTCATAATAATATAAAATATAAAATAATATAATTATTAATAAGAACTAAATTTTATGAAATTCAAATAATTTAATTGTAATAATTTAATTTATTATTAATCTTACAGATGCGACAAAAACACAATTTTTGAATGTGAAAATTTTCAAAAGTATAGAAAGTTTAAATATTAAAATTCAAGATTAAATTGATCAAAATTAACTAAATTAGTCAAAATTTAATATAATTTAACTAAATTTAATTTAAAACTAATTTAAAATAATATTTACCTTTGTAAATAATTTACGTGATATGGTATTTTTCAATAAAAATCAATATTTTTCACTATTCATCAAAAAATTTATATTTTTAGAAAATTATAAAAAATTACCCCAAAGATAATTTGACACGTAGATTTAAAAAATTATGTTAATTTCTGAAATAATGTTTCTAAAAGTCGTAAAATTTAATTTTAAATTATATGTGCTAAGTGAAAATAAACAATTTTTTTTGAAAAATAATGTTTCTTAAATTTTTTATTATTTAAAATGATTATTATTTTGTTTATAATAAATATATATCCATTTAATTTATTTTATATATTTGTAATCCATATGATTTTTATAATTTAAATATTACTATTCATACCCACCAACTAAATTTCTATGTTATAATGGTCAAGTTTAAATAATAATATTTTAACAGAGTATCACGTTTTGTTCAAACCCAGTGTTGCATGAATATCAAGATATCAACTTGTTTTGAATTTATTTTAAAATAAATATTTCAAAAATTATATGGGTGTTACATTATCATATAATCTTGGTGGTTCATTTAATTTATGAGATCAAATATAATGTACCTCGTTTAAAATACAGAGGTGTTACAAAAATCTTGGGAAAAATTAAAACAAGATCGATCCCATTATAATTAATGATGTAATTAAGTCACCCTAACACTTAGTATTTCTATAATAGTCATAATTGATGGGAAAACCCTCAACTAGGTTTCTACACCATACATTGGGCCACTAGCCATAACATTTTCATAAACCTGTGTGGTAGTTGAACCCTAATATCCCAAAAAGATACTCTTTGTTGCATATAATATATAAAAAAGATATAAGGAATCAAAAGGTAGAAAATAAAATGAATATATATATATATATAACAAAAAAAATTACTCACCCTCACCTCCAAACACCCTTCAAAGAAGAGACCTCTATTTTACTAAAGGTAAAAATATATAAATTTTGTCACATATTAAGGACAATTTCATCATCTTGATACAAGTAAAAACAAAAAACAAGGTGAACTTCAGGGGTTCATTCAATTAAATTGAACCTTTTCATAAGGTTTGAATTGGGCCCTTGAAACATCCATTATGGAATAGAGTTTTAAAATAATTTTTGAAAGCAAAATCACATCAACATAGTCAAATCATCTCAAATAATCTAATATAAGAATAAAATATTGATATTAAGTGTCAAAATAACATTTGGAATTAAAATTAATGTTTTTATTTAGATCAAAATAATAAAAATTCCCTTAAAATAGGAAATTATATTATAAATATCCACATTATAATTTAAGAAAACACTTGTTGTGTACAGTTTCATGAGAAAAGATTTGAATATTTAAATATGTGAAAAAACCTCTTTACACTAGATAAAACCTAAGAGAGAGACCATACAATTTATTAATGAATATATATACACATTATGTAAATATCATTATAAATATTCAAAACCTAGGATATAAGAAAATAACAACCACAAATTTGAATTTAAAAGTCCATGCATGGAGAAACCTACATCAAACACATCAATTCAAAACCTAGGCCACTACTTCAAAATTTGGGAAAATAAATTTATGTTCAAGGGAGTAAATAAATATAGTAATATATTTATATGAACAATCCTAAATCCATCATCTTCAAAAAATGGTAGTAATCCATGGATCTTCAATTAAGGATATGGAAATCAAAAGAGGATGTCATATAAGGGAATGTGAATAAAATAGGGGAAAAGAGAGACAAAATGGGTCTTAATTCATGTAGGTATAATATATAATTTCAAAAAAATTAAATTAATCCCTAGTAACATCAGGCCTTGATGTATTACATTTCAATTTAACTACCCTCATAGATCTAAAACATCAGTACTCAAGAACATATCACGATGTGACACCCTACACCGTGGAATTATTTTTCTATAATCTAACAATATATAACCCGGGAAAATACATTCATGAAATAAAATAACTTTCATAGTATGACACACATAAAACATGGTGACTTAAAAAATTCTGAGGGACCAGCTATGATGTGACCTCTCATGGTCACGTCATGACCTGCCACAACTCAAAACTGATGGTTTCTATAAAATAGTAGAAGGTATTTTACATATAAGAAATAAGGAAGGAAATTAAAAAACCAATAAATAAATAAAATAATAAATTTATATAGAGGTCTGGGTGTTACGATTCTCCCCACCATACCACTTTCTTCTACCAAAAATTCTATGTAGAAAAGGATTATCAATAGAAGGAAGAGATATAAATTCCTCAATATCATTTCAATTTCAAAAATCAAGGAACACTGTGACTATGAAACCCAAGGAAATCCTATAAAATAAATAAATTTAATGACTTATAAGTATTCATTTTTTATTCATTTTCATCATATTTTGAAAATTGAATTTATATAATTAATTAATTGAAAAAATAATCAATTTATTAAATTAAATTTTTTTTTCATGTATTATGTGGTTTTAATTAAAAGATAAAAGTTTAAATTTTAGAATTTTATTAGGACAAAATGAATTCATTTTTGGGTTCAGAATATCAAATTTATATTAGGGTAATTTTTTAAGATTTTTCTGAAAAGTATAATTTTTGGGTGAATGGTGAAAAATATATATTTTTATTAAAATTGTCATTTCTGTTAAGGTATTTAAAAATTAAAGTTGTATTTTTTATTTTTTTAATGTAAAAATAGATCCATTTTTTATTCACATTATCCAACCACTTATATATTAATCAACATTATATTTTATTTTGGAATACCTAAAATGATCATTTTTAAAAAAAAATTGTTTCCATTGCAGTTTGTGCATTTATATTAATATCAATTTTTAACACTTCTGGAAATTGAATATAATAATTTTTTTTAATATTTGAATTAATGAGGTTTATATTTTTTAATAATTTCAATTTCATTTTTGGAAATTATGAATAGTAATATTAGGAAATCATTATCACCATAGTAATGGTTTAAAGAGTTAACAAGGTTGTTAAAATAATTTATAAGATTAAAAATTTCATAAAAACATATTTACATTTTATTTTATAGAAATATTTACACTGATACTCATACTATATTCAAAATTTATAATTTTTATTCCAATTTCCATTGATAATAACAAATAATATATTTTAATGTTTTATTTATTTACAAGTGTGGCACTCCCCTCACTTATAAAAGGAAACATTCTATACTAACTTATTCACAAAATTTACAACTATGGATTTTATAAAACCCAAAATATATCTTCCCAACTCATCTCCCTACTCCATCGATGTTCTAGCATCACCAAAATCCATCCTATGAAGGATTACGGTGTGTATCCAGGGGAGGTTTTCCAAAGAAGAGGTATAATTATTAATCAAGTGTTTCATGTTTATTTATTATTATACTCTATTTGAATATTAAATATAAATTATGATATAATAACTCAAATATCTAAGATATACTAATTTTTTATTATTTTTATGGTATAACACTTTTCCTATCCTATTTTATCCATTGGAAACCGATAACATCGCTCGTGCATAAGCGTGGACTACCACCTCTACAAAGTAATTGGTTTTATTTTTCATCACCAAATACCATGGCAGTTTAAAAATATAGATTAAATGAATATATATTAAGTTTATAACATAATTATTATTTCTTAGAGATAGGATATTACATTCCTTATTATATTTCCTTTTAATGTAAAACCATGGCATCACCCTTGCGTATGTGTGGACTACCACCAAAACAAATCGATGTGATTCACTTTTCATTTCCACCAAAAAATGATGTTCATAAATATTTATCTAATGAATAAATTTTAAATTTAAAACTTATTTATGATTTTATAAAAGCAATATATTATAACATCCTAATTTTAATAAAAATTAAATACCATGTTTTGGTTTTTATTTAAAATCACGTTGAATGGATATTAAATAATATTATCTTAATATATATCCTTTTTCATGGTATATAGGATACATAAGGGTAAAATCTTAATTTCATGAGTTACATAATGGTAACTTCTGATTTTAGAAGGTTGTATAAGGGTATAGTAGAGGTTTATTGAATTGTATAAGGTAAAGGTAAAGGTAAAATTCATTTACTTTCATAAGGGAAAGTCTCATGTATATGCACTGCTTAATGGTAGACCTATGATATGTATAAGTACCCCTTGGGTATTTAAGGGTATCTTGGATACTGCTTAAGGGTACCAAATCATATAGGGGTCTTGCATAAGGGTACATACTCATATAAGGGTCTCACATAAGGGTTCAGACTCACATAAGGGTCTTACATAAGGGTAAACCACCACTGTATAAGGGTAACATATGATTTTCAAAGGACGTGTGAGGGTACCAAAGATACTATGTAATAGTAAACTGACATATAAAAAGGTAACATAAGGGTAATCTAGATGCTTGTGTAAGGGTAGTTCCGAGTATTGTAAGGTTCATCTTGTGGGTACTTCTATTGTGCATGGGTATAATTGAGTTTTAAAGGTTAAGTAAGGGATATATTTACCCTTACACAACAATAATGGAATGAATGAGGGTCAAGGCATGTTGCCCTTACAAAATGATCATTTTAGGAAAGAAATTAATAAAAATAATATTTGTTTATTCTTCACTAGATTGATCTATAATAACTTTTTATCTATTTTAATATATAAAAATCATGTTAATTTGATTCTTTATTATATTTAAAGGCTATTTCATCTATATTAAGTGATTTTAATCCCTTATAATTCAATATTTGAGTAAAATAAAAAATTAATTGGTTGTTTTAATTTTTCAAACTCGAATGCCTCATGTGTATTTTTAAAATACACAAACTTATGATTACTTAATTTTAAAATATCCTTTTGAGGTGTTTTGTGTGTTCAGTTGTTGGCTGATCAATGGGAGTGTGTTGGAGTTAGTTTCAAATTGTTCAATATGAGTGGAAATTCTCTTATTGTTGTTGAGGATCCATCATTATGTATTTGGTGATTGTTTTGTTAAGGTAGGATGTTTTGAATATAATATCTTTAATTATAATAATTTATTTCTTATTTAAAATAAAACTAATTTACAATTTATTTTAAAGAATGGATTTGTGGCTTTGGAAAATATCGATGAAATGTCATGGTGTGTGTGATAAAACGTATTTATTGTGGTTGATTCAAATTATTTATTGTTTTTCAGAAATGTTTTCTTGAATTTAAATAATGACTATTGGTTGGATTTTAATGATGTGAAATGGGATGATATATTTTATGACTTTAAATGAGATGATTCAGTGAATTTTGATAAAACCAGTTTTTATGAATTTTTTTTAAAAAATAAAATTCACTATTTTTCTTAAATAATCATATATTTTTGTTTATGAAATAAATTATATGAGTTTATAGTAAAAACCCCTGATTCTAGGTTTTGAAAAAAATATAATGTTTTGAAACATGAAAATGGGTTGGAAAGAAAAGATAACTAAAATTATTTATGAATTATTAAACGAATGATAACCCATTAATTTTTTTTATTTACCTTGAGGTATATGAGGGACAAGGTAGTTATGCTGGAAGATCAAAACCTAGGAATGTATTATCTCTACCTAGAAATGGAATGAAAAAGACAACACTATATACACTATAAGATAACAGGGAGATTATTCCTTAGGTATCTTCTTATATTCACCAATCATAGGACTATTACTGTAGGCTAAGGACTATAAAAAATGCACACTAAGACCTGTTCTTCTAGAAGATATGTGAGATTACCTATATAACCCCACCCCTAGATCTATTAACCATTGGGATATAATTGAAAAATATTTTTCATTACAATTTTTTGAAATATCTTATTAATTTTAGTTTTAGAAGATATTCATATCCTTTCTTATTTTGAGAAAATTTTATATTAGTTTTGAAATGTTTTTTTTATTTTTGATATATTTAATTTAAATATACTTTTAAAACCTGTTTTATTATAATCTAATGAGATGTTTCTACAAGCATGGTTTGATATGAATAGTTAAAATATCTATATTCCATGATTTATTTAAAATTAAGTGTAAATGGTTTATTTGATATAGTATTTCTTATGAAATGACTTGTTTAAACACCACTAGTTTTTTTGTAACACCCTACCTTTTCATTAGATAATTTTTAGATTTTTCTTATACTAGCTCTGGGAAGAAGAAGAATCACCACATGGAGGTGGTGGGTGTAGTTGATTAGCAGGGCTTGAGATTTTGTGGAGACTAGTGGAGCTTGTAATACACATATGTCATAGAGTTTTTAGGTTGATTTTATGATGGTTTGGAAGATGAATTTGGTTGTCACACTATATCAAGAATTATATCCTTTTTTCCTTTGGATAAATCATTTTTTTAGAATTGGAATTTCCATTGATTATGATTTTATATTTGTGGTTATTGGGAGAAATATTTCCTATCTAATTCTATTTGATTCCCAAGTTATTTCTTCTAGCACAAGAGGATTAGGAACAATATTTTGTTGAGTATTGAATCAACTCAAATAAATATTTTTATGGTACATAAAGCTAGTTTGTTTCAAATTTTTCAAAGGAGGGTTATTTTTATTGTTATGGGATTCCTAGTATTATGGTGGTAGGAATCTCAAAATCAAAGTAGTTATCCATGGGAGGGTTCGTAGTCCCCACCAATACGAGAAGAATATTAGGATACTAGGGTTTCCATATTGATTATGTCACTAGTTAGAGAAAAATTCTTGATTATTTTGAGTGATTCTTTACGGAATTTTGGTTTTGTGAATTTTTCTCAGAATCATGGGATTTTTATGGAATCCAGATGGGAACTAGTTACCATGGTTTTGAAAATCATACATGAACCATGTATCCATCTCTTCTAGAATATGAAAAGACATTATATAATTGTATTATGGTTATCCAATCTATGTGTCAAATCTATATAGTGGTGATATTTTAGAGATTTTTAATGTTTTCTTACTTTGAGTGTTGGGTTTTTTCCCCATCTATGATGATTTTGGTAAATTATTCTAGGATAATTGTTTAGTTTTTTTTTACTTATTTTATATTTTAAATAATAAAATTTAGATGTTTGTAAAAATATTTTGGAATTTCAGAGTTTTGAAACAGTTTTAAATTTGAAATATTATTTTTATTTAGGTGTTTCTAAAATATTTGGGTTTTTTAATTATGGTGTGTTTTTTGAAAAATATGGTCGATGATTTTGGAAAGTGGTTAGAGTTCTATTTTTCCATGTTATCATGTGAATTTGGTAAATTTTAAATGCAATTTTTTAAATAATTTAAGTTTTAGATGTTTTAAAATGGATTTAAAAATAATGAAGTGTTATGAAATTTCTGTGAAAAGTTTTGAAGGGTGTGAATATGTTAGTATAAATAGTGAGGATTATTTTTAAATGAATTTTAATAAACCCTCTTGAGTTAAAGAGGTGAATACCTTTAATAAAGTAATTAGGACTTGATCTTATTAGTAAAATTTTTTAAGTTAGATTTTATTTTTTTAAAAGATGTTTTGAGACCATTTTTTATTTTGTTTTGACTCTTGAGACTAGGGTTTTGATATTTGTTTTGAGGGGTTTTTTCTTTTTGTTTTTAGGGTAAACACAATTTATATTTAAGGTATCCTTTAGTTGAATCAGGTTCTTATAGAATTGATATTTTTTCTGATCTAGAATCGAAGCACTACATCCTTTATCTCATACCCCAGCACGGGGATTACAAATATTGGTTCCTAAGCATGGATCCTCCTCCCTTATTTATACAATGATATTCACAAGAAGTATTTATATGTATAAATATGATTAATTAGTTCTTTTTAAAACTTTAACTTCCATAAACTCTTAATGTTATGTTTGTAGTTATCATACCTGAGTTTCTATGTTTGATATGGTGGGAATCAGTTACTGAAGATAAGATACCGAATGACTATTATTAGGTATCCACCAAGGAATGTTTAGTTCAGTATTTCATTCCAAATTCAGATAGGGTATCAAATTATATGTAATTTTATGGTCTATAGTAAATATATAAAATAGATTTGGAGCACACTCACCATTTTATTGAGAAGGTTCTATATTCACCTCATCTAACCAAGAATGACTCTCTAGTGGCATGGTGTTTCCAAAATGATTTTTATATAGATCTATCAAAGGATATTTTTTAACATAGACTCAAATACTATGGTATATTAATGATACATAATTTAACGGTTTATTCATAGTTTACATGATCACTATGTTGATAGAGAACTTATTATATTCATGGATTGGATGGAGTAAGCTTTAATAAAGGAAAATATAAGCGTACCATGTCTAACTCCATATGGAGGGAATTAAAAGGGGGTTATAAATTTATTTTCACTAACTTCCTATATATATAATAACTTTCTTTTCTTTTAATGTGGAAAAATGGTTATTGAATGCACACTTGAAATAATCCTCCTAAATCATTCCATTCTTATAGATATAGGGTTTATTTATAGATGTTCTGTAAGGGTTTATCTACACCTCCTCAAAGTAATAATTTTTTTTTCTCTTTATAGGGAACTGTGGAGTTTCTAGAAACATCAAAAACATTATACTCCAATCAAAAGACTATGATTGAAGTCTTCCATAGAGTGGATGAGCTACCAGTGAAAGTTGATGCTACTTCATCTAGTGTTAATACAAATATTAGATTGAAGACCATTTAAGTGTTCCTTGATTTATTTATTTATCTCATGTGGAACTTATATCATTGAGGGATTATTAATCTCATTAACCAGGATCCTTTGAAGTTAATTTTCTTCATTTATAGTCTCTTTTTTGGATCCCCTCTTGATAAAGTAAGAATCTGGTTTTATGTACTTCCATGTTTACTCTCACTTGATTAAATTCACATTTGTAATGAATTTGGGATGAGGGTGTTGGAATATGAGGAAAATTAACTATGTTTGGTAGATCAAAAATATTGAATTTATCATGTTGAAATTTTGTCTTAATATTATTGATAAAATAAGAGTCTCTACATGTGCTTCCAATGTAGTGTACCTAGTAATTAAATAAAACCAGGTTTGGAAGCTCCAAAAGTTTGTAAATGGTGTAGTCATCCGAGTTACTTTAATATGTTTCATATGTTAGGATATTGAAGTGGATGTTCTAGTTTGGAATCATCATTTTATTTATATAGGGTTGAATATGAATTGTGATAATAGGGCCCCTTCCATAGGACTTGAAGTTAAGATTTTCACACAGTATAGGAGCTATGAGTTGATGTTTGTGTAGGCCCAGCTTGTTGTTTTCAACATCAAAGTGGAATCTATTTGAATTTTAATTATTTAATGTCACTAGTTCTAGGTGACCTAATTAAATCTAAGGTTATATTTAGAATTTATTTTGGTTCTTTATAGGTATTATCTTGGTGACCTTTCTTGTGGTTGTGTTTATGGTTTCACTTTATTGATATATATATTGTTTTACCTTGTGGATGACCACTCTTGAATGGTTCCCCTTTATATTTAATGGATTTACTCCCTTGAGGTTGTTGTTATCTTGGGGATATAAAAGAATATTATGTTTAGAAACTTTAGGTGTTTCAAGATGTTGTTTCTTAGAATCCCTTCTATTTTCTTTCCGTGGCTGAATCTATATAATGGTTGATGGATATAGTTTGGGTTGGCTTTTCTTCCTTGGTATCTTCATGTTTTTACCTTGATGATTAGATCTCAATCTTTAGGTGATGGATAATCACACTCCTGAGAGTGTGGTGACATGTTTCTAAATAAGACTTATTGTTTCATGTTATTTATAAGTATACTTTAATGGAACTTGGGATTTCACAGGGGTATCTAAGACAATATTAATTTTTATGGACTAGGTATCTAGAGGTTTTGGTGGATTATTTAATGAGCCCATCAAGGGGTGAGTATAGGTGTTGAAAATAATAGGTTACTATTGAGGACATTATAAATAAATAAATCCTTGTCATTTTTATGTATTGTTTATTGATGTTTGATTTTAGAAGGATCCTGAGAGCATTGTATCTCTTTGGGAACTATTGAGGTATTTTGTATAAGTTCTTCTTTGAGGTTTATGTTTTATATCTTGGATGTTTCACTATGTAATGTGATAGAAGCATCTTATTTTGGTTGAAGAAATGTGTTTGGGAGGATATTTTCATCATGTTTCACAATATTGGTAGATCTTTAAATGGTGGGGAGACATATTATAGGAAATATGTTCTTTCTTGGTGATTACTAGTTCCTTTGGTTGTTATTGATTTTTTTTCAAGATGTGTATTGATCATGGTGGTCCCACTTAAGGGTTTATATAGAATGCTTGTTAAAACCTTCTATGGATTTTTTTTGCATGTTAGATTTTTAGGTGAGTTATTCCTTTTTTTCATAGATTGTACACCTCATGGTTTGACTGTGGGAGATCATTTAGTCTTTCCTTTTTAATATTTCATACCAGATGATTTTTTGGGGTATAAATCCTTATGTGAGTGAGAATTGAAACATCCTCATTTTAATAATAATTAAAAACCTTATTTTGGTTTAAATTTAAAATCCATTTGAATGGAAATTAAATATTTTTAACTTAATATTTTACCATAAACATGGTATATGGGCTTTGTAATGGAAGAACATTAATTTCATGAGTTATATAATGGTAAATTCTGATTTCAAAGGATTCATAAGGGTAGATTAGAGGTTCCAGGAATTGAATTAGGGTAATGGTGAGATTACTTTACCTAGAAAAGGGTAAGTCCTATATACATACACATTTTAAGGGTTAACCTACACATAATAAAGGTAAATCTTAACAGTATAAGGGTACCATAGGCACTAAATAATGGTAGAGACTCACATGTGGGTCTTATATAAGTGTCTTGACTCACGTAAGGGTCTCATGTAAGGTTCACAGATCACATAATGGTCTCATATAAGGGTAAAAGTTCATAGGGTATGGGTAATCTTTCATTTTCAATGAAAATGAAAGGGTACTCAACGTACAGTGTAAAGGTAAAATGAATTTTACAAAGGTTAGAAAAGGGTAACTTGGCTGCTCGTGTAGGGATAGTTTGGAGATGTGTAAGGGTCATCTCATGGGGCCTTCTATTGTGTAAGGATAATAGTGAGTTTTCAAAGGTTACATAAGTGTATCAAAGTACCATTACATGAAAATAATGGGATTATTAAGGTTAACACCACTTTACCCTTACTCAATGATATTTTTGGGGAAAAAATAAATAAAAATTCCATTTTGCATTTCTGATTCTCTAGATTTGCCTTTAAAGCAATTTTAACCATTCTAAAAGCTGGAAATCATGGGAATTTGATCATTTAGAAAATTTATAGTTTTAGACTCCTATCATAAATTTTTTTAACCCTCATCATTGAATATTAGTGTGAAATATCAATTTAAATTGTTGTTTTAATATGGGGTTTTTATATTGAAAAACCAAATGCCTTGTTTGTATTTTTAACATTCTCATAAATATGTTCCTTCGATTTTGGGATATCTTCTTGAAGATTTTCAGGTTTTAAGATGATGGTTGATCAATGTGAGTGTGTTAGGGGTGGTTCTTCCTTGTTCACTACATATATAATTTTGTCTGTTTCTATTGTAGATCTCATATTGAGTTCCTATCAAATATTTTATTAATGTATGTTGTCTCTTATACAATCAATAATATATTAATCCTTTTCTGATTTATTAAAATAAAACATATTTCCAATTTACTTTCAAGACTAGATTTTCATCTTTGAAAAATATCATTGAAATGGAATATTATGTGATGAAAATTCTTGATAGTGGTTAATGTTAATTAATTATTGATTTTATGAAAAATAATATTAAATTTAAAGAATCACTGTTGGAAATATTTTTATGAAATAAAAAGGGCTGATATATTTTATGATTTCAAATTCAATGATTTTTTGATTTTTGAGAAAAAAAATTTCAATGATTGTTTTCTCAAATAAAATTCATATGTTTTCTTTAAAAAACATTCATTTTTTAATTTTAGAATTATTTATATGAGTTTATGGTAAAAATATTCATGTTGGTTTTTGAAATCAATGAGTGTGTTTTGAACCCTAAAAATGATGTTAAATGAAATGTTGACTAAAATGATTTAATAATGATAGAACTAATGATAGATGCTTAAATTGTTTTATTTACATTGAATCACATGGTATACTAGGTACTTAGCCTGGAAGAACACAAGAAATGCATGTATTATCTCTTCTTATAAATGGTTTGGTGTTTACAATTCTAACTTAACTACCAGATTATATGAAGATTAGTCCTTAGGAATCTTCTTATATTCCTTATTCATTGAGCTTCTACTAATGGATTAGGCTTAAATCCATTTTCACATAAAGATTCATACCTCACTAAGATATGTGATAATTCCTATACAAAACTACCTATGGGTATCTTGAACATGGTACTATAATTGAAAATTATTTTACATTCCAATGTGATGAAATGTTTTAATCATGTCGATTTTGGTAGAAATTCATGTCCATGTCTATTATGATAAAAATGTTATATTCATGCTTATTTTGAAAAGGATGTTTATTTTTAGTCGATTTTATAGAAATGAACATTTGAAACATATTTTATTATAATCAATTTAGGTGTTTCTTAAAAAAAATTATATGAACTATGAAATTAATTATATTCTATGTTTTATTTTTAATTAATCATTAATGGATTATTTGATATGGGTTTACATATAAAATAACTTGGGGGTATCCTAATAGGATTTATTTATCACACCATACTATTTAATTTATGTTTTTTTATATTTTTATTATTTAATTCGAAGGAAAAAGTTGAAAAAATAACTTTGAGGTGAGTATTGAACATGATTAGTTGGACTCAAGAGTTGGTGGTGACCATGGGATCATGTTATTGAATTGTTACATGGAGTTTTTGGGTTGGTGTATTCATATTCTGGCAGATAAATTTGGTTGTAATAATATCTCAAGACTTTTATCTATTTATTTTGTATTTCTCATTTTGTTTGAAATTTTCCTTTCTTTCTGTTATTTATCAGTTTATACTTATATTTTTTTGGGTAAATTCTATCCCATATCATATTATTTGATTCTTGAGTTCCTGTTGACTGCCTGTAGGGATTGGTATTTCCATTGGGGTATGTGTAAAATCAAATTGGATTCCAATTTTTATTATAATCTAGGTAGGTTCATTACAAATATTATCAAATTTATTTATTTTCAACCCATTATTAAAATTAAAACATCGTTCATGCCTCTATATGGACTACTGTCACTATGAAACAAAATGGTTCAATTTTAATAACCACCTTAAATGATTGCTTTTGAAATTTTATATAATGTTTAAACATGATAATTATAACATGCTTATAATTATGGACATAATGTAAACATAAAACCTTTTAACATATTCAAAACATTGATGTTCTTTTGAGGTTATAAGCTGAATGATCCCAAAACATCCAACCTGAACATAACAATTTGAATAAATAAATAAATAAATGTTATAAAAGAAATAAATGGAATAATGATAATTTAATTAATATTAAAGTTTTATTAATAAAGTAAATAATTTATATAATTTTATTATTTATGAGTTATAAGATTTATGAATCTTTATTTGACTTAAGGAAAGTGACATTCTTTTACAAATATCATTTTAATGTTTTCATCCAAACTCTTTTTCATCCACATTGAAGTTATTTTAAATGTTTCATGAATTTTATTTTTTATACATCAAAGGATTCTAAAAAAAATTAAAATATGATTTACTTTTATTAAAATGGTTTCAAATTATTATTTTCAATTCATTCTATATTTTTTATTTTTATCTTTTTAGAAAAGTGTTAAGATAATTTTTTAATATATTCAGCCTGCCGTACTTTTCATATTTTTATAACTGTTATTTATTACCAAGATTATTTTAAAAGTTTAAATTTTATTTAAGAATTGATATTATTATTTATATTAGAGGAATTTATACTTTTTATGTGTTTTCAATGAAAGAAAATACATTTCTTTTTATGATTATTTTAAAATGGAACGTGTTTTCCTTATGGGATCGAATGAGTTTTTCAAGGGTTTTATGATGAAAAAGTGAAATATTACCATTTTTTCTTAATTATTTGGAAGATTATTATTATATATGATGATGGGTGATACTAATATATCTCATGATGATAGTGATCTGAATATCTCTCTCTAATGTATTAGGTATTTATTTAGTCTTCAAAGGAGAAAAATGAGGGAGATAATTGGGTTGGTTACTCCTATAAAAATTACTATCATTAATTAATTCTCAAATTGGTCAAACATTATTGAAGGTGGGTTATGAGTATTATCATCCATGAAACCTATATGATTCTTCAAAAAATGTTTTTTTATAAATATTTTTATTTCATGAGGCAAGTAAAGTTCCTAAACTTTTAAAGGTAAATGGTTTTGAAATATTTTCACAAGTTATCTAGATCCTCATAATGCCTTAATGGTTTTACTATGATTAAAAATTGGTTTTCAATTTTTTGAGAAAAGGTTTATTTTTATATGTTTGAATTATTTATTTAAATGTTGAATTATTTATTGGTAAAAGGTAATCATATTCATGGATTTCAATTTTTCACTACATTAACAGTATTCTTTTATTTGTATCTCCCTTATGAAGTTTTTTGTTCTCATAAAACTTTTTCAAATGTCTTTCATGGTATATAAGGATGAATAGAAACTATATAAAGGTCAAACATTTGACTTTGGGTCTATATTAAAATAATAATAAATGGGATTAATGAAATATGGGTATAAACATAAAACTATATTTTTATGGGAGTAAATGTACAATATGTATTTGTTCAAAGTTTTATGTAATTATTTTCATTATTCTTCAGATCCCTAAATCTGAAAGACTATGGGAAATTAAAAAAGTTATATCCTTGATTTTAAACTCATATTTGTGGGAAGTTAATGTAATAGTTTTTTATAGTTGGTATCATTGAATGGTTTAGATGCCTTTAAAGGCTAGTAAAATATTAAAAGAGACTCCTAAGATATTCTAATTTATTATTATATTATGATGATATTTATTATTATAATTTTCATATTGATTAATTTTATCCATGTTTCTTTAGAATAGTTTTATATAGTGGAAAAATATTACTAAATTAGGAAGGAATCAAGAGGATAATAGTCTTCTAAATTACCAATGTGGAATGATTATAAAAATTGGTTTGTGAAAGGGTTAACTTAGTTGAAACATGATATTATTAGTGGAACTAATGAAACTTAAAATATGAACATAATGTATTAATATTGGAACCCATAAAATAGAAAAACTAAATTCACCATAGAGGAACATGTCTATAGTAGTGAATTTCATGAAATATCACCCTTCAGATTATGGTGGATCTTTAGAATGAGTGAGACCTAAAGGATAGATAAATACATTGAGAATAATATTCAATTTTTTGAGATTTTTTGAAAATAAAAATAAAATTATATATATATATATATATCACATTGAAGATGAAGATAATCAATAGTGTTATCTTATTAAGAATAATTAAGAAAAGGATAACATTTATTTCATTAAGTAGATAGTATTTAAAGATAATTTTCTTGATAATTAGTTACCAAATTTTATATGAATTATAATATAAATATAATTTATAGATTTTGAGAAAATAGAACAAGATCCAATGGCCGTATATGAATACAATTTTACTATATTGGCTATGTATACACCTAATTTTATTATAGATAATGATATTAAAATTGATAGATTTTACACAGGCATGAAACAATTTTTTGAAGAGAATTTCACTATCTTTAATTTAAAATTTATAATGAGGATTTTAATTATGATGAAAAAGTTGAGATAATGTTTTCTAAAACTTATATACTTCATGAAAATAAAGGTAAGAAGTGGTCACGATGGAATGCAATTGAGAGTTAGTCATCTAAAAAATCTTGAGGTAAGCTAGAAAAATATTCAAAATGTGGTAAATGTTGTTTTAAAGAATGTTTTATATGATTATTAAAGTGTCATTTATGTGTTAATATTGATCAATTATCACAAGACAATGAAAATAGTTTTGAGCAGAAAAGTAATGAAAAGATAGATAGTTAGCTTGTTGTAAGATGTTTTTACAATAATGAGATATAAAATTATTATTAAATGTGTCCAAATTTTGTTAATAAAGGTTTGAATCATAAATATATAAAACAAAAGGGTATGGAAAACACTTTTACATTAACTATAGTGGTACATATGGGACCCTAAAATGATATTGTGATAAGTAAATTACATGTTTATTCTGATTATCCCAATGTATATTTTGATTTAGGGACTACACATTATTCACATCTCGGAGATTTTGAAGTAAAACAGAAATACCATCTCAAGAAATAAAATCATAACTTATAATAAAAACTATAGGGGTAGTATTAATGTAACAAGATTTTATAGTAAAAATCTTATAATTAAATGTGAAATTAGTCATTCTATAAACACTATTGTATTTCCCACTATGAAGTTTTATGTTATTCTGGGTATAGCTTGGCATTAAGTTTATCAGGATATGATATATTACAATGATAAATAAGATATTTCATTTTCATAATGAGTTTCAATTTTTATATAATAATGAATTAATATCATTGATAACATTTCAATAAGGTGATAAAATATTAAATATTGAAGTGAATTTTATTATTCAAATACTACTAAAAATAAAAGAAATATTAAAATTAGTGGGTTTTGATTATAAAATGAATATATATATATATTTTATGATTATTTTCCTAACATTATAACCAATTGGGAAGTTGAATTTATTGTTTAATTAATACATTATTCTAATCAAATTTTAAAACCCCCTTATTGAATGACTGTAGCAGAAATTTTGGAATTAAAAATTTAGTTACAAGAGTCAATTGATAATTTATGGTAGTATTAAAGGATGATATTATGGTTTATTATAAAATTCACTAGTATCATGAAAGATATTAATGTATTTTTATATAAACTTTTATGGAAAATAATTTGTACATAACATTTAGCAAATGTGAATTTTTGTTACAACAGATTTCATTCCTTGGGAATATTTTTTCTAAAAATTGAATAACTATTTTTCATAGTAAAACTAAATTGGTGGAATAGTGAATAAGAAATATATATATTTCACTATGATTTCATGTTTTATTATATTATTGTGTATTAACAATGGTTTTTTGAACTTTTTTCCAAAGTTAAATCTAAATTGGATTATATTCCTCTAGAAAAATTAATTCTGTGAATGTATCCAGAAATTGAAAAGAAGAATTTTTAATGTTATAGTTTTATCCTTTCTTATAATAAATGGTGAATTTTTTATTTATAATTAATATTATTTGAAGGGACTTGGTTGTTTATTGATATAACATGATTTGGTAATTTTATATTATTCAATCAGTCAAAACTCTTCAATAAAAATTACAATTTACATGATCTTGAGGTTTAAGTGGAGGTTTTTTAAAATTTTAAGGAATATTTTTTATAGGGTAAAATGTGAAATATACACCGAAAATCAACTTTTAATGAATATATTCAATAAAAAAATAGTTGAACATGATGTAGATAACCATTTTGGAACTGATAAATGATTATGATTGTTGGATTCAATATCATTCCGGTAAACCAAACATAGTAGATAATGCCTTGAGTTAAAGTGATAATGTATCATTATACATGTTATGTTCAAAATATTTTTCTTTAGTTAATCTTATAATGAATGTTGACCTCGAAACTATTCAGGTATAATCTCCATGTCTTTTGTTTCAAGTTCCAAATTAGTAATCTTTTTTAGATAGAATTAATCCTATTAAAAAAATATTGATTTTCAAGAAATTGTAGAATTAGTCAATAATGGATTTTTCAAGAATTTATTATTGATAAAAAATGTTTTATGAGATATATAATGTTTTTCTTGTGATAGGTGATTAATAGTTTAAGAATCAATTTTTAAGCTAATATTACAGTCCTTAATTTTTTATTCATTATAGTTACCCAAAAATGTATTAATATCTTCATGTGTTTTACTAGTGGTGGTGGAATGATGAAAGGTATTTTAGATTTTATCATGAAATATTTGACTTTACAAAATGTTATATCAGAGTAAAAACTACCAAATGGGATGATTCATACATTTTCAATGCATGAATTTAAATGGAAGAATTGATCCATGGATTTCATGATAGAATTACCGAACACGTATTGAGCAAATAATGTGATTTTTGTTATTGTTGATAGATTGACTAAATATTTACATTTTTTATTCAATATATGATGTATTTGGATAAAATTTCCCGATTTTTTCTTAGAAATATATTCAAATTAAATTTGTGTCTCTCGCCCAATCACAACTGATTAGGATCCTATATTTACCTTGATTTTTTGGAAATGAATTCAAAATTCATTAGGCACTAAATTAAACTTTAGGAAATATTTTTATCCCCAATTATATGGGATGTCATATAGAATAATTTATAACATGAAACATATGATTTGATATTTACCTTTAGATTATAAATGAAGTTGCGATAAACATATTTCATCAGTTTAATACTTATTTAATAATACCTTTCATTTTAATAAATATATGACACCTTTTGAAAAATGATATGTAAAGTGGTGTCTGACACCATTATGTTGGGAAGAAGTTAGTGAAAAGAATTTTTTGTAACCATATTTGGTAGAATAGATGGTTGAGAAGGCAATTATTATTCTACACTATATGATGGAAAATCAGAGGAGGAAAAAACATTTATATACAAGTGGAGTAAATATCTCTTATTGGAGTTAGGAGATCATGTTTTTAATAAAGTATTTACTTGGAAAAGTTTTATGAATTCTGGTATAAAGTAAAAGTTAATCCCTCAATTTATTGAAAAACATAAAATTATGAAATAATTGGTATATTTTCATATCAAGTACCATTACCTCTGAGTTTATAGTTGGTATATTATGTGTTACATGTTTCATTTATAATAAAATATTTAAATGATGTATCTTATATCTCGATTTCTAATGAATTTCAATTTGAAGTGAATATTTATTATAAATATTATCTTATTTAGATTTTATATCATATAGATAATATACTATTAAATAATTTTATTTAACAGTGTATGGTTTTATATAAGAATCACTTGATATAGGAAGTAGAATAGGAATCATAAAAAGATGTATAAGAAAAACCATCCATTATTTATGTATTGAATAATAGTGTTAGAATGAAATTTATTAAATGTGGAAGTATGTAACAACCTAGGTATGAATAAGAAATAAATAAATATTATGATTTGTAATTATTTATTTTTATGTATTCATATTCTTAAATGTTTTATAAAATACCTTACAAAATTAATAAATTGAAAAAATAATATATTTATTTAACTAAATTCTTTCCCACGTATTACATGGTTTTAAGTAAAAGCTAATTTTATAAATATTAGAATATTAATTTGATAAAAATAAATTTATTTTTTTTCTTAAAAATTTAGATTTATATTATGGTTAATTTTTGATATTTTTCTAGAACAATCGATTTTTGGGAGAATAGTGAAAAATACTAATTATTATTAAACTTTTTATTGATTTTATAGTATTTAAGGAGTCCAATAATATTTTTTCCTGGTTTTTTATTGAAAATATTATCATTTAAAAAAAATATAATCCAATTAATTTTATTTTAATCATTAGTATACTTGATTTTGGTATGCTTAAAAAGGTATTTTTTTAAGAAAAATATCTCTATTTTGGTCTTCCATTTTATAATAAAATTAATTTATTAAATTTTGAAAATTAAATAATGTAAAAGGGATTTAATATTTTCAATGATGAAATAACTTTCTTAACAAGTTACTTTCATTTTTTCATTATAAATAACAACATTATGAAAATATTTTCACCACAATAACAGTTAAAAGAGTTAATGAGGGGGTTAAAACTAAGTGATAAGGTTTAAAATATAATGAAAACCTATTTAATTTTTATTTTTTGAGGGTATTTAAACTCATACTTATCTTATATTATAAATATATAATTTTGGTTCTAATTTCCTCTGAGAAAGGTGTATAATACATTCAAAGGTTTTACGTATTTACAAATGTCCCGCTCCCCTCACTTTTAAAAGGGAACCTCATCTACTCACATTTTCACACACATTTATAACTACATATTATAAAATACCTACCAAAATACCTTAAAAACAATAATATTCAAGTCTTATGTGTTCTGGTCTCACCAAAATAACATCCAAATAAGGCTTAATGTGTAAGCCAAGGGAGAGTTTACAAAGAATCGATATAATCTTTAGAAAGTGATTAATGTTTTTTTCTTATTAAAAATCCTTTAACAATTATTAAAACATAATGATATAATATTATTATTATCTTAAATATATTTCAATTTAATTATTATTATTTTAAAACCTTTTCTCAACTCAGTTTCTATTCGTTATAAAATGGTAACATCGCTTGTTCGAACCTGTGGACTACCACCTCCAAGAAGAGATGCATTTAATTTTTGATCACTAGATCATATGGATATTTAATATGATGGATAAAATAAATATATATGATAATTATTGTATAATTATCATTCTATAAATTCATTATATTACTTAGCTTCTTACCTTTCCATCCATAGTAAAATGATAACGTTGTTCATGAATATGTATGGACTACCACCTCTATAAATTAATGTGATTAATTTTCCAATTCTACATCCCAATGTCACTAATAAAATTGTAAATAGTTAATAAATATTAAATTTAAAACATATTGATGATTATATAAAACTAAAATTTTATTTACATTAATTTTTCCACCAACTAGTAAATTGAAAAAGGATTTCATGGCTATGTACAGACTACCATACCCATATAATGACATGATAAACTTTTCATAACCAAATAACATGGTTTGTTTTATATGTTTATATAATATTTAAATATTATAATTATATAATTTTTATGATTATTTAGGTAATGAAACCATATTCTCTTTGACCATAGTCAATACACCAATGTTGTTTTGAGGTTATAAACCGAACAAACCCATAATATCCAATGTGCACTTAACTATTTTAGAAACTAAATAAAACAAGATAATAAATAAAATAAAGGGAATGAAGATAATGGAATTAAAATTAAAAGTTTATCATAGAATTAAATAATTAATATAATTCTGTCATTCAAGAGTTATATAATGTATGAAGCTTGATGGTACTTAAGGTACACTAATTTCTTCTAAAAATATTGTTTTAATGTTTTTCTAATAACTATAATTATTCTTTAAAATTTAGTTTATTTTAAATTTTTTAATAATGTTCTAATATTTTTTTGTAATCTCAATAAATTTAATTTGTACTATATTTTTCTTCATTTATAAAGGTTTAAAATGGAATCATTTCAAAAATTTCTTCATGCATTAGTTTTAGCTTTTCAAAAAAGTGAAAAAATGTTTTTTACATTTATAGATTGACTTTATTTTCTCTCTATAATTGCTATAATTCATTATCAAGATTATTCTATAAGATGACATGGTATTTGAAATTAGATCATATTATCTCTATTTTGATAATTTTTCCCTTTTACATGTTTCCAAATAGAAGGGATATTTTTCCAAATGATTATTCAATAATGGAAAGTGTTTTACTTGTGGGATCAAATGTTAATTTCAAGGGTTTTAGGATGAAAAATGGAAAGATTATTGTTTTATGCTATGGTAGTTGAATATTATAGATTATAATGGGTGAGCATGATATATTTCAGGATGATAAGAAGAATTTTTATAGATCCAAAATGTATTTGGTAATGATATAGCTTTCAATGGTGAAAAATGAGGGAGATAACTAGGTTGGTTACTCATATTTAATTAACTAGGATTTGGTTATTATTAATTGTTTCAAACATTAGGGAACATGTATTTTGAATATTATTCTCCAATATGCCTATATTATTCTTTCAAAATAGTTTTTATATAAATATTTTAATTTCATGAGGTGAGGAATATTTATGAACATTTAAAGATAAAAGGTTTTGAAATGATTTGATGACTTCTCATGATCTTCATAATGAGTTAGTGATTTTGTTATTCTTAATAATGGGTTATCGATTGTTCTATTAGGGAAAAGAATTATTTTTATATATTTAAATGTTTTATTTATGTTTTAAATGTTTTATTGGGAAACGTGAAACATTTTTTTAGTATTCCATGTTTTCACTATACTGTCATGTTTCCTTTATTTTTTTGTCATTTACTAGGATTTGTTTTCTCATCCCATGTTTTAAATTTTGTTTATTGTATGTAAGGATGATTAGGAACTATATCATAGTCAAAATTATCACTTGGATCTTGTCTTAAAATAATTTAAAGTCTCTTGAATCTAATAAGTCTGTAAACATATAGCTCTATTTTTGGGCAAAAATCTATCAAGGTATCATTGAAGCATTTTTGAGGTGATTGTGTTTGTTGACAAAGTGGACATCTGAGTAGTGATTGTTGACAAAGCATAACTATGACATACAAATTTGTTGACAAAGAGGATTTCATGATGGAATGTCGAGTTCAAGAGATGAGGTCAACGATCCATGTTTGATTCAAGAACATCGATAAAAGGAATGGATGATCTGGAGGCGGCACAAAAGAACAGATACAAGGTGGCGCCGTTTTCCAGTGTTTGCCAAATTTTTGGGCCTGAAAATCAGTAAATGAAGAAAAGTGTTTTTGGAAAAGGGACTTGCGCGCCGCGGACTTGGAGTACAAGAAACTTGCACGCCATATGTTTTTCAAGATCAGAAGATCAAAATATACCTAAGGAAGAAGGTTCGCGCAAGTTTGGGAGTTGGTCGCGCAAGTGTCTAAAATGATAGGGGACTTGCGCGCCGAAACTGGGTCGCGCAGGTGACTTGCGCGTCGTCGCGCAGGGTGGTCAGATTGCTAATAAATACTGGACCACCCCTCCTCATTTCCCAACGGAGTTCAACACTTTGAGAAATCAGAGCTCCCGTCGCGCAGGTGTGGTGGTCGCGCAAGTGGTGAGTGTGGGTCGCGCAGGTGAATTTGCGCGCCAGTAGTTGAAGTTGTGCGCCGGTGTTAGAAGTTGCACACCGGTTGGCAGTTGCGCGCCAATATTGTTTTGGGTGCAAAAGGAAGAGAGTTGCCCAAGTTTGGAGTTGAGGAAGCATGAGTCGCGTAAGTGTCTGTGGAGGATTTTCGCGCCCGTTGTGACTTGCAAGCCGGTACTTGCACGCCGAGATTGACTTGCGCGCCAAGTAAGGTTTTGTTCCAGTAGTGCTTCATGGACTGTGTGGAAGTTGGAAGTTTTCCCAATACCTTCGGTGCAAAGAGATATTCATCTACGGGTGAAAGTTGTACTTCAACAGAGAATCTACATAAAAGAGAAGATGCATTCTTTTATGCAAATGAAGAGACCTACATGTCTATAAACTGTGAGTGGATTCCTTCCAAGAGCAGTGAGCTTAGGAAAAGGAAGAAGGTGATCCTCTCCACCGGTAGTGAGCCAGAGAGAGAGAGACAGGGAGTGACCCTTGGGAAAGCAGTGAGCTGACCCTAAATTTGTAAAGGCAGTGAACCTGGGCATAGAAGTGATCTAGCCCGAACCTTGTAATCCACAACTAGTGAGGATTTGTGGAATTTGGTATGACCGGAAACCTGTCGGCGTATGCTCCTTGGACGTAGCCCTTAGCGGTGAACCAAGTAAAATTGCTGTGTCCTGCACTTGCTATACTGTGTAGCAGAAAAGAGAGAGAAGAGTGTTTTTCTTAACAATGAAACAAGATCAGAACGGGCATTAATTTTTAATTAGTCATACCCTGATTCACCCCCCTCTCAGGGTATTCAGCCAAGTGGACCTAACACCTATTTTTGTGGGAAAAAATGTACAATGTGTGGAAGTTTCTACATTTATATGAAATGTTTTTACTAATTTTATAAAACTATAAACCCAAAATATCATGGGAATGTAAAAATTTTGAAATCCTTTATTTTAAACTTATATTTATGGGGGTTTAATATAGCATGTTGTTATAATGAGCTTTAATAAGAAAATAAATTTATACTAACTAGAGGAATAAAACAACAAAATTCAATTACATCACTAAAGAACATCAGATACAAAAAATAAAAAACAAGGTACACCAACATCAACATTAAAATTGTTTATACCAAAATTACCCAACTCTTAGCACATAGGTAACTATAAGAGACTCCAAATCATATTACCAAAAGGGATTAAGGTAATCAAAATTACAAACCATCATAAAGTAGGGTAGGTTATAGTAAACTAAAAACCTAACTTTACTATCTTACAATATTTCCTTTAAAAAATGGATAAATACTCTATATATTAGCTAAAATAAATGGTGTTATCCTCACAAATTTTGATTTTATCTAAATATGGTGAGATAATGGATAAAAACTACCATTTTTAAAGAATCACCATGGTTAAATATGTATCCATAAAATACCCATGGTAGTTTTAACACATTTATTTTGTGGTATTTTATTATTATTTCTATATTTTTAAGATTTTTATTTATTTGGAATTCATTTTGGGAGGTTATAGCTGGTTTTTAAAGGTTTTAGAATTGTTTTGGAGGCTGAAAATTTAGGGGAAAACATATAGTTTTCCTAGGAAATTTTGTATTTTTAAATTGGATCATTTCAATAGGATAAAAATTCGTGCACAGTTGAGGAAATCCATTTGAAAAATGTGAATCTTTGATGTTTTTTATAATGGTGATCTTTATGGTTTGTAAAAGGGTTTTCAATCTCTGCAGCCAAACTATACCACCCTACATATTACATAGAAAGACTCACATAGTTGGAACATAGTTTTGTAAATCATGCTATAAAATTGGTCACATAAATAATGGGTTTCAAAAATTATATTTTAATCCTGATTACTTCCCCAAAAACCTAATTATTCTTTTATTTGATAGGGTTCTTGAACATCAGAGATCCTTTGGGTGATTTTGGTGATTCTATTCATTCAAGAACTTGATCTATTAAAATCTTGGAGCATTGAACCTGTTAATGAAGGTAAAATAACAATATATTCTTATCTTCCCTAATCTTATCATTTTCACTAGGGTGGAAACCTAATATCGGAATTATATTATTCAATATTATTTTTAGAGTGTGTTTTTATGAGTTTTTCACTGGGATTCATCATTGGATAAAGGTAAGACCAAAACATAATGAGATCATGGACCGATTCTATGGTATTAGGACATTATAGGTTTTTGGATTCTCTAAATCAATCTAATCATACCTAAATCTTGAAAGACATGGTTTCTCACAGTTTATTAATTATTTTTTGGGAAAATAATTTTTAACCATATAATGGTTTAATCATCATTTGTTGTCTTCTTTTGAATAAAGCTTTTCTTGTGGTGCCAATACTATATTAGAGTAAATATATAAATTGTTTATTGATTATAAGAATGATTTAAGTGTGTAAAATTTGTATATTCATGGGTCATGTGTGTTTTCAATGCCCATATAGCAGGGATTTGTTAGTTTAGACTTGGAAAATATACAGAATTAGTGGCACAATGGATTGTACAACCATGTGGGGACTTGTGACTATAGGTATAGGTTATTACAATGAGTTTTGATTGTTCAAGGGAAATATTGGGTGAGTATTACATTAAGATGGTCTGTATAGATCATGGATGGAAGGATTGGGTGAATTGCATAGTTTTTGTGCACATGATATGGGCATATATATGAATTTATGTTTTTTTAACTACTTGTTATATTATATAATGTTTATTATATTTATATCCCCTTATATCCATTAGAAAAATGTGGCATTAGTTATTCTTATTTTTTTTGGTGTTTTTGGGATATCCTAGGGGTTTTCTACTGGGTTATATAATCACCCCTTAATATGAACCTTTTGTGGATGCATATATATTTTTTCATGACACTGGTTAGGGAAAGGTCTCATCCATTTCTAATGAAGCACCTTATTACAGGAGTAATAATAACCCTATAAGAAACTAGACTACAACTCTATAAGAAAATAAAACCCAAAAGAGTAGATATAAGATCATTAAATAAAATACCCTAAAGGAAGAGAAACCTATCAGAAAATATTCCACAATGAGAGAAACTTAGTTTCTATCCTTGGGTAAAGGGTGAAAGAGAGAGTAACCTTGGACCTCTCCCTTAAAACATCAGCTCATAATGATCTCTAAAAAATAGAATAAATCACGAGCTATAGAATAGTCTAATTTGGGTTTAGTAACTCTCTATGTTATACAAGCATAAAACCAAGGATTCAAATGTATAACACCATAATAGAATGATCTTATCTGAAATATAACATCAAATCAAAACAATAAGAGAAAGCCAATAACTATGGTATAAGCATTCCAAAAACATTCAACATTATATAAGGAATAATCTCAGAGAAACTCAATGAAATAAATGAAATAAGAATTAACAAAAAATATTCAAATTATCTAGAATTAATAATCATAAATCTCAAAATATATAATATTTTCCATCCTAAACCGAGTAACACCAAAGTATTTTTTCATCCAAAAATCGAATTTATAGGACCTCTAAATAGTTACACTAAGAAAATGAAAGAAATCACTTTAAAGATCATCCATAAATATAAAATTTATAACTTTTATTGAGATATATATTAGTAATAATCTAAATAATATAAAATCATTATTTCATTTAATTGATGTCTCCCAATAAAAAATACCCTAAGAACCAATACATAAATGAGAAGGTGGTGGGGGATAAATTGGTGGAAATTGTATTTTATAATTTGAATAATTTAGAAAAAAACATCATCTACCAATTAAGTCATAATACAATCAAGTATTTTATACAGCCTTACATGTTTAGAATAAACAATAAAAATATAGGATGCATAAGAAATTTATAAAAATTTCGAACCCAGTGTGGGTTCATACTCTTTATCATGTTCGACTCATACTAAGGCACAAATTATCCAATAAATTATTAAAATAAAATAATACTGGATAGGCTAGGTGTCATGTTAATTTTTGATTCATAAATATTCTACTAATGTACTACAAAACATTTCAATGACAAATCCCAATATCTAAATTGTTTCAATGAGTGATAATAATAAGATAGATCACCTTATGCTCAGGTTGCTTTGAAAAAAGATGGTGATCTTCTTCATGAGATTTTATAATATTCAAGAAAACATGATCACTTGTTTTAGAATTTTATGTTGATTTTGTTTTCAAATATTAGTCTCAAAACTCATTCACTATATAATCATACTCAAGAAGATAAAGATATTGTTTCATATAATTTTTTCACTAGACTCTCTTCACCTAAAAAATATTTTCTTCTATTCATCTATATTTCTTTAACATAATAATTTTTCGGTTGCATCATATTAGGATTTTTTAGCCTCAATATTCTTAAAAGTAATTATATTTAATAGAATTAAAATATTCTATCAAAATCAATATCTATAAAAGGAAAAACTGAAATAATTTATGTTTTCCTATAGAAATAACCATAAAATAACTCCAATTTTCCCCTATAAATTCTTTGAAATTACAAATAAATAAAACACATGAAGTAACTTTTCACATTGATATAACTCAATTGAAAATAATTCCAATTTTTTGTTTAAATCATCCTTTTAGATTTATTGGAAACTCTATTAAACTATTTCTATGAAACTAATATTTTTATTAGAACAGATAACTTATTAGTAGAATCATTAAATCTTAACATTTTTATATGATAAATATACCAAACCTGACTAATATATAGGGTAATGGTTTTGAGGGAATTCCATCCCTCAGTGAAAAATAAGTGTTTCTAAGTAAAATAGGTAAAATCCCCTAAAAAGTTATCTCCCCCATTATCAAATAGTTTCATCACTATTTTACAAATTTTTAAACAAAATAAAATAAAAATTTGTTGTGGGTGTGGGAGTTTGTGGAGAAGTTTCATTTCACATAATATCTGGTAGTAAGGGATGTACAAACATTGAGTTTCATCTTGGTCTCTTTTAGTACATCCACCAAATTTTCCTTTGTAAAATTTATGAAATCGGGTCCAAAGTGTTAATATAATCCATTAGTAAATAAAAAACTTACACAAGTTATTTAATTAAATAACACCTTATATTGTTATGTTTAGATTTTGAGAGTTTCACATTATTGTTTGAGAGATAGATTTCACATATATTGTCACACATAATATTTAACATTTTCAAAATAGTCACATTCAAGTCATCTAACTATATTATCATCCAATTATTTTTTACAAGAATTTGTTATAGAAATGTTCTTGAAATAAAATATACACAGAAACATTGACAATAAATTTTTTCTATACATGATTATATAACCATTTCCGATGCTTTTGCATCCAAGGCATGAATCATCGCAGTGGTGCACATTTCATTCCCTATATTCCCTCTTTACAAAGCTGGGAAACATTCACCACCATTTTTGGTGATTTTTGACCTTCGATCAAAATAGGAAGATGGGATGTTGGTTCCTCATTCCATGGATTGCACCTATGAGATCATTTTCTAGTTCGGATGACCCCCATATATTTGATTCATGTTCATGAAACTCATTCTTGATTCCATCTATTTTTTATCATCGATTAATAACACTAGTTTTATATGATAGGGAAGAAACCTTTCATTAGAGTAGATGGTAACGTTAGGTATGTCTTGAAATCTCTGGAAACTAGGTGTGTTAGTAACCTGAATGTTCTCCCTTTTTAGAGGGAATATCATGGTAGGTAGATTATGCATGTTTCCCAAGGAATATCGTGTCAATCACCAGGTATATGATGTCCACGGTTTTATTCTCCTTTTGAATTTAAAGAAAAATATAATATGGGGAATCATATGTACAAAACCTAAGGTGACATTCATTATCCATGAGGTAGTCAATTACATGGGTGTAAGTATTCCAAGGATTTTTTCCTCAGGCATCTTATGCCTACAACACAAGGTAGGTATTCTGGATCAGGTCACGAGTTCAACTTCTTGTGAAGATGGAAGGTTAATTTTGGAACCTCATAGAGGCAGATCAAAAAGGTGTGTCCCTAGGAGGGAATACCAAGATATTTTACCAATGGATTAGAATTCCCCGTGGAGGTGGATCCATAGTTGTGGATCAAAATGCCTAGTGGAGGCAGATTCGAAGCACGAGTTTAACATCACGTGGAAACAAAACGTTAATTAAGACACCACATATTGGTGGATCAAAGTGGTGTCTCCCATAAATGGAATATGTAGAACTATAAATGTTTATCATAACACCCCTTGAGGTGGATCTAGGAGGTACATTCCTAAGAGGGAGAACCTGAAAGGTTTACCAATGGACGGATCAGAACACCCCATGGAGGTGGATCTAGGAGGAGTGTCCCATAAAGGGAAGATGTCACACCATGAAGGTGGAGAAAAATATGAGGAGGAGGATCTTAAGAGTTTATCATAATTCCTATTGTAGGAGGATTATATAGATAATCCCCTTTTTGGGAGCACCTAGGTTTACTATTAGTTGGGATTGAACCTCCGAGAGGTGTCCTACATACTATTCTTAGAATACAAGAATAAAAACCCACATATTTTGATGTATAAGTTTATGGTCTTGTGATAAGACTAGTCCATGATGTTTAACATAGTGTGGTAAGTATTCTCACATTGTAAAGGGAGTATCAACGAGTGATGATATAGGGATTATGCATGGAAGCTATAGTTTACCAGAGGATTTCTATTAGTTTGAGTTGGTGTAAGGATTACACATTGAGAATCATGAGGGATCTATAGAAGATGTGGTATCCTAGGGGAGGGGACTAATCTTACTGAGGATGTGTCTTGGAGAAAATTGGGATGGATTAGGATATAGGGTTTGGACCTCATGGAGGCTTTCTAAATATCCTAGTTAGTTGGGAATGTAATACCATGTAATTTGGAATGGGATGGGGTGTATATATAAATAGGAGGCCCATAAAAACATGTGGTTGGGGGTTTACACGTGAAATCATCCCATAGGATGAATATGGTGATCGGGACTTATACTCAAGTGGAGTCCCATGTGTTACTAGGAGAATCAAGGATGTGGTAGGGGATTGTGCATGGGATAATCCTGTGTGCTGCTAGGGGAAGGGATGATGTGGTTGGGGATTACACATGGGAGTGGCCCATGTGATGCTAGGAGCAGTGATGATTTATCTGAAGCTTACACATTGAGAGTGCCCATCGTGTATTCCTAAAGTCAGGTCATGAAGGAATCCCATGTACATTTCATGAGGTAATATTATAGTTTTATGTTTTGTGAAAGGGCATGGTGTGTGGGGATTATGCAATGAGATACCCATGTAGGCTTCTGCATGTTATGTCATGAGGAAATATCTACATTATAATGGGTAAAGTGATATGATTGGGGAATATACATGAGATGTAGGCCCATGATTTTTTTGGAGGTTGTGTCATGAATATTACATGGGGCATCTTACGATAGGCACATAAGGAATCTTATTCTTCAGGCATAAGGAATCTTATTCATGAATAATAGGGTATTCTATATCTAAAAGTAGTGTAATGTTTTATCATAATCATGGAATGAGAAATATTATACTTGTTTCATAAGGATTCCTATTCATGAATGGTAGGGTATGCTACAGTTTAAAGTCATGTAGTAAAGACTATGAATGTTTTCTCATGATAATGGCATGAGGCATCTTATGACTGATACATAAGGAATCTCAGTCATGAATTAAAGGGTATGATATAGTTCTAAGTCATGTAGTGAGGACTATTGGGAAAAATATTCCTATAAATGGATAGTGTGGGGATTACATAAGAGTGACCATTGTGGTTCAACCCGACATAGGTATTAGGTGATGAGGTTTAAAGAGATTTTTGAGAAATATTTCTACTCATGTTAATCAAAAAATACAAGATTAGAATCCCAAATCATGACATGGGAAAGGGAAAATGAGGAGGTGGTTACTCGATATATTTTAAGGGGTGCATAGGAGTATTTTGAATCATGGTAATATGTGGGGTGGATGTTGGGGTTGTATAAGGGTGAAACCCAAAATGTCATCAACTTTTCATGAGAAGTTCACTGTGTGACTCACCTTTTTTAGGGGGTTTAATGATGGTAGAAAAGGGATCAGGCAAGAGGCATGGGATCGCAACCCGAAATTGATCCCATGTGGGGGTGTAGGGGAAAAGCCATTGCGGTATAGACTAGCGAGCACGGTGGTAGGATCTTCTTGAAAGATAGGGATTCATGATGGATATGGATTCACAGAGTTCTGATACTTTTAAAGGATGAGGCATCATAGATCATAGGGAATTGTGAAATATGTTCTAATTCCTAAGGGGAGTGCTTTACAAAGGCTAAATACTTCATGAAGCCTAAAGGGCCTTGAAGGTCCTTCTTCCATCATGATGGGCGTAGGAATTCATGAAAGGAATCATCACATGGGGTGGAGGGTCTTAAGAACAAAAGATATGATGTTTCTCAATGCCTAGGGGGTTCTCTAAATTGGGTCTCAGAAAGATCATGAGAATCATGAATTCAGAGATTGAGACACAAAAAGATGGTGTATCTCCTTCAAAATTAATTCATGAGAGAATTATTTATAGGCAAGAGGTTTAAAGGAGATTTGAGGTGTTTCACAAAGATCTAGGGGATTTATGAATGGGATCTGATCCTTTAGAATAATGAATGAACACCATCAAGTGATCAAATGATCGTAAAGTTATATCATATTTGCAGAGGAACACCATTATGGATATTCACATTCATGAAGAGATATCATTTAATTGAACCTTGATGAATTGGCTTAGTGAATAGGCACCATGAATCATCCTCATAAGCCTATCTTCAAATGACTATAACTTCTAATTTGTAACTCCGTTTGAGATCCATGACATATCAAATAAAATCATAGATAATGAGATACACACCATGATCATGTTTGTAACGTCCCGACCCACCTTACCACTAAAATAGTAGCCGGACCGGTTGGCCACATGGAATCAACTGTATTTTTCAAAATGCCAGAGGCTGCTGACTAGAATCGAGGGCCTAGGGTGTGATAGTTGGAAACTATTCCCTCATTAGCATAGTGTAACAAAACAAAATAAATAGTAACAAAGAGAGGAAGTATGATAGATAAATATCTAAGTCTCAACCATAAAAATGACAATGCATCAAGTTACATGTTCTAAAAAACAACCAAAACCTGATACAAAACAATCAAGTACAATACAATACCAAAGTATAGTAATGAAAAATAAGACTCAATAGAATTGAAAGCCAATGCTTGGTCCCATGATCTCCAATTCTTATGCAAAAATTACGTTCCTGAAAAAGGAGCCTTGCCCCTATCGACACCTGCATCAATATAGTCTGTTTGGGACCAAAAATATGACCAAAACCGGGTGTGAGAAATGAATCCCAGTAGGCGACCACCAAATTTCTATGCCTATATTTTAGTGAGTATATGAAGTCGCTAGTATAGTAATGAAATGCAGTAAGTATTATGAACTAAAAAGTTAAAAACCCTACAAATACTAGTATTCATTTATAGAGTTTACTATATTCGTTATTAGTTAACTTACATGAAGCATTTAAATATCTGAATCAGGGATAATCCAAACAATCCCCATAGTTCAGTAAGAACAAAAGAAATTTTAAAAGAATTCCTAACAAGTATGCAATGTCTGGACTCAAACTTGTTCTTTGGCTTGGTAGAAATGTCAAAATTCTCTTCATTTCATCATTTAAGTATAACCTGAGTTTGTTCTTGAGATTACTAAGTTAGAATTCAATTATCACTAAAGGTGTAATTCTACAGAAATCCCATGTGTCCGTTCTCAGTGGTCCTGATTGGGATCCTGAGTATCACTCTTGATGTTGGCATAAGTTCTAGAAAGTCTGTCTTTAGTGGTCCTACTAGGGAGCCCCAAGGTATCACTCAATGTGAAAATAAGTTTATCTCAATTTAGTACGTACTTAGAGGTCCTACTAGGGATACAAAGTGTCACTAATGACTTACAAATAAATACCCATTGATTCCATCTATGGAGTTCTAAGTTGAACACATGTATCACCCAAGGTGAAAGGTACAATATCCAAGAGAGTCTGTTCACGACATTCTTAGATGAACCCATGTATCACCCAATGCTATTTTCCATTTATCCATTTAAAAATTAATATAAAATTTCATTGTTAGTATCAAGAAAAACTCTACATGACAAATGGGAATCCCTAAATTTAGTGTCATAATAAAATACTCACAATTCTAACACAATTTCAATTTTAGACAACAACCCTGTTCATTTTAAACAACCTAAAAAGTGAAAATGAAAGCATCTACATCATGATCCTTGGGATAAATGACCAAACCGAAAACTATGGGAAATGCACCTATAGGGTGGCCCTTAACCCATCAATGATTCTAAAAAAGATTCAATTCATTTAATTTATTGTCAGATCAACATTAGATAATAATATGGATGAATTTCCTTTTAAGGGAACACTATAAACATGAGTGTGTGCCATAAAGGAATATATAAACATCTCAAAAATTAACAAGAGGAATGAGACTACCTACCTCAATGTCACCCAAGCAATATAACCCATTTTCGGCACTTGAATCATCCTAGAATGACATAGATCTATGAAAGAAGATAATTCATTCAACCTTGAATACTTCCTCAAGAATATAAATCATAAAAAACCAGATCAAGGATGAGAAATCTATTATGGAGAGAAATACTACAAGACCAACAACACTCAAATAGGGTTTTTGATGATGAAACAAGAGAAGGATTTGTTCTCGCTGCTCCTGGTTCTTCACCCAAAAGCTGTTCTATTCAGGAGAAGAGAAAATGAGGCTACTACCTATTTTAAGCATAAATTTAGTAGTACATGACGTGTCAATCCATATACACACCGTGTATATCAATTTACTGTTCATAACATCACTTACATACTTTACACATCCTGTACTGACCTTGTCGACATGACTAAACGGTGCGTACTAATAAGTACATGGGGCGTAGTGGCTTTTTCTTCTCTCCCATGCCAAAAACTGCACACAATGTGTCTTCCCATCTTACATGTCCATATTAGACGGCGTGTATATAAGAGTATATGAAATTTTCTACTAAAACTTATAATTTTTAAAAATATACTTATTTCCTCAAAAACAACACAAAGGAAAATAAAAATGAAGAAATAGTACCTCATAAGAAGAACCATGTTCTTAAAAACTTCCCCCCTTAAATCAATTCATCCTAGAATTTCTCTTCCAAGGTTGGTGGATAAATATCAAAGAATAACTCTGGCCATTGAGCATGTACGTCTACCTCCCTTTCCCAAGTCTCATCCAGTACTCGGTCGGGCTTCCATAACACCCATACAAGAGGAACTGACCGTACATGGAGATCCTTTTTCCCCTATAAATAATATAAATCAGATGCTCCATAAAGGATGAATTAACTTGAAGATCAACCTCATTGGGCTGAAAAAATGCGAGATTGTTCTGAGTGATAACGGTGTAGCTAAGATACTTTGAAGACGTCGTGCATGGCTTCATAGCTCTGAGGCAACTGTAACTGATAGGCAACCGACCAGACTCATTCCAGAACCTCAAACACTCTGAAATATCATGATGAAATATTTCCTTGTCTCCTGATTCTCTTGTGTCCCAATCTCGGTGCGACATGTAGAAGAACATGATCCCTAACCTCGAACTCCAAAGGTCATATACGATGATAAACAAAATATTTCAAAAGAGACTGCGCAATATCATTCCATCTCTGAATCAAGTGAACTTGTTCAGTTGTCTCCTATACAAGACAAGGTCCTAACATAGCTTCCTCTCTTACCTCTAGCTAACATAGGGGCGATTGACATGGACTCCCATATAAAGCCTCACATGGTTCCATATGAATAGTAGCCTGAATTCTATTATTATAGGAGAAATTAACCAGGGGTATATGCTTCTCCCAAGATCTTCCAAAGTCTATAACACATGAACACAATATGTCTTCTTGACCCTGTATTGTACGCTCTAACTGTCCATCATTCTATGGGTGGTATGCTGTGATATGAAGCACCTGTGTACCCATCACCCGCTGAAAACTATTCCATAAATGAGACATAAAGTGGGTTTCCCTATCTGAAATGATATAATGAGGAACCCCATGAAGTCATACCACCTCTCTGATATATATCTTCCTCAGCTCATCAACACCAAAGGTCTCCTTGATCGGGGAGAAGTGATCAACCTTTGTAAGTCTGTCCACCAAAACCCAAAAAACATTATTTCATTTAGGTGACCTTGGTAACACCGTCACAAAATCCATCATGACACCATCCCATTTCCACTCAAGAATGGATAGCTACTATAAAAGTCCCGCTGACCATTAATGTTCCGCCTTCTCCTACTGACAGCTGGAACACCTCATAACAAAACCATCTACTTCTCACTTCATACCCGTCCACCAGAACTAGTAGGACATGTCATGGAACATGTTGGTGACTCCAAGATGCACTTCCCAAGATGAAGCCAGAAACTCCCACATTAACTCCTTGTGTATATACCCTAGAACCCTCAAACGTCGATGGACACACAAAACTTATTCCTCACCTATCATCCATCTAGGAGGAGGGTTCTCACCTACAACACTCTTCCATAGAACTAGGCCTTCAAAACCTGATAGCTACCTCATCCTCACTCTGTCCAGTAGGTTAGAGGTAACAACCAAAGATGAAAGGTAATCCTATCCCTGATAGTTGTTCACCACTAAATGCATCTCAAAGAACAAGGCAATAAGCTGCCACTCACCACTGGACTGTTACACTGCCTGTATCTGAGTTATTCTGCTCATTGCATTAGCCATTGCATTTCCTTTTCAAGGCATATAGGCAATCTTAAAGTTGAATCAGTGAAGGTATTCCACCCATCATCACTGCCTTAGATTCAAATCATGCAGAGTGAATATTTATTTGAGGCTTTTGTTGTCTTTGTACACCACAAAGTTCTCTCCCAACAAATAATGTCTCCAACAGCGTAATGCATGAACAACTGCAGCCAAAACGATATCATGCGTTGGGTAATTTCTCTCATGTGGCCTCAATTGCCAAGATCCATATGAAACTACTCGTTCTCCCTGCATAGGCACTGCTCCCATCCTGATACTTGATGCATTTCAGTACATAGTATAACTCTTGCTTGGCTATAGAAATATCAGTATCGGTACTGAAGCCAAAAGTCCCTTCAACTCTTGAATGTCTATGGAACAAGAATATGGCCATTCAAACTTCACACCTTTCGTAGTCAATACCATTATCTGTGCTGCTAACCATGATAAGTTCTAAATAAAACTTCTATATTAACCAACTAGCCCTAAGAAACTTTGCACCTCAAAACCATTCTTAGGTTTCTCCCAAGTAACTACTTTTCTCACTTCTCTGGGTCCCCTGATACTTTAGTCTCTAAGATTAAGTGAACCAGGAAGTGAATCTAATATATAAAAAAGTGTAATTTTGAGAGCTTAGCATAAAATTGATGCTCCCTCATTATATTCAAAATTTAACACCTCAAGCTTCCACAATACACTTCTCTTTCAATAATGCAATAGCTTGTATTCTACGCAAGTTCGAGATTCTAACACACCGCGACCAATCAAAGTAGCCGTTATGAATAGTAATACCCACGTTTTGAAATTATATAAATTTTATAATTCAAAATGGACTTCAGTTTTGTATTTGGAATATCAAAATTATCCTACGTTGAATTTTTTGTAATTTTCGGACAACTTCCAATTTTCTATGAATAGAAAAAATACTTAAAAACAACTTTTTAATAAAAATAATTTATAGTGATAAATTATAATATTGAGTGGTTTTAAAGTATAATTAGAATATATTTTTACCATTTTATCCAATTATGGTCATTATAATTAATTTCAATTTAAAATTTTACATAAACAATTGTCAATCTTTTGATATATATTGTTTCTTAAAAACACGCTATTTGTTGTGACAACGGGAATTAATTATTAAATTAATTAATTCAACCTATATGTTTTGAATTTTTTAAAATAGAAATAATTTTTGAATTAGGAATATCAAATATATATTAGGGTGAATTTTTGGTATTTTTCTGAAAAAATTAAATTTTTGATGAATAGAGAAACCACTAAGTGGTAGTTAAAAAACTAATTTTTCATTTTTAATGAAACCTTACCACTTATGTGAATTGAATTTACAAAATAATACATACGTGGTTTTCATTATTAAGTAAAATGTGGTTCAATGGGATGAAAATAATTTTTGGTGAATAGTAACTTTTAAGTTTTATTAATCGCGATTAAAGGTAATTTGTGTAATTTAAGGGAAATATAATGTTATAATAATATTAAATCACCTTTACAATTGTCTTAAACTTATTTTATGAGTCATGGCCGACCCAGAAAATACATTGGTCAACTTTTGGACCCCATGGAGCCACTTGGGTAAGAAAATGACATTAATAACTTTTTATTTAATGTAAAAAATAAAATTGTCATAAACATGTGATGTTTTACTAAAAAAAATTTTAGATGGGGTTATATAAGTTAACGTTTTGACTATAAATATTCATTGGAAATATAAATGGATTTCCTAAATAATGGTAACTATTTTATAATTTTTAGACATTAAATAAATAAATTTATTTATGACACCATGATGATGGAGTGATTACCTCATTAATGAACAATTTAAATAAAATGAAAATATAAGGTAAACTCTAAGACTTAAACTTGTTTAAAACCTATTTTATGGGTGTATTTCGAACCCTTATAACCTTATCCTAGAAATATATCATTGTGGGACCTTTAAAAACCTAAAATCATCTCATAATAAAGTAACATTTCATGACTTTCCTAAAGATCCCCTCCTCTCCTCTTTTAGAAGGCTCCCACCTCTACCACCTTATTCACACATTAAATGCCTTTTCGCACGGAGAAACTCTTCCCAAATACACTCTCAACATTCCTACAATAATCCTAGAAGCCTTACCTTAGGCAGACAGCTCTTCAAGAAACCATTTTGGTTCAAACTGAGGGGAGTTACCCGATTTAAAGGTAATGTCTTCTCTTATGTTGTTTTGTTTTATTTTGCTTCTCCAACCACCTAAACTCTTGTTATTATTTTCTTTTGTTAAAACACAAGTACCATAAATATACTTGGATTTTTTTATGAGATGTATTTTATTTACACTTACACACACCTTCATCTAATGGTTAAAGAATATACTGTTTCTGAGGGTGGCGAATTACTGCCTCATGAAACGATGATTGTTCAATATTCTTTTAACACCTATCATGGTGGCCATTGTGATGAAACTATTTTTATATATGATATATATTATGTTTATGTTTTACTTATAAATCTGTATTTTTCATTTATGTCATACCTTTATGATTTCTATTATGGGTAAATGCGATAATTTCATTTTAGGAAGTGCGGACTACCGCCCCCTTAAAGTGATTTGAATCGTTAATTCCATATGTGGGATGTATAAAGGATGGAGTAAATGATATTATATATGACATTATACTGGAATTATAATATACCATTGTATCACTATAATTTAATTCCATTAAATATGAAATATAAATTAAAGTAGCGTTTATGCGTTTGTACGGCTTACCGTCTCCATGAACGGTGCATTTCATTTCCTACCTCTAAATGTTATGCAATATTATAAATAGATGTATATAATGTATATATATGATATATATGATATCTACATCATGAATTTAATTCGGTATATAATGAATATTTTACCACATGAACAACTTGTAATTATAAGAAGTTTATTTTTGACTCAAGTACCAAAGATTGACCAAACGACCATTATTAACTTAAATAATTACATAATGTTCATAACATGGTAATAAGTGATATAAAAGGAATAATTAAAATGAAAAAGGTTCCTAAGAAAGTATAAATTAACTCTATTTTATTATTCATGAGATTAAAGAATGACCGAGTCAAGTCAGACACGAGGTAGGGGACTTCGTATCAATCTCCTTTCATTGAGGCATATTTTATTTTATACACAACTTTATTTTATGTGGTGTATAAACCCATTTGACTTTTACTTTTATTGAAAAAGAATTTTTACTAAACAACAATAGGAATGTTTTGTCTTACGTATGTGGTGAAAACGCGTTCTCCGCCACCGTGACCATTATTTGTGTTTCTGCTTCCTCTACAAGCCATAACTTTTTATTAAATGAAAAATAAATACCAAGTTTTAATTTTATTTAGTTTTGGTATTGAAAATGGTTTTGATAGTTTTTTGATTATATTATTGTGTTGTATTGATATATTTTGATTGAAACGTGGAAATGTTATGTTTCCTATATGCATATTTTATGTGATACTATTATGTTATGGTTCTTGGACATTGTTTATGATATGTTTAAACCTTTTCATATAAGGAATGAATTGGACTTAATAAGTGATGGGTGGAGCCCACTATATCTCCTCGATGCATCGGTAGGTATCATGAGACAAACTAGTGTCTTGGCACAAGGCCTTGACAAAATTTTATTTGTAGTCTTCGCACAAGGCCTTGACTATGGGGTTATGATAGTCTGGCATTATGCATTACATCATTATGAAAGTGGTTATTGATATTTCATGTGATTATTCGACTAGTTGAATATCCATGTGAATATGTAAATGTCATCATTTCATTTTACTTTTGCCATATTTTGCTAAATTTCATGTTTAAAAGGCTTTTGTTTTAGTTATACATTGCCTTAAATGTTTATGTTTATTTCTGAAAGTTTCTACTATATTTTTATCCTTACTGAGCATCTAATCTCACCCCTTTCTATGTTTTATTTTTCCCAGGATGTGAAGAAATATTTTATGACTGACCAGGAGGGATATTCTAAAGGGGATATGAGTGTGGACTATGGAGACTATGTTATTGTAGTTTTTCACTTTATGATGTAATGTATCATTTATGAATGTATCTAGTGTTTCCAAGGATACTAAACTAATCAGTCTTTTGAGACATGATCTTTTGTAATCATGCCAATATTATGTAATAATGCATCGACTCTGGGTAACTAGGGTCGGGGCGTTACAGTTGGTATCAGAGGTAGTTTAGTACTAACCTTGGAAGCAAGATTTAGACAAACTCTGGTTAGAGCACATAACCCTAAGATAGACTTTGAGGATTAGTATAGAAGAACATCCTAGAATTTTGGTAAAGTATAGATTTTGTGTATTTTATGAGAAATACATCCCTGTCTGGATACGAGCAGGTTGAGGCGGCTCTGGCACAGATGTAACTAGATGTAAAACCCGAAAACACCGCTTTGAGCTAGACTCGAACGGGAACTGGTGTACAAAAACAGGCCTTACTGCACTCTTGGTTACGACACTCCTGAGGGATAGGCTTAGGATAATTCTCATTTTCTATTCAAAACATTATGAAGGGTTTATGAGTATATTTTTCGTCAATTAAAACCTCTTTATGATTATGGATTATATCCATAAACTGTTCAATTTATGTTAAGTGTTTTACAAGTATAAAATTATGTATTTTGATTCATAAACTAATCTAGATTATGCCATTGTTTAGAAAAGGAGCCTAGTGGATGAATGGAAACCGTATCAATGCACACACTCCATGTAGGGATTTTCCTCTTCCTCAAGATAATTATAGTGGATATGGTGATGCAACTGGTGCTGATCAGCTAATCACCATACTGGGACAAGTCACTCAGGTTATGAATAATAACCTTACTCATATAGAGCACCCTGATCTGATACGTGGAAGATCAATGTTAGATCTCTTCATGAGGCAACGACCACCAAAATTCAATGGGAGTACAAATCCATTAGTAGCTGAGAAATGGATAAATTCCTTAGAGAAAATATTCCATGCCTTGGGTATTAGTGAAAGGGAAAAGGTTATCATGGCAGTTTACTGCCTCAATGGAGATGCTGATCAATGGTGGTCATTGATTCAAAACACAAAGGAAGATGATGAAATATAAAATATGGAATGGAGGAAGTTCAAAGAGATTTTATTAGAAAAATACTTTCCTCGTGACCATCAAGAAGATATGGAAAGAAAATATCTGAGTTTGAGACAAAAGGAGGATGAGAATGTCGTAAAGTATGAGGCTAACTTTACAAGGTTAATGAGTCATGCTTCAGATTATATATGTAACCCCAGAAGTAAGATTGATCATTTCTTTTATGGGTTAAAACCATTTCTCCGTCGAGCTTTAGTATCACAATCTTTCTCAATATATGACGATATAGTCTCGTGTTCTATCAAGACAGAAAAGGAATTATTTAAATCTTATGACAATAAAGTAAAGCAAGAGATGAAGAGAACGATGGAACAAGAGATAGATAAAGGGAAAAAGGGAAATAATGATTTTCCATTATGCGATCATTGTGGGAAGAATCACCCCAGTACTTGCCTAAAGGGAATGAGAGTTTGTTACAAATGTGGAGAAAAAGGTCACCAGGCTTGTGATTGTAATGGAAACAAAGAGGCTGTCAATGTTGAATGCTATAATTGTAGAGAAATTTGGCATTATACAAATGAATTTCCTAAGCATCAGGGAAACTTACCTAAGAAAAGGCCAAGGGATCAAAGCCAAGCTTATGCTGTTATTAAAGATGAAGTTGAATAATTATTTTATTTGTGTTTTTGGAATCAAGAACTATATTATGGATATAAGAATAACATGAAATATATATAATGATTGTACTATAGTACTTGTAGTTTTCATTAAGGTTTTATTATGATGAAGGAAATCATAATTTTAGTATGTGACAATAAGAGAAACTTTACTTTATTTGGGGAATCTGATGTTACAATTGATTTCGGAATTTAGAGACCTTTTAGAGAAAGTCTGGACAGAGGTATTTTGGATTACTATATATGTTGGAATAGATTAAGTTGAGCTTTGGATGGTATTGTTTATCTTAAAACATTTCTGAAGATTATTTTTGATATATTATAATACCATAGTTTTAGGAAAAGGACAACCTGTAGGTCGAGGGATAACCTATACCATCGGACAATGCTGTAGGAATCGAACCCACAACCATAGTGCGACAAGCCGTTAATACCTACCACTAGCCTACAATAAGTCCCTGGTTATTACAAAATATTTTTCTTCATGTTATGTTTAAATATTTGGAACCTTATAAAATTAGGATAAATATAATATTTTTGAGTTCTATTATCTTTCTGAGTGAAATATGAGTTTGTGGTATAAATTAGTTGAAGGATGAATTTATACTTGTCAGGTAAATATATATATATATATATATATTATTTTATGAAGAAATTAATTCTTAAACTTTAGGGAATGGGTATTAAATACAATGTGTTATCCTAATATCTTATGTTTTGCTGAACTGATGATATTTTAAATCACCATAGATTGAGGGTTTTGAGGCCCGTAATTTTAAAATTGTTTTTGATTTATGACCTTAATCACTCCTAAAAAATATTTATGTTTTTCTTCCAATTATGTGTCTCTAATTTCCACCAATGTCCTCCTAATCGATATCATAATATGGTTGTGAATTTTTCATTTCCCTTTCTCTCTTACTAAGAATAAATTTTATTAACCTTATTTCAGATGTGGGTTTTCCACAAAGGAATTTTCTACTTTCATCCTTTTATTTTTGAAGAATAATTTCAAATTGCAAGGATGCAATTTATTAAATGAGGGGAGAATGTAACACCCCAAGCTTCTATGACACGCTTCTCTTTCAATAATGTAATAGCTGGAATTGTACGCAAGTTCGAGATTCTAACACACCACGACCAATCAAAGTAGCCGTTATGAATAGTAATACCCACATTTTGAAATTATATAAATTTTATATTTCAAAATTGACTTCATTTTTTTATTCGGAATATCTAATTTATCCTATGTTGATTTTTTTGAAATCTTCTGAGAACTTCTAATTTTATATGAATAGAAAAAATAATTAAAAACAATTTTTTAATCAAAATAATTTATTATGATAAATTATACTATTGAGTGGTTTTAAAGTATAATTGGAATATTTTTTTACCATTTTATCCAATGGTGGTCGTTATAATTAATTTCACTTTGAAATTGGACATAAACAATTGCCAATCTTTGGATATATATTGTTTCTTAAAAACACGATATTTGTTGTGATAGTGGGAATTAATTATTAGATTAATTAATTAAACTTATATGTTTTTAATTTTGTAAAATATACATAATTTTTGAATTAGGAACATCAAATATATCTTAGGGTGAATTTTTGGGATTTTTCTGAAAAAATTAAATTTTTGATGAATAGTGAAACCACTAAGTGGTAGTTAAAAAATTAATTTTTCGTTTAAATGAAACATTACCACTTCAATGAATTGAATTTCAAAAATCTGAAAAATATTTTTGTTATTAGTGAGTAAAGTTTGGTTCAATGGGATGAATATAATTTATAGTGAATAGTAACTTTTAAGTTTTATTAATCGCGATTAAAGGTAATTAGTGTAATTTAAGGTAAATATAATGTTATAATAATATTAAATTACCTTTACACTTGCCCTACCCTTATTTTATGAGTAATTTTCGACCAAGACAATCCATGGGTCAACATGGGGACCCCATGGAGCCACTTGGCTAAGAAAATGTCCTTAATAACTTTTTATTTAAAGTAAAAATAAAATTGTCACAAACATCTGTTGTTTTACTAAATCAATTATTAAATTGGTTTTTATAAGTTAAATTTTAGACTTTAAATATTTATTGGAAAGATAAAAATATTCCCTACGTCATGGTAATTGTTTTATAATTTTTAGACATTAAATAAATAAATTTATATATGACACTATGATGATGCAGTGATTGCCTCAGTAATGAACAAATTAAATAAAATTAAAAGTCAAGGCAATATCTAAGACTTAAACTTGTATAAAACATATTGGATGGGTGTATTTCGAACCCTTATCACCTCATCCTCGAGATATATCACTGTGGGACCTTTAAAAACCGAAAATTATTTCATAATAAAATAACATTTCATTACTTTCCAAAAAATCCCCTCCTCTCCTCTTAGAAAGGCCCCCAACTCTACCACCTTATTCACACCTTAAAAGCATTTTGGCTCGGCCAAAGTCTACCCAAATACCCTCTCAACATTTCTCCCTCAATCCTAGAATCTATACCTTAGGCAGAAAGATCTTCAAGAAACCATTTTGGTTCAAACCGAGGTGAGTTACCCGATTTAAAGGTAATGTCTTCTCTTATGTTGTTTTGTTTTATTTTTCATCTACAACCACCTAATCTCTTTTTATTCTTTTATCTTGTAACCAAAACAATATCCTCAATATACTTGGATGTTTTTATGAGAATTATTTTTTTTACACTTACACACACCTTCGTCTAATGGTTAAAGAACATACTGTTTCTGTGGGTGGTGAATTACTGCCTCATGAAACGATGATTGTTCAATATTCTTTTAACACCTCTCATGGTGAACATTATGATGAAACTATTTTTATATATGATATATATTATGTTTATGTTTTCCTTATACATCTATATTTTTAATTTATGGCATACCTTTATGATTTCCATTATGGATAAACGCGATAATTTCATTTTAGGAAGTGCAGACTACCACGCCTCAAAGTGATTTGAATCGTTAATGCCATATGTGGGATATATAAAGGATTGAGTAAATGATATTATATATGATATAATACTGTAATTATAATATACCTTTATATAATTATTATTTCATTCTATTAAATATGAAATAGATATGAAAGTAGCATTCATGCGTACGTACGGCTTACCATCTCTTTGAACGGTTCATTTCATTTCTTAACTCTAAATGTTATGTAATATTATAAATGCATGTATATACTAGATATATATGATATATATGATATCTAAATCATGAATATAATTCTGTATATAACGGATATTTTACCACATGAACAACTTGTAATTATAAGTAGTTTATTTTTGACTCTAGTAACAAAGATCGACAAAATGACTGTTATTAACTTAAATAATTACATAATGTTCATAACATGGTAATAAGTGATATAAAAGGAATAATGAACTTGAAAAAGGTTATTAAGAAAGTAGAAATTAAATCTAGTTTATTATTCATGAGATTAAATAACGATCGAGTCAAGTCAGACATGAGGTAAGGGAATTCGTCTCAATCTCGTTTTATTGAGGCATATTTTATTTTATACACAAATTTCTTTTATATGGTGTATAAACACAATTTAATTTTACTTTTATTCAAAAGGAATATTTTTATACAAATCTATTTTACTAAATGACAAAAGGAATGTTTTGTCTTATGTATGTGGTGACAATGACTTCTCTGCTGTCGTGACCATTATTTGAGTTTCGGCTTCCTCTACAAGCCATAACTTTTTTTTAAAATGAAAAATAAATACCAAGTTTTAATTATATTTTATTTTGGTATTGAGAATGGTATTGATAATTTTTGGATTATATTAATGTGTTATATTGATATCTTGTCAATGAAATATGGAAATGTTATGTTTCCTTTATGCATATTTTATGTAATATGATTATGTTATGGTTGTTGGGAATTTTTTATGATATGTTTAAACATTTTCATATAAGTAATGAATTTGACTTAATAAGTGATAGGTGGAGCCCAATATAGATCCTTGATGCATCGGTAGGTCTAATGAGACAGACTAGTGTCTTGTAACAAGGCCTTGACACAATCTTATTTGTAGTCTTGGCATAAGGCCTTGACTATGGGGTTATAATAGTCTGGCATTATAAATTAAATAATTATGAAACTGGTTATTGATATTACATGTGATTATTCGACTAGTAGAATATCCATGTGAATAAGTAAATGGCATTATTTAATTTTATGTTTGCCATATTATGATGAAGTTCAACTTTAAAAGGCTTTTCTTTTAGTTATACTTTTCCTTAATTGTTTATGTTTATTTATGAAAGTTTTCACTATATTGTTATCCTTACTGAGCATCTGAGCTCACCCCTTTCTTTGTTTTATTTTTCCCAGGATGTGAAGAAATATTTTATGACCAACCTGCATGGATAGTCTGAAGGGGATATGAGTGTGTATTATGGAGACTATATTATTTTAGTTTTTAACATTATGATGTAATGTAACATTTATGAGTGTATCTAGTGTTTCTAAGGATACTAAACTAATCAGTCTTTCGAGACTTGAACTTTTGTGATCATGCCAATGTTATGTAATAATGCACCGACTCTCAGTAACTGGGGTCAGGGCCTTACCCAAAATGATCTCTATATGTTTGGCATGGGCATGTCAATTTGGAGAATACACCAAGATATCATCCTGCAAAACCACCACAAAGGAATCTAGGTAAGGATGGAACACTCAGTTCATTAGCACCTTGAAAACTGATGGTGCATTTGTGAGACCAAATGACATAACCAAGTACTCCTAGAGGACATACCTAATACGAAAGGTTGTACAAGGTATGTCTTCCCATTGAACATGTACCTGGTGATATCCTAACCTCAATTATATATTTTAGAACACTTGATCTCCTCAAATCACATCAAAAAATTCATCAATTCATGGTAAGATATATTGGTTATTAACAGTCAATTGGTTCAGTTTCTGATAATCCAAGTATAACATAAGAGTAACATCGATATTTTTCATAAAAAGGAATGGAGAACCCCAAGGTGATGTACTAGGTTGGATAAAAACCATAGTTTCCAGATCTTCCAACTACCTCTTGAGCTCTTGTAACTCCTTTGTAACCATCATATAAGGAGGAATGGATAACGGTGTAGCTCTTGACACAAGCTTAATAGTGAACTCTACTTCTCCAACTAAGATAAGCCTGAGAATGTTTCTAGGAAAACGTATCTAAAAAGATAAACTACCAGAAGAAAATATTCCATAATTTTTCCCCGATCATCCAGATAGAAAATCACAATATAGGATGTCATCATGCCAAGCCCACGATGCTCCGGTCCAGCTCGCCTCACCTAAACACCCCACTCTCCCTTGTATAGAAAAGAACCTACTTCTAGTGATGAAAAACCCACCCTGCGACTATAGTATTCCACAAAGGCATGAAAATAAACCAACCTGTCCATTCCAAGAATGAAATCAAAGACCGTCATCTCTAAGACATAGAGGTTCCATAAAAAGTAACACCCACCAATATCAAGGGAGAACTCCTTGCACAGACGCACACCTGCCATTATGAACCCTAACAGATTGTCTAGTATCATAACAATAGAAGTAGTATAAACACAGAGCCTAAGGATTTCCACATCGGAAATAGATATAAAACTATGTGTTTCACTAGTATCAAAATGTGCAAAAGATAAAATAAATGTGACTAGAATTGTACCTACGATAGTAGAATGTTTGGGATCCTAATCATACTGGGGATGTTCCAATGCATATGTTTGAACTGTACCGCAGCCTTGTGACATAGCTTGGCTACCCTGAGCTAACCTACCCTACTGTCACTGAGATCTTGGGGTCTGGATGCCATGGCCATGCCCACCACGTTTGCTTGCTTGCCCCAACATATCTCAGTTTCAAGACTGGTGAGAAGATACCAACCCGACTCCAGTATGTGAAGTCTATACAGAACCTCTCTCACTAGACACCGGTGGGAACATTCTGCAGAAGAGCTCATGATAGCCCATCTTTCTGAAAGCTCAACACTCAACATGATATTTTGGACATTGTGGCCTTGGATGTCCTGATATACCGCATAGGTAAAACCTTACCTAGATACCAAAAGAAAAGTTCTGTTTGGTTGCATCCATATGAGAAAACTCCCTATGACAGTTCTTACTTCTGGGTAAAATATTACCAGATCTTGGTGCCGAACCTCCTTGGCTCGCACCCCTAGATTCCCATAGGTTGTGCTCAGTAATTAGCTCCTGATTCACAATAGTAGAAACAAAAGTCATCCTGGTGATATTCACCTGGGATCAGATGTCGTATCATAGACCATCTGTGAATCATCTATCTTTCAATGCTTCTTCACCCACCATAATAGGTGCGAATTCCTGAAGTTCAGTAAATCTAGAAAAATAATCCATAACTAACAGTGTTCCCTGCTCTAGTTGCATGAACTACCAGGCTCGGTCGACCCTCAACATCTCGATAAAATAATAATCACAGAATACTATCTAAAAGTATTCCAATGTAATATCCCGATGATTCCCTACCTGAGTGATAAAATCCCAACATCTCTTGGAAGAATCATGCATCATATACGTCACGAGTTTGACCGTCCTCTCAAGAGGTGTCTCCAGATGCTCAAAGATAGTTAACACTTATTCTAGCCATGATTCCACAGCCTGTGGTCCACCATCCCCTGATAAGGTAGACAGATGCTATTGCTATAATATACATGTCATCTCTTCCATAGACGTGCAAGGATTCGATGCTCCATGGAAGGTTTGCAAGAACCTCACAAAACCTTGTTGAAATTGTGAATCTACACATGTGTCTGGTATAACGGCATGTGCCACAATGGGAACAACCATAGGATCCATCAGCATCCCATTGCCCACCACCTCTAGTGTATACTCACTGCCACTCTTGTGGTTCACTTCTCGAGGTCTTCATGATGACATTTCTCTGTAAATTCTATCACATACACCTCAACATAAGTTTATGAAGAGAAAATTTCAACTCAGAAGTGAAAAACTGAACAGAGATGGGAAAAATCTAATGTTTTTTTTAAATTGGGGTACACAGCGTGCATAAATTCTTACATGACATGTTCTCCGAGTCCACTACATGAGTGTGTTTCCCAATAGACATAATGTTTAATTGACTTTCCTTCTTTCCCAATCACTTCTAAAAAGCTACAACTCTATGGTTCTTCCAGTGAAAAACTACACGGCATGTTCACCCTAGACATGGTGTGTATATAAAAAAACATTAATACACCCATTTCGTTAGTCACAAATCCAGATACACGGTCGATATACACACAATGTGTCCTACACAACACTCAACAACCCATGTTCCCTCCTCACTCAACAGGTAACACGGTCAAATATTACACGATGTGTATATAGACGTACACAACTTGTTCTTCCACTACAACATAAACTGCATTTAGTGGCGGTTTTGTGGAGATGGTTCACAAAACCACTGCAAATGTTTTTTCTAAAATGATTTCGTAGCGGTTTTTAATAATCCACCACGAAACCCATATTTTTTTTAAAACTCCCGAACCTTCTCGACCCCGATCCCCGTTCTTCCCCCAACCCCCCATGACCCTGTGCCCCTCCCTTATTTCCCCACCCCCCCGGTGACCCAGTGAACAATGTCTCTAGCGTCCCCGTGACCTGCGTCTCCAGTAGACCCCACGACCGGCAACCCCAACGACCCGTGACCCCCTTCTCCCGCAACCCTTCTTATAGTAACCCGTGACCCCGGTGACCCTACAACCCGTGACCCGGTGACCCGCGACCCCCATTCTCCCACTGACCCCTTCTCACAGTGACCTGTAGTTCTTCCCCCAGGACCTTAACTTCTCCCCTGACCCCCACGACTCCAGCTTCTTCCCTAGATTCCGGCGAGCCAGAACCTGAGATCTGACTCCCCACCTATGCTGCTGGTGACTCATTTTGTTGTTGGTGTTTATTTGCAGAGGTATTCACTTGCATTGATTTATTGTTTTCGAATTCACATGAATTTATGTTTATGTTTTGAAAGGGGAGTCTCATAGCATAAGGGTGTAGCCTAATAATGGTTCACATTGTTACCTAAGTATCTTTTTTTGAACTATCTCCCTATGTTTTTAATTTTTTGTGCATATCCAATTTCACGCCTCCTTGAATTGAATGATTTTTGTGTTCCTTCCACTTCCCTTTGCATCACATTTTAAAAATATTCGATATCTTAATCAGAGATCCTATTTACCTTCCTTTACTTCCAATATTCCCTATTTTAGTTTTTATGTGGTTTGGATAGATGACTTCCCCATTATCTCTTCTTTTTCCACTCCCTATACCATCCCCTAAATTTTCACTTTTCCCTAGAAACCCAACTCCATTGATGGAAAACATCAGTGTTTAGTTAGGTTATAATCTTTTTGTTATGATGTCTATAGATTTTAGAGCTTTTTCTTTTTCGGGTTCATTATTTTTCTTTCAAAGATGATTGGGGGTGACTTTTTTCATAATTGATTTTGGTTTTTTTCTGTGATTCATTAATTTTACATATCATGAAAAGATTACTATTTCTAATTGATTTTATTATGATGTAGAAAATATAAATAATACAAATGTGGGGTTTAAATTTTTTTCAATCACTTCTATACATGGCATAATAGGGTTTCCTATAATTTATTAGTTCTTGTTTTATTAAGTAAAGGATTATGCATTCCATGTAATTCAATCAATTATTAAGAGGATATTTTAAATTAATTTAACTATTAAGAGAGGTGCATGATATTGACTGTGTCCTAAAATTTTTATTCTATATTATCATTCACTCTAGAAACAGAGATTTTATAGTTATATTTCATTATTGGGGAAGAATATGAGAGTTACTACATGATCAAACTTGTTAGTTGTCTTGGAAGACATGATAAATACATAAATAACATTTTAAAATATAAGATCAAAAATGAACACATTTCAATAAAATTATTATATCTTACTTTATATCCTTTCAAATTATATATTGTTCGCCCATAGGTATAATGGGGAATGCAAAAAAGGTAAAATTGATATCAGATTCTTAGTAACATCTAGCATACATTGGAGGATTTTAAAAAATAAGCATAGCATAAGTGATATAGTTGGAATAAATGAAAAATATGAATTCATAATCAACTAAAACTAGGGGAATAATATATCATTGACAATGAATCTCTTTGTCTATTTAGTAGTAACTATGTGTTTTATTTTTTTTTATTGTGTAGGCACATTGTGATATACATAGATAAAAGATGGATCACATTACTGAGCACCACACCTCCATTTGTTAAGGGTTTGAATGACTTTATAGATTTTGTAATTTCTAATCGATCCATTGAAAGGAGAATAAGATGTCCATATCCTAAATGTAAATTTAGAACATTTTTTAAGAGAGTGGATGTTTATGAACATTTAATACTAAAGCAATTCCCTGGTATATATTTGTGTTGGATTTGGCATAGAGAATTGAGCAATACAGAAATATTGAGCATTGATGTTAATCCACAGAATGAGGTCCCAATTTCATCAAAAATGGAAAATGAAATTCAAAACCACATAAATGATGCATTTGGCACTACAATACACCACTATCAGCAGAAAAACATATCAGAACAACCAGAATAGGGTGCTACAAATCACAATGTGACATGTGATGTTTTTGAGACGGTGACACAAGAAGATCAAGATTGTAACATATCATTGGATACTACTATTGATTCTATGGAGCCAAATGTAAGAGAAAACATAATTGAGGAAGATGAATTTCATGATTTAGTTGACTATGGTAATCAAGAGTTGTATAGTGGGTGTTTGAAATATTCAAATCCTTCATTTTTGATGAAGTTGTACCATATCAAATGTCTATGTGGAATTAAAAATAAGGAAATGTTAAAGATATTGGAATTGATTCGTGATGCATTTCTTGAAGAAAAAATCCCTGAATCTTTTTATGATATGAAAAAAAAAATTTAACATGCTTGGTCTGAATTATACAAAAATACATGTGTGTCCCAATGATTGTATGCTTTATTGGGGAGAGGATTCAAGTAGATAGAATTACAAGAAATGTTCTTCTTCTAGATGGAAGTAAAAGGGTGACATTGGATGTCTGAATGAACATAATTTCATGGATAAGAAGAAAAGGAACACACCAGAAAAGGTTTTGCGTTACTTTCCTTTGAAGCCTCGATTTCAAAGATTATTCATGTCATCAAAAATTGCCGAACACATGAAATGAAATTCTATATATAATAACAGTGATGGGTTAATAAGACATCCATGAGATTCCCAATCATGGAAGACATTTGATTTATTACATCCAGATTTCTCAGTTGATCGTAGGAATGTTCGATTCGGATTGGCTACTGATGGATTCAACCCATTTGGGATTTTGAGTACCAGTTATAACATTTGGCCAGTTGTTTTGGTCCCTTATAATTTTCCTCCATGGATGTGTATGAATCAAAAATATTTTATCATTTAAATGATAATTCCTATAAAAAAATTCCTGGAAATGATATTGATGTATACTTATAGCCTTTGATTGACGAATTGTGGAAGTTATGGAGAAATGATGTTGAGATATTTGATGCTTCTTCTAAAACAATGTTCAAAATGCATACTGCTTTAATGTGGACCATTAGTGACTTCCATAGGATTGGGAATTTATCTGGTTGGAACACTTACACAATTTTGGATTTTCCCATTTGTAACTTTGATTTTGAGCCCAAACGGCTACCTCACAGTAGAAAATGGTTCTTCTTTTGACATCGAATATTTCTCAATGCATCTCATAGATTTCAGCTGAACAGATCAAAATTTAATGGTTCCATTGATCGTAGACCATATCCAAAGATGTTAATTGGTTCCAAAATATTAAAACAACTTGAAAATGGAGAAACATAATTTGGGAAGGTTCATCATTTGAATGATAGCAGAAAATGGGTCCAAAGAGCATCGTCAAGTAAAATCAGAACACAACAATGGAAGAAAAAAAGTATATTCTTGAAACTTCTTTATTGGGAATTTAATTTGTTGCGGCACAATCTTGATGTGATGCATGTTGAGAAGAATGTATGTGATTATTTTATTTTCATATTACATAATGAGCATGGAATGTTGAAGGATCATCTCAATGCTTTCATATATTTACAAGTAATGAACATAAAAAGTTGTCGCTGGCCAGATGAGAATGAAAAGTATGATTTAGCCATTTTTGCAATGAAAAATAGGAATAAAGATACATTCTTTCGAATTTTAAAGAATGTAGAGGTATCTAATGGGTATTCGAGTAACATCTCAAGGTTTGTTGACTTGAATAATCGTAAGTTACACAGATTGAAAAGTCACGATTCCCATGTTTTGTTACAATAGTTACTACAATTGATATTGCATACATTTTTACCTGAAAAAGTGACAATTGTGGTACTCCAATTCTGCACATTTTTCATCCAATTATGTGGGAAATCTCAACATCCATTTCAGATTGAAAACCTCTAGGAGAGGTTTGTATTGACCCTTTGTGTAATGGAGATGATCTTTCCTCCATCGTTTTTTATAGTCATGATGCGTTTAACTGTGCATTTGGTTGAGGAAGCTAAATTAGGAAGTCCCATTCATTATCAATGAATGTATCCAATTGAGAGGTATTTTATTTATACGTTTTTCAGTTAAGAAAATTTTTTTTGTCATTTAAATAAATGCATAATATTATTATTTTATTTCACAGATATCTTGGGCATTTGAAAGCATACGTGATAAATAACGCTCAACCAGAAGGCTCTATTTATGAAGGATATTTGGATAATGAGTGTCTATCCTTTTTTTCTATATATTTAGATGATATTGAGGATAGATTTAATCGAGTTGGACATGTTGATGACACATAAAATCAATCTCAAATGCATCAGAAATCAAAAATATTTCCTACTATTGGCCGATCATTTGGGAGGACCTCAAATGTGACACTGACAGAATGTGAATTATTATAGGCACATAGATATGTGATGCTGAATAGTGAAATTGAAGATCCATTTATTGAAGAGATGAGGATAAAAACAAAGAGACGAATGATATGCCGAACACGAAATGAGAAAGATATAATGAAAGCTATGAATAAAGAGCTTGTTGAAAGGTTTGCACGACATGTAAGTTCATAAATATTGAAATAAATATGAATATTAGTTTGACACATACATTTTTTAAATATATTAAATTATATTTCTTTTTTCATATCATGAATACTGATACTCGAGCATACATTTCAGAATATTTTAATTTTATTGCTAGAGGTCCTATAAAATAAGTTAGAAAGTTTGACGCTTATAATTTGAATGGATTTAGATTTCATAAAGTCGATCGAGAAGTGGGTTTGAAAACACAGAATAGTGGTATATTCACATTTTCTGAAGTGGGATACTATGGAAAGCTACATGATATTATTGAATTAAACTACTATAGACATTTTTCTATTGTTTTATTCAAATGAAAATGGTTCGATATTATCAGAGGTGTTAAAAGAGATTCCTTAAAATTTACTTCTGTGAACTTCTCTCGCTTGATGGATGTTGGTGATCATGAACTTCACGATCCATATATCTTATCATCGCAAGAAAAAATTGTATATTATGTTAATGATGTTTTGGATGAAGGGTGGAGTGTAGTTTCTCACATAATACAAAAAGATTTGTATGATATGGGTGATGAAGTGGAAGATTTGACCTCTGAAATTGAATTTCATCAACAACATGAAGTAGAATTATTTTCCCATCATTATATTGAAAATATTAGTCTATCAAGGTTGAGTGAATTGGATAACAGAATGGAGTATGAAAACGAAATGATTGAAGGGGAAAATGATTGCATGTACAATTATTTATTCATTCAGAAACCACTTGTTTCATTTCTACAGTCATTCATTATCATTGTTATTTATATTTTGTCTCTTAGTACTGGGCATCTATTATAATTTTAATTTTTTCTTACATAATTTTTTTGAAATATATATTCTAAACCTAATTTTATTTGATTAAATGACAGTAATGCCAAGGAGGAAGCGGTACACTATTTCATCAAGTTCTGCGACAGATGACGATCCATATGGATCCCTCCTCATGGAATCTAAGGCACCAGCTGCCTACACCCCTACACTATCTCCCCCTGAACCATCTCTCACACCATCTGTCAGTGTCCCATTAGAGGATGAGTCATTGAATCCCCCTACAAGAGCCTCAACAGTGGGGTAGTGACACACCCCTTCCAGTTCATCATGGACATACTGGAGGGTCAATGTCATAGGTACAAATTTTAATTAAATAAATTTATTTCATTTTCTTTATAATAATTTTTTGATCATTGAAGATGAAAAAATGCAACCATGGAGAAAAACATAAAATGTTCATATGTTTGGAATATTAATGGTGAGAAGATAGTCATGCCATTTAATTCTTATGGGGTCCCTATGGATGATGTCGTGGGGTTACATGGCCAGATTCTATGTAACACCCCGAGCTTCCACGATACGCTTCTCATTCAGTAATACAATAGCTTGCATTGTACGCAACTTCGAGTTCTAAAACACCGCGACTAATCAAAGTAGCCGTTATGAATAGTAATACCTTCTTTTTGAAATATTATAAATTTTATATGTCAAAATGGACTTCATTTTTGTATTCCTAATATTGAAATTAGCCTATGTTGAATTTTTTGTAATTTTCTGAGAACTTCCAAATTTTTATGAATAGTGAAAAATACTTAAAACAACTTTTTTAATCAAAATAATTTATAGTGATAAGTTATAATATTTAGTGGTTTTAAGGTATAATTAGAATATATTTTTACCATTTTATCCAATGGTGGTCATTAGAAATAATTTAACATTGAAATTGGACATAAACAATTGCCAATCTTTTGATATAAATTGTTTCTTAAAAACACGCTATTTGTTGTGACAGCGGGAATTAATTATAAAATTAATTAATGCAACTAATATGTTTGGAATTTTGTAAAATAGACATCATTTTTCAATTCGGAATATCAATTATAGCTTAGGGTGAAATTTTGGCCTTATTCTGAAAAACTTCAATTTTTGATGAATAGTGAAACCACTAAGTGGTTGTTAAATAACTGATTTTTCGTTTAAATGAAATATTACCACTTCTGTGATTTGATTTTCAAAAATCCGACATACATGGTTGTCATTAAGAAGTAAAATGTGGTTCAATGGGATAAAAATAATTTTTTTGGTGAATAGTAACTTATTAAGTTCTTAATCGCGATTAGTGGTAATTAGGGTAGTTTAAGGTATAAATAATACTTTAATAATATTAAATGACCTAGACACATGTCCCAACCTCATTGGTTGTGTCATGGCCGACCCAGACAAGCCATGGCCTAACTTGGGGACCCCATGGATCCACTTTTGTTGGGAAATAACATAAATTACTTTTTATTTAATGTTAAAGTGAAAATGACACTAACATAAAGTGTTTTACTAAAACAATTTTTAAGTAGGGTTACACAAGTCCAAATTTTGATTATAAATAGTCATTGGAAAGATAAAAAGATTTCCTATATCATAGTATTTTTTTTATAATTTTTAGACATTAAATAAATTTAATTATTTATGACATAATAATGATGCAGCGATGACATCATTATTTGACGATTTAAATAAAATGGAAAGATAATATAAAATCTATGAACTACACATGGCCAAAACCAATTGGATGAGTGGATTTCGATGCCTTATCACCTTATCCACGAATTCTATCAATGTGGGACCTTTTAAAACCGAAACACATTTTCAAATAATGTAATGTTCCTTTACTTTCCAAAAGTGCCCCTCCTCTCCTCTTATAAAAGGCCCCCACCTCTACCTCATTTCACACACTCTTCAAGCCATTGGCTCGGCCAACCCCTGTCCATTTGCTCTCTCCACATCCCTCTCCTCATCCTAGAGGATTCCCTTTGGGCAGAATCCTTTCAAAGGAAGCCTTTAGGCTCAACTCAAAAGGAGTTACACTTTTTAAGGTAATTCATTCTCTCATGTTCTTTTGTTTTATTTTGCTTCTCCAACCCCCTAAACTCTTTTTATTTACTTCTTTTGTAACAACACCAGTATCTTAAATATACTAGGATGTTGTTATAAGATTTATTTGAGCTACACTTCCACACAACTACATCAAATGGTTAAAGAACATAAGGTTTCCGTGGATGGCGAAATTCTGCCTCCCGAAACGATGATTGTTCAACACTCATTTAACACCTTCAAAGGTGGCCATTATGATGTCACTATTTTTATATATGATATATAATATGTTTATGTTTTCCTTAAGCTTCTGTTTTTTTCATTTTGGGCATACCTTTATGGTTTCCATTATGGGTAAAACACGATATCTTCATTTTAGGAAGCGCGGACTACCGCCCCCTGAAAGTGATTTGATTCGTTAATACCATATGTGGGATGTGTGAAGGATAAAGTTAATGAAATTATATATGTTATTATACTGGAATTATAATATACTCTTATATCATTATGATTCCATTCCAGAAAATAAGAAATAGAAATGGAAGTAGAGTTCATGCGTACGTACGGCTTACCGTCTCCATGAACGGTGCATTTCATTTCTTACCTCTAAATGTGATGTAATATTATAAATGAATGTATGTACTGGATATATATGACATATATGATATCTACATCATGAATACCATTCTGGATATAATGAACCTTTGACCAAATTAACAACATGTAAGTGTAAGAAGCCTATTTTTGACTTAAGAACCAAATACCGACAAAATGAACATTATTAACTTAAATAATTACATAATGTTCATATCATTGTAATAAGTGATATAATAAGGATAATGAAGTTGAAAATGGTTCTTAATAAGGTATATATTAACTCTAGTTTATTATTCAGGAGGTTAAAGAACGGTTGAGTCAAGTCAGACACGAGGTAAGGGAACTTCTTAACCCAATTTCCATTCTTTGGGTTAATCTCCTACTTTCAAATTATGTCATGATATTATTATGTCCTATTTTGTATTTTTACTTTCTTCATGTGTACCTATAGTGAATACACATAATAGATCTATTTTATTTTAAAAATGATCTTTTTATGGATTTCTTATCAATCTCCTTTCATTGAGGCATATTTGGTTTTATACACAACTTTCTTTTATACGGTGTATAAACCCCTTTGACTTTTACGTTTATTCAAAAGGAATCTTTTTTATACGAAGCATTTTACTAAACGACAAAAAGGGAATGTTTTTCTTTCCGTACATATGCGGCGACAACGACTTCTCCGCCGCCGTGACCATTATTTGAGTTTCGGCTTCCTCTACAAGCCATCATTTTTTTTAATGAAAAATAAATACAAAGTTTTAACTTTCTTTTATTTTGGTATTTAAAATGGTTTTGAAAGTGTTTTTATTATATCAATGTGTTGTATTGATATCTTGTGATTGAAATGTGGAAATGTTATGTTTCCTTTATGCATGTTTTATGTGATACGATTATGTTATGGTTTATGATATGTTTAAACCTATTCATATGAGGAATGTATTGGACTTAATAAGTGACGGGTGGAGCCCGCTATAGCTCCTCGATGCATCGGTAGGTCTCATGAGACAACTAGACGTGGAATTGGCCGAGGCCCTTTCCCAATTTGATTTATGGTTTTGGCCGAGGCCTTAATCATTTTAGATGTCTTGGCCGAGGCCTTGACAAAATGTTTCAGAATGTCCGGCATTATACATTCCCTCATTATGAAAGTGGTTATTGATATTACATGTGATTATTCGACCAGTAGAATATCCATGTGAAGAAGTAAATGGCATTATCTCATTTTACTTTTGCCATATTATGTTGAAGTTCATGTTTAAGAGGCTTTTGTTTTAGTTATACATTGCCTTAAATGTTAATGTTTATTTATGAAAGCTTCCGCATTATTGTTATCCTTACTGAGCATCTGAGCTCACCCCTTTCAATGTTTTAATATTTTCCAGGATGTGAAGAAGTATTTTATGAATGACCTGCAGGGATAGTCAGAAGAGGATATGAGTGTGGACTATGGAGACTTTGTTATTGTAGCTTTTCACTTTATGATGTAATGTAACGTTTACGAATGTATCTAGTGTTTCCAAGGCTACTAAACTAATCGGTCTTTCGAGACTTGATCTTTTGTGATCATGCCAATGTTACAAAGTAATGCACCGACTCTGGGTAGCTGGGGTCGGGGCGTTACATTCTAGGCCATCTGGTAGCGGAGCCCATTTCACTTCCTATTTCTTATGATGATTGGAGACATATGCCTCCAAGCTGTAAAAATGATTTTTTTTATTCCCAAATAAAGTTAATTTTATTACATTATGGTTTAATTAAATGTCATGTTACTAATATGTTCAAAATGAATTTCTGTATACAGATGTTCATCAACTTTACAGTTGCTGATGTGATAGTACAGAAGTGGATATTGAAAAATCTTGGTATGAAATGGAAAGATTTAATATGGAGATTGTGGTGTGATTTCAATGATACTTCGTTGATCATGAAACAAATGTATGAGAAGCTACCCAGTGGGTTACCGAAAAAACAATGGAATGTTTTTGTTGACAGACATCGTGATAGGAAAAGGATGGTAACGAAATATATATTATTATATTATCCTAATTTTACATTTATACATGTATATGAAGAGGAGATGACATCGAATACATTACTGTTAAATTTAATTTTATTTATTTCAGGATATCTCAAGACAGAATGCATCAAATTGGGATAAGCAATTCATCCCTCACATTGCGGGCTCAAAAATATTTTCTAGAAGTCGAACGACATTGGTAATATTTTAATTAGTTTAAATATTTATAAGACAATATTATCTGTTTAATATATTGAATTGTTGATTTATCTTTTCTTAATGCAGTCACAATGTTTAGGGCACGAACCATCCTGTACTGAACTGTGGTTGGATGTTCACAAAAAATCAGATTGAAGTTTTGTTAATGAGCCTTCCATAGAAGTTGGGGTATGAAGTCATTTTTTATTATAATAATTTATTATCAGTTTTTACTATATTAATATATATTGATATTTGATTTATAGGTAAAAATTAAAGAATTATGGGATGCCAATCCTCGACAGTCCTACTTAGTCTCCTAGGATGACCCAGTTGCTAAAGTCCTTGGGAAGGAGAATCTTGGTAGAGTGCATGGGATGGGTTGGGGACTCGTATCATCTGAGGTATTTGGCATGAAACTATGGATTCCAACTACATCTACCCCTAGTTATAGACAGTCCATACCGAAAGATGATCAGAGGGAGACTGCTTCTCTACGAGCCATAGTTCAAGACCAGGAGGCTCAAATATCTGCTATGCAGAAAGCATTTACTGATATATATTAGTAGATGAGAAGATATACCACTGGTGGTAGTTCATCGAGTGGTGGTGAGTAGGTAAATCACAAAAAATCAAAATCATTTAGTTTGAAAACATTCATTGGTTTTATGTTTAATCATAAATATGTAATAATATTTTATTTTCAATATAATGTTCTTACAGGTGGCAGCAAGAAGTGGAGATGGTGGTGAAGAGGGCGACGATGCATCATTATACTATGAGTAGTTGTATTGTTGATGTGTTGAAAAAATATGGGAACAATTGGTTTGTATATGTAACATGTGTGGCACATAGTTTCCACAAAAAATTTTCACGTCCTAAAATTTTCTTGATTTCTTATGTTTCCTTTTATGCATTTTATTGATTTCTGATGTTTACTTTTATTTCTTGATTTCTCGTGTGTGGTATTCATCATTCCATTTAGGCCTATTTTTGAATTGGTAGTCGATATTTTGGATGACTAGGATTTAAACCCATTGTTGATGTGCTGGACAAATTGGGTCATTTCATAGTGATTAGGGGGATAGTGTTGTGGACACGTTAGTGAGGCAGAATGTGTAGATAGTGAATATTCATGCATTTTTAATGGTTATCATATTTTTTCATGATGATAAACTGTGGTAATACCCCATATAAAACCTAGGTTCCTTTTAATGGGAGATGGTATTAAACCATATAAAACAGGGATTCAATGTACGATGTGTATTGGATGATCTAAACGTCTTACACTATATAAAATTTGGATTCCTCTCACGATAATTATGATATGTTCAGAAACATTACCTCATATAAAACATGGAAGAATCACATTATGTGAGATGAAAAAAATAAATTTCTTCAAGACATGATATTATACTTTATCCTTATCTCATTCCTTCAGAATGTGATGCCACATGATAATCATTATATTCCAAAATTCCTTCTATATATAGGATTACCCCTAGTTCCAATGTTGTTCTTATAATATACCATATTCCAGAACAAAATGTGACTTGATCCACACTCTCATGGGATACATAATGATGCTTCGACGTCATTTTTGGGACTAGATGTATATTTATTAAGCCTTTGACCCATTACTCCATTTACGGTCCATGAATTATAACCTTAAATAATATTCAATTCATATCAAAATGTTTATGTGGTACCTGGGAGTACATTAACTCATTATACATTGGTTTTTACCCATACCATGACACATAGATACCATGTAGAGAATCATCATCCTAGTCTATGAATCATGACTTTAAAATTTTCATCATGGTCTTGGTTTAATGATCTTACACTGTGTGCAATCATATTTAGGATTTTGTCATGGGTTGAAGGGACTATTTTATCCTATAACCCCAGGTTTTATTGATCAAAAAAACATTCTTGACTCCCCCACCTCACTAATCTATACTATAGCAGTTTATATTAAGAGATCCCTAGTCCAAGCATTATGACAATAAAATATGCTCATACATCCATCAGATGGGTTTATTCATCCCTAGAGTTTCATCAAACATCTATTTCCACAACATTCTAGAACTATTGGTGGATTGATTCCCATTTCCATGGGTTACATATTGATGCATATATCTTCTATCACTGAGCCTAGTTGATGATTCACCATATAATATTCCATTACATACGGTGTCATTTCCCAAAAACACTCACATGAGCCTGTTTTTTAGAAATAATCCCCTTTCATTTATGTTGACACATCAGTGGGCCAATATGCTCTCATTTCCTGATATGAAGAAGTAAATAATGGGTATATAGATGTGAAAGACCATCTAAAATCCTAATAATATGAATTTAAACTATATCATTACCCCATGTAAAATATATATACCTATTAATGATAGATAATTTAACCCCATAAAAAATTGATAAGTCTCTTAAAGAGAGATAATTTCACCTCTTACAAATTCTCGATGCCTAATATTATAATATGTAATTATTCAATATCATCATCCAAGAAGGTAACCCCTTCTGGCTTTGGTATCCTATGACACTGTGAATCATAAAAACATGTGGATTGATTCCAATAATCACAATATAAGTAGTTACTTATAAATATTTAATCCAGGGTACAACCCTATCACCGAATCATTATAGGTTTCTCCATTTACTATCTACTTTGGTCAAAGCTTTGAGACCTTTAACTCAAACCTATTTCTATATTTTGAGATCTAGGAATTTAAACTAGTCGTAGTCATAGTCCATGTTGTATGATTTTAAACATCAAGGCCCAATGTCCTTAGCAAACAATGTTAATTAACTACAATACCCTATTAAATGAAATAAGGATGCCTAATCTGATAAGTGTAGGATGATTATAAAAATAATTACCACATATAAAACTGATATTCCTCATATTATAAGTATGAAATGAACCACACATTACCCATATAAAACTTTTATTTCTCCGAACATGTGATGATATGATATCCCTACAAGAGATGAAATCACTCCACCGACAATAGTCTCTTTCCATGTCATGCATCAAAACAATGTTTGTCTTGATTCCCATTATGAGGAGACACATATTGATGAATTTATATTTCAACTCAGTCCCATCCCTACCAACAACTCATCATGGGGATGTTTCCCTCTCGACCAGGCTTGAATCCTGTCAACCCACATGTTTAAATAGAATATTTTAGCACATGAGGAAATATCTCCCATGGAACCTAATATTCTGTATGGTATATTCCCACATACACTTGTGTGGTTCACACATTATACTATTTGGATAATCTTCACCCTAAAAATCTGAAAAGGATCTCTAATGAAATGATTCATGGACATAGTGTCTTATATACCATCTCAGGCTCATTCAATTAAGTACATTTACTGATAAAAAGAGGATCTCATGCTTTGATCTCAATGAATAGTAGATCATGATATTTTTCATCCAATCCTCAACCATCTCAGGTATCCTATTTTTCAAACATGGTCAATAATAATTCTATTTCTGTATATTACTCTCATTTCACTTCCCAGTTCTAAAAAGTTGTAATTGTCATCGTGATATTTTTCAGGTCACTTCTTCCCGTCATTGGGTTCACCGCTACAATAAATTATAACTATATAAATATCTTTGATTCTTGAATCAATCATGGATCAATAGGGCTTAGGTGTTGGGAGGAAGTCCACCTCAAGCATCGTTGAGTTGCATGATCACCAAATAGTCCTAATTATATAACCTTAAATGAGTATTCCATGTCCATGAATCACTAATCTAAACAAATTTTAAATCAACCTTAGAATGTGTTGTGTGTTTTTGTAACCATTATCTATCAATTCAGGTCATGTTTTTTCCTCCTCCTCACTACACATATCCATTTATGATGTTCCAATATATTTTCCAAGCACCAAGACCATAATTTTATTACTAGTTGTCTGCATTCTTGTTTAAATTTTGTGTGCATTAATCTTATAGGCTATTGGTATTTCTGGTTTGACTTGTTTATCAGGGCAGTGGTGCAGTGGAAGCAAAATAGCTATTTTTTTCTGGTCATCTTTTCTTGGCAGTTTTAACCGCAGCTAATGTATACTAGTAAGACATTAGCTGCAGTTAAAACCACTACTTAATATAAGTATTTTTTACTTAGCAGTCATTGTAACTACCGCTATTGGATTAAATTTAGCGGCGGTTTTAACCGCCACTATAGAGTCACATCACCCACGTGCATTCCACAGTGGTTTTTTTGACTTTAGTGTCAGTTTTACGGCCGCTGGATTTTATTTTATTCGTGGTGGTTATAACATCTGCGAATAAAATAAAATCTAGGGCCTGTAAAAACCACCGCTAAACTCAGTAAAACCGCCGCGAAATGAGGCCGCTACGACGCTTCCCTTAAACCGCTGCTAAATTGAAATAACTACAGGTAAAATATTGCTGAAACCCAATTTAGCGGTGGTTTTTGTAAGCCTCCACTGAACCATATAGCGGCAGTTTAAACCGCCGCTATTTGCAGAAATAACCGCCTCTAATAGGCGGTTTTCTTATAGTGTTCTTAAAACTCAGAACACATTCTTCCCTAAATAGTAAGAACACACGACATGTTAGGATAGACCACACACCGTGTATACTTGGTTTTTCATGGAAAAAACTACATATTTCCCAGAAAAACCATACTCTACCGAAAAACCAACCAATGGGAAGCCAAATTCTGTTATGTGAGGACCCATACTCCACATCAATCAATGTTTGGAACCCAAGAATAACATATCATAACACAAGTATAGATAAAAAATGAATCATGATCGTCCAAATTTCAGTCCAAGAGGAGCCGTACACTTCAGGAAACAATTTTTGGCATCTATTCCATCCAAACCATATCACGTATCAATACACCTACCAAAACAACAGGCATAACTATCACATTATCTATCACAACATCATGTGATATCTAGTGCATTCTAGATGGCATGAAATAATGGATGGTATGCGATTATAACAATTGAATATATGATTCATGAGATGGAATAACCTCATCCCATCAGGTTGAAACTAAAATAGAACCCACAATTACATCAACATAAATAGTAGAAATCAAGTGTGTCACCTAATGATGAAATTGAGTCAAGTGTAACATACCAAAATCTAAAAGCACAAGTCAATTCGAGGAAATTTGGATTTTCCCTGTATGTGGGTAGAAACTCTGAAGCACAACTATTTACCAAATCCCCATTCCCTCCTATTCATTTTATTGCTCCAAATTCTAAGTCAAAAAACAAAGAAACCTCTGATACCACTTTGTAACATCCCGACCGAACTTACCACTAAACTGGTAGCTAGAACGGTTGGCAACATGGCCTCAAGCACATTTCCCCAAATGCTAGAGGCTTATGACTAGTAGCAAGGGACTTTGGTGTGATAATGGGGAAACTATGCCCTCATTAGAAGAGTGTAACACCATGTAATAAATAGAAAAAAAAAGCAGAAGCAGTAAACAACATGCAACTGAAACTAAAGAGAGGAAGTCTGATAGATAAATATCCAAGTCTCAACCATAAAAAAGAAAATTCATGATGTTAAATGTTCTAAGAAACAACAAAAATAGGATACACTATAAACAAGTATAATACAATACCAAAGTACAATAATGCAAAATTATACTCAGTATCATCGCAAGCCAAGGCTTGGTCCCATGCTATCCTACTCAGAAAAATCAATTAGGTTCTTGAAAAAGGATCCTTTCCCCTATCAACACCTATAGAAATATAGCTTTTTTGGGCCCAAAAACATAAACCAAATAGGGTGAGCGAAAATAATCCCAGTAGTCAACCACCAAAGGTCTATTCCTATCTATCAGTGAGTATATGCAGCAGTTTTGCATAGTAAATAAATGCAGTAAGTAGTATGCACTCAAATTAAAAAACCCTACAGATAATAGTATTCATTTATAGATTTTACTATTTTATTTATTAGTTCACTTACATTAAGCATTCAAATTCTAGAATCTAGACAAAGCCTAAAATTCCCTGTTGAAAGGTAAGAACAACAGAATTCTCAGAAGACTTCCTAACAAGTGAGTAATTTATAGACTCAAGCTTGTATTTTGGCTTGGAAGGAATGTCACAATTCCTTCTATTTAATCATTTAAGTATAAACTAAGTTCGTTCTTGAGATAGATAAGTTTTAATTCAAGTATCACTACAGGAGGAATTTTACCGACATCCCATGATTCCATTCTCAGTGGTCCTACTAGGGAGCCCATGTATCACTCCTAATGTTGGTATAAGATCATGTGAGTCCATCTTTAGTGGTCCTACTATGGAGCCCCAACGTTTCAATCTATGTGAAAATAAGTTTATGTCAATTTATTACGTCTTTGGAGGTCCTAGGAAGGATCCCAAGTGTCACTAATGACATATAAATAAATACCTCTCCAGTCTGTCCATGGAGTTATAAGATGAACCCATGTATCACCCAAGGTTCAAGGTACAATATTCAAGAAAGTCTGTTCATGATGTTCTTAGATAAACCCATGTATCACCCTATGATATTTACCATTTATCCATTTCAAATTTAATATAACATTTCAGCCTATTTATCAAGAAAAACTCTACATGATAAAGGGGAAACCATAAACTCAGATCCATAGTCAAATTCTCACAATTCTAACACAATTTAAATTTCAGACAAAAACCAAGTTCATTTTAAACAACCCAAAAAGTGAAAATGAAATCATGTCCATCGACATACATGGGTGAAATGACCGTACCCAAAAACTAAGGAAATTTCACCGGTAGGGTGGTCCCTAACCCATTAATGATGGTAAACAAGATTCAATTCATTAAATTCATTATCAAAAAATAATTTGGTAATAATAAGGATCAATTTACTTTTGAGGAAACACCCAAAACATAAGTGTGCACCCCAATGGAACATATAAACATCTCAACAATTAACAAGAGGCATGAGGACACCTACCTTAATGTCGCATGAGCGATATTACCCGATGTCATCCATTTAGTTATCCTAGAAATACATAGACATGTGGAAGAAGATATGCCATTCAAAATTGAATAACTTACTCAAGAACATAAATCATCAATAATGACTCAAGGAGAAGAAAGCTCTTACCGAGAGGAATCCTACGAGACTGACGACACTAGAATCAGGTTTCAAACGATGAAATGGGAAACAAATTTGTTCCAGAAGCTCATAGTTTTTCACTTGGTGGTTGTTCTATTTAGGAGAAGAGAAAACATGGATATTTCTTATTTAAGCCAAAATTTAGTAGTACACAGCATGTAAATCCTTATGCACAGCTGGTGTATCATTTTACTATTCATAACTTCTCCGTTTTACTTTACACATCCCGCGCTAACTTTCCAACATGACTACATGACGTGTACTAATAAGAACATGACATGTAGTGGCGTTTTCTTATCTCCTAGGACAAAAACCTCAAACTCCGTGTCTTCCCATCTTACATGACTAGATTACATGGCATATATATAGTAGTACATGGTGTGTTCTACTAAAACACATCATTTTTCAAAATTTCCTTATTTTATCAAAATCAACAATAAGGAAAATCAAAACAAAGAAACACTAACTCATAAGAAGGACAAGGTACTTACAAACACCCCCCCTTAAAGGAATTCATCCTCAAGTTTCTTTTCCAAGGGTGATGAATAAATATCTGAGAATAACTCCAGCCACTTAGCATGTATTTTTTCCTCCCTCTCCCAAGTCTCATCATGTACTAGGCCATGCTACCATAGTACCCATAAAAGAGGAACTGCCCGGCATCGAAGAACCTTCATCGTCCGGTAAATAATAAAAATCATATGCTCCTCAAATGATGCATCAACTTATAGCTCAACCACCTTGGGCTGAAAAACGTGAGATGGGTCTGAGCGATAGAGGCGTAGCTGAGATACATGGAAGACTTCGTGCATGGATTGATACCTCTGAAGCAACTATAACCAATAAGAAACTGACCTAAATCAATCTAGAATCTCAACCAATCTAATATATCATGGGGAAAACTTGCCCTGTCTCCTGATCCTCTTGAGTCCTAATCTTAGTGAGACACGTAGGAAAACTTGATCCCCAACCTTGAACTCTAAAGTTCTCTATGACAATTAGTATAATATTTCTGATGAGACTGCGAAGTATCCATCCTTCATTGAATCAGGTGAACCAATTTAGTAGTCCCCTGGACAAGTCAAGGTCCCATCATAACTGCCTCTCCTACCTACATCAAACATAGGGGTGATCGGAATGGCCTACTGTATAAAGCCTCATATGGTGCCATATTAATTGTATCCTAGAATCTATTATTATAGGACAAATCAACTAGGGGTATATGATTCTCCAATGATCCCATAAATTCTAGAAAACATAAACAAAATATGTCCTCTAGAACCTGTATCGTACACTCTGACTGGTCCTCAGTCTGAGGGTGGTATGTTGTTCTCAAAAGTAACTATGTACCCAATGCCCTATGAATACTCTGCAAAAAACGAGATGTAAAGAAGGGGTCCCTATCATAAATGATTTAATGAGGAACCCCATGAGGTTGTACCACCTATCAGATATACATCTTCCAGATCTCATCAACGCCAAAGGTCTCCTTGATCGGCAATAAGTGAGTGACCTTCGTAAGTATGACCACCATAACCCACACAACATCATTTCCTTTATGAGATCTTTGTAACCCCATCACAAAATACATCATGAAATCATCACATTTCCTCTTAGGAATGGATAAGTTCTATAAAATTCTAGCCAACTGTTTATGTTCTTCCTTCACATGCATACAGGTGGAACACCTCTTAAGAAAACTAGTTACTTCTCACTTCATACCCGACCACCAGTACTGACGGCGCAAGTCATGGTACATCTTGGTGACTCGGAGATGAACTACCCAAGATGAAGCCTAAAACTCCATCATTACATCCTCACATATTTCCCATGGAACCTACACATGTCCATGGACATGCAGAACTTCATCCTCACCTATCATCTATCCATGATGTGTTTTCTCACCTGCCACACTCTCCCATTTAACTAGGCCTTCAGAATCTGATTTCATCCTCATCCTCACTCTGTCCAGTAGGGTAGAGGTGACAACCAAAGATGAAAGGTAAGCCTGTAACTAACTATTGTGAACCTTTAAATGTATCTCATAGAACAAGTCCATAAGCTACCACTCACCACTGTCCTCCTACACTACCCATATCTATGTTCTCCGGATCAGTGCACCAGCCACAACATTACCTTTTCCAGGATATAGGAAAGCTCAAGGTTGAAAGACTAAAAGTATTCCACCCATCGTCACTGCCTAATATTCAAATCATGCTGAGTGAATATGTATTTTAGGATTTTGTGGTGAATGTACACCACAAACCACTATCCCAATAAATAATGTCTCTAATATCAGAAGGCATGAACAACTACCACCAACTCATGATCATGTGTCAGGTAATTTATCTCATGTGGCCTCAACTGCTCAAATCCGTAAGCAACTACTCAATATACCTGAATAAGAACTTATCCTATTCCAATACCTAATGCATCATAGTACATAGTATAACTCTTTCCTGGACCTAGAAATATTAGTATCGGTGAAGAATTCAAATGTCCACTCAACTCATGAACGACTATGTAACAAGAATATGAACATTCAAACTTAACACCTTTCTTAGTCAATCCCTTCATCGATGCTACTAAGCATGAGATGTCATGAATACAACTCCTATAGTAACCAGCTATCCCCAATAAACTTCACACCTCAAAAATATTCTTGGGATTATCCTAAGAAATTACTTTTATCCCCTTCTCTGGGTCCGCTAATACTTTATTATCTAAGATGATGTGACCTAAGAAGTGAAATTGATCCATCCAGAAGTGGCATTTTTTTAGCATAGCCTATAAATGATTCTCCCTCAGTGTATTAAAAATCATCTCAAGATGTTTGGTATGGTCGTGTTGATTGTGAGAATACACCAAAATATCATCCATGAAAACCACCACAAAGTAATCTAGGTAAAATATGAACACTCAATTCATCAGCACCATGAAAACAGATAGTGTGTTTTTGATACCAAACGACACAACCTAGTACTCATACAGACTATACCTGCTATGAAAGGTTGTACAAGGTATGTCTAACAATCAAACATGTACATGGTGATATCCAGGCCTCAAGTAAATCTTTAAGAACACTCAAGATCCAAAAAGATTATCAAATAAGTCATCAACACGTGGTATGGGATATTGGATCTTAACCATAAACTCGTTCAGTTTCTGATAATCCATGCATTGCCTAAGAGTAGCATCCACTTTTTTCACAAAAAGGACCGGAAAACCCCGAGGTGAAGTATTGGGTCAGAAAAAACCCTTAGCTTATGGATCTTCCAACTACCTCTTGAGCTCTTGCAAATCCATCGTATCCATCCTGTAATGAGAAATGAATACGGGCATAGCTCATGGAACTAGCTCGACAGTGAAATCCACTTCTCTAACCAGAGGTATTCCTGATAAGTGGTCCAAGAAAACATCTCTAAAAAGATCAACCAGTAGAGGAAAATCTTCTAGACATGTTCCCTAATCATCTAGATATAAAATCACAATCTAGGTTGTCATCCCGCAAATCCCATGATGCTCGGGTCTAGGTTGACTCACCTGGACATCCCACTTTCCCCTGTATAGAAAAGACCCACCTTCTGGTGACGTAAAACTCACCCTATGATGATAGTAGTCAACAAAGGCATGGAAAAAAACCAACCAATCCATTCAAAGAATGAAATATAAACCCGTCATCTCTAAGACATATAGGTTCCACAATAAGTGACACCCACCAATATCAAGGGGGAACTCCTTGCATAGATTCACAACTGATGTTATTATCCCAAATGGAGGTTCTAGCATCATAAAATTAGAATTTGTAGAAACAAAGAGCCCAAGGATTTGCACATAGGAAACATATATAAAACTATGTGTTTCACAAGTATCAAAAAGTGCAGAAGATAAATAGAGGCGACTAGAATAATACCAATGACAGTAGATAGTCCGGAGTCCTACTCTTGTTGGGTCTATTGCACTACATATGTTTGACTTGTATCCCGACCTTGTGACATAGACTAACTACCCTAAGCTGACCCACCCTTTTGTCGCTTAGATCCTGGGGTCTGGCTACCACGACCACACCCACAGCCTTGGCCTGCATGCCCCGACGTATCCCAGATTCTAAACTGGTGAGAAGATACTGACCCTAATCTTGTATGTGGAGTTTGTACAGAACCTCTCTAACTAGACACTAGTGGAAACGTCCTACTTAAGTGCTAAAGATGGCCCATCCTTCCACAAGATCAATACTCAACTGGGTCTTTTGGACACTGTGGCCTTATATGTCCCAGCCTACCGCACTGGTAGAACCTCACCTGGATACCATAAGAACAGTTCTAGTTGCTTGTATCCCTATGAGAAAACTCATTATGGTGCTTCTTGTTTCTGGTCAAAATAGAACCAGATTTCGGTGTCAAATCACCCTGGCTCGCACCTCCAGATTCCTATAGGATGCACTCAGTAATTAGCTCCGGATTCACAATAGCAGAAACATAAGGCAGACTAGAAACATTCACATAGGATCGAATGACATACTATAGACCATTGTTGAATCTTCTAGCTTTTGATGCATCATCACCCATCAGAATAGGTTCGAATCACTGAAGCCTAGTAAATCGGGCAGAATAATCCATAACTGACAGTGTTTCCTACTCCAGGGGCAAGAACTCCCAGGCTCGGTTGTCCCTTATCTTCTTAGGAAATAATAATAATACAATTCCATAAAAAGCTCTTCCTATGTCATATTATAATGATTACCTTCTTGAGTGACAATATCCCACCATCTCTTGACATAATCATCCATCATATACGTCGCAAGCTAGACCCTCATCCCAAGAGGTGTCTTCAGATGCTCGAAGATAGTCAACACTGATTCCATCCATGATTCCACAGCCTATGGTCCACCATCTATAGAAAAGGTAGAAGGAAGACGATTATATAATATACATGTCATCACTGCCATAGATGTGGCATCCTGCAGTGCTCTGGAGAAGGATTTCGTAAACCTCACAAAACCTTCTCGGAACTGAGCATTTTCACCCGTGTCTAGTATAACAGTTGGTGCCACAACAAGAAAAACTAGAGGATCCATCAGTAGGCCATGGCCCTTCACCTCTGGTGTATACACACTGCCACTCTCCAATCGCACTTCTCGATGTCTTTGCGGTGGAATTTCTCTATAAGGTCCAGCACATACACCTCAGTACATGTTTATGACGATAAAACTGCAACACATATGTGAAAAATGGAATAGAGAATGAAAAACTCCCATGTTTTTTTTTTAAAATAGGGGTACAAAACATGTATAAATACTTATATGATGTGTTCTACTAGGCTTCTACATGGGCATGTTTCCCAATAGACATAGTGTTTACTTGAGTTTCCATCCTTTCCAAGTACTTCTACATGGATAGAACTACACAGTTCTTCTAGTGTAATACTACACAACAAGTTCATCCAAGACATAGAGTGTATATCAAAAATATGTAATCCACCCATGTCGTTAGTCACATATCCATATACACATTCAACATCCACAAGACATGTACTCTAGCTACACAGAATTTCTTACTCAAGATTCGACAACCCATGTTTCCTCCTCACTCAACAGGTTACATGGTCAAAAATTGAATGGTGTGTATACAGGTGTACACAACACGTTCTTCTTAAAACTCAGAATACATTCTTCCTATAACAGAAAGAACACACAATGTGTTTGGATAGACCACACGTATTTTTTATTGGTTTTTAGGGAATAAACTACAGATTTCCCAAAAACCCCACTCTGTAGAAAAACCAACCAGTGGGATGCCAAATTCTAATCTGTGAGGGCCCAAACTCTCCACGAATCAAAGTTTGGCACCCAATAAGAACATATCATAATACATGTATAGATAAAAACTGAATCATGATTCGCCAAATTTTGTCCCAAGAGGGCCAATACACCTTAGGAACCAATGTATGGCATCCATTCCATCTAAACTAAAGCACATATCAATACACATATCACAACAACAGGCATATCTATCACAACATCTATCACAATAGTATGCGATAACTAGTGAATTATAGATGACATTGAATAATTCATGGCATTTGATTCAAAAAATTTACTACATGATTCATAAAATGGAATACCCTCATCTCATAGGGCTTCAACTAAAATAGAACCCCTAATTGCATCAATAGTAATAACATAAATCAATTGCATCACCCAATAGTGAAATTGAATCAACTATAACATATCTAAATCTAAAAGCACAAGTCAATTCAAGGACATTTGTCTTTTCCCTATACACGGGGTAGCTACTCTTGAGAATAACTATTTTCCAAATTCCCATTCCTTCCAATTAAGTCTATTGCTCCAAATTGTATGTAAATGAATAAAGAAACCTCTGATACCACTTTGCAACATCCCAACCAAACATAACACTAAACCGGTATCCAGAATGATTTTCCACATGGCCTCAAGTGAATTTCCCAAAATTCTAGAGGCTTACAACTAGTATCAAGGGACTAGGGTGTGATTGTGGGAAAACCATTCCCTCATTAGAAAAGTGTAACACATCAGAATAAATAGTAAAAAAGATCAGAGTAGAAAACAACATTAAACTAAAACTAAACAGAGTAATTTTGATAGATAAATATCCACGTCTCAACCATACAAATGAAAATTCAACATGTTATATGTTCTAGGAAACAACTGAAAATGGATACACTACAATCAAGTACAATCCAATACCAAATTACAGTAAAGAAAAATTAGACTCACCAGCATCGCAAGCCAAGGATTTGGTCCCATGCTCTTCCTCTCCAAAGCAATAATAAAGTGCCTGAAAAAGGAGACTTTCCCCTATTAAAACCTATAGAAATAATGCCTATTTGGGCCCAAAAACATGACCCAAATAGGGTGTCAGAATTGACTCTCAGTAGGAAACCACCAAATGTCTGTGCCAATCTGTTAGTGAGTACATACGACATTTGTGTATAGTATTGAAATGCAGTAAGTAGTTTGAATGAAAAAGTAAACAAATCTACAAATACTAGTATTATTTTATAGAGTTTACTATATTCATTCGTTTTTCATTAATATGAATTATTTAAATTACAAAATCCAGCCTAAGCCTAACATTCCCTGTATAAAGGAAAGAACAACAAAACTCTAAAAAGACTTCCTAATGAGTACGTAAAGACTGGACTCAAGATTTTTCTTTTTCTTGGAAGACATGTCACAATTTCTTCCATTTAATCATTTAAGTATAACCTAATTCTATTATTTATATTCTTATGTTGGAATTCAATTATTAATACAAGTTTAATTCTACTAACATCCCATGAGACTATTCTTAGTGGTCCTACTAGGGATCCCAAGTATCACTTCTAATGTTGGTATAAGTTCAAGTGAGTCTATCCTTAGTGGTCCTACTAGGGAGCCCCAAGGTATCACTATATGTGAAAATATGTTTATTTCAATTTAGTTAGTCCCTAGTGGTCCTACCTAGGAGCCCAAGTGTCACTAATGAAAAATAAATAAATACCTCTCAAGTCCATCAATGGAATTCTATGGTGAACCCATGTATCACCCAATGTGTAATGTACAGTAGTCAAGTGAGTTTGTTCATGGTGTTCTTAGATGAATCCAAGTATCACCCAATCCTATTTATGATTTATCTATTTAAAAATTAATATAAAAGTTCAACCTACTTATCACGAAAAAAATCCCAATGACAAAGGGGAATCCACAAACTCAGAGCCATAATCAAATACTCACAATTCTAACTAAATTGCAATTTTAGACAAAAGAAAGTTCATTTTAAACAACCTAAGAAGTTAAAATGTAATCATTTCCATTGACATCCTTGGAAAAAATGAACAAACCCAAAATTAAGGGAAACACACCCATGGGGTGGACCTTAACCCATTAACCATGCAAAAAAATATTTAATTCATTGAATTTATTGTCACAACAGCATTTGATAATAATAAGGATCAATTTCCTTTTAAGGCGACAACATAAACATGAGTGGATTCCACTAAGACACATATAAACTTCTTGAAAATTAATGAGAGGCACGAGACCACCTACCTCGATGTCGCATGAGTGATATAAACTAATGCCAACTCTTGAATCAGCCTAGAACGATGAAGATATACAAAATAAGATAAGTCACTAAACCTTGAATAACTTCTTCAATAATGGAAATCATCAAAAATGGATCAAGGAGAAGAAATCTATTACCTATAGTAATCCTACGAGACCGACGACACTCAAATCAGGATCAAGATAATGAAACATAAGAAGGATATGTTCCCACGACTCCGGATTCTTCACCGGGAAATTGTTCCACTCAGCAGAAGTGAAAATGAGACTACTGCCTATTTTAAGCCAAAATTTTGTAGTAAAATGCATGTAAATCCATATACATTCCATGTATATAATTTTAATGTTCATAACTTCACTGAATTACTTTACACATCCCACACTGACCATGCTGAAATGACTACATGGCAAGTAATAATAATTACACAGCATGTAGTGGAATTTTATTCTCTCGTAGGCCAAAAACCTTCAACACTATGTCTTCTTATATTACACGGCCAGATTACATGGTGTTTATATATGAGTACACAACATGTCCTAGTAAAACTTATCATTTTTCAAAATTTAATTATTTTCTAAAAAACAAAATAACGAAAAATAAAAACAAAGAAACATTACCTTATAAGAAGAACTAGGTTCTTACAAACTTCACCCTTTAAATAAATTCATCCTTGAATCTCCCCTCCAATGATGTGGAATAAATATCCAAGAATAACTCTAGCCACTGAGCATGTATGTCTGCCTCCTTTTCCCATGTCTCATCCTATACTCGATCATGCTTCCACAACACCTGTACAATAGGAACTGACTGGCCTTAGAGAACCTCTATGTTACTGTGTATAGTACGAATCAGATTCTCTTGAAAGGATGAATCAACTTGTTTCTCAACCTCCTCAGGATAAAATATGTGAGATGAGTCTAAGTGATAGTGGCGTAGCTAAGATACGTGGAAGACGTCATGCATGACTCGGTACCTCTGAGGCTACTATAACCGATAGGCAACCAACATGACTCATTCTAGAAAGTCAAACAACCTAACATATCATGGTGAAAGCTTTCACTATCTCATGATCCTTTTATGTCCCAATCTCAGTGCAACACATAGGAAAACTCAATCCCCGACCTTGAACACCAAAGGTGGTCTACGGGGATCAGCCTAATATTTCGGATGAGACTACACAATAGACATCTATCTCTGAATCAAGTGAACATGTTCAGTAGTCTCCTGGACAAGATGAGGTCCCATCATAACTGCATCTCATACCTCCAGCCAACATAGGGGTGATCGACATGGCCTCCCGTATAAAGCCTCATATGGTGCCATCTAAATAGTATCCTGGAATATTTTATTATAAGATAACTCAACTAGGTGTATATGATTCTACAATGATCCCCAAATGTCTAGGACACACTCATGAAACATGTCATGTAGAACTTGTATCGTACACTCTGACTGGCCATCGGTCAGAGGGTGGTATGTTGTGCTTGAAATCACCTGTTTACCCATCACCCTCTGAAAAATCTACTAGAAAGAAGACATAAAGTAGGTTTCTCTATCTAAAATGATAGAACAAGGAACCCCATGAATTCGTACCAACTCCCGTATATACATCTTCTTGAGATCATCAACACCAAAGGTCTCCTTGATCAGTAAGAAGTTAGTGAACTTCGTATGTATGTCCACCACAACCCACACAACATATTTTCTTTTAAGCTACCTTGGTAACCCCATCACGAAACCCATCATGAAATCATCCCATTTCCCCTCAGGAATGTATAGTTGTTGTAAAATTCCAACAGGCCGCTGATGTTTTTCCTTAAACTACTGATGAGTGTAACACCTTGTAAAAAAACCAACGACTTCTCACTTCATACCTGGCCACTAGTACTAACTGCGCAAGTCATGGTACATCATAGTGACTCCAAGATGCACTGACCAAGGTGAAGCCTGAAACTTCCACATTAGATCCTCACATATATCCAATAAAACCCACAAACATCCATGGATATGCAGAACGTCATCCTTGCCTATAGTCCATCTAGGAGGAGGGTTCTCACCTTCCACACTCTCCCATAAAACTCGGCCTTCAGAATCTAATAGACGACTCATCCTCACTCTATCTAGTAGAGTAGAGGTAACCACCGAAGATGAATGGTAAGCATGTCCCTGACTATTATGCCCCACATACTACATCTTAGAGAACAAGGCCATAAGCTTCCACTCACCATTGGTCTCCAACACTGCCTGTATCTGATTTCACTTACTTAGTGCATTAGCAACTGCATTGCCTTTTCCAGGCATATAGGCAATCTCAAAGTTGAATGACTGAAGGTATTCCACCCATATTCACTACTTCAGATTGAAAACACGCTAAGTGAATACGTATTTGTGGATTTTTTGGTCTGTGTACACCCCAAATCACCCTCCTAATAAATAATGTCTCCAAAAGTGCAAGTCATGAACAAAAACAACCAACTCAAGATCATGTGTTGGGTAATTTCTCTCATGTGGAATCAACTGTCGAGATCTATATGAAACTACTTGATCTCCATACATAAGCATGTATCCCATCATGATACCCAATGCCTCAAATTACATAGTATATCTCTTGCATGGATATGGAAATATCAGTATTAGCACTAAAATAAAACATCCATTAAACTTATAAAAGGTTGTGTCACAATAATCTGACCATTCAAACATCACAAATTTCTTTTTCAATCCCATAATTGGTGATGCTAAGCGTGAGAAGACCTGAATAAAATTCTTGTAGTAACCAGCTTTCCCCAAGAAAGTCCGCACCTCAAAAAAATTCTGGGGTTGCTACCAGTTAACTATTGCTCTCACCTTCTCTGGGTCCACTGATACTACAATCTCTAAGATATCGTGACCTAGGAATTGAATCTAATCCATCTAGAAGTGGCATTTTCCAAGCTTAAAATATGAATGATGCTCACTTAGTGTATCCAAAATGATATAATGATGCTTTTTATGGTCATGTGTATTGTGAGAATACACCAAGATATCATCCATGAAAACCACCACAATGGAATCTAGGTAAGGATGGAACACTCGGTTCATCAGCCCCATGAAAACTGTTGGTGTATTCATGAGTCCAAATGTAAAAACCAAGTACACATATAGACCATACCTACTAGGAATGGCTATACAAGGTATGTCTTCTGATGGAACACGTACCTGGTTATATCCTGACCTCAATTCCATATTTTATAACACTCGAGCTCCTCGATGTTGATCAAATAGGTCATCAATCCATGATAAGGGATATTGGTTCTTAAACATCAACTATTTCAGTTTCCGATATTCCACGCATAATCTAAGAGTGCCATCATCCTTTTTCACAAAAAGGAACGGTGAAACCCAAGGTTAAGTATTGGGTTGGATAAAACCCTTATATTCAAGTTCTTCCAACTGTCGCTTGAGCTCTTTCAACTCTGTAGTAGCCATCCTGTAAGGAGGAATGGATACCAGTGCAGCTCCTGGAACTAGCTCAATAGTGAACACCACTCTAATCGGAGGTTAGTCTAATAAGTAATCTGGGAAAAAATCTCTGAAATGATCAACCATTGGAGTAAAATCTTCTAGACATGTTCCCTAATCATCCAGATATAAACTCGCAATCTGGGCTATCATCCCGCCAAGCCCACAATGCTCGGGTCCAGATTAGGTTACCTAGAATTCCCACACTCCCTTGTATAGAAAAGTCCTTTCTTCTGGTGATGTAAAACACAATATGCGGTGACATCATTCAATAAAGGCATGAAATGAAACCAAACAATCCCTTCCAAGAATGACATCAAATCTCCTCATCTCTTAGACATAGAAGTTTCATAGAAAGTGACACCCACCAATCTCCTGGGGAACTCCTTGAACAAATGCACAACTTCCACTCTGATACCTAATGATGTGTCTAGCATCATAACATCAAAAGAATGAGAAACACAAATCCCAAGGCTTTCCAAAATGGCAATAGATATAAAAATATGTGTTTCAAAAGTATCAAAAAGTACATAATATAAAACCGAGGCAAATAGAATAGTACCTATGATAGTAGAAGGTATGGGATCCTGCTCCTATTCGGTCTATTTCACTGCACATGTATGACATGTACAATGGCCATGTGACATAGCCTAGCTACACTGAACTGACCTGCCCTTCTTTCGCTAAGATCCTGGGGTCTACCTACCACGACCATGCCACTAGTGAGAAGCCACCAACCTTGATACTATTAGTGGAGTATATACAAGAAGCTCTCTCACTATCCACTAGTGGAAACTTCCTACAGAAGTACTAGAGATGGCCCATATTGCCGCAAAATTGACAATAAAATGGGTCCTTTGGACACTGCGACCTCATATGTCCAGCGCTACCACACTGGTAGCACCTTACCTAGCTACTAGAAGAAAGTTTATGGTTGCTCATATCCTTGTGAGAAGACTCTATACGATGCTTCTTGCTTTTGGTCAAAACAATACCATATTTTGGTGCCAAACCTCTCTAGATTTCACTCCCATATTCCCATAGGATGCGCTTAGTAATTAGCACCTAATTCACAATAGCAGAAATAGAAGGCAACCTAAATACATTCACCTAGGATATGATGTGGTACTGTAGACCATCCTATAATTTTCTAGATTTCATTGTCTAATAACACATTAGAATAGGTGAAAATCGCTTAAGCTTAGTAAATTGTGTAGAATAATACCCAACTGATAGTGTGCCCTGCTCTAGGTGCATGAAATCCCAGGCTCAGTCGACCCTCAACGTCTTGGGAAATTAATAATACTAGTCTGTGGTCTGAAATTATTCCCATTCCAAATTATGATGATTCCCTACCTAAGTGATAACATCCCACCATCTCTGTTAAGAATCACGCAACATATACATCGCTAGCTTAAACCTCCTCTCAAGAGGTGTCCCCGGTTGATAATAGATAATCAACACTGATTCCATCCATGATTCCACAACCTGTGGTCTACCATCCCCTGAAAAGGTCGATGGATGTTGTTGCTAGAATATGTGTGTCAGCTCTGACATAGACGTGGCAGCATGTGGTTCTCCCTGTAAGGTTTTCATAAACCTCACAAATAATTCTCAAAATTATGTGTTTGCACCCACGTATAGTATAACCACTAGTGCTGGAGCTGGAAAAACTGGAGGATCCATCGGCAGACCATGGAACACCACCTCTAGTGTATACTCACTGCCACTCTACTAGCACACTAATCAAGGTATTCATGGTTGAATTGATATGTAATGTCTAGCACATACACCTCTTCATGAGTTTATGAAGAGAAAACTGCAACACCAAAGTGAAAAATGGAACAGAGAATGAAAAAATCACCTTTTTTAAAAAAATAGGGGCACATGTCATGTATAACTCCATACATGGTGTGTTCTATTAGGCCTCTATAAGGGCATGTTTCCCAATAGACAAGTTGTGTACTTGAGTTTCCTTCCTTCCCAGGTACTAATACATGGCAATAACTACTCGGTTCTTCAAGTGTAAGACTACACGAAATGTATATAAAAAAAATGAATCCACCCATGTCGTTAGTCACACTAATAGACACATGGTCGATATAAAAACGACGTGTAATCTAGTTACATGACATGTCCTACTCAAGGTTTGACAACCCGTGTTCCCTCCACACTCAACAGGATACACTGTCAAACATTACACAACATGTATATAGGTGTACACACCATGTTCTTCTTAAAAGTCAAAATGAATTCTTCCCCAAACAGGAAGAACACACGACGTGTTAGGCTTGACCACACACCATGTATACTGGGTTTTTTAGAGCAAAAACAATATATTTCCAAGAAAAACAATACTCTATAGAAAAACAAACCAGTAGGATGCCAAATTCTGATATATGAGTGTCAATACTCTCTATGATCAATGTTTGGAACCCAAGAAGAACATATCATAATACATGTATAGATTAAAACTGAATCCTGATTCACTAAATTTCGGTCCAAGAGGGCCCATACACCTCAGGAACCAATGTTTGGCATCCATTCCATCCAAACCATAAAACATATAAATACACCTATCACAACAATAGGCATAGTTATCACATCATCTATAATAACAACATGTGATATCTAGTGCATTCTAGATGACATGGCATAATGCATGGCATGTGATTCTAACAATTTCCTTCATGATGCATGAGATGGAATATCGTCATATCATTAGATTTAAACTAATGAAGAACCCACAATTACATCAATATTAATAGAATAAATCAAGTGTGTCAACCCGGCATACCAGTATACCGGTAGCTGGACCAGTTGGCCACATAGCCTCAAGAGAATTTCCCTAAATGCCAGAAGCTACCCACTATTAACAAGGTCCTAGGGTGTGATAGTGGGGAAACTATTCTCTCATTAGTAGAGTGTAACACAATGGAATAAATAGTAACAAAGAGAAGAAACATCAAACAAAATGCAACTAAAATTAAATAGAGGAAGTATGATAGATAACTATCCAAGAATCAGCCATAAAAATGAAAATGTATCATGTTACATGTTCTAAGAAACATCCAAAACTGAATACATTGAAATCAAGTACATTACAATACCAAATTATAGTAAAGAAAAATGAGACTCAGCAGCATCGCAAGCCAAGGAATGGTCCCATGATCTCCTACTCCTAAGCAACAATCAATGACCGAAAAATGATCCCTTCCCCTATGAAACCTATAAAAATATAGTATTTTGTTTGCCCAAAAACATGACCCAAACAGGGTGTGATAAATTAATCCCAGTAGGAAACCACAAAATGTCTATTCCAATCTCTCAGTGAGTACATACAGTAGTTGTGTATTGTAAAGAAATGCAGTAAGTAGTATGCACTCAAAAGTAAACAAACATATAAATACTAGTATTCATTTATATAGTTTACTATATTTGTTAGTAGTTCACTTACTTGAAGAATTTAAATTTTGGAATCCGGCCTAAGCCTGGCATTCCTCGTAGTAAGGTAAGAACAAAATAAGTCTCAGAAAACTTCCTAACATGTAAGTAAAGTTTGGATGCATGTCTGTGGTTTGACTTGTAAGACATGTCACAATTCCTTATATTTTATCATTTAAGTATAACTTGAGTTCGCTCTTGAGATTCCTATGTTGGAATTCAAGTATTACTGTAGGTGTAATTCTACCGACATCCCATGATTCCATTCTTAGTGGACCTACTTGGGAGCCTGAGTATCACTTCTGATGTTGGTACAAGTCCAAGAGAGTTCGTCATTTAGTGGTCCAACTATAGAGTCCCAAGGTTTCAATCTATGTGAAAAGAAGTTTATGTCAATTTAGTCCATCCTTGGGGGTCCTACTAGGGATCCCAAGTGTTACTAATGACATATAAATAAATACCTTTTGAGTTCGTCCCTGGAGTTCTATGCTGAACTCATGTATCACCCAAGTTTCAAGGTACAATAGTCAAGCGAGTCCATTCACGACTTTCTTAGATGAACTCATGTATCACCCAATGATATAAACCATTTATCAATTTAAAATTTAATATAACATCTCAACCTGATTATCAAGAAAAACTCGGACTGACAAAGGGTTATCCACAAAATATAATCCATAGTCAAATACTTACAATTCAAACACAATTGAAATTTCATACAACAACCAAGTTCATTTAAACAACCAAAAAAGTGAAAATGAAAGCATTTCCATTGACATCTTTGGGTGAAATGGACAAACCCAAAACTAAGGGAAACACATTTGTAGGGTGGCCCTTAATCCATCAAGGATTTTAAACATGATTCAATTCATTGAGTTCATTATCACAATATCATTTGATAATAATAATAATCAATTTTATTTTATGGAAATAACCTAAACATTAGTTCAATCCACAAAGACACATATAACCATCTCAAAAATTAACAACAAGCACAAGTCCACCTACCTTGATGTCGCATGAATGATATAACTCGAGGCTAGCCTTTGAATCAGCCTAGAATGACGTAGATGTATGAAAGAAGATAATTAATTCAATGTCGAATAACTTAATCAAGAATAAACTAAACATTAGTTCACTCCAAAAAGATTAGTTCACTCCACAAAGACACATATAACCATCTCAAAAATTAACAACAAGCACAAGTCCACTTACCTTGATGTCGCATGAATGATATAACTCGAGGCTGGCCTTTGAATCATCCTAGAACGACGTAGATGTATGAAAGAAGATAATTAATTCAACCTCGAATAACTTACTCAAGAAAAAAAAATAATCAAGAACAGATCAAGCTGAAGAATGATCTTATTGAGAGGAAACTTATGAGATATAAAACACTCAAATCAGGTTCCAAATTATGAAATGGGAGAAGGATTTGTTCCCATAGCTCCTGGTTCTTCACTCAGTGGATATTCTATTCGGGAGAAGAAGAAATAATGCTACTACCCATTTTAAGATGAAATTTAGTAGTACACAATGAGTAAATCCATATACACAGTGTGTATATCATTTTACTGTTCATAACTTGGCCGACTTACTTTACATATCCCGCACTGACCTTGCCGACATGACTACACGACATGTACTAATAAGTACATGGTGTGTAGTGGCTTTTTCATCTCTCCCAGGCCAAAACCTTACACACCATGTCTTCCTATATTACACGTCTAGATTACACGACATGTATATAGGAGTACAGGACATGTTCTACTAAATCTTATCATTTTTCCAAATATCCTTGTTTTCTCAAAAACAACATAATGGAAAAGAAAAAAAAAGAAATAACACCTCATATGAAGAACCCAGTTCTTATAATATTTATCAATTTTTTATCCATTATTAGATTCATTTTTTCATGGAAAAAAATAACTATCACAAAGAATAAAGGCTCCTCCATATAAAAACATACAATATGTGAAATATTCTACCTAACTTATATATATATACACTTTTAGTTATAGGTATGATCATGTAATTTATAGTAGGACAATAATCAATATTTTGTTGATATATATTGGATACCACTTAGCTTACTGTATATAATATTCTTTTGGAAAACTTATAAATCAAGCACATAGAGGCATTGAAAATAAAATGTGTCATCTTGATACATTGTGATAGAACAGTACCTAGGAATTTTTTATATTCATTTTTATTGATTCCCTTTTGATTCTCATATTTTCTTTTAATTTTGTTCTAACAATATTGGTAGTGGATACCTCCTTTGAATACTATATTAATTTTTTTAATATATATATATATCATATTTATCTTGAAATATAAATATAAAATACTGCCCTCATAAATTTTTTCATCCCAAAAAGTAACTGATCAATCCCCATAAATTAATCTAAAAATTATACTTCACTTTGTTGGTAAATTATTCAAATTGATGCTTCCAATCAGTTTAAAATATTATGTCACCATCTTATATTATAAAAACAAGGGACCCTGTGGAAGTTTCATTGAAATTTATGTTGCCAATGATCTTTCCTTTTAAAAATTTAAAATTCTTCAAGAAATTCATCCAACTTATAGTACCAATACCTTGAAGTCTATTTCAATCCATATAATGCTTTGGTTAATATTAATTACATGATACAATAATTATCAAGAATATACCCCACGAGCTTCTCAATAAAAACTTTCTCTTTAATATTTCAATTAAGGAAAGTAGAATTCACTTCCATTTGGTAAAAATGTATTTTATATGAGTTATCAATGATAATAATATATTTATGAATTACATCCTTGAAACTAGATAAGACTTTTCTTCAAATTCAATTCTTTCCATTTTGAGTGTATCCATTATAAAAAAGTCAAACTTTGTTCCATGATACCACTCCATTATCATTATATTTGCTACTAAAACCCCACTTGGGGATAATAATTTTTTTTGTCAATAGTTATTTTGAAAAGATCCCCAGTGGAGTTATTCTCAATTTAATCAAATTCATCATTCATGGTTAAAATTTTCCACTACCTCTGAAATAGATTTTGGTTCAATTTGTGAAATGAGAGCTATTTGGTTCTCAACTCTAATTATCCATGTAGTCTTGATTAGTACTTCAAAATTACAAAAAAAATTATATATCAACTATTTTTTGGAGACTAGAATGTATCATTATTTGATTTAAATAAGCCAGATCATCATCATAATCAATGTTTTATCTGAATCAATAACTTCAACATTATGTACATTATCTTTCGGTTCATATTGTTATACTTTGAATTTATACTCACATTAATCCTCTATAAATATATTGAATAAATCATAAAATAATTATCTTTGTATGATTTTAAATTATTTGAACAAAATAATTATAAAAGAGTTCATACAAACTTTTTTTCCCAGCACTTGTGTGCATTTCCATTTGAAGGGTAACCCAAAAGGATTCCATCATCATCTTTTTCTTTAAATTCTTCCATATTTGTGACTTTAATATTTTTTAATCATGGATTTCCAAACAATTAAAATTAATTTTGAATAGTATTTCTATATAACCACATACTATATAGTGTTTTTTTATAGGTTTCATTAAGAATTTATTTTGAATATAGATATCTATACACAGTGATTCTCTCTTAAAAAATTTATAATGATTTAGCTTAGCTATCATTGAATTTCCCAAATCAAGTATGTTCCAAATTTCCTTACAAGTAATTATCTTTTGTTGTGGAATATAAGAATCACTATGTTGAAATTTAATTCCATGATTTTATAGATAATTATCAAATTCATTAAATATAAATTATCTGTCATTTTCTACTCACAATATCAATATGTACACTCTCAGCTATTTCTCAAGATGTCTTCTAGAGATTTTGAAAAAGATTACTTTGTTATAATTTTTATTCATAAACAAAATGTGTTCATATGGGTGAATTAATTGATCAATGTAACACAGTACAATCCAACATTGGAAGGATTATTTCTCATAAGGCCACATGGATTCCAATTATTAAGTTAAAGTTGACTTGGTGATTGAATATCCAGTATTATTTTTTTATATTATACCATCTACCACTTTCAGAATATTTAAAAAAACCTCTCTTTCCATTATAAGTTGAGGAAGATTCTCTTAACACGTAATGATATTTGATTTTACACATAATTCTTTAGAAAATATTAAAAAACATATTGTTCTATGATTCATTTTAATATTTGTAACTCATACAACATGAGTTAGTTGGATAAATACTTTGCAACATGATTTAATGATTTATTTATCCCCTTTTTAGGATACATACATCATTATAATTTTAAATAAAGAATGAATATTTCTTGAATAGAGCTTTGTTAACTCCATCAAATTGCTTTCCTACACTTAGGTGATGGTTCTTTATCCCTTCCACATAAAAAAATCTCTGAAATTACATTTTTTTCCCTCAATATTAATGGAACCAATAGATTTTATTTTTAATTAAATGTCAAAAATAAAAGTTAATACTCTTATATCATGATATTTAATTTTATTAAAAATATTTGTTCTCACCTGACATATGTGATGAACATCTACTATACGATATTAATGAATTTCCTTTCTAGCTGGCCTTTAAAGTGAATTCTAAGATGGATGACTTTTTTTTCTAGGTTCGACTTACATTTTACATTAATAATTGTAATGAATGTGAAGTTTCTAATAAAAATATCCATGTAATCAATAACATTATTTCCCTATTCTTCACATCTTCTACAAAAATCATCCAGAAACTTGAATCAATTTTGTTTGAGAAGATAATCGATGAACCTAGTATCATCTTTTGTTATAGGTGAATATATTCTCATATCATTAGATATGATTTCCATTTACTTATACATTTTTCCTACTAGGGACATATTTATTCATTATGAATAGACATTATTGAAAAAATACACCAACTCTAGTAGGACTGACTAAATATGACACATCTATAAAAATATGATCACTTTTTTGAATTTTGTAAGGATATGTCAGACATTGATGTACCTTGATTATTCCTTAAGAAGGTTATAACTCTTGAGTTTTTATTATCTACATTAGATTATGGATAAAACCTCCCATAATTTTTATTATCAAAAAATTACTAGAGTTTGAGTTTTTACCTATAAGGTTAGAAAAAGAATATTTATAATAGGGCACATCATGTATTATTTTTAACAAATCCTTTTAATTCGTACTTTCAACAAAATATTAGGACTCAACCTTGATCTACACATATCAATTATAATAAAATATAAACTTCTTCAATTACTTTAACACATATAGATATCTATATTGAGTCCTTTTGAGCTCTAATTGTCTCAAAATGAGTTTCACCTCACGATCATTCACAATCCTATAACCATTAGCATCCTTCATCTTGAGGCTTTTGAAATTCCCAAAAAGAGTAAAATTCCATTTGGTAAAATCATTATGAGATTTAAAAGTCTTTTAATGATCCTTATTCACGTTATTAAATTCTTTCTTAAGTGGAGTATTTTAATCAAGATATGGATCCAATTCATATTTATCACATATTACATTTTTTATATCTCATCTTCTTCACCTTAAATTCCAGAATATGCCTTTTTTCTACATGAGACATGAAATTTTTCAACATTTTTATCAACCTCATCATCTAATTGATGGATATAGGAGACATGTTCCTCTTAGTACTTATTTATCTTATTCCTTCATTTTATTATTGAAAATTTATTACATTTCTCAGCTCATTTTTAATCTTATTTTTTCTAGTTTTCCCATCTATTCATATATTCTTTCTCAACCAGAAAATCATACTCTTCACTTTTCTTATTTAGCACATTAATCAAAAAATTACTGATATCACCACAACTAATGAATTTTATATGAATTTTACCTTTTTATATTCTAATTTATTTGTTGTTGTTTCTTTTGATAAGTGAGATAACTCACTTATGTTCATTATCATTGTTATCATAATCATCATCAGATTTACTTGATTCTTGAACTATTTAATATTTATGATTCATCTTTCTTATAACTTTTCATTCCATTCAATCCATTACATAATTTCTAAATACTAGAACCTTTCTCATTTAACATGCAATGGGAATGTTTTGTAAATAATAAATGGAAAGATCCTAGTTATCTATAATGGATTAAATAATAGGATCAAACTAATATAGAATGTTTTGTATAAACATCTTGAAAATGAAGGTGTCATCTAGCTACTCAAATAATCCTCTAATGTTATGTAGAATTTCATTCACCTATGTGAATAATTCATTAATATTTTAATCTTCATTAATTTTTATATATTTAAATTAAACCCTCTAGATTTAAATATTAGGTTATTTAAGTTTTGAATTCATTAAAATATTTCTCTAAAAGTTTTATTATATTTCATTTTCAATTTTCAACACCATCACATTAGTGTTAACATTATCAGATAGTGACATGTTAATTTCATTTATTTCCTTCACATCAGTTTATAGGATTCTTTTATAGGTAAATTTAGTTGATATCTTCTATCAACCTAGTGGAAATCATCAGTAATTTCCTTAAAAACTTCATGGATAAGTGATAGAATAAATTTAATCATTCCATTCTTCCATGTATTTTAGTTCATTCCATCGATTGTTTGAAACCTAGAATATTAGAAAAATTAATATTATATATAAGAATCAATTTAGATATATGATAGAGGGAACATGGTACTCTAATACCACTTTAAATACCTAAATAATAAATTCACCAATGAGGGGGGGGGGAGTTAATTTGTGGTGATTTATTTTTTTAAAATTTAATTCAATACAAAAAAATATTTTTCTATTAGTTAAGAGACATTACAGTAAATTATTTTACTCGTCCTCACCCATATAAAATATACAAGTAAACTAGTGGAGAAAAATTCATTTTTTTATTCTTTGGACCCCATGAGGTTCCCTAATCTTTATTGTTTTCCACTCTCATGGAGCTATGAATTCACCAATAAATTCTTATAATTCAATACAAGTGGATATGATACATATCATCCTATAAAAAAATTCATTAGAATCGCATTGATTTTATAAAAGTTATCTAATTTTTCATACTTAACATCACAATATTTATAATTACACTTAAAAAATTAGATAGATTGTTTGAAGCATCATGTTACATTGGAAACATATAAGATATTCTCAATGAGCCTAAAAAATATTCATGTTAAAATGTTCAATTATTATAGTATTTTATTTAGATATGTTTCTCAAATATAAATCTCAAAACATAGTCATTAGATGTCTGTACTCAAGAATATGTGTTTTTTATTTCTGATGTTCATACACCAGTCCCTCTCCAACTCAATTTTTACCCTTTACACTATTATATTTTGTTTACAGTACACCTTTTCTTATTTAACGATCTCATAATTTCCATTGCATCAACCTTCCAAAAATTTATTCCATTTAAAAACCTTAATTGGATCTCATAAAACTCTATATACATAATAGGGAAAAAAATATAAATTTTGGGTTTCATATATAAATAAATATAGGAGAATTTTAATTTTTTGTTTTCTGCTACTTTATTTACACTACCCAATAAATAAAACCACATGAATTCACTTTTTATGTTTCCTTAAATCGTTGGAAAAAAACACCCTTGTATATAGATATTTATTGAACTAGATTATTCTTCTTACATGAGATACAACAAAACTAGATGAAAAACTCAACTCATTTAATTATCGGTTATTGACTCATATTTTTTAGTCTTAAGATGACGTGACCTAAGAAGTGAAACTAATCCATCCAGAAGTGGCATTTTTCGATCATAGCATATAACTGATTCTCCCTCAGTGTATTCAAAATCATCTACAGATGTTTGGTATGATCATGTTGATTGTGAGAATACACGAAAATATCATCCATGAAAACCACCACAAAGTAATCTAAGTAAGATATGAACACTCAATTCATATACACCATGAAAACAGTGTGTTCATTCGTGATACCAAACGACACAACCTAGTAATCATAGAGACCATACCTGCTAAGAAAGGTTGTACAGGGTATGTCTACCAATAAAACTTGTACCTGGTGATATCCTGACCTCAAGTAAATCTCTGAGAACACTAGATATCCTCAAAGCTGATCAAATAGGCCATCAATACATGGAATAGGATATTGGTTCTTAACTATCAACTCGTTCAGTTTCTGATAATCCATGCATTGCCCAAGAGTAGCATACACTTTTTTCAAAAAAAAGACCGGTGAACCCCAAGGTGAAGTATTGGGTCAGAGAAAACCCTTAGCTTATGGATCTTCCAAATACCTCTTGAGATCTGGCAAATCCGTCGTAGCCATCCTGTAAGGAGAAATGAATAGGGGCGTAGCTCTTGGAACTAGATCGATAGTGAACTCCACCTCTCTAACTAAAGGTATTCCTGAGAAGTGGTCTAGGAAAACATCTCTGAAAAGATCAACCACTGGAGGAAAATCTTTCAGAAATGTTCCCTAATCATCTATATATAAAATCACAATCTAGGTTGTCATCCCGCCAAGCCCACGAGGTTCAGGTCTAGGTCGACTCACCTGGACGTCCCACTTTCCCCTGTATAAAAAAGACCCACCTTCTGCTGATGTAAAACTGAAACTATGATGATATTAGTCAAAAAAGGCATGAAAAGAAAATAAACAATCCATTAAAAGAATGCAATAAAATCATGTTATCTCTAAGACATATAGGTTCCACAAAAAGTGAAACCCACCAATATCAAGGGGGAACTCCTTGAATAGATTCACAACTTTCGTTCTAATCCCTAATGGAGTGTCTAGCGTCATAAAATTAGAATCTATAGAAACACATAGCCCAAGGATTTACATATAGGAAACATATATAAAACTATGTGTTTCACAAGTATCAAAATGTGAAGAAGATAAAACAGTGGTGACTAGAACAATACCTATGACAATAGATAGTCTAGTGTCCTACTCTTGTTGGGTCTATTGTAATACATATGTTTAACCTATATCTCGGCCCTGTGACATAGCCTAACTACCCTAAGATGACCCACCGTACTGCCGCTTAGATCCTGGGGTCTTGCTACCACGACCACACCCACAACCTTGGCCTGCATGCCCCGACGTATCCCAGTTTCTAGACTGGTGAGAAGATACTAACCCTGCTCTTGTATGTGGAGTTTATACATAACCTCTCTCACTAGCCATTGGTGGAAACATCCTACTTATTCACTGGATATGACCCATATTAATGCAAGATCAACACTCAATTGGGTCCTTTGGACACTCCAGCCTTAGATGTCTGAGCCTACCGCATCGGTAGAACCTCACCTGGATACCATAAGAACAGTTCTGGTTTCTTATATCCCTATGAGAACGCTTAGTACGGTTCTTCTTGCTTCCGGTCGAAACAAAACCAGATTTCAGTGTCTAATCACCCTGGCTCGCACCTCCAGATTTCTGTAGGATGTGCTCAGTATTTAGCCCCTGATTCATAACATTAGAAACAGAAGGCAGCCTTAAAACATTCACATAGAATTGGATATCATACTATAGACCACTCTCAAATCGCATAGATTTTGATGCATCATCACCCATCAGAATAGGTTCTAATCACTAAATCTTAGTAAATCCGGTGTAATAATCCATAACTGACAGTGTTCCCTACTCCAGGTGCAAGAATTCCTAGGCTCGGTTGTCCCTTAGCATCTTAGGAAATAATAATCATAAAATTCCATAAGAAGCTCTTCATATGTCATATTCAAATGATTCCATTCCTGAGTGACAACATCCTACCATATCTTGACATAATCATCCATCATATACGTCACCAGCTAGACCCTCCTCTCAAGAGGTGTCTTCAGATGCTCGAAGATAGTCAGCACTTATTCCAGCCATGATTCCATAGCCTATGGTCCACCATCCCTTGAAAAGGGAGAAGGAAGCTACTACTATAATATACATGTCATCACTTCCATAGATGTGGCATCTAGTAGTGCTCCCGAGAAGGTTTTCATAAACCTCACAAAACCTTCTTGGAACTGAGCATTTTCACCCACGTCTAGTATAATAGTTGGTGCCACAAATAAAAAAACTAGAGGGTCTATCGGCAGCCAATGGCCCACCTCCACTGGTGTATACACATCACCACTCTACAATCGCACTTCTCGAGGTCTTTGCGGTGGAATTTCTCTATAAATTCCAGAACATACACCTAAACACAGGTTTATGAAGATAAAACCGCAACTCTTAAGTGAATAGCGGAATAGAGAAGGAAAAAATCCAATGTTTTTTTAAAAATAGGGGTACACGACATGTATAAATACTTACATGGTGTGTTCTCTTAGGCTTCTACATGGGCATGTTTCCCAATTGACACAGTGTTTACTTGAGTTTCCATCCTTCCCAAGTACTTCTACATGGATAGAACAACACAGTTCTTCCAGTGTAATACTACACGACAAGTTCACCCAAGGCAGGGAGTGTATATAAAAAATATGTAATACACCCATGTCGTTAGTCACATAGCCATATACACATTCAACATACACAAGACAAGTACTCTATGTACACGGCATGTCCTACTCAAGGTTTGACAACCCATGTTTCCTCCTCACTCAACAGGGTACCCAGTCAACAATTGAATGGTGTGTATACAGGAGTACATGAAATGTTTTTCTTAAAACTCAAAATACAATCTTCCTCTAATAAAACGAATACACTGTGTGTTTGGATATACCACACACCTTTTATATTGGGTTTTCAGGGAATGAACTACATATTTCCTAAAAAACCTACTCTGTAGAAAAACCAACCAGTGGGATGCCAAATTATGATCCGCGAGAGCCCAAACTCCCCACGAATCAAATTTTGGCACCCAAGAAGAATATATCATAATACAAGTATAGATAAAAACTAAATCATGAATTGCCAAATTTTGTCCGAAGAGGGGCAATACATCTTAGGAACCAAATTTTGGCATCTATTCCATCTAAACTAAAGCACGTATGAATAAACCTATCACAACAACATGCATATCTTTCACATCATCTATCACAATAGTATGTGATAACTAGTACATTCTAGATGGCATGGCATAATGAATGGAATGTGATTCAAACAATTTGCTACATGATTCATGAAATGGAATACCCTCATCTCACCAGGTTTCAACTAAAATAGAACCCCTAATTTCATCAATAGTAATAACATAAATCAATTGCATCACCCAACAGTGAAATTGAATCAACTATAACATATCAAAATCCAAAAGCACAAGTCAATTCTAGTCAATTTGGATTTTCCATGTAGGTGGGGTAGATCCTCTTGAGAACAAATATTTGCCAAATTCCTATTCCTTCCTATTATGTCTATTGCTCCAAATTGTAAGTAAAAAAAAGAAATAAACCTATGATACCAATTTGTAACGTCCCGACCAGACTTACCACTAAACTGGTAGCCAGAACGATTTTCCACATGGCCTTAAGTGAATTTCCCAAAATTATAGAGTCTTACAACACATATCAAGGGAATAGGGTGTGATAGTGGGGAAACTATGACCTCATTAGCAGAGTGTAACACATAAGAATAAATATTAACAAAGATCATAAGCAGTAAACAACATGAAACTAAAACTAAACAGAGGAATTATGGTAGATAAATATCCATGTCTCAACCATTCAAATGACAATGCAACATGTTAGATATTCTAGGAAACAACTGAAAATGGATACACTATAATCAAGTACAATTCAATACCAAATTACAGTAAAGAAAAATGAGACTCACCAAAATCGCAAGCAAAGGATTTGGTCCCATGATCTCCTTCTCAAAAGAAATAATAATGTCCCTGAAAAAAGAGACTTTCCCTTATTAACACCTATAGCAATAATGCCTATTTGGGCCAAAAAACATGAGCCAAACAAGGTGTGAGAAATGACTCTCAGTAGGAAACCACCAAATGTCTCTTACAATCTATTAGTGAGTATATGCGGTATTTTTGTATAGTAAAGAAATGCAGTAAGTAGTTTGAACTAAAAAGTAAAGAAATCTACAAATACTAGTATTATTTTAAAGAGTTTACTATATTTGTCTGTTTTTCATTTATATGAATTATTTAAATTAAGTAATCTGACCTAAGCCTAACATTCCCCGTAAAAAGGTAAGAATAACAGAAGTCTTGAAAGACTTCCTAACTAGTATGTAAATCTTGGACTCAAGATTTTGCTTTTTCTTGGAAGACATGTATCAATTCCTTCCATTTCATCATTTAAGTATAACCTAAGTCTATTCTTTAGATTCATATGTCGGAACTCAATTATCACTACAGGTGTAATTCTACTAACATCCCATGAGACTGTTCTCAGTGGTATTACTGGGGAGCCCAAGTATCAATCCTAATGTTGGTATAAGTTCAAGTGATTCTATCCTTAGTCGTCCTACTAGGGAGCCCCAAGGAATCACTATATGTGAAAATATGTTTATTTTAATTTAGTTCATCCCTAGTGGTCCTACTAAGGATCCCAAGTGTCACTAATGAAAAGTAAATAAATACCTCTCAATTACATCCATGGAATTCTAAGCTGAACCCATGTATCACCCAAGGTGCAAGGTAAAATAGTTAAGTGAGTTTGTTCACAACGTTCTTAGATGAATCCATGTATCAACGAATCCTATTTACTATTTATCTATTTAAAAATTAATATAACATTTCAACCTACTTATCAAAAAAAACTTTGCATGATAAAGGGGAATCCACAAACTCAAGGCCATAATCAAATACTCACAATTCTAAAACAATTGCAATTTTAGACAACAACAATGTTCATTTTAAACAACCGAAGAAGTTAAAATGAAATCATCTCTATCGACATCCTTGGGCAAAATGACCAAACCCAAAATTAAGGGAAACGCACCTTTGGGGTGACCCTTAACCCATCAATGATGCTAAAAAATATTTAATTCATTGAATTCATTATCACAACAGCATTTGATAATTATAAGGATTAATTTATTTTTAAGGAAACAACTTAAACATGAGTGTATTCCACTAAGACACATATAAACTTCATGAAAGTTAATGAGAGGAATGATACCACCTACCTCGATGTCGAATGATTAATATAACCCGATGTCAACCCTTGAATCAGCCTAGAATGGCGTAGATCCTACAAAATAAGATAAGTCACTAAACCTTGAATAACTTCCTCAATAAAAGAAGTCATCAAAAATGGCTCAAGGAGAAGACATATATTACCTATAGAAACTCTACAAGACCGACGACACTCAAATCAGGCTTAGGATGATGAAACATAAGAATGATTTGTTCCCATGAGTCATGGTTCTTCACTGGGAAACTGTTCTGCTCAGGAGAAGATAAAACGAGATTACTGCCTATTTTAAGACAAAATATTTTAGTACAATGTGTGTAAATCCATATACACTCCATGTATATCATTTTAATGTTCATGACATCACTGACTTACTTTACAAATTCCACACTGACCTTGCCAAAATGACTACATGGCATGTACTAATAAGTACACGGCGTGTAGTGGCATTTTATTCTCTCGTATGAAAAAATCCTCCCACATTGGTTCTTCTTATCTTACATGGTCAGATTACATGGTGGGTATATATGAGTACACAACATGTTCTTGTAAAACTTATCATTTTTCAAAATTTAATTTTTTTTCTCCAAAACAATATAAAGGGAATGAAAAATAAAGAAACAATACCCTATTAGAAGAACCAAGTTCTTACAAACTTCCCCCTTTAAATAAATCCATCCTTGAATAGCCCCTCCAAGATGGGGAATAAATATATGAGAATAACTCTAGACACTAAGCATGTATGTCTGCCTCCTTTTCCCAAGTCTCATCCTGTACTCGGCCATGCTTCCACAAGACATATACAATAGGAACTGACTGTCCTTAGAGAACCTTCATGTTACTATCTGTAGTAAAAATCAGCTGCTCCTCAAAGGATGAATCAACTTGTATCTTAACCTCGCCAGGATAAAATATGTGAGATGAGTCTATGTGATAGTGGCATAGCTGAGATACGTGGAAGGCGTCCTGCATTGCTCGGTACCTCTGAGGCATCTATAACCAATAGGAAACTGACCCGACTCATTATAGAATGTCAAAAAACCTAACATTTCATGGTTAAAGCATTACCTAACTCATGACCCTCTTGTGTCCCAATCTCGATGCAACACATAAGAAAACTCGATCCACGACCTCGAACACCAATGACCGTCTACGGGGATCAGCCTAATATTTCCGATGAGACTACGCAATATCCATCCATCTATGAATCAAGTGAACCAGTTTAGTATTCTCCTGGACAAGATGAGGTCCCATAATAACTCTATCTCCTGCCTCCACCCAACATAGGGGTGATCGACATGACCTCCCTTATAAAGACTCATATGGTGCCATCTAAATTGTATATTGGAAGCTTTTATTATAAGATAACTCAACTAGGTGTATACGCTTCTACGATGATCCCCAAATTCCTAGGACACACGTATGCAACATGTCCTATAGAACCTGTATCGTACGCTCTAACTGGTCATCGGTCTGAGGGTGGTGTGCTATTCTTAGAACCACCTGTTTACCCAGCACCCTCTGAAAAATCTTCTAGAAACGAGACATAAAGTAGGCGACCCTATCTGAAATGATAGAACAAGGAACCCCATGAATTCATACCACCTCTCATATATATAGATTCTTGATCTCATCAACACAAAAGGTCTCCTTGATTAGTAAGAAGTGATTGACCTTCATATGTATGTCCACCACAACCCACACAACATAGTTTCCTTTAAGCTACCTTGGTAACCCCATCATGAAACCCATCGTGACATCATCCCATTTCCACTCAAGAATGGATAGTTGTTGAAAAATTACAGCTGACCGCTAGTGTTCCACCTTAAACCGCTGACGAGTGGAACACCTTCTAAAAAAACCAGCTACTTCTCACTTCATACCTGGCCACTAGTACTGACTGCGCAAGTCATGGCACATCATAGTGACTCCTGGATGCACTGACCAAGCTGAATCCTAAAACTTCCACATTAGATCCTCGCATATATCCCCTAGAACCCACACACTTCTATGGACATGCAGAACATCATCCTTGCCTATAGTCCATCTAGGAAGAGGGTTCTCACCTGCCACAAAATCCCGTAAAACTAGGCCTTCAGAATCTAATAGATGACTCATTATCACTCTATCTAGTAGGGTATAGGTAACTACCAAAGATGAAAGGTAAGCATGTCTCTGACTGTTATTCCCCTATAAATGCATCTCAGAGAACAAGGCCATAGGCTTCCACTCACCATTGGTCTCCAACACTGCATGTATCTGATTTCTCTTACTTAGTGCATCAACCACTGCATTGCCTTTTCTAAGCATATATGCAATCTCAAATTTGAATGACTGAAGGTATTCCACCAATATTCACTACTTTAGATTAAAATCACGTTGAGTGAATATGTATTTGTGGCTTTTGTGGTCTGTGTACACCCCAAACAACCCTACTAATAAATAATGTCTCTAACAACGCAAGTCATGAACAACAACAACTAACTCAAGATCATGTGTTGGGTAATTTCTCTCATGTGGAATCAACTGTAGATATATATATTCATATACTCGATCTCCATACATAAGCACTACTCCCATCATGGTACCCAATTCCTCAATGTACATAGTATATATTTTTCCTGGCTTTGGAAATATTAGTATTGGCACTGAAATAAAACATCCCTTAAACTTCTGAATGGTTGTGTCACAAAAATCTGACCATTGAAACATCACACATTTCTTTTTCAATCCCATCATTGGTGATAATAAGCATGAGAAGTCCTGAATAAAACACTTATAGTAACCTGCTAGCCCTAAGAAAGTCCGCACATCAAAACAATTCTTGGGCTGCTCCCAGGTAACTATTGCTCTCACCTTCTCTGGGTCCACTGATACCACAATATCTAAGATAGTGTGACCTTGGAATTGAATTTGATCCATCTCGAAGTGGAATTTTACGAGATTAAAATATAAATGATGCTCACTTAGTGTATTCAAAACGATCTAATGATTCTTTTCATGGTTGTGTGTATTGTGAGAATACACTAAGATATCATCAATGAAATCAACCACAATGGAATCTAGGTAAGGATGGAACACTCGGTTCATCAGCACAATGAAAACTGTTGGTGCATTCGTGAGACCAAATGGAAAAACAAAGTACTCATAGTGACCACACCAGCAACGAAAGGTTGTACAGAGTATGTCTACCGATGGAACACATACCTGATTATATCCCCGAACTCAATTCAATCTTTGATAACACTCGAGCTCCTTGATGTTGATCAAATATGTCATTAATATTTGGTAAAAGATATTGGTTCTTAACCATCAACTGGTTCAGTTTCTGATATTCCTTGCATATTCTAAGAGTATTATCTTACTTTTTCCCAAAAAGGAACGGTGAAACCCAAGGTGAAGTATTGGGTTGGATAAGACCCTTATATTATAGATCTTCCAACTGTCTCTTGAACTATTTCAACTCCATCGTAGCCATCCTGTAAGGAGGAATGGATACCAGTGCATCTTCTGACACTAGCTCAATAGTGAACACCACTCTAACTGGAGGTAAGACTACGAGTTAATCTGGGAAAACATCTTTGAAATGATCAACCAATGGAGGTAAATCATCCATACATGTTCCCTGATCATCTAGATATAATCTCTCAATCAGGGCTATCATCCCGCCAAGACTGCGATGCTCGGGTCCAGATCAGATTACCTAGACGTCCCACTCTCCCTTTTATAGAAAAGACCTACCTTCTGGTGATGTAAAACACACCATGCGGTGACAGCATTTGATAAAGGCATGAAAAGAAACCAACCAGTCCATTCCAAGAATGACATCAAATCTCATCATCTCTTAGAAATAGAATTTTCATAGAAAGTGACACCCAAAAATCTCCAGGGGAACTCCTTGAACATAAGCACACCTTACACTCTAATACCTAATGACGTTTCTAGCATCATAACATCAAAAGTAGGAGAAACGTAGAGCCCAAGCCTTTCCACAGTGGCAATAGATATAAAACTATGTGTTTCACCAGTATCAAAAAGTGCATAATATAAAACCAGGCCAAATAGAATAATACCTATGATAGTAGAAGGTGTGGGATCCTGCTCCTATTTAGTCTGTTTCACTACATATGTCTGACTTGTACAACGGCCCTGTGACACAGCCTGGCTACCCTGAACTGACCCACCCTGCTTTCACTGAGTTCCTGGGGTCTAGCTACCATGACCATGCCACTGGTGGGAATCTTCCAACCTTGATACTGTTAGTGGAGTATATACAAGAAGATATCTCCCTATCCACTGGTGGAAACTTCCTCCAGAAGTACTAGAGATGGACCATCTTTCCATAATCTCGAAAAAAATCTGGTTCCTTTGGACACTGCGACCTCAGATGTCCTGCACTACCACACTGGTATCACCTTACCTAGATACTAGAAAAAATGTTCGGGTTTCTCATATCCTTGCAAGAAGACTTTATATGATGCTTCTTGCTTTAGGTCGAAGCAATACTAGATGTTGGTGCCAAACATCTCTAGATTACACCCCTAGATTCCCATAGGTTGCGCTGAGTAATTAACACCTGATTCACAATAGTAGAAAAATAAGCAAACCTAAATACATTCACTGGGGATAAGATGTGGTACTATAGAAAATCCTCTAATTTTATAGATTTCATTGCATAATCACACATTAGAATAGGTGAAAATCTCTGAAGCTTAGTAAATTGGGTAGAATAATACACGATTGACAGTGTAACCTGCTCTAGGTGAATGAACTCCCTGGTTCGGTTGACCCTCAACGTCTTGGGAAAATAATAATCACAGTCTGTGGTCTGAATGTATTCCAATTCCATGTTGTGATTATGCCCTACCTAAGTGATAACATCCCACTATCATTGGGAAGAATCACCCAACATATACCTCACGAGCTTAAACCTCCTCTCAAGAGGTTTCCCCAGATGATCAAAGATAATCCGCACTGATTCCATCCATTATTCCACAGCCTGTGGTCCACCATCCCCTGAAAAGATAGATGGATGTTATTGCTAGAATATTTGTGTTAGGTCTGACATAGAGGTGTATCCTTCCATTCTCCCTGTAAGTTTTTCATAAACCTCACAAAACCTTCTCCGAACTGTGTGTTTGCACCCGCGTATGGTATAACGACTGGTGCTGTGGCTAGAAAAACTGGAGGATCCATCAGCAGACCATAGACCACCACTTCTAGTGTATACTCACCACCACTCTCCTGGCACACTAATCAAGGTCTTCATGGTGGAATTGATATGTAATGTCTAGCACATACACCTCTTCACAAGTTTACAAAGAGAAAACTGCAGCTCCAAAGTGCAAACCGGAAAAGAGAAGGAAAAAATCTCATGTTTTTTTAAAATAGGGGTACATGTCATGTATAACTCCTTACATGGTGTGTTCTCTTAGGCCTCTATAAGGGCCTGTTTTCCAACAAGCAGGTTGTGTACTTGAGTTTCCTTCCTTCCCAAGTACTACTACATGGCTATAACCACACGGTTCTACCAGTGTAATACTACACGACATGTTCACCATAGACATGACATGTATATAAAAAAAATTAATCCACCTATATCGTTAGTCACACGAATAGACACATGGTAGATATACAAATGACGTGTACTCTAGCTACATGACATGTCCTACTCAAGGATTGACAACCCGTGTTCCCTCTACACTTAACAGGTTACATGGTCAAACATTACGAAGCATGTATATAGGTGTACACATCATGTTATTCTTAAAAATCAGAACGCATTATTCCCCAAATAAGAAGAACACACGACATGTTAGGCTAGACCACACACCATGTATACTTTGTTTTTCCGAGGAGAAACTATATATTTCCACGAAAAACCATACTCTACAGAAAAACCAACCAGTGGGATGCCAAATTCAGATTCATGAGGGTCAATAATCCCTCCGATCAAAGTTTGGCACCCAAGAAGAACATATCATAAAACATGTATATATTAAAATTGAATCATGATTCGATAAATTTCTGTCCAAGAGGGCCCATAAACCTCAGGAACCAATGTTTGGCATCCATTCCATCCAAACCATAGCACATATCAATACACCTATCACAACAATAAGAATAACTATCACATAAGCTATAATAACAACATGTGATATCTAGTGCATTATAGATGGCATGGAGTAATGCATGGAATGTGATTCTAACAATGTCCTACATGATGCATGAGTTGGAATACCCTCATCTGATTAGGGTTCAACTAATGAAGAACCCACAATTACGTCAATATTGATAGAATAAATCAAGTGTGTCACCCAATAGAGAAATTGAATAAACTATAACATATCAAAATCTAAAATCACAAGTTAATTTGAGGAAATTTGGATTTTCTCTATACGTGAGGCACCTACTCCCAAGCACAACTATTTACCAAATCCCCATTCCTTCTTATCCAGTATATTGCTCCAAATTTTATGTAAAAGAAGAAAGACAACTCTGATACCACTTTGTAACATCCCGACCCGGCTTACCAGTATACCGGTAGCCAGACCAGTTGGCCACATGGCCTCAAGAGATTTTCCCAAAATTCCAAAGGCTACTCACTATTAAGGAGGGCCTAGGGTGTGATAGTGTGGAAACTATACTCTCATTAGTAGAGTGTAACACAATGGAATAAATAGTAACAAAGAGACGAAACATCAAAAAACCTGAAACTGAAACTAAATAAAGGATGTCTGATAGATAAATATCCAAGCCTTAGCCATAAAAATGAAAATGTAGCATGTCACATGTTCTATGAATCATCCAAAACCAAATACATTGAAATAAAGTACAATAAAATACCAAAGTATAGTAAAGAAAAATGAGACTCAGCAGCATCGCTTTCCAAGGCTTGGTCCCATGCTCTCATACTCCTAAGCAACAATCAAGTGACAGAAAAATGATCCTTTCCCCTATTGACACATACAAAAATATAGTCTTTTTTGGACAAAAAACATGACCCAAATAGGGTGTGAGAAATGAATCCCAGTAGGTAACCACCAATGGTCTGTGCCAATCTGTCAGTGAGTACATGTAGTAGTTGTGTATAGTAAAGAAAAGGAGTAAGTAGTATGCACTCAAAAGTAAACAACCCTACAAATACTAGTATTCATTTATAGAGTTTACTATATTTGTTAGTAGTTCATTTACTTTAAGAATTTAAATTATGGAATCCATCTTAAGCCTGACATTCCCCATAGTAAGGTAAGAACAACAGAAGTCTCAGAAAACATCCAAACATTTATGTAATGTTTGGACTCATATTTGTGGTTTGGCTTGGAAGACATGACAAAATTCCTAATATTTTATCATTTAAGTATATCTTGAGTTCGTTTTTGAGATTCCTATGTTGGAATTAAAGTATTACAATAGGTGTAATTCTACCGACATCCCATGATTCCATTCTCAGTGGACCTACTTGGGAGCCCGAGTATCACTTCTGATGTTGGTATAAGTTGAAGAGAGTCTATCCTTAGTGGTCCTACTAGAGTTTCTCAAGGTTTAAATCTATGTGAAAAGAAGTTTATGTCAATTTAGTCCAACCTTGGGGGTCTTTCCAAGGATCCCAACTGTCACTAATGACATATAAATAAATACCTCTGGAGTTTGTCCATGGAATTCTAAGCTGAACTCATGTATCACCCAAGGTGCAAGGTACAATTGTCAAGATAGTCCATTTATGACATTCTTAGATGAACTCATGTATCACCCAATTCTATTTACCATTTATCCATTTAAAATTTAATACAACATTTCAACCTGATTATCAAGAAAAACTCTGCAAGACAAAGGGGCATCCACAAACTCAGAGCCATAGTCAAATACTTACAATTCTAACACAATTTCAATTTTATACAACAACCAAGTTCATTTAAACATCCAAAAAAGTGAAAATTAAAGCATTTCCCTCGACATCCTTGGGTGAAAAGACCAAACCCAAAACTAAGGGAAACACATTTGTGGGGTGGCCCTTAATCGATGAAGAATTCTAAAAATGATTCAATTCATTGAGTTCCTTATCACAATATCATTTGATAATAATAACAATCAATTTTATTTTATGGAAACACCATAAACATGAGTTTACTCCACAAAGACACATATAACCATCTCAAAAATTAACAACAAACACAAGACCACCTACCTTGATGTCGCACGAATGATATAACTCGAGGCTAGCCTTTGAATCATCCTAGAACGACGTAGATCTACGAAAGAAGATAAGTAATTCAACCTCGAATAACTTAATCAAGAACATAATTCATCAATAATGGATCAAGGTGAAGAAAGATATTATTGAGAGGAATAATATGAGATATAATACACTCAAATCGAGTTCTGAACAATGAAATGGGAGAAGGATTTGTTCCCACAGCTCATGGTTCTTCACTCAGTGGATATTCTGTTCAAGAGAAGAAAAAATGATGTTACTACCCATTTTAAGATGAAATTTAGTAGCACACAATCTGTAAATCCATATACACAGTGTGTATATCATTTTACTGTTCATAACTTGGCCGACTTACTTTACATATCCCGCACTGACCTTGCCGGCATGACTACAAGACATGTACTAATATGTACATTGTGTGTAGTGGATTTTCCTTCTCTCTTAGGCCTAAAACCTTACACACCTTGTCTTTACCTCTTATCCATCTAGATTACACGACATGTATATAGGAGTACACGACTTGTTCTACTAAAACTTATCATTTCTCCAAATTTCCTTGTTTTCTCAAAAACAACACAATGGAAAAGAAAAAAAAAGAAATAATACGTCATAAGAAGAACCCAGTTCATACAAAGTTTATCAACTTTTTTATCCGTTATTAGATTTGTTTTTTCAGTGAAAAAAATAAATATCACAAAGAATGAAGGAACCTCCATATAAAAACATATAATATATGAAATATTCTACCTAACATATATCTATATACCCTTTTAGTTATAGGTATGATCATATAATTTATATTAGGACACTAATCAATATTATGTTGATATATATTGGATACCACTTAGCTTACTGTATATAATATTCTTTTGGAAAACATATAAATCAAGCATATAGAGTCATTGAAAATAAAATGTGTCATCTTGATACATTGTGATAGACCAATAGCCAGAAATTTTTTATAGTCCTTTGGATTGATTCCCTTTCGATTCACATATATTTTTTTAATTTTGTTCTGACAATATTGGTAATGGATACCTCTTTTGAATACTGTATTAATTTTTTTAATATCTATATATCATATTTCCCTTGAAATATAAATATAAAATATTGTCCTTTTAAATTTTTTCATCAGAAAAAGTAACTCATCAATCCCCAAAAATAAATCTCAAAATTATAATTCACTTTGTTGGTAAATTATTCAAATTGATGCTTCCAATTAATTTAAAATATTATGTCAGCATCTTATTATAAGGCACCAGCCTTAAAACTTACTTAAACTTGAGTTATTACAAGATTACACATTGAGGATCTTTTTGGTTTAGAGTTTTAGAGAATTAGATCATGAAACTTGCATTACATTCCACATTTAAACAAAGTGGTTACATAAAAGACAATATTCATTCTTCCCATCAATGGAAACCTATTAAAAATAAAACACGGATTATTTCTTGACACATCCTTGACACTATCATCACATCATGTACCTTTCCCTTAACCTGTGAAAAACATTTCAAAAACATGGGATGAGCATAAAAAGCTCAGTAAGGGTTATAAAAATATGGAAAGGAAACATGAGTTCATATATACATAAGAATGAAATCATACTTTACCCATAAAACATAGGCATATCAAATCATGAATAAATCATAGAGAACATAAGATATAAAGGTAACTTGAGGCATTCATAACATTCTTACGTGGGGAGTAACCCTCTTGGTTACGTTTGGAATACCCATCACAGTATATTACCTAAATCTCTTCGGAGAAACCTTAACGTTTCACTCCTTCGCATTACCCAATGCATTGGAGAGCTATAACGGGCTCACCCGCCCTTAGTTTATCACGGAACCACCCGTTCTTCATAACAATGCCCAAGGACCATAACATAATCGTATCACATAAAACATGCATAAAGGAAACATAGCATTTCCACATTTCAATCACAATATAACATTTTAGTATATTGAAATAATGAATCCATTCAAAAAGAAACCATTTCCAAAACCATTTAAAACATTTAATAAAGAGATTTTTGAATCAAAGTGTCCCATACCACCTTGAAGCTTTTAACATTTTAAACCATTAATATCCATATAAATAAATCCTTAAAACCATTTTGAAAACATGGATATTAATAAGAAAAAATAATTAAAACATTTAAAACGATATTTTGGTTAAAGGGGTTTTACCAAAATTAGAGACACTTGAATACAATAATCAAGGAATAACATTTAGTCAGAACTTTATAATATCATGAGAATAAAAGGATTCATGATATAATACTCCAAAGGACAGTATATACACCATATAAGAGTGAATTGGTGCATAACAACAATGAACCCTCAATAGAAATGTCAAATGTGATGAAATCCCTTATAAAGAAGGTATCCTTAAATTAAGGACAAATAAATCTCAAAAATATGTGTGAAAAATATATATACACCCAATATAAGTGGATATTAAGTGTAAAACAATAAAAGGTCATTGACACATATTCAATGGATGACATATTCAATGACTACAAGTTGAACCCTAAGAAATCGAAATTGGGTTTAAAAGTTCCCTTGACAGCCTAACGGCATCACATCAAAATGAGTTGATGAGAGATAAAAAGTGTATCTCATCACTTGGACATAAAATTTAAATCAATAAGGATGTATGAGAACATATCCCAACATAAAAATATTTAAATTAAAAGACCCAATAAAAGAAGTCTTTTAAAAAAGTGGAGGGTGAAATGTTCCCTTACCGACTTGGGTATCTTTCAAAACATACACCCCATGAAAAAATGACAATAGGTCATTGATGTAAATACTCATAAATGAAATTATATTACACAAAGAGTAGAATAATGGGCATTACATACACCACTCAATGGAATTTGTGGCGAATGTAGCATAAATCTCACGGGAATAAAAGTGAGATGAAAAATCCCTTACGAAAACTCGGCAGCCTAACGGCGCCACATAAAACATCCGAATATGGATTGATGAGATAAAATAGAGTATCCCATCATATTAAAATAGAATTTAAAGCAAGTGTAATATAAATGAAAATCCCCCAACATTGCAAGGAGGAGCTTAAAAGAAGTGACATAAAGGAGAGTACTTAAAAAGAAAGAGAGAGGTTAGATCTCTTATGAAAGTTCGGCAGCCTGACGGTGCCACTCAAAACTTCCAAAATGGATTGATGAGAGAGAATAGGGTCTCTCATCACATGAATATAAAAATTACAGTAAATGTAATATAAAATAACATCCCAATCATAAGAAAGATGAGCTTAAAATAAATGATATAAATGAGTGTACTTAAAAAGAAAGAGAGTTGTAGGATCCCTTACCTCGGGTCCGACTTGACTCGATCGTTCTTTAATCTCCTGAATAATAAACTTGAGTTAATTTATAATTCCTAAAGAACCTTTTTCAAGTTAATTATTACTTTTATAACACTTATTACCATGTCATAAACATTATGTAATCATTTAAGTAAATAATATTTGTTTTGCCGATGTTTGGTTCTTAAGTCGAAAGTGGACTTCTTACAATTACATGTTGTTCGTGTGGCCAAATGTTTATTATATCAAGAATTGTATTCATTATGTATATATCATATATGTAATATATATCCAGTACATGCATGCATTTATAACATTACATAATCATTTAGAGGTAAGAAATGAAATGCACCGTTCATGGAGACGGTAAGCCGTACGTACGCATGAACGCTACTTTCATTTCTATTTCGTATTTTATAGAATGGAAAAATAATGATATAAAATTATATTATCATTCCAGTATAATATCATATATAATATCATATTTCCATCATTTATACATCCCACATATGGTATTTAACGAATCAAATCACTTTGAGGGGGCGGTAGTCCGCACTTCCTTAAATGAAGATATCGCGTATACCCATAATGGAAGCCATAAAGGTAAGAAAAAAATGAAAAATACAGAAGCATAAATAAAACATAAACATATTATATATCATATATAAAAATAGTGACATCATAATGGCCACCTTTTAAGGTGTTAAATGAGTATTAAACAATCATCGTTTCGGGAGGCATAATTTCACCATCCACAGAAACCGTATGTTCTTTAACCATTTGATGTAGTTGTGTGAGAGTGTATCTCGAATAAATCTTATAACAAAATCCTAGTATATTGAAGATACTGGTGTTGTTACAAAATAAGTAAATAAAAAGAGTTTAGGGGGTTGGAGAAGCAAAATAAAACAAATGAACATGAGAGAATGAATTACCTTTAAAAGTGTAACTCCTTTTGATTTGATCCTAAAGGCTTCCTTCGAAAGGATTCTGCCCAAAGGGAATCCTGTAGGATGAGGAGAGGGATTTTGAGAGAGTAAATGGTCAGGGTTTGGCCGATACAAAGGCTTGAGGAGTGTGTTAAATGAGGTAGAGGTGGGGGCCTTTTATAAGAGGAGAGGAGGGGTACTTTTGAAAAGTAATGAAATATTACATTATTTGAAAATGTGTTTCGGTTTCAAAAGGTCCCACATTGATATAATTCGTGGATAAGGTGATAAGGCTTCCAAATCCACTCATCCAATAAGTTTTGGACATGTGTAGTGCATATATTTTACATTATCTTTCCATTTTATTTAAATCGTCAAATAATGATGTCATTGCTGCATCATTATTATATCATAAATAATTTAATTTATTTAATGTCTAAAAATTATAAAAAAAATACTATGATGTAGGAAATATTTTTAGCTTTCCAATTAATATTTATAATCAAAAGGATGACTTGTATAACCCCACTTAAAAATTGTTTTAGTAAAACATATCATGTTTGTGTCATTTTTACTTTTACATTAAATAAAAAGTTATTTATGTCATTTCCCAACCAAAATATCTCCATGGGGTCCCCAAGTTGAACCATGGCTTTTCTTGGTCGGCCATGACACAACCAATAAGGTTGGGACATGTGTCTAGGTCATTTCATGTTATTAAAGCATTATTTATACCTTAAACTACACTAATTACCACTAATCGCGATTAAAAACTTAATAAGTTACTATTCACCAAAAAATTATTTTAATCTCATTGAATCACATTTTACTTCTTAATGACAACCATGTATGTCGGATTTTTGAAAATCAAAACACAATAATGGAAAAATTTCATTTAAACGGAAAATCAGTTTTTATAAGTACCACTTAGTGGTTTCACTATTCATCAAAAATTGAAGTTTTTCAGAAAAATCCCAAAAATTCACCCTAAGCTATATTTGATATTATGAATTCAAAAATGAAGTCCGTTTTACAAAATTCAAAACATATAAGTCACATTAATTAATATAATAATTAATTCCCGCTGTCGTGACAAATAGCGTGTTTTTATGAAACAATAATTATCAAAAGATTGACACTAGTTTAAGTCTGATTTCAAAGTGAAATTGATTGCAATGACCACTATTGGATTTAATGGTAAAAATATTTTATAATTTCACTTTAAAACCAATTCAAAATATAATCTAATAATATAAATAAATTAGATTAAAAAGTGGTTTTGAATTAAAATACAACATTTTACACTATTCATTAAAAAAATGAACTTTATCGGAAAGATACCAAAAATTTACACAAAGTAAATTTTGATGTCCCGATTCTTAATAAGAGTTTTATTTGGTCCAAAAGAATGTTTAAGAGTGAACAAATCTATATTTAATGACGGTTCTCCATCAAAAGGTGATAAGTGAACCTTTAGTGAAAACTAGGGCATATACGCCTAAAATTGAATTCTTTCCGTATTTTAAGCCTTTATCTTTTATTGTATAAATGTAAAAATATTTAAGAACATATATAATCATATTTTAGTTATTTCTATCCATTCCCGCCATTACAACGGCTACATGTTAACTACCATTTTAAAATAATATTATTTTATTATTAGAGTGCAACGTAAGATTCCCAAGAAACTCGTTGTTGCGTGTTGGGTACGCCATCGAGCATAGCGTCCCCTTTAAAGTCATATTAATATTTTATTCACAAATATGGATAAATATGAAAATGTCATATTCTTTATTTACCTGGGGTGATACATCCTTCCCCCCTTTTGGGAATTGCGTCCTCGCAATTTTAAAATTGCGCTTGGAAACATCCTTGAACGTCCCACATCGGAACAAGAGTCGGTAAAACAATCACTTTAAAATAAAGAAAGATAAGCATAGAGGTCACCCGAGTTAACCCATACTAGGATTATAAGTATGAAAATATGGACATGGAGGAGAAAACATAGGGTCATGTTCCGATGGAGAGTGATAGAAAACATGTTTAGGATAAAGTTAACAATAAGAAAATCACAAACTTGTGATGGGTTAAACGGTGTTGGGTTCCCCAGTAGGAAAAGTTAATAGACAACATTTTTGTTTTAAGTTACTTTTTATTGAGGAATTTATTCATAAGGAAGCATAATCACTTATCATGTTGACTTTCAACTTTTACTAGATTCCTTAGTCAAACTCATATTTTTTCCAAAAGACGAGTATTTAGGGAGACTTGTTCGCATTAAGAGTACTATAATCAACTTCTAGAGAATCACCTAATACCCAAAAGAGAACTATATACATCACATGTATTTAGGCTTTAACCAAAACCAAAACCAAAAAGGTTAGTACAAGATCAGATAATCCAGAAAAGGATAACCCATTATAAAAAGAAAATCTATTCTTAATCTCCAAAATTTGTCCAACAAAACCCAAATTTCAAAGAGGACCATCCGATAAACAATTTGTCCATAAAATTATTCAAAGTAAACCAATATAAGATTGAAACCCAAATATTTGAAGGATTTAGTCACATAGTCTTCCAAGTTAAATCGTAACATTTATCTCCAAACAACATTGGTCGCTCCTAAAGTCTCACATTGAAAAGTAATTATCCTAATCACATATCCTCCAAAATCAACTTACTCTTAATTCATAAAATCATATAACTAGAATGAATCAGTCAAACTAACTAGGGACTTCACGTAGTCCAGTGGTAGGCGATAAATACCAGTCGCACATTGGTTGTGGGTTCGATTCCCACAGCTTTGTCCGACGCGACGGGATGTCACACGGTCTACGTGTTGTCCTTTTTCCAAAACTATATAATTCTTAAAACATTCCCCAAAATGAGATAAAATCTTCAATAATAATCATAACATATTTTCACCTCAAGTTTATCTCATTCCTTTCATTTTCCATCATATCATAGAGTAACCCATAATTACCTAAAAATTAAGTATCATATAAACCCTAATGGTTACCTTAATAATTATTACCTGAATTTCCACATCGATTTGGCCATCTCGTACATGATGCATTAGAGAACTCACCAAGGTTGAAGTGGTTGATCATGACTCCTTGATATTTGGTTTAGAACAAACACGACTTTCCTCATTGAATCCTCCATTTTATCTAGTATCTTAATCAGAGAACCACCACAGTTTCCTTCAAACCTGTTGTCTCTTTGGTGCCTGCTAGATCCATCCATTCACTAAAAATAGAAATGTCAGTGTGAGTATATCAACAAAACCATCATGTACTAATGTGGAAGGTAAACACTAAGATACACTTACTAATTCACTTTATCTAAAACTAGGACTCTTTCTGAAATCCTAACCATTATGGTAATGTCACTTATGCTTAAAGAATACCCTAACCTCTAAAGTTATCTAAACCGACCTCTGATACCAACTATAAGGCCCCAGCCTTAAACCTTACTTAAACTTGAGTTATTACAAGATTACACATTGAGGATCTTTTCAGGTTTAGAGTTTTAGAGAATTAGATCATGAAACTTGCATTACATTCCACATTTAAACAAAGTGGTTACATAAAAGACAATATTCATTCTTCCCATCAATGGAAACCTATTAAAAATAAAACACGGATTCTTTCTTGACACATCCTTGACACTATCGTCACATCATGTACCTTTCCCTTGACCTGTGAAAAACATTTCAAAAACTTGGGATGAGCATAAAAAGCTCAGTAAGGGTTATAAAAATATGGAAAGGAAACATGAGTTCATATATACATAAGAATGAAATCATACTTCACCCATAAAACATAGGCATATCAAATCATGAATAAATCATAGAAAACATAAGACATAAAGGTAACTTGAGGCATTCATAACATTATTACGTAGGGAGTAACCCTATTGGTTACGTTTGGAATACCCATCACAGTATATTCCCTAAATCTCTTCGGAGAAACCTTAACGTTTCACTCCTTCGCGTTACCCAATGCATTGGAGAGCTATAACGGGCTCACCCGCCCTTAGTTTATCACGGAACCACCCGTTCTTCATAACAATGCCCAAGGACCATAACATAATCGTATCACATAAAACATGCATAAAGGAAACATAGCATTTCCACATTTCAATCACAATATAACATTTTAGTATATTGAAATAATGAATCCATTCAAAAAGAAACCATTTCCAAAACCATTTAAAACATTTAATAAAGAGATTTTTGAATCAAAGTGTCCCATACCACCTTGAAGCTTTTAACATTTTAAACCATTAATATCCATATAAATAAATCCTTAAAACCATTTTGAAAACATGGATATTAATAAGAAAAAATAAATAAAACATTTAAAACGATATTTTGGTTAAATGGGTTTTACCAAAATTAGATACACTTGAATACAATAATCGAGGAATAACATTTAGTCAGAACTTTAAAATATCATGAGAATAAAAGGATTCATGATATAATACTCCAAAGGACAGTATATACACCATATAAGAGTGAATTGGTGCATAACAACAATGAACCCTCAATAGAAATGTCAAATGTGATGAAATCCCTTATAAAGAAGGTATCCTTAAATTAAGGACATATAAATCTCAAAAATATGTGTGACAAATATATATACACCCAATATAAGTGGATATTAAGTGTAAAACAATAAATGGTCATTCACACATATTCAATGGATGACATATTCAATGACTACAAGTTGAACCCAAAGAAATCGAAATTGGGTTAAAAAGTTCCCTTGACAGCCTAACGACATCACATCAAAATGAGTTGATGAGAGATAAAAAGTTTATCTCATCACTTGGACATAAAAGTTACATCAATAAGGATGTATGAGAACATATCCCAACATAAAAATATGTAAATTAAAAGACCCAATAAAAGAAGTCTTTTAAAAAAGAGGAGGGTGAAATGTTCCCTTACCGACTTGGGTATCTTTCAAAACATACACCCCATGAAAGAAAGACAATAGGTCATTGATGTAAATACTCATAAATGAAAGTATATTACACAAAGAGTAGAATAATGGGCAGTACATACACCACTCAATGGAATTTGTGGCGAATGTAGCATAAATCTCACGGGAATAAAAGTGAGATGAAAAATCCCTTACGAAAACTCGGCAGCCTAACGGCGCCACATAAAACTTCCGAATATGGATTGATGAGATCAAATAGAGTATCCCATCATATTAAAATAGAATTTACAGAAAGTGTAATATAAAATAAAATCCCCCAACATTGCAAGGAGGAGCTTAAAAGAAGTGACATAAAGGAGAGTACTTAAAAAGAAAGAGAGAGGTTAGATCTCTTACGAAAGTTCGGCAGCCTAACGACGCCACTCAAAACATCCAAAATGGATTGATGAGATAGAATATGGTCTCTCATCACATGAACATAAAAATTACAGTAAATTTAATATAAAAGAACATCCCAATCATAAGAAAGATGAGCTTAAAATAAATGACATAAAAGAGTGTACTTAAAAAGAAAGAGAGTTGTAGGATCCCTTACCTCGGGTCCGACTTGACTCGATCGTTCTTTAATCTCCCGAATAATAAACTTGAGTTAATTTCAAATTACTAAAGAACCTTTTTCAAGTTAATTATTACTTTTATACCACTTATTACCATGTCATAAACATTATGTAATCATTTAAGTAAATAATATTTGTTTTGCCGATATTTGGTTCTTAAGTCGAAAGTGGACTTCTTACAATTACATGTTGTTAGTGTGGCCAAATGTTTATTATATCCATAATTGTATTCATTATGTAGATATAATATATGTCATATATATCCTGTACATGCATGCATTTATAACATTACATAATCATTTAGAGGTAAGAAATGAAATGCACCGTTCATGGAGACGGTAAGCCATACGTACGCATGAACGCTACTTTCATTTCTATTTAGTATTTTATAGAAAGAAAAAATAATTATATAAAGGTATATTATAATTCCAGTATAATATCATATATAATATCATATTTCCATCCTTTATACATCCCACATATGGTATTTAACGAATCAAATCACTTTGAGGGGGCGGTAGTCCGCACTTCCTTAAATGAAGATATCGCGTATACCCATAGTGGAAGCCATAAAGGTAAGAAAAAAATGAAAAATACAGAATCATAAATAAAACATAAACATATCATATATCATATATAAAAATAGTGACATCATAATGGCCACCTTTGAAGGTGTTAAATGAGTATTGAACAATCATCATTTCGGGAGGCATAATTTCACCATCCACGAAAACCGTATGTTCTTTAACCATTTTATGTAGTTGTGTGAGAGTGTAGCTAGAATAAATCTTATAACAACATACTAGTATATTTAAGATACTGGTGTTGTTACAAAAGAAGTAAATAAAAAGAGTTTAGGGGGTTAGAGAAGCAAAATAAAACAAATGAACATGAGAGAATGAATTACCTTTAAAAGTGTAACTCCTTTTGATTTGATACTAAAGGCTTCCTTTGAAAGGATTATGCCCAAAGAGAATCCTCTAAGATGAGTAGAGGGATGTGGAGAGAGTAAATGGGCAGGTTTTGGCCGAGCCAAAGGCTTGAGGAGTGTGTTAAATGAGGTAGAGGTGGGGGCCTTTTATAAGAGGAGAGGAGGGGTAATTTTGGAAAGTAAAGAAATATTACTTTATTTAAAAATGTATTTCGGTTTCAAAAGGTCCCACATTGATATAATTCGTGGATACAGTGATAAGTCTTCTAAATACACTCATCCAATAAGGTTTGGACATGTTTAGTGCATAGATTTTACATTATCTTTCCATTTTATTTAAATCGTCAAATAATGATGTCATCGCTGCATCATTATTATGTCATAAATAATTTAATTTATTTAATGTATAAAAATTATAAAACAAATACTATGATGTAGGAAATCGTTTTAGCTTTCCAATGAATATTTATAATCAAAAATATGACTTGTATAACCCCATTTAAAAATTGTTTTAGTAAAACATATCATGTTTGTGTCATTTTTACTTTTACATTAAATAAAAAGTTATTTATGTCATTTCCCAACCAAAATGTCTCCATGGGGTCCCCAAGTTGAAGCATGGCTTGTCTTGGTCGGCCATGACACAACCAATAAGGTTGGGACATGTGTCTAGGTCATTTCATATTATTAAAGCATTATTTATACCTTAAACTACACTAATTACCACTAATCGCGATTAAAAACTTAATAAGTTACTATTCACCAAAAAATTATTTTAATCTCATTGAATCACATTTTACTTCTTAATGACAACCATGTATGTCGGATTTTTGAAAATCAAAACACAATAATGGAAAAATTTCATTTAAACGGAAAATCAGTGTTTATAAGTACCACTTAGTGGTTTCACTATTCATCAAAAATTGAAGTTTTTCAGAAAAATCCCAAAAATTCACCCTAAGCTATATTTGATATTCTGAATTCAAAAATGAAGTCCGTTTTAAAAAAATCAAAACATATAAGTCACATTAATTAATTTAATAATTAATTCCCGCTGTCATGACAAATAGCGTGTTTTTATGAAACAATAAGTATCAAAAGATTGACACCAGTTTAAGTCTGATTTCAAAGTGAAATTGATTCCAACGACCACTATTGGATTTAATGGTTAAAATATATTCTAATTTCACTTTAAAACCAATTAAAAATATAATCTAATCATATAAATAAAATAGATTAAAAAGTGGTTTTGAATTAAAATACAACATTTTACACTATTCATTAAAAAAATGAACTTTATCGGAAAGATACCAAAAATTTACACAAAGTAAATTTTGATGTCCCGATTCTTAATAAGAGTTTTATTTGGTCCAAAAGAATGTTTAAGAGTGAACAAAACTATATTTAATGACGGTTCTCCATCAAAAGTTGATAAGTGAACCTTTAGTGAAAACTAGGGTATATACGCCTAAAATTGAATTCTTTCCGTATTTTAAGCCTTTATCTTTTATTGTATAAATGTAAAAATATTTAAGAACATATATAATCATATTTTAGTTATTTCTATCCATTCCCACCATTAAAACAGCTACATGTTAACTACCATTTAAAATAATATTATTTTATTATTAGAGTGAAACGTAAGATTCCCAAGAAACTCGTTGTTGCGTGTTGGGTACGCCATCGAGCATAGCGTCCCATTTAAAGTCATATTAATATTTTATTCACAAATATGGATAAATATGAAAATGTCATATTCTTTATTTACCTGGGGTGTTACACTTATATTATAAAAAAGTGGGATCCTGTGGATGTTTCATTGGAATTTATGTTACCAATGACCTTTCCTTTTAAATATTTAAATTTCTTCAAGAAATAAATCCTACTTATATTACCAATAACTTGAAGTCTATTTCAATCCATATAATGCTATGGTTAATTTTCATACCATGATATAATCATTATCAAGAATATACCCCTTGAGGTTCTCAATAAAAACATTCTCTTTAATATTTCCATTAAGGAAAGTAGAATTCACTTCCATTTGGTAAAAATGTATTTAATATGAGTTATCAATGATAATAATATATTTATGGATTACATCCCAGAAAATAGATTAGACTTTTCTTCAAATTCAATTCTTTATATTTTAGAGTATCCATTATAAACAAGTGAAACTTTGTTCCATGATACCTCTCCATTATCATTATATTTGTTACTGAAACCCCACTTGGGGATAATAATTTTTTTTACTAAGTAATTTTGAAAAGATCCCCAGTGGAGTTATTCTCAATTTGATCCAATTAATCATTCATGGTTAAAATGTTCCACTACCTCTGAAATAGATTTTGGTTTAATTTGTGAAATAAATGCTATTTGGATCTCAACTCTAATTATTCATGTAGTATTGATTAGTACTTCAGAATTACCAAAAAAATTCTATATCAACATGTTTTTGGAGACTATAATATCTCATTATTTGATTAAAATTATCCTGATCATCATCATAATCAATGTTTTAGCTGAATCAACAACTTCAACATTATGTACATTATCTGCCGGTTCAGATTATTATACTTTAAATTTATGCTCATGTTAATCCTCTATAAATATATTTAATAAATCATAAAATACTTATCTTTGTATGATTTTAAATTATTTGAACAAAATAAGTATAAAAGAGTTTATAAAAACATTTTTTCCAACACTTGTGTGCATTTCCATTTGAAGGGTAACCCATAAAGATTCCATCATCATCTTTTTCTTTAAATTCTTCTATATTTGTACATTTAATATTTTTTTAGCATGGATTTCCATAAAATTAAAATTAATTTAGATTAGTCTTTATATATAACCACATATCATATAGTGTTTTGTTTTTTATAGGTTTCATTATGAATTTATTTTGAATATGGATATCTATACACACTGATTCTCTCTTAAAAGATTTAGAATGATTTAGCTTAGCTGACATTGAATTTCCCAAATCAACTATGTTCCAATTTTTCTTATAAGTAATTATATTTTTTTTGTATTACAGGAATCACTATGCTGAAATTTAATTCCACACTTTTATAGATAATTATCAAATTCATTACATATAAATTTTCTATAATTTTCTACTCACAGTATCAATATGTACACTCTCACCTATTTCTCAACATTTCATCTAGAGATTTTGAAAAAGATTACTTTGTTATATTTTTTCTTTATAAACATAGATGTGTTCATATGGGTGAATTCATTGATGAATGTAACATAGTAAAATCCACCATTGGAAGGATTATTTCACAAAGGGCCACATGGATTCCAATGATTAAGTTAATGTTGACTTGATGATTGAATATCGAGTATTTTTTTATATTATACCATCTACCACTTTCAGAATATTTAAAAAAACCTCTCTTTCCCTTATAAGTTGAGGAATATTCTCTTACCACGTAATGCTATGTGATTTTACTCATAATCCTTTAGAAAATATGGAAAACATCTTGTTCTAATATTCATTTTAATACTTGTAACTCATAAAACATGTGTTAGTTGGATAAATAATTTGCAACATGATTTAAATATTTATTTATCCCCTTTTTAGGATACATACATCCTTATAATTTTAAATAAATAATGAATATTTCTTGAATAATTATTCATTAACTCCATCAAATAGTTTTCCTACTCCCAGGTGATGGTACTTTAGCCCTTGCACATAAAAAAATCTTTGAAATTACGTTTGTTTCCTTCAATATTAATGGAACCAATAGATTTTATTTTTAATTAAATGGCAAAAATAAAAGTTAATACTCTTATATCATGATATTTAATTTTATTAAAATATTTTTTTTCACCTAACATATATGATGAACATATACTATTAGATATCCATGTATTTCTTTTCTAACTGGCCTTTAATGTGAATTCTATGATGGATGACTTTTTTTCTAGGTTTGAATTAAATTTCTCTTTACTAACTATACTGAAAGTGATGTTTCCAATAAAAATAGTCATGTAATAATTAACATTATTTCACTATTCTTCACATCTTCTACAAAAATCATCTATAAACATGAATCAATTTTTTTGAGAAGATAATCGATGCACCGAGTATCATATTTTGTTCTAGGTGAATTTATTTTCAAATCATTGGATCTTATTTCCATTTACTTATACATTTTTCCTACTAGGGACATATTTTTTCATCATGAATAGAATTTATAGAAAAATACAACAACTCCAGTAGAACCGAATAAATATGACACATCTATAAAAGGATGATCACTTTTTAGAATTTTGATATGATTAGTCAGTCATTGATGTACCTTGATTATTCCTTTAGAAGGTTGTAACTCTTGAGTTTATATTCTCTACATTAGATGAAGGATAAAACCTCCCATCATTTTTATTATCAAAAAATGACTAGAGTTTTAGTTTTTACCTTTATAATTAGAAAAATAATATTTATAATAGGGCACATCAAATATTATTTTGAACAGATCCTTTTAATTCTAACTTTTAAAAAAATATGACGACTCAACCTTGATATCCACATAACAATTATAATAATCTCTAAACTTAATCAATTCCTTTAACACATATAGATATTTATATAGAGCCTTTTTATCTCTAATTATCTCAAAATGAGTTTCACCTCATGATCTTTCACAATATTATAACCATTAGCATCCTTCATCTTGAGGCTTTTAGAATTCAAAAAAAGATTAAAATTCCTTTTGGTAAAATCATAAAGAGATTTAAAATTGTTTTTATAATCCTTATTCATGTTATTAAATTATTTCTTGAGTTGAGTATTTTAATCAATATATTGATCCAATTCATATTTATCACATATTACATGTTTTATATCTCATCTTCTTAACCTTAAATTCCAGAATATGCCTTTTGTCTACATGGGACATGAATGTTTTGAACATTTTTATCAACCTCATCATCTGATTGATGGATATAGGAGACATGTTCCTCTTACTACTTATTTATCTTATACCTTCATTTTATTATTGAAAATTTATTCCATTTCTCACCTCATTTTTAGTCATATTTTTTATACTTTCCCCATCTGTTCTTATATTTTTTTATCAACCAAAAAATCATACTCTTCAGTTTTCTTATTTAGAACATTAATGAAAAAATTGCCGATATCACCACAACTAAAGAATTTTATATGAATTTTACCTTTTTATATTTCAATTTCTTTGTTGTTGTTTATTTTGATAAGTGACATAACTCACTTATGTTCATTATCATTATTAGCATAATCATCTTTATATTTACTTGATTCTTGATCTATTTAATCTTTGAGATTCATCTTTCTTATAAATTTTCATTACATTCCATCCATTACATTATTTATAAATACTTGAACATTTCTCATTTAACATGTAATGGGAATGTTGTGTAAATAATAAATGGAATGATCCAAATTATCATTAATGGATGAAATCATAGGATCAAACTAATATAGAATGTTTCATATAAAATTTTTAAAAATGGAGGTGTCATCTAGATATTGATAAAATCCTCTAATGTTATGTATAATTTCATTCACATATGTGAATAATTCATTAATATTTTAATCTTCATTCATTTTTATATCTTAAAATTAAACCCACTAGATTTAAATATTAGGTTATTTCACTTTGGAATTCACTACAATATTTCCCATAATGTTTTCTTATATTTCATTTCCAGTTTTCAATACCATCACATTAGTGTTAACATTATCATATAGTGACATGATAATTTCATTTATTTCCTTCACATCAGTTTATAGGATTATTTTATGGGTAAATTTAGTTGATCTCTTCTATCAACCTTGTAAAAACCATCAGTAATTTCCTCAAAAACATCATGGATAAGTGATAGAATAATTTGAATCATTTTATTATTCCATTTATTTTACATTATTCCATCGATTTTTTAGAAACCTAGACTATTAGAAAAATGACTATTATATATAAGAATCAATTTAGGGATCTGATAGAGGGAACACGGTACTCTAATACCTCTTTAAATACCTAAATAATAGATTCACCAATGAGGGGGGTGGTAGGAGTAAGTTTGTGGTGTTTGATTTTTTAAAATTTATTTCAATACGAAATAATAATTTTATATTAGTTAAGATACATTACAGTCAATTATTTTGCTCATCCTCACCCATATAAAATATATAAGTAAACTAGTGGAGAAAAATTCATTTTTTATAATGTTTTGACAAAATGTGGGTCCCTAATCGTTATTTTGTTCCACTCTCACAGAGCGATGAATTCACTAATATGTTCTTATAATCCAATAGAAGTGGATATGATAGATATCATCCTTTAAAAAAATCATTAGAATCACATTTATTTTATAAAAATTATCTCATTTTTCATACTTAACATCACACTATTTATAATTAGACTTAACAAATTATATAGATTGTTTGATGCATCATGTTACATTGGAAATATTTTAAGATCTTATCTATGAGCCCAAAAAATATTCAGGTTAACAAGTTCAATTATTATAGTATTTTATTTAGATATGTTTCTCAAATATAAATCTCAAAACACAGTCATTAGATGTCTGTACTCAAGAATATGTATATTTTATTTCTAATCTTTAGACACCAGTCTCTCTTCACCTCAAAATTTTCCCTTTACACTATTATATTTTGTTTACAACACACCTTTTATTATTTAACTATCTCATAATTTAATCAACATCAACATTCAAAAAATTCATTCCATTTAAAAACCTTAATTTGATCTCATAAAAATTTATATACATAATAGGAAAACAAATATAAATTTAAGGTTTCTTATATAAATCACTATTAAAGAATTTTTATTATTTTTTTTCTGCTACTTTATTTACACTAACCAATAAATAAAACCACATAAATTTAATTTTTATGTTTCTTTAAATAATTTGAACAAAACACCCTTGTATATAGATATTTATTGAACTAGATTATTCTTCTTACATGAGATACAAAAAAAAACTAGATGAAAAACTCAACTCATTTAATTATCAGTTATTGAATCATATTTTTAAGTCATAATATTGAACTTCATTTAAATATCTCAAGATGTAGACAAGATTACAAAAATTATTTAAAAAAAATCATCTAAATAACTAATATATAATCACTGATCAATCAATAATGTATTTAGGATATTAATACTAGTATAAAATTTCCAACATATAATTACAGATTTAAAATCTAGGTCTTCTACATAAACATCATCAACTTTAGGAAACATATAGGTTTTCATAAATTTTAGCTTAGAATATAAAAAACATAATAACAATAAACTCAATTTTCAAAAATTAAATTTTTAATATTTAATAACATTTTAAATGTGATTCATTATATATTTAATAACTTTCATTTCATCTTAAGGTTTTTTTATTAAAAAATATGATTTCTGGAATCTCGATTTCACACCCAACCAAAACTCAAAGTTTTTTAAGTTGTGGAGATTTATTCTAGGAACTAAATTTCTTATGTCCAATTAAGTATTATAATGAAGTATACATAGTGTTAAACATACTTATTTCATGTTAATCAAAGGCTTATGATCGGAGAGTTGAAGCCTCATAGGCAATGAAAAAGTCTTATACTAAGGGACTTAATGTCATATTATCAACATAAAAGACATATTGTTAAGGGTAAAGGATTAAACATTAGTAGACAACTTTTATTATTAGTAAAAATGAATTACTATAGATATATTATCACTTTTCAATGTTTTTCATAGCTCTATAATTAAATCAATACATTTTTAAGGGGGATCCATACCTTTTCATCAATCTCAAAAATATATCAAACACTTTGACTGATAGATAATCAGAGTTTAAATAAAATTAAAAAACCATAAAACATTATAAATATGTCTATAGACATTTCATATTTAAAATTAAATAGTCCCAATATTTCCTATAGGACACAAACAAATGCACATATCTACTAAAATAAATAAACTAAAAAAACCCTCTTTAGTCAAAATAATCAACATCAAATTAATATTTTAATACACAGATTAGAAAATCGAGTACATGTTGAAAACATTCCACCCCCTTTGAAAACAAACTAGTTGATGAAAACAATCTATCTTATTTATAAAATTAAACGAACTCCATTTTGTAATTTCACCATAAGTTAAACTCCCACACCCCTACCAAAGGATTTCAATTATTTTATAAAATTATGTCTTCTTTTCAAAATTATACATAATTTTCAATATAAAATCGTTTATATTTGAAAATACTCTACAAAATCAATATCAATTCCCAAATATTCCATAACATATTCTTTTAAAAATCAAATCGTTCTAAAATATATTTATTACAATATTCACCAATAAAAACCATTAATGTTACTCAAAGTTATTTTATAAAACCATAAAATGAAGCGATCAAATTAATTTACACATCCTCTTTAAAAAAATCCATTTTATGTCCATGAGCCATTTTAAACCTAAGGAATTTGATAAAACATTAATTTACCCTTTTTAAAAGAAATAATCAAGGTTTTAATTTTAAATTAATAACATAAATTAGAGAAAAACACCAATAAACTAAGAAAAAATATGTTAATTAAAATTTTAAAAGAATGGAAACAAGTAATAACCCTATGAAATAAAATTTTTTAATTTCTAAAAATTTAACAACTATGCATGTTTTGGACACTCGGTCGAGAAAAACATGTTTTAATCATGAAATTCCTACATGAAGTCTCTAAAATTTTGTTTTATAGTCTATTAATGGGTTTCTAGAACATATAGAGTAATCATGCACTGCATGGCCTCAACCTAATTCACAAGAAAGAATAGAGTTTCACTAAATAACCTATATATCTTAGCAATAAAACCTAATTATTTAAATAAAATTAAAATTTTTCAAAACATAACCAAGTACAAAGCTTTAAATTGAGACACAAACTTCTCAAACATCCCTAGAAAATAATTTTTTGATATGTTAGGTGGTGATCAAGAAGCTACCCATGACATTGAGTTCTGAAAGTCCTATATCCTCTCAAACATGACTCCATAAATAATAATAAGGATTTGATATAATTTATAATAAACAATCCTGATCTACCTCTGAATTAGTACCCGAACCGATTCTCATCTAGGATAGAAGAACATTCTGGATTACCTCAGGTTGGATTCCTGTGTTATCGGAATTAACTATACCCTATTTTGAATGATTTCAATAGATAAAAAGAAATAAATAACAGAATTCCACATGGAATTCCAACCTAATAATTTTGTGAAATGAATAACCATAAACATGTGAAATAAGGTTTTATAAATTTAAGAGGTATCAAAAAAAGAATACATGAATAAATATATCTTATAAAATATAAATAAAACATAACAAGAACAAATAAATAGTCCCAAACTAAATAAAAATTAACATTAAATATCACCCAAAAACAAAATAAAATAATAAACATATAACATATGTTCCAATATGGAAAATTAAAACTAACTAATAAAAAATAAATAAAAGAAATTACACAACTACCCTTTTCCATATGTCTAGTGAATCATCTTCACTTAATACCTACAAAATACCAAAATTAGAATCCAATAAACAAATGTTTTATCTAAGAAGAACTTGTAACACACCTTTAATATGATAGGAATAAGAAAATTTTTCTAGTTCTTAAAATTCCCCACACACCATTATTTTCCTTACAAAAATGAATCAATTACATGATTATTTGAAAAAAATTAAAATTTATTGTTTTTAGTTTTATTAAAAACACATAACACGATACCATAATTGAAACCATTCAAAATAAAAAATGTGTTAAATAATTTTCAATAAAAAATATCCTATATGATTTAAATAGGGGAGAATTAAATATGAGAAAGACACATAAAACTATCTTTTAAAATTACCCATGAAAGGAAAATAGAGAAAGGGTCCAAATATTTTTCAAACAGTGTCACTTTAAATAAAGATTTATTCATTATATAAAATATATATTAAAATAGTTATAGAAAAAATTAAAATTTATATTAACTTTATTAATATAAATTCAAATATAAATAAGCATAAGTATAATACCATAAATAATAAGGAAATCAAATAAAACATAATAAAACTGAGAACTAATAATTAGTAGAACACCTTGTAGGTATGGGAAAATAATGGAAAATATTAAAATTTAATCCATTTAATTTGTATTACTAATGAAATTAATTCACCATAACACACTGAAATTCTATACTTGGCCTAAAAAATAGGAAAACACCCAAATAATGACAAACACCATACCCTGGGAGACTATAAATAGCATGGACATAATTTAGTTCAACATGTGATCCTAAAAATACTAAATTTATACTCTTAGTTCCCCATGATATATAAAAAATGAGGTGAGATATAATTTATAGGAAAAATAAAGAGGTATAAAATATCATCATATATATATACCCATCATGAATCATAAATCACTCTCACCACTATGTACCATTCACAAAATTAGACCTTTCTTCACAAAATATAAGAATATAAAAAAAAGTGCCCATAATATAAATAATATCATCCACTTTATACATGTAACAACAATAATATGGGTGCATATTAGGGGATAATTACTTTTAAAATAGCTCCATTATAATATTCCAACAGGGTTTATGAAACATTATTTAAGGATAAAATTAATAAAAGACTTTTTGAAAACCAAAACACGTTAATATTGGAAACTCATCTCAAATAATAAAAAGAGAAGAATAAAATACCTTAGTAATTTTCAAAACAATTTTTTCTTTGAATTTAAAACCTTTTATTTCATTATAAATAAAAAATAATTCCTTAATTTAGGGAATTCATTTAAAAATAATTATATTAGTATTTAAAAAAACACTTTGTATGTACCATTTCATGAAAAAATATCTGGGTGTTTAAATATTTGAGAAAAAAATTTTGTACTATATAAAACCCAAGATAGAAACCATAAAATTTCTGAATTTATAATTTATCATCATTCTATTAGTCTTTAAAACATTTAGAATATTGGATAAAACAAGAAATCAATCATGGTTTTAAATTAAAAAGTTCAATCTTGGAGAAATCTACCTCAAACACATTTTTTCTACAAATTACAGTTTTATTATATCTTAACATGGTCAAAGAATCCCTATGAATCCATGATAAATCCTAAAAAAAGAAATCCCAAAATAAGAATGAAACCATGAAAAACACAAGGTTATGAAGGCCATATTAAGGTAATAAAGAGAATTTTAAGGGAGAAAATAAATTTAAGATGAGATTTAGATGAGATTACCTAAAACATTATCATAAAAAATGGATGTGATCCATGTTAATCACCATGTGGGAGAGGGAAATCTATATGGGATGTCAACTGGGGGAATATAAGTCAAATAGGTGAAAAGTGACCCCTAAGGGGTCTTTATTTTTAGGGGAAAGGTTCAGAATTTCACAAAATTAAATGTATTTCTGGGGAATTTTAAAATGAATCCATACCCATTAGATCCAAGGAATCAGAACCCATTGTAATTTAAAAGAGTGGCACCCAAAGTCATGGAATAACTAGAATGTAGTACAAAACAACAAACCTATAGATTATCCTAATCAGGGACTGACCCCCTATTGAATTTTGGTTCACATGAAACCCAAGAACTAACAAAATATATAGGGGTTGGTCATGGAATAACCTCCCATGGTCAAAGAAAATCCTACTACAGTTCTAAATTGAATGTTTCCACAAAACATTGGAAACTCTAGGGAATCCCTAAAATAGGATAAACTTAAACAATCAATGAAAATAAAAAATAATGAAAATATTTTGTGGTTATGTGTGACATTTAAGACCTTTATATGTATAAAGAAGAAAATAACAGATATAATTTCAATGAATTTTCATGATCTAATAAACCCACTAGATATGAATTTCCTTATGAGTGTATATGTTTTTTTCTTCTTTTATACTCATGATAAAATAATTTAAAAATTTCACTACGTTCATAACATTATCCATCATATACATCATTAAATACATTGTAATAATATGATATGATCCATATCTCTTATATTCACTATATAAATTGAGAATCTTCAGTATTATTAACATTATGGATTATGTGGATGATAAAGTGTATAATAACATTACTACACTCACAAGGGAAATGTTCTCCTTACTAAAATTCCATTAGAGATCTTTATTGGTAAACTACCTTTTTTACTACTATTTTATTGAAACCCAAAATATACCTTATATGTATTATTATTATTATTATCATTTTTCATTTATAATAATTTCTTATGTTTCAAAACTATATTTTTAAAAATTTGGAAAATTCACTTGAAAGAATAATATAAGAACACAATTAGGAAAATCATGTAGCCTAACCGTGTAGTAGATGGAAAGTTCATCCAATAAAGATTATATGATTGATGTATGATTTAGAAAATCCTACACCCAAACCATATACTTTCCTATAATTTTAATTTTTATTTCATTTTAAGATGATTTTTATATTTTGGATTCTAGGGAGAACATGTGATGTCCATGGGGGACTTATAACCAAGCTCTTCACCTTCTTAAATCATTGCATCATACTCCTTCATTACCTTAGATATTCCTCTTCCAAATTAAAGGTTAAGCCTTATATTATATATATATGTGTATATATATATCTCTCATCATATCATTACTTCTTTATTTTTTCCATCATCTAACCGTATTCGATAATGTCAGATGATTAATTGGAATGTAGTTTCTAAAATATGTGGTTTTTTCAAATGGTGTGTAGATTAATTATTAACACTATGTTTCTTTTTAGTTGAAAATGGATAATTTTTTTAATTGTTTTAAGGTAATTTTTTCTATACCCCAGCATTTATTTATGAATCATTGAGTGATTGTTGTTTCAAATTTGTTTTCCAAATCAAATAATCCTATTATATAATATATATGTTTTATTCATGAATAGATTTTTGGGATTCTAATTATTTAGATTATGATATAAAAGTGTGATTTCACAAATAAAGTGTGTATAATATCTAAATATATATTATTCAAACCCATGTTTAGTAAAGGCTTATCATGTTTAATTAAAATAAAACTAAACTAGTGTTTAGGTTTTTATTTATTAATTATTTATAAAATGATGATTCCTTGGGGTTGAATTTATTTATTTTTTATAAAGTTTATTTTTGAATTTAATAAAATAAAATTTAGAGGATATATGTTATTTTTAATATTAATTAATATCTTTAATAGAATATTTTCAATTTCTAATGCTTTGTTTGGTTATAAAGATACATTGATAATGATTATTTATCCCCTAGTTTATTATTTCCAATGATTATATTTTTTTTATTAGTATTATTAATGTATTAGGACATATATAATTATGTTATATTATTAATTCAATATATATTTTTAGGAATGGTGAAGGGGATGGGTTGTGAATTTATATAATTACTTTCTTATATTAGATTATGGTTTGATAGTGGTGTGTATTAATAATACTAATTGACAAAGTTTTAATTTATAAACCTCTTGAAAAACATTGGGATAATATGTCAGATTTTTAGAGATATGTTTTATACTAGTTAATATTACCTACATGTTAGAATTTCCGAGTTAACATTATGCACAAGCATTAGGGTGGTATCTTAATAAGGATAGTGAGGGAAAGTAAAGTTGAGTACTCTAGGATCTCAATAGAGGTTAGTAAACGGTTCCACCAATGTCCTTCTTTGATTTTATCCTTAGTACTGAGTGTATTATCCCATGTTGATCTTGAAATGTTTGTTTGATTTTTTAATTATGTTTGTGATTTTATTACCTTTTTCAAAGTGTGCTGTATATGATTAAAAATTATAATGGAGTTATGTTAATTATGAAGTGTCTTATTTTTTTATTTATACCTTTATTGGTTAGGTTTATTTCTCATGTAATCTTAATAGTCTTTTCTTATGGGTTTTTACATTAAAATATTTTTGGTTATATTCTAATAAAGTATCAATTTTTTTGAAATAGTGTAGTAAAAAAAGAGAATTTTATTTTTCAGTACATATATTAATGAAAAATAACGCTTTTTTATATAAAACTCGATCTTAGTATTTATCCTTCTACACAATACATTTTGGTATTTGATTATTGTTTAAAAAATAAATATTAAAATTATGGTTTTTAGTAAGTAAAGGTGGATTTGAAAGGGAAAACAAATGTGTAAATGTTTCTAATTTTCATAAACTTGTAAATATAGAAAAGAAATATTCAAACTTTTACTTTCATTATACTATTTTTATTTTATCTAATAAACGTAATGGTATAAATTTTTTGTGGTATCCTAGTGGGATTTTACTCATACCATATATCTATACATTAGAGTGCTTAAAGTCTTGTTAGCCATGAAACAAATAAGTAGATCACGGTTATTGTGATGGATTCCCTTGTTTTATAATTTTTTGGATCTTGATGATGTACAGATATGGCAGAGTCTATGTATAAAAGTGAGTGGGTTCATTTTATATTTTGGTACTCAAGGGTATTTTTAATTATATTTTGTAATGTGGACACATTCTACATTTCTTAATAATTTTAATGTGTAGATTAGTGTTAGTTGACCCTGTGGGTCTCAACAAGGACTCTAGTTTTAACCTTAGTGATTTATTCCCTGTATTTATGTGTTGCATGATTTTATTTATATTGTAACCCCCTTACTCATATCTATATGAATATAAAATAATTTATAAACTAGGTTACATTTTTTTGGTAATTTCTTATCTATATGTTTTAAATTTAATTTCATGATTATGAATTTTTGGTTTGTTTTAAAAAAATTTGAATTATTTATTAATTAAAATGAATTTTCAATTTATGGATACCTCATACAATATTCTTTTTAATAATTCAATATATATTTTATTTAGATTTATAGTGAGAAATAATTCTCAAAGTGTTGTATTGATACCCGTTTCAATTGTTTCTAACCTATAGAATTCCAATCGCACTTTAAATCATATGGAGGTCATGTTTTGATAACATGTTGGGTTAAATATGGAAGTTTATTACAAATATTTTTGATTTTTAAGAGTGATTACCAATAATTTTTATGATTCAAAGAGACACAAACCATGTAAAAAGAGTTTATGATTATCTTTATGAACAAAACATTGTTATGATATAATAATAAAACTATTTTAAAATTGTAATATCAACCAATTTTCACCAAGGTTTGGCCACTTATATGTGTCAAAAAACAATGTAAAAATACAAATGATCACTAACTATTTTATATTTTTAAAAAATTTAATGTGTGTGATTCAAATTTTAAGAGGTATTTAAATTAACATAACTAGAGACAAGGAATTATATATATATTGGGTTGTTTAAAAGAAAAATTTAATTGGAAAGGGACCAATAGTTCAATCCCTCTTAGCCACTTAAAGTTATTCAATCATGTCTTTCCATGAAAAATAATTTTCATGAAGAATATTTAATATATTTCAAATTAGGTATATCATATTCAATGAGTAGTATGTTATTCACATACAATATTAGAAATATAATAGTTCTCTCACTAACCCAATTATATATAAAAGATTAAAATATAATTTTGATGAATATAAATACATTAATTTCAATATATAAATGAATATTCTAACACTAAGAAGATTTTACTTACTCACAAATGGATCTTTTCCATTTTTATACTTTAATAGATTCATTTTTATCATCAAAACATCATATTGTTTCATATAGACATACTTAATTATATTTTCACAAATTAATGTCGTTTTTAAAACCATATTACAATTTTAAACATCATAATTACAAACTATGGAAATAAATATATTAATAGATTTTATCAAATCTATTGGTGAGATGGTTTCGTCATTGTAAATACCATGAATATTTTTAGAGAATTTCACTATCGATCATTCCTTACAAGTAGACAATATATAATTCATGATATATTTATTTTAAAACAAATTTATATAAAAAATGTTAATTATCCATTCAGGTTTTTAAATAAACTACCAACGTGATAATTAAATATACAAACCATTTCATATTTCATGGAATCTAACCATTTTTTCTTTTAAAAAACTCAATTTATTCTTCATAGTTTGTAAATTCATATTGTCTAAATGTAAACTATTTATAATCTTACAAAATAAATTTATAAGTATTAGGACACAAGAATATTATAAAATTCATATGAGGTTCTTGTGATACATGATTTGATTCAGTTTTCAAAACTTATTATGAAACCAACTAACTTTCCTTCTCAATAAATGTTCTTTTTTATTAGAAATGAACTTCAAAAATCATAATTTTACTCTTATTAAATGCACCTAAAATATAATTATTTCTTAAAAATATTATATTACAAACCAATAACACTTTTTTATTCTTAGTATGATAAAAAATAGATTTTAATTTTCTTAGGATACCAAAAAATAATCATATATCGAATTTAGGGACATTTTAATCTAAAAAATTACACTTCACAAAATATTAAGAACCCGAAATATTAAGGACTGAAAAATAGAGACATTTAATTATACATATATAAAATGGAGGTTTTATAATATTCTTATACGGATTGTAATTAAGTATTATTATAGATAATTACTGAAAATAATATATAAAAATATTTTATGATTACATTTACTGATCATCAATTGAACCTTGTCTATTAAATTATTATTTATCCTTTCAAATACACCCCTATAATGGGGTTTAAAATGAAGAGTTAGTTTAAAAAATAATATAATCTCTTATATTAATAATAGATTTTTGTATTAAAAAATCCAAAACTAGATATGATCGATGTATCTTACTGTTATACTACTATTTATTTTCCAATTCATTTTTTGAGCACTGTAACATTTTAAATGGTTCAAACATGTTTTTAATATGAAATACATAACCATACCAACTGCATTAAATATAAAATATTGTTCATTAATTTAAACTATTTCTAGATTCTCTGATTTTATTCCTACATACAACATTATTTATCAAGTATAACAACCAATGGGATATATAAAATATTTTACTATTTCAACCGAGAATTCTTGTATTGGATTTATTGAAAATTAGTATGAGACTTGTTTACAATGAATGAACATGGAAAATGAATAAACGTACTTAGATATTCCCAGAAAAAAATGTAAATGGATAACATAAATGGTAACCAGACATACAGATGGTTTTATGTAATTTATAAATATGGAACTAGAGTATAAGGATGAACGTGATAGATATTGTTTAAAAGTATAGAATCCACTAGTGTGGCTAAATATAGGTAGATAAAATTATATATACACCATGATATCTCTATATATCATGGTTAATAATAAGGGTTAAAATGCATTGATTTATTTTGTGAACCATAATGTAAATTTTGGTGAAGAAAGAGAGTATTACGCTATAACGGTATATATTTTGCTATATTGGATGTCATGGAAGAATAATGTAATGATAATTAAGTCTACAAAGATAGAGTCCACACCATAAAATACTATCCCAAATTTTAAATGTGGTTATAGATGAATAAATAAATGTGGAACTCAAAGAGTATTGCACCTTGAAAGAGGAATTTACACTGAAACCGATCATATATAAGATTAAAATTAAGGAGTTGGAGGATTAATTCCACAATAGAGATGGGTGTTATGTTTCAATAAGTTATTGTTTAGAATAAATTAGGGATGTGTAAGTATAAATGTTAAATAAATACATCATAATAAGAGTAACCACACATATTAGATATTTATAAATGAAAAAAGATGAAATGGTCAGTGTTTCGATAACTAAGGTATTAATTCATAAAATAAGTTATTACAATAAAACTATTAATGTATAATATTATATTTATATTATAAATGAGTAATTTATTTATAATCCTTCTTCAATATTATACATCATTTAAAAACTAGTACAATGTAAGAGTATTTTAATGGAAGATTAAATATTAATAGATTATGACAATACTAAATATTTAGAATTATGAATAAGTGGTAATTGATTTTTGGAGTTTCCATTGAATAATAATGTTAATGTAATCATTCCATAATATATAAACTGATTCATAAAAAATATAAACATGAATAATAAAAATGAATTACCATAACACAATATAGTGAATTCTTCTTATGAGGTGTATTTTTGGAAAAAAGTATTATTTCTCAATCATTTGAGCATAAATATATATGTAATAAAATTAATATAATTACACTATAGAGAGTGTGGGATTTGAACTTACATATATGATCATGGAGTTATCAACTTAATGTTTTAAATGAGTGTTTACTAGATGTTTTCTAATCTAGTTATTAACAAAGGATCACACTACAATAGTGGTTTCCACACCATTGAATGTTGAGAATATAATAAAATAACATCATAGAAAGGGAAAACATTTGGTGAAGTGTTAGTTTATATATTATCTATATGATTTAGTATGAATTTAAAATTAGGAATGATTTGATTGATATTAATGTGTACCAATAGAACTATAATAAAAGTACCTCATAGTGGTGGGTTAAACCATCGCTATATGATTATGTGACGATTTTATAAAAGAACTGCTAAATTTGGTATTGGTATCCATAATGAGGTGGTTTCTTCAATTTAGCGGTAGTTTTTGGGAAGTTTCATAGTAAGCATATTTAGAGGCGGTATAAACTACCACTAATTTCTTGTTCATTTTTTGACATTAAAACCTCCTCTAAACCACCATAACCACCACCAAAAAAATAATGAACATTTATTAACAGTGGCATTAACCGATGCCAATAAGATAATATCAAACTATAGTGGCGGTTTAAACCACCAAAAAATATTTCCCATTTTTTTTGTGGTGATTTAAACCACCACTAAATATATATTTACAAGTAAAAATACAAGATATTCTCCATCCCCAATACTAGTACCCTAAAAAACCATGTGAAGAGAATATATAACATAATAATATAAACCATATAATGATGTTTAGTATTCAACAATGTAACATGTTTCATAAAAAACCATGTAAATAGAATATATAAAAGAATAATATAAACTATAGAATCTCAACTATCTGACAATATTTCATAGATATAAATCTAAGACTTTAAACTCTATAGAACCATCATCTAAGATATATGACATACAAATACATACCATGCACTAATAATATGTATCCCTAATCCATATTAATAATTATGATTTCTCCCAGTTCTTAAGATATCATTGTAAAAAATAATTGGGTTTGAAAACACTATATATTATTTTCAGTTTTTACTTTATGTTTAATACTTATGAAGTGCTTAAACATTACTTGGCAAGATCATTATGCATGCGTCTAAGAGAAAACCAATACTATAGAACTTTTAATAGGATTTTGTTTTTTTGATTCAAGTGGATGATTAGTATACGCATGTTGTCTGGGTTTTGGAACCACATTCAGTAGTTGATGAAGCATGTACCATGGAATATTTTTTATTTCATTAAAATGTTTCCCTGGAAATTCCACGGGTGGGGAGAATGATAGTATTATGGGAAATATGCCATTTCATGTAGAGATAAACAACTGTAATAGACTAGTTGGAAATTTTCATAATGACTTCATGAAGACGATGAGTTGGTATATTCAATATTTCATATCTCAAACATGATGATGACTTTTGAAACATAGATTTGAGTTTAAACAAATTCTGGATGATAGATTCATTCTTGAAATAAATAAGTGATCCATGAGTTTTACTGGTCGGTAGTGTGTCTATGAATTCATGGAAACATGATGGAAATATGGTTGGTTGATTACCAAACCATTGATGAATGATAAGATTCATTGTTGTAATTTTTTGGTTATGCATGAAATAACATGGTATCATTGGGATCTAAGGTTGTGTGATCAATACCTTAACTAAAACACCAACTACTAAGATGATAATATCATGAACAAGTAAGTCCAATGTTGATTTATTGAGGCCTATGTTTCAAAATATTTAAGGGGATATGAGCCTTCCATCTATGCATCATGTTAAATATGATGTGAACTTGTTGGGGGTGTAACCCTTTAATTGACAAAGTTTTAATTTATAAACCTCTTGAAAAACATTGGGATAATATGTCATATTTTTATAGATATGTTTTATACTAGTTAATATTACCTACATGTTAGAATTTCCGAGTTAACATTATGCACAAGCATTAGGGTGGTTTCTTAATAAGGATAGTGAGGGAATGTAAAGTTCAGTACTCTAGGATCTCAATAGAGGTTAGTAAACGGTTCCACCAATGTCCTTCTTTGATTTTATCCTTAGTACTGAGTGTATTATCCCATGTTGATCTTGAAATGTTTGTTTGATTTTTTAATTATGTTTGTGATTTTATTACCTTTTTCAAAGTGTGCTGTATATGATTAAAAATTATACTGGAGTTATGTTAATTATGAAGTGTCTTATTTTTTTATTTATACCTTTCTTGGTTAGGTTTATTTCTCATGTAATCTTAATAGTCTTTTCTTATGGGTTTTTACATTAAAATATTTTTGGTTATATTCTAATAAAGTATCAATTTTTTTGATATAGTGTAGTAAAAAAAGAGAATTTTATTTTTCAGTACATATATTTTTGAAAAATAACGCTTTTTTATATAAAACTCGATCTTAGTATTTATCCTTCTACACAATACATTTTGGTATTTGATTATTGTTTAAAAAATAAATATTAAAATTATGGTTTTTAGTAAGTAAAGGTGGATTTGAAAGGGAAAACAAATGTGTAAATGTTTCTAATTTTCATAAACTTGTAAATATAGAAAAGAAATATTCAAACATTTACTTTAATTATGCTATTTTTATTTTATCTAATAAATGTAATGGTATAAAATTTTTGTGGTATCCTAGTGGGATTTTACTCATACCATATATCTATACATTAGAGTGCTTAAAGTCTTGTTATCCATGAAACAAATAAGTAGATCACAGTTATTGTGATGGATTCCCTTGTTTTATAATTTTTTGGATCTTGATGATGTACAGATATGGCGGAGTCTATGTATAAATGTGAGTGGGTTCATTTTATATTTTGGTACTCAAGGGTATTTTTAATTATATTTTGTAATGTGGACACATTCTACATTTCTTAATAATTTTAATGTGTAGATTAGTGTTAGTTGACCCTGTGGGTCTCAACAAGGACTGTAGTTTTAACCTTAGTGATTTCTTCCCTGTATTTATGTGTTGCATGATTTTATTTATATTGTAACCCCCTTACTCATATCTATATGAATATAAAATAATTTATAAACTAGGTTACATTTTGTTGGTAATTTCTTATCTATATGTTTTACATTTAATTTCATGATTATGCATTTTTGGTTTGTTTTAAAAAAAATTGAATTATTTATTAATTAAAATGAATTTTCAATTTATGGATACCTCATAAAATATTCTTTTTAATAATTCAATATATATTTTATTTAGATTTATAGTGAGAAATAATTCTCAAAGTGTTGTATTGATACCCGTTTTAATTGTTTCTAACCTATAGCATTCCAATCGCACTTTAAATCACATGGAGGTCATGTTTTGATAACGTGTTGGGTTAAATATGGAAGTTTATTACAAATTTTTTTGATTTTAAGAGTGATTACCAATAATTTTTATGATTCAAAGAGACACAAACCATGTAAAAAGAGTTTATGATTATCTTTATGAATAAAACTTTGTTATGATATAATAATAGAAGTATTTTAAAATTGTAATATCAACCAATTTTCACCATGGTTTGGCCTCTTATATGTGTCAAAAAACAATGTAAAAATACAAATGATCACTAACTATTTTATATTTTTTAAAAATTTAATGTGTGTGATTCAAATTTTAAGAGATATTTAAATTAACTTAACTAGAGACAAGGAATTATATATATATTGGGTTGTTTAAAAGAAACATTTAATTGGAAAGGGACCAATAGTTCAGTCCCTCTTAGCCACTTAATGTTATTCACTCATGTCTTTCCATGAAAAATAATTTTCATGAAGAATATTTAATATATATCAAATTAGGTATATCATATTCAATGAGTAGTATGTTATTCACATACAATATTAAAAATATAATAGTTCTCTCACTAACCCAATTATATATAAAAGATTCAAATATAATTTTGATGAATATAAATACATTAATTTCAATATATAAATGAATATTCTAACACTAAGAAGATTTTACTTACTCACAAATGGATCTTTTCCATTTTTATACTTTAATAGTTTCATTTTTATCATCAAAACATCATATTGTTTCATATAGACATACATAATTATATTTTCACTAATGAATGTCGTTTTTAAAACCATATTACAATTTTAAAAATCATAATTACAAACTATGGAAATAAATATATTAATAGATTTTATCAAATCTATTGGTGAGATGGTTTCGTCATTGGAAATACCATGAATATTTTTAGAGAATTTCACTATCGATCATTCCTTACAAGTAGACAATATATAATTCATGATATATTTATTTTAAAACAAATTTATATACACAATGTTAATTATCCATTCATGTTTTTAAATAAACTACCAACGTGATAATTAAATATACAAACCATTTCATATTTCATGGAATCTAACCATTTTTTCTTTTAAAAAACTCAATTTATTCTTCATAGTTTGTAAATTCATATTGTATAAATGTAAACTATTTATAATTTTACAAAATAAATTTATAAGTATTAGGACACAAGAATATTATAAAATTCATATGAGGTTCTTGTGATACATGATTTGATTCAGTTTTCAAAACTTATTATGAAACCTACTAACTTTCCTTCTCAATAAATGTTCTTTTTTATTGGAAATGAACTCAAAAAATCATAATTTTACTCTTATTAAATGCACCTAAAATATACTTATTTCTTAAAAATATTATATTACAAACCAATAACACTTTTTTATTCTTAGTATGATAAAAAATTGATTTTAATTTTCTTAGGATACCAAAAAATAATCATATATCGAATTTAGGGACATTTTAATCTAAAAAATTACACTTCACAAAATATTAAGAACCCGAAATATTAAGGACTGAAAAATAGAGACATTTAATTATACATATATCAAATGGTGGTTTTATAATTGTCTTATACAGATTGTAATTAAGTATTATTATAGATAATTACTGAAAATAATATATAAAAATATTGGATGATTACATTGACTGATCATCAATTGAACCTTGTCTATTAAATTATTATTTATCCTTTCAAATACACCCCTATAATGGGGTTTAAATTGAAGATTTAGTTTAAAAAATAATATAATCTCTTATATTAATAATATATTTTTGTATTAAAAAATCCAAAACTAGATATGATCGATGTATCTTACTATTACACTACTATTTATTTTCCACTTCATTTTTTGAGCACTGTAACATTTTAAATGGTTCAAACATGTTTTTAATATGAAATACATAACCATACCAACTGCATTAAATATAAAATATTGTTCATTAATGTAAACTATTTCTAGATTCTCTGATTTTATTCCTACATACAACATTATTTATCAAGTATAACAACCAATGGGATATATAAAATATTTTACTATTTCAACCGAGAATTCTTGTATTGGATTTATTGAAAATTAGTGTGAGACTTGTTTACAATGAATGAACATGGAAAATGAATAAACGTACTTAGATATTCCCAGAAAAAAATGTAAATGGATAACATAAATGGTAACCAGACATACAGATGGTTTCATGTAATTTATAAATATGGAACTACAGTATAAGGATGAACGTGATAGATATTGTTTAAAAGTATAGAATCCACTAGTGTGGATAAATATAGGTAGATAAAATTATATATACACCATTATATCTCTACATATCATGGTTAATAATAAGGGTTAAAATGCATTGATTTATTTTGTGAACCATAATGTAAATTTTGGTGAAGAAAGAGAGTATTACGCTATAACGGTATATATTTTTCTATATTGGATGTCATGGAAGAATAATGTAATGATACATAAGTCTACATAGATAGAGGCCACACCATAAAATACTATCCCAAATTTTAAAGGTGGTTATAGATGAATAAATAAATGTGGAACTCAAAGAGTATGGCACCTTGAAAGAGGAATTTACACTGAAACCGATCATATATAAGATTAAAATTAAGGAGTTGGAGGATTAATTACACAATAGAGATGGGTGTTATGTTTAAATAAGTTATTGTTTAGAATAAATTAGGTATGTGTAAGTATAAATGTTAAATAAATACATCATAATAAGAGTAACCACACATATTAGATATTTATAAATGAAAAAAGATGAAATGGTCAGTGTTTAGATAACCAAGGTATTAATTCATAAAATAAGTTATTACAATAAAACTATTAATGTATAATATTATATTTATATTATAAATGAGTAATTTATTTAGAATCCTTCTTCAATATTATACATCATTTAAAAACTAGTACAATTTAAGAGTATTTCAATGGAAGATTAAATATTAATAGATTATGACAATACTAAATATTTAGAATTATTAATAAGTGGTCATTGATTTTTGGAGTTTCCATTGAATAATAATGTTAATATAATCATTCCACAATAGATAAACTAATTCATAAAAAATATAAACATGAATAATAAAAATGAATTACCATAACACAATATAGTGAATTCTTCTTATGAGGTGTATTTTTGGAAAAAAGTATTATTTCTCAATCATTTGAGCATAAATATATATGTAATAAAATTAATATAATTACACTATCACCAGTGTGGGATTTGAACTTACATATATGATCATGGAGTTATCAACTTAATGTTTTAAATGAGTGTTTACTAGATGTTTTCTAATCTAGTTATTAACAAAGGATCACACTACAATAGTGGTTTCCACACCATTGAATGTTGAGAATATAATAAAATAACATCATAGAAAGGGAAAACATTTGGTGAAGTGTTAGTTTATATAATATCTATATGATTTAGTATGAATTTAAAATTAGGAATGATTTGATTGATATTAATGTGTTCCAATAGAACTATAATAAAAGTACCTCATAGTGGTGGATTAAACCATCACTATATGATTACGTGACGATTTTATAAAAGAATTGCTAAATTTGGTGTTGGTATCCATAATGAGGTGGTTTCTTCAGTTTAGCGATAGTTTTTGGTAAGTTTCATAGTAAGCATATTTAGAGGCAGTATAAACTACCACTAATTTCTTTTTCATTTTTTTACATTAAAACCTCCTCTAAACCACCATAACCACCACCAAAAAAATAATGAACATTTATTAACAGTGGCATTAACCGATGCCAATAAGATAATATCAAACTATAGTGGCGGTTTAAACCACCAAAGAATATTTCCCATTTTGTTTGTGGTGATTTAAACCACCACTAAATATAGATTTACAAGTAAAAATACAAGATATTCTCCATCCCCAATACTAGTACCCTAAAAACCATGTGAAGAGAATATATAACATAATAATATAAACCGTATAATGATGTTTAGTATTCAACAATGTAACATGTTTCATAAAAAACCATGTAAATAGAACATATAAAAGAATAATATAAACTATAGAATCTCAACTATCTAACAATATTTCATAGATATAAATCTAAGACTAAAAACTCTATAGAACCATCATCTTAGATATAAGACATAAAAATACATACCATGCACTAATAATATGTTTCCCTAATCCATATTAATAATTATGATTTATCCCAGTGCTTAAGATATCTTTGTAAAAAATAATTTTGTTTGACAACACTATATATTAGTTTCAGTTTTTTACTTTATGTTTAATACATATGAAGTGCTTAAACAGTACTTGGCAAGATCATTATGCATGCGTCTAAGAGAAAACCAAAACTATAGAACTTTTAATAGGATATTGTTTTTTTGATTCAAGTGGATGATTAGTATACGCATGTTGTCTGGGTTTTGGAACCACATTCAGTAGTTGATGAAGCATGTACCATGGAATATTTTTTATTTCATTAAAATGCTTCCCTGGAAATTCCACGGGTGGGGAGAATGATAGTATTATGGAAAATATGCCATTTCATGTAGAGAGAAACAACTGTAATAGACTAGTTGGAAATTTTCATAATGACTTCATGAAGCCGATGAGTTGGTATATTCAATATTTCATATCTCAAACATGATGATGACTTTTGAAACATAGATTTGAGTTTAAACAAATTCAGGATGATAGACTCATTCTCGAAATAAATAAGTGATCCATGAGTTTTACTGGTCGGTAGTGTGTCTATGAATTCATGGAAACATGATGGAAATATGGTTGGTTGATTACCAAACCATTGATGAATGATAAGATTCATTGTTGTAATTTTTTGGTTATGCATGAAATAACATGGTATCATTGGGATCTAAGGCTGTGTGATCAATACCTTAACTAAAACACCAACCACTAAGATGATAATATCATGAACAAGTAAGTCCAATGTTGATTTATTGATGCCTATGTTTCAAAAAATTTAAGGGGATATGAGCCTTACATCTATGCATCATGTTAAATATGATGTGAACTTGTTGGGGGTGTAACCCTTTAATGATATACCGTAGAAGTACAATAAGGGTTTTTGGGTGCACTAAGGTGGTTGACCCATTGTTGGACCTTGTCACACATCATCAAGAAACTTGGAATCAAGGGTGGGTTAATGTAAAGTATAAAATGTTTTGATAGAGTGTGTATGATAAGATCTAAACAGGCATATCAATATAATTTTTCTAAAATGTCAGGAAGTCTTTATTTGTGGAACAGGAATGGGTAATGTTTATAAAATGTTGTGCACTCTAATTCTAGATTCATTCATTCCCAATATATTGACACCATCCTAAGTATTTTGAGAGATCATCTATATACTGATATAAATAATTAAAACAAATGCCCTTTTGATTGGATGGAAGGAATCCATGGGAGGTTTACACAAGGATTTATTTATAAAAATATTTAAGATATATATTACAAATTTTAAATATTAGAGGGTAACACTCATGTGAGTGTTGGATTGGTCATTTGATGGTTGTTTTAGTTTTTGTTTTCTTTGATAATTGGAACTAGGTACTATTGTTTTCCATGATGAATGATAGGTACTGGTTCAAATACATACTTTGTAAAAGCTATTGTCTAGGTATTAGGCTTGGGATACCTTTTGATTATCGATGTGTGTTGGATCAGTAATGCACTAGAATATTTTTTTTTGAATGGTGACATAAACAAGTAATAATTGGTAATATAAATAGACATCACTAGAAGATGGTTACAAGTAGTGGTGAGAATGCTCAAAGTGATATTGGGGCACCTTGGATAAAAGGTGTATGAATATGTCTTCAGATATGTTGACTATAAATATAAGGACCCGGACTTATAACATTACATAATAATGAATCAAATGAATAATTCAGATTGAGGATCTTTTCTGGTTTAGTGTTTTAGAGAATTAGGACATAACTATTACATCTCAAAAGATTACAAAGTAGACACTCCTACTCAGTTTCCATTTTTTTCACAAAATTAAAACTGTTAAAAAGAAACATGTATAGTTCCATGTTTTAGATAGCATGAAATTCCTTGACCCCATAATTGACCCAATTCATCTTTAAGTCCTGTGGAAAACATTTCAAAAAAAAGGGATGAGCATAAAAAGCTCAGTAAGGGATATAGAAATATAGAATGAAAACATTAGTCTATGTATATATAAGAATCAATGAAATCATACTTTACTCATAAAAAAATAAGCACTTACTCATACCTCATGAAATCATAAGATTTATGAATAACTGAAAGATATCATAACACATAAAGGTAACTTGAGGCATTCATAACATTCTTATGTAGGGAGCAACACTCATGGTTACGTTTGGAATACCCATCACAGTATATTCCCTAAATCTCTTCAAAGAAACCTTAGCGTTTAACTCATTCACGTTACCCAATGCATTGGAGAGCTATATCGGCCTCACCCACCATTAGTATATCACGGAACCACCCGTCTTCATAAACAATGACCAAGAACCATAACATAATCGTATCACATAAAACATGAAAAATTGAAACATAACATTTCTATATTTCAATCACAAGATATCAATACAACAAATTGATACAATCAAAACATTATCAAAACCATTTTAAATACCAAAATAAAATAAAAGTAAATCATGGTATTTATTTTTCATTTTAAAAAAATTTATGGCCTGTAGAGGAAGCCGGAACTCAAAGAATGGTCACGATGCTGGAGAAGTCATTATCAATGCATACGTAAGACAAAAACATTCCCTTTTTTCATTTAGTAAAACACTTCATATAAAAATATTCCTTTTGAATAAAACTAAAAGTCAAAGGGGTTTATACATTATATAAAATAAAGTCGTGTATAAAACAAAGTATGCCTCAATGAATGGATATTGAGACGAACTCCCTTAGAAAGATGGTATCCATAGATTAAAGATAAATCAATTACATAATTATGTGTTAAAAATATAAATGAACCCAATATAAGTGGATATTATGTGTAAAACAATCATAGGATATCCACACGTATTCATAGAATGACATAATCAATAAGTAGAAGTTTAACCAAATGAATCGAAATTGGGTTAAGAAGTTCCCTTGCTAAAATTTGATAGCCTAATGGTGCCACGTCAAATTTTAGAAAAAGAGTTGATGAGAGAGATAAAGGGAATCTCATTAATTGGACATAAAATTTACAGCAATAAGGATATATAAGAACATATCTCAACATAAGAAGATGTAAATTAAAAGTCAAAACAAAAAGAAGTCTTTTAAAAATAGGAGGGTGAAAGGTTCCCTTACCGACTTGGGTAACTTTCGAAACATACACCCCATGAAATAAGGACTATATAGAATTGATGTAAATACACATAAAATAAATTATATTACAGAAATAGTATAATAATGTTCAGTACGTACACCAATCAATGGAAATTGTGGCAAATGTAGCATAAATCTCATGGGAATAAAAGTGAGATGAAAAATCCCTTACGAAAACCTGGCAGCCTAACAATGCCACTTAAAACTTCCAAAAATGGATTTATGAGATCAAATAGGGTCTCTCATAATATGAACATAAAAACTATAGTATGAGGAATATAAAATAACATCTCCAAACATAAGAAATATGAGCTTAAAAGAAATGACATAAAAGGGAGTACTTAAAAAGAAAGAGAGAGGTTGGATCCCTTACCTCAAGTCCAACTTGTCTTGTTTATTTCATTATATTCCTAAATAATAATCTTTGGTAAATTTATAATTTATTAAGTAACTCATTTAAATTTTATTATTCATTTCATATCACATTTTATAATTTTATAATAATTAGTTAATTATGTGAGTTCATATGAGATGTTTATGTCGATGTTCAGTACATGAGTCAAAAATGAAATTGTTTGAAAAGAATTATCCATGTAGTTATAAGTAAATCATATCCAGAATATTATTAATGATTTAAATTTCATATATATCAAGTATATATTAATTCTATACTATTCCATAACATTTGGAGTTAAAAATGAAATGCACCGTCCAGGGAGACGGTAGGCCGTACGTACGCATTGGCCCTACATTCATTTATTTGTCATATTAATGGAATTAAAACAAAATGAGTGAGAGATATATTATAATTCCAGAATGATATTCATCATTTATATGTAATATATATCATCTATATCCATTTTATATATGTACTTATAATAGTAAATAACATTTGGAGATAGGAAATGAAATGTACTGTTCATGGAGACGGTAAGCTGTACGTACGCATGAACGATACTTTCATTTATATTTCATAATTTAATAGAATAAAAACAATATGATACATATGTATATTATAATTACAGTATAATATCATATATAATATCATTAAATCCATCCTTTATACATCCCACATATGGCATTAATGTTTCAAATCACTTTGAGGGGGCGGTAGTCCACACTTTCTAAAATGAAATTATCGCATTTACCCATTATGGAAACCATAAAAGTATGGAATAAAATAAAAATAAATAAGCATAAGGAAAACATAAAAATAATATATATCATATATAAATACATTGACATCTTAATGTCCACCATGAGAGGTGTTAAAAGAAGATTGAACAATCATCATCTCATGAGGTGATAATTCGTCACCCTCAGAAACAGTATGTTATTAACCGTTAGATGGAGGTGTGTGTATGTGTAGCTCGAATATTTTTCATAAAAACATCCTAGTATATTTAAGATACTGGTTTGGTTACAAAATAAAGGAATAAGAAGAGTTTTTGGGGCTGGAGCAGCAAAATAAAACAAAAGAACATAAGAAAAGACATTACCTTTAAATCGGGTAACTCCCTTTGGTTTGAACCAAAAGATTTTCTTGAAGAGATTTCTGCCTAAGGTAAGGCTTCTAGGATGAAGATAGGGATGTGGGGAGTTAAAATGATTAGTGTTTGGTCGATAAAATGGTTTGATAGGTGTGTGTATAGTGGTAGAGGTGGGGGCCTTTTATAAGAGGGAGGATGGGCACTCTTGGAAAGCCTTGAAAAGTTACTTTATTATAAAATGATTTTCAGATATTAAAGGTCCCAAAATTATATATTTTGAGTATAAGGTTATAAGGGTTTGAAATAAAACCATCAAATATGTTTATAACAAGTTTAAGTCTTATATTTTACCGTATCTTTTAATTTTATTTAATTCGTTAATTAATGAGGTAATCACTGCATCATCACTGTGTCATAAATAAATTTATTTATTTAATGTCTAAAAATTATAAACAAATTACCATCACATATTAAATATTTTTATCTTTTAAATTACTATTTTTAGTCTAATATATCATTTTATTAGACAAAATTACATTATTTTTACCTAGGTGTTACATACTTTGGTTACATTTTCCCTTCTTTAAAAAATGATAAAAGGTCACTATCTCACTAATGTGATTACATGGGGTCCAAAGGTTGGAACAAGGCATCCCATGGTCGGCCATGACACCACCAATAGAATTATGTCACATTTTTGGGTCATCTTATATTTCTTTGATATTATTTTATTACCCTTAACTACCCGATTATTAATTAAACACGATAATTAAAGACAATTACCGTCGTTACTAGTCATAATGTCAAAAAACAAAAGAGTATTAATTACATAATTCGGACCTTTTAATTCCAAATATGGAATCCATATTATCAAATTACAAACATAGAAATTGATGTAATTAATTTAAAATAATTCCCGTTGTCAAAACCAAAGACGAGTTTTTAAGAAGTAAAATCTATCAAAAGATTGATTCATTTTTATATCCAATTTAAAAGAGAAATTAATTAAAATGACCATAATTGTATTAAATTATGAAAAAATAATTAAATTACACATTAAAACCAATTAAAATTACAATTTAACTATACAAATAAATTGGATGAAAAGGCAGTTTTGAATTAAAATGCTGTATTTTTCAGTATTTATTGAAAATGAACATTTGCCAGAAAAATACCAAAAATTTACCGTAAGCTCTATTTTATATTCCAAATTAAAAAATGATATCAATTTTACCAAATTAAAAAAATAGAAGTTTCATTAATTAATTTTATAATCAATTCCCGCAGTCAAAACTAATAGTGTGTTTTTAAGAAACAATATCTATAAAAAGATTGACACTTGTTTATGTTCAATTTCAAAGTGAAATTAATTCAAATGACCATAAATGGATTAAATGGTAAAAATATATTTTAATTACACTTTAAAAACAATTAAAAAGATAATCTTACCATATAAAGAAATTATACTAAAAGGAGGTTTTGAATTAAAATACTGCATTTTCACTATTCATTAAAAAATGAACTTTATCGGAAAAATTTACAAAAAGTAAATTTTGATGTATTGATTCTAAAGAGGGATTTTATTTTTTCAAATATACCATATAAAATTGTCAAAAAGTTGATTTAAAAACGGTTCACCATCAAAAGGCAGTTAATCATCCTTTTAAAGAATATCAGAATATTTACGATTAAAATTGGATTCATTCGCATTTTAAGCCTCTAACATTTATTGGATAAAAGTAAAAATATTTGACAAATATATATAATCATTTTTTAGTTAGTTATGTTCATTCTTTCCATTACAATGGCTTGGCGTTAACTACAATTTAAAATAATATTATTACATTATTAGTGTGCAACGTAAGATTTCAAAGAAAATCGTTGTTGCGTTTTGGGTAGGCCATCGAACATAGAATCCCAAGTAATATTGATATTTTATTCCCAAATATTAATAAATATGAAAATTTAATATTCTTTATTTACTTGGGATGTTACATCCTTCCCCCCTTTTGGGAATTGCGTCCTTGTAATTTTAAAATTGGGCTCAGAAACTTCATTGAAAGTCCCACATCGGAAAAAGAGTCATTAAAACTGTTACTTTAAAATAAAGAAAGAGAAGTAAAAATGTCACCCAAGTTAACCATACAAGGATTCTATGTAATAAAACATTGACATGGAAGAGAAAACAAAGGGTATTGTTCTGATAGAGAGTGATATAAAACATGATTATGAGAAAGTTAACCCCAAGAAAATTACAAACTTGTAATGGGTTAAACAGTATTTGATTCCCCATTAGGAAAATTTAATAGACATCATTTTAGTTTTAAGTTACCCTTCATTGAGGGATTTATTTATGAGCTAAACTAAATCACAAGGAAACATACTTACTTATTGTGTAGACTTTCATCTCTTATTAGATTTCATACCTAAACTCATTTTTTCCACCAAAAGATGAGTACTTTGGATGACTTGTTCATATTAAGAGCACTATAATCAACTTCTAGAGAATTACCTAATCCAAAAAAAAGATCTATATATTTCCCATGTCATTATACTAAAACTAAAATAAAAAATTGTTAGTATGAGATCAGATAATACCCAAAAAGGATAATCCTTTATAAAAAGAAAATATATTCTTAATCTCCAAAATTAGTCCAACAAAACCCAAAGTTCAACGAATACCATTCGATAAACAATTCGTCCATAAAATTATTCAAATTAAACCAAACTAAGACTGAAACCCAAATCTTTGAAAAATTTAATCACATAGTCTTCCAATGTAAATATTAACATTTATCTCCAAATAAATTCAGTTGCTCTTAAAGTCTCATATTGAAAAGTAATTAACCTAATCATATATCCTCCATGATAGGTGAATAATTTCCTAGATAACCCAAAATCAACTTATTCTTGATTCATAAAATTATATAACTAAAAAGAATTTGTTATACTATCCTGGGACATCACATAGTCCAGTGGTATGCAATAAATACCAGTCAAACTTTGGTTGATGGGTTTGATTCCCACAGCTTTGTCCGACGTGATGGGTTGCCACACGGTCTGCGTGTTGTACTTTTTCCAAAAATATATAATTCTTAAAACATTCCCCAAAAAAGAGATAAAATCATAAAAAATAACCATAATATAAATTAACCTCATGTTTATCTCATGCCTTTCATTTTCCATCATAACATATAGTAACCCATAATTACCTCAAAAGGAAAGATCATATAAACCATAATGGTTACCTTTATAATTATTACCTGAACTTCCACATCGAGTTGGTTATCTCGTAAACGATGCATTAGAGAACTCACCAAGGTTCAAGTGGTTAATAATGTCTCCTGATATTTGGTTGAGAAAAACCACAAGAGTTCTCATTGCAGATCCCATATCATTCAGTTTTTCTTTTAGAAAACCATCACAGTTTTCTTCACATCCACTGTTACTTTGGTGCCTGATAGATCCATCAATTTACTAAAAAAAGGTTAGTGTGAGTATATCATAAGAATCATCATATAATACTAAGATATAATTATTCATGTTATCTTAAACTCATTCACTTTATCTAAAACTATGACCCTTTCTGAAATCTTAACCATTATGGTAATGTCACTTATTCTTAAAGAATACCCTAACCTCTGAAGTTATCTAAACCAACCTTTGATACCAACTATAAGGACCTGGCCTTATAACATTACATAATAATGAATTAAATGAATAATTCACACTGAGGATCTTTTCAGGATTAGAGATTTAGAGAATTAGGACATAACTATTACATCTCAATAGATTAAAATGTAGACACTCATACTCAGTTTCCATTTTGTTCACATAATAAAAACTCTTAAAAAGAAACATGTATAGATCCGTGTTTTAGGTAGAATGTCTTTCCTTGATCACATCCCTGACCCAATTCATCTTTAATTACCGTGGAAAACATTTCAAAAACTTGGGATGAGCATAAAAATATCAGTATGGGATATAGAAATATGGAATGAAAACATTAGTCCATGCATACCTAAAAATAACTGAAATCATAATTTACTCATAAAACTTAAGCAACTAATCATACCTCATGAAATCATATGATTTATGAATAACTTATAGAAATCATAATACAAAAAGGTAACTTGATGCATTCATAACATTCTTATGTAGGGAGGAACCCTCATGGTTACGTTTGGAATACCCATCACAGTATATTCCCAAAATCTCTTCGGAGAAACCTTAGCGTTTAACTCCTTCGCGTTACCCAAAGCATTAGAGAGCTATATCAAGCTCACCCGCCATTAGTTTATCATGTAACCACCCATCCTCATAATCAATTCCCAAGAATCATAACATAATCTTATCAAATAAAACATGCATAAAGGAAACATAACATTTCTATATTTCAATCACAAGATATCAATACAACACATTGATACAATCAAAACATTATCAAAACCATTTTAAATACCAAAATAAAAGAAAAGTAAATAATGGTATTTATTTTTCATTTTATAAAAAGTTATGGATTTTAGAGGAAGCCAAAACTCAAATAATGGTCATGGCGGTGGAGAATTCATTGTCGCTGCATACGTAAGACAAAACATTCCCTTTTTTCATTTAGTAAAACAGTTTATATAAAAATATTACTTTTGAATAAAAGTAAAAGTCAAAGGGGTTTATACACCGTATAAAATAAAATTGTGTATAGATAAAAATATGCCTCAATGAAAGGATATTGAGTCAAAGTCCCTTAAAAAGACGGTATCCTTAGATTAAGGATAAATAAATTACATAATTATGTGTGAAAAATATAAATACACCCAATATAAGTGGATATTTAGTGTAAAACAATCATAGGCCATCCACACATATTCATAGAATGACATAATCAAGAAGTAGAAGTTTAACCCAATGAATAGAAATTGGGTTTGGAAGTTCCCTTGCAAAAATTCGATAGACTAACGGCGTTTCATCAAATTTTAGAAAAAGAGTTGATGAGAGAGATAAAGGGTATCTCATCACTTGGACATAAAATTTACAGAAATAAGGATATATAAGAAAATATCCCAACAAAAGAAGATGTAAATTAAAATATAAAACAAAAATAAGTCTTTTAAAAATAGGAGGGTGAAAGGTTCCCTTACCGACTTGGGTAACTTTCGAAACGTACACCCCATGAAAGGACTATACAAAATTGATGTAAATACCCATAAATGAAATTATATTACATAGAGAGTATAATAATGGTCAGTACATACACCACTCAAAGGAAATTGTGGAAAATGTATCATAAATCTCATGGGAATAAAAGTGAGATGAAAAATCCATTACGAAAACTGGATAGCCTAACAACGCCGCCTAAAACTTCCAAAAATGGATTTATGAGATCAAATAGGGTCTTCCGTAATATGAATATAAAAAGTATAGTATGATGAATATAAAATAACAACCCCAAACAAAAGAAATATGATCTTAAAATAAATGACATAAAAGAGAGTACTAAAAAAGAAAGAGAGAGGTAGGATCCCTTACCTCAAGTCCGACTTGTCTTGTACGTTTCTTTATATTCTTGAATAATAAACTTCGGTCAATTTATTATTTATTAAGTAACTCCTTTAAATTTTATTATTCAATTAATATCAAATATTATAATATTATAATAATTAGTTAATTATGTGAGTTCATATGAGACTTTTTTGTCAATGTTCGGTACATGAGTCAAAAATGAACATGTTTGAAAAGAATTGTCCATGTAGTTACAAGTATATCATCTCCATTATAGTATTAATGATTTAAATATCATATATATCTAGTATATATTTATTTTATACTATTCCATAAAATTTATATATAAAAATGAAATTCATCGTTCATGGAGACGGTAGGTCGTACATACGCATGGACACTACTTTCATTTATTTGTCATATTAATGGAATTAAAAATAAATGACATATATATATATATATTATAATTATAGAATTATATTCATAATTTATATGTAATATATATCATTTATATCCATTTTATATATGTACTTATAATATTACATTACATTTGGAGATAAGAAATGAAATGCACCGTTCATGGAGACGGTAAGCCGTACGTACGCATGGAGGCTACTTTTATTTCTATTTCATATTTTAATGGAATGAAAACAATATGATAAATAGGTATATTATAATTAAAGTATAATATCATATATAATATCATTAAATACATCCTTTATACATCCCACATATGGCATTAACGATTCCAATAACTTTGAGGGGGCGGTAGTCCACACTTCCTAAAGTGAAATTTTCGCATTTACCCATTATGGAAACCATAAAGGTATGGAATAAAATAAAAATACATAAGAATAAAGAAAACATAAACATAATATATATCATATATAAATAAAGTGACATCTTAATGGCCACCATGAGAGCTGTTAAAAAAAGATTGAACAATCATCGTCTCGTGAGGCAATGTTTCGCCACCCATAAAAATAGTATGTTCTTAACCATTAGATGGAGGTATGTGTATGTGTAGCTCGAATATTTCTCATGAAAACATCGTATAATATTTAATATAATTGTTCTGTTACAAAATAAAGGAATATAAATAGTTTTTGGGGTTAGAGAAGAAAAATAAAACAAAATAACATAAGGGAAGAAAATTCCTTTAAATCGGGTAACTCCCTTTGGTTTGAACCAAAAAGGTTTATTGAAGAGATTTATTCCTAAGGTAAGGCATCTAATTTTAAGAGAGGGATGTGGAGAAATAAAATGATCATATTTTGGTCGAGACAAAGGCTTGGGAGGTGTGTGTAAGGGGGTAGAGGTGGGGGCCTTTTATAAGAGGGAGGAGGGGCACTCTTGGAAAGACTTGAAAAGTTACTTTATTGTAAAATGATTTTTGGATATTAAAGGTCCCAATTATAAATTTAGAGGATAAGGTGATAAGGGTTCTAAATACACCCATCCAATAGGTTTAGAACAAGTTTAAGCCTTAGATTTTACCTTATCGTTTCATTTTATTTAAATCGATCATTAATGAGGTAATCACTACATCATCACAGAGTCATAAATAATTTTTTTTTATTTAATGTCTAAAAATTATAAACAAATTACCATCATGTAGGAAATATTTTTATATTTCCACTTACTATTTATAGTCTAATAGATCATTTTTGTAGACAAAATTAAAATTGTTTTACTTAGGTGTTACATACTTTGGTTACATTTTCCCTTCTTTAAAAAAATGATAAAAGGTCACTATCTCACTAAATTGATTACATGGGGTACCAAGGTTGGCACAAGGCATCCCATGGTTGTAAATGACACCAGAAATATAATTAGGACACATGTTAGTGTCATATAATATTTTTATGATATTATTTTATTACCCTTAACTACCCGATTACTAATTAAACGCGATAATTGAAGATAATTACCGTCATTACTATTCATAATGTACAAAAAAGAGTCTTAATTGCATAATTTTGAAATTATGATTCCAAATTTGGAATCCATTTTATAAAATTCCAATCACAAAAATTGCAGTAATTAAATTAACATAATACTCGTTGTCAAAACCAAAGACGGGTTTTTAAGAAGTAAAATCTATCAAAAGATTTATTGGTTTTTATATCCAATTTAAAAGTGAAATTACATAAAATTACTATAATTGTATTAAATTATAATAACATAATTAAATTAAATATTAAATCCAATTAAAAAGACAATATAACTATATAAATAAATTGGATGAAAAAAGCATTTTTGAATTAAAATGCTGTATTTTTCACTATTCATGGAAAATGAACATTTGACAGAAAAATACCAAACAATTTACACTAATATATATTTGATATTACAAATTCAAAAATGATATCAATTTTACCAAATTTCAAACATATAAGTTGCATTAATTAATTTTATAATCAATTCTCGTTGTCAAAACTAATAGTGTGTTTTTAAGAAACAATATCTTTAAAAAGATTGACACCTGTTTATGTCCAACTTCAAAGTGAAATTAATTAAAATGACCACCAATAGATTAAATGGTAAAAATATATTTTAGATACATTTTAAAACTAATTAAAAATAAAATCTGACCATATAAATAAATTAGACTAAAAGTGGTTTTGAATTAAAAAACATCATTTTATCTATTCATTACAAAAATGAACTTTATCGGAATATAAACAAAAAATTACACAAAGTAAATTTTGATGTCGTGATTCTAAAGAAGGATTTTGTTTTTCAAATATAACATATAAAATTGTCAAAAAGTGGATTTAAAAAGGGTTCTCCACCAAAAGGCGGTTAATCGACCTTTTAAAGAATATTAGAATATTTACGCTTACAATTGGATTTATTCGCATTTTAAGCCTCTACCATTTCTTGGATAAAAGTAAAAATATTTGACAAAAATATATAATCATATTTTAGTTAGTTCTGTTCATTCAAGCCATTACAATGGATAGGTGTTAACTACCATTTAAAATAATATTATTACATTATTAGTGTGCAACGTAAGATTTCAAAGAAACTCATTTTTGCGTGTTTGGTACGCCATCGAACATAGCATCCCCTTTAAAGTAATATTGATATTTTATTCACAAATATTAATAAATATGAAAGTTTCATATTTTTTATTTACCTGGGATGTTACAATTAATGTTGAGTATTCTTGAAAAATACTCAACCAAAAGTAGTTCAATATGAGTTATTTCTAAGAGTAGTATGTGGTCTGTGAGGAACCACTTCAGGCACATGTTGGTTTGAGAGAGGTTTATTTTAATGGTTTTTGAGATATTTTAAAAGAAAATATAATTTGAACAATGTGAGCTTGTTCAATTGGATTTCAACCATTTAAAAAAAATTGAGGACCGAGGCTAATATCCTCTTAAGTAATATATTAAATGTGTTGGGTGTACCATTTGGACATTGAGGTCTTTCATCAATTGGAAACTATGATAGTGGGAGTACTGCAACTCAAAAATGACCATTAAAAATTAAAATTTCTTGTGTATATATCTATAATATAGTTGATTATTAGATGATTACATGATCATATATCTTATAAATAGGCTCACTAAATATTTTCATGTACATAGTTTTGTAGCTCCCAATTTGGATCTCCATCATCCTCTTAGTATTATTCTCTCATATTATGATGACACATGGCCAAAATAGGCTTTCCTACCATCTAGGGAACACACCTCAAATGATCTCTTGTGAGAATTGATCATTACCATGTATTTAATGTGGTCAATAGTCGACCCAAATTTTATGGGACCCATCCTTGATTGAAATGGTTGTGGGGATTGTGTCTCCAACATGAATAAAATGAATCAAATGAACAAAAAAATTGTTATTTTAAAATACTAATACACACATCCTGACAAAAATCAAGTGAAACTGTTAAATATCTCTATCTTCCATATGGAACATAGGTTACTTCATACACCACAAACATCATACTTCACCTATTCTATACTCACTAACATACTAAATCATCAAGCCATATCAAATTCCAATGCCTTTATCAATCATGGGGAATCAGTAAAATCATAGGCCATGAAAATATTATGTGACTACTCTGTGCCACACATGATACATGACACATGATACATGAAACAGACCTCTACTTCCATATTTCTCCAACATATCCACAAGACTACTAATCATTATTTGATGGTGAATAGTTTTTGTCACTCTCTCCACCTCTATATCTACTTCCCACTACAGGAACCTGTAAGACAATTATATTGAAAATTAAATAATGTTATATATTTATATTTAAAAATAAAATCAATAAATGTTTTCAAACTAAATTATTTTTATGTTTGGTGATTTTCCTGATCACCACCCTTCATCAATGCAATATCACCAGGGACAGATCTGTTCATCTTCCGATTTAAATCAACCAATGCTTTTTGTAGAGTGGATATCTGACCCCCCTGTTACTGAATTTTATTTTTCATAGAAAAATAATCTCTCTAGGAATCTAAAATAGAACCAGAAGTAGATTCAACTTCAATCCCCAGTGTCCTACTAAAGACCTCAGATTATAAGGGTCCCAAACCCATCCTGTGCACTCAACTTGGTTGTTTCTTCCCAAGAACTTTACCAAATAGGTTATTCTAGGAGACTGAGTAGTACTTTTTTGGATTGGCATCCCATAGTTCTTTAATTTTTACCAATAAATCAAATATCATTCATATTATAATCAGTATATATTAACATAGTGACAAATGATAATAATTAGTTATAATGAAAAATGAATTCATACCCCAAGTTCTTTGGCACGATCATTAACAAAACTCCAATTATATTTTTTTTATGAACATCCAAGCACACTTCTGTTCGGGATTCCTGGTTCCCTAAACTCTATGACTGCATTAAACAAAGACAAATCAATAATTTAATATATTAAACAAATAAAATTGTATTACAAAAATTTAAACTAATGAAAATATTACGAGAGTTGATCAAATTCTAGAAAAACTCTTTGACCCCGTAGTGTGTGGAATGATTTTCGTAGCCCGAATCGATACATTCTTACATGAAAGATCCTAAGATATATAAAATGTAATATAATAGTAATGTATGAAATGTCATATCATTTTCATATACATGTATAAATGTAAAATTATATTAATATAATAATATATATTTAAATACTATGTGCTTCATATCATGGGATCTATCAATAAAAACATTCCATTTCTCTCTAGGTACCCCATTATGTACCATGTCATACATCTATTAGGTACTCAATGAAGTATCATTGACATCTCCCCATAATCTCCATTTAAAGCCTTTTCATTTTTCCCATGATTTTTCAATGTCTACTTTCGTGCTAGCACATCAGCAACTTTAAAGTGAAAAAAAATCTATATAGATAAATTCATTTTAAGAATATTAGAATTTAATAAAACCCTGACATTCAATTTACACAATAATGTATTAAAATTACCTTTATCTGTGAATCAAAAACTTCATTCTTCCAAGATGAAGGCATATACCTCCAATCAGCATACCTAATCATAAGGGAACCTGGATCCATGACCAGATGACCTAGAATCTAGCCAAGTAATCACGTGTCATCATCCATAATAACCCCATAAGAATAAAACGAGACAACTATCTTTAGTCCAGTTACATTCCATACATATGAACTTTTCATATTTTTCTCCACATTTTCATTGTTTCCATCATTTAGGAAAAAAAATTATAATAGAAAAAGTGCAATAAATTTATTCATATTAAAATTTATACCAATAATAATAACCCTCCAGTATCCCCGTGAAGAACTAGGTGTGTCACCCTTCTCCTTCAATGTTGAGGCTGCGGAATGAGAAGGCGTCAATTGAGCTATTTATGGGATACTCATGGAGGGTGTGAGGGATCATTCAATGGGCAAAGAGATGGTGTCTCAGATGTTGTAGGGAGGGATACAGATGGAACATTATCATCCAGTGTGGTTTATGGAATAATATAGCACTTCATCCTTGGAATTCCATTCATTAAATAAAATAAAATTAAATTCACAACATATAATTAAAAAAAATTAAATATATATAGGAAAAATTTAGAAATAATAATATATGTACATTACTATCGAACAATATATATATAACAATGATAAATAATGATTAATTTTAAATAAGGTTTTCTAATTCCTTCTTACTAGAATTGGTTTTATATACTTCTATTAAGGATTCCATCCAAATATTTGTTTTATTTATAAAATATCCACAAATAATATTGAATTATTTCTAGGTTGAAAATGAAGCATCAAAGAAGGTTGTGTTCAACATGTTGAAATATAGATGAAAAAGTATGAAAAAAGACATGGTACCCATAGTAAATTATGAATCGGTTGACAAGTAGAGTATCATATAAAAATGATTAAATCCAAAAGGAATATGACCATGGTGTGAGGAACATTAATGGACTAACAATGATCTAGGATATATAGAGTATATGTAGTGGTGTGAGTGTTTCATGATTGGGTGGGGGATTTGAGAGTTTTTTGGTGGATATTCCACAAGGGAAGTGATATCTATAATTGATTAAAGGACACTAATGTTGTATTGGATTATGGAGTGAGTTGTTTTTGAAATGGTATAATCTTTAGTAAGTTACATGAAGTGATGATAAGGGTTTATCCTTGAGAAATATACTAATTAATGTAGGTATATAAGAATTATATAGGATAAGATATGGAAATATACTTAGAATATTGAAACTCCTTGAGAGAGAATATTGGGATGTTAGAATGGGTCAAATGGCCCTTGATAAGTCATTGGTCTTGGTGTATCTTTTTTGGGGGATCATAGACGATAATAGTAACTCTATTAGGGTGTGTTTAGTGTAACTATTTAATTAAAATTGGGGGAATAGTCTATATTGAGTGTGGGGATCCTGAGGGAGTGATGATAAATAATTATATAAGTAATAATTCCAACAGAAATGCCATTTAAAATATAGATAGTGTTGAAATGGGTATTACTTGGGGGAAATGAGTGGATTTTGGTTAGTTTATATATGGAATTAGTTCTTGGGATGTGATGGGAAGGGGAAAAATAATCCTGTGATATCATGATAGTGAGAAACCCATGAGGTTCATAATGAGTGGTTTGATCATAGGGTCAAGTTGTGATGTAAGTGCGACATAAGGGAATGATATCATTATTGATGATATGTAGTAAATGTTTATATTTGAGATTAGGTTGAGGTATGGATATATAAGGATTAGATTTCGGAGTTACATATATTATGTTACCATATTTTCAGGAGATATATATATATATGTGTGTGTGTGTGTGTTTATATATGGTATGTACCTTATGTTAGTATGTTTTAGCTCAGACGGTTAGTCAAATATTAAGATTCACTCCTCGCACCACATCTAATAACACTCGATCTATATGTAACTAGCCATGGGAATTACTTTATAATGATATGGTTTTTCTTGTCTGGGAGGTTGGAAATTGGTATATCCTCCTCACATTACATTCTATGTTCACAGGTAGATATGAGATGTGTCCATGAGACCATACCCAGAGAGAATGATTCAACCTGTGAGAGAGTTTGGATATTGAGATTTTATCTTCAAATATCATGTTATATGTGACAGATTTTCTATATGATTAGCACTGGGTATTGTGATGAAATTACATTATGATTTCTATTATGGTTAGTACTTAATATTGAAATTATATTCTATGATGGAACTCTAATGACTTGTGACCACAATAGATGTATCACTAGAATTGATCGAAATAGGTGAGGTTATGTGTTGGGGTATCCTTGTTAGAACTTGATGGCCCAACAAGGATTCTAGTAGACAAGTTTGAAGATAAGCCCTATAATATAACTCCCAATTGATTCAAATGATATTCATAACAAAATCAAGGTTATAAATGTTAAATTTAAAATAAGGAAACCTATGGTAATCACAATGAAATCAATTAATGTTAGAAAAAAATTCCCAACATCAAAACCACAGAAATGCTTCATATCAAAATAATAAACATTCCATTTATTAAATTATTTAATATTTTTAATATCGAATAAAATATATTATTATGATTTATTCATATAAAAAAATAAATATTCTCTAGAGGAAAACATAATGCACCTTTATAATGAAAGATATAATTTATTCTATCAGCCATTTATTTCCATACATAATAAATTTAACACATGTGAAGTTAATCTAATTTGAGAAGGATACTTTTCAATCCATATATAACTACTCAAAAACAATTAATCCAATAAAATCCCTATACATAATTCACATACCAACTCCATGGTCCGACATCAAACATTATCAAAACAAGAATGATCATCACAGAACTATATCAATCATCATCGAACATCACATGTCATTCCAAAAAACCATTTTTTACTGAACAAAAAACTCTAACTAAAACTCAATTACCACCACTAATGGTAACATCCCCATAGGTACCACATGAAGTACAAAAAATTAATCAATATCATAAAAATATAAATGACATTTCAGCATGCACAATAAAATATTTCAAATTAAAAAAATATAATTCATTACATTTCATAATTATTAAGGTTTTTTTGATGTAATTATATATTTCCATAAAAAATAGAGGGGTTCACATGAATGAACATCCAAACAAAAATAGAAGAATATAGAGAAAATGTGAAGAAAAAGATTCCTTGATTAATGGGCATATGTTTTTTAATGATCAAAGATGTTAGAATCCACAATAGATATAATCAAAAGGAGAAAAGGGAGGTGAGGCATGGGACTAGAATTGAGGCTAGGGACCAGAAGTGAGGCACACCAAGGGGAGGTGAATCTTGGGACCGACAGCAAGGCGCAGTGAGGATAGTGATTCAGGGGTTTAGGGGGTCACGATGATCAAGGGAGGGGGGGGGGGGGTTTAGGGGAGAATTGTTAGGTTTTTGAAAAACATAAAAGTTTTAGTGGTAGTTTTTAATAAATCACTTTGAAATTATTTAATAAAAATTTATCAGTGGTTTAATAATTCACCACTATACACTGCTTTTGGTGTAGTTTATATTGGATGATGCGTGTTTTATCCACTTTAATTTAGTTGGAAACATGGAATAATGTTATGGATTTAGAAGAATATAATCAATACCAACCATTGGTTGAATTTATAGAGGTTTTAATATTATTTTATACTCAATTATAGTAGTTTATGACATATAGAGAAGTGAAAATTTTCATATCTATCTTCAAGAGTGGAATAAGAGAGGAAAGAAACAATGTCGTTTCAAAAATCACATCATGTTCATTGATGGAATAAAGATCAAATTCGGCGGAGTTCAATTACTATATCTCAAAGATTAAATAATAGATAATGGAATATATAACAAAGATAATTGTATAGAATAATTTTCTTCATCGAGATGATTTTAACATTGTGGTGATATTCATTTGGAAGAAAAATAGTTTAACCACACATTAATTGGGCACTCTCATTTAGATTCTAAAAGAAAATATTATACTCTGTATAAGGTGTAGATCCATTTTATCTTTATAGTTATAGATTAATAGTAAACTAGAGAAAAATAGATAATCCATTTTATAATAATTAAAGAGAGTGGAATCAAAATATTTTAAAAATATATAATAAAAATTCATGCATAGAAACTATTTTGTATACCCTCACATATATAAAAGTGGAAACCTTCCATGAACTAGTTCACAAATCCAATAAAGGTGGTGTTCTATTCAGGTGATAAATGAATGAATAATAACTTATTATTTTCATATATAGATATTAAATCTTTTTGATAAACATTCATTATATTATAAAAATACATGCATGATGATTGTAATGGTAAAGTACCTTTGGAAACATAAAAAACTGGTTCATATGTGAATTTCATCATCTCATCCTATGTTCTTCATAACTAACACTCTTCTTATAAATATCATATATAATAAATTTATTCATAACATGAGGAAAATATCCATAAGAATAGGTGATCATAGATTATATTTAAGGGTAAAAAGGGAGATATTTAAGCATAACATGAGAATAAGGGCATGAGAACAAGAGAATAAAATTTGAAAACAATACCTTGCATATAAAATATCATAATACTGATCCATAGAATATTGATTCGATGTTCCTAATACATTATTCATAAACAACTAAAAGAAAATGAGCAATAATAGCATACCATTAACATATGAAATAGAATTATGGAATGTATATAAGTTTAGAAAATAATTTCCATAATCGTCAAGGATCACTGTAAAGGATATCATAGTGTAATGGGTTCAATACCTAGTCTATAATAGTATAAAAGGTTTACTACTAAGACCATCATAGAAATGAATCCATTACAAAACTAGGTTTAATTCCCATCCAATTCTTGTCTATTAAATGAATTATAAATCATTACCCAATGAACTGGGGGGAGATATAGGTCCCACCAATCACATAATAAAAATCATAAATATTTGTTCCATAATACCATATGATGTTTATCATATAATAGACCATGAAATAAAATTGGTTTTATAAAAATTTCATTATATAATAACCAGTGGAAAAAATACAAGATTCCTAATCATTACATCCTTTATTCAAAGCATAACCCATGAAAATAAGTAGGTTTCATAATAATTTTATCATGGTATAACCTCTGGAATGGAAATGGGTTTTTAAGCATATTTTGATAATAAAAATAAACCATTTAGAGAAACAAGAAGAATTGTATCATTCGATCATATCTCTGGTAAAGCATAAGTAGAATCAAAGGATGTTATCTTAGAAGGAAAATGATTTTGAATGATCAATTAGAACATTTTTTTAGGAAAATAAATTTTATTTGAAAATAAAATTTCAATAATAAAAATTAACGATAATATTTTAATAATTATTTTATTCAAAAAATAACCCATAATGATTATAATGAATGATTTAAAAATCATTTAGAACATGTCAAGATAAAAATAACATTTTTTCTTTAAAAAAACATTAAAATGTAAAAAAATTCAAAGTCCTTTTATTGTAAAATAAAATTGAAATATTATAACGGAATCTTCAAATAAGTTATTGTTCATGATAATAGATAATTATGTTCTTACCGCGCACTTTAAAAAGAAGATTCCTTTCTTATTTTTGATGAAAGATAAACTGTAATTGTTTAGAAAAAAATATGAGGATTTATTTAATTTTCAAAAGTCTAACATTGATAAAAATTTACTTAATAATTTTTTTTTATAAAGATAAAAATATTTTTAAGAAAAATTTTAGAAAAAATGGTTTTTGATGAACTTGTTTTTAACCGAAGGGATAAAAAAAGATTATTTTTCATAAAAGATTTATTTTAAACTCTTGAGTAAATAAAGAGAGGATAATAATTGGAAAATATGAATTATAGTGGAATAACCATAGGATGGAAAAATTAAATATTCTCTTGAGAGATATATTATAATATTTCATCATAAAAAATATAATCTTAAAAAATCTTGGTAAATGATACGAGAGTAACATAAAATCATTATCACATTGGAAAATTGGAATTATAAGAATCCTGAAGGAATTACATTATATTGAACATAAAATATCATGAGGATAAATATATTCATGATATAAAATGTATAAAGGGATATATATAGTCATTATAAAATAATTTAAGTGAATAACAAAATGTATGTCTTAAGAAAGAAAAATTGAGAAAAAATATCTTATAGCTTTGGTAACTTTTGAACAAAAAAACCCATGAAAGAGATATTATAAAATTGATAAATAAATTACCATAATTTTAAGGATAATAACAATGAAATAAATTAACAAGAATTATATATACCACATAAAAGAAACACATTGTGAATATGGATTGTGTCTCACATAAAATAAAAGTGAGATAGAAATCTATTACCTTAAGTATTTAATTCCTTCGTATAGGTTCAAAACTCATTCATGATAAATGTAATTTTATTATAAATATGTTAAAGAACCATAATTATATATATCATACCATTTGTTATTTTTAATCATCTTTTATAAACAATTCAATATTAAAGTCACGCTTTGGCCAATAACTACTTTATTTTTCATGTATGTTATGATTATTTATTTTGTGTTCCCTTAAATTGATCATTTTTACATATAAGAAAGAATTTAAAACATTATATAAATACTATATATATTTATTGTATACTTTTTTATGGTAATTTATAATATTTAGAGATGGAAAATTAAATACACCATTAATAGAGACGGTAGGTTGTATGTATGCCTGAACACTATTTAAAATTTCTTGATGTAATGAAAGAAATAATGGTAAATAGTATATCAAAATTAAAAATAATTTTGATATCATATATATTAAATACATTCAATAAAAACCATCATTTTTTACATTACATGTAAAGAATTAATGAATCATATTGCTTCATGAGGCTGTTGTCCACTGCACACACAAGGGATTTTATCATATTCTCAAAGAATGTAAATTTTTATTGTATATGTGATATAATAATTCTAGAAGTATAATAAAATAATAAAATAATATATAATAATTTAATCTATCATAATATCCATATACGATAGGTGGTCATGGAAAATTAATAACATCGGTTTGTGAGGTAGTAGTCCTCTGTACACAAAAATAATGATTTCATATCCCATTTGATGAAAGAGTTGATGGTTGAAGGTAAGGAACATAACCCAAAAATATATCATTATATATAATAACCAGTGGTTATTATGTTATTTTGGTATAATAATAATTGAATGATATGGATTAAGGAATAATATTAAACACTTTGTTAGGGATATTACCTCTTCTTCAGAAAACATCATATTGTCTACAAAAAAAGGTTTCTTAGGATGAAATTTAAACAATAATAAGTCTTATTGTATGAGAGGAGGGAAATAAGAACTTTATTTTGGTATGAATTGGCTGAATAAAATTGTTTTACATGTGTAATTATAAAATTATAAGGGGAGGCCTTTAATAAGTTAGGTAAGTGAGACACTTGTAATTGTTTCTAAAGAAAAACGTGTACCCACATTTTTCTACTAAAAAGGATCCAAAATATAAAATTATAGATAATAGAATATTTATATTCTAAAAAATTCTATAAAATGGGTATTGTTAATTTTTTGGGTCATTTTAAAACTTTTCTTTTTAGTTTAACGCTTGGTAAACCCATTGTGACATTATTTGTAGTAAATATTTTTTACTATTTTTACTAAAAATTGGGGTAACAAATTAATTTCGAATCATAAAATAATAAATTTTATTCTAATTAAAAAATTTGAATACATTTTTACAAATTATATACACTAAATTTTAAAAATTAAATTTAAAATTTAAACCACATACGTGATGAGTAAGAGGATTTCCAAAGATAAAATGTTCAAAAGTTTAAAAATTGTCTATATCAAAATTAAATATGAAAATTATTAAAAATAATTTAATTTAATTAATTGATTAATAATTTAGGTAATTTTACATTTAGACTCCTTTTAATACCAAAATAAACCATATAAATTTATTAAATGAAATTGCATTTTTAAATGAAACCTAGTATTTTTTAGTATTCACTGATAAATTAATATTTTCAAAAATATCCAAAAAAATCACCCTAAGTTAATTTTGATATGATGATTTTAAAAATTATGTTTATTTTATAAAAATTATTTTTTAAAATTTCCAAAAATTATTTTTTTATTGTTCATAAAATAAATAAAAAGCATTTTTATTTAGAAAATAGTACTTTTGAAACATATAAAGGCTATTCATAAAATTAATCTTTTTTATAAACTTGTTTAATTTATATAAAATAATTATAAAAAATATTCAAAATGTTGTTATTACTAATCATAATTATAAGTTTAATGGATAGGTTATAATAGTCATGTTTAAATAATAACATTACTAATATATAATGGTTTGTTAAAACTAATTATCCTGTGAAACACTAGTTAAAAAATTGAGTTTAACCATGCTAGATGTAGAGATCCGAAGCTTAACGTACATAGAAATTACATTACTTTTGCGGAATACTTAGTACATAACAAAAATACACACACAAGAACCGTAATAGTTTAGTGTTTTTGGAAACTCGGAATATAATCTTCTAATCGTGGTGAAAGATCTTGAACATCTCCCATAAAGATCTTTTTTTTAAAAACCTAAATCCTTTATTTATGTCCTGGGGAAAAGAAAACATAAAAGGGTGAGCTCAAATGCTCAGTAAGGGTAAACAAAAGAAATATCAATCATGTCATATTCATAAGAACATATCTTTTGGAAATCTTAACCTGCAAAAGAGATCATAATTTCATAACATGGGATAAATCATAGTAGTGAAATGTAATCCCAATAATCATAACTTAAAACATGAAACTTTGTTTCATACACACATAATCATATAGAATCATTTCTTATTAGTCAAGACTCATTGCCAGGACTATCTTAGTGAACAAAGTCCCTTTCTGAACCGAGTTCACTCTTCGTTTCAGTCCTGTTTCACTGAACCAGTATAACCTACCATTCCAGCCATGTCTATATCATGAGATATTAAATATTTACCCAATTCATTGGAGGGTGATATAGGTCCCACCCATCTCATAATGATACCATTTTTATGTGTGCCACAAAATCATAAACCATACATCATAGCATAGCCCATGTAATAAAAATGGGATTCTTAAACATCGTGACATCATAAAACAATTCATATAAGATAAAGGAATTAATAAAAATAATTCCATCACAACATAATCAAATCAATGTAATAATAGGGATAGAAACAAAACCCTTTATTATCTTAGATGGAAAATAATTTTGATAAAACACTTGAACTCCATTCTTGAGGAAAATATCTTTTATACTTCAAAAACATTTTCCCTTTCTTAACATGCCTTACAATTTTAAACTAAAATAAGTTGATTAAAAATAAACTTGAAAACTTGTAAAGGAACCTTCATGGAAATAATGTTTTAAAAATCCATTCATGTCGTATAAGTTAAAAAAACATTCTTCCCATACTTTTGTCAGAAAATTAAAAAAGTACCTCGTACGAAAAACGACAAAATATTCCTTTCATATCATTTACTAAAAACTCACCGAAGGGTAAAATTGAATTTAAACAATTTTAGGTGGATGGAAATAATATTACATATTGAGGAAACATGGATGTGGATGAAAAAATACACCCTAGTAAATACTAAAGTATAAACAATCTCGGATAAAAATGAGATTGTGATATTTCCCTTACCTTAGGTCCGATTTGCTTCGTATGTGTCTGAACCTCCTGTATAATGATTTAAATAATGTTATTGACTTATTATAGAATCATACGTATTGTTATGATATCATATATGGTCATATTCTTAGCTTCTTATTAGTAATATTTCATTACTACTTGTTATTTGGGTGTTTATTACTTTTTGTTCTTATGCGTGTTTTGTCAAATAAATTCTTATTCTTCTCTTTGGGTTATAGATACCTCATTTACAGAATAGTATTAGTGTAATATATATAATTTTCATTCATTAAATTCATTTATATAATCATTATGCAATGAAGATCATGTAGAACGAGTTGCATCACATCGTGGAGACGGTATTCCGTACGTACGCACGAGGGATGATATCGTTCCTATGATCGTGGAATTGTATTGGAGTGTATTTATACTATTTCAGAATCAATATCACATTATAATAGTCATATATAGTCATTATTTACACCATTATACCCATCCAAGTAATGTGGTGGTGGAAAATAGATTACACCACGGTGTGGAGACGGTAGTCCGTACGTACGCACACGCGGTGATTTCATTTTCCGTAGGATGGATAGATGTTGAAATAGGGTTGTTTAATACTTATAATAACATATCAGTATATTATTGATACTGATGTTATTTCTTCATAATGAAACAACTAAAGAATAAGAAGTCGAAGAAGAAATAAAGATGAAAGAATCGGTAACGGAAATTACTTATTCTTTGAAGCGCCTCTTTGAGACCTCCTCTTAGGGCACTAAAATTGGTCTTTTAGGAATACCAGAACCTCTAGGATGTTTCTAGGGAAGTGGAGGAGAAAATTTGTCAGAGTTTGTCCGATCTTGAAGGCTCAAAGTGTTGTGAGGAAGAGAGGGAGGGGGTGCCCTTTTATAAGGGAGGAGAGGGGCACCTTTGGAATAACTAAAAATATTATTTCATTATAAAGCCAAATTCGGTTTTAAATAGCTACTAATTGATTTATTTCGAAGCTAAGGTGGGGATGGGTCGAAATACTATCATCCAATAGAATTTACATAAGTTTAGGTTCCTATTTTAATCTTATCATTTATATTTAACTTTAAGTTAGATATTTTTACTTTTACCGTGTCTTCTTGTTTTCTTACACTATAAGGTTAATAAACTTACTATATCAAGCCAAACGAACCCCAAGTTGTTTATTATTAATATATATAACCTTATCTAAGTCATTTGGCCGAAACGTATATTTTTAGGAATAAAATAACAATTAATAATATAATATTTATTTTAAAAACTATTTTATGTCAATTTTGACACTATTTAGTAATTGATTTTTGTGAAACTCATATCAGACTGATTTTTTCGAAAAAAGTTAATTAAATCAATACTAACATTTCATATTAAAATATAAAATTAGTTCAATTCATAAAAAGGGTTAAATTACATTTATTTGTGTATTTATAACATCAATTATGTCAATATTTCATTAATAAGACATTTACTACATCATCTTTGTGTCATAATAAATGATAATTATTTAATCCCTACAAATTCTAAATAAATTCATATGATAAAGAAAATTTTATTAGATTTCTGGAGACTATTCATGTTATAAGTTTCATTAATTTTATCACTAAATTAAAATTATTATACTTATAATATTTAAGAAAGTGACATGTTGTCACATTCTTTGGTTTTAATAATAATTAAATTATTTTCATAGACAAAAGTCCATTAAATGAATCTAATCCGACCCTTAGGTGATATAAGTCGACTTTTAGTCATCCAATGGGATTTTTACATGTGTTAGGGTAATTTTATAATATTATATTTACCCTTAATTACCCGATTTACCTTTAACTAAGGTAAATAAAATTTACTGTAGTTACTATTCATAATTCCCAAAAATAAAAAGTAGCTTAGTAACATAATTTGGATCCACTGATTCCAAATATGGAATCCATTTTTCCAAATTCAATACACAAAAGTTGCAGAAATTAAATTAAAATTAATCCCGTTGTCGAAAGAAAATAGGTTTTTCTTTAAAACATTGCAAAAGATTGTATTGATTTATCTTACGAAATCAAGGTAGAATCAATGATAATAACATAAATTATATTAAATGGTAAAAATATATTCTATTTATACTTTAAAACCATTCAATATTATAATTTAACCATATAAATTTTTGTGATGAAAAAAGTTGTTTTTAATTAAAATATAGCATGTATTTACTATTCATCAAAATATGAAAGTTACCAGAATGATATGAAAATTTATCCAATTTTTTTTTATTTCTTGATTCCAAAGAAGAAATTTATTTTAACAAAATTGAACTTATAAACATGTCAAAAACTAGATTTTAAGTGGGTGCGCCATCAAAAGGCGGCAAAACTGCATTTTTTTAAAAATACTTATTTTACCCGAAAAAATTATTTTGTTCTTATACCATGTATTAGAAAATGTGAAAGACAAATAATATTGTTATAAGATTCAAAATTTAGTTAATACTATTCATAACGTCTAGTTCATAGTAATATTATAATGATATATCGTTGTTTAGTAAAACCTGGTATTGCGTACAACACACGCTATCGAGAAAGGTCTCGATTGCGTGTAATGCAAGCCATGTTAGGGTTGCGTGCTATGCAAGAATCCTTCGTTGTTTCGTATAACATAAACCAACCATATTTCATTTATACATTGAATATATATATATATACTCAATGTTGCGTAGAATAACTATTATCAAAATTGTGTGTAACACGATCCAAGAATAGTGTCGCGTATACTGCAAGCTAATACGGTGTTGCTTATAGAACAAGGTAATCTTGGTGTAGCATACAACAAAAGACATTAATTAAATTAAAAGAATATTTTTCATAAAATCTCGGGGTGTTACATTCTACCCCCCTTAAAATGAATTTCGCCCTCGAAATTCGTCGGGGTTATAAACGGTTTACTATTCGAAAGTTTATTTAATAGAAAACCACATCATAAAAAAGAATACCAAAAACAATCTTTAAAAACAAAAGTATGAAACGTAACGGTTACCCAAATAATCTAATCACTGGGTTTCCACATAGGTTAAAATATGTATATGGAAGTGAAATCTAGCCATCATGTTCTGATGGAGACTGGTAGAGAACATGGCTATAGAAAATCCAGTAATCACAAAGCCATAAATTTGGGACGATCTATGGTACCATCTGATTCATCAGATATAAGAGCACTAGGACAACATTTTTGGTTTTCCAGATCATTTCCCTAAAGTTAAAGAATTTGAATTAGAATAAATACTTACTTTATTTTGGGACAATCTCACTGTTGTTCGTGCCTTAAACAATTTCCACTTCATCTCTTAAAGAAATGAAGTTGAATTTGTTATTTGTGAAGTGTTAGAAGATCATGTGATAGAATGATGGGTTATTCCATCTGTCTCAAACAAAAGGTTTGAAAATTTGTCAAAAAATATGTATGTCCATCTATAGTGAGATTAATCATATATGGTTCCTAAAATGGACATATACTTCATATATCATACTATTTAATATAATAAAAATAGTTTCTACTAAACAGGGACTTCCTGTAGGTAAGTGGTAGGAGATAAAGGCCAGTCGCACTTCAGTTGTGGGTTCGATTCTCACAGCCTTGTCCGCCGCGATGGGATGTCACCCGTCCTGCTGGTTTTCCTTTTTCTAAAGCTATATTACTATAACATCCCATCAACAATATCAAAAATAGTTTTATCCTTAAAGAATACTAACGTATGTCCAACATAATCCATTCTAATCTTTTGGCTTATCTAAAATACTTCGATCTAAGCTCATAGTATAAAGATAATGATCACGTGAATGCCATCATTTATCCCCCATATATCATAAGATATATCTTGTTGGTCAAATTACAAACATGTGAATACCTTAATCATGTATTCTCTTGAAGAATGAATATCCATTGAACCTTAGTGAAAAGATGAATGCAGTTAAAAGTTAACACTTTCCACATACCAAAATCCTAAAAATTCTATATCCTCAAACCATGATATCACTTAGTCCTTATATCAATCATGAGCTCATGAATACTATCAAACATATTAGATTCTATTTATACCTTCATTATGTTCATATAATCTACTTTCTAAAAATATTTCAATCACTTTTCATGGTTACCAATGCCATAAAATTATTGAAAACCACAGTAGACCAAAACATAAATATTCCAATATTCCACGATGCTATATACAACATTATTCTTGAATCCCATTACATAAACACTTAATCACTCCACCACATCGTTGTCATATTCAACATCTCTAATGGTGATCGCATGTGACTTCCCTTTGTCCTTTTCCTTAAGTGGTTGCTCATGTCGATCATCACTAACCCTTGGATTAGGGCATTTATTAGCATAATACCTCATTTCCTTGCACTTGAAGCTTTGAAGTGCAGTAGGTTCATTCTATGTATCCCTTCCTTTGTTTGCATAATTAGGCATCTCTTCCCATCATTGAGGCATTCAAATGACCGATGACCTTCTTTTCCACATTTGAAACATTTGCTTGTCCCTTTAAGACAATATCCACCATGCTTCTTTCCACACTTTGAGCATAATGAAAAATTCATCTTCTTTTCACCATTATTCTGAGATTTCTCTTTTAACTCCATCTTTCATTTCTTGTCAAAACTATGAGATGGATAAGTAACACCAACCTCCATTTATACCTTGACAGCACAACGTACAATTTCTTCATAGCTACTGAAGTCTCTTATAGCTAATGCCCTTCGAAGATTTGGTTTTAAGCCACTGAAGAATCGATTAACTTTACTTTCAGGTTGGATGATAAATCCATATGAATACATTGAAAGCCTTGTAAAATTCTCTTCATATACACCAACAGATTCATCATCCTTTTGCTTTAGTTCAAGAAACCCCTTCTCCATCTTTGTTCTAAGAATACGAGGGAAGTACTTATTGAAAAATAAGTTCTTGAACTCGTCCCATTCCATGGACTCAATTTCATCTCTTTGCCTCGTATTCTTGATAAGATTCCACTATTGATCAGCTTCACCTTCCAAACAATATACTGCTAAGATGACTTTATCATGTTCTGAACATTGAAGAACTAAAAATATCTTTTTAGTGGTACTGATCCATTGTTCAGCAACAAGTGGATCAGAAGTCCCACTGAAAGAAGGTGGACGTTGCCTCATGAAGGACTCAATAGAATATTGTTTCCTTCTCTGCTCATTTGGAAGTCAAGAATGATTCATAGCTTGTGTAAGTATAGTAATAAGATTTTTCACTCCATCTCCCATAACATTTGTTTGTTCAGGAGGACAATCATTGCATTTCCCATTACATTGATCAACACGGTTCCTTCGGGTTCCAGCCATCATCTAAAACCCAAAAAGAATAGTGTGAGAGGAAAAAATCATGCTAGGGAAAACAACATAATAAAGGGGGAGTATCCTCAATATCTAACATCTTAGGTTAAATTATATGATCGTTACCATAGTTCTAGGACTATATCCTATACGTATACTTATCCTTAGGGACATCCCTAGACACACCTTAGAAATATCTCCAGGGATCTCACTAACGTTTTCGCATCCTAGTTTCCAAAGGTTGACTTAACCTTTCCTCTGATACCAAGTGTAGAGACCCGAAGCATAACGTACATACACATTACATTACTTTTGCGGAATACTTAGTACATAGCAAAAACACACACACAAGGACCGTAATAGTTTAGTGTCTTTGGAAACTCGGAATATAATCTTCTAATCGTGGTGAAAGATCTTCAACATCTCCCATAAAGATCGTCTTTATTTTAAACCTAAATCCTTTCTTTATGTCCTGGGGAAAAGAAAACATAAAAGGGTGAGCTCAAATGCTCAGTAAGGGTAAACAAAAGAAATATCAATCACGTCATATTCATAAGAACATATCTTTTGGAAATCATAACCTGCAAAAGAGATCATAATTTCATAACATGGGATAAATCATAGTAGTGAAATGTAATCCCAATAATCATAACATAAAACATGAAACTTTTTGGAATACACACATAATCATAGAGAATCATTTCTTATTAGTCAAGACTCATTTCCAAGACTATCTTAGTGGACAAAGTCCCTTTCTGAACCGAGTTCACTCTTCGTTTCAGTCCTGTTTCACTGAACCGGTATAACCTACCGTTCCAGCCATGTCTATCTCATGAGATATAAAATCTCTACCCAATGCATTGGAGGGAGATATATGTCCCACCCATCTCATAATGACACCTTTCTTATGTGTTCCACAATATCATAAACCATACATCATAGCATAACCCATGTAATAACAATGGGATTCTTAAAAATCGTGACATCATAAAACAAATCATATAAGATAAAAGAATTCATAAAAATAATTCCATCACAACATAATCAAATCAATGTAATAATAGGGATAGAAACATAACCCTTTATTATCTTATATGGAAAATAATTTTGATAAAACAGTTGAACTCCATTCTTGAGGAAAATATCCTTTCTACTTCAAAAATTTTTTCCCTTTCTTAACATGCCTTACAATTTTAAACTAAAAGAAGTTGATTAAAAATAAACATGAAAACTTGTAAAGGAACCTTCTTGGAAATAATGTTTTAAAAATCCATTCATTCCGTATAAGTTAAAAAAACAATCTTCTCGTACTTTTGTCAGAAAAGTCAAAAAGTACCTCGTACGAAAAATGACAAAAGATTCCTTTCATATCTTTTACTAAAAACTAACCAAAGGGTAAAATTGGATTTAAACAATTGTAGGTGGATGGAAATAATATTACATATTGAGGAAACATGGATATAGATGATAAAATACACCCCAATAAATACTAAAGTATAAACAATCTCGGATAAAAATGAGATTGTGATATTTCCCTTACCTTAGGTCCGATTTGCTTCATAATTGTCCGAAACTCCTGTATAATGATTTAAATAATGTTATCTACTTATTCCAGAATCATAATTATTGTTATGATATCATATATGGTCATATTCTTCGCTTTTTATTAGTAATATTTCATTACTACTTGTTATTTGGGTGTTTATTACTTTTTGTTCTTATGCGTGTTTTGTCGAATAAATTCTTATTCTTCTCTTTGGGTTATATATGACTCATTTCCAGAAAGGTATTAGTATAATATATATCATTTTAATTCATTAAATTCATTTATATAATCATTATGCAATTAAAATCATGTAGAACGAGTCGCATCACATCGTGGAGACGGTATTCTGTACGTACGCACGAGTGATGATATTGTTCCTATGATCGTGGAATTGTATTGGAGTGTATGTATACTATTTCATAATCCATATCACTTTATAATAGTCATATATAGTCATTATTTACACCATTATACCCATCCAATTATGGTGGTGGTGGAAAATAGATTACACCACGGCGTGGAGACGGTATTCTGTACGTACGCACGCGCGGTGATTTCTTTTTCCGTAGGATGGATAGATGGTGAAATATGGTTGTTTCATACTTATAATAACATATTAGTATATGATTGATACTGATGTTATTACTTCATAATGAAACAACTAAATAAGAAGAAGTGGAAGAAGAAATAATGATGAAAGAATCGGTAACGGAAATTACCTCTTCTTTCAAGCGCCTCTTTGAGACCTCCTCTTAGGGCACTAAAATTGGTCTTTGAGGAATACCAGAACCTCTAGGATGTTGCTAGGGAAGTGGAGGAGAGAATTTTTCAGAGGTTGGACGATCTTGAAGGCACAAAGTGTTGTGAGGAAGATAGGGAGGGGGTGCGCTTTTATATGGGAGGAGTGGGGCACCTTTGGAATAACGAAAAATATTATTTTATTATAAAGCCAAATTCGGTTTTAAATAGCTCCAAATTGATTTATTTCGAAGCTAAGGTGGGGATGGGTCTAAATTTTCTCATCCAATAGTATTTAGGCAAGTATAGGTTCCTATTTTAACCTTATCATTTATATTTAACTTTAAGTTAGATAATTTTACTTTTACCGTGTCTTCTTGTTTTCTTACACTATAAGGTTGATAAACTTACTATATCAAGCCAAACGAACCCCAAGTTGATTATTATTAATATATATAACCTTATATATGTCATTTTTCCGAACCTTATATTTTTCGGAATAAAATAACAGTTAATAATATAATATTTGTTTTAAAAACTATTTTATGTCAATTTTGACACTATTTAGTAATTGATTTTTGTGAAACTCATAATAGACTGATTAGTTCGAAAAAAGTTAATTACATCAATAAGAACATGTCATATTAACCTATAAAATTAGTTTAATTCATAAAAAGACTTAAATTACATTTATTTGGGTATTTATAACATCAATTAATTCAATATTTCATTAATAAGACAATTACTGCATCATCTTTGTATCGTAATAAATGATAATTATTTAATCCCTAAAAATTCTAAATAAATTCCTATGATGTAGATAAGTGTATTATATTTATGGAGACTATTCATTTTGGAAGTTTCATGAAGTGTATCACTAAATTAAAATTATTATACTTATAATATTTAAGAAAGTGACATGTTGTCACATTCTTTGGTTTTAATAATAATTAAATTATTTTCATGGACAAAAGTCCATTAAATAAATCTAATCCGACACTTAGGTGATATGGGTCGACTTTTAGTCATCCAATAGGATTTTGACATGTGTTAGGGAAATTTTATAATATTATATTTACCCTTAATTAACCGATTTACTTTTAACTATGGTAAATAAAATTTACCGTAGTTACTATTTATAATTCCCAAAAATAAAAAGTATCTTATTAACATAATTTAGATCCACTGATTCCAAATATGGAATCCATTTTTTTCAAATTCAATACACAAAAGTTGAATAAATTAAATTAAAATTAATCCCGTTGTCGAAAGAAAACAGGTTTTTCTTTAAAACATTGCAAAAGATTGAATTGATTTATCCAACGAATTCAAGGTAGAATCAATGCTAATGACATAAATTATATTAAATGGTAAAAATATATTATATTTATACTTTAAAACCTTTCAATATTATATTTTAACCATATAAATTATTGCGATGAAAAAAGTTGTTTTTAATTAAAATATAGCGTGTTTTTACTATTCATCAAAATATGAAAGTTACCAGAATGATATGAAAATTTATCCCAAAAAAAATTATTTCATGATTCCAAAGAAGAATTTTATTTTGTCAAACTGAACTTATAAACATGTCAAAAACTAGATTTAAAGTGGGTGCGCCATCAAAAGGCGGCAAAACTGCATTTTTTGAAAAATACTTATTTTACCCGAAAAATTTATTTTGTTCTTATACCATGTTTTAGAAACTGTGCAAGACGAATAATAATGTTATAAGATTAAAAATTTAGTTAATACAATTCATAACGACTAGTTCATATTAATATTATAATAATATAATGTTGTTTAGTAAAACCCAGTATTGCATACAACACACGCTATCGAGGAAGGTCGCGATTGCGTGTAATGCAAGTCAAGTCAGGGTTGCGTGCTGTGCAAGAATCCGTCGTTGTTTCGTATAACATAAACCAACCATATTTAATTTATACATTGAATATATTTATATATATACTCAATGTTGCATAAAATAACTATTATCAAAATTGTGTGTAACACGATCCAAGAATAGTGTTGCGTATACTAAAAGCTAATACGGTGTTGCGTATAGCACAAGGTAATCATGGTATAGCATACAACACAAGACATTAATGAAATTAAAAGAATATTTTTCAGAAAATCTCGTGGTGTTACACTAGAATTTATCATCACTATAAAAAAGTGCAGAAAAATCATATCTTTATCTGCGCTAAAAATACGTTGATAAATTTAACCCTTTATCAGTAATTTATTTTTAGCACTCATAAAGGAATCATTTATTATTGTCTTTTTTTCAATGATTAATTTCTAAATAAATACAATTAAAAAATGAAATAAATAAATAAAATGGTTTTAATAAAAATAATATTAATTTTTGTACAAATTAATAATTTATTGACAAAAATGAATAAATTGATTATTCTATATATAAATTATAAATACAAATAAATAGAATGTATTAAATATATAGATATATGCAAGATGAAAATTAAATAAAATAAAATTAAAAAAATTAAATTGATAAAAATATTAAACGTTTTATTAATTAGATGATTTTGGATAATGTTAAAAATAGTATATATTAAATATATTGACATATAAATTAATGTATATAAATATTATTTATATAATAAAAAATATGATATATGTTTTACATTAAATAATAATATATTTAGTGAATAATGGTTTATAATTAAAAAAATATGAATTAAAAATACACACTAACTGCATCATGAAATGGACATAATTGAATGTCGTTTCATTTTTCAATTCACAACATTGATCGAATGTACTATATTGATTTCACATGTATGTAATTAATTAATTTTTATATACATACTCAGACACACACATATTTTTTTGGGAATTTAATCAATTTATATTATTTATTATATATATAATTATTTAAGAGGTTTTAATATTTTCAATTTGTATTCATATTTATTTCAATATATATCCATTTTAAATGAGTTATTTTAATCAAACTTCACTAAATTTTCAATATATTGTACTCATTTATTATTAATCAATTTAAATCATTTTTAAAATTCAGAAAATTAAGATTAAATATTCATTAAAAATGATAAAAATACATTTGTAAAATTATTCAGAAATAATTATATTTATAAAATCATATTTAATGTTTTTATACATTAAAAATTATAAATAAATAAATTATATTTTTTAAAAAGTATTTATATAATTATAAAAAATTAATTATAAAATTATAAAAAATTTATTTAAATAATTAATATATTTACTATGCTTATATATATAATTCAATAAAAATATTTAATTATTTAAATATATATAATTATATAATTATATATAAATATATAAATATTAATTTTTAAAAAATTATTTATATAATTAAAAATAATAAATTATAAATTCAATGAATTATAGAATTTTTATGTTATAAAAAATATTATTATAAGTATTATAATTATATATAATAAATATAAAATTTTAAAAAATATTTTTTAACATAGTATTAGAAATATTTATTAGAGTTTTTAGCACTAATAAATAGAGATATTTAGGAGTGGTAAAAAAGTGATGATAAAATGAATCTATATCAGTGATAAAACATTAACACAAATAAATCTCTATATTTATTAGTTCTAAAAAAATTATAATCAAGTCTCCTTTTTATGCACTTATTAACTTAACACTGAAAAAAGGTATATTTATTTGTAGTTTTTTAAAGCACTGATAAAAGTGTCACTATCTATGATAATAACCCTATCCATCATGAACCAGTTCATGATATTCGAAGATATCTTCAGAAGAGACATACTTCCAGCACTCCATTTTGTCGAATCCAATCTCTAATCTTGGCCAGAATCAATTCTCCAACTATTCCGAGGCTTGAATCTAAGTCTCGAGCAATTCAAGGGTTGAAATTGACCACGAATCGAATGAAATAGAAGTTTTTAATATATCTAATTTCCATTGGTTATCCACTGAACCTTCTCATCCCACATCCATTTCCCCAACAAGTCTAGTTGCACTATCCTATAATAAAACAACCAAAAATTCATTATTTTTAGATATTTTGAAGTATTGTGTTCACCGATATCATGTGAGTCCCCTTAGGATAAAATTTGTATTGTGATACTTCAAATATGTCAAGACTAATGTTGGTTCATGTTTTGGGGAGGTATAATAAGATCCCAATTCCTATATTCCATGACATCTACTTTTTTAGCCATCAAATTTTGAAACATTCATCCATATAACTGTATGTGTTTTCATTGGTTTGGAATATTATATAGAATATCACATGGATGATTAAATATCTGAAATCATTAGGATCTTATATAATTTTTTGCAACAATTTGTATTGAGAGTTTTGTGTGTGGAAAAACTAAAATATATGGTTATCCACTTCTATTTGAATGCTAATTCTTAATTTTCTTTTAAAAAAATGGATGAAGAAATATCTGACATATGGGAATAACTAAATAATTATTTTTTCATGAATCTTTTTTCTAGGATAATGAGCACTTAAATATAGTGTAAACATAATGGATTTATTTAGGTTGATTTTGAAGTATTTCAGGAGGCTGGATAGATTGAGGGGTCACTTAGGAAATGTAACAATCAAATGATCCTGAAAAATCCATAAAATTAGATGAGAAAAAACATTATATATTCTTGATTTACTATCTTATTTATTTATCTACTTCTTGTAAAAAAATTTTGTTTTAATTTTTCATAAATATTTCATTTTGGATTTAAATAATATGACTTAAATTCTATATAATGAAAAATCCAAGAAGTTTATAGTACTATAATCCATAGACTATATTATAAAAGTAAAACTTATTATAAAATAAAATGTAATTTATATTTTTATTTTGGTTGTTGAAATATAGTTAGAAAATAATCAATTGGAATGAGTCATTTTCTGGGAAGAACCACAACATTATTGTGTTTTATGAAACAAAATACTATTTTATTGTATGGTGCAAAAAAAGAGTACATTGTTGATAGAATTTATTATTCTAAATCCTTTTGGTTTGATCAAAATTCTTCTAAATTTTATAGTTTCATTGAAAATTAACTTATTTATTGATAAAGTTTTCTATTATTGAAAATTTTATGAATATTTTATATCATTCAAGAATAAATCATATACCACTAGATATAACTCATTTTGATAAGATAACATATTAACATTTATTGATGAAAATTTAATAAATATTTTTTTTAGAATATTATTTTTTGAAGAAAAATATAATTTTCAATGATAAAATCATTACACCTTTAAAATACCACTTCAAGTTAAATTTATTAGTTTGGATTTAATAATTGATGACATGATATGTTCACTGGGTATTCCTAATTCAATTGAATTTTAGGGTTTACTAACACAAACTTAAATCCATTTTATGTCCTTCTAGTGGTAATATGATGCCCTAAAGATGTGACCATCTCAATTACATGACATAAAAAATGTTTCCTTATAATAAATTATAGTGGCCTTTTATGTTAAGAGTTTTACATAATTAATAAAAAAATTAACTAAAAAACTCCTCTATTTTAAACGAATGATTTTTTTAGGAATAATAATCCAACAAATTGATCCATTTCTATCATTCACTGTTCTAATTCAAATCAAGCTCCCCATGTCACATGGTTCTTATTCAGATCAAGATTATATTCCATATATTTGATCCATTAACCATCCTTTTAAACCCCTCCAAATTATTTAGGCTCTTCTTGAAAAAATGAGTTTTTTTATAGTCAAACTAATTTGAATTTCCGATGAAAAGTTCGGATCACCAAAAAAAATTTATTCATTGAATTTATCCTTTCCTCTCTTTCTTGTAGTTGATAAAAATATACACATCTTTAAAATGATAATCCACTCATTAATACATCTTAAAAATCACTTCATTTCTTTCATCACACATCTAATAAACGCTATTTATGTTTTAATTTAATCCTATCTAAAAACATATCATTCTTGAACATTTCCTTTTGGTTCCACCCTTAAGAGTCTCTAATTACAATCCATGTAATTCTAAAAAATGGGAGGCATTCATCTTTCATTATTAATATATTATGTTTATTTATTAATTAATTATTCAAAATAAATATTTTATGAACCCAATAGGATATATTTTCTTTATTTCAAATGATTCAAATCTTTAATCGAATATATATTATTTTCTCCTCACCCTCCTCACTCATTGATTGATTTTTTACCAAGTTCTATTTACGTTTTTTATCACCATTCTTGTTTCACTGATGACATATCCATGTGGTCAAAAATATTTCCACTGTAAAATCATTATCCATATAATTAATGTATTAATTAATATTTATGTTTAATTTATTTATTTTCATTATTACTCATATAATAATTTTTTTCTTGTAGAGTTAGATTATTATATTTTGAGTTGGGGTGGTTTTTTTGAAGATGCTCATGCTCATGAGTGATTACACTTAGAGCCTTCATTTGAGATAAAGAAGACAAAGAAATGATTTAAGAATGAATACAACCATCAGTAAATGGTGAATTTTTTCTAATTATTTAATTAATTTTGTCATCATTTTATATATTATTTGTAAGATAATTTACTTATAATTTTTATCTAATAATTATTTAGTTTCTTTTCAAAAATCTTTCGGGAAGTCATATTTTGATTTCAACTATCTAAAATAACCCACAAAAGTGATAAAATGATTCTTTCTTCAAATGTTACCATGTTTTCCAGTTTCATTTCCTTTATTTGTCGACCTTAAAAAACAATATATTGAATTGATGTTATTAGCTAAAAACCCTTTCCCAATTTTGAAAGTCTCTTCTCTTCTGACTTTTAACAAGGAGAATGGTTTTTCAGCTAAGAACATCAATTAAATATATAGTTTAGGTAGTTTTACATATTAAGGTCGTGGAAACGTGTTAACATTGGAATTTAGGATATTTTTTGGAGAATTCGGGATGTGTAGGAATCATCCACAACTCAATCCAACACACGGTGGGATCGATATGACGCAAAGAGTTTATTTTTATTTAAAATTGACATTAATATTTATTAAAAGGACAACTGACATGCTCCAAATTGAGAAAACATATTTTTATGGTTTTGATAATTTATGGAAACAATTACTTAGTCATTTGATATTTTTAAGAATCATCCACACCTCAATTCGAAGAAATTCATGACCCCAATAACTCAATTTGTCTATTATCAGTTTAAAATTGACAGATTAGTTAAAAAATTTAACTCACTAAAAACAAATAAAACACGCTAGGATTTTATTGATAATTTAGGAAATCAATTGATAAGTAATTTTTTACATGTGGGAATTCATCTTACATTAAACTGATACATGATGTGATCAATATAAGTCAAAGTGTTTGTTTTAACTTTAAATCGACATTTTATTAAAAAGATATGTTATGTACTCAAAACTAAGAAAAACCATTCATATTGTTTTTATAATTTTGTTTAAAGATCCATATATCATTTTAGAAGTGTAGGAATCAACTATACCTCAATATGATGCACAGTGTGACCAGTATGACTCCACATGAATATTATTTTTAAAATGACAACAATTTTAATAAAATAGAAAAGCAACAAACTTACAACCTTGGAAAAAAATTTGGATGATTTGAAACATTACGTAAATGATCCATATGTCATTTTGGATATGTATGAATCAACCGTACCCCAATTCGGTGTAGGGTGTGTCTGGTATGACTCCAAGTATGTCCTTTTATTTAAAATGACATCAATTTTAATAAAAAGGACAACTCACATACTCAAAACTGAGAAAAACACTCATATTATTTTGATAATTAAGGACAATGATCCATAAGTCATTCAAGATGTGTAGGAATCAGCAGTACCTTAATACGATGCATGGTGTGACCAATATAGCTCAAAATCTGTCTTTTTCATTAAAAATGATGTCAATTTTAATAAAAAGAACAAATAGACAACTCAAAACTAAGTAAACACATTCATATTATTTTGATAAGTTAGAAAAACAATCCACAAGTCATTTGAGACATGTATGAATTACTCATATATCAATTTTATGCAAGGTGTGACTGGTATAACTCCATGTGTGTCTTTCTATTTAAAAATGGCACCAATTTTAATAAAAAGGACAACTGCCCTTCTCAAAAATGAGAAAATTCATTCATATTGTTTTGATACATTAGATAAATTATTCATAAGTCATTTTTGATGTGTAGTAATCATCCAAAACTAAAAATGATACACGATGTTCTTGGTATGAATCAATGTGTCCGCTATCAATTTAAAATCGACAGTTTAGTTCAAAAAATGCCACTTACTAAAAACTAAGAAAACACACTCATATTTTCATGATAATATAGTAAATTGATTCATAAGTCATTCTTGACATATAGGAATCAATATCAGGTCAAACCAATACACGATGTGATTTGTATGATTAAAAGTCCGTGTTTCGAGTTTAAATGGACATTTTAGTATAAAAGGCAAGTGAGGGACTCAAAACCAATTAAATGCATTCATATAATTTTGATATGTTATGAAAATGATCCATAAGCCATTTAGGATATGTAATAATTATCCTCACCATAATAAGATGCACAATGTGTCCAATATAACAGCATGTGCATATTTTTTTTTAAAATCGATATCAATTTTTGTAAAAAAGAGAACTCATTAACTCAAAACTGAAAAAAAAACACATTCAGATTGTTTCGTTACTTTAGAAAAATGATCCATAAGTCATTTTTGATGTTTAGGAATCTTCTGAATCTCAATATGATAAAACATGTTTCCTATGTGAATCAATGTGTCCATTATCAGTTTAAAATCATCATTTTAGTTCAAAAAGTGTCACTCAATGGAAACTGAGAAAACATTATTGGATTGTATTCACAATTTAGGAAAACAATTTATAAGTCATTTATGATGTGTAGGAATTCGAATCTTTTTAAATGAACACTCAATGTGATCAAAATGAGAAAAAGGGCATGTTTCCAGTTTAAAATGGAATTTCAGTAAAAAAAGTGACGTACTCAAAACCAAGAAAACACAGTCATAGGATTTTGATACGTTAGGAAAATGATCCATAAGTCATTTGAGAGATGTAAGATTCAGCTGCACCTCAATCTAATGGATTGTGTGACCGATATGACTCTATGTGTGTTCTTTCAATATATAAGTATCATTTTAGTTTAAAATGCACATCACATCACCAAAACCAAGAAAACGAGCATTGATTTTTTTTATTCATTTAAATTTTGTAGTTGTACTCGATTTTGATTATTTTATGGTTTTTTGGGTGCTATAGTGTGCTTTTACACCACACTGTACTAGTGCTGCAGTGTGCTATAACAAACCACTGTAGTATTCCCCATTATCAACACTTATAAAAGCACTAATAATGTTTTTCTTCAATATCACTTCTAAAAGTGCTAACAAAGGACCCCTTTATTAGCACTTCATTAAGTGTTGACAAAAGACTCAAGATTTTAATCTCACTCCGGTAGTCAGTCCTTCTCTAGCACTCCGAGAAAAATAACCTTTTGCGATGAGATTAATTCCCGTCACAAATATTCCATCTCAGATGTTATTTGAGATGGGATATGGGGTCCTGTTGCAAAAAGTAAAGTGTGGTTTAGCGCGGGCAGTGCGCCAAAGTGCAGGAAGTTTAATTGTAATGGGGGGATTCCCCCATCGTAAATAGTGCGTTGGTTGGAGGGTATTTGGGATGGGACACGTCCCAAATACTGGCGGCAGTAAATGGGTTTCTGGGATGGGATGTTGTCCCGTCGCAAAAAGTGAGTCGGCGTGAAACATCTTGTGACGGGACCCATCACAAATATACTTTTAACCGTCGACAACAATTAATAGGGGAAAAGGTATTTGTGGCCGGACACCCATCGCAAATAGTTCTGTCACAACTAATCTAACCTATATATGCCCACTTCTTTTTTCTTTCTCTTCCCCTCAATTCTCACTTTCTCTCTCTCTAAACTGTATTTTTAAAGTGAAAATTTCTCTGAGTTAGTTTTTTTTTTGAAGAAGTTGTGAAGTCTTCTACATCAATAGGAGGTCGAGTTTAAAGGTCTTTATATTTTATTTAATTTAGTATTTATTTCATTTTAATGTTAATTTTAATTATTGTTGATTAATTGTAATTAAATTAGATTTAAATTGTTTTGTTATCAGTATTTATTTGTAATAATAAATTGAAATTATTAGTACTAATTCTTAATAATTAATAATAATTAATAATTGGTATTAATTAGTAATTATTAATGAAAATTAGTATTGAATATATGTAATTAGTGGTAATTAGTAGTTTGTAGTTGTAAATTGTAGTTACCAATATCAATTAACGCTACTTAGTAATAGTTAAGGGTAATTAGTAATAATTACGGGTAATTAGTAATAATTATGGGAAATTAGTAATAATTTCAAGTAATTAGTAATAATTAGGGGTAATTAGTAATAATTAGGTGTAATTAGAAGTAATTTGGTGTAATTAGTAATAATTAGGTGTAATTAGTAATAATTATGGGTAATTAGTAATAATTAGGGGTAATTAGTGACAATTAGGGGTAATTAGTAATAATTAGGGGTAATTAGTAATAATTAGGGGTAAATAGTAATAATGAGGACTAAATAGTAATAAATAGGACTAAATAGTAATAAATAAAAATAATAAGTAATAAATAGGAATAATTAGTAATAAAATGGGGTAATTAGTAACAATTAGGGGTAAATATTAAGAATTAGGACTAAATAGTAATAAATAGGAATAATTAGTAAAAAATAGAAATAATTAGCAATAAATAGGAATAATTAGCAATAAATAGGAATAATTAGTAATAAATAGGCATAATTAGTAACAAATAGGAATAATTAGTAATAAATTGGAATAATTAGTAATAAATAGGTATAATTAGTAATAAATAGGAATACTTAATAATAAATAGGAATAATATTTAATAAATAGGAATAATTATTAATAAATAGGAATAATTACTAATAAATAGGAATAATTAGTAATAAATAAGAATAATTTGTAATAAATAGGAAGAATTTGTAATAAATATGGATAATTTGTAATAAATATGAATAATTAGTAATAAATAGGAATAATTATTATTAATTAGGGATAAGTAGGAATAATTAAGAATAATTAAAAATAATTAGGCATAATTAGAAAATAATTAGTAATAATTAGTAATAATTAGTAATAATTACTAATAATTAGTAATAATAAGCAATAATTAGTAATAAACAGTAATAATTACTAATAAATAGTAATAATTTGTAATAATTTGTAATAATTAGTAATATTTAGTAATAATTACAAATAATTAGTAATAATTAGTAATAAATATTAATAAATAGTAATAAATAGTAATAATTAGTAATAAATAGTAATAATTAGTAATAATTAGTAATAAATTCTATTAATTAGTATTAAATAGTAATAAATAGTAATAAATCGTAATAAATAGTAATAAATAGTAATAAATAGTAATAAATATTAACAAATAGTAATATATAGTAATAAATTGTAATAAATTGTAATAAATTGTAATAAATTGTAATAAATTGTAATAAATTGTAATAAATTGTAATAAATTGTAATAAATTTTAATAAATTTTAATAATTAGTAACAATTAATAATAATTTGTAATAATTTGTAATAATTAATAATAATTAGTAATAATTAGTAGTAAATTGTAATAATAAATAATAAATTGTAATAATTAGTAATAATTAGTTATTAATTGTAATAAATTGTAATAAATTGTAATAAATTGTAATAAATTGTAATAAATTATAATAAATTGAAATAAATTGAAATAAATTGTAATAAATTGTTATAATTAGTATTAAATTGTAATAATTAGTAATAAATTGTAATAATTAGTAATAATTTGTAATAATTAGTATCAATTAGTAAATATTAGCAACAATTAGTAATAATTAGTAACAATTAGTAACATTTAGTAGCAATCAATAAAAACCAGTAATAATTAGTAACAATTAGTAAGAAATTGTAAAAATTAGTAAACATTAGTAATAAATTATAAGAATTAGAAACAATTGGTAAAAATTAGTAATAATTAGTAAAAATTTGTAATAATTAGAATCAATTAGTAACAATTTTTAACAATTTTTAACAATTTGTAATAATTTGTATGAATTAGTAATAATTGGTAACAATTTGTAACACTTTGTAACAATTAGTAACAATAAGTAACAATTAGTCAAAATTTTAACAAATAGTAACAATTAGTATGAAATTATGATAATAAGTTCGGAATAAATTCAATTGTATAAAATTGTAATAACTAGTAATAACATGGCACAATTTCTAGTCGATTGGCAGTACTCCTTTTGCAAGATTACTCTTCTCCTTTTAACTTTCACCAACTCAAAACATTATGAAAGGTATGCTTCTACGTATGCATATCCAATATCATATGCACAAGTTTGAATATGCATTCATATAACCACATTTTTTATAATGAGTTCAGGTAGTGAAAATTGAAAGAAGATGATTCATTGATGAAAATGGGGATCTTTTGTTTGACAGCTCATTTATATGCAACTTTCTCAAATAGATATCACAATGAATAATATGTTCGGTGGAACAAAATTAATTCTATTATGCACAAAAATTAATATTCGTACCTCCAAGTGGATTCATCATTGTGATTTCTTTGTTAGAAAGTTGCAAGTAAATGAGCTGTAAGATAGAAGAGTAACTGTCAATCCACATGTAATTGTGTCACCTATAAGTAATGGTATTTATTAAAAATTGGTTTTAATTATTTATCCTTTTTTTCAGATTTTGTTTTTCTAATTTCAAAATATTAAAAAAAATTATGATTTTATATTTGGTAGTAAAATACGGAAAAAAGAAGTCGACAACATTCATTATTAGATGATCAGGATTGGATAAATCAATGTATAAATCCCAATGGTTCGGGTTTAAATCTTGTATATATTATGCGTGTTGAAGCTTTCATATCATTTGTATCATCAAAACCAGAATATGTTTCAAAAGGCCTAATAATTCATCCATGTAAAAAATGTGCTCTGACAACATTTGACACATTTGGCAAGGTTGAGGGACATATCTTGCGGTTTGGTTTTCAACCAGATTATATTTTTCAGTATCAACACGGTGAATACAGTTCCAGAGAAGATACTAATAACTTGATTCCAGATCCATCACGGATTCAAAATTTAGTACATTATGCTAAATGACCATATGTTCAACAAAATGAAACTCAAGATGATATTAATTTAACTCTTGAGTTGGAACCACCCAAATGTTATGATTTGTTGAGGTCTATAGAGGATGCATTATGTCGTGGTTGTAAGATAAGAAAATTAGAAGTGGTTGAAAATTTTATGGCTATTAAATCATATAATGGAATGTCAACAACTAATTTGATCAGATATTTTCGTTGGTTAAAACACTGTTACCTGAAGGAAATGTGTTTCCTACAAAATAATATGAGAGCAAGAGGCTGGTTCGTAATCTTGGCCATAGTTATCAGAAGATTCATACATGTAAAAATGATTGCATCTTATATTCTGGTGGAAATGAGTCGTTGGATAGTTTTCCCACATGTGGACAGTCTAGGTATAAAAAATCTCAACTAGGGATTTATGGATCGATTCCAGTAAAATAGTTGAGATATTTTCCCCTTACACCGAGGTTGCTGCATTTATTTATGTCTCAGAACACAGCATCAATGATGTCATGGAACGAAACAAATATTTTAACTGATAAAAGATCGAATCATCTATCTGATGGTGATTCATGGAATCATTTTTACTATCTACATCTGTCTTTATCTTTAGAAGCCTGAAACATGTGATTGGGTCTTTATACTAACGGGTTCTGTCCATTTGGTTGTAATGGTAGTCAGTAATCATGTTGGCCTATCTTTATAACTCCGTACAATTTACCTCCATAGATGTTGATGAAGGAGATCCCAAGACTTCTAAAAAAGAATATTGATGTTTAATTGAAAATATTGATCGATGAGTTAAATTTATTGTGGAGTAATGGTGTTAGTACATATGATATTGATGTGAAAAAAATTCATATTAAAAGGTGCATTGATGTAGACGATTAGTGAATTTCCTACATATGGCATGTTATCTAGCTGGAGTACACATTGTCCGAAATAATTTCATTATTGTATGAAAGACAAAAAAGCCTTTATATTTGTCAATGAAAAAAACACTATGCTATTTTGACTGTCATCATATATTTTATCCAACCGATCATCCTTTTTAGAGGAACAAATATGATTTTAGAAAAGGGACAATTGAAAGGGACGGACCTCAAAAAATGATCTCAGGTATATATTTAAAATCGGTTTTATTTTAATTACCTCCCATACAATTTGGTTTAATGGTAAACAAAAAGAATATTCAATTCATTGGGAAAGAACATAATTGGATAAAATGAATCATTTTTTGAGATCTTCAATATTGGTCTGATTTGTTGGTTTTCCACATGTTAGATGTCATGCATTTTGAGAAGAACTGTTTTAATAATTCATTTCATATAGTTTTGGATACACTGGGTAAGACCAAATATACTGTAAAGGCACGATTCGATCTTGACCAAATATACAGGCGACCATAACATGAACAATTTGAAAATGTTAGATCAAATAGGTAAATAAAGCCAAAAGAAGCTTATACATAGTCCAAATAGAGTTTCTTATTATTTTGTTAGTGGATTGCAGATTTGAGACTTCCATATGGTTATGCTTCCAATTTTCGAAGATGTGTTATGAATTGTTATATTACCAGATTAAAAAGTCATGATTGTCATGTTATTATGGAAAGACTTATGCTGATTGGATTCAGAGGTTTTTGGAATTCTTTGATTTGGGATTTGATACCAGATATATAATATTTTTTTGGGACATTTGTGTAGCGATAACAGACTACAATGCACTAAGAAAACTAAATGTAGATGTTGCTGTAGTTATATATAACCTGGAAAAAATATGTCCTCCAGATTTCATTGACTCAATAGAACATCTGATATTACTTTTTCTACATGATGATAAATGTGGAGTTATAGTAAAATTTTTATGGATGTACCCATTCGAGTGATGCATGTAGAAATTGAAGAAAAAAGTATGTAACAATACACTAGTGGAAGGCTAAATTTCTGAAGCTTATTTTCAAGAGGAAATTTATTTTTCTGCTCTCAATATTTTAAATCTGAATATCTCTAAAAACCCAACCACATGGGATAGAATGAGGGGAATTTTAATGAAGAAATGGAAAATCAATTATCAGTTTTTAATCAGAAAAATCTTGGCTTTGGTGGAGTTCATGAATGATATCTTTCAGATGATGAACATTAGAGAGCTTATACATATGTTCTGCTTAATTGTGAATAAATGACATCATTTTTATTGAGAGTACTTCTTTCAATTATTCGATAATTTATGTTATAGTATATAAAATTATTTTATTTTTAGGTTATACGATAATCATATCACGAAACAACTTCCACAAATTATAATAGCTTCTCGTGAAGAACACAACCATTTTTTCCAAATGGTTTCAAAAAATGGGTTTATAAATTATTGATGGTTTAATATCAATCATATTTATTATTTATTATATTGATAATTGTTTTAAAAATTTTCAGGTGTCTCAACACTTTGATGGAATTAAAAAGCGATTGGGTATATTGAGTAACCCACCATCCAAAATGGTTAAATCTTATAATACATATGTGGGGAATGGTTTTCGATTTCATACACGTGCATATAGAGAATAAAAAAACAATGATCAATGGAGTTTTCTTGAGAGGATCGCATCATAGAGAAACTAACGTTGACTTTTATAGTATTCTGGATGAAATTATTGAGCAGTGTTATCTAGGAAAGAATTAAATAACAATGTTTAAATTCCGGTGGTTGGATATTGAGAGAGGATTTCATGTTTTTCTGACTCATGGAATTATGGATGTTAATATAAAAGTCTTCTTGTTGGGAATGAACCATTTTTACTGGCTCCAAAGGCATATAAAATTTATTATGAAAATTACTGTGCTACTTCAAGAGAGTTGAGTGATTGGTGGAGAATAATAAAAATGAAATCTCCTGAAAATGAATTTACTCAAACTTAACGTGGTTCTGCTGAAGTGGAAGGAATTGAATTTTTTTAAGAGACTACTCAAAATCAATCTTTTTCACAAAGAGACGTGAATATTGATGATGACTCCCCACAATTAAGGATAGATAATGATGAAGATGTTAATGATCTTACAAATGAATTTGAAATGACAAGAGATGATGAAACTAAAACTCACATGGATATTGATGATACTGTGGAGGAATATGAAGACATTGCCATCGCCAGATATAAATATGATGATAAAGGTGAACATTGACATAGTTAAATGGTGGTTATAATCATAGATAATATATATCTATATATAAGAGTTATTTTCAACTATAAGCGAACACCAATCATTTTGTGTTTCAGATGGATCCTCATCTATTTTGCGAGTTGCAGGAGGATGAGCTACCTTTGGATGAGGGGGATTTTGGATCATCTAACCCTCGGAATACTGACGATTCCAGGGGTATACAGAGGGGTCACAATCTTTCGCAACTGATGATTCCTGACCGTATCCCTGAGTGACATCTACTTCTTGGATTTGATCCACACACACAGAGGTATGGTAACCTATATATTTTAGTTATATTTCATTAATTTATTTATATATATACTAATTGTTTGATTATTTATTTCTTTTTTATAGTTTTTCACTTGTAGCTATTGGACATGGGAGTGATATCTTGCGCAATTCTTTTTCTCATCCATGGATCACATGGGAACAAATTCCCATTGATGTATGGCTCGACATGTTCAATCATTGGTTTGTATCTAAATAAATAATATTTATTTTCAAATTTATTATATTAATAAATTCATATTATAAATTATTTTTTGGTTTTATAGTATCCCATCGATGATAGCATGCGTGACGTTATCCACGAGGCATGGAAGGTGTCTATTCATGACCGTTTCCATCAACTTTTTCACAATTTGAAAAAGATTTCCATTAAGAAAGAAGGAGTAACAAAATTTGAGGATTCTTGAAGATCCCACTGACTAGAGTACATATCATCTCACGTTTGGGATGGATTATGTTTACACTGGTTGGGTGTTGGATTTCAAAGGAGATCTTCTGTGGGTTGGCAGTACCGGGGGAGATAGGAGGTGACACATCAAGCAGGTATCCGTACATTCCATAAACATAGAGAGAATATAGTAAGTATCTTTTTTAAATATTTTATATAACATTAAATATAAATATTATATTTTATATTTCTATAGGAATTTGAGAATCCCGATATTACTGAGTACGACGTTTATCGGAGGATGTACAGTGATCCAGCCACTGGAGAGATTAGAGGTGATCGCCAGTGTCAGATTGTGGTCAGTATTTTTTTTCAGTTTGACAATTAACAACATATAATAATTTCACAATTTTAATTTCAAATTGGAATTAAAGGAGTTATATGAGGATGTGACCTCTCAGACATATGCTAAGAGTCCAGACGAGACGAATGACCAGATCAGTGCCCACTATTTTGATAAGGCAACATGGATGTAGGAAACTCAGTATGGCTTTGAGAAGGGCCTAGTAGTTGGTATCGGGTCTCATTTGACTCCTGGTACTTATTATTTTACTACTGCGATGTCGGCGTCCAGCTCGAGAGTAGATCATGGAGAGGAATCATATTCCACCTCATAGTATTATGAGCAGTTGCGAACTCAGACTGAGATTATAGAGAGTTTGTAGAAGCATCATGAAGAGATGCTACAGTAGTAGCAGCATTTCCAACAACAACACGAGGAGAAGATGCATCAATGGCAGTATCAGCAGTAGCAGCAGCATCACGAGTAGATGTATTACATGTGTCGTCTGACTTGTAGTTCATGGATAGAGTTTCATCCACCAACAACTACAACTCCTCCACCTCCTCCAGAAAACAACCCCATTGATATTTTTTATGATAAAAATATTTAAATTCAATAGTTTTTGTAATATTAACTATTTACAGTTTCTTTCTTTTATATTGGGGAAAATATTGCATAATATATTTATAAATATTTTGTTATTTATTATTTGTATTATATTTTGAAATATTTTTTTATTATAATAATAATAATAATAATAATATTTTATGATATTTTATATTTTTTTTATTAATATTAAGAATTTAAAGAATTTTTTATTTTTTTATTATTTTAATAATATTAATATTAATTTTTCCTTAATCATAATTTTATTAAATATGTTTTTTAGAATAATATTTTCTAATGTTTTTTTAATTTACTAATAATGATAATAATATTTGATTATTTTTTATATATTTTTGAGAATATTGAGAATTTTAATATGTTTTTTATTCTTATTTTAATAATATAAATAATATTTTTTCATTAATCATAATTCTATTAAATTTATATTTTATTACTTTGTTTAGTATTAGAGATGAGACCTTTTGCAATGGGCTTGTGTCGTAAATAGCTTAAATATTTATTTTTAAAAAACGTATTTGTGATGGGCCCCTTGAAAAAAGGTTATATATATATAATGTATATAATTGGAGACTTATTTGCGATGTTGTTTTCTGCAAAGGGCTATTTACGATGGTGCCCCATCTCTAAAGCTTATTTGGGACGGGATCCTGTCACAAATGTCCTATTGAAAATACCTCTAATTCTAGTAGTGTATCACTAATAAAGGTCATTTGTATCATTGTTAATGTCTGATTTTGTAGTAGTGTAAAACAAGATAAAGTTTGTGTTTCATTTAAGATACGATATCAAAGAAATTTGATGTGTTTAAAATAAATAATAATTCCTAAAAAAATAGGGTGTTAGATTATACCCCCTTAAAATGAATTTAACCCTAGAAATTCCTCAATCTGATAAAAAAAATGGGGATACCTTTGCCTTATCATTTCCTCAGGTTAATATATAGCTTTTTCAAAATTGTTGTTTGAACTAAACAAACTGACCAAGTGAGTGATATTATTTTGTAGAACGTTATTCATTTGATCCATAATCTCCACTAGTTATTCCTGATAGGAAATATCCTTCTCTAAAATTATGACCTCTAAGATTAGTACACGTGAAGGATCAATTATTTTCTCTCTCTAAAGAAATACAAGAAACACATCATGAACTTGAGAGAGGATTGGTTAGTGCACCGACCAATAAGATACCATCCCAATATGATCAATAACATAATAAGGACTAATATACCTATGGATTAGATTCTGTTTCTTCATGAATCTCATCGACTTATTCCATGAAGAAATTCATAGAAACATATTATCACCAACTACAAATTCTAGATCACACTGGTGATTGATAGAATATAACTAAGGATTGTATTTCTTTCTCAAACATCATTTTATTATGTTGGTGCTATACACTTATTTCCATAGATGACTTCATAAGGAGTCATATTAATTCTCAATTGAAACTAATGTTGTATTAAAACATAGTTAGAGGAAGGTGTAGATCCCAACCACCTTTGAAATCCATAAAATATGATCTTAGCATATCCTTTAGGGTTTTAATACTTATCTCTAACCAACTATCTATCTGTGGATGATGAAAAATGATGAAACCCAACTATATATTAAGATATTTCACCAGAACTTTGAGGTAATCCACATATCTTGATGAGACACAATGTAATTTAGTACTCCAAGAAACCTTTACACTTCTTTAATGTATATTCTATGAAGTAGGTCAAGTGTAAAGTCTTATCTGATAGTGATTAAGAAATCTGAATTTGTAAGGAGATCAACTAAAAACCCTATTTAATTATACAATTTTGATGTTTTGGGGAGTTTGAAAATAAAATTTAAGGTGATGTTTCCCCATTTTCATTCTTGTATGGTAATGGATGTATAATCCCCTTATAATTTTTCCTCTCAACCTTCACTTACTGACATAACAAGCAGCGAGATACAAACTCTGTAATATCTCTCATTATTCAATCCCATAGGAAATACTCATTAAAATATCTATACATATTCATACTTCCTAGATGAATAGAGAATGATTAACTATGAAAATCCTCTAACAACCACTTCTAAAAATATTGTATAAAAGAAACACATACATAGTTTATGAACAACAAAATTCCATCATGATTATGGTTAAAACCATTTACATTTTTAACCTTCTTTTACAACTATACATATTCCTTTTGTACCTATTTAATCTTCACTTAGATAGATGGTTGAACATTAAATTGATAAAAATAATATATATCAACATCCTTCAGGATTTCCAGATCCATCCTCTGCAAATCTCGAAATATTTTTTCTTTTGTGATCCACATCATGGATATTCTTGAAAGATCCTTTTTACTTAAAGCATCATCCAGCTTGTTCACCTTCCCCGTGTGGTAATATATTGTTCAATTATAATAATGAATCATCTATAACCAAATTAGTTGGAACATATTAAACTCCAACTATATGGATATATAATTTATACCTTCATGATTATTATATAAATCACAATTTACACTTTAAATATATTTCCTCTATATCTTTAATTCAAAAATACTAAAACTAAATCCAAATCAGGAGTTGGGTAATTTTTCCTACGAACCTTCAATTTTGATGAGGTATAAGGTATAACCATGTTATTTTTAGGTACAAAAAATCCAAGTCCCTTATTGGATGAGTCACTATAGATTAAAATATCTTCTCCACTACAGGGTAATTTAATCACATGAGCACTGAATAATTTTCTCCACTGTTCCTTGAAATTTTACTTTGATTGACTTATCTAAAGGAACATAGATCCCATATGAGTTAACATAGTCAGTTCATTAGATATTTTTGAGAATTTATCCACAAAATATAAATAATATCTATAAAACCCACTAAAACTATATATCTCAGTCACTATGTTTAGTCTGGGCCAACACACTATATCCTCCATCATTGATGGATTTATCGATATACCCTCTCTTGAGATTATATGACCAAAAACTGAAACATTTTTAGCCAAAATTAAAAAAAATTAAAATTTTCATATAGTTTCTATTTCCATAGGGTATTTTGTATAATACATAACTAAACATCATGATATTAATTTCTATTTGAATAGATAATAATATCATCTATAACGACATCCACAAAATGATCAATGCAATATCTAGAGACTCTTTTCATTAAATCCATGAGGAGATAAGGGGAATTAGTAATACTAAACGGAATCACTATATATTCATAGTGCCTATAACTAGTACAAAATGATGTCTATAAAATATACACATTTTGAACCTCAATTGATGATATCCAGAATGTGGCTTAATCTTGGAAAGTATTTAGTTGTGTATATTTAATCAAATATGTAATTAATACATGGTATAAAATACTTGTTCAAGATCATGATGTTGTCCAGATCTTCATAATAAATGAATAATCACATCAATATATCATTATTTTGTTACAAAAATATTGAGTTCATATAAAAGTGACAGATATAGAAGAATGAATCAGTTTCCTGGTTCTCCTAGAGTTTACATTTCAATTCCTAAAACTCAATAAATGACATTATATAGAGAGTCTATAAAATTGTTGCGACACTGGGTGGAAGTTCTGTTTGAAACTAAACTTCAAATTTTAGTGGAATGGTAGGTAACTATTCTATAAATGCATCAAACAACTCTAGAAAAATATTTATATCATCGAGGATGGGTTTCTCCCCAACCATATTAGATAAACAACCCCTATTAACATGGAATCAAAACCCATAAAATGGATTTTATTTCCATAAAATGTTTTTATTTATTATCACACTAATATAATATCATTGGTTGGATTATAATATTAAATGTGGCTACCATTCCTTATAAATTGATGTTGGATTTATTTAGTTAAATTAAATCCATGCCTATGATGACCTCAAATTAAATCAGAGGAAGAATGATAATATTTATAGGAGGCACATTACCATAAACATCATGTAGATAAGAATCATAAAATTAAGGTGTGATCATCGTACCATTAGGGGGTTTCACTACTAATTATATATTTAATATTTTGGTGGAATCCAAATTCACTTATAAAATTCATCAAATATAAAATAATTTGTTGATCTAGAGTAAAATAAGACATAAGTAGTTTTTGAGTGGTTGGTAAGTGTACCTTTTACCATATTTATATCACAAAAGTATACAAAAATATTGTCCACATGATATTTTACATTATATTTTGACATAAGTGTATGCTGATATCGATCATTTTCATTATGCATTGGTTTGGGCACTGGTTAAGATAATTTATATACTCCTTGCATTTGAAACACTAGAGTGTGGGTGATGAATTATGTGGATATTTCTATCTATTCTCATCCTTATATAACTTCTTCCCATCACACTAGAATTTTATATTTTATAGATCTTCACTCCCACATTTCAAATATTTACTAATCACCTTAATAAAATTTCACCATGTTTCATCCCACACTTTGAGAATAAAGGAATGTTCATCTTCTTCTCAAAATGGATTTTAAATTTAACTTTGAATTAAAAAATTCTCAACTTTTAAAAACCCTTATATTGAAGCATTAATCATTAATCCATTTCCATATTGATTGAACATCAAAAAATAAATTCATTTCTATAGAATTCTATTATAGATAACTCCATTTGGAGAATTGGTTTTAATCCACTAATGAATCAATCAACCATATTTTCATGTTGGATGGTAATACCATAAGAATACCTCAAAAGGCCTCTAAACGTTTTCTCAAAGGAACCAAAATATTTATCATCATTTTACATTATCTCAATGAACTTTTCCATATTTATATAATGAATATAAGGAATTTACATGTTGAAATATATTTTATTGAATTCATACCAATATATGGAGTCAATTTCATCATGTTCCCTTATATTATTGAGGTGATTCCCCCAATGATACACTTATCATTATAAATGATAAAAATACAAAACAAGTTTTTCATGTTCTTAATGCTGGAGAGTGGAAAATACAATTTTAGTGGTACCGATGAATTTCTCAACAACTAGAAGATCCATAAATCCACTAATGGTTGGTGGAAATTTCATCATGAATATCTTAATAGAACATTGTTCCCTCTTTTATTATTTGGAAGTTCATAATAATTCATGGATAGAGAAAGTTATGTGATCATAACAGTAATAAATTTTCTTCCAACTCCCATCACTTTTAGATTCTCAAGAGGAAAATAATTTCAATTCCAATCACACATATTTAACAATATGCATTTAGGTTCCCACCATTGAAAGAAACTTAGTTTATGAAACAATAATCATATTATAGAACAACATAATCAGGAAACATTACTTATAATATGTCTAAATCATGACCCATTATTCTTAATAAATAATAACTCAGGTTTATTTTAGGTCATTCATAGTGATAATCTATTTAAATTCATCATGATGGTATGAAAAAAGTTTTGGAATTTCTAAAGCATACCACCCAGGAGTGTCAACCTAAGTGTGTATCAAGGATCATTTTTTATACACTAGTTGATAATAAATTACATCTAAATACAAATTTTTTAGAGTAATTACCCCTAGAATGCTCAATTTCATTGAAAAATCTTCTTATTTTATCTATACGTGGATGTAGATTTTTGAAAACCACTCTTTATATCCTTTATCAAAATTCTTGGACATTTTATTATACTATGACTCATCCGTAGACCCACCCATAGAAATATCCTATGGGGTCTCACAAATTTTTTCATATAATAGTTTCCAAAGATTAACTAAATATATTATTTAAAACCAACTATGGTCACATTCCTTTTCATACATATATATTACACCTTTTTAGATGAACATTCATTACATTATACAAACTCATGCCTAAGGATCATAAAGGTAAAGTGACTTTGGAAACATAGAAACATAATCTAATGGTTTATATATGAACTAAATAATCACCCAATATGTTCTTCATAACTAGAAACCTTTATAAACATGTCATATATAATACATTTATTCATAAACTGGGGGAAGGAATCAAATGAAAGGGTGAACTCAGATGCTCAATAAGGGTAAAAAAGGGAGATAAGTAAGCATAAAATGAGCGTAAGTGTATGAGAACATGAGCATAACATTTGGAGACAATATTTTTTATATAAATGATCATAATATTGAGTCATGGAAAAATTATTGGTAGTGCATAAGACATGAATTGTTAGAAAATTATATAACATGGTCTAAGAGATCATAACAATGTGAGGAGACATATAATTATGGAATGCACATAACAAATATATAAAATCATTTAAATAGTGTCCAAGGATCACTTCCAAGGAAATGATATTTAAATGAGTTCACTCCATAAACAATCGTAGTATTAAAGGAAAAATCCAAAAATATCATAGAGGATAAAGTACAAAACTAAACTAGGTTCACTCATTATACTAATATTATCAATGTCAAGAAATTTAAATCTTTAACTAGTGAATTGGAGATAGATATAGGTACCACCCATCAAATAATGAAAATAATATATATGTGTGTCACAATATCATGAATCATTTATCCTATCAAAATCCATGAAATGAAATGGGTTTGAAATTTTTTTCATAAAATCACAACCTATGGAAAAGATACACGTTTCATAATCATTTCATCAACTCATTAAAATATTACCCATGGAATGAAGTGGGATTCATAATAATTTTTCTAAAGTATAACTCATGTTAGAGAAATGGGTTTCATAAAAATATTTTGATAATAAACATAAAACATCTAGAGAAAAAATAATTATTGTATCCTTGTGTCATATTTCTAGTAAAACATAAGTAACATTAATGGATTTCATCATAGATGAAAAATTATTATCGAAAATTCCTCATAATATTTATTAAGAAAAATAAAATTTCATTAAAAAATTAAATTTTAAACGAAAATTTAATAACATATTTTTGAAATAAATTTCTTTAAAAATAACTTAGAAAACCTATAAAAGATGGTTTGAAAATCATTTAAAACATTTCCAGAATAAAATTTACTTTTTTACTTTGAAAATACCATTTAAAACATAAAATATTTTCAAAATACTTTTATTTGAAAAAAAACTTGGAATATTATAATGGAAGCTTTAAATTAATCATATTTTTGTGATGGGGGATAATTTTTTTTCATGTTATACATATAAAAATGAGTATTATGTTCTCATTTGTTTTGTAGAATCCAAACTGCCATGTTTTGGAAAATGATATCAAGATTTATTTCAAAATATATATTTTTATAATTAAATAATTAGTAAAAATGTTCTATTTTATAAAATTTAAAAAACATTTTTCAAAACACTTTTAAAAAAAGTGGTTTTAAGTGAAAAATGTGTTTTCGAGAGAAGTGTGAAATAAAGACATTTTTTCTTAAAAATATTATTTTAAAATATCGAGTACATAAAAAGAAAAAATGAAGGTAAAACATTTATTCTCGTAAAATAACTATAATATTAGAGAGTTAATTATTATATTTTTGATATATATCATAAAATTTCATAATCTAAAACGTAATCATAAACAATCACTATAAACGATGAGATTGTATCATAACATCTTTACCACCGTGGTAACTATGAATTATAATACCCATGAGGGAATAACATTAAACAAGACTTAAAAATATTATATGAAAAAAAAAATTCATGATTTTAAATGTAAAAGGGTCTGTATATACACCTCGTAAAATTATATAGGTTCTTAATATAACATATGCCTCAAGAATGGAAAATTAATACAAAAATCCCTTATTTCTTTAGAAATGATTGAAGTGTATTCCCCATGAAAGAGAGACCCTAAAATAGATTTTAATATTTCAATAATTTTAATGAGAATAATTATAAAATACTTTAATGGTAATTATATATATCACATGATTGCAATATATGGTTAATATGGATTATGTCTCTTAGAAAATAAAAGTGAGATGAAAATCATTTACCATGAGTTTCAAATTCCTTAAACATATTGAAAACTATTATATAATAAATTAATGTTTATTATAAATATATTATATAACCATAATTATATATATTATTCTATATATTATTTTCTTATGTCTTTTTATTTCCCGTTTATTAATAATTCCATGTCAGAGTCCCATTATGGGGAATAACTACTTTGTTTTTCATGTACGTTTCGAGTTTTTATTTTTTGTTCCACATAAATTTATCATGACTAAATCAGGCACATAATTTTAACCATGATATAAATATCATATATATATATATATTCTATATATATGTGTTTATATTAATCCATAATATTTAAAGATAAAAAATTAAATACCCCATTCATGGAGACAATATGCCGTATATACACTTGAACATTATTTCCATTTTCTTAAAGGATTAAATGAAATAATAGTAAATGAAATATTATAATCACATATTTATTTAATTTTATTTATTTCATATATTTTACTTAAAAACATCCTTATTACACTCCATGTAGATCATTAATGAATAACATCACTTCTCGAGGCAGTGGTTCACTGTACACAAGAGTAGCATTATCATGTTACCAAAGAATGGAAAGTATGAAGGTATATATGATATAATAATTAAATAAGTATAATAATATCTTATATATAAGATATAAACACTAAAAACATCATTATATCTATTTATGAGATGTGGTGATAGAAAATGAATCACATCGGTTCGCGAGGGGTAGTCCGCTATACACACAAATAATGATTTCCTATCCATTTTGATGGAAGAAGTGATTTTTATTGGAATTGAACTAAACATAAAATAATATAGGTATATATAAGATAATGAGGTTTTTATATCAGCATATTTTAATAACAGTTTAATGAGGTTCATGGAAAAATAAAATAAAATGCTCGATTAGAGGTATTACCTCTTCCTCAACTATTTCTTTTGGTTTTCCCCAAAAGAATTATTTGGTTGAATTTCTGTAAAAAATAGTGATTAGTAGATTATAGGTGGAATGTATGAAAGTTATTTGGGAGAGGAGTTTCTAAAAAAACTGTTTTTTTAACAGTGATGTGGAGAGGATAAGGGGTGGCCCTTTATAAGTGAGGTGAGCGACACACTTGTAATCTTTTGAAAAGAAAATGATGTAAAAATGTTTTTCTAATGAAAAAAGGATCTTAAATGTAAATTATTGATGATATAAGATATATGTTATAAATATTTCCATAAAATGGTTGTTTGAAAAGTTATTGATCTTTTTTAACCATTAAAAATTTAGTTTAACCCATGGGAAACCCAATTTTACCTTAACCGCGATAAATAATTTTTACAGATTTTACTATTTATTATGGTAAAAAAGTTTAAATTAATGGAATATATATATATATTATTTAAAACATGTAATTAATTTTTCAAAATTCAATTAACATAATTGGAAAATTTTAAATTTAAATTAAACTCACAAATGTGATGATAATGGTGTTTTCAAAATAGAAAAGTTTCAAAAGTTTAAAATGTTTTTATATAAAAATCTCCTAAAAATGATTCTAATGATATAAGTTGGATTGAATGAAGTATTTTTTATTTATTTTTTACTTTAAAAAAATTTAAATTAAAAAATAACATTATTAATTCTTTAAATTAAAATCTAGTTATTAATTAAAATCTGTATTGTTAACTATTAACTGAAAAATTATTACTTTCAAAAAGATAAAAAATTTTAAACTAAGATAATTTTGACATGATTATATGAGAGTTATATCATATTTTATCAAATTAGTTTTTTAAAAGTGTGAAGAATTAATTTTATTATTATTCAAAAAATAAATAAAGGAATATTTTTTAAGAAAATTGTATTTTCAAAACATTTAACGACTTTTAAAAAAATTGAGGAATTTTTTATCAACATGTTTTATTTATATAAAACTATTATACTAGTTATTTAAAACTTATTTATTAATATTTTTATCTCTATGATTAATGTCTAGGTTACAACAACCAATTTTAAATAACAATATTAATAATATATCACAATTTCTTAAAACTGAGTTTTTCATGTAAGTGAAGCTAAACTCTGTTTTGCATGTAATGCAAGATATCAATGAAATTTAATTTATTTGAAATAAAAAAATACATAAAAATTCATGTTTATATAGAAATATTTATAATTCATTTTAAAGGAAATGATCCTTTTCATGAAGATACCATGAATGAAACTAATATCCATCAAAAAACGAGTATGATAGATTTTGTTAAATCAACACATCATTTTAATTTCCCCCATAGATGTAGAAAAGTGGGGCAGGGGGAAACATGTAAATTACATCAATATTTTTTCTTTAATTTCTCATATATTTTAATATGATTCAGTTAGAGTTCCATCAAGACTTTGATATATTTGATGTGTTCTATCAAATGAGGGATCAAGATCTTACAATGGGATGAATATAACCAAAAGGAGAATGTTTATTTATGTGACACCAAGATTTACCCCCTATTAGGGTTTATATATTCATCCAGGTGACAAAAAGTGGTATCAAAGCCAATAGGTTTATATTTAAGTTTAGACCATTAATTTTTTTTATTCTTATGGTATTGATGATGAACCCTATTTTTTTTAATTTTTCTAAATATTATAGATAAAAGAATGAAATGATATTATTTTTACTAGATTACTGTGAGGATATCATAAAATATATATTTTTAGATTCTGACCATACAAAGAACAATAAAAGAATTAGTGATGAAAGGAAATAAAATATCTATGTTATAAAATTAGAATTTAGGTATATAAGATAAACATGTTGATCCTATGAGAATTTTTATAAGATATAGGTTTTATGATTGATAGAGTTGATTGGGGGAGATTTTTGAGATCCGTTGGAAAGTCTATTTTAATTAATATGTTATTAATAATAGGATATTATTATTAGGATCTATTTTTTTCAACAAATATTTCTTATTAAATCTCAAATATTATAAATTAAATTATGTGAGGTGAAAGATTTGTAATTAGCATAGAGGTGTTTGTAACAAATAAGGGTTTTCTAAGGAGCTTATTAGATTTGGAATTTTTTTTCTAATTCAATGAAATTACATAATACTTTAGTGGTCAGAACTAAAGATTTATGAAATGTATAGTATCTTATAAAATTTAATTGATTTTTGTTTTCATATGATTTCATTTTTTATAATATGTTTTGATTTTGTAATATTTTCACCCTTAATAAGATAAATAATTTGAGAAAGAAATCCTGTTTATAAGATATACCATTATTGTATGATATGAGAATCATAAAATATATGTATTGTGTAATATATGTGAAACTCATAAGATATAAGGTACTCATATAATGTGTTTATCATAAGATTATTGGAACCAGTATCTTTTGTTTTTTATATGATATATTAATCTCATTGTAGGGTCCAAAAAATTCCACCAAGTGAAGAAAATTCTCCCACAATCACATTTCAGAAGGAAGAAAGTAATCCTACAAGTCTAGCAAGGTAAATGGACTCAAATTGAGTTAAAAAATTTAGATTAAACATGAAAGAATTAATGTTTTCAAAGCATTTTAAGTGGTCCACATACCATCACATGGAAGGGTTCATATACTTCCTGGATCCCGAATCACTGGTACGCAGAGTGATTAAAGAGGTGTGGGGCCAAAGTGCGATGGCCAGTAAACACGGTGGACCGCGAACCACGTTTCTGAAGGACTCATGCGCATGAAGGTCATCCTTATACCATCTCACAAACTCAATGGTTTACGAGCGAATAAAACTGATAGGGTTTCAATAACCATGATCACAAACCACATCCTCCATAAACCCCAGTTGACCGAGTCTTCTACAGGTTATGATATCTTTTCATGGGCATCTGAAAATGGTTCCACATGCCCATATATACGATTTTCCAGATGATCTATAAAAAGTGTATGTAATGAATTGAGAAAAAGTAAAATAGATGCCTAAATCTTGAAGGTAACGCTGAGGTTGGAAAAAATAACTCTGGGAAGATTCAAGATTCATTATTGAATAATCAGTGAAGCCCAAATTGTGAACAACACTTTCTGTAGGTACAACCATCCATGAACCATAAAACGGGAGCACATAACAATAATAACAGAACTGCGAACCAAAATGGTGAAGCCAAAAACCATATATTCCCCAGATATGAACTCACCACTAAGGAAAGTCCCTTGTACCCCCTACAATATGGTGTTCTGCGTAGTGTGTCGCTACATGGATTTAAATCGGCACCACATACTCTATCAGTTTGTAGATGGAACCCAAAGTGGCATGAAAAACCACATCTAGGACCACGTACCACTATGTTTCATGGTGGTCCATACCCATGAACACATACCAAATCTGTATGCGGATGACCCCTTTGCACACATACCACTACGATATATAGAGCTTACCCCATCCCGCATATGAAAACAGTATGTGAAATGGGGTGTTTTTAGGTATCCTTTACTCTAGTTCCAATCTACCCGATTCAATACCACCTAGTACTCCATAATCCCTCCTCGAACCAGTCCCCCAGCATCAGGCCAAATACTCCCCCAATGCCACCAGATTTGTATGATCAGACCATTGGGTGCATCAGTATGCCCATTTGAGTCATCATACCAATGGTAAGTAGAGTCACGATGGACCTCCCTACAATGATTTGGGCTTCAAGAATGTCCGTGGGACTACATTCCCATGGTAACCTATATTCCAACCTTGGTATGCCAATGTGAACCTCCCCATTCAAGGGATTAAGTGTGATCACCTAATTTTCCATTAAATGAGGAATAGTGAATAGTTAAAGAGGTTATGTTCGATTACCCTTTTGATGAGGACGAAACTCCTCCCCTTCCCAGAATGCATTATAGGGAACTCCCATAAACGTAAGTCCCCAACCATCGGATGGCCGAGCCATGCAAAATTTAATTTCATCTCACATAAAAGGGTGTTTTTTCCCACACCCTCATCCACCATCACCCAAACATATTTCATCATAGGCTTTCTCTCTCCCACCAGTAGGAGAGGAAGCATGTGGTTGGTTAGATATCTCACAACTTCTTGTTTCTAACACCGATTATGACTCACATGGGATTAGAGGTTTTTGAAGATTACAACATATACACAAATCAAAACTGTGAGAACTTTGATTCATAATTAAACTAGGATACATATGAAGCCTATTAGAAGGCTTGAGCTCAAAATTATGAACTACAAGAACTCTGATTAATGATCAAACCCTGATACGTAGTTCTCATATTCATAGGCCTGAGCTGAAAATTTTGAACTAAGAGATCTATGATTCCTGATCAAATCAGGATACATAGGATACCTATTCGAAGGCCTGAGATCTAAAGGGTTACCTCCCAGAAATGTTTACCCAATCAGGATCTTTCAAATGGGATGCTTCTATGCATAAGCTCCAGAAATTCGGAACTATGAGAACTATGATTCATGATCAAACCAGGATACATAGGACACCTATTCAAAGGCCTGATCTCAGAATTATGAACTATGAGAACTCTAATTCTTAATCAAATAAGGATACGTAGGATTCTTATTTGAAGGCCCAAGCTCTAAAGGGTTCCCTCCCAGAAGGGTTTACCCAATCATGATCTATCAAATGGGAAGACTCTATGCATAAGCCCCAGAAATTTTGAACTACGAGAACTCTCATTCCTAATTAAACTAGGATACGCAGACCACCTATTCGAAGTCCCAAGCTCAATATTTTAGACTATGATAACTCTAATTCTAGATCAAATCAGGATACGTAGGATGCATATTCAAAGGACAGAGCTCATAAGGGTTCCCTCCTAGAAGGGTTTACCCAATCATGATATTTCAAATCAGAAGAATCTATATGTAATCCCCCCCAATTCTAAACTATGATAACTCTGATTCCTAATGAAACCGGTAAATATAGGTTTCCTATTCAAAGGACCTACCTCAAAAGGGTTCCCTTCCAAAAGGGTTCACCCATCCCTGGTCCCCTAAATGGGCAGCTTTTATGCGTAATCCCCAACAAATTCTAAACTTTGAGAACTCTGATTTTTGATCAAACCAGGATACATAGGATGCCTACCTATATACCAGAGCTCAAAAGGGTGACCATCCTAAAAGGTTCACTCGATAATGTCCCCAAAAATGGGTAGTTTTCATGTGTAAGCCCTAGATATTCCGAACTACGTGGGTCCTGATTCCCCTCTAAAGGATACATAGGAACCCCATATTATGGGTCTGATCCCAACATCATGTCACCTTTTATCCCCATGGACAATGATAAACTCCAGAGTGCCTTATTGTTTTGCTCAAGTCAGCATCTCCTCCATAGCATCAAATCCATATATTCTTACAACGATCCTAAAAACTAGGGGTAGCCCATGGAAACACTCTTTAGGAATAAATAAAGGATTCAAAAACATATGAACATGACATAAATCTATAAGAGAGTCCTAAAATAGTCAATAATCATTCCCCGAATGTGTGTAGTGAGGCCGAATTCCCATCCTCTCGACCAATGTATTCCTTAAGTTTTATTGGATGAATCAGCGTTCTATGAGCACCTACCATTAGAAAGAAGGTCTATGAATCATGGATACTAGGTCCATTGGGTGTTTATGGCTCTACGAACAAACCCGTTGGATACCATCTGGTGAAGTTATATCCTAAGAGGACAGATTTCACAAGTACTTGACCCCATACAATCTCCCGCTGAGATGATCTGACTATGAAATCTTCTTTTCAATACAAAAGGGGTGAATTACACAGTCCCTGTTGGGTTAATATGACCCTTATTTAAAGGATAATGTTTTACAATGGGTCTAAACAAAAGAAATGATGAATTTGACATGGACCCATCTCTATGAAAAGAGGAAGGTGATGATTCTCATTGGACCATTTCACCATCACCCAAAAATAAGCCACCTCGAAGGTAAAACAAAATTGGTGAATCCAACGCAAATTCTTTACCAAGCCAATGGTTCTAACCTAATGATAACAGACAAAAAATGATATTGCAAGACACACCATTTTGTTCACCCTAGTATGTGACTAATGCACCACCTCATAGGTGGAAAAAAATAGAGAACCCAATGTGAATCCTTAACCAACGTGACATTCTTTTCCCACTCAAGCCCCTTCTCCCAAAAAAATTTAGGGGTTGTGGGCCAAGCTAGATCACCAAATATATATATATTTAAATGAATTATATTTTGACAAGATTCTGTGGTATTTATGTCATATAAGTATGTTACAAGTTCCTAAAAAGAAAACTTCGATCCAAATGACATCCCAACGACCAATGTAGACATAGTAATCAGTGATCCTACAGGCGACCAAGGTCCCAACAAATATTAAGACCCCATCACCATACCAGAATCTTTAACACTGGGTATCCAACATACTGATCAGAGAGAACCACTGAAATGGTACTCTCCCCATGGTGGAGGCCCTGATACAATCCCTCTAGTCTACAAATGTAACACCCCAGGTAAATAAATAATATGACATTTAATATTTATCTATATTTGTGAATATAATATTGAAATGAATTTAAAGGGGAATCTATGCTCGATTGCGTACCCAACACGCAACAATGAGTTTCTTGGGAATCTTACGTTGCACTCTGATAATAAAATAATATTATTTTAAATGGTAGTTAACATGTAGCTGTTGTAATGGCGGGAATGGATAGAAATAACTAAAATATGATTATATATGTTTTTAAATGTTTTTAAATTTATCCAATAAAGGATAGAGGTTTAAAATATGGAAAGAATTCAATTTTAGGCATATATGCCCTAGTTTTCACTAAAGGTTCACTTATCGCCTTTTGATGGCGAACCGTCATTAAATATAGTTTTTTTCACTCTTATACATTCTATTGGACCAAATAAAACTCTTCTTAAGAATCGGGACATCAAAATTTACTTTGTGTAAATTTTTGGTATCTTTCCGATAATGTTCAATTTTTTAATGAATAGTGTAAAAGGTTGTATTTTAATTTCAAAACCTCTTTTTAATCTAATTTATTTATATGATTATATTATATTTTTAATTGGTTTTAAAGTGAAATTAGAAAATATTTTTACCATTAAATCCAATAGTGGTCGTTGGAATTAATTTCAATTTGAAATCAGACTTAAACTAGTGTCAATCTTTTGATACTTATTGTTTTATAAAAACACGCTATTTGCTCTGACAGCGGGAATTAATTATTAAATTAATTAATGTGACTAATATGTTTTGAATTTTGTAAAACGGACTTCATTTTTGAATTCGGAATATAAAATATAGCTTAGGGTGAAGTTTTGGTATTTTTCTGAAAAACTCCAATTTTTGATGAATAGTGAAACCACTAAGTGGTAATCAAGCAAACTAATTTTTCTGTTAAATGAAATTTTACAACTAATGTGTATTGAATTTTGAAAATCCGACATACATGGTTGTCATTAGTATGTAAAATGTGGTTCAATGGGATGAAAATAATTTTTTGGTGAATAGTAACTTTTTTTCATTAACCGCGATTAGAGGTAATTAGTGTCATTTAAGGTAAAAATGATATTATAAGAATGTGAAAACACCATGACACTTGTACTACACCTATTGGGTGAGTCATGGCCGACCAAGACAAGCCATGGGCCAACTTGGGGACCCCATGGAGCCACTTTAGTTGGAAAATGACAATAATATATTTTTATTTAATGTTAAAATTAAATTGACACAAACATGAGTTGTTTTACTAAAACAGTTTTTAAGTGGGGTTACACAAGTCCAAATTTTTATTATATATAGTAATTGGAAAGATAAAAATATTTCCTACATCATACGGATTTTTTTATAATTTTTAGGCATTAAATAAAATAAATTATTTATGACATAATAATGATGCAGCGATGACATCATTATTTGACGATTTAAATAAAATGGAAAGATAATGTAAAATCTATGACCTACACATGTCCAAAACTTATTGTATGGGTGGATTTCGAACCCTTATCACCTTATCCACGAATTATATCAATGTGGGACCTTTTAAAACTGAAACACATTTTCAAATAAAGTAATATTTCTTACTTTCCAAAAGTGCCCCTCCTCTCCTCTTATAAAAGGCCCCCACCTCTACCTCATTTCACACACTCATCAAGCCTTTGGCTCGGCCAACCCCTGACCATTTAATCTCTCCACATCCCTCTCCTAATCCTAGAGGATTACCTTTGGGCATAATCCTTTCAAAGGAAGCCTTTATGCTCAAATCAAAAGGCGTTACACTTTTAAAGGTAATTCATTCTCTCATGTTCATTTATTTTATTTTGCTTTTCCAACCCCCTAAACTCTTTTTATTTATTTCTTTTGTAACAACAACAGTATCTTCAATATACTAGGATGTTGTTATAATATATATTCTATCTACACTCTCACACAACTACATCAAATGGTTAAAGAACATACGGTTTCCGTGGATGGCGAAATTGTGCCTCCCGAAACGATGATTGTTCAATACTCATTTAACACCTTCAAAGGTGGCCATTATGATGTCACTATTTTTATATATGATATATAATATGTTTATGTTTTACTTATGCTTCTTTATTTTTCATTTGTGTCTTACCTTTATGGCTTCCATTATGGGCATACACGATATCTTCATTTTAGGAAGTGCGGACTACCGCCCCCTCAAAGTGATGTGATTCGTTAATGCCATACGTGGGACGTATAAAGGATGGATTTAATGTTATTATATATTATGTTATACTGGAATTATTATTTACCTATATATCATTATTATTTATTTCCATTAAAGTATGATATAGAAATTAAAGTAGCGTTCATGCGTACGTACGGCTTACCGTCTCCATGAACGGTGCATTTCATTTCTTATCCCCAAATGTAATGTACTATTATAAGTACATATATATAATGTATATATATGATGTATGATACATCTAAATTATTAATATAATTCTGGAATTAAAATATACATACCTCTCATATAGTTTTAATTCCATTAATACGACATGGAAGTGAAAGTAGCGTTCATGCGTACGTACGGCTTACCGTCTCCATGAACGGTGCATTTCATTTCTTTCCTCTAAATGATTATGTGATTTTATAAATACATGTATATGCTGGATATATATGATATATATGATATCCAAATCAGGAATGTCATTTTTGGATATGAAGAACCTATGACCACACGAAAAACATGTAATTGTAAGAAGTCCACTTTCGACTTAAGAACCAAATATCGACAAAACAAACATGATTAATTTAAATGATTAAATAATGTTTATAACATGGTAATAAGTGATATAAAAGGAATAATGAACTTTAAAAAGGTTCTTAAGGAAGTATAAATTAACTCAAGTTTATTATTCAGGAGATTAAAGAACGATCGAGTCAAGTCGGACCCGAGGTAAGGGATCCTACAACTCTCTTTCTTTTTAAGTACACTCTTTTATGTCATTTCTTTTAAGCTCATATTTCTTATGATTGGGATGTTCTTTTATATTAATATTACTGTAATTTTTATGTTCATGTGATGAGAGACCCTATTCTCTCTCATCAATCCATTTTGGAAGTTTTGAGTGGCGCCGATAGGCTGTCGAATTTTCGTAAGAGATCTAACCTCTCTCTTTCTTTTAAAGTACTCTCCTTTATGTCACTTCTTTTAAGTTCCTATTTGTTATGTTGGGGGATGTTCTTTTATATTCCTCTTTCTGTAAACATTATTTTTATGTAATGAGAGACCCCATTTCCTCTCATCAATCCATTTTGGAAGTTTTAAGTGGCGTCGTTAGGCTGCCAAGTTTTCGTAAGAGATTTTTCATCTCACTTTTATTCCCGTGAGATTTATGCTACCTTTTCCACAATTTCCATTGAGTGGTTTATGTACTGAACACTATTACAATCCTATTTTAATATAATTCCATTTATGGGTATTTACATATTCATTGTATGACACTTCTTAAATGGGGTGTACTTTTCAAAAGTTACCCAAGTCGGTAAGGGAACCTTTCACCCTCTTTTTTTAAAAGACTTATTTTGTTGGGTCTTATAATTTACATATTGTTATGTTGGGTTATTTTATCATATATCCTTATTGATGTAAATTTGATGTCCAAGTGATGAGATACACTTTTTATCTTTCATCAACTCAATTTGATGTGATGCCGTTAGGCTGTCACGGGAACTTTTTAACCCAATTTCGATTTCTTTGGGTTCAACATGTAGTCATTGAATATGTCATCCATTGAATATGTGTGAAGGACCTTTTATTGTTTTACACTTAATATCCACTTATATTGGGTGTATTTATATTTGTCACACATATTTTGAGATTGATTTTTCCTAAATTTAAGGATACCTTCTTTATAAGGGATTTCATCACACTTGACATTTCTATTGAGGGTTCATTGTTGTTATGCACCAATTCACTCTTATATGGTGTATATACTGTCCTTTGGAATATTATATCATGAATCCTTTTATTCTCATGATATTATAAAGTTCTGACTAAATGTTATTCCTCAATTATTGTATTCAAGTGTCTCTAATTTTGGTAAAACCCCTTTTTCCAGAATATCGTTTTAAATGTTTTAATTATTTGTTCTTATTAATATCCATGTTTTCAAAATGGTTTTAAGGATTTATTTATATGGATATTAATGGTTTAAAATGTTAAATGCTTCAAGGTGGTATGTGACACTTTGATTCAAAAATCTCTTTATTAGATGTTTTAAATGGTTTTGGAAATGGTTTCTTTTTGAATGGAACCATTATTTCAATATCCTAAAATGTTATATTGTGATTGAAATGTGGAAATGTTATGTTTCCTTTATTCATGTTTTATGTGATACGATTATGTTATGGTTCTTGGGCATTGTTATGAAGAATGGGTGGTTCCGTGATAAACTAAGGGCGGGTGAGCCCGATATAGCTCTCCAATGCATTGGGTAACGCGAAGGAGTGAAACGTTAAGGTTTCTCCGAAGAGATTTTAGGGAATATACTATGATGGGTATTCCAAACGTAACCAAGAGGGTTACTCCCAACGTAAGAATGTTATGAATGCCTCAAGTTACCTTTATGTCTTATGATTTCTATGATTTATTCATTGTTTGATGAGGTATGTTAAAGTGCCTTTGTTTTATGGGTAAAGTATGATTTCATTCTTATGTATATATGAACTCAGGTTTCCTTTCCATATTTTTATAACTCTTACTGAGCTTTTTATGCTCATCCCAAGTTTTTGAAATGTTTTTCACAGGACATAGCGTGGAATAGGGTCAAGGATGGGATCAAGGGAAAGTCATGCTACCTAAAACATGAACCTATACATGTTTCTTTTAAAGAGTTTTTATTTTATAGAAATTTAGTAGAAGCGACTACTTTGTAATCTTTTGAGATGTAATAGTTATGTCCTAATTCTCTAAAAATCTAAACCTGAAAAGATCCTCAATGTGAATTAATCATTTAATTCAATATTAAGTAAGGTTTAAGGATGGGGCCTTATAGTTGGTATCAGAGGTCGGTTTAGATAACTTTAGAGGTTAGGGTATTCTTTAAGCATAATTGACAATTACCATAATGGTTAGGATTTCAGAAAGAGTCTTAGTTTTAGATAAAGTGAATGAGTAAGTATATCTTATTGTCTATCTTACTCATTAGTACATGATGGTTTTGTTGATATACTCACACTGACATTTCTATTTTTAATGAATGGATGGATCTAGCAGGCACCAAAGAGACAACATGTTTGAAGGAAACTGTGGTGGTTCTCTGATTAAGATACTAGATAAAATGAAGGATTCCATGAGGAAACTCGTGGTTGTTCTAAACCAAATATCAAGGAGTCATGATCAACCACTTCAACCTTGGTGAGTTCTCTAATGCATCAGGTACGAGATGGCCAATTCGATGTGGAAATTCATGTAATAATTATAAAGGTAACCATTAGGGTTTATATGATACTTAATTTTTAGGTAATTATGGGTTACTCTATGATATGATGGAAAATGAATGGAATGAGATAAACTTGAGGTTAAAATATGTTATTATTATTCTTGAAGATTTTATCTCATTTTGGGGAATGTTTTAAGAATTATATAGTTTTGGAAAAAGGACAACACGCAGACCGTGTGACATCCCGTCGCGTCGGACAAAGCTGCGGGAATCGAACCCACAACCAATGTGCGACTGGTACTTATCGCCTACCACTGGACTACGTGAAGTCCCTGGTTAGTTTGACTGATTCATTCTAGTTATATGATTTTATGAATTAAGAGTAAGTTTATTTTGGGTTATTTTTGAAAATGAATAACCTATCATGGAGGATATGTGATTAGGTTAATTACTTTTCAAAACGAGACTTTAGGAGCAACTGATAATGTTTGGAGATAAATGTTACGATTTATCTTGGAAGACTATGCGACTAAATCCTTCAAATATTTGGGTTTCAATCTTATATTGGTTTACTTTGAAGAATTTTATGGACAAATTGATTATAGAATGGTCCTCGTTGAACTTTGGGTTTTGTTGGACAAATTTTGGAGATTATGAATAGATTTTCTTTTTATAAAGGGTTATCCTTTTCTGGATTATCTGATCTTGTACTAGCCTTTTTGGTTTTGGATTTGGTTAAAGTCTAAAGACATGGGAAGTATATAGTTCTATTTTGTGGATTAGGTGATTCTCTAGAAGTTGATTATAGTACTCTTAATGTGAACAAGTCTCCCTAAATACTCGCCTTTTGAAAAAAAATATGAGTTTGATTAAGGAATCTAGTAAAAGTTGAGAGTCAACATGATAAGTGATTATGTTTCCTTATGAAGAAATTCCTCAATAAAAAGTAACTTAAAACAAAAATTTTGTCTATTAACTTTTCATACTGGGGAATCGAATACCGTTTAACCCATCACAAGTTTGTGATTTTCTCGTGGTTAACTTTCTCCTAAACATGTTTTCTATCACTATCCATCAGAACATGACCCTTTGTTTTTTCCTCCATGTCCATATTTTCATACTTGGAATCCTAGTATGGGTTAACTCGGGTGACCTTTGTACTTATCTTTCTTTATTTTAAAGTGTTTGTTTTACTGACTTTTGTTCCGATGTGGGACTTTCAAGGATGTTTCCAAGCGCAATTTTAAAATTGCGAGGATGCAATTCCCAAAAGGGGGGAAGGATGTAACACCCCAGGTAAATAAATAATATGACATTTCATATTTATCTATATTTGTGAATAAAATATTGAAATTACTTTAAAGGGGAAGCTATGCTCGATGGCGTACCCAACACACAACAATGAGTTTCTTGGGAATCTTACGTTGCACTCTGATAATAAAATAATATTATTTTAAATGGTAGTTAACATGTAGCAGTTGTAATGGTGGGAATGGATAGAAATAACTAAAATATGATTATATATGTTTTTAAATGTTTTTAAATTTATCCAATAAAGGATATAGGCTTAAAATACGGAAAGAATTCAATTTTAGGCATATATGCCCTAGTTTTCACTAAAGGTTCACTTATCACCTTTTTATGGCGAACCGTCATTAAATATAGTTTTGTTCACTCTTATACATTCTACTTGACCAAATAAAACTCTTCTTAAGAATCGGGACATCAAAATTTACTTTGTGTAAATTTTTGGTATCTTTCCGATAATGTTCATTTTTTTAATGAATAGTGTAAAAGGTTGTATTTTAATTCAAAACCTCTTTTTAATCTAATTTATTTATATGATTATATTATATTTTGAATTGGTTTTAAAGTGAAATTAGAAAATATTTTTACCATTAAATCCAATATTGGTCATTGGAATTAATTTCACTTTGAAATCAGACTTAAACTAGTGTCAATCTTTTGATACTTATTGTTTTATAAAAACACGCTATTTGCTCTGACAGCGGGAATTAATTATTAAATTAATTAATGTGACTAATATGTTTTGAATTTTGTAAAACGGACATCATTTTTGAATTCGGAATATCAAATATAGCTTTGGGTGAAGTTTTGGTATTTTTCTGAAAAACTCCAATTTTTTATGAATAGTGAAACCACTAAGTGGTAATCACGCAAACTGATTTTTCAGTTAAATGAAAGTTTACCACTAATGTGTATTGAATTTTGAAAATCCGACATACATGGTTGTCATTAGTATGTAAAATGTGGTTCAATGGGATGAAAATAATTTTTTGGTGAATAGTAACTTTTTTTAATTAACCGCGATTAGAGGTAATTAGTGTCATTTAAGGTAAAAATGATATTATAAGAATGTGAAAACACCATGACACTTGTACTACACCTACTGGGTGAGTCATGACCGACCAAGACAAGCCATGGGCCAACTTGGGGACCCCATATAGCCACTTTAGTTGGAAAATGACAATAATATATTTTTATTTAATGTTAAAATTAAATTGACACAAACATGAGTTGTTTTACTAAAACAGTTTTTATGTGGGGTTACACAAGTCCAAATTTTAATTATATATAGTCATTGGAAATATAAAAATATTTCCTACATCATACTGATTTTTTTATAATTTTTAGGCATTAAATAAAATAAATTATTTATGACATAATAATGATGCAGCGATGACATCATTATTTGACGATTTAAATAAAATGGAAAGATAATGTAAAATCTATGAACTACACATGTCCAAAACTTATTGGATGGGTGGATTTCGAACCCTTATCACCTTATCCACGAATTATATCAATGTGGGACCTTTTAAAACCGAAAAACATTTTCAAATAAAGTAATATATCTTACTTTCCAAAAGTGCCCCTCCTCTCCTCTTATAAAAGGCCCCCACCTCTACCTCATTTCACACACTCCTCAAGCCTTTGGCTCGGACAACCCCTGACCATTTACTCTCTCCAAATCCCTCTCCTCATCCTAGAGGATTCCATTTGGGCATAATCCTTTCAAAGGAAGCCAATATGCTCAAATCAAAAGGCGTTACACTTTTAAAGGTAATTCATTCTCTCATGTTCATTTATTTTATTTTGCTTCTCCAACCCCCTAATATCTTTTTATTTATTTCTTTTGTAACAACACCAGTATATTAAATATACTAGGATATTGTTATAAGATTTATTAGATCTACACTCTCACACAACTACATCAAATGGTTAAAGAACGTACGGTTTCCGTGGATGGCGAAATTGTGCCTCCCGAAACGATGATTGTTCAATACTCATTTAACACCTTCAAAGGTGGCCATTATGATGTCACTATTTTTATATATGATATATAATATGTTTATGTTTTACTTATGCTTCTTTATTTTTCATTTGTGTCTTACCTTTATGGCTTCCATTATGGGTATACGCGATATCTTCATTTTAGGAAGTGCGGACTACCGCCCCCTCAAAGTGATGTGATTCGTTAATGCCATACGTGGGACGTATAAAGGATGGATTTAATGTTATTATATATTATGTTATACTGGAATTATTATTTACCTATATATCATTATTATTTCTTTCCATTAAAGTATGAGATAGAAATAAAATTAGCGTTCATGCGTACGTACGGCTTACCGTCTCCATGAACGGTGCATTTCATTTCTTATCCCCAAATGTAATGTACTATTATAAGTACATATATATAATGTATATATATGATGTATGATACATCTAAATGATTAATATAATTCTGGAATTAAAATATACATACCTCTCATATAGTTTTAATTCCATTAATACGACATGGAAATGAAAGTAGCGTTCATGCGTACGTACGGCTTACCGTCTCCATGAACGGTGCATTTCATTTCTTTCCTCTAAATGATTATGTGATTTTATAAATACATGTATATGCTGGATTTATATGATATATATGATATCCAAATCAAGAATGTCATTTTTGGATATGAAGAACCTATGACCACACGAAAAACATGTAATTGTAAGAAGTCCACTTTCCACTTAAGAACCAAATATCGACAAAACAAACATGATTAATTTAAATGATTAAATAATGTTTATAACATTGTAATAAGTGATATAAAAGGAATAATGAACTTTAAAAATCTTCTGAAGGAAGTATAAATTAACTCAAGTTTATTATTCAGGAGATTAAAGAACGATCGAGTCAAGTCGGACCCGAGGTAAGGGATCCTACAACTCTCTTTCTTTTAAGCTCATATTTCTTATGATTGGGATGTTCTTTTATATTAATCTTACTGTAATTTTTATGTTAATGTGATGAGAGACCCTATTCTCTCTCATCAATCCATTTTGGAAGTTTTGAGTGCCGCCGATAGGCTGTCGAATGTTCGTAAGAGATCTAACCTCTCTCTTTCTTTTAAAGTACTCTCCTTTATGTCACTTCTTTTAAGCTCCTATTTGTTATGTTGGGGGATGTTCTTTTATATTCCTATTTCTGTAAACATTATTTTTTTTTAATGAGAGACCCTATTTCCTCTCATCAATCCATTTTGGATGTTTTAAGTGGCGCTGTTAGGCTGCCGAGTTTTCGTAAGAGATTTTTCATCTCACTTTTATTCCCGTGAGATTTATGCTACATTTGCCACAATTTCCATTGAGTGGTTTATGTACTGACCACTATTACAATCCTATTTTAATATAATTCCATTTATGGGTATTTACATATTCATTGTATGACACTTCTTCAATGGGGTGTACTTTTCAAAAGTTACCCAAGTCGGTAAGGGAACCTTTCACCCTCTTTTTTTAAAAGACTTATTTTGTTGGGTCTTTTAATTTACATATTGTTATGTTGGGTTATGTTCTCATATATCCTTATTGATGTAAATTTTATGTCCAAGTGATGAGATACACTTTTTATCTCTCATCAACTCAATTTGATGTGATGTCGTTAGGCTGTCAAGGGAACTTTTTAACCCAATTTCGATTTCTTTGGGATCAACATGCAGTCATTGAATATGTCATCCATTGAATATGTGTGAATGACCTTTTATTGTTTTACACATAATATCCACTTATATTGGGTGTATTTATATTTGTCACACATATTTTGAGATTGATTTTTCCTTAATTTAAGGATACCTTCTTTATAAGGGATTTCATCACACTTGACATTTCTATTGAGGGTTCATTGTTGTTATGCACCAATTCACTCTTATATGGTGTATATACTGTCCTTTGGAATATTATATCATGAATCCTTTTATTCTCATGATATTATAAAGTTCTGATTAAATGTTATTCCTCAATTATTGTATTCAAGTGTCTCTAATTTTGGTAAAACCCCTTTTTCCAGAATATCGTTTTAAATGTTTTAATTATTTGTTCTTATTAATATCCATGTTTTCAAAATGGTTTTAAGGATTTATTTATATGGATATTAATGGTTTAAAATGTTAAATTCTTCAAGTTGGTATAGGACACTTTGATTCAAAAATCTCTTTATTTGATGTTTTAAATGGTTTTGGAAATGGTTTCTTTTTGAATGGATTCATTATTTCAATATCCTAAAATGTTATATTGTGATTGAAATGTGGAAATGTTATGTTTACTTTATTCATGTTTTATGTGATACGATTATGTTATGGTTCTTGGTCATTGTTATGAAGAACGGGTGGTTCCGTGATAAACTAAGGGCGGGTGAGCCCGATATAGCTCTCCAATGCATTGGGTAACGCGAAGGAGTGAAACGTTAAGGTTTCTCCGAAGAGATTTTAGGGAATATACTATGATGGGTATTCCAAACATAACCAAGAGGGTTACTCCCTACGTAAGAATGTTATGAATGCCTCAAGTTACCTTTATGTCTTATGATTTCTATGATTTATTCATGGTTTGATGAGGTATGTTAAAGTGCCTTTGTTTTATGGGTAAAGTATGATTTCATTCTTATGTATATATGAACTCATGTTTCCTTTCCATATTTTTATAACTCTTACTGAGCTTTTTATGCTCATCCCATGTTTTTGAAATGTTTTTCACATGACATAGCGTGGAATAGGGTCAAGGATGGGATCAAGGGAAAGTCATGCTACCTAAAACATGGAACTATACATGTTTCTTTTAAAGAGTTTTTATTTTATGGAAATTTAGTAGAAGCGACTACTTTGTAATCTTTTGAGATGTAATAGTTATGTCCTAATTCTCTAAAACTCTAAACCTGAAAAGATCCTCAATGTGAATTACTCATTTAATTCAATATTAAGTAAGGTTTAAGGCTGGGGCCTTATAACAAAGGTTTGCCAGCCGCCCCATCAACCACGACAAGCACCCATTCACAAGGAGGACCATTTGGTCATCTCAAACCGTTTTGGGATCCTAATACTAGAATGTGGAAATGATTATCTCCCTTATCTTATGGAGGAAGATGAACTTGATGTTGAAAACTTCATCTCAACCACACAGGGGGTACTACTCGAAAGAGCCCACTAGAGAACGTTGCTGTCGACATCGGGTGACCCAACCTTCTCACGCTGAATAGGCCCTTATGTCGAGGGAACCTTTTGAAGTTCAAGATACCCAGTCCCTTCATGATTACTACCAAGGGTGGAAGAATATATAATCAAGTACATGCTATCACTCTGGTTCATGAGGAGAAACTTTGCCGTAATAACATGGTAACAGTCAATGGGCAGACAAATGTCTCTTCCCCCTCCACTAAATCCCACCACAAAAATAGGGTGAAAAAATATGAGCACATGAAATTACTACTAGTGATCGCTCATCCCTCCATGCAGAAAAAGTGGAAAACTACAGGTAGAAGTATATATCTTCCTATTCACAACAATCCTGTCAACCAAATAGGAAAACAACTAGCTACATGCAGGCATAAATACATGCTGATGTGCATCATTCTTATAATCCAAATAGGGCGTCAACAAGTAAATATGAGTAGAGTCAAATTTCTATGGATACATACAAATCCTGTCGGACAAATAAAACAACAAGAAAATGGATTAAAATCCATGCTCATGAATACAAATCCCACCAGTCAAATATAGTGAAAACTAGAGAAGAAAACTGGTGGAAAACTCATTCCTCTATCCCAGTACAGGAGAACTGCCAATATCTACAGACAATCCAGGGGGGGCCAGAGTAGGCACAAAATACTACTCTGATATCAGAATGGGCCTTCATACCCGTTCCAACCAAAGATGTATCTCAACACATCCTGGTAATTATGGAAGATCAAATGTATATTCCAGTCTATATCCTCCAAACAACCCATGGTATCATTACATCTACAAAAAATGAGACAAACTAGGCCCAAGACCCAGTTTTCTCAAACCGAATGTCTTACTCTCAAAATGGTCTAGTCACTCTGGAGTAGTCATTCATTCCTGCTCCTTTCTAGGATAGACTATAAAAATCTCCTGTGATATAAGAACATCCATATTAGGAATAAATTCCTGTTGCAACTGGGGGATGTTGGTCCAACATGGTGGCCACTCCAGGGAATGCATATATCCCTTCCAAAACTCAAGATGTTTATTGGCGTATCTTGTCATCATAATGGGACCCAAAAAGATATGGAATCTTATATGAAGGTCATTACCAATAGTAGTGATCCCCGGTTACCCGTAAGAGAGAACTAAAAAAAGAAATGCACCAAAGGAAACTAGAAAATGAAGAACACATACATGGTCATTCTCTTCTAGAAGTTTGGGTTTTTAATTTTCTCAAACATATATCAATAAAATATCAAGACCCTATCAGTCTGTTAACAAATTATGAATGTGACTATAGAATCTGTGAATGTCCTCCCTTCAATATCAATACTTGTAGATCTGAAGGTCCTCCGTAGAGCACCAATGAGGGTTCAATATGTGAACCGGGAATGATAGATCACAATAGACTATATTCTAATATGTGTTGGGGTATCCCTAACCTTGTCTTGAGGATCATACATCAAGAATGTATTCCCCTTACTGTCGTCCTCCCTGATGGTTCTCCCTAGAGTATATGCTAAATATATTCTTCTCCCTACAGTTAGACCTCAAGACATGATGGTAGTCCTATCCGTGATGAAAACCATTGTGAAGTCCCTCCCCACAATGGAAGTTGTTATGTAGGACCTCCCCATAGTGACATCAAGCAATGATAAGGTCCTCCCCTCATTGTAGTACATCTTGAAGTCCTTCCCCAAGATGTGAAATATAGAGATTACCTCTGTATCCAGGTATAAATCTATGATAGTAGTACTTAGCTTTACATCAGTCATCTAGAAGGTCCTCCACTCAGTGACATCAAGCATCAAGAAGGTCCACCCCTCATTATAGTATTCCATGAAGGTCATCCCTATGTTATATACCGTAAAGACATTTCCTGATGTCAGGCATTGAGTTGAAATAGAAACACTCACCATTGCAGTACCAATTGTGAATGTCCTCCCTACAACAAAAATTCATGCTAGAACGAATTCCCTCCTCTTTCTGAAACAAATATGAGAAAGACATCCTATGCTGAGGCACTCGGAAAGGAGTCAGACATATTAGGAACTCTATTTATAATGAGTGATATTATTTCTCAACCTATGGATGGCCCGATGACACTCCCATCTTCTGAGCCACCCCTGTTCCGTCCACATATCAATGAGGCTCCCTCATACCTAGAATCATGGAATGAAATCATTAAGTAGTAGTTGATTAGGGATTATCAAGCAGTGAAACCCACAAAAGAAATGACTACGATATGTTTCTTGTGAGAAGACAACTATCCAAAGATAATATATTAGTGATGTATTGGCCTAAAACCACTTCTCACTTCAACATTTTAGTAAAGTTTTATGGGAAATGTATACATGATATTTTCCTCAATATATGGATCAATATTCATTAGATGAAAGAAAAATTCCTACCCTACGAAGGGTATGTAGACCATGTCAACACGTTAGGGGAGCTTCACTATCTAATTGACCTAGAAAACCTCCCATCCACACAACAACCACAATAAGAAAGGTGAAAGAAAAACCTTTAACTGTCGTGCCTCGATGCACTGGACAAGTTGCAACACCTCATTGGTGACACCTTGACTGTAGTTCATTTTCGTGGATGGGATGAATATTGGGCTCTACAATTCACCTTGTGTCACATCTAACAAACCCCATTGGAAATGACATCACGAAACATAATTACCCAAAGGAAAAAATCAAATGAAACCCCTTCTTAGGAAAGATGGGATAAACACCAAGAACTAGTCTGGAGTAAGTTTCAAAAGTTTCAGGACTGAAGAGATCAGGCCTTCAAAAATATTCTCAATCAGGATCTCGAGAACATCTAGTAGTCTTTCCACATAAGGGAATCCGACCAGAATGTAGTGTTCATGTCATCAAAATACTATATACACAATGCCAGAACAATTCCATAATCAGATCACACCTGTGCAAGAGTACATGATATGAAAAAATCCTGGCCATAGCACATAAATGAAATAAGAGAAACATCCCCAACCCGTAGGGCTAGGGGAATTTTTACCTCAAGTCCCTGCAAACCGAACTATGTCTTCTCCCTTCTTGGGAGAACTATGGATAGATGAGTCACTCGTTACTACACTTCTTTTGTTTATTACCCTCCTAGACAAAGGTTCATTACGATATATGATCAAATTTCCCTTAGGGTCAATATTTTCTATGAAACCCAAATAATACTACAGAATATATGGAGAAAGTCCAATAAAGGATGCATAATGCCTTCCCAGCATTCGACACTGGGTACACCACCCCCAATGCGATATGTATCAGTGAACGTGGTAAACGTCATCCCCACAAATCTCATAGGATATGGAACATAGGGAGTGAAATAAAGGTAATATGGTTCCCTCCCAAATGCATCCCACATCGAGTCTGATGCTGTACATACCCGGAATGAGAGAGAAATCATAAATATGGGTGCCCCCTTCATTAATCTGTCACTACCTCCCCTACAAAAACTTAATAAGTAGAAGAATAAATCTAAGGTCATCTATGACCCACCTCATCCTCCCCTTGAGAATGTGTCCCTCACTATAGAATAATGGTTCACCAAGTAGGAGGAATAAACGAATGAGCTCAGGTGAATTAATGTCGAGCCGCATCGAGGAAGCTACCTCACCGGATGTGTTCCCCCTGTGGAATGTCAGCAGGTTTTCACATAAGAGGGTCCCTTACCACTAGAACTCATCCTATTGAATGAATCCAAGCTCAGAGGCCCATAAAATTCAGCATCGGGGCCTGCAAACTACATAAAACTGGCCCCGAAAGGACATCAAGACTTCCCCAACTAGGAAGACAATAAGAATCTATTTAGGTAATCCCATAAAGGATACCCCAGACTGGATATCCACCCCAAATTTTAGGAACACCAGCACACCCAGTTTTGGCCACAACCACACTAGCCCAAGTTCAATATCGACAGGATATTCATCAAGGGATCTTGAACACCATTGATCAACTAATGGATCGACTAGAATACATAGAGGGGTGGAGCACTCTGATACAAACAGAGAAAAGAACCCAAGCCAAATTGGGTTAGCACTGTTCCACCACCACCAAACATCGAAAACCCTATATTCCCAGTATTCATTGGGTTGGGGGACTCAAAATAGAATTTAATGCACTATGCCCCTTATTGTGACCCCATGATGGGAAATCCAGAGTAGCAAGAATCAGTAAAACACAGGATATTCTTACGGACCCTCTAGGGATCAGTCTTTGTATGGTATACTCGCCTACCAAGTAACTCAATCATATGTTGGGAGGACCTTCGATGAAAGTTTAACTTTTAGTTCAGTTCAACGCTTCCTAAGAGGACAGTTAGTGATCTCATGAACAACATGCTTTGAGAGAGTGAGTCTCAGACATCATTTCTAGATGGAAATTCTTATCCTATTCCATGAACTGGATGCTTCCCTAGGATGAAATGCATGCTATGTGAATCAAAAATATTCTAGATAAATTTTGAATGTCACTCACACCAGTGAAGTACACAAGTGGGTTCCAAGAAATCTCTGGCATTTCCTAAAGAATAGAGGACTCCTTACAATAGACCAAACTCAAGTCCCATGTGGCCCCATCAGCCCCAGTAAAAATATCGGGAAAAGATGAAGCTCATTCTGTCATGCATAATCCACCATCGACAACAGTTATAGTTATGAGGCCCCCACCAAACGATGCTAGACCCCCTTGATGCCAACCACCACCCCCACATCGGCAAGATGAGTGACGTGGTGCTAAAAAAACCAGTTTGAAGAATGAAGAAACAAAGTCTACTCGTTCTAAGATGACCAAGTCCACAACTATTTTATAGCCTCTATGAATTGAAACTTGCTCTAAATACTAGAGACAAAGTGGTCCATAGAAGTGGGTCTCGATGACCATCTAAAGTATTGTTCATATCATCAGATGCTAGGACACACCGTCTCAAAATGCTTTGTTTTCAAGGATATCCTATAAAATTTGGTGGATTATGGGGATGTCATGTTGGGTCCACTATCAGCATAGGTGGCGTATGTTTCTAGCTCATACTAAAGAGTGGAAGATGAATAGAAAACAATTGCCAATAAGGAGTAAAAATTTGACAATTGGATGTCCCAAAATACAATTAACCATGTCCAAGTAATCCTCTAGGAATAGTTGAGACAACCAACCATGCCCCCAAAAGGTCATGATATAACAAAGTTGTACTCCTCATCCCCACAGTCCTCTATAGGCAAGAAGGGAAGAAAGATGGAGAAAGAAGATGGACTGACACCAAAGCTAATGTAAGTGTTGACACTTGTATATTTCATACCGACAGACGTGGTAAAATTGCCACTGCTCTCCCAAATGGTACAACATGCACTACCCTGCTAAATTGTACAACGAGAACCACCATGCCAAAGAACACTATCCGAAGGATACAGTCAAACAAAAACATTACCGGATCAAGAACTGATCATAGGTTCCATTAATGTCAATAATTATATGGACCCCATTTATCATGGAGACTATGCTGAAGAATCTGAATTCCCCACACACAACTAGAGAGCCAGAGGAAGAGGCTGCAGAGGTTAGAAGTTTCCTAGAAGGCATGATCATGGGAGGAGTCAAATTCTGTCCATGCCATATCTTAAATCGTTAACATTACGGAAACCCATGGAAGGACCCTATGGTATTAAAAAGAAGAACCAAAATTCTCTTCTATGACCACTAGAGGAAATCCAAGCCTATTTATACTAGGGTATCTATCGATGAAAGAACAAATATAAAATATCTTAAGGAACATGGGGGACCAGTTCATCCAAACCTGATAAAGACCACAACACCAATAACTCCTGTCATAGAGGCCAAACCATATATGTCCAAATCCAAAACCCCTAAAGTGTCTATCAAAGAGCATCTAGATCTGGGAAGTTCTTAAGTTTAGAATATAAATATGATATTCTAAAGAAGCTAGCTTCAATACTGGAAAAAATTTCAATCCTGAATGTGTAAATCATGTCTGTGGATCTTAGAGAGACTCATCGAAGCCTTACTAAGTCCCAATGATTTCATGGTCGAAGTTGAAACAGATGAAGTATGTCTAACAAAGACCAATCCCAAATAATTTCACACCATAATCTGTTTCAAAGATAGGGATGAAGATGCCATCATGAAAGGGAACATCAAACCCTTATATGTCTAGGAAGATAAATGGAATTGATGTCTCATGGATATTTATCGATAATGGACTGGAGTCAGGATCCTCCCGCCATGAACACTTCGTCAGCTAGGATATGATGAAGAAAACATGACACCCTACACTACAAATCTGATGGGATATGAAAAAACAGAACATAAACTATTAGAGTGAATAACACTTAAAACACATCTTGGAAACCTTGTGTTAGATTCTGAGTTCCTAGTGCTCAGCAAAGTGCAACCTTCAACGTTCTATTAAGGAGGTATTGAATACATCAACATGTTTCAATTCCATAATCATACCATCAGTGCATCAAATATTGCACTAATGAAAAAACAGAACATTTCATGATAATAAATCTTTGTTTGAGACCTGTGAGTTTCATTACATTGACGCATGGTTCCATGAGATGGAAGGGAAACATACTTAGATCGATGAGATTAATTAGATTACTTACCCAAATAGAATGGAAGTATCCCCCACAGACCCCCTCCATAAACTTGGGGAAGAGTATGTATTACTGATCAACCAGGTTGAATGCATAAGTGCAAGTATAGATGTAGAATCAATTGTCAGAACGATCTTCTTTATGACCACCAAGTCCAAAGACACGGGGGAACAAACTGAATCCTGTGATGATAGGAGAATCCCTACCAAAGATTCTCCCATCCCATCCTCAGGACCCCAATCTTCCCTCACCTTTCTCACTAAGGAAAAAGACATTTTATCTCCCAACATTGGAGATCCAGTCTTGAGAATCCTATATCTTTCAGAAGAAGAAGAATAAGAAGAAGAAGAGGAGGAGGAGGAAGAATAAGACCTTAGATATGCCCCTCTCACATATTAAGTAGGTGCCTCCACCATAATCGATGAACATAAGGAGATAAATCTAGGCACCGAAGATGACCTGTGGACCACTTTGATCAGTTTGGATATGCCTATTGAGCATCATGAAACATATAGCTCATTCCAAAATAAAAATCATGATGTGTTTTCATGGGACTAAAAAAAATCCCTGGCCTCGATCCTGAGGTAGCCACTCATCATCGGGGCTTATAGGACGATCACCAGGGCTATAAGAAGGTAGCTAAAAGAACCCACCCAACAAATGATGCCACAATAGAGGCTGATGTTGACAAGATAATCAGAGCCAACTTCATACGGGAAGTCCAGTATCCGATCTAGCTAGAAAACATTGTTCTTTTTAAAAATAAGAACATACGTATTATGATATTAATTGACTAAGGGTACCTTAATCAGAATTACACAAAAGATGATTTCCTAGTCCCGATGAAATAATTATTGATCACTGAAACCACTGGATATGAGGCCCAATACTTCATGGATGGATATTCTGGATATAATTAGATCTAGATGGCCCAAGTAGATGAAGAAGTTACAACTTTTAGGCCCCCTCAGGGAGTGTTCTATTACAAGGTGGTTACTTTTGGCCTAAATAATGTTGATGATACAAATCACCGCATCGGGCATCTCATATTAAATGCCTTGCTGGTGAGATTCATTGAGGGTTATGTTTATGATCTAGTAGTTAGATCGCGATAGCACTCAAACCACATGGATGCTTTAGAAATTGTCTTCATCATACTATGAAATCATAGTTTAGAGATGAATCCCCTAAAGTGCTACTTTGGCATTATCTATGGAAAATTTTTCAACTTCTTTGTATGCCACCACGACATCAATGTTGACCATGAGAAGAAAAAATCCATCCTTTGTATGTCCCCACCTCACAACCTCACCGAGTTGAGAGGTTCCCTGGGGAACCTCTCCTACATCCGACGCTTCATAGCCAAATTGGAAGGTAAATGTTTACCTTTCACTAGGATGATGAGGAAAGGGGTTACATGTGAGTTGGGTAATTATTTATGAGAAGCGTTCAACAATATCAAAATATATCTCTTGATCCCACCAGTGTTGATGCTTCCAATTTAGGGGAGACCACTCATTTTGTACGTAACATCTCTGGAATGGTCATTTGGCACCTTCCTAATGTAGATGATTGATGCCGATAGTGAGAACTACCTATATCAACTCAGCCGAACAATAATTGATGCTGAAAATCGATATCCAAAGATTGAAAAGAACTTCCTAGCCCTAATATTTGCAGTTCAAAAAATATAACATTACCTACAACACCATGAAGTCCACCTAGTCTTCTAATGAAACATGCTCAAATATATCCTCAACCATCCCACATTAATGGGGAACCTTTAAAAATGGGAGGTCTTCTTACAACAGTTTCATAGATGGTAATCACCCAAAAAGGCCATAAAAGGACATGCTTTAGCAGACTTCCTGGAAGAGAACCCATTGGAAGAAACAACACTGTTGGATGCCAAACTTCCCGATGAAGAAGTGTTCTCTGTCTAGGAGGACCCCCAGACATGGGAAATGTATTTTTATGGTGCATCCAAAATCCTGATAGGGAAAAGGATGAAGGCTCCCAAGATCAACAAATAGGATCTTGGAATTTTACTCGTATCCCCCTAAAAGTCTGTCCTACAATATTCTTTCCTAATTTCAGAAGGGTGTACCAATAATGAAGCAGAATATCAGACCCTCACTGCGGTCCTAGAACAGGAACTTCATGTGCCAGACAAACACCGAAAAATGGGTGATTCAAAGTTAGTCTGCAAATAGATCAATAGTGACTATGCCATTAAGAAAGAATTATTGGTACCCTTGTGAACTATGTTCAAGAACTGATGGCAGAATTCCAATAAAAACCAAAATTTTCCTATGTCCCCTAGTCTCAAAATGATCAATATGATGATTTGGAAAATGCAGTCATGACCAAGGATGATCCAGACCATGATGAAATGACCATTATAATTTCCCAACTTTGGATGGCCTTTCCATTTATCCAGAGTAGTACAGAAGAGATTGACAAAATTATCCCTGTTTATTATCCTTATGGTCACACCATCGGCTAGACGACTCCCATTTAAAATTAAATTTGGAAGGGGGAACTCCCACCAGATAGGGATGAAAGGGAACAATTATGAATACAAACAATCAAATTTTCCTTGTAAAATGGGGTAAACTATGAAAAGGTTCTATACAAATGAGTCCATGACAAAGTCGTTCTTTTGTGCATTGATGGAGAGGAGACAATTGTTGTCATGAAAAGAAGTGCATGTCCAAGCTTTTGAAGCACGCAAATAAGAAACCTAACCCTTTCACCAAATCCGAAGTATTGGGTATTACTGGACCACTTTCATATAGTATTGTTCCCTATTCACCAAGAAGTGTCATTCCTTACATGTTCATGCCAATTTTATACACCGACCCCTGGAGTTACTTTATACAGATAACTAATCCTGGCCACTCACTACCTAAGGGATGGATATTGTTGGAATATATCCTCCCGACATAGACAGACAATTTTAGTTCATAGTCACAACCATTGAATTATTTTCCAAATGTGATGAACCCATACTGCTTAAAGAAGTCATGGTGAAGAACATCATTAGCTTTGTGAAGGCCAAAATCATTACCATATTTAGTGTCCCTCGCACAATAATTATAGAAAATGGCACCATGTTCTGCTTTACATAGTTGGACAAGTTATACCAGGAGTATAAAATCGAAGCCAACCATTCATCCTAATACCACAGGGCAACAAATGGGAATATAATGGATTTCAACAAAACTCTATCCAACATACATCAAAATATGGTTGATAGCATAATAAATCAGGTCCAAAAAATCTATTTCATGCATTGTGGGCTTACTGGACCATGATTTTTACTACACCCCAAGCGGCTTTTTACTCACTAGTATATGGTGCAAAGGTAGTTATGCCTATTGAAATTAATGTTTCATCACTTCTTATGGCTTTTTGTGATCAACTTTCTTTGTATGAGTAGTCCTAGAGACTGTATAATGAATTGGAGTTACTAGATGAAAAAAGACTGCACAATTTACACCATTTATAAAACAATCAAAATAGGATTGCATGAGCCTTTTACAAAAAGGTTCACCTTCGATCTTTCCTCAAAGGTGAGAGGTGTTGGTCCTCAAAACACTGATGATTCTTAGGATGAATCCCATAAATCATGAAACAATGTGGGAAGGACCATATGTCACATATAAGGTATATTCCAATGGAACATAAACCCAGATATCAATGGACAGAGAGCTCATCACGACTCCTAGAAATGAAATATTTCTGAAGAAGTATTCTGGGTAATAGAAACGCCCATTCTGTCCATAAAATATGACCCTAAACTATGACATGTAATACTATAATGTTATGGTCCAAACTCTATGACCCTAAAATATGAGTTGTAATATTATAATGTCATTTTTTTAACTCGATGACACTAAAATATGAGTTGTAACATTGGAATGTCATGGTCCAAACTCCATGACCCTAAACTATAAGTCATAGTCCTCTCCAAATGACATTAAACTGCAAGGAAATTGTCCTTGCTACAAGACATTTAACTGTATAACACAAACAATTCTAATAATATGATAATTAACTATATGATCTATTAAATAACTAACTGTGGATTCATTCCTACCCTCACAGGATATGCAACGACACCTCGATCCTCGATCTTGTCCATGCCCACCAAAAATAAGAATGCCTCAACAATATCCTCTACTTCCCAACACTTGGGAAGGAAAACCTTGTAACTCCTTGTTTATCACATCGAGTTTAACTCTTGAGATATTAGGATCAGTGGAATAGATTACCTTATGAAAATGAACTATAGGGAAATATGGTTGACCCAACAACAATAGATAATGAAACAAAAATGTTCCTACACCTATGTTCGAGCCAGATCAGTGTAGGGAATGTTTTGAGATACATATGGATTGATTCTTTCTCTTCCAGGATACATAGTGATGCCCGAATTTGGAATCCTAGGCTAGCCACTAAAAAAATACCCTTACATGTCCTTGCAGATCGACAAAATATTTACAGGGAATGTTTAGAACTACGTATGACTTGATTCCTACCCTTGCAGGATATCTATTGATACCCAAATTTGGAATCCCAACCTAGCTACCATAAAAAAATGATGTAATTCCCCTTTTCCCCATGCATAGGTTAGACTTGTATATGGAATCCATGAAATGTCCTAACTGCATGACAATAAACTATGAAATTCTTTAAGAGGTATGTGTGGCCCAATTTTCAGTGTTACGAGATCCGATACATGCCACCCAAAAGTAAGGATTCAAAAGATCAAGCTTCCCCTTATATATATGAGTCAAATTTATGTGGGATCTCCAGTAGTTCATAGATAATCATGTTTTGGGTATTTATTACATTCCCAAACACATCCTTCTCTTTTTTAAAACTCCGTAATCGAGGAAAATATGGATCCCCATAATCATTCAAGGCCATCTAATATAGAAGGCCAATGTCATGTAGACACCTTTTTTTGGCTATGCCCATCATGCCCTGGTGGCTCTGCATATGTTTCCTACAAAACAACCACCAATCAAAGGCAAATTTTTCCCTAGGAGATTCCTCTCCTATCTCAGTATTCCCAATGGGTTCCAAGCCCCATGTCATCCCTACTGATTCAAGTTGCAACCAGGATTGTGGTTTACACATTCTATCATCACTCACAACTAAAGAACACTATAACATCATGAATGTGATTATCTCAAAGCTATTAATGACATTTATTATATCATAATCCTCCTAACTACATGACCCTAAATTGCATAGCATCATGTCCTCACCACACGACATTAAACATTAATGCTAAAATCGTCTTCACTTCATGACCCTAAATTGCACATCATCTTGTCCTCACCACATGACATTAAACTGCAAGGCCAAAATCATCCTTGATGTCAGACTCTAAACATTACATCATAATGTCCTCACCACACGACATTAAATTTCATGGCCAAAATCTTCCTCATCATACGATATTAAATTTCATAACAATGGTTTAAACCTAAAGTGCACTATGATGTCGATTTTATAACTCTTAGGTGGTGATCCTGAACCCTCATAATCCCTTGTTTATCACACCGAACATATCTCATGTGAGATTAAGGATCTTAGTGGGAGATCCACAATGAAATTATGGTAAAATAGTTCAGGAATTTGGTCCTAGAATTTGGACCCTAAAAGGAATTAAACTGTTTCCTTTCCCGAGAGGAACCCCCCATCTTGGCCATGTGATTTTAAATGACGAGGTACCCCAAATATGGTACAAATTACTCACCATGTGTCTGAGTCAGATCAACGTAATGGATATTTTATTCCATGAGAAAATCGAAGTCCAAATGTTCCAATATGTTCGGAAACACTCCTGACATACCTAAAACTCTATGCTCTGAGCGATCTTGAATCCCCATAACCCTTCAAGGCCATTTGAGGTGGAAGGACAGTGTCCTACAGACACCTTTGTTTGACTATGCACATCATGCCCTGATGGCTCTGCATATGTTTCCTAAAAAATCTCTGTCATTCAAAGGAAAATTCACCTCTTGGAGAGTACTCTCTTATCTTAGTAAACCCAATGGATTCCAAGACTCATATGATCCATCCTAATTAAAGGTCCTTGAATTTCATGTTTTACATTTTCCTCCCTACACACATCCTAGAAATATCTGAACATGAGGGCCCAATTTATCTTTGGTCTCTTTTTGCGGATTTTAAAGATATACCATAAATATGTGTGAAGTTTATCCACATACAAAAGAAGTGTGCCACCACTCTTTTCTGGGTTTTTGGGAGATGCTCAGCTAAAATGACTCTTTTTGTGTTCAGGTACACCCCTTGTAAAAGGTTAAATACCATATTCAGAAAGTTACCAATCTCCATAACCATTATAAATATGAGTCCAATGTAATGTAGGCACCTTTGTTTGTATATACTCATCTCACCTCGGTGGCTCTACATATATCTCATACACAATGGATGTCAATCAATGGAAAATTGGTTCTCAGGATAGGTATGTTCCAGTTTCCATATGCTCAAATGACATTGAAGTCATGCCACACCCCTAGATTTGGAAAAACCTTGGATAACATATTACATACCTTCCCATTTCAAAATTCCCATGATATAAAAAATTATTCTAACTGAACTAACTATTCACCATATCTCCCAGACGCATGTAAAAACTTGTGGGAACAATTTCCCACTCAATGCCAATATTAATGTCCCCAATATTTTCAGACACTATTACTCAGACCGACCACCCACTATGGTTCCCACAATCCATATAAATTCAATGTTTTGCAAACCCTACTAGGCCATCGAAGATAGAAGGCCAATATCCTACATACACTTTTTTTTCCTATGCACATCATGCCTCAATGGTTCTTCATATGTCTCCCTCAAAAACTAACGTCATTCAAAGGAAAATCCATCCTCAGGAAAGTCCTCTCCAACAATTGTATGCCAAAAATGGATCTTGAGCTTATAAATGTCCAATCATCAACAAATTGGGTCAAAAAAATTCCTAATCCATGTCTGAAGGATATTAGAACATTCCAGGATAATGAATCTTGAATTGGGGCCCCTGCCCTATTAATTTTGGTCAATTCTATTTGACCTAAAACATCATTAATAAGATTGATTTGCAAGACTATGAACTACCATAAAAAAATACACCATACATTCTAGAGAGAAAATCCACAGAGGGAACCTCTGGGTAAAAGTGATTTATCATTTCATTAAACCTATTCCATGTATGGTTTAGTAAAAAACAATTTGAGCCATCAAAGGAGACATAAATCTTGGTAGGTCAAAAACTCAAAAAGGGTGGCCTATGAAAAATTCATGTTATGCCTGAAAATCCCATGTCAAGAAGGACAAAGAGAAAATAATGTTAATAATGAAAAAATACATAATAGTTTGTAAGGTTGTTCCATAAAACCCCATCAATAGTTAAACTATGCTCACATAGTCCCACAGATCAGGAAAATATTAGATTTTGAGTCAATTATTATAGTTTACACGTCATGGATTAAAATTAAGACCTGATCGAAGTGATGTTTATATGATTAATTGTTATTAATTGACATGATAGGAAAAGGAAAAGAATAATTATTTAAAAGAAAATCATTTTCATTGAGTTCAACAAAAATGGTGGAACATCTCTATTTCAGAGTCTTCAAAGTATCAAAAAAAAGAGAGTACACATCCTTATTTGGAAAAAATATACAACAAATCTCAGCTCTCCATTTCCAAACGGATGGAAAGTGATTACTACGGGCTATCAATAGTTTTCTCCAAGGAATATCTCTCCTCTGTTTCATCTTTGACCATCAGATGCACCCGCTCCAAAAAAACATTAAGGTATAAACCTTCCATATGGATATATTTTTAATTATCACATGAAGAGGCCAGTTTATCCCTCAACCTTTCTAGGCGGGCATCACACTCTCAAAACTCTTCCATTTGGGAAACCATCAAATAATGAGATTTTTCTTCATTAGCCATTAGGTGATCAAAATACTCCAAAACATCTTAGATGGCCACCACTTGGTGACGGGAAGAATTGAACTTAGAAAGATTTCCCTCATAGGAATAGAGGACATCTCAGGCTATGACGATTTGGTAGATGAGTAGGTGTAAGTGCTAATAATCAACACCTTCGAAACCTAGATCGAACAATAATCATTGTGAATTATTAGTCTCATCAGTAAAATGGGAAATAAGTTTCTCTGTTGAAAGAGCACATAATTGGTACCATGATTATTTTTCGACTACCGGGTGCCTCACTGTGGAACCATTACATTGATCCACCCCCACATAAACATATCTATAAGTAGTAAGTTTCATTACTGGAGTGGGAAGTGACCTATGTTAGGTCACCCAAAATGGGGGGCTCTCCTTGACCTCAGATGATTTGACTGCTGGAGCTAGATTGGGGGGACTGGCCATGACTTATGGGGAGTACCGCGATACTTTGTTGGGTCCAGCCTCATTTGAGTCATGGACAGTATCTGCAAGAGGGGAAAAATATGAATCCCACCCCACTAAGATAGTTTGTTCCAATGAATCCCTTTCTGGCGGCGAATTGAGAATCTTATTACCAAAAATTTAGGAATAGGTGGGGTATCCATCATGGTTTCTGCAAGGACAGAAATAGAAGATGTAGTTGTCGTAATCATCAACTAAGAAGGAATGTGTGGTGTATTTTTTGGGGTAAGGACGAGGCATGATATGGTTAAAGGTTTATGCACCCACCAGAATGGTTCTCCTACCACCTCGTCAGGGTAACAATCCATCCATAGTTGGGTGTACTCAAGTGAAATAAAGGTGGACCCCATTGTTTTAGGGATGATAACATCCATAGTGTAACCTTCATGCATCATCATAAGAAAAAAATAGTAGAGAATTATGGGATGAGGCATTCCCCTTTACTAAGCTGTAAGAAGAAGTGCAGCTGGTTAAAGGCACCAAAATTACCTAGAGGACAGTTAAGGGAGGTATGGACAAAAAATGACTACTCGATCTATACAAATATTGTGAATCCCATCCCAAACCATGATGAAGTATGAGAATTCCTCTAAAGAACCTCACCTGTCACCACTTAATGACCCATGAGGGGTAGGGTGTGGTGTAAAAAAGAACTGGGAAGCGTCATTCAGCAACCCAATCTCATTAATAACACTTAGAGTCCTGGGAAGAGCATAGAAAATGTTGAGATGGGTGGTTTGAAAGTCAGAAAAAGGAACCTTTGTTGTATGCCAATATTCAAAATAGGGAAAGTGTTCTGCCATCCACCCATACAAGAATTTAAATGGTGCGCTGAGACAGTGTGGGGACCTACATTCTTGTATTTGTCCCAAAAACTGATAAAGTTGGGAGAGGGTAGGAAGGGACAAATTAATGGACCACCCCTATGCTAGAATGGTCTCCATCATCAAAGTATAGAACCAAACCCTGGTATATACATAACAGAATGGGAAAATCCATCCACTAAAAAATGGAAATGAAACCTACTAACCTAAGAACAGGGGACATTTCAAGTTGAAGCTTAATTCCCCATGTGGTATATGGTCCTAGTTCAAGGGTAGCACAATATAACCCTGGAGTGTGGAGGGACTGATGATATAGGTGAGTTCGATTGTGGTGAGCCATCATCTTAAGTCCATTAACCTATAAGAATAACCATATCCATGCCTTAAATAGGATACGAGAGTGATCCTAGGGAGGATGATCAAGTAATCCCTCTGCCATAACTAGTTAACTCCTTGTCAAAGAGGGCATGTGGTTAGTGTCAATCAAAGTAGTGGCTGCCAAGAGGAATTCAACATAGAAATATCCAATGATGGGGAGTCCTCCAAGCTAGTGGATATATCATAAGATGATTCCTGCCTCCCCAAGTGATAAATGGTAGGTGTTGGTACTTAAACACTAGTGACTCAGTAGCTGGGGAAGGATTTATCCTAGGGATAAGGATGCGAATTGAGATACCTAGGTTCCCTGATATTAGACCACCACCTCCAACTAGTTAGGGGGCTCCAAACATGTCTAAAGGACCCAGAATTTTTAGACCCATTCATCAATAAAAAATCCTACAACCTGCAGATCCCACTTGGTTCTACACCAATAGTAAGGATATTCTTTGGAGATGTTGATAATGGATGGGTACTCTTGGGAGACTTGTTTTAGTACATCGTTGTGACACTGAAAGTTTCCCTAAGTCCATTTAGAGTCTCTTAGTATGAATATTTCCTCATGAATAGGGGTGGATATGACTTCTCCTACTAGGTAAATGTTGGTTTGATCATATCCTTACGGTGCTTCTAAGAGGATGAAATGAATATCGGGGTCAGCCAATGACAGAGGAATGTCATCAAGGAGACCAAACCTGTTATGTGGAAACTGTATCAATAGTGGGTACGCTAGGAGATCTGACATCAAAAGATAATTTAAGAATATTTCACAAGGAATAATGTAGGCTCAAATATGATCCTCACTATTACACACCATGGTCACCCTTGTCTTTGTCAATTTTATCACAGCTTGTGAAAGAGCCATTATAACCTGCACTAGAGGATAAAAGCCGATAAGAATTAGTCCAATGAAGGTTTTTGGATAAAGGGTACAAATGAATGACTAAATAAATAAAAAAATACATCTTTATAAAGCTCCACGTACAATTCCCATAAACAATACATGGTAGGCATATCCCTCGAACGACATACTTTACGGAATAATATGCCGCATACAGCTACGGTAAGAAGAAAAGTTTCACCGCTTACAACTACATTATGAGAAGATTACATGAGGTTCTAGACCATGGATCATTAGAAAATGAACATAAGGGTTTAAGGAAGGTGTATTATATAAATATAGGCCTCAATAAGTTCATTTTAAAAAATTATGGATTAAAAGTTTAAGTTCGGAATAATGTTCAGTTCTCCGGTTCAAGCTTGGTATACAGACACAAAATAAGTGTAGCATTTTCCTACACAGAATCTGGATTTTTATTTTTAAAATTACACAATAAAATTCATGAAATCCAAAATGTGTTTTGAGGATAGATAAATGGAAAAAAGTTTGGTTCACGGAACATATGAAGAGGATCGTGAAATGAATTTTCATAAGAGTCACAGTATGAAAATTTAGAGGAAACTGATGGGGTCGATAACACTTTTTGCTATGAAAAATGGTAAAAGAAATATAACATGGGGCCCTATATCTAGGTGTGGTCCCCTAAAATTAGTTCTATATATTATATCACGAACCATTTTAGTTCAGTACCACCTCTAGATCAGAATAGTCCCCTTTTCATTCCGAACAGACCACATTCCGATGGGGGAATTTTTAGAGTCCTAAAAATTCTTCCAAGGAAAGAAAATCCTCCAAAAATCACTTTGAAAAAGGAATACAGTACTCTTACAGTTATAGAAAGGTGAATGGACTAAAATTTAGATACATATTTAAAAAAAACTTGATGGAATTCACATTATCAAATGATTTTATGTGGCCCACATACCATCACCTAGAAGGGTTCATGGACTACCTGGATCGCAAATCACCAGTACGCATAGCAATCTATGAGGCAGGGACCCACAAAGCAATGGCCAAAGAACAAAGTGGACTACAAACCGTGTTTAGGAAGGTCTCATGCAAGAAAAGGCCATACACATACTATCTCATGAACTCAATAGTTTAGAGGAAAAGAAAACCAGCAGGGTTCTATTAACTATGATTGAGAACTGCAGCCTCCGCAAACACTGGTTGATTGAGTCTTCCATGGGTTAGGATATATATTCATGGGCCTCCCCAAATAGTGCCACATGACCAAAGATACAATATCCCCAATTATCTATAAAAAGAGAATATAAGTAATTGAGAAAAATGAAAACATATGTCAAAATATTGAAGGGAACACAGTGGTTGGAAAAAATAACTTGGGGAATCTTTTGAATTCAGTCTTGAATCATCAGGGAAGCCCAAATCATGAACCACACTCTCCATAGGTACAACCATCCTCAGACCATAAAACAAGGGAAAAAACAATAATAACAGAGCCACAAACCTAAGTGGTGAAACCGTGAACCATATATTTCTCACAGATGAACTCCCTGTGAATAAAAGTCCCCTGAACCCCCTACAATTTGGTGTAAAACATAGTGTATCTCTATGAGGATTTAAATAGGCAACTTGTACCGAATCAATATGTGGATGGAACCCAAAGCAGCATGATGGACTACATCTAGGACCACGTACCACTATGGTGCATGGTGGTCCATAACATGTATGCGTATTGCATCAGTACGCAGACAAACCCTCTACCCACATACCACTACAGTAAGCGGAACTTCCCCCCATCATGCATAAGAAAACAGCATGCGAAATGGGGGTGTTTTTGTGTATCCTTTCCTCTGGTTCCAACCCACCCTTCATTACAATCTAGTCCTCCATAATCCCTTCATGAACTAGTCCCCTAACAGCAGGACAAAGACTCCACCCAAGCCACTAGACCCATAAGATTAGACCATTGGATGCATTGTCTCACACCTTTTAGTCTACATATCCTTGGTAAGCAGAGTCACGATGGCCCTCCCCACAACGGTTCAGGCTTTAGGAATTTCTATGGGTCTACATTCCTATGGTAACCTAGAGTCAGACCTTGGGAAACCAATGTGAACCTCCCCGTTCAAGAGATTAATGGTGATAAACTGCTTTTTTCCATTCATTGTGTAATGTTGATAACTCAAAGGGGTTATGTTTGATTCCCCTTTTTATGAGGATTAAACTCCTCCCCTTCCCAGAACACGTTCTAGGGAACACTCACTAAGGTAAGTCCCCATGCTTCTAAAGGCTGAGCCACATGACCTTTAATGTCATCTCACCTTAAAGGGTTCATTGCTCTATACCCTCACCCACTATCACCACAGTCTCTTCTGCCGTAGGCTCTCCCACTCCCACCAGCAGGAGAATAAGCATGTGGTTTTTTCATCTCTCACATATTCTTGTTTCTCACACCGAGCATGACTCACGTGGGCTTATAGGTTTGTGATGATTAAAACACCAACGCAATCTTGAACTACAAGAACTATGATTCCTGATCAAACTAGGATACGTTGGATGCCTATTTGAAGGCCTGAGCACAAAATTCGGAACTACAAGAAATCTGATTCTTATTCAAACTAGGATACGTAGGATGTCTATTTGAAGGCTAGAGCTCCAAAATACGAACTATGAGAACTCCTATTCCTGATCAAACCAGGATATGTAGGATTCCTATTCAAAGGCCCAAGATAAAAATGGTTCCATCCCAGAAGGTTTTACCCATTCAAGATCATTCAAATGGGAAACTTATATGGGTAATCCCCAACAATTATGAACTATGAGAACTCTGATTCCTAATCAAACCAGGATCTGTCGGATGCCTATTAGAAGTTCTGAGCTCAATGTTTTTTACTATGAAAACTTTGATTCCTGATGAAATTAGGATATTTCATATTACTATTCAAAGTCCTGTGGTCAAAAGAGTGACCTTCGAGAAGTGTTTACCCAATCATGATCATTAAAATGGGCCGCTTATATGAGTAAGCCCCACAAATTCTGAACAACGATAACTCCGATTCATGATCAAAAAAGGATACATAAGACACTTATTCGAAGGTCTGGGCTCAAAAGGGTGCCTTTTCATAAATGGTTCATCCAACCATGATCCCCAAAATGGGTAGCTTCTATCTGTAATACCCAAAAATTCTGAACTATGATAACTCTGATTCCTGATAAAACAATTATATGTATGATTCCTACTTGAAGGCCCGAGCTCAAAAGGGTTCCCATCCAAAAGGCTTTACTAGGTAATGTCCCCCAAAATGGGCAATGTCCATAAGTAAGCCCCATCCATTACGAACAATGTGGGTTCTAATTCATCTCTCGAGGAAAAGCAAGAAACCAATAATCTTGGTTTGATCCTAACATCAAGTCACCTTCTGTCCCCTGGATGATGATAAGCTCTAGAGATCCTTATTTTATGGCTCAATTCGGCATCTCCTATGTACCATCAAATCCACCCATGCTTATGACGATCCTTCAAACCAAGGGTAGCCCATGGAAACACTCTTCAGGAATAAACAAAGGATTCAAAAACATATGAAAATGACATAAATCTATAAGAGAGTCCCATAAAAAGAAATAATCCTCCCCAAAAGGTTGTGGTGAGCCTGACTTCCCATCCGCTCGACCAATTTTTTCCTAAAGTGTCGTTGGCTCAATCAGCATCCGATGATTTCCTGCCTTTGGTAAGATAGTCCATGAATCAGGGATACCAGGGTCATTGAGTGTTTATGGCTCCACAAACAAATTCCTTGGAGACCATCCAAGGATTTTATATCCTAATAGGACCAATTTCAAAATTACATGACCATGTAATCACCCACTGGGACCATATGACTGTGGCATCTCCTTCGCAATACAAAATGTGTGAATTACTCATTCCTTGAGGAGTTAATACCACCCTTCTCTAAAGGATAATGAAATTGAATAGGTCAAACCAAATTAAATGATGAACTTAATGTGGACCCATCTCTACAAAGAGGAAAGTGATGATTCTCGTCATACCATTTCACTATCACCCACAAACACGCCACCTCAAAGGAGAAACACACATAACATTTATTTCCACTTTAGGTGAGCTCCATAATGAGATGTAAAATGAATAAGATATGAAAACCATCTATGATATTGATCTATAATAAGATATATCTATTATAATAATAATTTTAAATAAAAATACTGAAGATAATGAGAACTTAGTAAGATTTCCAAAATATTATGATTTATCAGCATTTCCACACAAAATAATTTAGTTGATGATTTTATAGTTCCAAAATATTAAACATAAAACATGATTAGTAAATTTTATAATCCCAGATAATACTTTTCAAGATTTAAATATTGATTAAAAGAGAGGATTATGGAATGAAATTAGGGGAAACTTTTAATTTATATATCCAAAATTATTATCTATAATAATAGTTGATGGTTTCCATGAAATAGTTGACCATAATTATCCTGAAACCAGGATTTATTAAGAGTTTCAATTTTTTTTATGGAAAAAATATTCACACTAATTATATATTTATATTAAAAAAGTGAGAAGTTAATAAACAATGTGTTTTGAATAATATAGAGAAGTTATAATACACTGCTACATTGAATATCTGATATACCAAAGAGAGAAAACATAATTCAAATAATATAAAGAAGTTATCAATGAATCAATGAAATAATAGAATAAGAACAAAAAAATATTCTTATATGTTATGGTGGTAGAAAAAGATGTAGGACAATAACAACATGGTGGCATTTTGAAGCGGTGGAAGAATTTTTAACTATTGTAATGCTCTTGTTACCATTATAATTTTTTGGGATACACACAAATATCTAGGATAGTTGTAATTAAATTAAATAGATAAAACCCACACACTTTAATCCACCGATTGATACAATTGGGTCTTGAAACCATGGGGGATTCTGAATCATACTAAGAATTAAACATTTCATTTTGATAGGAAGAACTTATAAATACACTATAATTTTTTTTTGTAAATGTGTATATTTAATAGAAAAATAAAATCACTCTAAATAGCATAAAATGTTTAAAAAAAATAATAACTAGAAGAAAACATAGGATCGATGAACCAACCCTCTCAGTTATCTCCACAGTCCTTTGGCTATATTTTCAAGCGTAATCAAAGTTGAGATCCCATTGTTGACTCACTACTATTTGAGGTTGAAAAAAAGTATTTATACCTAGTTCAAGGCTCAATCAAAATAATCCTTTGTCTTAAATTATAGAAAATTGAAATTAATATAAAATAAATGGTATTAAAACATTAAAAGGGATGAATTATCTCAATTGGAAGGATTAGATGCTTTCTTATTATTGTTGATAAGTTTAGAAATATTAAAGTCTATAATTGATCGATTTACACCTCTTGCTGAAGGTTCTTCCATGATAGAAAATAGAATAAATAATATAAAAAATTATGGGTGTAATCAGAATGATATTTTATATTCCTTATTAAAGAATGAGTTTTTGAATGTAAAAGGAATAAGGATTTCTAAAATCTTATGGGATGAACTAGAGAAAGTTTTATAAGGTACTGAAAAGGTTAATCAAGAAAATATACTTATTTTGGGAATAAAATATAACTAAATTAATGAATAGTTTTATGAATAAATAAATTATGTTTTCACCAGGATCAATGAAATAGTTATTATTTTTAGAGGCTATGGTGCGAATATAGAGGAATAAGATATGGTTGAGAGGATACTATATATATTTCAAGGTAGGATTGACAGTATAGTCTCAACTAGTAAAGATATAGATCTAGGTACATTTCTTATAGACTACCTACATAATGTTCTCATAATATATGAGATAATAAAGGATAATGTTACAAAAAATAAGGGTATTGTTGAAAATTAATTAATTTTAAATACTCAAATAAGGAGATAAAAATGAAATAAGTTCAAGATGTTGAATATATATGTCATGACTTAGAATAAAAAGTTAATGAAATGGTATAAAAAATATTACCCCTTATCACATAAAAAGTGATAATTGGAACATGAAATTACAAGGGGATTATTATACTAAAATTATTTATGTTTGGAGTTATTGGATATTTTACATTGAAATTTTCAAAAATAAAAGAAGTAGAAGGAAATGATTATGTAGGAGAAAAAAATAAGATCATCAAAGATGATATAAACCACGTCGATAATTTCTTCTATAGGAAATGTAAATAATTTATCCAAATAAAAAAAGATAACATTCTAATCTATTTGTGAAGAAAGTAAATGCAGTAATGATGAATAACTATCTATACCAACCAGTGATATTGAAGATAGGACACTTATTACCGTAGTAAATCAAGGAAACATCATTAGTGATGAATTTATTAAACTATGTGTGAAGAATTAATTGAAATATATTTTATACTAAATTTTTTTAAGCGAGTTTCTTCCAAATATCACTAAATTAAAGAGGGAGTTTGGAAAATTGATGAAAAAACCAGTCCTATAAAAGAAAAAAAAATCAATTTATATAGAAAAAAATCAGTGTTACTAAAATATTTTGATGATTTAAATAAGATTATTGAGGATGAGAATACTCATAAAATCAATATGAAAGAAATAATTTCGTAAAAATATAAGTATATTGCACTTTTAGAAAAAAAATAAATTTATAAAATGAATTGGACAATTTCATATTCATCATCCAAATTTATGTTTACAATTTTAATAAAAGATATAATAGGAATGATGCTCAAGAAAACAAAAAATATTACTCCCATATAGTGAAAATAATCTTTAAAATATTAAAGGGGGTATAAATTAATGAAATATGTAAAGAAGACCAAGTATGCGGTTATGAAAAATGATCCTAATATATCTATAAATTCATGGAACATTAATTTAAAATGAAAAATGGATACAAATTATGATGTTAAGAAGGATATAAAGCAGTGAATAATAAATAAGAAGGATTTGGGAGCCCAAATTTATTTTTTTCTAAAAATGATATAATATTATGTGTTAAAATAATGAATAAAGATAAGTTTCAAATTCTAGATAATAAACTGTGAAAAAAGAAAAATATGAATTTTATGGATAATTTTGGTATCGAGGAGGCTATGGGAATATTTAAAGAATATTTTTTTTTCTAACCATCATTATTAAAATGAATATATAATATTATAGAGGAATAATTTGATGTATATTTTTTCCCTACAAAGAATAAGTGTTTAGAAAAAAATAAAGTCCTATACTAATGATTTAGAACACATTTAAACCTTTTTACGAAGATTGTGTGAGATGTGATGACTATCATAGTCAAAATTATATTGTTTGACCCACCATGAAACCATACAAACTAAGAATTAATAAAATACTCAAATTTTCACAAATAATAAGGGGAAATATAAACGAAAATATATTTTTATATAATTTTCCCTTAAGTATTCAATCAAAGGTAATTTCTATAGATATTGGAATGTATATTTTATTTATATTTCATAGGAGTTGTAAATATATTAATGAATGTTAAAGACCAAAAATATGTTTCAGTGGAACTTATAAATTATGGGTAACTAAAGATAGAGGGTTTTCTTTCTACTGTGATTTGAAATGAGAAACTAAATCTGAAGAATACCTTATATATTTTTATGCTAAAAGAACCAATTAATTTTTTTTAAGATTTTTGATAATGGAAATGAATTGATTTATAAGAAACATGGTTTTTTGGTGAAGAGTTTAGAAGATATAATAATTTTTACAAGAGGGTTGAAAACTAAGAGTAATCTATTTCATGTAAAAAATGGTCAAATTAATGCTACATGAGTTTTAAGGAAGAAAATAAACTCTGGAATACAAATAATGTACATCTTGGAAAATGTAAAATTCACTATCCTTTTGGAAGAGTGGGTTTTTTTAATATTTCTTTGATAAATGGAGAGGGGTATATAATATTATCTATAATTTATTAGGGGAATATTATAAATTATTCTCATAAGAAATTTTATATTCATACATCTCATACCTTGGGTTTTATTCATTTAAACATTTGTAAGACCATGCAAATGAAATCAACAAACATAAATGATTATCCTATTTTCTTATTTATGACTACACTGAATCAAAATTTTGTTATATTATGAAATAAAATTTAAATGATCTTAATATGTTCAAGAGTTTCAAAAAATTGCTAAACTAGAGAGTGGTTACTCATTGTAGTAGATCTAGATAGATAATAACATTGAGTGTAATTATTTATGGTCCAAATATTTCATTGAGAAACATAGGGTTTCCTATGAACTAAATGAATAATAAAACCAATAAAAGAAGTTTCGGATGAATGAAAAAATATAATCTTGTTAAAGATTTATTAAACCATATTAATAGAGAATTATATTTCTTTCTAAATTTGGAGACTTGATACTAGTGAATTTTTTTACCTTAAAATATTTACATTATATAGAAAAAATTATAAAATTTTATTATATGAGATTTATTATAATAATACCATATGTTTAAAATAATTATGTGTATTTATAATCCCCTATATTATATAAGAAAAAGGTAAAAATATTAGATTGTTTGATAACAGAGGAATTAATGGTGTTATTCAAGGATATTAACCAAATAAAATATGATACCGATTATACAAAAATCATAAAAGATATATAATAGATAATAACAACATTAAGTATTGGAATATGTGATAAGTTAAGAAAAAAGAACTATAATTATCTACAAGTGCTGAAGATTATGTTGTTTTGGTTAAACAATAGGATGTAGTTTTATAAAATTGTTAATGTTTTGAAGAATTTAATGATGATGATAATGATTCAAAAAACTCCAGTTATGAGGATAAACCTCAATATTCTCATTTAAGGATGAACACTTCATTATAGGAAAAAAACAACATTTTATCTCGTGAAAATTAGGTCAAAATAATAAACATCCCACACCTCATTATTTTCATAGGTTGAACCAATAGATGTAAAAGAAGCTAAAGAGTATTAAGAGTGGTTTGATTCCATGATTGAAGAATGAGACCAGATAGATAATAATGACTCATGGGAACTGATACATGATAATTAAGGTAAAATTATTATTGGAAAAAAATTGTGTTTCAAAATATGTTAATTGAAAGTGGAGAAGTTGTGAGTAATAAATAATGTTTTTTGTAAAATGGGAATACTAAATTTTAAGTAATTTTATTTTATCAGAAATTTTAACTAGTTTTGATATTTGAAACCATTAAGATATTTATATACATTATAGCATAACATAAAGACAATGTTTTTTCAACGGATTTAAATACCTCCTTCCTTAATAAAAAGCTATAAATGGAGGTTTATGTTGAGAAACCATGTGGATTTTTTTGTTATAAGTGATTATATCTTTTTATATTTAAAGAAGAATCTATATGGGTTGAAAAAATCCCTATGATCTTGGTATTCTATGTAGTACAACTATTTAAATATGTTGATGTTTTGAAAATAAATATTTGAAAGTAATATCTACATTAATGATGGGAAGACGTAACAATCATTATAATTGTTTATGTTGATGATATATTTTTAGTGGGAAATGAATAATGTTTTAATTAAGTGTTTTACATAAATATAATGATGTTATTATAAATATATAGGAAGTGTGAAATGAGATAAATTTTAGGTTCAAAAATTTATTAAGAGAAAGTTCATATGTTCCTTTATCAAGAGAAGTACACCCTGAAGATTTTAAATAAGTATGTAATAGAAGATTCAAAGAATTATTCTACACTTTTTTTAGTGGGAACCAAATTATTAAAGTATGTGGAAGGAAAAGAATGTGATCTCAAATAAATTTGGATAATTATTGGGAGTTTTTTGTAATTGTAATCTTCTATACAAAAATATTATTTATTTTGTCACCCTGGGAAAAATATTTCAATGTGCACAAAAAGTGACCCATATGTTGGTTGGGAAATCAATTCACAGCTATAAACATTATATAATAAATTATTGTTTGATGTTTGAATGCATGATAAATCTTGATTTATTTAGATACTGAAATTTATATTGGAAAATGAATTTTTTGGATCTAATATCTATATATATAGGGGTTTTATTTTTAAGAGAGTTGTGTGTATATTGTCACATAAATAGGTAAAGTTATACAACCTTAAGAACAGATGAAATAGAATATATGGCTTCAACTCAACCCACTAAACAATTTATGAGGATAAAAAAAACTTCTGAAGATCTAATGTTGAAAGTAAAGATTACATTACTTTTGAGATGTGATAATCATATTACTACTAATTTATTAAGGAATTCCTTTTATAATTAATGTTACAAGAATATTGACGTCTCACAAAACTTTTTCAAGGATATTTTGGAAATAACTGACCTAGTTATAGATTTCTTTTTACCTTGTAATGAATTTAAAATAAAATCACATAACCATTTTTAAAGGATTCATTTTAAATATTATTGTTTAATATTGGATATAAAACTTATTTATATTAATGCTAAGGTATGGTGATTTTTACCCTCTATCATCTTGTTCTTTTGAAATTGTTTTCAAAGGGGGGAAATGGAAACATAAATTCGTTTTATATTTTATCCATTAATGTATTCAAAATAGAGAATACAACCATATAGGGGTAGTATCCAAGAGAATGTGGTTCACTTATTCAAGGGAGAATATATTAAGAGAGTGTTTTAAAAGGTTTTTGTTGGGAATTAAACCTATAATATATAATTTTGAATCACAGCTGAACAATTATAATTTCATTGTGAGAATGGATATAGAAATCTATTAATAACATGTTCTTTGAATATTTAAGAGATATTTAAGAAGTTATGCTCTTATATGAAGTGTAAGGAGATCTTATATGGAGTTGAAGAATATATTATCTTATATGGTTCCCATGTGGAATCATAACAAGATAAAAGATGATATTTTCATATGGACTGAACTGGAATTTAAGGATTCTCATAATTGAATGTAACCAATTGTTTTTAATAAAAAAATATTTTATTCACTTAATGTTCTTATTTCAATAAAAGATTTTGATCAAGTAGTCTTATATTTATTGAATGATGATTCATTTTTAATTATTATGAGTTTGAATGTGAACTATATTCCTAGATTTCAAAAAATTGAAACTAGGAGATAATTTAGCCTATGGTAATTTTTGAAAGATATTGACTTTTTGAAGAATATTTTTTGTTGGGGGAGATTATTGATATCCCAAGATGTGCCTATTGTGATGAGAAACTGAAGAATAAGTGTTTATGTTTATTGTGTTTTTGAAGACATAAATCATATTTAAATTTAAATTATATAATTTAAAATATATTAGTTGAATGTTTTGATATTAGTTTTGATGAGTTTGGAAAAAATCAAATTTTTCAATGGAGGTTAGTAGATTTAGATAAAAATAATATAATAGTTTTAAATTTTCTAAGAATATAACTTTTGAAGAAAAATACTACATCTATGTGTAATATATTAGAAAAGTACATAAGATATTTAGTTATTGTAATATGTATTATCCTATGTATAAGATCTGTTGATTTCATGATATTTATACACATAAATAAATAAATAAATCATTTTTAATGACAAGAATATAAGATACATCCTGAATTTAATATATAATAATGACATAATATATGGATCACATAATATATTTGAATCAATTAAGATACATGGAATATGTAATATATGTTTCTCTTAAGATACATAAAATGCCTATGAATTTGTTTCATGACATACATTGATTTCATATGATATATTTATTATATAATATGATATTTCTTATAAGATGTAAACCATATATGATAGGGGAACCACTTCAGCTATTGAGATATAGTAAATATATTATTTTTAATCTGAAAAAAATTAATAATGGTTTAGGGTTACAGATATATTTATATGACTTATAAAATATTATGATTTATCTACATTTTCCCTGAAATAATTTATACGATGATTCTATGGTTTGAAAATCATAAATATCACAGCTGATTTATCAAGTATTTGATCTAGGAATAAATTTAGGAATAACTAAATATAAATTAAAAGAGAGGATCATGTTCCAGGATTCCTGGAGACTTTGAATTTAAATGTTCAAAATTATTGTCCATGTTAACTATTTATAATTTTTACAAAATATTTAAGAAAAATTATCATGAAACCAAGATATATGGGGAGTTTTATTTTTTTATGGAAATAATATTTATACTAATTATGTCTATGTTAAAAATTAGAGAAGAGAATAAGAAATGTATGTTGAATAACTGAGAGAAAATATGATACCCTACTACATTGAAAATCTATTATATCAAAGAGATAAAACATATGTTTTAGAACAATGAAATTTCCTTGCTAAATAATTTAAAATAAAAGGAAGAAAAATAATATAAATTTATAGGAGTGATATAAGGAGAAAAATAATATATATAGTGACAACATGATGAATTTCTAAAGTAGTATAAGAATTTATAGTTTTTGAAAAACATACAATATCATTATAACTATATATAATTCACCGGTATTGTTATGAGACTTATAGAATTAGTGAATAGATAAACCTTCAATATTAAATCCCACATTTTGATAGTAGTGGGTCATTTTATCATGGGTGATTCTGAATCATATCAAGGAATAGACTTCTCATTTTGATAGGCGAACATTATAAATATACTATTCTATATTCTATGATTACATGTGTGTATTTAACCGTGATTTATAATAACTCTAACTTATGGTGAAGGTTTTCTAAAATGAAAAACATAAAGATAACTCTTGATCATTTATTCACCCCCATGATGTTATCTCATTGATACCATTTGTAGATTTTTAGTCATCACATTGTTATACTAAATATGAGAAGTGGAAAACCATTGATTTTATTTAAAATAAATTAATGGATCCTATGTAATTATTGGATCCTACCTTAATATTTTTTGAATATGTTGTTAATGATATTTCAGAAAACAAATCCTTATAAAATTGGCATATCATAAAGGGAATGGAAATTAGGTGTAATATGAAAAATAATTCAGTGAATAAGGACACACTGACTTATGTCTATGTTATATTCTTTTGATATAAATATTCTATTAATAATATTATAAAGGATACTTTTAAATTTATAAATTAATATTCATCTATTTAAAATGATGTGGATAGTGAGTTCATGGAAGATGTGGAAATGATATCTCATCTCTAATCCATATAATGTTATCATTAAATTGATAATGAGGTCCAATACTTATATGAAAATTCAGATCAATTGGAAATAATCTATGTGGTGTAAAATTCATTCATGGATGATTAGGTGTTAATGAAAAAAATAAAGAAAAATCAAAAGGTAGATTTTAATGAAGAAATTTATAGAATGGGTGTAAAGATAAAGGGATAATGTGACATACTCCAAGATCATGTACATGATTAAAATAAAAAAATAGATATATAGTGGGACATTAATGAAAACATTATCCATCTCAAAACACAACATGATGTTAGGATAAAATTTATTAAAGAGACTTCCCTAAGTATGGAACATATATCTACATAATTCAAAGTGACATATTTGAAGATTATCGATCTCATTGATAGGTTAAAAATATCTAATTTAAATACTCCTCCAACCAAAGAAACCAAAATAAGTAATATCTATAAAGTTATAAATATATAATAAGTAATAAGATATAATGTTCATGATAAATCTTCAAGTGATGGATTTTAAAGGAAGGTATCTGTGAATTTATACTTTTATCAATCCATGGGCCACAACATTAGTGTTTGTCTATAAGACCAAGAGATCAACTAAGAATAGAAATATACTAAAATATCTTAACTAAGGAATATATATATGAGGTGTATCATTAATGGGATATTTTTTTCTATGTGTTAACCATATACATATAGAAATACAATGCATCCTTAAATGTGAAGGTAATTCCAAGAATATAACCCACTATTACTTTGTCATTGGGGAGTTATAAATTCCATTAGAAGAAATATATCCCAATGAGGAATAGGTTCACTAGGTTATAAGTAAATAAAGTTGATAAGGTGATAAGAGGTGAATCATAAACTATTGGATAAGTTTATACACCTGCCATTGTAGAAGGAAATAAATATAATATGGAAGATGAAGAATAAGTGATATAATTATGCTGAAAAAATAAAGGATGCATGCATAAAGAAATACTAAATAGTGATAAATAATTTTATAGTTATATTTATGGATATTAAATATGATATTTATAAATAATTCCAAAGTGGTCTCAAAAAATCATTATATATAAAAGGTAAGACCAGTTTAACACTCCATGACTTTATAATATTTTCCTTTTAGAATAAATTTCATTTTTATTCCAATATTTCATAATACAAAACACAAATTTAAGATTATATTTCATATAAAATATTCTCTATCATGCTCTAAATGGAACACTGAGGTTATCTTGCATTACACACAAGACTAACTTCCCTTTATGGCTTGAGTAACACATAAGAATTAGTATTAGCGAACAATAATATATATTTAATAATATTAGTATTTAAAATAATAAAATATAACCTTGTAGTTAAATTGATGTTTATGAATAATATTAAATAAATTATAAATATATAATATTAATTCATTTGTTACAAATTAATTATAAATGAAAATATAAACCAATTCAATATAATATTTTTATTTTTATGCTCACAAAGGTGTTCTATCCTAATAAATTTAATTAATTACTATTAGTGAATTACAGAATATATATATAAATATTTTATATTAAATAAATTTTATTATATTCATACAATATATTTTATAGTCTTAAGATAAGAACAAACACAATATTACACATAAATATTTATATTTTTATAAAGGCACTTTTACCGCCTTTTAATGGAGAACCAATTTTAAATCTTTTTTTTGAACTTTTATAAATTTTATATGTAAAAATAAAATTTTTCAATGAAATATGAATTTAAAAATTACCTGTGGGTTATTTTGTGGTATTTAGCTACAAAGATTAATTTTTTGATGAATAATAAAAAATACCGAATTTTAATTGAAAACATGTTTTTCATGTAATTTAATTATAATATTAAATTGTATTTTTATTTTTTTTTTATTTTAATTAAATAATGTTTACATAAATTAATCCAATTTAGATAAATTTAAACAAATTACCTTTGAAATTAGATAAAAAAACATAGCATTCGTTTGAACATTTTTACTTTAAAAACTCACATTATCATCCCATCTACGGGATTAAATTTAAATTATATTTTTCCATAATTATGATTGGAATTTTTAAAAATGTATTAAATATATTTTATAATTTATAATATTTTCAATGTTGTTTTTTATAAAAAATACTAGAGAAAGTGATTAAAATTAATTAGAACATATATGAGAAAAATTAACTTAATAAGGGAAAAAACCAAAAATAAAGTAACAAAATGGCCTAGATAATTTTCCAAAAGATATTTTTTGGAAATATTTTACCCTACACTTCCTTTTATTATATTTTTTATATTATTGGATCCAATTTTTATAATTAAAATATGGGTTGAATTACCTTTTCAATACATTACAAGAATGCCCCTCCTCCTCCACTATAAAAAGGCACTCACCACTCTCATTTATTCCCACATATAAAGGAATTTTTCTCACAAAAAAAAATTTATCCAATATTCTAAAAAAATCCCTAACCTCATTATATATTCCATTTTATTTATAAATCTATCATATGAATCATTTGGTGTTAATAAAAATGATTTATCCAAAGAAGATGTAACATCCTTTCTCGAGATCTTTTGTTTTATTTTCATTCTCTACCCTCCATGAATATTATTATTACATGATTTTATAATAATATCAGTATCATAAATGAAATTAATTTTTTTTATTCTTTTTTTTAACTACACTTACTCACACTTCCTTCTAATGTGAAATGAACTTACCGTTCGTGTGTGCGGTAGACTACCACCTCATGAAATGATGATTGTTCCTTCTTACATTACCTCCTTTCATGGTTGGAATTATGATGGAATGACTATTAATATTTGATATATATGATATTAATAATGTATTTATGAATATTTAATTATTTTTAACACATACGTTTATGCAATCAACTTTTTGGGAATATGATAACATCGTTTGTGGAAGTGTGGACAACTCCCTCCTCAGAGCGATGTGATTCAATCACACTATGCATAGAATATATAAAGGATGGTGTTAATAAAACTAGATGACATATATGAAATAAATATTATAATTTAATTTTAATATAATTATATATAATTTAATTTTCATTATTTTAAATATGGAAATTAAATGAAAGTAGCATTCATGCGTACACACAACCCACCATCTCTATGAAAGGTGCATTTGTTTTCCTATATCCAATATTATGAATTATTATGAATATATATTTAATGGATATATATATATTATATTTAAATCGTGTTTTACATTCTAGATATGATGATATCATGATCTAATAAATATAATAAATAAGCAATAAGTCAAAACATACTAAAAAACAGCAATTAACACCTGAAACAGTTAAAACATTGAAATATTATTAACAAATAGCTAACAAGACAGAATAAGAAGATAATATATGAAATTAAAAATAAGAGTATGGTTTTAGTATAATTTAGTTACCGGATTAAAACCATTTCACATGAGGTTAATGGATTTGCACCCCAAAGGAAACGTAAGGTAAATGATTTTTTCTCAACTTACATTTCATCGAGACATATTTTTTGTATTGAACCAATTCACTTTTATATGGTTTAAATACATCCATTTTTCTTGTTATATTATGAATAAAATTATTATAAGGATATTATAAGTTTCATTTAATGTTATTACTTCATGGGGAATATGATCTCAATGTTTCAAAATATATGAGACACTTTGGAGTGTTTAAAAATTATTTTCCTCAATAATGTTTTAATAATCCATCAATGGTATTTACATTCATCAACATAAAAAATACTTGTTATTAATTATAATCCACTAAAAAAATATTGATAACTACTTATTCAATATTCAATATAGATATTTGATAAGGCATATTTTTTATTAATTGTATATATTATTCAATATGAGGAATGATTTTAATTGGTAGTGACATGTGGAGCCCAGCCTTTATATAGCCCCTAGTTACATAGAAAGGTTCTCATGAGAAAAATATTTTTTCCAAATTAAAAGGGTTTCTTCCAATATTTATAAATTATCTATTAAAATGTATTGATGGTATTGGTTTTCATATTCCTTAGACACGACTTCCAAAAATTAATCACTTCATTCATAGATAATTTAGTTATTATTTTCACTATCCATGAGATTTTCCTAAAATTAAACCTATTGAATCATTTAAATCATAGTTTATCAATTAAATGACTTGTGTTTCAGTTTAATTGCTTTCTATATTTATTATTCCTTATCCAGTTATTTAAATAGAATGTGTTCCCAATTATTTACCTTTCTATGCTGATGTATTCTTATTGATTAATTATTACTTCCTCTTTACATTCCTTTATTGAGAATATGAGATAAACCTTATTATGTTTTCATTACCCATGCTATGATGAATATATCATTGAATGAGTTTTCAAGGATTAAATCTATTATCTTTTTTATGTATTATGTTTCATTTCCTTTTTTCCCATTTTAAAATGGTTATCATGTATGTAATATGGTTCACAAAATATTCTAAAATTTTAGTACATTGAGATTTGATTCATTATAATCAGGGTAATGTAATAAATTAATGCACCTACTATAGTATTCTAGGGTCAGGTCGTTACAATTTGTATCATAAGAAGTTTAGTAGCAGCCATGGAAACTAGATTAAGGAACATAACTCTAAGATAGAAGTTGAGAATAATTAAAGAAGAATATCATATAATTATGGTAAGGTAGATATTATGTGGGTTTTTTAAAGAAATACAACCTTATATATATCTGATATATGTTCATGGTTCTGGAACAGATGTACCTTGGGGTAAAAACTCTTACAAGGTGCATCAGTCCTGACTCAAGTGTATCTTGGTACAAAAAAATGTGCCTTACTATGAACATTGTCTGAAACTATTTAAAGATATTCAAAGGACAATTAAATTTAAATTTAAAAACCATTAATAAGGATTTAAAAGAAAAAATTCCCCCAGTGAAAACATGTTATGATTTTTAGACTAGATAAAGATAAAATTTTCATTTTATGTTAAGTGTTTTACCAGTTTTTGGACTGTAGATTATGTTTTATATTTATATGAACTAATTTACTGTATGTATACATTTATAAATTTATATTAGCATAAGTAAAATGAACCTCACCAATATAAATTATCTAGAGACTAATAAGGATGGTATTTTTTCTAGTCTAGGGAAATATTTTTAAGGGAAATAATCTCCCAAGAATTTACATCATATGATGATATAGTATCATATGATAATGATATAGGTAAATTATTATCCAAGACCTATGAATTATAAGGAATAAAATAAAATAATTTTATAGTAGATTAAAACATGAATAAATGTATGAAGGGAAAGAATTATTTTCCCCCATGTGATAATTGTGGGAAGAAACACCCCAATAATTGCTTGAAGGGAATGGATGTTTGTTATAACTATGGAGAAAAAGGCCAAAAAGTTTTTTATTACAAGGAAAATAAATAAAACTCTAATATGAAATGATTCAATAATAAAGAGAAGGGTCACTATAAAAATAAATTTCCCATTCATTAAAGGAATATTCCCCAAAAGTGGATTATAAATTATGTTGAAGATTATGTTACTAACACAGATTAAGAGGAATGGTTAATGTGCATATTAATTGATTGAATAATTATTTCATTTGAGTATTTAATCAGTGATTTTCTAGTTATATGAAGTATGTAATATATGAGTATTGAACTACAATACCATTTCATTAAATATTTGAAATCATATGCTGAATGGTGCAATGAAAATTGATTCATTAGCAATTTGTACTATTTGTAAAACACATGGTCGATGGAAATATAAACCTTAATATGTTACTAATGTTAATAAAAAATTTTCTAGATAAATAAATGATTGTTTTCATAACATAAATCAGATAAGTGCATACTACCTTGGAACTGAGTAATGATTTGTTAACAATGTGGTATATGCTATCATTAATAGAATGTACATCATTTTTGGATTTAATAAATGTATCCAATAATATATAATATATTTAAGGAATAAGAATAATTCATTAGTTCAATAAAGTTCTATGGTAATTTTATTTATTACCATATTCACATGTTTGGTATGTGATGATTAAAATCTAGTTCAGGTTATTTCATAATTTTATTTTGTAAATTTGGTGACATTACTTCTAATGTGTTGGATCATAATATTTTGGAAAATTTATACATTTATGAAATAGTTTAAGTTGTTATTTGGATGATTTTTTAGTGGTTAAGGTAGTATATTACCACATTATAATACCTATTCTATGAAATTAAGTATAAATAGTTCAAGGAGAAACCAAAGGATGATATTCTATTTATGAAATAGAAAAATATATTTACTTATATTTTTATAGAGTGAAAGAGTTCCTCAAATATGGAAAAAATGGAATTGAATCCAAAATTTTTTCCAATTATCATCATATACTATGATACCAATTAAAATTTTCATTATAGTTTTTTAGGGACTTATTGTAATCAACTTTTATATAAACATGTTTTCAATCAACATCCATCAGAACATGATTGTTAGATTTTTCTTCTGTATCGGTGTTAACTTTTCCCAATTATTTTCTCTTAATTGGGAACATAGATACGTAACCATTGTACCCCCTTCTATATTATCAATAATATTTGTCAATAACCTAATTCAATGGTATGGGGTTTTAAATAATAGTTTATTTTCAGATACAAATTCAATGATTTCTAAGATCAGTTTTTTAATTGTGAGAATGTAATTTATTTAAGGCGGGGAGAATGTAACACCCAAAGACATTACAATATTTTCTTTTTATAATAAATTTAATTTATATTTCCATATTGATTTATAAAAAATGTAATGATTATGTCATAAACAACATAATGTTAAAATTTATCTACATGGAGTATTGAGGTTATCTTGTGTTACATCAAAGATTGACTTTTCTCGATGGCATTCTTAACATACAAGAATGAGTTTTATCAAACAATAATATATTATTAAAAAAATATTATTATTTAATATAATAGTACATAACTTAGATATTAAACTGATGGTTATGAATAATATTAACTGACTTATAAAAATATAATATATCTATCTGTTACTAATTAATTAGAAATAAAAATTTAGACCAATTAAATATAAGGGAAATATTTTTATTTTTATACTCACAAAGATGATTTATCATAGTAAATTAAATTAATTTCTATTATTGAATGATATTAGTTAAATACATATATACATATATATTACTAATTAAAATATTTTTGATATTCATCCAATATATTTGATAGTCATAATATACGATCAAACCCAATATTACATATAAGATGCTATTTTTTATAAAGGCACTTTTACCACCTTTTAATGGATAAAATATTTTAAATCCATTTTTTTTTGGAAATTTTCAAAATATAATATGTAAAAATGAATTTTTTTAAATAGGAATATAAAAATTATCTTAAGATGATTTATTGATATTTTATTGTGATGTTTTATGTTTTCATGAGTATCAAGAAACATTGAATTTTAATTAAAAAAGCTATTTCATCTAATTTATTTATAGGGTTAAATTATATTTCTAAATGGTTTTAATGCTTAATTATATCAATTTTACATTAATTAATACAATTTATTTAATTTTAATCAATTTTACATTGAAATTGGATATAAAAACATAGAAAACGTTGGATCATTTTTCTTTAAAACCTCGCTTTGTCATCGCGTATGTGAGATTAAATTTAAATTAATTTCTTCCACTTATGTTATTTAAATTTGGTAAAATATATTCCATATTTTGAATATAATTAATTTATAATTTATAATATGTTCAAAATAGTTTTTTACATAGAATATTATTGAATGTTGTTAATATTAGTAATAGTGATTAAGATAAATATTAGCTTGACATGGGACTAAACATTAAACATAAGGGCCAAAATGACCATGAAAATTGTCCAAAATATATTTAATGGAAATATTTATACCCTATAATCCATTTGATCATATTTTTCCTATTATTGGAGCAACGTTTCATAGAAATATTTTTAGTGAAATTCCTTTTAAAAAATTTACAGGAATGCCACTCCTCCCCCACTATAAAAAGGAACTCACCCCTTTCTTTATTCACACCTATAAATCCATTTGGATCACCCAAAATGTAGTAAAAATACTAAAAAAAATATGTCCCTTAATTATCTAATACTCCATTTGGGTATAAATCCATCCAAGGAATCCTTTGGTGCAAACCAAAAGGTGTTACCCAATGAAGAGTTCACATCTTTCCTCAAGCCCTTTTATTTTATTTTCATTCTCCACCCCCTCAAATATTATTATTCCATGACTATATAATAACCTTATTATCATAAATATACTTATAAATTTTTATTATAGGTTTCTACCAACAATCACATGCACATCCATCTAATGGGTAACGAACTTACCATTCATGTGTACAGTAGAGCACTTCCATACAAAACAATGATTGGTCATTTATCCTTTACAACCTATCATAGTGAGAATTATTAGGTGAACTTTTTTATATGATATATATGATATTTATAACTTCATTATGATTTTGGATTTATTTTTTAATACATAACCTTAAGCACTCCATTTTTTGGGAATAGGATAACATCATTTGTGGAAGTGTGTACTTCCACCTCCTCAAAGCGACATGATTAGTTCACGTTATACATAGAATTTATAGAGGATGGTCTTAATAAAAAATCATGACATATATGCAATAAATATGATAATATAATTTTATTATACACATACATATGTATCATTTAATTTTAATTATTTTAAAAACTATAATGAAATGAAAGTAGTGTTCATCCGTACTTATAACCTATAATCTCTATGAATAGTGGATTTCATTCCATATCTTCAAATATTATGGATTATTATAAATAAATAAATACTAGATATATATATATATAATATATATTTTCATTTTCAGTTTTTATATTATTAAATCATTATCACATCAATAATAAATACAAGTAATAAGTCAAAACATATTTGAAAGACAAGGCAATTAATACACAAAATAGTGAAAATAATAAAAGATTGTTAATAAATTGGAAATAAGAAAATATAATAAGATAATATTTGATATAATAATTATTATTATGATTCTACTATAATATAGGGACATTTATAAAACCATTATACCTTAGGTTAAATCATATTCATCCAAAAGGAACCACAAGGAAAGATATTTCGCCTCAATTTACATTTCATTGAGACTTATTAATTATTATGAAATCATTCACTTTAATATGGTGTATATACCACTCTTTGACATGTTTTATCATGAATATTATTATTCTCATGATATTAAAAGTTTCATTTAATGTTATTCTTCAAGGGGATTATGATTCAAATATTTCCAAGCTATACGAGACACTGTGGAGTGTTTAAAGATTATTATACTCAACAATGTTTTAATGGAACTTAAATGTTATTTCTATTAATAAATGTAAAAAAACATATTTTATTATCCTACACATAATAAATATTGATAAATACATATTGTTTATTGAATACAGATCTCTGATATGTCATATTTTTTATTAATTGAATCGATTATTCTATATGATTAATTATTTGGAATGGTAGTGATGGGTGGGGCCCAAAAATTATATAGCCCCTTAATGCATCGATAAGTTCTCATGGGAAAGATACATAGGCCAAAATAATTGATTTTCTTACCTTTATATTTAAATTATCTTGAGAATGGTTTTGAAGATATACATTTCCAAGTGCCTTAGACATAAAACCCAATAATTAAGAATTTCCTTCAGAGATATTTCAGTCATTATTGTTAATATCCATGAGTTTTTTACATGATAAAATATATGGATTCATTTCACTCTCATTTTATTGATTAAATGGAATTTGTTTTAGTTTATAAAATTTCTATATTAGTTATGCCTTATATATATATTTAAATATTATGCGTTCTCTATTATTTACCTTTCCATGTAGATTTATTCTCATTGATTAATTATTTCTTCCACATTACCAACCATTACTGATAGTTTGAGCTCACCCTTATTATATTTTCTTTATCTAGGTTATGATTAATATATCTTTGAATGAGTTATCAAGGATTAATTTTTTTATTTTCTATGTATTATGATTTATTTTTATTTCCAATGTAAAATGGTTATCATTTATGTAATCAAGTTGTTTGGAAAAAATTTACCAAGGTTTATTCATGGAATGTTTTTTGTGTTTTTTTTGTTTTTGGAAAAATCTAGATGATCGAAGATGAGTATGGGTGGTGTTTATTGAAGCATGTTTTTATGGTGTCATAGTTTCCATGTTTATGCAAAACTATTGGGCTGAAAAATAAGAAGATTTTTTTAAAGGAAGATGTTCACATAGTAGTACATGGTATGTGGACCGTGAAACATAATTCAAGGAATGCATATGGTTCTATTCATAATGTCAAAATAAATAAAAAAAGGAAGGAAACCACGATGCGTGATACAAAGACCATGTACAGGAATGGTTCACAGGGAGAAAATGGTTCACATAGAAAGAATGTCATACATGGATAGAATATCGTACGTGGGATGGATTGTCGTTCAAGGAAATGAGGATGGGATTTGGGAATCCATGAAGGGAATCATTGGTGAAATAATGATGGTGATTTGGGTTGCTAATAAGGAATAAAGGCAGTATATGGACCACATAGGGAAGAACGGTTCACGGGAGAATAGGTACGTAGTGAAGATGATATGATAGCGATGATTTTGTAAATCTCACATTAGAAGATTTTTCAGATCAATTTTCATATATAAATAGTGTTAATCCCATCATTAAAGGAGAGTGATGTTCATATGAAAACATCTTTGCTCTGTGAATTTAGTGAAGTATAAATGAGGTTTGTGAGGGGGAATTACGTTAAGGATGAAGTGATTCATGCATAATAAATTCAATCAAAGGGTTTTGTAGGGAAATATAGCTTGAAAATAATGTTTTATTAAGAAGAGGAAGAGGTTGTACGTGAAGGAGAAATATTTGATATGCAGATGACAGATGGTCTGCATAAGCAGTGGTAGTCTACATATGAGAGATAGTTGGTAGAAATAGAGACTTTCCACAACATAGGGACAATACGTGGAAGAGAGAAAATTTGTGAAGAGACGATTTTGAAAGCATACCCACTACATAGTACCTGGATAAAGTATGGTTATTTTAGAAGGATTCAAGGAAGATTTAAAAAGCACTAATACAGTCCATGAAAGAAATTGTTTCTATCCTAACAATATATAGAAAAGTTAATTTCATCTGTGGGTGAAAAGGAAACTTAAATAGAGCATAAACCTATAGATAAGGATGTGTGACTTCCTAAAAATGAAGAGACTTATAGGTCTACAATCTATAAGTGGATCCATTTTAAAAGGTGTGAGAGAAGAAAGTGAAATAAGGTGATTCTAACAACTCGTAGTGAGCCATAGGAAGAGACAAACGGAGAGAACCTTGGGAATTCAGTAAGCAGAGCCTAAACCTTGTAAAGACATTGAGCCTTAGAATAGAAGATCTAGCATGAAACTGGTAATTGGTCGGGAGATTTAGTTGATTTGGTACATCAAAACATCATCATTGTATCTTCCTTGGATGTATCCTAGTGAAGGTAAACCAAGTAAAATCATTGTGTTATATGCATGATTATATTTATGCTCATATATTACTATAAGAGAAATAGAGATGTGTGTTTTTTGCTGAAAAAATGATATGAATGGGTATTATATTTAATCTATCATATCCTAATTCACCCCCTCTCAGGGTATTTGACCTATTGGACCTAATAATTGGTATCAAAATGAAAGGTTAAAAGCTATTGAATTTATCTCAGTAGAAGGAATGGATGTTGTCAATCAGAAAGGTGTTCTAATATTTTATGGATATAATTTTTGACTAAGGGAGAATCACATAAAGCACTACTTCTGATCATTAGGAATTTATGTGTTTACATAAACAATTTATGTTATTTTGACCCACATTGATAGTGGTGCTTTATGAGAAGATAAGAAAATATAATTGGATGCTGATGATAGGGGGATCAATTCTTTAGGGGGATGCCAATCCTATGAAATCAATAAATTGGTGATTTCATGTAAAAAATCACATTCCGTTTGGGAAAAACTATTGAACATTTATTGGGGTGACCCAAAAGATAGAGAAGCCATGTAGTAGGTTCTATGAAACAAATATGAGGATATTAGACTGAATCCTAATGAGTCTATTGATATATTATTTGATTGAGTGAATGTTGTCATGGAATACATGCACGACCATGGGGAAATTATTGAAGATATAAATATTGTCAGGAGAAACATTGGAAAACATCCTCCTCAGTTTAATATAATGGTTTCTATATTGGAAGAAAAATATCCAAAGGAACTAACACTAGATAACTTGAATAATACTATCATTGCATATGAAATGAGAAATAAGGATAATTATGTAGTGGAAACGGGGAAGTCTAATGAACTGTCATTCATGTCCATAAAGAATATATCTGTGGAAGATAGTCATGGTGAAGAATATTTAGAATATTTAATGTCATTTTTATCCTTAAATCTACAACGAAAAAAAAGAAAGTTCAATTATAAACTTCTATTTACATGATTTCAATACAGAAATATTGAGAATTGTTCAGTAAAGTTTTCTATGATGTTTGAAGACGATGATGAATACAATGAGGAAATTCCTCAAAATAAGTATTCATTAAATATGAAAGGTGGGAGTATTGCTAAGATAATGTTATTTGAAAAGAAAAATCTGTTTTCAAAAGAAGATAAAAGTTTGGAAGAATCTGATGTAGAAGAGTTAAATGACATCTAGGGTCATGAAGTATATTATTTGGTGGTTGTTGTCCAAAATTATGTAACTAATGAATAATGTGATAATAAATAAGGAGAATGTAAAGGAAGATTTGAACTTCGAGCTGAATCAGAAGATGCTCTTGAAGGTATAATAGTTTGGAGACCCAAATCAATAAAAGAAAACAGAGTGTTTTAGGATGAACAACACTCTATGTAGTAGTAGAAAGAAGAGAAGTTTGAGATGAATAAGGAAATTGTAAAACATAAGTCCTCAAATCTAAAAAGCTCAAAAAAGGATGTTGAGTACAAATTAAAATTAATGAATAAAAAATAGATATTGATAGTTTTAATGAAACTTTAAAAGATCAAATCAAATGTATCAAAGAACATTAAGATGAATTCATTGTCCTATGAGGAAGTGTTAAGGATCAAGAAAAATTGTTGAATTTTAGACCATCATCATGAAAATTGATAATACAGAAACCTAAAGGATTAAAGTGTAGCATTATTTTCTAGAAAAATAGAAGCAAAAGTCAAATTCAAATGATCAAGATGGTATGGGGCTTGATTGAAAACAAAAAGAAGTAATAATTGAAGTCCGGACACGCACACCTACTCAAATAGTAATGATTGATTTGTGTATGAAGAAGAATCAAAAGATTCGGAGAACCCAAGGGATAACCAGTGGTGTAGTATTTCTAAAAAAGAATGTACCATGAATAAAATGATATTGTTTCTAAATGATGGGGCATGAAAAAAATTTTGTTCCATTGAAAAGTGATACTGATGGAAACATGATCAATATAGGTAGTCATGTAGAGATCAATTTTCTAGTTTATCATTAGATGGTCACTATTTCAGGTGTGGAGGATTGAGAAACATGGAAAGATATTTCTCATCAACAATATAGAGGAATGAGAAAAAACATACTGAGTTTGGTTATAAGTAGTAGAAAAATGTATCATTGAATGAATTGAAAATGAATAATCAATGTTCATCTCTATAAGATGAAGCTATTCAATCATATTTTGAGAAACGTCATGAGTATCAATCCATACCAAGTGTGAAATTAGAAAGAGAGATAAAAAAGAAAATATTTAAGTGGGAAATAGTTGTAGAAAATGTATTTAATCCCTTATATCGCATTGGGATATAGATCATTGATAGTGGATGCACCTCCCGTATGAAAGGAAATAAGGATCTAGTTATGTGAATCAAGTTACATAAAGATGGTATCATAATATTTGGTAATGATGAAGGGATTAAAATTATTGGCTCTAGGAATGAAAATTTTGGGGGAAAAGACATGAGACATGTAGATGTATTGGTTGTTGAAGGTCATAGTCACAACTTATTATGTTTATGTCAATTGTGCAACTGAAGACAAACCATAATATTTTACAATAAATTATATATCATCAAGGAAAAATATGGCGTTGTTGTATTGCAGGAAAAGAGTACAAAATAGAATCTCTACCTCATGAGTGGAGAAGAAGATATGTTATTTCTATCCAAGGAAGAAGAAAATATGTTGTGGCAAAAACATTTTGGCCATGTGAGCCAAACATCCTTAGAAGATCTTGTGGAATTTGATTCTTCTTGATATCTCCTTAGATTGTCATGTGATCTTACACATATGTAAAATTCCTTACAACAAGGGAATATTTTTCGAAGGACATATAAGGAAAAATAGAAAAGGTTAATAAGATTACTTTAGTTGGTTCATATTGATGTGTGTGGGCCAATTTTTCGAAGATATCTTGATGATATGAGATAATATGTTCTCTTCATTGATAATTAAAGCATAATGGAATGGGTATCACTCATTACCTATAAGGATTCTCTAATTCCCATTCTCCTGAGAGTACAATGAGTCATTACTGGTCCTTAAGATATATCCCTAAGATGCCAAAGGCTGACAATAAATTCCAAATGATTTCAAAGTGAGTGGGGGACAATTTACCCTTTGATGTCTAAAAACATCAACCCGACAAACCATCCAAAAACATCTCACTATATGATGTATGAAATAAAATAAGACTTTTCAAATCATTCTCTTTAAAACAACCAACCAAGGTATTATATAGCAGATGAAAACCCAACATCAAAGTAAAAAAGTGGAAATACTAAAAATAAACTCTAAGATGATAACAAGACTCCATGTTCCACAAGATCCATGATCCAACATCACCAAGTAGTCGAATGTGTCATTACATGGTGATAAATATGTGTGATAATTTAACTTTTCCCAAGTCCTAAAATGTAGCATAATAAAAAGTTCCAAAGTTCTAAATAAAGGGTGAGTATATAACTTAGTAGGTTTTCCCAATTACATGAACAATCATGACACTAGGATAGAATAGTTATCACATTATAAAAAACGATTTATATAAATTAATTTACCAAAATATTATATAACCAAATATAAACAAGTTTGAAAAACAATTATAACCAAGTAAAAAAAAGTAAATTAATCGAATTTATAATAAGTTATTTTTCTAGAAAATTACTAATCAAATATGAAAAACCAATTAACATTATCATTTTGCCATACTCATTCCCTAGTTGACCACACACCCACACATGCACGCCTCATTTGATATTTCCATACTCCTGATCGGTCTCTTTTCTAATGACTTTGTGTCACAATGACACACACCCTCGATCTAGGGTCCCAGACCTTGTACCCCAAAGGTATACGTACCTTATTCAGGAGAACACTAATCATGAAATCATATAAAACCAAATGTATTCCAAAATAATTATAAATAAACATTTCAAACCATTTAAATAAAACAATTATTTTACTGAAAACCAAAGAAAAAACCAATTTCCAACAACCATTCGTTTTAATAAAATATCCCCTTTTTTGAAGATATATAATGAAATCCGTGTTCTATAATTCTAGAAAATACCCATTTTAAAATTCATATTTTAAAACCAAGAAAAAAGAACTTTATTCAAAACACATAATTTTCAAGATTTATAAAATTTACCAAACCATCCCAAGAGAATATTTCCCACATTTCATAACCAGCCAATTCATGATCAATTAATCACAATGAAATAAATTTGAAATCATTCCCCTCATTTCTACTATGTGGATTCAAGATAGAATCCACCTACCTCAATGTTTTTTATGAAACATGACAATAGATGAAGAACTCTTAAGAAAACCAAGTTGATTCATCACAGAACCTCCATAGATCTCTTCTCCTAGAAAGATCAAGATTAAATTTCCACTTATTTGGAATTCACACTCATACATCTACTTGTAACTTGTGTAGATCAATGAAACCAAGAAGATATGAGAAGTCAATCTAAGTAGATCTATGAAACTGATCAAGAATGATGAAGAACGATCATATACCTTAAGAATATGGGTTCAAAACTCCAAGGGAAGCCTTTATATAGACTATAAATCCATTTGGAGAGGTTCTTCTACCACCAAGGAAGATAAATCCAGTTTTATGGCTACCATGGAGAAAAAACGGGCCACTTAGAGGCAAAAGCGTGAGATATTCACTTTTTGAGGATATCAATCAAATCAGGTTCACTATTAGTTCACACAATTAGACAAACCATGTGCTAACCATGTATTAGATACTGCCTAGGCAGACCCTTGTATGACCTCCTTGCACAGTCTTCCTAACTGTGCACACATCATGCCAAAGCTCTCTACCACAAATATTCTCTTTCACATGATTTTTGCTAGGATTTTCACATGGTTTGGATAAATTGTTTGTAGCTTGTGCACCTCTACATTTGTCACCAAAACATAGTGAATGATCACCAAACTCTCCCAACATGCCCCCTTATAAATTATATCCATAAAAACACAAGGAAAATGCTACATACCAGAAACCTAGGGTACTACATTCTCCCCATAATCATTCTTTCCATCCCTAGAATGTAGAAACCCATTGCTACTCTTAAAGAGTTCTTGCCTTTGCTATTTCATTTACTTCTCACGTTCCCAAGTCTCTTCCTAAATATTACCATGCTTCCCCAAAACCCACACTAGACCGATATTTTTTCCAGGAAAGTCTTTATCTTGCATATCCAAAATCTATATCGGGATACATGTCAAAAAAGAATCCAACTCTAGGTTAACACGTTCCCATATGATCACATTGTCAGGATCGGGCTGATACTTTTTTCAACTGAGACATGTGGAACACATTATGCACCAAAATAAACCATGCTGGTAATGACAACTGATATTCCACCTCTATAACCTGTTCTATTATCTTAAAGGGGCCAATTTATCTAGGAGATAACTTGGCCTGCCCCCCGAAACGATGATGTCCAATACATGGATAGATCCTCAAGAACACATTATCATTCAAGGAAAACGACAAAAACCCTTGATGATGATCCCCATAATATTTTTGATGGCTTTGAGCTGTCACCATCCACTTTCTGATTAACTGAATCTTCTCTGTTGTTTCCTAGAGAAGGCTCCAACCAACTAGTAAAATGTAACCCATTTGCACCCAATATAGTAGAGAACATCAAGGTTGCCCATACAATTCTTCAAACAGATCCATATTTATCGAGGCATGATAGTTGTTATTATATAATAAATCCAATATGGTTATGTGCTCCTCCAATCAGTCACCAAAATCCATTACACAAGCCTGCAATATGTCTTCCAAAGTTTGTATCACTCACTCATACAGTCCATCTATTTGAGGATGATACGACGTTCATAGAGTCAATTGAAACCTAAGAGATTTTTTTAGGATCTTGATAAATGAGATGTAAACCTTGAATATCTATCCAAAATGATTGAAACTGGTACGTCGTGTCTCTTTATCACTTCTTGGATATAAATTTTGGACAGATCCTATACCATATGAGTTTCATGAATAGGGATGAAATGGACCGACTTGGTAAGACAATCCACTATCACAGAAATGTCATCATGTTTCTAAACCACTCTTAGGATACCTATAACAAAATCCATCTCTATCTTCTCCCATTTACACACTATTATAGGTAAAGTCTGCAACATACCTACAAGTCTCAAATGCTTGGCTTTAACTTGTGGACATGTTATGCATCGTGAGACCAACTCGGCCACCTTCCTTTTCATGCCGCTCAACGAAATATGTGCCTTCAACACCTTATACATTTTCTATATACATAGCTATACAACCCATTTTGAATGGTAGTATGAATAAAGTAGTTGTTCCTGATATGCCATAGGTACAACCATCCAATATCTAAAAAAAACTGAAATACCATTAAGTTTCTTATCCTCAATGGTCTCCCCACCATTGATGTTATAACACATAATGAGACATTCTTCATTAGAGGATTTTTCCCCTTTGACCATATTTTCCAAATTAGGAACAAGCATATATAGAAAGAAAACTGCAACATCACCTTAGATTTCACATTCCACATGAATGTCGGCTAGGTCTGACATCAATTTCCATTCATCTAATGATTCTTTTATCAACCGAGCATATGAATTTCTACTCAATTCATCCCCCACTGAATTACCTTTTCCTAGGGTATACATAAAGTCATAGTCAAACATCTAGAGATACTTCATCCATCTCCTTTTCCTCATACTCAAATCTCACTATGAGAAAATGTGTTTCTAGATTTTTTGGTTTGTGAATATAGAAAATTTCTCACCAAAGAGACAATGAAACCATGTTTTCATGTCATGGATGACTATATCTGACTATAAATTGTGTGTTCGGTGATTCTTCTCACACACCCTCAACTGACTTGACCCATAATACACAACATGGTATCTTTTAAAGAGAACATATCCCAAACCTAATCACTAAGCATCACAGTACACCACATAACCCTGTCCTAATTCTAGAATTATCTTGATAGGTGCTAATGTAAGATGAAATTTTTGTTCCGGGAAAGAATTTTGGCATTCCTATGTGCATTGTAGTGGATAGTTATTCTTTGTACGAGATGCCATTGGCAATTATAGTCAAGATAAATCCCATAAAAATAATCATTAATAACCCGATAGACCATGAAAAATTTATATATCAAAGACATTGTTTGGTGGTTTCCACAAGATAACGACTTCTACCTTATCAGGATCAATAGAAAAATATTTGTGTGAAATTACATGGCCAGGAAAACATACTTTCTATACCCAAAAATTTCACATTGATATTCTTTCATACACACGGTTATCTCTATGATTTGTAACAATGATTCCAGGTGTTCATCATGGCCAGACATTGTATTTTAATACAATAAGTTTTCATACCCAAACACCACAAAAAAGAGTCTAGATATCACTAAAATATCCAATTCATTAAATCCATTAATACCAATGGTTCATTATTCAGACTGAAAGGCATGAATACATATTCATAGTGTCTATATCTTCTTTTGAATGTTGTATTTGGAATATATTTTTGATTAACTCATAATTGGTGATATCCTATTCACAAGTAAATTTTAGATAACCATTGAACCCCCGTTAATTTATTGAAAAATAATCAATTCGTTGAAGTTGATATTTGTCCTTTATCGTAACTTGGTTCAACTTATGATAATCAATGAATAGTCGAAGAGTTCCATCCAATTTCTTTAGGAACCATACTAGTTCTACCCATAGATATTTACTTTTCTGAAGAAAACCCTTTTTTATAGCTCTTTAATCATCACTTTCAATTCTCGCAACTCTATTGGTGAAATCCTATAAGGTGGAATAGAAATAAAAGTTGTCCCTAGAAGAAGATCAAACATAAACTCCACTTCATGTATAGGTGGTAACATTGAGATGTTCTTGAGAAATAAATCTGGAAATTGATCCAAAAATACTAAAACTATTTTTCTTGATCTCTTATATTGATGTCAAATTCCTTACTTCAAACTGATAAGAGATCATTCCCACCATCGGTTCCAACAAGCTCATTCCACATTTCATTACCATCACCTCTCTGCTAAAGAGATGCTTGATGTCATCCTCAGTCATGAAACTAACTGTTATCCTATAACAATAAATGTGATACTTAAAAATTTTCAATAAATCCATTCCCAAAATCATATCATACACATCCATGTCCAATAATGAAAATTCCCATTTCATCTTAGCTCCATCAACAGTTATAGCATGTGTTCTACACACAAAGGCTTGACATTCCCTTTCCCTGATAGGAGTTTTCAGTTTTTAAATAGAAGGCATAATTTTAAACATTAAACATAGAAAATAAATAGAATGAGGATATATGAAATAATGTGATGAACCTCTATCAAAGAGCACTTTCACCATGGTATAATTCAAAATACTCATACCACTCACCGTAGATGGTCTAACCTTCTCATCGACAAACATCTGCTAAACTCCATACATTTGATTCGTCACTGCACTATTCTCCTTGTTTCCTTGTTGAGATTTACCTAGTTGATGAGTCATGTAATTTCTAGAATCACCATGTCTAGCTCTGCTCCGCTGATGAGGATGAATCTGTTGTCTTATCCCTGTCGAAGCATATGATGTTTGCAACCCCTAAGAAGTGTATCGTGAACCTGACCATGGAACACTGAGACAATAGCATTGAACATTCCCCATCTACTTGAAGTTATGTCATGCTCTTGTCTGTGCCATACACTCTCTCTTTATGTGGTCAAATTAATCACATTGAAAACAACCTTCTTTGTTCATGGGTTGTAGATTCTGATTCCCACATCCACCTTGGAAATAGGTGTCCATTTTCCTATTGCTCCCAACATTGGTGTTCTCACAATTCCCTATATGTATCATCATACCTCCTCCCATAGATCTATAGATATCACATTCCACCACATCCACTCTATTCTCCATCTTTGTATAATCTGTAATATAAAGCACCCCAATCTTCAATCTAATCTCTAGCCTTAGCCCCAATTCAAATATGTGTGCCTTCAATGATATACTTAATGAAACTTCTAGTGCGAGGTGCCCTAAATTCATGAATTTATCCTCACATTCAATGATAGAGAAATTATCCTTCTTAAAGCTAAAGAAGCCCATCATTTTAGGATTTTGAAATTATGAGGAAATAATTGCTTGTTTAACAATTCCTCAAAATCATCCCATGTAAGGTCTTCATCTAATTTTTCCTTCACTACTAAATCCCACCACTGGCATGAAATATACATGATCATATAAGTCTCAATCTTGACTTTGAGCTATGATGATGTACTGATGAAATCAAATATAAGATTCATCTTACTAAGCCATACCTCAACTTTTTTCGGGTTTATCATCAACCCGAATGTTATGTGGATTCTACTTCTAGAACATGATGGTATGATCCACACACCTTATATCATTCCTCTCTTTCCCCGTACCCACAACATGAAAATCTTTGAAAATACTATGAACTAGTCCTTAGTTCACCCGTGGTTAAGGTGTAACATTATTCTCCACATCTTCTTCGAGTTGGTTTCGATGACGCCTTCTAGGTTCCATTTTATAATCCAACAACAAAATCCATCAATCTAAATATCTTGAAACTGATGGATTATAATTTCAAATCATATCCCATAAAATATCACAACATTGTTTTCTAAAAAAAATTCCATGTTCAATAATTTTTGAAACTTTCAACATTCTTTTTGAAAATTAAACAATTTTCAAAATATTTTATGAATTTCATTTTTTAAATCCTTTCATTTGAAAATACATTCTATATTTTTAAAAAATAATGATATTTCTAAAAAATCATAATTCATTACTCCAAATGAAATATGAAATCCTAGTAGGAAGTGATTTCTCTACAATGAATGCCATGCTTGTCTCATTAGCTAAACCCATGATAATGAGATTTCTAAATCCTATTAGTATCTCCAAAACAGTTATGTACCCAATTCTTCATAACTTTATTTTCAACATAAAATTTTTAGCGATGTCCTTTTATTCTAAACATTTCATGTTCTGAAAATCCTACTACATTCTATGATTCCACCCAAAGGAATTGTGAAGAAGGAATTTCAACTCCAAGACCAAGAACACTAATGACTACAAGTTAGGAAATGACTGAACAAGTTTATACAATTTGTAATGACCCGCTAATTCCCATTTTCATGAGAGTACAAAGAGTCATTAATGGGAGTGAAGCAACATCCTAAAGACTCCAAAGGTTAAAAATAAATGTCAAAGGTTTTCCAAATGAGTGGGAGAATATTTACCCTTTAATGTATACAAACAAATCCCTAACAAACCATACACAAAAAATCACAATATGATGCAGAAATAAAATAAGACATTCAAATCATTATCTTTAAAACAACCAACCATGGTATGATACATCAAAATAAAAACCAACAGAAAAGTAAAAAAATCAAAAATAAAAAGAATAAACTCCAATATGATAACAAGACTCCATGATCCATAGGCTCCTTGCTCCCATATCACTATGTAGTCCAAATCATCATGAAACAGTGCTAAAAATGATTGATACTTTACCTTTTCCCATGTCCTGAAAGGTAGCATCTAAAAAAGCACCAAATTTCCAAATAAGGGGATTATATATCTCAGTAGGTTTTCCCAATGACTTCCCTACTCCCACCACTAGGATAGAACATTTATCACATTATATAAAATTGTTTATTTAAATCCATTCACCAAAATTGTTTGTAACCAAATATAAACATGTTCAAAATACAATTATAACCATGTAAAGAAAATTAAATGATACCAATTTCCATCCAGCTAATTTTATAAAAAATTTACTAATAAAATCTTAAAAACCAATTCTTATTATCATTTTGGAATACCCATTCCATATTTCACAACACACCCACCCAAGCATGGCTTGTTCGACATTTTTCTACTCATGAGAGGCCTCTTGTCCAATTACATTATGTCCAAATGACAAACACCCCAGATATAGGGTCACACACCTTTTACCCAAATGGAACACATTCTTTATTTAGTGGCATATCGATCATGAAGTAAAACAAAACCCAATGTATGCCAAAATCATACCAAATAACCATTTCAAACCATTTTTTTAAAACAATAATTTTATTAAAAGAAAGAATAAACCAATTTAAAAAACCATTTAGTTTTAATAAAACATCCCATTTTATTTAAAACTTCTAATCCAATTGATGTGCTACGATTGTAGAAAATACCAATTTTAAAATTCAGATTTTAAAATCAATAACAAAATTATATTATTCAAAACACCCAATTTTCCATATTTCTAATATTTCCCAAACCATAAGAAAAGATGATTTCAAAGAATTCATGACCAAATAATTCCCAATCAATTCATCATAAGGAAACCAATTTGAAATACTTCCCATCATTTCTACTAAATGGAGTTGAGAGATAATCCACCTACCTCAATAGTTTTGACTAAAATTAACAATGGACAAAGAACGCAGAAGAAAACCGAGTTGATTCTTCCCGAAACCTCTTTAGGTCTCTTCACCAAGAAATATAAAGACAAAATTTCATTTTATTTTGAATCCAAACTCATAGATCTACCCATAATGGGTGTATATCTGAGAAACCAAGAAGATATGTGAAGTATATCTAAGTAGATCTATGAAAACGATCAAGAACGACGAAGAAAGATCACATTCTTCAAGAATCCAGGTTCAAAACACCAAGGGAATCCTTCATATTGACTCCAAATCACACGGGAGATCCTTTTCTACCTTCAAAGAAAATAAATTTAGAGTTATGTCGACACAAGAGGAAACAATGAGCTAGTTAGTGAAAAAAATGCGTGAATCTACTTTTTTAGGATCTCACTTTAACCACACGCACGATTAGTTTGCACAGTTTGATAAACTATTTCCTAACTGTGTGTTAGATACATCCTAGAAAGACCCTCGCATGACCTCCTCTCTCAACCTCTCTAACCATGTACACACTGTACTGAAGATCTCTATCTGAAATATACTCTTGTGGATGGATTCTAACAGGATTTCCACATGGTATGGATAAACTATGTTCAACCAATGCTCCTCTCCATTTGTCCCCAGAACATATTGAAAGATCATCAATATATACTAACTTTCACTCTTATACATTATATCAATAAACACCCAAATAAAGGGATATGTACCATAAACCATGGTCACTACATTACCCTAATGTTTGAGGTGTTCAATTGTATTACAAGATATTTAGGGGAAGTTGAAAATATGCTAGGTCATAAAATCTTAAAGATCCCTAAAGATAATGGAATAGAGTTAAAAAATATCCAATTTAAGGATTATATTGAGAAACATGGGATAAAGAATCAAGTTTTATGGGTAAGGCTCCACATTAGAAAGGATTAGTAAAGAGGATAAATTGAACTTTCAATAACATCGATAGAACGATGCTCATTGAGAAATACCTTTCAAATAAATTTTGAGAATAAGTTTCAATTAATGTAGTCTACACATCAAAGAGAGTGTTACTATGTATGAAAGATGAAAAAACTCCATATGATCTATGGTAGGGAAATAATCCACCATTGAAGTAATTTCAAATATTTGGAAATACATGTTCGATTCTCAATAAAGAAAAACATTGGATGTTTGAATCCTATGGATATGAAGTGATATCTCTTGTCTATTCAATGAAATGAAAAGAATATAAATTCTTTAACAAGAGGATATGATAGATTGTCAAAATCCATGATGTAACCATAGTCGAGAATGAACAGAACTTTAAAAAATATGTGATCAGCATCAGGGGGATAATGATGATGAAATAAGTAGATTAGGGGATGTTTCAATTTTAGAGGATGGTTTATAAAATGACTCATATGATGATAATGATGAGTACAATTACTTATCTATACAAATACAGAAGAGAAGATTTGAAATTGATAGATAAATCATAATTGGTTATCATACAGATCCAGTGAAGACAAGGAGGATGAAAACTCTATATCAATCATCATCCTTATCATAGGTAGATACTAAATGTTTTGATGAAACTATTGGTGATTATAATTGGGTTTATTCTATGCATGACGATCATGACCAAATTGAGTAAAATCCGACATGGGAGAGTGTTTTGAGACCAACACACAAGAATTTTATCAATACAAAATGGGTATTTCATAAAAAAGAAATAAATATGTTGTTGTGATTTAAAAAAATCATGAATTGTGTTAAAAGGGTACTCCCAGATAGTAGAAATTGATGTTGATGAAACATTTTCACTTTTTGGAAGGATATAGACAATCAAATTATTTTTTTACCACAATAGTGAAATGAAATTTCAAAGTGTTATAGATGGATGTAAATTCATAATTTCTAAATGGAGTTCTAGAAGAATAAATTTACATTGAGCAACCATATGGTTTTCTCATTCATTAATATGAGAATAATGTTTTTATGCAAAAGAAGTCTTTATATAGTTTGACGAAATAACTGAGAGCATGGTATTCAAGACTAGATTAGTTATTGAAAATGATTTGTTTTCAGTGTGATGGAATTAATTATAATATATATGTCAATAATGATAGTAATAATAGGATTATGGTTCCTTTATATTTCGATGAAATAATATTTGGAGGATTAGATGAAGTGCAATGTTGATTTGTTTTTTGAATTCATGAAAAGTGAATTCGAAACGTCAAAGATAATTGAACTAACATTTTTCCTTGGTTTACTGGTAACACAAGGATATAATGGAACATTAATTTTTCAATTTAAATATGTAAATGATGTTTTGAGAAGGTTTACAATGGATAATTCCAATGAGATAAAGACTCTGGTGGGTACCCAAATGAAAATGTCAATGGTTGATGAAGGAAATATAGTTAATATCACTAAATATAGAAATATAATTGATATTTTATTGTACATAATAGTGAAAAGACATGAAATTGTATATTCCACATGCCAGGCCATGAAATATCAAAGCAATCCAAAGGATAGTCACATTCTTGAAGTAAAAAAGAATACCTTGGTATATTAAGGTCACTGTGGATTTTTGTTTGATGTATAATAAAAAATTTCAGCCATAGGTATTGTGATATACAGATGAAAGTTGATCCAGTTTAGCATATGATAGGAAATCAATGTCAGATGGTGCTTTCTATATTGGTGAACTGTGTATTTTTTTCCTAATAAATAAATAATATTTCATTTCATTGAGAACTAAAGAAGCTAAGTATATTGAGATAACTCAAGAGTGCACACAGTTGCTGTGGATTAAAAAAAGATTGAGGATATGGGGGTTGAAGTGAAGTATTTAATCAGAATCCATTTCAATAATTCAAGTGCTATAAATCATAGAAAAAATATATTCCATAATTCAAGGAAAAAAAGAATTGAAATAAAGTATCATTTCATCAAGGAGAAGGTGGATAAATTTTTCTGAAGTTGTAGTATGTGCTTACAGAACAACAAGTTAGAGGTATTCTGATAAAGGCCATACACAAAGAAGCATTTTAAAGGCATTGATTGGCTTTGGGAGTCTATTATACTCCCCACACATGAAAAATTGTGGATGTGGGCCCCCATATCCCTGAGGTATAATGTTCTTTTTCCTAATGTTCTCATTTGTGTTCTTTACCCTATTGTACAGCTCAAATAAATAAGACATAATGTTCTTTGACAAAGAGGTAGAAATTATGAAATTAAAAGGGGGTAAATGACTTAGTCATGAGAGGGGAGAAACTGTTAGGTAGAGTAGCAAGATATGGGGAGTGGAAGCTGATTTGATTCTGTTTGGAGGTGGAGTGATGTAGGGGGGGATTAAATCTGATGATAATAGATGTGATCATTCAAATGATATATATTACAAAAACTGTGGATCAGGATGAATGAAGAAGAGAGGCGATGGAATGTAATGAAGAGATTCATTAATGATCCTTTCATTATACTATTGTTTCTCATACAGAGCATTGATCATGTTGTCTTAGAGTATGTGTTGAGTAAATTCTTTATTGTTAATTTAATCTCATGAAGCGAGTTCTAGAAGATGTTGGAGAAAGATTTAACAAGATATAAAATTATGAAATTGTTGTCAACAAAACCAAAGGGGGAGAATGTTGGGAAACAATTACCCAAGGGGTCCTCTTGGAATTTTTTAGGTGTCTATTTGTTTGTTGACAAAGCTATATGACCATAACTGAGTATGGATGGTTTTGGAAAAGTATTTTTTTATGGTTTCATAGTTTCCCTGTGTTTCCCAAAATATTGGGCCTCAAAATCGGAAGTTCGTTATTTGGAAAAGGAAGATTTTTACAGAGGAGTACATGGTATGATGAATATGAAACATAGTTCGTAGAATTAATAATATGTACACTAACTGTTGAAGGAAATTAGCGAAGAAATATAACTACAAATTACAAGACACAAACAATATATGAGAATGGTTCGTGGGGAGAAAATAGTTCACGGTGAAGGAATGTGGTACATTTAAGGATTGCGGTATGTGGGATGACTTGTCATTCATGTAAAGAAGGTGGTGATTTGGGAAGCTGTGAAGGGAATCATTAGAGAAAATGTGAAGAAGATTTGGGATTCTGCGATGGAAGAATGGATATACATGGACCACAAAGGAAGAACAGTTCGTGGGATAAGTGGTATGCGGTGAAGGGGATACAACATTGGAGATTTAGTAAATATTGGACTAGAGGATTTTGAGGATCTATTATTACTATATAATGATCACTAATCTCATCATTAAGAGAGAGGGGTTTTCATAAGAGATCGCATTTTCTTTAGGGATTCATTGATGTCTAAAAGAGGATCATGAGAGATAATTCTGTGAAGGGTGATGTGATTCATGTAGAAGAAATTCCATTAAAGGTTTTTGAGAAGAAATATATCCCACCAAGAAAGTTGTACATAGAAGAGGAAGACACAATACATGAGGGAGAATGATTTCATATGTGAAGGATAGATGTTCTGTAGAAGAATAGGTTTTCCCTGAATCAGATATGGTTTTTAGAAGAAAAGATATTCCACAATGCAGGGGCGATGCACAGAGGAGAGACAGTTCATGGAGAGTAAATATACAAAGTATACCTACTACATAGTTCACGGATGAAGAAATAAGGTTCACATATGATTCAATAAAGCTTAAAATGACTAAAATCATTCGCAAAAGTAATTTTTACTAACTTAATAGTATGAGGAAATGAGTATTTTAAAAATGGATTAAAAATGGACTTCAATAGAGTATATAACTCTAGTTGCGGATCCTTGATTTTATGAAAATGAAGTGAACTAAAAGACCATAGACTATTAGTGGGTCCCCTCCAAGAGTAGTGAGCAAATAAAGAGGAATACGTTGATCCTTCCCACCAGTAGTGAGCCAGAGGAAGAGACATTGGGAGTGATCCTTGGGAATTATGGGAGCATATTGTAAACATTGTAATGGTAGTAACCTTGGGAAAATAAGATCTATCCTGAACCTTGTAATTGGAAGTAAGCTTTAGTGGATTTGGTATTTTGGAACATTACGGTTGTATGATCCATGAATATAGTATAATAATGGTGAACCAAGTAAAATCATTGTGTCATGTTCATGATTTGATATTTTTTCATATATTACTATGAGAGAAAGAGACAAGTGTGTTTTGTTTAATGGCGTAGCATGATCTAAAGGGGTGGGAGTTTTAATCTATCATACCCTGATTCACCCCCTCTTAGGTATTTGACTAAGGGGACCTAACAGTAGTTTTACAAAGCTTCTGAAAATGCAATCCTTTGGAATTTGATTCCATGTAATTATGCCAATATAATAAATTAATTGACAAGCTTTGGGATTCTTGGGTTGAGGCATTACAACCAGTGTTAAAGATATCTTATGATGGAAGAATCATGAATAGGGATGATATGATGATGCATCGAAGGGAAAAAATGAAAAAAATTGATTAGTTTCATAAAAGAGGAAAATATCATGACAAAGAAGATGTAGGGTGACAAAGAAATTTTCTAGAATTAAATGTGTACTAGTGGTGTTAAAAAGATATCAACTAACAAGGATTTTAAGTGAGTTGGAATAAAATTAATAGTTCCTAATGTCCAACTTCATTCTAATCCTTGAGGTTTATCAAGAAACACTCCTTACCCTTGTACTTAAATATTTATAATATATTTTTGAAGTGGTATTGGATTATGGGGAAGATACAATCTATGAGGTCAACACATAATAAAATATTAGTGGTATTTAGGAAAATTCAAAACAAACAAGTGGTATCTAAATTATAGTATGGATAAACAACATGAATTAGTGATTACATACAGATATGAATATTTTCAACTAGTGTCAATCCTTATATGATGGAATAAGTGTCTTTCAGATCTTCCCTGGGCAGTATAAAAACAAAAAATAGTAGACTGAAATTGAACATTGTGAAACTATAATATTAAGCTGGGTTAAGAAAATTTGAGTGGTAATTTGAAAAATATTGAATTTTAATTGGTATCATGAAAAATATATTAATCAAGAATAGATATTGGGCCACGTCTAGTGGTATATAACATTTAATGAAAAAATAATACCACTTTATGGACTAAAAATGTAATTCTAGAAGGAATACATCTATTAATTTTTTCTATTACAATAAAGCGTTATCATCTAGTTATATTTTAGTATACCAAAGGTTACTGAAAGAAAACTATGATGGTGTGAATCAATGACTGGTACTTGTAGTAAAAACATTTATTGTAGAGATAAAAAAATTCATAGATAAATTTATAATGTGAATTACAATTTTGATTAGTCTTATTTTAAAAGGCATGAAACCCTAAAAAGAGAGTAACATCATTAATTTAATGTGGTAAGAAGAGATTTTATTAACAAGTAATATTTATTGGTGTACTATGTGTTATTAATCACATAATTTAGGATTCATTGGTTATTCAATGATTGTTTATTTTATCTTTGATTGAGTGCACAATTTTTTTAACAAGAGTGGATTGTTTAAGTTACATATCATTATAGAATTTGGATAATGACATAGATCACAATGATTTTATTAAGTCAAACTCATGTTTCTTACACCAAATTCTGACTTGGTTGTCTTAGAATAAATTTTTATGACTATTTATTATGTTCTAAATTTAGTCAATGAAATCTTTGAGAAATTTTAGTTATTGGTGAATGTGTTTGAAAGAAAAAAATTATATAAAGGCTTTCAAACCGGTGACTCTACTCAAATATTATGAAGAATTTTACTGTATGAAAAATGGAGAGTACATAGCCTCTTTATATCTAGATATGAGGACCAATATTATTTGAGAAATTACCTAAAATAAATTGAACATGACTAAAACTTTGGTTGAGGTATTATGATAACAATGGGGGAGAAGAAATGATAAGTACACACCCGTGAAATAAAATGATAAAAGAGTATTATATATAAAAAACATGGATGAATAAAAGAACATATGGGGAATAATCTCTTTAATTTTTTTTCATGATGGGGGATTGAAAATAATTTACTATTAATCCATTTATTTTTTATGGAATATAGAGTAAAATAATGGTGTTTTATTTATGGTAGTATTGTTAAAAATTTATAGGGGGTGTTGCAACTAAGAGATTTTGTATTTGATTTATTGGAAAGAAGTGTAGTGTTTTTCGATAATGAATATAAATGAAAAATTAATGGAGTGACTTGGAGATTCTTGGATAAATATGAAAATCTTTATTGTACATGGGAACTATAGTTGTTAAAGGTCGAATGAAATTGATAAATATAAAATAGATTCCTGAGTGTGATCATGATTGATGTTGTGTGGATGTATTGAATAAACTGTATTCTCTATATGGTGGTAGATGTAACCATATAAAAATCATTATATTTTTATATACAAAGGATATAATATAATTATGGATATTAATATATTTATTTTCAAAAGGATAGGTAAATATTTAGAAAATGAAGATAAAATCTCATTGTAATAGTGTAGATCATTTTGTTATGGATGTCATGTGTGAATAATATTATGATATAGATGATTACTTATGGGTAATACATATTTTAAGGTTATATTACTCAACATAATGACTCTTATATAAAAATAAATAAAAACATATACGGATTATTATTACACCATGAATGAGGTAACTATAATAAAACCTATCATGCAAAACAGTTAAATTGGGAATTTAGAGGATTCATTACACCATAAATTTCGGTTCCACACTTTTTTAAGTTATATATCAGAGTAACTTAGGTATGTGTAAGAAGAAATATTGGAAAAACAATTAAAAATATGAACTGACACACCATAGAAGCAGTTATAAAAGTAAAATGGTTGAATTCATTTATTTAGAGATAAATTAAGTCTAAAATTTTATTTTTATAAAGATACAACTGGTAAATGGTAAGAGTAGGCATAAAGTAATTATGAGTAACTAATTGATAATCTTTCTGAAAAACTATACATCATACCGTAATTGACACTATATAAGAGTAATTAAATGATATATAAAATTAAATTCTAAAATACTACACCTTAAAAGTTGAGGTTTCACTATGAATAGTTAGTTACAAAATATTGAGGAAAAACTAGAATGAGAAAAGTGATAGAATAGTAATGTAATATATAAACCATTTTGAAACCAAGAGAGAATAGAATATGAATAAACCATGACCACATCACAACATGGTGATTTAATCACGTGTGTTGTGTTTAAAAACTAAATATGTAACTCTTGATTTTATTAGGATTAATATATCTGTATTGTGAGGAACAAAATCTTTACTAAACTAGTCATATATTTGAGTAGATTTGGAAGGCCAAGTTTTTTCCTTCCAAAAGTTATAAATGATAATTTTTTTAGATTCAATATATATCTTGTTTTTTATTAAAAATAATTATGCAGTGGTGGTTTCACATTAAAAAATGATGATAATTCATGAAGATCATGCTATATTGAGGAACATCTTATCTTAATGATGAAATTTACAAAATATCATGATGATTTTGTGAGAACCTGATTATTATTCGAGGTATATATCATTTTCATTTTGGTATAGATCTTTTTATGTACCTAATATGGATTGACATTGAGTTTAAGAAGGTTATGATGGTGTCTAGGGCTCATTCAGAGACCAAAACCCCAGTCGGTGGGAAAATATACTGGCTGTATGGTTACCCCCAACTATACAGGGATGGACAATGGGGTGAAGCAGGACTAAAATCCTTCCATAACAATGTTCTAGGGGATTACAACCTAAGAGATACCTCTATTTTTTTTATAAGTGTAATATCACTTAGTGTATGGTATGGCCAACTGTGTCACTAAATCAAGAACCTTTTTAATTTTGGGTGAATTTTACCTTTTCCCTTAATGATTTATAAGATTAACCCACCCTATCTCTTAATCTGATAGTGACATGGAATAAAATTTCTCCACCCATTGAGATACTTTAAAGGCATAATATATGTATTAAAGCAACTCCTACAGCCTAAGTCTGATTCAAGTGTTTTTATCTCATTGGATATAAAACAGTGAGATGTACATTCTTTTTTCTCTATTCTCTATTTGTCTTTGTATCAATGGATTTATCGAGGTGTAGGATCATATGACCTATTATCAGGTTGTTGACCTATTCATCCATTTTTTATTTATATGGATCAAATCATGGGTCGATATTGGATGAGAAAAGGTGTATGAATATAAGGTAGGTAGTCTATTAATTACCCATTATAGTTGGTGTTTTATAATATGTGTCATTTGTCCCATGCATGTTTAAATAAGTGTGGACTTAAACATTATATTCGTTAAATTTGATAATTTTCAAGAACCCAAATCATGTCATGGTATATAACATTGGAGTGATCCATCCCTATGAGTGGTCACTCCTTTTGTACAATTGGATTTCTATGTTTTACACCCAAAAAAACCTAATGTTGTATTTGTATTTTCTAATAATTGGTGATATCATATTGATAGAGAATAAATTTTCCGGGGTGGCATAATTAGTTCCTCTATAAATTATAAAAAATTTAATTTATAAAAGGATAGTGGTAATCCCACTTCACCTAATTAAATGGATAATGGTGATCCCTTTTCCTCAATAAATGTAAATGAAGTATGAATAATGCCTTGGTTAAAACTAAAACCAATGGATATTATTACTAAATATGTGTGGTCATGACAAACCTTGAAGCATATATATATGGTCATAGTGAAACTTATGCATAATTTATATAAATGGGTATGGATTCAATCCCACATTACACTAAATTGGAATGAAGATCTTGAACAGGTTATATCGATATGGGCATGTTGACCATTATATATATGTGATACGATACTGGAATAGAGAACCTTATATAAATGTGTCATGATATGAGCATGGAGACACTTATAGAATTGGGATACTATATGGGAATGATGACGGTTGTGATAATATATGGGTATGATGTCCCCTATGATAATATATGGGCATGACGTTCCTTACTATGATATCGGGCAAGTATTCACTTATAAATGTGATACTAGGCATGGTTTTCCCTATATTACAATGATATCAAGTATAAAATCCTTTATTAATTTGATATTGTGAATGGAGTCCCCTTTAATATTGTGATATTGGTCATGGAATCCCTTATAAATGTCAAAACTGGCTCTGAGTGCCTTGATTCTTATTCCGAGTTATTATAGAATGGGCCAAAGCAGGATTACATCAGAAACCCGGGCTGACCCATTTACATTTTTTATTACTCATATTCATTATTATATCTTCATACTTCTATATTTTATAAAAAATAAGATAATTCTTGACTCAATCTACTGTGTACTAATGAGATTTATATCACAACCTAACTAGGTCACTTGTGGTAGCTCGGTAGAGTATATGATTTCCATTGTAGATAATGAAAAGTGACCACTTACATAGGATTACATTCTTGTACGATTTAGGATGGAGGATTCATAGTAGATGACCGGGAATGATCTTGAGATTATTGGATATATTTTTATCCTTTTTGTACCTTTTTTCTTGTACAACATGTATTCTCAACTACTTGTATCCATGTTTTTTATATTTTTTAAATAACTGAAATTTTCATACATTTTATATTATTTAGTTTAATGAATATTATTATTATTTAGTGTTGGGTTATTCATGTCTATTTCTACTATGGGGGTTTATTGTTCCAGTCATTTTATTGTCTATTTACACTAATTATTCACTATTATACTACTTCCAGTATTTATCTGTTGATTGTAGCACTTTCATATAATAGTAATTATAGAATAGTCTCCTCATGGACACACTGAAGTCCCTCATTTCTAGTGATAATCCTCTAGCACTTAGTGAGATTCACATGATTCTTAGTGGCTAATCAGGCTTGGGGAACCGTTTTGTGGTACCCAGATCTGGGATATAAAAATGTGGTATCAAAACATTATTTTCTTTTATCACTATTTTGCGACAATATATGAGAGATTAAGAACTCTGTGGGATTTGATAATAGGAAATACCTAGGAGTAACTAACCCATGTATAGAGAAAACCCAAATTTCCTCGAATGGAAGTTGATATTTTATTTATTTCTCATATTTATACTGATATTATACCAACATTAGATGACACACAAGAATTTTGATATTTTTATTTAAATTATTTAGGTTATTATTTTTGTTGAAACTCGATGAGATGAATGAATTCTATTTCATTGATCAGAATAGGAACCTTGCAGGAAATTCACATTCCATGTATATTCCATGCTATATAGAAGAATTGTGTCAGTGTCATCTCCTTTGATTACCGTGAGTGCTTAACTATTATAAATATAGTTATTATTGGTTAACGATTCTTGAATATAATTTAGAAAAATATAGTTTTTACTTAGAGTACTGACCATAACATAAATAAATATTTCTTGATTAGTCGATAATGGACACCCAATGTAGTCAACTATGGAATTTTGATTCATAGTTCATCGGTCTCATAGACTAGAATGTTTTATAATATGGATTAAATAGAATCTAGATATTGGTTCATAAGGTTTATGATCCCCTATGGACTAGAATAGGTGAACTATTTGGTTCATCCATATAAATATAATGGTGATGTAAAAATAGATTTAAAAGAAAAATTAAACTATAAAATACATAGATTGACCAAGTCCTAACCTTAGTAGAGGGAAATATGTGGAATATCTATTGTTTAATATAATTGTGTCCATCATCCAAACTAGGATATTTGAGATGGAAGAGGGGTGTGAATATACATATAAATTCGTTATACCTTTTATAATTTTCTACAATGGTGTCTTATTCCATTATAAAATCCTTTATGAGGTGTGTGGTTGGAATTTGTTGAGTAATACCACCATAAAATCTTCTTTTCGTATATTAGGATAGTGGGGATCACCATGCTTTAGAGGTGGTGGTTCATGATCCGCTAGTTATAAATTCATTAGTGCCTCCATTGGAACATCTTCTAATTCAAAATATGGGTGATTATTCCAATTTTTGAAGAGATTTCATGTGGCTTACACATACCATATAGAGAGCTCAGTGATCTGCCCCTTCCATGAGAGAGTTGACTCAAGTGTTTTAGCAGTATCATTCTTCCATGTTTTCAAGGGATAGAAGACCCCATGCTGTAGAGTTATGGATCAAAATTTTTTTATATATATTTGATCATATAGAGACACCTCCTAAGATGACAGTGAAAATTGATACTTATATACAATGAGGATCTTCTAAATTCTAGTGGGATATTGTAAATTAGGATGTCTATTATCCATAAGAGACATGAAGGGATTTATAGTTGATATTATTCAATTATTTTTTTCTTAGGACCCTAATGTATTTTTTTCTAGGGAATCCATGAATTTTTAGTGGGGATCAATGACAATCATGGTCTATTCGCCTCATTTTAAATAGATTCACCCCTTCATGCCTATCTACAATGCTAATGATCCAGTGAAAGAGAGAGAATTTGGGGATGGTCTAAGGTATCCTATTCATTATAAGGTGAATGTTTAATAGTTGACTACTATATTTAAAATAGTGATATAGGCCTTTATCAACAATTGGAACCTGGGGGATGTATATTGAGTGAGAAATGTCTATTTATCTCCCATATATATTATTGGTTCTAATAGAGGTTTTATTAGAGGCTTTGAGATTGTGCATGTGGTAATTAGCTTATAGATGACTTCCACAGAAAGTTATGTTTCATTTCCCCAGTGTGGGAACCTTGGTCATAAGAGGACCCTGTTTCCCTAAGTCCTTTCCGAGTGAGGTGGTTGTGGTAGATTAGGGAATATACAACATTTATGTAGGACCTTCTCATATGTGCATAGTGGGATAATATTTTCATTGGATCCACCTTCAGGAGTAGGTTTAGTAGCACCTAACTATGTATTTATCTAGAGCATTAGTATATGTACATGAAGTGGAGGATGTCATGGCGAAGGTATCAAAAATTTAGATATAAAACTTCAAGAGAGAGGACCTTCTCCTAGTAGTAATTTTGTAGCCTAGGCCATGGATTAGGCTATATCTTTTTTGTATAGCCTATAAAAAAGAGAATGACTCTGGGTCATCTACCTTTCCAGATACTATTATAGAATCCTCAACAATCATTTCGTCCATATTTTATGCATGTTGATAAAATTATATCATATATGTCCCTATTGTGGAGAGCCTTGGGATTCATGTTGATCACTGTTGTGGACTTATGGAACTTTATACACCTTTGGGTATATGATGAGAGAGAATACACTAGTACAAGGAATACCCTATTTAGGTAGGAATCAATAAATTCTCATGAAACCTCTTTATCCTTGAGATTATAGGATTTGATGTTATTATCAAGATGGAATGGTTGGTTACCTATCATGCCTACGTGTAATTTTATAATTAGAAGGTTTTGTTTAAATCACTAGAGAGTTGAACATATATTCACAATGGATAGTTGGATTTCCGTGATGGTAGAGTGGTACAAGAGATTATTAGGCTAGGTGGAGTGACTACCCAGATTGATAGCCTTCCAATAAGGGATTAAAAAATACATTATATCGAGTATCCTCCTATAGTTCATCAATTCAGGGATGTATCCCGTGATGATTTTTTGGACTACCTCTTATGAGAGAGGTAGAGTTTATTATTGATATAGTGCATAGAGCTACAACAGTATCCATTACTCCTTACAAGATGGATACAACTGAGTTTCCGGAGCTCAAGAGGATGTGAAAGGATTTAGAGGCCAAGGGTTTCATAGAGCCCAATACTTCTCCCAAGGGTTCACCAGTCTTTTTCACGAAGAAGGCAGAGGGAAACTTCATGATTTTCATGAAATACTAGAAGATTAATTATCTTAAATTGAAAAAATTATATCCTAAACCTCATATTGATGATATTTTTTACTAGTTTATAGGAGTGAGGGTATTCTCGATGACTAACTTGATATCAAGAAATCATCATGTTTTTGGCATGCCTTTAGATATTCTGCATATGACTTCCCATAGTTGGTAAAACTTATATGCGTATCTCATGATGTCGTTTGGTCTTATGAAAAATCTTTCCTCCTTCATGGATTTGATAAATAGGGTTTTACAACCCTATTTATGTTTTTTTCATAGTTCTTTTAGATAAAATATTAGTGCATTCACATACACAGAATGACCATTACACACACCTTGTGATTATTTTAAATACACTGGGAGATAACTATCTGTATGATAAACATAATATATGTAATTTTTGGATAAAACAGGTTCACTTATTGGGTAACATCAGCTCATGAGAACGATTTTTAGTTAATGTATAGAAGGAGAGAGATGTGATTACTTCAGAGTATCCCAATAATGTATTTTATATATACAGTTTCATGGGGCTAGATGGTTTCTACATGAATTTTATACAATAATTTTCTTGATTAGAAGCACCCTTATGGGATTGAGTATAGAGGGTGTTATTTTTTTCTGTTCTGAATACCATGATACAACTTTTCAGGAGTTGAATTGGAGTTTGATTGTAGCGTGAAACCTAATTATTTGTGATCTACGAAGGAGACATATAGTATTTTGTGACATATCATGTAATGATCTGGGAGTAGTTAAGATGTAGGAAGATTGAGTTATTGTGTATGGGTCAGAACTTTTGAGCCCCCATGATAGAAATTACTCAAAACATGATCTTAAGTTATTAGATATTGTACATGATTTGTGCTAGTTGAGGCATTACCTTCTAGAAGAGAATTTTGTGGTGTTTACATACCCCAAGATCATCATGTATGATTTTAAATAGTGATACTTGAATTTTTGTTTGTGAGGATGGGTTGAATATCTAAAATCCTTTGACATTGAGACAACCTATATTCTTAGGAAGATAAATGTTGTTGTCGACAATATGAAAAGGTGGACTCAATCACAGGAAGTTCCGGAGGCCAGTAGTGAATGGAATATTATTTATTTGTTTTTCGATATGAACATAGAGGTACAAGACTATCCTTGAAAGTATGTGAGTGCATTTAATTCTATGACCTCTACTTTTCTGGAGAGGGTGAAGATGAGGAATTTTTTTAATCCTAAATTCTTGATTCCACGAGAGAGTATGTCTTGAGAGGTCCTACCTCAAGACTTGTCCATTGATGATGGAAACATCCTAAAAATACATGGGTGTATCTGAGATCCCGTAGATATGAAATAATAGATGATGTGTGATTCACATACTTCTCAGTGTTCTATTCACTTGGGTATCTCTAAAATGTAGTGTGACATGAACTAACTATATTTCGGTCCATGGATAAAATATCAAATACCAGGCTTTATCACTAGGTGTTCTACATATCAAAAGGTGAAGGAAGAACACCAGTGGCCTGCTAGATTTCTAAAATCATTAACATTACCTAAATGGAAATGGTAAGATATTGTGATTTATTTCATCATTGGATTACCATGATCACCATGTGGTAGTATCGTAGTTTGGGTAGTCATGGATCGACTAAATAAAGTATCCAACATCCTTTATAACTGAGAGACTTTATCTATTGATGAGATATAGAGATTATATATCTATGAGATCATATGACTACATGGGGTCCCTATCACTATCATTTCATAGAGGGAGGCATATCAATATATTTTTCTGGAAGTGTTTGAATAAGGTTATGGGTACACAAGATCTTCTGACAAAATCCTTTTACCCTCACACAGATGGTCATCCAAAAGTTAATATATAGTTTATATATGACATTATACAAGCATTAATCCTTGATTTAAGTTGGTTGGGGGAGAATCACATCCCTCTCATTGAGTTCTCCTACAATGATAGTTGTCAAGGGATGATACAAATAGATCACTATGAGTCCCTATAGGGTAGGTCATTCCATTCACCCCTATGCTAGTAGAGGTAGAATAGGTTGCACTAGTGGTTCCTCATCTGAATATAGAGCATGTTTTGCTAACAAGGAGGCATATGTTTACTAATTAGTCTAGATATAATTATATAATTGATTTATATAAAAAACATACATACTTCCTTGTTAGGGATCATGTTTTCTTATAGGTATCACCCACGCATGGGAATATATAGATTCAAAGGCAATGGAAGCCATCATCATTCATTTTTTGGAAATTTGTGATTCTGGAGAGAGTCGCCTTGGTAGTCTATTGAATTATACTACATCGGAGGTATAATTTCACTCATAATGTTTTCCACATTTCACAGCTTCTTCGATATCATTCCAACCCATCTCATACTTTTGATCTTGAGGATGTTGAGGTAACTGTTGATTATTTTTTGAGGAGTATCATTTATGTATTTTTGATCATAGTAAGGAGGATCTATGAGGCTGGTACGTACCATTATTACAAGTGCTATGGTTCGATGATGGGATAAAGGATAAGAATTGGGAGTGGGAGTCCAATATATATGCTCAGTGGCTGGATTAGTTCTTAGATGAAGTTTTTCTACCCTTAGAAGGTGAACTTAGTGATGTGTTCATTTAAGGGGAGGAGACAGTAAGAACCATTTATTTATTTGAGGTAAAAATCTATTCAATTTAATTCTAGTTATTTTTTATAGATCTAATATGTATTCCCTTTGAGTTTTGGAATTTTATTAGGGTGTCCAGGGCTTGATAAAAACCCAGAACACCGATCGGTGGGAATAATAAACCGACTGCACAGTTAAGAGAAATCGTGAAGGGAAGGTCACACGGTTACCACTAACCTTGTGAGGATGGATACCAAGGTGAAGTAGGAAACAAAGCTTTCCCTAACCATGTTACAGGGGCCAAAAACCCATGTGATACCTCTAAATTTTTCTGCAGAGGCATATTTCATGGTGGGCGCTTGGGTTGGCCAACAGTGTGGCCAAACTGTGGACCTCTGAAATTTTGGGTTAATTTTTCATTTTCCCTAAATTATTCCTAATATTACCCATCCCTATTTTTCCTTTTTCCAATAATATGGTCTCTCATTTATTATCCCATTGAGATCCTTTGAAGGCCTAACCTAGGTATTACATGAAATCCTTTGTCTGATATTTGATTCATCTTTTTCTCTTCTCATTGGGTATCCATCAATAAGTTATACCTTCAATGTTATATGGTCTATTTTTGTCTTCCTATTGATATATTAATCGAGGTATAGTCTCATATTACAAAATTTTAAGGAATTGGTATATTATTTTATTTTCTATTGATTCAGAAAAATCAAGGGTCAATAATTGATTAGGAATGTTATACGAGTTTGAGTTAGGTGTTCTATTAATTAACCCTCAGGTTTTCATGTTTTATAATATGTACCATTGTTTTATACATCTATTTCGATAATAATTGAAATAAATTTCATTATCCTTGAATTATAAGACATTTTAGAACCTAAATCATGTTATGGACTAAAACCTTGGAGTGTATCATCTAATTGGTTGTTCACACCTTCTACAAACTTAGAATTTATGTGTTCACAACCAAAATGTAACAGCCCATGATTTTATGAAAAATATCCTTTTTTAATTTCACTAATGTCTTGTGTTGTACGCTTCACCAAAATGAGCTTGCACAACACACATCCTTGACTTGCCTTGCATTACACGCAATCGCAACCTTCCTCGATAGCGTGTGTAGTACGCAATACTGAGTTTCACGAAACAACGATATGCTATTAAAATATTATTAAAACTAGCCGTTATGAATAGTAATAACTACTTTTTAAATTTTAGAAATTTTAGCTCTCAAAATGGACTTCATTTTTGGATTCGGAATATTGAATTTAGCCTAAGGTGAAATTTTGGTACCTTTCGGATAACTTTCATATTCTAATGAATAGTGAAAATTACTAAATTATAATTAAAAACAACTTTTTTAATCAAAATAATTAATAGTGATAAATTATTAATTTGAGTGGTTTTAAAGTATATTTAGAATATATTTTTATAATTTAATACAATTTTGGTCATTGGATGTAATTTCACATTTAAACCAGACATAAACAAGTGTCCATCTTTTGATAGATATTGTTTCTTAAAAACACGCTATTTGTTTTAACAGCGGGATTTAATTATAAAATTAATTAATGCATCTTCTATGTTATGAATTTGGTAAATTAGACTTCATTTTATGTAATGTAGCTTAGGATGAAATTTTGACATTGTTCTGAAAAACATCAATTTTTGATGAATAGTGAAACTACTAAGTGGTAGTTAAAAAACTAAACTTTTCATAAAACTTAATTTTACCGCTTCTGTGAAAGGAATTTAAAAAATCCGAGAGACACGGTTGATGTCAGTAAGTAAAATTTGGTTCAATGAGATGAAAATAATTTTTGGTGAATAGTAACTTTTTACTTTTATTTACCACGGTTAATAGTAAATAGGGTATCTAAGGGTAAATATGATATTACTATTACCCTAACACATGTCCTAATTCTATTGGATAAGTGTAATTAGACCAAAAACAACCTTATGAATATAATATTACCATTTAGGTCCACTTGGATTAGATTATGACATTTAATATTATTTTATTTAATGAATAGTTAAAATAGTTAAAATCAAAGTTTAATAACTAAAACATTTTTAATATGGGGTTATACATAAGATAAATTCGACTATAAATATTCATTAGAAAGATAAAACGATTTCCTACATAATGATATTTTATTTATATTTTTTAGACCTTAAATAAATTAATTTATTTATGACACAACGATGATGTAGTAATTACCCTTTTAAGGAAATATTAACATAATTGATGTTATAAATGCTCAAATGAATGTAATTTGAGACTTTTTATGAATTCCAATAATTTTATAGGTTAATATGATATATTATTGTTGATTTAATTAATTTGTTTCGAACATATAATTCTGTTATGACTTTCAAAAAAATCATATATCAAATAGTGTCAAAATTGACACAAAATAGTTTTTAAATCAAATATTATATTATTAAATGTATTTTTATTCCTAAAAATCTATGGTTAGGACACATGTCTTAGATAAGGATATATGTATTAATAATATACAATTTGGGGTTCGTTTGGCATGTTATAGTAAGTGTATTAACCATATAGTGAAAGAAAACAAAAAGACACGGTAAAAGTTAAATTATTTAACTTAGAGTTAAATCTAATTGATAAGGTTAAAATAATACCCTAAACTTGTCTAAATCCTATTGGTTGATAGGATTTCGACTCATACCCACTTTAGCTTCGAAATAAGACCCTTTGGAACCATTATAAACCGATTTTGACATTAATATAAAATAATATTTTGAGGTATTCCTAAGGTGCCCCTCTCCTCCCTTTTAAAAGGACACCTCCTGCCCCTCCTCCTCACACCAATTGGAGCACTCATGCTCGGCCAAAACCTGCCAAAATCTCTTCTCCACTTCCCTAGAAACATCCTAGAGGTTCTGGTATTCCTCAAAGACCAATTTTAGTGCCCTAAGAGGAGGTCTCAAAGAGGCGCTTCAAAGAAGAGGTAATTACCATTACCAATTCTTTCATCTTTATTTCTTCTTCCACTTCTTCTTCTTAGGTTGTTTCATTATGAAGTAATAACATCAGTATAACTCATATACTGATATGTTATTATAAGTATAAAACAACCCTATTTCACCATCTATCCATCCTACGGAAAAAGAAATCACCGCGCGTGCGTACGTACGAAATACCGTCTCCACGCCGTGGTGTAATCTATTTTCCACCACCACCTTACATGGATGGGTATAATGGTGTAAAGAATAACTATACATAGTTATTACAACATAATATTGATTCTGATATATTTTATAATCCACTCAAATTCATTTCAATATTTATGGAAAGGATATCATCGCTCGTGCGTACGTACGGACTACCGTCTCCACGACGCGATGAGATTCATTCTCCATGTTAACCATTTAAGAATGATTATAAAGTATATATAAGAAATAATAATGAAATATATGACATTATAAAGCTACTGGATTTATGTTTATATATATATATATATGTATGTCATCTACTTACTTCCATTCAAGACAATAAGGAAAGGAAAACAGCGTTCATCCGTACGTACGGACTACCATCTCCATGAACGCTGTTTTTCATTTCATTTATCTATCTATTATATATATATATATATATACTGAATATATATGATATATAAATCATATTTTATATTCTGGAAGTAAGTAAATCATGATATAATTAATAATAATGTCAAGAACAACAAGTCAAAACACCTACGATAAATGAAACGATTTTACCCAAAACGCTTCTTTAACATGGAATTTACAAAAGAACGGGTAATATAATGTCATAAGTGAACCATATATGATATCATAACAATGAATATGATTCTTTAATAAGTACATAACATTATTTAAATCATTATACAGGAGGTTCGGACACATACGAATCAAATCAGACCTAAGGTAAGGGAAATATCCCAATCTCATTTTTATCCGAGATTGTTTATACATTGGTATTTACTGGGGTGTATTTTATCATCCAAATCAAAGTTTCCTCAATATGTAATATTATTTACATCCAACTACAATTGTTTAAATCCAATTTTACCCTTCGTTGAGTTTTTAGTAAAAAATATGAATGGAATCTTTTGACATTTTTCATACGAGGTGCTTTTTGTCTTTTCCGACAAAAGTGCGAAGAATGTTTTTTTAACTTATACGGCATGAATGGATTTCTAAAAAAATTATTTCCAAGAAGCTTCCTTTACAAGTATTCAAGTTTATTTTTAATGAACTTCTTTTAGTTTAAAATTGTATGACATGTTATGAAAGGAAATGTGTTTTTGAAGGAGAAAGGATATTTTCCTCAAGAATGAAGTTCAAGTGTTTTATCAAAATTATTTTCCATCTAAGATAATAAAGGGTTATATTTTTATCCCTATTATTACATTGATTTGATCATGTTGTGATGGAATTATTTTTATGAATTCCTTTATCTTATATGAATTGATTTATGATGTCATGATGTTTCAAGAATCCCATTTTTGTTACATGTGTTATGTGATGATGTATGTTTTATGATTATGTGGCACACATAAGAAAGGATTCATTATAAGATGGGTGGGACCTATATCTCCCTCCAATGCATTGGGTAAAGATTTTATATCTCATGAGATAGATAGGGCTGGAACGGCAGGTTATACCGGTTCAGTGAAACAGGACTGAAACGAGGGTTACTCGATTCAGAAAGGGACTTTGTCCACTAAGATAGTCTTGGAAATGAGTCTTGACTAACAAGAAATGATTCTCTATGATTATGTGTGTATGCCACAAAGTGTCATGTTTTAATTTATGATTATTGTGATTACATTTCACTGCCATGATGTATCCCATGTTATGAAATTATGATCTCTTTTGCAGGATAAGATTTCCAAAATGTTATGTTCTTATGAATACGATGTGATTGATATTTCTTTTGTTTGACCTTACTGAGCATTTGAGATCACCCTTTTATGTTTTCTTTTCCCCAGGATATAAAGAAAGTTTTTAGGTAAAAAAAAGAGGGAAGATCTTTATAGGAGATGTTGAAGATCTTTCACCACGATTAGAAGATTACGTTCCGAGTTTCCAAAGACACTAAACTATTACGATCCTTGTGTGTGTGTTTTTGTTATGTACTAAGTATTCCGCAAATGTAATGTAATGTCCATGTACGTCAGGCTTCGGGTCTCTACAGTTGGTATCAGAGGAAAGGTTTAGTCAACCTTTGGAAACTAGGATGCGAAAACGTTAGTGAGATCCCTAGAGATATTTCTACGGTATGTCTAGGGATGTCCCTAAGGTTAAGTATACGTATAGGTTATAGTACTAGAACTACGCTAACGATCATAGAATTAAACCTAAGATGTTAGATATTGAAGGTACTCCCCCTTTATTATGTTGTTTTCCCTAGCATGATTTTTGCCTCTCACACTATTCTTTTTGGGTTTTAGACGATGGCTGGAACCCGAAGGAACCGTGTTGATCAATGCAATGGACAATGCAATGATTGTCCTCCTGAACAAACAAATGTTATGGGAGATGGAGTGAAAAATCTTATTTCTATACTTACACAAGCTATGAATCATTCTGGACTTCCAAATGAGCAGAGAAGGGAACAATATTCTATTGAGTCCTTCATGAGGCAACGTCCACCTTCTTTCAGTGGGACTTATGATCCACTTGTTGCTGAACAATGGATCAGTACCACTGAAAAGATATTTTCAGTTCTTCAATGTTCTGAACATGATAAAGTTGTCTTAGCAGTATATTGTTTGGAAGGTAAAGCTGATCAATGGTGGAATCTTATCAAGAATACAAGGCAAAGAGATGAAATTGAGTCCATGGAATGGGACGAGTTCAAGAACTTATTTTTCAATAAGTAGTTCCCTCGTATTCTTCAAACAAAGATGGAGAAGGAGTTTCTTGAAATAAAACAAAAGGATGATGAATCTGTTGGTATATACGAAGCGAATTTTACAAGACTTGCAAAGTATGCATCTGGCATTATCATCCAACCTGAAAGTAAAGTTGATCGATTTTTCAGCGGCTTAAAACCATGTCTTCGAAGGGCATTAGCTATAAGAGACTTCAGTAGCTATGAAGAAATTGTGTGTTGTGCTATCAAGGTAGAAATGGAAGTTGGTGTTACATATCCATCTCATGGTTTTGACAAGAAACGAAAGATGGAGTTCAAGGAGAAATCTCAGAATAATGGTGAAAAGAAGATGAATGTTTCCTTATGCACAAAGTGTGGAAAGAAGCATGGTGGAGATTGTCTTAAAGGGACTAGAAAATGTTTTAAGTGTGGAAAAGAATGTCATCGAGCAGCTGAGTGTCGAAGTAATGGAAAAAGGGTTTCTAATGATGTGAATAAAGCAAACACTGCAGAGAACGCACCACCAACACTTCAATGCTTCAAGTGAAAGGAAATAGGGCATTATGCTAATAAATGCCCTAATCCAAGGGTTAGTGATGATCAACATGAGCAACCACTGAAGGCAAAGGACAAAGGGAAGTCACATGCGATTACTATTGGCAATGTTGAATATGACAACGATGTGGTGGAATGATTAAGTGTTTACGTTATGGGATTCCAAAATAATGTTGTATCATTGAGTATTGCAATATTTATTGATGTGGTATTCAAAGTGATTGAGATATTTTTTGGAAATAAGATGATATGCGCATAATGAAGGGAAAATGAGAAAATGAAATGTTTAATAGTATTCATGAGCTCATGATTGATATAAGGACTAAGTGATATCATGGTTTGAGTATATAGAATTTTGAGGATTTTGGTATCTGGAAAGTGTTAACGTTTAACTGCATTCATGTTTTCACTAAGGTTCAATGGGTATTCAAGAGAATACATGATTAAGGACTTTTAATGTTTAGAATGTGACCAAAAAGACATATCTTATGATATATGGGGATCAACGATGGTATTAAATCTCTGGAAATTGTTTTCACTATATTATGAGAGTGGACTGCAGTATTATGTGTAAGCCTAAAGATTGGAATGGATTATGTTGAACATAAGTTAGTATTGTTTAAGGATAGAAGTTTTTTTTAGAAAAAGGACAACCTGCAGGACGGGCGACAGCCCATCGCGTCGGACAAGGCTGTGGGAATCGAACCCACAACCGAAATGCGACTGGCCTTTATCGCCTACCACTGGCCTACAGGAAGTCCCTATTTAGTAGAAACTAGTTTTATTATATTAAGCAGTATGATATATGAAGTATAAGTCCATTTTAGGAACCATATATGATTAATCTCACTATAGATCGACTTATCTATATAATTTTTGCTAACCTTTTGTTTGAGACAGATGGAATGACCCGTCATTCTATCACATGATCTGCTAACACTTCACGAATAACAAATTCAACTTCATTTATTTAAGAGATGAAGTGGAAATTGTTCAAGGCATGACCAATAGTGCGACTGTACCAAAATAAAGTAAGTATTTATTCTAATTCAAATTGTTCAACTTTAGGGAAACGATCTTGAAAACCAAAGAAATGTTGTCCTAGTGATCTTATATCTGATTAATCAGATGGTACCTTAGATCGTCACAAATTTATGGATTTGTGATTGTTGGCTTTTCCATAGCCATGTTCTCTACCACTCTCCATCAGAACATGATGGTTAGATTTTTCTTCCATATCCATATTTTCATCTATGTGGAAACCCAGTGATTAGTTTATTTGGGTAACCGTTAAGTTTCATACTTTTGTTTTTAAATATTGGTTTTGGTATTTCTTTTTACGATGTGGGTTTCTATTAAAGAAACTTTCAAATAGTAAACCATTTATAACCCCAACGAATTTCGAGGGCAAAATTCATTTTAAGGGGGGTAGAATGTAACAGCCCAAGATTTTATGAAAAATATCCTTTTTTAATTTCACTAATGTCTTGTGTTGTATGCTTCACCAAAAGGATCTTTCACAACACTCATCCTTGACTTGCCTTGCATTACACGCAATCGCAACCTTCCTCGATAGCGTGTGTAGTACGCAATACTGAGTTTCACGAAACAACGATATGCTATTAAAATATTATTAAAACTAGCCGTTATGAATAGTAATAACTACTTTTTAAATTTTAGAAATTTTAGCTCTCAAAATGGACTTCATTTTTGGATTCAGAATATTGAATTTAGCCTAAGGTGAAATTTTGGTACCTTTCGGATAACTTTCATATTCTGATGAATAGTGAAAATTACTAAATTATAATTAAAAAAAACTTTTTTAATCAAAATAATTAATAGTGATAAATTATTAATTTGAGTGGTTTTAAAGTATATTTAGAATATATTTTTACAATTTAATACAATGTTGGTCATTGGATGTAATTTCACATTTAAACCAGACATAAACAAGTGTCAATCTTTTGATAGATATTGTTTCTTAAAAACACGCTATTTGTTTTAACAGCGGGATTTAATTATAAAATTAATTAATGCAACTTCAATGTTATGAATTTGGTAAATTAGACTTCATTTTATGATATATATCTTAGGATGAAATTTTGACATTGTTCTAAAAAACATCAATTTTTGATGAATAGTGAAACTACTAAGTGATAGTTAAAAAACTGAACTTTTCATAAAACTTAATTTTACCGCTTCTGTGAAAGAAATTTCAAAAATCCGAGAGACACGGTTGATGTCAGTATGTAAAATGTGGTTCAATGAGATGAAAATAATATTTGGTGAATAGTAACTTTTTACTTTTATTTACCACGGTTAATAGTAAATAGGGTAACTAAGGGTAAATATGATATTACTATTACCCTAACACATGTCCTAATTCTATTGGATAAGTGTAATTAGACCAAAAACAACCTTATGAATATAATATGACCATTTAGGTCCACTTGGATTAGATTATGACATTTAATATTATTTTATTTAATGAATAGTTAAAATAGTTAAAATCAAAGTTTAATAACTAAAACATTTTTAATATGGGGTTATACATAAGATAAATTCGACTATAAATATTCATTAGAAAGATAAAAAGATTTCCTACATAATGATATTTTATTTATAATTTTTAGACCTTAAATAGATTAATTTATTTATGACACAACGATGATGCAGTAATTACCCTTTTAAGGAAATATTAACATAATTGATGTTATAAATGCTCAAATGAATGTAATTTGAGACTTTTAATGAATTCCAATAATTTTATAGGTTACTATGATATATTAGTGTTGATTTAATTAATTTGTTTTGAACATATATTTCTGTTATGACTTTCAAAAAAATCATATATCAAATAGTGTCAAAATTGACACAAAATAGTTTTTAAATCAAATATTATATTATTAATTGTTATTTTATTCCTAAAAATATAAGGTTCGGCCAAATGACTTAGATAAGGATATATGTATTAATAATATACAATTTCGGGTACGTTTGGCATGTTATTGTAAGTGTATTAACCATATAGTGAAAGAAAACAAAAAGACACGGTAAAAGTTAAATTATTTAACTTAGAGTTAAATCTAATTGATAAGGTTAAAATAATACCCTAAACTTGTCTAAATCCTAGTGGTTGATAGTATTTCGACCCATCCCCACTTTAGCTTCGAAATAAGACCCTTTGGAACCATTATAAACCGATTTTGACATTAATATAAAATAATATTTTGAGGTATTCCTGAGGTGCCCCTCTCCTCCCTTATAAAAGGACACCCCCCCCCTCCTCCTCACACCAATTTGAGCACTCATGCTCGGCCAACCCCTGCCAAAATCTCTTCTACACTTCCCTAGAAACATCCTAGAGGTTCTGGTCTTCCTCAAAGACCAATTTTAGTGCCCTCAGAGGAGGTCTCAAAGAGCCGCTTCAAAGAAGAGGTAATTACCGTTACCAATTCCTTCATCTTTATTTCTTCTTCCACTTCTTCTTCTTAGGTTGTTTCATTATGAAGTAATAACATCAGTATCACTCATATACGGATATGTTATTATAAGTATAGAACAACCCTATTTCACCATCTATCCATCCTACGGAAAAAGAAATCACCGCGCGTGCGTACGTACGGAATACCGTCTCCACGCCGCGGTGTAATCTATTTTCCACCACCACCTTACATGGATGGGTATAATGGTGTAAAGAATAACTATTCATAGTTATTAAAACATCATATTGATTCTGATATATTGTATAATCCACTCCAATTCAATTCAATATTTATGGAAATGATATCATCGCTCGTGCGTACGTACGGACTACCGTCTCCACGACGCGATGAGATTCATTCTCCATGTTAACCATTTAAGAATGATTATAAAGTATATATAAGAAATAATAATGAAATATATGACATTATAAAGCTACTGGATTTATTTTTATATATATATATATGTATGTCATCTACTTACTTCCATTCAAGACAATAAGGAAAGGAAAACAGCGTTCATCCGTACGTACGGACTACCGTCTCCATGAACGGTGTTTTTCATTTCAGATATCTATCTATTATAAATATATATACTGAATATATATGATATATAAATCATATTTTATATTCTGTAAGTAAGTAAATCCTGATATAAGTAATAATAATGTCAAGAACAACAAGTCAAAACACCTACGATAAATGAAACGATTTTACCCAAAACGCTTCTTTAACATGGAATTTACAAAAGAACGGGTAATATAATGTCATAAGTGAACCATATATGATATCATAACAACGAATATGATTCTTTAATAAGTCAATGACATTATTTAAATCATTATACAGGAGGTTCGGACACATACGAAGCAAATCAGACCTAAGGTAAGGGAAATATCACAATCTCATTTTTATCCGAGATTGTTTATACTTTGGTATTTACTGGGGTGTATTTTATCATCCACATCCATGTTTCCTCAATATGTAATATTAATTCCATCCAACTACAATTGTTTAAATCCAATTTTACCCTTTGGTGAGTTTTTAGTAAAAATAATGAAAGGAATCTTTTGACATTTTTCATACGAGGTGCTTTTTGACTTTTCCGACAAAAGTACGAAGAATGTTTTTTTAACTTATACGGCATGAATGGATTTCTAAAAAAATTATTTCCAAGAAGCTTCCTTTACAAGTATTCAAGTTTATTTTTAATCAACTTCTTTTAGTTTAAAATTGTATGACATGTTAAGAAAGGAAATGTGTTTTTGAAGGAGAAAGGATATTTTCCTCAAGAATGAAGTTCAACTGTTTTATCAAAATTATTTTCCATCTAAGATAATAAAGGGTTCTATTTTTATCCCTATTATTTCATTGATTTGATCATGTTGTGATGGAATTATTTTTATGAATTCCTTTGTCTTATATGAATTGATTTATGATGTCATGATGTTTTAAGAATCCCATTTTTGTTACATGTGTTATGTGATGATGTATGTTTTATGATTATGTGGCACACATAAGAATGGATTCATTATAAGATGGGTGGGACCTATATCTCCCTCCAAAGCATTGGGTAAAGATTTTATATCTCATGAGATAGACAGGGCTGGAACGGTAGGTTATACCGGTTCAGTGAAACAGGACTGAAACGAGGGTTATTTGATTCAAAAAGGGACTTTGTCCACTAAGATAGTCTTGGAAATGAGTCTTGACTAACAAGAAATGATTCTCTATGATTATATGTGTATGCCACAAAGTGTCATGTTTTAAGTTATGATTATTGTGATTACATTTCACTGCCATGATGTATCCCATGTTATGAAATTATGCTCTCTTTTGCAGGATAAGATTTCCAAAATGTTATGTTCTTATGAATACGATGTGATTGATATTTCTTTTGTTTGCCCTTACTGAGCATTTGAGCTCACCCTTTTATGTTTTCTTTTCCCCATGATATAAAGAAAGTTTTTAGGTAAAAAAAAGAGGGAAGATCTTTATAGGAGATGTTGAAGATCTTTCACCACGATTAGAAGATTACGTTCCGAGTTTCCAAAGACACTAAACTATTACGATCCTTGTTTGTGTGTTTTTGTTATGTACTAAGTATTCCGCAAATGTAATGTAATGTCCATGTACGTCAGGCTTCGGGTCTCTACACAAAACGCCTAATGGTGTTACTTTCGTTTAATCTAAATAGATATTTCATGTTGATAGATCATAAATTTAGGGGCATGAAATGACCAACTCCCATGACAATTATAGTGAATTGAATTGATTATAGGTGACTGGTAAGCCGACATCACCTAGTTAAATTTAAAATGAATAAACCCTTTAGATTATTTTATATAATTCCTTGGTTTTTAATAAATTGAATTTATATTATTTCTAAATATGTATGTGAATGATTAACCTTGATACATATATAAATGGGAATGTTTACCCTTATGCATAATTTTTATAAATGAGCATGGAGTCGCTATTCATTTACAATAAATGGGCATGATGACCCTTGAACACGTTAAATCCATACAGTCGTGGAGACCATTATATAAATTTTTTAAGAAAAGAACATGAAGCCCCTTATATAAATGTGATACAATATGCGCATAGAGATCCTTATATAAATGTGGTACGATATGGGCATAAAGAACCTTATATAATTGTGATACTATATAGGCATGACATCCCTTGTGATACTATATGGGAACAACGCCCCTTCTTATACTATACAATCATGGAAAACCTAAACTTGATACTAGGTATGACATCCCTTATAAACGTGTTACTGGGAATGGTGTACCCTTTGTTATTATTATAATGGGAATGATGTCCTTTATAATTGTGATACTTTTCATGGAATACCCTTTACTACTCTAATATTTGGAATGGAATCACTTATAAATGTGAAACTGAGTATTGAGTTAGTTGATACTTGTTCAAAGTTATTCTAACATGGTCCGATGAAGGTAGTGTCATCCTGATTACATTCAGGAATAAAGGACGACCAATTTACAGTTGTTATTACTGCTTTTTATTATAAATTATAACATTTATGTATTTTATACAGAAACTAGATATCTATAGACAGCGTTGGGAGTGGTCTACTGAGATTTATATGACACCATATCTCAGCTGCTATAGTACCTGAATAAATAATATGATTTTAGTTGTTGATAAGGGGAAGCATCCTCCTATGGATTTTTGAATTCTTATATGTATTATAATGTAGGATTGGTAGCTGATGAATGAAAAAAACATTTGCATGCTAGGATAGTATTTTGGCCTTTGTAACAATTTTTTTTATTTTCTACAACATGTATTTCCTACTTCTTATATCCCATTTTTTCCGATTTTGTAACGAAATTACATTATCATACATCGTATATGACTCAGTTTACAATATTTTATTATTATTCAGTTATTTAATATTTAAGTATTTTTTTTCTATGATGGGTTACGAGTCTTGTAATTTTAGTGTCTAGTTACACTAATTATTCATAGTTATACTTCTTCATATTTTTATCTATTTATTGTTGTATTATGATACTCTGATAATTATAGCATATTCTCCCTAAAGACAAAACAAATTCTATCACTACTATTAGACACCCTTTGACTATCCGGGATATGTGGATGATTCCATGTGGTTAATATGGATTGGGGCACCATTTAGTGGAATTCGTTTCTCGGGCATCACCTATTTATCTAAATTTAAAATATAAATAGTTTTCTTGAGATTTAAAGGTTAGAATCAACTTAATATTCACATTTTATCCACTCTAAAGGAGTTAGATACCTTAGTTATTATTGGTTATTTAGATAAATTTATTTGATCCCAATCATTAATCGAAGGGTTGAATGTTTGAAGATCATTATATATATTTTATATGGATGACAAGGAAAATATGAGAAGAGAAACATTCTGTATCTATTTTCAAGAGATCAATAAGCGGGGAAAGCCATAGTGGAGTTTCAATGATCATTTCTTGTTTATTAATGGAATATGAATTTATTATAAATATTTTACATTACTATATTTGGATAATTAAAGAGTTAACGATAGAGATTAATAAAGATAAATATTTTGTTGAATTATATTTATCTTGAAGGATTTTGATGCTTCTATTATATTTATGTTGAATACAAATAGTTGACTATAAAATTAATAGGTTACTCTCATCAGTATATAGTAGTCAAAGATTCAATTTTTTTATAAGAATTTTATCTCATCTAGATTTTGTGTTTTGTAAGAATAATAAGGTAGATCATAATAAGAAATTTATTTTGGAATCATTGATACAAGGCTAATGAATTCCTTATATTAATGTTAAGGAGACACTCAAGGATATTTACAATTGAAGATACCCCCATGTATATAATTTGATAAAGATCATAATGTAGTGCGTAGAGTAAAAGAAGTGTGAGTACCCCTTGGGTGAGTAGTGAGTGATACCTAAACATCTATAAAGGTAGTATACATTGGAATATAGTGAATGCGATCGAAACCTACATCAATTAAACATGATTATTTTGGATTTTAAAACATAACAAAGATCAATGTATTATCCTTTGATGTATCCTAGTGTTGGTGAATTAGTTAATTACTTATACCTCATTTTCATTACATTTCATCATATTCATTCATGAATTAGTAAGAGTTTCGTTATTCAAGAACTTGTCAATGTAACCCATCAACTGAGAATTGATCTATCCCATAGAAATTATTATACGGTTTTCTTTATCCCCATGTTCTAGAAATAAGTTATATAAAATGAAAACATATATGATATTTAATGGTTTATTATAATAATAAATAATAGACACACAACTTCCACTAATATGTATAACTTCAACGCTCCATAAAACTGAGATCCAGGTTTATTCAAAAAAATATAATATATTAATAATAATAAATTAGATATAACAAAAATAGAATAAATATCTATAGCATCTCAAAGTGAAAATAAATTTCCATTAGATTTGGGACTATATCTATAAAAGATAGAGAAGGCATGTGAAATACATATACAATAAATAACCTAAAATGATTTCCATGTTTCATCAACATCACCATTTATCATCCACACTATCCCACTACAGAAGTGACCCTGAAACAAGTCCTAAACCTACAAAATATTCTCAAGAGTAATGATGATGGGTGAAATATGTAGGGTGCGTGAATAATATCCTAATAGGTAACTACCAATGAGTATATGAACTTACATTATAAAAAAACTATAAATTATAGTTTGTAATACTGGTAGAGAATATGTTTTTATAATTTAGAGAAGAAAACACATGATCAGTCCACTAAATTTATTTTAAATCCCCAATTATTTCTTTAAGGAAAAATTTAAAAACCATTAATTAAAACATTTATTTTAAAAAATAAAATTTAATCCAATTTATAAAAACATTAAAGCTAGATCAGAATTATAAAAAAATGAAATATGGGAAAAATCAACTAAATTGTTGAATAAAAAAACAAAATAAAAAGTAATAATAGAACTAATCATGTTCCATGAAACTTACAAAATAGGGGAAATAATAGTAAATAGAGTAAGTATGAAAAAATTAAATATAAAAGTTGAACAAGTAGAACATATCATGGTAGAATAATAATAAACAGGAATAATAATGATACCAAGTGTAAATAAAAAGTATTAAATGATATAGAATCACGAAAAATTACTAAACATCCAGTGACGATATCATAAATGTTCTTGTGTGGAAGCATCTATAATCTTATCAAGCCATTCCCATTATAAATCCAATTGTCTTCCCTAACATTAAATCAATAGTGAAACTTACTTAAGGCCAAGGCATGATCTATACTAAGGGGTATATAGTTAGTCTTATCATATCTTGATAATATCCAAGTCTCAATCCCTCACTAAATGGACTAGTATCCCCATGATGATTATAATGACCCTATCCTTTTACATAGGACATTAGCATAATATGCATCAGAGTAAAAGACATGGATCGTGAATTCTAGTGTCTTGGAAGACTAGGTACATAAAACTAAAAACATGTAATTTAATATAACATTTCGTTATTTAGTCTCCATAAAGAGCCCATAATTTCCATTTTTCTCATATAGCTTCATTGGAAAACCTGGGGATAACATGGACAAAAGGATGAGCAAAAATCTCATTAAGGGGATAATCATAAGAACAAAGCATTACCACATGGTATAGAAGGCATGATATGATGGTATAAAAAAGGAATGTAACATATGAAATCATAACATATAAACATGGGATCATTAAACATGGAATCATAGAAATGTGTTAGAAACATAAAAAATGAATTTAGTATGATTTAAGGTTAATCGCCAAGACCATTTCCCATAGTAGCACAAGACAAGACTAACTGGAAAAACCATTGCACATAGTAGCACAAGCCACGGAAAACCACCAAGACTTCTATACAAAACATCTCATGAGAATCAAATTTACCTAATTAATTAGAGATAAATATGGTTACACGCATATTACATTTCATTAAATTGTTTTCGTCATAAATAATCATACATAATAAATCTTACATAAACAAAAGGGTTACCCATGGATAGAATTGGGTACCACAATCATAAAGTATAACCAATGGGAGTATCATGAATGTGTCCATGAATGATTGGAATTAAAATATAAATATATTTTCATAAGAAAAATAGGAATATATCAAGGTAATTGATTTCAAACAGAAGTTACAACATGTAAGAAACGTATTTGATAAATTTTTTCAATAAAACATTTTTTTGTGGTTTTAGAAAAAATAATATAGAGCTTTTAAAATAGAAAAAGGAAAAATATTTTATATAAAATAATAAGTGAACCAAAAAAGTTTTCATAATAAAAAGACTGATTTTATAAAGACAATGGTAGCTTATAAAAATGATAGAGTGCACTTGAAATTGGGTAAAAATATGGGAAGTTCCCTTAAAACAAGCTTTCTTATTGGGAAGCATCAAGGAGGTAATCACATAAAATCATGTATATATGATGAATAGAATGAGGGATAGATTTTGAAACATGTGTTGTAAGAATATAAACAAAATTTATAAGTTTTAAATGAAAATAAAATACAACTTTACTTGGGTAAAAAGAAAGATAGAGCAACCCGAAGGAATAAATGTTGTTTGGGTAGAATTCCTTACGGATTATCAGCATGGTATCATGTGTACCTAAGATGGATTCATGAGAGATAAAGGGGTTTATCATCACTTATAAATCATGAGGGTATTAAGGGGGAGGTGATAAATCATACCCCATCATTTGGAATTATATGTAAAGGGAATAACAAAGAGGATATTCTTTAATAAATGTGAGAAAGAGAGGATCACTTACCTTAAGTTCAATGGTTTTCTCCACTTGTTATTAATGACATGAATAAGAAAATTAGGTTTATTAATTAATAAGTAAAAAAAATCATATAAATTTAAAATATTTATTATAATATTTTTATGATCATTCATTACCTACTTTTATGGGTTATGTGATTCAATTTCATTGTTCGGGTCTATTTGTTTTCATGGTTTTTATGATTGATTTACTTATTTTCAGGAATGGATAAACATTTAAGATGAAAGTGGCTCTCCATAATTGAATTTATAAGACAATATATAACACAAAATAGATTACTTGTTTTTAAATTTAATTCGTTTACTTGGAGTAATGTTGAATCATTACATAAAACATTAATGATAAATTCTTGAATAAATTGTAGAAATTTTACTCACAAGTAACTTGTTTTGTATTATTATTTTAAATCATGATTGAAGAAGGATTATATAGAATTAAATAAAAAAATTACACATACAATAATCTTTTTCAACCATAAAAATTGTTTCATGACCATAATTGAATATAATAATAGAAATTGATAACACGTTGTCATTAATTTTTCTAAATTAAAGCATCTCAAATGATGTTTTCATTTCGTTCAAATAAAATGTTGGGAAAGGGGAGATGATAATGAATTATCCCACTATCATAATATAATTATAGTACATGTATTTTTCTGTAGTTATCATACCATTTGGGTGATGGGAGTTGAGGAAAGAAATAAGAAAAGAATAAAACTAAAAAGAATTGGAAAGATGAATTTACAACTTGAGTCTGTCTCTTTTGAGAGCCTCTTATGAGGAGAGGATTTGGTATTTTTGGGATACCCATGGATTTTGGACTTGGGGGGTGATCCTGGGGATTTATTTGTTAAGAACATAGGTAAAGAAATAGTCTTGGGAGGAGTGAAGAGAACTGGTAAGGAGGGGTGATATTTATAGTGGAGGAGAGGAGGGTTTTTATAATATTTAATTCCATAGTTCATTATTTTCTTCCAAGACCATTGATAGTGATGATTCATTGACCAAAAATAGTAATAAGTGAATGTGATTTTGAACCAATTGTGCTTAAGTCATCATATCATCATCAATGACTCAATAAATCCATTATTTACCATTTATCGTAAATTATCATATTTTAATATTCATTAAAAATTCAAGACTTTCAGAAAAATAGAGAAAATTCACCCTGAACATTTTTCTACATTTATAATCAAAAAATGAAATCCATTTTTCAAAAACAAATTTCTAAATATGATTAATTTAATTTTTAAAAAAAATCATAATTTCTTCTAAAAAATAAGAATTTAAAAACATTTATTTTCTTACTCTATGATATAGGAATATTGTACTGCCACTTGAATCTTATTTATATAACGCCATTGTCACGACCCTTCCTCGGGACCCGTGCCATGACTACCCCATGCCCACCTTCCATAGGCTAGGGTCTGGCGACTAGCACCAAGGCGTAAATCCCGGTAAAAAGGGAAGGCATTTCCTTTGTAAAGTAAACAAACACCACAGAGCAAGCAAGAAGTAGAAGTAAACACTTAGTAAAAACTGAGTACAACAGTAAGTGCAGAAAAGTAATGGGCCAGAATACAAACCCAAACTGAAAGTAAATTATAACTTGAAAGGGAAAATAGCAACTGAAAAGTAAAGTCACAGCCTCGATCCGTCCACTGGACTCCCACCTAAAGGGTGGGTACAGATAGCCTCCATAGCTCCTCGGGTCCAACTGTCCACTCCGAGTACATCCCGCCAGTGGTCCACCTCTAGGTACCGTTCTGCTCCGCATGCCTCAACCACGATCAGCGCTGTCCGTCATATGCAACCAACACAACGCAGTGCGGGCATAGCCCATGCAGGGGTGAGTATAAGCTACTCAGTAGGGACCCCGAGACCCCTGAAGGTCTCCCAGAATCCACAAAGAATAATCCACAAAGGAAAGATACAATCACGAAGTAACATCCGACACGACTTAGGTATATGACCATACATATACCTAAGTCATCAATTCTCGCTCGGCTCCAACATCTGAGCTCAAGTACAACCCAATCCACAGAGGAAAGAAAAAAGTAAATCCACACAGGATAACACAACCTAATCCACAAAGGAAAGTATATAGGATTCAGCTCACACAAGATATACTTCTTTGTATGATGATAAAGATGATCAGATATTGCCACTGATTCATCTAAGCCATCGAACCCACAAAGGATCAATAGGTACTTACCCCCGCAATGACCCACAAAGGATATGACCCACATAGGATCGATTGGTAACTAACCCCCGCAATGACCCACAAAGGATATGACCCACACATGATCGATAGGTAACTAACCCCTACAAAGACCCACACAGGATCAGACCCACACAGGATCTGTAGGCGCTGGCCCACACATGACCGCTGAGCGCTGACCCACACAGGATCAGACCCACACAGGATCAGTAGCACTGATCCACAATGGATCACTGAGTAATGTAGTCATTGTCGAATCCACTGAGGATCTCTGCACAGTCGTCGTCATCAAAGTCGCAGCCAGCACTAGGGTTCCTGCACATAGTAAGCTCATTTGGGAGGGTCCGCTCCACGAGCCTAGAGGCTGATACATCAGCTGACACATAGTCTAGAGTTGATGTATCCATAAGTTCCGTATCGTCAACAGGAACTCAACGTCGCAGACGGTGCGTCAATTGGACGCCCGGTCTGAGTGTTATTGACTTTTTCGTCCCAGGGCCCGGTTGGTTTTTAAGGCAAAACCAACCCGACCGTACTCCAACTGCATCCAAACCTCAGTAGGAGTAAGACAAAAGATCCATCTCACTTAGAAGAATCCATCAAAGTCGATGGCATGTCAATCAGACGTTCGGAGCTCAAGTTATGAGTGTTTCCGCTCCGAGGGCCCGGTTGGTTTCGTGTACGAACCAACATGGCCGAACCCATACTAATCCGATACGTTGAGTTCAATATACCGAAACGACCGCCTCGATCAAAGGATCGCATCGCCGCTGACGGTGCGTCGATCGGAGGCTCGTAGCTCATGATACGTGCAAAAGACCGAAAAGGTCCGAAAATGGGGGGTCTGGGCTCGGACCGACCCGGCCCAACCCCCCCCCCCCCGGGTCGACCCGACCAAGGTCTGGGTCCGACCCAGCTGGGCGCGACCCAGCCCGGCCAGGGTGGCCCGGCCCGGCATGGGCGCGACCCGGCTCGGCCGGCGCGGGCGCGGCCCGACCGCCAGGGGACAGCTCAGCCGGTTACGGCCGAGAGGTGCGGGGGGTGTGCTACCCCCGCGTTGGAGTACCATGGCCCTGTGTGGGGCCGCCCTTGCCAGCGGACGTGGCAGCTGGCCGCGTCCCGTGTCTCGCAGGACCCGCGCGGTTGCGGGTCTGCCGGCCGCTGCCGCGACGGTTCTCCTTGGCGGCGCGCTGGGCGCCGCCGCCTTCCGCAGGAGGTTTGCTCCGCGGACCACCGGATGAGTTCCGGTGCTTAGAAATCCATTCCTTCTTCGCCAAAAGTCCTCCCGGGGTCTGTCCTTCACTGCGGGGACCCCGTATCACCCGTGCGGCCTGCTTGGTCGACGTCCGCCATTTCGTACACCAAGAACGAAAGGGGAAGTGGGTTCGGACTTGTTCATTAGTCCGCACCCACCGCGTTAGCGGTTTAAAAGTCTCACAACAATTTTAATAATGAAACTCCATGGGTATAAATCACAAAGATTCAATAAAACAAACCTCTACCTCATCGTTGTCGTCGGACGAGTTCTTCGCGGAATTCACCGTCGCGGAAGAAGTGGATCGTCGCGTCGCGGAAGGCCGTCGCATCGTCGTGATATACGGCGTCGCGTCGACGATCTATGAGGGTTAAATAAAACACATAGATTTAATTTCACGAATTAAATCCATGTTGAGGATAAAATCCAGAAAGGAAATTTAAAAGATCCGTAATCTCCTACCTCAATCAGTTGATCGAAGATTTGTCGCGGGAAAAGAACGTCGCAGAAGAACGTCGGGGGAGGAGAATCATCAGCGTTGCGGTACACGGCGTTGCGTCGTCGATCTCCGAGGGTTCAACGTTCTTTGTCGCCTTTCTTCAAACTCCGGCATTCTTCGTGCTCTTCGCGTTCTTCGCGTTCTTCATGAAGGAGGATGAAGGTACAATTTCTCCAAATCCTCTCAACAAGCAACCCATAAACAAAAAGTGTGTTGGTCTTATTTTAATATTATGCCAACAGTTTGAAAAATAGGTTAAGAAACGAACCATTAATTTGGTGAATTAATGTTAATGACTTAACTGTCCATTTAATAGGGGCGTTAAGAGTTTTAGAAAACGCACCAGTTGACTTTCATTAAAGAGGAGTTTTCGTGGGTGCGTTACTTAGAGGAAAAGAAACGGTGGGGCTCGTGCGGGCCCCACCTCACAAATATCCTACAAAGAGGGTAGGATATTTTGGGTTGCACCCTATCCGCTTCGACTCATCTTAAGCAGCTTTAAGTGGCTTTAAGTGTCTTTAAGTGAAATAAAATAAAGATGTCGCACCGTTTTATTTTATTTTATTCACTTAACACCAAAAATTTAAAAACCACACCTGAGAAAAAGCAACTCTGGAAGAGGCATTTCTAAGAAAATACCGGTGTTGCGATTCCATCAGTGCCCTCAGAATTCGATTCCGGGCACTGGTTCAGAAGTTAGAAAAACCCACTCGTTCGTTCAATGAACGTACCTGAGCCAAACTTTGGAAAATCATTCCGGGCACACTGGGCCTCGGAATCATGTGTCGTCAGAAACAGAGTTCTTGTAAAATTACAAAAAAAATTATAGAAAAAAATTCCTTGAAATTTACGGGTCTTTACATCACTCCCACTTCAGGGCATTACGTCCCCGTAAAGATACATCATAAACTAGGGAAACAAATGCGGGTACTGAGCACGCATCTGAGACTCCTGCTCCCAAGTGCTCTCCTGGAGGTTCCCGTGCTACCATCTGATTCGCACTAGAGGAATCGATCGTCCACGTAGGACCTGCTCCTGTCGATCCTCGATCTCCACCGGGACCTCTGCAAAAGTTTCCCCATCATCAACATCTCGCTCCCCATGGTCAATGATGTGCATCGGGTCGTGCACGTATCTCCTCAGTTGAGATAGGTGGAAGACGTCGTGCACCCGGTGCAACTGAGGTGGTAGAGCCAGGCGATAAGCCACCACTCCAATCCTGCCGAGGTCCTGTAATTGTCCGATGAAGCGTGGAGACAACTTGCCACCTCAGACAAATCTTCGTAATCCACATCGAGATGAGACACGCAAGAATATGTGGTTTCCATCCTCGAACTCTAGTGGCCTCCGCCTTCTGTCAGCATAAGACGTCTGCCGGCTCTGAGATGTCCTCATCCGCTCCTGGATGACCTGAACCTTCTCTTTCATGGCCTGGACCATCTCCGGTCCCACAAGTGCTGACTCCCCAGGGTCTGTCCAGCACAAAGGAGATCTACAAGGTTGGCCGTACAACGCCTCATATGGTGCCATCCCGATGGTGGAGTGGTAGCTGTTGTTATACGCGAACTCCACCAAGGGTAGGTGGTCCTCCTAGCTACGACCAAAGTTGAGGACACATGTGCGGGGCATGTCCTCGAGTGTCTGAATGGTTCTCTCCGCCTGACCATCCGTCTGAGGGTGAAAGGCGGTGCTCAGACGTAGCTGCATCCCGAATGCCTCCAGCAACCACTTCCAAAGGCGGGAAGTAAAGCGAGCATCTCGATCAGAGACGATAGCTGATGGCACACCGTGAAGCCGTACAATCTTTTGAATGTAGAGAAGTCCCATGCTCTCCACTGAGCCCTGATCTCTGATGGGTAAGAAGTGAGCCGACTTGGTGAGTCGGTCGATAATCACCCAAATGGAGTCGTGACCTCTGGAAGTGCGTGGAAGTCCATTCACGAAGTCTATAGATATCCCATACCACTTCCACTCCGGGACTAGCAAGGGTTGTACCAAGCCTACTGGTACATGATGCTCTACCTTCAACTGCTGGAAGGTGAGGCATCGAGAAACGAACTCTGCCACAACTTTCTTCATGCCCGGCCACCAGTGCTATCGTCTTAGATCCTGGTACATCTTTGCCACTCCAGGATGTACCGCCAAAGGGGAAGTGTGAAAATCTCTCAGCACCTCCTCTCGTAAAGCGACTGGTACCAAGGTATGTCCTCTAAAAAGGATGTCATGCTCTTCTCCAATGGTGAAACGATCAGGTGCCTATCCTGAGGATATCTGTGCACGCCACGTCTCACAGTCAGCATCACCACGTTGTGCCTCTCTGACCCACTGTAGTAGTAGAGGAGAGACTGTGAGAGACTGAAGGAAGGCTATGACATCTCTATCCATGAATGATATCTGCAAGGCGGCTAGCTGCTCTGTCACCTCCTCAAGTAGTTGAATGCCTGTCCTCCTACTGAGGGAATCAGCTACCACATTCCCCTTCCCAAGAGTATAGACTATCTCAAAGTCATAGTCCTGGAGGAACTCGAGCCATCTCCACTATCTCAGGTTTAGTTCCTTTTGAGAAAATATATACCTGAGACTTTGATGGTCAGAAAATACTGTAAAGTGCTCGCCCATCTGATAGTGTCTCCATGTCTTCAGTGTGAAGACCACTGCTGCTAACTCCAGGTCATGGGTAGCATAGTTCTGCTCATGCGGCCTCAACTAACGTGATCCATAGGCGATCACTGCCCACTCTTGCATCAGGACACATCCGAGTCCGGTCCCTGATGCATCGCAGTAGACTACGTACCCTACTCCCTCCTCAGGAAACCTCAAGATAGGGGCGCTGGTCAATCTCTGTCTCAGCTCCTAAAAGCTCTGCTGACATCTGTCTAACCACACAAAGGGTTTACCCTTCTTCATAAGAGCTGAGAGTAGTGCCAAAACTCTGGAGACGTCTGGCACAAATCTCCGATAGTATCCAACTAGTACCAAGAAACTCTGTACCTCTGTCACACTCCTAGGTGGCTCCCAAGCTAGCACTGCCTCGATCTTCGCAGGATCCACTGCAACTCCCACCTCAGAGATGACGTGTCCAAAGAAGTGGACCTCACATATCCAAAACTGACACTTCGAGAGCTTTCCATAAAGCTGGTGCTCTCGTAGTGTGTCTAGTACAACCCGTAAGTGGTAGGCGTGCTCCTCCTCAGTCGTCGGGTATATCAAAATGTCGTCGATGAAGACTACGACAAATCGATCAAGGTATAGCCGAAAGATCCTGTTCATGAGGCCCATGAAAACTGATGGAGCATTGGTTACCACGAATGGCATAAACAAGAACCCATAGTGGCCATACCGACATCTCAAGGCCGTCTTCTGCACGTCCTCATCCCAAACTCTGAGCTGATGATACCCTGACCTGAGGTATATCTTCGAGAACCACCGTGCTCCCTTGAGCTGATCGAAGAGTTCATCAATCCTCAGTAGCGGATACTTGTTCCTCACCGTCACCTGGTTCAGGAGACGATATTCGACACAAAGTCGCAAGCTCCCGTCTTCCTTCTTGGTGAAAAATATCGGGGAAGCCCAGGGTGAAACACTGGGTCGGATGAATCCCTTGCCCTAAAAGTCCTCCAACTGTACCCGTAGCTCTCGAAGCTCAGCGGGGGCAATTCGATACACTAGAGTCAATATCGGGGCAGTACCGGGGTACATGTAAATATAAAAGTCTACCTCTATGCGAGGAGGTAGCCCTGGAACGTCGTCGGGAAAGACGTCCGCATACTGATCCACCACTGGAGGAAAACTGGGACTCCGCACGTTAACTACTCCTAGGATGAGGCTAGCCAACTAATGAGTGATGGGTTGCACTCTTCTATTCAGAAGTCCATATTGTGCTTCGAAGGATCCCTTCTCACCGGTGAAGGTGAACCTGCTCCCGTCGGTGCGTACACATCGCACCTTGCGCCTAATACAGTCAATCTGTTCATGGACTGTAGATAACCAATCCATGCCCAAGATGACGTCGTAAGGCCTCAACGCCGCTACTAGAAGATCCCAGCCGAATCTCTCGCCTCCTAGAGTAAGCTCACACTACCGGCACCAGTGCGTAATCATCGAGTCTGCTCCCGTAGGAGTCTCTAGCCTTAAAAATCGAGCCAACGGCTCTGTCAGAATCTCCGACCTCCGAACAAGGGCAGCGGCTATGAAAGATTGAATCGCTCCTGTGTCTATAAGAACTGCAGAAATGGTGGAATAGACACATATAGTACCTCGAATCATCTCGGGCGCGCCATGGTCGTAGGCCTCCACTACCTGGAGCTGGGCCTGTCTCTGCCCGCTAGCTCCTTGTGGTCGGGGTGGACCTGCTGGTGGTGGTGGTGGTAGAGCCTCAAAGCGTCACCCACAACCTGCTACTCGGCCAGCTCCTCTTCCTCGTCTGCCTCCTCCCTGCGGACCGCCACGGTCCACCCTCTTCCTCTTCCTGGGTGACCCCTCAACCGTCTGCTGCTCCTCGGCACGGTGGGTCAGGCAGTCACAAGCCATGTGGCCCTACCCGCCGCATGTGTAGCACTTCCTACCTCTCGAAAGACTGGCCCCATGCTGTGTGCCCCGCACTGCTGAGCCAGTGTCCTGAGGTCGTCTGCGTGAGGGTCTGATCTTCCTGGACCCCTAAGTCATCCGTCGATTGCCTGCTGCAGAAGACTCTGCTACGTGCCGCCCCGCGGTAGGTCTCGCTGCTGATGATGGCTCAGCAAGGAAGCTCTCGATCAAAAGGGCTCTCTCCAGTACTCCTTCCGGGGTCGGAATGCTGAGGGAGATCAGAGATGCCCTGATCTCATGTCTCAATCCCTGCTCAAAGGTCTGGGCCCGGAATAATGGGTCCCGTACTATGTCGTTCGAGTCACGCGAGTGATTGGTAAATCTCACCGAGTACGAGGAGACTGTCAAGCTGCACTACCGCAGCTAAAGAAGCTCTTGGATGCGCACCGTACCGAGGGTGGCCGGGATGAACTCTGAGCGGAAGAGGCCCTCAAAGTCTGTCTAGAGAAGAGATGCCTCATCGTGCACCGGGAGCATCAAGCTCCACCATCGGCCTGCTGCCGCGTGCAGTAGGCTCGCTGCGAGGATCACCATGAGGTCTGCTGGTGTCCTCACAAACCGGAAAACTCATACCACTGCCTCCATCCAGTCCACGGCTGCCTGGGGGTCCATCTCCACGCGGAACCTGGGCGATCGCTGGCGCTGGAACTCATGTCGTGCACTAAGGCGATGTGTATCATCAGCGGCTGGGACTGGAAGCATCGGTGGCTCAGCGGGTAGAGGTACCGCCGGTGCCTCATTTGTCAAAGGTCCTTGTACCAAGGCCTCGTCGCCCGGCGGGCTGTCGTCACGCTCAACTCTCGGAACCCTAGCTGGCTACCATCGTGGGGCCATCCTGAAAAGAAACAGGTGCACCACAGTCAAAACAGTATACCTGGTGAGCTGACATAAAGTAATCACAAAGAAAACTTGAAACACACATACAATCCATGTTTGCGTGCATTAAGTCGGAAATCAGAAGTTAGGGTCCTGGTGTACAGATACGTCGGCCGCCGCACGAACACTGGACTCCCTTTACTGATAACCACACCCACTAAGCTTAACACTATTGACTCACATAGAAAAAGACCAGAGTCTGCGGTAGAACCGAACTCCTCTAATACCAATTTGTCAGGATCCGTCCTCGGGACCCGTGTCGTGACTACCCCAAGCCCGCCATCCATAGGATAGGGGCTGGCTACTAGCACCAAGACATAAATCCCGGTAAAAAGGGAAGGCATTGCCTTTTTAAAGTAAACAAACACCATAGAGCAAGAAAGCAGTAGAAGTAAACACTAAGTAAAAACTGAGTACAACAGTAAGTGCGGAAAAGTAATGGGCCAGAATACAAACCCAAACTGAAAGTAAAGTATAACTCGAAAGGCAAAACAACAACTGAAAAGTAAAGCCACAGCCTCGATCTATCCACTGGACTCCCACCTGAAAGGTGGGTACAGATAGCCTCCACAACTCCTTAGTTCCAACCATCCACTCCTAGTACAGCTCGCCAGTGGTCGACCTCCAGGTACCGTTATGCTCTGCATGCCTCAAACACGATCAGCGCTGTCTGTCGTCTGCAACCAACACAATGTAGTACGGGTATAGCCCGTGTAGGGGTGAGTATAAGATACTCAGTAGGGACCCCGAGACCCCCAAAGGTCTCCCAGAATCCACAAAGGAAAGATAAAATCACAAAGTAACATCCAACACGGCTTAGGTATATGCCCATACATATACCTAAGTCATCAATTCTCGCTCGGCTCCAACATCCAAGATCAAGTAAAACCCAGTCCACACAGGAAAGCAAAACGTAAATCCACACAGGATAGCACAACACAATTCACAAAGGAATGTAAACAGGAATCAGCTCACATAGGATATACTTCTTTGTATGATGATAAAGATGATCAGATATTGCCACTGATTCATCTAAGCCGTTGGACCCACAAAGGATCGATAGGTACTAACACCCAGAATGACCCACAAAGGATCTGACCCACACATGATTGATAGGTAACTAACCCCCTCAATGACCCACAAAGGATCTGACCCACACAGGATCGATAGGTAACTAACCCCCGCAAAGACACACACAGGATTGGACCAACAACGGATCTGTAGGCGCTGGCCCACACAGGACCGCTGAGCGCTGGCCCACACAGGATCGGACCCACACAGGATCAGTAGAACTGATCCAAAAAGGATCGTTGAGTGCTGTAGTCTTCGTCGAATCCACTGAGGATCTCTGCACAGTCGTCGTTGTCGCAGTCGCAGCCAGCACTAGGGTTTCCGCACACGGCATGCTCGTTCGGGAGGGTCCGCTCCATGAGCCAAGAGGCTGATACATCAGCTGACACATAGTCCAGAGTGGATGTATCCACAAGTTCCGTATCGTCAACAAGAACTCAACGTCACAGACGGCGCGTCAATCGGACGCCCGGTCGGAGAGTTATTGACCTTTTCATCCCAGGGGCCCGTTTGGTTTTTAATGAAAAACCAACCCGGCCGTACTCCACCTGCTTCCAAACCTCATACAGAGCAAGCCAAAAGATCCGTCTCACTTAGTGGAATCCATCAAAGTCGATGGCATGTCAATCGGATGTCCAGAGATCAAGTTATGAGCGTTTCTGCTCTGAGGGCCTGGTTGGTTTCATGTACGAACCAACCCAGCCGAACCCAAAGTTCCATGAAACCTTGAGTGCGATATACCAAAACGACCGTCTCGATCCGAGGATCACATCGCAGCTGATGGCACGGCGATCGGAGTCTCGTAGCTCATGATACGGGCAAAAGACCGAAAAGCTCTGAAAATGGGGGGTCTAGCCCTTGACCGACCCGACCCAACCCCCCGGGTCGACCCGACCCGGGTCCGGGTCCGACCCATATGGGCATGAGCTGGCCCGGCCTGGGCGCAACCCGGCCCGACCGGCGTAGGCACGGCCGGGCCGCCAGGGTACGGCTCGTCCGGTTATGGCCGAGCAGCACGGGGGGCGTGCTGCCCCCGTGTGAGAGTACCGCAGCCCCACGTAGGGCCTCCCTTGCCAGCAGACGCGGCAGCTGGCTGCGTCCCGTCTCTCGCCGGACCCGCGCAGTCGCGGGTCTGCCGGCCGCCGCCGTGGCTTCTGCCGCGGTGGTTCTCCTCGGCGGCGCACCGGCCGCCGCCGCCTTCCGCCGCCACCTTCCGCCGCCGGCGCCGCCGTGCCGGCGTGGCGCGCCGACGGTTTGCTCCGCGGACCACCGGATGAGTTCCGGTGGTCGGAAATCCGTGTCGTCTTCGCCAAAAGTCCTCCCAGTGTCTGTCCTTCACTGCGAGGACCCCGCATCGCCTGTGCGGCCTGCTTGGTCGACGTCCGCCATTTCACACACCAAGAACAAAAGGGGCGGTGGGTTTGGACTTGTGCGTTAGTCCGTACCCACCACGTTAGTGGTTTAAAAGTCTCACAACAATTTTAATAATGAAACACCACAGGTATAAATCAAAATGATTCAATAAAACAAACCCCTACCTTGTCATTGTCATCGGACGAGTTCTTCATGGACTTGACCGTCGCGGAAGAAGAGGATCATCGCGTCGCGGAAGGGCGTCGCGTCGTCGTGGTATACGGCATCACGTAGACGATCTCTGAGGGTTAAAGAAAACACACAGATTTTAATTCATGAATTAAATCCGTGTTGAGGATAAAATCCACAAAGGAAATTTAAAAGATCCATAATCTCCTACCTCAAGCAGTTGATCGAAGATTTGTCGCGGGGAAGGAACGTCGCAGAAGAACGTCAGGGTTGGAGAATCGTCAGTGTTGCGGTACACGGCGTCGCGTCGTCGATCTCCGAGGGTTCGACATTCTTCGTCGCCTTTTGTCAAAGGCCGGCGTTCTTCGCGTTCTTGACATTCTTCGCGTTCTTCACATTCTTCGCGATGGAGGATGAAGGTACAGTTTCTCCAAATCCTCTCAACAAGAAACCCGTCAACAAAAAGGGTGTTGGTCTTATTTTAATATTATGCCAACAATTTGAAAAACATGTTAAGAAACAAACCATTAATTTGGTGAATTAATGGTAACTACTTAACTGTCCATTTAATAGGGGCGTTAAGAGTTTTAGAAAACACACCAGTTGACTTTAATTAAATAGGAGTTTTCGCGGGTGCGTTACATAGAGGAAAAGAAACGGTGGGGCTCGTGCGGGCCCCACCTCACAAATATCCTACCAAGAGGGTAGGATATTTTGGGTTCCACCCTATCCGCTTCAACCCATCTTAAGCAGCTTTAAGTGGCTTTAAGTGAAATAAAATAAAGTTGTTGCACCATTTTATTTTATTTTCTTCACTTAAACCCAATTATTTAAAAACCACACCCGAGAAAACGCAACTCTGGAAGAGGTGTTTCTAAGAAAATACCGGCGCTGCGATTCCATCGGTGCCCTTAGAATTTGATTTCGAGCACCGGCTCAAAAGTTTGAAAAACCCGCTTGTTCGTTCACTGAACGTACCCGAGCCAAACTTCGGAAAATGATTCCGGGCACACCGGGCATTGGAATCACGTGCCGTCAGAAATTGTGTTCTTGTAAAATTCCATAGACAATTATGAAAAAAAATTCCTTCAAATTTACGGGTCTTTACAACCATAGATAAGGTTACTATTCACTAGGGTATGTCACTATTCATAATGGTAACATTACTATTCATAAGGGTATATTACTATTCACCAAATATTAAGTTGGTCGTATTTGACTGGTAATAACTTACTGATCGCAACGGTGTATGTAATATATTTGAAATTCAAATCATTGAGGTGAAAAACATATTTTTAAAGGTCACATTTCACATAGTATTTCATTATGTTTTGATTTTGTGTTATTATGTGGCATAATAATAAGAAAGAAATTTCCATTGAAACACATTTGATCGTTACAATGACAGTGATACAAAGTGAGGTTACATTTATAAATTTTCATACATGATCAAAATATACAATCACTTCCTCAACCCACCACCATAAAGACACTAATGAAATTACCATCTTTATAATACATAAAAAACACATAAATCACATAAATCCTCAAGCTCACATTGACCAAGGTAATAGAGGATTCCATTAAGGGTGTAGTGCATGTATATAAACGTACTCAAATGGTTTTAAATATGCCTGAAGATTTAATACTATTAATCCCTTTCAAAATCCCAATGAAATCCATTTCTAAATTGATATTTATTGAAGAGTCCTTTTTCAGGGATACAAACAAGACATGGTTTTTCATTTTGGAGAGCTCATTATGAAAATCATTATAAATACTGTTTTGGTTCATGAAAAACCAAACAACAGATTGAAAACAATACTTTTAAAGAACTGATTAAAAACAATATTGAGGAACATCACTAATGTTTAAGTAAACCATTATCACACTTGATAAGTATAATAAGTCATATTAAAATTCTATCAAGATCCATAAAAGGATGAAATATAAGTGAATATATATCCTAAAACCTTAACTCAAATCACATAGAAATATATAATGTTCCAAACATCCATTAAACAACAAAAATTCTTAATAAAGCCATTTTAGGTATTTAATCAATCACCTAAGATATATATATTTTCCTAAGTACCATAACATGAGTTGATAATATTAAATATACTCATAATATATTTCTAAAATATACATAATGGGGACAAAAATTAAATCCCAAGCAAACCAAGACTATTTATAAAAGATAAATTCATTGAAACGCATACCTCAAACCATGTGTATATTTGAAAAAAACCTAAAATATTTGAGGAAAACGACCCAAAAATAACCCTGATATCCTAAAATAATGAATCAAAACACATTATGGACAAAACTCAACATAGTGTTTAACTAATGAGAGACCAAGGAAAAAAGGAATGAGAAATAATAGAATAAGTATAAGTGAAAATAAATAGTCCTCATCATTAAAGAAACCACTTTAATTAAAGGGGGAGTGCCCAAAAATGTAAGGGGATAAGAGAGGATCCTCTAAGGGATCCCATTGTAATATATAAAGAAAATAGGGATGAAGAGTACCTGATCATGTCTAACAAATTTAGAGGGGTAATAATGATAATTTATTTTTTTAAAAGGTTAAAATCTTGGTCACACCACATTGTGGAATCATGTTCCATAATGTGTCAATACTTTAGGTAATTATCCTATAATCAATAATATACTTGACCTTATGTCATGTCCCATCCCTTTTTTTTATTTTTTATGGGAATTTTTCATGCACACCACGTAGCGATCCATGATGTGGATCTCTCTATGGTCTTTCCTGAAGACCCCCTAAAGGTGTAAAATCACATGGGGGAATCCTTTTTTGTACCCTAGGTGCTTCAGTCACCTATTATTCCTGCAAATCCAACTAGAACCCCCATAATGGTAGTTTTGAGTTATCTGTTTTCTATATAAATACTACTAAACTAAATTTCATATGGAAAAATAATTTCAGTGGGGCTATTACTATATACACCCACTAGGACATCACCAAACTCAAGGTGCTCAAGTTCCATGGTGTATAGGGGACACAATTATCTAACACACTTTTATTTAAGACCTAAATTCCTTGAAAACAGAAAAAATCTATGAAACAAAAAAAATCTAAACAATGAACAACAATAAAATAAAATTACATAGGAATGTGAGGCCAGAGGGTCACAATTCTCCCCAACATAATAATTTATTCCCCCATAATGTCATCAAATTCAATGAGAATATTGAATGATGAAATTTAATAAAAAGGAGAAAGAAACCATGATATAATTTCTTAAGAACTCCAAATCTTGATAAAACCACTACATCCAAAAACCTAATATAATTCCACAAGACCTATATGAACCATCTCAAAAGGACCCTAAAATTGATACCCATGAATGGTATTCTAAAAATTTTAAAAATATACTAACCCAATAAATCTTACGAAGACAATTAATTTCTCTTAATGAACCAACAAAATGAAAAAAATACTCAAAAAAATTAATGTATTTTAAGGGATGTAACTAACTAGGTCCAAATATCACTTGTATGGTGATTCATCAACTACTAAATCTCTAAAACATGTCAATAAGAAACTAATACTAATAAATATAAAAAATCTCATTCACAATCAAAATATAAAATGAGATACTTCCTCATACAAGGTTGATCATGGTTGAAAAAATAAGAGCAAGAATGATACAACCAAAAATTCATAAAGTAGAAACACACTGAAATAAGAACTACATTGTATTAAGATTTGTATTTTGTGCCAGTAAGACAGGATTACACTCTAAAGACACTAAATCTTGGTGGACCTAATAAAATAAACTAAACATAAAACTCAACCTAGTTACCTCAGACACACCCAAGGATTCAAATGTACAACTCCGTAAATGTAAAAAATATGTACAAGGTAATTTTCGCATCCAATACTAAATGGTACAACCAAAACTAAGGCATAAGATTCAACAACACTAGTAAAAGTTCCATGAGAAAAATAATATTTTATTTTTTATCCAGATAAATATATTAATTAATGACATTCCTAGTATTTTTAGACTTCCTTGATCTTGAAATAATTATTACCAAAATGGATAGTCATTACAACTACCAAATTGATTAACCCCATGATAATTAATAGAACCACACCAAGAACCATTCCAAGAGATATCATTTTTAACTTTTATTAAGACCTTACATATATACAGACTCAAAATAACAAAAATCATGAGAAAAATCAATTCATGTTTCTGAATTCAAATCAAATGATACCCTTATAGACCTTGGGATTAACCAAATTCATAAATTCACAAAACAATTGAGTAAAAATCTATACTTTCCCTAAAAAACTATAACATCACATTTAGTGTTTAAAACCCATTTCATGAAATCTTGTACATTTTTAAAATGTTTCTCCTCAATTGAGAACATTGTAAAATGAAAAAATAATCACTCAAGTATATAAAACTAAATCAAAATCCACATTTTAATTCCAATACAAGTAAAAAACATGCATAGAAATATTTGGAAAAAACATCTAAGTAACACATTGTAACGAGTTAGGTATTTATATAATTCTACTATTTTCATATCTATTAATATTTATGAATAAATTGTTAATTTTATATTATATAGGACACATTTTATGACAAATGTACTCAACATGCAACAAAGGGTTTCTTTGAAATCTTACATTGCACACTACTTTGAGTTATACCAAATAATAATATTATTATTTTAAATGGTAGTTAACGCATAGCCGTTGTATTTCCTGGAATGAAAATAACAAACTAAATTATGATTATACATGTTTGTTAATTTTTTTTACTTTTATTCAATAAATTTGAAATGCTTAAAATAATAATTAATCACATTTTTAGCATGAGAAACTTAAATTTCTTTAAAAGATATGTTTACCACCTTTTGATGGAGAACCATTTTTAAATATAGTTTTTGTCACTTTTATATGTCCTATTTGAAAAAATTAACTTTTTATTTAGATGTGGGTTGTAAAATTTTACATTGGGTAATTTTTTTTATTTTTCTGTAAATGTTCAATTTCTAATGAATATTGAAAAATACTGCATTTTATGTCAAAACTGTCTTTTCATCTGCTTTATTTATATGGTTATACTATCATTTTAAATGGTTTTAATGTTTAATTGGATTATATTTTTATCATTTAATCCAATATTGGTAATTTTATGTAATGTCACTTTGAAATTGGGTATAAAAACATGGCAATATTTTGACAGTTACTATTTTATAAAAACACATTTTTCGGTTTTGACAATAAGAATTAATTTTAAATTAATTTTTGTCACCTTTGTGTTTTAAATTTAGAAAAATTTATTCCTTATTTATAATTTTACGGTCCAAACTATGTAAAAAAACATATATTTTTAAACATGATGAATAATAACTTCAGTAAATATTTTATTTACCATGGTTAAAGGGTAAATTTGGAAAATAAGGGTAAAAATAATATTATAATAATATTAAATTACACTAACATGTGCCCAATACTATTTTATGATACATGTATCACCATTTTAATCCTTGGGTCTATTTTGGGACCTCATGGAGCCACTGGCAAGTGAAAATGACATTTTATAAAAATTAATTTGTAGTTAAGGAAAATGTAACATAAACATATATATTTTAGTAAAACAATTTTTATATGGGTTTATATTAGACATACGTTCAAATATAAATATTAATTATAATTCTAATATGATTTCCAATATCATCGTATTTTATTTAAAATTTTTAGATATTAAATAAATAAATTTAATTATGACACAATGGTGATGTATTGATTGATTCATTAATAAATGATTCAAATAAATAATATAATAAATATTAAAATAAATGTAATTTGGATTCTTTGATGTAATACATGAATTTTAGGGATGATAGTTACATGTTATATTTGTGTTAATGAAGATTTTTCGAATCATTGAAGTTTTTATGGATTTTTAAAAAATTCATGATATGAATAGTGTCATAATTTACATAATTCAAATTTTAAAATAAAAAATATTTTATTAAATATTATAAAATTAAAAAAATGATTATACCAAATAGTGATAATAAAACTTAAATTTTATTATTGTCTCTTTAATTGGATATTTTTCATGTTTTGGTAACTATTTTTATCCTCGAAGTGTTAAATGCTTGATAAAATGGTAAGAGTAAAAAAGGGTTGAATAAAATAGACAAGGATTTAAATTATCCAAAAATAGTACAATTATTATTGGACGATTTTATTTCAACTTATAATCACATTATACTAGAATTAAATGAGTTTTTAACCTTATAAAATTGAAACTTATTTTAGAATACAATAATATTTTCAAACATTTATAAAGAGCCCCTCCTCCCCCTTATAAAAGGCCATCACCTATGACCCATTACACACACATATCAAGCCCCATAGATCATCAAAAATCTTATCTAATAATCTTATAACATACCATATTCCTCTTATAAGCTTTCTATTGGGCATAATCTAATTCAAGATATCATTTTCACTCAAATGAATGCAAGTTACATGTTTTAAGAGGTAGGCTCTTCTCTAATGTTTTTTCATTATTCTACTTATTCACTCCCAATTATATTATTTTTATTTGATTACATAACAAAAAAAGTATACTAAATATACTAAGATTTTTTATGAGAAGGATTCAAACGACACTTACTCACACCTATATATAATGGGTATAGAACATATTGTTTCTACAGATGATGAAATACTACCTCGTTAAACGATGAATGTTCAATATTTTCCTACCACCTATTATGGTGGAAATTATGGTGGAATTATAATTATATATGATATATATATGATATTAATTTTATCTATATACTTATATAATTATCATTTATAACATACCTTTTATGCTTTTCAGGTTGAATATATAAGATAATTTCATTTGAGGGAGTGCAAACTACCTCCCCCTCAAAGTGATATGACTCATTCATGCCATAAATGGAATGAATAAAGAAGGGGTCAATGAAATTATGTAATGTTTATAAAATATGATATTATTCTAGAATTATAATATATGTATCTGAGGAAGATTTTAGAGATATACTCTTCGGTGTCTCTCCGTTGACTTAGATCAAATGTCGCTGAATTCTGCTCCCCCCTCCTGATTAGAGAGGGGAGTCCCACACCTTTATCAGCATCAAAAGAGTAGACCCTCCTTAGATATCAATTTCCTTCTACCCTTCCTATGGATCCCTATCTCACTGAAGGTCCCAGATCTATTTTGTGAGGCACCACAAAATTCAATGCTTTCAGTAGTGCTCAATAGCGCCATGAATCATTGCAAGCTCACCATGGTGGCCTGATTCCATCTCCATCGGCCTTCAGTTGAAATGTTTGATCTGTTTGTATCTGATTCGTGGGAGCTATAAGAGAATGCGATCTTAAGTATTCTTGACCAATTACATTTCATGATCCGCATTGGATCAGAAGAAGACTTGATCACTGCATAGTCTAGGGCCCCTTGAAGATGAAATGGGCCGTCATTCTACCTATTTTTCTAGAGATTCTATTTTCATATGTGGAGTGACCCTTCAATGATAGAGACTTGAGTAATACTTCCTAGTATTCCTCTTTAATTTCAAAATCCATCCATCCTGTGTGCAATCGGAAAAATTTTCAGGAGGAATCATTGTTTTGGTTGTGTTACTAAGGTCGCCTGCCATCCAATTTGTCTGAGAATCTGTGTGAAATTTGATGTTGCAGGGTACCGGTCCACTGTATTTGGATTATAGATTAATACGAGTTTTTTGGAAACATGAGGTTGTTTTTGAGTCGTGGATGCACTATTGCGTGTCCTATGGCTGATTTGGTCATCTGGCGTCAGTTTTTCATAGCGGGCATGTGGGTGGCTGCTCACAAGTGGTGGAGACAAGGTACAACAGAGGTTGTGTTGCTAGTGGTCTGGATTAGGCCTTAAAAACGGATGGAACTGAATATGGTTTATTTCGATAAGGGGTGAGACTTGGGAAAATGCAGTCCTTGAGGATAAAATTAGGTGTGTCGGGCCTGGAGAATCCCTTGAGCAGGATATTCGGGTGGGAGTGTCCTCAACTAGTATTATAGTGGTAGAGCATCAATTGGATCATGTTCTAATGAAAGGGGGTTAACCGAGTTGATTTTTTAGCGGCTCCTATATGTTCTTCTGGAATGAAAGAGATTCATGTGTCCTAAAATCTGATAGTGATAAAGATATTTGATAGTTTGATGAGTGACCTTGGTGTTGGGAAGCAGCCCTCAGTGGAGGATTCTACTGGTTTTTGTCCATTAGGTCCTGGTTCTAAAGAGCCTATAGAATTCACAACATGTGAAGTTGGGGAAATGGAAGTTGTCACAACTTGCAATCAGTTATAAGGATTAGAGGCTGAGGAGGTACCCCTTGTGGATGAAGTATTTCACTCAGTTGAAGATGTTCAGACTGTTTCCAGGCAAGCATAGGATATTGAGGGTACAATGGAGAGGGTGTTATGTGATGGTCATGGAATCATGTTAGAAACTCACTATCATGGACCAATTGATCATAATAAAAAATATCAGATGATGGAAGGATGGATCATGGATGTTGTAGAGGATTTTATGGTGTTGAAGGACAATGTATGAATTAATATTGTCTCCATGAAGGTCACTGGTAAATGGGGAGATATTTCTAACATGATAAAGATGATAGTGGTACTATCAAAACATATTTTAGTGATATTTTCATACTGGAAGAAGAAATGTATCTAAAAGTGATGGAATTATGACCACTCAACCAAATAGAAGACCTAGGAAAGAAAACTCTCGTCGTAGAAATCTAGTGGCCACCATGGATTCATCTAATAGGTAAAGATGGGCTATCACGGTGTCACATGTGCAATACTGTACAAAGAAACCATTATTGGAGAAGTTGAATCTTAGAAAGAAGTAGGATAATAAAATGAAGCAACATGAAATTTTGTAAGAGTGAGAATCAACTACTATTGGGGAAGATCCTTATTATGGAAATGGATAATGGTATGACTTTTATGACATGTATTTTTCTACTTTTGGATGGAACTAATTGGATGTGGGAAAAATGTTTTCCTGGGTTCTTATTTTCTGTTTACTGTAACTTTTCCCTTGTCCAATAAATGGTCATGGGTCTTCCTATAACTGTTCTTACTGGTTATAATTTACCTATCTATCATTTAGTTTTCATTCTATAAAATATTAAAAAGAAATGAATGTAGTGCTAATGCATACATACATCTTACCGTCTCCATGAACAGTTCTTTTCATTAATTATGTTCAAATGATATGGACAATAATAAATACATATATACTAGATATGTATTTTATAAATGATATCTAAATCAATAATATAATTCTGTATATAATAAACATTTGACCACATGGACAATTTATAATTATAAAATGTTCATTTTCGACTCATGTTCTGAAAATCGACAAAATGCCTGATATGAACATAAATAATTAACTAATAGGTATAGAAAAGTAATAAGTGATATAAAGAAATAATAATATTGACAAAGGTTATGAATCTAATATAAATTAACTTAATTTTAATATTCATGAACAATAAGAAACATACGTGACAAGTCGGACACAAGGTAAATGAACTTTATAACCCAATCTCCATTCATTGTGTTAATCTTCTAATTCTTTATTATGTCATGATATGATTATGTGAGAAATGACTTTTGATGTCATTTCTTGTATATATACTTGATTTATGTGTACATATAGTGAATAAAAATAATCAAATTATTTTATTTAAAAAATAATCTTTTTAAGGGAACCATTCACCCACCTCTTTTAGTAAAACACTTATTTTTTGTCATGTCTTTTAATTTCTATTTACTTATGATGGGGCATATTCATATAAATTTTTAATGATGTAAATTTTATTTCCAAGTGATTAGAGATCCAATTTTCTCTTGTTAACTCATTTTATGAATTTTAATGTGACCCCGTTAGGTTATAGAATATTCGTAATCAAATACATATTAATCATTTTACATTGAGGAATATCTAGATATTGTGCACTTTTATTATCCCATAAGGTGTATATAATACCTTTTCATATATTATATCATGAATCTCTATATTCTCATGATATTATAAATTTTTTTAATGTTATTATTTAATTATTTTTATTCAAGTATTTTCTTAAGTGGTAACATACTATTAAACAAAAACAATGTTTTAAATGTTTTAAAGATAAATTTTTCTAAACCATTCTCGTTAATTTCCATTTTTCATAATGGTTTTAATGAAATATTTTTATGAAAATTAATATTTTAAAATGTTAATTACCATAAAATATTCAATGTGGTATGGGAAACTTTGATTAAAAAACAATCTTTTTAAATTTTTTAAATGTGTCTTTTAAATTAGATTGATTATGTCAATATCTTGTACATTTTTATTTTGATTGTAATGTGGAAATTTTTTCTTCCCTTTATGATTTATTTGGTGTTATGATTATTTTATGTTTTTTGGGCATTGTTTATGTATATAGATGGTGTCATGATAAACCCTAGGGTTAGTGAGCCCGATACAGCTCTCCAATGCATTGGGTAACATGATTGAGGTAAACGTTAATGTTTCTCCAAAGAGATTTAGGTAATATACTACGAATAATATTCCAATGTAACTCCATATATAGTTTTTAAAGCTACAATGTATGTATGATATGGATTCCAAAAGTTAACTTTATGATTTATCATTTTTATATTTTATTCATAATTATTATGATTTCATGAGGTATGTTAAAAAACAAATGTTTTGTATGTATTTAGGGAATAATGTTTTCATTCTTTATTTTATAACCTTTAATGATATTTTTATGCTCATCCTAGGTTTTTTAAATTTTTTTCATAGGGTATAAAGAAGGTTAAGAGAAACTAAGAATTCAAGAAGATTTATATCATTAAAAGAATTGTTTTTCTCTTTTAAGAGTTTTTATTTTATAAAAAATTGGATACTGAGTAGAACTATCTAATTTGTAATATTTTAGACGTAATGTAATAGTTATGTCCTAACTATCTAAAAATATATACTTGAAAAGACCCTAAATGTGAATTATTAACCCAATTCATGATTTTGTAATGTTTTAAGGTTGGATCCTTACAGCTGGTATCAATGGTCGGTTTAGACAAATTTAGGGATTAAGAGTTTTTGTTAGACACATGGTTAGTCATTTTGTCTAATATTTTTGTTAAATACTTATTTGGTAACTTTTTCAGATCAAGGAAAGACTGTTACATATGGAAGGAGCGAGATCTCAAACAAAATTCCAATATCTTGATGATGTATTCCTTGTAATAATTATTATAATTTCATATCCAGATGATTCTGAAACATTTTATAACATACTACCCAATTGGAAGCAATTGTTTGAGATATCAAACACCTCTGCTATACCTCAATACCATTGTGGATCATGGGTTGTATTTAATCAAATCCTATTTTTTCAATATTCTCATATCCTAATAAAAGGTAAATATTATCATGGTATTTTAAAATATATTACCTTATCACATGATTTGGAAGCATAGTATGATTTAAAAAAATGTGATAAATAAGGAGACCCTTTCACAACCTATTTATATTTTCTTTTAAATATAGTCTTTCAGCACATAATTATGGTATGTTAAAAGGACCATTGATTGAATGTTTCAACTCAAACATGTTCTGGGTATTTTATAAAAATCAAGTTTTATCAGATGTTTTGAAATTATATGTCACACATGATTTTTTCTTAAGACTATTTTTCTATGAACACCCACATGACACATGTTGTATGAGGTGTATTTGGATAATGGAAGCAGATGATTTTGAAAGATCTCTAAATCATTTTTGCATTACATGGACCATATATATATGTGAAAATGATGAAAATGAAACTAGGTGGACACCATGATCAAGGTATAATGTTCATTCTTTGGGAAGAGTGTTATTTTATGGGGGTAAAAAATGCCAATACATACAAGACTTCATGAATTAATATATTGAGGTCATTATTAGATAGGATGAAAATGATAGTTATAAGACAACCATTGAGGTTAAATCATGTCAGGGTTCTTTTTGAGTTTTATAAAAAGGGAAAAAATTCCAGATGGATGACAACCTGTCACATCCAGAAAGGCCTTAGGAATCGAACCCACAACCAAAGTGTGACATGGCCGCATCTCCTACCACTAGCCTACATGAAGTCCTAAGTTCGTATGTCTTATTATTTTTTGTTAAATTATTTTATTGATCACGAATAAGTTGATTTTGATATCTGTTGTTTTATCAAATGGATATCCTTAGTATAGGAAAATGATTTAGTGATTAAGCGATAAATGAAATTTTGGAAGACATTCACACTTTTTGGGGGCACTATATGCCTAAGGAAAATAGAATACTATTGGATTTCTTTTGAGGAGTAATGGTGGAACGTTATTTTGGAAAAATCTATGTTTTTATTGTGGAATTATAGTGATTTAGGTTATATATGGACTTGATTAACCTATCTTAAAGAATATGTTATTATGTTACTTACTTTTTTGTATGAGACATTTAGAGTAGCTGATGTTATATGGAGATAAATGTTAAGATATATCATGGAAGAAGATGTGATCGAATTCTTCTATGTTTTGGGATTCAATCTTAGTTTGGATTATTTTGAATAACTTTAAGAGAAATTTTGTAATGAATGGTCTTTGTTGAACTTTGGGTACTGTATTTTGAATTTTGGAGATTAATATTAGTATTTCTTTTTATAAAGGATTTTCTTTTGTGGGGATTATATGATATCATACTTTATATTTTGGTTTTGGTTAATGTCTAAAGACATGTGAAATATATGGTTCTTCTTTTGTAGATCATGATATTCTCTAGAAACTGATTCTAGTGCTTTAGGAGTGATCAAATCATCTCGAATACTCATCGTTTGGAGAAAACACGAGTTTTTTGGTAGAAAATTTTTAAAGGATAAAACTCCACTTGAAAAGTAAGTATATTTCCTTATGTTCTTAGTCAATCTCATAAATAAATTCCTTAACTTTATGAAAAACAGATTAAAAAAATGTTTTCTGTTTAATTTTCTTACAGGGGAATCAAAAACCATTTACTCTATCAAATGTTTATGGTTTTATGGTAGCAAAATTTCTCCTGATCATGTTTTCTATCACTCTCCCTCAATACTTAACACCTAGTTTCTCTTCCATATCTATGTTTTCATATATGGAATCCAAGAATGTATTATATTAGGTTACATTTTTTAATTATTTTTCATTATATTAAAGTGATAGTTGTATTGACACGTTTTCTGATGTGATACTTTCAATAATGTTTCCAAGACCAATTTTAAAATTTGTAGGACACAATTTTCAAAAGGGGGAAGGATCTAACGACCCAAGCATTTATATAAAAGTAATTTTTTATATATATTAAAATTTATGAATAAGATATTAATTTTATGTTAACTTGGACACTTTGTCCTATAAATGTACTAAACACGCAACAATGAGTTTTTTTGAAATCTTATGTTTCAAACAACACTGAGTAATAATGAAAAATGATATTATTATTTTAAATGGTAGTAAACATGTAGCCGTTTTATTTCCAAGAATGAACATAACTAACTAAATTATGATTATACATGTTTTTTTAATTTATTTAAATTTATCCAATAAACTTTAAAGGCTTAAAATAAGAATGAATCCTATTTTATGGATGAAAAACTCTAATTTCTTGAAAAGGATGATTTAAAAAAATTGAAGGAGAACCCTTTTTAAATCTATTATTTTTTCTTTTATATATTTAACTAGACAAAATAAACTTCTTATTTATAATCAGGACATTAAAATGTACTTTTTGTAATATTTTGGTATTTTTTCTAAAAAAATCATTTTTAAATGAATAGTAAAAAATACAGCATTTTATGTCAAAACTATATTTTCAGCTGATTTATTTGTATGGATAGATTATCTTTTTAAGTAGTTTTAAAGTGTAATTAGAATATATTTTTACCATTTAATACCATACAGGACATTGGATGTAATTTCACATTGAAATTGGACATAAACACATGTCAATATTTTGGTAGTTATTATTTCTTAAAAACACACATTTTGGTTTTTACAGTGGGATGTAATTTTAAATTAATTTATGAAAATTATCTATTTTGAATATGTAAAAATATATTCCATATTTGGAATCATAAGGTCAAAATTGTATAAATAGGTAACCTTTTTTTATTCATTATGAATAGTAATTTCAGTAAATATTTTATTTACCATGATTATAGTGAAAATTTGGAAAATATGGGTAAAAAATAATATTATAATAATATTAAATTACTCTAAAATGTGTCATAATCATATTTGATAACTCATTTCCAAACATGGGAATCTTTGGGTCGATTTTGGGACCCCATGGAGCCACTTGTAAGTGAAAATGATATTTTATAAAAATTAATTTAAAGTTAAGGAAAACGTAACATAAACATATATATTTTAGTAAAACAATTTTTATATGGGATTATATACATGATATTTTAGACTATAAATATTAATTTTAAAGATAAAAAGATTTCTTATATCATGGTATTTTATTTATAATTTTTAGATATTAAATAAATAAATTTAATTATGACACAATGGTGATGTAATGATTTCTTTGTTAATAAAGGATTCAAATTAATTATATTAAAAATGTTAAACTAATTATAATTTTGTTTTTTTATGTCATACAAGAATTATAAGGATTATAATTAAATGTTATATTTGTGTTAATGATGTTATTTTGAATCAACCATGTCATGAATTTTGAAAAAAGTCATGATATGAATAATTCTAAAATTGACATAATTCATATTTTAAAATATAAAATATTTTATTAAATATTATAAAATTAAAAAAACTCTATGATTAAAAAAAATAGTGGTAATAAGTCTAGAATTTTATTATTTACTCTTTAATTAGATATTTTTCACTTTTGGTAACTATTTTTTATTATCAAAGTGTTAATTTCTTGATAAAACAGTAATAGTAAAAATGGGTTAAATAAAAAAGATAAGGATTCAAAATATCAAAAACCTTCCCAATTATTATTGGATGATTTAATTTTGAATTATAATCACCATATATTTTAATTAAAATACATTGGGACCTTTTTAAATAGAAATTAAGTTTATAATAAAATAATATTTTCAAACATTCCTAAAGAGCCCCTCCTCCCCCTTATAAAAGGCTATCACCTATTACCCATCACTCACACCTCTAAAGCCTATTGTATAGTAACAAATCTTCTCTAAGAAGCTCCCAATATCCCCCTATACTTCTTATAATATTTACGCTAGGTATAATGCAATTCAAGAAAGCCTTTTTGCTCAAATCAAATAGATTTACAAGTTTTAAGAGGTATAGTCTTCTATAAAATTCCTTTCCATTATTATACTTCTTCACCCTTATTATATTATTTTTCTTTGATTAAATAAAAAAAATTATCCTTAATATACTATGAAGTTATTTTTAGATTTATTCAAACAAAATTTACACACACATGCATCTACTCGGTATAGAACATACTGTTTCTATGGACGATGAAAAACTACCTCACTAATGGATGATTATTCAATACTATCCTACCACCTCTTATGGTGGAAATTATGACAGAAATATAATTATATATGATATATAACATATTTAGTTTATCTCTATACTTATTTATTTCTCATTTAGAACATACCTTTACGCATTTTAGGTTGTATACAAACAATAGTTTCATTTGAGGATGTGAGGACTACCGCTCCCTCAAAGTGATATGACTCGTTCATGCCATAATGGAACGTATAAAGGAAGGAATTACTGATGTTATGTAATGTGTAAAAAATATGATATTACACTAGAATTATAATATATTTATGTATCATATAGTTTTCATTCCATAAATCATGAAAAAGAAATGAATATAGAATTCATGTGTACGTACATCTTACTGTCTCCATGAACGATACCTTTTAGTTTATTATGTACAAATTATATGGACTATTATAAATAAATATATACTTGATATATATGGTATATATTATATCTAAATAATGAATATCATATTGTAGATAATATATTTTTGACCATATTGACAATTTATAATTATAAATAGTTCATGTTTTACTCTAGTTCCGAACATCGACAAAATGTACGATATGAACACAAATAATTTACTAATTTTTATAGAAAGGTAATAACTAAGATAAAAGAGATAATAAACCTAAAAAAAATTATATATAATGTTTAAATTAACTTAGATTTATTATTCAGGTTGAATAAAGAACATACGATACAAGTCTGACATAAGGTAATTGAACTTCTTAACACAATTTACATTTTTGGGTTAATCATCTAATTCTATATTATGCCATGCTACAATTATATGAGAAATAACTATTAATGTAATGTATTTTATTTATACTTGGGTAATGTTTAAATAGAGTTAATACACATAATTGATCTATTTTATTTACAAAATGATCTTTGTAAGGGAACCTTTCACCCTCTTATTTTAGTAAAAGACTTATTTTATATCATTTCTTTTAATTTCCATTTTATTATGATGGGATATGTTATTCTATATCCTCAATGCTATAAGTTTTATGTCAATGTGATGAGATACCCTTTTCTCTAACATCGAATCATTTTCGTAATTTTAATGTTACACCGTTAGGCTACCGAATTTTCGTAATGGGATACGTCTACATCTCCTTTAATTGAGGAATATCTTGATATTATGCACCTTTAGTATCCTATAAGAAGTATATACTTCCCATTGACATATTATATCATCAATCTTATTATTATATTTATATTATAATTTTTATTTAATGTTATTATTTAATTATTTTTATTCATGTATCTTCTCAAGGGGGAATAGTCTCTTTTACTAAAACAATGTTTTACATGTTTCAAAGATTTATTTTTCTAAATCATTATAATTAATTATGATGTTTTTAAATGGTTTTAAAGAATTATTTATATGGAAATTAATGTTTTAAAATGTTAATTCCTTTAAAATTTTCAAATGGGTATAGGACACTTGGATTAAAAAATATTCTTTTTAAATGTTATAAATGTGCATTTTAAATTAGTTTGATTTGGACAATATCAGGAACTGATATCTTTTGTTTATTATGTATAAATGTTATATTTCCTTTATCATTGTTTTTTGTGTTATGATTATGTTATGTTTTTTGGGAATTTTTTATGTATATAGGTGGTGTCTTGACAAACCTATGATGGGTTAGCCCGAGATAGCTCTCCAATTCATTGGGTAACATGGACAAAGGTAATCATTAATGTTTTTCCTAAGATATTTCGGGAATATATAATGGGTATTCCAACGTAACTCTGTATATATCTATCAAAGCTACAATGTATGAATGATATGGATTCTAAAAGTTAACTTTATGATTTATTATTTCTATTCGTTATTCATAAATCTTATGATTTTATGAGGTGTGTTAAAGAGAATATGTTTTTTATGTATTGATGGAATAATGGTTCTTTATTTATTTTATAACCCGTACTAATTTTTTTTTGCTCATCCCATGTTTTTGAAAAATTTTCCATAAGTTATAAGGAAGGGTAAGAGAAATGAATAATTCAAGATGATTTATATCAAGAAAATAATTGTTGTTTACTTTTAAGTGTTTTTATTTTATGAAAAAATGGATACTTGGTAGAAGTGTTAACTTTGTAATATTTGAGAAGTAATGTAATTGTTATGGTGTAATTATCTGAAAATTTAAACCTGAAGAGATCCTTAGTATGTTTTATTAAATTAATTCAAGATTATAAAATTTTTATGGCTGGAGCCTTACATACATAATAATCTTATATTAATATTACACCAATTATATCATTTCAAAAAACATTGTTTTGAAATCATCTTAAAATCCTAATATCGAATTCATTTCAAACCACTCTAGAAAAGTCCTTTTTTAAATTTCAAAGCTAATTAATAAACATCAAAATCATTTATTTAACATTTTAAAAACATATTCAATGAAATAACATAAAAAATCATTAAAATTTTCTCAATTCACCCAAAACCATAGAAATCCATAATTTAAAACATGCTATAAACATAAAAGTTCTAAAAATCATTCATGGTAGTTAGTAGCTATGAAAAAAACTTCCACGTGGATTGGTGGGTCATGAACCAATTATCTAATCACTATTAAGATATCCCCATATCCGTGAACATGAGTTATGCATAGATTTCTAGACTATATTGGATATCTACATTATAACTCCCAAATATTTTTTGGTATGACTATATTAAAAGTTAGTATCTCTGATAGTTTATTCCCTTCGTAACATTGAGTTTAAAACCAAAATATATTATAAAATATTACCCCTAGAATATTAATATGACCATTATGATTAGTATATGACCAATTGAATAGTAACTTCACCAAAAAAATTATACATAAACTCTATGTGTCTTATTAATGAAAATATAATAGATTTATATCATGGAATAAATAAATAAATGTATTAAAAATGAAAAATTAAATGTTTTTATTTTTAAGAAATATATATAATTTTTTAAATTTTATAATTAATATAATGATTTAAAAAAAATTATATATATGAAATAAATTCATAAAATACTTTTTTTATGATTATAATATAATTTTATGAGACCTTATATTTTTTAGGAAAGTTTCATAAAATCCCTTAAAACATTAATACCATTATTTTTCGAGTAAATGATGATTTTATTTAAAAATTAAATTTCTTATCTTTTGGAAACTATTCTTCATAAAATGGATCCCATTTATGAATTTTAATCATCTAAAAATGGATAGGGTTATTTTTTCAGTTTTTTTGAAATATTGGAATTTTTGGGGAGTAATTTATATAATAATTGACGATATTTAAAAAATACTTGAATTATTGAGTCATATATGATATATGGGTGATGTAATCCCATAATATCAAAACATTATTTTTTATTTTAATATATTTAGTGATAAGGTTAAAACTATTTATAGTCTTGAGGCAAAATAAAAAAAATGAATAAAATAAACAAAAACACCCCTCTCCTCCACTATAAATACCACCTGTCACCACATCTTCTCCTCATATCCTTAAAGCCTTGAATCTTGTAAATTTATACCCAATACCATTCCAAAACATCTCTCCCACGTTTTTTCCATGTTGTTATCATGCAACGGTCCATTTAAAATTTCTATAAGGAGGTTTTCAAGGAGAGGAATTGAAGAGGTAAAATCCCCTTTAATTCTTTAAAGTTTCGTTCGATTTATTTTATTTTATTATCCTTTACAATCCTAATATGTATTAAAATTAATGATAACTCCAGTATCTTATATATTCTATAATTTTATTATTATAATGATATATCCACCATCAATTATTTTATCTTCCCCTTTTAATTTCAAAACTAAAAACATTGCTCGCGAAGTGTCGATTTACCACATTTATGGATGATGAGTTTTTGTTCTTCAATTCCACCTTAAAGGATGGTCATATATCAATTTTTTTTGTTAAAAAATACTATAATATATTTAATAATAATTATTAAATGTTTTGGGACCTTTATATATACATATTATTAAGGTATATGAAAAATCTTCTGCGTAATGATAAAAAATGGAAAAGCAATCTAAACGATTATCATTAATGTTTTGTCTAATGAATCAAAATCATATCTGAAAAAATGATATATAATTCCATAAAATATTTTTTTTATTTTCATTAATAACATATAGTTTCAATTATGTATAACTATTCTCACTTGACATGATCTTTTGTACATGTATACAAGTGAACCAATCTCGAAAACCAAGGAAACGAACACTCCCGAACATTGAAATTGAAACTTATAACTCATAAAAAAGACCATAAATGAACTTAATAAAAGTAAACTAAGTAAAAAAATGTTCTATATTTTCTGAATTAAATTATTAATGACTCTAATTTTATTATCCAGGACACGAAACACTAGATTATAACAGTTTCAGACACAAGGTAAGGGATTCTCCCAAAACATCATTTTTTCATTCCGGACACACATTCTCGCCCTCTTTACCCCAATGAAATTATTATTTATTTTTATATAATTAAATAAAATTATGTTAATATGTTCCATAATCATGTATCTAGATCATTTTAACCATTTATTAGTGGAAATACATGATTTTATAAGCTTTACTTCTCAATTCCTCCCAATAAGTAAGCCTCATTTAAGGGAACATCCCAGTTTCTTAAACATTTTCAAGTGAAATTCTTAAAATCCTCTAAGCCACCATTGTTTTCTAAAATAACCCATTTTATCAGCAAATATATCTTTTACTTTTCTAGTTTTATACAAATATTATTCTATTTCCATTTTTAAGGCTCTTTAGTATTTTCCCTTAAACCACACTAAAGCGGCTCATTTCTAATGTTATTAAAAGTTATTTCTAAATGTTTTCACTTAATGTAAAAATCTCATATACCTAAAATATAATTTCCTTATACCTAACTTTTATATTCATGGATATACATATTATAGTATGATTTTATGAAAAATACAATTGATTTTCCTAAAAAACTATTCATTCCAAAGAAAAAATGGTATTTAATTCAATAATTCCTTAATAAATATTATTAGGGTATTTTAATCTATTTGAAATTTTTTTTGAATATTATTATCAATTATAAATGATATTTTATGATATTTTATACTAAATTTTTTATAAATGTTTTATGATAATTTTTACAATGGATGTTTTATCTTGATACCATGCACTATATTACTCAAAATGGTTAGTTATTATTATTACTAATTGGGGAAAGTTATTAAAATTTTGTATATATATGTTGTATATTTTTAAACCCATTAATATGAGGAATTAATTTATATAGTAATTGATGACTAGGGAGCTATATATCCTCTCAATCCATTGGTAGGCCTTATTAGACAAAACATATATGGATTTGGACAAGGCATTACCAATTTATTTTTAGATGTCCTGGTTGAGGCCTTGATAAGATGTTTTAGATAGATATAAGTATTCTTTCCATAATTATGATATTATTAATTGATAATACCTGTAATTATTTTACTAATATAATATCCATGGTTATGTTTCATTATTATGTTATTATTTATAAGGAATTATTTATCTAGTTTTTATTCCTAGAATAATATTCTCAAGATTATGTTTTATTGGAATGTGTTTTTTTGTTATTCACCTTGAATTATTGTATATGTTTATATTATCGTCTATTGTATTGTTTACCCTTTCTGATCATCTGATCTCACCCCTTTATATGTTTTATTTTTCTAAAGGATGTAAAGTTGTATATTATTAAATACTTGCAAGGATAATCTAGGAGGTTATGGATTTTTCCAATGGAGTTTCTATGATGTTTTTAATTTCATGGTGTAATGTAAAACTTATGTTTGTATTTGGTTTTACAAAGATACTAAACTAATAATTCCTTTAAGATGTGACTTCCTTATGTATTATACCAATGTAATAAAGTATGGAACCATCTTTGAGGTACCGGGGTCAGGGTCTTTATTCACATGTCTCATGTTATTCTACCATTTATAACCAAAAAACTCAAAAGACCAATAAAATAAAAAAATTACTATTTTATCTAAAGGTATTAAATGTCAAATAGATATATATAAATTCTATAAACTAACCATTACAGCCCCACCTAATATGGTAGTATTATGTGAGTTCCAAAAAAATCCACCCTCTAATAGGTTTGGTTATGGTGAATACCGTTAAGTATGCATATAACACAATATTGGGGGACTTAGCCGATGATAACTTATAAATGAAATATACTTCCTCTTCAAAAGATATCTAATAACACTAGAATGATATATAAAAAGAATTAGCTGAACTATAATAACACATGTATGAGAGAAGTGATAAGATCTATAGAGAAAACTAGCACATAAAATTTAATTTAAAAAGGGTAAAATAAATGTGAAACAACAAAAAATGAATACAAACATAAGCAACCGAAATGAAGATGCACTCACTAAAAGATGACATTAAATGAAAATTTCACAAACTATCATTAGATCATGGTAGAACCTATTTCTTTCAACCTCACTCCCCCACAAAACTATCACTAGGTATAGGATATAAACATGAAACATAAAATACACATCCATATGAATATCCCTAAAATGTCATCATTTACACTAACAAAACATGTGTGAACCCAAGGTCCATTCAAGGGGGAGTCTAAAAATAATCAGCATGACCCCCTAAAAACACAAATAATACACAATAAAGAAAATCATATCAGCTCCTATATGTGTGGTGAGTAGGAGGAATATGAGGATGTAAAACAGAGATCCATGTTATCCCAATATCCTTATAACAAAGAGTTACTAAAAAAGATAAGAAGAATAATACAAATATTCTCAATAACTAATTCTTAGTTATATATATTAGTTTTGGTCAAATTAGCTAAAATACTTGAAATCATCCTCGTATGAAAAAATATAGGTGATAAAAATGATGAATATTACATAAGGTTTGAAGTCATTATCCATTAATGTATTAAATATCAAATTAAACTCCTCTGTTTTTTATTAATCATAAGTCCCATAGAAGTATATATTTTATATACTTTCAATATTTATGATTTTTTTAATAAAGTGTTATTATAAGAAGAGGGATGAGTTTTTACCCTAGTTTATTGATACTATATCTATTATTATACACCAAATAAAAAAAATAGTAACTCACATAGTCTCTCTCTAATAATGAGTGATCCCTTACAATCCAAGCTCTTTAGATGGCTAAAATACTGACTCCACATAATAAAGAACCTAGTCATGTGTGAGTTATAAAAATACTTACTCTACCTAATCTAATATGAATAGGATCATGAAATTTTATATATAAGGGTTAAATACTGACTCCAGTGGAGGATCCCTGTCCTCAAAGTGGAATACCAACCCTACATGGGAAAGATGAGAGAAACCCAAACCTTTACAAACTAGTTTAATGGGGGAAAGGTTCTAATACTCAAAAATACCTTGCACACTGTGACTAGATCTCCACTCTATATTGTTGTACCACCCTCATAATTCATGTGGTATTCTATACAGAATGGACTACTCACATGTCCAAATTAAAAAAAATAATGATCGAAGAATAGACATGAATCCTATAATTAATCCTACATGGATAAAAAATAAATATTCTAATATCACCTCATAAATAGACATGGATAGATTAACTATTTTCACCACTATGATCTATATGAAAAAATAACTATTATTGGCAATTAACTTATACAAAACTAACACCCAAGAATAATTATGTATTTTTTCATATTAAAAATTTAAATAAAATTCTTAATATGACCCATAGTTCATGTCATAAATTAGATTAAAATGCTTCATATTACTGTTGAATCATCCATGTCATTATTTGAGTTGGGATGCAATAGAAAACTCACAAATCCAACAAATCGGTATTATGTTATGATCATTATATGGTTTTTATAATAATAATAATAATAATAATTCTATTAATATTAGATATATATATATATATATATATATGTAGATATAAGATGAATTCAGGCGGGGATTCAATTGGAAATAACTCTACCCCCTTATCTTGCTAATATGATCACATATTCTATCATAAATTCTTAGCATTATAATATTACATTTATTTTTTGTAAATATTATTTTTCCTCTTCTTTAATTTAGATGTGTATTAAAAACCTTTTAACCTACCTTGAATTTCCCAATCCAGATAGGTTACACAGACTTCACATCACCCCCTGGATGTGAATCCCATCACCACACATTGACCACCACTGTATGAATAACCACCCCATCCCCAATCATCCAGATCACTTATCGACGACTTTTAGTAACCCATATAATTTCAATTGAAACTGACCAATCCCCACACCACTTACTTCTTCCCCCATGTCACATCATTACCAGTTCTATAACTATGTGAATCCTTCCCACTAAGTTACCATCGACCAACCCTAATGTACATTGCTTCTAGTTGGCCATGTAAGAAATTAAATAAGAGATGAGAGATAATATAGGTAAAAGAGATATAAAAGGATATTTAATTAGATCCATATTACATTTATCATGATCCACTTAATCCCATCCAAAAAATCATATGAAAAACTAGAAGATGGATTCGATTAAATAAACATGAACATTAAATTTATATGTCACAATGAAAATTATCTTGTTATAATATATGATAATAATAATGAAAATAAAAAAGTATAAAAGAGTGATAATTATGAAAAAAAGTTTATAGGTAAATAATCTTACCATAGAGTTTCTCTACCATGTGAATTCAATGTTTGAAAATAAGGATTCCATAACCAACAATGTAAATTAATCATGAAATTTATAAATATACTCATATCTGATGCAAACTAGAGAAATAGGGGTTGAAAACATGAATTCCTAAACTAAAAACATATAATATGACAATTTAAAAAACTATAAAGCCTAAACACATGTATAATCACTAATTATTCAATCCATAATCGGTATCATGTCTATATTAAATGAAACATGATCCAATCATTGATGTTTTTAGCGATATCAATTAAACTCATATCTTATACATGATCTAATTTATCCCCTTGATCAAATATAATGACCACCAATGTTTAACCCATTCCCCTTGATATCATTCTAGGGTTTTTCCAATTAATGTAGATAACTGTAGAGGGAGTATAAAATGGGGTTTAAATAGAAGAATATCAGGTCAAATAACTAATAAAAAATTAATTTATTATTTAATTTATTATTCTATGTCCACTCATTAAAAATATTTATCACATTACTTGATAAAAATATAAATCACATCATTCTTAGGGTTAATCCCACATTTTAGACCCAACCATTGTCTTGGTTTTCTTATTTGAGGCCCTGATATGGATATATAAACATTTCACTAAAAAGTTACCTTGTGAGGACTAAAAATAGTATTATATATTTATTATGTCAATGTTAAGGGTTATTAGTGGTAGAATTTCCATGCTGAATCAATAATTATTCACAAAAGTTTACATAGAAATATGTAAAATGTTCAAACATTGAAAGAAAAGTTCCTCATGTCACCATTGTAATCAAAAGATAATTATTTATGAATATAAATTATCTTATAAAACTAAAAATTCTTAGAAACTCTTCAAATATCACTCAGTGGTGGGTAAAATATGCTCGTCAAGATCAATATAATGGTTAAAGAAATTTTATATTTCCCACTACTGTAAATTTAGCATTTTATACATAGAGAGATCTTAGAACTCTGAAAATAAAAATTCAGTGATATCGTGATATAGAAAATATTAGGTCACTAAATCTTGTCTAATTTAAAACTTTTCATATTTGATAAGGAAACAACCAAGGAATAATTATTTCACACAAAAAAATTATCATATGGAATGTAAAGCACCATCAGATGAACATACTTCTTCTATAAAGGTTAAATATCTACAAAAAATCAACCCAACATTCACTAGAAAAAATATATCTTATTTTATTCAAACATATATTGACTCTATCCAAACTAATCAGAAAGAACTAATAGCAATCATGCATCCATAAAATGTGTGACTTTTTATGAATCATCACCCATAAAAAATTATTCATCTAATGGTTGTTCTAGAACATGGGATTAAATTAAACCATGATCCATCAACAATACTTTTATATGGGTTTATCAACAAAGTTATCTATAGTGGGAGAACCTTTCTCCCCACATTTAAAGAACATTGTTGATAGTTTTTATAGGGTAGTAACCAATCTACGTTTTACAAAACCATCGAGCGACTTGTCAATTTCAATAATATCATTGGAAAATGTATTAAACTGTATGCTCTATGGGTTACTCGTCAAACCCTTTTCCACCATGTACAAAAAAAATAAAAGACCCCATCATTCCTTGTTTATGTCACAATAAGTACATTTTAGACCTCAGATCTAGATTCAATAACCCTGAGAATTTTCTCCAATATAATTATTTCCGACCAAGTAACAACAATTGATGAAGATATCTTGGTTGGTTTATCATCTCTCTATTGAAAAAGATATTGGTGAGAACATAAAAAAACATCATTATCCTCTACTAATAGATCAATATTAAAAAACTACCTATCGGGTGACCCAATCCACTATTGTCTAATGAAGACAACCCTGAAAGTAAAATCCATTATCTATATAGGAAAAGTGGGACTCATTCTCCCCACAATCAAGAAAATCATTTAGGCATACCACCTGAGAAATTAAATCATGCTAACCACGAAATTAACATTACCACCTTGTTTATCTCACATAAAGGAATATCATAGTATCATCACCATCAATAAATTGCGAGATTAATATCTTTCTCTACCTCAATACCAAAATAAAATATTTTGTAGCCAGATTCTCTTGTACCTATTAAAATATTAGTACACAAAGTCCCTATAATAAGGTAATAATCCACATTTACACCATTGAACCACTTAAATCTTATCATCACCCCAAATTCAACTTATATAATTCTAATTTTACTACTTGAATCGAGATATCACACAAAGAGAGTCTTCTTTTTTTAGAACTCTTATGGTAAGTCTATGGAACCATAACATATGCCTAATATGCTATTCCATGAATTGACACTAATAAATATATATCTCATTATCTCACACAACCATACCTCGATTCCATTAGCATAATTTAAAATAATGAACAAGATGAATCGTTAATAAGATTAGTCTTATAAAAAACTCATCTGTAGGAAATTGGACCTAGTATAGGGAGGTATATGATATCAATGTTATCTACCATATGGAGATCCAATCATTATACATGAATAAATGAATATTCTACACCATTAAACATGTACAAGAAAAACATCTCAAGGTATGTGGGACTCAATGCATAACAAGACTTAGTGATACCACTATTAAGAGGATCCAACATTTATTGGTAATAGTTTAATCCTTATCCAAGGTTTAAAGTCTAACCACGGTAGAGTAGTCCCATAATGAGTTTGGGGAAAATATCATACTATAAAAACTTACAAAATTATATAGGGGGATTCGATAATGAATCAATATCTATTTAATGAGATTCCAAACTGGATGAAAACATAAGTCATAAATTGTAGTCCATCCTCGATTGACTGATGATCAGGCTCTCCTTGCAAAACCAATGAGGGATCTATCATCAAAACACATGTATTACAAATAACCTATAGATATCCTTTTCAAATTTGATGGTATTTCTACACACCATACAATAAAAAATATAAACTGAAGACAAACAGGATATAATCTACTTCAAACCACGGGGTAATGATATCTCCCAATCGAGTATTAGAAAGAAAAACCTCAACACTCACTGATTAATGTATATAGTTATATCTAAAATAATATTTTCTCAATGAACCAGCCTATAGAAAACACATGGACATTAGCAGGTAACATCATCAATTAAATAGTATAGATTCATAAGGACTGGATTATATTTGGATGATATGAAATTACAAGAACATGAATAATCCCAGATTAATACTACATGATGCATGTACCAACTTAATTGTAAAATGAAATAATGTTTTAGAGTCATTATAAAAATATCATGTTATCAAATTATTGGGGAACAAATATGTTGGGTTCCAAAACTATGATGGAATCCTATGTATAATATCCAAAATCAAGAACCCCTTAACATTAGTTCCCTAAAATGTCAAACCAGTCATTACATGTCCAATAACTCCAATATTCATCCCTAGGAAATAATACATTGACACCAATATAATAGAGCTATACTTACCAAGGAACCACCTAAGCTAGCAATATGCCTCGAATACTAGCCTAATGCCACCTTCAATAGAAAAATGACCAATGACTAGCATTGGGTTGGAATATTTCACAATATAGGAGGCATTAACTGATATCTAACAATAATAGTCACATATCTATAATAAAAAACATAACAAAAACACCAATAAGATATATAAAAAACATCAAATTAACTACAATGACACATTAATGGGGAAACTTTTATTATCTAGAGAGTTAACTAGAAAATAAAATATAATTTAAAAGGGTGAAATACACACCCAACAACAGAAAAAGAAAAAATAGAACAATCAAATGAGATGAAGACATCATCACTGTATGATGAATCCAAACATGAATGTTGTCTCCTATCATCTTCTCTTAGTACTATGAAACTATGTCATCACTAAATCTCCTAAAAATCTCTATATACATAAGACCTGAACATGCCATATCGAATCCACACCCAAAAGACTATATATGACACATTCATCATCTGCATTGACAAAACATTTGTGGAACCTTGTCCTATATAAGTGTGTGTATAAACATACTTAGTAGGACACCGTAAAATAAGATTATCTAAATAAGAAACATGTATTAACTACAAACATCTATGGTGACCAATTGAAATACTCAATTCAAACTCTTCATACTAATGAATAAATGGTCAAAGATAAAAATAATAATCCCAATATGATCAATTCCTATGCCTTTGAGACATATAGTAGTTATAGTTATCTTAACTCAATTCCATGAAACCAAACACTCATAATAAAATAGATGTGATCAAAACACTAAAGAGTACATGAAATTAGAATTACATAGCCATTTTCATATCAAATATTCATGGAAACCCCTTAGGGTACCATGGAATGACAAGTCATGTAGAATTATATAATGCAAAGGCAATCAATAGTCACACTGATAATCACTAAAGAATGATCATCACAGGAGGGATCATGGTATTCATTGGCCTATGAATATTGTATCATCAGTAAATTTCATCACCATAAAAACCCAGTAACCCACACACTCTACAAATATAATTATTGAGGTTCCCTGCACAATGAAAACAGGTGAAATAATGACTCTATTAGAGGATCTCTATCATGTGATTTTCCTTTAGATGAGTCAAATACCAACTTCATAGATAGATGATCCTATTCCCATGTATGTGGGAGTGGTACTAACTATACCTGATATTACATATAGAAGATCACAGTTATATACCTATATGAGTAAAATATAGACTCTTGTAGAGGATAACCATCTTAAGAGGGTAATACCGACCTTATCTGAGAATAATGAGAGAAACTCATGTCTTTGTACTCAAGTTAACCAGGGATTGGTTCCCATCTATAAAAATACTTCACACCCTATGACCTAATACCCTCATTTCTTATTTATACAACCATGTACTCCATAAAGAGGTTTACTTATAATGTACTACATGCATATCCAAATCCAAATTCATTAATTCTCAATGGAAACACTTGGAGACTATCATCATTCATATATGGATAAAACAAAAATCTACCTATATCTATATGAAAAAGGCATGAATAGATGAAAATATTCTTATATTATGATATATGTGGAAAAAATACTATGTTTAGGAAATTTACATATCCAAAATTGACCTCTTATAAAATATTTTTATTTCATTATATGAAACATGAAAAATCCCACTTGAAGGGACATGAGGCTACCAATAGATGTTGGATTTAAATTAAGAATACAGGATAAGAATCATAATCCCCATTTTTTAGGTTGTTATTTTAACAAACATACATAAATAACATTTATAATTGGTACCTGAACTGATAAAAAACATACTAGAATGGAATTCTCAACCCCCATAGGCTGGAGACTAAGACTCGAGTATCAAAAAGAAACCTAACGGAACAATTTTTCATTAAATTAAATGAAAACAACATAGAATAAACACGAACCAGAAAAAATAATGTAATATATAGAAAATTTTCAAAACAGATAAGAAAAAATTGATGTGATACAACTGAAAATGGTAGAAACCAAAGTTCAAGTGAATAGTAAAACTTAAAATGGCAACAAAAAAATAGATACTTCACTAGATTAATGTGAGGATGAGAGAAACCTCACACAATATCACCACCATCTACCCAAAAACCATATAACAAAAAACCTTTCCACCTAACTGCATCAACTTTCCTTTACATTTATTGGAAGATATAACTAGGTATACATACCACCGAAGGGGTACACAAGTTGTGAGATAAAAGGCTTAATATGGTCCCACCTTGACATTATATATCATGTTACTGAACAATAATCAAATAATGAAAAAATTTAAAGAATAATTGACATTAAAACAATTTAATAGTTTTTATATCAAAAGAATAGAAAAATAGTTTAATTTACACTTTTCTATATTTCCAAATAAATTTGGTAAATTACATTCAAATAATAGAATAACCATATATCAAAGAATATATATCATGGAAAAAATCACACATCACATATCATATCAAATCCTTGTATGTACTACAAAATATTACAATCCAATATAGTAAGTATATGTAATATCATGATAGGGATCACACTCAGTCATGATAGCTAGGAAACTCACACCTAACATAGATAATAATATATAGATAATGATACTAGATATATTCATTGAGTATAAAGAGTATTAGGATACCCCACCAAGTGAACCATCTAATAGGTCTAACAAGTCCCTTGATAAATAGTCTTTGGGGGAAAGGAAATCGCCAAAATCAAACCCCCTGATAGTGTATGGAACTTATTAATAAAACTTCCACCTAAGTACCCAAGGCTTCCAATGTTATTTATTTTCTAAATCAATTCATCAAAACATATCATCATTTTAAGATTTGAAATCCATTTAAAAAAACTATTTCATAAGGATTTGAAAAACACTTTTAAATTTACCAAAACTAGGGAAAACACATCTTTATAAAAACCTAGTTCAACACACATAAGGAATATCATTCATAAAATTCTATTTAATTTTATATAACAATTTTCGAAAATAAGAGTAATGAAATTAATAAACATAGGCTAGAGATGGAACCACCTACCTAAAAAATAATGGTTACACATGCCCCAAAAAGAATCCACTAAAAATAAGAAAACAATAATGAAATAATATGCCTTATAATCATTATAAAAATAATTTTAATGTATTAAATAGAAACCTAGTGTTGATGGAGAAGAGGAAAAAACATGTTACTCAAGAACATGCATCTGCCTTTACACAATCAACAATAATTGGCCCCAAGAACATGATATCACAATGGGACTTTGAGGAAACAAGTGAAAAAATCACCACATATCAACAAAAAAAATAGTGAAAAAATAAGACTACCATAATCAAAGTAAATAAAAAACAATAAAAGATTACTCACATGGAGAGATGCATTCCAACCTCAACAGTTATCAATCTATGAATGAATCAATTCGGTTTGAATTATGACTCACAACATAATCATATAATAGATCTAGGTTGAAAGTAAATAAGTACATGGATGAATGAAAGGAAATTAAGCTGATGAAAAACCTTAAAATATGACCTCTCAAAAGATATAGTGTGTAACCTCTTGACACATCTTTTAATCCATAGGGCTCAAGAATTCCAAAAACCAATCTCTTTTTTATTAAGAATTGACAATTTAACATTACATGGTCTGTAACTCTTTAGGGTGTGTATTCTTTCACACTATATACTGATCACAGAAAATGATCCTCAGAACCTTTACACAATGTTTAATCCCATCACACAATGTTTAAATATCCTATAGATAGAGAAAATTATAGATTTCTTCATCAAAAACCCATAACACCATGAGAGTCCTAGAAAATCTGAGAGAAACCCACAATCTCATTAACACATTTATACCTAGAATCCATTAATTCTAACATACATCCATCCCCAAACATCAGGAAATTTTTCTCAGATAATTATATCCATCCCGATGTGTACCAAGACACACTCAATTATAGAGGAAAACATGGAAAGTGAAGGAAAATACATGAATGAATGTAACATAGTGTTATAAACACCCCACTATAAGAATTTATATCCTAGGGAAGTCACTTGGATGAATGATATATATTAAAGATGTGAGACCAATTTTACCTCATAAATGAATCATTCTCACAAGTCTCATGATAATCCCATCTGCGACTTCATAAAACTCAAACTAATAGAATTTTCATCCCATGCAAGTCATTTAAATGAGAGTTAATGATCTCAACTAGATTCTAAAATACAAAAAACAATATGGATCTAACTCAATCTCTTATGAAATAAGAATGTGAGAGGTATCTGGATGTTATTTACTATGCTATGATATATGGAAAAGATCATGAATTTATTCCAACTGAGCCATAAATTAAAATTGATAAGCAACCTGCCCAAGATGATCAATAACCTCAAAAGTCCAACATATATTCAAGATAACATTACCTCTTTTCCAAATAGACGGTGACCCAACTTGGGAGAAAATTTCAAGAAAATTTTGTCACCTATGAAAAAATTAGAAGGATGATTCCAGTCATCCCTATAGGACTTCTGTATACATTGATCATTAGCCAAATGCTGATGTTTACCCTTAATCCTCGTAAAGATTTCATAAACCAAAATATATCCCACCAAAGAAGATTTTCCCAACTTTTCCTAAGTAAAAGGTGATCTACACGGACAAAAATAAAAAATTATCGAAAATATCCATTATAATCGATGAATTATAACTTTTTTGATTATAAAACTCAACCTATAATAGATGGATATCCCATGAACCACTAATATCCATGAAATAGGCATGGAGAATAACCTAAATAATTAGAATTACATGATCTATCTGGCCATCTATTTGTGCTTGATAAGATATTCTCAATCTAAATAAAGTCCCTATCACCTCTTGGATACTTCTCTAGACCCTCAAAGTAAATCTAGGATCCATGTTTGATACATTTTTAGAAGAAACCCCATGTAACCTCACAGCTTCTTGCATATACAACATACCAATATCTTCAACTTTTGCAATGTATTTGTCCATAATAAAAGTTTTTGACTTTTTAAACTGATCAATCAAAAAACATATAGAATTCCACCCAAAGGAAAACCATGGTAATCTAAAAAAATCCATGGATACCCCATACCATTTCCAATCTATCACTGAATTAGGCTGGAAAGAACAAAAAGGTTTCACATTCATTTCTTTAATACATTGATAGGTATAATAATATGACTCATATTCAACAATTTCATGCTTCATATCCAACCACAAGAATCACTTCCTCATGTGATAATACATTTCATAGTTCTTGGGTGATTGAACAATGAAAAATAATGAAAATAAAACACAACTGAACTACTCACTGGTGTTGGGAGGATAAACTGATTCCAAAAACTAAGAATACCATATAAAGAGATAGAACAACCATAAATCACCACCCAACCATATAAGGATTCTCAAATTCCTCTGAAAAAATAACATCATGGGATTAAATTTTTAGAATAGACTGAAGCAGAGATTATAGGAAATGAACAATATTTGGAACCATACCTAAAATTTTCTTTTGAGCATCTAGGTACAACTGAATGAAATTAATTGGAGGTTCCACTCATCCTTTAAATCCACAACCAGTTGTGATTGATCTTTATTACTATGAAAATATGACAAAACATTCCACTTCTATAGGGTATAGGTTATATGGAAGACAAATGTTTGAAGGTATTCCATCCAGCTCCTCTGTTTTTGATTCATTTTTGGTTGAGGAATGATATATCTTAAACTCTTTTGTTCATAAAATACTGTGAACCTTACCCAAAAAGATAATGGTTTGAACACTTAATCCCTTGAATAACTACTGAAATATTCAAATTATTAGTGGGGTAAATATTATCATGTGTTTTAAGTTGATGAGTGGTGTAAGCTACCACATGATCATATTTCATAAGAACATAACCCAAACCATTTTTAGAAGCATCATATAAAACTACCTACCATTTACTAGGATCTGGTAAGATCTATATTGATGTTTGACACTTATCATCCCATTTAAATTTAACCTATTTACATTATTATTAGTCAAAGGTGATGCCAAATTTGATAAATCCTTGAAAACCCATCAGTAATATATAGTAAGACCAAGGAAAATCTAAATTTTAAAGACATTCCATAGTTTTTACCATGAAAAAACATTTAGCATATTAGGATCAACTGATAAAAAATGACCAAATATCATATGACATAATAATTCCACTTATTGAATAATGATATTTCATTTATAATGATTTATATGAAAATAGTGTCTCTTTGGGATTTCCAAAACAAAAATTAGAGGGTTCCCATGATCACTCCCAGATCTTGAATATACTAAAATATCATCCATGAAAGCGACCATAAAAATTTCAAGATAATTATTGAATATATTATTCATAAAATCCATAAAAATTATAAGAGTATTAGTCAGAAAAAATAGAATCAGAAAATATTTTTATTGGCTATACCTACTCCCGAAAGATGTATTCAGTATATCACACTGCCGAACATTTATTAGATGATAATTTGGCTGAAGATAAATATTTTAAAACCAATTTCCCCCTTTAACTGATTGAATAGATCATCCACATGACAAAAAGTATATATGTTATTATCTATTTACCTCTTCAACTTCAGAAAGTCTATGGAAAATAGGAGCGAACCATTTTCCTTCATGGAAATGAGAAGAGTGGCTTTTCATAAAAAAAAACTATGGTGAATTGTTTTTTTTCTGATAGATCATCGAACTAAATATTTTTCTCTTTCAGCTATTCATATTCTATATGATAGAATGAATCAATATCACCAGAGTACTTGTAATGATGGTCATTTGTAAACTCTATATCCTAATTAAGTGTAAGAATATAAAATTCATATTTGAAAACATCAAGAATATCCTGAACAATAGAGGGAAGATAAGAAATAGAAGATTCCGACCCAAGATCAATTGATATATTAGAGAAAAAACTCCTTATCTCTTAGAGGGAAGGTCCTATATAACCAAAAATTAGATCTCACACTCCCTGAAACACCTATGAACTCCAACCAAGAACAATAAGAGAGACACACTAATGTTAACAATCAATGTATGCATTATGAGAAACATGACTATCTATCCTAAAGATGGAATGAAGAATATCTAGACCAAGAATAAGAAAATATCATTCTAATTCCACTTCATCTATCGATAACCCATAATATGGACACTTAAACACCTACTTTTTTATCCTCCTAAGAGGTGTCACTAACTCTATAATAAAGGGAATGAGTATTGTTGGATGGTTAAGAATATCAATAAAATAGATAGATATTTTTGGGTGGGAAGCACCAATATCAAATAAAGAAATTTCTATAGAGGATGCAATAAATAGGGAGCCTCTCACTATTACTAGACCTATAGATACCGTAGGAAACATATCTACTAAATAAAGGTGATTCACTCATGAGGTATGTGGAAAAAGCCTTGTAGTTATTTAATAATTTGACTACACTAAAGTATCCTTTGGAGATGATAATCCCTAACCATATCGAGGTATTGAAAAATCTTGAAGAAATCATTATATATGACCATAATAGCCACAACTATTACACATATTAGCAGGTGTAAGATATAAAAAATTTTGCACCTAACATTTTTAAACTGATAGCATGTCTGAAGCAAACATTTTGTGGAAGAAAATGGGAAGAATATCCAACCTTTCCTACCATATTTATCTCTCCCATCATAGAATTATCCAATATTTCCACATAGGTGAAAAGCTTCAACATAAATACCTACAATTTGATATCCAATCGCTAACGCCTACAAGAACTTCTAAGATTTCATTCGTTTATTATTTTCAATATCCGGTCGAAAAAGAACTAGATCAAAAATATTGTTAGTGTATCCCAACAAAGAATACTATTATTTTTGTAAATAGAGTAACTCTAGATAATTTTCCATCATCACCAATTCTGGAAAAAACTATTAGAAGAACATATTCTTAAATCCCTTCAATTACAATACCTTGTTCCAATATTCCTATAGCATGGAATTCTACAATTTATTTATATGAACCTCAAGCAAAAACATTTTTTACTAATCCTTGATAATCTCATATGTATATAGGATGTTGAATATTTTCTCAATTATTCCTAGATATTCTTTCACCTCTTGAGGTTCATTAATACCTTTAAAAGACAATGAATTATCATGTAAGAACAGCCATGATCGAACTCTTTCTCCTACATATCTCAGATGTAACCCAAAAATTATTTTATGATGTTGTGGTACATGAAGGTCCACGAAATGAACTACCTATATGATATCCTCGATAATGTTCTGATTGAGGGTAGGATTTCCAAGAGGAGAATTTACTACTCCCACATAAAGAACAAAAAATAAGTTTCATATAGGAATTCCATAGCACCCAAAAAAAAGAATAAAAATATAATATTATTAGTTAAAACCAGAACACCCATAATAGAAAATAGAAATTAAAATGAAGAACTCAAAATGAGAGACACACATCCAAACATGCCATGGTAACGTGAACCCGATCATTACAAGAGTTGGTCATATAAATCCTAAAACATAACTCTTATGTATTGTAATACTATATCTAGTTTATAAAACCTCACTATATTAGGATAAACACCAAAGCATAAGGGTATCATAAATAATTGTAATGAACTGACACCGACACCCTCTCAAACTGGTACCTGACCAAATACACCATATACACGGTGAGAATTCATGGACACCATAGGCTGATGACTAACACTCATAAATCCAAAAACTACCCTAGGGAATAATTTCTCCCAACCTGATGTGAAAAAATGGAATATAAATTTAATATATGGAAATAGTAGAAGATATAAATATTTTCCATAAAAAATAAAGTACAAACAACTTGATACAACTGAAAATGGTAGAAATGATACTCTATGTAAAAAGTCTAACTACATAGGATTAAAAAGAAAAACATATAATTCAACATATCTATGTGATAATTATGTAAAAATCCCACTATATCCTGACCACCTAACTAAACCCATTCGACATAAAACATTTCTGCCTCACTATGGTTCTTTTCCATTCACAACATCAAAATACATAACCAGGTCTACTCACCACCGAAGGGGTATGTAAGGTGTGTTATGACAAGATAGGTAGGGTCCTACCTAGGTGTTCCATATCAAGTATCTGAATAAAAATGTAAGAACTTGGATCTTTGATTCAGTTATGTCCTTCCTTTTTCTATAGTTTTTGAGAAAAATAATGTTTCTGGAAATTTTTGAAGTACACGTTGTGTACTTCCTAAGTACACCCTGTGTACTCTTTTCCCGCTCAAAGCTGTGTACTAGCTATGTCCGGGACACACACATGGTGCGTAGGGGTGACGTGGAGGCTGAATTTGGCGGAGTACGGAAAGTCCTAGTACATGCCATGTACTCTGAAAGTACATGTCGTGTACTTTATTTTATCATTAATCAGACCGGGGGCATGCCTGATCACCATAAACGTCTTCTTCTAGGTCTGGTTCGACCGAGAGATGTCGTATGACCGCGAAACATCTTTTGATTCCTGATCCTCCATCTGTAGGCTGATTCGACCGTCATTGATTGCGTTGGAACCGCAGCAATGAGTTCTCCCTTCTTCTTGAGTTTCATTCCTTGATTCTTCCTCTTTCTCATGTTATCGTGGTTTGAGTGTTTTGGACGTTTTCTCAGATCTACAATGTTCAAGGGAGAATCAGTCATCATGGTTCCAGTATATCGATCTCCTTGGATTGAGGTAGGTGTTTTATGCCTTACCGTTCAAAGTCTTTGAGTTTTATGTGAAAATTCCACCAATACCCGTGAACGAGGTATTGCGTGTTTACGATTATTCCCTTGTTGTTTTCCTACCTTGATTACATGCTTGTGTAGATGTAATTTAATCTTGTAAGAGGATATTTTGTGGTGTTTGGATGTTTTTCCCATTCTTTTCTCTGTGTGTGACCTTTGGGTCTTGTTATCCGTTGGCTATTATGACTGTTGTCATTCCTTGTGTCTATAGGATGGAGTGTTTTGTATAACATGCTTGTTGTCCTATAGAATTATAGCCAAGTAGCTCTATAGGTGTACTTCGGCCTTCTAGAATTATCATGCACTGACTGGCATGGGGCTGTGAGAACCAGGTGATATAGACTATAAGGGATTGACTGAGTGTGCTTCCCATAGTGTCATTAACAATATAGACTACATGAGGTTAGACCGAGTGAGCTTCCTCAGTTAGTCTTAGACATTATAGGCCACATGGGATAGACCGGGCGAGCTTCCCAGAGTGCCTTCATATTTTATAAACTACAGGAGGGTAGACAGAGTGAGCTTCCCCATAGAGTCTTACCTTGTTTTATTTATCTTTGGGAACCTTTCCATGCTAGAGGAGGAATTGACCAAGTGAGCTTCCTCAGAGAGTCTATGGTATACCTGAGGCTATAGGAGGAATTAACCAAGATAGCTTCCTTAGAGATTCTCTAGACCTTGGGGCTATGAGGGTTAGACCGCGTGATATTCCTCAGAGAGTCCCTGACTACCATAGAATATAATGGGAATTGACTGAGTGATTTTCCCAAGAGAGTCTCATAAATATTTATGACCAAGCCAGAGGGGCTTGGCTGAGTGCACTGCCTATAGGGTTGTGGTACTTCTTGGTTAGGACCAGAGGGGATGGCTGCGGGTATCTCCTAGAGGGTTTCCTATTGGTGTTAGCTGATTTTCTCACTACTGTAGTTGGTTGTGGATTGATTGCTGTTGTGTATCATCCTGCTTCACTACATACTGTTTACTGCCTACTGCTTACTGTTGCTATTTAGTTCTTATTGTACTTTTACATTCCATTTACTCACTGACTATTAGGTACAGATCTTCAGGTGGTTTCCTACTGGTATTTTATCTCACACCCTATTTGGGACAGGCTTTTGGGCCCAAGCATACTATGATGTTGCAAGTATTGACAAGGGCAAGCGCCCTTCGACTTTCGTTACTTGATTTCATAGAGCACGAGATCATAGGACCAAGATTTGGCTTGCGATGATGAGGAGCTGTTTGCTTTTATTTTGTACGTGTTTTGGTACTATGGTGTTTTCATCATTTTGACTTATTTGGATGCTTTCCTAGAGTTGTATATTGCATCATTCCATATATACATATGTGCTCCAGTTTGTTGATTTAGTCTCCTGCTATTTATTATTGTTGGTTATTCATTGCTTCCACTATTTCATGTTTATCTATTTCTGCTATGTACTCTGCTAATGATGGCATAGTTTCCACACTATTGAACCCATGTCCCTCGATGCTAGTCGGTAGCCTCCGGCATTTGAGGAAATGCGCTTGAGGCCATATGACCAACCGAGTACGGGGTTCCTTTGGGTGGCTTCCGGAATAGGGATGTTACAAGGTGGTTTTAGAGGGATTCTTTTCTCTTGATTTACTATTTGGATACATTATCCAGGGACATGACGGATTCGGTACTTGGTAATAATCTATGCCCGGGAGTAGCTAACCCTTGTATAGGGAAAAGACATACTACCTCATTTTTTTTCTTCAGTTTTTAGGATTTGAGATTTTACGGTTGATATGATTTCACCTAGAGTGATTCACATGCTTCGTGCTGTTATTGTTTTGATATTACGGTTCTATTTCTATCACAACCTGATGAGATGAGGGTATGCCATCTCATGCATCATATAGGAACTTATTAGAAATCACATTCCATGAATTCTTGCCAAGCCATATAGTGTGCATTAGCGATTGCATGTTGTTGTTATAGACTCTGTGTAGATTATGTATACTGTTGTGATAGAGGCTTGATAGAATCCCTGTTGTTGTAATATGGAAATTGATTGTGTTTTAATTTGCCTAAATGAATGCCAAATTTTTATTCTTGAGGTTTTATGGGCCCTCTTGAATCGGAATTTGGTGGATCATGATCCTATTTTCTCTTGTACATGACTGTAGGAGATTCCAAGATTTGATTCCCATGGAGTATGGGCCCTCACAGATCGGAATTTGGAACCTCTTTGCCTTATTTTCAGTATCTCTGGGCTTCTGTGCAGTTTCTTAGCTACTGCCTAGAAAAACCCAGAATACATGGCGTGTACTTTGTAGATACACGCTGTGTAGTTTTCAGGCCGTGTCACTGACCGTGTGAGAAGAAACACGGTGTCGTGAAAATAACTTTAGGAACATGCAGTGTACGGTTGGTGCATGCCGTGTAGATTAGAGCCGTGTACCAGGCCATGTCACTAACTACACGGGATGGGGAAGCTCGAGTAGAAAACGCCGCGTTGATAAAGAAAAAGCTGTGTAGTTTTGTTCCAGGTACCCGGCCGTTTCACGAACAACACAGGTCGGTGTTACCTTCTATTATACACGCCATGTTTTTTCGGAACATGCCGTGTAAGGGCAGCCATGTAGACGATCGTGCACCTAACAAAATAGGCCACGAGTCCATGTCTACTACACACCATGTCCCTAGGGAACACATTCTGTATTATGGGGTTAGTTTGGACCATGTGGGTTAGCCATGTAAGGTTACTCGGGTAGAGGATTAGAGTTCAAGTACACGCTGTGTGTGGGAACAACACGCCATGTAGTTTGGGGTCTACACGACCAGTAGTGGAAGGAGTACACGCCCATGTTAATGGATTTAACGGACACATCGTGTAGTTTTTATACACGCTGTGTAGTCATGTTTTGTAAAATTTGATAGTTTCTTTCCCCTATTCCCGTTTTGTACTCATGTGTTTTCTTTCTTTGTTAATCCTGATGTAAGGTGTGCTTTCGATCTTTCAGAGCTATGCCTCTGAGACATCCTACAGTCATACGTCAGTTGCCGGACGGTGAACATACACCGAATATAGCCGATCAGGGACCTCATGTTGTTCTTCTTGCTTTTCCAGCCTTGGCACCAGAATTTATACCCATCGTAGGCACCGATGCGCAGTTCAGGGAGGATTTCTTAAGGATAAAGAAGACATTTCAGGGAGTGCCACCTCCTGCCCCATCGATGGATGAGTGGACGAGGGTTTTCTAGCATGAGCATCCTCCTACTTTTTCAAGGGATGGAGAACCCCAGGCTGCAGAGTCGTGGTTCAAGGCCACCCTGACTATCTTTGAGCATCTTGAGATACCCCCAGATAATAGGTTAAAGCTGGCCACCTATATGCTCTTGGACATCGCCAAGAGGTTGGGGGAGGTGATCTCGCACTCAGGACGCCTGCAGAGTATGTCATAGGATGAGTTTCAATGAACCTTCAATGACTACTTCTATCCTGAGACCCCGAGGGCCGATCAAGCCCAGAATTTTATGAGTCTGCAGTAGGGTACTCTTTCTGTCATGGAGTACTCATCTCACTTCACTGATCTATAGCATTTCACATCGATCCTAGAAGGTGATGAGTTGTTCCTTGCTAGGATGATCGAGGATGGTCTCATGCAGGAGATCTTTTCCCAGGTGAATATCTGCTAGTTGAATTTTATACCCTCCATAGTCAACCAAGCGCTGATTACTGAGCACAATCTGAGGGATTCTAGAGCAGTGAGCCAGGGCGGTTTGATACCCAGAGATGGTGTTCCTCCTACGGAGAGTAGGAAGCATCGCAGAAAGTCTTCTTGAGGAGATCGGGGTTCGTAGGATGCGTCTTCTGGCAGCCAGGTTGTATCGTACTAGTGCGGTAAGAGTGGGAATACTAGGCCTCAGTGCTAGAGGGATCTGATGGAGTGCTGGTCTTGCGGAAAGATGGGCTATCGTCAGCGCTTTTTTGAGATCTTCCCACCTTCAGCTGGTGGTAGGGGTTCCTCTATGACCCCGCGTTTTGGAGATGCTTCACCAGTTTCCCAATAGTCTGGGAACTAGAGTTCTTCCAGTCGTTCGGGCCGAGGTGGAGGTCTCATCCATGGTGGGCAGTCACTAGGTCATCAGCGACAAAAGAGTGGATCAGCTCAGAGCAGTCAGACAGGGGTGCATGGCCGCAGTGCAGGCTAGTCTTTCTCAATATCGCATAACTATCAGGAGTAGGATCCCATCCCTTCTACAGTTCAAGGTACGATCTTAGTAGCCTCAGTTTTATCTTCAGCTCTTTTCGATACTGGTTCTTCACATAGCTTTATCTCTGCTGCTATTGTAAAGAGCCTTGGGCTCTGTATCTTTTTGTATGCCGACATGTTGACTCTTGAAACGCTGTTGGGAATGAGGACATCTAGCGTACCTCAGTGCAGAGAGTGCCCTCTTGAGGTTACAGGGTGTCATTTTTTATGGGACATCTATGTCCTAGAGATGAAGGGCTATGACATCATTCTCAGTATGGACTAGTTGGTTCCCTTCTAGGTAGTCGTCGATTGCTATCACCACTGGGTGAGCTTCGTATCACCAGAGGGCGGATCTTTTCTTCATAGAGGTGAGTGGGATGTTCAGGTGGGTAGAGATGGACTGGAGGATCATGGGCTAGGTGAAGTTACAACCCAGATTTCCAGTCTTTATTTGGATGACCAGGGGACTCCACAATTATTCATTCTCCTAGTGGTGGATTGTTTAAGGTATTTTTTTCCAAAGGACTTTTCAGGATTGCCTCTAGAGCATGCGGTAGAGTTATCGATTGAGCTCATGCCAGGAGCGGCACTAGTTTCCATTCCTCCTTAAAGGATGGCTACACCTGAGTTGTAGGAGCACAAAAAGTAGCTGGAGGAGTTGCTGGCAAAGGGTTTCTTCCGACCCAGTACTTATCCTTGGGGTTCACCTGTCCTATTTGCGAAGAAGGCATATGTTACCATTTGTCTTTGTATTGATTATCGGGAGCTGAACTAGTTGACGTTCAAGAACCAATATCCCTTGTTGAGGATTGATGACCTCTTTGATCAGCTTTGAGGAGCCCGAGTGTTCTCGAAGATCGACTTGATGTATGGTTTTCATTAGTTGTGCGTTAGACCTCAGATATACCTCTTACAGCTTTCAGGAGAAGGTATGGTCTATATGAGTATACAATCATGTCGTTCGGTCTCACGAATGCACCTGAATTTTTCATGGAACTGATGAACCAAGTGTTCAATCCTTACATGGACACCTTCGTCGTGGTCTTCATGGATGATATCTTGGTGTACTCTCACACTCGATACGACCATGCTACCCATCTTGAGATCGTTTTGAGTATACTGAGAGAGAATAAACTATATGATAAGTTCTCGAAGTGCCACTTTTGGATGGACCAGATTCACTTCATGGGGAATTTTATCTCAAATACAGGATTTTTAGTGGACCCAGAGAAAGTGAGAGCTGTAGTTTCCTAGTAGTAGCCAAAGAACGTCTTTGAGGTACGAAGTTTTCTAGGGCTAGCTGGATACTACAAACACTTCTTTCAGGACTTATCGCGGATAGAAGCACCATTGATTGTTCTGACCAAGAAGGGAGCGATGTTTTTATGGTTAGATTCTTGTGAGGAGGACTTTCAGGAGATGAAGGGGAGGTTGACGTCAGCACCGATACTAGTCTTGCAAGTGCCAGGCAAGAGCTACACTATTTATTGTGATGCTTCAGGTATCAGGCTAGGAGCTGTGCTTATGCAGGGAGATGGAGTTGTTGCCTACGGGTATCAGCAGTTGAGGACACAAGAGAGGAATTACCCTACACACGATCTGGAGTTGGAAACTATTGTTCAGGCCTTATGATGTTGGAGACACTACCTTCTGGGAGATCACTTTGTGGTTTTCACAGACTACAAGAGTCTCAAGTATATCTTATCTCATTGGGATCTGAATCTGAGACAGCATAGGTGGGTCGAGTATCTTCATTATTTCAACTTCGAGCTCGCCTATACGTAGGGAAAGGGAAATGCTGTGGCAGACGTATTGAGTAGAAGAACCCAGATTTAGGCAGTTTAGGAGGCCAGCAGTGAGTGACAACTTATGGCTCTGTTCTTTGTGATGCACTTGGAAGTGCACGGCAGACAGGGACAAAGTTTTCTATCTTCTATACCTGTTAACTCTTCACTACATGATCAGGTATGGATGATGCAACTATCAGACTCAAATGTCTTAGTCCTGCGGGAGGGTGTGTCAGGAGATGGCCCTCTTTATTGATGGACTGTGGGTGAGGATGAGATCTTGTGTTTCTAGGGACACGTATGGGTGCCAGTAGACATACGCGAGAAGCTGATGCATGATTTTCATTCCTCAGTTTAGGCAGTTCATCCTGGCATCACCAAGGTGTATCGTGACTTACACCACTAGTACTGGTGGCCAGGTATGAAGAGAGATGTTTCTGGTTTTGTCATGAGATCTTCTACTTTTCAACAGGTGAAAGTAGAGCATCAGCGACTAATGGGGCTTTTGAAGTAGTTACCAATTCTCGAGTGGAAGTTGAATGACGTCGTGATGGACTTTGTGACTGGGTTATTGAGGTCACCTTGTGGAAGTGATGCTGTTTGGGTTTTCATCGACAGGATTACGAAGGTTGTACACTTTTTCCGATCTAGGAGACCTTTAGTGCTGATGATTTGGGATGACAATACATCTGAGAGATTGTACATCTACATGGAATTCCACACTCCATTGTTTCATACATGGATGTGCTTTTTACTTCTCAGTTCTGGTAGGTACTTTAGAAGGCTTTGGGTACACAGGTACTTTTGAGTATAGCATACCATCCCCAAACAGATGGCCAGTCCGAGCGCACGATCCAAGTGCTTGAGGATATGCTCCGAGCTTGCATTCTATACTTCGGTGGTTCTTGGGAGAAGCATATTTCTCTTCTGGAGTTCTCCTACAACAATAGTTTTTAGGTGACCATTCAGATGGCACCTTATGAGGCTTTGTACGGTAGGCTATGCTGATCACCCTTATGCTAGCTGGAGGCAGGAGAGGCAGCTCTATTGGGACCTCGTCTTATTCAGGAGACCTCAGAGGAGATAGAGATGATTCAGAAAATGATGGATACAACACAGTCTCGGGAGAATTCTTATGTTGATCAGCAGAGAAGACCTCTGGAGTACGAGGTCAGAGATCAGTTTTTCCTGCGTGTCGCACCAATGTTGGGACACAAGAGGATTCTGAGATAGGGTAATTTTTCATTGAGGTACGTCGGGCCGTTTTAGATTTTTGAGAGAGTTCGGCCGGTTGCCTATTGGTTGCAGTTACCTCAGAGGTATCAGGCCATGCATGACCCTTTCCATGTCTCTCAGATCCGATGTTACTTTTCAGACCCGTCACATGTCTTTAGGACCAAGGAGGTTGAGCTTGATGTAGATGCATCATTTGAGGAGCATCCCATACGGATTTTCGATCGTATTACAAAGGTTCTCTGTGGGCAGTCTGTTCCTTTAGTACATGTTCTCTGGAAGCATGGGTGAGTATAGGACGAGACCTGGGAGAGGGAGGCCGATGTACGATTGCAGTGGTCAGAGCTATTCTGGGTTTTTTCTTCTAAGCCTTGTTAAGGAAATTCGGGGAAGAATTTCTTTAATGGGGGAAGTTTGAAAGAACCCGGATCTTCGATTCAGGTATGTGATTACTTTTTTCTGGAGTTTTTGAGAAAAATAAAGATTCTGGAAATTTTTGAATTACACGCCGTGTACTTTCTGACTACACACCGTTTACTCTTTTCCCGCTCAATGTCGTGTGCTAGCCGTGTCCAGGCCACACACATGGTGTGAAGGGGTGACATAGAGGCAGATTTTGTTGGAGTACAGAAAGAACTAGTACACGTCGTGTACTCTAAAAGTACACGCCATGTACTTTTTTTAATTAATCGGACCGGGGTCACGCCCGATCGCCATAAACGTCTTCTTCAAGGTTTGGTTCGACCGAGAGACGCTGTATGGCCACGAAACTTCTCCTAATTTCTGAGCCTCCATCTATTGGCTGATTTGACCGTCATCGATTGCATTGGTATCACGACCGTGAGTTCTTCCTTCTTCTTGAGCTTCATTCCTTGATTCTTCCTCTTTATCAAGTTACTGTGGTTTGATTGTTTTGGATGTTTTATCAGATCTACGATGTTCAAGGGATAATGAGTCATCATGGTTCAAGTATATCGATCTCCTAGGACCGAGGTAGGTGGTTTTTGCCTTTTTGTTCAATGACTTTGAGTTTTATGCGCAAATTCCACCAATACCCATGAACGGGGTATTGCGTGTTTACCTTTTTTCCCTTATTGTTTTCCTCCCTTTCTTGTATTCTTGTGTTGATGTAATTTAATCCTGTTAAAGGTTATTTTGTTGTTCCTGGATGTTTTTCCCATGCTTTTCTCTATGTACGACCTTTGGGTCTCGTTATCCTTTGGATGTTATGACTGTTTCCATGACTTGTGTCTATAGGATGGAGTGTTCGGTATAACATGCTTGTTGTCCTATAGAATGTTAGCCATGTATCTTTATAGGTGTACTTTTTCCTTATAGAATTATCATGCACTGAATAGAACAGGGCTATGAGAACATAGTGCTATATACTATAAGGGATAGACCGAGTGATCTTCCTAGAGAGTCCTTGACATTACAGACTACAGGAGGTTAGACCAAGTGTGCTTCCTCAGTGTGTCTTTGACATTATAGGCCCCATAGGATAGACCGAGAGAGCTTCCCAGAGTGCCTTAAAATTTTATAGACTATAGGAGGGTAGACCGAGTGAGCTTCCTCAAAGTGTCTTACCTTGTTTGATTTCACTTTGAGAAACTTTCCAGGCTAGAGGAAGAATTGACCGAGTGAGCTTCCTCAGAGAGTCTATGGTATACCTAAGGCTATAGATGGAATTGACAAAGATAGCTTCCTTAGAGAGTCACTAGACCTTGGGGCTAAGAGGGTTAGACCACGTGATCTTCCTCAGAGATTCCCTGACTACCCTAGACTATAAGGGGAATTGACCGTGTGAGGTTCCCCAGAGTGTCTCATAAATTTTTATGACCAAGCCATAGGCGTTAGGCTGAGTGCACTGCCTAGAGGGTTATAGTACTTCTTGGTTAGGACCATAGGGGATGGCTGCAGGTACTTCCTAGAGTGTTTCCTGTTGGTGTTAGCTGATTTGATCAATAATATTGTTGGTTGTGGATTGATTACTATTGTGTATCATCCTACTTCACTACTTACTATTTAATGACTACTTCTTGTTGTTGCTGTTTAATGCTTATTGTACTTTTAAATGTCATATGCTCACTGACTTTTGGCATAGATCTTCAGGTGGTTTCCTACTGGGATTTTATCTCACACCCAATTTGGGCCATGATTTTGGGGCCAAGAAGACTATTTTGTTGCATGTATAGACAAGGGAAAGTTCCCTTCAACTTCTGGTGCTTTATTTCTTAGAGTAGGAGAGCATAGGACCAAGATTTGGCTTGCGATGCTGAGAAGATGTTTACTTTTCATTTGTACTTGTTTTGGTACTGTGGTGTTTTCAGCATTGTGACTTGTTTGGATGCTTTCCTAGAGTTGTATCTTGAATCATTCCATATATTCATATGTCCTCCAGTTTTTTGATTTAGTCTTCTGCTGTTTATTATTTTTGGTTATTCACTGATTCTGTTATTGCATGTTTATCTATTTCTGATGTGTACTCTGCCAATGAGGGAATAGTTTCCCCACTATCACACCCAAGGCCCTCACTGCTAGTTCGCAACCTCTGTCATTTGGGGAAATGCGCTTGAGTCCATGTGACCAACCGTGTATGGGGCGCCTCTGGGTGGCTTCCGGAACTGGGAAGTTACAAAAAATCCATACATGTTAAAACTTAATAAAGAAGTGCATGATACTAGTTTAACAATTTTTATATCAAAAGCATGGAAAAATATTAATTTCCCCTTTTTAAATATTTTCAATTAGTGTTGGTAAATTAGTTTCAAAGAATTTAATAACCATATTTAATATAATATATAGCATGTCAAAAAAAATCATGCATCACATATCATATCAAATCCTATATAGTAAAAAACCATTGCAAGCCAAACTTAGTAGCACAAGTAACATGAGGCCAGGGATCACACAGGTCTGGAGAGCATGGACACACATACTAAACAAAAATAATAATTTATGCATCATGACACTATAAATATTCATAGAGTCTAGAGATCAAACGAATATCCGGACAAGTGAACTTCCCAACTTGTCTAACAAGTCCCTAGAAAAATATTTATAAGAAGAAGATGAATGTTATTTGAGAAAACATCCTGATAGTGGATGTGACATATTTCTATACCATACAAAAAATTAACCAAGTATTCATATGTGATATATTTTCTAAATAAATTCATCAAACTATTTCATCATTTCATGCTTTAAAAAATATTTCATAAAACCATTTAACAATTATTTTAGAAACCCTTTTCAATTTACCAAAACCAAGGGAAACGATTATTTTATTATAACCAAATTCCACACACACATGACAAATTATTAATATCATTTTATTAATTTAATTAAATATACTAATAAAATATAGTCATGTATTTCCCTTACGCATTCTAGATACAAAACCACATACCTCAAAAATGAAGGTCACAAAAGCCCAAAAATAAATACTCTAGCATGAACACAAAAAAAATGGAGGACCTAGAATCAATCAAAATATATTTAGAATTGATTAAATCATAAAAAAGGGTTTGGGGAGATGAATGAATGAAAATTAACTAATAAACACACTCCCATAACACCATAAATAATAAGTATTGGCCCCCAGAATAATACCACCCAACAGATCTATAATGAAACGAAATGAAACATCTCCTTGTATCATCAAATCCAATAGTGTAATGAAAAAGTGCTACGACGATCAAATCAACCAATAAGAAAAAATTATTACTCATATGGAGAGAAATAATCCAACAAAAGTAATGATCAATCTCTAAAAAAATAAATCAGTATTGAATAGAGACTCCCAAAATCACTGGAGAAGGGTTGTAGGTTGAGAGAAAAGAAGGTTGTGGAAGAATGAATAAAAAATCAGCCGATAGAGTAGAATAAAAGCCGGCCCCATGATTAGTACATATCAGGTAATCCTTTCTAAACATAGTGTAATAAATAGGGCTTATGTACCCTGAAAAAACAATTACATTTTTATTATAAACTGATATTTTAACATTAGACAGTGTATAACTCTTACACGACATGTATTATTTCACACAGTGTACTTAGCAGACAAAATAATCATTGAAATCATTACATGTTGTTTTCTCCCATTACACGGTGTGAAAATTTCTTACAGATAGTGAAACTATATATTCTTAAATGAATAATAGAAATATATCAAGCATCCTACAATCATGGGGAGAAACTCACAAGGCTATTACATATTTATACCTGAACTGCCTTAATTTAAACAAATAGATATCCATGAACATTTGATCATTTTTATCATCCAATTTTCTACATATAAAGAAGTAAAAAGATTCACCATATCAAGGAAAACATGAATCAAAGGGAAGGAAAATAGGTGAAAGCAGGTTATATGATGTTATAGTGATACTGCGAACGATTCATTGATCTAGCATCTCAGTATGAAGTTAAGACAAAAACAAGGTTTTGATAATAATAAAAATAATAATATAATATCATTATATATATAAGATGACATTGGGTGGGGATACATGTGGCCACAACACCACCCCTTTATCTTTTCAAAATGGCCACTCCTTCTCTCATTAATGAGGAGCAATATATTATATTATACTATATATCTATTTACATTATATATTAATATTCCTCTTCTTATTTAACACAAAAAACATATTACAGAGTTTCACACTTTCCTCACAACCCAAATAGATGGGTAACAGTAACTCCGAACACATAAATGTTCACCTTTATATTACTAACATAGTATAAAAAGGTTTTATTTACGTTTTTTGTTTTATTTTATTTTTGACAATAATACGAAGTGAATTTTATTTCAAAAACAATTCTTGATACATGTCAGTTCCAAGAATACATTATAGATTAATCCTAAATGTGTTGAGTCATATAACCCATTTTTCTTTGTTTTATGACATGGAAATGATGTCATCACTCAAAATTTCATTAACCATTTATTACTCAAAAGGTGTTGCGGGTAAAAAATAATTTCAGTTAATAAATGGTGAAATACATTTTGGGCAAAAAATCCTTTCACCCCAACCCCGATGAAATACACCACGACTTTCTTCTCACAATTTTCCATCCATCCCTCTACTCTACACTCGATTTAGGACTCATATCTATATTTTTTTCTCTATTTCTCGTGACTGGTTTGGTGGCATCAAAGTGGTTTTTTTTAATTTCATTATATGTTTTTTTCATATTTATTTTAATATTTTTTATTTATTTTTTATTTTATTTGAATTATTTTATTTACTTGGTTATTCATTTAATTATATGTAATTTGTAAATAATAGATAATATTAGTTAACATTATTAAGTAAACTATTAATATTTCATTATGAAATTTTTTTAATTATATTAGAATTTGTCTCAGTAATTGAATAGTTGGTATGAAATTATTATTATTTAGTATCATGTATTATTTTATAATTAATTAGTATACATTAACAATTTCATAATATATAATTAATTAATTAATCATTATAAACATTCAATACGAAAAAACCTATAATTAAATAAATTTTAATTATTAATTAATATTTATTTGATGATGACTACGTATTAGTGAATTAATGATTATATGTTAACTATAATTAACTATTAGTTAAAAAATTATTAATCAATTTTGAACTAAGGAAACATAAAGATTAATTATTGATTTAATGATAATTAAATAATTATTAAGTTATGATTAGAAATAATTACGTAATAATTAACTAATAATTAACTATTAAGTAAAAATTAATTAACTATCAATTAATTGTAAACTAACTAATTGATACATATTTAGTAAAAAATTATTAATTATTGATTAAATAATTCTAAAGTAATGATTAAGTAGTGATTAATTAATGATAAAATAAATACTAACATAATGTTAGTCAATGATTAGATTATGATCAATATAAGATTAAATTATTATCAAATGGTGATTAACTAATGATTAACTAATAATTAATTAATAATTTATTATTAAGTATCTAATAATTAACCGTTAACTAGATTCTAAGTTAATATTAATTAAAAAATTATTACTAAATGGTAAACAAATTATTAATGAGTGATCAACTAATGATTATAGAATGTCTAAATAATGAGTATATAATTCATAAGTATTGATTATTAAGTTTTCAACTATGTATTACCAAATGTTGGACTTAGGATTAATTAGTGGTTATATAATGATTAACCTAGGATTAAAATAGGATTACCTGACTATTAATGGAGGAACAAATAATGGTTAACAAATGATTATGAAATTATTAACTCATAATTAAATAATAATTAAATAATAAGTAGTTAATAATTAACTATTAATTAACAAATAAGTAACTATTAAGTAATGAATGATTAATGAATGGTTAATGATTTATTAATTAATGATTAATGAATGATTACCAAATTATTATCTAATAATTAAAAAATTACTATGTAATGTTTATGTAGTGATTAAATAATGATTATTATAGGATTAATTAAGGATTAGATATATATTGTGTGGTCCTATGAGCAAGGAAATACCAGACTGGATAATACAACTGGATATAGGATCTAGAACATTTTTAACTAGGCATAATGACCCCAAAATGGAACATTTATTATTAACTCAACCATCACCTGGTGCACGAGAAATAGACGTAACAAAACACATAGTGTGGAACTCTCAAGGGATTTCCTTTTGATGATTCACATTATTTATAGTTAATACATTTTATACCTATAGGAATATAAAACTTTTGACTAAAAAAATTAGTGTCATCATTGTGGATATAAGAAATCATTCTAAAATTTCAATAATGTAATTGTTGTGTGTTTATCTAAGAAATTAAATACCTATATTGAAACTAAAAATAGATGCATGCTCTAGAATAGTTGTACTTTGGAGTAATAACTCTAAAAATGGGACATTGGGTATTAACTAAATTGTCATCTAGTGAACTATAAATAGGAATAACAATACAATTGACATGAACCTATCAAGGGATCTACATTAAATGTTTCACATTTTCTTTAATTAATATCTTTAGACATCTTTAATAATATTAAAATTTAGAATACAAAACATTAGTGACATAATTGGGGGAAACACTATAAAACTTTATGTAAAGTAAATATTTTTTGGTTATCCAATCAATGAAATCCTTTTCGGGATACTATAAGTGGTCTTAGGATCTAGCATAATCGATCCTGGGGGTAATATGCTCAATAAGGGAAGATCCAGTATTAACTGAATCATCACATGGTGCATGAAAATGAGGATTAACTATACACATGTTTTGAAACTACTAGGTTATTTTATTTTTATGATTCACATTATCTGTAGTTAATATCTTTAGATACCTTTTGGAATATTAAAATATGAACTAAAAACCATTATTAACATCATTATCAATATAAGGAAGAAATCTAAAATTTTAGTAATGTAATGATTTTGTGGTTATAAGAGTATTTAAATACTAATATAGATAATACAAGTTTAATAAGTATCTGACAATGTTATACATAGGGGTAATAACCCTGAAAAGGGTAGATTGGGTATTAACACAATTTTCATATGGTGCATGAAAAAGAGTCCTAACCACACACCTGATTTTATAATCACTAGGGATCTTATTTAGATGATTCACAATCTCTTTAAAATTCATTTAATTCTAAATATATCTTTTTATAGTAAAATAACTTCACATAATTATTACATGTTCAATTCTACATGATTGTTTCTCATTGTGAATATTATTTACACTATTAGAATTATTATTAGAAACTGTTTTTCATATAGAAAATAAAGTTAAACTCTGTAAACTAATAATGGTAATTTATTCATATCGATAAAGAAGCATCAAGCAGTATAGAACCAAAAAAATGTTGAGGATAAGATATATCTCTACCCTAAGAGAACTTTATGGAATAATTTTTTGCCTTTCTAACATGAGAAAAAATTATAAGATACAATATATTTCTTATATTAATTTTCATTTATAGGATTGATTAGGGAATATAGATTATCCATTTCTACTGATTAAGAGTTGGTATAAAATTTCTATTTATTTAATGGTCTAATAATTCATTGATGGAGGTATATGAAGAGGTTTCTAATATCTAGTAGGAACATTCTAATGTATGGTGATATAGGTATATAACAGTAATCAGAGAAGGGAAATCGTAATATTGTGTGACTCTTCTGTATCATAAAGAAGAAGAAAACCAAATTAATCACCAAAATATTTTTCAAGATAAGTTTTATGATGAGGATGTGTCGAATGATGGATTAGATGAAAAATAGTGATAATAAGGAGGAATTTTGATTAGTTAAAGAATATGATTCTAGAAATGAAATAACAGCATATTAGCGCTGATGCATAATAAGTAATACACCACTAATTAGATCTTGGTTGGAAGCTATGGAATGTTTTTTGAAATTTGAATAGAATTTTATGAAAACTATAACTTGGCTTCATTGATTTGCAGAGGATATATTTTTTCAAGTGGATAAAAAATAATAAGTTGTATGAGATTTTCCAAGAAAATATTACATGATAGGAAGAATGTCATGTTTCATGACCATGCATATATATTACCGATCACTAGAGGGTCATTGTGTACTAATTACTAAAACATTCTTGTCTACATGGTGTATTTGGGGATTTTTTAGAACATTGATCAGGATAGGAGATATAAATGGGAATTTACATGCTTCGTATATATGTACTGATAATTATGAATGACATTTTGATCTGATCACAATGATATAACAGGATGTTTCATCCCCATTTAGATATAGGAATGAGAGTACATACATTCCCTAGACCACAATTTTACTTGTTAAAATAATCATATGGATGTGCTACATGACACTATATTTGGACGATGGTATGATCACTCATATTTATTTTTTGTGATGGTAATATGAGTTATTATATATACTGGTTAATTTTTTATCACTTTATATGTTTTATGTTATAGGTGGAGTCAGGAACATAATTTTTTTAGTATATTAAAGAACAATATTTTATGCATATGCTCTCATGTTAAGGAGTATACAACCGACTGATGTATTTATATAAATTTTTCTTTTCACTACACAATTTTATAAAATCAACATTTTTGGAAATTAGTAATAAAATATTTTAACAAATGAAACATGTAATTTTAGATTTAATAGATTCCATAATGGGATATATTATAGATTATTCTGGTATAATTCACTTTTTGGGTTAAAAAATTCACAATTTTAGTTCCTCTCAGGCAGTTTGGTATTATTTAGTATCACCGGCCAAATAGGGTCATTCTATAATGCCCAAACCTAGATGACGAGAGATGGTGCATTACTTTATTAAAATCCCATGATTACAAGGAGTCAAATTCTAATAGACCAATCATTTCTTAAAATTTGGAAATGTATATTTTATATATAATACCTATAATACATTGGAAAAAAATAAATAATAACATAAATAAAAGGACAACAACCTTGAAACTCATTCAACGGATTCCACTTTATTACATGGGGAAAGAAACATAAGAAGGGTCTTATAAAATTCTTGGTAAGGGTAATTAAAGTTAAATAAAAAATGAATCAATATGAATAAATTAATATGAAATCATAAATAAAAAATAATTCATTCTACTTAAATAAATTTATAAGGCATAATCAATATGACAATGCAAATAACTAAAACAAATTACTTTAAATCAAAAAACGGAGAATTAAATACATCCATAGATTTTATTATATGAAAATATCATACATAATAATAATGATAACATAAATATCTATTAATAAAATGCTTAATTATAAGATTTCATGTCTGACGTACATGAAAACATATACCATCAAGACCTTTCACAAGATGGTTTAAAACAATGGGTAGAAACTAGTTTAAATTAGATAGTTTATTTGTCTCATGATAAACTATTAATGCATCAATGGGATATATTAATTCTATTGCCCACCCATAAAATCCATTCTAATTAATTCCTCATATCAAAAAATAGATTCAATTAATAACCAATATTCTTTATCAAATATTCTTATTAAATAAAGGATAGAGATTTAACAATTTATCCCAAAAAAAATAAAATAATATTCAATGTAAAAAATGTATGTAAAATTCTATAAAGTTTAGGGAATAATAAAATTCCATCACACAATAATTATTTAATTTATGTAAATTTCTAATGAGAAATTATTACAAGGATTTTATTCATTCAAGAGAATGTTTATAGTCAAAAAATGAAGTCAAATTGAAAATACAACTTTTACCTTTCAAAAAATTTTTAACTAATCCCCTTGGGTTTGAGAATTCAAAGTGAAACAAAAAATACCATTATGTATGATATTATAATGATATTAAAAGAGAATTAGAGAAGTATTTTCACCACAAAAAATAATTTAGAGGTGAAAATGGTGTATGCCACACAAAAAGAAATGCGAGACACGAATCCCTTACCTTGTGTTTCATTTTTAGGTGATCATAATTTAAACCCATTTAAAATGGTTTTAATAATGTTATTAACTTATAAAATATCCATAATAATATTTATTATATCATATATTATATTATTATAATATTGTATTACTTTTTTTGTTAACAACAATTCATTATTTTTACTATTTTGGGTGTCAATTTCTTAGTTTTTTAGTATGTTTTGACTTGTTACATGTTGTTTCTATTAATTAGGTCATGATTTAATCATGTCCTGAATGACAAATATATATATATATATAATATTTGTTATATATTATATTATAATAATCCATAAAATTGTAAGATAATAAATGAAATAAATTATTCATGGAGACAATAGACCTTACATAGGCATGAACACTACTACAATTTCATTATCATATTTGAAATAAGGTAAAGTAAATGATATTTTCTTAAATTATAATTAAATTATTATATTTATTTCATATGTGTAATTTTTTTTAAATTATTTTTAAAACATTCTACGTAATGTTTAAATAAATCACATCACCTTGAGGAGGTTGTAGTCCACACATTAACAAATAGTGTTATCGTATTACCATTAAATAAAAAGAAAGAAGATATGAGTTATAAAATAATTAATCAAGCTTAAATAAATTGTAAATATAATATATATATAATATATAAACAATACGTAAATCATTATTTCTATCCTTTAAAGGTGTTAAATTGAAGAAGAACGACATCAGTTCAAGAGAGGGTAGTCTGTTGTACACACAAACGTTGATTTCATATCCCTTTTGATGGATGTTTATGAAATTATTGGTTAAACTCTTATAATAAAAAAATATATGTATATTTAGGATTAAAATTTTTTTATATAATATTTTAAAATGATTAATTGAATGATTTGAGATAGAAATTAAACAAAAGTGTTCGTTGGAGAATATTACCTTTTTCCAGGTAACTTATTTTGGTTTTAACCAAAGTACATACTATGATTTATTTATTTCTAAAGTTAGGATTATATGTTTACGTGATTGATTTTGGGAGATTACTATGTAATTTTTGGATGATCCAATATGTCTTGAGATTTGTGAGGAAGTGGGAGAGAGAATTCCTTTTTATAATGGAGGAGGAGTGACATTCTTATAAATACAAAAATATAAACAATATTGGGTGGAATACCTTAACTCATGTGCTTCCAAAGTGTACAAATAATGTATTAAATTTCATTTAAGGTCAATTAAAATACCCTATACACATAAATAAGTGTATTTTTTAAAAAAATTCCCCTATTATTTTGGTATCCTTATATTTTTCTGTTTGGTTTTTTTATTTAGGTATCAAGTTTTCTAACTTATGTAATTCATCCATTTATATTAAATTAAAGTGGGAATTATTAAATAATTTATACCCACATAATTATAAATAATTTATGTCATTAAAAAAACCAATGTATATTGAAAATTAATTTTAAAATAAGCGCATATAACGTGCAAAAACACTACATTAACTTGAACCCTGCTAATAATGTTTTACTATTTAGGGGTCAACATGTTCATTATAAAAGATAAATTGGTCCTTTAATAGATCATACTATATATATGTATATTAAAATTTGAAAATAATTTTTCATAATAAAGGATTTATTTCGTAATTATATTTCTTTTAATAAAATATCATTTTTTATAAAATATTATTAATATCAATTTTGACATTATTTAAATAAATTACATTTCAAAGTATCAATAAATTGATGTAATTAAAATAAAATAATTTAAAAGTGTTTTTAAATGTAATATACATCTATAAATATAATTTAACATAATAATGATTTTTATTCTTTTAACTTTTATTATTTTTAGTATCATTCATTTTATTTAATTACTAATTAATAATCACTATGTTGGCGTTTCTTTAGAATAATATGTAACTTATTCACCACTAAAAATTAGTGATATGTAATTATGATAAAAATAACTAATTTATATTTTTTAAAAATATGTATAACCTAAAATATTAGGTTTTGTACATATCTCTAGGCCTTATAAATGTTAAAGTCAAGGAATGTTCCCTTTATGTCTTTTTTATTTACATAATTTATTATATGGGTTAATTTCCGGAATATTTGACCCAATAAAATATAAAATTATAAAAAAATCATAAGGGTCTATATATGTCCATAAAATGAGTTTTTTTACAAGTTTTTGATATTTATACACTATATATTCTAAGTTTAATCTTGAAGTAATTTTATTTTTAACTTAATCATTGTAATTAATTTTTACTACACTCATTATTTTTTTGTAAATAAATGTTAAAATTACTAAAAAATATAAATTATTTTGATTCCAAATATGGAATAAATTAAATCAAATTAAAATATCATAATTGGGTAAAGTTAATTTAAAACTAATCTCATGGATGGGACAACAAAGCAGGTTTTTAAAATATTGAATTTCAAAAGATTACTATGTTTTTATATTAAATTTAAAAGTTAAAATTATTCCAATAAAATAAATTGGATTAATTTATGTATTATTGATATATATTGAGTTTAAAACCAATTTAAAATAAAATTCATCCATATAAAAAAATTACATGATGAAACAGTATTAATTAATATTTAGTACTTTTCACTATTCATGAAAAAATGGAACTTCACAGAAAAATATCGAAAATTCACCCTAAGATAATTTTGGATTTCCAATTTCAAAAATTAATTTTATCTTGACATATGAAATTTATAAAATCACCCAAATTTATATTTAAATTTTTTTTCCATTATATGGTGGGGAAATGACTTTTATTAAAATATTGGTTTTTATGTGTCAATTGGGTTTTTTCGTATATGATGCCCATAAAATATATAGGGAAAATGAAAGAAAATATTTTTTGTATATATAATATATAAATTTATTATATAAATTCCCTAAATGTGTTAGAATTTTACTAGTTATGAAAAACATGACTAAATAGTGTTTTTTAATCTAGGTGTTATATGCATTGCAAACTAACTCAGTGCAACTTGTTTTGCAAGCGATCAAGGAAATTAAATATATTTAAAAGAAAAATATAGTAATTTATATGGGTGATACATTCTCTATACCTTAAATAAATTTCATCCTCTCAATTTAATCCTCATCTATATAATTAAGGGATTTACATTTGAAAATATAATTGTTGAAAACCCCACATCATAAATATTGTTAATAACACATATTCATAATAAGATGGAAAAGGAAATGAAAAGTTCCCCACAAAAATAGGCTTTCTAATAGTTTAAAATTAATGAAACATGGATATGGAATAGCAATATAGCTATCAATTTCTTATTAAGAGTGATGGAGGAAATGTTTATGAGAATGTTATTATCCACAAATCCATAAAACAGAGCTATGAAAAATGACATTGACATCATAAATATTTTTGATAATATGACAAAATTTTTATTCCTATAACCCTTTACTAGTGTTAAATAATTCTTTTATTCTCAAAGAACAAATCTAAATATAAGTTTATATTAAAACAAATACATCCTTTGTTATTCTTCAAACTATTTCTACTTATTTTTTTATCACAAGTTTCATCCTGTGGCCAAGTAATACAATAATATATAAAAATGAAAAAAAGTTAAACAAATACCATTTCATAAATGGTTAACCTCATGAACCTTCCATGTATTATGATCCAAAAAATGTATAATAATTTACAATGTAGTGATTAGTATTTAATTTAATTTATCCACGTAAATCATCTTATTATCCGTACATCATTATCTCAACATCTAGAACATATTAACGGTTATCTTTCCATCAAGATTGTATTGTACAAAAAGTTTAACCTAATACTTGTTAACGTTTCTTGGTACCATTCAATATATGATTTCAAATTTTTAATGAAAAAATAATATTATACAATCCTTATATATTTCATAACTCATATAATGATAACATATTTAAAAAATTTCCTTAAAAAAACATTTCATATATTTAATTACATAATAACATTAATCATTCCTCTTGAGTTGTTTCAATAACATACTATTTGACATGATCTCTTATATTCTTCTGAGATACATTAATTTGATGCTTGGGGAATTCATTTACATAGTTCCATATCTCTTTGTTGGTGTAACATGGAATAAAACATTTTCCACTCTTTCTTATATCTGTTATTTTCTATTCTGTTATCTTCTTCTGTTTCTTCTTATTGAATCCATAAGACTTGGATAATTATTTCTCATTCATAATATAAACTGAATATATTTCATTATATGATGTAAATGGCTAAGAAAATAGCACCCTATGATGATTTTACTTAAGAAATCCAAATAATTGGAGAATTTTTTACTCCACATTGTATTTTAAATCCATAACATAATATGATAACCTTGTAAAGGTAGTCTCATTCTCTATAAAACATTATCACTCCATTTCCATTAAACTAAGTAACTTTATCTTCATCTTAGTATATCTCTCATGAAGGAAATATTTTTCCAATAAAGTATCCTTAAAAACATTCTATTCCATGAGTTCTATTTCATCTTCCTTACTAATATTTGGGATAAATGACCACTATTTCTCAACATATCCATTGAGTCAATACACTATAAGTGTAACCTTTTACTTTTACCCATATCCAAATTCCATTAATATCTTTCCCAAATACTTAATCCATTTCTCAAATGCTATTAGGTTAGTAGTCCTACTAAATGACGGGGGCCATTGTCACATAAAGTGATCCAACATCAAATTATCTCATTTTGAAATAGGTTTCTCCATTCAGGAAATGTTATGTGTCATAAATTTATCCTGTTTCCATAATATTTGAAAAATATTATCTATTCTAATACGTGTTATATTGGATTTATCAGTAGGAAAATCTCTACATTTTTCAAATACAAGTGATATAGATCTTCTTTGCAAGAACAATTTATAAAAAATTCCATAAACTGGTTTAGATAATATCAATATATAACATAATGGATACTCCCAAAAATAGTGAAATACATTAAATAAATTATAAAATTTATCGGTATCTAATCTCTAAATCATAAACATGTTTTTTTGGATGTCATTACGTTCAAATCATTTATAATGGTTTTTAAGGAAATGGGAATTCTATTATGGGTATCCCATGGGAATATCAAACCAAATGTTTAGTAAGGACCACTATTGTGTACCCAGTTATGGTCAAATCAGGCCATTCAAACCTCTTCATATTTGTTACCCCTATGTACATTTGTTCCAGAACAACTTCTATTTATAGTATCTAGAGATGGATGTATTTCTAGGAATAAACACTTAATATCAAACATACCCAAAATATATGATGTTACTATATATTTATCCTCAAAGTATATTTTAGTTCTATGTTCTCTAATCAATATTTAATAAATCTAATTTCTATGTTTTTTACTAAACATCCATTGATACCAACTATAACACCCCAACCCCAGAAGCTCCGAACCATTGCATTAATTCATTATATTGGTATGATTATAAGGAATTAAATCCCAAAGGACTGAACAATTAATCAGTTTTTTAAATCCATATTACATAAATGATATCTATAACACATTGGGAAAATAAAATAATAATAACAAAAGTAAAAGTTCATCATCCTTGAAACTAATTAAGAGGATTCCTTATTATAACCTAGGGAAGGACACATAATATGGGTTGGATAAAATGATCTACGGTTAAGAAAAGTAGAGTAAATAATTAATAAATGAGATTAAATACAAATAAAAAAGAAAAATAACTGATAACATATTCAAATTAAATAAACAGATAAGGCCAAATCAACATTGAAAGGTAAATAACTGAACCAAATGCTATTTTGTTAATAAATTAAGAGTGAAATTCGTCCATAGATTTTTTCATATGGAAATATAATTCATAAAAAAAATTATAATTAAAATATCTATTATATAAATGATTAGTTATTGGATCTACTTTTTGACGATCATTAAAAGATATAATATAAAGACCATTCATAAGATAATTTAAAACTAGGGGTAGAATGCCGTTTAATTTGGATAACTTAAATGGCCCATGAGAACCTATCAAAGCATATAGATTATATCTAAAATATAATACCCAACCATCGCATCCTATAAAAGCCATTCCTCATATTTAATAATTTATTCAATAAATAAACAAATATTCCCTATCCAATATCCATATCGAATAAAGAATAAAAATTTATCAATATTTCCCTAAAAAATCAAACAATTGTCAAAGTAAACGCTATATGTAAAAATGGTATATGGTTTAGCCATTAATAATATACACCACCCATTAATTTATATATTTAAGTAAATTTTCAATGAAAATTGATTATAATAGTGTGACTGTTTCAAGAAAAAGTTAACAATCAGAAAGAAAGTTAGATTTCGAAGATAACTTTTACCACATGGTAGTTTTCATGCTAAACCACTGAGGGGAGATAATTAAAATTTAAACATAAAATACCATTAATTATTATAGAATCAAGATATTAAAATGAAATAGGGTCATTATGTACACCACACAAAATAATTAAGTTGTGATAATGATTTATAACTCATGAAAATAAAACTGATATAAGAATCCCTTACTTCACATTTCGTTTTTCAAAGAACATCCTTTAGACATCTGTATAATGTCTTTTATAATGTATTCAACTTATTTTATAACTAAAGTCATATTTTTAATATTATATATTATATTATTATAATATATTATTACCCATTTGTCAATAATATTTCACTATTTTTACTATTTCAGGTTTCAATTGTCTAGTATTTTGATTATTTTTAGAATTGTTACTTGCTGTTCCTATTAATTATATGATGATATCATAATCTACATAAATTAAAACATGATTTAAATATCATATATATATATTATATTTTTATTTAAAATATTCTATAATATTTGGATATAATAAATGAGAAACACCGTTAATGAAGATGGTAGATCAAACGTACGCCTGAATGGTACATCTATTTAATTAAAATAATTAAAATAATTAAAAGTAAATAAATTATTATTTTTATTATAATTATTGTATCATATATATTTCATATGAGTAATATATTTATATTCAATCCATTCTTAATAAATTACAGGTATTGTTTAAATGTATCACATCAGTTTAAGGAGGCGGTAGTTCTCACACCCACAAACGATTTTATCGTATTACTACATACTAGAAATCATGAAGCTAGAAGTTATAAAATAATTAAATAATAATAAATAAATTATAAATACCACATATATCATATATATCATATATAAAATATAAATATATTGTTATTTTTAACCTTAATGGATGTTAAAATGTAGAACGAATGACGTTAGTCGTGAGGCAGTTATACGCCATATAGATGAATAATGATTTTTTATCTCATTTGATGGATGTGTGTGAAAGTATTGTTCGATTAATTATAATAAAAACATATCATTACATGTATTAAAATTATGTTTTTATATATTCATAGAATTAAAAGAGTTTAATGGTCATATAATGAAATAAAACAAAAGTGATCGTTGGAGAATGTTACTGTAACACCCCGAGATTTTATGAAAAATATTCTTTCATTAATGTATTTTGTTGTACGCTACACCAAAAGGAACTTTCACAACACGTATCCTTGACTTGCCTTGTATTACACGCAATCGCGACCTTCCTCGATAGCGTGTGTAGTACACAATACCGAGTTTCACTGAACAACGATATGATATTAAAATATTATTAAAACTAGCCGTTAAGAATAGTAATAACCACTTTTTGAAATTTTTGAAATTTTATTTTTCAAAATGGACTTCATTTTTGGATTCGGAATATCATAATTATCCTAGGGTGAAATTTTGGTATTTTTCTGAAAACTTTCAATTTTTGATGAATAGTTAAACCACTAGGTGGTAGTTAAAAAACTGAATTTTTCATAAAACATAATTTTACCGCATCTGTGAGAGGAATTTCAAATATCCGAGAGACACAGTTGATATCAGTAAGTAAAATGTGGTTCAATGAGATGTAAATAATTTTTGGTGAATAGTAACTTTTTACTTTTTTTTACACCGGTTAAAAGTAAATAGAGTAATTAAGGGTAAGAATGATATTATTATTACCCTAACACATGTACCAATTCTATTGGATAAGTTTAATTCGACCAAAAACTACCTTAGGAATAAAATATGACCATTTAGCCCCACTTGGATTAGATTAAGACATTTATTTTTAATTTATTTAAAGAAGGGTTAAAATAGTTAAAATCAAATTTTAATAAGTAAATAATTTTTTATATAAGGTTATACATAATATAAATTAGACTATAAATACTCATTAGAAAGATAAAAATATTTCCTATATAATGGTATTTTATTTGTAATTTTTAGACATTAAATAATTTAATTTATGTATGACACAAATAGGATACAGTAATTATCTTATTAATGAAATATTGACATAATTGATGTTATAAATACCAAAATAAATGATATTTGAGACTTTTTATGAATTAAACTAATTTTCTAGGTTAATATGACATGTTATTATTGATTTAATTAACTTTTTTCTAACTAATCAATCTGTTAAAAGTTTCAAAAAAATCAATTACTAAATAGTGCCAAAATTGACATAAAATAGTTTTTAAAACAAATATTATATTATTAATTGTTCTTTTATTCCTAAAAAACTAAGGATCGTCCAAATGACTTAGATACAGTTATATATATTAATAATAAACAACTTGGGGTTCGTTTGGCTTGTTATAGTACGTTTATTAACCTTATAGTGTAAGAACACAAAAAGACACGTTAAAAGTAAAATTATCTAACTTAATGTTAAATCTAAATGATAAGGTTAAAATAGGAACCTAAACATGTATAAATTCGATTGGATAAGATGAATTCGACCCATAAACACCTTAGATTCGAAATAAATCAATTTGGAGCTATTTAAAACCGAATTTGGCTTTATAATAAAATAATATTCTTAGTTATTCCAAAGTTTCGCCTCTCCTCCCTTATAAAAGGGCACCTCCTCCCTCTCTTCCTCACACCACTTTGAGCCTTCAAGATCGGACAAACCCTGCCAAATTATGTTCTCCACTTCCCTAGAAACATCCTAGAGGTTCTGGTCTTCCTCAAAGACCAATTTTAGTTTCCTAAAATGAGATCTCAAAGTGGCGCTTCAAAGAAGAGGTAATGTCCGTTACCGATTCTTTCAACTTTATTTCTTCTTCCACATCTTCATCATTGGTTGTTTCATGATGAAGTAATAACATAAGTATCACTCATATAATGATATGTTATTATAAGTATGATAGAACCCACTTTCACCATCTATCCATCCTACAGAAAACAAAATCACCGTGCGTGCGTACGTACGGAATACCGTCTCCACGCCGTGGTGTAATCTATTTTCCACCACCACCTTACTTGGATGGGTATAATGGTGTAAATAATAACTATATATGATTATTGTAAAGAGATATTGATTCTGAAATAGTATACATACACTCCAATACAATTCCACAATCATGAGAATGATATCATCGCTCGTGCGTACATACGGACTACCGTCTCCACGACGCGATGAGTTTCATTCTCCACGTTAACCCTTTATGAATGATTATAAATTATATATAATAAGTAATAATAAAATATATGACATAATAATGATACTGTATTTATGTGTATATATATGTATGTCATCTACTTAATTCCATTCAACTCAATAAGGAAACAGAAACAGCGTTCATGCGTACGCACGGCCTACCGTCTCCATGAACGGTGTATTTATTTCTATTTACTAATCTATTATATATATGTATATTATGAATATATATTATATATAAATCATGTTTTATATTCTGGAAGTAAGTAATCATGATCTAACTAATCATATGAATAATTACAAGTCAAAACACGGACGATAAATGAAACAATTTTACCCAAAATGCTTTTTAACATGGAATTTACAAAAGAACGGGTAATATAAAGTCATAAGTGAACCATATATGATATCATAACAATGAGTATGATTCTGGAATAAGTCAATGACATTATTTAAATCATTATACAGGAGGTTCAGACACTTACGAAGCAAATCGGACCTAAGATAAGGGAAATATCACAATCTCATTTTATCCGAGATTGTTTATACTGTGACATTTACTGGGGTGTATTTTATCATCCACATCCAAGTTTCCTTAATATTTAATATTATTTCCATCCACCTAAAATTTTTTAAATCCAATTTTACCCTTTGATTAGTTTTTAGTAAAAGATATGAAAGGAATCTTTTGTCGTCTTTTTCATACGAGGTACTTTTTGACTTTTTTGACAAAAGGACGAGAAGAACGTTTTTTTAACTTATACCACATGAATGTATTTTTAAAACATTATTTCCAAGAATCTTCCTTTACAAGTTTTCATGTTTATTTTTAATAAAATTATTTTAGTTTAAAATTGTATGACATGTTATGAAAAGAAAAAATGTTTTTGAAGTAGAAAGGATATTTTCCTCAAGAATGGAGTTCAAGAGTTTTATCAAAATTATTTTCCATCTAAGATAACATTGGGTTCTATTTCTATCCCTATTATTACATGTATTTGATTATGTTATGATGAAAATATTTTTATGAATTCCTTTATCTTATATGAATTGTTTAATGATGTCACGATGTTTATGATTTCCATTTTTATTACATGGGTTATGATATGATGTATGGTTTATGATTTTGTGGCACACATAAGAATGGTATCATTATGAAATGGGTGGGAGCTATATCTCCCTATAATGCATTGGTTAATGATTTTATATCTCAAGAGATAGACATGGCTGGAACGGCAGGTTAAACTGGTTTAGTTAAACAGGACTGAAACGAGGAGTAAACTCGGTTCAGAAATGGACTTTTTCCACTAAGATAGTCTTCGAAATGAGTCTTGACTAATAAGAAATGATTCCATATGATTATGTGTGTATGCCACAAAGTTTCATGTTTTAAGTAATGATTATTGGGATTGCATTTCTCTACTATGATTTTTCCCATGTTATGATATTATGATCTCTTTTGCAGATTAAGATATCCAAAATGTTATGTTCTTATGAATATGATGTGATTGATATTTCTTTTGTTTACCCTTACTGAGAATTTGAGCTCACCCATTTATGTTTTTTTCCCCAGGATATAAAGAATGGTTTTAGGTTAAAAAAGGGATATCTTTATGGGAGATGTTGAAGATCTTTCACCACGATTAGAAGATTATATTCCGAGTTTCCAAAGACACTAAACTATTACGGTCCTTGTGTGTGTGTTTTTGTTATGTACTAAGTATTCCGAAAAAGTAATGTAATGTCCATGTACGTCAAGATCAGGGTCTCTATAGTTGGTATCAGAGGAAAGGTTTAGTCAACCTTTGGAAACTAGGATTCGAGAACTTTAGTGAGATCCCTAGAGATATTTCTAAGGTATGTCTAGGGATGTCCCTAAGGTTAAGTATAAGTATAGGTTATAGTCCTGGAATTGTGCTAACGATCATAGAATTAAACCTAAGATGTTAAATATTGAAGGTACTCCCCCTTTATTATGTTGTTTTCCCTAGCGTGATTTTTTCCTCTCACACTATTCTTTTTGGGTTTTATACGATGGATGGAACCCGAAGGAACCGTGTTGATCAATGTAATGGACAATGCAATGATTTTCCTCCTGAACAAACAAATGTTATGGGAGATGGAGTGCAAAATCTTATTGCTAAACTTACACAAGCTATGAATCATTCTGGACTTCTAAATGAGTAGAGAAGGAAACAATATTCTATTGAGTCCTTCATGAGGCAACGTCCACCTTCTTTCAGTGGGTCTTCTGATCCACTTGTTGCTGAACAATGGATCATCACCACTGAAAAGATATTTTCAGATCTTCAATGTTCTAATCATGATAAAGTCATCTTAGCAGTATATCGTTTGGAAGGTGATGCTGATCAATGGTGGAATCTTATCAAGAATACGAGGCAAAGAGATGAAATTGAGTTCATGGAATGGGACGAGTTCAAGAACATATTTTTCAATAAGTACTTCCCTCGTATTCTTTGAACAAAGATGGAGAGGGAGTTTCTTGAACTAAAGAAAAATTATGATGAATCTTTTGGTATATATGAAGCGAATTTTACAAGGCTTTCAAGGTATGCATCTGGCTTTATCATCCAACCTGAAAGTAAAGTTGATCGATTCTTCAGTGGATTAAAACCAAATCTTCGAAGGGCATTAGCTATAAGAGACTTCAATAGCTATGAAGAAATTGTGCGCTGTGCTATGGAAGTTGGTGTTACATATCCATCTCATGGTTTTGACAAGGAACGAAAGATGGAGTTCAAGGAGAAATCTCAGATTAATGGTGAAAAGAAGATGAATGTTTCCTTATGCTCAAAGTGTGGAAAGAAGAATAGTAGAGATTGTCTAAAAGGGACTAGAAAATGTTTTAAGTGTGGAAAAGAAGGTCATCGAGCAGTTGAGTGTTGAAGCAATGGAAACAGGTTTCTAATGGTGTGAATAAAGAAAAGAATACATAGAACGCACCAATAACACTTCAATGCTTCAAGTTCAATGAAATTGGGCATTATGCTAATAAATTCCCTAATAAAAGGGTTAGTTATGATCGACATGAGAAACCACTTAAGGCAAAGGAAAAGGGAAGTCACATGCTATCACTATTGGCGATGTTGAATACGACAAAGATGTGGTGGAATGATTAAGTGTTTATGTAATAGGATTCCAAAATAATGTATATAGTATCGTGGAATATTGGAATATTTATGTATTGGTCTATTGTGGTTTTCAATAATTTTATGGTACTAGTAACCATGGAAAGTGATTGAGATATTTTTGGTGAGCATATGATATGCGCATAATGAAGGGATAAGAAGATAAGGAGATGTTTGATTTTATTCACGAGCTCATGATTGATATAAGGACTAAGTGATATCATGGTTTGAGTATAAAGAATTTTGAGGATTTTAGTTTGTGGAAAGTGTTAACTTTTAACTGCAATCATGTTTTCACTAAGGTTCAATGGGTATTCATTTTTCAAGAGAATACATGATTAAGGTATTCACATGTTTTTAATTTGACCAACAAGATATATCTTATGATATATGGGGGATAAATGTTGGCATTCACGTGATTGTTATGTGACATTTCAAGTAATCATTTTCTTTATACTATGAGCTTGGACCGAAGTATTTTAGATAATCCTAAAGATTGGAGTGAATTATGTTGGACATAAGTTAGGATTGAACATTTTTTGATATTATTGATGGGATGTTATAGCAATATATCTTTAGAAAAAGGACAACCTGCTGGACAGGCAACAACCCATCGCGTCGGACAAGGCTGTGGGAATCGAACCCACAACCGAAGTGCGACAGGCCTTTATAGCCGACCACTGGCCTATAGAATGTCCCTGTTTAGTAGAAACTAGTTTTATTATATTAAGCAGTATGATATATGAAGTATAAGTCAATTTTAGGAACCATATATGACTAATATCACTATAGATGGACTTATGTATTTTTTTGATAATTTTTCTAACCTATTGTTTGAGACAGATGGAATGACTCATCATTCTATCACATGTTTTGCTAACACATCAAGAATGACAAATTCAACTTCATTTCATTAAGAGATGAAGTGGAAATTGTCCAAATAACGACCAACAGTGAGACTATACCAAAATCACGAAAGTATTTCCTCTAATTCCAATTTCATCAACTTTAGGGAAATGATCTTGAAAACCAAAAATGTTGTCCTACTGCTCTTATATCTGATGAATTAGATGGTACCATAGATCGTCACAAATTTATGGCTTTGTGATTGCTGGCTTTTCCATACCCATGTTCTCTACCACTCTCCTTCAGAACACGATGGTTAGATTTCTCTTCTATATCCATATTTTCACCTATGTGGAAACCCAGTGACTAGTTTATTTGGTTAACCGTTACGTTTAATACTTTTGTTTTTAAAGATTTGTTTTGGTATTCCTTTTTACGACGTGGGTTACTATTACAGAAACTTTCGAGTAGTAACCCATTTATAACCCCGACAAATTTCGAGGGTGAAATTCATTTTAAGGGGGGTAGAATGTAACACCCCGAGATTTTATGAAAAATATTCTTTCATTAATGTATTTTTTTTACGCTACACCAAAAGGAGATTGCACAACACACATCCTTGACTTGCCTTGTTTTACACAATGTCACGACCTTCCTCGATAGCGTGTGTAGTACGCAATACCGAGTTTCACTAATCAACGATATGATATTAAAATATTATTAAAAATAGCCGTTATGAATAGTAATAACCACTTTTTGAAATTTTATAAATTTTATTTTTCAAAATGGACTTTATTTTTTGATCCGGAATATCGAAATTAGCCTAGGGTGGAATTTTGGTATTTTTCTGAAAACTTTCAATTTTTGATCAATAGTGAAACCACTAAGTGGTAGTTTAAAAACTGAATTTTTCATAAAACTTAATTTTACCGCTTCTATGAGTGGAATTTCAAAAATCCAAGAGACACGATTGATGTCAGTAAGTAAAATGTGGTTCATTGAGATCAAAATAATTTTTGGTGAATAATAACTTTTTACTTTTTTTACCACGGTTAAAAGTAAATAGGGTAATTAAGGGTAAAAATGATATTATTATTACCCTAACACATGTCCTAATTCTATTGGATAAGTGTAATTCGACCAAAAACAACCTTAGGAATAAAATATGACCATGTAGGCCCACATGGATTAGATTAGGACATTTATTATTCATTTATTTAAAGAAGGGTTAAAATAGTTAAAATCAAAGTTTAATAAGTAAATAATTTTTAATATAAGGTTATACATATGATAAATTCGACTATAAATACTCATTATAAAGCTAAACAGATTTACTAAATAATGGTATTTTATTTTTAATTTTCAGACATTAAATAATGTAATTTATTTATGACACAATGATGATGCAGTAATTATCTTATTAATGAAATATTGACATAATTGATGTTATAAATACCAAAATCAATGTAATTTGAGACTTTTTATGAATTAAACTAATTTTATAGTTTAATATGACATGTTAGTATTGATTTAATTAACTTTTTTCGATCTAATCATTCTGTTACTATTTTCACAAAAATCAATTACAAAATAGTGTCAAAATTGACATAAAATAGTTTTTAAAAAAATATTATATTATTAATTGTTATTTTATTGCTAAAAATCCAAGGTTCGGCCAAATGACTTCGATAAGGTTATATATATTAATAATAAACAACTTGGGGTTCGTTTGGCTTGTTATAGTAAGTTTATTAACCTTATAGTGTAAGAACACTAAAAGACACGGTAAAAGTAAAATTATCTAACTTAATGTTAAATTTAAATGATAAGGTTAAAATAGGAACCTAAACTTGTCTAAATTTAATTGGATAAGATGAAATCGACCCATCCCCACCTCAGATTCTAAATAAATCAAATTGTAGCTATTTAAAACCAAATTTGGCTTTATAATAAAATAATATTTTTAGTTATTCCAAAGGTGCCCCTCTCCTCCCTTATAAAAGGGCACCTCCTCCCTCTCTTCCTCACACCAATTTGAGACTTAAAGCTCGTCCAACCCCTGACAAATTCTCATATCCACTTACCTAGTAACATTATAGAGGTTATGGTCTTCCTCAAATACCAATTTTAGTTCCCTAAAAGGAGATCTCAATGAGGCGCTTCAAAGAAGAGGTAATGTCCGTTACTGATTCTTTCAACTTTATTTCTTCATCCACTTATTATTCTAAGGTTGTTTCATGATTAAGTAATAACATCAGTATCACTCATATACTGATATGTTATTATAAGTTTGAAGAAACCCTATTTCACCATCTATCTATCCTACGGAAAATGAAATCACCGCACGTGCGTACGTACGGAATACCGTCTCCACGTCGTGGTGTAATCTATTTTCCACCACCACCTTACTTGGATGGGTATAATGGTGTAAATAATAAATAAATATAATTATTTTAAAGAGATATTGATTCTGAAATATTATACATAAACTCCAATACAATTCCACGATCATGAGAACGATATCATCGCTCGTGCGTACGTACGGACTAACGTCTCCACGACGTGATGAGATTCATTCTCCACGTTAACCATTCTTGAATGATTATAAAGTATTTATAACAAGTAATCATGAAATATATGACATAATAATGATACTGTATTTTTGTGTATATATATTTATGTCATCTACTTAATTCCATTCAACTCAATAAGGAAACAAAAACAGCGTTCATGCGTACGTACAGACTACCGTCTCCATGAATGGTGTATTTCATTCCATTTACTAATATATTTTATATATGTATATTATGAGTATATATTATATATAAATCATGTTTTATATTCTGTAATTAAGTAATCATGATCTATGTAATCATATGAATAATTACAAGTCAAAACACGGACGACAAATGAAACAATTTTACCCAAAACGCTCTTTGACATGGAATTTACAAAATAACAGGTAATATAAAGTCATAAGTGAACCATATATGATATCATAACAATGAGTATGATTCTTTAATAAGTCACTTACATTATTTAAATCATTATACAGGAGGTTCGGACACTTACGAAGAAAATCGGACCTAAGGTAAGGGAAATATCACAATCTCATTTTTAACCGAGATTGTTTATACATTGAAATTTACTAGGGTGTATTTTATCATCCAAATCCAAGTTTCCTTAATATGTAATATTATTTCCATCCACCTACAATTTTTTAAATCCAATTTTACCCTTTGTTTACTTTTTAGTAAAAGATATGAAAGGAAACTTTTGTCGTTTTTTTCGTACGAGGTACTTTTTGACTTTTCCGACAAAAGGACGAGAAGAATGTTTTTTAACTTATACGACATGAATGGATTTTTAAAACATTATTTCCAAGAAACTTCCTTTACAAGTTTTCAATTTTATTTTTAATCAACTTCTTTTAGTTTAAAATTGTATGACATTTTATGAAATGAAAAATGTTTTTGAAGTAGAAAGGATATTTTCCTCAAGAATGGAGTTTAAGAGTTTTATCAAAATTATTTTCCATCTAAGATAACATAGGGTTCTATTTAATTCCATATTATTACATGGAATTGATTATGTTGTGATGAAAATATTTTTATGAATTCCTTTATCTTATATGAATTTTTTTAATGATGTCACGATGTTTAAGATTCCAATTTTTATTACATGGGTTATGCTATGATGTATGGTTTATGATTTTATGGAACACATAAGAATGGTATCATTATGAGATGGGTGGGACCTATATCTCCCTCCAATGCATTGCGTAATGATTTTATATCTCATGAGATAGACATGGTTGGAACGGAAGGTTAAACCGGTTCAGTGAAACAGGACTGAAACAAGGAGTGAACTCGGTTCAGAAATGGACTTTGTCCAATAAGATAGTCTTGGAAATGAGTCTTGACTAATAAGAAATGATTCTCTATGAATATGTGTGTATTCCACAAAGTTTCATGTTTTAAGTTATGATTATTGGGATTGAATTTCACTACCATGATTTATCCCTTGTTATGATATTATGATCTCTTTTGCAGATAAAGATTTCAAAAATGTTATGTTCTTATGAATATGATGTGATTGATATTTCTTTTGTTTACCCTTACTGAGCATTTGAGCTCACCCTTTTATGTTTTCTTTTACCCAGGATATAAAGAAAGGTTTTAGGTTAAAAAAGGGAGATCTTTATAGGAGATATTGAAGATCTTTCACCACGATTAGAAGATTATATTCTAAGTTTCCAAAGACACTACACTATTACGGTCCTTGTGTGTGTGTTTTTGTTGTGTACTATGTATTCCGCAAAAGTAATGTAATGTCCATGTACATCAAGATTAGGTTCTCTACAGTTATCTCTTTCTTGGGTAACTGTGTTTGGTTTTCACCAAAGGACTTCCAGGGAATTAATTCATCCCAAATCGGGGATCATATGTTTAGGGGAGGGATTTTGGGGGACGATTTTGGATGGATTTTGGTGAGATAATTTGGATTGAGAGGTGTGAGGAAGTGAGAAAGTGAATTCCTTTTTATAGAGGAAGAGGAGTGACATTCTAGTTAATACAAAAAGCTAAACACTATTAGCCTATCTATGGTACCTCATGTGCTACCAAAATGAAAAGAAAAGAAAAGTGTTAAAGTAAAATTATGGTCAATAAAACTCTACAAAAAACACAAATAGGTGCATTTTTTATAATTTGGTTCATTGGTCTTTATGTTTCCTTATATTTCTTATTTTGGTTTCTCATTTAGTTAATGAGTTTTTAACCGTTTTAGTTAATACATGAAGAGTAAATTAAAATGGAAAATATTTTAAAAATTATAACCACTTAATTATAAATATTATATTTAATTTCAAAAATAAAAATCTCATTTGTGTTGGATATTATTTTTAACAAAAGTGCTTGAAACATAAAAAAACACTACTTTAACCCGAACTATGCTAATAATGTTTTAACTATTTAGGGGTGGACTTGTTTATTATAAAAAATTAATTAGTCCATTAATATTGAATATTTTATATTTATTGACATTTAAAAATAAATTGGAGTGTTATAAGGTTTTATTAGTAATTTTTATATTTATAATAATGTATCATTTATTAGAAAGTGCCATTAATGTCGATTTGACATTATTGAATTAATTTAATTTAAAAAAAATAAAAAAAATTTAAAATTTAAAATATATTAATTTAATATATATTTAATATTAAATTTTCATCAAAAAATAATGGGAACACCATAATTCATTTATTTACCTAACTTTTAATATTTTTAATATCATTCATTTAATATAATTATTATCTAAATGAACAATACATAAGAATTTCTTAATCATTTTAAGTAACTAATTAAACCCTAAAATTTAATGGTAAATAATTGTGATAAAAATAACTCATTTATATTTCAAAAATATATTTATAATAGAAAATATGATGTTTTTTCATATCTCAAGGATTTATAATTTTAATGGAAAGGAAGGTTCATTTTTTCCTTTTTTCCTTACTGATTATATGGGTTATAATCATTAATATGTTTCCCAATAACAAATAAACATTTGAACTCAAGGAAATAATGTTATAAATACATCTATAAAATTGGCGATGGAAATGGTTTGGGTCATTTATACACCGTATATTATATGTTTATCTATATGTAAGTTTGTTTTGACCTTAATCATTGTAATTAATTTTAACTGCACTCACTAATATTTTTGGTCAAAAACCAAGTTGAACATATTAGATATTATAAATTATTATGGTTATAAATAGGTAATTCATTTCATTAAATTAAAATCATATAATTGGAAGAAATTAATTTAAATTTAATTTGAGAGATAGAACACCAAAGTGGGGTTTTAAGGTAAAAATGTTTAAAAGTTTTCTATCTTTTTATATTAGTTTTAGAAAAACAATTTATTCCAATTACCAAAATTATTTTAATTTGTGTATAATTGATATAGTGTAACTTTAAAACCAATTTAATATATAATTTATCAATATTAATAAATTAGATAAAAATTATTTTTAAATTAATATTTTGTATTTTCACTATTCATCAAAAAATAAAACATCATAGAAAAATAACAAAAAATCACCCTTAGATATTTTGGGTATAACAATTTCAAAAAAATGTAGTTTATTTTTATATATTGAATTTATAAAAGGGCCCAAATTTATATTTAAAATATGTTGTCCCTAAAAATGGTGTAAAATTAATTTTATAAAAACATAGGTTTTATTTATAAAATTGGGGGTTTTATTATAGTATAGATATTAAATATATTGGAAGAATTTATTTTTTTCATTTTATATATAACATATAAATTTAATATATACATTATTTTAATGTGTTATCATTTATTTGACTATGCTAAACATAACCAAATAGTGTTTTTCAAACAGGGTATTGCATACATTGAAAACTAAATCAACATTTCATGTTTTGCAGGTGATTGAAAAATTAACTAATTTATAAAAGGAAAATATGGTAAGGTATTGGGGTGCCAGAAATGCATCCATTTTAATTTTTTCATTGTATTCCATTTCCACCCTTGCAGCAAGAAGCACTTCATTCCTTGAAGATTATAGGGATACCTGATATTGATTGGCACTGAAATCATGCAATGTTTGTTGGAATGTGGGAAAAATATAAATAATATTATATTAATGACATGTGTATTATGTGATTATATCTACCACATCATATCAGGTATGATCCATGGTATAGAATAAAGTTTATACTTTATCTTACACCACACCGTAGAGGGATTTAGGAATTGGTACAGTAATTAATTTAAATTAGTTATATTATTGTAAATCTTTTTCGAATTACATTTGAATATATTTATATCATACCTTACTACAACATATTATCCACATGGATGATCTCGGGGAAGGAAAAATATTTATTCATGTGTAATACCATGCTACAATGTAAGACATAATTCCATCATACCATGTTCTACACAATAGTGTCTTCGATCATCCACTATAGGGGGATTTTATTCAAAACATAGGAGAAAAGAAACCAACTAAGGAACCACCTCAAATATATGTTCATGTTAATTATCTGAAATTAAAATGATATAAACAATGATTATATATACATGAAACATCACCACTTCAAAATGAAGATGCATCACTTACAGTAGATAGGTCTGAGACAATTATATATATATACCATCAAGAATGGCATCCATATCTATTGTCAACATATCCACATTTTCACTTGGTATAACTGATCCAATATCAAATCATTGTTTATTTCCCCTTCATCCTTCTTTTATGACTAAGCCATCATAGACCTTATGGTTCCCTCTTCAAATGAATGTTCCTTCCACTTACACAGTAGAATAAATATCCAATGAACAACTCTACATCCCTATGACACCTCCTTTCGATGATTTAAAGATAGAGTAGCAGACATGTGATTTCCTACACTCGAGAAAGACCCACCTCCATCTCCCTATTTTCCACTCTAGAAGAGAGGCCAATAATCTCAATACAGGCGACCCATTCAAACACAAAATTGTGGAACGAGACATCATCTTAGACTATGATTATACTCATTGATTTACATGTTTTCTACTAACTTAAATTATTTAAAAAAATGCTTTCTATATTATACAATTTGTACTATCTATTATATTGATGGAATTATTTTCCTCCACTATTTTCTAAATGTTTTACATTTTTTTTAAATTTCATCTATATTATACTTATCATTTAAAATTTTATAATATTTAAAATTTCATTAATTGAAACATAAAAATATATATTAAATTTCATTTGGGGAACGTTAAAATTTTAAAAAATATAAACTATAAATACAATCTATCTAAAACAAAAAATTTAGCCTAAAAATATAAAAATTATTTTAAAATAAATTTAATTTCATCAATATAATAAATAGAAATTAATTTACATGACAGAAACATTATTGATTAAAAACATAATATATACACATTAAAAATATATGCACATAAAATATAGAATAAATACAAAAAAATGAAATTTGATACACTAAATAAAAATATAAAACCAAATTAAAATAAAAGGAATATAAATGAAAATGATAAATAAAAATGTTATGTTTTGAAAAAACTATAATTTTTTCCATTAAAATTATTTTTCAATAATTATTTTTACGAATTTTTTATTTTCTCATTTCTCAATATATTTATTCTATCTGACATATTTCAATTATTTTCTATTTATAATTTATAATTCGTAATCTTTCAAAGGAACATACATGAAACATTATTATGTTTCATGTAGCTATCTTTGAGAGAGTAATAATTATAAATTATATATTAAATCCAAATTAAATTTTACCCCCTGATTAATGATATAAAAAATAATTGAAAAAAATAATTTCATAAATATAATGAAGAAAAAATAATTTACCCAACACAAACTTTATTGTATGAAAACCTAACATTTAAACATTATATAATTTATTGGAACAATTATTATTAGGTATTATATTAAGAATTACATTATTACGACGTAATAATAAATATATTATAATTATTAAAAGTTATTAATTAAATTTTTATAAATATCAATTATAAAATTATATATTTTCAATCATAATATAAACAATGATGTAAATAATGTAATTATTAAGGAAACTAATAAATTAGTTATTAATATAATTATAAATTAATATTAATTAAATTAATAATATAGAAAATTTATTTAATAATAATAATAATATTTTTTATAGTTTATTATACAATTAATTATAATTTATAATATTCATTATTATATTGTTTTTTAAATATAAATATTAAAAAAATTATATTAAATATAAAAAATTTAAATATACTAAAACATATACATATATGTAATTTACTAAATAAAATTTTAGAGGGTTTAAAAAAATTATTTTTGACCCATAATGCCTTTTGACATACATTTTGTTAAAGTAATTATCCGAAATTCCTATATCCCACAAGAAAATGTCCAAAGGCATGAAGTCCCTCCACTTTATTCATGCTATGTTCTGAAAAATGTTTTGACCAAGGATTTATTTTTATTTTTTTATAATATTTATAAAAAATCCAACTTAATAAAAATACCTCATTGTTCCACCATCCAAAATGCTTGAATCTAACTACATATAACCTGAATAAATTAATCTGACACTAAACAATCCTCGCACTATCGTCTATTTCCCACATTCCACATAGACTCTAGTTGCTAAGCTGGGTGTGACTATCCTACAGAGCTCCCATCGACCAACACTCCAACTGAAATCATCTAGTTAACCACATGAGAAAATAATCAGTGGAGATTGAATCAATAAATAAGAGAGAGATTGATATGGATTATTAGTCATATCCAAACTAATGCTATCATAATCCCCTTTATCTAATCCTAGATTTTTTTTATCAAATCCATTAACTTGGGTTTGGTTAAATAAATGTCAATGTTAAATATATATGTCACTAATATATCAATCAAATGGTGGAATAAGATTATCAAAATGAAAATATAAAAAGTTAAATTTATAATAATAATGGAAGAAGAATTTATATTTAAATAATATTATTATATAATTCCCATTACATGGTAAAGGTTCGATAATTGGGATTTAGTGACCCATAAATGAATTATTCTAGAAATATATCAATAGAATCCGCTTTGATCCAGTCAGGAAAAATAGGGGTTGGAATCATGGATTAATCATGTAATTAATAAAAAATATAGTAATTTAAAAAAACTATGAAGCCATACCTGATGAGAAAATATTGATTCTCAAATCTATCATCAGTGTTTCTATTTCATTATTCAATTTTTGATATGGTCATTGATGTCATTAGAGATCTCTATTTAAATTTTATTTTACACATAATCTAATTTCACCCCTAATATCATTTCGTTTCCACTAATTTATAAATCATATCACTTCTTCTCAATCTTGGTTTATTCCAAATAATGTGGATAACCCGTAAGGGAGACTAAAATGGGGTTTAAATAGTGGAATACTAGGTCAAATAATAAGTTGATTATAATAAATAACTATTTAATTTATTATTCAAACTTTCTTGGGTTCATAGATGATCATGGGTCCCAATTTGAATAAAAACCAAATTTTTCCTAGGGTTAATATGATTAAATGAACTCAAATTTGGTCTTATTTTTTCCTATACAATTCCTTCTAAATGAGATATAAACATTTCAACTAAAATTTCACTCATATAGAATAAAAATAATATAACCTTTTTATTAATATGTTACTGAGGATCTATAGTGCACAAATTCCCCAACCAACCCATCGATCCTTTATGAAATTTAACTAATAAATATTATCAGGATTTAAATATAAAAAATAATTATTATTATTCATTACCCTCACTCACACAAGATTATTATTTCTAAATATAAAATTTCCCAAAAAACTGAAAATGAAGTGAAACCATCCAAATCTATTGGTGGAGTAAACACTGCTCTCTTAAAATAATGAAATTATCATAATTTTTTGAGATCATCCATTGGGGTAAATTTTCCAATATACACTAAGATAGGTTGTACAAAAATTGAAAATACAAAGTGATAAATGACTTGATCAGGAAAATCCTAAGTCACATGGGATGAGATTAATGTGGCTACATCCCCACCCCCATATCTTTATAATATGACTATTTATTCTGACATCAAGGAGCCACATAATATTATTTATTTATTTTTTATTAAAAATTCCTTATTTTATTTTCAACTATGTACTATGTTTTATATAAATTTAAACCTTCTTAACACCCCATATTTTAAATATCCAACTCTAATCCCAAAATAATTAACAATACCTCTCTTCACAATGACATCCATAGTCCCAATAACTACCCATCATCACATAGCTGTCAGGACTAATTACCACTTTCTATATAGAACGCATATCATGTCATCTCACATAGAAAAATCCCATTTTTAATCTCTTTGTACAATGTCAAATCACCCCATGTCACTGGGCTAAGTGGGACCTTTTCATTGTGATTATTTCTACCAACCCTCCTCTGGAAAACATCCAGTTGATTTAATGAGAAAATAAAAATGAAATGAGAGAGAATATAGATTGATGATAGGAACAAATAAAATTATTTTGATCCAAATTGTCACTCTCTTGATCAAATTCATCCCAATTGTGTATTCATATTAAAATCAAGAACATGGTTTTGATTAAATAATATTTAGCATAAAAATTCATTGTCACAATGAAAATGATCAAATGATGGGATAACATAATCTAAATGGGAAGATAATATGATAAAATTATCATTATAATTTAAAAACATTGTCGGTAAAAAATATTATCATATAATTTACATAGAACATTAACTAAATGTCTCAAAATGATGCTTCATTAACCCATAATTGAAATTAAATAAGAAATTTGGAAATATAATCCCATTTGATACAACATTGAAGTGTGTTGTTAAAATCATGAATTCATTAAGGAATTCATGACAAATAGGGTAGTGAAAAATAATTAAATTCCTACCCCATAGGGAATAACCAAGGCTTAAATCCATTATCACTTCCTTAGTTACATTCATTGATGTGTGATCTAATCGTTGATGTTGTTTCTGATCTCTATTGAATTTATTATCACAGCATGATTTTATTTCAACCATTGATATAATTCTATAGCTTCAACATTCAAAATATCTATATTCATATCAATCTAGGTTATTTCAATGTAATGTGGGTAACATTAGAGGTAATATAAAATTGGATTTAAAATGAAGAATATAATGTAAAATAATAAATTAAAACATTTATTAAATTATTGAATTTATTATAATAACACCGCCCATGAATACAAACTATCGCAAGAGCTGATGTGAATAGAAATCACATCATTCATAGGGCTAATATGTCATATAAAACACAATATTATTCACGGTTTTCTAATCTATGTACCCACTAAGGATATATAAACATTTAATAAAAAACTCCGTGTGTGGAGAAAAAAGAATATAATATTTTTATTATATTCTTATAGAGTATCTAAAGAACTATAATTTATATTCTGACTCAACAATTATTCTTCAAATGAAACATAGAAATATCTCTAATATTAAAAAATCAAAAATAAAGGATTTCATTTCACCCTCTATGTTATAGTATAATAATTTATGCATATAAAATATCCCATAAAATAGAAAATGCTGAAAAACCCTAGAAATATACATATTTAGGGGTAAAAACCACTCCTCTAGATCAATATAATCCAATGATTTTTATTTGAGATCATCCACTTAGGGTAAATTTACTATTCTAATTTTGGATAGGTTACCAAACTCTAGAATTCAAAATCCAGATAAGTATCGATTATGAAAAAGTGATGCCATTTTAAGACTCTTCCCACAACTACCTCTCTTGTTGTAATATTCTAATATCAAATAAACCATTAATAAAAAAATTAAAAGGTCACTTTGATAAAAATTAACATGAACCAGTCCATATCACCCCTTATCCAGCCACCTGAGATAGCCTAAGGAATGACCGAAAAGGCATTGTAGATCTCCATGGGCTGAAAACAAGTTCCAGATAATCCAAAAATATATGAGAGGGAATTATTTAACTAAATAAATATCAATATATGTAGAACATCCACCCATAATATAATATAAACAATTAAAACATTATATATCAATAAATAGTTTAAAAAAGTTGATACATAAATAATTAGAAATTATATTTAACATAACCATAATGTATATCCCTAACAACTGAAAGTGAAAATACAACCACCATGTGTATATCAAAACATCCTTAAATAGATGTTTCAATATATTTTATATGTCAAAACTAAATGTAAAATACCATAATTCTAAATAATATATCCATGTGACCTCAAGGTAACCGACCATTATCCAAACTAGCACACTTTATGAGAATTACGAAAACTAATCCTAAAGATGAAATACATGATTGATTCTAACAACACTCAGTGTCATTGTTAGGTAGTGAGCATGATATCCCAATAAGTAATCACCAAGTATTCCATACTATTCCTTTACTAAAAATCCAAAAATTCTACATTGAAATAAAATTATATAATATGTTTTTATCCTTTGGGGAAGACAATATAAGAACTTTCCCATTTATTAATTTTTAATTTCTTAAATAATTTTTTGAAGAAATATTTAAAAATGATCCATTAAATGAAACCATTTAAAACATTAGTTTCTAAAAATATTTTAAAAATACCTTCAAAACTATAGAGTAAGGAAAAAAATTTAACTGAAGGGAAACATCAACTAAATAACTAAACTGAATCAACTAGAATAAAAATATAACAATTGAATAAGTAAAATTCATGGAAACTAATGGAACCATAAAATAAATTTCTTTTTTTTTGGTATTAAATAAATGTAATATAAAGGTGGAATCGGTATAACATATCCTAAGAGTAAAATAATAAAGTGGAACTCTATTGATAAAAAGTATAATAGGTCGGAAATAGTAAATGATAAATAATCGTAGGGAATTCTTAAAAATCCAATGATGTGATCCTATATGTACTGAGGTGGATCCATTTTTTGTCAGTCGATGAAACGCTAGTATAATACACACTTGATTATCTAATCAATCAACACTATGGAAAATCCCATATGGATAAGTCATGTCATATACCATGGGGGATTTTATTAGTCCCATCATGACTAAAAAGTAATTGTCTCTCTATTTGTCACTATGATTCCTAGTATACCCATATGATAGTGATTATAGGGGAGGTAACATTTATAAAATCTCAATCAGTATCCAATTATAAAATCCCTTCCTCAACACCCCCTAAACCCCGCTAATGATATGTACATCTATAAAACCAATAAAAATAACATAAATCACATCATTAATCAAGATCAAGCACACCAATCCAATTGGGGAACCCCTTAAGGGTTTAACACATTTAATGAAAGGTACTGTGAATTTTCAAAAAATCCCCAATATTGAAAACTATCAATCTATTTCCTAATCCCCTTGAAAAAAATTTACAAGATAATATTTCTTGAAGAGGGATTTTCCAAGGTTTTAAAATGAACTCAGTGTTTCTTATAGGAAATATATTTTAGATAAAATTTATGAAAACAATTTTACAAATTAAAAAACATATAAAACACATATTAGATCATTTGAAACCAAATATTATATTTAAAACATCACTTGTGAGTAACAAATTTTTAAAATGTATCATGTAATATCACATATCAATTTTTAATAAATTATCACAAATTAAAATAAAAATAAACCACAAGAAGATTAAATAAAAATTTATAATAAGTGTAAATAAAAGTTAAATAACATAAAAAACCCTTAACATAAATAATATAGAAAAAAATAAATATCCATATGTCATTTGAACCACTAAAATCCCAAAAGAAACAATTTTTTAAATTTTATAAATTATTTAGAATACACATATTTTAATAAAAACTATAACTTGATCACATAATATTAATATATACTATTCATGAATTTATAAATAATTAATAACTATAAGTGAAACATGTTTTATAATGACCAAGCATTCCTAGTTTTTTCATAAAAGTAAAATGCCTGGAAACAACAACCTCAAACCTTATGTGGATGTGACAAAACCCTCCAACATAAGTATAACGGGAACAAAAAAACAACCCCCACATAATAAAATCATAAATCACTACACAATACATATTACCATAACCCTGTGGTTCAACAAAGGATAGATTCAGTCAAGAGAGGAAGGAAAAATGAGTGAATAAGAAGAAAATAATAGAAAATAGTCAAAACCATTTAAGAGACCTCTTTAATAGAATGAATAAATCCAAAAAACATAGGAAATGAATTATTTATCTCTTATAACTCTACTTGGATAGAGATAAATGAATGGAGAGAATGATGACCAAATTATAAAATAAACATCTAAAGCGGTAAACATAAAAAATTACCAAAGGTTAAAAATATTGAAAATTGGGGAACAACATGAAATTTCCAATTACCCCATGACATGGTAGTCACATGGTCCTTCCCATGATAATCCCTGAAATTTTAAACCCTAGAAAGTTTCCTCCACCCTTTCCATTGTTTTCTAATTACAGCACACTCACACACACACATTAGGGGGTGATCTAAAATGTGGAGGGCAAGATGTTCTAATCCAAATGACCACTAATGGTGGAAAATGGAATGGGAGACCCTCTTTTAGACCACTTGGAAACCAGTCCATAAATATAGCCTTAAAAACACACAAAACTCGATGTGTGGTAATTTATATATTCCTATTAACCACAGAGAGGAGAAAATAGTAAAAATCCGTTTGAAACAATAGTTTTATAGTGGTTATCCCAATGGTCATTGACCAAGAATTTACCAAACCATTGGGGATTATGAACTATAATATTTTGAGTTCACCCTCACCCCACATAGCTCAAATAAATAATACAATTCCCTAAAAACACATATACATACATGAAATAATGAAAATTAAAATAAAATCAGAAAATAAAATCAAATTAAATGGGAAATTGAGGCAAGGGTGTGACTGTCATAAGTATTTTGAGATATTCAAAGTGTTCCTCAAAATGTGATAAAAATATCTAACAAAGTGGTGTAGAAAATAAATGTTAAATTTTTTATTTGGGTGACACCTATATTAACTTCCCCTTAAATTGAAAATAGTAATACTGGTCCCAAAATATATTATTTTCATGACCCGACCCTACCAGGGCTCGAGCCGCAACTACCCCAAGCCCGCCTCCATAGGCCAGGGGATGGAGACCAGCGCCGAAGGCACAACAACTCGGGGAGGCCTTTGCTTAAGTACCTGTACACACATAGGCAGCAAACTCCATGAAATAGTGCAGAGTAAAAGAAAAGACAATTAAAGGAAAGGGAAACTTCTATATATAAACCACAGTGTGCATCGACCTGTAATAGTACAAAGTACAGTGCTGAAAAGGAAAACGGGGAAAAACATGCGCCCAACCAAAAATTGCCACAACCCGACAACGGGTAAATGAAAAGAAACAGCTGACGGGTCTGCCACCTAGAACCCGGCCACAACCACTGCACGCGGTCCAAGCTCCCAAGCTCCTACGCTCCACTGAAGTCATGCTCCACCTGTCCACCGTCTGCAAGGGCACACCAAGTGCGGGCAAAGCCCAAGAAGATGTGAGTATAAAAATACTCAGTAGGATACCCCTAAGGCTCAAGGGAGAAACAAAAAAGGTACCAAAGGGTGAGCAGTAGAGCGAACAAAGAAAAGTAGAGAAGTACAGCCAAGAGTGCAGTAAAGTGTCCAGCTCAACCCAACAATAGAAAGGAAGTAGACTCATCCAGAAACAAGAAGCTGGAAACGGTGATAAGATGAACTTCTCATCGAGTCTTCACTACCTATAGCCGGAGACTAGACTCGTCCAACCATGAGAAGATAGACACTGAAAACACGTGGCATACCCCGCGCGTCTTCGCCTCTCCTGGAGGAGAGCAGTCAAAACCCAAGGAGTGGGTACTCGTACGAGGTATATACATAAATATACTCTGCCAAGAAGCCCGAACAAGCTCATAAGGGGATCTCCATCCCACAGCTCAGCCCAAGAAAAGTGAGTCTCCTACAGTCCAAGGAGTAAACACCATCACCGATGCCCAGCATCCCGCACGTCTGCCCTGAACCGCAAGCAAAGGGCTCAATCACCACACCTTGACACTATCCTCTTTGGGCGGCACTGACTCGCCCGCACAGTTTTAGATCATGTCACAAGAACGCGTCTCGGTGGGGAAAGCGCCCCTCGTACTTGAGAGTTCTAGGAAAGTCAAAAAAACACCTCATCACTGCCCTACAGTCGAGAGGTCTCCTCAAAGTCAAGTCGTCACAACACTGACCCGCATAACCAAGGGTCCCGCTCCGGTAAACATGAAGGAAAGCCATAGACTAGCCTAGTCGAGAGGACTGAGCATGGAATGCCAACAGGTGTCCCACTGCCCAGCCCTGCTGAAGAGTAATTCATAACCAGATATCGGGTGACCCACTGCCCAGCCCTGCTGGAGGGTAAACCATAAACATCATCAGGTGACCCACTACCGAGCCTTGCTGGAGGGTAGACCTTAACATATCATCTGGCGACCCACTGCCCAGCCTCACTGAAGGGTAGACCTAGAATAAGTCTACAGGCGACCCACTGCCCAGCTGTGTTGGAGGGTAGACCTGGAACTAGATGACGGGCGGCCCACTGCCCAACCCTGCTGGAGGGTAGACCCTAAGAGGTCATCGGGTGACTCGCTGCCCAGACCCTGCTGGAGGGTAGACCCTAATAGCGTCGGGTGACTCACTGCCCAGTCTCTGCTGGAGGGTAGACCGTAGAAGTCAGTGAGCAACTCAGTACACAGCCCTGCTGGAGGGTAAACTCGAAGAAGTCGATGAGTAACCCACTGCCCAGCCCCGCTGGAGGGTAGAACTCAGAATTTCCCTGTCCATCTCCACTAGAAGGTACAACACTGGCCAACCGAACATGGAGTGGGCATCGCGCAACCACCCAACTCCAGCACAACTCACCCAAAGGGGTTCAATGCCTGTTCTATCATGGGGTGCCAATGGCACCTCTACTGACCGATCCATTGAGAACGAAACCAGGGGAGACCACTCAACCCTGCTGGTCAAACCAACGAGCACAGAGCCAGGGGAAATTGTCCACCCTACTGGTCAAACAAACGAGCACAGAGGGACCCTCTACGTCGTGAGAGGTCAAAGTATGCAAAGAAGAACCAAGTATGGACATGGGGCCCACACAACGTGTGGCCCCATCACAACCCCAACCAAGAACCCAAATGTTCTCATGTACGAACAACCCCATGTACCTTCAAGCACTCCCGTATACTCCCGGAGTATACCTCGTCTCTAGCCCAAGGGCTAACGTGCACATGGCACCCTGTGTCAATGCGAAGGCGTGACATAACAACTCCAACCTGCCACCTCATTGGATGAGGCACATCCAACCACATCTTTTGAACCATTTGTATCACTCTCCCAAGAGTGTGCGATCACACGCCAAGGGTTCGCTACAAACAAGGTAAGACGAACCGCCACCGGAGCACCTCTCATGCTCCACATTCAACAAGATCACGTAAGAGGCTCCGAACAACCAAACAGATCGTACAGTCGTAATCCTCGTGGAAAAACATGTGAGATGGACTACTTACTCACCTCAAACTGATATCCGACGAAAAAGTCACCAACACTGCCTCACGTCCGAACGACGTCCCGTGATCCTGAGCCTCGGCCCTGAAAACAGTCGGGCGCATCACACCATTGTGATCCCCTCGGGAAAAAAACGTCAAAAGAAATACTCACTTGAGTGTAATGGATATCCGGAGAAAAAGGTGCATCCCGGTGCACCGCACACGAGCGGTGCATCGTGGGACCCGCAACCCAGTCCCAAAACTCCACGAACGGATCACACCGTTGCGATCCTATCGAAAAAGCACAGAAGATGGACTATTCACTTTTCCAAAATGGTCAGCCGGTGATAAAGCTGGAAATCACCGTCAACTCCCGAAATGACCCTCATGGGGCCCGCACCATCGTGCAGAATTACAGCGGGAATACTGCACCAACACGATTCCCTCGGAAAAACACCCAACATCGACTGCTCGCATGCCCCGAACAGACGTCCGAGGAAAAAGTTGCTAAAAGTTGCACGCAGGTCAAAAGATGGGCCACGGGGCCCGCACCTCAAGTTCAGTCTCAACGCCTGAAACCACCCTGGAATCCTCCACCTCAGTTCCAGGGTCCCAACGCTACTGACGGCGTTTAAATCGGACGTCAGACGCGTCTGCGCCGTCCAAGACAAGTTCCCCTGGAAAACGAAAAACCACTTAAAGACAGGTCGCGCCTTCATGGACCCTCGTTTCGGGAATTAAATATTCCTGAAACCATCTCAAAAGATCCACCTCTGCGTCAGGCCCGCGCTGCCATAGACGGCTCGCAAAATGGACGTCCGTACCGAAAGCTACGGACGTCGGAAGTTAGAAGGGGGGGGGGACCCCTAGGGCCACTCCGCCCACACCCGGCCCGCGGCCAGCTGGCCGCGACCAACGCCACCGACCGGCCTTGATAGCCTCTCTCCTTTCCCGCAGCGACCCACGACATGCGGGTCGTGATCGCACCGCACGCGGGGTCGCGCACCCTGCGACCCCCTCCTCCTCCCTACACCGGCGCCGCCGTGCGGAAACCCGGCCGCCAGCGTCTCACCCGGGGAGCCCCGCCGTCAGCCACCTCTACCGAAGAGCGCCGCCGCGCTTAGGAGCACCACCGCCTGCCGAAACCCCTACCGCCGTGCCTCGGGCCTCCGGAGCACCTAAACAGGTCGGAAACCGCCGGGACAACCTGAAATTCCCGCAACCTTCGACGAACGATTGCGGATGCCTCCGACATCCGATTTCAAATACAAAACAAGCGTCAGAAAGAGAAAATTTCATACTACGCATTCATGGGATTCGATCGAAGTTTTGACAAGGAATAAACAGTTAAAAATGAGCTCAAAGTAGGTATGGGAAATAGAAAATGCAAACGCAACATCCTAACTCGTGGGGATTTTCCCGAAGCTTCGCGACAATCCTCTGGAGCCACGCCTGGCCGGAGAGGAGTAGGTGATGGAGGGGAGCTTCCTCCTTCGCTGTGGGGAGCTGCTGGTGCTAGGGGAGAAGAGGGGAGGAAGGGGATGAGTTAAGCGTTTAAATAGAAAACGCTTAACCACCCGCCCGTCGATCCAAACCCGAACCCTCAGCAGGGTCGAGGTTAAGCCTCCCCTAGGGTAAAACCACCTCCCGAGCACAACGTCGGTCTCGGAATTTTAATCTGAGACCGCATTCAGAAGTTATAAAATTTAAGGTCTGAAGCCGCTAAATTACGAAAACGCCCCTGGGGCCATTTTTCTCCAACGACCCGCAACCGTGAAACTTATACGCCTACTAGGGTAAACGGCATGCTCCAAACTCAACGGTGCCCTATGTTTTCCAATCTGAGCCACAATTTAAGTGATCATATCGTTTCTCCCTTAAACGAATTAATTAATTTATTTAATTCGTTTAACATTCCAGAAGCGGTCGAGGGGTCCAAACGTCCCGCGCCGACAAGTTTTATGTCGTTCCTAGGGTAAGCACCCCATTCCAGACCCATCCGTACACTCATATCTCTGATCCGGATCACCATTTAGGAGTTATCTTATTTATTTATCATTTTCAGTCTGAACGCACTGAAAATTTAATTCCGGCCACTCCGGGGCTTGGAATCACACGCCGTCTGAAGGCGCTGCTCTGGAATATCATCAAGAATATTCCAAAGTCTTTCTCAGAAAAAACCGGGTTCTTACATCATTCCCTCCTTAAAGCTTTTTGTCCCCGAAAATCAAAACTAGGGGGAAACATAGGGTACTAAGCCCACATCTGGCTTTCCCATACCCAAAAGATCCCACGCACAGCTGTATGCCACCACACACAGACCAAAGGATTGATCTGTTCACGCTAGTTCAGCCCCTGACGATGTCGTGCACCCACTCCAGACATTGGGGTTAGGGAAAGGCAGTAGGGTACCTCGCCATCCCATTTCACGGTCTCAAACGGCCCGAAGGCCCTCGGGGGTAGCTCACCTCCCTGGTCAAACCTCTACGTCGCACGCCACGATTGGAATCACCGCCCGCACCTGGAACAAGGCTCGGTGATTCCCTCCTTCATAATATCTATATGTTGAAACACCCAAGGATATCTGGTCATGCAAGGTTTCACTGTCGATGCCTTCTTACACGCTCAAAAGGTGAAGGAGTCAACACTATCGACTAAAGGAAAAGGTGACACGCCCTTTTCCCTTACCAACACAGGGTTACACCTGACGCCCTACATCACCCTGGTAACACATCAAACAAGGAGCAGGGAGGAAATCTGTTCACACATAGAGTCTAACAATTTTACTGAAAAAAGGTAGAAGAGCTGTAGAGCGTACGTCTTATCACCTCATGATCTATAGTATAATAGACATCCAAAGCTCGCGGCTGTCCGTGGTCCCAACCGTCAGCTCCCGGAGCCTGACATAGACCGCCTAGTAGTGATTGGGAGATCTCGTAATTTCGTCCCCCACTACCACCTCCTCCCGCTCCTCGGATAGCACCACCTCTCTGGGTACTACTCTGATCACGGCGCTGCCTCTGACGTGGTGGTGCGCTTGGGGGCTGCCCGAAGCTCCCAGCTACTCGGGTCGGTCAGTATCATGCCATGTGACCTCGCTCGTCACAAGCATAGAACCGACTCTCTCTGGGCTGCACTGGTGCCCTCCAGCGCCACTGTGGTGTACGAACACACCCCTGAGTCTGGTTGTCAGTAATCCACCTGCGTCAAGGTACTTCTTGCGGATGCCCACTAGCTGCAGCAGACGTCTCGGCTCCAACGTGCTTGCCGCCACTACCAACCCCAAAACATGACAGGAATCCCTCTGTCACTAGCGGCTGCTCTAGAACCCCAACATATGTGGAAATACCCAAGGGTACTATGACAGCACGGATCTCTCGGCGGAGACCCTGCTCAAACTTACGCGCTCGAATGTTGTCATCATGGACCATGTCCGGGTAAAAGCGTGCACGGTCTGCAAAACTAGCCGCGTACTCGGCCACCATCATCCCTCCCTGATGAAACTGCAGGAGCTACTGAATCCGAATAGAGCGCAAGCAGTAGGGGAAAACTCCTCACGGAACAACAACTAAAAGTCTCCCCACTAAAGCGATGACTCGTCAGGATGCTGAGTCACCAGACTCCACCAACTCCAAGATACTCCACAAAAAGGCTGGCTACCAAAGCCACTCTCTGATCTGTCGGCGTCTGCACAAGCCTGAAAAGGCAAACCACTGCCTCCAGCCAACCCTCTACTGCCTGAGGTTCTAGCTCACCACTGAACCTCAGTGGTCTCTGCCGCTGGAACTCATGGAGCATGCTCAACCTGCCCTCAAACTCAGCCTTCTCTCCTGAAGTTTTCTACTGCTCAACAGGTTGGGGTGCTGCTACTGGACCACCCAGAGAAAGGGGCTCACATGATGGGTCCTGGACTGTGGCCTCGTAGCTCACAGGGTCGTCATCATGCACCCAAAGCTGGCATCCTGGGTGGCTGTCTTCGCGGAGACATCCTGAATATTATCAAGGAGTGTCGTGGTCAGATGAGCATATATGTATATACCAATAAATACAATGATGGGTAGCTGACTCAAGAAAGACAGTCAAAGACTCAATCCTATGTGATGCACAAACAAATTTTTTCTGCAACATGTGTCTCAGCATGCAGAGTCGAAAAGCGGGTTATCAAGGTCCTGGTGAATGGATACGTCGGCCACCGCACCATAATTGGACTCCCTGGCCTGAGAGCCGCTCTCGAGACACATTAACATTGTTGCCCTATATCCCAACCAATTCCTCTTTTAGGGACGTCCGGACAACATCCCAAGGAACGGACCACCTCTGATACCACTTTTTCACGACCCGACCCTGCCCGGGCTCGAGTCGCAACTACCTCAAGCCCGCCTCTATAGGCCAGGGGCTGGCGACCAGCGTCGAAGGAACAACAACTCGGGGAGGCCTTTGCCTAAGTACCTGTACAGACAAACGCAGCAAACTCCATGCAATAGTGTAGAGTAAAAGAAAAGACAAGTAAAGGAAAGGGAAACTGCTATATATAAACCACAATGTGCATCGACCTCTAACAGTACAAAGTACAGTACTGAAAAGGAAAAAGGGTCAAAACACACGCCCAACCAAAAAGTGCCACAACCCGGCAACAAGTAAATGAAATGAAACATCTGACGGGTCTACCACCTGGATCCCGACCACGACCACCGCACGCGTTCCAAGCTACCAAGCTCCTACGCTCCACTGAAGTCACGCTCCACCTGTCCATCGTCTGCAAGGGCACACCAAGTGCGGGAAAATCCCAAGCAGGGGTGAGTATAAAAATACTCAGTAGGATACCCCAAAGGCTCGAGGGAGCAACAAAGGAGGTACCGAAGGGTGAGCAGTAGGGGGAACAGAGAAAAGTAGAGAAGTACAACCGAGAGTGCAGTAAAGAGTCTAGCTCAACCCAACAAAAGAAAGGAAGTAGACTCGTCCAGACACAAGAAGCTGGAAACAGTGAGAAGATGAACTTCTCGTCGATTCTTCGCTACCTATAGTCGGAGAGTAGACTCGTCCAAACACAAGAAGCTAGACACGGAAAGCACGTGCCATACCCCGCACGTCTTCGCCTCTCCTGGAAGGAGAGTATCCAAAACCCAAGGAGTGGGTACTCGTATGAGGTATATACATATATATGCTCTACAAAGAAGACCGAACAAGCTTGTAAGGGGATCTCCGTCCCGTAGCTCAGCCCAAGAAAAGTGAGTCACCTACAGTCCCAGAAGTAAACACCATCATCGATGCCCATCATCCCGTACGTCTGCCCTAAACTGCAGGACAAGGGCTCAATCACCACACCTTGACACTATCCGCTTTGGGTGGAACTGACTCGCCCGCATGGTTTTAGATCGCATCACAAGAACGCGTCTCGGTCGAGAAAGCGCCCCTCGTACATGAAAGTTCTAGGAAAGTCAAACCACACCTCATCACTTCCCTACAGTCGAGAGGTCTCTTCAAAGTCAAGTCGTCACAACACTGACCCATATAACCAAGGGTCCTGCTCTGGTAAACACGGAGGAAAGCCACAGACTAGCCTAGTCGAGATGACAGATCCTGGAATACCAACAGGTGTCCCACTACCCAGCCCTGTTGGAGGGTAATTCATAAACAGATATCGAGTGACCCACTGCCCAGCCCTATTGGAGGGCAAACCATAACTTATCATCAGGCGACCCACTGCCCAGCCCTGCTGGAGGGTAGACCTTAACATATCATCAGGCGACCCACTGCCCAGCCCCACTGGAGGGTAGAACTGGAATAAGTCAATAGGCGATCCACTGCCTAGCTGTGCTGGAGGGTAGACCTTGAACTAGACGACAGGCGACCCACTGCCCAGCCCTGCTGGAGGGTAGACCCTAAGAGGTCGTCGGGTGACCCACTACCCAGACCCTGCTGGAGGGTAGACCCTAATAGCGTCGGGTGACCCACTACCCAGTCTCTGCTAGAGGGTAGACCCTAGAAGTCATTGAGCAACCCACTTCCCAGCCCTGCTGGAGGGTAAACTCGAAGAAGCCGATGAGTAACACACTGCCCAGCCCCGCTGGAGAGTAGAACTCAGAATTTCCCTGTCCATCTCCACTGGAGGGTACAACACTGGCCAACTGAACACGGAGTGGGTGTCGCACAACCACCCAACTCCAGCACAACTCACCCAAAGGGGTTCATCACCTGTTCCATCATAGGGTGCCACTAGCACCACTACTGACCGATCCATCGAGAATGAAACTAGGGGGAGACCACTCAACCCTGCTGGTCAAACCAATGAGCACAGAGCCAGGGGAAAAGTTCCACCCTGCTGGTCAAAAAAATGAGAACATAGGGACCCTCTACGTCGCGAGAGGTTAAAGTATACAAAGAAGAACCCGACATGCACGTGGGGCCCACACAACGTGTGGCCCCATCATAACCCCAAACAAGCGCCCAAACATTCTCAGGTACGAACAACCCCATGTACCTTCAAGCACTCCCGTATACTCCTAGAGTATACCACGTCTCCAGCCCAAGGGCTAACGTGCACACGGCACCCAGCGTCAACGCGAAGGAATGACGTAACAACTCCAACCTGCCACATCATCGGCTGAAGGAAAACCAACCACATCATTTGAACCATTTGTATCACTCTCCCAAGAGTGAGCGATCACACGCCAAGGGTCCTCTACAATCAAGGTAAGACGAACCGCCACAGGAGCACCTCTCATGCTCCACATTCAACAAGATCACGCAAGAGGCTCCGCAAAACCAAACAGATCGAACCATTGTAATTCTCATGAAAAAACACACGAGATAGACTACTTATTCGCCTCAAACAGATATCCGACAGAAAAGTCACCAACACCGCCTCACGCCCGAACGACGTCCCGTGATCCCGAGCCTCGGCCCTGAAAACAGCCGGGCGCATCACACCATTGTGATACCCTCATGAAAACACGTCAAAAGCACTACTCACTTGAGTGCAACAGATATCCGGAGAAAAAGGTGCATCCTGGCGCACCGCACATGAGCGGTTCTTCGTGGGACCCACAACCCGGTCCCGAAACTCCACGAATGGATCACACCGTTGCGATCCTCTCGAAAAAGCACACAAGATGGACTATTCACTTGTCCAAAACGGTCACCTGGTGATAAAGCTAAAAATCACCGTCAACTCCAGAAACGGCCCTCATGGGGCCTGCACCATCGTGCGGAATTACAGCAGGCAGACTGCGCCAATGTGATGCCCTCGGAAAAACACCCAACATTGACTGCTCGCACGCCCCGAACGGACGTCTGAGGAAAATGTCGCTAAAAGCTGCACACAGCTCAAAAGACGGGCCGTGGGGCCCATGCCTCAACTTCGGACTCAACACCTGAAACCACCCTGGAAACCTCGCCTCAGTGCCAGGGTCCCAACGCAACTGACGGCGTTTAAATCGGACGTCGGACGCGTCCGCTCCGTCCAAGACAAGTTCCCCCAGAAAACGACAAACCACTTAAAGATGCGTCGCGCCTTCACGGCCCCTCGTTTCGGGAATTAAATATTTCCAAAACAATCTCAAAAGATCCGCCTCTGCGTCAGCCCCGCGCCACCACAGACGGCTTGCAAAACGGATGTCCTTAGCGAAAGCTACAGACGTCGGAAGTTAGAAGGGGGGGGGGGGGGAAACCACTTCGGCCGGACCGGCCGGTCCGTCCACAGCCAGCCCGCGGCAAGCTAGCCGCGGCCAACGCCACTGACCGGCCATGAAAGCCGGTCTCCTTTCCCGTAGTGACCCTCGACATGCGGGTTGCGGTCGCGCCGTACGCGGGGTCGTGCACCCCGCGACCCCCTCCTCCTCCGTACACCGGCGCCGCCGCGCAAAAACCCGGCCGCCAGCGTCTCACCCGGGGAGCCCTGCCGTTAACCGCCTCGGCCGAAGAGCACCGCTGTGCCGCCGTACTGAGGAGCACCTCCGCCTTCCGAAACCCATGCCGCCACGCCTCGGGCTGCCGGAGAACAAAAACCGGCCGGAAACCGCCAGGACAACCTAAAATTCCCCCAACCTTCGGCGAACGATTGTGGATGCCTTCGACCTCCGATTTCAAATCCTAAACAAGAATCGGAAAGAGAAAATTGTATACTATGCATTCATGGGCTTCGATAGAATTTTTTACAAGGAATCAACAGTGAAAAATGAGCTCAATGAAGGTACGGGAAATAGAAAATGCAAACCCAACATCCAACCTCGTGGGGCTTCGCCCGAAGCTTCGCGACGATCCGCCGGAGCCGCGCCTTGCCGGAGAGGAGGAGGTGATGGAGGGGAGCTTCCTCCTTCGCTGTGGGGAGCTGCTGGCGCCAGGGGAGAAGAGGGGAGGAAGGGGATGAGTTAAGCATTTAAATAGAAAACGCTTAACCACCCTCTCGTCGGTCCGAACCCGAACCCTCAGCAGGTCGAGGTTAAGCCTCCCCTAGGGTAAACACCACCTCCCAAGCACAACATCAGTCTCGGAATTTTAATCCGAGACTCCATTCAAAAGTTATAAAATTTAACATCTGAAGCCGCTAAATTACGAAAACGCCCCTGGGGCCATTTTTCACAAACATCCCGCGCCCGCGAAACTTATACCCCTCCTAGGGTAAACGGCATGCTCCAAACTCAACAGTGCCCTCGGTTTTCCAATCTGAGCCACCGTTTAAGAGATATTAGTGTTTCTCCCTTAAAAAAATTAATTTATTTATTTAATTCGTTTAACATTCCAGAAGCGGGCGGGGGGTCCAAACATCCCGTGCCGATAATTTTTATGTCCTTCCTAAGGTAAACACCCCATTACAGACCCATACATACACTCAAATATCTGATCCGGATCACCTTTTAGGAGTTATACCATTTATTTAGCATTTCCAGTATGAACGCATTGAATGTTTAATTCCGGCCACTCCGGGGATCGGAATCGCATGCCGTCTGAAGGTGCTGCTCTGGAATATCATCAAGAATATTCCAAAGTATTTCTTAGCAAAAACCGGGTTCTTAAAATTATATGATTATTTTCTCTATTAATAAAACCTAAAAATTGAATATATTGAAAGAAATAATAAGGAAATTATAATAATTGTTAATTCATATATTATTTGGTTTTTTAATTCAGATTTCTGAGGAGAAAATTTCAAAAGAATGTTTTTCTGAATGACCTATATTAATGCCTTATTTTTAGTGTAAGATAATATATTTTCCATGTATTGAATGTTTTAATAGTTAGGTATAATATCTATTCCATGAAAAAATTTATTTATGTGTGAAGAATCACTTATTTCTTAATAATTAATGAAAATCCATACATCAAAAGACAATTAATTTTTCCATTTTTAGAAGATAGTAATTGTTTTATAATTTTAAATACAAACTAGTTTGATAAAATAATATTCTCTTATTTCTAATGAAAAACCCATTCTTAACTTCCAATACACAAATCTATTTCTTCTTTATCAAGTTATCTTAATTCTTTGCTTCATTGTATACCGTTACAAATATTTTATGCACAACATGTATCAAATACCCATGAGTTATAATACATGATCCGATGTTTATAAAATATTATTCTTAATGCTATTTTTTCTTATTTTATATGGGAACACTAATGAGGTAAAAATTAAAATTAATAAGTTTATAAAACAAACTTAAAATATCTCAAAATTATTATTTTTTCTAATGAAATTTTAATATACATTTATAGATATTTATAATTTAGGTATCATATTTTACAAAAATTATTCATTATGAACTTTTTTTAGAAATACTCCTTAAAATATAATAAACCAAATTCTTACTTGTTAATAGGGAAAAAATACATATTCCACTATGACTTGAAACCATTATATTATTTCTAAAATCTCATATCTATTTCGGTTGAAATGTATTTCAATTATATAATACATAATTACTAAATATTTGAGTACATAATATCTTCCCCAAATTTATCTAATGAATTATCCAAACACCATTCCACTATTTAAATAATCATATAATAATCAACTAATCCTGTTTAACCCAAATCACACAGCTGGATAAGAGTATATAATCTTATTGGTTTCACACATATGTTACACCCCTTATATAAAATAATTCATTGGATGCAAAATTTGGCATGGCCTACCCACATAGAGGATCATGGTCTTAATGTGTGTTTTAATTGAATGGAACAGAACACTTTAGATTTCAAATGTTTTTAAACATATCCACTACTGATATGGATCCCAAATATTATTTTTTCCCTACCTCCCCTCTCTTTATATATATTTACATAAAAATGTGCATTTCTAATACATTTTTAATTTTTTTAATGCCTTACATTTTCTATTAGTAAGGGTATTATAAAAATTTAGGGAATAAAACCACCATGTTTTGATGTTTTTTATTTTATGTTTATTTTAATTGGGTTTAAAATATTTTTTTTATTACAACCTAGTATTTATACCATTATATAAAGGAAAAAATATGACCCTTATTAATATAAGAATATTTATAATGATGAAAGGAAAATAAATCCAATACTAATTCCCTTATTTGAGAAATAATTAAAATAATTATAATTTGTATAACTTTAAAGGATATATGGGAATTACGATATAATATATATAAAGGTAATAAAACGTAAAATGATAAAATGTCAAATATCTAGAGTGAAAATTTTAAATATGATAAAATATTTATGGATGAGTTCACTACTTAATTTTTTACCACGATAAATGAAGTTTTTTGTATGATAGTGGTCTCTAATGATAAGTAAGAAAATAAATCATTAATAAAAGTCATTGGTGAATATTCCCTAATATGTATAACTATATGGTATTTTCTCTATAAAATTGATATTTAAATCAACTATTATTAGATAAAGTGTTTTGTATACTCATTTCATGAGAAATGTAGAAATTTCTAGTATTTCGAAAGAATGTTAACTAAGAAAAAGAAAAATCTTTTAACGATACCTTGAAGTTGAAGTTGAAAGAGATAGTATATGATCTCTCATTTGATATTAAAGAAGAATATAAATATGATAATATTGATTAAATTATATATTTGGTCTTAGAAAACATTATAAAAATTTAAAAGTAAACATAAATGTAAATTTTCATAAAATCGTTTTCTTATGGACATATAAGATGATTTTCATTTAATTTATTAAAATAAGAAATTTTAAATAATAAAGATGATATAACTGATTACATGTCAAGGATAAATATTATCAACAATTTCAAATCCTGGAATAGTAATAAATTTTTTAATTTAGAAAATAATGTTATCTAAAAATATAAGGATAACATGATGAGAGATAAATAATAAGAGAGTTTTATGGGATGTTTCAAAATATATGATAAAGAAAAATATATTGAAAAATGAATAATGATTATACATAATTTTTCAAACGAATATTATCCCTCTAGTATTAATGATGAAGAATAATTTTATATAGAAATAATGATAAAATTGGAATTAAATATTGTATTAATGATATTTATATATTTAAAATACTGAAAGAGATGACTAATAACTATTAAGACAATTTCAAAACCAATAAATCCAAATTCATTAAAACAGATGATTATTTTTTTGAATAAATTATAATTCAAAAGTTTTGAATGGATAAACATTAGAAAAACAAAAATAAACATGATATTGATCATTATTTCCAAGTTAAATAATTAATATAGGTGTAATAAATTTATTTTTATATTTAATATATTTTCAATAATTAAAATAAAAAATATATATAGAAATGGAAATAAAATTTTAATAATCAATGTATTTTAGAAAAGACTGGTTTTATTGAAAAAATATAAAAGTATCTTTTTTTGAAGAATTTATATGATAGAAAAGAAAGGATTGGGATTATCTGATGATATATTTACATAAAAAAATAAAATGAATATGATAAAATTTGTTATATAATTTTAATAAAATTTAAAAACTTATTGGTCACAAGTATTATGAATAAATTGGGTTTTTTGAAAAAAAAATTGAATGATTAAAAAAGAGAAAGGTTTGACTCCATATTGAAAGATGAAAAAGAAATTCCCAATAAGACTGTTTCTTATAAATTTCCACTCATACAATCGCCAAATATAAATCCATGAATTCTATAAAGAATATTATCCCTAAAATAAATTTATTATTTAATAGTAAATGTCACTATTGTTTAATCTATTGATAAAGATTATATATGGCAATGACCTATTTGATTTTCTATAATTCCAAAAAAAATTGGGGTGAATAAACATGAAAAAGAGAATCAATTAAAATTTGTAATCAGTTTCAAATAATACAAAAAATATGAATATAAAAAAAATTATATTTTAATTTCTAAAGAAAGTGAGTTAGAGATGTGATTAAATTAGTCACCATACGAAAGACTATTTTACTATAATCACTTCCCAAATACATCAACTTTGATATTTAAGTAAAATCAATGAATAAGAAGATATTAAAGAGAAATAATTTTATAAGTGTCATTGAAATAATTTATTAACATTATGTTAGGGATTTTAAATCTTGTTTTTTTTTCACACATAATTTTTTATAACAAAACATTTAGGATATAATGAGTCACAATAGTGGAAATATTGAATTTAAAAAAGGTAGTTCATTGAATATTAAAGGTATATGTTAAAATTATATTGATTATTATAATATCATGTAAAAAATATTATTTACTAATATATTACAACACAATATATTGACTATGAGAAAATAATGATTTGATCCTAATTAATTAATTTTTATTGAAGAATTGGTGAATTTTTAAAAGGATAAGGAATACAAAATAATAATTTAAGAATACATATTTTCGTGAAATATATTTCAAAGTGGAAAAACAAAAAACTACATTTAAATTAGTGATAAAGAACAAAACCAGATTTGGTATACAATACATGGTCGCCTTGGAGAAATGAGTATGAAAATGATCACTAGAGAAGATGTTGGTGGCATATTTCTAGGTTCAAAAGAAAATTATATGTTATATATGAAGTATTTCATAAAGGATGGATAATATAATAAAACCTTATTAAAGTTCCTATATATTCATAGAGTCCTTTGGAATTAATACATTAAACCTTGAGTGTCCCAATAAAGAACCAATCAATAAAAGAGTAAAAACCATGTTTTAGATATCATTAAAATTGTTCAAATTTTAGTTAATTTAGAAATAGTAGGCTAGATTTATAATTTTTGGTGTATTATTAAAATGAAGATTAGAAACTTGGGTAACGAGAATTTTTTTTAAAATTTTATTGTTTAATCAATTAATATGTTTTTTTAAAAGTTATTTTACCATTCATGGTAACAATTCATTTTTAAGAAACTAATCAAACACAAATAATTAGTATTCTAAACACTCTTTTTTATAATTAAATGGCCCACAAAACCTAGTGTCTGTGCATTATTTTTTAAAATTGGAATGATTAGAAGGAATCACATCCCTATGGACCATTCAGTTTAGAAGTATTTAAATCTACATTACATACATGAAACACATAATACGATGGGAAATATAAATTAAAATTATGATATATAATAAAATGAAATAAATTGCATCCTTGAATTCTTATTTAAAGATCTATGCTTCATTACCTAGTGAAAGAAAATATAATAAGGATGAGAACAACTGATCATTAAATTTAAGTAAAATGTAATAAATAAAGAATCGATAGGAATAAATTAATATATCAAGGTAAATAACTGATAACAAATTCCATTTAAATAATTATATAATGAAATATCAATATGACAGGGTAAGAAATTGAAACACATGACTTTAATCCATAAAAAATGAAAAATTTACATAGATATGATGAAGATAAATCTCATGGATAATAATTATAACTAATTTTTCGATAAAGAAAATTATTAATTATTAAAAATGTTGTTTACATGGTACACATTACCATTATAGTCAATACCTTTCACAAGAGAGTTTAGAACATACTCGTTACAAACCAATTTGGTTTGACCAATCTTAACTATAGAGTAAAGAACATTAGAAGAAATTTTATAAGATACTAGTTAAAAACAAGATGTGTTTTTCCAACATAATTTCAATCTATTAGACTACTGATGCATTAAGGGTCTTTCATTATCTGATCCCCTACCCGTAGGGATTACCTTAAATGGTCCCTATCCAATGTCTTACCTATAAAATTCATTCCTTGAATATAATAATTGATTTAATTAATAAAAAAATTTCTTTATAATATTTCTGTATTGAATAATTAATATAATTTTATCCATAACACCTCAAAGGAATATAAGTAACAATAAGGGTTATTGACATTAAAAAATTCTTTAGGAAAAATAATCATTAATCATTCCAAAGTGTCCCATACCACATTGAAACATTTAAATAAAAATTATATTTGAATTAAATGAAAATTATAATATTATTAGAATAATAATATTCATGGTATAACATGAAAAGGTATGTATATAAACTATATAAGAGTGAGCTGGTTCACAACAACAAACAAGTCTTAATGAAATGTTAATTATGACGAAATCCATTATCTTATATTTATTTTTTTAGTGGGGTTTATAATAATTTATAGTGGTTTAAAATATGTTACTAACTTATAAAATTACCATAATCACTCTTATAATATCATGTAATAACTTCTTAAAATATTTTATTATTTGTTTGTTAACCCTCATTCATTATTTTAACTATTTTGAGGGTTAATTGCCTATTTTTATCAATTATATTTTGACTTGTAACTTTTTTTTAATATTACATAGATCAGAATTTCATAATATACAGAATTTTAAAAATTACTTAATTATCTTATAAATTAAGTACATATGTATTTATAATTGTTCAAAAATTTGGGAGATAGGAAATGAAATTCACCGTTCATGTAGATGATAGGTCGTACGTAATCATGAATGTCATCATCGTTGATTTTTTATGTTAAAAGAATTAAAAATAAATTATAAATATGTGTATTATAATTAAATTATCATATATATCATATAAATGTTTCATTTTTTTTAAATAATCCTTAATTCATTCAATGTATATCATGGATGAGTCATATCCCTTTGAAGGGAGGTACTCCACATTTCGTCGTATTTGAAAAAAATGGAAAGCATAAAGGTATATTATAAATTCAATATTTTGAAGCATAAAGGCATTATTAATATTATATATATTATATAAAAAAAGTTTATATTATAATGGTCACTATGAGACGTGTTAAAAAACTGAACAATCATGATTTTGTGAGGTAGTAGTTCATCGTTCAAAGAACCAATATGTTTGTTACTCATTAGATGGTAGTGTTATTATGTTTAGGTAGAACCATTAGAATTAAAACAAAATTTTATTTTGAGAATAAATTTCTTATTCTATAATGAAATAATAACATTCTTACGATTTGAGAATGTAAATAAAACTAAAAATCCGAAGTACGTTTTGACCACTAAATATGGTATCTAATTTATGTTTGTACAAAACGGCTTCCTTGTATGGATTTCATCCCAATTGGATGCTTCATGGTTGACTTTCGGGATGTAGGGAGACTATATTTGAAGATTTTGGATAAGAAAAAGTGGCTTTAGTGGTTTGAAGAAGGGGTAGAGTACTTGCCTTTTTATAGTGTAGGGGGCGACACTCTTGTAAATACAAAAATTTATTCATTAATGGGAGGATTATCTTACATATTGTTACTCAAAAATTAGAATATAATGGACTAGAAGTAAAAAATTGTAGATTAAATCCTCCCCTACAAAAAAATTTGTACATTTTACTAATTTGGCTCCCTAACTTCTTAGATTCCCAAATTTTATCATTTGGGTTTTTTTAAAGCATATATTTTTCCAAACATTGTAATTTTACCATTAATATTAAAATAAAGTGATATTTGTAAAAAAATAGAGATCCAATTAATTAAAAATATGATATATAATTTATAAAATAAAAATCACATGTTTTTTGTAAATTAAATTTAAAACAAGTGCATGTGACTTGATAAAACACAACTTAAGCTCGAACCACATTAACAATGTTTTTACTGTATATGGGTCAAAATGTTAATTATAAAAGAATAATTGTTCCATTAATACACATATATTTAATATTTCTTAAAATGAAAAAAAACTTGTAATAATATAGAATTTTTATTAATTTTAAATCATTTAATAAAATATCATTTATTATAAAATAAAAGTAATGTTAATTTTGATACTATTTATTTAATTTTAACTTTAAAATATCTAAATAACACTGGATTTCAAATATATTACGTTTCAAGCTGTGTAACATGATATATTAATCTACAAAAATAAATAAATAAACTAATTTGATCAATTCACTTCACTTTTAATATTTATAATATCATTTATTTTAGCTAACTAGTAACTAAATAATCAATAAATTTGAGGTTCATAAGAATTAGGGTAAATAAACCATGTCTAAAAATTATTGTTAAATTATTATGAATACAATAACCATTATATCTTTTAAAAATATTTGTAAAAAAAATATTTGATGTTTTTTACATATCTCAATGATTTATATATGTTAAAGGTAACGAAAATTCCCTTTTGGTCTTTTTCCTTACTTAACATTTTATATAGATATATTACATCTAAATATATCCCAATAACCCATATAATTCTATCAAAGTGGGAATATGGTTCAATTATTTGAATCCAAATGATTTTTAACAAGTATCCATGCCATTTTGGTCCTTAAGAGTATGGTTTAATCCCTTATAAAGCATAATATTACCATAATCAACATAATTTTATTCATATTCACTAAAATATTTGGTCAAAAACTATGATTATTTTATTATAATAGGAATATTTAATTCCTTAAAACATTTTATGTATTTTATTCAAAATTAAATCCGTAGAATTGTGAAATTAAAAATTAACACTAATCCTGCACACATGGAGAGAAAGTAGGTTTTTAAAGTAGAAGAATTGAAAAGTTCAATATTTTTTTACATCTAATTTAAATATAAAAATGATTGAAATAAATTAGATTCAATTAATATATAAATAATTTATCTATTGTGAAATTTAAAAAACCATTTAAAATATAATTTAACACTAAAAATTATTTAATCCAAAATGATTTTTTTAACTAAATTGTAGTAATTTTTACTACTCATCAAAAAATGATGTTTCTCAAAAAAATACAAAAATATAATCGTAAGATAATTTCCCCATTATGAATTAAAAAATTATGTTTTTCTTTAAATATAAAATTCATTAATGTTCAAAATTTAGTATTTAATATAGGTTCACCATTAAAAGGTGGTAAAACACGCAAGCTAATTCAGTATTGTTTTTTAGTGTAAGATTAACATGGTGTTGCATAATAAGATAGACAAACTATTATTTGTTATAATTTGAAAATATTTTAATGATTTTGGGTTTTAAATTCTCCCCACCTATATTAAATTGCGTCTTTGTAATTTAAACTTGATCTTAGTAATCAAGGAATAGATATTTGAAAATACTATTAATGATGAACCCACCTCTTGAATAGGATTGACAACACATATTCATAACAAGAGACAAAGGAAAGTAAAATGGTTATATAACTGAGTTCTATATTAAGATAACATTGGTGGGAAATAGAAATATGGATATAGAGAAAAAATCTAATGAACATGCTCTAATGTAGAGTGCTAGAGAACTTGGTTATGATAAAGTTAACAATTAGAAATGCCTATGTCCTTGATGACATAAGGGGCTATTTGATTCCTTAGAAACAACGGTACACAAAAAATAGTTCTGGCCTCAATATCATTTTTACAAGTGTAGAGTAATTCCTTCACTCTCTAAGAATATTAGAAGACATACTTAGTATATTTCTATAAGCATAATGTTATACTTTGGTCAATACATGATTGATTTATACATTATATTATAGAACAAGATTCATTATATAGAGATATAATATATTACTCTCTACAACCAGATTCAAAGTTCAACAGAAACAATTTTATAAATAGTCATACTTTCCTAAATATTTTGATCCAATAATTTATAAATATGTTCAAAAAATTTCTAAAATAAACTTGTAATTATCATTTAATCAACATGCAGAATCTATAAATTTTTACATTCAAACAAGCTGAATATCTTCATCATGTATCCTATTGAAATATGGTAATAACAGAAATCACCACAAACCTTATTAAGATTTTTTATTATTCCTTATTCCTAATATAAGACACATGTTATTGGATATATTCTTTAAATACAAAATTGTTGTGAACTCCATCAATGATATCATAGATTACATGTCAAAATGACATTAACCAATTCCAAGGTAGTCATCAATTTTCAAATCAATCATTTACTCGTCATTATCTCAACATCAATAATATATAAATGGACTTATTTACCTAAATCATGTGTTTTTAAAAAATTGTATCATTCTACCAAATAACTCTTCTTGGTACCATTTAGGATATGATCTCAAATACACAATGAAAAAGTACTACAATATTATCTTCATATATTCCATAATACTTATAAGAAGTATATTTCTAATAAAATTTTAAAATGATATAATTTATTAATAATAATATAAATCCGTTATATTCATCTTTGGAAGTATAATAAATAGATCATTATCCAATAACATAATTTTGTATATATTTCATGTCCCTTGAGAAATTGATTTTCAATGTGCCTCATCTCCTTATAGTTGACGAATTTCATGTTGGAAAACATATTATTACCCTTGAAATCACAATCATGGCAGAATTTGCTTCCACACTATTAGAACACACCTATTCCTCTTAATTAACTAATGGAGTGTTTCTTTCCAAAATTATCACATTTGAGAAAATTCCACTTTCCCTTCATGTTTTTTTAAATCATTACCCTTTTATGGTGATTAGATAACCTCTTATACTTTTGGTTGCCTTAGTAGACATGGGTATTGGATAATTTTTTACCAATCTCATCATTACATGATACTATGTACTCATTTGATGAAAATGTTTAAGAGACTATTTCCCTTTCAAATATTGACTTAAGAATTTGAAATGTTTGATTCTTCTTACTCTTTGGATCATGTGAATCAGGGACCTTCACATTACTTTAACAAAGTGACATTTATAAATGATGACATACACTAGGATATATCATATCATAATGTATAATATCTATACAATAAAAATACTTAACAAAAATTGTTAAATTTATGTGATGTTGTCCTCATAATCAAAAAATGGTTTCTTTTGTGAAATATTTACATTTAAATCAATCATAATAATGGGTAAATAAAATGTGAACAATAATAATTTTATTTCCTAGGAGTTTTAAACATTGTTCATAGTAAGACCCATTTTTATGTACCAGGTTACCCCATGTCAGACCCCAAACACCTTCTTTGAGTTGATACCCCAAGGTACATCAATGCCAGAACTACATCCACTTGTAGTATCTAGAAAGAGATGTGTTACTTGGAAAACTCACATAATCACTACGTTAATAAAATTATAGTATGTTCTTTTATACATATACTCAATTTATATCTTATATTTTTCTTACCAATCATTTTTTAAAATCAATTTCCAATTTTTGTGATAAACATCCACTAATTCTAACTGTAAAACCCCAATCCCAGATGCCCAGAGCTGATGCATTATTTTATTACATTAAAATGATTACATGGAATCAAATATTAAAAGATCATTAAATTTAGCTATCTTAGAAAGATATAATACATACATGATACCCATAATACATTAAGATATAGAAATTACATACATGAAAAATTATAAAATGGAATAAACTGCATCTTTGAATGCTTATGCAAATATTTCTCCATCATAACCTAGGGAAATGAAATATAATAAGGGTGATCTCAAATTCATATTAATGGTATGTAAAATTTAATAAATAATGAATCAATAGGAATAAATTTACATGGAAACTTAAATAACTAATAACACTTTCCATTTAAATTACTATATAAGGAAATATCAATATGGAGAGGTAAGAAACTAAAACACATTCCACATAATCAATAAAACTAAGAATGGAAACCATGCTAGGATATGTAAACATAAATCATCATGGATAATAAAAAAATATAATTCTCAATAAATTAAATTCTTAATTATTCGACTCTATGTATCTTTGGTATATGAAAACATTATCGTCAAGTCCTTTCATAAGAGAGTTTAAAAAATACTGGTTAAAAACCAATTTGGTTTTCCAACCTTACCTCCATTATCAAAACCTTTCTCAGGAAAGTTTATAAAATACTGGTTACAAATTATAAAATTTTTTAAAACTAATTTTTCTACCTGAGACTACAAATTCATTGAGGGGCTTTTATTAATCAATCCCCACCCAATAGGGCTTACCCAAAATGGTCCATAACCCGTGTCTTACTTGTCTAAATAATTCCTCAAATACAATAATCAATTTAAATAATAAAAAAATTTCCCTAGAATATATACATATTGAATAAAGAATAAAAATTTATTAATAATCCCTCAGAAGAGGATAAGTGACAATAAGGGTTATTGACATTAAAACATTGTTAGGGAAAAATAATCTTCAAAAATTCTAAAGTGTCACATTCCGCATTGAAACTTTTAAATAAAAATTCCACATGAATTAAATAAAACATATAATATTATATAAGTAATAATATTCATGTTATAAATGAAATTTTATGTATAGACACCATATAAGAGTGAGTTGGTGCACAACAACAAACATGTCTCACTGAAATGTAAATTTAGATGAAATCCCATATCTTAACCTTAATTTTGTTGTATGATATTTATAATCTATTATTGTAGTTTAAAATATGTTAATAATTAATACCCAAACCATAATCATTATTTTAAAATCATTTATTAACTTTCTATAATATTTTATTACTAGTTTGTTAAAACCCTTTCATCATTTTAACTATTCTAGGTGTTAATTGCTTATTTTTCTCAAGTGTGTTTTTACTTGTTACTTGTTATTCCAATTAATTATATCATAATTTAATTATATCCATAATTTAAAACATGAATTAACTATATTATATATTCATTATATATTTATTTTAATTTTCCATAAATATTTTAGTTAAGAAGTCAAATGCAACATTCATGGAGACAATAGGTCGTACTTATCCATGAACGCAACTATCATTACTTTTTTTGTTAAAAAGATGAAAACTAAATGATAAATATTTAAATTATAATTATAGTATCATGTATATGTGATATATGTTACATATTTTTATTAATATCATTTTTAATATGTTCTATTTATATTGTAAATGAGTTATATCACTTTGAGGGGGTGGTAGCCCAGAGTTCCTCAACCAAAATTATAATATTAACACAAGATGGAAACCATAATGGTATGTTAAAAATGAAATTTATAGAAGAATAAAAAGATTATAAATACCATATATATCATATATAAATATAGTTTCTATCATAAATTTCACCAAGATAGGTATTAAAGGAAAATGAACAATCATCATTTCATGAGGATGTAGTTCACCATTCACAGAAACAGTGTGATTGTTACCCATTAGATGGGTGTGTGTGTAGGTATAGGAAAAAAAATTAGAATAAAACTTCCAAAAAAATTGAGGTTATTGTTTTGTTTTATAATCATAAAATAATAAATTTTTGGATTGTATAATATAAATAAAACTAAAAAACTTAAGGAATTTGGTAACCACTTAATTGGGTAACCCCTTTGGGTTTGTATGAAAAGGATTCCATGGATTGGTTAATAAATAATTGTAGGATTATAGGTTGATTGGAGGAATGTTGGTTAACTATTTGGGAAAAGTTAGTATGATCCAGAATATATTGAGAGGTGTGAGGAATGGGTAGAGGGATTTTGTTTTTATTGTGGAGGGGGAGTGACCCTCCAGTAAATATCCAAATTTATTCATTAATGGGAGGTCTAACAAACATAAAGTGACTAAAAATTATAAAATAATGTGTTAAAGCAGAATAATTCTAGATTAAAACTTCCACCATATAAATATGTTCATTTTAATAATTTTGTTCATTAAAATCTATTATTCCAAAATTTTATCATTTTGGTTTTCATTAAAGAATCTTGTTTTCCAACTAATATAATTTATATAGTAAGAATAAAATAATTCGATATTTATTTGAAAATATATATAAACTAAATTATCAATATGATATCTAATTTATAAAATAAAATTCCCTTGATTTTTTGAAATTAATTTTAATTTAAACACATGTGATGCACTAAAACACTACTTAAGCCCAAACTGATTTAACAATTTTTTTACAGCATATGGGTTCGTATTTTAATTATAAATGTTTAATTGGTCCATTAATAGAACATATTTCATATTTATTAACACTTAAAAATCACTTCTCACAATATAAATTTTAATTTATTTTTAATAGTTTAATAAAATATCATTTCATGTAAGGTAACAATAACGCCAATTTTGACATTATTTATTTAATTTTAATTTTAAAATATCAAAAGAATTAAATTAAATATATATTATTTTTAATTTTATGTAATATTATATATTTACTCTAATTAATCAAATAAATATAATAATTTGAACAATTCACTTCACTTGTATTTTTTATAGTATCATTTATTTTCGCTAATTATTAATTAAATAATTTCTACGTTAGCATTTCATAAGAATTTTATGTAAACCATCTCTAAAAATTATTGATAAATTATTATGATAAAAATAATCTATTTATATTTTAAAATGATTTTTATAACTGAAAATAATATATTTTTAACATATCTCAAAGGTTTACAAATGTTAGAAGAAATAAAGTTTCCATCTGGTCCTTTTCCTTACTTAAACTTTTATATAGGGAACTTCTATCTAAATATATCCCAATAACCCAAACAATTTGAACCATGTTGAGATATTTTCTAATCTTTTAAAAAAAAATTATATTGAACTTATTATACGACACATATTTTATTGGTTACAATTGTTTTTGTCCATTTTTTAAAATTAAAATTACATAAGTAGTAAAACTAAGTTTAACTCTAATCCCACACATGTGGCAAGAAAGTGGGATTTTAAAGTTGAATCGTTCAAAAGATCAATATGTTTTTTTATTTAAATATAAAAATAATTCTGATGATATATATTTTTTAATATATTAATAATTTATCTATTGTGGAATTTAAAAACCAATTTAAAATATAATTTAACATGAATCATTATTTAAACAAAAATGGTATTTTTACCTAAGTGTTAGTGATTTTTATTATTCATAAAAAAGACGTTTCTCACCAAAATACCAAAAATTCACCAAAAACTAATTCCTAATTTATAAATTCAAAATTTCTCCTTATCTTTAAAAATAAAATTCATAAATGTGCCAAATATGTTTTTTAATATATGTTCTCTATTAAAAGGTGGTAAAACTCGCAAGCTAATTTAGTGTTGTGTATAGATTAATCTTAACCTAGTGTTGTGTAAAATGAGAGACAATATAATATTTATTCTAAAAAGAAAATATTTTAATGTTTTTGGGTGTTACATTTTTAATTTATCTAAAAACATTTTAAGTTAATTACAAGAGGTGCAGATCTTATTTTTAGGATGGGAGTATCTAATATGATTCACGTGGGATGTTTTAATTAAAAAGGTTCAAATTTTTATAATAAAACTATTATTATTTAGTTTCTAATTGTTAAAAGTAGAAGGATTTCCCCCATATAAACTCTTCAAGTGAGCATATTTGTGTTTATATTATTTTTTTTATTTCATGGATTCACTAAGATATAAATAAAGCAATAACTTAGATCGAGGTTTTTAATAGAATGTTAGAGGAGGCTAATCTAAGGTGAATAACCTCAATAGTAAATTTATAGACATTGTATAACAACTTGATACGGTTTAATCTAATATGATCTAATCAACACCATTGAATTGAGTTATTTTAGTTAAAATTATTTATTTTTTATGGTTATATAGGTTTCAGGTAATGAGATTATGATGTACAAGTATTATAACTATGTTTAGAAGAGTGATTATATATAAGTGGTTATGCTCCTTTCTAATTCTATTGAATATTATTATATATTTTAGATTCGATATTATATATAATTTAATTTAATTTAATAAATGATATTTTCAAATTATTATATTAACTATTAGTTCATTAAATTAAATTAAATTATAATTTTATATATGCATTTTTGTATAGATTCTTTAAATTGTGTTCATTTAGTTTTTAGAAAATGGGATGAATGAAGAGTGTGATTTTTTTAAATGTTTGAATGGATTTTTAAAATTTCTAAAAAATTTTATTTGAAAAATTTATTTATTGGATTAAAATTAGAATGATTTAAGAGTCTAGGTTTTACATTCAAATTTATATGACCATATATGTGGTAGATATTGAATCCACGTTTCATGGTGATTAGAATGATTGGACTTGGATTGGACTTTTGTGTTTTCTCATTGAAGAATCTGTTTGACTATATTGAAAATACATTTAAAGGAATGATTTAAGTGTATCAGTATGTGAAAAATGTTTTTTATATTTTTTAGTGTCTTTTGAACAAATCATATATTATGAAGGATTTTGAAGTCCCCAAGATCTCTTCACTCCACTGATAATGGTTAATGAATCAATAAGGGATTGTTTTTACAATTTCTACCAAATTATATCAATCCATAAAAAATATTAAAGTCCATTCCACTAAAAATTAAATTTTAAACTATAATAATTCATGTATAAAATAAATAAACAATGAACATGAGTATTTTTAAAGGATTTTCCCCATTGCATGAAACTTAATCCTTATCATAGTTAGTTACTATTCCCATACATGGATTCTATACTACATAGTCACTAGATTACAGTCATACAATGATGTAATTGAGTGACTCTATACCTTTTTATAGTCAAACTACAATATGAATTTCAACAGCCAATTTATACAAAATATACAAACATAATAGGAAATATAATCATGATACATTGGTTTCTTTGGAAAATGAGTAATCAGTTCTTAATCCATGATCCTTATAAAAATTCAAGAATATACACTCACTTCATAATGACCCCGATGTAGAACTACTTCTTGATCTTAATCTCAAATAATCTAACTGAATTGTCATTATCAAACATATATAAATAATAAATTTTCATATTTTTATAAAATATATCTTCTTCTCCCAATATTTTTATGTCATATATTTTTGAAACTCTATAATTAAATTATCTTACATAAATAGATCCTCGTATTTATAAAATATTTAATATAAAAAATATTTTAATCCATTAAAGTATTTTCAATATTAAGATTGTTATTTTGTTTCTCAAATAAATCATACGATAAAATCTATTTTCATTCCCCATTTGATTAGGCTAAAAAAATCACCCTTATATATATTATTACCATATTTTAATAATCGAATTTCTTTGTAAAATTACTCTCATAACATTATTCTTATTCAATACTTTCGAAAAAACCCATTCATGAATCCACCTTAATCTCAATCTCCATAAATAATAATAAAAAAACAATTTATTTTTGAACTTATTTAATAGCCATATATTTTCATCACAAAAAAACCATGTCAAACTCATATTATTAAATAGCTATGAATACACATACATGACACTTTTTACCTATAGGGATCCCTATATGTATCCTCTATAAATCACAATTAACATTTATGTATATCTTAGTGCGATCTATACGTGGAAAATCATCTTGATCCCCTAAAAATGCATATAAAATATTATAAAAACAAAAAAAATATAAATTAAAAATTTCATTAAAATAAAATAATATCTTTTTTGGATTATTATTCATCAAAAGAAAAATAATATTTCATAAAAAATATCTCATATTAACTCAACTCAATTGTTTTTCCAAATGTCAAAAACAATAACTCATTTTGAGTTCTCATTTAAATTTATTAAAGAAACATATGAATTCAACATTTAAATATTTCGATATATGCTTCAACATCATTGAATTTTATTTCATTATAATATTAAAATTTCAGAATCACATATTTTCATCTTGTGAACTTCACAAAAAATTATCTAAGAGCTGGATTCATATGACTGGTGAGTTCATATGCCCAAAAAAAGTGATATCCTTATGAATTTTACATTTTATACTTCTAATAAATTTCATATGATGAATAATGTATTATGATTAATGACTGTTCATGGATTCAAAGATATATTTTTAGTATATAAATTTTTTCTCACCTTAAAAAACAAATATAACATCTTTAAAAAGCATTCTATCCCACATTGCCCAACATAAAATCATATCAAAAACCTTTAATGAACCCCAAACCAAATTTTAAGTAAATACTTTCCATTTAACAACCTCTTGGACAAATCCAAGGGAACATCAATTTCTACCTTTATTATTTTTTGGAAAATCCATTCAACTTTTGAAAAATATCTCATATCTATTTTAATATGCCTCAAATCACCTGAGAATAATTAAATAAAATCCTATCATATATACGAAAAATATCACATGAGAAAACCATATAAGGGTATGTTTTTTTATATAATTAAATCCATCAATGACAAGAATTTATGGCTGAGAGACATTAATGACCCCCCAAAATACATAAATATAAATCTCACACACATCCAAAATATATAAAAATACCCCCAATTAAGATGTAATCACAACATCAAATGGATTTATAATTATTACTCCTAATTTTACAAAAAATGTTTCCCACTTTGGTGAGAAATTTTTTCAATATTATCTAACCCATTTTCAACACAATCCAAAGCCCCATTGGTGACATTTTCAGACATCATCAATTTATAGGAGAGATTTGAACATTATGTTTTACAATCCACAATTAGAACCTCTACTTTCATATAACTTTTTTTAATATATATGTAATATGATATTGGGTATAAACATAGTCCAACATTATGCCTCTATTTTCTACACAATACATTATGTAATGATATATGATGTCTTTGTGTTTGAATAATGAATGATTCAAAGGATTCTATGACTAATTTATTATATTATTATTTTAAAATGTATATTCAATTGTCTCCCTATATAAAAATTCATTTCTTATAATAGAAATTCCATCCATATAATTATTTTACAATAATGATTAGAAACCACATACTCTGGGGTAGTTGTTCTATGTATCACTAAATCCTATTTCTTATTGTACAAGCACACACCACCCTCAGCAATGATAAAATTCCAAGATTAAGTATATCATAAATCTACACAATCACCTATCTAATATTTATAAGTAAAATAAAAAATGTATAGATCAGTATTTGATTTATAAAATAGTATACAATTTACTATGCCTTTCTCATATCTCATAACTCTCATTTCTTCGATTATGTGTGGCTCTATTTGTTCAGTTTTAAAACTATAAAAAAGTTCCACTATATAAGATATATCTAGAATATAAGTTGTAAAAAAATTCAAGATTCAAATAACTCATCTAAGCACTTTTGATCAACATTTCTTCCATGATCATCCTCATATAGTTTTGTTTCAATTAAAAATTTTGTTGAATCTTCTCTTGAATCATCTATGGAGTACACCTTCAATAACTCTATAGCATATTTTTCTTAAGAAAAATATTATAAAATCATATTTATGCTCAATAATTAACTGTAAAAAGTAGGTAATCTCACTGAGAAATGAAATTTGAAACCACTTCATAAATGTTATAGGTTAATCCTCACATAGGCACACATTGTCAATTGAAAAAATTATGCCATATATATAAATAATTAAAATTAGTCTTCCTATGGATATAAAAATAATATATAAATTTACATGAAATTTTCATTTTTTAAAATAAACATTCTTTAAGTATACATAAGGTTTCGAGTACTATGTTTCATGAGATTATTTCACAAAGTATAATGAATTTTATAATATTGACACCATGAAACGTAGAAAACTATAATAATACCATATGGTTGTACAATAAAGAATACATAATCAATATAAACATTAAAAAATTACCATTTCACATCCATCTGTAATACTTTATAGTGCCAGTGTGAAACCCCTGCTAAGAACATACAGATTATTTCAAGACTGATGGTTGGAGAAAATATTTCTTTAAATCCTTTCAATTATTTTTGAGTATATCTTGTGCATACAATCCTAGTTTTGTTTGTTATTATTTCACCTTTATTAAATATTTTGTTTGTATATACCCACTTAATGAAGATAAGTTTTTTAATATTTAGGCATTTTACTAACTCCCAAGAGGAGTTAATTTCTATTTAATTTAGTTCAAAATTTATAGCATTAACCACTCTTCATCATCAACACCATCATCCACTATTCTTTGTTTCACAAATTACACAATATATCCTATAATTTCAATTATCATCTTTATTCTGGAATGAAATGGTGGACCATCATTTCCAATTATATTTTGTACAACAACCTGATTTTGAAATATTTTATGTAATACATTATGATTTTCATGAGCCTCATTATAATATGATTGATCAAAATTAAAATAAAAAAATATGTATACTAATTATTAATAGTCAATAAACTATCTTTTAAAATTGTGGTCACTTACATATTGCATATACTCACCTTAAACCTCAAAACACTTCATAATTGGCATGATTTCCATTGATTGTTTTTCATCCAATCATTTATAAATCTTATGTATAATTTTTTTTCCGTAACCTGTACCCAATTCCAAGAGATTGGTAGCTCATAAAGTCCCCTTCATAATATTTCTTATCAAAATTGTCCAACGTATTGTAAGAAAACACAAATATTTAATACATTTATCTAATGATTTATTTTATAAAAGATCACTAAGTATATTTGATAATTATATACACATCACATACACATGATACATGGATAACAAAAAATTATAATAAAATTCCTTAACATGATCCTAATATTTAATTTATTTTATGACTATATTGGGTAACATGGGGACATATATAACAAATTGTTGAGATATAATGACTTGTAAGTGATTAAGCAATGTATAACTAGAATAAAGTATTAAAAGTTAGTTAATAGTAATTTTAATCTGATATAAAATGGGTGAGAATCATAAACATGAACATAAATCATGATATATCATGATAATGTAAAGGACACATGGGAATGTGGAAACAACATTATACATTTCATCCTAAATATAGGTCAACAATGACAACTATGAAATCATATCTTGATGGAAAATTAACATATTGAGTTAATTATACTCCCTAATATCATACATGATGTATCATGGGACTAAAAAATTACACAATTCATAGGATCTCCATATAAATCTATGTGCACCCATCGCTTTCATATCAACTACTTTCATAAGTGTTCAGAATAAATAATTTAACATAGGATCATATTTCATCAAATTTAATCCCAATATTAATGTGATTAGAATAAATAAATGAAAATTCCCCAATAAAATAAGAATATTTATATTTAGTTTAATACCCTTGAGTTGAAAGGGTAATAGTATTCAAAATACGAATTTTTGGCATTGAAAAATCATGGGATTGTTTTGGAAGCCTAATGAGGGTACATAGGTAATCATGGAGGTGTTAATGAGAGTGAATCGGGTTTCTAATAACCTTTAAATAATAAGTAATTTCATTCTAATATTTATTAAAATAATTAAAAATGAAAATTTGGAATAAAAAATAATAAGACAAAAAGGGAGCATGAAAAAACGTTTGGCTTGAAAAACCAGAAGATTGTTTTGGCAGCATAAAAAGGTTTTATAACGAATCATGGGAGAGAATAATGAGAGAAAAAATGGTATATTATAACTTTGAAATAATGATTTTAGTATGTGGTATTTTTAAAATTCAATCCCATTAATATTAATTGGAAGAAAAAACTAATTATATAATGAAGGTTCCTGAATAAAGAGAAGAATAAGAGAGTCCCTTACCTTGAGAGGGTCATTCCAAAAGCTTGGGAAATGTTTTTGAGATATTTAAGGAACCTTGGGAGGGATATATTTAGGAATGTTCATTGTATATTTATGATAAAATGGTTTTTAATGATGAGAAATGGGTGCTTGGATGAGTTTATAAAGGAAAAGGGAGGTGTGTTCTTAATTATTTAATGAAATTTGGTATTGGAATTTATACAATAAATTAAGAAAAAACCAAAAACCATAACTTTTATTCTAATAAATATGATTATTTTTAATTATTATATAATTCCATGTATCAATGAGATTAAAATAATAACCTTGGTTATGTGGCAGTGAACAATATTTTTATTGAATTTATTTTAAAACCTTAAAATATAATATTGGTTTTAGAGGATAAAAACGGGATTATAAAATTAATAAAATAACCTAAAAACAATTTATTAAATAGTGAAAATATATTTTTTATCGTGGATACTGTTTATTTAACATACTACATTACTTTTTGGTCATTAGGATGTTATAATACACACAGTATATAGTTCTTACTTGAAAAATGAGACTTTCTCAAAGCATTATAAAAAATTCACAACATGATAATTTTAATGTATTGATTAAAAAAATAATATTTATTTATGAAAATTATTCAATAAATATTAAAAATCACAATTTTAAATTAAAATTTATATTTATTATAAAATACATGTTTTTTTGACAATAATGGTTTTTCAAACCCTTATAAAAATTAAAATTTCACATCATAATATTATATTATATTATCATTTATATTTAATATATATAAATAATAATAATATTTTATTAAAATGTAGTTCATTTTAAAAATTAATAACAATAATATTTTCACTAAAACTATACATTAACCAAAATATAATTTTTTTATAGTATCAAAATCAATTTTTATCAATAAAATCATTTTATAATTTATAAAAAAGAGATATATATAATAATAATTTTATATAAAATAGAATATAAATATTCATACCAATTGTGTTTATATACATAGACATTTACATCACTAGAATATTCAATAAGTTTATGGTCTGAAATGATGAGATTTTCATTGGGTGGTTTGACGTACATGGTTTTTGTTTTGATCTTGATGAGATTAAACATCATCTGAAAATGGTTTACCCATGATTTAATTATTTAATCTAGTATTGAGATTAGTCAAGGGAAAATCATAGAGAATTTTTCTCCCTTGTAGTCTTTGATAAATTGGATGTATAGGGTATGATCCTATTTGTCAAGGCCATCATTTCATTCATCCATGTGAACTAGATTTATCATAACCTTTAATATATATTTAAACCACATAACCACTATTGAGTAGATATATTGTCAATGGTCATGATTATTAATGGTATTTTAAATCTAAAAAGATGTAACAAAATAATTTCAGTTGTTTTTTATAACCACATTATAATATATGGAATTTTATTTATTCACAAATATAATTTTATTTATAAAAGTAAACTTCATTACATTATTAATATAATGACTCCAAAGTAATTTAAAAATACATTAAATAATTTTTCTAAAATATTTCATACATTACACAAGAAAATTACTAAAAACCCTTTTTGTTTAGAGCCTTTGGAAACCTGGTACACCAATATATAGTGTTTTGAAATATATTCAATGATTCCCACACATATATTCCCCATTCGTATTCCAAGATAAAACCCTTATTTATAAACAAGGGAAAAGAAACATATATAAATAGTTATATTAGATTCCTATTAAGGGTAACAAAGGGGGATATCAATCATTATATAATTATGAGGCATAAATATTTAAAAAAAATATATGGAAATCAAATCAGGTATATCCAACATCATGATATCATGTCATATAATAAGTCATAGATGTTCATAAAGAATAAAAGAACATATTCCATGATGGAATAACAGAAGACGTGAAATTTTGAAATACACATAAGAATATAAAATCATCTCTATATTAGTCAAATCTCATTTCTAGGACCATTATACCAGACAAAGTTTATTATTGAACTAAGTTCACTCCTCATTATTGCCCTCTATTACTGAACAGATATTACTCCCATTATATTCCAAGATTACTTAACCCAATTTACTTCTGTTCTAGTCATGTATTACTAAACTGGGTTCACTTCCCATTTCATTCCTATCAATCTCATGAGATATAAATCTTTACTAAATACATTGTATGGATATATAGGTCCCACCTATCAAATAATGAAAATGAGACATATGCGTGACACAAGAACATAAATAATTAATATTATAAACAAACTATTGAAACAATAAAGATAATATCCTTGAATAATAACACTATTAGATCATAAACAACATCATATAATGTTATCTTATATAGAAAATGATTTTAAAATAACATTTGTAAGAATTCATTAGTAAAATATACTTTTCACTTTGAAAATGATTTTTAAATCTTAAAACATCTATAAAATATGTTATTTAAAAATAACCGCAAAAAAATTTAAATTAATATTTTTAATTAATTTTAAAAAAAATTAAATTATTTTCCATTAAAATTCTTATAAGATGATTTATAATACATTTAAAACATTTTTAGAAATAATTATTTTGAAGGAATGAAAATTTCAATCCAAAGAGAGAATAAACTTAAATGAAACATATAATATCATGAAAATAAGTATTTTCATGATACAAAAGTCAATGGTCAGTATATACACCTAGTAAATGAATATATGAGAATAACATAACATTTGTCTCTAAGAAGTAAAATTGAGACAAAATATCCCCTCAGATTTGGTAACATATGAACTATAAACACTATGGAAGAGGGATCATTAAATGGATTAGTAAATACCCATTAATTAAATCAATATTATAATATATTACCTTCATGTTAAGTATATAGACAACACAAAATAAACAAGTGGTGAATATGGAATATGTGTCACATAAATAAAAGCGAGATAAGAAATCCCATTTTATTAGGTCTTATTTCCTTTCTACATTTCTGAACCTCCACTATAATGGTTTAATAAATTTTATTAATTTATAAAATAACCACATTAATTTTTATCAAATCATATATGATACTATTAAATAATATTATCACCCTTTTGTTAATAATATTTTTTTATAAATCATTTAGGTGTTAACTAATTCATCTTTCTAGGCATGTTTTGGAATATAAGTCCCGGTTCTCATGCATGGTATATCGTTCCATTATATCTTGATTATATTAAATAAATATATATTATATCTATTAGTGGTATAAATTTATATGATCATTATTTAATTATGTTCATGTAAAATAAACCACATCGTATAGTGGAGGTGATTGGTCATACGTACGCACGAGTGACGATATTATTCCCTTAATAGTGAATGGGGAAGTAAGTGGATGATATATTATTTTTTCTAGAAAAAATATAATTTTATAATTATTATATATATCTATTATTTGTATCATTATATCTATCCAAGTAAAGTGGTGATGAAAAATATATTATACCACGACATAAAGATGGTAATCCAAAAATAAGCCCACACAATGTTTTTCTTTTTAATTAAATAAATATGATGTGGAATATGGTTATTCTATAAAAATAATAACATCTCATAATACAGGTTATTTTATATTTAGTTATTTATAATGGAAAGAAATATGATGAAGAGTAATTCTTATAAGAAATAATCTAATAGAGTCAATAAAGACGATTAGATCTTCTTTAATGAGAATCATTTATATCTCTTATTAGGGACACCAGTTTTGACCTTTTAAAAAATGAAAACCTCTAGATCGTGTATTGGTAAGTTTATAATATAAATTTTCAGGTTATGGGAACTAATAAAGTATAAATGTTATTGGAATATGTGAGGGAGTTAGAATCCTTTTATAATTCAGGAGAAGGGTAATTTTGGGATTTCAAAAAATACTAGTTTAATACAAATTAAATCTAAATCCAAATACCTCAAAAATTCCATGTATTTGAAAATAATATTTTACAATATTATAATATCATAAAATATTTTATTTTATAATTTTTTTATTGTTTCAAGCATTATCATTTTCATTAACCCTTAGTTTATTTTAATTTTAACTTTGATATCAAAATTTTCAATATTAAAAGGTTGTCATTTTTACTAACATGATATCAATTGAAACATAAATGAAAAATTTATAACAATTTAGTATAAATTAAAATTATTTTTGTCATTTTTTTAATATTTTTTATGTTTTTTAAATAATATAATAATATTTATCTAGAAAAAATATCATTTGATTCAATTTTCATAGTATTCGTTACGTGAAATTTTCAAAATATCAAGATAAAAAGTTAAATTTGAACCAAATATTTTATTAAATCCCAAATAAGTCAAGTAAATATATAAAATTATTGAATCACATTATTTATTCCAAATTATTTTTAAATTAATACTTTTAATAACACTAATTAGATTTATCCAATTGTAAAATAATTACCATATCAGTGTCAGGTGATTATTTAATTTAATTATTTCTTAACTAAAAATTAATAATAAAATATTATGATAAAGAAAAATATCATATATTTTACAATTTCACTTATAGTGTAATATTTGTTTTGTGTAACCCTATATTAAAAATGATATAATACTTAAAATATGAAGGTGGAATCTTTTAATTTTTATGAAAACAATTATAGATATCAAACTCACATCTATGTGGACCAAAAAGTAAAAGTAATTTTATACAATTAAAATATTTTAATTAAGTTTTATATTTACATTTATATTCTTTTATGACATATCTTTTTTCCCATCTATGCACATAATGTATATTTAATATAATGAAAGTGATATTTTATAAATTTCATTTGTTTAAATATTATATAAGTCATTTTCAATGAAAAGTTTCCATTATGTAGTATAAGTTTAATAATTATGTTTTATGTTTAGAATTATATTTATCTATTAAGTTTTTTCACATGTTATGGTCATTTTATAGTCCTTATCATTTTATTTTTAACTTTAAAATACCCAATTTACCCTTTACCGTGGTATTTGTTTTTATCAATGTTAGTATTCATATTACATAAAAATAAAATAGAAATATTGACTATAATTAGAAAATATGGATCAAAATAGTTCATTCATTTTTCCAAATTAAAAATTAATATTTTACAAATTTTAATTTAAAATAAAATTGTAAAAACTCTATAAAAATATTATTTTAGAAGAAAATCCCTTCTAAAACAAAAATTGTTTTTATAATAAATTCTTGAATAAAATCATTTAAAAATACCCTAATTGTATTATTTTATATTAAAATTATCTATGTAATTTTTAAAATTAATCCAAAATATAATTTTACATTGTAATAGAAATAAAAGAAAATATAGTGTTACATAAAAATCATTATTTTCACAATTCATCAATAGAAGAAACTTTTTAGAATAACCAAATAAAATCACTCTAAGATAATTTTAACCTTAAAATTTATAAAAATAAGTATATTTTTTCTAATATAGTTTTTAAAAGTATGAAATTTTAGTTTTAAAACAATTCTGTATTAAAATGAGGACATTGCATTTTAGTAAAATACATATTTTTATGCTTAAAAGTTGGTTTGTTCATATTTTATGCCTATAAAACATATTTAATGAAATCATGAAAAATTATTTGAATATAAAAAATATTAATTTGATTAATATCCTTCACAAATATATATTAAATTTTTTTATTATGTTAAAATACCTTTGTATGGAAATAAATTTCTTTCCCATGAAAACAAATCCTTCATATTAAATTGCTTTTGATAATTATTTAAAATTAATTGGTATTCCAATAATTAATTTAATTATTCAATTACTAATTTTTCATTCCCATAATTCCAATGTCTAGGTGATAACAATAATAGTATATTTTTGTTCAGAAAAACTCAGTCTTTCATGTAACAAAAAATATTGAAGAAACACTTTATTGAGCATTACATAAGTCGAACATTGTGTTACATATAACAGAAGATAATATAAGTGTTCAATGTAGTGAAATATTGACTTTGTATTAGGTATATATCAATAATAACTTCTTGTATCATGAAACACATTCCATTAAATAATTTAATTCTATTTTTAAAAAATATTAAAAACATGGTGTGTTACATTCTACCCCCCTTAAAATGAATTTATCCCTTGAAATTCATCGCTATAGTAAAAATACATGGATACCTATACCAATAATGTTTAATATAGTTTCTCAGATCTGGTGGTTTCTCCGCAAAACAATATCCAGGTGAGGGGTCTTGTTTTGTTAAATTTTATCTATACTATCTATAATTTATACTGGTTTCTGTTCATAAGAAAGATCATTATATGAAGGTATAACCGCTATGTTTAGAAAATGTGAAGATTCGGTTATGTTTTTCCTATTAAGTGTTACATTGAACACATCATTAACTTGAGAGAGATTTTGTTGAAGAACAAATCGATAATCTACCATTTCGACATAATAAAAAGTTATGAAAATAATCCAATCCTTGTAATTTGAAATTTCATATAGAAAATAAAAAGTTTATGTTTGAGAATTTATTTGTGGAAAGAAAGCATTATAAGAATAAATACTAAAACATCCTTTAAAAATTTAATTTTATAAACATAAAAGTTATCCAAAATAACTCACAACACGATTTCCACATAGTATAACATAGGTGGAAAGTGAAAACATGGACATAGAAGTGAAAATTAACTATCATGTTCTGACGGAGAGTGATAGGGAACTCAGTAATTGTAATGTTAACCATCCTAGAATAATGAATATTTGATGATCTATGGGACCATTTGATTAATTATAAATGAAGGTACTAGGATTACATTTTTGTTTCAAGATACTTTTACTAAAGTAAAATAATTTTCAAAATATGGTATACATATATTATTTAATTCCATTTTTTCAGAATAATATCATCCATTGGTTGTTAGTTGAACAATTTTTGCTTCATCTCATATGCCAAGAATCGAATTTAAAGTCTTAATTCTTGCAGAAGCAATGGATCAAAAGATCCATATTTGGATTTTATGTTTTGACTTATGTATTTAGTTTTAATAAAAAATGGTTATCATTGGTTATAAAATAAAAATAAATATTCATATGGTTAGGTAATACATTAATCTACAAAACCTCATCCAAATCTCAATAAATAAATTTCATGAATGGTTACCCTTATGAACATTCCACAAAATTAACATTTAAAACATTCAAAATAAGGTATCCAAATTTCGAAAATAAAATTATCCTTAATCCCTTAGACCACTTTATGTAGATCTTAATTATCACACCAAAATCATGTTCATTTCGTTATCATGTTTTCTCTTGAATCATGGTAATTGCCTAAATTTCCCTAAAACCATAGTGAAAACATAAATTCTTTAAAAAAATTCTTTTATAATCATACCATAAATCCGAAAATTCTATAAACTAAATCCTTAAAATACCTTATCATCATACTAATAAACAATTGTAAGGTCATCAAAATTAACCCATTTATTTTATCACGCAATCAAACATCTCTCTATAATATTATTATCTTATCATCTTGAATATATTAAGGGTTTTATTTACCTTACTCATGTGTTATCAAAAAATATCACCTTATGACCATAATTAGTTTACAAGTTTACTAATACCATTAAACATAAAAATTAAAAAACAGAAGGACAAACTATTGTGGAACAATTCTTATATGTTTAATTATTCCATAAAACTATAAAATTAGTTTTACAATATTATTCTTGATTTCCAATACATAAACACCTAAAAAATAAAATATATTATTAAACCATTAACCAATCTTCATCATTTTATTCATTAACACTTATTTCATCTCATATTTCATTAATTATATATTCATCATTAGTAATAAAACCGTTACTCATACAACCGTATTGAATATCATCATGATATTTCCCCCTAGGGAAATGATTATTATATAGACCATACATTTCACAATTAAAAAATTTAACTATTATTGATTCCTTAGGTATTCAATTATCCTAATCTATTGTGTTAACTAAAAATTTCCTTTTTTAAAATAATTTCCTTCGGTCCACCTTTTCAACACCCAAATAATCCTCCAGTAAGTTCGAATCATTCTCCTGGATTCCTCTTCCAACATGATTTACAAGAATAAAATTGAACTTTCTTTCCACATTGCTCACCATAAAACTCCATATCACTCTTATTAGATGGATCAAGAAACCCGACATGGCTGAGATTATTGATCATCTATGAAATTCTTTATTATCAATAATATCAATTTTTCCTTCAAACTAACATATCATTTGGATTCTCACAAGGAATAACATTCCATTGTCTGTTAGATTCACCATTAACCTAAATCCTCCTAGTTATAGCCATTTTATAAAACCCAAAAATAATAGTGTGAGAAACAATAATAATAATTAAAAACCTCATAATCAAGGTAAATTAAATACAATTTATAACATATATGGTTTAGTAATTGGTTATTCACAATCATTACAAAATTTTAATATTATAACTATACATAGAATTATTCTTAGGGATATTACAAAGGTTTTATCATCCATGTTTCCAAATTTTGACAAAACAATTTCTCTGCTAGCAACTATAATGACCAAAGATTAATGTATATAGGCACTAAAATATTTTTTAAGTATATATCATTCATTAAAAATACCAGTTACCAAGGACTGTATTATTTTAGTGCCTTTTGGAATATTGGAAAAAAAATTCTATTCAAGTGATTGATATTTAATGATCCCAAAAAATAATTTCCCCATTATTAATAATATCTAAAAAAATTTATATCATAGAGAAAAGAAGGATATGAAAAGCATGAGATCAAATGATTAGTTATGGTAAAAAATGGTGATATCAATTATGACATAACTAAAAGGAATAAGTATATAAAAAAAATATTTGAAAATCATATCTTGTATATGAGAGATCATGATATCATGTCATGAAATAAGTCAAAGAAATTCATAAATAATAAAAGAACACATTCCACGAGAGCATTACAAAAGAAATGGAATTCCTTCATAAATATAAGTGTATAAAATCATGTCTATATTATTCAATGCTCACTACCAAGACCATCATAGTGGGCAAAGTCCTTTACTGAATAGAATTTAATCATCATTCCATCCATGTATTACTGAACTGAGATTACTCCCATTCCAATCCAATATTAATAATCCAATTTTTCTCATGATCGAGTCTTTTGTTATTTACTTGGGTTCACATTACATTATATTCCATTCTATCTCATGATATATAAATCTTTACCTAAAGAATTTGAGGGAGATATAGTCCCCACCTATCAAATAATAAAAATCACACATATGTGTTTCCCAAATACATAAATAATTCATAAAAAAAACTATCCATAGAAATAATAAGGATAATATCCATGATTAATAACCCCATTAAATCATAAATAACATAAAATAATGATATCTTAAATGGAAAATGTTTTTGAAATATATTTTGAAATAAATTTTGAGGAAAACCTCCTTTCTGATTTGAAAAACACTTTTCAAATCACAAAAATTAGAAAACATATTTCATCTCAAATAACCTTTAAACCATAAAAATTAATAATTTAAAAATATTTTAAAAAGTTTTTAAATCATTATTATTTTAAAATGTATATAAGATCATTTAAAACATATTTAAAACATTTTTAGAAATCACTATTTTGAACGAACACAGATTTTAGCCGAAGAGAGATTAACATTACATGAATATTATAATATTATTAAAATAAATAGATTCATTATAAAAAATTTCCATGTTAATTATATACATATAGTATAAAAATATTTATTCATACCATAAGATATTTCTCAAAGGAGGTAAATTAAGACAAAACACCCTCACTGATTTAGTAACATTTTAACCATAAACCGCATAAAGTGATATAATAAAATGGATATGTAAGTTAAAATAATTTTAAAGCATATAATAATATATTAAATTTATTTTCAGTATATATACCTCACAAAATAAAAGAGTGGTCAATATGGTATATTTCTCATAGAAATAAACATGAGATAAGAAATCCCCTTACCTTAGGTTTGATTTCCTTCATAAATATAAGAACCTCTTTATAATGGATGTAATAATTTTATTAAATTATAATACACCCATAGTAAGTTTTTGTATATCTTATATGAGCTTAAATCATCTTATCACCTATTTGTTAATAGAATTTCACTATTACCCTTCTTTTATGTGTTAGCTGCATCATTTTTTATGCATGTTCTGGCATGTAAGTCCCAGTTCTTGTGCATAAGATGTAGTTCCATAATATCAATAATTTTTTTTGTTAATATATATCATATTTATTAATTATATTAATTTATATTATTATTATTTAATAGTGATCATTGAAAATGAATTTCATTACATCACGGTGATGGTATACCGTACGTAAGCACGATTTATGACATCATTCCCTTAATGGTGAAATGACATAGAATTGGATAATATTTTTATATATAACCAATTAAATGATATCATTATCATATATATCTTTATTTCTATCGTTATAGCTATCCAATTAGGGTAGTTATGAAAAACATATTGCACCATGACATAGAGACATGAAGTTATACTCATGCACGCACAATGATTTTTTTCATATGATGTATAAGAGATGGAATATGGGTGTTATATAATTATAATAATATAAAATAATTTAGTTTATAGTATGTTTATTTATTTATAATTTAAAACACACATTAATAAGAATTAAAAGAAGAAATAATCTTGGTAGAGTCTGTAAATACAATTACCTCCTCTTCAGGGAACTTCCTTTAGATCTCTTCTCTAGGATACTAGATTTCTAATTTTGGGGAGACCAAAACCTATATAATATGTATAGGGAAGATTAAAAAGGAAATATTCATGGTATTTTCATGATTTAATTCTAAATGTGATGTGAATATGTGAGGGAGGAGGTGACATTTTATAATTAAGGTGAATGGTACTTTTAGAATTTCAAACAAAATATTAATTCGTAATAAAATCAATATTAATAAAAATACATACTACTGGAAATGTATTAGAAGATACTATAAGATAATATTTAAACCTCAAAAACAACTATATTTAATATAAGTTTTATTATTTTATTAAACATTATTATTTTGATTAAACCTTAGTTAACTTATTTTAATTATAACATTAATAAAAATATTTTCAGTATTAAAAGGTTCTAAAATTTACTTATGTGATTTTAATTGTTCCACAAATAAAAAATATTTTAAATTTTAGGGTATATTGTAATTATTTTTTATTTTTCAAAAATTCTTTATGTTTTTTAAATAATATAAAAAAATATTATTTTGATAAAATAACATTAATGCCAATTTCGACAATACTCATTACATGGCCTTTTAAAAATATAAATATAACAAGTTAAATAAAAATAATAATTTGTAATATCCTTAATAGAATTTTTTTAAATCACATTAATTATCTAAAACTATATTTATTTAAACCATTTTAACACCATTTATTGGTTATTTTTGGTAATAAAATAATAACCAAATCAGCATCATGTAATAATTTAATTTTGAAAATTAATCACTAAAAACATAAAAATAAAATATAATGATGAATATAATTACTATATCTTTTATAATAATAATTATAGTTGAATATATCACTTGGGTATCCCTATATTAAAAATTATATAGAATTTAAAACATTGGTGTGAAACATTTACATTTGTATTAAATAAAATATTATTAATATCAAAATCTCATCTAATTGAATGAAAATTAAAAAAAAAATTGAATTAAAGAAATTTTAATACATTAAAAATTACATTTATATTCATTTAATACATAATGATTCCCCATTTGGACAAAAAAGGTATATTTAAGACAATGAATGTAACATTTTGTGACATTCTTTGACTTAAATATTTTATAAATCATTTCATTGAAAATTTTCAATTATAAAACTTACTTTGTTATATTATTTTTTAAGGGTAGAATTGTATTCATCCAATAAAATTTTTCCATCTGTAACGATGATTTTGTAGTCTTTATAATTTTACTTTTATCCTAAATTACCCAATTTTCCTTTAACCATGGTAACAAAATTTACCAAGGTTTCTATTTATATTGGATAAAAATAAATGGGTCTTATTATATAAATTTAGACTATATAAATTAAAAATTCTCATCCATTTTTTAAAATTTCAATCAAATAAGTTACAGAATTTAATTTTAAATAAGCTATGTATAATTCTATGAAAACAAAAACATTTTTTTCAGAAAATATTCCTTTTAAAACATAAAATTATTTTATTATAAATTTATGTATAAAATAATTTTAAAACCCATATTTATATTCTTTTATAATTAAATTAAAGAATTAAAATATTAAACAAATGTAGAAATTTTTTTTACATTGTAATAGATTGAAAAGAATATACATAATTCAATAAAAATAAATATTTTCTCTATTCATCAGAAGTTGAGGATTTTCATAAAATAACCCAAAAATTCATCCTAAGATAAGTTTAAAATTAATATTTCAACAAATAATTTTATATTTTCAAATAAAATTTATAAAAGTGACCTGTTTTAGTTTTAAAAAAAATCTCTCCAAAAAATGTGGAAGAACCCCTTTTAGAAAAATATTGCTTCCAATGCTAAAAATGAGGTTATTCATATTTTATTCCCATGAAAAATATTGGATGAATTATAAAAACATTATATGAAAATAAAAATATATATTTTACCAATATATTTTTGTAATAATGATTATTTTTATTTGTTAAGATAAAATTTATTTATGGGGATACAAATATTGTTTCTTTAAAAAACAACTTTTATTTTCAATTGGGTTTTCACTTCATTTATAATTAATTAGTATCTAAAAATATTATTTCATAATTTAGTTAATACTTATTCATTACCAGCATTTCAATGAGTAGGTGGTGACTATCATAGTATACTATTTTTTGGTAAAACGTGGTCTCATATGTTGTAGAAGCTATCAAAGTAACTCAGCATTATGTGTAACATAGGATAAAAAATTGGGTTTTCCCTACCACAAGATAATATATGTATTTCATGTAGTCCAATATTAAATTGTTGTTGCATAGAAAGTATTATTTACTTGGTGTATCTTGCAATTCAATGCATCAATGAATTAAAATTAATTAAAAAATTCATAAAGACTAGGTGTGTTACAAATAACCCCTTCTAAAATATATCACATGAAATATCCATTTAATAGAGTATATTAAATAGGGGTACTTCTATTTTATCATTTATTATAGTTGCCATGTCTCTTCTTTAAACATAAGGTTCCACCAACACACTTTGACTAAATGAATTGTCTTGTTTTACTGATTTTTTTCTCTACGATATATGATATTCAATGGCTTGTCTATGCATAAGTGTTCATTATACAAAGGTATAACCTATATATTTAGTATATTTTAGGGGTTTCGTATATACATAATCAAGGGAAATACATGTATTCCATCATTTATTTATATAGGTTAGGATGGAGTACTAGTTGATATGCCACCACTCTTATGAAATCAAGAATTTCATAGGGGTGGATGTATCTAGGACTATGATTTATAATCTTTCCAAACCTCATGGATTTATTCTATAGTGATATGTAAAGTAACACTTTATTACCAACCTCTATCTCTATGACTTATTGATAAATTTATATAGATATTTGTTTGTTGACATTAATCATATTTCATGTCATGTTGAATGTTTTCGAAATTTTCTATCATATCATGGATAAGACCAGGTACAATCATCTTATCAACTAAAACGTCATCCCCACAAGTAATATTCAAATATCATTTTCCATATAAATCCACATAAGGTTCCATTTGAATTCAATAATAGAAACTGTTTTTATATATTAACTCTTCTATGGGACAGTTCTTGTTCCAAATTCATTATAAATACATTAAACATGCTTTCATCATATACTATAATGTATTAATTATCCTTTGAAAATGAATATATGTTCTAGGGGGATAATAAGTTCTATAGATCAGTTATATATCCCTTTCTTAATGAATTCCTCTCCAATACCTTGAGGTAAACGAAAGATCTCAATTAGATAAAATAGAGAGTTGAACTACATAAAGTCTTACCACTTCTATTATGTATATCATAGCGAGTTGGTCAAGAGATAAATATTCATTGATAAAATTTATATGTAATGACTTTTTAAGATGATCAACTACCACACTAATGATCATATTTCCTATAAAAATCCAGGGGAGTCTTATATTGAAATCCATAGTTATGTTTTCCCATTTACATACCGATATAGGAAATGGTTTCCTCATACCCTAAGACTTATATTGGTCCTCTTTGAATTTCTTGAATACCTAGCATCCAAATACAAACTCATCAATTTATAAATTGTTGATATCCAACTATAAAATATTCTTCTTGTGAATTTACATATTATTGATCCCTATATTAATAAAGAAGGATGACCACAGTTCATTATTAGAAAGTTCAATCTTCAGTTTTTTTTATGGGAAACATATCTAGGTTACAAACCTTATAACTCCATTTTTATCAATTTTGACCTCCAAAATATCTTATACCTTCTTCTAATGAAACTCGTCATCTTCGTGACCCCATTTGATCCTCTCAAGAATGTATTTTTAGTAATTATTTGATAATGGTAGTATTAAGATAATTTTATTAATCCTATATCAATCATTTTCATGTCTATGAAGATTTGATCCCTCAAAATCCTCATCATGGATAAAGTTGTGGAATCCTTTCGACATTGAGAATCCAAAACTTTTTTTATTACTCATGATTGTATTGGATTGAACAACCATAATTCTTGATATGATCTAACCATATCCATTCATTCATAATACGATCCTTTTTTTGAATATATACTTAAGGATTTAATGGACTACATATATTTTACAATTCTCCCCATATATATAATGTCACTAAATATTTTTTTCTAAGATCACTACAAAAAATTATAGATTGTGATTTTTCAATTTATACTCATGGATATTATTTATGTTGAGGTATAGGATATCACTTGTTCATTTTTACCAAGTACACATCCCAAGAACTCTTTATATACATAACTATAGATCAAAAATAAATCCCTATTAGCGAGTAATGTGAGTATGAGTACATTGATTACAATAATCTTCTTATTTGAAAAACCATATTATCATTCTTCATTCATAAAAATCATGACTCATTTCTGAGTTAACATTTTTAAAGTGATTGAAAATGTTGAGAAGATTCTTCCAAATAGATGATAGTACCTAGATAATCTATGGAACAACATATTTCCATCACAGAGGTTTTTCTAGGACATCCTTCAATTTCCTCTATTTAAGAAGGGTCTACAAATACATAATTTTTGGTGATAACATTCCCCACGAATGTTACGTGTTCTCAATATAATTTTTATTCAAAACCTAACCACTAATTTATGAGGAATAATAGAAAATTCATTATGAAACACATCAATATATTATCTTACAATGGCATGCTATCATGGATGAAAATTTCCTCAGTCTCAATCATTTTTTCTAGATATGATTTCTTATAGGGAAATACTTTCCATTATTTAAATGATGGAACTAATGAAGATTAATCATACTCCTTGAACTTATAAAGAATTAGAGTTTAAATTGATATACAAAGGGTTATTTTATTATCTAATTAATTTATGATTCCCTCATAAATGGAAAATTATTCAATAAATAGTATAAAATTAAATTATAAAAAAGGGAGATTGATAATATTTTTTAGAATTAAATTCCCACAAACATCAACTTGTGATATAATAGTCATAGATTCTTTCCCCAATTATATTAAATTATTTAGGATAGTGACTTTGTGTTCATTGAAAACATACAAGATATGATAATATGGAATGAGTTGAAAGAAAACCTGATATACACAACTATTGAGTATATGTTACATGTACATTAGCAATTGTGATCCATCTTAGAATCAGACTATTGTTCCATTTTTCTTGGATATTTTTTGTGATCATCCTGATTATCATCCCTTATAATTGAGGTGTGTCTTGGATATTTCTTAACATCTCCTCGTTTTTTATATAAAATTGTTTATAGCATCTTAAATATAACTTTTTCACTCCATCACATTATTTATTTCTACATGGTAATTAGCTAATTTAATCCATATATTTCTTCATTTAAAAAAACACCCAATTAATTTATGTCATATCACTTAGTGAATCTTTCCATATTTTTGTTCTCAATAGAAAATTATGTCTTGTTTACAATGTCTCTTTTATCAGATGAAATTTCTTGAGATTCATTCCTCATCCTCTTTGACATATTTATAAATTCAATGATGTGATAATTATTAATCATGATTTTTAATAGCTAGTTTATCATAATCACATAATTGTTTACTTGATCTCTCATTATGTTATACATATCATTTGTCTATGAATAATATTTAATCTCACATAGGTTGTTGAAATGGTAACTCCTATTTCTATCCATTTTATAGAATAAAGGGAAACTCTAGGATGACTATTTTTAAACTATTAAACATCTAAATGGGAAACAATTAAAATTAATGGGAAAACTCAAAAATAATATATATTATTTAACCGATGAATTTATATAATTTAATATTTGTTATCCATAAACTATTTCCTAATATAAAATCTTATATGATCTTTTGTTCCCTTAATAATGGTTTATAATGAGATTTTAAATTTACCATTGAATATCCCCTAGGAGTATGCAACCAGGCTTGTAGTAAGGATTTTTTTTATTCAAAAGTTCACAATAGAGTCTATCTAAATACATATTATTTAGGGTTGTTGCACCTATGTGTATCTATTCTATCTACACATCACATTGTGGTTTCTAGACAGGGTTGCATTTTCTTGGAAACCATTTACTCTATACTATAACTAAATTGAGGAATGCTTTACCCTATTTTGTATAATCTTTAATAAATTTTCTAGGGGTTTTAAATCATAATCCCAAAATAACTATAATTTCTTCTGATACATACTAAAACAACCAATATATTTAATACACTTTATTTCATGATTTAAAATAACAAATATCACTTAGAATAACCTATCAGATTGAGAATACAAATTTATTTAGAAATTAGGTACATAGAATTACTACATGATATTTGGATGCAACAAAATTAAATAAAATTCCTTAACATGAATATTCCATATATTTTAAAACTGAATGGGGTAACCTCGAGACATACATAAGAAACGTGTGAGATATAAATCTATGTAAGGGATTAAAAGATAGAATAACATGATAAAAGTATTACATGATAATCATTAATAATTTCAATGGGAAATAAAATGTGTTATAATAATACCCATTAACATTAAATAATGATATACAATGATAACATAAGGATAAAGTGGAGATATGAAAAATCCATTAATTATGAAATCATAAACATTAGTAGAGGATGACCACCAAGACATCATAAAATGGTATAAAAAGTCACATAATGTAATATGTTTTCTCCCAAATCCCATTAATTGAATCTCATGAGACTATTGTATTACCCAATATATTGTAGTTCTATATAATTTTGGGTACACCTCTAACATTTATATCAAGTACATCCATAAGTATGCCACATATATCATTCAACAAAAGATAATATTTCATTACATTAAATCCTATGATCAAGGAGTGTGGAATAAATACATGTAATTACAAATTAAAATAAGGATGGGTATATCTAGGGGAATACCCTTGAGCGTAAATGGTGATGACATTAAAAATCTGAATATTTTTTAGGTAAAATTCATAGGATTATTTCAGAGGCATAACATGGGTGCATAATTAATGATGAGAGGGATTAATGAAAGTAAAATGGGGATATCATTAGTTTTAAATCATAACAGAAACAAGAGGTATATGTGAGAACATGTTACAACATGAACATTGGGAATGAAATGGAATAATACAAAAAGGTTTCCTGAATAGATGTTCAGAATGGAAAAATCACATTATAGTTTCGACAGAATAATCGAGATATATAATGAATATCAAGAAGGATTAAAGATATTTAAAAGGGTTTATCATAACTTTTACATCATAATATAATTAATATGGATTTTTCAAATCATATCCCATTTATAATAATTATAAGATAAAAGTAATTATGTAAAAAATGTTCTTGAATAAAGATGTGAAGGAGATGATCCCTTACATTGAGAGGGAGTTTCCAAAATCTTGAGATGATATTTTTGAGAGTTTATGGGAAACATTGTAGGTATCTAGAGAGTAAATTTTATATTATATTCTTGCATTAATTGTTTTTAACTAAGTGTAATGGGATCATGAATGGGTTTATATTTTAAAAATGAGTGGATTTCTTTATAATTTTTCAAACATAGGTTTTGGATTCTATAGAATAAAATAATGAAAAACTGAAACCATACCCTATTTTTCAAATGGTTTCAATGAAATAGGATTTTATAATTACTCTATAATTTTAAAGACAAATCACATTAAAATAATACACTTTTTTATGTTGTAGTGAGTCATGTTTAGAATGAATTGATTTTAAAATTGTAAAATATAATATATGTTTTGGAGGATTCATAAAGGGTTTATAAATTTAATAAAATATCCTCAAAACACATTATTTTTTAGTTCATTTATATATTTGGTCATTTATACAATTAGGGAACATATTACATAAAATATTTTTCATTATGATGTGATAATACATACAATATATTTATACTATATTTAATTCTTACTTGAAAATTAAGATGTCTTAGAAAATTATGAAAAAATAACTATTGAATAATATAGAAATTATGATTACAAACATAATATTTATTTTATAAATATAATTCAATAAATATGATAATTTACATTTTTTAAATTCCCTATTTATTATAAAATTCTGGTGTTTTTGACCATAAAAGTATTCTAACCCTTATAGAAATTAAATTTTTACTTCATAAAATTATATTATCATGTATATTTAATATATTTTATTATTATTAGTATATTATTAAAATATAATTTATTTAAAAAATTCATGAGTTCTTCAAAAGAGAGTTTCGATTAAAAGTATATATTACCCAAAATATCGCTTTCATTTTTATTGTATAAAAATATAATTTTTATCAATATAATTTTTAATAATTTAAAATATAAAAATAATATGAAATCAATATAATAATTATTTTTAAAAAAATTTAAATTTAAATATTCATAATATTATGGTCGATATACATAACTCTTTATTACACCAGTAAATAGCCTATGGGTAAGGTGTGTGATGGTGATATTTTCATGGCGTGGTTCGACATTCATAGTTTGGATCATGATATCGATGTGCCTGAAATTCTCCCATAAATTTTTTTCTCACACATTAGTCATTAAATATATGATTTCTCATCATAAAGGTAAATTTGTATAGATTCTGTCTCATTGGGAAGATCTATTGAATGGGATTCATAGTATACATTCCCTCTGGCCAATACCATCATATCTTTAATCTTTGTTAATTGGATTTATCATAAACCTTAATATATTATAATCATATGATTTGTTTTCTATATTTATATTATAAAAAAATCATTATTAATAATCGTATTTTAATTTTTAAAATTCATAACCAAATAATATCATGTTTCTTCTATAACCACATTATAATATAGAGAATTTAGTTAAATATTAAATGGAATTTTATTAAAAAATTCAGGTGGTTACATACTACATATAATCTTAGAAAAAAATAGGCTCCAAATTTCTTTGTAGTAAATTAATGTTGTATTTTTATTTATCATCACATTATATTGGTTAGAATGATTTTAACTCTCAAATGACATATGTTTTGAGTTTTTATAGTAGAACACACCACCTCTCCCGAAAAATATCATGATATTTTATTTCCAATCAGCATTATTCATCTCATATCTATAATGATTCTATTTACTCTCTCAGAGACACCATTATTCTTGGATGTATACAGTGTAAATAGTTGAATCTAGATTCCATATTTTTAAATACAATATTGAAATGAATCTCATTTATATTACTCTTGATTATTATATCTCAATTTTTTAATAAATAATCGATATTATTTTTGTACATGTCTCCTAAATATTTTAAACAGATCAATGGCTTGTGAAATATTCTTGATAAACATCATAATTGCCATTCAAGAAAAATCATTTATGAATGTGATGTAATATAAAACACGACTTATATATTTTTTCCTAATAGGACCACATAGATATGGGAAAATTAATTATAGTGGTCTTGTATAGATAATTTCAACAATATTATGTGATTTATGAGTAATATTATTTTTCAGACATATTCCAAAATCAACATTATTAACTATTTTCTGATCTGGTAGATCTATCAGAACATTTGGTTTTATTAATTTTTGTAAGATTCTTTGGATGAGGATACCTCTCATCCTATTCAATAACATAGTCCTACATTTTTAACCCACATAATAGAAATTGATTGGATCACTAATTTCAAAAATAATTGAATTTTTCTATTTCCCTGGGTAATAATCCTTTCAACCATCATGATTTTAATGATACATGATTCATTTTTTTAAAGAAACATCATGTCCATCAACATATATTTTACTAAAAATTAAAAGATTGTGCTTCATCAGATTAACATTTAACATATCCTTAAATATAAGAGATTGGGTTTCAATTATATTTTATCAAATTCCATTGTTTTTAAAAATAATAATTAATAAAGAGGACTATTGTTCTGTAATATTTTTAAATATTTCTAAGAATATTCAGATCACCTTTCATGTGGAAAGAACACCAACTATCAAGAACTCTTCACTTATCTTATTTTCTAGCATTTAATTCAATTTTTTCTAGACATGATTTCTATTACTTGGGTTTCTTATTTTCCATTCATTTATTGGTGTAGGTAACCTATCTTATTAATCTAGAAATACACTTCTATAAACTATGTCCATGATACTAACATGTTACACACACTTCCTCAAGACCCACATATATTTTCATATTTGGAATGTTGGATGTATTTATATTCATGACCAATGTACTTTGAGAACAAGAGTTCCTTTACATTGAATGAATACCCTTGAATTCAGGTCTAATTCTGGGTATATTCATATTGTATTTGAATGTGCATATTTTTAAGCTAGAAACCTCACAAAACTAATAATATCCTTGTAATTTGAATCCATGAGAATCATAAAAATGATTCCTGATATGGGGTACATATTGTTTTTATCACTATACATTTTTGGTCCAAATTTGATTCTTATTTGGGTTCATATATCTAATAGATGTGTTCCATTCATTAGAAAATATTGCGGAATGTTTCTCCCCATTTTTATTGGTCTATACTTGACCATATTTTCTATTTTAACCAAAATTATTAGTAAAAATATATTTATAAGAAGATTTATTGGGTAGATTTTTAACCCAATCATTGGTACAAGCTACCACAACATAATTTCAATGATTTATCCCTGAAAAATAGGGTTTTTGATGTCCTCCATCAAATTCATCAGTATATTCCCAACCTCATGATAGTTTTACCATGTCCTTGATATTTCAAATAATTTCAAATAAAATATTTCTTCAATATCACTTTTCATCTTCTCATGTTAATAATCTTTTAACCAGAATTTATTTCTCCTCAATAAAGGTTTTTACTTCCTTTTTAAACTAATTATTTTTTTACTCATGTTTTCTTTTTTACTATGATTTATTATTTCCTTTTTTAAAATGCTATTTTTCTAAATACAAGATTAAAATTCATACTATAAAATGTTTAAAACCTAATTTTCTATTTGAATAATATTCATCTCCACTATAATTTTCAAGTCCATTTTCAACATGAATGATGAAATTGGTAAATTTCTCAAGAGATTCTTTTTCAGATGAGTGATCATATACTTCTTCATTACTTTTCAAATTTCTTCAATTGATTTTATAAAACATCATCACTTTTATTATATTTTTACAAGACTATATTGAACATTAATCTCACTTATTTCTTTAAGGTTATTCATATTATTAATATTCAACATTGTCTCCCTTATTCTAAGAAAGGAGAATGAAAAACACCCAGTTCTATTAAATTTGTAGCATCTAAGTGGAAAAGTTGGTCTTTCTTTTTCTTAATAAAATATGTAAACTCTATCAAATAATATAAATTATTATTTTATATTATCTATCATAATATTCATTTTCAATTTCACATGAATCTAGATCATTAACATGTTCCATCATATTTCTACATTTTCGTGGCCTCAAAATCTATATCATCTTCTACCTTTATCTTTAAGGATATAATTTTTCTCATTTCATAAGCTATGTGAATATTATGAGATTTATATAAGGAAGTATCCTCTTTATCTTGTATAACTAATATCATAGGATCAAACATATCTGAAAAACTCCCCATGAGCATACTAATAATTGTAAAATGTTCATGTGTTTTACCAAAACCCAAGATATTTATAAAAAATTAATTTACCCATGATAAATAGCCTAAAATTTCATCTTCCTCTGATATATTGATGTGATTACAATTTATTCTAAAAATAAATAATTTACTCTCATTAATATTCACATTTTCACTAAATTTAGATTCCTTCATTTCCCATATTACTTTGATTGATTTAAGTCCCATCAATTTTGTGATAACTGTTTCTAATAGAGATGTAAGACTAAGATTTTTACCCTATAAAATTATCACTTTTTCTTTTTTTTTCTACTATTTGTATTGGATAATTCTCTTCAATGTGTGGAAAAACAACAATTGTATCACCTATAACCTTTAGAAAATAGGATTGAATATATCAAAAAATTATATTATTCCATCTAGGGTAATGTTTTCTATAATATATAAGAATGTCCCTATTTTCATTGAATTTAGATTTTATTCATAGAACATTATAATATATTACTAAAAAACCTTGAACTTATACTATTTAAATGATAAGATTCATTGCCCACTATTTCTCTACATCATGATACTATTTTCTAAGGGTCACCCACAAAAACATTTTTTCCATCCGTATGGAATCTCACACATTCAACATGAAAAGGCCTCATGATATTCGAATGTGGTTTCCTTTATTATTAGGAACTTAAATCGATAATTTCACCACAATGGGAGACACACAAATTCATAAAAACATATACCCCGAGATATGTCATGAATCCCGAGGGGAGTGTTGAATGAACATGGATGCAACATAGTTGAAAAGTTATAGATTAAGTCAAGAAGACTCCTTTAACAATATAGTTTTAGTGGATTAGAATAAAATTAATAGTGGATAATCTATTCATGAAGAGATAAACATAACTATCTATAGAGTTTTTGTGTCCAACATAAGATTTCTAGTTTTAGTGAAATAGGAGTATTTGTAATAAGTTACCACCCATGAAGTTTTATTTTCAGAAAATATGATTTTAGAAAGATTCAATAGAAACAACTATTTTTTATCATATTTGATGATATAGATGAACCAATAACACATGAACACATTCAAAATAGACTCTCAAAATAAAAACAACATATCAAATTTTTAATGGTTTGGTGTGATTTAAAGGTTCAAAATTTAATAGAAAGTTAATAAAGGTTACTTTTTAGATACTCAGTTTCAAATTTGAAATTACAAAACTATAGATTGAGTTTGAGTATTTGTTTTGATACCACATTTAATGAATTATAGGGTATATAAAAATGAATAAATTTAAACAAGTAACCTAATAGAGTAATCTATTTAAGAATATATTCATCTATTTGTTTCATGGAATTTAAGAAAAAATAAATTTATTATTAAATACACTATTTATTTGAATGAGGATTGTTTTTGAATGTTCACTTATAATTTTAGAGTTCTCTTATTTAATATTAAAAAATGTAGCATTATTTATTTAAATTTATTAATTTAGAAGTGACTAATATATTATATTCCCATGGATATTGTTTTTTTCATTGTTTTTTAGAATAAATTACTGTGAATTTATAATGTGTTGTTGTTATTTTTATATATTAAATTATTGTTTCATTTTCTCGATTGAATAATCTCATTAGTATATAAACAAAATAATATCATTAACATTGTGAATGATCAAATAAAAATATTTAAGAGACATATGATCCAAACACAAGTACAAGGATAATGTTTTCCATGTGTATCTAAGATTTTAATAGTGGATTGTTAGATTCCATATTTTTCAGATCATTCTATGTATATATCCATTCATGTTTAATGATAAACCATGTAAATTAGTATTCCCAATTTTATTTAATAGTTTGGTAAATTTGGTTTCCAAAATTAATTAATTAATCACATGAAATGTTATTATAAAAAAGGAAATAAATTAAAATAGAATGTTTTTAAAACATGATAACTAGTGGAGAAGGTGTCTTGGATAGAAGAAAAAATAAATGATATTGATTCACAAATTTACCAACAACATTAGTAATTCCTTATTTATCATCATATAAATTGTAATGACAACATATAAAATTGATATTGGAGTTTAATATAGTTTTCCTTTTCCTAAATCAATTGTTTTTTTATGTTAGAAGTGATTAGGGTTCTTTGTTATAAATTTACGTGGGTTTTATAATTTTAAAATCACAATGGATGATATAAATTAATTAAATATAAATTTGCATACAAAATTTTATAAAACTAAATATCTCATATTTAATGATATTTTTTTCATAACAATAAATAATTATATGTGATAAAATATACCAAAATGGATACATTTCTCTCATGTCACAAACTAAATCTGGTCTTCATCAAAACAAGCACCACACCTAACCAGTGATGAGGTCCAAAAGGAGTTCCTGATCCCTATGGGATGGCACAAGTTCCAAGGTATCATAAACTAAAAATTGGGAACGATTTACATGAGTTTATAAATATAAAGTAACCAATGAATCCAATAAAACAAATCTGGATTTTTCCCACAAAATCTTCTTTTACAAAATTTTAGAATTGAATTACACTATTTAAAAAAAATTCAAAGACCATTAAAAATGTAAAAAAAAATGACATCAAATAACCTCCTCATGTCAAGATTTACCTCCCTCAAGCCATATCCACAACACAACATTATGAAGAACCTCTAGAAACCCGAACCATTGGCACAAAAGATGTACCCAAACCCACGACAAAAAAATCCATGTCTACTTAAACCCAATGTTGTTAGATGGGTGTGATCCAAAGCCTAGTAGGATACCACCACTAAGAGATTCCATGTGATAAACATTCAAAAAATAAAACTTTTCAATTATTCAAAACATTAAATGCAAGTAACAATTTTTAAATGAAGAAAATTTAAATGAAAACAGTTTTCAAGTGGGATATTTTAAAGAATAAACACTTTTAAAAATAATTCCAAAACTACAGAATTTTCCATGGAACTATACCGTATTCCGACGGTAAGCACAAAGTAACTAATGAGCACAAGAAATGGGAAAACAACCCTTAGGCACTAACTCACTGTGTGTCATAGGTACCTCATCTCTCAGTGAGTGTTATCATCACAATATCCATTATCATTCACACGATCCACTAGTTGGGGGAATACCCAAAACCTAGTGGTCCCCCATCGTCATGATTATAATCATAGTTTAGTTAGTGTTGTCAGCATCAAACAATCTATGTGAAACTAAGGCCAAACCCCATGGGATCAATAGTATAATAGTACACATCCATCTACCTAGATACTTATGTTTACCTCTTGTTCTCAAACAAGTTCAGAAAGACATTAAATATAATTTTCACATGAAAATAAATATTTCACATCAAAAATTTACCAAAGAGACCACATGTATATTCCATAATTCATATAATCCACATTCTCATTCAAGTTAATATTGAAATCAAACTAACACCAAAATATCCCACAACACTTTTTGGAATCTCTTTAACACATTAATGAATCCTTTAAACTAATTTTATGAAACATTTATAAGATAGTAAAAATCACATAACATCCCACAAAAATTTCATATAATTCCCTTTTCAACTTCAAATTCATTTTATCATCAAAATCACATGAAACATCCAAAAAACATGTTTCACACCTACATCACAACTTAATAAAAACACTTCAGAAATTTATAAAACATTCTAAAAATATATGACATCTCGAATAAACTATTTACCGTTCAAAAGGCCATATTAGGTGAGAATACTCAACAAAATCGTACATATACAACCTTTTCCCACATTTTTTAACCCAAAAAAACTTTTACAATTTTCATTAAACAATTCCAAGTGTATAACTATGTTTTGCACAAAAAACCCATTTCAAAACCCCATTTTAAGGCCAAAATCACATTAATACCACTCTAAAATAAAATTTATATCCCTTGAAACATTATTTAGATCTCACATAAGTGCTAAAAAATCACCTCAAATAATACCACAAAACATACACCTAAAAAACACACTTTTTTATAAAACACTTTGAAGGAGTAAAACATGGTTTTACAAATTACACCCATTCAAAACCCCCTTTTGAGGCCCACATGACACAAAAACATTAAAAACCATAATTTTAAGTCCCATACAATAAATAGTAAATTCCTTTCACATTTTAGAAACCAAAAACACGACATATCAGATGAGTTACATTTGAAAAAAAACACACTTCAAATAAAAATATAACATTAATAATAAATTCTGTACTATTTTTACCAAAAATGGTTTTTGAAACACCCACAATAGATTAGGAAAATTCTAAATTAATAAACCAATCATGCTAACTCATTTATAATTTCTTACATATGGATTAACCTACCTTTTGTGTCAAAAACCTCAAATCTGGGTTTGAAACATTGACAACACAACTGCCGCACCAAAAAGAAGTGAGAGAGCTTAGAGGCATTCCATGGAGGTATGGAAGGAAATGGAGAAGAGAGGGTAGGATTTGGTTTATTTAGGGAATGAAAAATGGTCAAAACGCTCAAAATTTAAATGAGTCAGACACCCTACGTAGTTTGGATGCATGATTTAGTAAACCATGCGGCTTGTTCTAGCCACCCAAAAGCCTCCATTTTCCTCCAACTTTAGGGGTCCAGGGGAAAACCAAGGGGGAATATATTCCATGGATATGGGAGAATATTCTAAAAAAAACACACTTACCAATCCAAAACTCATATAACACTTGGGTAAAAACCACCTCCACAACTTAACTCACCAGTGGTGCCACTAAGAGTCTAAATAAAACAACTCCAAAACACCACAACTTCCCACCATACCTTTGACAAAATAGGAATCCAAATACCATCCAGGACCCCTAATACTAATGTCATAGATCAATAACACAAGAGGCACCAAAATTTCAATCCCATAACACCTGGAAACTAAGAGAATGCTATGAACCAAAAGAGGATTTGAAAAAACGTTTGGAATTAAAAATCGAGGTGTGATTATTCTCCCCAATATAAAGATTTCAGCCCCCAGAAATCCACATCAAGGCCAAAGGAAAAACCAATACCAACAGATAAACCAAGATGGACTCCCTTGCTAAGCTTCATCCATCCCCAAAGGCCAAAACGTCACCAGTTATCAATTAAAGAATGAATTCTCTAACCAGCCAAAACATACACCACATTCTTGAAATGATCCATCACATTTAGAATTTATCCCAAAAGAAAACTCCTCAAACACTGCTCGAACAAGATTCCAACAATTTAACCAAACGAACAACAACAACATACAAGGTTACACTTACCCTGATTTAACTAAACCATTGGGAACAATCCAATCCCAACATTTACCCCAGAAAGTTGTCGGTAGTTAGATAGCTCTGAACAAGACTACCTACCACAAAGCGATGACCATGGTAAAATATGAGATACTAGTATGGGAGACACAAATGGGCTCCCCACCATTAGAGAGAACATAAATTTTCTGAGACAGAATTAGGAAATTCATAGAGAGAACCCAAAATGGGATACCCATTACAGGGGGTAGACCTCTATTAGACATTTCAAAATGAACATTCATGAAAATCATGCTGTGTATCTACATAATAAGAACCAACCATATTAACTTAACAGAATGGTCCAGTATAGAAAGACCCCAAAACATAAAGAGTTGGGAAGGCTACACGGTTTGTCCGCACAGTTTGGGAAGTTGTGTGCTAACCGTGCAGATCATTCTGTCGGCATGCCTTCCTATCACACAGTTACTACTAACCAAGTGAAGAATGAGTGCTCAACTTGTACAACCAAAATTCGAACCATTCTCAAAAAACTAAATGGAAACCAAAGGGGGAGGGAATGAAATTGGATGATAACATGGAAAAGTGGTCCTCCCACCTATTTCCATCTAATGAGAACAAATAAAGAAATATGATGACACCAGAGGATTAAATTATTTCCCATATTTTATACTAAGAATAAAACATTGTAAAAGGGATTAAATGACCCTAGGATTTCCCCTAACTATGCACTACATTCTCTTCGATACCTATGTCTAGAGCTCAAATTAATGAAGCATCTTTGGCCACACTGTTAGGCTTTCGAAACCCCTGAGCGTAAGTTCTTCTTTCAGTGCCATGAAAAAGTACACCAAAATCCCAGATAAGTTTACCGATAAATAACACATTACAAACTCACCTTAACCTAACACAAAATTTCACTAAAACAATGGATTAGAAGATTCACACACATTACACCTTGTTTCTTCATGTGATAACCAATCGAAGGAAAGGACTCATATAGTCACCTTCCTAAAAAACTCAGGATTTTGATGTTTTTTTCAAGGGAGACATAATCCCAACATACACAAACTCTCAATGGATTAAACAACCTCAAATTTTATAGTCAAACAAGAACATGACATCACAAGGTGTCACCAAACATGACTATTGCAACTAATATAAAAAATACATGGAAATGGATCTTATGCCATGTCCCTAAACAACAATCAATTGCTTAATGTGGCCACAATAGCCTCTCATGACCAGATTTCCCATACTAGTGGTTTTCCATGAAATCAATCTTAGAAGATCCATTTAGGACCCAATGTCCCTCTTAAACACCATCCAGATATTCATCCACACTAACAACCCCATACCACATTCACCTTCAACGAACCAGGAATCTTAAGAAACTAAGGTCTCGATAAACCATCCCAGAGCACTCTCTCAATACAAGAGGATCCAAAAAATAAATAAATTAAATGATGTAGATTCAACCTCCAATTCTCAATAAACAATATTCCTTATATTGATCAACTGAAGGGTCTTCCAATGGAGAAACAATTGAGGTTTCACATCATTCATGCACTAACCCTTAATGGGGGTGTATCATATCCAACAAGAGAACCCATGGACCTAACCACGGTGGTATATTGGTAAAAAAGTTCCAAAAAAGATCCCAAAACATTAAGGGAACCACCAAAAAGTAATCCCAAAACATTTCTCAGAAGATACCACTAACCCTCCCTTCAACCCAGCTTACCGACCAAACACTAACCCAAAACACGGTTCAAACAAGAGGGGTTCTTGGACTCAAAATATACCAAAACAACATTTACAAAAACACATAAGACACACCATCCAAAAATTGTGATCAAAACATTATATTTTTATTTAAAATCATCTCTTGCAAAATAAACAGTTCATCGGTTAGCATATCCGCCAATGGTACCCCATGGGCCTCACACATGCATGTTTCCGTACTACACCAGGAACCCTCCTAATATCCATCCCAAAACTCATGCAGTTGTTCCCTTAATAGTACATATTCTCATATAACTCCAGGAATGTGTTCTCTTTCTCAAATACCAAATTATATAAAATTTTTTTTTCCACTTTTCAAAACCAAAACAGTCAACCAATACATCTCTTTTCTCAAGACCGCTAAACAAGAAATCAAAATCATGATTTACATATTACAAAACATTTCATAAATACATATTCATTCAAATGGAAACTCACATTCAATCTATTCAAATAAAGTTAAAAAAATCTCATCCCATTAAAAAACCTTCCAACAGTTTAGAAAACCATATTGGAAACACTTTTTCAAACCCAACTTTTATATAATTTACTACTTTCAAAAGAGGTGTAAACACACCATGTTACCTTTCAAAATAATTCATAAAATTCAGTTCCACTATTTCACATATTGAACCATTCCATCTTTTTTAGAATTTAATTTCAAAAAAACATTATGATTCTTAACAACATGAAATTTTTTTCAAAAAAACCAAAATTTGATTATTTCAAAACTAAAGAATGCAAGACAATGCAAGGGGAAACTATTTTTGGTGGGTGACTCAGATATATGGTTGGAATCCATACTCCAATAACATCACCATCAGGGAAATATTCTTGGCTCCACATGGCTTTCTAGGCCATGTGAACTCACTGAGACCATTGCCCAACTCTCTTTTCATTTCCCCCAATCATTATCAAACCAAGAAAACCAAAGGACTCAGATAAAACCCAACTTACCATGGAAACTTGAATCATGTCACACGGTGTGCTATCCAGAAACACTACTCATAACTATAATATAATGTCTTGATAATCCTTGTTCAATACGATCCTAACTCCTCCCTAGATTACATAAGCCAAAGAGAGTGAACCTACTCTGATACTATATTGTCACGATCCAAATCTGGTCATCATCAAAACTAGCTTCATACCCAGCTCGTGATAAGGTCCTGTTGGAGTTCTTGATCCCCATGGGATGGCACAAGAACTCGGGTATCATAAACTGAAAATTGGTAATGATTTACCTGAGTTTATTAACATAAATCTACCAACGAATCCAATAAAATGAATCTGTATTTTTTAAACAAAATTATCTTTTAAAAAAATTCATAATTGAATTACAAAATTTAAAACAATGTTAAAAGACCCTTAAAAAGGTATAAAAACTGAAAATGACATCCTAATAACCACATCATGTAAATAGGAACATCCCTTAATCCATCTCCTCAACACCACATTATGATGGGCCGCTAGAAACCCAAACCTTTGGCACAAAAGTTGTACCCAAACTTGTGACAAAAATAACAAAGTCTACTTACAACCAAAGGTGTAAGTAGGGTGGGATCCAAATCCTAGTAGGATACCACCACTAAGATATTTCATGTTATAAAAATTCAAAGACAAAATGTTTTCATGTTTTCATAAACATGAAACGCTAGTTACAATTTCAAAAATATGAATCTTTAAATGAAAATAGATTTGAAGTGGGATATTTTAATGAATAACCTATTTTAAAAATAATTCCAATTCTACTAGATTTTCCATCCAACAATAATGTAGGCCAACGGTATACACAAAGTAACTAAAGAGAATATGAAATGAGAAAATAACCACTAGTCCCTAGCTCGATGTGGGTTCTAGGTACCTCGTATCTCGGTGAGAGTAACCATCACAATATCTGTTCTTGTGAACATGAGCCACTTGTTGGGATCATACCCATAACCTAGTTTTCCCCCATAATTATCATCATCATAGTTTAGTTAGTGTTGTCACTATCAAACTTTCTACGTTAAACAGAGGCCAAACCCCATGGGATCACTAGCATACTAGTACACGTCCACCCACCTAGATACTTAGGTTTCCCTCTAGTGTTAAAACAAGTTCAACAAGACATGAAATATAATTTTCACATAAAAATACTATTTACATATCACACATTCACCAAATAGAACACATGTATATCAAAAATTCACATAATCCACTTTTTGATACAAATTCTTTTTGAAGTCAAACTCACAAAAAAATATTCCACAACACTTTTCAATTCTATTTAACACTTCAACGAATCATTTAAACGGGTTTTCAAAAAACCATTACAGATATTTCAAATCACATAATAGCCCACATAAATTTCACATAATTAAATTTTCACCTTGAAATTCATTTTATTATCAAACTCACATGAAATAGCCCAAAAACATGTTTTCCACCCACATCACAATTTAATAAAAATAGTTCAACAACTTATAGAACATTATAAAAATGTTTTACATATTAAATCATCTATTTACCTTTAAAACACATATTAGCTTAGAAAAATCACTAAAATAGTACATATACATCATTCTCCCACTTTGTTTAACCCAATAAAACATTTACAATTTTTTTAAAACAATTCCAAGGGTATAACTATGTTTTGTACACAAAACCCATTTAAAAACCCCCATTCAAGGCTAAAATCACACCAATACCACTCTAAAACAAAATTTAAGCCCATTAAAAATTTATTAGACCACTCTCAAGTTTTATAAAATTTCCTTAAATAATACCACAAAGGATACACATGAAAAACAAACATTTTCATAAAACATATTCAAGGAGTAAAACAAGGTTTTATACTTAACACCCATTCGAAACCACCATATGAGGCCCACCTGACACTAAAACATTAACAAACAAATAATTTTATCCCCTTTCGACAACTAATAAATTCGTTTCCCATTTCAGAAAACAACCGCAAGAGATATCACATGAGTTACATTTGAAAAAACACACACTTCAAACCAAAATGCTACAATAAAAATAAATGCTTTAATACTACTACTAAAAATTGATTTTTCATCACACACATTAGATTAAGAACATGACAAATTAATAAAACAATCAATCCAACTAATAAATAATTTCTTACACATGTAATCACCTATGTTTTGTGCAGAACCCCTCAATCTTGGTGCGAAACATCAACTTCACCACTGCCGCATCACAAGGATGTGAAACGAAACATAAAACCTCAATATTAGACCAAGAAACCCAAAGAAAACCCCTAGGTACGAAACCCTAGTTTCTGGACAAGAGGTGATTCATGAAATGGTGGAATAAACTCTAACAGAGGGAATAAATCAAAGAGATAAAGACATACTTGTATGATTTTGATGTTTCTCCCATTAAGTCTATCATGAATATTGAGTTCCAAGGGAGGGTGAGAGAGCTTGGAGGCTGTTCATAGAGGGAGGGAATAAAATGGATAATATAGTGGTAGATTTGGATTATTTCCAGATTGATAAAATGGTCAAGGAACTCAAAATTTTAATGAGATGGACACCCTATATAGTTTGGCTCAACGGTTTAGTAAATCAAGCGGCCAAACCATGTGGACTATTATAGCCACCCAAAAAGCCTCAATTTTCCTCTAATTTTAATAGGGTTCCAAGTGGAAAACATGGGAAGAATATATACCTAGGGTAGTGGAGAAAATTCTCAACTCAAATCACTCTTACCAACCCAATACTAATGTAACTCTTGGGTGAAAACCACTTCCACAATTTACCACACATGTTGTGCCACTTAGAGTGTTACTTACAAAAATCCAAAACAATATAACTTCTCTCTATCCCCTTGAAAAATGTGGAGTAAAAATTACATCCAATACCCCCAAGACTAATTTAGTTGATCAATAGCACAATTGTCACCACAATATAAACTCAGAACACCAGGAAACTAAGTGAAAGCTAAAAACCAAATGAGGATTTGAAACAAAGCATGGAATTGAAAATCCGGGTGTGACATCCTACAGAAGGATTTTTAGTGCCTATGTATCACGACCCATCCCCCGGGGCCCATGTCATAACTACCCCAATCCAACCTTCTATAGGCCAGGGGCTGGAGACTAGCACCAAAGGCGTAAATCCTGATAACTGGGAAGGCATTTCCATTATAGAAGTAAACAAAACACCACAGAGTACAAGTGGAAGTAATATACTAAGTACAAAAGAAATTGCTGAAAAGTAAAGGAGCCAGAATACAAACCCAAATGAAAAGTAAAACTACAACTGAATGGAAGTAAAACAGAAAAGACAAGCAGCTAGAAGAAAAGAAGCATCTCATGGGTCATCCACCTCGGATCCTACCTAAAGGGAGGGTATAGATAGTGCATCTCCTGGATCATCCGCCACAGATCCTACCTAAAGGGTAGGTACAGATAGCCTCCACAATGCTCTTTCCCATCGACCTCTTCTGAGTATCATCTCATCATGGAGTCCACCTCCAGATACTGACTCATCATGATGTCCACCTCCAGATACTGACTCGATGTGAGGTCCACCTCCGGGTACCGTCCAGTCCTCAAACACTTGGCCTCTGTCAGTGTTGTCTGTCGTCTGCATCCAACACAACGAGGTGCAGACATAGATCGTGCAGGGGTGAGTATAACAATACTCAGTAGGGACCCCGAGACCCTCAAGGTCTCACTAAATCCAACAAGGATAACCAAAACTAAAGATCTCAACAGATAACCTCTACTTAGGTATATGCCCATACATATACCTAATTTATCATGTAACCCATCTCAATCATGAGGAAAACCCAATGGTTATTGACTCAGATCAAACCAGGATTTTATTCATGATGTTAAAACCACAGCTACTGTAGAACTCCTCCTCTGTCGAGTACAGTGGGTCTGCCGCTACAACCAAGCGTGCCCCACTAACCTTGGTCTGCTGAAGTACTCCACCTGTCGAGTACTGTGGGCCTGCCGCTGCAACCAAGAATATCCCACCATGGGTCGACCTCTACATCCATCCACAACCCCTCAAGCATACATAGGTACTCCTTCAATTGAGTACCACGGGTCTGCCGCTACAACCAAGCGCACCTCCGCCGTGGGTCTATTGCTACAACCAAACGCACCACACTGGGCTATCCAAATCACTCCAAGACGATCGATCAGCAGTCGTCAAGTCTCAGCCAGCTAATAGGTCTCTCCACTCTACTAGCTCTTCATCGGGAGGGTCCGCTCCATGAGCTACTAGTCGATACTCCATGTATCACAACGTTCTATGAAGAAGTATCCCAAGGGTCAGCCACATCGTAGGAAACTCAACACAATAGACGATGCGTCAATTGGACACCTGGTCTGTGTTTTATCAGCCTTTTCATCCTGGGGGCCCGATTGGTTTCGTGTACGATCCAACCTAATCGTATCTCAACTTTACCCCGAACACTAATAGGGTATACTCATAGGGACTGTTTCTCAATGTGATCACCAACGCCGCTGACGGTTTGTCAAACGGACGTCCGGTCAGAAAGTTATCAGCTTTTTGTTTCAGGGGTCCGGTTGGATTTTGGGTTCAATATAACCTGGCCATTGTCCAACTGTGACCAAACCTCATGAGAATTATGCCAAAAGTTCCGTCTCATCAAGTGGAATCCATTAAAGTCGACGGCACGTCTATCGGACGTCTGAAGATCATGTTTTAAGCGTTTCCGCTCCAAGGGCTTGGTTGGTTTCGTGCTCGAACCAACTCGACCATAACAAAAGAACTCGAATCCTTGAGTGTAATATACTAAAATGATCATCGCGATCCAAGGATCGCTTCGCAACAGACAGTGCATCAATCGGAGGTCTGTAGCCCACGATATGGGAAAACGAACGAAACTGTCTGGTTTTAGGGGGTTTTGGGCCCAGACTGACCCGGCCCGAGACCCCCTGGGTTGGCCCAAACTGGGTCGACCAGACCCGAGTCCGGGTCCAGCCCACTAGGGCGCGGCCCGGTCTGGCCAGGGTGGCCGGCTGGTGCGGTAATTAAGCCGCGCCCCCTCAATTTCCAGAATGGCTTGGTCATTCCGGTTTGGTCCACCACCGCAGCAGTTCTATTCCGGCGGCCCGCCGCCGCCACCGCTTTCCGTGGACCAACGGACGTGCTCTAGTGGTCCGTTTTTCTCGCCGCCTTCGCCAGCGGTCCTCCCAGGACCCGACCTTCACTGCGGAGGCTTCAAATTGACTTTTCTGTCCTCTTTCTTTGTTTTCGTCTATCTGCATATTAATAAAAAAACTGCGGAGGGTTGTCGGGCTGTGTCTGTTCGGCCCACGCCCTCCGCGTTAGGTGTTATCAAATGAAAAACATTTAATCACATGATTTTAAACATCGACAAGGATATAATTTATTAATATATAAATTATACGAATACTCTGCAATTTAACACCCACACACGAGGGTATAATTCACATAAACATTATATATGAAAACCCCCATACCTCAATAATGAGTTGACAATCGAAGAGCGTCGCAGAAAGGACATCGTGAGGTAAAGCTCCGTATGCACTTGACAGAGATCGTCCAAGGTGGAATGACGCCTCACACCAGTTTTAGAGAGGAGAAAAAAGGCATGATGATCACTCCTTGTGGTGAAGGCATTCTTCGTCGGGGTCTTGACGTTCTTCACATTCTCCAACGAAGAAGATGAAGATTCCTCTAGATTTTGAGTATTCTCTCCAAATACTTAACACCACAAAACTAAACCAATAATAAAATAAGCTCCAATTTTTTTATTATGTCATTCCAAGAGTTTAAAATTTAAAAACTCAATTTAATTAATTGAAATAAGGAGATGGCTTAATTAAAATAGAGGAGAGGGAAAGTAATAACATAAATTACAAGGAATATATTAAGAGGAGTTTCATGGGGTTATGGGGAATGTGAAAAGGTGGGGGCTCATGTGGGACCCACATCTCCTTTATTCTTTCATGGGAAGATAGCATCCCAACTTCCATACAACGGATAAAACAACTTAGAAGAAAAATAAAATTGGAATAAAATTTTATTTTATTCTTCACTTAAACCTCAAATTTTAAACAACTCCTCTAGTGAAAACGCACCTTTGGAAAAGGTATTCTTAAGCAATTATCGGCGCTGCGGTTCTATCGGTGCCCTCAAATTTTGATTCTGAGCACCGGTTCAAAAGATAGAAAAACCCACTCGTTCGTTCACTGAACGTACCCGAGCTAAACTTCGGAAATTGATTCCGGAAACACTGGGCTGCAGAATCAGGTGCCTTCAAAAGCCACGGCCTCGTAAAATTCCAAATAAATTTAGAAAAAAAATTTCCTTGAAATTTTCAGGTCTTTACATTACTCCCACTGCAGGGCTATACGCCCCCGTAAAGCTATAATAAAAACTAGGGAAACAAAAGTGGTACTGAGCACGAAACTGAGCCTCTCGCTCCCATGTGCTCTCTTGGAGGTTCTTGTGCTACTAGTGAAAGCGCACATGAAGAATCGACCATCCATGTAGGACCTGATCCTGTCGATCCTCATTCTCCTTTAGAACCTCTGTGAATGTAACCCCATCATCAACGTCCAACTCCCTGCAGTCGATGACATGTGAAAGGTCATGCACGTATCTCCTTAGCTGAGATATGTGGATGACATTGTGCACCCAGTTTAACTGAGGTGGAATGGTCAAGCAGTAAACCACATTTCCTACCCTATTGAGGACCTAGAAAGGTCCTTCGAACCTCAGAGATATCTCAATGCCTCGGCCACATCTCTATAAACCACGTTGAGGTGAGACCCATATAAGAACATGGTCTCCATCCTCGAACTCTAGAGGCCTCCAATTCCTGATCAGAACTAAAACTCAAAACTCATACACCCACGAGGGTAATTTTGGCCAACCCAAGAGTGATCGGCTACACCTTTCTAAGCATGAGTTTATCTTGTGCTGCCTGGGGTTTCCTTTTCACCGACCAAGGAAAACCCATTTCGACGTTGTAGATATACCACTACGATTTTTCCTAATACCATAAATTTTTGTGTGAACTGTGATTGCCCAGTCCATACTCAAACTAAAATCGTAAGGCCTCGACGCTGCCACCAAGAGGTTTTAACCGAAAGTCTCACCTCAAGGGTTAGATCACACTATCGGCGTATGTGTGATTATGAAGTCTCCTCCCAAAGGTATATCCAGACGTGAGGGTCAAGTCAACAGCTTATCCAGAAACTCTAGGTCTGGAAAAGATTCATGGAAGGAAGGGAAGATTCATATCGATGTCTGTTTCTATGGCAGCTAACAGAAGACAACGTCCATACATAGAATCATATTTATAGCCCTTTCGGTCGCACTCATTGACCGCATGCAGCTACTCATTCCCCATCCCTCCAGCTCCCTGATCCTATTAGGGATTATAAAGGTGGGTGGTTGCAACATGTCAAAATGTTCACCACCCCATGCTGCTCTCCTAGCTCCATTTCCACATCTGCTGCCCTGCAGATTCATCTGTCATTTTCACTTCCTCCACTTGATACATTTTACATGCCCAAGTCTCCGAGACTGGAACCAGTTTCCTATTTTCCCAATGCTAACCTTAACTGGACGCATCCACTCAGCCAATGAATTTTCAACCACAAAGGTTCTCTCTAGCACCATAGTATATGTAGGAATGCATTGAGGAAGAAGTGCTGGCTCGAATTTCCTTTAGACACACCTCACTCAAAAGTCCGAGCCCTGAAGCACTAATCTCATTGTAGTCATCGAGAACCAGGAATGGTTTGGTATGCCCCGATGAATTCTCAACAACCGACACGTCGTCATGCCGAAGCTATATAAGATCTAGGAAACTCTCAGCCACCTCCCCAAGCCAGTCCTCATCCACCTGTGAGTCAGGCTTGCCTCGGAACGTGAGGGATATCTGGCGCTGAAACATGTAAGGCACTAATCTTACATGTGTCCTCTACCGGTACCGCCGGTAGTGTCTGATGAACAAAAGGTAGTGATGTAGCTGACACACTACCCGAAGTTACCATCTCAGGAATCGGTCCACATACCGAAGCCTCTTCACTAAACACACCAAAATCATGGTCTCTCACTGGGAATACCAAGTAGCTAAGTCTACCATCCACTCTACTAGTGTCAAAACTAGGCGGAAAACTCTAGAAATCGCCTCGTAACCTTGGAGGCCTCTTTTTCTGGAACCTGTGCAATGCGCTCTATCGGCGTACATGATTCACTTGTATCACTGGAGTCATCTGGAGCCCAAAAGGTGGTGGTGCTACTGGTACACCACCCAAGGGTGCCAACATAGTGAAAAGGGCCCTGCACTGGAGCCTCGTCGCTCGATGGGCCGTCATCGTGTACTATCTCAATACTCCAACTGACTATCTATGTGGAGACATCCTGAACAGATGTGACACGATCAATGTTTTATACTTGGTGAGCTGACCCGGTTTGGGCTGACTTTAAACCTTTTGGAAACACACATGAAATCAGTGTTTTCGTGCACAAAGTTGGAAATCAGTAGTCAGGGACATGGTGTATGGATACATTGGCTACCGCACCAACACTGGACTCCCTGAACTGAAGACCACACTCGGTACGCTTAACATTATTTCTTCACAGAAATGAAATATTGGAGTTATAAGTCCTTTGGTAGAACCGACTCATCTGATACCAATTTTTCACGACCCATCCCTCGGGGCCCGTGTCGTAACTACCCCAAACCCGCCTTCAATAGGCTAGGGTCTGGTGACTAGAACCAAAGGCGTAAATCCCGATAACTGGGAAGGAATTTCCTTTATAGAAGTAAACAAAACACCACAGAGTACAATTAGAAGTAATATAATAAAAAGAAAATAAAGTGCTGAAAAGTAAATGGGCCAGAATAAAAACCCAACTGAAAAGTACAACTACAACTGAATGGAAGTACAACAAAAAAGACAAGCAGCTGGAAGACTAGAAGCAGCTCCTAGGTCATCCACCTCGGATCCTACCTAAATGGTAGGTATAGATAGCGCAGCTCCTAGATTGTACACCACGGATCCTACCTGAAGGGTAGGTATAGATAGCCTCCACAACTCTCTCGCCCGTCAACCTCCTCCGAGTATCATCTCGTCGTGAAGTACCCCTACAGATACTGACTCTTCGTGAATTCCACCTCCGGATACTAACTCGTCTTGAGGAATACCTCTGGGTACCGTCCAGTCCTCGAACACTCGGCCTCTGTTAGAGCTGTCTGTCGTCTACATCCAACACAACGAGGTGTGGGCATAGCCTGTGCAGGGGTGAGTATAACTATACTTAGTAGGGACCCCGAGACCCTCAAGGTCTCACTAAATCCAACAAGGATAACCACAAATAAAGATCTCAAAAGATAACCTCTACTTAGGTATATGCCCATAAATATACCTATGTTATCAAGTAACCCATCTCAATCATGAGGAAAACACAATGGTTATTGACTCAGCTCAAAATAGGATTTTATTCCTGATGTCGAAACCACGGCTGCTGGAAAACTCCTCCTTTGTTGAGTTTAGTTGTTCTGCCTCTACAACTAAGCACACCCCACTAACCTTGGACTGTTGATGTACTCCACCTGTCGAGTACTGTGGGCCTGCGGCTGCAACCAAGCACATCCCACCGTGGGTCTGCCACTACAACCAAGCGCACCAACTCATAGCCTATAGACGTACTCCTTCTGTCGAGTACCATGGGTCCGCCGCTACATCCCAGCACACCTCCACTGTGGGTGTGCTGCTACAACCAATCACACCCCACTGGGCTATCCAAATCACTCCGAGACGATCGATCAGCAGTCGTCAAGTCTCAGCCAGCTACTAGGTCACTGCACTCTGCTAGCTTGTCACCGGGAGGGTCCGCTCCATGAGCTACTGGTCGATACTCCATGTATCAAAAAGTTCTACAAAGAAGAATCCGAAGGGTCAGCCATATCATATTTAACTCAACACAACAGACGACGCGTCAATTGGACACCCGGTCTGTGTGTTATCAGCCTTTTCGTCCCGAGGCCCCGGTTTGTTTCGTGTATGAACCAACCCGACTGTATCTCAACTGTACCCCAAACTCTCATAGGTTATACTCATAGGGACCGTTTCTCAACATGATCACCAACGCTGCTGACAGTTCGTCAAACGGACGTCCGGTCTGAAAGTTATCAGCTTTTCCATTCTAGGGGCCCAATTGGATTTCGGGTTCAATCCAACCCGGCCACTATCCAACTGCGACTAAACCTCAGGCGAAGTATTCCAAAAGATCCGTCTCATCAAGAGGAATTCGACAAAGTTGACGGCACGTCTATCGGACGTCCAGAGCTCATGTTATAAGCATTTTTGCTCCGAGGGCTCGGATGGTTTTGTGCTCGAACCAACCTAACCATACCCAAAGTTCTCAGAAACCTTGAGTGTAATATACCGAAACATCCGTATTTATCCAAGGATCGCTACGCAACTGACGGTCCATCGATCGGAGGTCTGTAGCCAATGATACATGCAAATGAACGAACCTGTCCTGTTTTAGGGGGTTTGGGGCCCGGACCGACCCGGCCCGAGACCCACTGGGTCGGCCCGAACCAGGTCAACTCGACCCGGGTCCGGGTCTAGCCCACTAGGGCATGGACCGGCCTGGCTGGTGTGGCCCCGCCCTGCCGGCGTGGCCCGGTCCCGCCGGCGCAGCGCGGCCCTGTGCGGCAATTAAGCTGCGCCCCCTCAGTTTCCGGAACGGCTTGGTCGTTCCGGTTTGGTCCACCGCCGCGACGGTTCTGTTTCAGCGACGCACCACCGCTGCTTTCCGCGGACCACCGGACGCGCTCCGGTGGTCCGTTTTGCTCGCCACCTTCACCAGCGGTCCTCTTGGGACCCGACCTTCACTGCGGAGGCTTCAAATTGAATTTGTGGTCCTGTTTCTTGGTCGTCATCGATCCACATATCAATAAACAAACTGCGGAGTGTTGTCAGGCCCTATTTGTTCGGCCCACACCCTCCGTGTTAGGTGTTATCAAATGAAAAACATTTAATCACATGCTTTTAAAAATCTATGAGGATATAATTTATTCGAGTATAAATTATACGAATACCCTGCAATTTAATACCCACGCATGAGGGTATAATTCACATTAACATTATATATAAAACCCCCTACCTCGATAACTAGTTGATGATCAAAGAGCGTCGTGGAAATGAAATCGTGAGGTAAAGATCTGTATGCCCTTTATAGAGATCTTCTGAGGTAGGGTAACATCTCACACCGGCTACGAAGAGGAGAAGAAAGGCACGACGATCACTCCTTGCGGTGACGGCGTTCTTCGTCGGGGTCTTGACGTTATTCGCATTCTCCAACAAAGAAGATGAAGATTCCTCTATATTTTGAGTATTCTCTCCCAATCCTTAACACCACAAAACTAAACCAATAATAAAATAAGCTCCACTTATTTTATTAAGTCATGCAAAGAGTATAAAATTTAAAAACTCAATTCAATTAATTGAATTAAGCAGTTGGATTAATTAAAATAGAGGAGAGGGAAAGTCACAACATTAATTACAAGGAAGATATTAATAGGAGTTTCAGTGGTTATGGGCAATGTGAAAAGGTGGGGTCTCATGTGGTCCCCACCTCTCCTTTATTCTTCCAAGGGAAGTTAGCAACCCAACTTCCACACAAAGGATAAAAAAACTTAGAAGAAAAATAAAATTGGAATATAATTTTATTTTATTCTTCACTTAAACCTCAAATTTTAAACAACTCCTCCCGAGCATACTCACCTTCGGAAAAGGTCTTCTTATGCAATTATCGGCGCAGCAGTTCCATCGGTGCCCTCAGATTTCGATTCCAAGCACCATTTCAAGAGATAGAAAAACCTGCTCGTTTGTTCACTAAACGTACCCAAGCTAAACATCAGAAATTGATTTCGGGCACACCGGGCCTCAGAATCAGGTGTCGTCAGAAGCCACGGTCTCATAAAATGCCCAAGAAATTAAGACAAAAAATTTCCTTTAAATATTTGTCTCTTTACATTACTCCCACCTCAGGGCTTTACGTCCCCGTAAAGTTATAACACAAACTAGAGAAAAAAGTTGTACTAAGCATGCAACTGAGCCTCCCGCTCCCATGTGCTTTCCTCGAGGTTCCCTTGCTGCCAGTGAAAGCGCACCTGAGGAATCGACCGTCCACATAGTACCTTCTCATGGCAATCCTCATTCTCCTCTAGAATCTCTATGAATGTCACCCCATCATTGACGTCCAACTCCCTATGGTCGATGATGTGTGAAGGGTCTTGCACATTTCTCCTTAGCTAAGATATGTGGATGACATCATGCACCCAGTGCAATTGAGGTTGAAATTTCAAGCGGTAAACCACCTTTCCTACCCTGCCGAGGACCAAGAAAGGTCCTTCGAACCTCAGAGATATCTCGCTGCCTCAACCACATCTCCGTAAACCTCGTCGAGGTGAGACCCGTATAAGAACATGGTCTCTATCCTCGAACTCTAGAGGCCTCCAATTCTTGATCAGAATTGAAACTATAAACTCCTATAGCCACGAGGGTAAGGTTGTCCAACCCAAGAGTGATCGGCTACACCCTCCAAAACATGAGTTTATCCTATGCTGCCTGGGGTTTCCTTTTCGCCGACCAAGGAAAACCCATATCGACATTGTAGATAGACCACAACCTTTTTGCCTAATACCGTCAATTTGTGTATGAACTGTGATTGCCCAGTACATACTCAAACTAAAGTCGTAAGGCCTCGATGCTGCTACCAAGAGGTTCCAACCGAAACTCTCGCCTCAATGGTCAAATCACACAGTCAACGTAAGTGTGATTATCGAGTCTCCTCCCAAAGGTATCTGTAGACGTAAGGGTCAAGCCAACGGCTTATCTAGAAACTCTAGGTCTGGGACAAGATTCATGGAAGGAAGGGATGATTCGTATTGATGTTTGTTGCTAGGGAAGCTTGCAGATCACACAGTCCGTACTTCGAATCATCTTTAGAGCCCTTTCGGTCGCACTCCTTGACCGCATGTAGCTACTCTTTCCCCTACCCTCCAGCTCCCTGAGCCTAGTGGGGATTACAAAGGCGGGTGGTTGCAACATATCAAAATGTTCACCACCTCATGCCGCTCTCCTAGCTCTTTTTCCACGTCTGCTGCCCTGCAAATTCATCTGTCCTTTTCACTTCCTCCACTTGAAACATTTTACACGCCCAAGTCTCCGAGACTGGAACCAGTTTCCTGCTTTTCCAATGCTAACTTAACTGGCTATATCCACTCAGCGAAAGAATTATCAACCAAAAAGGTTCTCTCAATCACCCTAGTATATTTAGGAATGCATAGAGGAAGAAGTGTTGTCTCGTATGTCCTTTAGACACACCTCACTCAGAAGTCTGAACCCTGAATCACCGATCACATCATAGTCATCGAGTACCATGAATGGTTTGGTATGCCCTGATGAATTCTTAGCTACCGACACGTCATCCTGCCGAAGCTGTATAAGCTCTAGGAAACTCTCAGCCACCTCCACATGCCAGTCCTCAGCCGCCTGTGAGTCAGGCTTGCCTCAAAACTTGAGGGATATATGGCACTGAAACATGTAAGGCACTAAGCCTACAAGTTTCCTCTACCGGTACCACCGGTAGTGTCTACTGACCAACATGTAGTGATGTAACTGACACACTACCCGAAGTTACCATATCAGGCATCGGTCCACATACCGAAGCATCTTCACTAAACAGGCCATCCTCATGGTCTCTCACTGGGAAACACAAGTAGCTAAGTCTACCATCTACTCTACTAGTGTCTAAACAAGGCGGAAAACTCTATCAATCACCTCTGCTGTTTGGGAATCTACCTCGCCTCATAACCATGTAGGCCTCTGCTGCTGGAACTCATGCAACGCGCTCTGTCGGCGTGCACGGTTTGCTTGTATGGCTGGTGGCATCTGCTGCCCAACAGGTGGTGGTGCTGCTGGTACACCACCCGAGGGTGACAACATAGTAAAAAGGGCCCTTCACTGGTGCCTCATCACTCGGTGGGCCGTCACCGTGTACTATCTCAAAAATACAACTGACTGTCTATGTGGAGACATCCTAAACAGATGCAACACAGTCAATGTTTTATACCTGGTGAGCTGACCTGGTGTGATCTGACTTTAAAACTCTTGGAAACACACACGCAATCAGTGTTTTCATGCACAATGTTGAAAATCAGTAGTCAGGGTTTTGGTGTACGAATACGTCGGCCGCCACACCAACACTGGACTCCCTGAACTGAATACCACAATCAGTACCCTTAAAATTATTGTTTGAAATAAAAGAAATATCAGAGTTATAAGTCCTGTGGTAGAACCGAATCCTCTGATACCAATTTGTCGCCACCTGTCCCCCGAGGCCCGTGTCGTAACTACCCCAAGCCTGCCTTCCATTGGCCAGGGGATGGCGACTAGCACCAAAGGCGTAAATCCCGATAACTAGGAAGGAATTTCATTTATAGAAGTAAATAAACACCACAGAGTACAAGAAGAAGTAATATACTAAGTACAAAAGAAAGTTCTGAAAAGTAAATATGCCAGAATACAAACCCAACTAAAAAGTACAGCTACAACTGAATGGAAATACAACAGAAAAGACAAGCAGTTGGAAGAAAAGAAGCAGCTCCTCGGTCATCCACCTCGGATCCTACATGAAGTGTAGGTAGAGATAGCGTAGCTCCTGGATCATATAGCATCCCGCCTTTTATCACATAAATTTTCATTACATTTTACAAAACCGAGGATCTTTAAGGTTTAGTGTCTTGGAAACCAAGAACTTAAAACATGAAACAACACAAAAAAAATATTTTCCTCAAACACTTGAAAGGCTTCTCCTTATGTTCATCCTAGGTTCATTACTGCATCTCATAACCTGTGGACATACATCAAAAGAAAGGGTGAGCAGAAGGCCCAGTAAGGGAAACAAGAGAAACATTTTACATGTGAACTTGAGACACTTCAATAAGGACATGAAAAGAACCTTAAGGCATGAGAAAGGAATCATGAGATACATCATAATAAAAATAACATTTTTCATAACTTGAAGATGTGGCTGCAACATTTAATATTGACAATCGTTTCGTTTCACCAAGGTCCATACCCAAGGTGTCGTTTAAAAATTACCAAGGTTATTCACCATGGCATCCTTAAAAAATGGTCATCTCTAGAGATTAAGTCTTTACCCAAATTCATTAGAGCGCTATCTGGGCAAACCCTTAAACTGCAATCTCTTGTGGTTACATCATTATCCAATGCAATGGGGCGCTATCAGGGCGCACCCTTAAATTTTCCTTTATTATCATTGATCCACATATATCATCATAAACCATTTCATAAACAACCCATATAGCATAAAAGAAGTGGGTTTCATTCCATAATCATAACGTTTTAAAAACTGCTTTAAAGACATGATCTTTATGTCACTTTAAACCCACGGACAGGGAAAGAGGGTTTCATGTATGTAAATACCAGAATTTAAAATATAACTTTTTGATATATATGTGAATACCCCTGTAGAAATATGATCTTTGAGTATTCACTTTATAACATAAAATAATTTTTAGAAAAGAGATAGAGGCACTTTGAGACGAAAATTCTACAGCATAACGGCTATGTTACAAGGTTTTAGAAAACATTGAGATGAGAGGGGACATGGGTCCAACATTCATAAATGACCCATCAAATAGTAGAGGGACAAAATATATGGTATTTAAGAACATGGTAATGAAATTTGAAAATATAACATGTGAAATGAAGAACATGAAAGGAAGAAAAAAAAAGATTTCTCTCGTGAGAATTCGGCAGCCTAACGGCGTCACTTAAACTTCAACAAAATTGAATTGACAAGGTCAAATTGGTTCTCTCATCATATGAACATAAGAGTCCAGTATGATAGATATATAGATCATACCCCAACATAATAGAAAGGAACTTGAAAGAATTGACATGAAAGTAGAACTTCAAAACGAGAAGGGTGAAGGACCACTTAAAAATTCGGCAGCCAAATGGCACAACTTAAAACTTGAAAATACTGAATTGAAGAGATCAAATGGGGTCTCTCATCATATGATCATAAAATATCAGTATAATAAATTTAGATATCATACCCCAACATAACAAAAAGGAACATGAAATACTTTACATGAAAATAGATCTTGAAAAATGATAAAGGAGAAAGAATCCGTTACAAAAATTTCAGCAGCCTAACGGCGCCACTTAAAACATCATAAAACGAAATAATGAGAGTAAGATGGGATCTATCATTATATGAACATAAAAGGTCAGTAAGAGGAGTATAAAATAACATCCTCAAACATAAGAACACGGAGCATAAATGGAATGACATAAAAGAGATCACTTGAAAAGAAAGAGAGGGGTCGGATCCCTTACCTTAAAATGTAACTCTTAAACCTAAATGGTTGGGACCTTGAGGGATTGGGGGCACCTTGGGAGGAATCATTGGGAGGTAATGAGACCATAACTTCTTTGGGGAAGAGTGGGGAGTAGAATGGATGAGAGGAGAGCTTGGTATTTATAGGGAAAGTGAGGGGACAAGGCATTAATGGCCAAGGGACACCTTACATGTGCTTTTCTCAAACCCATGTGCTCTCCCTTGGCATTTACCATGGAGTTAGGCCACATGGGGTCCCCAAAACAATAATTCATCACCCTTGGCCGGCCTACCCTTAAAATATGTCATGAAATCACCATGACACAGTTTTGATGTCATTAAACATACCGAAACCCTAAAACTGTATTTTTACTATTCACTGAAAATTCAACTTTCTCAGAAAGATCCCAAAATTTCACCTTAATCAAATATCAATGCTCTGATTTCAAAAATGAACTCCATTTTATAAAAATAATTTTCTAAATTTTCTAAATTTATTTTTTAAATAAATACACTATTCACTGAAAATTCATTTTTTCAGAAAAAAACCCCAAAAATTACCATAACATAATATTGGTGCTCTAAGTAAAAAAATGAAATCCATTTTATAAAAATAATTTTCTAAATATTTTTAATTTAATTTTTTAATTTAAAAAAACTATTCACCTGAAAAGATTAATACTTGAATAATAATTTATGAAACCGTTATTTAACCATTTTATTGAATCACATTACTTAATCAAGGTGGATAGATTATTTTAAAACTTTCTTTAAGTGAAATTACGAATCCATTAGGTCACATTACTAATCCTAAGCGTAAAATCACTATTCACAAATTACTATTCATCAAAAATCATGTTGATCTTATTAGACTCTAAATTTTGTACTGAACACAATTGTAGAAGACCATTTTTCGAAAATCATTACACATTTTAAATTATTTAAGGTTTACATAAACATTTTTTTAAAATATCCTTTTGAAAATTCATCCAAAATATGCATACTATTTTTATCCGGTCATTTGAAAATTCATAAACTTCATCATAAGAAGAAATCCCAATTTTTATTTAAAACCTAGATTACAAAAGGCAGTCATGGTCTCGTTACATAGTCCTTTATAATACCAGCATAGGACCTAGGTGTAAGGTGTGCTAGGGTGATAGAATCTTGGGGCGGCTCAGTCAACATTGCCCGAGTGGTAATTTCTATCAGTTTGAACTTCTCACGAAGGCGATTCTGTTATTGCTTCACATGATGAAGTTCGGCTTGGATTTGGTCTAGAGCAAAGCCCAATGGTGATACCTCCTTCCCAAGCTCGGTTAGATGGGATTCGATTGGTCCAAGGCTACTAGGTGAGGCCATCAAATCTTCTGTCTATAATAATAAACCATGATTACTTATATTTAGAGACAATAATCAAAACATTTTGTTCACAGTGGTCATATTGACTGATGGTCATATAACAGTCAAAACCCACTGGTCTTATTTTAATTATAACCATGTCTATCAAATAAAAAATTTTTGTTGAGTATAAAAATAAAATAAAATAACACATGAAATTTGGAAACAAGATTTATTCAAAATTTCGGGCCGTTACAGATCATCCACCACGGATCATACATGAAGGATAGGTATAGATAGCCTCCACAACGCTCTCGCCCATCAACCTCCTCTGAGTATCGTCTCATCGTGAATTCCCCCTCCGGATACTGACTCGTCATGAAGTCCACCTCCGGATACTGACTCGTTGTGAGTTCCATCTCCGGGTATCGTCTAGTCCTCAAACACTCGGCCTCTATCAGGGCTGTCCGTCGTCTGCATCCAACATAACGAGGTGCGATAATAGCCTGGGCATGGGTGAGTATAACAATACTCGGTAGGGACCCTGAGTCCCTCAAGGTCTCACTAAATCCAACAAGGATAACTACAAAGAAATATCTTAACAGATAACCTCTACTTTGGTATATGCCCATACATATAAATATGTTATCAAGTAACCCATCTCAATCAAGAGGAAAACACAACGGTTATTGACTCAGCTCAAACCTGGATTTTATTCATGACGTCGAAACCACAGCTGCTGGAGAACTCCTCCTCTGTCGAGTACAGTGGGTCTGCCGCTACAACCAAGTGCTCCCCACTAACCTTGGACTGCTGAAGTACTCCACCTATCGAGTACTATGGGCCTGCTGCTATAACCATGCGCATCCCACCATGGGTCTGCCGCTACAACCAAATGCAACCCCTCATAGCCTATAGAGGTACTCCTTCTATTGAGTACCGCAGTTCTACCACTACAAACAAGCGCACCTCCGCTGTGGGACTGCTACTACAACCAAGCACACCCCACTGGGCGATCCGAATCACTCTGAGACGGTCGATCAGCAGTCCTCAAGTCTCAGCCAGCTACTAGGTCTCTGCACTCTGCTAGCTCGTCACCAGGAGGGTCCGCTCCACGTGCTACTGGTCGATACTCCAAGTATCACAATGTTCTACAAAGAAGTATCCCAAGGGTCAGCCACATCATAGGAAACTCAACACAACAGACAGTGCGTCAATTGGACAGCCGGTCTGTGTGTTATCAGCATTTTCGTCCCGGGGCCCCGTTGGTTTCATGTACGAACCAACCCGACCATATCTCAACTGTAACCCAAACTCTCATAGGGTATACTCGTAGGAACCGTTTGTCAACATGAACTCCAACACCGCTGACGGTTCGTCAAATGGACGTCTGGTCTGAAAGTTATCAGCTTTTCCGTTCTAGGGGTCCGGTTGGATTTCGGGTTCAATCTGACCTGGCCACTATCCCATTGCGACAAAACCTCAGGAGAAGTATGCCAAAAGTTCCATCTCATCAATAGAAATCCAACATAGTCGACGACATGTCTATCGGACGTCCAGAGCTCATGTTATAAGCGTTTCTACTCCGAGGGCCCGGTTGGTTTCGTGCTCGAACCAACCCGACTGTACCCAATGTTCTCCAAAACCTTGAGTGTAATATTCCAAAACGACCATCGTGATCCAAGGATATCTACGTAACTGACGGTTTGTCGATTGTAGGTTCGTATCCCATGATATGGGAAAATGAACGAACCTGTCTAGTTTTTGGGGGTTTTGGGCCCGGACCGACCCTGCCCGAGACCCCCCGGGTCGCCCCGAACCGGGTCGACCCAACCCGGGTCCGGGTCCGACCCACTAGGGCGCAGCCCGGCCCGACTGGCATGGAAATTAAGCAGCACCCCTTCAGTTTCTGGAACGGCTTGGCCGTTTCGGTTTGGTCCACCGCCGCGACAGTTTTCTTCCGGCGGCACGCGGCCACCGCCGGTTGTCGGTGCCGCCCCGCTTTTTACGAACCACCGGACGCGCTCTCGTGGTCCGTTTTGCTCTCCGTCTTTTCCAGCAGTCCTCCCAGGACCCGACCGTCACTGCGGAGGCTTCAAATTTACTTTGCGGTCATGTTTCATTGTCGTCGTCGATCCGCATATCAATAAACAAACTGCAGAGGGTTGTCGAGCCGTTTTTGTTCGGCCTACACCCTCCGTGTTAGGTGTTATCAAATGAAAAACATTTAATCACATGATTTTAAACATTGAAGAGGATAAAATTTATTCATGTATAAATTATATGAATACCCTTCAATTTAATACCCACACACGAGGGTCTAATTCACATAAACATTATATATGAAAACCCCCTACCTCGATAATGAGTTGACCATCGAAGAGCGTCGCAGAAATGGTGTCACGAGGTAAAGCTCTATATGCACTTTACGGAAATCATCCGAGGTGGAGCGGCATCTCACACCGGCTGCGGAGTGGCGAAGAAAGGCATGGTGATCACTCCTTGTGGTGAAGGCGTTCTTCATCGGGGTCTTGACGTTCTTCACGATCTTCAACGAAGAAGATGAAGATTCCTCTAGATTTTGAGTATTCTCTCCCAATCCTTAACACCAAAAGACTAACCCAATAATAAAATAAGCTCCACATATTATATTAAGTCATTCCAAGAGTTTAACATTTAAAAACTCAATTCAATTAATTGAAATAAACAGATGACTTAATTAAAAGAGAGGAGAGGTAAAGTCACAACCTTAATTACAAGGAATATATTAAGAGGAGTTTCATGGGGTTATGGGGAATGCGAAAAGGTCGGGGCTCATGTGGGAACCACCTCTTCTTTATTCATCCATGGGATGTTAGCAATCCAAATTCCACACAAAGGATAAAACAACTTATAAGAAAAATAAAATTGGAATACAATTTTATTTTATTCTTCACTTAAACCTCAAATTTTAAACAACTCCTCCTGAGCAAAAGCACCTTCGAAAAAAGTCTTCATAAGTAACTACTGGCGCTGCAGTTCCATCGGTGCCCTCATAATTATATTCCGAGCACCAGTTCAAAAGATAGAAAAACATGCTCGTTCATTCATTGAACGTACCCGAGATAAACATCATAAATTGATTCCGGGAACACCAGGCCTCTGAATCAGGTGCCGTTATAAGGCATGGTCTTGTAAAATTCCAAATAAATTAAGAAAAAAAATTTCCTTGAAATTTCCAGGTCTTTACACTATGATTTATTAGAATAATATTGAAAATTCATAACATGTAAGAATAAATCTCTTCATATATTTTTGTGATGTTTTTTATCATAAATATGCATATCAATATAGAAAAGTATATTTTAGATGTTTGAAAATCTATATCTATCAAATATCAATGTTAAGGAAGAATAATAATAGATCCAACAATTTATGTATGAAAGTTTTTTTATATTTGAAGATAAATATATCAATGACTACATTAAAATAATTAATGAAGTTTCAAATTCCATTAGTTGATTTTTTGATACACTTTATGTATCCATACTAGTAAAAAATATTTTTTATATCTTGTATGACATATTTTATGTTAAGGTATCAGTATTTGAAGACCCTGATCTTAAAATTGTTTCAATGGTTGATATGCATGGATATTTGACTGCCTATGAAATGAAAAGATGAATTTATCTTTGAAGTCATTCATGGAAAATCTCAATTTCCAATCATGAATCCACAATTGGAATCCCAGTTAGAATAGATTATGAAGCTTGAAAATCTAGTTATGGTTTTTATGTTCAAGTATTGGTGGATATTAAACTTTGTGTTACACTGATTTGTAGATTTGTTTTATCTACATAGAAAGAATAAATTTTCATATGAATTAAATATTAGAGAATTCCATCATTATGTAAAGCTAGTCAAATTATTTGACACTCATATTCACAATGTAGAAGAGATGTGATATGTTTTAACATCCAAAATAAAGGACATTATTCACTCCACTGTTAATGGATGAAGATGCAGGATTCTATTCATAATTTTATTCATGGGCCTTTGGTGGTAAATTTTCTATACTGGATAGATAAATGTTTCAGGACCTATTGAAAAGGACTTAAGTATTGAGGGTGAAGATCCTTTACCATGGGATGATTCCACTAAACAATTTGATGGAATAAGAAGGGTCAGCTGGGATGATATTGTTCAAGGAAGTAACAAAAAATGAAGGAGGCATCTATTTTAAGGATGCACTGGTCAGAGGAATGGATGCTGAATGAAATGAATCTAAATTAGAATATTGTTAAAAATAAAGGGAATGATCAGAAAAAGAGGCTATAGAGGATAGGGCTGGGCATGATATGGATTCCCTAAAATCGAGTAAAGGTAAGTTAGTGATAGTTGTTGTGACTTGAGAGAAGTGTAAGGGAAAAGATTGAGCTATAAATGGTGATAATAGTAGGGAAAAAGGAAATAATGAGTAGGATTTTCAATCCTTTAAACTCTAGGTTTCGGGTGGGCACACTGATGCTCTTACTATTGAAGTATCCTCGAATACCAGTAATAAAGAAGAGGGTGCACATAACTCAAAAACACAGGAGTTAGAGGGGACTAAAAAATGCTCTCAGATGGATGGAATGATTCCCACATAGGCAATCACAACTACACTTGAGAATGTAATAAGTAATTTCAATGTTGAAAAATCATTTTAGTTGATTTATGAAAATTTTAGTTGTGTTGAACCATCCCCTTTTTCGACTACTTACAATGTCATGGACGCACCTTTAGTTGATGAAGGTGGTGAATGGATACATGAAATGTCTATATGGAGGAGCCTATAATCCCGCAACAAAGGTGGGAGCCTTACATACTACATCACGAGTACCCACTCTAGAACATGTAAATCTTTCCATGTAGTGTTTCCTATTGATCTCTTTGTTGCCTTGTTCCTCATTTGTATTCTGCTTTTTTTTGTATCAATAGAGATGCCACTATGTGCCAATTTTCATAAAAAAATGAAACTATTTTGAATTCTTAAATTGGGAGAATATTTAGAATGAATTTATGAATAAATAGTATTATTTATAACATAAATAATATGTTGTCATTTAATTTTATTATTTGATGAAATTAATCATAATCATTAAAAAAAGGTAAAGGAGACACCAAGGTAAGACTCTATTAGAATTTTTTAGACGTGGATTCATTTTATATATTTCATCCAATTGTATTATGTGTTGAATGTGGATAGAAACTAGACCAATCATATTATATAAATATTATATATCTTAAGACTATATATTCTTGTGATTCATATCATAGGCTATATTTAGGATATTTTGTAAAAGGCATTGAGATGCTTTTATCTTAGTCTACAATTGACCATTGATATAAAATTTGGTTCATGGTCATGTATCTCAACTCTCTAGAATATTATTTTTGTTTTGAATCATTAATAGGTATCATTTATGGAACTGTAAACATGTTATGATTACTTAAAATGTTCAATGATAAAAAAACAACAATATGAACATGTTTTTGAGAAATTAATATCGACTTTGAAGAATTTTTAGATCTCATGTAGAATAATTCATCGAATTAATGTCGTTTAAAAAATAATTCAATACTCAAATTGGTGTGTGTGTGATTATATAACCATATTAAAAAATCTATTTTCATCCCATTTATCAATTCATATGTGAGGAACAGGTTCTATCACAACATTAGAGGCGATGCAATCCTTTCATAGAATATATGGAATTTGGTTTCTAACATTCTTATTATTCAAGATAGAATCATTTTATATTAAATTTATAGTCTCCGAAACATATACTCTATCAAGATGGAAATTATAGAAATAGGGATGCTTTTTTAGAATTCTATTCTTCGATGCATGTTCATTCGGAGATGATGGATCCAAATTTCAATTTGGTTTCATCTCTTATTTTGGTTATTAGATGATTTTATAAAACCCATTAGTTATATAAATGATTCCTTTATCTTAAAAAAACTTGTTCTTATATTGATTTCATGATGAAAATTTTATTATAAGGCCATTGGGGAAATATTTTAAGGCTCAAATGATGTGAAATATTATTTGTTAATGGATTGATCTGTCTTATCTTGGGATATATGACATCATAAGGTGAGGTTTAATGTTTTTATTATTATATAGTATAGATGGGTTAATCATAGTGGATAATTCATCAATTCAATGTAATTATAATATTATATATTCTAATACATGTGATATCATAGAGTATAGATTGAATCCCCAATATTTTTAGAACAAGGAATTTTTTTTTGAGAATGATATAAAATTAAACATCAATTAAACTTGAAGCCATTGATGTCTCTTATTGTAAGAAATAAATATGTCATAGTTTTTTATTTAAAATTTATTTTAAATAATAAAATATTATATAGTTAAAAATGTATATAATTTAATATTTTTGTAAAAATTTCTATAGTTTATAAAATAATTATCAAAGAATAGTGTTTTTAATTATAACAGAATATTTTTATACCAATGTAAATATAAAATGTTCATATTGATATATCATGTTTTCAATATAAGTAAAAAAGTTATTTATTAAGGGAAAATATTCAAGTTTATACAATTTTAAAATATTTTTAATATTATTTATGCCTAAATTTAGGTGACAATATATTCTAATAAAGTTTTCATGTCACTGTAGCTATGAAATAATTTTATTAAGTATTATTCTGCACAAAATTTTGTTTTTATCAATTTTATTAACATGAATTTAGTTGTTAAATATATATTATAATTATTGGGTTTTAGAGTTGATATGGAATTAAAAACTCACTTTACTAAATTATCTATAGGTAGAGGGAATTTGGTTTAAACGTCCCACTGGCCTATAGGTTTATGAATTTTTTAATAAATTTGGGATTTTCTATATGTGGATACAAGATTACTCTTATTGGGATTATCTATTTCATATAATTCAAAATAATTACTTGAAAGAGTTTATAAACCATATGCATGTGATTTATTTTGATATGTTAATTTTTCTTGTACTATATTTTGGAGTGAGTTGAGGAAACTATTAATTGACTAAAGGGTATCACATTATTATGGGTTGAAAAAATTAATTTAGTGGATGGAACATATATTTAAAAAAGTAAAATTTATAATAATTAATATAAAAAAGAATAAATCATGTGATAATAAATATTATAGGTGACAAAATCATTTTGTATTCAATATATGAATTATGTATACTAAATAAATAATAATTTAAAAACAAATTACTCAAATAATTATTGTGAGATTCTTTATAAAGAAAAAAAGCCTAAATATATTGCTCCTTTATTACATTTCAACCGAAATGGATTGTTACCCTGAATTGTCTTTTGCCTGGTAACCCTATTATAGGATACCATAGTTGTTTGGTTTCAATATATGGTATAATATTTTTATTAAACATAGTAGGGATAACAAAAATAATAGCATTCCATTGAAATAGTGTCCAGTGAATCCATATGATCAATTTCGATAAAGAGTCATCTACTGAACTATCCAAGAGTCCACTATGATATTATTAACTTGACTACTTTCTAGTGTATGTTATAATGAGATATGGGTCTTGTTTATCTAATGGTAATTATGTATAAGGTGATTATTTTAATAGGCATATATTAATTTAATGTCCTTGATGAAAATATATAAAACCAAAAACTCACCCATAGATATGTCTTTGTTACAAATTATTTAATGAATCTTTTTAATCATAATAATTTATCTAATAGGAATGAACTATTTTATAATTATATATCTATATCTATGGTTGATAAGTATTATCTGAGAAATAAAATAAAATAATTTAAATGTGATTATAATATAAGTCAATTTATCTAATTAGGATTTTTGGGTATTATAGATTGGGTGTTTATCACTCATTTGTGATGATAAACATAGACCTAGAAATATGATATAATTGAAGAAGTTTGATGTAGATATTGATGTTATAAATTGGGAAATAATTATTTCATTAGAGGTTGATAATTATTATCTAAGTCCAACATGTAGATTATTTTTTGAATTAAAAAACCATTATTATATTATTGTCATAAACATAAATTGTATTTATATATCTTATTTCTATTAAATGTCATTTAATTAATTATTTAAATTTAGTTTTATTCTGTATAAATGAATTTAATATTTTATGTAATTGAAATTATAGTAAAATTTATATGTAAATAATACTCTCATTAAAATTTATAATATGAAGATCAGGGTAGATTCCAACCAAATTTATATTTAGAATTATTTTCATAAAATTATAAATTAGAAACACATTCAAATAAACTATGGATATGTTTTATTGAAATCATTCAACTAAGAATCCTTAAAGACCTAAAAATATTTCTTATTAAGGAAAATGAACAAACAATGTTTTAGTGAAAATGGTAAAAGGGATAGTGGACTACTGGATATAAAAAATAGTGATGTGTGTAGACTATGGGTTACTAAATAAAGAAGAGGTTATTGCTTCTCTGTAAAATTTATAAAAAACATTTGTTACCATGGTTATATTCTTCTAATGAGACACTTATTTGAAACTTTTTAAGGGTTTAAAGAGTTTTATAATGAAGTAAAAAAGTTATATAGGGAAATTATTACATTTATATAATATGTTTAGGGTGGTGAATTCTTGAGATAAGAATTCACTGAACATCGGAGAGATTACAATTTGTTTCCAAATTTACTTGTTATGAAACACAAAAATGGATTGGATTATATAAGCGAAAGAATGATGCCCTATTAGACATGGTTTGATCAATGATTAGTCAGTGTGAATTTTTTTATTATAAGGATATGATATAGAATCTTATTCATTTATAATTAACCTTATTACATCCAATGAAGTATTAAATACAACAGATGAGATATGGTGTGGGGAAAATACAAACATAACTTTTTGAAATGTTTTTGTGGGTTATAAGTATGATATTAGATTAAAATAAACATTTACCTAAATTATAGATATCATATTCTATTTGTTTTCATAAATTGAAAATGTGATATTAATTTTGTAATTAAATAAAACACAAACTATTTGTGGTCTAAAGATATGTATTCATTGATATGGAATATATGGTTCAAGGAGTTACAGGGGGTAATTTAAAATAAGAGAAGTTTGAGATAAAAAATGGGTGGTTTTCCTAATTTTATGGTAATATTTTTACATAAAGAGTTATGAAAGATGAAAAAAATCATGATAAAAAACCTATAAGGTCTGGTAAGATTCTTTAGGATCCAAAGGGAAATGGATATCTTGTATAGAATTATAATGAGGTTATGTTCATAGATGATTAACCCACCACATACTAAGAGGATATTCAGAGTTTAGATATTGATTACAATTAAATACTATTAAATATGAGATAAGCTATATATATATACAAATAATGTTTGGGTGTTAGTGGAAACACATGAAGGTGTAAGACCCATATAGTGAAATTGGCATTCTAGAAAAATAACATGGATTCTATAATTGCTACCTAAAAATCATTCCTAGTGGAAAAGGGTTACGTAAATATTCATGGAATCAATTATTATGAAAAACTTCTCTAGATTTTATGATAAAATCTGTTCACGTATTACTATCCAATGAAGCTCATTATGATGGTGTGATATATAGAATGGTTGTTAAAATTTATATCCTTGATGTAAATTTAGTAAATGATTAATATATAATAAAATATGGATGTTTCAATGTTCCATATGATTTTTTATAACATTTAAAAGTTACAAAAAATCATCTATTGATTGAAAAAAGCTAAATGAAGTTAGAGAACTCGGTTTGATGATTCAATAAGAGAGCTTTGTTTCTTAGAAAACAATGAATATTCTTGTGTATATTAGAGGATTCTTGGGATCCTTATGATATTATTATTTTTCATTAATGTGGATATCACACTCAATATTTTAGATGAAATAATATGTTTACAATATATAAAGGTGTAGTTTGAAAAATGATTCTAATTGAATTTAATGGGATAAGAGGTTTTCTTAGAGGGCATAAAAATATAGATCTAAGATGTATCTTTGACTATAAAAACTATATTTTGGAAAAATAACAAACTTATTTATCAAGGATAGATCCAATAAGGGGGTATTACTAGTGTTTCATTGAATGAATCCTATGAAGCTTTATAATTTTTCTAATGAGTTAAAAATGGTGGATAATAATACATATACATCCTCCATGATATATATTATATATTAAATTTTATGTAATAATCCTATTATTACTTATTATTTGACCATAACAAGTATATAACAGTCCAATCATAGTGTGTCATGAACCAATTCATTTTACATTTGACAAAGACAATCGAGAAAGTCCATGAAAAGGACTGATGGGTATTCCTAATCAAAATGACCTGGAAACTGGTATGTGGGCATTAAGAATATACCTTATGATTGGATTCACCTATAAAATTAATCAATATGTTTTATATATGAATATAATACTAACCTTAAATATATAGGGGAGTCATTCATATTTATGAGTAATAATAATAATAATTTTCATAATATTACTTAACATATATTGAATGGTCATTTGAATAATTTATCAAAAAAATAAATAACTAAAATTAATGGGGTACAATTAAAGTGTAAAAAATAAACAATATATGTGATGGGAATATAGAAAAAAGTACACTTGTTATCATGTTTTTAAATGAGTTTAAACCCATAATTATTATTAATTAATATTTCAATATCATATTTATTATTTTTGGTCAAATTATATTGATTTTAATTGCAGAATTTATTAATAATTGATTTCTATATTGTGTAACTAATATTTTGAATTATTATAATAAATATTATACTTAAAATGGTGTTATTTAATGTTATTATAAGATTTGTAGAGGTAATTTTAAAGTCCAATATTTAAATTCAAGAATATAAAATTCAGTCAATAAGAACTGTTCTGGAATTTGTAAGCAAACAGAAAAGAAAATTATCCTATGCTGTATCCGTATAAGAGATTCGAGAGCTTCAGGGGGGAATTATATTATGTGTAATACATTTCAATAGACCATATAATATTTTTATATTCCATATGATATTTAAAGGGCACATAGTTTTTAAAAGGATATCTCATAGAGGAAGAAATTGGGTTGCCCATATGACATTTCAATTATATATCAAATAACTATCATATAAATAATACATTTGGTAGCATCTAGGATATTTCATCTACATATAGTACATTTAAACATATTTTATGAAATTTCATCTATAGATAGAATAATTTTCTTCTTTGAATAAATTTCTTTTGGTAATGAATAATTACGAACCTATGAAGAATTATTTACTTTGTGAAAAATAATCAAAAGGATGAACACAAGAGAAAATTGGTGGAATCATATAAATTTCAAGATAACACTTTAGGGTGCAACATTTTCTATCATGAAAAGCATTTAGAAGTTATCACATGGACCATAAAATGTAAAATAATTCTATTATTGACTAAGGAAAGAATCATTGTAATTTTAGTAATACCAGATCAAAATAGATATTTAATGATAAGAGAATAAAGGAAACCTTCCATTAAATAAAAAAACTATCTCGGAGAGTTTTATAACGAAAAGAGAAGGAGTTTTACACATCGACCCTTATATTAATTATTATTTTCTTTTCTATTATTCATGAGGTGTGGGTCATATATTTTTGATATTCATGAATTAGCGCGTTTTTATTCATTCCACATGGTTATCACACAGTTAGGGATAATCATAGATGTACCATGTAGTAGGGGCCTGAAATATTTTAGGATTATTTTTTATAGTTGGTTCATAGTTTTTACAACCATGTAGCGAAAATCTACAAGTATCTAAGTGTGTCAAGAAATGGGAACATAGTTGGCATATAGTTTGAAGAAATGTACAACCAAATTTAGTAAGTTACAATGTTTTTAATGTTTTAATTTTTTAAAATTAACCTTTTTCCTAAATTAAACCACCACCTCACATCACCTCCAAAAAATATCACATAATACGTCCTATTTATGATAATAAAAAAATCCCCCTAGTTCCCTCTAGGAAATCAAGTTCAAATCCCTTGGATTTTCAAGAACAATCAATATATTTTAGGGAATATACTTATCATACTCTTTTACCCTATCGTATCTCTTGTTCGTTTCTTTTTTTGTTGATTCTTGTTGGTCTGAGTAGTATGTGGGTTTTTGGGACTAATTCATACAACTTAGGTTTTTAGGCATTTTAGATTTCTATTTTAACTATTATCTCACTATATTTTAATGTTGTGCTTCTTATCTTCATTATTTGAGGTAGATGTTTACATTATTTTCTTTCTTAGTAACACCCCATGTGTGATTGATTTTTTTAAACCCATTATTATTAAAATTTATCATTGTATTTAGTTTAAATGGATTTGATAATATATAATGATAAAGGTTTTTATCAAATTATTTTTTATTTCTATATGGGATCATATGGGTTTTCAACTATTGTATTTTAAAAAAATAATTATTTGAATTTTGATTGATAAAAAATTTATGATAGTTTTTATACCAAAGTTTAGTATTTTAGTATTGTATTAGATTTTTAATATAAATTCTATGTTACCATATGAGTTTGAATTTCTAAATTGGTTGGGATTTCATTATTGGGTAATTTTTATCGAGTTTAATTTTTTCATCCATATGATAATAAAGAATGACTAATATTTGAGTGCCTCATATTAGGACTATAGTTTATACACACACATATAAGTATGTATATATATATGTGCATATAATTACATGAAAATATATGAATATTATCATTAATATATGTTATATATATATATATAAATTTATATGTGTATAATGATAAGTGGATTTTTTGAAATATACATTTAATTTTTAAATTCGGTTTTCAATTAGAATTTTAAAGGGGTATAAAAATGGGTGCCATTATTTTCAAATATAAGGTATATTTGTTACTTTTTAAGGGATGTAGTGTGTACTATTTTTATCATCATTATTATTGTAATTATTATTATTATTTTAAATGAATATAATGATGTTTATAGAAAATGTATTAAAGACACACATAAAAATGGATTTATATGGGGTGTATATTTTTATTATCGGTCTCTATAATACTGGCTGTGAAAATTGTTTTTAAAGTATTTGTTCTATTAAAATGTTGAATTTTTTATTAAATTTTGATAATGGGATTTAATGAATACATGTTTTTTGATTTAGAAATACTACATGAGAATCCCTTAGGTATATGTAAAGAATAACCTAGTTTAGAAAAGGTTACTCTAATATAATAAATGCTAATGATGTAGTTATGTGGAACCCTACTATTTTGTGACAATATAGAACTCCAAATCTACTAATTGGATGTTGATGTGTCACGAGATGCATAGCCATTGTGACCATAGGGTGTCTCTCCCATGGTTCCTACTATAAACTAATAATTGAATAGTTTTTCTATTGATCTTTCTTAGATTATATTATATATGATTATCAATATTTTTACCTTGAATTGTTTGGTCATTAAATGTTTTTCTTTTATTTAGTTATTTTACAATTTATCTTTTATGGATTTATCCCCTTTATCTTGGTTTCCTTTATTTTGATAAATTCGTTCCTTATTTTAGAGATTAATTTTTTGATACCAGATTCTTCATATTAATACTTGAGATTTTTTTATTAGATTCCATTTAATTATTCTACCACTTATTTATATTTGTGAGATAAATGAATTATTTGAGATTTTTACGGGTTTCGAAAATAGTTATTTTAATCAAATTATCTAAAAAATAATTTTAATAATGTTTTTTTGAAAACTTATATTCACAGTATTTATAATAAACGATACTCTTAAATGGATTGATTATGGATTTGTTATCAAATAGATAAGAAAATATATTTCAAATTAGTGTATTTGAAAATATAATTTATATCTTGTTTTTTAAATGATAATACATGGACCCAATGATGAAACATACTAGACCATTGTGTAGACACTATACCCACACAATTCAATGTTTATATATCGAGTGGATCTTATTGAATTAGAATTTGATTCAGAGTTGTACCACTTAAGGGATTATTCCTTCTACAATGATAACAATGCATGTCTCATGTGAATGGATGTTGTGTGACCAATTATCAAAATGGTAAGCTTAGACATGTATTTTTGTTTTATTTTAGGTGTTTTAGTAAATTTCATATATTAGTATTTCTAGTAATTTAGATTTAGTAGTGGATTAATATTTTTTTCTTCTACATCGGTCTTTTAATTCATTTTTGGTACCAAATAACTTATTCAGGTTATTAAATCTACTTATCTGATTTAGAATAAAAATCAAACATATATATATGTTATGCAATAATTCTGTAAAAATTCCCATAATACTAAAATATTAATTATTTGAATAAAATTGTTACCATAGAGTATATTCAAATGATCTAAAACTTATCTATAGCCCATGTTGATCAGGAACCCCCTAAGATCTTATTGTGAGGAAGTTATAGATGTAACTATATTGGTTCATGAAAAAATGGTATTATAGACAAGGTTCTTAAGGAGAGTAAATATTTTAAGGTATATTTTTTTGAGTATTTATAAATATGGGATATTAGATCATCAAGGCCTATGAGGTAGTTCATGGGTGGGATCTTGATCACCCATGCTCATGATCAGTCTTGAGTGACCATGGGATATTAGGATTTTAGTTTTTTTATCTATAATTATGGTTCTCCAGGGAGATTTATGATATGTTCTTTTGGGTGATTTTATCCTTGTGTGTTGTTATTAGTTTTTTGGGGTTTTTTGGTTTTGGGTGACAATGAGAATCGAATTCGAGGAACTAGAAGCTCATATGCCCTAAAAATCTAACTACATATCTAAATCATGGTACTGAGAAAATATCAGTGGTAGGTATTGTGTTGTTGTTATTTAAAGGCATAAAAACTGTGAGTTTTTTCTTTAATTCTGTTTAAAAGGAAAACTGAAATAAAAATTTGAATTAATGTTTTAAAAATAGTATAAATTATATTTTATACAATGAAATGTAATGGACTTGGCTTATTAAGAATTGTAATGTGATTTCAAAAAAGAACACATATAGTTGTAAGATGTTTTAAAATTAGTATTTAAGGATATAATATTTTGGTGTAGTGTTTTTAAAATAATATTTAATAACTTTTTATGATATTAAAATTCATTATGGGTTTTGAAATGATCAAAATTGGAAATTTATTGACTTTTTTATAGTTTGAAATTTTTTCAGGGATCTGATTGTGGTTGACTTACTTTAGCTATGTTTTTTGAACAGTGATTTTTTTGTTTTTTGTTTTTAAAATTGTGTTTTATTTATATATAGGATTTAAAATTATTTTTAGGGAACAAAAATTATCATTTTTAAAAAATTACTATTAAATCTAGGTTTTTTAGTTTTCTATTAAGAGGGTTTTGTAATTGGGTTTTCATGTTGAATTTGGTATTCAACATGGTATGGGTTTTGTGATTCTTCAATTTACCTATCAGAAAGGTATTATGTGCTATAAAACATTTTTTATTGTGTATTATGGGATTTAATTTAATTTATTTTATAATTTAGTTCATGTTTGAGTGGTTGTCCTCGATTTCCAACATATTTATTGTATATGGATTGTGATACATTTGAGGTTTTTCACCAAATCATTACCATGGTTATGTTTATAAAAGATTTTTCATGAAAATGGTTGCGGTGAGGTATATATTTTATAAATTATTTATCATATTCCTAGGATGGGTGTCATTGACTAAGGGTGGAGATCAAAACATTTTTATAAGGATTTTTTTAATCAATGCTTAATTCTTGTTCGTCTCTTGTTAAAATGATACAGATGTGAGTCTTCATGACCCTTCTATTCCTTTATTCTTTTATATTAGGTTGTTTTATTCTAGTATTATTTTTAATTGACATATGGTTTTTATTTTTTGATTATGTTATTTTTTCCCTTTTTTCATTGTATAAAACTATTTTTTTTGAAATTGTAGATTCCTCTAAATTATATTTTTATAGATTGATTCATTTTGAATGAAGATTTCAGTTGTTCTTGAGTAATCCATTTGGGGGGGGGGTACCTATTTAATAGTCAAATATTCCAGAAGAGTTTTTAAATTGGGGGAGTCCCACTATGGGACTCTTTCTATTAAATCCATTCGAGAATCAGTTAGGTGTGAGTGTTGTCTAGGAAATGGTTTTGTGTGTGGTGATTTTATTAAAATTTAAAGTTGTTAGATATCATTTTATTGTTCATCCATTTTTAATAGGATATAATCATCATGACTTCTCTTGAATTTAAATTAATTTATGGGTAATAAAGGGTTATGTAGGGGGAACTTTTTAGTCTTAACCTTATATTATTAATTGTTTTTAATATGTTGGTCTCTAATTTTCGAATTTTTTTCAATGGGATTTCTTCATGTTCAATGGTTTTTGAAATTTAGTGATAATAGTATTAAAGGAATGTGGATGGGGTCTACAACTTATAAGATCTATTTTAATTATTATAGGATAGTTTATCAAATAGGGAGGCAACACCAAACTAGTTCTCAATAGTGTCTATTAAGGGGTATATGGTTAGTTTATAGTTTAGAAAACCATGCTACTTAACACAGCCAATGAGAAATTTTTACTAATGAAAATATTTTGAAACAAAACAATAAATATAATGAAATGGAAATATAATATCATGTGGGATTTAAATAGTGCATCCTGAGGGAATACCTCTAACTAAGTAGAAATCATTAAGGGCATGAAAACACAAAAAAAAAATAAAAAAAAAATAAAAAAATAAATAGACCTACCAATGGGGCCTTTTATGCTTGTAATTTAGTAGACATGTTCCCATAATTTCAAGTGAGAATGATTTCAATGCGATAATTGGTTATATTCTTGTCCCTATTAATATGAAAACGAGAAGGAGCATGGGGTGTATATGATCCTAATTAAAGAGTTGTGACATTACAAGGAGTCTATTTCAATCATAGTATACTCTATGTTTTTCTAGAAACAAAGATAAAACCACTAAGAATTGTTTTTTTCACTACCTATATGGTGTCGCCATTCCCAATGAATGATATTAAAGAATGGATGATAGAGAATCTTGGACCGCAAGTAATCCTTTCACCCCACCTGACACCAATACTACATGGTCCATCTATATTGAGATTAATCCCATTAATATAGTGGTACCAAAAAATCCATAGACCCTAGGGAAAAATGTGACTGGGATAGTGGGGGTACTTATAGGCCATATGTGATTTTGAGAGAGGGAATGTCCTTCTTGTTTTTGAGGAGTCAGGCTAGGTTGAATTTCAGGATCTTAGTCCCAAAAAATCCATCCTCGAGCAAATTATCCCCCATTACATGATTTGTACCCTACCTGATAGATACAATAGCATCCCACTTTTAGGATTTCAATGATGACCTTATTCTTGACATGTTTTGTCCAGAACTTTGAACCAATTATTTAGGATGTTTATTCCCAATGATTTCTCATACACAGTGAAGTCTAGTGAGGCGACAACATAGCTCATCCTTGCTCCCTTTATGAAGTTGAACCCTTATCCCATGATATTAAAAGAATAATATATATAGTTTAAGATTTATCATTATACATATCCTCGTCCCAATATTCTCTATTTTTTTCCACATTCTCCCACTATATTTCTTGTTGAACTAACCAATAGTTGGGATTTTGGCACTAACAACACAACTACAAATTGGGGATTTAACAGTTCTAGATAAGTGGTTTTATCATCACATAAAATGTGTTGATATTAAAAGTGATTTGAGGGGGGTTAATAGTTATAAAAAAATTATATTAATGGAAAAATTTAATAGTGATAAAAAATAGTTGATAATGGAACCCTTTAATAGTGATTTTTAGCACAATTAAATTCCATCTTTTGATAGTGATAAAAAAGGAATGTTAAAAAATATGAAAAAAATTACTTTTTCATGCACCCTCGACATGCCCCTTTCTCTTTGATTACAACCCCATTTCTTAGTGCTTTCCAATACACATCCACCATCATGCTCCCCATCTCTCTTCCTCAATGCTGGGATGATACCCCAAATTCTCGTACTTTCCCGGATTTTATCCATGAACATCCTTTATACAACAGAATCTCTTTACCACTATGATATTGATGTTTTCATTTATATTTAACGAGTTTTCTATTTATTTTATTATATTTTGAAATTATATAAATATATATAAACAATTATATTTATTTAAATATATTTTATATTTATATTCATTAATATATATTAATATATATATATATTTGAATATATATGTATATACATTTATATATATATATCTGTGTGAGTTTTTATTAAAACACAATCATAACTATATAAGAAAATTTATATATACATATTATTAAATTTTCATAAGGTAAAAAATGGATATTTTTCTTAATTTAAATAAAATGAATAATAAATATTTTTTATATATATTTAAAAATACATTTTTACATAAATATGTTGATATATGTATTTATAAAATATGTTTATTATATTTTAATTTAACAAAATATGAATATATTTAACTATAAATAAAAATAAATTATGAAAAATAATAAAATTTCAGAAGCCAAATTTTAATATAAATGAAATACCTGGGAATAAATTAATTCCTCATTGAAAATTGGAAAAATTCAACCTTAAATGTGGGGGAAATTCCATGGAATGTTAAAGTACTAGTGTACCCTGACAAAAAACATAGTTTTAGAGGCCTAAACGGCCTCTTATGACCTCAAAAAAGTTACTAGGGTATTCTAGGTCAACAAGAAATAGAGCTCATTGAAAGATTTGATTTGATATGTGGTAGAGCCCAAACAGACACCCAAATCAAATGTTATGATCATTTCAAGTTCATGTGACATTTCCAACTTATTTTATATCTTCTATTAAGTTTTAGATTTTTTTTATTTCAAATTGTTATTAAATGACTATTAATATATATTAATTAAGAAAGTATTAATTAAAAATATTTTTCTTAATTATTTTATAATCCGTTTTCACTAAATAACATATTTGTGAAGTGTAAATGTTTATTTATCCTTAACTAAAACACATTTTAAAAATATATATTATATTTATATTAACAAAAATATATCCATATATTAATATATTAATATTTTTTACTGATTTTTTTTCGAAATATACCCTTTATCAGTGGTAAAAAAATCATCGATAATGGGGGGATCATTATATGCACTTCTAAAAAATCACTAACAAACACCCCTCCTTTATCAATGAAATTTTTCTATATTAAATACCCCTTTTAATAGTGCTACAATAAGAACTGTAAAAGACAACCCTTTATTAGAAGTTCATCTAGTATGGATAAAGGGGGTCTTTCAAAACAATTTTAGCAAGCGTTGTTGAATCCCTAATGATAGATAAACCCAATATTTTATATTGTTCATGTGGATTTGGTTTCATAGGGTGCTTTGATTTCCTTTCAAACACCTTTCTCAATATGTTCGAAGGTTTAACATATTTTACACGTTATTTGAGGATGGATATTCGATTATTTATTTTTTCATGGCATGCCATGTTTTATTTAGTATTATAAATTATTTTATAAATAAATTAAATATCTTATTTATAATAATGGACAAAAAATGATATAATAATCAATTATTTTAAGAAATTGTCTTTTATTTCTCAATGGGCTCTTATTAATTTCCTTTGTTTTATGTTTTCACCTAAATATTGATAATATCTTTGACTAATAAAATATTTTTAAAAATAATTGTATATTTTTGTAGTATTTTATTAATTATTGATATTTATTAAATAGTTATATATGTTGGAATATGGGTTTAAAATAATAAATTAATAAATATATCATTTATTGGGAAATTTTATTATGTTTACTTTTTTAGTCATTATTCAATTTAATAATTCTTTATGTATGTGTGCCTCAAGTTATAACTACTATTTATTCACCCATAAATATGTATATGTATATATATATCTATGAAATTATTCAGATGTGAATATGTGAATATATGCATTAAAACATTTATATATATATGGATATGTGTATAATTATAAAGTAAAGTTTTAAAATATTAATTTTATGTATTAATCCATTTTCAATATGAATTTCTATGTGTTTTTTAAAAGTGTATTATTAGTTTCAAATATAAGGCCCTTATGTTATTATATAATAGAATCTATGTTTATTATTATTATTACTACTATTACTATTTTTAATAATATTTTTTTAGATTTTTCAAATTGAGTTTATAGAAAGTATACTGACGATAGAAAAGAAAAAAAATACATGGGTAATAAATTGTTCTAATCAATCTATTTGACACAGGTGGTGGAATATTTTTTAAATTATATTTTATATTGAAATCTAAAAAGATTTATTAAATTTTGATAATGTTCTATAATGAATACTATTTAAATTAGTTATCCAAACTACATCAGAATCCCTTAAGTACATGGGTAGTCTAACCTTTATGGAATAAGGTTCCCTTAGTACTTGCAATTCTAGTGATGTAGTTATGCGAAACACCTAATATCGAGTGATTTAGTTTCAATAAAAATCCTCTATTAGGGTGAAATAAAATATATAGGTTCTTAGCCTTAGTGGCATTAGAGCATTTCTAAAATAATTCATGCTTCAAATTTCTAATTCTATGGTTTTTCTCATTCTCTTCCGTACTTTATACTACCCATGATTATAGTAGTTTTTACCTTGTATTCCATAGAAATTATATTATTTTCTCCCATTTATTTATTTTACCATTTATATTTGACTCAATATTTCACTTTATCTAGTATTCCTTTAGTTTATTAAATGTATTCCTTATTTTAGTGATTATTCATCAACACATTATTCTACTAATGACTTCTTGAGCCTGGTTTATTAGTTTCCATTTTTATCTTCTCATTATTAAGAATATTTTTCTTAATGATGACTTATATGATTGTTTTTGGATTATTATATTGTTTTATTTATCAAATTAAATAAATAAATATTATATAAATGTATTTCTAATGAAATTTTTTAGTCATATATTATTTTATAAAAATGGAGTTCTATAAGGAAGTCACATAGATTTGTTTCCAAACTGATAAGAAAAAATATATTAAATTATTTTATATGAAATTAAAATTTCATGAGTGTTTAGTAATAGAGAATTCATAGAGCATTCATTAATCACACCACTCAGTGCTCGTAGAAATATTGAATCTTGTAGGTTCATACATTGATTTATAGGAGTTGCATTTTAGGAAATCATCATTCTATAAAACACCTATATAATGAATCATGTAAGTGGATAAATTTTTATCACATGTATCATAGAGAATATTGGGTGGGTTAGTATTTTTTAATTTTTTAGTTTACCTATGCCAATGTTTTAGAATGTCATATTTCGTTGTGGATTTATCTGGTTCCCTTACATTTTTATTTTGAATTTTTTTTATATTTAATTTTTTTATTATTTAGAAATATAAAGATCTAATTTGGTTGGGATTACAACATATGGATGCTTCATTATGAGATACTTGTAATCAATTACTACCTATTTTATATTATTTATAACTCTAAAATTGTTCCCATTGAGTATATCATGATCCCCCAGAGCGTATCACCAACCAGTGGGGATCAATAATACACCTTTTGTTAGGTCACATTAAAATTTGGGATTTCCCTAGACTGGATTGTGACATGGAAATTGGGAGTCAATAACAAGGATATATATTCATTGAGAATTCAGAGTAGAGAGCTCATGATGGAGGTAACTTATGCTACAATTTTATATTCTTCATTTTATTTTCTATTTTATTATGTTATATTATTCATTCTTCACCCCTATTTATTTATGATACCCTTATATTCACTGGGCGAGTCTTGATTGTTTGGAAGAGGGATGGTTCTACCTTTTAATTCTTAATTCTATTTACTTCATAGAATATAAGAATCTATTTTGTTAACCACTTTTGATATATGATATAATTATTTAATATTTGAAAAATTTCATATCTTTTTAACTCTATTATCTTATATCATCTTTGTGGAATGAACCACAATCACCCTTCTATTTTTTATGGTCTATATAGGATGAAATGTTCCTAGTTTGAGTGGTTATTTTCTTGGATACTGTTAGTACATGTTGAAGGGGTAGTAGACAATCTTTATTATCTATGGAGTAAAATCCCTAATCTGGCATTACTTATGTCAATAAAAGGTGACTCTATAAAACAATTACACACATAATATAAAGGGTTGAATAAGGTGTGATCATGGTTGTTAACATCCTTATCCACACCATCTTACCATGGGTGAGAGGGGAATATATTGTGAATCCTATTACGTAACAGTTAATAAGAAGGGGAGTTGAATTAATTTAAAAATGATGATAACATAGCCATTTTAATACCAGGACTAAACAAATCACCCTTATAATAATATTTTTCTCAATATTGTGTTTCAATATATCTTTCAAAACCAAAAAAACACCCATTTTCATGATGTAAAAAATTATATTTATCACTCTTGTCATGAGACAACCATTTGTTAAAACTATAACAAATTTAACACGTTAAATAATTATTTTTGTACCCCATTACTTATTGCAGTAGAATACATTAAGGCAATTCATAAATATAAGAATACAACTACATTAGAAATAATAATAATTATTAAATAGCTACCCATCCTTATTTTACTTGAGGGATCATCCCACCATGTAACCATCACTAAACTAGATAACGTTATCATGTACATAGGGTAAAACAAAATCTATGAAAATGGGTAGAATAAAACCAATATGAATAAAACTTTTAAGTAACCAAGTGTTTTCTTTGATGATTCTTAAAATAAATAAACACAAAAAGGTCATAAGAGATGTTATATAGTGTTTAATTTGAATCAGATGGAGATTTATTTGAGTGGGGTGAGAAATGTGGGGTATGGGTTTTTAATATGACCACAAGTAGTTTATATATTTCACACTTGTTAAAACCTAGTAATACTTCAAAATTTGGAAATATGGGTTTTCAAATAATGAGGAAACCCGTGGGATTGGAACTGGATCACTTGTGTGTTCATATGGTAGGTAATCATGGTTATAAAAAGAAAACATCAACTATGAAAAATCCATATTATAAGAACTGCAGACCTAAGTCAATGTTGATGCACAATTTTCCCTTTCCATGTGTCAATTGTACGACAACTTGAATTTTCCAAAATTAAAACATTTTCAATGTAAAACGAATAAGATATATATGATATGTATAAAATAAAATAAATAAATAATTTATACAATAAATAGAACAATATGTGAGATAATTATCTCTACAACATCACATCTTCCCATAATAAAATTAACTCAATTCTTGATCATTAAACTAATGAGGAAACTTATATTTTATAGAAGACTACCACTCCCACTTTTTATACTAGTGACTATCGTGCTTCTACAATAATAAAACCAATGAGTTTGACTTTTAATGGATAATTCCAAGGATACAAGAACAATAGTTTCTATCCAGGTAAAACTATTACAATATGATGAAGGAAAAACAAGTAATTTCAAAGAGTATAGAAAGATCAAGTTAGTCCATTTTACTTGATAATGAGATGATTTGAAATTAAATTTTATAAATTCCAATCTATATGTTATCAAAGTAATCCCAATGAAATCCACTCACTTTTAGTTAAATTAATACCAATGTATATCAAATGAATAAATGATTTAGGTCTAATTTACAATGAAAAAAATATCATCAAGAGTTATTGAGATAGAGAGATTCAACTTGGGATTGATAAGAAGATTATAGAAAATAAACTTATGGTGGTTCATTATATTATGTAGGATTGTTCATTTCATCGCTATGAAATAAACTAGAATTCATTTCATTGAGAACCGCTGAAGATCAATCTATTTCTACTACTCATGTTTTCATGCAGTTATTAGGGATAAATCTGCAGCATGATGATATTGGAGTTCATATGAACCCTCTGATTGGAACTAATTATGATAATTCAAGTTCTATAATCCTTATAAAAAATTTATTCCATCACTCGCAAAATTGAAATAATTTATTATTTTATCTAAGATAAGGTGGAGTAGTGGCTTGTGATGTTGAAGTATAATTCTTTATACCTATAGGTTTTAGTAATTCTAAAGATTCTATTCACCAAAATGGTGCATGAGAGGCATCAACTAGATTTTGGAGTCCAGTAAACTCCCAAAAAATGATAAAGTGTGGGTGTGTGACAACCTCTCCCCAATGTGTGATTTTTTCCCTAATGTACTAATTTCTGTTCTTTACCCTATTATAGACGAAAAAAGAGTGACCATAAGGTACATTGAAAAAGGGGTATAAGTTTAGGAAATAAAAGTGATAAAATATAAAAATCAATACATGGGGAGATGTTCATAGGGGGAGCTATGAATTATGGGAGTTATTAATCCAAGATGATGAAGCACTACTTCGAATGAAGAATAATCATGAGAGAATTTTGCGATGATAGATGTTTATCATATATGGTTGAATAATTTTATATTATTGAGCTCCATATTTACTGTTATAATTTTTTTTCTATAAAAAATTAACTCTTTGACAAACATTTCATGAAACTTTTTTTCTTACAGAGAGTATAAATCATGTTCTCTTAAAGTGTGTGTTGGGTAAATATTTGATCTCTATCTCGAATAAAAAAATATTTTCTTTTGGAAAAATATGGAGTATGTTTTAAAAATTTATTAAAATGTGAAGAGTTATAAAAAACCCCAAATGGGAAGATTATTGCATAAAAATCCCACTAGGTAACATTTTAGTGTTTTTTTTGGGTAATTATGTTTGTTAAAAATGAAGGTTCCCTCGGTTATTTGTTGATTTATAAATAGGTTGTTTGCATGGTATGTTTAAAAAGATTAAAGAACAAGTAATGTATTCTATAGGTTATTTCTCAATCATAAAAAAGGTAAAATATCCTGAATTACTCATGAAAATATTGAAATTGAATGAGTTTTGTAAATATTGGAGTTTTGGATTGATGTTGAGATTCTTGAAAGAAGAAGGTATCTCAATGGTTTGACGGTCTACGAATGTGTGTTGTAAATATAATATATCTCCATGACTATATGGATATTTTGGTAGATAAAATTTCAATTTTTCATTGTAAATACATTGATCTTTGTGAAACATAATATGGATCATAGAAAAACATTTGAGGAGAGAATATAAAATTTAAAAAAAGGAAGGAAATGCATATAAATATACTACGACCCCCTCATTGAGTGGAAAAAACCATAATAAAAATATAATGAGTTTGAAATCAAGAATGTGATTTTGAATGTTTTTCTTGTGAAACAAATTCAAAGAAATAAAGTTCTTGAAGTCAATGAAATCTGATAGGAATTTATAAGCATCACAAAAGTTTTGAGATTTTTGAATGATAAGTGAGAGTTGATATCTTGAACTTACAAAGTCTAATTGAGCTTCATCAAATTTGGGTTCTTTATGAAGGATTCTTGAGTTTCATGAAAGTATTAAGCTTCATGAAAATTTGGTGCATCATGAAATCTATTTATTCATCTAAATAAATGAACGTTTTATAATAGTTTTGTGAGATTAATGAAAGAAGTGAGAATCAAGAAAGTGTTATGAAGATATTTACTTGTTAATTTTGGGTAAAGTGATATTCATCAAGTGGATGAATGTGGAATGAAATTATTTAAAAAATGATTCGTAAAACATATTGATTCAAGTGGTCAAATGGAGAGTAATATTAAGATAAGTTATCACACATTATTTCATATAGTAATGACCTTTAAATTTGTGATAGGTTATTAACATGGAGGTAAAATGATTCTATTACAATATTTTTAAAAATAGTGTGCTTTAGTATATTTGGTATATAGGTCAATTTACTTTGTATTCTCATTGGACATAGCCTAGTATGGGTGAACCATGTAAAATTTCTATGTCTCATGTATGAATTTATATCTCGTCCTACATTTCTATGATAAAATGGGAGAAGAACATTTTTTAATGATTATAGGAGATTCTAAGGGGAATTAGTTTTAATCTATTAAACCGTAATTCACCCCACCCCCTCATAGGGTATTTATCCTAGTTTGGATAATAGTTTATGATATAGAGAGTCATTTTCAAGATATTATATCCATGTCGGGATAATACAATTGGATGTGGCTCTAGAATAGAGGCACCTAGGGGTAAAAAATTTGAAACGGGTGCATTGAGATGGACTATATTGTCACCTAGTACACAAAAATGTTCTTCACTACATACTTGGTTTGAAACTCCCAAGGTATTTTCATTAGAAATTAAGAAATACATTATGAACCATCATGTAGAATATAAACAGCTATTGATCATTGATGTATAAGGGTAAACATAAGATTCCATAAATTAAAAAGAATGTGTCAATATTTATAAATTATCTATGTGATTTTTCATGATTATTTGTTTTTTTCACCATGATTATAGTTTATGAAAATATGATTTTTTGTTTTAGTTTGTGGATGGAACTTGAATGAATCATTTTGACACTGAATCTGAAAGACAATTCAATGAATATTAACCACCAAAATGGATGATTGGTATAGAGTTAGATACTATGATTATTTGTAATCATTTATTAGGATATATTATTAACAACTACCACCTCAATCAAATGTCGTGCTCACCAATAAAGAGTAAGATATAGATCATTGAGTGCTTGTCTAGTAGATACCATAGATAAAAGAAGAATAATTTTCTTATATATCGAGAATGTGGGATGAATTTCTTTCGGGAATGTCTCAAATGAATGAGAATATATTTTGAGTGTGTAAAAGAAGGACATTAAAAAAGTAATTGTAGAGGAAAGATAAAAATTTGGGTTAATGAAATGGTTGGTAATGATAGTATCCCTAACATATCATTGATTGTTAAACGTTTCAAATGTTAAATTTATGTGAATTATTCTGATCGATGTACTATGGGAAAAATCATGCAACGAATCAGAAATCATATATGAGTAAGGGTTTTTTCATTGATGAAGAAAAGACTAAAAATAAGACCTGAAAAGAAAGAGTTATTAATGAGTATGATGATAAAGCCTAGATAATGGCATAAGTTTGAAGTGGAATAATTTTAGTGTTTATGTATTCAGATTCTATAATTATGTTATATGAGTCATAATATATATAAGCAAAATTTGTAGAAGTTTTTAATTAAGGATTTTCAATAATATTATAAATGGTACTGATGGACTAGAAAAGTGATTTATTAGAAATGTTATATTGTAATTAAGGTAAGATAATAATTAATATGATCTGAATTTTGAGATGATGATTTTGGTAAAAATATATTTTTTGATATGAATATGTATATCGGATAGTATTGACTACCTTGGAAATAATTATTAACTTGTTGAAAAAATGGTTTATTCATTCATTGATGGAGTTTACAACATTTTTGGATTTAAATAATATACCCAATAACCTATTTTTTATGTAAGGAATAAGAAAGAATGTAGTTTTTCAATTTGTTTTTTTGGTAATTCATGTTATTATCATTTTCTTTAGAATACATGAATAAGGTATTAAAATGTTTGGTATATGAAAATTAAGAGCCACTTCATGATCATTGGGGGATTAATGATAAGTTTATTTGTTTGGAAATTTATTGATCTTATTTCTAATGATTTGGATTATTTTTGAAGGGTAATAAGGTTAACCATAAATGAAATGTGTATGTTTAAAAATCAATTAGTTTTTAGTGATTAATGTATTACTTCAGTATATGATTATTTATCCATATTTAATAACCATTATTATATATTTTATTATAACTAGAGATAGAAATAATGACATATCAATCTGTTGTAGATTTTCTGATATGTTAGTTATTCAAGAATAAAATATATATTCATCTTCATTTATTATAATTTTAGAAGAAGTGTAAATTGATTAAATAATAACTATACGAGGAAATTTTGATTATGATAAAAATGTATAACTATGATTTAGGTATATCAACCCCTTTGAAATACTTATCATATCGGGACAATTGCTTATCTTTTGGTGGTTCCACAAAACCACTCTCATATTCATCTATGTGTCTCTCCTAGGGATGTAAAAACCTTACCATTCACTTATATCAAAACAAAGTGTTCATACCACTAGAGAAAGACCATTATAATGAGTAACAGTTAATGGAGTTTCTTGATCATATAAAAAAGTTCTATGAAACTATACCACTCACCAAGTCAATGTTTTGTTGAGAAACCACTATCTATAAAATGTTATGTGGAATAATGAGGATGCAATAATGCATAACTATCTTTAGTTATTTATAACAAAGTGATGAATTTCAAGGAGAAATTCATTTTAATATGTGTGGAATGTAACACATGAGATTTTATGATTTTTATCAATGTAATTTAATATTTTTGATCTTTTTTTAGAAAACATTCACTCTATCTTGCATTATATGAGACACTGAGTATATATTATGTTACATGTGACAATGATTTTCTTCAAAATTATGCATCAGACATGCACTATGATTCAATTAGCCATGAAATAATATTATTTTAAATATATCTATTATAACCTAGTCGTTAACTAGAAGAGTATGAATATTAATAAAATATTTATGAAACATAAATAAAAATATTATATGCAATAATTTTTTGTTATAAACTCATAGTAAATAATTAATCAATTTTTAGTAAAGTAATTGTATTCAAAAAAATATGTTTTCATTAAAATTTATTTTTTCCATTTTTATGAAAAAAAACATAATTAATTTACAGTTATTTTGGAAAATTTATTTGATAAAATTATCTTTTTTTTGGAAACATCATATCTAAACTAACTTATGGTAAAATTATGGAATTTTATTGGAAAATATTGATTTTCAAGTGAATACTAGAAAACAAATATTTTTTTGTAATATCATTTCATTTAAATATATAAAGTAATTAATATTGAGAATTATATTTTAAATTACCATAAGTATTATTTACTTAATTTTATTCACCTAATTAATTTTCCTTCAACATTATATTTTATTTTATTATATTTTTATAACTAGGTTCAAAAAAACTATTTTAATGAAAACTATTTGAATATGTACAATGTTTCTCCATTTTATATAAATAAAATCATCTGTAATTTGGAAATTTTTAAATACAATTAAAATATAATATATACATAAATTTTAATTTATATTCATACAATTATTATTATTATACACATAGTTAAATAAAATCATATTCTACATAAAAAAACACTAATTTAAAACCCACTTCTTCATCTCATATGACAGTCTTTCTAAATTTAATTATTTACTATTTTATACAAATTATTTCGAAAACCCAACTATTTTTTTGGAAATCATCACGTAAAAATTATATTAGTGTTATTTTTTTATTTTTATAAAAACAAATGTTTTTATGAATAGTGGGAAATGCTAAATTTTAATTGAAAAATACCATTTTGTATTAATTATTTATAAAGATAAATTTTATTTTGAATTAGTTTTAAATTAAAATTTGAAAAAATTTGTATATATTAATCTAATTTTTTCTATTGAAATCATTTTCATATTGAAAATAGATACAAAAACCTTATAATATATTATTCAATATATTTTAAGAAACCGGCATCCACATCATGATTGTGGCATTAATTTTAAATTAAAATTTGAAACATTTGAGAATAAAATGATGAAAAAATGATTAAATATTTAGAGTAAGAAAAATTTATATTATATTATATTTTAAACATAATATTTTAACAAAATAAATAATAAAAAATAAATTTTATATATAATGGTTAAGGTAAAATTGGATGTACTGAGGGGTTAAACTAAACATATATGGGTAAAAAACAAAACAACACTTTTCCAACACCTATTTTATGGACATATGAACTCCTTATATCTTTTAGACATGATAATGTTCCACAGTTTGAGCTATTTTACAAGAAAAAATGGGGGAAATTCTTTCTTTTAAAATTTATAATTATGCAACATGCCTCACTTATAAAAGGCCACCCCTTCTCCTCTCCACTCCAAAAAATGAAACCATTTTTTTCATCCAATACATACCTATATAAATTTAAAATATCCCTCTTATAGTAATAGAGTCATTATTTTTAAATATAGCTAACGTAGGAATGATTTTGATTCAAAAATAAGGGGGATATTTGTATAAGAGGTTATCTTCATCAATAAACATTTTTATTTTATTAATTCCTCCAGACCATAAAATATTTATTAAAACATTATGATATAAAAACCTAATTATCATTCAACAATACAGTGATTTTATTTTAATTTCAAGATGTTTATCCATCTCCACTTTCATCAAATGGGTTAGCAAACCATTATTCATGTGTACAACAGATTACCCCATAAAAATTCGATGTCATTAATTTTTCTATTTCTACATATTAAGGTTATAAATAATGATGGATTTACTATTTATATATTATATTTATGATATAATTATATTTTTTTAATTACTATCGCACATAACTATTTGCTATTCATTTTTTGGGAATACAATAATGTTGCTCATGTCTAGGTTGATGGACCACCTCATAAAGTGATGTGATTTGTTAAATATTTACATGAAAGATAATAAAGATGTATTTAATAAAAATATGTGAAATTTATTACATAATATATATATTTTTAATGGAAATATATTATTTATCTTTCTTTAATTCAATCAAAAAATAAAATGGAATAGCGCTTATGCGTACGTGTGACCTACTATCTCCATGATCGATATATTTCAATTTTTATCACTAAATTTTATGTAATACTATAATAAATATATATTGAATATATATGATATTTATATAATATAAAAAATTATATATCTTTTTAAAACACGATCAAAGAAACAGGACTAAAAAAATAATTGATGAAAACCTATATGAAAAAGCAAAGTGGTTATTACTCGAAACGTAACATTAACATATAATTGTTAAAATATAGTAATAAATTATTATACGAAAATAATATATGGTTATATATATATAAATATATATTTTAATATATTTATAACAAATTTATTTTTATTATTCATGATATTTTAATGTGTATGAATGTTTTGAAGACTTATGGAAATGGATTTCCAACTAACTTTATACCTATATGAGACTCATTCCATATTCACCACCTATTTATATTATGTGTTATATATTCTTCACATGAATGTATCTTATGATTATTATCTAGAATGTTATTAGAGTTTAAATATACATTTTATGATATCTATATAATAGGATTTAGAGTTTAAAAGTTAACAAATCATTAGGTGTTTTTGTCTCAATTTTCCTTCTTTTGGACATAAATTATGAAATGTACATATCTTCCCCTTTGAAGTATATATACAAAAAATTGACATGTTATATCATGAATATCTATATTTTTATGATATTACAAGTTTCAATAATGTTATAATTTCATGAATATTATGATTCATTGTTACCAAAGTGAGATGATTTCTAAGTTATAATCTCATAGTTTTTAGGGATTGTTTATGATTATGCTTATAATTATTAAATATTATTATATATCTCTCAAGAGACACATGAATTTTATTCTCCTATAGTTAAGTCATGATAATACATATTTTTACTATTTTTTTTATCATTTTATGTTCTCAATAATTTAAAAGAAATATTTTTGAAGAGAATCTAGTATTTCATTCAGAAACCCTATTTCCTTCCAAAACCATGTTTTCGGAATTTTATTACAAAATATTTTTTAAAAATTTCAAATGATTTATTAAAAATATTTTTACCCATGTTTATATTTTTTTACAAAAATTTTTTAAATAAATTTTCATGTTTTATTAATAGATGTATGTTCGGATTTTACGTTTAATCTAAAAATAATCATTGTTTTAACATTCACATCACCAATAGTATTTATCGTTATCATAAGTACTCAATGATTTCATGACTACCATACAATTTATCAAGGTACATATCAAATAAAAATTTACCATAATATTTTTCAAATTTATATATTTTAAACATTTTTTTTAAAATCATCCAATGTAGGTTTTCAAAGACATTTTTAAAGAAACAAATTATGGAAATGTTTAATGCTTCAAAACTTGTTTTCCAAAGTTGAAATTATTCTCTCCTCAGGAAATGTTTTAAATTATTTTTGAATATTTTTATATATATTATTATGGATATTTTCAAATAAAATTATTTCTATACTATTTTATGTTTTCAATTTTCTTTTTCAAAAAAAGGTATCTTTCAGTATAAATTCTAGAAAGGGTTTATCTCTCAAAATAATTTTCTATATAACATTAAATTTGTTGAATTTACCTTTGTATTACTAGGGATATGCTTCAAGGATACCATTACTATAAATTACATTAATGTTTTATTTTTATGATGGATTGAGGATTATGAAACCCATGTTTCATTCAAAGGTTATTCCATGATAAAATTATTGTAAAAAATTATTCTTTGTCCACAGGTTATGCTATGATTATTATGAAGGATATTTCTTTTCCACAAGTTACGATATGTTGAAATGTTTATGAACCCCATTTATTTTATTTGGTTGTGATATGCTTATTTTTTTGATATTTCAGAACACATATATATGTATTTCATTATGAAATGGGTGAGAAATATATATCCCTATAATGCATTGGTTAATCATAAATGGTCTATGAGATCAGAGGTTACACAAGTAGTTAGCCTAAGACCAATAAGGAAGGTATATTGGTTTTTATTCCTTCTCAAAAATGAGGGTACATGGGTGGTTATCCCATGTCTGAAAAGGGTTTATGGGAGGTCATACCCACCCTTATGTAGGTATATGGGTGGTTATCCAAAGACTAAAAGGTTATAAATGTCTTGGTGGGTAACCTGAACATTATATTTTCTATTCTTATGTGTATGCCAAAAATCTATGTGTTATTGAAATTTTAGGGATCTCATCGCTCATGTTTTTTATTTAAATATGATTTATGTCTTAATAACTACCAATCCTTATTTGACAAGTCGTTATTATGATCATTGATTTTCATGGTATTGTTTTCAAATTTTATGATCATGTTTGCATGCTCTAGCGATCATGTTATACTCATGTATCTTCATTTATTACTATTAATGAGCATATGATCTCACCATTTGTTATGTTTCCTTTCACTAGGTTATAAAGATATGTATTATGAATGATTTTTCTAAGAATGGTGCCAGATATGAAGATATTAGTGGGAGATTATGTAGCTCAACTATGACCCAATTGTTTTTATATACATGTTTCCAAAGGCACTAAATAGTTAATGTAATCATGTGTGTGTTAGTGTAATAAAATGAAATTTTATAAAAAAATATGCAATATCAATATATGATAATTTTATATCACTCTAACACATTTCCAAGGAACAAAAATTCACAAATATAAAAGATCTATCTAGACATGTTTTCATAGAGGTTTTTTTCCTATGGTGTCCCAAGGATGATTCTAAAATTCCATAAAAACTCCAATTTGGTCATGAAATAAAATAATATATCATTAATGGACACTAAAAAATAATCCTTGTATGGGTGGAAAATTTGGTTCATAAAATACAGAGCAATGAAAGAGAAATAATCAGGATGAAAGGCATTACATGATACTCACAATGCCTATATCTATAACAAAAAATTTATATTAAGAACATCATATTCCTTTACCCAAAAGTTGGGGGGAACCCGATCATTGATAAAATTTTATGAATAATCTTTCCATATTAAATTGATCAAAAATTTCATCAGTATGGGGGAAGATATGCTTGTTATTAGTAGGGACTCAGTCTAGTTTCTGATAATCTACTGACAACTAATGAGTGTCATAATCCTTTTATGCAAGGGCCCTGAAGTGTCCCATAGTGATAGGTTGGGTAAAATAAATCCCTTATCCTCCAGATCACCAGGCTAGGTATTTATTTCTTTTAGCATTGATAGAGACATTTGATACAAAGGAAATGATATATATGGTATCACTTGATTCAGATCAATGGAAAAGTCATCTTCTTTATTTGGGGGAAGCATCATTATATCATTAGAATAAAAATATACAAACACATTAACCATGGGAGGTATATCACTCAATAGGAATTATTTATTATCCTTTAGGTTGGTAGAAGACATCTAGAATGAAATATAACCAAAATTAAGAAGGGGAGACCTTCCCAACTCAATCAAGGATCTCATTCCCGTAGGAATAAGAAAATGATCTGATTAGGGGTAGTAAAAGATATTAATCAGTGACATTAATAGATATTAGATTTAATATATATGATCCCGTATATGTCAAGGATTATATTAAAAATATCCATTTCAAGTAAAAGGATATCCCAAGATAGCTCTAAATTGGATATAAAGAGAACCCAATAGGGTAACTAATAGGAATCAGTATTTCCATGTCACAAGGTATGATATTATAGGATATATTCAATAAATTATGTAAATATGTAAATAAAAAATGATTAAGAAAAATAATTATTGAAAAAATAAAAAACCATAAATGATTTAATATGTGAATTACTTCTCACTATCACTATTCCTATATTGGATTCCATGGAATATAGATTTAAAGAGTGTATCAATTTTCACTCAACCCATGTTTCGGGCGTAGAATTTTCTTAGAGCTTAGTACATAACTAATTTTCCCCTATGATTTGATCATATTATATATTCTTTACCTATAGGGATAATCCCCATAACATTCAATACATCTAATAATTCATGAAATTTTTTAATAGTACAACTCCTAGAACTACTATTTACTAGAGTATTATTTGAACAAAATCACTAAAGATATCCTATTTTCCAAAAATCATGACACACCATTTGATTATTTTAGGAACTAGGATTAATTTGACCATTTTTACAATATTGGTGTGAAGTTGAACCTAACCCTTTATAGGTAATTAAGATTCCTACATAGATAGAGGTTGAGAACCACTACCACATCATCTTTTATATTCATCCATATTCCTATTTATCATGGGGAATCTACCCTCATAACCACCAAACATGGTAGAGGTGTCAAACAAATCATTCACCCAGAATTTTTAATATATACCATATTACCTTTATCTAGCACTTACATATATCTTTTAAAAATCAATAATTAAACATTTTATCAAATGTCACAATAGAGTCCCATTTGTAACTGATGATATATAAACCCATCTTTAGATTTCATCTTAGGAGTAAAGTGAATGAGATATTTGACTCAATTCATATAATCTAGAATGGTTTGGTAACATTTATATAGGGTCATGAAATCTAAAAAATTATCATGTTCTATTTTTTCATGATAAAATTTCAAAGAGAATACCATTTTAAGTCTTTATAATCAATATTATCATGTAGTTTAACATAAAAAATTGAGACCCACCGCTTTTTGTTGTGTCCCTATAATATAAAAATGGTGAAATTAACTTTAACTACCACATGTGTATCATTAAATTTAAAGTTGATATCTATTTAGTCCCAAAAAAATATATACCTCTCAAAGGATTTGGAACATAATTATTCTGTTGGACTATGTAAAACAATTTTTTGAGCTTTATCCTTGTCATAACTAAGACCCAAACATATTTCTTAAAGTAGATCTATACCCACAACTAGCCCTTGATATAGGGATTAGACTATTATTAATATTTCTTTAGTAAGATTCTACCCAATAAAAAAGTTAAATTGTGTTAAAACAATTCTACCTCCCTCATATGGGTTCACTAAGCTTCTTAGAGTAGGCATTATACTACATGGAAATCAAATGAAAGACAGGACCCTCTCAAATAACTTATAAACCAACTAATACGAAAACTCATAAATAAAATCTATAAATTATTTTGAATGAGTTAAAAATTTATTATGTTGTAATAACATATAGACCACATACAAGTTCTAAAGACAACAAAAATATTCCATAGAGAAAATTAATTTTTTAATCTCAAAAGAAAAAACATAAATCCAAATATGTCTTAGAAAATTTACATTCATTACTATAAATTTTGGCTAGGAGTACCATCAAATTTAACACTTAATCATGAAATCCATATCATTTATTATCCAAATGTCTCAAATATAAATAAAAAAACATTGGTCACTGATAACATTTATTTACAAACCATCCAGAGTTACCCCTGATCCAAGAAACCGAGATGGTCTCGTTAAGTCCTTAGGGGAATTACCAATACCCATATATTAGAAACTTGTATTTGGGTGTCTATAATAATTTTTAATAATTAATTTTCCAAATAAGTTAACTAGAAGTTACTATCCAAGATCCATAAAAGACCCCATTATATATTCGAAATTCGAACATCTTCGTGAGTAATTAAAATAATCACCATCAAAACATAACATATCATCGATGGAAACGTTTTAAGGATAACACATCCTAATAACGACTAACTGATACTAAACATTTAAAATAAAAGTTTCCAAAATAAAAAAGGTGTGGGAAGGGAAACTAATAATGTTATACATCATTAAAACAATATATACGAAAAGCTAAATATTGGTAAAAAAAGAAATATCTACCCATAACCGAATGACATGAGGGATCATTCTCCCATGTCACCACCATCATCCAATATAATGTTATAAATAATTATCACCACCTAAAGTAAGTTCCTTAGAATTTAATATATTACTATAAATAAGGTCTTTATACACCCAATGGGAGTCCATAGGTTGTGATCCAATCCATACAAATAAAATTATACAAAGTATTTCAAAAATAATTTTTATTTAAAAAAATATAATAGTATAGTTTGAAAATAAATTTAAAAAATAGCTCTGAATTTTTTTAATAATATAATTAGTGTAGTACATGGGCAGTATAAAGTAAAAAAAATTTGAAAAAAAACCATGAAGATTGTATCTTAAAATTAGTAACATGAGAGAACACCCAATATTCCCCAAGAATAAGTTAACCTAGTAATTATAAGTCACTTTTTAGGGAGACATAGAATTTATCGGATGTAACTATAACTACTTGAATGGGATATGGTATCGCCATGATAATTACACAAATTTAAGGGATGACACCCATAACTGATGGAATGGACCTCCTCTTTTTCTAAGTTCATACACCCAAGTACTTGGGGCTTCCTATAAGGATTATTTGGAACCCATTAATATTAAAAATCAATAAATCAATAAATTAACTCAAAAACCTATCTAATTATTAGTTAAAGCATTCCATTTACATTTATAAAATAAAAGTGGTAATCAAACACAAGTTTTAACATTAATAATTCTATAAAAATTAATAAAATATTTATGTAGGATTTTTAGTATTTAATTTAGATAACATATAATTTATAAGTTGAACTAAAAAAGGAATCAATGAATCCATATACCTTTATAATCTAAGATGAATCCAATTGAAAAGGAGAATACATATCTTTATAAGTTAATAATATATCATATAAAACCTATCCAATGATTTAAATTTCAAGAAGAATAAAAACCTGATTCCATAGATAATGAGTAGAAAAAAATCCATGAAAATGGGATGAATAAGATAAAGTGGACTAAGGGGATTCATTTTCAATGTTTTTTCTATTACATATTCATGTTTATAGTACGAAAAAGGACTCAGAAGAAGGAGAGAGTTTCTACTCAAAGGTATATAGAGATAGAGTTTGATGGAGTGAGAAATGAGGGGTGAGATGGTGTAATTATCTAGGGTTAGTTTAGATTTATAAAAAAAATTTAAAACATGAGAAAACGATATTGTTTTCCCAACTAGTATAAATTGTACAAGTAAAAACTAGATTACCAAGACATTCCCATGGTTAGGTTGCACTATTATAAAACATTTTTGTAAACATTTAGAAATACATTTAATAAAAACTATAGTCTTGATGCATAGTTTCCACACAGTTTTTCCAAACTGTGTGCCAACGGAGCAATATGAATGTTTTTCTATAATTTTAAATATTTCAGTGGAAAAGTCCCATGATATATATAATATGGTTAAAATCCATTAAGTAAACAATTATTGCTCAAAATGTTATTATGGGTGTGGCTTGTTCATTGTTACTGAATTAAAATCAAGAATATTATGTACATAAGACAAATTAAAGATATGTTCTAGGTCATTAAAGGAGAGGATCTTATTATTGTAATGGGTTACACTAAATATTGTTTAAAATCCAATTAAGAGAGTATGATACCATAATATAGTTTTTTGGTTTCACTAAATGGTGGATCTATTATATAGATGAGTTTTATAAAAGTCCCTATAGTAGACTCAATAATAAATGAAATAAAAAAAACAATATTAGAGGTTTTGAAGGAAATATTCGGATCACTAATTTCACCATCAAACAGGGGGGATTCCTTTAATTAAAGGAGAAATTAATATTTACTAGGACAATAATATAGTTATTTCTTCACATAAATAACACTAGTATCCACAAGGTACCATACACATCATTTTCAAATATAATTTCATGTTAGATATCATTATAAGTAATGATGTAAATATTCATTGTGAGGTTATAAATGTTAATGTATTATTTCCTTTAATAAAACTATGAGAATATAAAAATCATATTGTTCCTGTTTATTATCATAGTATTAGATACATGATGGGTTGTATGTAAGGATTGAAAAATATTTCATGGATTGATAAGAACGGAAATTTATATTCCTTAATCAGTTAATTTACCACAATGTTGGATTAATTATTGGTATTATTTTTAAAACTTCTTTTTGAAATAAAAATTGAGGATTAATTATGTTCTAAATTCAGTCACATAAAAAACTCCCCCACATGGTATGTAGTACTAATGAAATAATTCATAGAAAAAATGGATATTTTATAATTTTGGATTAAAAAGTAGGTACTAAATCTTTTCTTGGCATGATTTGAGTTTTGAGACCAAGTTTAACAATATAATTTTTAAGTGATTGTAAGAGGGGGGGTCTTTAAATTGACACTTTTATGGTTATATATGATACTATAATACAATTTTAGTATAAATAATTTAACATATGTATAGTGATAAAAATAACTTGAGAATTTTTCATAGTAAAACTCTAACACCCTATGTTTTTATTAATTAGTATTTTTATAATAAATTAAAATTCATCAATATGTTTCATTACATGCAACACTGAGTTTTAATAAACTGTGATATACTGTAAATATTTTTATTTTAAGGAAATCATTATAACATAGTAGTTAAATATATTTTTATAAATATTAATAAATAATTCTTATATATTAAATAATTTATATATATATATATTAAATATTCATAAAAAGTAATTAATTTTTATAAATGTATGTATATTTTTTTGAAATAATATTTTATAAAAAATATTTTTCTTATTCATTTTTGTGAACAATAATAAAAGTAATTTAGTAGTAATTTTATAAAATGAAATTGATAAAATTAACATAACATTTAAAATAAAAATATAAAAATTATTAATGTTGATATTTTGGGATTTTACTAAAATGATTACTTTTTTTAGTTAATAGTGTAAGTACCAGTTTTTATTAAAAACTAAATTTTCATTTTAATAATTTATAAGATTCATTTTTGTTTTAAAATGAATATAAAAGTACAATTTATTAAATTATATATCATGTATTAATATTTAGTTTATTATAATAATTTTCATATTAAATGTTGATCTGATAAGTTATTAAAATTTTGAACAAAAAATATTTGGAAAAACTGATTTCTCGTCGTATTTGTGAGATTAGTTTTAAATTAAACATTTTCAATTATGGGAATGTAGATTGTGAATATTGAATCCATAATTTTAAGAATAATAATTTTTATTATATAATAATTTCAATATAAATTATTACCCTAATTCATAGTAAAAAAGTTATAAATTATTTACCACGGTTTCTATAAAAATGGGTTATATAGGGGGTGGGGTAAACTAAAATGATAATGGTTAAAATGAACCAAAACATTTAAAAAAACGATTTCATGGATATATTTACACATTATGTAACATCCCAAGTAAGTAATGAATAATAGATATTTTTATCTATGTCTATTAATGATTAAGATAGTGTTATAGAGGCTTAAAATGAAAATTAATACAATCTTATGCATGGAATACACTAATATTCTTAAAAGATTGTTTTACTGCCTTTTGATGGAAAACCATTTTTGAATCTATATTTTGACAATTTTATAAACTATGTTTGTCAAAATAAACTTATCCTTTATGATTGCGACATCAAAATTTACCTTGTGTGAATTTTTGGTATTTTTCTGACAATGTTCATTTTTTAATGAATAGTGAAAAATACTGCATTTTACATCAAAACTGCTTTTTAATCTAATTTATTTATATGATTAGATTATGTTTTTAATTTATTTTGAAGTGAAATTAGAATATATTTTTACCATTTTATCTAATGGTGGTCATTGGAATCAATTTCACTTTGAAATTAGACTTAAACTGGTGTCAATCTTTTGATACTTATTGTTTTGTAAAAACATGCTTTTTGCTCTGGCAACATGAATTAATTATTAAATTAATTAATGTGAATTATATGATTTGAATTTTGTAAAATATACCTCATTTTTGAATTCATAATATCAAATATAGCTTAGGGTGAATTTTTGGTAATTTTCTGAAAAACTTCAATTTTTGATGAATAGTGAAACCACTAAGTGGTAATCAAGCAAACTGATTTTTCAGTTAAATGAAAGTATACCACTAATGTGTATTGAATTTTGAAAATCCAACATACATGGTTGTCATTAAGAAGTAAAATTTGGTTCAATGAGATTAAAATAATTTTTTAGTGAATAGTAACTTATGAAGTTTTTAATCGTGATTAGTGGTAATTAGTGTAGTTTAAGGTATAAATAATGCTTTAATAATATGAAATGACCTAGACACATGTCCCAACCTTATTGGTTGTGTCATGGCCGACCGAGACAAGCCATGGGTCAACTTGGGGACCCCATGGGGACATTTTGGTTGGGAAATGACATAAATAACTTTTTATTTAATGTAAAGGTAAAAATGACACAAACATAATACGTTTTACGAAAACAAGTTTTACATGGGGTTATAAAGATCAGATTATTGATTATAAATTGTCATTGTAAATCTAAAAAGATTTCCTACATCATAGTAATTTTTTTTATGATTTTTAGAATTTAAATAAATTAAATTATTTATGACATAATAATGATGCAGCGATGACATCATTATTTGACGATTTAAATAAAATGGAAATATAATGTAAAATCTACGAACTACACATGTCCAAAACTTATTTGATGAGTGGATTTCGAAGCCTTATCACCTTATCCACGAATTATATCAATGTGGGACCTTTTGAAACCGAAACACATTTTCAAATAAAGTAATATTTCTTTACTTTCCAAAAGTGCCCCTCCTCTCCTGTTATAAAAGGCCCCCACCTCTACCTCATTTCACACACTACTCAAGCCTTTGGCTCGGCAAAACCCTGGCCATTTACTCTCTCCACATCCCTCTCCTCATCCTAGAGGATTCCCTTTGGGCAGAATCCTTTCAAAGGAAGCCTTTAGGCTCAAATCAAAAGGGGTTACACTTTTTATGGTAATTCATTCTCTCATGTTCATTTGTTTTATTTTGCTTCTCCAACCCCCTAAACTCTTTTCATTTACTTATATTGTAAAAAAAACAGTATCCTCAATATAATAAGATGTTTTTATAAGATATATTTGAGCTACACACTCACACAACTACATCAAATGGTTAAAGAACATACGGTTTCCGTGGATGGCGAAATTCTGCCTCCCGAAACGATGATTGTTCAATACTCATTTAACACCTTCAAAGGTGGCCATTATGATGTAACTATTTTTATATATGATATATAATATGTTTATGTTTTCGTTAAGCTTCTATATTTTTCATTTTGTGCATACCTTTATGGTTTCCATTATGGGTAAACACGATATCTTCATTTTAGGAAGTACGGACTACCGCCCCCTCAAAGTGATTTGATTCGTTAAATACCATATGTGGGACATATAAAGGATGGAACTATGATATTATATATGATATTATACTGGAATTATAATATACCTTTATATCATTATGATTCCATTCTATAAAATACGAAATAGAAATGAAAGTAGCGTTCATGCGTACGTACGGCTTACCGTCTCCATGAACGGTACATCTCATTTATTACCTAAAAATGATTATGTAATATTATAAATTCAAGTATGTACTGGATATATATGACATATATGATATCTACATCATGAATACCATTCTGGATATAATTAACCTTTGACCAAATTAACAACATGTAAGTGTAAGAAGTCTATTTTTGACTTAAGAACCAAATACCGACAAAATGAACATTATTAACTTAACTGATTACATGATGTTCATAACATGGTATAAAAGGAATAATGAACATGAAATAGATTCATAAGAAAGTAGAGATTAGCTCAAGTTTATTATTCAGGAGATTAAAGAACGGTCGGGTCAAGTCGGATACGAGGTATGGGACTTCGTCTCAATCTCCTTTCATTGAGGCATATTTTATTTTATACACAACTTTCTATTATACGGTGTATAAACCACTTTGACTTTTATGTTTATTCAAAAGGAATATTTTTTATAGGAAGCGTTTACTAAACGACAAAAGGGAATGTTTTTGTCGTACGTATGCGGCGACAACGACTTCTCCGCCGTCGTGACCGTTATTTGAGTTTCGGCATCCTCTACAAGCCATAGCATCTTTTTAAAAGAAAAATAAATACCATATTTTACTTTTCTTTTATTTTTTTATTGAAAATGGTTTTCATAATGTTTTTATATCAATGTGTTGTATTGATATCTCGTGATTGAAATGTGGAAATTTTATGTTTCCTTTATGCATGTTTTATGTGATATGATTATGTTATGGTTCTTGGGCATTATTATGAAGACGGGTGGTTCTGTGATAAACTAAGGTTGGGTGAGCCCGTTATAGCTCTCCAAGGCATTGGGTAACGCGAAGGAGTGAAACGTTAAGGTTTCTCCGAAGAGATTTTAGGGAATATACTGTGATGGGTATTCCAAACGTAACCAAGAGGGTTACTCCCTACGTAAGAATGTTATCAATGCCTCAAGTTACCTTAATGTCTTATGATTTCTATGATTTATTCATGATTTTATGAGGTATGTTAAAGTGCCTATGTTTTATGGGTAAAGTATGATTTCATTATTATGTATATATGAACTCATGTTTCCTTTCCATGTTTTTTTTATAACCCATACTGAGTTTTTATGCTCATCCCATGTTTTTGAAATGTTTTTCAAATGTCAAGGGAAAGGTACATGATAAGATGATAGAGTCAAGGAAGTGTCAAGAAATAATCCATGTTTTGTTTTAAATGTGTTTCCATTGATGGGAATGAAGAATACGATCTTTATGTAACCACTTTGTTTATATGTGGAATGTAATGCAAGTTTTATGATCTAATTCTCTAAAACTCTAAACCCAAAAAGATCCTCAATGTGTAATCTTGTAATAACTCAAGATTAAGTAAGGTTTAAGGCTGGGGCCTTATAGTTGGTATCAAAGGTCAGTTTAGATAACTTTAGGAGTTAGCATTCTATTAAATGATTATCCAAAAATATTTTTTTTTCAAAATGATATAGAATTTAAAGATTACCATGTTGCTTTATCTAAGACATGTTTGTTCAGAATGGTTTTCCGCAAAGGAAACAGGGAAGCAGTGCTAGGAAGGCATACAGAAGGAAATAACCTTCCGAATCAGCATCATGAGATGGTCGGAATTGGAACTAAACAGTTTGTTGCAGTGATGGCGCAGTTGACTCAAGTGATAAATGGTGGTGGTATCCATGCACGAGATCAGCCAGGTCAACCGCAGAGGAACATGTCAGTGGTGGAACATTTCATGAGGCAACATCCACCATCATTCAGAGGATCATCTGACCCTGTGCTAGCTGAAGGGTGGATTAAAGCACTGGAGAAGATTTTTGATGTCATGGGGTGTTCAGACAATCAAAAGTTTAGTCTTGCTATTTACCGTTTGGAGGGTGAAGCAGATTAGTGGTGGTCTATGGTTAAAAATATCAGGGACGCCGATGAGATTGATCCTCTTGACTGGGATGAATTCAAAGGTGTGTTTCTTGAGAAGTATTTTACTAAGGCTGCTCGACTTAGGATGGAAAAGCAATTCTTGGAATTGAGGCAGGAGGAAGACTCAGTGGCTGCCTATGAAGAAAGGTTCACTCGATTGGAAAGGTATGCTCCAAATTTTATCCGGGACCTTGATAGTAAAATCAATCGTTTTTACTCAGGATTAAAGCCAAAATATCGAAGGGAATTAGCTTCTCGTGAGTTTAAAAGATATGAAAAGCTTGTTCGATGTGCTGAGAAGGTGGAAATGGAGTTTGCCGATGACCAAGTTTTCTATAACAACCAGCAGAAGAAGAGACCGAGGGTGCAGGAGAAAGGTAAGAATTCCTCAAAAAAAGTCTGATGGTAAGAGAACTAAGTTTCCAGTTTGTGATAAATGTGGTAAAAGGAATGCTGGGGAATGTCTTCTGAATTCTGGGAAGTGCTACCGATGTGGTAAGATGGGACATAAGGCTCGTGATTTCACTGAAGAGGTTCAAGGTGAAGGTAAGAACAAATTTGATTTGTAGTTAGTGAAATGTTATAAGTGCAATGAGATGGGTAACTATGAAAACGAGTGTCTGACAAGGAGCTTGAGTGATGGGAAGCAGTTAGACTACAAGCAGAAAGGGGTGGTGAAATCCTTTGCAACTACTTCAGTAGATGTCGGGCCATCAAATGAAGTTGTATCAGGTACTTTGTTTGTTTTTTCAGATTATTCCAATGTGTTGTTTGATTCGGGGTCTACACATTCTTTCATATCTGAAACCTTTTCTAGTAAAATGGGAATACCATCTCAAAAAATGACTCATGAACTTTTGGTAGAAACACCTGGGGGAAGTGTCTAGGAAAAAAGAATTTATAAGAATCTTCCTATCCTTATCTGTGGAAAGAACCTACATGAAAACCTTATTGTTCTACCTCTAGTAGAGTTTGATGTTATCCTGGGTATGGATTGGCTCTCTATTTACCATGCTAAGATTGACTTTAGAGCTAAAGAAGTTTCTTTTCAGAAATACTTTCAGTTTGTTTACAAGAATGAACCCTTAATTTTGATAACATATCAAGAGGCCGAGAAACTTGTAAAATATGGAAATGAATGTTACCTTGCACATGTCGTTGAAAATAAAGGAACTGTTCAGATTAATGTTGTTCCAGTGGTAAATGAGTATCCTGATGTTTTTCCTGATGAGTTTCCTGGAATAATACCAGATCGGGAAGTTGAGTTTACTGTTGACTTAGTTCCTGATGCTAAGCCAATTTCAAAACCCCCTTATCGAATGGCACAAATTGAACTTTTAGAGTTTAAGGAGCAATTACAAGATTTATTAGAGAAAGGTTTCATTAGACCTAGCACATCACCATGGGGTGCTCCTGTTTTATTTGTTAAAAAGAAAGATGGTTCTATGAGACTTTGCATTGATTATAGAGCCTTGAATAATATCACTGTTAAGAACAAATATTCTTTGCCTCATATCGATGATTTGTTTGATCAGCTCCAGGGAGCTCAGTGTTTTTCAAAGATTGACTTGAGATCGGGGTACCATCAGCTAAAGGTAAAGGAGGCATATATTCCGAAGACCGTGTTCTATATGAGATATGGCCATTATGAATTTGTAGTAATTCCTTTTGGTCTAACCAATGCACCTGCTGTATTCATGGACTTAATGAATAGAATTTTCCATGAGTTCTTGGAAAAGTTTGTGGTGGTTTTCATTGATGATATTTTGGTGTTTTCTAAAATTAAAGAGGAGAATGAAAAACATTTAAGGGTTATCTTGAAAACCTTAAAAGAAAAGAAACTGTATGGGAAATTCAACAAGTGTGAGTTTTGGTTGCAACAAATTTCCTTCCATGGTCACATTGTTTCTAAAGATGGAATAACTGTTGATCTTGCAAAAACAAAAGTTGTGGAAGAATGGCCAAGACCCAAAAATGTAACCGAGATTCGTAGCTTCCTTGATTTGGCGGGCTATTACCGAAGGTTTGTTAGAAATTTTTCACGGTTATCTAGTCCAATGACTAAGCTAACTCGGAAGGGTGTTAAGTTTATCTGGACAAAAGAATGTGATGATTGTTTTCAGGAATTGAAAAGAAGATTGGTGAATGCTCCAGTTTTGGCACTACCTTCCAGGAATGGTGAGTTTGTTATATACAGTGATGCTTTATTGAAAGGACTTAGTTGCGTCCTAATGCAGAATGATCAAGTAATTGCTTATGCTTCACGACAGTTGAAAACTCATGAGGTAAATTACCCTACACATGATTTGGAATTAGCTGCTGTTGTTTTTGCTTTAAAAATTTGGAGGCATCATTTGTATGGAGTAAAGTGTGAAATATATACTGATCACAAAAGTTTAAAGTATATATTCACTCAGAAAGAGTTAAACATGAGACAGAGGAGATGGCTAGAATTAATCAAGGATTATAATTGTACATTTCATTACCATCCGGGAAAAGCAAATAAAGTGGCTGATGCTTTGAGTCAAAAAAGTAATGCTTCATTAACAATGTTGTGCTTAGAACGTGATACTTTGGTTAAGGATTTGATGAACTTTGGCTTAGAAGTTGTTGGTGTAGGAAGTCCTTCTGTTTTGTTTCAGGTATCAGTGAGATCTTCTCTATCATATAGAATCAAGCAAGCACAGAAGCAAGATAGTGAGTTGCAGAAAAGGGTAGAGCTGGTTCAGAAAGGTAAGTTGCCTGAATTCAACATTGATAATGATTGTGTTTTGAGATTTGGGAGGAGATTGTGTGTTCCTTGTGATTCACAGTTTAAGAGATAGTTGTTATGTGAAGCTCATAGTTATCCGTTTTCAGTTCATCCGGGAAGTACTTAGATGTATAGAGATCTGCAGGAGTATTACTGGTGGGATGGAATGAAAAGAGATATTGCTGATTTTACTGTGAAGTGTTTGACATGTCAACAGGTTAATGCAGAGCGGCAGTTACCGAAAGGGATGCTTCAGCCTTTACCAGTGCCAGAGTGGAAATGGGAGAATATATCCATGGACTTTGTTGTTGGATTACCGAAGACATCTCGAGGTAATAATGCAATCTGGGTTATTGTTGATCGCTTGACCAAATTTGCTCATTTCCTTACTATACGAGATACTTTCTCTCTTTATCAACTTTCCCGTTTGTATCTTAAAGTGATTGTCAGGTTACATGGAGTTCCTCTTTCCATTGTATCGGATCGTGATCCCAGGTTTACTTCTAACTTTTGGAAAGGCCTTCAGAAGTCGTTGGGTACTGAATTAAATTTTAGTACAGCTTTTCATCCTCAATCAGATGGGCAGTCAGAACGAACAATTCAGAAATTGGAGGATATGCTACGAGCTTGTTCTATGGATTATTAGGGAAGTTGGGACCAACATCTTTCTTTGGTTAAGTTTTCATATAATAATAGTTTTCATTCCAGTATACAGATGGCACCATTTCAGGCATTATATGGGAAGTGGTGTCGAACTCCAGCTTTCTGGGATGAAGTGGGTGAAAGGAAGTTGATGGGACCATAATTGGTAGAAGAGATGGCAGAAAAAGTTCAGCTGATTCAGAAACACATGAGAACAGCTCAGAGAAGGCAGAAGAGTTATGCGGATAACTGGAGGAAGGATCTATCTTTCGAGGTAGGTGATCATGTTTTTCTCAAGGTTTCTCCTTGGAAAAGTGTGATGAGATTTGGTAAGAAAGGAAAGTTGATTCCAAGGTACATTAGACCATACGAAATTCTGGAGGGGGTTGGATCAGTTTCATACCGAGTGGCTTTACCTCCGAGTTTATCTCAGGTACACAATGTTTTTCATGTTTCGATGTTGAGAATGTATATGCCAGATCCATCTCATGTTTTGAGTCCAGAGGTAGCTCAGCTAGAAGAGAACCTATCTTATGAGGAACAACCGGTCCAGATTCTTGACCACAGGGAGAAAGTGTTACAGAATAAGGTGATTAAGCAGGTAAAGGTTTTGTGGAAAAACCACATGATTGAAGAGGCAACATGGGGATCTGAAAATGTAATGAGGGATAAGTACCCTCATTTATTTGATAAGTAAATAAATTGCGGGGACACAATTTTCTAAAGGGGGGAAGGATGTAACATCCCAAGTAAGTAATGAATAATAGATATTTTTATCTATGTCTATTAATGATTAATATAGTGTTATAGAGGCTTAAAATGAAAATAAATACAATCTTATGCATGGAATACACTAATATTCTGAAAAGATTGTTTTACTTCCTTTTGATGGCAAACCATTTTTGAATATATATTTTGACAATTTTATAAACTATGTTTTTCAAAATAAACTTATCCTTTATGATTGCGACATCAAAATTTACCTTGTGTGAATTTTTTGTATTTTTCTGACAATGTTCATTTTTTAATGAATAGTGAAAAATACTGCATTTTACATCAAAACTTCTTTTTAATCTAATTTATTTATATGATTAGATTATGTTTTGAATTGGTTTTGAAGTGAAATTAGAATATATTTTTACCATTTTATCCAATGGTGGTCATTGGAATCAATTTCACTTTGAAATTAGACTTAAACTGGTGTCAATCTTTTGATACTTATTGTTTTGTAAAAACACGCTTTTTGCTCTGGAAGCGGGAATTAATTATTAAATTAATTAATGTGACTTATATTATTTGAATTTTGTAAAATAGACTTCATTTTTGAATTCAGAATATCAAATATAGCTTAGGGTGAATTTTTGGTAATTTTCTGAAAAACTTCAATTTTTGATGAATAGTGAAACCACTAAGTGGTAATCAAGCAAACTGATTTTTCAGTTAAATGAAAGTTTAACACTAATGTGTATTGAATTATGAAAATACGACATACATGGTTGTCATTAAGAAGTAAAATGTGGTTCAATGAGATTAAAATAATTTTTCGGTGAATAGTAACTTATTAAGTTTTTAATCGTGATTAGTGGTAATTAGTGTAGTTTAAGGTATAAATAATGCTTTAATAATATGAAATGACCTAGAAACATGTCCCAAACTTATTGGTTGTGTCATGGACGACCAAGAAAAGCCATGGGTCAACTTGGGGACCCCATGGGGACATTTTGGTTGGGAAATGACATAAATAACTTTTTATTTAATTTAAAGGTAAAAATGACACAAACATAATACGTTTTACGAAAACAATTTTTACATGGGGTTATAAAGATCATATTTTTTATTATAAATAGTCATTGGAAAGCTAAAAAGAGTTCCTACATCATAGTATTTTTTTTATGATTTTTAGACATTATATAAATTAAAATATTTATGACATAATAATGATGCAGCGAAGACATCATTATTTGACGATTTAAATAAAATGGAAAGATAATGTAAAATCTATGAACTACACATGTCCAAAACTTATTGGATGAGTGGATTTAGAAGACTTATCACCTTATCCACGAATTATATCAATGTGGGACCTTTTGAAACCGAAACACATTTTCAAATAAAGTAATATTTCTTTACTTTCCAAAAGTGCCCCTCCTCTCCTCTTATAAAAGGCCCCCACCTCTACCTCATTTCACACACTACTCAAGCCTTTGGCTCGGCCAACCCCTGTCCATTTACTCTCTCCACATCCCTCTCCTCATCCTAGAGGATTCCCTTTGGGCAAAATCCTTTCAAAGGAAGCCTTTAGGCTCAAATCAAAAGGAGTTACACTTTTAAGGTAATTCATTCTCTCATGTTCATTTGTTTTATTTTGCTTCTCCAACCCCCTAAACTCTTTTTATTTACTTATTTTGTAACAAAACCAGTATCTTCAATATACTAATATGTTGTTATAAGATATATTTGAGCTACACACTCACACAACTACATCAAATTGTTAAAGAACATACGGTTTCCGTGGATGGTGAAATTCTGCCTCCCGAAACGATGGTTGTTCAATACTCATTTAACACCTTCAAAGGTGGCCATTATGATGTCAATATTTTTATATATGATATATAATATGTTTATGTTTTCCTTAAGATTCTTTTTTTTTCATTTTGGGCATACCTTTATGGTTTCCATTATGGGTAAACACGATATCTTCATTTTAGGAAGTGCGGACTACCGCCCTCTCAAAGTGATTTGATTTGTTAAATATCATATCTGGGACATATAAAGGATGGAACTATGATATTATATATGATATTATACTGGAATTATAATAAACTTTTATATCATTATGATTCAATTCTATAAAATACTAAATAGAAATTAAAGTAGCGTTCATGCGTACGTACGGCTTACCGTCTCCATGAACGGTGCATTTCATTTATTACCTCTAAATGATTATGTAATATTATAAATGCAAGTATGTACTGGATATATATGACATATATGATATCTACATCATGAATACCATTCTTTATATAATGAACCTTTGACCAGATTAACAACATGTAAGTGTAAGAAGTCTATTTTTGACTTAAGACACAAATACCGACAAAATGAACATTATTAACTTAACTAATTACATGATGTTCATAACATGGTATAAAAGGAATAATGAACATGAAAAAGATTCATAAGAAAGTAGAGATTAACTCAAGTTTATTATTGAGAAGATTAAAGAACGGTCGGGTCAAGTCAGATATGAGGTATGGGACTTCGTCTCAATCTCCTTTCATTGAGGCATATTTTATTTTATACACAACTTTCTATTATACGGTGTATAAACCACTTTGACTTTTACGTTTATTCCAAAGGAATCTTTTTTATACGAAGCGTTTACTAAACGACAAAAGGGATTGTTTTTGTCGTACGTATGTGGCGACAACGACTTCTCCGCCGTCATGACCGTTATTTGAGTTTCGGCTTCCTCTACAAGCCATACCTTATTTTTAAAAGAAAAATAAATACCATATTTTACTTTTCTTTTATTTTGGTATTGAAAATGGTTTTCATAATGTTTTTATATCAATGTTTTGTATTGATATCTCGTGATTGAAATGTGGAAATTTTATGTTTCCTTTATCATTGTTTTATGTGATATGATTATGTTATGGTTCTTGGGCATTATTATGAAGACGGGTGGTTCCGTGATAAACTAAGGGCGGGTGAGCCCGTTATAGCTCTCCAATGCATTGGGTAACGCGAAGGAGTGAAACTTTATGGTTTCTCCGAAGATATTTTAGGGAATATACTGTGATGGGTATTCCAAACGTAACCAAGAGGGTTACTCCCTACGTAAGAATGTTATGAATGCCTCAAGTTACCTTAATGTCTTATGATTTCTATGATTTATTCATGATTTTATGAGGTATGTTAAAGTGCCTATGTTTTATGGGTAAAGTATGATTTCATTCTTATGTATATATGAAATCATGTTTCCTTTACATGTTTTTTTTATAACCCATACTGAGTTTTTATGCACATCCCATGTTTTTGAAATGTTTTTCAAAGGTCAAGGGAAAGGTACATGATAAGATGATAGAGTCAAGGAAGTGTCAAGAAATAATCCATGTTTTGTTTTAAATGTGTTTCCATTGATGGGAATAAATAATACTATCTTTATGTAACCACTTTTTTATATGTGGAATGTAATGAAAGTTTTATGATCTAATTCTATAAAACTCTAAACCCGAAAAGATCCTCAATGTGTAATCTTGTAATAACTCAAGATTAAGTAAGTTTTAAGGCTGGGTCTTTATACTTTATATATTATATGATCTATAATGGACCATTTTTCAGCATTGTGTCATGTGAAAAACATGGTTACACTATTTTCTTTCAAAAACTACATGTGTTCCGCACAACTCACTTATAAAAGGCCACCCCTCTTCTCTTCACACTTATAACACACATTTTATCATATTGTACCAGAATAAATGAATTAATTACTTACATAATACCATATTATAATCTTTATCAAGGTCATAAATCTATCATATGTAGCCTTTCGGTGTAAACCAAAGATGCTCCCCAAAGCAAATGCAATGTTCTTCAGTGAGAATTTTTCTTTTTATTTCTTCCATAATATCCTCCAATTATTGTTAAAACATGATGATATAATAAAATAATTATATTAAATATACCAATATTTTTATGTTAATTTAATGACCTATATCATTTTAATCTCACCAAAAGTGGGAAATAAAACTATTGATCATGTGCGTGAAGGACTACCGCCTAGTGAACTGATATAGTTTATCATCCTTCACTCTTTCTCATAGATTGTAATGATGAAATATTTAAAGTGTGTTAATTATATTTTTAATATAATTATAATTTTTTAATTATTATATCATGTATATGTTTTCACCTTCCATTCCATGAGGGATACGATAATGTCACACATGTTTACGAAGGACAACATCCTCACAAATCGATATAGATTTTTATTCGCTTAAGCTTTATGTGGGTGGTAATAAAGATAATGTTAACTAATATGTGTGATATTTATTATATAAAATTAATTTTTAAATTTAATATCACATCTATGTTCTTACCTTCCATCACCATTATAAAATAATTATGTGACTCATGTGTATGTGAGACTACCACCCTGCAAACTGATGTGATGTGTTTTTTAATTTTTTACATGGATGATAATAAGGATATATTAAATTAAAATATATGATATTTTATATATTTATGATATATATGAAATCATAATTATTCTATAAATGTGATTTATTTTTTTATCATACTTATGTTTCTTCTATTGATGAAATAGAAATAATATTTATTCCTACATACTGCATACTGCCTCTAAGAACAATGTAATTAATTTATATATATAACTAAAATGGATTAATATAAATACATATATAATAAATACATATATATTTTATATCATTTTTAAAATTATTTAAATGTTATAATAATTATTAATTTAAAAGGTTCCAAAACACTAGACCAAAACATAGGTGAAAATCGAAGTAGTTATTACCTAAAATTTTACTTTAACAAGGAACTATTAATAAAAAGGTAATAAAAATGTATAATAATTTTATATATGGTATGATATATATTAATATGTCTCATTATTACATTTATAATTATATTATATATATATATATATATTAGATTCTTGAAATTGTATGATGAAATTCTAGACTTAAGGTAATAGATTTTCATATCTCTTTTTTACTTTTGGGATACAAATGCCATATTAACCACCTATTTATTTTATATGGTGTATATAATATCCATGAATTAATTTTATTATTAATTTAATAAAATTTATTTTTATTGAAATGTTTTTTTATACGATATATATTTCATAGATTTTATAGTTCAAAAGTTATAAAAACGGTCATGATTTTTTGTCTGAAATTTCTTTCTTGGAGACCTAACTTATGTTATGTAGATAACATATTCAATGATATATATATATAATGACCCTATGACATTTTTTGTAATTAATATATACCTTTTCATGATTTTTTATGTTTCATTTATTATTATTATTTCCTGCTAAATATGATTCAATGTTACAAAACATGTATGAGTTGTATGTTATAATCTCACAGTTTATAGAGATTATTTATGATTATACAAACAATAATGAAATATAATGGAATATATCTCAAGAAACACCTGATTTTTTTATAATCTTGTAATTTCATGAGAATACACATTTTTCCTTCAATTTCTTATATTTATTTACTCAAGAGTTTAGAAGAATGTTTTTATGAAAAATCATTATTATTTCTTTCTTTGGTCGAAAACCCCTTTTATTCCAAAACAATGTTCCAAAAAATGTTTTATAATTTTTTTCAAATATTTTTTAAATAAAATTTTACCCATTTTATTCATTGTAATTGTTTAAGGAATATTCATTTCATTCTCTAAACAACAACAGTTTTACTTTTTTTTTTAAAACCTGAAAAAAATATTTTTTTAAACATGTACACCATGTAAAATGTTTTACACTTTCATGAACTCACAATGTTTTCAAGAATAATTTTTTATTTTTCAAGTAAATTTTCTAATAAGACAACATAAAAAATATTTTATTATTTTTTATTTTTAAAAAGTGATTGCAAAAAAAACAATTATCTTCCTCATGAAACATTCCATGTGATTATTCTTTCAGAATCATTATCTATATAAGATAAAATCATTTGATACATATTATTATTTATTGGAGATTTCAACAAAGGATTTCATTCTTACTAATTCTGTGAATTTTCTATAATGAATATAGGTTTATGAAACACATTTATCTTCCTTGAGTTATACAATGATAAAATTATTATGAACCTTATTTACCTTCCACAATTTATACCATGATAAAATTATTAAGAAATAAAATTATTTTTTAATGGATTATGATATAACATAAAACAATAATAATATTTTTATTTATTAATGAAATAAATTTTAATGAAAAAGTGGGAATCCTTTTTGTGTACAAAAACAGATAGTCAACCAACATCATATGTAATGGATGACTCTTTAAATTATAATAGTTTAATTAATATGAATCCTATTTATTTCTCATAGGTAATTTTACAATGAAATATTTATTAAACACATTTCTGTTATGGGGTTTTATGATGATGAATACTTTAAGATATTATAGAAAAAAATGTATGATTTTTATTATTTATGGTGGAAGAGTTAAAAAAATGGATGGTTAATATGTTATAAAAAAAGTGGGGATTATATCAATTTACAATGAATTGGATATAGATTAAATATCATGAGATGTACAAGACTATAATAGGGACTAAACCTAGTTCAGTAAGGTACGTTATCTATTATTATGGTATTGGGTGTAGTCTATGACCACTATGATTCATTGAGGAGTGAACCCATTCAAATAAGATATCTATTGAAAAGAGTCGTGAGTAATATGTAAATAATTATCTATTCTTATTTTCATACCAAAATTCCATGTCCCATGATAATGTAATGAACTCATGGATTATGTTCTTTCATTACATTGTGATTCTTGTATTATAATGTTCCATAATTTATTCCATATCTCAAGATTATGATCTTTGATATATATGGTATGGTTTGAAAATGTAAATCCTATGTTCTCGTACACTTATACTTAGGTAATGTTAATTTTATCATAGGTATCTCACATTATTCCCATTACTGTGCATCTGAGCAAACATTTTCTTATGATTCCTATCCTTAGGTTATGAAGAAGGTTTTTAGGCATGTTATGTTTTTGAAGAGGAATAATGAGGAAAATAATTGTGGGGGATATTTCAGAGATTTCCAAAATTAAATTATTTTTTACCAAGTCTCAAATTAACCAAAACTACTGCAGTCCTTAGTGTGTCTAACTGTAATTTATTGAATATTCATCTTAAAGGATAAGATATCTACGTATAAAAAGATTGGGTTCCTATAGTTATTATAATAGGTTAGGTTTAGCTAAATATTGGAAATGATGATGAGATAAAATTAGTAATATTTCTATGTTAATATCTATGGAAATGTCTTTGGATTAGTCAAAGCATAAAAAAATGTCTAAGAATTTCAATAAAGGTTAGAGTGAGTGGTTCCAAAAAATTAAATCCTTCTCTGTATACTAAATGTGAATGTATATTTGGATCCCAAGTACCTAGGGGTACAAAATCTGAGAAGGGAAAATTGAGTTGGACTTCATTATCATATGGTGCATGATAATGGGACTTGTATGACACCTAGTTTTACAATCCCAATGGATATGTTTGGGAAATTCAAACTCTGTATGAACCATCCTAAAGGATTCAAAAATATTATGACTATGAATGTCCATGGAGAAACCAAAGTTTTCCTATACTAAAAATAAAGTGTCAAGGATTAGGTATCCTATAAATTATTTTTCATTCTTATGTGGTTTCCGAATACAATTATTATATCTTACAAATTTATTTTTGGTTTTATTTAATGGTTAGAAGCCTAAAAATTAGTTTTAATTTTCCGTATGTTATAAAATTCAATACTTTTCCAATATAGTTTCTAAAAATTATTGGAGATAATATGTAAAATCATGATTCTATTCTCCGAAAAAATTCTCAAGCATTTAATCTTAATGGAATACTGTGTGAAAAAAATTGAAATAACATTATCTCCAGTCCTTCATGTGGAAGATTCAATAATCTATTAGTGTATCCACTAACCCAATAGTTTCTAAGCAATAGATCAGTACCACTGAAAAAATTCCATTCTCTATTATTTAGAACATGGAAAAGTCATTTTGACAGTCCATCATTTTGAAGGAAAATTGGATTAATGGTGGAACCTCATCAACAATACAAGTGAACATGATAAAATTGAATCCATGGATTAGTAAGAGTTCAATAACACATTATTCAATATCTAAAATCCTCATATTTTTTTTAAAGATGGAGAAGGAGTTCCGTGTGGTAAATCAAAAGGATGAGAAATATTTTGGTACCTATAAGGAAAATTTTATAGGACTTATGAGGAACGATTATAGTGTTATCATCTAACCTAAATTTAAGGTTTATTAATTCCTTATATGGTAAAAACCAAGTCTCTAATGTGTTTCAACCTGATAAGAATTAAGTATGCATAAAGATATATTTTTTGTGTTATCAAGGTTTAAATGGGGGGTTGATATTCTTTTATGAATATCATAGTTTTGAAATTAATAGAAAATTGAAAGTCAAATGAATGTCAAAAAACCTAGGAGATAAGAAGATGATTTTTCAATTATAGTAAACGTGAGGGTATAAAATTGGAGGAATTTTTCATAAGGGGACAACAAAATTATTTAAGGGTACATGGGAAGGTAATGAAGAAATCCAATTCTAATGTAAATGGAATCAGTTAGATAATGATTTAAATTGAGATAAAGTTCCACAAAATTAACCTCTCACTCTATAGTTATTCAAATTAAAGGAGTATGTACATTATGCTAACTAGTTGCCAAATATGATGTTCAATGATGATGATAATTGTCAAAAACCTATTAAGACAAGATTAAAAGGTAAATCTCATGTGATCATAATTTTCAATGTGGTGTGTGACAATGTTGTGGTGAATGATACACATACCATCCACTCTAGAGACATGAATATATTATTTAACTCCGGATATAATGAATATTTCATTTATGAACAATTTAGTAAGAAAAAATAGATGACAACCAAATGATTTGATATATAAGTATTAGTGAAAACCCATAATGGTATAATGGGAACATTTAAATGCTATGATTATTCTCATGTTGAATTTTGTGAGAATGTGATTCTCAAAAATCATGTCATTCTTCTTCTGGTTTAATTGGATGTTATATTAGGAATATATTGAATTTCTCTACAAAAATTCTGTATTAATTTTTAAGGAGAGATAGTAACATTTGATATTCCAAACCAACCTATGCTCATTTGTTATTGTGATGATAAATATAAATCTTTTATGGAAATCACAACCATTGTATTGAGTTTGATTCCTTTTCAAGACGTGTTTTTATCTTAGTAGGTTTGGGAGAAATAGAATATAGTTGATTCACCTGTTTTTTTTGGTATTTTTTTTCATTCCCAAATACTGTCTTATAATTCCACAAAAATATTATGTTTAGTTCTCAATAGAACTCATAATTATTACTACACATATTTCAAAGACTCCTTCTATAATGGATCTAATTGAGTTTCATGAATTGAAAACTAAAATCTATGAGAACCATGAAAATTGATTCAATCATCTTATTTTGTCACCGTGGAGTTAAACCATTCTATTTATAAATAAATATGGATAGATTTCACTATGCACTGATTATCGAGAGTTTAACAATATCCTGATCATGATAATGTATCATCTACTGGTATTGTTGACCTATTATATCAACTATATTGAGATCAATAATTTTCCACGATTAACCTTAATTATGGATATCAAAAATTGGGGTTTAAAAAGAAAGATATACCCCAGATTGTATTCTGTACACTAGATTGAAACTATAAATAAATATTGATTCCATTCGTTCTTATTAATGCCCCCAATATCATTACAGTTTTAATGAATAGAGTCTACTAGGATTACCTTGAACATCTTTTGTAGTATATGTATATATATATATATGATATTTTATCCATTCATAGAAAAAGGAATAACATGGGGATCACTTATGAATAGTTAAAATACCTTAAGAAAAGAGAAAATAAATGACAAATATACAAAGTGTAAAATTTTAAAGTAAATAGTTTCATTTTAGGGAATATAATATCATGATAGGTTATATCTATGGATGAATCCAAGATATAGGCTATTGATTTTTGGACCAGAAAAACCATGTTGATTGAGATCCATCATTTTCTTGGTTTAGCTAGATATTATTTATGGCTTGTGGAGAATTTATCAGGACTATATAATCCAATCACAATATTAACTTGAAAGGGAACCATGATCCTATGTACATATCATAGTGAGGAATATTTCAAGGAATAGAATAGAATATTAGTTGGGGAACCTACTCTTATATTACCCAATATTATAGAAGGCTTTACAATAAATAGTGGTGTATCCAAGAATAGAGTTGTATGATTTATCATCAAAATTGACATGGTAATATCATATGAATAACAAAAATTGAAGATACAAGGGAAAAATTAAATTAATCATGATTTTGAGTTAGTTGTATTAATACTATAACTAATGATATAGAGGTATTTTCTTTGTAGAGACAAGTATGATATATATACCAATAAAAAAAGTATATAATCAAACCTAAGTCTTTGAATATACTCTATATAATATGGTTAGAGAAGATTAAATATTATGACTGCTCAATACATTAAAACCTGAGGATATTGAACAAGGTGGTTGATGTCTTTAGAAGAAAAAAATCATTCTAGAATATCCATTACATGAATAAAAAATTATAAAATATTTCTGTATTAAAAAAGGAATGATTTGTAAATCTTTATTAAAGGGGATAATTATTACCTTTAACAATTGAATGTTCAACCAGAAAGCCTATAAAAGATTAATGATGTGAAGATAGAATATTTAGAGATACAAATTAATTTTTTTTATTGTTCCTCATTATAACCAGGATCTTGATGGAATGATAAGTTTCAGGAGCTGTATATGGGTCCCATGTATACTAGATTTAAAGAAGGATTTTTAGGGAAGGATTATAGATCTTAATTCTGTATTCTTCTTGGAATTTTGATTATTTATAATGAATTTAATGACTATTTTATCTAGGAACGTATGAAGGGAGATATCAAAGAGTTTTCATCTCACATCTTGGTAATTTATGAAGTTAATTCTAAGAGAAAATATTCTAAGGGGATGTTATATAAATTACACATACTAGAAAGAAAATAGGAAAAATAATATATAACATTTTCCTAAAACTCCCCAAAACCTTTTATGGGTGTAATTTTATATATGTTGTAGTATATCTACATACAAAGTCATCATAGTTCATCTCTATCAGATAAGACATCTCTATTTATGAGCATTCCATAATATACATTAAAGAGGTGTTAAGGATTTATGGAGAACCATATTCCACTGTGTCAAATAAAGATCTAAGGATTACTTAGTTATAATATAGAGGTCCTTAATAGGGTCTTCATATGATGTTATGTTTCATAACTATATATCACCCACACATTTATGGCCAATTTGATAGAATAATTCAAACCCTAAAGGATATTATGAGATCTTGTTATATGGATTTGAAAAGATTTTGGGATCAACATGTAGATACCAAGTTTTTCCTCGTGATATTAATAAATATTTCTAAATATATTCTTAGAGCAAGGTAGTGACAAGGAACAAGATTATGAATCTCGATTTTCTTGGAATTGATTTTATAATATATTAAATATTTTTATATTTTTTCATGGGTATATTTAATTAAAATGGGATAAATCTTAAATTTTTTATCAGATAAAAAATCTAAGACACTGGTTCGATTTGAAATATAGTTTTTTCTCTAGGAATGATATACAGTCAGTCATCGTGGGACATTGAGACCCTTAGCTCATTTTCGGTGCATTAAGTGGATTCATTTAATTAAATAAATTAAATTAATTTTACATAAAATGATGTCTAAATATTTATTATTGATGGATATTTTCCATATTTGGCCTCATAATTTCCAAAATCCACCAGAGAGAGCTCATCCCCCTTCCCCTTAGTGAATCAAGATGAATGAATATGGAACATCATATCTGATCGGATGAGGAAGAAACAAATGCCTTAACTTATTTAAATCATTGTGTGGGTGTCTTCTTCACCAATGACTGATCCAAAATACAGGCATGACTTGACTTTTGGTGTTTTTATTCCTTTGGATTAAAATATTGAGTATATCATTATTCCTTCTTCAATCATCATCGTGTTATGGACTTTTCAGGACCCCAATTACTGGTTTTTTTATTTTTTATTCAATGTTCTAACCCCAGTCCCCCGTACATGATCACCATCCTAGAATACATGGCTAATGATGTTAAAAACTGTGGTTTATAGTTCTTTTTACCCTTAATTATTTGTGTTCCTCACTAGTTGGATCCCCCACTATCTCGACTTGACATATATAGGTAACATTGAGCTCGATTGGCCCCTCGAATTCAGGGAGGATGAATGAGGTGACAATGGTTTCCATAGTGAATCCTAGATCTAAAATAGGTGTGGTATAGGGATGCTCGATCTGTTGATATGAGGTATGAGATATATGATATGAGATATAAGATATAAGATATAAGATATAATATATAAGATACAAGATATGAGATATGAGATATAAGATATAAGATATAAGATATTTGATATGAGATATGAGATATAAGATATAATACATAGGACATAAGATATAAGATACAAGATATGAGATATATAATTTGAGATATACATATTGAATAAATAATCTTTTATCAGCTATATCTTTTAATTGATGTGTCCATTGGGTGAACCGTCATAAACAATGTCATCCTAGAATTGAAAAGTTCATTTTAAGACCAATTTTGGATACCTATTTTAGAATTGTACCTAGAGACAATGAAACACCCAATAATAAAAAAATTATTATTATTCTAGAATCTCATACCTATAATATCTACCACATACAGTGTCAGAATGAAGAAATGCCTACAATCATGTGACACAAAACTTTAGGCACACATATCAAGACCAATATCAGTTATTTAATTTGGACTCATGGTTTGAGTCCACAAAATTCTATTTGAGTATGATGCAGTGAAATGTGAATTTTTTAGGAGGTGTCCTATAGTGTAATGTTAATAGCCTCTCTCAAGTTTTTTTCATATAGAATGCAATGGTGCTCTCTATAGTGTATTTTCGTATATGATGTGATATGTTACGATCATAAAACACATAAGTGACATCTAATTATGGATGCGATCATACAGGAACACAAATGATTTCTTGGTATAATCATGACACAAGGTTAACAAATGGTGTTCTTCATTGATCTTTCCAAGTTACCCTCCATTATGGATAGGTAGTGGAGTTCCTTAACATTCTGGTCTAACCCTCCAGTGGGGATGGGATGTGAAATTCATTGATGATATTTTCATGTTATCGTTTAGTCGGGATATGTGGGTGAGTTCCTCAATGTTCTAGGATTTCCCTCCACCAAGGCCAAACAATGGAGTTCCCCGATGACCATACCCTACTTACCTCTCAGTAGGACTACACATTATTGTTTCTTGAGGACCTTCCCAAGTGGAACCCTCTAGTAGGATTGTGCGGTGGAGTTCCTCATTAACTATCTAAGTAGGACCTTCCAATCATATCGAGACATGGGATTCTTACGAAATATTTGTGGCCACTCAACTATTTAAAAATGTGACGAGATATGGTTTTCTATGGATGGTAGTTCACAAGGAAGATGGATTCTTTCCCCTTTGAGACACATGGGATTTTGATCACCAATGATGGGATTTTGGAACTGTTGGATACATTTCGTCTTAAGTTGAGGTGTGAGATGGAGATCCCTTTACTCTCTCCCTATGGATCCTTTGACTGATCATATATAAAGAGTCTTTCATAAGGTTTCACACATTGGTTTTGGCAACTCTCTTTCCAAATGATTATAAGACACGTAAGGAATTCCACAGGTTTTATAGGTCTATATTATCATTCATGAATGAGTATAATCTCCTCCTATAGGTGGAAAAGGATCAATGGTTCGTTCATCTACTCACTTTGTTTACCCCCATGTGCTTGGATGCCCATACATTCACTCTCTTGTTGGGTTGAGCTATACTCTTTCATTATACCATGTCTATATACTACTTTTCCCTTCATTTATATTTATTACTACTCCAACTTTATCACTTTTTTGGTGTTCTACTAGGTATGTATATACTCACCCAATCGTGGGATTTCTCCTCACGTGTCATGTCTTTTATATATGACAGATATATCGACCGTGACATCAGAGGAGATTAGAGATAGTGGTTTCTTAGACCATGGTCGGTGGTCGTAGGTTGAGATATCAGAGTTGGGATCATTCGATTATTTACTATTTTATTTTTTTTATGATGTAACATATTTCTTGTTAGCCATGTAATTTTCCTGAATACATTTAGTTTACAGTACCGTACTATTATATTGTCTGGAGGTTTATACATTCCTTGTTTATTTTATATAATTTTTTCTTCTTTTCCACTTTTTATATAAACTTTTTCATTAGATAGGAAATGTGTGTGTATATATGTATTTAGAAAAATGCCTCCCCAAGTTTAGTTGTACCTTCAGTAATTGTCATAACCCCCCTGACATATGGATGCAAGCTTGTGGTGGTTACTACTTGAGACTTGGCTTCGGTCGGTTTGTGACGAAACACCATCACCATGATGTGTTTTTATAAAATAATTTTCACCAAATCATTCATTTTAATCGTTATGGATGATTTTATGGAAGGACATGTAGAGATCTGACATGATAGAATGATGATTCATAATGAAATCTTCTATGAGCTGATATAGCTAATGAAATGGCAGGTAATGTTAGAGATATTCAGCAAAACATCAAGGTTGATCATGGCCTATATGAAGGTTAGGCTGAAATTTATGGTGTGATATAGATATTAATGTTTGGGATGATGTTTTTCTAAAAATATTCTTTCAAAAATGGTGATGATATTTTGACTGAAGGAAAAACGATGTCCTATGTATATCGATCTGTTTGAAAATTTTGATCATATTCGGATTGTATCTTATCAGTTGGTTCATTCACCAAACCTATCCCATTTTCAGCATGTGTTCCATGTATCTCTCCTAATGAATTATATAACCAATACATCACATGGAATGAATTCATATGTCATACAACCAGAGTAGGATTTTTTTATGGGGAATAACTAGTGAATATTCAATATCATAGAGAAACAATTATATGAAACAAGACCACTCCACTAGTTATTGATAGGTTGGGAATTTTTTTTTGAAGAAGCTATATAATAATATGAGGGAATGGGGATAAAAAATATCATAATTTGTTTGTATCATAGTGAAAAAATAGAGGGAGGAATTTTTATAAAAGGACGTAGAATATAACACACTGAATTTTTAAGAACTTTTTGTTTTGATAAAATTATTATTTTTTGATAGAATGAATTACAAAAAACAATATGTCTTAACAAACCATGATGTATGTATCATCCTAAGATGGATTCCAATAAATATTTTCCTAGTCTAGTGAGTCACAAAACCTCAAGTGTGCCACCCCACATGCCAAGGGTTCCAGACTAGTAGCGAGGGACAAGGTTTGTCTATTGGGAGATTGTGCCCTCATGTTAGATTGTAACACATTGGTATAATATCAATAGTCAATACCAGAAGTAGTAAATGAACAATATATAAGATATAATCTAGGACAATAATCAATAAAACATTCCTAAAGTAATCTCATGTAAATAGGATGTGTCATGCCATGTATTTATAGTGCAGTAAAACATGTATATAAACATCTAGTAAAATAAATTTATGAAAATACAAAAAGAACAAAAAGTATTATGAAAAAAATATTCACGATCCTAGATCAATAATTTTCTATCCCACTATTATGAAATGAAAAATTATTCAACATAATGTGGTATTTTCCCAATTCATACTTGCACATATAAATCTTATCTTGGTACTGAATGATGGAAGGAAAAAGGTGTTAGATAACACTAAGTATGTCACCAAAAATAGTGTCTATAATAAGTGTAGCCTATTTATAGATTGATAAAGAAGCATGAAATACATAAATTAGATATGACAGTGAATAAAATAATGTTCCCATTGAATGGTATAAACGTATGTGATGTTTTCCAAACAAAGGAGGCTCCCTATAAACAATATTCAAACTCCCATAAGCAATGGACGCTATAAAGAAGAGGTAAAAAAGTAACACTGTCTAGTATAACTGCAATAAAATGATACACATACCAGGGTATTTGTAATAATCACATAATATCTATTATTTCCATTTCATATACTTCAGTGTATAATACCAGCATGACCTCACCGCATAATCCATAGCATACCACATCCACAATGGTCGTTATATGTATTAAAATGTTTCCGACTATGAATGGTTGGATCCAAGGTATATAACAGAAAGACATCCATGTTGAGCCCTAGGAGAATCTCAATGGAAAATTGGTAGAGACATGGTTGGAGTCCAAGGATCATATCAACATGCCATGTGTAATGAAAGTCCAATAAAGAAAAATCTAAAGGGTATCAAGTCCTGAGGCATCCTAGAGAATCAGGATCCAAGGACTAAATATGTATAAGAAATTCAATACCATAATCAAAACATATGTAGTATAAATTGACACGGTGTTATATAGAATAAGGATCCAAGGATCATTTGAGGCATCCACTACCATACTAATTCACCATCTATGTTCAATAATATATTTTTAATCCTTGAAATTACATGTGTTCATACAATTCATTTTAGAAATTATAATTAAAAATATTTAATCGTTGAATAATCATGTATCACAAGGAAAATGAGCACAAACTTATCCTAATGATTAATTTAAATTTAATCATTTTAACAATGCTGCCAAAATAAGTGGTGAGATATCACTCATCCAATGGGGTGGTATAAAAAAATTAAAGGAACACCACATTTGTGGAATTGGTTAGGGAAAACAAATTTGAAAAATATCAATTGTACTACTGTGAAACCTAAAAATGATCCTATTCATAAAATCAAATATTTTATTTTATTTTATTGGAATCTCTAGAATGTCTGACATACATCATAATTAAAAATAACTCTATAAAATTCCAAACAAGTTGTAAAAGGTATTGAACAACTACCATAGGTTTGTAGTAGGTAACTCATATTTTATCGATCTATGAAAAATTCCAGATCAAGAGAAAAACATAAAATAGATTAAAATCCTAGAAATAGGGCATCTGAACATACACTAAAATAACTCAATTGATATAGAGCCAAATGAAAAATGGAATAAGTAGAACAATGAACTTACCATCAACGATCCAATGAGATGAACAATTTTTGAATTAGAGTCTTTATGGAGAAAAATTGGCATAGCCTAATGTTTAAGTTAAAAGGGGATCCCAATGTCAAAATTTATCCACTAGAATCAAATTAAGAAAACATAATTGACTTCTAATAACCTATAAGGGTGAAATGGAAATTTCTTATCTAATTCATAGGTTGCACTATTTGGAAACATAGTTTTCCAAACCATGCACCAATTTTGAAACCCACATGACTAAAAAGATACCTCTCATGGTTCATTCAAACAGTTTGTAAAACCTTATAAAAAACATTTTGAAAACCACTATTGAAAACTACAGAGCCCCTACATGGATGTGAACCCCTGATTGAACGGTTTCTTCAAACAGTGCAGCCTCTTAGATCACTCTATCCAGCTCTCACATGGTTTCTCAAATAGTAAATATTGGGTATCACGGTATATATTAAACATGAAACCCAATTTAAGTTTACAAAAACCAAGTCTTCAATATCTTAAAAAGTTCCACCCCAAACTACTATGATATCATTAGGCACACAAATTAGGTCAAAACTATAGATACAAAAAGATTCATACTATAACAATGCTTCTCTTTATTAAATATCAATACTTGATTTATTACATAAGACTAATATTAATAAAATCTGGATGATCGAGATGTCTAGACTCATTGGGAATTATAAAAATTACACAAAAATATAAAATAGTTAATACAACGTATTTATTGAAAACAACTTTAACATTCTCAAAATATTCTGTCGTACTTTAAAATGCCTGAAATGACCTGGGAAAAATCATAAGAATGGGGTGATCTATAAAGCCCAATAAGATAATAAACATGGAATAAAAGGAAGATGATAATACATGTTAAAAAATAGGCTTATAAATGAAGCATAACAAGATTAAGAATCATATACAAGAACTCAAATATGTGATATAACTTTATAATCATAACATGGAAAATTTGGAAACAATTTCAGTTTATGAATCATGAACATAGGTCAAGGATAAGCAACAAAGACTTCATGAGGGAAAAATCACCTTAATGGAATTAGGTACACACCTATACCAACTTGAAATATTATTATACTAAACAATACCTAATGAATTTGAGTACTATCTGGGAACAACCACCATAATAATCTCATTCACATGCCTAAGTTTAACACATAGATCATAGAACATGGATTCAGTTGACATTAGAATCTATTCAATTATCACAAAATGTAGAATATATACATGAAATTCCCAAAAAAACAATTATTTGTTCAAAAAGGTGAATAATATTCATATAAAAATGGTTATGATGTTCACTACACAATTGGTTTTTCATGGAAAATTGTAGTGAAATCTTGGAAGCATAACGACGTTACTTAAAGATTCAAAAAAATGTTTTATTAGAGAGAGGGGACACTAATTATTTATAAATAAAATGGGTATTAATGGGGACATTTCAAATCATATCCAAAAATTGTAAATTTCAAAATAGAACGAATAAGGTAATGAAGAAATAAAAATAAAGAAAAGAATACTTACAAAATTTTGGCATGGTAATAGGTGTACATAAAGGATCATAAGAAGATTAATGAGAGTGAAAGTAATCTATCATAATTTATAATTCAAATTTATAATAAGTGGAATATATAATATCACATCAAATCATATGTAAATGAAAAGTAAAATACATAACATAAAAGGAATGCTTGATAATAGAGGAGATTGGAAGATCCCTTACTTGAATGTGTGTCCCCAAAATATTTTTGAAGGGCTTTTTAAAAGATTGGGGACACCTTGGTAGGAATTTTGGAGAGGGGGAAGATTATTGATGAGATTAAATGATTTTGAGTAATGATAAATGAGATATTGGGACGGTTTATATAGGAAATGATAGGTATTTCAATATTATTTTGATTTTTGACACTACATAATAAAATATTCCAACCCCAAAACCAATACATTGGTATTTTAACATGGTTTCTTCAAAATTGGTGTGGTATAAATTAATTTATATTTTAAATTGGTAAAAATAATAAAATAATTCCATTTCATCTATAGAGGTGAGTCATACCTCAAACGAAATTATTTTAAAACAGTAAAATATATTACATGTTTTGGAAGATTCAAATTTGATTTATAAATAAAATAAAATAAATTAAAATCAAAATATTTTAAATGTAAAACATTTATTTGGACATCGATACCCATTATAGTATTTATTACATCACTTTTCGGTAGTGATGATTTCATAATACACAAAGTATATTTATATAATATTTAATTTTTACACAAAATTTTTACTATCTAAAAAATAATGAAAAATTCATTGTTTGATTATTCTGAAAATAGGATTCCAAAAAATAATATTCACATTATCTAAATAATTTTTTAAATATTTAAATTTTCAAATTTAAAATAATAATCAGCATTTATTTTAAATAATGGGTTTTTTTACAATTGTAGTTTTTTAGTCCATATAAAAATTTCACTGGACTTCATAAATATTGTATAATCATTAATATTTAATAAAATTTATTTTTTAAAATTATTTTTCTATAATATTATTCAATTAAAAATTCATTAATTATTACATATAAATTCATTAATATAAATTAAAAATTATCCAAAAATACTATTTTTAATTTATTGTATCAAAATAGAATTTTTATCAAACTGATTACTTAATAATTTATTAATTAAAAGAAAAAATAAATAAATATAATCATAATTTAAATGAAAATAAAATATAAATATTTATATTACTATGCTTAAATTTCTTCTATTATTTTTCAAATTATTTTTACCTTTAGTCAACATATTTTTTTATTGTGGTAATAAATATTTGAAAGAATTACTATTTGTATTGATAAAAAACTATTTATAAATTATTACATAATAATAATTTTGATGATTATAAATATGGAATATGTTTTATCACGAAATATTTTCAAAGGTGGAAAAAATCAATATAATTAAAATCCCTCAATCATGATGAATTCGGTTTTCAAAAAATATATTTTTAAGGAAAAAATAAGTTTACATTAACTATAACTAGAAATATTTATTATATGAATTTCAATTCTTATATATGGATATATAATATAAAACTTTTTTAGATAATTTCTCATTAGGGGTTATTTTAATTAATTATAATGGAAAATAACTATGCATTTTATAACGTTTCTAAGAACAAAAGTGTTTATAATCCAAAAAAACTATCATATACAAAATTATAGTATAAAGATGATTTTAATGTATATAATTTCATTAAATCAAAATAAAGAATAATTATTATTAGTTTTAATCAAATTAAATTAACAATTATACTTTTTTTGTTAATTGAATTATCATAGAATTAAAATTTTGTATAAAAATTGTATTTTCCACTATTCCCTAAAAAAACTATATTTTCCAAAAATTTCAAAAATTCACTATATGATAATATATATATGATGATATAAAAAATTGGGATCATTTTATAAAACTGTTTTACTAAATTTTATATAAATTAGTGATAATAATCATTTTATGAAAAAATAAAAAACTTTTTTGAATAAATATTATTTTAAAGAATAAATAGACATTACCAAAATTTGTTGATTTTTTACTAAATATTTATCAATATATTCAGGATATATATATATATATCATAAATTATTTAATCCAACTTATATCCAAAAATAAATGGAATTGTAAAATGGACACATTTAAATATTCAGTATTTGTATTGCAAACTATATTGAATAGTGCTTTCTCTTTTAAAAACTCTGGTTACAACATTAAGACCCCATTAATAAATTATGTTATCAAAATGTTAACATGAACTTTACAAGAAATTTTTTAACACAGGAAAATATATTTATTCAAAACCCACATCAGAACAGGGTTAATAAAACATCTGCTAGAAAAGTGAGAAAGTTACATATGAAGGTCATCAAATAACTAGGTTTCCAAGTAAGAGAAATTTATTAGGAAGTTAAAAAATGGACATGGATGATAAATGATACATTTAATAACTATTTGGGTGTGATTGAGAACATGGAAGGTTCAATTTCAATGACCACAATACCATATACCAGTTATAGATTAAATGGCCATCAATTTATCAGGAATAACCACAATATAAAAACAGTTTTATTCGTGTTTTTTCCCTAGAGGTAAGAAATTCATTTATCAAAAAGAATTTTAATATATTTAAATAAAATTCATTGAAATGTGTTATTTATTTCCACTAAAATCACATCATTTTATCTAAATTATGAGTACTCAAGGTGAATTGTTTTGTGCCTGAAGTGCTGTAAACTTATAGAAGGTTGCATAATTCACCAAAGAATTTAAATATATTCTTCCAGTATATTAATAAATCCAAAATGGTTATTGAAAAGTATTATAAAAACTTAATAGATAAATCATTGAAATTGAAAAAATATTCCTAAATAATTAATATCGATGATTTCTTAAATAAATACACATATATAACTCTAATACCCTCAAAATTAAAGAGTGTTTTAAACCCAATGTTTTTATATTACCATTAATCTTAGTCCCCCAAAACCATAAGATAATTCATCATGTATTATCCTAAAATAAAAAATATAATGAATTATGATTATTCACCTAAAAAAATTGATCCAATAATATGTTTCAAAAAAATAATACTAAACATCCATCGTATAAATCTTTAAAAGTTTTATGAATGATTTTAATCATAATATTATCCTTAAACATATCATCCAAAGAATCATTAGGTTTATCCAAAAATCAATAAACTATTAAGGTTTATCAATCCACCAATCAAATGTTTTAAAAATATCACTTTATCAGTATATCAATTTTTTAGGTTATCGATACTATGAAATGTAAATTTCAATTCCTTAAAGAATAAACAAAACTATCAAACAATCCTTAGAAGTTTCTTGATTCTGATATCAATAATTACATTTATATATGACGTATACAACAAAACTCTCAAATACCCATACATAAACACTTTAATCTTTATACGATATCAATTTATATAGTATAGTTCCTTCCTTAGTCACAAAAAAGTTAAGATATATACACTTTCCTATAGTGAAATAATTTTCATAATAAATAAGATTCATCATCCTCCATATAAGTTTATATAATTTAATAGTTATTCCTGGTATGGGAGGTGAATTCATTATACTATGGATTTATATTGGATTTATCAAATGGAAAACAATATATATCAAGGATAACATCAAATTTAACTAATGTTATCCTGATAATAGTTTCAAGAATAACATTACCCTATACATCAAAATGTTATACATATTCATAGTGGTTTTTTTTCAAATAATTTCAGGTGGTGAATTTATGTTCTTATAAAATATACACTAATACTCATAGGAAATTAATTTAAATTCAATTTCAAACACTATATGTATTTTAGCCAACATAACCCATTACAGAAAATTAAATTCCTTTTTCCATTTATCATGGTGATTCTTTATTCTCATTAGGATTATCAAACCTTGGAATTGGGCATTGTGTTTCATAATACCCTACTTCAACACATGTTTGAAATATAACTATATAAGGTAACATAAATGGAATAATATTTCCATCAATTAAATTATCCATATTTTTTATCAATTAGATACTTTTTTCCCTATCTTCCCACACATAAATCATCTCCCAGTTTTATTGTGTAATTTCCTTTGGTTTATATTTCAACACTTGTTCCAAAAAGGAAATTAGGTCAATTATCAACATTAGCAGATTATCTTTCTTAAGATAAAAAATTAATTTTCTTTGATTTCATTCAAAATTCAATGAACTAATAGTTATTAATTGTTATTTTTGATTGTTAGATTGTAAAATCACAAGATATACTACATGACCCACTCATATAGTGATACATCGCATTAGGGAAGTCCCCATATTTCCCTTCACATTGGTAGTATAATCATTTCCTATTATTTCCTATCACTGGATAAAATAAATGGAGAATTAGGGATTAGTAATTTTAAACTATTAAACACATAAACAGTAAACAAATATCATTAAAGGGATAGCTTATAAATGAAATTTATTCCTTAGATTATGAATTTATAATATTCAATCTATTTTATCCATGATATATTTCCTAAAATAGATATATATGAGAATTTTGGTTCCCATAATAATAATTTGTAATTACCTTATGAATTTACCAAAGAATATCCCATGGGAGAGTCAGAGTAGGTGCATAGTAAGGCTTATTTCTGTGTTCTAGGTTACCCCAAGTCTGGCCCAGAACCCAATGTTGGAATTATTACCCCTAGGTACAACTATTCCATAACCACGTCCACTTATAGTATTAGGATAGAGATGTATTTTTCTGAAATAACACATAATATATAATTACCATAATTTAGGTATGTATTCATATACCTAGTCTTATCCCAATATATTTCTCTATTGTTCTCTAATCCATATCAAATAAATAACTAAAATATTTCTCTCGTACTAACTATAAAAAACTAGTTATTTATTACACATTAATACATGTTTTTTTACAAAAATATAAAATTTATTGAACATGGATGATTTACAAGTATAGATTTATTTGGTAATTAGTTACATATCATTAAAAAATAAAATAGTGAATAAAATATTTTTAATGAAGTATTATCTAACATACTGATAATATTCCACCATACTTAAAACTGTATGGTTTAACCTGGGAAAAACACAATAAAGGGTTTAACTATAAATAAATTAAGGGATTAAACATTGATTAATAATAATAGGATAATAAATTTTAATAAATATTCATATCAAATTGGCATAAATAGTGTAGGAATCAAAATCCTGAATAAGGAGACATGATATAACATGATAATCATAACATGGGAAATGTGGTAACAATACAAAATACTGAATTATGAATATAGATTAAGGATTAACCACCATAAATTCATGGTAAAAAATTTAACATAAAGGAGTTAGGTATATCCATGTTCCAACGTGACATATCATGAAACAAAATACAACCCAATACATTTGATTGCTATTTAGGCACACCCATTGTAATCATTTCACTCTCATGTATAATTGTATGAGAGAGATCATTCAACATGGATTCATTAAAAATCATAATTTATTAAATGATAATGTAATGTGGAATAAATACATGTAATTACCAAGTCAATATGTATATGTTCATAATGGTGAATACCCTTGATAGAGAAATTATTATGGTATTCACTACACAATTGTTTTGGCATGGAAAAGTGAGGTGAAATTTGGTCATCCTAATGATGGTAATTAAAGGTTCATAAAAATGATTTATGAGAGTTAAATGGGTGTTTAATTAGTTTAATATCAAATTTTATGTAATAGGGACATTGAAAATCATATCCCAATATTATAAATTTGAAATAGATGGCATAAGGTAATGAATAAACATGAATAGTGAAAATAATCATTACGAAATTTCAACATGGTAATAGAAGTACATAAAATATAATGGGAGGCTTAATGATAATTAAAGGAATATATAATTATTTATACATAATATTTAATTTAATTCAAATATTTACGATAACATCCCATTATATTCAAATGATAATTAAAAGACATAACATAAAAGGAGTTCATGATAAAACAAGAAAGTGGAAGATCCCTAACCTGAATGTTTGAATCCAATGGCTTTGGAGGGGATTATTGAATGCATGGGGGATACATGAGAGTACTATGTATAGTTTATGGATGATAATTTAAGTGCTTAAATGATTTATAGTGAAGATAAATTGGATCTTGGTTGTGTTTATATAGGAAATGAGGGGGATTTCCTTATTATTTTGGGTTTGGACTCTATATATATAATATTCAAAACCAAAAACCATAAAATGTTTTATTTAAATTTTTTACTCCAAATTGGAGTGGTTTAAATGAATTTATAACGTAATTATCCTAACATTATAAATTAATTTCCTTCCTTATGTGGAGGTGAGTCATACTCCTTAAGAAATGATTTCAAAACCATAAAATATATTACATGTTTTAGATAATTCAAAATGGATTTATAAATACCAATATGAAATTTTAATTACATTATCTTAAAGGAAAAACATATATTTGGTCATGGATAACCTTTTTAGTATTTATGAAATCACTTTTTGGTCATTATGATGTCATAATACAGAAGAATATTTGTGTTGTATTTAATTTTTTCATGAAAATTATACGATCTCAAGAAAATAAAAAAAATTAATTTTGGGATAATTATAATGTTATGATTCAATAAATAAAAATAATATTATTTAAATAATTTTAAAAATATTATAATTTTAACTTTTAAAATATAACTGATATTTATAGAAAATGACATGTTTTTTTGAGAAGATTTTTTTTCGAACTATTATTAAAACAACATTTTTGACCTCACAAATTTTATTTGATATTTATATTTGATAAAAAAATTAATCATGATGTTTTATTAAAAGAATATATAATTAAAAAATACATTAGTTCATGAAAATAAATTCCTTAATTAAGATCAAATAATGACAAAAAATACTAGTTGTGTTTTGTGGTTTCAAAATAAATTTTTTATCAAACTGAGTACTTAATAATTTATAAATTAAAATAGAAAAGGATGAAAAATAATCATAATTTTAATGAAAATTAAATATAATAATTAATTATATTTTGGTTACCCTATTTCTATTATTTGTCAAATTATTTTTTACTAATAATCAATATATTTTCCTTTCACCATGGTAATTAATTTTTACTAAGTTACTATTCATATTGATCAATAAGTACAAATTATTATCAAATATTATTTATCATGAATCAAAATTTGGAATTAATTTTATCAAAAATAATTTTCAGAGGTGGTATAATTAAATTAAAAAAAACCCTCAAGCATGATGGAAAAAGGTTTTTAAAAGATTTATTTGTATAGAATAAAGGATTTTATATTAACTCTAAAATATAAATAATTTTTTCATGATTTTAAATTAATAAATATTGATATATAATATAAAATTTTAATTTTAATAATTTCCCATTATGGTTCCTTTTAATTAGTTATACTAGAGACACACTGTGCATTTTAAGAGAGTTTTCAGAAAAAATCAGTTCTAACCCAAAAATAATATTCTGATGAAAAAATATATAATAAAGACTATTTAAATGTAACTAATATAATTAAATATAAATAATTAATATTAATACAACATTTAAAACAAATTAATAGAGTATTTATAATTTTATTTAACTGAATTACCAAATAAATACAAATTTTACATAAAAATATCATTTTTCACTATTCACTGAAAAATATATATTTTCCAAAAAAACAAATTTTAACTATATGATAATATTGATTTGATGATATAAAAAATGGGCGTAATTTTATCAAATGAATTTTAAAAATTTTATAGAAAATAGTGATAATAATTTATTATATAAATAAACAAGAATCATTTTTGAAGAAATCATATTTTGAACAACAAAAAGTCATTACCAAAATTAGTTGATTATTTATTAAGACTTTATCATTTTTTTTAGGATATGAATATATATATATATATATATATCATTATGTATTTTATGAAAATCATATCCTCAAAATTATTGGAAGGTTAAAATGGTCATATTCAAATAATCGTTGTTTGTATTGCATACGTTGTTGAACAAAGTTTTCTCTCTAAAAAACTTGAGGTGTTAATAGTACGTCATAGAAAAAACTGAGATCTTACAATATTCCCCCATAAATAAATTCTTCCACAAATTTCCCTTCAAATAGTGGTCAAGAATCAGATGATAATAACTCCATCCTTGAAGCATGTATATTATCCTCATGCGTCCTAATCTCGTCATGTAAACTATCATGCTTCTATGGAACCCGTACTAGACAGACATGCTATCCATGAAGAAACATAATTCTAATGTCTAAAATATGAATAAGATGATCCTTAAAAGAAAATATCATCCATTAAGTCATCCTCATCCAACTGGAGAGTGTGAGACATTTCTGAATGATAATGGTGTAGCTGAGATACTTAGAAGATGTCATTCATTGTTTGATACCACTAAGGTAATTTCAACCGATAGGCTATTGGTCTGACTCTCCCAAAAAATTGGTATTTCCCAACATATAAAAATGAAATATTACTCTTTCTCTTCATAAATTTGTGTCGCAACCTCAATGATATATGAAAAAAAGTAGATCTGGAACCTCAAACTCTATAAGTCCTCGACGATGATGAATACAACATTTATTTCGAGTCTATTAAATATCCATCAATTTTTAAATTAATTGAACAAACATTGAAGTATTATAAATGAGATATGTTCTATGTATAGCTACCCCACCTACCTCTATCAAGCATATGGGTGATATGCATGGTTTACCATATAATCCCTCATAAGGTCCCATCTATATTCTCATAATAACTATTATTATAATTGAAATATACTAGGTGTATATGCCTCCCCAAAGATCCCACAAAATCAAGGAATTGTGATCGTATCATGTTTGAAAGTACTAAAATAATGCTCTCTGACTACTCATCAGTTTTAGTGTGGTATTCTATGCCTAGAATCGCCTATGTACCCAATACCCTCTATAATCTATGCTTTAATCAAGAAGTAAAATTAGAATACCTATATGAATAAATGATCTATGGAACCTAGTGAAGTCACAATATCTCTCTGATATTAAAATTCTCAGTGTCATCTATTGAGAAGGTATCCCTGATCACCTATAAATGAGTGACCTTCATGAGCCTATCCACAATAACCCATACAATATCACTCCCTTGAGGTGAACTCGGAAACCCAATAAAAAAATCCATCATAACATCATCCCATTTCCACTCAGGAATAACTAACTACTATAAAATTATGGATCATTAGATGATCTTGATTCACCTACATTTATGTGGAACTCCACATAAAGAAACAGACTGCCCTACATTTCATCCCTAACCACCAGTATTGGTTATGTAAATCACAATACATATTGTTAACACTGGGATACACTTCCCAGACCTAGGATTAAAACTCTTGTATCATCTCCTTGAAATTTTCAATTGAAACCCAAAAATGACTATAGATACAAAGGATTTCATCCTCACTAACAGCCTAACCAAGAGGCCTTTCCCCACATGCAACACACTTCTGTAGAACAAGGCCATTAGAAAATGATAACTCTCTCATCCTCACTCAATCAAGGAGATTGGAAGTCACCACTGAGGATAAGATAGGTTTTTTTGTTAGACACACTTTAACTACAGGTGCATCTTATAGAATAAGGCCACAAGCTCTCACTCACAACTGTAATTTTAAATTTTTGGTATCCAAGTCCTCTTTCTGATTACTACAGTCAATATATTCCCCTTTCCAATAATATAAGAAATATTGAAGATGAATTACTATTGGTACTCCACCATCCTTCACTGCCTCAGATTCATATGACACTATGTAAACATTTAATTGATGTATTTTTTGTTATTATACATCCGAAAAATGTCTCCATGTAAATAAAGTCCCAAAATACTCAAAAAATGAACAAATGCAGCTATCTTGATAGTGTGAATTGGGTTATTCCTATCATGTTTCTTTTCCCAAAGAAAACTATATAACACAACTCCACCATCCTATATCATAACTACTCCTTGAACAGTAACTAATGCATCACACTACACATTTTAGCTTCTTTCTGGCTCTAGAATAATCAGGATCAGTGGTGAAGTCAGTCACCCAATCAACTCCTAGAAGGATTTCTCATAGGTATCTAGCCTTAAAAAATCACAACCTTCTTAATGAATCCCATCATAGATACTTCTATGTGTGATATTTCTATTTTGAAACTCCTGTAATATTTAGATATACCTAATAAAATCTTTATATAAAAAGTGTTCATCAAATTATCCAAGGAAACCATAGCTCTCACCTTATATGGGTCAACTAATAGTCCTATATCTAAGATAAAATGACCCAATTAGTGAGTCTTATCCATCCATAACTGTAACGTTGGGATATTTGTGTATAAGAGATGTTCTCTAAATGTATCCAAAATGATCGCATGATGTTTGGAACAGTCGTGTCGATTGTGATAATACAATAAATTTTTTTGAATTAAAACCACAAAAAATGTATTTAAATAAGTATTGAAAACATGTTTCGTAAACACCATATTAACTATCAATGAATTAATGAAAAAAATGATATGACCAAATACTCTTATAGATTATACATACTATAAAAATTTGTCAGAGGTATGTCTGCAGGTTGTACACATACTTAGTGATTACTTAGTCTCAAATTAATCTTCTAGAAACCCTAATCTCCTCAAAGATAGTCAAATAGATCATCTATTCATGGAAAGGGACACCAGTTCATAACCATCAACTAATTTACTTTTATGTAATCCATAGATATCATGAGGGTGTACTCTTTCCTATTTGAAAAAAGGACCACAGAACCCAACAGAGAAGAAGAAGGACATATAAACCCCTTTTTTTCCAATTACTCTAGTTGAATTTTGAGATCCTTCAATTATATAGTGGGCATCCTATAATGAGAAAGCAATTCTATTGTAGGGCTTAGTATTATCTCAATGTAGAACTCCACCTCTCTTTTAGGAGGTGAATAGAAAAGATGTCTAGTAAAATTTCCCTTAATTGATCAACCACTAGAGGGAAATATACTTGATGCAATATCTAATAATCGAAATATAAACTAGTAAATTGGGATTTCATTCCTCCCATCCCATGATTACATGGACTAGTTTGGCACACCAAGAGATCTCATTCACCCTTAAAAAAAATCATTCATCTATTGATGTGAATTTCATCCTTCCATGATATTATTCGTTATGGGATAGATACAAAACTGTCAAATACATCCCAAGTATAACATCAAACCCAATCATATCATGGAAAAAAATATACCATATGAAATTAAACCCACAGACCTCCAAGAGAAATCCTTTTACTATTGTACACTATCCATTTTGATCCCCAACAACGTATCCACAATCATAACACCATTGTAAAAATGATCAATGAGACCAAACCGTTCAACCATAGCTACATATATGATACTATATAAAGAACCTGTATCAAAAAGACATGATACTAGAATAAAGGTTACTATGGCCATACCTAAAACTGTAGACGGGCCAATGATCTTCTCCATAGGGTTAGTCGATACAAAATATATCTATTCTGAAATGCATCATTGTGAAACAACCTAACTACCCAGAGTAGTTCCACTCCGCTATCTGGGTACAGCTGGTGTTTGGATGCTTCATCCATGACCACCACCTCGTTTATAATAACTAGTACTTCTTATGCACACATCCTTACATGGACCTATGAAACCCACAAGAGAACAATGAGTTATATTCCATCTCATTCCACTAACTACGAGAGGGTAGGTCTTAAAAAAAATTGTATGTGTCCCATCCCACTGCATGATTTTCACTTGATTGGTCTCGATCACACTAATTTCAAATATTACCCTATATTTGACACTAATGAAAAAAGATATATGTACTAGTACTCATATCCAGAAAGATACTCCCCATGTTAGAAGACTCAAAATGGGGCTTCCTGCAACTAGAAGTTGATCGACTAGGTCGAGAGATTGAACTACCCTACACTGCAACCCCAAATTCTCTCAGGTTCAACTCAATAATAAGATACTAATTTACTATCACTATAATTTTTTTCAACCTAAACACATTGACCTATAATTTAACAAACATCCTTGAGAACATCCCTGAAGTATCTCACCCTCGATGTCTAATTATCAAGATAAATCATAACAAATAAACACATCTATGTAATGTGTGTTGAATAATCCATAATTTTCATGGTGACCTGCTCCAGATGTATAATATTAGAAGCAATTTAATAATTAAGGGTTTTTGGAAAATTTATTCATTGATATTATATTTGAAATCCCTCTACACCATATCTTAGATCAAATTATAATGGTTAAAAATATCCCACCAATTCTTGACCGATCCACACAGCTTATTTGAGTTGATCTTCTCAAACATCTCAAGAGGTATATCCAGATCCTCAAAAAAAATAGTCTTAGTCCATAGCTTCATATATTTTTGTCTATCTTCTCCCAAAAGAATGGGTGGATTATTTTATAGGAACACATTCATCATCTCTACCATTTATGAGAAAGGTTTTCATAAGCACTGAATGGTCTACATAAATCACATAAAATTGTTGTGGAACTTTACATCAGAACCCATATCTGGTAAAACAAAAAGTTTTGAAACTGGAACTATAGGAAAATATACTAGTATACCATGGACCATTACCTTTAGATATTGGTCATTTCCAACCTCTTTTCAAAGAACTAGAGTTATTCCTGGACACATGTCTCTATAATGAAAAACACCTTCTTAAAAAATGATCAATGATATCCAAACTATAGATACAAAGAACATAATATGATGAAACATTTCTATAAATAGGTCACACCCCTCTTCCTACTAATAAACCAGGTAATGGGTAAGAAAGATACATTCACAATAATAATAAAATACATTTACTTCTAACCACCATAAAGATGGGTCTAGGTTAATTTCTCTATTTTACCATTTTAAATTTCATTTAAAATTATAATTTCTATAACAATTATCTATAAATTGATGAACCAAGTGCTTCTCCACAACTGATCCACAAGTGCCCATAAACCTTATAAACTGAAGTGTAGAATCCACCAAATCTATACCATAACATATTCTTATCCATTCATCCAATGGTCCATGACCCGACATACCATTGCTGACTTCTTAGAGATTCTATTATAGCGTATATAGGAAACCCCAATTTAGGATTTTGATGGAACTCTGAGTACCAAGCATGTTTCTTATTTCACTTAATAAATTATCTATTAAACAATGTGTATATCATTCAAGGCACACATAATAAGGTCACACATTCAATCAATGAATCTTATATGGGATGGAATAATGCAAGGAACTTGAATACCATATGTTTAATAAAATGATGCACAAGTTACATACCCTCATCTCACCAGGATAAATTAAATGCATAATCATAAATAACATCAAAAAATAGTTTCATCACCTAATGGTGGAATCAAATAAAAAAAACTGAAATCTAAAAAACAATAATTTCTTTTCTCATAAATTAGGCATTTCTTGTATGTGGGATAACAACTCAAAAGAACCACTCATTAACAAATTCTAATACATTCATAAACTCTTATATATTGTCTCAAACTACTAAATAAGAAAAAAAATTAAAACCAATTTATAATTTCTTGAATCAGATCCGGTTAAATGATACCCCAAGCTAGTGGGTCACAAAGTCTTAATCATGCCTCCCATTATGCCATTGAATTCTTACTAGCAGTGAAGGGATAAGGTGTATCTTTGTGGGGGGGGGGGGATTATTCCCTCATGTAAGAGTGTAACAAAGTGGTATAATTTTAGTATTGAATAGTGTAATAATAAAATAAACCAGATGTATGATAGGATCCAATAGTAACAAATAGAAAATTCCCAAAGTAACCTCATATATAATTGATGTTCCTTGACATGTCTCCAAAATGTAGGAAAATAGATATACATACATCTATTACAATACATGTATCAAAATAAAAATAGTCTAAAATGTACTATCCCATATAGAATTATGAGTCCAACTTGACCCTACGATATCAATCTACAAAGTAATGAGAAATCAATCATCATATAGAGGTCACTTTCCCTAGTATCAAGCTACATCCATGATTTTTTACAGGTACCCAATGAAAACCCAAATAGGGTGTGAGATAACACTGATTATGTCACTAAAAACATTGTATATAATAATTTTTTTCTTTGTATAAAAAGATAAATCGGTTTGAACTACATAAATAGGTTTTTTTGTAAAGAATATAATAATCCCAAGGCATGTGACATGTGTAAGTAATACTATTCATCCAAACAAGGCTCCTGATATAAAACAGTCAAGATCCAATAAGAAAGGGTAGTTGTAAAGATGATATCAAAAAGTAACACTATCTAGTAGAAACATTATAATTTGATACCCATACTAAGGAAATACATAAGCATAATATAATATCCATCAAGACCGTGCCATATAATCTAATGTATAACACTGTCTTGTTGACACTGTATAATAAAGACTATACCACATGGCTGCTTACCCCTCAATGGATGAAATGACTTGCTTCGCTCATGGACCTCGATTACATTGCCACACATGTGTTCCATGAAGCGAACATGGTTGCTGATAGTCTTTCCAACAAAGGGGTCAATCAGGATGTTACCTGGCTTGATGAGTTGCCTGATAGTTCGCTTCCCTTTTATGATAAGGATTGTAATAAGATTCCATCTTTCAGACTTTTGTAACTCATTTCTTTGAGCAATAAATACTGCCTTGGTCTTTTACCGAGGCTCCACCTCTCAAAAAAAACTATACCATATCCACAATGGTCATGTTGTGTATTTAAAAGTTATATTCTAACCAGTACCATATAATAGGTTTAGAAGACCATGAAATTCATGTTGTGTCCTAGGATAATCTAGATGGAAAACTAATTATGACTTGGTTGGAGTCCAAGGAGCATATAAATATACTTTGTCCAATATGATTCCCCGAAATGTGAGAAGGGTTGAAAAGTCCTATGGAATCCTATAAAATCATCACTCAAGGAGTAAATAGGTCAAATGAATCCAAGAAAGCAATCAATAACAATGGAGTAGAAATGAAAAAGTTTTCCTATGGAATCTAGATCCAATGAGATCTTCCAAGGAATCCACTAACATAATCATTCATCATCTCAATTTAAACATCAATTCATAACCATTCGCATTCAATTAGTTCATCCAACTCAATTCCAAAAATCCAATTAAAACATTTAATAACTTAATCATCATGTATCACTTGGAAAATTAGGGACATACTTCTGTTTACAAATCAATATAGTTTAATAATGTCAATAATGCTCCCAAAATTATTGGTAAGCTAACAAATACCTATAAGGGCGGTATAAAATTATTAGATGCAAAGGAACACCCCATGGATGGAATAGGTTGGTGATAAAGACATCCATCATTATCAAAAATACTTGTTGGAAACCTAAATATGTTCTAATTTAGTCAATCAATGAATTCAATTTATTTTAAGAGAAATTTTGGAATGGTTAGTGTTTATAACAAAGAAAAATTTCTATATTAAATGAAAAACATGATGGAAAAGGTATAAACCACTTAATATAGGTTATTTGTAGTGAAATCATCCAATATCTATATCTAATTAGGTCTAAGATAGGATGATAATGAAGAAAAAATGAAAATACTTGAAATAGTGAATATTACATTTCACCTAAATAAATATATCGATAACAATATAAATGAAAAATTCCACAAGATGATCAAAGAAATTACCAGTGTCGATCTAACAAGATGAATGATGTTCGAATCCATGTATGGATGGTGAAATGGTGAGAAAGCCTACAATTTTAGAAAAATAGTATCCCATTATCAATGGATTCCATATATAATGATTGGAGGAATAATAATTGATTATAATAATTTTTATGGGTGACATGGTCATTTACCGTCTAATTCCTAGGTTGAAGGGTCGGCCAAACTGTGTGCCCCTGACTACCTCAAGGGGTATGCCACATGTATTATGAACACGATATGGAAAACTATATGAAGACCATGTTTCACACATCTACCAAAATCTACAGAGCCCCTGTAGGGGAGTGGGCCTCTAGTAGCACAATTTCCTCAAATCGTGTTCCCCACGGAATCGCTATATCCATTTCTCTCATGGTTACTTAGACCATGTGGACTAGGACATAAAGTTTTTACTAAACATGTGGCTCAGTTTCCTTTATAAAAAATCAATCCTTTTGGATCTGAACAAGCCTTAGACACCCCTAAACCCTCGTGATGTCATTACACACACACGTTAGGTAAAAATTAAGGAGCAAAACAAAAAACAAATAGATCTTTACCTCATAGGAAAACCTGAGATCTTATAATATATTGTTAGTATTATTATTTAAATACTATATTATATCCATGAAATTAAACCTAAAGATATGAATAGTAATAAGTAATTTCAAATATTTTGATTAATATTTCTATATAATCAAAACATATTGATAATAAAATTCTTATTTTTGGATGTTTATTTTTATGTTTTGAACATACTATTTTCTAAAAAAATGTTTTTATATCTTTTTGTGAAAATAATAATTTTTATAGAAATAAATAGATAATTAATATTATAAGGTAAGTTTTTTATACCTTCCTTTAAAAAAATTAGAGTTAATTTTAGATATTTTTATTAATTTTTTTATGAATAGTTAAAAATACAGGTTTGTATTGAAATGAACATTTTCATTTAAAGAATTTATAAGGTAATTTTTTGTTTTGAAATGGGGTTTAAAAGTAATACCTCATCAATTATATATCATGTAATTTAATTTACGTCCCTAAAATCATTTTAATATATAATTGTGATATATAAAATTTTTAATCTTTTGACCTTTTTCTATTTGGAGAAACTGATTTATCATTACATCTTTGAGATTTGTTTTAAAATATATATTTCGAATTATATGAATGTAAATTGAAAAATGAATTATATATTTTGAAAAAAAATAATGTATATTTTATAACAAGTTTAACATAATTTTAATAATAATGATTATTAAAAATAGTAAATAAAATTACCCTATTTAAGATAAAAATGGGATTATCATGGGTTAAATTAAAACAATAAGGTTTAAAAATGGAAAAAATATTCAAAATATAAATTTAATGTCCCAATTTATACTATATATAACATTTTATTTATAATGGTCCATTTTGGATTCTTAGTGAATTTTAAATACCACCTTACACCTTTTTCATTTCAATGATTACAAGTGTACTCCTCACATCGCTTAAAAAATGCAACCTCAAAAAATATCTTCTTCACATGCCCAAAAACCATTGGTTATAAATAAAAAAATTCATTAATTACATCCTACCATTATAAAATCCTTATTTGGTTCATAATTCCACCCTATTATGCCTTTTGGTGAAAACCAATGGATGTTTCCTAAAGAAGAGGTAACTTTCTTCAATGATCATTTTTATTTTATTTCTTTATCAATATCCTCCAATTTTTATTAAACGATGATGATATAGTATCCAAATCCTCATCAATATACTGAAATTTTATTATTTTAATGGAATTTCCTACATCTATCTCATTATCCATTAAATGGGAAACTAAACCATCGATCATGTGTATGGAAGACTACAACATCGAAAACTGATGTGACTCATTTTCCATTAGTGTTTCACATAGATTGTTATAATGATGAATTTAAATAATGAGTTTTATATATTTAGTATAAGTATACATCTTTAATTATGATATCACATATTCTTTTTTTAAATTTACACTCCTTGAGGGATACGACAATGTTGATCGTGTGTATGGAAGACTACTGCCTTGTGAAGTTAAGTGATTCATTCTTCATATATTCTTAACCTATATGGTAATAAAAATAATGTCAACAAATATATGTTAAATTTATTTAAAAATCACACATACATTAATTTAATATAAAATTTAACTTCTTAGAAACCAACACATCAGAAAATAGTGACATCACTCATGTGTATGGAGGACTACCACCTCATCAACCAATGTGGTGTGTTTTTCATTTCAATTTACTCGTATATTTATAAGGATATATTACATGAATAAATAATATATATATATATATATATGATATATTTTTGACATATATTAAATAATAATGATTCTGGATTGTTGACATATTATTTTACATTTTTCATGTTCCATCCATCAGTGAATTGGATACAACGTTCATACATAGTATTCATTACCATCTCCATTAATAGTTTATTTAATTTTTATCTCTAAATATAATGGATTTATATTAAATATATATATATATATATATATGATATTTATATAGTATATAATGTTTTAAAATTATTTCAACTATGATCAATGTAAAAGATATGAAAACTGTGAAATAAATCATACATGAAAAATTATGTAGTTATTACCCAGAATGTAACTTTAAAATGGAACTATTAATAAACAGGTAATAAAAATTAATAAGTATTTAATCTATGATATTATATATATGAATGTGGTTTTATAATATTTTAATAAAATAATAATATCAATTACACATGTTTAAACATGTATGAAGGAACTTGAGTTTTTATGGTATGTGATTTTCTTCTTAATTTTTTTACTTTTGTGACGCACATGCCATATTCACCACCTATTTATTTTATGTGGTGCATATAATTCCCAACAATTTATTTTATTGTTATTATAATAAATTTAATTTGGATTTACATATCCATTTTTCATCTCTCTTTCATGGGGTTTGTGGTTCAAATGTTACCAAAGGGGTAAGGAATTTTTGTCTTAAATTGCATTCTTTAAGAGCTAAGCACACATGAAATCTTGGAATGTAGTTGGTGAGAGATAAAATCATGATGGATAAAGAGCCTCATCTCTCTCACCACTACTGAAGCTATTCCCTAGGAGGTGTTGATTCTTGCTTTTTACCCTCCCCGATCGGAGGGGGGGGGGTCCTCTTCTGCTTCTCCTTGGGGATCACCCTTTCTTCCCCTTCTCAAACCCTGACTACCTTCCTCCCTTTTCTCAGATTTCGGTAAGCCTAAAAGTTCCAGAATGTTATGAGGGCCTCCTGCTCCTATCAATTTCAACCCTAGAATTTACAAAGGTGTCCTCCCTACTGGACATGAACTTAAGAGCATGATTCAAGTGACACGGGCCATCGATGGACTTCTTCTACAACTGGATTTTCGAATCATGGGGTTTATAGGAGTGAGTCATAGTAGGTCTTCTTGACTCTAGAAATATTGTGATTCACTTCACCTCTAAGGAGGATATAACACATATGTGGTTGAACGGGCCTCACTTCTGTGATGGATCTCTTTTGTTTCTCATCAAATGGTCACATGAATTTCACATGAAGTGATACCCTTCCAAGCTAGCTATTTGGGTAATTTTACCTGATCTCCTACTTCCTTTTCAAAATACCTCTATCCTTCAGTTGCTTGGAAATTTGGTTAGGCGTTTCCTACATTCTAATAGCCAGACCCGAGCGGTGAGCCACCCTATCTCCCTGAGGGTTTGTATCGAAGTGGATGTATCTGAGGCACTTATTGGATTTTTATGGATTGTTGTGGGGGAATAATTCAGATACAAGCAGTCCCACATGTTTGAATCATGGAGGGAATATTGTTCTTAGTGTAAATGGTTGGGACATAACATGGAGATATACAGGTATAGGGAGAGGCAAATGGGAACTTTTCTCGAGGCCCAAGAAGTCTAGGGTTGTTCTCTTGATGTTTTGACCATTTTAGGGTCTGCTGAATACGGTTAAGGGAATATGGAGATAGAGGATATCAGTTGGTCGGGTGGAGATAGGATACATAAAGCTTTAATGGCCTCCCCTCATGGTCCTAAGGTTGTGGATGTTTTTAGAAGGTTGTAGAGTGATCTGGCCATCCCTTCTAGCAGTATGGAAGGGAGCACTCATGCCTTTGGAAAGAATGATGCATTTCTGGTGTCTAGCAATTCTCCTACTCCGGCTACGAGGGAGTCTGTTGGAGCTTTTGATTCTTTTGGTTCATCTTTTGGGGCAGTGGCTCCGTGCATGTATGCCATGGTATTGCGCACATGTAATAGTAGGAATTATGGCAGGGTGTCTCAGAGGGAGAGAAAGCTGAAGTCCTGCCATTAGTGGGAGCAATCTTCACATGGGGTTCGCAGGACACTGGATACAAAGAAGAACTCCAACTCGAGGGGAACTCTGTCCTATATTGACTTTATCAGAGGATTTGGAAGCTTGAGTAATGAGAGAGAGTTTGAGGGAACTTCATAGGGTCTATAAGAGGTGGAGTCTAATGGTGATGGTTAGTTTTGTGAAGGTAATGTCTTAGGATGAGTGGGAAAAGATCTACACATCCAAAGAAGGAAGAAAGGAAACAAGGAGAAAAGGGACCTGGGGTGCTACATTGTTTCTAAGAAGCCATATCTAAAGGGGTTCAAAGACTCCTCCTACCATCCAAAATCGATGGAGACTCGGTTAGCCAAAAATGGGGGGACATAGAAGTAGATCTAGATTTAGGAAGTATAGGGAGTGGAAAGCCAGAAATCTTTGGTCTATGAATATCCAAATAAAGTGAATGACCCCCAAATGAAAGAGATCAACAAGAGAAGTTGAAAATGCACACAGAAGAGATGACACTGGTGGTCACCCTTGGTCCATGGTGTGAGGCAGGAACTTGTATGGTTGGTGCAAGGGGAGTATATGTTCAATAGAGTGAACTAGTCTCAACTACTATGGATGGAGTGAGAGGGATGCATGTGGAGCTGGAAGGAGAGGCTGAGATTAGGGAGGATCCTTAGGAGTTGTTGTTACAATCCAAAGAAGAAATGGAAGAAAAATAGATACCCATACGTGCTTCTACGGAGGTTGGGTAAAAGATGTAAGTAATATTTATTAAATAAGACATGTATAAGGAGAAAAGAGGGTGGATTGAGAAACAACACTTGATTCTTTTCATAGGATTCAACAATAAGAAAATTATTGAGGAGGAGTTCTTGCAAGCGTGGAGTAAGCTGAATTCTCATTTTGAGAACATTATCATAGATGATCCCGAAAAAATTGTAACAACTATTTCTTGGAAATTTTTTAAGGAATTTATGTCAAGTATTTTCAATATGGTCTTTAATAATTTTGTTATGTGTTATAGTGTCTAGTGGCTGGGATGTACTCTGTGGTTTTCTGCAATTTATCCAAAAAAGTGTCTTTAATAAAAATATATATTTGGTGAGGATCTAAGTTATGTTATGAACTTATGTGATTATATGAGTTGTATGTACTTAATATTATTCATTTTATATTCTGAATATAATTATATTAATGATATTCTAGTTATAATTTAATTTTATTCTCTAATGTGTATTATGATTAAAAGTTACCAAGGTGGTACATTATTTATATTGCAATATGACTATTTAGTGGGATTGTTATGATCATTATTCCAATGATTAAATATTACAATCTATCTCTCAATAACCTTATGTATTTTATTATCTTACGGATATGTCATGAGAATAAAATTTTCATTCATTTTCCTAGGATCATGTACAAAAGATTTTAAAAACACATTTATAAAAAATATTCATTATTTATCTCTACGGTCAAAAACTATTTTTCATGAAAAACAATTTTTATAAATATATTTAATCTATTTTCTAACATTACTTAAATGATTTTATAATAAAAATTTTACATTTTTTTAATGGTTTCAAATGAATATTCAAGCCTTTTTCAAAATAATACTCATTTGGATTTTATCAAAAAATGGAAAGTAATATTTATTTAAACGTATATAGAATATATGTAATTTAATGATGTCATGAGATCATAATATTTTAATGATTAATTTATAATTTTGTTGTTTAATTTTTAAAAAAGGAATTCTAAAATATTTTTCAAATTTTTATTTTTAAAAATCTATTCTTAGAAAAAAATTATCATCCTCAAGAGCCACTCCAAATTATTTATCATTAAAAATAATTTTCCATATAAGATTAAATAATTTGACTTAAATAATGATTTACTGGGGGATATAATCTAATTATACCATTACTATTTATTCTATGAATGGTTTATTATGAAGAAATGTTTATGAAACAAATTTGTCTTTCGTAGGTTATACCTTGATAAAATTATTATGAACCTATTTCTCTTCAAGGGGTTATACTAGGATAAAATTCATATGAAACCCACATCTTATTCCATATGTTATTTAATGATTAAATTATTAAATTATTTTGAACCCAATTTCTTTTACATATGTTATTTTATGATCATTGTTTTATGAAACCCATTTAATTTCACTAGTTTTGATAAATAATAATGTTTTATGAACTTATGGAACACATATGTATTATTTTAATTATGTGATGGTGGTTATGTTATAAATAAGTATTGTAGTTACATTATAATCTATATTGATGGAACCTATATCTCCCTCCAATGTATTGTTTTATGATTTATATCTCATGATATAGATTAGATGTGAATGGGGAGTGAACCTAGTTTATTTAGGAACTCTATTACCTATGATGGTCCTGGGAGTGGACCTCAAATATTATGATGGTTTGGGGAGGGAAAAAATTCTACTCCATAGAAATGATCTTTTACTACTATAGAAATTATTCTATATTCATATTTATATTCCACAATTTCATGTCTTATTCTGATGTTATGTTTTCATGGATCACATTCTTGGACTACTTTAGAATATATGTATTATAAACTACCAAATTTAATGTTATCTCTTAGGGTTATGATCTTTTATATACATGTAATGATTTTAAAATTTTAATATAATCATATCACACCCTTATTCTCATGGAATTCTTATATGACCATTTATATCTCACTTAATTACCCTTATTGGACATCTAAGATCACCCTTTCTTAATTTTGTTATCCCCACGCTATGAAGAAAGGTTATAAGTATGCTATGTTTGCGAAGATAACTAAAGGGGGGTATCTTTATGGGAGATGATTGAGATCTTTCATATAATTAATATATTGGGTACCTATTCTCCAAAGATACTAAATTTTTATGATCCTTATGTGTGTGTTTTGGTAATATACTCAATATTCATTTAAAAAGAGAAATATATTTTTCGGAAAGACAGATTTTATACAAGATACACCTTTTTAAAATTACTTCATAAAATTATTAGTGTGAATAGATTATTTACCGTATATGAAGATTTATTTTCACTAAATAATAAGATATTCATCTTCGATATCTGGTCTTCGACTACAAGAATAACATTTTATGAGTAGAATGTCTATAAACATTCCTTCTCAGAATTTCAGGACAGTTGATATATGCGTCATAACATGAACAAACACATTGACTTATACCTTTTAAAAATAAACCCATCATGTAACATCCAAAACCTACTGACCACTAAACTATTAGTTAGATATATTTCCACATGGCCACAAGTGAGCCTCCCCATATTCTAGAGGATATCAATTTACAGCGAGGGTCTAATGGTGTTACTATGTGGAGAATATACCCTCATGGTTAGAGTCTTACAGGGTTATTTAAGGTTTAAACCAATGGAAAATTTCATAATCAATAATAATAAATTGAAAATAGTCGAATGATAAATATTGAAGCTGAATAAATGTAAAGGGAAATCACTAATACATATAATAATGCATGATTGTCCATATGACACTATATGGTACAATAATAGGGTATAATGAAAATACAACACAATAAAAATGAAAATAGACCAAATTTTAACTCCATGATCACCATAAGTATTAACTCGGTCATGTAGTCAGTAGCTCCCAAGTACACAGAATAACCCATGTAATAAATATTTTAACTTGAAAACATGAATATCTTCTCAGGTACACCCTTGAAATGGATTCCCATGTAGGGTCTGATGTAAATCCTAGTATGCCACTACAAATGGTGTCAATATCAATATATAAGATGCTGTATAAAATTGAATGTGTTACAATATATGTGAATACGTGGAGACAAATTAATAGATAGACAAATTATAATTCAGTTTGGGATCCTAAATAGACACCTGAATGCATCTACCTACTTTGTCCAATGATAGATATATATTCCAAGGGAACATATAATAATAGTTTAGTATTCACACAAGTAAACCTTAATAATGACTCAAGTGTGTACCTTTAGAAATTTAAGGTTTTACTCTTGGCAGACACATCCTTAGTATCTCAATTAGGCAATATTATAATTAATTAAACAGTGGAATGACACATAACCAAAGGAAGTGTTCTATCAAATCGAGTAATAGAACCCTAATACCATCTAAGGTGATCAATAATGGAATCCCAAGGGTTTCTATAAGAGAATGTAATATTACTAAAACATGTGTGTCTATCCAAGTTAACCTATAATGGAATCTCTTGTATCACTATTGTCATGGTGAAATCTGATTCCACACCAGGTATCTGGCATAGGGGATTGAGTATCACCCGATACCTAGAGTAGATATATTTCCAATTATTATGTGTGTGGTTTCCTCCCTATGGAACCGATTTCACCTAAGAGTTAGAATAATCCACCAAGATAGATCATATAAAGAAAGATAAGTATCGCTCACATCACCTGATGTTGTAGAAATAGAATCACGGTGAGTCTATCCACAATATCCTTATATCATGAACCATGTTCTCTCATAGCCTGAAAGCATATGAGGCATATCATTCTCAACACATCTCATCAAAGAGGATAGAATTATTACATACTATATAATCTATCCCAACATATCATACAAGACAATCAACTATTGAATAAGTCTAAAGACAATAGACATAGATTATATGAATATTCCCAAGGCTACAAGGTAATGAATATATGAAAATAATAACAAGAATAAGAATTTGAGCAAAATAACATGGATTTAAGTATAAGAACATGGAATTTAACATAACAAATTCAACACAAAGTGTGAGGAATAATAAATAATAAATGATTAATGAAGAATAATACAGAGTTGTATTTCATGATATATGGGAAAAGCCATAAAATTTGTATCATAAAACCTATGAAATAAATTTTTATCACGAGGTATCAATTTCAGGGGCCTAAATAATGTCATACAATTCATATCAATTCAATTTATAGATTTCATGCCTTTAATATAGGTGTAACCTGCCCAAAGAGGGTGTTCAAACATTCAAGGATATAAGGAATTTGGACCCAAAGGGTGAACAACGCCCACCAAAGTGGAAAGATTCTGGAAAATAAACCAATGTGTTGATTCACTACTCACAAGGGTCACACCAAACTTGGTAATGTGATCAATTAAATTTATTTGAAAAAATAGAGGTGTCACTAGACATTCCAGGCATGTGGAACAATGAAACACAACAAAAAACACAATGAAGCCTTGGGAATGTAACACGATTGCATAACTCAAACCAAGGATGCATCACTCACCCTAAATCAAGGCTTCAATTATCTGAGTTCAAGAGAAATTAGAGAAACATTTGAAAACCTTAAATAATATGGTAAATTAGGTTGAACTAAATATGCATATAGTGAGAGAAGATAAACGACTAATTTAAACAAGAGGAGTTATAAAAATAATAAGGGATTTCCAGTGCACTTGATGACACATGAATTAGAGGTCAGAAGAGGGATAACTTTACATACATAATAAGGACCAGAGGAGGAGCTCGATTGATAAGGGTTGTGTGTATAGGGAAAAAAATGAAGAGAAAGGTAGAAAATATATTTTATTCATTAAGGGAAATATTTTCATTTCCACATCAAAAGATGAGTTCCACAATTTTTCCACATGGGTCGGCAACACCTAGCACCAACTCTTCATCTACCAATACTTAAGAACCATAACTCACATGATTTTCCTAGTGATTTAGACCAACCGTGCCCAAATAGTTCATCAAAAAGTCCACACATACTACCTAAATGACACTTAGCATGTGTCCTTAGCTGCACGGTTTGAGAAATTGTTCATACACTCTATTAAAAACTCTATACACCCAAAATAGCCATGTGCCTACTTTCACACTATTTGAAAAAACCACTTAACACCTTCTGGTCTATTAGACTAGGCCACATGACTTCCTCTAATGTTCGTAAGGTTTCAAACAAACCATAAATCATTTCTAATTTTTCTCTAATGTGGGATTTCATGCCCCTATACTCCTAAAACATGATGGAACACCTAATGAACTGCTTAGTCCTTAAATGATGTATAAAAACACATCAAAGAGTTAAAACTCATGAAATTAGATTCTAATTCTTGGTTTACAAAATGGAACATCCACTAGAAGTAAAAATTCAAATTCCCTGGGAATTTCATCTATTCCCAAAAAATGAAATCATATAATATCCCCACATTAATACTTATCATCCTTTAGAATCATCTAAATAAATGAAGAGAACATTAGATGTCTTATTGTTTTGAGAAGCCTTGATCAAATGGCTGTATTCATTTCCAAACTCCCAAGTCACCTCTGAGCTTTACTTTTAAATATTGTGAAAATGATTCAGAAAGTCCAGATAATACTTGTTTTTTTGAACTAAAACAAGAAGATAGAGAAAAACCATGACTATCTTACCTAGGAAATAATCTCATCTTTTTATCCTTCACTACAAGTTTTTATAAATTTTAATGAATATATGGAGTCAAAATATTCAAATAATGGATCTACCAATTAAATCATTCCATTAGTGCTTTGATGGTGCTCTTGGACTGATTCATAACATTAATGATCAGTTGACTACCAAATGAACTCATATGTCTGGTTGAGATGTATTTTCATAAAAATTGTTAGCCAAAACTCACTGCAATTTCTTCTACCAGAAATTTTCGATAAATAGGTTCATTACTGATCACATATGACAAGATGAATAGATAACCAGTCAATATATCTTTGAACAACATCCCTCAAAACACTTATCTCAGATTGATAATGTACTCAAAAACAAATCAGGTTTTTTTAGGGAGGAACATCAATATTTCTAAATGAATGCTCACTGATGCCAATAACCATACTTCACTAATGTATCTAATCACAACATGAAATATAAGGTGTTTCGGTCCAGCGTGAACATGGATTCATGTCCAATATATCTCCAAGGATCACCACTCTTTTAAAACAATCCATTGGAGATATTTTGTTGTCTGAGGTAACCTTGGAATCATAAAAAAAATTCCCTGAATATTAGAAAAGGAAAACCTTAAACAATGTTTATACGAGATATTTCTGTACTATGACAACCCATATTTTATTACAAACTTAAAATTGATTTATTAGATAAACTATTCACTTGATAAAACATGGATGATCAAGAGTTATAGTGTCTTTGGGGCTTAGGATCATTACATAACAACTTAAAACATGAAGTACAACATCTTTTTTGAAAACATCCTTTACATGACCACTACATTCCCTCGTACTTAGCATTGCATGGGATAACCAGAGGACATGCATAAGAAAAGGGGTGAGTTATAAATCCTAGTAAGGGAATAATCATGGAATACATGAGGAGTACAATAAATTTTAGACAATAGCGTATCAACAGATCAAAAGAGAAACATGAACACAAATGCTTGATAAATAATGATAATCATTACATGGAAATGTGGTAACAACACTTAACATGGAATTAGCATGAGCCAAGGCTCATTGCGTATAGAGCATGAGTAAATCCTCATTGCACATGAATCACGAGTAAACCCTCATTGCACATGAATTAGCATGACTCAATACTCATTTCACATGACATATCTTGATACTATACTTTACTCAATGCATTGGAGCGCTATAAAGGCGCACCCTTCTTAAACATTTCATTTCATGCATAAGTGTGCCACATGGATCATAAAACAGGGATTCATAAAACATAATAATTTATTACAAGATAAATTAATTTGGAATTCATACATGAAACTTTATAATCAACAAGTAAATGTGCATAAAGGTGAATACCCTTGATGGAGAAATGGGCATGGTATTCACTTCACAATGGCATTGGCATAGAAAATCGGTGCGATTTCGGCAGCGTAACAGCGTGAGATAAGAATTCATAAAAATAGTTGATGAGAGAGGAATGGGTTCCTAATCATATTAACATGTAATGTACTGTAATTATGTCATATAGATACATGTACCAACAATTTTAATGGAATTTATATTCATGATACAAAATTATTGCTTGAATGTAAATGAGGAGAGAGAAGTTCCTTCCAGAATTTCGGCATAGTATCGAGTCTACATTGGAGGCATCTAATATGAAAGAAAGGGGTATCCCATCATTAAAACATAAAGAGGGATGTATGAGGGAGGTTTTAAACCATACCCAAACTTTCATAATTGAAATTAAATGGGAAAAAAATAAAGAAAATTGGACAAAATGAGAAAGGAAGAAAAAACCCTTACTTGGAAGTGTGCTTCCAAAGGCTTGAGAGAGGCTTGAGAGAGGCTTCTTGGGAGATTAGGGAACCTTGGGAGGATTCTAGAGAGATTAGGGAAGAGGTTGGATAAACTCCAAAGGTTTTGAGTGAGGAGGAAGTGGGATCTTTGGTGGGTTTATATAGGAAAGGTGAGGGAATTCTTTATTATTTAGGTTTGTGACCCCTTATATTGAATTAGTCCAAACCACAACCCATCCCATGGTTTTTGCCCATGGTTTCTGGAAAAGGGAAGAGAAAGAAAATATTTTATAAGGCCAAAGTCTGAACTTTATAAAATAATGTGGTTTCTTATGTGGAGGTGAGTCACACTCCCATGGAAAATAATTTAAAAAGACAAGATGTTTAATAAGTCTTGAGGGGTCCATTAATGCTTTGTAAAATAAGTCAAAAAAACCCAAAATCACATTATTTTTATGGTAAAACATATATTGGCCGAACCTAATGCTTATAGTATTTTATTACATCACTTTTTGGACATTATGATGTCATAAAACACATTATATATTTAAACGGTATTTAATTTTTACCCAAAAATTTGATAGTCCCAGAAAATTATTAAAAATACACATTTGGATATTTTCTACATCCTGATTCCAGAAATAAAATTTATTTTATCTAAATAATTTTTTAAATATGTAAATTTTCTCTTTTAAAATAAAACCCAACATTTATAAAAAATTCACTGGTTTTGACAAAAATGGATTTCAAACCTTAATAAAAATTACAATTGCATTCATAAAATTATAAGATCATTTATATTTAATAAAAAATAATTAAATAATAATAATAATATTTTTTTAAGTATTATTTAATTCAAAAATCCATTAATTTAATAAAATAGAATTCTTAATTAAATAATAACTAAAAACACTATTTTTACTTTAAAAACTACTTACAATATATCAATGATTGAAAGAAAGTATATTAATTATTATATACAAAAAAATAATGTACATGAATAGTGTACTAGCGATTTGTTACATAACCCCTTAAAACAACCGTATAAGACCTAAGGGTATGGTGTGCGATGGTGACAGACTCTTGGGGTGGCTATGATAAAATTGCTCGAGTGGTAATCTCTATAAACATCTACTTTTCCCGTAGACGGTATCGTTCGAGCTTGATATTGTGAAGCTCAGTTTCGGCTTGGTCAAGAGTGAAGCCCAAAGATGCCACTTATTTTCCAAGCTCCAAAAAATGGGCTTCATATCGGGAAATTCTACTGGATGAGGTTTTCGCTTCCTTTGTCTGATTAAATTGGATTTGTTAAATCCCTATATTTATACTAATCAAGTGATCACTGTTCAATGACAATAAAATCAATGGTCACAATTCATAACATAAAACCAAATAACTTGCATTTTATATAAACATTTTACAAAAAGGGACATTTAATTAGGTCAAGAGGGATTTACATTAATAAAAATTTATGTCGTTACAATATTCCCCCCTTAAGAAATTTTGCCCTCGAAATTTCCTTTTCCCACCCTAAAACAGATGTGGGTAACTCAGCTTCATCATTTCCTCCAATTCCCAAGTTGCTTCTTCAAACTTGTGGTTTCGCCACAACACCTTGACGAGGGGCATTGTCTTACATTGAAGAAATTTTTCTCTATGATATAAGATCTTCCCTATTTACTCCTCATAAAAAAGATCATCCTCCAACACTACCACTTCAGAAGATAGTACATGTGAAGGGTCCGGTATGTACGTCCTTAAGAGGGATACATAAAAGACATCATGTACTTTGTCCATTGTAGGTGGAAGTGTTCTTCGATAGGCCACATCCCCAACACGATCAAGAATCTTAAAGGGGATGATGTATCTTGGACTTAAATTACCTTTCCTTCCAATCCACATGACCGTCTTCCACGGAGATATGCATAGAAAAACCATGTATCCAACTTTAAACTCAAGGTCTCGTTGACGATTATCTATATAACTCTTCTGTCGAATCTGGGCTACCTTGATATGCTACTGAATGGTTTTCACCATCTCCACCATTTCCTCGATCATTTATGGTCCAAGAAACTTACTTTCACTAACCTCATCCCAACATGCCAGCGTTCTGCACCTTTTCCCATACAGGTCTTCATAAGGTTCCATTTGGATGCTCCAGTGGAAACTGTTATTATATGAGAACTCAACCAGAGAAAGATGTTGATCCCATACACCTTTAAATTTCATTGAGCACGCTCTCAACATTTTCTCAAGTGTTTGGATAGTCCTCTTGGACTGGCCATCCGTTTGAGGATGATAGGCCATAATGATGTTCAGTTCAGTATTTAGAGCATGTTGAAGACTCTTCCAAAACATAGAGGTGAATCTTAGATCCCAGTCAGACATAATAGAGAGTGTCACTCCATGCAGACTTACCAATTCCCAGATATATATTCATGCCATTTTATCCAATGAGAAATCCTCCCAAATAGCAATGATGTGTGTAGTCTTTGTTAGATGATCCACCACAACCCAGATTGCATTGTTGCCTTTGGTTATCCTATTAAGTCTGGTGACAATATCCATGGTGATGTTATCCCATTTCCATTCTGGTATGGGAAATGATTTCATCATCACCTTAGACTTCTGCCTCTCTACCTTCACTTGCTGGGACACTAGGCACTTTGATGTATATTCAGCAATCTCCTTCTTCATATTATCCCACCAAAAAGTTTCTCGGAGATCTCGATACATCTTTGTGCTCCCTGGGTGAATAAGGAAATTTGAACTATGTGCATCATCCAAAAGTTCCTTCTTCATCTCCAGACTTGATGGAACACATAGTCTCTTCCTAAATCGCACAATTCCTTCTTCATTAACATTAATCTATGAGGATTTCCCTTTTTCGGTAGCTTCCACTTTTTCCTGAATTCCCACATCATCCTTTTGAGAATCCTTTAACCTTTCCAAAAGATAAGGTTGAGAAATATTTTGGGAAAGGATTGATGATGTTCCCTTATTTATGATTCCCATTTCCATCTTCATCAATTCTAAGAAGATTGGATCCTTCTCAATTCTGATCATTGATAGATTTGTTGGGTCCTTTCTACGTAGGGCATCTTCCACCTTGTTTGCTTTCCCAAGGTGGTAATGTATTGAACAGTTATAATCCTTGATGGGCTCTATCCATCTTCTTTGGCACATATTAAGCAATTTATGTGTGAATATATATTTAAGACTCTTGTGGTTAGTATATATCTCAAATTTCTCCCCATAGAGATAATTTTGCATGATTTCCAAGGCAATGATCACCACCTCCAACTCCAGATCATGTGTTGGATAGTTTTTCTCATAGATTTTCAACTACCTTGAGGCATAAGATATCACTTTATCATTCTACATTAGAACACAGCCTAATACCTTCTTCGAAGCATCACTGAATACCACAAAAAGTTCCCCACTTGTGGGTAAAGTGAGCACGAGAGCAGTGATAAGCCTCCTTTTCAACTCCTTGAATCTTTCTTTTCATTCATCACTCCAAGAAAATATTACTCCTATTGGTGTTATCTTGGTAATAGGGTTGGACAATCGTGAGAAATTTCTCACAAATTGTCTATAATATCCAGCTAACCCCAAGAATCTACGGATATCCGTTACCGATGTTGGCATCAGCCATCCTTCAATTGCATCTGTTTTGGAGGGATCCACGGTTATCCCATTGCTTGTGATGATATGGCCCAAGAATGATACCTCCTTCAACTAGAACTCACACTTGCGGTACTTTTTATAGAGCTTCTCCTTGCACAAAGTCTCTAGTATAGTTCTTAAATTCTCCTCATGATCCTCCTTGGTTTTGGAGTATATTAGAATATTATTTATAAAGGCTACCACAAATTTTTCAAGGTAATATCTAAAGACTCAATTCATCATGTCCATAAATATTTTCTGGAGCATTAGTGGGTCTTAAAGTAATTACAATGAATTCATAGTGCCCATATCTTGTACGAAAAGTAGTCTTGGTGACATCTTCCTTCTTCACCCTTACTTGATAATATCCCAACCGCAAATCTGCCTTGGGGAAGTATTGTGCTCCACACAGCTGATCAACAATTCATCAATTTTGGAAAAGGATACTTGTTCTTTATTGTGATTTTTTTAAGTTCACGATAATTGATGCAAAACCGCATTGACCCATCCATCTTCTTGACAAAGAGGACTGGTGCACCCCATGGTGATGCACTTGGGCATATAAACCCTTTATCCAGATTATCCTGTAGTTGTTTCTTTAGCTCTTCATGCTCCACGATAGCCATTCTATATGGATTACTGGATATTGGTAGCACCCCTTGTATAAGTTCAATTGAGAATTCAACATCTTTTCTAGGAGGAAGAATAGATAGTTCCTAGGGAAACACTTCAGTGAATTCCCTCACAATAGGAATTTCTTCAAGGATGGTTTCTTCATTGGACTCAATAATCTAAGCCAGATACACATTCTCATAGGGAATTAATATCCTTTCTTGAGATGATGGAGATAAATTTGATTCATCTTCTCCCTTACACATGTAGATAATCGGGGGTCCATTCTCTATATGGAGTGTGATTTCCCTCTCCTGAAAATTTATGTTGGCTCTATATAAGGAAAACCAATCCATGCCAAGAATTGCATCAAATTCCACTAGAGTGAGTATGAAGAGGTTCTCTGGGAAATTCAATCCATAGATTATAATAGGGTAGGACTAATATTCATGGGATTCAATGATTGCCCCATTTTCCATACTCATCGGCATCTTCACTTCCATGATTTGTGGTTGTGTTGCGATTATTCTACAAAACATTTGATATATAAAAGAATGCGTAGAACCTGAATCAAAAATTACGTTCTCTATTCTTGAATGAATAACCAACGTACCTGTCACCACATCATTTTCAGGGTTCGGTTTGGCAGAAGTGATGGAAAAAGCTCTTCCTTGCTGCCTTGGAGGTTGTTGGTTACCTCCTATAACCCTTGGTTTAGGGCACTGATTTGAAAAATGTCCTGGTTCTTTGCAGTTGTAGCAATGAACAATGTGTTGAGGTTTGAACGGAGTGTTCCTCTCCTCTGCCGCAGTCGCGGGTCTTTCTTGCAGATAGTTAAAAACTAGGTTCCCTTCTCTTCCACACCTAAAGTATTTCCTTGTCCCCTTGAGGGAATTTCCAAGGTGCTTTTTTCAGAACTATTGGAAAGTGGGGTGTTGGAGCTTCTTAGCACCGTTGGATTTATCCATCGGACCTCCAGTATTAAAGTCCACCTTACGCTTCTTGTCCCCATGATACACTAATGATTCCCCGGTCTCCATTTCGACCTTGAGGGAACATAGGAGAATTTCCTCATTGCAATCGAAGTCACGGATCACTAATGCTTTCCATAGGCTAGGCTTCAGCCCACCAAAGAAGCGGTCAACCTTGTATTCGGGGGTAACGACAAAGCTGGATGCGTATCGTGCAAGCCTTGTGACGTTTTCCTCGTATGCTCCAATATATTCTTCTTCTTTTTGTTTGAGGGAATGGAAGGATCTTTCCATCTAAAGGCGGAGGGTGTGCAAATAATATTTATCGAAAAACATCTTCCGGAAATCCATCCATTCCAACGCCTTGATCTCCGCCTCAGGCATTGTATTTTTGATCAATGTCCACAATTGATCAGTTTCACCCTCCATACGATAAGCCACCAGGAGAACCTTTTACTGTTCAGAACATTGAAGGATAGAGAAGATCTTTTCAATGGAGTTGATCCATTTTTTAGCGATCGTGGGATCAGATGATCCACTAAAAGATGGAGGCCTTTCTCTCATGATGTTCTACATAGAGACTTGTTCTATCTTGGGGGGGGGGGCTGAACATTCATGTTGACCCGTGTTTATATTCAAAGATGGAGTTAGCTGAGAGAGAAGAATGAAAAAGTTCATGATTCCTGCTCCAATTGGATTGGGCATCTCATTAGTATAGTCATCACCCTGATCTTCACATCAGTTGTAAGCCCGAGTCCTCATATTATAGGCCATTGGATGGAATAAAAGGAAATTTATGGCATAACCGATAAAGGGTAATCCAAAGAAAAAAGTTGATGACTTATAAATAAACTTTTATTTCCTTAACTCACGAGTCTACAGGATTTAATCCAGGCTTTTCATGAGCCACTTTCTAAAATATATTCTTAGGGGCATTTTTTTAATTCCCTTAATAAGGGTTCATAATAATATTGTGAATTTATAAAAAAATTTCCCCTGGGAGTGTCGTAAACAAGAGTGCAGCAAGGCCTGTTTTCGTGCACCAGTTCCCGTTCAAGTCTAGCTCAAAGCGGTGTTTCTGGGTTTTACCCCTAGGGTACGTCTGTGCCAGAGCCGCCTCTACCTGCTCCTATCTAGACATGGATGTATTTTCATGATTACCCAATTAATCAGTACTTACCAAAACATAGGGATGTTTTTATTATACTTAGTCTTGTATCTATGTCTTTACTAGGGTTTTCTAATACTAATCCGAAAAATAACTAAACCTATCCTCTGATACCAACTGTGACAACCCTACTTTTATTACAAACATAAACATGATTTATTACATAAACTATTCACTTGATATAATATGGGTGATCGATAGGTCTAGTGTATTTAGGGCTTAGGATCATTACATAACAACTTAAAACATGAAGTACAACATCTTTTTTGAAAACTTCCATTACATGACCACTACATTCCCTTGTACTTAGCATTGCATGAGATAACCCGAGGACATGCATAAGAAAAGGGGTGAGCTATAAAGCCCAGTAAGGGAATAAACATAGAATACATGAGGAGTACAATACATGTTAGGCAATAGGCATATCAATTTATCACAAGAGAAACATGAACATAAAGGCATGATAAAGCATGATAATCATAACATGGAAATGTGGCATCAACACTTAATAAGGAATTAGAAAGTGCCAAGGCTCATTGCGTATATAGCATGAGTAAATCCTCATTGCACATGAATCACGAGTAAAAACTTGTTGCACTTGAATTAGAATGAGACAATACTCATTTCACATAAAGTATCTTGATACTATACAATACGCAATGCATTGGAGCGCTATAAGGGCACACCCTTCTTAAACATTTCATTCCATGCATAAGTGTGACACTTGGATCATAAAACATGGATTCATAAAACATAATCATTTATTCCACGATAATGGAATGTGGAAATCATACATGGAAATTTATAATAAATATGTAAATGTGCATAAATTTGAATACCCTTTATGGAGAAATTGTCATGGTATTCACTACACAATGGCATTGGCTTAGAAAATCGGTGCGAATTCGGCAGCGTAACGGCGTGAAATAAGAATTCATAAAAACTGTTGATGAGAGAGAAAGGGGTTCCTAATTATATTTACATGTAATGGAAAGTAAGGAGGTCATATAGATACATGTCCCAACAATTGTAACGAATTTATATTCATGGTGCAAAAGTATTTCTTGAATGTAAATGAGGAGAGAGAAGTTCCTTTCAGAATTTCATCACAGTAACGGGTGTACATGGGAGGCATATAATGAGATAGAAAGGGGTATCCCATCATTCTAACATAAATAGGTCAGTATGAGGGAGGTGATAAACCATACTACAAAATTCATAATTGAAATTAAATGGCCAAAACAACTTAAAGAAAATTGGACAAAATGAGAAAGGAAGAAAAAAACCCTTACTTGGAGGTGTGCTTCTAAAGGCCTTAGAGAGGCTTGAGAGAGGCTTTATGGGAGCTTGGGGCACCATGGGAGGATTCTAGAGAGAGTTGGGTAGAGGTTTGACGAACTCAAAAGGATTTTAGTGAGGAGGAAGTGGGATCTTGGATGGGTTTATATAGAAAAGGTGAGAGAAATCTTTATTATTTAGGTTTGGGACCCCTTATATAAAATAAGTCCAAACCACAAACTATCCCATAGTTTTTTACCATGGTTTTTGGAAAAGGGGAGAGGAAAAAATATTTTATAAGGAAAAAGTCCGAACTTCTTAAAATAATGGGGTTTCATATGTGGAGGTGAGTCACACTACCATAGAAAATAATTTAAAAAGACAAAAATTTTAATAAGTCTTGAGGGGTCCATTAATGGTTTGTAAAATAATTCAAACAAACACAAAATTACATTATTTTAATGGTAAAAAAATATTGTCTGAACATAAATCTTATAGTATTTTATTAAATCACTATTGGGTCATTATGATGTCATAAAATACATTATATATTTAAACGGTATTTAATTTTTACCCAAAAATTTGACTGTCTCAGAAAATTATGAAAAATTTACCGTTGGATAATTTCAACATCCTAATTCCAGATATAAAATTTATTTTATCTAAATAATTTTATAAATATGTTAATTTTCACTTTTAAAATAAATACCGACATTTATCGAAAATTCACAGGTTTTGACAAAAATGGCTTTCAATCCTTAATAAAAATTACAATTGCAATCATAAAATTATAAGATCATTTATATTTAATAAAAATTAATTTAATAATAATAATATTATTTTATTAAAATATTATTTAATTCAAAAATCCCATAATTTTATAAAATATTATTCATAATTAATTAATAACTAAAACCACTATTTGTACTTTAAAAAACTATTTACAATATATCAATGATTACAAGAAAGTGTATTCAATATTATATACAAAAAAAATAATATACATGAACATAGTACTAGAGATTTATTACATAACCCCTTAAAACAGCCACATAAGACCTAAGGGTAAGGTATGCGATGGTGACAGACTCTTGGGGTGGCTCAGATAACATAACTCGAGTGGTAATCACTATCTACTTCCACTTTTCAAATAGACAGTCCCGTTCAAGCTTGACATGATGAAGCTCAGCTTGGGCTTGTCCACGAGTGAAGCCTAAAGACACCACATCTTTTCCGAGATCTGAAAAATGGGCTTCGTATGGGAAAATTCTATTGGATGAGGGCATCGATTCCTTTGTCTTAGTAAATTGGATTTGTTGAAGCCCTATATTTATACTAATCAGGTGATCACTGTTCAATGACTATAAAATAAACGATCACAATTCTTAACATAAAACCAAAGAGGTTGACATTTTATATAAACATTTTACATAAAGGGACATTTAATTAGATCAAGAAGGATTTCCATTAATGAAACTTTGGGTCATTACATGCACAAAGGAAAACATCCACATACCAAGAACACTTACCATTCGCAAAGTAGTATCCACATAAAGATCATGTCAATAGGGAATCAACTGGTTTCCAAGAGTATTACTATTGTTTTCATACTTGGGAGCCATATATCTCTTTGGACTAACCGTGCCTATAAAGACAACCATTCTTCTGGAGCTTACTCTGATAGAGACCACTTACCAAGACTAATGAATTTTAAAATTTATCACAGGGTACAACCGAAACCTACTTAGTCTACCTTGATGATTTCAAGATAGGGGAAATGAGCTTCATTTACCTGAGAGTAAAACATGAAGATTAGGCGATCAATTGGAGGACCTGAGAAAAAATTTTTGAATAAAAAAAGTGCCCGATATAACTCAATCAAACCATATCACACATTTAAAAGACAAGGACAGTCCAACCACCATAGTTTGAATTCCATAGAAGACTCGGTCTACTCCCACATATACATATCCCTTAACCAATGACAATGGATTTACTACCCAAGGTATCACATGGTTTGTCAAGAATAACCATCTATGTCCATCATTGAACAATGATTTTTACATAGGTTGTACAAAAAATCAATAACCACATCATCATGATCTCTTATAAGCACACAATTGAAACAAATTTTTTCCATCCATAGGAAATTTTAAGCAAGACCGAACATTTTCAGATTGTCTTTACATGATTGTGATTCCACTACATAGTTGATATGATATGACACATTCATCATGAAATTATACAACTTAAGAGTATTCTAGTCATTGGATCTATTGATGAAGGGATCTCATCCCATAGAGGACACTCTATTGACCACTCACCATGGGTCCTAGAGGTTTCCATAATGTTTTATAAATAATTAAATCAAATATATAGGAAAATAGATTCATAAGAGCTCTATATTAGATTACAATTTATATTCCCACCTAATTATCCTTTGGAATTTTGTCCATGTGTACCATCACATCAAGTGAAAATTCCAAATGACAGACCAGTGTGACAAACAGCTGATTCTTCTTAAATATTTTCCCCAGCATTGGGGTGATTTTAGTTCCCTAGAATCTTTAGTCACCCAACTCTAGAGATGAACCATGATCGATAAGACACATCTATTGGCTTAACAAACTTCCACTAAACCCAAATAGGCCATTTTTTCATTCATTAACATGATTATATCTTGTATGTTAACATATAGTACACTTATATCCAAAGATAAAATAAAATATCCTAGATGTTGTGCATAGAATTATTAATCTTATTCATTGATTTTCCTAATTCCATGCAAAAAATAAATAACTGAGAGTCACATTACTATGTATGACTGTACAATAAACTTAAAAGCCCCCACATCATCCAACACTGATGAGGATAAAAAAGATGGCTCACAAAACCTACCATGTGTCTAACAATTCCCTTGAAATTTCTATCCCTATAAAACAGAGAACTCCATAATGGCCATGCCTATGAAAAACATTAAACAACACACAAACACTCATCAAAAAATGGGTATCATTTTAGAAACTATGAGTCCTACAAAGACAATGACACCCAAATAGTAACATATGTCAGAAAAAGATTAACATTTAATAAGTAAGGTTTTAAATATCTTAGGGTTATACCTTACTCATGATATACCAAGTATAGAAATATAAATCATAAACCCTATAATGGAGTCACTCCTATAAAAGGTCGCTTGGATTAAGAGCCTACTATTTATGTTCTAGTGATAAGGAATGTGGCCTATAGGTAATGATCATGTTCTCATTTAAAGGTAAAACTCGGGGAAAACATTTAACTATCCTTACATGAAACGGTTAAAATGAATGAGACAATTTAAGGTTCCCATAATATAATTGAACAAAAATTCATTTAATTCCCAAAATAATTCTTCAATCAAGTTTTATGATAATAAACACCATTTATTAAATGAAGAAGCATAAATTATATTTAGAAATTATATATAATACTCTCATTTTTAATACTATTTATACCATTAAAACCCATTATAATTAGGCTATGAAATAAATAAACCCCACTTTATAAAACATTCATTTATTTATAAGTCCTCACACATAAAAAATCACAAAGAATATTAAAATTTATTATATTTATTAAATCGGAATTAGTCCAAAATAAATACCTATTATGTTTACATTATAAAATATATTGGTAGATACATGCACATTAAATGCACCATCACATAGCATAAACATTCTCAAAAGTGGTTAAACACTAAAGGAGAAAATATAATTCATGGGCGACCAACAAGGGTCCCACTAAGCCATCATAGGTTCATATAAATGTAATACCATTTTTATTTAAAAACATAATATTTTTAAAATATCCTTAGTGGGTTTATATATTAATCACAAGCACCATGACTCAGCTACTTGGGTCATGTCAATTCTATCTCATAATCAACATTTTACAGTTGACCTACATGGATCTAGTTGTGCCTTAGGTATGTGTTCATATGGGTTATCATGACCAAGTAATATGGATAAAATCCACAACAAGACTTCCAAATCATTGAATGTAAAAATTTAGCAACATTTATATTTAATACAATTTTTATTTAAAAGGATTATAACATATGGTTCAGTTGAATGGGTTATGACTTCTCAATTTATAATTCACCCATACACTTTAAAAATTTATGGTGACTCCCATCTAACCAAAACCATTATATCTAATATTAAAAAATAACAATAGCCTTAAATTTTATGGAAAATCCTTTCTACATATAAATTTTATCTACAATGGTTTGATTATATACGTCACCATTTTACAATTAAAAATGTGCCAATAAAATTTAGATATTGGAAATTGGATTCCATTTAACCAAAACTAAAAATGTTTCTACCCAAGGAACTTTTGGTTCATTTCTCAACATGTCATTATTTAATAATGAGGTGTATCTATTAAAAAAATTGGACATTTTAAAATTTATTACTAAAAAATATAAAAATGGAAATTCTATATGGTTTTGAATTTTAAGTAAACTAGGATGAATAAAAATTAACCATATAATCTTATTACATAACCATTGAAACCCAAAAAGAAATCTTATATTAACACTAAAATCAAGATTATAATTAAACACATTAATAATTTATACACAGAAATGTAATGAAATACCTAAGCTGGTAAATTCTAAGCATGTTACCAAAAGCACATAGCATGGAAAATAACGATATGCAAATAAAACATAAGAAAAATTAACAATTAAAAATGGACTAACAATGCAACATTTATGGATTGAAAAGTGCATGAAATGTGAATTATTATTTTGTATCATAAATCATGTAATTTTATTCCTTTAAAATCCCAGCCAAGGGTTAACACTCCAAATATCATAAATTAGTTAGAAGTATATAATACTCCAGTCACTCAAGTTGAAATTGAAATCAACTGTAACAATGTGCAATGTGGATGAAAATCCCATACTTGGTCACTCGGAAATTTCTTTTTACATGGGTTGATCAGTCCCATGAAGGAGTTTTCACCAAGTGCCAAAACACTCCTACTATATTTTATACCTACTCAAAATAGTAATAAAAAGAAAAATAGTGTTTTGATACCAAATTTTAATGTCTAAGTCTAGCAGACCACTAATCTAGTAGCCACACCGGTCATCACATGGACTCAAGTGCACCACCCCATATTCCAAAGGCTACTAACAAAAAGTGAGGAAATAATGGTGGTATACTGTGGAGACTATACCCACATGGTTAGATTATAATGATGGTATATTAGTTATAAACCAATGGAAAATAGTGGAATAAATAATAATAAATGGAAAAAAGTAGAAGAGAAATATCGAAGTTGAATAAATATAAATTCTAAACAGAAATATGTATAATAATGAATGCAAGTACAAATGATGCTACAAAGTAAATGAAGGGGTTAAATATAAATACATCACAATAAAAAGGAAAAGAGACCAAATGATAACCCCATGAACATCTAGAGTACTAACAAAGTCCAGTACTCTCTAGCTCTCAAGTATAGACCAGATCATAGAAAATAAATCGATGGACCTTAAAACATGAATATCTTCTTGAGTACCTCATAAAATTGTGTCTTAAGGTGGGTGTGAGATACAAAACTAGTAGGAAAACACTAATGGTGTCTATATCAATAATATTTTTGCACTATAAATTGAATAGTGTATAAACATTGGTGAATACAAGGAAGAAAATAAATAAATCAATCAATAAAACGTTGTTCAAGGTGTCTAAATGGACACCCGACTAATTCTACCTTATTTGGATTAATACAAACTTTTATACTAATGGATCCTATAATAGTAATATGGTATGCACATAGGTTAACATTAATAAGAAATCATGTGTGGATAGACCCCATGAATTTGTTTTTCCATAGTGGATGAATCCTTTGTATCTCAATTAGGAATGCTAATAATTAATTAAATAGGGGCTCCACACATAATATAAGGAATTAATCCATATAATCTATTCATCAAACCCTAAAATCATCTAATAATAACCATAATGTATTATCAAGGATCGCTATAGGGTCCTTATATATAATAGATATCACCATGTTCGTCCCTGAAAATTTATAACAACGTCCATTGCATCACTTCTGGAATGGTGAAGTTTCATTCTATACTATGTATCTCACATAAGGGACTGAGTATCACCTGATTCCTGACATATCCATATCGATAATGATTCTTAGGTAACTAGTTTCATCCAAGTGTATTCCTAAAATTCTTAGAGATCTCATACAAGGCAATCCAACTATCAAACCAAGAATGTCAAGTAGTTCCAAGACAATCACAGAGGGTTCATCCACAACATGATTAAGTCGAGAATCATGTTATCTCCCATCTCACAAGTAGATAATGAGTATAATTTTCAACACATATCATCAATTAGTAATGCACTAACACAAGATAAATGAGCTTTCCAAAAATTTCATACAATCCATGAGATCATGACATAAGTCAAATGATAATAGACATAAATTAAATAAATAGGAAAAAGGCTACAGAAAAATGAACACATGGAAATAAGAATAAGCATTTTTGAATATAAAAAAGTATTTAAGAATAATCACAAGGTAATTAACATAGGAAATTATAAATAATGTATGAGGCATAGTCAATAACCAATGAGACGTAAAGAAAATTACTAAGTAGTACATGGTATATGGGAAATGGAATCAAATGAAAATGATAAAGCATAAGAAAAAAAATTTAAACCATCGTTAATCCTATTCATGGGCCAATCTCATGGACTATAATTGTACTCAATTTAATTTATAGATTTTATTCACTTATAAAAGGTGAAACACACCAACATGGGGTGTTCAAATAATAATGTATCAAGGTAATTTTCCTTAAAAAGAAGAAGCACTCCCATCGAAGTTGAATGACTAATAAAGATAAAACAATGGGTTTACTTGAGGCATAAAAACGTCATATTTGACATGGTAATAGGTTAAATTTAATTTGTTTCCAAACATAAAGTCATTACCCGAAGATCTTAGTGCACGAAACACTAACACGTCATTGAAAATAAAATAAAATTTTGGAAATAATCTAGACCACATACCTCATACCATGGATACTTATCTCACAAAAAATAAAGGCATAATTTGGCATGATTTGAGAGAAATCCATGAAAATGATGAACACCTTGAAAAATAGTGTGAATTGGTCTATAACAAAATTGTCCATAATAAGTGATGATAAATGAAAGGTAGAAAAAAATTAGTTTTAGAAATTCCTAGGGCTTTCCAGTTCACTCTACGAAACAAGAATCAGAGGCCAAAATAGGGATATTTTGAAAAATACAAGAAGAGGATTGGTGGAGGATCTCAAGTGTGAGGGGATTTTTATTTTTAGAGGAAAAAGGAATGAAAGGGGAAATATATATTTGAGTGAAAAAGGGAAAATGTCATTTCCCATTCAAAGTAGGAGTTTCATGATTTTCTCGCTTAGTCTCTCTAAATTTTGTTCCAACCATGAATCACCCACTTATTAAGAATCACATCATGAAAGGTTTTCCCACAAGGTTGGAAAACAGAGATACTCACCATGTTCCAACAAATACACACATACTGACTAAATGAAACTAAGTATGTTTCCTTAACTGTATAGTTTTACAAACCCTATGAACCCATGTGCACCCTTAGTTAAAAACAACAGAAACCCCACATGGCCAGGAAACTCCTTATGAATAGTTAGATCAATCTATGTGGCACCTATTGGTCCACTATACTAGGCTTTATTTTTTCCACTGAGGTCCACACAGTTTCATATATGTTGTTTTCCTGACCTTTTTCCAATGTACATCATGATTTTATGGACCTGGAGCTCTTGAAACATTAAATAACCCCCAAGGGACCCCTTAATACTTGTAAGAAGTCTAAAAAAATATTGAAGTATTCCAACTCCTGAAATTCCATTCCGATTCTCAGTTTAAAAAAATGGACCATCCACCAAAATACAAAATTCAAATTCCTTTGGATATTTATCCGATCCAAAAACACGAGATGCTACACATCATATGATTTGGAACAAATTTTCATTCCATGAAATAGATGATGAATATAAGAAGAACACCAATAAATATTGTTTCTCTTCTTTTTTATTTGATACAATGTTTTTCTCCATTAACTCAGTATCAACCTCTCAATTCTCACTTCTCAAACCATTCTTCATTTCTTTTTTTCTGTTGATTTTGGAACCATGGTTTTTCACCAAAAAAAGGATTTTATTTCATGTTTTTTGTCAATCCAAACTCTCTAATATGTGGAGTTTCATGATAGAATCTGGATTGATAAATATTTTATGGTTTATTAGGGATGATTTGTGAAGAATGGACGAGGTGTGATTGAAATATTATATTCTACATGACAACGAGAATTTTCATGAAAGTTTTTTTCACTAAATATTTTAGAAGAAAATGATCTTTGATAACATGAATGAATCGGTTCACTAAATGTATGTGGTGATATTTAATGATTTTTGAAATTGGATTTGTCTAAAAATAGGTGTCTTCTCATCATTTGAGTCAAAGAGAGTGCATAGAAAAGGGTGAATTACTCTGATTTCACAAAGGTATTATATAAAGTAAATGGTGTAACTAATTATAATCAATTATCAATAACAAGTTTCACAATAATTATGGTTAAGAACTAATACAATCTATGGAATTTTAGAAATAGAGTTTCATAACGCCTTAGAATTTCATGATAGTTTTGAGCTTCATTAAATCATGGAGTTTTTTGAATGGAAAGGGAATCTCGAAAGTATGTTGGTTTGAAAAAGATAAAACATATTTGATATATAAAAATGATTTTTTACTACGTATGGAGTTTTGAAAATGATGCTTTTGTTAATATAAGGTTTTGAACACTTGGTTTGAGTGAACAACATATTCAAGTGCATCAATTCAGGACTATTGTAAAATAAAAGACCCATGCTAATTAAGGACAAAAAGTTATGTTAAAAGTCTATTGAGTTAACCTTTATGTCAATAAATTGAGTAAGAAATCACTCAATGTTGTGATCAAGGGGGAGAGGATGGAAGTTATCTGAGGATGGTCGTGTGTTTTCCTTAAAAGTTTTGTAAATTTAGTGTGCTTTGAATAGAGTGAATGCATCTAATCTTTTTTAATCCTCAATATCCAGTAAATCTTAGGGGATTTAGGTATGAATCAAAAAATACCAGCATATGAAACTTGTATTATTCTTTAGAGTTCAACCAAATAAAACTACCCTATTGTGTTTCAATTAATGTATATGGGAGTTTAGTATTTTCATGGTATATGAGAACATTTTAACAAGTCCCTAAGAATAGGGTGAAAATATAAATTTACATGAAATAAATTGTTAACACCCTAATTCTACAATCCCTTATTAGGGTATTCAAGGATCTTTCAAGTTGTATCAGAGCATATAGTCTATAGGTCTGAAATATTTACATTATTATTCTTTTAATGGATAATTTAGTGTTTGTTGGGGGAGATCTGCTTATTAAGGTAGAAAATTACAGATTTGGAATAATATAATGAGATCACATTTTTGATCTCCTATGGTGGATGTTTTCTTTGACATAGTTCACTAGATTTAGTTCTCTGATACGAAATGTTATTTTATGATAGAAAAAGATAGTAAAATTGTTGATACAAAGGCCAAAGCTCATAATTCTCTTAATGTAACACTTTTTGATCAAATACAATAAAATTTAATGAGTTTTACTACAAAAAAGTCCATTTGGTGGAAACTAGAAAATATATATGAAGGTTATAAAAATTTGAAGTTGTCTAAATATAAAATTTTTCACAATCAGATCAAGGATTTAAAAATACATCTAAATGAAAATGCAGATATTTTCTCTAATTTCATTACTAAATTTTTTGGATATATTTGGTGACATGGGAAATAAATTAACAATATTAAAATAGAAAATAATACATCGATAAGGATCATAATTCAATACAGTCTATAAGTTTCATTAGATGATGAAATAGATAATTCTATGAATTATCATGATAATCTCCTAAGTATTATAGTGTCTTGTGAAATGAGATTTAACCCAATAATTAAATAGTCCATGTAATCAAGGAAATAAAATTCATTTCCAGGAAAAAAACATGAAATTTACAAATATAGTGATGATGGGGACAATGTGGAAAAATAAATTCATTCAATTTTTCAAGAAAAATTACAGATATGAAAAGGGATATTTTATAGAAAGATTTATTTGGACTATTTTCAATGAGGTAAAGTAGGGAAAATTGTTGCTTAGTGCTCAAAGAGATTTGATGATTTAGAAAGTAAAGCAGAAATCATAGATATGTCTCCAATAATGTTTTTTGGAAAATGAACAATTTAAATTAGGAAAAACATTACACATAAAGAGCTTCATATACACATAGTAACAAGATAATAATGACTTTTTAGAGTATATTGAACAATAGTTTAATCATGATATTGATGATTCCATGATGGATACAATTGAAATGGTATAATGTATGAAAGATGAAGTTAGACAGTCAAAGTGATTTATATTTTTCAATGTGACACATTAGGTTTCCCATGGTTATATTAACACTGAAAAACTTAATAGAAAAAGATGAGATATTTGATAAAGGATCCATCAGATTATGTGGATTAGTTTGAAGTAGACATTGATCAGTTGTAAGGAGTGGAAGAAGAAAATTTTACAAATCGTGAAGGATCAGAGGAGGTTGTACAATTTAAATTCAAAAATTATCTATTGAAAAGGTAGTAATGACCTTACATTTAGATTGGAGTAAAATGATATAATATTTGAGAGCCTTGATGATGAAGGTTTTTCTTGAAGTTTTAAACTAGAAAAATAATAAAAAACAAGGGAAACATAATATAAATTATTGTTTGTAATGTATTCAGATATTGATCATTTAGATATGGTTAAATATGGTTCCAATCTAGTTGAGAAATCATAGAATTTAAAATGATATACATTTATTATAAAAATTGAAATTGGATGTGATACAAAATCATCAATGACTTGAAACGTGATGAGATAAAGAAAAGGGAAGAATAAAATTGAACATATCAAAAAGGCGTCTGATTTCCTAATAGATTAAACATTAATCCTAATAGATAAGAGTTTTAAAAATCATCCTGAATTATATAGAGAGGACCACCTTTCAAATTCTTACACGAAAGAAGTTGATGCATGGATGAATGGAATAGTGGAAATATTTCATCTTATTGAATGTCAATTTCATGGATTTCTAGGTCATATCATGTCTTACAGTGAAGAGTTATGGATCAATTAATATGGGGAATCAAAATTAATTAAACATTGTAAAAAGAGACCATATCCTCTATTATATAGAAGAAATAATTTATATGGATAATTTTCCCAATTTTATAACATTGGGTATAAATCTATTCATTATAGGAAGAGGAAATTTGGGAATAATAACTACAGAACATCCGGACAAGAGAATATTGATCAACCAAGAATAATTACCCATGTAAATACGTAGTCTTATATAGAATAAGAATATGAGTATGGTTCAACCACGAATATTGAAAAGAGATTGGATATTCCATATTTTTCCTCCACTCTATGTAGTGTCTCATAGAAGGAATAAAAGAATATTGAGATAAGAAAACTAGAAAAAATCACTCTCAAAGCTATAATTAACAATATCACATAGATTATTGATAGTAAAATATCATCCCACATGATTAGAAATTCATATTTATGGACAATTATTAACAAAAGGATTGATGGAATAGTGGTATTTTAAAAATAGTTTTCTTTAAATATCAAATCCAGAGGAAATTTGGAATTATCAAATGATGAGATAATGAAAACGAAATTTCCTTACATGGGTAGATTTTATTACAATCTTATGAGCATTTGTTAGATTTGTAACATAGGAATGGAAGGAACATTTAATCATAAGGGGTGAACTATCAATGGGAATACAGGTAATTAACTAATGAAAGGCTATATAAAAAACTATAATTTGTACAAGTTAGTCAATAATTTATACAAGTTATAATGTAACAAAAATAATTGTTACTGAACAATTTAATAGAAAAAAACATATGGAACCAATTGTTTGGTCACATTATATAACGTCCTGATTGTTGGAGACACCCAAGGGTGCCCCATACCCGGTTGGTCACATGACCTTAAGCGCATTTCCCCAAATTCCAGAGGCTACCAACTAGTATCGAGGGCTAAGGACTAATTGTGGGGAAACATTTTCCTCATTTTTACAGTATAAAGAGTGTAATAACAAAAAATAAACATTAGTGGATGCAGTAATACCAAAAAAAGAATTAAACAACATAAGGATGATAGTAATAGAACAACTAGAGAACATATAAATGATGCATTTCACATGTGTCTAGGAAAGAAACCAAACAAGTCACAATGTTGAAAAAACCCTACTGAAACCAATGTATAGAAAATATTTAAACTCCAATAATAGCGCAAGCCTTAGCTTTGTATCATGCTCTCTATCTCCAAAATAAATCATGTACCTTGATAAATAAGGGAGCTTGCCTCATCTATACCTACAACCATATAATATGTTTAGATCCAAAATAATGACCCAAACTGGGTATAAGGCAAATCCAATTAAGAAACAACAAAAACATCTATTCCTAACAGTTAGTGAATATATATAGGGGTAATATGGATAAATAAATCAATAATCTATGATGTACTCAAAAGTAAACAATCCTATAGTTTTTACTACATTCATATACATTTATTTGTTAGTCAATAAATTGAATAATAAAATTTAAGGATCTATCCCAAGTTCAGTATCCCCTGATGTAATAGTAAAAAATTAGATATTTCAGAATACCATATCAAAAATCAAGGGAGGCCGAGTCAAAGATTGTGATTTGTCTTGGAATACTTATCACAATCATTCAATTATTCACAAACGACCCTCTAGGAAGCTCTCACGGTCTAAGCCCTACGGTCCCACATAGTAAAGATCAATTTCAAATGATGTCTTGGGTAGCTATCATGGTCAATACCCCTTTTCAACATAGCATAGAGTAGTTGTAAATAACCTTACTAGGTAGCTCTCACGGTCAATACCCCTCGATCTAAATAACATCAATGAATTATAAAAGACCTCCAGGTAGCTCCCACGATCTATACCCCCAAGGTCAACATATCATAAATAACTCATAAATGACCTCCTGGGTAGCTCTTACGTTCAATACCCCAAGGTCAAAGTCTACACCAAGGCTCTCATTATCCTATGTAAATAAATATGTAAACCCCCATAGTTTTCTAGGTCCACAACACACACGGTCCATTGAAATAACAATGTTCATATTATAAAAATTAAAGACATGTAATCAATAACTACTAAATGTCCATAATTAACTATCATAACACATGAAATTGATATAATCAATAAAAATATATCACAATCAAATCAGGACAAGTAAACAAGGAACGCCTCATATGCAACATAGTAAAAACATCCATAAATAGTAAAAGTAGGGAAACACACCCCTGTGGTGCACCGTAAATAATGAATATAACCTTACACATATGAAGAAACCCCTTTTAATAAATTAAACCATATTAGGTAAATAATATGGATAATTTCCCAAACAAGAAATACCCCAAACTTGGGTGTGCCTGACTTTTAGCCTATATAATCTGAAGGCAAACAAAACAAACTACCTCGATATTTTATGATAAATATAATTGAACGTTGGCCCTTGAATTTTCCTAGAACGATGTAGATCTACAAAAGGGTAAAAATGATCATCTAAAAATAAATCATGATAGAGGAAGAATCAGGAAGAAAGGATATATAGGAAAAAATAACACACTAGTGGGAATCCAAGAAAACCTACGACATCTCAATCAACGATTAGACAAAGAACTAGGAGAGGCATGATGTTTCCAGTCATTCCACCTCTCTCTTGTATGAATTGATAAGAGAATAAGATGTTTCTGAAGATTAGATGTGACCCCACACCAATTTATCAAATAAAAAGAAAATTACATGGTGTGTTCATTTAATGTACACACTATGTAGTATCCTTAATCATCCCCTACATTAAGAAGTCTACTTGGTCACCACACTTCCATGTGCTCAGTGGGTACTTATAAGTACACAATGTGTACATAGAAAATTATCATTTCTTCCGTTTTCCTAAAAAAATCCCTAATTCAAGATCCATACCAAAAATGAAGATCCATATTCTTAAAAACTTCTCCCTTAAAAAAATTATTCCGCAAATTTACCTTCAAGTGGTTGTGAAAAGGAATCTTCAAACAACTCTGGTCACTAGGATTGCATGTCATCCTCCCTCCCCCACATCTTGTTCTGTACTCACACATGCTACTATAACACCCGTACCGAATGAACCGACCGGCCATGGAGAAACTTCATGCTGTGATCCCCAATAAAAATAGGTTTATTTTAGAAGGATTAATCCACCTCAAACTCAACCTCATTGGATTAAAAAACATGAGATGAGTCTAAAAATAAATGACATAACTGTGAAACAATAATGATTCCCTACATATCCTAGTTCCTCTGAGGTAACTGCAACTGATAGGAAACTATCCCAACCCTCTCCAAAACCTCAAATATCCCAACGTATCTCAGTGAAAGATTACCCTAAATTCTAATACACCTATTCCCCAACCTTGGTGTGGCACATAAGAAAACATGATATTTCACCTCCAACTCCATATATCATCTTTGTTGATCAACAAAAGATTTCTGGTGAGATTGTGTAGTAGTAATCATATTCTAAATAAACTCCACCAACTCTGTGGTCTTTTAGACAAGATGAGGTGCTAGCACAGCTACCTATCTTACCTCCAACCAACATAGGGGTGATCTATATAGCCTACCATAAAAATCCTCATAAGTTTCCATCTAAATCATTGTCGAAAACTATTGTTACAGGAAAAATCCACTAGGGTTATGTTTCTCTCTCAAGATCCCCAGAAATCTAGAATGCATGATCGAATCATGTCCTCTAAAACCTGAATCGTGCTCTTGGGCTGACCATCTAGCTTTGGAAGGTAAGTTGTACTCATAACTATTTGTGTACCCAAATCCCTTTGTAGTTCCTTCCAGACATGAGAAGTAAACTAGGTGTCCCTATCTGAAACAATAGAGCGTGGAACACCATACAAATGTATAATCGCTTGGATGTACAAATTTACATGATCATTGACACTGAAGGTTTTCTTGATTAGTAGGAACTATTAATCCTTCATGAATCTATAAAAAACCCATATAATGTCATTTCCTCATGGTGACCTAGGTGAACCTGACATGAAATCCATTATAACACCATTACAATTCCACTCAAAAATGGGTAACTTCTATAAAATTATTTCCAGTCGCTACTGTCATTCTATTAACTACTAATAGGTGCAACATCACATAAAAATCATTAACATCCCTCTACATTCCTGGACACCAATACTGACGGTGTCGGTCTCAATACATCTTCGTGACACAGGGATAAACTGCCCATGATGAGGTATGAAAATCTCACAACAGCTACTTGTGTTTTTCTATTGCCACCCATACACGTCCATGAAAATACAAAACCTCATCCTTGTATATGTTCAGAATAGGATTAGGGACCTCACCTAACACGCTCTCCCTTAGGACTAGGACTTCAGAATCTGATAGCTGCCTAATTTTCACCCAGTTTATCAGAGTAGAGGTAACCGCTAAAGAAGAAACAAACATCTCCCCTGTCAGTCGTGCACCTCTAAATGTATCTTAAAGAATAGAGCCATAAGCTACCACTAACTTCTGGACTCCTAAACTACCTATATCTAATTATTCAAGCTCAGTGCATTAGCCACTACATTACCTTTCCTAGGCATGCAGGGAAGCTCAATGTCAAAAGACCGAAGGTACTCATACCACCATTGTGGTCTCAAATCTAGATATATTCATGTAAAGAAATACTTGAGGATCTTAGGGCTATTTTATAACAAAAAATTATTTCCCATAAGATAATGTCTTCAATAGCACAAAGCATACACAACTACAACCAATTCGAGACTGTGCATTTGGTAATTCCACTCATGTGGCCACCACTGCCAAGACCCATATGCAACAACTCCTTCCCCCTACATAAACACTGCTCCCATCTTGATACTTGATGCAACACAGTAAATAGTTTAAATATTTTTTAGCTATAGAATAATTAATATTGCTACTGAAGTCAACCACCCTTTTAGCTACAGAAAGGTTGAATCGTAGGAATCTATTCACAAGTACCTCATACCCTTAATTTTCAGGCCTATTAGTGGTGCTGATAAGCATGGAAAAGTACTATATAAAGCACTTATAGTAACAATCCATCCCTATAAAAGATGAGTCCTCAGATAAATTCTTTAGCTAATCACACAAAACTACTGCTCTCACATTATATATGTCTATTGATACTCAAGTATCTAAGATAACAAGACCTAATAAGTGAATTTGGTCTATCCAAAAGTTGAATTTCGAGAGAATATCATATACCTAATGCTCTCTCTATGTACTCGATAAAATATCAATATGGACTTCAGGGTCATGTTGAGTGCGTGAGTACACAAAGATATCAACCACAAAGACTACAAAAAACGAATCTAAGCATAGACAAAACACTCATTTTATCAGTTCCACGAACATTTATGGCATGTTTGTGAGACCAAAAAACATAACCAATACTCATACAGACCATACATTCTCTGAATGGCTGAATGAGGTATATCAGATTGACTAACACACAACAAATGATAATCGGATCTCAAGTCAATCTTCAAAAACACCCGAGATCCTCAAAGCTAATCAAATAGATCATCAATATTAGGAAAGGGATATCAATAATTAACCATCATCTGTTTTAGATTCCGATAATCCACACAAGTTCCAAGGGTACCATTTTTATTCTTCTCAAAAAGGACAACAGAACCCCAAGGAGAAGTATTGGGTCTGATGAAACCCTTCGCCTGCACCTCCTGTAACTTTTTATTGAGCTCTTGTAACTATAGTGTATCCATACTATAAGGAGGAATGGACAACGGTGTCACTCTTGGAACAAGATCAATAGATAAATCTACCTCTCTCTCTAAAGGTAAACCTGAATAGTCTTTTGGGAATACATCTTTGAAACATTCAACCACGGGAGAAAAGTCCATATGTGTAGTCCCATGGTCTTCTAGGTATAAACTAGAAATATGGTATATAATTACTCATAACACATGATTCACAGGTCCTACTCAGCTCGATTGGACATATTATTCACCATTTTGTAGAAAATAACCACCCTCTTGGGATATAAAACTCACCCTACAACAATATCAGTCATCAAAGGGATAACTATAGACCAAACTGTTTATTATGAGAATGACATTGAATCATGTCATCTCTATGAAAAAGAGGTCCCATAAGAAGTGACAGCAACCAACCTAATGTGGGAACTTCTTGAACTAATTTACTCATGTTATCCTAATCCCAAACCGATTGTCTATCACCATAACATAATCATACATATTAATGCAGAGGCAAAGTCCCTCCACAATAGAAAAAAGATATAAAACTATGGGAAGCCCCTATAATGAAAGGAGAGGAAGCTAAAACTGATTCCTCTAGAATCGTACCACTATGTGTAGAGGTTCTGTGATCCTTCTCCTACTGGGCATTCTTCATCACATATGGATGACTTGAACCGCAACCCTACGAACCTTCCTAACTACCCTGAGCTGATACTCCCTATCGTTACTGAAAACCTATTGTCTGGATATCATGGTTATGCCCACCGATTTAACCTAAATGGCCCGATGAGATCCTTTTCCCTAATTGATAAGAAACTGACGGTCTTTATTTTTAACATGGATTCATAACAAATTCCCTCTCCCAAGTTGTTGGTGAGAAAACTGAAAAAAACACTAATGATTACTCATATTTCTGCAATATCAGTACTCGAATTTATCTCTCAGGCACTAAGGTCTCATTTTACCACACCTCCCACACAGGTAGAACCTCACCTAGCAACTTGAAGATACATCCCTACTACTAGAATCACTCTATGAAGGCTCCCTATAGTGCTTCCTTCTATCAAACAAAGTATTACCAGCCCTGGATGTTGAACCATCCTGGATAATAGCTCCCAACTCCCTCAGATTGCACTCATTTATTAGAGACTGATTTACAATAGCTATCGATGATTCCATCCAGAAAACAATCACCTTTGATTGAAGGTCTTACCTAAGACCATCCTCAAATCACATCTTTAAAGATAACTCATCACCTCCCAAAATATGTGAATAGTGTTGTAGCTCTATAAAGAGATACGAATAATCCATCACTAAAAGAGATCCCCACTCCAAATTCATGAACTCATGGGCTTGGTCAGCCCACAACATCTCTGGGAAGAATTAATCTCATAAGGTCCTCTAAAACTCTTCCCATTCTAGATCCCTATGACGTCCCACATGTGAGATAACATCCCACCATCTCATGGTGGAATCATGTAACATGTACCCCACGAGATTCACCCTCCACTTAGGAGGTGTCTTCATATGCTCAAAGACAGTAAGTATGGCCTCCAACCATGTATCTACAGACTGTAATCCTCTATCCTCTAAAAACTTTAGAAGATGATGTTACAAGAACACTTGTGCCAAATCTTCCATATTCATGGAAGGATGTGGTGATCCCTAAATGGTCAGCATCATCCTCAAAAATCATTCACAGAATTGTTCATTAGGACATGTGTCTGGTATAATAGTTTGTGCCAAGATGGTCATGATAGGATGATCTTTTGGTAGTCCCTGATCTACCATTTCTGGTGTTTGATCATCTTCTTTTACCTAGAATACAATTGGATGACTTCTTGGTGGAATGAATCTTCAAGGTCAAGCACACACATCAATTTAAGATTATCATGTAATGTAATGTAAAATTTCAATAATGGATCAGGAGAAGAAAATAATTCATGTTTTTTAAAACAGGGTTACACGACATATATAACCTATATATTGCATGTTCCCTTAATATTTTAACATGGGCGTGTACCTCTGGAAACCTGGCCGTGTAAATACTCTACACACGGTGTGTTCCTCTCATGACATGGCGTGTACTTCAATATACCCTTGTTCCCATGTTATTCTACAAGACTATAACTAAATGGTTCTATCCTTGTTTAACACTACACAACATGAAAACTCTACCGATGGCATGTAAAAATTAAGTCCCATCCACCCATGTTGTTGGCCACACGAACAAATACACAGTTCTTTATAACACAACATGTACAATCTAGACATAGTGTGTTCTACAAAATGTTTTTTGAACCCCGTGTCTCTATTCATATAGTTAGTCTCAGGATAAATCACGAAAAAATGTGAATGCCCATCACATGATGTTTTCTTAAGAAAATTAATTCTTTCCAAATAAAATAACACATGGAATGTATTCATTACATCACATGCCATGTTTATAGGTTTCTAGATAGTAATCCTTTAAAAAAATTGAAACCCACAAAATCATAATTTTTTTTCCATGACATTCCATGTTCTGATCCACGAGAGTCTATACACCCCCAAAAATCAATATTTGGTATTCTGTTTCATATCATGCCTTAATATAATTAAATTAATGTTCAAACAAGACCCATAAAATTTCAATCCATGTGCACCCATAACGAACATGTCGGCGGATAGAAACCTCCATTTGATACCATTTTTTAAGTTCTAAGTTCAAGGTGCCGCCCAAGGGTTCCCCGTACACTTTTTGTCACATAACCTCAAAAACATTTCATATAATTCTTGAGGCTATTGACTAGTATTGAAGGAAATGGTCTGATTGTGGGGAAACTATTACCCCATTGGTAGAGTATACACAGTGGAATAAAAAATATTTTACAATAGTGGAAGTAATAAAATCATTAAAATAAGTAAATAGAAGAAGACAGATAGTAATAAAAAATGGGGGTATATATAAATGATGCATGTCACAAGTGTCTAAGAGAGCATATAAACAAGTCACAATGATGTAAATACACTTATGAATCTAATTTATAAAAAACCAGTAAACTCAAACAGCATCGTAAACCTCGACTTGGTCTCACACTCTACATCTCCAATAACAATCTGGTATCTATTGAAGAAGGGATCTTGTCATTATCTATTCCTAAAACCATATAATAGATTTGGGTCAAAATGAATGACCCAAACAACGTGTGAGAAAAATCATAGTAAGGAACTACTAAAATATATGTACCTATTTTTCAGTGAATATATATAGTAGGAAATATAAATAAATGATGAAATAAACTAGGAAGTCCTCAAAAGTACAAATTCTACATTTTTCAATTACATTCATTTTAATTTATTTATTATTAAATATCTTGAATAAAGAAATACTAAGAGATATCTTAATCTTTATATCCCCCTGTGTAATAGTAACAAAACAATTTTCTCTAAAGACCATCTCAACAATCTGGTGATACTGAATCCAAGATTGTTTTTTGCCTTGGTAGTCCTGTAAAAATCATTCAATTATTCACAAACAAACATCTATGAAGCTCTCACAGTCTAAATCATATGGTCCCACATAGAAAATATCAATTAAAATGACATTATTAGTAGATATGATGGTCAATACCCCTGATAAACTTAGCATAGATTAATCGTAAAAGTCATCATGGGTAGCTCTCACGATCAATACCCCTGGGTTTACATAAAATCAATGAATTATAAATGACCTATAGGTAGCTATCATGGTCAATACCCCTTGGTTCAACATATCATAAATTAATAATAAACAACCTTTTGGGTAGCTCTCTTGGTCCATACCCCTGGGTCAATGTCTACTCCAAGGATCTAAAGATCATGTGTAAATAAACATGAAAACCAACACATTTTTCCTAGTCCAAGGCTCTCACAGCCCATTAGAAAAACTGAACGTGTATCATAATAAGGAACCACAAGTTATCAATAACTACTAAATGGATAAAATTAACTAGAAGAAAACATTCAATTGATATAATCAATAAAACTCCATCTTAAACAAATCAATGCGTGGAAACAAGGTATGCCTCATAATCATCCAAGGCCAAACAACCACAAATAGTCAAACTAGGTAAACACACCCATGGGGTGTACTGTAAACAAGGAATATAAACATAAAAATATAATACAACCCATTTTTAATAATTAAACCATAGTAGGTAAATAATAGATTTATTTTCCAAATTAATAATAACCCAGATGTGGTAATGCAAAACTTTTAGAATATATAATCCAATAACTTAAAAAGAAAGCCACAAACCGCCTACCTTGATATTGTATGATAAATATAATTGAACATTCCCCCTTAAATTGTGATATATTGAAATAGATATACAAATTGGTAAAAATTATTATTTCATAATAACTCATGAGAGTGGAAGAATAAAGTAGATAGGCTATAGGGGAAAAGGGAACTCAATGGTTGGAATCCAACACAACCGACGATATCTCAATTAGAGATCAAATGGAGAACAAGGAGGGGTTCAATGTTCACGACCATTCCATATCTCTCATGTACGTTTCGATGGGAGAAGAAGACGTTTCCAAGGATGAGATGTGTCCCCTCACCTATTTATCAAATAAAATGAAAATTATAGAACATGTTCATTTAAGGTACACGCCATGTAGTAGCCTGAACCATACCCCACTATAAGATGTCTCCAAGGTCACCACATGACCAGTACATCGTAGTACAAATTACCCAAGTACACAAGATGTACATAAGAGAAATTCCAATTTGTTCCTTTTTCCTCAAAACAACACGAATGCAAGATCCCCATTTGAAATGATGATCCATGTTCTTACACATTAATCAAGAGATCATGGAATACTTATCCCATTAAAAGGATTTTGGTCACATTCCAAATCTAAATCATGATTAAGAAAATACATGGGAATCTTTCATGTGAGGAAATATGTTATGAAATTCTTATCGATTGAGGGACTAAAGGGAATAAAATTATCTTGATCTTATCCACATAGATGTGCGTAGTCCAATGAATGTGTCATAGAAATTTTTAGAGAGCTAATTTATTATTTTAATTTAATATTATAGTATAATGGAATGCATATGGTTTTTTCTGTGAAAATAAATGGTGATTGAATTCATATTGAAATATCTAAAAGGTGTTGATAATGAATGTGGATGCACAATAAATCTATTATGATTTGATAGTGGAACAACTTACACATCCATTGAAATTGAACATTACCGGAAAAACATGGGATGGACCATGGTGTTTCTTTCGTGTTAACACCTCCAAAATAATGTGGTTGTTGAATGAAAAATAGAATAATAAGTGAATAATATGATAAACTATGATAATTGAGAGTTTTAATTATCATAATTACTAAGATGAGGTTGTACAAGTTATGGTGTAAACCCAAAATATGATAGGGATGTCTAATAGACAAGAAAGGACAACATATGGGATATTTCATAAAGTAATCCATCACTAAAGTATTTTCATGTTTTTGGGAGTAAATGTTTCATCTGAAATAATGATAGAAATTAAAGAATGTATGTTGATGTTGCATATGAGATAATGTTGCTTGGATACTCAATAGAGAGTAAATACTATAAATTCTTCAATAATATTCTTATAAATATTATGAGGAGAAATAATATTAATATCATTGAGGATACAAATATGAAATACTCATAGACCTCATATGTTGATATGATTGAATAAGAAAAATAAACTTGTAAATGTTTACATTTAAATACAGAAATTATGATAGTTTTACCCAACATCATGGTTATCAAAATAATGATCATTCAGAAGTAGAATCCGATTGTAAATACCCCTAATTTCCTTGTAATTTTTTTTAAATTAAATTGGAATTTTATGAGTCTGCAAAAATTGACGGTGCGTGATTCTGAGGCCCAGAGTGCCTAGGATGAATTTCTAAACATTTATTTTGGTTATGTTAAGTAAACATGCAAGTGGGTTTTTCTAACTTTTGAACTAGTGATCGGAATTAAAATCTGAGGGAACTATTGAACTCATAGCGTGAGTATTCTCTTAAAGAGACGTTCACCTTGATGACAGTTGGTTGAAGGTGAAAGATTGTTTTTGGGATTTTCATGAAAGAATAAAATAAAAATAAAAGTTTGTGACATTTTTATTTTTATTTGCAACACCTGTGTGGGTGTTGGGAGGTGGTGTCCACTGAAACTAATCCTCCATGTGGAAGTTGGATGTGGGGACCACCAAACCGTAACCTCCCATGGGAGGATATGGTGGTGGGGACCACATGACCCATAACCTCCCATTAGTGGTTATGGTGGTGGGGACCACTCGAGGCCAAAACCTCTTGACCCCCCTTCTTAATGTAGAGTATCCTCTGGAATTAATCCATATTAATTATGCCAATGCACATAAGTTATTATGCCAAATGTTCCCCGTTAATTTATTGAGCCAACACATAAATTAATTAATTAAGCCTTTTTTAATATTATGCCAATGAATTAATAGATATTACAATATATTATTTTGGTTATGAATTCACTTGGGTGGAATTGGGGAGATGATGAACCTAGGGGAAATCTCTTAATGAATAACACTCCATCTACGTAGAACACTCCACCGATGAGGAACACCTTTGACTAAGAAGAAGGACCTTGACTTTGACTTTCTTTTCTCAGAACTTCTTCCGAAGTAGGACGTGATTGTCTACAACGGATCGACATCTGACTTCTCACGCTAACTTCAACCAATAATGAACAAGGTAGGGGAGTTTTTTGAATGATTTTATATACCCATGTTCTTCCCTTCTAGAACAAAGAATGCAAATCAACTTTCTAACTAGTTGATCCTCATAAGTTTCTTTTAGTGGGTTTTTGGATAAATCATTGTGGGAGGGTTTGATGTTATTTGTTCGTGTGAACAACATTCTACCTCTCTAATGTGGGGTGTGCGGGGAAAACTAACAAGGACCATCCTCTCTGTAACCCTTGTATTGATTTGTGGAATTCTTTGAAGCGAAGGAAGGCAACGAAGGTGACAAAGGCGATGAAGGCAATGAAGGCAAAGACATCGCCACCCATGGCCTCTACAACCTGCACCACCCCTGCGGTGTTCCGAACCACCATCGGATGAACCATCCCCGTGCCCCCTCATGGCCCCCTGGCCAAACCGCCCCCGTGGTCTCTGCCCTTCTACCCAAGATGCCTAGGGCTAGGCCGAGCCACCCTGGCTGCATCGTCCGCTGACCGAACTGGCCTCAGCCACCCCGTCCTCACGGCCAAACCGTCTCCCGGACACCCCGGCCTCTTTACCCCGCCACCTAGGTCATGCCATCTGTCGGTCAAGACACCCCGGTCGCCAGGCCTTCAACCTGAATTGGCCCCGGTCGCGCCATCTATTGGCTGAACTAGCCCTGACCATCACATCCCGACCTCCGGGATGAACCGCCCCAAGCCACCCTCTCCATGACCCTCTAAGCCGAACCAGTCTCGTGCTCTAGGTTGAGCTTCCCATGCGGAGCCCTTCGGGCCGAACCGCCCTCGCGCTATCCCATGTCCTATCAGTGCCCTTGCGGCCGGTCTGCACCCTCATGGCTTTCTGCGACCCCTCACAGGCTGCTGGGCTGGGCCCAGTAGGTCGGGCAGAACCCAATGGGCCAGCTTGCCCAATGATCAGGGCCATAACCATAGGGACGGGCCGAGTCGATCTAAACTAGGTTGTCCAATTCCTGGTCGGGCTGGGACGGTCAGACCGGACCGAGGCCCAATACAACCCTTTTTCTTCTTTTGGCCATAAGATTGGCACCAGACGTCTGTTTGACAAACAGTAAGCGGCACTGGAAATCATGGGGCCTGAAGGTCCATTTGAGAATACCCCATTAGATTTTTGGGTAGATTTAAGATACATCCATGTTGGATCGAGCACGAATCCAACTGATCCGTAGGACAAAAAGGCTAATAAATAACAACACGAGCATCTGATTGTTGCGTCGTCTATTACGTATAGACCCCTATAATGTTGCAAAACTTTGAGATACTCTTTCATGGGACATTGTGACAGTTTTAGTATTGACCAGTAGTTCGTTGAGCTGATCGTCCTAGATATGAGCGAGCGTAGCGGGGAGACCACGTAGATGGCTGAGACCTGATGATTGCTGAAAATTTTGACTTGGAGTGACTCTACTAGCCTAGTGGGGAGTGCCTTGGTGTCATGGAAGAGACACAGTAGGGAGTGACGTGTGTTCTTGGTAGACCCATGGTACTCGAAAGAAGGATTACCTTAGGAGTCTATGAGGGGGAGCACGCTTGATGACATGGCATACCCACGGTCGGGAGAGCGCTTGGTGATGCAGAATATCCACAGTTCTTGACAGGAGGATTACCTCAGTAGTCCATGCTTAGTGGGAAGCATAATTGGTGTCGTAGAAGACTTACTGTACTCGATAGATGAGGATCTCCCCAGTAGCCACGGTTTCAATAATGTGACTGGGGATGTTACTTGATACTACCCCTAGAATAAAATCCTGGTTGAGGTGAGTTTTTTTTTCTGTGTTTCCCTCGTGATTGATATGGATCACTTTATAACTTAGGTATATGTATAGGTAGATGCCTAATTATGGTTATCTGTTGATTTCCTACTTTGTGGTTTATCCTTGGTGGATTATTGTGAGACCTTGAGTGTCTCAGGGTCCCTACTAAGTATCGTTATACTCACTCCAGCACAGGATATTCCTGCACTTTGTTGTGTTGGATGCAGACGAAGTACAAAGATGATGGGGGCTGAGAGTACCAATATTGGAGGTACTTGGAGCTGGGCCATACAGCGTGTTAGTACCCAGAGGAGACAGACGAACGTGGAGTGCAGAGGAGGCAATTTGTACCTACCCATCAGGTAGGAACCTCAGAGGATGATCCTGCAACTGACTTTTCTCTTTCTTTAGCTTTATTGAATTTTAGTTGTACTTGTAACTTTACTGTTGGTATTGTATGATTTCCCCTTTTACTCTCAACACTCTTCTGATATACAGTTTACATGGTGTTTCTTCTAGTTGTGTGCTTTCTTGTGTGTGTGTTTATAGGATATAAAGGAAATTCCATCCCAGTTTTAGAGGATTACACCATTGGTGCTAGTCACCAACCCCTGGCCAATGGAAGGTGGGCATGGGGTAGTCACGGCATCGACCTCGAGGGACGGATCGTGATAAACTGGTATTAGAGGAGTCGATTCTACCGCAGTACTTAGGACTCTGATATTTTCTGTGAAGCAATAGTGTTAAGTGTAGTGAGTGTGGTTTTCAGTTTAGGGAGTCCAATGTCGGTGCGATGACATACGTATCCATACACTAGGACCCTGACTTCTAATTTCCGACTCAGTGTACAAAAACACTGATTGCGTGTGTGTTTTCAAAAATTTTCTAATGTCAGATCACTAGGTGAGCTCACTAGGTATAACTTTTAACAGTAGCACACCTATTTCTTTTTATGATGCCTCCACTCAGACATTTGGATAGAGTTACTAGTGTTTTATTCATAGATATCCCATCGAGCGATGAGGCGTCAGTGAAGATCCCTTTTCCAGTGGAGGAACTAGTGGTACCACTCCCCGTTGGTCCATCGATGCCATACTCCCCAGAAGCAGATGATGCATGCCGCTAGAGAGCATTGCACAAGTTACAATGCTAGAGGACACTTAGGATCAGGGGAGAGATAAACCCAAATGTAGATGAGGATTGGATAGAGGGTATGGGGAGATTCTTCCAACTGGCAGGGACACGAGTAGACCTCATGGTGATCTTTGCTGCCAGCCTTCTACTAAAACCAGCAAGAAGATGGTGGGGCCTGATGCTCCAGGTTCATGACAAGGTAACTATTCTATAGGAGGACTTCCAGAGCCTGTTTCGGGTAGAGTTTAATCCAGTGACACTTCGCGCAGTGCACATATAGGAGTTGCTTTGTCTACAGTTGGGTAGCCTAACTGTGGCTTAGTACTACACAATATTCACTGACCTCTCACGCTACTCCTGAGATATGGGGACAGACCCATTGCTTAGGGCCCGGAACTTCGAGCAGGGACTCAAGCAGGAGATCAGGGCATCAGTGATCTCACTCATCATCCCGAAGCAGTCAGGGCTGTTAGAGAGAGCCCACATAGTAGAGAGTTTCAATGTTGAGCAGTCTCTAATAGTGATATCCACCACTAGTTGACATGTAGAGGAGTCTCCTCCATCTGGAAGAAGACTTATTTCGTAGAGGATCAAGAGAACCAGACCTACAGGTGGATGACCCCATGAATCAGGATTGGTTGTGTGGGGCACCCGATGTGGAAACAAGCATGCCCGGAGAGGACAGTGTTACTCATGTAGTGGGCAGGGTCACATGGATCGTGACTGTCTGACCGACCATACGGATGATCAGTAGATAGTTGAAGGACCACCAAATTAGAGACATAGATTCTACTAAGGAGGTCAATAGGGAGTTGGTGGAAATGGAAGAGGTGCTGGTCATGAAGTTGGTGCAGGGTGACGATTTGAGATATTACTGCCACCACCACTATGAGGTCCACCCCGACCGCAGGGAGTAGGTGGACAGGGGAGAGCTTAGATCTAGGTAAATGAGGCCTATGATCACGGTGCTCTGGAGATGATACGTGGTATAATCTATGTCTACTCTTCCTTAGACACAGTACTTATAAACACATGTGTCATTCATTCTTTTATTGCCACTACCCTAATTCGGAGCTCAGAGATTCCAACGGATCTGTTGACCTGATCCTTATAGCTAAATACTCTTACAGGAGAATATTTGATGATTATGCACTGGTGCCTGATATGTGAGATTACTCTAAGATGTGAGAACTTCAGCTGGGATCTCTTAGTTGTGGCGTCGAGGCCTTACGACATCATCTTGGGTATGGACATGTTATCTATATTCCATGCTTAGATTGATTTTATTAGGCACAAAGTGTGATGTTTTTGCATGGATGGGATCGGGTTTACCTTCACCAGTGTGAAGGGATCCTTTGCAGCACAAGATAGACTTACCTAGAGGAGAGTGCAGCTGATCACTCATTAGTTGCCTAGCCTTACCCTCAGAGCTGTTGATGTGGAGAGTCCAAGCTATCCTGTAGTGGTGGACTAGTATGCAGATGTTTTCCCTGATGATGTCTCAAATCTACCTCCTCATAGAGAGGTGAACTTTTATATTGACTTGTACCCCGAAACGACACCAATATCTACACCCTCATATCAGATGGATCCCGCGGAGCTTCGTGAGATGTGGGTACAACAAGAGTACTTGTAGGAGAAGGGATTCATTCAACCGAGTGTTGCTCCCTGGGCAGCCCTGATTCTATTCTCCATGAAGGTGGATGTGATTATGAGGCATTGTGCTGACTATCGGCACCAGAACCAGGTGACTCTGAAGAACCAGTACCCACTCCCGAGGATTGATGACCTCTTTTATTGGTTGAAGGGATCATGGTAGTTCTCGAAGATAGACCATAGATCAGGCTATCAGCAGCTCAGAGTATGAGATGAGGATGTACAAAAGACATCCTTTAGGTGTCGGTACGACCACTATGAGTTCTTTGTTATGTATTTCAGTGTATCCAATGCTCCAACAGTGTTAATGGGACTCATGAACATGATCTTTTAGCTATACCATGATCTATTTGTTGTAGTCATCATCAAAAACATTTTGATTTACTCGACTGTTAAGGAGGAGTATACCTACCATTGGCGGGTAGTAGTGGACACACTCTAATAGCATCTGCTTTATGGTCAGCTCTAAAAGTACCAGTTCTACATCCGAGATGTTCACTTTCTAGGACATGTCATCTAAGAGGATGGAGTTTCAGTGGATCCAAAAAATATTTAGGCGGTACATGATTGGGAACCACCCAGGAGTGTTATGGAGGTACAGAGTTTCCTGGGTTTGGTTGGACACTACCGCAGGTTTCTGCTAGTTTTCTCCAGAGTTGTAGCACCCCTATCAGCCATGACAAAGAAACGGAAACCCTTTGTGTGGTCAGAGAGATTCCAACAGAGATTTTAGGAGCTAAGGCAGAGGCTGACTAGTGCCCCCATCATGAGCCATCCTGAGGAAGGCTTAGGGTATGTAGTCTACTGCAACACATTAGGGACCAGACTCGAATGTGTCCCAATGCAGGAGTGAGCAGTGATTGCATATAGTTCTTGGCAGCTGAGACAACATGAGCAGAACTACGCAACCCATGACCTAGAGTTATTGGTAGTGGTCTTAGCGTTGAATATGTGGTGACACTATATGATGGGAGAGAATTTTACCATGTACTATGATCACAAGAGCCTCTGGTTTATATTCTATCAGAAGGACGTGAACCCGAGACAATGACATTAGCACGAGTTCATCAGGGAAAACAACTTCTTGATAGAATATACTCCTGGGAAGGGGAACGTTGTTGCAGATGCACTCAGTAAGAGGTCTGGTATAACACTTCTAGGTGAGGCGACGAAGCAGCTGGCTCTATTACAGATATCGTTTTGTGTATAGATATTGAGAATATTTTCTTCATTCTTTTACAGTCTCTCGACCACTTCTACAGCGTGCCCGGGAGGTGCAGAGTAGGGATGCTGACTGTGAGATACGACTTTCTCAGATATCCATAGGATATGCACCTGATGGATTTTCTAATGGTGGGGAGCACATCAACCTCTTCAGAGGATGTACTATGGTACCGGTGTCACATTATGAGGAAGTGTTGAGGGACTTCCACACATCCCCTCTAGTGGTACATCCAGGAGTGGCGAAGATGTACTAGGATCTTCGATGATAGCACTGGTTGCTGGGAATGATGAAAGCATTCATAGAGTTTTTCTCTCGATGCATAACTTGTTAGCAAGTTAAGGCGGAGCATCAGGTACCAGTAGACTTGGATCATCCATTAGAGGTCCCAGAGTGGAAGTGGGATGGGATATCCAAGGAAATTGTGATAGGACATCCATGTATATACAGGGGACATGACTCTATTTGGCTGATCATCTACCGACTCACCAAGTCGTCCAGCATCATAACGATCAGAGAGCAGGGTTTAGTAGAGAGATTAGGACACCTCTATGTACAGAATATCATGAGGCAACATGAAATACCCTTGACAGTCATTTCCAACCGCGATTCATGTTTAACATCCAGGCTATCGAAGGGGTTGTAGGAAGCTTTTGGGATACAGATTCATTTAAGCACCACCTTCCATCCATAGATGGATGGACAGACTGAGTGGACCATTGAAACCCTCGAGGACATGATGAATGCTTGTTCCCTTGACTTCTATCATAGTTGGGAGGATAATGTACTTTTGGTGGAGTTTTCATACAACAACAGCTATCACTCCACCATAGGGATGACACCATTCGAGGAATAGTATGGACGACCTTACAGATCACCCTTGTGTTGGAATGACCTTGTGGAGTCAGTAGTAGTGGGACTAGAGATGTTAATGGCTACCATATAGAAGGTGTAGATCATCCAAGAGTGGATGAAGACTCCACAAAGCAGGTAGAAGTCGTATGTCGAAAGGGTACATAGACCTCTAGGGTTTGAGGATGGCGACCATGTATTTCTGTGGGTCTCATCTCGATAATGTTTTATGTGATTTGGCTGAGGTGTAAAGTTATCATAGAGGTTCATCAGACCTTTTTAGGTCCTCAATAGAGTTGGTGAGGTGGCATACCACTTAGTTATTCCAAAATAGTTGCACTGGGTGCACAACTTCTTTGACGTATCCCAGCTGTGGAGATATGTGCACGACCCTTCCCACATCCTCAACCATGGTGAGCTGGATGTCGATGATGGGCATTATTTATGGAGGTTCAAGTAGATATTGAGGATAGACAAGAGCAGTAATGTAGCAGTACTATATCGGTACTGTAGCAGTGGCGGTATTGTTCATCAGCGGGTACTGTAGCGGCAGCAGGGCTCTGTAGCGGCGGCAGGGCACTATAGTGGCGGCGGTACTATACAGGTACTGTAGTAGTAGGTTACTATTCACAAAATATGAATTGGGCATATAATTTGGGCCTACGGGCTTTGTAATGGGCTACAAGCCCACTAGGCCTTCGGGCTATGTAATTGGTTTCCCTCTACCAAGTTAAAAGAAGTCTTTGTTTTGATTTAATAATAAAAATGAGGCTTCGGCCCCAACCTTTAAAAAAAAGAGGATCGACAAGAGCAGGTCCTTCATGGATGGTTGATACCACTAGTGCGCATTCACTGGTAGCACAAGAACCTCCATGAGAGCACATGAGAGAGGGAGCCTTAGATGCATTCCCAGTACCCTCACTTGTTCCCTTATTTTTCTGTTGTGGTTTATGTGGACGTAAATCCTGAGGTGGGGAGAAAATAAAGAGCATGAATTTCCATGAAAGACATTTTTTAAAATAAATGAGAATTTTACGAGTCCGTGAATATTGACGGCGCATGATTCTGAGGCCCAGAGTGCCTGAAATGAGTTTCTGAAGTTTAGTTCAGGTACATTAAGTAAACGTGCGAGCAAGTTTTTCTAAAATTTGAACCGGTGCTCAGAATTGAAATCCGAGGGCACCGTTGATCTCGAAGCTGCGATATTCACTTGAAGAGACTTTCACCTCGACAGATGTTGGTTGAGGGTGAAAGTTAGTTTTTGGGTTTTTCATTAAAGAATAAAATAAAAATAAGAGTGTGTGATATTTTTAATTTTATTTGAATCACCCATTAGGATGTTGGGATGTGGGGTCCACTAGAACTAAACCTCCATGTGGAAGTTGGAAGTGGGGACCACCAGACCTTAACCTCCAATGAGAGGTTATGGGGGTGGGGAACACTAGAACCATAACCTCCCTTGAGAGGTTATGGTGGTGGGGACCACCCGATGCCAAAACCTCTCAACCCCCCTCAATAAAGTAGAGGATCCTCTTGACTTCCTATACATTAACTATGCAAATGCACATAATTTATTATGCCAAATCCACCCCATTAATTATAGGATCCGACACAACAATTAATTAATTTACCCTTTTTGAATATTATGCAAATGAATTAAAAGATATTATAATCCATTATTTTGGCTATGAATTCACTTGGGTGGAATTGGGGAGAGGAGGAAATTGAGAGAAATCTCCGAACGAAGAACGCTCCATTGAAGAAGAATTCTCCACCGACAAGGAACACCTTCAACTATAAAGAACGTCCTCTACTTAGACTTTCTTTTCTCGGAACTTATTCTGATGTAGGATGTGATCATCTACAACGAATCAACTTCCGCCTTCTTGTGATAACATCAACCAACAATGAAAAAGGTAGGGGATTTTTGTGAATGATTTTATATACCCTTGTTCTTCCCTTCTATAACAAGGAATGTAGATCAACTTCTTATCTAGTTGATCTGCATATGTTACCTTTTGCTAGTTTTGGGATCAATAATTATTGGAGGGTTTGATGTTCTTCATTCTTGTGAACCACTTTTTACCACTCTAATGTGGAGAGTGTAGGAAAAACTTACATTGATCATCCTCTCATCATCCCTTGTGTAGATTTGTGGAGTTCATTGAAATGGCGGAAGGTGACGAAGGTGACAAAGGCAACAACACTGCCACCAGTGGCCTCCGCAACCTACGCCACCCCCGTAGCATTCCCCGCCGCCGCAGAATGAACTAGCCCCGCACCCCCTCATGACACCCGGGCTGAACCGGCCCCACACCCATCGCAGTTCCTCAGCCAAACCGGCCACACCCCCTTCACGGCGCCTTGGGCGAACCGCCCCTGCGGTCTCTGCCCTTCCGGGAGAACCACCCCAAGCTGGGCCGAACTGCCCTGGCAGTGTTGTCCGCCAGCCGAACCAGCCACAAACACCACAGAATCCCGACCAAATCTTCTCTCAGCCACCCCAGCCTACCAGCCGAGCCACCCTGGTTGTGCCATCCACCGGCCAAGGCACCCTTGTCACCTGGCCTCCTAGCCGAACCGGCCCCAGTCGTACCACCCGCCTGTCGAATCTGCCCCAGCCGCGCCATCCCGGCCTTCGGGCCAAGCCACACTGAGCCACCCCGAGCTGCCCTCGCCCTGGCCCTTTGAGCCAAACCTTTCCCATGCTCCGGTCTGAGCCACCCATGAGGCACCCTCTGGGCTGAACTGCCCTCGCACAAACCCACGGCCGGTCGGCGCCCTCACCGCCCCTCGCGGCCCACTGGGCTAGGCCGAGTGGGCTGAGCCGAACCCAAGGGGGTGGCCTACCTAAAAAGCTGGTCCAGACCCAATGGGACAAGCCGGGTTGACCTGAACTTAGTCGATCCATTGTTGGTCGGGCCTGGTCAGACTGGACCCCAGCCCACACCAACCCTTTTTCTTCTTTTGGCCATAAATTTGGCATCAGACGTCCATTTGACAAACTGTTAGTGGAACTGGAAATCTTAGAGCATGGAGGTCCCTTTGAGTATACCCCCCCTGATGTTCTGGGTATAGTTGAGATATGATCATGTTGGATTATGCATGAATCCAACCAGGCCCCTGGGACTAAAAGGCTAATAACTAACTGACCGGGCGTCCGATTGACGGGCTGTCTATTACGTTGAGACCCCTATGATGTGGAGATACTTCTTAGTGTTACATTGTAACAGTTGGAGTATTGGCCAGTAGATCAGGGATTGGATCCTCTTGGAGGTGATTTAATGTTGTGGAGAGACCTAGTAGCTGGCTGAGACCTGATGACTGCTGTCTATTTTGACTTGGAGTGACTCTACTAGCCTAGTGGGGAGCTCCATGGTGTTACGAGAGACCCACAGCGGGGATCACGTTGGTGTCATAGAAGACCCACAGTACTCGATCGGAGGAGTACCTCATAGGCTAAGAGGGGGAGCGCACTTGGTGACATGGAAGACCTAGAGTAGGGAGCGTGCTTAGTGACATGGAAGATCCATGGTACTCAACAAGAGGAGTACCACAGTAGTCCACGGTTAATTGGAAGCACTCTTGGGGTTGAAGTAGGCCCACTATACTCGATAGAGGTGGAGTTCTCTAGTATCCAAGGTTTTGATAATGTTACTGGGGATGTTACTTGATTCTAAACCAAGAATAAAATCCTGGTTAAGATGAAACCGTTTTTCTATGTTTTACTCATGATTGAGATAGATCACGTGATAACTTAGGTATATATATAGGAATATATCTATGTAAGTTTATCTGTTGATTTCATACTTTTTGGTTTCTCCTTGGTAGATTTTTGTGAGACCTTGAGGGTTTTGGGGTCCCTAATAAGTATCGTTATACTCACCCCTTCACTGGCTATGCCCACAATTCTTTTTGTTGGATGTGGATGATGGAAAGCACTAAAAGAGGCTGAGAGTACTATGATTGGATGGTACTCGGAGTTGGACCATACGTTGTGTCGGTACCCGTAGGAGACGGACATATGTGGAGTGGTGAAGAGTCGATATGTACCTACCCATCAGGTATGATCCTTGGAGGATGATCCAGTAGTTGTCTTTTCTATTTCTTTTGTTGTATTTTATTTCAGTTTTACTTGTACCTTTACTGTTAGGCTTTTATTCTGTCCCCTTTTACTTTCATCTCTCTTTTTTTTATATATTTTACTTGGTTTCTCATCTAGTTGTGTTCTTTCTTGTGTGTGTGTTTACAGGTTATAAAGGCAGCGCCTTCTCAGTTTTAGGGGATTACACCTTTGTTGCCCGTTGCCAGCCCCTAGCCTGTGGAAGGTAGGCTTGGGGTAGTCACGGCATGGGCCCTGGGGGACGGGTCATGAAACATATGAGGAAACCTATGTTATAGAAACTCTAACAGAACCACATAGAAAAAAATAAAATAGAATAAGCATATAATTCAAACATTATTGGGGATGGGATCACTCCAACATAGATATGTAAAATGTGGTATGATGCAAATTATACTCTCTAATAAATTATTAAACAGACCAATTTTTATGAAGAAAAGGATGAATCATGGTTTAAGTCCATAAACGAATAACTAGATGAGATTGAAAAAACCCTGACTTGGGATATGTTAAGAGATAAGAAAATTATAATGTTATTATAAAAAATTGTATCTTCGAAAATAAATTTGACAAACAAGGAAATGTGGTTGGAAATAAGGTACTCCTATTGTGTAAAGGCTATGAATAGATTGAAATATGTGAATAAATTCTTCCTGTAGTAACATTAGTATAGTGAATTATTCTCTACCTAGCAATTGCAATTCAAATTGGGTACATTTGTTTTTCAAATGGATGTCAAAATGAAATACATAAATTGTGTTCTTGAAGATATATTATATATTGAAAACCTAGTGGGATTTATGATTGTTAAAGAGGGTAAAAATATTTTTTATTAATAAAGGCTCTTTATAGTCAAAAATCGGCACCATGAGCATGGTATTATGGACAAGATGTCTATCCAAAGAAGATATAATTTAAAATAGGAGGTATTGATTATAATTTATGTATTAATATATCATAGGGAGATCAATTTATAGTTATTGTGTATATAGATGATATTATATTTGAAACAATAATGAATAGATTAGTGGAAAAATATTATATTCACTAGAATCCGTAATTTTTAGCATCTATTATTAGTGAACAAATGTAATTTTTTGGGCTCTGGGGGATCAAAAAGAGGGAATAATGCATCATTTATTTAGAAAATTATATATGAGTTCTTATGAATAAATTCATAATGCATGACTCCAAACCAATGTTGGCATTGATTGTAGTTGGGGAATAACATGAAAAAATGAGGATGGGAAATATATAGATCCCACATTATATAAGTGTATCGTTGGATGCTTATTATAATTGACTTAAACATTCCAAGATATCACCTTTACAACATGTTTAGCGGAACACTTCCAAATAGTACTTGACTAAGAACATTTTTCATTTGTTAAAATAATCAAGACATACATTCATGGTACTTAAATATTTGTATTATATATTATGATAAGAAGAGATAATGAATTATTATAATTTTTTGATAATAAATGAGAAAGAGAAGTGGTGGATCGAAAGTCCATAAGTGGGGGTTCATTATTAACTATAAACAATAGCGTGGGATGGTTTAGTATGAAAAAACAAATTTCCCCTCTTTGTATGGCTATAACTAAGTATATCTCAGTGATAAATGAATGAAATTAGATATTGGGGTTGAAGTAACAACATAGTAAATTTTTTGATGAGGTGAGATAGCCAATGGTGATACACATTGACAACAATATCATGATCAATCTTATAAAAAACCAGTTCAATACTCTCATACCAAACATATTGAGATCGTATAAAACATCATTAATGAAATATTTTAAAAATGTGTTATTAGGATAGATCATGTTCAAACTAATGATCAAGTGGATGCGATTACAAATATTTTTTTGAAAGCACCAATGTTGGAGAAATATTAGTTTATCCTAGATTTTCATCCACCTCCCGTATCATGGTGATGTTATGGTTTATCCAATCTCTCAATTTTTGCTAACTTTTTTAATCTGTTTGTTGACGTGATGCATGAATATAGGGGAAATATGACCCTAGTGGTGGGTTTTTTTTATTATGTCCCCAATATAGGTTATGTGGGTTTATATTAAATGGGGGATAATAAAATAAAATTAATTATGGGTTTCCAAGATAGGTGGATTGGTTGGTGGTCTCTCAAGTCCTGAAAATATATTTTTTAAAACTATTTATCTACATCAATATTTGATCATGTAGACCTAGAGTGATAGATGATTAATTGCAGAGTCATCAAGTTTCTATATGACTTTTACATTTCTTTATGTTTTGAAAATCACAATGACATTTTCTAAAAGATAGTTTTCTTTCTCTACAGAAGTTTATATTCAAGAATGTTTTAAACCGTACCCATAGTCATAATTGTCTTAAATAAGGTATTATTAAAAAAGGTTAACCTTTTCTGCATAAGATATAATTTCTTTAAGTTAAAATGTCCCAGATTTTTTAAAAAATCAGACTCCAATTTCTTATGAAATATGGATCCAATTTCATAAAAAATCTGGCTTCTATTCCCTCATAGATTAGACTTTGATTTCCATAAATATCAAAATCTTATTTCTTCATAAATCAGACTCTTATTTCTTTTGAAATGCAACTCTAATTTACTTAGAAAACTAACTCCAATTTCCATGGAAATTCGACTCTGATTTCTTCTAAAATAAAACTGTGATTTCCATAGAAATCAAACTCTAGTTTCATCTAAAATCAGACTCTAATTTCTTCTAAAATGAAAAACTTATTTTCTAAGAAAAAATAATTCGACCATCAATATTTTCATAAAACGATTTTTTCATTCAGTTAACAATCTTCCGTAATGTAAGGTTTCATTTTATCGGATCATAAATATGAAAATTGTTCTGATATTGTGTTATAACAAATGATGTTTTCAATGCTTCTCACAGTTTGTTACATAAAACAGTGTCATCAAATATATTAAAAAATCACTGTTTTATGAATTCCACATATATTGGCCCCTCAGAAATTTCTAGGAAATATGACCTTTATAGGATGAATCCGAATGTTAGAGACTTTCTTTATAAATACACATCCATTAGAAATAATTTGAAGAGATTGAAAAAATGTTCATGAAAATCATTGGGTTGAGGTGATATGTTGTGAAATCTCTACTCAACTTTCCTTTTGTGAATGTTGTGAACAAGATGTTCAAGTTGTCAACAACTATATCAACCTTCTTAGTGCGAATCCATTCGGTGATGCTTAAAATCTAGGGCTTCCGGGGATATGAATATAGATGTGCCAATTACTAACTTAATTAAGGGAATTCAGGGATAACAAGATAGATACTGATATTTGTATTGAGGGTTTACCCTATTGTGTATAAGACATAATTTCTTGAAAGTATAAATCAAGATACATGTATTCATGGTTGTTGGACACCCATATCATTTTTTTAAAAGATTTATTTTTTACATGTTACATATTACATGTTTGTTTCAATCACTGTTCACTTAGTAATAGATTGAAAGTGTAACATTATTACAATTTCTTATTCTTGTACAAAATCTAACTTGGTTCAATACACTTTAAGGTATAATCTTACCTTTAGTAAACTTTTTTAATTTTGTTATCACATCAACTTTATTGGATCACAATAAAGTTAGTTTTTTATTAACAACTAAAGATGGTTTTTAAATTCATCTTTTATAACTTTGATAAAAATAGATTTTCTTTAGGATAAAAAAGAGTGTTTTTAAAACTACAATTCATCCCCTATTGTAATTGATCAATCTATATATAAAAACTGATCCTATAATCGGTATCATAGCAGGCCTATTAAATACATATACTTGCATATAGGTTTTCTGGATCATCTTTTCTTACATAAAATTACATTTTCATATTTTTCATAATATTATCCTTATAAAGTCTCTGTTTATAAACATTTTCTACTAATCCATTTTATGGAAAATATTTTTTTAATAATGACAAGAATTATGTTTTGATCAATTGAAAACTTATATTCTACGAGTCCCCCAATCATTGATGGGAATGAAAATGAATACTAGATAAATATAATGAAGAAAATTATTATCAATACTATTGTGGATAATTTTGTTATGTTAACTAAAGATTACAATATTCCTAACAAGGAAATAAAATAATTCTCTAATAAAAAATAGTATTAACTTATGTTTAATGTATAGAATAATTTATAATGTTATATTAGCATGAACATCTATATCCATATTTCGTCATGTTAAGCAGATAATAGCATCTAGAATAAATTAGAAGTTCCACATTTTATTGAATCCCAGGTTATTGAAGCAAGAAGAGATATGCAAAGTGATGACATCCATGGATTTTAATTTCCCTATGGTGAACCCATATGTAATTTTTAGCAGCAGATATTCATGACTATTGTGAATATATTACAATCAATGAGATAAAAAAGGCTTAGATGATGAAATTCTTATTGAAAATATTATTGATATCATGCCTAATGAGTGGGAATATAAGAGAACCATTATTGATGAATTGAAGAAAATTACAACAATTATGCTTGATGAGTTATTTGGGTCTATTCTACATCATAAAAGTAGAATTAAAATAGATGCTTAGAATGATAAGAAAAATAATGGAAATGGGAGTTCTGCTTTTACAACCACTTATAATAATATGAATGACAAAACCCTTAAAATATCTTCATAGTAAAAGTCTATGAAATATGTTATATGAAAATTAATTGATAGAGATAATTTAATGAATGAACTAGCCAATATTTATCGAAGGACGAACACGATTGTGGGAAATAAATATTTCAAATATAGATACAAGAAGAAAGATCAGAAGGATAAGAAAGAATCCAAAGTTACTTCTTATGAATGTAAGATGGATGGACATATCAAACCCAATTTTACTAATCTTATGAAGAAAAAAAATGGTATACATTCTAAAAGGAATAAGAAGAAGTAATACAAGCCTAAAGGAAATAAATTCTTAAAAGCTAATGATTTAGGGAGTTCTTGTGCTGGAGAATCTTATGATGAATTTTGGAAAATTGAATCTTCTGAATAGAAGAATATTGGTCTTATAGATAGAATTCCTACTAAAAATCTACAATTCATGGCTAAAGTAAACATTGTTGAATCTTTAAGCAATATTTCATTGAGTGACAATTATACTTATGAATAAATTTATGAATCTTCTGAAGAAGAATTTTCCTCAACAAAAGATAATACTTTAGCATATTTTGAATAAGTATCTATGTTTTCCAAGTTACATAAGAATTAAAGTAGTAAAATAAATAAGAATCTTGATAAATAAAATTATAGAATCACTATTTCAACAAAAGAAGTACCAGATCATTCAAAATATCTTTAATAAAAACCCATTTTTTGGAAAATGTTCTTAAAATACACGAGGAAGTAAATTATGGAAGGATAAACTTTCCAAGGATATTGAAAACTTTTTTCAAAGAAAAATGATTAGAGAGAAAATGAAATTATAAAACTAATAACTAAGAAGATAAAGATTTATTTATTATACCAAAATCAAAAATATTTTCCTTAAATAAATTTTTCTTAATAATTACTTCTAGTAAAGAAAACACTGATAAAATGCATTCCGAAATTCTCCCTCTATGAAATGGTTAAGTATTTGGTTATTCTCAATCACAACATATTTTTAGCCGTAAATATTTTTAACCCTAAGTAATCCTTTCTACACTATGTGTCAATGTGGTACAAATTGGGAGAAAATTGTTCTTTGGAAAAAAACTCTATCCTCAAGTTTTCATTACATCCACTTTTCTAAGAAATTGTGGATAACAAAGATTTTATTTTCTAACATTTATGGATTCCTGAAATTTGGGATTCATAAATTCTATCTATTTTATTTTCAAGAAAACAATGGAAGTGGAAAAAATAATACATTGTACATGGATAGTAGATCTTTCCATCACATGAATGGTAACAAAAAATTAATTGAAAATATTATTAATAAGAAAGGTATAAGTATCACTTTTTGAGATAATGCTCACACAAAAATTGTTAATATAGGTAATATTCTTCTTCTCTAAAAGCCTTAATTTCAAATGTTTTATCTATTAGTGGTCTTAAGTGGAACCTTATAGGAATAATTTAATTTTGTGATGAATGTTACCCTGTGAATATTAGGAATGATAAATGATTAGTACATAATTTTATTGATGTGTTTATTATTTATACCCATAAGCTTGATAATTTTTATACACATAATATAAAATACCTTAAGAGCTAAGAAATAACATGTCTTAGTGTAATGGAATACTAATCTTGGTTATAGAAAAAAATATTAGGAGAGTATAAACATAGGAACTTATGTGATATTTCTATGAAAATACTTGTTAAGGATCTACTGGATCATAGATTTGATTCATCAAATGTTTGTGATCCTTTTCAATATGGAAAGCAATATAAGTCATTCTTTAAAACAATTATTGATGTCCCAAATTCTAATGCATTGAAACAATTGCATGTGGATTATTTGTTCAAAACCAAATGGAAGCATTAGAAAAAAATAAATGTATTAGTTTTAGTTTATGATTACACTGGATTTACATGGGGGTATTTTTAAGTAAAGAAATTTGAAGTGTTTTCTTATTTTATATCTTTTTCATCCAAAGATAAAAATGATAAAAATAATCCATTGATATATATTCATTGTTATAATGGGGGAGAATTTGAAAATTCATATTTTGAAATCTTTTTTAGTAAGAAAGGTGTTACTCAATATTTCTCAGCTCAAAAAACTCCCCAAAAACTGGTGTTGTTGAAAAAAGAAACTATAATCTTTAGGATATAATAAGAACCATGTTGAGTGAATACTCTATTGCTAAAAATATTTTTGATGGTGATGTTAGTACTGCTTTCTATACTATAAATAGATTTTTATCATACCCTTTATTAATAAAAAAACCTTATGAGTTATGGACTGGTCGAAACCCTAATGTTTCATACTTTAGGGTATTTAGATGCAATGTTTTCATCTTGAATACTAAAGATAGATTTCACATATTTTCACCCAAATCTGATGATGGAATCTTCTTAAGCTATTTGATAACTTATAAGACTTATTGATTTCATAACTAAAATTCACGTAGTGTTGATGAAATATTACATGTTAAGTTTGATGAAACTGATACTTTTTTTACACAACATCAACCTAGAATTTATTTCCCAAATAGAACATAAATGTACTGATGAAAAATTAGGTAAAAATTATTGGATTAAATCTCTGAAAGATGAACTAAATGAATTCGAAAGGAAAAAAATACAGAAATTGGTTGAAAGAACAAAATAATATTATGAAATTGGAGTAATGAGGGTTTTCAAAAATAAATTTGATTAAAATGGAATCAATGTAAGAAATTAATAATGATTAGTTGATAAAGGCTATAATCATCAAGAATGAATATAATATGATTAAAACTACACTCTAGTACCTAGACTTGAATCTATTTTAATTCCCTTAGCCTTTTTAGCATTGTTTAACATAAAACGTTTTCTAATGGATGTGAAGCTAGATTTCCTTAATGGATATGTTCAAGGGAATGTTAATCTTGAACAAACTCATAGTTTTGAATGAAAAAAATATAATGAGCATGTTATTACACTTACCAATGCTTTATATGGTCTTAAATATGCCCCTAGAGCCTAGTAGGATAGAATTTTAGGATTTTTGTTTCAAAATAAATTATGTTAAGGGATCTACAGATCCAAAACTTTTTAATTAAAAAGACAAGAAAGTTTTTTAGTCATTTAAATTTATTTTTATGACATTATATTCAGATCAACACATCAATCCTTCACTGATTCATTTGTGAATCTTAGGAAATCTGATTTTAGAAATGATTATGAAGGGTGAGTTAACATTTTTTAATCTTTTTAAAATTTCTAAAAAACCAAAAAGAACTTTTATATCTGAACATAATTATATTAAATATCTTATTAATATGTTTGGATATGACAATATTAAATGTATAATTACTCCAATCGGTAACTCTAACACTCTTTATCTTGATGAAGCTAGAAAACCATGAGATCAAACATCTTTTAGTGGTATGATAGGACGTCTATTATAATTTATAATTAGTCATCCAAAAATAATGTTCTCATTATTCTTATGTGAAATATATCAATCTAACAAAAAATAATCCCATTTAAAAGCTGTTAAATGAAATTTTAATAATTGAAAGGGAACTTTGGACTTAGGACTTTTCTATTATTATGAAAATGTTTTTCTTCTAAAAATATTTTCGGATACAGATTTCAGTGGACATATAGTGGATAGAAAAAGTGTGTCCAAAACTTGTCATTTCTTAAGATATTTATTCGTTTCATAGTAATTTATGAAACAAACCTCGGTGGAACTTTCCATTGTAGAGGATGAATATGTAGCAACCAGAAGTTGTTGTGCTTAAGTGTTCTGGATGTAACACACACTCATAGACTATGGAATCAGTTTTTCCAAAACAAAGATAATGTGTGATAGTAATAGTTCTATTTACCTAAGAAAAAATACTTCACATCACTCTCATGAAATGCAATATAGTTATTAGGAATCACTTTAGCAGGTTTCACACACATAAAATAGATTTTATTTTACAATTTATTGGAACATATAAACAAATTGCTGATATTTCAAGAAAATCATTACCTTCTAATAGATTTGAATATATTAAAAAAATTAGGAATGATAACTATTAATTAAATATTCATATTACCTTTTTTTAAACCATGCCCTATCATTAATATACTCCTTTTCATAATGGGAATACCTTTGTTTTTACTTAAACAAAATTTATGGAATTTTAATAATTTTATTCCGGAACCAAAAAAATTATCCCATAATTTTTTTTGAACCACATTTCTCTAAGAAGAACATTATCAATACAAAATGATCTTTCTTAGAACTCTAAAAGAAGAATTTATTTGCATAAATCATCGTAGCTACATTTCGGTTTGTTGGTATTTTAAACCTTGTTTTATGAAAAATATTCTCAAATTCATCTTTCTTAAAATTTGATTAGTTCCTTCAAACCTCAAAAGATCAAAACCAAAAAATCCTTATTCTAAATTAATATAATCCATTAGATCAAAACAAAATAATTTCAACCATTAGATAGACCTGGGAAGTTGAACTGTCATCACGATGTCTCTATAAATGGACCCCGCCCTTTGAATATCATGTAGGTTTCTATAGAATTAGCACCCGAGCTCTACCGCTCTTCAAAGATGTTGATCCAATTCATCCTTTATTCCTTAGACCTTTAAATGTTAAGAAATTCTTTTTCTCAATCTCTTATGCCTTAGAATAAGTAACTCAAATACTGGTTAATGTTTATCGAATGGTTAGAAACTTAGAAGCATATTTCCAATTATTATTCTCAAATAAGGAATAAAATCGAACTCAATGGATGGGAACATACATCCATAGTGAAGGGAAAGAACCAAGATATAGTTTATCCAAATATTTTTATTGAATTTGATGAAATAATTTAGTTTTCGGAGAAAAGAGGAAATGATATGATTCATTTCAAAATTTATGGAATAACATATTCTTTTTCATAAAAGAAAGTTCCAAGTGTTATTATGATAAATTATGAAAGAGAATAATTTTTCTGTTTTCATAGGTTTCCTAAAAAAGAATGTTATTTTTATGGGGTTAATGAAATGGAATAGCTAAGACTTTATGGAAGGAATACACATGGGATATACTATATCTCAGAAAACCACATGATTTTCCCCTTTGGATGAAATGAATCATGATTCCGAGAAAAGTAAACAGGGATACTCCAAAGTCCACAGACATCTTGATGATGGATTTTATAGTTAATATAAGAATGATTAACTTGATTCAATATATCTTCTACACCATCAACAATATTAATAATTGAATGATTAAATATAATAATTTAATGAATCCAATAGTTCTATCGAAGTTAATTTTTATACTCCAAGAAACATTCCTAGTTACATGCATGTCAAAGTCTAGGACTATCAGAATCATATTGTTGTCTGATAAAACCCTTAGGTTAATGATATTTTTATTTTATGAAGAGACATATGAGCTTATTGATCTATCTAGGTTGGGAGACCATGTTGTTGAAAGTTCAAAGATGAATCAAAAAGAACAAATGATCAAGAATCAGAACCTCAAACAGTAGAACCCTAGCAACAAGATTATGATTCTTAACCTGCATTTGTACCTCCTATGCCCAAGAAATAGGAAACCTTATTAGATGAAGTTATTTATAACTGAAGTGAATAAAATAGAAAAAGAAAATAAAGAGAGCCTATTTTTGAATTGAATCAAGAGAAGGCTAATGAATTAAAAATAAAAGTTGTTGAAGATATTGAGATAGAAGAAAGAGAGAATATGCAGAAGAAGAAGATATTGTAAGCTGAAATTATCCAAGCCTCACTGAAAGATACTGAGAAAGACTTTGAACATATTCATGTACCAGAATCATTCTTACATGAACCTGAGATTCCTCTTACACAAGTGGTTATTTAAACTATTGTACTAAATAAAGAAAAAAAATGTTGATTCAGATCCATTAATGATAGAAGAGGAATGAAATCAATGAGAAGAAAACAATAAAGAAAAAAATTATAAATATAAGATTAAATTTGTTGATGAATTTGACAAAGAAATTCAACCTAACAAGCTATCGATAAGAACTTCGCATGACTCCTACACAAGGATTATTTTAGATGGAAAATATTTTACAAGGATAATTTTTCTCCTAAGGATGTAAATAAAATTAATTCAGATAATGAAAGTGATTTTGATGATAATATTACTAAACATGTTAAAAAATATAAACTGATGATGTTGTTTAAATAGTTTATGATAAAAAGGAAGATTATGGTGATGATAAAATAGAAAACGTTTCTTACGGTGAGCATGAAACTTTGAAAATTGAGAAGAAAATCTCTAAAGTAGAGAAATATATGCAAATGGTTGATGATACACCTAAAAATGTTATTGTTGCAACAACAAGGCTGTTGTTAGTATATCAATGAAGAAAGATGATGAGCATATTGATGATACCTCACTAAGAAATCATTATGTTTCGGAATATTCATCTTTAATCGGTGATGATTTTGTGGTTCAGTCCCTGAAAATTCTTGTAAACTACATTCCAATCATTCCAAGTAATGAATGATTATGTCAACTGATTCAAGAAATAGCTAATCAAAAGAAAGAGTCTACAAATATTATTATAGAAATATCATCAAACATGAAGCATAGTTCAATGTCTTACTCAAAAAATATGATACTCATAGAATTGATGTTAAAGAGATAAATAGGTTGTCAAAACCCATTTTATATGATCTTCAGGTTTATGATGACATTAGTGACTTAGTCCAGGATTCCATTGATAAATTTGATAAAATTTTAAAAAATACCTCAGCATGTTTACAAGAGAAAATGAATGAAGATCAATCTATATATAAATAAGAATATAGAGATCTGAATGGAAATATTAAATCTATTAATCTTAATCAAAAAATGGAAAAGGAAATCATGGAAGAGTTGGCTGGGAATCATAATATTTCAAAAGAATTTGTTATGTATTAGGAAGAGAGGATCAAAGATCTTGAAATGAAAAATCAGGATTAGGATTTTTTTTCTAACCATGTTCAAAGAGGATTATAAGTTGTTAAAGAAGTTGAAATATATAATGAAACATCTGATGCTAGAAAAAAAGATGATTAATTTTCTTTGATCTTTTGATGTGAGAAGAATTTTTTTTCCACTATGATATATTGAAGAATTTTTATTATTATTCAATTGTTTTATGTTTTATGTTTTATAACATTTCAGTTATAATATATATCATCCCATTCCTTTTTGAAAATCACAATGGGAGGTAAATGAATTTTAAAAACTAATTTTAAACTAAGGGAGATGATGATCATAAAAGGGGGAGTTTATATAGAAAAATTAATGATTAATTAAATAGGTAATCTATTATCAAAGACAGATATACTCAAATATAAGAATAAGATCCTTAGGGGATTATAAACTAATGGGGAGTTAATAATATTAATTATGAGTGATAATCCAAAAGGGAGATCAGACTTTCTGTTTTGATTCAAACATGAAAGCATAGGCTTAAATATTATTTTATGAAACTTTGTTTGTGGTTTCCAAAAATGGGGAGATTTCTTAATCCGTACGTTTCTTTATGACTTTTCCATTCCATTGTGTTTTAAAAATCACAATAAAATTCATAAATATAGTTTTATTTCTACCTGGAAGTTTATATGCTAAAAATTGTTAAACCATATACATAGACTTCATTGTAATACCTATTGTTTTCTTAAAAAAGTCTAAACATTGTTTCAATAAATAAGAATTTATTTAAGTTAAAAAGACTCTAGTTTCATTGGAAATCTATCTCAGATTTCCTCAAAAATCACACTCCGATTTCTTTAGAAATAGTACTCTTATTTATTTTAAAATCATACTCAAAATCATATAGAAATCATACTCAAATTCATGTTGAAATCCATCTCCAATTTCTTTTGAAATTAGACTTTGATTTCCTCAAAAATTAAACTCTGATTTCCTCAGAAACCGGACTCTGATTTCTTCTGAAATTAGACTCTGATTTTCTTTGAAATTAGAATCTGACTGTCAATATTTTTTGAATTATATTTTTTCTTTTAGATACTGAATTTCCATAATATAATGTTCTATTTTATTAGAACAAAATATGATAATTTCTGTCATATTGTGCTATAAAAAATGACATCATCAATTCATATCATATTATTTTACATAAAATTGTGTCATCAATTCTTTTGAAAAAAAACCATTTCATTAATTCCATGCATATAGGTCCCTCCAAAATTTTTGGGATATATGACTATCAGTGGAGTAATTTGACTTTTGATGTTTTTGTATATAAATACATAGCTATTTCAAATAATTTTAATGGTGTGAAACAATGTTTTTGTGAAGCTCTGGGTTTAAGTGATACACATTTAAGGCTATGCTCAACATGCCTTGTGATAATATTGTGAAGAGCTTGTTCAAGAAGGGAACAACTTGTTTAACCTGCTTAGTATGAATCTGTTTTGGGATACATACAATCGAGGGCTTCGAGGTATAGAAATACAGAGGTGATGATTACCAACATAATCGATGGCTTGTGGGGATAACAAGACAAGTACTGATATTCATATTTAGTTATGAATATGGTTTGTTAAGATTGACTTTCTTGAATGTATATATTAAGGGACCATTATCTAATGTTTTTGGATTCTCTTATCTTTGGGTTAAAAGATTTTCTTATTACATGTAACTTTTTAATTATTACATGTTTTCTTAAATTCTACTTTTTTTATGGATATAAAGTGTAAATTTCTTACATTTTCTTATTCTGGAATAAAATATTGGTTAGATTCTATATGCTTTAATGTAGAATGCTTCAATAAAAAAAGTTTTTTTAATTTATTTTTTATATCCACATTATCGAATCATAGGCATGTCAGTTTCTTTATTAATAACTGAATAGGGTTTGTGAATTCATCTTATTTAACTTTGTAAAACATAGATTTTCATTAGGATAAAAATGAAGGTTTTTAAACCTATAATTCACCAACTCCTATAATTGAGAAATCTACATAAACATCTTGATCCTACAATAAATTCAAAACTATTGGGTTTTTAGGGGATGGTTCTTTATGATTTTATATAAATATTCTCAACCAAATCAAGGGGGGATAGTTAGAACAATTATTTTTCATATCTAGAAACATATAGTATTTTTTTTTATTTTTTGTCAATCCACATAGGTTTGATAAGATAGTTTCCATGAATGGTGATCTTATTGTGCATGTGGATTTTATCATGAAGGTGGAATCATTTCCTAGTGTTTTAAAAAATTTCACCACTCAAAATTTATAGGATGTGATAAGCTTCATGAAATATGTATTTCTAGGGTAGACACATTACAACTACATAGAAGGTATGAAATTAATGAAGATTGATGTTTCCTGATGACGTGGGGATTTATGAAGGAATATTTTTCGAAAAGGATTGATGGTTCATGAAAGTGGTTTCAGGAATAACAGATGAGGTGTGATGGAATGATGGTAAGCTATTCCACTAAGAGAAGATCCATGAATTGAAAAATTACACTAATGTTTCATGATGAAAATGAGCTTCACAAATGTAAATAAAGTGGTTTGTGAAATGTATGAGGTGAGATTGAAAGCTTCGCAAAAGAGAAGATATCTATAAGTTGGAAACCAATCATCCTTTGAGAGAAATAATGTGTTTATAAAGAGGGTGAATCTATTTGATTTCATGAAGTTATAACATGATTGATATTCATTCGCAAATCAGGATCTCATGGTAAACACCACGAAAAGAATGGTTATGCAGTAATTGACACTAAAGAATTTCAAAAAATTCATTTTCTCAAGGGCTAAGTGTTTTATGATTGTTTAGAGTTCTGTGAAACTCTAGAGATTCATGAAGGTTGGGATCTTCATGAATGTATCACTAGGGGAATTTTGACTTTTTGCGATAGACTATTTGGGATGATAATCAGACCCGTCACAAATAGCCCAACAAAATAGACTGTTTGGGATAAGAATTTTGACCTTTAACAATTAATCGGGAAAATGAGGTATTTACAGTGGTGATTCACTCCCATCACAAATAAAGTGTCAGTAAGATAGTATTATTTAATAGTCCCATCACAAATAATTTTTTTACCACAACCTTAATTAATAACCACCTAACTATTTGGGATAGGTTCCTTTCCCAAATAATATTTTTTACGATTATATTACAATCCCAAATAATCCGAATGTAGAAGTTCTAAAATATATAATCCCCACAAATTTTTCTCATTCACAAACTCTCTAACATCTTTGAAGCTCTCTCCTCTCATATTTTTTAGTCTAAATTTTTTCAATTTTTAAACATTAGAAGGGATCAACAATCAATTATTACATCCTGTGAAATATTCTATTTCACGATATTTATTATTTTATTTATTGTCTTTAATATTATTAATAATTTTTATTTATTAGCAGTAATTAGATTTAATTAAGATTAGTTTATTTTATTTTACATTTACTATTGTTAGAAATATTTGGTTTTAATTTTAATTAATGTTTTTAATTAATATTTATTGTTTTTAATATTCAATAATTTATTTTAATTATATGTAATTAGTAATAATTAGTTGTAATATGTAAAAAGATTAAAAATTAGTTGTAAATATTAATAATTGGTGGCAATTAGTCATAACTAGTGGTAATTAGTAATAAATTATATATATTTGTAATAAACTGTTATACTTTTATAAATATTAACATTAATTAGTGGTAAATATTAATTATTATTACCAAATAGTAATACATAGTAAAAATTTGTATTAACTAGGGGTAATTATAAAAAAATAGTGGTAATTAGTAATAATTAGTGGTAATTAGTAATAATTAGAATTAATTAGAATTAATTAGTAATAATCTGGAAAAATAATAATAAAAATGAGTAATAGAAAGTTACAAAGTAACAAAAAGTAAATAAAAAATAATGTTAATTAGTTATAATTAGTGATAATTAGTGATAATAAGTCATAACTAGTGATAATTACGCATAATTTGTCATTATTAGTAGTAATTAGTAATAATTAGTAATAAAAAGAAATAATTAGTAATAATAAGTAACAATTAGTAAAAAAAGCAATAACTACTTATAATAAGTTTTAATTAATAAAATTAATAATATTTCATAACAATTCATAATTATTAATAAAAATTATTAATAATGAATAACAATTAGTAAAAATCAATTAAAATTTGTAACACATAATAAAAATAAGTAATAATTAAAAAAAATTAGTTATAATTAGTGTTCATAAAGAATAATTAGTTTTAATTAGGAATAATTAGGAATAATTAGTAAGAATTAGTAATAATTAGTAATAATTACAAATAATTATTAAAAAATAGGAAAAATTCGAAAAACATAGGAAAATTAGTTATATATAGTAATACTTAGAAATAATTAGTAATAAATAGTAATAACCAGTAATAAAAAGTGATAAATAGTATTAAATAGTAATAATTAAGAATAATTATAAATAATTATGAATAATTAGTAATAAATAGTAATACATGGGAATAAATAGTAATAAATGGAAATACAGAGTAATAATTAGTAAACATTTGTAATAAATTAGAAACAATAAAAATAAATATGAATAAATAACAATAAATAAAAATAAATAGAAATAAGTTGTAGTAAATATTAATAAAAAATATTAAATACAAATAAATAATAATAAATAGTAATATAGAGTAATAAATAAAAATAAATAGTAATAATTAGTAATAATTATTACTTATTGGTAATAGTTAGTAATAACTATTAAAAATTAGTAATAACTAGAAGTTATAAGTAATAATTAGTAATAAATACAAATAATTGTGAGTAAATAGGAAGAAATAGGAATAAATAAGAATAAATAGTAATACATAGTAATAATTAGGAATAAGTAGTAATAAATAATAATAAATAGTAATCAATAGTAATCAATAGTAGTAAATAGTATTAAATAGTATTAAATTGTAATAAATGGTAATAAATAGAAATGATTAATAATAAACTGAAATATATAGTAATAAATAGTAATAAATTAAAATAAATAGTTACAAATGGTATTAAATAGTAATAATGAAAATTAATTAGTAAAAAATATTAAAAAATAGTGATAATTTGTAATAATTATCCATAAATAGTTCAATATAGTGGTAATTTGTATAAATTTATGGTAATTATTAACAATAACCAGTAATTTGAAAAATGAGCAGTAATGAGTAAAAATTAGCAGTAATTAGAAAATATTAGTTGAAATTAGTAAAAATTGAGGTTCTTAGTAAAAAATAGTGGTATTTTTAATCATTAATATTAATTACTATTAATTGTTATAAAATAACAAAAAAAATAATATTGATTGGTGTTATTTAGTAAATATTAGTGGTTATTTAAAATATGTAGTATTATTTATTATAAATTATTATAAATTAGTATAGATTAGTTTAAATTTTAAATAATTTAATATAAATACTATGAAATAATATAAATAGTTATAAATTAATAAAAAGGTGAAAATGAAATAGAACAGTTGTTTTCCGGTCTTGAGCAATAACAAATTTTTACATATATGGTTGACACAAATTTCTTATTTCTCCAGGTCAAAAATTTCAAATACTATGAATTACAACTTTTTAATAATTTATAATATATTTTATTACTTTTTAGTAATTTATAAAAATTTATATTAATTTTTTTAAAAACATTTAATATAGATGTAATTAGTAAGAAAAAAGTGGTAAACAGTTAAAATTTATAATATTTACAAGTCAATTCTAATTCTATAATTTTTTTTACTTTTTGGATTATTTTTTATAGGAAATTAATCAAAAAAATTATTTATTTTATATTTTTTATAGAAATAAGGAACAAGGAATTCAATAATTGTATTTATTAAAAAAAATTGATTGGATAAATCATCACTAGAATCTAAATGGTTCTAGTATAAATCATATATATACTGGGGGTTTTGAAGAATTTTTATCATATGTATCATCAAACCTAGAAGTTGTATTACAAGGTATAATTAAGTGTCCATGAATGGAATGTGATCTGAGGAGGTTTGAAACATTTGAAAAATTTGGGGGTCACCTATTCCTATTTGGGTTTTGAAATGATTGCCTTTTTTGGTATCAACCTGATGAATGTAGTTCTGGAGAATAAACTAATAATTTGTTTCTAGATCCATCATAGTATAAAATTTAGTACATGATGTGGATGGTCCAACTTTTCAATTAGATGAATCTCAGGATGATATTGATTTAACTCTAGAGTTAGAACAACCCAAATTTTATGAGTTGTTGAAATTTTTTTGGATACCTTATATCCTAGTTGTATGATAATAAAAGATGAAGTGGATGAAAATTTTATGGCTATTAAATTAGATATTGGAATGTGAAATAGATGTTTTGGCCTAATATTATCTTTTTTAAAAGCACTGTTAATTAAAGGAAATGTGTTTCCAGTAAATTAATATGATATTGAGTGGCTTTTCTGTAATTTAGGTATTCATTATCAAAATATTCATGCAAATTCAAATGATTACATATTATATTATGATGAAAAAGAAACGTTATTGAGTTGACCTACTTGTGGTAAATTAAAGTACAAAGATGCACAACTAGGGAAGTATGGATTGAAACCTATAATAAAATTTAGGTATTTCTTGATTACACCCACATTGTGGCATTTATTTATGTCTTAGAACACAACATAATTGTTGTCGGGGCACAAAACCAATATTTCAACTGTTAAAGTCATAAATAATCTTTTTGATGGTGATTCGTGGATACATTTTGACTTGGTACATACGTCTTTTGGTTCAAAATCGTAAAATGTGTGATTGAGTCCTTATAATAACTGTTTTCATTCATTTAGTTCTTATAGTAGTCAATATTCTTATTGGACTATATTTATAATGGAATGGCCAGTCCTCGGGGATCATGTCGTGACTACGCTAAGCCCGCCTTCCATAGGCCTGGGGCTGGTGACTAGCACCAAAAAAGTAATTCCCTAGAAACTGGGAAGGCATTGCCATTATAAAACATAACACACACAACCGGAGTACAAGCGGAAGAAAAAACTAAGTGAAAACTCTATAACAAGAGTACTGAAAGTAAAGGGGCTAGAATACAAGCCCAACTATAAAGTACAAATACAACTAAAAATAAGTAAAACTAAAAGGTAAAAATAGCTGGAAGGTGAAAGCAGCTCCTGGATCGTCCTCTGGGGTTCTTACCAGAATGGTAGGTACAGATAGCCTCCTCAGTGATCCACGTCCATCCATCTCCTCCGGGTATAGTCTCATCGTGAGGTCCACCTTCAGGTACAATCCAGTCCTCATACAGTTCTCCTCGATCAACACTGTCAGTCGTCTGTATCCAACACAACATGGCGCAGACATAGCCCGTGCAGGGGTGAGTATAACGATACTTAGTAGGGATCCTGAGACCCTCAAGGTCTCACAATATCCACCAAAGATAACCAAAAATTATGAAATCAGTGGATAATCAATACTTAGGTATATTCCCATACATATAACAAAGTTATCAAGTAACACATCTCAATCATGAGGAAAACACAAAGGTCATTGAATCTACTCAAACCAGAATTTTATTCATGATGTTGAAACAACGGTTGCTGGAGAACTCCTCCTATGTCAAGCACAATATTCCTTTCGCGGCTCTGAGGTTCTACTCAGTAACCTTAGACTATTGATATACTCCACCTGTTGAGTACCGCGAGTCTGCTACCTCACACAGTACCACTCCCAGCCATGGGTCTAGGGCCTCACACAGTAGCGCTCCCTCCAATAGCCTATAGATGAACTCCTCTTGTCGAGAACCAAAGGTCTTCCACCTCATAAAGTAGCTCTCATCCACCATGGGTCTACCTCCTCACATAGTAGTGCTCCCCACTGGGCTAGTCAGGTCACTCGGAATGAATTAGACAAGAAGTCATCAGGTCTCACCCAGCATCTAGGTCTCTGTAGTCTGCTCGCTCGTCTCCGGGAGGGACCACTCCACAAGATACAATCAGATACTCCAAGTTTCAAAAATTCTCATGTAGAATTATCACAAGGACCGCCACGTCATAAGGGACTCAACGCAACAGACGATGCATCAATCGTACGCCTGGTCTGTGAGTTATTAGCATTTCCATTCTAGGGGCCCAATTGGTTTTTAGGCTCAAACCAACCCGACCATACACCAAAAAAATCTAAATCTCAGGTGGATTATTCCAAAAGAACCATATAATCAAAGGAAAACCAACGCAGTTGACGATACATCAATCGGACGCCCGGTCCTTAAGTTATAAGCATTTTCGCTCTGATGGTCTGGTTGGTTTCGGTTTCGAACCAACTATGAAATTTTTCCAAAGTCATCCAAAACTCATTAAGAGTATCGCAAAAGGACCAAATCGTCATGAGAATCCCAGTGATGCAGAAAGTGTGTTGATCAGATGTGCGGTAATGAAGTTATTTACATTTAATTGAAATGGGCTCAGCCCGTCAAGCCCAACGGGCTGGCGGGTCGGGTCGTCCCAGTTTCGGCGGGTCCGACCCGACTGGTGTCGGACTAGCCCAGTGAAGCACATGCCCTGGACCGGCATGGTGCAGCGGGGACCGGTGCGCCGAGTGGCTCATCCTGGGTGTCCGAGCGATGTTTGGGACGACTTCTCGAACTGACAGCGTCGAGCATTGTCGCCCTCTTGTCCGGTCAGCCGAAGCCAGCCGGTCTTCCTGGTGCCAGCGGCCTGCACGGTTGGGCTGTTGTCTCCACAACGCGGTGCCCTCCTGGCACTGGGGGGTCTTCCCAGCCCGGTTGGCTGCTTGCCAGCCAGTTTGTCCGCCGAGCGGCCCGCGGAACACGCTCTGCTGTCCTCCGCAGTGCGGCACCATCGTAGCGCCATGGTCCCTTCGATCCGGCCAGCTTTAACAGGCCAGTTATTTATCGGCTGAGCTGCCCATGGTTGTGGGTCATAGTCTTTCTCTCTCTATGTGGCACCCGGTGACACATCCCTCTTCAGGCCGGCGCGCGGCTGCCATTATCTTAGGTCTCCTTCGCTTCTGGTTGTCGTCGTCTCTCCCTACACCTCTTCGATCTCCAATATAAACGTGGATCAAAGGAGGTCCATCGGGCCATATTTGTTCGGACCGCGCCCTCCACGTTAGGTGTAATCAGTAATACAAGTTGATCACTTGCATTCCACAATGACACGTGAATAATTTTATTAAACTAAGATTATACAAACTCCCTACCAGGATTAAGGTTCGTTCATCAACGAGCGACGGAAGATGAGCACCACGGTGGCCGGGCGTTGCGGATGACAGTGTCGTTCTATCAGCGTGGGAGGAAGTGGGAGGTAGGCAGCATTCTTGTGGCATCGCCTCCTTCCTTTCCCCGTTTAATTAGTGGAAGAAGGTAATTGTGTCCCTCATGTTCTTCATCAGAGTTGTTCATCGTTGAAAAACGGTGTTCTTAGTTGAAAGAAGAACACTATTATTCTCTTGAGCTCTCCCAAAATTTTCCCAACACAACCAGTGCCAAAATAAAAGAATAGCTAAGGATATTATTTTATTTACACATGTAATTCAAAATTCAATCACTTTAATTAATTAATTGATGTGTGCAATTCATTAATTAATGAGTGTTGGAAAATATTAAAGAGAGGTAGAGGGAGGTAAAGAGATCTCATTCATTAAGGGGGAGTTGTCAATACAATTAAAGGGGGTGTTAACGGGGAGTTGAGGGGAGGTGATAAGTTAGGGCTTGTGTGGGCCCCACCTCACAAATTTCCTCTCATGAGAGGTTATGTGGATGTGGGCCCCACCAACAACTTCCCCTTATAGGATATAACTACCATAGATAAATAAAATTGTTCACAACAATTTTATTTAACTTTTTTAATAAACCTAAAAAATTAACTTCTCCTCCCGAGCAAACACAATTGCAGTAAATGTCCCCTTACGTGAATATCGGCACTGTGAGGTCATTGGTGCCCTAAGATTTCGATTCCGAGCACCAGTTCAAAATATAGAAAAACCTACACATACATGTACTGAACGTACCTGAAAAAAACTTCAGAAATTGATCTTGGGCACACCGTGCCTCAGAATCAAGTGTCTTTAGAAACTGTAGACTCGTAAAATTCCAAATTATTTAAGAAAACTATTTTCCCTGAAATTTATGGGTGTTTAAATTTCCCCCGCCATAGGGATTTACGTCCCAGCAAAGCTACAACAAACACTAGGGAAAAAGGGGTACTAGGCACGCAATTGAGCCTCCCGCTCCCATGAGCTCTCCTGGAGATTCTTGTGCTTCCAGTGAAATTGCACCAGAGAAATCGACCTTCCACACCTGACTAGATCTCGTAAATTCTCAATCTCCACTAGAACCACCGTGAAAGTCTCCCTGTCATCGATGTCCAGCTCCCAGAGGTCGATGTTTTGGGACAGATTGTGCATGCATCTCCTCAGCTGATATATGTGAAAGACATCGTGCACCCGGTGAAACTGAGTTAGAGGGGCCAGGTGGTACACCACCTCGCCTACTATTATGAGGACTTGGAAAGGTCTGATAAATTGTGGAGATAACTTTCCACCCAGACCAAATCTCTATAGATCTCATCGAGGTGAGACCCATAGGAAAACTTGGTCACCATCCTCGAATTCCAGTGGTATCTGTCTCATATAAGCATAGGACTTCTGTCTCCTCTTTGCAGTATTTATCTGCCCCTAGATGATATGAAAATTCCTCGACTTAGCATCCACTCTCTGTGACTCACTGAGGTAGTGGAGAAGTGACTGTGAGGGACTGTAGAAAGGCTGCTCTATCCCTATCCACAAAGGGTTTCTGTAATGTGGCCACCTGCTCTGTCACCTCTCCTAGCAGTTGAATGCCTAATCTCCTATTGAGATAATTTTCTACTTTGTTTCCCATCACAGGATTATAGACTATCTCAAAGTCATAGTCCTAGAGGAACTCATGCCAACGTCACCATCTCTGGTCTAAGTCCTTCTACGATAAGACAAACCAGAGAATTTTAATATTAGAGTAAACTGTAAACCATTCGTTGAACGAACTATGGGTGTGACTAGCCATTTGTACAAAATTCAACTGCACCATTTTTCTCTTATGCCCTACAAGAGATGCTAAGTTTTATCCTTTTCCAAAAAGATAAATTTGGTCACATCGCCGGGATAAACCACGTCATTTTCATAATACATTAAATTCGGACATGAATGATACTAATTCATGTCATGGACAATGTATTAAGGCCTAAATGCTACTACCATGTCATCGAACCATTACTCTTGCCTCCCCGAGTCGAGTCACACTATCAGCAGTAGTGTGTGGTTAATGGGTCTCCTCTAGTAAGAATATTGAATGTGAGGGTCAAGTCAACAGTTTTAACTGGAACGTCTCAGTATCAACCACAAAAAGGCAAGAAAACAAATATCACAAGCACAAGTGTCTTTTATTACTGCAGATCAAAGTAAAAAGACACATAACAACCACAAAAAACGACATCAATGAAGCTAGAAGGATCATAAACAAAGGACTCTATGTCCAGAGCTAGTCCCACTTCTGTCCACTTGCTTCTCAACCAGAACCTATCCCACATCCGCCTTCTCCCAGTGGACTTCCACGGTCAAACCTATTCCTCTACCTGGAAGGTCCCTCTACTACATGCCACTCATCTACAAGATAGGTTGTATATTCTCAAGCCATGTGACCCTTCCCACCACATCCATAGCACTACCTGGTCCTCGTATAGCTGGCTCTATTTCATGTGCCTCGCACAACCGAACCCGTATCCAGAGGCTTCCCACCAGTTGGCCTAGTCCACTTGGACTTCTATGTCATCTATCTACTACCTCCTTCAGAAGACTCTTCTATGGTCAGAAATCCCCACGGAAAGAGATGTAGCTCTTGAGCCCGCATAGAGCGTAGATTCGCTGGTACGAACTCCGCCTTGAAAAGACCCTCGAAGTCTCCCCAGGTGAGAGTTACCTCACTATAATACTGAAGAATCAGGCTCCACCACACCTCAGATGCTCCCTAAAAGATACTAATAGCTAGGTACACCATCAAGTCAGCGGGTGTCCCAACTGTGTGAAAAACTCATTCTACAACCTCCAGCCAGCATTCAGCCATCTGAAAATCTGTCTCACCTTGAATCCTCAGAGGCCTCTATTGTAGGAACCCGTGCAATGTGAACCCTATTCTGTTGGGGATGGTGGAAATGGTAGCCCAACGGTTACTGGTACTACTGGTGCCTCCGCTATGATGGGACCCTACATCGTGGCCTCACTGCTCAGTGGGTGACCATCACGATCTCCAGTTCGAACCTGCACTGATTGAGAAGGTGACGACATCCTAAAAAAGAAACCGGTGCTGCATGATCAAATGATTATACCTGATGAGATGACCTGGTTTGAGCTGACATAAAGGAAATATTTTGATACACACACACAATCAGTGTCATCATGCACAATGTCAGAAATCAGTAGTCAGGGTCCTAGTGTACGGATACGTCGACCGCCACACCAATATTGGACTCCCTAAACTGAAGACCACACTCAGTACTCTTAACACTAATGGTTCACAGAAAAAAAGTTTAGAGTCCTGAGTTTTGTGGTAGAAATGAGTCCTCTGATACCAATTTTTCACGACCCTTCCTCAGGGCCCGTGCCGGGACTACCCCTATCCCGCCTTCTATAGGCCAGGGGCTGGCAACTAGCACCAAAGGCATAATTCCCTAGAAAATGGGATTGCATTGCCTTTATAAAATATAACACTCCCTACGAGAGTACATGTGGAAGAAAACACTAAGTGAAAATTATATAACGAGATTACTAAAAGTAAAGGTTACAGAATACAATCCCAACTATAAAGTATAAATACAGCTGAAAACATGTACAACTAATAGGGACAAAAAACTTGAAGGTGAAAGTAGCTCCTGGATCGTCCTCCAGAGTTCCTACTTGAAGGGTAGGTATAGATAGCCTTTTCAGTGCTCCACATCTATCTGTCTCCTCCAGGTACAATCTCATCATGAGGTCCACCTTTGGGTACCGTCCAATCCTTGTATACTCTGCCTTGGTTAGTGATGTCTGTCGTCTGTATCCAACACAACGAGGTGCGGGCATATCCCGTGCCAGGGAGAGTATAACGATTCTTAGTAGGGACCTTGAGACCCTCAAGGTCTCACAAAATACAACAAGTATAACCAAAAAGTATGAAATCAAGGGATAACCAATACTTATGTATATGCCCAAACATACACCAAAGCTATCATGAAACCCATCTCAATCATGATGAAAACACAAAGGTCATTGACTCAGTTCAAACCAGGATTTTATTCATGATGTCGAAACCACTTCTACTAGAGAACTCTTCCTCTATCAAACACAGTAGTCTTGTCATGAATCCAAGGTTCTACTCACTAACCTTTGACCGTTGAGGTACTCCTCCTGTCGAGTACCACGGGTCTGCTTCCACACACAGTAGCGCTCCCCGCCATTGGTCTGCCGCCTCACACAGTAGTGCTCCCCCTAATAGCTTACAGAGGTACTCCTCCAGTTAAGTACCGCGGGTCTGCCACCTCACACAGTAGCGATCCTTCGCCATGGGTCTGCCGCCTCACATAGTAGCGCTCCCCCACTGGGCTAGTCAAGTCACTCCGAATTAATCAGACAAGCATTCATTAGCTCTCAGCCAGTTTCTAGGTCTTCGTAGTCTGCTCGCTCGTCTCCGAGAGGGTCCTCTCCATGAGCTACAATCCAATAATCCATGTGACATGAAGTATCACATAGAAGCATCACAAGGACCACCACGTCATAGGGGTATCAACACAATAGACGACGCGTCAAGTAGACGCCCGGTCTGTGAGTTATTAGCATTTCTGTTCGAGGGGCCCGGTTGGTTTTTAGGTTCAAACCAACCTGAACATACTCCAAAAAAAAAATCCAAAACTCAAGTGGGGTATGCCAAAAGAACCGTATCATCAAAGGGAAACTAACATAGTTGACGACACATCAATCAGACACCTGTCCGTATGTTATAAGCATTTCCTCTACGAGGGCCCGATTGGTTTTAGTTTCAAACCAACCCTGACGTTTTTCCAAAGTCATCCAAAACTCACTACGAGTATCGAAAAAGTACGGCATCATCATGAGAATTCTAGTTCCACTGACAGGGCGTCCATCGGACGTGCAGTCGTGAAGTAATTCTCGTTTAAGTGAAAAGGGCCCGACCCGTCGAGCCCGGTGGGATGGCCGAGCAGCTTGGCATGGGTGGCGTGCAATGCGTGGGGGGGGGTGACTTTTCAAAACTGGTGACGCCGAGAAGTGCTGCCCTCCTATCCAGTCGGCCGAAGCCGACCGGTCTTCCTGGCACAAGCGGCCTGCATGGGGGGGCCGCTGTCTCCCCCAGCGTGTTGCCTTCCAAGCACCGTGGGGTCTTCCACGCCCAATCAGTCACCTTCCGCCCAGTTCATCCATTGAGCAACCCATGGAATGCGAGTCGTAGTCCTCTATAGCGTGGTACCCTCGTGGAAATATGGTCCCTTCGGTCCGGCTGGCTTTAGCCCACCGGTTCTTTATCGGTCGAGTGGCCCGCAGTTGTGGGTCGCGGTCTTTCCCTCTCCGCGTGGTACCAGGTGACGTGGCCCTCTTCGGGCCGACACACAGCCGCTATTATTTCTAGTCGCCATAGCTTCCGGTCACTGTCGCCTCTCCCTACATCTCGTCTGTCACCAATATAAATTAGGATCAACGGAGGGTCGTCGGTCCATGTTTGTTCGGCCCGCACGCTCCGTATTAGGTTTTATCAAGAAGCCAAGACGATCACTTGCATTCAACAATGAAAAGTGTATAATTTTATTAAAATAAAATTATACATACCCACTACCATGATTAAGGTTCGTTCATTGATGATCTATAGAAGACGAGCATTGCAGTGGTCGGGCATCATGGATGACATTGTCGTTCCATCAACGTTGGTGGAAGAGGGAGGTAGGTAGCGTTCTTGTGGCGTCTCCTCCTTCCTTTCCCCGGTTGAAGTAGTGTAGAAGGTGATCGTGTCCCTTGCGTTCTTCATCGGAGTTGTTTATTGTTGAAGAACGGTGTTCTTCTTCGAAAGATGAACACTATTCTTCTCTTGAGCACTCCCAAAATTCTCCCAAAGCTACTAGTGCCAAACTAAAATAATATCTAAGGCTATTATTTTCTTCACACATGTAATTCAAAATTCGAACACTTTAATTAATTAATTGAAGAGTTCAATTCATTAATTAAAGAGTGTTGGAAAATATTAAAGAGAGAGAGGGAGGTTAAGAGATCTCATTCATTAAGGGGGAGTTCTCAACTTAATTATAGGGGGTGTTAATGTGGAGTTGAGGGGAGGTGATAAGTTAGTGATTGTGTGGGCCCCACCTCACAAAATCCTCTCATGAGAGGTTATGTGGATGTGGGACCCACCAATAACTTCCCCTTATAGTATATAACAACCCCAAATAAATAAAATTGTTCACATCAATTTTATTTAACTTTTTTATTAAACCCCAAAAATTAAATTCTCTTCTCGAGAAAACGCAACTGTGATAAAGGTCCTATTAAGAGAATACCGGCACTGCGAGTTAATTGGTGCCCTCAGATTTAAATTCTGATCATCGGTTCAAAATATATAAAATCCTGTACGTACGATTAGTAAAGGTACCTGAAAAAACATCATAAATTGATTCCGGGCACACCGGTCTCATGAACCAAGTGCTGTAAGAAACCATAGACTTGTAAAATTCCAAAGTATTTAAGAAAAACAAATTCCATTAAATATTCTGGTCTTTACATATAACTCTATAAAATTGACCCCCTTGGATGTTGATGAATGATCCATATATATTTTTGACCATATTAATTAAAGGAAGTCCAAAATATAATCTCAATTTTTAGTTTAATCCATTAATTGATGTGTTAAATATATTTCAAAGTAATGGTGTTACTAAGTATGGTGTTGTTGATTTTTTTTACTAAAAGCTATATGGATGTGGACAATTACTGACTTCTCATCATATTACATATTATTTGGATAGTGTAAACATGGTCTAGAATCTTATATGTATTGTACGAGAGACATTAGATCATTTATACACGTCAATGGTTGAAAACATTATTTCTTTGACTATTATAAATGGTTTATTTCTACTAATCATCCTTTTTGGAGGAAAAATTATCATTTCCAAAAAGTACAATTGAATGTGATGGACCTACAATAATGATATAAGGTAATGAGTTAAAATCCATTTTCTCTTTATTACCTATCATTAACTTTGGAACGATTATATGCCAATAGAAAATAGATGGCTACGGAAATGAACACAATTGGATAAAATAGAGAATTTTTTTCTATCATCTGTATTGGTCTAATTTGTTCGGTTTTCACGTTTTATATGTTATGAATATTAAGAAAAAATATACTTTGATAAAATATTTATTATATTTTTGGACATACCCACTTGTATAAAAACTAATTTTGACGTCGTCTTTTTTCACGTCTGTTTTTTTAGAACCAACTGTAGAATCTCTAAAAATAAATTTTTCTTGTTGGTTATTATATAACCAATGTAAAAATACATTTTCAATGTTTTTTTCACATCATTTATATAATAAACGATGTGAAAAATCAATGTACATCACCTTTCCACATCATTAATAAAATAACCAATGTGAAAAATCCATTTCTATGAAATTATATTAAAATTTTAAATAATTTTTCGTATAATTAATTATAAAAAAAACATGAAAAAATCAATATACATTACTTTTCCACATCAGTTATTAAATAAGAAACGTGAAAAATTAATTTTCATGAATTTTTCTGGTCGGTTATTTAATAACGAATGTTTGAAGATATTTTTTACATCGTTTATTTGATAAAAGACGTGAAAACAGTTTACAATCATATATTTCATTTCCCAAGAATTAATTTGACAGGTTACGGGGCTGAAACAGAGTGACAAATTAAAATTTATGGCCTTCATAATTTGATCATCTCTAAACAATGTTTTAGGGAAGGATGACTTCTGAAGGCAATAACTGTTAATCCTTAAATCCGTTTGAGCTCCGTGGCCTATAAAATTAAAGCTCATGAAATGAACTACATATTTGTAAACATTCATCATGTTTTTAATTAAATTACTGGTGTAAAAAATACCATTTAACCATGGTTATTAAATAACTAACATGAAAAAGTCATGAAAATTGAATTTTCACGTCAATTGTTAAATAACCGACATGAAAACGTGATGAAGACTGAATTTTCACATCATATTTATAATTAAAGACATAGAAAATAGGTGAAAATTTTAATATCGTTTCATGATGGTTATCATAAAACTGACGTCAATGATAATTTTCATATCCCGCAAACACAAAATTTATATTTTTTATATCGCGACATCGAAATTTTGAATTTCTGCCTAAAATTTTTAATAACACATTTTCTCTTATCATCTAAATTATATGTTTCCATTATAAAAATGTCTAATTTAAGGATCATATATTTTAACCACTATCATTCCCTTGACTCAACTCATTTGATCTTTAACGTGAATCAATTATTTCAAATTTCAGCGATATCCTCAGGGTATATTTAATCATTTCTCCAGGATTTATGGATTTTATGATTTGTTTTCTTAATAGATATACCATTTAATGATCATTTCATTCATCCATTTCTATTCCACTGACTCAAATTGTTTGATCTTTCATAAGAATCCACTATTTCTTATTCCCATGACCTCATCAATATATTTGTAATTATTTTCCTAGGATTTATAATTTCTATGAGTAGTTTTCTTAATTGATATACCATTTAACAATTATTTTTTTATTATAATGATGGATAATTATTCATATCACTATAAAACTAAATATCCACATATGGATAAAAAAATTCCTTTTAAGATGAATCTACGGTTGACTCATTCAATCATTCCTCGAAAAAATATCAATATTTTGATTGTCATAACATTTGATCCATTACTCCTTTTGAGCTCTAAGACCTGTCAAATCAATGAATAGGAAAGTATCTAAGGTGTGGAAGACATTATTTACGTCTATAATTCAAAATCAGATGTCAGAAATTACTTTTAACATCATTTTTAAAATAACTAACACAAAACAATGACTTTTAACAGTTGTTTTTTCAAAAACCGTCGTAAAAATGGATATTTAATGCTATTTCCATAAGGTCATTCACACTGGTTTTTTAGTAACCGATATTAAAAACCATAAAAACTTAATTAAATTTCATTTATTAAATAACCAACATAAAAATCATATTTTTAATGTCACTTGCAATAACGTCGCCTAAAACCCTATAATAAAAAGAAATAAACCCGATGTAAAAAAGGGTTTTGTACTGGTGGCCTGGTGAGACCAAATATAATGTAAATCCATGATTATATCTTGCCAAAATTAGGAAGAGACCAGATCTTTAACTATTTTAAAATGATATATCACAAAATTTAATGAATCCAAAAGTGACTTATACAGTTTCCAAATGAATTCTATTTTTATTTTATGAGAGGATTGCAGATTTAAGGCTTATAGATGATGATGTATCAAATTTGTATTGATATGTGATAAATGGTCATATTAATAGATTAAAATTTCCTGACTTTAATGTTATAATATATTGAATTCAAATGAATAGATTTAGAGTTTTTTAATTCTATTATTTTGGATGTTATCACATATATATTATAATTTATTAAAGAACTTTGTGTTGTGACGTCCAACTATGATGCATTAAGTAGACTACAAGAAGATATTGTTTTAATATTGTAAACTAGAAGAAATATTCCAGCCAAATTTCTTTGATTAAGTGGAACATTTGATAATAAATTTTCCACATGTAGCAAAATATGGTGGTTCAATATAGTTTTGATGGATGTATCCATTTGAGTGATTCATGAAAAAAATGAAGAAAATGGTATGTAAGAAAGATTTGGTTGATGTATAAATTGTAGTAACTTATTTATAGGAAGAAATTTACTTTTTATAATCTCATTATATTCAATCTGAATGTCCGTAAGAACAAAACCACATAGGCCCTAATGAGGTAAATTTTTACGATGAAATGAAATATAAATTATTAGTTATTAATCATCCTTAACATGGATTTGGTCGTGTTTATGAATGATAGATTTCAAATGATGAAAATCTCAGATATCATACACATGTTATTCTCAAATTTGATGAAATGACACCATTAATACAGTGATTACTCCTATCAATTATTATAAAATATTTATTAAAATAATTTTTTTTATTTTATTGGTATGTTTTATGATATTCATATCAAGTAATAACTTCCACAAATTATAGCAGATTTTCTGGAATTATGTTGTCTAATAATTTTTCCTACTGCTTTGAAAAACTGGTGAAATAAAATATTTATGGTTTAACATGTAAAATAATTTTATTACTTGTTATATTGATAATTGTTTAACAAATTTTTAGGTGTTTAAAAATTATGATAAAATTGATATCCAATTGTTTATATTGAGTAACCCACAATCCAAAATGGTTAAATCATATAATGAATATGTGGTGAATGGTTTTCAATTTCATACAAGTGCATATGGGGAATAAAAACATATTTAGTAGGGGTTTTTTCTTAATATGATCTTATCATGGATATAGTGATGTTGAAATTTATGACATATTAGTAGAAATAATTTAACTGTGTTATCTGGCATATAATTACATCATGATTTTTATATTTTATTAGTGGGATACTATGAGAGTTTTGATTTATCATCCAAAATATAGAATCATTGATATTAAAAATAAAATCCTTCTTGAATTAAATAAACAATTTTTATTGGATTATCATGAAGATAATTTTTTTATGAAAATTTTTGTGATGCTTCAAGATAGTTAAGTGATTGGGGGAGAATAATAAAAATGAATTCCTATGATATTAGTTTATTCAAACTGAATGTAATTCTTCTAAACCCATGACCATTGGGGGAGTCCAATGCCACTCATTTTGGGGTAAAATATTTTTAACATGTTTTATGTTATTAATTACCAGTCCAAGGAATTAATCCTTTAACATGTAATTGAATGTATTTAAAACCACAAAGCATCAACTTATTTCAATCGATGTGGAAAATTAGTATCATCTAATAATCACAATGCTAAGGAATGATGACTTTAATATACCTAAATTAAATTACAACCATGATATATATGATTATGTTCTCCATATTCTTTTCATTCATTAATTTCGAAAATTGTTTTCAAATTATAGTAAATTCTTCCCTTCACCAACTTTAATATTGATAACCATATTAAGCTCAATAACATGAACTATTTTATATATTTTCTCTCTTTTCCCTGTGGGATCAACCCTGACAGCCACTCCCTACACACTAGTTAGAACAATAGGGAACAAAATAATGTTCTAATTTTCCGCCCCATGCCTCGCAATGGGTTTGGGAGGAGTCACTGCTCAGCTTACATCAACACAAACCCAAGCCTGATAATAGAGACATCACAAAATAAAACATACATCTTACATGGATCATGTATGATCAAGATCGGTGTGGTCATTAATTTCTTTTTCAACTCTAGAAAGGAATACCCACAAGCCTCAGACCACTCAAACCTAGTTCTTTTCTTGCTCAAGCCCAACAGTGGTGCTACCAAGTGAGAGAAATCCTAGATGAATCTCCAGTAATACCATACCAAACACATAAAACTCTAATCATTTGAAACACTATTGGGTTTCTCCAATGACACAAAATCCTACACATTCTCTAGATCCACCGATACACCTACCTAAGAGATGATGTGACTGAGAAAAAGAATTTATCCAATCCAGAACTAACATTTTGACAGATTGGCGTATAGTCAATGCTCTCTTAGTGTACTCAAAAGGAAGTCACCATATTGGACATGATCGTCATGAGTCTTCAAGTACACAATGATGTCATCAATAAATACAACACAAACTTTCCCATATAAGGATGAAGGATTCAACTCATCAATTCCATGAATACAACTGGTGCATTGGTCAAACTAAAAGGCATCACCACAAACATAAACAACCTGTACCGACTCCTAAAAGCTATCATCAGTCCGTTAAAAGACCTCATCCTCAACGGGTGATAACCTGATCTTAGATCAATCCTAGAAAAAATTGATAGCCCCTTAAGTGGTAAAATTGGTCAAGAAATATGGGAAAGGGTACCAATTATTCATATTCATCAAATTTAACATCTAATAATAAACACACAACCTTAACATAACATCCACATACTTTGAAAAAAGCACAAAATATTCCCAATGATACATACAAGGATGGATGATCCCCTTACAATCCGAATCCTCAATCCGATCCATTAACTCTTGTAGTTCATCCTGTGCCATTTGACATAGTGTATTAGAAATAGGGTCTACTCCCAGCAGTAAATCAATCATGAAATCAATATCCCTATCGGGTGGTAGCCCTATGATATCCTCAGGAAACACATCCTAAAACTAATCAACTACTAGGGAAAAGAAAGTATGTTCCCCTCTTTCATCATCAATCACAAGGCAAGTAACATGAGCTATGATCCTACCCAACTTCTAACAAAATGGTCCCTCGTAGCTTGATTGAACATCCCACTATCCAAGATGGATAAAATCATTACCCTCAAGTGACCTAAACGATACCCTATGATGATAAAAGATTATGTGCGCCCAACACAACACCAACTAGTCCATAACCAAAGTCAGGTGAAATCATGACATCTCCATAATGAACAAGTCCCATAAGAAATGATACCCATGTACATCTAGGGAATATACCTTACACTTTTTGATAACCTCATTTCACACCCCCAATGGAGTGTCAATCGATATAACCCCACACACACACCATAAGAAATCCCAATGATACCATAAGATGAGAAGAAATAATAGACTGTGTGGCACTAGTGTTAAAAAATTCACTAACAAGTGTAGAAGCTATAATGATCTTACCTTGAACAATCGATGGTCCAACCTCACCATCACCGGATGTAGACTGAATTCCATGAAGCAAACCTACCCATATATCATAGGCTCCAACTTGTGTTCCATGCACTACAATGCCCTTCTGAAATAGGCGATCCTACCTTGGAGTTCTGCATCCATCGCCCCTTCATGTATGGCCCGTGGAGCTCCAACGGTCTGCCTGATATGGAACAACTAATCTGTTTCCCTCACTTAGAACCTTCATAACACCAATATCCATTCTCAACTACTGAGGGGTCCTATGTAACCTCTGCACATGTCCCAATATGATGCACGACCGACATCAAACTGGAGGTTGATGACACTATCCACACATATGACTCGTCCTGCCACACTAATAGAAGAACACCTTATCACCACTCTGAGAGGTTGGCCCTCTCTTCTGACCACCTTTAAAACTTCTGACATGAAGACAACTTCCCAAACGATGCATCCGGCCCATAGAAGATGAACCACATGTATGTCCTTCTGGCACGATAATCCCACTACCTCAAGCTCCCTTCAGGTTCCCTTATGAGATCAGTGTGTGGTCTACTACCTCTATAAGCTCCTTCAAGAAAAATATATTCACCTGATACTTGATCTCATGTCTCATCCTATCCTAGAAATGCCTCATAACTACTACCTCATCCCCTACCAATGATGAAACAAAGTGTTTCAGGTCAGTGAAGCGACCGACATAATCCATCACCAACATGGAACCTTGAGTTAGTACCACGAACTCTGCATCCCACCCTTACCTCAAATTATCAGGTTAAAAATGCTTCAAAAACATATCCTGGTAATATTTCCACAACTTCCCCTCATCCTGCTCAGTCTGAACCAGGATGTCCCACTAACGCTTTTCCTGGCCCTGCAACATATAAGCTTCCAACTTGGCTTGCTTCCAAACAAGAGTCTCCTAATGATCATGTATCTTCTGTATAGAATCTATCTTGAAATATTATGCCTCTATCCCACCCTTTGTTATAATGGTTAGAGGGTTCTATAACTGAAAATCTCTGGGAAGCTCAAATGTAGTTGGTGTAACCCACCATGGGTCTTAATCCATCATATACATAAAATGATCCATGTTCTCTAAGAACTGATCTTCTCTACATTCCAGGATCACCACATTCTCTTACTCCTCTACGAGAGGAGAATTATTGGCATCAACATATTTTTTCCCTACCAGCACTTGACGTCATGGAGAAATTTATATACATTTCCAAACATGAGGTTTAGAACAGATACCATAAAAATTTCACAACTTCAAAATAAAAAGAACTTTCACCAGCCACAACAACCCACCATACATACACCATACCAACAAACCATAGCATTCTAAAAACGTCACCCCAACCATCCCTATAGTGGGTCGTGGTCCACACAGGGTAAACAACTATACACCACCACAAGGCTCACACAACATGTCGCAAAAAATATTTTCAATTCAATACAAACCCTTAATTACACATATTTCATTAACCATTGCATATCATTTTTTTTATCTTCACCACATGCATTTTTTCCTTTACATCATTTTCAATTTTCCGTTTTCAAGACCTGAAGTGAATTCTATCTATCTGGCTTCATAGACCCAAACTATGTGTGCCTACCATGATTCATATCACCTATCTCTTTAGGTACCTACAAGGATGCATGAGTGAAAAACCTAGTTCCATTGAGGCCATGGAAAAAATATCATAAAATCATCATTTCAAACAATGTTTGCATCACCAAATGGTGAAATATCATCAACTATAACACCAATCAATTAATAATAAAAATTCACACCTAGGGTGACTTGGGGTTTCCCTCATACATGGGGTAGCTGCTCCTAAGAATGAGCTCATTAACAAGGCAGGATACATCCTAAATCCCCATCTACCATCCTAAATAACAAGATTTCTGAGAAGGAGAATAAAGACATCCACTAATACCACTTTTTAACGTCCCCTACCTTGAATCCACTAAAACGATGATGTGAGATGAGTTGTTAAAAGACTTTTAACTCATCTCCCTATACACAAAGGTTTCCAACTAGCAGTGGGGGTCTAAATAGTCAAATGGGGAGACTATACCCCCTTTTTATCAGATTAATCCACAAAATAAGATAATCAAACTAGCATAATAATAAATAATAATACAAGAGAATGTATAAACAAAAATTCCAAAAAATGGGGTACAACTATGTCCAATAGTAAATATTCCATGCTATGCTACAAGTGAAAAAGTGAAAAAACCCAAAATGTAAACTATTAAAAATCCGCAAAATAGTACCGACACCAAGTCTGGGTCCTCCTCCATGTACACCCATTCCAACCCAACTGCCTAACAAGGTATTTTTCCCTTCTCCTAACTTGAAAACATAAAGTCTTCCCAGGTACCCAATGACTGCCCGATCTGGGTGTGAGTAGAACTCAGTAGGCCACCACCAATGGTGTCTAAAAAATATCTGGTATAAACAATTGTACATAGAAATGGAAAATGAATAATAAATGAAAACAAAATGATTAATTACCCTTATCATGTTTAGGTCCATTACCATCTTTTATTACCATTTCCATATCATACAATTTCATCCCATTTCCAATAACATTCTATTTCCAACACATTTAACACGGGTTCATCAAACACAACAAGTTACATGGGCTCAATGTAAACAAACAGATGCATGAGGAAAAACATACGGTATCCTATCTAATTTGGAATAACTTCTTCATGAAACCCATATTCTCACCTCAAAGCTTCAGTCCGGGTGGATTCAACCGTTATGGGAACAGTGGCTCATTCCTCTTCCCTACCTCATGCATTAGGGGTAGAGTTTAGAGCCTCAGTACAACTCAAACCATGGACATAGAACCTCATTTCAATACCCAACTCTACCAATCCATGTTCATATGCTATATATATATATATATATATATATATCTATTAACCATTAACACAACATCAAAACCATTTCCCAAGGAAAACAAAAATCATAATGATAAAATAAGAGTTAATATCATGCCATAACTCATTAAACTATTTACATCATTTCACAGAATTTATCCACTTAGCCAGACTCCCCTTTTATTATTATTATCTTAATAAGTATTCATTAGTTATTCTTATCTCACTAGGCTTCGTTCATCAGGCCTAACTTACTAGTCTTTATTACCAGGCTCATAATTTATTTCATTTTGGTATTTAATCATATCCATGATAACCTATTATCCCATAGGTTATTACTAATACTAGGTAAATCACCATGATTATACTTAAATACAATCATACACATCAACATGTTTATCAAGGTTCTACATAACTACACAATAATATAACTTTTCCTTTACAAATCACTAGGTGCGGGAGAGTCGGCACACCCCATGGGTGTCCCTGTATTATTCTCATTACCCTCTATAAATCCCATGGGGATCATGAGGGTTTCTATTTACCTTCTCAAAAATCATTTTACCTAAGCATTCCAATGGTGGTAGAAACATACCAAGACACACCGAAGAACAAAACAACACAAGAAAAAATATACAAATAAACCGTTGGATATAACTTGTAGACCACTTACCTAAATTATATGGGAGAACACTCACTTAATCAATCCCTTATATTCCTATTTGACTAACCTTGGAATCTTCAACCTAAATCTCACCCAAAGAGAATAGTTTCAGATATTCAAAAAGAGAGGAGAAGGAGATACAAACCCTAAACTCAAAGGATAAAGAAGGATGGGATTAGCTTTACCCAGAGCTTCTATTTGAAACCAATAGCACCAAAAACAACTTAGAAATGAGGGTGATCGATCTCTTGGATCTCTTAGGAGATTTGGTTAATTCCTAGGGTGAAGAGGGGGGAAATTGGAGTGGAAAAAAATGTAATTTCTTAAACAGTTTTGGGATGCATGGTTTCCTGCACAGTTTTCCAAACCGTGCACAAACCGTGCGGAGTCCACTGTCAAAAAACCCACCACCTACTCGGTTTCCTCATTTGTCTACAAGATTAGCACTAACCATGTGCATACCATATAACATACCCTGAGAAAACTTTTTTTTCACCTTTTTTTGTGTCCCAAACCCTTGAAACACCCTCGAGCCTCCTTAAGGACTTGGGTATGCACTTAATTATCCAAAACAAGGGATGAAAACCAAAACATAAAAAATAACATCTATTTCCTAGATCCTGGATCATACATCTACCATAACTATCATTTAATTTTTTAAACCACTTTACCATTTAAAATCACATCCTTAACTATTAAAGATTATGTATTTATGAATATGTCATTTAATATTTATTATAAAAATAGACTCATTCTAAAATTTTCAGTCCAATAAATAGGTTTTATTTTGTCTTCATATTCTACCTAAATACCTTTATAAACAACCCTTTACATGTTCATAAGGTTATATAGTTTCCAAAATAACATTCTTCTAGGGACTTGGACTCAATCCAATGAGGGTAGCTTTAAGATTAATTTAAGAGTTTCAAATCATATTTCTACAATCTTATTTATGACTATTTTCTTTAAAAATATTCTGAAATGTTTGTTTTTTTACTTCCATGAAATTTTTATATCATTGGTCCATAAATGATTGTATACTATCCACAACCCCTCAAGATACTCTTTATATAAGAATTTACAACGTGAAAATGATGGTTTTTAAAAAAGTGTATATTTTCATCTAAATTATTCTGTTATTATTCTATGAAACATATTAATCCTTAAAAGTAACCAAAAATACTATTTAATTATATTAAATTTTTCCATAAATCTAATTTTTTTTTTCCTTTTTTTCTTTTAAACTCTTTTAGAGACAATATCATTCACCATGGAAATTGTTCAACCTAAGTGCAAAGTGATGTTTCTATAATATTATATCTTTTATAAACATTTTTTTAAAAACAATTCATGAATGAGTAAAAAATAAATATTGAAATAGTTTAATTATTATGATTGTTTTAAGGTGAAATTGATATAATATAAATGATGTTTCGTGTAAATGATCTTTGTTACCTTTAAATTTTAAAAAGTAAAATTATCAAGGTATTACTATTTTATTGGTGATTTTTCAGGATGTATTGAACTCATTTGATTCTATAATGATTTGTAGAAAATAACATGACACTTATGGAGATTATAAAACTACTATATGATGACCTATGACCATTACCATTATTCTACTACTGTTTTAGAGGTTATCAAATAAACAATTAATTTCTTTGACGTAAACCATTCTTATATAGTAAATAAATGGAAGATGATAATAAATTGAATAAATGTAATATTAATAATGAAATTAATATGAAAAAGGTTTAAAATAATTTAAATCATAAAAGTAATATTTTTTTTTATGAGGGTATAAAATGTATGAGGCCAGTCAGGACGTGAGGTAGTGGATAATATTTAGACATTACATTAAGTATTCTGGATTTTTTATCTCAACATTTTTTCCTCTATGTCAAAATTTATTATATTTTTTCAAAACATTTATTCTTTATTTATTATGTTTTTTCATATTTAACTTAAAATTTAATTATAAAATGCTAAAAATAATATTCTTAATGTTTCTCCCATGGGACACTTTACGAGTATGAAATTAATACTTTTTAAACATTTTTTTATGAAATCATTTTATCATAATTATAAATATTCTCCGTGATATATTTTCTTATCAATGCAATCTTGGTTTTCTATAGTAATTTATATTCTCCTTTTGAAATGAATTTTTCATATTAAATTATGAGTTAATAAAAACACACTGGGAATTTCCCATTATTTTTATAAGTTAAATAATAATGATTATGCATAATGTTTAAAAATAATTATCAATCGAATGATTATTTTTGTTTTATTCATTTTATAATTCATGTTAATTATATATGATGATTTGTGGGACCGTTATTTCCCTCAAATACATTAGATACTAATTTATTCATTAGAGAAAATATGTAGGAAATAACTGAAAAGGTAATTACATTATAAGGGAAATTATAAGATTCATTTTAAAAGTGAATATGAATATGATTTACTAAGTAAACTTCAATATTTTATTTTTTTCTTTATTCTTTTTTATGAGTCTTTTATATAAATTTTTAAGGAAATATATTTTTTTCATGACTGATTCTATGATTAGTTCAACTCAATGTTTATTATATAAATAAGAAACTTTTATTATGGGATAACATGTATTTTAATATACAAATAGGTTTAATTTATTTTAATACCACTTGATGGGATTCATATACTCATCCCACAACATAAAATGTTATTACAGAGTTTACGTATGAGTAAAAACCTTAATAAAATCAGGTTTATAGGTTTGGAGACGTGCCAAAAATTTATGGAAAGATGATTTAAGTAGAAAATTTGTAATTTACAGGGTGATTAGTATCATGATATATTTTGTATCAGAGTAGATTTTAGATAAATTTAGTGGTTTCGATATTGGAATCAAAACAAGGGATATATAATTTAAGTCAAAATAATAATTTATGGATATATCAGTTTGAGAAAAAATTTATAGTTTTAAGAATTTAAGATTTTATTTATTTATTATATGTATATCATACATTTGATTCACATTGAGTCAATAAGGTTAATAATTTCATAATGAAAAAATAGGAAAACACCCTTCCAAATCAATAACTTGATATGGTTGATGTTATAGTTTCATAGGTTATTGAAATGTTGAATCAATTTACTCATGACTTAATTAGTGTTATGCATGAAATGTAGAATACAAGTTATCCAGAAATTAATATACCAACTATAAAGAATTTGATGGGAAAAAATCTTCTAACTTTTGGTGGAACCTTGAATTTCATGATAGATGAAGGGTGGACAATTATTTTAGAGGTTATGTTAGATGATTTTGGTTTTTCTATGAATTTGAAGGTATATTTTACAATATAACATCTTGAAGGTAAGTATACATAGTGGTGGTCATTAATATATAATACCATTAAAAAATGATATTTATTACATCTATTTTATGTTGTTCAAAATTTATTTTTTGGGAAAATAATTTCATAATGTTATTCAACTTGTATTGGTTTATAAATTTTAAGAGTTTAATTAGAAGAAGTATAGATTAATTAATTCTTATAAAGAAAATTTTACTATATACAATAAATTTTATACTGATAGATTATAGTAAAATTTTAATCAAAATTTTCAAAGGGTTTTTGTTACCAATAAATTTCACTATTATGAGGAAATTTTTTGTGGTATTGAATAATTGATGACAGATTTTTTTTACATTTATAAATCTCATAAAAACAAATATAATAAGAATTTATAGTGTAATGAAACAAGAAAATAACTAAATGAAAACCTAAATTAAAGAAAATTCAATTTTTATATTATCATAAATGTTGTAAGAATAACTCTGGGGAGTGTTTTAATAGATCTTAAAACAGTTTTTGATGTCATAAAATTGGACTATTGGACCACTATTTCAAATAAATTAGAAATTGTTTTACAAATAATTGGAAGGATTCATTGAAATGTTTAAATAATAATGTGATTCTCCATTATGAAAATGAATTTATGAATATATGTATGAAATGTTGAAAAAATATAAATCACATTCATAATGTTGTGCTAAAATCATTTTCTACTTCCTCAACAGATGTATATCCATAAAATGAAGTGTTAATAGTTACCTTATATGTCTAATAAATTTATGATAATGTTTTATTTGATTTTGGATCTACACATTATTTAATTTCTAGAAAATATACTGGTAATATAGAAATGTTATCTCATGAAATAAAGGATGATTACTTGGTAAAAACATAAAAATTATGTATTAATGATAAAATAATTTATATTATTTTTTTAATAATTATTATTTTTTGTTATACTATAAATCATTTTAGGTTACATAAAAAATATTTTTATGTTATTTTGGATATTTACTGGATTTCATAGTATCACTCTATGATATATTATAAACTAAATGAATCTATATTTAATTTTTAGAATGTGATTCATCTTATATTTAAGAATGAGTACATAACTATTATAATATATCTAGAAAATAAGAAATTGATTATATTTATAGGTGAAATTTATGAGTCTTATATTATTAAAAATAAAGAAATTGTTCAACTAGATGACGTGACAATGGTAAATAAATATTTCAATATATTTTCTGATCATTTTCTTTGTGTTTTTCTTGACCAAAGGTAGAGTTTATGATTTAAATAGTTTATCCTAAAATGGCCTGAGAGCCTTTATTTTTTATTGATTTTTGACTATCAACCTTTCAAGGGGTGAGGTGGAACCCTTAAAATGCCCATAGTTGTAAGTATTACCTAGACCTAAGGCCTTAGATGAATTCATTTCCTATAGGATTCAAATATTACATATAAACTAGAATAACATCTTGAAAATGATCATCCTTAGCCTATTCGTTGTTGAAACAACTCTCAACCTTCACATGGTTGTTTGGCTAGGATTTCCCATGCATACTCATTCTTGTCCCAATGGCAGGTGTTATACCCTCTCATTCTTGCAATATGTTTAGCTTCTACAATGGTAAAATCTCTTTGTTAATCCTCCTTCTAGATCGTGTTCCTTGTAGGTTGTCTTATTTACATCTGCACTTATAGGGGCTTAAAGCCTTGAGGTGGCCCGACGGCCTTACTGACATGAAGGACTGGGTGTCCTGAAGGCCTTAAAAGACCCAAGGACCAAATCGGTAGCCCAAAGGTCTAAATGAGGGAATATACTTGGCTGTTATAGTGCCAAATAGTAACTACTACATTTCCCACTATAGTACTGCTACAATACCAGAAATATGCCTCTTCCAAGATTTGATATTGGCTCGCTTGGATGCACTTACGGAGTCCTCACCTATCAAGCTGAGTCCCATGTGCCAGTAGAATTATTTTATGATTATAAGATAATTTCAATCACTCCTTATAATATTTTTCAATCTAAGGTGTTGGAATGGGAAAATAACTTGTATAAGAAGATTTATAAAAGTTTCATTTATCATGGAAAATCCCTTTGTTGCATTACACTTTTATATATTAATAAGAAATATGGTTCTATTTTTCTTTACATTTATCATATAAAAAACACACATATATATATATTAAAAAAATTATCTTAAGCATCACATTTATTATTTTCTTGATTATCTATAGGGAGTATAGTATTTTATAAGGATTAAACATAGTTTTAGATATCATTAGTTAGAAGCAATATATAAATATATTCAAATGGATCCGTTTTAACAATTGTATAGTAATGATGAGCTTCTAGTTATTCCCTTTTGATTAAAAATTCCCTAATTATATTTATGGGCATGATGATTAGAATATGATAGGTGTATTTCAAAAAAAATATTGGTATCATTTATTGATTATACTATTGAATATTCTAAATGTAATAAGGATTATGAGATATATTTGAGAATTTTCTACAATATATTTTGATAAAATATATTATTTAAGATATTTAGTAAGTGATAATTTTGGTTATAAGGAATTTTTTTCCATAGGAATAATTTACTAAAAGATAGTATTACAATGTTTCTTGTAAAAATAATGTCGTTGAATAATTTCCATGTCCAACCAATATAACTAAAATTCATAGTTTTCAGGGATTTTTTGGTTATTATATATTCTTTGTTGAAAAAATTATTCAATTAGCTAGAATATTATCTAAGTAAACATTAAAGGGTGTCAATTACCTATAATATTATTTAATTCTATAATATTATCCTCATTATCCTGAAATGGTAACTTTTTTATTTTTAGTGATGCTTCATCAATGGGTATTGGGTGTATTTTGATGAAAAATGACTAGGTAATAAAATATGAATCATGGTAGTTAAAACACCATGAAAACAATTATCCAACATATCCCATTGATCATGTAGTGGTAATTTGTTGGTATATTTTTTATATTTTTGTGATGCTTTATCCTAGGGTATTGGTTCTATTTTGATGAAAAATGAAAGGTAATAACATATGAATCATGGTAGTTGAAACCCCGTGAAATATATTATCCAACATATCCCCTTTACCTTGTAGTGGTAATTTTTTATTTAATTTTTTTTAGTATTCCTTATATATAGATAAATGTGATATATATATATATATATATGAATCATAAATTTTAAATTACATATTCCCTTAAATAGAATGAAACATGAGACAAAAATGGTGGTTGGAATTTAATAAGAATTATGTTTTCACAATTAATTAACAAAAATGTAAATGTGATATGGTATAATATTTAATTATTCTAAAGGAAAATTCATTACTAACCATTTTACATTTAGACCATGAACCATTAAGTAATTATTTAAATAAAAAAAGATTTGGAAGTTGTATGTACAGATAGCTCTTCCGTTTTTTCTCAAGTAACAGTAAAATGATCCTTATTCTAAAGAATAATGTATGATCTAAAATAATAACAAGGATTAGAATTGAACTAAATTGAAAAATAAAGGAATGTAATATGTGTCTTATATTAGTATGAATGGTGTTTTAATATTTATAAAGAGGTTGTGCATATAAAATAATTTCTGATTGAAAATAGATTTATTGAGTGAGGCACATAACTTTTAATATTCTATCCAAACAATATGAATATATATATATATATGAAGACCATCAGGGATATTATTAGTGTAATGGAATGAAGAAAGATATTTCTTATTTTACATTGAAATAATAGATTTTATAATAGGTTAATTTTGAAAGAAAACAACCAAAAATATTTCTTTAGTCACTATCAGTTATAGAATGGGAATGGGGTAATGTATCCATATATTTATTCATAAGACTACCCAGAACATCTAAAGATAATAATTTAATATGGTTTATTTTTGGATTTCTGAAAAAATCCTATAATTTTATTTCTATTAGAGAAAATATTTATTCGAATATATTTACTTTAATATATCTGAATGAGATAGACGGATTTTATGGTTTTCCTAATTTTATTTTATTTGATAATAACCCAAATATTAAATCAATATTTTGGAAAGTAATTTAAAAGTCCTTCAGTAATGAATTATATTTTATTTATTCTTTTCATCCCCAAACTGATGGAAAAATTTAGTAGAAAATTGAAGCATTGGATGATATGATTCGAACATGTTCATTGAATTATTATTGAGTTTAAAAACAATACATTGATTTGGATTAATTTTATTTTAATGACATATTTCATTCATGTATACTGATGAAACCTATGACCACACACCTTTTACATACATTATTATTAGCATATTTACTTAAAAAAATAAATTGACAGTTCCTAGGATCTTTTTATGTTTAGTGTCTTGAAACTCTATATATAATACATGAATTAAATTTAGAAAAAAATGCGTGAACTCTATTTTATCCTCCTGAATGTCATATTTATTATTCAATCTGATTCCACTTCACTACATGTGATTTCAATGGGACTTACATCAATAGAAAATGATGATCATAAATTCCAATGTGGGATAAAAAATAAATTATAATCTGAGTGATCAACATGGATAAAAATGAGGCCTTAAAAATAATAATGATTAGACATACATGAGGAATTATATATGATATTTATTATATGTATATTTGGTAAAGAATATAAATTTTGGTAAAATATTTATATGTTACATTCATAATAATATCACCAAGCTTCATCACCATGGTTTTCAACTAAATAATCCTAAATCATTACCAATTTTTACTCGAATGATATTATTAACATGTCAGCTATAAAGATTAATTCATTATCCAACACTTTGAATCACTATTATGGTGTACCCATAATATTTTCTACATTATATGTACCACATAGATCATATATCAAAATAACATTTCTCATCATTTTAACCCATTAATATGGAATTTGGGAGTCATAAATCAACATCCCCATTCAATGATTTATATTTTCATTTACTAAAACTACCTTTAATAGAGTTATTTGTGGGTATTCAAAATGTATGATGGGGAAAATCAAGGAATTATTTAAACCAACATAACATGTATACAAAATGATTTATGGAATGGTTTTATTGAGGGAGAAATGTAGTCTATCGTTAAAATAGAATCATTTGTATAATAAAGGAATGAATATAAACACATGATGACATAATCAAAATATAACCAAAGGTTTTTTATATGGAATTTATATACATAAAAAGGGAGAGAGAGGTTATTTTTTATTGTAATTATTAGTTCATAAACATTGATGGGTGATTCTGTGCGATCTTGAGAGATTTACGAATGGAATTAATTAAAACCTATGATACAGTTTGATGTTATAATAAACCTAAGATTAAATAAAATGGGTGGATAGGTGGGTATTTATAGAAAATTGTAAATATATTTTCCTTTCAAAATATGTGCTTTGAAATTATATGTTGTTGAAATAGAAAAAATTTTCTTAGGCATGATTTTTGTTAATGGTTTTCAAAATTTATGGTATGGGTTTTTCATTTTAATCCTAACAGAATATATTTTAAAAATTTTATATTTCTTTTGGAATGAGAAGGTAATTATTCAACAAAATATTTTTCCAAAAAACATAACATCCATTTTAGACATTGAAATGTTATTTATAGGTTTGGAAAATAATTTTAAATCATTAAAATAGAACATATTAATAAAGTAACTTATTTTTTTCATGGATTATATTATATTATTCAATACGTACTTACAAACAATTTACATATTCCTAAAACATAATGAAAATACAAACCATTTTTTTTACTTCTGACTAAAAAATAATGTATTTTAGAATGTTTTTAAATATCCACACTAAAAACATTTCAGTGTAATGATATGAAATATGATGTTGGTTTTATAAAAATAAATTTCAATGTATGAGAACGAAATGTTTAAAATACAAAATACATAATTTTTATAAAAAACATTTCATAAATAGAAATACATTATTTATTCATTTATGGAAATTTTGAATTTTATAAAATAATATTTATTAATACATAATGAGTACATTTAAATATAACAAAATATTAAAAATATAATTATAATAATTTTTAATTTAAAACTTTTATTTCTATTGATTGGTTATTATTACTATTCTAGCTATTATATAAAGGTAATATTGAAACAGTCTGATAACTGTTAGGAAATGATCAGATCCTAATCGTAACATTAACCATTACATTATATATATACTTCATCATTATCAAACAATATCATTGAATAATTATATTCAAAAGGTTATACACTTTCCATGATATTTTCTATCATATTCATAACACTTATATTTTTTATTGGTGTTCTTCATGATAAGAGTGTTCATAATGGTGAAATTCAGGCCAATAATGTTTCCTTTAGTATTTTAAATATTTGTGGGTGTTTATCCACTTTTAAAATTATTTTTTTGGGTCAATATTTTAGTAATATATTTATTGTTCCTATGAAATTTAAAAGTATACTTATACGCTTCATAATAAAATATTCATTTTAATGTAGGAGTCCCTATATTAATAATATAAAGAAAATTTTGGGTAGTTATATTCTTCTATACTTAAGAAATTTATCCCTCAAAATTAATATTCTACCTCAAAAAATGTGGGTATTTATATTTCATATCTTCACTATTCTCCAAGGTTTCTTATTCAATATTATGATTCCTCCAAAATTAGTCACTAGTCAAGATGACTTATTCCTCAACATGTGTTCCAATTCATCAGTAATCTAGATTGGTTTTTATTTATATGGCTGGTCAGGTTCTAATTCTACAAAATCAGTGTCTATTATTTATGTTGGGTTAGACATATACAATCTTAATTAGAAAATGTTGAAGTATTATGGAAATTTGAATGATTTGGATGTAGTGATAATGGTAAGAAATAGATTCAACATTATGTAGAATAGAAAATGGCCCCATGTACTTTGTAATTAGTTTATCCTTCTTTCTAAATATCATGACTCCATTCCCTAGTGATCCTTTACAGAATACATGATCCCTAACATGAAACTCTATATCTTTCCTTTGATTGTCAACATAACTCCTTTTCCAATTCTGAGTATCCTTGATATGTTTATATATCACACATATATTTTCTATATTTTTATTCATATAGTCTCATTCCAATAATTTTCCTTCCCCAATATCATCCAAATATGATGGAATTTGATTTCCATTCCCATATAGTGATTCAAATCAATCTGTTTGAACTATTTATTAAAAAAATGATAATTAAATGAGTATAATATATTTATCATAAATTCCCTACAAATCATGTGATATCCTCTCTAACATATCATCAAATAATTTAATCATCCTCATAGACTACCAATATTTTTTTCTATGATCAGAAACAATTAATTTTGTATTCTTATCCTTTTATGGATACTTTAAACTTTTTAATTAAATCATGGACCATGATTTAAAATAATTTAATGTTGTAATCTATGAATTCTAAAAACTAATTGAATATATAGATGAGAAAACACTTAAAGAATAAATCTTATCATATAGTGATAAAATGGGTATAATTTTTTAATCTTTCAATGATTACACAAATTGAATTGTTTTCCATAGATATCATAGGAAGACCAGTAACAATTTATATAGTAATTTTTCTTACATTCATAAATTTAGGGGTAGTGGTTATAGCACTCTTTTATATAGAAGTCAATAAACCTTCATTTTCTGACAAAAACATATTTTATTTTAATTTACAATCCATAATTTTCATATTACATGACCACTAATGATCTCAAATATCTCTATAAATTTAAATAATTATTTAATGTATTGAGAACACAATTTTTTGATATTAATCCATAAAATATTCATTTTACTCTGTTATAAATTCCATACATAACCGTATAGAAAACCTCGGTATTCCATATTGATCAAAATTGAGCTCTGAAAATTTCCTATTTTTATATATTCAATATGAAATTTCAATTTAGAATTGTATATTTGTTCGTTATTGATCTTCTCTAGTAATTATGGTTCGGAAATTATTTGAGATGTGATTGATGATGTATCTTCCCAAATGACTTACTTCTCCATCTTTACCAAGCCCTTAATCAATGGATTTCCTTCAATCCTACTTATTACAACAGCTCATAGGTGTTTATTACTAAAAAAATCATTGAATTAATTTTCCATTAAATAAGTATAGTGAATGTAACAATCATAGTATTTATGATACTATAAACATCTCCTATGTCACATATTTAGTTCTTTTGTGGGATGAAATTTTTCTGAATTTATTGTTTTTGTATATATCACACTTATCCCCATAAAGATAATGTATCTATATAATTAATGAAAATATAATAATATCTAATTCCAAATCACGATATTTATAATTTTGATCATGATATTTCAATTTTAGAGATGCATAAGGAATCACGTTTTCATTTTATATAACATCACATTTACTTTAGTTCAAGGACAAATAAATATAAATGAAAATTGATTCCCCGTTAGATGGAATATTTTTCATAATATCATTAACCAAACCCTTATTTAATTAATAGAAACATTATTTATAGTCATTTTATCAGATAAATTTCATTCATATTTTAGATAACTTGGTCGTTAAATTAGAAATCCATGAAAATTTTCCACAAAATTTATAAAATAATCTACTATACCTAAAAAATTATTAATATATGTTATTATTATTTTATTGGTACACTCTTATATGAACATTTTATTTTATAGATAAACTGAGATTCCATCATTGGACATAATTAATCACAAGAATGAAATTTGTAGTAAAAAATTTAAAATTACAAAAAAATATCTTTCTTAAGAGTTGTTAATATGAATCCTAAATGATCCTTTTAAAACTAAGCACTTTTAAAATATATCAAAATGTTTTCAATGAATACCATATAAAATTAATCACTCTAGTAAATAAATATTATATTAAAAAATTAGATAAATATTTTAGGTGTGTTGTTCAATATGAAGGTTAAACAACAAACTTATAGTTGGGAATATCTTATTTCTTCACCAATACCTGATGAGACTCAAATCAAAGGTTAATATTTGTGAATAATTATGCTCTATGAAGATGGTAAAAAAATATTTAATCCTTTTAAGATGGAATTTTGGGTTCACTTTAAACCTATTATGTTTTCCCTAATCTATACATTGGTATATTGACCCACCCTTATTATTCAAAATGATAATAGATTCTACACAATGAGATAAAATTCGTGGAATATTACCATTCTCCAAATGATCTTAAATTTTTTACTTCAATTGATATGACATCATTTATTCCATTTTACATGGTGTCTTTGATATTTACTTGGATCTCAGTATGTGTTCGGTTTTGAACTCTACCTCTATTTATAGTGGAGTTCAAGGATATTTTTTAGGCAATCCATTAATTCATTACTAAATAATGGACACATATCCTATATTTACAATTTATATTTTTACGATTATTCATCAATCAATTTAATACTATGATTTTAAGAGGCATTTCATAACAAGGCTTAGGATGTGATATACATCGTTTGAAATTAATTAAAGGTTATCCTACTAAAAAACTGAAATTTCATTTCTTCTATTGTTTAACATAACATTATATTTTTACAAAAAATACATCATTATAATTATAATAAATAACACCATTTTAATGATAAAAAGGGTTTCTAATATATTGTCATCACAAATGATACTAGGGAGATCTCAATATATCATTGATTCTTGAATAGTTAATATTGGAATTTTATTCAGAAAAATATACCACTTGTAGTATGGGGCTCAAATTTATGTTATTTTGAAACATTTATTAAAAAAATAAATTTATTGAAACATAATAAAAAAATTCAATCTCTATCATTGATTTTACATTGAGTGTTCCATACACTACATAAATCAGAGGATTCACTACATTGATTTTGATGGAAAAATCCTAACCTTCATCCCCTGTCTTATGTTATAACTAAGAGATGATTCTCTTTATTATAATATTTTCTCAAAATCATTTTAATAAATATCCAATATCCCAACACATAATGAATTTTATTGTAGTATTTTCTTGAAAACATCCCCTTTTTCAAACATATTTATAAGTTGACGGTTTATATCTAAAACTATTGTTTAAGATACACGTTCATCTATTTCACACTTGAAACACTTTACCCTACCATAAAAATAATTACATTAATGATTATTCCCAAACATGTTGAACATGTTTAGTTTCATTTGGTTTACTTATCTTTCATTATCAAGATTCTTTCTAAAACTCAACTCCATACTCCTTTTATTTTCATTCAGTTTCTGAGACCCATTTTCTTACCCAATCTCTATTTTTTAGTTTTTAGTACACTGAAACATAACTTCATAACCCCAAATGTCTCATATTTATAAATAATTACATAGATTAGGTATTATCCCACTATATAAGTAATAAATATTTATATATGAATCAATAATAAATCTGTAACACCCTCTCCAAATAATTAAAATTTTAATTTTATAACTTTTCTATGAATCATTTTTATTTTTATATAAATTAATTAATTGCATCCTCATGTTGGTTATATGTGTATGAGGAAAATATGTGTTCAAAAATATATTTTTTATGTATTATCCCTATATAACTTCAAGCTCATCCATTGGATTTTGGTTATTGATTAATTTCTTTCATTGATAAGATTATCCCTCTAATCTATATATAGCTAAGGTAAATTTCCCCTAATAAAAACAATGGAGTTCAAAAAAAATTTCTATTATGTTGATCCATTATTCTATGATCAATGTATTATAGGGTATACTAAAGTATATTTCCATTTAAAATTTAAGGATTAAACTACTAGTTCTTCTTTAGTGAATATGAACACTTCAAATGGTTTAGTTTATCACTTATAACATTATATAACTAATTTTTCACCATGAGTAGTATTCAACTAATAATTCTTATATCTTTGGAATTACATCATTCCTTTGTCTACCGCATCAATTATTTAAGTAATTAATTCTATTTACAACTAATATTTATAAATTAATAAAAGTTAATTGAGAAATGTTTTACTATTATAAATGCAACAAAAAAAGACATAAAGAAGAGTTTAATCCTAATGTATTCAAATATAATGGCCACAAGATCTTATAATTCAATACTAAAATCAATAAAAAACAATTCAAATAATTATACACCCTTTATATTAGTTTATATTGATCATGTGATCAACCAAATCATATCCCCTGATTTTTTCTAAACATGGGTTCAGTCTAATATCCCCTCATAATGAACTAAGTAAATATCAATCTGATACTGAACCTACCTTTTTTAGTAAGGGATGTAATTTATAGGAATCAAAAGACCCTATAATTTACTAAAATTTAAAAGGGTTTTATGTATTTATCCTTATCTGTAGAGTTGTCTGATATTTCGAGTCTTAATTTTTAAAAATATGTAAACCTTTTTTGATAAAAACTACGATAGTGAACCATTTTCCTATATAATTTTTAACACAATTAATTAAAGACATTATAGTAATACTTATAGGTTAATTTTGAGGTATAGTGAATTTTAATATAGGTATATAATTCATGAAGTACATAAACAAAGCCTAACATGTACATTATTTATTCTTCATGAAAGACACTTTTATTATTCCATCTTATGTCACCTCACAACAAGTGAATTTTTCAGGGAACACATCAAAATTAAATGGTGACCATAATGCCTAGTAATATATAGAAAAAGGGAATATAACATGAGTGATAATCATTAATAAAACATGATGGAAAAAATCATGCATGGTCATATATAAAATAAACATAAATTAATATAATGATCAAAAGTATGTGGGAAATAATATTGAAATGTTGATACCCAAAAATCCGACAAATTTAAGAAATATATGTAAGGTTTATCACCATACTATCATAAAAATATAAAAAAGTTTGTTCAATAGTGTATCAGAAACTATGGCCAATTCATAATTTCATGGTATCACAAACATGTCTTATCTTGATTTTAATTACCCACCCATGCTATAGAGACCTATTAGGGAACACCTTTCACGTGGCTAAATTTATGTGTGCCACATAGATCATATATCATAAGTTTATTTTCATAATTTTAACCAATGAGTACGGAATTTGATATTTTGACATGAATGTTACCAATAAAATAAATATAATTATGTCTATATGAATTCCCTTGAAAAATGGTTTTGTTGGAAATTCAATAAGCATTGTATGAAAAATCAAGGAATGATTTATGTATAAGTACAGGTATACATAACTATTTATGGAATTGGATTAGGGGGAGGTAAATTTTAAATTAGATTAATAGGGTCTAATTTTGATAGAAAAATAATTATTATGAATACATGATGTGATAGGAAAATAAAAAATGTTTCATTACACAGAGAATACCTGAATAAATTGAGAGATAAACAGAATCTCTTACCTTAATTAAAACTTCATAAAATTAGTTGGGAGATTCCTTGAGAGCTCCATAAATTCAAAAAAGGTATTAATGGTAAACTAAGAGAGGGTGGAAGATGATAATGAGCTTCATAATGAATGTAATAGGGTATAGATGTGGGTATTTATACAAATATTTGAATAATTGATAATTAATTTCAAAATAAAATCCTTATAACCCATTATGTCTTAAATGAAAAACAATGGGACTAAAAATGATTTTTGTTAATATTTTATGAACTTTATTCATAATAATACCAAAATATAACTTCTAATATTAAATTGCTAAAATGAATGTAATTATTCCACAAAATATTATATTTTTGAGAACCATAATTACAATTTTATACATAGGTAAGTTACATACAGATGAGGCAAAATAAATAAAAATATTAAAGTACATTATATTAATAAAATTAATTATTTTTTTGATTTATTTACAAATAATTATTATGAAATAATTATACCATATTTATAAATTCATAAAACCTATTGATTATAAATAATGTAATTTTTATATTCACTAAAAACAAATTTATTTTTAAAAATTATAAAATTTTAAATCAAATATAATTTCAACACGTTGATTGAAAATATGATATTTATTTTATCAAAATATTTTACTATGTATATAAAATAGATTTCAAAATTTAAATTACATTTTTTTTATAAAATATTAATTTTATACAGAAACATGTTATTTTTTCATTTTAAGGAATTATGAATTTTATAATATCATATGTATTTATCATTGAATTTTATATAAGAGATCATGATTTGTTTTAAAATATATTTATGGAAAGGTAGGATACACATAGGAATGAAAAGATAAATTAAGACTATAATTTATTAGATCATAATAAATCCATGATAAAGTGGGAGCAATTGATAATCAAGAATATTTACCTATAGGTTTATCTACAGAAAGTAATTTCTTTCATGAATCTATATTTGTAAAATATATACCTGATTCATCACAAACATTAATATTCGATGTAGTATAGTTTATAGATAAAATTTATTGTGAGTAGAATCTAGTTCAAAATCTTTATCAAAGAGAGATGTTTTTCTGGAATAAGGTGAGTCACATTTTTAATTATTTATGGAAGAACCATATAATTGAATAAGAAACATGGGAACCTAACTAATCTATGAAGTGAAAATATCATAACATATTTACTAATGATTAAGAATGATGTATTTTATTTAAGGAGAGAATGGGACAACCCATTTATTTTACTAATAAATCAATTTTATATTATTATTCATGTTGGTTTTATTGATTAATTTTAATATTTGTTATTATAACAGTATAAGTAATTTTTATTTGTTATGTAATAAGAACATGTTTTTGATTCAAAAAATAAATATTTTCTCTTCTAAATAAAATAATTTTCCTATCTACAATAAGAAATTATTTAAAATTTAAATTTATAAATTTTAGAAATTTAATATAATAAAAAGGGATATTTTAACATTTCAAAATTATTTTTTCATAAATTTTATATTTTTTTAAGGAAGATTATTTATTTATTTAATAGTAGTAAAATAAAATTTTAATGAATACTGTATTTTTTATAACCTCATCACAAAATAAATGTGATCAAAAATTATAAAAAAAGGAACATATCATATATTAATAAATACTCAAAATATAACTTATGTATATATTAATATAAATTTGATATTATTTCAAGATAAATATGAAAAGTAATTATTTTAACTAAAATAGAGCCAACACAATATTAGAAAATCAAAAATAGTGTCTTTAGGATGGTATCTAGGAATTGAAATTAAATGTTTAAATAATAAAAGATAAATATGATATCTAATAAATGATTCTATATATATTCATGAATTTTTAAAATATACAAAAGGATTGTTATCTATTATTTTACACAACGCTTGCATAAAGAATGAAAAGTCAAAATAATAAATTAAATATTTTTTTTATGATAAGGATAAAAATAAAAATAAATCATGAATAATTTGACATGGAAATATTAATAAGTTATAAAATATAATTATTTTTTTAATTTATATTAAATAGTTTGTAATAAAATTATTGCCCAAAAGGCTTACACAATGCTGATAAAGACCTTGTAGAAGGAGGATAAAATTAAGGTAATGTGTTTTAAAAATAATAATATTTTATAATTTTGTTGAATTAGGTTCTTGTATGTAATTTATGGATCAATATTATTAAGAAAAAATGATTTAAGTTATTAAATTTTATTTCAATAGTTTTTATGATATTTTTAAAGTCAAATTATAAAAATATCACTGAAAATGTCTATGAAGGGTTTTAATGTAAAAAATTAATTTATAAATTTAATGGAGAGTAATAAAATATTATCTTAGGAAAATTATATTGAAACATAGTAAAACATATCATATATTTGACCTTTTTTAATCACTTTTAATTTTTAAATTATTTCATTAACCCTTAAATATGGATTATTTTCTAAACCACCGTTATTTTTTCTAATAAAGGGTACTCCTTATACTCATTTCAAACCACATATAATGTTTGGTTTTGTCTATAAATTCCAAACAAATACCTCTGTAAAATTTTCATTCCATGTTTATAAGGTTCCATTCCTTCCAAAATCCATTTATATAAAGGGTTTAGATTCTATCAAAAAATATAGTCTCATGAGCAAGGTAATATTTCATGAGAAATATTTTTCTTTCATATTTCTAATACTTTTTTAATAAAATTTAAAAACTATATTGTTTTACTTCAAATATTAAATTTACCGAGAAATTTAATCATTTTTATCTACTAATATTGCATTAATAACCACTAAACCTCATTAAACTCTTTCATAGGCAATTTATATTTAAATATTTGGAGTTTTCTAAAATAAAGACTTTTCATTTGAAATCCACCATTACACTTTTCAAAAAATATGATATAATCAAATGTTACGCAAATATTTAATTTTAATTATAATATTTTTTTTATATAAATAAATTAGTTATTAAATTTTTCAATATATTACGCCATTTTGAAAAACAATTGCATTTAATGGTAGTTTTATGCTACTAAGTGAAGGGTTATGTTTTAAAAAACAAACTATTTGAATTATGTTCTTAAAAAATGATTTCATTATTAAATAACTTATTAATATTTAAGTAATTTTATGATTATTATTCTAGGAAGGTAAAATATAAATCATATATTTAAAATTAAAAGTAAAAGACCATTTACCTTTGATCGTTAATAAAATAAACATATCATGGAAGATATCTCTATGTGGTGAAAATTTTATGACTTATTGAACACATTTGATTCATGAAAATCTTGGAAACAATACTTTCATACTTATATCTTATATAACCAATGCAAAATCACATAATGAATGAAATAAGAACTACTAACATAGAAATAAAAGGATCATGATAATAAATTAATGAAAAATAATAACAAAAAACAATTTATATCAAAATAGTAATTTATGAATTAAATAAATAATATAATTTTATTACCCCGGATGGTATAGATGATTTATTAGCAATTTGAACACATGAGGTAAGTGGTTTTCTTTCAAAACACACTTTAATTGTTCTAATGATTTTCTCTATAATCATTTTTCTTCAAGTATATGTTCACTCTCTTTTTAGGAATGTTAATAACTTTTTCGTAAGTTAATTTTATATGAACTTATTCTTTATTTTCAATAGTTTAAAATGAATTTTCTTACTACCTTTCAAATTGGTATCTTTTGACCATCTTTCCATGTGTTTTAAAAGAGAAATATTTATTTTATCATTTTCACCATTGATTTATTTTATCTCCATTACAATCATTTTAAATAAATAATCTTCATTTAAAAGTTTTAATGGTTTCATATAGTAATTTATAATCTAATTATATTATAGGTTTTCATTATAAAATATTTTTTATAGAAAAAATAGTATTCTATTGTATTTTCAAAGGTTATATAAAAATTATAGTGGTTATTGGTGTAATTGAGTGTTATGATGACATTCTTGATCATATATGTCTAATTAATGTAATGATTCATAGGATTTTTATGTGATAATAGGTGGAACTATAATATTACTCACATTCATTAGTTAATGATTTATTTTCAAATTAATATTTATCAAAAATAATAAAATAGTTTATTTTATTATATGGGTGATTATAATAGTGATTTTAAGAGTTATTATATATATGTTTTTCAAAGTAACCTTTAATATTTTTTCCATTTATGATGAGTCGTATGATTATTTTATGGTGTTCTTTAAGCATTGAATTTAATTTCATGAGTTATAATGTCATTGTTGGATATCAATTTTTATTAAGTAAAAGGGAAACATTTTTATGGGATATAATGATATTAAATAGACTAATATGTTTCCATTATTTTTATACCCATAAATGGGAAGTATATTCTTATGCCACATTTTACAATATTTTTACATAAATTAAGGATGAGTAAATACATTAAAAAAATAAAAATATTAGTTTAGAGAATTTTCTTTAAAGAAGAAGGTGTTCCATTTCATTAATAAAATTACTGAAATAGTATATAGACTAATTTTTCTAGAAGGTAATGGGAATGAAATTAATGAAATATTTTCTTTAATTATTATAATTAAAAGGTGATTAATACTACAAAATTTCACATTGAATGCCAAAATAATATCCACTGAGTAGCATACCCATTATCCTTTTTTCTCATGCTTTCAGAATAGCCCATAGATGTTGGAGAATATATATATATATATATACACACACACACCATATTATTATTCCTTTTAAAAAATTGATATAATATTATCATAAACATATTATTTTCCACCAAGAAAATTATGAATGTATTAACAGCATTGATAGATCTACTATATATACATCTTTATTTTATAAAACCATTATATATCTTCAAACATAATCGACTTCTATATTATCAATACTCAATCCTTCATCTATTTTATTATTTTCTATTTATATAATAATTTGAATAATTTTTTGATAAATTTCTATGTAAATATTTCCATGAATTTAGGTAATAATATCTATAATGGATATAAAACCATAAATTTTTTTCAATATTTGACAATGATAATTAATTTCTTAATATTTTAATTTTAAATTACCATTAATATCAATCAATGTTATTTTCATTTCATGTATATTAAATATCATTTAATCCTTTTCAAAATTATTTTTTAAATTTTACATGACCCTTTATATATTTTACTTTGAAACAAAAATGAATTATATAATTAGTTTAAATTCTTTTCATACTGTCTTTCTTTTCCTCATACGCGATATTAGTGGCCTATAAAACTCATCACTGGGAAACTACCTCTCATTTCATAGAAAAGCATCTACTAGTTTTTACTTAACATGTTCAATAACAACAATTAATTTTTTTTACTATTTTTCTTATTTAGATCAACAAAACATCAACCGAATTATTTTTTAATCATCTTCTCAAAATTGTATATTAAGAAAAGTACAAACAATTATGAAAGACATATAGAATCTTCACATTAATTCCTTTTATAACCAATTAAATTATATTTAATATAAGGTATTACCATTTTCATATCTTATATGAATTCTCTATAATTTATTGAAATATCAAAATATTATACAGATCACCAAAAAAATTGTACGAATCAACCAAAATTCTTATGTATCAATTAAAATTATAACGATATATCAAGGTTGAAAATTTTTCTAGTTTAAATAACAAGAACTTATTATATATTACTTTCATTTCTCAATTTTTTTGTGAAACTCAAAAAAATTTAATTGACATAATCATTGTAAAGTTTTAAGAAATATACAATAATATAATTTCATAATTGATCTCTAGAGTCCTGACACCATCTTTTAAAAGTTATATCCTATTAAAAAACATATTAATCCTGTTTAAAATTATTCTTAGTCAAGTTATAATAAAAAATAAATAGTTTTCAATAATTATATTATGTTCCTTGATAGTCTTGATTTATCATTCCTTCATTTTTGAAATTTTTATATTAATTAAAAAGTGGAATGATAATATCTCTTTAAATGTTGAAATTCAGTAATCCCTAATCGATGATCATCATCATGTTTTTTGGGTTATGATGATATTACATATTTAGTGTGACTGTAATTTTTTTACTAGAATGAAGATTTGTATTTGGAATGGAGAATAGATTCATGATATAATAAGTCTTGAATTATTATTTTGACTAAATCGCCAATGTATATCACCTAAAATGTTATGCAATGATAAAATACTTAAGGATGTATATTATCTATGAATCATCATTTCTTGTTGTCGGTGAGATACCAATCATGAAAACATTAATGTTTTCATACCATCATTATGAAATCCTCAAGGATTATATTATTTTTTCTGAGGTTGTATATTTTATTGATTATGTCATTTTTTTGTGGTAAACCATGATGTTATTTTCCCCTTGTAAGAAATTAAAAGAGACATGGACCATTGATTAAATAATATTGAGAAAATTATTAGACATTATAAGGTAAGTGATATGTTATTATCTTAAATACTTTAATTAATGACATGTTATATATTAATTCTAACTAGTAAGTCTATTTAAGAGAAACATGAATGCAAGTATGTCCCTTAACAATATTAAGAAGTTCTATATCAAGAAACCACTTAGGTTCATAAAAAATGGGATTATATTGTATTAAATATGTTATAAAGAGAATATCTTATGGTGAACTTATTCAAATTAAAATGTGAGTGTGTTTGATTAATATCGCATCATACCCCTTTATAAATTGAGTAACACTGGCATTTTTCTAGATATCAATCCTTTAACACATCTATGAATTAGAGAATTCATATTTGTTATCAATTCTACAAAGTCCCATAATTTCACATAGTTAGGATTTATAATATGTATTAAATTATATTAAATGTGTTTAATAAGAATTTATATAAAACTTTATACTGTATCCAAGGGATTTTTATTGATTTGAAAAAGAGTGTTTTCATTTTACATAATATCCAAATTGTATATTTAATAAAATAGGGATATAGGTAGATAAGGAATGAACCAAAAAATATTGTTCTATATGATTGGTGTATATCATATTCCTAGATATTCATGTAATTCATATCATAACATATAGTTATCAACGAATGAATATTCATCTATCATAATATATAACAGACCAAAAGTTGGCAACCCATGTTTGCGATAATGCCACAACATACAAACAGTTTCCTTTTTTGAATCATTAAGATGATTTATTTATTGAAATATAAACATGTTATGATAATTTCAACATTTAATGAACATAAAAACTATTTAAAAAACATTTTGACTAATTTATTCCAATCGGATATTGTTCGTATCTAATGACTGACCTCCTTCATTTAATGATGAATGTCTATAAAAAATGATATATTTCAATTGATGGGTGGGTGTGACTATATTTACATAATTTATTCTACCTCTTCCTCTAATATATACACTCATATTCATAATGAATGTGTTATTATACCTTTGGAGTCTAAGGGTACACTAATAGAATATAAAGAATCCTGCAGTTAGTATACTATATCTATATAAAAGAATCAATTGATAATCACTTGGTGATATACCTTGAACATACTCCATCAAAATGGTGTTTTATATTCAACTGGTAGACATGACTATATATATGATCTTTATTTAATATTAATTTCATAATTATATATTGAGTATTCAAATGGGTTTCTTATTGTGAATTGATCAACATATATTTCTATAAAACTCATTATAATATTGACATATCAAGAAAGTTACTATATATATGAATAACTAATATGTTTTTCAAAAGATAAATCTTTCAATTATGACAACATAATGATTCTCTCCAAGGTAAAGGGTAATAATTTATCTGAAATAAAAAAAATTAAATTTATTATCTAAATTTGATGATGAATAAAGTCATCATGTTGTGACTAATGTTGAAATGTTAAATAATTATGAGTGTACATTATTGACTAAAAAATATAATGATATTGAATTAATCCATGATGAAAAATACAGTAAAAAAAATAAGATAAAATATATTTTATGATTAACTGGTAGTTAAATGGTTATTTTTAAATATTTTATGTTTATATATGGAGAAAAAGAGTTGTTATGAAATACAATCCCTTATAAAATTAAGATTATTTGTTTTTCGTTGAAAAACAATCAATTCTGTATAAGTATATTAATGATTTAAAGGTGTTTATCACTATGGTAATTAATTTTATTTGGGTTATAGGTTAAAAGTTAAAATATAAGGAAAATAAAGACAAATTTATTAAAATTGGTTTTTAGAAATAGAAAATTAAATTAATAAGTTCATGTTCAATATTGATAAGATAATATAATAAGTAAGAGGAAACTATAAAGAAAATGAAGATATTATTGAAGCTAATATAAACTATTATGAATGTTATTGAAAAAATTAATCATTAAATGGTTAGGAAATATATTTTATTTGTTGTGGGAAATACTGAAAAATTTTATAATAAAAATAATGTGAAATATTTTGACTAAAAAAAATGCATTACAAAAACAATACAAATTATTGAAAAATTGACATCAATAGAAAAATGAGAAAAAATAAAATATAGAAAATATTGATAAAAATAAAAATATATACTAGAATATTTTTAATGTATACTTTTTATTATAAAATTTATCTAAAAAATATAAATTTTTTTGATAAAAACCAACAAAATAGTTTGTATAACAAACTCTCCATGTCATAAAATATCCTTTTTATGGATGTTGTTTTTGTTTTTATAGTTATATATATATATTGGAGATTAAATTTCATTTAATGTTATATATATTAGCCGTTAATATTTTTAATTTATGGTATGAGAGTGGAAATATCACTTAATTATTTGTTTTGGGGAATTTTAAATTTCAAAAATGAACATGGAAAATAAATTTAAGATGTTCAAATAACATTGTGTAATATTTTACCAAGTGGGTAACGATATTGAATATTTTTTTACAAAATTTCAAATGATGTTAATTATGAATTATATTGTTAACAAATTTGAAAATTAAGTGAAAAATGTAGTGGATAAATATTTTTTGAATGATGTTACATTGAATTATTCGTAGAATGAACATTAACTAATTTTGGTCCACATGTGTTCACCTCATATAAATGGATATTTTATTCTCATAAAAGGATTGGAAATGTTAATATATGGATTAGTAACATTTGTGAATATTTTTGACTCATCATCAAATGCGTTATATCAATAGAGATTTTATAAAATATTCTAAACTCAAAAAATAAACCTTTCATCACTATGTTGAATCATAATTTAAAATTTTTTTATCAACAATGTAATAATGGGAATGATGTGATTTTTTAAAAATATGAATTATTGGTTAGGTGGAATAAAGGTGGTCATATCACGAAAGGAGGATAGTGAACAAGGGGTAAATTGTTTCTAGTGTGTGCATCTTAAAACACTTATTATTTGATTTTATAATAGAATAATCAGTTTTGGAGCTGAAGACAAGTCCAAATTTAAAAAACATGAACAATATTTTTATATGGTGAAAATTTTCTAAGTGTTCCTATGAAAAGGAAATAAAGTTGTTTGATTTGTTTCAAATTACAAAAGGGATAGATTTAAAATTAATTGTAAATAAATGTACATATTTAATCATATCAAACATTAATAATTTATCATTATAATAATTATGTACATATAAAAAATTATTTTATGAATGTTGAAAAATATTTATTATTATTTATTATTTATTTTTCTCAAAATTCTTGTATAATTTTTATAAGTAATTAATATGAGTGCTTTATTTTGTTTATGATATTTAGGAGTGAAGAAACAAAATTGACTATAATATGGACTGTTTTATTTTCTATTAATTAGATGTTAATAATGTGTAAATTTAATATGTACTAAAGGGGGAAGTTAAGAGTACAATAGAAGAAAGTGATACTTACGGATGTTACAAGAATTAACACTCTAGAGATTAATACATCAGAAGAGTAAATATATGCATATCCTAATTCAACTATTGAAAGATAACAATAATTTTGAATATAAGTCTTTCTATGAATATAGGATAGACTGTGTATGGTTGAAATGAAGTGTACCATATACGTATAATGATTATAGAGATATTATAAATTGAAATCTAAGAAAACAAATGAAGGGTTATGATAGTATTGTTGACTACATGTTTTTGTTGAAGATCAATGCATCCATATTTGTGTTTATAAATTTAAAAAAATGATGTTTTATATTGAGATACAGTTAGATGAGTTTAAATTATTTTTTATAAGTAATATTGGAAGAAACTATCAAAAAGTAACATGTCCTTCTATGGTTAATGATAAATTTGAGTGAATCTAGAATTTAGACTCTCTTAAGACACCACATTTGAAGATATGATATTGAGAAGACACAATAAAAGATGTTTCATGATAAAATACAAGAATATTGGAATTTATAGTCACTTATTAGGAATTAAATTATTATATAGTGAGTAGAGAAAAGTTTACATGAATCTAAAGAGTTAATATATCAAATATTTAATAGGTTTATTAAAAAATTAACAACTTAATGAATCATATGAAATATTTAATATAATTTTTTATTACAGGAAAATATTTTTCCAAATTAAGGGATTATGTTTAAAGGCACGAGAATATAATATATTCTAAGATCATAAGAGTGATACCTAAAATGTTTTATTTCATAAATATATTTATAGTTTTTTTAATTTTAGGAAATGGTGTTTTTTATGTTATACAACTAGATATTGACATTTAGTGTTGGGTTACAATTTAATAAGAATGTGATGAGAAAATGGAATTTATAAAGACTAGACTATCTGAATGGTTTATAGATCAAGTCATATGATTTTATATTATTATTTTAGGTAACAATTTTTATAATAATTTGGGAGGATATTTTGACTCATGGTTAGATGAATTTTAAAAAGGAAATGAGTAATAAAATATATGATGTTAAGTAAGAGCATTATATGTAGTCCTAAAAAACATGAATAGGTTATTTTTTAACAATTTAGGTAGTGTGGGAGTGTTAAAATTCCCATGAATAATTAAATTATACTTTTACTTTTTATTTTAGAGTTAAATAGGTTCAATACAAATATAATTTTTGGGAAGTCTACGAATTTAAAAGGATTAATATTTTAGAATATTAGTATTTTTAAATGTTGGGAATAAGAACATGATTGAAAAATCAATTGTTTGTTAATGATTACATATGGGGATCATGCATTTAAATATATTAGAATATAGTGGATGATGAAATTATAGAGTTTGGAGCTGAGTAACATATGTTAAACAAGTCAGTTATTCTAATAACTCTATTTTACGTAAATCAAAATGTATTAGAGTAATGAAAAATGATATTGACTATCAAAAATCTCTAGAGTTGCAATAGTAGAAATAAATTCTGGTAGATCAAATAATGTGGGATAAGAATAATAAAAAATCCATTATCACTGAAATTTTTTGTTTGGTTCATCATAACAGATGATTTGAGTTCTGAAATTAAAAAATTTAATGATGATTAGAGATTATCCTTATCAACTTATAAGAGAGATTAGATTATCTAAAGTTGGGTTATTCTGAAGATTAAAATATGTTACCACTGAAAACTGTGATCATAAGAAGTTAATTTGATTATATTTTATGTCTACTAATAGTTAAATCCAAACAATTTATTATGACAACCCTTCTATTTGTTAGATATTAATTCATGGTTTAGTATATAATAATACACATAATATAACCTAGAGTACAGAGAATTATAATGTCTTTTTGTAATTATATACATCACATAATAGCTTAAATTAGGGGATACGTCAGCATTTTTTTATAACTTCTTTAACATGTTCATATTATTCTATTGATCTTAAAACTGATAAAGATAACCAAGAGACTTACAAAATAAAGGGGTGAAAAATAAATCCCAATGAGTTAATTAAAAAATAATAATATTAAGAATTTATTACAATATTTACAATAAGATTTTCCATTGGAAGTATATTTATGAGAATAATAACCATGAACAATGAAGAATGATATAGTTTGACAACATAATGACAATATGGGAACATGAAAACAACATTAAACATCACATCATAAGAATAATTCAATCATAATATCAAATAAATAATAACAAAATGTTATTTTGATAACATCATGTAAACCATACATAGAATCTCTTGAGAATAATACTTTACCCAATGCACCAGAGTGCTATATGGAGGCACCCATGACAATCATATCATGTACATGCATAATTGTGGAACATATATCATATAGCCTAAGAAACTATTTAATCCCATTTAATTACAAAATATTTTTGTGATGAATAAATATATGTAATTTCCCAATTAAATTATTATATGTCCATCTAGGTGAATACCGTTGAGTTGAAATAAATATTGTATTCCTAATAAAAATGATTGGCATGAGAAAATTTCAAGGAAATTTTGGTAGCTTAACATCACAACATAATGGTTCATGATATTATTTAATGCGAGTGAAAGGGTTTTATAATCATTTTGATATAAAATTAACATTATGAGGAATGTTTTAAATACATCCAAACATTAGGAATTGTAAATTAAAGGTATAATATGTAGATAATGATTGAATAATGATGATAAAGTGAGGATACCTTAACAAATTTTGGCCTAGTAATAACCTTGGTAGATTTTATATTTAGAAGGGATAAATGATATATCGTTATTAGGAATTAAATTTGGTAGTATGGGGATCTTTATAGTGTTATGAAAATATAAACAATTGATATTCAAAAGGATAAATACAATAAAGGTTCTTTAATTGGAAATATAATAGGGAGGTCCCTTACCTTGATAGGGTAATTCCCAAAGCATGGGAGAATCTTATTGAGAGTTTGGGGGAACCTTTGGTGAACTATATAGAGGAGTGGTAACATTAAGTATGTGATTAATGTTTTTTTGGGAGAATAGGAATGAGAGACTGGGTGGGTTCATATAGGAAAAGTGATGGGAGTTCATTATTATTTCCCAAACATTGGTTTTAGACTCTATATAATAACATAATAAAAATCAAGAAATTTTAAGGGATTTTGTTCGATGTTTCTTCCAAATAATATGGGGTTTCATTATTTTATGAGGTTAAGGTTTGAACACAATAAAATATTACCTTTGGTGATGTAGAAGTGATAAATGTTCATAAACATATGGTTTTAACACCACAAAAATATAATATATATTTTGGAGGATTCATAAAGGCATTAGAAAATTAATTCAATTTTTTAAAAATCACATTATTTTAATGAAAAATTATATATTTCATATTTTTAACCCATAATAGAATTTATTACATCACTTTTATGTAATGATGATGTCATAATATACAACATATATTTGTACTATATTGAATTTTTCACATGAAAATCCAACTATCTCAACATATTGTGAAAAAATCATCATTGTATAATTTCAAAATATTGTTTCCAAAAATAATTATTATTTTATGAATATAATTTCATAAATTTGTGAATTTTCACTTTTAAAATATGAATTTGATATTTATTGAGAAAGAATGGGTTTTTTTATGATAATATTTTATGAACCTTTATAAAAATTACAATTTTCATCATAAAAATAATATTACCATTTATATTCAATAAAAATTATTTAATTGTGTTATTGTAATAAAATTTAATATGTTTTTTTGAATTATTTAAATTACTAAAAAATGAATATATTAATTAAAATTTCATAATATTAGAAAATATTTTTTTATTCAATATTGATAAAAATCAATTATAACATAACAAAAATAAGAAGTAAATATACTCATTATTCTAATGAAAATAAAATATATATTTATATCTTCAAATTCCTAGGGTCTCGATAAATATCCCTTTATTACACCTAAAAATTTCGTATGTATAAGGTGTGTGATGGTGACATTTTCATGTGGTAGTCTAGGGTAAATTCATCAGGAAGTGATCACGATGAGACTAAAATTCTCTCATAAATGGATTTTCACATGATTTAGTTACTACGTCATGGATTGAACTTGGTCAAGGTATAATCCCAGTGATTGTTTCTCCCTCTTATTCTATGATAAATGGGATTCTTAGGGTGTGATGATACTGGTGGAGGCCATTACATCCTTTTTATCAATAGGATTAATCAAAACCCTATATTTATACGTAACATATGATAACTTTCTATTACTATATTATCAATGATTATGATTCTTAATATACTTTTAAATATGATAGGATATAATAAAACCAAATAATTTCATGTACTTTCCATAAACATAATAGGTAATTTAGTTCTATCATATAGGAAATTTTATTTATTAATGTTTGGGTCATTACAATATTCCACCCTTTAAAAATTTCACTCATGAAATTTTCATTTCACACAATAAAATAGATGATGTTAAATTTTTATCATCATCTCCTTTGGTTCCCACAATTATTCAACAAACTTTTGGTTTCTCCGTAACACTTTTATAAGGTACATTGCCTTAATTCTAATAATGTTGCCTCTATGATATAATATATTCACTAGATTCTATTCATATAAAAATTAATTGTACGACATTATAACAATTTTATTGAACACATGAGATAGGTCTATAAGGTACTACCTCAAGAGAGGTATATAGAATAAATCATGTACTTGAGATAGGTTAGTCTTGAGTTATAGTCGATAGGTAACTTCACTGATGCAATCAAGATCTCAATGGGATAGATGTACATTGGGCTAAGATTTACATTGTTTCTAAATATCATGATTTTCTTCCATGGAGATATATTGAGGAATAACTTTTAACCGACCTAAATCTCTGGGCCTCGTTGATGGTTTTTAGGTTAACTATTCTATCAACTCTGAGCATCTATGATGGGATGTTTAATAATCCTGAAATTTTCTATAATTTCCATAATAATTTTTGGACCTAATAGTTTCTATTCCCCTACATTATCCTATCATGAATCTATTCTACATCAATTATAAAAAAGTGATTCCAAGGGATCTATTTGGATGCATGAGTGAAAACAGTTATTGTATGAGAACATGAATAGAGGAAGATATTGAACCAATACTTAATTGAAGTCTATTATGAATGTTATCAACATGTCCTCAAGTTTTTAGATGGTTCAATCATATTCAAACTTATTTTGATGTTGATAAGACATGATAAAGTTCAACACAATATTTAGAGAATATTGGATACTTTTCCAAACCATGGAGGTAAATCTATTGTCTTGATCAGATAAAATCGATAGTGGTGTTCCATGTAGCCTCACCACTTCTCTAATGTATATCGATACAAGTTTACCGAGTGAGAATTCATATCGAATTACAATAAAGTGAGGATTCTTTTTAAGACTTTCCACCATGACCAGTATGACATTATTTTATAATGATGTATTCAAAATACCATTGATAATGTCCAAGGTTATGATTTCTCATTTCCATGTATGTATGAGTAATTTTTTCATTTCCCCCTATGATTTTTTCCTTTCATCATTCACATACTAACATATAAGACATCCTGGTGTATATTTAGTGATCTTATTCAACATATTTTAACACTAATAGTTGTCTCATAGATATTGGTACATATTTCTACTCCCCAGATTGATATAGAAGTTCGATCTATGTGTATCAACCAACAAATCCTAATTTTTCTCAATATTAGTGGTACACATAGTCATCATCTAAATATTACTACTCCATCATCATTTTTAAACATTTAGGGTATATCCTTTAATATAACATCCATGTTCTTTTGAATTTACACAATTTATCTTTAAGAATCATCTATATTATCTATAAGGGATGGATGAAAAATCATTTGTAAAAGGATTGAATATGTTATTTCCTTTCAGATTTCCATGTCTATCCATTTAAATTCTATGATGATCATATCCTTATCAATTCTTATTAATGATAAAATTTCAGAATCCTTTCTATATTGAGAATCTAAAACATTTTATTCTATCATAGGATGGTAGTGGATTGATAATTCATAGTCATTAAAATCTCTAAACATCTCCTTGGACACATATTCATCTCATTCTATGTGAATATATACTTTAGCCTCCTATGATATATATATTTAACAGTTCTCCCTAAAGATATAATTCCACCATATTATAAAAGAAATGATTACTACAACCAACAAAATTTCTTGTGTTGGGTATTTATATTCATAAAATTTCAATTAAAATGATAAATATTTTATCTTTTTATCATTATGGATTAGTACACAATCCATTCCATTCATTGAAGCATCAATGTATACCATGAAAAGTTTCCCACTTGTGGGTTGTGTAATTACAAGTGAAGTGATAATTTTTTTTATTCCCCATAATGCTCAATTTATATATATTATTCTATAAAAATATAGATCCCTTTCGAGTTATATTGGTTAGAGGGTTTGACAATAATGACAAATTTCATACTAATTGTTGATAAAACCAAACAACTCCATGCAATATATAGATATCTGTAACAAATGTTGGCCTCAACCATCTGTAAATTTCTAATATTTTCAAAGGTTCCGTAGATATCCCATTACATGTGATAATATTCCCTAATAATTATACTTCCTTCAACTAGAACTAACATTTTCTAAACATTCAATAAATATTTTCATTTTGTATGGTCCTTACCACATCGCTTATATTCTCCTCATACTCCTCCTATTTTTAGAGTATAATAGAATATAATTTATTAATACTACCTTAAATATGGTAAGGTGCTCTATAAAGAAAACATTAACCAATGCCATGAATATTAATGGGTCATTAGTGAGTCCAAATGGAATTAGTAGGATCTCATAGTGCCTATATCTTGAACATAAAATAGACATAGGGATATCCTCCTTTGTCATACTTAGATGATTATACCTTGGAAAAATCAATCGTATAGAAGTAATAGAATCCATGTAGTTGAATTAACAAGTCATGAATCTATTATATATGATAATTTTTCATTATCATGATCGTTTTTAACTCACAATAATTAATTAATAGATACATTTACTCATCATTCTTCTTGAATAATAGGAATAGTGCACCGCAAGGTGAAGCACTTAGGCATATGAACCCTTTATTAAAATTATAATAGTGTTGATTCTTCATCGCAAAAATTTCCAAAACATATATTCTCTATTGAATATTTCATATTGGTAAATCCTTAGTTATAAGATCATTTGAAAATTCAACCTCTCATATAAGAGGATGACCAGACAATAATTTAAGAAACACATTTTTATATTCCCCCTAAATGGGAGTGTCTTAAAGAATGAAATTTTCCTTAGAATCCATCATTTTATCTAGATATGGTTGTTCATCAGGAAATAATACCCATTCTTGAGATGTGATTTTCTAAATAAGTTTCATCATTCACCATTAACATGTACAAAATTAGAAGAAGATTCATGATATAGAGAGTGATTTTCTTTTAAAAGAAATTTCTTTTGTCTATATTAATGAAAAAACAAAACATATAGATAACATCATAAATTAATTGTAAATCGGGGATCAAATGGTGATATTGTAAGTTTATCTCGCTAATTTTATTATGAAAGGAGTTATATATTTGGGATCTAATAATTCCACTATTTACCATTTTCACTAACATCTCTACAACCTTGCTTTGTAGTGGTGGTTGAATAGTTCTACAAAACCTTTGTGAAATGAAATAATGTGTATATACAATATGAAATATTAAATTGGATATTATATAATGAATAGATATAGTACATGTCACTATTTCACTGTTGAGGGCCAGCTTGGCAGTTGTGAGGAAATATTCTCTCCCTTACATTAATTGATATTATTGGAATTTGTGGTCACTAAAAAACCTTATATTAGAGAAGTGGTTAATATAGTATCCATGTTACTTTAAATTTAAACATAAAAAATTATAAAGGGGTCGAATGTATCATTCTAATCTTCCATTAAGTCATTTGGTTTCTCCCTTAGACATTATCTAGCTAGGTTCCCTTCCTTTCCCAACCTAATTCACTTCCTTTTCCCCTTTAATTAATTTATACGGTGTATCTTTCCACACATTTGAAAATTATGAGGTTATAATTTTTTTAGAACCATTATTTTATCTATCTCACCTCTATAATTAAACTCCTCATTTTACTTATCATCTTCATGATACCTTTGAGATATTACAATCATCGTCATTATTTTGTGGGAACAACAATCAATTTCCTTATATTTTTAAAAGTCCTGATTCTCTATTGAATTTCATAGATGTAGTTTTTATTAACCAATTTGGTGGAAACATTTTCAAGTAAGGGTAAAAATAATTATTGAGGCATATCATGATTGTATTGTGAATTATTCCTCATATGACCTCATGGAATCATTGCCTTTTTTTTATTGAGGGAAAGGAAATCCCTTTAAATTTTAAGTCATATATTAGGATAAAAATATATTTAAAAATAATTTTATTGAATTATTATAACCCCATCACTTCAATATCATGATTTGGATTTGTATTCATTGTAAATATTCACCACCAGTAAGCTTCTCCATATATAAAACCAGAAGTCACTATAACTTGATTATGTTCAGAACGTAGAAGGATGGAAGAGATCTTATTAATGGAGGCGAACCATTGTTTTATGAATAAAGGACCAGATAATCCATTGAATGTATAAGTCATTTGTCATATAGTGGTCATAATTTCATAAAATTTTCTTTGGGGGATTTGGGAATTATCCATCATTCAGGGTTCTATTAATAAAAATGATTAACTAACAGATTATTATAATAATGTTTGTGAATCATGTTCCCGTCGAGTTGGGAATCTTGTTTGGTAAGTCATTACATTTCCCTTCATAATTGTTGTATACTCGGTTCATCCTACTTTTGGTCCTTGTCAAGAATAAAGGGATAATTATAGATGAGTACTTTTAATCATTTAAACACATAAATGGGAATCCAATAACATTAACGGGATAACATATAAATTACATGTATTTACATAACTTATAAATTTAATCGATTAAACCTGTGTTATCCATGATCTATTTCCAAACATATAATATTATGGCTTTTTCCCATAAAATTGGTTCATATTGAGCTTGATAATTTACGAAAGCATATCCCATGGGATTATCAAACAAGGTGTGCAGTAAGTCCAATTTTTATGCACCAATTCTCGTTTAATTCAAGGTAAATATGGTTTCTTTGAGGTTGTTACCCTAAAGTACATTTGTGTTGGAGTAACATACAGTTTTAGAATTGATACATGGTTTTATTTTTATGGTGAAAAATTACACTATACTTTAGAAAAAAATAGTTATATTTTCTTATGTTTACTCTTATCCATAAAGAATTCACTATAATTTACTATTACTAATTAAAAAATAACCAAAACTTTTAATTATACCTTCTATGATAACACGTGTATTTATTAAAAATCAATTCATGATTTATTACATAAGAATACACATAATAAAACCCAGAATATTGGGAAGTATAATGTCTTTGGGTAATTTGGTACAATACAAAAACATAAAATAGGGGGTACAATAAAATTATTAAAAACATCCTTAACATGATCATATTATTCCATCGTTCTTAAAACTACATGAGATAACTCGGGGAAATATATAAGAAAGGGATGAGCTATAATGCCTAGTCAGGGAATAAATAAATAATAACATGAAGAATTTATTACACATTAGAAAATATAGATTTCCATGGTATATAATGGGATGAGAATAAAAAACATGAACAATGAGGCACGATTCAATGTGATAACATAAAGGAAACATGGGAATGTGGCACCATCATTAAACATGAGATCATAACAATAATTCAAGGCTAAATACCAAGACAACATAGCAAAATCTACTTAGTATAAGCTCATGTGCCCCATAAAAGGAATATTATGAGACAAAAACATTAGCCAATGCATTGGAGCACTCTCTAGGACAACCCATCATTATAATATCACTAACATTCACAAGTGTGGCACAAATATCACATAACATAAGAACATATTTCATCAAATTTATGTCCACTATAAATGAGTGAGGAATAAAAAAATGTAATTTCAAAATAACATATTTATAGGTATGTGTATGTGAATAACCTTGAGTATAAATATAGATTATTTTTACAACACAAATGTTGTTCATGAAAAAAACCCTAGTGAAATTTTTTGTAGTATAAGGATAGTATATTAAGGTTCAAAAAATTGTTTAATGAGATTGAAATAGGTCTCTCAAAATTTTTACATCAAATGGAAAGTAATAGGGATGTTGAAAAACATATCCCAGCATTTTGAATTGGAAATAAAAGTCATATAATAAAGATGATGCATGAATAAAGTGGAGAAGGTGATGGTCCCTTACTATGGTATAACATAGTAACAAATTAGGTACTTGATATAATGATAGGGGGAAAAGATATATAATTATTTGGAAATAAATTTGATAGTGTATGGATATTTATAAACTCATTGAAAGATAACCAATTATAATTCAAATGCCTGAATAAAAATAATGTGTATGAATCGAAATGAAGAGAGAGAGGGAGGTCCCTCACCCTAAGAGTGTGACTTCAATATTTTGGGATGAGTGTCATGAGAGAATGGGGGAACTGTTCAAAGAATATAGAGTTGTGATGGATGAGTACGAATGTATTCCATGTTTTTTTTAGAAAATAAAAATTCTATATTGGGTGGGTTTATAAATGAAAAGATAGGGGAGGACTTTATTATTTCTTAATATATTTTTATAACTCTATATAAAAAAATAATCAAAACCACATACTGTAAAATGGGTTTTTTTCATGTTTTCTGATAATGGGAATTTGTTTCCATTATTTTATAATTCCAAATTATGAACTCAGTAAAATATTACCCATACTGACATGAAAGTGAGTTATGTTCGTATTGAAATTATTTTAAAACCATAACAATATAATATCAATTATAGATTATTCAAAAAGGATTTATAAAATTAAATGAATATCTTAGAAATCATATTAATTTAATTTATAAACCAATATTTGATATTTTTTTACCCTTTATAGAATTTATAACATCACTTTTGGGACATTATGATGTTAGAATACACACTATATAATTACATTATATTTCATTTTTAAAAAAAATTTGGCTACCACATAAATTATTAAAAATTCACTATTGGATAATTTCAATGTTTTGATTAAAAAAATAATATTTATTTTTACAAAATATTTTCTAGATAAGTGAATTTTCACTTTTGAAACAATAATTGATTTTTATTTTGAAATACTAGATTTTATTACAATAATAATTTTCAAACCATATAAAAAATTAAATTTGAATTTATAAAAAATCTATTATAATTAAAATTTAATAAAAATAATTTATTATTATTATTTTTTAAATATAAATTATTTATAAAATTAATAAATTCAAAAAAAGGAATATTTTAATTGAAATTATAAATTACAAAAAAATACAATTTATATTTTATCTTTTCAATATTAAAGAACATTATAAAGTAAAAAAAAGATGTAAATATAGTAATTATTACACTAAAAATAAAATATAAATATTCTTATTATTTGGGTATTGAAACATATCCCTTTATTACAACAGAAAAATCCATATGGGTATGGTCATTGGTGGTGATATATTTAATGGGATGGTTCGTTGTACATGGTTTAAGCTATGATCGAGATGAGCTTGAACTTACCCTATAAATAGTATCTCTCATTCTTTTGTTGTTGGGTCTAGGATAGGTTTTAGTCAAGGGAAAATTTTAGTGATTCTATCTCTCTTAGAATATTATATAAATGGGAATCATAGGGTGTGATCCTACTAATCGAGGCCATCTCATACTTTTTTATGTCAAATGAAATTATCAAAAAACCATATTTATACTAATCATATGATAACTAGTAAATGATAATATTATCAATGGTTGTGATTCTTAATGGCATTTTAGATCTGTTATAATATAATAAATCAAATGAAGTTCATGTGGTTTCTATAACCATAATAGGTAATTTAATTCAATCACAAAGAAAATATTATTTATTAATGTCTCAGTTATTAAAGAGATGGTATTATACATTGTTTAAAATTATAAAGGACAAATAGATGGAGAAGACTAGATACCCATGAGTTATCTAATATTTTTTCCAAGATTAAACAGATTTAGATGATTGGTGTATAGAAAATAGAAAAATAATACATTAAAGAGTAATATATTATATGACTATATGATTCCAAATTTATTTAACATATCATTTATATGTAGTAAAAATGAACGTGAAATGATAAATTAGAACATAAAATAAGTCTTTATCAAGTAAAATCTATTTGAAACCATTAATATCATCTTGATTTGATGATGTAATGAGGTTTTTTTACAAGTGAATTAAATTCCCATATGTCTTTCTCAAAACATTTTTATTAGAAGGATGATTTCAAAATTGAGAAATAAACAAATTTCTTGGATATTTCTTTAATCTATGAAGGATATAAGTTATGGTGTGGAGTTTTTTATCAGGTGTGTTGTTAATCTAATTAAAGAGAAACAGGGAGGGAATAATTGACCAGTAGGTGAGAAAAATAATTTATTCGGTTGAATTTTTTAGAATATGAAATAGTATATTATGATGATAATTAAGGGATCTTTGGAAAATAAGAAACTAGTAATTAAAAAAAATACTTATGTCATGTTATGACCTACATATTATCCATACATTGATGTTCATAAAGAATCAATATATGTCAATGTTATGTTCTTATAAGATATGGCATAAATAAGAATTCCACGTAGAGTATAACAGATTATTTTATAGATGTTTAAGACCAAGGTTGAGGAAGAATAATTATAGAACAAACTAGGATATCTGAAAAAAAAAGTAAGATTTTGTTCAAAGGATTCAGAGGTACTATTATAAACTAGTAATAACCAGTATAATATACATATTATGAGATAACAAGGAATTGTTGTGAGAGATAACATTTGTATTTAATTAAATAACATAGTGAATATTAATATTTAAGGATAATAACTGATTATAAAAAATACTAAGATCCCTTATTAGGATCGATCCTTTTAAAAGTACATTTTGAAGTATTTTATTTACTTTTCAACATTAATCTACAGTGAATGTGTGTTGAGAATGATAATATAGATCTATACATTGAAACTTTAATGGAGGTTTTAATAGTATAAGGGTGTAAGAAGATTACCAAATAAATAGATAAATTTGTCCTACACTAATCTATCGATCTCCTAGTGTAACTACATAATCCACCATGCCCATCATGGAAAAGTGATTAAAACAATTTTGGTTATTATTTTAAGTTATTTGTAAGAGTTAATATGGATTATTACAATGATGTAAAATTTCATTCTTATTTGGAGAATCATGGTATTAAAATCTCTATAGTGAAAAAATTTCACCCACAAAATTATATTTCTTAATGTATCAATATATTTTTTGGTGGATATGGTTCAAAAATGTTGGTTATGCATAACACTTCTTGTTTTGTTTTAATGAGTGAATGGGATACTGGTATATATTAGAAATAATTTCATATATCAACAAAATTTAAATATTCATTATCATCATTTATACAACAAGAATACCCATAATGTTAATTATTTTGGGGTTTTCAGAAAACCATATACTATAATAGTGAATAGAACAAATATGTTTATGTTTTAAAAAAAATATAGTAATGAAATTTTCTTTTTTATCATCCAAAAATGGGGAAATGGGTTTTATTTAAAGGAAAAGTGGGTTTTATAGAAATTATTAAATTGAAAGTGTTATAAATCTCATTTAATTAGTTTAAAAATAAACTGAAATTTTCTAAATTTAATTGATAATATATATATTTCATTGAACAATATGACATAAATTAAAAAATTACTAATAATTAAAGGGATTAAAATATGCAATATACTAAATAAACCTTATAAAATGATGTAGAGTAACTAATATTAGTTTATAAAATGATAAAAAAGTAATTTTGGGTTCATTATATGATCATTGATAATGGATAAGTGGTTTCAACAATGATTGTATAAGGATAGAATCTCACACATCATCAATTTATCATGCCAAACCAAGAAGAGTGAGTGAAAAATTGAAGCATGAATGTGGATAAATGATTTTATTAATATAACAGAAGTAGATTAAGAAGAATACTAATAGAGATTTAGTTTCTAATCTAAAAATTATTAATATAATTTGCACATGGTGGTTCTTATTTTACTTGTAAAATATAAATAAGAATATATAAGGAACAAATAAAGGATCATTTTCCAAGGTTCTTATCTAGTTAATTTGATTTACTTTGATAATATGTTTTATTCATTTTCAAGATATAAAATTATTTTTATATTTATTATTATAGTTCTAAAATATGATATAATATATTTTAAATTGATGTAATTTCATCTTTCCTCGATAGTGATCATTAAGAGGAAGTTTTTATTGAAAAAACCAAAGGATTATATCTTTTAGACAATTATGGATGTGATTTATACTTAATAAAATAGTTATATGATATAATAAATTATTTAAGGTAATGATAGTTGAATATTGAATAATTTTTGAAGTTATTGAGTTTTAGGAAAGTGATATGAATGATAAGTACTACATTAAATCATGTAGGGATTAAACTGTCATATTTATCATCTATGTAAATTGTATTATATATATTGGAGGAGAAAATAGATCTTGAAAAACGTTTTGCACTATAATGATGCAGTTTTTCAATATTTAAATTTTGTAAAAATGATGTTTTTCATAGGTCATCAAATTTCACAATAAGAGGTTAGCAATTTTCTATTTTAAAATAAGTATTCCTATAAAATTTTAAATTTTTTTTGAATAGATAATGAAAATTATTTTTTTACTCAAATTAATATGGGAATTAAACTTTTCATAGATAATTATAGAAAAGATGTGATTCGAACACAATTTAGAAAACTCATAGGGAATTTACTCTATGAGACTTCTTTGATACTCGATATCATTTATAATGTAAAATAATATTCTCAATATCAAATTACATAGAAGTATCTTGTAATGACTCGGATTTTCTAGATTTTATTTTTAATAAATTTTCTAGGAAATTTTAATACCAGACAATGAGATGATGTGTGATTCTGAGGATGGTTGTGACTAGAATGGTTAAATGGAAAATGTTATGTTTTTAATAGAAAATGTTAGTAATTTAACTAAAAAATTAGAATAACATATAAATGGCTAACTAGATCTAATATATGATGGAACCGTTGGGCATATAGAATTTTCTTTTACCATGGTGTGACTTAACCTTATTCGGTGTAGGTATTCTGTAGAAAAACCCCAAAATGGAATAACCAGAAAGAATATTTTTAAATAAATTATTACTTTTTAATCATAAAAAATCATAAATGGTTACTAATATTGGAAATTTGAGAGCACTTTTGAGTTCAAAAGGGGTTTTTTCCTTAGATGAGGCCTAACTTCAGCTGGTGAAAGCCAAATGTGAAAGGTATTTTGTGGATGTGAATGTAATTAAAATATTTAATAAATAAATTATTTAAAATTATGTAATGATGCAATGGAGGTTTCCTTTTTTAAAAAGCCTTTTCAAAAAACAATGGTCATTTCCATAACCCTAGAATTTCCCTAAGGCAAGGAGATGGAGGCTCTCTCGCTGGCGACGATGGATCAGAGGTTGAAATTTAGATCAAGCATCGACGAATCATTGAATGAATAAATCATGGATTTCCCCTTCATAAATTACTAATCCAAACCCCAGGCAGGGAGTGGGTTTTAAATTACTTATTTTCTGTATTCATAGAGATAAAATACAAACACAAATCAACACACGAATAGGTTTACCCATGGTTTGCGCATTATTGTGGGATGGGTGATTTGTGAAAATTATGCTTGGGTTGATTTTTATTATGGTTTTTAATCATCAAAATTATTACTGAATGGATCATGGATAGAATAAAAAATGTATGAGGTTCATTCCTTGGGTTCTTATTTGTTCTTTTCTCCCCCAATCATTCTTCATATTATTCAAGTTCTTCGTGGGTATATAACAAGAATTATTTTTTGCATCTATTTCATGGAATAAAGTTCTAAAATCATAGATCTAAAATCTTGGTGAACCATCATAGTTTTGATGACGATGGTAGCAGATGAATTGAAATGTTTCTGAAGTAATCATTATTCGAGTGTTTCTTCGATGTAACTAATCACAATGTTTATCTATGCCTAGGCTGATGAAGAATGCAACCTGAGGATCACATAGGTTTCTCCATTTCAAAAAAAGCACCCGAGGATTCCAAGGAACCCTTAGAAGGGTTCATTATTGTGCTAGGGATAGGTGGCAGGATGTAACATGTAGTGGCGGTCACTTGAGGGTGAATCGGTCGAAGGAGGTCCTTTATTTGGGTGGCCGGTGGAGGAAAATCATAGCACATCGGGGGATGCTTGGGAGCCCGCAAAAGGTAGGTTGTAGGGATGGTGGGACATGGGGATGTACAAGTTGACCAGAACACATGGTTGAGCTGTGTTAGTGGTCTATATTTGGCCACGTATTCAGATGACATCATGGACTAGGTAGTACGCGACCATACTTGGTTGCATCTGGCAGAGCAGAACTAGCACACTTTTATTGGCCGAACAAGGTGATATGGGTAACTTCGGTATCCTAGCGGTCGATTGGGCTTAGTCCAAAAGGACCAACATGCTAGTATATTTTATACGAAGCCAACCGGTCAGGTCTGGTAAGCTAGACTACGGTCATGTCAGTCCCAGACAATATCCTTTTTAGTAAAATGACCATAACATTAAAATGGAAGTTCTATTTGATGATGTTTCTAGGATGTTGGGACCCTTGCAATGAGATGGTACTTCTGAGATGTCATGGTGTGTATTTCGTTAGACAAGAATTTCCAATTAGGGTTTGATTCAGAATCTCATTACCAACATAGAGGGTAACATCAGAGGATGAAAAGATACCATTGGTCTTTCCTATGATTGTTCGATGGAGGATCCAATTCATTTTATAGAAGATGACCCACGTTCTGAAGTGGGTTATCTCAACCCAGATTCAACAGTTGACTCATAAAAAAGGTTTGGATGATATTTACATGGTCTCCTATCCTTTATCTAGGGTGATCTTTCTAGTAGGGTGAGGACAGCCCCTAGTGATCCATGGGTGGTAGGACCCCTTATTTATGTATCGAGATCAGATTCTTTCCATTCTTTGTGAATAGACCAGAAGAATGTACATTGGAATGTTTTTTGTGGATGATGTTGGGATTTGACATGGTTCCATGGGAGATGCATGACTTATCGACACTCAATGTGTTACCAAAACTCCATGTGTAAAAATTACTATGTGTTTTACTGATACTCCATTTGTTAATGATAGTACGTGTATTACTAACACTCAGAGTATTAGAAAGACTGGATATCTCAGGGAAACTACATAACCAATCGAGACCCTAGTGTGCTTCTTGGTACTTTAGTTCGAACTGTTCTTTGTGATTATATTAGATAGCTTGAGTAGTGAGATATCGTAGAAAAAGTGTGCTATGAGTGAAACCATGTTACTAAAAGTGCATGAGGAATTGAGTCTTGGAATCCATTATGAGTATACCTGGATGTTCTTGTCCTATATGTTAGGGATATATACCTATGTTGAGCTAACTATATATTCTTAATGATGTTTCCTTTGTGGAATTTTATATCGGGTTTTGGGGTTACAAACTGAGTGTTTTTTTAATCACCCATGAAAATAGTTTCCACCATCTTTCGTGTCGTGTATAGACCATGAACACTTTTATAAAGTCCTTGGTTCACTGGGGTCAGCTGATTCATAGAGTGATCTAATAGATGAGGTGTGCTTCTACAACTTTAGAAAACTGTTTCTATACCATCTCTTCTGGTAGGTCTTTTTGCAGAGGAGTTCCATGGAGTTGTACTTTTACATTTTATTTTTTATGGGCCTGTATTCTAGACCTATTTACTTATAGTTTTTTTGTCTTACTCTATGTTGGAATCTTAGTGGTATGCGTATATGATTACTTTGTGTGTTCAGTTTTATATATTTTTTTTCTTAGAGATGTGTGATTGTGTATAAGTTTTTAGGAAAATGCCTCCCATTTGTGGGGTATTCCCACATGGTGCTAGTCATCATCTCCTGGACTATGGGAGGCGGTCTTGGGGTAGTCATGACACGGGCCCCTCTAAGAAGGGTCGTGACAGAGTGGTATTAGAAGAAAGTTTAGTTCAACCTTAAGGACCATGTGATTAGCCACCGATGGAGGCTAATATTTATTTTTTATATTATAATATTCATTATTTATATTGTAATATTCAAGTGGTTCATTATTCATAAAAACAAGTTTTAGTGCATTTTAAAAATTAAACATTAATTAACATTATGATTCTGATTCCCTCTTAAAATACACTATTTCAGGGTACATTTTTAAACACATCATAAAAACCAACATGATCTTTATTTAATATTCAAATTTTATTTTCAATTCCCCCATGCTATAATGAAAAATTCATGCTTTTGGAACAAACGATAATTCCTTATGGAAGACCACAAAAATGGGCCTTAACCAAGAATATTCTGGGATACATTAACAAGGAAACAACCCCATAAAAGTATTATTGCATCTAATACCCAAACCCAAATATTCTCAAAATTTATTTAGAGATATACGAAATCATGGGTAAAATTCAGTTCAATAGTGGACCAAGATAATTCAAATTTTCGAATAGATTTCTAGATGTCCCCAATTGAAGATGAAAATCTAGTCCACATTCTGTGGCCTAGAAAAATAGCCCATCATTTAAATCATATATCGAAAACCAAAAAAAATCATTTTAGGAAGAATTTTTAGAGGATATTAGGGTACATATATTTTTTAATTTTTTTATTATATAGGGAAACATAATTATGACATCATGATTCTCATATGGAAACATCTTTCAGAGCCATGCATGTTGGCTCGGGTTTTTTTGTCAAGGATGGAAAAGTCTACTCCCCATTATCTTTCCACCAACCTAGGCCTACCACCATAAATGGGGTTGACATGTACTATTGGATACTCGTCCAATGGATTCAATTATTTCTATATATTGCAGAAGTGATGGAGGATTTACAAATATTTTCTGGTTTGTTTCATTGTATGGTTATGAAACTAATTTGATGTTGTAATTTCTTTTCTTCAATCTGAAAGTAGCTTGAGTCACCTTAGTTTCTTAATAAAACATATTATTATTATAATATTATATTATATTTTTTTAAGTTGATACCAATTCCAAGGGGTGAAGTTGTTCGAAAAAAACAATGTGAATTTATATACACAATGGTGGGGTTACCATTTTAATTTTTTTTTGTTACCTCTCCAATTCCACCCTCATGAGTCTAATCCCACTTCCATTGAAACCGTAAAATCAAATGGGGGCTAACCCACTATGGGTTGATCCAATAGAGTAGAAAGGGTATAGATTGGATTTTATTTCTCTCTCAATTAATGTCTAACAACTTATTTTAATTGATAATTTTGTTTGATAATCTTTAGACTCCTTCATCCTTGTTGAATTTAAGGCCACACACATCATGTGATAATATGAACATTTAACTTATAGTGATAAAAACTTTGATCCTCCATGTTTATAGTTGATTATTATTAGGTTTTTTAGGTATTAAACCAATAAGGGGTGATATTGTTTCATCTTCTTAAATTAACCCATCTCAAATATAATAAATTAAATTAGTTTAAAAATGAATTCATCCAATCCACCCCAACTGACAACCTAGTATGAAATCATTATTTTAAATAGAATTTACATAAATCTCTTAGTGTTAACGTAAAACTATATAAAATATACCCAATATTGGCCAAATCATATAAAAAACATTCTACAGAATGTATCTATATATAGGTTTCTTCTTAAGTCTCTAAGGATTCGATAACCCCAACTAAACTACTAGGGACAGCTTAACCCAAAAAATGTGGTTAAATTTGGGAAATGCCAAATTTTAGAGCTATAGAAGGGGAACCAAGTAAGTAATCTCAATACCCATTATATTCTCTTCCATTTATCATTTATCTCATCAACTTATCTTATGTTTTCTCATTTCTTTTGTTTTTCTCTTTTCACGGCACAAGAATGCTGGTACCCATGACCAATCAAATAGTCTAGTTAGGGTGGGTAGTCCTGGGGCTAGGGTGTCTAGTACAGGAAGGGAATTTTTTCCATTAGATCATAATCTTTATAATACTTAGGATTAAAAAATTAATCCCTTTTCTATACAGGGTCTTCCATGAAACCAACCCATAATATCAGGCGGGAACCAAAATGGAAATCCAAATGAGGCAGCCCCTAACATAAGAATACCATCGATCAAACCCTGAATGACTACCTCACAACTACCTAGAACAATGAACCCTCTTGCATTAGGAATGATTACCTATGTGAATCTAATTTCCCTTCAAACCTCATGTCCTAAACCACCTTCCCTCCTTCCACAAGTTGGAGTCAGAAATTCCATACCTTCAGGTCAAAAAGGTAAATTACATTATTAAAACCATGTTCCCACCACATCAACTTGAGTCAGCTAAAATGATGATATTTTCTTTTCTCAATTAAGGATCAATCAAATAATTGATTAATATACATGGGCACTGCATCAATATACTTTTGGGACCAATTGAAAATAGAATTCTACAAAAAAATACTTCCCCCATTGGAAAACAATTATGCATAAAAGATGCATCCAAAACATTTTTGAAAATAAAGGGGAGTCATTTAGTGAAACATGGTAAAGTTTATAAGAAACACTCAAAATGGTACCTCACAATTGAATTTCAATCCTCGAAAAAGTTCATATTTTATAGGAATGTTTTTTTAGGGAAAGAAACAACTCATTGACATGATGTGTAAGGTAACCATAAAATACAAAGCCTCAAATGATGCTTATGAGTATCTATAAGGACTGGATGAGGAAAACTAAACATGGGGAACATCACCTTACTAATAGAATCTACACAAATTTGGTGAAATTCATATAATTAGAGATGAAGAAAGTCTCAGGAAAAAATGTTCTTCACTCCCTATTAATGTGAATGAGAACGCTCTTAGAAATGTCAATGAAATTTGAATAGTTGACCCAGTTTTCAGAATTTGTTACAAATCGGAAAACAAGACCAAAAACTGCCAAACCATCCTATATATCATGGATGTTATGTTAGGAGTACCACTAGAAATGTTCAATGCTTTAAACATTTAGAAGCCACATTACCAAAACACATTCAACCCATAGTAAAATAACCAACCAGGACTCCATTGGAAAGATAAATTGCAACCCAACAAATAATCGAGTCACCCACAAGGACTAAACCCATACCCTCCAAAAAAATTTAAACACCATAACCTGTTCCAACCACAACCAATCCAACACCAAAAACCTCCTATCCAATACCGTCAAACCATCCAATATACAATCCAATATCCAAAGTAACCTCCTGGGATAAACCAACCAACAGTAGAACTTACCCAATCCATTCCTCTACCAATCCTTGAATAATTGTGTAATAAAATTGGGAAAATGAAATCAGAAGTATCATCCCTACAACATTAACTAAAAACCATTTAAACTATGAAGGCAGCCCATTTCTACTCATGAGGTACTATCTTCTACCATAAGGGTTTAGTCTAGATATACAAAAACCTCTCTTGAAAAAATAAAAGCATTGACTCTTTTAAGAAGTGGGTAATCCATTTAAAAACTTGAACCAACCATTCTAGACCCATAAAAAGCATCATCAAAACATGAAAATTATGAATAACCACCCACAAATTATGAAAACCCCTTTGAGAATGAGAAGGAACCACAACCACACCAAACACTCAAACAAATGCTCGTTTCTCTTAGAACATGAGAAGAAAATCTAAACCATAAATGAATAAAACATTAAGGGAAATATTCTCTCTAGTTAAGTTGAATATTCCACTTCGTGATGAAATATAAACTGTTCTTACCTTCACACTGTACCTTAAGGACTTGTGCACTTTGAAAAGAAAATATTATGATACAAACCAACCCTTTTGGTTTCTATTGTGAGTTCTTCCATTCAAGGGACAATTCCTCTGAAGTTTAAATATCTAGGATATCCATAGATCAATTTGAGGTAGGAGAGAACAATGTTGTGAAACCATATTTTGATCTAGGAGTTAGTGTGAACCACATTACTTATACCATTTATTGTCAGTTAGTTCTCATTGAACGCCAACACACATCTATCAATCTTCAAATTACTAATCATAGTGTTCAAGTTCCTAATGGTATCTTAAATGATGTTTTGGTGAACGTTAAAATTTTCATTTATCATGATGAACTCATTTTCCGTGAAAATCACCCAATCATATGTCCTAGGGAGAAAATCCCAATCATTATTAGTCATCCATTCTTAGAAACATCAACTCTCTCATCTAATTTAGGAATGGGAAAATGATTATAACCTTTAAAAACATCAACAATGATTTGAACATATACAATTTAAACTCTAAAATTGGGGATGATGAAGATATCCACAGGGTTAATTGAATTGGTAGTGTTGATAGTGAAATAGAGGAACATAAAGTAATTATTGAAGGATGTTTATGTCAAGAAGATATTGATTTCATTTGTTCATATGAGGGATATTTTTCACCTTGTTTCTAATCTCTTTTTGAAAGATATATTCATGATTTCCTGAATCACCAATCAATGATTCCACTTTTTAAATATAAAAAATCATGTCCTTACACATTTCTCACACTGATTTAGCCAATTTGGTAGCTAAAACTTCTTGTTCAAAAGAAACCAATTATAAAAAAAATGTTGGAAAGAGTGACTGATATTGATACAATTCCACATCCTTCTTATAAAAGTCATAACCAATCTGATCATAAATTTGAGGTCCTACCTACATCATGGAAGAATGATTTCTTAGTGTAAAATTGAACCTTTATTGTTTTCATTTCTTCATCTCTTAAATCCAGTCAACAGAGGATGCTTCTAGATGTTATATAAAAGCATAAGAAAGAAGCTGCACGGACCCATTCTATTGTTCCTAGGATTAGACCACTCATTGGAACTCTTAATATTTTTCATTTATCTTACTCCAAACCATGACTCCAACACCAACGATGACTCAATACTTATCATATATATGTGGTAAGAAAACAACATTTTATATTACTTAAAGCAGGTATCATTTACTGCATTTTTGAAAGTGAGTGGTTAATCCCAATTGAAGTCATTCCAAATAATGGAGGAATATTAGGGATCACCAAAAGGGATGGTTTCCTTCTTCCCACAAGGGCCATTATTTGATGGTGTGTCTACATTGACTATAGGAAGCTCAACCCCTGTAATTAGAAATACCAGTTACCCTTTCACATTATTGATCAATTCCAAAAGCGATTGGATAGTCATCAATTATACTACATTATATATGGATTTTCATGTAATAATGAAATTGTGTTCCACATATAAGATCAATTAAAAATAACCTTCCCTTTTTCATTCAGAAATTTTTCCTTCAAGCAAATGCCCATTGGGTTATGTAATGGCCTTTGTACCTTACAGCGGTTCATGATAGGAATCATCTCGAACATGGGGGGGGATTGTTTTTAGGTATTTAGGGATGAATCCTAAATCATTGGGGATACTTTTTAATGATTTATTATAAATGTTGAATGGGTTTTGTTAGGATTATAGGATTAGTTTCTCAACATATATTGGAAAAAATACCATTTCCTGGTAACAAGATGACTTGTTTTTGAAAATCTGGTCTTTGGTAGAGGGATTGATGTTATTAAAGATAAAGCTGGTATCATTATTCACCTTCCCTATCCAAAAAATCATTAAAGGTTGTGTGGTACTTCATAAGACATTCTGGTTTTGATCGAAGGTTGATTAGGAACATTAGCTCCATTTCATGACAACTTTGGGATATTCTGGTGAAGGATATTCCATTTTTATGCAAATAATACTTGGAGAAATTATTATTTATTCCCAAGTTTTCTCTTATCTCTCCACCCATCACACAATCTCCTAATTGGGAACTTCCATTCTAGGTCATGTGTGATGCGAGTGACTTCACTGTATGAAAATTCATCAGACAATAATGTGGGGAAACTCCGTGTGTCATTATTGATGCATTAATATCATTAAATGAAGCAAAAAAATCAACTACACCACCATTGAGAAAGAGTTAATTGTTTTTGTCTTTTCCTTAGATAAATTCAGGTCCAATATATTAGGATCACCCATCATTGTCTTCATCGATCACTCAGCCATAAAATTTATTTTTCCAAAAACACGATGCCAAGGATATATTGATTATGTGTGTCCTTTATATTTATGATTTTTATTTAACTATTATAGATAAAAGGGTTTCAAAAATGTTTTAGTTTATCATCTCTATAGGAAGGAATTCGAACAAAACTCACAAAACATTTCTTGTGTCGGATTCATTTTCCAATGAGAACCTATATTCTATAAATTATTTTCTATGGTATGCTGACATAGAAAACGATTTGGTGATTGGTTACATTCTAAAATTCATAGGGACCCAAGCTAAGAGGAAATTAATTTATGATTTCAAACACTATGTGTTTGATAATTCTATGCCTTCATGTTTTTTCTTGATCAAATAACTTGGAGATGTGTTCCTGAGTTTGAGAGAGAGTCCATTATAAAATACTGTCTTGGAGAGGCATGTGGAGGACACTTTTCCACAAAGAAACCCACTACAAAGGTCCTCCAAATTGGTTTTTACTAGTAATACCAAACTAAGGATTCCTACTAATTCTTCCAATCTTTTCCTCAATGACAACAATTCTGATCCATTTTCAAAAGGAATCAAATTCACCTAACTCTTATTGTGGTAACCAAAATATTTTATTTTGGGGGAATTGATTTCATGGGACCCCTACTAAACTCTAGGGGATAACTCTAAATATTTTTATAAATTGATTAGGCCTCAAAATGGTTTGAGGCGCTTCATACCATGTCCAAAAAACATCATTTTGTGATCAGATTTATGAAATATCACATATTTTATCGATTTCAAATTCCTAAATCTATAATTAGTGATCAAGGTACCCATTTCAACAACCTCCCATTATCTTCACTAATGTATAATTATAGAATTTCTCATAAAATTTCAACTACATACCATCCTCAAACCAATGGTAAAACTGAGTTAGTTAATATATAGATTAAGCCAATTCTTGAAAAAACAATCAGTCCCTCTTGGAAATACTAGTCATAGAATATATTTTAATCCCTTTGAAATATTATAAAACATTCAAAACCATCATAGTCATGTCACCATATAGGTTATTTTATGTAAAAGTTCACCATTTACCGATTGAAATTGAGCATAAGACCTTTTAAGAAATCAGAAAAATAAACAATGACATTTCTTTGGATGAAAAATTAGGAATATATATCATAATGAACATAAGGAATGTCAGATGTAGGATAATAAAAATTCAAGGATAAATAAATCTCGAGTTAAAGCCTACCAATTTATGAATATCAATGTCAAACACATTGAATCAAGAAAATTCATGTTTTTTATAGTTCAAAACATCATTTACAGTCAGGAATGTTATGGTCAAGATGGACAGGTCCATACATAGTGCATCATGTGTACCCTCATGGGGAAATAAAGATAAAGGATCAAACTATTGTCATGACTTCAAAGACAATGTTCATTGTCTAAAATCATTCATTAAATCATTCAATAAGAAATAAATAAAGGAGGATTCTACTGAAACAACCCATGAAGTAAAAAAAAGTTGATATATTTAGGGTCAATGAAGAGATAATGACATTAAACCAAGTGCTATCTAAGTGGAAAGCTGACCATTATTTACACTCAATAAATTTTTTGAGCTTAAAAATTATCATATATTTTTTTCCATAAAATGTTTGTTTTTTTAGTAAAGGGGACCTCAATGGGTTTCAATGGTTTTAAATTGTATTGGGATGGATGATTCAAGTGATACTCATATTAATTAATTTTTAATAAAATTGTAATTATTATAGGTGTAAAAGCAGCAAACTATTATCATTGATGAGGATTCCGTGAGTAACATAGAGATAATGGGATTAAATGGGAGTAACACAAACGTCAACTTCAACCACCAGGTGACATAATTCTAGGAATATAATTTTCAAATTTATTTTGTATGTCCTCTCCTCTACCTCTAAACCCTTTGGAATTTTTTGTTAATCAATAGGTGAAATGTTATTTAATGTTGGGGGTAAAAATAATATAACAAATCTAGTGAAATAATTTTTTTGTGTATATATGGAAGGTAAAATTTCTGTAAACCAAAAACATGATAATACGCATTGAAAATTTTAAAATTTAATATAAAATTATTTTTCATGTATTGATTCTGATTTTAATGTATGTATAAGTTCATTAGCAAAGGTTTTGGAACGTTCGGTTGTCCGATCTGATTTTTCACCGTTTATATTTTCTTCTATTTAGAAAAACACAACAAAAATACTGTGGATTTTGGGGTATTAGTTTTAATTTTTTTGTTCCCATAATAAATTTCATAGGTTTGATGATCGTTTTAATTTTAATATGAGTATTAAAAAATTAAATCAGAAAAGAAACAAAAATATAAAAAAAATTCAATTGAACATAGAGCAATGGACTATCCTAATGTGTGGCTTTCGAAAACTGGGGATCATGAATCAATAGTTTTGTGGCCCAGAGTAGGTCATTTTATCTCTATTTGAGGTAATTTGAATTTATATGTGATTTTGTAAACTAGAGATAATGCCCGAGTTTGTGGGATTCACTTGGTTACCTAAGGACTTTGAGCCTAGGAGTCATCGACAATGTCTCGCTACATAGGTTGAATCTATTGAGTTCAATTTCAATTACCATGGAAAAATTAAAAAAAATAAATACTCATATAAATATTTAAATGTGACTCCAACTAGTGATTCCATATTTTCTCCCTTGAATAAAGTTGAACCCCCATGTCTATTGTGACACGAAACACGTCATCATATTTAATTGAAATCAAATGAAATGTGGGTATAAATTTGAACAAAATAATGGGATTGGTCATGGGATATTTTTATGGACCTAGCTTGTTTTAAATGATTTAGATTTGTTTCATAATTGTTTGGTATGAAGTTTTTGGTGAGTATTTTGTATTAAAAACTTTTTTGAAAATGGAATTCGATTTTCATATTTTTGAGATATATTTTGTTCGAGACTAGAAAAAATCAAGTTGGGGGTTTGATTAGTAACTAAAATAGGATAATATTCATTGTATATATTATAATATTCATGTGAATCATTATTGAAAAACACCTTTTTAGAGAATTTTAAAAATTGAAAATTAATTCACGTTATGATTGTAATTCCTTCATAAAATGCACTTTTCCACGACAATTTTGTGAAATCCTCATTAAAAAAAATAGTCTTCATTTAATTTTAATATTTTATTTTCAGTTCCCTGGGATTTAAGGAAAAATTCATTATTTTTGAGAATTTAGATTCACATTGGAAGACAACCAAAATAATCCATGAACAAAGAATATCTTGGGTGAATTTAATTGGCCAAAAACTAAATAATATTACTCTATAGGACAATATCCAAACACAATGATTCTTAAAATTGAACTAGAGATATAATAAATCATGAGTAAAATATCCTTCATTAGTTTCCTCATCTAATTCAGACATTTTAATAGAGTTCCAGGCTGCCCAAGTTGAAGATGAAATTTTGTGCCAGATTCTGAGGCCCAGAAAAATATCCCATCATTTATATAATATATCAAAAACTAAAAAACCTATTTTGCTAATATTTTATAGGTAATCTGGGGAAATATGTATATAAATTTTTTCATTTTTGGACAACCCAAATTCTTCCATCTAGATGATCCTTTGGAAACATTTGTCAGAGTAATGCAAGTTAGCTCCCATTTTTTTCAAGGGTGGAAAAGTCTTCTCTTCATTAACATTTCACCCACCTAGGCCTACCACAATTAATTATGGTGACTTCCACTATTAAAATATAAATCCAAGGCTTTCATAATGCCTATTTAAGGTAGTGTTATTGGATGATTTAAACATATTTTCTGTGTTTTTTCATTGTAAGGTTATGCTACTAATTTGATGTTTTAATCGCTTTTCTTCAATTTTCATGTTTCTTGAACCGCCTTATATTCTTAATAAACATTTTTATTCCGCTCATTTTATGTTTTTTTGTTACATATATTCCATTTCCCCATGGTGTAAAATTATTCACACCATCCATTGTGAAATTATTCACACAAAAAATGGAGTGATCATTTTCTTTTTATGGTTTTTGTTTACTTCGTCAATTCTTCCCTCCTGAGACTAAATCCCACTTCCATTAAAACCATTAATAAATAGAAGGATAAAAACCACATGGGTTGATCCATAAGAGTATCAAGGGGATGGATGGGAATTTACTTCTCACTCCATTAATTTCTAATCACTTATTTTAATTGATAATTTTATTTGATGATCTTTAAAATCCTTTGTCCATGATTAATTTTAGGCCACACACTTGAAGTGATAATATAAAAATTTACCTAGGAGTTCTCAAATCATTGACACTCCCAATGTATAGGTTATTATTATTAGGGTAGGTAGGTGATAAAATCGTAAGTGATGATGTTGTTTGATCTTATTAAATGAACCCATCTTAAATATAATAATTTGAAATAGGTAAATAAATGAATAAGCCCAATCCAACCAAAGTGATATCCTAGGATGAACTGATTATTTTTAATTTATTTCACAAAATTCAATTAATGTTCAATTAAAACTATATAAAATCAACCCAAAATTTTGAAATTCATAGCCAAAAACATTTTATAGAATGTACGTGTCTATTTGTTTCTTATAAGGTATTTAAGGAATCGAAAACCTGAGATAAACTACAGGAGACTTCTTAACCCTAAAAACATGGGTAAATTTGAGAAAGGCCACTTGGAGTTTATGAGTTTTGGTTTGGGGAAACAATGGTAAATGTTTCAAGATTGGATTTCAGGCCCGGTAATCTCATGTTGGTGTGGCGATTGAGATATCCATACACCAGGACATTGAATTCTGCATTCCTACTCGGTATATGAATCCACTAGTTGCAGAGGAGGAAATGATGATAAATGAATCATATAAGAATGTGTTGTTTTTTCGAGATCCTTCTTTAGCCATCTCATAAGGTATACTCTATTGACCATGATATATATTTTTTACTTCAATATGCTTCCACATAGATAGTAATCCTGGATTCCACTGTTTGATCACAAGGATGATCCACAGAGGTAAAGAGACATCGGTATATAAATTTTTATTAGATACAGAACCTTCGGGCAGTGTACCAACAATCCCACATACTTTTTAGAATCACATGGTACCCATAGTACACGAATATGGGATGTGTAGGGTGAGAACACTTCACAAGTTTCAGTAATAGAGACCCATATGGTTCGGAACTAATCCAAACTCCCATATAAATAAGGACTGGATTGAGGTGGTGACTGAGTTTTCCATCCAGTCTGGAAAACAATAGCTAAGATTTTAGTCTTAGTGAAAATCCTTTTTTGTGGCTTGCTGGGGAAATGGTGAGGATTAGATTACAGGATATTATGATGAGGAGACTCTTCAATGGGAATAGTTTGAGGACCTTTTCTTGATAATGAGTTCTCACCATTTAAGCTAAGGGATATGCATTCCCAAGAGATTATACAGCTTTGGTAGGATAACATATTGATATCAGACTATTCATCAAGGTGTACTGATCATTCAAAGTAGCTAATGATTATGCTACATGAATAGTACATTAGGGCTCATACCATCAAGAAATATGTGTTTAGGGGAATCTGAGACAATGTGATTACTATATGCATTCCTACTTATTCTATGGTTTTAGAGATAATATTTTAGGTTTAAATAAACATGTCAGAGCAAATATAGTCTGTGAATATCCATAGTGGGTATGTAAGGAAATGGTGTAGGGGTCCCTAATGTAGAGACAGTGACATGAAAAGATGGATCTGCAAGGTGGACGATGTAGTAGGGGATATGGGAGAATAGTTGGAGGTGGTATACAGTTCTAAATGTTACCACCACCACTCCAAGTGGTTCAAACATGGATTAATGAGCTTGATATCAAGTGAGGGGTCAACTGCACATTTTCTAGGCGTAAGACCCAAGGGATCCATGAATTTTGTGATGTGTGATCTATTTCTACTCTTAGCTACCGTACTAATGGAAACAAGTTATAAAACTTCTTTACTTCTCACTAATATTGTTCGAGACCTAGTGTTTCTAGATAAGCCATTGACATGACCCTTATGTCTGGAGATAACTATGGGAGGAGCCTCGATAATCATACTACTGACGATAGTCTGATCTGACACTTGAGGCAATATTTATTATTGGAACCACTTTTTGACAGTGTCGAGGCCTTACAATATCAATTATTGTTATGGATTGGTTATTGATGGTATATTCTCATATTGAATATTTTAGGAAAAGGGTGAGGTTCATTTGCTGAAATACAAGGGAATTTTCCTTAATTAGTGAAAAAGGAAACCCATGCATCATAGGATAGACTAATGCCAAGGAGGGTGCGACCAATCACACATGAGTTAGATAGCCTTACCCTTGAAATTGTAGATGTTGTGAGTTTTCAATTCCCAACAGTGGTGGTAGAGTACCATGAATTCTTTCTATAAGATTTTTCCTTGATTACCTTTCCACCTAGAGATCAATTTCTTTATTTTTTACACACCAGGATGGCATCAATATTAGAATCATCATATCTGATGGTTTTGCTGAGATTCATGAGTTGAGGGGGTATTTTGAGGACTTGTAGAGGAAGATCTTTGTAAGACCCAATGTTTGAGGTTATGTGTGGATTACTACTTCTTTAACCAAGTGATTATGGATAATGATCATCCACTAACAAATTATTGATGAGCACTTCGATCAGTTGAAAGGGGTGTAGTGGTTCTTGAAGGTTGACCATTGATAAAGCTATCATTAGATGTGAGTATAGGATGTGGATATACCTATGATGAATTATATATGATGCTACCACCACTATGAATTCTTGGTGATGGAATTCGACATGTTGAATGAGAAACATTGTTTATGGGAATCAAGACACAGTTCAGTCATCCTTGACATGAAATGGGAATCCATTCATGTTGATGTAGAGGTGCTAGAAATATTTTCATTAGTTGAGAAAGAGTTCAACGAGCGCCCCAATCATGATATTTTAAAAGGATGTAGTTGAGTATGTAGTGTTATGCGTTGCATTATAGACCAAACTTGGTTGTGTCTTGATGTATAGGAATGTGGAGATTTCAAATGGTTTATTCCAACTCTGGACACTTGATAATATCTACGTGACCCATGATCTGGAGATGGAATTGATAGTTATCACCATGAATATGGGGAGACACTACATGATGGGTGATCCATTTTTCATTTACCCCAACCACAAGAGTCTCATGTATATATTCTATTATAAGGACCTAAACATGATATAGGAGAAATGAAAAGATTTATTATGTGACTACGATTTAGAGATTGTATATAATATGGGAAGTGGAATGTGGTGGTATATTATCTCAGTAAGAGATCCAGTTTGATGTTAATGAACAAGGCACTAGATTATATGTACTCATTATAGTTATCCTTTATGGATACATATGTGGAATCTTACCTCCAATATATGGTTATTACCCCTCTACCCATATAGTTAGTTAGGGAGTCATAACTCAGTGATATTGACAGTGAGTCTTTATGTAATCAGATGTTGACGGAGAATACCCATGATAGTTATTTTAATGGTGGGGAGTATTTTATTCTTTTTAGAGGATGCACAATAGTACCAGTGGAATTATAGGTGGAATTTTTAGGGAGTTCCATAAATTCCCATTTAATCCATAGGTTTACTTGTTATCGTGACAATAGTGGATGCCCAGAGTGGAGAGATGCATCGAGAGATGTATGTTAGTGTCAATACGGACACTGGTGATGATGAAACAGGTTGATGGTGGGCTTACCTATTGATATGATATCATAGTACTTGTTTGAATCAATTTATAGGTTTATAAAATCACAGTTTCAATCCCCCTATTCTTGAAATGGGTTGATCCCTCTCTTTCTTGGTGTTCTAGGAAGGAAGTGGGAAAGTATATTGGTGGACTACCTGATAGGATTACAATGTACATACAAGAGACACGATACCCTCATAGTTATCGTTGAAAAACACACCAAGTCAACCACTTCTTATCATTTTTGGAGAAATGTTCTATAGAGAGCTTGGGATGCCTTAATGTAAAAGATATTGCTCGACTCCATAGAATCCCATCAGTAATATTTTATTAATATGATTCTCGGTTTTCATCCTGGTCAAAAATATTAAGGATCCACAGGAGAGGATCCTCAATGGGATGTCTATTTTTTAATTGTGTGCCATGTGTCAACACGAGAATATCTGAGAGAGAACATGGGAGTTGGATTCTTAGATTATTTATTAGTAACCTCATCTATTTTGGGTATCCCTTGGTGTCTCTTTCAGAGACATAAAAACATATATTGGGGGGGTGTAATTACTCATATTTTCCAAATTTTAATTTTATAAGATTTCTGTGAAAATTTTGAGACAAGGAGATGAGATAACGTGCGATTCCGGGGACCAGTTTTCCCAGAATGGATTGGATAAAAATGTAATGTTTTTAATTGCGTTCATGGGATATTTTCAATAAAAATGCAATAACTTCTAAAATGGTGATCGAATTTGAAATCCAAGAGAAACGTTGAGCTTAGATAAGTGGATTTATCGATGGTACGACTTAACTTTAGTCGGCATTGGCATTATGTCGAAAGACCCAAATATAGAATTACCATAAATAAAATAATTAAATAAAATTATGTTATTATCAAAATACTAATAACTCATAAACAATAACTCATATAGTAAATCCAAGACCATATTTGAGATTTAAATGGGAATTTCCTTAGGTGAGGCCTAACCATGACCATCACAGGATACCCGTGAAAGATAGTTTTTGGACATGAATTTCATTAAAATATTTAATAAAAATATTTTACATAACATTACATGATGAAAGAGTGGAAGTTATTCTATTTAGTAATAGTTTTTATAAATCTAGTGTTATATCCATATCCTTGGAGTTTCCCTAAGGCATGAAGACGGAGGTTCTCTCACTAACGATGATAGATCAGAGGTTGGAACATGTATTAAGCATTGAAAAATCAAAAAATGATGACAAAGATACATCATCATTCATTAGTGAATAATCCAAAACTCATGTAGGGGGTGTGTTTTAAATTTTTTATTTTACCCGTTCATGGAGTTAAATGAAGAAAAATGATCACCTCATGAATAGGTTGACAGGAAATTGGCTCATTTTTTGTGGGATGGATGATTTGTTGGAATTTTGGTGGGGATGATTTTTATTACTGTTTGTTTATCTTGATCATTCTTATGAAACAAATCATATACAGAATGAACAAATGGATGAGGTTTCTTCCTCATGTTGATAATTAAGATTTATCTCCCAATCATTCATTTTGTTCCTCATGTTCTATGAGGGAATATAAATAGAAATTAATTGCGGATTTGTTTCGTGTCACAACAGTATAAAATTTGAGATCCAACATCATTGATACCTATAGAAGGTGTGGTGACAATGGAAGTAGATGCTTTGACATGTTTTAGGAGTAAAAAAAATGTGATCTTTTTTTGGTGGAATGCATCGTAATATTGATCTGAGCCCAGTGTGATGAATAACATGACCCGAGGATTGTGGATGTTCCTTCATTTCAAAAAACAAAGCATTGGAGGCTGCCCAATGGCCCTTAGAACAGGACACCATTGCACCATTGATAGTAAACGACGATGGAACATGGCAGTGGTCTCTTGCAGGTGCATCGACTGAAGGTGGTCCACCGAAAAGGCCCTAGTAGAGAAAAAATGAAACCCACCAAGGTCCATGTTGGAGCCCAATGTGGCCCGACGCATTGATTAGTGCACGCAGCTGGGTTTCATGCAGGGGAGTCGACTAGCCACATAGTCAGGAGACCGCATGGACTAAGTGGTACACAGCTGGACTAGGCTGCATTTGATGGAGCAAAACTAGACTACACATGCAAGCTGGACCAAAAAACTCATTGGGATGAGTTTAACATACCCCATGAGCCAGTCCGTTTTGGAACAGGCCTATGGTCGGGTCGACCGGGCCGGGTCAGGTCAGAACCAAATCAGAACCTTTTTAGTAAAATGTCCATAACATTCACATGTGAGGTTTTTTTGATGATATGTATGCGGTGTTGGGACACATGCAATGAGGATGTAAATTTGAGATTACTTGATGGATTGTTTGTTGATCAATAAGGGGTTGTGAGCATTCTATTTGTCTTTCATATGAAGATTTGATGTAGAATCTCATTCCCAACATAGAGGGTTGTAGTAGAGGTTGAGAGGGTAAATTTGATATTTTTTATGAAGGTTCAATGTATGATCCCATTCATGTCATACAGGATTACCCATGGTCTTAATTGAGTTGTCTCTACCTAGTTTCGACAGTTAACTCATCGTGTTAGAGCATGTATCACACCGAGAAGCTGAGTAAGCCTTCATTTCCCTTCATGGCACCATAGATTGGGTTTTTGGACATGGTGTGGCCATCATTTTCTTGGGATCCTATACTCTATATAGGATAAGATTCATGTAGGTTGATGTGTCCCCATAGTGATCCCTAGTAGGGATGACCCCCAATCTATGTATTGAGAACAGATTCTTTCAGTTTTATGTGACAAAAACTGATGAGTGTGCTTAGAGAAGTTTTCAGCTGTTGTGGTTTAGCTGTGAAATGGTTATTACCTATCTTGGGGCTGCATGAATATCTAAAACTCATTGTTTTACCAACAATTCTTTTGTTACTAACACTTCGTGTGTTACTAACACCCTGCGTGATACTGACACTCTCTATGTTACCAACACTCCAAGTTTTAGCGATACTGGATGTCTTAGGGAAACTATGTAACTTTTCAAGACCCTAGTGTTGTCTTGGGATATTTTGGTAGAACTATTCTACATGATTCTATCAGATAGCTCGATTAGTGAGATCTCCTTGAATGAACATACTATATGTGGAACCATGCTGCTCGTAGTGGATGAGACCATGAGTCTTGGAATCCTTTACGAGTATAATTGGATGTTCTAACTATATAGGTTGAAGACATATACTTTTGTTCAGACGACTGTATATTCATAGTGATGTTTCCATTTAGGTCATTTATATTTTGTTTTGGGGTATCCAACTAATGAAGAGGATGTCCCATGATGTCATCTTCACTTTGTTGTATGCCGATTGTTTTAGGTATATCACCATGGAAATTTTCTAAATATTTAAATCATAAACTAAACTTATTGAGTGGTTTTATTGAATTTTTTTGGTAGGTATTTTCATATTAATGGTATCGGGAAGACACAATAGACCATTTTTCACACGGTTTCCATAAATTAAACTATGTGATAGTCATCCATTGACATATTACTTTATAATAATTTTTTCTTTTTAAATTAAATTATTTAAGGATGTAATTGATGTTTTAGGACTATAGATGAGTTTCCTCAGTTAGGTAGGTTCTTACAAGCTAGTGCAGCATGGATGAAAACATCAGTAATCTTGTATATTGTGTTCTATAGTTGATTATAAATGGTTTAATTCATCCTAAATGTTGGTGGTCTGTCATAACATCCTTAAAATCTATGAAACTCTATATATTATTGCATATTCATTGGAATTTCCCTAAGGGAGATACCCCCTATCTAGATTTATCCTAATGAACGAATAAATTTTAAAATTTAAATTGTTAATTAATGGATAAATGATAGGGGTAACTAAAAACCCACATTATCTGGAATAATTTTTTTGACATAGTTCTTAGGTTAAGGAAACCCTTTGGGATTCCTCTTCTTATGATCTAATATAAAGGATCCAATGTTAGATTCACCCACTTTCTTGTACCAATTTAGGACCCTAAGAGGGATTCCCATAATTATATATTGATGTAGAATATAGTAATAGGTATTCCCCATTTACCTTTAAGCCCTAAGGATCCTACATAGGATGCCTCTAATTATGCTTAGTCCTAAAAGAACCCTAATAGGATGCCTCTATTTACTTACTAATTTTGTGGATCCCATATTCGATTACTCTAATTTCTAAACATTCCATGTTTCCCATAAGGTATTCCTTTTAATGTGTATGAAATTAAAGGATCAAAATTAGGATGCAACTCCAGTGTTTTGGCATGAGGGTGCTAGTGGGTGCCGCAATGTTTGACTGTCCGTAAGCTAGTGCGTTGTATTTTTTTGTAGAGGTGGTAGAGTGTGTCACTTTCGAACCCATAAAGAACATGTAATCCATTTCGGATAATTCAACATAGGTATGTTTTAATATTCATCCACCCACACTCATTTTTTTATGAATTCACATGATTTATATTGATGAAATTATGAAATCTAGAGGTGTTTTTGGTATTGGTTGATGAGCCTGATGTGATGGGACATTCATTATTAGGATTCCTAGATATACTTAATAGGATCTACATTCTCATCATATTTGTTTATATTATTGGGATATCCTTATTTCCTTCCTGGGATCCTGTTATTGAGCCTTATTTTTAAAAATTATACTATTGGTATAATCAGACACACTTCCTAGGGTTCAACTTTTAAGCCTTTCTATTTGAAATTTTTGATTCCCAAACAAAAATCGTGGGATCCATCTTTGGAGCCCTTTTGATTATGATATTCTAGAATAAGTTAACTATGATTATAATGTTTATTTATTGTGTCCCAATATATTATTATAATTATGAGATGATGATGATTATGCAATACATGATATTTTTTGTGAATGTGGTGGTGGATATGGCACTCCACATTATTTACGGATATTCACGAATGATCACACTATCCTAATAAATTCCAAAGATTCTACCTATGTTCGAGTGGATGAATCATTATTATAATTACCAGACATTTCTAGGAGTGGATTTTCCCTATTTGTATATGAATTGATACTGGTCATGCATTAGTATCCACATATTATTCCCTATAGATTGAAAAAGGGTTATCTAACAGAAATTATCTACGTCTTGATGTTGTGAACCCCTATGGACCTGAACATAGGGATTATATATCAAACTAGAATTACATGGATTGAGTGTTATGAAGTCTATTTTATAGGTGAGAATGTTTGAATCTATTATTAGGAAATGTACCCCCTGTGGTGATATAGATTAGACGAATAAATTTACAAAAAATAACAAATATGGTATTGTGTCTCAGAATTAATAATCTATGGATACACTAATTATACATGTCTTGAGTGGTATGATATCCAACTCAATTACATTTTCATAAGATGTCCAGATGATCAGAATACTAGAAGCAAGAATCGACGTGAAATCTTTTATGATATTTTTCACTTTACTCCTATAATTATATATATGTATATGTATTTATTTATTTATTTATTTATGTGAATATATATATACCCACATATAATTATATATATAAATGATGTCACATTTCCCAGTCAATTGGGATCACATACCCATTGATCGACTATGGTTTCACTTTATTTAATTTATTTATCATTTCATGTTATGTCTTTTCTAAGACAATCATCTAGCATGATCATAAACTTATGATAGTAGATTTATAGGTTCACCATTTGGATTTCCTACTAATATTATGTTTTACCCCTTTACATGATATTATGTACGTGTGGAGACCTTATATCTTATTTTCAGATTGAGAGCATATTGCATGATTGATAGGGATGACGCCTAGGGTTTCATGGTCAAGTAAAGAAACTATTTTGGATTATTTTGATGAAGTTATATCAATTAGATAGTTTATAGAGACTACATAAGTGGCCCATCTTAGAGTTTATAGTAGATCTATATAATATTATTTCAGCCAATTTTTTGTATTCATGTATATATGGTTTTCCGGTGGGCGATTAGTTTTGTATGTATGATATGGACATTCAGTGTTTTATAGAACATAAATTATTATTATATAACTCTTTTATTTTTTACCTATACACACAATTTTCTTATTTTTTTAGATTATATGTAGTTAATTCCACAGTAGTTTACACAGATATTTGGGCATAGTCTCCCCATGGTCACACCTTAGTCTATCATTGCTAGTTGGTAGCCTCTGGCATCTATGGTGGTGCATTTGATGTCTTATGGTGAACTAAATTAGGGACCCATATTAGTGGCATAATGTCCTTGAAAAATAGGTTATTATTGAAGGGAAATAGGAGTTTCAGTTATATAGAAAAATTATGTAAAATTAATTATTAAATTTAAAAACATATGTTTCAGAAGCAATATGATAAAGAAATAAAAAAAAATATCCTATTATTTTTGTAAAGACTCACACTTCTCATAAAAAAAATATTACATCTTAATTGAAAAATATTTATTAAGTAATATAATGATACACTCTATAATAATTTACACATGGTTTCATTAGAAACACGGATACATAATCAAAGAGTTTATAAGTGAGCTACGTTCTCTATTATTCAGTTAATCATAACTAGAACCATTATTATACATATCATATATAATACCATTATTCAGTTCTAGGTGAAATGAAACATAGGAATGGTTGATATCATAAGATTAGTAACAGTAAAAAAGATAGATATAAATATAACATGATTTTAAGGGTGTGAGAACATATAATTAATCATTAAAATGAGTAAGGGAATAAATAATGACAATTCTTAAGGCATGAATAATAATGGAAACAAATAAAATGATCTATGATATCATAACATTGGGATAATATATAGATTTTTGGAATACAAATAAGCATATAAAATATTATGTAAAGGTTTTACACTAGGATATTCACAACATGTTATCCATGGGATAACCAAATATATAACTTCTTTAGATTTGGGATAAAAACCCATGTACCATTTTATTAGAATTTTTAAACCTACTGAGTACCCTCCTTTAGTCATTACATTACCTCTCATGTACCCTTTGGGATCATATAATAGTAATCATTACCCAATTAATTAGAGAGATATATAGGTCCTACTCATCACAAAAATCATACATTAATGTTAATAAAGATCATAAATTATTTGGCCATATCATTACCCTTGAAAAAAATGGTTTTCATAAACATGTAATCATAGAACATCCCATGTAAAGGAATCATGATTCTTAAACATTTCATTATTTCAACATAAAATAACATTTCGAAGCAGAATGAGTTTTATAAATAAGTTTTATCATAGAAAAACACAATGTAAATAAGGAATAAGTATTTTATAACTGGATCATATCCCCATTAAAACATAAGTAACCTAAATGGATTTTATCTTATATGGAAACATATATTTACTGACCACAGGGAATATTTTTTGCTGAAAATAGAATTTCTAGTTTGATTTTTTTTAAATAAGAAATCAAATTTTTTTTTTAAAATTCATGATATATAAAATAAAATTATAAAATTAGAATGGAATAAATAAATCATTTATCTTTCATGATGGTGGAAAATTTCATTCATTCACTACACATTTAAAATAAATATACTTTTCATAATTTTAGTAAAATACAAATGGTCCTTATTTTGAAATTTAAATAAAGATACCTTATAAAATATTTTCTAAAAATTAAAACAAGTGTACAACTGAATTTAAAAAAACCCACATTGGGACATTAATAAATTATTTAAATAAATTTAAGAAAACATTTGTGTAGAAGAAATTTTTTTTTGGAATAAAGAGTGAGATATAGTTTGTTTCCATTAAGAACATTATTTTGGAATATTGAGAACATAAAGCGGGTAAAATAAAGGAAAAATGTATTATAAATAAATAAACATATGATAATAAAGTTTCTTAGTTTTATGATATGTTTATCATAATTTTTCATCATTGGATGAATAATCATAAATAACCCTAATAAACATTGAGATTGTAACATAAAACCACTACCAATTGGGTAACTTTTTAATCGTTAGCCCCATTAAATAATAACATAAAATATAAAATTAAATATATTTGAAATAAAGTAATTGATGATAAAACTTGTCAACCGGGCTATGTATACACCAAATAAAAGAATATAGGTGCATAATATATTGTATATGCCCAAAAGAAGACAATTTGAGACAAAAATATATTACCTTATGTATGACTTCTTTATTACATTTTTTTACATCTTATATACAAAATATATGTTTATTATACATATATAATAGAAACATATTCATATTAACCATATAATTTATGATTTATCTTTGACCATTTATTACCCTTCTATTAATAAATCCGTGTTAAAATCATATTTCGTGTAATAAATATTTTGTTTTTTATGTATGTTTGGGTGTGGTATAATTATTCCTTTAATTTCTATCATTATTATATAATTTAATAAAATTTCAAAATGACTTCAATATATTAAATATTCTTTAAATAAGTATTTATATTTATTCATTAAATATGGAAATATGAAATGAATTACCCTATTAGTGGAGACGGTAGGTTGTACATACACATAAATGTTATTTCCATTTTCTCAATGGATGAAATGATTGAAATTTAAATAATAAATTACCTTAAAATCATTTTTTATTTAGTAAATACCATATATATTAATTAAACATTACTTTATTACCATTCATACAAATCATTAGTGAAAAATGAATCACATCACTTCGTGAGGTTGTAGTCTGATATATACACAAACGACACGATAGTATCCCCTAATAAATGGAAGGTAATAAGATATATGTGATATAAAAAATACCGAAGAATAATTATGTTTTAAAATATAATATATCTTTATTTTCAATCATGTAAAACAAAATTGAAAATCATTTTACTTTTGTTCCCGAGGAAGTTGTCCCGCTACTAAAGATAGAAATTATTTTTTTACAATGGGTTAAAAGTTTAGAAGGTATATTTTGTATTATAATTTTAGAGGTATAATAATATTATATATATAAATATAAATATAATATCATTTAGTGTATCAAACTTTTATATGTGGTGATAAGAAACAAATAACATCCATTCGTGAGGTGGTAGTATGTCATACCCATGGTTGTGAGTTACGTTTCCATTTGATAGAAGTTTAGATGGATAATATTTATTTAATTAATTACTGAAACAATTTAATACATTATATATTGGTTTTTTATATCATTATTTTATAATAATATGTTAAGATGGTGGAGGAAGAAATAAAATAAAATACTAGGTTATCAATTTTACCTCTACTTTGGATAACCTTTATAGTTTTATACGCAAAACCTTAAAAGGTTGGTTATTAATATACCTAATGACTCTAAGAGGTGGGGAGATTTTTTTGAAATATATTTGGGTAGGTAGTTTCTTAACCAAAGGGATTTGTCTTTGTTTATAAGAGAGGATATTCGGTGGCCTTTTATAAGTGGGGGAGACAATACAAATGGTATTTTTCTAAAGAATAAAGTATACTAATGTTTATCAACTAGAAAATGATACAAATGTATAATTATAAATCCTTATAGGTCATAATTTATAAATATGTACATAAACTAGTGTTTCAATATGTTTTAAATTCATTTCACGCCTTATCATTTTGGTTTATCCTTTTCTAAACTCGTTTTAATCTTGATAGTGGTAATTAATTTTTAATATTTTTACCATTTATTTGAAACTAATTTTAGTTGAAAATACTATATAATATTCATTATGATTATTAAAAATTATAATTCCATTTTTCAAAATACAATTCATAGAAGTGGAATATTTTAATTTAATGTTTAACTAGCTGACGTAATGAAAAATTTGTTTCCCCAAGATAAAAGATTAAAAAAATTATATAAATTTTATATCAAAATTCAATATGAAACCGAATAAAATGACCTATATTAGATTAATTATAATAACATTTTTCAAATTTTAGTTTTTTTAAAAAAATAATTTTTTGAATTCTTCAAACATAAAGTTAGTTTAAAATAAAAACTTCTATATTTTACTACTTATCAAAAAATTAACAATTTCAAAAAAATACAAAAAAATCACCCGAAGATAATTTTGACATGTTGATTAGAAAAATGATGAGAATTATTTCAATTAAATATTTTAGTATTTTCAAAAACTAATTGTTACATTTTTTTGACAAAAATAAATTCAAAAATGATTTTGAAAAATCAAATTTTAATGCATTTAAAAACATTAGTAAATATTATGTACTTTTTTAAATATAATTTTTTTATTTTAATCCATTATACATAATTTTTAAAATTTGGTTATTCCTATTAATTATACAATCATTAATGGAAAATTAATATTTTTTGTGTTTAATAAATATTTTTAATAAATTTTAAAGGTCCATTAAAATTCGGGGTTGTGTGTAACACAAGTTATTAAAGAAATTTTATTTTAAAAATCGATTTAATGGAGAAATTAATATAAATACCTTTTTACAAACATAAAATTCCATATCATGCTTTTGATAATCAATATAACACTTATATTGAATTTGTGCAACCCTTTTGTTTTATTGAATGTATATAACCTTCCCTATAATCTAATTAGCCAACTATGGTCCTAATAAATTTATTTATCCAACTTCATCCTCATATGTATGATTTCTGAAATTCTTATAAACAGATTCATAACAGGTTGTATTAATGTTTGATTAAAATTAATTATTATATAAAAATGCATCTATAGAAAGCCATTGTTACCAACCAACTTTTAAATAAATAAAACAAGATATTATTATATCCTATAGGGTTTTAATTTTTCTTCATACTGACAATCTGTAAGAGGAGGATATGGAGTATTGAAATATAACTATTTTTCTTTGTGCTACTGAAAACTTCCCCAGAGCATTGAGCTAAACCTCAGATCTCAATATGATTCATTATAATTTTTTACTCCCTGAAACCATACTATTTCAATAAATTATCTCCTGGAAATCTTATCCAATGATAAGTATTTTCTCGTAGAGATAAAGTATGATAACTTCATAATGTGATAGACTAAAACCCATGTAGTACTATATCCTTTCGATGTTTTTTGTGTGTCTGATGAAAAATATAATGGTGATGTTTTCCTATTTCCAATTTGGTAGGTATAATGGTTTTATATTACCCTTAAACATTTATCTCTCCACCTTAAAATTATGACAAACCAGACTCCAAGATACATACTCTTTAATAAATCAATTCATGTTTTCCCAACAAAATTATTCTTTCACAACATCTTGCAGTAGGCTATGTACCCTTATCTCAATTTCATTGGATATTCAAGACCTGAAACCTTTCCAAATGTAATAGGTTTTCACCCAACATGTAAGTTATCACGTTTCCAAAATGATATGTATATCTATAATGACCCATAATTGAAGTATGCCATAATTACCTTGAAGCCAATGATAAAATTAACCCCAAAGGTTTGCAATACCTTTAATGATGTTATCAAAAAATGTACTGGTATTCCTTCGTAGATAAATTTTTTTTTCAATAAAACATAAAAAACCCAAAGTGTTATATTAACAAAAATGTACACAAAAATATCCTTAATAATGATAAGAAAACCATCACATATAACATCTAAAGGGGTGTCTATGACTTTGAGCTTTTAATTATCCTTAAACTCATAAAAGCACTATAGTGTCAAAATAACTTATATTAATCTTACATTGAGATATATATTCATCCAAAAAATATTTCACTATTTATTACATTGAAACATTTTACATGGAAGCTTGGGTTTATCCTTGCACACAAATAATATCAAATTTGATTTCATTATTGAAAAATCTATATAGAGGGAGGTAATCAATGATAAAATGTAAGTCAAATTTTAAAATTATTTTCATGGGGAACATTCATTCAAAATAAAACATATAATTCCAAACTATGGAGTGATGGTTATGTATTCCCTAATTTTCATGATTTAATTTAACCATTGTGATTGCATAAGATTTTCTATTTTGATTTATCTTCAATGTTTATTGTGGGTTATCATCCTCACTAAACCTTGGATTGGGACATTTATTTGCATAATTCCCATAATCCTTACATTTGAAACATTGGAGTTTTGAGGGTAAATTATTTAGATCTTTCTCGCTACTCACATCATTAGATCTCATCATCCCATCACATCAGAAATAAATTGCATGATGAAAATACTTCCCATATATTAAAAATTTACTAGTTACCTTATAAAAATTTCATCCATGTTTCCTTCAAAACATCAAACACTAATGAAATATCATCTACTTTTCTCCATTTTTTCTATTTTTCTTTTAATTCCACCTTTGTTTTCAAATCAATCTCATGAGATTAATGATTATCTATAATATCAACTTCCACCTTGGTATCATGATGACTGATTTTTTCATAGATACTCAAGTCCCTCATGACTAACACTATTTGATGACATGGTTTTAATACCCTAGAGAATTGATCAACCTTACTTTCTAGTTGGATGACCATACTAGAAGTGCACCTCTCAACTCTGGTAAAAGTTTTCTCATAGGTACTAACAAATTTATCATCCTTCTAACATAACAGAAGGAATTCATTCTCAATTTTTTATGAGGAACATAATGAATGTTATTTTTGGAACACATGATGTTAAACTCATTCCACCCCATTGAATTTTGTTCCATAATTAGATCGTTTTGATGTTTAGCACCATTCATTGTTTGAGAAAGATGTGTGACCATCACAATGAGATTTTTCATTCCATATACCATTAAATTTTGTTACATAGGAGGAAAAGCATTACAATGTTAATTAAATTAAACGTTATTATGGTTTCTTTGGGTCCAATTCATATACCAAAACCAAAAACTAATGTATAGGAAACAATAATCGCAATCCTAAGATATTGTTTATAGGATCTAAAATCATAAAAAAAATTTCATTCAATGAAACCTTAGGTTTAACCTAGGCCATTGATGATCATCATCTATTCAATACCTTCATGGAATTTCAAAAAGAAGATTTGAATTTCCAAATTATATCCCATTGGAGTTCCAATATAGGTTCATAGTAAACATAGTTGTTATGTACTAGTTAAACTCATGTCAATCCCAAAACTACATTATTGGATCCATTACCCTGAGGTGCATCTATTCCATAAATACATTCAATTGTAGAATCCAAGTAGGGATTTAATTACTTAAAAACAATTCAATCTATCCTGTACCAATATTCCATGATATTTTTTAATTCATATAATTATCCATAGACTTATCCAAAGTCATATCCCAATAGATCTCACTATTTTTTTCTTATCCTATTTTGATATGGTTTACGAAATCATTTTTATTACCAACTGTAATAACCCACACTTTTCATACATAAATATTATATCTAAGTAAATTACTATTCATTACATAACATTGTTATCCATGCTAAAATCATTTTTGGCTTTTGACATTGGAAAATTAGACACATCAACAAATGGTATTTATGTGATATATGTTATCTATATATATGTTCTTTATAATTATCACCATTCTTAGATATATCATCCATAATTCATTTCTTCATATCATGTGGAAGGGAGGCATAATAAGGGTTTAGATTATATGGACAGTAAGGGTAAACAATGAAATTATCTATCTAACATGAGCATAAAGATATGAGAACATGAGAATAAAATTTAATGAACCATACACTTCATACCACAGATCATAAACAAGATTCATTGCATAAATATTGTGATTTATTATGAAATTATTCATTATTGGAACAAATAAAATGATCTATGAGATCATAAAAATTGAATAAGATATATATTTTTAGAATACACATCATAATAGAAAATTATACGTTAATTATATCAACCATGACATTCATAACATTTAAGACTTGGGATAACCACCCATGTGACAATTTTTTTATTGGGATAACATCTTATTTGAACAATCATAGGTGTGGGTTAACCTCCCATGTACCCACATTTGGGCTTTGGATAACCTGTTATGTACCCTGTGTCCTTATATAACATTAATCATTACAAAATTAATTTGAGGGAGATATAGGTACAAACCATCAGAGAAGCCATAAATATTTCTGAAACAATATCATAAAACATTAATCAAATCATAACTCATGAAAAAATAGGTTTACTAATATTTCATCATAGAATTGCTCACATCAGAGAAATGATTTTCATAATCATTTATTTATTTTTATCATGGCATAACATGGAAAAGGAAAGGGTTTCATAAAATTATTTTTACTATAGAGATAATATATATAGAGAAATAATAAGGATAGTAAAAAAGGATCATATTCCCAATAATACTTAAATAACATCAAAGTATGTCATCTTATGTGAAAAATGATTTTGAAAGATCAATTTTGATATCTCTTCATTAAAAAAGACATTTCACTTGTAAAGGCAGTATATAAAATTAAAATTCCTATAAAAAATTCAATATAATAATATTTAAAAATAACTTTGGAATATTATAAAGGAATCTTTAAATCATCAGTATATCACGAAGAATGAAAAACCCATTAATGTCATACTCATTTAAAAAATATTCCTTTAACATTTGTAGTAAATTTTTATTGAGACTTATTAGGAAAATGACCTGAATATTCCTTTTAAAATATTTTTTAATAATTAAATCATGTTTAAAAATGAATTTAAAAAATAATATTGGAGGATTTAAAAATTCCTGATAAATGTTTTATAATACACGAATTTGGAATAAAAAGGGTTTTCATCCCAAGAGAGAGATAAAGTCCATTTTCTTAATCATCAGTTTGTAAAGAGAGATAAATGAAGTTAAAACATTTATTCTAATGAAATAACCATATGAGAATAAGTTTCATTACTTTATTTTTATTTTTATCATAATATATCACCATTGGACACTAAGTCATAAATAACCCTGATAAACCATGAGACTATAACGTGAAACCCTCACCACATAGGAATGTTTTGAAACATAAACCCTATTAAAAAATAAAATAAAATTAAATATTAATTATTATGATAACAAATAAATTAATGATATAACTTGTCAAATTGGATGTGTATACACCTCAAAAAATAAGACTGCTGCCTAGGATATCTTTTGTCCCAAAGAAGACATTTTGTGGTAAAAATCTATTTCCTTAAGTCTCGCCTTATTTTGTAAACATTGGACAAAAAAATATAATAAATATATAATTATTATAAATATATTATAGATTCATATTAATATTTTTCATACCATATATGATTTAATTATGAACAATTATAACCATTTTATTGAAAATTCCTTATTAAAATCATGTTTCATGTGATAACTGTTTTGTTTTTCTTGTTTATTTTGGTTTGGTATCATCGATACTAAAATTTTTCTCTAGGATAAATCATATTAAAAATGTTAAACATGATTTAAATATAATATATATTAATTATAAAAGTATTTATAATAATCCATTAATGCCATAGATATAATATGAATTACACTATTCATAGATATGGTTGGTCATACATACGCATGTTGTGTATTTCCATTTTTTCAATGAATGAAATAAAATAAAGGTAAAAAACATAGTACCATTAAAAAATAGTTTTTATATCATATATATATATATATATCAAATATATATCAGAAATTTGACTTTATTAACATCCATGAAAATCATTTGTTAAAAAAACACATCATTTTTTGTAGTAGTAGTCCACTATACACTTGAATGATGTTATCGTATATCCCATGGAATAGAATGTAAGAAGGTATATTCCACACCCTAACATTTTATTTAATTCTATTTTGTTATATTATTTGGATTTATATATTTTTCATGGTTTGGGACTATTCTCGAGTGGAATTTTGCTTCTTTTTCTGATAAAAGAATCTTTTTTGCTATACAGCATATGGCACATGGGTAGAGAATAGTCAAGGGCCTGTGGCTTTACCCAGGTCACAATGCGGCCGGCCCGGTGTTTAAAAAAATTAATAAGATGAATAATAAATTTGAAACAAAATAAAATAAAAAATTTAAAATGAATTTATAATTGTTTTAATAATAATTATAAGGATAATATTAATTTGGATGATTATTTTTATTTTTATTATTATAATTATTTATTAAATTATTTATTATAATACTTAATTATTATAATAATTATTATTATTGTTTTCGTTATTTTTAATAATATAATTTAAAATATTTTGATGATGATGATTAGTATTAATAATAATATGGTTTTTGTTATAAAATTTTTATTATCATTATTGTTATTATTATCACTAATTATTATTATTATTATTATCACTAATTATTATTATTATTGTTGTTGTTGTGGTTGTTGTTGTTGTATTTTGTGGATTTAGGTTTTTTTATTTCTTTTTTTTCATTCTTCTATTCTTTTCGTTGTTTTTATCTTTTTTTCTTCCATCTTCCTCTAATTCCTCTCTCATCATTCCTCTCATTCCCACCTACGTAAACCCTACCCTGCATCACGTTGTTCCCCCTTGGTCGATCGCTCTCATCACCTAGTGTTGGCACAAATCTCATCGGTCAACCCCGCACAAGCACCCTACTCTCCCTCCAAAGAACATATGCCACCCTATGCCCATCACCCCATATCCTTATTGGAACCCTCTGGTGACCCCCTTCATATGCGGCCAGCCTCTTAGACCCCTCATTTCTCCAACTCTCCCTCCGCTGTAGGTGCATTCCACCTAGGGTAATTTTTCCCTCTCTCCTCAGGGTTTAGTGTTATCCATGGACATGGTTCCATTTTATTTAGGGATTAATGGTATGTTTTTGGGTGAGTTATCTTATTTTAGGTCTTGATTTTGTTTCATTGTGGTGAGAATAAGTCATGGAAGTAGTTTAACACCATTTTTCAGAACATCACCCAACCAAGTTAGGTGATTCTATGCATATGCATTTTTTGATGAATTTATTAGGATTTCATGTCTGTTTTAGTGTGCTGTATGGATTATTTTAATGGTGTGAAAGTGGTTTTCAAAATTTTTGGTTGGGTATTTTCCTTAAAATTGGGATTTTCATGTGAAATAGGGTGTATTATTGGTGAAAACCCCCATTATGCATAATAAATGTGTGTTTTTTTAAATAGGGTAATGGATTTATTAAATTTGTTATGCAGTATGGATCATATTTTCGAAATGTGTTGGAGTGTGTATAATTTTTGAAATATAATTTGGGTGTTTAATGGGTTAATTGGTCATGTGTACCATTTGGTTTGGGTTTCTCATGTCAATGTCGCATACTATAACCGGAAACATGCTTATGAACTAAGGTAAAGATGGGTAACTTGGAGGGAGGACTAGGACTAATGTGATAGTGATACGGAAGTCACTCCATCGTAGTTTCACTTATAAATACTGATGATGAAAACACTAACTAAATTTTGAGGATGATAATAGAGCTATAAAATATTGGATGCTTCTCCTATCTAGTGGATCCTAGACAGGAACTTAGATGGTTGTGGTTCATATAACACTTTTCTCTAAGACACGAGTTTATAGGGTCCCATAACTGGCTAGTACCTATTGGGAATCTCCCTTTTTTAGTGATAGTTAATGAAATTCTCTCATCATCGACATACGGTGTGGATCTTGGGTACCTCAAAATAAAAGTTGTTTTTATTTAATGTTACATTCTTTTAAAAGATATTTTCGCTAAAATTGTTTTCTTTTAGATTGTTCCAGAATCTCCATTAAATTTTAAATATAAATGTTTATTTTCCAATTTATGTTCATTGCATTGAATAATTAATTTGTTGGAATCCTACAGGGTGTTATCTCCCACCATACTAATACTTTTAGGTGTTAGTAGATTTGGAAATGTTTGATACATGTCAGGGTAAAGATTATTAAAATAGTATGTAGGTTGTTAGTAATATTTCAAGGGTAGTGTTATAGAGATGGATTAAGGGTGGGGTCCACTTTCCACGTGGTAGTTTTTGTGCTGGTTTTTGGTCACCTTACTTTGTGGTAGTTTTTGGGATTTTGTAGAAACATAGTGACTAGATTCTGAATTTTTTTAAGGACTGTTTATTTTGAATTTTTCTGACATTGTAATTATTTTGTATTAGATGTTTTATTTTTGAATATTTGTTTCATTCATTCCCACTTAAATTTCATGATACCCAAGAACTTTTTCATGCCTGAGTTGATTGGGAACTCCCTTCAGGACCTTCCAAGGAATGGGATTGGGACTGATTTAGAAGATGACCAGACTTGGTTAATAACAATATGGTATCATAGGTTGGTGGAGTCTATAGTCTGATCTACTCAGGCTCTTGGACAGGGAGCGACTCCTACTCATGATCCTAACATAGAAAGAGAATATTGATATGGTCCTAAAAGGGAAAAATCCAATAAGTTTCTTAAGGACAACCACCCTTTATTTTAAAATACCATAGAGCCTCTGGATGCAGAGGAGTGTCTTGAGATGATCGAGTGAATATTTGATTTCTATGATACACCAGAAGAATTATGAGTAATATTCTCCTTGTTTCTGTTAGAGTGTCCCAGTCAAAGGTGGAATGACTCAGTGATTCAATTTGGGAAGTATGAGAAGATGAGTTGGAAGGACTTCAAGGTGGTATTTAATGACCAATACTACCATGATGTCTTGGATTATGATAGATCCTAATAGTTTATGGATATTATTTAGGGTACTAGTCAGTGAGTGAGTATGACAACCTACTTGTTGAAATAGTCATATATGCACTTAAAATAGTCTCTAATAAGCAGATTAATTCTCAATGGTTTGAGAAGGTATTTTTGGAAGAGATCAATTCTTAGGTGTTCTTGTTCATGATGAAGACTTACACTAGAGTGGTTGACTAAGCTTGTATGGTGAATATTTTCCACAAGGTTATGTCAAGTGGCTATGAGGCCATATTAGTTGTGGTAAAAATAATTTCATCAGAAACAAGATGAATCCTAATGAGAATGGGATGTAAGGTGGTGGTGGTTTAGGCCACCGTTCCTGGAAGACTTCAGTTATGGATTCTGGTGCATGGCCAATTATGTACCATTCGTGTGGGAGGGTAGGTAACGTTCAACCTACAAGTACATTTTCTCTGAAACCTTGTCATCAATTTGGAGTTATGTGGAACTTGAATCAATTTTTTAGGGCCACAAAACCATAAAATAGAGGGGAAGGATATGTGACTTCTATGGGAGTGTTAGTTCAGCCAAAGCCATCCAAAATGGTAGGATATCAGTTTGGTCATCATGGTGAAAAAACCAAATCATATTTTGGGTAGATCCAGATTAGGGAAAATCCATAGTAGATTGGTTTCTCTCAAGCAGGGACTAGACATCTTCATGTCATGGATCAGGAACCCGATGGATCATATGTAGGACCTTCGACAGTTCGAGGTATTATCCTGATTTCATCAACTATAGAAGTTGTTTTATTTGATACTGGTGAATTTATTTATTTTATCTCTACTTGTTTTTTGAATCCTCTAAACATACCAACTGTGAAGATGTCTTTTGTAATGGATTTGATAACACTTTTTGGTAAGAAGAAGGAGAATTTTCTTTGGTACCTATATAGTGCGTTCTCTATGTCAGGGGTTGAGATGGAGCGGGACTTTCTATTCATGGATATGGAAATTTTCAATGTAAGTCTCATGGAGGATTGTCTTGTGTGCTTTCAATTTCATATCAATTAATATAGGTGATAGGTGTGTTTCATGGAACCAGATTGGAGTCCTAAGGTATTTCTTAGGGAATGGGTTCCCCAGTAAGGTTGTGTGGGATATCCACTCCTAGAGTTGGAAAATATCTCTTTTTAATTATCTTCGATCATGCTAGAGGACAATGGTGGTACTCCAATGGTTTGATTTCCTACTGAAGTGGGAGAGTTCTTATATGTATATCCCGATGATTTTTTTCAGCTTACCCGTAGAGCGAGACGTAGAGTTCTTGATTGAATTAGCAGTATGAACACAACCAATATCTCTATCCTCATATCATATTCCCCCACTAAATTTATGGAATTAATGATATAACTGGGATATTTGGAATCCAAAGTGTTCATTGGCTGAGAGACACTCCTTGAGCTACTCCCCCTATTTTTGAGAATAATGATGACTGATCCTTCATGTTTTTCATCGATTACCAGAAGCTGAATAATGTAACCATTAATAATAAATATCTTTTTCACTGGGTTGACGATTTTATCAAGAAAATGAAGGGGGAAAATTTGTTCTAAAAAATTGACATATGTTTGGGTTACCACCAAGAAAGGGTGAGAGAGGAAGATATCAAAAAAAAAATGGATTTTTAAGAACGTATAGATACTTTGAGAATTTTTTCATGCCATTAGGATTGAAAAATGGACAAATAGTTTTTTTTTGAACTCATGAATAAAGGGTTCCACCAGTATCTCAACTCCTTTGTTATGGTATTCATCGATGAAGTCCTAGTTTAATATGGATTTAAGGAAGATCATGAGAATCATTTGTGGATCTTGTTGGGAACTTTTATAGGATCTTCACATTTATGTGAGATTTTAAAAGTTCACCTTCTGAATTCGAGAAGTGATGTTTCTGGGCTACATGATTTCAGAGCAAGGGGTTTTAGGGGATCCCGATTAGATTAGTGTAGTTAATGTTGGAATCAAGGTCTTATTTCCATGAATTGGAGTATGGTTTGTGTTTGTTTTCAATCATCAGAGGAAATTCATATTGTGTGCCATAAAGTGCTCATATAGGTCAAGAATATTACAATATTGATGGTGGCACCATTATCCCATGTTTTCCAAATTTTTGGGCCTGAAAATTGATAAATAGAGAAAACTGTTTTTTGAAAAGAGACTTCTGTGTCATGTACTTGAAGGAGAGTAAACATGCGCACCATATGTTTTTCAAGATCAGAACATGGAAAAATGGAAAAGGGATAAGGGATGCACATGTTTTGGGCTGGTCGCGCATGTGACTTGCATGCCGAGAAATGACCTGTGCGGTGATTCCTAGGAGGTTGGAAAGTTGTGCACCTATTATAATTTGAGATCAGAGCATCAAAATATGGCAAAGGAAAGGGATTCATGCATATTGGTGTGGTCGTGCAAGTGAGTAGCGCGACAGAGGCTAGGGCGGTTGGAGCTGTGCACCGGGACTTGCGCGTCGTGAGGACACTTGCACGCCACCGCGCCTGGGGTCCAGTTTTCCTATAAATAGAGGACCACCCCTCTTCATTTGTAATGAAGTTCAGGACATATATATTTTTCAAGCTCTCGTCGCGCAAGTGGTTGAGTCGTGCAGGTGGTTGTTGGGCCGTGCAGGTAGAGTCTATGCGAAGGTTGTTGGATACGCATCCAAAGTGGTTTGGGAGTTAATGGTACTGAGTCGCGCACGTTTGGAGTTGAAGGAGGTAGTGTCGTGTAAGTGGGTGGGTGTCACTTGCGTACCGAATTTGTACCACACAAGTGACTTGTGCACTGATCATAAAACTTGTGCGCCAATCTTGGAGAAGCGCGCCAGGTAAGGTTGAATTATGCCCATCAATTTTGGAGCTACATGAAAGCCGAAATATTGCATGATACATTCGGTGCAAAGTGAGATTAGTCTACAAGTGAAAGCCGAACTTCAACAGAGCATCTACATACAACAGAGGATGCATTCTTTGGAAATTATGAAGAGACCTTCACTTCTATAAACTGAGTGTGACTACTCCAAGGGAAGTGAGCAATGGGAGTCAACGAGAGTGACTCGACGGACGCTGTGAGCTATCCCTGAACATTTTCTAAAGGTAGTGAACCTGGGACAGAGTGACTGTACCCGAACCTTTTTAATCCATAGCTAGGGAAGTTTAGTGGAATTTGGTACGACAAACAACTTTTCTGCATATGCTCCTTGGATGTAGCCCTTAGTGGTGAAACAAGTAAAAAGTGTTGTGTCATCCCTCAACATGTGAATGTTTACTTTCTGTTCATATCCATCATACAAGTTTAACAAGTTCCTAGAAACGTGGGAACAAGATCTATCACTTTAAAAGAAAACGTTGACACCCTGATTCACCCCACCCCTCTCAGGGTGTCCCGTGGTCCAACAAGTGGTATCAGAGGGTAAAGGTCGCTGGTGTTGAATATGTCCTTTGTCGTCATGGAGAATGCAATCAATGTTAGGGGAGTCCCTCTCTTCGATGGAAGTAATTTCCAGATCTGGAATAATAGAATGAGATCTCATCTAAGATCCCTTGGAATAAATGTTCTGTTTTGTAAAAACTTGAGATTTTATGAGAATTATTATTTTTTAATTTCATTGATGTCTTGTGTTGTACGCTACACCAAAATTAGCTTGTGCTATACACAACACCATATTAGCTTGCAGTATACGCAACACTATTCTGGGCTCGTGTTACACATAATTTCAAGTTCATTTTGTGAAATTATTCTACGCAACGATAAGTATAGATTTTTTTCAATGTATAAATGAAATATGTTTTGATTATGTTATATGAAACACCAAACAGAGCTTTCACTACACGCATCCTTTACTTGGCTTGCGTTACACGCAATCAAGCCCTTCCACGATAGCGTGTGTAGTACGCAATACCGAGTTTCACTAAAAGAGATATTATTATAATATTATTATGAATTAGCCGTTATGATTAGTAGTACCCACTTTTTGTAATTTTATAAATTTTATCTTTTCAAATGGACATCATTTTTGGATTCCGAATATCGAAATTATCCTAGGTTGAATTTTTGGTATTTTTCTGAAAACTTTCAATTTTTGATGAATAGTGATAACATTGGGTTACTATTTAAAAACTGACTTTTTATTTAAATAAATATCTATTTTTTTTAAATTTATTTTGGGAAAAAATTGATACATAAAACCGATATTAGTTCAATTTAATTCATTTTAGTCATTTTATAATAATTTTATATATATACAAATTTTATTGAACATTTCACCGTCTTTTACCCACCTCCTAGGATAATTTGAAAATTTACATAAAACATAATTTTCCCACTTCTTTGAGTGGTATTTCGAAAATCTGAGAGACATGGTTAATTTCAAGGAGTAAAATGTGGTTCAATAAGATAAACATAATTTTTGGTGAATAGAAACTTTTTACTTTTATTTACCGTGGTTAAAATTAAATAGGGTAATTAAGGGTAAAAATGATATTATTATTACCCAAAAAAATTTCCAAATTCCATTGGATAAGAATAATTCGAACTAAAAGAACCTTAGGAATAAAATATGACCATTTCGGTCCACTCGGATTATATTAGGACATTTATTATTAATTTATTTAAAGAATAGTAAAAATAGGTAAAATCAATGTTTAATAACTACAATATTTTTAATATAGGTTTATACATAAGATAAATTAGACTATAAATATTAATTATAAATCTAAAAATATTTCCTAAATAATGTTATTTTATTTATAATATTTATACATTAAATAATTTAATTTATTGATGACATAGTGGTGATACAGTAATTACCTAAATAATGAAATATTAAAATAATTGATATTATAAATACCCAAATAAATGTAATTTGAGACTTTTTATGAATTAAACAAATTTTATATGTTAATATGACATGTCATTATTGTTTTAATTAATGTTTTTTGAACTAATCATGCAGTTATGATTTTCACAAAAATCAATTACCAAATAGTGTCAAAATTGACATAAAAACGTTTTTAAAACAAATATTTTATTATTAATTGTTATTTTATTCCTAAAAATCTAAGGATATTCCAAATGACTTATATAAGGTTATATATATTAATAATTAACAACTTGGGATTTTTTTGGCTTGTTATAGTATGTTTATTAACCATATAGTGTAAGCAAACAAGAAGACACGGTAAAAGTAAAATTATTTGACTTAGAGTTAAATACAAATGATAAGGTTAAAATAGTAACCTAAACATGTCTAAAATCTATTGGTTGAGATAATTTCTATCCATACTCACCTTATATTCTAAATAAAACAATTTGGAGCTATTATAAACCGAATATGACTTTCTTATAAAATGACATTTTATTTTTTTCCAAAGGTGCCCCTCCCTTCCCTTATAAAAAGGGCACCCCTTCCCTCTTCTCTTAACACCCTTATGAGCCTTGAAGCTCGGCCAACCCGTACCCATTTCCCTTCTCATATTCCCTAGAAACATTATAGAGGTTCTGTTCTCCTCAAAAGACCTACCCTAGTTCCTTAAGAAGAGGTTAAGAAGTGGCGCGTCAAAGAAGAGGTAATATCCTTTACTGATTCTTTCCAATTTATTTCTTCTTCTACTTCTTATTCTCTATTTTTTTCATCATAAATTAACAAAATCAGTATCAATAATATAATGATATGTTATTTTAAATATGAAACAATATAATTTCATCTTCTGTCCATCCTACGGAAAATGAAATCAACGCGCGTGCGTACGTACGGAATACCGTCTCCACATCGTGGTGTAATCTGTTTTCCACCACCACCTTACTTGGATGGGTATAATGGTGTAAATAAATAACTATATATTATTAATGTAAATTGATATTGATTCTGAAATATTATACATACACTTAAATAAAATTCCACGATCATGGGAATGATACCATCGCTCGTGCGTATGTACGGACTACCGTCTCCACAAATATGATGGGATTCATTTTCCATGATTAACAATTCAGATATGATTATAAAGTATATATAATAAATAATCATGAAATATATTAAATGATAATGACACTGGATTTATGTACTTATATATTTCATTTACTTAATTCCATTTAATTCAATAAGGAAACGAAAAGAGCATTCATCTGTACGCACGACCTACCATCTCCATGAACGGTGTATTTCAATTATCGATCCATAATATATATTTATATACTGAATATATAATAAATACAAATAATTTTCTACATTTTTTAATTATGTAAATCAGGATATAAGAAATAATATCAAGAACAACATGTTGAAACATGTACGATAAATGAAAAGATTTTACTCAAAACGCTGCTTTAACATGGAATTTACAAAAGAACGGGTAATATAAAGCCATAAGTGAACCATATATGATATTATGACAATGAATATGATTCTGTAATAATTCAATGACATTATTTAATCATTATACATGGGGTTCGGATACGTACAAAGCATATCAGACCTAAGGTAAGGGATAATTTTGCAATCTTATTTTTATCCAAGATTGCTTATACGTAAGTATTTACTGGGGTATATTTTTCATCCATGACCATAAAATGTTTTCATAAAGTGTTTAATATTTTTCCATGTATTTTTAAATTCACGTTTATCCCTCTTTGAATTTTACGTTGTGTTATGGAAGGAATCATTCTTTTGTTTACCATAGGAGGAACTTTTTGACTTTTCCGACAAAAGTACGAGGAGAATGTTTTTTTAACTTATACAGCATGAACGGATTTTTACGATTTCATAAAACCTTATTTTCATGAATATTACTCTACAATATTTCATTAATATTTTCAACAAAATCATCTTCTTTTAAAATTTCATGTAATTTTGTGAAAAGAAAAAGATTTTGAAAAAGAAAGAATATTTTCCTCAAGAATTCATTTCAAGTGATTTATCAAAACCATTTTCCATCTAAGATGAAATTATTTCATATGTGTATGTTTCAAGTATAATGTCTGTATAGTTTACATGGTTTCACTTTTCTTATGATGAAATGATATACATTCGTTTTATATGGATTATTCTTTGACGGGATGATGTTTATAAAACCCATTTTATTCTTTGGGTTATGATGAATGATTTATGTTTACGTTGTGGAACACGTAATAATGATTTAAATATGAGATGGGTGGGACCTATATCTCCCCCCAATTCATTGGGTAATGATTTATATCTCATGAGATAGACATGGTAGGAATGGTAAGTTAATCCGGTTCAGTGATACAAGGCTGAAACGAGGAGTTAACTCGATTCAAAAAGGTACTTTGTCTACTAAGATGGTCTTGGCCGCAATGCCTTGGCTACTATGGAAATAATATCATGTGCTTGACGGTTTTCCACAATTACATGTTTTATCTACATGGTATTTTATCATGATTGATGTTTTTTTGTGATATATTCCTTATGTACTTCCAAGATGTATGTCTTTGCTCAAGATTTTGATGTTTAGATTTTATGTTCATGTTTTTTCATTCAAATGATTATGGATTGTTTTATGTTCTCTGTGATTACCCATACTAAGCATTTGATCTCACCCTTTTAATGATTTCATTTCCCCAGGATATAAAGAGTGGTTTTAGGTAAGAAAACAAAAGGGCATGATCTTTATGGGAGATGTTAAAGATCTTTCATCCTGATTAGAAGATTATTTTTCCGAGTTTGCAAAGACACTAAACTATTATGGTCCTTGTGTGTCAATTTTTGTTATTTATTAATTATTCTGCAAAATTAATGTAATTTCCATGTAAATCAAGCTTTGGGTCTTTATATTTGGTATCAGAGGAAAGGTTTAGTCAACCTTTGGAAACTAGGATGCGAGAACATTAGTGAGATCCCTAGATATATTTATAAGTTATTTCTAGGGATGTCTTTAAGGTTAAGTATACATATAGGTTAGAGTCCTAAAATTATGTTGAAAATAATGAATAACCCAGGGTGAACAAAAGGTGTCATGGATTAAAGAATTTTTGATAATTTAGACATCCCATAATTGACTTTTTATAATTATGTGGTTCCACGTTATTTTAACTGTTTCTTACACTATGGTTTATGGTCTTTGTCAATGGAGGGAACAAGAAGGATTTCAGTTATCATTGATTCCAATGGACAAATTGGTGACTATGATCAATGAAATTATGTAACACCTGGAGAGAAAGATATTGTGATTATGCAAAATTAGTCATCTCAATATATGATTAACAAGGTGAACTTTCGTTGTATTCTTAAGTCATAAAATTAGAGTAAGATGGAATTTTATGCATGTTCGCATGGTGAGGAGCATAGAGAGTGGATGATTGAGATTTCTAAATAAGGGAAGAAGAACATTGAGGAATTACTCAAATGGAGGAGGAGATGTTATCTATGTGGAGAAAAAGGGTCATAGAGTGAGAGACGGTTATGGAGTCCAATGTATTATCTAAAGAGAACATGGGCATTACCCAACTCAATGCCTTGACCTATGAAGTTACTTCTAAATCGAGGAAGGACCTATTCCATGCTAATAATTGAATAGGAAGGATTTAAGGTCTTATGTATTGGAATTCAATAATATTGTTGTTGAGGTACTTTTATAGTATATTGAAATATCTGTGTATTGGTCCATTGTTGTTTTCTATAAGAATATGTTACCAGTAACCATGAAAGGTTATTCAAATATTTTGATAAGCAGATGACATGCGCATAATGAAGGGATAAGGGGAAAATTAAATGTTTTATATTCTTCCTGAGCTCATGACTAATATAAGGAAAATGTTATATCATGGTTTGAGTATATATAATTTTTGGATTTTTCTATGTAGAAATTGTTAACTTTTGACAGCATTCATTTTTTCACTAAGGTTCAATGAGTATTCATATTTCAAAAGAATACATGATTATGGTATTCACATGTTTGGAATGTGACCAACAAAATATATCTTATGATATATGGGGGATAAATGATGGTATTCATGTGCCTCTAATGTGACCTTTCAAGTAATCGTTTTCTTTATACTATGAGATTGGACAAATGTATTTTTGATAATCCTAAAGATTGGAATGGATTATGATGGACATTAGATAGTGTTGTTTAAGGCTAGAAATTTTTGTTATAACAGTATTGTTTTATAAAAAGGACAACACGTAGGACGGGAGACAACCCATCACATCTAACAAGGTTGCGGGAATTGAACCCACAACCAAAGTGCGACAGGCCTTTATTTCCTACCACTGGCCTACATGAAGTCCCTGGTTAGTAGAAAATAGTTTTATTTTATTAAGTGGTATGATAAATGAAGTATAAGTCCATTTTTGGAATCATATACGATTAACCTCACCATAGATGGACTTATGTATATTTATTATCTTTTGATAAACTTTTGTTTGAAACAGATGGAATGACCTATCATTCTATCGCATGATCCGCTAACACTTCACAGAAGAAAAATTGAACTTTATTTCTTTAAGATATGAAGTGGAAATTGTTCAAGGCACGAAAAATAGTGAGATTGTACCAAAATCAAGTAAGAATTTCTTTTAAATAAACAATTCGTCAACATTAGAGAAATGATCTTGAAAACCAAAAATGTTTTCCAAGTGCTCTTATTTCTGATGAATCAGATGGTACCTTAGATCATCACAAATTTATGGCATTGTGATTGTTGTATTTTTCAAAGCCATGTTCTCTACCACTCTCTATCATAACATGATGGTCAGAATTCTCTTCCATATCCAAATTATCACCTATGTTCTTTTATGTGGAAACCCAGTGATGAGTTAATTTGGGTAACCTATATGTTCCACACTTCACTTTTTAAAATTAAGTTTTAGTGTTTCATTTTATGATGTGGGGTTCTATGAATGAAACTTTCAATTAGTAAACCATTTATAACTCCGACGAATTTCGAGGGAGAAATTCATTTTAAGGGGGTAGATTATAACAACCCAAGATTTTATGAGAATTATTCTTTTTAATTTCATTGATATCTTCTGTTGTACACTACACAAAAATTATCTTGTGCTATACGCAACATCATATTATCTTGCAGTATATGGAACACTATTCTTGGCTCGTGTTACAGACAATTTCATGTTCATTTTGTGAAATTATTCTACGCAACATTAAGTATAGATTTTGTTTAATGTATAAATGAAATATGTTTTGATTATGTTATACGCAACACCAAAAAGAGCTTTCACTAAACGCATCCAGGACTTGTCTTGCCTTACATGCAATCAAGCCCTTCCTCAATAGCTTGTGTAGTACGCAATATCGAGTTTCACAAAATGAGATATTATTATAATATTATTATGAACTAGCTGTTATGAATAGTAATACCCACTTTTTGAAATTTTAAAAATTTTGCCTTTTAAAATGGACTTCATTTTTGTATTCGGAATATCAAAATTATCCTAGGGTGAATTTTTGGTATTTTTCTGAAAACTTTCAATTTTTGATAAATAGTGATAACACTAGGTTACTGTTTAAAAATAGAATTTTTATTTAAATTATTATTTATATTATTTGCATTTATTTTAGGTCAAAATTGATACATAATACCTATATAAGTTCAATGTAATTCATTTTAGTCATTTTATAATAATTTTAGATATATAAAAATTTTATTGAACTTTTCACCGTTTTTTACCCTACTTTTAGGATAATTTGAAAATTCACATAAAACATATTTTTACCACTTATGTGAGTGGAATTCCAAAAATCCGATAGACATGGTTAATATAAAGGAGTTAAATGTGGTTTAATAAGATAAAAATAATTTTTGGTGAATAGTAACTTTTTACTTTTATTTACCACGGTTAAAAGTAAATAGGGTAATTATGTGTAAAAATGATATTAAAATTACAGTAACAGATGTCAAATTTCTATTGGATAAGTGTAATTCGACCAAAATGAACCTTAGGAATGAAATATGACCATTTAGATCCACTTTGAATAGACTAGGACATTTATTATTAATTTATTTAAATAAGGGTTAAAATAGTTAAAATCAAATTTTAATAACAAAATTATTTTTAATATGGGGTTATACATAAAATAAATTTGACTATAAATATTAATTAGAAATATAAAAATATTTACTACATAATGGTATTTTATTTATAATTTTTATACTTTATATAATTTAATTTATTTATGACACAATGGTGATGTAGTAATTACCTAAATAATGAAATATTAAAATAATTGATATTATAAATATTGAAATAAATGTAATTTGAGACTTTTTATGAATTAAACAGATTTTATAGGTTACTATGACATTTTATTATTTATTTAATTGACATTGTTAGAACTAATCATGTTGTTATAATTTTAACAAAAATTAATTACCGAATAGTGTCAAAATTTACATAAAATAGTTTTTAAAAACAATATTATATTATTAATTGTTATTTTATTCCTAAAAATATAAGGTGCAGACAAATGACTTAGATAATGTTATATATATTAATAATTAAGAACTTGGGATTCGTTTGGCTTATTATAGTAATTTTATTAACCATATAGTGTATGAAAATAAGAAGACAGGGTAAAAGTAAAATTATTTAACTTAGAGTTAAATATAAATGATAAGGATATAATAGTAACCTATACTTTTTTAAAATCTAAGGATTGAGATTATTCCGTTCCATCCCCTCCTTAGCTTCGAAATAAATCAATTTGGAGCTATTATAAACTGAATATGTCTTTATTATAAAATAATATTTTAAGTTTTTCCAAAGGTGCCCCTCTCCTCCCTTATAAAATGGGCACCCCTTCCCTCTTCTATTCACAGCCTTTTGAGCCATGAATCTTGGACAAACCCTATCCACTTACCTTATCATATTCCATAGAAACATTATAGAGGTTGTGGTCTCCTCAAAAGACTAACCCTAGTGACTTAAGAAGAGGTTAAGAAGAGGCGCGTCAAAGATGAGGTAATATCCTTTACCGATTATTTCCAATTTATTTCTTCTTCTACTTCTTATTATCTATTTGTATCATCATAAATTAATTACACTAGTATAAAAAATATAATTATATTCTATTATAAATATAAAACAAACCAATTTAATCTTCTATCCATCCTACAGAAAACGAACTCACCGCCCGTATGTACGTACGGAATACCGTCTCCACACCGTGGTGTAATCTGTTTTCCACCACCACCTTACTTGGATGGATATAATGGTGTAAATAAATAAAAATATATGATTATTGTAAATTGATATTGATTATGAAATATTATACATACACTTCAATACAATTCCACGATCATGGGAATGATATCATCGCTCGTGCGTACGTACGGACTACCATCTCCACGATGTCGATGAGATTCATTTTCCATGATTAACCATCATAGTATGATTATAAAATATATATAATAAATAATCATGAAAGATATTATAAAATAATGATAGTGGATTTATGTACATATATGTTTCATTTACTTAATTCCATTTAATTCAATAAGGATATGAAAATAGCGTTCGTGCGTACGCACGGCCTACAGTCTCCATGAACGGTCTATTTCATTTATCAATCTATCATATATATTTATATAATGAATATATATTATATATAAATCATTTTTTAAATTCTAGAATTCATTAAATCTGGATATAAGTAATAATTTCAAGAAAAATATGTCGAAACACGTACGATGAATGAAACGATTTTACTCAAAAGGTTTCTTTAACATTGAATTTACAAAAGAACGGGTAATATAAAGTCATAACTGAACCATATATGATATCATAATAATGAATATGATTCTGTAATAAGTCAATGACGTTATTTAAATCATTATACAGGTGTTTTGGATACGTACGTAGCATATCGGACCTAAGGTAAGGTGTAATTTTGAAATCTAATTTTTATCCAAGATTGCTTATATGTATGTATTTATTTGGGTATATTTTTCATACATGTCCTTAAAATGTTTTTCATAAAGTGTTTAATATTCTTCCATGTATTTTTAAATTCATGTTTACCCCCATTGAATTTTACATTATGTTTTGGATGGAATCTTTCTTTTGTTTACCATATGAGAAACTTTTTGAATTTTCTGACAAAAGTACAAGGAGAATGTTTTTTTTAACTTATATGGAATGAACGGATTTTTACAGTTTCATAACACCTTATTTTCATGAATATTACTCTACAATATTTTATGACTATTTTCAACAAAATCCTCTTATTTTAAAATTTCATGGCATTTTGTGAAAAGAAAACGATTTTGAAAAAGAAAGGATATTTTCCTCAAGAATTCATTTCAAGTGTTTTATGAAAACCATTTTCCATATAAGACGACATTATTTCATATGTGTATGTTTCAAGTATAATGTCTCTATGATTTAAATGGTTTCACTTTTCTTATGTTGAAATGATATCCATTTGCTTTATACAGATTATGCTTTGATGGGATGGTGTTTATAAAACCCATTTTATTATTTGGGTTATGATGAATGATTTATGTTTATGTTGTGGCACACGTAAGAATGATTTCAATATGAGATGGGTGAGACCTATATCTCCCTCGAATGCATTGGGTAACGATTTATATCTCATGAGATAGACATGGTCGGAATGGTAAGTTAATCTGGTTCAGTGATACATGACTGAAACGAGGAGTGAACTCGATTCAGAAACGGACTTTGTCCACTAAGATGGTCTCGGCGGCAATGCCATAGCTACTATAGAAATCATATCATGTACATAATGGATTTCCACAATTACATGTTTTATCTCCATTCTATTTTATCACGATTGATGTTCCTTTATGATATATGCCTTACGTACTTCAATGATTTTTGACTTTGCTCAGGATTTTGATGTTTAGATTTTATCTTCATGTTTTTGCATTCAAATGATTATGGATTGTTTCATGTTCTCTATGTTTACCATTACTAAGCATTTGAGCTCACCCTTTTAGTCATTTCTTTTCCCCAGGATAAAAAGAACGTTTTTAGGAAAGACAACAAAAGGGGACGATCTTTATGAGAGATGTTGAAGATCATTCATCATTATTAGAAGATTATATTTCCGAGTTTTCAAAGACACTAAACTATTACGGTCCTTGTGTGTTTTTTTTAGTTATGTATTAAGTATTCCGTAGAAAAAAATGTAATGTCCTTGTACGTCAAGATTTGGGTCTCTAGATGTTTTCCACTATGAAAGATTTTAATGTTTCTGATCCAACAAGGCTAGCTATGACTGATACAGATAGAAAAATTCTTGATGCAGATGCTAAAGCACAAAATACTCTCACCGCAGCACTTTCTGACCATATTTATCTAAAATTGAAGAATTTCACCTCAGTAAATTCTATTTGGGATAATCATGAAAATATTTATGAAGGTGATAGAAAAGTGAAGGAGGCGAAAATAAAAGTGCTACACAATAGGTTCGATGATCTGAAGATGCATCTTGATGAGAATGCAGACTCCTTCTTCAATCGAATTACAAAAGTGGTTGGAACAATTTAGGGCCTAAGAGAAGAAATCAGAGACATTGATACTGTGAATAAAATACTGAGAAGGATTCCACCCCTGTACAATGCAATGGTGTTAGCCCTTGAAGAAAGTGATCTTTCCAAACTTTATTTGGATGATATATTGATCAGATTAATGGGATATGAAATGAGCGTCAAACCAGAATATGCTACTATAAGAGTAAGAAAGGAAATGGTATTCAAATCCACAGAGAAACTGAAAATCTAAAAAGATAGAAGCTATGAAGATGATGAGGATAAATAAATTCTCTCTCTCATTGCAATGAAGTTCTAGAAGGGAGAAGGGAAATTGAAAGGGATGTTACAGCTTTATTGCTTTCGTTGTGGAAATGTCGGACACATTGCTTCTCAGTGCTTAAGAAAGATCGATGATGATGATAGTGATGATGAAAACATTGAAAATCATCAAAAATATTTTTTCAAGAAAGGAGACATCAAATCTAGAAAGAATGTTCTGAAGAAGAGTTTTGTCTGTGAAGTGGAAGAAGATGACAATAAATTCTGTGATGAAGAAGAACCAGAATTTAAAACTGGGAAACATGCTTCCATGATGGCCACTAATGAAACATTAGAAGACACTAGTGTCACGACCCGTCCTCGGGGCCCATGCCGTGACTACCCCAAGCCTGCCTTCCATAGGCCAGGGGCTAGCGACTGGCACCAAAGGCGTAAATCCCGATAAAAAGGAGAAGGCATTGCATTTTATAAAGTAAACAAAAGCACAACAGAGTACGCATGTGAAGTAAGCACTAAGTAAAACTGGGTACAAGGTAAGTGCTGAAAAAGTAAATGGGATGATAAACAAACCCAACTGAAAGTACATTATAACTAAAAGGAAAGTACAACAGTAGTAAGTAAAACAACAACACTGAGTCGTCCTCCGGGAATCCCACCTGAAGGGTGGGTACAGATAGTCTCCTCGGCTCCTCAGGTCCGGCTGTTAGCACCGTGTACGCCCCGCCAAGTGGCCCACCTCCAGGTAACGTCCAGCTCCAAAATCCTCCACCTCGATCAGTTCTGTCTGTCTTCTGCATCCAACACAATGTATTGCGGGCATAGCCCGTGCAGGGGTGAGTATATGATACTTAGTAGGGACCCCGAGACCCCCGACTGTCTCTCAGAATCCAAGAAGGATAAACCACAAAGGAAAGATACAATCACCAAATATCAACAACACTACATAGGTATATACCCATACATATACCAAAGACATCAGTTAAAGTTCGGCTCTAGCTCATGAGGCCAAGCACAACCCAGTCCACAAAGGAAAGCACAACCCAGTCCGCAAAGGAAAGAACAACCTAGTACACAATGGAAAGAAAAACCCATTCCACAAAGGAAAGAACAACCTAGTCAAAAAAGTAAAGCACAACCCATTCCACATAGGAAAACACAACTCAGACCACACAGAAAAGCACAACTCAGTCCACACAGGAAAGCACAACTCAGTCCACAAAGGAAAGAACAACAATCACATCAATGATAATGATTGAACATCGAGACTTAGCTCACACAGGTATAAACTTTGTAAGGTTATAGGGATGATCAGATGTAGCCACTGATTCATCTAAGCTATTGGAACCACATAGGACATAAGACCAGCTAAGTTGTCGGACCCACAAAAGATACAAGACCAACTACTCTGTCGGACCCACACATGATACATGTAGAGAGGTCAATAATACCAGACCCACATAGGATACAAGAACAGTAGTCATCACTATCAGACCCACAGAGGATCCCAGTACAGTCGTCCTTGCTGATGAACCCTCGGAGGATCCATGTACAGTCATCCTCACTGCCGAACCCAGGGGGGATCCAAGTAAAGTCATCCTAGATTGGTTACAAAGGTACACACAATTGTAATGAACTAAGATAAAACACTCTTAAGATTAAATATAATACATTATAAATTAATGCAAGATAAAATATAATTCTAATGATTTTAAGTGATATAGAGATATTAAATGATTTTAAAGTAATTAGAACTGATGTTCTTGAACCTGATCAAACATTAATGGTAATTCATGTTTTACAATATAATAAGATAAGATTATATGCTTCAACCATAAAACCAACTCCAGTTAAAAATATTATGATAAAATATATGATCGATAGTATTATGACGTATTATTTAGATATTTTGGATGATTATGATGATCAATATTTTATAAAACTAGATAATGAAAACATTAAAGTCTCTATATCCAAGTATGAGAAGAAATAAAAATACCAATTTTGAATCATCAAATTAATGAATCCGCGGAAATTCATATCCTTATGATGAAGTTTATAAATTTTCATGAATGTTCAAAAAAATTTTAAATTTTTGAAGGGTACTCAAGAAATAATTTAAAAGTATTCATGATTTTTTTGTAAATTCAATAGAAATAACATTATATGAATACAAGAGTCATGGGAATATCAACTTTAAGTATCCTTAGCAAAAATAATAGATGAAATATATGATATTATTATAGAAAATATAATTATAAAGATAAATTTATAAAGTATATAAAGTATATATGGATGTATTATAAAACTTTGAGTGTTTGTTATAATTTTAACTCATATGGTAATATATCAATGAGGATATACAATTTTGGATTCATTCCTCCAATTTATGTGGCACAATTTATTTATTATCATCTTACAAATCAAAATATATCTCTAAAAATATTTCATTTGAAGAACTAAATGTATATTCCACTATTTTTTGAGAATTATATGAACATATAATAAAGGAAAATTAGACTCTTCTAAGTTATATTAACTTGGTAAACAATGAAAATGAATATTTATGAAACCAAATTTCATAATTAAAATTCAATTTGGGAAAATATATTTCGAGTTATATTTTACCTAGAAAAAATAAAAGGATTAATGGTTGAAGTAAAAGATATAAAATATGTGGGTGCTAGTATTACTAAGGATAAAAATTATCTTAGTAAAATTGTTTGTAATAAAAATACAAATAAAGAAGTGAATATTTTATAATATAAAGAACCTAAGATGTATAAGAATTATTTTGTGCCTCATTCCAAACATACAAACATATCCAATATTGCGTGTTTCCACTATGGAATAAATAGTCATTATTCCAATTATTTATGTCTATGAAATCCTCATATTTTCTGTTTTATTAAGAAATCTAGTTTTACATACTTAACCATTTTAAATTAAAAAAATAAGATTTATTTGGGTTACCAAATATTTTATAGCTAACAATGTTGGACCAAAGATAATTTTTGTACTAGTAACCTTCGTGTTTGATTTATTTTTCTAGGGAATTATCCATAGGAACAAAATTAAAAAATGATTTATGGACATTCGTTATTCAGGACATATGAATAGATATTCCTCAAACGTTCACTCACTATCTAAAATTGACAGAGGATATTTTAAATTTTGGAAAAAATATAAAGAAAATATCATTATATTTAGATCTATTGGAGACCCCCATTTTTACCTCATCCACAATGTACTTTAAGGGAAAATATTATAGAAAAAATTTATGAGTATTTCTTAACATTTATTTATGTAATTTATATTTATTTTTCAAAATTTTTTATATTTCTAAAAAATGATTTTAAAATTTTCAGAAATAAGAGTATAAAACACTTACAATTTATATCTTAATTATTTATGTTATAGAAATATAAACTATATATATGATAATGTTAAATAATTTTGATTTTTTATATAACACTTAGACATTATAATGTTGATAAAATAATAAATCTAGTAAATTAAAATTCAATTTATGATTATTTTAAACATAAATTGGTAAAAAAGAAATTATAAGTCGCCAGAGGATGGAGAGAAATCACAAGTTGGGCTTAAAACTAGTTAAATATGTTGCAACATGTGGACTATTAGATATTATTCATATGTTTTTGTTCAATCCCATTAGAATAATAAGACGTGGGGGATTATGTTTTTTGATGATTTAAAAGGTTTTATTATGAATAAAACAATAGTGCATCCCCAACTATTATTATAAAGTATAATAATAAAGAAAAAAATGATAAGGGTGATAAAGATTATCACTAAAAATTGACCATGGGGGAGAGCTTTAAAATATTAAATTCAATTAATTTTACACAAAATAGGGAATTAAAAATGTCTTTTCCTCCCCTATGACACCACAAATTTTTTTTTTGTTATTATGTGAAGGAATAAGATTTTGAAATTAATTGTCAGTAATGGTTTTGGATATAGAATGTATGCTCACTTTTGTATTGAATCTAGTAACACAACATGTTATTTCATCAATATAGTTTCAATAGTATAAATCCAAGAAAAAAATACTATATTATTTTTGTAATAATAGAAAATAGAAGTTTAGATACCAAAATATATTTGGATACAAAGTGCATATCATGATCCCCAATGATATCCTTATCATGTATGATCTGAATATGAATAAATGAATATTCCTAATATATTCTAATACTTCCAAAACATAGAGAGTTGTTAATAATTATTAACAGGTATTTGAAAAATAAAATCATTTAAAATTTAATTAAAGAGACCCCTCATGTCATAAAAAGATTCAAATATATCCCACAAGTGATTAAATGGAAAACATAAGACATGAACAAATCTTTGATGATAGTTTGGGTGATAATATTCAAATTGATCATGTAAAATCAATATTCAGATGGTTTTAATATGAAAAAACTAAAAGTGTGCATTTGAGATAGCCTAAATACTTGAAAATCCATCATTTAAAGACTTTAATAGTATAATTTGAAGAGGGTGGTTGGAATAGAAAAATCTCAAGCAACTTTTTACTATTGTCTACCATTCCCTTCAATCATTAACCAGAAATATAAAATAATCCTTTGATTATGAGGTTTCTTTATTAATTATGAAAGTAGAATTTAATAAGATCAAGATGAATATGTTTTGGGAATTAGTTGAAATATACACTTATTATTTTTTAATTACAACTAAGTGTATATTTAGAAATAAACAGGATGATAATGGTATGATCACTAAAAAAGTCTAAATTATTTTCTTTTTATTCAACCAATATGAACAAATATATTATAAGAAAACATTACCCTAGTAATAAATTCAAATATATTAGAATCATTTTCATATTAATCCTATAAGTGTTTTTAATTTATCAAAATGTATATAAAATCTAATTCTCAAAATGGATTCCTTAATAAAGATGTTTTAATTTTGAAACCTCAATATTTTAAAAATACCAATTTTTCAAACTCCTTGTTAAACATAAAGAAAATATATATCGTCTGAAATAATTACTGAAGGATTTTTTTGAAAGGTTGAGTTCATTTTTTATGAAATATTTTTTTATTAGATTGGAAAATGATCTTCTCGCTAATAAAAAACTATGAAAATATTTTTTTTGTAAAATTTTTTGTTTATGTTGTAATTTTAGACTAAAAAAATAAAAAAAAATGGTAATGATTTTTTCTAATATTATTAAAAAATAAATATAAATGTATTTGATGAGAGGATTAACATTTCTTATTGAATTTAAAATCTATCATTGATATTTTTGAAGTAATTTAAATCAATTATATTACTTACATGGTTTTTGGAAAGGATTTTTACAAAAATAAGTAAGATATATTCATATACTATGTGTTCTAATATTATCATTGATTATTATGAAGGTGGTAAACTAATTGATAACATTATGTATAGAGGAATAATTAGGATCAATAATTATTTAACTAAAAGTAAACTTAGTATCATGTTATTAGTATATATTCTTGACAACTTTAATTTCAACCAAAAAAATATCAATTGATTACTAGTAAAAAAATGTTATGTTATTTAAAAGGAAGAAATTAGTTTTTAAATATTATGTAAAAAATATAATTTTAATTTAATCTGATATTCAATTTTTAAATCATGTATGTGTGGATTACATAAAAATAGTATTTATGAAACCTACCATTTCTATGAAAATATTTAGATTCAAGGTCCAGTAAAAAAGAAACACTATGTTGTATAATTAGTTTTTATAGATGAATATATTGTATCTAGATATTATTGTGTACAAGTGTTTTATATGAAACACACCTATATGGAAATAAAATTTCATTTTAATCATGTTCTAAATAAATATGAGAACACTTAAGCTACAATTACTTCTAGGATTATAAAAATTCATTCTAGAATGATTTATATATACTTATGGAATAAATTATTTATGGATCATTTGAAAAACGGTGATATATCCTTAGAATTCATAACGTCTGAATTTCAACTTCATAATATATTAGGAAAACCAATATCAGTTAAAAGGTAGATTATTATTAAAATTTTCTTGGGATGATTTTATTTTAAATATTTTTATTCATGATGAAAATTTTGTTTTGGATGACATTGTATTATGATTTATGTCATCGTATTTATAATTTATTTATTAATATAATTAGTGAGTTTTTTATCAATTACAATTTTTTAAAATCTTTTTAAATTATTTTTTATGTCATAATGTAACTGAAAGATCCTGGATTCCTCTTATGGTATGTTCTTATTATGTTTTAGTTTTAGAAAACTTTTGTGGTTAATTAAATGTTTTTGAAGACATTAAAAAGGATCAGGGGTGTTTTGGGGGTTTGGGGCATGAAAAAGGGAGAAAAGGGGCTTTCTGGGTAGTTGTCATGGTTTTCCCGCAGTCTGGAAAACCATGTGAGAGAGAGGGCGTGCAGGTAGTAGCCTCTACAAGGTGTGGCCACAGTTTTCCAAACCACATGGGTAAACGGTGTGGCTTGAAAAATTCTAAAAAATTAAAAAAAATCCATTATAGTATTTTATACCCAACTAGGGATATCTTCCCTTTCTTCCACCTCCAGTACTAGTGACACCCCAAAAGCTCCAAGAGCATCCAAGGATCAATCTCCCTCATCTTAGGGAGATTTGGAGTGCCATCAGTTTTTTGGTAAGGATCTAGGTAAGGATAAAACCCTCATTTCATTTCTTTTTGGTTTATGGTTCCTATTTCATCCCCATAAACATCATAATCCATCAAACCCTTCATCTTCAGTGAAGTTTAGGATTTATCTTCAATGATTGTTTGAATTGGGATCTATAGATCTGGTTGAGAGTGTTTTTTCCAATGGATTCATGGTAGGTGGTATAAAAGTTGTATCCCTTTGGTTTCATGTGTATTTGTACATGTAGGGTTATGTTATCAATTTTATAATATTTTTTTCTTCATCCCTTTGATTTATTTTGATATATTGGGTGTATAATTTCTTAATTTAACTCCACATGATCTCTGCAGGATGTATGGGTGATGGCCAAATGATATTAGGGCTACCCATGGGGTGTGCTCATAATCCCCAGTCATAAAGTTTAGCTATGTAATTGTAAGGTTGTTCTGTGAGAACCTAGATCCCATAATTAACTTGCTAACTTTCTTGATGGATGTGAAATCATAGGTTTATTAATACACATAGGTTAGGTAATGACCTAAGGGTTTTTTTTGTTGGCATTAAAAAGGGATTAAATGAATTTATAGGAAAATTATAGGGGATTAGATTTACACTTGAATATACATAGTGAGATAGGCATAGAAAATGGGAATACGGCTAAAGGGTGAAGTAATATAAATTATTAATATGTTAATGGATTGACGAAAAATTTTAATTCCTAATTTATTTATAATGTTGTGATATGGAAAGTGATATTGGCTATGGAATGTTGTGTTATGGTATGTTGTGTTGAATTGATAAAATAAGCATGTGCACATGTCGGGGTAAAGTGGGGTATTAAAATGAGGTTCTATTCCCATGGGTATAGTTGGACTGAGGTTCATGCACCACCTCCAAATTAATGGGTTAGGGAATGAGATGGAATTATATTCTCCTAATGGTTGCATTCCACCCGGACTAAGGCTTCGAGGTGAGGATATTGGGAATTGTGGTCATATGATGCGTTGTGATATAGGACATGTCTAATTCCCACATGTCGATAACTTGGATCATGCCTAATCCATTAAACACATGAAAAAGGGTGAAATGATTAATTAAATGTCCTGGAAATGAACTTTGGGTATTTGGTGGGTTAACATAAAAGAACCTAAATAAAGATGGCCTTTGAACTATTTTCCTTACATGCTTTTTTACCATATCCATCCACTATCTGTGGACCACATATCCTGTAGACACCATTGGTGGTGACCTAATGAGTTATACTCACACCATTCTTGGGACGCCATTCGGTACACGAGCAGATTTCAGGCATGCAGGTCAAGACAAGGGTAGGGGACCTTTGTAGGGAGTTGAGTTGGAAATGGGACATGGTCCGGTGAGGATCAATACATGAATTCCAGACCATTTTGGGGATTCTTATATTTTTTCTCTTTTTTGTTTTGTTCAATTGGACCTATTGCATATCATGAAATATTTACTATTGTAAACGGTTGTACCTAGGTTTGGAATTGGTTGTTTATGCATGTTATAGATTTATGCATATTGTTTTGGTTATTTAAATTCTTATCTATTGTGGATTATTCTAGTAATGATGGTAAAGTCTACCCACATGACCTATTAGACCCTCACTACAGGTCGGTAACCTCTGGTCTATGTGGAGGCACAATTGTGATCATGTAATGACCCAGCTCAGGGCACCAGATTAGTGGCTCCCTTGTCAGGGACATTATAAAGTGGTATTATAGAAGGTTCTTTTCTCTTCATTACTATTTGAGGATGTATACATGAGGTTAAAAATATGTTAGACCTTGGTAATGAGCTTGTTCTTGGGAGTAGCAAACCCATGTATGAGAGATAACCCAAGTGTCCTTGGGAGTGGATTATTGTTCATCTTGCGTGTTGGTATAATTGATGATATTTAACCATTGGGTTATGCACTTATGGTTTGTTTTGACTATTTTTTAATATTTATTTCATTTCTAGAAAGGTACGTTGTTGTGAATTCATGCACCATTCGAGGAACTAATGTTGGAAAGTGAAATGTATCATGATAGGCACACTCATGGGATGGGTGTGTGGGATATAATGTTTAGGATGCATAAATTTTCTTAAAAATTCTGAAATTTTGCCTAATGGGTTGGTTTGAATGGGTAAAAATGAATGTATAAAGGGTAAGTATTAATTATAAAATGGGGTTTACTAATGAAACAAAAGTTGGTTAATCATTTGTAATAATAAATTGGGATGTGGAAATGGTTTTTAATGGGATTAAAAGATAAGGTTCGTAACCATATTAATTAGATACCATGTTAGCCATGGCCATAGGATAGATGGCCAAGGGATATGATTCGGTTGTGAGAGTGTTATTTTGGGTTAGTGTATGAAAACTGGTTTGGTGGCTAGTGATGAGCCGACCGGTATCTTTTTCCTTTAATAATAGTGTTATAGCTACGTTTCAATGCTCATGTCTGGAATTTAGAGAAATCATACCTCAAATACGTGCTTCAGTTGGGGACATGAGGACTTTTCCAAGAACACTCCTCTAGTAGTAGAGAAAGAGATAATGGTTATCCAAGGAGATAAAGAAATGAATTTCCACCCGAACATTGTTCATCTTATACAAATGATGAAACATGAACTAGGATGTGTTGCACCGAGTATGTTTGTGATGACCTGAGAATTTCAGTTTCATAACTCTCTGACCTTTATTGGAGACGTTTGGACATAAGCAGTAGAGTTTGGGATAGATTCCATCCAAAATATTCTTGACCATCAAGAGACTCATCTCAGGAAGCAAGTCAATTTGGCATCCTATATGCTTAGGGGTTAGGCAAAACATTGGTGTGACATCATGGTCCAAATAGATAAGGCTAAAGGAATGTTGTGGGAGGATTTTCTAGATAAATTTCTTGAGATCTTCTACCAAGAATCTTTGACGTAGGAGAAGTATATAGATTTTGTGAGGTTGAATCTAGGGATAATATTGGCAATGGAATATGCTAGCTATTTCACCTATTTTTGGTGCTTCATTCCGACACTAACGGGAGATGAGGCAGTAGTGGGAAAATGCTTCCCGGATAGACTAGAACTCGAGATCAGGTCTTAGGTGAATATCTTTCATCTAAAAAGTTTTTCTAAAGTGGTGGATCTAACCCTTTTTTCAGAGGGTAACTGGAGAGGATCTTAAGGTAGTGAACTTTTTGCACTAGCTAGGTGAAAAAGTGGCACAACATCTTATAGTAGGAAGAGCCAATTTGAAACCTTTCTTGAAGGGTTATCACACCGAGAAATCAGAAGAGGGTCCCAACATCTTAGAGTGGTGAATAGAATTTCTGTATTTCATGTGGATGGTCAGAGAACAAGAGTGACTATTGTCCCCACCCACAGGCTAAGTGTCTAGCATGTGGTTGGTTATTCCATGTTTAGAGGTTCTACAAGAACCCACGACAATCAGGTAATGATAGATGTTAGAACAAATGTCAATTGTAGGGAAGGGGTCAGTTACCCCATATCATTTATGTAGTTGGAGCTCAACGTGTTGTACTGGTAGTGGTTGTATATGTTGAACTCCAGGGCAAGATCACCCTTACCAATAGAGCAGTGCAGTTTTGGGTATTCAGGCAGGAGCCCCGGGTAATGTGTAAGGTCATCTCTATCCAGTTTTGGCTACACCTGAGGGTGGTGAGGTATGACCATCAACTATTGGAGGCACTATTCATAAAGAATCCATTCTTTATAGTGCATTATATGATATAGGTGATACAAATTCCTTTTGTTATACTCAGTTGGTAGTTTTTATGGGATTAACTTTATAAACAACATGTGGTGTAATGTCGCTTGATACTTTATTAGGGGTATGAGTTGAGGACATCAGGTAGTGTAAGGGTTGTGCTCTGGAGGCAAGTGGATATCATTTTCTGTGGGATTTGTTTGTCCTCTAAATGACTGAGTTTGAAAAAAATTTGGGGATGGATTTTTTGGGCTTATATCAAGCCCATATCGATTGTTACCTTCATTGAGTAACATTTCCGTCTCTCGATGTGATCAAATATGTCCTTCGTGGTGAGTGGGATATTCGAGTGGGCTACATAGGGATGCTATACCAAAAGTTGGGAGAAATCAGAGGCCACATGGAATGCCTTATGTTAGATGATGGTGAGAAATGAAATACAATCTTCTCATTTGTTGTGGACCAGTTTCAGGAATGGTTTTCAGCATAATTCTTAGGGTTACCACCAGAGAGAGATATTGAGTTCACAGTTGAATTGTTGTGAGGAGTGGAGCCATTTTCCCTTCCACTATATCAAATGGAACCATCATAGATCCATGAACTGAAGGTTCAGTTAGAGGAATTTGGGAATGAATGATTTATACATCCTAGTTCATCACATTGGGGGTGTCTGATGTTGTTTTCTAATATGGCTGACATATCATTGAGGTAATGTGTTAATTATAGGAAGCTTAACTACATGATGGTTAAGAAAAAATACCCTCTTCCTAGAATCGATGTAATTTTTGACCATCTTAGAGGTTACTCTATGTTTTATATAATCGATTTGAGATCTGGATAACATCAGGTAAGAGTGTGAACTTTAGACATACACTGAACATCTTCTGAAAGAGGTACGAGTTATAGGGATTTCTGGTGATTCATTTTGATTTAACAATGTACTAGTGGTGTTCATAGTCTGGATGAACAATATATTCCACTCGTATCTAGATAATTTTTTAGTGGTCTTCATTGATGACATCATTGTGTACTTCATAACTCATGATGATGATGCCAAAAATTATTGACATCATATTGAGTACACTATGAGATCATAAGATTTTAATCATTCTATCAAATTTTTTGTTTTGGATTGATGAGGTGCACTTTCTAGAACACATCATTTCTTATTCATGTGTCTTAGTGGATCCATAAAAGGTGCAGGAAATGATGTATTAGAAGAATCACAATAATTTCTCTAATATTTAGATTTATCTAGGTTTGGCAGGTTATTAATGAACTTTTATTAGATATTTCTCTTGTTTTGAAGCACTATTCACATGACTAATAAAGAAGGGGGTTATGATTTTTTGGTTAGAGGATTATGAGAATGATTTTCAGCATATGAAGAAGAGGATGAATACTACACTGATTCTGATCTTACCTGATCCACATAAGAGGTATACCTTGTTCTAAGATGCATCTGGTGATGGACATGGGGAAGTGTTGATGTAGGATGATCTGGTTGTGGATTATGGATTGAGATAATTGAGGCCACTTGAAAGAAATTATCCTACTCAGGAAATTGATCTAGTTGCAGTGGTTCATCGATTAAATTGTTGGATGCATTACAGGTTGGGAGAACCCTTTATGGTGTTCACTAACCATAAAAGTCTCATGTACATATTCTCTCATTAGGATTTGAATATTTGACAGTGACAGTTGGTTGAGTACCTACAATATTTTGATTTTGAGATGGTGTATACACTAAGAACAGGAATAGTGTCATCGATGCTCTGACCCTCAAGACTCAAAATAATGTAGTTCTGGAATCCAATAAAGAGTGGGTGATGATAGCCTTTTTAGCAGATATTCATTTGGAGGTACATGAAGGGAACATGAAAATAAACCTTGCATCTCTAGCAGTTGAGTCTGTGCACCTGATTCAAGTTAAAGAGATGCAATTGGTAGATCTGGATCATTTTTCTATGAAGGAAAGTCTTAAATGTGGGGAGTCCCCATCTAGTTATATATTTGGTGCCAATGGATTTGCTTATGTTCATGGTCATTTTGTGGTACCCAGAGATGTATGACATGTATTGATGCATGAGTCCCACACATCAAATTGGTCAGTGTATTTGGGATTGATTAAGATGTACCATGATCATATTAGGTTGTTTTGGTGGCTTGGACTAAAGAATTAAGTTACGTGTTTTGTGGCACGATTCCCTACCTATCAGCAGTTGATGATAGAACATCAGTGTCCTGGTTGGTTGTTGAAGTCATTGTATATTCTCGAGTGGAAGTGGAATGACATCATGATATACTTCATGGGGGGTCTTTTGAGGACTCCACGAATGAATGATTTAATTTGGGTGGTGGTAAATTTTCTAACCAAAGTGTCACATTTATTTCTGATCTAGAAGACTAATACCATTGACCAGTTGGGGGAATTATATGTTCAAGAAATAGTATGATTTCATGGTCTCCCAAAAACCATAGTCTCATTCATGATATGATTTTCACCTCACACTTATTGAGGGAAAAATAGAAGGAACTCAGTACCCAAGTGTTTTTTAGCATGGCTTACCACCCACAGATTGATGGTTAGTGAGAGAATACAACCCATATATTAGAAGACATGTTGAGAGAATTTTGTCAATATATCCATGGTTCATGGGAAATGGACTTGTCGCTTGTTGACTTTTCTTATAACCTTAGCTTTCAAGATAATGTTCCGATAGAACCTCTTGAGTCACTTTATTGGAGACTGTGTATATATTTGTTGTGTTGGTTAGAGGTTGGAAAGTATGAGCTGTTAAGTCTGAGTCTCGTGTAGGAAATGTCAGAGAAGGTTTGTCTGATTCATAAGTGTAAGGAAACATCTCAGAATATTCATAATTCAAATGCAGGTCACCTTCATAGACCTGTTGAGATAAGGGTGTGTGATAGTGTATTTATTTGGGTATCTTCAATGTTGGGTCCCCATCAAATTCAAAAGCAGGGCAGTTGGAACCTTAATATGTCGGTCCATTTGGTATTGTAAAGAGGGTCAGACTTGTGGAATTTCGATTGGATATTCTACATTAGAATAGTGGGATGCATAATGTTTTCTTTATTTCACAACTCCAAAATTATCACCCTAATCTGTCACATGTGATATACAATGATGATATCGAGCTTGAGGCAGATTCATCCTTTACGGAGCACTGAGTTCGTATTTTGGATCACAGTGAGAATGTTTAGAGATTTAAGGTCATGCCCTTGGTCAGTGTTCTATAGCTACATTGAAAAGTTTGAGATGAAATTTGGGATTGGGAATCAGATATATAGGTCCAGGGGCCTGACCTCTTTTCTTTAGAAACCTGATGAAGCTCAAGAAGAGCGGCTCAAGGATGAGATGTTATAAGGTGGGGGGTTGTATGATCCTAGATTCCCCAATAAGGTATGTTCTTGTTTTGTTTCATCTTAGTAATCTTTTTTGGTTAATCATATTATTCCAAAGACTTTAATATGGATTCAAGGTGTTCTAGTGTTTAGGGACATGAAAGGGAAAATAGGTTTTTTTGGAAGTGTGCATAGTTATCGCACAGTTTGGAAAACTGTGTGAGAGGAGACTGTGCAAGAAGAGACAATCCGCATGGTTTGTGCATGGTCTGGAAAACCATTTGAGACAGACGGTGTGCGAGTAGTATCCTCTGCACAGTTTACAAAAGGGTCTATGAACTGTACCGGTGAACCGTGTGGCCCAGAAACATCTAAAACTTTACAAAAATGTCATTACGTAATTCTATACTCAACTTGGGATTTCGTATCTTTCTTACCCCTCTAGCCCTAGTGATGCCCCAAAAGATCCAAGAGCTTCTTAAGATAACTCTCCTTCATCCTAAGGCTATTTGGAGTGCCTTCAGTTAAGGATTGGTGATTCAGGTAAGTTTAAACCCCCACATTATTTTTTTTTTGGTTTCGGATTCCTATTTATTTTCCCATCTACATTCAATTCGCTCACACTCTTCTTTTTCGGTGAGACTCTGGGTAATGTTTCAAGTGATGTTTGAATCAGGATCAAATGATCTGGTTAAGATTGTGTTCACCATCATATTCAAGGTAGGTTCTCTACAAGTTATATTCCTTTGGGTTCATGAGGATTTGTGCATGTAAAGTTATGTTCTCAAATTTCAATTATTGTGTTCTTGGTCCTTTTTTTCTTTATTTGTATATAGTTGGTCTCTAAATCGTTAATTAATCGCCTCTTTATCCCAAAGGGTTGCAAGGGAAAGACTAAATGAAATTAGCGCTACCCATGGTGTGTGCCAATTTTCCACGGACATAATGCTTAGCTAAGTAATTGTAAGTTCATTGTGTGAGAACATAAATACCATAGTGAACATGTTAAAATTATATAAGGATGTGAAATCAGATGTTTATTAATACACATAGGTTGGATAATTACCTAAGGGTTTTTTTGGTTGGCATGAAAAATGGGTTAAATGATTTAATGGGAAAATGATATGGGATTAGCTTCATACTTGAATATTCTTAGTGAGATAGGCATGTGAAATGGGATTAAGGATAAAGGGTAAAGTAATATAAATGATAAATGTGTTAATGGTTTGAGGAAAAATTTTAAAGCTCCATTTATTCATATTTTTTTGATGTGGAAATGATATTGGCTATGGAATTTTGGGATGATTTGATAAAATAAGAATGTGCACATGGATTGGTATAGTGGGGTATTGACTTGATGTTCTAAATCCATGGATCGAGTTGGAAAAAGTTTTTATCTCTACCCCCAAATGCACAGGTTAGGGAAGGGGACAGAGTTCAATTCCCCTAACGGTTGCAATCCACCCATACTGCGGCTTCAAGGTGATGATATTTAGAATTTTTGTAATATGATTTCAAGTGAGATATGAGTTGTTTAATTACCACATGTTGAGATTTTTTAGCATTCCTAATCCATTAAAAACATGAAATAGGGTGAAATGATAAATGAAATGTCCTAGAAATGAACATGGGGTATTTGGGGGATTAACTTAAAGGATACAAAATAAACATGGATTTTGAGTTGTTTTCCTTACTTGTTTTGCTATCGATTTTCATGCACTATATGTGGACAAAATATATTATAGACACCATTAGTGGTGGCCTATTGAGTTATACTCACACCCTAATTGGGAAACCTATTGGTACCCAAGTATATTTCATGCTTGCAGGTTAGGACAAGGGAAAGTACCCTATACTTGGGAGTTGAGTGGGACATGGGACATGGTCATGTGGGGTTCTAGTCTTGGAGTCCGGACCATTTTAGGGAATCTTCTATTTTCATTCTTTTGGGTTTGGTTCACTTGGATCTATAGAATATCATGACATATTTATGGTTGTATATGGTTGTTCTATGTTTTGAAATTGGTTATTTATGCATGTTATACATTCTTTCCTATTTTTTCTATTATTTAAAATATTATTTGATGTGTATTCCTATTATAAGGATGGTAAACACTCCCCACAAGACCTATTATACCCTAAAATCTATTCGAAAACCTCTGGCATATTAGGAGACATCCTTTAGGTCCTGTAGAGACCTGAATTAAGGAACCAGATTAGTGAATCTCGGGCCAGGGATGTTACAGTGACACACAACCTTATAAAATTAATAATTTCATTCACTATTTTATTTTACCATCTAATAATCAGTGACTCTTCACAATATCTTAAAAATAAATTATTTTTTATTTTACATTGGAAAACCTCTAAGATCACATCCCCTACTAAATATAACTATTATTAACCAAACCCTAACCCCTTAAACATTAATACATATCCTCTTTAAAATAAAGGGAATGTTTTGAAGAGTTGAAGACACTAATTCTAGATTTTTAAAAATAGAAAATATTTCAAGAAACTTCTTATGCAGAATGTCTATTCATTTTTACTAGATAGATCACACAAATAGGATCCAAAAAAATGATTCAATGTTTAAAGGATGTGATATTTTAATTAATTAAAAAATAACCATGTTCTTTTAAGAAAATTTATTTTTTGAGATTTATGGAATTGATTATTTATGTTTTGGTGATACTGATGATTTATTTGGTTCAAGGGTGAATGATAAAAATTTCTCATTCTCATCAAATGAGACAGATGAGGAATTTTTTTCCCATGGGAATGACACCATTTATTTAATATATATTTGGTTATATTGGATGATATTACAATTTTTGAGATAGTTAAATATTTTTTTGGAAAATGAGTTGTAGAAAATATTCCTATAAAATATATAGAGGCATAGAAAATAGATCTAGTTTAGTTTATCCAGACTGGGATATCTGAATGAAATGAAAAGTTATAATTTTTTTTGATTATTAATATCTCCCAGCTGCTTTTATTTTAGATAGAGAATAAATGGAAATTATAAATATATATTATGGTATATATGTATTAGAAATGTAATATAACCTCTATTTGAAACCCATTTATATAGATAGAAACTATTTTATTTTAAAATGCAAGAGTGGATTTCAATGATGGAATAGAATATACATGTCATGGGTTGAATACCTTCATATCTAGGATTATTAATAGAAATTTCAATTTTAGAACCTTTTCATTTTGGATTGTAATTTCCATTAGATGAGGGGAAAATGAATTGAAACTTTTTTGTATTGAAGGAAGGAATTTCTTGAGGTTTATATTTGTTGTTGTAGTCATAAATAATGGAGTTCTTGGTAGAGATAATACATATTATGAGAGGTATAATAGACTCTTTATATTATCAAGATAGGGAAAATATTAATTTCTTTCTATATTTATTCAATTATTAATAGTGAAAATTTTGATCAAGGAAAAAATATTTGTGAAGCTAAAGATATTGGTTAAGAATAATGTGCTCAGTGATAAAAACTTTTTTTTATCGTGATGTATTTAATGATCCCACTAGTAAAGATGTGACACCATAAGTCCCGGATGCGGAGGTTTCTTTTATTGATGACTTTGAGGTTGGTGATCTTGATAATGAGACTATTCTAATTTCTTTAAGAACTCCTAAGAGATATAAATTATATCCTTCCATTAGATGGTTTTTTCAATGGTTATTAGTGATAAAATAAAACTTACATATTTCAATAATTTATCTGATTATATTGATTTCCTAGATTTAGAACAGTAGTAAATAGGCACTTTAGAACATGTATAAGAGTCATAGATTAGAAAGATTGTTTTTTTAAATAATGATTTTCCATTAATAAGATAATTATGATTAAGATGAAACAAAACTATTGAGAAAAGTGGTTGTTGCAAAATAATCTAAAGAAGAATAAGATATGAAGAAGGAGGGGGATAAAGAGAATAAGAAGAATAAAATATAAATAGAAGAAGAATTACTACACAAAAAAGGGACAGATAATAATTAATCTTATATTTAGGATTAATATCATAAATATAGATATTACCTGAGTCTGATCTATAGAATGAAATGATGGTTTGTGTTATATATGATCAACAACTTATAGGGAGGGATTTGAAGACTTGAATGCTGACATTGATTCTCGGGCATACATGGACTTGATCAATAAGAAGAAAATTTCCTAATTTTAGTACATAAAAATAATTCAAAAACTCAATACACTACTATAAAAAATTTTCAAAGAGATTAACATGGAATTTATTTTATACAAAAGTAAATTGAAGAGAAATGTTTGATATTTTATCATCCCATTATGCTTTCACTAAAAGGACCCCTTCCAAATAGTTTGATTCAGATTCTGTAGACACATTTATAAATATTTATAGGGCTCTGACCGTTGAAATCATTGAATTTAATGTTACTATAAAAGAATGAGTTTATATAAATTAGACATATATTTATTATAAAATTATTATTATCCAAGAGAATTTTTATCACTAAAGTAAAATTAAAAGAAGGGAATTGTAAGAACCCAGTAATTATTCTAGAGGTACAGGTTTTTTATTTTTGCATTTCCTTAATTGTTTTTTATAAAATAAGGAAAATGGGGGAAAATCCTAAATTTTGGGACTACATGCCGTGTACTTTTCTGCAAGCCATGTACTTTGGCCGTGTGGAATGAGTACACAGGGTGTGTATCCTTGTTGGCGACTAAGGGTGTAAAAACCGACTACAAGTCGTGTAGTGGTCCTTTACATGCCGTGTAGTCAGTCGGCAGACGAAACAGTAAGGTGGTGGGAGTAGCCACCTGCTGGGTGACAGTACATTCCATGTAGTCCGGAATACATGCAGTGTACTCATGTCGATGGATGAACAGTTTGGCGGTGCCACCAGAGGAACAATTAAATTGGGGGAGTACACGCCATGTAGTCAAAAGTACACACTGTGTACTTTATTTTCGTTTAAAATGGGAAGTATCCATCCATGTTCATAGGAATCTCTTAGAACTAGATGGCAGCTTGGGAGAGGATGGAAAAACCTTTGTGGATCTCCAGATCGAGCATCGAAGATCCGTTTCCGCATCCGTCGATCACGTTGGAACCACACGGGTAATCCCTCCCTTCTCCTTGTGTAGTTCTTGCCAATTCGTCATCTTATGGAATATATTTGAGGTTTAATGAGAATTATTTTACCTCATATCTATGACATTCTTTGAAAATTCTGACGGTGTGGTTTGGGTATACCGTTCTTGGGTGTTTAAGGTAGGTGGCTTGGTGTTTAAATTCCAACTGTTGTGTGTTTTGTGTACCGTTGAGATATGATCCCATAAATGGGGTGTCGTATGACTGAGGCTTGTTGAATTAAATACCCATTAACTGACTTGGTAATTAAAATTTGATAATAAAATATTGTTTGGGATCGCTTCTTGGATCCAGGACCACCCCGGGGGTGCATTCCTCTGTTTAGCCATTTGGCCAGGATACCTGAGGGTATGCCTTTATAATAATAATTATAGAATTTCCTTGAGAAGAATTTCATTTCTACTGCATGTATATTTCTTGATTACATATTGGGTATGGCTCGATTACTTGTTCAGCCTGAGGGAAGTGTTGTGATTGGACTGTGGGCAATGTACTACTTTTCTTGTGGGAAAATTCTTCAGTTCCTGTGGGCAGTTGATTCTGTTCCTGTGGGCGACACCTCGTACGCCTATGAGAAATATTCTATATTCCTGCACTCAGATTCCAATGTTTGTATTCTATTTACCTAAGGGTAATGGTTTACGTGTCTAAGGACTCTGTCTTTTTACATAGAATATTCACTGTGGTGATATTTTGAATTGAATGTTAAAAATAATAATAAAACAGCAATATAACTGTTAAAGTAAGTTACTTTTGAGTACTGCTTAGTTTATTGCATTTTACTACTGCACACTGTTGTTTCATGATTTCACACAGTTGGGAACGAGCCTTTGGTGGGTGCCTACTGGGATTATTTCTCACACCCTATTTGGGTCATGTCTTTGGCCCAACCAGATTATATTTCTATAGGTGTGGATAAGGGAAAGGGTCCCTATAAAGGTACTTGATGGCTGCTGAGGAGTATGGAAGAATGGGACCAGGCATAGGCTCGCGATGGTACCAATTGTTTTGTTTTTCTATACTCTATATTTGGTTGTACTGTATTGTTGTGTAACATGTTCTGGATATTTTCTTAGAACATGAGACATGTTGCATAAATTTCTATAAAACTGTTAGTTATCTTTGACTACAGTTGTTTATTTTAAAAGTGTATGGTTTATTGCTTCTGTTGTGTTGAATGATTTTTATTTTATTCCGCTGCACTACACTTTGACAAATGAGGGCATAGTTTCCCCACTATCATACGTGGGCACTCACTAGTAGTCGAAAGCCTCTGTCATTTGTGGAAATGCGCTTGAGGTCACGTGGCGAACTTGGTTCGGGGCACCGGTTGAGTGGCACCCGGAAACGGGATGTTACAAAGTTGTATCATAGGAGTTCTTTTCATTGACTTACTATTTAGAGCCTTAGTTAGGGATAGGATGAGAATGGTAGTTGGTAATAAGTTGTGCCTGGGAGTAGCTAACCCGTGTACAGGAAAAATCCAGCCTACCTCATATTATTGCAATTCTTCTGATTTTTCTAATTTTACAGATGATTTGATTTCACCATTGGGTGACACACGTTTATTGTGCTGTTGATATTTTATTCAAGTGTTCTATTTATTTGCAACCTAATGAGATGAGGTTATTCCATTTAATGCATCATTTAGGCACATGCTAGAAATCACATGCCATGTATAGTTACCATGCCATGTAGGTGCATTAGAAGATGCATGTTGTTGTGATATATGTTGTGCTAGTAAAAGAATGTTGTTGTGATAGCTACTTGGATAGTTACCTGCTATTTGATAGGGTATCATTGTGTGAGCCTGTTTATAGAATGGATGCCAAAATTTGGTTTTTGGGGAGTATGGGCCCTCATTGACTGAAATTTGGTGAATCATTAGCAATTTATCTGGTTATAACACATATATGATGCCAAAATTTGATTCGCATGGAGTATGGGCCCTCATGGATCGGAATTTGGCACTTAGGTGTTGTTTTTCAGTATTTTCTGGGTTCCAAACAAGTTTCTGAGGCACACTATCTAGAAACCCAGTATACACACTGTGTAGTACCTTAAACACACCGTGTATGTCCTTCTTTTTGGGAAGAAAAGAAAACTTTGTGAGTACATGCTGTGTACCCTATGTACATGCCATGTAGTCTCTTCCAGTGTCAGACCGTGTGGGTGGGGACACGGGTAAGAGAAATGCTTGGGGCGAACACGCCATGTACCGGATATACATGCTGTGTAGTGTTGACATGAAGTCCGCCCGTGTAACTAACAACACAGATAGAGGATACCTTAATATATACATGTCGTTTCCACTGTGGAAACACACCTTGTAGTCTGACCTGGGATCTGGCCATCTAACTAACAACACGGGTCGGTTTAATCCATTTGTGTACACACTGTGTGTATATAGAACACGCCGTGTAGTGTGAGCCATGTATCCAACCATGTAAGTAACAACACGGGTCGGCAAAGCTCATCTAGTACACGTTGTTTTCCTATGGGACACACCATGTAGTGTTGATCAATGACTAACCGTGTGGACACGACCATGTAGCTGGGAAAATAGGTAGTGTACACTCTGTGTGCGGGTGTTACATGTCATATAGTTCAATGTGAGTAGTCGGTCGTGTCACAAATGACACGGGATGTTAAAATATTACACCATACATGCCATGTAGATTATATACACACCATTTTGTTTTGTTTAACGGGAGCCATGTAGAAGGACCGGGGAAGGGGAAGAGAAGTCAGGTACACGCAGTGTATTTAGTATACACGTCGTGTAGTCTTGTTTTTCAAATCTTGAATGCCTTCTTTCTCCTGTTCCCCTTTTGGTTCCTTCATTTTCAGACTATGATAATCTTGATTTAAGGTGAGCATTTGACCTTGTAGTGACATGTCGCCGAGACATTCACGTGTTTTTTTCTAGGAGTGAGACAACGAGTATACTCCAGAGATAGTGGGCCATGGGCTACCAGTTGATCATCTAGCAGAGCCAAATGCGGCACCAGCTGTAATACCGAACATAAGCACGGGGTTGCAGTTCCATGAAGGCTTTATTCAGTTCATGCAGAACTTTTAGGGAGCACCGTTGGCTGCCACATCTATGGTCGAGCTGACTCGTATCTTCCAGCAGCAGCATCCACCTATGTTTCTACGGGATGACAGACCACAGGCCGCGAAGTCTTGGCTGGGGTCGATGCAGACTATTTTCAAGCATCTTTGGATGCCTCTAGGGTAGAGGTTCAAGCTCGCAACTTATATGTTGTGTGATTCCTCCAAGAGATGGTGGGATGTTACCACCAAGTCAGAGCATCATAGAGACTTGGCATGGGATGATTTCTAGATATCCTTCTATGAATTAATCTTCCCACAGGTGCTGAGGGAAGATCGAGCTCGAGAGTTCATGAATCTGCAGCAGGGTGCTATGTCGGTAATGGATTATTCTACTCATTTCACCGAGCTACATCGATTTGCACCCATTCTGGTGGGCGATGAGACGCTAAGAGCCAGATGCATTGAGTATGGTCTTCGATATGACATCCGAGCACTGGTGAATGTTTTCTGGTTTCCTTCAGTACATGCTGTTGTGAACCAGGTGCTGATTACAAAGAGGAACCTGTGAGAAGCTAGTAGCGTAGGCCAGGGCGGTTTAACACCAGTTTCTGGTATAATTTATACTAGTAAGGGGAAGAGACAGATGGACTTTTCTCAGGGTGGCAGTACTAATCAGAAGAATGTTTCAGGTGGCCACGTCATGTGCTACTAGTGTGGTAAAGAAGGTCACAAAAGACCTTGGTGTCCACGAGACCTAGTGGAGTGCCGAGCTTGTAGCAAGATGGGTCATCTGTAGCACTATTGTAGGGCATTTCCACCAGTGGCTAGTGATAGGGGTTCTATGCAGACTCTGCATGTGGGAGAAGAACCAGTATCTTCTTACCATTTAGGAAACTAGAATATGTCAGGGCATGAAAGCAGAGATGGTAGTCATGTCCATGGTATCCAGACAAGAGGATCTCAGAGGCAGTAGAGCCGGACAGCTCAGGGTAGCTAGGCTATGTCACAGGGCCACAACATTGGGCAGGCATATGCAGTGCTATAGGCCCATCATGAGCTGGATCTCTGACCTTCTACTGTCAGAGGTACTATTCTAGTAGCTTCTGTTTTATCTAATGTGATTTTTGATATGGGATCTACACATAGTTTCATTGTTCTTTTTTATATGGTTGCTACACGTAGTTTCATATCTATACCCGTTGTGGAGATCCTTGGGCTATGTGTTTCATCTTCTTCTACTATTATGATGTTAGACACTCCGTTGGGGAATAGAACGGCTAGTCTGCGTCAGTGCAAGGAGTGCCCCATTGAGGTTGGTGGGTGTCACTTACTTTGGGACCTCTATGTATTGGAGATGTTGAACTATGATGTCATTCTCAAGATGGTCTGGTTGGTTCCCTTTCGGGCCTTTGTGGATTGCTATCATCGCAGGGGGAGTTTCACGTCGCCAGAGGGTGGAGAGTTTCTATACAAGGGTGAGTGGAATGTTCTAGAAACTCGAGCTAGACCAGAGTATCATGGGTGAGGTGGAGTCAGATCCTAGATAACAAGATTATATCTGGACAACCATGGGACTTGCTAGAAGGATTCCCCCCCAGTGGTTGATCATTTCCGGGATGTCTTCCCGTACGAATTTTCAGGTCTACCTCCGGAGCGTGAGGTGGATTTCTCTATTGAGCTTGTTCCAGGAGCCGCACATGTGTTTATTCCTCCTTATAGAATGGCTACACTGTAGTTGTAGGAGCTCAAGAGATAGTTAGAGCAGTTAAAGGAAAAGGATTTCATCCGACCCATTACTTCACCTTAGGGTTTTCCGGTCCTCTTTGCGGAGAAGGTAGACGGTACTCTCAGACTCTGTATGGATTATCGGAATCTGAACTAGTTGATGGTCAAGAACCGATATACCTTGCCGAGAATTGATGATATTTTTGATCAACTTCATGGAGAATGAGTGTTCTCAAAGATTGACTTGAGATCAGGATATCATCAGCTGCATGTTAGACCATCTGATATACCTATCATAGCTTTTAGGAGCAGGTATGGTCTATACGAGTATACGGTTATGCCGTTTGGACTCACGAACCCACCATCAATTTTCATGGATCTGATGAATCGTGTGTTCCATCATTATCTTGATTCTTTTGTGGTAGTATTCATGGACGATATCTTGGTGTACTTTCACACTCAACACGACCATGCCACCCATCTTGAGATCGTATTGAGTACACTAAGATAGCATCGACTATATGCTAAGCTATCAAAGTGCCAGTTTTGGATGGACCAGATACACTTCCTAGGTCATATCATCTCATTGGAAGGAGTTGCCGTAGACCCCGAGAAGGTGGGAGTAGTAGTTTCCTAGGAGAAGACTAAGAACGTTTTTAAAATACAGAGTTTCATAGGGATGGCTGGTTACTACAGACGCTTCATACAGGACTTCTCCCACTTTTCAGCGTCATTGACGGGTTTGACTAAGAAGGGTGTGAAGTTCGTTTGGTCAGAAGCTTGGGAGACGGACTTTCATGACCTGAATGGAAGGTCGATATCAGCACCAGTCCTGAAACTTCAAGAGAAAGGGAAGAGCTATATGGTTTACTGTGATGCATCAGGTATTGGGATGGGAGCTATGTTGATGCGGGGTGATCTAGTTGTTGTGTACGGGTCTCGGCAGTTAAGGCCATATGAGAGTTATTACCCGACACATGATCTCGATATGGCTGCAGTTGTTCATGCGTTGCGCTGTTAGAGACATTATCTCTTGGGAGAACATTTTGAGGTGTTCACAGACCACAAAAGTCTCAAGTACATCTTCACCTAGCATGACATGAACCTGAGACAGTGAAGGAGGGTTAAATACCTTCAGTCCTTCGATTTTGAGCTTGACTATACACCTGGTAAGGGTAATTCAGTAGTTGATGAAATGAGCAGGAAGACTCATATACAGGCAGTGTAAGAGGCAAGTGGTGAATGGAAGCTTATGTATTTGTTCTCTGAGATGCATTTGGAGGTGCACGAAAGTCAGGGGAAGACCTATTTGTCCTCTTTAGCAGTGAATTCTATCCTCCTAGATAGAGTGAGGATGAGACAACTATCTTATTCAGAAGGCCTAGTTCTATGGGAATCGGTGATTAGTGAGGACCCTTCTCCTGGTTGGACAATAGGAAATGATGAGTTATTGAGTTTACATGGACGAGTGTGGGTTCCAAGGGATATATGTGAGTAGCTGATGCAGGAGTTTCATGCTTCAGCTTGGGCAGTTCATCCTGGGGTTACCAAGATGTACCGTGACTTGAGACGCCAATACAGGTGGCTATGAATGAAGAGAGAAGTAACTGGTTTTGTTATGAGGTGTTCCATCTGTCAGCAGGTGAAGGTAGAGCATCAGAGGCTAGCTGGGCTTTTTCAACAGTTACCCATTCTGTTAGGGAAATGGGATGATGTCGTGATGGAATTCATGACTAGGTTGCGGAGGTCACTTAGAGGCAATGATACTGTGTGGGTTGTTTTGGATAGACTCACAAAGGTAGCTCACTTTTTTCCGATCAAGGAGACCTTCAGAGTTGATGAGCTCGAGAAGTTGTATATCTGAGAGATTGTACATCTTCAAGAGGTCCCTCTCTGTATCATTTTAGATAGGGAAACCCATTTTATGTCCCATTTTTGGAAATGTTTTTAGAGGGCTCTGGGTACACAGGTGCTTCTGAGCACAGCTTACCACCCTCAGACCAATGGTCAGTCAGAGCGTACGATACAGGTGCTAGAGGACATGCTTCGTGCATGCGTCCTAGACTTTGGGGGCTCCTGGGAGAAGCATATAACCTTAGTCAAGTTTTCCTATAATAATAGTTTTTATGAAACTATTGATATGGCACCTTACGATGCTTTATATGGTTGGACATGCTGATCACCCTTATGATGGTTAGAGGTAGGTGAGGTAACTTTACTGGGACCACGTCCTGTGCATGAGACTTTTGAGTAGGTCTAGCTGATTCGGAATCAGATGGCTACTACACAGTCTCATCAAAAAGATTATGTTGATCACCACATGCGACCCTTGGAGTTCGTGGTCGGGGATAAGGTTTTCTTGCGTGTTTCACCGAGTTTGGGACACAGGCGGATCAGGAGACATGGTAAACATCCACAGTAACACCCAAGAATTTTATGAGAAATATTTTGTTTTGATGTTATATAAACCATCAGAGGAATATTTCACTACACACAACACTAGCTTGGCTTTCTTTACACGCAATATTGACCTTCCTTGATAGCTTGAGTCGTACGCAATACCGAGTTTTACTAAACAACGATATGCTATTAATATATTATTAAAACTAGCTGTTATGAATAGTAATAACCACTTTTTAAAAATATTTAAATTTTATTTTTCAAAATGGACATCATTTTTGGATTTGGAATATCGAAATTATCCTAGGATGAAATTTTGGTATTTTTCTAAAAACATTCAATTTTTTATGAATAGTGAAAACACTAGGTTACTATTTAAAAACTGACATTTTATTTAAATAATTATTTATTTTATTTAAATTTATTTTAGGTCAAAATTCATACATAATACCTATATAAGTTCAATGCAATTCATTGGAGTCATTTTATAATAATTTTAGATATATAAAAATTTTATTGAACTTTTCACCGTGTTTTACCCACCTCCATGGAGAATTTGAAAATTTAAATAAAACATAATTTTAACAATTTTGTAAATGGAATTTCAAAAATCCAAGAGAAACGGTTCATGTCAGTAAGTAAAATGTGGTTCAATGAGATGAAAATATTTTTTTTGTGAATAGTAACTTTTTACTTTTTTTTTACCACGGTTAAAAGTAAATAGGGTAATTAAGGGTAAAAATGATATTATCATTACCCTAACACATGTCCTAATTCTATTGGATAAGTTTAATTCGACCAAAAAATAACTTAGGAATAATATATGGCCATTTAGGCCCACTTGAATTAGATTAGGACATTTATTATTAATTTATTTAAAGAAGGGTTAAAATAGTTAAAATCAAAATTTAATAAGTACCTAATTATTAATATAGGGTTACACATAAGATAAATTAGACTATAAGTATTCATTAGAAAGATAAAAATATTTTCTACATAATGGTATTTTATTTTTAATTTTTAGAATTTAAATAATGTAATTTATTTATGACACAATGATGATGTAGAAATTATATTATTACTGAAATATTGACATAATTGATGTTATAAATACCCAAATAAATGTAATTTGAAACTTTTTATGAATTCGAATAATTTTATAGGATAATATGACATGTTATTATGGATTTAAGTAACTTTTTTAGAACTAATATATCTGTAATTATTTTCAAAAAAATAAATTTCCAAACAGTGTCAAAATTGACAAAAAATAGTTTTTTTTAAAAATATTATACTATTAATTTTTTTTTTTCCCTAAAAATCTAAGGTTCAGCAAAATGACTTATATAAGGTTATATATATTAATAATAAAGAACTTCGGGTTCTTTTTTCTTGTTATGGTAAGTTTATTAACCTTATAGTGTAAGAAAAAAAGAAGACACGGTAAACGATATATTATCTAACTAAAAGTTAAATCGAAATGATAAGGTTAAAATAGAACCCTAATCCTGTATAAATTATATTGGATGAGATTATTTCAACCCATCCCCACCTTATCTTTGAAATAAATCAATTTGTAGCTATTAAAACCGAATATGTCTTTATAATAAAATAATATTTTTAGTTTTTCCAAAGGTGCCCCTCTCCTCCCTTATAAATGGGAACCTCCTCCCTCTCTTCCCCACACCACGTTGAGCCTTCAAGCTTGGCCAAACCCAGACAAATTCTCTTCTCCACTTCCCTAGAAACATCCTAGAGGTCCTTGTCTTCTTCAAAGACCAATTTCAGTGCCCTAAAGGAAGGTCTCAAAGAGACGCTTCAAAGAAGAGGTAATGTCCGTTACCGATTCTTTCAACTTTATTTCTTCTTCCACTTATTATTTTTTAGTTGTTTCATTATGTAGTAATAACATAGATATCACTCATATACTGATATATTATTATAAGTATGAAACTACCCTATTTCACCGTCTATCCATCCTACGAAAAATGAAATCACGGCGCGTGCGTATGTACAGAATACCATCTCCGCGTCGTGGTGTAATATATTTTCCACCACCACGTTACTTGGATGGGTATAATGGTTCAAATAAATAACCATATATGATTATTTTAAAGTGGTATTTATTCTGAAAGAGTCTACATACACGCCAATACAATTACAAAATCATGGGAACGATATCATCGCTCGTGCGTACGTATGGAATACCGTCTCCACGATGTGATGCGACTCGTTCTACATGATCTTCCTTGCATAATGATTATATAAATGAAATTAATGAATGAATATGATATATATTACACTAATACCATTCTGGAAATGAGGTATCTATAAACTAAAAGGAAGAATAAGAATTTATTCGACAAAACATGCATAAGAACAAAAAAACAATAAACACCCAAATAACAAGAAACAGTGAAATATTACTAATAAGAAGCTCTGAATATGACAATATATGATATCATAAAAATAATTATGATTATTTAATAATACAATAACATTATTTAAATCATTATACAGGAGGTTCGGACACCTATGAAGCAAATCGGACCTAATGTAAGGGACAATCTCGCAATATCAATTTTTATCCGAGATTGTTTATACATCAGAATTTACTGGGGAATATTTATCATCCGCATCCATGTTTCCTCAGTATGTAATATTATTTATATCCTCCTGCAATTTTATAAATCCAATTTTACCCTTCGTTCAAATATATGAATGGAATCATTTGTCATTTTTCATACGAGGTACTTTTTGACTTTTCCGACAAAAGTATGAGAAGAATGTTTTTTCAACTTATACGGCATGAATGGATTTTTAAAACATTTTTTCCAAGAAGCTTCCTTTACTTGTTTTCAAGTTTATTTTTAATCAACTTCTTTTAGTTTAAATGTTTATTACATGTTAAGAAAGGAAAATGTTTTTGAAGTAGAAATGATATTTTCATCATGAATAGAGTTCAAGTGTTTTATAAAAATTATTTTCCATCGAAGATAATATAGGGTTATGTTTCTATCCGTATTTTTAAATTTATTTGATTATGTTATGATGGAATTATTTTTATGATGTCCGTTTATCTTATATGAATTATGTTATGATGGCATGATGTTTAAGATTCCCATTTTTATTACATGGGTTATGCAATGATGTATGATTTTTGATTTTGTGGCACACATAAGAATGGTATCATTATGAGATGGGTGGGACCTATATATCCCTCCAATTCATTGGGTAAAGATTTTATATCTCATGAGATAGACATGGATGGAACGGCACGTTAAACCGGTTCAGTGAAACATGACTGAAACGAGGAATGAAATCGGTTCAGAAATTGACTTTTTCCACTAAGATAGTCTTGGAAATGAGTCTTGAATAATAAGAAATGATTCTATATGATTATGTGTGTATGCCACAATACTTCATGTATTATGTTATTATTATTGTGATTACATTTCACTACCATGATTTATCCCATGTTATGAAATTTTGATCTCTTTTGCAAGCTACGATTTACAAAATTTTATGTTCTTATGAATATGATGTGATTGATACTTCTTTTGTTTACCCTTACTGGGAATTTGAGCTCACCCTTTTGTATGTTTTCTTTCCCCAGGTTAGGAAGAAGGTTATTAAGTAAGATATGCCAAAAGGGACTATTGATATGATGAAATAAATGGGAGACAGTGTAGATTCTTTATGAACCATTTGTTTATGTTTCCCAGTTTCAAAAGTCACTATACCTATACGGTCATTTCATGGTTTTGATATATGTTGAAATAAGTGTACTTCAATTTTGAAGTATTATCAATGCATGTAAAGTATGGGTCGCTATAGTTGGTATTCGAGGAATGGTAAAGTAAACCATTGGAAACTAGGATGTGAAAGCCTTAGTAAGAAACCTAAAGATATGTCTAAGCATAGAACACAATCTAAGTGTATTAGAAATGGAATTCAACAACCTATGATATGACCTTAAGTGTAAAATTTTATTCTTGATTATGTGTTTTTTCTATTATAATTAGTGTTGCTCACACTATTCTTCTTGGTTTTAGTCAATGGCTGGAACTCAAAGGAACCGTGTTAATGCGGAATGCGACGGGAAATGCAATGATTGTCCCCCTGAGAAACCAAACGTTGTGGGAGTTGGAATGAAAAATCTTGTAGCCATGCCCACACAACTTTCTCAAGCTATGAATCATGCATGAATTCCAAATGAGCAAAGGAAGGAGCAACATTCTATTGAATCCTTCATGAGGCAGCGTCCACTTTCATTCAGCGGGTCTACTGATCCATTAGTCGCTGAACAGTGGATTAGTACTAGTGAAAAGATATTTTCAGTTCTTCAATGTTCTGAACATGATAAAGTCATCTTAGTAGTGTATCGTTTGGAAAGAGATGTTGATCAATGGTGGAATCTTATCACGAATACAAGGCAAAGAGTTGAAATTGAGTCCATGGAATGGGACAAGTTCAAGAACATATTTTTCAATAAGTACTTCCCTCGTATTCATGGAGGAAATATGGAGAAGGAGTTTCTTGAACTGAAGCGAAATGATGATGAATCTATAAGTACCTATGAAGCAAATTTTACAAGACTTTCAAGGTACGCTTCTGGTATTATTATCCAACCAGAGAGTAAGATCTATTTATTATTTAGTGGCTTAAAACCAAGTCTTCGAAGGGCATTAGCCATAAGGGACTTCAATAGCTACGATGAAATCGTTTGATGTGCTATCAAAGTTGAGATGGATATTTGAGTAACCCATCAGTCATATGGGTTTGATAAGAAGAGTAAAATGGAATTCAAAGGAAAATATAAAGAGAACACTAAAAATAAGATGAGTTTTCCCTTATGGTCAAAGTGTGGAAAGAAACATGGAGGGATTTTTCTTAAAGGGATAATTAAATCTTTAAAATGTGGAAAGGAAGGTCGTTGGGAATTTGAATTCTGCAATGATGGTAAGAAGATGTCTAGTGATGCGAACAAAGAAAAGGATACACAGAGTGCACCTCCTACACTTCAATGGTACAAGTTCAAGGAAATGGGTCATTATGCCAATCAATGCCCGAATCCAAGGGTTGTTGATGATGATCGATGTCAACAAACTCTTAAGGCTAATGAAAAAGGAATGTCACATGCAATTTCTATCAGTGATGTGGAGTACGATAACGAAGTGGTAAAAGGTACACTTACCATCCTCTCTAAAGTTGAAAATGTTTTATTTGATTATAGATCCACCCACTCTTTTATTTATAAAGAATTTTCTAAGGTTATCACTGTATTACCTCAACAAATAGATATTGAGTTAGCTGTGACAACCCCTAATGGCACAACAGTCACATCCAACGTTTATAATTATTCTCTGATTGAATTTTGTGGGAAAGTTCTACCTGAAAATCTTTTGATCTTTCCTATAGTGGAATTTGATGTGATTCCTGGCATGGATTGGCTTTCTCTATATGTAGGTCATATCAGTTTCCATATAAGAGAAGTCACATTTCATATTCCTGATCAATCTATGATCGTCTATCGATGTAAGGATGAACATAACCTTCCAGTGGAAATTTATTCCATCTTATGGGTCTTGATTCCACTAAATGAGGGTTATTTATCTCAAATGGTTAGAGAGAAACTCACGATTAAGAATATTCCCATTTTACAAGAGTTTGATGATGTCATTCCGGAGGAATTGCCGGTTCTTCCACAAAATCGTGAGGTAGATTTTTCAAAAGAACTCGTACCGGGAGCTTTGCCTATTTCAAATACACCTTATAGAATGGACCCAATTGAGTTGAAAGAATTAAAGAAGCAACTCCAAGAGAATCTTGATAAGGGATTCATATTCCCTAGTGTGTCACCTTGGGGAGAACCTATTCTATTTGTTAAGAAGAAAGATGGATCAATGAGACTCTGCATTGATTATCGAGAACATAACAACATCACTATCAAGAACAAATATCCTCTCCCATGCATTGATGACAGATTTGACCAACTACTCTTATCTCAATACTTTTCCAAGATTGATCTTCGTTCAGGGTATCATTAATTAAGGGTCAAAAGGGAGGATATACCGAAGACAAATTTCTGTACAAGGTATGGACACTATGAATTTATAGTGATGCCATTTGGTCTTACTAATGCCCCTTCTTTCTTCATAGATCTAATGAATAGAGTCTTTAGAGACTATATTGATCAGTTTGTGGTAGTCTTTATAGATGATATTCTTGTCTATTCAAATAGCAAGGAAGAACATGAAGATCACTTGAGAAATATATTGACGACCCTGAGAAAGGAGAAGCTTTATGCCAAATTTACCAAGTGTGAATTTTGGATTCAAAAAAGTTTCATTTTTGGGTCACATAATCTCAAAAGGGGGGATATCTATGGATCCAGCAAAAATAGAGGTTATCGAAAGATGGTCAATACCAACAACAATTACTGAGATCCGAAGTTTTCTTGGTTTGGCTAGATATTATCGACGTTTTGTGAATGATTTTTCACGATTATCTAATCCACTCACCAGGTTGACTCGGAAAGGAGTTATGTTTGTTTGGACGGAGGAATGAGAAGAAAATTTCAGGGAGTTGAAAAGAAGGTTATCCAGTGCACCTGTGCTCACAATGCCTTGTAGTGGAGAAAGGTTTGTGATCTACAGTGATGCATCCAAGAAGGGATTGGGGTGTTTTCTTATGAAAAATTATATGGTGATAGCTTATGCCTCACGATAGTTGAAAATACATGAGAAAAATTACCCAACACTTGATTTGGAGGTAGCTGCGGTAATATTTTCATTAAAGATTTGGAGGCATTATCTTTTTGGAGAAAGGTGTGACATTTATACTGATCAAAAAAGTTAAAGTATATTTTCACACAAAAGGAGCTGAATATGCGCCAAAGAAGTTGGTTAGAGCTGATTAAGGATTACGACTGCTCAATTCATTACCACCCTGGGAGAGAAAACATGGTGGAAGATGCATTATGTATACAAGACCATGCTAGCTTATCCATGATGAGGATCACAAAAGATACAATATTTATAGATTTAGAAAGGATGGATCTTCGAATTATAATGAAAGGGGAAAAATCATATCTTTCTCAAATGAATGTTCAACTATCTATACATGTGAAGATTAATGAGGCACAGAAAGAAGATGTCGAGTTACAAAAGAAGCTGAGAAATGTTCTTAACTTCAACCTTGATTATGATGGGATAATAAAGTTCAGGAATCAGGTTTGTGTTCCTCCCATCCCCGAATTAAAGAAGGAGCTGCTGGATGAGGCTCATAGTTATTCATTCTCTATTCATCCTGGAAGCACGAAGATGTACAGGGACCTAAAGGAGTACATCTGGTGGGATGGCATTAAAAGAGATGTTGCTGAATATGTCTCTCAATAGTTGGTTTGTCAGCAAATTAAAGCTGAGAGATAGAAGTCTAAGGGGATGTTACAACCATAAACCATACCGGACTGGAAATGGGAAATCATCACTATGGACTTTGTCATTAGACTTCCTAAAACATCCAAAGGCAATAATGCTATCTGGGTCATAGTTGATCGTCTTACAAAGTCTGCACACTTCATTGCTATTAGAAAGGATTTCCCTCTAGATCAGCTTTCCAGGATATATGTAAAGGATGTGGTATGATTGCATGGAGTACCACTTTCTATTATATCTGATCGGGATCCATGGTTTACCTCAATGTTCTGGCGAAGTCTTCAGCGTATTCTGGATACAGAGTTGAGATTCAGCACTGCTTATCATCCTCAGACAGACGATCAGTTTGAGAGGAAAATTCAAACTCTAGAAGATATTTTGAGAGCTTTCTCTATGGATTTCAAATGTGGTTGGGATCAACACCTACCTTTGGTGGAATTTTCTTATAATAATAGATTTCACTCCAGTATTAAGATGGCTCCTTATGAAGCTCTCTATGGAAAGAAATGCAGGACTCCAACTTACTGGTATGAAGTTGGGGAAAGAAAGCTATTAGGATCTGATCTTGTTGATGAGATGGTAGAAAAGGTCTGATCTATTCAACAACAAATTTGAGATGCTCAGAGTCGACAAAAAAGTTATGCCAAAAACTGAAGAAAAGACTTAGAGTTTGACGTGAGTGATAAAGTGTTCTTACGAATATCTCCCTGGAAGAGGGTCATGAGATTTGGAATGAAAGGAAAGTTAAGCCCTAGATATATCGGTCCTTTTGAAATTCTGGATTGTGTTGGGAAGGTAGCTTACCGATTGGCGCTTCCACCAAATCTCTCTCAAGTTCATGATGTGTTCCATGTATCTCTCCTAAGAAAGTACATACCTAATCCTTCACATGTACTCAGCTCAGAAGTTTTACCACAAGAGCAAGATCTCTCTTATGAAGAACAACCCATAGAGATTCTGGATCGTAGCGAAAAAGTCATACGGAACAAGACCACTCTCTTGGTGAAAGTTTTATGGAAGAACCACCAATTAGAAGAAGCTACATGGGAGCTTGAGGATATTATGAGGGAGAGGTACCCTCATCTGTTTGTTACAAAGTGACGAATTTCGAGGGCGAAATTCATTTTAAGGGGGGTAGAATGTAACACCCGAGACTTTTATGAGAAATATTTTGTTTTTATGTTATATAAATCATCAAAGGAATCTTTCACTACACACAACACTAGCTTGGCTTGCTTTACATGCAATCACGACCTTCCTTGATAGCTTGCTTCGTACACAATACAGAGTTTCACTAAACAACGATATGCTATTAAAATATTATTAAAACTAGCATTTATGAATAGTAATAACCACTTTTTGAAATTTTGTAAATTTTATTTTTCAAAATGGACTTCATTTTTGGATTTGGAATATCGAAATTAGCCTAGGGTGAAATTTTAGTATTTTTCTGAAAACTTTCAATTTTTGATGAATAGTGAAAACACTAGGTTACTATTTAAAAACCGACTTTTTATTTAAATAATTATATATTTTATTTAAATTTATTTTATGTCAAAATTGATACATAATACCGATAAGAGTTCAATTCATTTCATTGGAGTCATTTTATAATAATTTTTGATATATAAATTTTTTATTGAACTTTACACCGTCTTTTACCCACCTCCTAGGAGAATTTTCAAATTTAAATAAAACATAATTTTACAACTTTTGTGAATGGAATTTCAAAAATCCAAGGGACACGGTTGATGTCAGTAAGTAAAATGTGGTTCAATGAGATGAAAATATTTTTTGATGATTAGTAATTTTTTACTTTTTTTACCACGGTTAAAAGTAAATAGGGTAATTAAGGGTAAAAATGATATTATTATTACTATAACACATGTTCTAATTATATTGGATAAGTTTAATTCGACCAAAATCAATCTTAGGAATAACATATGGCCATTTAGGCCCACCTAGAATAGATTAGGACATTTATTATTAATTTATTTAAAGAAGGGTTAAAATTGTTGAAATCAAAGATTAATAAGTAAAAAACATTAATATAGGGTTATACATTTGATAAATTAGACTATAAATATTCATTAGAAATATAAAATGATTTCCTACATAATGGTATTTTATTTGTAATTTTTAGACTTTAAATAATTTAATTTATAAATGACACAATGATGATGCAGTAATTATATTATTAATGAAATATTGACATAATTGATGTTATAAATACCCAAATAAATGTAATTTGAAACTTTTTATGAATTAAAATAATTTTATAGGTTAATATGTCATGTTATTATTGATTTAAGTAACTTTATTAGAACTAATATTTATTTTATGATTTTCCAAAAAACCAATTACCAAATAGTGTCAAAATTGACATAAAATAGATTTTAAAACGAATATAATATTATTAATTGTTATGTTTTTCCTAAAATTATAATGTTAGGCCAAATGACTTAGATAAGGTTATATATATTAATAATTAACAACTTTGGGTACTTTTGGCTTGTTATTGTATGTTTATTAACCTTATAGTGTAAGAAAAAAAGAAGACACAGTAAAAGTTGAATTATCTATCTTAAAGTTAAATCGAAAAGATAAGGTTAAAATAGAACCCTATACTTGACTAAATTCTATTGGATGAGAGGATTTCGAACCATCCCCACCTTAGATTAGAAATAAATCAATTTAGAGCAATTAAAAACCGAATATGACTATATAATAAATTAATAGTTTTCATTTTTTCAAAGGTGCCCCTCCCCTCCCTTATAAAAGGGAACCTCCTCCCTCTCTTCCTCACACCACTTTGAGCCTTCATGCTAGGCCAAAAAATTCCCAATTCCCTTCTCCACTTACCTAGAAACAGCCTAGAGGTCCTGGTCCTCTTCAAAGACAAATTTCAGTGCCCTAAAAGGAGGTCTCAAAGAGGCGCTTCAAAGAAGAGGTAATGTCCGTTACCGATTCTTTCCAATTTATTTCTTCTTCCACTTCTTCTTCTTTAGTAGTTTAATTATGAAGTAATAACATCAGTATCCCTCATATACTTATATGTTATTATATGTATGAAACAACCCTATTTCACCATCTATCCATCCTACGGAAAAAGAAATCACCGCATGTGCGTACGTACGAAATACCATATCCGCACCTTGGTGTAATCTATTTTCCACCACCACCTTACTTGGATGGGTATAATGGTTCAAATAAATAACTATATATGATTATTGTAATGTGTTATTGATTCTGAAAAAGTATACATACACACCAATACAATTACATGATCATGGGAACGATATCATCGCTCGTGCGTACGTACGGAATACCGTCTCCACGATGTGATGTGACTCGTTCTACATGATCTTCATTGCATAATGATTATATAAATGAATTTAATGAATTAATATGATATATATTACACTAATAAAATTCTGGAAATGTGGTATCTATAACCTAAAAAATAAGAATAAGAATTTATTCAACAAAACATGCATAAGAACAAAAAAGCAATAAACACCCGAATAACATGTAACAATGAAATATTACTAATAAGAAGGTAAGAATATGACCATATATGATATCATAAAAATAAGTATTATTCCTTAATAAGTCAATAACATTATTAATATCATTATACAGGAGGTTTGGACACTTACGAAGCGAATCGGACCTAAGGTAATGGACAATCTCTGAATCTCAATTTTTAACTGAGATTGTTTATACTTCAGAATTTACTGGGGAATATTTATCATCCACATCCATGATTCCGCAATATGTAATATTTTTTATATCCTCCTACAATTGTTTAAATCCAATTTTACTAGTTGGTGAGAGATATGAAAGGAATCTTTTGTCATTTTTCATACGAGGTACTTTTTTACTTTTCCAACAAAAGTATGAGAAGAATGTTTTTTTAACTTATACAACCTGGATAGATTTTTATAACATTATTTTAAAGAAGATTCTTTTACATGATTTCATGTTTATTTTTAATCAACTTCTTTTAGTTTAAAATTGTATGACATGTTAAGAATGGAAAAAAAAATTTAAGTAGAAAAGTTATTTTCCTCAAGAATGGAGTTCAACTGTTTTATCAAAATTCTTTTCCATATAATATAATACAGGGTTCTATTTCTATTCCTATTTTTACACAGATTTTATTATGTTATGATGGAATTATTTTTATGATGCCCTTTTATCTTATATGAATTATTTTATGATGGCTTGATGTTTAAGATTCCCATTTTTATTACATGGGTTATGCAATGATGTATGATTTTTGATTTTGTGGCACGCATAATAATGGTATCATTATGAGATGGGTGGGACCTATATCTCCCTCCAATTCATTGGGTAAAGATTTTATATATCAGGAGATAGACATGGCTGGAACGGCAGGTTAAACCAGTTCAGTGAAATAGGACTGAAATGAGGAATGAACTCGGTTCAGAAATGGACATTATCCACTAAGATAGTCATGGCAGTGAGTCTTGACTAATAAGAAATAATTCTCTATGATTATGTGTGTATGACACAAAAATTCATGTTTTAAGTTATGATTTTTGTGATTACATTTCACTACCATGATTTATCCCATGTTATGAAATTATGATCTCTTTTGCAGGGTAAGATTTACAAATTGTTATGTTCTTATGAATATGATGTGATTGATATTTATTTCGTTTACCCTTAATGAGAATTTTAGATCACCCATTTGTATGTTTTTCCCTAGGTTAGGAAGAAGGTTATTAATTATGATATGCCAAAATTGACTATAGATATGATGAAATAAATGGATGATAGTGTAGATGCTTTATGAACCAGTTGTTTATGTTTCCCAGTTTCTAAAGACACTATACCTATACAGTCCTTTCATGGTTTTGTTATATGTTGTAATAAGTGTAATTCAATTTTGAAGTATTAACAATGTATGTAAAGTATGGTTTTCTATATTCACCGAGGTATGTGGGGCCATTTAAGATTCTGGAGAGAGTCGGGTTGGTTGCCTATTGGTTGTAGTTATCACAAAGGTACCGAGCCATTCATGACATCTTCCATGTATCTAAGTTGTGTCGCTATCATTCAGACCCGTCTCAAGTCTTTACGCCTGAGGAGGTTGAGCTCAAGGTAGATGCGTCCTTTGAGGAGCATCTGATTCTTATCATTGATAGAAGCATGAAGGTTCTCCAAGGCTTTTTAGTTCCTCTCGTACGGGTGCTATGGAAGCATAGCCGAGTGCAAGACGAAACCTAGGAGCAGGAGACTGACATACGTGCTCATTAGATGTAGTTGTTCACAACTAAATCTTCACATCCCTTGGAAGGGAAATTCGGGGATGAATTGCTTTAAGGTGGGAAGTTTTTATGAACCTGGATCTTATTCTTGAGATATGAGTTTCTTCTCCTTTCCTTAAGTGTTTTTGAGAAAATTAGGAAAATAGTGAAAATCGAAAATTTTGGGACTACACGCCGTGTAATTTTCCACACGCCGTGTACTTTGTCCATGTGGGATGAGTACACAGGGTGTGTAGCCTTGTTGGTAACTAAGGGTGTAAAAACTGAATACACACCGTGTAGTGGTCCTTTACATGCCGTGTAGTCAGTCAGCATATGAAATAGTAAGGCGGTGGGAGAAGCCGCCAACGGGGTGATAGTATATGCTGTGTAGTCTGGAATACACGCCTTGTACTCATGTGGAGGGATGAATTGTTTGGCGGTGCCGCTAGAGGAATCGTTAAATGAGGGTAGTACACGCCCTGTAGTAAAAAGTACACATTGTGTACATTGTTTTTTTTTGCTTAAAAAGGGTAGTAGCAAGTCATGTTCATAGGATTGGCTTAGAACCAGATAGGAGCTTGAGAGAGGATGACCTAACCTTTGTGGATCTCCATATAGAGCGTCGAGAATCTGTTTCCGCTTCCGTCGATCACTTTGGAACCACACGGGTAATCCCTCCCTTCTTCTTGTGTAGTTCTTGCCAATTCATCCTCTAATGGAAGTTATTTGAGGTTGAATAAGAATTATTTTACCTCATATCTATGAAGTTCTTGGACGTTTCAGAAGGCATCGTTCGGGTTTGCCGATCATGGGTGTTTAAGGTAGGTGGATTGGTGTTTAAATTCCAACTGTTGTGCGTTTTGTGTACCATTGAGATACACACCCATGAATGGGGTGTTGTATGGCTGAGGCCTAGTTGAATTATATACCTAGAATTGACTAGGTAATTTAAATGTGATAATAAACTATTGTTTGGGATTGCTTCTTGGATCCAGGACCACCCCAAGGGTGCATTCTTCTATTTAGCCGTTTGGCCAGGATACCCGAGGGTAAGCCTTAATAATAATGATTTTATAATTTCCTTGAGAGAAATATTATTTTTACTAGGTGTATATTTCTTTTTTACATATTGGGCATGGCCTGATTACTTGTTTAGCCTGAGGGAAGTGTTGTGATTAGCATGTGGGTAATGTACTACTTAGCCAGTGGGCAACATCTTCCGTGCCTGTGGGCGACACATCGTTTTTCTGTGGGAATATTCCTATGTTTGGATTCTCTTTACCTGAGGGTAAGGGTTTACGTTTCTGAGGACTCTGGTTGTTTACATAAAATATTCACTATAGTGATATCTTAAATTGAATGTTAAAAAGAATAATAAAACGGTAATATAACTGGTAAAGTTAGTTACTTTTGAGTATTTCTTAGTTTATTACATTTTACTGCTGCACACTGTTGTTGCATGTTTTCACATAGTTGGGCACAATCCTTTGGTGGGTGCCTACTGGGATTATTTCTCACACCGTTTTGGGTCATGTCTTCAGCCCAAAATGATTATATTTCTATAGGTGTGGATAAGGACAAGGATCCCTATACAGGTAATTGATTACTGTTGAGGGGTTGGGAAGCATGGGACCGAGATTAGGCTCGCAATGCTACTAATTGTTTTGGTTTTATATACTCTATATTGTACTGTAATGTATTGTCGTGTAACATTTTCTGGATGTTTTCTTAGAACTTGATACATGTTGCATCATTTTCAATATAAATGTTGGTTATATTTTACTGTAGCTGTTTATTTTAAAAGTGTTTGGTTTATTTATTCTACTATTTTGTATGCTTTTTATTTTATTCCACTATGCTACACTTTGACAAATGAGGGTATAGATTCCCCACTATCAGTCCTAGGCCCTCGCTTTTAGTCAATAGCCTCTGGCGTTTGGGGAAATGCGCTTGAGGTCACGTGGCAAACCGGGTTCGGGGCAGCCATTGAGTGGCACCCGAAAACAGGATGTTACAGGAATAAATCATATTAAATATGACAACATTAAAATATATGCTACATAATTTTAAAAATTACAACACACTCTTTAGGCCCCTCATACCTATTGTTCATAGGGTATATTGAGTAGGATGTTCATATCCCAAAATAAAATTCTAAGTGAAAAGTAGTTTCTATTCAAAGTGAACCATAATAAATTGTGTTATTTTTTTCTTATAAGTAAATTTTATTATTACATGTATAAGGGAAGATAAATTTACTAAATTAAATTCAAATAAATTAGACCCGAATAATTGGAATAGGGTGATTAGTCCAACATTAGGGAATGATTAGATATCCACTATGGATTGTTATGAAAAAACCATCATCAAATGGATATATATGTGTGAATATTAACTCTATAAAATCCAAAATTGAATAAAATTTGGTATTATAAATGCTAAAAAGTTTAATTCTTATATGAAGAAAGATGAAAAAAATAATTTATCTACCCTCCATCTATTATAAATATCATCATATTTACACAGATAGAACTATGTAATCATCTTCTCCATCTAAAAATAAAAAAAATAACATTCATAACCGTCTATATGTATGACATTCAGAAATATCATGACTCCCATGATCCTAACATAGATCTAATGTGAAGAAATTAAAGTTAAAAAATGGTTGGTATTTTGGTATATTCTCTCATTGTTATACTCATTGGTTAGATTCACTATCTATGAACTTCAGTTGCGTCTTCTCATTTAACATGATCCTTCATTTTAATTTAATTTAATTAAAAATTTTATTGAGACCGAAACATTCGAGTATAATCTTGAGATTAAAAAATGACATATCTTTTTGTGAGCATTGTTTTAACTGATCAATTTATTTTTTCAGTTAATTATTTCTATGTTCAATTATTACTTCATTATTATTTTTGAAGGATTATTATTTATATGTTTTAATTTTACCCTTTTCAAAAAAATCACTACCATATCTCTATTAATTTTAGTCCTTATTGTTTTAATTTTCTTATATTAATGTGTATTATATTTAATGTTCATTATCTTTGGTCTTGCCCTTTATTATTTATATCACAATAGGTGGAAACCATCATAACATTTTATATAAAAGTGGAGAACACGATTGTTTAATTTTTTATGGGTTTTAGGGGTAGAGTGTTAGACACACTTATATTGTTCCAACATATCCCAAAAGTTAATATTTTTAATTTTGAAAATATTTCCATTTATTTTATTTATAAGTTTATATAATGTAATTTTAGGTGAATAATTTCTATTTTATTTTTAATAAACAAATTTTAAATCCTCAGTTAAATATATGATCTTTATAGTTTTGAATAAATTATTTCCAAGTAGATTATTATATAGGTATGTAAATTTTTGACTAGCTATGATGATATAGAATTTCTCTTGAAAATTAACTATCATATAGCTAGTAAAAACATCCTCCATACTAAAATTATCTTATAGTCATAATATAATTTATAGAATATTGAAAAGTAAATATCCTAAGGGAATTTTATGCAAGTTAATTATTATAAATTAAATGAATAAATATCATATGAATGTAAATTTCAAAATGAAATTATCATATAAATCTATAATGTATTATGAAAAATATGTATAATAATGTCAAATATCTTATGTGTTAAGAATGTTATAGAGGCTATGTTTTAATAAAGTTAAATATAGTAATTTTAAAAACTAAGAATAATTTATACTAAGTGAAAATTTTATTTTTATGAAACTATTTTTTTTACATTTTAATATTTCATGGAACAAAAATTAATTTTTATTGGGTGGATATCTATTTTCAAATTACTATTTAAAAATAATCCAAGATAGAAATTTTAGAATTTCTTCGTTCATTTAAGATTTTTAAAAAAATTAAAAATACATTATTTAATTAATACTCATTATTTATATAATAATATATTATCAAAGTTATAATTTCTTAAGTATTGATTACTATGTTTATATAAACAAATACATTATCATTTGGCGATAAAATGTGATATTCTTCAAAAAACTCTTTTAATTCATAAGGTTATTTTGTTTTAATTAATTTGAAATAATAATAAATTATTAATTATTTAAATTAAATTTATAAATTATAAATTTATAAATATTTTAAATTAAATTCAAATTATTATAACCAGTATACATAGAGTTAATGTAATATCATCTTACGCTTGAAAATGATTTTATATGAACCTATTTTTTCGTCATATTTTACGAGATAATTTCTAAATTAATTTCCTCTATATATAGTAATTAAATTTTATAAAATTACTTCCATATATTTAATCATCATATTCAAATTTTCTAAATGAGTTCACTTTAATTTTTTTATTATAAATAGTAAAATTTGTAAAATTTAGTTACCATGGTTAAGGGTAAAACATGTTTAACATTGGTAAATCTATAAAGGTAATAGTTAATAATACCTATTTTTTTCTAAAAACAATCTTTCTAACTTATTACTTATAACCAATAAACTACCGTATAAATAGACTTAATTTTGTGCCACTTTTAAATAAAGGTGATTTTTTAATATTTCAAAAACATTGAAACATTACATGTCTTCCACCCACCTCACATACAAAGTGTTGTTACTCCAATAAATTATTAACACATACTAAAAATTTCAGGATTAGAAATACCTATAAAAATATATCCCCAAAATCATTATCCACATTATAGAGGTTCTAGACTTTTGAAATGTCCAACCCTAGAGTCCTTAACAAGAGATCTAGAGGAGCTCTTTCAAAGAATAGGTAATCATCATAACCAAACAATGTCATTTTTAACCATTTTTAAACACATTAAATTATGTACTTTTAAATAAAATATAATAAAATAATTTAATTTAATATCAATTAATTTAATTACTTATATGACAAAATATTTATCATTTTCTTTCTCTATCAAATGTGAAACACAACAAAAAATCATGTGTATGAATGACTGCCGCCTCACTAACCATTGTAATTTATATTAAACCATAAACTCAAATGGATGGTCAAAAATATTGAAATAATAAATATATATTATATTTACAAAAAAATTATTATTACATAAATATAATATATCTTCTAATTCATTACCATTACACGAGTTGAAAATTGATAACATCAATCATGTGTATATATAGAAAACCACCACCAAAAAACAATACGATTAAATATTCATTCCCACCTTCCCTAGATGATTATAAATATGTATATAATTAATAATTATTATTTTTATTTAATTATTAACATTATGGAGTCAATGTAACACTGATCCAGATAAAGTGACCACAACCACTGAATCTAACCACACATAACAAAAACAATGATATTGATGATGGTCTATTATCAAATGGGTGATATGATGTTATAAAAAGATCATATATGATATAATAGTCAATTGTATTTTTTACTTTATTTAATAATAATAAATATAAATTTATTATACAGTAGTTTAAATTGTGTTCAATAAAGTGGAAGCATGACAGAACAGTTTTTATCTCAATTTCCACTCTATTGACACATATTTAATTTTATGGATATTTTATGTTATATATATATATATAAATAATTTAATGTATATAACTTGAATATAAATTAGTTAATTTTAATTAATGTTTCAACTCATTTTTAATCCATCAAGGGGTTACAATTTAAAGTTACGAAAAAGGTAAGAATTTATTTTATAATCTCATTTTGTGGATTGTTTATATTTTAACGAAAGGAATATTTTAATTTATCGTTCATAAAAACCATATCATCTCTTGTTTTGTATATATTTTATTTTTATTTTTATTTTCATCCAAACATTCCATATTATAGAACTTTTATTAGGGAAATTAGCGTTTAAAAAAGGTTGATGTTATTTATCTTTTCAATCAGTTATATTTCACTTCCACATCTAAATTTTCCCAAATTAATTTACAAGAGTACATTTAATTTAGAAAAAGAATTATAAATGAATTTTTTTGAAAACCTAAAATATGTTAATATATGACTACATTTAGATAATTTATTTATTTATTGATATCTTCCTCCACAAATAAAACCTACCTTAAATAGAAACCGCAATATATTTTCATAAAATATAAATGTTTAAAAATGACAATTAATGCATTTTTTAAAAATTATATATAATATATATGAGTAATTAATTAATCAAATATATTTATAAATAAAATAACTATGTATTTAAATATTAATGAAATTCAAATAGTATACCTAAAATGACTAATAATATAATTTATTATTTTAAAAAAAAATTCTATGAAATTTGTATTTTATGCGAAAAACATTTTTATATAAGGAATAATAAGATAATTAATTATTATTATAAATAATTTGATTATATAAATTTATTGGATAAATTATATTCAATAATAATGTTTTTTTAATCTATTAGAATATCATTTTCTCCTAAAATGGGTTTCCATAATATTTTATCATTTAATTCAAAAAATTGAATTCCTATTTTTTATTTGAATATAAAAAAATGAAAATAATTTTATAATTCTTAAGATATACATTCACTTATTATTATTTATGGATAATTTTCTAAAAAGGTTTATTTTTAGTCGAATAATGCAGGATTTATAAAAAATATAATTTGCTTCATTTTATCACTTTGTAAGCATAATCTTGAAGATTAAAAATAATTAATGTAACTATATAATAAGTTAAGGTATTAAATTATACATTTTTAAATAAAAATTATTTATATAAAAAAAATGTAAAACTTTTTTATAACTAAATAAAATGGTATTTTATTTGAGAAAACATTTTTGGTATTTTTCTTTAAAAGAATTAATTTTTAAGATATATTATATTTTTTATTTCCTTTAAAGACTCAAACCTATTATTTTTCTTATAATAAGTTGAATTATTTCATTAAAATCAACTACCATAATTTTTTTACCTTAAATCTAAATTCAAATTATAAAAACATTATATTTCAAAAAATAATAGTTTTTACGCTAATAACTATGTCTATTTTAAAATTAACTTTTCCCTTATTTTTAAATTTTATTTGATAAAAAGTTTCTAAAATTTAAAATTATATATATATATATATATATATATAATTAGATAAAACATGAATCTTAGTAATTATCATAAAATGAATTTCTATGGTTATATATCAATAAATAAGGAAAAAAATAAAAAAAAATGGATAATATGAGGCTAACCCAGTGTCAAATACGTAAATCATTCAAAAAACCCTATAAATTAATGTATTATATTTGTATAAAAAGAATGTGTACCCTATAATTGTTTCTTATTTTGACTAATTTACCCATTAATTGTGGCATTAATGTTTTAAAAATTGTACATGTGTGCCCAAAACTGACATTACTTTCACATATAAAATTGTAACATCTTCACCACATCGAGGAATACCCTAACACTCAATTACTCATTAAAAATAAATTATTTTACTATACCTATTATCCTATAATGATAACATAATAATATGAACAGTCATTTTTATTTTATGCCCTACACATTCATGAGAGTTTTAAGGAAAATCCAAGTCCATAACATGAGTATCAACAACTATTTGGTTCTTCTCCTTAAATTTTTCATTGAAATTTATAATAACCTTGGAAAAATAATCATATTAGAATTATTTATATAAATTAATTATATTATATAATATCTATTATCATTGTATAATCATATACCTCATCCATTAAGAAATATTAAACCATCAATATTGTGTTGTGCAGACTACCGCCTAAATTACATAACAATTTGTTTTCCTTAACTACCTTAAAGGGATTTATTAAAAAATTGATTTAATGAATAAATAAGACTTTTATGATATAATTATGTTTATTTTTTAAATAATATAATTTATTGTTTACTATATTTGAAAAACAATCATCATTAATTCCATTATTTAAAATAAACGTTCTAAGAGGTTCATGTTTTATTCAAATTGAGTAATTTTTTTATATCAGTTACTTTTTCTAAATATTTATTGTTATGGTATTTAAAACTACTAAAAACAAAATCATATCCTTATTCTTATTTTTTTAATAATATTTTAACTAAACAAACTCACATCCTCTTTTTAAATCAGTGTGTGTTTAGTTTTCGGTCGGTTTAACAACCTAATTGAACAATATTATATATTTATGTTGAGGATGACAATTATATTTTATTAACATGTATAATATGTTATAAATATGTAAATAATACATTGTATTCATTTTGGGAAAATTTATACAAATATTTATCTCATTAATAATGAAAAATCCATTGGTTTAATAATTATTACTAAAACATGATCATCATCAATTTCATCACGAATTTCAACATTGATCAAAACCAAAATAGAAAAAATATATAATTATACAATATGTTGTAACATTTATTATATTATATTATTATATCCCTTAATGGTGAACCTTTTAAGAAGAATAAACATGGAAACCACAATTTTAAAACTAGTACAAAAGATCATAACTACAAATACTTAATATCTAAAATGAGAAGAATTCATGCCAAAAATGACTAATTTTAAAGAGTATGAATAAAAAAAGATAATATTAATTATGTTGATTAAGGTAATTATATATTTATCTTCGTGATTATGGAGGCTAAATTATGTGTATGGATGTCAGTAGGTGAGGTAAGTGTTTCAGCCTGAATTTCCATTCATTGATAAATGTTTGTTTTATACAAGATGTTTTTAGTTGTTTGGAGTAAATAACACACCATTGAAATATATATATATATATATATATATTAATATTATCTTATATTTAATGTGATTTAATGTCCAATTTTAGGATAATATTTTTGATGTTATTTTTCATCTAATCTACCAAAGGTTGTAATGGTTCTCATTTCAGTTACCCTTCATTGAGAAGAGTATTTTATTTATACACATAATTTCAGTTATGTAGTTTATATACTAATAATTTGAGATAAATGAGATGAATTATCTTTTAAAAATGATATTTAAAGTTCAATTAGAACACCACTCTTTCGAGGGGTTTTTGGTAATGTGTAACTCAAGCCAGAATGGTTTCCTTAATATGAATTTTAATTGGTGGAGACATAATAAATATTTTACACTATGTTTTCTTTGTAGGGTTTATTTACTTGTGGATCTATTTTTAACCATAATCCTTTAATTTAATGGGATTTACTAATAAAATCATGTTCTCTAAATTATGAATCTAGTGATTCATCTATTTACCTAGTCGTGATGATTTTAATTAACATAATTTGTTTTCATTGAGTTATAACAATACTTGAAATCATATCATATTAGTTTGGTACATTATACCCTTTATCTATTTTTTATGGTATTCATTCATTGTGTTTCTGGAGATATTCATTCCTACCATATAAAACGTTTTACAAATATATCACACATATTGAGATATTTTCTTTTAAAACATTAATATTTCTATCTCTAGATGGATTATGATCATGTTATTAAATTATTGTTTTATATATATACACATCATTATATATGGTGTTGAATTAAATTTAAAAAAACTGAAATTAGATAATGATCACATATAAATTATGATTTTTTTTCTAACATGGAATTTTATTAACTTATCATACATTTTTATACCTATATAGGTAATTTTGGAAATGTTTGACCATCCACCTTCTTTATTACAATGTGTTATAATCTTGTTATCCTAATTATTAACAAGGGTAAAAGTATTTTAATTTTTTATTTTTTTATTTTAAAAAAGGATAAATATTGTCATTGTTTATTATGTATTGTTCATTTATTTTCTCTTATAGTGAATGAAATTGAATTAAAAAAGTTATGGGTGGAGAATGATATTATATAGAAACATGATGCATCAATTTGTCTCATGAGACAAAATATGTCTGGTTTTGGTGTTTGCCTCTTCCAATAATAGGATATTTTCAAAAAAAATTATTTTACTATATGATTTCATTACAGTGGTTTTGAAGACAAGTAATTTTCCTTGGAAGGAGGCCTTGATATCAAGTTTCTGATGTTTGACATTATATATTCCATAAGTAAAAAAAATATTAATAATATCCATGTTTTCATTCTATTTTCAGAAATATAGAATTCTCAAAATTTCATTTTTATTATGTATTCATATCATTTACATAATCATTTCAGAATATTTACATCATATTTATACTAAAATAGTTTCTATTATATGGTTTCCATAATGGGAGTGTGATCTCTCCCCTTATTTTATTTTCTATTTCCCTAGGTTTTGGATAAATGTAGTATCATAGACATGTTTCAATTGATATCACATGTAAAAGAAATTTTGTGAGAAATTTAATACCTTTCAAGAATTATGTATTTTCAAATATAATGGGATAATTTTTCCATTAGATATAAGGAAAAAGGGACTTATCAGTTCAAATTGTGTCCTAATTCAATAAAGATCTAATCTAAAAATATTATTTCAATTTAAGTGATGATATAATAATTTTAATTTTTTAATTATTGTTGGTTATACACAAGAAATTACACATGGTTTCCAAATATTAAAGTAATATAATTGTTTATGATTACTAGACCTGGGTGTGTGGGTATGGGGCATCACATTTGTTATAATTGTCTTTTTTTTATGTTTGAAAGGAATCATTCTAAATTTTGTAAATTGATAATTTTTTTAATTAATTTACATAAGTAAAAATGAATGCTTCTTTTTAATATATAAATAAATCGTAGATTTTCGTACAACTATTACAATTTTATGTAAGCTAGATTCTTCTATATGTTTTTAATGGTTTTAAAAATAATATTATTTAATGAATTTTTTTAATTGTTTCACTTACATTTTATTTTCTTCTCTAAAAGATGTTATTTTATTATGAAAAATATATTCTGATGAATTGATGGTCATCTTTTATCATTAATTAATATTTTTTTCAATATTTTTTTCTTAAAATATTTACTTTATTGTGATCATATTTACTTGAAATTACATTTCCATTACATATACATATTATTTGAATCACGGTTATTCTTATTTCTTAAATCGTATACCACTCCTGCATATAATGTTTTATAATTAATTTTATATTAATGAATAGGTAAATACTGATATTATATATTATTTATTTAATATATATATAAATATTTGGTTAAATCATATTATAATATCCTTGTTTCAAAATGCCCCTTGATACATCAACATGTCTTATGAGACATGCCTATTGGATGGTATTTTTAAATAGGTTTGTAGTGTATACATACCCATAATTGAAAATATATTTTCACGTGGCCATGTCTGAGATGATTGAGATTTTTCAATTATTTCGTTTAGAAATTTTTTTATTATCTAGGAGATTATTACACTTATAATATCCAAATATTAATTTTTTTTGGTCAGGAAACTGATTAAATGGTATGTGATTTTAGCTATGTACCTTGAAATATTGACTTTACTTTACTTTATTTACACCTAATATAGTCAAATATATGAAATCATTTTGGAGCATTTTTATTTTTCCTTAATTTTTCCCTTTCATCTGAATATGAAGGAATATTTGAGTGTGATTCAAAGATACATCATATTTGATTTTGCAGTATCTTATATTATATTTTCAATATAAAATCAGAATCGTGTATGTATCTAGTCCTTCAACCCAACTAAACTTATCAGTCCATATTGATGTAATCCCTTATGTGTTATTCAAATTTGATATAGTATACACTTCCACTAGGTTACTAGATTATAAAATATTACCATTTTTATCAAATCAATTTTTGTAGATACATTGTGAACTAGAATTAGAAAAACATAAGTTAGGGAACCTATACCTTTTATAATATTGAAATATAAGACTACTTGTAGAAGGATAACATAATTATCTTTGTAAATTCGATATTTTTCGTTTTCATACTAAATATTTCCATATATGGTAGCTGGAATTTTGATTTTATTTTATAAATTATTCACCATTGGGTAATAACCCTAAAAAGTGATGGCAGAATATAAAATATCCTTTATTCTAGTACATTATGAATAGCGACTTACCACACGCATTAATAGAAACATAGAGGTGATATTTTATGGTCAATTCACATTCCCATTTTCAAATACTATGAATTATATTAAAAAATATTGTTTGATAATATTCCCAATGAAACTGGATTATGATTCTGGGATTATATGTGCATAAAATTTCAACCTATGATAAGAAAAATAAAAATAAAATATTATGATTTAAAATTCATAATTTTATGAGATAATTCAATATATTAAATTTTTTATTAATTTAACCTAGAATAGAGAATGGTATTAATACTCATGGAAAATATAGATATTTACACACAAATAATGGAAATACAATGAGTGTTTGGTATAAGAAAATTAAGGAAATATTTTGGAAGTTGATCGAAGTTATAACTAGTATCCTTTCCAATAAGGAGGAGCATGGCGTTCTTTGGCATGATATGCATATGATATAAATATTATAGATATTCTAAAAATCAATATTTATAATATTTTTTAGCAATTAAGGGACTAATTTCTCAATAATTTTAATTATATGTTGAAATAGTGATATACTCCATAAAAACAAAGAAATAATTTTCTAGATCCTATATATTCAATAGAAATATAAGGAATAAGTAGTTAGATGACAACCACGAAAATGTAAATATTTCAGGAAATAAAATGGGAATAAAAAAGTTTCTATAATGTGAAAATTAATGGGTGAAAAATTATAGGAAATACATGATGGGTACGCGAGTTTTTTATAAGTGTGGACATAAGGTATATCAGTCTAATAAATTTAATATAAATAATGAAACTAACATTATGTAATTTTATAAATTTATATAAATTATGATTTATTCAAATAAATGTCCAATGAATCATGGGAACCTACCACTGAAAACACCAAGTAGAGAAGGTGAAGCATACTTGATCAGTATAGATGAGGTTTTTAAAGATAAAATGGGAGGTATATTTTATCATATCATCAACATTATCAAATTATTTCTTTGATTTTGAATCTTTACATTATTTTATATCTTCCATGATCTCTATGAATAATATATATTTTCTTATCACATTATGATGGGTGATGTGAGTTAAGAATCATTGTTGAAATCTGACCTCCAAAGGTTTTGTCAAAAATTTCCTCTTAGGAAACATTGATGTCATATTTTTGTACAAATAATTATTATATGTATATTTTACTTTAATATAATATTTTTCAAGGAATTTAATTCAATATACATTGAAGCAATTTGTTTCCATGAGTCAAAAATAATCATTTTTATGGATATTTTGAATTCCTTATAATTATTGGAGGCACTTCATCATTTTGGTCATTTATAAATACACAACAAGTAGATATTTTAAATGAGATTCATGGGGAAGAATAAAAATAAAATCTATGGATAGAAATGGTAATATAAAATTTGAGGATATATCTATATTTTAGGAATACATTGATGTATTTTAAATGGAATTACTTGGACATCCACCCAAGCATTAAATGGAATTTTCTATTGATTTAATCCATAATCTGAAACATATATCAATGGCTCTGTATACAATGGACACTATAGATTGTGTGTACATGAAGAAAAAACTATTGTTCATGGGTGATAATGGATTTTTATTCCCAATTGTTTCACCTTAGTGATCACTTATTATTTTCATTTAAAATAAAGATAAATATATGAGTTTGTGCATTTATTATATGAAAATAAAATCTTTTCATAAAAATAAAAAGTAACCATTAACTATTAATTATGATTTATTTGATCTATTTCAAAGAGATCAGCATTTTTCAATGATCGATCCTCACACATAATATAATCAATTGTGAGTAAGGAAGGAATATATTACAAAGACACCATTTTCACTAAGGTACAGACATATGAGTTTATAGTAGTTCCCTTTGTATCAACTTATTCACACTTTGTTTTTGTATATGTGATAAAAATATTATTCAAAAAATATCTTGATAATTTTTTACGGTATTTTTTATATATATTACTATAATATAAAATATATCAGGACTATGTGAATCACTTTCAAAACATTGTTGAGAATATTAGACTAAAAGAGTGTTATAGGAAATATAGTTTTTGTGAATTAGGTATTTATAATTGTTTTAATGTATGAATTATTATCACCAATGATAGGATATTAGTTTAACTATTGAATACAAACACAATCATAGAATATCCTACACTGATGAACATAGATGAGATATGTATTTCCCTTGGATTGAGAGGTTAATATTGGCATTTTGTTCAAAATTGTGCCTGATTTTCAATCCTCTTAACCAATATTACACATAAAAGGATTAAGTTATTATATACAAAGGAATGTAAATAATATTTTAAAGAATAGAGGGGGATTTTTTTTCAATGATTTGATATTGACTCTACCATCAGAAAAGAATGGATTTATCATACATTGACAGTAATCAAAGAAGGGACTTGGTTGTGTCCACATATTGAATGATAATTCTATTTATTGTTAATCATGGTAGTTATAGACTCATGAATAGTACTATCCAACCCATGATTCTATGTTGGAAGCTATAACATATACTTTCATTTAAAAGGTTCATTTTTTTCTATGGAGAAATATATGAGAAATACATATGTAAGAGGAGTTCAAAATTCAAAATTCCATAGAAGGATCTCAACATTAGTTTTTTGGGAATGGCTTTAGGTACACACTAAATATGAATTCTTTATATACTAAATGAATATTTATTCTCAATACACTATCAACCAAAGAAGGAAAATATGGTGGAGGATGCATTGAGAATAAAATATTACTTTATATTTACCAAAATGAGGATTGACATGATATCTATAATCACAGATTTAGTAAACATGTATATGGGAGTTAATAATAATGTTCAAACATCAATAATTTTTCAAATTATCACCAAAATATATTTTTCGGAAAAGTTAAATAGTTCTCAGCCTGATGATGAGAATCTCTAAAATAATGTAAATTCATGAATGATGGAAAATTGGGAGAAATAATTTATAAAGATGTTGTTTAAAAATTTGGAAAGATTCTATGTGTTTCATAGATACATTAGATGAAAAGGTACATATTAATTTTTGATCATTATAAGGATTTCTCTATAAACCTTGGTACAACTAATATTCATAGGGATTTGAAATAACATTTTTGGCAAGATAATATGAAGAGGGAAATTATTGAATCTGTATTAAGACTTTTAGTTTTTAAATATTTTATGGGTGAGGGAAAATATTATATAGAATTTAGAACACATATACCTATTCCTTTATAGAAATGGGTTGACATTATTATGGACCTTTTTAGTGTTTTTCAAATGACTTACCAGAGAAATGATACGATATGGGTCATTATTGATCATCACACAGAATTCAATTATTTCCTCACTATAAGATAATTTTTACCTACATAGTGCATCACACATCTTTATATTGTTGAATTTTTAAGACTTTAGGGTGATACTATTTCAATTGTGTCTAATCACGGTCCATGATTCACATCAAAATTAGAGATAATTCATATGAAGGCTCTGGATTTTGAGAGTCATTTGAATGCAGCCATGTATCTATAAATTGATGAACAATTTGGAAGGGCTAAAAAAATTTGAATACAAGAGATACCATAAATCTATTTAAATGGCGATGTGTAAATATTATATGTCAAAATATTTCACACTCTATAGTTTTGGGATGAAGTTGGAAAAATGAATCTTAAGGGTCCAGAAATTATTAAGGAGACAATATCAAAGTTAATTACTATTCAGACCTACACTAACATGGATTAATGAAGGAAAAATATCTATGCCAATAACTGAAATAAATAATATTAATTTTAAGTGGGATATTAGGATTTTACAATAATATCTATATGGAAATTGTTATAAGGTTTGGTAAGAAATAAAAACTAATCCCTATGTACATTAGAAAAATTTAAATTCTTGAAATAATTAGCACCATACATATCCATTTGAAAAGGCCACTGAGCTCTAAATAGCACTTTATGTGTTCTTTATCTCATTTCTAAGGAAGTATATTCTAGACCCAATGCATGTGGTCACCTATAATGAATTATAATTAGATCCACATATATCATTATTTGAAGAACCTTTCTAGATTCTTGACACTAGAGAACAAGTGTTGAATAAAAATATGGGAGGAGTAGCAAAATTTACATAATAGAAATCACAATATTGGGGAAAAATTTTTGGGAACCTAAGGATGACATGAATTGGAACCACCCTTATCATTTTATTAAATAAAATACTTAATGATTTCAAAGATGAATTTTTTTAGGGTTGGAAGAATGCAACACACAATATTAAATTATTGTATGTGAAAATGTCATTTTCATCAAACTAAAGAAAAACTCACATTTAATTATTTCCTGAAACAAAATTTTAATTTGATAAAGAGAAGAGAGATTTTGAACGTACTATATCAAAGTAATCATGAAACATTTTTCTTGGAAATTACCCTTATAAATAATATTTTATGAATAACTAGAAATGTATTATTTAACTAACAAACATTTTAATTAAAATAATGTGTAATTAATTGTGTATATACTATACAATTTATATAAATAATTATATTATCATTAGAGGTAAAAATTGATTTTTTATACTTGTTTTTCTCATGTAGAATTATTTCCCAATTTGTTAATTAAAATAATATCAAATAATAATATTTTAAATGATATATATATACATATTTTATATATTATATATAAATATATTATTTTATATTTATATAATTATGATTTCAATTCATATATTTATTTTAATATCATTTTATTCTTGAAAACATCATTTTTATAAAAAAACTAATGTTCAAAGTAATTTACTAGATTGTTTTTTAATTAATTTATTGAACTGAAAAATTGAATTTAATTAAATGGATTAAATATTATTAATTATAATTTATGAATTTTTAATGATTTAATGTTCTTATTTAAACATTATAAATTGTATAAATGGTGAAAATTGTTTTGCACAATTTGGTTTAAAAAGAGTTTAATAAAGATTAATTTAAAAATTTATGGGGTAAAATAACCTAAAAATTAATCTAAATCCTTTTGGATTCATTTATTTAGACTGTATATTACCAAAACATCTAAATTGACATAATTTTAAGTTTATTTTCTATGAATGAGACTTACCAATATTTTTAAACATTGAAACATTATATGTGTGTCGTCCTCCTCACATATAAAAGGGCACATCCTAACCTCACTTATTCAAAAATAATTAACCATTTATCATGACCAAAATCTACCAAAATATTTACACAAAATGCCTTTCCACATTAAAGATGTTATATTCTTATAAAAAACAAAAAAACACTGTGTTTATTAACAGGAGATATAATGGATAACTTCAATCAAGAGGTAATTATCTTAACTGAACATTTTAATTTTTCTTATTATTTTAAAAAATTAAATTATATACTAAAAATAAAATATAACAAAAACAATATATCATAAATAATGATATGTTTTTATAGTTATTTACTAATATTTATCTATCACCTTCTCTACCAAATTGGAAATAACTCCAACACTCGTGTTTATTATGGACTACCGTCTCCCGAACCGATATATTTTTTTCCATCATAACCTCGCATGGATGGTCATAAAGGTAAAAATAATTAATATATTTTATATTTATCATATAAACATTATTCAGTAAATTTATTATTACCTATAATTCATTTCCATTATACCCATTAAAAATGATAACATCGCTCGTGCGTACATGGGGACTACGATATCCACAAAGCAATGTGAATAATTTTTTATTTATTATTTTAGTTAAAGTTCTAATTATTTTTATAGTAAATATTAATGATTTATATATCATTAATAAATTTTTTGATATTATATAACCCTGATCAGTCCATAAATTTCATAACTATAGAATCAAATAATACATGAAAAACAAAATAGTAAACATACGAAATAATGGTAATACTAAAAGATAGTTAACCAAAAGATGATAAGATGTTATAATAAGATATTATATTATATTACATATGTATAAATGTGTATGTTTTATAATTATAATATATATATATATTTACAATTCAGGTGGTTAAATCATGTTCAACTAATTGTATTCTTGTGTTGTATGATTTTTTCATAGTTTCCAGTCCATTAAGAAATATTTAGTATTATAAACATATTATATAATTTTTTCATTGAAATAATTATTAATATTTCATGGGGTGATTCAAATTAATTTAGAATTTATTTTAAAATCTGAAATTATTAGGTATTCTTATATTTTAATTAAATGAATATAGTAAACTATCCTATATAAAATCTATATATTTTTCTTATACTTTTGATATTTAATGGGTTCCATATTTTCATCCATCTTTTCCGCTCTTTGGAACATGTATTTGGTGAATACATGTTTAAAGGGAAATGTAATGACACCAACTCCAGTAGCCTACAGCATATGTCTTAAATTATTTCATTGGTACTAATTACAAGTGATTATATCCCAAAGGACATAATAGTTCCGTATGATTGTAAATCTTGACAAAAACATAAGTATTAAATAAAAACATTAAATTAAATAAAATACTATAAATCTGTCAAAAACACCCCTATACTCTTAGATTATTCACGTATGTCATTCATAATATAAATCATGAAATTTAGGGAAAAAATAAGAAAACATGAACTTAGATGATAAGTATGGGTAAGAATATAATTGAATATTTCATAAAAAATATAAAAATAATACATGGTGAATAAAAGAAAACAAATTCCATTAAAACAAAATGATGAGAATAATATGGATAGAATAAAAGCTGATCAAAGAATGAAATATAAATAATAACATAAGAATAAAATATTGCCATGGATATTCTACTAGTCAGAACAATTAGATGGATTATCAGTAAAAAATATCATATGTATGGAATTCATAATACAAGATATCATAAAAATAAATTCAAGTCATTGGAAAAGGAACCATATATAATCAGGTTAGACACCAACCAATACCAAAAATAGACCGTCTCATGTGACCTACCGATGCATCAAGGGTATATAGAATGCCCGAACTATCAATTAAAAATTCCAATGAATTATTCATATAGAAGGGGTTAAAAACAATGAACATAAAAACTCATATTGACACTATTATAATAAATTTTAATAACATTCCCCAAAAAATAAACACAATCATAAACCATACAGGGTAATATGATGAATGGTATCAAAATAGCACATCTATAGTAAAAATTTGCATAGGAAATTCAATAAAATATGGTAGATAGTGTCAAAAGAAATAAAACTCAATTAATTATAAGATTAAACAAATGGGGTTGAAAAAAATTAAAATATTCTAGTAAAATCATTGATAAATTATTGAGAGAAGTACAACTTTACATTGAAATAATATCTTTTAAAAGTTACATAATTATAAAAGAAAACCTATTATTTTAACATAACTATAAAAAAATTTAATGTATTTCTAAAGAAAATAAGGCATAATTAAATTTTTAATCCCCACCCTTGGTTGTATAAGTTAAATTACATTACTTTTAAATTTAGATAAAGATACATTTAAAAGATAATTTTTAAAAGAAAGTGTGAGCATTAACCAAATGAGGGGATTTTTTTATCATCTATAAATACACATATAATAAGTGAAAATATTTTAGATATAATAATTTTTTCATATATAACCATATAATGACATAATAAATACAACCGAAGTTCAACCTAAAGAATGTAAATTGGGTTAAGAGTTCCCTTACCACTCTGTAACAAGTTAAACCATATATCCAATAAAATTAAGGATCCTAAAATTTAACATTTAATTACATGAAGAAAAATAGAATCATGATATTATATATTAAATTTAATTATTTAACCAAAAAAATTATGGTTTGGATAAGGAATTTATGTAACATAAGTAAAAGTGAGACAAGAAACCCTAACATAATGTGAGAAAAAAATTTAGAGTTTTTCATTATTTTTTGGATAATAAAATAAATTTCAATGATTTATTAATTTTAAACCAATTAAACATATATTTTATATATTATATTTTTATTAAATTTATTTATGGGCATTTAAATGAGTTATATTATTCAATTGTGGTTTCTGGGAATGCTGGTTTCATGGTTTAATGGTTGGTACAATTGAGTATAATTATTGGAGTTATTAGAAAATAGAAAAACACTTCTCCAAAATTGAAATAGTTTATTATTAAATAAACTTATGATGTTTAAGTGGTCTCATATATAATTTGGTTAAAAAAGTTTAGAATTATTCATCATATAAAATGCTTTTGATAATGTAATAAATTATTTCGATAGTTTTTTACGACCATCTGAAACATGTATCACTTTATTTAATATTTTTTATATTGGTTACATAATTTTTTATACCTTATAATATGTATACTAAAATATTATTTAACAATATTAATTATTTTATGACCATCATTGAAGGTGTTAATGAAAAATAAAAACCCATTATCCACGAAGGCGGTGAATCAACACATCACAAATAATGATTTCATTTTTAAAATAAATGGTGATTAGAAGGCAATTGATTATGTATAATACATTATAATAATAGAATTTCAGTATATATATGATACTGGAATTACAATGACACTTTGTATAGGGGAGGTGAGTAGATAGTAAGAAAATAAATTAAATTAACAAAGAACAATATATAATTTAACTCATTAATATCATATAGTTGGGATCCTCCTTGAGACACAAGGTGTCGGTCTTTTGGTATGAAAATAAATTCATTAATGTGTGGAAGAGGATTTGAATGTTAATTGGGAATCATTTATAAAATATTAATATATTATAAAGTATGAGTATATGGTTTGGTGAGGGTGGTATTTATAGATGTTGAATGGGTTTTTTTTATATTAGTTATTAATTTAGTATTTTTTCACAAGAATATCTATAGTGTTGATTATTGTGATTAGTTATAGTAAGTAGTTCGTGTGATTTTGAAAGAATTGTTACATAGATAATAAATGACTCAAAAATTCATATATTTAACTTATATTGTTAAATACTGTAAATTATCCAAATTCATTATTCATATAAAATTCAACTATTTTAGATAAATCCTAATAATTCAAACTATCCAATTTTTGATAACTAAATTTCAAAAATAAATGCCATTTTGTGAAAATAATTTTTCTAAATATTATAAATTTAATTTTTTTTCTAAAAATAATAATTTTTTTAAAAAACACCTAGTTTAATATTATAACATATATTATGAATCATTGAAGAGAATTATTTATGGTCTCATAAAATAATTATATAATTATAATGAAAAAATATAATTTTATAAATCCCTTTTATGATTTTTTTTTAATTTACGTCAATATATTAATTATAAATATGTAAACAAAAATCTACAATACCCAAGAATACCAAAATTAAATGTAACATTTTAAAAAAATTATTTACCTATTAGAAGATATAAATATATCATTTTTTCATTTATGAGATACGTAATTTTTATTTATACTTTCTGAAGTGTGATTATTATTATAATTCTGAGATTAAATTTCCTAATATTCATATTACTATTTCTATAGTCATGATTATATTTCAGAATATATTATCATTCATTTAAGACCGATGTTTCATGAGACGTAAGTTATCACATAAATTGGATTTATTTCATAAGATACATATCATAATATATTTGGGTGTTATATTCTTCCCTCTAAAAAAATTATCCTGAAAATTTTCATAGGTATTATCATCTAAATAGAAATGTGTGGTTCTTTCTTATAGCATCCTCAGGTTCCCATGGTGTTTCATCCATTCTATGGTATCTCCAAATATCTTTTACATGTTGAGTCATCCAATTTCTCAATAATTTTCTATAGTTTATATAATCTGGATAGGCTTTTTACAGCACGAAAAATCATGTTCGTTTTCAATTTCTTTAAAAGCAAGTACCTGCATTGTGTTTGACTTGTAATTACTTAATAAAGTTATGTGGAATGCATCATTTCCATTATAAAGGCTAGGTGACATCTCTGAATGATAATACAAAACTCCAATTCATTCCATATTTTCAAATATTCTAATGTACTTTGGGATCATTTTCTATTTATTAGAGAATCTTGTGGAACCCATCCTTGGATATACTTTCATAAAGACATGAACCTCACATGAAACTCCAAATCCATTATCCTATTGTCAGTATATGTATTTTGAATAGATTGATATTATTAAATATTATCCTAAATTGTATTTACATTGGTCATTGTATCTTCCTTATGTTTTGGACATATATATTTCATCTCCCCAAATTTATCCCAAGAATTTGGAGTTTGGAATCTCTTTCCATAAAATTCTTCATATTGTGACATTTGAATTAAATAATGGAAACTATTATTGTAGACAAAATATAATAAAGATAAATACTAATCCCATATACCTTTAAAATTATGTGAGAAGTATATCCATATGTCTTATAATCATCATCCTTATGTAATATTTATTCAAATAATGTAGAGTGATAAGAACAAAATTCCCACATGGACAGTCCATAGGGGGTTGGAGAGTTAGGGGGCTTTAAATGGTAGAAGCCTAGGGAATCTCCCCTAATTTATTTACAAGTTATGGATTCAAACTATTCAAGTGATGAAATAATAAACACCATAGGACAAGGGTGTCCATTAATGAAATTTATTTACAGGCCTTGTTACCCTCCCATCAGGTATGATAATCTTTGATATCCTCAAAAAGGATGCCCTGACTAAACATGTCTTATAATGTTTTCATATTCCTTTTGGACTAAAATTAGATTTGGGGTGATATTTAGTACTCAAATGAAGCTCAATATAAAAATTATTCTGAAGACACTTCTAGAATTTTTATTTGAAATAGGGATCTAGATAAAAAATGATAGTGGTTCTCCAAAAGGTATCAAAATATACTAAATCTAGAATCATGTAAGGCACTCTAGTGGAAATTTATCTCTTAGAGAGAGGAAATGTGTATACATGGAATGTCAATCAATAATTACCCATTTCACATCATTCTTTGATAGATTCTTTGGTATTCTAGTGACAAAATCTATTGTAAGGTCATCCCATTTCCATATACAAATTGGTAGTGGTTTTGTGACTCCTCTAGTATGTTATCTTTCATCCATTACCTATTGATAATATAATCATCTTGATATATGATCATCAATTTCACACATCATATTATCCTACCAAAAATTATACTTGAAATCTCTATACATAATTTTACTACCATCCTGTATAGAGAAATTCCAGTTGTGACCATAAAAAATAACTCACTTTTCAGCTTGGGTATATAGGAAACACAATGCCTATTCCCAAACGAAAAATTTTCATCTTCATATACGAAGTCTACAAATTTCCCATCTTGAATAACTTTAATTTTCATTTGAATATTATCATCATTAGACTAGGAACATTTTATCTTTTGTAATAAATATTTTTCATCATCCATTTGAAAAACTAGTGACGGTTCATATTCCTTTATAATTCTCATATCCATATTTACTATATCAATGTGAACAATATCTTTATCAATGCCTATTTTTCTCATTACAGATTGATACTTTCTATTTAATGAATATAATACCTTACTTTCCTTCCTTGGGTATTAGTGTATGAAACAATAAAAATTATTTTGTTGATCGATCCATTTCATTTGCTACCTATTGAGTTATTTCTCTAAGAATATATATTTAGAACTATTGGGATATGTATAAATCTTACATATTTCACTATATTAATATTGTATCCATATCTTCATAGAAAATATTACTATTTTAAACTCATGATCATGAGTTAGATAGTTATATTCATGAATATTTAACGTACATGATTCATAAGAAATAACTTTATTCTTCTTCATAAGGATACAATCATGTCCTTTCATAGATGAATCAATATAAGTTAAAAATCTACTATTCCTTAAGGTAGATTCATGATCAGAGACTTCACTAATATCCTCTTCTATTCCTTAAAGTACTCTTTACAGTCTGTTGTCTAAATAAACATAACCAATTTACGAGTATATTTGATAAATGATTTTGCTAATTAGAATAAATTTTGAAGGAAATGTCGATAGTAACATGATAAAATAATTAAACTATATAAATCAGTTAGGTTCATTAGTGTATGTCATTCTTAAAATGTAGTTCTCTTCGTAAGACCAATAGCTACTCCATACATGGACACAATAAGGATAAGAGAAGAAAATATTTGAGGAAAAAATTCTATGTTTCTAAATATCCCATATAAATATTTTCTTTTAAGAGTCTTCACAACAATCCCAAAGTGGTTTTGAAAGTCCTCATATATTTTGGATGGCACCATGATATCAAAAATACGAACCACAAAAAATTATCAAGATATTTATTGAATAATTTGTTCATTATATTTATAAAAATAGATGGTGAATTAGTCATTCCAAATTGGATTACTATAAACTCATATTGTCCATACCTTGTTCAAAAAATGTTCTTTCTGATATATTCCTCCTTTATAAGAAATTTATGATATCTGTTGTGAAGGTCAATTATTGAAAAATATTGAGATCCTTAAAGTTAGTAAAATAAGTCATAAATTTAATGCATAGGATACAAGTTAGTAATTGTTATATCATTGATCTCTCTATAGTTCATGTATAGACATACTAAACCAAATTTAATATTAATAAAAAGAACATGATCTCCCTAACGTGACACATTCAGGCATATAAATTCATTCACACTTAATTAATTTATTTGTTTCTTTAACACTATTAATTAAACCATGGACATTATATAGAGAGTATTTTATATAGGTTTAGCATCATTAATTAAATAAATAAAAAACAATACTTCCTATATTGGAGGATGTCCAGGTAATTACTTTGGAAATACATAAATGTTTTAATTTATAATATGTATATTAAAATTTTGATGATCGAATTTTCAGCAGCTGGTTTTATCTATTTTTCTTCTCTAAAGATCTAATTTATAAGTGCTACCAGAGGCGGATCTAGATATGAATTATATCATGAAGTCTCCCCTATAATGATGAGAAATTCTGTATCTTCATCTTGAATAATAATTTCCTTCAATTTCCAATAAATGTTTTTACATTTTAATTTTTAAAAATTCCATACTATGGATTATATAAATATCAACCATAGTTAAGATAATAAAAATTACAAATTCTAGCATGTATATTTGTCATAATTAGAAGTTTTTGAAATATCTTTCTTGAAATAAAATTTCCACATAGTGTTTTTACTACAAACATACTTATTTTGGTGAATTGGATATTTATAATTTTTATAAAAAAGGGGAATATATTAAAAAGTATAGTGATTTAGAATCAAATAAAACTGGCTGAAAATTTTAGGAGATAATTAAAGTACCAGTCACAACATCAAATAGAACATTAACCTCATATGTTGTGACAACATAATCATATCCTTGTTCACTGTGAATTTATTGAGGAAAATTTACTTAACTTCTAGGAAAATCATGTACAGGGTTTCCCTTATCCCTACAATTGAATAATTTCATATTATTGGATTATTTATATACCATTAAATCACGGGATGGGTAGCGTTTTTCTCCAAACATGTGACAAACAACCATTCACAATAGGCATGATACATGATGTTTCTTTCTAGATTTATTGAAATTTGAAAATTATATTCTTCCCTTCATCCCTTTGACCTTATTTCCTTTTAGAGTGTAATAAAAAATCCTCTTATTATATTGCTTCCTTTTGAAACTAAAAGTATTTGAAAATTTGTTCTCTATCTTTATGACACATGATACTATATCATTGTATGATGACAATGTTTGGCAGAGTACATCCCTTTATATAATTGGGTTAAGAACAAAATATAAATGATTAATATAGCACTTTAGATTACATATATATTCCACATAATCCCATTCTAACCTTTTAAAGTTTGATTCAAAAATAAAAATATTTTTACCCCTTTATATCTTAGAATAAATAATTATATCTCTATATCTGATCACTATTTGGGAGGAAAATAATTTTTAAAATAAATTCCATAAAATCTATTCGTTCCTTATTTTCACTTTCTTCCTCCACTATTTTGTGTTGAATTAATGACTATCATTGATCCACATCTCCCAAGAGACAATAAAAATACATTTTATCCTTCCCCATTACACTATTTCTATAGAAGTAAATATATATTTTAAGAAACATATCCATCGCTTTGTTTAAAATAGGTTTTTATTCCCATAAAATGATAGAGGCTATTTTCATACGAAAAAGTCCTAACATTGTTACCCCATATTCTGGATTGGGGTTTTCCATTCATGTAAGGTTGTTGGTAATAACCTGAGTCAGTTCTCCTAGTATGGTTTTAATTTTTCTATCTATAGTTGCATATCAATCTCCAAAATCGTTATATTATATTGGATTGAAATCGCTTAATGGAATACATGTGTTTATATAGTTTATATTACTTCTATTAAGCTCTATTTATAAAGTATGGTACATAATAGATAATATTATGAAATTTTATGATAAGTGAAACAAATTAAAATTGTATGTGTAAATAATCAGAAAATCATAAGTTTCATTTCCTTGGGGATATTCACAAAGTTAATTATGTGGTTATATTTCCATAATCTATGTTTCCCAAAATCTAGTTTCTAGTTATTCTACTTAACTTCTACTGATATCAACTATAATGACCTAGAACCTAATATGTTGGAGTCAGTCAGTCACATTATTATGTTGGTATTTTGAAAATAGATCACATCTAAAATGACAAAATAGTTTAATATTTTTGTAAGTCTAGATAAAACCATATGTATTACACTATAAGTTGAAATTAAATACAAACTATTAACTCCCTGGAAACATCCCAATTTTTTGGATATTATGCCTTCATTCCAATCATAATCTACATCTTGGAATCCAAGGGAAAAATTAAACCTATTAAATGGGTGATATCATATTCTCAATAAGGGTAATAATAAATTGGATTCGTTCATAACTAAACATAAATAATAAGGTAAGGTGAATAACTACAAACACATGCCATTTTAAAATAATCTTTAGCATAATATGGTAGGAATAAAATAAGATCAAATAATTCCACAAAAATAATTATATAAGAATGAAATTTAACCACTGGTATTATAATATCCCAATAATAAAATGGATTATCAGTAACTAATATCACAATTATTTAATTCACAGTGAGGGGAATCATAACTATACCATTAATATTTAGCCAATACAACATACATAATTTTGAAAGACCTCAGCCAACACCCAAAATAGTTTTCTCATTAGAGCTACCGATGCATCGAGGGGTCATATAAGGTCCCACCCATCAGTTACTAAATGTAATGAATTCCTAAAATTAAGGGGGTGATAAATAATAAATATATACCTTTATTTTGAAACTAGAAGATGAAATGTTAATTACATTCCCCAAAAAACATAATAAAAAACTGTCCATTGTAATATGATGTATGGAATCAAAATAGCACATCCAAAGTCAAACTGATCATAAAAAATATGATAAAATATGGTAGATGGTATCATAATATAACAACCCTAATTAATGATAATACTCAAAAAGGGTTTTTAAAAAGATGAAAATCATTGAATAAAATCCTACATTAATTATTGAGAGAATACCCCTTTACTTTGAAATATTTTAATTAAATATATAATCAATTATAAAAGAAAAAATTCTCATAAAATAACAATGTAATATTTTTAAGGATTCTACAAGACCATATTGTGTAATGATAAAGCTAAAATACTTTCACACCGTATAAGATAAAAACATTTCAACTTAAATTTTGAAAAGGAAACATTTGAAAGATTATTTTTAAAATAATGTGTCAGTGTTATCCAAATAAATTGATTATGTGTATCTAATTTAAATTCACATAAAAAATATATAAATAAAAAAACTTTTCACACATAATAGTTGCCTGACATAATCCATGGAGTAAAAGTTTTACCAAATGTATGGAATTTGGTTTTAGAATTCACTTACCACTCGGTAATCAGTCAACCTGTATTCCCCATTAAATTAATTCTCATAAAATGGAACATTGAATTTCATGAAAAAAAATGATATTAATTATATGATATAATAATGTATTTTATGAACACCACCCACAAGAATTAATAGTTTAATTAATAATATATCTCACAAAAGTAAAAGTGATATGAGAAACCCTTAACTTATGTATGAAAGCATTCATCACTTGAACATAATATATTGGAAAATAAAATTATATTTACAAATTAAATAATTCAGAAACTATTAAAATTATATTTTATTTATTATAATTTTATTAAGTTCATTTATGGACATTTTTATGAGTTATATTGTTTAATTTTGTGGTCTTAGGAGCATTTGTTTCATGGTTTTACAGTTGGTTCACTTCAGCATAAATATCGATATTCCAATATGTTGGGAATAAATATTCCACACATGAAATTATTTAGTAATAAGTAACTTATATATATTTAATTTTAATCATATATTATTTGGTATGATGTTATTAATATGATTCATTTCATAAAATGTTTATTAAAATAAATTTATTTATTTTTGTGGTTTTTACATCCATCATGAACTTGGGTCCTTTTATTTAATATTATTTTAAAATATTTCTTCTAGAACAAGATATAAAATATATTGTGTACATTAATATATTATATAACCATGTTAATGGTTTTATTTTGAGAATATAATGTTGTAATGGAAAATAAAAACTCCACATCCACAGAAGCGGTGAATTGACACATCAAAGATAGTACTTTCATTTTTAAAATAAAAGGAGAGGAGAAATGATTTAATGATTTATAAACCATTAGAAAAATTAAATTACAGTATATATATGATATTGGTGTTAAAATTTAACTTTTGGATAGGGTATCTTAATAAATCATATGAAAATAAATTAAATTAAAAGTGAAGGAAGGAATATTTTACATCTTGATTTTTCTACTTAGTAACCTCCTTAAGACACATTCATTTGGTATTTTGTAAAGAAAATATGGTCTAATATGTGGGTAAGAGTATCGGTAATAGAATTTTACAGAATTTAGTCATGATAAAAGACTTATAAGGTGTGAGGATAAGAAGTGTAGAGGGGGTATTTATAGGGGAAGAGAGGGGTGTTTCGAGTTTTTTATTGATTAATTTAGCATTTTGGCTCAAGACTGTCCACAACAATGAATACAATGACTAAACATAGTAAATAGTTTAGGTTATATTTAACTAATGTGTTATTAAATCATAGAAGACTAAAAAATTCATGTATTTAACTTATATTGATTAATACAGTAAATTAGGGTATTTTACTATTCATAAAAAATTCAAAAATTGAAAATTCCCAAAAAAGTTACCCAAATTTTAATTTATTATTTAGGTTTCAAAAATGGACTCCATTTTATGAATATAATTTTTTAAATATGAAAAATTTAATTTCTTCCTAAAGTTGTCATTTATTAAAAGAAATACAGATTTAAATAATATAACCAATTTTACGACAATTTGAATAAGTTAATTGTAGTGCCATAAAATTATATTATAATTATAATAAGATAAAATATTTATTAATAGAAATATTTTATGAAAATAAATTTTACTTTAAATAAAGATATTAATTATAAACAGTTAAATACATATTTGTGTTTCATAAAAATAAAAATACTTAATTATTAATTTTTTAAAAAATTATTTACATATTCCATTATATAAATATATCATATTTTTTTATGAGATATCAAAATTTTGTTTATTATTTAAAAGATGAGGTTATTATTATAATGTCCATATTACTAATCCTAATGGATACAATACTATTCCCCCAGTATTGTTAATATTTAATAACATATCCTAGTTCGTTTTAGCTCAGTGTTTCATGCAATTTATTCTATCAAATAAATTGTATTTATTTAAGAATATATATACCATAACAAATTGGGATGTTATAGATAATTTAATCTCATTTATTTTTTTGTACTTGAATATTTTTCTTAAATGTCAATATTTTTCAAAATTGTTTTAAATTTTTCTTATATTTTCTCAATTGGTTTATTACGACTGTTTTATGTTATCAATGAATTTTTTTGAGAGATTAAAGGAATATATATAATGTTTTCACAATGTTTTTTAAATTCATTGGTGGGCATTAAATGGAATGTTTTATTTTAACTTTTATGATGATAACATATTTTATCTCTATTATAATCTTCTTATACTATTTAAATTTTTCTGTAATATTTAATAGAAAACTATTTAATTAAAATTAATTTTATTTTTTTTGATTTTTTTTATTATCTAAAAGACATTATTTCATTATAATATATATTTTTATGAATATATGGTATTATTTTATCACTTTTTAATTTTATATTCAATGACATTATCATGAGACACGCACTTTCATATTATCGTATTTAATAGGACATTAAATTTCTCATTCATTTATATCTTATTTGTATCATGTGTATTCTTATCACCTAAACCATATGCCACTAATATAAATTTTTTTTTCTAAAAATATTAATTTACTGATGGTGGAAATATTTATATTCAAAATTCATTAAACAATATATATATTTTATTTAAAAAATAATATTTTATATTAATTAAATTTATTATTCAATATGTAATGAATTCATTGGACAATCAATTACTGTTTGGGCCCAGTTAGAGATAGTCCCTTGATGAATGGAAAAGTCCCATGAGACAAACATGCTATATAATCTTATTAAATGGGTTTTTGGTGAATACCAACCCCTATTTTAAATTATCACGGAAAAGTGCACTGATAACAATGCCTGAAATTATTCAGTTCATTATTGGAGAAATAATTTATTATGATCTATTAGATTATTATATTGATATTTACCATAGATGCATTTTGTGGTCAATTTATTTATAAAATGGCATGTGTTTTCAAATATTAACCTATCCATATTTATTATTTCTTATTTAATCATTATAGATTCAACTATACTCAACCCTTTTTGAGCATTTCAGCTCACCAATATTATTTTCATTCTCTAGGATTTGAAGAAGGAATATTTTAATTAATTTTCAGGACAGAAAATATTTTTTTACTTACATTTTATTTTTTATTTCCAATGATAAATAGGAATCGTGTATGTATTTGTCTCTATAAGACTACTAAATATATTAGTACTTGGTGATGTTATCCCTATCATCTTATGTTATTATTATAATGTTGAGACTAAAACTGGATTACCATAGTCAGGGTTTTAATCATACATAAATTAAATGTCATACGCATGTAGAAAATATCCAACAACCATTAACATTATCTTACTAATCTATGTTTATAGTTATCTTGTAAAGACTAATTATATTAAGATATAGAATATGAGAGGCGGTAAAGGATTTTCATAAAAATGAAAATGTATATGAGTGTTAATATACAGTTAAAATAGAAATTTACCCTAAAAAGTATAATAAAATTTTCTAAGTCAAAAGTATTATTGTGTGTTAAAACCACATGATCGAAGAAAATTATTACAACTATGAAATGTCATTGAGGAAAAAATATTATAGAGAAAATTCATAAGAATCAAAAGATCTTTTAAGTTGAGTATTTTAAAATAATTAATTATACTTTTGAGGTACTTATTTTTTGTTTCGGTATTTCAAATGAATTTCATCACTAATTTTTGTATTTTCAAAATTTCATTTGCTGGATGAGGAAATGGAAATTTAAGTATTTTTTCTATTTGCATGAATTCATATATATCTATGATGGAAGAAACATATAGTCAACAACCACCTTTATCTTCACAATTTTTAGAGGAGGCATGCAATTTAATAGCTAATTTATTCATATTTGTTTATTATTCTCTTGACCATTGATGTAACACCCGAGACTTTTATGTTATATAAATCATCAAAGGAATCTTTTTCTACACAACACTTGCTTGGCTTGCTTTACACGCAATCGCAACCTTCCTCGATAGCTTGCGTCGTACGCAATACCGAGTTTCACTAAACAACAATATGCTATTAAAACTAGTCGTTATGAATAGTAATAACCACTTTTTGAAATTTTATAAATTTTATTTTTCAAAATGGACTTCATTTTCGGACTCAGAATATCGAAATTAGCCTAGGGTGAAATTTTGGTATTTTTCTGAAAACTTTCAATTTTTGATGAATAGTGAAACCACTAAGTGGTAGGTTAAAAACTGAATTTTGCATAAAACTTAATTTTACCGCTTCTGTGAATGGAATTTCAAAAATCCGAGAGACACGGTTAATATCAAGGACTAAAATGTGGTTCAATGAGATGAAAATAATTTTTTGGTGAATAGTAACTTTTTACTATTTTACCGCGGTTAATAGTAAATAGGGTAACTAAGGGTAAATATGATATTAATATTACCCTAACACATGTCCTAATTCTATTGTACAAGTGTAATTCGACCAAAAACAAACTTAGGAATAAAATATGACCATTTAGGCCCACTTGGATTAGATTAGGACATTTATTATTAATTTATTTAAAGAAGGGTTAAAATAGTTAAAATCAAAGTTTAATAAGTAAATCATTTTTAATATGGGGTTATACATAAGATAAATTCAATTGTAAATATTCATTAGAAAGCTAAAAGGATTTCCTACATGATGATATTTTATTTGTAATTTTTAGACATTAAATAATTTAATTTATTTATGACATAATGATGATGCAGTAATTATCTTATTAATGAAATATTGACATAATTGATGTTATAAACACCAAAATAAATATAATTTGAGACTTTTTATGAATTCCACTAATTTTCTAGGTTACTATGATATATTAGTATTGATTTAATCAACTTGGTTCGAACATATAATTCTGTTATGACTTTCAAACAAATCATATATCAAATAGTGTCAAAATTGACACAAAATAGTTTTTAAATCAAATATTATATTATTAATTGTTATTTTATTCCTAAAAATCTAAGGATCGGCCAAATGACTTAGATAAGGATATATATATTAATAATAAACAATTTGGGGTTCGTTTGGCATGTTATAGTAAGTGTATTAACCATATAGTGAAAGAAAACAAAAAGACATGGTAAAAGTTAAATTATTTAACTTAGAGTTAAATTTAATTGATAAGGTTAAAATAATATCCTAAACTTGTCTAAATTCTATTGGTTGATAGGATTTCGACCCATCCCCACTTTAGCTTCGAAATAAGACCCTTTGGAACCATTATAAACCGATTTTGACTTTAATATAAAATAATATTTTGAGATATTCCTAAGGTGCCCCTCTCCTCCCTTATAAAAGGGCACCTCCTCCCCCTCCTCCTCACACCAATTTGAGCACTCAAGCTCGGCCAACCCCTGCCATTTTCCCTTCTCCACTTCCCTAGAATAATCCTAGAGGTCCTGGTCTTCTCCAAATACCAATCATAGTTCCTTAAGTGGAGGATTCAAAAAGGCGTTTCAAAGAAGAGGTAATATCCATTACCGATCTTTTCAATTTCTTTCTTCTTCAACTTCTTCTTCTTTAGTTGTTTCATGATAAAGTAATAACATCAGTATTACTTACATACTGATATGTTATTATAAATATGAAACAACCCTAATTCACCTTCTATCCATCCTACGGAAAAAATGAAATCACCGCGCGTGCGTACGTACGGAATACCGTCTCCACGCCGTGGTGTAATCTATTTTCCACCATCACCTTACAAGGATGGGTATAATGGTGTAATGAGTAACTATATATGATTATTATTAAGTAATATTGATACTGAAATAATATATATAAACTCCAATACAATTCCACGATCATAGGAACGATATCATCACTCGTGCGTACGTACGGAATACCGTCTCCACGATGTGATGCGACTCGTTCTACATGATCTTCATTTCATAATGATTGTATAAATGAATTGAATGAATGAATATGGTATATACTACACTAATACCATTCTGGAAATGAATTATCTATAACCTAAATATAAGAATAAGAATTTATTCGACAAAACACGCATAAGAACAAAAAGTTATAAAGACCCGAGTAACAAGTAACAATGAAATATTACTAACAAGAAGCTAATAATATGACCATATATGATCTCATATCAATATGTATGATTCTGAAATAAGTCAATAACATTATTTAAACCATTATACAGGAGCTTCGGACACGTACAAAGCTAATCGGACCTAAGGTAAGGGAAATATCACAATCTCATTTTTATCCGAGATTGTTTATTCATAAGTATTTAATGGGGTGTATTTTATCATCCACATCCATGTTCCCTCAATATATAATATTGTTTCTATCCACTTGAAATAGTTTAAATCGAATTTTACCCTTAGGTGAGTTTTTAGTAAAGAATATGAAAGGAATCTTTTGTCGTTTTTCCGTACGAGGTACTTTTTGACTTTTCCGACAAAAGTACGAAGAATGTTTTTTTTAACTTATACGGCATGAATGGATTTTTAAAACATTACTTCAAAGAAGCTTCCTTTACAAGTTTTCCAGTTTATTTTTAATCAACTTCTTTTATTTTAAAGTTGTATGACATGTTATGAAAGGAAAAATGTTTTTGAAGAAGAAAGGATATTTTCCTCAAGAATTCAATTCAAGTGTTTTATCAAAATTATTTTCCATCTAAGATAATAAAGGGTTCTGTTTCTATCCATATTTTTACATTGGTTTGACTATGTTGTGATGAAATTATGTTTATGAATTCCTTTATCATATATGAATTGATTTATGATGTCATGATGTTTCAAGAATCCCATTTTTGTTATATGTGTTATGCGATGATGTATGTTTTATGATTATGTGGCACACATAAGAAAGGATTCATTATAAGATGGGTGGGACCTATATCTCCCTCCAATGCATTGGGTAAAGATTTTATATCTCATGAGATAGACATGGCTGGAACGGAAGGTTATTTCGGTTCAGTGATACAGGACTGAAACGAGGAGTGAACTCGGTTCAGAAAGGGACTTTGTCCACTAAGATAGTCTTGGCAATGAGTCATGACTAACAAGAAATGATCTCCATGATTATGTGTGCATGCCACAAAGTTTCAAGTTTTATGTTATGATTTTGGGGATCTCATTTTCACTTCTATGATTTATTCCATGTTAAGATATTATGATCTCTTTTGCAGGTTTTGATTTTCATAAAGATATGATATGATTTTTATTTCCTTTATTTGCCCTTGCTGAGCATTTGAGCTCACCCTTTTATGTTTTCTTTTCCCCAGGTCAGGAAGATGGATATTAAGTAGAATATGCTAAAAGGGACCCTAGATATGATGAAATAAATGGGAGACACTGTAGAAGATTTATGAACCAGTTGTTTATGTTTCCCAGTTTCTAAAGACACTATACCTATACGGTCCTTTGTGGTTTTGTCATATGTTGTAATAAGTGTGCTTCAATTTTGAAGTATTAACAATATATGTAAAGTGTGGGTCGTTATAGTTGGTATCAGAGGAAAGGTATAGTCAACCTTTGGAAACTAGGATGTGAAAGCCTTAGTAAGATCCCTAAGAATAAGTCTAAGCATAGAACACAATCTTAGAAATGGCCATGAATAACCTAGGATAAGACCATAAGCATGAAAATTTTATTCTTGAATTATGTGGTTTCCTATTATAATTAGTGTTGCTCACACTATTCTTCTTGGTTTTAGTCAATGGCTGGAACCCGAAGGAACCGTGTTAATGCGGAATGCGATGGGCAATGCAATGATTGTCCCCCTGAGCAACCAAACGATATGGGAGCTGGAATGAAAAATCTTGTAGCCATGCTCACGCAACTTTCTCAAGCTATGAATCATGCAGGATTTCCAAACGAACAAAGAAGGGAGCAACATTCTGTTGATTCCTTCATGAGGCAGCGTCCACCATCTTTCAGCGGGTCTACTGATCCATTAGTTGCTGAACAATGGATTAGTACTACTGAAAAGATATTTTCAGTTCTTCAATGTTCTGAGCATGATAAAGTCATCCTAGCAGTGTATCGTTTGGAAGGAGATGCGGATCAATGGTGGAATCTTGTTAAGAATACGAGGCAAAGGGATGAAATTGAGTCTATGGAATGGGACGAGTTCAAGAACTTATTTTTCAATAAGTACTTCCCTCGTATTCTCCGAACAAAGATGGAGAAAGAGTTCCTTGAACTGAAGCAAAGGGATGATGAATCTGTTAGTACCTATGAAGCAAATTTTACAAGACTTGCAAGGTACGCTTCTGGTATTATTATCCAACCTGAGAGTAAGATCGATCGATTCTTTAGTGGCTTAAAACCAAGTCTTCGAAGGGCGTTAGCCATAAGGGACTTCAATAGCTACGAGGAAATCGTACGATGTGCTCTCAAAGTCGAGATGGAGATTGGAGTAACCCATCAGTCACATGGGTTTGATAAGAAGAGGAAGATGGAATTCAAAGAAAAATCTAAAGAGCACACGGAAAAGAAGATGAACTTTCCCTTATGCTCAAAGTGTGGAAAGAAACATGGAGGGAGTTGTCTTAAAGGGACAAGTAAATGTTTTAAATGTGGAAAGGAAGGTCATCGGGCATTTGAATGCCGTGATAATGGGAAGAAGATGTCTAATGATGCAAACAAAGGAAGGGATACACAGAATGAACCTACTACACTTCAATTTTTCAAGTGCAAGGAGATGGGGCATTATGCCAATCAATGCCCAAATCCAAGGGTTGATGATGATGGTCGACGTCAACAAAATCTTAAGGCTAAAGACAAAGGAAAGTCACATGCAATTTCTATCAGCGATGTGGAGTACGATAACGATGTGGTGAAAGGTACACTTACCATCCATTCTAAAGTAGCAAATGTTTTATTTGATTCTGGATCCACCCACTCTTTTATTTCTGAAGACTTTTCTAAGGGTATCACCGTATTACCTCAACAATTAGATGTTGAGTTAGCCGTGACAACACCTAATGGCACATCAATCGCATCAAAAGTTTATAATTCTTCTCCGATCGAAGTTTGTGGGAAAGTGCTTCCTGCAAATCTTGTGATCCTTCCTTTAGTGGAATTTGATGTGATTCTTGGCATGGATTGGCTTTCTCTACATGGAGCTCATATCAATTGCCAAAGAAGGGAAGTCACATTTCATATTCCAGATCAATCTACGATCGTCTATCAATGCAAGGATGAACATAACCTTCCAGTGGAAATTTCTTCCATCTTATGGGTATTGATTCCACTAAATGAAGGTTATTTATCTCAAATGGTTGGTGAGAAACTCACGATTAAGAATATGCCCATTGTACGGGAGTTTGATGATGTCTTTCCGGAGGAATTGCCGGGTCTTCCACCAAATCGTGAAGTTGAGTTTTCAATAGAACTCGTACCGGGTGCTTTGCCTATTTCAAAGACACCTTATAGAATGGCCCCAATTGAGTTACAGGAATTGAAGAAGCAACTCCAAGAGAATCTTGATAAGGGATTCATACGCCCTAGTGCGTCACCTTGGGGAGCACCTGTTCTATTTGTTAAGAAGAAAGATGGATCAATGAGACTCTGCATTGATTATCGAGAACTTAACAAGATCACTATCAAGAACAAATATCCTCTCCCACGCATTGATGACTTATTTGACCAACTACGCGGAGCTCAATACTTTTCCAAGATTGATCTTCGTTCAGGGTATCATCAATTAAGGGTCAAAAGGGAGGATATACCAAAGACGGCTTTCCGTACAAGGTATGGACACTATGAATTTATAGTGATGCCATTTGGTCTTACTAATGCCCCTGCTATCTTCATGGATCTAATGAATAGAGTCTTTAGAGACTATCTTGATCAATTTGTGGTAGTCTTTATAGACGATATTCTTGTCTATTCAAAGAGCAAGGAAGAGCATGAAGATCACTTGAGAATTATATTGAAGACCCTGAGAAAAGAGAAGCTTTATGCCAAATTTACCAAGTGTGAATTTTGGCTTCAAAAAGTTGCATTTTTGGGTCATATAATCTCAAAAGAGGGGATATCTGTGGATCCAGCAAAAACAGAGGTTATCGAAAGATGGTCGAGACCAACCACAGTAACTGAGATCCGAAGTTTTCTTGGTTTGGCTGGATATTATCGACGTTTTGTAAAAGATTTTTCGCGATTATCTAATCCACTCACCAAGTTGACTCGGAAAGGAGTTAAGTTTGTCTGGACAGAGGAATGTGAAGAGAATTTCAAGGAGTTGAAAAGAAGGTTATCCAGTGCACCTGTGCTCACACTGCCTTGTAGTGGAGAAAGGTTTGTGATCTACAGTGATGCATCCAAGAAGGGATTGGGGTGTGTTCTTATGCAAAATGATATGGTGATAGCTTATGCCTCACGACAGTTGAAAATCCATGAGCAAAATTACCCAACACATGATTTGGAGTTGGCTGCGGTAATCTTTGCATTAAAGATTTGGAGGCATTACCTTTATGGTGAAAGGTGTGATATTTATACTGATCATAAAAAGTTTAAAGTATATTTTCACACAAAAGGAGTTGAATATGCGTCAAAGAAGATGGTTGGAGCTGATTAAGGATTATGACTGCTCAATCCATTACCACCCTGGGAAAGCAAACAAGGTGGCAGATGCATTAAGTCGACAAGACCATGCTAGTTTATCCATGATGAGGATCAAAAAAGATCCAATATTTATGGATTTACAAAGGATGGATCTTGGAATTATAATGGAAGGGGAAAAATCTTATCTTTCTCAAATGAATGTTCAACCATCTATACATGTGAAGATTAAAGAGGCACAGAAAGAAGATGTCGAGTTACAAAAGAAGGTGAGAAATGTTCCTGAATTCAACCTTGATTGTGATGGGATAATAAAGTTCAGGAATCGGGTTTGTGTTCCTCCCATCCCCGAATTAAAGAAAGAGCTGCTGGATGAGGCTCATAGTTCTTCATTCTCTATTCATCCTGGAAGCACGAAGATGTATAGGGACCCGAAAGAGTACTTCTGGTGGGATGGAATGAAAAGAGATGTTGCTGAATATGTCTCTCGATGCTTGGTTTGTCAACAAGTTAAAGTTGAGAGACAGAAGTCTAAGGGGATGTTACAACCATTACCCATAACCGAATGGAAATGGGAAAACATCACTATGGACTTTGTCACAGGACTTCCTAAAACATCCAAAGGCAATAATGCTATCTGGGTCATAGTTGATCGTCTTACAAAGTCTGCACACTTCATTGCTATTAGAGAGGATTTCTCTCTAGATCAGCTTGCCAGGATATATGTAAAGGAAGTGGTAAGATTGCATGGAGTACCACTTTCTATTATATCTGATCGGGATTCGAGATTTACCTCGAAGTTCTGGCGAAGTCTTCAGCATACTCTGGATACAGAGTTGAGTTTCAGCACTGCTTATCATCCCCAGACAGACGGTCAGTCTGACAGAACAATTCAAACCCTAGAAGATATGTTGAGAGCTTGCTCTATGGATTTCAAAGGAGGTTGGGATCAACACCTACCTTTGGTGGAATTTTCTTATAATAATAGCTTTCACTCCAGTATTCAAATGGATCCTTATGAAGCTCTCTATGGAAAGAAATGCAGGACTCCAACTTGCTGGGATGAAGTTGGGGAAAGAAAGCTATTAGGACCTGATCTCGTTGATGAAATGGCAGAAAAGGTCAGATCTATTCAACAACACATAAGAGCAGCTCAGAGTCGACAGAAAAGTTATGCCGACAATCGAAGAAGAGACCTAGAGTTTGAAGTGGGTGATAAAGTGTTCTTACGAATATCTCCCTGGAAGAGGGTTATGAGATTTGGAAAGAAGGGGAAGTTGAGCCCTAGATATATCGGTCCTTTTGAAATACTGGATCGTGTTGGGAAGGTAGCTTACCGATTGGCGCTTCCACCGAATCTCTCTCAAGTTCACGATGTGTTCCATGTATCTCTCCTGAGAAAGTACATACCAGATCCTTCACATGTACTCAGCTCAGAAGTTGTACCGCTGGAGCAAGATCTTTCTTATGAAGAACAGCCGATAGAGATTCTGGATCGTAGCGAAAAAGTCCTACAAAACAAGACCACTCGCTTGGTGAAAGTTTTATGGAGAAACCACCAACTTGAAGAAGCTACATGGGAGCTTGAGGATATGATGAGGGAGAAGTATCCTCATTTGTTTGTTGCAAAGTGACGAATTTCGAGGGCGAAATTCTTTTTAAGGGGGGTAGAATGTAACACCCGAGACTTTTATGTTATATAAATCATCAAAGGAATCTTTTTCTACACAACACTTGCTTGGCTTGCTTTACACGCAATCGCAACCTTCCTCGATAGCTTGCGTCGTACGCAATACCGAGTTTCACTAAACAACAATATGCTATTAAAACTAGTCGTTATGAATAGTAATAACCACTTTTTGAAATTTTATAAATTTTATTTTTCAAAATGGACTTCATTTTCGGACTCAGAATATCGAAATTAGCCTAGGGTTAAATTTTGGTATTTTTCTGAAAACTTTCAATTTTTGATGAATAGTGAAACCACTAAGTGGTAGGTTAAAAACTGAATTTTGCATAAAACTTAATTTTACCGCTTCTGTGAATGGAATTTCAAAAATCCGAGAGACACGGTTAATATCAAGGACTAAAATGTGGTTCAATGAGATGAAAATAATTTTTTGGTGAATAGTAACTGTTTACTATTTTACCGCGGTTAATAGTAAATAGGGTAACTAAGGGTAAATATGATATTAATATTACCCTAACACATGTCCTAATTCTATTAGACAAGTGTAATTCGACCAAAAACAAACTTAGGAATAAAATATGACCATTTAGGCCCACTTGGATTAGATTAGGACATTTATTATTAATTTATTTAAAGAAGGGTTAAAATAGTTAAAATCAAAGTTTAATAAGTAAATCATTTTTAATATGGGGTTATACATAAGATAAATTCAATTGTAAATATTCATTAGAAAGTTAAAAGGATTTCCTACATGATGATATTTTATTTGTAATTTTTAGACATTAAATAATTTAATTTATTTATGACATAATGATGATGCAGTAATTATCTTATTAATGAAATATTGACATAATTGATGTTATAAACACAAAAATAAATATAATTTGAGACTTTTTATGAATTCCACTAATTTTCTAGGTTACTATGATATATTAGTATTGATTTAATAAACTTGGTTCGAACATATAATTCTGTTATGACTTTCAAACAAATCATATATCAAATAGTGTCAAAATTGACACAAAATAGTTTTTAAATCAAATATTATATTATTAATTGTTATTTTATTCCTAAAAATCTTAGCTTCGGCCAAATGACTTAGATAAGGATATATATATTAATAATAAACAATTTGGGGTTTGTTTGGCATGTTATAGTAAGTGTATTAACCATATAGTGAAAGAAAACAAAAAGACATGGTAAAAGTTAAATTATTTAACTTAGAGTTAAATTTAATTGATAAGGTTAAAATAATATCCTAAACTTGTCTAAATTCTATTGGTTGATAGGATTTCGACCCATGCCCACTTTAGCTTCGAAATAAGACCCTTTGGAACCATTATAAACCGATTTTGACTTTAATATAAAATAATATTTTGAGATATTCCTAAGGTGCCCCTCTCCTCCCTTATAAAAGGGCACCTCCTCCCCCTCCTCCTCACACCAATTTGAGCACTCAAGCTCGGCCAACCCCTGCCATTTTCCCTTCTCCACTTCGCTAGAATAATCCTAGAGGTCCTGGTCTTCTCCAAAGACCAATCTTAGTTCCTTAAGTGGAGGATTCAAAAAGGCGTTTCAAAGAAGAGGTAATATCCATTACCGATCTTTTCAATTTCTTTCTTCTTCAACTTCTTCTTCTTTAGTTGTTTCATGATAAAGTAATAACATCAGTATTACTTACATACTGATATGTTATTATAAATATGAAACAACCCTAATTCACCTTCTATCCATCCTACGGAAAAAAATGAAATCACCGCGCGTGCGTACGTACGGAATACCGTCTCCACGCCGTGGTGTAATCTATTTTCCACCATCACCTTACAAGGATGGGTATAATGGTGTAATGAGTAACTATATATGATTATTATTAAGTAATATTGATACTGAAATAATATATATAAACTCCAATACAATTCCACGATCATAGGAACGATATCATCACTCGTGCGTACGTACGGAATACCGTCTCCACGATGTGATGTGACTCGTTCTACATGATCTTCATTTCATAATGATTGTATAAATGAATTGAATGAATGAATATGGTATATACTACACTAATACCATTCTGGAAATGAATTATCTATAACCTAAATATAAGAATAAGAATTTATTCGACAAAACACGCATAAGAACAAAAAGTTATAAAGACCCGAGTAACAAGTAACAATGAAATATTACTAACAAGAAGCTAATAATATGACCATATATGATCTCATATCCATATGTATGATTCTAGAATAAGTCAATAACATTATTTAAACCATTATACAGGAGCTTCGGACACGTACAAAGCTAATCGGACCTAAGGTAAGGGAAATATCACAATCTCATTTTTATCCGAGATTGTTTATTCGTAAGTATTTACTGGGGTGTATTTTATCATCCACATCCATGTTCCCTCAATATATAATATTGTTTCTATCCACTTGAAATAGTTTAAATCGAATTTTACCCTTAGGTGTGTTTTTAGTAAAGAATATGAAAGGAATCTTTTGTCGTTTTTCCGTACGAGGTACTTTTTGACTTTTCCGACAAAAGTACGAAGAATGTTTTTTTTAACTTATACGGCATGAATGGATTTTTAAAACATTACTTCAAAGAAGCTTACTTTACAAGTTTTCAAGTTTATTTTTAATCAACTTCTTTTATTTTAAAGTTGTATGACATGTTATGAAAGGAAAAATGTTTTTGAAGAAGAAAGGATATTTTCCTCAAGAATTCAATTCAAGTGTTTTATCAAAATTATTTTCCATCTAAGATAATAAAGGGTTCTGTTTCTATCCATATTTTTACATTGGTTTGACTATGTTGTGATGAAATTATGTTTATGAATTCCTTTATCATATATGAATTGATTTATGATGTCATGATGTTTCAAGAATCCCATTTTTGTTATATGTGTTATGCGATGATGTATGTTTTATGATTATGTGGCACACATAAGAAAGGATTCATTATAAGATGGGTGGGACCTATATCTCCCTCCAATGCATTGGGTAAAGATTTTATATCTCATGAGATAGACATGGCTGGAACGGAAGGTTATTTCGGTTCAGTGATACAGGACTGAAACGAGGAGTGAACTCGGTTCAGAAAGGGACTTTGTCCACTAAGATAGTCTTGGCAATGAGTCATGACTAACAAGAAATGATCTCCATGATTATGTGTGCATGCCACAAAGTTTCAAGTTTTATGTTATGATTTTGGGGATCTCATTTTCACTTCTATGATTTATTCCATGTTAAGATATTATGATCTCTTTTACAGGTTTTGATTTTCATAAAGATATGATATGATTTTTATTTCCTTTATTTGCCCTTGCTGAGCATTTGAGCTCACCCTTTTATGTTTTCTTTTCCCCAGGTCAGGAAGATGGATATTAAGTAGAATATGCTAAAAGGGACCCTAGATATGATGAAATAAATGGGAGACACTGTAGAAGATTTATGAACCAGTTGTTTATGTTTCCCAGTTTCTAAAGACACTATACCTATACGGTCCTTTGTGGTTTTGTCATATGTTGTAATAAGTGTGCTTCAATTTTGAAGTATTAACAATATATGTAAAGTGTGGGTCGTTATAATTGAAGTGGAAGTACTGTTTGAATTAATATATAAGGATAAATTTTATATATCATTAAATTGAGATAATCTACTTGTGACAAAATAAATGCTATGTTTATCGGGAATACTTCATTTTGGGAAATTAAGAATGAATTTTTTTGTTTCTATTCTTTAAATATAATCACATAAAACTAAATAAATATTGGAGATAATTATTGATGATATATTTTATCTCTATAAAGGTTCTACATCATTTCTGTTTTACTTATTTAGATTCTTTTTTAATCCAGTAATAAATTATTTAACTATTATCATTAAAAAAATCAGTCATTATTTGGAGTGTGTGTAGGTCACCGATAATTCTTGTGAAATGGATTTATTAGTTAAATATCATTGACCTTTTGTATCATGTTGTAGTTTATTGAACCCAATTATCATTTTGTAGTAAAATTAATATCTATAGTGAAAATCACAAAGCTCTATAAGATGGTTATTAGTTGAGTGGACATGGAATATTTTTGAACCAAAGAATTATAAATCCAACTTGTTCTATTCTATATATATTGATTTTTGCACCAATATTTTTTAGAGTGACGAATTTTTTTTAAATATCAAAAAGAGATTTTATAGTTGGAAAAAAATTAATGAAATTAATCCACCCCACATGAGTCATTATACAATGTATACTTGACCAACACACATGTCATATTATATATACTCTAACTATCCTAATTCAGAATCCATATATAATTAAGTAAACCCCCATAATGTTACAAACTAAACTCTATATTTTATTAATCATCCATTAAATTAACAAAATTTAGAAATACCCAAAAAATTTTGATCAATAATAATATTTGAATGCAAGATAACACTACAATATGAATTATCAGTGTAAAGAAACCAATCAATTTATTTCATATCATCAAATCCCATTTTACTATCCATTTTATATCCATCATATTTGTTATTATTTTTGAATTTAAATATGAAAATTTCCATCATTTAAATTGAACAATTACTCTATGTTAATTTAATTACACGCTTTCCGTATTACATCATATATGTTTTGTTTTTACTTAAATCAATAAAATCCTTATAATTATCAAACATCATATAAACAATATTATATAAATTAGTTTCACGTTCACAAGAGATAAGTTTGAATATAATACCTTAATAAATTATTTAAATAATGAGTCTTGATTATCAAAACTACAGATTTTACATAATGAATCCAATATGATACTTTATTTTATAAACCATCAATGATATATCCTCTAATCAATGGATTAGCTGGATCACTACCCACATATATTATAGATGATTAGTTAGAAACAATAATATATTAGGTTAAATACCCATTTACAGTGTTCGTTCAATGCCACAATAGTTAAGTAACATAAAAATCCACAAATATAACATAAAATTCCCCATTGGATTACTTTTATATATTTATCCCATCAAAGAAGTGAGGAATATCAATAGATTATATTAGGGTATTTCAATTTACAAAAATACTATGGTATTCAAACCATGGAGTGTTTTAACTCAAACCCCATCATTTTTCGGATAGTTGTAACATCCCTGTTCTAGGAGCCAACTAGAGGTGCCCCGTACCCGGTTGGTCACATGGACTCAAGTGTATTTACCCAAATGGCTGAGGCTATCGACTATCAATGAGGGCCTCGGCTATGATAGTGGGAAAACTATGCCCACATCGGCAGAGTAACATAGCATAAGTAATAAACAACCAGAGCACAGCCATATATAAATAAATGATGCATTTTTTTATGTCGGGGAAAGATTCCAAACAAATAAAAATTCTAGAATACTGTATAAAACCAAAGTATAAAAGAAAATAATGTAAAAATATCCACAGCATCACAAGCCTCAGCTTGGTCCCATGCTCCCCAGCTCCACATCAATCAACTACCAGATTTTGAAGGGTGCTTTCCCTTATCTCTAATAGTAGCAATATAATCTATTTGGGCCCAAAAGCATGACACAAACAAGATTTAAGACAAATACTGATAGGAAACCACCCAATGATTTGTGCCTAATAGTATGTGAATATATATGGAAGGTAGTATGAAAAAAATAAGTAGTCCACACAGATGAACTAAAAATTATACAGTCCTATAGTTTCATTTAACAACATTTACTTTTATATATTTAATCAACCAAAAACAAAAACAAGCAACCCTATACATGGTTCTCACATCCTAACCCCTCTAGTTCACGATTCAAGAAAAGATAAAGCAAAGACTCTCTGAGAAAGCACTCAACATAAATTCCCCATTTAGTCACGTGTGATCAAAGACTCTCTGAGGAATCACTCATAGTCATTTCCCCCTATAGTCATTTATATGTAACCAACAGATTATATGAGAAAGCACTGAAATTCAATTCCTCTTGTGGCCTCGTAACTTAACTATAAACACACTAAGGGTGTACTCAACGTCAATATCCCTATGGCATTGTAGTGTGATAATTAAAATAGACACTCTAGGAAGTCACTCAATATCAATTTTACCTATGTTCTTACTACACCTAGTTCCCACATCGATGTGTAAATAAATCATGCACAACTGATAATCAGCATCCATATTAAACCACAAGAAATATGTGGCTAAACAACTACAGTATATCATATCATGTCAAATAATAAACACTCCACCCAACAATACTAGTCATGGAAAGCAAGCAGCAGCCTAACAGGAAAGGCCTCACCAAACGTTCAAAAACAAGAAAACATGGGAAAACATATATATCATGGAATATATAACCCTATTATCAACAATTATCCTCTATCCAATCAAAAATGGAATGATAATAAAATAAAAGGTTTAAATCCAAAAACACCCAATACCCTAAACAAGGGTATTGGGCACTTTTGAACATATAACTCAAAGATTAACTACAAAAAGGTACAAACCACCTACCTCAGCATCGTGAGATCGATATACATGAACCTCAGGCCTCGTATCGCCCGATAATTTCAAATATATACAAAAATGATTAAGACATTCAACCAAGGATATCTTGTGGATGATGAGAAATCAGGAGACGAAGATCAACAAGATTGGAGAACAGACCGTGGTGATTCCAATGAAATAAATGATGGTTGATTCAGAGAACAGACAGCAAGTTAGGGGCTCAAAGAAGATCTATGGCCAATCGGATGCTCCTAGATAGAATAGGTCGAGATGTAGTGTGTTTTATCCATCATACATGACCCCGATTAGTTTAATGAAAAAAAGTACACTACGTGTTCTTTAAAAGTGCACAGCGTGTACTTACCTTTTCCAGCCTCCACATTGGGTAGTCCCTAGGCCACCACACACAGCCATGTTCCAGACCTTTACACAGTCCACAAACGGTCACTCATGGTAACTGAGTACATGACATATACTCTAGAAATATCCAATAATACCACTTTTTTAGAAAAAGTACGAGAATGGAAAAAAATTCCTAAAAAATGATTTGGGTCCTTATAAACATCCCCCCTTAAAGAAATTAATCCTCAGACTTCCATTGCAACATTATGTATAATAAGAATGCTGGAATTGCTTTGGCCACTAGGATCATACATTATCCTTCCTCCCCCAAGTCTCGTCCTGTACTCGATAGTGTTTCCATAGCACTCATACAATAGGAATAGGATGGCCACGAAGAACCATCGCACTTTGATCAACAATCTAGATAGGAATATCATCAAAAGATGCATCCAGCTTGAGCTCAACATCCTCAGGTTGGAAAACATGTGTCTACTTTGAGAAGTATTGTCGATGGTGAGAAACATGAAAGAAGTAATGAATATCCTGATACCTCTGAGGTAACTGCAATTGATAGGAAATTGGACCAACTCTCCCCAACACCTCAAATGGCCCGACGTATCTCGGAGAAATCATGCCCTGTCTTCTAATCCTCCTGTGTCCCAACATCGGTGTGACACGTAGAAAAACCCAGTCTTTGATGTCAAACACTAGAGGTCATGTCCATTGATCAGCATAAGACTTCTCTCTTGAATGTGTCATAGACATCCTCTTTTAGATCAACTATATCCGTTCTTTGGTCTCCTAGACAAGTCGAGGTCCCAGCATAGCTACCTCTCCTTCCTCCAGCAAGAATAAGGGTGATCAGAATGACCTACTGTAAAAAGCCTCAAAAGGTGTCATTTTAATAGTTCCTTGAAAACTATTTTGGTAGGAAAACTCTACAGAAGGTATTTCCTTCTCCCAAAAACCTCCTAAATCTGGGATGCATGCCCAAAAAATGTCATCAAGAACGTAAATCTTATGCTCAGACTAGCCATCTGTCAGGGGATGATATGTTGTAGTTAGATTTAACTATGTACCCAAAGACCTATGAAATCCCTCCCAGACCCAAGAAGTAAAATGGGTATCCCTGTCTGGAACAATGGAATGCAGAAATCAATGTAAACATACAATCTCTCAGATGTACAACCTTTCCAACTCATCAACACTTATGGTTTACTTAATCAGCAATATGTGGAAACCTTCATGAATTTTATCAATGACAATACATACTGCATCATTACCTCAAGGCCACCTTGGAAAACTAGTCACAAAATCCATCGTGACGTCATTCCACTTCCACTCAATAATGGTTAACAATTATAAAATACCTGCTAGTCATTGGTGGTCTACCTTCACCTGCTAAAATATGGGACCCCTTATTACAAAACCTGCAACATCTCCCTTCATACCTGGCCACCAATAATGGCTGTGCAGATCTCGATAGATCTTGGTGACACTAGGATGAACTGACCAAACATATGAATGAATGTCTCACATCATCTCATCACATATGTCTACTAGAACCCCAACACACCCATAAAAATGCATGATCTTATCCTCTCCTCCTCCCATCTAGGAATAGGGTCCTCTCCTGAAACACTCTACCATAGGAATAGGACAAAATAATTAGAAGAATAACTCATTCTCACTTGCTCATGTAGTGTAGATGTAATAACTATAGAAGAATTAAATTTCTGCCCCTGACTTTAATAAACCTCTACAAGAATCTCAGAGAATAGATCCATAAGATTCCACTCACTAATGGTCTCCTAAACAGCCTGAATTTGAGTCCTCCTACTCAACTCATCAGCCACAACATTTCCTTTCCCAAGTGTATTGGAATTCTCATAGTCAAAGAACTAAAGGTACTCAAACAACCTTCTCTATCTAAAATTTAGATCGCACTGAGTGATTATATTATAGAGACTCTTGTGGTTAGTAAAACCCAAAAAATTCTCTCCCAGAAGATAATGTCTCCGACAACATAAAGCATCAACAACAGCAGCTAGCTCGAGATCGTGCGTCTGTTAGTTCCTATCATGTGGCCTCAACTACTGAGACATGTACACAATAACTCTTACTCAATGAATAAGCACTACACCCAACCTGATACCTCTCGCATCATAGTATATAGTATATATCTTTCTTGGCTTTGTAAATATGAGTATAGGTACAGAAGTCAACCTCCCTTTCTCCTTCTAAAATTATGAACTCACAAGAATCTGACCACAAGTAATTCACACCCTTATTATCCAGACCCATTAGTGGCACTGGTAAGCATGAAAACTCCTATATAAAATGCATGTAGTAACCATACATCCATAGAAAACTCTATACCTCAATGAAATTCTTTAGGTGCATGCAGGAAACTTCTTCTCTCACATTCTTTGGGTCTACTGATACTCCTGTCTTTGAGATAACAGGACCCAAGAAGGGAAATTGGTCCATCCAAAAGTGGCCTTTTAAGAGCTTATTAAATAACTAATGCTCTCTTAGTGAACTCAAAATGATCTCAGGATGTGTATCATCATCATGACTAGTGTGAGAGTTCCCTAAGACATTGTCCAAGAATAATACCATGAAAGAATCTATGTATGGATGGAACACTTAGTTCAGCAGTGCCATGAAGACTATAGGCATTCCCATGCGACCAAACGGCATAACCACGTACTCATATAGGACATACGTTCTCTGGAAGGTTGTAAGAGATCTATCAGATGGTCTAACTCACAACTAATGGTAACCAAACCTCTAGTAAATTTTTTATAACACCCGGGCTCCTTGAAGACGATCAAAGATGTCATCAATCATTGGTAAGGGATATCGGTTTTTGACTTTCAAATGGTTCAACTTATAATAATACACAAAAAGTCTGAGGGTACTGTCTTCCTTCTTTGCATAAATGATTGGAGAACCCTGAGGAGAAGTAATGGGTTGGATGAAACCCTTTGCCTGCAACTCCTGCAACAGCTTCTTGAGTTCCTGTATCTCTAGTGTAGCAATCCTATAAGGAGGAATGGTGACCTATGCTGCTCCTAACACAATATCAACAGAAATGCCCACCTTTCACTTTAGAATAAAACATGAAAATTCCTCTAGAAATACATTTCCAAAACAATCCAGCATTAGAGGAAAGTACATCTCTGTAGTCTCCTAATCATCCAAATACAGACTAGCAGACTAGGTTGTGACTCCTACCAACCCATGATGCTCGGGTCCCGCTCTGATCACCTGAGCATCCAATTCTCCCTTACGATGAAATGATCTTCCCTCTGGAAATATGAAACTCCCCATATAGAGATATAAATCAACTACAACAAATATGAAACTAACCAGTACATACTGAGAATAATGTCATATCAGGTCATCTCTAGGAAATAGAGGTCCCATGAGAAGTTACACCCCCGACCTCTATAGTAAATTCCTTTCACAAATGTACACTAGCCATTCTAGTCCCCAACGGAGCGTCCAACACTAAAATATCGTAAGAAGAAAATATAAAAATCCCATGTATCTCCACCACAAAAATAGATATAAAGCAATGGGAAGTCCATGTATCGAAAAGAGAAGATGATAAAACTGAGGCTACTAGGATTATACCTCGAACTGTAGAGGGTCATGGATCCTACTTTAGTAGGGTCTGCTCCAATGAAAATGTTTGACCTGAACCTCGACCCTACTACCCTACCTGACCACACTGATCTGATCTACCCTATAGTCGTTGAATGCTTGGTGAATGGCTAGCACATCCAAGACCTCGACCACGGCCTGAACCACTGGAAGAACTCTGGTTCCTAGACTAGTGAGAAACTGGTGGTGCTGATCTCAAATTGGTATTCATATAAAATCCCATATCACCATATTCTTATGATAATAATAGATAGAATCATTGAAGATGTCCCATATTTCCACAAGATTGGAACTCCACTGGGTATTTCATGTAACGTGTCCTTGTATGCCTGACCCTTACACACTGGTAGCATCCCTCCTTGCTACCTAGAGGTACATTCTACCTACTCAGATCTCCATGTGTAGACTACCCGTGAAACATCCTGCTATCCGCTAGAAAAGCACTAACTTTGGATGTGGAACCTCCCTAGACCACAGCTCTAGAATCTCTCATATTGCACTCCATGATCCGTGAATGTTTGATTATGGTAGATATATAAGTCAACCTAATGATGTTCACTTGAGCTAGAATATCCTACCTAAAACCATCCTCAAACATCCATGCTAGGATCAACTCATCTCCCCTAGAAAGGGTGTAAAGAATTGTAGCTCTGTGAAGCAAAAATAATTCTATATAACTAAAAGAGTACCCTTCTTCAAACTCATAAAATCTTAGGATTAATCAGCCCTCATTGTCTTCTTATAGATGTATCCATATAAGGTTTGCTGAAACTCATCCCAAGCCATAACATACTAGAATCCTTCCAGTGAGATCACATCCCACTATCTCTTGGATGAATCCCAAAGCATATACGCATCGAGCTTGACCTCCCTATATGGAGGTATCTCTAGATGATCGATGATCATCAAAATTGATTCTAGACATGACCTCGCATACTGGGGTTCTCCATCCCTTGAGAATTTGGTAGGATTTAGCTGCTAAAAGACCCAAGTAAATTCATTCATCGACGGGGAAGGATGCGGTACTCCCTTGAAGGTATGGATAAACCTCCAAAAGCCCTCTCAGAACTATGACTCAACACATATATCTGAGATGATGAGTGATTCCAAGACTGGCACAAGTGGAGGGTCCTCTGGTAATCTCTAATCATTATAATTTAGTGTCTGATCACTTCCCTATATCTAGAGGGAAACCAGAGAACGTCTTGATGGCATGCCTCTGCAAGGTCAAGCATGGACCTTAGATCAAGATTAACTAGGACTGAAACATAGAAGTTTAAGAAGGTTAAAACATAAAGTAAGATTTCATGTTTTTAAAAAAATGGATACACATCTTGTATACTGCCTACATGGAATGTTCCCTTAAGCCTTCAATGGGAATGTACTTTTGCCAACCCAGGTCGTCTAACACCCCATGCCCATGACATGTTGTCCTAACAAATGATGTGTACTTGAATCCTCTTCCCATACCTAAGTTATTCTACATATCTAATCAACTTGATTCTCCTAGAACTAGAATAAACAATGTGTTAGTGCCAGACACAGCGTGTACTAGGTGATCTTCACTGACCTGTGTTGTTAGTTACATTGTCGTTTAATCGGCTCACTCTACACAATGTGTTGCAGATGGACACGGTGTGTACTATAAAGATTTCACTAACCCATGTTGATTGTTACATGGTTGGATACAAGGGTCACACTACATGGTCTGTTCAATCTTGACACGATGTGTATAACCTATTTTTTATCCATCTGTGTCATTAGTCACATGGGTTGACACATGGTCTTGACAACATAGTGTGTACATCCAGTACATGATGTGTCCCTCCAAGAATTTTCAACCCCGTGTCTCTGACCACACAGCTAGTGACACAGTTAGAGACTACACGACATGCACATATGGTACATGACATGTACTTAAGAAAAATAGTTCATTCACGAACAGAAGTACATTGGCATGTATTCGTCCTTACACGCCATGTATTCTGTGTTTTTTAGGACATCAAGCATCATAAACATCTCTAGAAATCCAAAAAAACACTGAAATGAACATTTAATGTTCCAAATTCAGATCCTTGAGGGATTATACACCCCATGAATCAAATCATCAAATTTTATACATGTTATACAGAATAAATATCAGTACAAGGATTCACCGAAATCTGATCCATGAGGGCCCATAACACCTTAAGAACCATAGCTTGGAGTTCATTAAAATAAAACCTTACAATTTTGATACCCTATTAAATAGAAGGTATTCAATCAATTCATCTGTTACAACATCATGCATATCTAGAACAACATCTATCACAACAACATTTAATCAATAATTCACCCTAAATGGAATGGTAGAAATGCATGACATGTGATTTCTAACAGGTGCCAATATGATGCATGAGATGGCATACCCCCATCTCATCATTTTGAAATAGAAATAGAACCTTAATAACATCAACGATAATAGAATAGAACATGTGAATCACCCAATATTGAAATCAAATCAACTGTAAAATTTCAAGACCTAAAAATTTAAAATAATGAGGAAGATTGGAATTTCCCTGTACACTTGATTACTACTCTTTGGAATAACTTATTACCAAGTAAATATTCCTTAAAATACCTAGATATAGGCTCCAAACAGTATGTCAAGAAGAAAATAATTCCTTATATACCACTTTGTAGTGTCCTAGTTCCAGGAGCCGCCCAAAGGTGCCTCGTACCTGGTTGGTAATATGCACACAAGCACATTTCCCCAAATCCTAGAGATTGCCGAATAGCAGCGAGGGACTTGGGTGTGATAGATGGGAAACTATTCCCTCATTGGTAGAGTAATACTATGAAAGTAATAAACAATTGGAGGAAAAACATATATATAAATGTTTTATTATACATATTTCTAGGAAAGTAGCCAAAAAATCACTATGAAAGAATACAGTAATAAATCAAATTATAATAGAAATGAATGTTAACGGATCAATAGCATCACAAGACATAGCTTGGTCCCATGCTCCCCATCTCCATAACAATGTAGTACCTAAAGTAGAAGGGAACTTTCCCTTATCTATACCAACAACAATATAATCTGTTTGGGCCCAAAAGCATGACCCAAATAGGGTGTGAGACTAATCCCGGTAAGAATCCACCCAATGATCTATGCCTAACTGTCAGTGAATATATATGGAATTCAATAAGAAAAAAATGCAGTAAACACCGAAGTACTCAAAAGTAAAGAGCCCTACAGATTAATTTTAAAACATTTACTTTTAATTATTTAATCAACAAAAAAAAGGCAACCCTATGGGTAGTTCTCATAAACTAACTCCTCTGGTTCAAGATACAAGAGAAGATATAGCAAACAATCTCTAAAGAATCACTCACCACCAATTCCCCTTTAGTCATGTGTGATCAAAGTCTCTCTGAGAAAGCACTCACCGTCAATTCCCCTAATAGTCTTTTAATGGAAACCAACGTACACTCTGATGAAGCACTCAACTTCCATTCCTCATAGGGCCTCGTAACATATCTATTAACACTCCAAGGGATCCCTCAACATCAATATTACATATGGTCTTATAGCGTGATAATTAAAATAGACACTATGGGAAAGCCCTCAACATCAATTTCCCCTATGGTCTCACTACAACAGGTTCCTGCAGCCCTGTGCAAAGCAATCTTCCACACAAAAATTAATCAGCATCTAATGTAATCCTCATGAACTACATGGATAAAAAACTACAACATATCATATCATGTAAAATAATAAAAACTCCACAAAAAATACTAGTTATTAAAAATAATCATCAACCTAACAGGTAAGGCTAGACAAAACAATCAAAAACTAGAAAACATGGGAAAAAAATTCATAGCTTGGTAGAGATAACTATATTTCCAAAAATTAATCTCTATCCAATCAAACATGTCATATCAGGAAAATAAATGGGTTAAAACTATAAAGACACAATACACCGAATGAGGGTATTGGTTACTTTTGCACATATAACTCAATGAATAACTAAAAAAAATCACAAACCACCTACCTCGACATTGTGAGATAGATATACATGGTCTTCAAGCCTTGAGTCCCCCCAGAATTTCATAGATATACAAAAACTCTTTATACATTCAACCAAAGATATTGTGTGGAAGAAGAGAAATTCGAAGATTAAGTTCAAGAAGATTGGATAACTCACTGTGGTGATACCAACACAATCAACGGTGGTCGATCTGGAAGACAGATGACAATTCGGGGGGATCAGAGAAGATCAGCAGTCGTACATATGCTCTTGGATAAAATAGGTCGAGAAGTAGTGTGTTCTTTTCGTCAGACGCATCCCCAGTTTATTTAATGAAAAAATGTAAATGGTACGTTCTTTAAAAGTACACAACGTGTACTTTTCTTTTCCAGCTTCCACTTTAGGAGGTCTCTAGGTGACCACACATGACCCTCGGCCTGGCTGTTACATGGACCGTACATGGTCACCCATGGAAACCGAGTACACAGTGTGTACTTAATGTACACAGCATGTACTCCAGAAATTTACAAAAACTCATCTTTTTCACAAAAACAACCAGAAAAGAAAAACATACCTAAAAAATATTGAGGTCCTTACACTAGTCATGCCAGATCAATAAATAATGAAATTCAAACTACAATACCCCTAAATAAATATTATTCCATTTCAATTTCATTAAAAAAATAGGTTTTGATAAAACCATTACATATTTAATATACAATACATCGGGTTTTATAAAATTCGAAATCAATAATGATTAGAATCCATAATTAATATCCTTTAACCATGTACATTATCAGAATGGTGACATAAAAACATAATGTGTTCCCTTCCCACTTCCAATACCATCCAACATGAAATATAACACTTGATTATGATAATGTAAGTACCTAATTTATCAATAAATTCTATAAATTTCAACCAATTATGAAGTTTAAATATAACCATATCTTATTCATCGTAAAAATCCAAAATTTTTAACTTAATATCTAGGATTAAATTATATATAAAATCCCTCACTTTATTAATCCAAAAATTCAAAAAATAAATAACCTTAAATATCCATTCCTTCACAGTAGATATCTCTTAATTCATTACCATCAAATATAATAAAAAAACCCAAGGTGAATAGATTTCAAACACCAAAAATTGAAATAAGACATGATAAAAAAAACATAGATGATTTATTTAGAAAAATAATCATTCATAGTAAATAACTGAAATACATCACCTATTACATCAAAATAATGTTAAATCACAATGTTACTATAAAAACAATTGTTCATAATAATAGCTCTCAATGAACCCATATTTTATGAATAGTGTTTCCATTTAAATTCCTCAAAAAACATTATATCTCCAAATAATGCACACGACTTGAATGATGAATCACCATAAAACCTTATCCATGACATCATAGATGTTATCACAGAATTTAGAAGATATAATGTCCTACTAGAATTGTAACTCACCCAATTTGATATCATTTGATTCATTATCTAGGTAAATCCAAAGTTGTTAGACAAGAAATAATTTCTTATTATTCTCAACCTAGAGTTCAATTTACATCTTGTATACCAATTCATCATTCTAATTCTACCCCTAAATAGGCCTAACAAACCAATATGTTAGTATAAAACTTATATCAAATATATATTTACTATAAATTAAATTAAATGTAAAAAAAGTATTACTAACCTCTAACTCAATGGAATTATCCTCTTATCAATATATGACTTTGGACATTATATTGAATTTTTTATTCTCTCTGAAATTGCATATACCGTATTTATTACACCATATACCAAATCTGAACCAATTTTCATTGAATATCTAACATCAATACAACATATTAATGATAAAAAAAGTATCATTTTAAAATTCCTCCAAATTTGGCATGATAAAAAAAAGAAAAATAGAAATTATTGTGTGAAAACTCCAAAAATTTATATTGCTCCACCCAAAATCATCCAAAATTGAGATCACAAACACATAATATTTCCTTTAGAAACTGGATTCACTGACCTTTATTATAATGAGTCTAATGTTGAAATATTTTTCTAATATATATTTGAGAGTCAAAAGTATACAACAATCACATATAAAAACAGAAGTTAATGTTATTATTATTATTATTAGAAATAGTAACTCATAGAACAAAATAGTACATAAAATTTTATTTTACATTTTATCTAGGATACCTATCCACAATAAATAAATCCATAATCACTATAAAATGAAGTGACATTTTTATGATATTAAAAACAAAAAAATAATAGAAAATATTTTTTTTTATCATTTTGGAATTATCTAAAAATCTATTTAAATTTTATCTAATTTTAACCATTGAATATTTTGTGGTTGTAATAAACTAGATAGTACAAGATGGTCATCCTCAACACTCTAAGGAAACAATACATCTAGATAAAAACTATACCACTAATCACTATATATAATCCTACTAAAACTATTATCTTAAAGAAAGAAACATCACCAAATCATCTTGAAGAACAACTTGAGGTGAGACATAAAACTCACTTAGTTTAACTAATAAGATATCTAGTAGTATAAATATATATATAAAAAATATCATCTGATGTTGCCCATACTCTAACCATCTTTCAAGAGGCTCACCAAAAATTATATGTTACCTCCAAACCTCTACCTCAAGATATTCCAACTGTGAATCATATAGACTCTAAAATAACAGGAATTCAATGTAACCTAGTATAAATAACCTCCACAACTAGTATAATCCAAATCCAAATATAAATCTTTTATATATTATATCATGTTTCATTCATCAATAAATTCTTGAAATTTTTTTATACATCCATCTTATCAACATGTTTTCTACTATGTTTCCCTTTAAGGGACTACAAAATATCAATATTATAATCCTAAATAAACTATACCCATATTTAGTAATTTGGGATCAAATAACTCTATAAGAATATAAATATTCTAGATGAGATTATTTGACAAAGATCAACATTTAATTACATTTACATTGAATTAAAATGTTTTAATTCTTATTAGTTTATCATTTTAGGGTTAATTTTATATTTTTAGTTTTTATAAATGAATTCTATTTTTTTATAAAAATTGATTATTTCTCTAGTTGTAATTTTTTCTAGTTTTATCAGGAATTTTTAAAACAAATATAAAAATTTATTATGGTTTTAAATAGTTTTTCTCGTAAATGGGTCATTATTAAGAATATATAAAAAACCTGTCTAATTTCTGATGTACATATGAAATTAAAATTATATTTAATATATTATGGGAATATGATTAAATATTTATCCATGTATCTAGTTTCATATCATTACATGGACCTAAATAATAAGTGATACAATATATCATTGAGTAGATGATGAGTAAATTGAAAAAAAAACATTGTATGATAATTGAGAAATATGTATGATAGTTTATATAGAGGAAGTGGTGGAATTGGAAAATGGATAGGAAATGTAAAATTTTAAATCATATATAATATCCCTTAAGTCGAAACATAAAATAATTTTTCAAAGTTTCAATGATACATAAAACATAAACCATCATAGAAATGTGATACAAAATATTTATTCAGAACCAATCTATAATTTTTTTAATATGTAATAATTTTTCTAAAGGAATAGGCGTATGTGTAAGAATGAGAACATGATAAAAAATTAAATAAGGTACATTTCTAAAATTTGAAACATTGAATTTTTTATGGTCAAATAAATGTATAGACCACCAAAAGGGGGTGGTGTTTAATCATTGGTTAGATTTTCTAATTTTCAACAAATTGCTATTAATATTTGTAAGTTATTTAAGTTTCAATCCTCTCAAATTTACAACTCTACCTCACCCAGATTTAAAAAATGAAAATAATTAATGTAACAATTTATTTTGTATGGTTTAGTCCCAATGTTTGTACCAAGTCTATACCATGTGAAAACCCAATAATCCAGGGATATCCACTATATAATACAAGTGGATAAATAATGATCTAAATCCCTTAAAATAACTTATATCTCCCCATAGGAAATATTAATGGTCATCAACTATTAAAAGATTTTATTTTTCATCCAATATAGTATAATATAGGAACATGTTATTCTAATTATTTTGATATATATGGAATAAACTCATTGGAATCTTAGTTATTTTATGATATACTTATGGTCTCTCAACTCTAATCACTTATAAAAGATAGAATTGTTTCTCAGCATTAGGATTTTTGAAATAACATATCTTCCATAACCCTTCTACTTTTTTGAAAAATGTTAGTCTGCCACACCATCTATGTTACCTCACTTTATAATGAGAAAACATAGGAAAACGTCTCAATGTAATTTACCTATTCATAAACTCATTCATATCACAAAAAATAGAATATACATATAATATAATCACATCAAAATATCACATGTTTATAAATATTGGTGACAACCTTTAAAGAATCTTGAAACATATGAGGTTGTATAAATATCTGTAAAACACTACATGAACACATCAATAAAAATATTCCTCCAAACATATCTAGAATCGTTAAATTATTTTCATAAATATTTAAAATTGATCTTCCATCACACCATCATAAATATAAATTGAATTTATTATAATGTAATTTTCTTCTATTATATTCCAATAAAATATCATTTAATATAGATATCAAGGTAGTTTGAATTTTTTAATAATTTCACTAAATGTTATACCGATGTAGAAAATTGTAATTGTTTTAACTGTATTTTATTTTTATCCCAATGTTCTTCTAATTTTTATAAAATTCACATTTTCTTTTAGGAAACATGGTATAAATGAATGTGTCCATTCCATTTCCTCTTCATTTTTATTCCCCTCATTTAATATTCCTTCTGATCAAGAATTCATATATTACATTGTTTTACAGTTAATATTCGTCATTAATATTCTGATATTTATTTAAAAAAAATTACACTAAATTTACATTACATTCAAAATATATAATTTATTCCAATTTAATCTACTTCAGAAGAATATAATATCTTATATCACATATACTTATAATTATTAAGAATAACAATATTCTATTGATAATGCTAGAACATAAACTTCTTCTAAGGATTTATTTTATAGTGTCATAAAATCTACCAATGTTTTTTAAAAACAGTAACACTATTTGAGGTATCATATCAAATTAATTCTTCAAAAGACTCATCAGCTGGACTTATCATTATTCAGATTATTATCATTTTTAAAAATACCATTACTAGTTTCTTCTTCTTTAAATCTATTTACTACAACATCCTTTATCTAGTTCATGTGGTTTATCATAAAAAAATCTCAATCCATTAAATATACAAAATTGAAATGTGAAATATTTTCCTTCTATGAATTAGCAATGTTTCTCAAATTACAAAAAATTCACAGAAGAATTCTTGAAAAAAAATACTACAACTTTTCAAAATCAACCCCAAGGTTATTTAATATCCTAATTTGGATAGATTTATATAATTATAAACATATATTATCTCAAAATTTAATCAAAACAAATTATTTATCATAGGTAAGTGTCCTCCCACCACCACAGTACAATATTATGTATTATTTTGAAGGAATTACATCCTATTACCAATAGAAAGTATATGGACAAGATATTGATATATTCTACAAAATCATATATTATATTTCTAACTTTTATAAATTTTAATTCATTTTTCTATAAGAAAAACCAACATAAGATTTAAAATATAATGTACATAGTTTTAATTATTCTGTACCTTTGATAATGAAATCCAAATATAAAATTGAGGTAACTCAGAAAATTGTTAATTCAGTAGTGGATGATAAACATGACTTTTTAACCTCAATTCATCAAAAGAATAACCCTTGATAAATATTAGGTCAAAAAATAAGAATTTATATCCTTCATTAAAATATAATCTATAATTATATATCTTTTAGGAATTATTTCATTAATGAAATGATACCTAATATCAATATTATTATATTTGTAATTTCACCCCATATTTTTTGATAGATCAATTTCACGTATATTATAAAAAATAATTTTCATTGTATTTTCAACATTCCCCATAAATAAAAAATATTAAACATAATATAAATAATTTGTGTACTTACATAGGTTTCAAAAACATATTCTTCTTACACAATCTACATGGTATCAGAACATTGTTTTTTATAATGCAAGTTTGTACTAATTTATCCCATAATGAAAATTCCTCTTTATTTTTATTTACAATTATTAAAATCTTTAGAAAAATAATTAGTGAAACCAATAATATTCAACTCATTACATTATATGCACATCATTCCATAACATTAGATTCCTTTATCATATCTAAGGGTTTAATTTATTACTGGTATGTTTTATTCCCTCAACTCACTCTGCTATTTTTTCATAGTGCTACATCATATTCAATGTCCATTCTTAATGTATAAAGATAAATAAATCATCTTATTATCTTCTAAAAGTCATTAAAATTCATAAAATATTTAATTTCAGATTTTATCATTCTCACACTAACTATAATGGGTGTGATAAATTAATTTTATTCTTCCTTTACAAAATATGTTAAATAATTATTTTCAACACATTTATTAGGAAATAATGATCTATCATGCTTTTTTTGAACATATAGATCATGAAATAATTTTAACTCCAATTAAATTTAAATAAAAAAAATTACCTTTTTATATTAAAACGTTGTTTTACATTATTTATCCCTATCACTGGTAAATGTTATGTCATCAATGTAATGAATGATTATCAGGAACCTATATTCATCTCTTTCACAAATAAGTTTCTATCAATTTTTAATTAAGAAATGTCAATTGGATGAATGAAATATCACTCTTTGAATACAAGACATTAACGTAATGTTAAAAACCATACAAATATTTCATTAGTTTTCAAAAACAAATCATTAATATCATGTAAGAAAGCATAAGGTTTCCCAATTTAAACATCTTATTCAATTTCTCCATCAAGAATATTGACATAACATTTATATAATAGATTTTATAATTTTGATTGGATTCAATATCCAAAAAATTATAATTGGTTCAAGTATTGAAATATTAGAATTATATTATTCTAAATGAACACCTTTTACCTGTGAATAATCATTTAAAACTAACCAAGATTTATTCCAAACAATTTATGCATTTTCATAGATTATATTTCTAAAAACGAAATATCCTTATAATTAATTTCCTTATGGTTAATGAATAGAATTATTGGTGTCATTTTTTCAATTTGATCGAACTCTTTATTCATCTTATTTACCCATTAATTTTGATAATCTATATCACAAATATATTGGGGTACAAATTTTGAAAAAATGTTACTTATGACATTGAAACATCAATTTTCATATGGTAAGAACTCGAGAGTTCTATTTTGTAATGAAATTTTTAGGATTAAGATGTTTTTTAACATCCAAAATAAAAGTGTTCTTTTAGTCTTACCATCCTCATTACTATCCTAATCAAAATCTACATGTACATGGTTATCCCTATAGTTATATTCCTTCTCATCAACATATTTGGAAGGAACCAGTCAATATTCAACTAATTAATCCACATTATCTTTAGTAACTTCTACTATGGTGGATGTATTTTTATTGAAATTTGTATAAATTGAATCGACTAAATTTAGTATATATTTATTCAAACATCTATTAAATCTCTTTTTGGGTATATATCCCATGAAAACACATTCTTTAACCTTTCATCAATCTTTCCTAAATTCGTATTTTTTCATTATTAAAGGGCACCAAAAACATAATGTATTTCATAATAGTATTTTTTATACCATATCGCATATATATTAATTTTTTATTATGGTTAAAGAAAATATATATTTGGAATATATAGAGTTTGAATTAATGTTTATTTTAAGAATAAACATGAATGTTTATATTCAATGAGCATGATTATTCCCCTATAAACTAGAGTAATATTTTTCATTTCCACTTCTCCTTTTCATTGAATAGTTTAAGGATCACTATATTAATGTTTATTTATATGTTTTTTCATGTTGTACATGAAGGGGTTTCTTGTGTACACATTTCTATTTTCAGTTCTTAACATAAAAATATTTACACCCAACTCCTTCAAAACAAATATTTTGAAAATATGATCAATTCTATAGAATAAAATTTATGTTTCATTAACATTACATTGGTTATCTTGGTTAAATCATTAATGAATGTAAGAAATTATGAATCACATTTTTTTTGTGATTTCTCATCAACTGATATAGGTCATAGTATATGATCTCAAGTGGTATACTGGAATGTATTTTTACATTCCTATGAATTCTACTAACTATTATTCATTTCTATAAAATTTTGAAAACAAAATAATATTTCATATTCAATTGTGAAAAATCTTTTATGACCTATTCCATTGAAATTATGGTCTAAATTTTCTAACCAATATTCCAAATTTTCTTATTAAACTACTTGTTTTCATGTTTTCATTCAAATTAAAAAATTATTTAGATCTAAAATAAGAGATAGATTTCGAGCGCTTCTTGCTTCCTTATGATAAACTATTCCTTCATTAATATATCTAGTGAAACATGAATTATTCCTAGAGATAAATTTATTTCTAACTTCATATATTTGTCTAAAAATCATATTGTTGTGTTTAAGTCTATCAACAAATAGATCCTTCTTTTGATTTAACTCCTGAGATTCAATCCCAGTCATGTCATTCCTGTTATATTGATAAATCTATCATTTCAAAAGGATTATACTCCTCTCTAAAATTATTTAATGTTTTTAATGATTTTCATATCACCAGTCATATGTGATGAAAATAAACTTTCAATTATCCTCGTTTTATTATTTTCTCTTTCATTGAGAAAAATGTAAATAATTAAATATTTTTCTTATATCATACACTACCTTGATTAATTTTATTTTTTCATTATAAGTAACATTCCCTGGAAGGGTTTTCATGAAATATTCATCATATTGAGATAATTATCCCCACCTTATCCAAATATTATATTGGAATTTAAATCTATTTTTCATTGATGGGTTTCTAACATCCTTTGACATTAATTTTGTGTCTTCTATTAACATCAAGAAATTTCTTTCTTTTCTTCTATTGTCCCCCCAATTCATCCCTATAACCAAGGGGAGATATATTATTCCAACAAATATAAACATTGTGACTGAAAATTGTAGAAATATAAAAATTTATTTCAAATAAGAATATTGTATAAATGTATGGTTTTCACTAGGATATGTTTATATAGAATCAGCATCTACTTTCCCCTGGTATAGGAAATCATTATTTAGGATACTGTTTTTAAATTCAGTGGATGTGAATTATTTTTCCCATCCTTTATCACCCCATGCTCTCTTAGTGTTAGTTCTTAATTTTTAATGGTGACTAATAATCAAATGAAAATGTAAATTTAGTTGATGTTGATTCCAGATGAATTTTTGAGTGAGTTCTTTAAGAAGATAAAGATGTTTTATCCTTTAACTCTAAAGATGTGTAAAACTATAATTTTTTTTCATTAACAAATTTCCTACCTCATGAAATATTTGTTCATTATTATATTGTTTTTTTAATTTATAGTATGTTTTTCATCAATGCCTTTCATAATTTCCAATCAGTTAAAAATTTTCATCTTGAGATTTATAATTATTTCTATTGAGACATTATTTTTTAAAAAGTGTTATTTTCATTGATTAATTTTTCACATTTATTCTTCAATACTCTAGAATAATTCTTGAGTTTAATTTTTCATCACAATACATGACTTCTTATATTTTCTAAATAAATATTCAATATAATTTTCATCCCCTTCTTCTTTTTCACAACTTGATGTATCTTCATTTCTTTTAAAATGATTCATGAATATTCTAAATGTCTCCTGAACTTTATATTGTTGAAATTAGGTATCAAAATCCTTATGAAGGAGCTGGTTCAACTAGTACTAGCCCAAACAGCACACCAAACCATAATTCTCTTAGTGACACCATTAGAGAAATCTATTAAAGAAATACTTACTATAATACTATGAAATATAACATTATAAAAGTGTGGAATTTGACATAGAACTTTAGAATCATTTGATTAGTAACATCAATGTGACACCATATCTCTATAGAATTCCAACAACTGGATATTGTAGTAATTTTGAATTACTTTTTGATTGGTGACACTATTGCATAATAATATTTTAATATATAATTATTTCTAGGATTTTTTTTATAAGAAATATCTCCTATAACTATGCTCCTAAATTATTGGTTTCTCTTTACCTTTCCATGGTTGTAGTGATTACTCCTAAAGTACGTTAATTATTCTTTTCATCATATTTTTCCATTTTACACTTCTTATCAATATCTTTTGTTGTTTTTTTCAAGTGTTTTTACAATTACTTGTATTAGAACCTGACCTTAGAATTTCTAGTTAATATTGGATTAATTGAAATATAGAAATGTAATAAGAAAAGATGAATATCGATTAATTATTTTTTTCTGACATTATTTACTAGAGGATATAAATTTATGACTATCTGTACCAAAAAATGATTCACTTTCCACTTTTGGATGAAAAAATAATTTAGATTGAAATGATAGAGACAAATCTACTATATTTATAGATTCTATGAGTTGGATGCATTAAATTATCTAAAAATATGTTTTTCAACATCAAAGAGGAGATGATAATGGCTTGGTTGATGAAACCTATTATGAATATTTACAGGAGTCATTCGACGTTGAATAAGTATAACATGGAAAAAATTTATTCCATATAATGATAAGTTAAGGGAATAATATTAATGATCATTATAATTAATTCAACATCATCACAAGTATGTTTTAATCAATATAAATTACCCGTAATGATTATGTATTTTTACTAGTTTTATTATATTTTCTACCTCATAGTTGGGAGGAAACTGTAATGGTATGAGTAATTCATCTGGGAATACAATCATGGTTATGTAGGATATCTAATACATTATCCTCCATGAGGTTATTCACATAAGAAAATTAGTAAGAATAAAGGTTTCAACATTGAATGTGAAAGGAAGGGGAAGGTATGAACAATTAGATAATAATAGACTATTGTCAATGTTAGGAGAATAGAATACAGATAATAAAAAGGGTCTTTATCCTACTTGTTGGATTCATTGGATGAAAATACACATCAAAATTTAATAGAGAGAAAAATATATGGCACTTGAATCCATTATGGAAAACATGAAAGCTGAAGGAACTAATTATGGGTTGTTTCTAAATGTAGATATCACTACAGTGACTTGTATTTTTGAAACAAAAGATGATTTTACTTCCACTTATTAGAAGGGTTTCCAAAAAAATTATGGAATTTTTTAGAGATACATTTTTCTTATCATGAAACATTTAAAATTATTAGGAAAGGTGATATACTCATCTGGGCCAATAGTGAGATTTTTTAATGTGTATAAAATGTGTGTCATGTCAATATATAATAATGAAAAATTAAATGTATAGAGAGTCATGATGATGTATGTTTTATTTATATATTCACTGGAGATGCATTAAAGATTACTAATGGAGATATGTTCATAACTTATGGACTAAATAATAGAACCTTATAAAATATGATAGTGAATGTCCTAAACTTTATTACATTAATAAAATTTATTATGAAATCATAAATATAAAAATAAATGTTAGTAAACATAATTGAGAATGATATTAAGGTGCTTTAAAAAGAAGGAATTTTATAGATTATGATGTTGGTGGAATATAGATTGTATAAAGGTTGTATCTTTTTAAACTAGATGAATGTATCATTTAAAAAAGGTGGTATTCCCTAAATGTTTTAGAACATAGAGTTAGTAAACACTAATTTTTGGGTTCCTATAGTAAGACATTATCTTGTAGGGTCATGATATTATGTAGAATTTATAATTGTCTTAGTAAAGAAGGTATGAGTTTACTTTTTCAAAAGAAAATTTGATTTATTCAACATGTTTTAGAATTGGGAGACAATATTGGAGTGTGATTCATGATAAAATATGAAATATTGAGGTCTAAAAAATGTGGATGAGTTTGGTAGATTTCAGTTTTTATAATTCTATGCTAATAATAGAATTCGGTGGGATATGAATCTTTCTTTCCCACCACAATATAATGAAATAGCTGAACTGATGAATAATACATTGAATTAATGTTCTAGGAATATGATGTTTCACTTAGAGTTACCTAAGAAATTATAAATAGAGGCACTGAATATGGAATATTATATCATTAATAGGATTCCATCTATACATATAGGAGAATGTGTCGTTAAGGATATATGAATAGTAATGGAGGTAATACTCACTTATTTATATGTTTTGTGTTTTATTATAATGTGTATATGAATACTAATTAAAGAAAAAAATCTTAATACTAATTTCAAATCATGTTTCTTTTTTAGATATGGTAACAAGGAGTTCATTTATCACTTATCGGATTGTAATAAAAATAGTTTCATCAGAAGTCAGATAATGATATTTAATGAAGATATCATGTATAAGGACAATCATGTAAATGAATTTTATAGTGAGGATAAATAGTTAGAGTACTGATATAATGTTTATTTAAAGGTGTACTAGAGCATTTGACAACTAAACCCATGGATCCTACTCCACCTGTGAATTTGAAGAGATAAATAAGGGACAGAAGGACTATTAAGGGGTAATTTTCTACCTTATATTATATATTATTGAATCATGATATTGAAATATATTATTTAATAAGATAATGTAGTTGAATGTGATGAAAAAGTAGAGGTAGATATAATGGTGGTTTTTTATTCATTACATGAGAACAATATTTAGGAGCTAATACCATTTCCCAAATTTTGGAATGATTTTAAAAAAATGGTATACCATGTTAATTATGAAAAGGAATGTAAAAGTAGATAACAATAAGGATGATGATGAATGGATTTCAATAGAAAGAATGTGTGGAATTATAGGAAATTTTCTCATATATAGGTAATATTACCACTATATGGGTGTTTAAAAATATTATTGAATCTTAGGATTTCTATATTGATCATCTTGATGTGATGATAGCTTTACATCATTGATATATAAGGGAGGACTTTAATATGTATCATATATAGGGATATGTTGTGTTAGGATATCAAAACCAGGTGTAAAAGACTCCATAATATTTTGTATAGTTAAATCAATGAACATTGGTATTGGAATAAAATGTTTGATGAATTCATGAAAAAATTTCTAAAAACCACATGACAAAGATCATTGATTATTTAATAAGTATATTCATGATGTAGAGGATTATTGAGTATTTTAAATGAAATAACCATTTAGTGATTATATAATATGTATTATAAATGAAATACTCATTGTGTAATCATGTATGCAGAGGATTCATGAGCTAAAAGTCCATCTATTTGAAAATTTTGAGATGAAAAAACTTAGAGAAGATGTGATGTGTTGGGGAATCAATGTCATGAGAGACCTCATTTCTGGAACCTTTATATTAACACCATTTGATAATATTGGATAGGTTTTGATTGGATTTCGTATTTTAGAAGAAAAGTATGTTTCTACTCCCCTGGAAAGATTTTTAAATTTTTAGGGGAGAATGAAACAAAGGTAGAAGAAGATGTATAGAGTATAGAAAATTTACTATATAAATTAATTATTAGAATCATGATTTTTTCCATGGTATTTACTCGAATTGATATTTATCACATAGTTGGAATTTTTTGTAGTTTGGAGTGGGGGAATCAAATGGACGCTAAGAGCTAGGAGAATGTGCTCCAAATGCCTCCCCATTTTCAAATTCTTCCACCCACGCCTTGCTTGCCTCCCCTATCAGACATCTCACCAGCAATCATACCCGAAGTGTTCATCAGTCTTCTACTATCCCCAGATCACCCCACTTCCCTCTGCCCATTAGATTTTGTAATCACGAATACCCCCACACCGATATGTGGTTCCTTGGATCTACCATCACTGAAGGATGTTATTCTTCATCACCTAACTTATTTTTCACCCCAACTTAACTCTATTCATGAAATCCCTATAAGAACTTTTTAGGCATCATCAGTTGACAAATCATCAGTGGTTTATTACCCATAATACATCATCAAAGCAAATATGTAGATACATCGGTGGAACTTGGTTTTTCATTTCGGAATGGATAAATCTTTGTTATCCCTCTTCCATAACATTGTATCATCTTTGGGAATTGAGGCACCAATATGAATATAGTTTTTGAATCATAAATCATTCTGCATCATGTAGGCCTCACAATAAATTCTTGAAATATTGGTCCCAAATCCAATGGTAGATTGGAAAAAATATGTTAAAACTATTTTAGTGGCCTATGGAATCACATTTTGGGGGAGATTCTGCACAAGTGGAAATATGGGTGAATATACCTAGCCTCACCATCATGTTTCATAACCATTCCTTCATTCATGGAAATAAAGAAAACCTCATATTTTCCCTTATATTGAAAATCAGACTCTACTAATTCATGATGTTAGAGAGGATCTTATTTTCATTGAGATAAATTTATCTCATTCTCCCTAACCCTGTATCTTTCTTAGTGTAGGGGAAGTTGTTACATTTGGGGAAATACCTATGTTGTCCTTGTCCTTCTCATTTCTACATAGCATCAAATTAATAAGGTTGTTCCTTTCATGTTTTCCCAATGTTTCAGTTCAAGTCATCAGATACCCTCTCGAATTAGCTACCATACATATATGAACATTCAATGGGGGGAGGGATGAACTCATCTACTCTTCATCCCCCATTCAGTTATGTTTTGTGACCCACAACCCCCTGCACTAGTTTAATCCCCTGTTCAACATATACCTTTCTCCATATATTTTTCTTCCATGATAATGATTAATAACTATTACCAATATTACTCCAGTATAAACATGGTTCTATATCATCTTTCTCAATACCATCTTTCAATATTTGAGGAAGCACATGTATTGTTGGATCTATATTTTTTCGCATAACGTGAGTCTCTTTTCATATAAAATCCAGTTCACAACAATGGAAATTAACTGGTTCATGATTTGTGTCCTTTGACTCCTATTACTCTATATTTATCAAACAATTATAGAATATTAGCACTGGTGGATTCACCTATGGGTTCTATTATATTGTCTCTCCCTTCTAGTAGAGTATGTACCCAAGCCAATGCTAAATAAGAGTAGTCTTAGTCTCTTACTAAATGCAATTTATTTTCAATGATAGGGAAAAATCATGATTCCTCCATTTCTAATTATATCTATAAAAATCTAGAATTTCCATAGACTAGTTACGCATGTGATGATTCAATAATTTGTGTTGGAGCTTAGTTATAGATAGGTGGATTGGACAAAATATCTTAGCATAAGAGAAAACAGAAAAAAAATCAATAATTTTCCTAACAAAATTGGATTTTTTTTAATTTAATGCATGGTGACTATGACAATAAGAACATATTGATTTTTCTAAAATCTCTATTTTGGTCTACAAGGTTTCACCATCTATGTAACATATTTATGTGAAGATCAAAGATGGTATGATTTATTTTTTATTATCCCTTTTATGAAAAATGAGAACCAAATGTTAGGGAACTATTTTAGAATTATATGAGTGACCTCAATCCACCCATGAGGTTTGGGATGTTGGTGTTGATTTTAATTTAAATATTTATCCACATGAAATGGATGGATAATATTCTGACCATTTAAATGACATTCCAGTATTCACAAGAAACCTGGAAGAAACATGCCTTCATGACAAGGGATTCTTAGTGTCCAATTTTACATTGTAAAATAACTAGAAGGGAAGCCATCATAAGTTTAGTTGGATGGATCGATGATCTGATAATCAAAATATAATTTCTATTTTTTCTAAAACTCTGGTGGATAATTTAGTTTATGTGGTCTCCCATCACTCCCCTCCCTTATTATTACTTTAAGGTACTAATATAGGCCAATATAAATTTTTATATTTTTGATGTTGGGAGGTTGACCCTAACATTATCCACGTAGCCCACTCATCATGGAAGAAACCCTTTCATGAGTTTTAGGGGGTGGGATTTCAAACAAGTCTTTGAAGGATGAAGGATGATCTTTGATTATATGAAACTTTTAACCATATCACTTCATATACTTCAATAAAATAAAATAAAATATCGAGCAGTCTATGTAGGGTCATGAATTTCAATAGTATGATGATGTCTTTATCAACCTTTTTCACTTAAAGAATAATCTTTTTGGAACATCTCCTAGAATAAGGAAGTATCTATATTGAGATATCACATGTGACTTGGATTAATGTGGGTGATAAGAATACTAACTTCTATCATGAATGAATCAAGGAGAGGTAGAGATAAAAATATCTAAATATCCTTCTTGAAGATGGTTCCTTCATTAATGACCCAAAGGTGCTGGGATGTATGGTTGGGTCCCATTTTCAATAATTACTTGAGGATGTTAACCCTAACATTTATGATGGTCACCATTAGGGAACAATTATTTTTTTACTCCTTTCTACAAGTTGTTTTCCATGAAATCAATGGGGTGATTTGAAAGGGTCACAGATGATCAAGAGGTGTGGAAGGTAGTCACCAGACCTAATATTGAATATTCCCGTTGTACTGATTGATTAATGGGGTGTTTCTATATCAAATCTTGGGACTTAATAAATCACGAGATGGTGGAAAAAATTCAGAATTAATTTTTTGGGGGAAATATTCCTTGTTTTTTATGATTCTCTAATCTTAATATTATTCCCAAAGTAAAATATCTTTCATATTTAAATAAATACATGGTGATTATTATGTGAAAATTTATAAATAATTTTATTTCCACTATTATTAATCATAGGTTCTTGTTGCACCACCATAAGAGGATATCAGATGAGAAGCACGGTTTTATTCATGGTAGGTCCACCCAATCGACCATTTCCCACTCAAGAAAATTCTTGGTGATATCAAAAAAAAATTCTCCTGTTCAAAATGTTCAATTAATATTGATATAAATAAATACTATGATAGGGTTGAGTGGAGATTAATATTCATCGATTCATGTAGTGTATGGGAATCACCAAAATGACGATGGATCTTTTTTCAGATTCTTGGGGTCTCCATGGTTCATTATCGCATTTATGGGGAAAATATATTTATTCGTTAAATCTGTTTAAGGGATAATATAGGGAGATCCATTTCACCCAGTGTGTTTATCATGGTTCAATATACATTTAAAAAATAGCTATACAAATGTAGCATTGATGTGTATATCATTCCATTATATTGAAATCCAAATTTCCCAACTATTAAACAACTCTTTATTGTGTATGACCACAATATATTTCTCAATGAGAGTATCTAGAACATTCAAGGGCTCAATCATATTCTTTATATATATTTTAATTGGAGCGGCCTAGTCATAAAAAATGGTAAGAGTGGTGTTTATATCTCAAAACCTTACATAAGTGAAAAGGGGTAAGTGGATCGATGTTAAATTGGGGGTTTCTCAGAGTTAGTTTCCCATAGATTAATTTGGGTAACAAATTTCTCTAGGTAAGAATTGAAATCACCATTTTTATGGTATTTTGGATAAAATTTCCGTATACATCCTCAATTGGATGAACTAATTCCTTTCATTTGAGGGTAGAATTACCCTAGTATACAACGTGTTAAACTCTATCACCATGCATGTATTATATTTCACTGTTTCTCCCAACAAATTTCTTCATTATATTGATAAAATACTAGTAATTGTTTCGGATGCGGAAGAGGATGGGAGATATCATTGGGCCTTAGGGAATAAATTAGATCATAGTTTTGAGGAGGTTGGAATCAAGCTCATGGGAGTCATAGAATCCATATTATATATACAAGAAACGTTTTATGGGGATGTTTTGAAGGGGAAATTTTTATGGGAAGTTTTCTCCATCAAAAAATACAGATCTTAGTGTGATGTCCCAGGTGTGAGATGTTCCATTTTTTGGATGTTAACCCTCATCATATTCTTAATATACAAAAATATTTGAGTTGGATTATTGGGGAGGGGTTGATAATTGTTTGGAGTGATAATTGGTCTGGGATTATCATTGGTTATCTAGGTTTCATGGTACCTCACATTTCATTCAGAAACAACAAATTATTCCCTTCCATCACTGATTTTGTTCGGATCCCTCCTATTTTGGATTTGTATCATGGTACTATTATTACTAATGAACCAATTCATTTGGTTTTAATAATATCAAAAATTTATATCCTTCTCATAAAAGGCCTATTTTGGATTTTACATGAAAATTATGGTCACAATTCATGGGGAGGGTCTCTTTTATGCAATGTAATCTCGACGAAACATAACGTCTTGGTTTGGAGTATTCACAATAGTGTTATCTCCCCTAATGAAGAAGTATGTAAGAAAGGGTTTTCTATAGTCTTGAAATGATACTACTATCACGTAACTAAGGAAGAGTGATCCTAACATATTTCCTTTATGATTTATTATGATGGATATAATCACAATATCATTAGTGAACTAATATGGTGTGATGTGTAGGGTATTTCTGGGGATGACTTTCTTAGTTCTTGGTTTCTTGGGTCGGCGGACTATGGGAATGATAATCTGTTATAGGCTATACTACTCATGATAGGATAGTAGATCTTAGGGAACAAAACTAATATGGCTTGGTATAAGGGACTCTCCAACACATTCATGGCTCTATATGTTTTTATTGAGTCATTATCAATGAATCACATGCAATTGTTCAAATAGTATGATCATTATCCCTCCCAATAAAGATTTGTGGATAATAGGGGACTTTCTCTAGATTCTTTAAATGTTTTTTATCATAGAAATTTTGTTCACTAGAACCCCCCCCCCCCCCCACTATGTTAGGATTTAATTTAAACATCAATGGTACATGTAGGAATGGTTTAATGAGGGGAGGAGGTGTTTTCCAAGATCCGTAGGGTTTAGTGGTTTTTTCATTTTCATATGGTTAAGGAAGGGCGACTCCCACATAACTAATGCTTCTTTGATGATAAATGGATTTAAATTATGTTCTTCATATTAATTTTATCTAATTTAAGTGGAAAATTAATTCATGTTTCTCCTCAATCAATTCAATGTGTTTACATTACTCTTAGGGATTTAACTTATTTATTTCATTACAACAAGAGACGTATTCCCTAGTAGTATTTGTCTTAATCAAACATAGAGATAAAGAAAACTAAGTTGAATACTTCCTAGTGCCATGGATATAACCTAAAATTATTTTATTATTTTTAGGTATACTTTCTCCCCCCAGAGAGAGTTAGTCTGGTTCGCACTGATTCCTTATTTTTTCACTACTTTAGGCCACCTTAACTTGTTTCAGGCCTTACTCTACTTTTATCTTTTAATAAAAGTTCTCAACATTGGATAGATGGAGTTCTAATTAGGTACATAGATGACCATGGAAAGAGAAATTGGGATGTTATGCAATAGATACTAAGGATTTTTAATATAATCAAGGAAGTATATTAGGTCATTGGTTATGGGAAAATCATTAAATGGTTTGAGGATTTTGACAATAGTGATTATGTTGACTATAGGAGGATTGTAATAGGTGATGTATTAATCTATGTAGGAACTATAGTGAGTTATGTTATGAAAAAGAATCTAATGGATTATTATTATATATCAATAGAGATATATTAATTTTATCTCATAAAGATCAATTCCAAAATAATATAGGTATAGTTACATTATATACATGAAAACATAAAAAACTAGACCATATGTGAGATATGTCACCTCCCATTTATTTATTCATAAATATAGCCATTATTATAAATATGACATATAAAACCATTATTTATATCATTGGGAAAGGAGATATAAGAAAGGGTGACCTCAGATTCTCAATAAGAGTAATCAAGGGAGATATCAATGAAACATGTGCATATTGGTTTGGGAACATGGGAAAACAATTGAAAACCAGACCCTAAATATCATAGATCATATTCTTGAGTCATGGAATAATGTTTCGCATTTTATAATACATGAATAATAATATAATCAAAGAACATTTGTCCTGAGATCATAACATTGGAATAAGAAATATTGTTTACAAAAAATGAATAATAGGTTAAAACATTAGGTTAGGACTACACACCAATAAATTAATAACATGTTAGGCATGGTATATCCACCCATATACATGCTTCATGCTTTGTATAACCTCCCACATACCCTTTTTGAGCATGGGATTACAACATGTGTACACTCATTAGGCATTGGGATAACCTTTGGTATACCCTTTGAGCTCATATAACATAAATCATTACCCAATGAATTTGATGTAGATATAACAAACATCTGTAACAAAATAAAAAACATATATATTTTTTCAATAATTTCTTAAAACATTTATTATACTTGAATCCACGAAAGCAAACGGCTTTTATGAAACATTTAATTACTATATAACCTGTGAAAAATAAAAAGATCACATAAACATCTTGTCATTGTAAACATAAACCAACCATACAAAGAATAAATATGGTATCATTGGATCAGATCCTTAGTAAATGATAAGTGGTATCAATGTATTTCATCATATATGTTAAAATATTTTTAGATAAAAATCACTTGGAACAATTATTAGGGAAATAATCTTTATTTCAAAATAATCTTTTTAAATATATAAAATCATAAAACATTATGGAAATCCTTTTCATTGAATAACCTTGAAAATATAAATAGTAAGCATGGAAAATCAGTTGAAACATTTCTTGTGAAAAAAAAATTCTTTAAAAACACATTTTTAAAACTATAAATTCACCAAATATTGTATAAATGTTTTTTTAATAAATACCTAAAATTTTAAAAAGGAATAATTAAAAAACATTCAAGACATTTCAGGAGGAAAATATCATTTACACAATGAAAAAAACCATTTTATAGTATATAATATTTAATAAATCCACTTATCTGAAATTATTCTTCTACACTTATATTGTAATATTTATAACATTGAGTGGTCATGATGGTGGGAAATGTCAAAAATGTTAAAAATTGTATCCTTCCACATTTTGGGTAAAATCCAAATGGTCCTTATTTAAAAAAATACAAGCACATTATTTTTAACGCATTAATTAAAAGTCAAAAAAGGGTAACAATGACTTTAAAAATCATATAAGAACACTAATACATTTTTAAGACATTTTTCAAAAATATAGATGTGCACGAAAAAAGTGATTTCAACTGAAGAGAAAAATAATGTCTCTTCTTATTAAAAACTTTCATTTTGAATCTAGTGTACATAAAGAGAGTAAAATTATTGTAAAAATATTATTATCATAAAATAAATATAGGATTATAAATATCATATATATCATAAATATTATTGTTATCTATACTTATTATATACCAGGAAAAGAGTTCATGAAAATTGAATCACATTTCTTTGTAAGGTGGAAGTCCATCGCACACATGAGTTATGTTATCATATCCCAAAATAATGGAAATTGAGAATTTATATTTTATATATTTATTATATAGGTATTATTATTATATAAATATCAAATATATTTATTTAGTATATCCTTATTACAATCCATGTGAAATGGAAATGGAAAAAACACATCACTATGGTTTATGAGGCAGTTGTTGGTTGTTTACATGATCAATGTTACAATTTTATAAAAGGATAAAAGGATAGATGGAAATTGTGTTATTATAAATAATAAATTATTATAATATCATTTATATATTATATAAAATTTAAATCCATCATTATATCCAGTTGTGAGAGGTGGGGATAGAAAACCTTAACATTGGTTCAGGATGCGATAGTCTGTCATAAAAAAGTTTGATGGTTTCGCTCCCCATTTGATAGAAGTGGAGATGGATATAGGTTATTAAATTTAAATTTTTATTATAATGGTGGAAGATCTCCAATAAAATAAAATAAAATCATTTTTTGAAGAATGGACAAAGAAGAAACAGATTACAGCCATATTGATAACAAAGAAGAAGCTAGCCCAATGGGATGAAAGAAGAAAAAGGTGACCAAAAGAGAGAAAATGTAAATTATAGAAGGTAAAAAGAATTAACAAGCCCTGAATAAAATTGAAATACTGAGGTTGGTCAATGATAAAGTGAAACTCCCTACGAAGTGGTTACACCATGCTAGCAGCACAATAAGGTAGAGCAGTCCTCAACATTATTTATTGTAGGAGGGATTCCTAACCAAAACTATGAATTTTTTTTAATTATTATACATTATTTAATGATTTATAATATAAGAATTAAAATTATAAAACCTATAATATTTTTAACTCTTGATTATTTGGGTAATTTGGTACATTACATAATAACTTAAAATATGGAGTAAATCAGATTTATTAAAATCATCCGTAATATGCTGGTAAAATTCCACCATCCTTAAAAATGATGGGATAATATGGGGATATACCTGAAATGGGTGATATATAAATACCTTTAAGTGACTAAAAATCATAACATGAAAAAATTAATACAGTTTATAGAATAGGAATTTCAATTACAGGTAAAAAGGGTGAGGATATTGAACATGAATAATGAGGCATTATATTTCATAAAAATATAACAGAAATATGGGAATTTGAAAATAACACTAAACATGAAATCATAACCATAATTCAAGGATAAAAACAATTAAATAATAACATGATGTACGTAGGATTACATCCTATACACCATATATGGAATCTCATGTGACTAAAAAATTACCCATTGCATTCGAGCACTATCTGGGTGCACACATTATAATATTATTATGTACATTCATATGAGTGACCCATAGATCATATAACTTAAGAACATAATTCATCACATTTAATAGCATGATAATATGATGTGGGTTACATATACGATAGTCTCTAATCAATGAATTATAGGCACAATAATGTGAATAATGTTGTGTGGAAATGGATATGGGTATACACCACAAAACTGATTGTCTTGAAAATTTGTAGTGAAATTTTATTAGCATAATGAAAATAATTCAATATTCATGAATTTGTTCAATGTGAGGGAAAGGTGTGTATTATAACAATAAGGTAACAAAAAGAAAAGAATGGGGGATATGTAAGAACATAATCCAACATGAATTTTTTTAAATTAATATGCATAATACAATGGTGGTTCTTGAATAAAAACATTGCATGAAAAAATGAGAAAATAATTCTACAGAAAATAAATGTTTTTTAAATAATAATTTTAAAAATAATAATATAAAAAATAAATTGGAAGAATTTTTTGTTATAAATAATAATTAAAACTTACAAAGGAGGAATTAAGAAATCATTTAAATCTTTTCATCAAGAAATTATCCTTTTTTACATTGAAAAAAATTAAAACTGAACACATTTTGATAAGATTTTTCGCTGAAAGGTACCAAGAAAGATTATAAAGTATGATAACAATCCAATAGCGGTAATGATGGGTAAAATTATTTTCAGGTCATACATGTTAAAAAAGTTATTTCTTTTACATTTTTAGTAAAATATAAAACATTCATTGTTTTTCAAAATGAAATTGATTTTAAATTTATTATTTTTTTGAAAAAATTTAATTCATGATAAATTTTTTTAAAAAATCATTGGGGTCATGTTTAATAATAAATATTTTTTAGAAAACAATTTATGGACAGAAAAGTTTTGTCAACTAAATGTTAAAAGTAATGGTATTTTTATTTTAATTTTTTTTAAACTATTGAGTACCTAAATAGAGGAACATCAGTGGAAATCATGATTTCATAAGAAATAACAAAAAAAATAAAATTAATCAGTTTTATAAATGATTGATCATAATTTTTCATCATCACAAACATGATCATAAGCTATCCATATAAATGATGATCTTTTACCATGAAACACATACAACTTTTGTAACATTGAATTGAAATCCCCCAAAAAATAATAAAATTAATTGAAACATAAAATATTATGAGATGAAATAAATTAATGATATTACATCTAAATTTTTCTGTATATATGAATATTATTAGGAGATAGCTGCATAACATAACATATTCCTCAAAGAAGGGAAATTGAGACAAAAATCTTGTATCACTATGGTAAATTTTTAATTGTAAACCCCTGGAAGGAAATATAATCAATTAATATTTAAATACAAATAATTTTCAGGATAAATATAGAAAAATAAATTAATGTATTGTATTTAATCAGCATAAAATAAATAAGTAGATAATATGTCATTTGTCTCTTAGAAGTAAAAATTAAGAAAAAAATCCATTATCGATTTAGTAATATTTAGGATAATAAGACCAAATAAATACTAAAATCAAATATAACCAAAAATATAATTTAAATATGGATATTAATTTTATAACAAGTAAATGGGTAACTATGTACACCTCAAAAAAGATATGATTGGTGAAATTTCAAAAGTATCCCAAAAATGAAAGGGAAATTACAAATCCCTTAACTTATGCCTTGGATTCCTTCATATATGTTAGAGCATATATTATAATAAATACTAGTTTATTAGAAATATTTTAAAAAAACATACTTATATATATTATACAATATATTATTTATATATTTACATTTATTAACCATTTGAAACATTTTCATGTAAAAGTCGCGTTCAAGGAATAACTATTTGGTTTTCGATGTATGTTTTTATTTGTTTTTTTGCCCTATTAAATTGATCATGGTTCGATAATATATATATTTTTAAGCATGATATAAATTTCAAATATTTTATGTATATATATATATATATAGATGAATCTATAAAATCTATTGACAAATATTGAAATAGATAGTTCATGGAGATGGTAGGTCATACGTACAAGTGGATTTTGATTTCATTTTATTGATGGTTGAAATAAAGAATGTTATATAATATATTACCCTTACAGAATATTTTTATATCATGTATATCACATATTTCCATTAAATCCATCCTTATTACCATCTATGTAATGTTTGAATGAATCACATCCCATCACGAGGTAGTAATCATTCATACACCTATTAAATCAATTCTTGAGAGGTGGTGATTGAAAACAAATAATAATGGTTTGCATGGTAGTAGTCGGCCACACCCATTAATGGAACTTTAATGACCAATTGGATGGAAGATGGAAATAATTAATGGAATTAAATAAACAAAAAATAATATATCTACAGTTAATATAATATGATTATGATATCATATTTAAAAAAATGATGGAGTTTGAGGATGAAATAAAATAAAATGATCGATTAGGGATAATATATCTTCTTTGGACAACTTATTTGGTTTTGAAAACAATATTCTTGTTTGGATAGATTAATGACCAATTAAATTTTTTTTATGATATAAGGAAATTAAGTATGTTATTTGGTTGTTCTTGGCTGAACAAATAGGTTTTGAAATTGTGACTAGGAGAGTATAGAGGTGGCCATTTATAAGTGAGGGAGTAGAGATAGATAAATTTTTAAATGAAAAATTTTCACCCATGTTCTTCACATTAAAAAAGAATTAAATATGGGGAATTATTTATGATTTCATATACATATATATAGTGTCTAAATATGGATATCCATAGGGTTTTGTACATGTTTCTAGTGAATTTCAACATTATATTTTTCGTTTAAAAACCCTAGGCAGACCCATTTATACCTTAAACTGTGATAAATGATTTTATTGTTTTTACTATTCCTTTTTGAAAAAAATTGTTTTTATATATTAGATAATATAAATAATTAATATTAAAAATATTTAATATATTTTAAAAAAATCATAAATGTGGTAAAATTAAATTTAAAATCAATCTCATAAACTTGATCATAATGTGTGTTTTTAAAAAGAAAATGTTCAAAATATTGATATGTTTTTATATAAAAAATAAATGTGAAAATGATTACAATAACATAAATTTGATTAATAGATATATAATTGAACTAATTTATCTTTTAATTTCATATTAATAAAAAATTATGTTCTTAAAATCTTTAAATGAAATTAATATTCTTAACAAAAAAATATTTTTCATTATTCATCGAAAAATTTATATTCTTAGAAATTTATAAAAAATGAATAGTATGTTAGTTATGAAACTATTATTTAAAAAATATATTTTTAAAAAATATTTTTATAAAATTTTCACGAATTATTTTTAAAATAAGTGTGCAAGAGAATAAAAAACATCATTTTAGAAAAATAAAATGTTTAAGCGTAAAATTAGTTTTCTTGTTATCTATCATCTAGATAAACCATAAGTTGAATGTTAAAATTTTTATGGAATATTTAACATATATATTTCATTAATACCATTCAAATAATGTTATTTATTAAATTTATTAAGATAAAATATGATTGTGCTCAGGAAATAGTTTTTCAGAAGATGATTTCCTTTATTTTCAATTGTTTTTAATTTTAATTTCTAATTAATTGGTCCACAAGGAATTAATTATATATAAATTTATAAACCATATAATTTTATATTATATTTAATTTTATTCATACCCACCATTCCAATGGCTAGGTGATATCTATATTATTAAATAAAATTTTTAAACAATAAATCACATTTTGTTTAAACAGAGTGTTTCATGTAACTTATTATAAACATAATGTTTACTATAACTCAATCTAAATTCTATTTTGTGTGTAAATCAAGAGAAACATTTGGTTTCTTGTAATAATAAACATTATAATATTTAAATCCATTTTAATATAAATATACTGGAAAATATCATAGTGTTAAATTCTACCCCCTTAAAATGAATTTCAACATCAAGATTCATCACTTTTGTACCAGAAAATGATGATAATTCTTCCTCATAACCAACTAAATTACCCACATTGGTTATTATAGCTAGTGGTTTTATAACAAATTATTTTCCAGGTGATAATATTTTTTTAGAACTTTTTCTATATGAACTAGAATTATAACTAATGGTTCCTTCTAAAAAAGGCCATGCTCAAACAGTACGACCTCTGAGTTTTGTACATGGGATAGATCAAGTATATACTTCCAAAGAGATTAGTACATGGACTAAATTATACACATAATATATTATTAATGGATGTTAAAATAAATATGATACAATCCCAATATGATAAGTATTTAAATTGGATAAAAAATTTTAGGTATAGTTTCCCCTTCTTTCTTCCATAGATAAATAGATAGAAAGACATTATCAACACCTTAAAATTATAGATCACAATGACAACTTTTAGTATAACTTCCACATCAATGTTTTTATATCCATAAAAGTTTCATAATGTCTTTGACCTTATCTTCCATTTATTATGCTTTCTTAGATACCAATAGAATTCTTTCAACAACTTTATTTTAGTACATTGGTATTATATACTTCTTTCCAAAATGGTATTCATAAGGATACATTTGATTTCTCATGTGAATAATCTTATTGTAAGAATATCCAATGTTATGAAGGAATTGATCTAAACCACCTTTTAAATCCATAGAACAATATATTATCACATCCATTGGGTTTTAAATTGTTCTCTCAAATTGACCATCACACAAAAGATGATATGAAGTGATAAAACTAAAATCTATATCATGATAATACTAAATACATTTCCATTACATTGAGGTAAACATTAGATCATAATTAGTAAAAATTGAACTCAGTTCCCTATGAAACCATAACAATTCCTTGATGTATATATTGGAAAGAGGATCCAATGATAAATATTCTATAATAGTAGTGAAGTTCGATGTCCTCCTAAGGTGATAAAATACAACCAATAATTGCATATACTTAATAGATATGATAAACCATTCTAATTTCCAGTCCCTTTTTTCAATAAAACACATAAAAATTCAAAGGGTTTTATTTCTGTAAATATCACTTAAAACATCCGTAATCTAGATGAACCCCCATCATGTCAAATAATAAAATTGTTTTTAAAAAAATTGAAAATATGATAAAACTTAAACTCATAATCCCATGATGGTTTCTATAAATACTAAGTTAATTTTATATAAAGATGTATATGCTTCCAAAATTAACACTATCCATAAATATTTCCTGATTCTTATAACTAAAACACCATTTTGAAATACTTACATTGATTAACTCATGAATACAAATATGTACATAATTAAATCTTTTCCATTAATTGGTTTCAATAGTATATGCATTTCCATGGTATATTGGTTAATTCTTGAATTTAGAGCATTTATTCAGATAATTCTCACGTTCCCAACATATTAGAAATTAGAATCCTTGAAATATTATCACTATATGCACTAATTTTTGAGACAAACTACATCTTCCCCTATATTTGATATATTCTTATTGGTTATTCCTTCCATATTCAAGAAATGTAAGGATATGAATTTTAATTACTCCATCATTACTAAAATATTATCTTTTATAAAAATTATTCTTCCTCTTAATCGATGTTTTAGGGATCTCACTGATGATTACATTATTAATCATATATCCTGATAAATAGTTAGTAATAATCATAATATCTATATATCCCATCATCACCCAATTTTATTTCTCATAAACACTAAATTATCTATAAGACTATGTGTTAACATTGTGAATTTAGGTTCTATCAAGTGAAACTAACCAAAAGACACCATAGGACAAACAATTATAATAGTGCGAAACATAACAAGAATGATAAATTACTTATATAATGTTTAAATTATGACATCTTATTTGAAATTTATAAAACAATAGGATTAACCGAGATCATTCATGGTCATTTTTCAAATCCTTCTTGTTGTTTCACCAAGATTATGTTAATTTACCAATGATATCACCTATGAGTGTTAAACCGGTCACACATCAAGGCCCATTTTCATTACCCAAATTATGATTATGTTCAGATCAATGCATCATTTTCAATGTAATTACCCCTAGGTACCTCTATAACTAATCAAAATCCACTTATAGTATCCATATACGGATTTATGTTTTTGGAAACTATTGAGGCTATCCTAAACAATAGATTTATGACATTTTCCTATTATTATACTCTTCCTTAAAATTATCCTCAGACATATGTGGAAAGTTATTACTAAATTTTTCATATCCTTATTTGTAAAGTTAAACTAAAAATTTCCTCTAACAACAAATATAATTACCCTTGATTCTCAAACATAAATATTACATTTTTATAAATAAATATTATATAAATTCATAAAAATAAATTTTTGGGGACAATATTGGTTTAGGGAATTTAGATACATAATACACTCTCTTATTATTTCATGATATATCACCAATATATCTCAAAAATATATTCCCATTAAGTAATCTTCCTAAAAATACCATACTTAAATCTTTTCATTACAACATGGGGAAAGAAAACTTTAGAAAATGTGAGCTCTCATTCTTAGTAAGGATAAATAAGGAAATATGTAAAATTTAACATGATCATAAAGGTACGTATGAGATCATTAGAGAAAAAAATATAAAAACCATACCCCACATATCAAAGATCCAAATATTGAGTCATGAAATAAATAATGGTTTTTATTAAGACATTATTCATAAGTAAATCAAATAACATGATCCATGAGTGCATAACATCAGCATACGACAAGAAAATTTGGAATAAAAATAATTATAGAAAATAGTTTCCATAATAGTAAAGGATCACATCAAAGACTATAATAGTAGAATGGGTTCACTTCCCAACCCCTAGTAGTAATCAAATTTCACTGAAAAGACAATCATAACAAACAATGTGCCTTACTGAACTAGGATAAATCCACATTCCAATAACATCTACATAATGGGGTATAAATCCTTACCTAATGCATTAGAGGGATATATAGGTCCCACCCATCACATTATAAAAACAATATACTTGTGTTCCAAAAGATCATAAAACATTATTCATGTAATAAACCAATAAATTAAACGGGTTATATAAAAATTTCATCATATAATAACATATAGAAAATAGTTATGTTTCATAATTAGTTCATAATTTCAACATAGTATAACACATGATGTGAATTATGTTTCATTTGTATTTCCTCTTAGTAAACCCCATGGAAGAGAAACATGTTTCATAAAAACCATACCCTTAAAAAAATAATCCTTTCAAGGAATGAATATGAATGGTATCATGGTTTATAACCATAGTAATTTAGAGATAAAATTAACATATTTCCTCATAGTTAGAAAATTATTTTGAAAGACAGTAGGAAAATTTCTTGAAGAAAGTAACATTACATTGAAAATAATTTGTTAAAACCAAAAATTCATAAAAAAATTTAAATAAACATTTTTTTAAACAAAAACTGAAACCAATAATAAAATATATAAAAATAATTTGAAAATTTAATTGAGGTAAATATACATTTCATGATGGAAAAAATTTAAAACACATACCATTTTTTAAAATAATTTTTTTCATAATAAATGATTTCTCTAATATTTTTAGTAAAAAAACAATCAAAATATTTACAAAACAACATGAATATTTATTTCAATTTTTTTAAAAAAAATTAAAATATGTAAAAAATTTCATTAAAAAATAATTTTAAAAACATTGAATTTTTTTTTTGAAAATTTGTTTTGAAAAATTTTTTATAGTTGAAAAGGTGGTTTTTGGTCTGAAGATAGAATTCAAGATGATTATTATTAAACAAATATTTTGAACACTTTAGTAAATAAATAGGGGTAAATGAATGGGAAACATTTATTCTCTTTAAACAACTATAGTATATGAGAATTAATGAGTTTATTGAGGTATGTATCCAAATATTTCATCATATAAATCATAATCGTAAACAGTATTCATAAATGATAAGATTATATCATAAACTATTACTACTTTGGTAACATTGATTGAAAAGTCCCAATGAAATTATAAAATTAAATGAAACTAAAAATAACATTATAATAAATAAATTCATTATATTACCTATCAATGGATATTTATATACACCTCATAAATAATGATAGGTGTATATAACAGAGTATATGTCTCAAAGAAAGAACATTGAGAAACAAATACCATTTTTCTTTGGTAAAATTTGAAATGTAAACCCCTTGAAATAAATATACTAAAATGGATATTTAAATACAAATATTGTTAAATTTAATCATCATAAAATACAATAATGGGTAGTATAAACACCATAAAAAACATATAAGTGGGGAATATGGAATGTGTCTCACATATGTAAAAAGTGATAAAAAAAATACCTTATCGATTTATTAATGTCATTGATTATAAACAAATAAGGAAAAACATAAAATCAAAATTAAATATCATGAAAATAATAATATTAATTGTATATAATTTCTATGGGGTAGTATATAGACCACACTGAAGAAATAAGTTGTGAATTTGAATATGTCTATGCGAAATAAAAGAGAGACAAGCACTCCCATACAATATGTCAAGACTTCCTTAATACACAATAAAATATACTATATATAATATATATTTTTATTATAAATATATTATTGAAACAATAAAATATATATATCATATAAATTAATATTTACATAGGAATTTGTTTTACCTGTTTAGTAATAATTCCTCATCAATGTCTTGTTTGGGTAATAACTGATTTATTTTTCTTGTATTTATTTATGTTTTATTTTTTTATTCTCCTACATTGATCATGGTTACATTATATCATAAAATTTAACCATTATTTAAATTTCATATATATTCATTATATAAGTATTTATATAAATCTATAAAAGTTAGATATGGATAAGGAAATGCACAATTCATGAAGACAACATGTTGTATGTATACAAGAACACTGTTTAAATTTTGTTAAATGGTTGAGGGGAATAATGTAAAATAATATATTATCATTAAATAATCATATTTATTTAATATATATCAAATATTTTTATTATAAACATTATTATTACAATCCATGTAAAAGGAAAATGAATCATATCATTTTATGAGGTGGTAGTCTATCGTACAGACTAACGACATTATCATATTCACAAAAAATAGAAATTAAGAAGGAATATGTGATATAATTATCCCAAAATCATAATAATATCATTAATATCATATATAAAAATTAAATTCATTATTGTATACATCAATGATATGTGTTTTGGTAAAATGAAAGACATCGGTTAGTGAGGCGTTAGTCCACCATACGCACGAATCATTATTGGTCGGCCCTTTATTAGAAGAGGAGAAAGATTAAGGTTAATAAATTAAAAAAATAACATATAATTATATTTAATATTCTAATATTATAACATCATTATATTTTAATAATAATTTATGAAGGTGGAGGATGAAATAAAAAGTAAAGCTCAATACGTAACGTTACCTATTCTACAAACAGCTTCTTTTGTTTTAAAACATAAGGATTTATAGGATGTATTTAGGACCACAATAGGGATATATGATGAAAGTATTGAATTTATTATTTTATTTGAGTGCTTATATGTCAAACAAATTTTTTAAATATTCGATGAGGATCAGAGTTGGGGTGTATTGTTTACGTGAGGTTTTAGGCAGAGTTGGGATTTTTTAAAATAAAAATTTGTACATACAATTTTTACATTCCATTTGGATAAATTTATTCAAATGTTTGAAATATAACATATAATTTATCAACATAGACATCCTATTGGGTTTGAAATGTATTAGTTCATTTTTAACCCTTATATTTTATTTAACCCTGAATGGGGACTTGTTTTTACCTTCACAAAGTAAAATAATATTTATTATTTTTTATATTCAATATTAAAAAAATGATTTTGAAATTATTAGTCAATATAAATTATTTACATTCCTAATGTTGAATCCCATTTTTCAAATTACATTTACAGATGTTTAAAAGTTAATATAAAAATTAATCCTATACACGAGATGAGAAAATGTGTTTTCTGAGTGAAATTGTTTCGATGATTAAAATTTTTAACTATAATGATTAAAGATGAAAATTATTAAAATGAACTAAATTGGAATAATATATATAATTTAACTATTTATTATTTTAAAACTATCTTAAAAAATTTAATATTTTGAAAATCACGAATAGAAATGAAAATCCCTAATAAAAACAGGTATTTTTCGTTATTCATTAAAAAATTTATCTTCATAAAGAATTATAGAAAATAACCATAAGATAATTCTCCATGTATATTTAAATAATGAATCTTATTTTTTATAATTAATATTAAAAAAATATTTCAAAAATATTTTTTAAATAATTATGCAAAATTAGAGAAACTATTTTTTTGTTGAAAAATACGGTTTTATGTTTAAAATTTGATTAATTATTATATATTTTCTAGAAAAAAAATTAAGCTAAATTTTAAAAAACTTATTGAATATTTAAAATATTAAATTAACTATTATTTTTCAGAAATGGTAATTTATTTAATTTAATTCAATAAATCATACTCTTTTATATAAAAAGTGTTTTTTCATAACAATATCTCTCTTATTTTTAAATTACATTTTTTTCATTTATAATTACTTAGTAACCAGAGAATTAGTTATACATACATGTTTAAACAATATAATATCATAATTTTGTTAATCATTTTCATACCCATCATTCCAATTTATAGGGGATAACTATCATATTCATTATTAATATTTTAGTAATATGGCATGTTTCTTTTAAGCTCAGTGTTGTGAGTAACGTGGGATAAAAAAAATTTCCATGTAACATAAGGTCAAATATATGCTTCATGTAAACCAAGATAGAACAGTGTTTTTTTAATAAAAAATATCTGTATGATAAATTTAATTCAAAAAAATATTTTGCATGATCTCGGGGTGTTACATATGATATGACCCAACGAAAACAAATTGATGTAACAATCAAATACCTTAAGTCTCGACTTCCATGGTACAAGTTAAAATATAAATTAACATTAATATAGTATTATTGTAAATATATTAAAGAACCATACTCTCAATTTTCACACTTGATATAATTTTAATATGAGATTTTATTACACATTCAAAATAATGATTTTATTAAAATCATTTTTCAGGTCATGACTGTTGTGTTCTTCCTATAAATTTTTATTTGGTATTTTTTCCCTTTTATTATGATAATGGTTCCATAAATTAATGAAACTTATTCATTATATAAATATCTTATATAATAATTACATATGTATTTATATTATTTTATAAAATTTATATATAGAAAATGAAATACACTATTGATGGAGGTGGTAGATTGTACGTATGCATAAAAAATGTTACAATTTTATTTACGAATTGAATAAAATTATGGTAAGTAATTTATAAAAATTATATAAAAATTATAATGTCTTGTATATAACATATATTTATTAAATTTATTCTTATTATCTTCCATGAAAGGAGTTAGTGAAAAGTGAATCACATTGCATTGCAAGGCCATAGTTTACCACACACACAATCAGAGTTATCGTATCGCTAACGACTGGAAATAAAGTAAGAATATGAGATATATTTATTCAAAATTATTAACCATATTTTGAATAGCATACATATTCATTAATTATATCTTTACTACCATTCATGTAAAATTGAAATGCGAAAACGCATAACATTGGTTCTTGAAGGGGTAGTTCGTCACACACATGAGCGACGTTATTATTTTCCAACAAGATCGAAGATAAGATGTTAGTTGTGATATTATAATTATAAAATTATAAAAATATCATTAATAAATTTTAGAAAAATAATATACATCAACATAACCAATTCTAAGAGTTGGTAATTGAAAACATCGGTCCATGAAGAGGTAGTCCATCATACTTATGATTGCCGGTTTTGTTTCCAATTTGATAAAAGTGGTAATGTATATAAGATATTAAATTTACATAATTGAATTAATTTATAATAGATATATATTTGTTTTTCATATCATTATAGTTTCGTATGATTTATTTATACCAAAGAATAAATAAAAAACTCAAGTTTAATAACTTTACCTCTTCTTGAGAGGGAATATTTTGGTTTACACCTAAATACATCATAAGAGGGATTCATAAATAACATATGGAATATAAGATGATTGTATAAAATTAAATAATATATTAGGGAATTAATTATATGATCCATAGGGGTTTTTAGATGTGAATAGGAGAGGATTGGATGTAACCTATTATGAGTGGGGGAGGGGACATTAATGGAATTTTTGAAATAAATAACGTGTACCCATATTTTTCACATTCACAATGGCGCAAAAACAGGTCATTATCATACTTTTTGGGTTATAATGATGAAATATGGATATAAGATATAGATTGTAAATTTTGTATGTTATTTTACACCAAATCATTTTCATTCAACCCATGGTAAAAATGTTTTATCCTTAACTATGGTAATTAATTTATATGAAATAATTTTGTGAACCATATTAGAAAATATTATTTATTATTCATAGAAATATTTAATCCAATATTATAAATTAAATTAATATTAGTGAAAACATATTTTTCAAAATTATACCAACATATGCGATGATAAAGTGGGTTTCAAAAGGTAAAATGTTCAAAATTTTAATACATTTTCATATCATAACTCAAAATGAAATTGATTTAATTTAATTGAATTAGATTAATATATATATATAATTTTACAAACTTTAATTTTCAAAAAAATAACCAACAGGGAACTTTTAAATTTTTTTAAAATGATATGGATGTTTAAAAAATGGAATTTTTCATTATTCAAGAAAAAATTATATTTTCAAAAAAATTTAAAAAAAATAAGTTAAAATTGATTTTACAATTTAAAAATTTAAATTTATTTTTCCAAATATATTTTCCAAAAAATTAAAAATTTAATTTTCAATATAAGTTTGTGTAATGCAATAAAACTACATTTTTTTAAAAAATATTTATTAATCATCAAACTATATTTATTTTTATATCATGCCTAAAATATACATAACAAGAGTATTAAAAATTTTATTTAATATATTATTTTTAAATTTAATTAATTTATTTCACAAAAATGGATTTATATAATTTATTCAAAAAAAAATTATATGCATAAATATTTTTTTTCAGAAAAAATATTTTCAATATTATTAAATAGTTTTTTCAATTTCGAAGTAATTGGTCAATAAAGAATTAATTTTATTGACATTAGTAAAAAAATATTTTCATAATTAATTTAACACCATTCATATTGATTGTTCCAAAATCTTGAAGTCAAATATCATATTAAATAATAATATTTTAAAAATATATCATTTTACTATTAATCATGGTGTTGCATGTAAAACAATATCAAATATGTGTTTCATGTAATAGAATAAAAACTATGTGTTTTGTGTAAAAAGGATATCAAAAAATTAATTTTATTTGAAAATATATTTAGCAAATTCTAGGGGTGTTACATTATAGATATCGCAACTTCAAAGGGTTTTAGTTCTATATACCATGCAGAAATAATACATTGTTTTAATTGAAACCATGATTGAGATTGTTTGGTGGATGAACTTCTTGGAAGATATGGATGGAATATTTGAAACAAATATATCAAAATATGATATTGATAGTGTTATACATCATTAAAAAAACCACACCTTTCATTCCAAGATAAAAAATATTCAGGTGAAGTACCATTTTATCCATTTGTAAATAAAATATTGGTTTCTTAAATTATAGAAGATTCATGGGACATACAATCCATTAGGAATGTTGATTAAGATGATGGAATTAAATAATTTAGTGTTCATGTCTACCTCTTTTGGTTTCTTCTAATTAATGGAGGATAGGGGAATAATATTGTAGAACACAGTTAGAGTAGGAAATAGAATACATGTGACCAACCCAAACCCACACTCTCCTTTTTGGTTCTAAAATCCAAAAAATCTAAATTTACAAATTTGATACTAATAAAGGGGACCCAATTTTTTTCATCTAAACCTTACAAATAATAATGAAATATTATATCACTTATATACCCAAGGACCTTGATGGTTTAGAGTTATAAATAATTCAGAAAAAATCTTATATAAACAATACTCATGGGTTCATGAGAGGATTTCTCCCACTATACCCATTATTTCATATTCCATATTAATTCATCAACATCTTCCAAAAAAATTCATTAAATATTAAACCTTTATATACAAAAATTATCTATCATTATATCTTCATAACCTGTAGAAAAGGAAATATAATTATGGATATATAAAATTCTCAATAAGAGAAAATCTATGAAGTAAAAATTTAATGTCATCCGGGAAACTAAGATGATTATAAGGGTATGATTAAATAATCAATTCTAAAATACATTGGAATCAATAATCATGAACCATGTTATGTGAATCTTGATCAAATGAATCATTAAAAGGTTATAACCCTTAAAGTAGAAAAATATTGGTATCTTTAAGTAATATATTCCTATCCCATATTAATCTAATTTCAGAAATAAATAGATCCCTGTTAATTACATAATAGAAACTTTTAGGTAACTCTCTATTTCATACCTCACAAGACAAAGATCATTACTCATGTCATTATGGAACCATCTAGGCACACCCAATGTATAACACATATCAAGAAAAATAATTTTTAATGAGCTGATATATAGATTATTCCATCATATAAACTACATAAATCACACCTATCATCATCAATAATGTGAAAATACAATTCATTAATAAAACATTTTTAATCCTTCAATTTAGGACATAACAAAATTATTTGTTTATTCATTGAATGATTCACCCATGGAAATTAAATGGGCTTAATATCATTCTCATAATATATCTAGATAATGAATAAGGATGGTACCATTAAAACACACCCTCATAGTGTTTATGTGACACCAAGGTTTGATAATATTGATAAAAGGAATACCATTAAAATATCACTCAATCATTTTTTAGGAAAAAATTATTTTTAAATTGAAAATCACTTTTAAAAACAAACAATTAAAAATAATATTGTTTAAAATTAATGATTTTAATACAACCATGGATATATATAATGTAACATTCACATATAATTTTGATGATAGTGAAAAATTATTTTCATTTTTCAAACATTAAAAATAAATATTATTTTCAACCATTATGTAATGAGAGTCTAAAGTGATCTATTTGGAAAACATTAACAAAATTAATTTTAAAACATTTTAAAATAATGTCTAGTACAAATTTAAATTATTTTAGGAAGCCATTTAATTTAAAATACTATATTATAAAATATATTTTAAAACATGGACATGGAATTGAAGGATTCTCGATATATAATATGATATAACCTTGGTATAACAAAAAACCAAATTTTATTATGTTTCCTTAATAAATAAATAATGAACTGAAACTTAAACATGTAAAATAAATTCATAACTAAAGGGGAATAAAATATATGAGATTTAATAAAATATGATCCTATTATTTTCCCCTAGGAAACCCCAAACACAAACAATCGCCAAAATAATGAAATTTCAACATAAATCCTTGTCCACTATGGTAACTCATAAATCACCATACTAAGAAATCTGTATGATCAAATGAATATTTAAATACCATGAAAATAAGGATATGAAGGATATAACATGTTAATGGGTATGTATATACACCTCATAAAAAAATATAGGTTCACATTATAAACATATTACTCAATGAAATAAAATTTTAGACGAATAACCATTACAAAGATCAAATTATTGAATTGAGTGTTAATAAATACATAGATTATTTTTAACAAATTTAAATCCAAAAAATTACAAATTATTAATAAATATATTCATAGGTTAATTCACACATAATTTTGGAATAAAAAAACTCAATGAATATGATTTATATCCCAATGAAAAGAAATTGTGTTTAGAATAATTTTACCACATGGTGACTTTAATTCAAATTCCACTTGGATGATGTAATCCAAAGTGAAATATAAAATACCATTTTTTATTCATAATTCATTATATAAAATTAATATGGTTATTATACACAATATTTAAAATTAATTTGGAGTGTAAAAATTAAAAAATACCCAATGAAACTAAATTTATGTGAAATATCATACCTTGAGTCCATAAATTCTATGTACGTCCATTAACTCATGTATAAAAAACATATAAATTATATGATTTATTAATTAAATTTTCAATTTTAATTCCTTATACATAACCTATTTATTTTATTTATTTATATTATATAGTGAATTTCTTAACAAGTGATTTCCATTTCAGGTGCTTTGAGAATTTTTGGTCTGTAATTTCAATATAGCATTGGATTGTTGAAAAATGTAAAATATTTAATTATTCAATCATAACCCAAATAATTGTTATGAAATTTTTATCATTTTATATATAATGTTTATTTTTAAAACAATTCATGAATTCTAGTTATGTAAAATGAACAATGTTACAATCATGGAGACGATATTTCATACATATGGTTGTATGACGTTTCCATTTTTCAATGATCATTATTGAAATAAGTTAGGTATTATTTTATCATTAAAAATATTTAATAATTTCATAAATAATATATAATATCTTTATTTATACAATTATATAAAATTATTTTGTTGTTGAGAAGAAATATAAATCACATCATTTCATGGAGGTGGTACTCCACACGTACATACAAATGACATTATCATTTTTTAGTGAATGGAAAGGTAAGTAAATAGGTATTATGTTATATTAATATAATGTTTAATATTTCACTTATATCATATATATATATACATTAAATTCATCTTTATATCCATATTTCATAAGTCGTTATGGAAAATTAATTATATTTGTCTATGAGGCGATAGTTCTTCATACACATAAAAATGGATTCTATTCCAATTTGATGAAGGATAACGAAATATAAGGGATATTAAAATTATATAATAACATATAAATATTATATTATATATATATATATATATTGTTTTATAATAGTTTTTAGTGAATATTTTATGGAGGTTGAAGAAAGAATAAAACAAAAAATGATCAGTTAAAAATTATACCTCTTCTTTATAAACCCACTTTTTCATTAGAGCTTAGGATATTTAAGGTTATTATTATTTTTCCCTAACTAATTAGTATAGAACAATCATATGGATTTTATTCTTTTTTTTTGTTTTATATATTCTAATACAAATGATTTTTTAATTATGATTAAATAAGAAGAATATGTTAGATTTTATAAGAGAGGGATGTTTACTCATGGGATTTCATCAAAAATTAAATTTATTAAAATTAATTATATTATAAAAATTACTCTAATCTGTTAATATGAAAATAAAATAAGATCAGGAGTCATAATAATCTAATTAAATAAAATTTTGACATGTTAAGATCCCATTTTTTACCCTTATAATTTTTTAACCCTTCATTTACGATTTTGACAGTTAAAATGATATCAATGTTTTTTAGTTTTATAAGGATAATATCATCCAAATAAGAGGAAACATTGGCCATAAATCAAAATGGTTGATTTCATAGACCATATATAATTTAGTTTGATTACGATAATATTTTTTTGGAAATTTAAATCATTTAGTAAATTATTATTTATTATAAAATTTCATCAATGTCAATTTCAGATGTATTCTTTTAATTTTTCTTTTAAAACTACAAGAAAACGATTAATTTTTAGTACAATAATTGAAACCATTTATAATATGTCATATACATTTAAAAAATCTTAAAATACAATAAAATATTCAAATCATATTATTTTTAACATTTTTAATGTCAATTATTTTATTTTTCTATTAATTGATTAATTACTACATCAATGTTGCATAAGTTTTAAAGGTAATGATTTGTTAACTAATATTTAAAAATAAATGTCCCTATTGGAGATAATTTTATATATTTAATATTAACATTTATAGAAAAACATTTCCTCTGCTTATCCTTATGTTAAAAATAATATAGCTATTAAAATCATCTGTGTGATATTTTTGGATTCAAATTGACATAAATATTATAATGGTCAAAATAATGTCAAAAAGGTAAAAAAGAAAATATAGTATACTTTTAGTTGATTTTTATGAGATATATTCAACTAATAAGGTTAATGTATTTTTTATGGTCATTTTAAGTCCTTGTTATTATATTATTAACTTTAATTACATAATTTACCCTTTATTGGAGTAATGATGATTACTAAGGTTTTTATTCATATTAACAAAAAAGAAGACTTATTTAATAAATTTATAAGTAAAAATTAAAATTATTGAATCAATTTTTAGATATTAATAACACATATGTTATATAATTTAATTTAAAATTTAATAGAAAAATGTGATGAAAATTTGTTTTATAGAAAAATGCATTTTAATTATACAATGTTTTTACACAAAATACTTGAAAAAAATTAATTTCAAAAACTATAAGTATATTAATTTTTATCAATAAGATCTAATTTAATTTTAAAACTAATCCAAAATATTATTTTAATTTATAAATACCTTAAAAATGTATATTTTTCTATAAACACTGTATTACTCACTATTAATTGAAAAATCATTCTTTTCATAAAAATCTCATAGTCCAACTATTTGATAATTTTGGTATGATAATTTATAAAAAAATTCCTTTTCTATAAAATAAATTTGAATTTTTTTTTGAAAATAATTATTTTATTTTCTCCCAAAAATAAAAAATTAAGATTATGTATTTTTGAAAAATAAAATTTCCTTCATAAAATTTCACTACTTATTTATATAGATTTAATCAATATATTTTCATTGATTATAAAATTTTGATATTTTTCATAACTTATTTAATCTAATTCAAACACAGTAATTCAACATATATCTTATATAATCTATATTTAAAAAATAATATTTTTTTGTTCGTTTAGGATCATTATTTCATATAGTATATATTGTTGAATAAAGTTTTTTAGAATCATAGAATATTGTATTCTCCCTTATTATTCAATTAATTATTACCAATTCAAACATGATCTTGGTAATCAAAGATTTGACATTACAAAAATATTCTGGAAATCCCACATCATAAAATGGTTAAATACAAATTTTATTTGGATATAGATAAAGAGAAGTACCAAGGTCATCTGAAAATAGAAAAATTTGTGTTTCCAAATTGAATTACATTAGAGGGAGGTGAAGATGTGAACATCAAGGAAAAGGTTAATGTCCAAATAATTAATAAGAGTGACCAAGATCATTTTTCACGATAATATGGATGATCATGTGACAGATAATGGCCAAAAAATAGTAAACCAAAGAGGGTTGAATTTGACCATAAATTCACTATAATGGAAGGTAATATGCTGACATATTTATTTCAAGATAATTTTCATAGAGTTTTATAATTTATTACTATATATACTAAGAACATAAGGATTATGTACTTACATGACAATTATAATTCCATCCTCTAATAGATTTCCACCATAAGTATAAAGACCTGGAATTTTTGTCGAATTTTTTTTCATAAATACATGATAATTTTTGCGAGTTCACTAAAAAAAATGGCGCGTGATTACGAGGCCCGGTGTTCTCAAAATTAATTTATGAGGTTTTGTTTGGGTACGTTCAGTAAACGTATGAGCGGGATTTTAAAATTTTTGAACCGGTGCTCGGAATTGAAATATGAGGGCACCGTGGAACTCGCAGTACCGATATTCGCTTAAGGAGAATTTCACCTCGACATCAGTGGGCCTAGAATAATAGTTATTTTTTGGGTTTTTAGTGGAAGAATCAAATAAAAATAAATTTTTGTAGCTTTATTTTTATTTTGTTAGTTAAAACCTCCATGTGGAAGTTGGAGGCGTAGACCACCACACCTTAACCTCCCATGAGAAGTTATGGTGGTGGGGCCCACCAGAAACTAACACCCTTTTTATGTTAATTGTGGTGGGGACCATCCGGGTTCTAAACCACCTTGAAACTCTCCATTAACAGGGAGACACCCTTAATTTTTCCATGAAGTGTAGGTGATCCTCTTCAACTCCCATAACACTTAATGTGCTAAATCCTCCTCATTAATTAATTAAGCCAATGATTTCAATTAACTAATTCACCCATTTTATTATTATGCTAATGATTTAATAGGATATTATAATCTTACATTGGCATTTGTTTTTGGGTGGAACATTGGAGAGGAGAGAGCTTAAGGAGAAAAGCTCTCGCCAACAAGGAATGAAGAACTCATTCTTTTAATGAATAACGTCAGCAACGATATCAATCGACTTTATTCCTTGGAACCTCCTTCAATGTAGGACTTCATCGACTATGATAAGCTGACACACAAACTGACGATCGAGGAAAATGTTGACATATGTCCTTTCCAATGGTCTGTCTTCTTTCCCGCGACTCTATCGACGAACAACGATCAAGTTGGGGTTTTATTTTAAAATTATATTATTCCTATATTACATTTCTACTAAAACAAAGTATCATTGTGGTTTTTTACCTTGCGGGTTGGGAACCTTTATTTTTAGGAAGATGTGGGGTGTTATTCTCCTATACAGTTTTCTTGACTATTCTTTGAAAATTATGAAGGTTTTGAAATGCTTGCTACCACCTTAAACACAGAGGGTGCAGGACAAACTAACATGGCCTCACTCCCTCCGATGATATCTCTTATGATGTTCTTCGGCATGGGAATGAAATTATGAGGCGAAGGAGGCGACACGAAACGACCACGCTACCCGTGGTCTCTGCAACCTGTGCCGCTATCGCGATGCTTCAGCCGTACCGGCTTCGCCGCCCCGGGCTGAACCGCGCCCCCTGTCGGCCCACACTGCTGGCCTCCCGGTAGACCGTCCGCCGGCCTCCTGGCTTCCCGACCACACGTCGGTCGCCCAACCACCTGCCGCCCGCCGGCCTTACGTCACCCGACCATCGCCGGCCTCCCGGCTCTCGGTAGCGGCCAGCCTCCCGGCTATCTGGCTGCCCGCCGACTTCCTAGCTGGCTGTCGGCCTCCCTGGATGAGCTGCCCGTGCTAGCCCCTCGAGGTGCCCGATTGAGCTGGCCTCTTGTGCACCTCACGATGCCCTGACCAAGTTGGCTTCCCGCGCCCCTCTCGGCTCTCCAGGCCGAACCGGCTCCACGCCACTTGGTTGAGCCGCCTACGCGACCCCCTATGGGGCCAAACCACCCTCGCGGCCTACTAGGATGGGCCCAGTAGGCTCGGGAGAAACCAATGGGCCGAGTAAGAACCAATAGGTTAGATTGGATCGATCCGACCGGGTAGGACCGGACCCGGGCCTACTACCAACCCTTTACTTTATTTTGGCCATATCATTGGCAATGGGTGTCCGTTTGAGGAACCATCAATGTCGCTGGTAATCATGGAGCGTGGTGGTCTATTAGAGTATACCTGACTAGAGTTTGGGGTATGGTTGAGATATAGTCAGGTTGGATCGTGCAGGAATCCAACCGGGCCCCTGGGACTAAAATTCTAATATGTCACAGACCGAGCATCCGATTGATGCATCGTCTATTGTGTTGAGGAATATTTGTCATGGCTGACCTTTGACATTCTCCAACGTGGGTTCGACAGCTCTGACTACTATTCTAGGATCCAACGTGGGCTCGACAGCTCTGTTTTGTGTTCCAGGATCCTATGTGGGTACGACAAAGTAGATGATTCAGTGGATACATCTAATCATCTCTATTTCTCAACATAAGTTGTATTTCTGTGTGAGATGAGTCAGTAACTTTTTTTTACCTCATTAATGAGATGGATTACTTGATAACTTAAGTATATGTAAGGTCATATTCCTATGTGGAGTTAACTATTGATTTCATACTTCGTGGTTTATCATTTTGATTTTGTGATTCCTTGAGGGTCTCGGGGTCCCAAATAAGTATCGTTATACTCACCACTACACAACCTATGCCTGTATATCATTCTGTTGTATGCAGAAAATGGAAAACGCTAACCGAGGCTGAGAGTACCAGAACTGGATGGTACTTAGAGGTGGACATTACAGTGTGTCAGTACACAGGGGAGACAGATGGACATGGAGTGCTAATGGGTTGATCTATACCTACCCTTCAGGTAGGAACCTCAGAGGATGACCTAGTGGATCTTATTCATATTTCCTCAATTGTACTTGTACTTTCAGTTTTTAGTACTTTCCAGTTAGGCTTGTATTCTGGCCCATTTTTACTTACTGTACTCAATTTTTGGTTATTTAGTTTACTTGTGATCATATCTAATGTGTGCGTTTAAAGGTTATAAAGTCAATGACTTCCCATATTTATGGAATTATGGCTTTGGTGCTAGTCTCCAGCCCCTGGTCTATGGAACTCAGCTTTGGTGTAGTCACAGCATGGGCCCTAGGGGATAGGTCATGACAAATTTGTACCAGATGAGCCGGTTCTAGCACAGAACATAGGACTCTAATATTTTCTATGTGTGTTAGTGTTAATGGTAATGAGTGAGTTTTTTAGTTCATGGAGTGCAGTGTTGGTGCAGCGGCTGACGTATCCATACACCATGACCCTGACTTCTGATTTCTGACTCATTGCATGAAAACACTGATTGCGTGTGTTTTTTCAAAAGTATTCTTTGAGCCATCTCACCAAGTATAATATTTTGACTGTGGGGCACTTGTTTCTTTTCAGGATGACCCCATGCAAACAGCCAGGTAGGGTTCCAGGCATTGTATGAGATGGCAGCACACCGGGCGATGAGGCCTCGGTGTAGGGCCCTATCATACTAGGGGAACCAGCGGTACCCCTACCCGTTGGGCCAATGATGTCACAAGCCCCAGCAGTAGAGATTACACATCGCCTGAGCAAGTTTCATGAGTTCCATCGCCAGAGGCTACCAAGGTTCAGGGGTGAGTCAGACCTTCAGGCAGCTGAGGATTGGCTGGAGGCTATAGTGAGAGTCTTCAGACTAGTAGGGACACCAGCTGTCCTTTTGGTGATCCTTGCCACGAGTCTCCTTCAGGAAAAAGAAACCAGATGGTGGAGCCTAATGCTCCAGGTGAATTCCAAGGTGACACTTCTCTGGGAAGACTTCGAGATCCCTTTTCAGGCGGACTTTGTCCTAGACACCCTACATGCAATGTAGATAGAGGAAATATTACATCTGTAGTAGGGATGCATCACTCTAACTCGGTACTCAGTGAGGTTCATAGACCTCTCACGCTACTCCACCGATATGGTACGAGACCCTTTCTTGAGGGCCAAGACCATCGAGAAGCGACTCAGGCAGGAGAGCAGAGCATTGCTCATCTCACTCAGCATCCCAATGTAGTAATGAGTGTTAGAGAGAGCCCTCCTAGTGGTGAGTTTCCTTACTAAGCAGTATATAGTAGTGAGATCCACCACCAGTCGACACATAGTGGAGTCTTCTACAGCTGAGAGCAGATAGATGTCATAGAGGTCCAAGTGGACCATACCTAAAGTTGTACGACCGCAGGACATAAGTTCGGTTTTGTGACGCACACGAGAGAGATCCAATCATTCGAGGAATAGGCAGTGCAACACATGCGACGGCTAGGGTCACATGGCTCGAGACAATCTGACCCACCATGCATAAGATCAGTAGATAGTTGAGGTACCTCCCAAGTAGAGGAAGAGGTTTAATTGAGGTGATTCGTAGGGAGAAAGAGGATGTGGTAGAGGATCTGGTCGTGTAGTGGCGGTGGACGACGTTACGAGGTGTTACCACCACCACTATAAGGAGGTTCACCCGGACCACTAGTATTAGGTGGACAGGCAAGAGCTCAGCTACAGGAAGCTAAGGCTTATGATCATGGTGCATCGAAGATGATTTGAAGTACGATATGTGTCTACTCTACCTTAGTTTCAGTTCTCATAGACATAGGTGTCAGTCACTCTTTCATTTCCCCCGCCCTCATTCGGAGCTCGGAGGTTTCGATGGAGTTGTTGGCTCAATCATTATGGCTAGAGACTCCTATTATAGAAGATTCTATAATTACACACTGGTTCCGACAATGTGAGATTACTCTAGGAGGGGAGAACTTTGGCTAGGATCCCTTAGTAGTGGCATCGAGGCCTTACGAAATCATCTTGGGTATGGATTGGTTACCTATATTCCATGCATATATAGTTTGTATTATGCGCAAAGTGTGGTGTCTCTACATGAATGGAACCAGGTTTACCTTCATCGGTGTGAAGGGAGCCTTTGTCGCACATGGCAGACTTACTCAGAGGAGGGTGTATCTAAGCACTCATTAGTTGTCCTACCTTACCCTCAGAGTAATAGATGTGGAGAGTTTGAGCATTCCTTTTGTGGTGGAACAATACGTTGATGTTTTCCCTGATGATATCTCAGGTCTACTTCCTCAAAGAGAGGTGGAATTTTACATTGAAATGTACCTTGAGATAGAACTGATACTTACCCCATCATATCATATGGCTGTTGCAGATCTTTGTGAGTTTCGGGTACAACTAAAGGACTTGCTGGAGAAGGGATTCATCCGACCAAGTGTTTCTTCCTTGGCAGCCCTGATTTTTTTCACCAAGAAAGTGGATGGGAGCTTGAGTATTTGTGTTGACTACCGGTTCCTGAACTGGGTTACCGTAAAAAATAAATACCCACTCTTGAGGAATGACATCCTCTTTGATCAACTGAAGGGAGCACGGTGGTTCTCGAAGATAGACCTCAGATCAGGTTATCACCAGCACCGATTCCTAGATGAGGATGAGAAGAAGATGGCCTAAAGATGTCCTTATGACCAATATGAGTTCTTGTTTTTTCCATTCCGCGTAACCAATTCTCTAGCAGTGTTCATGGGACTAATGAATATGATATTTCATCCATACCTCAATCGCTTTGTTTTAGTCTTCATCGACGACAGTTTGATCGACTCGACTATAGAGGAGGAGCATGCCTACCATTTACGGGTTGTACTGGACACACTCTGAGAGCTCATAATTTATGGTAAGCTCTTGAAGTGCCAGTTATGGATCCAAGGGGTTCACAGTTTGTGACATGTCATCTCAGAGGCTAGATTTGCAATGGATCCAGTGAAGATTGAGGCGGTACATTCTTGGGAGCCACCCAGGAGTGTAAGGGAGGTACGAAGTTTCCATGGTTTGGATGGATATTACTGAATGTTTGTAACAGACTTATCCATAGTGGAAACAGCATTATCAGTATTGATGATGAAGGGTTAACCCTTTGTGTGGTCAGAGATATTCCAACAGAGATTTAAGGAGATGAGACACAGGCTGACTAGTTCCCCCATCTTGAGGCTACCAGAGGAAGGTGTTGGGTATGTAGCCTACTGCAATCCATCAGTGACCAGAACCAGATGTGTCTTGACGTAGGAGTGAGTAGTGATCGCTTATGATTCACGATAGATGAGAAAAATGTTCAGAACTATGATATCCATGACCTGGAGTTAGCAGTAGCAGCCTTCTCCTTGAAGATGTGGCGTCACTATCTGATGGTCAAGCGTTTTACCATTTACTATGATCACAGGAGTCTCAGGTATATCTTCTCCTAAAAGGACCTGAACTAGATAAATTGATGTTGGCTTGAGTTCCGTTAGGAAAATGACTTCGAGATTGTCTGTACTCCTAGGAAGGACAACTTTGTAGCAGATTCACTCCGCAGATGATCAGGTATACAACTACTAGGAGAGGAAACAAAGTAGTTGGCTGCTTTACAGATATCTGTTGTGGATAGAGATGGAGCAGCCATCCTTTAGCCTCTTACGGTCACTCCCACACTTCATTAGTGAATCAGGGAAACAAAGCATGGGGATGCTGACTTTGAGACACGACGTGCTCAGATATCCACATTGTAGGCACCTAAGGGATTTTCTGAAGGTGGGGAGAACGTCATCCTCTTCAGAGGACACACCATGGTACCAGTGACACTTCATGAGGAATTTTTCAGGGAGTTACACACATCCACTCTAGTGGTACATCTAAGAGTGGGGAATATGTATGAGGATCTCCGATGACTGCACTAGTGGCTGGGAATGAAGAAGGTAGTTGCAGAGTTTTTCTCATGATGCCTCACTTGTCAGCAAGTGAAGGCAGAGCATCAGGTACCAGCAGGCTTGGTTCAGCCTTTAGAGGTTCCAAAGTTGATATGGGATGGGATATCCATGGATTTCGTGACAGGACATCAACGTACATCCATAGGTCATGACACTATTTGGGTGATCGTTGACTGACTCACCAAGTCGGCCCACTTCCTACCGATTAGAGAGTAGGGTTCAGTAGAGAGCTTGGGATGCCTCTACGTGGAGGATATTGTATGGATACAAGGAGTACTTTATTCTATTGTCTCCGATCGTGACACATGATTTAATTCCCGGTTATTGAATGGGTTGTTGGAGGCTTTCGGGATGTAGTTTCATTTGACCACCACCTTCCATCCATAGACGCATGGTCATACTGAGTGGACCATTCATAACATTGAGGACACGTTGCGTGCTTGTTTCCTCAACATCGGTCGTCGTTGGGACGATCAATTACATTTGGTTAAGTTTTCTACAACAATAGCTATCACTCCACCATAGGGATTGCACTTTTTGAGGCATTGTATGGGAGACATTGCATATCATCTCTGTGCTGGACTGACCTAGGGGAGTTAGCACTCATGGGAGCAGAGATGGTATGGGCTACCACAGAGAACGTGAAGATCATCTAGGAGCGGAAGAAAATTGCATAGAGTGGGCATAAGTCATATACTCATAAGAGACGGAGACCTCTGGAGTTCGAGGATGGTGACTACGTATTTCTACGGATCTCACCTCGACGAGGTTTATAGGGATTTGGATATGGCTTCTTGTTATCTCTGATATTCATCATACCTTTTCAGGTCCTTAGCAGAGTTGGCGAGGTGTCGTACTGCATAGCACTTCCACCTCTGTTGCACCCGGTGCCTGACGTCTTCCACGTATCCTAGCTGATTAGATATGTGCACAACCCTTCTCACATCATCGACCATGGCGAGCTAGATGTCGACGATGTGGAGACTTTTAAGAAGGTTCTAGTGGAGATTGAAGATGAATAGTAAATTTTCCTATGTGGATGATCGATACCTCTAGTGTGGGTTCGCTGGTAGCATGGGAACCTTCTGGAGAGCACATGGGAGCGAGATGCTCATAGGCATGCTCAATACCCCCACTTGTTCCCTTAGTTCGAGTTGTATCTTATAGGGATGTAATTCCATGAGGTGGGGAGAATGTAAGGACCTGGAATTTCCATGGAATATTTTTTAAATACATGGGAATTTTGTGAGTCCATGAAAGTTTACGGCGCATGATTCTAATGCCCAGTGTGCTCGGAATCAATTTCTGAAGATTTGTTCGGGTACATTCAGTAAATGTATGAGCGGGTTTTTATAACTTTTGAACTAGTGGTCAGAATTGAAATATGTGGGCACCATTGAACTCGCAGCACTAGTATTCACATAAAGATACTTTCACCTCGATGGATGTGAGTTAAGAATAAATGTTAGGTTTTTTGGTTTTTAGTGAAATAATTAAATAAAAATAAAGTTGTGTAGCTTTATTTTTATTTTGTTTTTTAAATCCTCCTTGTGGAATATGAAGATGGGGACCACCACACCTTAACCTCCCATGAGAGGTTATGGTGGTGGGGCTCACCCGAACCTAACCTCCTCTTCATGATAATTATGGTGGGGACCACTCGGGTATTAAACCCCCTTGAAACTCCCCATTAATGGAGAGAAACCCTAAATATTTCTCTTGAGTATAGTAGAGCCTCTTCAACTCCCCTAACACATAATGTTCCAAATCCTCCTCATTAATTAATTGAGAAATCACATTCAATTAATTAATTAAGACATTTGAATATTATTCGAATGATTTAATAGGATATTATAATCTTTCATTGGCATTTGTTTTTGGGAGAAAATTTTCAGAGAAGAGAGATTAGGGAGAAATGCTCTTGCCAATGAAGAATGAAGAACGCGTTCATCCAATGAAGATTTCTAGAAATTATCTTCTTCGGATTTCTTCCTCAAAACCACCTTCAACATAGGACTTCTTCGACTATGATGAGCCGACTCACCAACCGAAGATCAAGAAAAACGCCGACGTCTGTCCTTTCCATCAATCCATATTCTTTCCCATGACTCCGTCGACAAACAACGATCTAGTATGGCTTTTATTTGAATATTATATTATTCCTATATTTAATTCCTTAAAAAATAATGTATCGTTGTGGTTGTTTACCCTGTGGGTTGGGAACCATTATTTACAGGAAGATGTGGGGTGTTATTCTCCTCTCTTCTTTTCGTGACAATTCTTTGAAAATCAAGATTTTTTTTAACTGCTTCCTACCACCATAAACACGAAGGGTGTGGGCCAAATTAACATGCCACAACTCCAACTGCTGATCTCTCTTGTGATGTTCTTCGACATGGTGATGAAACATTGAGGCGATGAAGACGATGGTCAATGACCGCGCTACCCGCAGTCTACACAACTTGTGCCGCTCTCACGGTGCTTCATCCAAACCAGCACCGCCACCCCAGGCTGAACCATGCCCACCGTCGGCATGGGCTGCCAGCCTCCTGGCTGCCCGGCCGCCCACCAGCCTCCCGGCTCCCGGCCGCTGCCGGCCTCCCAGCTCCCAGATGCCTGGAAGCCCGCCAGCCTCCCGGCTGCCTGGTGGCCACCCGGCTCCCTGCCCCCCGTCTGCCTCCTCGCCTGAGCAGCCCGAGCGGCGCCCCTTGTGGCACCTGACCGCATTGGCCTCCCTCATCCCTCATGGCGCCCCGACCGAGTAGGTCTCTCGTGCCCCTCACGATACTCCGGGCAGAACCGGCTCCGCGCCACCGGGTCGAGCCGCCTCCGCAACCCCCTTAGGGATGAACTACCCTCCCGACCTACTAGGTTGGGTCTAGAAGGCCAGGCTGAACCCAACATGTTAGTCCGGGTCGACCCATACAGGGTCAGGCTGGGTTGGTCTGACCAGGTTGGACCGGACCGAGGCCTACTACTTACCCTTTACTTTCTTTTGGTCATATCTTTGGCACGAGACTTCCGTTTGACGGACCGTCAGTGGCGCTGGTAATCATGAAGAGTGGAGGTCACATAAATTTTACCCCACTGGAGTTTGGGGTATAGTTGAGATACGGTCAGGTTGGATCATGCATGAATCCAACTGGGCCCCTTGGGACTAAAAGGTTAATAACTCATGGCCGAGTCGTCCGATTGATGTGCCATTTGTAGTGTTGAGTCATTTATGACCTGGAAGACCATTGAGATACTATTACATGGGTTCAAAAGATCTAACTAATATTATAGAATCCAATGTGGTTTCGACAACTCTGACTATTAATCCAAGATCCTATGTGGGTTCTATAGCTCTGACTACTGTTCCGTGATCCTATGTGGGTTCGACAGCTCTGACTGCTGTTCCAGAATCTTGAGTGGGTTCGACTGCTCTGACTACTATTCCAGGATCGTACATGGGTTAGACAGCTCTCGCTACTATTCTAGGATCCTACGTGAGTTCAACATCTCTTACTACTGTTCCATGATCCTGCGTGGGTTCGACAGCTATGACTACTGTTCCAGGATCCTACGTGGTATCGACATCTCTGTTTTCTATTAGAGGATCCTACGTGGGTTTGAAAAAGTATATGATTTAGTGGCTACATCTAATCATATCTATCTTTCTTCATAAGTTTTATACCTGTGTGAGCTGAGTCAGTAACTTTTGTGTTTACCTCATGAATGAGATGGATTACTTGATAACATAGGTATATGTATGGGCACATACCTAAGTGGGGTTAACTATGGATTTCATACCTTTTGGTTTATCCTTGTTGGATTTTGTGAGACCTTTATGGTATTGGGGTCCCTACTGTGTATTGATATACTCACCCCTGCATGGGCTATATTCGCACCTTGTTGTGTTGGATGTAGAGGACAGACATCACTGACCGACTCTGAGTGTACCAGGACTGGATGGTACACGGAGGTTGACTCTATGGTGTGTCGGTACACGGAGGAGATGGACATACATGGAGTGCTGAGGAGGCGATCTATACCTACTCTTCATGTAGGAACCTTGGAGGAAACCCCAGTTGATGTTTTTCTTATCTCCACATGTTTATTATTCAGTTTACTCGTGATCGTATCTACTGTATGTGTTTACCGTTTATAAATGCAATTCTTTCCCAGTTTTAGGGAATTATACCTTTGGTGCTAGTTTCCATCCCCTGGCCTTTGGAAGGTGGGTTTGGGGTAGTCACGACATGGACCCCGTGGGATGGGTCATGACAGTAACTTCATATTTTTATACAAATGATCAGCATTAATGATAAAATTTTCCGAAAGAAGGACAAGAATAAAATTTGAATGACTAACATAATTCTAAAAAATTAAAAGAAGTTATTATTACTATATTTTGACATTAAAAATACAAAAATAGTTACTATAACTTCATATAATTCAAAATATTAATTAACATTCATATTAAGAAATATTACAGTTATTTTAAAAATTCTATAGTAATAACCAATGTTAAAACTAAACTATTCCATATATAACTATCCAAAAAAATTACAACATTCATAACAATTCATGAAATGAAAAACTAGAAGGATGTGATCAGATAATATTCTAAGATAAATTTAACATTTTTCTCCAAAACTCTAATCTCCCAAAAAGATATATACCGAATATTCATATGCACTAATAAGATAATCTCCAAAATTTGCTAGTAATTTTACAAAATTTCTTAAATCACTCTAAATACAAATTAATATTTGATATTATTCTAGATGATAATTCTACCTTTAATCCTCAAATAATAATTCATGTAAAACCTAAGGTTTATATCTAAATTTTTTATAATAAAATCTCCCAAAATATCATTAGGCGCATTAAAATTTGGTTACTTAAATCCTCAAAATGGGTGTCCTATAATTTGGAAATATGCTAATCCTTAAACTCATAAAACAATTATGGTACCCAAAATTATTTAAATAACTTATTATGAAAAAAACTTAATCACTGAAGTTGTTTAAACCCTTCTCTATTACCAACAATAACAACCCAAAACATCAATTGAATCATTCGGGATTTTCCAAAAGGTACAAACCATTTGATTTTGGTTTAATTTTATAAAATGTCCCATATAATGAAACCTAAAAAATATAAGGTTGATTAAATTGTTTTTCGGGCTAATTTAGAGCACAGATCCTTTAAATGGGAAGAAAATACCATGCCACAAAATTAGTTGAAACCATGAATCTCAGCTCGCACATTTCACCTAAATAATGTGATTGCAAATAGTGGGGTGATTTGGGGTGTACTTCTAGTCTAAAACATAGAGACCCTAGGTGGACATCATTTCTTGAATTGTAGGTGCCTAGAAAAGGCCTTTTTGTGTGGTTTGTGCATGGTTTGTCAAACCATTCCCCTAACCATACATGTTCCCCATTGGAACTGATTATGGTACATTGTTGATACACGGTTTATCCAACCATGTGGCCAAACAGTGCACCATTTTTTTGGGTAAAATTTTGATTTTTCTTATCTCAAATGATTTAAAATAATTATACTTATACCTCCTTTTTTCTCTAATGGTTGAGCCTCTTCTCTCTACGCACAAGATCCCTCTTCTACACCTCAAAGGTTAATATTTATCTCATCCATTTATTCACTCATACTCTCACCATCATAAATAAAGGAAAGCTATATGTGATATATTTTAAAATCTAATATCTATTTAGTGTTTATTACACCATTAGTTTCACTATTTAGGTGTGAATAATTATTCCCTATTTCAATTGTATTGGTGAAAAAATCAATTTCTATAATTATAGGTCGATTTAGGCCTCAAAAAACAGATGAGTGAAGAGATGATACATCGAGGTAGGTGGTATAGGTCATTCCTATTCCTATAATCAATTTTTTAAATGATGATACATTTTTCATCTATAGGCCCCAAACCTGACGTACATGGAAATTACATTACTTTTTTGGAAAACTTAATACACGACAAAAACAGACAACGAAAGACCGTATTAGTTTATTGTCTTTGGAAACTCAGAATATAATCTTCTAATCATGGTGAAAGATCATCAACATCTCCCATAAAGATCTTCCCCTTTGGTTATCTTACCTAAAACTTTTATTTATGTCTTGTGGAAAAGAAAACATATAAAGTGTGATCTCAAATGATTTTTAAGGGTAATCATTGAGAGAATAAAACAAACCATATACATTTGAACATAAAAACAAGAACATAATGTTTAACCATCAAAATCTTGAGCAATAACATAAAACATAGCAGTACATAAGGCATAGATACATCAATAATGATAAAATATCTTTGAAATAAAACTTTTAACTGTGGAAGAACATTAATCACATGATATTATTTCCATAGTATCCAAGGAATTGCTGCCAAGACAATCTTAGTGGACAAAGTCCCTTTCTGAATTGAGTTCACTCCTTGTTCCAGTCCTGTATCACTGAACTGGATTAACATACCATTCAAGCCATGTATATCTCATGAGATATAAATCATTACCCAATGAATTGGAAGGAGATATAGGTCCCACCTATCTCATAATGAAAACATTCTTTTGTGTTCCACAAAATAAACTTACATCATTCATAATAACCCAATGAATAAAATGGCTTTCATAAGCATCATTCCATCATAACATAATCAATATAATACAAATGGATATCATTTCATCATAAGAGAAGTGAAATCATTAAAATAATAGAGAAATTATACTTGAAACATACACATATGAAAGAATTTCATCTTATATGGAAAATGCTTTTGATAAAACACTTGAAAATAATTCCTGAGGAAAATATCCTTTCTTCTTCAAAATCATCTTCTTTTCAAAAAATTCCATAAAATTTAAAAAGAAAAGGATTTTTTTGAAAATATTCATGAAATATTGTAGAGTAAGCTTATTTAAAATAAGGAGTTATGAAACCATAAAAATTCGTTCATGCTGTATAAGTTTAAAAAACATTCTCCTCATACATTTGTCGGAAAAGTCAAAAATTACCTCGTATGGTAAAAAAAGAATGATTCCTTCCATATGATGTGGTAAAAGTAAAAAAAATGTAAAAATGACTGTAAACATACATGGATGAAAATTAAACAATTTATGAAAACATTTTGAGAACATCTGGTCATGGATATTAAACATAACCACTGTAAATACTTACGAATAAACAATCTCGGATAAGAATGAGATTGGAATAATTATCCTTTACCTTGGGTATGATATGATTTGTACATATCCAAACCTCATGTATAATGATTTAAATATTTTCATTGACTTATTATGATATAATATATGGTTCACTTATGACATTATATTACCCGTTCTTTTGTAAATTCCATGTTAAAGCAGCGTTTTGGGTAAAATCGTTTCATTTATCGTACGTGTTTCAACACGTTGTTCTTGATATTATTACATATATCCTAATTTACGTAATTAATGAATTTAAGAAATTATTTATATAATATATATATATTCAGTATATAAATATATAAGATAGATTAATAAATGGAATGAAATACACCGTTCCTAGAGACGGTAGGCCATGCGTACTCATGAATGTTGTTTTCATTTCCTTATTGTATTAAATGGTATTAAGTAAATGAAACATATATGTACATAAATCCAGTATCATTATTATTTAATATATTTCATGATTATTTTGTATATATACTTTATAATCATACTTGAATTTTTAATCATGGAAAATGAATCTCATCACGTTCGTGGAGACGGTAGTCCGTACGTACGCACGAGCGATGATATCATTCCCATGATCATGGAATTGTATTTAAGTGTATGTATAATATTTAATAATCAATATAACTTTAATATAATCATATATCGTTATTCATTTACACCATTATACCCATCCAAGTAATGTGGTGGCGGAAAACAGATTACAACATAGCGTGGAGACGATATTCCGTACGTACGCACGCGCGGTGATTTCGTTTTCCATAGGATGGATAGTAGATGAAATTGGGTTGTTTCATATTTATAATAACATATCAGTATATGAGTGATACTGTTGTTATTAATTTATGATGAAAAAAATAAATAAGAAGAACTAGAAGAAGAAATAAATTGTAAAGAATCGGTAAAGGATATTACCTCTTCTTTGACGCGCCTCTTCTTAACCTCCTATTAAGGAATTAGGGTTGGAATTTTTAGGAGACCAGAACCTATATAAGGTTTCTAGGGAAGATGATAATGGAAATTGGAAGGTTTTGGTAGAGCTTCAAGGTTCAAAATGGTGTGAAGAGAAGAGGGAAGGGGTGCCCTTTTTATAAGGTAGGAGAGGGGAACCTTTAGAAAAACTTAAAATATTATTTTATAATAAAGTCATATTCGGTTTATAATAGCTTAAAATTGATTTATTTTGAAGATAATGTAAGTATGGGTCGAAATACTCTCATCCAATAGGTTTTAAACAAGTTTAGGTTACTATTCAAACCTTATCATTTAGATTTAACTATATGTTAAATAATTTAACTTTTACCGTGTCTTCTTGTTTTCTTACACTATATGGTTAATAAGCATTCTATAACAAGACAAACGAACTCCAAGTGGTTCATTATTAATATATATAACCTTATCAAACTAATTTGTCCCAACCTTATATTTTTGGGAATATAATAACAATTAATAATATAATATTTGTTTTAAAAACTATTTTATGTCCATTTTGACACTATTAGGTAATTGATTTTTGTGAAAATCATAAAAACATGATTTGTTCAAAAAAAGTTAATTTAATCTATAATATCATCTCATATTAACATATAAAATTATTGGAATTCATAAAAAGTATCAAATTCCATTTATTTGGGTATTTATAACATCAGTTATGTTAATATTTCATTAATATGGTAATTACTGCATCATCATTGTGTCATAAATAAATTAACTTATTTAATGAATAAAAATTATAAATAAAATTCCATTATATAAAAAATATATTTATCTTTCTAATGAATATTTATAGTCGAATTTATCTTTTTTAAAACCCTATATAAAAAATGTTTTAGTTATTAAACATTGATTTTAACTATTTTAACTCTTCTTTAAATAAAATACTAATAAGTGTCCTAATCTTATCCATGTAGACCTAAAGGGAAATATTTTAGTCCTAATGTTGTTTTTGGACTAATTACACTTATCTAATACTATTAGGACATGTGTTAGGGTAATAATAATATCATTTATACCCTTAATTAACCTATTTACTTTTAACCGTGGTAAATAAAAGAAAAAAGTTACTATTCACCAAAAATTATTTTTATCTTCTTGAACCACAATTTACTCCTTGACATTCACCATGTCTCTCGGATTTTCGAAATTCCACTCACAGAAGCGGTAATATTATGTTTTATGCAGTTTTTCAAATTCTCCTAAGTGGTGGGTAAAAGACGGTGAAAAGTTCAATATAATTTTTATATATCAAAAATTATTATAAAATGACTCAAATAAATTACATTGAAGTTATATAGGTATTATATATCAATTTTGACCTAAAATAAATTTAAATAAAATAAATAATTATTTAAATAAAAAGTCGGTTTTTAAATAGTAACCTAGTGTTTTCACTATTCATCAAAAATTGGAAGTTTTCAGAAAAATACCAAAAATTCACCCTAGGCTAATTTTGATATTCAGAATATGAAAATGAAGTCCATTTTGAAGGATAAAATTTATATAATTTCAAAAAGTTTCTATTACTATTCATAACGACTAGTTCATAATAATATTATAATAATATCTCATTTAGTGAAACTCGGTATTCCGTACTACACACGCTGTCGAAGAAGGTCTTGATTGCGTGTTATGCAAGCCAAGTAAAGGCTGTGTGTAATGAGAGATATGTTTGGTGCTTCATATAACATAATCAAAACTTATTTCATTTATACATTAAACAAAATCTATACTTAATGTTGCGTAAAATAAATTCAACAAAACGAGCTTGAAATTGTGTGGAACACGAGCCAAGAACAGTGTTGCGTATACTGCAACATAATACGGTGTTGTGTATAGTACAAGCTAATCTTGGTGTAGTGTATAATAGAATAAATAAATGAAATTAAAAATATATATATCTCATAAAATCTCAGGGTGTTACATGCTACCCCCTGTAAAATTAATTTTTCCCTAGAAATTCGTCGGTATTATAAATCGTTTACTACTTGAAAGTTTCATTCCTAGAAACCCACATTATAAAAAGGAATACTAAATCATTATTTTAAAAAGGAATGTTAGAAACAAAATGGGCACCCAAATTAACTCATTACTTGGGTTCCCACATAGAAGTATATAGGTGAAAATATGGATATAACAGAGAAATATAACTTTCATGTTCTGATGGAGAGTGGTAGAGAACATGGATATGAAAAAGCCAACAATCGAAAAGCCTTAAATTTTTGATGATCTAAGGTAGCATATGATTCATCAAATATGAGAGTACTATGACAACATTTTTGGTTTCCAAGATAATTTCCCTAACATGGATGAACATTTACATAAGGAGAAATACTTACTTGATTTTAGTGTAATATCATCATTGGTCATTCCATGAACAATTTCCACTTTACCTCTATTTAAATAAATGAATCTTAATTTTTCATTCATGAAGTGTTAGCCGATCATGCGATTGAATGATAAGTCATCCCATCTGTTTCTATCACAAAACGGTTAGCATAAGTTACTAAATCTACATAAGTCCATCTATGGTAAGATTAATCATATATGATTCCAACAATGGACTTATACTTCATCTATCATAATGCTTAATAAAATAAAACTAGTTCCTAATAACCAGGGACTTCATGTAGGCCAGTGGTATGCAATAAATGCCTATCACACTTCAGTTGTGGGTTCGATTCCTACAGCCTTGTCTGACGTGACGGGTTGACGCCCGTCCTGCAGGTTGTCCTTTTTCTAAAACTAAATTATTATAACATTACATAAATTATATCGAAAAAATGTTCTAGACTTAAACAATACTATCTTATGTCTAAAATAATTCATTCCAATCTTAAGGCTTATCCAAAATACTTCTGTCCAAGATCATAGTATAAAGAAAACAATTACTAGAAATGTAACATAATAAGAAAGTGAATACCGTCATTTATCCCCCATATATCATAAGATGTATCAGGTTGATTTCATTCCAAAAATGTGAATACCTTAATCATGTATTCACATGAAAAACGAATGCCCATTTAACCTTAGTGAAAACATGAATGCTCTCAAAAGTTTACTCTTTCCACATACCAAAATCCCAAAATTTATATATACTCAAACCATGATATCAGTCGTGAGCTCATTTCATTTTATCTTTATCCCTTCATTAGGTTCATATCATCTTCTTTCAAAAAATATCTGAATAACCTTTCATGGTTACCAGTACCATTCGACATATACTTTCAAATACATTAGAAAAAACAATAGTGTAACAATCCTTAGATGTTTCTTTATTCTATAGTACCATAAAATTACCTATACAACATAACTCTAGATAAATATAAAATCATTCCACTACCTTATAAAACCATTGACCAAGCTTCAACACTTCTTTCATCTCATATATCATGTTTACTCTCCTCATCATCATCCACATAAATACTACCCATATGAGCATGTTGATTCTATTCATGAGATTTTCCCTTAGGTAATTGGTTTGCATAATTCCCAAACATTCCACATCTATAACATCTAATCATTGTTGATGTCATAGAAATATCATTATCCTTCTCCATGGTGTTAGATGAACCTTCTCCTTTGATCTCATTGGATTTGTGTCCTTCTTTTCCACACCCAAAGAATCTTCCAGTTCCTTTGAAACATTCTCCCTGATGCCTCTTCCCACATGATTTACATGAGAGAAATTGAACTTTCTTTCCTCTATGATCATCATGAAACTCCATCTTTCTCTTATTAGCCGAGTCAGGAAACATACCAAAGTTGAGATAATTGATCATGTCATGAGATTTCTGATTAGGCATAATAACGATGTTTGGATTTCCAAATCCTATTTCATTTGGTGTCTCATAATGAATATAATTCCATTGTCCATCATATCCTCCATTATAGTGAATCTTCCCATTTCCTTCCATTTTCTAAAACCCAAAAATAATAGTGTGAGAGGCAAAAATCATACTAGGAAAACAACATATTAAAGGGGGAGTACCTTAAATATCAAACTTCTTATGTTTAATTCTAATATCATTACTATAATTCTAGGACTATAACCTATACATATACTTATCCTTAAGGACATCCCTAGACATACCTTAGAAATATCTCTAGGGATTTCAAAAAAGATTTCACATCCTAGTTTCCAAAGGTTAACAAAACCTTCGCTCTGATACTAATTGTAGAGCCCCAAACCTGATGTACATGGAAATTAAATTAATTTTGCGGAATACTTAATACATGAAAAAAATGCCCAAAGACCGTATTAGTTTAGTGTCTTTGGAAACTCGGAACGTAATCTTCTAATCATCGTGAAAGATCTCAGATATCTCCCATAAAGATCCTTCTCTTTTGATTTCTTACCTAAAACATTTCTTTATATACTGGGAAAAAGAAAACATATAAAGGGTGAGCTCAAATGCTTAGTAAGGGTAAGAATGGAGAGAATAAAGCAAACCATATACATTTGAACATAAAAACATGAACGTAATGTTTAAACATCAAAATCATGAGCAACAACATAAAACATAGCAGTACATAAGGCATAGATACATGAAACATGATAAAATAGATTGGAAAGAAAACTTTTCGTTGTGGAAAAAGATTAATTACATGATATGATTTCCATAGTTTCCAAGGCATTGCTTCCAAGACCATCTTAGTGGAAAAAGTACCTTTCTGAATCGAGTTCACTCCTCTTTCTAGTCATGTATCACTAAACCAGATTAACTTAACATTCTATCCAGGTCTATCTCATGAGATATAAATCTTTACCCACTGCATTGGAGGGAGATATATGTCCCACCCATCTCATAATTAAATCATTCTTTCGTGTGCCCCAAAAGAAACATACATCATTCATAATAACCCAACAAATAAAATGGGTTTCATAAACATCATTCCATCATAACATAATCCATATAAAACAATTGGATGTCATTTCATCACAAGAGAAGTGAAAACATGTAAATCATAGAAACATTATACTTGAAACATACACATATGAAATAATGTCATCTTAAATGGAAAATGGTTTTGATAAAACACTTGAAAATAATTATTGAGGAAAATATCCTTTCTTCTTCAAAATCATTTTCTTTTCACAAAATTCAATGCAATTTTAAAAGAAAAGGATTTTTTTGAAAATAGTCATGAAATATTGTAGAGTAAGAATCTTTAAAATAAGGAGTTATGAAATAGTAAAATTCTGTTCATGCCGTATAAGTTTAAAAAATTATTCTCCTCATACTTTTGTCGGAAAAGTCAAAAAGTACCACATATGGTAAACAGAAGAAAGATTCCTTCCATACGATGTGGTAAAAGTAAAAAAAAGTAAAAATGACTTTAAACACACATCGAAGAAAATTGAACATTTTTTGAAAACATTTTGAGAACATATGGGCATGGATAATACACATAACCCCAGTAAATACTTACGAATAAACAATATCAGATAAGAATGAGATTGGAATAATTATCCCCTACCTTAGGTATGATATGCTTCATATATATCCACACCTCCTGTATAATTATATAAATAATATCATTGAATTATTACAGAATTATATTCATTTTTATAATATCTTATATGGTTCACTTATGACTTTATATTACCCGTTCTTTTGTAAATTCCATGTTAAAGCAATGTTATGGGTAAAATCGTTTCATTTATCATACGTGTTTCGACATGTTGTTCATGATATTATTACTTATATCCTAATTTACTACATTTCATAATTTAAAACATGATATATATATAATATATAAATTCAGTATATTAATATATACGATAGATCGAAAAATGGAATGAAATACATCGTTCATGGAGACGGTAGGCTATGTGTACGCATGAACGCTGTTTTCATTTCCTTATAGAATTAAATAGAATTAAGTAAATGAAACATATATATACATAAATCCAGGATCATTATTATGTAATATCGTTCATTATTATTGATTATATATACTTTATAATCATACATGAATGGTTAATGATGGAAAATTAATCTCATCGCGTTCGTGGAGACGGTAGTCCGTACGTACGCACGAGCGATGATATCATTACCATGATCGTGGAATTGTATTGAAGTGTATGTATAATATTTCAGAATAAATATCAATTTAAAATAATCATATATATTTTTTTTATTAAAACCATTAAACCAATCCAAGTATGGTAGTAGCGGAAAACAGATTACACCACATCGTGGAGACGGTATTCTGTACGTACGCACGCACGGTGATTTCATTTTCCATAGAATGGATAGAAGATGAAATTGGGTTGTTTCATATTTATAATAACATATTAGTATATGATTTATACTGATGTTATTAATTTATGAAGAAAAAAATAAATAAGAATCTGTATATTAAGAAATAAATTGGAAAGAATCGGTAAAGGATATTACCTCTTCTTTGGCTCGCCTCTTCTTAACCTTCTCTTAAAGCACTAGGGTTATTATTTTTAGGATACCAGAACCTCTATAATGTTTCTAGGGAAGATGAGAAGGTAAATGGTAAGGTTCTGGCCGAGCTTCAAGGCTCAAAAGGGTGTGAAGAGAAGAGGGAAGGGGTTCCCTTTTTATATGGGAGGAGAGGGGCACCTTTGGAAAAACTTAAAATATTATTTTATAATAAAGTAATATTTGGTTTATTATAGCTCAAATGTAATTTATTTTAAATATAATGTGGGGATGGTCAAAATAATTTCAACCAATTAGGTTTAGACATGTTTTGGTAACTATTTTAACCTTATCATTTAGATTTAACTCTAAGTTAAATAATTTAACTTTTAAAGTGTATTCTTGTTTTCTTACAATATATGGTTAATAAACTTACTATAACATGCCAAAAGAACCCCAAGTGGTTCATTATTAATATATATGACCTTATCTAAGTCATTTAGATGAACCATATATTTTTAGGAATATAATAACAATTAATAATATAATATTTATTTTAAAAACTATTTTATGTCAATTTTGACACTATTAGTTAATTGATTTTAGTGAAAATCATAACAACATGATTAGTTCAAAAAAAGTTAATTGAATCAATACTAACATGTAATATTATACATTAAAATCAGTTTAATTCATAAAAAGTCCCAAATTCCATTTATTTGGGTATTTATAACAATAATTATATTAATATTTCATTAATAAGGTAATTACTGCATCATCATTGTGTCATAAATCAATTAACTTACATATTGTCTAAAAAATATAAATAAAATACCATTATGTAGGAAATAGTTTTATAATTCTAATTAATATTTATAGTCGAATTTAACTTATGTATAACCCTATATTAAAAATGTTTTAGTTATTAAACTTTTATTTTAACTATTTTAACTCTTCGTTAAATAAAATAATAATAAGTGTCCTAATCTAATCCAAGTGGACCTAAAGGGTAATATTTTATTCCTATGGTTGTTTTTGGTCTAATTACACTTATCCAATAGAATTAGGACATATTTTAGGGTAATAATAATGTCATTTTTGCCCTTAATTAACCTATTTACTTTTAACCATGGTAAAAAAAAGAAATAAGTTACTATTCACCAAAAATTATTTTTATCTTATTGAACCACATTTTACTCCTTGATATTAACCGTGTCTCTCAGATTTTTGAAATTCCACTCCCAGAAGTGGTAAAATTATGTTTTATGCAGATTTTCAAATACTCTTATAGGTGGGTAAAAGACGGTGAAAAGTTCAATAAAATTTTTATATATCTAAAATTATTATTAAATGACTCAAATGAATTAAATTTAACTTATATAGGTATTATGTATCAATTCTGACCTAAAATAAATTTAAATAAAATAAATAATTATTTAAATAAAAAGTCGGTTTTTAAATAGTAACCCAGTGTTTTCACTATTCATCAAAAATTGAATGTTTTCAGAAAAATACCAAAAATTCACCCTAGGCGAATTTCGACATTCCAAATCTGAAAATTAAGTCCAATTTAAAAGATAAAATTTATAAAATTTAAGAAAGTGGGTATTACTATTAATAACGGCTAGTTCATAATAATATTATAATAATATCTCATTTAGAGAAACTTGGTACTGCATACTACACATGCTTTAGAAGAAGGTCTTGATTTCATTTAATGCAAGCCAGGTCAGGGATGCGTGTATTGAAAGCTTCATTTGGGGTTGTGTATAACATAATCAAAACATATTTCATTTATACATTAAATAATATCTATACTTAATGTTGCGTAAAATAATATCCACAAAACGAACTTGAAATTGTGTGTAACATGATTCAAGAATAGTGTTGCATATAATGCAAGCTAATATAGTGTTGTGTATAGTATAAGCTAATCTCGGTGTAGTGTATAGTAGAAGTCATCAAAGAAATTAAAAAATATATATCTCATAAAATCTCGGGGTGTTACATTTCATCTCACCATAACCCTTTATTTATGCTTCAATTTTATTTAATAAATTAATGAAAATTGATTCCCATGTAATTTTTGACCCTACCTTATAAATAATCCCATATGTGGGGAGTTCATCTCATTAGTGGCCACCACATTGGGTGTGCCCACCAGCAATGGAATTTTGACCATGATTAAAATGGTTGACTACCTTATGTGTGTCATTGTAAACATGGTTTAATTCTTTAAATTTATAAAATGAATTAGGATAAATTGGGATCCATGGGATATACCCCATTTAATTTCCCAATGTTTCATAATTACTGAATTATTCTCCATGGTTATACCTTATATCATTGTTTTTTGTTATTTCTAGGGGATAATTGTTGTTGCCTCTTTTCTTATGCTATATATATATATATATTCCATGCAGTTTTCTTCAGGTATTAACTCCTCATGTTGTGGTTTATGCCTTGTGGTTTATGCCTTGTTCCACTTTTTGCCTGGTTCTTATTTCCATAGTGGTTTGATTAACATTTTACAACTCAACAAGATTTTTTAGAATTTAATATTGGAATACATATTGATGACCTTAAATATAAATTCCATGTGTGATATGTGTTTTGTTATACCTCACCTATTATCGCCCGAGACAAAACATGGGTCTCGTTTTAACTATTTTGGGGGTGTAATTTTCATATTTAGTTTGATCTACTCCCCACACCATGATTTATAGATTGGTTTTTCATGTATGAGCTCTCTGGGAGGATTCTACAAACTAGTGAGTGACAATAGTTCCCTAGTGAGGAAACTGAGGATGGACTCATTAGAAATATGGATACACCATTGAACATGTGAAATTTGTCCCCTATGTGAGATACATGGTATATAGTCAATGTTTCAAGATCATGATTGATAAAAGCTATGTCATTTTTGGTTTCCTTGGATGGACATGATGGTATTGGTTATATAAAATACACCTATAGTGGCCCTTTGGATTCGTATAGATTAGATTGTATGGGCTTGATACTCCACCTAGGGATTTTATAAATATTCTTCTTGTTCATATGGGATATTTATTATTTACATTTAGATAATGTTTGATTGAAGACCTGAGAATGTGACCGGCAAGACAAATCACTAGATTGGGGTCTTTTTTTGTTGTATGCTTCCTCGTGATGGCCCATGTATACATATAATGACTTGAATAGGTACCACTTTTCAGACATATCTCTTTGGATGAAGTAGGTGGTATCAATATAGAGTCATATTAGGCACCTAGACCGAAATCATTTATTTAATTGTTTCATGAATTTATGATTTCATATCACCCCATAATTTATTTATAGTATAAAATGGATTTCCCTAAACACTATTTTTGGTGGCCTACTACGATTGTATTTAACACTATGATTGGTATACCATTTATACCTAACAATTATTTATGGTTGCTTGTATTGATAAAGGGAGTCATGCTACTTCTAATGTCTGATTGATTTATGGTTTCATGAGGAAGTATAGGGACCAAGGACTGGTGTTATGGTTGAGATTCTTGTTGTAAATTTTCTTTCATTTTTTATATTATAATCTTCTAATATATATATATATATCCCATATTTCCAATGTACTCACTTTTTTATAGAATTAAATTTAACATAACATTTTGATATCTATTGATTATTCATCTTCAACCCATTATTCACTTATTTCTTGGTTTTTTTCCATTGTTTCTACTACTCTATTTTTTCTTATTTAAGTTTATTTTCATTATTATCTATCATTTAATATTGTGAATACTCTGGTCTATGCAGGAATAATATCCCCATGGACACAACCGAGGTCTACATAGCTACATGGCATCTGATGGCATTCAGGGTGGTGTGATTGAGGTCATGTGTCCCACCATCTCAGAGCACTAGTATGTTCCACCTGAGGAAGGACACTGTAATGTGATACTAAATCCCTTTTATATTTTTCCTTATATTTTGGGCCTAAAAAGGAGACATGAATTTCATAATTTGGTAATGACTAGTGCCTAGGAGTAACTAAACCGCAAATAGGGGAATCCCAAATTTCATAATATGCGTAAATGTAATTATTTCTTACGCTCTTATGACTTCATGAATTTCATCATTGTGTGAGACAATTGCATTGTGCTATTTTTATTATTTATAATATTATTAAAATTTTGGGATTTCATTCAACATATCCCGACGAGATTATCGAATATTTGAATAATGTATCATAATAGGCACAATAGGTCCTAAAATTTCATGCATTATTCCATACCATTTTTTACATTTCCCCATACATTGCTTGTTTTTCATGTCATTATTGGTTTTTCCTAGATTATAATGACATGTAGTGCCTAATGTTAAATACTTATATAAATATTCCTATTATAATTGAAAGGGTGTGTTTTGGTTTGGATTGAGTGGTCACCCAATTTCAATTTATAACATTTATGGTCCCTTATAAATTGAAATGGTGGCACACAATATTCAACCATTTAAAAACAATTACTTACATTTTGGAATTAATATTAATACCATATTCAAAATTGAATATTCACTTTATATGAGTTATATGAGACACTGACCATAACATGACCTTAGAAACGAGATATTAGTTGTGACTCGCATGATATTCTTGGGACCTTATCCAATTAGCTAGTCTGGGATCTCAGAAAAGGTTGTCAGTTATAACATTATTATAGGTGGGATCTGTACATATCCCTTTGGATAACATTCCATATATTATTTTTCTATATATTATAAATAACATCCTTGGAGTTCACATAGATGATATAATGATATTCCATAGTAAATACTACATGCTATATTCTGAGAGTGTAATGATGATGACACTCCAAAATGGGTGGTCCTTGAGATACCCAAGATACCTCTTATAGTGACACGTATAAAAACATATGTATATATTTCCCTGGTCCCTGATTCTCAGTTTTAGGATTGTTTCTTTCACTTATTCATCCTATTCATGTTACTCCCCAACATGCCCCAACCCTGGCAGAGTTGGCTTGAGACATCCATTAGTAGCATCCTCCAACAATCGCTGAGGATATAGGAACATAGGATACATAGATACGGATAGAATCTATAGCGTTCATCTTTTACTATCATGAGATTAGTCTATATATAAGTTCCATGATTTCTAACTACATTTTTCATGATTCCACCATGTGCTGGTGGGACATCATATCTCATTCTAAGCATCACCGGGGTGTGGTCCGGAGAGACTTCCTGATGGTCTTCTATGATCAATTCATCCTACTAAATCAAAAGGATGATCATTCTATGGATTTCATTCACTTTTATTAGGTCTCTATGATCATGATTTAGTTTTCCTTTTTCTTAACCAAGAACCATTTCTTTTCCCCATATTTAAAAGGTGATGATTTGATGATTTTGAGGTGTTTTGAGGATGGTCTTGTGTATATTGTCTACCTACAAGTGAATGTATTTATGTTGGATAACAATAAAAAATTATTTAACAAGGACTTAATTATATAACTCTATATGAGAAAAGATCGAAATTTGAACCATGGAGGTTCATTTCTGAGTTACTTTGATGGTTTATCTAGTAATAAAAAGTTCCTTTTGAGGGTGAAACTTGGGGTAAAACCCATCTTGGTTAAATGAGATGAAGGATCTATATTATATCACTTGTGTGGTAGGATAGACCATAAAAATCCTCATTGATTGAGAAACCCAAATTAGTGTCAGGATTGTGGTATGATGGGTCACCTTCAAAGAATATGTCAGTTTGTTCCACCAACATAAAATGATATGGGATCTATGTTGACACCTCTATTAGGTGCAAGATTAGAAACACCATGTCAGGAAGAGCTTTGGTCCTCTACCGGCTGATAAAGATGAGGTTGTACTAGACATCACTGAGGCAGTTAGGCCCTAGAACACTATTATAATTAGATTTGATATACTATGGAATGTCAGGCAGCATCTCAAGGCTGGGATTTTGATCATATTTATGCAGTGCATCCTATGCCCGAGGAGCAGGGTCTATATCCATCAGTGGTTTAAAAACTATTATGATGGCCTCTATACTTGTATTTTACTTATTTGATATAGGTTAATAACACACTTAATGAATCTATATGAATAAATTTACATGTCAAGGTAAATAATTGATAAAACATTCTATTCAAATTAGTATATAATGAAATATAATTATGGGAAGGTATGAAATTAAAACACATGCATCTTACTCAATAAAACTGAGAGTGAAAACAATCAATAAATATTTTGAGGAAAATACTCATGGATAATAATAATAACTGAGTTTTAAATAATATAAATTCTTAATTATTATATACCATATTTCCTTGGTACATGGAACTATTATCGTCATGACCTTTCATAAGAATGGTTAAAACATACTATTTACTAACTAATTTGGTTTATAGAGCCATAAATATATAGTCAGTACCTTTCACATGTTAGTTTATAACATACTCTTTAGAAATGTGAAGGGTTATTTAAACCTAATTTTTTACCATGAGACTACAGATGCATTGAGTGGGTTTCAATAACCGGTCCCTAACCAGTTGGTCTTACCTTAATGGGGCCCCGACCCATGTCTTACATTTACACAACATTTAGTAAATGGATCAATAATGTAATTAATAAAAATTTTCCTTATGATATATCCACATTGAATAAAGAATTTGGGTTTATAAAAAAATACATCAGAGGAGGATAAGTAACAATAATGGTTTTTGAAATAAAATCATACTTGAGGAAAAATAATCTTCAAGCATTATAAATTTTCCCATTCCACTTTGAAAATTTTAAATAAAAATTTACAATTATTTAGTAGAAAAATTAATACTATTAAAATAATTATATTAAGGGTATAATATGGAAATTTAAGTATATACACCATATAAGAGTCAGTTTTTTCACGATAGTAAACAAGTCTAAATATATATAAATTGAGACAAAATACATTACCTTAACCTTCATTTTTTGTGAGATTTATTTCAAATTATATTTGTTTAAAATATGTTAATAACTAATTCTTTGACGATAATCATGTTTATAATATCATTTATTACCTTCTTACAATATTTTATTACAAGATTGTTAACATTATTTCATTATTTTACTTATTTCGTGCGTTAATTGTCTTGTTTTCTCAAGTAAATTATGACTTCATACCTGTTGTTCCAATTAAATAAATCCTTATTTCAAATTATCTACAATTTAAACGTTAAATTAATTATATTATATATTCATTTCATATTTTTTTTATAATTTTCCCTAAATTTTGGAGTTAAGAAATGAAATACACTGTTCATGCAGACAATTGGTCGGACGTACAGATGAATACTATATTCATTATTTTTTGTGTTAAAGAATAAAAAATAAATGATACATATATATATATATTATAATTAAAGTATCATATATATGTTATATATGTTACATAGTTTTAATAAAACCATCCTTAATACATTCCACATACATTGTGAATGAGTCATAACGCTTTGAGGGGGCGGTAGACCACACTTCCTCAAAAGAAATTACCATATTTACATTAGATTGAAAGAATAAAGGAATGTTATAAATAAAAATAACATAAGAATAAATAATTTATAAATATCATATATGATTATATGAATATATTTTTCATCATAATGGACACCATGATAGGTGGTAAATAGATAATAAATAATAATCGTTTCTTGAGGTAGTAGTTTTTCGTTCATTGAAATTGTGTATTCGTTACACATCATATGGAAGTTTGTGTAAGTTTATGTAGAAATATTATTATAAAAAAATCATAGTATATTTTGGATACTGGTTTTATTATACAATAATTAAGTAATAATATTATATATATTGGATAATGGAAAAAAACTAAAATACATATAGAAATTTTTTAGCTCATAAGTGGGTAACTCCTATTGGTTTGTACCAAATGGCTTCCATGGATGGAATTATTCCCAAATTGAGGAATATAGATCAATTAGAGGGTTTTTTGAGACTATTTGGGAATATTTTTGATGATCCAAAGTGGATTGATCGGTGTGAGGAAGTGGTATAGTGATTGCCTTTTAATAATGGAGGGAGAGTGATACTCTTCTTAATACAAAAAATATATTCATTAATGGGATGTATACCTTATCTGTTGTTCCTAAAAAATGGGAAAATAGTGGATTAAATGGTAATAATTATCTATATAAACCTCCACCACTCAAAAAAATATTCATTTTAATCATTAGGTTCATTAACATATATGATTCCCAAATTTTAACATTTCAGTTTTTATTAAATAATTTAGTTTTCCATCCTATGTAATTTAACTATTAAAATAAAATAAATTTATATTTTTTGGAAAATATTTATCCACTTAATTATTAATATGATATCTAATTTATAAAAAATAAAAGAAATTTCTTTGGAAATTATTTTTAAAACAAGCGCATGTGACACGCAAAAACATTATAGAATCCATGATCGTGTTAACAATATTTCTACATTATATTAGTCGATTTGTTAATTTTAAAAGTTAAATAATAACATTAATATACCATATTTAATATTTTTGAAAACTTTTAAATCACTTGGTTGAATATATATATTTTTATTTTAAATCATTTAATAATATAAGATTTATTGTAGAATAATAATAATTTCAATTTAGAAATTATTTATTTAACATGAATTTTAAAATATAAAAAAAATCAAATAAAATATATTACAATTAAGGTAATTTAACTGGATATATTCATCTAAAAAATAATTAAAGACCATAATTTGATAAATTCACATCACTTTTAATATTTATATTATAATTTATTTTTGCTAATTATTTACATAATAATCACTACATTGGTGTTTCAAAATAATTTTATGTAACTAGAGAATATATAAAATTCAGTGATAAATTATTATGGTAAAAATAAACTATATATATTTTAAAAGGCATTTTATAACATAAAGTATGATGTTTTTTATGTATCTTAATGTTTTATAAATGTTGAAGGTATGGATAGTTCCTTATTTTTCATTTTCCTTACAAAATGATTTATATAGAAAACATCCATATAAATTGATCTTGATATCCCATTAATATAGAATAATGTTGTTATACAGTATAATAATTTGCATCTAGTGGATTTTTGATATGTTTCCAAGTCATTTTGGTAGTTAAGATTATGTTTTACTCACTTATTAAGCTTAATCTTACCATAATCACTGTAATTAATTTTAATCATATTCACTAATAATTTTTTCCAAAAATTATGTTGATATAATTAGAATAAAAATAGTGTACTTATTACAAATTTGTATTTCCATTTTTTAAAATCCAAATAACAATTTTAGGGAAATTAACACTAATGCTAATCCTATGCAAATTTTTAGAAAGCCGATTTTTTTGGTAGAAATGTTAAAAATTTGAATAGGTTTTTCTATATAATTAAAATATTAAAACTATTCTAATAAACTATTTTTTAATATATTCATAATTGATCTATTTTTAAATATAAAAACAAATTAAAAATATAATTTATTATTATTCATTATTTATGAAATGGTGTTTTTAACTAAATTGCAGAAATTTTTACTATTCATCAACAAATAAATATTCTCAGAAAAATACAATAAATGTTCCATAAGATAATTTTTAAATTTTTAATGAAAAAGTAATTTTTTTATTTAAAAATAAAATTCATAAAAGTTCTAAATTTAGTTCATAAAATAGTTTATTAAGTAAATGGTTTTAAAACTCGTAGACTAATTCTTTGTTGTCTATATCGTATGCTTAACATGGTGTTGTGTAAAAATATAGAAAAAGTAATATTTATTCCAACAAGAAAGTATTTTAATTTTTTTGGGGTTCTACACTTGATTTCATGTGTCCCACCATCTCGGGTAACCTATTTGTAGAGCCCGGGGTGCAACACTACAACTATATGGCCCCAGCCTTAAACCTTACTTAATCATGAGTTATTATTAGATTACACATTGAGTATCTTTTCAGATTTAGAGTTTTAGAGAATTAGATCATAAAACTTGCATTACATTCAACATTTAAATAAAGAGGTTACATAAAAGATAGTATTCATTTTTCCCATTAAGAAAAACATATTTAAAATAAAACATGGATTCATTCTTGACACTTCCTTGACACTATCCTCATATCATGTACCATTCCCTTGACCTTTGAAAAACATTTCAAATACATGGGATGAGCATAAAAAGCTCAGTAAGGGTTATAAAAATATGTAAAGGAAACATGAGTACATATATAAATAAAAATGAAATCATACTTTACCCATAAAACATAAGCACTTTAACATACCTCATCAAATCATGAGTAAATCATAGAAATCATAAGACAAAAAGGTAACGTGAGGAATTCATAAAATTCTTACGTCGGGAGTAACCCTCTTGGTTACGTTTGGAATACCCATAACAATATCTTCCCTAAATCTATTCGGAGAAACCTTAACGTTTAAATCCTTTGCATTACCCAATGCATTGGAGAGTGATATCGAGCTCACCCGCCATTAGTTTATCACGAAACCACCTGTATTCATAACAATGCCCAAGAACCAAAACATAATCGTATCACATAAAACATGCATAAAGGAAACATAACATTTCGACATTTCAATCACAAGATATTAACACAACACATTGATATAATAAAAACATTATGAAAACCATTTTCAATACCAAATAAATGAAAAGTAAAACATGGTATTTATTTTTCATTTAAAAAAAAGTAATGGCTTGTAGAGGAAGCTGAAACTCAAATAATGGCCACGGAGGCGGAGAAGTCGTTGTCGCTGCATATGTACGACAAAAACATTCCCTTTTGTCTTTTAGTAAAATACTTCATATAAAAAATATTCCTTTTGGATAAACGTAAAAGTCAAAGGGGTTTATACACCGTATAAAAGAAGGGTGTGTATAAAACAAAAAATGCCTCAATGAAAGGACATTGAGACGAAGTCCCATACCTTGTGTCCGACTTGACCCGATCGTTCTTTTACGTCCTGAATAATAAATGTGAGTTAATTTCAACTTGCTTAAGAACCTTTTTCAAGTTCATTATTCCTTTTATATCACTTATTACCATATTATGAACACTATGTAATTAAAAATTGTTCATGTGGTAAAATATTCATTATATCAAGAATTATATTCATGATGTAGATATCATATATATCATATATATCCAGTATATACATGCATTTATAATATTACATAATCATGTTGAGGTAAGAAATGAAATGAACCGTTCATGGAGACGGTAAGCCATACGTACACATGAACGCTACTTTCATTTATATTTCTTACTTAATGGAGTGAAATCATAATGATATAAAGGTATATCATAATTCCATAATAATGTAATATATAATATCATTAAATTAATCATTTATACGTAACACATATGGTGTTAATGAATCAAATCACTTTGAGGGAGTGGTAGTCCGCACTTCCTAAAATGAAGATATCGCGTTTACCCATAATGGAAGCCATAGAGGTATGCCATAAATGAAAAATACATAATCTTAAGTAAAACTTAAACATATTATATATCATATATAAATATAGTGTCATCTTAATGTCCACCTTTGAAGGTGTTAGAAAAATATTGAACAATCATCGTTTCGTGAGGCAGAAATTTGCCATCCACGGAAACAGTATGCTCTATAACCATTAGATGAAGGTGTGTGTAAGTGTAGCTCGAATATTTATTATAAAAACATACTAGTATATTTAAGATAATGGTTTTGTTACAAAATAATAGAATAAAAAGTTTTTATGGTGTTGGAGAAGCAAAATAAAACATAAGAACACAAGAGAAAACACTACCTTTGAAACGGGTAACTCTTTTTGATTTGAGCTCAAAGTCTTCCTTGGGAAGACTTCTGACCAAAGTGAGGCTTCTAAAAGTAAGAGAGGTATGTGGAGAGACAAAATGGGAAGGTTTTGGCCGAGCCAAATGATTGAGAGGTGTGGGTAAGGTGGTAGAGGTGGGGGCCTTTTATAAGAGGAGAGGAGGGACACTCTTGAGAAGTTATAAAAGGTTACTTTATTATGAAATTCTTTTCAGATTTAAAAGGTCCCAAAATTATATATTTCTAGGATAAGGTGATATTTGTTCGAATTCCAACCATCTAATTGGTTTTTAACATGTGTTGGTCTTAGATTTTACATTATCTTTTGAATTTATTTAAATCGTTAAATAATGAGGTAATCGCTGCATCATCATGGTGTCATAAATAGTTTAATTTATTTAATGTATAAAAATTGTAAAAAAATATAATGATGTAAGAAATATTTTCATATTTATAAAGAATATTTATATTCAAAAATATTACTTGTATAACCCCATTTAAAAATTGTTTTCGTAAAACAACTCATGTGTGTGACATTTTAATTTTAACTTTAAATAAAAAGTTTTTAATGTCATTTTCCTACCAAAGTGGCTCCATGGGGTACCCAAGTTGACCCATGGATTCTATTGGTCTGCCAGGACACATTAAATAAGGGTAGGACACCTGTCTAGGTCATTTCATATTATTAAAACATTATTTTTACCTTAAATTACACTAATTACCTCTAATTGCGATTAAAACTTAAAAGTTACTATTCAACAAAAAATTATTTTAATTCCATTGAAACATATTTTACATCTTAATGACAACCATGTATGTCAGATTTTTGAAAATCAAAACAAAGAGGTGGAAAAATTTCATTTAAACGAAAAATCAGTTTTTTAAGTACCACTTAGTGATTTCATTATTCATAAAAAATTGAAGCTTTTCAGAAAAATACTAAAACCTCATCCTAAGCTATATTTAATATTCCGAATTCAAAAATGATGTCTATTTTAAAAAATTCAAAACATATAAGTTACATTAATTAATTTAATAATTAATTCCTGCTGTCAAAACAAATAGCGTGTTTTTATGAAACAATATGTATCAAAAGATTAACACTAGTTTAAGTCCAATTTCAAAGTGAAATTAATTCCAACGACCACTATTGGATTAAATGAAAAAAATATATTCTAATTACACTTTAAAACCAATTCAAAATATAATCTAATCATATAAATAAATTAGATTAAAAAGAGGTTTTGAATTAAAATACAACATTTTTCACTATTCATTAAAAAATGAACTTTATCGGAAAAATACAAACAAATTACACAAAGTAAATTTGGATGTCCCGATTCTAAAGAAGAATTTTATTTGTTCCAATAGAATGTATAAGAGTGACCAAAAATATATTTAAATAGTGTTCTTCATCAAAAGGGGATAGTTTGACCTTTTACTGAATTTTAGAGTTTTTGCCTAAAATTGAATTCTTTTCATATTTTAAGCCTTTATCATTTATTGGATAAACATAAAAATAGTTAACAAACATATATAATAATATTTTAGTTATTTCTATTTATTCCATCCAATAAAACGGCTACATGTTAACTACCATTTAAAATAATATTATTTTATTACTAGTGTGCAACATAAGATTTCAAAGAAACTCATTGTTGCGTATCGGGCACGCTATCAAACACAGGAACTCATTTAAAGTAAAATTAATATTTAATTTGTAAATATTAATAAATATGAAAATGATTAATTCTTTATTTACCCGGGATGTTACATCCTTCCCCCCTTTAGGGAATTGCGTCCTCATAATTATATTCACTTTTAAAATAAGTGGGGGTATTTATCCCTCATAGAATTTTTAGATTCCCATGTTGCCTCTTCAACCATATGGTTTTTTAATAAAACCTTTACCTGTTGAATTACCTTATCCCGCAACACTTTCTCTCTATGGTCAATAATCTGGACTGGTTGTTCTTCATAAGAGAGATTCTCTTCCAACTGAACTACCTTTGGGCTCAAAACATGAGATGGATCTGGCATATAATTCCTCAACATTGAAACATGGAAAACATTATGTACCTGAGATAAACTCAGAGGTAAAGCCACTCAGTAAGCAACTGATCCAAATCTCTCCATAATTTCATATGGTTCAATGAACCTTGGACTCAGCTTTCCCTTCTTACCAAATCACATCACACCTTTCCATGCTGAAACTTTGAGAGAAACATGATCACCTACCTCGAAAGATAGATCCTTCCTCCTGTTATCCACATAACTCTTCTGCCTGCTCTGAGCTGTTCTCATGTGTTTCCGAATCAACTGAACTTTTTTTGCCATCTCTTCTACCAATTCTGGTCCCATCAACTTCCTTTCACCCACTTCACCCAAGAAAGCTGGTGTTTGACACCGCTTCCCATACAATGCCTCAAATGGTTCCATCTGTATACTAGAATGAAAACTATTATTATAAGAAAACTCAACCAAAGAATGATGTTGGTCCCAACATCCCTGATAATCCATCGAACAAGAACGTAGCATATCTTCCAAAGTCTGAATTGTTCGTTCTGACTGCCAATCTGATTGAGTATGAAAAGCTGTACTAAAATTTAATTCAGTACCCAATGACTTCTGAAGGCCTTTCCAAAAGTTAAGAGTAAACCTGGGATCACGATCAGATACAATGGAGAGAGGAAATCTATGTTACCTGACTATCCCTTTAAGATACAAATGGGAAATTTGATATAGGAAGAAACAATCTCGTATAGCAAGGAAATTGGCAGATTTAGTCAAGGGATCAACAATAACCCAGATTGCATTATTACCTCAAGGTGTCTTCGGCAATCCCACAATGAAGTCCATGGATATATTCTCCCATTTCCATTCTGGTACTGGTAAAGGATGAAGCATCCCTTTTGGTAACTGCCGCTCTTCTTTAACCTGTTGACATGTCAAACACTTCACAACAAAATCAGCAATATCCATTTTCATTCCGTCCCACCAGTGATACTCCCGAAGATCTCTATACATCTTAGTACTTCCTGGATGAACTGAAAATAGAGAACTATGAGCTTCACATAATAACTCTCTCTTCAACTGTGAATCACAAGGTACACACAATCTCTTCCTAAATATCAAAACACAATCATTATCAATGTTTAATTCAGGAAACTTACCCTTCTTAACCAGATCTAACTTTTTCTGAAGCTCGTTGTCTTGCTTCTGTGCTTGCTTAATTCTATCTGATAGAGAAGATTTCACTGATACCTGGAACAAAACATAAGGACATCCTGCACCAACAACTTCTATGCCAAAGTTCATCAAATCCTTAACCAAAGGATCATGTTCCAAACTCAACATTGTTAATGAAGCATTACTTTTTCGACTCAAAGAATCAGCCACTTTATTTTCTTTTCCCAGATGGTAATGAATTATACAATCCTAATCCTTGATTAATTCTAGCCATCTCCTCTGCCTCATGTTCAATTCTTTCTAAGTGAATATATACTTTAAACTTTTGTGATTGGTATATATTTCACACTTTACTCCATACAAATGTTGCCTCTAAATTTTTAAAGTTAAAACAACAACAACTAATTTCAAATCATGTGTAGGGTAATTTACCTCATGAGTTTTCAACTGACTTGAAGCATAAGCTATTATCGGATCATTCTGCATTAGGAAACATCCAATTCCTTTCAATGAAGCATCACTGTAGATAACAAACTCACCATTCGGGGAAGGTAGTGCCAAAACGAGAGCATTCACCAATCTTCTTTCTAGTTCTTGAAAACAATCATCACATTATTTTGTCCAGATAAATGTAACACCCTTCCGAGTTAGCTTAGTCATTGGAATAGATTACCGGGAAATGTTTTTAACAAACATTCGGTAATAGCCTACAAAACCAAGGAATCTATGAATCTCAGTTACATTTGTGGGTCTTGGCCATTCTTTAACAACCGGAGTCAACTAAGCCATCACTGCAACAAACTGTTTAGTTCTGATTCGGACCATCTCAGGATACTGATTTGAAGGGTCATTTCCCGCTGTATGGCTTCCTAGAAAATCTGTTCTATTTCCTCTATGAAAACCCATTCTTAACATAGAAATATCTTAGGTGAAGCAACATGGTAATCTTTACATGATATATCATTTCAATCATACCATAAATTAATTTATAATTTAACAATTTTCTAACTCCTAAAGTTGTCTAAACCAACCTCTGATACCAACTATAAGGCCCTAGCCTTAAACCTTACTTAATCACGAGTTATTACAAGATTACTCATTGAGGATCTTTTCAGGTTTAGAGTTTTAGAGAATTAGATCATAAAACATGCATTACATTCCACATTTAAACAAAGTGGTTACAAAAAAGATAGTATTCATTTTCCCATCAACGGAATCATATTTAATATAAAATATGGATTCTTTGTTGACACTTCCTTGACACTATCATCATATCATGTACCAGTCCCTTGACCTATGAAAAACATTTCAAAAACATGGGATTAGCATAAAAAGCTCAGTAAGGGTTATAAAAATATTGAAAGGAAACATGAGTACATATATACATAAGAATGAAATCATACATTACCCATAAAACATAATAACATTAACATAACTCACCAAATCAGGAATAAATCATAGAAATCATAAGACATAAAGGTTACTTGAGGCATTCATAACATTCTTACATAGGGAGTAACACTCTTTGTTACGTTTGGAATACCCATCAAAGTATATTTCCTAAATCCCTTCGGAGAAACCTTAACGTTTAACTGCTTTTCATTACCCAATTCATTGGAGAGCTATATCGGGATCACCCGCCATTAGTTTATCATGGAACCACCCGTCTTCATAACAATGCCTAAGAACCATAACATAATAGTATCACATAGAACAAGCATAAAGGAAACATAACATTTCCACATTTCAATTACAAGATATCAACACAACACATTGATATAATAAAAACATTATGAAAACCATTTTCAATACCAAATAAAAGAAAAGTAAAAATGGTATTTATTTTTCATTAAAAAAGGTATGGCTTGTAGAGGATGCCGAAACTCAAATAATGGTCATGGCCGAGGAGAAGTCGTTGTCGCCGCATACATACGAGAAAAACATTACCTTTTGTCATTTAGTAAAATGCTTCGTATAAAAAAGATTCCTTTTGGATAAATGTAAATATAAAAAGGTTTTATACACCGTATAAAAGAAGGTTGTGTATAAAACAAAATATGCCTCAATGATAGGAGATTGAGACGAAGTCCCATACCTCGGGTCCGACTTGACTCGATCGTTATTTAACTTCCTAAATAATAAACTTGAGTTAATTTCTACTTGATTAAGAACCTCTTTTAAGTTCATTATTCATTTAATATCACTTATTACCATTTTATGAACACTATGTAATTATTTAAGTTAATAATTGTTGTCTTGTCGATTATTGGTACATGAGTCAAAAATAAACTCTTTATAATTACAAGTTGTTCATGTGGTAAAATATCCATTATATCAAGAATTATATTCATGATGTAGATATAATATATATCATATATATCCAGTATATACATGAATTTATAGTATTACATAATCATTTAGAGGTAATAAATGAAATGCACTATTTATGGAGATGGAAAGTCGTACGTACGCATGAACACAACGTTCATTTATATTTATTTCTTAATGGAGTGAAATCATAATGATATAAAGGTATATAATAATTAAAGTATAATATCATATATCATATCATAAAATTTATCCTTTATACGTACCACATATGGTGTTAACGAATCAAATCACTTTGAGGGGGCGGTAGTCCGCGCTTCCTAAAATGAAGATATCGCGTTTACCCATAATAGAAACCATAAAGGTATTCCATAAATGAAAAATACAGAAGCTTAAGTAACACATAAACATATTATATATCATATATAAATATAGTTTCATATTAATGGCCTCCTTTGAAGGTGTTAGAAGAATATTGAACAATCATCGTTTTGTAAGGCAGAAATTCACCATCCACGGAAACAGTATGATATTTAACTATTAGAAGAAGGTGTGTGTAAGTGTAGCTCGAATAATTATTATAAAAATATCCTAGTATATTTAATATACTGGTGTCGTTACAAAATAAATGAATAAAAAGAGTTTAGGGGGCTGGATAAGCAAAATAAAACATAAGAACACAAGAGAAAACACTACCTTTAAAACGAGTAACTCTTTTTGATTTGAGCTCAAAGACTTCCTTGGGAAGACTTCTGCACAAAGTGAGGCTTCTAGGAGTAAGAGAGGGATGTGGAGAGACACAATGGGTAGGTTTTGGCCCAGCCAAAGGCATGAGAGGTGTGTGTAAGGTGGTAGAGGTGGGGGCCTTTTATAAGAGGAGAGGAGGGGAACTCTTGAAAAGTTATAAGAGGATACTTTATTATGAAATGATTTTCGGATTTAAAAGGTTAAAAAATTATATATTTTCCGTATATGGTGATATGAGTTAGAAATACACCCATACAATAGGTTTTTGACATGTTTAGGTCTTAGATTTTACATTATCTTTTCAATTTCTTTAAATCGTTAAATAATGAGGTAATCGTTGCATCATCATGGTGTCATAAATAGTTTAATTTATATAATGTCTAAAAATTATAAAAAAATATCATGATGTAGGAAATATTTTTAGCTTTATAATTAATATTTATAGTCAAAAATATTACTTGTATAACCCCATTTAAAAGTTGTTTTCTTAAAACAACTCATGTGTGTGACATTTTAATTTTAAATTTAAATAAAATTTTTTTAATGTCATTTTCCTACCAAAGTGGCTCCATGGGGTCCCCAAGTTGACCCATGTATTTTCTTGGCCATCCATGAAACATCCAATAAGGGTAGGACATGTGTCTAGGTCATTTCATATTATTAAAAAATTATTTTTACGTTAAATTACACTAATTACCTCTAATTGCGATTAAAACATAAAATTTACTATTCATCAAAAAATTATTTTAATCCCATTGAACCGCATTTTACATCTTAATGACAACAATGTATGTCGGATTTTTGAAATTCAAAAACCAGAGGTGGTAAAATTTCATTTAAACGAAAAATCAGTTTTTTTAAGTACCACTTAGTGGTTTCACTATTCATCAAAAATTGAAGCTTTTCAGAAAAATACCAAAACTTCATCCTAAGCTATATTTGATATTATAAATTAAAAAATTGTTTCTATTTTAAAAAATTCAAAAAATATAAGTTACATTAATTAATTTAATAATTAATTCCTGCTGTCAAAACAAATAGCGTGTTTTTATGAAACAATATGAATCAAAAGATTGACAATAGTATAAGTCCAATTTCAAAGTGAAATTAATTCAAATGACCACTATTGGATTAAATGATAAAAATATATTCTAATTACACTTTAAAACTAATTCAAAATATAATATAATCATATAAATAAATTAGATTAAAAAGTGGTTTTGAACTAAAATACAACATTTTTCACTATTCATTAAAAAATGAACTTTATTGAAAAATACCAAAAAATTACACAAAGTAAATTTTGATGTCCCGATTCTAAAGAAGAATTTTATTTGGTCCAATAAAATGTATAAGAGTTACCAAAACTATATTTAAAGAGGGTTCTCCATCAAAATGCAATAGTTCGACCTTTTAGTGAATATTAGAGTATCTATGCCTAAAATTGAATTCTTTTCATATTTTAAGCCTTTATCCTTTATTGGATAAATGTAAAAATAGTTAAAAAACATATATAATCATATTTTAGTTATTTCTATTCATTCCCACCAATACAATGTCTACGTGTTAACTACCATTTAAAATAATATTATTTTATTACTAGTGTGCAACGTAAGATTTCAAAGAAACACGTTGTTGCGTATCGGGCACGCTATCGAACATAGAAACCCCTTTAAAAGTAATATTAATATTTAATTCGTAAATATTAATAAATATGAAAATGATTTACTCTTTATTTACATGGGATGTTACATCAACCCACCAAGATACAGTGCTAAAAATATAAACATTACAACAATGGATTTAACACTAATAAATATGACACAATTATTTCCATAAAGACCATAAAATTTAAAAGGAAATATTTTATCACTTAAATAACTAAGTAACTTTAGTATTATAGTTTTATTTACATATGAAAAACTCTTAAACAAAAAATACTCATGATATTAAGAGATTATTTTCCCACCATATACAACTTTTCATATTCCATTTCAAGTATTCAACATAGCACACAAATTTATTCACATATGTAACCTTACTAAACTCAAATAAATTATAAAAATTTCATCATAACATTTTCAAAAGGATAAATAATGAGGGTGAGCTAATAATTTTATTATGGGTGAACATAAGATTTAATAATTGAATGTCATTTGTGATAAAAATATGTGAATAAGGGTAAGATTAAATAATAAAATTGAATGAGACAAAAATTAGGGAATTCATAAACATAAATAACTATATCATCACTCATAAAGAATTGAATATTGATTTAACACAGACAAGAATCATTAGAATCGACAATCATGGGACATGTGATTTCAATATTGATCAATGGTATCATTGAAACTACATAGAAAGAATGTCAAAAATGTGTTGCTTTTAGTGAATATTTTATTCATAAACTTTTATAAACCCATGTAATAAATATCATATGCCTAGTTATTTCCACTGAATGAACCCTTTGGTAACTCCCTACTTCTTTACTCCAAAGGTAAGGAATATTACCCAATACATTTGAGCAGTATCTGGGTGAACCAATCGTATAATATTTATCCGGATCACCTACTTTTATTAATATATAATGGGAATCAACCAACATATAATATATATCAATATCACCTATAGTCATCCATAGTATCCAATTATCATTCATGAATTAAATAGTTAGAATCTTTCACTTTTCGACTAAATAATAATAATTTCTCTTTGATTTCTTGATTCAACCAATGAAACAAAATATTTTCCTTATCAATATTAGAATACATCTAGAAAATAATAATTATGGTACCATGAAAACGTATCCCTAGTATATTTTAATATACATCTAGGGTTCGTGACATCAATTAATGGATGTACAATTAAAATATCATAATTGATTTTTTTTGAAAATATAAATATATCTTTGAAAATGACTTTTAAAATCATAATGTTCAAAGAATATTGTGAATGTAATTTTATTTTTAAATAAAAATAAAATGAATATTATTTTATAGATGGATGGAAAATCAGTTCGGTTTGTAAAAATTAAAAATATATATTCTTTTCAGACATTTTATAATGAGAGTCTAGTGTCGCATTTGGAAAATGCAAAGAAATTTAGTTTTTTAAAACCTTTTAAAATTTTGTCAAAGAGATTAGGAAATATATATCATAAATTATTTCATTTTAGAACACAATATTTTGGAAAACATTTTAGAAACATGTATATAGTTTTGAAAGATTTCTAGTCTAAAAGAGGATGTATGATCAGAATCACTTATAGATGATATTATTGATATTTCTTAAGTTAATAAGTGGGCGATGGAAATTAACCATTCAAAAAAATCATAACTATATGGTTATAATATATATTTGTTTCAAGAAAATAATATCATATGATTCCCCCCCCCCCAAGGAACACTACGCTTAAAACAATCTTGGAAGAAATAAAATGTAACATAATTCATTTTACACATTGGTAACTCATCAATTGTAATACCTAAGTAAGTGTAACATCAAATGTACATTTAAATATCATAAAAATAATGGTTTTATCAATATTAATTGTCAAAGTGGAAATATATACACCTCATAAATCATGATATGTGCACATCATGAAAGAATGTCTCAATGAAAGATATTTTTGAGATGAATATCCTTTACAAAGATCATATCATTGAATTGAAATTAATCAATTAATAGATAATGTATGAAAAATGTAAATCCATAAAATTTAAAAAATATAATTAATACATTTAGAGTTAAATTCACAATTAATTGTCATATAAAAATGTCAATAAAGAATAGTTGGACCCAATTAAAGGATATATGATTAAAAATCCATCTAATAAATAGAAAATTTAATTCCAAATACCCTTGGATGAAGTAATTAAAGTTGAAACATAAAATTAAATTAATTATAAATTATTCAATATGTAAACTTAAAATGGGTTCTATATAAACCATATAAAATAAATTTTTGTGTATAATAATAAAATAATCCTCAATGATAGTAAATTGAGATGAAATATCTTACCTTAAGTAAAGACATTCCATATATGTACATTAAATCCTATATAATAAACTCATATAAATTATTTAATTTATGAATAATATTTTCACATTTAATACATTATATATAATCTAACTATTTTATTTATTTATATTATATAATTAATTAACTAACTAATTAATTCTACATCAGTTACCTTGTGAACATTGAGTCCATAATTTCAAAACAACTTTGATGTGTTAATGTGTTCAAAATGGGTAATATTTATATCATCTTAGTAATAATTATAATATAATAATTATAATATTCATACAAAATTAAACTTTTAAAACCAATCATTAAATATGGTTATGAATATAAAATATGTTACATTCATAGAGACAGTAGGCCATACAAGCACATGTTTAACATTTCCATTTTTTATGCTCATTATGGAACAAAGTGGAGTATTATATAAAATTAAAATAGTTATAATATTATAATAAATTACCTATTTATTATTTAAATATAATTTTATATCCAATTCATATGATATGGTGGTGAATAACTTATTATGTCACTTAGTGGATGTGGTAGTCCACCCATATGCATTATGGACATTATCATTTTTCTGCGAATGAAGAGGTATAAAAATAGGTACCATATTATCCCAATTTAATTATAAATATTATATTAATTTCATATATATATATATATTAAATATATATTGTAACCATATGTGAGAGGTGTTTATGAAAAAAATTATAGGGGTCCATCAGGTGGTAGTCTTCAGAACACACAAAAATGGATTCATAAACCATTTGATAAAGGTGGGAGACTGATAGAGGTTATGATAGAAACGTAACTACATATTAGTATATGTGATACAATAATTTTTGTATAAAATAATGGTTGAGGAATATCTAAAGAAGGTGAAATAATAAATAAAAAAATATCAGTTGAGAACTATACCTCTTCTTCAGACAACCTGTTTTGTTTCATTTATTAGAACTTTAAGGGTAGTATTAGTACATCAATAATGACTAAAATGAGTATATAGGTTATTATAGAGGTATTTGGAAATATTTTTGATAATCCAAATTTCTTATGATGTGTGAATAAATTAAGATATGAGGTTTCATTTTACAACAGAGGGGAGGGGGAAATCATGGACTTTCGTAAACTATTAAATTAATATAAATATGTTTAGAAGTGAAAGTAGATTAAAATTGATAATATTTGAATATAAGACAAGGACCTGTTAAAAATAATTACACATATATATAATTTCTACATATTTGGATGAAGTTTTTTACCCTTATCTTTTTTTAAGGCATCGTTAACCCTTTAGAAAATTACGGTGATACCATTTTTTTACACTTAAGAGGTTAATAAAGTTAAAATTAAAGTACCAAGATGACCATATATAAACCTTGTTTGATTTTATATAATATTTCCCATTCAATTTACACGAGATTATTTTTTATGAATTTTAAATCATTTAATAAATTTTTATTTATAATAAAATATAATTAATGCCCATTTTGGAACTACTTCTATATTTTGACTTTGAAAAGTAAAGACCATAATGAAATTTAAATTAATATCAAGATAAATTAAATAATATTTAATATTTATATAAAAAATATTTTAACAGAATGATTCATTTCGAATAATATTATTCTTAAAAAAATTTAAATTTTTTATTCTTTTACTATAAATTGAATAATTACTGAAACCCTATTTAGTAAGCTTTTATTATAATTATTTCTTAAAAAAAATTAAAAAGTACCAATAAAAAATCAATATAGATTTAAAATTAATATTTAGAACCAAAAATATCCTTTTTTTATCCCTGTATTGTAAATTTTATATTTATTAAAAGTATGATTGATATATTTTTGGGCTTTATATTCACTTAAGTATTATAAATGTAAAAATCATGTCCAAATGGAAAAAACTATATAGAAAACTTTTGGATTATTATTTGTGATATATAATCATACAATAAAATTATATCAAGTGTTACGATAATTTTTTATTCTTATCATTTTATTTTGACTTTTAATTAAATGATATACCCTTTAATGTGATAACAAAATGGGAAAGTTCAAGATACAAGTTATCTCGGTCCTAAAAAATTATTAATTAAAAAATTGTAAATGAACATCAACACAATAAAAGTGGAATAAAAAAACCCCCAAATATAAGAAAACGGTAGTCAAGCACCACCGAAATGATAAACATATTGAAATCCTAAACCATAGGGACACTTAATACACATTGGTCATAAAAAATGATAAAAGTCCCTAGAAATTGAGAAAAAGACACACTAATATACCTTAGATGATAAATATCTCATAGTCTAGTATGTTCCATTTGCGTTCTACATATTCCAATCATCACATAGTCAATTAATTCATCCAATCGTTTTTACCTAAGGCTTTGTTTTCACATATTTATTTTTCCACAACGATGAAAAAAAACATCCCACCATCGACATCTACGCCATCATCAAATGAACCAACTGAATATAACAATTCCCACCTCTGGGATCCCATATCCAACAAGTAACCATAAAAACTAACCACCATAGATAGTCATCTGATATACTGGGATCCCAAACCACACTGATAGTAGATCCCTACGCAAAGGTAATCACACTATATGAGAGTTCGGAACACCACCATGGAGTCCCACAGACTACCTAGAAATTCCAAAAAAATTAGTTGTCTCTAGTAGAAACAATCCAAATGATCCCCATGACTGTCATGCACCAGATATATGATACTTCTAGCCTCTCAAAATGAAATCATTTCCTGATGCTTTATTCCATTGTGACACCCTTCTATCTACAACCACCGAACTCCTCCATCTCCCTACCAAAACAGTGTCAACTGTCACCTCCCCAACATCATCTCTAAAATTCAATCACCCAAAACTCTTTACTATATTTGATATCATAGACTCTGTGTGAAATACCAAGAGATCTAATCACTGAGAGATAAACTCCCATTTTATCATAAGACTCAGCCTAACTACAAATTCTATAGGCATCAAACATCTCAAAATGACCAAAAATATCATCTATCATTATTGAGATTTATTACCCATACACATTGATATCAAGATAGATAAACTATCCATTCTTGAGAGATAAACTCCCTTTATCATGGATTCAATAATTACTAGGGTTAATATTTATATTTATCAAAATAGAAAGGGTTTTATTTGAAAAATTTGGATATCCTGATTTAAAATATGAAAATAGTATTGGAATATTAAAAATATATAAGTGGACGAATTGAATTATAAATTACGAGAAAAAACAAGGCAATAAATATTTTTTAGAAAAATTAATTTTCAAGTATAAAATATTTTTATAATAAATTCAATTAAAATTTTCAAAATAAAACCCATAATAGGATTAATTTAAATTAAAACTAATTAATAAAATTTTAAAAATAATCCAAAATTTAATATTAATTAATAAATATATTAAATGAAAATATGATTTTAATTAAAAATTAATATTTTTACTATTTATTTAAAATAGTATTTTTCAAACATATAGAAATCATGTTTTAGAACGAAAAATCTTCCTAAATTTTTTTTATAACATCTTTTAAGAAAACCCTTCTATTTATTACACATCAATTATTGATTTATTACATAAAATTACACATAACATAAGTAGGAAGCTTGGGATGTCTTATTTATTTTGGAATTATTTTCAGTACATAAAAATTTAAAATCAAAAATACAATATCATTATTACAAATTTCATTAACATGCTCGCATAAAAAACTACATGGTATAACCTAGGGAAAAATATTAGAATGGTTTGAGCTATATATCCCTATATAGGAATTAACATGGAATAACATAAGTAATGTAATATGTGTTATAAAATGGGCCTATTAATTTGGAATAATTGATTGATAATCATAATCACGAATAATGAGACATGATATATCATGATAACATAGAGGAATCGTGGAAAATGCGGAAACATCTTAAAACATTGCATAATGAAAATAGTTTATGTCCAACATCCAAGACATCATGATTAAAAAATTCACATAAATGAATCATGTTCTCTATGAATCCCATCATGATATCTCATGAGCCTAAATATTAACCAATGCATTGGAACACTATAAAATTTTGAGTGCACTTGTCACATTCATTTCATTCTCAAGAATAAGTGTGATAAATAGATCATAACACATATAATCATTTATCATCGCATAATACTCCTCACACACGGAGTGTGGAATAAATAAACATAAATCCAAATTAAAATAATTTTAATTGTATAATGTTGAACACCATTGTTTTAAAATTCTTATGGTAATCATAACAAATTTGTTTCGGAATGAAAAAAACATGGTGAAATTTCAACAACATAACAACATAATTTAAAAATTAATAAAATTATTTGTTAAGATTGATAGGTTTATATCATAATTTGGACCTAATGGTATTGTTAATAATGGTATATAAATACATATCCCAACATTAGTAATAGGAAATAGAGGGTATAAGATAATATATAAATTTGAATAAAGATGAGATGATGATGATCCATTAGTAAATTTCTAGATGGCAACAACTGTACATAAAGGATCATGGAATGGATAAATGAGAGTTAATGGGGTATAAAATCAATTAGTCATTATGTTTACATTATTGGGGACATGGAAGAACATATTCCAACCCTAAAAAGGGAAATTAAGAGGCATATCATAAAATAGGTTCATTAATAAAATAGAGAAGAGAAATATGTTACAGGAGTGTGTGACTCCAAATTCTTGTTAGGAGCTTATTTAAATCAAGGGTAACCTTGTGATAACTATAGATATGGGGTTTAGTTCTAAGGACATGATACGTGGATTTCTATTAATCCTAAATGGGATATTTTTTGGGTTTTTATTGGAAAATATTTTGGAATACTTTATCATTTCTCAATCATATGTTTCAAACTCTATATAATAAGAAACCCAAACCAAAATCCTTCTCATGGTTTTTCAAATGGTCTCTTCCAAATGGGAGTGGTTTTAATTATTTTAAAATTAAAAGGGCTAAACATAGTAAAATAATAACTTTGATTGACTATAAGTGAATCATACTCTTAACGAAATAATTTTTAAACCTTAAAATATATTAATGGTTTTAGAGGATTTCCAAAGGATTTTTGAAATTAATCAAATAAAAATAAATAACAATATTTTAAGGGAAAAAATATATTTGGTTTTAAATACCCTTTATAGTATTTTTTACATAACTTTTGGGTAATTATGATGTCATAATACACATCGTATATTTATATCATATGTAATTTTTACCGAAAAATTAAACATCCCAAACAAAATTATTTAAAATTCACCATTAAATAAATTGTAATCTATAATTCAAAAAATATTATTCATTTTATGAAAATAAATTTTTAAATATCTGAATATTCACTTTTAATTTAATAATTTTCATTTATTGATAATTTTTTGGTTTTTTTGAAAATAACACTTTTCAAAAACATATCAAAATTAATTGGGAAGTCATAAAACCTTTATGACCATTTAAATTTAATTAAAATTATTTAGTTAAATTATTTTATTAAAATATATTTTTTAGAAATCCATTACTTCATCCAAATAAATTATATAATTTAATTTGAATATTATACCAAAATATTTTGGTGTTTTATTGTATAAAAATAAAAATCATTTACAATGTTACAAAAATAGGATGGAAATATATTCATTATTCTACAAAGAATTATTTACATAATAAAATTACTAGGGACTTGATACATATCCATTTAATACACCAAAAATAACTTAAGATCAAGGTGCACGAGAATGATATTTTAATGTTGTGGTTCAACAAACATAGTTTTGTACTTGATCTAGATGAGTCTGAACTTCTATAAGAAATGGTTTCTCTTAGGCTTATATTATTTGATCTCATCTTGGGATTGGCCTCAGGAAAATTACAATGATTCTTTGTCCATTGAATGCTTTAATAAATTTGTTTCATATGGTACAATCCTACTAGTTGAGGTCATCACATCCTCTGTCTCTGTCAATCTGATTTGTTAAAACCCTATATTTACAATAATCTTTTTATCACTATAAAAAAACCATTTTAAAAGATAATGATTCTTAAAAATGTTTTAAATATGATAGAATATAAAAAATTCAAAGAATTGAATGAGTTTTTTATGACCATGTTGTATAATAATTTATTTAATTAAATCACAAGGGATATTTTATTTATAATAGTTTCGGTCGTTACAATATTCCCCCTATAAATTTTTTCCCCAACACTAAAACATAGTAGTGTAACAATATCTAATAACCTCCTTAATTTCCCAAAATGTTTATTTTAAAAAATATTTTCTCTAAAATACTTTGACCTGGTGAATTATCTTATTCTATATAACCTTTTCTCTGTTATCTAATAACTTCACTGGCTTCTCCCTATAGGAACTTTCATTATCCAATGGTACCACCTCTGGATTCATTAAATGTGAGATATATTGTATGTAATTTCTCAATAGGGATACATGTAATACATATTGCATATGAGAAAGGTTAGGTGTGAGTACGAGTCAGTAGGCCACCACTCCAATGTGATCAAGAATCTCAAAGAGGCCAATGCAACATGAACTACATTTTCCCTTCATTAAAAAACACATCAAATTATTCCATGTAGATATGTAGAGGAACACAATGTCCCTAACATCATACTCACGTTCTTTTGGATTATTTTCAACATAGCTCTTTTGTCGACTTTCAGAATCCTTAATGTGATATTTAATTGGTTTTTCATTTTTTACCATTTTTCTAAACCATTTTAGGACAAATTAGTTTTCGTTCCCTAACATCATCCTAACAAGAAAGTGTCCTAAATCAATTCCCATAAAATGAAAAATAGGTATCCATTTAGATACATGATTGGAAATTAGTATTGTAGAAAATCTCGACCAGATTAAGATGTTGATCTCATCCTATTTTGATGTCAAATGATCATGATATCAATTTTTAATCAAGATTATAGATGGTCCAATCGGATTGGTAATCTGTTTAGGGGTGATAAGTTGTTTTTTAGTTTAGCTCTATGCCTATAGAATGTTTAATAATTTTCTAGGACATGGAGGTGAGTCTTTATCTCAATCAGATACAATATATTGTTGAAATCCATGTAGCATAACTACTTCTCAGATGTATATACACCAAAAAAGATCCAATTATAAGTACTATCGAATCACAATTAAAGTCTCAGTATTTGTAAGATAATCTAACATAACTCAGATAGAATTATTTAATCACATTGTCTTAAAATGACTTGTGAAAAAGTATATAGTTGTAATGACCCGCCAATTCAGATTGGGATGAGAGTACAAAGAGTCATTAATAAGCTTTATGAAACATCCACAAGATGCCATAGGCTAGCAATAAATGCCTATGGGTTTCAAATAGGAGTTTATGGGACGATTATCCCTTTATGAAAAAAACCCACAAACCAACCATAACTAAACCTTCACTATATGATGCATGAACAAAAGAAGAAACAATAAAAAACTTCATTTATCTCAAACTACATCAAAGTATACAACAGAAAAAGACCAAAATAAACAAAAAGTACACAGTGGATAAACAATTCAAGACTCTCAAACGACACTACAACCCCATGATCCATAAGATCCAAGCTCCACAATATCTCCCAAACATCACTACAAGTCACTAGAAATAAGATTCTTTACCTTTACCTGTGTCATGGGATATGACATTTGAAAGAGCACCAATGTGCCAAAGCAGGGGTGAGTATAAAACTCAGTAGGTTTTCCTCAATGACTTCCATACTCACGCCAATAAGATAGAATATTTAGCCACATTTATATAAAAAAAATTTATATAAAATATTTTCTCAAAAGTAGTTTATGACTAACTATTAACAAGTTTCCAAAAACATTCATAACCAAAGGCATTCCAAGAGAAATTGAAACAAATTTTACAGAAAGTAAATTTTCTCGAATAATAACTAAACTAGCTTTAGAACCATTTCACAATATACCTTTTTAGCATACCCAACCATTCCACAACCCATGAAACTAACCATGCAGGCTATGTTATGACAGTTCCATACTCATGAGCAGTTTATCATTGATCTACCAAGTCGTCACAAGGTAATGGATTCCCATGTGCCATTACACCTTTGGCACCGAGTAGAAGGTCATATTTCTACCAAGCCTCCAACATATATTTACCATGTTCCATTAAATATTTTTCACTAAGCACAAGGTCCTATTTTGAACCAAGACCCATACATGCAATATGAACACACACCACATATTCCCATCAATCATGCAGAAACACCCTTTAAATAAAAACACCTTTTTATTGAAAAACATTTCTATTAAAACCATTTCAATGCCAAACCATTTCAATTCCAAACCATGTCAACAAAACTCAATTTTTATTGAAAACCAATTCCATCAAATTCATTTCAGTCTCAAACGATTTCAATAAAACACACTTTCTATTGAAAAACCACTTTTCATCAAACCATCTAAAATTTCAGAAAATCTATAATTTGAAATCAACATTTTAAATTCAAAAAGCCAAATCAATTTGAACAACAATTCACCGAGATTTCACAATCTCATCAAAACCATAAATCACTACTAAAGAAGATTTACTCTATGCATTTCATAATAAAATCCCTTCAAATATACCAATTTGAATATAATCCATTCAATTCAAACAAGAGGATTCATGAGTGAAGCCACATACCATTACTGTTTTGATGGAAACCACAACGAACGATGAACGCTCAAGAAAACCTGGTCAATTCTCTAAAACACACCATAGATCTCTTCTCCTAGCAAGTTCAAGACCAAATCTCATCATATTTGGCATCCACACACTTATATCTACCCATAACGAGCGTATATATAAGAAACCAAGAAAAGTGGAGAAGTAGATCTATGTAGATCAAAGAAACTGATCAATAACGATCACATACCTCATGAATCCGGCTTCGATTCGCCAAGAGAAGCCTTCAGATCACCTATGGAATGATGGGAGACCCCTCTTTGACCTTAGGAGAAGCAAAATCCCATGTTAGGGCCACTTAAGAGGGAAGACGAGCCACTTAGAGGCAAAAACACATGATATTCACCTTTATAGGATCTCATTTAAGTGGACACAATGTTTTCCAGCATGGTTAGACAAACTGTGTGCTAAACGTGTGTAAGCTACTACCTTGGTCACCCTTCCCGCATGTTTTGGAAATAGAGTTAGAAAAACCTTGTGCCACCTGTGTGGAAGCTACTCCCTCTAAGACCATCTATGCATGGTTTTTTCGCATGATTGATATATCCCGTGCGCTACCCGTGCGACTTACCCTTTGCCTAAAAACATCATTTAAAGTCCTCCCAAATATCACATTCATCACCCTTATCATTAAAACCAAGAAAAACATCAAGAAATGGTTACATACCAGAAATCGAGGTACTACATTCTCCCCACCATTGGTCCTTCCTTCCTTGAAAAGTTGAAAACCTTCACCCAACTGAAAGAGTTTCAGCCACTGCTCTTTCATTTCCTTTTCACGTTCCCATGACTCTTTCAGAATCTGACCATGCTGCCATAAATCCCGCACTAGACTGATACTTTTTTCCCACAGGACATTCTCTAGCCTATCAACAATCCATACTGAGATATATATCAATTAAGAATTCAGCTCTAGGTCAACGTGGTCCCATATGATCACATGGTCTAGATCAGGCTGATACTTTTTCAACTGAGATACATGGAACACATTTTGCACCAAACTAAACCATGGTGGTAATTCCAACCGATATGCCACCACTTCAACCTATTCCAGTATCTCGAAATGGCCAATGTATCTACGAGATAACTTTCCCTACTTTCCAAAACGACGATGTCCAAGCCATGGAGAGATCCTTAAGAAGACATGATCACCCTCAACGAACGACAACGGTCTTTGACTGTAATCTGCATAAGACTTCTGATGACTCTAAGCAGTCTCCATCCTCTTTCTAATCAAATGAATCCTCTCCATTGTTTCTTGGACAAGGCTTGGCCCAACTAGTGAATTTTCACCAGTTTCCACCTAGCATAGTGGAGAACGACAAGGACGCCCATACAATGCTTCAAATAGAGCCATGCGTATCAAGGATTGAAAGAAATTATTGTATGAGAACTCCACTAAGGTTATGTTCTCCTCCCATGATCCAACAAAATACATTACATAATCCTGCAACATGTCTTCAAAAGTTTGTATCGTCCACTCAGATTTCCCATCCGTCTGGGGCGGATACGCCATGCTCATAGTCAACTGAGTTCTGGGGGCTTGCTGTAATGATTTCCAAAAATGAGATGTCAAACTTGGATCTCTATATGAGACTATAGATACTGTTACACCATTTCTTTTTACCACTTCTCAGATATATATTTTTTGAAAGATCTTCCACCATATGGGTTTCACAAATAGGGATGAAGTGACATGACTTGGTTCGACGATCCACTATCACCTAAATGGCATCGTGTTTCTGGACTGTTCGTGGATGACCTGTAACAAAATCCATTGCAATCTGATCCCATTTCCACAGTGGGATAGGTAAAGATTTTAACATACCAGATGGTCTCTGATGATCTGCTTTAACCTACTGACATGTTATTCACTACAATACGAACTCAACCACCTTTTTTTCTTGCCCCACCACAAAAACTACGCCTTCAAGACCTTGTACATCTTTTGTGTACCTGGGTGTACAGCCCATCTTGAATGGTGGTAGGCATGAAGGAGTTGTTCCTGGAAAACCATAGGTACATCCATCCGATCTCTGAAACACAAAACTGAACCCCTATCAAGTTTCCATCCATCATTGGTATCCCCACCATTGCGTTTTGAACTTACAACTAGATAATATGCATCAGATGTTTGTGCTTCTTTGATCATCATTAATAAATCAGGAACAAGTATAGCTGAAAAGAAAACATCAAAATCAACTCGGTCTTCACATTCCATATGCGTGTCGGCTAATAATGACATCAACAACCATTCATCTAAACCTTCTTTCACTAACTGAGCATATGACTTTCTACTCAATTCATCTTCCACCGAATTTCCTATTCCAGGTGTGTACATCAAGTCAAAGTCAAACATCTAAAGATACTTCATCCATCTCATTTTCCTCAGATCCAAATATCATTGTGAGAAAATGTGTTTCAAGATTTTGTGACCAGTAAACATAGTAAATTTCTCACCAAAGAGATAATTTCTCCATGTTTTCAAAGCATAGATGACTGCAGCTAACTCTAAATCATTTGTTGGGTATTTTTCTCATTCACCCTAAACTACCATGGACCATAAGTAACCCCATGATCTCTTTGCATGATAACCCAGCCCAACCATGATCCTGAAGCATCACAATACACTACATACCCCAGTCTTGATTATGGAAAGATCAAGATAGGTGCCTATGTAAGCTGAACATTCAGTTCCTGATAAGATTTCTAACATTCATCTATCCATTGGAAGAGAGAATTATTCTTTGTCAGAGATGTCATTAATGAAGCTAGTCATGAGAAATCACACAAAAAGCATCGGTACTGACTAGATAGACCAAGAAAAATGCATCTATCAAACAAATTCTTCGGTGGTTTCTAAGAGATAACGACTTCTATCTTTTCAAGATCAACAAAAATGCCTTTCTCAGAAATGACATGGCCAAGGTAACGTACATACTGTATCCAAAAATAGGACTTTGATAATTTGGAATACAAACAATGATCTCTCAACATTTGTAACGCTGTTTCCAGGTGCACGTCATGATCAACCCTTTTTTTAATAGTCCAAAATATCATCCACAATCACCACAACAAAAGAATCCAGATATCACTGAAATATCTAATTCATAAAATCTGTGAAGACCGTTGGTACATTTTTTTGATAGAAAGGCATGACTACATTTTCATAGTGGCCATATCTGCTTCTAAAAACTATCTTTGGAATATCCTCCTTCCGAACCCACAATTGGTGATATCCTGATCGCATGTCAATCTTGGAGAACCACTGAGCTGCCCTTAATTGATCAAACAGATCATCAATGCGGGGACGTGGATATCTCTTATTTATCAAAACTTTGTTAATATAATGATAATCAACACACAGTTGAAGAGTTCCATATGGATTCTTCACAAAAAACACTGGTGCAGCCCATGGAGAAGTACTTGTTCGAATGAAACCCTTGCTTTCCAGATCCTCTAACTGCACTTTAAATTCATGTGACTCTGTTGGTGCCATCCTATAAAACAGAAGGGAAATAGGACTGGTCCCTGAAAAGAGATCAATCGTAAACACCACATCCCATAAAGGTGGTAACCCTGAGATGTTATTGGGAAAGACATCTAGAAATTGATCCACAAAAGATGGAAAACTATTTTCCTCAATCTATTCCATTGGTTCCAAATTCAAAGATGTCAGTTGGTAAGAGATCGTTCCCACCATTAGTTCCAACAAGCTCTTTGCACATTTATTTACCATCCCTTCTCCTCGGAAGAGATGGTTGATGCCATAATCAGTTGTAAAACTAACCATTCTCCAATAACAGTTGATGTGAGCCTTAAACATTTTCAACTAATCCATACCCAGGATTACATCATAAACATCCATGTCGAACACTGAGAAGTCCCATTTTAACTTAGCTCCATTAATAGTTATAGAACATTATCTAGACACAAATTCGTGACATTCTATTTCACCAAGAGGAGTGTTCATTTTCAAAACAGAAGGCATCATATCCAGTTTTAAACATAGAAAGTCAATAGTATGAGAAGTGCTGAAGTAATGCGATGAACCAGTATCGAAGAGAACTTGCACAAGGGTAGAATTCAATAGAATATTACCTATCACCATAGGTGGTCTAGCCTGATCATCGACCATCATATATTAAGCTCCATAAAATTGCTTCATCACTGCACTTCTCTCATTGTTGCCTTGTATAAATTGACCTCATTGAGGATTCATTCTATTTTGAGAATCACCATGGATAGCTCTGTTATCCTGACAAGACTGACTCTGATGTCCTCTTCCTGTCGAAGCATATGATGATTGTGATGCCTGAGAAGTGTCCCGAGCACCGGACCATGGAGCACTTTGACAATAGTGCTGAAGATGTACCATCTTGTTTCAATTATGACATTGTCTAGGTTGCGTCGTACACTTTCACTTTATGTGGTTAGTCGAACCACATTAAACGCAACCTGCTTTGCTCTGGGGTCATGAAGGAAGGTTCACTGATCCCGCTATCTAGTTCTGATTTCCTCTTGCACTATGGAAATAGGTGTACCTTTTCCTCTTGTTCCCAACAGTTGAGTTCCCACCATTTCCCATAGGTACCATAATTCCTCCTCCTATCGATCCTGAGATATCACGTTCAGTAACAGTCTCTCTGTTCACCATCTTTGTATAATTAGTAATACAGAGCATCGTAATCTTCGATCAAATCTCTTACCTTAGCCCCGCTTCGAAGATGCATGCCTTCAACGATGCACTTTCCACAACCTTTGGTGCAAAACAGACTAAATTCATGAATTTAGCCACAAACTCTATGACATAGAGACTCTCCTACTTCAAGATAAATAATTATGTAATTTTCTGGATCTTGAATGTTTTAGGATAGAATTGTTTGTTTGAACAATTCATCAAAATCCTCTCATGTAAGGCCTTCATCCAATTTATCCGGCACCACTAAATCCCTCCATTGATGTGCAAGATCCTCGAGTATATACATCGCCAACATTACTTTCAAATCTTCTTGGGTGACGATGAAATTGAAGATACGATTCATCCTACAAAGCCACACCTCTGCCTTCTCAGGTTCAACATCACCCCGAATGTTCAAAGGATTCTAATTCATGAACTGGAAGGTATGATCCACATGACTTGGTTCATTCCTATGGCTGCCCGTATCCATAGCATGAAAATCCTAGACAATACTCTGAACCAACTCTTGGTTCACACGTGGTTCTGGTGTGACCACATTGTCCACAGCTTCTTCGGGTTGGTTTCGACGACACCTATCGGGTGCCATTTTCTAAACGAACAACACCGTTCATCAATCCCACTCTCTAGCAACTGATGGCTTAGCATTTAAAATTATATCACATCATTCATCACAACATTGTTTTCAAAAAAAACCTTTTTCCCATGTACAAACATTTTTGAAAACATTCCTCATGCCTTCTGAAAGTCATCCCATTTTCAAAATACACCAAATATCTTGTTTTTAAAATCATTCATTGAAAACAATTTCTGCATTATTTTTCATAAAATTTGCACCTTGTGCAAAATCTGAAATACTTCCTCACAATGAGATATGCAATCCTAGTGGGAAGTCATTCCTCTATAATGCATGTCATGCTCGTCTCATTGTCTAAACCCATGAAAATGATATTTTCCTACATTCTAGAAATGTATCCAAAACACTTATGTACCCAACACCATGGTAACATAAAGTTCAGCATAAACAGATTAGATACATCCTTTTATGCTATACTTTTTATGTTCTAACAATCCTAATCCTGTCTAAGATTTCTACCCAAGGAATAGACAAGAATGAATTTGAACTCCAAGACCAAGAACATCGATGACTACTTGTAATCCAAGAACTAAACAAGCCGATACCATTTGTAAGGACCCACCAATTCTCATTGTCTTGAGAGAACAACGAGTCATTTCTAGACCTTAAGCGACATCCCCAAGATGACAAAGGCTGGAAATAAGTGTCGAAGGGTCTCAATTACATGTTTGGGAACTATTTACCCTTTATGAAATAACCCCATAAACCATCCATAACCAAACATTAACTATATGATGAATGAACAAAATAAAGGACCAATAAACAACTTCATTTATCTCAAACTACATCAAAGCACATAGAGGATGAAAAATTCAAGACTCTCAAAAGACACTACAACCCCATGCTCGACAAGCTCCAAGCTCTAAAATATCTCCCAAGCATCACCACATGTCACTAGACATAAGATGTTTTACCTTTACCTGTGTCCCGGGATAAGACATCTGCAAGAGCACCAACGTGCCAAAGCAGGGGTGAGTATAAAATGCAGTAGGTTTTCCCCAATGACTTCCCTAACCATTGAAATAGGATATAAGAGCTATCCACATTTATATAAACACATTTCATATAAAACATTTTCTCAAAAGCAATTTGTAACTAAATATAAATAAGTTTCCAAAACCATTCATAACCAAAGGCATTCCAAGAGAAATTGAAACCAATTTTTCAGCAAGTTATTTTTCAAGAAAAAAAACCAAACAATCTTTAGAACCATTTCACAATATCCCTTTTTGGAATACCCAACCATTCCACAACCCATGCAACCATCCATGCATGCTACGTTATGACATTTCCATACTCATGACAGGTTTCTCATTGATCTACCATGTCGTCACAAGGTAATTGTTTACCATGTGCCATTACACCCTTGGCATCAACCATAAGGTCATATTTTAACCAAGCCTCGTACATATAATTACCATGTTCCATTAAACATTTGGAACTGAGCACAAGGTCTTATTTCAACCAAGCCTCGTACATGCAGTATGGACACACACCATATATTCCCATCAATCATACCATAACTCCACTTTTATTGAAAAAAAATTCCATAAAAGTCATTTAAACCTCAAACCATTTCATTAAAACACCCTTTTTATTGAAAACATACTTTTTATCAAACCATCTACAATTTCATCAAATCCATAATTTAAAATCAATATTTTACATTCCATAAGACACATCACTTTTCACAACAATTCACCAAGATTTCACAATCTCATCAAAACCATAAATCATCACTAAATAATATTTATTCTATGCATTTCACAATCAAAATCCATTAAAATAAACCAATTTGAATCTAATCCAATCAATTATGACAAGAGGAGTCGAGAGTAAAGCCACATACCTTTAGGGTTTTGACAGAAACCACAAAAAACGAAGAACGCTCAAGAAAACTGGGTTGATTCTCCAAAAACCCTCCTTAGATATCTTCTCAAATCAAGATCAAGACCAAATATCATCATATTTGGCATCCAAACAAATATATCTACCCATAACCAGTGTAGATCTAAGAAACTGAAAGAAGAGGAGTTGTAGATCTAAGTAGATCTAAGAAACCGATCATGAACGATCACATACATCAAGAATCCAGCTTCGATTCTCCCAGAAGAAGCCTTAGGATCACCTCTGGAATGATGGGGGAACCCTCTTTGACCTTAGGAGAAGAAAATTCCGGAGTTAGGGCCATATAGTAGGAAAAATGAGCCACATAGATGCAAAAACGCGTGAGATCCACCTTTATAAAATCTCATATCAGTGGCCGCACAGTTTTCACACACTGTTAGGAAAACTGTGCGCTAACCGTGCATTAGCTACTACCTCGGCCTCCCTTCTTGTGCGGTTTGTCCACATGGTTAGACAAACTGTGTGCCACCTATGCGGAAGCTACTGCCTCCAAGAAAAACTACGCACGGTTTGTCGGCATGGTTTATACAACCCGTGTGCCTCCTATGCGACTTACCCTTTTCCTCAAAACATCATTCAAAGTTCTACCAACTCTCCCATTAGTCACTAATAACTTTAAAAACCAGAAAAGCATTAATAAATGGTTACATAATAGATTTTGGGGTACTACAATAGGGATTTTTTTTCATTTCCAGGTTAGAATTCTTGATGGTTACATCAAGCCCTTGAATTTTTTTCCTTTCATCCTTCACTTTCTGAAATAAAATACATCTTGATGTATTTTACATGATCTCTTACTATATATTCTCACACAAATGGTTCTCTTATAGATAACGATATATCTTTTTATTTAATGAGTGTATGGAAAATGTTAACATGTGTGGATCATCCAATAACCCCTTCTTTAACTCAGTATTTGATATTACACGTAGTCCTGAACTATATCTCACAACTCTATCTTCATTAAAAAATAAATCAGTGGACTTCCCTTTCCTTAATGATTAATGTTTATTCTTAAATCCCACATCATCTCATTGAGAATACTTTAGCTTCTCTATAAGGGGTGGTTGAAAAATATTTTGTGAAAGGATTGATGATGATCCTTCATTTATGATTCCCATGTCCATCAATTCCATATATATTTGGATTGGATCCCTCTAAATTATCATCAATGATATAATTAACCTAGCTTTTTTAGATAGAAAATATTCCACATTATATTATTTGAAAGGATAAAAGTGGATTGAGTAGCCATAGTCCTTGATTAATAAAAAATATCATTATTTTCACATATTTATCTCTTTCTGTGTGAATATATACTTCAGGTTTTTTGTATCTATGTATATTTAACACTTCTCCACAAATAAATAATGCTACCATAATTTGAACTTGAATATCACTAATTCAAACTCCAGATCATGTTTTGGGTAGTTATATTCATGAACATTCATATTCCATTAATCATAGGCCATGAATTTTTTATTCTTCATTAGCACACATCCCAAACCCTTCTTTAATGCATTACTAAATTCCATAAAAAGTTCTCGACATGGGGGCAGTGTGATTACATGTGTAGTGGAAAGAATCCTTTTCATCTCCTTGAAGCCCTCATCTCATTAACCATTCCTAGAAATCATGAGTTCATTACATTTTATCGCGGTTAGAGGGTTTTCAAATCATGAGAATATTCACACAAATCGATGATAATACCCAGCTAATCCAAGGAAACTACAACAATCTGTTGCCGATGTTTGCCTCATCCATACATCAATTACACATTTCCTTAAATGGACTATATATATCCCATTTCTTTTGATGATATTCCCCATGAATGATACATACGTTAAACCAAACTCACATTTTCAGTACTTGGCATAAATCTTCTCCATTCACAAGGTATTTATCATAGTTATCAGACACTCCTCAGGATCCAACTTTATTTTATAGAATACTATAATATCATATATATAAACTACCACAATTTTTTAAGGAAATTTCTAAAGACTATTTTAAACATTTCCATAAATATTTGTGGATCCTTCATGATTCAAAATGGAAATACTAAAAACTCATAGTTCCCATTCCTTGTACGGAAACCAGTATTGGGGATATCACTGTTCTTAACCCAAACATGGTAATATCCTGACAATATATCAACCTTGGAAAAGTATTGTACTCCACATATGTAATCAAATAAGTCATCAATCTATGTTAGAGGATACCTTAAACTTATCACGATCTTGTTGAGATCATGATAATCATTGAAAAGGAACATTAAAAAATCCTTATTTTAGACAAAGACTATTGGTGCACCCCATGTTGAAGCACGGAGGCATATGAACCCTTTATCCAGATTCTCTTATAGTGGTATCATTAGCTCATCGTGTTCCACAACAGACTTTCTCTAAGGATTCTTGGATAATGTTAACACCCTAGGTAGAATGTTGATTGAAAATTCAATAGATCGGCTAGGAGGAAGGCTAATAAAATTCCTTGGGAAATACATCAACATATTCCCTCAGAATAGGCTTGTATTCCAAGATATTTCTTTTGATAGACTCAATTCTTTGATCCAAATACACTTAATCATAGGGAAATAATATCCATGCATCAGATGATGGTTCTAATGATTATTCATCCTCCTTCTTGAACATTTACCGAATTGGGGGTGATTCGAAATACAGAGATTAGTCCAATTCTTATGAATATTTATGTTGGATATATATAAGGAAAGCAAGTATATACCCATAATTGAATAAAATCACACAAAAATGGGTATGGAAAATATTTTTAGGAAGTTAAAACAATAAATATTGATATGTTTTTAGTTATATACTTATTTTTTCAAAATTGAACCCTTTTACATTTTCACTGACAACACTACATCCATTCTTTGTGGTGGGGTTCAAATATTTCTATTAAGCATTGATGATAAAATGGAATGTGTATATTAAGAATAAAATAATATGTTCACTATTAATGAATGAAAAAATAGATTATTTTTCACCACATGATTTTCATGATCCACCTCAATGGCTGTGATGGAAAAATATGAACCATGCAGCCTTTTATGTCCTTGGTTGTTTTTTAAAACCCCTTAGTTTTGTGAATTAAATATCAAAGTGCATTATTTCCCTCCAGTTTCATCAATGAACAATATTTTGATATTTGTTTGGATAATTATTATCTTCCAATGAATTAGTGGGTATATACAATTACTTATTACTATATATGTGTTATTTGTTCCCTCACCTAATGCATTTCCCCATCAACCATAGGAAATTTTCGGGGTGATTTTTGTCCACCGTTTTAACAAGTGGGATTTTTAAATTTCATTGAATCGTTATTTTTATACATTGGACTTCCTGAAATAATCTCATCTTTCCACTTCCTTTCCCCAATATACCTTTGAGATTTTCTGATCTTCATTTGATATTTGAGGGAATATCAATCAATTTCCTCATAGCTATAAAATTCATGGATCAACAGGTCATTTCATATACTAGGTTTTAAACCAAAAAAGATGTTACTAGACATATATTCAGGGATAATAACAATTCCAAAGTCATATCATTCATGTTCTTCAAGCTTCCATCACACACCCTGATATATTTGTTAACTTTTTTTCTTGAGGTAATGGAACACCATTAATTTTTTAGATGGAGGGTGTTATAAAATATATAAATTTAAAAACATTTTCCGAAATTCATTACAACACATAACATTGATCTCTTCCTTATTATTCATATTCATGATTAATGCCCACAAGTGATTAGATTCTCCCTCCATATGATTAACATCCAGTAGAATATTCTTTGATATAGAAAATTAAAAGATAGATAAGATCTTCCTAATAGAGTTGGTCAATTGTTCTATGATTATGTGATCAGATGACCTATTGAATGTCGTAGACCTTTTACCCATAAATATATTAATTATAAGTTATTAATTCTTAGGGTGATTTGGGAACTCCCCCTACAATATGTTTCTATTCATGGCCCGATCCAGCTGAGAGAGTATCGTAAAAAATTTTATGATTCCTGCTTCCATTAGGTTGGTCATCTCTTTGGGGGTAGTCATCACATTTCCCATCAGTTTTATTGTCTACTAAATTCCTATTATATTTAGATATTGGATATTACTAATGTAAAATTAGGGATGATTATTTTCAAAATATTAAACACATAAAGGAAAAAATAATTAAATTAAATGGATAACATATAAATTACATTTATTTCCATAACATATAAATTTGTAGGCATCAATCTATGTTATCCATTTTTTATTCCCTTGCATATATTATTTTTTCCATTTAATATTCCCCTAAAAATGGATTATAATGACCTTGTGATTTTTCTAAAGAATATTCACCAGGACTATCAAACCAGGTGTGTTGAGAGGACCGTTGACATGAACCAGGTTAGGCCGAGTTAGGGTCGATAAACCTGGTGTGAGTTGTTACCCCATAGTACATTTGTGATAGAACAATTTCAACATGTATTATAAAGATAGGGATTCATTTTTATGATAAACCACATACATTATACTTACAAAAAATTAAGTATGGATTCATTTACGTCTTATCCCTTTTTTCCAAGAGTTTCCAAATCCTAATCTCAAAAAGAACTAAACATTTCTTTTAATAACAACTATGAAAAACCTTATCCTTATTAAAAAAATAATTATTGATATATCATATAATTTTAATTATAATAAAACCATGAAGATCAAGAATTATATTCTCATTGAGAATTAGGTGAATTACATAAAAATTTTAAAAAGAGAAAATAATATCTTTATTGAAAATTTCTTAACATTCTTGCACATAAAACAACATAAGATAGGTGGGGGATATACATAATGAATGAGAAAGCTATATAGCATATTAATTGAATAAAATTGGAAAAATATATGTAAATTAATACATGTTATAAAATATGAATATCAATTAGGAATAAAAGAGTGATACTCATAAACATGAACAATGATAAATGATATAGCATGATAACCTGGAGGAAACATGGGAATTTTTGAATCATCTTAAAACAATACATCTAAAAAATACATAAGGGCTGACTTTTGTGACATAATGATGGAAAGTGTCCCATTATAGAATCAGGGTCACACCCTTTCCCGATAAGATGTCTCATGAGAATAAACATTAATCAATGCATTGTATCACTATATAATTCTTGGCACACCTATCACATTCCTTTTATTCTAATACTTAAGAGTGCAACATATATCCTAAAAATCAGAATCATTTATTATCACATTTTATTCTAGGAATGTGAAGTGTGGAATAAATATATGTAAATTCAGGAGGAAGAGGTATAAATGTATAAAGTTTAACAGCCTTTATTGGACATCTATATGTTATTTTAGAACACATTTGTTTTGGCATTGAAAAATGTGAGTAATTTATGGAAACATAACAACAACACTTAAACTTTAATAAAATGATTTGATGAGAGTGAAAGGGTTATCTCATCCTTTGAAAATAAAATTGGCAGTAACAGGGATATGTAATTTCATATCCCAATATTAAAAAAGGGAAATATAAGTTATAATATAATAATTAATCTTGAATAAAGAAAAGAAGGAGAAGATCCCTTACTAAATTTTGGCATGAATATGGGTGTACATAAAGGGTAATGGGAGGAATAGATGACAGAGGAAGGGGTATACCATAATTTAAATATTAATTGGAGAGTATATGGGATATCAAGAACATATCTAATTATAAAAGTTGGGAAATAATAAGAATTACATAAAATAGGTTTTAGAATAATTATGTAATGTGATAAATTGCTTACTTGAGTGTGTGAATCCAAATTCTTGGGGGGGGGGGCTTTTTGATAGCATGGGGACATAATGGGAGGAACTTAAAGAGGGGAGGTAATATTAAGTACATTTTCCAAGGATTTTCAGTGATGTAAAATGGTACCATGTGTAGGATTATATTGTAAAAGAGTGGATAATTCATTATCATTTATCAAATACATGTTTTGGACTATATATAATAAAATAAACAAAATAAACAAAATAATCCCTGATTTGTTTCACAGTTTTATAAAATTGGGAGTGGCATAAATTGTTTTATAAGTCCATCGACCAAACATGGTAACATAATACCCTTTATTATGTGGAAGTATGTCATTCTCTTAATGAAAATATTATAATACCCTAAAATATATTAATGTTTTTATATATTGAAAAAGGTTGTATAAAAATAATAAAATTAATAAAATTAACATAAAATAATATTATTTTAAAGTTAAAACGTATATTTGGTCATGTATATCCATTATATTATTTATTAAATCACTTTTGGGTCATTATGATGTCATAATACAAACTGTATATTTATACTATATTTAATTTTTACCTAAAAATTCAATTATCTCCAAAAATTATGAAAAAATTACAATTGGATAATTTAAATGTTATTATTCTATAAATAATATTCATTTCATAAATAGATGTTTTTAATTATGTACATTTTCTCTTTTAGAATAATAATCGATATTTATTGAGAACTGTTGGTTTTTTAACAATAATAGTTTTCAAACCCTTATGAAAATTACATTTTACTTCATAAAAAATATATCACCATTAATATTTAATAAAAATTTAATAATAATAATTCATTAAAATATTATTTTTTTATAGATCATTTAATTCATCAAAAAAAATTTCTTATTTGAATTTGATTATTACACAAAAATACTATTTGTGTGTTATTGTATCTAAATAAAAATCATATATAATGTAAAAAATATGATGAAAATATATTCATTATTATATAAAAAATAAGTTATATAATAATATTTATAGGGTCATTATACATATCCCTTTAATACACCAGAAAACACCTTAAGACTTTGGTGTACACCAATGAGAATTTTGTAGGGCGGTTTGGTGAATATTGTTTATCACATGATCTTAATGAGCATGAGCTTATCCCATAATTTGTTTAACTCTTAAATATGTTGTGGGATCTCAGATTGGTCTTGGATTATATAATTTCCCAACGATAATATATCCCTTAAATGCTATGATAAATGGTCTTCACAGAGTAATATCCTACTCATTGAGGACATCACATCCCATGTATTTGTCAATTGGAATTTTTAAAACCATATAATTATACCAATCATGTGATCACTATAAAATGTATATATTATCAATGGTGATGATTTTTAATGGAATTTTAAATTCAATAAAGTTTAATGAATCCAACTAAGTGCATTTTTTTTATAATCATATTACATAGTAAGACACTTAATAAAATCACAAGGGAAAATTTATTTATAACAACTTGGGTTATTACATGATTTTCAATGAATCTACTCAATAAATATTTTAATGAACTATTATAAGTATAGAAATACCCATTATTTTAAGTCAATACACTAATTTTTATTCTTATGTTAAACCAATTAGTAGTTCTAGTGGTCTGTTTACCTTCGTTATAAGTTCCACCCACTTATTTCATGGATGTTTTTCTTTAGAATCATATCTATCATATTTTCTATCTTCTAAATTTAAATATTTTATTGAAAAATATTTGATACCCCACTCCAAAAACATGTGAGTGGGTGTTTTTCTTTTTAATTTCACCTTCTATTTTAAAAATACCTATATATAAGGGACATATTTTTATTTCATTTTCATCATATTCTTTATCTTATGACTCTTTTTTATCATTTCATAATCATTTGATTGTTATATATTTATGATCCTCATAACTTTAAAATCCATATCTTCCTAAAAATTATTTCTAAATATTCATGCATTATTCATATCACACTCAACAAGAGCACTATTTTTTCATGAGATAAATTATCACTGTCTTCTAATGCAGATAAACCATGATCATGTTGACCCCAAAAAATCCCACATCATTTTTAACAATAATTAAAATTCACATACATCTTATAATCCACTTATATTGCCAGGAATTTCATTTAATTAGGTAACATGATCATCATTACATAATTCTTTGACCATCCTATTATATTAAAACTTATTTCTCTTGATTTATATTTTCTCATCCTTTAGTTTTACATTCCCCTCGAAGATGATTTTGTGTTTTCCACTGATTCCATTATTATTTAGAGACCCATCACCTAAATATAATCATTTTTATACATAAAAATCAGAATATAATTATGATATTATCCATCATCCTTACAATTATATTTTTTTTGGTTAATTATATTAGTTCATATTTTTAAATGGGTACAAACCCTGTAGTAGTTACATCATCAACGTCCTAACAAAAAGATAGCTAATAGGTTATCATTAAATATTTCAGTCCAATATAATTTATTCCATAAAAGATAAGCAAACATGTTATATTCATTGTGTTGGTATTATCAATGATAAATAATATAAGGATCTTATAAATGGAACATTATCCTTTAATATCCGTCGAAGTTATAAGGAGTGTATACACCACGTGGAAGGCTTGATGAATATGTGGTTAGATTTGAAATTTATTTTATCTTAAAATTAACATCTATAAACTTTTATAGTTTTGGTCATCTATAAATTATAACTAAACCATTCTAATAATAATGTAAAAGGAAAATAATTCATAGAATATAACGTTTTTAAAATATTTTTTCCCAATGCGGGTACTCATCCCATTTCATTTCAACTACCATTTATCCATTAATATCGAATATATAATTCAAGGGATTAAAAATTAACTCAATCACAACAAGATAATTATTTCTCCTTATTAAAAATATTACTCATTACCAACAGTTAGGAGGTTTATTTTTTCTTATGAGCTACTAATATATTTCAAATTAAAATTCTACACACATTTTAATCATTATAGAAAAACATTATTTAAATCCTTAATTACCGAAAGATATAATTTTGATCAATAAACAATGATTACTTATGTAATATAGAATATTCCTCTAATAATTTTTTTTGGAATGCTGACTCTTATATAAACCGTCTTATTTTTTGAAAAATTCTATTTTTCCCAATGTTTTGTATTTAGTCACTCCATAATCATTAAAAATTAGCATCAAGTCATAAAGTAAATTACCTCTTTTTATAATCATTCATGTCCCAAAAAATATTAGATCTATAGAATTTTTTTCTCCTAAAAATCACTTTCATAAATCTAGAGGAGCTTATTAAACATTTCCTGAAATTTTAGAGTTCACAGAAAACTATACAAAAATATTGTTAACCCATATTGTAAAATATTCAAAAAAACAAAGATAAAATCATCACCGTTGTTTCATGAGTATCGAATAATGATCATATAATATATAATTTTCACAATTAATTAACTTTTAAATAATGTGAATTTCATTAGGAATATTTTTTTTAAAATTAATTATGATTTAGAAAATAATTGTAGTTTGAAATTTATTCAAAACGTTCATTAAACATTCACTTAATGTAGATAATAAATATAGTTTGGATTTTCTTTTCAAAACATCTTCCAATTCTCCCTATTATTTATCTCAACTACATATATTTTTTCTTAAGACTTTGTAGTTTTGAATTTACACCATTTTTTTCTTATACTCTTTTCCTCATTTCATTTACTATTCATTTTGAACAATAATTAATCTACACCTTCAATTTTATATCCCTTCCAATATTCATTATTTAAAATTTAATATTCCAAAAAAATCAACTCCGTTTACATTGGTTTCACTATTGTATATTTCTTCCAGAGAACTATACATTGAATGGACATAATAGTTTGTATGAAATATTCTTTTGAAAAACAAGGAACTCAATATTATTATGAAAATACAAAAAATCAATCTTAATTTAATAATTTAGGTTTTGGTGTTTCCATAGCATAAAAGTTGTTAGTATAATAAATATATCAATCATATGATCATCTCACTTTTCTCCTCTTAAGGATTCATCAGAAATACAATACTTCATATAGAATATTATTCTTTCTTAAATACTCACCCTATCTATTCCACTTCTGAAAAAAATATGAACACTATAATTTTTTCCAGTTTTATCGATGTATCATAATATATTCTGCTTCCACTAAACTCAAATCACTACTAAAAAATATGTTATTTATATAAAATTCATAGTTACCTAAAATAAAATGAAAATTCCTTGAAAACATGTTTCCAACAAAATATAACATGTTTAAAAAATCAAAGAAAAGGTTATTCAAATTAATAGAAAAAAGACTACAACATGGGTGATGAATTTGTATTATGATTTATTTTTATATCGACTTAAATTTTTGAGGTTCTTATGATATCATGAATATAATTCTTCCATGATGATTTTTAATCCAACAACTAAAATAAAATCTTTAGAACATCACACTGTTTCATAAGTTGTTTTGCTGTAGTTTAATGTTTTTCCAATGCTACTATAAAATTGGAAAGAGTCATGGTGTGTAAATATTTTTTCTTACATAGTATATATATCCCATTACATTTATTAATTTAATATATTTCATTTATATTCACACATTAAATAGATGGGGACAGTGTTACATTAAAAATTTAAGAATTTTAGAAGTCTTCACATAATTCATGGATGAAGAAAAGCATGATTATATCACATGAATGTTAACAAATTCCATTGCATGCATAAGAATAATATTTTTCTATTGATTCCCCTGGATTAATATAGTAATGAAATTAAAATACATTGACATATGTTTGTACCTTGTGGAGTTACCAATTAAAATCCATGAATATGAAGATCATTTCTTATACACTCAAATAATTATATAATATGACCATTTATATGACGATTACAATATTTTTATTATTAGTTCATGAACATAATGGAGAAATTAAATATATCTATCACCCTTTCCCTCACTTTCTTAATAGAGGGGATTTCGAACATAGATTAGTGTTTTACTCTATATTTTTTTTATATTTTTATTACTTATTATTTCCCTTTCTCCCTCTATTATTTTAAATTTTTTATATTTGTTCATTCTCAATTCTCAAATCTTCTACAATTTAGAACTGAACTAATTTTATTTTGTGGGATGTCGTAGTGGTAATTTTTAGTTCTTTATAAATTAATTTATCTCTTTATTTTATTTTACGCATTTAGTGGTAGCTAAAATGAGAGTAGTGTGATATAACCCAAATGTCGCCACTAATGATTTCTTCTTCTTTGTTCGTATATATTACTTACCTTATATATTTAAATAATTCTAACAATGGATTTTTTTTTACTATATAGAGTTAACTATTAAATAGGTCTTCAACTGATTTTAGGAAGAGTATTATCCTAAATGTGGAAGTCACAGTGTGGGATCATAATCATTAGAAGATGAGGGTGTATATGGATATGTTTTGATCTCTAAATTGAATAAAATAATTATAAATTAACTTTAAATAACAATATGTACATCCATATCAACTCTGGAGAAAATTTTTTTATCTCCTTTCATTCTAAATTAATTTTATTTTCATTTGTATATTTTTCATTGCTGTAAAATATTTATATATATATTGAATTTATTAAAACCCCCAATATAATATTATTATAATTTTTAGTAGAAAATATTATTTTATTAGAAGTATTGATAATATGAGTTTAGTGTTTGTTACTAGAATCCTCAAGAGATTGACCTTATGTCACTCCCTAATAGTGATTGTTTATGTAAATTTTAATTTATTGATTAAGAATCTTGAAAAATACCTCTTATCATATTAAAATAAATTTTTTCAAGGTGAAACACTTGAAAAATATATTTTTAACTAAAATAATCTAAATTACAAAACTAAAAAATGTAACATTACAATAAATATTTCATTTATTAGAAAAATATGGAATTAAATAGTGATTATTCTTATTTATGTTAATTAAATAATTGAATGAATCTAAAATTAATTTACATTGAAATAATCAAATGTGCTAAAATTATAATATTAAAAGATACATGGGAAAGAAAATGAATATCCATTCCACTTCTCTTAATGAAATTAAATATCTGAGGTTTGAAAAAAAACAAACCATGGTCTTCTCAATTCATTTCATCAATTTTCCAACAACATGACATTATGCCACTCACCATACACTTTTGGAAATGCTTTTATTTGTTTATAAATTAATAAAAATTGTATCCCATGAAATGTGTGACCCCACCTTATGAAAAAACCCATATGTGGGGCATTCGTATCATTGTTGTCCACATATTTGTGTATTCCCACCTTGAATGATCATTTTCCCATGTTTAAAATTGTTAACCACATGTGTTTGATAGTTTAACCTTTGTTTAATGCCATAAATTTATAAAATTAATTAAGATAAATTGTGATTCGTGAGATAAGTCTCTTGGAATTTCATGATGCTTCATGCTTATGAAATTATTCTGCACACATGCATTTTATGTCATTGTTTATACATATTTCACTGTGTGAATACTTGAATCCTATTTTCTTATGCATTATACATCTTCCATTCCATGTTATCCAACAATCTCTACCTCATTTTATGGTTCATGTAATGTGGATTGTGCATCAGGTAGCTTTTATGAATTGTAATTATTACCACAGTGGATTTAATTTCATTCTGTAGCATGACTATCATTTTTAGCATTCAATATTAGAATGATTATTGATGAACTAGAATATAAATTCATTGTGTGGTATGTTCTATGATACGACTGACCTTCTACATGTTAAGAGAGAAAAGTGGTCATGTTTTTTGGATTTCGTTGATGGGATTTCCATGGTTTGTTAGATCAACATGACACATTGGGAGTGATAAATTAGCATGCCATGTATTGGATCTTCAGGAGAATTCTAAAAACTGTCGAGTGACACTAGTTCCCAAAGGGAGTAACCAAGGATGAACACATTATAATGATGAAAATTCCATTCCATGAGTGATACATGATCCTCAATATGAGATACATAGTACTGAATTAGATTTTCCATACCATGAGTGATATAGGGGATGAATTTATGTGTTTACTTGGAGGGACATGGTGGTATTGTTTATATAAGAGACACATGTTTTAACCTATGGGATTATTATTGATTTCCTTGGATGGGATCAACACTACACTAATATATTTGTTGGGTTTTATACTTATTATGATGTGATGTTTCTTATTTATATTAAAATCATGTTTGATTGATGACATGAGAATATGACCTCCAAGACAAAGCAGAAGCCTTGGGTCTTTCTATATTAAATGATTTATTTTGATATACCTTATATATGTATTATGACTTGCACATGTAGAATTTTTTTAGTCATATGGCTTATGTCGAAGTAGGTTGTATCGGTCAAGTATGCAATAAGAAGCTTGAATCAAGGGGTTACTCATTTAAATAATTATTTATTTCAATTATCATTTCATGGCACACTTTCATTTATTTATCTCATGAAATGGATTTTCCAAGAAATTTTTTGTTGTGGACTACTGATTTTGTTTATCACAATCTTGTTAAGACACATTTGGTACTCAATAACACTTTATGGTTTTAGGTACTAATAAGGGGAAGCATGAATCTTATGATGCTTTATTGATTTATTACTTGAGGAGGAGGTATGTGGTAGGGGACCAACCCTATGCTCGAGATTATTTTAATAGAAACTTTTCCCATATGTTATATTATGACAACATGTATTATATTCATGTATCCTATGTTCCCCATCTACTCACTTTTTTATACAACTTGTTTATCAACATATTTTTATTTATATGTATTATCTATATTTGGATAGTTTTTAGTTATTTCATGGTTTATTTTCATTTTTTTCACAATTTTATATTCTATCATTTATGCTTCTTATATTTATTATCAATCATTTACTATTATGAATACTCGGATCTATGAGGTAATTCTCTCTCCATAGACATTTCCTAGTCCCTCGTTACTAGTATCTATAATATATTGTTTCGGGAATTTTAAATGTGGTTATGTGGCCTTCTATATTGGGGACCCGATAAGTGGAACCTATTACAAGATGCTACATCCCTCATAGATCTAGGGAAATAAATATAAATATTACATCAGTTTATATGACAATAATAATTGTGAAAAAAAATTCCATAAAAATTATAAAACATGAAATGGAAATATGTGATCACATACATAATAAAGTACCTTTTATATTATTGTTTCAGTTATTTATGAAAAAATCGTAAATAAAAAATACTCATGACATTAAGAATGGATATTCCCACAATACCCAAATTTTCATATTCCATATTAATTCATAAAAATTCACACAAAAAAACATCACTTATGATACAATTCTATACTCAAATAAATTATCCTCATTTCATTATAACCTAAGGAAAAGGAAATATGACATTGCTGATATAAAATATTAAGTAATGGTAAACATAATCTTTAGTAATTGAATTAAATTTGTGATATTAATATATGACTAAGGGTATGATAAAAAATCATAGTGTGTGAGTATAAAATTAGGGAATTCATACCCATTAATAAATATATCATCACTCATGAATCATGGAATAATGATTTAACCACTACAAGATTCATTGAAATAAAAAATCATGATCCCTGTGATTTCAATCTTTATCAAATGAATAATTAACCCTCCATAGGAAGAATAATGAAAACATGTTGGTTTCATTTAATGTTTTCTTCGAAACAAATTTTAAACACATTTAATAAATAACTGGTGCCTTAAAATTTTCATATTAGAAACCCTAAGGTATCTTCCTTATTCTTTCTACTAATGATACGAAACATTACATAATGACTTGGAGCGGTATCTTGGCACACCCATCGTATAATATATATCAGAATCATCCATTTTTCTTGATCTATAATTGGAATTTACCCATAGTATATGATATATCAATCTAACTAATCATAGTCTATTGTATCTAATTATAATTAATGAATTAAACATTTATAATCATTCGCATTTCGTCGTTATAATAATAAATTTTATTTCATTTCTTGATTTAACCACTGAAAATAAATGGTTTCCATGTCAATATTATAATCCATCCATAGAAAGTATAATGATGATACCATTACAACTTATCCTCAGAAGAGTTTAATAGATATAAATGTTTTTTGGAAATTTATGAATGGATTCACTATTAAAATATCATTAAAAAATATTTTAGGAAAATATCTATTTTAATTGAAAATAAATTTTAAAAACATGTAATTCAAAAAATATTATAGAAAAACTTTTTTTTCAAATACCCATGGAAAATTAATAAGTATTATTTAATGAAAAAATTCCCACGATGGCTTGAAAATAATTTCATGTTATAAACAATAAAATTAAATATTATTTTCAAACATTTTCTGAAGATGACATATAGTGATGCATTTATAATATGTTAATAAATTTATTTTTTAAAAAAATTCAAACTTTGGTCAAAGATAATGTGAAATATATTTAATAAATCCTTTAATTTAAGAGAAAAAAATTTTTAAAACATTTTATAAACATGGAAATGGATGAATAAGATTCTCTATCTAAAACAAGATATATGATTAAGATCACTAATGGAGGAAATTACTGATTTTTCATTAATTAATAAGGGCGAATTTAAATTAAACATGTAAAAAAATTCATCACTATAGTACAATTAAATAGATTTTAATCATTAAAATAACATCATATTAAATCCCCAAATGAACACTAAACATAAACAATCCAAAAAAGAATGATTTTGTAACAAAATGCCTTTCCCATAATGGTATCTCTTCAATGGTAATCCATAAGTATGTGTGACAACAAATGTGTCTTTAAATCTAATAAAAATAAAGATACACATGATATTAACCATCAAAGGGTATGGATTTACACCACATAAATCAAGATAGGTGGAAATCATAAACATATCTCTCAAAAAATGATATGTGTAAGATAAATAACCCTTAAGAAGATCATATCATTGAATTGAAAATTAATTAATTTATAGAATATGTGTAGAAAATTTAAATCTATAAATGAGGAAATTGAGAATAAATCCATTTAGAGATAAATTATTACATAATTGTCACAAATCCATGTTGATAAGGAAGATTTGGGACCCAATGAAAGGATATTTGGTTAAGTATCCTTTTACCACATGGTAAATTTCATTTAAAATACCCTTGGATGAATTAATTCAAGTTAAAACATAAAATACCATTAATTATGAATGATTCATGTTGTAACCATAAAAGGGGTTGTATATAAACCATATAAAATAAATTCACATTGTAATAAAAATAATATTCCTTAATAAATGTAAATTGAGTAAAGATATCTTACCACAAGTACAAACATTACATTTTATACATTAAATCCTATATAATAAACTGAAATAAATTATGTAATTTATTAATAAAATATTCACTTTTAATCCCTTATTTTTAATCCAACTATATCATTTATTTATATTATATAATTAATTACATAACTATTTAATTCCACGTCCATTACATTGATAATGTCTGGTCCATAAATTTAAAACATCATTGATGTGCTGAATGTGGAAAAAAGGGTTTATTATTTTATAATCAACATAATAATAATAATGAAATAATTATAATTTTTAAAATTAAATTTATCATTTAAAAAAAATTCATGAAATAGTTTTATGAATATGATCTATCTGACTTTATGGATATGGTATTCCATACATGTACTTATTTAATATTTACTTTTTTGATGATCATTATAGAACAAATATATATGTAATTTTATACTTAAATAATAATAATAATAACAAAAAAATATTTATTATTTAAATGTTAGTTTATTTTCAATCTACATGATATGGTGATGAAAAATTTATTGCATCACTTCATGGATGTGGCAGTCCACACATATGCATAAAAGACATTATAATTATTTAGTGAATAAAAGGGTTATAAAATAGGTGTAATATTATCTCAATTGAATGATAAATTTGTTATTAATAAATTATATATATATACTTTAAATATATCATTATAACTATCAATAATAGGTGGTTTTTAATATTTAATTACTTCGGTCTACGAGGTAGTAGTCGGATGTACACACAAACAATTACTTCCTATCCAATTTGATGGAGGTTGGAGATAAATATAGGTTATTCCAGTAACATAATAAAATCTTAGTAGATTGGATAAATTTATTTTATTATATAATAACATTTAAATAATATTTAAAGGACGTGGAAGAAGAAATAAAAAATCTCAGTTAATAACTATACATCTTCTTTAGATGTCCTCCTTTTTTTACACCTTAGACCTATAAGGGTAGTATTATTCCATAAATAATGACACCATGACACATATATGGATTTATAATGGTATCTGGGAAAATCTTGGATAACCCAAATAACTTCTTATCCATTAAAAATGATTATAAGAAGTGTCATTTTTACAAGAGATAGGAGGGGAACTCTTAGAATTTATTAAAATTGTAAATTAATATAACTTATTTTGGAAGTAAAAATGGGTAAACACTGATAATATACGAATATAAGATGAAGATGAGTCAAAATAATATCATACAATAATATTTTATATGTTTGGATCAAATTTTTTATCCTTATATATTTTTTATTAGATTGTTAAACCATTCTACAATTAGAGTGATGACATTATTTTTTAATATTAGGTTGTTAATATAGGTATAATTAAAGGAATAAGAGGACCATAAATGAGCGGTTTTTGAATTAACATACAATATCACATTTGGTTTTTACAAGATTAGTTTTTTTTTAATTTTAAATAATTTAATAAACTATTATTTAATAGAAAGTGTCCTTAAAGACAAATTGGATAGAACTTCTAAATTTAAATTCTAAAACTTGAAGAAAAAAATACAATTCGAATGAAATGTAAAAACACACATATAATATATTATATATAAATAAAAAATATTGGAACAAAAATATTCATTCAAATAATATTATATTGGAAATTTTTAAAATCATTTTTTATTTTCCTATAAATTGAATAATTTTTTTATCAGTGTTGTGTAAGCTTTTAATATAATTATTTACAAGAAAATTTAAAAAAGTAAAATAAAAAAAAATAATTTATATTTAAAATTAATATTTATATTCAGTAATATCCTCTATTTTTTCTATTTTGTAAATATTATATTTATTAAAATCAATAGTGCAATTTTTCTGGGTTTTTATTCAATTAAATATTACAAATGTAAAAATCAATTAAACATTAAAAAATGAAATATATTCCAATTTTGAATGAATTTTTTATATATGCTCATAATATATAATTATTCTATTTGTTAGGTCCATTTGTTAATCCTTATTAATTTTTATCATTAATTTACTACTTTACCCATTACCATGGTAACAAAAACTTCAATGGTTACTATTCATATTGACTAAGTGTATAAGGGTTCTAATAGAAAAAATATAAAACTCATGAGTTCAAATATGATAATACATTTTCATGATTCAAAGTTAAGAATTGGAGGAATTTATTATAAAATTAAAAGTATAAAATATGATGAAAACAATTTTTTAGAAAAATGACTCTTCAAGTATAAACTATTATTATAATAGACTATAGAATAAAATTATACTAAAAACACAAAATAAGGTTATATAAAATTAAATTTAAATATATAAATTTTAAAACTAATCTAAAATGGAAATTTACATTATAAATAATTTAAATTAAAATATAGTGTTAATTAAAAAATATTATCTATCCCTTATTCATTGAAACTCTATCTTTTTTTAAAAATATCAATATTTCACCACATGATAATTTTCATATCTTCATTTAAAAAATAATTTCATTCATTATCATCTAAAATTTTTATAAGAATCTAAAATTAATTATAATATTTTCTCACAAAATAATATAAACAATTTTATTATGCAAACACATTTAAAATGGATAAAAACTATTTTATAAAATAATAGTGATTATTTATAAAGAATTAATTAATAAATGTTAATTTATTATTAACTTCAAAAATATTTCATAATTTTGTTAATACTTTTCGTAGTTATTAATTCAATGCCTAGTTTATCATATGCATATTTAAATAATAATATTTTCTGATCATATTACTCTGGTTATTTTAGGCCAAACATGTTACTGAATAAAGTTTTCCATTTAAAATAATTTCATATTATTTAAAAAATAATATCAGGGATTTTCACATTGAAACTGAATCGTTAAATGTAAATCATGCACTCATGAGTGAAGAAGAGTAGGATCTCAGATTAAGTAAGTTATGTAAGTTTGTATCATTAAAGAAATTAACTGTAAAAGATTAAGGGTATGGGGGTGAGGGCACCAAAATCATATTTTGGGGACTATAGAAACTCTAACTAGAATGTTGCTATGTTGAACAATGACATTAATATGTATCTATTATAGTGAAAACATATTGTTTTATAATGTGATAGGACAATATCATATTGTGGACTTTGGCATGGAACTGTAAAAGCATGCCACCGATGAAATTGATATATCTCTATAAATCAATGGAAATACAACGATGAGTTACTCTAGAACTATAGACCTGCCATGTGGTTGGTATCTAAATTATATCATCATCTTTATGAGTTCATTCAAACAAGGGATTTTATATACACTAAAAATAACATTGTAATAATGCTCTCAAATTTGAGAAGTTACTCTACCTCTCCATAGACATAAGAAAAATTCAATAACCACATAAATTTATGTGTTCATCTTATTTAATATATTTTTTCATTTCCGCCTCTTTTACACCTATTTGAAAAACTATGTTTCCCATGTTTTATGACAACACTTATATTTATTTCACATTAATTCTTGATTTATTTCATAAAATTAAACTTAATACAACCAGGTGGATTGAGAAGTCTGCTGTATTTGGGAATAGGTTCAATACATTATTAATTAAAACAAAAAATCACATATATATTGAAAGCTTTGTTAACTTGCTTTCATATAAAACTACATGGGTTAACCTGGGGGAAATAATAAGAAATGTGTGATCTATAAACCCCAAAAGGATATAAACATGGAATAAAATCAGAAAGGTAATACACATTATACAATAGAAATATAAAATTTTCATGATATATTGAGATTCATAAAAATGAAAAATGACACATAATATAACATTATGTCATAGAGGAAACATAGTAAATTTGGAGACAACTTAAAACACTACCTCATTAACATATCTCAAGGATAACTTGAAAACATCATGATGATAAATGTCTCATAAATTAATTAACTACACAATCTATCAATACATTATGTTTCATGATAATAAACATTGTATAATTAATTAGAGAACTACATAATTCTGGTCGCACGTGACACATTCATTTCATTATCATGCTTAATTGTGACTCATAGATAATAAAACATGGAATCATTATTCATTAAATTTTATTCCTTGTACTTGGAGTGTGTAATAAATACATGTGAATAACAATTAAAATAATTATAATTTTATAATTTTGGACACCCATGATGGTAAATTGTTATGGTATTCACTATACAGTTGTTTTCCTTGAAAATTAACGGTGAAATTTTAGCATCATAACAACATCAATTAAAAATTCATAAAATGATTTATGAGAGTTAATGGGGTCAATAATCATTTTTATATTAAATTTTAAGTATTAGGGGTATTAAAATACATTTAAAAACAATATTAATTTTAAATAGATGGATTAATATTAAAAAGAATCTTGAATATAGAAGAGAATTTGGGGATCCCTTACTAATGTTTAGCATGTTAAGTGTACATAAAAGATCATTAGAGAGATAGATTAATGTGAAAAGGGTATATTATCATTTAAAAATCATTTTCATTGTAAGGTGGATATGAAAGAATACATCCCAACAAAAAAAATTGGAATTAAAAGGAATAACATGAAATAGGTTCTTGAATAATAATCAACGAGAGTAGTCCCTCACATGAGTGTGTGATTACAAATTCTTATATGGAGATTCTTGAGTGAATGGGGGAACATTGGGAGGAAAATAGAGATGTTATATCAAATTATGGACAATATAAATGGATTTTTAATTATGATAATTATGAGATTGTGTGGGTTATTCTAGGAAAAGAGTGGATAATTATTTATCATTTCTCAAACATTGGTTTAAGAATCTACATAACAAAATAAGCAAAACCACCATACACTACATTTTTTTTCATCCCATGGTCTCTACATAATTGTATTATGTTTAATTATTTTATAATTATAAGTGCCAAAATTATTAAAATAATACCCTTGTTTATGTGGAAGACAGTCATACTCTAAAATAAATGACTTTAAAACCATAAAATATATTAATGGTTTAGAAGGATTAACAAATACAATATAAAATTAATCAAATAAACACAAAAACATTATTTTAATTGGAAAAAATTTATTAGGTAGTGGATACCATTCATAGTATTTATTATATCAATTTGGTTTATTATGATTTCATAATTTACTACATATATTTATACTATATTTAATTTTTACCCAAATACTAGATTATCTCATAAAATTATGAAAAATTAATTTTTGTTTAGTTTTGATGTTCTATTTTAAAAAATAATATTGATTTTATCAAAATAATTTTCTAAATATGTGAATTTTTACATTTAAAATAATAATCGACATTTATTGATAAATGATGGTGTTATAATAACTAGTGTTTTCCATTCCTTATAAAACAAACACTTGACCTCATCAAAATTATAAGACCATTTATATTTAATAATTATTTAATAATAATATTATTTTAAAATATTATTTATTTTAGAAATCTATTTCTTCAATAAAATAAATTTCATAATTGAATTTGTATATTACTCAAAAATAGAATTTAAATTTTATTATATCAAAATAAAAAACATTTTTATAGTAAAAAAATTGGATGAAAATAAGTTCATTATTATATAACTGATAACGAAAATAATAATATTTCTATTATCATTATACATATCCCTTTAATATACCTGCATGATCCCTAATATTAATGTGTGTGATGATGATATTTTCATTAGATGGTTTAATGATCCTAGCTTCGGATGTGTTCTCGCTGAGCCTAGAATTATCCCATAAACAATTTAACTCATTCTTATGTTATTGGATCTTATCATGGGTTGGTATAGGGAAAATACAAGAGACAATCTCTTTATCACAATATCCAATAAATGAGATTCATAATGTTTGATCATATGGGTTGATTACATCACTTCCTTTTTCTATTTCAGTTTTATTTGTTAAAACCCTAAATATATACTAATCACATGATCATTATTCAATGACTATATTATCATCGATAATGATTCTTAATGTTGTTCTAAATCTAATAGAATATAATAAAACCAGATAGGTACATGTTTTTCGATAACCAAATTACATAATAATACATTTAATTAAATCTCATATACGAAAACAGATGATGGAAACACAATTTCATAATCTCCTCTAGTTACCACAGTGATTCATCATACTTTTGTTTTATAAAAAACACATTGAGTATGTGAATTTTCATATTCCATAACAATTTGTCTCTATAATCTCAAATATTCTTCAAATTCTACTCATCAGAAATTCTATTATGCTATGTTACCACCTCTAGATTGAATACATATTTAGGTCCTAGTATGTACTATCTCAAGAGGGATTCATGAGATACATCATGTAGTTTAGATATGTTTGGTGTGAGTAAAATTTGGTAGACTGCCTCTTCAATGCATTCAAGGATCTTGATTGGGATGATGTATCGGGGACTATGTTTTCCCTTCTTCCCAAATCTCATAACTCTATTCAATGGTGATATATAGTGGACCACAATGTCTCCAACATAAAAATATTGGTCTTATTAAAGATTGTAATTATAGATCTTATTTCGACTCTAAGAAGAATTGATGTGTTACTTAACGGCCTTAAATATTTTCACCATTTACTCAACTACTTCTTGACCAAGTAGTATTCATTCAAAAAATTCATCTAAACATGAAAATGCTATGAAACTTTTAATATAAATGGATTTTTAGGGAACCATTTTGATGATTGATTAAAAACATTTATTATAAAAGAACTCAACTAGACGAAAATGTTGATCCCATCATAATTTTTAATCTATTTAGAATCTTATCATAATATACTAAACTATTGGGATATTCAAATAATAATTTCCATCAGTTTGAGGGTGATAAGACATGATAAAGTTTATCTTAATTTTTACGGGTTGTTGGAGACATTTCTAGAATGTGGAGGTGAATCCCAGATCTGAAACGGATAAAATCTATAGTGGTACTCTATGTCGCCTCACCACCAATATGATGTATATCCTTGAAATTTGATCCAGTGATATGTCCTCTTGAATACAAAATGAAGTGTATGGTCATTGTATTATAATCCACCATAACATATATAGAATTATTTTCTTTGATATGCCCTTAACACCAGAGACAAAGTCTATAATGATGTTTTCTCATTTCTATATTGGTATGGATAAGGGATACATCATCCACTTGGATTTTTTTCCATTAATTCTTTACTTAAAGACATAGAAGACATCATTATTTATTTAACATGATATTTTTCTTTAAATTTTCCAACCAATAGTTTTCTATGAGATCACAATATATAGTTCAAATTTATTTGTGGATGGAGAAGGAAGAGCAATCTGCATAATCCAAAATATCCTTCTATAAATTAGGATTTTATTGTACACATTGTCTTAACCCAAATCTTACAACTCCTTACTTAACATTAAACACTAAGGATTTACATTTTCTTATAGCTTCAACATTATTTTGAATCCACCCATCATCACTTTTAGAATACCTTATCTTCCCTATAAGGAATGGTTGAGAAATAATTTTCGATAGGATTGATGATATTCCTTCATTTATGATTCCCATTTCCATCATTTCAAAATATAATAATATTAAATCCCTCTCAATTATCATCAATGATTAAATTGGTGAATCCTTTATATTGAGATCATATTCCTCTATGTTTTATTTCCTTGGAGGATAGTATATTGGGAATTCATAGTCCTTGATAATATCTGACCATATTTTTCGGTAAATATTCATCTATTTCTGTGAGAATATATTTTTGAGGATTTTCTTTATATGTATATATTTCACAATTTTCCCCAAAGAGACATTTCTTCCATTATTTTTTTTAAAAATATATCTACATCTAACTCCAAATCATGTTTTGGGATGTTTGGATAATGAAATTTCAACTGCCTTGATTCCAGGGCTTTGACCTTGTCATTCTTTATTAACATACAACCCAATCCCTTCATCTAAGCATTGTCGAACATGAAAAATCATTCTCCACTTGTGGGTAGTGTGATAACATCTATAGAGAGAAGCTTTATTTTCATCTCCTTAAAGGTCTCTTCACATTAATTATTTAATGAAAACTATAATCCCTTATGAGTTCTCTTGGTTAGAGGGATTTACAATCAAGATAAATTTCTCAAAAATCGATGATAATTCCCAACTAATCCATAGAAACTATAGATATATATCATAGATGATAGCCTCTAACATCCATCAATTACCTATGTTATGAAAGGGTCTATATATATCTCATTTCATTGGAGGAAATTCCCCATTAATAATATATAATTCAACTAGAACTCATATTAGTTGTACTAGGAATAAATAGTGTCTATTAAAAAGGCCTTTAGCATAGTTCTCAAATTATCCTAAGGTTTCTCCTAAAATTTAAATAATATTAGAATATCATTTATAATGACTATAAATTTTTTTTAGGTAATATCTAAAATATATATTCATCAAGTCAATGAATATTTCCATAGAATACATGAGCCTAAATGGAATTAATATTAACACATAGTTTCCATTCCATGTATGTATTGTAATATTTGGTATATCACCCTTATTCACCCTAAATTGATAATTTTTTGACCATAGATCCACATTATAGAAGCATTGGGATCCATGTAGTTTATCGAACAAGTCATAAATTCTTGGTAGAGGATACTTGTTATTTATCATGGTCTTGTTGTTCTCATGATAATCAATGAACTGGTTCATTGAACCATCCTTATTCTTGTTTAAGAGGATTGGTGCACCCCGTGGTGAATCACTTGTGCATATGAACACTTTATCTAGATTTTATGTTAGCTATTTCTTTAGGTCCTTATGTTCCTCAAAATCTATTATATTTTGAGTTATGGAGAATGGTAATATAGTAGATATAATCTTAATTTAAAATTCAACCTATCTTCTAAGAGGAAGACTAGAAAATTCCTTGTAATACACATCATAGAATCCTCTCACAATATAAATGTCTTAAAAAGTAATGCTTTCCTTAGACAAAATCATTTGATCTAGATACTATTCCTCTAAGAAAATTAATATCCATTCTTGAGAATATGGTGCTGAATAATATGCGTCCTCCTCCTTTAACATGTATTGAAGCATGGCATGATTCACAATATGAAGAGTGATTTCTTTATCACGGAAGTTTATGTTGGATTTATAAGGATATAAAATGCATACCCTAAATTGCCTCAACATCCATAGAATGAATAATGGAAATGTTTTTTGGGATGTTTACACTAAAAAATTTGATAGGTGGGATTATATAAAAGGTATAAAATAATTTCTCCATTTTCTATTTTCAGTAAAATCACAACGTCCAGGATTTGGGGTGTTGTTTGAATATTTATACTAAACTTTTTTGATATGAAGTAATGTTTAGAATAATAATAAAAAATTACATTCACTAATAATGAATGAATAATTAGCATAAGTATCACAACTTCTTTCCATGATCTACAACATTGGATGTGATGGAAAAAATCAGTCATCATACCTTGGAGATTTTATTGTCTCCAAAAACCCATCACATATTACATGTCTATTCAAACTGCCCCAGTTTCTTGAAGTTGTAGAATTTAACCATACACTATGGGTTGACTGGATCATTCCAATCTTGCAATGAATTAGTTGTGTTCTCCTACCAGAAATCACAATATTGGTGTCCTTCCATTATACACCTATTTAATTTCCTCATCCCTCTTAGAAAATTTATGGGGTTATTATTACTTTACCTTTATCAAGTGGCAGATGGAAATTTCAGCATGCCACTAGATTTTTCTATCAGAACACTAAAATTAAACTCCAAATTTCACTTATTATTCCCATGATACACTCGAGATTAATCAATCTCCATTTTTCCTTTGATAGATAATCAAAGAAATTCTCTATATCTTTCAATGTCTTAGATCACCAAATATTTTCATAGAAATGGTTTTATTTAACCAAAAAAGTTATAAAACTTGAATTTGAGGGTAAAAGAATCCAATGGAATATCATTCAAGTATTGTGATTATTTCCTTGTAAACCCTACAATATTTTTCATCTTTTTTTCGATTAATGGTAATCCCATTCAATTTTAAGATGGATACTTCAAGGAAAATATTTAAAGAAAAACAATTTCCATAATTCCTTCTTCCTCATCAATTCAATATCTTCCTCGAGATTCACATTCTTGACAAATACTAACCATTAGTCAAATTCTACATCAACATGACAAAAAGTCACTAGAACACTCTCTTGTTTATAACATTAAAAGATAAATAAGACTATCTCAGTAGAGTTGGTCCGTTGTTACATGATTATGATATCAAATGTTATATTTAAAGATGTATCCCTTTGTCGAATAAGGATTATAATTATAGAATGTTATTTCTTAGGGGTATTTGAGTGCTCCTCTTAAAGTAGTTTTTGTTTTATAAAAAGATTCAACTGAGATATTATCATCACTAATTTTTTTAATTATTGTTCCCATCAGGTTGTCCATCTCATTGGGGTTGTCATCATGTTTTTTTCGCATTTATAATTTACTATATTACACCTATTTTGGGAAATTTTCTAAAATAAATGGGAAATTAGGGATAAATATTTTTAAACTATTAACCACATAAATAAGAATTTAATGTAATTATATAGTTATATTATAATATTAATTTATTTCTTTAATATATGAATATCTTGTCTTTAATATATGCTATACATGATCTATTTCTTCACATATATTAATTTTCCCGTTTTTATTCCCATAATAATGGTTTCTAATGAGATTTTGATTTTACAATAGCATATCCAATAATAGTGTCAAACCAAGTGCTAATTAATGCACGTCATTATGTACCAGATTATGCCAAGGCATGCCCAACACACCTTGTTAGATTTTTTAACCCTATATTCATTTGTTCCAGAACCACATACCCATATAATATCAATACAGGGATGAATTTATTTGATAAAACACATACTCTATGCTTAAAAAAATTATGGGATTATTTCATATAAAAATTATAATCCATCGAGTTTTTTATAGAGTTTTATAATCAAAATCTCAAAAATTACTGAACATTTCCATTAATACCAATTATGACAAACCTCAACATTATTACACAATAATTTGTGATTTATTACATAAAAGTACAAAAAATAAACCATGATGATTGAGAAGTATAGTATCTTTTGTAATTAGTTGCATTAAATAAAAAATTATAATAGTAAAAAATCATTATTTTATATGTCCTTCACTTGCTATGGCAAAAAAATAAATGGGATAACATGGGAATATACATAAAAAGATGGTGAGATATAAATCCACTTAAGGGAGAAACATGGAATAAAATTATAGAGTTAATAAATTTTAGGTAATATGAATATCATCAGAGCGTAAAGGAGTGTGAATATTTAAAATTAATATTAGACATTACAGAGAATGAAAACATAGATGAAACTAGAAAATTTTGGAAACATATAAAAACATTGCATCATAAAAAATGTCAAGGATAACATATAATAAATCATGATGGAAAAATCACCATAAAGGAATCAGGTTCACCCCATGTCTTAACAAGACGTCTTATGAGACTATGTATTTCACAATGCATTGAAGCGCTATATAATTTCCAGCGCACCAATCAAATTTATTTCATTCTCAATCTTAAGATTTCCATATAGATCATAAAACATGGAATCCTTTAAAATTACATTTTTTTGATGGACATGGACTGTGAAATATGTACATGTAAATTCCAATTAAAAGATGTATAAGTGTATAAATGATAACACCCATGATAGTAAATGTGTATAGTATTCATTATACAATTGTTTTGTCAAGGAAAATAATGGTGAAATTCCATCAACAAAATAACATCACATAAAAATTTATAAAATGATTTGACGATAGTAAAAGGGTTATTTAATAATTTTAACATAAAATTAAAATCACAGGGATATGAAAATACATATCACAACATTCATAATTGAAAATATAAGGAATAATATAATAAATAATTTTGAATAAATAAGATAAGGTGAGGATCCTTTACCAAATTTCAGCATTTTAATTGGCATACATAAAAGATCACGGGATGGATAAATGAGAGTTAAAGGTAAAAAACATTAATTAAAAAATATTTGGATATTATATGGGATATTAATTAAAATATCCACCAAAAAATTTGTAAATTAAGGGGCCTATCATAAAAAATGGTTCCTACATAAATATGAAAAAAAAGAAATACCTAACTTGAGTGTGTAAATCCAAATGATTGTGAGGATCTTTGTGAGAGCATGGGGTAAACATTAAGGAAAATAAACAGGGGATAGAAGTGAAGGGAAGTGATAAAATTATATTGAGTGATGTTAAATGGGAACATCGGTAGGTTTATATAGGAACTGAGTGGGAAAATATTTATCATTTCTCAAACATAGTTTCTGGACTCTATATAATAAAATAACCAAAATCACAATCCTTACAATGGATTTTCCCATGGTTTATTTCAAATGATAGTTTTTCTAATTATTTTATAGGTTTATTGTTAGATATTAGTAAAATAATACCCTTACTTATGTGGATGTGAGTCATACTTTTAAATAAATGATTTTAAAACCATAAAACACAATAATGGTTTTAGCGGATTAAAATTTGATTTATAAAATTAATGAGAAAATAATAAAATATCAAATTATTTTAAATGGGAAACATATATGTAGACTTATATACCCATTATAGTATTTATACATCACTTTTTGAAGATAATGATGTCATAATACACACAATATATTTATACAGTATTTAATTTTTACCTAAAAATCGAATGTCTCCCAAAATAATAACTAATTCACCTTTTGATAAATTTTATGTAATATTTCACAAAATAATATTAATTTTATGAAGATAAAATTTTTAATATGTTCATTTTCACTTTTATAATAATAATTAACATTTACTGGGAAATGATGTGTTTTATTGAAAGTAACACTTCTGAACCCTTATAAAAATTATATTTGACATCTTAGAAATTATATGACTATATATATTTATTAAAAATTATTAAATAATAAATTTTTATAAAAAAAATTTGGTTTCATAAATCCCTTAATTCATCAAGAAAAATTCCTTAGTTAAGTTGAATATTACGAAAAAACATTATTTTTGGTTTATTGAATCAAATTAAAAATAATATGTAATTTAAAAACAATAATATCAAAATATATTAATTATTAAAGAAAAAATAATTTACATAATAATATATCTAGGGTATTGATATGTATCTCTTTAATACACTAACAAATTCCATAAGAGTAAGGTTTGTGACATTAAGACTTTTATGGGGGGGTCCACAATCATGGTTTTGGTGTGATCTCAATGAGCATAAAATTCTCAACTAAATGGTTTCACCTTTGCATAACTTGTTGGATCATAGCTTCGTATGGGTCAAGGGAAAATCACAGTGATACTATTTCCCTCAGAAGATCCAATGAATGGGATTTAGAGTGAGTGATATTTCTGGTTGAGTATATGAGTTCTATTGAATTTGTCAATTGGATTTTAAAAACCCTATATTGATACTAATCAAGTGATCACTATTCAACAACTATATTATATATGTTAATGTTTCTTAACATTATATTAAATCTAATAGAATATAATAAAACCAACAAGTGAATGTTTTTCCAAAACCATATTAAATAATAATAGGTTAAATTAAATTATAAGGGAAATATTATTTATAACCTCTTGGGTCTTTACATATTTCTCCCATAATATCCACAACACATCTTTTGAGGATATCTTTTCAGTAGAGTCAAAATAATCATTTTTACTCAATATAATTATATTGTTCTTTGTGATGAACATTTTTGTACATCCAGTAGATTTTTTAACAGATATAGAAGTTCTACCCACTTATTTTAAGGAGGTTATTCATTATAATCATCAATATCATATTTTCGATCATTCTTATTTGGATAGTTTATTTAAGAATATATATTTCCCCATACACAAAATTTTTGAGTGGGTGTTTTCCTTTGTACATTCCACTACCATTTAAAAAATATGTATATTTAAGGTATGTAATCATGTTATTTTCATTAGAATCATATTCATTATCTTATGACACATTTTTCAAATTACCTCATCATTTGATTCTTATATTTTCATGTTCCTCGCATCAATAAAATCTATCTCCTACTTCACATTACTTTGGAATATTTAGTCTTTATTAATTTCAAAAACAACATGTATGATATATTTTTCTTCAAAAGAGCAATTATCATTATCTCATAAAGTAGAGACTGTAGGATCAAGTATGTGAAAAAAATTCATCATCAATTTTTTTTAACAGTAATTACATTTTCCAAGAAATCTCATAATCCTCTTCTATTGATATAAATTTCATTAAATCGGGAAATTTAATCAACAAAATTTTATTATTCTACTATCCTAGTATATTAAATTTTGTTTCCTTATATTTGATTATTTTTTCCATTAGTTTTAAAATTAACATGACGTTGATTTCATGTTTTTACCATGATTTCATTACAATTTATAGAGCCATCACCTTCATATAAAGATTTTCATATATGGAAATTAGAATAGAATTTTTATATCCTTTATCCTCCATACAATTATATTTTTTAATAAAATATATTAGTCTACCTTTCTCAATGGGTGTAAAATATATTATAGTTATATCTGTAACTTCCTAACCCAAAGAAATATGATAGGGTGTCATTCTATTTTCCTATCCATGCTAATTTATTCCATCAAAGGTAGGAATACCTATTATTTTCAATGTGTTGGGATTAACCGAGTTAAATAATATAGGTATACTATATAGGGAACCATACCCTTTGATAGCAATTAATATTATTAGGAATGTTTGGACCAATGACAAGTTGAAATAAATCAATGGTTAGATTTTAAAATTTCATTACTGAGAAATTAATCTCTAAAACTATTTATTTTTTTGATTCTCTCAAATATATAACTCAACATGACTCCTATGCAATAAAAATGAAAATAATGCATAGAAGATCGGTTTTGAGAATATTTGGTCCCAATGTTGGTACATAGTCCATTTTGTTTCAACTATCATTTATCCATGAATATACACTATATAATTCTATTGAATAATAATGAGTTGTCTCCCATCATGATATTTCCTTCTCCTAATAAAATATATTATTGGATCCCACATGTTAGCAGATTTAATTTTTCATCTGAGCCAATAATATATAGGAAATTAAAATTCTACTCACATTGAAATCTTTCTGGAATAAATTATTTGTATCCTAAGTTACCACAATATATACCTTCAGTATCTTAATTATGACCACTTAAAGGATATAGAACATTCATCTCATAAAAATAATTATGTAACAATAACCATTTTTTGAACTATCTAATTTTTATTAAAGGATCATTATCCCCACCTTTTTTCTTTATTCACTTCACAATCACCATAAATAAACAAAAACTAATGATGTAGATGACTTATTTATATAATCATTCATATCCCAATAAGTATTAGGTATATGGAATTTGATCTCTTAAAAATCTACTTTAGTGCATCAAACACTTCTTGAAACATCATAGGTCTCATAAATCTAAAAAAAATACAATGGAAACTCATATTTTAAAATATTTTCTAAATTAATGGTCATAATCATAAAATTTGTTTCATTAGTATTGAATATTTGTCGTCAAACATATTATTTTTACAATTAATTTACTTTACAATAATTTTAATTACATTTATAATGTTTTTTTAAAATCAAATCTTTAAAGACAATTATTTTAGTTTGAACATTTTTCAACACTATTATTAAAAATTCATTAAATTTAGACAATATTTTTTTTAAATTTTTTTTATACACTTCATCAAGCTCTCCATAATTATTTTCTCACCAATATATATTTTGTCATGAAACATTTTATACATGAATCTATATCTTTTGTTTCCTCTGCTATACTCCTCATTTCATTTACTCTTCCTTGTGATCAAGCATTATTGTACGACTTCTATTTAATATTCCTTATAATCATCACTCTTGAGACATTAATATTCCACAAACCACTCTTCTATATTTAATTCAGTTTTACCAATTACTATATATTTTGGTAAACACATCTTCCATAGAACATAATATATTTTTTCACATATTCTTTTGAAAAATAATAAACTAAATATTATCGTACAAATTACCAAACTCAAGCTTATTTTCATACTTTTGGTTGTTGTGTTCCCAATGATTCCAAGGTCATAGGATAACAAAAATAATAATTGTATACTCCTCTAACTTTTTTCACATAAGGATTCATCCGCAACACCAACCTTCACATGTAATATTATTCTTCTAAAAATCCTCAAATTTTATATTCATCTTATTAAAAAAATATTCATCACTAGCCTCATTATAGAATTATTAATGGATCATAAAAATTATCCTTCTATTTAATTGAAAAATATACTACACAAAATAATTACTTTATGATTAATCTAAGCATTACTAAAAATAAAATAAAGAATCACTAAAACAAATCTGTTAACAAAATGAAAAAATATTAACAAATCAAACCAAATATTATTAAAATTAAATGTTTATAAGGCTGTAAAATGAATGATGAATTTGGGTTATGATGTATTTCTAGGTCCATATAAATTTTTTAGTTTCTTTTTCCATAGTGAATGTCATTGTGCCATTACATTTTTAATACCAATAACTAAAATAAAACCTTCTGAATATCACATAATTTGATGATATATTTTTCTAAATTTTAATATATTTCCAATACTATAAAAAATTATAAATATACAATGTGTGCATATATATTTTTCCATAATAAATCTTTACTATTAATTACATTAAATCATGAAATTTCTTTTAGATAATCATATTAAATAAATGTGGAAAATATTACACAAACAATAAAAGGCTTTTTGAAGTGTTCACGTAATTAATAGATGATGAAATCCATGTTTCTATCACTTGAATATTTAATTCATTCAATTCATGCATTAGAAGAATATTTTTTTATTCATTCCACCAAGAATAATGTTGGGGAGAAATTGGAATATGTTGAGTTGGGTTACAATGATGTGGAGTTACTAATTACATTCCAATAATGTAAATATCATTCCTAATACACTAAAATCATATTATAAATCGACCATTTATATAATGATGCTAATATATATATTACCATTTCAAGACTGTATTACAAACAATAATTCTCTCTATATCCCTCTATTTCTCAGTGGATAATATTTTAAATTTAGTTTACTATTTTATTCCCTGCAATTGTTCTTTTACATTTTTCTTATTAATTATTTATCTTTCTCCATCTTTTATTTTATAATTTTTAGTTACCTAATTTTCTATATTGACCTATGTATAAATGTTGAACTATCTTAATGCTTGTTTTTGGGATGTAGTAGTGGTTATGTTTACTTCTTTATATGTTAATTTATCTCTTTATTTTTTGGTAATATTTTAGTGGAAGTTAATCTATGAGTAATGTGATGTGACCATGATGTCATCAGAAAAGATTTCATCTCCCTTCTTCATATATATTTCATCCCTTATCTATTTAAATAATTACAAAAATGTAGTATTTCATAGATAGTGTTAACCAATGAAGAGGTGTTCTAGCATATTTTAGGAACAGTATTATCCTGAATGTGGAGGTAATGGTGTGGGGTCACAGTCATTTGAATATGAGGATGTATATGGATATGTTTTTTTATATAAATTGAATTAAATATTTATAAATACATATTAATGAACTATATGTGCATCCCTATGAACTCTAGAGAAAAAAACATATCTATTTTCTTTCTAACATCATTTTATTTTCAAAAAATTTCATTTCATTCAAATATATATATTTATATTGAATTTCATAAATTCCCAAATATATTGTTATTATTATTTTTTATAGAGTACTCTAGTTTACATTAAATTGTGATCATATATGTTTAGTTTTTATTGTAATTCTAAAGAGATTGACCTTAGGTTAATAAAGAGTAGTCATTTCCAAGGTAAATTTGAATTTATTTATTTAGAGTCATGAAAAATCACTCTCATCAAATTTTTAATGATTTTTGAGTAGGTGAAACACTTACACACACTATAAAATGTATAATATTTTTCCATTTTAAATAATAAAAATAAACCCAAATGAGATATTATTTAATTGAAATATATATATTATATATCTATACATTTCATTTCATTTCATTTTATAATTACTTATTTTCATATATTTTATATGATATCTTCTTTTCCAAAAATAAATAATTTCATGAACACCTATTCTTTGACACATCTACGAGGCTATGTTTTAATAAACATAATCCAACTGTATAAGTTTATTTTTCACAAGTGGATTCAATATTTGGATTTATCATATTTTCAATTTTCTAATATGGTCATATTATTATTACTTTTATAATGAATTGTGACAATAGTTAAAAAAAATTATTGTGATTAAGGTAAAAATGTGTTTATTAGGGGTTAAAATAAAAATATATGTTTAAAAAAAGACCCAAAACATATCTAATTACATGTTTATTCTCACATATTGTTTTTACAAAGTAAAATTCTGTAGAATAGTCTATATAGGAACCTTTTTGTATAATAAAAACTTGTTTTTAATTGATATTTTAAAAAATTCCAAGTGTGTCCTCTCCCACAATAATAAAAGGAATCATCTACTCATCCCCACTTCACACATAAAAAACACATTAGTTCATATAAAAGATAACAAAATAAATTCTTTAATTCCATACCATAATCTTACAAGAATAATTTTTATTATAAATCCATTATAGGATGGGGTTTGCTGAAAACCTAAAGATGTTTTCTGAAGAAGATGTAATGTCCTTAACTGAAAATTTTATTTTATTTCTTCTTCATACTCATAAAAATAATATTAAAAAATTATGATTTATTATCCTATAAAATAGGATAATATTAATTGTTTATATTATAATATTAATGTGTTTAAATTTCCATAAAAAATATTTTTAGTTCATTTTAAAAATTAAAATTCATTTTTCATCAGTAGTCAAATTCTGGTTTAACGTACAATTTTTTTCGCAATTAATCATCTAGTTTTGGGAAAAAAAATTTCCATATTTGAATTTTATATTTTAGTTCATTATTTATCATCTTTGTTAGAAATTATCTTATTTTATGATCAATGGATTAATCCCAAGGGAATATGTAGATTTTGGCAATGAATGCAAAAATTATTGGACAAAGCATAATGGGCCTTATTTGCATAAAAAAGAAGAAGACACAATAAAATTTCAATGAAGATAAAAAATTTAACTTTATAAATATAAAATTGTGACTTCAATTTAATTATACTGTTTTGTAGATAATTAATATGTTTTCATAGTGATTAATGTGGGAAAATATGAACATTAAATTTATGGTCGTATCTGAACGACCATAACGTTATTGCACTGTTTCAACATTTAATCTGAATTGATGATCCAATTAAAATGAAAATTTTAAAATAAAAGAGGAAAACATATATTATATATTTTCATTATATTAACATCAATTAATTTTCCATATTCAATGAATTTTTTTCACGCTAAGTGGGGTGATGAATCTGGTCCTATTTTTGTAGTCAAAGATAAAAAGTCTAATTTACATTGGATTTATCTCACACCTTTTACTATCATAATTAAATGGGATGTAATTGACTATTGTGGGGTATACCTAATGACATCAATATTCCTCTATATGTATCTGTTGGTGAAGGTAGTTATGGTGTGTAATTTTTTCAATTTTAATCTCAAGATTTTATTTTTTAATTGCACCGGTAATTTCAATCGTGTGATTTTTTGTTCACTTTAATTTATTAATAAATTTTCTTCTTATTATTATCATTAATTTATTTTTTTTCAATTTACAATAAAAAATTTATACCATTTAATCAATGTTTTAATTTTTTTACACTAGTAATTCTGAAATTACTCACACAATGGCGGATTGTTTTTTATTTCATTGTTTTCACTTATTCAATCTGGCTTCTTTAAGTTCACTTGTCACTTACATTGATAGAATAACATAAATGTAAGGATAAAAATTTTTAGGTTAATTTTATGTATTTTCATGGTGTTATATATAATTTTATTTCGTGTTATTTTGTATCACTTCATTATTTTATGACATCCATTCAATGAGTTATGTTTTTCTATTTCTTACCCAACTATAACGATGAAACATTATGTGCGCCAATATGATCCAATTATTTAGAGTGATATTGAATGTGATCATCTATTTTCATTGGTTATTAGACTTGGAATTGTGTAGGGATTATGTTGTTGATTGTTGTTTTTGAATTATCTCATTTTTTGTATTCATCTTAAATTAGTGATCTAAAATATTCTGAGAAATAAATACATCCAATCCACCCCAAGCGATAACCTAGGATCAAATCCTTTTAATTAATTATTTTTGATCAAGTAATTTTGTTTTTTTTGTTTTTTAAATTATATCATTATTTATTAAATTACCATCAACACCCATGTTTTCCACTTAATTGATAATCCTACATCCAATCTTTGTATCTATAGGTTTCTTCATTGGTCCATGGGTATTCAATAACAAAGGATGTTCTATAAGAGAATTATTATGACATATATATCAGGTATATTTGGGTATAACCAAATTATAGAACCATTATTGGAGAATCAAGTATTTAACCATGGATCTTATTGTTCTATTATCACCACACTTCACTGTTTTCACATCAATTTTCTATTCTCAATCAAAATTTCCATTCTCTCTACCCCTTTTTTTAGTGTCTATCCAAAGAAACGAAAATCCTCACTTCCAAATACATCTAAATGAGTATCATAGAAAATATCACTTCAAAAACTCTTAATGGAATCAAATAGTAAATCTAAATTTGGAGGCCCCTTAAATAGGTAATTCCATTGATCAAAACTTGAATAATTATCCCAAAACTAGTGAGATACAAAATACTTGGGATAATAAAAGTTTTAAGGACAAATTTATATCCCCATCAAGGATGGTTAAAGTTTTAAAACATAATTAATTCCATCATGTTACAATTCGTTCCCATTTTATTCCTCAAAAATTGGTTGAAAATTTGAGTAATTAAACAGAGATAATAAAATCTAAAATTTCATCATTTACATTAGAACTAGAAAAAAAACAAACCAGGTGAGTAACCCATACCTACACTAATTATCCCTTCTATAACCTTATGTTTACTATCTAGTTTCCCAAAAAACTCTCATGAATTTATGGATGAACCCATTTTATAATCAATGAAATCATGGTTGGATAATAATGTGAGTTGATTAGGGAATGTTGAAATTCAACCCGAGGAATATAAGGAAACTATTAATGAGAATTTATTTCCTAAGGAAATTGATTTTCAGTATTGAAAAGAGGATAATTTGACATCATGGATATAGTTTTTTGAATATTTATCCATTATTGATTTTTTATAAATAATGATTACTAAACCATTTGGAATAATAATCAACTTTGAGTATTTAAAAACCCATAACAATAAAATTTATCACTTAAGGGTTGAAAAATAGTTTCGTGAGGAACAAAATCTTTTAAGCTTTCTTGGATAAGAAACAGATTTTTATTAAAATTTCCAATGTTATTTTGGAAATTACAATCAATAGAAACTCAAAATAAATTTTATTCCATTTCCGCTAAAGTATCCCATTATAAGTGAAAACCAAGACCTTATGGTATAATTTAATTCTTCTCATGAAACCAAAAAAAAATTAATGATCCTTGATGTATTAGGAAAGCCAAAAAAGAAATTTGAATGGCCATTTCAAATATTACATAGATTTTCCCTTCATAATTGAATATAGGACCTTACATGAAACAAACATTAAACAAAGAATATATCTCAATATATTAGAGGTAGTGAAAAATGGAGTCCTGAAAATGTTGAATGTTGGAATTGGGTAAGTTGGAGGGTCCAAGTGAAGCTAAATACTTTAAAATAATAACATCCAAAAAGACAACATGAGTGCTATTTTTTTATTTTTTTTCTATGTTTTTTTTATTTTCAGGGAACCCCTTGGTGTTTCCAATGATATATAAAGTATGTTTTGTGTAAGAGTTTTCAACAAAACCATTTTAGTATTTCTAAATATAACCAATTTATTCTATATTTAAATCCCAACGCTTGACCATCCAAAAATATTCCACTTGTAACCTAAAGCTATAGTTATCAATTTATAAATGTGGGGTCATGAACATCAAACCATATGATTTTGTTCCATTAATTAATTTAAAATCAGCTTCTACCCCTCTTTCTTGGAAATTATGAACTATTTATTCACTTTTTATTAAAACACTAATGGAAGTCCCATTATATGCTTAAGGAAGTGAAAATATGAGATTTAAAAAATAGAAAAAATAAGATTTATGGAAAATATAAATTCAATATACTTTAATTCATTAATATACATATTGAAACACAAAAATAGAACATCTAATGATTTATAATATCTTCATTTTTATTTTAATGAAACTTTATGTTTATAAGAATGGTTTTTGGAATTTGTGGTTATCCAATAATATTTTTCAATGTTTATATTTTCATTATCTGAATTTAAATGACAAAATGCATGTCTATTGGATTTTGGATGTATTTTTGTGTACATGGGTACCTTTATTCATAGTATAGTATTCAAGGAATATTTTTTTTATTTGAGTATCAACCAAAAAATGAAAATAATGTATGCATAGATAATTATTTTTCCCAAATGTGTGGAATTTTACAATTGGGGATCATGATTCTATAGATGTATTTCCAAAAGTTAGTATCTAAAACTCTATTTTAGAGCATGGAATTTTCAATATGTGGGGACTTCATCCCTTGGGGATCAAGAATCCATAGTTTTATTTCCCAGAGATTTCTATTTCATCTCTTTTGCAGTTTAATATATATAAGTATATATATAAAAAAAGAAAAATATAAAAGATAAAAAAGATTTAATTTGATACTCATCTTAAGGTTTAATTTGATTCCCACCTAGTTCTTCCATTTGTTTCCCATTTAAAATAAAATGTCCCCATAACTTTTAAGATACATATTGAATCACTCCATTTTTTTACATCACAAAACATATAATTTTAATAATAAAGGTTCTTTTAATGTTTACTATCTTTTAAATAAGTTACATAATACATGAAAAAAATGAAAACATTCATCCAATAAAATTTAATGTCTTCATCACTAGTTCATATTAAGTTCAACTACATTATCTAATAACATAGGGACATAAATCAAAGAAAAGCGTGAGCATAAGTCCTAGAAAGGAAAAACATGGGAAATAATTTACTTACAATCTAAAGGAATGTCAATATGAACATGAGGAAATATATAAATTCATTGGAAGGTGACATATAATCATAATAATAAAATTAATAATAAAGTGAAAATGTGGAAAAACATTTAATATATTAATCAATATGCATACCACCATGGTTTATCACCGAGGGGTCATAAATATTACCAAGGTTATTAGCTAATCTATCGTAAAACATTGCATATCTTGAGAATGAATTATTTAACTAATAAATTAGATATCTATAATGGAAAAAACATTAAATGTATTAATTAATTTAATCTATATAGATCATATATTTTTTTTCATAAAAACCCCTTGGAGAATAAAATAAATGGGTTTCATATCAAAATCATACCGTTTTAAAAAGTTATTAAAGATAATATTTTTATGTTTTTTTTTACCCATAAAAAATGATAGGGGGTTTCATGTATGTTAATCCCAAAATTAAATATTTCATGTTGAATTATAGGTGAATAATCTTGAGAAATAAATTTTTTTGGTTTTCATTAAATAAAATAAGAATATTTCTTGAGAAAAAGAGAGAACATTTACGAAGAAAATTCCTCATCATAATGGGTAATAAAATGGTTTTAGAAAACATTGAAAAGATAGGAGAAAATGTCCTCCCATTCATAAAAGGCTATAAATATAGTAAAATTATAAAATACAGTATATAAAATAACATAGAATTCAAATTTAAAAGACATGCCACATAAAATGGAACCTTGAAAGGGAACTAGAAGTTGAGATTTACCTCACCTTGAAGAGTGACTCATAAAACATGATGATCGAGACCTTGGGAAGTTGGGGACACCTTGGCAGAAATACATGGTAGGTAAGACTATCATAACATCATGTGTGATTAATTTTAAATGAATTTAAATGAATAAATGGGTTTGTATTTATAGAAAAAAGTTTTTGTGTTTCTTTACTAATTTCCAAAGACACCTTAGAAGTAGTACATGGAAAACCGTGGGCTTTTCCATGGTATTTTCCACTCAGGAGACCAATTAAATTATTTTAATCCAAAATAGTCTAGGTTAATTTTATATAACATAATAAATCATTATAATGTCATTAAAAATTAGAAAAGATCAAAATTGTATTTTACAAATCATAGAAAAACAACTTATTTTATAAAATTATCATAAATTCACACTATCCTAATAGAAATTTTTTTTTTTAAAAAACGAAATTTATTTTATAATAAAAATTTTATAAATATGTGAATTTTAGATTTTTACTATAAAAAATTATTTATTAAAAAAATAGGGGATAGATAATGCATAGTAAAATTTCTGGTACTCAAAAGAATATTTTATCAATTAAATTTAAATAATAGTGTATTAATAATACAATTTTATTAAAATAAAAATTATTAATAATATCTTACTCTTTTATAATAATTATATCTTTTTGAAAAGTATAATTTTTACTCAAAAAATTTATTTATCAAATTGCATCTCAATTTGTAGGAAAAACTATTTTTAAAATTGAAATGATGAAAAAAAATTTAAAATAAAGGGATTTCTTTTTATATAACTAGGGCCTAGACACATAACGACTTCTAACACCCTCATATGACCTATTGGTAAGGTGTGTGTGAAGAACCCCGGGACACTCTAAGAGAGGAGGGGTGAATCAGGGCGACAACTTTTTCTTTTAATGTGATGGATCTTGTTCCCACGTTGGTAGGAACTTGTTGAGCCTGTATGATGAATATGATCAGAAAGAGAACATTCACATGCACAGAGAAGACACAACACTTTTTTACATCGTTTACCACTAAGGTCTAAGTACAAGGAGCACACGCAAACAAGTTTTCGGTCGTACCAAATTCCACTAATATTCACTAGCTGTGGGTTACAATGGTTTGGGCACAATCACTCTGTCCCAGGCTCACTGCCTTTACAAAGGTTCTGGGATAGGTCACTGCTTCCCTCGGGTCACTCTCGTTGACTCCCCCTGGCTCACTACACTTAGTGAAGTCACACTCAGTTTATAGACGTGAAAGTCTCTTCATCATTGCATAAGAATGCATCCTCTTTTGTATGTAGATACTCTGTTGAAGTCCAACTCTCACCTGAAGTTGAATATAACTTTGCGCTGAGGGTACCAGATGATCCTCCAACTTTCATGCAGCTTCAAAAGGATGGATGTACATCAACAACCCTAGTCTGCTTCTCCAAGCTCCGGTGCACAAGTATCAGTAATGGCGTGCAAGTCACTTGCGCGGTACAAACTCAGAATGAAGGTGACTCCAAACAACTTGCATGACACTGCATCTTTGAAATACAAACATGCACGAGTCAGCGCCTCTAAACCCAAAACCACTTTGGACGTGTAACCAACAGCTGGCGCACAGCCTCTACTTGCGCGATGCAACAACCATATGGGAGAATCAACCACTTGCATGACGAGAGATTGAAAAATCTCTAAGTCTTGAACTTCGTTACAAATGAGGAGGGGGTCCTCTATTTATAGGAAACTGGACCCCTTGTGTAATGGCGCGCAAATCTTCCCCCAGCGCGCAGGTTCCGACACGCAGCTTATCCTCCCTAGCCACTGTCGCGCTACTCACTAGTGCGACCACACAAATACATGCGTGACCTTATTTCTTTTTCCATATTTTGAAATTATAATCTTGAAGAACAATAGATGTGCATGTTTCCAATCCTCCTAGGCATTGGTGCGCAAGTCTCTTCACAGCGCGTTGGTCACTTGCGCGACCATCCAAAAACTTGTGTGGCCCTTATCCCTTTTCCATTATCCCATGTTCTGATCTTGAAAAACATTTGGCGCACAGGTTTCCTCTCCTTCAAGTACATGGCACGCAAGTCTGTTTTCCAAAAACACTTTTCTCCATTTGTCGATTTTCAGGCCCAAAAATTTGGCAAACACAGGGAAACAGCGCCACCTTCAATACTGTTGTCTGCTTGAACTGTATTATCTCTTTTCTAGTACACATTCTGAACATCTACTAAGGATTAAAAATAAACACAAACCATACTCCAAATCATGCATAGAAGACCGTGGTTCCAACAATGTGATGGGGATAGTCTCTTGGGGTGGCTTGGATAACATCTCCCCTATAGTAATTTCCACTAACATGAACTTTCTCCCAATACATATTTCATTCTTTATTAAAAAATTGATGATCGTCTTGGGAATGGTCCTGAGTGAAGCCCAAGGACACTAGCTTCCTCCAATTTTATAATAAATGGGATTTAAATGGAATTACTCTTTTGGATGAGGCAATCGACTCTTCTTTATGCATTAATTAATCATTATCATTTCTATTTATAATAATAATTATAATGTTAAAATTATTATTGAGAGTATTGTATCCAATAGTAATATTGACCAACAGACATATAATACTCAAACCCCAATTATCTAATTTCAAAATTCACCAATATCATTATTCAATAGATTTTTTTTTGTTGACTATAAAATAATTTAACACACATTTTCATGAAACTATTATCATTCAAAAAGCTGGGGTCGTTTCATTCTTCTCCCCTTAAGAAATTTTTTCCCCAAAATTTCAACATGTTCACTCAATAGATAAAATGGGTGGGTACTTCATCCTCATTGTTTCCTCTAGATATCACTTCAATTATTTTTATTTTTGATTCCTCCATAACACATTAATGTGGTGGTTAGTCTTGTTTCATAGAACCTTGTATCTATGGTCTAAGTTCTCCACTAGTTGATACTCATAAGAGAGGTCATGTTTCAGTTGTACCACCTCTAGATTTAGTACATGTGTTGTGTCATGTATATAGTTACTCAAGAGAGATATGTGGAAAACATCATGAAATTGAGCTATATTTTGAGTAATTTCAAGCCGATATACCACTACTCTAATACGATAAAGGATTTCATAGACTCCCATGAAACTGGGGCTAAGCTTATTATTCCTTAAAAACAAAATGACTCTCTTCAAAGGTGAAATTTGATAGAATAAGTTTTCACCAACATCAAACTCTATATACCTTTCATGATTCTCAGTATAGCTCTTATGCCATCTCTGAGTAGCCTTTATGTGTTATTGGATTGAATGAACCTTTTCTATCATATCATTCACAAGATCAAACCCAAGATGCAGTCTCTCAACAACTTCAAGACAAAAATTATGAGTGCTACATAACTTCCCATATAAACATTCATAGGGTTCCATTTGAATACTCCAATGGAATATATTTTTTATGTCAACTCAACTAATGAGATATGATGATCCCATAGACCTTTAAATTTCATTGACCATGTTCTCAATGGGTCCTAGACTGTCTGAATAGTCCTTTAAGATTGGCCTTCTATTTTTTTGTAGATATACCATACTAAAATTTAATTCATTATTCCTAAATTACTGAAGACTTCTCCATAATTTTTATGTGAAACTTGGATAATGATAAAAAGTGATAAAAATTGGAACTCCTTGAAACCTTCCAACATACATTATGTAAATAATGGTGGGTTTTTCAAGCCTGAAATCTTCCCAAATTTATAAAAATGGGATGTCTTGGTGAGATGTTCCAATATAACCCATATCACATTTTTCTTTGGAATGTTTTTGGGAGCCATGTGACAATGTCCATAGTGATATTGTTCCACTTTCATGCTGGTATGGATAGTAGTTGTGATACCCCCGTAAGAAGTGGTGGCTAAGCCTTCACTTGTTGAAAGACAAAGAACCATTTAGTATAGTCAGTAATCCCACTTTTCATGTTATCCCACCAATAATTATCATGAAAGTCACCACACATTTTTTTTTGATATTAGGATGTATAAATAAAGTTATGATATGATATTTATCCATCAAAACCTTCCTTGTTTTAAGAATATATGGAAGACATATCGTTTTAATAAATTTCAGTACATGTTATTCATAAATATTGAAATATAGAAACATCACATTCCTCATAGACTATAAATTCATCAATAACATAGTATCTCATTTTTTAGATTTCTTGATCTTCTCTAGTAATGATGGTTGAGAAATAATTTGGGATAGGGTTGATGATGTTATTTACCATATGATTCCTATGTCTAATTTTACTAGGACATTGATTAAAGGATCTCTTTGAATCATCAAAATTACCAGGGCTATAGGGTCTTTCTTACTTAATGCATCAGTGAATTTTTTTGATCTTCTCGGTTGATAATGATTTGAACAATCACAATATTTATAAAGTTTTATCCTTCTCCTCTATATCATGTCCAAATATTATATCAGTAAAATATACATAAAACATTGATGGTCTATGTATATATCACATTTCTCTAAATAATGATAGTGACTCTATATCTTCAATGAAAAAACAACCCATCCACCACCAGGTCATGTGTAGGGTAGTTTTAATCAGTATTATTTTACTATATAGATTTATATGAAATAACTTTTTTATTTTTCATGAGGAATCACCCAATTAATTTCATAGATTCCTCACTAAAAAGAATGAATCCATCTCTGATAAAGGGTAGACTTAATGTGGGTGTAGTAACAAATATCTTCTTCTGATATTGGAAATGTTATTCAAACTCCTTTCTCTAGATAAACATGAACCATTTTCATGTTTACTTGGTTAGTGGATTATAAATTCATGAAATTTATTTCAAAACCATCCTTTAATATCCCACTAATCCTAGGAAACTATGAATCTCAATATATTTTGTAGGATGAAGAAACTCCTCCAAAACCTTTTTCTTTGAAAGGTCAATAGAGATTCCATCATTGGTTATAATCTCCCCAATAAAGCTACTTGTTGTAACCAATGTTCAATTTTTTTGAAAATTCCAATTAACCAATCCTTCCTTAATCTTTTTTATATAAACATTTGATGATCCTGATTCTTCTCAAAACAATTTTAATATTAAATAATATCATCAATAAAAACTACCACAATGTTATCAAGGTATTCGTTAAAGACTCTATTCCTAAAATCCATAAATATAGAAAAAGTATTATTCAATCCAAAATGAATAACAACAATCTCATAATTCTCATTTCATATTTGGATGGTGGTTTATGGAATATGTTATTTCATCTACCTCAATTGATGAACACTATATCGAAGATCAATCTTGAATATAAATTGATCCCCATGATACAGGTTAAATAAATCATCAATCTTGGAAGATGGTACGTGTTCTTCACTCTGATCCCAATAAGTTCTATGTAATCAATGAATAATGACATAGAACCATAATTTTTCATGAAAAATAGAATATTTTCTCCACAGTGATGCACACTTGGTCAAATAAACCCCTTCTTCAACAGAAAATGGATTTTCTTATTTAATTCCACAAGCTCCACATTTTCTATTCTATATGAGGTCTTTGAAATTAGCTTTGAACAGACTTGAGCTTAATGGAGAACTATACCTCTCTTTTTGGGAGAGGTTTATGTAACTTCTTAGGAAATAAATCAAAGAATAATTAAATTATGGGGACATTTTCTATTCATATACTTTCATTTAATTATTTATCTTTACAAATGATTTCCATAAAAATGCCTACAGGTGGTTCTTATCGATAAATATCAGTTCGAGATATCTCTCCTTTTAAGATAGTTTTAGTTTTTCCATTGATGAATACTTTTATTTCATTTCTTATATAGTTTATCTTAGTATTATACATTGTGAGACAGTCCATACCTAGTATAATATTGAATTACAACATGGAAATAACTACTATATTTGCGATGATATTGTGATAAAAAATGAAAATACTAGAGTTTCTATACACTTTTGAGGCATGAATAATCCCTACAAGAGTCTTGATATATAAATGTACTTCTTTAAATTTAGGTATTGATTCTATATTCATTGAAATCCTAGAAGTGATAATAGAATGTGCAATCCCAGAATCAAAATAATCATTTCAGGATTAGAGAAAACAATCAGAGAACCTACCACCACATCACATGGAGATTAAATATAAGTTATTATGATAGAAAAAGAATGACCTTTATAACTTTGAATATAAGGATGTTGAAGGTTATTTCCCTCCATTAAATTCATATTTGGAAATAGATCTGGCAAGTTCCCAAGATTTCTACACTTGAATCATTGGACATCAGGTGGGGCTTGAACCATATTCCCATTATTGTTTGTGTTTCAAAGTTGAAGCTTTGCCTCACTATGATAGTTACACGAAATATGACCATATCTTCAACACATTTATCATTTCACAATCTCGAGCATGCAGTTCCCCAAATGATAATTTCCATATTGGTTACATGAGGAAAATTTCAATTTCTTTTATCCTCTACATTTACCATAGATCCTCCCCATGTCTGGATCATAATATCTCTTCGTTAATTTAATAAATGAGACCACTACGTCTCTTCAAACTCTAGTTCAAAATTCATAGAACTCTTCATAATATCATCAGAGTTTTCATTTTCATTGTTGGCTATATTCTTCTATAGATGTGGTATTTTTCCATTGAATAATCTGTTAAACTTCCCATTAGGATCCATGAAAAGGTTGGAAGTCTAATGAGAAATTATTATGAATTTCATATCATAGTTTTCCATAGATTCATTATTCTTATGTTTTCTCTAGTAATTCCTTCTCCATTTTCATTCATATCAAACTGGGAAATATATATGTTGAAAAAAGTTCCATTAATCTCTTCCCACTATATTTCTTTAATCTCCCCTCTCGACTTCTTATTTTTATCAAGTATCCACCACTAATCGGATTCTCTATCTAATCGGTACACATCCATGATGAAATTATCATTTTAAAAACAACAGAGTACAGAAAATAGCTTTTTGATAGAGCTTATCCATTGATCAGCAATCAATGATATGATTTATCCACTGAAATAAGATTTTCATTAACACATAAAGGTCTCAATGGAATATTATTCCCTTAGAGGTGAATCTCACGTCTAGGCTTTATTCAAGTTATTGTTCATAACTTGTGTCAGTTGATACATCATTCACATGATGTTTTCCATTTCAGCTTCCTTTGTATTGTCATCAGGGCTTGGTCTGTTGTGCACACTATTTACATGATTTCCCTTATTTACCTCCATTTTCTAAATGAAGAAAAACATAGTTAGAATCTTCTTCCATTTAATAATATTATAAATATAAGGGTACTTTTATGTTATAAAACATCATGCGTAAACATGTTTTCCAATTAAAAAAAATATTTTTTCTAAAAATTCATCATAAAAATTCATAAAAAGCATATGACTAAACAAAAAAACTCCCCGAGATTGTTAGATTATGTGTGCAGTAAGGCACATTGTTGTTTACTAGGTTACTTCATGTTATGCCTAATTCACCTTGTTTGAGATGTTACCCCTTGGTACATTTGTGCTAGAGCGACATCAATTTGTTCATATCTAGGTACGAATTTATTTTTTCAAAAACCACTTACATAATATGCCACTAAAATAGCATGATTTTTTACCATATTTAATTTTTTTATCTGGGGTACATAATTTTTTTTTCAAATCATAATTTCCACAAATAACTAAACCATCCTTTTATTAAAACTATGGTATCCCCCTTTTTACTACACAAATATTCATATCATTTTACAAATAGAGAATATTTTAATGTTTATTGTCTTGGGAATAAGGTACATAATACATAAAAATAAGAAAAACTTATTTTAATACACTTGAATTGATTCATTATAGGTTCATCCCAAGTTCAATTACTAAATATCATAGCCAAGGGACATAAATCAAAGGAAATGGTGACAAAAGGGCCTTTTAAAGAAAAGAAAGGTGAAAGAATGTACTTTCTCTCTTGAGGAATATCAATAAGAACTTGAAGAAATACACAAAGGCATGAAAATGAGGCATATAATAATAATAATAACATGAATAATAACATATAAATTTTGATATATAATTTAATTGAGTCATTCGTAAGCATATCACTAATGTTTATCCCCATGGTTTCATAAAAATTACCAAGGTTCTTCCGTAACGTATCGCTGTAGATTAAATTATTTACTAAATACATTGGAATGTTATTATGAAGATCACTTAATAAGTATTAATTAATTTTCTCCACATAGATCATAATGAATAATTTCATAAATAACCCACGAATAATGGAATGTGTTTCATATCAAAATCAAAACATTTTTAATATATTCTTAAAGAAAAGATCTTTTAGTCTTTTAAAACACAATTGAAGGGAAAGTGGGATAAATTTAGACTAATATCTAAATAAAATATATTATTTTTAAATATAGTTGAATACCCATGTAAAATAAATATGTTTGTTAATTCATGAAATAATATAATATAATTTCATGAGGAAAAGTTGGAAATTTTGGGAAGAAAATACTGCAACATAATGGGTAAGAAACATGGTTGTATAAATCCTTAAGAAGAGGGGGTGGAAGGGTATATCATTCATAACAGAATAAAATAAAATAAAATGTTAAAATAAAATGGAAAAAATAATAATTTTTTGAAATATAAAATACATACCATATAAAAAGGAAACATTAAAGGGAAAGAGAGGTTGCGATTTCCCTTACCTTTAACAATGACTCATAAAAAGTGAAGATCAGGACATTAGGGGATTGAGGACAACATGAGAGAAATACTTGGTAAGTAAAAACATAACATATTAACGGAGGATGAATTTTTAAAGAATTTGAAACAATTAATGGGTGGGTATTTATAGCCAAAGTGAGGGATTTAGTTTAACAATTTTTGTGGACACCTCATTAGTGGTATTTGTAAAACTATGGGATTTAAATTTCTATTTTTCCATGATATTTTCTATCTGTTACACCTATTACATTATTTAAATCCATGAGATTCAGCCAATATATTATATTAAAAAATACATCATTTTTATGTCATTAAACATACTGAGAACCCATAACTATATTTTTACTATTCACAGACAAAAATTATAAAATTTCTCATAAATTCACCCTAACTTAATATCGACCTTATGATTTAAAAAAAGAAATTTATTTTATCATAATAATTTTATATATATTATATATTTTACTTTATAATATAATATTCTCATTTATTAAAAATAATGGCAGATAGAATATTCATAATAAAATGAAATGTAAATTTCCTAACACTTGGAAAAAATAAAATCACTATATCATTTTAATTAAAATGAGATTATTATAATCATGATGGTTTATAAAAATAATCATTTTTTAAAATAAGTTATTTTATTATAAAAATTTTATCTCTGTACAAAAAAAATTTACTAGAATAAATATTTTATCAAACTCCATCTCAATTTTAAGAAAAACCATTCTTAAAATAGAAATTACAAAATAAAAAATTTACTTAAAAAATATATTTAAAGTAACTTGGGACTCAACACATAACCCCTTATAACACCCACTTATAACCTAAGGGTATGGTATGTGGTGGTGATAAACACTCTGGGTGTCTTAGATAACATCTCATAAGGGGTAAGTTCCACTAACTTGATTTTCTCCAGGAGTAGATTTTGTACAAGCATAACTTTATGATGCTTGACTTGGTATTATAAAAGGGAGATTCCCAATGTTGCTTCCTCCCTCTCAATTTTTGAAAAATTATTTTATTATAAAAAACTATTATGGATGAGGCCACTGAATATTATTTTTTCATTAATTAACCATTATCATTTCAATTTATAATACTAATAATAACGTTAAAATTATTATTAAGATTATTTTTTCCAATTTTCATATTTACCAACAGTCATAATTGACCAACGATCATATAATTGTCAAAACAAAATGGTTTCTTTTGAAAATATACTCCTATAATTATTATAGATATATTGTTCTGAGGAGTAAAAAATAATATCACACATTTTAGGAAACAATTAGCATTCAAAAAGACTGGGTCATAACATACTCAACCCATCATCATTTTTAATTGAAATTGGATAAAATGTGGCGGTGAATTTAAAACAAGGAATGTCCTTGGGCTTAATATATTATTTTAAACCAATCTATTGTGAAATAATTTATATAGGATTCATGATTGTTAGGAATTATAAATTTTTGTGAGCATTGTATGTTAAAATATTTTTGAGAATGGGAATTCAATTTCATATTTCTAAGATATGTTTTTCATTGGACATGAAAAAAAATTGGGGTTGTCATTATCCATAGAATAAATCTATTATTCATGGTTTATCTTTTAATATTCAAGTGTTTTAATGTTCAAAAACATTAATTTTTTCAATTTTATAAAGTAAACTTTATTACTCATCATAAGTGAAATTTAGGTTTAATGTGCAAATTTTTTCCCAATCAATCATCTGTTTGTGTAAAAAATTATATTCATTATTCGAATTCTATATTTTGGGTTATATTCAATCACATTGATTAAAACACTTTTTATTTTAGGATTTAAGGATTCATCATAATGTAATATGGATCTTTGGGTAAATGAACGCACAAATTTATGAGAAAATACTTATGAGACTTAATCCCAACAAAAAAAATGGTATCCACAATAAAATCCCAAGGAAACTAAAATATTAACTGTAGAAATAGAAAATTGTGGGGATCATTTTTTTAAACCATGTATATAGTTAATTCAGATATTTTCATGGTGATTTCGGTGGTCAAAGATGAATATTAAATTTATTGTATGATAGGAATGCCCATAAGGTCACCCAACAATTTTGAGCAAAAAAATGAATTGATGATTCCATTAACATGGGATTTTTAAATATATTAGAGGAAACCTATATTAATATATTTATCATATTAGGTAATAAAATATTAATACGTGTTCAATTAATTATTTTCACAATAAGAGGTGGGTTGAATCTATTCCTATTTTTATGGTCAAAGATGAAAAATCAAATTTTCCTTGATATCTTTCTCACCATTTGCAATACTAATAAAATGAGGGTAAATTAATTTTTTGGGCGAAAACCTAAGTTTCCTAATATACATATATAAGAATATGGTTTTGATTGTATTTAGAGATTTCATGTTTATCTTTCAATTGTAATTCCTCGCTTTCATTTTGTAATAGCATCATCAAATTATCTCATGAATTTTTTTCATTCATGTTAATTAATTATTAAAATTTCCTCTTCATATTCTTATTAATTTATTTTGTTCCATTACATAAACATGATGATAATACTGAATCAAGGTGTTAATTCATTCATATCAACAATTGTGAAATCTCTCACACAATGGTAGAGTGTCTTCTATTTCATTTTTTTCACCCCTTCAATCCTAGTACATTAAGTCAATTTGACACTTATATTGATAGAATACCATCAATGGAGGGATGAAATATTATGGGATAATTATAGGGTACTTAATGGGGGTGTATAGAATTTTATTTCATGTTATTTAATATCATTTCATTATTTTAAACATTTAATTCAATGAGTTGTTTTTTTCTTTTTTTATCGAACATTAATGATGACACATTCTGAGAGTTAGTATGATCCAATTCTTGGGAAAAATATTAAATGTGATCATATAAGTGAATTTATAGTTGGAATTGGAAAATTTTAATAATAAAATTGGTTAATGAGGTTGTGTAATTAAGTTATTTTTTGGATTCAACTTGAATTATTGATCTCAAAATTTTTTAGAAACAAATACATCCAATCCACCCCAAGCGACAACCTAATATTTACTCATATTAAATAATATTTTAGATAATGGTATTGTGTGTTTGTTGGTTATTTAAATTAAATCATTATTTCATCAATTAAAATCAAAAACCATGATGGCCACTTCATATCCAATCATCCATCAAATTATAGTGTCTATAGTTTTCTTATTTGGTCCATGTGGATTTGATAACCCAGGTTGAACTACAACACACTACTTACACCATATAACATTGATAAATTTGGGCACAACCAATGATATAATAAATTATTTATTTGAAATAAACTAATTTTTATGTTAATGGTATTAACTAGAACCATATCCTCTTAACCAAAATGGGAAATAAAGCTATTGATCATGTGTACAATGGACTATAGCCTCACTAATGGACCTAATCCATTTTACAACATCACATCTCACAAATAGATACAATATTGAATATAATGTATATATATATATTATTTATTATATAATTATAATTATTGAATTATAATGTCACATTCTCCTTATATTCTATTCTTTAGGGAATATGATAATGACACTTGTTTGTACAGTGGAGTACATCCTTGTGAAGCAATGTAATTGATTTTTCAGTTACCCATCTAGATGTTTATCATAATTAATATTATATTTTCAGAAGATTTTTATTACATATATACCACTATTCAAGTTAAATATATTATATACTTAATTACAATTAAATTCATGGAATAAATAATAACATAGTTCATTTACAGTGGACTACCACCTCATTAAGTGACATGATATGTTTTTATTGCAGCATCACACAGATGATAAATGTAGTGGTACATAATGAAATAATAATATTTTTATTATATAATTATCATCTTTGAGAAATAAAATAAAACATGCCTTATTTTTATCATGATAGTTGTTAAATGGAGATATTACTTAGGAATCCATACATTCTTCCATTACCCTCACTGTAACATTGTTCACTTTACAAAACTATATTTTATTTTATGGATTAAAAATGCATTTCATGTAAAAAACAGTAATTATTTAATTATTACTATACAAGGTATTATTAAATAATAATATATATAACCATATTCAACAAATAGAAGTTATTTTGGATGTAAGATTTAATTATCATTTAAAAAACTAATGTGAAATTAATTTTTTAGGTAATTCAATATGTTAGGGTAAAAAATAAAATAAATAGAAAAATAAATTTAAATAAATTATTAGGTATCTATGAAATTAAGGTAAGTTTATTTTTTGGATGATAACCAATTCATGTGATAATTCACACTCCAGGTTAGGGGTTTCTGAACTCAATTTCTATTCATTGGGTTATATGTATATTCATTGTTCAATATTTTTAATCTCATTATATGAAATTTATGGGATTTGGTATTAAAACTAATATTTTATGGGTATTTTCACTCTATTTTATATTGTCTAGGAATATATCCTTGAATCATATATATGTCATGTTTTTTTGTTTATTCTAAATTTCATATGATCCCGTGGTCTTATGAAACTATGTTGTTAAACATATGCTTCCAAGTGATTAATCATGAGCCATATATTTTATGATAACATGTAATAACATTTACTAAAATATTATGTTTACATATCATGTTTAATCCCTCACCAGGATTTATCGATCACAAGGTTATTTTATGTATTCAAAGGAAATTCTATGACGTTTTCAATTCTCAATTGTATTTAGGATCTCACTAAAGAAAATTAAAAAAACAAATATTCCATGTTTTAGTTTCCTATGATGTATTATTATCATTTTATTCCAAATAATCTAGGACTAATGATATTTGGGTTGTAATTAATGGATGTTTTTGTTAAGAATCTTGTAATTATATGAGTAAAAGGGAAACAGTCTCTATAGCTAATATCTGAGAAATCTTTTAGTTATCCTTTGGAAATAAGGATGTGAAAAAATAGTGAGAACCTTAGGTATACCACTATATATAATATTATATATATAAAATTATCCTAAAATCACAGAGAAATATAATGTTCATTCTTTCTGAGCAGTTAAATTCCCATATGTATACTAAAAGTGGATGTGTTTTTGGAAAATATGTCCATATGGTTAATAACTCTAAAAGTGGAACATTAGTATTGACTTTATCCTTACTTGGTATATTACAAAAATCTTTGTTGTCCCCTTTGTATTACATACTCATTTTATATTTGTAATGAATTCACAAAATCATTACTAATCATTATTATGATCTAGAACAAATTGTAATGTTAGAAAACATATCAAGAATCAAAAACATGGATAACACAGATTGAAACCTATAGGGTTATAAATATAGACATAATTATATTTTCTATGCTATTACTTATAGGTTTATAAGTTTCCCCTTCATATATTAATCCGTTATCATCTCGTTTCTTTTAATATTTTTAGTTAATTTTGTAGAATAGGAGAAACAATTACAACAACCAATGCGATGTGAATTTTAATGACTTCCTTAATGAGATGCATAACCAAATGTGATTTTCGATTATACATCGTACTATAATACCAAATGATCTATCAATAATTTTCATGAACAAATAGAATATAGGTGAATTTTTAATAAATTAAAATAAGAGAAGGATAAAATATCATGGATATTCAAGTATTAATGATCTAAAAGAAATAATGATTAAACATTTTACATGTCAAGAATGTGATATGACTAGTTCTGGATATACCTAACACTGAGGTGGGGGTGAATTAGAGTTGGGGACTTTTGAAATGAATTCCATATTTTTATCCTTGTACCTCTTGATCTGTTAGGATCAGGATTCAAATATTCTATTTTCCATGTCTCATGAAATAATATAAAGAAGTAAAAATATGTACATGATGTTTTTAAAAGGTTCACCAGTCAATAAGGACTACTACGTCCTTTCCATGCATGGCAATGACCAGATCAAGGATTCTCCACTATAATGTGATATGCCATAATTGAGGATCAACTACAAAAACAGTCATCTAGTCTATGTGTCTCCCTACACTTTGAGGGGGAAGTGAGATAATCCCCTTTCATCATATATCAATTAGGATATTCCCTTACACTTTTTATTTTATTAAGTTATTATTTAATCTATTTTCTTCTTTATTTAAAAGTGAGGTTCTTCTATTGATCTTCGTAAGTGATATTCACATGGTTACATGCCTATTAGAATGCAAGAAAACATACACTTATTTCTCTATAGAAAACCTAAAAGATTTACAATCTTCTTATTTTTCTTCTTTAGTGAAAAACTAGATGCACTAAAACTCTCTCTTTTTCACACTTTATCTTTTAGTGAAAAACAAACTGCACTATGATCACTTCCCATTTTATTTTCCAGAATCAAAAAATACCTTTGTTATTATCTGATCAATGAAGTCCATCTCATCTTATCATCATCACAGTTATTAAGACATGAGTAATAATTATTCTCTACGTGGGCATACATGATTATTCATGGACATACAATGATATGTAATTGTGTAGTGATTTCATCCCAATTACTGGTTCACTTATACCAATAATTAAGAACAATTATTTTCAATGCTCCTTCATGAAGCTCCTTCGCAACACTTCTTCACAAAGCCCATTTCACAGTGCACACTGCTTTATAGAGCTCACCCTCTTGTAGATCTCTAGCCTTCATAGGTCATGTCTTCCTTTACAGAACCCACATCTACTATAAAGAAAAATTCTTTCACATATCTCAGAACATCACAACTCTCACTGAGCCTTTATGGAACAAACTGTTGTCATGGAACACATTGCCTTCGTGGAAAAACCAATTTTTTTAGGCTTTTTCACAATTAAAGAGCTCTAAAATTATCATTAATTATCTCAATTTATCTCAACAGGTTAGTGGCATATTTATTTTAATTTACCTCTGACACTAGAACCTTCCAACCACCTCAACTCCATGTCAACATCAAATCACAGAGATTCATAAGATCCACCTATATTCACTATGTTTTGTGAAGCACCATGGATATTTTACAGATTTTATAATCTCTTCATAATCATGAATTTTTTCATCAAAACCATGTCACCACGGCAATGATCCTTCTTCCTTTATGCCACTATGATGCTTCTTCTTCCTTTCCACCGCATATCTTACTTACGAAGCTCTTCACCTCTTCCATTCGTGGAGCTAGTCGTATTCTCCAAGAACACTATCAGCATTCATCATGTCTTTGTGAAATCTACGTCATGAATCCTATCTTCAAGAAATTCACGACTTTTAAATATTTTTATGAGATATTAAAGGAAATACACTTTTCTCAATGCAATACCAACTACAAATTTTGGACCCCAAAAAGTTGGAAAACAATGGAAAATTGTGCCACCTTAGACACCTACTTCTACAAGACCAACCATTATGATTGGATGAATCTTTTACCTCCCTTTCATTCATAATGATTTCATCATATGTTCTCCAACCTACTTATAATCATTTTAATATTCCGACCCGCAACGCATTGTCAGAATTAGTGAGGAAAGTATTCTAACTTCCCTATATTCCAACAGCTTTATTCATTCCATTCTAATCTAAATATGATTGGAATATCCTTAACCCCAATCTCATTCATGGAAACCTCTCCATTATTCATTTTTTCACTTGGAATTGGTTTTCTTAATTTATGAACTTCAGTTCATGTATGATGTTTCCTCAACCAAACAAAAAACACACTATTCTCTTCTTCTATATTCTCCTCCTTATTCCAATCAAATAATTCTTTTATTTTTTATGATCACACTTAAAACATCACCTTACACCATTTATTATTAATTAATCCTTAGATAGATGATAATTCACCATAATTCATTATTGTAAACAATATTTTTCTATTGACACTAGTTATTTGAACTCAAGATCAGTTCAATAATCATCTGATTTTACTTCCTTGAGAATTTACCAAGCAATACATATAATTCTATGATTGCATTAAAATTCAATAATAATCCTCATTTCATCCAATATCTATTAAATTTTGATTCATTATTCATATCCTTATTCATTTTTACCAGCATTGAAAACTGTAGACAACTAATTCAATCATCATACACCATGTTCTCCCAAAAGAATGATAAGGACATAGAATAATATCTTAAATGGAGGGGAATATTTTTTTCTTCTTAGAAATAGTGTTTATAGAGCAATGAATTTACAAGGAAATTTATGTCTTGTATATGTGAAATATGGGAATTATTAATGATGATTCCCTAATCCATGGATTAGTTCATAAGAATATTGGTTATTGAGATCGTTGATGTGTAATTATTGAAGTGTTAATTTTTTTAATATGAAAATCAAATTATTGAGTTTTTTAAATTGTATAATATTTATATGAATCGTGAAATTTATTAGTATCATTCTATAATGTTTTTTCATTAAGGATTTTAAAGAAAATGTTTAATTGTACTAATGACCTATAAAAGTGATTTAATGGTAAGGATAACATCAATGGAAACTTAAATCATTGGGGAAAATATAATCTTAGAATTTTTATTTATGTTGTGGTAATTATTGTCAATTAAAATTGTCAAATTTTGTGGAAAACAACGAGTTGTATAAAAAAACATAACAGCAAAATAAAAGTGATTTTATGAATAATGTATTTTTACAATGTTCATTATATTATTTTGAACATAATAACATTATGGAAAACTATTAATATGATTATAACATACATTTTTAATAATTTTATAAAATATAAATCCTATAATCTAGGTGAAATCTATATAATTCTTGAAAGTTCATGCGGCTTGAACCCACAACTGAAGGGTGATAAAGGTGCTCGGTCTACCACTAAGAAATGTGATTTTTTGGTTAGTATTATTTTTTATTAAAAAAATTTAAGAATAAATATTATTTTTATCACATCCTTTTGAGGGGAAAATGATATTTTGTAAGCAAATTTATTAAATATAAGTATAAATAACATTGAGTATTGTAATATAGGATAATTTTGGATGAATTATATTATGTTTTTGAAAGTTATGTAGAAGGAATTAATAGATAAACACTAATGATATGTATTAAGATTAACAATTGTTGTTACTGTTGTGGAATTAGGTAGTAATGATGTTTATGGGAAAACTTGTGAAAACCATTTTTGTTACTAAAATTATTGTAGGAATAGATTTTTAATCTATTATGAATATATGATCTATTAAGAGTAAATTTTAGCACTTCAAGCATAAAAAATCTTCTTCAATACTTATAATTTGGTTAAAAATGGGACTATGGTAGAAATTGGTTGATGTATAAAAGTATAAATATCAATTAAATTTATTTACTTTATTCCTGGTCTAGAAAACTAAAGAATCTCTTCACTCTATGAAAAGGATATTGAAATACAAATGTAATCATGACCTGAAAAAAACCATTTTATTGTTTTTCAAACGTAAAATGAATGTTCGGAACAAGACATAGAATTACGGAGGTCTAAATTAATGGAGAACAAGGGAATCATTAACCACAATTGGACCCCCTCAATGGGAAAAGAACCCATGATCAGGAAGTAGGATATTCAACGGTTCGAGGGAGCATTAGAGTCCAAGAAGTCTGCCACCATATTCCCCTCCTTCCACATGTTAGAGATATATGTCATTTTTCCCAGAAGAAAAGTTCACTTCTTGATGTATTATGTGATGTTAAATGGACACTTGGCCTTATTTAATAGAGAATTATAATTATTAAGGGAGTTGGCCTCCACCTCTTCATGTCTGATGCATCTTTCCCTGTAGAGATCCAACCCAGTGACCGTTGCCAATGTCTCCGCCTATAAAGCATCACCCACACCAAAATGGCCAAGAAAGCTGGTATAATGGAACCCCTTCGATCCGGAACATCTCCTCCTCCTCGCATCATTCCATTAGGAAGAGAAAAATTTGTATTGATCTTAAATCCCTCCCTTTGAGAACACCACCACACTAATTTCTCTTTCCCTCACCCTCGGCCCTATAATGGAGACCCTAGAGCTGAACTGAACCTTCTGATTGAGGGAGCACCCAAGCATCCCTTACACAAACCAACTAGATCTAGAAAAGTGTTCCTCATCATGAAAGCGATGCACATGCTTGTGCATGGAGTCTTATCATGGCGAGCCTTATACCTTGCCTTCAATAGTGTCCAGAAATAGGCCAGAATAATCAGGACTCGACCACACTATTCTGCCCCTTGAACACCCGGCCCTGTGAGCCATGTTGAAAGGGAGTTCTCCATCACAGCATCACTAATCCCCTCTTCAAGTGAAAAACTGAAGTATTCCAAATACTTTGAGCCCAGTCGCTACCCATAAAATGATGGATGATCATTTCCTCTTAAGGATGGGTGCAATACCAACACCTTGAGGACATACTAATGCCAATACGTTTGACCCTATCGTCAGGGGGAAGGGAATTATGTCGCACATGCCAAAGCATGAAGTTAAATTTCAAGGGAACTTACTTACATCACAACATTTTCCCCACTGGTTGCTATTGTTTATAGTCATCGTCACCCGCAGATACTCATTTGTAGAAAAAGCACCAGAAGAAGAGGTCGTGAAGATCAGAGCATCTAGCTCTTCACTGGGCACAATATCACTGAATACATCTTGATGGTTCTCATTGAGATTCTCCTGGAGAAAACTAGGGTGCTTACATGCCCCATGAAATTAAATGCAAGGAGCCAGACAACCTGGAAACCAGAGAGATCCAATGCCCCAGTCGTGAAGCTAGAAATTCAGGTCGCCCCTACCAACCATCCACATCGAATGATGTATCAGCGTATCAATGTGGGAATGGATCAGCTTCTATGACATGGAAGGATGAGGTCTCTGCAAACCCATGTCATGGTTGTATCTGCCTTGCATGGGCCTACCCCATAATGCACGGCCCTCCAAATCCTCCAACGCAATTTTGGAATGAAGCCCCTGCATCTTATCATGGATGCTCTTCATGTTGATGCCACCATCCTGGATCGGCCTTGACATGCAATCACGGGACACCCAATGATACCTTCCTTCCATTTTCTCATCCAAAAAAAAGAAATCATAATACATTCCAAATTGATGATAACGACTTTAGGTACCTTCAATGTAGAAAGAACATGAATTAGAATGGAAACTAAAACATTATTCATAAGAAAGATGTGGCCTCTAAAATATAGAAGGTGATTCATCCAGTTGAAGATATGCCCTGTGATCTTTTTTACTATTTTATCAAAATGATGGACTCAAGGAGAGTAAGGGATGACCAGAGCTCCAAGATACTTGATGGTAAACTACCCTCTTCGCATATTCAGAATAACATCTAGACTTCATACCCTTATCTCAGAGGTCCTCATGGCAGAGAAGTTAAGGCATTTCTCCCTATTAAGCAACTGCCCACTCCACTTACAATATTCTTAATGAATACCAAAAATGCCCTACAATGATCTACTACTACCATTGCCGAACAAAATGGAGTCGTCTAATAACATTAAGTGTGAAATACTCAAATGATTATATTTGTTCTTAAAAGGGGTGACTCTGCCAATTCAGATACCCCTATTGATAAAACAACTGAGATCATTTTCTGAGATAATAAAAATTGTTGGTAATAGGAGGTCACCTTGTCTGAGGCACTGACACACCATGAAGAATCCGAACTGTTTTCCCATGAAAAAATATGAGATCCAAGCTGAACTAAAGTAGTGAAACAGAAGATCCATGGTCCAGTGAGAGAACCCCATACAAGCCAACACCCTAAGGGTGAAGCCCCATTCTATCCGATCATACACCTTATACATGTCTAGCTTGAGAATCAAGTTTCCCCCGACTTTTTTATGATTCATGTCACTAACCATTTTATGTACAATGTAGATCGTGCCCTGAATGGACAGGGCTTTGATAAAGCAAGGTTGTTTTGGGGCTAACCAATAGTCCATGTGCATCATCAACCTCCTATTAATGATACTTTCATGGATTTGATAGGGAAAGATTCATATATTAATGGTTCGGTAATTGTCGATGCATTGGGTGTTACTTACTTTAGGGAGAAACAACAGCTTGGTGGAACACACACTCCGAGGTAGGTTCCCACCTCTAAAATAATCATGTATTGCATAAAACACGTACCCTTTAATAATGTCCCATACAGCCCTGTAAAAGGATCTTGGAATGTCATCTAGGTCCAGGGCACTATCCTAGTTCAATAACCAAATTGCCTCTTGGTCTTCTTATTCATCAGGGCTACTTCACAAGCTCTCATCGGTTTCCCTGGAAACACATATTGGAATATCCACAAAGATCACTACTATCCCTCTGGGGTGGCCAGTATAAGAAAGGGAGTTCGAGCCTACAAGGATTATTTTGAGTCTATCATTAAGCATCTCTATTATTTCACCATGATCATTAGAGAAGGATCCATCCCCTCTGTGAATATTAGTATTATGTTTTCTTCTCCTTTCATTGATACATGCATGGAAATACCTTGTATTCCTATCACCTTCATGGAGCCACCGCACCCTTGCGCTCTCTTTAGCAATATGCTCATGCCTCATGAGAATCTCAGAAAGATGATCCTTCTTGAATCAAATCTTGTTAAACCGGCCTTCATCCCATCCCTGTTCAAGTCCCAAATCTATTCACTCCACCTCCCCATTGATATTGTGAAGATCCTAATAATGGGCTTTAATAATGCTCCTCTATCTTCGAAGTTGAAGCTTCAACCATCTAATATTTTTGTGGATAGTGATCAATGGATTCCCCTTATAAATGAGCAACCAAACCTCCTGAACATGGTCAAAGAATCTTGGATCCTATGACCATGACATCGAGAACTGGAACTAGGCTTTCCTCAGAGGAGCATTCCCCATTCTGAGAAGTAGAGGCGAATGATCTAAGATCCATCAGATGAGATATGACATTTTTGTGTTAGGGAAAGCAGAGATGGCTTCTTTATTCAAAAATAACCATTCAAGCCGGCCCCAGGTTCGTCTTTCTCCATGTTAGTTGTTGCACCACGTAAATAGGACTCCTTAGAAACCCACATCCTAGAGTCTGCTCATAGCCATAAACGACAAAAAATCCTGACTGGCACTCCTAGGGAAATCACCCACACCCTGCTTATCTTCCGAATTGGCTATAATATTGAAGTCACCCTTGAAGACCCATGGAGTGTTATAATCGATAATGCCCTCCAGATCCCTCTAGAGATATTCCCTCTCTATTGCATTGCACTTAGCGTAGATAAATGAAACGTTGATTCCATGGAATCCATTAGAGATCCTAGAATCCAAATATTGAATCAATGGTCTTATATATGAAATAAAATATGCTTCTGAGTTCCTTAACTTATCATTGGTTATTGAACTTTTTCATATCAATGATCTCTATCTCTCTGTGGAATTATTTATTATTTTCTATGACATCCATATGATCCCCTAAAACAAATTTTCATTGATTTGGAAACGTTTTTATGTGATGAACATCATATTTACCTTTTCACATTTTAAGGGAATTTTTTATTAACCCTTTTTAATATGTGGGTTCATCCATAGAGAAATTTTCAAATGTTAAGCCCTTGATTATTGAGAACTATTTAAAATTTCAAGAATATAAAATTTTAAGGGGGTATAATGTAATAATCATATATTTTGATATAGAACAATGTTTGACAGAATTTTCAATATGCAACACTTAGTTAAAACGAACCACAATAGGATATTAAAATATTATAATTTAAACATTTTGAATATAAAAGAGTCATTAAATTGGAAAGTAAGAATATTATAAAAAATTTATGAAATATATATAATGTTCCTAACAAATATTAATTTATTTATTAACATTTAATAAATAAAAAACACAATTTAAAAAATATATTTTATTCTACAAAAATACATTTTTTAGAAATATGATATTTTTATGTTTTTTGTCAAAAATATATTAATTTTTTTATATATTAGAAATTTTATTTATAAAATAAAATAATTTTTTAAATTCTCATATCTATAATGAATTAATCTATTAAATTTTCTATATTTTTGGAAAAATTAAGTCTTTTGTGAGTAAAGAAAAATACCGAGTTTTATATAATAGTAATTTATTTAAATAAATTTAGAAATTTTTAATTACCATTATTCATTAATTTGTATTTATAATTAAAATAAGTATTATTGAGATCAATTAAATCTGAATAATTATATTAAAATCATATTTATAATAGATTTTTGTATAATTTTATTTTTACGCTTCAAAACTCCTTTTTCTTAAAACTTTTTTAAAGTGCATATTGTTTATCCATTATAAATAGTTAAAATCACCCCTAATGAAGAGTGATTTAAATTTAAAGTATAGAATATATTTCTAAAAATATTAACATAAATTCATTTTATTATAAGTACTTGTCATATAGTTTATATGAGATCATCTTTTCCAAAAAAAATGAATTTATTAAAAAAATGTTTTTCAATGCATCTAAGGGATTACTTTTAAATTAATATATTCCACATCTATGAGTTGAATTTGTAAAAATGGGTTCAATATCATGAATCACCATATTTTATATTATTTAAAAAAATTGTTAATTTTTTTACCAAAATTAATAGTCAAATAGTATCAAATATTTACCACTATTATGGTAAAAATGTGTTAAATTATGGTTAAATTAAAAATATAAGGGTAAAAAATAACCCAAAATTGACTACTCCATATTCTATGGTTATATATAGATATTTTATATAAAATTTATTTACAATAGTCGATTTTTATTTATTTTGTAATGAGAAAAATTTGGTTGTAATTATTTCATTTCAAAACATCCATGTGTGTGTTCTCACACATATATAACAGGAAATCCCCCTCTTTTATCAACATAAAATTTAATATTGATCGCAACAGACAATAAATTACAAAATAAATTCATTAATTATTTCCCCTAATATTATAATTCTTTTTTATCATAAATCCATCAGTGGACGGGGTTTTTCAAAAATATAATGATATTTTTCGTAGAAGAGACAACTTCCTCAACTGAGTGATGTATTTTATTTCTTCTTTGAACTCCTTGAAATAATATTAAACCTTGATGATATAATAATTAATTTTTATTAAATATATTGATATATTGTTATGTTATTTTCATGACCTAAAATCTTCTCCTCCCTCCTCAAATGGAATGATATACTATTCACGTTGTGTATGATATATTATGTAATCTAGAATCGAGGAAAATAACTTTATTTCATTTATTATCATGGATATATATAATGGTATATTTAATTATATATATATTTTATAAAATTATACATATTTAATTATAATACCACAAAATTCTTCTTACGTTAAATTTCATAAGGAATCTGATGATGTTTCTCGTGTGTACGGCAGACTACCACCCCGCGAAGTGATGTGATTTGTTTTCCAATTACACATTATATGGTTGCTAATAAATATTAATTTTATGTTCATATATTTAATTAATGAAATATTAATAATTTTCTAGATTAAATATATCATAACATATATTACCATACAATCCATTGTGTAAATTAAAATTTTATTTGTATATAACGGACTCCCACCTTGTGATGTGATGTGATGAATTTTTATTATAACATCCCATGGATGGTATATGTGTGGTAATTTAATGTAATAATATTTTATTTAAGATATCATTTTAATCTAGTAAATAACATAGTACTTACATTATTTCCATATTTATCATCAATAAATGGAAACGTTACACATGCAAACATAAGACATACAGTCTCCATGATTGTAACATGCTATATTCTTCATAACCATAGTTCATTGTTTGTTTTAAAAATATACTTTATTCTTAATAATGGTAGTTATTTAAATATTACCATTATATATATGATTAAATAATAATATCTTTTACCATATTCATCTTAACAACTTTATTTTAGACATATGAGTCGTTAATCAGTAGAACATATGATACAAAATTAATTGGTTAAACAAATGAATATGTCATGCAAAAAATAAAATTAAACAATTAAAAAACACAAATGAAGATTAATAATAAAGTAAATAATTAACATAAATTTGTAACATTCAATATAAGGAACTCATAGGGTTATTTAGACTCATGTTAATGGGCATCGTAACTCAATTTCAATTCCTTGGTTTATACGTCTATTTTGTAGATTATATTACGAAAAGATTATGTTTTAAAAGAAATTTTATTTAACACCCCGGGTATTTGTGAATCATTTTTTCAAATAAATTCTTTTTAATTGATTTCATGTTCTACACGCTACACCAATTGTTTCTTCCATCATATATTACACTAAGATAAGTGTGCGCTATAGGAAATACCCACTTCTCTATGGTTACATACAACACTAAGTTTCTACAAAACAACATTTTGTTATTATAATTATTTAAATGATATAGTTATAAAATAGTTGTTAAACATAGTAATAAGAATAGTAATAAATAATTTTTAAATATCATTTATAATGTTTTTATATAAATAAAACATATTGACAATATAACATATAATTTTTATTAATGTGTTTATATATTTGAAAATACTATTTTCTCAAATAAGTTTCATTTTATATCCTTCTATGAACTATAATAGAATTATTGTCAGAAATTTTTTGAAATTTTACTTCATATAAAAAAATTTAATTTTTAATTCATAATTTTAGAATGAGCTCAGAGTGAATTTTGGGGATTTTTATGGAAAACATCATTTTTTGGATGAATAGTGAAAATACTGAATTTGAATTCAAAGATAAATTTTCATCTAAATTATTTAAATTGAAAAATTTTATTACAAAAATTAAATATAATTTAGTCCATATTAACTAATTTCACATTTAATTTGGATATAAAATTGTTTCAAACATTTCAATAATTTTACTTAAATAACCAGATGTCATGACATGTTAGAGGGATTAATTTTAAATTAATCTCTGCCACTTAGGTGATAAGAATTTAGAAAACTGGAATCCATATTTGGAATAATAATATATAATTGATAATATGGTAAACAATGATTTTTTACCAAAAATATTAGTGTAATTAATTAAAATTATTTATATAAATTAAAGTAAAAACAAAATTACATTGTCTTTAAACATTAATATTAGTGATAAAATAATCAAGAAACATGTAAAAAATTGATTTTCATGAAATATTTCATCCAAATTAGCGTTTTTTTAGAAAATGAAAAATTATTGGGGGCACATGATGTAAGACAGACCTCTAAATATTTATTATCTTTTATATTTAAATGAATTTTAATCCCCCTCCACTATAAAAGTGAATGCACACATCCACTTATTCACACTTCTGAATCCCTCTTCTATAGAAAAAATATTCCCAAATATCCTTATAAATTCCCTCCCTAAACACTCAAATCCCCTATTTGGGAATAAAGAAAACAAGGGATACCCTTTGGTAAAAAATAGAAGAAGCTACAAAAAGATGTTGTAACATCCTTCCACAATCTATTTTCTTATATTTTTATTCTCCACCACCTCAAATATTATTATTCCATGATTATAGAATAACCTCATTATCCTCTATATGATGAGATGTTTTTATTTAATGGTGTCGACCTACACCAATATACATATCCATCAAATGAGTTACGAAGTACCATCCATAAAATTACCCACTCATTTGTCCCACATTTGTTTCTCATTTTTTTCTATACCATGGGAGGCATAGGTTTTCGATTTAGAACCCATCTTTTTCCCAGGGTGCCCTTTGTGATTTTTCAACCTTGTGTTTTTTGTGTATATTTTCATGGGAAGTTTAGAGCCAGTAACACTAGACTAATTTCAATTATATTTTAGGTCAAATAGCTTATACCATGAATTATGAGGTGAGGGTCCCAATAAGTCCTACTAGATAAGAATTTCCCAATGTTTTTCATACATGAATGATGGATTTTTTATTATACCGTGTATTTTGATTTCTGAATTCAAGATAGGATATGGGATAAGAAGATGAGGAGTATCTGTATGAATGGTTTCCATCATGATGATTCCCAAAAATAAATAAGTAGGAAAAGCCTCTCCTGAGGATGAAATTTCCTTTGGTTGTTAGTCCTTATTTTTTTTGAAACATATGTAGAGCCAACTAGGAAATATTAAGTATAGTCAAACCAAGGAATCCTCTTGAAACTGACTCTACACTTCTAATGGGTGGGTAATTTTATCGAAATTTTGGTTTTCATAACCACAATAGATGGCTTATCCGGGGAATTAAATCTAAAAACCCTGAAGGAAATTATGATAGATTTGTCCATGAATAAGAAATCATTAATACATGTATTTACATTATGTTAAACAGAGTGGAAGAATGTTTTAATTTAATATCAATCAATTATGAAATGGGTGGTGTAGTTTAACATCTTATAGAAAAGACGTTCGGGGTTTAGGTCTTAAGAAATATTTTTTTTTGTGCAAGGGATAATTGATTCTTATTTTTCATTGTAATCTGAATAATAATATTATACCATCATCATGCTTGATGGGGGAAGGTTTAAACTATAATTTGGGGGGTTTATGAATCTAAGAAGGGATTTGGAATGTGAAATCCAATATGGGCATACAGAGTTCTGAAAATCTACTCCTAGTTATGAATTTATATTTGGTTTATGGGCCTTTTGTGGAAAACTTATGTAGAGATAACTGGGGCATATTGATTATAGTCAAACAAAGGTTTCCCCATGACATTATCCCTCCAAATTAGATGGTCAATGAGATTTATGGGGATTCAACCATTAGGGATATAAAGTATGGATTGTAAAAGGAGTGTTTCTAAACATGTGATGGGTGATCCATGTTAAAATTATATATGAATGGGTATACATGTTTCCTTTGTGATGTTCTGATCCAAATATAGGAAACATAATTTATATAGTTGCTTTGAAAAATGAGTTCCAAACTTGATTAAGTATCCCTTTGAAATGGGAATAAATCCACACATATTATTGGTAAGATTCCCCATGTAGGTCTGAACTATTCTTAATAAAGTGTGTATTTTACTTTTTTAGAGAAAGCCCATGAATGGATAGAGGGTTATATTGGACTCTCATATGTAGATTTTTCTCATTCATAAGTACATTGGGGGGTATTTTTTTTAGTTTGTGTAAATTTCAAATATTGGTATGAACCTTACATAAGAATAGATGGTGCATTTTTACTTATTGGATGGACTAGAGATATGAGGTTTATGCATCACCATGTATCCTGTTATAATAGGAATTGGGACAAATATTGTTCTTTGATGATTTCATATGAGGTATGACTTATGAACAGGGATGCGAATTTATAATGTGTGCTCCATCTAGACCCATGATTAGAAATTCATGAGTCACTATATATCCCATGATAATAGAAATCAAACCATGCATATTTCTAAATTTCATGCATTTTAGTGTCATGACACTAAGAAATAGACCATGAATTTTAACATCATGTGTTAAAGATGATAAGAGGTCTTACATTTTTAGTTAATATGGCTATGACCATGATTAATTGAAGACAAATTGGTTTGGGATGTTCTGACATGACCTGGATGTGAGGGGGGAAGAATGTGTTAACCACGATATTAGGGATTCTAAAATTATGCGATATTTTATGGGTAATAGAATCCATTGAGGATTGCAAAGATGGAAGATGCCTCTTTTTATTATGGATTTTCCTTTTATTGAAATTGTATTTTTGATGGAATATTATGTAGATCTAACCCGAAATTGTTATGTATAGTCATAAAATAGATTCATTAAGAAACTAACGCTCCATTTATGATTGTCGTAAAAGATTGAGAAGAAAAAAAATTGCTTGGGGCATAGTTTTTGATGAGTGGAAGGGACATTTCTAGGAACTCAAAAAACATCTGGACCATGAATCTCCATGAGGTGATAATTTACCCACATAGATCTGACTCATACATAGGGGGATTTTTGTTTTAATGATAGCTCCCAAAATGAAGAATCCAAACATGATATATCTTGCATAAATGAGTGTTTTCATATAGTAGATGAGAACATTTTTCTTTTTCGTTATTTCATTTTTGGGTCTTCGAAACATAGACTGGGAATCATGAGGTATCTCATAGAAATTAGAATCAATGCATGTGTAGTTCTTATTACATTTTTCATTTTAATTTCATTAATTAAGAACATAGGTTCCCTAACATTAAGAGAAAATATTGTGAGTTGATGCAAAATTAAATGATCTATGTGTCATTGAATATCATAAAATTATAGGAATCAAGCTCTATGTAGTTCTAGAAAATAAGCTCCCTAGGTAGATTGGATCCATATAATGGGGGAAGTGAATTTTTTTATTCATTTTCGAGGATGGACCTAGGATCGGAGATTCATGTGTCACTATGTATCATACATGAATGGGAATCAATCCATGCATAGTTCTTGAGGAAATATCCCTATATAATTATGACCTATATATAGGGAGGAGAATTTTCTCTATTTTGGTGGATAGACCATGATTCAAAATCAATGAGTTGTTATGTATCCTATGATAACATGAATCAAGACACATATAGTTCTTGAATATAGCTTGGTAGATGACTGATTCTGGATAAATTCCCTATTGGGTTAGAATATTATGGATCTATGCAGTTTAACATCATATAGTGAGGGAATTGGTGCGGTTATGTTTATTTTCTTTCAAAAAGGATGGGGTACCCTATATTTTAATTTAATTTAATCAAGATGATTATGTCTTATAGTTACGGTGATAAATAATATTTGGACCATCTAGAAAATTAATCCTGACATTAAGAGAGACCATAAATCTAAAGTCTTGTATGAGAATCATCGAATAATGGAATTTGTGGTTGGGATTAACATAAGAGGTATAGACATCACAATGTATCTGATAATTACAGGAATCATGCCACACAGAGTTCTAGACAAGAATTCTCCAAACAAGCCTGCCCAAACATAGAGTGTTGAAATTTTCTATTATATTATGGTTGGTCCAAAGACTAGAGGTTTTGTTGTCACTACATATCCCATCATATGGTAATAAATCCACACATAGTTCTTAATTAAATCTCTCTACACAGGTCTGAACAACATGTAATGACGGAGGAAATTGTGAAATTTTCTATGGGATGGATGGACCAAGATGTAAAATTCAAGCATCGAAATGTATCATGTATTGATAGAAATCAAGAAATACATAGTTATATATAACGAGATTACCTACATGGAATCAACTCTCATGAACAGATATGGTATTTTTATCTTTCTCCCACACATATCTAGAACATGTGCGAAGAATTAGGAATTGAAATAATGATTTTCATTCATTTTAATGTCTTGTGTTGATTACATTTATGTTGTTTAGTTTACTGGCCTATGAGATGGTCAAACCTACAATGGTTTTTATGTTCATTTGAAAAATACCAACAATGATGTTTAATGTCTTGTGTCATGGACCATGTACTATACCATTTAATGTTATGTTATGAATATGAAGACCCTTAGTTTATTGTCATAGAGTTCAGAACAAAGGGGTACGACTTCTATAAGGGATATGTTTGATATGTTTTCATAGGAATATTAATGTGAATAAAGACTAATAAGGACGACACACCACATACATGTTCCGGATGTGGCCTTCACATAGTTTAACATCAGAAGATGAGGATGATTTCCACATAGTTTATTATTGTAAATTCATGATGATTTACATTAATTTTATGATCATGTGGTGATAATAACATACCCACTATTACAAAAAATAATTATTAATGATCCTTTCATTAGTGTGAGTTGTGGTCATCTATTCATCCATTGCAATTAGAGAATAATCTCTATTTATGTATAAATTATGTATAGACTAGGGTTCCTCCCAGTTCACATCCAACTAAGAGATAATATCCTTGGGTACAATTAGAGTTATAAGAAATAATACCATGTCTAAATTGTTGAAATATTAAAGGTGATACTTTTTGTTAAAGGCCCACATAATCCATTTATTGTGGACTCAAAATGATACAAGGTATTCAATTTTATTTGATCCAGTAGCTCCAATTCATCCATCCATATTTGGGATTTATCATCCATGGATACATGATTGTATATGGACATGAAAATAAAGGTAAATTAAACTTCCATGGGTAGGACTACCTATGTCCCATACACTAATGAGTATTTTGTTTCATATGGGATAGTGTGGGTCATGGTTCGATAATCCCACAAGGCCTATAAGAGTTTGTTTGTCCTTGAATTTTTATCCTTATCTATAATATTCCAGTGTATATTCAATATGGACTTATTGGAGGTATATATATATATATATATATATATATATATTTTATACACTTCATGGTATCCAGAGCAATTTTTGTATTTAATTCCATAATCCTGGTATAGAATATATAATTCCCTAGAATCGAAATTGGCACCATTGTCCTTGAGTATTGTATGAGGGACACTGAATATAGTGAATATGTTTGATTTCATGAATATGAAAATGTTCCTTTAAATGACTTCATTTAGAGGTATAGATTCATCCCACTTAGTGAAGAAGTTTGTTATTGTAAGTATACAATTGAATTTCTTGCCTATGGTGTTAGGATGTGGTCCCAAAATTTCTATTCCCCATAGGGTGAATGGGAGGAGTACCTAGCTGTGTGAAGTAACTATAGGGGTAGGTGGATGAAGGTGGAATGAAAATAGAAGGAAAGGTACTTTATGTTGAATTTTGTATCATCCTATGTTAGAGTGTGCTAATAGTACCCAAGCCTTCATATTTTGTGGTAAATCATGATTTCTTTGTGGTGGGTGCCACAGGCTCTGAAATGTACTTCTTTAATGGGAACAATGGTCTCTTCTCTATTTATTCTTCTAAGATGGACCCCATCATTTATCCTCTTATAGAATTATTTTTTTAGGGTTCATGATCTCATAATGAAAAATGATAATTGCCATTCTTTATATTTTTTCTCTCCCAGCTCAGTTCGGTGCGATTTCTTCATTTCGAAGGTAGTCCACAATTTGTATAATCCAGTTGATGGAAGGACCATAGAGTTCAGGTAAGTGACTAATGTCGTAAATCTATTTTGCATTAGTTTGAATTAATGTGGATTATGTCCCCCAATGTGATGTACTAATGACTACTTCATCCTACTCATGATTGGCTAGGGTTGTGGCTGTATTTTTTAATGCATCTGCTTGGTAATTTTTTGATCATGGGACATGAATCAATGCCGGTTCTAAAAGGAAATTCCACTATTATTCCACAAATATAAATTACTAAGAGTAATATATCTTCCTTTTTGATTTCATAATCACCATTAACATGCTTAATAACCAATTTTGAATAACCTTTAATCTTCAAGCGTTCTTCTTGTAAATAATGGGATAGCAATAGACTGAAAATAAGAGCTTTATATATTAATTCCTTATTCCTAAACCCCTATAACATCTGTAAGGAGTTAGTTATGACTTTCTTTTCTAGATATATGATTATTACTCCTTTCCCTGCTTTTTTGAGCCTTGGGTCTTTAAGTATCTTTCTTGTAGGGCATACAGATGCACCTTGAAAATACATTTTCTATATATGGGGGTCCTCTTGAATAGAGAAACTATATTCATTAGGTATTTCAGTATATAATGAATTCATTGCATCCAAGGGGTTATCAGCCAGAAAATTTGATAACTTTTAGCCATTAATTTCATTTTAAGGCACCAACTAATTATAAAACTGCTACAGGATGGAATACCACTATGACCGACGCCAGGTCAATATAAAATATAAGAGTATATATTTGAGTGGGTTACTGTTAGATACCAAGTGGACCTCATGGTACTGTTGATAGTACCTTAATTTTTAGACTGTATATATTAATACTGGATATATCTTCTAGATATGTAAATATCAAGTCCCAACATCAATTATTTTTCTCTGAGATAGTAAATAAAATTTTTAATGTCAGAGTCATTATTTTATGAGAGGAAGGATCCAAGTGACAGATCCATGGATTTCTCATACAGGAGATGTTTTCTTCTATAGACAGGTGACATTATCATTGGAAGGCTCAAGAGGTATTTCTTGAGATATCAAGAATTTTCTAAAATCATCATCCCACTGATATGTAACTATTTTTTAGTCAACCTGATGACAAGAAAACAATTTTTTTACTAGGTTAGCTATGAATCAATGGATGTAGGCTATGTTTCCTTGAACTCCTCACAAATTTATATGGTCTTTAGGATGTTAAATTCTATGTATAGACCTTGTTTTCTTGGGGTTAACTTCAATTCAACAATGTCATATAAATAATCCCAGAAACAACCCCATGGTAATTCCAAATGAAAATTTTATGGCGTTAATTTTTTGACTATGTTGTCATATTTTCATGAAAATGGTTTCAAGATTATCCAAGTTGTTCATGTTGTGTCAATAATTTAACACCCAGTCATCAAAATAGCATTCATAAAACCATCCCAGAACGGTTTTGAAGGTGTGATGCATTTTGAACTATTATGTTGTGCTATAATTTTTTAGCGAAAGGAAATTAACTAATAAAAAATACTTCTTAGGGGCCCTAAATATGGTGGACTCTTCATATTCTTGGTCCATATAGAATTTATTGTATCCTAAATATCCATCCATGAATAAGGGATCCTGGTATTTGCTTTCACCATTGAAAAACATTTCTATGATTGGGACTGTGATGTATCAATTTTGGGCACTACCTGTTATGATCTCTAAAATATATACAGACTATGATGTTCCCATTGTTCTTTTTCATGGGAATTATATTGTTTATCCACTAGTGATATTAAAACAACCGAATGATGTTGGATCAGTTGACCTTTTCAATGTTAACCATTATTTTGGGAGTATGTGTGGTGTGATTCCTTCTCGAAATTTATTTAGAGCACTGGTGGTCCTATACCAGGCCTACGTGGTGATTCGAACCTCATGATTGAGGGACTACATTTTTCTGTATTTCTAGGTGAATAATTATCAGTTTTTCCTTATGAAAGAGGTATATACCACATTTTCTTTATATGATATGGCCATACTAATAATGGTGGTCCATGGATCTTCCTCTTTACCCATATTAATATATCTGAGTTCCTAAATAGTGATAGAGATTATATCCTCAAATGTTGGAGGATTGTCCCTCATGTATACTTACTCCTCTTCATATTCATCATCATCATCTAATTATTATTCCCATGGGGAAACTAGTCTTGGGATGATTTCTTTATAGTTTATATAGGAGTTCATATCATTGTTTTCAAAAGATGATGTGACTTCCACGAACCCATCTAACAGCGGGAGATTCTTTTGGAACTTTGGAGAGGGTGGAGTTGGGGGGCTGGGGGATTATATTTGTCCTCCATGATTGAAAATGTATCCTATTATACATTATTTAGGGATTTGTGCATTTTGTAAAGAACTGGGATGGATTAATAGCATTATCAACTGAGTTTTCACCATTTTTTACAGACTTAGAAGAGAGTGGAACATTGCTAGACTTAGTGGTCCTAATAGTAATAACAAATATATTGAAACATACACCTAACATTTTAATCTTATTCATTATCTGGTTGATGGGTAGAACATATTCTTTTCCGATATTCTTTAAGGGGATGTCTGAGATTATTCTATTGTTATTTGGGATGGTGACACATTCAACACCCTCAACCAAGGGTTGTTTCCCTTGTGATATAGTATAGTGTCTATATAATGTGACTCATAGGATTAAAGTTAGAAATTATCAGTGTAAACCTTGTGAATTTTTTATTCATATAGTATTTTATGAATTGACAGTATATAGAGGCATTTTCATGTGTTTGTGAAACTATTTCCTTCCTAGAAATATGTTTATGGTTGTTTTCTCCCTATTTGCTGGAAATTACGAGTCAGTGTTAAGGTCTGCAAATTATCCCTTGAGATTTATTTGGATCAAAATAATTTTATGAATATTTTTGTAGTCATGTAGTGTTATGTAAGATTAAATGATGTTATTTTAACAACAATACAACCAGAGAAGTTTTCGTACAAGAATGAGATTAACTCTAGTGCCATTATAATTGAAATATTTTAACATATCGACACTATTTATCCAGCCGAACACATACAAGGGTTTGACCTGCCCCTATATAATGGTGTCATCATCCTAATTTTTCAAAAATATTACCACATGGAATTCCATTGAATCACTATCTATTAATTAGATCATGAAATTTCCCATGTCAGGTTCAAATCCTAGGGGATTATGAAAGGGGCTAAAATTTCATCTCTGAGGCCTTTTGACAAACACACGGAATCCCAAATAGATAATTTGGTTGCTACCATGTCTAATAGTTTAATATTTTTTTATGTCTCATCTATAGAAGAAAAAATCTACGTGTGGGGATTATCTAATACCGTTTTTATGGTCTTGAGTATTTGATTTAGATGGATCAGCCCTCAGAGTATGAGCTAAAGGTTTTCACGTTGTTGATGGGTTAGTCCAAGAAGTTCTAAATGCCCATTAATGAAAATCTAATACATGTTCTTCACCTAATTGATATTCCCATATTATTATATCAAAGTGGATTATGGAACATTTAAGGGTATTTCGTGTTTCCTGTTGGAACCACTGAAGGGATGTTCAGAGATTTTCTACAGCATTTAATGTCTGAGAAGGGCTGAATCTAATGGTCTAGTTCTTCCATGGATGTGTCTTCCCCGGTATCATCAGATCCTAAAGTATCTTCCTTTGGTTCCCTGATCAGGTGATGGGAACCTAGTCTCATAGAAATAGACATATTGGGAGAAGGTTTTCATTACATTAATTACATTAATGTAACTGAAGATCAACTCCATCTCTGATGACGAAATTTCTAGGCTGACTATTTATGGTTGTTTCATTTGGCAGTGTGGTTACCATTGAACCATATTCTATGGAATAAAATCTAGGATTTTCAAATAAAAGTTTTTCCTTTATGTAGTTTCATCCTCCTATGGTTTCACACTCTCTCTAGTTCAGTCATGCCTTTTTTTAATTGCGGGACTTTGGAGGTTTGTAGCTCTGATGGTGTCAAATGTATTTTAGTTGAAGTAGTTGGGGGAAATGTTTTTTTTCACGATTCTTAGAGTATTCGATGATTTCAGTTGATTTTACTCTAAATTATCAAATAATAAAACTTTGGTTCCTTTATGATAACTACTTCTTACAACTCGCCTCCTTCCTAGGGGTAGTAGTGGAAACATATTCCACATGTTCTTGAGGTAGTCCCATTTTTACTTGCTTGGAAAATATCATTTTAAGTAAGAGCTCATTGAAGATGTAATTTTTTAAATGGTGTATTCTAGTATCCTGTGAAAGGGAAAGTAATCTAGCCAGTTAGGAAGACCCTCATGGTCGTCCATTTTGGTTCTAGAAGATAGAGTAAATCAGAGTTTATAGTGTTTATATAATACCCACTGACATGATAATCATTTAATGAGTAAACAGTATTCATCTGTTCGTCGAATTTATTCTACCCTAGTCTAATATTGTCATCCGATTGGAGAAAAGTTTTTTATTCTTGTGGTGTGCTACACGATACGGTGGTGGAATAGAATTGGGATTGGGTGTGGGGGTTGGAATAAGTGTAACAGATGACACCTCCTCTTCTCCCCCACTTTTCCTCAGGACTATTGGGGTTATCTCAGATTTGAGATTAGTCTATTTTAAAGATTCATCAATTATTTGGGAAATGGAAGAGTAATCCTGAAACCCTCTTATATATTTCTCCAGGATGTGAAGAATTCACATCTCTTCATGGAGGTTATCAATTTGTAGAGAAATCAATTCCTTGTGAGGAAGAAACTAATTTAGTGTATAGGTAGACCCTTTCCATCTGGTGTTGAAATCAGAGACTCTCTCACTATCATACTATTTTTAGATTGAGAGGACACATGGTGGTGTATTCTAAAACTTCTTTATAACCTAAAATAGGAAATGATAATGGGCGTCTTCCCATCCCACGATCGACGGAGTGGGAAAATTAATTTACCAAAAGAAGGATTTAGCATGTAGGGGTTGTAGGAAGAATTAGAGATTCACTGATTGTAATTTATCTTATGTTCCCTTGATTGGATCATAATGGGATTCATAATGTTTCATATGTTACTCTAGGTCACCAGAACTGTTGAACACTAGAAGCATATGTATCCCTAAATTTGTTAATAGTGGAGTGTCTCTTACACAATTAGTGTAAGGATTCAGTTCTACCAGCACTAGTTCATACCATTCCTCCATGGCTTCCAACTGAGCTTCCAATTCCTTAATGGTGTCGACAATTACTTGATGAGTGTTCTATTGGACCTTAACAAGGAAATGTGTAGTGAGAGGATGGATTTTATGTTCCTTTTCTTCCATTACAGGAGAAATATATTCAGTTGGGGACATATTTTAAGGATTTTTCCGGACCTGTTCTTATTGTCTCTTTAATAGTGGGAAATCATGATATTTATACATAACATGGCCATCATAGACTGATGTCCCAAGCTCTTTATTTGGATGATTTCACCACCTTACTTTAATTGTTGGGATTAACCCTAGTGGTTGAGGGACACTTTCTATAAGTGTGTGTTGAAGATCAGATCTGGAAGCATATTAAATAAGAATTCTACATTAGAGAAACATAGTGTTGATTAATCTCAACTCATTCATTTATTCCTACTAACAGTGGAATCTTTTATAGTTAATAGGCAGATCATTCTCATCAAGAGGAGGAGGTGGGTAAAATACAAAATTCCTCTTATTCGTCTCTCAGGTTTAGGTTTACAGAGGAGGTGGTATGGGATTAATCTAAGGAGTTCTTAAATTTAGGGTGATTTTGTAGTTCAAGGTATGATAACCTTAATTATATATATGGAAAATATCCTGGATAGAACCACCGTATCTTTATTCTTCTGTAATTTTAATTTTAATCAGTCTCATTTTTAGAATAGATGTCCATAATGTTCATCGATGCGTAATGAATTGTGGGAATTGTACCGACTACTAAAGAATAATATGGGTTTTTATGCCCTTTTTCGGACCTCCACCTTCCCTTTAGAGACTCTCTCTGGGATTCTTGGAGAAGCATTACATGGACAGATCATTTTGATTCCTATCTATATTCCTCCTATATGAGGTTATTGGATCACGAGATAGGATGGAACAAGAGACCAACAAACTTACCTAAATCCCTAAGTGGGAAAAGACTTTTTTCCTTCAATGGATTGGTTGAGGTAAAAGTTCCCTTATCCCTATCAGATGGGTTTTTTCCCTTTCTCTTGGTTTTGTGACTAAGTCAGAGTTTTTCTCCATTACATGATAATTTTCTCTTAAAAATTCTCCTAGGAATGTTGGCTAGGGAAGATCCCATACTATGGTAACATCTAATATAGTCACCACTCTCTAGATCTCACACATCCTTGTTCTATTGTGAGTTAGAAAGGATGAAAGGTCTACACATGAACCATTTTCATTGGAGCATATTGATAGTGATTGGATATTGGATTCCATTAGGAGATATGCTTGTCGAAGGTTCTCTGTTTCCTAGCTCATTAGTTTTTCAATGGATCACCCTCCTAGGGACTATTTATTTTGAGACTTATTCAAGGACAATTTTTATTGATCATTAAACCATTCATGAATAGGGTATTTTCTTGACATTATATTGGGGATAATAACATGCCATTATTTCATTTATAGTTGTTTCTATTGGACGAGACATGGGGTAGAATGTAAAGATTCATGATCCCCTGTACTGTAAGAAAAACACCAAGTCTTTATTAAATAATTAGATGACACAACATATGTAGTGCATTAAGTAAGGTCACATGGATATCTTATTTCCACCTCTCTGGTTATCATCGTTGTGAATATGAAAGGGTTTCTTTGTTTATTTGATAAAGTAGTTCCCCCAATATTCTTACATAGTCTTCATAGCTATCGTAATGAAAGAATATCTCTTTTTGGTGGAATATATTTTTTCATGGATTTAGATGATTGTTATATATGAATTATTTTGGAAACTCCCATGATATGTTTAATGGAGAAGTGCACAAGGGAAAAAACATTAAGGGTATATCATCCATAAACAATTTATACTCAAGGACTAACTATCCTTTTGTTCTTCTACCAGATAATCCTCTACATGATCTACCCAACATGCATAATTCTTGAATATTTAATCGCTAATAGCGAGGATATTTTGGGTCTTATAGGTATGAGAATGGTCCAAGGGTGTATTAGATGACGAGTGTTTCCATGGGTCATCTTCTTTTTGAGAAATAATTTATCCTATCATTAATAGGTCCTTGAACATGTTTAACCCTACCCCTCCAAGTTCTTTAGCATATGAGGGATTCCACTAATTTTATATTCTAAGAGGATATCCTCTTTGCATAAATGATATGTCACTATGGGGAGTATCTTCACACTAGGTGACATAATGGTGAGGACTACCATAAATGCTTTATTTTCTACTATAGTTAGAATTTATATAAAATATACATAGGGTAGGAACTTTAGGGGGGACATCGATAGGGGAGACCTTCTTCCTAAAATTAGATGTCACTAGAGGGAGGAACTTCGTAGTGTGTGAGCCAATGGAGAGAACTAAAATCATATATTTATGTCCAAATAATGTGATATTTTCTACAATGTATACCTCGGGTAGGAAATTGCAGCGTGATAATAGAAAGGGGATAACCTTTTTGCTAAAATGAGATGTCACTGTGAGGAGAACTTTTGCAGGGGGTGACATAATGTCAAAAATGACTATTATGGCTTTATGTTCCACTTTAGGGATAATATATGTTTTTTATACCCTAGGGAGAATATTCTGGGTGAACTCTTGTAGGGGAGGAACATTTTTCTGAAATGACATGTCACTATAGGGAGAACCTCCAATGAATGATCTGCAATGGAGAAGACAACCATCATAGATTGATGTTTGACTACAGGGAGAATTTTTTCATCCTGTAAATTAGGGACGACCTTCAGGGTGGATTCTAGAAGGGGGGGGGGCATTCTTACAATTTCAACTTCTATCCGTGACGACGTCAACCATGATGCTCATTTGAAGATTAGTTCTCATAATTGAGTATATTTTTTAGATGAAGGATGAATTCAAGATCAATTATCTATGGGAGACCTTCAGATTTGTTGATAATAATATTATAGGTAGGACCATCGAAACAACTACTACCACATCCATAATTTGGTAATGGATCATTAGGATCATGGGAATCTAGGGATAGCATTCTGAGGGGCTCTTGAACTCTAGTATCAAGCATAGAAGGGTTATAATCATGCTATAAATTTTCCAACTAAGTTTGGAATGATTTATGTTTCGGTAATATCTAGAGGGTAACTGGGGAGATATGCTAGGACTGATAAACTTCATTTGTCGGTTCCTATTTAAGTACTTCCTATGGTAATACCAGGATATTCATGTGACATTTATGAGTTTGGTCAGGGATATATGCCTACCATGGAGTAGCCACTGATGTCTATCATTGTCCCCCAGTTGCAATGTGTATTTATGATTTTTCTTGCTTTCCATTTATCAAGGAATATTCTTAAAGACCCTCCTGAATTAGAGAAGGGATTTTCGTCTGACCACTAGTGAACACCTCATTTTGTGAAGGAGTCACCCCACTAGGGGAGATGAGATGGTGGGACTGACTTCTTAATATCGAAAATGAAATGATCAGATCTTTACAAGTATATATAATATGGTCTAGAATTTATGTTTTATCATCCATCATTTTTAAGATGCTTTAAGGACACATATTTGGTTATAATGGGAATATGTGCCTATTCTAGTGTTTCAGCAGGAATATGTTCCAGCTCCTACCCTCCATTTTCATCTAGTAAGTACTGATAGTTATTTTGTGTGGGGGAAAAGATATGCATATTACCCTAGATTACAACTGGGACAAGTGATTTTCCCCTAATTTCCCCCATAATTTGCAGGTGTGATTTATTCTTATTAGCAGAGATTTTCATTTTCTCATAGTTTTCCTTTGAATTTCACTGATGGTATTAATAAGAAACCATATAAATGTGTCTGTACTTATATTTTATTTCTATTTTATTTGAAATATTGGCTTTATATGTGTTAATAGGGATATACACCTACTTTTCATTTTCTACCCTATTTCGATGATGGTATTGATCTATATCAACTGAAATTTTTATCTTTTCATAACTATTTTCCACCCTATTTAGATAATGGAATACAGATTCATCTAAAGATATATGTGTCTACCTGCATTTTGTGACCATAATTAGATGATCGTATTGGTTGTTATTAGTTGGTTTTTTTATTTGATCATGTCTAGTTCCAACCAAATTTTGATGATGGGATTCATATGATTAAATAGAGATATGATTATGTCTATAGTTTTCCAACCTATTTTCATGGAAAACTGAAGGAAAATAAGTAGGAATTTGCGTTTTCTTGTAATTTTCTATCATATGTGACCACCAGGGTTCATAATAGGGGGAATGAATATACTTATTCCCATAGTGTGCCACCATATATGCCCAGTGGGATTCATCAAAAGTAATGAAGGTAATGGAATGTTCCCAATTGTCTAATCTTCCACCTCTATGGTCCTACCTTAGTAATGTGGTCTATTTAACTTTTTGTGGGGCCCGTGGGGCATTACCCTCTTCATGGTGATTATTTGGGGTTGGATGACATTGGCGTTTTCAGTTTCTGTAAGGGGCCCTTGGGATGGACCCCTATTCTAATGGTATGTAGTCATTGATGATGAATTACCTATACTCCTGATAGTAAGGGATATATCCATTATAACATTTCTAGGAAAGGCTCCCAAAATAGTTGGAGAAGGATAGTGGATCCATTTAATTTTGGACCAATCAACATCATTGGGAAGATAATTGGTGTGGATTCATGGCATGTAGGGCCTACCTAAATACATCCATAGAGGGGAGTGTATCCTCCTAGTGGTACTACCTAAAAATTTCATTCGAAACCTAATGTTAATTATGATGGGTTTGTGACCACATCCTTATTTTGTTTGAGTAACAAGATGGTGTAGTAGATTATGAGAGTGTTTTTGAAAGCTATTGAGAAACCATTAGATTGAAGAGATCTCTAAATAGTCCCCCCAATATGTGTGTCAAATATAGATAAAAACATAATCCAAGTATAATCTCATGAAAATATTCATAATTTATTGTGGTTTTTTTCCATGTTAAATTTGGGATGAAAAAGGGGGCTTGAAGCTGGATTAGATGACCACCTTGGTTAAGGATTCACATCAGGTTCACCATTTTGTATTCCTAGAAGATGTGTTTGGGTCAGGAATTAAATAGTCCAATTTGGACAAGGCAGTATATACATTTTATCTTGTTATCGAGTTGTTGTATTTAAGTTATTCATATTGGGTTCACTTTATTTCTGGTGGAAACCATTTTCACTCATCTGGTATATTTCATGGTGTTGAATAGTGTACAATCACAAATATTGAGTACAACATATTCAAACAATCTCGATCGAGTTTATTCATGGACTCAATGATTCTAAATGGGTCTCACATCCATCATTCACGGACCTACAGTCGAATGGTATATATTCATTGGGTAATTTTTAGAATGAAACTTATGAACTCAAATTAGTATAGAGGATGGGAATTCAAGCTCATCACACCCTTTTGGGGGGAACCATTTTATATTTTGAAACCCTCATATAGATTTTAGATATGTTTCTTAATCCTTTATTCATTAAAAAGTGTGTATATTATGGATTACCACAAGTTAATGACCATTCATTAATATGCATTGGTTTAGAACCATCTATATGTATCCATGTTTCACTATCAATCGAACCCATTAATAGAAGGATTGGATATTACATAGTCATTAAATAAGATGATACTGGTTTTAATCCATTTTGTGAAATGATATAGATTTTTTTTTCTTATTCATGGAGATGGAAGATATTTTGATGTGAGGATGGAACCCATAAGATAGGTTAACTTGTATCCTTGTGAGAGGAATCAGAACCCATAATGTTTGCTTCCCCTTAATGGGGCACACCACCTTTTAAAGTTGTTTGAAATGAACCCAAACATATAGTATAATGTAATTTAGAAAGAAAATCTAAGATAAATGGGCCTAGCCATGGATGGTGTTGGACTTAAACTGAGGTGGGCTGGCCAACCAGGGAGATATATCATCCCTCATATTGATATGAACCTACCAAGGATGTGGCCAGGAGAATTTTAATATGTATTTGAGTGATTGTTTTAGATCATAGGAATACTTCATATGTTTCTCAGTTAGATGGGAATCAAATCCCACATAGTTCGGTTATTTTAGGGTTTATGAATGGAAGATTCCTAAATTAAGATTTCATTATTAGGAATTTAACTTAGAAGGATTCCCATATATTGCCCCTTCATTAGGAATATGGCCCTTTCAAGGTTAATGTGGGGTGTTGGGGATTACACCAAATAGGAGGACCATTAAATGTATGAATTTGGGGTGTATATCTATGGATATGGCCTGTTTGAGCAGATATGATTGAGTATTATAACATATGGGAGGCCCATTTGAGGGGAAATGTTTGGGTGTTATATTATATGGTAGGCCCATTTGTGAGGACATGGATGGGGATTATAGAATATGGGAAGCCCATTAGAGAGGATAAGATTGTAGTTTATATCATATGGAAGGACCATTTCAGGGGACATGATTGTTGATTGTGCCATATGGGAGGCCAATTTGAGGTTTGGGATCATGAAGATGTAATGATCACCACAAATTTCTAAACCCATGCGTGTTCTACTCATTTTTATAAATAATGGTAGTTATTAGATCTAAAAAACATAGGATCTACTCAGGCAGTTGATAAACAAGATGTTGATGCCCAAATGGATAGGGATATATCTTAGAGTGTGCCCATTATCTATTCTATTTTGATATCTAGGATAGTCACATTTGGTGATCTCTCCAAACAAATTTAGGTATAGGTGAATAAGTGAACAATTGAAGCCTATTAGGAAATGATAAGGGATTACCTTGAGGGGAGTGACCTAAAATTGTTTCATGGGAGAAATATGTCATTCTATGTTGAAGGTAAAGGTTAACATGGTCATCACACTACATCCTTAGAAAGGGGTGGTTTATGTTAACACACTAGGGTCAAAAATAGGGTTACCATGAGAATGTAAAGTAAAAATTATTCCAAGGATCCTCCATGTGAGGGTGATTACCCCTATGACTTCATTTATCAAGATAATGTAAACGCGATAGGACATACTAATGTGCCTGATGATTTTATCATACTTGTCTGGTTGATTTATAAGAGTCTTTAACATGATTTAATTAGACTTGTTCATGGAAAGGTGAACATGGGGTCCCATGACATGAAAAAAAGATAATGATGGGAGTTGAAGAGTATAATGTGCTAAGATTCCCCATTCCATGTAAAATATTCTTATGTGGGATGAGATTCCCAACTTTAGTATGTTACTATATCGGTGAGGGTATCATCTATGTCATGTCGTGCTACATATACCTAGGTTCTTCTAGTGTGGCAAGATTATTAATGGTGCTAGGTTCCTCCCACAAATCATTTTTTTTGCTAGGTTGTGTTACATATGCAGAGAATTTTTCATTATGTAAGGTTTCCACCTGCATAACATGTTTCTATTCGGGGGCTCATCCAAAAATAGGACCATCCATTTTTCCTCATGAGGAGGCCCATAAAAAAATTTTGAGTTATCTGATTACTAATTTGTTTATCATTACTTCCGAAATACTATAATAATTATTTCTACATATTAGGAATTTTTAATGGGGCTTCAGTTTACTTGGTGTCTCATTGAAACTTTTCATGGGATTTATTTGGCTCAGTATCCTTAGTTCCATTGATTTTCTTTCTCAACCTTATTTTGGGATCTATTTATAAAAGAGTATAGGGACAGAATAATTTCATAGAATTTAATTTGTGTTGGGCCACAAGGATTATTTTTAAGGATTCCTCCAAAGGTAATCTACCCCGCGAATAACTTATTTAGCTGGGTCATCACACACAGGAGGAGACATCATTTATAGCGGTAGAAATTACCACCTCATCCCATGAAATAAATAGTTCACTAGGTGGAAGACATTCGTGTGTTGTAAATCACTAAATTAGTACTAAAAGAAAATATTTTTTATTTTAACTATCAGTGGTACCACCTCTTCCATGTACTATTTAATTCGTGGATGCTTTACAAAACGGAGGAATGGAAGACAGAGTGGCGGTGAAAAAATATATTTGTGCTTCACGATCTCATCCCTTTGAATATTTTATTCAATCTTCTTATGTGTTTTATTTATAACCCTTTCTGATTCAAATATAATTCACTTTTTAAATGAGGTATTCCTTATACCAAACAATAACACATACCTTTATTCTTTCCATTATATTTAAATTTGATAACTTCATTTGTGGATGTTTAGACTATCAGATCTCCCCAAATTGATTTCATTCATTCACACATTACATGGTATGTATTAAGGATTAGTTTTTTAAAATTGTATGATAAATATTTCATAATAACGATGCTAGAATTATATTATATATATATACACGTATACATATATTCCATTTCCTTTCCATCACTAAAAATGAAAATATAATGTAAACATCATTCATGAATATGTACAGCCAATCAGATCCATGAAGATTGTATTTTTTCTAAATATGACTAAATTTAGTTTTTTATTAAAATTTTTAAAGTATAGAAAAAAATGGGAAACAACTAAAATAAAATCAATGTGGGAAGATATAGTGTGGACTTAGGGAATCAGCAGTAACCAGGTTGAACCCTTTAGAATGAGAGGGTTTGGGGATTTAAAAAAACAATACACTCACCCTGAGTCCTTGTAGAGGCCATGAAATCTGAAATGTAATTTCCTTTATGCTGAAAGTGAATAATTTTCATGTGATGGTTCTCCATCTCTTTTCACTTTCGAATCAATTATTCAATTAACAAGGGAATGTGACGAGTGCCACAATGAATCCTTGTTGATAATTGTTTATTTTTTCTCCTCTACTTCAAGTGAAAGATATATTTAATTTAAAATTTTTATTCTAGTGAGCATATATAACACGTCAACTCAAAGAGAGTATCCTATAATATGTATGGATGAAAATTCTAGAACTAATGATTCCAATTTGTCTTCGATGTCCCCTCCACCTTGTATGTCCTCAGAGGGACCAGAACCAATATTGTTTAATTTAATCATGTTGATAGATGGTTGCATCCAAACCCACCACCCTTGTTCTTATATTACTCTCCTATTATAGGGGTAGTTTATAACCAAGAGATGACCTAATGAGGGAGAATACTCTCTAATTCATCACCAATGTGTAAGATTCATAATAATATTCCTTTTTCTCCAGATAATTCATGTTTGGAAAAAACCTTTTATTTGTGGCTCATCTAAATTCATGAGGAGAAGATGTTCCAACAACCCAAAATGAGAATCCAAGTGTTGGATTTCTTCTCTGGTCCATGATTACTTGCACCCTGGAACCATTTTTCTATAAAAGAATCAATTGTGACATTGTGAGCATCCTGACCTGTGAACTACCCAAATTAGTTCTGGATAATATTTTCCAAGTCACTATCAAAGAAAAGATGTTCAATATATTCATTTTTTAGTTCTTTTCATCATAATAACTTTGATGAAAACTCACTCATAGATGTTGGGTCATATCCCTTGAAGGTAGATCCCTTTTTTGTATACTCCATATAAGAATGTTAAATTTTTTGGGGACCTTCTTACACCATAGAACGTCACACTAAATATTTTGATTATTCTTATTTATTCTCATGTTATAGAAGCCCTGAATCAAAAAAAATTCATGAAGCGTAACATGAAAAAAATTCAATTTTCAGGTTCAAATTTGTTCACAATATTGTCAAAGAGTTTCCAATATTTCACATCAAGTATGGGTCTGAGAAATATTGGGTGTTCTCTAAATTCTTTGAAGGTAATGTTTGAGTTGGGAAACATGGAAACACCAGCTTTGTTCACACTAATTTATTCTATTATAAGTTGATATCACCCATTCCAATAATCCTTCTAGAATGATATTAAATGTAAGTAATATAATACTGAATCATATTCCAGATCATAAAAACTTTAACACTCCACTTGTTATTCTCAATGGAATATTTTCATTACTGGAATTTTCCCCAAAGGGTTATTTCCTCAATAACATCCCAAGAAATTATGGAATGCAGTCCACTCATGGTCCCATTAATATATTATATGTTGATTCCCCTTTCCTAAAATGTTCTTTACATCATACCCCACATTTCCCTGTGATGTCTCCCATCGTGCTGATCATCCCATAATAAGGAGGTCATCAGTCATTCCATGTTTATGACACTTTTTTAGAAACATTGTGTATAGAGAGAATGTGAGAGGGATTTTATGCAAGAAATTTTTTTTGATTGTAATTGTCCAACTAAAACATAGAAAACATGCTCTTACAGTTAAAAATAAGCCCCATCATTCTATAAAAAATACAATCAATGTGGTGAATTATATGTTTTTTTTGGAGAAACCAAGGCTCCCAAATACTCTATTATAAAATCTATTTTGTGAATACCCATATTAATTTCAACTTTAATGACACTAATTTCCACAAATTGATGAGGCATGTAGAATAATCTATTATCCTAGTTGACCACTTTCTTACTCAAGTTCCAATAAACCTCCAGGATTTAGTTGTTTCTATAGACCGAACAACTACTGCCATTGACAAAGAGAATGGTATCATCAGTGAACATGAGATATAATGTACTAACCTATGTTTATATTTTGGTAGGAATCAATTATTCCCATTTCAATGTTGAGATTGATGTAGTTTCTGAGCACATCCTGAGTGAGGATAAAAAAGGATTGGGAGAGTGGGTATACTTGTATTAATCCACAAGAAACATTGAAAACCCCATATTTCTTACCCATGAAGGTTGTGGTTATCCCTTCCGAACTAGTAAACTAAAATAAGATGTCAATAACCCACTAGTAGAACCCCATGCCATCAATAACTCTTAGAATGAACCCCCCCATTCAACAATATAGAATTTTTTTCTGTATCCAATTTGATGATTAAATTATATCCAAATGACTTCTATTTTATATCACTGACCCTTTCATGATCCATGTCTATAACAACAATGATTTTTCTTCCTTTGATAAAATCAAGTTGTTCTTCAGATTTACACTAGTGTATGTAGAATGGGAGATTTTTGTTGATAATACATAGAATAACTTTATTAGATACACTAGATGTACATATTCATTGATATTGATTTAAAAAATTTGGATCTTTGACCCTGCAAATAAAAACTATATTTATTGCGTATGAAAAAAGGGGATAATTCCCCCTTTTAAGTAATTTTGAATTTCATTAACCAACTCCCCCTAAATAATATTCCATGCATCCTAATAGAAGGATCATGGGAAGCTACCCAACCCTAAAGTGGTCTCTCAGTCAAGCATCCACACATCATCACAAATCCTTTTCTCATCCTATACCAGCTTGAGACTATCATTATCCATTACCATGACCCATTAGAGGATTAGTTTACCAATCATGGCACAACCCCTAGATAACCTTCTTTCATTCGTCGGTTGGGTCCTACTAGAAGGGAGGAGAAGTGCCGATCATCCATCTCCCCAACCTTCTCACGATTATCCAAATAAAATCCAGATTACATAAAAATATTTCATCTATATAAATTCTATTTTTCTTTAATCAATACATTAATAAATTGTATTTTACAATCATCTTCATGCAGACATTTGGTCCTAGATTTTTCTTTATAAAGGCGGTCATGTTCTAACAACACATAAATGGTGCATTTCATTTTATATTTCTACAATTTATAAATTAATAAAAAGATTTATATACTAAATATATATGATAGTAATATAATGTTTTATATTCATTAAATAAGTAAATCATGATCTTAGTCATACGATCAAAATTAATAAGTCAATATATATACGAAAATCAAGGCAGATATAACCCGAAACATGGAACTAACATGATATATTTATTTAATAGGTTATATAATGTCTTAAAAAAATAATATATAGTCTTAAATATAGTAATATAGTTCTATGATATATTTATAACAAAATTATATTTATTAAAAATGAGTTTTTAACAATTATGAAGGGAGTAAATACATAAGGTAAGGGTTTTCTCAACTCAGTTTTGTTACTATGATATTTATGCCTTATTCACCACTTATTTCATTGTGTGATATATGTTATTACCATTAATTTATTCACCAATTATTATACTAAAATTTATGGGTATTTATATATCTATTTAATTCTCTCTATTTCATGTGGTTTATGTTTCAAAATTTACCAAATTGGTAAAGTCATTTTTTCTCAATTATCCTTTAATGAGACACATGCCATTTTATGCACCTGTATTCTTATATAAGGAGTATACACTTCCATTTGACATGTTATATCATTTATCCACTTATTTTAATTTTATATTAAGTTTCATTTAATTTCATTTTCTAATATGTGGTGTATGTTTCAAAGATAACAAGTGGTAAGAGTTTATGGATACAATCTCATCGACTACCTAGATTTTATTTATTATGATTTCATTATTGAAATATTGTGATCCATATTTTAAGAACAATAATGAAATTTCTTGTATTATTTCCAGTCTTGATATCATAAGGTATTAGTACAATATTTTACACTAATTGGTATATATGATAATTATGGAATTTGTTTTGTGAAATTATGACCTTATTTATCTCTTTGGTTAGGAATCTGTTTAATTTCAAAAAACCTATTTTCAAAAAATGATTTTATATTTTGTTTTAAATTGCGATTTAATATAAAATTCATGAAAATGTATTTTAAAAATGTTTTCTATTTACTAAATCATGATCTTTATGTTTTCAAATATATTTTCAAAGAAAAAAAATTCAAAAAGGTTTTATGTTTTAAAAAGTGTTTTTTAAAATAATAAACTATTTTTTCCTATAAAAATGTTTTTAGAAGATCGTTCCAAATTATATTGTTGTATAATTTGACTATTTTTTGTGTTACTCAAGCATTTATGTGGAAATTATCCAAATATTCTGTTAATATTATTTCTCTGAATTGTTTATATTTTGATAAGAAGATAATGATAAAACCTATTTATCATTCATGAGTTATATTCCTTTGAAACCCACTTATTAAAATAAGTTATTCTTTAATTTAGTAATTATGAAACCTAAATATTCTTTTCCACAAGTTATTATATGATGACCCTTTTTATAATACCCATTACATTTAATGGGTTATGATATGATTGTATATTATATTGTGGAACACATATGAATAATTTAATTATGAGATTGGTTGAACCTATATCTACCTATAATTAATTGGGTAATTATTTATATCTCTTGAGACAAAAATGACTCTATTGTGGAGTGAAATCATTTTAATAAAGAACATTGGCCACTAAGATGGTCTTGGGAGTGAACATTGATAGCTGCTACTACCATGGGACTTAACAATGACTACTAATATAATTTGGGGATTTAAACCCTTCCACTAATATTGAATTGGTAAAAATTCCTTCAAAACTATTGAAATCATTTGGTAATGATTTTGTATCTTCCACAGTTCATTGTCTTATTCAGATATTATTATTTCATGGATTATGAAATTTATTCACATCTTATTCATGTCATATTAACATCTAATCATTATTCTAGGAATCATGTATCCAGTATTTTATATTTATTTTATTATCTCTTTATGTTATGATCATTTTATAATAACCTTATGTTCTCGATTGTGCACATATATCTCCATTTTTTACCCCTATTGAGCATCTCAAATCACCCAAATTTATGTTTCATTTCTCAGGATATGAAGATATGTATTATGTATTATGTATATAAAAATGGTGATACTCATGAATAACCTAGTGTTATATAATGTCTCCCACATAAGTACTAGTTTTTATGTTACCATGTTTCCAAAATGAAGTAAACTAATATGGTGTTTTCAGCATCTATTTGTGTATGTATTATGTATTCCACAAAAATGATGTAATGTTATTGTATGTAAAGGTAGGGCCTCAATAGTTGGTATCAGAGTAAATTTTTTAGTTAACAATTGGAAAATAAGATGAAAAAAAAATTACTATGATCTCTAAGAACATTTCTCTAAGGATTACTCTAAGGATGAGTCAATGAATTTGAAATATTCAGGTAATCTTTGTAAAGGATAGAGTGAGTGGTTTCCTAAAAAAGATTTACATTCTAGATAATTCAAGTTGATATGGCTCTAGAATTTATTTAAAAAGTGGAAACATTCCCAAAAACACTATATTGATGTAGACTCTATTGGGAATAGGTTCAGGACAACGAGCCTTGATACATACCTAGTTTGACAATCTGGTAGGATATGATTTGGAAATTCAAAAACATTTCATGGACCATAATTAAAAATTAAAATTAAAGCTGTTTATGAATAACATAGGATAAACCTAAGGTGTAATAAATTAATTAAGGTACCATAATTTAGAATTTATTTAAGAGACTTTTCTTTATTTTGTGGTCTCCTTCTATTATTATTATTTCTTACTCTATGATTTTTTGTTTTAGTTATGGGATGGATACCAATGGAACCATATATGGTGAATATGATAGGAAATAAAATATTATTCTCCTAGTCATACAAATTCTATAAGATATGTAATGAAAAATAATATTTCAAAACCCACATAACATTATGAACCTATGAATTTTACTAGACATATAAACCATAAAAGGGAAGAAAAATTTTATTTTGAGTACCTCATAATAAAACATCCACCTTCATTGAATAGTTATTTTTATCCACTTTTTGATGAGTAATGTATTAGTACCCCTAAAATGATATTATCCATTCTCTAGTGATAAGAAAATGAGAACGTAATTCTGGTTATTTATTAGTAATAAGAAGAAGTATACTATAATCCAGAATATATGGCATCAAGATGAAATTGAATACATCAATTTCGAAAAGTTCAATAACATGTCTTTTTAAAAATTAATTTTCTCATATTATTCATAAAAATGTGGATAAAGAGTTATTTGAGTTAATTCAATGGGTTTATGATTATTTTCTAACCTATGAGGATAATTTTGCAAGACTTGTAAGGTATGATTCTAGTATTATAATAAAACCTAAATGAAAAGTAGATAGGTTTATTAGTGGCTTAAATCTATGTCATAGAAGATCATTGTTCATAAGATACAATAATATATATGAAGAGATTCTGCATTGTGAAATCCAGGTTCAAATAGAGTTTGTATTAACATATCAATCTTATAATTTTGAGTCGAATAATAATACTGTGATCAAAGAAAAATATAAAACGTGTGAAGAGAAGAAGATAAAATTTCCTTTATACTTTATGTGAGGAAAGAAGCATAGAAGAAATTTTATCAAGGGGTCTAATAAATTTTTTACATTTATAAAATATGGTCATCATGATTTTGATTGCTGGATTGAGGAGAAGAAGTTATCTTACAATTAAAATCAAGAGAAAGTTGCACAGAATGTTCCTCCCCCACATTAGTGCTATAAGTGTATGGAGAATGGTAATTATGCTAACCATTCCCAAAAATAGAAGGTTAATGAGGATGACCGATTTAAACCACCTCTTAAGATGAGGAAGAAGGGAAAATAGCTAGAAATCATTATTTCTAACTAGGGTTGTGATGATAACATGGGGAAAGGTACACATATCATCCACTCTAGAACTACAAATGTCTTATTCGATTCTGGATCTACCAACTCTTTCAAATATAAATAATAATATAATGGTATTAAGATTCCATTGTAATTATTAAATGTTTATTTTATAGTGAAAACCCCTAATGGTATAATAATTTCATATCATTTCTATGATTCCTCTTTGATTTAATTTTGTGGGAATTTTAATCCTCCAAATCTTTCCATTCTTTATCTTGTTGAATGTGATGTCATCTTAGTCAAGGATTATCTTTCTATTTATAAAAATCACATAAATTGTCAAATAATCGAATTTATGATTGATATTTCAAATAATCTTGTGATCCACTACCAAAATGATGATAATTATGAAAAACCAATAGTGATTACATCTAGTGTATGGTTCATAATGCTTATTCATATGGGATGTTTATCTCAAATGGTTGGGTAAATGAACAGCATTGATGATATTACCATTTTAATGAATTTTTCATGTCTTTATAGAATATTTTCCTACCCTTCCACCAAATCATGTAGTTGTGTTCTGGATATAGTTCATACTTGGTTCAACTAAACATTCCAAGACTACCTATAGAATAGCCCTAGTTGAGTTGGTTAAATCAAAGAAGCAAACTCCATGAAATCATTGATAATGGATCCATTTGTCCAATTGTGTCACCTTGGGGTAAACATGTTCTTTTTCAAAAAAATAATTATGGATCAATGCATCATTTAATTTATTATTGGGAGTTGAACAATAACGTGATCAATAACAGGTATCATCTTCTCCATATTTATGAATTATTTGATAAAATATGCAGAGATCATTAAATTTCCATGATTGAACATCATTATTGATATCATCAATTATGTTTTATGAAGTATGACCTTCCCAATATGGCATTATGTAGAAGGTATATACACTATGAATATATAGTTATTCATTTTATTTTTAATAAGTCTATATATATCTTCATTATTTTTATGACTATTGTACTTATATATTACCTCAATATGTTTTTTATAGTTTTTATAGTAGACATTAATATATATTCAATGATAAAGTAATACCACGAATGCGAAATGGGAATTATATTGAAGACCACAGGGAAGGATAAAATGAATGAAAAAATTTCATTAAGTGCGTTTTGGATGAAAAAGGTTTCATTTTTTTCATATGATATTAAGAGTGTGTATTGCAGTAGATCCATCAAAGATGGTGGCTATAGAATGTTGGTGTAGACCAATTTTGATGATTGAGATCAGTATTTTCACTAGTTTATCTTGAAATAATAAACGTTTTGGGGATAGTTCTTCAGGACTATCCAATCCTCCAACCATTTTTACTTCAATTGGGTCCAAGTTCCTTCAGATATTTGAAAGTGAGAAAAATTTCAAGGAACTGATGAGAGGGTTGGTCAACACACAAATTCTTACATGAACCTCTTTAATAAGGGTTTTTAATCTTTAGTGATTCATCCGATAAGGGATTGTGATGTGTTCTTATATAGAATTCCATGGTTTTAGCCTATTCTTAATGGAAGTTGAAGACTTATGAGAAACAATACACATATCATGAATCCTAATTAGCATCTATAATTTTTTTCATTGAAGATACATAGGCATTATCTCCTTTAATAATCGTTTGATATATATATCGATAATAAAATATTAAAATATATATTAACATATAATGATTTTGACATGAACCATATATGATGGTTTGAACTAATAAAGGATTATAACTGCTCAATAAATTACCACCCTGGTAATGAAAACAAGGTGGCCAATGCATTGAGTCGAAATTATCATGCTAAATAATCCATGATGAGGATTGAAAAACATAAAATATTTATAGGTTTCAAAATGATAGATTTAGAAATATTGAAGGAAGAGGAAAAATATTATCTTGATCAATCTAATATTCTTCACTCTATCCTATTGAAGATTATAGTGGCGCAAAAGTAATATTTATAACTAAAAAATATGGTTATAAATGTTCCAGATTTTATCCTTGATTAGGATGGAATGTAGGATTTTGGAACATCTAATTGTATTTTGTCCATACAGGATTTAAAGAAGGATCCATTAAAAGAATAGCATAGATAATCATTCCTTATTCTTCAAGGATGTAATAATATGTATAGAGACTTGAATTAACTCGTTTGGTGGGATGGCATGAAGAGGTATATCAAAGAGTCTTTATATATTTCATTAGTATTCTATAAAGTTATGGATGAAAACAAAATTATAAGTTGATGTTGCATCCATTATCCATACCAAAATATAAATCAAAGAACATTGGAATGTATTTTTTCATTGGAATCCACAAAACCTATAAAGGTTTTAATTCTATATGGGTGGTAGTTGATATCTTTACTATGTTACCACACTTCATTTCAATAAGATATAACTTCTCCCAAGATCATATTTCCAGTATATACGTTGTGTAAGTGTTAACATTACTGATTACCACATTCCATTGTATTTGATTGGGATCTGAGATTTACCACATCGTTCTGGAGAAGTCTTTTTCAAGCACTAGATATAAAATTGAGGTTCATCACTTATTATCATCATCATAAGGATTTTTAGTTTGAATAAAAAAATCAAACCCTAGAGGATATGTTGAGATCATGTTCTTTGGATTTCAAAGGATGATGAGATCAAACCTTCCTCCAGCTAAGTTTTCATACAAAAATAGCAATCAATCAAGAATATATATGTCTCTTTATGATGCCCTATATGTGAAAAAATATAGATGTCTAAGATGTTGTGAATAATTTGTATAATTAAATATATTGATACCTGATATCACTAAAGAAATGGCCAATATTCTTATTTTTTGTATAATATATAGGAAACTCAAATTCAGAAGAAAATATAATACTATAACCTTTATCATGATTTATAATTTTATGTTAGTGAGATGGTGATTCTACTAATCCATCCCTGGAATAATGTTATGGGATTCATGAATAAATGGAAACTAATCCCTTGGTATATCAATCCCTTTGAAAATATTGATCATATTGAGATGGTATACTATCGATTGGAACATCATAAAAATATCTCTAAATTAATTGTCATTCTTTAATTGTCTCTCTTATGGAAGTACATACCCATACAGAAACATGTACTAAAGTCATGGGTCATACCACTATTGCATTAAATTTCTTATGAGGAACAACTACTTGAAAATATGGGTCATATAGAGAAATTTCTATGAAACATGACCACTCAACTAGTCAAAGATTTTTGTAGAAATCATTAATTTGATAAATCTATTTCAGAACATGATTATATGATGATACAGAATCATCCTCGATTATTTTTTTCATAATGATGAATTTCTAGTAATAAATGTATTCTATGGGGGTAGCATGTTACACCATTAATTGTTAGGAACGTTTTATTCATATAAATTAACTTTTTATTTCATTCATCAAACACTAGACTATGTTAAGATTTAATTATATTATATACTAATATAATCTTTCACTACACCCAACACTAACTTGTGTTGTTTTACACACAATAACGATTTTCAACAAAATAACATTTTATTATTATAATTATTTAAATGAGATAGTTATAACATATAAAATAAAATAAAATATGAATATTAATAATTAACTTTTAAATAATATTCATAATTATTTTATATAAATAAAACATATTGATAATAAATAATTTAATTTTTGGTAATGTCTTTATATATTTCAAAGTAATATTTTTTAAAATGAACTTCTTATTATGTCTTTATATGATCAATAATATTATTATATTAAGAAACATTTAGATATTGAAATTGATAAAATAAAATTCATTTTTTAATTCATACCATTAAAAATATATTTATGTTGTTCAGTATTTTTCTAAAAAACATAATTTTTTGAATAAATAGTAAAAAATACGAAATTTCAATTCAAAACCGATTTTCACATAATTTTTTTATATTGGTAAATTATATTTTTATTTTTTAATTATAAAAATTTAACATCAATTAATTAAATGTATTTAATTTCAAATAATTTCACATTTTAATTGGATATAAAAACATTTCAAACTTTTTTACATTTTCCCATAAAAACATTCAATCATGACACATGTGTCGGATTAATTTCAAATTAATTTATCCCACCTCTCTGATTTGAATTTGGAAAAATGGATTCCTTATTTGTAATAATAATAATTTATAATGTCTAATAATTTCAACTTATATTTTTTTTAAAAATATTAGTGAATGTAAATAAAATGAATTACAACAATCAAGGTAAAAACAAGAGTATATAGTGGTTAAACATTAAAATAAGTGACTAAATATCATATAAAATATTAGAAAACTTTTTAGGCTGATATATTTTTACCACAAAAGATATTTTAATTAAATTTTAAATTTATTTGGTGAACATGATGTAAGAGAGACCTCTAAATAGTGTTTTACTTTTTATATTTTTAAGAACGCAACTCCCCCTTCACTCTAAAAGGGAACTCACCCCACATTCCATCATTTATACACACCTCTAAAGCCATATTTTTTACACAAACTATACCCAGATATCCTAAAATCCTATCCACCTTCATCCTATAATCCTCCCATTATAAATAAATCCAACCACAGAATCCCTTTAGTGCAGACTAAAAAGAGTTAACCAAATAAGAGGTAACATCCTTCCACAAGTTCTTTTGATTTATTTTCATTATCCACCCCATAATATTTTCTTATTCCATTCCTATATAATAAAATAATTATCTTAATAATTCTGATATGTTTTAATTTTATGAGTTTTACTTACACCTATACACACATCCATCAAATGGGTAATAGACATACCATTCATGTGCATGGTGGATACTGCCATGCGAATCAATTTTGTTAATGTTTTTCATTATCACCTCTCATGGTTTTTAATAATGATTGAAATAATATTTTTAGATGTTATATATGATATTTATGATGTATTTAGACTACATGAATTATTATATAACACATACAATCTTGACTTTCTTTTTATGTAAATACGATAACATAGTGTGTGGATGTGTGGACTACCACCTCAGCAAAGTGATATGATTCATTCACAATTTTCTTGGAATGTATTAAGTATGGATTTAGTAAAATATGGGATATTTATTAAATAGTAGTTATATTGGAATTATATTATTCATAAAAATATATGTAATTAATGTTCAGTCTATTGAAACGATAATAAAGGTGAAACATTATTCAAGTGTAGGCAGTGCCTACCTTCTCTATGAACGATGTATTTTATTTTATCTTTTTATATTTTAAATAATTATATAAATATTTATATTATGAATATATATGATGTTATGATCATGTTTTACATTATGTAAATGAAGTTTCCATTCATTTTATATCTCTAAATGGTTAATGTTTTTATGGAATAATGTTTATGAGGCTCATTTCTCTTTCATGGGTAATATGCATAGGAAACCATTTTTCATGGGTTATAATTTATTAGAATGGTTGAAAAACATAACTTTTTTCCATATTTTATGATATTTTGACATGATTATAAAACATATGTCATTTATTGGGTTATGATATGATTGTTTATGATATTGTCGTTCACATATATCTAATTTCATTATGATATGGGTGGGACCTATATCTCCATAAAATTAATTAGGTAATTATTTATACTCATGAGATAGACATTTGTAGAATGATGGGTATACTTAGTTCATTAAAGGGATTTTTTCACTAATATGGTCTTTGGAGTGATCCTTGACTACTAAGATGGCCATAAGAGTGAACCATGAAAACCAAGATGGTTTGGTGAGTGAACCCATTCTAATAAGACAGAATAAGAAGAAATTACTTAAATACTATAGAAATAATTTTTGTATGCTTATGTGTTTTCCATAATTCCATGTATTATTCTGATGATATTCTTTATTGTAATATTGTCTTGAATCCCTTATAATTTATGTATTATGAACTCCCAATCATTTTTCCACGATTCATGTCTATAACCTTCTAAATGTGGGGTATGATCTTCTAATGTTATGATAATGTTCTCATTCCCTTATGATCATTATTATTCCTATATATCGCCCTTGTTTACCTTTATTGAACATCTAAACTCACTCATTTTTATGTTTCCTTTCCCCATTACATAAAAAATTTCATTATATATGATTTTTTTAAGAATAGTTATAGTCATGAATAAAATATTAGAATATTATGTACCTTAATCATGTATTAGTGTTTATATTTTCGTGTTTCCAATGTTAATAATCAAATATGATCTTTGGGCATTTGTTTCTATAATTTTTACTTCTTCTGAAAAAAAAAGATATAATTTTAATTTATGTATAATGACTGTCACTGTATTTTATTCATGTGATTTTTATTTAAACTTTTATATTATTGGATCTATATTTTTTATGGATAGTCATGTTATTGATTAACTCTCACCTCAATGATAATAACATTGTCTGGATTTTCATCCCAAAACACCCTTTATTGAGAAACATGTTATTCTATAAACCAGATTTATTTTTAATTTTTTATATAATACCATTTTCATATAGTATCATTAATATTTCATAGTATGATATTTTAAGTTAATATTATTCTACCTCATTAATTGTAGTTATGATTCTAATGTTACCAAAATGGTAAGGGTTTATTTTTCAATATCATTTTATTTAGTATTAACCATACCTAAATTTCAATTATATGAAATTATCATAACATTTTACTATAAAGAATTGAATTTTATTCTCCCTTTTACTCTCATGGATTTTTATATCTATAGTACCATTTTAACTCTTTTTTACTTAAAATGATTGAAAAAATGTTCTTAAGTGAATCTGACTTCATTTCTCTATTCTATTGAAAATACTTTTCTTTCATATCTATGATTTGTAAAAATATTTTCTTAAATGTTTTTAGTATTCTGTAAAGATTTATAAATATAACTATTACTCGTGGAAGAATTTTTAATAAATGGTTTTATATTAATCATCCTATAATTTTCCAAACAAGAAACTTTCCATCTTTTTCTAATAATGTCAATGGAATAATTATATTAATGTGTAAAAAATGAATTTTAATTTTCACCATATTGGCCTTTATTTTCCTTGAATCCACCTTTAAAATATTACAGGTATTTTTCAATGAAAATAGAATCCATAATATTTTTTTAATTTTAGTTTTTGAAAATTTATTTTTCAAATTGTATGGGTTATTTTCATGATGAATATTTTAAATATTTTTAAAAGTATTTCATTTCATCAACGACAACAACCATTTATGGTATGGAATTCTTTTAAATCATGAATAAGTAAACCATTGAGGTATACATATATTATTATATCATCCATTGATGGGGTAATACATTCCTTATTATAATTTTTCAAGTCTATTAATCATGGAATTTTAATTAATTGTGATATGAATAAGATAATGAATACCACTTTCTTTCCTTGGGTAATTATTATGTTATTCATTATGATTGATTATATTTATATGTAACACATAGATCACGAACATGTTATTATGGGTGTTCCCATATGGAACTCTAATGCATTGGTTAAGGTTTTTATTCTCATGATATGTCATTTATGGGATTAGGGAGAAATAAATTATGTTATGATACTTTTTACACCATGCGGTATTGTATTGGAAATTATCATCAACTCATATTTAGGTCATGTTTTATGTTCCTACCGCATTTCCTATTTTACCATGGTCTTATGATACCATGTTCTTTATGTTATGATTCAATGTAATCAATCACGAGACTTCTCTTTTATTATTTCATGTTATACCTTTCATAAAAATGTTAATCATCCATGTCATAATTAATCCCTTTCTGGGATTTCTAACTAAAACCATTATTTTAGTTATTCCCTAAGTTATCATATTATGTTTTTCAAGGTCAAATGTAATTAGAATCTCAAAAAAGGAAAAAAAGGAAGTAAATGTTTAAGATTATCTAGATGTTTTATGATCCTTGCCTTCCAAGTACCCAGGCCCCATGATCTTTTGGATGAAATTAAGTCATTTTTATATTAAAAATTATTTAATAATATTTGTAAAAGGAGGGGGTCGATATATGGAAAGGCATGTAATTTTTATCATTATAGTATTCAGTTAAAATAATTACATTTCAACATGTGTTTTAAAAAAATGGCCATGTTTTTATTTCTGTAGAATCATTTGAATGGGTTTTTTAATTATGAAATTAATATCATATAAATCGAGCTATGTAATATTCTATACTGAGTGTAGGTGGGATATGTTCTTGAACTTTATCATTATATTTTATTCCACTCTTTATTATAAGAACCAAATGAGGTTGGTAGGAGTTGAAATAATTTGGTCTCATAGTGGAAGAAATCAATGGGTTCATAAATAGACATGGGTTGCAATGTTTTCAGTGGAATATTGGTGAAATATGGGGGCTTGTAAATTTAATTTTGTGGTAATTTAAATTTATATTTTTGACGGATCTATTTTTTTTGTTCTCATGGGTTTGATGTTAGAGGTTAGTCTTGAGCAGTTGAATGTGATTTTGGCAGGGAAACTGGATTGAGCATTTTCATATATTTCATTAAGTTGTAATTGCTTACAAAAATAGATTCCAACATTCAAGAGAATAATTTTTTAATCAACCATAGGAAGTGGAGTCTTATGGTTATGGGAACTATAATCCTCATGATATATCAAGGGTAAACACTTTAGTGTTTTAGGGTTTGTGATATTATTTGAGTACTACCATTTGTATTCTGATCATGGTTATGTGTTAGTAGTCTGGCATAATCAGGATGGTTTGATATAGTTCATACATTTGATAATTTACTAGACATTATCCATAGAATTATCATTTTTTGTTTTAGTGTTATAATTATTAAGGAATTTCAATATTTTGGGGCATTAAATGGGTTATATATGTACAACCATTATGATGATTATGTTCATAGATGAATTAAAATATGAGGGTGAGTCACATCTAAGACACGTCTGTATTAGGGGATGGAGTATAAAAATAGATTTTGTTAATGAGGTATAAAAATATGTAATTTCACTATGTATTTGGACGAGAATTTAGTGTGGGCGTTTTATAGTTTTTTAGTGCCGCCATGAGTTAAGGAATGATAGTCTAGGAAGTGATACCAAACTGGAGGGTGCGGCTACATGTTCTTGGGAAGTCCTCTAAAGAAGGTCCTACTAGTGTTGTTATAAAGAGGTAAATGTATTCTACTATGTCCCACATATTTACACTTCAATTCTTAATTATTGGATGGATTAGAGCATAGTTTATATTACATTGGTGTGTGTATAATCAAAATGATTTCATCTTTAGTATATAATGATAAAATGTGATAAGTTGGTATAGAATAGTTGATCATGGATGGTCAGTTTGTTTTATTGGAGGACATCTATGACATCTCAGGGATGAGAAATAGTATGTTATGGAGTTAATAATGTATCACTTCATTATGTGTTGTGAGAGAGATATATATAATTTTATTTCCTTTTCAATGGATGAGATGCTCGGTGAATTGGGGTTGAAATATAACTTTTGAGTGTTTGAACATAATAAAGAGATGATTTTATTCAAAAAATAATCCATGTTTAGTGTTTTGGGAGTTCTATTTAATTTTGATGTTGGTAGGTGTGACCTAGGTGTTTTTTATGGCTATAGGTAGTAGACAATTCCATAACATGAGGGTTTTACAACCTGGTGGGTGATATGGGATTAACATTTTGAAGTGAGGAGAAGTGTTACACATTGCATAAGGTTATAATTTTGTGGTAGTTTTATAGATTAAGTACAATGATTCATCCCTAGAGTTTTGGTATTCATTAAGTTTCTTCGTGTTAGTGAGATCATACTTCCATTGTAGGGGACTCACACTATGGATCCCCACATTGTGTAGTTTCATGTCCTTATGGGGTTGCCTCGCACCATATCTTAGGGGATGTGTCATGGAGGATCCTCAATATGAACACAAAATGTGTTCTTGAAGAGGAGGTTATAAAAGGTATCATTCTATCCAACTTTAACATTAATCAATATGAATGGTGATGCATTCTTCCATTTCAGGCCATAAGTGGGCACACTGTTCCTCGTGGTTTTTTGTCAAGTGGTCACTCATTGATTTTGGAATCTATTATACCATTTTAAATTTTTATTTTTTTTTATTTTATTTAATAATTTAATGGTTTTTTCTTAGATAGGTGATTTTGGAATCTCATGAGTTAATTACATGTTTTTTATGGATTTATTGATAATTTTTTGAGTTAGGTTCCCTTGACATTGTGGAGTCACTTTCTAATTTGGTATTTTATGTTAATTTTTTATCATAATTATTACTCTCTGCATGTTTCATGAACTTGGAGATCTTTCTAATAGACTTATAAGAGAGAATGTCGGCTTAATTTTCAACATAGAATATATATATTTCTAAAATATTTGATGATGATGCATCAATCTAACTAGTTCTAATGGTTCTATTTATTATTTTCTTAGTTGAATGAGTTAGTTTTCAATAATATAATATTTTATTTTATTTTATTTAAATATGTTGGACTAAAATTTAATTATAAATAAAATTGGATAATAAAATAATTGGGGTTTCAAATGGAATTTAAAAAAAATAAGTGATATTTTCAAATGAATGTTTCAATGGGGTTTTTTTCAACCGCCTTTTGTGAGTAAGATGAAGAAATGTTCTTTCTCTAAATGTTCTGTTTGGAGTCGTATGTAAAAATATATATTCTCAAAATATTGATTGATTATTGTGATCATGGTTATGGATACCCAGTATTAATATTTTTCAATGATGAAACATGAAAATGTGTTAGTGGAGGATGTTTTGTTTTAGTATCAAAGAAAATAATGGGAGATTATGTTGTAGTCAACACATGGTAGATAAATATGAGTCTGATAAACCCTATTGGACTCTCTTATGACTTGGATGAAAATTTAAATATAATCAAAATACTGTTCTTGGGTAAACATTATGGTTCATGGAGATTGGTATGTATGGATAAGGAGACGATGGGATGTGTGGGACTATGCCTCGAGGGGCTAGAGCCCATTTTGATTAATGTGTGATTTGTGATGCATGCAATGTATGTTTTCTATTTTTTCATAAATTTATTAACTATATTTTTTTATAAGAAATAAATATCTGTGTGGAAGATGGATCCTGAGTCATAGTACTACAATTATTTAAATGATTTCAGTATGACCACAATGGATGAGATGGGGTCTTATATGTGGATGGTGTATCAGCCATCATTGAGGGATTAGTTCTGTCTTAAGATGGGGTTTTCATCCTCATTTGAGTGAGACATGATGAACATGGAACTTCATGTGTAATATCCCTTGAGTAAGAAGGGATGACCAATATTCTTGTAATATGAACTTTTATGAGTGAAAAATTATGGGTCCATAGTTGAGGGTGGCCTACAATATACCTTCATGCAGTGTTCAAGATTTAGATGGAAAATTTACTTAAATATTTATGGACGGGTTGATTAATGATATGAAGTCGTACCTATATTCTATATTTATGGGTTGGTTTTTTTGGGATTTGGTAACCCTTCATTCTAGTATGGATCCTATGTAGGTATTATTATGTGTCATGGTGGCCGAGTAAGAATTTGATGAAATTACTTGTAAGCTTGAATATTGAATTTTTGTTTTGTTTTTATAGTGGACGTCATCTACATGACTAATTGTGCTTATTATACATATATATATTTCAAAAACACATGAACATGATTATAATAATATTTATTGTTAATGAAGCACTAGGGATTCATAATCGTTCATTGAATGTACACCTACCCACATACACAACATGGGTTTTCATGTACATAGGTATGCCTTCATATTTTCTCTCTAGGAATATGTAATTCATGTACATGGACATGTGATAAATGCCTAGAAGGTCATGGAGGTCAATGAATTAGTAGGAATATTATGTCATATATATTGATGTCCAATTTATTACTAGATATTATCTATAATGTACTATACATTGTGTCATTGTTTTATTTCATTAATGATTCCTATCATGTCATTCATATTTATTACTACTCAGTTATGTTTTATTGTATGATGTATATAGTTTATATATTTCTATTATATATTTTGGAGTTCCTCTTGGAATCATTTTATGTCTATAGGTGTTTTGTCGATGTTAGTTACATGGATGGATCCTGATCAATTTTAATTAGATTCTTGTAATACCATCAGATGTTATTTTATAGGGAATAGTCTCCCCCATGATATTTTTTGGCCCTCTATACTAGTCAATTACCTATGTAATATGAAGTGGATTTATTGATGTCACATTTGTTCCTCATATGTGTTTCATTAATGAAATAAATTCTAAAAATTTAAAATAATTATCAATAAATACCAAAAAATCACAATGTATATAACGTCTCAATAGTATTAGTAAAAATTCAATTACATTTAACTCAATATCCTGAGTGACATAGTTTCATTCATATATTTATAATAACCCATTACTATATGATATAATAGACTTATTATTCTTTAATATACACCCTAAAACAAAATTCAAAGAATAAAAATAAAATTCAAACATGTCTTCTTCCTCATGTATGTGATGTATGGATATGCCATCCAATTTATTCACCAAGTACTCAAATTAAACTAACACTATGAAACAAAAATAAATGAAATCCCATCCATATTCAAAGAATATAAGAATTACAAATTACATGATAAATCATTAAAATTTATGATTATGTCCAAATACATTGAAAAATGATCAAACATCAGCATCATGATTATACACTAATGTTACCTTAGGATTATGTAGGTGGTGTATTTTCATAAAATATATTAGAAAGAATGTTTTGGAGTGAGGATATAAAAGTTTTCACATATGGATAATTGTGTCCGATGGTTTTCCAAAGATAACTGAAAGATAATATAGTGTTATATTTTTACTAGATTGAGTTCCGGAAGCCACATCAAATGATTCTACATTATTCATTAATTGGAATAAAATCATGTTTGTGAAAGAAAAAAAGGGATTTGAGTTGAATTTATAGTATAAACAAACATATATATGAAATTTCAATATAAAAAATATAGATAAAAAAGGAAATACAATCAGTTCATTCACAAAAATATGGAGTAATAGAATTCTATAAGATGAAATGATGGAAAATTGTTTTTAAAGAAAATATTTGAATGTATTATAATTGTATGAGATTCATAACACCAAAATCCTATATTTTTTAAAATAATAATTAAATATACTAATTTATTTCGGAAGGTGAGTTGATCTGAAAAATTTTTAGAACTGTAATATTACCCAAGTAATGTATACATAATTACATTCACCAGAAGATGATTAGTGACTTCTCATAAACATTTTGATGTTACACCCTTTATAGTGATACAAATATGGAAAATAAATGTTTCAATATTCATTAAAGAACGTTCTTGATTTTATCTGGGATCCCTAGAAGAGCTTAAGTCTATGGATATAAAGTTTGGTGGATAATTTTGTGAACTAAAATTTAAATATATTTACATTTTCTAAAAGTTAATATACTAAATAATTGAATGGAGTGGGAGTTTCATATTCAAGATAAAAAATTCCTTTCTTTTATTATAGGGAGCATTATTTTATAACTGGCTAACAACATTTGAATTGATGTTGCTATTTTTTATTAAAAACACAATGTATTTCTGGAGATGATTATCATTGAGATACTGACCTATATTCATTGGAATACATGTTGTGTTGGAGAAAGATATCTATAATTTTCGGAATTCAAAAGTTCAAGTATCTGTGGATATATGTTATAAACATCTGATGCTCCAGATATTGAATGGTTTCTTAGTAGGATATATTTTAGTGTTTATAAGGTTTAAACTAAGTCTTTTTTATACCTTTTGGGAACATGAATAATCATCTTATTGAGATACATAAGTGTGATATTCAATTTTGGGTGAAGTTTGTTCCCTTACCCTATTAGTGTTATTGATAATTTATTGGTGTGAACAAATTTTGACTCGGATATCCCAATTTTAGTAAGGATTTGGTAAGATCATTAGAAACAAACTATTAGATAATTGAAATTACTTACCATCTTGTTTACATCACTAAATATGGAAGAGTTTGATTTTAACTCCTGATTTGATATTACCTTAACAAGTTATAGAGTTAATCATAATATTAATATAATTTTAAAAAGGTTCCATTGATTCACCCACTCACCCATTACAAATATTTCACCCATTAAAATGGAAAATATGAGTTATCAATGTAAGATAATTCTATTTTATCCATTTTTTATGATGGTTATATTACACTGAATAGCTATAATATCTCATCCTTTGATGGAAAAATGATTTATTGATGAAAAAAATAAGATGACCCACATATTTTATCTCTGGTCTTAGATGTGGTGGATACTATTACCATATATTATTTGACTAGATAAAAGTATTATCTAATGAAATTTTTAGGTAAAATAAAACTAGATGTTAATTTCATGTCTCTAAATAAAACAGATGCAATTATTTTTTATACCAAAGTTAAAACAATTTTAATAATGAATTTTGATATTTTTTATAATGTTTTCTAAGAAATTAAGAGATTTAAATAAATGGGGTTTATTTTTTTGAATAAATAATTTAAATAAAATATATGGAGATGATGAATCTTGAGGATTTATGAAATTTTTGATGTTATTGCTTACCCTTATTTATGGAATTAGTTTTGGGTAAGGGTAAAATGATCTTTAATGTTATGTTTGAGATTTTTTTTGGTTACACATAATTTAAAAAAAGGATTTAAAATGCTTTTATAAAGGAAATTGATATACTAGATAAAGGAATGGATTATTTTTTTATGGTTACCCTTACAAAATTATGTGATTCCTAGAGGTTACCCCATGTATTCGAGTTATATGTAAGTGTACTTGTCAATTTTAATTTGCCACGTAAAGGTAAAACTGAGTTTTCAAACAGCACATAAAGGTTTAGATAAAGTAACATAAAGGTAAATATGGAATAATTTTATGGTAATAATGTAAACATATGGTATTTATCATGCCAAATTATAAAATAACACTATATTTGACAACAAATACAACACGAAGAACTGATAATAAATGAACCATGAAATATTATAATTTAAATATGATTGTTATAACCTAATAATTCAATTCGTGGGTATGCATGGTATTAACATAATTATTAAATATATATAAAAGACCTAACCAATAGAAATAAATTTATTAATAATTAATAAATAACTACATGAATTTCATTAAATTTATTTTATGCTTCATAAATACGTTTCCTTCAAAAAAAATTAATTGAATTTTGTGAGAAAATATTATAATTATTCTCTAAAAAATATAAAATTTGATTTTTATAAATGTAATATCATTTATAAAAGTATCACATAAAAATTATATTGGGGTAAAATTATCATATTTTTGTTATAAAATAATTTCTTAGTGAATAGTGATAATACAGATTTTATTGAAATCCATATTTGTTTTTCAAGAATTAATTTTTTTGGATTTTTTTAAAAAAAATTCACAGTAAAATATTCTATAATATATTATTAAAAATTTAATTAATTTTATTATAATATATTTTATGATTTAATTTTATATAAATATATTTCTATAGATAGAAATGTATATTTTTTGAAAAACATGATTTCTTTTATTTTTTCATTATAGTTCTAAATTAAATACTAACACTTATAGGAATTTAATATTTTAAAAAAATTAATTTTTAATTGGGTGGTCCTTATTTGGTAAATCGGAATATTTTGTTTTTTTCATTTTTAGTTGTAACCAAAGTAAATAATTGTCACCACTGTAATGGCAGATATGGTAATTAAGATTTGAAATAATATAATAAGGACAAGAAAACAAACCTAACACTTGACTAAATTTTATATTATGAAATTTTTTAAGCATAATAATACAATATTAGTATATATGATCCCTCATTCTATTATTATGTGATTTTTAACTTCATATAATTTTATTTATTGAAAATTCAAAAATAACATCCTCTTTGTATTATTATCTTAAACATTTTATCATAAGGATAAACATAGGCCTTGTCTAGTAATATATATTTTTTAAATGTAAATAATATTTGTTATCATGATATTTTATTTATAATTTTAAGTTATGGATTAAATATCATCAATGCTTATGCAACACTCACAATGTCTTTATTCATTTAATAAAAAAATAAAATTAATGATTTTAAAAACATTAGAAGAAATATAATTTGAATGAATTAATGTGTACCTTAAACATTATATATCTATATGAAATTTTATGACTGTTTTAAAGAAATATATTTTAATATTCCCTTTTTAGTCATATAATTAAAGTAATATTAAATTAATAGTGTCAAAAATTACATTTATAATATTTTCTAATAAAAAATATCTTGTTAAATGATTCAAAATTTATTAAAAAATTATTTATTTGAAAATTAATTTGCTATGGTTTAACACATTATCCATGGTTAATTTTTAGGGTTTTCCCTCTTATGGTATCATTGTTCACCCTTAAATGGTAGAAAATTTTAATATTGTGGTAATTGTAGTAAGGGTTAACTGGTGGTTGAAACTAAATGTTATCGGTGAAAAAATTACCAAAAAATGTTAAAATATTATTATATGATATTATATTGACTCATTCTCATATTATATTTTAACTATATCAATCACATCCATTTGGAAAGGAAAACTAATTTATAATAATAAATTACTTTAAGAAATTCCTAGAATACCCCTCTCCTCGCTTCTAGAAGGACACCCCATATCCTCTCCTATACACACATCAAGAGGCTTTTGAATATTAAAATCCATACTTATATACCTTCCTTACCTCCATCCCCACAAACTACATTCCCATGTTGTACTAGGAATAAAACATATGTAGGATTTATGTGTAAAGCTAAATATGTTGTTCGAATAGGTTGTTGAGTGATTAATCATGCATTTTCATTTCATTACTTCTTAAAAATCCTTAAAATATTATTCAACCATGGTAAAATGACAACACAAGTATCCTAAAAATAATGATACGTTTTTATGTTAATGAAATACCATATATCTATCTCATCTTCTATAAAATTAGAGACAAAAGTATTATTTGGGTGTATGGAATACTACAATCTCGCTGATCAATGTATTTTAATTTCCACCACCGCCACTCATAGATTTTTATATATATTTATTTATGGTATATGTATTATATTAATTGAATATTTATAGTTTTTATGATTAATATATCATATCATTTTTATCATTTAAATTCATTGAAAATGATAATGTTGGTTCTGTGTACGTCTGGAGGACAACCTCCATGAAGCTATGTGTATAATTATTATTTATAATGTTTTCCTGAATGTTTCATTATCCACTAAATTTATAAATAGAAAAATAGAATGTTTTATTTTAATTTATACGGTGTTAACGAACATTCCTGCGGCCAAAACCATTGTACACCATTTTGATTATTCAATATATTTTAAATGGTTTTGTAAATAAAACTCTTTAAAAAGCATATTTTAAATGTTCAATTTACATTTTTTATATATTCGTTCAAATACTCTATTTTCGTTAAAATCTACTTTTTGATGGTCGTCTCTCATATCTTGATTAATCTCATGGACATTAATATTATCTTGAAAAATTCACATTCTTGTGATAATTATGAAATAAAGATTATAGAGGCCCAAGTCTTTTACAAAATAAATTACATGATTTTAAGCATAATATACATTAGAGTTCAAGACAAGGGTTGTGAATTTTAATGTTTAGGAAGACTTGGAACATAAAACTAAAAACATGGAATTAAATATAAAATTTCATTATTTATCCCTTATAAACATCCCCTATTTTCCATTGAGCTCATAAATCACCATAGGATAAAATAGGGATAACATGAAAAAAAGGAATGGTCTAAAAGCCATGTAAGGGGATAACAATAAAAACAAATCATTATCACATGGCATAGAAGGCATGACGTGATGATATAAAAAACATGTAACATATGGAATCATACCATATAAACAGGGGATAATTTAAACATGTAATCATATAAATGTGGAAGAAACCTAACCCATAAATTTATTATTAGTCATGGATAACCTCCAATAACATTTCCAATTGTAGAAAAATCCATGGCTAACTGCCAACATCATTGAACATTATAGCACAATCCCAGTCTAATCGCCAAGACTGTCTCACATAACATCTCATGAGAATCAACCTTACCCAAAGTATTGTATCCTTATATAGTTTCACCCATCATACATTTAATGAATATTTTCTCCATATAAATAATAATACATAATCAATCTTACAAAAACATAAGGGTTACCCATGGAAAGTCTTAGGTACCAAAATCCTAAATCATAATGAATGGGCATATAATGATATTGCCAATGAAATAAAGTAATTATAACATACTTGTATTTTTATGAGGTAAAAGATATATATAATTTGTTAATTGATGATATACTGAAGTTACAACATGTAAGTAATGTATTTGAGAAATTTTAACATTAAAACATTTTTGTGCGGTTTTAAAAACAATACTATAAATATTTTAAAATTGAAAAGGGATGAATATTTTATTTAAAACCATAAGTGAACAAAAATGTTTTCATAATAAAAATAATTATTTTATAAAGACAATTATGGCGTAATATAGTTTATATATTCAACTTGAAATTAGGTAATATTTTGGGATGTTAAATTAAAACAAGTTTGATTATTAGGAAGTATTGAAGAGGGAATCACATAAAAGAATATATATACCCAAAAGAGAATGAGGGATGGATAGTGAAACATGATTTTGGGGAATATAATAATTAAGTATATTTTTTATATAAAAATAAAAGGAAACTTCATTTTCGTTAAAAGAAAGATTGAGAAACCCGAAGGAATAATGGTGGTTCAGGTAAAATTCCGTACAGATTATCAGCATTGTATCAGGTGTACCTAAGAAATATTCATGAGAGATAAATGGGTTTATAATAACTTCTACGCCATGAGGGATGTATGGGTGATGTGATAAATCATACCCCATAATTAGGGAGTACACATAATATCGCATATCATAGAGGATATTCTTGAATAAAAGTGATTGGAGAGGATCCCTTACCTTAAGTCTTTGGTGTTCTGAACTTGATATTAGTGACCTGAACAAAAAAATTTGTTTTATTAATTAAAAATATCAAAACCTCTTATATATGTAATATTTTTATTATAACCATTTTATATTCATTAATGACCCCTTTTTTTATGGGTTCTGGGGTTCAATTTCATTGTTCGCGTTTGTTTTTTTTCTTTGTTTTTATGATGGATTTACTTATTTTCATGAATGAATAAAAATGTAAGTTGAATGTGATTGGATAGAATTAGTGTTATATGATATTAATAAACATACAATAGATTACATTTTTGTACATTTAATTTGGTTACTTAGAGTGAATTCAAATCATTGTATAAAACATTAATGATAAACATTTGAATTAATTTTAGCGATTTTTCTCACTATTAAGTTGTTTAGAATTATTATTTTACATATTGAGTGAATAAATACTATATTACATTAAATAACATAAAATAAAAATATAATATTATTGTTCAACCATAAAAACTATTTAATGTCTAGAATTTTATATAGTAATAGAAATTGATAACTCTTCATCTTTGATTGTACAAAATTTACACATCTCAAATGGTATTTTCATTTCATTCAAATAAAAGATTGGGAAAGAAAAGAAAAAAAATGAATTATCAAATTATCATAATATCATTCCATTACATGTCTGTTACTATAGTTATCATACCATTTGAGTGAAAGTAGGTGTGGAAATAAATAAGAAAATTAAAGAACATAAAATAAATTGAATGTGGAATTCACCTCCTAAGTTTATCTCATTTGATAGCCGCTTAAGAGGAGATGATTTGGTCTTTTGAGGAAACCAAGGGTTGTTGGTCGTGGGGTAGTAACTTGGCGAGTGATTTGGGTAGAACATAGGAAAGAAAAAAGGTTTTAGACGAGTGAATAGAAGAAGTAAAGATGGTTGGTATTTAAAGTGGAGGAGAAGAGTGTTTTCATAGTATTTGATTCCATAGTTTATTATTTTCCTTGAAGACCATAAATAGTGATGTTTACATCACCAACACTATTAATATGTGCTTGTTAGATTGAAAAAATTGGTCTTACATTTGAAGATCATCATCAATGGTTCAATAATTTTATTATTCATCATTTATCATAAATTATCATATTTTATTATTCATAAAAAATTAATGTATTTTAGAAAAATCCCAAAAAATTCATCCTAACCATTTTTCAACATTCAGAATCAAAAAATTAAATCCATTTTTCAAAATTAATTTTCAATATATAATTATTTTTATTTTTAAATAAAATTACAATTTACTTGAAAAATAACAATTTGAAAACTTTTATTTTCTTATTCAATGATATAGGTATATCGTACTCCCAATTGAATCTTATTTTCGTACTATCTCACTTAAGGTTACTATTTATTATGGTATGTCACTATTCATAAGGGTAACATTACTATTCATAAGGGTATGTTACTATTTACTAATAATTAGTATGGTCATATTAGACTCCAAATAACTTACTAATTGTAACTATGTATGTCATATTTTTAAATTTGAAATCACAGAAGTGGAAAACATATGTTAAAAGGTCACATAGAACTTATTAATTCATTATTTTGCGATTTCATGTTATTATATGAAAAAATCATAAGAATTAAATTTCCATTAAAAAAAATTGGGTTGTTACATTCTTCCCCTCTTATGAAATTTTACCCTTGAAATTTTGTTTTACATTCTTGGCCATAAATAGGTGAGGTTAATTTTTCTTTATTTCCTCCTCTATTTTCCCTGTTGTCATGTTGTACTTATATTTCTTCTATAGTACCTTGAATAGGTGAGTAATCTTGTTATGTAGATCATTATCTATATGAACCTTGATCTTCACTAGCTTATCCTCATAAGAAATATCATCCTTCCACTATACCACCTTATAAGAGAGTATATGTGAAGGGTATGGTATGTACTTCATTAAGAGGGATACATGAAAGACATCTTGTACTTTGGACATGGTAGATGGAAGTGCTAGTTGATAGGTCACTACCCCGACACGATCAAGAATATCAAATGGGCTTATGTAATTAGGACATAACATCCCTTTCTTTCCAAACCATAACACCTTTTTCCACGGAGATATGTGTAGAAATACAATGTCTCAAAATTTGAACTCAAGGTCTCATCAATGATTTTCTATATAACACTTCTGTCAACTTTGGGGTGTCTTGATATGATATTGAATGGTTTTCACCTTCTCTACAATTTCATTTACCATTTTATGTTCTATTAGCTTAAAATCGTTGACATTGTCCCAACACTCTAGTGTTCTAGACCTTTCCCCATAAATGGATTTATATGGTGCCATTCATATTCTTGAGTGGAAACTATTTTTGTAGGAGAATCACATCATTGTAATAAGTTGGTCCCATCCTCTTTTGAAGTCCATAAAACATGATGTCAATATATCTTCCAATGTCTGAATAGTTTACATAGATTGGTCATCAATTTGAGGATGATAGGTTGTACTGAAGTTCAGTTCAGTGCTTAGAGCATGTTGGAGACTTTTCCAGAACATCCAGGTGAATCTCATATCACTATCAGATGAAATATATAGTGGTAATCCATATATCCATTCCACATATGTGATCTAAATATGTGCATATTGATCCAAATGAGAAGTCCTCTCTAATTGTGATAAATTGTGTTATCTTCATATGATGATCTACAACGACCTATATAACATTGTTTCCTCTGGATGTACTTGTAGTCATGTGACAATGTCCATGGTAATGTTATCCCACATCCATGTTGTTATGGGTAGTTTTTTGTATCATCCCCTTAGTGTCTTCCCTCTCATCCTTAACTTTCTGATATACCTGGAACTTTGATGAGTATTTTGCAATCTCTATTTTCATATTTCCCCACCAAAAGTTTTTTCAACTATCTTGATACATCTTTGTCATCCATGGGTGAGTATAGAAGTTAAAACTATTTATGTCATTCAAAATATCATTATTTATCTCTGGATCGGATGGTACACATAATTGTGACCCAAATATTACAACTCCATCCTTGTCAATCAATAACTCAAAGGATTTCCCATTTGTATTGGCTTATACCCTTTTTTGAAATTCCACGTCCATTCATTGAGAATCCATTATTTTCTCTTTGAGGTATGGATAAGAAATTATTCGATAAAGGATTGATGATGCTTCTACCATAATTATTCTCTAGTCTATTCTCTTAAAATCCATGATGATCATATCCTTTTCATTTCACGTCATTGATAAAGATACAAGATCCTTTCTACTTGGAGAATCTGCCACCTTGATTTCCTTACTTGGATTGTAGTGGGTTGAGTAATCATTATACATGATGAGATGTATCCATCTTCATTGGAACATATTGAGATCTTTATATGTGAATATATATTTGATACTCTTGTTATTGTTATATATCTCATAGTTATCCCCATAGAGATAATTTCACCTGATTTTCAGCGCCTAGATCAGAGCCTCCAACTCCAGATCATTGGTGGGATAGTATTTCTCATGTATTTTTAGCTACCTTGAGGAATATGTTGTCACTTTATCATTTTCATTAGCACACAGCCTAAGACCATCTTTGAGGAATTATTGTACATCACAAAGATTTCTCCACTTGTTGGGAGTGTGGGTATCAGTGTAGTGATAAGCCCATTTTTCAACTCCTTTAAACAATCTCTACATTCATGAGTCTAGAGAAAAAAATACTCCCATCCATGTCAGCTAGGTAATTAGGTTTGAAAATCCATAAAAAAATTTCGAAAATATTTTTTAATACCTAGATAGACAAAAACAGATTCATATATCCATTGCATATGTTTTCCTGGGCCACTCTCCAATTGACATTGTCTTGAAAGGGTCCACATATAACCCTTTTCTGGTGATAACATGACCCAAGAATAATTCTCCATCCATCTAGAACTCACATTCATAGTAATTTTGATATTGATTCTCCCTTAAAAAGTCTTTAACACAATATTCAAATTCCCTTTATGTTCCTCCTTTCTCTTGAAATATATCAGTATATCATCAATAAAAACTGCCACAAATTTTTGAAGGTGAAATCTAAAGTCTCTAGTTGTTTAATCCATGACAATTTATAAAGAATTAGTAAGTCTAAAGGGAATTAATATGAATTAATAGTGTTCATACCTTGTTCTAAAGGCAGTATTGGGAATATCTTTCTTTCATACCTTTAATTGGTGATATCCTGACCAAAGTTCCACCTTAGATAAATAACTATCCCCACAAAGCTGACTTGACAAGTCATCTATATGTGGTAGGTGATACTTGTTCTTTATCATTATTTAATTGAGGTCATGATAATCAATGAATAGGCGCATCGATCCATACTTATTCTTGATGAAGAGGATGGTCACACCCCATAGTGAAGCACTTGGGCATATAAAACTGTTCATTGTATTCTCTTAACTGATTCTTCAGCTCTTTCAACACTACTATGGCCATTCTATATTGTTTCTTTGATATAGGCACTGGTCCATGAATAAGTTCAATTGAAAGCACAACCCCTCGATCTAGTGGTATACAAGGTAAATCCTTGTGAAATATATCAGTGTAATCTATCACAATGGTCATGTCTTCAAGAATGATTATCTGCATTGTCTCAAGCATCTGGCCTATATATGATTGCTTATAAGTAAGTAACATACACACTTTGAGATAATGATTCTAATAAAGATTCAACTTCTTCCTTACACTTGTAATGAATTGGAGAATGCATCAGGATGTGAAGAGTGATCTCTCTTTCTTGATAATTGATGTTGTCCTTGTATAAATATATCCAATTCATTAGCAAGATAAAATCGAACTCCATTAAAGTAAGTATGATGAGATTTTATAGGAGGTTCAATCCACAAACGTTAAATGGGGAGGAGTTATAAACCATCGATGCAATGATTTCTCTATTCATTGTTCTGACAGATAAATTATCCTCCAAATTTTGATTTGGTGTTTTAATAGTTTTACAAAACTTATAAAATATGAAAGAATGCGTATAACCAGAATCATATAGAATATTTTCTATTCTTGAATGAAGAACTAGAGTACCTGTCACCAAATCATTTTCCAACTCCACCTCAGTAATAGTGATAGAATAATCCCCTCTTTGTTTCCTTGGGGGTTGTTATTTATTTCCTCTAAAAACCATGGAATATAGAAATTGTTTTAATAATTACCATGAAACATGCAGTTGAAACACTACACCACTGGCTGAGCGTTGATTTGAACCTTGCTTTCTTGTTCCACATTAGAATAATTTTTCATATCTCTACAACAGTTTTTGGCCAGATGTCATATCTTTCCACAAATAAAGTAATCCTTGCTTCCCTTTAGATAGTTCCCATGATGCTTCTTCCCACAGCTTTTACAAGTGGGATATTTAGGCTTTTATATCATGGGATTTTCTTATTGATGAGACCACTGAGAGTCTCAAATCTATATTTCAACCATGAGGGCAAAACCGACAATCTCTTAATAACTGTTGAAGTCTCTAATCACCAATTCTTTTTCATAAACTCGTATTTAGTCCACTAAAGAAGAAATCCACCTTGATTTCGATGTTCATGACAAATCCATAGTTGTACCTTTCAAGACATGTAATATTTTCTTCATACACCCCCAATTGAATCATCTTCCTTCGTCTTAAGTCTGAGGAACTCTCTTTACATATTGATGTGGATGGTTTGGGGAAAATTTTAATGATAAAAAATCTCTTGAAATACTCCCAATCCATGGAATCAATTTCCTCTTGGAATTTAATATTCTTGATCAATTTCCACCTCTGATCAGCTTCCCCATGAAAACAATATACTTCATGTACAAATTTTTCTTCTTTTGGGCATTGTATTATGGAGTTAATCCATTGTTCCTCAAGGATGGTTTAGAAGACCCACTAAACATGAGATCCATTTTCCGCCCCCAGGATTTTATGGCAAAATTATATTTCCATGTAGGAGGAGGGAGTTATAAATGATTCATGTTATTATTAATAACTTGAGATAGTTGAGAAAGTGATGCCATGATGTTTTGATCACTTGTTTCCATTTTATCGAGCATATAATTGTGGAAATATTCACAATTCATATCACATTGATTGTTGGAACGCATTCTTATATTCCCCACCATTAACTATGAAAAAGAATATACAATTAGAGGGAATGAATACTTAGATACTAAACATTAAAAAGAATATTTCACTACTGTAAATGTGGTTTATCACAATGCATGTATTCCCATGGTTTAAAGAACCATCGGGTTAGATGGTTTTTAATTTTTTATAGCCACGGTTTTATTAAAACCGTGGGTATTCAACCCCTAAGTATCGGTCTCCATCGCGCTCCCCCAACTTCAATCCTACCTCCCGAACCTCTGAATCCTGGTCATGTCCTCCCCTCCCTGACCACCACCTCCGGGCCATCCAACCTCCGCCTCATGGCCCTCTGCTCCCCTCTCTGACCTCTGCCTCCCATCCATCAGACCTCCACCTCCCGGCCATCTCATCCCCTCCCCAGCCTCTGCCACCCGTCTGTGCCTCCACTCACGACCTAGACCTCCTGGACTTCACCTCCACCTCATTATCTTGACCTTTTCCACAATGCCCCCCGCTCTGGTGATGTCCCTGCTCCCCCTATCTCTTCCCTCTCTTCTGGGTATCATCAAATTCATCTCTTTCAACTTGCGAATATCCTTTACACAATAATATTGATTTTTTTTCACAAATTTTCCTTTTCTAATGTCCAAATTATAAAGAAATGTTAAGTATTGCAATGAGTTACTATTATATACACAAAGAGTGTTTTTCTTTTCGAGATTACATGTTTAGATCAACCCATTTGTAGGATTTTTATTTTTTAGGTAATCCTTATGTATAAGATCTTATATAAACATTACAAATTTTTCTTCTTCTACAATTTATTATGCATCACCATGGAATATATTATGTATCTCATGTTAACGTTTTTTATTTCCTTTCCTAGTTTTATTTCAACATAAATCATGGAGAAATACCTGATTTTATGCCGTGGTTTATTCATGTCACTTTGAGAATAACCAATGTGCTCAATTTCCAGACATAATTTTCCAAAAACAGCAAATTTCTTATCTTACAAAGTTCCAACCATATCCAAAAATATTCAAACTTATCTTCCCTAATTAATTTATACACTTAAACATCAAAAAAACCTCTATACATAACTTCCAAACTTCTAGTAAACATAAAATTATTCTCAGAACATCTTGGTTCTCTAATTCTGTAACATACTATATCCAAAATGCCCAACCATTACATCCACTATCAATTTACTTTTAGAATATCAAGTTTTAAATTTTTAACAACTTCACTTATAGAACATCTCCAACTCCACTATCAAAACAATTTTCATAACTTATCATTCATCAAATTATTTTCCTAAATAACTTCCAAATAATGTCAATATTCAAATTTGTGACTTCTATTAACAAACAAAATTATTTATTAGAATACATAACAATTATTTTAAACAAATCCAACACACAACATCCTGGTTGAAAATTTATCTCCCTTTATATTTTTTTATAATACCACTATAAATACTACACCAACTTTTAACTATAAATTATTCAAAAGAACACATATTTATTGTGTATTATTTTCACTCACATTTTTTTAAATATAATGAAAATTAACATTGTATACATATTTTTACATTCATTCTCCCCCATTTATTAGATAATTACACAGGGTTACCTTATTAGATATACTCCCCCATAATTAATACAATACATGTTGTATATTTTTAATGGTCTCCACTAAATTCCTATTGTTACGTTTTTATTCTCCACAACTTTTAAAATTCATATTTGGAGAGTTCTTTCTCCCCCTTTCTCATTAAATTCATTTACAACCCATTTGACCTTGATCTCTTTAAACCTATTCCTCAAACTCCATCTCTTGAAAATTTGGATCCATTTACCACATTCAATCATTTAGGTTATCTTTAAACCATGTGTTGATTAAACCATTGGAACTTTTACCACTGTTAATTACACTTGTTAGATAAAAATAATTCCTAATTTTTATTTTTTAGAATTTTAATAATTTCCTCTCTCCATCCATGTTTTACTAAAATATTTTTAGAAATTTAATTTACTACTTATCATTGAGTTATTTATTAATACTTTAATCCAAATAATTATAAACTCGATATAGTCAATAACATCAATGTTGTGCATGCGACTCACTTACTTATATAAACTGGTATAACATGAGATTTTTTGTTCTTCTACACATCCTATAATATCAATCATAATTACACAAAACTATCAGAAAATAAACAACAAAGTACTAAGTGTGTGTGTCACACACCATGTTTAACTAATAGATATCACTTTTTCATGATGGACTTATGGCACCACTTAATATCCATCAAATTTCATTTACTCACATGTATATCCTTTTTATGTATGAGAATAAATAGTATATGTGTTCTAATCCCCAATTCCCCATAAATGCATTATGTTATTTACACTAATTAAATAGATAATACTTCAAACATTGTAACTATTTTTTGGTTAATAAATGTTACCTCCTACAAATTTTGGTATCTTAGAAAAAACAATAACCTAACACCACATTATTAGCACATTAACAAATAAAAATAAATTCCATGAAAGTTATTATTAATTACATGTATTGTATTCTATTAATTTTAGTAGCCATATAACAATTTACATATGAAATGATATCATTTTTCAATTGCCAAATTTCACTTAACACAACAAAAAATTTTATATGAGGCTTTAAAACAACTTTAATTATCTATGAGGCTCTACAACAATTGAGACTCTTTATCACAAGATGAAATTCCATATATAGCATACAAATCTAAAGTGGTTTCTCAACACCATTTATTGAGTCATATAAGGCCATGATATCATTTTATATTTTTATACCAATTAATGCATCTAATAAATCTGACACCGCTTATTGAATTTATCTCCATTTACCATAATCACACCCTCTTAAATTTTCTTCACTTCAAACAACACTTAAAAAATAGCAGAACAAATTGGGAGAGGGATCCTTCCCATCTATCCTCAAGTTAAGGATTTTGGATTGTATTAGTAAACCAAACCATTATATCCAACTATTTTTCCAAGATCAGATTACTGGGTTTCAATAAAATATTTCCTACTAGTTGAGGCCATCATTTACCCTTATATATAAATTATCTCTCATCATTACCCTTAATATGCACCAATTCTAATTATAACATTCTAACAACTACATCTCTAATGTCTATAATGGACAATGATCATATTATGGACATGTAAAGTTCTGAATTTCTAATAATATTTTGTTTATTTATATTGAAATATAGAACATATAATTTATTCAATGGTAAATTCCCATATAAAAAGTAGGGGTCGTTAAAGCCATGATGTAGACATGGAATTTGATGGATTTTTTTTATTAATTTTTCTTAAACATATCTCAAATTCACTTATTACCCATCAATGAGTATGATTACAGTAAATATAAAATAAAAATTTCATTCAATATCCCTGAATGGATTTTATTCATTAACAATTTCATAGTAATCAAACACTAAAATTTATCTTTAATTACTGAACTATTTTAATGAATAATGGTTTTCTTAATTATCTAACCCTCAGTGTAAAGATCAACATTGTACTAGCAATGTATTAATTATGATCCGATCACCACCCCCATAATCAATTAACATAATTAGGGGTCTTAGACTCTAATACATGTTATGTTTTCTGATCATCAAGTGATCTTCAATTTCCTCCTTTTTATTTATCAAATACATGGGGAAAACACATGAACTCTTCTCTAAGTTTCAACTGCCAACTCTCTAAGTCTCCCCAATAAGGAACACTCTCTATATATTCTTTATTTATCATCTCCTATAAAAATAAAAAGAGATTCGATCTCCTAATTAAAAAATAGAAAATTTATATTCTCCAATACCCCGATAATATAATTCTTTCTCTTCATTCATTTTTAGATAACATGAATTTTCAACATCACCGACTTGGAATAAATTTTCACTATCACTATTATCCTATTTTAACCACTGTTCAACCATCAATGTTCTAAAACAATAACACATAATTCAAAAAAAAAATATATTTAATTTTATCATGATGTTGAGAAACACTTAATAAATTTCATTTTAATCCATCAACATAAAGAGAGATTTTTTATTTAAGCTTCCCTTTCCCAATAACAATTAAAAAAACTCTTTTAACCTTTAGAGAACCATAATTAATGAAGGTAACTAAGAATACATTTCATTTTTCAATAGATTTAAATGTTTTTAAATCTTTTATCATGTGAGATGAACATCCACTATCCAAGATCCATAGACTTTCCCCTTTGGATACTTTAGGTGAAACTTAAACAGGTAAATCCTTCTCTTTTACTTTTCTATTCTTCTTTTAAGGATTTTGGCTATTAAAAATCGAATTTTTTAATGATGTTATAATGATGAGGAATTAATTTTCATCATGAATAGTATGGTAACACCTTTTGTTGACATATTCAAGAATATCAAACATGTTCTATGATTTCTATGTAGAATTTAAAATACGTTTATAAAATTTATTCCTTTAAAGGGGTTGAAACCCCCAAACATTTATTCTCAAAACTCCAAAGTATATCATGATGTCTATTTAAAAAAATCCCTATGAACAAATATTCTAAAGTTCCAACAGAACCCATAAAAAGTATATCTTTTAAGTATCATGTTGTACAAAATATGTAGGATACCTTGAAACTGATTTTCAATATTAATTCCAAAACAATAATGTTAGAACTAATATATTTTCATTGAATGTTTTATTCCACATCAAATAACCCCTACCAAATAATCTTTAAAATTAAAAATTCATATTATTAAAAAAAATCTTCCCATGTGTATAATTCCTCTATTCCTATAAAGGAGTATTTTACATTGAAATTATCTATTTTATTCCCCATCAACGACCAATTTGGAGTGTATTTTTTGACTTTTTTCTTTAGTTTACATCTCAAGGTAGACTTTTTTTCCTTTTTTTCCTACTTATTTAATCATGGAATCCTCTTTTCATTAAATATGTCTTTCTAGCTACTAATATGCTTTTATTAATTTAATAATAAAATTGATTGTAATGAATTTTTTAAATATGATTTAAATTTTTGACTGAATGATAATTTTTTTCTTTTTATAGAATGGATAGAAGTTGGATGTATTGTACCAATCATATTTCAATCGAGTTTCAAAATAATTTGGAGAATTTTTTAGATTTTTAATTTAAAAATGCATCAGATTGAGGTTGTATACATTTTTCCTATTATAATTGTGTTGGAAAACCATGGTTATGATGAGAAGAAGTTAGTTACCATTTAAAGAAATTTGGATTTCAAGAAAACTATAATGTTTGCTTTCACTATGGAGAGACGAGTAAATCTTCGACTGTTCATAAAGGAAATGAATGAAGAGACATGGAGAATTTGATATTTGATTGGTTTCCATATGTGCATCATTCTGAGAGAGAGATCTTGTTGGTGTAAGAAGGCAATGATATCAATGCACATGGGGAAAATATTGAAGATGATGATGTTGAGAGAGTGAAAAATTTATTGGATGATACCAAAAATCCAGTATATCAAGAATGTAGTAAAATTACCAAGTTGAAATTTATATTGCGTTTATATCATGGGAAAACCATGTATGGAATTTCTAATACCGCCATTGATTATATTCTTACATTTTTGAAGGAATATCTTCCAAATAGTGTAGATATTCCCACAAATACTTATATGGAATGTAAGTTAATTAAGAAGCTTGAATTTTCTACTAATAAAGTCCAAGCTTGTCCGAAAGATTGCAGTTTATTTTTGGAGTAAAAAACTAATTGTATTAAATGTAAAGAATGTTTTACATCTTGATGGAAGACAAATGTTGATGGAACACCATCTCGTGTTCCAATGAAAGTCATGAGCCACATTCTATTGATTACCATACATCAAAATTTATTCATTTCTCCAGAAATATCAGTCAATATGTGATGGCATGATGTTGATATAATTATAGGTAATGATGAGCAGGTCTGTCATGCAGATGGACTAGCATGGCAGACATTTGATGCACAACATCCTGATTTTGAAGGTGAGGTGCGTAATGTTGGATTGGTCCTATCATGTCATGGTTTTAATACATTTGGTTATATGCTTACTGCTCATAGCACGTGGCTAGTTTTTATTCATGTTTATAATCTTCCTCCATGGATGTTTATGAAAAAACATTCGCTTTCTGGAGTATACTGATATCTATACCATCATATCCTAGTAGTGATTTTGATGTCTACTTTCACCCTTTAATAAAATAGTTGAAGAAACTTTGGGATTTAGGTGTACAGATATTTAATGATGCTTTAAATAATACATTTCAGATGCGTACTGCACTTCTTTGGACCATAAATGATTTCCATTACTTTGTAATGATGTCTGGGTGGATCGTGAAGGGAATACTATCATGTCCCATTTGTATGAAGAATACACAATCGAGAAGGCTTAAATATCATCATTGTTTCAGTTTCATGGGGCATCACCAATTCTTTCCAAGGGATCATCAATACAGGAAGAATCATTGAAGGTTTGATAATATTGTTGACACTGAATAACAACCTCAACCTATATTAGGAAGTGATGTGATTAATGAATTGAAATATTTCAGCTTTTCATTAGGGAAAGGTTAGTTGAAATCTCGAAAGAGGAGGAATGATGATACTGAAGACGCTTAAAATTGGAAAAAGAGAATTATTTTTTTGTGTTTCCATATTGGTCTACTAATTTGTTACATCATTGTTTAGATGTAATTCATATTGAGAAAATATATCTTAAATTTTTCGTGCAATTATTTTGAATATTAAATGGAATACCAAATATGTCTTCCGATCTCGTTGGGATTTATTGGATTGGGGTATTTGACCAAAACTACATCCTGTCTGTATCGGTGAAAACAAATGGAAAGTTCCCTATGCTTCATATGTGATGACATCGATAGAGAAATATCAATTTTTGGAAATATTGGAGAATATCTTGGTTCCAGATTGCTATTCGAACAACATATCTAAATGAGTCAACAGAAGACATTTGAAATTGAAATCCCTAAAAACTCATGATTATTAAATCCTTCTTTATGAATTTATTTCAATATAAATTCTGTATTTTCTATCCAGTAATGTAAGGGTGGAAGGGATTTAGTTGTTTCATTTTATAGATTCTTTTGTGATAAAAGTTATCCAAATCATTGTTGACAAAAATGTCGCAAGAGGCACCATTAATTCAGTGTGAGTTGGAAAAACGTTTCCTCCATCCTTTTTCACTTATATGCTGCATTTAACAGTTCATCTTCTAACTAAAACACTTATTGGGGGACCAGTTACCTTTCGGTGGATGTCTCCCGCTGAAATAAATATGTGCACAATGAAATCATTTGTCTGAAATAAGAATTATCCTTAAGGTTCCATTGTGAAGAGTTATCTGGCCCAATAGTTTATGGATTTTTTCAATGTATTTTTCTGATGTGAGCACAAGACATAATCGACCAATGAGAATTGAATATGAGAATTATGAGGAAATTCATCCCCTGTTTCCATCTCTTCCCCAAACAGGTGGAATTTTTGGGTCATATACATTGGTTAAATTGAGCTTTGAAGAGTGGAATAAGGCAGATCATACAGTCTTGTTTAATTGAGGTTTGTTTGACGCCTATATCAAGTAAGTAATTTGAATATATATTTTATATCATACAATATCATATCACATATACCTTATAATTTTATTGTCATTTTATATAGATAACATAGTCAAATTATATGTAGAGTTCATCGGTCTTTGCTGTTGAGAAGGAGAGAGGCTATGCATAGCCAAGAGTTCCCAGCTTGGTTGAAATCAAAGGTATGACCACTATATTAAATACCTTAAAATATAGATACATATTTATTTATATTACTCATATGTATTCCAGGTATTTATTTTACCTACTGACTTCATTTCTCAAGAATTAAGAGCATTGGATTTTGGTCCCAATTCTTTGGTTCGTAACTGCAAATCTTTAATAATCATAGAATATAAATTTTTTACAACTGGTAGAGTGGTGAAAATGAGAACCCAACATGATGGAATTATGTTAACTACTAGAACAGATTATTATTCCAGTGAATCAGATGGACAACCTCGATATGAAGATGTGTATTATTATGAACTGGATGAGAAAATATTCTTATTGGATTACTACTCTCAAGGTCGAGTCACTATGATGAAATGTAAATGGTTTGATTCAATGATATGACATGGTACATTTATTAGTGATTGTGGATTTAGAGTTATTGACATGAGTTGATTCTTGCATACTGATGAACTATATATTTTGGCATCAATGGAAAAACAAGTGTTTTATGTGAAAGAACATATGAAACTGGATTACTTGGCCATTAATAAAGTAATCCCAAGACATATTTTTCATGATGCATGGGATAAAATTTTCACCATTGACGCCCCCATTGTTGTTAGCCAAAATTTGTATTTGATGACACAAATTGTTCCATTGTGAGAGATGATATTGAACCTGAGGTAGTGGAGTGTAATATATAAAAGTAACCATATATATTCAGATTTCATTCTGTTTACCTTGACGTGAGATTATCAAGTTGGTACTAGTGTAATTACTCTAATTTAGTTTTAGTTTGGAATAATATGATTGTTTTAGTATTGTTTGGTTTGGTTTCATTTAATTATATTTATTTCAATTCAGAAAACTGGGTTTAAAATGTGGTTTTAAAAATTGTATAAACTGGTTGTAAATTATCATTAATAAAAGATGTTATAATTTTTTTTTTCATCATTGGATTCTAATTTGTATTTATGATTTTTAAAATTTATTTCTAAAAAATATGTATTTCATTCTTATGATGATTATGAATAAAACTATAGAATCTCACAAGAGGAGATTATATGATGCTGATCCTATTAGACGTGCGCGTGAGTTGTCTTCAGGGAGTATAATAATTATAAAATTTATCTTTTGAATTATATATAATATCAATTTTATATTTTTGATCAATGTTTTATGGATATATAACTCCAAAGTTTCCTCTTCCTAGTATGGGACTGATCAGGGATCCTCCTAGACCTAGGAAGATCTCCCATTTTACCACTCCCCACACTGACCCGTCAGTGGACATCCCATCTACCACAGAAGTCCTCCCTCTGCATCAGACCCTGTGATGTTCCCATACATACCGTTGTCATCATCCCATTTACCCTCTTTTTCCCATTCCATGTCCACATTGACTTGACTGATGTTCTCAAGTGCACAATTTTCATATCCATTTATGTATCCCCAAACCTACTACACATATTCTGACATCTCTACTCCACCTCTTTTTCCTACAATCCATCCTACACATATTGAGTTTGTTCCTTTAGTTTCCACTCATGTTAATGAAGGTCAGCTAGAGCATGATGTCGAATAGATACTTTCTTTGGAGGATGTTGATCTAGCACAGTCCAGGGATGCCTCACAGCCTATTCAAGATCCTTCATCAGGTTCATTAATTATAAATGTTTAAAATTATATCATTTAACTTTATTCCTATTGTATTTTCACTTAACTCTTCTCTTTTCACCTATTATATTATTTAGTGGGATCTTCTAGTCGGGGACGTGGGCGCACACAAATGCAGGATGCCTGGAATCCTGAAACCCAAATTATGGTGCATTACAATTCTCAAAATCAAATGGTAGGTAAAAATGATACGGAGTGTAAAAGTTTCATGGCTACTTTATCCAAATATCATGATATAGTTCAGGTGGAACCTGTCTCATGGATACATATCAATGCTGACATCCAGGACGGGGCATGGGCATAGATATGGGTACAAAAAATTTATAAATTTATATTTATATTAGTAATGTATTTATATGACTTATCATGTTCACTGTAGAGTCGATTTAACTTTCCAAATGGTGAAGCTTCCAAAGATTCTAGGTTGAGTGATCTTGGAGAGTATTGGTGGTCATACAAGTATGAGATACATATTGGTTGGAGGAGTAGAGTGGGTACTGAGTTAGAGGGTGTACCGACAAACCCTGACTATCCAAAAAGCCAATATCAAAAAATGATCACACATTGGAAGATTGTACAGTATATTGTACTACCCATCTTTAATGGTTTTTATATAAAATTTAATTTTTATTACTTTTTTTTGTTTTTTTCATAGGAAGTGTCAGCAAAATACAAAAAAAACAACGATTAAATGACATATCTATACAGATTGGGGCGCACAACAATCCCAAAGCATGATAAGTGGATGGTACGTTCATCTACATTAAAATAATGTCCTTATTTATAACATGTCATCATAACATATTCATGCCTTCCCTTGGTTAGTCCATGTATCCTAAAAATCACATCATATACTAGGAGATGGATTGTCTATTTTTCCTAAACAAGTAGGATATTTCCTTGAAACCCACTTCAGAAAACCATTTTAGAAAACCACCAGCCAGTTATGACTGTAATTTACCTCAATGTTTGTAGGTATTTTTTGCAACACACTTCAATCTATTTTTATCATTTATCATATATGGTTGTAATCCAAATTTTTGCATTTCTCATTTGCAGTAATCTGCATTGGTCATTGAAGGTCATGTACCTCATGAAAATTATTCTGCTTCAGAAGGAAAAAAATATGGAATTGCAGTTAATTAAAAAACACAAGATAAAATTTCATGTTTTTTATTTACATTTCAAACATTTATGAAAAATTCATAATTTAATATGTTTATAATTTCAAAAGTCTTCCTTGGAAGCCATGGATGAGAAGGAAGATGACAACATAGGGACAAATGACCATTTGAGTCAGGTGTTAAGTGTGTAGCATCCAGGAAGTGTCCATTGTAGACCTGGAAAAAAAATTATCCCTTATAGTTATTGTTCATCACTGGAATCCTTTAAACCCTCTAAGGCCTTTGAGTTGGAAAGTGTTTGTGCTGAATTAGCTGCGACAAAGAAAATAGTATTAGAGGAGCGTGAAAAAAGTAAGCTAATGAATTGACATTCCATGGATGCTATGTAAGTTTTGAGCCAATCACTACCATCAAAGGTTGCTTCCACTTTTAATTCATGTATGGAATCAATGTACTCTTTAAATAATTCTTTGGGTGATTCCCATAAGGGTCCTAGTGGCGATGATGGTGGTGGCGATAGAGTTGGCAAGGATGTTGTTGATGTTGTTGTTGGTGATGATATTGCTAATGATGATGCAGATGGTTTGGTTGGTGAAGATGTTGTTGATGTTGTTGTTTTCGATGATGTTTCTTTTCATGGTGATGTTGGACATGGGTATGACAATGATGGTGATGGCAGGATATTAATCCCCTCCATTTTTGACTTAGGCGAGATACTTGTGTTGGAGTTTAAATTTTTTTGTATTGGTGGACTTCTTGTATGTGAATTTCTTTATGAAATGAAATGAATTTTGGATTATGTTTTCATTAGCAGTGTTATTTGACAATTATTTAGGAAATTTTCAAATTCCATATATTTTTTTATGGTTTGGTGTGTTTATGATTATCTCACCATCTAATCTTGGCCTTAGAAGTGGAGGGGAGGCCTGGGATGAGGGGGCTGCAGTGGAGGGCTGAGGGGGCTGAAGTGGAGGGATGGGAGTGTGGGCTGGAGTGGAGGGCTGGGAGGGCTGTAGTAGAGGGCTGGGAGGGGGAGGGGCTGGGAGAGGAAGGTTGGGAGGGGGTTGAATTAGAGGGCTGGTAGGGGAGTGAGCTGCATTGACTTAATCTCTCTTTCATATACTCGTAATGCAGAGGATGTTCATTAGGCGAGTATTATCGTGTCCTCCACTTTGAAGTAGAAGAGCTCATCTATTGAAGGCATTGAGAAGGTTTTGTTGCTTCTGATCTTTTTCTTTAAATTTAAAGGCACTGATTTGTTGTTCCTAGAGTGAATAATATTTTATATGTTTGGTTTCATTCTAAATAATGGCCTTAAGAAGCTGCAGTAGTTTCTTTTGGGGAAATACCTTAAACCTTCGCACAAAATTGTGGTGTTAATTTGATTAGGATTATGATTTCTCTACAAGGAAAGGAAATTAACCTGAGATCATTTCCCCTTTCCCCTTTCTGTCATTGATTTATGATTATATTGTTACATAGTTTAGTCATGACACCAAAAACTAAAAAACATTCCCTGTGTATTCTATTTTCCTAAAAATGCTATTTGCCTTGTGATGTGAATGAATCTTGTCTTTGATTGGTATATAGTAGATATGGTGGAGGATGAGGGGCTGGGTAGGGGGAAGGGGGAGGAGGAGGGGCTGGGCAGGGGGGAGCTGGGCATGAGGGAGGGGGAGGGGGAGGGGGAGGGGCTGGGCAGGGGGAGCTGGGTATGAGGGAGGAGCTGGGCAGGGGGGATCTGGGTATGATGGAGGGGGAGGGGGAGGGGCTGGGCAGGGGGAGCTAGGCATGAGGGAGGGTGATAAAACACTTTTTTGTCGAATATTTTATTGATAATAAATTAAATAATTTCCTCACATTGTGTTAAATAGGTTTATTTATAAAATATTTGGGATTTGATCATTCATTTGAAAATTTGGTGAAAATTCCAGTTTTACCCTATATAGTGCACTTTAGTATTTCGATAATAAATATTTTTATATTTATTATTTGAATTTTAAATTTTGTAACAGTGTTCCTAGATTAAGTTTCTACATCGTTCATTCAGGACACTAGAGCTGATAAGTGCATTTGGATGGAGTAAATGGGCAATTAAGATAATGGTGGGCTGGACTCGGCATAATGGACATGAGTTCTGTATTTGGGCCATATCTTCTTCATCCAGGCCTGGATTGAGCCCAAATTTTGAGGAACGCTCGGGGATATGATTTGGCACAAATAATCCTTCTGGAAGGCCGGTCTAGTCACGCGTGTTGGAGGTCAAATAGGCGGTTCAACTTGGAATAAAATATTTGGCCGAGTTTTTCATTTCACACATAAAAGGTTATGTATCCCTAGCCCTCACAGACTCTATTTAAAGGGGTTTTTAACTCTTTAAGAGGGCTGGTCGAGGCTTTGGGAAGGTGTGGCCGAATGGGTGTCTCTTGGGAACCCCTCACAACTCTTGTATGAAGTAATCTTTTGTGCAAAACTCTCTTCCAAAAAGGCTCTCCTCTCCCACCTCTTCTTTGTATTTCTATTATTTCATGTTTGTTTCTTGAATTTTTCTTCAAATAATCATCTGTGTTATTACCTATTATTCTTCTATTAATATTATTATTTGGGTTGGAATCAAGAGTGGTGACAAGATTGGGTTCTACCCATTCAATCATTTGCTTATACAAAACGTCTCCATGATGACTACACCGCCCATGGAAGAGTAGTTCTTTTTAGTAATCGATCGACCACTATCATTATTCATTTAATTATTTTGAATCATTGAGCTAATGTAATTCACATAATATGATCCATGAATTGTGTTTTTAAATTGTAAGAAACTAATCAAGCAATTGAACAATTAACACAAAACACGCGAGGTCGGGAATTGTGTAAATTGTGAGAGCGCAATCTTAATTGGTAATACAAGACCATACGGGATAAATTTGTAGAGTTAAAATATAATACCTAAACACAATTCATTCTCATTTAATGAATGTATATGTGCTCTAATTAACCATTGAACATAATCTAACCTTAGACCAACAATTAAATCAGGGTGTTGCGATTACGTATTCCGAGGCTAGCCTAGGGTTTAAGTAATTTCATCTTTGTGGTTAAGTTAACTCTCGTAGGGTTCAAGGGATAACAAATTAGGCGATCATAATTAAGTGGATATTGATTTAAATGATAATGAATAATATGTTAATGAAGAGGTAGAGTTAGATCGATTATTCCATTTAAAATAGATTTCTAAAAAAACATCTTTTTGTTGTGTCATTTTAATCGAACTTCATTTCAAAACTAAAAACAAATAAATATACAGTCTTCTTCCAGCAAACTTATTATAGATTCATAAACTATAAAAAAACCCCAATCCTTTAAATTAGTGTTTTTATTTTATTCTCTTTTATTTCATTTTTAGAATACCTTTAATAAGTTGTTAAATTCACTTCCTCTTTTGAGAGACGACCTTGGTCAGCCACTCTGCTGCACCTAAGTACCCCAAAATCACATTAATCATTTGAGGGCGTCCACGACATTGCTCTATAAAATTGGAACCATTTCCGAGGAGGCAAGTAATTATTTCAACCAATCCGAGATATTTATTTTATTTTACATTTTATTCTCTTCCTCTCTTCTTTCTTCCTTCTTTACCCAATCTGATTTTTCTTCTTCTTCTTTTATTTTCTTCTAATTCATTTTGGACCATCAACTCAAACATCTCATTTTTATATTACTATGGTCCACTTTCATTATTTTCATTTTTTATTTGATTTATGACACGAACTAATCCCGAAGATCTCTAAGATCTTGACCCTGAGATTGAACGCAGCCTTAGGGCACGAATCAGACATTCTCAATCTACGGGATGTTTCAATATTCAACCAGTTGGTGAATTCCTCTCTTCTAAAAACATTGGAATAGGAATTTATTCAAATTAAAACATAAAAGAGGAACCAATGGCTGGAAATAATGGAAATGAACTTAATAGAACCATTTGAGAATTGGTTGCACCAGATATTAACTATCAACCAAATTGTACTGGATACCCAAATATCGAATAAGACATTGAATTGAAATCTGGATTAATTCACCTTCTTCCAAAGTTTCATGGCCTCTCTGGTGAGGATCCTAATAACCATTTGAAAGAATTTAATGTGGTTTTCTCATCCTTGAAACCAGGAAATGTTTCCAAAGATCAAATTAAATTAAGAGCATTCCCATTCTCACTTGATGGAGCTGCAAAAGATTGGATGTATTATTTGCAACCTGAATATGTAACATGTTGGAATGATTTGAAACGTCTTTTCATGCAAAGATTTTTTCCACCATCAAGGAACACATCCTTCGAAAGGAGATATCGGGGATCAAGCAAGCCCAAGGGGAGTCAATGAATGAGTATTGGGAGACATTCAAGAAGTTGTCTGCAAGCTGCCCACATCACCAAATCAGTGAGCAACTCCTCATCCAATACTTCTACGAAGGACTAACACCCATGTAGAAGAGCATGGTGGATGATGTAGTTGGAGGAGAATTGGTGGAGAAGACACCAGCAGCCGCACGCGCATTGATCTAGAAGATGGCCCAAAACTCGCAACAATTTGGTGATCGAGGTACACCACATGTCAGGGGAGTACATCAGGTAAGTCATTCTTCTCTTGAAAGTCATTTGATTGATACTATTTTGGAAGAATTTACCACTATGGTGAGGCGAATTGCTTTGGCACAAAAGAAATCTCTACCCCCTCCTTCAAGTCCTTGTGGTATTTGCACTGAGATAAGCCACCCAACTGACTGTTTCCCACAACTCCAAGAAACAAAAGATTATGCAGTAGTGTTCCCTGGGAGACCATATCAGCAGCAAAAACAACAAAAATATCGCCAAAATAAGTTTGATTCATTTTCTCCAACATACAACCAAGGGTGGAAAGATCAATCAGACATCAGGTATGGCTCTGGACAACAACAATGGCCCCCTTTTCAACAAAACTTCTAGCATCCTCCGCCTTACCAGCAGGGTTTCCAACAACCCCAAAGGATATTTGAAGCCCAAGCATCAACAAGACAACAACAAGGGAATCCCCCACCAAAGGTATATTCTAATACTACTGATCTTTTGAAACAAATTGTTCTTAATCAACATAATGAGATAAAGAGTCATGGTTCGGAGCTGAGGGAGTTAAAGACTCAAATGAGCCAGATTGCCACCGCCCTCCATGAACTTGTAAGTAAGAATTCTGGAAATATACCTTCCCACCCCACTCCAAATACAAAGGGGAATGTTAGTTCCATCACATTGAGAAGTGGGAAGAAAATGAACGATATATATGTACCTACCATTCCACCAGGATTCACCTCAACTCAATAGGAGCCTCATTCCATACCAACTGATGAGAAATCCAAGGAGAAAGATAAAGGAAAGAAAAAGATTGACGATGTTCCTCCTAAACCCCTTCCTTTTCCAAACAGGGTTGTTCAAACCAAGAAGATGGTTGAAGAAGCAATGAAAAATGTGTTTTTGGACACATTCAAGCATGTGGAGATCAACATTCCTCTACTTGAAGCCATTAAGAAAATCCCAAGGTATGCCAAATTCATAAAAGAACTCTGCACCAATCGAAGAGGGATCAAGGGAAATGAGATGATCAACTATGGAAGGAATGTCTCAGCACTAATTTCACCAACTCTAGCAATGCCAGCAAAGTTCAAGGATCCAGGGAAATTCACCATCCCATGCACCATGGGGGAGTTGCACTTTTCTGATGCACTTTGTCATTTAGGTGCTTCCATAAATGTGACGCCTCACTCTGTATTCTCTTTCTTGCAGGATGGTGAGTTGAAGCCGAAACGAGTTGTGGTGAAGTTGGAGAATAGAACTACGACATATCCAGAGGGAGTTCTTCAGAATGTACTTGTTCGGGTAAGAGACATGATCTTTCCTGCAGACATCTATGTGCTTAACATGGAGGATGATAAGGTAAGTTCTCATGCCCCCATTATCTTAGGTAGGACCTTCCTCAAAACTGCAAAAACTATTATAAATGTCAATGAGGGTACACTTTCCATGGAATTTGGAGATGAAGTTGTTCTATTTAATTTTATGGATTCCATGAAGTACCCCTCAGAGGACCATTTGGCTTTTGTTATCTCCCATTTTGAACCACCAAATAAAAACTCCATAGAATTTGATTGTCCTATGCTTAGGGATATTATGAGTATTGGTTCGAGTTTGATGTCTAAGAGCACTTCGACACATTTTGCTGATACACAATCCTCTCTTGGATTTGATTTTGATATGGATTCATATTCTGATTTTGATCATGTTCACTATGATTATGAAATGGATATTGAGTATGCTAATGGATTTGATGCTTTATTTTCTGATTTTGATGATGTCTATTCTGATACTGATGCTCTTTGTGCACATATTTCAGTTCCTTCAATGTCTTCATCCATACTACACCCTCCTTCATTATAACTCAAGCCATTGCCCCCAAATCTGAAATACTCATACTTGTTGAGTGGTGAGAGATTACCTGTTATCATTTCTAACAATATCCCTTTTGAACATGAAGAAAAGCTTTTGAATATTTTGAGAGAGAAAATCAGGGCGATTGGGTGGACCTTGGCTAACATATCAGGTATTAGCCCCTCCATTTTCATGCATATGATTCTCTTGGAGGATGGGCTATACCGGTGAGACAAACACAAAGGAGACTCAATCCCACCCTCCTGGAAGTTGTTAAAAAAGAAGTTGAGAAATTGCTTGAGGTGGGTATAATATTTCCCATTTCAGATTCTCAGTGGGTAAGTCCTATTCAGGTTGTGCCTAAAAAGTGTGGTTTTTTTGTTGTTAAAAACGTGAAAGATCAGTTAGTTCCAATGAGAGTGCAAAACAGTTGGAGTGTGTGTATTGATTATAGGACAGTAAATTAGTCCACTTGCATGGACCATTTCCCCTCCCATTTTTTGATCAAATGCTTGAGAGGCTATCTGGGAAGACACACTATTGTTTCATGGATGGATTTTCTGGATATTTTCAGGTTCCTATAGCTCCAGACGATCAAGAGAAGACTACATTCACTTGTCCCTTTGGCACATTTTCCTACTGGAGGATGCCATTTAGACTTTGCAATGCCCCAGGTACCTTCCAGAGATGCATGGTGAGTATTTTTTATGATTTTATTGAGACCTCCATGGAGGTATTTATGGATGATTTTACAGTATATTGGTCTTCATTTGATGAATGTCTTATTAGTTTGGGAAAGGTGTTGAATCGTTGTATTGAGAAGAATCTAGTCCTGAACATTGAAAAGTGTCATTTCATGGTAGAGCATGGCATTGTATTAGGGAATGTAGTTTCAAAACATGGGATAGAGGTTGATAGATCTATGATAGAAATTATTTCATCCTTACCATATCCATCATGTGTGCGTGATGTTAGATCTTTTCTAGGGCATGCAGGATTTTATCGGCACTTCATCAAAGATTTTAGTAAGATTGATCTTCCTATGTCAATATTACTTCAAAAGGATTCTGATTTTGTGTTTGATGTTTCTTGCAGGAATTCATTTGATGAGCTAAAACAATGTCTGGCCACTCCACCTATCATACAGCCCCTGCGGTGGGACCTTCCATTTGAGCTTATGTGTGACGCCTCCAACTTCGCGGTTGGAGCTGTCTTATCTTAGAGGGTGGAAGGACTTTCACATGTGATTGCCTATGCATCAAGGACATTGGATTCAGCCCAATAAAACTACACAACGACAGAAAAGGAGTTTCTTGCTGTCATGTTTGCTTTAGATAAATTACGTTAAAATTTATTGGGCTCTAAAGTAGTTGTTTTTTCTGACCATACAGCTTTGAGGTACCTCCTGAAGAAGCCAGATGCAAATCCACGACTTATCCATTGGATGCTCCTTCTTCAAGAGTTTGACCTTGAGATAAAGGACAAGAAGGGGTCAGAGAATTTGTTGGCGGACCATATGAGTAGTCTTACTCACACACTAGAGGATGACACCTTGGACTAGGTACCACTTCGGGACACTTTTCCCAATGAGCATCTTTATTCCATCTCAGGTACGCATCATTGGTATGCTGATTTAGTGAACTACATTATTGCCTTTGAAATCCCTTCAAATTTAAAGAAATATCAAGTCCAAAAATTAGAAAGTGAGTCTACGTATTATGTGTGGGATGATCCTTACCTCTGGCGCATGTGTAGTGACCAAGTCATTAGGAGGTGTGTTCCCAATCATGAGTTCGAGTCTGTTTTTCATTTCTATCATACACTTTCTTGTGGTGGACACTTTGGACCCCAAAGGACAGCTAGGAAGGTTTTGGACTCTGGATTATATTGGCATAGTTTGTTCCATGATGCCCATGTGTTTTGTAAGTCATGCTCTCATTGCCAACACACTGGGAATATTTCTAGGTGACATGAGATGCCCCAACAACCCATACTATTCTGTGAGATTTTTGATGTATGGGGCATTGATTTTATGGGTCCTTTTCCTAGTTCATTTGGATTTTTGTATATTTTGGTTGCTGTTGATTATGTGAGTAAATGGGTGGAGGCCAAGGCCACCAGGACTGACGATTCTCATGTTGTTGTGGACTTTGTCAAAGAATAGATTTTTTGCAGGTTTGGAGTACCAAAGTCCATCATCAGTGACCAAGGGTCACACTTTTTCAATAGGAATTTTTCTTCCCTCCTTAGAATGTATGGGTTGACACACAAAACATCAACACCATACCACCCCCAAACAAATGGTCAGGCTGAGGTTTCAAATCGTTAGTTGAAACAAATATTGGAAAAAATCGTGCAGCCAAATAGGAAGGATTGGAGCAAGCGCTTGGATGATGTATTGTGGGCTTACAGGACAGCATACAAGACACCCATTGATATGTCCCCATTTTGGATTGTTTTTGGGAAAGCATGTCATCTCCCAGTGGAAGTCGAGCATCGGCCATATTGGGATATAAAGAAATGCAACATGGATTTGGCCCAAGATGGAATTCAATGAAAGTTGCAAATTCAAGAGCTTGAGGAGATTCGACTTTCATCATAAGAGAACTCAAGGCTCTACAAGGAAAGATAAAAAGCAGCTCATGACAAAATGATCCAACAAAGGGAGTTCCATGTTGGAGAGAAAGTCCTTCTCTACGGTTCACGACTAAAGATGATGCCTGGTAAGTTGTCTTCCAGATGGTTAGGTCCTTGTATTGTATCTAATGTTTTTTCTTTATGGTGTAGTGGAGATCACACAAGAGGACACTAGACGGAGGTTTACAATCAATGGACAACTTTTGAAGAGAAACATTGAGGGACTTCCTACTGATGCAGTGGATTTTATCACACTGCATGACCCCATCATCGCTTGATCACATCAGGCTGTTCCTAACCCTTTCACTTTTATATAATTTGTCCTATTTAAAAATTCGGCATTTCATGTGCATATATAATCTCATGGGTTCACATTGAGGACAATGCAATATTTTATGTGTGGGAGAGGGAACCTTTTAGTTTAGTAATATCAATTGTTTTCCTGATTTAAAAAAACAAAAAAATTGTTGTGTGTGTTTTCAAATTTTGTGTGTTTATTTTTCAATTTTCTTTGTGTTTTTGAAATTTTTGAGGTGAAATGATTCTCATCACAATTTTGAAATGCATATCAATGAGTGAAACAATTTATCCCTTGAAACTAAGCTTAAATTAATGCTGAAATAACTTTGTTTCAAGTTCAAATATTTAGTAATTTCATGAAAAGTACACTGAATTTTGAATCCCATGCCACATCTCACTGTCTTTATATTTGAAATCACTTTCCTGTGAGGCTTCTAAACAATTATTTTCGTATTCTTTACATTCACCTCACTTCTTGAGAGAACTAAACCATGCTTGATTTAACCAGAATTTGATCTATTCGTGTCAAAACTTGAGGTTTTGAGGTACATATGTTTAAATTATTGAGGCATTTGTTTGGTATTAAAGCCCCTATTTCAAAGAATCCTTTTTTTATAATGGCCTACCTTTAATATTTAATCCTTGTATCCCTTGGAAGCCACACAAAGCCTGTTAGGTTAGCCACATTACAAGCCAATTTTCCCTATCCAACCAACTCATGAAGTGAAATTGCATAATCTAGTTGAGCTTAAGTGTGGGGGAAGCTATCTTGTGTTGTGCCACCACATTCTGTGATACTTTGGGTGGAAAATTAAATTCTGAAGAGATGTTTTTTCTACTGAAGAAAGCCATTATATTGAAAGTTGTGCCTTTTCTGGAGCATTCATGACAAGTGAAGTTGTGCCTTTTCAAGAGCTTCTAATTGAGGTGGAAAGTTGTGCCCATCTGGAGCTTTCAAGAAAATCATGTTTGAGAAGATTGACATTTTTGATGCTGAAATAATGAATGGTGTAAACTTTTCATGACTTTTCATGATGACGGGGCTGAATTGATACTATGGGGATTGAGGAGAAGACTATATTTAAGTGAAAATTAGATTAATGCAATTTTGCTTCAAAAAGAGTCAAGCCCTCCTCATTCAGCCTCATAATTTTTCACATCTAAAATCCTACCAACCGAAATCCACAGAACAACCCTGAAAATTCCTCATGATAAAAATATGTCCTTGACTCACATCGGGTTGTGATGTAGGAATATATCAAGCCTATGGTGACCCTTGAATGAGTTTGGATGAGATAGACATTGCAAAAAAATTAATATTTGAGTGATGAGAGAAAATTCATGCGAGGTAAGTGTTTTGTGCATGAGAGGATAAATGATGTGGAAATATATTGAATTATATTAATAGAGAACTTGGAATAAGTTCTTTAATGAGGCATGATATCTTTTTATTCTTGGTACAGAATTGATGGATCCCAATGATGTGTGTTTTAAAATTGGTTTTGATTTGATATTGATGTTTACTTGATATGAGATTTTGCTCAGGAGTGCAAAAGGGTATGTGTGGGAGAGTTGATAAAACACTATTTTGTTGAATATTTTATTGATAATAAATGAAATAATTTCCTCACATTGTGTTAAATATGTTTATTTATAAAATATTTGGGATTTGATCATTCATTTGAAAATTTGGTGAAAATTCCAATTTTATCCTTTATAGTGTACTGTAGTATGTTGAAGCTAAATATTTGTATATTTATTATTTGAATTTGAAATTTTGTAACAGTGTTCCTAACTTAATTTTCTACAGCTCTCTTTCAGGACACTATAGCTGATAAGTGCATTTGGAGGGACTAAATGGGCAATTAAAATAATGGTGGGCTGGACTCGGCAGAATGGACATGGGTTCTGTATTTGGGCCATATCTTCTACATATTTGATTGGATTGAGCCCAAATTCTAAGGAACGCTCGGCGATATGATTTGGAACAAATAATCCTTTTTTAAGGCCGGTCAAGTCACGTTTTTGGAGGTCAAAATAGGTGGTGAAAGTTGGAATAAAATATTTGGCTGAGTTTTTCATTTCACACTTAAAAAGTTATGTATCCCTAGCCCTCAAAAACTCCATTTAAAGGGGGTTTTAACTATTTGAGAGGGCTGTTAGAGGCTTTGGGAAGTTTTGGACGAAAGGGTGTCTCTTGGGAGCCCCTCACAACTCTTGGACTAAATAATCCTTTGTGCAAACATCTCTTCTAAAAAGGCTCTCTTCTCCCACCTCTTCATTGTATTTCTATTATTTCATGTTTTTTTTGTTGACTTTTTCATCAAATAATCCTCTATGTTATTACCTATTATTCTTCTCTTAATATTCTTATTTGGGTTTGAATCAAGAGTGGAGACAAGATTGGGTTCTACCCTTTCAATCCTTTGCTTATGCAAAACGTCTCCCCGATGACTACACCGCCCATGGAAGAGTAGTTATGTTTAGTAATCGATCGTCCTCTGTCCTTATTAATTTAATTATTTTGAATAATTGACCTACGGTAATTCACATTATATGATCCATGAATTGTGTTTTTAAATTGTAATAATCTAATCAAGAAATTGAACAATTAACACAAAACACGCGAGGTCCGGAATTGTGTAAATTGTGAGAGCGCAATCTTAATCGGTAATACAAGACCATACAGGATAAATTTGTAGAGTTCAAATATAATCCCTAAACACAATTAATCCTCATTTACAGAATGAATATGTTCTCTAATTAACCATTGAACATATTCTAACCTTAGAACAACAATCATAGAAGGGTGTTGCGATTGCGTGTTCTGAGGCTAGCCTAGGGTTTAAGTAATTTCATCTTTGTTGTTAATTTAACTCTCGTAGGGTTCGAGGGAAAACAAATTAGAGGATCATAATTAAATGGATATTGATTTAAATGATACTGATTAATAAGTGAATGAAGAGGTATAGTTATATCAATTACAAATTTAAAAATAGATTTCTAAAAAAACATCTTTTTGTTGTGTCATTTTAATCGAACTTCATTTCAAAACTAAAAACAAATAAATATACAATCTTTTTCCAGCAAACTTCTTCTAGATTCATAAACTATAAAAAAAACCAATCCTTTAAAGTAGTGTTTTTATTTTATTCTCTTTTATTTTATTTTTAGAATACCTTTAATAAGTTGTTAAATTCACTTCCTCCTTTGAGAGACGACCTTGGTCAGCCACTCTACTGCACTTAAGTACCCCAAAATCACATTAATCATTTTAGGGCGCCCACAACAACGCTCTATCAAATTGGCGCCATTTCCAGGGAGGCAAGTAATTATTTCAACAAATTAGAGGTATTTATTTTATTTTACATTTTATTCTCTACCTCTCTTCTTTATTCCTTCATTACCCAAACTGATTTTTCTTCTTCTTCGTTTATTTTCTTCTACTTCTTTTTGGACCATCAACTCAAATATCGCATTTTTATTTTACTATGGTCCACTTTCTTTCATTTCATTTTTTATTTGACTTATGACATGAACTAATCTCGAAGATCTCTTAGATCTTGACCTTGAGATTGAAAGAAACCTTAGTGCACGAATCAAACATTCTCAATCTACAGGAAGTTTCAATATTCAACCAGTTGGTGAATTCCTCACTTCTGGAAACATTGGAATTGGAAGTTATTCAAATTCAAACATAAAAGCGGAACCAATGGCTGGAAATAATGGAAATGAACTTAATATAACCATTCAAGAATTGGTTTCACCAGATATTAACTATTAACCAAATTGTATTGGATACCCAAATATCGAATCAGACTTTGAATTGAAATCTGGATTAATTCACCTTCTTCCAAAGTTTCATGGCCTCTCTGGTGAGGATCCTAATAAAAATTTGAATGAATTTAATGTGGTTTGCTCAAACATGAATCCAAGAAATGTTTCTGAAGATCAAATTAAATTAAGAGCATTCCCATTCTCACTTGATGGAGCTGCGAAAGATTGGATGTATTATTTGCAACCTAAAGATGTAACATGTTCGAATGATTTGAAACGTCTTTTCTTGCAAAGATTTTTTCCAGCATCAAGGACAACATCCATTCGAAAGGAGATATCGGGATCAAGCAAGCCCAAGGGGAGTCAATGAATGAGTATTGGGAGTGATTCAAGAAGTAGTGTGCAAGCTCCCCACATCACCAAATCAGTGAGCAACTCCTCATCCAATACTTCTACAAAGGAATCACACCCATGGAGAGGAGCATGGTGGATGCTGCAACTGGAGGAGCATTGGTGGACAATACATCAGTAGCCGCATGTGCATTGATCGAAAAGATGGCCCAAAACTCCCAATAATTTGGTGATCGTGGTACACCACATGTCAGGGGAGTACATCTGGTAAGTCCTTCTTCTCTTGAAAGTAATTTGATTGATACTAAGTTGGAAGAATTGACCACTGTGGTGAGAAAATTTCTTTTCCACAAAAGAAATCTCTACCCCCTCCTTCAAGGCCTTGTGGTATTTACACTGAGATAAGCCACCCAACTGACTGTTGCCCACAACTCCAAGAAACAGAAGATTGTGCAGCAGTGTTCCCTGGGAGACCATATCAGTAGCAACAACAACAACCATATCCCCAAAATAAGTTTGATTCATTTGATCCAACATATAACCATGGGTGGAAAGATCAATCGGACATGAGGTATGGCTCTGGACAACAACAAAGGCCCCCTTTTCAACCAAACATCCAGCAGCCTCCGCCTTACCAGCAGGGTTTCCAATAATCCCAAAGGAGATTTGAAGCCCAAGCATCAACAAGCCAACAACAAGGGAATCCCCCACCAAAGGTAGATTCTAATACTGATGATCTTTTGAAACAAATTTTTCTTAATCAACAGAATGAGCTAAAGAGTCAAGGATCAGAGCTGAGGGAGTTAAAGACTCAAATGAGCCAGATTTCCACCGCCCTCCATGAACTTGTACGTAAGAATTCTGGAAATCTACCTTCACAACCCACTCCAAATACAAAGGGTAATGATAGTGCCATCACATTGAGAAGTGGGAGAAAATGAATGATACATCTGTACCTACCATTCCACCGGGATTCACCTCAACTCCAGAGAAGCCGCATTCCATACCAACTGATGCGAAATCCAAGTAGAAAGATAAAGGTAAGAAAAAGATTGATGATGTTCCTCTTAAACCCCTTCCTTTTCCCAACAGGGTTGTTCAAACCAAGAATATGGCTGAACAAGCAATGAAAAATGAGGTTTTGGACACATTCAAGTGTGTGGAGATCAACATTCCTCTACTTGAAGCCATTAAGAAAATCCCAAGGTATGCCAAATTCTTAAAATAACTCTGCACCAATCGAAGAGGGCTCAAGGGAAATGAGAGGATCAACCTTGGAAGGAATGTCTCAGCACTCATTTCACCAACTCTAGAAATGCCAACAAAGTGCAAGGATCCCGGGACATTCAACATCCCATGCACCATAGGGGAGTTGCACTTTTCTGATTCACTTTTTGATTTAGGTGCTTCCATAAATGTGATGCCTCACTCTGTATTCTCTTCCTTGTAGGTTGGTGAGTTGAAGCCGACAAGAGTAGTGATAAAGTTGGAAAATAGATCTACGACATATCTAGCAGGAGTTCTTGAGGATGTACTTGTTTGGCTAAGAGACATGATCATTCTTGCAGACTTCTATGTGCTTAACATGAAGGATAATAAGGTAAGTTCTCATTCCCCCATTATCATATGTTGGCCCTTCCTCAAAACTGAAAAAACTATCATAAATGTCAATGAGGGTACACTTTCCATGGAATTTGGAGATGAAGTTGTGATATTTAATGTTATGGATTCCATGAAGTACCCCTCAGAGGACCATTCTACTTTTTTTATATCCCATTTTGAACCACCAAATAAAAACTCCATATAATTTGATTGTCCTATGCTTAGGGAGATTATATGTATTGGTTCGAGTTTGATGTCTAAGAGAACTTCCACACATGTTGCTGATACACAATCCTCTCTTGGATTTGATTTCCATGTGGATTCATATTCTGATTTTGATCATGTTCACTATGATTATGAAATGGCTGTTGAGTATGCTGATGGATTTGATGCTTTATTCTATGATTTTGATGATGTCTATTCTGATACCGATGCTCTTTGTGCACATATTTCAGTTCCTTCAATGTCTCCATCCATAATACACCCTCCTTCATTAGAACTCAAGCCATTGCCACCAAATCTGAAATACTCATACATGTTGAGTGGTGAGAGATTACATGTTATCATTGCTAACAATCTCCCTTTTGAACATGAAGAAAAGCTTTTGAATATTTTGAGGGAGAACATCAGGGGGATTGGGTGGACCTTGGCTGACATATCATGTATTAGCCCCTCCATTTTCATGCATAGGATTCTCTTGGAGGATGGGGATAAACAGGTGAGACAACCACAAAGAAGACTCAATCCCACCCTCCTGGAAGTTGTTAAAAAAGAAGATAAGAAATTGCTTGAGGCAGGTATAATCTTTCCCATTTCAGATTCTCAGTGGGTAAGTCCTATTCATGTTGTTCCTAAAAACAGTGGTGTTACTGTTGTTAAAAATGAGAAAGATGAGTTAGTTCCAATGAGGGAACAAAATAGTTGGCGTATGTGTATTGATTATAGGAAACTAAATCAGTCCACTGGCAAGGACCATTTCCCCCTCCCATTTATTGATCAAATGCTTGAGAGACTAGATGGGAAGACACACTATTGTTTCTTGGATGGATTTTATGGATATTTTCAGGTTCCTATAGCTCCGGAGGATCAGTAGAAGACTACATTCACCTATCCCTTTGGCACATTTCCCTACCGAAGGATGCCATTTGGACTTTGAAATGCCCCAGGTACCTTCCAGAGATGCATGGTGAGTATTTTTTCTTATTTTATAGAGACCTGCATGGAGGTATTTATGGATGATTTTACAGCATATGGGTCTTCATTTGATGAATGTCTTATTAGTTTGGGAAAGGTGTTGAATCGTTGTATTGAGAAGAATCTAGTCCTGAACTTTGGGAATTGTCATTTCATGGTAGAGCATGGAATTGTCTTAGGGCATGTTGTGTCAAAACATGGGATAGAGGTTGATAGATCTAAGATGGACATTATTTCATCCTTACCATATCCTTCACGTGTGTGTGATGTTAGATCTTTCCTAGGGAATGCAAGATGTTATCGACGCTTCATCAAGGATTTTAGTAAGATTTATCTTCCTATGTCAAGATTACATCAAAAGGATTCTGATTTTGTGTTTGATGTTTCTTGCAGGAATTCATTTGATGATCTAAAACAATTTCTGACCACTCCACCTATCAAAAATCCCCCGCGATGGGACCTTCCATTTGAGCTTATGTGTAACGCCTCCAACTTCGTGGTTGGAGCTGTCTTATCTCAGAGGGTGGAAGGACGTTCACATGTGATTGCCTATGAATCAAGGACATTGGATTCAGCCTAATCATACTACACAACCACGGAAAAAGAGTTTCTTGCTGTCATATTTGATTTAGATAAATTCCGTTCAAATTTATTGGGCTCTAAAGTAGTTTTTTTTCTGACCATGCAGCTTTGAGGTACCTCCTGAAGAAGCCATATGCAAAGCCACGACTTATCCGTTGGATGCTCCTTCTTCAAGAGTTTGACCTTGAGAAAAAGGACAAGAAGGGGTTAGAGAATTTGGTGGCGGACCACATGAGTAGTCTTACACACACACTAGAGGATGACACCATGGACCAGGTACCACTTCGGGACACTTTTCCCGATGAGCATCTTTATTCCATCTCAAGTACGCATCGTTGGTATGCTGATTTAGTGAACTACATTGTTGCCTCTGAAATACCTACAAATTTAATGAAATATCAATTCCAAAAATTAAAAATTTAGTCTAGGTATTATGTGTGGGATGATCCTTACCTCTGGCGCATGTGTAGTGACCAAGTCATTAGGAGGTGTGTTACCGATCATGAGTTTGAGTCTGTTTTGCATTTCTGTCATACAATTTCTAGTGGTGGACACATTGGACCCCAAAGGACACCTAGGAAGGTTTTGGACTCTGGATTATATATGCATAGCTTGTTCCATGATGCCCATGTGTTTTTTAAGTCATGATCTCGATGCCAACACACTGGGAATATTTCTAGGAGTCATGAGATGCCCCAACAACCCATACTATTCTGTGAGATTTTTGATGTATGGGAAATTGATTTTATGGGTCCTTTTCCTAGTTCATTTGGATTTTTTTATATTTTGGTTGTTTTTGATTATGTGAGTAATTGGGTGGAGGCCAAGGCCATCAGGACTGACGATTCTCATGTTGTTGTGGACTTTGTCAAAGCACAGATTTTTTGCAGCTTTGGAGTACCAAAGGCCATAATCAATGACCAAGGGACACACTTTTGTAGTAGGAATTTTGCTTCCCACCTTAGAAAGTATGGGGTGACCCACAAAACATCAACACCAAACCACCCCCAAACAAATGGCCAGGCTGAGTTTCATATCGTGAGTTGAAACAAATATTGGAGAAAACCGTGCAGCCAAATAGGAAGGATTGGAGCAAGCGCTTGGATGATGCAGTGTGGGCTTATAGGACAGCATACAAGACACCCATTGGTATGTCCCCATTTAGGATTTTTTTTGGGAATGAATGTCATCTCCCAGTGGAAGTTGAGCATCGGGCATATTGGGCTATAAAGAAATGCAACATGGATTTGGCCCAAGTTGGAATTCAATGAAAGTTGAAAATTCAAGAGCTTGAGGAGATTCGACTGTCATCATATGAGAACTCAACGCTCTACAAGGAAAGATCAAAAGCATCTTATGACAAAATGATCCAACAAAGGGAGTTTCATGTTGGAGAGAAAGTCATTCTCTACAGTTCATGACTAAAGATGATGTCTGGTAAGTTGTGTTCCAGATGGTTAGGTCCTTATATTGTATCTAATGTTTTTCCTTATGGTGCAGTGGAGATCACACAAGAGGACACTGGAAGGAGGTTTATAGTCAATGGACAACGTTTGAAGAGATACATTGAGGGATTTCCTACTGATGCAGTGGATTTTATCACACTGCATGACCCCATCATCGCTTGATCACATCAGGCTGTTCCTAACCCTTTCACTTTTATATTATTTGTCCTATTTATAAATTCTGCATTTCATGTGCATATATCATCTCATGGGTTCACATTGAGGACAATGCAATATTTTATGTGTGGGGTAGGGAACCTTTTAATTTAGTAATTTCTATTGTTTTCCAGATTTAAAAAAAACAAAAAAAAAATGTTCTGTGTGTTTTCATATTTTGTGTGTTTCTTTTCCAATTTTCTTTGTGTTTTTGAAATTTTTGAGCTGAAATGATTCTCATCATAATTTTGAAATGCATATTAATGAGTGAAACAATTTATCCATTGAAACTATGTTTAAATGAATGCTGAAATAACTTTGTTTCAAGTTCAAATGTTTAGTAACTTCATGAAAAGTACACTAAATTTTGAATCCCATGCCACATCTCACTGTCTTTATATTTGAAATAACTTTCCTACGGGGCTTCTGAACCACTATTTTCATATTCTTTACATTCACCACACTTCTTGAGAGAACTAAACCATGATTGATTTAACCAGAATATGATCTATTCCTGTCAAAACATCAGGGTTTGAGGTACATATGTTTAAATTATTGAGGCATTTGTTTGGTATTAAAGCCCCTATTTCAAAGAATCCTTTTTTATAATGGCCTACCATGAATATTTAATCCTTTTATCCCTTATAATCCACGCACATCTTGTTAGGTTAGCCACATTACAAGCAAATTTTCCTTATCCAACCAACTCTTAAAGTGAAATTGCATAATCTAGTTGAGCTTAAGTGTGGGGGAAGCTGTCTTGTGTTGTGCCACCACATTCTGTGATACTTTGGGTGGAAAATTAAATTTTGAAGAGATGTGTTTTCTACTGAAGAAAGCCATTATATTGAAAGTTGTGCCTTTTCTGGAGCTTTCATGACAAGTGAAGTTGTGCCTTTTCTGGAGCTTCTAATTGAGGTGGAAAGCTGTGCCCATTTGGAGCTTTCAAGAAAATCATGTTTGAGAATATTGACATTTTTTATGCTTAAATAATGAATGGTGTAAACTTTTCATGTTTTTTCCCGATGATGGAGCTGAATTGATACTATTGGGATTGAGGAGAAAAACATATTTAAGTGAAAATTAGATTAATGCAATTTTTCTTCAAAAAGAGTCAAGCCCTCCTCATTCAGCCTCAGAATTTGTCACATCTAAAATCCTACCAACCGAAAGCCACAGAAAAACCTTGAAAAGTCCTCATGATAAACATATGTCCTTGACTCACATCAGGCGGTGATGTAGAAATCAATCAAGCCTATGGTGACCCTTGTATGAGTTTGGATGAGAAAGACATTGCAAAAAAATTAATATTTGAGTGATGAGAGAAAATTTATGCGAGGTAAGTGTTTTGTGCATGAGAGGATAAATGAAGTGGAAATATATTGAATGACATTAATATAGAACATGAAATAAGGTTTTTTATGAGGCATGATATCTTTTGATTCTTGGTGCAGAATTGATGGATCCTAATGATATGTGTTTTAAAATTGGTTTTGATTTGATATTGATGTTTACTTGATATGAGATTTTTCTCAGGAGTGCAAAAGGGTAAGTTTGGGGTAGTTGATAAAACACTATTTTATTGAATATTTTATTGATAATAAATGAAATAATTTCCTCAAATTATGTTAAATATTTTTATTTATAAAATATTTGGGATTTGATCTTTCATTTGAAAATTTTGTGAAAATTCCAGTTTTACACTTTATAGTGCACTGTAGTATTTTGAAGATATATATTTTTATATTTATTATTTGAATTTTGAAATTCTGTAACAGTGTTTCTAACTTAATGTTATACAATTTTCATTCAGGACACTAGAGCTGATAAGTGAATTTGGATGGAGTAAATGGGCCATTAATATAATAGTGGGCTGGACTCGGCAGAATAGACATGGGTTCTGTATTTGGGCCATATCTGCTACATCAGGAATTGGATTGAGCCCAAAATTTGATGAAAGCTCGCGGATATGATTTGGAACATATCATCCTTCTGGAAGGCCAGTCAAGTCACGCATTTTGGAGGTCAAATAGGCGGTGTAATTTGGAATAAAATATTTGGGAGAGTTTTTCATTTCACACTTAAAAAGTTAAGTATCCCTAGCCCTCACAAACTTTATTTAAATGGGGTTTTAACTCTTATAGAGGGCTGCTCGAGGCATTGGGAAGGTGTGGACGAATGGGTGTCTATTGGGATACCCTCACAACTCTTGGATGAAGTAAGCCTTTGTGAAAACCTCTCCTCTAAAAAGGCTCTCCTCTCCCACCTGTTCTTTGTATTTCTATTATTTCATGTTTGTTTCTTGAATTTTTCTTCAAATAATATTCTGTGTTATTACCTCTTATTCTTCTCTTAATCTTCTTATTTGGGTTGGAATCAAGAGTGGAAACAATATTGGGTTATATCCTTTCAATCCTTTGCTTGTGCAAAACGTCTCCACGATAACTACATCGCCCATGGAAGAGTAGTTCTTTTTAGTAATCGATCGTCCTCTATCCTTCTTCATTTAATTATTTTGAATCATTGAGATACTATAATTAACTTAATATGATCCATGAATTGTGTTTTTAAATTTTAAAAAACTAATCAAGCAATTGAACAATTAACACAAAACACGCGAGGTCGAGAATTGTGTAAATTGTAAGAGCGCAATCTTAATCGGTAATACAAGACCATACGGGATAAATTTGTAGAGTTCAAATATAATCCCTAAAAAAAATTCATCCTCATTTAAAGAATTGATATGTGTTCTAACTAACCACTGACCATAATCTAACCTTAGAATAACAATCAATGAAGGGTGTTGCGATTGCGTGTTCTGAGGCTAGCCTAGGGTTTAAGTAATTTCATCTTTGTGGTTAAGTTAACTCTCGTAGGGTTCAAGGGATAACAAATTAGGGGATCATAATTAAGTGGATATTGATTTAAATGATAATGATTAATAAGTGAATGAATACGTAGAGTTATATCGATTAATAATTTTAAAATAGATTTCTAAGAAAACATCTTTTAGTTGTGTCATTTTAATCGAACTTCATTTCAAAACTAAAAACAAATAAATATACAATCTTTTTCCAGCAAAATTCTTCTAGATTCATAAACTATAAAAACACCCGAATCATTTAAAGTAGTGTTTTTATTTTATTCTCCTTTATTTTATTTTTAGAATACCTTTAATAAGTTGTTAAATTCACTTCCTCCTTTGAGAAACGACCTTGGTCAGCCACTCTACTACACCTAAGTACCCCAAAATCAAATTAATCATTTGGGGGTGCCCACGACAGCGCTCTATCAAATTGGCGCCATTGTCAGGGAGGCAAGTAATTATTTCAACCAATTATAGGTATTTATTTTATTTTACATTTTATTCTCTTCCTCTCTTCTTTCTTCCTTCTTTACCCAATCCGGTTTTTCTTCTTTTTCTTTTATTTTCTTCTACTTCTTTTTGGACCATCTACTCAAACTTTTCATTTTTATTTTACTATGGTCCACTTTCTTTATTTTCATTTTTTATTTGATTTATGACACGAACTAATCCAGGATATCTCTTAGATCTTGACCCTGAGATTGAACACAGCCTTAGGGCATGAATCAGACATTCTCAATCTACGGAAAGTTTCAATATTCAACCAGTTGGTGAATTCCTCTCTTCTGGAAACTTTGGAATTGGAAGTCATTCAAATTTAAATGTAAAAGAGGAACCAATGGCTGGAAATAATTTAAATGAACTTAATAGAACAATTCGAGAATTGGTTGCACCAGATATTATCTATCAGCCAAATTGTATTGGATACCCAAATATCGAATCAGACTTTGAATTGAAATCTGGATTAATTCACCTTCTTCCAAAGTTTCATGGCCTCTCTGGTGAGGATCCTAATAAACATTTGAAAGGATTTAATGTGGTTTTATAAACCTTGAAAACAGAAATGTCTCTGAAGATTAAATTAAATTAAGATCATTCCCATTCTCACTTGATGGAGCTGCAAAAGATTGGATGTATTATTTGGAACCTGAAGATGTAACATGTTCGAATGATTTGAAACGTCTTTTCATACAAAGATTTTTTCCAGAATCAAGGACAAAATCCATTCGAAAGGAGATATCGGGGATCAAGAAATCCCAAGGGGAGTAAATGAATGAGTATTGGTAGGGATTCAAGAAGTTGTGTGCAAGATGCCCACATCACCAAATCAGTGAGCAACTCCTCATCCAATACTTATACGAAGGACTCACACCCATGGAGAGGAGCATGGTGGATGCTGCAGCTGAAGGATCATTGGTGGACAAGACACCAGAAGCCGCACGTGCATTGATCGACAAGATGGTCCAAAACTCCCAACAATTTAGTGATCGAGGTACACCACATGTTAGGGGAGTACATCAGGAAAGTCCTTCTTCTCTTGAAAGTCATTTGATTGATACTAAGTTGGAATAATTGACCACTATGGTGAGGAAAATTGATTTTCCACAAAATAAATCTCTACCCCCTCCTTCAAGGCCTTGTGATATTAGCACTGAGATAAGCCACCCAACTGACTGTTTCCCACAACTCCAAGAAACAGAATATTGTGCAGCAGTGTTCCCTGGGAGACCATATCAGTAGCAACAACAACAACCATATCCCCAAAAGAAGTATAATTCATTTTATCCAACATACAACCAAGGTTGGAAAGATCAATCGGACATGAGGTATGGCTCTGGACAACATCAAAGGCCCCCTTTTCAACCAAACTTATAGTAGCCTCCACCTTACCAGCAGGGTTTCCAACAACCCCAAAGGAGATTTGAAGTCCAAGCATCAACAAGCCAACAACAAGGGAATCCCCCACCAAAGGTAGATTCTAATACTGATGATCTTTTGAAACAAATTTTTCTTAATCAACAGAATGAGCTAAAGAGTCAAGGTTCAGAGCTGAGGGAGTTAAAGACTCAAATGAGCCAGATTGCCACCGCCCTCCATGAACTTGTAAGTAAGAATTCTGGAAATCTACCTTACCAACCCACTCCAAATCCAAAGGGGAATGTTAGTTCCATCACATTGAGAAGTGGGAAGCAAATGAACGATACATCTGTACCTACCATTCCACCGGGATTCACCTCAACTCTAGAGAAGCCGCATTCCATACCAACTGATAAGCAATCCAAGGAGAAAGATGAAGGTAAGAAAAATATTGATGATGTTCCTCTTAAACCCCTTACTATTCTGAACAGGGTTGTTTAAACCAAGAAGATGGCTGAAGAAGAAATTAAAAGGGAGGTTTTGGATACATTCAAGCGTGTGGAGATCAACATTCCTCTACTAGAAGCCATTAAGCAAATCCCAAGGTATGCCAAATTCTTAAAATAACTCTGCACCAATCAAAGAGGGCTCAAGGGAAATTAGAGGATCAACCTTGGAAGGAATGTCTCAGCACTCATTTCACCAACTCTAGCAATGCCAACAAAGGGCAAGGATCTCGGGACCTTCACCATCCCATACACCCTAGGGGAGTTTCACTTTTCTGATACACTTTGTGATTTAGGTGATTCCATAAATGTGATGCCTCACTCTGTATACTCTTCCTTGCAGGTTGGTGGGTTGAAGCCGACAAGAGTAGTGGTGCAGTTGGAGAATAGAGCTACGACATATCCAGCAGGAGTTCTTGAGGATGTACTTGTTTGGGTAAGAGACCGGATCTTTCCAGCAGACTTCTATGTGCTTAACATGGAGGATGATAAGGTAAGTTCTCATTCCCCCATTATCTTATGTAGGCCCTTCCTCAAAACTGCAAAAACAATCATAAATGTCAATGAGGGTACATTTTCCAAGGATTTTAGAGATGAAGTTGTGATATTTAATGTTATGGATTCCATGAAGTACCCCTCATAGGACCATTCTACTTTTTTTATCTCCCATTTTGAACCACCAAATAAAAACTCCATAGAATTTGATTGTCCTATGCTTAGGGAGATTATGAGTACTGGTTCGTGTTTGATGTCTAAGAGCACTTCCACACATGTTGCTGATACACAATCCTCTCTTGGATTTGATTTTGATGTGGATTCATATTCTGATTTTGATCATGTTCACTCTGATTATGAAATGGATTTTGAGTATGCTGATGGATTTGATGCTTTATTCTCTAATTTTGCTGATGTCTATTCTAATACTGATGTTCTTTGTGCACATATTTCAGTTCCATCAATATCTCCATCCATACTACACCCTCCTTCAATAGAACTCAATCCATTGCCACCAAATATGATATACTCTTACTTGTAGAGTGGTGAGAGATTACCTGTTATCATTGATAACAATCCCCCTTTTGAACATGATGAAAAGATTTTGAATATTTTGAGGGAGAACATCAGGGTGATTGGGTGGACCTTGGCTAACATATCAGGTATTAGAACCTCCATTTTCATGCATAGGATTCTCTTGGAGGATGGAGCTAAACCGTTGAGACAACCACAAAGGAGACTCAATCCCACCCTCCTAAAAGTTGTTAAAAAAGAAGTCAAGAAATTGCATGAGGCAGGTATAATAGTTCCCATTTTAGATTCTCAGTGGGTAAGTCCTATTCAGGTTGTGCCTAAATAGAGTGGTGTTACTGTTGTTAAAAACGAGAAAGATGAGTTAGTTCCAATGAGGGTGCAAAACAATTGGCGTGTGTGTATTGATTATAGGAAACTAAAACAGTCCACTCGCAAAGACCATTTACCCCTCCCATTTATTGATCAAATGCTTGATAGACTAGCTTGGAAGACACGCTATTGTTTCTTGGATGGATTTTCTGGATATTTTCAGGTTCCTATAGATCTAGAGGATCAGCAGAAGACTACATTCACCTGTCCCTTTGGCACATTTTCCTACCGGAGGATGCCATTTGGACTTTGCAACGCCCCAGGTACCTTCTAGAGATGCATGGTGAGTATTTTTTTCTATTTTTATTGAGACCTGCATGGAGGTATTTATGGATTATTTTACAGTTTATGGATCTTCATTTGATGAATGTCTTATTAGTTTTGGAAAGGTGTTGAATCATTGTATTGAGAACAATCTAGTCATGAACTTTGAAAAGTGTCATTTCATGGTAGAGCATTGAATTGTCTTAGGGCATGTAGTGTCAAAACATGGGATAGATGTTGATAGATCTAAGATAGACATTATTTCATCCATACCATATCCTTCATGTGTCTGTGATATTAGATCTTTCCTAGGGCATGCAGGATTTTATCGGCGCTTCATCAAAGATTTTAGTAAGATTTATCTTCCTATGTCAAGATTACTTCAAAAGGATTCTGATTTTGTGTTTGATGTTTCTTGCAGGAATTCATTTGATGAGCTAAAACAATTTCTGACCACTCCACCTATCATACAGCCCCCGCGGTGGGACCTTCCATTTGATCTTATGTGTGATGCCTCCAACTTCGCGGTTGGAGCTGTCTTATCTCAGAGGTTGGAAAGACGTTCACATGTGATTGCCTATGCATCAAGGACATTGGATTCAGCCCAATAAAACTACACAACCACGAAAAATAAGTTTCTTTCTGTCATATTTTCTTTAGATAAATTCCGTTCAAATTTATTGGGCTCTAAAGTAGTTGTTTTTTCTGACCATGCAGCTTTGATGTACCTCCTGAAGAAGCCAGATGCAAAGACACGACTTATCCATTGGATGCTCCTTCTTCAAGAGTTTGACCATGAGATAAAGGACAAGAAGGGGTCAGAGAATTTGGTGGCGGACCACATGAGTAGGCTTACTCACATACTAGTGGATGACACCTTGGACCAGGTACCACTTCGAGACACTTTTCCCGATGAGCATCTTTATTCCATCTTAGGTACGCATCCTTGGTATGCTGATTTAGTGAACTACATTTATGCCTCTAAAATCCCTGCATATATAAAGAAATATCAAGTCCAAAAATTAAAAAGTGAGTCTAGGTATTATGTGTGGGATGATCCTTACCTCTGGCGCAAGTGTAGTGATCAGGTCATTAGGAGGTGTGTTACCGATCATGAGTTTGAGTCTGTTTTGCATTTCTATCATACACTTTCTTGTGGTGGACACTTTGGACCCCAAAGGACAGCTAGGAAGGTTTTTGACTCTGTATTATATTGGCATAGCTTGTTCCATGATGCCCATGTGTTTTTAAGGTCATGCTCTCGTTGCCAACACACTGGGAATATTTCTAGGAGACATGAGATGCCCCAACAACCCATACTATTCTGTGATATTTTTTATGTATGGGGAATTGATTTTATGGGTCCTTTTCCTAGTTCATTTGGATTTTTGTATATTTTGGTTGCTGTTGATTATGTGAGTAAATGGGTGGAGGCCAAGGCCACCAGGACTGACGATTCTCATGTTGTTGTGGACTTTGTCAAAGCACATATTTTTTCCAGGTTTGGATTACCAAAGGCCATCATCAGTGACCAAGGGACACACTTTTGCAATAGGAATTTTGCTTCCCTCCTTAGAAAGTATGGGGTGACACACAAAACATCATCACCACACCACCCCCAAACAAATGGCCAGGCTGAGGTTTCAAATCGTGAGTTGAAACAAATATTGGAGAAAACCGTGCAGCCAAATAGGACGGATTAGAGCAAGCACCTGGATGATGCATTGTGGGCTTATAGGACAGCATACAAGACACCCATTGGTATGTCCCCATTTAGGATTGTTTTTGGGAAAGAATGTCATCTACCAGTGGAATTCGAGCATCATGCATATTGGGCTATAAAGAAATGCAACATGGATTTGGCCCAAGATGGAATTCAAAGAAAGTTGCAATTTCAAGAGCTTGAGGAGATTCGACTATCACCATATGAGAACTCAAGGCTCTACAAGGAATGAAAAAAATCATCTCATGACAAAATGATCCAACAAAGGGAGTTTCATGTTGGATAAAAAGTTATTCTCTACAATTCACGACTAAAGCTGATGCCTGGTAAGTTGTGTTCCAGATGGTTAGGTCCTTATATTGTATCTATTTTTTTCATTATGGTGCAGTAGAGATCACACAAGAGGACACTGGAAAGAGCTTTACAGTCAATGGGCAATGTTTTAAGAGATACATTGAGGGAATTCCTACTGATGCAGTGGATTTTATCACACTGCATGACCCCAACATCGCTTGATCACATCAGGCTGTTCCTAACCCTTTCACTTTTATATTATTTTTCCTATTTATAAATTCTGAATTTCATGTGCATATATCATCTCATGGATTCACATTGAGTACAATGAAATATTTTAAGTGTGGGGTAGAGAACCTTTTAGTTTAGTAATTTCAATTGTTTTCCTGATTAAAAAAACAAAAAAAGTGTTGTGTGTGTTTTCAAATTTTGTGTGTTTATTTTTCAATTTTCTTTGTGTTTTTGAAATTTTTTGCTAAAATGATTCTCATCACAATTTTGAAATTCATATCAATGAGCGAAACAATTTATCTCTTGAAACTATGCTTAAATGAATGCTGAAATAACTTTGTTTCAAGTTCAAATATTTAGTAATTTCATGAAAAGTACACTGAATTTTGAATCTCATGCCACATCTCACTGTCTTTATATTTGAAATCACATTCTTGTGAGGTTTCTGAACCATTATTTTCATATTCATTACATTCACCTCACTTCTTGAGAGAACTAAACCATGCTTGATTTAACCAGAATTTGATCTATTCCTGTCAAAACTTGAGGGTTTGAGGTACATATGTTTAAATCATTGAGGAATTTGTTTGTATTTAAATCCCCTATTTCAAAGAATCCTTTTTTATAATGGCCTACAATGAATATTTAATCCTTGTAGCCCTTATAATCCACACACATCCTGTTAGGTTAGCCACATTACAAGCCAATTTTCCCTATCCAACCAACTCTTGAAGTTAAATTGTATAATCTAGTTGAGCTTAAGTCTGGGGGAAGCTGTCTTGTGTTGTGCCACCACATTATATGATACTTTGGGTGGAAAATTAAATTCTGAAGAGATGTGTTTTCTACATAAGAAAGCCATTATATTGAAAGATGTTCCTTTTCTGGAGCTTTCATGACATGTGAAGTTGTGCCTTTTCAGGAGCTTCTAATTGAGGTGGAAAGTTGTGCCCATCTGGAGCTTTCAAGAAAATCATGTTTGAGAAGATTGAAATTTTTTATGCTTAAATAATGAATGGTGTAAACTTTTCATGACTTTTCATGATGATGGAGCTGAATTGATACTATGGGGATTAAGGAGAAGACCATATTTAAGTGAAAATTAGATTAATGCAATTTTTCTTCAAAAAGAGTCAAGCCCTCCTCATTCAGCCTCAGAATTTTTCACATCTAAAATCCTACCAACCGAAAGCCACAGAACAACCCTGAGAAGTCCTCATGATAAACATATATCCTTTACTCACATCGGGTGGCGATGTAGGAATCTATCAAGCCTATGGTGACCCTTGTATGAGTTTGGATGAGAAAGACATTGCAAAAAAATTAATATTTGAGTGATAAGAGAAAATTCAAGCGAGGTAAGTATTTTGTGCATGAGAGGATAAATGAAGTGGAAATATATTGAATGATATTAATAGAGAACTTGAAATATGGTTTTTTATATGGCATGATATCTTTTGATTCTTGGTGCAGAATTGATGGATCCCAATGATATGTGTTTTAAAATTGCTTTTTTATTTGATATTGATGTTTACTTGATATGAGATTTTGCTCAGGAGTGCAAAAGGGTAAGTGTGTGGGAGTTGATAAAACACAATTTTTTTTGAATATTTTATTGATAATAAATGAAATAATTTCCTCACATTGTGTTAAATATGCTTATTTATAAAATATTTGGGATTTGATCATTCATTTGAAAATTTGGTGAAAATTCCAGTTTAACACTTTATAGTGCACTGCAGTATTTCGAAGATAAATATTTTTATAATTATTATTTGAATTTGAAATTTTGTAACATCGGTCCTAACTTAAATTTTTACAACTTTAATTCAAGACACTATAGCTAATAAGTGCATTTGGATGGAGTAAATGGGCCATTAATATAATGGTGGGCTGGACTCGGCAGAATGGACATGGGTTCTGTATTTGGGCCATATCTTCTACATACGGGCTTGGATAGAGCCCAAATATTGAGGAAAGCTCAGGGATATGATTTGACACAAATAATAATTCTGTATGGCCAGTCAAGTCACACGTTTTGGAGGTCAAATAGGCAGTACAACTTGGAATAAAATATTTGGCCGAGTTTTTCATTTCACACTTAAAAGGTTATGTATCCCTAGCCCTCACAAACTCTATTTAAAAGGGGTTTTAACTCTCTGAGAGGGATTTTAGATACTTTGGGAAGGTGTGGACGAAATGGTGTCTCATGGGAGCCCCTCACAACTCTTGGAAGAAGTAAGCCTTTGTGAAAACCTCTCTTTCAAAAAGGCTCTCCTCTCCCACCTCTTCTTTGTATTTCTATTTTTTCATGTTTGTTTCATGAATTTTCCTTCAATTAATCTTCTGTGTTATTACCTCTTATTCTTATCTTAATATTCTTATTTGGGTTCTAATCATTAGTGGAGACAAGATTGGGTTCTACCCATTCAATCCTTTGCTTATGAAAAACGTCTCCACGATAACTACACCGCCCATGGAAGAGAAGTTCTTTTTAGTAATAGATCGACCTCTATCCTTCTTAATTTAATTATTTTGAATCATTTAGATAATGTAATTCACTTAATATGATCCATGAATTGTGTTTTTAGATTTTTAGAAACTAAGCAAGAAATTGAACAATTAACACAAAACACGCGAGGTCGGGAACTGTGTAAATTGTGAGAGTGCAATCTTAATCGGTAATACAAGACCATACGTGATAAATTTGTAGAGTTCAAATATAATCCCTAAACACAATTCATACTTATGTAAAGAATGGATATGTGCTATAATTAACCACTGACCATAATCTAACCTTAGAACAACAATCAAAGCATGGTGTTTTGATTGCGTATTCTGAGGCTAGCCTAGGGTTTAAGTAATTTCATCTTTGTGGTTAAGTTAACTCTCATAGGGTTAGAGGGATAAAAAATTAGGGGATCATAATTAAGTGGATATTGATTTAAATGATAATGATTAATAAGTGAATGAAGAGGTATAGTTAGATCGATTATGCCTTTTAAAATAGATTTCTAAAAAAACATCTTTTTGTTGTTTCATTTTAATCGAACTTCATTTCGAAACTAAAAACAAATAAATATACAATCTTATTCCTGCAAACTTCATCAAGATTCATAAACTATAAAAAAACCCCAATCCTTTAAAGTAGTGTTTTATTTTATTATATTTTATTTTATTTTTAGAATACCTTTAATAAGTTGTTAAATTCTATTCCTCCTTTGAGAGACGACCTTGGTCAGCCACTCTGCTGCACCTAAGTGCCCCAAAATCACATTAATGATTTGAGGGTGCCCACAACATTGCTCTATCAAATTGGCGCCATTTCCGGGGAGGCAAGTAATTATTTCAACCAATTAGAGGTATTTATTTTATTTTAAATTTTATTCTCTTCCTCTCTTCTTTCTTTCTTCTTTACCCAATCTGATTTTTCTTCTTCTTCTTTTATTTTCTTTTACTTGTTTTTGGACCATAAACTCAATCTTCTCATTTTTATTTTACTATGGTCCACTTTCTTTATTCTCATTTTTTATTTAATTTATGAAACGAACTAATCTCGATGATCTATTAGATCTTGACCCTAATATTGAACGCAGCCTTAGGGCACGAATAAGACATTCTCAATCTACAGGAAGTTTCAATATTTATCCAGTTGGTGAATTCCTCTCTTCTGGAAACATTAGAATTTGAAGTTATTCAAATTCAAACATAAAATTGGTACCAATGGCTGGAAATAATGGAAATGAACTTAATGAAACCATTCGAGAATTGGCTGCACCAGATATTATCTATCAACCAAATTGTATTGCATACCCAAATCTCGAATGAGACTTTGAATTGAAATCTGGATTAATTCACCTTCTTCCAAAGTTTCATGGCCTCTCTGGTGAGGATCGTAATAAACATTTGAAAGAATTTAATGTGGTTTACTCAACCTTGGAACCAGGAAATTTTTCTGAAGATCAAATTAAATTAAGAGCATTCCCATTCTCACTTGATGGAGCTGCAAAAGATTGGATGTATTATTTTCAACCTGAAGATGTAACATGTTGGAATGATTTGAAACGTCTTTTCTTGCAATGATTTTTTCCAGCATCAAGGACAACATCCATTTTAAAGGAGATATTGAGGGATCAATCAATCCCAAGGGGAGTCAATGTATGAGTATTGGGAGAGATTCAAGAAGTTGTGTGTAAGCTTCCCACATCCCCAAATCAGTGAGCAACTCCTCATCCAATACTTCTACGAAGGACTCACACCCATGGAGAGGAGCATGGTGGATGCTGCATCTGGAGGAGCATTGGTGGACAAGACACCAGCAGCCGCACGTGAATTGATCGACAAGATAGACCAAAACCCCCGACAATTTGGTGATCGAGGTACACCACATATGAGGGGAGTACATCAGGTAAGTCCTTCTCTAGAAAGTCATTTGATTGAGACTAATTTGAAGAATTGACCACTATGCTGAGGCAAATTGCTTTGGCACAAAAGACATCTCTACCCCCTCCTTCAAGGCCTTGTGGTATTTTCACTAAGATAAGCCCCCAACTGATTGTTTCCCACAACTCCAAGAAACATAAGATTGTGCAGTAGTGTTCCCTGGGAGACCATATCAGCAGAAAAAACAACAACCATATCCCCAAAAGAAGTTTGATTCATTTTCTCCAACATACAAACAAGGGTGGAAAGATCAATCAGACATGAGGTATGGCTCTGGACAACAACAAAGGCCCCCCATTTCAACAAAACTTCCAGCAGCCTCTGCCTTACCAGTAGGGTTTCCAACAACCGCAAAAGGGATTTGAAGCCCAAGCATCAACAAGCCAATAACAAGGGAATCCCCCAGCAAAGGTAGATTCTAATACTGATGATATTTTGAAATAAATTGTTCTTAATCAACATAATGATATAAAGAGTCAAGGTTCGGAGCTGAGGGAGTTAAAGACTCAAATGAGCCAGATTTCCACCTCCCTCCAGGAACTTGTCAGTAAGAATTCTCGAAATCTACCTTCCCAACCCACTCCAAATCCGAAGGGGAATGTTAGTGCCATCACATTGAGAAGTGGTAAGCAAATGAACAATACATCTGTACCTACCATTCCACCGGGATTCACCTCAACTCCAGAGAATCTGCATTCCATACCAACTAATGAGAAATCCAAGGAGAAAGATAAAGGTAAGAAAAAGATTGATGATGTTCTTCCTAAACCCCTTCCTTTTCCAAATAGGGTCGTTCAAACCAAGAAGATGGCTGAAGAAGCAATGAAAAAGGAGGTTTTGGACACATTCAAGCATGTGGAGATCAACATTCCTCTACTTGAAGCCATTAAGAAAATACCAAGTTATGCCAAATTATTTAAAGAAAACTCCACCAATCGAAGAGGTCTCATGGGAAATGAGAGGATCAACCTTGGAAGGAATGTCTCAGCACTCATTTCACCAACTCTAGAAATGCAAACAAAGTGCAAGGATCCAGGGACATTCACCATCCCATGCACCATAGGGGAGTATCACTTTTCTGATGCACTTTCTGATTTAGGTGCTTCCATAAATGTGATGCCTCACTCTGTATTTTCTTCCTTGCAGGTTGGTGATTTGAAGACGACAAGAGTAGTGGTGCAGTTGGCGAATAGAGCTACGACATATCCAGTGGGAGTTCTTGAGGATGCACTTTTTTGGGTAAGAGACATGATCTTTCCAGCAGACTTCTATGTGCTTAACATGGAGGATGATATGGTAAGTTCTCATGCCCCCATTATCTTAGGTAGGCACTTCCTCAAAACTGCAAAAACTATCATAAATGTCAATGAGGGAACACTTTCCGTGGAATTTGGAGATGAAGTTGTAATATTTAATGTTATGGATTCCATGAAGTACCCCTCATAGGACCATTCTGCTTTTGTTATCTCCCATTTTGAACCACCAAATAAAAACTCCATAGAATTTGATTTTACTATGCTTAGAGATATTATGAGTATTGGTTCGAGTTTGATGTCTAAGAGCACTTCCACACATGTTGCTGATACACTATCCTCTCTTGGATTTGATTTTGATGTGGATTCATATTATGATTTGGATCATGTTCACTCTGATTATGAAATGGCTGTTGAGTATGCTGATGGATTTGATGCTTTATTCTCTGATTTTGATGATGTCTATTCTAATACTGATGCTCTTTGTGCACATATTTCAGTTCCTTTAATGTCTCCATCCATACTACACCCTCCTTCATTAGAACTCAAGACATTGCCACCAAATCTGAAATACTCATACTTGTTGAGTGGTGATAGATTACCTGTTATCATTGCTAACAATCTCCCATTTGAATATGAAGAAAACCTTTTGAACATTTTGAGGGAGAAAATTAGGGCGATTGGGTGGGCCTTGGCTAACATATTAGGTATTATCCCCTCCATTTGCATGTATAGGACTATCTTGGAGTATGGGGCTAAACCGGTGAGACAACCACAAAGGAGACTCAATCCCACCCTCCTGGAAGTTGTTAAAAAAGAAGTTGAGAAATCACTTGAGGCAGGTATAATCTTTCACATTTCAGATTCTCAGTGGGTAAGTCTTATTCAGGTTGTGCCTAAAAAGAGTGGTCTTACTATTGTTAAAAACGTGAAAGATGAGTTAGTTCCAATGAGGGTGCAAAACAGTTGGCGTGTGTGTATTGATTATAGGAAACTAAATCAGTCCACTCGCAAGGACCATTTCCCCCTCCCATTTATTGATTAAATTCTTGAGAGAATAGTTTGGAAGACACACTATTGTTTCTTGGATGGATTTTCTGGATATTTTCAGGCTCCTATAGCTCTAGAGGATTAGGAGAAGACTACATTCACCTATCCCTTGGGCATATTTTCCTACCGGAGGATTCCATTTGGACTTTGCAACGCCCCAGGTACCTTCCAGAGATGCATGGTGAGTATTTATTCTGATTTTATTGAGACCTTCATTGATGTATTTATGGATGATTTTACAGTATATGGGTCTTCATTTGAAGAATGTCTTATTAGTTTGGGAACGGTGTTGAATCGTTGTATTGAGAAGAATCTAGTCCTGAACTTTGAAAAGTGTCAATTCATGGTAGAGTATGGCATTGTATTAGGGCATGTAGTGACAAAACATGGGATAGAGTTTGATAGATCTAAGATAGACATTATTTCATCCTTACCATATCCTTCATGTGTGCGTGATGTTAGATCTTTCCTAGGGAATGAAGGATTTTATCAGCACTTCATCAAAGATTTTAGTAAGATTGCTCTTCTTATATCAAGATTACTTCAAAAGGATTCTGATTTTGTGTTTGATGCTTCTTGCAGAAATTCATTTGGTGAGATAAAACAACGTCTGACCACTCTACCTATCATACAGCCCCCGAGGTGGGACCTTCCATTTGAGCTTATATGTGACGCCTCCAACTTCGCGGTTGGAGCTTTCTTATCTCAGAGGGTGGAAGGACGTTCACATGTGACTGCCTATGCATCAAGGACATTGGATTCAGCCCAATCAAACTACACAACCACGGAAAAGGATTTTCTTGCTGTCATATTTGCATTATATAAATTCCGTTCATATTTATTGGGCTCTAATGTAGTTGTTTTTTCTGACCATGCAGCTTTGAGGTACCTCCTGAAGAAGCCAGATGCAAAGCCACGGCTTATCCGTTGGATGCTCCTTCTTCAAGAGTTTGAGCTTGAGATAAAGGAAAAGAATGGGTCAGAGAAGTTGGTGTTGGACCACATGAGTAGGATTACTCACACACTAGAGGATGACACCTTGGACTAGGTACCAATTCGGGACACTTTTCCGGATGAGCATCTTTATTCCATCTCAGGTACGCATCCTTGGTATGCAGATTTAGTGAACTACATTGTTGCCTCAGAAATCCCTGCAAATTTAAAGAAATATCAAGTCCAAAAATTAAAAAGTGAGTCTAGGTATTATGTGTGGGATGATCCTTACCTCTGGCGCATTTGTAGTGACCAAGTCATTTTGAGGTGTGTTCCCGATCATGAGTTTGAGTCTATTTTGCATTTCTGTCATACACTTTATTTTGGTGGACACTTTGGATCCCAAAGGAAAACTAGGAAGGTTTTGGACTCTGTATTATATTGGCATAGCTTGTTCCACGATGCCCATGTGTTTTGTAAGTCATTCTCTCGTTTCCAACACACTGGGAATATTTCTAGGAGACATGAGATGCCCCAACAACCCATACTATTCTATGAGATTTTTTATGTATGGGGCATTGATTTTATGGGTTCTTTTCCTAGTTCATTTGGATTTTTGTATATTTTGGTTACTATTGATTATGTGAGTAAATGGGTGGAGGAAAAGGCCACTAGGACTGACAATTCTCATGTTGTTGTGGACTTTGTCAAAGCACAGTTTTTTTGCAGGTTTGGAGTACCAAAGGCCATCATGAGTGACCAAGGGACACAATTTTGCAATAGGAATTATGCTTCCCTCCTTAGAAAGTATGGGCTGACACACAAAATATCAACACCATACCACCCCCAATCAAATGTCCAGGCTGAGGTTTCCAATCGTGAGTTGAAACAAATATTAGAGAAAATCGTGCATCCAAATAGGAAGGATTGGAGCAAGCGCATGGATGATGCATTGTGGGCTTATAGGACAGTATAAAAGACACCCACTGGTATGTCCCCATTTAGGATTCTTTTTGGGAAAGCATGTCATCTCCCAGTAGAAGTCGAGCATCGAGCATATTGGGCTATAAAAAATGCAACATGGATTTGGCCCAAGCTGGAATTCAAAGAAAATTGCAAATTCAAGAGCTTGAGGAGATTCGACTGTCATCATATGAGAACTGAAGGCTCTACAAGGAAAGATCAAAAGCATCTCATGACAAAAAGATCCAACAAAGGGATTTTCATGTTGGAGAGAAAGTCCTTCTCTACACTTCACGACTGAAGCTGATGCCTGGTAAGTTGCGTTCCAGATGGTTAGGTCCTTATATTGTATCTAATGTTTTTCCTAATGGTGCTATGGAGATCACACAAGAGGACAATGGAAGGAGCTTTACAGTCAATGTGAAACGCTTGAAGAGATACATTGAGGGACTTCCTACTGATGCAGTGGATTTTATCACACTGCATGACCCCGTCATCGCTTGATCACATCAGGCTGTTCCTAACCCTTTCACTTTTATATTATTTGTCCTATTTAAAAATTCTGCATTTCATGTGCATATATCATCTCATGGGTTCACATTGAGTACAATTCAATATTTTAAGTGTGGGGGAGGGAACCTTTTAGTTTAGTAATTTCAATTGTTTTCTTGATTTAAAAAAAACACAAAAAAATTGTTGTGTTTGTTTTCATATTTTTTGTGTTTCTTTTTCAATTTTCTTTGTGTTTTTGAAATTTTTGAGCTGAAATGATTCTAATCACAATTATAAAATTTATATCAATGAGTGAAACAATTTATCCATTGAAACTAAGCTTAAATAAATGCTGAAATAACTTTGATTCAAGTTCAAATATTTAGTAATTTCATGAAAAGTACACTGAATTTTGAATCCCATGCCACATCACAATGTCTTTATATTTGAAATCACTTTCCTGTGAGGCTTCTGAACCATTATTTTCTTATTCTTTACATTCACCTCACTTAATGAGAGAAATAAACCATGCTTTATTTAACCATAATTTGATCTATTCCTATCAAAACTTGAGGGTGTGAGGTACATATGTTTAAATGATTGAGGCATTTGTTTGGTATTAAAGCCCCTATTTCAAAGAATCCTTTTTTATAATGGCCTACCTTGAATATTTAATCCTTGTAGCCCTTAGAAGCCATCCACAACCTGTTAGGTTAGCCACATTACAAGCCAATTTTCCCTATCCAACCAACTCATGAAGTTAAATTTCATAATCTAGTTGAGCTTAAGTGTGGGGGAAGCTGTCTTGTGTTGTGCCACCACATTCTGTGATACTTTGGGTGGAAAATTAAATTCTGAAGAGATGTGTTTTCTACTGAAGAAAGACATTATATTGAAAGTTGTTCCTTTTCTGGAGCTTTCATGACAACTAAAGTTGTGCCTTTTCTGAAGCTTCTAATTGAGGTGGAAAGTTGTGCCCATCTGGAGCTTTCAAGAAAATCATGTATTAGAAGATTGACATTTTTTATGCTGAAATAATGAATGGTGTAAACTTTTCATGACTATTCATGATGATGGAGCTGAATTGATACTATGGGGATTGAGTAGAAGACCATATTTAAGTGAAAATTAGATTAATGCAATATTTCTTCAAAAAGAGTCAAGCCCTCCTCATTCAGCCTCATAATTTTTCACATCTAAAATCCTACCAACCGAAAGCCACAGAACAACCCTGAAAAGTCCTCATGATAAACATATTTCCTTGACTCACATCGGGTGGCGATGTAGGAATCTATCAAGCCTATGGTGACACTTGTATGAGTTTGGATGATAAAGACATTGCAAAAAAATTAATATTTGAGTGATGAGAGAAAATTCAAGCGAGGTAAGTGTTTTGTGCATGAGAGGATAAATGAAGTGGAAATATACTAAATGATATTAATATAGAACATGAAAAAAGGTTTTTTATGGGGCGTGATATCTTTTGATTCTTGGTGCAGAATTGATTGATCCCAATGATATGTGTTTTAAAATTGGTTTTGATTTGAAATTGATGGTTACTTGATATGAGATTTTGCTCAGGGGTGCAAAAGGGTAAGTGTGGGGGAGTTGATAAAACACTATTTTGCCAAATATTTTATTGATAATAAATGAAATAATTTCCTCAAATTGTGTTAAGTATGTTTATTTATAAAATATTTGGGATTTGATCATTCATTTGAAAATTTGGTGAAAATTCCAGTTTTACCCTTTATAGTGCACTATAGTATTTCAAAGATAAATATTTTTATATTCATTATGTGAATTTGAAATTTTGTAACAGTGTTCATAGCTTAATTTTCTACAACGTTCATTCAGGACACTAGAGCTGATAAGTGCATTTAAATGGAGTAAATGGGCCATTATGATAATGGTGGGCTGGACCCGGCAGAATGGACATGGGTTCTGTATTTAGGCCATATCTTCTAAATCCTGGCTTGGATTGAGCCCAAATGTCGAGGAATGAACGGGGATATGATTTGGCACAAATCATCCTTATGGAAGGCCGGTCAAGTCATGCGTGATGGAGGTCAAATAGGCGGTGCAACATGGAATAAAATATTTGGCCGAGTTTTTCATTTCACACTTAAAATGTTATGTATCCCTAGCCCTCAAAAACTCTATTTAAAGGCGGTTTTAACTCTTTGAGAGGGATGGTAGAGGTTTTGGGAAGGTGTGGCAGAAAGGGTGTCTCTTGGGAGCCCCTCACATATCTTGGAAGAAGTAAGACTTTTTGCAAACCTCTCTTCCAAAAAGGCTCCCCTCCCCCACCTCTTCCTTGTATTTCTATTATTTCATGTTTGGTTTTTAATTTTTCTTCAAATAATCTTCTGTGTTCCTACCTCTTATTATTATCTTAATCTTCTTAATTGGGTTGGAATCAAGAGTGGTGACATGATTGGGTTCTACCCTTTCAATCGTTTTCTTATGAAAAACGTCTCCACGATGACTACACCGCCCATGGAAGAGTAGTTATTTTTAGTAATCGATTGACCTCTATCCTTCATCATTTAATTATATTGAATCATTGAGCTTATTTAATTCACAGAATATGATCCATGAATTTTTTTTTTAAATTTTAAGAAACTAATAAAGTAATTGAACAATTAACACAAAACACGCGAGGTCGGGAATTGGGTAAATTGAGAGAGTGCAATCTTAATCGGTGATACAAGAACATACGGGATAAATTTGTAGAGTTCAAATATAATCCCTAAACACAATTAATCCTCATTTACATAATAGATATGTGCTCTAATTAACCACTGACCATAAGCTATCCTTAGAACAACAATCAAAGCAGGGTGATGCGATTACGTGTTCTCAGGCTATCCTAGGGTTTAAGTAATTTTATCGTTGTGGTTAAGTTAACACTTGTAGGGTTCGAGGGATAACAAATTAGTGGATTATAATTAAGTGGATATTTATTTATATGATAATTATTAATAAGTGAATGAAGAGGTAGATTTAGATCGATTACGCCTTTTAAAATAGATTTCTAAAAAAACATCTTTTTGTTGTGTCATTTTAATCGAACTTCATTTCAAAACTAAAAACAAAAAAATATACAATCATCTTCCAGCAAACTTCTTCTAGATTCATAAACTATAAAAAAAAACCCAATACTTTAAAGTAGTGTTTTTATTTTATTCTCTTTCATTTTATTTTTAGAATACCTTTAATAAGTTGTTAAATTCACTTCCTCCTTTAGGAGACGACCTTGGTCAGCCACTCTGCTGCACCTAAGTACCCCAAAATCACATTAATAATTTGAGGGAGCCCACAAAAGCGCTCTATCAGAGGGTATGAGTAGAGGGGGTGGGGATGGGGATGGGGAAGGGAATTGTTTCGGCAGGGGTGAGGTGAGGAGCTGATTTTTTAATATTGATAACTCGAACAAGACTTGTATATTGATAACATTTTCTGTTTATAGTGGATACTTTTTATTTATATCAATTGTTGAATGAAATTGAGATATATGTTTGTGTATTTTATTTCATGTGTTTTTATCCAAAATGTTCTCTAAATATATCGTTTTACTTTACTGATTGGTATGTGATCTGATTGTTATATGAATATTTGGATTTGACTAACTAATTTAGATGTTTCATATGCTATTTGTGGTTTTCAGTATTCCATTCTGTAATTTTTTAATGTGGTTCTTGTGTTTTAAGAAGACTCTAAACACAAAAGGAAAAGAGTGTTGTATGGAAGCCTAATTCAGGTTTTACACCAGATTTTTAATTTTAATATTCGACTGTAGATTTTTGTATGTTTTTCATACATTAAACTATCACCGCATTTGAAAAGGATCAGGTTCATATTCCCAATCATAGGTCACTGCGTACTTTTAGTAGGTATGCACCATTAATATTTTTCTTTATTTCTTAGTCTTTTAACATGATAATGTATTGAATATTGATAACATTTTCTGTTTATGGTCGATACATTGTATATATATAAATTATTGAATGACAGTACAATACATGTTTTTGTATTCTATATCATGTATTTTTTATCCAATAGTTTCTCAAAATATGTAATTCTACTTGACTGAGCAGGGGGCAGGGGATGGGCATGGGAGAGGCGGAGGGGGTGTGGGAGGGGGAGGGGGAAGAGCTAGGTAGTGGGGAGGGAGGGGGATGGTATGGGCAGGTGGGAAGGGGGGGGGGGGGCTGGGCAGTGGGGAGGGAGGGGGAGGGGCTGGGAAGGGGGAGGAGGAGGGGCTGGGGGAGGAGGTGTGCAGTGGAGAGGGAGGGGGAGGGGCTGGGCTTGGGGGAGGGGGAGGGGCTAGGTAGGGGGAGGGGGAGGGGGCTGGGGGAGGAGCTGGACAGTGGGTGGGAGGGGGAGGGGCTGGGAAGGGGGGAGTAAAAACAATTTAGATGGTACCCTCGTTGGGTTAACCCTCTATGTATGAAGAGTACACAAAATTTACTCGTGCTTCTTACACTTTAGTGGAGTTTGGTATATGGGAAGGTGTCCATGAAGGGGTTCACACTGTACACCAAGAGGAACATGCCATGTAATTTGGAAAAGTTCAAACCAAGTATACCAAGGAACATGGTCTATGAGGGTCATTCATGTTACAATTCATTAACCCCATTGTACATATTGTGTACAATTTCACCCTAAATCTCTATTACATATTTTTCAACCTAGTTTCAATATTTATCTTGTGAGAACCGCATTCTAGAGAATTTTTACACATAAATCATATTGGTTGTATCCTATGGCTTTTAGAGTCCATTTAAATGGGGTTGTTATTTTTGAATATTTAGTAGGATAATTTCTATATGGTTTGGTTTTAGAATCATTATTGGGTTGGTTTGTGAGCTGCAAAGCCTATGTGAGGGTGTGAGCTCTTTATTTAGAAATGGATTATTGATGCCAAATAGTGTATTTTAAAGTTCAATTGGATAGATCATTATAAGAGAGATCAATTAGTTTCTATGAAGAGATCATTTTTTTACTTTGTGTATTGGTTCCGTTTTTCTCATATAACCAACATGGAAAGTAGGATTTTCACTAAACTTTGTAAATCATCTTGTTATGGTATTGTGCTTTAATTATTACATGTATGTGGTAAGGATGATATTTTTATATAGAGGGGATCATGTATTTGTCCATCCATAGAGTGGATTGACACTTGTAGTTTTGTTATTTAGATGTTTGGATTAGGTTGGATTATCGAACATCTAGTTCGACATGCCATGTATATGTTCTAATAAAGGTGCAGGTGCAGAATGGTAGAGAGGTGCAGCTGCTCAGCCTGGGGAACCTATCTATGCCCATAGTTTGGTAAACCGTGGGTAAATATGGGGTGATATAAATCATTATACCCATGATTTGAAAACCGTGGGTATACATTTATACACACGGTTTGACAACCCGTTGGTAATATCAAATTTCCTTGGTCTACACCAACAGTTTTTAAAGAACTATGGGTATAGACCTATTGTGACTGCACTGCATCACATGGTTTTTGAAACCGTGGGTATATCCTATACCCATGAATTCAAGGGCTATACCCACAGTTTTAAACGGTGGGCATATGTGATATTTCATGTAGTGTTTTGAACATAAAATGATAAACATGTAGAGGAGAAGTATTTCATAACATGGGATTCCTTAGGATTAAATCATGTTTATCCTCGATCTATTTCTTATCTTATATTCTTATGGTACTTTTTTATTCCCTTAATATGGGTTTGTACTTAGCTCATGAATTTAGAAAAGTATATCCCCAGGGAGTGGCATACCAAGAGTGCAGCAAGGCCCATTGTTGTGTACTAGGATACATCTGGTCATGCCCGAAACTCCTTGTCACATCTTTTACTCCCTGGTACATCTCTTCCAGAGCCGCATCTAGCTTTTTGTATCCCGGAAGGGACATATTTTCTTGATAAATAACTTACTCTATAATAACAAAAATTTAGGGATGTTTTCTGATACTTCATCCCATCCTTACATTTCTTACTAAAGTTCTCTATCACTAATCTCTAAAAATAACTAGATCGTCCTATGATAACAAATGTATCAACTGGGTCCTAGTGGTATCATAGACACCCCACCTTTAACATAGTCATTGGGTATTGGCCAGCCAGGTACCACTAGTTTCTCCATAGACATATGGTACCCACCCTGGGGCCCGCCGAAATGCCTGAAAGATTCACCAGACTAATGTAAGTCCCCATAGTCCAACACATGTCATTTATAGTGTGATTTTTTCTCACTCACACACACCCTAGTAAACATCCCCTAAGGTCACCCATCGAAATCACCACTCTATTCCAAGAATGTTTAACTGTGGTGTTCTAATCTGATATGCTATCGAAAAGGAAGGAACTCCTTGTTGGAATGAATCATATCGTTTAGTTAATTAACCCTTTATCAATCAGGGGTGTTATATTCCCCCCCCCCCACACCTTTAGAGCACAACGTCCTGGTTTTGGACCCAACATCTGAACCCAGGTAGTGCACAACACATAACACAGAGTACCACCTATGATACCAACTATTCTGACCCTAGCCTTTTACATTATATATTACACTATTTGAAGCATAATATACATCAGATTACAATCCAAGGATCGTGAAGTCTAGAGTCTTGGAAGATAAGGTAAATAAATCTCAAATCATGGAATTAAATATAATATTTCTTTATTTAGTATTCATAAAGATCCCCTATCTTCAATTGTGATCATACATCTTCATAGGATAACCTGGGGATAACATGAACAAAGATATGATCTTAATTACTAGTAAAAAGATAACCATATGAAAAAAGTATTATCACATGGGATAGAATGCATGACATGATAATATAAAAAAACATGTAACATATGGAATAATAACATATAAACATTAGATCATTTGAAAATGGAATCGTAGAAATGTGGTATAAAAATAAAACATGATTTTGGTATGAGTCAACACTAACCACTAAGACTATTTCCCATAGTAGCACAATCCACGGCTAAATACCAAGACCATTGCACATAGTAGCACAATCCAATGCAAACCACCAAGACTAGCACCCATAACATATCATGAGACTAAAATTTATCCAATTCATTAGAGTTACATATTGGTGAACCCATATTAAATTTCATAAATATGTTTTCCACATAAAGAATCATATATAATCAATCTTATATTAACACAAGGGCTACCCATGGAAATAATTGGGTACCATAATCATAAAGCATAACTAATGGAAATATCCTAAATGTTTCCATAAAAGAAAGGAATTAGAATATACATGGACTTCTATAAGGTAAAATAGGAAAATATCATGGAATGCAGTGTCAAATATATTTGACAACATTTATGAAATGTATTTGAGAAATGTTATCATTAAAACATTTTTTCTAGTTTTAAGGGAAATACTGTACAGATTTTAAAATTGAAAAGGGAAAAACATTTATATAAAACCATAATTGAACTAAGAATGATTTCATAATAAAAAGGCATATTTTATTATGAAAATGGTGGATTAAAATAGATGATATATTGCACTTGAAATTGGGTTGAAATTTGGGAAGTTCCCTTCAATCGATTTTGCATATTGGGAAGTATCGAGGGGGGAATCACTTTAAATCATGTATATCCCTGAAATAAAATGAGAGATGGATCTTGAAACATGATTTTGGAGCATATAAATAGAATAATTAAGTTTTAAATAAAAATAAAATAAAAATTCATTTGGTTATAACTGTAGATAGTGCTACCCGAAGGAAGAAATGTCGTTCGGGTAGAATTCCTTACGGATTATCAGCATGGTATCAGGTGTTCCTAAGAGGGCTTCATGTGAGAGAACAATGTTTGTAATAACTTATAAATCATGAGGTATGTATTGTGGAGGTGATAAATCATACCCCATCTATAGGCATTATACATAAAATGACATAGCATAGAAGACATTCTTGAATAAAAGTGAAATGGAGAGGATCACTTTCCTTAAGTTTGTTGGTGTTCTCCACTTGTTATTAATGACCTGAATAAACAAACTCGGATTATTAATTAATAATTAAATAACCTATTATATATGTTAAATATTTGGTATAACCTTTTTAATTCCATTTATGACCCCTTTTTTATGGGATAAGTGGTTTAATTTCTTTCTTTAAGTCTATTTGTTTTCATCGTTTTTATGATGGATTTATTATTTCCGTGAACAGGTAAACATGTAAGATGAAATTGGTTTCTAGAATTGAAGTAATTTGATATTAGTGAACATATATTAAATTAAATGGTTGTAAAATGAATTTGTTTACTTTTATTACCGTTTAATCCTTATATAATACATTGATGATAAATGCTTGAATTGATTTTAGCGATTTTTCTCAAAATTAACTTCTTCTGTATTATTATTTAACATAATGAGTTCAAAATGATTATATAAAATTAAATAAGATAATATACAAATATAATAGTCTTTTTAAATAATAAAAATGGTTTCATGGCTAGAATAGAAGAATGTTAGATAAATTTATAACATATTGTCTTTGGCTGTGCTAAATTAACACATCCCAAAATAGTGTTTTTATTTATTATTTCAAATAAAAGATTGGGAATAGGGAGAGGAAAATTATCTTCCCCTTAGAATAATATAATTATAGATAATATATTTTAATTGATTTATTATAGAATTTGGGTGAATGTAGGTGAGTAAAGAAACAATAAAAAAAGGACTTAATAAAATTGGAAATATGAATTTACCACAAAAGTTTATCTCCTTCGAGAGCCTCTATAGGGGACAGGATTTGGTCTTTTTAGGAGATAAATGAATTTTAGACGTGGGGAGGATCTTGGGGAGTTATTTTATTAGATCTTAGGTATGTTTAAAGGCTTGGGATGAGTGAAGATAAGAGGTAAGGAGGGGTGGTATTTATAGTGGAGGAGAGGAGGTTTTTCATTATATTTAATTCCTTAGTATGTTATTTTTCTTCAAGACCAGAAATAGTAATGATTACATGATGAAAAATTGTAATAATTTCATCTTAGTTCAAACCAATTGGGATTACATAATATTATCATCATAAATGACTCAATAAATCCATTATTTAGCATTTATCATAGATTATTGTATTTTACCATTCATAAAAATTCAAGTATTTTTTCAAAATTCCAAAAATTCACCCTAACCATTTTTTGGTGTTTAGAATCCAAAAAATAAATCCATTTTTCAAAAATAATTTTCTAAATATTTTTAATTTAATTTTTAATTAAAATCACAATTTACTCAAAAAATAACAATTTTAAAAAATTTATTTTCATATTCTATGATATAGGTATATCGTACTCCCACATTAATCTTATTTATAAACTATCATAGGTAAGTTTAAAATTAATTATTGTATTTCACTATTAATAAGGGTAAAATTACTGTTGATTAGGGTATATTACTATTCACTAAAAATTGTGTTGGTCATATTAGACTCTAAATAACTTACAGATCACAACCATGTATGTCAGATTTTTGAATTTCAAATCACAAAAGTGACAAACTTATGTTTAATGGTCAAATAGAAATTATTAGTTCATTATGTAGTGATTTAATGTGATTATATGGGAAAACATTAGAATAAAATTTCCATTGAAATACATTGGGTCATTACACATTTCCTTTAAATATCAATATTATCTGTATTTAGTATATTATTATTTCCTTAACAATATAAAATTTCCACATAGGGTGTTTTATAGTGAATTTTATTTTATATTAAAGGGAAAACAAGACAACTATATATTTTTACACAATATATATATACTTTTTATAAGGAATATTGTTAATTAATTTATGTTGAAAATAAATATATGAGGAATAAATTGTAAATTATGTTACAGGTTGTCCCATAAATTATAGAGCCCCAAGATTCATTAACATGCCACTTGATACAAATCAATAATATATAATTACATTGGGTTTTTTGTACATATACCAATCAATTAAACTATTTGTGTGAAATTTGTTGATGGTATTGACAAAATTATCTTTAAAATCATGAAATTAAATATTAATAACTTTATTCTTTTAGTATTCAGTTATTATTATCCAATAGATTAATGCATTTTTATTATACATGGATTTTTTTTCTCTGGCTATTGATTAAATGGATTTTGTTTTTGGTTATTTTCCTTTAAATTTTTAGTATTTATTAATGATTCATAATAGATTATATTATTTATAAATCTTACTGAGAAACTAACCTCACCCATTATTTATATTCTTTTTTCCCTAATATGAATTATGATACTATGAAAAATATCATATATTCTATAATTTTTTATACAATGTATTTTATACTTCTAATGTAATATGGTAATCAAGTATGTATATAGATTTCAAAGACTACTAAACTAATGGATCCTACAAATTGTGATCCCTTTTATCTATTATAATGTAAAAAGTACACAATATAACTATGTTACTAGAGTTTGGGTTGTAAACGGTAGGTAGTTTCTACATAAATGATCCCTAGTTTTTCAAATATATACAAAATGATAGTGAGAAGTTAGGTAAGGATAATTCTACAATCCATAATGTTTTATAAGGCTAACTCTAAGATTAAACGGGTTATGTAAGGGGAATCAAAGACACTAGATAATTCCACGTATGATGCATTTAGAATCTGATATTGATCCTAAATTCTACCTTAAAGCCTTACATAACTATTAGTCGCCATTTATTACCAACATGAACACTGCGATGTTGAATGAAGCCCTATTTCGGAATTAGACCACATTTCTCACGTGAGTAAGGGTTTACAAATAGATAAATTACATTACTATGTCACAGATGTAATTAGATTATTTATTATATTTTATCTAATACCCTTACATGTTTTCATGGAAAAGTGAATAATTAGTATGAAATACCTATGTTTTAATATTAAATATAAGTTGTTAGCATTTTCTGGAAAAACTGTAAATTCTAGCAAATTTTTTATTTTAATCATATTTAACACTTTAATTATATAAATTATGTGATTATTATTTTCTAATATTTCTTATTCCTATAACTATAAATAATTAAACTTTAGAATTTGGAAATTCAGTCATTTAAAGGGACATATGGACCACACAAAAAGGCCCACAAAATATATGGAGAAAATTGGATCATCAATGATGATTTAATAGAAAGGATCAATCCAGAATCCCATATTTGATGAACCTCCACAATATGTTCATCCATATACAAAAAAAATGAATTGAAATTTCAAGTCCCAAATTATCCAATAAGAGGACTAATATATGCATGAAATTCTAGTGTACAAGTCTCTCTGGGATATGAAAAGAGACCACAATTCTTGACTTTTCTCCCAATATAGAAATCCAATTGAGATAAAAAAAAGTTGGGTTAAAAGTAATTATATAAGTTTCAAACATCCTATAATACATTTCTTTGATATGATAGAATATTTAGATCCTAAATGAATTCACATTGTATCCATTCAAATGTTCTGTATAAAACTGAACAAAATCACATTGTTTGGTAGAACAACCACAAAATTGGATACAACATTTCATAGGACACTAAATATTTAGGGTAAACTAAAAACATCATCATCTACAACAATAAATAATACTTTTTTCCTAGGGGTTGCCTTTATTCATTGTCAAATTGTCAATCCAATATAAAGGGTAATTTTGGATGGAAAAAAGTCCACTTCCTTGGGATATAAATTCATTATAATCTTCTCCTTGCAAGGATTTGTCACATCAGAACTAATGATGTATAATTGGAATGGTCATATCCCAGAAAATCTCAGGATAACCTTCCAAACTCTTATTTAGATCAGAAAAATAACTCCTCCACTGTTGATTTAATGTTCATTTTTGCTTGATTTCTGTTATAATTGTGTATGTTTCATAAAAATTTCATTACAATTTCTATTCATGTTTTGTATTCATAATCTCATATACTCATGAATCCACTATTATATAAAATTTATTCTGTAATTTTTTTTAAAATAAATTTTAAATCCATTACCTTTTTACATATTCTCGTTCAATCCAAATAACATGTCTAACTATCTTGACCATTCATGTGTGTGTTCATCAAAAAACACTTATATGGTCCCATTATTTTTCTTTTATTTCTGAAAAACAACTATTTAAATCATAAATAATATTATTTACCATATAATGTTATTTAAATCATCTATTAGGGTGAGTCGTAATATGATTATGTTATGTAACTGATATCATTTAATCATTAAATATTCTGTATGTTAATATTGTGTGTGTTAAAAAAATTAATGGATTAATGGAATTATTGGTTTAAATTTTATATTAGAAAAATTATTGGAACCATAAATAAACATCCCTAAATAACTATTTATTGATAAAGAAACTTAGTTAAGTCACAGTTTAAATACAAAAGAATAAATATTGTAATGAATATTGTCTTGTAAAATATGTGTTAATTTAATGTAATATATTAAAAAGCTCTGAGATATCATATTATTTCATCCCAAATGGTTAAATTAACCTAATATTTATTAAAATATTTTAATAAATTAATCTATCAGTAATTTCTCCTAATGAATAAAAACAACCCTCCCTCTATTTAAAAAAAAATACATTCTAAAATATAGTTCCATCACTGAGAATTTGACCCTTGTGTCAGTACTCACATTACAGTAAAGAACATAACCATTGATCTATCAAAAATAGAAAATTATAAACACCTAAAATGGATCTGATGCTAGGAAAGATGGAGTTGTTACATGATTGTATTATATTTTTTTCAAATAAATCAAAAAATAAAAACATACTAAAAATACAATTAAAATTCATTTTCTCGTAAAAGAATGTATTTCAAGTGAAAAAAGACAAAGATAAACACCCTTTCCAAATCCTTTAAAAATGCATGTAAATGGTCTGTATCCTCCCAAAAAATCACTAAATATATTTTACCCTAAAACTGAGTAAGATCTTTACCATATTAGGCGTAATATTAGGCATAATAAAAAAACTCATGAACCATTCATTTTTCATCTAATTTTTTGGAAATATCCAATTATAAGGAATAAAAAATTAAATAACTCACAACAACTAAAATAAATTACTATACCATTGGTATTAAATATCTAAACATTTAGGAAAATATTGATCTTAAATCAGGTTTGATTCATATTTTTCCTTATTTTTTTGTGCTATCCAGTAATGATTCTCATCTTCCCCTCAGAGAGATACATTTAGTGTTCAATTCCATGGAAACCTAAGGGTTATCTAATGAAAAAATAAAACTTCATGAATTCCTATTATCGATAGAAACCTCCACCATGTCAAGGATTTACTTCCTTCCTCTGGGTTTTATAAACTAATGTACTGACATGGGTCATCAATTTTTAGAAAAATTCATTACTGTTTCCCAACCTACTTTTATTCTGAAGAAAATCACTAGTATTATTCAATTCCATAATGAATCACTCTCTGAGTACTGGGAGAGAACTAAAAATCTAAAATAATTTTTTCTATACCACTAACCCATTAAAAACATGAATTAATACATCTATGAGGGGTAATTGGTAATGTATTTAACTCTCATCAATACCGCAAGTAGTGGCTCTCTTTTTAAAAACACTCATAAATTCACAAGAGAACTCATAAGTAACATGGTTACAAACATGATAAAATCTCAAAATTAATAATAGTCTCATTTCAAACAATTCATTGACAATCAATCCATAGAGAAAAATGGGATGATCAACATTATTAGAGAGAATATTGTCCATATATGACTACTAGATGTGGTTACCAAATCCCAGACCACATCTTCTCTACAAACTAAATTCTATGAACATTTAAAAATTTTGGAAATATGAATCTCACCAGCACATACAATAGATAGGTGTACATAACTGATATATGATCCAACAAATTCAACTACTCTAAAGTTTATTCATATTTATTTTCTCAAAGGAAAGTCAACCTATAAAAATGATTTCAGTTAATAAGAAACCTCAATAAACCCCATTATGATCCATTTTATTAAAACTATAACCAAGGAGTGAGGAATGGTAATACTATCTCTCATCCCCATTAATTCCCTCCTTAAAATCCAAAAGCATTCCAACATGGTTGTGATGGGTGTAACTACTGATTGTTGTATCCTTTTATTCACAAACCATAAAGGATTACCCTCTTCCTACTCCTCTGATATTCCACCATTATAGTGAGACATTACAATTCAAATCCCAGTCCAATATAATTCCCCAGAACCCAGATCCTAGAAATCCTAATTTGGGACATGCCTCTCCATATATGTAACAATGTGAATGTGTTATAGAATATCATTCCTCCTCCACAAATTCTAGCCTCAATCACATTGAAAACCATGTTGTTCACTTTTTATTCCTCTTAATTCAGCATTAATAATCATATTATTCCTAACTCTCATTTCAATCATTGACTACCCCAAGGGAAATGTATGTGGAAATTTTCTTCGTTATGGAAGGAAAATGTAACATCCTTGACATAGGAGCCACTAAAATGGTGCTTCAATTCAGGTAGTTACATGACTTCAAGGCTGCATCCCCATATGGTTGAGGTTTCCGACTAGCAACAAGGGTCCAATAAGTCATGTGGGGAGACTATACCTTAAATACTAGAGTAAGGAACAATAGATAATAATTTAAATACTGGAAACAAAAGAGAACAATACATAACATGAATAAATAACCAAATCCTAAAACATGGTACAATTATAAGAAATAATAAATATTACATGCTATGATATAGTGTCAAGTGAACAAAACCCAAAAATAATTAAATAGTAGAATCCCAAAAATCATCTAGACTCCAAGTCTGGATCCTCAACCAAACATGTCCCTTGTATAACTCATCTCCCTAGCATAGGGCCCTTTCCCTTCTCCCAACCCGAAAGCATGAAATTTGCTTAGGTACCCAACGGAGGCCTGAGGTGGGTGTGAGTATAAATCATTAGGCCAACACCAATGGTGTTTAAAAAATATCTAGCAAGGTAGATAGTGCATGAAAATGATAAATAAATTCAAGTTAAGGTAAACAGTTTAATATGTTTTTTCTAGACTATGTTCATTTTATTTATACTACCAATGGATTAGGGTTTACTACTTAAGAATTTAATTATTCACTCTCCCCTTTTTACGTGTTCAATGTATTAGGCATATTTAGTATTCTCAAGAATATGACGGTACAATCAATCCCTATCTTACAAGGCATCACAATATAACTATTTCAAAAATCCTCACCTTGATTCCTCAGTCTGGGTGGAATGAAATAGTTAGGGGAATTAAACATTGTGCCCTTCCCTAACCCATGAAGTTTTTGGAGGAGCTAGAACCTCGATCTAACTCGACCCTTGGGTGTAGAACCTGAGGTCAATACCCCACTTAGCCAATCCATGTGTACATGATTTTTTATCATTCACTACAAAACACCATACGATAAAAACATATACAACATCATTTACAATCGTCACAATAATCTCAATAAATCAGAATTTACATTTTTCCTCAATCCATTAACACAGTTATCATCTATATTACTTAACCCCTTTACCTAATTCCCATTTTCCATGCCTATCCCACTAAGCATACTCATGTATAAAGCTAATCCCTATCATTTTCCCTTTTATCTATTTAACCATTTTTCATGCAAAAAAAACAACCTCTTGTGTAATTACCCAACCTAGGTGTATTAATTGACACCAATTTAAATTGCTTAGATCACATTAACATAATCATCAAGGGATCTACATTCTTGCACAACGGCCTACACTTACTTAGTTACCTCTACGTATGGTTAAATGTCGGCACACCACTCGTGTGGCTCTACATCATTCGAGTCATCCTCCTATCATCCCACGGGGATTGAGAGGGGTTCAATTATCCATTTAGAAACCAATAGATAAAATCATGTTATAGGCATCAAGAACTTTTCAAAATATGAAAAGAACAAAAACCCTACATGCACAAATCTACACAAAATATGAGGGATATAATTTTGTTGACCACCTACCTTCAATAAATTAGAGAACGCACTCCCAAACAAACCATTAGATATAGAGTCAACTAACCCTATAAGATTTACACTAAAACACTCAAAACAAATTGGGTTTGAAAGCTTCATATTGAGAGGTGACGGAAATAGAAACCCTAAACCAATCAAAACAAGTAGGAGATAAGCCTTACCTGGATCATCAATCTGCAATTGACAGTGCTCCAAATGGAATAGAATGAAATGAGATTGATCTTTTGGAGCTCATGGTCCCTATGGATTTTTCAAGGGTTTCATGGAAAGAGGAGGAGGAAAATATGGATTGGGAAATAAAACCCCAGAGTGGCATTTTTGTATATTTTTTACGGTTTCTTGGTCGCCTAGTTTACCTGAACGGTTTGCCAAACCGTGTGAAAACTGTGTAGATTATTCTATTCCAAAGATCCCCCACACAACGTCTACCCAAATTGTTTTCAAAACCATGTGTAAACTGTGAAAGGACTACATTCCAGAAATATTCCTCTTTAATAGTTTACTTGGGTTTTTCTTATGGTTTGCACCAATCGTGCGCAGACTGTGCAAATCGCCCAAAAACTTAGTTTCCCCCATTTTCATGTCATGAACCACCAAAACACCCCCTAGCCTTCTTATTTACTTTGGAAAGAACAAAATTAACTAAAATATTGTTCCTAAACTGAAATGTAAATAAAATAATACCTTAAAAAGGAATACATGATCTTATAATCTATCTACCATATAAGGGCTCGTCCTCGAGCCGCCCTTCCTGACCATCACTAAGTTTCTAAAGAAAAGAGTTCAGGCCACTGGACTCACATATTAGATTCTTACTCTCATATTTCCTCCTGAATGTTTCCTTGTTTCAATATAACATGAACATGGGGCACAACCCTACCGCGCACAAATTTCTTGCTATGATCCGCAATAGGAATCGGGTTCTTCTCAAAGGATAGATTTGTCTCAAGATTTAATTCCTCGACATTTATCCCATGAGATAGGTTTGGGTGATACTTTAGGAGTTGTGAAACATGGAAAATATCATGAATTAAACTATACCACTATGGAAGAGCCAATCGGTAAGCCACCAGTCTGATCCTCTTTATAATCTCAAATGGCCCCACGTATATTGCTACCAACTTTCCTATTTCTGAATTCGATGGTGACCCAACCTTGGAGAAACCGAGAGAAACACATTATCACCCACCATGAACTCAAGAGGTATATGATACTCATATGTATATGACTTCTTCTTACATTCAGCTATTTCCATTCACTTTTGAATCAAACGAACCTTCTCCGACATCTCTTGCATATGACTCATCCATAATAACTCATGATCTCTGGCCTCCAACCAACATAATGTTGATCTAAACGGTCCCCTATAAAGTGCCTCAAAAGGTTCCATATGAACTGTATCATTAAATATATTATTATATGCAAAATCAGTAGGCGACAAGTGATTTTCCCAGGAAACACTGAAATCCATAACACATTCTCCCAACATGTCTTCTTAATACCTGAATTGTATGCTCAATATTCCCATCAGTCTATGTGTGGTAAGACTTACTCAGAAACACCTGGGTACCAAGTGCCTTCCATATTTATTTCCAGAAATGAGAGATTAAATGTGGATCACGATCAGATACTATTTTTCTTGGCACACCATAAAACCATACTATTTCATGATCATAAAACTCTGCCATCTGGTCGACTATATAGATCTCCAGAATCAAAAAGAAATGGGCCACTTTGGTCAGGTGATCTACCACCACCAAAATGGAATAATTCTTCTTTGGTGTCCTCAGAATACTCGCTATGAATTCCATCATGACATCATTCCATTTCCACTTTGGAATAGGCAATGAATGCAATAACCCACCTGGGCACAAATGTTCATCCTTCACCTGCTGATAGGTAAGGCATCATTATACAAAACGTCCCACTTACATCTTCATCCTTGGCCACCAAAACTACCTAACGAGGTCATGATACATCTTATTAAATCCTGGATGTGTTTCCCACTATGACGCGTGGAACTCATGCATCAACTCCACATGCACACCATCTAGTACCAAGACACAAACATGAACATAATAAACTCCATCAGTGTCGTAGGACCAACCAGAAGGTGACTCCTAACCTTTTAGACATTCCATCCTTGCCAGACACTCTAGATATACCAACTGAATCTTCTTGACACGACTCAAAAGTGTGGAATAAACTATTATTGATATATGGTTCATCTTCTCATTCACTTTCTATACCTCTAAATGAATCTCCACAAACAAGGACATCATTAGCCACTCTAAATTGGATTCATGAATTACTTAATCTTGATTATTCTATCTCAGACCATCAACAACTCTATTTTATTTTCCCAGTGTGTAAAACAATTCAAAATCAAAGGAATGTGAGTAATTTACCCACCATCGTTGTTGATGATTCCAATCCCGCTGAGAGAAGTTGTATTTGAGACTTTTATGGTCGATAAACACCATGAAGGGTTCTCCCAACAAGTAATGCCTCATAAACATTAAGGCATGAACCACAGCTAATTTATCCAGGTCATTAGTAAGATAATTTCTTTAGTGTGGCCTCAATTGTCTCGACCCATACGCTGCAACCCAATCATCCTACATTAACACTACCCCATGTCCAACACCCAATGCAACACAAAAAAAGGTATAATTCTTACCTGGTTCGGGTAAGATAAAAATTGATGTGGTGGTAAACCACTTATTTTTCTCTTGGAAATAATTCTTCCATGCCTCTATCCAATTGAACTTAACACCCTTCTTGTTTAGGCTTGTGAGTGGTTCTGCCAAATAAGATATATATCTAATAAGCCTTTGGTAATAACCAACCAAACCCAGAACACTCTGAATATCAGTGATTTTCTTGGAATTTTCTGAAGACACCACAACATGTACCTTTTCTGGATCCAATGATACGCCAAACAAAAATATGAAATGTCCAAAAAGTGAACCTCGTCAATCCATAACTGAAATTTTGAGAGTTTTGCGTAAATCCTATGCTATCTTAGTTTAATAAAGGTGATGTTAAGATGTTTGGAATGATCATCATGAGTTTTGGAGAACAACAAGATGTCATCAATGAAAGAAACTACAAAATGATCCAGATATAGGTTGAATATCTGGGTTATCATGGCCATGAACATAGCTGATTCATTAGTCAAACCAAACAGAATTACCAAGAAATCATACAACCTGTACCTACTTTAAAATTTTCACTTGGTATGTCAGAAGGTCCCACCCGCAATGATGTTATTTTGTTCACAAATAAATCATGGAAAACACTAAGGCACCTCAAATCTAATCAAAATGGTCATCAATTCTTGGAAGAGGGTATTTGTTCATAATTGTCATCTGGTTCATCTTCCTATAATCGACACGCAACCTCAGTGATCTGTCGGCCTTTTTAGAAAATAGCACAGAAGATCCCCAAGATAATGTACTAGGGAGTATAAACCCCCTACACAACAATTCCTCTAACAGAACCCTCGTTTCTTGGAGCTCTACCCTCACCATTTGGTAAGGTAGAATGGAAACTAGATCTGATCTAGGAAATAGTTCTATTGTAAACCCAACATATCTCTCAGGTGGAAACCCCAAGAGGCTCTAGGAAACAAGTCCTAAAACTGGACCACAAAAAATTGAAAGAATGGATGTCCTTTATCCCCATCATCTATCATAAGGCATTCCATTAGGGCTGTGAGCTCCCCTATCTGATGGCGTAGTGGCCCTGCATGGCCCGCTCGAGTATCCCACTCCCCAAGAATGAAATAAGTGCTACCATTGAGAGATTTTAATTTTACCTAATGTCGGTAACAGTCAATATGGGTTTGATAAAACACCACCAATCAATTCCCAAGATTAGGTCAAAACATGATATATCAAGGAAAAACATATCCCACAAAAAATGATACCCACGAACCTCCAAAGCACAACCCTTACACTGCCTATTGTCCTCAAATGGAACCCCTATCAAAATATCAAGTGACATTACCCCACATTTGGTCTCTACCATTAAGCCCAACACAATTACAAACTGAGCATAAATAAAAGAATGCATAAAAATTGTATCTAATAAAGCACTATAAAACATGGAAGCTACGAGAATCATACCCTAAACAGTAGATAATCATGCATCACCACCATCAGGTGTAACCTAAATTGAATGGAGATTACCTACTCCTATACCCTGTACCCCAACCTAATTACCCTACACTACACTACTCGGTTGGTAAGGGTGATCTCCCCTCAGTGTTCCACATCCCCCTACCCTACCAGTACGGCCCATCGAGCTCCAACTGTCTGCCTAATATATGGTAAATGACCCCTTACTACACTCAGCATATTTTTCTGACCTCCATCATTACTCTACTATAGTGGGTTCCTACAGAATATCTATACATGGCCTAGCCACCTACATGCTCGGCACTCAACTAGTGGGTGGGGACACTGGTCACGCTTGTGCCCCATCCCACCCCACTGAAAATAGAAGACCTAGTCACCACCCTGATATGTAGACCCCCACTTCTGTCTCTTCTTCATGCTTCCACCCAACTAAATGGTTCCAAATGGTCACTTCCTACTATCAAAAGCTTCCCCACTTACTCACCCTATTGGCAGCACAAGTTCACAAACTGTATCTCTCTTCATGTTTCCATCTATGATAAGGGCTTGGTCCACTTCTTCTTCAAACCATTTTAGATGATATATATTCAACTAAGATTTGATCTCATGTCTCATCCCATATTGGAAGTGTTTGGACACAACTACCTATTATCATGTCAACATCGGAATGAAGCGTATCAAATCGGTGAAACGACAAGAATAGTTCATCAATGACATTGTCCCTTAAGTCAACCTCATAAAATTTGAATTATTCTCCCTCCTTAAGGTTTTTGGGTATATGTCCTCAAGAATCTTTTCTTGAATATCCTTACACATCAAACCCTAAATCTTCTCTGGTTGAACCATAATTTCCCACCAATGTTTTGATTTCACCCTTAGCATATATGCCTATAACTTGAATCACATATAGAGAGGAGTCTCCAGATTGTTGAGAATAGTTTTTTTGGACTCAATACAGTGCTTCGAAACTTCTGGCCCACCCTCCCCGGTAAAGCTTATACAGTTCTGCAGCCGAAACTCCCTAGTCCGCACAAACATGCTTGGTGCAACCTGCCCTGGGTCTCCTTCCATTATCTACATAAAACAATCAATTTTCTCATGAAACTACCCTTCCCAATTTCTGTTGAGAACCATATTATTTTTCTATATAAGTGGAGGGGTGTTCTCAGAAACATACTCATGTCACCCAATAGGCACCCGTCATCGAGGTGGTATTTCTCTACAATTCTAAACATTAGTAATAGAACGTTACCATAAAGCTTTTGTGAGACGAAAGGTATATAGATAATATTTTCACTTGAAATAACTACACTTGTTCGCATACACAACCCAAAAGAGCCTACCCACAATATATTCACAACCCTTGGCCATCTCCCTATGTATATGGTCAACATGGTATCTAATTATCATGGTAAAAATCCTTATATCCTACTCTCATTCGAACCATTTTCATATTATAATTTACCATTAAAACAATTGTTCCACTTTTACTACATTATTAGACACCATTTTCAAATTACTACTTGACTTTTTCACTTCCTCGTTTTACTGATTCATACTATCTTATTAGGCACAATTCATTACTTTTAAGAGAACATATGCATCCTAACCATTATATCCCACACACTCATTCCTTGTGTGTGTCTATCATGATGCATGTCACATTCCTACATAGGTTACTAGAATTATGCCTGAATGTACAACCTTGTACCTCTCCAGCCATGAGAGAAATATCTCAAAAATTTCATATCACACAACAAGTGAATCACCCAATGGTGAAATATCATCAAATGTTACAACACACTACAAGAACAAAAATCCCCTCCCAGAGTGACTTGGGGTTTCCCTGGTAAATGGGTTAGATACATCCAAGAATGATCTCATTGTAAAGGCCCGACACATTTTTAATCTCAATTATACCATCCCAAACTAGTAAGAATGAGGAAATAACTTATCTGATACCGCTTTGTAACATCCACGACCCAAGTGTCACTAAACTGGTGATCTGAGATGGGTAGTTACATAACCTAAAGCATGCCACCTCCGACGCTAGAGGTTTCTGAATAGAAGAGGGGGTAAAATAATTCATTTGGGGAGACTATATCCTCAATACCAGAGTAATCCAAATCAGATAATATTTTAAATAGTTGAAACAAAATAGAATAATTCCTTACATGCATAAATAACCAAATCCCAAAACTGGGTACAATAATAAGTAACAATAAATATGACATGTCGTTCTATAGTGTCAAGTGAACAAAACCCAAAAGAAATTAAATAGTAGAATCCCCAAAATGGACTGGACACTAAGTCTATAACATCACCCAAACAACTCCCTTATACAACTCATCTCTCTATCATAGGACCCTTGCCCTTATCCTATCCTATAAGCATGAAATTTCCGTGGGTACCGAATGGAGGCCCTAGAAGGGTATGAGTATAACTCAATATGACACCACCAACTATGTCTATAAAATATACATCAAGGTAGATAGTGCATGAAAATGATAAATAATTTCATGTTAAGGTTAAAATTTTAATAAGTCATTCTAGACTAGGTTTATTTTATTTATACTACCAATGGATTTGGGTTCACTACTTAGGCATTTCATTATTCAATATCCCCTTTTTATATGTTCAATGGATTGAGAATATTTAGTTTTCTCAAGAATATGAATATCCAATGAATCCCTATCTCACTAGGCATCACAATATAAAAATTCCCAATATCCACACCTCAAAGCCTCAGTCTAGGTGGATTGCAACTGTTAGGGGAATAGACCTCTGTCCCCTCCCCTAAATTTTTCATTTATGAAAAGAGATATAACCTCATTCTAACTCAACCCATGGGTATAGAACCACAAGTCAATACCTCACTCATCCATACCATGTGCACATTCTTATTTATCATTCACCACAAAACACCATATCTCAAAAACAAATCCAACATCATTTAAAATCATCACAATAATCTCAATAAATGGGAATTTACAAACATCCTCAAACCATTAAAACATTCACCATTTATATTACTTAAACACTTCATCCCCATTCCCATTTCCCATTCCAATCTCACTAAGAATACTCAAGTATAAAGTTAATCCCTATCATTTTCCATTTTATCCATTTAAACCTTTTTCATGCCCACCAAAAAAACCTCTTGGCTAATTACCCAACATAGTTTTATTATTAGACACAAATTAAAATTCCTTTGATCATACTAACATAGTCATCAAGGGCTCTACATTCTTTCACAATATCTTACACATATATATCAAAATCTATGTCTGGGGAAATATTGACACGGTCCCCGAGTGGCCCTAATTCGTTCTAGTAATTCTCCATGCATCCCATGGGGATTCAGAGGGGTTCAATTATCCATTTAGACACCACTACATCACATTAGGAAAATGTCATGAATATATTTTCAAAAGAGTGCATAGACAGAAACCTTACATGCACAAATCTACAAAAAATCCAAGGGATGTAATTTTGTAGACCAACTACCAAAATTTCTTTGGCGAACACACTCCCAACAGAAGCATTAGATCTTGATTAAAACAACCCTATAAGATTTACAATAAATCTCATTGAAAAAGTAGTGTTTGAAAGATTCAGATAGATAGGGGAAATAAATAGAATTCCTAAACAGAAAACAAAAATTGGGGATATAAAACATTCATAGATCTTTAATCTATAAGTGATGGCGCTCCAAATGGATAAAAATAGAAGTGGATTTATTCTTGGGATATATTGGTCCATTTGGTTCGTTCCTATGGTTGAAAAGGGAGTATAAATAGGAATATCCTGAGTTAGATATATAATCTCGGAGTGGTATTTTTGTATTTTTTTTAACGGTTTCTAAGCTGTATGGTTTACCTGCATTGTTTTCGAAAACATGTTCAAACTGTGTGGATACAACTGATCAAAAGAGCCCCATCACACGGTTTAACCGCACAGTTTTCCAAACTGTGCACAAACTATGTGGAGGCTACTATCCTAAAATCATCCCCTTGAACCATTTACATGGGAGGCCCGCACGGTTAGTACCAACCCTGCACAGACCATGCGGCTAGCCCCGAAAACACACTCTCACCCCCCCTTTTCGTGTCCTAAAACCTTAGAACACCCCCGATCGTCATTATGGACTTTGTAAAGCACATAATTAACTAAAATAAATGGCCTAAACTGAAATGTAAATAAAAAATACCTTACATTGAAATCTATGATCTTATAAAAAAAATTAATACATTATAATCAATCCTAAATATCCCCTTTAAATGTTTATATGTAAAAATAATGGAATAAAATTCAGTTAATGTAGACATAGAAACCCCATGGCCGCTTTTCATCCCACTGAGTAACCCATTTCATTTTCCTCAAGCTATATGTAATCTAAAAAAATCCATTTTAACCCATTTCCAAGATGTTATCCCTATTTAGATGTATTGTTGTTAAAATTATCTTCTTGTATGAAATTAATAAAATCCCTCTGTATAAAATTATTCTTAAAGAATTATTCACTTATAAGAGAAAACGTAAGACCATGGAAAATGTTTCCTTCTAGTATTCTATTACCATGAAGTGTAATGATCCAGGGACTATTACAGCTCATTGATAAATTGAGACTTAATACATTCATGATACACTCATAGACCTAGGATCCGCAATAAATTTCATTCCCAAATCTATATTCCCAAACCTTGGCCTATGTCCCTTATACCCAATGATTGTTCACATTCATCTAGTGAATTTAACCACTTCCACTCTTAAGGGTATAATGGAGGATGTACTTGTTTGGGTCAATGATATTATTTTTTGAGTTGATTTCTATGTCCTAGACATAGAAGGAGATATATATACTAATGGATATCCCATAATTTTGGGAATATAATTCAATATGATAGATAAAACTCAAGTTGAAGTCCATGTAAAAATATTAACAATTGATTTTGGTGACCAAATAGTCAAGATCACTGTTTTTCATTCCATATGATACGCATCAGAGGATCACTCAATATTCTCTCTCCATGCTTATGAGGATTTTTTTTAGATTTTCTTGAACCTTGTTTTATTGGGTTCTACCTATTACAAAGAGATAAGATAAATTGAAGTTTTTAGCAAGATTAAGCAAGTCATAAATGTAGAATTTTATGTAGACATTTTTTTTTAAACTCCATTGTTCAAAAGTATCTGTAAAAATATCTAGAATATGATCTCATCTCTCATATAAATTTCTATACCATGAAAATTATTTTTGAAAATGAATAAAAATAAAATGGGATCCATTTTTAGGTTATTAAGTTATTTTCTCCAAAAATTAAGTATGAAACGGATCTAAAACATCCTCATGTACTCCAAAATTTTGTATTCCTTTTCAATAACCCCTATTAGATAGTTATTATCTCTAAAACAGTTACTAAAACTATAGACATAAAACTGGTTAAGGATTTATATTAAAACTAAAAAGTCCTTATGTTTGAGCATATATAATATACTATGTAATAACCCTACCATATTTGTGCAACAGAGGCATCTAGAGGACTCAAAAAAACTAATTAGGTATCCTTAAAGAGGGTTCAATGCAATCTTATATGAGGTTTTTAGGGATGACATTCACATGCTTCTTCAAACTGGTATCATCTACCCAATTTTCAAATAGTTAATGGATTAGTGAAATTAAATTTCTATTTTGAAGTGTAGGATAAACATTTATATAGATGGATATATAGATGTTTTCACAAATTGGGTGAAAAAATAGAATATGTGAATCGATTATTGAATATGGAATGTTGAAACATTTTATCATAAATTCCCCATTCCATGATTATATAAAAGAAAGATTAGTTGTAAAGTCACATTATTTTTTTCATGATCGATAAACCGAATACTTCCAAATCCTAATCACAACTTAAGAACCAGGAATGTCTAAATTTACATTCCCATTGGGAAATAGGCATATAGAATAATTTTTTTTATACATTTAAAAGATCATGAGACATTCCATATGTACATGATGAGTATAATTTTTTAGTTCCTTGATATTATCTAATAAATATTCATTAAATAATTACCATTTATAGTGAACCATTTGAATCTCACATATAATCACTCTCTTTGGTCCTAAAAAATTATGTCAAATATACGCATATGATGAAATTTGAAAATGTTCAACTAATGGTTACTAATATGATTTCTATAGAAATATAAATTCTAAAAAGGTTATTCAAGTTGATTAAGTTATGATATTGGAGATTAATAACTCCCTGAATTCACATGAGTTCAATAAATATGATCATTCCTTGTTTAAATTAGTTTTTTTCAATGATTCATCCAAAACAACTGTATGATCCCCCACCCCTCACATGAATACTACCTAATGATGGTAAATTCCATTTTGATATGGCTTGAAAGAGATCATTCATTGAACTAAATTTTGAGCTTGAATGTACCATGAAAATATTACCCATAGATTGTTCCTTACAGTGTTAATTGTTTTTTTTATTCTAATAGATCCATTACGGATGTTCTTGGAAAAGGAAGATAGAAAATTCTTCTTGTGATCTATTATGAAACTAAAACATCGTATGAATATAAATCCTTGTACACTATAATTTTTAAATGTGGTTTTTTTCTTGTAAAATTTCTAACATTATCCTTTAGGTGTAAAAATAACCATATTTACATACCTTTCAGCTAAAATCATCTTTCCCATGAAAATTGATTCTAAACCGAGGCTAATAAGATTTATAGTATATATCCAAGAGTTTGACCATGATATCAAAAACATTGTAGGAAAATAAAACCATATATATGATATTTTGAGAATCATTTCTTGTTATTTTTATTATGAGATCATTAATCCTATATTTCCATTTGAACACATCTTATCTCTCACTCCAAATATAACATAGTATTCCCCAATGGTAAATTACATTTTTATTGGTATTTTTCTAGAAATGTTTTTAAAAGTACCAAAACAAAAGATGAAAAGTGAATCCAAATACTATTTTCGAAAGATAAAAAAAGTTGAAAAATTTGGGTTGATATAGTGATTAGGTGTTGTGTTGATGAAGATGAGTATTCCACCATCTTAGAAAGCTTCCACTCAAGGCCTAATGGGTGAATATTTGGTCCCCACAGTACCAATAAAAAGGTCCATAACTATGAATTATTCTATACACCACTATTCATTATCTCATATGGGGTTTTTCAACTATGTATCACTTTCCAAATGTTTGTCACAATTTTCAAAAGAAATGATATTACAAAAACACCTATAATCTTAAATGATATATATGATGTCTTGGGAATAGATTTCCTGAAAAAGATCCAAAAAATTAATTTTACTACATTATTGTTATGTTTGATTATGTTTCTTTATGAAAAAATTCCAAAAATACTATAAAGGATTATTCACATAATGTTGTTGTGTTCCTAAAAAAACATCTTACATCGATCTAGAACTCTACATACCATGGTAAGTGACTTAGAAACTGATTTTTATAATTATACCATGAAATATATTTTCAAAAAGAAAATTAAATTTACATAAAACATTAACTAAATATCATCCCAAGTCAATTGGAATGTTTGAACCTTCTAAAAATAAAATAAATTTGTTCTTAAGAGTGTTATTAAGTCCAAAAGAAATAACTTTCCAAAAATACTTAAAGAAGTGATTTGGGTTTATTTAAATCATCGAAAAACACACATTAAGATGTATTTTTTAGGTTATTTATTTGTAAATTATATCATTTACTAGGTTAAATACAACATAAGTCACTTCGGTCCATGAAAAATTCATCTTTTTATTATAAATAATTTGGTGAAATTATACTATTGTAGCTGACTGAATTACAAGAGTCTAAATTGATTCTTATGAAAATTCCAATCTTAAAAAATAAACATCTGAGATTCTCCATGAAAAAAGATCCATTTAATGGTATTTCATGAAGTTGAAATGGATATTATATTCAAATCATGATTCTGGATTCACCCATGTGAGAATAATTCTCACTAGGATAGTACAGTTGTTGTTTTTAATGTTTTCTCATTTAGTGTAGTGAAACTAAAATTCCCTTATTACAAAATTAAATTTATGGTTAATGAACATTGATTAAAGTATCCCTATAAGAATAAAAACCCCCTTGAAACCACATTGACTTCAACTAAATCCCTAACCATTTGAGTAGAGGTATTTATGGATGGAGTTGATGAACCACTAAACCTAAACAAAGGGGAACCTATTTCCCTTTAACTCTCTCTCCAGATCTCTATACTAATTATCTTCATCCACCTTCACTTTCTCTATTTATCTCTCTTTCATCTTATTTATCTTTAATTCTTTCATTGTCTCTTCTTTTTTCCAAATTTTCCGTCCACCAATTTTTTTTATTTATTGGGAATATTAAAAAAAGTGATATAATTAATCACTATCCAATTATGAAATCATTCCTAACCTTTTTAGGTAGTCTACTACTTTTTTTATCTCAATTTTTTTCATCACAATAATAAAAAACAAATTTTGTTTCAAGACCAATAAAAGTATTAATACTGAATTTTTTATTTGAATTTTTTTTTCTCATATCAGGAGAAAAAACATTTGTTTGCATGTTAAGGCCACATGTGGCCGTTTTTTCCATATTTTCAGTTGTTAGTAGATATTTTAATATTTATTTTTTATGAAATTTGATATTAATTCCATAATTTGGAATCTATTAATATGATTGAGGCATTTTTTGACCCAGATGATAAATAAAATAGAAACATAGTCTCTAATTACCCCTATATTGATCCTTCTATTGAGATCCCCTTCGAGCCTGTGAATATTTTTTTTGTATAGACACATAAAAATTCAAAAAAATTATCCCACCAATCATCTACATATATTTTAAGATAATTATTTTTTGAAATTTAGATTTTGGATGTATGGGTTTTTTGTTGTTGTACCTTCCTTTATTTTCAACGTGTCATCTTATTCTTAAGAGATATAATCCATTTAAGAGTGGGCAGTGGTTTTCATTTAGTTGTTTTTTAGAATGTAAATAAGTTTATTTTTTTAAAAAAATTATGGTGATTATTTTTCATAAAAATTATGAAATATGGAAATTAAAAAAAATGATTGTTTTATGTATTGGGTGGGATAAAAATAACTCTTCCTAAACCATTGATCTTTTTATAATTATTACAATTAGTTCCAAAAGTATAAAAAACATGTTTTGAGAGTCGAGTGTTATATTTTTTCAATGTGAAATTTCCATAAAATGATGAAAAAGATAAAAATATAAATATAAACACATTATTCACATTTACTTATTTTATTGGGATAAGTTTTCTGTTTTATAAATATTTCGTATTTTTATCCTGCTCTAATTTTATTTTTCTCTATTCATTATTTCATTACACATTATTACCCTTATAAATATGTGTTTCTACTTACATCCATGTGTCATTTTAAAAATTGTGCATTTCTTTTTTCCATGTTGGTGTTTTCCACATCCTTTTCTCTATTTTTGACAATATATTTCTACCATTTGATAGACACTGAAAAACACATAAAAATACCACATTATTAAATTGAAATTTAATGTATATAATATAATCATATATCTCTTATAAAAATAATTATTATCACTTTTTTTTGGTGAATTAGTGAACCACCTTGAAAACATTTGCATTGTCTTGAGAGGACTATGTATTGATTGCTGAAATTTCCAAATAAAATTTTGAACAAGAAAAATATTTTTTAAAAAAATATTTTAGTAGAAATTGGTGATGGAATTATTTATGGATGATTGAAGTTGTTTATTACTCCTGATTGGTGAAAACAAAATTTTATTATTTTTTGGTGAGGTGAATTTTGTGTGTGTTTATTTTACAACAATAAATTCATAGGACTTCGTGTGGGAGAGTTCATGTGATTCATATAATCATAATTTTTTATCTACTCACCTAATATATATTTAAGTAATAGAGAATAATTTTTGTGAAATTATAATGCTTTTATATTAAATATAATTTGTGAGAATTTTTTTAATTTGTACAAATGCATGTATTTTTAGTATTTTAATCATCAACACCACTTCGTTATCTAAATTGTGTTATTATTATTTTTAAGGCTTAATTCTTCCAATTAATAAAAATCATTCAACTATATAATTTCCCAATTCATCCATTTTAAGGACCCTACAGACCACACAAGATGGCCCACCGAATATGTGGATAAACATGGACCATAAATTGTGATTGAATTTCAAGAATCAATCAAAAATCAAATGTTTTATTTAACTCTACAAATATTCATGGGTATAGAAAAAATCAGGTTTTAATATATAAAGGCCCAACCAAACTAATAATAGGCCTAATCTATGCATGAAATTCAATCCCATAATTCTATTTTGGATATAAAAACAATCTGTAATTAACGATTGTTTTCCCAATCTAGATGTATAATTGGGATGTAATATTTTTTGAAGAAATTAATGATTTTTATTTACATATTTTTATAATAAATGGTTCAGATATATAGTAATATTCCTAGAATAAACCCACATCACAAAGTATCCTTTCAAAAATTATGGATAAAACTAGACAACAACATATAGTTTAGGTAAGAAGTAATATATTTGGATAAAAATCCCAATGGGAAAAAATTTTGATGTTGAACTATAAGAAAATATATATAATATTAAATTAATTAATTTCATAATATATTGACTTATTATTGGTAAAATTGTTGACCCAACATGAAGTACTTTTTTTGATGGATAATAGTCCACCGCGTTAGGATATAAATTCATTCCCCTTTTCTCATTGAAAGGGTTTAGCACTTCATCACTACATGAGGAGAATTCATATGACCATAAAATCCCCAAAGTCTTTTTCAGACCTTCCGTACTATTATTTCAACAAGATAATATTCCTATCAAATTTATGTTTCATGTTGGTTTTCCATTTTATTCAACTATATTCATATAATTCACTATAATTCAATTTGTATTTTAAGGGATGTTTCATATTCATGGTATATTATCCTCATCCACCATATGTTTTTAATAATAGTTTCAAAAAAATTCAATCTTAAAACAATTCACTTTTTACACTTTATCAATAAATCTAAAGTGTGTGTTTAGTGTTCTTCAACATTCAGTTGTGTGTTAAACAAACCACTCTTTTCTAGTCCTATTATTTTTTATTTTTATTTTCATTTTTAAGTAATAACCTTATTAATGATTAAATATCTTATTAAACATATAAATGTATGAGTAATTGATCCATTGGGATGAGTCATAATTTTGGGATGACAAGTGATTGATAGATTTTGGTCATTAAATATTCATTTGGATAATGTTGTGTATGTTAAACCATGAAATGAAATATAATAAAGACAAGAATGGATTATCATATGGAATCCATGAATTATTGGAACCCTACATATAGGACCATGAAAATATTTATTGAGATTATAACCCTAGTAGATTATTATAATAAAAACAAAAAAAATTGGGATTTTGATCAAAATATTATTGTGAAGTTGTTATTAATTAAATGAAATGTAACAAAAATATCATTGATATAAAATTCTTACATACCTAAAAAATAACTCACCGTAATAATTATTGAATTATTAAATTAAATTATTCAATCAATAATTTCACATAATCTCATCACCCCCAACTAAAAAAATAATTGACTCAAAAAAATAGTTCCATTATCTAGGATTCGACCATATTTCCACTATTCACATTATATCAGTGAACCAGAACATTTATGTGTTGATACTCAAAAAATTTTCATGATGTAGTGCCATATCAACTAAGTGGATGGCCTGAATAGAAAAAATAGACACGCCACACATCTTGTAAATATTTTTTATACATTGAAAAGAAGGATAAAAGAATATTTTATAAGTGATACAATAGTGGATGAATATATGAGTATATGGAAATTCAAACATCAATATATCTCCCTTAGAACATCAATTGATAATATTAGGTAGATTCATATGAAAATATTAATATGAAAATTTTATTTATTAATAAGGAGTAATATTCAATTATTTAAAGTTAATATTTTTGGGATTCCAAATTCATGGTTGGAGGGTTCGATGCCTATAAGTACCTAGGTATCATGCTACTGAAAAAATTATATACTTCATGGAAAAATTATGATGTTTCTTTCATTTTATTTTTTATTGTATATTTATTTTACTTCACTTTATAATTATTTTAGTTTTATTACAATTGGATCCAATCAATTATTTATCTTTATATCTAAAAAGTTCTTCCATCGAGTTCTTTTATAGTCTCAATCGTGAGTGAATAACCTAAGGCTTCTCCTTGGGGGATGTTTCATGGGGTTCATAAATTCCAATATTAAATTAAAAAAATTTAAATTATATTTATGGTGAATGAGTTAGAATTGAATAAGTATAGATATCATACACTATCGCATTCCTCTCAAATTCATCAGTTTAAAGTATTTCACTCCCTTTTATTGAATAAAAAAGTCCTCATACACATTATATGAGTATAGAAATTTGATGAAATATAATATGATAGATTTAGGTCCTGTAAGGTTCTACACTAAAAATTTATTTGTTTCATTAAACATGATTATATGAGGAGCAGATGTTTAGTATAATTATGGACTCAACACGAAATGATACATTTCACAATTAATACAATTAATGATAGTAATTCATGAATAATATTTGAAAAATTCATTATATAATAGAACAATGAATAATTATGGAACCCTAGTGATCAACCCTAAGACCAATGACTTTCATTATTAATGGAATTCAATTTATTATTGGTATGGTTGTTTTTTTCTTATATTCTATCCATATTTATCTAATAATTTTCATTGTTTTCAAAACAATGAAAATACCAAAAATAAATAATAAGTGAATTATGATTAGTGATTGAACCACTATGAAGATCCTCAAGTGAGGCCACCATAGTGAGGCATTATGTTTCAATAGAAGACATATAGTAGCTTTTGTACAGTACTATGAAAATTATATCAAATATGGAACCATTAAAAGAGGTCTAATATGTATTTCATTTTATTTTTCTTATCACAAAGAAAAAATTCATTATTTTCTAAAAATTAATAAACTATTTATACAAATTTGAATAAATTTTTATGAATTTATTAGTCACATATGAAACATCAACATGTTGGAAATGATATAAAGTAATCTTTGAAAATTATTGAACAAAAATTTTTGCTATAAAGCGCCAAATAAAGAAAAAATATCATAAATATATATAGAAAAAATGAACCTATGCTAGGGGTGTAAGATATTTCCCCACTAGTTTTTTCAAGGTGACGAACATGAGAAGTTAAAAGAAGATAGACATTATAATACATTCCTCCTATCTCAACCATTACTAGATGATATAGTTGAAGAATAATTTCTTACTGTATTACATAATAAAGATAAAAAAATATGACGAATTATTGAATGAATATAAATTGAAATATGATCAACCCAACCTTGAAAAGTAGAATACTCATGATTTATTTATCTACCCCTATATTTAGAAGATGAAAAAACCTATCAAGTGGTGTAAGTTTTTGAGAAGATAGATGATCCTGATTTTTTACACTATTTAGTAAAAATAAACACCAAGAGTCACTCTCCAATAAAGATTAGATTTAAGATAACCTAGATTAGGGAGATGGACTTTTGTAGATATTATTGATATCTAATTTTAATTAAACTAAATTTAGTATCACCTGTCATTATTTTAATTTTCATTGTCTAATAACTCATGTTTTATCTTGGAAAAATGTGATGAAAAACAAGATGCACCAGATGATGAAAATATAGAGCTTCCAAAGCATGTTTAGAATTTATTAGAGGGTGTACAAGATGAGATCCATGATTATCATCTAGAGTAAATTGAGACAAAATTAATTTATAGTGTAAGGGTTGATTTTCATAATGATTATATAAACATAGATATTTTTGAAATAAAATTTCATTATAAAAATAAATTTGATTATTCCATTGATGAAACATTCATTGAGAAATTACTAGATAGTAAATATGAGGTTGTATAAGAAGAAACCAATAATTTAGAGGACTCATAGATCATCCTAATTGAACCATACAAGTATTATCTTATTTTTTCAGGGGTATATTTGGTATAATCCTTCCATGGATTACTCTATAATGAAGAAGAAGGATATATGGATGAAATAAAGAAGTGTTGGTTGTTAGAATCTATGAAACTCCACCCACCCAAATCATTTGGAGGATATATTGTTTTTTACCTATAGAGGAAGTAAAAACCTCAGTCCATCTTGGGGGATCAAACCAAGATGTATATTTATTATTTTATTTCTAGGACATAAAATTATTTATTTGGAATTCGTTTTATTAATATATATGATTGCAACTTAACCCCTTCAATTTTTTTGGTCTCACTATAACATTGTACTTTTTCTTTGATGATCGATTATCCTTTTTAGGTTCACGATGATAGAATAGTGGAGACCAAAATAAAAATAAGAATATAGACCATGATTTGTGAGAAAATAGAGTTAAATTTTTATTTTATATTTCAAACACTAAATAATATTTTTAATAATATATTTTCAGTTTAAACTATAATTTCAATGGCCACACATCAACTTTTTCATTACTCAACCAAACTAGGAGTCAGGAGTTTCTTGGGAATCCCTTGTTTCATTATTATATATTTCTATGAAAAGGATTTTAAATTAGTAATACAGATAACTTAATTATTAGAGTAAATAATATATGTTAGTTTCACGAATCATAATTTTAGGGAATTAGTGGATTCATGTAAGTGATTTTTTTGTACAATTTTTATTCTTTTATTTTTTGACTTTTTGTAGAATTGGTTTTTTAATATTATCATTTCCATGAGTGATTAAATAATTTTTATTTTCCATTACCAAGAGGATTTATAGACAGAATCTATTCCAATTGTATCTCTTGAGTTTATTAGATGACTAATAATGATATTTCAATGTTACATTTGATATTATTGATGGGTTTTTATTCAATTTCCATTATATTTGGAACCACATTTTAAATTATTTCTTGTTTAGATAATAAAATCCCTGAATGATATTGTAAGAAATTATCCAAATTATAATACAATTATTTACATTCCAACCCTCCTCTTTTAATATTTCATGATATTTTTATTTTGATATGTGGGAGTGTGGGAAGTCTTGCCAGAAGTGTTGTATTACATTGAAAGGAACAAGTGTGGGTGGGACCATTTTTGGTATTAGTAAAGGTTCATGATTCCTTAACTATACTTTTATTATTTAAACCTCTTGAAAAATAATTACTTGTCACTTAGGAGAATTTAAAATAACCTTCATTGGATTTATGATTATATCATATAGGGTTATGTAGTGGTTGATATATTTTTTCCATAAATAAAATTCAAAAAGGGAAAAAATATGAAAATGAGTCTGAAAAAATGCATAAAAATTATAGATATTTTAATAGGGTTTAAATATTTTATTATTAATACATTTTTCATGACCTTTAAATTTAGTTTTGGAAAGTGGGATTTGTATCATTAAGAATGGTAAATTTCCATAGAGATTTAAATTTGAAATCATACATTAACATTTAGAGAAAATTTTCCACATTAACCTTAAAATTATGAACATCAATCCTTACCATCCTAAAGAATCAAAGTCATCAAAAGCATAATTATAAGGTCGTCATGATTTTATATTATTTTATGATTTAAAAATTTGAGAAGGTATAACCTTTTGAAGCCTATGTAAAATGTTTATTCACTCATTATATGATCAAAACTCTCCATGATTTTGTATCATGAGTGATGAGAGAAATAAATTTCATGTGACGTAGACCATTAAATATCATGTTTAATATTGATAAACATGGATATATGGATGGATGAAAGGAGGATACCCACAATTTTAAAATTAAAACATGAATAATACATGGGTGTATTATTCTTTTGAAAATTGTTATGTTAAATTGATATTACTTATAGAACTACAAAATACCATTTAACATTGAAAAAAATTATTTATTTAATTGAAATTTAAATATTCCAAGCATTGTTTCCCTATGATATTTAATGTTATTGCTAGGGGAAATCCATAGTTTATTTGTGTGAGTATTTGAGGAACTTTTTTTCATGAAAAAAACACTTTTTTATAATAAATTATAATATTTTTAGTCATACATCCAATGTAATTAATTTATTTATTTAAATTTGTTTGATTTTAATTAGATTAATTAATTTGGAGAAATGAGTTGGAAATAATTAATGTGGAAATTTTATGAAATTTTTTATGTTATTGTTTAATAATACTCATTAGTTAAGGGATACATAACAGTAAAATTCCCAATACCTTTAAAAATGCTATTTTTATAGGAAATATGTAAGGGTAACAAAATGATTTCATATGAGAGAACAAAGGTAAATGATGTGTTGTGAAATGGTAACGAATAGTTGTGTAATGTTTCACTTTACATTATAAGAGATGTGTAAAGGATAACTTGGGTTTTCAAATTATATTTAAGGGTAATGACCAATTTTAACTACCTGTATAAAGGCAGTGTACATATCTAAAATTCTACATAAGAATAAGGGTGGAGCTACATAATGTTAGGAAATATTGTGTAAGGGTTTGAAGATGTAATATATAGGAACCATATGTTTTCAAAGGGATATTTTACGGTAGAAAAAGTACATTTAAGTGTAACTAAAAATTATTAATGTTAAATAAGGGCAACATTAATATTTTACATATTACATTGGAGTCATGGAAGACACCAAAGAACTCAAATACCAACACTATCAGGGCATGATATTGAGTAAAAATTACATTATGAAGTCTCATATCAGCATGGATCACAAAAAAAGTTACACATGAACCCATTGATGAATTATGAATCCCTATTTTTTAATAAAATATTATGTACACATGGGATTGGGTTTGAAAACATAACAATAAAATATCTAATTCACAGATCGACTACAAAAATTTCCTATGGATAAAACATGGACAGGCCGCACATCGACTCAATTGATTTCCTATTTTGGAAATAACAGTATAGTTAGATTAGAATATAGATACAACTTATGTCTAAGATATGAATATATGGAAAGTTAAAATGTGTTATATCACTCTTATATAATCATTGGATAATTGTATAGAGATATTTTTGTGTAAATTAAATTATTAAACATTTATCAATTAAAATGGGATAATATTTGATTGTTAAAAACAAGAATTTTTATATTATTTTAATATAGTTTTTAGGGATATATTCCTTTTAATACATAGTTTCCATGCATATGAATAAATTTTTTTCTTCATAGGGGGATTATGAAATGACATTAATTATATTTTATTCTATAGATTAATTTAATTTCCCTTTGTAATTATGTATATTTGTTTATTTAAATTTATTTAATTATATTTTTTTAATCTCACTATTTTATATTGATCATGATATCTTAAATTATATATGGTGAGTGACTGACAGAGGCCTATCATTGGGGAAGGATTCCTAGGGATCCAATTTTTTTCCTAAAATCAAAACATTTAATTTCATTTTTAGTGAATTGGAGAGAAGTGTATGAGTGTGGTGATCATCAACCACAATATAAATCTCCAATTCATCTTTATCCATGAGTTCAAAATATTAAACTCTTATATATTCAATAAAAAATATTCAAATTATGGAGTTTAGTTAGTCAATTTTATGAAATTATAAATGATGGAGCAAGGTATTAGAAGCTTCCACAATCTAAATTATGGTATTTAATTAACATCGATTATATGATGATGAGAAGATAGATATACCAATTAAACTCCTAGGTATGCTAAAATTCAAAATTAATAAAATAATTTATATTAATTCATAAATGATATTTCATTAATGAATTATAAAATATAATATTGAATATTAATGGAACCCTAGTGACAAACGCTAAGAAATATTACTTTCATTACTTACATGATTATGTTTTACAAAAGAATTATTGTTTTAGTCCAACTCTCTCTTACCATTTGTCTAATATTTTTCAGTGTCTTAAAAAAATATAATGTAGTGAAAAGAAAAAATAATTGAATTAAGATTAATCGGGGAAAAATTGTGTTTCTCTTAGAATATGGAGAAGTAATTTTAAATGATTTAATGTAGATAATTTGGAAACTATGGATTTTTATTTCACAATGTTCAATTAAAATCACTTGAGAACTTTTATTGATAGATTTGATCTTAATGAATATTCATTAGAGGATAGAGATGATTTATCTTCTGATGAACTTAAAAATATTCTCATGGAATATGAAATGAGGAAGGCTCTAGAATTTATGAAAATGTATGAGGAATAAATTTATTTTAAATTTATAAGGAAAAATAAACATCAGTTTATAATAGACCATAAACCTGAATTACTGGATCTAGTGCTAAAATCATAAACTTTATATTTATAGTATTGAAACAATTTAGGTTGACCCAATTTTATCCATCCAAAACCAAAAACATCAAAGAAAATATTGGATCACTTATATACCAAATAAATATTTAGGATAAAAGTATATAAAAATTAATATACACTCTTACATAAACTATACCCTTGAATTGAAGTTGTATTTTTTTAATCAATACCCAATTTTTCATATTCAATATTACGTATTAAACATCTAACAAAAAAATTGACACATTTGAAACCATTCAAGACACATATAATTTAACATCATTCAACTTGTCATTGGGAAAACAAAGCAAAAAATGGTGCGATAAAATACATAGTGAGGGTATATATAAAAATTAACAAATGATTTTCATTAGTTACAATTAGATGGAAATATTTGAATGTTAAAATAATAAAATTTTATGAGAAAAATAAAATATAAAACATACCAATAAATATATTGATCATCATACATGAAACATTACTTAAGGATTTATAAAAAAAGATTCACAACATTTTATAATTATGGGCCATGTGATTCTATTATTGAACAAAAAAACATAAAAACCCATAGAAATAAAAAATAAATTTTATTCGTATCTAAAATCATTATATTCATATAACTATAAAAAATACGAAAACCAATATAGTTTAATTGCATTTTTAAATAACCCAATGCGTTAGAGGGATATCCCAGACACACCCATCCTCGGTCAATAACATAACCATCCAGATTCAATTAATAATGTATCCTACCTTTCTTAGTTTATAAAGGAAGAACCCATCATCATAAATAGTGTCCAAAAATAATATCCAGATTAAAGTATTTAAAAATTAAATTTCTTAATAAAACTCATTAAAAAATAATTACTTTAAAAATATAAATAAACCATGGAAAAGAAACAATTTTCAAGAAAATATATTTGAAACACGATTAACACATAGAAAATGAATGGATTCCATGTCAATCTCTTTGAAAAAATATAAATTCATCTAGAGAAATAATAATGATATTATCATTAAAAAATATCACCAATGAAGAATAAGTAACAATGAGGTTTATTGATATTGACGAATATAAATTCCATAAAAATTTATTTAAAAATATTCTTGAGTAAAATAACATTTTCACTTTTAGTGACATCAATGAATTTCATCTTATGTAGAGAATTATTTTTAATGATAACTTAGATCATTTGTTCAGATAAATAACCATTCCATTTTGAAAACACTATTTTAAAACCAAAAAAATACGAATCCCTAAATAAATAATTTTCTTTGAAAATAAATAATTAAAAATAAAAATTAATATTAAGTAAAATGATTGTTTATGAGGGTTGGAAAATCAATTCATGTTGTAAATCTAATAAAATAAACTTTCTTATAAAACATCTTGTAAATGGATTCAAAGTGAAAAATATGTAATATGTTAAGAAATTTATGTTAAAATTTTGAGGTAAAAATAATAAAAAAATATATTTAAGAACTAATTTATGTTTACAAAATAAAACTTATGATTTTTTAAAAACATTGATATGAAAGAGAATGATTCTTGATCCAAAATAAAGATACAATATTTGTATAAATTAAAAATAGGTTTCATGAATTTTATTTTATATAATTGAGGAAATTAGAAATTTAAACTATGAACCAAATATATAACCATTGGGGAAGAAAATATATTTTTTCAAGAAAATATGATCATGTTATTTCTTCCAGAACAACTATCCAAAAAAGAAATATTAAAATTAAATGAAATTGTAACATAAAGTGTTTCCCACTTTGGTAACTCATCAATGATAATTCCCAAGAAATAATATCGTCAAATAAAATTTTAAATACCATAATCATAATTATTTTCAACAATATAAATTTTAAATGTATAATTTTATACACCTCATAAATGAACATTGGTTTATAAAATAAAAAATATCCCCAAGAAGACAATTTGAGACAAGAAACCCATACAATGATAATAACATTGATGAGAGAATTAATCAGTGAATCTATTATGTGTATAAAATTTAAAAAAACATAAAAAAGATTAAATATAAAATAATATAATAAAATTTTCATAACACACATAATTTTAGAATATCAATCTAAATTAAGAAGTAATATAACCCAGTGAAATAGAATTTAATTGTGAATGTCTTTACCAATTGGTAACTTTGAATTCAATTTCCCATAGAAGAAATTATTCAAATTTAAACTTATGATTCCATGAAATATGAATAAATAATTATATTACATGTGAATGGGTCAGTATATGAACTATATAAAAGTAATTATGTTCATAACATCAAAATTGCATTTAGTGAAGGAAAATTGTGCTGAAGTCTCGTGCCATGAGTCTGAACAGTCTATATATGAAATTTAAATACTATATAATAATCTTACAGTAATGTTTTATTTATTAAGACCCTTTTATACTTTTAAGAACCTATACTTAATTCATTTATTTTAAATAAATATTTAAATACCTAATTAGATAATTCCACATCATTTGTTTTGTGAAACTTTAGTTTATTGATTCGAAACTGCATTGATGTGTTATCCAGGCCCATGGAGTTTATAGTTTTATCACAAACATAATAATAATAATGGAGTAATTATCAATATTATGAATCAATTTTATTTTTAAAATTATCCATGAATAATGATTTTTAATAATGGACTATTTTGCAATCATAGGCACGATAGGTTGTACGTACAAAAGAGTAAGGTTTCCATTTTTCAATAATCATTATGGAAAGTAGGTATGTATTAATTTAAGTTTCAATAATTATAATAACATTATAAATATAATATTTTTTAATTAAATACAATTATATAAATCATCAATGTGATTTTTTGATGAGAAAATAATCATATCCCTTCATAGAGGTGGTACCCCACATGTACGAATCAACGAAATTATGATTTTTTAGTGAGTAAAAATGTACAAATGAAAATTAAACAATATCTATTAATAATTATAAATATGTTATTAATTTCATAAGAGATTCATATATATCCAAAATATTTATTATATGTATCCATAATACCTTCCATGTAAAAGATTTAGTGAAAATGAATCACATCATTTCATTAGGTGGCAGTTCTCCATACACATGAGTAATGTTATCACATCTCCCATGAAATTGAAAGAGAGAAGGTATATTAAATATATTAAATCAACAATTATTACTATTTTAAAAATATCATATATATATATATATATACTTTATATTAATCAGTTTAGCAAGCCATAATAGGTGATGATGAAAAACGAATGGCATGTGTTTGTGAGTTGGCGATCTATTATACACCCAAATGATGGGTTCTTTCTCATATGGTGATATATGAGATATTTTTATGTTATTTAATTATTATAGTAACATTTTAGTATATGGGATTTACATGTGATTTTAATATCATCATAATTTGATATAATATGAAGGAGGAGGAATAAGAAACAAAATAAAAACACTTCGTTAAACATGATACCTCTTCTTCAGATGACCTCTTTATGATTGTTCCCAAAAACACCATAGGATAGATTTATGGAAAAAACTATTTTCTAGGAAGTGGTTTCTGAAAAGTAAGGTATTTTTGTTTTTATATTATATAAAAAATATTTTTAATGTGTGATGTTAATAAGAGAGTATGAGATTCTTTATAAGTGAAGTCAGTGAAATTCTTATATTTTTTTGAAGAAAAAAAGATACGCACATTTATCACATGAAAAAATAATCCAAAATGAGCCATTATAGTTACTTAGACATGATTAGTTTGATATATTTAGTTCCAATTAATTTCATAAAGGTTTTGAATTCATTTTGACTACGATATTTTTAGTTTAACCCCAAATACACATGTTTTTACTTTAATCATGATAAAAGGTTTTACTATTTAATTATTAATTACAAAAAAAAATAAATTTTACTTATTAAATAATATAATTTATTATAATTTCAAATATGTAATAAATTTTACCATGTTTAATTCACAAAATTTTTAATATTTAATTTTAAAATTAATTATATTTCCATGATCAAACTAAGGGTTTCCAAGAAGTGTATATTTCACCAAAAAATGATTTTTTAATAAATTTATTACAAATAATAATAATTTTATTAATTTTAATTTATATTATTTAATACATAATCCATAAATTTTCTCCATGTCAGTCATTACTCAAGGTTAGTTTGATTAACTAAAATCCAGAAACATTATGCTTTTAAACATTTTTCAAAAAAACATGTTTTTAATCCTGAATTAAACATATACTAATATAAAATATATATTTGATTAAAAATAAGTAATTTTATTAAATATAAATTAATAATAATTATATTCCTATAATTAATATTCAAAATATAAATGTACTTTTGTATTGCTATGTTTTCCAAATGAAATGAAATTTTTACAAATAAAACTAAACAAAAATCCAAAAAACTAAAATAAAAATATTTTAAGGAAAAATTAATTGAAAAATCAATATTTCCCAAAAAAAATAAAAAAATATCACTATATTGTAATTTTTATATTCTAAATTGAAAAACTAATTCCAATTTTTAATTTTTTTTAGTAAGTGATAAAAAATAGTTTTATTTCTTTTTTGAAAAGCACAATGAAACCCCCTTATATAAAAAAATAGACTTTATTAGAAAATAGTTCATTTTATTTCAATTGATTCTTATTTTATTTTATAATTAATATATTAAAATTTAATTTATTTAATATATGTGAAAACCATATAATTTTAGATATTTATTTATTCTTGTTAGTAACCTCCAATTTAATGGCTATATTTTAACTGTCATATTTTAAATAATATAATTTCACGGTTCGTTTAAGCATGTTGTTACATGTATAGTATACTACCGAGAATATATTATTTTTTTAAAATAATGGTTTTTTTATTCTTCTCCTCTTTAATAAATTTTGTCCTCCAAATTTTAACATTATCCTGGAAAATAAAGTCTATATATTAAAAAAATAAAATTTCTGGAAACTTGCGTAGTAAAAATAATTAATAAAAATTATCTCAAAAAGGATTAAAGTGAAATAAAAATGTAATAACATAACTTGGTTATCACATAAGGGAAAAGTTTTGTAATGTAAAGATATTTACACAAAAAAATGTAAATAATTATGTTGTGTGATTAATATTATTTTTTATAAAAAAATTAATGATCAATAAAAACTTATAAACCTAAAAAAATGACTATGTGATGAGTTATATGATAATTGATTCATCAGATATAAATATTAGAGGATAACATTTTTGTTTCAAGATAAATTCCCTAAATTTAAAGAATTACATTACCATTTAGTCTAAAAATAAAATGAAATGTATTTACATAAATAGTTAAATTGCATCCTTTAATCATTTTTCACCCAAATGATATCAATTTATCTATGAAATGAGTATTAAAAATGATTTTTACACATAAATAACAATGAAAAACATTTTTACCAGTTCAGATAACTATAGATGTGATATTAATATATTTCATCCACATTTTGAAATTAACGAAAACTGAATTTTTTTCACATGGTAAGATAATGAATATATATATATATAATCTTTATATGATGAAATACTAAATTATTGTCCAAAATTAAATAATAATAAAAAAAATTGAAACTAAATCATTCCTCAATAATAGGAATAATATTGTTTTTTTAACTCATAATGACATCACGTACCTTTAATCATTCAATCCCAAAAATATGTCAATTAACTTTTGAAATAATATTAATTACTTTGTTACAAAATCACTATTCAATACCATGGTAATATATATGATAAACCTTATCTTCCCATAAATACATCAATATCAAATATCATATAAAACATATATGTAATAAATTTCATTCAAATTGTTTCCAAAAATATAGAGTTATACTTCACATTAAATTAAATTTTTACAAATTTTTAATCCTAATAAAACATATTGTAATATTTCATTGATCACATTATGATCTCATTGCCTAAAACATAAAATGGATCTATATTACATTAAAGATATGGTTATCCTTCATCTTATAAAAATATAATGGTGTCCTTAAATCTCAAGATAACCTCACATGAAAACATTAAAATCTCAAAATTTTTCTAAAATATTTTATAACACTAACTATAAAGTCCCCAAAAACTATCAATCCTAGGTCTAGTGAAAAAATATTTAAATTTATATCTTCAATATAAATAATAGTGACCCAGTTTTTTAATCCAAAACATATAACATCAAGAGGAATTATTAGATCACTTATATACCCAATGACCATATAGGTTTAGAGTATTATCTAATTAATAAACTCTTACATAAATAATAATATATAATTTAATGGTGTGTTTTTTCCATTATATAAAGCATTTAAGTTTCCATATTATATCTTGAAAATCACCTAAAAACATCATCATTATAGAAACCATTCTATAAAAAACTCATTTAAAATCTTTATTTATAACCACATGAAATTAAACATAAGAAGTGTGATCCAAAATTCTCCATAAGGGTAAGCATAGTAAATAAATAATGATTTTAAAATTTGAATATAATATCATCATAAGAGTATAATGACATAATCAAAGTCAATTAGAAAAATAGACGACAAGTCGAACCCTCTAATACAGGGATCACTAAACCTAAAACTTGTCTTAAGGATTTAAAGGATATAATATTTATAAGGTTAAATAATTAGAAACCATGTGATGTAAATATTGATTAGTCAAAAAAACCATATAAATCATATATATAATGTATTTTTATCCTGTATAATTATCTACATATCACTATTACAAATGGAATATGTAATATGGTCGACTTTAATATTTAGAGAACCAAATGCATTCGGGGATATCATAGAAACACCCATTTATGGATATTAACACAAAAACATATCCTTAGTTAATAACATTATCATACTTCCATGCTATATAATTAAACCACACTTACATAGTTTTTAATAGAACCTACCATCATCATATACAACATCCATGAATGACATAATTAATAATGTATATGAATATTTCATTTCGTTATAAAACTAACATAAACACCATCATTACATTAATAACATAATTAAACTATGGAAAATAAATGGGTTCCATAAAAATATCTTTTTAACATGACTAAAATATTTAAAATAAATAGGTTAATTGAAAATCACTATGAAATAATCTAAATCAATCTAGAGAAAAATGAGGATGTTATCTGTAAAAAAATATCCCCATTGTATGAAAAGTCACAACAAGTATTGTATACATTTATGAATTTAAATAAAATTTAAACTTATTTGGAAAAAATGATTAAAATAATATATCCACATTTATTAACATCGTATTACGTCATCTAAAATGGAAAAATATTATGAAAGATCACTTAGAACATTTTTTTGAGTAAAATACCCATCTATTAAGAATATTTATTCAAAAATATAAAAAAATATAAGTAATTAAAAATATTATTTTATTGAAAAATAAAATTTGAAAAATAAAAAATGAATATTTAAAACATTTAGTGTTCTTGGTTGAAGGAAAATCCAATCATGTCGTAAATGTTAAAAAACATTCGTTTCAAAAATTTTTTAAATGGAGTCAAAGTGTCCCATTTGAAAAATGATAAGAAGTTTAATTTTTAAACCATTTAAAATAATTTAATATATCATGGAAAATAAATATAGGAAATAAATTATGATTTAAAAATAAAACTTTTGAAAAAAAATATTAAAAATTTTCATTTAAGGGGAAGCTTCTAGATCAAAATGAAAGATACAAGATAATGGGTTTTTTATTCATCTCCTCTTTAATAAATTTTGTCCTCCAAATTTTAACATTATCATGGAAAATAATGTCTATATATTAAAAAAATAAAATTTATGGAAAATCGCATAGTAAAAAAGAATTAATAAAAATTATCTCAAAAAGGATTAAAGTGAAATAAAAATGTAATAACATAATTGGGTTATCACATCAGAGAAAATTGATGTAATGTAATGATATTTACACCAAAAAAATTTAAATAATTATCTTGTGTGATAAATATTATTTTTCATAAAAAAATTAATGATCAATAAAAACTTATAAACCTAAAAAAATGACTATGTGATGAGTTATATGATAATTGATTCATCAGATAAAATATTAAAGGATATCATTTTTGTTTGAAGATAAATTCCCTAAATTTAAAGAATTACATTACCATTTAGACTGAAAATACAATGAAATATATTTACATAAATAGTTAAATTGCATCTTTTAATCATTTTCCACACAAATGTTATCAATTTCTCTAAACAATGAGTATTAAAAATGATTTTTACATATAAATAACTAAGAAAAACTTTTTTACCAGTTCACATAACTATAGATGTGATAACAAAATATTTCATCCACATTTTGAAATTAACAAAAACTAATTTTTTTCACATGGTAAGATAATGAAAATATATATATATAATATTTATATGATGAAATACTAAATTATTCTCCAAAATTATATAGTAATACAAAAATTTGAAACTAAATTATTCTTCAATAATTGGAATAATATTGTTTTTTTACCTCATAATTACATCACATACCTTTAATCATTCAATCCCAAAAATATGTCTATTAACTTTTGAAATAATATTAATTACTTTATTACAAAATCACTATTCAATACCATGGTAATATATATGATAAACCTTATCTTCCCGTAAATACATCAATATCAAATATCTTATAAAACATATATGTAATAAATTTTGTTCAAATTGTTTCCAAAAATATAGAGTTATACTTCACATTAAATTAAATCTTTACATATTCATAATCCTAACAAAACATCTTGTAATATTTCATTGATCACATTTTGATCTCATTGCCTAAAGCATTAAATGGATCTCTAGTACATTAAACATATGGATATCTTTCATCTTATAAAAATATAATGGTGTCCTTAAATCTCAAGATAACCTCACATGAAAACATTACAATGTCAATAGTTATCTAAAATATTTTATAACACTAACTATAAAGTCCCCAAAACTATCACTCCTAGGTCTAGTGAAAAAATATTTAAATTTCTATCTTCAATACACATAATAGTGTCCCAATTTTTTAATCCAAAACATACAACATCAATAGGAATTATTAGATCACTTATATACCCAATGACCATATAGGTTTAGAGTATTATCTAATTAATAAACTCTTACATAAATAATAATAAATAATTTAATGCTGTGTTTTTACATTATATAAAGCATTTCATTTTCCATATTATGTCTTTAAAATCACCTAAAAACATTATAATTATAGAAACCATTCTAGAAAAAACTCATTTAAAATCTTTATTTATAACCACATGAAATTAAACATAAGAAGTGTGATCCAAAATTCTCTATAAGGGTGAGCATAATAAATAAATAATGATTTTCAAATTTGAATATAATATCATCATAAGAGTATAATGAAATAATCAAAGTGAATTAGAAAAATAGACGACAAATCAAACCCATTAATACAGGGATCACTAAACCTAAAACATGTCTTATGGATTTATAAGATACAATATTTATAAGGGTAAATAATTAAAAACCATGTGATGTAAATATTTATTAGTCAAAAAAACCATATAAATCATAAATATAATGTATTTTTATCTTGTATAATTATCTACATGTCACTATTTCAAATAGAACCAGTAATATGGTCGACTTCAATATTTAGAGAACCAAATGTATTTGGGGATATCATAGAAACACCCATTTATGGATATTAACACAAAAACATATCCTTAGTTAATAACATTATCATACTTCTGTGCTTTATAATTAAACCACACTTACATAGTTTTGAATAGAACCTACCATCATCATATACAACATCCATGAATGACATCATTAATAATGTATATGATGATTTCATTTCATCATAAAACTAACAAAAACACCATAATTATATTAATAACATAATTAAACTATGGAAAAGAAATGGTATCCATAAAAATATCTTTTTAACATGACTGAACTATGGAAAATAAATAGGTTAATTGAAAATCACTATGAAATAATCAAAATCAATTTAGAGAAAAATGAGGATGTTATTTGTAAAAAAATATCCCCATTGTATGAAAAGCCAAAACATGTATTTGTTACATTTATGAATTTAAATAAAATTAAAACTTATTTGAAAAAATGATTAAAATAATATCTCCACATTTATTAACAACATATTACTTCATCTAAAATGGAAAAAAATTATGAAAGATCACTTAGAACATTTTTTTGAGTAAAATACCCATCCATTATGAATTTCTATTCAATAATATAAAACATTATAAAACATTAAAAATATTATTTTATTTAAAAATAAAATTTTAAAAATAAAAAATGAATATTTAAAACATTTAGTGTTCATGGTTGAAGGAAAATCCAATCATGTCGTAAATGTTAAAAAACATTCGTTTGAAACATTTTTTAAATGGAGTCAAAGTGTCCCACTTGAAAAACGATAAGAAGATTAATTTTTAAACCATTTAAAATAAATTAAAATATCATGGAAAATAAATATAGGAAATAAATTATGATTTAAAAACAAAACTATTGAAAAAAAATATAAAAAAATTTCATTGAAGGGGATGCTTATAGATCAAAATGAAAGATACAAGATAAGTGTCACTTTCAAACAACATTCCTAATATTTATCCAAAAAATTATAGTGGAAAATTAATTTAATATTTTTATCCACATTCATAATGAATGGGGAAGAAAATATATGTGTTTTAATAAAATAATAACATATTATTTCCTCCAAAACAACCCTCCATGTTAAAAATCATGAAATGAAATGAAATTGTAATATAATGCCTTTACCTCTTAAATAATTATTCAATCATAAGACCCATGAAATAACATCATATAAGGAAACCATAATTACAATGAAAATAAGTAATTTCATGATATTACCTGTAAAAATATGAATAAATTCATCTAATAAAATAATATTTTTTTTAACATGACAAATGTCCCAAAGAAGTCAATTTTAGATGAGAAATAAGTAAAATAATCATAACATTGAATTAAAATTTGATTTGTGAATAAGTTGTGTTTATAAAACCTAAATATAAATTATATAATTTTAAACTAAACATCATTAAATAAAAATTCCTTAAATACAAAATTTTATAATATCAAAGACAATGAAAAAGGATTGTAAACCAATGAAAATAAATTGAGTTATGAAATTATTTACCACATTGTGACATTCTGGTCAAATCCACTTGCATGTAATAATTTAAATTGAAAATTAAAATAACCTTAAATATGAATTATTCATGGTATTAAATGAAACATTTTATGTATATACCGAATATTAATGAAACTAGTTTCATAATACTAAAACATTCCTCAACGAATGGAAATTGAGATGAAGTCTCTTACCTCATGTCCAGACATTCCTTGTATATTCATTAAATACTATATGATAAACTTAAATAAATTATTTAATTTATCAGTTAAATTCTCTAGTATTAAATAATTTTACATAATTCTTATATTTTAATTACATATTTATATATTTAATTAGTTATGTTAACATTTTTTGTTTTGATGATATTTGGGTAATTGTTTCAAAATGGATTCGGTATGTTGATTACAGAAAACATGACCATTTTTACATAATATAAATAATAATAATTGAGTAATTAATCATTTTAGAAATAAATTATACTTTTAAAATCATCCATGAATAGTAGTTATGAATAGTGAACTATGTTACAATCATAGGGATGGTAGGATTTTTATACGCAAGAATAATGTATTGATTATTTAATGATCATTGTGGAAAAAATATAAGTGTTATTTTATCTTTAAATAGTTATCAAAATATCATAAATATAATATATTATCATTAAATACACTTATATATAACATATGTTAGGTGTAGTGACAAAACAATAATCACATCGTTTATGGATGCGATAGTCCATACATTCATATGAACTATGTTTTTGTTTTTTAGTGAGTTGAAAGGTATGAAATAAAATGATATATTATATCTTAAGAATTATAAATATGTCATTAATATCATAATTATTTCATATATATCACATATTTTCATTAATTTTATCCTTGGTACCTTCCATGATAACCATTACTTAACAAATAATCTCATCGCTTTGTAATGTGGTAGTCTTCTGTACACACGAGCGACATTATAGTATCCCCTGTGGAATATAAAATAAGAATATGTATAATATATAATAGTTAAATTAGTATTTTTATGTTAAAAATATCATATATATATATATATATACTTTAAATACATCATTATAACTATCTGTGAGAGGTGAGGATGAAAAATGATTGACATCAGTTTCGTGAGGCTGTAGTTCGCTATGCACATGTATGATGGTTAAATTTCACATTTTATGGAAGATAAGATTAATATATATTATAAAATTAACATAATTACATATTGTAATATGGGATATCTTAGTTTTATTATATCATCATAATTTAATATAGTTTGAATGAGGTGGAAGAATAAATAAAAAAACACTCGATTAAGCATGATACCTCTTCTTCAGACAACATCCTTTGGTTAGCACCAAAATCCACCTTAGTGTAGATTTATCATAAAAAATTATTGGATATATGGATTGATTTAAAGAAGTTATTTGGTTAGTGTTTTTCCCTAAAAATGATTTTATGGTTTAAATATGAGAGGGGAGGGGTGGCCTTTGAGAAGAGATGTGAGTGAAACGCTTTTAATTTCTAAAAATTGAAAGTGATACCGACATTTTAACATTCATAAAGAACATAAAGATTTACAATAGTAGAACCTTAGTCATTTTAAGGTCAAAATTTTGATATATAATGGATTTTATATATGTTTTGGGGTTACCTCAACCATTAGCATTTTTGTTTAATTCCCAGTAAAACTATTTTAACATTTATTATGGTAAATTGTTTTTAATATATTCACTATTCAATATGGAAAAAATTAATATTCCCTTATTATATAATATTAATTATGATTTCTGAAATTATGGAATAAATATTAACAAAATAAGTTTAAATAATTGGATGAAATGAATTTATAATGTTACTTACAAAGGAAACGAAAAACTGATTTTCAAGAGGTTTTTTCATGAAAAATTTGATTTCATATTTACTCTATGACCAATAATAATAATCTTATGAATTTAATTTCATATCTATAGATATATAATCTATAATTATCATTTCTATAATTCATAATTATGGTTTTTTAATTAATTAAAATTGATAAACATTTGTACTTTAGAATAATTTCCATAAAAATCTCATTTTTCAGGAAAATAAATAAATTTATTCTATAATATAATATATTATTTAGTAAAAATTAATTAGGTGGATTTAATATATCTAATTAATAATTATACTAAATTATCTAATACTCAAATTATAAGGGTAATTTAAAATTACGAAATTACTGAAAATAAATGACATATTTACAAAAAAATTGTATTTTTATCTAATCACAAAAAAAAAGAAATATTTATGAAAAAATAAAAAAAAATCACTACATGATAATTTTAATTTATAGAATAAAAAATAAATATAATATTTTAAAATAAATTATATAAAATAGTTAAAAGTTCATTTTTTGTAATGTGAGCAAAAAACAACGTAATGGTTGAAATAAAATTGTTTTTCTATAAAAAAATTATTTTCATTCCAAATGATTCTTATTTTATTTTCAAATAAATATATAGAATCAGAATTTATTATATAAAATTTTAAACCATATAATATTTATAATTTAGTTATTACTATTTATAAATGATAATTTAATTACTTGGTTATAAATGTCATATTTAAAATAAAACTATTTCATGGTTTGTTTAAGCTCGATATTGAGTGTTTTTATGCTATAAACCAGAAATTACATAGTTAAAATCTCTTGGTGTTACATTACCACATATTTAATAAATTTCACACTCTCAATTTAAACATTATCTCTTTAAATAAAGGATGAACATTTGAAAATACCTTTTTTGAAAACCCACATCATAAAAAGGGTAAATAAAATTTTCACATAAAAACAACGAAAGGGAAATGCAAATCACATCAAATAATGAGTTTTCCACATTGGTAAACATTGGTGCGAATTTAAGATATATAATTGTTTAAAAAAAATAAATAATTATGGATTTTTAATGATATAATTGATCATAATCAAGTGAAATATAATAAAAGGTTAATGACCTTAAAACCATAATTATGTGATGAGTTAAATGAATATTAATTGATCATATTTGAATGTAAAAGAATAAATTTTTTGTATCTAGATCATTTTTCTAAAGTTGAGGATTTAATTTACTATATAGGCTAAAACATAATGAAATATACATACTTGATAAGTTTAATTTCATTCTTTAACAAATTCCAACCACAATATCATCTTTTGAAACAAAATTTGAGTATTTAGGAAGATTTATATGATGAATTAGAATCCTTTTTTATAGCACAAAATAACCATATAAGTGAATAAAATATATTACAGCTATCATTATATTTTATTTGATACCAAAATTTTGAGAACATGCTAATATAATTCCCAAAATGATTAAACCTTTATATGATGAAACAATACATTATGCTCAAAAAATAAATATCAATACAAAAGTTTAAACTAAATAATTCCTAAATAACCTCACAGTTAAATATTAGATAACCCAAAATGATATATCATACCATACAACTTTTATGAACAAAAATATTGAAGTCAACATTTGAAGTAACATTACTCACTTATTCATCAAAAATATTTTCAATGTCATGGTTATCTACATGATAAAACTTTTTTTCTCATAATTACATCAATATTGAATATAATATAAACCCTAAATCTTATATATTATTTAAAAAAAATTTCAAAAAAAATTATTTTCATACTTCATGTTAATCTAAATCCTTACATATACATTATCCAAATAGAAAATTTCAAAAAATTTCATTTAAAACATTAAGATATCATCACATTAAACCTCCATGGGGTGATTAAAACATTTAAATTTTGATAATATTTAATATTATAAAATTATGATAGTATTTATAACTATTAAGATATACTCACATGAAAATATAATAATCTCCAAATTTAACTAGATGATGCACTAATACCATCCATAACTACCCCCAATCCCACAATCATTGATCTAGTGATCAATCCATAAGCTTTTCATCTCTATCATTGATAGAGATGAAACTTGTAACATCCTGACTAAACTCACCTCTAAGACGGTGGCTATATCGATGGGTCACTTGGCCTCAAGAGTGCCTTACCATACTATAGAGGTTGTCGACCAGTAGTGAGGTCTATTGATGTTGTGGTGGGGAGACTATATACTCTCGATCAAATATGTACAATGGTATAATAATATTAATAAAATAAAAAGTAGTATAAGTAGTAATAATAAATAAATAATAATATCCATTGAAGAATAATATAATTGAATAAATATGAAATGGAAAAAACTATTTCCATATAATGATTCTTGTAACATCAGTTGTTACTACAAGGTACAAGAATTATAATATAAAAAAAGTAATGAAAACCCCAACAATAAAATACAAGATCATCCTGAGAAAGATCCAAATCTTGTGCTCACTAGCACTCTTTTTTCATAGCAGAGAACGAGAAATGAAACCAAATACCTATGAACAATAAGATCTACTCGAGTGCCAAACGATGCCTGAGTAGGGTGTCAGATTATAATATTAGTAGTTTGGCACTAATGGTGTCTAACCCAATAAACTACATGATATATAAATTAAATTATTTTCATGTATAAGTATACAAATAAGAAAACAGTATTGAATAAATAAACAAAAAACCTTCTGATGTTTCTAAGGGATAGCTGGCGACTATTCCTACTTCGGCACCCTACCAAGTATCTATGTATTTTGGTATATCCACATGTGTCATAAGGGGTCACCCAAATTTGTTGAATATTATTATATCAGGGATGGAGTACTCTTATATACTATAAATATACGATCTCTTCTCTAAATATAACCAAAATCCTTCCCTCATGCATAACTAGAATCTCATTATCACACATAGTGTGGCTGTGCATCAATCCCTCAAGCATTAAAAATAATCATTTACTATGCCCTTATCCATTTAATACAACTATTCCTAGCCCTCATATAGTACCGAAATGTGCACCACACACTTCTAAATCAACACCAATCATGAGTCATCACACATTCCATAAAATCATAAACTCTTCCCATGGGAAGCAGTACATGTATGGCATGCCATCCAGCAATGAAGAAGAACATTCAAGAAGCCCTCAGGCATCCACATTAGACATGATTTATATAAAAAAACTCAATATGCCAATCTGTATCAAACACTCATGTATCAATCGAATTGATATCATATAAGTTCAAAAGATAAGCAAAAAATATTTACTCTAGAATCATACATTCTAGAGTAATCATCATTAGACAATGAGATCAATTTATAAATTTTAATTTCTGTTAAACTAATTAATTTCATTAATTTGGGTTCCTAACTATCATAATAATTATATCAAACATATTTAAATAAACACCCAATCTTAATGCTGTAAATATATTGATTTACCAAAATTATCCATGTTCATTCTTCAACAATAAATCACAAAAAATTATTTCTATTATAATTCAAAAGTCTAAGCCATCAATTGATCAAATTATCAAATTTATTCTAGGGATTGAAAATTGAATAGACTAGGTCTCAATTAAATCCACGAATGGTACAAATATCATGTGGTTTCTGGTCTCAGTCTCCCTAAATGTGGACACAAGGGATTCAATGGAGGATTAATAGTAAAATATTATAGATTAAAATGGATTATAAAATTAATAATTCTAGTACTACGATGTACCAACATGATCATAGATATCAAAATTACTATAAATAATTATATCATATAAAAAGGGATTTAGATTTTACCATCCCCTTGTGGAACCATGTCGAAATCATAAAGTGGGGAATATGGTATAAGACACATGCTCATATTCATAATTTAATACCTGAGGCAAATTCTAGTCCATTATATCATTATCCAAGGAAAAATCCATTTATGTAATTTCATTTCATTTTAAGAATTTACCTATTCTTAATTAAAATGGAAATGTATTACCATCCCTTCAATTCAATCCATTTAATACCATTTGATTCATTTTAAAAGTGGCTATCATATCATGAATTATCCATTTCATTTAAAACAACACATTCAATTTACCAAAATATTGAATGTTCAATTAAAAGTCTCAACAGGTCAAATAAAGAGTTTTATTGGAAAAAGTGAAATTAAATACACTAGTAATTATATTTATAAATCAATCCATTGAGTTTATAAGACAACCCAAACACAAATAGTTCTTGGGATTATTAAACATCTTACCAAGGGTGGAAAACTCCATTTATGAATATCAAAGATGGTCATAGATAAACCTTTCCATATTCACAACATAATATCAAGTATAAAAAAACACCAATCCAAATGGAAATGAAATAAATAGTATATAAACCATAATTTTTTACTTTAATATAGTTCACCTCTGCTAGAGGAGTTTTATTATTAGATCGTGACATTGTTTAAAAAAGAACACATTAGTTTAATTAAGCATTATATTCAATTTACCAAACGATATCATTTTAAAACAACTACCATGAATGGATATGTATTAATTAAAGTGGCGAAGGCAATTAATTAATACCTAATTAAATATAAGGGATACATCATGGGGCAGTACCTCAGGAAGCACGGCAATTCCAATCAAAACACTTTGGAAATTGATAGTTTCACTAGTGACTACTCAAAACTGCTCCATACAGGCACATACACACATTCATATATATATTTATATACACATTAACACAATCCATATCTTACCCTCACCATAAAATAATATGTACATTAAAGGTGTATATATATATGTATATATATACTATGTGTGTGAGTGAACACCATTGAAGATGATCAAAACCAACTCCAAAAAAATAGTCTGGACTCCCAAAAATAAAAAACCCCAATTTTAAATTGAGGATCAACAAAGTGTGTAAAAAAATATCACATTAATTTATTAGTAGTAAACCAAAAGGAACCCATCTACCATTCCCTAAATGGATGACGCTGGAATACATACTAAGGGATCCCAAGAGACTCTTAGCATACCCTAACTGTAAAGAAAAATAACAATATATGGGTTAAACCATAACTAAAAATCAATCACATAGAAATAGGGTGATAGGTAGAATAAAATCTACCAAATATAAGGATAAAGAGGATGGGTAAAGGCTTACCTCTCCAAACCTACAAACAATCATGAAGAAAATCATGTAAAAACATCACGGAAGGGGGGAGGTGTGTTGTGTGGGAAGGGGGTTCAACCAATGGGGGGTTACATACTAGAGGGGAAGGGTATGAAGTGAACTGTGCACTGAATGAAAGGGTAAATTGTAAGAACCCTTGAGTATCTAAAAATAACTAATCTAATTAATAATCATCATCATAATATTAATAACAACAAAAACAACATCAATAATAATATTATTATTATTTAAAAAAATCTTTATTTTTATTTCCTATTTATTTTCATTTAAATTATTTTCATTTCAACATTAATTTAAGTAATGTAATTTCATTGAACAAAACACATTGTTGTGTCCCCAATCACAAAATTACATTCCAAATAAAGATTTTAAAAAAAGATCATCTTGTAAATGCAAAAAATTTGAATTTCATTGGTTTATCATCTAGTTCAAAAACACAAGTCATTACGTCATCCCCATATAGAAAATCTCATCCCTAATAAGAATTTAGGGATAATGAAAACATCACCTGACTAACACGGGTTTTGAAGTCTCACTCAAATGGTCACATTGCATTTCCAAACACCCAACACACCATTATGAATTAATTAGGAAAGTGGATATTAAGACATTAAAATCCAATTCAATTCTAATTTTCCAACCAAATCATTGAAACAATGCTTATTTGACCCTGTTTAGCTAGATACATGACAATTTTGTTGTCTCTTGAAATAACTAAATGGTAATTATCACCATAATAGGTCTCGAACATTAAAATAGGGTTCAATTCTAAGCCATGACACCTACACTGTTGGATTTTTTTATGACCCATTCCACATGGATTCAAGAAACACTCTCTAATGATTTTGAAATTCTCAGAAACATGATTCCATACCATCCTTATTTAGCCAGGTCGAGCCATCTCCTCATGAAAAGGCCATGCTGACACAAACTACAATTGTCTCACCTGATGATGTACCATAAACATTCTTTCATTGACCATTCCATTGAATAAGGGATACAACTAGTCAAGCCCTGTTGTCAGACCATTCAATAAGGTTTTTGGATTAGACAATCAATGTTTCACAAATTCAATTGTACTTAATTCTACCAAGGCATCCCACATTCACCATGAAAGAGCTCACTGAATTCCATACCCAACTTTTGATTACGTTCCTTTGTAAAATAATCACTGATCAAAACAACTAGTTAGGGGAAACCTCATATTCAAAATATATAATGTTGAAATAAATATACCAAGTTAGTTCGTACCCCTTTCATATAAGAGAGACATTTGTACAATCGAAAACATCCACACCAGATCATTGACTAATCCTAGAGTTCTATCTTCCTAGCAGTCAAGTCAAGGGAAACGTTTTGCAGTGAGAAGTCCATTAAAGGTGTCCCTACAAGGGACCCCGTGGATTAATAATGACCAAAAAAGCCTTGATAAGAACCATACATCCATCATGCAACAAGATAGAGATTACCCAACATGAAATAGATTCTAAAACATAGAACGACATATAATTTTTTCTCTATTTTTGCATCACATACCTTGTTAAGATATGGTATATTCTCTTCACTAAACTATATTACCCTAATAGGATTGAAGGATATCTATTAAATCATACCCAATTACTATAAATAATAATAGTAGAAACTCAACTAGTTTACTTTTACAATGAATCTCATCTTCACCTTACGACACACCATGATTTATCGATCACAACCCTTCACTGCCATAGGCATCACTCCGATGACTCATTATTAACCACTGATGTCCTCAATGTCCAATGACATTTCATGAGGATGACATTTTTAACCCATAACATTAAATTATTTCTACCAAGAATGCACCATAATGATTCAAAACATGTAGTCTTGAATAGAATTTGAGAAAAACTACCCATTTATCAATGGTCCTCATTGGTTGTGTTCCTTTTACTTGGAAGGACCATGTTACTAGAACTGACATAAAGCTCCAAAAATTAGGATTGTTTTAGTCATTGAAGAATCAAAAAGTATGTCCACTAATAAGAATTCTAGATCGGATTCAGTTTAAATGAAACCTAAAAAAATTAGTATGAAAACAAAACCAAACCAACCAGAGCATGTCAAAACACCTATGTCTTGAAAATGTATCCCTGGTCATTGAGGAGAACATGTTTACATAGTTCTCTAGTCACTTTACTCTGGAGATGACCTAAGACCGTACCCTACAACATCAATGTCAAATATTTCACCAACTCAGTTGGATCATTAAAACACTTAGAAAAATGATGGATACCATTTATATGAATGCATACTACCCAATGATTGCAGAATCAAGTGGCTCGTCAGAGATACTACCTATAGGTCATCCTCCCAATGTATTCAAGTATCAGATGAGACATGATAATGAATTAACCAAGATGATGATATACCAGGTAATCCATCACTAAAAAAATAGTTAGGTGACCTACAAAGAGGTTGACCATGCTCGAGGCATGTCTAAGTAGATGAAATTGAGCATTACTCGTTGCTCATTCCCATATCTAGGGCAAGGGAAACTTGGCCACCCTTCCCAAAAAAGGTTTCATTATGAATGTAAATGTCCTACAAGGTACAATGACACCATAATAGAACCAGGAATCAAAAACCTCATGATATATACCATGGAATTTATGTTATAGGGGTGAAAAATACCATGGGTTGGCCATTTATAAAGTCATGAAGGTCGACCCCTTAAACTAGGTCACCCTGAATGGAGTGTCACTAGGAACAATAGTATACCATTTTACCCATTGATAAATATAAATATCCAATATAAAATGGCTATTATTATGTTTTAAAGAAGAATAAGAGCAGTTTAAAATACCCATATGCAAGGGTTTGAATTTTGGACAACACTTCAGGTTCCATTTTTAAATCACCACATTGATTCACATTTAAATATTTATCCATTTATAAATATTTTGGAAATTTAAGGAAAGTTAAGAAACTATCAACAAAAATAATTTTTAAACATTTTACACTTCTAGAAATTTAGTAATATTTAGGCAATTTATCTAAATAAATTCCTTTTAGATGAAAGGGCTACTTTTGAGGGTCCCAAAAAATTCAACTTGGTTCATTATCATGTAACAAAATATCAATTTCTTAACCATTGAAATTTATAATCACTCATTAATTGTTACCTCATACTTACCATAAACCTAATGACCCACTTGGGTCCAGTTGAACATTTATATGGTCAACCAATTCATTTTAAATTAATTTTGAACAAACATTAATCAAAGTTAAAACATGAAGGTGGATCGAGTATACATTTTAGCGTTTCCCATTTGTAAGGCTCCCATACCCCATACATATAAAAAATGTTTCCCATTTAAATTATAACCAATTCAATTTAGGCCATGCCATATATTACTTATTTCAAACAAAGAAAAGTATATTACTACAAGAAGATAACAATGATAAACATGTTGAAATGGCAGAAGCATGGAATACTTAAAAGGGAAGGAATACTAAGACGTTAAGAAACATGGAATATAAACATAAAAGAATGTTATTATGTCAATAATGGAATAGAACTCAAGGCACACAAATAAAATCAGAAAACATTATACATATGCAACTACACTACATGAAATATCCATGAAATGTGAATTTCAAGGTGCCTATTATGATGCATTCAATGCTTCATCCTTTCCATATAGGGACAGGGGTAAACAGCCATAAATTTAATAATAAATAAGTATATGAAAAATACATTAATCACTCTAGGTGATATCATATTAAATTATTATACAGAAAAACATGAACAAAAATACCAACCCTGGCCACTCGATCATTTCCCCAAGGGTGGCATGATCGGTTCTAGACATATCTATTTAAAAAGTTACAACACTTTACTAGTCATCAGTATACCATCCAAAAATAATAAGAAAAAGGAAAAAATGAAATATCTTATACCAGTTTTTAACATCCTAACCCAGCTCACTAGTTAGATTGTGGCCGGACGAGTGGGTCAAGTGGCCTCAGGCATGCCACCCCATAAACTAGTGGCTACTGACTTGTAGCGAGGGTATAAAGACGATATATTCTGTAGACTATTCTCACATTTCAAAGAATCACACTATTTTATTAGATAATAAAGAAAATAAATTAGAGTTTGTAGTATAATAAATTGATGAAAGATAACAACAGAAGAATAATATGACTGAATAAAATTAAAGTGGTCGATAACAATTCCCTATAATGATGCATGTAATATAATATGTTACTACAAGGTACAAGCTTTGAAAAATAACAAATTAAAAGAAACCCACATTGGTTAACTCCTTGATCATCCCGAGCATTAACTAAGTATTGTGCTCCCATTCTTCCTTGTTCACAACACAACACAAGAAAATAATCCATAGACCCATGAGAACGAAGATCTACTCGGTGGGGAAATAGTTCATGAAAATTTATTAGATAAAAATATCAATAGGGATACACCCATGTTGTCTAACCTAATCCATTAATTGATATACAATGTAATCAAGTGAGCAGTTTTGAGATGAAAAATTAACAACTTCATATAAATAAACAACAACTCAACCAGGTTCTTAATGGACACCTTGTGTATATACCTACTTAAACACCCTTCTATGTATATATGTATGTGGCTTTATACTTATGTACTAGAATAGATCACCCAAATATGTTTTATATTATCCTACTAAGGATTAAAAAATTATAATATACCATAAACCCATGGTATCTTTCCTCAGGCTAACCAAAATCTCACACATAGAAATACCTAGAGTCTCTCTTGTAGGAATCTTATGATTGTGCATCTATCCCTCAGTAATCAAACATAATCATGTACTCTTACAATAGGAATTTAGTACCAGTATGATTATCTCTAAGGTGATATTAAAATGTGAACCAATCCCTCAAGTTTCAACATCAATCAGAAGTCCTTATACATTCAATAAAACCATAAACACTTCCCTCAGTAATTAAGTACATGTGTGCCTTGCCCTTAGGTAGTATGGAAGAACATGCACCAATCCCTCAGTCATCCACATTAGATATGGTTCATGGCCAATAAAACCTAACATTCCAATCAGTTTCAAACCCTCAGGTACAAATTGTAGAGACCCAAAGCATGATGTACATGGACATTACATTACTTTTGCGGAATACATAATACATAACAAAAACCAACACTCAAGGATCTTAATGGTTTAGTGTCTTTGGAAACTCGGAACAAAATCTTCTAATCATTGTGAAAGATATTCAACATCTCCTATAAAGATCTTCCCCTTTGGTTTTATTACCTAAAACTTTTCTTTATATCCTAGGGAAAAGAAAACATACAAATGGTGAGCTCAAATTCATAGTAAGGGTAAACATAAAGAACATAGTGCATTCCTTAAACATTTGACTGCAAAAACTTGAGCATAAAATCAAAACATCAAAATCTTGAGAAAAGACATAAATCATGGAAGTATGTAAGGAATATATCATAATGGAACATTAATCCTGATGAAATAACCTTGAAAATAAAACATATATTTGTGGCAACCATTAAGCACGTGTTATGATTTCCATAGTATCCAAGGCATTGTTTCCAAGACCATCTTAGTGGACAATGTCCCTTTCTGAATCGAGTTCACTCCTCGTTTCAGTCCTGTAACACTGAACCGGATTAACTTACCATTCCAGCAATGTCTATCTCATGAGATATAAATCTTTACCCAATTAATTGGAGGGAGATATAGGTCCCACCCATCTCATAATGAAATCATTATTTTGTGTTCCATAACATAAACATAAATCATTCATCATAACCCAAAGAATAAAATGGGTCTCATAAACATCATCCCATCATAACATAATCCATATAAAACAAATGGATATCATTTCATCATAGGAAAAGAGAAACCATGTAAATCATATAGGCATTATACTTGAAACATACAGATATGAAATAATGTCATCTTTGATGGAAAAATGGTTTTGATAAAACAGTTGAAATGAATTCATGACGAAAATATCCTTTTTCTTCAAAATCAATTTCTTTTCACAAAACTTCATACAATTTTAAAAGAAATATATTTTTATTGAAAATAGTCATGAGATCTTTTGGAGGAAGCTTCATGAAAATAAGGCTTTATAAAACTGTAAAAATCCGTTCATGCCGTATAAGATAAAAAAACATTCTTCTCGTACTTTTTCCGAAAAAGTCAAAAAGTACCTCATAAAAGAAATATTACATTCATACCATGCAGTAAAAGTCAAAAATGGGTAATAAGGACATTAAACATACATAAAAACACTTTTAGAAAACATGTACATGGATTATAATAATAACCCTAGTAAATACTTATGTATAATCAATCTCGGATAAAAAAATGAGATTTGCAAAATTATCCCTTACCTTATGTCTGATATGCTTCGTATGTATCTGAACCTCCTGTATAATGATTTAAATAATTTCATTGAATTATTACAGAATAATATTCATTGTTATTATATCATATATAGTTCACTTAGGTATTTATATTACCCGTTCATTTGTCAATTCCATGTTGAAGTAGAGTTTTGGGTAAAATTGTTTCATTTATCGTACATTCTTGGACTTGTTGTTCTTGATATTATTATTACTTATATTATGATTTACTTAATTCCAGAATGTAAAAAATGATTTATATATCATATATATTCAGTATATATATATATAATAGATAGATAATTGAAATGAAACACACCGTTCATGGAGACGGTAGGCCGTACGTATGCATGAACGTTGTTTTTGTTTCCTTATTGAATTGAATGGAATTATGTATATGACATACATATACATAAATCCAGTAGAATTATTATGTCATATATTTCATGATTACTTATTATATAAACTTTATAATCATTTGTGAATGGTTAACATGGAGAATGAATCTCATCGCGTCGTGGAGACGGTAGTCCGTACGTACGCACGAGCAATGATATCGTTCCCATAGTCATTGAATCAAATTGGAGTGAATGGTCTAATATCTTAGAATCAGTATGATTTTATAATAATAATATGTATTTATTATTTACCCCGTTATACCCATCCATGTATGGTGGTGGTGGAAAAATAGATTACACCACATCGTGGAGAATGTATTTCGTACGTACGCACGCGCGGTGATTTCATTTTCCGTAGGATGGATTGAAGGTGAAATGGGGTTGTTTCATATTTATAATAACATATCATTATATGAGTAATACTGATGTTATTACATTATAATGAAACAACTAAATAATAAGAAGTTGCAGAAGAAATAAATTGCAAAAGATCGGTAATGGATATTACCTCTTCTTTGACGCGTCTCTTCTTAAACTCCTCTTAGGGCACTAGGTTTGGTCTTTGAAGAAGACCAGGACCTCTATGATGTTTCTAGGGAAGTGGAGAAGAGAAAATGGCAGGGTTTGTCTGAGCTTGATTGCTCAATGTGGTGTAAGGAAGAGGGGGAGGAGGTTCACTTTTATAAGGGAGAAGAGGGGCACCTTTGGAAAAACCCAAAATATTATTTTATTATAAAGTCATATTCGGTTATTAATAGCTCAAAATTGATTTATTTCAAAGCTAAGGTGGGGATTGGTAGAAATACTCCCATATAAAAGAATTTGGACAAGTTTAGGTAATTTTTTTTACCTTATTTTTTTATTTAACTTTAAGTTAAATAATTTCACTTTTACCGTGTCTTCTGGTTTTCTTACACTATAAGGTTAAGAAACATACTATAACAAGCCAAACGAACCCCAAGTTGTTTATTATTAATATATATAACCATATATAAGTCATTTGTCCAAACATTAGATTTTTTAGAAAAAAATAACAATTAATAATATAATATTGGTTTTAAAAACTATTTTATGTCAATTTTGACACTATTTGGTAATTGATTTTTGTGAAACTTATAACCGAATGATTAGTTCGAAAAAAGTTTATTAAATCAATAATAACATATCATATTAACCTATAAAATTAATTTAATTTAAAAAGTCTCAAATTAAATTTATTTTGGTATTTATATCATCATTTATGTCAGTATTTCATTAATAAGATAATTACTGCATCATCATTGTGTCATTAATAAATTAAATTATTTAATGTCAAAAAATTACAAATAAAATATCATTATGTAGGAAATCGTTTTATCTTTATAATGAATATTTATAGTCTAATTTATGTTATGCATAACCTTATATTAAAAATGATTTATTTATTAAACATTGATTTTAACTATTTTAACCCTTCGTTAAATAAATTAATATTAAATGTCCTAATTTAATACGTGTGGGCCTAAATGGTCAACTTTTATTTATAAGGTTGTTTTTTGTCGAATTACACTTATCCAATATAATTAGGACATGTGTTAGGTTAATAATAATATCATTTTTACCCTTAATTACCCTATTTACTTTTAACCATGGTAAAAAAAGTAAAAAGTTACTATTCACCAAAAATTATTTTCATCTCATTAAACCACATTTTACTTACTAACATCAACCATGTTTCTCGGATTTTCGAAATTTCATTCACAAAAGCGGTAAAATTATGTTTTGTGTAAATTTTCAAATTCCCCTAGGAGTTGGGTAAAAGACGGTTAAAAGTTCAATAAACTTTTTATATATCTAAAATTATTATAAAATCACTCCAATGAATTTAATTGAACATATATTTGAATTATGTATCAATTTGTACCTAAAATAAATTTAAATAAAATAAATAATTATTTAAATAAAAATTCCTTTTTTTTAAATGCTAACCCAGTGTTTTCACTATTCATCAAAAATTGAAAGTTTTCAGAAAAATACCAAAATTTCACCCTAAGCAAATTTCAATATTCTGAATCCAAAAATGAAGTCCATTTTGAAAGATAAAATTTCAAAAAGTGGGTATTACGATTCATAACGGCTAGTTCATAATAATATTATAATAATATCTCATCTAGTGAAACATGGTATTGTGTACTACACACGCTATCGAAGAAGGTCTTGATTGCGTGTAATGCAAGCCAAGTCAGGGATGCGTGTAGTGAAATCTCTGTTTGGTGTTGCGTATAACATAATCAAAACAAAATCTAAACATATTGTTGCATAGAATAATTTCCACAAAACGAACTTGAAATTGTGTGTAACACTAGCCAAGAATAGTGTTGCATATACTACAAGCTAATACGGTGTTTCGTCTAGTACAAGATATTCTTGGTGTAGCGTACAACATAAGACATCAAAGTAATTAAAATAATATTTCTCATAAAATCTCTGGCTGTTACACAAATCACATCAATATCACCCAATATTAGAATCTATGCAAGAAAAATCAAAACTGTTGGATCAGACATACCAGATTTATCCTCATAATACACCATAATCAATTTATAAAAATTAAAAAATTTCAACCCAATTCATTTGATAAATCATGGTTCTTAATTATCATCATTATTTTGTCCAACCTTTTTAATTAATCATTCAAACCTGTGGTCGTTAATATATCGATTAACTGAAGTTTTATAAGGTTATTCTTTAATAATAACTCACCCTTATTTATTCTTATACCAATTCCAAATTATAAGCTTGAAATCGATGAAATTATCCAATTTATTACATGGCCCAAAATTCAAATAGACTAGGATGAAATTAAATCAATGTTTTGACCGCTAGTTAGTTGGATGCAGGTCTTAGTATCCTTGTATATTGAATGTAGGGATTCAATATCTATTTAAATGTAAAATATTATTATTTAATGGGGATTGTCTAATTTATTTTTTCCGGACCACAATGTTCTGACATGATCACACATATCAAAATTACTATAAAAAATTATTTCTGATAAAATAGAATTATTTTATACCAACCACTTATGGAACGAATCAGAAATCATAAAGTGTGTAATAGGGTATAAGACATACTTTCATCTTTATAATCTAATAAATCTGGCAAAGGCCTCTCATTAATATCAATCTCCGAGTCCAAAATCACCAACACCTTACATTTTTGTATAAGAATTTACTTATGTGTATGAAAATGGGAAAACGTTACCATGCATTGGGGTCAACCCAAATAATACCATTTGACTCATTTTAAGAGAGGCAACCCTATCATGCAATTTACCTTCCATTTAAAACAACTCATTAAATTTATCAAAATATCTAAAATTCACTTATAAGGCCCAATGGGTCAAATGGAATGTTTCATTGGAAATGTGAAAATTACCTACACTAGTAATTACCATTTCTAAATAATGATATTGTGTTTATAAGACATTCCTAACAATAACAGTGATTTTTCTTTTTAAACATCCTCCTAAGGGTGGAAAACTCCTTTTATGAATATCAAAGATTGTCGTACACAAAACATTACATATTCCACACATTACCTCAAGAATAAAAAACGCCTATGAAATAATAAAATCAAGAATAATATCTAAAGCATTAATTTTTATCTTGATGATACTTCACTTCCAATCAAGGGGTTTTATTTTAAAATCGTGAAAATTGTGTTAAAACAATTCTTTAATTCAATTATGAAACATATCCAACTTACTAGAGAAAATTATTTTAAAAAAACTATCATACATGGAAAAGAATTAATTAAAGGTGAGAAGGAAATTAATTAATGCATAATTAAATTTATGGGAAAAAAATAGGAGCCTACCTTAGGAAGTAGACTAAGGCTAAGACACAAACTTTGGTACTTGGCAGTTATATCGGTGACCACTCGAAACTAATCCATAATGACATGGAAATACATTCATATATATACATATCCCTTACCCTAATACATATATTTCCCTTATCATGAGGTAATACATACATTGAAGATATATATATATTTATATATATATACATACCTGTGTGTGTGAGTTCATGCCTTCAAAGATGACCAAACCCAATTATAAAAAATACACATGAATCCTAGAAAAACCCCCCAATTTCAAAAGGAGAAGAAACAAAAAAATAGAGGAAAAACTCACATCAATTTGTTAGTGGTGAACTAAAATAAATCCATCCTCCTCTCCTTTGGTAAAAGATGTCGGAATACATATTTAATTTTTCAGAAGAGACCCTTTTCATACCCAAACATCAAAGCAAAACTCCAAAATCTGGGTTAACCTATAACTAAGGATCGACCACATATAAATAGGATGATTAGGAGAATCAAATTCCAAAATGTGAATGGGGGCAAGAGCGAGAGAGGGATATATCCATGATATGAAAAAGAATCATGAAGAGATTCAAGTGAAAATGCTGCTGAAGGAGGGAGCCTAAGTGATGTGTTTCATGCTTCCATAGTTTTTTGATCAAGGGGGGTCACACACTAGAGAGGAATGGGAGGTGGAATCATGCATTGGTTGAATGGGTAAAGAGAAATTCCCATTGGGTATGTAAAAAAACTTTCCAAAATGACAATAATAATAATAATAATAATAATAATATTATTATTATTATTAAAAAAATTCTTTAATCTGATTTCCAGCTTATTTCCATTTTATTTAATTTCATTTTAACTATAATTATTTAATTTAATTTTAAAAAATAATATATCATAGTGTCCCCACACTCATAAATACATTTTGAATCCAAAATTTAATAATGACCAATCTAGAAATTAGGAAATTCAAATATCATTGTATTTTCATCCAGTTCAATGACAAGGTTCATTAAAACTTCCACACCTTAGAACTTATCATCGCCAATAAGACTTCGGGAATAATAAAAGTATCACCTGACATATAAGGGGCATGAAGACTCACTCAAACGGTCTCTTTGTGTTTCCAAACTCCCAACACACCTTTATGAATTGATTAAGAAATCAACACATAAACCATTAAGATCTAATTCAACTCTCATTTACCAACTGAATCATTGGAATATCACATACATGATCCCTTTTAGCTAGATACATGACCATTTCATCATCTCTTTAAATAACTAACAGGTGGTTCTCCCAACCATAGGTCTCATGCTTTAAAAGAGTATTAACTCCCATAGTTCTAGAAATGCTATATTATAATTTTGAAGGGTCAGATAGTCAATTACCCACCAAACATATTAAGCTAGGTAGTTCTATCTCCTCGTGAAAAGATGTATTCAACACAAACCCCACTCATCTACCATAACGACGTTCCAAAAAATGTTTCATCGTTGACCATTCCATTAAATGAAAGGGAAAATTATTTGAGCCACCATGGTTAACTATTAAAGAATTTTATTGGCTTAAATGGTTGGTGATTCACAAACTATACTATGATGGATTCCTCCATGGAATCTTGTATTCTCCATGAAAATGCTCAGTGAAGTCCATAGATAACTTCTGATTATATTACATGGTCAATGAATCACTGATCCCGACAACTAGTCTGGGGAAACCATGTATTCATAATAAATTGATACCAAATAATTATCTGAAGGTATTCCATTCTCTTTTCATTCAATTGAGATGTTGGCACAAGCCAAAACTTCTGCACCCATTCTTTGACTATGCCGAGAGAAGTATCTTCATGGTCGTTGAGTCATGGGAGGTGGTTGGTGTCTAATTGTCCATTCAAGGTATTCATTCATGGTAACCAAAGGATCACTCCTGACTATCCATTCATTAAAAAGATCCACACATCCAGCGTGAAACCAAATAATGATTACCCAACATCTGATATCTATTAAAACCTATCACAATGTATGGATGATACTCTCTTAGTGTGTCAAGGAGGATGTCAAGATAAGGGATATTATCAACCAAAAATATATTACACTAAGTGGATTGAAAGATTTCCTGTCAATCAAACCAAATTACAATAAATAAGAATATTCAAACCACTACTTGTTGACTTCAGGAAAGAAGCTCAGATTCACCTACCAACACACCATTATTAACTGATCACGAACCATCACCATCTTAGGAATATCTATAATCACTCAAGATTAACTACCAATGTCCTCCACAACCAATTAAAATTCTCAAGTGTTTCATATACCACAAACCACTTCAAAATTGCTCTACCAAGAAAGCACTTACGTGATTCAAAACATGAAATCCTGAAAGGAATTAAAGAAAAACAAACCATTTCTCAATTGTACTTAGAGGTTGTGTTCCTTCTACATGGAAGGAATACTTTAACATAATAGATATTATTATCCCCTCCTTAGTGGAGTCATTGTTATATGATAAAGAGAGTGACCAACTACTCAGAGGTATTGTAGATCAAATTCACATTAAGTGCAATGTAATGTAATTAACATGAAAAGAAAACAAACCGAACCAGAGTGTGTCAAAACAATCATGTCTCAAGAAAGTCCCCTTGAGATTTAGGGAATTTTTTTATTTAATGCTAATGTCACACCACTCTGAAGTTGACCCAAGACCACTCATGATATAAAAATTCTCATATATTTTACCAAACCCAGCCTAATCATTTCAACACCGATGAAAATAGTGGATTCTACATATATCAACACATACTAGCTAGAGATTATAAAAGAAAGTGGAACATCCCTAATACTACCCATTGGACATCCACGGGATGCATTCAACTATCATATGTCATGTGAAAATAATTAATCTAGATGATGACATACCATGTCTTCCTTCAATGAATAAAAGATAGAGTTAAGAGACCTACAAAGCAATCGACCATGCCTGAGGTATGTCTAACTTGGTGAAACTGGGCATTGTTCGATGATAAAGCAAATAACAAGGATAAGTTAAACACGAACACCCTTCAAAAAAAGGGTTCCATATAGAATTTGAACATCCTACAATGGAAAATGAAACCATAATGGCAACAAGTGTTAGAAATATCAATGTATTTACCAAGAAATTTTTGTTATAAAGGTGATACCTACCATGAGAGATCCCCTAAAAAAGATATGAGCGTCGACCCCTTTCACATGGTCATTTATAATAGTAATTCACTATGCTAAAGAGTTAACCATCTAAGCAATTTCAAAAAGGGGAAACCCTATAGAAATTTCTCATGCTTATATTTCAAGGTAACCTAATGGGAAAGTTAAACTACCTGTACTTGGGGTTTGAATTAAGAAAACCCTTTAGGTTCTATTTTTAAGTCATCACATTGATTAAATTTTCAATATTTTACCATTTATTTTTAAAAACTTACATTAATGGTTATCTAATAAGAACCATGCCCCCAACTGAAATAATTATTTCTACTTGAGCATTTATATAGTTAACACTTTCATTTCATGTTAGATTTAAACATACTTTAATCATATATTAAACTAGAAGATGGATTGAGTATATGTATTTACATTTCCCATTTTTATGGTTCCCATACACATTTCAACAGAAAATTGGATCCCTTTTTAATTGGAACCAATTACATTGTTCCCATTCCATGAATTTTATATTTAAAAAATAGGGAGTCATGTCTCTACAAATGGATAAGAAAGGAAAACATGCTGAAATAATATAATCATGACAAAAAAAATAGATAAGGAATGTTAACTAGTATGAAAAAAGGAACATAAATATCTAAGAATGTTATAAAATCAATAATGGAATATAACTCAAGGTACACAAATAAATCAATAATGATCCTATATATATAACTGCAGGGCATAGAATATGCATGAAATATGAATTTTTTTGTTCCCATTATGATTCATGAAATGATTCATTCCTTTCATACATATAAAATCATAAAATACCATAATTTCCAAAAATCAATAAGCATCGTAAAAATACACCAATCAATATTGGAGAAATCATATTCAACTGTCATATAGATTGACATAAACAAAAATTCAAACCCCTATCACATGGACATTTCCCAATGGGATGGGTGATCATTACTAAAGATGAATATTTACCAATTGTTGACACATTTATAGTCTCTAGTCTATCAAACACAAATATTACTAAAAATGAAAAAATAATTTGATGACAATATTTTAAAATATGTAGACCCTCATCACCAATAAAATGGTGGTAGGACTGGTTGGTCACATAGACTCATGCTTGCCTCACCATACACCAGAGGATTCCAACTAGTAGTGAGCATTAAAAGGGGTTATAGTAGGGAGACTATTGGCTAATGTCAAAGTTGTACAGTGGTTTATCATATAATAAATAGATATCAATAGCAGAAGTATTATAATAGATGGAAGACATATAACATTAGAAGAATAATATAACTGAATAAATGTAAAATGGATAACACCGATTAAATATAATGATCGATGTTATTGCATGTGTTAATATAAGGTACAAGTAGAAAAAAATAATAAAAATAAAAAGAAACTTGATGGTAAACTCTTGGATCATTCTGAGAGGGAGCCCAATCATGTGCTCCCAAGTTCACATCACAATACAAGAAATGATTTATAATATATTTGAGAAAGAAGATCTACTCAAGTGTTAAATGATTCCCAGGAATGTTGTGACGTAATAATATCAGTTGGTTCAAACACATGTTGTCTAAACCATTCAATTACATGATATATAAATTAAATAAGTGAGAAGTTATAAGTAAAAAATTAAACCACCAGTTTTGAATAAATAAACAAAAACCCGACCAAGTTCTTAAGGGACATTTGGTGGCTAAACCTACATTGGAACCATACTAGTTATTTATGTCTATGGGTAGATCCTCCTAAATCCGGATGGATCACCCGAATAGATTGTATATTCTCCCACCAATGATGAATCACTCAGAATATACCATTAACATATGATCTCTTACATCAAGCTAACTAAAATCCCACCCTCATATATAACTATAATCCCACCATTAGAAATCGTGTAACTTTTCTTCTTTCCCTTAGGAATCCAGCAATATCATATAATATTTCCTTATGTAATTAGTACCAGTTGCCTTTCCCTTAGGTGACACAAACACGTGCACCAAGCCCTGAGGTTCCAACAACAATCATGATTCCTCTGACATTCCATAAAATAATAAACTCTACCCTCGAACATCAAATACATGTGTTCTTTTCCCTCAGGTGGTATGGAAGAACATTCACCAAGCCCTCAACCATACACATTAGACTTGAGTCACATCCAAATAAACTCAACATACCAATTTGTATCAAACACTAAATTATCAATCACATCGATATCACATAATATCAAAAGCTAATAAAATAATAAATAAACTCTAGTAATAAATATACCAGATTTATCTTCATAAGACACAATGATAAATTTATAAAATTACCACATTTAAAACTAATTCATTTCATTAATCCAGTTTTCTAATTATCATTATAATTGTTTAAAATTATTTTAGTCAATAATTTGACAATATGTTTGGCAATATATAATTAATCAAACTTATGTGAGGTTATTCTTCCATGAGAAATGAAAAAAATTTATTTGCATGCCGATTCATAAGTATAATCTAGAAATTGATTGAGTTATCCAATTTATTGCAGGGATTGAAAGTAAAACAAACATGGACCCAATTAAATCCAAGGATATCATAACTATTATGTGGATGTATGTATCACTCTCCTTGATTGTGGTCATAAGGGATTAAATGGTGATTTAAATGTAAAATATTATTGTTTAGTAAGATTTATCCAATTTAATTGGTTGAGTCTATGATGTGTCAGCATGATCACACATATCACAATTATTATAAATAATTATATTAGAGAAAATGGGATTTAGTTTATACCACCCACTTTTGGCACCAATATGAAATCATAAAGTGTGGAATAACGTATAATGAACATGTATATATTCATAATTTAATACACGAGGAAAATTCCTCTCATACATATCATTAACCAAGGCCAAATACATTATATAATTACATTCCATTACATGCATTTACTTATGTGTAATAAAAAGGGAATGGCCTTATCATCCTTTGTGGTCAATCCATTTAACACCATTTGATTTATTTTATGTGAAGAATCCTTATAATTTATTCTCCATATATTTTAATACAAAACATTCAGTATTAAAAAATAGGGAAAATTCTCATACAAGGCCCAATGGGTCAAATGGAAAGTTTCATTTGGAAAAGGGAAATTTACTACACTTTGATTTCCCAGTTATTAATAAATCAATTTAGTTTATAATTCTATATAAATACAAAAGGTTATTAGGAGAATTAAACATTTTCCCAATGGTGGAAAACTTAATTTATGAATATCAAAGTTGGCCCTACACAAAACATGTCATTTTCCATATATAATATCAATCCTAAAGAATCACCTATGAAGTAGTCCATGAAAGAAAAAATATATAAACCTTATTTTTTATCATCAATATAGCACACCTCTATTTTAGGGGTTTTATTGTTAAATCATGAAATATTTTATAAAAAAATTCATTAGTTAAATTAATAATTAAAACTAATTTACCAAAAGAAATCATTTCTAAAAACTACAATAAATGAAAAAACATTGATTAAAGGTGTTAAGGTAATTAATTAATGAACATTTATATTTACGGGAAAAGGAATTGGACCCTGTCTCATGAACTAAGCCAAATCATAGACAAACATATTGGCACTTTATAGTTTTACTGGTGACCTCTCAAAATTTCTCCACAATTTCACACACATACATTCAAATATATATATATATATATATATATATATATCCCATAACCCAATGCACGTATTCCTCAAAATATGTGGTATTACATAAATGGAAGATATATATATATATATGCCTATGTATGTCAGTGCAATACATTGAAAATGATCAAATCCAACATCAAAAAAATATACAAGACAAAAAGAAAATACAAAACCTCTGATTTTAAAAGGGGAAATGATAAATAATGGAGGAAAAACTCAACCAAATGTTTTGGTAGTGAACAGAAACAATCCCATATTCCTTTCCATGGGTGGAAGATTCCAAAATATGTCTGATGGTGTCCAAAGACACCCTCTGCACACCCTAACATCGAAGGAAAAAAACTGAAATATCAGTTAACTTGGAACTAGTGTATGACCACATATAAATAAAGCTATAGGGAGAATAAAATATACCAATGAGAAGAAGGAAGTGGAAGGGGAGAGACAAAAATACCCCAGATGACTAGGAATCTTGAAGATATTTGGGTGAAAATGCCACAAAATGATTGATCTGTAGGGAGATGTTTTGTGTGGCCATGGGGGTTCGACCAATGGTAACTAATACAAGACTACATTTATCCAGGACTAGGGTTCTAATAACACTCCCTAAAAGAACAATTAAAATCTCACATTCCCAGAAGTAGAAACATGTTGTCAAATGGGTCCTTTAATAGTGCTAAGAATCAATGTTAGAGGGGGCCCTTTATTAGTGTGTATAAAAAAAGATGATAAAAAAGAGCATTTATTCGTCCTTATAAAAAAAGTGTTGAAAAAGGGTGTGTCTTTATCAGATATTCTAGAAAAGAAATGATAAAAGGTTGGTCTTTATCTATGATTTTGTATAAGAACTAATAAATCTCCCCATTTTAGCTATATTTTTTACTAGCATTGATAAAGGGTATATTTCAAAAAAAAATCCCCTAACAAACACACATAGTATAAGGTATGGTCATTTGGATGACATCTTTGAATTTTGGACTTGATAGAGGTGATATAGGGATCTTGTGGGTAACCAACACAAATATCTCATCTCAATATTCATTCGATATATTATAGAGGGAAAATAGTCACCTGATGTAGTTTTCATGGCCTTTTAAAAGGGAGTCAAATATAAAAAATCCTTACAACCCATAAAAACACTAAAAACCCTAAAACTATGCAATGATTATAACATCTGATCTAAGAGTCCATTTCGGATCCACAACTAGTAAAATATAAGATTATGAATCAACCTAAAACCACATGATAATTTAATCATCTGATAATCATAGGAATAAAATATTTTAGAGTTACAAAAAAATTACAGAATCAAACTCTGACTTCAAACATTCATAACATTTGAACTGGGTGTCAGTTTGGCGACTACCAAATATAAAATTGAATCTTTTGAAGATATATATTACAAAATTATATCAAATTGATTTCAATGAGATCTATCTAGTTCTTAAACTATTGAAAGGACCAAATGTCCTTCTAAACAATTTGTAATCACCGACCCCAATTTTATACGATTCAAATGGCTATAACTTCAGATCCTGTTATTCATTCATCCATTAAAAAATATCTTATTGAAGATCATTTCATGATATTTAGTTTGAATGTTTTTGGTGTTACAATACACTTTTTGATCATATTTTATGGTCATTTCAGGGTTTTTAGTGGTTTTAGGGGTTTTAGTGTTTCTTAATGTTTTTATGTGTTATAGGGGTTTTTAGAGTTAATATAATATTTATAAAATATATATAAATAAATATTTATTCAAATATATATATATATATATAATATTTCATGAAAATTATACACTTCAATATGAAATTGCATATATTAACATATATTATAAAGAGTACACACTTCCATTTGATACACCTGCTATGTTATGCACCTGTATTCTTCTATGAGGAGTATACATTTCCATTTAACATGTTTTATCCTTAATATCATTATTTTAATTGTATTTTTTGCTTCATTTAATTCCATTTTTAATATGGGGTGTATGATTCAATGTTACCAAATGGTAAGTGAATTTTAAAATAATCCCATTTATTACTTGGATGGTTTATGGTTATTATTTCATTGATGAAATATTATGATCCATATTCCAAGAACACTCATGATATTTTTTTATCCTATGGTTAGTCATTATATATTCATGTATTAGTATCATATTTTACACTCATTATTACTTAATAAAATTAAAAACTTTTTTAAATAAATTATGATCTTATTTATCTACTCCATCAAAAATCATCTTTACTTCAAAATCCATGTTTTCAAAAATAATTTTATAATTTTTTTCCCTTTCTTAGAGAGAGTTATTTTAAGCTCATTTTAAAGGAAAAAATATTTCAATTTTTTTATAATTTAAAAATATTACTTTATATTTTTTGAAATATATTTTCAAAGAAAAAGGTTTTCAAAAAAATTAAGGTTTTAAAATGTATTTTACAAAAAAATGATATTTTCCTTAAGAAATATTTTTAAAATATCTTTTCAAATTATTTATCTATCCTGCATGATATTAGTTGGTGTCACTCAATCCATTAAAGGAATTGACCTAATGTTTCAATTCGTATTCTTTATCTGAATGGTTTATGTTTTGATGGAATGATGTTAATGAAACCTATTTATATTTTATGGGATATATGATTTTGAAACCCACTTGTTTGTATAGATTCTGATTTGAGGAAGTGATTATGAAACCTTTCTCTTTTCCATAGTTTATGATATAGTGACGTGTTTATGATACCAATTTCATTTAATGGGTTCTGATATGATCATATATGATATTATCAAACACATGTGTATGATACAATTATGATATGGGTGGGACCTATATCTCCCTCCAATGAATAAGGTTATGATTTATATCTCATGAGACAGACCGGGATAGAATGGTGAGTGAACAAGGTTCAGTAAATGAATTTTTCATCTAATGTAGTCTTCGGAGGGAACATTTACTAGTAATATGGTCATGGGAGTGAACTATGACTACCAAGATTGTTTGGGGAGTGAATCCATTCCACTAATTTTTCATTGGAAGAAATTCCTTCACAACTATGGAGGTCATTTGTTTTGGTTATGTATCTTCCACAATTCAATGTCTTATTCTAAAATTATTCATTTATGTCTTATTCTCATCATTAACTTATTATTAATGCCTTATTAAATTTCTATCCTCATTACATGATTCATGTTTATGTTATTTGATATGTAGGTTATGATATCTTTATGTTATGATCATGTTTCTATAACGTTATGCTCAGGATTTGACATATATATCTCCATTGATTTCCCTTACTGAGAATCTGAGCTCACCCATTTTATGTTTTATTTCCCCAGAGTATTAAGATATGTATTGTGTTCAATGTCTCTAAGAAGGGATCTATTCATGAGGAACATCGTGGTAGATAATTTCGATCACTTATTTAGCAGTTTTTATATTCCCATGATTCCAAAGTCATTGTACAAATATGGTGTTTGGGTGTATGTTTGTGAAATTTATTAGGTATTCTAAAACATTGAGGTAATGTTAGTGTGTATAATGTGATGGTCTTTATAGATGGTATCAGAGTAAAATTTTAGGTAAAATTTGGAAAATTCAATGAGAAAAAAATTTTAAAATCTCTAAAAACATTCTCTAAGGATCATTCTAATGTTGAGTCGATGAATAATAAAATCTACTATAATTTTGGTAAAGGTTATAGTGAGTGGTTTCCCACCAATATAGCCATTTCTAGATACTAATAGTGGATGTGGCTCTGGCATAGATGAACAATAGGTTAACATCCCTGCAAACACTATGGTGAGGTAGACTCGATCAGGAATAGGTGTAATATGATGGTCCTTACTTTACACCTGATTTGACAGTCCTTTGGGATATGCTTTGTAAATTACAAAACTTTTCTTGAAACATCATGAAGGATTTAAATATAATTTTTTTATAAAAGACCTAGGATAAACCAAAATGGACATAGATTAAGTGAGGTTTCATAATTTAGACTTTCTATAAGTGGATTTCCATGATTCTGTGGTTCCCCAATGTGATTATTGATTCTTACTCTATGATATCTTGTTTTAGTAAATGGATGGAACTTGAAGGAACCACATAAATGATGAGTGTGATATGAAATAAAATTATATTTCACCTGTTCAACGAAATTCTATGGGAGAAGGAATAAAAGATCTTATTTCTATAACCACCCAACATTCTAATCATATGAATCAAGCTAGACATCCAAATGAGAAACAGAGGGAAGAACACTGTTTTGAGTACTTCATGGGGACAAATCCACAATATTTTAGGGATTCATATAATCCACTTGTTTCTGAGAAATATAATATGTACCACTAAAATTATATTCTTTATTCTCAAGTTTTTAGAACCCGAGAAAGTCATTCTGACTATTTATTGGTTATAAGGTGAAGTAGAATAGTGGTAGACTATAATCAAGAATATGATGCAATAAGATTAATTTGAATCCATGTATTGGGATAAGTTCATGATATTTCTTAATAAGTACTTTAATTATATTATTCATACAATGACATAGAAATAGTTCTCTGAGTTAAGGAAAACAGATGATGAATATACTGGTACCTATAAGGATAATTTTACAAGTCATGTGAGGTATGATTATAGTATTATCATCCAACCCAAAAGTAAATTAGATAGGATCATGAGTGGATTAAATCCATGTCTCGAAAGGGAATTTTCCATAAGATACTATTGTATCTTTGAAGAGATAGTGCATTGTGAAATAATGGTTGAAATGGATGTTGGATTATTATATAAATCTCATGATTTTGACAAGAAATTGATGATTGAGTTCAATGAAAAAACCTAAAAACTATGAATAGAGGAATATGATATTTCCTTTATTCTTGAAGTATAATAGGAATCATATTGTAAATTTTCTACATGGATCTATTAAATTTTTTGAACCCAAAAGTGAATGTAATCATGCATTTGATTTCTAAATTGAAGGGAGGAAGTTATCTAACTATGTTAATTGGGATAATATTTCATAAAATTCTCCTCCCCTACTTCAATTCTTTAAGTGTATGGAGAATGTTCATTATGTTAACCAGTCCCTAAACTAGAAGGTTAATAATGATGATCGATATAAGAACCCTCTTAGGCTGGGGGATAAATGGAAATCTCATGAAATCACTATTTTTGACTAGGGTTGTGATGATAACAAGGTGAATGGTACACTTATCATACACTCTAGAAATGTAAATTACTTATTTTATTTTGGATCTACAAACTCTTTCAAAGATACATAATTTTCTAAGGGTATTAAGATTCCACCAAAATAATTGTATATTTAATTAGCAATGAAACCCAAAATGGTAAAATTATTCAATATCATATATATGATTCTTATCTGGTGTACTATTATTGGAATGTGTTTCCTGTAAATATTTTATTTCTACATCTTGTTGAATTGGATGTCATCTTAGTCATGGATTGTATTTCTCTTCATAAATATGAAACCAATTTTCCAGGAAGGTAAGTTATGTTTGATATTTCAAATCAAACTACGATCATCTATCAATGTAACTATAAGTATAAACATCCAATGAAGATTACATCTTGTGTATGGGTCTTAATTCCAATTCATAATGGATGTTTATCTCAAATGTTTGGATAATGAATTGATTTCTATGATTTGACTATTGTTCTAGAATTTGTGGTTGTATTTCTAGAAGTGTTTCCTAGCCTTCCACCAAAACATGTAGTTGAGTTCTTGATAGATCTCATACATTTTTCAACAACTATTTCAATGGATCCCTATATAATAACCCAAATTCAGTTATAGTAATTGAAAAATAACTACATAAAATCCTTGCTACGGAATTAATTTTGCCAATTCTATCAACTTGGGGTGAACCTATTTTTTATAAAAAAAGAAATATGGATCAATTTAAATTTTAATTCATTGTTTGGTGTTAAAAAAGTTCATGATCAAGAAAAAGTATCATAATACCTATATTGTTGAATTGTGTGATCAATTGTGTGGAGCTAAATACATTTCAATGATAGTACTTCGTTCTAGATATAATCAATTTAGGGTACATTCCCTTTGAAAATATAGTGATTATTATTTCTTACTAATTAACATATAATATTCATAGATTTTATTAATTGAGTCTTTATAGATTACCTCAAATAGTTTTTATAGTTTTTATAGATGATATAATCATATATTTAAAGAGAACAGAAGATCATGAATACCACTTGAGATTTATATTAAGGACCCTATAGAAAAAGAAACTGAATGAAAATTTTAAAATGAGTGAATTTTAGATGAAATGTGTTTCATTTTTTGGGTCATATAATCTTAGTTGAGGGTATTGTAGTATATCCATCAAAGAGAGAGGCTATTTAATATTAGCATAGAGAAACCATGATGACTAAGATCCATATTTTTCATTGTTTGGCTAGATATTATAAAGGTTTTATGTGTAGTTTATCATGAATAACCAATCCTCTGATCAAGTTAACTTGGATGGGAACCAAGTTCCTTTAGATATATGAATGTAATAAATATTTCATAGAACTAAAGAGAATATTGGTTAGTGCACCTATAAATACATTAACCACTAGTGTAATAAGGATTTAAATCTATAGTGATGCATTGAATATGTAATTGGGATGTGTTCTTATATAGAATGACATGGTTATATTATATTCTTCATGATTGTGCAAGATTCATGGAAAAAATTACCCAAATCATGAATCAAAGATAGAAAGTATAATTTTTTAATTAATGATAAAGATGAATTATCTTTATGAATTTATATATAAATATACAGATCATAAAATTGTGAAATATATATATTAATACTAAAGGATTTGAATTTGAACCCAAGAAAATGGTTATTGCTGATAAAAGATTATAACATCTCAATATACTACCACTTTGGGAAAGCATACACGATGGCTGGTTCATTGAGTTTAAAGGATCATGCAATATTATTCAGGATGAGGTATGCAAAAGAACCAGTATTTATAGATTTGAAAATGATGGATCTAAAAATATTGATGGAATATGAAAAATAGTATCTTGATTAATTAAATAATCAACCCTATATCCAAGTGAATATTAAAGATGCATAGAATGAAGATGTGGAGAAACAAAAGAAGGTTATAAATGTTCCTGATTTAATCCTTGATTATGATGGATTTATAAGGTTCATTATCCATGAAAGTCTTCAATCCATACCATATTTTAATAAGGATCCATTGGAGGAAGCTCATAGTTCATCATTCTCTATTCATTATGGAAGTACGAATATGTATTGAGATATGAATGAGTTATTTTAGTGGGATGCATTAAAGAGGAATATCCTAGAGTTTTTGTATTAGTTATTAGTATTATAGAAACGAACTGATAAAATAAAAAAATATATATAAGTGTATATTGCATCCATTATACATACCTGAATGAAAATTAGAGAACATCACTAAATATTTTTTTATTGGAATCCCAAACAAACTATAAAGTGATTAATTTAATATGAGTGGTATTTGATCGGATTACTAAGTTATCACATTTGATTTCTATCAGATAATACTTCCATTAAGTTCATATATCCATTATACACATTAATTAAGTGGTAACGATATATGGAGTACCACATTCCATTTTTTTATTGGGATCTAATATTTACCTCAATGTTCTATAGAATTCTTCAAAATGTACTTTATATAGAATTGAGTTTCAAAACTACTTATCATCCTCATAAGTATGGTCAACATGAATGTAAAATTCCATCCCAAGAGGGTATTTTTAAATCTTGTTCTTTGGATTTCAAATCATGATGGGATCAAATGTATCCTCTGGTTGAGTTTTCCTACAACAGTATCATTTAATAAATTATAAAAATGGCTCCATATGAATCCTTTTACAGGATGAAATTTATATTTCCAACATGTTTTGATGAAGTAGGAGAAAAAAATATTTTTAAATGATATTACTAAATAAATGGCTAATGAGGTTAAGAAAATTAGTCAAATATCAAGGAAACTCAATTTCTGATGATATTTTATACTGATAACCATAAATGTGGACAAGAATTTTAATTTTTTGAGAAGGTGTTTCTGTAAATCTTTCCAAATAATAAGGTTAGGATATTTTAGATGAAATAGAAACTAATCACTATGTATATCTATCCCATGTAAATTCTTGATCATATCAAGAATGTATCTTATCGATAGGAACTTCAAATAAATATATCTCATGTCCCTAATGTTTTTCATGTCTCTATCCTAGGGAAGTACATACCCAACCCTTCACATATAATGAACACATAGGTCATACTATTGGATTGGGAAATTTTTTAAGAGGAATAACCAGTTTAAATTATTTATCATACTGAGAATGATCTATAAGACATGACCACTCCACTAGTCAAAGTTCTGTGAAGAAATCATCAATTTGAGAAATCTTTGTCAGAACCTAAGGATATGACAAGGTAGAATAATCCTCATTTTTTAGTCATAATGATGACTTTCTTCAGTGAAATTTATTTTAAGGTGGTATAATGTAACACTGTGAGGTTTTAGGAACCTTTTTTCGAATAAATTAATTTTACATGATGTATATCCTCTCATGATACTCTAAAATAATGTTTCATTATATGCCACACCAAGATAATATTTCACAACATGAAACACCATATTGGCATGTGTTACATGTATTATTGATTTTCTACAAAACAACATTTTATTATTATAATTATTTGAATGATATAGTTATAAAATATACATTGAAATAAAAATATGAATAGTTATAACTAATTTTAAAATAGTATTTATAGTGTTTTTTATGAATAAAAAATATTTATAGTTAAACATTTAATTTTTTTAAAGAGTCTATATATTTTAAAATACTATATTCTCAAATGAACTGCATTTTATGTCCATCAATGAACAATAATAAATTAAAATTTAGAAAAATTAATAAATTAAAATTGCTAAAATATACTAAATTATTTAATTCACAATTTAAAATTTTTCTTAGGTTTAATTTTAAGAATTTTTCAAAAAACATCATTGTTTGGTTGAATAGTAAAAATAAAGAATTTTAATTCAAAAATTCTTTTTCATTTAATTAATTTATATAGTTAAATTATATTTTAATTTTTTTAATAACATAAATTTTACATCAATTAATACAATGAATGTAATTGAAAATAAATTTACTTTTAAATTTGAAATAATAACATTTGAATCTCTTATTCATTTTCACTTAAAAAACATGTCGTCACAACTAATTTATTGGATCAATTTTAAATAAATTTATTACACTTATTTGATTTGATTTTGTAAAATTTGATGGCATATTTGGAATCAGAATAATTTATAATGTATTTTTATTTAAACTTATTTTTCCCCAATAATATTAGTGAAAGAAAATAAAACTAATTACAACGATCAAGGAAAAAACAAGAACATATTGGTTAAAAATTTACATAGGTGACCAAATAACTTAAATAGATGTCTGAAATCTATTGAATGGACATATGTAGACCACGTACAACCTTGTATATAAATTGTACAATTATTGGGGGCTCATGTAGTAAGTGACACATCTCAATAGTGTTTTATGTTTTATATTTATAACAATGAAACTTGACATCCTCTCTAAAAGGGAACTCACCCACCACAACATCACTTATTCACAATTTAAATCACTTTTTATTGGCCAAAATATACAAAAATATCCCCCAAATTTACCTAAATTTTTCTTAGGAGCCTTTAATTGGGATGAAAGTCAACCAAGGAAGCACTTTGGAGAAAACCAAGAGGATTTACCCAATGAATATGTAATGTCCTTCCACAAGATCTTTTGTTTTATTTTCATTCTCCATCACTAAACTATTTTTATTTCATAATTATATAATAAATTTAGTATCCTACAGATTATGAATTTTTTTATTCCATATTTTCAACATATACCTACACACATTTCCATCAAATGGGTAATGGACTTACCATTTGTGTGTACGACAAACTACCGCCTAGTGAAATGATATCATTCATTTTATCCTTCAGAAACTCTATTGGTTGTGAATAAGGATTGAAATAGTATTTGTAGATTATATATATGATATTTATGATTTATTTATGATTATTCAATTTTTATAAAAACTCATAACATCACAATTTCAAATTTTGGTCAATACGAAAACATTGTTTATGGACATGTGGTATACTGCCTCCTCAAAGAGAAGTGATTAATTCATTCTTTACGTGGAATGTATTAGGGTTGGGTTTAGTAAAATAATATGATAAATATTAAATAATAATTCTATTATAATTATAATATATATATACATATATTTCATTAACATTATTTATTTTAAAAGGATAATAAAATTGAAACATCATTCATGGGTACGTACTTCCTACATTCCCCATGAACAACATATTGCAATTTAATTTTTTACATTTTTTAAATTATTGTTAATATTTATATATTGAAAATATATGATATTTTAATAATTTTTTATATTCTGTAAATATTTGAATCGTTGCCTATGTAATAGGATCAATAATAATAACTCAAAACATATAAAAAAACAAAGCAGATATTACCTGAAACATAACGTTAACATGATATTGTTAATAAAAATGTAATTTAAAATAATAATAAAATCATATATGTTATCATATATATTAATATAATTATGTAATAGATTTATAATAAAAATATATTTACTAAATATGATAATTGAATGAGTACTATTAGATTCAAGACATAAGATAAGAGTTTTCTCGTGTCACTTTTATTTCTGTGAGATTTATAACTTATTCACAACTAATATATTTTGTGTGGTGAAAACAATTCACATTAATATATTATATGATTATTGACCTTAAATATATGGAAACTAATACATACATTTTATTATCTCTCTTTCACAATTTTTATGTTTCAAAAGATACTAAATCAGTAAATTAATTTTATCTCATTTTTACTTCTTTGAGACACATGCCTTGTTATGAACTTATATTCTTCTACCAGGAGTATACACTACCCTATTACATGTAATATCATTAATAAAAATATTTTAATGATATTTTTAGAATCATGTAATTTCATTTTCATATATGGGGAGTACGATTCAAAGATATATTGTGGTAAGAGTTTGGTGTAGGAATATAATCGACTATTGGGGTTGTTTATGATTGTTCTTTTATTAATGAAATATTTTGATTTATATTTCAATAACCATCATTAGTTTTATTCTCCACTATTTACACATTATATATTCATGTATTAGTAACAATTTTCCTCTCTTTATAACTTAATATAATTAAGAAAATATTATAAATAAAATCTAACCTTATTTATCCCTTTAGTTAGAAATCTATTTTATTTAAAAAACAAGGTTTTCCAAATTGTTTCAAAAATTTTAATTGATATTTTTAAATAATTTTCCTGGAAAATTTATTTTAAAAATATTTTTTTTGTTTTAAATGTTTCCTTTATATATTTTAAATTCTATTTTAAAAAAAGTTTTTTATGAAAAAATTTATGTTTTAAAAAACATTTATAAAAAGAAGAAAGGATGTTTTATTCACAAAGTATTTTTAAAATATAATTCCAAATTATTTTTCCATCCAAGATGACATCCATTGGTGTTAATAATTCCTTTTTGGGGAAATTATTCAAAGGTTCCATTAATTTTTTTTCTCTGAATGGTTTATTCTGTGATATAATGTTTCCTATATAACTATTTTCTCAATCATGTGTAATATGCATCTGAAACAAGATTATTTTCATTGGTTTTTCTTTGGTGAAATGATTTTGAAACCTCTCTATTTTCCACAGTTTATTATATGATTATTCATGATCTTATGGCACACCTATGAATGATTTCATTACGATATTGGTGAGACCTATATGTTTCTAAAATTCATAGGGTAAATATTAAAACTCATGGGATAAAATTGGTTAGAATGGGAAGTGAAATCTCTTCAGTAAGGGACTTTTTCTGCTAATATGGTATTGGGAGTGATCCCTAAATTATATGATGGTTATGGGAGTGAAACATGACTTCCAATATAGTTTGTGGAGTGAACCCATTTCACTAATATGGACTTGTCAAAAATTCCTTGAACCCTATTTAAATTATTTTTATATGTTTATGTGTCTCCTATAATTATACGTCTTAATCTGATGTTATGGTTTATTATATTAGGCTCTTGATTCCCTTATGATTCCACTGTGGAAAATTTAGTTATTTATGACGAGTCTTTTGCAACGGGATCTTGTCGTACATAACCTATTGTAGAAAATCATGACATAAAAACCTATATTTTCGACAACAATATTGTCCTACCCAAATAGCTGACCCGTGGTATTTTAAAAATACTTATTTGCGACTAGCCCATCTCAAAAAAACAGTTAAAAAATAAAAAATAGATGTTAATAAAATTTAATAAAATAATATTCAAAATAATATACTAATATTAATAATATAATATGATATAAAAATAAAAATAATAAGAAAATAATAATAATGATGACAAAAAATATTAATAAAATAATATCAATAATAATAAAATAAGAATATGTAAATAATAACAATAATAATAAAATCATAATATTAACAACTATAATACATATACATATAAATAATAATAATGATAATGATAATAATAATATAATAATTTAAAATAATAATTTTAATAATGTAATGAATTAATAACAAAATAGATAAAAAACAAAAAATAAATTACTATGTAAGAAAATAATATAAAATAAAAAATTATAAAAAACATAATATTCACAAAAATATAAATATATACAATATAGAAATATAAATATATAATATTACAAAAAAAATACATTCAAATGTTTCATTACAAAATGTAAATATATCACAGGGGTGTCTCCTATAGGAGCTGACATCACTGGGGGGATATTCTGGTATAGTTGACATCACTGGTGGTGGTCATATAGAGGAGCTAGAGGAGATACTGAAGGGAACACTATCCCTAAATTGTGAGTCAGACTTCGCATGTACGCCATCATCTTCATATGATGATACTTCTTCCATCGACACATCTCCTCATACAAATGTTGCTACTATCAACAGAGCTCTTCTTTCTCTATATGCATACTCTCTATAAGATCATGCCAAACTTGTAGATCCTATAGATAATGTGGAGTATATAATGATGACTCATTACGATATCCTCTCTAGTTGGATGCCAATATCAGAGATTCCCCAAAATAACTCACATGAAAGAATTGAGTGATGATACATTGACCAAAATCTGACGTTGGCTATCACCTCGAATCTCTCCAGTGACTGAATTGTTTTACATCCACCTATAATTGTTGAAATCTATAATATCGATTTATTTTACTACCTATATGAATAAAAAATATAAATTTTACATTTAATATTATATAAATTATTTTTAAAAAAAGTAATTACCATTTGTTAACTATGTGTACTAAATATATAACTACTGGCTTTATGTGTCACCTTCTGTCACCCCTGGTTTTTTTACCTATCAAGGGTCTACTATGATAACAATCACCCATCTAGTTTGAATGTAGTCCTTTAGAAAAAATGTTATGAATTCTAATCAGTCTGGTGGCCATGAATGGAGTCATAAAACTCTATCACTCATGTTTCGTTATTGTTTTTATTCATAAATTTTCCCAAAACTGAGAAAAATCCACATGCATAAATCCCCCCCATGTCATCAAGATAGCGCAATGCATGCTCTCATTGATGCGGTACCATAAACATGACATATTAATTATAATATCAAGTTATTAATTAAACAAAATTCAAAATAAATATGATTTATTTACATATAATCCAATGATTTAACATGTGGTATTGAACATTAATATGAATATGATTCCATGTGACCCATGATTCAAAATATAATTGTGTAATATAGAAATCCCCTATACAAAATCTATATTTGAAAATCTATAAAAAATCAAAAAAATCAAAAAATTAGTATATAAATAAATTAACGAAAACTAGCTTGAATACATAGGTAAACATGCCTCATCGTGCATGGATCAAATCGGATATTTGGATGTCTTGCTTGGATAAGGTTTGGAATTATCAATAAAGAAAGGCCACTCCGCCTACGAGTCCTCCCAAAACTTCCAGTAGAATGAGGGTCATATGTTCCCACTTCATACTCATCCAAAGGTAGATAATCCTCCTACGACTGACGAAATTGAGCCTCGTCCATCTGAAACACAAAATGACTATTGTTAGAAAATTTATAAAAACAACTATTATATATATATATTAATTATACAGATCGTTTAACCTTGTCAATCTACATCTAAATCCTCATCTTCGTATCTTATGATTTCATTTTCTTCATATGCATCCTCACCATAATCAATTTCCATATGAGTTTCTGTTTCATCATATCTTGTCATTTAAAATTCGTTTGTATCTTCATTAACATCATTGTGATCATTGACTGTTAATTGAGGGGTGTCATCATTGATTTTCATGTAACATTATGTAAATGATATATTTGGAGTAGTCTCTTGAAAATTTTCAATTCCATGATCTTCATTGGAACCACATTATCTTTGAGAAAATTGACATTCCTGAGATTTCATTTTTATTATTGTAACTCCTCGAGCTTCCACAATACGCTTCTCTTTCAGTAATGCAATAGCTTGCACTATACGCAAGTTCGAGATTCTAACACACCGCGACCAATCAAAGCAGTAGTTATAAATAGTAATACCCACTTTTTGAAATTGTATAAATTTTATATTTCAAAATGGACTTCATTTTTGTATTCGGAATATTGAAATTATCCAAAGTTGAATTTTTTGTAATTTTTTGAGAGCTTCCAATTTTTTATGAATAGTGAAAAATACGTAAAAACAACTTTTTTAATAAAAATATTTTATAGTGACAAATTATACTATTTAGTGGTTTTAAATTATAATTAGAATATATTTTTACTATTTTATCCAATGGTGGTAATTAGAATTAATTTCACTTGGAAATTGGACATAAACAAACGTCAATCTTTTGATATATATTATTTCTTAAAAACACGCTATTTGTCGTGACAGAGGGAATTAATTATAAAATTAATTAATTCAACTTATATGTTTGGAATTTTTTAAAATAGACATCATTTTTGAATTCAGAATATCAATTATATCTTAGGGTGAAATTTTGGCATTGTTATAAAAAACTTCAATTTTTGATGAAAAGTGAAACCACTAAGTGGTAGTTAAATAACTGATTTTTTCGTTTAAATGAAACGTTACCACTTCTATGATTTTATTTTCAAAAATCCGACCTACATGGTTGTCATTAAGAAGTAAAATGTGGTTCAATGGGATTAAAATAATTTTTTGGTGAATAGTAACTTTTAAGTTTAATTAATCGCAATTAAAGGTAATTAGTGAAATATAAGGTAAAAATAATATTATAAAAATATGGAATGACCTTTACACGTGCCCTACCACTATTGGATGTGTCATGGCCGTCCATGATAATCCCTGGTTCAACTTGGGGACCCCATGGAGCCACTTTGGTAGGAAAATGACATAAATAACTTTTTATTTAATGTTAAAATAAAAATGTCACAAACAAGAGTTATTTTACTAAAACAATTTTTAAATGGGGTTATAGAAGTCATATTTCTGACTATAAATATTCATTAGAAAGATAAAAAGATTTACCACATTATGATATTTTTGTTATAATTTTTATAAATTAAATAGATTTAATTCATTATGATACCATGATGATGCAGCGATTACCTCATTAATTAACGATTTAAATAAAATGAAATGATAATGTAAAATAGAAGGCATACACTTGTCAAAAACCTATTGTATGAGTGGATTTCGAACCCTTATCACCTTAGCCTCTAATTATATATGTTTGGGACCTTTAAAATACAAAACGCATTGTATAATAAAGTAACATTTCAATCTTTCCAAGAGTGCCCCTTCTCTCCTCTTATAAAAGGCCCCCACCACTACCACCTTACTCACACCATCATAGCCTTTTGGCTCGGCCAACCTCTACCCAAATACTCTCCCAACTTCCCTCCCTTACTCCTAGAAGCCTCACTTTGTGCAGAATTCTTCCCAAAGAAATCCTTTGCCTCAAATCAAAAGAGTTACCCGATTTTAAGGTAATGTCTTCTCTAATGTTGTTTTGTTTTGCTTCTCCAACCACTTAGACTCTTTTTATTCATTTCATTTGTAATAACACCAATATCCTCAATGTACTAGGATGTTGTTATAAGAATTATTCTAGCTACACTTACACACACCTACATCTAATGGTTAAAGAACATACTGTTTCTGTGGATGTTGAATTTTTACCGCACGAAATGATGATTGTTCAACACTCATATAACACCTTTAAAGGTGGCCATTAAGATGTAACTATATTGATATATGATATATATTATTTTTATGTTTTTCTTATGCTTCTGTATTTCTCATTTATTTCGTACCTTTATGATTTCCATTATGGGTAAACGCGATATTTTCATTTTAGAAAGTGCGGACTACCGCCCCCTCAAAGTGATTTGAGTCGTTAATACCATATGTGGGATGTATAAAGGATGGAGTAAATGGTTTTATACATTATATTATATTGAAATTATATTATACCTTTATATAATTATAACTTCATTCCATTAAATATGAAATAGAAATGAAAGTAGCGTTCATGCGTACGTACGGCTTACCGTCTCTATGAATGGTGCATTTCATTTCTTACCTCTAAACGTTATGGAATATTATAAATGAATGTATATACTGGATATATATGATATATATGATATAAATATCATGAATATAATTCTAGATATAGTGGATATATCACCACATGAATAACTTGTTATTATAAGAAGTTTATTTTTGACTCAAGTACCAAAGATCGACAAAACGACTGTTATTAACTTAAAAAATTACATAATGTTCATAACATGGTAATAAGTGATATAAAAGGAATAATGAACTCGAAAATGGTTCTTAATAAGGTAGAGATTAACTCTAGTTTATTATTCATGAGGTTAAAGAACGATCGAGTCAAGTCAGACAGGAGGTAAGGGAACTTCTTAACCCAATTTCTATTCATTGGATCAATCTCCTACTTTCAAATTATGTAATGATATTATTATATCCTATATTTATTTATAATTTCATTATGCTTACTTATAGTGAATACACATAATATATCTTTTTTATTTAAAAAAATGATCATTGTAAGGTACATTGTCTCAATCTCCATTCATTGAGGCATATTTTGTTTTATACACAAATTTCTTTTATAGGGTGTATAAACCCCTTTGACTTTTACGTTTATTCAAAAGGAATCTTTTTATATGAAGAATTTTACTAAACGACAAAAACGAATGTTTTTCTTGTTGTACGTATGCAGCGACAACGACTTCTCTTCCGCCGTAACCATTATTTGAGTTTCGGCTTCCTCTACAAGCCATAACTTTTTTTAAATGAAAAATAAATACCAAGTTTTAATTTTCTTTTATTTTGGTATTGAAAATGGTTTTGATAAGGTTTTTATTATATCAATGTGTTGTATTGATATCTTGTGATTGAAACGTGGAAATTTTATGTTTCCTTTATGCACGTTTTATGTGATACGATTATGTTATGGTTTATGATATTTTTAAACATGCTCATATGAGGAATGCATTGGACTTAATAAGTGATGGGTGGAGCCCGCTATAGCCCCTCGATGCATCGGTAGGTCTCATGAGACAAACTAGTGTCTTGGCACGAGGCCTTGACAAAATATTATTTTTGGTCTTGGCACGAGGTCTTGGCTACATGGTTATGATAGTCTGGCATTATGCATTCTACCATTATGAAAGTGGTTATTGATATTGCATGGGATTATTCAACTAGTAGAATATCCATGTGAGTAAGTAAATGGCATTATTTAGTTTTATTTTTCAATATCATGCTGAAGATCAAGTTTAAAAAGGCTTTTGTTTTAGTTATACATTACCTTAAATGTTAATGTTTATTTATGAAAGCTTCTGTAATATTGTTATCCTTACTGAGCATCTGAGCTCACCCCTTTCAATGTTTTAATATTTTCTAGGATGTGAAGAATTATTTTATGAATGACCTGCACGGATAGTCAGAAGAGTATATGAGTGTGGACTATGGAGACTTTGTTATTGTATTTTTTCACTTTATGATGTAATGTAACATTTATGAATGTATCTAGTGTTTCCAAGTCTACTAAACTAATATGTCTTTCAAGACTTGATCTTTTGTGATCATGCCAATGTTACGTAATAATGCACCGACTCTGGGTAACTGGGGTCGGGGCATGACAATTATGCTATGCCAATAACCCAACTATCTTAATGTAGCACATTAATTTTCATAATAAATCTTATGTGCATGATGATCTAATAAAAATTGACCATTTACTACCAGATGAATTTTATATTTAATATCAATTATTCCTTGCTTAGATTAACACACAAGACTCTCTCAATATGAAACCACCAACATTTAAACAACATTATATAAATCTGTCCCATATAACAAAATTTAATAATTTATTCCTACATACCATAAAAATCAACATCAGTTTCTCAATAATGAGATATTCTCAATAAAACATCATTATTGATTGTTTTTTATTCCCCATATGCATGTGTATGTAATATAAAACCAATCAACACATATGCATTATAATATATTACCATTTTGGATGGTGGGTTCCTCAATATAAAAAATTGATTATCAATTTTATTAGTACATTGATATACCTAAAAATATGAATATAATTATCAATATAACAAGTAATAAATTTATTTTATATGTTAAACCATACATAATCTATGTTACCATTTTTAGAAATCAATAGGAAAGATTATTTTTTTGTATTTATTCAACACCTGCTACTGTAATTTTCATAAGATAATTCTTGATATGATTATCATATAACCTAAAAATAAAATAAGATTAATTTATTATGACAATTATTATAGAATAAGTGATAGTATCACTCATAGTAAAAATGGTTTCATTTCTTCAACATTGAGGAGAACATATGTATGACCTCTATGATGTTAATCATCTAAAATCCATCATTCTTGAACCCCAAAGAAGCTATATTTGGGTTGATTAAAAACTGATAATTGATTTCTGATTTCATCATCATCATTTCCCACAATAAAACACATGTGGTTTTTAGGGATATTTTTTTTAAAATAATTCAACCAGAAAAAATTAATTTCGTCTGGTAAATAACTTTCTCTAATTGATTCTTCAACAAATGCCATATTATGTACGTTTTTCATCAATTTATACATGTATCCCTCGAATGGTTATAACCATCATAACTTAACCAAAACACAACATTTTTATTCATGTAGAAAATTTAATATCAAATGTTCCGTTGAGTTAAAAAAAACAAAGAGGGGAATACTTTTCCAATTAACATGAAATTAGAACAATATATTCTTGTAGTCTTCTTAGTGAATCGTAGTCTATTTCTTCCACATAAATGTATCAAAATAATATGATATGTTTGTTATCACATCAAAATTTGTATAACTTAGATAACCTCTTAATCCAATCGGCAGATGTCTTTCCATTATAACAAGATAATCATGACCTCTTAATATGGTAATAAGACCAATTCTGACTCATCTTTCATAAATGAAAGCATAGACATCTAGAAGTCTCAAATATACAATACACTAACAACATAACAATAAATTATATTTTCACAGTGTATAAGATTCTTTTGGATTTATTAACACCTTTGATCTGACATTTTCAAATAGTTCAAATACATGTCGCTTCCCAATTTGGGTAAGATCTAATCGAGTATTTACATTATCATTGGATATACCAAGTTTTTCCAAAAATTTATGAAATAAATTATTAAAATAGTACTTCTAAATATTCATGACATCAAACTTTTGATAGAAAAACAAAAATAGAGTAATATTGCAGGTCCCGAAAAATGATCAGTATTAACAAATTGGGTTTTTTCCCAAAGAAATAAATTTTATGTTGGGTAATTATTGGTCCAAATGTAATGACAGGTAATTAAGAGTCAATTTATTTTAACTTTTTACCTAATATCATTTTTGGAGGCTCATCTCTTATAATTTTCCCTTTTCTGAAATGGTATTTTTTCTTCATAAAATGATAATCTGTTGGATGTAATTTTTTAGGATAGTCGAAAAAATGGTTTTATTATATTTTAAGGAATAAAGACTTTACTATCTCTCATATTTTATGGACATGATTTTAGACCATGTTTACTGCATCCAGATAACATTTCATATACTAGGAAGTCACTAATATTAAACATCAATGCATCTTTCTATATGAAATTTTTTTCAAGTAAACATATTACATACTGAAACCATTACTCAATAATGAATTTAACTCATCTATAAATGGATTGAAATAAACATTTATATTTTTTCTCAAATGTCATGAAATTAATATGGTTAAAAACATATATGGATCTTTCCTCAACATCCAAGGAAGAAAATTTTATGGAGTTATAAATATAGGACAACATGAATACTACCTACCGTAAAAAAGAAATGGATAGAAATAATTTGTAGAAATACCCCATCACATGTTTTAAGATTCTAAATAAAAATACATATTCAATTGTTTAAATGTTTTCCATTAATCACCATTATAGGTCAAATATTGGTTATGTACCATCACATCAATGCCACTGTGTTCTTAGAAATAAATACACATAATATTATAGGTGTAGGCATGAAATATCACAACAATTTTATTAGAATCAACCTAGAATTTCCTAGTTTAGCCTATTTATACCATGATTTTCCACATGTGGTACAACTATCCAACAACTCATTTTCATTATAATATATGATGCAATCATTTGAAGGTGCATGAATCTTCTTATAACCATGTACAAGATTATGAACTAGTCTCCTTATCTCAATGAAATTTGTAGGTAACATATTCTCTTTAGGTAAATGTGGTTTAAAAAATTGATCATTTTTATCAAAAAATCTATTTTACATTCCATTATTTTATTTAATAGTCATAAATTTTCCAACCACTTAAAATTTACTAATCTTGCAAACAGGGTATAAGGAACCTTTAATAGACCTCAACAACTCAAAAAATTGTGATTGTTCCAACTCAGGAGTCAAATTAATAACACCCTATATTTCAGTTTTTTTAAAAGACCAACCTACCACACCATGTGCTAAATTTTGAAACCATTATATATCCAGAACCAAAATTTTAATATCTTCTCTGCAACTGTTTTCTCCATGTTGATACGAAAAAAATTAATCTAGATAAAAAAACATAATAGATGAATCCCATCATTTTCAAATGTGTGTAATTTCTTTAGAGAACATTTTTTGCAAGGAAACATAATTGTCCAATATGAATCAAATTTTGGTTTTGAGGATGAAAATTATAAGAAATATTCAACACCCTAAATATATATAGGATTTAAATAAGAGTCATATAGATTTTTGTGTCGACATAACCATGAACATTCATCTTATAATGACTATTTTCAACTTCCTAATTCCATATTTCTCCTAACAATATAAAATACTTAGTTTTTCAAAAAAATTGATATAAGAAAAACACTATCAAAAAAAGATAAGAAAATTAAATTCACTTTTCTATAATTTTATAATAATTTCTATTATTTCGTTGTAATTTATCATATATTTGAAAAATATATACTATATATATTAATTTATAATAATTTCTACAAATTTCCAAAAAAAATTAGTAAGGTTTGTTAATTTATGCTAATTAGGGGTGGAAAATCTTCTAGTGTATTTGAAGCAACTATTTTTTTATGATGTCTCATCTCCTTGAAACTTTCACCGACTGAAATCACTATAAAAAATGTGCACCGATGTATTAATATACACTTTTTTATGCATTAGAATGGAGAGATGGGAGGCCTCCCCGCACTACTCTCTATTCATTACATACGAAAATGGGTATTCTTAAGTCGGAGTCTATTTTTCTTAGTTATTTTAGTGGGATAATGTAGCAAGGAGATGAGTCATCAGGGAAAATAACATCTTTTTCGAGAAGACTCATTTCCTAACAACTTTATCTGACTGAAATAAGTATAAAAAATCTAATCTAACATATGTATATCCATTTTCCTATGTAGTATAATGGATAGCCGGGAAACCTCACCACACTGCTCTCCATTCCCATGCATAGTAAAATGCTATCCTTATGTGGGAGTAGATTTTTCATATTGATTTCATTAGGAGAATACTGTATGGATATTAACTATTGGGCAAAAGATATTCGACCAATCTACTGGAAATTTGGGAAATTTATTAGTAATTAGTAATCACTTAGAAATTCAGTCGAATTATTAGTAATTAATAGTAATTATTACTAATTATTACAAATTATTTTTATTTATTCATATTTATATCTGTTTATTCATATTTATTAATAATAATTATTCATTATTACTATTTGTTACTATTTGTTACTAATTATTACTAATTAGTACTATGTATTACTAATTATTACTATTTATTTCTATTTATTACTAATTATTACTAAAATTTACCAAATAATACTATTGAAAACTCTTGATAATTATTTGTTACTATTTATTATTATTTATTACTATTTATTACTATTTGTTATTATTTATTACTATTTATTACTAGTTGTTATTATTTATTAATAATTATTACTAATTATACCTGATTATTTTAGACTATTTAAAATATTTAATAATTATCACTATTTATTACAAATTATTACTAATTATTCCTAATTGTCCGCAATTATACTTAATTATTTCTAATAATTTATAATTATTACTAATTATTACTAATTATTATTAATCATTCCCAATTATTAATAATCATTCCTAATTATTACTAATTATTCCTAATCAAAATAATTATTAATAATTGTCACTAATTACTACTAATTAGTCATAATTATTACTAATTATTACAATTTATTACTAATTATTACGACTAATTACTAATTATTACTAATTATTATTTTTTATTACTATTTATTTCAATTTATTATTAATTATGACAAACTATTACTAATTATGACTATTTATTCTTATTTATTACTAATTGTTAGTAATTATTACTAATTAATACAATTTATTACTAGTTAAACCTATTTATTCCTAAATATTACTAATTATTACGATATATTATTAATTGTTTCTAATTATTACTAATTATTACTAATCATTACTTATTATTTATAATTATTACTAATTATTACTAATCATTACTAATTATTATTAATTATTACTAATCATTACTAATTATTACTAATTATTTATAATTATTTATAATTATTACTATTTATTACTAATTATTACAAATTAAAACTATTTAATACTATTTACTACCAGTTATTACTATTTTTTACTGTTTCCAACGCTTTCGTCGGGGCGTGCGCGTCCGTCCGCTGGGGCGCGATTGGCGTGACTTTTGTGTTTCCCCACATTTCTGCTTTCCAAAGGCAGGCGACATCCGCTCCTTATTCAGGGATGTCTTTTCTTTGATTGAAACATGGATGATGGGATGTCGGTTTTTTCTTCTGTGGATTCCTCCTCGGAACTCTTCACCTAGTTTGGGTCTCCCTCATAGATTTAATACATTGTTCGTAAAACTCTTCCCAGTGCCATGTTTCCAAGGATGCTGGTGAATTACACTGCTTCTGTCAGGACATTCCAAAGGGTCTGGTCAGGGCAGCAACCTTCAGTTGGGGGAGTAGTCAAGTCGAGGCATCAGTAACGTGTCTGAACAATGGGGAATTGGTGTGTCTGTCTTTTTTCCTTTATTATAGGGCTTCTCGAGGGCACGGAAGCCCAAGGCATCTCACATCAAGTGTGGGGAATCATATGCCCTAAGCATATATCTGAGGTTTTCTTCAGCTTCCCATGTTTAGCACAGGGTATGCCGTGTGTTTAACGTCCAGCGGAGATGGATCGGCCTGATCAGGACACCAGCTGGAGTGGATCAGATTGAGGAATCCCCCTTGAGGGAAAGCCGATATCAGAGCCAGCCCGTGGACGGATTCTTGAATGCTGTGGAGGGGAATGGGGAGGCATGATCTCACCGGGATGTGGTGGCCCGGTGAAGAATCGGGATGGATGATGGATAATTTCATGGAGTGAAGGAGGAATGAAATGAGCCATCATGGAGATGGCGGTGGTAATGTGATTGAGTCTCGAAGATACTTCGTACATATCCATGTGGTAGGGAATCAAACTCCATGTAGTTCGGGATGGATGTGTGGGGCTTACACTCTAGACTTCCCAGGGTGTTGGAAGAACCGATGTGAATACAGTCGAAACGACCAGGTGGTGGTGGGCTTGAACCTCATGAGGCTTCCTACTTACCATTACTTAACATGGATCAAAGACCATGTAGTTCAGGTTGAGCGCCGGAAAACCGGTGTGAAATGGACCTTGGCCCAATGGGTGGTGGGCTTGCACCTCATGGGGCTTCCTGCGTAACATTCCTTGACATTGATCAAAGTCCTCATAGTTCGGGATAGTCACAACGGCTTACCGCAGGATTGGGATGTAGTTTAACGTCATGCGGGACGGGGTCGTGTCGAAGAACCGACATGAAGAAGGACCTTGGCCCAGGTGGATGGTGGGCTTGAAACTCGTGAGGCTTCCTACGTACCATGACTTAGCATGGATCAAAGACCTCATAGTTTAGGTGGAAATGGGGGTTTGGCACACCGACACGGAGATGGTCAGGGCTAATGATTATTGGGATTGAACCTTAGAGAGGCTTCCTACGTACCATGCCATGACATAGATCAAAGTCCATGTAGTTCATAATAGATGTCGGTGAATCGATGTGAAGAAGGTCCTTGGTCTAATGGGTGAAGGTATTGAACCTCAGAGAGGCTTCCTATGTAACATGCCTTGACATGGATCAAAGTCTTCATAGTTCGGGATGTGGCAGTGTCGGTGAACCTACATGAAGGTTGACGTTGGTCTGATGGTTGATGGGCTTTAACCTCAAAGAGGCTTCCTACATACCATGCCTTGACATGGATCAAAGACCTCATAGTTCAAAGGGCTTTGTCAGAGAACTGATGTAAAGGTGAACCCAGGGGTCCACTAGTGGTGGGCTTGAACCTCATGAGGCTTCCTATGTACCATGCATTGACATGGATCAAAGTCCTCATAGTTCGGGATAGTCACAATGGCTTACCACTGGACTGGAATGTACTTTAACGTCATGCGGGATGAGGGCATAACCTGACTTCAATAAATGAAGGGCGGTGGGCTTGAACCTCGTGGAGGCTTCCTACGTACCATGCCTTGACATGGATCAAAGACCTCATAGTTCAAATGGATGTACAGTTTAATGTCATGCGGGACTGGGGTATGCAGTTTAACGTCATGCTGGACGAGGGAATACAGTTTAACATCTTGCTGCATGAGGGCATATAGTTTAACGTCAGGATGGATGAGGGCATTCCCATGGTCGATGCATACTCTAAGACCACGTGAGTCATCCTCAGTGTGAGAAACAAGAGGTAGCAGAGACCTGACGATCATGTCGTGAAGGGTGCATCTGTGAGAAGCGAAGAGGGGCTTACGCATTAGGTGGCCCATGGTGCTAGGACTTACTCTAGGATGGAGGCCCAAAGTGCGGAAAAGCGCGTAGAGAGAGGGATTTGGGACCGAAGATGGGAGGTTCCTCATTCCCTATCGTGCCCTCCACTAGCCTTGGCAGTGGGGAAGTACGGGGGTGCATGGGTGTTACCTTCCATAAGAGAGGCTTGGGGCCTATGCTCTGAGGCAGCCCTTCCCCCATGGACAAACATCACTCCGATAAGGAGGATATCATCCCTTATGGAGGGATGATCCCATCTCCGTGGAGACTAGTGGGCATAATGAATTTCTAAGCTGGGGGCACCTTGCGTGTCAAGCACGGGGTCAGGTTACACTTTAACATCATGTGTTGAGGACGAGATGCTTGGCAGTTTAATGTCATGCAACTCGGACGAGGTGGGTTTACTCCACACCCCTAGGACATACATAACTGGTACCCTCTTCTCCTGGTGGGAGGGAAGGTATCGGCAAGGCCATGGTGAAGGGGGGCGTAGAGCGAACGATCGAGGGGTCCTCCTTAGCGTGGCTAGGTGAAGAAGCAATATCCGTTAGCATTCCTATGAAAATAAGCATTATTCGAAGCAACGCTATGGGTGGTGTCATCCATGGGATTTGGAAATCACATCGTGCAATCTTGGAGGGTCGCACGGGAAGAGGTATTGCCAAGCAAAGGGGTCCACAGGCAGGGACCTTGCGGAGCGTGGTTGCTTTTCATAGTGGAGAGCACTTGCAAAGGGGTTTGCTTCATGAAGTAGAGTGCCTTGGACTTAGCATGGGGCAGAGGTGCAAGTGGGAGGTGCTTTGTGATGTGGAAGGGTGTTCGCGGAGCACTGCCTTGCGAAGCAGAGGTTCCTCGTGAAGCAAGGTGTTGTGAAGCAGTGTGGTTCGCGAAGTACAGTGACCCTGCCTTGGCATGTGGATCACTTGTACAGGATGGGTGTTTCGAGAAGCATAAATGATCCGCGACTACCCGAGTTCCCTTGGGAATCCCCTTCCTTCACGAATACCCTTAGGATTCGTGAAGGGAATCCCTCTCAGAAGAGGCGCTCGAGACAAGGCGAATACCTCTCGTGAAGCAAAATTACCTCGCATAGCTCATGATTCCAAGAGGAAAGAGTGCTTTACGATTTGGTAGTTAAGAATCCAAAAGGTCAGATTGTCCATTCGGAGAGCTCGGGGGGAGCTCGGTATTTATATGCAAGGGGCGTCGTGAAGCAGAGATCACGCAGCGCAAAGGGGGCGTCTTTTGCTTCGCGGCGGGTAGCGAACGTCAACCGGGTTCGCGGAGCGGTACCACCTCCGCTGATTCACGGCAGGTTTGCGAATGTCAGGGCATTCGCGGAACTTTACAGCCTCTGGTACTTCACGGCAGCTATGGAGCTAGGGGCTGTGTTTTGAGCTTTATGAGGCAGGGCGCGGAGTCTCTATTTCTTCACTCTTTTCTTTGAATATTTTTTGTGACAAAAAATGCCCCCCCCCCCCCTCAGACTTGGAGCCGCAGAGGGATTAAGGGTTAGAGTCTGGGGGAAATCGCCAAAATTCACGGCCAGTCGTGATACGGACTCGCGAAGCGGGAGCACCAGGTGGCCAGGGGCCACGCGATACAGACATGCCATGACGCTCCGCACGGGCTAGACGCGCCCCGAATCTCCGGGGGCCGCCGCCTATAAATAGGGGGCTCACCTTCTTTTTTTCTTCTTCTTTGCGACTTTTTCCTCTTGCGCTCTTGATTCATGAAGCTTTGTGTCCTCTGCGTCTCCTCACTGTGAATCATGCTTTGTAGCGAACCGTGAGTCTCCGACTCCGTGACTGCGCCAAGCGAACTTCTCCTTGCAAGCTGAGGTCAGGCTCTGCATCTTGGCTTTGTGCCCGCGCTTCGTGAGCGATCTTTGCGAACAATCTCCTCGACCCGACCCGTAATTTTCTTTCGAGTTCTAAAACAGTAATGGCCCATCAGGAATCTGTGATGGGGGTGCTCGCAGACGCCACCGAGAGGGATGAGATGGCCAACTGTCTGGGCCTAGGGGAGCTGGTCCAAAGCCACTCAGACCATAATTCATTAACAGACCTGCTATCAGAGAGCCAAAAGAACTATATATTGTACAAGAAGCTACACCTGTATGAATTCAAGCTGGGGGATGATGTCTTAATTCCTGAGGTGAGTAGGGACGAACCAGCTTGCTATTTCAAGAGCACGTCATGCCAACACCAATGGTTCAGGGCGGCCGATGGTCATGCACAGGAGGACTTCACACCCGTCACCACCGACTGTCTGTACAACCATCTGAACAACATCGACGGGGATGCACTGCAACTGGATACGTCCCCTCCCATGTACTTCACCATAATAAATGCGGCTTTCTGGGATTCAAAAAAGGGGTGGTTCGATGAGTGGGACCTGCGCCAGAGTGGTATCTTCACCAAAAACTGGGCATGGGCCTACTGGGTAGGTGCCTCATGCGAGGAGTTTGGGGCTGAGATTACGAGAGTGGGCGTGTATGAGGCGGCATGGGCCTCACAATTCCACATTTATCAACTGAAATAGCTGATGCCGGAGTTGCTGAGTAGATGGTCGTCTAGGACTACACTTTTCACCTGCACCATGGGGAGGTTGGCATCAGTCTGTGGGATGTCCATCAGATCTCAGGGGGTCCCGATCATGGGGGCCATATATGATGAGTTCTTCCTCGTTATGAGCATGTGGGAGGATCCGGAGAATATTCCGTAGCTGGTGTTGGCACTAATGGCACTAGTCCCCGGAGAGGACAAGGAGGCGGTGAAAGATGTCCACTTTAAGAAGTGCTTCAAGGGGTTCTTGAACTTCTTGGAGGATCGAGAGTTCCCTCCGAGGCCTAGAACTTTTCCAAAAGGGGATCAATGGGGCATGGAGAACTCATATTGGAGGCTCCTAGAGGACACCCAATAGAAGACCTGGGGTTGCAGTGATTGCACTGAACAGCAGCCGATAGTCAGGCTGACAGCATTTATCGAGGCCCTTATCTGCGGTTGGATCCTGCCGGTGAGGGATACCAACATGGGGGGTGATTCCTAGCTCGTTCATCATGGAATCCACACTGGCCATGCGAAGGAAGGTCAATTTGGGAATCCTGATGATCTCCAGATTGTACAGGATGCTGCGGCACGTTAGCGAGGGCAAGAAGCCACCGAGGATATGCAGGCCCTTCCACCATCTATATGGGTGGATTGTGGCGCACATCATGGGGGTTTAAAAATAGCCAAACCCTATCTCTTCACCATGATCAAACTTCCTCCCTTCCATTCTGAACGCAGTCGGGAGATTTCCAGTCAAATTAACCATACCAATGGTACTGAACCGGGTGTGGAAGGTGGATGAGTTTAACTTCCACCCATTTACATTGCCGAAAAAGTACTCATCGATGATGGTTAGGGAACAGAAGTGAATCATGCTAATATCCTGGCCTTTAGAGGTGGAGTTTTGGTATCATGGGTGGACCATGAGCCTCTCTGTTAGACGTACACCCCGTACCAGTTCGCGAGGAAATTCTGGTGCCTGCAGCGGCTGACCCCATAGGTCTACTAGGAGGTGCGCCATGAGGAGCACCCGTGTGTAATGAGGCAGTTGTGGATCATGTTCACATGGTAAGACATGAAAATGTGAATTGCATTGCCTCCGTCCACTACCGCCTTTGGGCTGGTGAAAGAGTATGCCATCAGTTGGGAGGCGGCTTATCTTGGGGAAATTTTGAAGCAGCCAACCATTCCGGCTGGTGACGGTGGGCCTCCCTAATCCCAAGGTCAGGTTCGGAGGGCAGCAAGGGCCTCTCGCGGTGGCAGGGCTGATGTGGCGGTGAGGCCTGCACCTGCTGAGGATGCGGCAGCAGCGTCGGATCCGGTGGTTTCGAAAGAACAGAGCCATCTGGAGGGGCGACCACTGAGGGGATTCTGCAGGATATCCACTCAGGCTCCGGGGAGGCGGCTGCGCCATATCGACATGCCAGAGAATGTTGTTTTCCTAGAGGCCTGGGATGTTTGGGAGGTCAACCAGCAACACCTTAGTCTGCCCGCGATGTGGGAACACCTAAACCGTCTCGGGATGGTCTTAACTTGTATAGGCCCTATCTGGTCCGGTTTCGTATTGTGTCCGGCAGAGGCGGATTAGTATTTGGACGATATAGAGGACTACATACATTCCAGTGGTGCCCTACATCTGATGACGGACCGGGTAAGGGTGCTGCTAGATCGGACGGTTCCCACATATCTGTCGGCTGCCGAACTGAGAGAGTGCTTCTCCCTGCTGGAGGAATCAAACGAATCCTATATGGAGGATGTGGCCGGCAGACGGATCCCATTGGAGGAAGGAGAAGTTTGATATCAAGACTTGGATTCCGATGATATCGCAGAGGTTCTTGAGGTAGCATTCCAAATTTCATTCATCATGGTCTGCTCTCAGGACATTATGAACCTCTTATGAATACCTGAACCATGTTGGAGGAACATGCACGCAGACCTCCCTCTCGCCCCTTGGCGGGAGATGATGCAGGACCTTCAGAACCCATGCCTGCAGCCGCGTCCAATTCTGTGTCTTGCAGGGCTAGGACACCTAGGGTGGCTCCTCTAGGATCTCTAGACCTTCCAACAATATATGGAGGGTCACTCTCTAGGGTCCCGTAAGCACCAACTCAGGATCAGCACCAGGAGTTCGATCTCCATAAGTCTTTTCCACTGAATTCATTGTTGTTATATGTATATCGTTCCAACTGACGTCCATGCCATTCCCTATCACGTACAGTTCTACGACTGGCATGGGCTACTGTGGCATGTCTGGTTGGGTTGTCGGGGGGAATCCATCTTAGGGGCATGCCGGTGATTGTGAAGATAGTTACCCCACCTACACGAGCTGTTGCACTCCCTGTCATTGGTGGGACCACCAGCAAGGTCATGCCTAAGGTCATTGGGGTGGAGTCCGACGATGAGGATCAGATGGTCAACCCAATTCTTTCCACGCCTACTTCGGCGCCAGATGCTGCGCCAGATTCAACACCTGACGCAGATCCTGCTGAAGATTTCTTGGGGGCGTATCCTGCATATGAGCCTGCCAATTGTGTGGACTGGGACAAAACAACCTCTAATTAAGAGGACACCAAAATATTATGTCACCGATCATGGAAGCTAATCACACGCTTGATCAACGACACCCCCCAAGTGCTATGGCTGAATGAAATGGATAGACTTTACATGCGGCTACGTGCACTGTGCACTGGGGGAGTTTATGCCCAGCGTCCTCATATGCTCATCCGATATCTCATAGCAGAGAAGATCCGAGAATACGATCGCGGGTTCAGCATGGGATGGCAGCAGAGGAAGGCGACGAATTTTAAGAAGCTCCAAGAGGATAAAAACGAGGCCCAATAGGTGTAGGCCAGGGAAGATGAGCACTCAGCCTCTCTAAATGAACAATTTGATCTCATCTCACGATTAAAGGCCCAGCTGGCAGAGGCAGAAGAGCGTATGAGGTAGGCTTCTATAGAGATGGCTGCCATTCATGCTGACATAGAGAGGTCCCAATCCGAGTCTGATGAATTGTGCCCCGTTGCTGCTAAGGAGGATTAGGAGATGTGTTGGCGGCAGAAATTCCTAGATGACACAAGTCAAAGGGTGGCAGAGCTGCAACGCTCTTTTGACAGGGTCAATTCGTCCATGCGGGGAGTAGACCCCCGGGTACTATAATAATTACAAACCCTTCAACGTACATTCGTGCTTTAAAATTTTTTAAATTCCGTAGCATGCACGAGTTCCATTATTTACACTGGTTAATTTTTCATCCTTATAATATCTGCGGGACGTCCAGAGATAATTCCCTAAGCTCACGTGCATCAGGCCTGATGTTAGAAACAAGAGATAGTCGCCTCATCATCCAATCCAACATAGGAGTGGAAACCAATCTTTGGGCATCTGGGGTTTGGATAACTGGTTTGGATTTTTGAGAAATAAGGGAGACCTATCCAGAGAAGGAAGTTCACAAAACATATGAATTACTGTTTTTCTAGCGTTTTTTTGTGCACGAACAGTGCAACACCAGGGGTGGTAAAATTGGTCCGAACGGATGGTATTGGGAACTATGAATCACGATATCCAAAACTCGGAACACTGTATGGGTGGCGTGACAATAAAGGAAAACCATTAACATTGGTGGAAAACTAGTATCCTTACTTCGTTAGCCTGAAATGGGGACAAAAAATGAGGTTTGACCTTTGATCATGTTTACAACATGGGTTCTAACTCAAATATCTTCGATCATTCTTCTGGGACGTTGGACCAAGACAACAGGCGGACCATAGGTCAAGCATCCATACTATTACGGTGTCCCTCGAAACATGAACAGTTTTCCGGAATGTTGGCCCAGGATATCAGGTGGACCATAGGTCGAGCATCCATACTATTAGGGGGTCCCTCTAAACATGACCAGTCTTCCAGAATACTGGCCCACGAAAGTAGGTGGACGACAGGTCGAGCATCCATACAGTTAAAGGATTCCTCCAGACATGAAAGGGGATGAGGGTACGAATAATGGGCACGCAAAGCATGGAATGTGGAGTGATGGTTTTTCTGAACAGAATCCAACACTCATGCAATTACACCACCGTGGTGGGATTATGCCAGATGGGTGCATCAGTTTGATCATGGATCATTCCTTCTTTCAGACAGGGCCTCTCTGGTGAGGGGGTTTGTCGCTTCCCAATGTAATATTAGGTCATCCTGATCTTGTTCATGGAAGAGTCATAGTTGCACGGTCCCCTACGAGGGGTCCGACCAGGGGACTAGAAAGGGGTTGAACATGATTTATGATTCCTATGGGCTGGACCCTACGAAAAATACAAGGGTTTCCCTATGTATCCCATGAAGATGGGAATCAAACCACACGTAGTTCTGGAATCATAGCTTAACATCATGTAGGATGAAGAGAATCCTGGTTGTGCTGATACATATCCCACCAAAACTACTAATCCCACGTGAGTCATGCTCAATGTGGGAAACAAGAAGTAATGGGGAACTTTCACGACACAGGAAGGGGCATGTTAGGGAAAAGGGACGATCAGTGAATACCGGCCTAATGATGCTAAAACGTCCGTGTGATGCACCTAGATGCCCAAAGTGATAGAGATGAGTATGTTGTAATTCCACTTGAACATGGGGAAGTGGAAATGTGTGAATCATGATGCTCGATATTTGGATCACAATTATGGCATTGTGACGATAGAGGATAACTGTTAAACGTGGAAGAAACACATTATCCATATTGTGTTAGCCTTGAATGGGGACAGACAAATGAGGGTCGACTGGTGACCATGTTCGAATCCAGAGACCATGTCACATATGTTGTCAGAGATCCGAAGGGACGTTGGCCCAAAACGATTGGAGATCCCTATGGCCCAGCATCCATGGAGGGCCCTTAAGCCTAGCATCTATGTCGTTTGAGGGTATATTTGATGTGGAAGATGATGAGGATCAAAATAGAGAGCTCGAGAATCTTGGTCATGGGATGAGGGGAATGTACCCATGAAAATTCCACACATTGGGAACTTTGTCAAAATGCATATGAATACGACAACGGGACGTATTAGATAGAGGGAGAAGAGTCCTTTACCATAGAGAGATCTTAGTTTAGGGTCGTAGAATTCGGACCATGGGTGGGAGGAAACACAGGAGGCACATGGAGGGTAATTATGAAAACCCGACATGGATGGGAACATAATCCCATACCACACCGCAGAACCCCATTGGGAGATATTTTAGGTCAAGGGACCAAAAACGAGAGTTGAGATGGGCCTGAGAAAAGTGCAAAGGCCTTCCTATGAACCCCATTTGGATGGGGATCAAGATCTATGTAGTTATTGAGAGATTCATTGTTTAAGGTCTTAGAACACGGACCATGAATGGGTAAAGAGAGAAAGGGACACATGGTAATATGGTTAAAAACCCGAAAATGAGGGCATAACCCCCACATACCATGTGTTCTCTGGGGAAGTTCTCAGGTCGAGGTACCAAATACGAAAGTTAGGCTAGGCCCGCGGGGGAGTGCCCGGGTGCTCCTACGTATCTCATAAGTATGAGAATAACGCCATACGTACTTCTTGGAAAATGAAAGGGGCGAGCGGGTCTAGCCCTCGCACCCAATGAAGCTGTATTTGATAAATATTGTTTGTCCTTTAAGGTGACTGGTTTTCTTTGTGATGTGACAGGCCTAGGGTAGTAATCCCTGGTATTGACACAAGAATCAAGCCGTGATAGGCATTGAAAAATGGCATGGCACGTGACCAATACCCAACCTGATTTCCTCTACGATGGGGTTATCATAATGTGGTGACGTTTTTCATCATGCGTCCAGGACCATAATGCCACAGTTTAGGGTCGTGTGATAGGACCATGCCTGCATTTTAACATCATGCAGCGCAGACGTAGTAGAGACGATGCTAGGTGGGGAATGTGTATGGTGTCATGAAACACAACTGACGTGTATGGGGACATGATCCAACATCACACCGTACAGAATTCTGAGATAGGAACATCGGGCCAAGGGGACCGAATAGCGGAAAGAAGGAAAGGGGAATGAGGAACTAGCTCCCAGCTGAGCTGGACTCGGAGACAAGATGTCCGGGTGATCCATCGCATCCTGTGGGGATGCGGATCTAGCCACACATATCCCTTAATAAAGATCTTAGTTTATGGTTTTAGAGCTCGAACAGTGGGAGCCTCAAAGGATGCCGTATTGCAGATTTTTCCCCCTGACGTGAAAAGGTGAATTGAGGGATAGCGCCAAGAGTGTCAAGATTCCACCTGGACATGATGTGGTGGAACATAACATGAATAATGAAACCAATATTCAAGTCTTGAATGGGCTGGTGTGATGACAGAGGATTACTTCTGACCATGTTTGCAACACAGCATCCTGTAGTGTTAACCTGAAATAGAGACAAACAAATGAGCATCCATGGCTGACCATGTTCACAACAAGGAATTTTTATCGATTTGTTGTCTGAAACCCTTGGGGGTATTGGCCTGTAACAGTAGGAGAGCCCTTGGGCATGGTATCCAGGCCATTCCTGGGGGTCCCTCTAGGTGTTAAAGATGATGAAAGCCCGAACGAAGGGAAACATGAAGCTTGACAAGTGGAAGGAACTTGACCAAGTTGAATCTGACACTCTTGGTCCTAGAAAGCATTACTCTTAACACATTGGTGAACCACTTCAAGGGGTCGAGGGACTCAACTTGAGGGCAACCAAGAGATGGTGGATTCCTAGGACAAGGGGGGCATAGTGCCAAAAACCCTATACCACCCCTATATATCCCTCTCAAGGAGAGGGATATGAAACATGGCCTAGGTGACCGGGGAGATCAGTAGATCTCTAAGAGGTGGGGCTAGACCCAAATTCTAGACATTCGGGTGGTCCTACATATCCCATAATGATGGGAATCAAGCTGCACGTAGTTTTGGAGGGTTCCTATTAATGTCGTGCGGGACAGTAAATAGGAGTGCTAATTCTTAGAACGGGGAGTGCGTGGTGCGGCTATTGCAAACCCGTCGTGAATGAGAACATGATCCCACATCACACCATGCAGTCCTGTAGTCAGTGTCCTAAAGGTAGGACATAAGAGACAAATTATCTGAACACAAGTTGGACCCAAAGACAGGAGGTCTGGGCGTTCCTATGTATCCCATGAAGATGGGAATCAAGCCAGACGCAGTTCTTAGGAGATCTTAGTTTAGGTTCTTAGAGCTCGGACCATGTATGGATGGATGGAATATTTCTATGTAGGCACAGACCTCGACCTGATCCCTAAGCCCTCGTGAGTTAAACTCTGTGTGGGAAAAAAGTGGGGAAGATCCTTATCACAATACCCAGAACATCCATCGGAGGGAAGTCGATGATGAGCGCCAAAAGACACCTTTAATAAGGTTTTGTTCCCCTAACGCACAGATGCGCACTGTGGAATAGTATCAAGAGTTTCGAAACTCTACTCGGAAATGATGAGGATGGAGAATTATGTGAATCGTGTAACTACAATTTTGGGCATAATGGGGTTGGCATGGATATGGAGGATAACTGTTAAACGTGGTGGAAAAACAGTCTCCATATCACGTTATCTTGAGATGGGAACAACAAGAAAGCATTGACCGCTGACAATATTCACAACGTAGTATTTTTATCGATTTATTGTCCGAAACCCTAAGGGGTGTTGGCCTGTCATGGTAGGACAGCCCTTGTGTGTGGTATCAAGGTCGTTCTTTGGGGTTCCTCTGGGTGTGAAAGATGATGAAAGTCATGATTAAAGGAAACACGAAACCTAAATAGCGGGTACAGACATGTCCGAGTAGAATCCGATATTCCAGGTGAATTAAACTATAGTACCCTTAGGTACATTGGCGAACTGTCGAAAATGGTCGATGAAGTGGCTCATGAGAGGTTGGCAAAGGGGCCAAGGTGGGATGGAGATTTTTGAGAGATGGGGCTGGACCTGATGCTTAGACATTCGGGTGGTCCTACGTATCCCATAAATATTGGAATCAAGACACACCTAGTTCTAGATGATACCCAGGGGAAGGATACCCTAACGAAGATGCGTACAACGCGTTGAGTAACCTGATGTGAATAGGGACATAATCCCGCATCACACCACATAGTCCTGTAGGACAGAACCTGGGTCATGGGTCCCGAAAAGGAAAAGGGGCCTGATCGGTGGTTTTTGTTCAGGAAGGCATGGCCTACTCACAGTTTAACGTCTTTCAGTGAGGATGATGGTCGGGGAATAGGGATTCCTAGATATAGGAGGTGTATGGTATGGTAAACAACCCGATGTGAATGTGGACATAATCCCTCACCACACCGTACACTCAAGGTAACAACATGGGCTAGGGCCGGAAAAGACCAAGAGGTCTGAGGCTGGGCCTCAGTAAGGAAGGCCTGACCAGCTCACAGTTTATCATCATGTAATGAGGATGAGGGACGGGGGCATGAGAAGGCCAAGGGTCTAGTGGCTGGGCCTTGGTCAAGATGGCCTGACCAGCTTGAAGTTTAACGTCTTACAGTAAGGACGAGGGTCAGGGAATAGGATTCCCTGGATAGGGGAGGTGTAAAGAATGATGAGTAACCCGACATGAATGAGGACGTAATCCCACACCACACCGTACTCTTCGGGTTTGAACCTAGTCTAAGGGGACTCAGAAGGCTAAGGGGCCTAAGGCTAGTCCTCGGTTAGGAAGGCCTGTCCAGCTCGTCTTGCAGTAAGGAAGAGGGGTCGGGGCCCAGAAATTACAAGGGGTATGAGGCCAGGCCTCGGTCAGGAAGGCCTGACCAGCTTGTAGTTTATCGTCTTGTAGTAAGGACGAGGTTCCAGGGGCCCGGAAAGGCCAAGGGGCCTGAGTCTAGGCCTCGGTCCGGAATGCCTGACCAACATGCAGTTTATCATCTTGTAGTAAGGATGAGGGGTCGGGGCCCAGAAAGTCCAAGTGGCATGAGGCAAGGCCTCGATCAGGAATGCCTGGCCAGCTTGCAGTTTATTGTCTTGCAGTTAGGAAGAGGGGACAGGGGCCCGGAAAGGCCAAGGGGACTAAGGATGGGCCTCAGTAGAGAAGGCCTGACCAGCTTGCAGTTTCTCATCCTGTAGCAAGGACGAGGGGGCGGGGGCTCAAAAAGGCAATGGGGCCCGAGGCTAGGCCTCGGTCAGGAAGGCTTGACCAGCTTGCAGTTTATCGTCTTGTAGTAAGGACCAGGGGAGGATAAGGTGTGTCGTCTGGGGATGTGTGTGGCATGCCAAGTAACCCGACGTGAATGAGAACATAATCCTACACCACACCGTACACTTCTTATAAAAGAATTGGGGATTGTGTGCCTGACCGTTGGCACCACCCATAGTGGAGTTTGTCGCTTCATGGTGGGGCAGAATGAACCACTGCTCTCGATGTTTGGGACATCTTGGGGTGTACTCGAAGATCCGGGAACCATTTAGGGGCCCTTCCAAATGTGGGAAGTGATGGAATCCTAGTCCATGGAGTGGGTGAAGCATAGTTGTACCTATCTACGAAAGTGGCGACCATCTCTAGGGGGGACGTAGAGCCAGGTCGAGGCTTGCTCAACGTAAATTGGGGCAAAAGTGTGCACCATTCCATATGTCTTGACCTGAGGAGAAGATTTTGTCTTTCAGGATGGGCCAACATAAGAAATGTTCTGAAGTTCTTATTTATCACATAAGGTTGGGAATCAATCCATACATAGTTCTATAAGGTCATGCATTTTAACATCGTGCAGTAAAGACGTGGGAGGATAGAAGAACGGGATTGGGTGCATCGTGTGACCATTATAATCCTCATATGAGTGGGGCTAAGGAATCCTACTCCTCATCATGCAAGGATCCTATGAGGAAACTATACCCAGGGGGGACAGTCAAAGAGAAGAGCTTAGGGTTGGGCTCAAGACGAGACGTCTGAGCATTCCTATGTATCCCATTAGGATGGGAATCAAGACATACGTAGTTCTTGAAGCACAGTTTAACGTCGTGCTACATGAGAGATTCATTTCATCTAGGAATATGCATGGTACGGTGGGTAACCCAACATGAATGAGGACATAATCGCACACCACACCGTACAATCCCATAAGAGAGTCTGAGTTGATGAAGGCCAAGGGCCATGAGGCTGGGCCTTGGTCAGGAAGGCCTAAACAACTTTCAATTTAACGTCTTGTAGTGAGGATGAAGGATATCGTAGTTTATGGTCATAGAGCTCGGACCATTTTGCAATTTATTGTCATGCCGGACGGTGGTGCAGTTTAAAGTCATGCGAGAATGTAATGGGCAGTTTAGGGACATGTAGGACCGTACAGTTTAAGGTTATGCAGGACCATATAGTTTAAGGTCGTGCAGGACCATGGTGCTCATGTGAAGTGTAAAGACCCAAAGCATGACGTACCTGGAAATTACATTACTTTTGTAGAATACTTAATACATAAAAAACACACAAGGACCGTAATAGTTTACTGTCTTTGGAAACTCGGAATATAAACAACTAGTCATGTTGAAAGATCATCAACATCTCCCATAACGATCTTCCCCTTTTTGTTTCCTTACCTAAAACCTTTCTTTATTTCCTGGGGAAAACAAAACATAAAAAGTGTGAGCTCAAATAATCAGTAAGGGCAAACATAGAGAACATAAAACAATCCATAAACATTTGAAAGCAAAAACATGAACATAAAATCTAAACATTAAAACCTTGAGCAAATACATAAATCATGGAAGTACGTAAGGCATATATGATAAAGGAACATCAATCATGATAAAATAGCATGGGAATAAAACATGTAATTTTGGAAACCATTAAGGACATGATATGATTTCCATAGTAGCCAAGGCATTGCTGCCAAGACCATCTTAGTGGACAAAGTCCCTTTCTGAATCGAGTTCACTCCTCGTTTCAGTCCTGTAACACTGAACCTGATTAACATTCCATTCCAGCCATGTCTATCTCATGAGATATAAATCTTTACCCAATGCATTGGAGGGAGATATAGGTCCCACCCATCTCATAATGAAATCATTCTTACTTGTGCCACAAAATAAACATAAAACATTCATTATAACCCAAAGAATAAAATGTGTTTCATAAACATCATCCCATCATCACATAATCCATATAAAACAAATGGATATTTCATCATAAGAAAAGTGAAACCATGTAAATCATAGTGACCTTATTCATGAAACATACACATATGAAATAATGTCATCTTAGATGGAAAATAGTTTTGACAAAACACTTGAAATGAATTCTTGAGGAAAATATCCTTTCTTCTTTAAAATCATTTTATTTTCACAAAATTCCATGAAATTTTAAAAGATGAGGGCTTTGTTGAAAGTAATCATGAAATATTGTAGAGGAATCTTATTGAAAATGAGGCGTTATGAAACTGTAAAAATCTGTTCATGCTGTATAAGTTAAAAAACATTATTCTCGTACTTTTGCCGGAAAAGTCAAAAAGTACCTCGTAATGTAAACAATAGAAAGATTCCTTACATACCATGTAGTAAAAGTCAAGAATGGGTAAAAAGAACATTAAAAATACATGAAAAAACTTTTATAAACCATGTACATGGATTATAGAAATAACCCCAGTGAATACTTACGAATAAGAAATCTCGGATAAAAATGAGATTTGCAAAATTATCCCTTACCTTAGGTCCGATATGCTTCATACGTATCCGAACCTCCTGTATAATGATTTAAATAATTTCATTGACTTATTATAGAATCATATTCATTGTAATGATATCATATATGTTTCCATTATGACTTTATATTACCCGTTCTTTTGTAAATTCCATGTTAAAGCAGCGTTTTGGATAAAATCATTTAATTTATCGTATGTGTTTCGACTTGTCATTCTTGATATTATTACTTATATCATGATTTACATAATTCCAGAATGCAAAACATGATTTATATATAATATATATTCATCATATACATATATATATATATATATATATTATAGATCGATAAAAGGAATTAAATACACTGTTTATGGAGACAGTAGGCCGTACATACGCATGAACGCTGTTTTCGTTTCCTTATTGAATTAAATGAAACTAAATAGATGAAATACATATATATATATATGTATACAAAAATACAATAGAATTATTATTTCCTATAGTTCATTATTATTCAATAAATAAACTTTTTGATCATTCATGTATGGTTAACATGGCGAATGAATCACATCGCATCGTGGAGATGGTAGTCCGTACGTACACACGAGCGATGATATCGTTCCCATAATTATTGAATAGAATTGGAGTGGATGGTATAATATATCAGAATTATTATGATGTTATAATAACCATATATATTTATTATTTACACCATTATACCCATCCATGCAAGGTGTTGGTGGAAAAACAGATTTCACCACGACATGGAGACGATATTCCGTACGTACGCACACGTGGTGATTTCATTTTCCGTAGGATGGATAGATGGTGAAATAGGGTTGTTTAATACTTATAATAACATATCATTATATGATTTATACTGATTTTATTACTTCATAATGAAACAACTAAAAAGAAGAAGTGGAAGAAGAAATAGAGATGAAAGAATCGGTAACGGACATTACCTCTTATTTGAAGCGCCTCTTCGAGTCCTCCTCTTAGGGCACTAAAATTAGTCTTTGAAGAAGACCAGAACCTCTAGGATGTTTCTATTGAAGTGGAGAAGAGAATTTGGAAGGGTTTGGCCGAGCGTGAAGGCACAATGTGGTGTGAGGAAGAGAGGGAGGAGGTTCCCTTTTATAAGGGAGGATAGGGGCTCCTTTGGAAAAACAAAAAATATTATTTTATTATAAAGCCAAATTCCGTTTTTAATAGATCCAAATTGATTTATTTCAAATATAAGGTGGGGATGGGTCGAAATCCTCTCATCCAATAGAATTTAGACAAGTTCAGGTTCCTATTTTAACCTTATCATTTATATTTAACTTTAAGTTAGATAATTTTACTTTTACCGTGTCTTTTTATGTTCTTACACTATAAGGTTAATAAACTTACTATAACAAGGCAAACGAACCCCAAGTTGTTTATTAATAATATATATATAACCTTATATAAGTCATTTGTCCGAAGCATAGATTTTTAGGAATAAAATAACAATTAATAATATAATATTTGTTTTAAAAACTATTTTATTTTAATATTGACACTATTTAGTAATTGGTTTTTGTGAAAATCATAAAAGAATGAATATCTCGAAAAAGATTGATTAAATAAATACTAACATGTCATATTAACCTATAAAATTAGTTTAATTCATAAAAAGTCTCAAATTACATTTATTTGGGTATTTATAACATAAATTATGTCAATATTTCATTAATAAGATAATTACTGCATCATTTTTGTGTCATAAACAAATTAAATTAATTAATGTATAAAAATTACAAATAAAATACCATTATTTAGGAAATATTTTTATCTTTATAATGAATATTTATAGTCGAATTTATCTAATGTATAAACTTATATTAAAAATGATATAGTTATTAAACATGGATTTTAACTATTTTAACCCTTCTTTAAATAAATCAATAATAAATGTCTTAATCTAATCCAAGTGGGCCTAAATGGTCATATTTTATTCCTAAGGTTGTTTTTGGTCGAATTACACTTATCCAATAGAATTAGGACATGTGTTAGGGTAATAATAATATCATTTTTACCCTTAATTACCCTATTTACTTTTAATCGTGGTAAATAAAAGTAAAAAGCTACTATTCACCAAATATTATTTTCATCACATTGAACCAAATTTTACTTACTGACGTCAACCATGTCTCTCAGATTTTTGAAATTCCACTCACAGAAGTGGTAAAATTAAGTTTTATGTAAATTTGCAAATTCTCCTAGGAGGTGGGTAAAAGACGGTGAAAAGTTCAATAAAATTTTTATATATCTACAATTATTATAAAATGACTCCAACGAAATACATTGAACTTATATAGGTATTATGTATCAATTTTGACCTAAAATAAATTTAAATAAAATAATTAATTATTTTAATAAAAAGTCGGTTTTTAAATAGTAACCCAGTGTTTTCACTAATCATCAAAAATTGAATGTTTTCAGAAAAATACCAAAATTTCACCCTAGGCTAATTCTGATATTCTGAATCCAAAAATAAAGTCCATATTGAAAGATAGAATTTATAAAATTTCAAAAAAGTGGGTATTACTATTCATAACTACTAGTTTTTATAACATATCGTTGTTTAGCGAAACTTGGTATTGGGTACAACACACGCTATCGTGGAAGGTCGCAATTGCCTGTAGTGCAAGCCAAGTGAGGGATGCATTTTGTGAAATCTACTTTTGGTGTAGCGTAAAACACAAGACATTAATGAAATTAAAAAGAATATTTTTCATAAAATCTCAGGGTGTTACATTCTACCCCCCTTAAAATGAATTTCGCCCTCGAAATTCGCCGGGGTTATAAATGGTTTACTACTCGAATGTTTCATTAATAGAGACCCACATTGAAAAAAGGAATACCAAAACCAATATTTAAAAACAAAAGAATTAAACTTAACGGTTATCCAAATAAAATAATCATTGGGTTTCCACATAGGTGAAAATATGGATATGTAAGAGAAATCTAACCATCATGTTCTGATGGAGAGTGGTATAGAACACGGCTATGGAAAATCCAGCAATCACAAATCCATAGATTTGTGATGATCTAAGGTACCATCTAATTCATTGGATATAAGGGCACTAGGAAAACATTTTTTGTTTTCAATATCATTTCCATAAAGTTGAAAAATTTGAATTAGAAGAAATACTTGCTTGATTTTGGTACAATCTCACTGTTGTTGGTGCTTTGAACAATTTCCACTTCATCTCTTAAATAAATGAATTTGTTATTCGTGAAGAGTTAGCAGATCATGTGATAGAATGATGGGTCATTCCATCTATTTCAAGAAAATGTTTTCAAATATACATAAGTCCATCTATGGTGAGGTTAATCATATATGGTTCCTAAAATGGACTTATACTTCCTATATCAAACTGCTTAATATACTAAAACTAGTTTCTACTAAACAGGGACTTCCTGTAGGCCAGTGGTAGGAGATAAAGGTCAGTCGCACTTTGGTTGTGGGTTCGATTCCCACAACCTTGTCTGACGCGTTGGGCTGTCTCCCATCCAACAGGTTGTCCTTTTTCTAAAACTACATTACTATAACATCCCATCAATTATATCGAAAAAAGTTCTATCCTTAAAGAATAATAACTTATTTCCAACATAATACATTAAAATATTTAGGCTTATCTAAAATACTTCGGTCCAAGCTCATAGTATAAAGAAAACAATTACTATAAATGTTATCTACCAAGCATGTGAATACCATCATTTATCTCTCATATATCTTGTTGGTCACATTCCAATCATGTGAATACATTCATCATGTATTTTCTTTAAAAATGAATACCCATTAAACCTTAGTGAAAACAAGAATACTGTCAAAAGTTAACTCTTTCCACATACCAAAATCCAAAAATTCTATATACTCAAACCATGATATAACCTACTCCTTATATCATTCATGAACTCATGAATACTATCAAACATTTAATTTTCTCCTAATCCCTTCATTATGTGCATATCATCTACTTTCAAAAAATATCTGAATAACCTTTCATGGTTACTGGTACCATTAATCGTAGACTTTCAAAACATATGGAAAGACAACAGTGTAAGAATCCTTATATGTCTCTTTATTCCATAGTACCATGAGATTACTTATACAACATTACACTTGATAAACCTGTAATCATTCCACTACCTTCTTAATCCATTGAATGAGCTTAAAAAATTATTTCATCTCACATATCATTTGTAGTCTCTTCATCATCATCAACATAAATACTACCCATACGACCATATTGCCTCTCTTCATGAGACTTTCCCTTAGGGTATTGGTATGCATAATGCCCGTACATTCCACATTTAATACATTTAACCGTTGTTGATGTCGTAGAAATACAATTATCCTCGTCCATGGTGTTAACTGAACCTTTTCCATTGCACTTACTAGGTTTGTGTCCTTCTTTTCCACACCCAAAGCATCTTCCAGTTCCTTTGAAACATTCTCCTTGATACCTCTTCCCACATGATTTACATAGGGGAAATTGAACTTTCTCTCCTCTATGATCATCATGAAACTCCACCTTTCACTTATTAGCCTAGTCAGGAAACTTACCAAATTTGAGTTTATTGATCATATTATGAGATTGCTAATTCGGCATAATAATGAAGTTTGGACTTCGAAATCCCGTTTCATTTGGTTTCTTGTGAAAAATATCATTCCATTGTCCATCATATCCTCCATTATCATGAATCTTCCTGTCCCCATCCATTTTCTAAAACGCAAAAAGAATAGTGTGAGATGCAAAAATCATGCTAGGGAAAACAACATAGTAAAGGGTGAGTGCCCTCAATATCTAACATATTCGGTTAAATTCTAAGATCGGTACCGTAGTTCTAGGACTATATCCTATACGTATACTTATCCTTAGGGACATCCCTAGTCATACCTTAGAAATATCTCTAGGGATCTCACTAACGTTTTCGCATCCTAGTTTCCAAAGGTTGAATAAACCATTCCTCTAATACCAACTATAAAGACCCAAATCTTGACGTACCTGGACATTACATTACTTTTGCGGAATACTTAATACATAAAAAAAAACACACAAGGACTGTAATAGTTTAGTGTCTTTGAAAACTCGGAATATAAACAACTAGTCATGTTGGAAGATCTTCAACCTCTCCCATAACGATCTTCCCCTTTTTGTTTCCTTACCTAAAACCTTTCTTTATTTCTTGGGGAAAATAAAATATAAAAAGTGAGAGCTCAAATGCACAGTAAGGATAAACATAGAGAACATAAAACAATCCATAAACATTTAAAAGAAAAAACATGAACATGAAATCTAAACATTAAAACCTTGAGAAAAGACATAAATCATGGAAGTACATAAGGCATATATCATAAAGGAACATCAATCACGATAAAATAGCATGGGAATAAAACATGTAATTTTGGAAACCATTATGCACATGATATGATTTCCATAGTATCCAATCCATTTCTACCAAGACCATCTTAGTGGAAAAAGTCCCTTTCTGAATCGAGTTCACTCCTCGTTTCAGTCCTGTAACACTGAACCAGATTAACTTACCATTCCATCCATGTCTATCTCATGAGATATAAATCTTTACCCAATGAATTGGAGGGAGATATAGGTCCCACCCATCTCATAATGAAATCATTCTTACTTGTGCCACAAAATAAACTTAAAACATTCATCATAACCCAAAGAAAAAAATGGGTTTCATAAACATCATCCCATCATCACATAATCCATATAAAACAAATGGATATTTCATCATAAGAAAATTTAAACCATGTAAATCATAGTGACATTATACTTGAAACATACCCATATGAAATAATGTCATCTTAGATGGAAAATAGTTTTGACAATACACTTGAAATGAATTCTTGAGGAAAATATCCTTTCTTCTTTAAAATCATTTTCTTTTCACAAAATTCCATGCAATTTTAAATGATAAGGGTTTTTTTGAAAATAATCATTCAATCTTGTAGAGGAAGATTCTCGAAAATGAGGCGTTATGAAACTATAAAAATCCATTCACGCCATATAAGTTAAAAAAACATTCTTCTCATACTTTTGTCGAAAAAGTCAAAAAGTACCTCGTAACGTAAACAAAAGAAATATTCCTTACATACCATGTAGTAAAAGTCAAGAATGGATAAAAATGACTTTAAACATACATGAAAACACTTTTATAAAAAATGTACATGGATTATAGAAATAACCCCAGCAAATACTTATGAATAAGCAATCTTGGATAAAAATGAGATTTGCAAAATTATCCCTTACCTTAGGTCTAATATGCTTCATACGTATCCGAACCTCCTGTATAATGATTTAAATAATGTAATTGACTTATTACAGAATCATATTCATTGTTATGATATCATATATGTTTCAGTTATGACTTTATATTACCTGTTATTTTGTAAATTCCATGTTAAAGCAGCGTTTTGGGTAAAACCATTAAATTTATCGTATGTGTTTCAACTTGTCGTTCTTGATATTGTTACTTATATCCTGATTTACATAATTCCAGAATGTAAAACATGATTTATATATAATAAATATTCATCATATATATATATATATTGTAGATCGATAAAAGGAATGAAATACACCGTTCATGGAGACGGTAGGCCATACGTACGCATGAATGTTGTTTTCGTTTCCTTATTGAATTGAATGAAACTAAATAGATGAAATACATATATATATATATATATAAACACAAATCCAGTAGCATTATTATTTCATATATTTCATTATTATTCATTAAATAAAATTTATGATCATTCATGTATGGTTAACATGGAGAATGAATCACATCGCGTCGTGGAGACGGTAGTCCATACGTACGCACGAGCGATTATATCGTTCCCATAATTATTGAATAGAATTGTAGTGGATGGTATAATATATCCGAATCAGTATGATGTTATAATAACCATATATAGTTATTCTTTACACCATTATACCTATCCATGTAAGGTGTTGGTGGAAAAACATATTTCACCACAGCTTAGAGACGGTATTCCGTACGTACGCACGCGTGGTGATTTCGTATTCCATAGGATGGATAGATGGTGAAATAGGGTTGTTTCATGCATATAATAACATATAATTATATGAGTTATACTGATGTTATTACTTAATAATGAAACAACTAAAGAATAATAAGTGGAAGAAGAAATAGAGTTGAAAGAATCGGTAACAGACATTACCTCTTCTTTGAAGCGCCTCTTTGAGACCTCCTCTTAGGGCACTAAAATTGGTCTTTGAAGAAGACCAGAACATCTAGTATGTTTCTATGGAAGTGGAGAAGAGAATTTTGCAGGGTTTGGCCGAGCATGAAGGCTCAATGTGGTGTGAGGAAGAGATGGAGGAGGTTCCATTTTATAAGGGAGGAGATGGGCTCCTTTGGAAAAACTAAAAATATTATTTTATTATAAAGCCAAATTCCGTTTTAATAGATGAAAATTGATTTATTTAGAAGCTAAGGTGGTTATGGGACGAAATACTCTCATCCAATAGAATTTATACAAGTTCAGGTTCCTATTTTAACCTTATCATTTATATTTAACTTTAGGTTAGATACTTTTACTTTTACAGTGCCTTTTTGTGTTCTTACACTGTAAGATTAATATACTTACTATAAATAGACAAAATAACCCCATGTTTTTTATTATTAATATATATATATATATCCTTATCTAAGTAATTTGTATAAACCTTAGATTTTTAGGTATAAAATAACAATTAATAATATAATATTTGTTTTAAAAACTATTTTATGTTAATTTTTACACTATTTAGTAATTGATTTTGGTGAAAATCATAACAGAATTATTAGTTCAAAAAAGGTTAATTAAATCAATAAACACATGTCATATTAACCTATAAAATTAGTGGAATTCATAAAAAGTCTCAAATTACATTTATTTGTGTATTTATAACACCAATTATGTCTATATTTAATTAATAAGATAATTACTGCATCATTTTTGTGTCATTAATAAATGAAATTATTTAATGTCTAAAAATTAAAAATAAAATACCATTATTTAGTAAATCTTTTTATCTTTCTAATGAATAATTATAGTCGAATTTATCTTATGTATAAACCTATATTAAAAATGATTTAGTTATTAAATTTTGATTTTAACTATTTTAACCCTTCTTTAAATAAATTAATAATAAATGTCCTAATCTAATCCAAGTGGGCCTAAATGGTCATTTTGTATTCCTAAGGTTGGTTTTGGTCGAATTACACTTATATAATAGAATTAGGACATGTGTTAGGGTAATAATAATATCATTGTTACCCTTAATTACCCTATTTACTTTTAACGGTGGTAAATAAAAGTAAAAGGTTACTATTCACCAAAAATTATTTTCATCTCATTGAACCACATTTTACTTACTGACGTCAACCGTATCTCTCGGATTTTAAAAATTCCACTCACATAAGTGGTAAAATTAAGTTTTATGTAAATTTGAAAATTCTCCTAGGATGTGGGTAAAAGACGGTGATAAGTTTAATAAAATTTATATATATCTAAAATTATTATAAAATGACTCCAATGAATTAAATTGAACTTATATAGGTATTATGTATCAATTTTGACTTAAAATAAATTTAAATAAAATAAATAATTATTTAAATAAAAAGTCTGTTTTTAAATAGTAACCCGGTGTGTTCACTATTCATCAAAAATTGAATGTTTTCAGAAAAATACCAAAATTTCACCCGAGGCTAATTTCAATATTCTGAATACAAAAATGATGTCCATTTTTAAATATATAATTTATAAAATATCAAAAAAGTGGGTATTACTATTCATAATGGCTAGTTTTTATAACATATCGTTGTTTAGCAAAACTTGGTATTGTGTACAACACACGCTATCGTGGAAGGTCGTGACTGCGTGTAGTGCAAGCCAAGTCAGGGATTCGTGTTGTGAAATCTCCTTTTAGTGTAGCGTACAACACAAGACATTAATGAAATTAAAAAGAATATTTTTCATAAAATCTCGGGGTGTTACATTCTACTCCCCTTAAAATTAATTTCGCCATCGAAATTCGCCGGGGTTATAAATGGTTTACTACTCGAAAGTTTCTTTAATAGAACCCCACATTGAAAAAAGGAATAACAAAACCAATCATTAAAAACAAAAGTATGAAACGTAACGGTTACCCAAATAAACTAATCATTGGGTTTCCACATAGGTGAAAATATGGATATGGAAGAGAAATCTAACCATCATGTTCTGATGGAGAGTGGTAGAGAACATGGCTACGGAAAATCCAGCAATCACAAATCCATAGATTTGTGATGATCTAAGGTACCATCTTATTCATCAGATATATGGGCATTAGGAAAACATTTTTGGTTTTCAATATCATTTCCCTAAAGTTGAAAAATTTTGAATTAGAAGAAATACTTGCTTGATTTTGGTACAATCTCACTGTTGTCGGTGCATTAAACAATTTCCACTTCATCTCTTAAATAAATAAATTTGTTATTCGTGAAGAGTTAGCAGATCATATGATAGAATGATGGGTCATTCCATCTGTTTCAAGAAAAAGTTATCAAATATACATAAGTCCATCTATAGTGAGGTTAATCATATATGGTTCCAAAAATGGACATATACTTCATATATCATACTACTTAATATAATAAAACTAGTTTCTACTAAACTGGTACTTCCTATAGGCCAGAGGAAGGCGATAAAGGCCAGTCGCACTTTGGTAGTGGGTTCGATTCCCACAGCCTTGTCTAACGCGATGGGTTGTCTCTCATCCTGCAGGTTGTCCTTTTTCTAAAACTACATTAATATAACATCCCATCAATTATATCGAAAAAAGTTCTATCCTTAAATTATAATAACTTATGTCCAACATAATCCATTCCAATCTTTAGGATTATCTAAAATATTTCGGTCCAAGCTCATAGTATAATGAAAACAATTACTAGAAAGGTTATCTACCAAGCATGTGAATACCATCATTTATCTCCCATATTTCTTGTTGGTCACATTCCAATCATGTGAATACCTTAATCATGTATTTTCTTGAAAAATGAATACCCATTGAACCATAGTGAAAACAAGAATGCTGTCAAAAGTTAACTCTTTCCACATACCAAAATCCAAAAATTCTATCTACTCAAACCATGATATAACCTTCTCCTTATATCAGTCAGGAGCTCATGAATACTATCAATCATTTAATTTTCTCTTAATCCCTTCATTATGCGCATATCATCTACTTTCAAAAAATATATGAATAACCTTTCATCGTTACAGGTACCATTAATCATACACATTCAAAACATAAGGAAAGACAACAGTGTAACAATCCTTAGATGTCTCTTTATTGCATAGTAAAATGAGATTACTTATACAACATTACACTTGATAAACATGTAATCATTCCACTACCTTCTTAAACCATTGAACGAGCTTCAACAATTCTTTCATCTCACATAACATTTGTAGTCTCTTCATCATTGTCAACATAAATACTACCCATACGACCATACTGCTTCACTTCATGAGAATTTCCCTTAGGGAATTGGTTTGCATAATGCCCGTACATTCCACATTTAAAACATCTAACCATTGTTGATGTCGTAGAAATACCATTATCCTCGTCCATGGTGTTAACTGAACCTTCTCATTTGCACTTACTAGCTTTGTGTCCTTATATTCCACACCCAAAGCATCTTCCAATTCCTTTGAAACATTCTCCTTGATGCCTCTTCCCACATGATTTACATAGGGGAAATTGAATTTTCTTTCCTCTATGATCATCATGAAACTCCACCTTTCTCTTATTAGCATAGTCAGGAAACTTACCAAATTTGAGTTTATTGATCATATTATGAGATTGGTGATTCAGCATAATAATGAATTTTGGACTTCCAAATCATGTTTCATTTAGTTTCTCATGAAAAATGTCATTCCATTGTCCATCATATCCTCCATTATCGTGAATCTTTTGATTCTCAGCCATTTTCTAAAACACAAAAAGAATAGTGTGAGATGCAAAAATCATGCTAGGGAAAACAACATAGTAATGGGGGAGTGACCTCAATATCTAACATCTTAGGTTAAATTCTAAGATCGTTACAGTAGTTCTAGGACTATATCATGTACGTATACTCATCCTTAGGGACATCCCTAGTCATACCTTAGAAATATCTCTAGTGATCTCATTAACGTTTTCACATCCTAGTTTCCAAAGTTTGACTAAATCTTTCCTCTAATACCAACTGTAAAAACCCAAAGCTTGATGTACATGGACATTACATTACATTTGCGGAATTCTTAATACATAACAAAAAACACACAAGGACCGTAATAGTTTACTGTCTTTGGAAACTCGGAATACAAACAACTAGTCAGGTTGAAAGATCTTCAACATCTCCCATAACGATCTTCCCCTTTTTGTTTCCTTACCTAAAACCTTTCTTTATTTCCTGGGGAAAATAAAACATAAAAAGGGTGAGCTCAAATTCTCAGTAAGGGAAAACATAGTGAACATAAAACAATCCATAAACATTTGAAAGGAAAAACTTGAACATGAAATCTAAACATTAAAACCTTGAGAAAATACATAAATCATAGAATTACATAAGGCATATATCATTAAGGAACATAAATCACGATAAAATATCATGGGAATAAAACATGTAATTGTGGAAACCATTAAGCACATGATATGATTTCCATAGTATCCAAGGCATTGCTGCCAAGACCATCTTAGTGGACAAAGTCCCTTTTTGAGTCGAGTTCACTCCTCGTTTCAGTCCTGTAACACTGAACTAGATTAACTTACCATTCCAGCCATGTATATCTCATGAGATATAAATCATTACCCAATGCATTAGAGGGATATATAGGTCCCACCCATCTCATAATGAAATCATTCTTACTTGTGCCACAAAATAAACTTAAAAGATTCATCATAACCCAAAAAATAAAATGGGTTTCATAAACATCATCCCATCATCACATAATCCATATAAAATAAATGGATATTTCATCATAAGAAAAGTGAAACAATGTAAATCATAGTGACATTATACTTGAAACATACACATATGAAATAATGTCATCTTAGATGGAAAATAGTTTTGACAAAACACTTGAAATGAATTCTTGAAGAAAATATCCTTTCTTCTTTAAAATCATTTTCTTTTCACAAAATTCCCTGAAATTTTAAAAGATAAGGGTTTTTTTGAAAATAATCATGCAATATTGTAGATGAATCTTCTTGAAAATGAGGCGTTATGAAACTGTAAAAATCTGTTCACGCCGTATAATTTAAAAAAACATTCTTCTCGTACTTTTGCCGAAAAAGTCCAAAAGTACCTCGAAACGTAAATAAAAGAAAGATTCCATACATACCATGTAGTAAAAGTCAGGAATGGGTAAAAATAAATTTAAAAATACATGAAAACACTTTTATAAAACATGGACATGGATTATAGAAATAACCCCAGTAAATACTTACGAATAAGAAATCTCGGATAAAAATGAGATTTGCAAAATTATCCCTTTCCTTAGGTCTGATATGCTTCGTACGTATCCGAACCTCCTGTATAATGATTTAAATAATTTCATTGACTTATTACAGAATCATATTCATTGTTATGATATCATATATGTTTCACTTATGACTTTATATTACCCGTTATATTGTAAATTCCATGTTAAAGCAGCGTTTTGGTAAAATCATTTAATTTATCGTATGTGTTTCGACTTGTTGTTCTTGATATTATTACTTATATCCTGATTTACATAATTTCAGAATGTAAAACATGATTTTTATATAATATATATTCATAATATACATATATATATATATATATATATATATATATATTATAGATCGATAAAAGGAATGAAATACACCGTTCACGGAGACGGTAGGTCGTACGTACGCATGAACGCTATTTTCGTTTCCTTATTGAATTGAATGAAACTAAATAGATGACATACATATATATAAATATATATACACAAATACAGTAGAATTATTATTTAATATATTTCATTATTATTCATTTAATAAACTTTATGATCATTCATGTATGGTTAACTTGGAGAATGAATCACATCACGTCGTGGAGACGGTAGTCCATACGTACGCATGAGCAATGATATTGTTTCCATAATTATTGAATATAATTGGAGTGGATGGTATAATATATCAGAATCAGTATTATGTTATAATAACCATATATAGTTATTCTTTACACCATTATACCTATCCATGTAAGATGTTGTTGGAAAAACAGATTTCACCATGGCGTGGAGACGGTATTCCGTACGTACGCACGCGTGGTGATTTCATTTTCCGTAGGATGGATAGATGGTGAAATAGGGTTGTTTCATACATATAATAACATATTATTATATGATTTATACTTATGTTATTACTTCATAATGAAGCAACTAAAGAAGAAGAAGTGGAAGAATAAATAGAGTTGAAAGAATCCGTAACAGACATTACCTCTTCTTTGAAGCGCCTCTTTGAGACCTCCTCTTATGGCACTAAAATTGGTCTATGAAGAAGACCAGAACCTCTAGGATGTTTCTTTGGAAGTGGAGAAGAGAATTTGGCAGGGTTTGGCCGAGCGTGAAGGCTCAAATTGGTCTGAGGAAGAGAGGGAGGAGGTTCCCCTTTATAAGGGAGGAGAGGGGCTCCTTTGGAAAAACTAAAAATATTATTTTATTATAAAGCCAAATTCCATTATTAATAGATTAAAATTTATTTATTTCGAATATACGGTGGGGGTGGGTCGAAATACTCTCATCCAATAGAATTTATATAAGTTCAGGTTCCTATTTTAACTTTATCATTTATATTTAACTTTAAGTTAGATAATTTACCTTTTACTGTGTCTTTTTGTGTTCTTATACTATAATATTAATAAACTTACTATAACAAGCCAAAAAAACCCCAAGTTGTTTATTATTAATATATATAACCTTATCTAAGTAATTTGGGCGAACCTTAGATTTTTAAGAATAAAATAACAATTAATAATATAATATTTGTTTTAAAAACTATTTTATGTTAATTTTGACACTATTTAGTAATTGATTTTTGTGAAAATAATAATAGAATGATTAGTTCGAAAACGTTTTATTAAATCAATAAAAACATGTCATATTAACCTATAAAATTATTTGAATTCCTAAAAAGTCTCAAATTACATTTATTTGGTTATTTATAACATCAATTATGTCAATATTTCATTAATAAAATAATTACTGCATCATGTTTGTGTCATAAATAAATTAAATTATTTAATGTCTAAAAATTAAAAATAAAATACTATTATTTAGGAAAACTTTTTATCTTTCTAATGAATATTTATAGTCGAATTTATCTTATGTATAAACCTATATTAAAAACGATTTAGTTATTAAACTTTGATTTTAACTATTTTAACCTTTCTTTAAATTAATTAATAATAAATGTCCTAATCTAATCCAAGTGGGCCTAAATGGTCATATTTTATTCATAAGGTTGTTTTTGGTCGAATTACACTTATCGAATAGAATTAGGACATGTGTTAGGGTAATAATAATATCATTTTTACCCTTAATTACCCTATTTACTTTTAACCGTGCTAAATGAAAGTAAAAAGTTACTATTCACCAAAAATTATTTTCATCTCATTGAACCACATTTTACATACTGACATCAACTGTGTCTCTCGGATTTTTGAAATTCCACTCACAGAAGCGGTAAAATTATGTTTTATATAAATTTTCAAATTCTCCTAGGAGGTGGGTAAAAGACGGTGAAAAGTTCAACAAAATTTTTATATATCTAAAATTATTATAAAATGACTCCAATGATTTACATTGAACTTATATAGGTATTATGTATCAATTTTGACCTAAAATAAATTTAAATAAAATAAATAATTATTTAATTAAAAAGTCGGTTTTTAAATAGTAACCCAGTGTTTTCAGTATTTATCAAAAGTTGTAATTTTTTAGAAAAATACCAAAATTTCACCCTAGGCTAATTGAAATATTCTGAATCCAGAAATGAAGTCCATTTTGAACGATAAAATTTATAAAATTTAAAAAAAGTTAGTATTACTATTCATAATGGCTAGTTTTTATAACATATCGTTGTTTAGCGAAACTTGGTATTGTGTACAACACACACTATCGTGGAAGGTCGCGATTGTGTGTAGTGCAACCCAAGTCAGGGATGCGTGTTGTGAAATCTCCTTTTGGTGTAGCGTACAATACAATACATTAATGAAATTAAAAAGAATATTTTTCATAAAATATCGGGGTGTTACACGAAGTATTGCTTGAAGAACTTGGCATTGGTGGGAGGAGTTATGCACTCACCATCCATGGTCACCAAAGAGTATACCACATTGGGTTAAACCTTATGAATGACGTAAGGTCCTTCCCATGTGGGATCAAGCTTGGGTGGTTTCCTACTACGAATAATTGGTGCTCGGAGGGCCAACACCAGGTCACCTTGCAGAAAAAAGCGAAGGCGAACCTTCTTGTTGAAGGCTCTGGCTATCTTATTCTGATGCCTTTCCAGATTGTGCAAAGAACAAAGCCTATTCTCGTCCAGTGCTTCCAATTCAGCTAGACAGATTTCAGCCACCTTATCTGGCACCTGCTGGTCATAGACTGTAGTGTGTAACGATGGCAACTAGATCTCAATGGGCAGGACGGCCTTAGCCCCATACACTAGGGAATATGGGGTCACCTGGGAGGAATTGCAAGTTGTCGTCTGATAATCCCAGAGGGTGTTGGGGAGCTTGTCTGGCCAACTCTTCTTGTTCTGACCGACCATCTTTTGTAGAATGTTAGAGAGGGTTTTATTGAACGCCTCGATCTGTCCATTTGCTTGTGCATGATAGCGAGAGGTATGGTTCGAGCGGATATTGTACTTGGCGTACAATTTCTTCAGCTCGGCTGGTCGTATGTTGGTGCCGTTATTGGTGAGTACAGCGTGAGGGACTCCAAACCGGTTGATGATATTGGAGCTAACGAAGTCAACGATGGAATGGGCCTTGACCTCTTTGAGTGGAAATTCCTTCGCCCACTTGGAGAAGAAATCTATAGTAGTTAGGATGAACCTACACTGGCAAGCCATCACCGATAGATATGGTCCCACAACATTGAGTCCCCACACTGCAAATGGACAAGAGTACTTGGTGGAGTGGAGAGGATCTGATGGATGATGTAGTAATTTACTATGAACATGGCATGCATGGAATCTCTTGGGAAACTCAATACAATCATGGATCATAGAGGGCCAGAAGTACCCCAATCTCCGGATCTGATTGGACATCTTGGGCCCAGCGTAGTGGGAATAGTAGGAACCGACATGAACCTCTTCCATGACCTGAGAATGCTCGACTCCTTTAATGTAATAGATGAGAACACCATTGAATTCCCACTTATAGAGGATCCGCTCAAGACTAGGACCACTCCAGAGAGTAAATTGTAGTGCACCACATCGGATTCACTAGCGCTCGGCTCGATTATCCGAGAGGAAACCATTTTGGAGATACTCGAAAGAAGGTTCTCTTTAGTTGGGAGTGGCCTCAACTACTGCATCTGAAGACCCTGGGGCTACTGATGTGGAGGGTCTGGCGGTAAGATGGCTTAACCACAGACCATCATCATTCCCTGGGGTGATAGGGGAAATGATTCTCTGGTGTGCCACATGTATGATCAAACCATCCTGCTCGGGTTCTGTGAGTGACATAACTAAGTCGTCCAAAGCGTCTGATTAATCGTTATGTGACCGAGGGACATGGGTAACCACTGCCCAAGAAGGGTACTAGGCCAGTAGGTGGAGGGTGCACTCCAGAAATGGCACAAGCTCCGGTTTCCTGACACCATAGTCACTATTGACCTGCTTGATGACAAGTTCGGAATCCCCTTTCACATGCAAATGGAGCACATCGATATCAAGGGCGAGCTCGAGGCCGGTGATGAGAGCTTGGTACTCTACCTCATTGTTGTTGCAGCCTTCTGAAAACATGAATGAGTACGGAAGAACAGCTTGCACCGGGGTGATGAAGACGATACCCAAACCCACTCTGTTGAGCTTAGGATCATTGAGCCTCCTACCCATGGGGATCCAGGAGGCACCATCAAAGTGAACTTTCATGAATGAGATGGCATGATCGACTTAAAGGATTTCCTCATCGAGAAAATCCAGGTACATGGACTGATCCACAGAGGTTGGATGGGCAGATAGAAAGTCTTCCAATGCCTATCCTTTGATCGCCTTCTGAGGCACGAATCTGATGTCGAACTTTTGGAGGATCACTGCCCATCACGCTAGTCGGCCAGTCAACATGGGATGGTTCAAAATGTACTTTAGTGGGTCTACCCGAGAGACTAACTGTACCCCATTGTACTATAGGTAATTTTGAAATTTCTGTACGGCGAACCCGAGCACAAGGTATCTCTTTTCGATGAGGGAGTATCTACTCTCCATAACAAGTAGCATGCGGCTGACGTAGTAGAGGTTCTTCTATATCCCCTTATTGGTCTTCTGTGTGATAAGTGCGCTGAGGGACCATTCTAGGGTGGTCCTGTAAAGGATCAGTGGATTTCTGGAGATGGGTGGCATCAAGACTGGAAGTTGGAGAGAATACTGCTTGATTTCCTCAAAGACGGCATGTCACTCTTCATCCCATTCATAGGCAGAGCCTTTATTCTTGAGCCGGGAAATGGGATTACACTTTCCATCCAGATTTTCAATGAATCAGCATATATAGGCTAAGTGGCCTTGGAGACCGCGCATCTCCCGAATATTTCTCTAGGGAGGCATCTGGCTGATGGCCTTGATCTTCTCCGGGTCAATCTCGATGCCTCAGTATCTGACAAAAAATCCATGAATCATCCCGGAGGTGACCCTAAAGGCACACTTTAGCAGGTTCGTCTTCCGGTTGTGGGAACGGAGGAAGTCGAACACTTTCTCAAGGTCCTTAAGATGATCCTAACACTAGTGAGATTTGACCACCAGATCATCCACATAGCATTCCACCAGTGTCCCAAGAAACGGCTTGAATATAAGATGCATGGACCAATGATAGGTGGCACCTACATTTTTAGGCTGGAGGGCATGACCTGTTAAAAGAAAGTAGCTTGGGGAGCCATGAAGGCAGTGGACTCCTCGTCCTCAGGGGCCATCCAGATCTGTTTGTACCCAGAATACCCATCCATGAAGGAGAGGGCTTGGAACCTGACCGTGGCATCAATCAACAACTTTGTCACTGGGAGAGGAAAATCATCCTTCGGGCAGTGGCAGCTGAGATCACGGAATGCGATGCAGACTTTGATCTGCCCGTTCTTCTTCCTGACCATCACAATGTTGGCAAGCAACCTAGGGTATTGGACTTCCTTGATGATGTTGGCTTTGATAATCATGGAAACTTTGGCCTCAACCATGGTACCATGAGAGGGGTGTATCTTTCTAGGAGGTCGTTTGAACCCACGATGGTTTTTTGGGAGACCAAGGCGGTGTACGGCTACCTGGGGATCTAGTCCTAGCATCTCGTCGTAACTCCAGGAGAACACATCACGATGCTGTTTGAGAAAGTCCACATGTTGTTGCTGCTCCTCTAGGGGCATGGTGGCACAGATCAATGTGGGTCTCAGATCTACCTCACTACCAATGTTCACCTATACCAATTCATCGACCATGGTAGTGATGCCTTCTTCAAAGGTAGGGGGAGCATCCACCAGATCCTCTTATCCACCTGTGGAGGGATCTCCCACGGGGGGAGCTGCTTCTGAGTTATCAAACCCTGATGGGTAGTTGGTGTCGTCCTAGGTAGCAATGGTCATCATATCATGAGACTCATGCGCCACTGAGAACATAAAGATGAAGGAAGTCGATCTTATCCCATCTGGCCTTCGGCCCAAGGGGCCATGCTTGATGACATCAAAGCAGTTGTGACGTGTCATCCTGAGCCAGTTGATTCCAGCCTGGAGGAAGAGACATGTATGATGTACCTCCATTTCCATAAGCTTAAAATCCCAATACCGCATAGGGTTAGTAGGTTCAGGGATCACCTGAGCCTGGTTGGTGTAGGAGTACGAGGCGATTTTCTTCCGTTTCTTGGACATGGGAACATGCCTTCTTCATGTACCCGAAATAACATAACACTACCCTATGTCGGGGGTCATGGCCTCCAACCGATGGATTAAGAAGATGTAGGCATCATCCAGGCCTGCCTAGGGGTCACTTGTGATCGGGGAGAGTTCATCCTCACTTTCCAGGATTTTCTTATCTTTACTCCTGTAATAGTCAGTGTCTAGATAGTGGGCTTCACAAGAGGTGAAAGGAGACACATCTCCTTGGAGCACACCTACTCGACCAATGAGGGAGTATTTGAGGAATTAGTGATATGAAGAAGGGACCGCTGCATGCAGATGGATCCATGGCCTGCCCATCAATGCGTTGTATACGGTGTCTTGGGAGAAAACCATGAAATCGGAGCTGGCAATTAGGCCACCGAACTAGGTCTTCAATTGTATCTTTTCAAGTGGGGATTTCTAGGTCCTCTCATATCCCTATATTCTTAGGAGGGAGGGAGTTAAATCATCCTCAGACAAACCCAGCTTTCACAGTGTCCAAATCGGGATTAGGTTAATCCCAGAACCCATGTCAACAAGGCAGCAGCGGACTTCCACGCCATTGAACTGGCCAGTGACTTACAGTGGGTGAATATTCCCATGTATGGGAGGGTCTTCATCTTCACTGGAGAATGAGATAATTACCTGGAATTTGTCATTCTCAATTGCCTCAGCGTAGAAGGCTTCTAAAGATGCTACCTCCATCTCAAACTGGAGGGGGATCCTTAGTGCCACGATGAGTGCCTCAGGCATTTCAGCTGATAGGCGAAGAGACTCAAGATTATAAAGCCTTGGTGGAATGATGGAAAGGTGCCTTAAAACATCATAATTTCGTTCTAGACGCAAACCTCTACTTACATAAGGTCATTCTGTAGTTGGAGGCATAGAGAGCCCTGTCGGTCGGACAGGTGACTGGCTGGTACTGGGTACACCCCGCTGCCAGCTAGTTGATGCCTGAAGAGTAGCTGCCGGATGAGGACCAGACAACTGAGATTGTCCTGTAGCAGGGCAATACTGGCTGCGGTATGGACGAGACAGCTCTGCCTAATATAGTAGCACAAATGGAGGTGGAGGTAGATCTGAGGGAACCATATGAGGTTGTGCATGTTGAGCTCTGCACTGGGTCTACTGTCTGCTTTCAGTAGCGTGCAAGGCCTGACTGAAAGCACTCACTGAAGATCCTTGATGTCCCATTTGGTTTTGGTTCCGCTAACGTTGAAGTTGGCTGGGGACGTTGGGGAGGTTCACCTGGTATTCCCCCTCGCTGGGAGTCATATAGGGATTTACCAACTCCACAGTATTAACCGAAGCATACCCCTGACTGTCACTTGAAGATTCATCCACCATTGGGCAGATTCTAGGAGGAATACCCATCTCAGGGGGAAGGAAATCACTGAGAGTGCGGGATAATGATGGCGGTGGCAGAGCGTGTTGCTTCTTCTTGCGTCGTCGCTGCTTGCCCTTCTAGGAAGAGGTCGGATGAGATGATGATGCAGTGCTACTGGTCACATCTTCTGAAGGCTCCGGCCGATTCATGTGTTCCCAAATGATACCATGGGAACGAGCAATGGTTTTACGAGCCATCCAGTCATCATACTTCTGGGACCCACGACTGGGAACCTTCTGCCACTCGCCTTCATTGTCGCTACCACTTTCTGACCTTACAATGACACTCACCACTTGTGTTGGGACCGGGCCCAACCTGACTATGTTTTTGTCGACCTGGTCTTGGACCCAGACATTAAACACATAGAACTTCTTGAGGTTGTGCCCTAGAATCCGATGATATGGGAAGTAGTTGGGGAGATCAGTGAGATTCGCCTCTACCAGCCATCCGCACTCGAGTAAACTCATAATCCCCTGCTCTAGGGCACTTCGGAAGTAACTGGGGACCTGATTATCATTAAATGAGTAAGTCCGGTGCCTTCTTTCTAGATAGGCGGCCCTGGGAACCTGGCCCTGACGAGGGGCCGGAGGGGCATGCTGAGGAGGTGGAGCCTGATTGTCCCACCTAGGCAGTGGTGGCACATTGCGCGGGGGAATCTATCGTTTCTGAGGCGGTCGCTACTGGGTAGGAGCCTGTGCTTGAGGTGGAGGGCATCTGTGGGGTTGTGGAGCCGGTGCCACTGGCAGCAATTATAGCTGCCTTGGGGCTTCTATTTGGGCCACCGCGGTGGGTTCGGCTCTGGCAGCCCTCCTGGCTGAGATCACAGGGGGTAGCAGATGTGCCTGACTAGCCTGTTGCGGAGCTTCCTCAAGGCGCTGAGCCTTATCTGAGAAGACTCAGAACACTCTAGGGTAGTTCTGGGTGATCAAGGAAGGAACCAATTCTATTTTAACATTCCCTATACACATCATCAGTAATTGATCCTGATTCAGTGGCATTTCAAGGGAGTATGTAAGCCTCTTCCATCGGGCGATGAAGTCAGCGACTCGCTCTTCAACCCTTTGTTTTCACTTGAAGAGGTCTGCGATGCTAGTCATTCGTGTGGTGGAGCTGAACTGGTGTAAGATTTGTCGGCGGAGATCCTCCCAGCCGGTCACCGATCCGATAGGGAGCTGGCTGTACTAGATGAATGTAGGGCCCTCTAATGTCTGCACAAAACATCAGAGCTTGGGGGCTTCCTATTATGTAGTGGTCCCCAACATGCACCACACCTGGTGGAAAAATGGGCCATGTGCTGTGGCGGGTACCCAGTCCCGTTAAAGGGTGAGAAAGTTGGATTCCCAAAACTTGGAGGTACAGGCATATCATCCACCCACATGGGATATGGCTTTCCATCTGGTGGTACTTCCACCTACCACATTTCCAACACCACGAGGAAGGTGATGTGTGCTGTTATAGGATCATCCGGGTGGGGGTCCCTGTATTGATGGTGATCCCTAACCATGAGTGTGTTGTCGAGCTCTTCGACGCGGTAAATGGCTTCAATGGCTCGTGGAGCGATTGGCGGAACGGCCCTCGGGGCGGTTGTGGGAACCCGAGTTGGATTCCTTGGATTGCCTCGTTGTACAAGAGGGTTTGGGAGACGTATCGCGCCCTCTTTCTGTGACTTCTGGCTTCTGCCCTGTCCGCAGGAGTAGCATGATCAGGGTTTCATGGAGGCATCTCGTAGGGGGAAAGTTTTTCCTGCCCCAGCTTAGGATTACCATAGTTAGGTCTCCTCTCAATAGTGCGTTCGGCTAAGAGTTCATCGACCAACCTCTTCTGTTCAGCAAGTTGTTGGTGCATTGCGGCCTTCTCGAGGTCTTTGTCCGTCTTCTGTACTATGGCAGACGGGTCAGAGTGTGTAACGACCCAAAGTTTCATTAATGGAAAATCCCTCTTGATCCAGTTAAATGTCTCTTTATAAAAAACATTTTTATAAGATGTAAAAATCTTTAGTTTTATGATAAGAGTTATGACTATTACTTTTATAGTTGTTGAATAGTGATCACATGATTATTATAAATATAAGGCTTTAACGAACCCAATTTTACTCAGACAAAGGAAGTGATGGCCTCATCCAGAAGAATTGCCCCATACGAAGCCCATTTTTTTGAGCTCGGAAAAGAGGTTTCATCCTTGGGCTTCGCCCTTGACCAAGCCCAAGCTGAGCTTCATTATGTCAAGCTCGAACGTGACCGTCTATGGGAAAAGTGGAAGTTGATAGAGATTACCACTCGAGCGATGTTATCTGAGCTGCCCCAAGAGTCTGTCACCATCGCACACCTTACCCTTAGGTCTTATGCAGCTATTTTAAGGGGTTATGTAACAAATAAGTAGTACTATGTTCATTTACATTATTTTTTTGTATATAATAATGAATATAATTTCTAGTCATTTTTGATACATTGTAAATAGTTTTTAAAGTACAAATGGTGTTTTTAGTTATTATTTAATTAAGAAATATATTTTATTAAATTAAGGAATTTTTGAATTAAATATTATTTTAATAAAATAATATTATTATTATTAAATTAATTTTTATTAAATATAAATGATCTTATAATTTTATGAATTCAATTAAAAATTTTATTATGGTTTGAAATCCATTTCTGTCAAAACCCGTGAATTTTCGATAAATGTTGGTTTTTATTTTAAAAGTGAAAATTAACATATTTAGAATTTTTTTAAGATAAAATAAATGTCATTTCTGGAATCAGGATGTCGAAATTATCCAACGGTGAATTTTTCATAATTTTCTGAGACAATAAAATTTTTGGGTAAAAATTAAATACCGTTTAAATATAAAATGTGTTTTATGACATCATAATGACCCAATGGTGATGTAATAAAATAACATAATCATTATCTTTGTCCAATATATGTTTTATAATTAATATAATGTGATTTTGGGTTTTTTTGACTTACTTTTCAAAGCATTAATGAACCCCTCAAGACTTATTCAACACTTTGCCTTTTTAAATTAATTTCCATTGGAGTGTGACTCACCTCCACATAAGAAACCTAATTATTTTAAGACGTTAGGACTTGGGAATTATAAAATATTGTTTTCCTCATTCCTTTTCCAGAAACCATGGGAAAAAACCATGGGATGGTTTGTGGTTTGGATTAGTTTAATATAAGGGGTCTCAAACCTAAATAATAAAGAATTCTCTCACCTTTGCTATATAAACCCACCCAAGATCCCACTCCCTCCTCACTAAAATCCTTTGAATTTCGTCCAAACTCTGCCCTACTCTCTCTAAAATCCCCCAAGGTGCCCCAAGCTCCCATGAAGCCTCTCACAAGCCTCTCTCTAGTCTTTGGAATCACACTTCCAAGTAAGGCTTTTTTCTTCATTTCTCATTTTTGTCAATTTTCTTTAAGTTGTATTTCCATTTTAATTTAAATTATTAATGTTGGGGTGTGGTTTATAACCTCCCCCATACTTCCCTATTATTGTTTGAATGATGTTAGACCCCGTTCTCTCTCATTAAATTCCTCCCATGTACACTTGTTACTATTCTGAAATTCCGAAAGGAACTTTTCTCTCTTCTTTTACATTCAAGCAATAATTTTGTATCATGAATCTAAATCCCATTAAAATTGTTTGTACATGTATCTATATGACCCCCTTACTATCCATTTCATTTAAATATGATGAGACACCCTTTATCTCTCATTAAACCATTTTCATGAATTATTACGTTACGCCGTTACGCTGCCGAAATCGCACCGATTTTCTAAGCCAATGCCATTGTGTAGTGAATACCATGCCCATTTCTCCATCAAGGGTATTCACCTTTATGAAAATTTACTTATTGTTTATAATGTTTCGTGTATGAATTCTACATTTCTTTGTCATGGAATAAATGATTATGTTTTATGAATCCATGTTTTATGATCCATGTGGCACACTTATTCATGAAATGACATGTTTAAGAACGGTTCACCCTTATAGAGCTCCAATGCATTGGGTAAAGTATAGTATCATGATACATCATGTACAATGAGTGTTTACTCATGCTATTTCAAGTGCAATGAGGGTTTACTCATGCTTCATGTGTAAGGAGGGTTTACACATGCTTTATGTGCAAAGAGCCTTGGCTCATGCTAAATCCATGTTAAGTGTTGTTGCCACATTTCCATTTTATGATTATCATGCTTTATCATTCCTTTATGTTCATGTTTATCTTATGCTCTATTGACATGCCTATTGCCTAACATGTATATACTCCCCATGTTATTCCATGTGCACTCCCTTATTGGACTTTATAGCTCACCCTTTTCTTATGCATGTCCTCAGGTTATCCCATGCAATGCTAAGTACAAGAGAATGTAGTGTTCATGTAACGGATGTTTTCAATAAAGATGTTGTATTACCTGTTTTAAGATTTTATGTAATGATCCAAAGCCCCAAAGACACTAAACCTCTCAATCTTCTTTGTTGTATCAAGTGAAGTTTTATGTAATAAATCATGTATAAGTTGTAATAAAAAGAAAGGTTGTCATAGAGTGCTTGACGGTTCCGACCTGTTCTTTACCCTTACCATCATTCCGACTGAGTACCAGCGACTCGGTGGGCACAGGGAGGCCTAGAAGGTTCTTCTGCTGGAGAGTAATCCTCTCTGATGGGTCCAGCAGTGGTGGTACACCTTTAGGGGGTAAGTATCCATCGAGATACTCCAGATCATATTCCTTTTCCACTATGTCAGCCATATGGACCGCAACCCTTCTTGGGGTCATGTCCTCAATGTCGCAAAATGAATCGGGCTGCCGATAGATAGGACTGAAGAGGAGGGCGACATACTGTCCCCAGAAACAGACTTGCACATGGAGGGTAACTTCCCTGATGATTTTGCGGTGTACCTTGAAACTCTGAACGCATTTTTTTTGGAGAGCACTCTGGTGACTTGGTGACGCAGGGCACTGGGCCATGAGGAGTGCAGCCAAATCGACCAGAAAGCATTGGTCACCAATTTCCATAAAGTGCACTTGGCTCCTGGGGTATAACACCCGATTATAGTGAAGAAAGAAGTGTGTCACCCATAGGGTTTGACGGAAGCACTCGACTTCCTTCAGAGTGAGGGATTCCGGTGCACAAAAGTTCAACGCTCCCTCGGGCCAGAACTTCTCTAGGAAGTGGTCCGCTGCGAGAATATTCCCAAAGCTCCTGGGCTTGGATTTAGGGTCCGGCACCATATTTCCCCAATCATCAACTGTATGTGGCTGAGGAATTAGTAGCGGTACTGAGGCGGGCCATGGGGACAGTAAACTAGGCGGTGGAGAATATGACGAATGAGCCGACTGGCCGCCTAATTCTGGGCCATCCTCCAAAGAGTGTGGTGACCTGACCATAGTGTCACGATATGACAGGATAATATCCACAGCCTCTGGTGTAGGGATCATGGTTACCGGTGATGGGTCACATTGTTACTCAACCGTTATCAGTCCCCAAAATAGCTCTATGTGATCTCTGGTTGAGGTAGAGGTCGCTTCTGGTGATGATGGTGGTGAATTCATGGTCAGAACCTATGGGATTCCAACAATTTCCTCCTCTTGGACGTACCTATGAAGAGAGGCGGGAATCCGGTGGACCTTGCATTATGGAAGGATGAGGCTGACACACCTTGTTCCTGCCCTATCCCTTGATGCGGAGGAAAGAGGGGATGGTTCCAATGTCGAGTCGCATTCTGATTCAGAATCTGAAAAGCAGGATGGTTTGATCCCCTTCTGGGCCATCCCGGGATTCTTATTGTAGCGGTGATGACCCACCTTCCTGCCCCTAGATGGATCTTTGGGATGAGGCTGATTCTGGCATGTGGCCTCGGGGTTGTGCCGACACCTGGGCAGAGAGGACTTCCGCTTGAGACGGCCAGGGTGGGAGGGGCACTGGGGAAAATGTCAAAGGGAACATGGGGAAGACCTCCATGGATAGCACCTGAGCGGGCGAAACCTCTGTTGGAACTGGAGGGATCATGGGAAGGACCTCCATGCTTGGTGCAGGTGGAGCGAGGCTCACCCCTCTAGTTTCCAGGGCGAGGAAGACCTTCGCCAGTTGTAGAAATGATGTAGGGAGGATCCCCACATTGGGGAGGGACCGGATGGGAAATTCCTTCCTATTGACGGTCGGGGGTAGGAGGAGGAATTTCATACCCAATGTGGTGGGCACAGGAAAGACTTCCATGCCGAGTGTCTCTACCCCCGACCGTCGATAGGAAGGAATTTCCCATCCGGTCCCTCCCCAATGTTGGGATCCTCCCTACATCCTTTCCGTAAGGGCACAGGAAAGGCATCCATGCCGAGTGTCACTACCGCGGGGCAGGTCTTCAATCGGGTTAGGGGTAGCACGAGGCATACCACTGTGACGAACATCGGAGCGGGGAAGGTCCATGCTCTATGTAGTGGTGGTACGGGGAGGGCCTCTATATGGGGTGACATCGCCGCAAATTGGATCGTGGCGATCACCACTCGGGGCTGCGACCAGGAGAGTCAACCCAACCTTCCCGTGGGGCGGTTGGGGCCTCGACCCCGGTCGGGCGTAGGAGTGTTCATGCCCAGTGTGTGCAGGGGCTTCATGATATACGACAGCGGTGGCTCATGCCAAAGTAGTTGTCGATGTCGACGGCCCTTCATGGGCGCCATCAGCTCGGGCCCAACACTGGTGTCGGGTCAAGCGAGTCGGTGGCCTACCTGCTCCTCTGGAAAGTTCAGACGGCGGCGCTGACGTGGCCAGGTAGGGGCCCTTACTTGGAGTCCTTGGATTGGGACTCTGACCGGGCTGAGCCAGACATCACCCACCGCATCAGCGTAAGGCAGGAAGTCGTCAAGGCGTTCCAGGGACAGGCTCCCGAATTGATTGAATGTTAGGGTGGGGAGAAAGGGCTCCCTACACGACCCTCGAGGGTGTCGTTGATGGAGGGGTCTAGATTCTTCCAAGTCCAGGTGGGCCATATCCCTAGTTGGGATTATTCCGTCCTCCTTGTAACAACGTATGAGGTCATTAATCACCCATCGTTGATGAATTCTAATAGGGAGAGGGGGTCGGGGTACCCAATGATCATGGATGGAGACGCCGTTGTAGCAGGAGTGGAGCCACGCGGAGCGGCTGTGCTGGTATTGCCCCTGCCCCTGCGTAGGCAGGTGGGTGGCGATCATGTTCCTATAGCAGAAACCTGATTCCTAAGAAGCAGGGAGATTAACTCATCAGCACTACGAGGAAAAGAGATCGACAACTAGTTCCCCAACATCATTCCGTCATCTGTGGTCGGCAAGACGGATCCACGCAGACAATGTTGTAGAACGGAAGGCCCCACGTTCTACTGCCCCAACATCTGGTGAATTTCACGACAGGCCCACTATTTTCATGGAGCGACTCGGCGCCAGATATCTGGATCCGGTGACACGTCAATCTACTGATGTATCGAACTCTACTAATCTCCACATTGAGGAGATGGATTTATCTTCGGGTTCACCATTTCTGTTTCCGACGCTTTTTCCGGGGTGCGTGCGTCCGTCCGGTGGGGCATGACAGGCATGACTTTTGTGTTGCCCCGCATTCCCGCTTTCCAAAGGCAGGTAGCATCCACTCCTTATTCAGGGACATCTGATCCTTGATCAAAACCGGGATGATGGGATGTCGGTTCTTTCTTCCTTGGATTCATCCTCGGAACTTGTCTCCTAGTCTGGGTATCCCTCGTAGATTTAATATGTTGTTCGTGAAACTCTTCCCAGTGCCATGTTTCCATAGACACTGGTGAATTACACTGATTTTGTCAGGGAATTCCAAAGGGTCCGGTTAGGGCAGCATCCTTCAGTCAGGGGAGTAGTCACATCGAGGCATCAGTAACGTGTCTGAACGCTGGGGAATTGGTGTGTCCATCTTTTGTCCCTTATTATAGGGCTTTTTGAGGGCGTAGAAGCCTGAGGAATCCCACATCGAGCACGGGGAATCATATTCCCTAGGCATATATCTGAGGTTTTCCCCATCTTTCCATGTTTAGCACAGGTTATGCTGTGAGTTTAACGTCCATCGGAGATGAATCAGCCTGATCAGGACACCAGGTAGAGTGGATTAGATTGAGGAATCCCCCTTGAGGGAATTCCAATATTGGAGCCAGCTCATGGGTGGTTTTCCAAATGCTGTGGAGGGGAATGGGGTGGCATGATCTCACCGGGATGTGGCGGCCCGGGTAATAATCAGGATAGAAGATGGATAATTGTATGGATTGAAGGAGGAATGAAATGAGACATCATGGAGATGGCGGTGGTGATGGACTTGAGTCTCGAAGAGACTTCCTACATATCCCTGTGGTAGGGAATCAAAGTCCACGTAGTTTGGGATGGATGTGTGGGGATTAAACTCTAGGCTTCCCAAGGTGATGGATGAACCGACGTGAATATGGTTGGAATGACCCGGTGGTGGTGGGCTTGAACCTCATCAGGATTCCTACATACCATGCCTTAACATGGATCAAAGACCATGTAGTTCAGGTTGACCACCATAAAATCAGCGTGAAAAGGACCTTGGCCCAATGGGTGGTGGTCTTGCACCTCGTGGGGATTCCTAAGTACCATGCCTGGACATGGATCAAAGTCCTCATAGTTTGGGATAGTCACAACGGCTTACCGCTGGATTTGGATGTAGTTTAACGTCATGCGGGATGGGGATGTGTCAGAAAACCGATGTGAAGAAGGCCCTTGGCCCAAGTGGATGGTGGGATTGAACCCCGTGAGGCTTCCTACGTACCATGCCTTAGCATGGATCAAAGACCTCATAGTTCAGGTGGAAATGGGGGCTTGGAACACCGACACAAAGAAGGTTGGGGCCAATGATTATTAGGCTTGAACCTCAGAGAGGCTTCCTACGTACCATGCCTTGACATGGCTCAAAGTACACATAGTTCATAATGGACACCGTTGAACTGACTTGAATAAGGACCTTGGTCCGATGGGTGAAGGGCTTGAACCTCAGAGAGGCTTCCTACGTACCATGCCTTAACATGGATCAAAGTCCACGTAGTTCGAGATGTGGAGGTGTCGGTGAACCGACATGAAGGTGGACCTTTGTCCGATGGCTGACGGGCTTGAACCTCAGGGAGGCTTCCTATGTACCATGCCTTGACAAGGATCAAAGACCTCGTAGTTCAAAGGGCTTCATCAGTGAACCGATGTGAACGTGAAACTGGGGGTCCACTGGTGGTGGGATGGAACCTCATGAGGCTTCCTAAGTACCATTCATTGACATGGATCAATGTCCTCATTGTTTGGGATATTCAAAACGGCTTACCGCTGAACTGGAATTTAGTTTAACGTCATGCGGGACGAGGGCATAACCAAACATGAATAAATGACAGGCGGTGGGATTGAACCTCATGGAGGCTTCCTACGTACCATGACTTGACATGGATGAAAGACATCGTAGTTCAAATGGATGTACAGTTTAATGTCATGCGGGGTAGGGTTATATTGTTTAACTTCATGATGGATGAGGGCATAAAGTTTAACGTCATGCTGGACGAGGGCATACAGTTTAACGTCATGCTGGACGAGAGCATTTCCATGGTCGATTCTTACTCTGAGACCACGTGATTCATGCTTGTTGTGAGAAACAAGAGGCAGCAGACACCTGATGATCACATCGTGAAGGGTGAATCTGTGAGAAGTGAAGAAGGGAATATGAGTTAAGCAGCCCATGGTGCTGGGACTTACTCCAGGATGGAGGCCCAAAGTGTGGAAAATCGTAGCGGGAGTGGGATTGGGGACTGAATATGGGGGGTGCCTCATTCCCTATCGCGCCCTCCACTAGCCTTGGCAGTAGGGAAGTACAGGGGTGCATGGGTGCTACCTTTCATAAGAGAGTATTGGGGATTACGCTCTGAGGTATCCCTTCACCCATGGACAAACGTCCCTCCAATAAAGAGGATATCATCCCCTATGGAGGTATGATCCCATCTTCGTGGAGACCAGTGGGTGTAAAGAATTTCGGAGTTGGGGGGACCCTGCGTGCGAAGCATGGGGTCGGGTCACAATTTAATATCATTTGTTGAGGACGAGGTTCTTGGCAGTTTAACATCCTATAGCTTGGACGAGGTGGGTTTACTCTAAACCCCTAGGACTTACTTAACCGGAACACTCTGCTCCTTGTGGGAGGGAAGGTATCAGCAAGGTCGTGGTGAAGGGGCTTCACAGAGCGAACCATTGAGTGGTCCACATTAGCGTGGCTATGCGAAGAAGTAATAACCATTAGTGTGCCTATGCAAGGAAGAATTAGGCGAAGCAACTCTAAAGGTGGTGTCATCCATGGGTTATGGAAATCACATCGTGAAAACCAAGAGGGTCACACAAGAAGAGGAATTGCCAAGCAAAGGGGTCCATAGGTAGGGACCTTGCCGAGCTTGGTTTCTTTGCATAGTAGAGAGAACTTGCAAAGGGGTGTGCTTCGCGAAGTGGAGTGACTTGGCCATAGCATGGGGCAGAGGTGCGAGAGGTAGGTTCTTTGTGAAGTGGAAGGGTGTTCAGGGAGCACTACCTCGTGAAGCAGAGGTGCCTCGCGAAGTAAGGTGCTGTGAAGCAGTGTGCTTTGAGATTTACAGTGACCCTGCATTGGCATGTGGATCACTTGTACAGGATGGGTGTTTTGCGAAGCATAAATGCTCAGCGACTGCCCAGGTTCCCTTGGGAATCCCCTTACTTCGCGAATGCCCTTAGGCTTCGTGAAGGGAATCCCTCTTGGAAGAGGGGCTCCAAATGAGACAAGGTGAAGGCCTCTCGCGAAGAAAAAAACCTCACGAAGATCATGATTCCCAGAGTGAAGAGTGATTTGCGATTTGGGAGTTGAGAAGTCAAAAGGTCGGATTGTCCATTCAGAGGGATCAGGGGGAGCTTGATGTTTATAGGCAATGGGCACCACGAAGCAGAGCTCACGCGGCGTGAAGGGGGTGTCTGCTGCTTCGCAGTGGGTCGCGAACGCCAACCGGGTTCGCGGAGCGGTACTGTCTCCTCTTCTTCGTGGTGGGTTTGTGAACGTCAAGGCCTCCGTGGAGCTTTGAAACCTCTGGTACTTCGCGGCTGCCATAGAGCTTGGGGACTGCATGTCGGTGTTTTGCGAGGTAGGGCGCAGAGCCTCTTTTTCATCTCTCCTTTCTTCGAATATTTTTGGCGCCAACAATTACAATTTATTACTAATTATTAATATTTTTTACTATTAATTTCTAATTGTTACTATTTATTCATGTTTATTACTATTTATACATATTTATTACTTATTATTATTGAATATTACTAATTATTACTATTTATTACTATTTATTACTATTTATCACAAATAATTACTAATTGTTACTAATAATAACTAATTGTTACTAATTATTTCTTATTATTTATTTTTAAATTTTATTACTATTAATTAATATAATTACTAATTATATTTATTATTACAAATTTTTACTAAATATTAATAATAATTACTAAATTTTACTAATTATTACTAATTATTACTAAATATTACTAAATATTACTAGATATTACTAATTATTCCTTCTTGAGGTCATCCCAAGTGCCATTGCTACATCACATCCATCGCCAATCCCCCCACCGGGATACCACAATGCGGAGCATAATCATTGATCTACCCAGCTAACCCCTTGTCCCCACAGATCTATACATGATCTACAAATGAGTGGATTCTTTTTCGAGAGCACCCCGTGTTCCGTCACTACATCGCAGTAAGCGCTGATCCCCCCCACCCCCACCGGGATCCCACAACTATCCTGCTCTACAAAATAAAAGTCACTGATCTACCCACCACCTTCCCCCCTATCACTACCGCTTCAAAGATAGACACAAAAAGACCCTTCATCAGCTGTCATGGGATGATCTGGATGCTGGTCTCAATTTTCCAACTCAAGACCACCGCATTGCTTCCGATATGGCCTCACTGGCCCTACACCACCGTGTCGTTCCAATTTCTAGCCATAACTAGCCTGGAGATTACTTCGATTTATCCACTTGAGATCATGAGTATCCTATTTAACCAGAGGAATCATTGGATCCAAAAAATCTTTAAGGACTTCACAAGGATTCAGAAAATCTTTTGGATACATGACACCATAATGTGAGATCATCTATAAGTGCTTAATGATTTTATTATATGAGTTTTTCGAATCCTAATTTCATTTTCTAGTGCAATGGAAAACAGGAGATCGAAGATCGCCATTTTAGAGAGAGGAATTGTCCATCACCTTACTAATTATTACCAATTATTACTCATTATTACTAATTATTTTTAATTGTTCCAACTTATTCCTAATTATTCTTAATATTTCTCATTTAGTCCAATTTATTCTTCTTTATTCATATTTGTTCTTAATTATTCCATATTATTCTTAATTATTACTAATTACACCTAATTATTACTTATTATTACTAATTATTCCTAATTATTCTTAAGCATTCATAATTAGTATTATTTATTTCTAATTATTCCAAATTGTTACTAATTATTCCAAATTGTTACTAATTATTACTAATTATATTTAATTATTACTACTTATTACTATTAATTACCCTAATTAACACTAAATATTACTATTTATTACCAATTATTACCAATCATTACTAATTATTAACTAATTATAACCAATTATTAACTAATTATTTCCAATTATTAACAAATTATTAAAGATTATTACAAATATTTACTAATATTTACAAATTTTTACAATTTATTGATATTTATTACTAATTATTACTAATTATTAACATTTATTAATAATTGTTAATAATTATGAAAATTTATTACAAATTATTACTAATTAATACAATTTCTTAGTAATTATTCCTAGTTATTACTTATCCCCACTAATTATTACTAATTGTTATGATTTTTCAATTATTACGACTAATTATTACCACTAATTATTACTAATTATTTCTAATAATCACAAATTGAAACTCATGATCTCTAATTATTACTAATTATTGCTAATTATTACGACATATGACTAATTATTATTAATTTTTAGTAATTTTTCTATTTAATACTAATTACTAATAATTAATAATAACTAATATAATAACTATTAATTAAAATTAATTAATACTAATCATGCGTAATTTTTTGTAATAACAAATAATGTAAGATAAAATGATCTAATTTTATTGTAATTTAATTGTAACTAGTTAATATTAATTATAACTAATATAAAATAAAATGGATTAACAAAACAAAAAAATTTAAAATATGAAAACCTTAAAAAGTAATATTTTTTAAGATGTAACACCTAAATATTGATCTGATTTTAGATCATAAACTTTGTATAATTTTGAGAGGGAAATTGTAATTAGAGAGGGAGATAGAGATAGAGAAAGGATTGGAATGGGAAAATCGGATGGGGTATACATATGTTAGAGTATATGCGATGGATACTATCGTTAATACCAACCATGCTATTAATTTGGGGTGGTGGTTAAAAAGGTATTTCTGATGGGTCCTGTCGAAAATACCCACCCATCGACATACTATTTGCGAAGAGAGATATACCCTGTCATAAATACTAAAAAACATCACCAACTATTTGCAATGGAAATAACAACACGTCACAATTACTCTCCATGCAGTTTGGTGCGCAACCCACAAAAAACCTTTTTTGATGGGAAGCCGATTCTCATTGATAATAAATACCTATTTGCGACAAGATTTGGGTCTCATCACAAATATCCCTTTACAAATATTCATTTTTTACGTTGTTTTCATGTATTAAGAACTACCAATCATTTTTCCATGATTCATGTTCATGATATTTGAGATGAGGGTTTTGATCTTCTAATGTTACGATCATGTAATCATAACATTATGCTCATGATTACGCTTATATATCTCCATTTTTTACCCTTACAAAGCATCTGAACTCCAATATTTTCATGTTTCCTTTCCCCATGTTATGATGTTTTGCATTATGTATGATGTATCTAAGAAGGGTTCTAGCCATGAATAACCTAGTAGTAGATAATTTAGCTCACTCATGTGTTGGGGTTTATATTTTCATTTTTCTAAAGGCACTAAATTAATAAGGTCTTCAGGCGGCTGTTTGTGTAATGTATTAAGTATTACACACAAAATAATGTACTATTAATTTATGTAAAGAGACATCGTAACTTCATATGACTCCTTCAATTTCGATTTTAAAAAAAATAATTAAAATTATATTTTAAGTCAATTTTAAAACTAAAAAATTAAATTCACTGACCACAATCTGACATTGGATATCACCTCTAATCTCTTCAGTGACTAAATAATTTTACATCCTCCTATAAATGTTAAACTCTGTAATATCGGTTTATTCTAAAACCTATATGAATACAAAATAAATAGTTTTCATTTAATGCAATATAAATTATTTAAAAAAATATACATACCATATGTTCAATATGTGTTCTGAATATACGACTACTAGATCTATGTGTCACCTCCATTCACCCCTGGTTTTATTGACCTATCGATGATCTTCTCTGAAAATAACCACCCATCTAGTGTGAACATAATCCATCCCAAAAATGAGATGAAATGTAATCAGTTTGGTGGCCATTACCAGAATCATCAAACTATGTTAGTCCTGTTTAGTTATTGTTTTCATTCTTAAATTGTCCAAAAACATATATATGTTATCTTGCATAAACCCCTCCCATTCCTTCTAGATAGCTCCATGCATGCTCTCATCAAAGAGATACCATAAACAATACATATTAATTATAATATAATGTTATTAATTAAACAAAATTAAAAAAAATATTTATTTACACATAATCCAATGATAGATCATGTGGTACTGAACATCAATAGGAATCTAATCCCATGTGACCCTTGCTTCAGAAAATAATTGTGTAATATAGAAATTCCCTATCCAATGGATATTTTTAAAAATCTACGAAAAAAATAATATGAAAATTAGTATATAAATAAATTAACTAAAACTAGATTAAATACATAGGTAAACATACCTGAATGTTCCCAAATCAAATCCATGATTTGGATGTCTCTCTTGGACATGTTTAGGAATCATCAATCAAGAAAGGCAACTCCCCCTACGAGTACTCCCAAAACTGTATGTAGTATGAGGGTCAGATGATCCAACTTGCTACTCATCCAAAGGTAGATAATCCTCTTGCAACTGAAAAAACTAATCCTCTTCTATCAGAAGAAAGAAATGAATATTGTTAGAAAACTGTTAAAAATAACTACTACATATATATATATATATTATAATTATAAATATCATTTCACAATGTCAATCATCATCTAAATCCTCATCTTCATATCTAACGATGTCATTTTCTTCATATTCAACCATAGCATCATCAATTTCCATATGAGTTTCAGTTTCATCATCTCTTGTCATTTAAAATTCATCTGTAACATCATTAACATCATAGTTATCATTGACCGTTAAATGGGGGTGTCATCATTGATATTCATGTACCTTCATGAAAATGATATATTTGGAGTAGTCTGTTGAGAATTTTCAATTCCTTACACTTCAGAGGAATCACATTAACTTTGAGAAAATTAACATTCCTAAGATTTCATTTTTATTATGCTCCACCAATAATCAAACTATCTTACTGTAACACATTAATTTTCATAACAAATTTTATGTGCCTGATGATCCAATAAAAATTGTTCATTTACTACAGGAATAATTTTATTTTTAATATCAATTATTCCATGTCTTAGATTAACACACAGATTGTTCTCAATATTCCACCACCAACATTTATACAACCTTGGGTAAATCTTTCCTAGATAAAACAATTTAATAATTTCTTCTTGCATACAATAAAAGTCAACATCAGTTTCACTTTAATGAGAGAATCTTAAGAAAATACCACTATTCATTGTTTTTTATTCTATATATACATGTGTATGTAATATAAAACCATTCACTATATAGGAATTATAAAATTTAACCATTTTGGATGGTGGGTTACTCAATATAAAATATCAATTATCAATTTTATTAGTATATTGATATACCTAAAAATATGAAATTTTTTTATCAATTTAGCATGTAATAAATTTCATTTATATGTTAAACCATACATAATCAATGTTACCAGTTTTTGAAATCAGTAGGAAGGATTATTTTTCCAGATTTATTCAAGACATGCTACTGTAATTTGTGAAAGTTGTATCTTGATATGATTATAATATAACCTATCGATAAAATAATATTAATTTACTATATAAAATATTATAGAATAAATGATAAGATCGCTCATAGTAAAAATCGTGTCATTTCGTCAACGTTGAGGAGAACATATGTATGACCTCTTTGATGTTCATCATCTAGAATCGATCGTTCATGAACCCCATAGAAGAAAAGTTTGGGCTAATTAAGAATTGATAATTGATTTCTCATTTCATTATCATCATTTCCCTCATTAAAACACATTCAGTTTTTTAGAGATATTTATATTGAAAATAATTAGACCAGGAAAAATTAATTTTCTCCAGTAAATAACCTTCTATAATTGATTCTTCAACAAATGCCTTATTATATACTTTTTTCTTCAATTTATACATGTATCACTTGAATAGGTATATCCATTAGAACATTACCAAAACAACCTATTTTTATTTATGTAGAAAATCTAATATCAAATGTTCCATTAAGTCAAAAAAAGAAGATGAGAATATTTTTCCAGTTTACATAAATTTAGAACTATATCTTATTGCAGTCTTCTAAGTGTATCAAAGTATTTTTTTCCAAATAAATGTCTCAAAAAAATTGATATGTCTATTATCACATAAAAATAATATAATTTATCAAGCATCTTAATCCAATCGGTAGAAGTATTTCCATTATACCAAGACATTCATGACTTTTTAATCTAGTAATAAGAACATTTCTTACACATCATTAATAAATGAAATCATAGAAATCTAGAAGTCTGAAACCTTCAATACACTAACAATATAACAATAGATTTTATTTTTATAGTGTATAAGATTCTTTTGGATTCATTAACTTCTCTGATCAGACATTTTCAAATAGTTAAAGCTCAAGTCACCTACAAATTTGGGAAAGATATAATCAATGGTTTACATTATCATTGGTCTTACCTGGTGTATCCAAAACTGTATGAAATAAATTATTTAAATAGTTCTTCAAAAAATTCTTGACATCAAACATGTGATAGACCAAAAAATATGAGTAATATTTCTGATCCCAAAAATGATCAGTTTTATCCAATTGTGTTTTTCCCTAAGAAACCAATTTTATATTGGTTTATTGTTTGTCCAAATGTTTTTAGAGTTAATTAAGAGGAAATTGATTTTAACACTATACCTGACATCATTTTTGGAGGCCCAACTCTTTTTATTTTCCATTTTCTGTAATGGTATTTGTTCCTCTAAAAAGGATGATCGGTTGGAAGTAATTTTTGACGATAGTTGAAAAAAAATTAGATTTTTTATATTGAAAAGAATGAAGACATTACTCTATATCATATAGTGCTGACATGATTTTTGACCATGTGTACTCCAGCTAGATAAAATTCCATATACTAAGAAGTCAATAATATTAGACATCAATGCAGCTTTCAGTGTGAAATGTTTTTCCCCAACAACATCTTATATATTAACACCATTACTCCATAATGAATTTAACTCATCCATCAATGGTTTCAAATAAAAATAAATATTTGTTTCAGATGTAACGAAATTGATGAGGTCAAAAACATATATGGATCTTTCCTCAACATCCAAGGAGGAAAAATGTACAGAATTATAAAGATAGTACAACATGAATACTTACTACTATAAGAAAAAAACTGATAAAAAGAACTAATAGAAATACCCCATCACAAATTTTAGGCTTCTAATGAAAAAACATATTCAATTGGTTGAAATGTTTCCATGAATCACCATCATAGGGATTATTTGAGCTTTTATTGGTTCAAATATTGGTTTTGTTCCATCACATCAATGCCATTGTGTTCTGAGACATAAATAAACACACAAATATTGGTGTAGGAATTAAATATATCAACAATATTATACGAATCAATCATGTATTCCCTAGTGGATCCTCTTTATACCTTTTTTCACATGTGGGACAACTATCCAACAACTCATTTTCACCATAATATAAGATGCAATCATTTAAACATGCATGAATCTTCAGAAAACCATGTACTAGATTATTAACTAGTGTCATTCTCGCAATGAAATTTGTAGGAAACATATTCTCTTCATGTAAAAGTGTTTTATGTGAATAGAACATTTGATGAAAATAGGTATTTTACATTCCATTATATGATTTAATAGCCATAAATTTTTCAATCGCTTAAAATTTACTTATCTTGAAACCAGAATATAACGAACCTTTAGCAGACCTCATTAACTCATAAAATTGTGACTTTTCCAACTTAGGAGTCAAATCAATAAAACCCTAAGTTTTAGTTTTTTTAAAAGACCAACCTATCACACTGGGTGATAAATTATGAAAAAATTATGAATCCACAACCAAATTATTTATATCTTCTCTAGAACTGTGTTCACTATGTTGATACCCAAAAAATAATCATGATAAAAAAACATAATAAATGACCCCCAACATTTTCAAATGTTTCCAATAGCCTTAGAGCACATTTTTTACAAGGAAACTTAATTTTCCACTATGAATCAAATTTTGTGTTTGAGGATGCAAATTATAAGAAAGTTTCAACACCCTCAATATATATCGGATTTAAAGGAGAGTCATATTGATTTTTGTCGAGACATATCCAAGAACAATCATCTAATAATGACTATTTTCAACTTCTTTATTCCATATTTTTCTTAACAATATAAAATAATTAGTTTTTTAATAATTTTATATAAATAAAACAATATCAAAATAAGATGAGATAATTAAATTCACTTTTATATAAGTTTATATTAATTTCTATTATTTCATAGTAATTTATAGTATTTTTTAAAAAATAAATACTTATCTATAACAATTTATAATAATTTAAACAAATTACCAAAAATTATAAGTAATGTTAGTTAATTTATAATAGTTAGGGGTGGCAATTTTTTTAGTGGATTTGCAGCAGCTTTTTTTCTTAACGACTCATCTCTTTGAAACATTTTCCAACTGAAATCACTATGAAAAATGTGCTTCGATGTATTAATATACACTTTTTTATGCACGAGAATGGGGAGAAGGGAGGCCTCAATAAACTTTTCCCTATTCTCTATATACAAAAAATAGATATATTTTCATCAAAGTATATTTTCCATAATTATTTTAATGGGATAATGTTTCAAGGAGATGAGTCATCATGTATAATTCCCTCTTTTTAGAAGACTATTTTCCTAAAAACATTTTATGATTGAAATAAGTATGAAAAAATCTACTTTGAATTACGCGTATCCCTTTTCATGTGTAGAATAATAGAGAGAAGGGAGACCTCACCAACTCCTTTCTATTCTCGTGCATAGGAAAAGGCTATCCTTATGTGGGAGTAGATTTTTCATATTGATTTCATTGGGAGAATTTTGTACAGGTATTAACTATCAGGAAAAAGAGATTCAACCAATCCAATGGAAATTAATGTAATTTTTCAGTAATTATTACTCACATGAAAATTGAGTCGAATTATTAGTAATTAATAATAAATATTTCTAATTATTACTAATTATTCTTATTTTTTCAAATTTATTTCGGTTCATTATTAGTTATTAATAATTATTATTAATTATTACTATTTTTTTAATATTTTTTACTGATTATTACTAATTATTAATATGTATTACTATTTATTATTACTAATTACAAATTATTACAAATTATTACAAATTATTACTCATTATTAATAATTATTTCTAATTATATTTAAATATTACCAAATAATACTATTTATAACTATTTTTTACTTTTTATCGCTATTTTATAGTATTTGTTATTATTTATTACTATTTGTTACTAGTTATTATTATATATTAAATATTATTACAAATTATTACAATTTATTACTAATTATTAATAAATATTACTAATTATTTCTAATTATTCTTAATTATTACTAATTATTACTAATTATTCCTAATTATTACTAATTATTAATAATTATTAATAATTATTACTATTTATTAAAAATTGTTACCAATTATTCTTAATTATTCGTATTTATAAAAAATTATTTCTAATTATTCTTAATTAATTCTAATAATTCCTAATTATTATAAGTTATTATTAATTATTACTAATTATTGCTAATTATTACTAATTATTATTAATTATTCCCAATTATTCATAATTATTACAAATTATTACTAATTATTTCTTATCATTAGTAATTATTACTAATTATCATAAATTATTACCAATAATTCATATTTATTACTAGTTATTACTAATTATTATTAACTATTACTATTTATTACTAATTATAACTATTAACTACAAATTATTGCAATTTATTACTATTTATTACAATTTATTATTAATTATTACTAGCTGTTACTAATTATTACTATCTATTAATATTTATTCATATTTATTACTAATTTTTAGTAATTATTACTAATTAAAAGTATTTGTTACTATTTAATCATATTTATTACTAAATATTACTAATTATTAGTAAATATTATTAATTATTACTAATTATTACTAATTATTACTAATCATTACTAATCCTTACTAATTATAATAAATTATTACGAATCATAACTAATATTTTCTAGTTATTTAAAATTATTTAAAATTTAACTATTTATTGCTAATTATTACTAATTATAACTATTTATTACTATTTATTAACAATTATAACTATTTATTACTATTTAATACTAATTATTACTAAATATTAATATTTATCACTATTTATTAATATTTATTCATATTGATTACAATTTATAAGTATTTATTACCATTTATTACTGATTATTAGTAATTATTACTAATTATTACTATTTATAACAAATAATTACCCATTATTACAAATTTTTACTAGTTGTTACTAATTATTTTTTTTTATTTCTTGTTAAATATTATTATTATTTATTACTGTTAATTACTAATTATTTATCATTGTTAATAATTTTTACTAATTATTAATAATACTTACTAAATATTACTTAATATTACTAATTTTTACTAATTTTTACTAATTTTTACTAATTTTTATGAATTATTACCATTTATTAAAATTTATTATTAATTATTAATTTTTTTACAATTTATTACAATTCGTTATTATTTATAACTAATTATTACATTCACAAAGAATCAGGATCCGGGCAATCTCAGTCCTAAAATCTGTTAAGGAAAATAAAAGTGCAAACAAACATACAAATGACACAAAAAGTACCCCCAAACACAAAAATGTGACAAACTAAAACCACCCAAGTTACAGTTGGTGTGAAATCCAAAACATAAAATAAAAAATTGGACTCAATGATACCCATTTCAGAATCCCAATAAACCCAGTTGATGCCCAAATTTGCGGACGAACTCAGACGAGTGGGTTTCCATCACAACAACCAACACAATGAAGATGAGGCTGTCACCAACCATCCATATTGAAGAATCATTGTTATCGCCAACAATGTGCCATAGAATTCATCCTGCCCAAGGTCAACTCTTACTCATACATCTCTTGGTTGTCACTATCTAGTGATTGAGATTGTTGTCGGCTTCATCAACATCGGCATCGGGCATCCATCATAGATTGTCACCAGCAATTGTGACACGTCTGCAACCGAACCAGCCTTGTCACCTCCCTGAGATCATCACCTCCCAATAACAGTTCCATCCCTCTCCTTGAGACGAACCAACATGAGGCTTGACTGAAATGCTAGAGCACTGCATCACATCATCGAGATCCCCACATCTCACCAGCAATGAATCCCACCGTCAAAGAAAACATGATCCACATCAACGACTGCCTCCCAGATCGCAAATAACCCCAAACACATCCTGAGGTCATGACTGGGAACATCAACTACCTTCTTGAGGACATCCTAAGCTCTATTGATACATCACGTCCACCTTCAATCCCACCACCAAGATCCTACAATGTGGACCACAATTATAGATCTACCTCACATACCCCATGTCACCACAGATCTACCCATGATCAGCAAACCAGTGTCTTCCTTCTCAAGTGCATCCTGTGGTCTGTCACCACATTGCGTCGACCTCTGATCCCCCCACCACCGATATCCCAAAACTATCCACTTTTGCCAACTTGATGTTGCAGATCTACCCACCACCTCGCCCCCCAGTCACTATTACTTCAGAGATGGCCAGAAAAAGGCCCTTCATCTCCTATGACTGGATGATCTAGACGTTTCCCCCGATATGATAGATCAACACCACAATGTTGCTTTCGAGATGGCCTCGCTATCCCTACACCACCGCGTCATGCCGAAGTCAAGCCACAACTAGCCTAGAGATTCTTTCGGTTCCTCCACTTGAGATCATGAGGATCCTCCTTAACTAGAGGAAACGTTGTATCAGTAAAATCTCTAGGGACTTCACAAGGATTCAGAAAATCATTATGATACTTGAAACCACGATGTGAGATCATCTGAAAGTTCCCAATGATTTCATTATTTGAGTTTTCTGAAACAAAATTTCATTTTCCAGTGCAATTTTTAACAAGAGATAGAAGCTCTCTATTATAGAGAGAGAAATTGTCCATAACCTTACTAATTATTACCATTTATTACTAATTATTACTAATTATTCCTAATTGTTACAATTTACTCCAAATAATTCTTAATATTTCATATTTATTCCAATTTGTTACTATTTATTCCAATTTATTTATAATTATTCCTAATTATTTTTAATTATTCAAATTTATTCCTAATTATTACTTATTATGACAAATTATTCCTAATTTTTCCTAATAATTCATAATTAGTATTATTTATTCCTATTTATTCCTAATTATTCCTAATTGTTACTAAATATTACTAATTATAACTAATTATTGCCTACTATTTCTATTAATTACCCTAATTATAACTAATTATTACTATTTATTACTAATTATTACAAAACATTACTAATTATTAACTAATTATTACTAATTAATAACTAATTATGGATAATTTTTACTAATTATTATCTAATTATTAAAAATTATTAAAAATTATTAAAAATTATTAAAAATTATTACTAATTTTTAGTATTTATTAATATTTATTACTAATTATCAGTGATTATTCATATTTATTAATAATTATGACTAATTATGAAAATTTATTACAAATTATTACTAATTATTACAATTTCTTGGTAATTTTTGCTAATTATTATTTATTCCTTCTAATTAATACTAATTATTACTAATTTCTAATTATTACCACTAATTATTACTAATTATTACTAATTATTACTAATTATCACTAATTGTTACAAATTGTCGCTAATTATAACTAATTATCTCAAATTATTACTACTTTTGACTAATTATTATTAATTATTAATAATTTTTCTAATTAATTCTAATGACTATTAATTAATAAAAATTAATAAAATAACTATTAATTAAAACCAATTAATAAAAATCATGCATAATTCTTTGTAATAACAAATAATGAAAAATAAAATGATCTAATTCTACTGTAATTTAATTACAGCTAATTAATATAAATTATATTTAATATAAAATAAAATGGATTAAATAAAAAATAAAAGAAAATGATGAATACCTTATAATTGAATATTTTGTAAGATGTAAGTCCTGAATATTCATCAAGTGTTGGATCTTAAAATTTGTAAAAATTTTAGAAGGAAAATGTATATAGAGAGGGAGAGAGGGGTAGAGAAAGGAGTGGAATTTGTAAAATCGGATGGGGTATATATATGTTAGAGTATTTGTGAAGTATACTATCTAAAATAATAACCCCTCTATTAATTTCGGGTGGCAGTTAAAATTGTAATTTTGATAGATCCCATTGCAAATACCCACCCACTGACATACTATTTGTGAAGAGAGATATAAAAGGTCGTAAATACTAAAAAATATCACCAAGTATTTGTGATGAGGATAAAAACCCATCGCAAATACTCACCCTGTAGTTTGGTGCACTACTTGCACTAAACCTTTTGTTATGGGAACCCAATTCTCATTGCGAATAACTACTTATTTGTGACGAGTATTGGGTCGCATTGCAAATTGCCCTTCCCGAAGTGATATTTTGGATGGGACCCCTCCCTGTCACAAATATCCCTTCACAAATATTCATTTTTTTCATTTTTTTTCATGTATTATGAACTGCCAATCATTATTCCATGTTTCAAGTTTATGATCTTTGATATGTGGTTTATTATCTTATAATGTTATGATCACATAATCATAACAGTATGCTCATGATTATGCTTATATATCTCAATTTTTACCCTTATTGAGCATATGAACTCACACATTATCATGTTTTCTTTCACCATGTTATGAATTTTTCATTTTGTATGATGTTTCTAAGAAGGGTTTTAGTAATGAATAATCTAGTAGTATATAATTTAGCTCACTCATGTGTTGGGGTTTATATTTCCATGTTTCTAAAGGCACTAAACTAATATGGTCTTTGGGTTTCTGTTAGTGTATTGTAGTAAGTATTCCACAAAAATGATGCAATGTTAATATATGTAAAGCGACTATCCATATATTTTATTGATTAATTTTTTATTTCCACTTATATTTTTTTGAATCTATATTATTTATGGAAAATCACATTATCGATTCAATCTCTCCTCAATGGTATAACTTTTTCAAATTTTTCATTTCAAAATATTCTTCTTTGAGACACATGTTATTATATGCACATAATTTATTTTTAATTGTTTATATAATACCCTTTACAGATAATATCATTAATAATTTATAGTTTATAATATTTTATGTTATAATTGTTCTACTTAATTTATTGTAGTTATGATTCCAATGGTACCAAAATGGTTATCTTTCAATCTCATTATACTCATGGTTGTTTTTAAATAAATTTTAATTATATAAAATTATCTTATCATTTCCCTATAAAACCCTTTAATTATTTTCCCTAGTTTTTATTCGTGAAATTTTCTATCTATTATACCATTTTCCACACTTTGGTACTTAAAATAACTGAGAAAATGTTCTTAGGAGAACATGACATGATTTTTTTCTTTGATAATAAATCTTTTTCTCCCATATCCATTTTTTATAAAAAAAAATCCAAAATATTTTTACTATTCTACAGTGATTAAAAAATTTAACTACGACCCATTTCTGACATTTTAATAAATAGTTTAATTTTAATCTTCTGGTAATTTTCAAAACTACGTACTTTTTATCATTTACCAAAATTGGGAAAGGACTCATTGTTTTAATTTGAACCTCATGAATGGTATTTTCTTCCATCATGAATATTATATTTAATGAAGACACCAATACATGTTTCGGAGAATATTTTAAAAGAAAATCGAATCCAAAATATTTTTTTTAATTTTATTATTTCAATAATTATATTAAAATTAGAAATGTTATTTTCCTCAAAAATGTTTTTAATATTTTTAATTGTATTTCTATTCATCATCTACTACAACCTCTTAGGTTATGGAATTATTTTATGTTATGGATGTATATCCCCAAAAGTTATACATATTTTCTTCTTTCTTCCATTGATGGGGTAATAGTCTCTTTATGATCATTTTGAAAATGCATTCAGTGTGAAATTCTAATTGATTATGATATAAAGAAATATTATGAAAACCATTTTCTTTGTGTGGGTAGTTATTATGTTATTCATTTTGACTGATTTGATTTATGTGGCACAATTATATCATGGACATGTTATTATGGGTGTTACCATATGGAAATCCAATTAATTTAGTAATACTTTTAGTCTTGTGAGACATCAAGTATGGAATTTGGGAGTAAACCAATTATGATATGAGATTTTTTTCCACCAAGTAATATTATATTAGAATTTATCCTTGACTCTTGTTTATGTGATGTTTTATTCTCTTGCCACATTTCCTATGTTACCATGATCTTATGATACCATGTTGTTTATGTTATGGTTCTATGTTATTACTCATGATCATTCCCTTTTATTATTTCTTATTATACCTTTCGTACACATGTTATTCTTCTTTATAATGTTTAGTTCCTTCCTGTGATTCCTAACAGAAAGCATTATTTTATGTATCCCCCAATTTACCCTATTCAGTTTTTTGTACACAAATGTGTTTATGAGATCACTAAGAAAAAAATTATGAAATTGTTTAGTTTTTCTGGATGTTTTATGATCACGGTCTTCCAAATATACTATGCCACATGATCCTTCAGTTGTAATTAATGTATTTTGTATTAAAAATCATTTAATAATATCTGTTAAAATATAGAGTTACTATATGGAAGGGCCAATAATTTTGATGGTTCTGGTTTTTAGTTAAAATATTTAAATTCAAATGTGTTTTTTAAAAATATGACCATGTTTTTTTATGAGTGGAATGATGTCAAAGTGTTTTTTGATGTAAGAAATTGATACGTTGTAAATCGGGCTACCTAGAATTCAATATTTAGGAGGGGTCACCCGGTTGATTGAATGATATCATAGTATTTTATTTCATTTTTATTCTAACCACAAAATTATTTTTGGTATGTATTCACATAGTTCGGTTTCATCATGGGTAAATTAACTAGTTTCTCTATAGACCAAGGTTTTATAGCTTTCAGTGGATGATTTGGAGAATATTGGGGCATGGAATTTTCATTTGATGGGAATTTAGATGTTTCTTTGTGATGGATATCTATGATTTGAGCTTATGGGTTTGATGTTATCTTTTATTCTCAAGTAGATTAATGAGATTTTGGGTTGGAAACTACGTTGAGCATATTTATGGATCACAAGATGTTGGAATTGCCTACAGAAAAAGATTTTTATGTTCAATAGCATCATTATTTTGAGTCAACTAAAGACATTTGAATATTATGGTTAAGGAAACTATAATACTCCTAATGGATCAAGGGTAAACACTTTATTTTCTAAGAGTTCACTTTTTTGGAAGACTACTACAATATGTTTTGGTGATCTTGGTTTTGTGTTGGCTCTCTGGGAGGAGTGGGATTGGTACATGTAGTCCTTACATTTGATAATAGATTATACATAGGCTTGGGAGTTCTCATTTTTGGATTTAATGTGTTAATGATAAGTATATTCCTGTAGTGGGAGGGAATAAAATTGGGTATATATTTACAACTCTTTTCATTGACATGGTCGTAGATTTAGTGAAATCTGATAGTGAGTCAGATCGAAGAAACATCTGTACCAATGGATGGAGTATAGAAATATTATTTTTTAATCACAGATAGCACTATTTAATTCACTAAATGTTGGGACTAGATTTCACTATATGTGTTTTATAGTTTTATAGTCCCTCTAGGAGTTCAAGAAATATAGTCTAGGAAGTGATACCAAATTGGAGGGTGTGGTTCTATGTTTTTGGGAAGACATATAGGGAAGAGATACTGGTGTTGTTATATGGAGGTACATGTATTAAACTGGATCCCACATCTTGAGACATTAATGATTTGTGATTGGATTTATTAGATTCCACTATATAGTCTATTGGTGTGTGGATATTCACAATGTATTCACATTTAACATCCAATGATATAATGTTGTAAGTGGGTACAAAATAGATGATCATGGAAGGACACTATGTTTTTTTGGAGTACTCACATGACTTCATAGGGACTAAAAACATTATGTTATTGAGTTCATAATAAATCAATTAATTTTGGGTTATGAGATAAATATATATATATTTTTTAAAACGGATGGGATGATCGGTGAATTGGATATCAAATCAATCTTTTGAGTGTTTTATCATCTTTAGAGGATGAATTTGGACACAAAATGAGCCATGGTCAGTGGTTTGGGCGTTATTTTAAATTTTGAGTTAGGTAGTTGTGACCGAGGTGTTTTTTGTGGTTGTAGGTAGTAGACAATTTCATAATATGATTGTTTGGTTACATGGTGCATGATGGGGGAGCTGTATTTGGATGAGAGGTTGAGTGTTACACCTTGGATAAGGGAATCATGTCGTGGTATGGTTATATAAGAAGGACCATGATGAAACCATGGGGGTTTTTTACTGAGTGTCTAAGTGTTAGTAAGATAAGACTTCAATAGTAAGGGAATCACACTATGGAGGCCCACACTTCATAGTTTCATGAACATATGGGGTAGTTCAACACTGTAGCCAGGCAGCTGTTCCATAAAGGGTCCTCATAGGTGAATGCTAAATATGTTATTTTTAAAGGATGTTCTTAAAGAGAACATTCAATCCACATTTAACATTCATCAACATGAATGGTGAGAGATTGTTCAATTACTCTCCAGAAGTGGACTACACTCTATTCCTCCTAGTTTTGGGGTCATTTGGTCACTCTTTGAGTTAGGAATCTATCATTGCATCTTGATTTTTTGGTTCTCAATATTTATTTTATATGTTAAGGGGTTTTTTTGATGATATATGTGATTTTGTAATTTAAGGATAAAATTTCATGTGTGGGATGGATTTATTAATCATTTTCTGAGGTAGGTCTCCTTATCTTTGTTGAGTCACTTTTTCATTTGGTATTTTATTTTAATGTTCTGTAATAACAATTACTCTATTCGTGTTTCATGACTTTTTTATCTTTCAAATATATTTTTAGGGATTTTTTTTGCCTAATTTTTGACATGAACCGTATCGATTTATAAATTGTTTGATTATGGTTCCCCGATCAAAAAGGTTCTAGTGGTTCTCTTTACAAATTTATTAATGGAATGAGTTAGTTTTTAAGAGTTGAATATTTCATTTTATTTATTTTAAATAGGTTGGAATAAAATGAATTTATAATTTAAATATGATGATATAAGAATTGGGTTTGCAAATGGTATTTCAAAACATATGTAATATTTTCATATGAATTTTTTATTGTAATTTTTACTACAACCTTGTGTGAGTAAGATGAAAAAATGATTTTTCCTAAATATTTTGTTTGAAATCATGTGGCTAATTATCTATTCACCAAATATTGATTTATTTTTTTGGTCACAGTTATAGATACCTAGTATGCATTTTTTTTAATGACGAAACATGACTGTGTGTAGGTTGAGGATGATCTATTTTGGTATCAAAGATAAGGTTGGGATGTGATGTTATATTCAACCCCTGGAGGACAAATATGAGTCTGAAAACCCCAAGTGGATTGCCTTATGAGTTGGATGAAAATTTCATTAGGATCAAATAAACATTTTTTGTGAAAAGTATGGATCATGTATGTTTAAATGAAAGGGTAGATAGACAATATGATGTGTGGGAATATGCCCTAAGGGGATTGATCCCTTTGTGGTTAGTGATTGATTTGGGCTACATTCTATGTAATGTATTAATTTTTAAATAAATTTAATAAATATGTTATTATTAGAAGAAATAAATATTAGTGTGGGAGATGGATCCTGAGGCATATTCCTTTTATTAGTGAAATGATGTTTTTAGGACCAAAAAGGGATATATAGGGTCTTCAATGTGCGTGATGTTTGGTCCAACATTGAGGGATAACATGTGTCTTGAGATGGAATTTTCAACATTCTTTGACTGAGACCTAAAAAGCATGGTACATCATATGTGATATCCCTCGAGTGAGAATGGATAACCAATATTCTTGGAATATGAATATTCATGATTGTGAAATGATGGGTTTGTACTTAAGGGCTCCCTACCATGCACCTTTGAGATGTGTTCGAGATTTGAATAGAAAATTTCCATGAATCTTTTGGTATGGGTTGAGTAATGATATGAAAACCTATCTAGATTATATTTGTATAGGTTTATTTGTGTGGGATATAGTAACTCTTCACTCTAGTATAAATCCTATGTATGTATTCTTATGTGTCACGGTGGCCCCATTAGCATGTGTTGACATGGTTTTTAAGATTGTATATGCATTGTTTGTTATGTTTTTAGGTGATATATTTTCAATATTCATGATTTTTATTCTTATATATGTATTAAAAATACATCCACTTTTCAAAAACATGAATCAATGTTAATGAATCCCTAGTTATTCCTAATCGTTCATTGCATTTACCCCTACCTACATACACAACATGGGTTTTGATGTACGTGGGTATACCATCCTATTTTATCTCAAGGAATATGTATATCATAGACATAGACATGTGATACAAGTATAACAGGTCATGGAGGTCTTGGTTTCAATATGATGATTATGTCATCTACCCTAAAGTCTAATTTATTACTAGATATTTTCATGAACGTATTGTACATTGTGTCATTGTTTTATTTATCTAATGATTCCTATCATTCAATTCCCATCTAGTACTATTATGTTATGCTTTAATGTATCATATATATATTTTATGGATTTTTATTATAGGTTGTGGAATTCCACTTTGATCCATTTTATTTCTATTATCATTTTAGGGATGTAATTTACCTAGATGGATCATATTCAATATTAATTACATTCATGTATTACCCTAGGGAATTGTTTTATAGGGAATAATATCCTATATTATTTTTTTCGACCATATCTACTAGTAAACTGCCTATAGAATATTATGTGGAATGATTGAGGTTACATTTCATCCCCATGTGGATGTTATTTAAGAAGAACATTCTACAGATTTATAATCGTTATCAACAAATACCAAAAATAATTTTTGAATTATATAATGTCTCTATTGCTTTTGTGAAAATTCTTAAAAAATAACTCACAATCATGAGTGGCATAGTTTCATTCATATATTTACAATAACCTACACCGAAATGATATAACCGACTTCTTATTATTTAATATACACCCTACAAATAAATGTGAAGAATCAAAATAAAATACTAACACTTATTCTTCCTTATGTATGTGATTTATGGATGTTCATGTCAATTTATACTCAAAGTACTCAAATTCAAACTGAAACTATGAAATTCAAATAAAAAAATACAAGTTATGGTTAAAGAAGGTAAGCATACCAACCTTCATGATAAGTCATTAAAATATATGATAATATCCAATGAATTGGAGATAGATGAACACATTAAAAACAATATTATACCCTAAAGTTAGCTTATGAATATGATGGTGGTGTATTTTTCACAAAATCAATTTTAATGAATGTTTTCATTTGGGTTATAAAAGTTTATACATATGGAGATCTATGTATGATGGTTCTAATAAGATCACTAGAATATCATAAAGTGTTATATTCTTACTAGATGGATTTTTGAAATACAATTCATATGATTCAAAAATATTCATTTATGGGAATAACATCATGATGAAAAATGAAAAAAAAATATTTTAGTACAATTTATTAGATAACATGTCTACTGTATGAAATGTCTATATAAAAAATACATAGAAAAAAAAGGAAATATGGTCAGTTATTTCACTAAAATATTGAATAATGTAATTCCATAGGATGAAATCATGGAAAATATTTTCTTCAAGATTATTTTTTAATGAAGTATAAGTCAATCTAATTAATAAAACAAGAATCATAAATTTCATAAAAGAATTGTTAAAAGTACTGAAGGATGCATGAATGTGAGTTTATATGATGAAAAGTTAAGACCAAAATATATCCCAATTAATTTATATATAATTACATTAACCCAATGATGTTGAGTGACTTCATATAAAAGTTTTCAATTTATAAACATTGAGGTGACAATAAGATAGATAGTGAATGTTATAATATTCATTATGGAAAGTTATGGATTTTATCCAAGATCTATAGATGAGTTCAAGACTATGGATAGAATGTTAAGTTGATGATTTGATAAAGTAAAACTAAAATATATTATATTTTCTAAAATTTAATTTATGGAAGAATTGAAATAATTTAGAGTTCCATATTAAAGTTATCATATTCCACCATTTTAGTGGATGATGAGTTCTTTTATAATAGGGTAATAAAATTTGAGTTGAGGTTGGTAGTTTTTTATGGTAACACTAAGAATTTTTAGAGATTATGATCATAGAGAGCCTAATATATATTCATTGGAGGATATGATGGGTTGGAAAAAGAGATCAGAGAGTTGAGTAATTAGAATGTTCATGTATCAGTTGATAAAATTTATAATCTTGTAATGATCTTGAGATTTAATTTGTTCTAAATATGATCTATTTTACTATTCAGAAGGCTTAAAACTGTTCTTTTTATAACTTTTGTGAACAAGTATAATCATATTATCAAGATAAAAAACTGTCAGATTCAACTCTGGGATAAGTTTGTGCCCTTCTCCAACCATTTTAATTTATCTTTTATTATATTGAAAATTCTTTGAATTGGTTAACCCTTGTTCATTAAGGATTAATTATGCTCATTAGGATAAATTATTTTTAATAATATATCTTCCATACCCTCTTGTTTAATTTTCAAAATATGACTTATAGTTGGTTTATTAAAAGATTTGATATATACCTTAAAAATTCATATATTTAAACATAATGTTAATGTAATTGTAAAAAATACCACTGATTCACCCAATCCTCATGTATATATGGTTCACCCATTGCAAGGAAAAAAATAGGTTTCAATGTCAGTTGCTTTTATTTAATCTATTTGTTGACTATGTTTCGAATACTCAAAATGACCAGAATATCTCATCCTTTGATGGAAAATAGTTTCTTAGATGAAAAATATATCATGACCCCTACCTTATATATCTTCTCTTAGATGTGGTGGATTCTATTACCATGGATTTTTCACATAGATAAAACTATTCTCTTATGAAATTTTCAAACAAAATAAATATATATTATAATATTAAGTAGTCTAATAAAATTGAGGCACAAATTTTTCATACCAAAATTTAAAAAAATTTATAATAAATTATAATATTATTAATAATTTTCCCAGTAATTTTATTTATTTACATAAATGTGGGTTATTTTTATTTAAATAATTGATTTATATAAAATAATTGAAAATGTTGAATTTCGGTGTTTTATGAAATTGTTGATATTATGTTTTACCCTTCTATATGGCCTTAGTGTTGTGTAAGGGTTAAAAAATCATTATCTTTGTATAGGAGATTTTTTTGAGGTGAAAACTAAGGATAACAAAAGGATTTATAATTGGTGTATAAAGGATAGAGATAAACTACATAAAATTATTGAAGTGTAAGGGACGGTTACCCTTTAGATCATAATTGTCTCCTCTGGGTAAAATCAAGTTTTCAAATGATATGTAAGTGTACCGATCAATTTTTATTAGCTACATAAAGGTAGTACTGAGTTCTCAAATACCACCTAAGGGTTAGATTAAATTCACATAAAGTTTAATATGGAATTAATTAAATATAATAATGGACACTAAATTTTATGTAAAACCCAAAAATTTTAAAATAACACTACGTTCAATAGTGTATTCAACACATAGAACAAAGATTAAATATTATAATTTAAATATGACTATATAACCTAACCATTGAATTGGAGGAATGAATGGTATTAAAATAATTATTAAATATATATAAAGGACCTACCAACTAAAAAATAATTGATTAATTCTTTAGAAATATGTACACAATTTTCATCAGTTTCATTTTAGACTTTAGAAAAATGTTCTCTTCAAAAATAATATTAATTTCTTTTTATGTGAAAATATTATAATTAATATCTAGAATATTTATAAATTAAATTTTATATAAATAATATCATTTTTTAAATAATCATTTCAACATTATAATAGGGTAAAATTTATATATTTTTCCTAAAAAATTATTATTTTAGTCAATAGTCTTATTTCTAATTATTATTGAAAACTATATTTTTGTTTCAAGAATTAATGAAATTACATTTATTAAAAATTATATGGAAAAAAAATTAGTTCTCTTAAATTATTATTAATTTGGTTAAGTTTATTATAATACATTTTATTATTTAATTTTGTATAAAAACATTTTTATAAATAAAAAGGAATTTTTTCTAAAAAAACTGCATTTCCATAATTTTTTATTTTAATTTTAAATTAAATACTACCACATATATATATTTATTATTGAAAAAATGATTCCATATTTTTAATAAGGTGGTCCATATTTGTTAAAGCGGCATATTTTATTTTTTTAATTATAAATAGTAAGCATAGTAAATAATTATCTTCACGGTAAGGGTAAATCTGGTAATTATAGTTTGAAATTATATAATATGGATATGCAAAAGACCCCAGCTTAATTTTATTTTATAAACCTATTTCACCTGTAATGATAAAATATTATAATATATGATCTTTTTTCTATTTTTCTATGAATTCTACCTCTATTTTATTTTATTTATAGAAAAGTAAAAAATATCATTCTCTTTGTTTTATTTCCTTTAAAATTTTAACATATAAATAAACATGGGATATGTTTTTTTATAAAAAATTATTTTAAAGGTAAGTAATTTTTTTAGTAATGATAATTTTTTTATAATTTATAGTGATGGATTAATTATCTTAAATTCTTATACAACACTGACACACCCTTAATTTAATCAATAGAAAAATAAAATTATAGATTTTAAAAACAATAAGATTAATATAATTTGAATGAATCAATTTTTTCCATGAATTTTATATATCTATATGAAAATTTATGTATGTTTTGAATGATTATATTTTATTATAACCATATTATTTATATATTTAAATTCATATTAAGGGAATTATAATAAAATGACATTAATAATATTTTATTATAAATAATATTTTATTAAATAATTTAAATTCATAAAAACATTAAATATTTACAAATAAATTAAATATGGGTTAATACATAAACCATGGTCTATTTATGGGTTTTTCATTTTATTGTATCATTGTTTACCCTTAAAAAGTATAAAATATTAATGTTGTGGTAATTGTTAAAAGGGTTACCTAGAGAATTAAACTAAATGTTAAGGGTGAAAAAATTACCAACCCATGTTCAAAATTTATATTATGAGACTATATGGAATAATACTCATATTATATTTCAATTTTATCTATTAATATCCATTTGGACATGAAAATTAATTTAAAACAATTTAACACGTTTCAAATATTCCTGAAATACCCCTCTTCATGCTTCTAAAAGGACACCCCTCTCCTATCCTATACACTCTTCAAGAGCCCTTTGGATATAACAATTCATACCTATATAAATTACTTACCTCCATTCCCACATACTAGATTCCATTGTTTAATTAGTTATACAACATAGGATATCATTAAGTGTAAACATAAAGACATTGTTTGAAGAAGATGCAGAGTTCTTAATCATGGATTTTCATTTCATTAATTTTTAAACCTCCATAAAATCATCTTCAACCATTATAAAATAACAAAACATGTATCCTAAAAATACTCATTAGTTTTTATGTTAATTTAATACCCTATATCTATCTCATATTCCTTAAAATTTGAAACAAAAATGTTGTTCGTGTGTACTTCGGACTGCCATATTGCCAACCGATGTAATTCATTTTCCATCACCACCTCTCATGGGTGGTTATATAACATTATTTAAGCTATATTTATTTTATTAATTAAATATATATAATTTTATATAATTAATATATCATATAATTTCTTACCTTTCCATTCATTGAAAAATTATAATGTTATTTGTGCATACGTCTAAGGGACCACCTCCACAAAGCTATGTGATTCGTTTTTCATCAACACATCACATGAATGGTATTTATATGTTTATTATAAAAACTAATATGTTATTTATTATATAATTATTTTTATATAAATATAAAACAATACCTTCCATAGTATCATCATAATCATTAAAAAACAGAAAATTATACTCATGTGTACATATAACCTACATTCTCCATGATTGTAAAGTATTCCATTACTCACAACCACCATTATTGATTGGTTTAAGAAGTATAATTGATGTTTAAAATTTATAATTATTTAATTATTTTTATTCTAGAGAATATGTAATAATTAATTACTTTACTATATTCAACATAGTAAAGTCATTTTATATATAAAGACCAAATATCATTAAAATGTCTGATGTTAACTAAATTTATTATGTAAATAAATATAAAATCATAATAAATAAAATTAGAGGAATAATAATATTTAAAATTTTTTCTAATAATGCTAATAATTATCATAAGTTTATTATTTAGAAAGATAAGTAATGTTTGTGACAATTTAAACCTGAGTTAATGGATTTTTTTTCTACAATTTCAACACCATGGGGTCCTTTTTGGTATTATTATCATATTTTATTTTATTGGGTGTATACAATACAATTTTAACATATTTAAAACTAATGTAGATGTATTAATTAAATTATTTATTTTATTTATGTCACCCTTCCAAGAATAATATGTAAAATAAAATCTGTTCTTATTTCTTTTTTTGAACAGATATATTTTTCATTCACACCCATATTTTTTAAAATTATTTTACAAAAGCACATTTTTATTACTCCAAATATTTAATAAGGAAATTTTACAACATAATTTAATTTTAAAATGGTTTGAAGATAATATTTATAATTTTTTTCAAAATTTTTCATTTTCGACCATCTTTATAAAAAGAAAAATGGAATGTTTTATTTTAATATATAAAACATTAAAGAACATTCCATCCACCAAAACCATTGCACCCCCTTTAGATTATTAAATATTTTTCAATGATTTTACAAAGAAAAATATTTTTAAAAAAATAATTTAAATATTCATTTTTCATTTTTATATATTATTTAAAAGAATGTTTTTTCCATTAAATCTATTTCTTAATGGTCATCTCTCATATCTTGATTAATGTTTTGAAAATTAACATTCTCTTGAAACATTCACTTTATTGTGATAACTGGAAAGTAAAATTATACTAAATATCTATATCATATGTATTAGGCATATTTTTATTTCCTAAACCATACGTCATATCTACATATTATTTTTTACAATGAATTATTTTTATTGTCTAGGGAAAACATGATCAATATGTATTTTTAAAAAAGATATAATTTTTCTGATAAGGAATATTGATTATAAATTTATTCTGATAATCTAATATGTTAGTAATAAATATATAATGAAGTGAAATTTAGTCCCATGTATTATATATACCCTATATGAATTGACAGTTATGATAATACAAATCAATGATCAAACATTACATTGGTTTATAGGGTATATATACCCATGAATTAAACTATTTCTATAAATGGTTTTAATTGTATTGATATCATAATCTCTAAAATAAAGAACTAAAATATGACTAATTAACATTATTTAGAATTTAGTTATTATTATCCATTAGATTACTGCAATTTTATTATCTTGGATGAATTTTTTTCTCATGTTACATATAAAATGGATTGGGATTTTTGATATTTACCTTTAAATATTGATTATACCTTATTAACTCATGATATATTCTTTTGTGTGTAACTCTGACTGAAAAATTGAGCTCACCATTTATATTTATTCTTCTTTGTATGATTTGAATAAGGATACTATGAAAAATACCGAAGATATAAGATTTTTATATCCAATGTATTTTATACATCCACTGTAATATGTTATCATGTGTGTATATTGCTTTCAAAGACTACTAAATAGATTTACCATGCATATTATGATTCATTATATCCAGGGAAATGTAATAAAGTATAAAAAACCACTATATTAATTTATTTTTAGGTTTTAATTGGAAAGTATCAACTGTATATATGTTCCTTGGATTTTCAATGAGATATGGAAGGGTGGATAAAATTTGGGTATGGGTAACTCTACAATCATTTGTTTTTATAAGGATTACTATAATATTACCCTATTTATTTAAGGAGAGTCAAATCCAATATATAATTCCATGGATGATGTATTTAGAATCTGATATGAACCCAAAATTCTACTCTGATCCCTTAAATCATAGGGAATCGGCATTGAAGTTCAACATGAACTCGATGAGGTTGAATAAATCCCTATATGAGAATAAGACCATGTTGTACAAGTTGGAATGGGTTTACAAATAGATGAATGAAATTACTATGTAACTGGTTTTGTTAACATTTTTTTTATTTTTTATCTAATCCCCATCAATATTTTTAAGGAAAAATGAATAATTTGTATGAAATACCCTTGTTTTATTATTAAGTATAATTTGTGAGCATTGTTTAAAAAGTGAACATTCTATTCATTTTCTTATTTTAATCATAACTACCACACTACATATATAAATTATGTTATTATTATTTTATAGTTTTCTTTATTCTAAATAATACAAATAATTAAATTGAAGAATTGGATTATTTAGTAATTTAAACGGTCATATAGACCACATAAAATGGAACAAAAAATATATGGAGAAAATCTGACCATCAATGATGATTGAATTTCTAGGATCAATCATGAATCCTAGATTTGAGGAAACTACAAAAAATATTCATGGATATAAAAAATTACAGATATAAATTTTATGTCCCAAATTGACATTTAAGAGGCCCAATATATGTATTAATTTCAAGTACACAACTCTATCTGGGATATAAAAACATCCCACAATTCATGAATTTTCTCCCAATATAGATATTCAATTAAGCTATAAATTTTAATGGAATAATTAATTATATTTCATCCTAAATTATTATAAGTTTTATATATTGTTTAATACACAATGACTAAAACCAATTCCCATTTTTTCCATTGAAAAATTATGGATAAAACTGGACAACCTAACATCATTTAAAAGAAAACAACCAAATTGGATATTGGGTTATAATAGACACCAAATTTTGAGGGAAAAATGAAAAAATAAACATCTACTATAATAAATAAGATTAGTTCCCATGATTTCATTTTATTCATTATTTAAGATTCAATCCATCATAATGGGTAATTTTGTATGCATAATCATCCATCACCTTGGGATACAAATTCATTCTACTCTTCTCTTTAAAATGGTTTGGCACATAAAAACTCAAGAAGTATAATTTGAATTATTGTGTCCTCTAAATAAATCATATGATGACCATTTAAACTCTTATTTTGACAAGATAAACCTCTATTCACTATTCATTTTATGTTTATTTTTTCATGATTTCAATTTTAATTGATTATGTTTCACTATAATGTCATTTAAATTTCAATGCATATATCACCCACATCATCTCATAATCTCATCCATCCAATATTATATATTATTAATTTTGTTAAATTTTTATAAATAAATTATAAAACCATTCCACTTTTACACATTCTCATTAAATGTAAAGATCATTGTAAACTCTCTTTACCATTCATGTGTGTATTCAACACAAAACACTTATAGGGAATCCTTATTTTTAACTCATAACCATTTAAATCATAAATAATATGATTAACCATATAATTTTTTTAGTAAATGATCCATTGGTATGAACCTTAATATGATTAGGTCATGATTTTAAGATCATTTGGACATTAAATACTCTTTAGGTTAAAAATGAGTATTTCAAAACATAAAATGTTATTGATTAATGACATGTTTTCTAGAATGTGGATTACATGGATTATTGTAACCATCAATACAAATCCATAATTAAATTTTTTTTTATATAGAGACATAGTTAATTAAAGTATTAAATCCAAAAAATAATTGAATTACAATCGTTATCATCTTGTGATGTAGGTGTTAATTTAATGTAATATATTTAAAAGTTCAAGGTTATATTAAGCATAAATCCATAATAATGTTCCCAACCTAATGTTTATTAAACTATTAAATTAAATTAATCTGTCAATAATTTATCCTAATCACTAAAAACAACCCCCCTATTTCAAAAAACAAATTACTCTAAAATGCAATACCATTGGTGAAGATATGACCCATGCTCCACTATTCAAATTATAGAAGATAACATGGTCACTGATTGATCAATTGGTTAAGAATAATCCATACATCAAATGGTTTTTATGCTAGATATGGTGCAATTATTACATGGTTGTATTTTATTTTTTAAAAATAAAAAAAATACAAATACAAATAAAAATACAAATAAAAATTCACCTTACTATAAAATAATTTTTTGGAAGAAAAATCACAAAGTTGAACTCTATTTCCTCACCCTATAAAAACTTATATGAATGTACCAAAGCCTCCCAAAAAATACATTTATTTATTTTATACTAAAATTGATCGAACTCTTCACCATATTAGGAGGATCATTAGGCATAATAAAACACTCATGACCCATTAATTTTCCATCCATTTTCTTGGATATGTCCAGTCCTAAGGAATGAGAAATTTAATAACTCATACCCCCTGATATAAATTACCAACCCATTGGAATTATATATCTATACATTAATGATTTTATTGATCTCAAATATGGTTTAACTTATCTTTTTCCTTCCTTTCATGCGCTATCCATTGATGATCTTCATCTTACCCTCAAAGAGTTTCATGTGGTGTTCTCTTACATGAAGCCTCAAGGGGTTTCTGATGAAAAAATAAATATTCATGAATTACCTTTATCCAAGATAAATCTACCAAGAAATTACTCTACTACCTCCCTTTTAGTTCTATAAACTAATGTATTGACATGGATCAGCTTTATTTAGAAAAATGTATTCATGCTTCGAAAACAACTTATTTTTAAAAGGAAATTTGTGGTATCAATCAATTCCCCAATGAATCACTCCATGTGTACAGAGAGTGTATTAAAAATATTATAGAAAATTTTCCATAGCACCAAAACCATATATAAATATTGATCTAATACTTCTAGGAGGGGTAATTATATATGGATGAAACCCTCATTGATGTTGAAATTAGTTGTACTTTTTTTCATAAAACTCCTACATCAACAAGAGAAGTCATAAGTAATTTTGTTAAAAACACGAATAAAATCCAAAAAAAAGCATTATCATTTCAAATAATTCTATAAGAATCAGCAAAAATATCCAAACAAGACAATTAGGTTGATGATTGAACATATTTGTCTTGTCTAAGAATGATATGTGGCTATCAAATACCCAACCTCATATTCTATAAAAAATCTATTCCCTAGAAAAATAAAAAATTGTGAAATATGTAGCTCCCTAGATCTTCTAACATACACAAGCCCATAACTATAAGATGATCAATCATATTCATCTAAACCAATCATGATCAATGATTAATTTTCTCAGAGGAAAATCTACCTGTAATAATGAGTTTGGTTCATTAGAAACCACAACCAACCCCAATATGATTCATTCTATTCATCCTATAACACATGAATGAGGTATGGTAATCCTATCTCACATCCCACTCAATACCATCCATTAAATCAAAAAAAATTACAATACGGTCATGATGGGTTTTACTTTCAACTGTATTATCCTTTTATTCATCAACCTCAAAGGATCAATACTTGTCTTACTCCTCTAATATTTCACCATCATAATGAACCTTTACAATTCTAGACACAGTAAAATCAATAAGAACCCATATCAAGGAAATCCCAATTTGGGACATGCCTCTTCTTCTAATTGACAATGGGAATGTGTTATGAAATATCTTGCCTCCACCACATGTTCAAGCATAAAACACTTCGAAACGCATGTTTTTTACATTGAATCCCTCCTAAGTTGTCATTAATAATCTAAATTTTTATAACTCTCATTTGAACTGTTGACTATCCACAAGGGAAACACTATTACAAATACCCCTTTTATTAGCACAAAAAATGGCATTTAACAGCGCTATTAAATTCGAAAAAGATAAAGGGGGTCCCCTTTATCAGCTCTCCAAGAATCACTGATAAAGAACTCTTTTATTAGCACTAAAAACCACTGATAAAAGGGGTTATTTATCAGAACTAAAAAAGGGCTGATAAAAGGGTCATATATCAGCGCTTTCTTTTTAGCGCTGATAAAAGACCCATTTTATAAGATCTTTTTTTAGTGCTGATAAAAGTAAAAAAATTAAAAAAAATTAAAAAATAATTAAAAATATCCTGCCAATCGTGGGGGATTTTATAGCGCTTGAACCCCCCTTTTAACAGTGCTTTCCAGCCCCTCCAGTGCCCTCACGTACCCCCTTCACCCTATATCAGCGCTACACCCACCTCATTTATCAGCACTATCCCCTAAATCCACCCCCATGCGCGTGCCCTTGCCTCCACCAAGATTTGGTCTCGAGACCTCCCCCTTGCGTGCCTAAAGCCTTTACCACTCTGCCATATTGATTTGTTCTCCAGTTAATGACATATCAATTTAGTTAAATTTATTCATAGAGTAATATATAGTTATATTAATATATATATTGTTATATTGATATATATATTTATAGTGATATTAATATATATATTTATAGTTATATCAATATATATGTAGTTATATTAATATATATATATATATATATTTATATTGATATATTGGTATATAAATATTTATATATTGGTATTTTAAATAAAATGGATATTATTTATTTTTTAGATAAAGCTAATATAATTTATATGAAAATATATTTTGTTGTTTATATTTATAATTAAATTTTTATGTGTGAATATATAAAAAATATGCATATATTGTTATATATTTGATTATAAATAGAAGTGAATTATAAAAAATGATAAAATTTCAAAAACATAATATCAATATGAATGTAATAACTTGAAATAAGTTCATTCTCCACCAAAAAAGCCAATAATACCCCCTTAAATGAGGATGAAAATCTACAAAATGTTAAAAAAATAAGGGTATCCTAACTAAAAATTCAATTTTGGAGGACTTGAGGGCCTTTTGGAATTGAAAAAACCTTCACTATGGTTTCCCCAAACCCTAGGGGTGTAGAAGTCATCGCAGGCTTTGATTTAAAATGTGGTAGATCTCATACGGACACCCAGATCAAAAGTTATGGCCGTTTGAAGTTCGAGTTGCGTTTTCAACATTTTTTGGGTCTTTTTTTAATTTTATTTTTATTTTTTTAGTCTTAAACCTGTTACTAAATGACTATTTCTCCATAATAATTAGCAAATTATTAATTAAAAATATTTTTTTAATTTTTTTATAGGCCATTTTCACTAAATATATTATATATTAAGTGTAAATGTATATTTATACACATCTAAAATATATTTAAAATTATATTTAAAATATATACATTATATTTATATCAATATAACTATATCTATATATTGAAATATTAATATATATTTTTTAATGATTTTTTTGATGTAGACAGTTTATCAGTGATTTTTTTAAAAGCACTGATAAAGACCCCCATTTATCAACGATACTAAAAAAGCGCCAATAATGTGGTACCCTTTAACAACGCTAAAAAAAGCACTGTTAAAGGGGGTACCTTTATCAGCGCTAAAAAAAGCACCGATAAAGGGGTACTTTTATCAGCTCTTTTTTTAGAACTGATAACGGTACCCCCTTTATTAGCACATTTTCTATAGCGCTGATAAAGGGTGGCGATGGCCTTCCCCCGTTTTGTGTTAGTGAAATCCAAGATAAAATTTTCATCGATATAGAATGAAAAATTATAAATCTCATGATAAATCATAAAAATACCATTTAAATGTTGATATGAAAAAATAAATGACTAAAAAGTTGATGAATGGACATGAATAAATTCCCTTGGTTATTTCCATCCCACCAAGGAACCCATTTACCTTTCTTCAATCCATCTACAATCCTAAAAATCCCTTTGAACTTGATTACAAGATGCTATTGATGTTTGGATGTATTTTAGTCAAAATTACCCTCTTGAATGAAATAAATAAAATATGCAAGTATAGTGTTTTTCTTAAGGAATTATTCAATTATAATATAAAACATAATACCCAAAAAAATGTTTCAACCAAGTTATCCACTACCATGGAATGTAAAGATTTCGGGACTATTACGCCTCCATGATAAATTGGGAGTTAAGACATTGATGGTGCACTCATAGAATGAGGATTGTCAATAAATGAAATTCCCAAATATACATTCCCAAAACTTCTTCTATGTCCCTTACACCAAATGATTTTTATCATCCAATTATTGAATTGAATCATCGCCAGTCCTGAGTGTATAATCGAGGATGTCCATATTCAGGCGAATGATCTTATTTTCTGAGAGGATTTCTATTTCCTAGACATGAAAGGTAATATATCTAGTATTATATATCCTCTCATTCTGGGAATGTAATTCCACATGATAGGTAAAACTAATTTTTATGTTCATGTGGGAATCATAAACATGGGAATTTGGTGACAAACTAATCAAGACCAATATTTTTTATTCCTTTTGATACCCATCAGAGGATCACTCTGCATTCCCTCTCCATGCTTATGTGGATATTACTAAGATTATATCAAACCTCATCCCATAATGTTCTTCATAATCCTAATAGATAGGATTTCTTGATGTTTTTTAATTATTAACCAAGTAATAGATGTATATGATTATGAAGACATTTCATTTTTAAACTCCATCGATCCACAATTTATTTAAAAATAACATGAATTTGATCTATCCTCTCATATAAATTTTTCCACCATGGAATGTAATTATGAAAATGAATCAAAATAAAATGGGATCCATTTTTATGTTCATAAGTTATTTGGCCCATAAATGAAGGATGGAGATAATCTAAAATATCCTCATGTACTCCAAAAATATGTATTACTTTTTTAAAATCACTCTTTGATAGTCATTATACCTTCTATACATAGTAAAACTATATATTTTGAACTGGTTTTGGTGTTAGATTAATAAAAAAACGTATTTAGTCTAAACCACATATAATATACTATAAATTATCCCTACCCATTTTATGTAACACATCTATCTAGAGGACTCACCAAAACCAATGAGGCTCAATCCACTCATTCATTTCATTCCTCAGGGAGATATATTCTTTATTATTCAAACATATATTTTCTAAACAAATTTACAATAGTGAATTGATTAGTGCCATTATATTTGTTTCATAAGAAGTTTGGTATAACTACGTACAAATGAACATAGAGATTTTTTCACCAACTAAGTGAAAAAATGGAATGTTTGATTCGATTATTGAAAAGTGAATAATGAAAATTATTATAATAAATACCATATTCCTTGATAAAATGATATAAATATTAGTTGGAAAGTCATATTATTTATTTTGTTATGGATACACAGAATGCTTCCAAATATGAATCACACCTTAGGATCCTGAAAAGACTAAATTTAATTTCCCTTGGGGACATATTTATATAGAAAAATTAGTTTGTACTTAAAATATCATAAAAAATCTAAATTGGTATGATGAATATATTTTTTTAATTTATTAATCCTATCCTAGATAACTTCATGGATGAATTTACCATTTAGGTTGACTCATTTGAATCCATATTTCATTCTCTCTCTTTGTCCCTACAAATGTTTTTCAAATGTAACCTTGTGAAGATTTTGGAAAGTTTCAATTCATGGTAACTAATATGATATTTATAGGACACATAAATTCAAAAAAGGTTATTCAAGTGAATTTGGATAAGATATTATTGATCAAGAACTTCCTAAACCCACATTTTTTAGTAAATGTGTTTATTCTTTGATTATTCATGTAATTATCAATTATACATCCCAAAATTATGTAGGATCCCCCCTCACTTGACTACTATAGAATGATGATAAATTCCATTTTGAGTAGACTTGAAAGAGATTATTCATTGATGCCAATGTTTTTCTTATAAATACCTGGATAATCTTACCTCTATATTGTTCCTTACTCTTGGAATTTATGTTTAATTTTTATGATATAGCCAGTAGGTCTGTTCTTGGTCAATGAAGAGAAAAAGTACCTCATGTGATCTATTTTGGCTTTTAAACACTATATGAATATCAATATCACTACACTGTAACATTTAGTTGTGGTTTTTGGCTTGGGTAAATTTAAACCTTATCTTTTAGGTGTTAAAATAATCATTTTTGTAGACCATTAATCATAAATGTTCTTTCCCCTGAATAGTGATTCCAAACAGAGGCTAATAAGGTGGGTACAATGTTTTAAAGAGTTTGACCATAAGTTCAAATATTTTCTAGGAAAGTAGAACCCTATAGATGATATCCAATGTAGAATTTTTAATTATTTAAATTATAAAATTATTGATCCCATATTTACCATGGAAAACATCTCATATATCACTCCAATGTTTTCATGTAATTCCCCAATGGTTAATTAATTTATTAAAGGTTTTTTTCATGAAAAATTTCCCAAATAAAAAATAGTAATGTTAAAAATTGATCCAAAATAACAGTTTAGGAAGATAATAAAATTTGGAAAATGAGGGATGATATGGTGATTAGGATATGTGTTGATGAAGATGTTCATTCCACAATCTTATCATTATTCAACTAAATGCCTAATGGTAGAACTTTTTGTCCCCAAATTACAACTAGAATGGTCCATGAATCTAATAAACTATATCCCTCACTTTTTAAGAACTCAAATGAGTTTTTTCAATCATCTTCTACATTCCAAAAGTTTGGAATAATTTTTAAATGATATGAAATGCCAAAAAATCCATTAATCATCTAAGAGATATTTAAGGATTGACGAATCAGTTTCATGAGAACATTCCCTCCATAAAATCAATCCACTTAAATTGTTCTTATGGTTGAATATGTTTCTAAAGGGATCAATTCCAAACAGACTATAAATGATGATGCAAATACCATTTGTGTGTTTCTCAAAACCAACATCTTCCATTGATTTGGAAATCTAAGTACCTTGATAAGTAACTTCAGAACCCATTTATTGTAATCTTACCATGGAATATATTTCGAAAAAGACCAGGATTGTACATAAAACATAAACTAAATATCAACCCAAAAAATTAGAATGAATGATATTTCTAAAAAAGAAGTTAATTGAGTTATTAAGAGAGTTATTAAGCCGATAAGAGAATGCAATACAAAAACACTTAATGAAGTAATTTGGGATTATTAAATTGAATATAAAACAACCATTAGGATACCTTTTGGGATATTTTTTTAAAGCTTGACATTTACTAGTTGAAATAGAATATAAGTCATTTTGGGACATGAAAACATAAAATTTGAATTATGAATAATATTGTGAACATTTATTACTATAGTTTACTAAATTATAGGACTCTTAATTGATTATTATTAAAATCAAAATATCTAAAAAGAAAAATCCAAGTTCCACCGTGACAAATAAATATTCTTATAGGTATTTCCTGATGGTGAAATAGTAATTCTGTTCAATTATTGATTTAATATTCCCCCAAGTTATCATAATTCTCATTGGGATGTTTCATTTATTATTACTAATGTCTCATAATTTGGTGAAGTGAATTTCAAAGACCCCTATTCCAAAATGAAATTCATGGTTAAGGGATATCTATTGAAGCATCACCATGAGAATACACACCCCCTTAGAACCATAGTGACTTCCACTAAATCCCCAAACACTGGAGTAGAGAAACCTATTGATGGGTATAGTGACCCACTGAATCTAATATATGGGGAAACTATTTCCCTTTAACTAGATATGCCTCTCTTTCTCCTCCTTATTATCTATCTTTACCTTCAATCTCTCTCTTTTCCTCTCTATATTCATCTTCGTCTCTCATTCTCGCATTGTCTCTAATTTTTTCTCATATTCTTCATCCACCCATTTTTTTTTTATTTTTTGGGATTGTTAAAAAAAGAGACCTAATTACTCACCATCCAAATTCTAAATACTTCCAACCATTTTTGGTAGTCAAAATATTTCTTCCATCTCAAACATTTTTTCTCCACGATATTTGATATACAATTTTGTTTCATCATAAATTAAATTTATAATACATAATTTTATATTGGAAAATGATTTATCCCCAATCAGGAAGAAAAACATCATCTTCTATATTAATTCAACATATGACCATCATTTTATATTGTGTGTTTTAACCCAAAATTTTGATTACTGATTTTGGGGACCCTTGATATAAATTCCAAAATTTGGTGTGAATTTATATGAGTGAGGCATTTTTTGACCCACATAATAATCAAAATCAAAAAATAGTCTGACATTAACCATATATTATTCCTCTTTTTTAAAGTCCCTTAGAGCCTATGAAAACTATTTTTTGATATCCATATAAAAATACAAAAACCTTGTCCCACTAATTATGAACATTTATTTTTATGGAATGATTTATTAATATTTAAATGTTGGGGGTAGGGAATTTTTTTTGTCGTACATTAATTTATTTTTAACATTCCATCATATGTTTGAGTGAATTAATACATTTAAGTATGTGGGGGGGTAGATTTTATTCCGAGATGTTTGGGAATATATATATGTTTATTTTATTTTGTACAAATTATAATGGATGTTTTTTAAATGTTTTTTAAAAATATGGAAATTGAATAAAAAATATTGTTTTATGTATTTGGTAGGTTAAAATTAACTCTTCCTAAATAGTTGATATTTTATATTTATTAAAATTAGTTTCATGATGAGATAAAACATCATTTAACATATGATTTTGAGATTTTTTCAAGGGGAAACTTAAAAAAAGAATAAAAATAATAAAAAGAAAAAAATAAACACATTCTTCATATTTACTTCTTTTATTGGGAAATGTTTATTATTTTATACATAATTCTAATTTTTATCCTCCTCAAAATTTATCTCTCATTTTATTGTCTTTCATGACACATTATTAACCTGGTAATTGTTTGATACCTTTTACTTCCATGTATCATATTAATAATTATTGATTTATTTTTTAAATGTTGTCGTATTCTATCTTATTTTCTCTAATTTTGATATTATATTAATATCATCTCATACACTATTAAATGCACATAATAAATACCACTTCATTAATTTTAAATTTAGAATATGAAATTGAATCAAATATATCTTATAAACATTATGATAATCCCTTTTTATAGGTTAATGAGTGAGCCACCTAGAATAATTTACATTTCCTTAAGAGAAGTGAGTTTTGAGTGACTAAATTTTCTAATTGAAATGTTGAACAAGAAAAAATAAATTTTTTTAACATTGTTTTAGTAAAAAAAAATTGATCAAATTACTTATGGATGAGTGAGCTAGTCTATACCCCCTTATTGATGACATTATTTGTTTAGTGAGGGGAAATGTTTTTGTGTCTGTTTGGGTTTATTATACAATAATGTGTTCATAAGACTGTGTTTGGGGAGTTAATTTTATTCACATATTCATAATTTTTTATCTACTAACATTAAATATTATCAATTAATAATTAATACTCATTGGAAAATTCCAATGTTTTTTATATTTGATATGTGATGTGATAATTGTTTTAGATATTCAAGATTCAATTAAGTTTAGTATTTTAATAATAAATAAATTAATAGTTATATAAGTTGTGTGATTATTATTTGTTAGGTTTCATTATTCCAATTAATACAAATAATTAAATATAATAATTCTCCAATTTAATAATTTTCAGGGACATATTGACCACACAATATGGCCCACCGAATATGTGGATAAATTTGGAAAATCAATTATGATTGAATTTCAAGGATCTATCCAAAATAAAAAATCAGATTAATCTCTAAAACTTTTATTGGGTTATATAAAAAATATAGAATTAATATTTTATGACCCAACTAAAGAAACTAGGGGCCTAAACTATGCATGAAATTCTATCCAAAAATTATGTTTTGTTTTTCGAAATACCCCATAATTCTTGAATTATCTCCCAATCTAGCGGTCCAATTGAGGTGTAATTTTTTTAGAAGAAGTTTAATATATAGGATTCGATATATTTGTAATAAATGGTTCAAATAAGATGTAATATTCTTATAATAAACCAACTACACATTATAACCTTTGAAAAATTATGAGAAGAACTAGACAACAACATGTGGTTTAGGGAAATATTCATAAATATGGATAAATATATTTTCCTGTTATATTTCTGCTATTTTAGATTTTCACAATTTGTAATGTTCGGCTTTTTCATTAGTTTCATCGATGACTAATGCAATTATCTTTATTAATGATAATTTTTTTTCTTTTTTCTATTTATTTATGTGTATAATAATATATAATATATAAAAAAAATTTATTTAATAAAAAATATAATTTAAAACTGACCATGGGTCATTTCATTCAGTCCATCACTATCTGGTAAATAGAATAAAAAAACACATTCCAAACGTCCCATCTTTCTCATGTCAACAGGCCTTATATATCAATAGTCACACATCACAACCACTACATATCACAACCATTATACATTAAACCAACAACCATAATAAGAACCACAACACATAACAATAAATCCTAACATTTATATTATACTATAATTACATAGCATCAGTATTATCAAATAAAATATTGACTAACATGGGAAATAAATTTATTAGAAATATATATATATATATATATATATATATATATTCAAATTTTCTTATCTAAATAGGATTAAAAATCAACATAAAAAGGTTCCCACCAGAAAATCATCTGAAACACAAGAAAGGATCACAATAGCCTTGATATTAAATGATGGAAAAAACAATAAATAATGATGTATTAAATATCATATAAAGAAATAAAACATGTAATTTCTCCCCATTATCATAAGATACATATTTATCCAAACAATTATTGTCTTAATTTGAGCCTTACTATCCATCAAATTGAAGGAAACTATTGTAATCCCCACACGTGCACAAAAAAATATAAGGATAAAGTTGATTGCCTAACTAAAGAAAGGCATCCCAATTTTTTTTAGAATGGTAGAGTAATAGGAAGATGACCACCATAAACCACAATGGAAGGAAACAACTCAATAAACCTAAAAGGGAAACTTCATCAATATAACATTATAACTCTACCAAAAAAATATATCTCCCAAAGGAAACACATCCCAAAATAATTTATAGGGGATGATTAGATTGGGTATATAGGGGATGAGTAGATTGGGTATATAGGGGAATCACCTTATAACTATTTATTCTTGATCTACAGATACTATGAATCAAAGATCTTATGGGGAGGGTGAAAGGTGTAAGATAATCACCCTAGTGCCACCTAAGGGTTGAGATGAAAAAATGGAAGAATATAGGTTTGGAGGGGATCATAAATTTATAATCTAATAGTAAAAAATTTGAGCATTGAATAACAAGATTTACTATGGTGAAAATTTGTTTCTGTAAGATAGTATTACATCAAAAGGGAATAGACAACACCTTAGTGATTCTTTTAAAAGTTGCATCCAGGAAACCTAGTGAAGTCTAGGCCCTAGATACTATAATGAGGGGAAATTTCCATGGATAATGGAAATTCACCACCTTATCAATTGAAATTTCCAAGAAGTATTCCCCATCAAATCCTATCATTATGTATTAGGTATCCCAAAATCTAATGAAATATAAGAATCAACCCACTTCACTCCACATGGAAGATAACCACTCAACATCATAACAATGATGAAAATATAAGAACCACCAAACATAACCTATGATCCCCTACACATTATCCATCCTTTTTAAACCATAATCACTTTTATATGGAACTACATATTCTAAAACCTCATAGAATCCTTCTCTCGTTGAAATATCAACTACAAATCCACCATCGATTCTAAAACTCCCACGAAACATAAATGAAACAAAACCATAAAAAAAATTCACAAAATATAATGGCTTAAATGGGGTGTACGATTTTGTTAAATACATATAAAAAATATCCTTTAATTTCAAAACCCAACTTGGTAATGGAAAATAGAAAAATTTCAGAACAACCATCCCATGACATACCACTTATGAATATCGTCATGATAGAAACACTTCTTCCATTTAACAACATCACTAACAAACAACAATCCACACAACCATTCTAACATCTATAAATCCCATGATAATGACTACCATAACTATCACACAACAAAGACCCAAGAATAAAAATCTTGGAAATATTTTTTCCACATCAAGATATATTCCACTTTGGGTGTAACTAACTCATCTATATGTTATTAAAATATTTATGCATTACATAATCAAGAAAAAATTTAACAAGAAAAAACTAAAAAAATAAAGGTACTCGACCTGCATCTATATAGTGTGATCCCATTTACTCATATCTAAGACACCATGGCCCCAAAACACATAAACCAAACTGGTTGTTCACTTACGTATCAAAATACCATGATGGTCCTAGATTTTTAATGGTCACTCCATGAATTTGGAATAATCCTCAACATCTATCCATCTATAGAAAATGTAATGGGATTCATTATAAAGATATTGATAGAGTTCATAAATTTGGTTAACATCAGGAATCATTTTTTACCATGATTGAACTACCAAAAGATAATACACCACACAAACATGATCCAACACTTTAAAGAGTACCAAAAACTAGGGAGAGATCTTAGTATCATTCCAAAAAATCACTTTATATACCCAGATAAATCATCAAGAACACATGGTCCTTATACTCCAAATATAATGGTATCCTCCTACGATCCACATAATATTTTCATCGATCCTCAACTGCCTTCAACCTCTCACAATATACTTAAACCTTTTATGTCATTCCTAACACCACATTAGGATGGATAGATAATGACTCACCTTCCTTGTCCTAGTAAAACATAGAATGACATGACCTCACGTAAAAAAGCATAAAATCTGGCCATTCCAAAGAACTTGTGTTACCTTTTGTTCTATGATAATAGAACAAAAAAATGTTATATTTTCAAGATCCACTAAAATATAATATTTGTTATCATACCATGTCATCTAGTTTCTAAATAGTCTACTCTATAAGATCATCATTCTAAGGATGGAGAGCAATTTTGAGTTATAAATATGTGTAAAAAGTATGTTTTCATCCTCACTAAATTAAATTGGTGAAATGATCATCAAAATTCAATATAGTGTGCCACATAAACCGATGCAGCTACACAGCCTCATCCACTTACCTCCTTTCCAAAAAATCCATAGCTCATAACTCTTTGATAACTAATAGATGAGTTTTACTCGTCATTCAATCCATTATAACCTTGATAGCCTCACGTAATCCCTAATACTGAGGTAATATTATGATAAAACCCTTCAATATTTCATACCAATTCAATTCAAGGGAATCAAAGGGATACTAAAAACCACTGGTAAATGGTTTTCTTTCTTTACCAACTAAAAAGTAGATATTGATCCATAAAATCTACTACCACACATTTCATCTTGGGAAACAAAATTTGGACACTCAACCCAAGTTACATATTTGATACTTATTGTTGAACCTCTAATGTTTTGGGATGAAACCCATGAAGGAATATGTCTTTCATCACCATAGGGATGAATATCCTCCCTTGAAACAACATTTTATTATCAATAGACTCCAACTATCCCCCTACGATTCACTATGTATATCATGGTCTTGTGTCACCTAAATCTCATTATATCCCCACTGATAATTGTCACGACCCATCCCACGGGGCTCGTGTCGTGACTACCCCAAGCCTGCCTTCCATAGGCTAGGGGCTGGTGACTAGCACCGAAGGCATATTCCCTAAAACTGGGAAGGCATTTCCATTATAACGAGTAAGAACACACAACCAATCACACAAAATGATACGAACTCAAGTAAACTGAATAGTAAACAAAGTGAGTGCAGTAAGTAAAACAGGCCAGAATGCAAGCCCAAATGGAAATTATAAGAAACTGAAAGTACAATTAAACTAGAACAGCTCATGTGAACACCCACTAGGGATCCTTCTTAAAGGGTTAGTACAGATATCTTCAGTCATCTCTTCAGCATGGCTCGTCTAAGATCCACCTCTGAGATACCTTCAATCCTTGTACTCTCGTCCTCAGTCAACAATTTCCTTCATCTGCACTAAACACAATGATGTGTGGGCCAAGCCCTTGTAGGGATGAGTATAATAATACTCATTAGGGACCCCGAGACCATTAAGGTCTCACAAAATCCACAAAGGACAAACCAAAAGGATTGAATTCAACATAAAACACTACATAGGTATATGCTCATAAATATACCTATGTTATCATGTAAACACATCTCAATAACGTGAAAATACAGAGTCCAACTCAAAATACCACAGATCAAATATTCCACAAATGAAGGAGTACCACGATGATATATACCACTCAGGTATGCCACACAGAAGAATACCACTAAGGTATTACCACAAAGGAAAGTACCACTCAGGTACAGACTTAGCTAACACCAGGTATTTCTTTGGTAAAGTAGTAGAGATGATTATATTTTACTACTGAATCATCTTTCTCTGTTAAGAGGCTCTGCTACTAACCCACATAGGATCGCTCGGTGCTAACCCACAAAGGAACCCTCAATGATGACCCACAAAGGATTGCTCGATGCAGACCCACAGAGGATCACTAGGTGCTTACCCATACAGTATCACTCGGTGATGACCCACACAGGATCTCTTGGTGTTGACCCACATAAGATCACTATTCATTATTCTTGTCTCTGCCAGCTACTAGGTTCCCGCACAAGGCTTGATTGTCTCCCGGAGTGTTTGTACCTCAAGCCACTGGTCGATACTCCAACTTCCAGGAAGACCCATGAAAATTTATCTAGAAGGACCTCCATGTCATAGGGTTTTCAACGCAATAGACGGTCTGTCAATCGGATGCACGGTCTGTATGTTATTATCCTTTTAGTGGTGATGGCCCAGTTAGATTCGTACTCGATCCAACCAAAACACATCGAAATTATATCCAAATATCCTATGGGATATACCAAATGTAGCATCCCACTCCATGGTTTATATCTCCATTGACGGTTTATGAAACTGATGCCCGGTGCCAAAGTTATGGCCGATAGAGCGAAAAACTCATTGTTGGTTAGGGTCCGGTCCGACCCGGTCGGACCAACCCAGCCTGGGCCACCTTGAATTGGTTTGGGTCTCCCGTCACGCGCTGGGTGGAATGGGGTCCATGGAGTGGAACGTGGCAATGAGTGCGGTGTGGCAGTGGCGAGGGCGGCATGGAGGCCGTAAGGGCACCGCGGAGGCCGTGAGGGAGGCGCGGTCTCGGGATAGCAAGGCTACGGGGGTCAAGGAGGGCCACGTGGTGGCGAAGGCCACGGGGGCCGCTGAGGGTCTTGGGGTGCCGAATAACATGAGGGGAGAGGAGGGCCGTAGGGATCCGAGGCCGCGGGGGGCCACCGAGGGCCGCTGGGTGGCGAGGTCGTGGGGGTCGCAGAGGGCCGTGGAGCGGCGAGGCAACGGGGGGGCATGGTGGACACTTGGTAGCGAGGTCATGGGGGCCGCGAAGGCTTCTAGCAGTAGGAGGCCATGGGGCGGCGGATGCTATAGGGAGGTAGAAGCTTCAGGAAGCACAAGTTCGTGGATGATGCAGGGTCGTGGAGTGGCGGAGGCCATAGGGCAGTGGCAACCACGAGGAGCACGGGGCCGCTGGCGGTGGAGGTCGTGGATGGCACGGTGGCCACAAGGCAGCCACGTTGCGCCACCACCATCATTGCAACCTGCGGTGGTGCCATCTTCTTTTCTCCTGCCCCACTGTAGTTGGATTCCATCCTCCTCCATCATGAAGAACACAAAAATTATACCCAAGATTTTTGGAGAGGTCAGGCCATGTTTGTTTGGACCACTCTCTCCATGTTAGAGTGGTAGCAAGCGGGTATAATCTCTTCCTGATTTTACACTGAATTATAAATGACTAGTAAGGGAAAGGGATTCTAACCACCTCCCTACCTCGAAGGTTCATTGATGTTGGAACAAGTATGGATTCAAAGATGTCAAAATTCATTATGTCTGCCACACGCCTTAGATCCTGGGATCATTCGTCGGTTCGTTGTAGCTGAAGAAATTCCTCGTCGGTGGGAGCGTTCTTCGTTGGAGGATGAGTTTCTCCATGATTATCCAAAGCCTCTCCATTTTGAAAACAGTTTCCCTAATTCCACCAAAATGAGGAAAAACCATCTAATTAATTTAAATTAATTAGATTAATAAGGTTTTCACAATTAAAATGATGACACATTTCATTAATTGATGGTAGGACCCAACAATTAAATGGGGTTTTGGAATATTTAATTGTATCAATTTAATTGGCTCAAATTAATAGAGGAAAAGAAAAAATGGGGAGTTGATTGGTTTCTCCCCCATTGAGAGGGTCCACGTGGTCCCTGCCATTAATTTCAAATTGGGAGGTTAGTTTTGGTGGTCCTCACCTCTTAACACTCGCATGGGAGGTTTAGGCTTGGGTGGTCCCCACCTTCATATCCCATGTTGAGGGATTTCTAAAATAAAAATGTCAGTCATTTTTGTTTTGTTTAATTGTTTCACAAAATGCAAAAAAAATATCATTCACTCTCGACCCAATGCGGTCGAGGTGAAGATCTCATTAAGCGAATACCAGCATTGTGAGTTCAACGGTGTCCTCAGATTTCAATTCTGAGCACCGGCTCAAAAGATACAAAAACCCGCTTGCACATTTACTGAACATACCTGAAAAAAAGTTCAGAAATTCATTCTGGGAACTTTGGACCATGGAATCATGCACCGTAAATTTTCACGGACTCGTAACATTCCCATTTAACTAAAAAAATACATGGAATTTCTAGGTCGTTACATTCTCCCCAACTCATGGATTTTCATCACTGTAATACACAACACAAACTAAGGAAACAAGTGGGGGTACTGAGAACGTATTAGATCCTCCCGCTCCCATGTTCTCTACTGGAGGTTCCCATGCTACAAGCAAACGCGCACCAGAGGTATCAACCGCACATGAAGGAACCACTCTTATCGATCCTCAATCTCCACTAGAACACCCACAAATGTCGCGCCATCATCGATATCCAGCTTTCCATTGTTGATGATATGAGAAGTGTCTCGCACGTATCTCCTCAGCTAGTGTAACACCTCAAGCTTCCACGGTACGTTTCCCTTCGAATAATGCAATAGCGTGTGTTGTACGCAACCTCAAGCACTAACACACACCACAACTAATTAAACTAGTCGTTGTGAATAGTAATACCTACTTTTTGAAATTTTATAAATTTTATTTATCAAAATGGACTTCATTTTTGGATTCGGAATATCTAAATTAGCCAATGTTGAATTTTTGGTATTTTTCTGAGAACTAATTTTTTATGAATAGTGAAAAATACTTAAAAACAACTTTTTTAATCAAAATAATTTATAGTGATAAATTATACTATTTATTGCTTTTAAAGTATAATTAGAATATATTTTTACCATTTTATCCAATGGTGGTCATTAGAATTAATTTAACATTGAAATTGGACATAATCAATTGCCAATCTTTTGATATAAATTGTTTCTTAAAAACACGCTATTTGTTGTAACAGCGGGAATTAATTATAAAATTAATTAACGCAACTTATATGTTTGGAATTTTGTAAAATAGAAATCATTTTTGAATTCGGAATATCAATTATAGCTTAGGGTGAAATTTTGGCCTTATTCTGAAAAACTTCAATTTTTGATGAATAGTTAAACCACTAAGTGGTTGTTAAAAACTGATTTTTCGTTACAATGAAATAATACCACTTCTGTGATTTGATTTTAAAAAATCCTACATACATTGTTGTCATTAAGAAGTAAAATGTGGTTCAATGAGATTAAAATAATGTTTTGGTGAATAGTAACTTTTAAGTTCTTAATTGCGATTAGAGGTAATTAGTGTAGTTTAAGGTAAAAATAATGTTTTAATAATATGATATGAGCTTGACACTTGTACTACTACTATTGGATGAGTCCTGTCCGACCAATACAACCCATGGGTCAACTTGGGGACCCCATGGAGCCACTTTGGTTGGAAAATGACATTAATATATATTTATTTAATGTTAAAATTAAATTGACACAAACATGAGTTGTTTTACTAAAATAGTTTTTAAGTGGGGTTACACAAGTCCAAAGTTTGACTATAAATATTCATTAGAAATCTAAATAGATTTCCTACATCATAGTATTTTTTTTATAATTTTTTTACATTAAATAAATTAAATTATTTATGACATCATTATGATGCAGCGATGACCTCATTATTTAACGATTTTAATAAAATGAAAAGATAATGTAAAATCCGAGGCTTACACTTGTCCAAAGACTATTGGATGGGTATATTTCGAACCCTTATCACCATACACACGAATTATATAAGTTTGGGACCATTAGAATCCGAAAAGCATTGTATAATAATGTAACATTTCAATCATTCCAAAAGAGCCCCTCCTCTCCTCTTATAAAAGGACTCCACCTCTACCACCTTATTCACACTTTCAAGCCTTTTGGTTCGGCCAAACTATGCCCAAATACACTCCCAACTTATCTCCATTCATCCTAGAAGCTTTAATTTAGTCAGAAAGCCATCCTAAGGAGTCCTTTTGATCAAATCAAAAGGAAGAACCCGAAGAAGAGGAAACATTTTCATCACCCTCTTTCATGTTTCTTTCTTCTTCCACTCCCGCATTGTTTATTATTTCAATTCTAAAATTATAAATTCAGTATATTCTATATACTCTGATGTTATTATAAATATGGAACAACCATATTCAGTATTCTACCCATCATTTGAATGACATGTCACCATACGTGCATACGTACGGCTTACAGTCTCCACGTCGTGGTGTAATTGTTATTCAATATATTATTATTTAGATGGGTATAATAATGATATGTAATTCATGTAAATAATAAATATAACATGATAATGATTCTGTATATATTATAAAATATCCAATTATATATTATTTTAATATCAAAATAATGATATTGTCGCTCGTGCGTACGTACGGACTACCGTCTCCACGAACGCGATGAGATTCATTCTCCGTCGTATCCATTCAAGTATAATTGTCATTTGATGATTTAAAAATAATGTTTAAGGACATTATATCATTCTGGATATGAATAAGATACAACCTATCCATGAAAAACATGACTTACGTAACAAAACATATAAAAGAAAACGAGTAAGTTAACACCCGAAACAACGATAAATCTAAGATATTGTTAACAAAGCAATGTTAAAAGATCATATATGATATCATATGAATGTATATGATTCTTGTATAATTTAATAACAATTATTTCACCATTATATAGGAGGTTAACCTACCCCAACCAAGGAAAAGTACAAGGTAAGGGTTTACTTCACAACCTCTTCATTATCCAAGGTTGTTTATACATAATTATCTACTAGGACGTCATTATCATCCACATCCATGTTTCTTAAAAATGTCTTTCAAAACATTTTTACTATTAAATGGAAAATGGGTTAAAGTCATTTATACCCTTATATTATTTTGAAAGGAATCTTACCATCGTTTTCCAAACAATGTACTTTTTGACCTTTTTGACAAATTTAAGGTAAGAATGTTTTTTTAACTTATACGGCGGGTGCGGCTATTTTCCACCATTATAACTTCGTTGAAGCTTCCCTTACAAGCTTATAATAATATTTTCAAATTAAATGTATTATTTTATAATTATGGGACTTTTAAATGATTTAAAAAAAAGAGATATTTCTCTCAAATAGCTTTGATTTCATACATGTCAACATCCTTTGATGGGTTTTAAGTTTATTTGAAATTGAAATATGATACAAAACTTACATTGAGCATTTTGTGAAACCTTTGACTGTGGATGTGTTATTTTTATACCGTCCATAGTTTATGGAGAAACTGTTGACATTTCGTATGCTAGTTTTAATACGAATATTTATGTTATGTTTAAACCTATTCGTATGAGGAATGTATTGGACTTAATAAGTGATGGGTGGAGCCCGATATAGCTCCTCGATGCATCGGTAGGTCTCTTGAGACAACTAGACGTGGAATTGGCCGAGGCCCTTTCCCAATTTGATTTATGGTTTTGGCCGAGGCCTTAATCATTTTAGACGTCTTGGCTGAGGCCTTGAAAAAATGTTTCAGAATGTTTGGCATTATACATTCCCTCATTATGAAAGTGGTTATTGATATTTCACGTGATTATTCATCTAGTAGAATATACATGTGAGTAGGTAATGGAATTATTTTATTTTACTTTTTCCATATTATGCTGATGTTCAAGTTCAATAAGGCTTTTGTTTTATTTATACATTGCCTTAAATGCTTATGTTTTCTTATGAAGGTTTCCGCTATATTGTTATCCTTATGGAGCATTTGAGCTCACCCCTTTCAATGTTTTATTTTTCCCAGGATGTGAAGAAGTGTATTATGACTGGCTTTCAAGAATAGTCAGTGAGGATATGACTGTGGACTAGGGAGACCATGTTATTGTAGTTTTCATTTTTATGATGTAATGTAATGTTTATTAATGTATCTAGTGTTTCCAAGGCTAATAAACAAATCGGTCTTTAGAGACTTGATCTTTTGTGATAATGCCAATGTTACGAAGTAATGCACCGACTTGGGGTAGCTGGGGTCGGGGCGCTACAGTTGGTATCAGAGGCAGTTTAGTACTAACCTTGGAAAATAGATTTAGATAAACTCTGATTAGAGCACATATCCAGAAGATAGACTTTGAGGATTAGTATAGAAGAACTTTCTAGAATTTTGGTATTGTAGAGATGTTGTGAGTTTTCCGAGAAATACATCCCTGTCTGGATACGAGCAGGTAGAGGCGGCTCTGGCACAGATGTACCTAGGGGTAAACCCCGAAAACACTGCTTTGAGCTAGACTCGAACGGGAACTGGTGCACGACAACGGGCCTTGCTGCACTCTTGGTTACGACACTCCCGGGGGATATGCTTAGGATAATTCCCATTTTCTTTACAAACCACTATGAAGGGTTATGAGTATATACTTCCTCAAAGAAAACATTTTTATAATTATGGATTATATCCAGAATTAGTTCAATTTATGTTAAGTGTTTTACAAGTATGGAATTATGTATTTTGATTCATAAACTAATCTAGTTTATGCCATTATTTAGAAATGGCGCCTAGTGGAAGGAATGGAAACCGTATAAATTCACGCACTCCGTGTAGGGATTTCCCTCCTGCTCAAGATAATTATGGTGGATCTAGTGATACAACTGGTGCTGATCAGCTTCTCACCGTACTGGGACAACTCACGTAGGTTATGAATAACAAACTTACTCGTATGGAGCACCCTGATCCGCAACGTGGAGGATCAATGCTAGACCGTTTCATGAGGCAACAACCACCAACCTTCAATGGGAGTACAAATCCTATAGTAGCTGAGCAATGGATAAATTCCTTAGAGAAAATATTCCATGCCTTGGGGAGTAGTGAAAGGGAGAAAGTTGTCATGGCAGTTTACCGCCTCACTGGAGATGCCGAACAATGGTGGTCACTAATTCAAAACAAAAAGTAAGATGATGAATTGACAAACATGGAATGGCAGGAGTTCAAAGAGCTATTCTTAGAAAAATACTTTCCTCGAGACCATCGAGCGGATATGGAAAGGAAATTTCTGAGTCTGAGGCAGAATGAGGATGAGAATGTCGCAAAGTATGAGGCTAACTTTACAAGGTTAGCAAGGTATGCTGCAGATTACATACGTAACCCAAGAAGTAAGACTGATCGCTTCATTGATGGGTTAAAACCATTTCTCCGTTGAGCATTAGTATCACAAACCTTCTCTTCATACGAAGGTATTGTCTCGAGCGCTATCAAGACGGAAAAGGAATTCTCTAAGTCTAATGACTTTAAATCAAAGCAAGATAAGAAGAGATCCGCTGAAAACTTTGGTAAAGGAAATAAGGAAACAGGGAAGAAGGGTAGAAATTAATTTTCACCCTGTGATAATTGTGGTAGGAAGCACCCTGGTGCCTTTTTAAAAAGAAAAGGAGTATGTTACAAGTGTGGTGAAAAAGGCCACCAAGCTCATGAATGCAAGGGAAAGAAAGCGGCTGTCAACATGGAATGCTATAATTGTAGAGAGAAGGGACATTATTCAAATGAATATCCTAAGCGTTAGGGGAACTTACCTCAGAAGAGGCCAAGGGATCAGGGCCAGGCTTATGCTATCACTACTGCTGAGGTGGAAGCTCCGAAAGACGTGGTGGCAGGTAATTTAATGGTTTCCTCAAGTTTAGCAAATGCATTATTTGATTCTGGATCATCGCATTGTTTCGTATCTTCCCATTTTGCTAATAAAATTAGATATTTCCAATTTGATTTAACAAGGGATTTGTCGGTCAAAACCCCTAAGGGAAGTATTGTTGCAACAAAGTTTTGTCGATTAGTTCCCATTAGAGCACCTAAATGTTCTTTACCTGCTGATCTCATCGTCATACCCATGATTTAATTTGATATAATCCTCGGTGTGGATTGGCTTTCGGACCATGATGCAAAAATTTATTGTAAGAGGAAAGAGGTTATGATTCTTGATGATGATGATAAGGAACACCTTATCTTTAGAGCAGAATCGTCGCCACATAATTCTTATCTAGTTCCACCCCCATTAGCTCAACTAAAGTCAATTATTGGGGAGGAAGAGAAGGAAAATACTGTGGGTGTGGAAAGGAATATTCAAATAGAGGATGTACCTATTGTGAGAGAATATGTTGATGTGTTTCCGGAAGATTTACCTGGACATCCTCCAGAACGAGAAGTTGAGTTTTCCATTGATTTAATTCCTGGATCAAGGCCCATATCGAAGACCCCTTATAGAATGGCCACTGTGGAATTATTTGAACTAAAGAAACAACTAGTGGAATTGAGTAATAAGGGATTTATTCTCCCTAGTGTCTCTCCTTGGGGAGCCCCTGTTCTTTTTGTTAAGAAGAAAGATGGATCTATGAGGTTGTGCATCGACTATAGGGAGATCAATGCTATAACAATAAAGAACAAGTATCCCATACCTCGCATTGATGATTTGTTTGACCAACTGCATGGAGCTCAATACTTTTCAAAGATTGACCTTCGGTCTGGATACCATCAGTTGTGTGTGAAGAAGGAAGACATTCCAAAGACATCATTTCGAACAAGGTACGGACATTTCGAGTTTACAATAATGCCTTTTGGATTGACTAATGCACCCTCTGTTTTCATGTATCTAATGAATAGAGATTTCAAGGAATATCTTTATGACTTTGTAGTGGTATTTATTGATGATATCTTGGTATACTCCAAAATCCACGAAGATCATGAAAATCACTTACGCATTATCCTGAACACTCTTAGAAGACATGAATTATATGGGAAATTTAGCAAGTGTGAATTCTGGCTTCAAGAGATTTCTTTTCTTGGCCATATGTCTCTAAGGATGTAATTTCCGTTGATCCTTCTAAAACCAAGGCAATCCATGAATGGCCAGCACCGACAAGTATAACTGAGGTACACATTTTTATTGGTTTAGCAGGTTATTATCGACGTTTCGTACAGAATTTTGCCAGATTGGCTAACCCATTGACAAAGCTCACACGTAAAGGGATTAAATTTGTCTGGACAAAAGAGTGTGAAGAATGTTTTGAAGAACTGAAGAGAAGATTATTCAACGCCCCTGTATTGACTCTACCATCGGGGAATGATGGGTTTGTTATTTATAGTGATGCATCGAAGAAAGGACTTGGTTGTGTCCTTATGAAGAATGATAATGTTATTGCCTATGCATCATGACAGCTAAAAATTCATGAGAAAAACTATCCTACTCATGATCTTGAGTTAGCAGTTGTGATCCTTTCCTTAAAGATATGGATACATTACCTCTATGGTGAAAAATGTGAGATTTATACTAATCACAAGAGTTTGAAGTATATTTTCTCACAAAAAGAACTCAACATGAGGCAAAGGCGATGGCTTGAAATACTCAAGGATTATGATTGCATGATACATTACCACCCGGGGAAGGAAAACAAGGTGGCAGATGCTTTGAGTAGAAAAGACCATGGAGTTTTGAATGTGATGAGAATTGAAAGGGATCCAATTTTCATGGATCTAGTGAAGATGGACATGGGAATAACTAGGGAAGGTGAAACATCAATGGTTTTTCAAATGGTTGCCAAACCATCATTACTAGAAAGGATTAAGAGTTCTCAGACCAATGATGAAGAATTTCAGAAGAAGATTAAAGATGTGAATGATGGAAGATTGAGGGACTTTGTGTATAAGGATGGAATTTTGAAATTCGGGAAGAGACTTTGTGTTCCCGATATACCTGATCTAAAAAGGGAATTGTTGGATGATGCTCATAGTTCCAATTTCTCTATACACCCTGGGAGCACCAAAATGTATAGAGATTTGAAGGAACATTTTTGGTGGGACAATATGAAGAGGGAGATTGCTGATTTTGTGTCGAGGTGTATGGTTTTTCAACAAGTGAAAGCTAGAAGGAAACATCCTGGTGGAGTATTGCAACCTCTTCCCATACCTGAGTGGAAATGGGATATTATTACGATGGACTTTGTCATGGGACTACCAAAGACTCCTAGAAGGAATGATGCAATATGGGTCATTGTTGATCATCTTACTAAGTCAGCACATTTTTTGGCTATACGGGAGGATCTACCACTTGAACGCCTAGCAAGACTATATATTAATGAAGTTGTAAGACTTCATGGAGTACCCCTATCGATTGTTTCTGAACATGATCCTATTTTTACTTCACGATTTTGGAAAAGTCTTCAAAAGGCCTTGGATACTGAACTTCGTTTGAGTACTGCCTATCACCCTCAAACAGAAGGACAATCAGAACGGACTATTCAAACCTTATAAGACATGTTGAGATCATGCTCTCTTGACTTTCAGGGTATGTGGGATCAATATTTACCACTGGTAGAATTTTCCTATAACAATATCTTCCATTCAAGCATTCAGATGGCAACTTATGAAGCGTTATATGGAAAGAGATGTCGTACACCAACCTGTTGGGATGACGTTGGTGAAAGAAAACTTGTGGGACCAGAACTGGTGGAAGAAACAATGGAAAATGTGAAGGTAATCCAAAACCACATCAAATAAGCTCAAAGTAGGCAGAAGAGCTATGCCGATAACAGAAGAAAGGTTTTGGAATTTCAGGTGGGAGATCATGTTTTCCTAAAGGTATCTCCATGGAAGGGAGTTATACATTTTGGTAAGAAGGGTAAGTTGAGTCCCAGGTACATCGGACCTTTCAAAATTCTAGATCGTATTGGGGCTGTAGCTTATCGTTTGGCGATGCCGCCAAATCTCTCCAAAGTTCACGATGTTTTCCACATATCGCTACTGAGAAAATACATGCCTGACCCAACACATGTAATTACCTATGAGGAATTAGAACTGGAACCCGATCTATCTTATTGTGAAGAGCCCATCAAAATTCTTGATGTGAGGGAGCAGGTGCTGAGAAACCGGACGACTTGTCTGGTAAAGGTTTTGTGGAGAAATCATAAAATTGAAGAGGCAACGTGGGAACCTAAGGAACTTATGATGAAGAACCACCCGAGTCTTTTTATTCATTAATACCCTAGAAATTGCGAGGATGCAATTATTTTAAGGAGGTGAGAATGTAACACCCCAAGCTTCCACGGTACGTTTCCCTTCGAATAATGCAATAGCGTGTGTTGTACGCAACCTCGAGCTCTAACACACACCACAACTAATTAAACTAGCTGTTGTGAATAGTAATACCTACTTTTTGAAATTTTATAAATTTTATTTATCAAAATGGACTTCATTTTTGGATTCGGAATATCGAAATTAGCCTATGTTGAATTTTTGGTATTTTTCTGAGAAGTTCTAATTTTTTATATATAGTGAAAAATACTTAAAAACAACTTTTTTAATCAAAATAATTTATAGTGATAAATTATACTATTTAGTGGTTTTAAAGTATAATTAGAATATATTTTTACCATTTTATCCAATGGTTGTCATTAGAATTAATTTAACATTGAAATTGGACATAAACAATTGCCAATCTTTTGATATAAATTGTTTCTTAAAAACACGCTATTTGTTGTAACAACGGGAATTAATTATAAAATTAATTAATGCAACTTATATGTTAGGAATTCTTTAAAATATACATCATTTTTGAATTCGGAATATCAATTATAGCATAGGGTGAAATTTTGGCCTTATTCTGAAAAACTTCAATTTTTGATGAATCGTTAAACCACTAAGTGGTTGTTAAAAACTGATTTTTCGTTAAAATAAAATATTTCCACTTCTGTGATTTGATTTTCAAAAATCTAACATACATGGTTCTCATTAAGAAGTAAAATGTGGTTCAATGAGATTAAAATAATTTTTTGGTGAATAGTAACTTTTAAGTTCTTAATCGCGATTAGAGGTAATTAGTGTAGATTAAGGTAAAAATAAAGTTTTAATAATATGAGATGAGCTTGACACTTGTCCTACTCCTATTGGATGAGTCATGGCCGACCAAGACAACCCATGGGTCAACTTCAGGACCCCATGGAGCCACTTTGGTTGGAAAATGATATTAATATATATTTATTTAATGTTAAAATTAAATTGACACAAACATGAGTTGTTTTACTAAAACAGTTTTTATGTGGGGTTACACAATTCCAAAGTTTGACTATAAATATTCATTAGAAAGATAAAAATATTTCCTACATCATAGTATTTGTTTTATAATTTTTAGACATTAAATAAATTAAATTATTTATGACATCATTATGATGAAGCGATGACCTCATTATTTAACGATTTTAATAAAATGAAAAGATAATGTAAAATCCGAGGCTTACACTTGTACAAAGACTATTGGATGGGTATATTTAGAACCCTTGTCACCTTAGACACGAATTATATAAGTGTGGGACCTTTAGAATCTGAAAAACATTGTATAATAATGTAACATTTCAATCATTCCAAAAGAGCCCCTCCTCACCTCTTATAAAAGGCCCCCACCTCAACCACCTTATTCACACTTTCAAGCCTTTTGGTTCGGCCAACCTCTGCCCAAATACTCTCCCAACTTTTCTACCTTCATCCTAGAAGCTTTACTTTAGTCAGGAAGCCATCCTAAGGAGTCCTTTTGATCAAATCAAAAGGAAGAACCCGAAGAAGAGGTAACATTTTCATCACCCTCTTTCATGTTTCTTTCTTCTTCCACTCCCTCTTTGTTTATTATTTCAATTCTAAAATTATAACTCCAGTATATTCTATATACTGTGATGTTATTATAAATATGGAACAACTATATTCAGTATTCTACCCATCATTTGAATGACATGTTACCATACGTGCGTACGTACGGCTTACCGTCTCCACGTCGTGGTGTATTTGTTATTCAATATATTATTACCTAGATGGGTATAATAATGATATGTAATTCATGTAAATAATAAATATAACATGATAATGATTCTGTATATATTATATAATATCCAATTATATATTATTTTAATATCAAAATAATGATATTGTCGCTCGTGCGTACGTACGGACTACCGTCTCCATGAACGCGATGAGATTCATTCTCCGTCGTATCCATTCAAATATAATTATCATTTGATGATTTAAAAATAATGTTTAAGGACATGATATCATTCTGGATATGAATAAGATACATCCTATCCATGAAAAACATGACTTACGTAACAAAACATATAAAAGAAAATGAGTAAGTTCACACCCGAAACAACGATAAATCTAAGATATTGTTAACAAAGCAATGTTAAAAGATCATATATGATATCATATGAATGTATATGATTCTTGTATAATTTAATAACAATTATTTAACCATTATACAGGAGGTTAACCTACCCCAACCAAGGAAAAGTACAAGGTAAGGGTTTACTTCACAACCTCTTCATTATCCAAGGTTGTTTATACATAATTATCTACTGGGACGTCGTTATCATCCACATCCATGTTTCTTAAAAATGACTTTCAAAAAAATTTTACTATTAAATGGAAAATGGGTTAAAGTCATTTATACCCTTATACGTTTTTGAAAGGAATCTTACCATCGTTTTCCAAACAATGTACTTTTTGACCTTTTTGACAAATTTAAGGTAAGAATGATTTTTTTAACTTATACGGCGGGTGCGGCTATTTTCCGCCATTATAACTTCATCGAAGCTTCCCTTACAAGCTTATAATAATATTTTCAAAGTAAATGTATTATTTTATAATTAGGGGACTTTTAAATGATTTAAAAAAAAAGAGATATTTCTCTCAAATAGCTTTTATTTCATCTATGTCAACATCCTTTGATGGGTTTTAAGTTTATTTGAAATTGATTTATGATATAAAACTTCCATTAAGCATTTTGTGAAACATTTGACTGTGGATGTGTTATTTTTATACCATCCATAGTTTATGGAGAAACTGTTGACATTTCGTATACTATTTTTAATACGAATATTTATGTTATATTTAAACCTATTCATATGAGGAATGTATTGGACTTGATAAGTGACGGGTGGAGCCCGATATAGCTCCTCGATGCATCGGTAGGTCTCCTAAGACAACTAGACGTGGAATTGGCCGAGGCCCTTTCCCAATTTGATTTATGGTTTTGGTCGAGGCCTTAATCATTTTAGACGTCTTGGCCGAGGCCTTGACAAAATGTTTCAGAATGTTTGGCCTTATACATTCCCTCATTATGAAAGTGGTTATTGATATTTCACATGATTATTCGGCTAGTAGAATATCCATGTGAGTAAGTAATGGCATTATTTTAATTTAAGTTTTCCATATTAGGCTGAAGTTCAAGTTCAATAATGCTTTTTTTTAGTTATACATTGCCTTAAATGCTTATGTTTTCTTATGAAGGTTTCTGCTATATTGTTATCCTTACGGAGCATTTGAGCTCACCCCTTTCAATGTTTTATTTTTCCCAGGATGTGAAGAAGGGTATTCTGACTGACTTGAAAGAATATTCAGTGAGGATATGAGTGTGGACTAGGGAGACCATGTTATTGTAGTTTTCATTTTTATGATGTAATGTAATGTTTATGAATGTATCTAGTGTTTCCAAGGCTACTAAACTAATCGGTCTTTCGAGACTTTATCTTTTGTGATCATGCCAATGTTACGAAGTAATGCACCGACTCTGGGTAGCTGGGGTCGGGGCGCTACAGCTAGGATATGTGGAAGACATCGTGCACTCGGTGCAACTGAGGGGGTAGTGCTAGGCGATAATCCACCTCCCCAACTCTGTTGATGACCTAAAAAGGTCCAATAATCCTCGGAGGTAACTAGCCGCCTCGACCAAATATTTGTAGACCTCATTAGGGTGAGACCAATAGATAGACGTTGTAGCCGTCCTCGAACTCTAGATGTCTCTATTTCTTGTAGGCATAAGAAATCTGCCTACTTTGTGCAGTCTTCAACCACTCTGGGATGATCTGCACCTTCTCTATGGTAGCCCATACCATCTTTAGTCCGACTAGTAATGACTCCCCTAGGTCATTCAAGCACCAAGGTGATATGAAAGTTCACCCATACAATACCTCAAAAGGTTCCATCCTGATGGTGGAGTGATAGTTGTTGTTGTATGAAAACTCCAACAAAGGCAAGTGATCCTCCTAGCTGTGACCAAAGTCGAGGACACAAGCATGCAACATGTCCTCGAGGGTCTGTATGGTCGGCTCAGTCTGGTCATCCATCTAAGACGGAAGGAAGTTCTCAAATGAAGTTGTATCCTAAAAGCCTCCTACTACCCCTTCCATTTTCGAGAAGTGAAACATACATCATGATCATAAACAATCATCATGGGTACTCCATGTAACCACAAAGTCTACTGCACATAGAGTCATCCCAAGCGCTCTACTGAACCCTGCTCTCTGATCGGTAAGATGTGGGTTGACAAGGTGAGTCGGTCGACGATCACCCAAATGGAGTCATGACCACTGGATGTATATGGAAGTACTGTCACAAAATACATGATTATCGCATCCCACTTCCACTCTAGTACCTCTAAAGGCTGAACTAATCCTGCAAGTACCTGATTATCCACCTTCACTTTATAACAAGTGAGGCATCGAGAGACAAACTATGCAACTAATTTCTTCATTCCTAGCCAACAGTGCTGTCATCATAGATCCTGGTACATATTCGCCACTCCTGGATGTCCCACTAGAGGGGATTTGTGGAACTCCCTCATCACTTCCTCCTAATGTGACACTGGTACCATGGAATTTCCCCTAAAGAGGATGACATGCTGCCAACCATTAGAAAATCAATCAGGTGTCTGCCCTGTGGATTTCTGAGCATGTCGAGCCTCGAAGTGTATGTCCCAAGTCTACACCTCCCTAACTCACTGAAGAAGTGGGGGAGTGAATGTAAGACACTGAAGAAAAACTACTCCATCCCAATACACAAACGATATCTATAAAGCAGAAATCTTCTCTATCTCTTATCCTAGAAATTGTATACCAGACCTCCTACTGAGTTCATATGCTACAATGTTCCCCTTTCTAGGAGTGTAGAGTATCTCAAAGTCGTAGTCCTTGAGGAACTCAAGCCAACATCATTCTCTTAGGATAAATTATTTCTGATAGAAGTTACACCTAAGACTCTTGTGATAAGTGTACACTGTAAAATGATCACCCATCAAGTAATGTCGCCACATCATAAAAGAGAATACCACTACTGCTAACTCCAAGTCATCAGTAGCATATTTATGCTCATGTTGTCTTAGATGTTGAGAACCATATACGATCACTTCTCACTCATGAATTAGGACACCTCCAAGTCTGTTCCCTGATGTGTTGCAGTAGGCTACGTACCCTATGTGCTCCTCTAGAAGCCTCAAGAAGGGGTAAATAGTCAGCCTCTATCTCTGCTCCTGAAAACTATACTGGCATATCTCCGACCACACGAAGGGTTTCCCCTTCTTCGTGAATGCTGATATAGGTGATGCAACTCTGGATAAATCTAGCACATACCTCAAGTAGTATCCAGCCAAACCCAGGAAACTTCGTACCTCTGGAACACTCCTGGGTGGATCCCAAGAAAGTACTACCTCAATATTCACCAGAACTACTGCAAATCCAGCCTTAGATAAGGCAAGTCCTAGAAAGTGAACCTCTCGGATCCAAAACTGGCACTTCGAGAGCTTACCATAAAGGTGGTTCTCTTGGAGTGTGTCCCGTACTACCTACAAATGATAGAAATTCTCCTCCTCAGTATCCGAGTAGATCAAAATGTCATTGATGAAGACTACTACAATGTGATTAAGTTATGGCTGAAAGATCATATTCATGTGTCCCATGAACACTTTTAGAGCATTGGTTACACCAAATGGCATAACCAAAACATGTAATGGTCGTACCGACATATGAAATCCATCTTCTGCACATCCTCATCTTGTACATTGAGCGATTATAGCCTAATATGAGATCTATCTTCGAGAACCACCATTCTCTTTTCAACTGATCAAAGAGGTCATCAATCCTTGGAAGTGGGTACTTTTTCTTCAAAGTCACCCAGTTCAGGCGTCGATAGTCGACACAAAATCTCAAACTCCCATCTGCCTTTTTGGCGAACAAAATCAGGGTTGACGAAGGAGAAATACTAGGTTGAATGAACCCTTTTCCATGTAATTATTACAGTTGTACCCACATCTCATGAATCTCCGTAGGATCCATTCTATATTCTATTGTAGATATAGGTTTCATCCTAGGGTATAATTCATTGTAAAAGTCCACCTCTCTGTGAGGAGGTAGACCCGAAACATCATCAAGGAAAACATCCGAGTACTGGTTCACCACTATGGGATAACTCGGACTCTCCACATCAATTCTCTGAGGGTAAGGCTAACCAAATAATGAGTGATCAGCTGAACTCTTCTCCGGATAAGTCCATCATGTACTGCAAAGGCTCCCTTCTCATCGGTGAAGGTAAACCTAGTCCCATCCCTGCAGACATTATGTACTTTGCGTCTAATATAGTCAATCTGAGCATGGACGGTAGATAACCATTTCATATCCAAGATGATGTCATATGGCCTCAACATCACTACTAGGAGATCCCAGCCAATGCTCTCACCTCCTAATGCAAGCTCACACTACCAGCACTAGAGCGTAATGACCGAATTTTCTCTTGTAGGAGTCTCTATCCATAAGGATCGAGCCAACAACTCCATCAGAATCTCCAAGATCTGAATGAGGGTAGTGGAAATAAAATAATGACTAGATCCTATCTCTATAAGTACTACATCTAAGGTGGAGTATACATAGATCATACCTAATATCATCTTCTGAGCGCCTTGATCGTAGGCCTCCGCTGCCCGGAGGTGAGCTCGCCCCTATCCTCCTTCTCCCTATGGTCGGGGTAGACCACCTGGTGGTGGTGGCAGTAACATCTCGAATCATTTCCCACAATTAGTTACACAACCACCCCCTCTGCCACGTCCGCATAATCCCTACAGAACACCTCATTCGAACCTCTAGCTCTGCATGGGTGGTCCTTCGACCATATACAGATCATCTGTATGACGGGTCGGACGTTCACGACCCATCTGACCCTACCCACCTCATGTGTAACACTTCTCACTACTTGAATGATTAGCTCTACCTCGGGCACCCTGCACAATAGAACCTAAATCATGCGGTCGTCCACCAGTAGTTATGCTCTTCTTTGAACTCTTTAACAACTATCTACTACCAGCTACAAAAGACTCTGCTACCTGACGTCAAGTGGTGGGTCTCACTGCTGGTGATTTCTCAGCAAGGAAACTCTCCACTAACAGGGATCTCTCTAACACCCCTGTCTATGTTGGGATTCTAAGAAAAATCATTGAAGCACTAATCTCTCTCCTGACCCCTGCTCAAATGTCTGGGCCCTAAAGAATGGGTCCAACACCATATCAGTGGAGTAGCATGAGAGGTCAGTGAACCTCGCTGAGTACTGATCCACAATCATGATGTCCTGTTGTATATGAATAAGATCTTGTATGAGAACTGTGTGAAGAGTCGCTAGGACAAACACTCTTCCAAACTGGCTCTTAATGTGATTCCAAAAGAGCGTCCCCTCATTGAGAACCTGGAGCATCAAGCTCCACCATCTTCTTGTTGTTTCCTGTATACGACTGGCGGTAAGGATCACCAAGAGATTTAATGGTGTCTCTACCAGTCAGAAGACTCTCACCACATCCTCCAGCCAATCCTCTACCACCTATGGGTCTGCCTCTCCCCTAAACCTTGGTGGCCTCTAGTGCTGGAACTTGTGAAACACGCACAAGCGGTGTGCACCCTCTACTTCTAGGGCTGGTGGCATCAGTCGACCAACAGGTAATGGTACTTTTAGTGCCTCCGATGGATGTGGACCCTACACCGAGGCCTTTTCACTCGGTGGGCTTTCAGTGAGTACAATATCTAGAACCCTAGATGGTTGTCTGCATGGAGGAATCCTATAAATAAACAGGTGTTCCTTGGTTAAAATGGTATACCTGGTGAGCTAACTCAAAGATATCACAATGAAAGCTCTTGTAAACACACACAGAATCAGTGTTATCGTGCATTAAGTCAGATATTATATGTCAGGGTCCTTGTCTATGGATACATCGGCTGTCATACTGACACCGGGTTCCCTAAACTAATAATCACTCTCACTACACTTAACACTATTATCATTAAAAAAGAATCAGAGTCTTGTGTCATATGGTAGAACCAACTCCTCTGATATCAATTTTTCATGACTCGTCCCCTAGGGCCCATGTCTTTACTACCCAAAGCCCACCTTCTATATGCTAGGGGTGGGAGACTAGCACCGAAGGCGTATTCCCTAAAACTGGGAAGGCATTGCCTTTATAATATGTAAGCACGTGCAACCAAGGAACTGAAGGAAACGAACTCAAGTAAAACAAATAGTAAACAGAGTCAGTTCATTATGTAACATGGGATAGAATACAATACCAACTAGAAAGTACAAGAATATGAAAGTACAAGTAAACTAGAGCAGCTCTAGTGAACACCTACCAGGTATCCTACATGAAGGATAGGTACATCTCTTAATCGGTCGTCTCAGCGGCACACCTCATCTAAGGTCCACCTCTGAGCTACCTCCAGTCCTAGTACTCTCGTCCTCTGTCAATATTGTACATGTTCTACACCAAACACAACAAACTGTGGGGATATCCTGTCTATGTGTGAGTATAACGATACTCAGTAGGGCTTCTGAGACCCTCAAGGTCTAACAAAATCCGAAAAGGATAAACAAAAAAGCATGAAATCAACTGATAACCCAACTTAGGTATATTCCCATACATATACCAAAGTTATCATGTATACACATCTCAATCATGAGGAAACACTTAGTCCATCTCAAAATCTCAAATCTCAACTGTTCCACAAAGGATGGAGTACCACAATGGTAAGTACCACTCAAGTACACCACACAGAATAATACCACCAAGGTATTACCACAACAGAATATACCGCTCTGGTACAAACTCATCTCACACCAGTTATTTCATTGGTACAATATTAGAGATGATTTGATGTAACTACTGAATCATCTTACTCTGTTAAGAGGCTCTACTGATGACCCACATAGGATCGCTCGGTGCGGACCCACACAGTATCGATCGGTTATGAACCACACAGGATCACTCAGATCTGACGCACATAGGGTCTCTAGGTACTGACCCACAAGGGATTTCTCTGTGCTGACACACAGTGGATCTCTTGGTGCTGACCCACATATGGTCACTATTCATTTTTCATGTCACAGCCAGCTACTGGGTTCCAACACTAAGCTTGATCATCTTTGGGAGAGTCCTCTCCAAAATCCACTGGTCGATACACCAACTCTCATGAAGACCCATGAAGAAGTATATCAAAGGAATTTTATGTCATTGGGGTCTCAACGCAATAGATAGTGCATCAATCAGATGCCCAGTCTGTAATTAATTAGCCTTTTAGTCCCAAGGGTTCAGTTGGATTCATACTCGATCCAACCCGAATGTATCCCAAATTTATCCAAATACCATTTGGTGTATACCAAAGGGATTTTCTTGCTCCAAAGTTTACATCATTGTTGACAGTTTGTCAAATGGACGCCTGGTACCAAAGTTATGGTCGATAGAGTGAAAAGCTCGTAGCTGGTTGGGGTCCATTCTGACCAGGATGGACAGACCCGGCCCAACCTGGCCTTGGCTGACCCAACCCAGTTTGGGTCATCCCGTCCAACGCTGGGTCTGGATCAAACATCTGGTTCTGGCCTGACCCGTGTGGGTGGTCTGGAGATGATGAGAGTGGTGCCAAGGCCGCGAGGGAGGCGCAGAGGCCGCAAGGGTGGTGAGGTCGCAAGTGTCGTGAGGCCCTATGATGGCAAGGCCACAGGGGCCGTTTAGGGCCACGGGGTGGGGAAGGACGTGGGGGCCGTGGAGGGTCGTGGGCGGCTAGGCCAAGGGGGGTCCTGGAGGGCCGCTGGGCAGTGAGGTTGTGGGGGACATAGGGCGGTGAGGCAGCGAGGGGAAACAGAGGGCCATTGGGAAGCGAGGCTACAGGGGTCGTGGAGGCTGCAGCTAGAACGAGGCTGTGGGGCGGCGGAGGCTGCAGACGACGCGAAGTCGCGGGCGGGGGAGGCCATTGGAGGCAGAGGCAGTGGTGTGGTGGGGGCCATGGGAGGTGCGAGGCCATGGGCGTCAGAGGCCGCAGGTGGCACAATGGCCGCATGGTGGCATCGTTGTGTCGTCACTTGCATCGCGGTCGGTGGTGGTGCATGCCACCATTCTCATTCTCCACTAAAGTTGGTTGTCATCCTCCTCCATCGCGGAGAACACAAAAATTAAATAAAATATTTGCAGAGAGGTCAGGTCATTTTTGTTTGGCCTACACTCTCTATGTTAGAGCAGAAGAAATAGTCTATAATCTCTTCCTGATTTTATGATGAATTATAAAGAACATGTAAGGGGAATAAATTAAAAAAAACCACCCTACCTATAAGGTTTATTGATGGTGGTGTGAGTATGAATTCGAAGATGTCGACATTCGTTGAGCCCACCACAGGCCTCTGATCTCCGGTTCATTCATCGGGTTTTCAAAGTTGAAGACGTTCCTCATCATCAAGAGTGTTCTTCATTGGAGGATCAGTTTCTCCCTGATTCCCCAAAGCCTCTCCCTTTTTCCAAAAGTTTCCCCAATTCCACCAAATTGTGGAATATCCAACTTATTAATTTAAATTAAGTAAATTAATAATTCTGGAACAATTAAAATGATGACACGTTTCATTAATTATGGGTTATACAAAACAATTAAATTGGGTTTTGTCATATTTAATTGTACCAATTTAATTGGATCAAATTAATGGAGGGAAATAATTAATGGGGAGTTGAGTTGTTTCTCCCCCATTAAGAGGGTTCGGGTGGTCCCTACCATTAATTTCAAATTGGGAGGTTAGTTCAGGTGGTCTCCACCTCTTAAAAATCACATGAGAGGTTTAGGATCGTGTGGTCCCCACCACCATAACCCATGTCAAAGGGTTTCTAAAATAAAAATGTTAGATATTTTTATTTTATTTAATTCTTTCATAAAAAGAACAATAATTATCTTTCACTCTCAACCCACTGCGTCTGAGGTGAAGGTCTCCTTAAGAGAATTCCGGCATTGCAAGTTCAACGGTGTCCATAGATTTCAATTCAGAGAAATAGTTCAAAAGCTACAAAAACCTGCTCTCACATTTACTGAACGTACCTGAAAAAAAGTTTAGAAATTATCTTCGGGCACTTCGGGCCTCAGAATCACATGCCGTCAATTTTTGCGGACTCGTAAAATTCCAATTTAATTTAAAAAATACTAGGAATTTTCTGATCTTTACAATAATCCTCCATCATTTTTATCAAAGAAAACCTCAAAATCATCCAAAACATGAATACTATTTCATTAACTTCTTGGAATCTCAATGTATACCTTCCAACTCCTCCATCACCCTCCAAGTATCTATAAAATCTTAGTCAAAATATATTCATGAATTCCCACTCATTGTGTGTTCAATGGCATTCCACCTTAATGAGGTTTAGTAGATTTCAAATTCATAGTAATGGAAAACACATATCCACCTCCATTATATTACATTCAGTCCCCACTAAGATAGGATATACCTCACACTCTTGTGATCTGTTAGGAAAAAAATTCTTCACATATAAGGTAATGTATCCAAAGCAACATAAAAAATACATCTTATTCCAACTTCATCTCATGGGATATATAGTTTCAATTTTGGGGACATAACTACCCAAACCAATAAGATATGACTGCCTATTACTGCATCAATATTAATCATAAACTTATACTAAAAGAATCATATAAGACTTAAAACATTAACCTTTCCTCTGGAAACAAAAGAAACAGATCTCTAATCAATCCCCCATTGAAGTCATCAAACTCTTCTTAAAACTATTAAATCAAGATTAAATCATATTTTTCATGTTCCAAGATATCAACATGGGTAAAATAAGATACATACCTCTGGTAATAAGCCACATGAAAATTAAAACTAAAAACCACTAGCACATTCTTTGGTGCTTCCCCAAAAAAACTACCTTTATAATTGATGAATCCACGACCACATCTTTATGGGACACCATATTACTGATGAAATGAACCACCCATATCTAAAATCATCACTTTAAAAAGTTAAATATAGACTGTTCCATCAAAGTACACACAAGAAAACTCTAATATGGATAGATTTAATGTATTATTAATATGAATATATCAATATGTTGTCATTGAAAATGACTAAAAATGGTCTATGAACCCACGGAACATTGAGTTCATGAGCCCCAGGATAACTATTTGTGTTCTCATGAAACCAAATAGAATGAATAAGAAATAAATGTTCCCACACCTTCATTAGAAGGATATCGTTGGATGATATTCCTCTTTCACCCTCAACTGATGATACAAAGACCGTACATAAACTTACAGAACAAATTTTATTCCCTAAAATGGTCAAAAATATTTTCAATACATTGGGTATGGTTGTGATTCTATATCATTTCCTAATTAATTATTTAGTTATCTCTCTAAAACAACAAACTATCATCAACATTCATAGAGAATAATATTGGTGCTCCCCATGAAGATATCCTAGGTTGGATTAATTCCTATTTCATTATATCATTTATCTAAATACTTGAATAATGAACCACATGGGGTTACATCCAATTAGGATCTATTTTGATTGAACCATCATCTTCATATAAATCTTTCTATAAATCGATATCACATTGGGGAGGTAGGGTCACATCATCCTTTGGTAAAACATCAAGAAAATCCCTGATAACGGTGGTATCCTCCGCCATCCCAATATCCAATTATATCACTATTAACTAATATAGAAAAGAAATAAAGTTATCCACATAGATACCATCAATCTGAAACCTCATTCAATAAAAACACTACATACTATCCATCCACATTTGAGAAAAACAATTTCCTCTAGATTTAATCAATAATCACACACACATGATACAACCAATCAATTAAAAGGAGGAAATTTTATGGTTGTATCATTAGGAACAAAATATATCCACTTGACTGATGTTTCATCATCATCATTCTATACCCATTCTGCACATCGAATAAAGAAATGGGAATCCCCACCACATCCAGTCTAGAAATCAAATACTAAATAGTGTTATATAAAAGAGTGTGAGGATCCTATATCCAAAATTCGATAAACAAGGGTATATAATAAATTGATCAAACCTATAATGATCTATAGCCCCTCTGGCACTGGAAACCTCCTAGAATGAAACTATCTATGATCCTCACTTCGGATGGAAACCACATTGGAAATGAACACGTCAGGGTCATTGAAGATATGGAATATCCTACAATAAGTCATTGAATTCCCCATCAACCCTATATGGATAATATAGTTATTATCCATGCTGCTCAAATGGACCTGTTATTTGTGGATGTAAAGGTTTACAATGATCCTAGCTACATCCACTATTTTGAGCTCCAATAACAACTATGACCAAATGCCAAAAATTACCACATCACACGCAATAATAAGACACTAGTCCAAATCCCCAATGAAAATTATGTGAGCAATTATCCCTATAAGATTGAAAATGATGTTTCTTGCATCAACTCTTTACTATTAAGAACCACTAAGTCCATGGTGCAAGATATATACCTTTAATAACTTCGCTCCAAGTAGATCCCTATTTTCCCCTCTATCATGATTGTCTTCCCTGTGATTGTATATGAACGATCACCTCCTGAAACAGACATGTCATGCTGTTTAGAAAAATATACTATTTATAATTTCTTGTTGTATCTAAATGGATAACTAGTGTTATTTCCATATGAAGATTTACATTTTATTTACATAATACATCATATTCAATGAAAATAATTGTTTTTTGTTCTGATTTTTATGAATTAAATGATAAAGTCTAATCTATCCTGATAATAAAAACATTATAGTTGTTAGAAAATAATGAACTTGGTCTTTATGTTTTTCTAGGTTCCTTCTTTATTCATGGTTTTTTATTTTAATTAATTTTAATAGATTAATTCTAAAATCCCAAGAATGATATAATTTTCTTTAATTTATTTGTTTTTAAGCCTTTAATACCTAATAAAACTCAATTCCACCTCCTACTATAATAATTGTTGATGGAAGAACACAATAAATATTATGGAATATTCTACGACCCAACCCCATCATATGTCGTTTCATAAATTGAATGTCTCCTCTCAATCAAGTAAAATTATTATGTTCAAGAAGGGAGGGAAATGATATATAAAAATAGAATTCAGATTGAGATTTGAGTCCGGGTGAAATATTTCCCACATGAGGCACAATATTTGATCTGAACAATTCATAATTAATTAATTTTTATTTAAAAAAACCATCCATAAATTAAAAGAACCATTAATATATTAGTGGAAGTTCAATAGATAAAGCATCTAGAGAAAATCTCTTTATCACTATGATAAACTATGAGAAAACTAATTCTTTTGAGGTTTATCATCTAAGGGGATATATTGACCAATATTTGACTTTTGTTCAAAATTAAAATATGGTTTGGGATAGAGAAAACATATTCTATAATTAAATCAAGGTAATTTTAAAACAAAAATATTTCTATTTCGAGTATTGATATAAAAATAAAAATATTCATGAATATATTATACTTGAAATAAGAGATTATAGAAAACTCTGAGGATAATATTTGAAGGCTATTAATATATTTTTTGAATTATTTATATAACAAAAAAGTTATGATTATCATTTCATCAATGATTTAAACCCAATAAATTGAAGATCCTTAGTCTCATAAACATATTTAATATATGAGTATATAGGGAAATGTTCTATCAATGATGCAAATTAATTCCAAAAAAATATTTTCAATAGAATACTAGAGAGAAACATGATTTATTAGAAAAATATGAATGTATGTAATGGAAAATAAAATTAGTGAAAAGTATAATTCCTTAAATATAACAATTATACATAAAAACAACATATGGGGTGTTTAAAAAATTTTTATTCCTGCATTAAATATGTCTATAAGGGTCACCAAACCCATAAATTAAATATAAATAGATAATATACTAATATACAATGTTTTATCATCTAGAAGATAACATAGTAATCAAATCTATGAAAAATGTATCAATGGAATCAACCTTATAACATTATTAGGGATCAAGGGTGGGAATTTAAAGTTAATGGAATTGGATGATGTTGTAATACTAAAATAGTGGGTATAATGATCACACACACAATGTAAACTAATATATATTTTGATTATGTATCAACACACAATTTTGTATCATCAATGTTTACAAATAATACATAATTACCCCTTGATAGATTTATGAAATTTTTAATTATTTAAACATAATTTGGTATCTGTATACAATAAATATTTATAAGTTTTTTTAATTTAAAATAAATGGGGTTTTTAATTATAATAATAATCATTACACCATTAATTAATTTTTATATCATTATATATAAGAATCAGATCCAAAATTATAGGAAAATATATTATTAACTAGAGAAAGAAAATATTTTCATTAAAGGAAAATATTGTAAGTGGTATGATATTACTTATCTATAAAGGGGGAATTAATTTACATGAATCTTTAAAAATCACTCCTAGTAACTCATATTACTGATATCCATGGTGTATAAGTAGATTAAATAAAATCTATGATGGATAAAGAAGAAATAATAAATGAATATTTGGCCATTTTGTAGGAATATATTAAATTATTTCTTGACAAGTTAGAAAACATTACCCCTAATCTAAATATATAATTCTATAATAATATGATTAATGATGAAATTACTCTATCTATCAAACCATATAAATATTTCCCAGTGGGACCACATGAGATAATGAATATATTTCAGTATTAATGTGAGGAGGTATTCAAAAATCTATGTATTTCACCTTGGGAAGTACTGCGTTTTTGTAAATGAATGTGTTTGGTTAACAATGATTGGAATAGATTATAGGGAAATTAATGGAATTATTATAAATAAAAAGTTTTTATTACCTTATATTGATGTTCCTCTAATAAATTTTAAAGTGATCAAAGCCTATTAATGGTTAATCATTACACCATATATATTTAACTAATGGTTTATAATGATGGTATACCAAAAAATAAATATCTATATAAGGTATATTAATTATGGATACATAAAATTTAATTTGGGTTGAAATATTATTCCGAAGAGTTTGTGGATTAAATGAAAATATTTTTAAATGTATGTATCTATAAATATTTGTTTTCATTTATTGATAACATTCATTTACACTCTAGTAGTTATGAGGAGTATGTGGTTAATTTATTAACTCCTCTTCAGAATATAATGAACAAGTATCATTATAAGATATTTTAAATATTTTATTTTCATTTCAAAAACTCATTTTCATTTAATATATCTTATTCAGTGATGGAATATTTTTTACACATACAAAGTGATTTTTATTATCGTATTAAAAGACCCCTCATAATAACAAAAATATCTAAACTATTTTATTTCTCAGGGATAAATTAGTTTGATGAAAATTTAAGGAATAAAAATTGGGATTAGTCATTATATTATTATTTCTTTTCTATAAAAAACTACATTTTATTATTTAGAGTGCTCTATTAGAATGTTTATATAGAGTGAAATAGAAAATGATATCATGGACTAATATGAATCATAATAGTTAAAACCTAATTATATAACTTATTAAACCCAAGAATTAGATTTGATAATGGTGATATTTACTCTAAAGATATAGATACATTGTATTTATATAGAGAAATGTGATATATACAATGACTAAAATAGGATAAATATATATTTACACCAAAATAGTTTTGTATAAGGTAAATTTGATGGATTTATTTTCAAATGGATTATAATTGGGTTTTATATTATCACTGAATGAAAATAAAGAAGGTATTTGTTTCATTAAGTAAAAGAGTCAGGTCGATTATTGATAAAAATTATATATAATTATCAAAATATAAATGAGATTTAAGGAATCACCTTGGTATTATTTTGGAAAGGGAATATTCATGAATATTTTATATAGTTTTACAAAAAATAGATAATATTTACAGGGCCCATAATGATGAGTATATGATAAAAAAAATAAAGATTAACTATATAATTAGTTGATAAAAATGTTCAAAATTTTAGAGGATGTAATTCAAAGCCCTGGTAAGAGGTTATATATTCCATAAATACAATATTTAATGATTAATTTATTCGATAAATATCATGGATCAAATTGATCTACAAATCTAGGAATCTATAAGATATATAAATATTTTTGAGAATATTTTTTGTTAGAAAATATATAGTGGGAGATTATATAAATCCCTTAATTATACATTTTATACAAAAAATCAATGATCTAAATATAAATTACCAATGTGGTTATGAATCCATCACCTATAACTAAGTGAAAGTTTTATTATATGAAATTTTACTTTATCCCTAATATTTTTAATATATATGAAGGAACTAATAAAATATGGTTTATTATAGACTGTATTACAAATATGGAATAGTTCTAAGATATTTGTGAAGATTAAACCCTTGATATCCTCTTAAGTTTTTAAATAAATTAATTCCAGAGACTTCCTAATATACCTTATAACATCTATCAAAACATGGTCCAAGGATCATATTAAATTTTTTGATAATATGTCCTTAATCAGAATGGTTAATATTAATCCAGACTATCATTATTGAATGGGTTTCTGTTATAAATAGATTATAAAGCATTGTTTTAATGAGAAATTAGAGGTTAAAGAACAATTAGTATGTGAATTGATAAAACAAGGGAGAGAAATTTCATGGTAGAGACTTTACTAATATAGTATTTATTTTTACACTAAAATTTCAATACCTCTTAAAAAATTTATTTTATGCAATGGTTTGGTATTTAGATAACTCTAACATAGGGATTTTACAATTACATATTATTTAAGATGATTCATGAATTTTTTTTGGAAGTTATATGTTTTTTTATTATCAAAATATTCAATTCTCAGTTTGAAACTACATTGGGAAGAGCCAAAATCCATGTAATAAAACTATGATAACAAACCATATTAAAATCTAGACACCAGTAACTCAAAGCCAGTTTTATTGTTATAATTGTACCAAATAGATAAGACCATATCACATAGAATCGTATAATTTAATACTATCTAGAAATTATATACATATATGATCTTTATATCACATTTCACATATAAACTATATTATATTATATTTAGAATCATTATTATCTATATATGAAAATCTTGTGGTTACCTTATATATTAGTGATTGTTTCTTGTAGAAATAGTGAAAAATCCTAAAGGATAATACTCTTACTAAGAGATAGTATATTTTGGAATCAATCATTTTATATGTAATTACCTATGTTTTTTGGAATCATATCCTTTTTATAAACCATATGTTTAAAATTCTAAACTGTATTTCCCAATTTTTTTTTAAAAAAATATTTTAATTCTTTTTCAAAATAAGTAATTTAAGATATTAATTAAACAAAAAGACCATTCCTAAGAAAAACATTCAATGAAATAAAATAAATTATATTTTCTACACCATCTATAAAATAAATCCATTTTAATAATATAAATCATTAAGGGGAATTAGGAAAAAAATAAAATATTCATGATTTGGAAATGACCTAAATCATTTTCTACCATGAGGATCACAAATATAAAAACCACAATGACAATGATTACATGTAAAAGGTAAATAATTATTCAAAATCCATAATATGAAATAATAAATATTCCATGTGAAGTGATAATTATATATAAAAATTATTTAGTATGTCTATTTATATAGGAGTGAAGTATTTTTATTACAAATATAGCCATTAAAAATATGGAATTTTCATGTATGGTCATTACAGATATGGTCATTGATAATATATCCAATAGGTATATTGATGATGTATATATTTATGTAATATATTTATAAATAAAATAACATACATGGGAATAAAAATATTAAATATATGTATTTATGACTTATGTATAAATATTATAATTATTAAAATATAATATTATATAACAATGAAATTCAAATAAATATTTTAATATTACTAATATAGTATAACTCAATTTTCGAATATAAATAATTAATTTCAATTATATTTGTTAATTATATTTAGTATAAAGGTACAATATTTCATTTTAAAGAACTATTTTATTATGTATTGTATATTTTATACTAATAGATTAAATTAAATAATTATAAAATTTTATAATGTATGAAGAATTATATTTAAAAAAATTATATTTGATGTTTATATGAAATAATATAAAAACATATAATTATTAAAAACATAATATTTTTAAATAAAATTCATTCTCTTTATATTTTTAATATTCCTTTAAAAATGAATTGTTAAATTTTTAAACATAATTTTTCAAAATAAAATTCATTTTTTAATTCATCATATCAAATTTAACTACTTATGGATTTTTTATTTATTTTGGAGAATATTTTTTTTAGTAAAAAACTAAGATTTCTGTAAAAAATATAATTTTCATTATTTAATCCCAATATAAGATCATTCTAAAAAATTAAAAACAGTATATGTAATAAAATATTTACTAAACTACTAATATTTTTAATTAAAAAAATATTATTTTAACTTATAAATCCTTTGTTCAAAAATTTTACAACAAAATTAAATTTTTACATTAATAAAAACTATATTTTATCTTTTCCTTTAATTTTGCGTTTTAATGGTCAAATTTAGTATTTCATTGCATCAAAAGAAACCTATTTTCAATTTTTTTATTAATCCAATTTATGAAAATAAAAAAACAAGTATCTATGATAATAATATCATGTATATAAATATTTTATCATAATAACACACTTTTCCTAAAAAATATTTTTTACACATTATGTAAATTTATTTTAGAATAAAAAACAATAAAACATTGATTTTTTAAAAAGTTTTAAAAAACATAAATTAGATTCTTCTTATTGTGTAAAGGTTAAAACACTATGTTTTTCCATTATTATTAATTAAAATGTTTAAAAATTCATTTTCATGGTAAAACTAAATTATGCTAATTGTTAAAAAGTTAAAAAATATATAAAACCCACATTAGTTTATCTAAAAAAGAGTGTATTTGGATAAAATTTGTCCACACACACTTCACCTCCACCTTTATCCATTTTCGAACTATTGACCTTCGAAATGTAAAATTGCCTTATTGAAACATCAAGGGTCTCTTCCAAAACTACCATTCCCTCACATATAAAAGGGTAAAACAACCACCACTTCAAAAATCACATATCCTTCAAATTTATTCCTAAAATATTACTAAATTCCTCCTCCAAAAACCCTCTCTCGTATCTATAAGGTTATAGCCAAATTTATATTGGTTAAGGCATTCATTTCAAAGGATATTTTCAAGAGAAAACATAATAATCCGATATGTGTATACATTCTTTAATCTTTTCACATACTACAATCCTTTAAAAATAATAAATATTATTATTAATATAATCAAGTAAGAATAATTATTATACAATAATTTTATTATATTAATTAATAAACAATTATATATATACAATATTCAATCAAATTAAAAAAATAGAACTGTAACAATGAGTTTTCTGGACTACCAGCTCTATGAAATTGTGTTTTTTTATTATTTTTATTTTTTTTATAAATAACATTAATCTCATCAAAATAAATTTTTTAAATAATTTCATCATTATTATTTTATAATTACATTATACACTTCTTTAAATATTCACAACAATAGAAATATAACATGTTCGTGTTTTGGTTAGTTTGACCCCCTAATCAAATAAATGTCATAAATCTCTAGAAGGGTTGAATTTTGAACATAAATTCAAATATTTTTGTAGTTAAGTAACAAATTAAATATAGTTTTTCATTTAATTCTAATATTTAGTATTTAATTTATTATTAAAATATGATTTTTTATATCCAAAATTACCAAAATCATTTGGCACTAATTCAATATTGATGGAAAAATTAATAAACAAATATAATAAATAACTATAATATGATCATAAATGAATTATATTAAATTTAATATAGCAGATAAGGGATCCTGAGTTTTAATATGATAAACTAAATATGATTATTCTAGAACCTAATCATGTTAGTAGAATGAATTTTCTATAATGTTAGGCTATTCCTATCAAATTTCTCCTTTTGATACATGTTTTATATTAGGAGACTAATTCCATTTATGTGATTTATATACTATCTATTTGAGATATTATATCATTAGTTGACTTTTCTAAATTTTAATTGAAGTTCAGGTTGAATCTGTCTCTCTTCTATGAGGATTTCAATGATATGGTCTACATTTTTTATGGGGTTCTCATGAATGAAATATTTTACATAGGTCATAATCACACTTCACTAATATTATTTTTAAAAATATATCTAATATATATTTTGATGATGTTATATTTTATTTACACATCATTTTATGGGGAAATAATTTTTCACACCGATGTCTTCCTCCATTTTGATTATATTGTATCTTGAAAATTCATTTTTGTTAAGATAATCATTAATTTATTTAAAATTATTGTTCATCTATATACAATTTTTTACAACCAAGGGATTCTATCCATTCCATTGGGGATACTGAATTTTTTTTATAGAGGTATCCTTTTATTTATATTTATTTTAAAACTAGGGTTTCTTCATCATTTTAACTACGTGGGTTCTCAATAAATACATTTTTAAATACTTCAAAGGCTTTTATTTTCAGTTATATTCTTTCTATATTCTTAACATTTTTAAATGTGATTTATTTATTTTCAAGGTATCTTTATTGGAATTTTTTTGAAGAAAAATTTTATTATATTTTCTATTCATTTTCAAAAAACAATGGTTTTATGACAATCAAATTTTTGTATGAGGATAATAAGAAATGTGTTTTATGAAGAATTATTTTTTGACTTATCATCACTTTTAAAATGATTCAGCTATAATGATTATATTTTTCTTAAATATTCTTATATATTTTCTTCCTATATAATCCTTTGGTTAATAATTATTCATTTATTAAATGATTAATTTTCTATGTGATACCATTTAGAATGTTTATGATCCCAATTTTTTTCCTTGGCTATTTTAACAAAAAGATAATGCTTTGATTTTATATGGAAATAATATATATGGAAAATGACAGGTGTGGTATTATATGTACATTTAATGATTTGGTTAAGGTTTTATATCTTATGATATAACTATATAAATTTTATAATTAATTCTCTACCCACTCTGGGAATATATTTTAGAATTTTCACTCCACTATGAGAATTTGGTAGGGATTCATATGCTACTATAGGATCATATGGTGATGAAAACTCTATAGTAAATTTTTTACCTATTCTTCATTTTTTACATTTAATTTTCGTAAGGTTTGATTTCATTCCAATATATTCAAATAATTTATGACATTCAATGTTTATGTTATATTACACTTTCATGTGATACAATTTCATTTTTTGTTTGATTTTTAATATATATATCTATGAAAATAATTAGGACCTTTTTGATATTATATATCTTTTACATTATCATTAATTCTCAATCATATTTTATAATTTTTACTTATGATAACATGAATGTTTTAATGATATTTCTCTATTTCTTGTTTTTTTTTCAAACCATTGTGGTCTAATTTTTAAGACTTGTTTATAAGTTTACTTTACTAAACATTGAGTTCCACAATTTATTATGATTTCATTTCCCCTATTGTGAATATGATTATATCATATGATATATATAGATAATTGTATCAAGAGGATAAATATTATATATAAAATTCAAAAAAGTTATGTAAAATAATAGATTTATTTAACTTATATCCTAGTTAGTAAACCTTTCGATATGGGGGTTATCTGAATATTTTTCAAATTAATTTATTAAATCATGGAATCAATGTATTATTTATTTTTTTCTTATCTTTGGTCATTACATATGGTACTAGATTCATGATTATTTTTCTTGATTTTATTTTATATAACATTGGTATTATGATTATAGAACCATAGTGAAAACCCAAAAGAAGAGTCTATGTATAGAATGATATCAAAAAAATATAAATAAAGTATTTTCAAATTGTTTTTCCTTGAAATATCATTACTATCTAGTACTAGAATGTGGATTATGTTGGGGGACAAAAGAACCAAGGGTTCATCACCCTAATAAGTGCAAGTAGAGTATTAACTTTATTGTAACGTTGATGTGTGATGAATATGTAGAAAAAATCACTATCTAGCAGAATCTCCTAGATTATATTCATTGGTTGATCATATATTCTTAAATAACCACTATGAAGGTTGATTTATTACTTAAATTGAGTAATAATTTTAAGAAATATATAATAACCCAACTCAATGTAACCAAGGTTAAACATTGAATTATAATGGTTGAACAATAAAACATATAAAATAACATGGTGATTTAAAAGAATAATACATTTTTATGTTGAATTCCATTTATGATTATGAAAATTCAACCGTTTTGTAAATCTTTTTTCATTCATGTAAACCTTTTTGGTTTTATTAATATCTTAAAATAGAATGTACTAGGGTTGTGAGGAATAGTGTGAAGATTTCATCATGGAAAACACATCAGAATTAGATATGTTTTGTGAAACCATATTATCATTCCAAACCCGGTGTTATGTAATATGATTAATATTGTGAACATATATTACATATTATACATACTAAATAAAATAAATAAGTTGTCTCATGAATGATCAGGTTTTCAATATGATTAGTGAAAGCTTGTAAAATTTTCTATATACTAAAAATGAGGAATGTAGCACCATGAGGATTCCATAATGGGGACTGCATCTTTTATTACTTTTGGAAAAGGGTTTCATCGAGCATAAAAAAATAATAGAAAAATGAAGAGTTCAGTTATCATGATAGAAGGAAATAGAGTTATTCCAATGGTACGATTAATAATTCACTATATTGTGTGTGGGGAACTTGAGAGTTATCCATGTCCATTCCCACATCCAAGTAAAATCTATTAAGATGAGAATCTCCAGTATCCAAGACCAAGAGGATAATGGAATTCCCACCAAAAAACTATTATCAAAATGTATCCGGGTATTTTTGCTGCATGTACCCTACAATTCAATGTTTTAGATGTCTTGTTGAAATTTTACTATAGGAATTATAATATTTATAATAATTTTTCTAATATCATTAAATGTCCACAATGATTATTTGTTTTCTGAAGAACTATTAAACTTTTTTTCATATAATATGACATTTGTAATAATTTTTCTTGTAAAAATATTATTATCCTTCCTCTAGATAGATTTAATGTCATTATAGTGATAGATCAATTCCCTCTACATAGAAGAAAAATTATTTTTAGTAAGGAAAACACATTTCATATATATATTTTATATTCGATCAATTAATTTATAATAAGAAATACCCTCTTAAAAAATTATATAATGGGGATCCTAAAATAGAATAACACTAGATATTTGGACCAAATACTTTGAGAAAAAATAAATATTATGGATAATAATTTTTGAGAAAATATATATTTTTACCATGTTTATAAGGATAATAACTCTAAAAAAGTCCTCAGCACACTCTACTATTTAGATTCCCTTAGTTCTTTATATAGGTTTGTGATGTTTAAAATTATGAGGTTGAATTTTAATGGGGTGGAATATAACTCTCTAGGTTTTAAGAAATAATATCCTTCTTATGAATAATATGTTTATATTTCTAAAAATATTTTTACTCTTTGTTTAATAGAATTGAAGTTGATTACAAAATAAGTCATAGAAATATGAATTAAACTAGTGATTTTTTACTAATTACTAACTAGAAAAATAAAAAAAATGAATATAGTAATTTATTTTTCACATCATGTATTATTACTCACCCTTGATAAAATAAATCCATTAAAAGTTCATTTATCAATAGGGGAGATAGATAAAAATGAATAATATCTTCAAAACAGAAAATACCTTGGATCGTCTTCAACCTTGAGGATCCCAAGTACCAAAAAAATCTTATAATGAAAAAGATAACCGTGAAAGGAGAACAAATGGTGAAAAATATATATTATGAAATAATAATTAAACATTGAAATGTTATAATGGAATCAAAAAATGATATAGTAATACAATATTTATAATAATGAAATCTTGATATTGAAAATATGTTTACTAATAATACGGTCATTGAAAATATAGTAATTGAAGATCAAATTATTTTTCATAAATCTAATAGGTATACTAAAGTTGAGTATTGTTATATTGTAAATTTTAAATAATATAACTGATAATAAAATAAAAACATTGTATTAAAATATTATAAATATATTGGTTTTTATGGAATGTATAAATATTAATATTCATAAAATATTCTAGGATGTATATATGAAATTAAAAGAAAGATATTAATGTCAATGGATATTTAAAATAAAATTTTTTAATATAAATATTTAATTTTAATAATAATTGTAAAAGAATATTTAATATAAAAGTAATATTTCTATTTAAAGAATAATTTTATTAAATATTATATATTATATTGTAATATATTAAATGGAAAAGAATAAAATATTATTATATATGAAATAATAAATTAGCATATTTTTAAATTATAAATTTATATGAAATATTATTAATTACACTTAAGGATTTAGAAAATAGTGTTTTTCAATAAAAGTCATTATATTCATATTTTCTATTTTCTTTTAAAAATTATTAAAATATTTAAGGATATAAATTTTTATAAATAGAAATGATTATTTAATTTACCACACCAAAATTTTAGCTATTATTTATTTTAGTGTTTCTTCAAAATAGATAATTTTTTTCCAAAAAATATGGTTTTTGATGAAGATTATAATTTTTTGTTTTATCATTAGGTAAGAATATTATAGAAGTTCAAAAATACTTTTATGTAATAAAATTTTTATTTTTGGAATAAAATTAGTCATATTAAAATATTATTTGAACTTATGAATACTATTTAAACTTTTTTAGAAAAAAATTAAAATTTACTTTAATAAAAACTAGTATTGATCTTTTTTATTAATTATGTGTTTTAATAGGGGAATTAGGTTTATTATTTCTATAAAATCCACCTACATATTTGTTTCATAATAATATAATTTTTTTCATAAAAATAATTATATATGATAATATTATCATGTAAATAAATTTTTGAACTTAATATCAAAATTTTCCTAAAAACTATTTTTTTCATCATGTATGCTTATTTTAAAATAATTAGTTCAAAAAAATTATAATTTTCAAAAAAAATTGTAGGTGGATTTTATGAAAAAAAATTATTATTATGAAAAGAATAACCATACATAATGAAAAGGTTACATCCAAAACATACCCTAATGACTCTAAAATTTACATGACATTGATTAGTAACATTCCATTATAGGTTGTCTATAAAATGTGTTACTAAGTAAAATTTTGAACAAAAAACACTCCCCCTCCAAATTTGTCTATTTTAAATCCACATGGAATCGATTAGTAACATTGAATTATAGAAAATGTAATGGTTACATCCCAAACATACCCTAATGACTAATAATTAACTTGTATTTAACAAAAGTAATACAACAATGAGAAATAAATTCTCAATAACTCATGGGGGAAGCAAATTATGGAGACCTAGAGCGTCACCATTAAAAATTAACATATAGTCACTTGGTAAGGATTATATACTCATGTATAACATCTATCTCTCTTTTGGACTTCATTTCCTAGCCATCAAAACTGTTGTAATGTTTTTTTCTCACAAGGTACGAACAACATAAATTCCCGAGTTGAAATTGAGTCTATAATTCCTAACAAGGTATGATAAATCCATGGTGGACTCTCTCTCTCTCCCTTGATGTAACTACACCAAAAAAACTGAATACTATTTATCCTCTTCAATTTAAATATTAAACCACTAACATTTATTGAGTCTAGTGGTCATGGCTCTACCATCCACTCTAATGGAATCGCATGTTCCCTAAAAGGAACTAAAGTCAAAAAAACATTGATCTATTGTTCTTTCTTACCATACGAGCTCCTCTAAACTCTGCACTAATACATGATCCAACCACATTATGGAATGCATCATCTTTATTACAAAATTTTTCATTACATGGTATAAAATAGAGAAATTTATCATGTTTATTTTGTTAAAAAAAAGTTACATAATAAATTAAAACATAAAATGTAATTTTCAAATAACTTGGAAGATATTATCATTGGATCACTCAATGTTACTTTTATTTCTTATAATATCCTAGGGAATCAAATTAAATGAATGGTGTGAGTGTGACGTCCGCTAAGGGAATAATAAAGAGTATCATATGACATGTAATCTTGAGATATAATGATAAGAAAAAGAAGAAAAATAATACGAAATGATTAATAGGTATATCATAATAATAAGAACATGAATTATAACATAGAATGGTGGTTATAGATTTTAAATGAGACATTCATAAGCATATCACCATGTTTTATGACATAAGTGTCATCATTAGAGATTCTATTCATTACACAATGAATTAGATATCTATTAGTTGACACAAATCATATGTATTTACTTCATTTGATTAACATATATCATAATAAAACCATTCATTAATAAACCAATGATAAATAATTAATGGATTTCTTATTAAGGTCATGGAGTATAAGATATCTAAACGACGTGATCATTAAGTCATTTTTAAGCTAAAAAACAGAATGTGGTTTTCTTATGTGTAAATACCTAAATCAAATAAATAAATTTTTTCATGTAGGATAATAATCCTAAAAAATAAAGTGGTTTGGGTATTTAAAAATGTAAAATAAAAGATAATTTAATAAGTAGATACATAAATTTTAGATGTAAATTTGGCAACTGAACAAGTATAAAACATGTTTTTAGAAAAGATTAAATTGAGAGTAGAAATTAGTATGCCATTAATAAAAGAAAATTATTAAATTAATTGGATAATATAAAGTGTGAAAAATTGAATTTCATTATCAATTGTAAGACATACAACAAAAATGTCTCTTGAATGGAAAAATAAAGTAGATATTTCCCTTACCTTGAAGAGTTACTCTTAGATCCTAAGGAATGGAACCTTGGGGGATTGAGGACACCTTGGGTGGGACTTAATTGGATGAAAAAACCCTAGAAATTTGTGGTGGGTGGATTGGGATTGAATAGAAATGGATAAATTTGAGGGAATTTCTTATAGAAGTATAGAAATTGTTTAGTAATTTCCAAATTAAGGTCTTGGAAAACTAGGGTGTGGAAAATATAAAATCATTCGCTTACCCATTGTTTTTCCTAATGTTTATAGAAATTTATGCAATAATTTATGATATTTTAATACATTAGAACCAGAATTCATTTTTATATACTACTTTTTCCATTGAAATTTGATGATTCATCAAAGTAATGTTTTTCAATATCAAACATTCTTTTTCAGACATTGGAAAATCACTTATAGTTTTAAAAGATGATTAAATATAATAAATTACATAATATTAATAAAATATCATGACTTATATCATGGATGGTGTTTAGTTATTTTTTACATAATTTTTACATAATAATATTTTCATAATATATATCAAAATTATAAAATAAGAGTTTTTACTATTCATGAAAAAATTATGTATTTTAGAAACTAATCCTAAATTCTCTATAAATAAATTTTGATGTGCTGGTTTCAAAAAAGTTATTTTTATTACAATAAAAATTTAATAAATTTGATTAATTCATATTTTAAATATAAAATCTTTATTTATATCCAAATAGAACTTTTTAAGGAATAATCAAATTTCTGACACATATTGAAAATTCTAAGGGCTTCATAAAATTATTTTATCATTTGTTATTTAAATTAATGTTTCATTAATTAAAAATTGATTAAAAATTTATATTCAAAATAACATGGTTTGTTATAAAAATATATATTTTATCTAGAAAAATATAATTATGATTTCATTGAATCCAATATCAAATTATCAAATTATTTTATTTAAAAAACATTTCATTATGAAAAATTATTCTTAAGTGATATTGATTAAATAATCATTTGATTAATAAAAATCAATTTAAACAGATACTTTTACTCATAACCCATTATTACAACTGAATACACCCTAAGTGTATGGTCTGGGATGATGGTAGTTTCAAGATGTGACTCACCTAATATTGATCAAGGGGTAATTTCCAATAACATAGACTTATACTATGAGTGATTCTGTTCAAGTTTAACTTTTTGAGTCTCATATTGGGCTTGGTCTAGAATGAACCCCAGTGACACAACCTCCCTCACAATTTCATAGATATCGGCTTCAAATGTCAAGACTCTACTGGATGAGGACATCGATTCTCTTTTCTATATCAATTATCATCTGTCATTAATAATTATTAACAATAATTATAAAAGTAAAATTATAAACCAAAGGTATAATTTCCAAATATCCTATTGATCGATGTTCATATAATAGTTGAAGCCCAATGATTATGTTTCATTTTATACCCTATAAATACCACTTTATTCTTTCAATAGAATTTCACTAAAAATTATCTTAAGGAAGTATTTTCAATATCAAATGATGTTGATTGGTTTACTAATATTTTATTTTATTTATATATAATTTTTTGGAGTGATGGGTTTAGTAGATTTAGGAGATCCATAGGGTCTAATTTTAGCTATTCTATTTTCTATTTTTTGTCTTGTTTTAATGTTTGGAATTTTAATCAGTTTCATAGATTAATAATTTAATTATCATTGTTAATGAGATAAAATTTGTTGGTTTATATTTATTTTATATGTGTTTAATATTATATAATTTTAAAAAAAAATTATTCATGAAATAAATATCATTTGAAAAAGTTTGGGTTGTTACACAAATTAAAATTCATCCTTGTATTGGGAGAGTTCAATCTAACACATCTGCCCAGATTATTTTCACAAGCTTCTATATCCATGAAGGACCATGGGAGAATCCTTCTATGTGAATCTAAATGCATAAAACCTTTTATTAATACCTACATGTCTAAAAAAGTTCCTTCATAGAAAACTTAATAATAAGGATGAGTGTTATTTTCCATCAATATCTTTGTTTATATCATCCCAATGGGTCCAACACATGGTCGAGAAATTCATACCAAGAAATGAAACCTCTTCCCCATGCTGGCCTACTCCCAAGAAACAATCCTCAATGACATACGGCAATGAAGTCCCTATGATTCTAGTATATATACCCCAACACAAGAATTCCAATATTATGTTTTCTAAATCTCTTGGATAAAATAAGTTTGATTTTATTTTTGATTGTGGCCTTGTAAAACATTGGTAGTGTTAAAAGAAGGCCACCCCTTATTTTACAGATTCTAATACTTCGACAGTGTGTTGTTCCTTAGTCACTAGAAAAATGAATTTATCATTACTAGCAAATGCTTTTCACCATATATTTGTTCCTTAATCACTCTGACCACTTCAAGGATAAACTATATTTCTAAAATCCCAACCTCTGATGTTATATAATTTCGAGCCCAAAAAACACAAATGTATGTTTCTTGAACAGAAAAAATTCACTCAAAAACATACTTCTGATGTTTTCATTGATAAAATAAGTAAATGTGGGGTACCTACTCATCGCTTCATGATAAATTTTTAGAACCAGTCACCTCAGATAGAAAAAAAAATCTACTCCATAGTTCATCTTCCAAAAATTAATATCACTATGACCCACACCAAGTGAACGTTTTCGTTAAAATTCTTTATATAATGTCACATACATCAGAAATGGTATAATAATCTATTTACTTAGGTTTCCCAGTATCCTCATCCATCCACATACCAATATATTGTAAATTTCACCCATAATTAATTCCATGGAATAACATCCCACAACCTCCCCACATGCATGGCATGCATAGTTTCAGATACCCTATGAAGGATGATATCACCATCCTCAAGAAACCATTCCATACACTTTCATGACTTCTAGTGAAAAAATCTAGACTAGTTGACATCCCATATAATTTTATAAATACATTCTTTATTTTCGGAAAATATTCCCTTAAGGAGCCTTATAATAGGTAACACATGCATCAGAATTGAGGTAATAACCCTATTTATCAGTGTAATCCTTCCCCTGAAAAAAAGAAACTAAATATATACTCAAAAAATTCCATTCCAGAATCTTGTTATTTATATCATCAAAACAATTTTTTTACATTTTTATTATATATGGGATCATTGAGATAAATTATTAGAAAATTTTTCCTATGCATGGCCATATTATATTGTATCTCACTACTTCCCCTTCCAAAGAATTTATTGTAACTCTATCAAAATAATCATCCTAGAACAATCTTACAAAACCATTAAATTCCAGTCATTTTTATTTTTCTAAAGGCCTTTATTTCTAAGGAGTATCCAAGATAAAACTCATGATTTTCACATTAGTATTACATTCACATATTCATTTATATTACTCTACTACTTATTAAATAATATATAACATTGTTAATATATTGAAATTAGTATAATTACTAAATTTTAATTTAATTAATTGAAAATAAATTAATTCCCCAATTTCATCAAACTAGAAAAGCAAATGAACTTTATCAATGTGTTGTGTGGAGTACCACCTTTATAAGATATAGTGTGTTAATGATTGGGTTGGATTAACCACGTACTTGAATAGACATTATATAACTATAAAATTGTCGCCTTTGGGATTTAAATTAAAATAATTATTATATATTAATAATCATTCTTTTCAGGAATGGTTATATTTTGTATTTAACTAATTATAAAAATATAATCATCGATTGAAAAATTTCAAAAATATTCCCACACAAATTTAATTTTTGTGGAAAAAAAAAACAAAGTATAATAAATAAATTTAATATGTTTATAAATGTCCCATATTAAAATAATTAACATGAAATTATTTATCTATGAAGGTATATAACAGAAAAACATTGTTATTTATGAAGGCCAGTGTGTGTGCAGAATGAATCCAGAATAAGGTAAAAGTTTTCATCTCATATTTATATCATTGAGAAATGTTTTACTATGAATTTACTTTTAATTATATGGTTCATAAAAAACCTATTTTAGAGAATGTATGATGAATTACCATATATTTGAGGTATTTCAATTTTAATATGAATCAATAACTCTCTCTCTTTCATGAGAATTTCATTTAAATGATCCCCAATGTGTAATATGTATTTATTACTCAAATATTTTCCATGGGACATAATCACACCTCATTTACAATTATATTTTAAGATTTAGCAAATATAACCCATGATGATATTATATTTTATTCCACCATATTTTGTAAGAAAATCATGTCATAAACAAAATTATTCCTCCCCGATAATTTTTTGTGTTTTGAAATTAAATTGTTATTATGAGTAAGTCCCATTAAAAAATAAGACTCCTGAACAATGTAACTTTCAATTACATTAATATATTTTATTTTCAAATATATATTTCTTTTCTTCTTCATATTTTGAAATTTAACTAATTTATTTTCATTTTCTCATTATTTAAATTTTTTATAAAATGTTTCTTTATTTGTTTTCTCTTCATTTTCAAGAATATTTTTTTAAAATCACTTATTTTATATATTATATTATAAAATTAGTTTAGAAAAAATTAATTTTTGAATTAATATCAATTCTTAATGTATTTTTATACATTACTGTAACGCTTCATAAATCAACCTATATGTTCTAATTTTCAATACTATATTTGGGTGATAATATTTTTGGTATGAAATGATAATGTTTATAATAGATTCCTTTTAGAAATGTTTTGGAATCTAGTATCATTCCATGGGTTATTTATGATAATATGATTGATTTTATTTTATGTGTCTATTATAAATATTGATAATAATGATGGGGTATATATATCACCAACCAATGAATTAGTTAAGGTTTTATATCTCATTAAAAACTCTGGGTGTAATATCATATGTAATTATGGAATAATAATTTGAAATTTTATTAATATTTATGAATTAGATAGTTATTTTACCTTAATTGGATTTTATGTCTAATAGCATACCCAACACGTAATAATGGGTTTCTTAGAAATCTTATGTTGCATGAAAGACTGAGTCATACCAAAAAATAATATATTGTAATTTAATTATTTTATGTTGTGTTTATCTCCAAGGTGTTTGAATGGTGGGAATGAAGAATGTTAACTGAATTACTAAAATATTTTTAACAAAATTTTATATAATGATTCATTATTAAAAAATTAACTAGAAATTAAAATAAAACCAATTGAATATAAATGTTTTATTTCATTGAAAATTATTCAATTATGAATTATTATATTTATAAAATTATCTAAACACTCAAGGTGTGTTAAATTAATTAAATATAAATTCATGTTAATGTTTGAAATTAATTTTATGTGTTTTATTGACATTATATAAGAAAACATTCAATTTTATTGAAAAAAGAATTATTTTTTCTGAAAGCTGCTATTTTTTCTGCCTTTTTATTGTACTCCTATTTTAAATCTATTTTTTAGTTATTTTCTGAAAAATTTCATATTTTAATGACTAGTGAAAAATATTGTGTTTTAGTTCAAAACTACCTTTTCACATTATATAGTTATATAGATAGATTATAATATTAGTTATTTTCTAAATTAAATTATATTATCTTTTTATCAATTAATACATGGAAGGTCATCAGAATCAATTTTTACATTGAAATTGGATATAAAAATAATGTTATCTTTTGAACATTTTACTTTAAAATTTTGTTTTCTCGGCCTATCTGGAAGATAAATTTTTAAATTAATTATTTTCACTTATATGAATTTAATTTTATAAAAATAAATTCATACATGGTTTGTAATTATTATGAAAATTATGATCTAATAGGATAAACATAATTTTCTTGGAATAGTGACTTTTATATTTTATTTACCACAGTTAAGGGTAAATCATGTAATTAAAGTTAAAATTAATTATAATATTTTAAAACAATCCTAAAACCTATAAGAATTTTATTTTATGAGTTATAGTTGACAAATACAATCCTTGGACCTTAATGGTGACCATTGGAAGCAAATTGGTTGTGAATGTTACATTTCTAACATTTTATTTAGAGCAAAGACAATGATGTCATAAACATGTCTCTTATTACTAAAATATTTTAAATATGGTAAAATATATGTGATATAATTAACTATGATTCGCCCTAATAAATATGAAAATATTAACTAAATCATGGTAATTTTTATATATTTTTTTGGAAATAGATAAATAAATTAAATTGTGACATAATTGTAATGAAATAAATAATTTATTACAGAAATAATAAAAAAATGTTATTCACAATATTAAAATAAATATATTTTTAAATATGTTATGTCATCCATGATTTTTTTGGAAGCATTTTACATGATATATATGAGTAATATTAATTTTTTAAAAGGAATCAGTTTTTTTTGAGTTTTTTGAAAAGTCATAAAATGAATAGTGTCAGAATTGACATAATTCATATCTTAAAATATAAAATATGTATTAAAGGTTATAAAAATAATAAAAAAATAATATTAAAAAAATATTTATATAGTTATAAAAATATCATTAATGACTCATTCGTTGATTTTTTTGAGGTTATGTTAATTATTTTAACCATAATATTGTAAATTACTTGATAAAATGGTAAGACTTAAGAGCGGTTAAAACAAAAAAGATAAGGATTAAAAAAAATAGAAAAACATGTATAATTATTGTTATATTATTATATTTCAACCCAAAATAATTCTATATTCTCGCTAAATTAATTTTCAGTCATTTTAAACCGAAGATGAATTTATATTAATTTAATAATTTTTTTAATTCTAGTAGTGACCCCCACCTCCTATAAGATGGAACCAAAAAATCTCTATTAATTACCCTTCAAAAACCTTTTAAAATAGACAATATCTTCCCAAACCCCTTACTTTAATCCCTCTATACTTTATTTAAGAATTACTTTAGGCATAACACCTTCTTTAGTGGTGTTTCAATGTTAAGAAAAGGTGATCATCCGAAGGAAAGAAAATGTTTCCATTTAAGTGTTTATATTTTATTTCTTCATAAACATACATTAAATAAAAAATAAAAATGATTAAAAAATAACTCCAGTATTCTAAATATACAGATATGTTATTATTTTAATATCATCTCCTAAATATATCTCTACTTCCATTAAATTGGAAATAATTAGTCGTTCGGACGTACGTGTGAACTGTCACCTCCACGAAAAGATTTAATTCATTTTACAAAATTTTATCTCATGATTGGTTATAATAATTTAGTTAATATTAATATTTAAAGTTATTTACATATTATTATTTATAAAATAATTATATATCATTTATTTTTTTACATTCCATACACATAAAATAGATAACATCTTTCGTGCCTACATGTAATCTTTGACCACCATGGAAAGATGTGATTCGTTTTTATTCACTATATCCCTTGTATGATGTATATATATATATATAATTGTATTTAAATGAAAAATACATTATTAATGTTGATATTATCATTATATAATGATAAAATGATACCTACTTTTTTTCCATAATGATCATTGAAAACGGAAAAACGTTACTCATGTGTACGTACAACCTACCACATCAATGAGTTAAATGTTGTTAATTATTAGTAAATATAATTAATGGTTTGATTTAAAAGTATAATTAATATATAAAATTGATAATTATGAAATTAATGTTATTTTTGATATGATTTAATTTTTACCACAAGGAATTTTTACACTATACCAAGTTCATGTTTTACACATGTATCGAATATCGAAAAAACATCTAATATGAACTTAAATAATTATGTAATAATTATAACATGTAAATTATAGATTTCAATGGGATAATAAACCTGAAAATGGTTCTAAAGAATTTATAAATTAACCTAAGTTTATTATTCAAAAATATAAATAACCTATGAGATGATTCTGACTCAAGGTAAGTGACATCGTCTCCATATCATTTAATTGAGTCATATTTTGATTTTATACACCACCTTCTTTTTTGATGTGGGTAAGAATCCCCCCTTGGAAATTTATTTTCATTTATTGGTTTTGAAAAGGAATATTTTTTATCTAGTTTTATAATTTATTAATTAAAAAAAGGAATGGGTTTTAACATATTTTGTGATATATAAATTTTCTAACATTGTGACCATTATTTGATATTTGGATTCTTCTATAAGTCGTAATTTTTTTTAAAAGAAAAATAAATACCCTTTCCATTTTTTTTGTTATGGAAAATGGATTTGAAAATGGATTGATTATTTCAATATCTTGAAATTATTTCTTATGATTTAAAATCGATCTTTATGAGTGAAATGTTGATAATTTCATTATTTTATTTGTTATGACTATATAATGTTACTTAGACATTTGAAGGGTGGATACGTGATAATTCAAGGACGGATAGTTCCATAAAAATCCAAATATTGGTGGTATAATTATAACATCCCATGTGTTGGGTATAGAATTCATTTGTATGGATATTACATTTGTAAGAGTGAAAAGTCTGAAAGTCAACCGCATAGTTATTATATTTATGTATCATTATGTCCCAAGTTACCATTACATGTTATATGTGCTTTATATGATTTTTATAGTAATATTTTGAATAAAAATGTAATAATTGAGATTATAATTAGCGGAAAATTTTTTCTACTTCTTTAAGATGAAAATTATTTCTTTATTATTAAGTATTCCTTGTTTACATGTTTTTTCAAGACTACATGTTTTCATTATTAGTGTATCTCTTACTGAACGTTTTATGCACATCCAAAGTTTTAAAAAAAATTCAAAGGATTTATGGTAGTATATAGTCATGTATTTATTCATGGAATAGTTATTATGATTAATCATGGAAAGGAACAATGTTTCAATTTAAAAAAATTAGTTTTATAAAAGAAAAAGATATTGTAAGATAAGTCCACTTTTTATTTCTATGGTTTTTAATATATGATTTATGGAATAATTATATAAATATCTAAATATTAAAAGATTATAAAGGTGAAATAAATTATAATTATTTACATAACTCATGATTACGTAATGTTTTAAATTTATATCATTATATTTTCTATTATAGGATAGTTTAGATTACTTTAGATATTTTAATGTTATTTAGGTATAGGTTAGAGATACCATATAACCAAGAGGGTTACTATATTATAAAAAATATTTAAGGATTATGATAAATTATTTGTATTTTATAAAAAACTACAAATATTATATATAAGGAGATTTATGGATTATAGTATTATAAAACAAATTATGTTATCATTACCCTATAAAGGATTATTCTTTTAATAATTCATCACATGCTCAGGGGATGATTCTTTTCTAGATGTAAAGGATCATTTTTTAATATGTAAGGAAATATATCAATCAGAACCATCTTATCCCACCATAATTATTTTATCATCACTAATATTGTAAAATATTGTTCAAATGATTTTGATAGCTTCTGGAGCATTCAAATAGCATGTAATAAATTGCTTGATTTTCAATCACCTTCAATTTTCTAAAACAATTTTATGGGTCATTGTATATTTTTCATGTGATTTATAGATCTCAACTCATCCAACTATTTCCAAAGGAAAAATACCATAAGTGGTGTGAAATGTTTCTTTTTAAAAGTAGGACAACTTGAAAATTCATAAAGGAACAACAATAAGATCATGATATTTGGATTCAAGGTATGACTTATCTTATTATCTATAAAGTATGAAACATGAACTGATTGATATTTATAAATCGTGATGATATAATCCATATATTCTATTTTTAGGAATGTAGTTTTAAGATATAATTTGGCAATTCAAAGTTAATGGATTATGATGAATGTGGAAATATTAAGATGTATACATATAAAAGATTTAATAGTTATAGTATACATAATGACGTATAAATGTTTAAAAGTACTAAATAAAATTGATGATGGGTTACTTTTGAAAAATATTTATTTTTAATATTTAACCCTGATATTTTTATGTGGAAATGTTATTTGAGGAAGAATTATCTATTATGGATATAATTATTAATTATTGGATAACCTCCATATGATTTTTTTAAGTTAATTTTGGGTTTTTATGTTTTGGGATGAAAAATGGAATGTATGAGATAACCTTTGAGGTGGAAACATTTTGTGGTTAAATTTTAAGTCATTATCATCTTTTTGTAATTTTATAATAATTATAGTGTTTTTATAAAATTAGAAACACATTGGAAGGGTGACAATACTGTCGCATAAGACAAGGTTATAGGAATCGAACCCACAACTGAAGGGTGTCATGGATTTATCACATATCCCTAGACTTTGTGATTTCCCTGGAAAGTATTACTCTTTTATATTTAGTTAAACAATTTGATGGAATAATCATTAATTTATTTTGGGAACATTTGTTTTATCAAATGGATATCCTTGGTATTGGAAAATGATTTGGGTATTAAGTGATTAATATTATTTTGGTAGATGTTCACACTTTTAGGAACTTAATATGATTTGGGTGAATTGAATGCTATGGTATTTTAATTTAGGAGTATTGGTTGAATTTTATTTATGAAGAATTTTTTATTTTATTATGTACTTATAGAGATTTGGGTTATTTTTGGAAATGATTTTTCTATCTTGGAAAATATATGAATTTGGAAATTAAATTTTTGGTATGAGACATTTATAGTGATAGATGTTATTTGTAGATAAATGTTAAAATTTATCTTGCAAGACTATGTAAAAAAATTCTAATAATTTTTTTGTTTCAAATATATTATGTATTATTTTTTGGGATTTTAAGGATGGTTATTGGTTGAATGGTCTATGTTCAACTTTTGGAATTAAAACTAAATTTTGGAGATTAAAAGTAGTTTTTCATCATCCAATGGTTTATAGTTTTTGGATAATTGTTTTATATTATTATATCCATATTGTCTTGGGTTAATGTATCAATATTGGAGAAATATATAGCTAATATTTTGTGATATTTTATTCTCAATAAGTTGATTATAGATATGCAGGTGCAAAAAAAATTTTTTGGGTGCACATTGTTTGGTGAAAAAGATGGGATTTGTAGTGGAAAATGATTAATAGATGAAACTCTAATTTTCAAGTAAATATAAATATTTATTTAATTTGTATAAGTAGAAAACTGATTGCTCAAATTTATGTAAAGTATGTTAAAACATAAGCATTTTCTGTTATCTTTTCCTACTACAAATGAAAATACGGTTTCACCCATCTCAAATATATTATTTTTGGATTGTTAACTTTCTCAAAACAATGTTTTCTGTCGCTCTCCATCAGAACATGATGGCTAGTTTTGTATCCCATATCGATGATTTCCAACATGGGACCCTAGTTTTTGTGATCTCAGGTGACATTAATGCTTTAGATTCATTCTTTTAAGGTGTTGGTGTTATTGAATCTTTTTTTTGGTGTGCTATTTAAATGATGTAATTTTGAAAAGTGAAGCCTTAGTTACCAAACCAAAATTTCAAATTTCAAGGATTAAATTTCCAAAAGGGGGGAAGGATGTAACATCACATGTAAATATAGAATTAGTATTTTCCATATTTTTTATATTTTATAAACAATATAGTAATTTTAGATTAAAGGTATTCTAGGTCTAATAGAATACCTGACATGCAATAATGGGTTTCTCTGAAATATTACATTTCATGAACGTTTTAGTAATAAAATAAATATATTATAATAACATTATTTTGCATGATAGTTATCACTTAAACATGGGATTGGGGAATGAAAATTGTTAACTAAATTATTAAAATATTGTTTACACCTATTTAAATAATGATTCATTGGTAACCAAATTAAGTCTAAATGAAACTAGAAACCATTTGAATATAAAGGATATATTTCTATGAAAAATAGTTCATTTATGAATAATTCCATTTATAAAATAATAATTTCACTATTGAAAGATTAAATTAAAAAATATATAAATTCAATCCAATGTTTAAAATTTATATTATGTGTTTTATAGAAATTATATAAGAACAAATTAAATTTTATGGATAATAGAAATGTTTTTCTAAAAATGTAGTTTTGTCACATTTTTATGGTGAATATATATTAAATTTAGTTTTTGAAACATTTATATGTTTTATTTTACAAAATAAAAATCTCATTTGGATGTTGGAAAAACAAAATTTACTTTGGATATTTTCTTTATTCTTATGTTAAATTTATTATTTTAATGAATTGTGAGAAATACTAACTTTTAGATCAAAACTAATTTTTTTATATAATTTATTTATATAGATAGATTATAATTTTAATTTGTTTTATAGTTTAATTAGATTATTTTTTTGTCATTTAATACAATTTTAGTCATTGGAATCATTTTTACTTGGAAATGTGATATAAAAACTATTTGTACTTTTGAAAGGTATAATTTAAAAACCCTTTTCTGGGTCTATCAACCAGATTAATTTTAATATTAATTATAGACACTTCTAGGAATTGAATTTAAAAAATAATAATTTCATGGTATTAATTAGTATGAAAAAATCTATCTAATTGGATAAAACTAGTTTTGGGTGAATAGTAACATTAGTATTTTATTTACCACAATTAAGGGTAAATTCAATAATTAAAGGTAAAAATAATATTGGAATATTATATAACTACCCTAATAGTTGTAATAATATTATTTAATGAGTTATTGTCAACCAATAAAATCCATGTGCTGAAATGGTGTCCTTTAAAAGCTAATTGGGTGTGAATATGACATTTAGAACATTTTAGTTCAAGTAAAGATAAATATGTCACAAACATGTCACTTATTATTAATATAATTTTAATATGGGGTTATATAACTGATATCATAGACTATAAATATTCCTTCAAAATATGAAAATATTACCTAAATTATGGTAATTTATTTATCCTTTTTATGAAATAAATAATTAAATTATGTTATGACACAATAGCGATGCAATGATTGATTTATTAAAGAATAAATAAAATAAATGACATTGAAAATATAAAATAAATATAATATAAAATATTTTATATCATACAAGAATTTTATGTATGTATTTTATATGTCATATATGTGTTAAATTACTTTCATTAAAGGAATAAAATTTTTATGAGTTTTTTAAGAAGTTATGTATTGAATAATGTCACAATTGTTGAAATTCATATGGTAAAATAAAAAATATTTAATTAAATGATTTAAAATTTATAAATATCTAATATTCAGAAAAAAAATACATAGAAAAATGTCTATAATGAAACATTTATTTATCATTTGGCTTGTTATGGTAATTATTTTAACCCTCAAAATGTAAATTACTTGATAAAACAATAAGAGTTAAAAGGGGTTAATAAAAAAAGATAAGGATTAAAAACATATTCAAACATATATGATTATAATTGGATGATTATATATCTACCAAAACACTTAAATTACTCCAAAAAACATTTTGGACTCATTTGTAATGGAAAATGAATTTATATTAATTTAATACTTTTATTAATTCCATGAGTGCCCCTTCCATCTGCAATAAAAGGGTTCCATTTAATCTCTATTAATTATAATTAAAACCCATTTTGTTCACCAAGATCTTCCCAAAAACCTCCCATAATCCCTTTATAAATTTTTGAAGAATTATTTTATGCATAAAATCCTCTTTATAGGTGTTAATCTGTTAAGTAATGGTGATCTTCTGAATGAAAGGTAACATTTTCATTTAAGTGTTTCTATTTAATTCCTTATTAAATAAACTATAAATACACCCACCCATGTATAAATAATAAATATAGTTTCTTTAATATAATTATATGTTATTATGTTTATTTTATTACATTAATCCTTCTCCAGTTCTATTAAATGGTAAAATTATTAATTGTTTGTGTGTTTGTGTGAACTATCACCTCCACAAACCGATCTATTTTGTTTTTAATAACCATATATCATGACCTATAACAAAATGGAATTAATTTTAATATATTATATTAATTACATATTAATAATTATAATATAATAATATATCAAATACATTCTTACATTCCATGTACATAAAAATGCTAATGTCGTTCATGAGTATGTGTGAACTACCACCTCTATGAAGAGAGGTGATTCATTTTTTATTAACTACATCACTTGTATGATATATATATATATATATAAGTGTATTTAACTTATAAATAGGATATTACTGATGCAATTATCATTTTTTGAAGAAAAAAAAAACTTACCTTCCTTCCATAATGATCAATGAAATATGAAAAAATGTTACTCATTCATCTGTACGACATACCATCTCCATGATTGTAATGTTGTTCATTTTTCATAACTATTATTAATAATTTTATTTAAAAGTAAAATTAATGTATAAAAGTTATAATTATATCATAAATATTATTTTGGAGATTATGGACTTCTGACCATATGGACTATTGGCATCACACCAAGTTCTGTTTTGACTCAAGTACCAAATATCAGCAAAACATACAAAATAAAATTATATAATTATATAATTATCATAACATGAAAATAAGTTATATAAAGAGGATAATAAAAATGAAAAAAAAAATTCTAAATAAATAATAATGTGACCTAAATTTGTGATTTAGGGATATAATAAATGTACCAGATGAGTCAGACTCAATGTAAGAGACTTTGTCTCAATCTCCTTTATTTGAGGCATATTCTGATGATATACACCATTGTATTTTATAAGGTGTATAAACAACCCATTTTACTATTAATCTCATTAAAAGTGTTTTAAAATGAATATTTTTATATGAATAATTTTACTTTATTAGATGGAAAATGGAATTTTTGAACATATATGGTGATAATGACTTTTCTATCGTCATGATCACTATTTGATATTCGTCTTCCTCTACATTCTATAATGTTTTTTAAATGAAATATAAAAACATTATCCCATTTGGGTATTTGGTATTGCAAATTGTTTTGAAAACAGATTGATTATTTCAATATATTAAAATGATTTCTTGTGATAGCAAATGAATTTTTATGAGTGAAATGACGATATTTGTAATCTTTTATGTGTTATGACTATATAATAGTACTTAGAAATTTGATTGGTGGTTATATGATAAACCATAGATGGGTGGTTCCATACTAACCAATTGATGGGTGGTTCTGTGGAAAAATAAGGATCGGTGGTTATGTTATTACCTCCAATGCATTGTGTATGGAATTCTTCCATGTGGTTATTCCATTTGTAAGAGTGACATGTATGGAAGTGGACTGCATGGTTATTCCATTTAAGTATGACTATATACCAAGTTACCTTTTTATGTTATATGTTATATATATGGATTTTTTGTAGCAATTTAATTAAAAATAAGTTATGGAATGGTCTTATAATCATAGTAATTTTTTTACTACTTCATTAAGGTGAAAATTATTACATTATGATAAATTATAAACTATTAACAAGTTTTTTCAAGACTAACTGTTTTTCTTCATTGTTTATCCCTTACATTGTTTTTTATGCTCATTCCATGTTTTAAAAAAACATGTAGGATTTAAAAAAAATTGACTCAATCATGGGATAAAGAAAATTTTATGATGATTAAACTTGAAAAGAAAACATGTTTCATTTTATTTTATATTTTTTGTGAAAGAAATGGATATTTTTGGAAGTGTTCACATTATATTTAAATAGTTTTTTATGTATAATTTATTGACTAATTATATAAATATATAAATCTTAAATAATACTCAATGTGAAATAATGTATAATTATTGAATTAACTCAATATTATTAAATTTTTATGGTCGGGTACTTATAATGGGAATCTAGTATGGAATACTCACTATACTATGGGAATCAACTATAGATTACATTATCTACTATAATAATCATGTAGGTATACTTATGCCACTATATAAATATGGTGGTAATTCACACTTAGTTATGAATATGGTGGTAATGCCTACTGAACGATGAAAATATTTCAAATTCTTATATTTAGTGAATTTCTATTTCATTTGATATTCTTTAGTTTCAATATATTCAAAAGGTTTATGATATTAAATGTTCTAATGATGTTATAATTTAAAATGTTATTATTTATTATTCTATTTCATTTTCTTAATATGATTCTAAGCCATGAATTAGAGTCCATTCTATGGTATTAATTATTTATGCCAGGATCCTTAATTCTCAATCATGTTTTATGATTATCAATAATGATCCCAAGATCTTGTTATCTGATATTTCTCCTTAGATCGTGGTTTCTCTCTATATTATTATCCAATGGTTATGACCGGTGGATTATTTTCCTTTACTGAGGATTTTATATATCACCTTTCTTATGTTTCATTCACTATGATATAATGGGTATTATAACATATTAGAAGCCATGAACAGGGTCAAGTGGGGCACGATTATGGAGAAGTGAAAATAAGTGTTGTAAAATGTGATGTTTATATAGCTCGTCTTCCTAATGGTAAACCTATATTTCCATGGGTTGCGATATTAATTTTGAGATGTATTACATAAATCATGGTTTCAGTTTACTATTTATATATGGTTATCTTGTGTTGGTATAATATAAACAATTTTTAAACCTAACAATCTATTATAAATATTTTATAAAATTTAGAATTATTTTATTATAGTATTACAATATAATAATGTAATAACGTTTATTAGAATTTATATCATTTATGGTATACAAAATTACAAAAAAAATGTTAAATGAACTCTAATATTTTTGAAAATAAAACATTATGAAAGAAAATATATATAAAAATAGCACAACCATATATTGGAAATTTGGAATGTTGAACTCAAGTTGAATAATCACATATATTAACAAAATTTTAAAAAGATAACCTACTCTTTAAAAATATAATTATTATTTTGTAAAGGAAATGTAGATAATGTTGATAAAAATTGAGTGGGTGAATAACTAAGATAATAAGACGTATTCATAGGGTGTGTAATAAATACGAAAGTTTTGGATAACTAAGATACCATTAGAAACAAAAAATGAATGTTGAAAAAGTAAAATCACCTTTTAATGTAGTAAAATTTCAAAAATATATTATGTAAATAGATTAAAAAAAATCAAATTACCTATTAAAATTGAATATAATTATTTCCAAAATTATATGACATAAATCTCAAATAAAGTATATTTTGAGTAATGTGATTCTTCTTATAATCAATAAAATATTGTAATTTTTGGAAAAACATTTAATATTAGAAATACCAATTTTAAAAACATATATTTTAAAATATATATAACAAATAATTATCAATAATATAAAAATTATTAAATAATGACAAATAGGAATGTAATCACTCGTAAATAAATTATTTCCCCAAGATAATTTTTTTATAATTTTTTTCATATTTTGAATTTAAAATATTTATAATTTGAATATGAATAAAATTAGTTATTTTTTGTAAATAAAATATTGAGGTTATATTTGGATAATTTTTTGGAATTCTTATAAAAGAATGATTTTTAATAATAGTAAAAATTCCAATTTAAGTATACTATTTGTTTTGTTACACCGTCATCAGATAAATATAGAACGAAAATAAATAAATCATTTTTTCAGACATATATGGTAAATAATATGTAAAATAATTAATTTAAAATAATAAACATAACTCCAACAAATATAAATCATTTTAAAAAACATATTAAATATTTCATTCTAATTAAAAATATTTTTTATTCACTATATTTAATAAAATATTTCTATGATGCCCTTTAATTTTTGGGGTGTTAAATTTTAAAAAAGATATATTTTTTAATCATATACTAATGAAGTATATAATAATAAATATTTTTCAATATATTGAGCCTAAATAAAGAAATATCAATACTTTATTCAATGGTGTTCACCCCAATGTATGTATTAACATTTCTTCACCACCCATTTATCCTCAATTTATATTTTTTATTTGTTAGTTTTCCAAGAAAATCCATATCTATTTAATATTAGAAACATCATACTAAGCCATTTTATAATAAAATACCTTCCTCCAAATGATTTTGACTTAGTCTATAGGAGTTATATCAAAAACCAAGGAAAGTATCATTATCTCCCTTTATTATTTTATTGAATCTTACCTAGAAATAATAATAAAAATAATCTTCATTTTATTTCATGGCTCTAGTAATAGGTTATTAACATCATTTTATTTCATCAATAATGATATATCACCCATTACCTCAAACAAAAAGCTTTTTCTAATTTCTTACTGCATTGAAATGGGAGTTTCAAACTTAATGTATTTTAATTTCAACTATCCTCTTTCCCTATCTATAATGAAATGAATCGTCCAAAATAATATAAAAATGTTATTTAACTCATACCCTAATGTTCAAATAAAACTTAAAAAACTAAATTTCCCTGTTATTTTTAACTCATTAATTAAATAATCATTCACTCGAGGTTGTTTTATACATCCTAGTTTAATTATTATAATTTATTTTCCCGTATGATTTTTTATTTATTTTAAAAATTAATTTCATTACTTAATATGAATTTAAAAATCCAATAATTTACTATTCATGATTGATTAACTAAAAAATTTCCTTAAAATAATAATGTTAAAAGTAATCAATTTATGTCTATTCAAATATTAAAAATAGGTTTACTAGGTATGATTCTATGAATTCTATCGTTTTATTGAACTACTTAATTCCATCACATATCGCATAATATAGAAATTATACCATAAAATATTGTGAAATGACTATCAATTGTTACTCTTACAATAAAGAACCTTTTGGACTATGAACTAAACAACCATAAAATCTCCAAGAGAATAATAAGTAACCCATTAAATGAATAATAAAAGATTAAAATTAATATTTGGAAATAATAATAATTACATAAAGATGAAAAAGTACTTCAATCAAAAAGTTACTAAAAAATATTATTTATGAGGTGACGTGATTCTATGAAACAATATTGGGCTCAATGAAATGGTTTTATTCTAAATTTCACTAATTTTTATAATTTTTTTACTTTATTTTTATTTCCCTATCTATATAATTTCATAATATTTTTTCTATTTAAAGAATAAAATTGTCTATTTGTCTTGTATTTAATCATTTCCATACACATATGTTATTTTTTTATCAGATGTTATATTTTTTAAGTGGTCTCTATAATTCCATTGGTCATCTTGTCTATCTATTTTCTATCTCTCTATAAGTCTCATTCAATAAATTAATTTGATTAGGGGAGAGAGAACCCCCATAATAATTGGATTTGTATCCATGGTGATAAAAAAATTCTTATTTATTTATCACAATGTGATTTTAATGATGGGTTACTACAAAAAAATCTTGGTAGTGTGGTATTTATGATGATGATAGACTAAATATGAAACAATAGAAGCAAACACATGGGTGTTTACAATGTTCACACTCCCTTATTATAGTATGGTTAACTTTTGGTGTAAAATGGGTAAAATCACTCTACTCAATTCCAATTAAGAATCAATGTAGGAGTGAAAAAGGAGAGTGTAATACTTTGACCTTTTATTAAACAAAGAATGTCAAGTTTGAAGAAGTAAAATGGTCACAAATCCCCTTTCTTCAAGTTCATATAGAATTGTAACTTGTTTTCCAAACCTGTTATTTTTTTAAAAAAACATTATAAATCATGCGAGGAATGGTCCAATAGTTGGATTATATCTCAATATTCATCTCTCCCACACTACATAGGTTTTCCTGCTTTATATTCGAAAAAACATATTTATTGTTTCATTAACCCACTTCTGGTGGAATGAAACTCATATCCAAAAATATATAGAAGACTAAATACTAATGATACCATAGTATCTCATAATATATTTTTTTATATTTGAGGTTGAGTAATTTAATGTGTCATGTTATCTTTGAGTTCTTTAGAACCAAAATTTCACTGATCTCATCCATTCAGACTAATTATGGTGTTGTTCAAGAATAATGGTGCGAGTTACATCCGATATATAAATTAAATGATTCCTATAACCTCTTGCATACATGTTATTGATTCATGGTTCCTACTAATATATCGTTTTACTCATAAATTCTTCCCTCAATGAAATGTGTTACAATGTTTCATGATGTTTGGCCACATCACTCTGCTAATATAGCATGACACATAAATCTACTTGTATTGCTTTATGATTCATTCAACTTCTTCTTTAATTATCAAAATCATAGTTGACTCACAAAAATTGTATCTAAATAATGAGACTTATCTCATAAAATTATTTCCCTTGTCATGTTGAATGAACAAATCATAAGTTCCCATCGAATTAGATTAACACATTATCTAATATGTTTCGTCATGGAGTAGCCAATATTTTTATAGTGTTATTTCTCTAATATGTGATTAAACACGGTATATGTAGTAATAACTCATGATTTCTTCCATATAACATAAGTTAAATATATTTAATTTCAAAATTAACTCAAATATACAATGATGTGGGAATCTCCTCCATGTCAAGTTTTCATATTATCAATAGAAATAGAATCAATTCATTCCTAGGCATCTCTACTCAAATCAAATTTACTTCCAACTCTTCCATGGGAATTTTTCCAATAAATTAAAAGTTAAAATACCAAAAACTCATTAGTTAATTTCATGATGATATAGGTAATATAATTCCTCTAATATGTAATTCATCCATATACCATAACATATGGTTGTTATACGCGCAATGTGTTATTATCCTACAAAATTCAATTATTTCCAACTAGTGAATAAATTTAGTAAAAATTATATATTATTTATTCTTGAAATGTATTTATAATCCATTTCACATTTCTTTGGAATGGGATAAAAATAAATCTAGTTTTATGCTTAAAAGGGTAGTTTCCTATCAATTGAATTTGTCAGATTCGGTGAACTTATTTTAAAATTTTTTTTACAGTTTTATAAAACAATTTCAAAAAATGAAATTAATTTTTGAAATATAAATTTAAAAATTATCTTAGGGTGAATATTTTATAATTTTCAAAATCAATAATTTTTTTGATGAATAGTTAAAAATATATATTTTTATTATAATTTGCATTCTTGTTTAACAAAATTACAAATTTTCATTTTTTAAAAATATTATAAAACTAAAAATAGATATATTAATTTATTATTAAGCATGATTATGTCATTTAAATAATTTAATGTTGTATTTTGGTATGAAAATTTTTTATGATTATTGAAAAATTTTCTTTGGAAAAAACATTTTCATCACATTTGGGTGTTAAATTTTAAATTAAATTCATCCACTCTTATTAGTAAAAATTGGTTAAATGAATAAAATATTATTAATTTTAGTAATTAATATTTATTAATAAGGTTAAATTAATTTTAATTATTAGTTAATATAAAAATAGTAAAAAGTAATTACTAATGTGGAGGTCAAAACAGGGTTTTCCGCATTTTATGAACTTCTATTAAAATTTATTTTCCAAACACATTGGATATTTATCTATTTATTTATATTACATATTTATAATTATATGGTGGAAATTATCTATTGATTTTTTTAGTCATAATAGATAAATTACCTAGGTAAAAAATTTAGATATCATGGTGAAAACTAAAATGGAAAAAACTAGGTAAACATAGAGGTTGATAGAATAAAATGATTAAAACACATTTTATATTTTTTTTAGGCGGTTTTTTTAGAAAAAATATTCTCCTAAAGACATTAATTTTCAATTTTTTATGAATATGGCTTCAAATTGACTTCCAATTAATGAATCATTTTTGGTATTTAAAAAATGTCACACCTTCTTGTATATAAAAGTGAACATCCTCTCCTATCCTCCCCAAACATAAAGAAAAATATGGTTCATTAAATCCATATAAATTTTTTCCCATAATTCCATTACCACTTCCTATATTTGTTTTTTATTATTAAACCCGCATAATAAGGATTTATTAGAAAAATGAAAATGTTTTTTCAAGGAAGAGGTATATTCCTTAACCATGCGTTTTGATTTAATTTCTTCTTATAACACCTTAAAATATTTTTCAACCATTATTATATAATAAAAAATTATCTTATATATATTTATTTTTTATAATGTTAATTTAACGACTTATTTAAACCTCCAATTCCATCAAATGGGAAATGAAACTGTCAATCTTTAGTATGGAAGACTACCACCTCGCTAACTGATGTAATTCATTTTCTATCAATTACTCTCATGAATGGATATAATTATGCATTTAAATTATATATTAATATATATATATATATATGATACTAATGATAAAATTATACTTTTAAAATTATAATATCATATCTATAATTTCACCTTCCAATCTGTCGGAAAATAGTAATGTTGCTTATCTATATGTGTGGATTATCGCCTTCACAATGCAATGTGATATGTTTTTTATTTTATTGTGACGTGAAAGGTAATAAGGATATATTTAAATAATATAAATTATATATATGATATATAAATTATTCATTAATTTTTTATTAATATTTACCTTTCTTTTTTTGTTCGTCGAAAAATTAATGTAGAGTTCTTGCATACATATCACCTACCATCTCAATGAATGATACAATTAATTTTTTTAAACATACATTTAACGGATCAATATAAATATTTATAATATATATATCATGTTAAAATTATATAGACTATTTAACCATAAAAAATTCAGAACAAAAACTACTGAACCAACAAACACCTGAAAAACGGACTAGTTATCACCAATAATTGTGATTTAAATAAATAAATTTTAATAAAAAGTTGGTAAAATGTTATAAGTAAATAATATATGGTATTATATATACTTATATTGTTATGAGATAGATTTATCATAAACCTATATTTATTATATGTTACATTCAATTTTGTATGAATAAATTCATGACTTGAGGTAAGGGGTATTCACCTCGCATTTTATTTCTATAGGACACGTACCATATTCAACACTTATTTGTTTTATATGGTGTATATAAAACCTATTAATTTATTTTTTGAACCTTGTCATTAAAATTTCAGGATATAAATATCTAAATAATGTTTTTAATTCATCGATCTTATAATTCAAAAGTAACCAATTCAGTATGGGTTTTACATAACATTCCCTTTGTTTATCAAGATATATTTTTATTAAAATCTTAAATATGAAATAATATGATATATATCTCAATGAACTCCTAAATTTAATCTCATATGGTAATTTTTTTTATAATTAATGTTTTCATTTAATTTTCAGCTCATAAATAACTGAAGAGACCAAAAGAATATTTTTTTGAATAATCAACAGTATTTCTATATTTAGATGAAAATATATTTTATTATATGTCCATGTTTTCTAAAATGTATCCAAAATATTATTTTACTTCTCCCTAATTATTTATTGAATACATTTTCATCCTTTTAGGACTATTAAATTGTTAATTATAAGTAATCTTCCTGTCAATTTCTGAATGGAGATTTTTTTTACTTTTTACTAAAAGTGTGAAATAAATTTTTGTTTTAACATGTAAAAATTGAAACATTTTTCTTAATGTCATAAATGATAAATTATTTAGTTTTTAATTTATAATTTTATGTGGTTTTTCAAAAAAAAATGTTTCCATTAATGTGCTCTAAATTAATATATTTCAAAGAGTGATTTTCAATGATGAAAAGGTATTTTCCAAATAATTTCTTTAATTATAATTCAATATAATTTTAATTTGTTAATTAAAACATATTTTATTATAATTATGAATAATTATAGATATTATCTAGTGATAACATCACTATTAATTATTTTTATTTTTAATCATTATGATGAAAATATGTTTTTGAAACCTATTCATTTTCCATGGGATATGCTATAATAAAATGTTTATTAACCCAATTTCATTTATATAGGTCTTCTATAATGATATAATCCCAAATAACACATCCTTTTTGTAGATTTTGAAATAAAAAAATGTCTATAAAACCCATTACCTTTTCTGGTGATAATATATTTTTAAATTTTTCTGATCTTATGGAACACATATGTATGATTTTATTTATGAGATAGGTGGGCAAGAAATTATATACCCCTCCAATGCATTTGGTATTAATTAATTTTAGATGATTTTAAATGGTATATGAGAATTTATACCAATCCCATGAAAGAGTACATGAGAGGTTATCTGAAGATGAAGAAAAGGTACATAGGGGGTTATTCCAAGCGCAATGTAGGTGCACATGTTCATAGCCCAATACTAATATGTTCTAAATGTCTTGGTGGGTAGAGTTGGCTTAATATTTTGTATGTTAATATGTATTCCAAAAATCAATGTCTTATAATAATATTATGATCAAATGGATTATGTACTTTGATTAAATCATGATTCATGTCTTATAAATGGAAAATATTAATTTCATTAATCAATTATATGATTGATGATATGCAGGGTATGATTTTGAAATGTTATTCTTATATCTACAAACCCTTATTCTCATGATATGTTGATATCTCCATTATATTCCCTTACTGTGCATCTATGCTCACTCTATCTTATGTTTCTTCTCCCAATGTAATGAAAATGGTATTATGTATGATATGTCTTAGAAGGATTCAATCTATGAACTACTTATTAGCATATGATGTTGTTCTCTTATGGAATGGTTTTGCATGTAGAAAAGTTTCTAAAGGCACCAGACCTATACATTTTTGGATTGAATCATTATGTTATATAATGAATATTAGTCTATTATTATGTGATATATAATTATATAAATTTTGGTTCTCAAACATTGTTATAAGAGCAGTTTTTAGTTAACCATTAAAAACTAGGTTGACAACAATTTAGTGAGAACTCTAGGGATAATCCAAAGTAATATAAAATGACTTAGAATATTAGTGAGGGCTAAAGTGATTGGTTTCTAGGAAATTACATCCCTGTCTAGATACTATATGTGGAATTGTCTCTAAAACACTTATATATAGGGTAATAACTCCAAACAATGGTGCATTGGTATTTTACTCAATCTTTACTTGGTTCACAATAGTAGACTTTGATGCGCACATCGTTTCATACTCATAGGGAATATGGTTTGGAAATTAATAAAATTATTATGAAAATTCATGATAGATGTTAATAGTTGATGATCATGAATGATCTAGGTAAAACATAAGGTTTTATAATATCAAAAGAAGATTTCATCCATCAAAAATTATACAAAGGAGTATGTAGTTACCCAATATGATTATTATTGATCATATTATGCATTTTTGTTTCATTCCACGAATGGAACTAGGAGGAATCGTTATAACACAAGTACAAAAATGGCTTCTTAGATCATTTATTTATTAAATTTAACACCAACTTTAAAAGGAAAATTTATTATAGGTGACATAATAATCATAGTTTTTAATGTCATTATTTATTATTAATGTTAAATTTATAATTTAAAATTATTTTTATGTAAGTTATTTTTAAAATATTGTAAAAATTTTACATTCCAAATTAGATATAAAAAATCAACAATGACTGTTATTTTTTATGTTAGTTATATCATAATATTTAGAAAGCCTATCTATTTTTAAAATTTTCAAAGTGGATTACTCCATCAAATAAAAATAAAAGATTTTTAAAAGGAAATAAATATTACAAGCTGGTAGAATCTTTGAAAATATTTTAAAACATTTTACTTACTTTTCAAGTGTTCCGTAGTCTTTATCAGAATAATTTTATTTGACAAAAATTACTCACAAGAAATATGATGTTGTGGTAGGGATGAAATTTCAGATACTGATGAAATAATTATAGTTTTAATGTGTTCGAATGAAGGATTCATCATTATAATAAAAATTGAATAATTAAATACTATATAAATTAAGGAAACTAATCATAATCACATTAAAACATGGAAATGTATTTATAAATACAATTATGAGATCACCAGATGAAGAATTGTTGGAATAAAATACAACAACATTAATATATATAATCATGTCATTTTTAGGAAACTCGACATGAAAACCCCAATTCTATGGTTTTTAATTCCTATTCTATAAATAACCAATGTCAAAAATATTTTCTCATAGGTTATTTGAAATTAAAAAATAAAACACTAAAATAGAAGATATTTTTTTACAAGTTTAATATTGAAAGTGATGGATAATTTTGTGATAATGATAAATCAATTTGGTTGTTGATTGGAGTGAATGATATTGTGATTATTCCGAATCAGTTATTGTGATATGTTATTATCAACGTTCACATAGAATAACTCTTAGACTCACCTAGGAATAAAATGATATATTTTTATCGTAGATATTATATTGGATACCATAGAGGAAATAACTCTCAATTTCCATTATCTCAAAAAATGTTCATTGAGACCCCCTGATGAATGTCTCAAAGGAAGGGTAAAATGTTTTCTATATGAAAAATAAGTGAATATAGCAACAAATTACTGAGGATTTCAATGTAGTTTGTGTGGAGAACATGGTAATTTTTTGATTCAATGCCCAAATTTAAGGGTTAAATCCATTTTTAAGGAAGGCCCTATGTTGTGACAATCATTTTAAGTAAAAGGTTATAATTATATATATAATATGATTTAATAATTATGTTGTAGAAGTATTTTACCAATGGTATTTTACTTGTATGTATCCTGAAACATCTATGGATTGTGTTAATTTTGGAAGCTTATAATTCCTTATGAAATATTAACTTAATAGTTATTTATACAATCATGGGTTAAGGAATTTAAGGTTGATTATAACAAAAAAAATTTAAACACCACTTTTGAGGTTTTATGTAATGGAATCTCAGTGTGATTAATGAAATTTTAGGGAATGTTTTATTTAGATTAGGTATATATAACCCTTCAGTTAAAAATGAATTAATATTTAAGAAGAATACATATTTCATATGATCCATTGTATTGATAAACTTTATTGTTTATATTATCATTTACTATTACAGTTATTTTTAAAGATTCTAATCATATTTATGGGTTTTTATCATAATTTTTTTGATATAATTTTATTAAAAATTATTTCCAACCACATCTATTGTGGATTAGGTGCTTTAACCCCCAACCAAAGGGAGATAAGGGTGCGACGATAACCACTAACCTATATGATATCTAGGCCAATAGGATATTTTAGATAAAAAATATGTGATAGATAAATATTAAGTTGTTTTTGTATATTTTGATTTATTATAGAGATAACTAAGGGATCAAAAAGTGATTTGGTGATTAATTTTATTTCTTATGATGTTAAAAATTTTGTCAACCTTAAATTATTAAGGTAAATAGAAAATTATAGGATATTATATCAGGAATAGCGGTTGAAATATATTTTGGAATAATATATAATTTTTTTGTGCATTTATGGTGATCTATGTTATTTATGTAAATCACAAGAAAATCTTTGTGATTATATAATTTGGGAATATATACTGTTAAGATGATAAATTAAGAGTTATATTGTTATTTAGAGATAAAATTTAAATTTATCTTCGTACAATGTATCATCAAATCATTACAATCTTTCTGTTTCATTATTAACCTAGTGTATTTTAAGTAATTTTAGGGATATTTATTTATTGAATGAGAAAATTTGATATATGAGTGTCATTATTGAGGCTTTTTTGATTAATTTTGTTTTTATACATAAGATTATCTATTAATCTTGAGAATTATATAATGCTAACCAGATTGGTTTTGGTTAATGAATAAAGATATTAGAAATATATTTTAATCATATTTATCCATTATTTGATCTATTAGATTTTATTTTTAGTTCTTCTAGCATAAAATAATTATATTGTCTATTAACTTCATGGAGTATGAAATTAAGTGGGAATTGGTCAAAGATCAACCAGTGGATGAAAATGTTGAAATAATGTAAATATAAATCATTTAAGTAAAATTTTTAGTGTTTTCTCTAAGTTTCTGATGCTTTCGTCAGGGCCTGCGTATTCGTCTGTTTGAGGGTGATAAGGACCCACTGAATGATGCCTCGAATTCCCACTTTCCAATGGCTGGCAACATCCATCACTTATTTAGGGATTTCTTCTCCATTATAAAAATATAAGTATGGGATGTCAATTCCTCCTTCTGTGGATTCCACCTCAAAACTCATTACCTAGTCCTGGTATCCCTTATAGATAAAGATTTTGTTTGTGAAACTCTTCCCTATTACATATCTCCATGGAATCTGGTTAATTACACTACTTCGGTCAGGACATTCCAATGGTTCCGGCCGGGGCACCCAACATCGTTCTATGGAGTAGTTTCATTATACATTACTGGCGTGTCTAGATGCTGAAACACTTGCATGACTGGGTTTCTTCCCCCTTTTTTAGGTCTTTTCAAGGGCGTGGAAGCCCGAGGCATCCCATGTTGAATTCGGGGAATTAGATGTCAAAGGTATGTATCTATGTTATTCCTTATCTTTTCATGTTTAACACAGTTTATTCCATGTGTTTAATGTCTAGAAGAGACAGATCAGATTGATTATAACACTTTCAGGAGTGAATCAGATGGGTGCAAACCAAGAGGGAACACTAATGCTAGGAGGTGAATTTATGTGTTCTCACCAGGATGTGGCATCTATGGTAATAATCATTAGGGATAATAGAGGGTTAAGTGAAGTGGATAGAGGATTATAGGGAGTCGACTCAATGGCAATGGTGATGTTTGACTTGAACCTTAAAGATACCTCCTACGTTTCCCCATTGCATGGAATCAATGTTCATGTCGTTAAGGATGGGGTATGGGAGTGGGGTGTGTGTAGAGGACAAGAACCCAATGATATACTAAGGCTTACATGTGGTTAGTGGCCAGAGGCAAGTCTGATGTTATTGGTACGGACCTGAGATATGTGTCCCAATGGATGGGACAACAATGACTTACCACTGGGTTTGGGTTGACAATGACAAACCGCTGAATGGGGATCACAGTGGCTTACCACTTCATGAGATTCACAATCACTTACCATTATGTAGGGGAACACAATAGCTTACCGCTGGATGGGGGACAGTTCAGTGTCATGTAGGACAGGGGTGGACCGGTGTAAAGATGGTTGGTACCAATGGTTGGTGGTATAGAACCTTAGGAAGTCTTCCTATGAACATTTCCTTGGTAAGGATCAAACTCCCCATTGTTCAAAAAGGGTTGGTGAACTGACATGAAGATGGTGGGACTAATGGATGGTGGGCTCGAACCTCTGGGAGTCTTCCTACGTACCTTTCCTTGGTAAGAATCAACATCCTTGTAGTTTAGAAGGGGTGGTTGAATTGATGTGATGATGTTTGTGACCAATGGATGGTGGTATTGAACCTCATGGAGGTTTCTTATGTACATTTACATGGAAAGGATCAAATTCATCGTAGTTCGGGAGGGGTTGGTGAACAGATGTGAAGATGGTCGGGACCAATGGATGGTGGGATTCAACGTTATGAAGGCTTCCTACATACCTTTTTGTGGCAAGGATCAAATTCCCTGTAGTTTTCAAGGAGTTTGTGAAGCAACGTGAAGATGGTTGGGACCAATGGATGGTGGGCATGAACCTTGTGGAGGCTTCCTTCATACCGTGCCTTGGCAAGGATCAATGTCCCCATAGTTTGGTAGGATGTGGTGAACCAACGTGAATATGGTCGGGACCATTGGATGGCGGGCTTGAACATTAGGGAGGCTTCTTATGTAACTTACCATGGCATGGATCAAAGTTCATGTAGTTCGGGAGGGGTTGGTGCTCACATGCTAAGGAGACCAATAGAGGATTCCATGGTCAATGATTACTCTAAACCCACGTGAATCATGCTTGGTGTGAGAAACAAGAGGCAGCAATGACATGACGATCGCTTCAGAAAAGGTGCGTCCATGGGAATTGGATTGGGGATGACACATAGTTAGTGTCCCATGCTGGAAATAGGGGCTTAATCATGGTCCGCATCCTAAAGAAGAAAGAGGTTCTTACGTGGGGTTAATATCCCAAAGAGATGGAGATTGGGACTTACTCCATAGTGGAGGCCTAATGGTGACAAAGCTGAAAAGGAGAGGGACATGGCATGGAATAGAGGAGGGCTCTGGTGCCCATCCCCCCCCCTCTGGACTTTGGCCAAAAAAAATATAGGATGAGCTGAGATACTGCGTCCCGAAGGAAATGCTTGGGACATACACTAAGGTGGTTTCCCTTTCCCCGCAGACTAACATTGTTCCGGTAAAGAGTTTATCTATTCGTGTGTGGAATGATCTCACTCTTGTAGAGACCAGTGGGCATAGAGAATGTCCAATATTGGGTACCACACATATGATACATGTGGAGGGGTCACATTTTAACATCATGTGTTGAGGACGATGGTTCTTGGCAGTTTAACATCCTATATCTCGGATGATGCGGGTTCACTCCACACCCTGAGGATATATATAACCGATACCCACCTTCCCTTGGGGAAGGAAAGGCATCATCAATGTCTTGGTGAGGGGCTGTTATCGTGTAATACAATGAGGGGTCCATGTTAGTGTGTCTATGTGAAGAATAAATAGTTATTGGTGTGCCTATGCGAAGAAGCATGAGGTGAAGCAATGCAACGGGATGTACCATCTAAAGGACATTGAAATCACTTAATGCAAACCTGGAGGGTCTCATGGGAAAAGGAGTTACAAAGAAAAGGGGTTCATAGGTAGAATCCTCATGATGCTCTGGTGATCCATATAGTAGAGGGGCTTTGGGAAGGGGCATGCTTCGCGAAGTGAAGTGGGCTAGCATAGGCATGGGGCATTGGTGCATATTAATGGTGCTTCGCAAAGTGGAAAGGCTTTCACGGAGTAGTGATTCATGAATAAAGGGATCCTCAGGAAGCATATCATTGAGAATCTATGTGCTTTGCGAAGCATAGTGGCCCTACCTTAACATGTGGGTCACATGTTCATGGAGGGTATTTTTCAAATCTTAAGTTCTCCATGAAGACTCGAGTCACCTTGGAGATCCCCTTCCTTCATGGAGTCTCGTAGACTCCGTGAAGGGAATCCCTCTTTGAATAGTTGTTGAATTTAAGAAAAGGGGGAGGAACTTCACGGTGATAATGTCCCTTAAAAATATCATGGTTCACATAGCTAAAATTTCATTGTGATTTGAGATCTAAGAAGGAGAAAGGTCATAGGATCCTTCATTTTGGATCAAGGGGATCCCAATATTTATAGACAAGAGGCACCATGAAGCAGAGCGTGTCGGGCATGAAGACACATGGAATTTTGACATAATCACGAAGCCTCCCGCCTCTTTACTCCAGGACAACATTGACAACATCAAACGGGTTCACGAAGACTCCCAACCCTTGTTATGTGGTGGCTTCTCCATTATCAAATAGGTTCATGGAGCCTCCCACCTCTTTGACCCACAGGAGCTTTGCGAACGTCAAACGGGTTCGAAGAGCCTCCTGCCTCCTTACTCTGAGGTGACTTCGGAATTGTCAAACGGGTTCGCAGAACCTCCTACCTTCTTGATCTGAGGCGGCTTCGCAAATATAAAATGGGTTCGTAGAGCCTCCTGCCTCTTAGCCCCATGAAGGCTTCATAGAGGGGAAGTTTTGTTCCAGCCGTGATTCTGGGGGGGGGGGGTCTCCATGAACAAGCTTCATGAGGCATCCCCTAAGGATTTTGGTTCGTTCTTGTTCTTCCCTAATTTTAGCACCAACAAATGCCCCCTATTAGATTGAGATCCATGGAGAGAGAGATGGTCAATGTCTGAGGGTCAATGTATGAGGGTTAATCACCAAAATTACTCAGTCAATCGCGAAGCTGACTCACAAAGGAGTCTCATGAAGTAGAGAGGCGATACACAGGTTAAGCTCTCCATGAAGATCACCATAGTTTGATGCTCCGTGAAGCACCAGGGGTCCCCGCAAATACATAGGGTTGGATGGCCACACTTTTTTCCTTTCTCATCTCCGTGTTTTGGAAGATAGTGATCATGATTCATGAAGCAATGTGTACTTCATGGTTTCTCTCCATGAATCGGGCCTTCTGCTTCGCGGTGCACAGTGAGTCGTTGACTCCACGATGGTGTGCTCTGTGACTTGTGTTTGAATGTTAGTGCATGGATCCGCAATTTTGTTGTTGGGATCAAGATCCATGAATGGTCTTGAACTATCGGGCATAGCCGTCTGCCGCCCTAAACCACTGGTTGTTTAAGAAGTTCATAAACTTCCCAAAAAATTGGTTTTTCCCCGTGAGGCCTCGGACTTACCCGAATGGGGCTCAAGAAGGAAAGTAGCACTCATAATGGTGGCTCATAGAGGATAGTCAATGGAAGATGTGGGGATTTTTCATTAGTATCGAGCAGCAACTAGTATTCAGGTAGGCTACATTCATTACGAAACTAATCTGTAGTTGGATCCTGCTAGTGAGAGACACAAGCATGGACATGCAACCAAGAACATTTATCATGGATTCCATGTTGGCGATAGAGGGACGGGTCAACCTCGAGATCTCGATGTTTTCCGAGATATACATGATGTTATGTCATATCAGTGAGGGGAAAAGCCACAGAGAATATGTGGGCCATTCCACCTCCTATGAGGGTGGATAGCGGCACACGTCAGGGGGTCTATGAATATTTTAACCCCATATCCCCTCTGGGATCAAAATTCTTTTAGTCCATTCTGTATTTTTTGGGGAGCTATTGAGTCAAGCAGACCGTACAGGAGGTAGTGAACCGGATCTGGATGGTAGAGGAGTTCAACATTCAACGATTCCTATTTTCAATGGGAGCATTCACTGATGGTGGATAGGGAAGAGAAGAACATCGGTCCTACCTTCGGGCCTTTTGAGGTGGAGTCCTGGGGTCAAGGGTGGACTGTGAGTCCCTCTGTGAACCGTACACCTTGCATCGTTATGCAATGAAATTTTAGTGTATGCATCGATTGACCCCATGGGTCTACTAGGGGGTGCGCCATAAGGATAACATGTGTGTTATGAGGTATATGTGGATCATGTTCACATGGGAATATGGGAATATGTGTAAAAATATTCCTCCATCCATGACCATTATTGGACTAGTGAAGGAGTACGCCAAAAGAAGGGAGGCGGCCTACCCTGGGGAGATACTGAAGAGGCCAACCATTCGGGAAATTGATGGTGTGCCTCCCTAACTTTGAGTCTAGGGAAAGAAGATTTAAAGGATATACCAAGGTGGTGGGGCTACTATAGTGGTGAGGCCTACATCGGTTGAGAGGGAAGCAACATCGGCAGAACCAGCGGCAGCAGCAAACCCGGAAGTCCCAGAAGAGTAGAGTTATTCAGAGGGGATTCCACCAAGAACATTCTGCAGAATATCCACAGAGGCTCCGAGGAAGCAACTACGCCATATAGACATGCTTGATAATGTCATCTTCTGATTACTTGGGACATCCGGGATGTCAACAAGAAATTCCTCATCCCATCTGAGATGTTAAAACACTAGAACCATATCCGGATGGATTTTCTAGGAATAAGCCCCATCAGGGCCGTCTATACAGAATCCCATGCGGAGGTGGAGCAATACCAGGCCGAGTTGGAGGACTTCATGCACTCCCATGGTGCCACACATCCAATAAGATACCGGTTGAATGTGTTGTTAGATCGAACGGCACCTCCATAGTTTTCATCTGTAGAATTGAGGGTGATCTTCCATTTTCTAGAATAATAGGACGTTCCCTCCTGAGGGAGGAGGCCGGTAGAGGGATCTCATTTGAGGAGGGTGAAGTAGGTGATTTAGAGTTTGAGGCTGAAGAGTTTTTATAGTCTCTCAAGGTAAAACCCCGACTCCCTTCCTTGAAATCCGCTTCCGGGTTAATTTGGACCCCTCTCTAATATTTTAGTTGCGTATGAGGGCCTCATACGCAGAACTCATTCTCACCCCTCAGTAGATGTGGATGCGGGGCCTTTAGGATCCGTGCATGTGGCTATGGTGATTTTTGCATCCACCGGGGCCGGGACAACCAAGGTGGTTCTTCCAGAGTTTTCATACATTCCAATAATATACATAGGGCCACACCTTGGGTTCCCCACCACAACAACCTAGGAGTGAGATTGAGAATTTGATCTCTGTAAGTCTCCTTTACAAAATTCATGACTGCCACCCATTGACCAGGGTAACTGAAAAACACAACCTTTTTGGTATGTAATGTTATTAAAATGGTACGGGTTTCCTTATCAATTTTGGTTGGTACTTCTGGAGATGCCTTTCCTAGGAGAATGCTGGTGGTCGTTGATCCAGATATCCATACCGACCAAGTTTCAGTGCTCCCAATCACTGGTGGGACCATCAGTAGGGTTGAGCCTGATATTATTGAGGTGGTATCTAGGGATGAATATTGATCATACAACAAGAGTCCTTCCATACTCGATCAAACACCATATGTTGACCCTTCTAAAAAGTTATTCATGGTGTTCCCTATGTATGAGCCTTCTAACCCAAAAGACTGGGATGACATGGCCTATGATAAAAAGGATAGCAAGATAGTCCCTCTCTTGTCATGGAATCTGATCAAGTGCTTTATCGATGACACCCATCAATCACAAGGGATAAATGAGATGGGGAGACTTCATTTGTGACTGCGCGAACTGTGTACTGGGGGAGTGGATGCCCAGAGTACCCACATGCTCATTCAAGATCTTATGGAGGAGAAGATATGGGAATATGACCGCAGAAATGGTGTGGGTTGGCAGTGAAGAAATGTGGTGAACATCAAGAGGCACCAGGATGATCAAAATAAGATTCAAAGGCTACATATATGGGCAGATGAGAATTCTAAATTCCTCAACGCATAGTTGGAGATTATATCATAGTTGAATCCCCAACTGGTGGAGGATGAAAGGTGCATGAAGCCAGCCTATGTGGAGATGGATATCATCTAGAGTGATAAGGAGTGGGCTTGGGTTGTGGTTGATGAACTAAAACCCATCGCAGCTGAGGAGGAGAAGGAATGGAACATGCAGCAATAGATCATGGATACCACAAGCCAGAGGGTGTTAGAGCATCAATGCTCTTTTGAAGGGGTCAACCCATCCATGGGCGGGGTCGATCCTTGGGTACTGTGATGCATGTAACATTTCAACATTCTTTCATATTTTGATTATTCACTCTATATGCATGAATGAATTCTATTATTCATTTACGGTTTGTTGAATTTTTGTTACATTCATAGAACATCTGGTGATCTATCCCTAAGCTCACATGGGTCGGGACCAATGCGAGAAACAAGGGAGGACCACCATGCCATTCCATCCAAATATAAGAGTGAAAATCAAGCTCCAGGCATCCGGAGTTTTAAAAACCAATCCATATTTTTGTGAAGAAAGGGAGAGGCCCGACTAGAGGATATGGACCTCCGAACAATCGATGTGTCGTCTTACCAATGCGATATAGTGCATGACTGGGGTAATGCTAGGGGAGTTTGGAATTAAACCAATCATAAGGGAGTGGAAAGTGTGAATCATGATACCCCAGATTCGGAACACTGTGGGGGTGGTGTGACAATGAAGGATAACCTTTGAACACATTTGAAAAATAGTATCCTTATTGTGTTAGCCTGAAATGGAGATAATAAATGAGGGCTGACCATTGACCGTATTCAAAACACGGGGCCTAGATCGAAATGTCATCCATTAGTCTTCCAGAACATTGGCCCAGGACAGTCATTGAACCATAGACCAATAATCCGTACTGTTAGGGGGTTTATTTAGTTGGCAAAGAGGATGGGGGTCCGAATAAAGGGATCACAAAGCATGGAGTGTAGGGTGATGGGTTATTCGAATGGATTCCAGCACTCTTGAAATCATGTCACTGTGGTGGATAAACATTAGGTGTGTATATATGTCTAATCAGAGATCAAACATACTTCTGATTAAAGCCTTATTAACTAGGACATGGAATGATCTATAGTTTTACATCATACAAATAAAGAAAAAAGACATGTAGTTTAAATTTAATATGGTGAGGATGATTCACATAGTTTAAAAGTCATACTACCTAGACAGGATTAGTCCTGATGGTCCAAAAGGGTCAATGACCCTGAGGCTGGGCCCAAGGTGGATATTCTGGTTGTCACTAGATATCCCATAAGGATGTTAATCAAGACAAACATTGTTATGAGAGCGTAGTATAACATCCTGAGGGATGATTAAAGGCATGTGAGGAATGGTTGCGCCAGTACACGTACTACCAGAACAACTAATCCCACGGGACTTCTGATTGATGTGGGAAATAAGAAGTAGTGATGGGAATTTTCTTTCATAATAAGGCACACGTTAGGGGAAATGGGAAGCTATGTGAATGATGTCCTAATAATGCTGACTCACCTACTTGATGCACCTATATTCACGAATGGGTATTTCCAAGTATGTTGGAATTCCACTTGACCATAAGGAAGTGGAAATATGTGAATCATGATGCTCGAGATCTGGACCACAATGATGTTGGTGTGATGATAGGGGATAAATATTTACTATGTTTGAAACACAGTATCTATTTCACATTATCCTAGAATGGGGACTAACAAACGAGGGTCGACCGATGAACATGTTCGAAACAAGGGATGTGTCACAGATGTTGTCTGAGGTCCTCAGGGATGTTAGCCCAAGATGGTATGTATGACAATGTGGCATGAGGATAGGCCATAAAGGGGGTCCCTTCGGACATGGAAGCGGATGGGGATCCAAATAATGTGATCATGAAGCTTAGACATGGAAAAAGGGAATGTCCTTGTTGAAATTCATCACTTCTGGATCTTTTTAATAACACATATGAGAATGACAATATGACATAACAGATAGAGGGAGTTGAGTCCCCCTCCAAAGCAAAGGTTCAAGAGGTTTCACGCTTCCAACTTAATGGTTGTTGGATGGGCCATTAAGGGTGGTCTTGATTTAATGGATTGTGCGTAGGGTGGAGAATTATCCCAACCAGACATGTAGTTCCCATCGGGATATATTATTTTAGGGTCATAGAACTGAAACCATGTTGGGAAAAGAAACGGGACACCCCTGGTTCACCCATTGAAAAATCTGAAGTGAATGAGAACCTAAAACGTACTTGCCACACCAAATTCCCCTGAAAGAGTTTGGGCCAGGAGGCCAGAGAGATGGGTCAAAATCATAGATTCCTGGTTCTGGACCCGAAGACAAGATTTATGGGCATTCCTACATATCCTATGAGGTTGGGAATCAATCCATACATTTTTCTTGAATATGTTGTGGAGTTTGATTTCTTGCGGTAAGGATGTGGAGTTTTCTAATTTTATGGTCATAGAGCTCGAACCATGAAGACCTGGAAGATAGAGACACGTGGTGACGTAATTACTAAAACCTAATGTGAATGGAGGCACAGGAGTCCGTATCACTACAATGTGCTCCCCGGGAAACTTCCTGGTCCGGGGACGAAAAGTGAAAGCTAGGCTGAGCCCGAGGCAATGTGGCTGCACATTCCTACGTACACCATGAAGATAGGAATCATTCCATACGTAGTTCTAAAGGTGTCATGGTAAAATAATAGTTCCATAGATAATAAATTCATATGGGTCTAGCCCTCACACCAAAATAAGTGGCATATGATAGATCTTGTTTTTCCTTTTGGATTAATGTGTGTGTTTTTATTTTTTATGCATTGGTCCTAGGATGGAGATTCTAGGTGTCACCACAGAAATCAAGAAAAATAAAGGCATTGAAAAATGGTATGGTGGGTGACTGATACCAAACATGATGTCCCCTTGAGTGAGGACACCATGATGCAGTGTCGTTTTTCATCTTGCATCCAAGATAATGATTTCAAAGTTTAGGGTCATGTGATGGGACCAACCATGCATTTTAATTTTGTGCAGTATAGATGTAACAGTTTATAGTCATGTGGGACCAGGAAACGTAGTTTAAAGTCATTTTAATCAAGCATATGTGGTAGAAATGAGGTTCAAGAGCGGATGATCAAGGTGTGATAAAGAATACCCGATGTGAATGAGGACGAGGACCACATCACACCACACACGATTCGAAGAAAGAAACATCGGACCAAGGGGCTAGAAAAGGGTAGATAATATAGGGCAGGAGGGACAAGCTCTTAGAAGGGAAGTAAATAGTGTAGCTCTTGGAAACCTTATGTGAATGAATACATAAGTCCACACATGCCACACCAAACAATCATATACGGTTCGGGGCCTAAAAGGCTGAACATAAGTGCTAATTAGTGAAATCTATGCTGGACCAAAAGATGAGATGTCTGGTCACTCCTATGTATCCCATAAGGATAATAATCAATCCATATATAGTTCTGGAAGATTACACATAAGGAGATCATAGTTTAAGGTCTTAGAGCTGGGACCATGATGAGGCAAACCACTTCCAAGTGAGCGTAAACCTAGATCTGGTCCCAAAGCTCAGTTGAGTCAAACTCGATGTGGGAGACAAGGGTGGAATAGGACTTTGAAACACATGGGATACACGTAAAGGGGATGTAAGTTCAGATCCCTAAATGATGTCTTACCATGGCTTTATCCTCCTAACATGCAAATACGTACTGAGGGACAGTACCAAGAGTGTCGAAATTCAACTTGGACATGATAGGGTGAAAATGATGTGAATCATGCAAATGAAATTTAATATTTTATGTGGTTTTTGTGACTACAGAGGATAACTATTGATTGTGTTCAAAAAACAGCATCCATATCGTGTGACCTGAAATGGGACCAGGAAATGAGTGTCAACCACTGACCATATTCGCAATGTGGAACTTGTATCAATTTTTTGTTTGAAACCCTTGATGAAGTTGGACCATAATGGTAGGAGAGCCCTTAGTCTGATCATCCATTCCACTTGGTGGTCCCTTCGGATGTGAATGATAATGAAATCCCAAATTAAGGGGAACACAAATCATGAAAAAATGGTGAAAGAAGGTCAAGGTAGTATCTGACAATCCAGGATCTGAACCAGAGTACTCCTAGGAACATTGGAAAATCACTGAAGAGGGTTTAGGGACCCTACTTAAAGAGAATCCATCTCGAAAAGATAGTTGTTTGGAAAGGGGGAAAAGGGAAATTAATAGAGAGAGAGGTATGTGGAATGTTTGTTACAAACTAGAAATGAATGGGGACACATTCTTATACCATACCACGTACCACTCCCTTGGAAGGACTCAGTCCAAGAGGCCAGAATGATAGAGAGGTTTCTAGGAAAAGGGGTTGTAACCAAATTCTAGACGTTTGGGTGGTCAAAAGTATCCCATAAGGATATGAATCAAGACACACCTAGTTCTATAGAAATATGTTGTATAGTTTATCATCATGTAGTAAGGACAGTGGTGCTCTTATTTTTTGGTCACAGGGATCAGACTGTATGCTTAATTTAAATTCATATGCATGGAAAAACTTAGTAGAGTGGTTGAATCATCGTACCTATGGAAGACCATGAAATGGAAACAATGATTGATGATAACTATTGACCATGTTCACAACACAATATTTGTATATGTGTGACCAGATGTTGGGGGAGAAAAATTGAGCATCAGCTATTGATCGCGATCACAAAACGGGATTTGTAACGATTTTTTGCTTGAAATCCTCAAGGGTGTTAGCCCGTAATGGTAGGAGGGCCCTTAGGCTGAGCATACATTTCATTCAGGTGTCCTTTTGGATATAGAAGATGAATAAACCCAAATTATGGGGCTTGTGAACCATATCGGGGCATGTGCTGGTGGAAAGTATGATAAATAGAGGAATGCCCCAAGGGGATATGTGTGGCATGAAAGAATAGCCTGATGTGAATGAGGATGTGATTCCATACCATACCACACAATCTGAAATGATAACCTTGGCCAAGGCGGCGAAAGGTTCAGGGGTCTAGAGGATGGTCATCTTGACCAACTATAGATATATGACCCCTCATGCAGGAATTACCTTATCATAGATCCTAATCCCACATGAGAAACAGTTGGTGTGGGAAACAGGAAGTAGTGATGGGACATGGCTCTCCCCATCGTGTAATGGACCGAAAGCTGGAATCACACTCCTGCCCGAGGCAAGCCAAATCTTGAAGAGAAAGTAGGGAAGAATGATACACTACACTCAAAATTTGGAACATATGGGTTTGGTGACAAAAAACATTGGATAAATGTTGACCAAATTCAAACACATGATCCATATTGAGTGACCTAAAATAGGAACAATAAATGAGGTTCAACCTCTAAACATATTCAAAATGAGGGACTTGTAACAATTGTTTTTTTCTAAGACCTTGAGGACATCAGCTCGTAATGGTAGGAGAGCCCTTGGGCCGAAAATCCATGCCATTTGGGGGTCCCATTGAATTGGAAATACAATAAAGTCCCATGTACAGAGAGTGTGTAAAGACTAAATGTTCCTCTGCAATTTCATGCCAGGATAGTCAGTAGAATAGATGAACATCTTCAAGGGGTGGGATACATGGTAGGGTCATGATGGGAATGACATAAATAAGGGGAAAATCCTTCACCACCCCATGTGTTTCATCCCATACAGAGGTCTCGACATTTGGGGCTAGGCCTACGGATGAAATTTATAGGAGTTCCAATGTAACCCATAAGGATGGGAATCAGGCCATACGTAGCTCTTATGGCCATGAAGTTTAGCATAGTGCGTTGAGGAAATGGGAGGAGATTAGAAGGAGGGGGTCACATGGTGAAATAATTGTAATCCTATCATGAGTGGGGCCAAATAAGCCTACACAACACCATGTGGGATCCTCCAAGAGAACTATACCCTGGTGGATAGACAAAGATGAAATTAGGGATGGACTCAAGACAAAGCGTCCGAGCATTAATATGTATCCCATGAGGATGGGAATCAAGTCGTACATAGTTATTATTGTTTAACATATCGTTGGATGACACACTTTTTAATGTCTATCAGGATGAAATATAGTTTAATGTCATGCAGGATAGTATAAAGTTTAACATCTTGAGGGATGATATACAGTTTAATGTCATGTGAGAAATTTTAATGTTTAAGGTCATATAGGACCAGCCAGTTTATTATCATTTAGGACCAGAAAGTTTAAGGTCATGTAGGACCCAATTTATTAGGCAATTTATTTATTGAGGAACTTGTTCATTTATGGGAGGAGTTACACGCTCACCATCCATGGTAACTATGGAGTATGTGCCATTGGAGAAGACTATTTGAGGGATTTATGGTCCTTCCCATTTGGGTTCCAACTTGGGTGGTTTCTTACCAGGTATCATTGGTCTCCTCAGGGACAACACAAAGTTTCGTTGCAATAAGAAACAAAGGTGAACATTATTATTGAAAACTCTAGATACCTTGTCCTAATTCCTTTCTAGATTTTGCAGTGCATGAAGCCTATTTTCTTCGAGTGATTCAAACATAGCCATACAGATTTCATCTACATTATTTTGGGCTTTCTAATCATAGACAGTTTTGTGTAATGAGGTAAATTGAATCTCGATGGGAAGAAAGGACTCCATTTCATACACTAGGGAATATGGGGTCACTTGGGTGGAATTATGTTTCATTGTCTAATAAGCACAGAGGGCGTTGGGGAGCCTGTCCAGCCAACTCTTCTTGTTCTAACCAACCATTTTCTGTAGAATGTTAGAGATGGTTTTTTTGGATGCTTAGATCTATTGATTTTCTAACACATGATAATGGGAGGTATGGTTAGAACAGATATTGAAATTAGCATACAGTTTCTTTAGCTCAGATGACCAGATGATTGTTCCCTTATCGGTAAATATGGTATGAGGGACTACAAATCAATGGATGATATTGGAGATCACAAAGACAACGACAGAACGAACCTTGACCTCCTTGAGTGGAACTGCCTCTACCCACTTGGAGAAGAAATCCATAGCAGTCAGGTTGAACCTACAATGGTGAGGTGTTGCTGGTGGATATGGTCACATGACATCAAGTCCCTATACCACAAATGACCAACAATACTACATAGTGTGGAGATGTTCCAGAAGCAGATGCATAAATTTGGCATGAATTTGGCATGCATGGAACCTTTTTGTGAACTCTATACAATCATGAATCATTTAGGGAAAAAATACCCCAGTCTTTGGATCTGGTGAGAAAGTTTTGGCCCAGAATGATGAGCCCTACATGAACCGGCATGAACCTCCAACATTACTTGGAAAACGTCGACTCCTTGAATGCAATGGAGGATAACACCATCAAACCCATTATTATAGAGGATCTCCTCATATCTAGGATCATCATAGAGGGTAAACAGTAATGCACGGTGTCAGATTCGCTCACACTCGGTCTGATCTACTGGGAGATTACCATATTAGAGGTACGCGAAAAAGGAGGTTCTCTAATCAGGAGTCATTTTAATCAATACATCTATGGGACCTGGGGGGGTCTTGACATGAAGGCATTGGTGGTAAGGTAGCTTACCAGTAGTCTATCAATTTCATATAGAGTTATGGGAGCAATGACTCTCATATGTTCCATGTCGATAGTCAGATCATCATGTTCGAGTTCTGCAAGTGATTCAGCTAGGCTGGCTAGGGTGACTACCCGACCATTCTAAGATCGGGGGACATGAGTATCTTCTGTCCTATATGATAACATGGACATTAGGTATAGTTTATGTTCCCAAAATGGAATGAGGTGTAGATTTTAGATGACGTAGTCACCGTCGATCAACTTGATGACTAGTTCGGGGTCCCTATTAACATGAAAATAGGGAACATCTCTCTCGTGGGCCAGATCGAGGCTAGTAATGAGGGCCCGATACTCTTCCTCATTTTTAGTGAAGAATTTTTAATATAGGAATGAATACAGCATAATGTCTTGTACTAGGGTAATGAAGACGATACCCAGACCTACTCTGTTGATTCTGGGGTCATTGACCCTTCTACTGGTGTGGCTCTAGGAAGCACCATCGAAGTGAATTTTCCATCACGACATGGCTTAGTCTACCGAGTGAATTGATTCCTTGGGGAAATCAAGATCCAGGGACTGGTCCAGAGAAGCTGAAAGGGTTCCTAGGAAGAATTCCAATGCTTTCCCCTTAATATCCTTCTAAGGAACAAACATGATGTTAAACTACTGAAGGATTACCTCCCTCTGAGCTATATGTCCTGTCATCATGGGGTGGTTTAGGATATAATTTTGCAGATCAACCCGGGACACCAGTTGTACATCAGGATGTTGGAGGTAATGCTGCAATTTTTGTACAGTGAATGCTAGCATAAGTAATCTCCTCTCGATAGGGGATTATCTGGTCTCTGTATCAAGGAGAATGCGGTAGAGGTAGTAAAAACTGTTCTATATCCCCTCATTGTTCTTTTGATCCAGAAGGGAATTCACAAACTTTTCTACGGAGGTCACGTAATGGATGAGTGGCCTTCCGAAGACCAGTGGCATTAAGACCGGAGGCTGGAGCCGATACAACTTGATTTCCTCAAACACAGTATGATATTGTTCATCCCACTCACACACAATTAATTTCTTTATGAGCTAAGAAAAGGTCTTACAATTAACTTCTAAATTCATGATGAATCGGCATATGTAGGCCAAGTGGCCTTGGAAACCTCGAAGCTCCCAGAGGATTCTTGGGGGAGACATCTGACTGATGGGATTGATCTTTTCCAGGTCAATCTTGATGCCCCTATATCTGAAAATGAAGCTAGTAAACTTCGTATAGGTGACCCCGAAGGATCACTTTAATGGATTCGTCTTCAGGTGGCAGGAATTGAGAATCCCGAACACTTTTTCAAGGTCTTTGAGATGGTCATAACACTAGAAATATTTGACCACCATATCATCAACATAACGTTCCACCAATGTTCCAAGGATCAACTTAAATATGTGATGCATAGCCCTTTGATAGGTGGCACTTGCATTCTTGAAACCGAAGGGCATGACTTGGTAACAGAAAGTACCTTGTGGTGCTTTGAAGGATGTAGAATCATCATCCTCAATGTCCATTTGGATAGGGTTATACCAAGAGTACCCATCCATTAAAGAGTGTTCCTGGAACCTAGCTGTAGGATCGATCAATAATTCCATCATAGGATGGGGAAAATCATCCTTTGGACACAGACGGTTGAGATCCCAGAATTCGATGAAAACTCTGATCTATATGTTCTTCTTCCTGACTGGCACAATGATAGATAGAAATTTGGCGTAGGAGACCTCCTTAAAAAAATTGGATCTAATGATCTTATCCACTTCTAACTCAACCATGGCTCCGTGAGAAGGGTGCATCTTTTTGGGAGGTTTCATGAACCCGTGATGATTTTCAAGGAAATCGAGGCGGTGGATAGATACCTGAGGATATAGACCTGGAATCACTTCAAAACTCATAGTGAATACATCATGATGTTTTTTAAAGAATTATATGTAATATTGTTTCTCTTCTAGGGGCATGGAAGCACTAATCCATGTGGGTTTCAGGGCTGCATCTCTACTGAGGTTCACCTATACCAATTCATCGACCATAATAGAGATTCCCTCTTCAAAGGAAGGGGAGAATCCTCTAAATCCTTTTATTCTCTTATGGAGGATGGATCCTCAGTGGGTGGAGATTCCACTAAGTCGATAGATCCCTATGGTAGACTGGTACCAGCCTGAACAGCAGTAGACACTACATCGGGGGACTCATGTGCTGCCAAAACCAAAGTGATAAAGGATTTTGATCTGATCCCATCTGGTCTTTGTCCTAAGGGGCCACGCTTGATGATATCAATGAAATAGTGGCCTGTTGGTTGGATCTGGTTTATCCCAGCCTAGAAAAACAAGCAAATATTACTTATTGTCATTGTCATGGGGAGGACATCCTGATACCTTATGAGATTATGAGACTCCAAGATCACCTAATCCTAATTTGTATAAGAGTATGATGTGATCTTCCTGCATCGTATAGACATGGTAATGTGTTCCCCTCATTCCTGAAACAACAAAAAATTTCCCCATGTCTAGGGTTATAGCCTCTAATCGGTGGATTGGAATGATGTAGGCATCATCTAGATCTATCCACGGGTTGGTCACAACCATGGCATGCTCAACCTCATTAGCATGAATCTACATGTCCTTAATATTATAATAGTCAGCATCCAGATTGTGGGATTAACAAGAGGAAAAGGGAGATGCGTCACCTTGAAGCAGGCCCATTAGACCATTAAGGGAGTATTTGAGGCACCAGTGATATGATGAAGGAACCAACACATTCATTTGGAGTCATGTCCTGTCCACTCGACCATTATTGTTTGACCCTCCTAAATCATCCAGTGTGAAGTTCAGGTATGTGGGATGCGTGAGGTTTGGTTCCTACATTTGATCGGCATTCGGGTCATCTCATTATCGGCGTTTCATCCTGCCTCACTAGTTCTATGCTCTGGTTCTAGGATTCCTTTGTTCTCTCTAAGGCGGAGCAACACAGTGGTCGTCTTGGTTCTTTGGGATGTGAGTTCGGGCATCTAGTTCAAGAAAATCAATAGCGATGATCGCTTCGATGGTTTTTTATGGTTTTCTTTGGATTTGGTATTTGGTTTATTCTCAGTGGAAGTTTTTGAAATATATAATGGGAAGGATATGATGCAGTTTTTTGTATTTGTTTTTTTTTCGGAATTTTGATGGTGGAAGCAACCAGCAATATACAAGGATCAACGTCAGATGAGGTTACAGAGTAGACAGCTTCTATCTGCAAGACCATTTATATTTGGATGAACTAGAGGGTATGACGTTGTCATCGATACTAGGCATGTGCAAGGACAGCTTGCTGAGTCGTCATGTGAGGTGGAGGCTTAATATAATGATGTAGTTTCTGGGTAGTGGAAGTTCCTTGTGGTATTGATCTATGTAATTTCTTGTTATGGGTTTCCCACTTTTTACTCAAAAGTGATTTTGAAATAAAAATTTAATTTTCAGTCATAACCTTAGATTCTTAGGTCATAGGGACTAAGATCATCCTCGGACAACCCTATATTTTGAAGTGTCTGAGTCGGGATTAGGTTGATACTAGAGCATGTGTTGACAAGACAGCGGTGAACCTCCACACCACTAAACATTCCAATGATGTACATTGGTAGAATTTTCCCCTATATGGGAGATCCTTAATATTCTCTAGAAAATAGATGATGGAATGGAATGCAGAATGATCGACTGCCTCAACATGAAAGGCCTTTGCAGCTTCTACCTCCATCTTAAATAGGAGGGGGCTTCTTAAGGCCTCAGTAAGGGCCTCAAGAATTTCTGATGACATGAAAAGGGCCTCAAAAATATATATCCATGCTAGAATGATGGAAAGATTCTTGATGTCATTATAATTTCTCTTCATGTGTGATCATATGCTTATAGGAGGTCTCTCTATGATAGGTGGTATGGTGGGCCCTATCGACTGGACCGGAAGCAGGCTGGTACTAAGAATATCCCACCGCTCACTAGTTGAAGAATATAGAGTAACTACCGAATGAGGGACAGATGGAAGATCATGATGCTGTTGAGTAGGCTCTGCCTGATCCAATAACACAAATGACTGTTATGGAGGACCTGATGACACTAGATGAGAAGACTACACGTGCTGAGATCTGCATTGGGCCTACAACCTGGATTCGGTAGCATGAGCATCCTAGCTATAATTACTGACTGAGGCACTCCAACGACCGATATTATTGTGGTTCTGTCTACACTGATTATGGATGGGGATTTTGGGGGGATCCTTCGGGCACTCCTCATCATCTGTAATCTTATAGGGGTTTACCTACTCTACAGTATTAACTGAGGCATAACCTTGACCGTCGCTTGAAGATTAATCCACTACTGGACAGATTCTGGGATTAATCTCTATATCTGGGGGCCTGAAATTGCTATGTGTATGGGTTGAAAATGTCATCAGTAGGGAAAATTGTTTTACCTTATGCTACTAGTGTTTGATATTTTTGAGAAAAGGATGGATGAGATGACGATGCAGAAGTAGTAGTTGCATATTTAAAGGATCTGGTCGATTCAGGCTTGCACGGATAACACCATGGGAAGGTACAACTGTTTTAAGATCCATCCAGTCATCATAATTCTAGGACCTGTTGTTTGAACCCTGATGCCACTCACCTTCGTTGTCACTGATGTTGTCAGCCCTCACGAAAACACATGCCACATGTGCCGGGGTTGGGCCTAGCTATACTATGTTGTTATCCACCTAGTCTTGGATCTAGTCATTAAACACATAACACTATTTGAGGGTGTGCCCCTGGATCCATTGATAGGGCAGTAATTAGGTTGATCAGTGTGGTTTGCCTCTTCTGGCCTCCTACACTCAAGAGAATGTACCATCTCTTGCTCTAAGGCACTATGGAAGTAGTTGGGGATCTAAGCATCATTGAATGAGTAGGTATGGTTCCTACTATTCATGATGGGGGGCCTTGGGTCCTCACCCTGATAAGGGGTTGGAGGATCCTGTTGAGGATGTGGAGCCTAGTTCTCTCACATAGGATATGGCAGCACATTGCGTGGGGGCACCTGTTGATTCTGAGGTGGGCGTTACTAGGCCAGAGGCTACACCATAGGTGGATGGCCTCTACAAGGATGTAGTGGTGGCTCCACTGGTAATAACTCTAGTTGTCTAGGGGCCTCTATTCGTGCCACTGCGGTGGGATCGGCCCTGGCGGTCCATCTCTCCGGGATTGCGGGAGTCAACGGACATGCCTAGATGGAATGTTGTAAGACTTCTTCAAGGGGATGGTCTTTATCAGAGAACTCTCAGAATCCGCTAGGGTAAAATTGAGTAAAAAGGGAGGGGACCAGTTCAGTCTTGATATTTATTATGCACATAATAATTATATTCTCTTAAGTCAGCAGTATGTCAAGAGAATATGTGATCCCTTTCCAACTAGAAGAAAAGTCTGTAAATCACGCATCAGGCCTCTTATTGCACTTTAAGTGGTCTACGATACTCGTCTTCCGAGTGGTGGAACTGAATTGGTAGAGAAATTCCCTACAGTGGTCTTCCTAGTCGGCTATTGATCTAATGGGGAGCTGGTTGTACCACACGAATGTCGACCCCTCCAATGTCTGTACGAAGCATCATATTTTGGCTACCTCTTGTTGTGCTGGAGTTCCCAACATGGGCCCACACCTTGAGATAAAGTGGTTCATGTGCTATAGTGGGTCCCATATCCCATTGAAGGGTGAGAAGTTGGAATTTTTGAAACCCAAGGGTGCTGGAATTTCATCCACCTACACCAGATAAGGACTTTCATCAGGCAATATTGCCACCTTTGGCACCTCTAATTTTTCCCAGTGGGTGATTAGTGCCGCCATTGGATCATTTAGGGGGGATTCCTGTATTGATATGGATCCCTAACCACAAACATGTTGGCATGTTTTTCAACACGATAAGTAGGCCCAACATCGCATGGAGCAACTAGATGAATGACCTGCAGAGTATCTAGGGGAACCTGAGATGGGTTTTGATGATTTTCACACCATTCTGGAGGTTTGGAAACACATATGACTCCCTTTTGTCATATGTTCTAGCCTCAACCCTGTCTGCATGGGCAGAATATTCAAGGACACTTGGAAGATGTTTGCTGAGGGGATGTTGTGGCGGCCTCTTTTGCCCCGGCCGAGGATCACCATAGTATGGCCATCACTCTGCAGCCCATTCAGTAAGGAGGTCCTCAATCATCATCCTATGTTCCGTGAGTTACTAACGCGACGTGGATTTTTTGATATTGTATTCCGCCTTCAGAACTGATCCAGATGGGTTGGAGGTTTGACAGTATTGAGGTGCTCCTTAGCATTGTTGGGATTTCAGTAGAGAAAAAATGCCTCGATGGGCACTGGAAGACCTAGTAGATTCCCATTTTGATGAGTAATCCTTCTCAAAGGATCCAAGTGGTGTGAAACTCCCTCATGTTGGAGGTCCTCTCAATGAATCTCTAGATTGTTCTTACCCCCTGGCTGGTCGTCCATGTTAACCACGACCCTTCCGCGAGGCATATCCTCTATGTTGACCAGATGATTAGGCTGGCATCGAATGTAACTAAAATGTAGGGCCATGAACTGCCCCCAACCAGAAGAGTTCATGTCGGGAGAAGCATCCTTTATTATCCTACAAAGCACTATAAAACTCTATAATCACCATTGTAGGAGGTTCCTATGGAGACTTGGTGAGTCTGGGTGCTAGGCCACATGGAGTGAGAATAAATAAACAAAACAGCATTGTTGGCCTATGTCATTGATATGAACCTGACTCTTGGGGTCGAAAACTCATCCGTGACAAAGACAGAAATGAGTTGCTCAGAGGGTCTACCGAAAGCATCCAACCTTCACCTAGGTGAAAGCTTCTGGCGCCCTAAAATTTGGAATGGTAACTGGCCAAAACATCTCTAATAAATGGTCTTCTATGAGTATATCTCACAAGATCCATGCCCAATATTCGGGGTCTGCCCTTTAATTCCCCACTCATCAACTAGAGGAGTTTGGTGAACCAGTATTGGTACTAATGCAGACTACTGATATGGATGGATGGATGGATGGTGGAGAATACAGCATGCAATCTATCAAACCACCGCATCTCGGGCTATCCTCCAAAAAGTGAAGTGACTTAGCAACAACACCATGGTATGATGGGCTGGCGACCACAGTTTCTAGCCTAATGACTATAGCTGCTGACAATGGACTAAGAAGCTGGTTGTCTGCCATTTTTCCCCAGAATAGCTTTTTGTGATCTCAGGTTTAGGTAGAGAGAGCTTCTGGTGAAGATGGTGGCAATTTCTTGGACAGAACTTGTGGAGTTTCCAATTTTTGTTCTCCTAGATATACTTATGGAGGGAGGTGAAAATATGATGGACCTCACATTCAACATGTATGAGGCTGATGTGCCTTGTTCCTGCCCCGACCCTTGACATGGAGGATCTAGGTGAGGGTCACATCGCTGAGTCATATTCCACCTCAGAATCTGAGAAACATGATGGTTTAATCTCTGTCTTAATCATCATTGTATTATTTTTATGGTGGTGACGACCCGCCCTCCTGCCCCGAGATGGTTCTTCAGGACAAGGTATATTTTTAGTGCGAGGAGGACTTTCGGCCGTACCAGTGATGGGGTAGAGAGGACTTCCGCCTGAGTGAGGTGGGCTGGAAGGAGCAACTGAACATATAACAAAGGGAACACAGGGATGACCTCCGTTCCCATTGACAGATGTGTGAAGGGAAGCTCTGTGGAAGGTGCTGGAATGGGTAGGAACTCTATTGGAGCTTATAGGAGCACGAGTAGGACCTGCATGCTTATTTCCCCTAGCATCATCAACGTGTGGAGGGTCCTCATACAGGTCAAGCTGAACATGGGTAGGACCTCGGTGATGGGTGCTGGTGAAGTGAATATAACCTTCACTCCTATAATTTCTGAGGCGAGGAAGACCTTCACTAGCTACTTCAAGGACTTGGGGAAGGCCCCCATACTATATATTGACCAGATGCATAATATCTCAATACTGGTAGTATGTGGAAGGAGTAATGACCCCATACCCAACATAATGAGCATGGGAAAGGTTTCCTTATTGAGTGTCACAACCATGGGGGGACCCTCGTTCAGATTAATGGTGGCATGGGTTGGACCTCCATGCCAATCTACGAAGGAGGGAGGACCCTCATTCTCTGTGGTTATGGTATGCGGAGGACATCTGTACTAGGTGTTGTTGCCCCGGGTTTGTCTACAGCGACCACTGCATGTTCCAACGACCAAGAGAGTCGACCCATCCTGCCCGTGAGAAGGTTGGGCCTTGATTAGGGTTAGGTATATAAGTTCTCCTGTGCAGAATACATAGGGGGATGATGATATAAATTAGTGGTGGCATGATCCATAGTAGTTGTTGACATTGACGCCCCTTGGTGGGTTTCCTCCTTGGTCTGCGCCCGACGCTGGCAATAGGTCATCCGGACTGTGGCCGGTGGTGTATGTTCTTGGCTTACCTACTCCAAGGCTTGTGGGAATGGGTGGTGGAATTATTGCATCCCAATGGGGGACCTCCTTGGGGCCCCTGGAATGGGATCCCAATCGGATTGGCCCACACATCCCCTACCTCATCGGCGTAGGGGCGGGAGTCATTGAGGGGTTCTTGGGAGAGGCTCCTCAAACAATTGTACTTTTGTGTGGGGAGCAGTGGAACCCTATGCGGCCCTTGTGGGTGGTGGTGGCGATGAGGCACAGACGCCTCTAAATCCTAGTGATCCATATCCCGAGTTAGGATAACCCCCTCCTCCTTGTATCAACGTATGAGGTCGTTAATCACCATTCGTTGTACAAAGTCAGAAGGAGAGATAGGGAATGGGCGCCCAACAGTTGTGGTTGTCAGGATTGTCACAGAAGTGGTGGAGCCATGAAGAGTTTCTTTGTTGACATTTCCCCTGCCCCTATGTTGAAGGATGGGAGGTGACCGGTTTCCTATTGTGGCAGCTTTGGTCCTGGAAGGCATAGATACTAAACCACTAGTTATGCAAATAGGAAATTGACATCTAGTTCCCCAGTATTATTCTATCTTCCAAGGATGGTAAGAAATATCCACACTGAAAAATTCTATGATTGAGATTCCCAACGTTTTTACTTCCCCAACTACTGGTTAGTTTCATGTGAGGCCCACTATTTGTTTGGTGGGACCTGACACCGAATAACATGATACAGTGACATGCTAATCCACTGATGCCTTGAACTCTACAAATATCCACATTGAGGATAATATCTTCACATCAGGTTCACCATTTCTTTTTCCAATGCTTTCGTCAGGGTGTGCGCATCCATCAATTTAATAGCGATAATGACGCGCTGGTTGTTTCCCCGCATTCCCGCATTCCAAAGGCGGTCGATATCCATCGCTTATTTAGGGATGTTTGCTTAGTGATCAAAATTGGATGATGGTATGTCATTTCCTCCTTCTATGTATTCCTCCTCAGAACTCATTACATAGTCTGGGTTTCCCATATAGATTAATGCATTTTTCAAGAAACTCTTCCCATTGCCATATCTTCAATGACGCTGGTTAATTAAACTACTTCGTTCAGTACATTTCAAGGTACCTGACCAGGTCAGCAACCTTTGGTCGGGGGAGTAGTCACATTGGACATCACTGGCGTGTCTGGATGCTGGAACACTAGAACTTCTAGGATTCTTCCCCTTATTATATGGATTCTCAAGGGCACTAGAGCCTAACGAATCCCATGTCAAATTCGAGGAATTATATGCCATAGGCATTTCAATAAGGTTTTCCTCAACTTCCAATGTTAAGCACAAGGTATGGAACGAGTTTAAAGTCTAGAAAAGATGGATTGGACTGATCAGAACACTAACGGGAGTGGATCAGATGGGTGCAACCCCTTGATGGAACACTGATTTTGGGATAAGAATTGACATGATCCCACTGGGATGTGGTGTCTTGGGTATGAATCATTATGGATAATTGATGGTTACGTGAAGTGGATGGTGGATGATATAGAGTTGACTCGAGGGAGAAGGTGATTTTGGGATTGAGCCTCAAAGACACCTCCAACATATCCTTATGGTAGGGAATCAAAGTCCACGTAGATCTGGATGGGGTATGGAATTGGGGTGTGCATAGAGGATAGTGACGTGATGATATCTTGGGGATTACATGTGGTTAACTACCTGAGGATGGTCTGACATCACTGGGACGTTCCCGAGATATGGTTCCCAACAGATTACTGTTGGGTATGGGCTGGAAACGACTTACCACTAAATGGGGATCACAATGGCTTACTACTACGTGAGGTTCACAATGGATTTCCATTGGGTAGGGAATATCAATGTCTTACCGCTAGATGGGGGATAGTTTAGTGTCATGCGAGACCAAAGTGATGTACAATTTATTGTCATGCAAGATGGGGATACCGATGTGAAGATGGTCAAGACCAATAGATGGTGGGCATGAACCTTAGGGGGGATTCTTATGTACCTTTCCTTGGAAAGGATAAAAGTACACATTTTTCGGAAGGGTTTATTGAACCAACGTATAGATGGGTAGGACCAATGGATGTTGGGATTGAACCTCAGAAAGGCTTCCTACGTACCTTGCCCCGGCAAGGATCAGAGTCCCAATAGTTCGGAAGGGGTTGGTGAACCGACATGAAGATGTTTGGGACCGATGGATAGTGCAGTTGAACCTTAGGGAGGCTTCCTATGTACCATTTCTTGGCATGGATCAATGTCCCCAGAGTTCATATGGGGTTGGTGAACCAACATGAAGATGTTCGAGACCAATGGCCGGTTAGCATGATCCTCAGGGAGGCCTCCTGCATATCATGGATTACAATGGATCAATGTCCCCATAGTTTAGAAGAGGTTTTTAAATGGATGTGAAGATGTTCGGGACCAATGGATAGTGTCCTTGAACCTTAGGGAGGCTTCCTATGTACCTTGCCTTGGCAGGGATCAAAGTCTCCATAGTTCGGGTGGGATTGTTGAACCTACATGATGATGGTCGGGACTAATGGATGGTGGTTTTGAACCCTAGGGAGGCTTCCTACGATCCTTTCCTTGTTAAGGATCAATGTCCATGTAGTTAGGGAGGGGTTGGGGTATACACGCTAAGGTGGACTATATAAAATACCATGGTCAATGCTTACTCTAATCCCCCATGAGTCGTGCTCGGTGTGAGAAGGAAGAGGCAGCCAAGACCTGATGGTCGTGTCACAAAAGTTGCATCTGTGGGAAGTGGAGTGGGGATGACATGTAGTTAGCAGCCCAAAATGGTAACGATGGACTATGTGTGGTCCATAACCGAAGGAATAAACAAGGGTTACATGTGGGGTAAGTAGCCTAGGGAGATGGAAATTGTGACTTACACCATGGTGGAGGCACGATGGAGACAAAGCCCAATGGGGGAGGTACATTTCATGGAAGAGAGGTGGGCTACAGTTCCCCCCCTCTTGTCTTTGCCCAGAAAGAAGATAGGATCATTGATTCTACCTCCCACAAGAAAGGCTGGGGGCTTACAACAAGGTGGTTTCCTTTTCCCCATGAACAAATGTTATTCCAGTAAAGAGGATCTCATTGCATGGCAGGAATGATCTCACTCCCATAGAGACCCATGTGCATAGAGAATTTATAAGATGTGGGACCTCACGTATGATACACTACGGTGTCACAGTTTAATGTTATGTACCGAGGATGATGGTTCTTGACAGTTTAATGTTCATTTTCTCGGACGAGGCAGGTTCACTCCACACCCCAAGGACGTACATAACAGATACTCTCCTACCATTGGGGAAGGGAAGGCGTCGACAATGTCATGGTGAGGGGGTATTATGGAGTGATCCAATGAGGGGTCTGTTTAAGAATGGCTATGTGAAAAATCAATAACTGTTAGCGTGCCTATGCGAAGAAACACGGGGAAAAGCAATGAAACGGGAAGTACGGCCCAAGGAACATTGAAATAACTTCGTGAAAACCTGGAGGGTCGCACCGGAAATGGAGTTGTGGAGAATATGGGTTCGTAGTTAGAAGCCTCATAAAGATCTAGTGCTCTATGTAGTGGAGGGGATTCACGAAGTGGTGTGCTTCACGAAGTGAAGTTGCCTATCCAAGAAGTGGGGCATAGGTGCATTTGAATGGTGCTTTTCTAAGCGAAAAGGCTTTCATGGAGCAGTGCTTCATGAAGTAAGGATGCCAGGGGAATCATAGAATTGCGAAACAATATTCTTTACAAAACACAGTGGCCCTGCCTTAGCATGTGGGTCACATGTTCATGGAGGGTATTTCACGATGCATAAGTGCTCCATAAAGACCTGAGTCCCCTTGGGGATTACCTTCCTTCATGGAGGTCTGTGGGCTCCGTGAAGGGAATCCCACAATAAAGAAGGGTTGAATTCAAGAAAAGGGGGAGGCACTTCACAATGGTAAAGTTCCTTGAAAATCTAAGGGTTCACAGAGCTGAAGTTGCTTCACAATTTGAGAGATAAGAAGGAAAAAGGTTGGAGGATACATCTTTTTGGCTCAATGGGATCCTGATATTTATAGGCAAGAGGTGCTACAAATCAGAGCATTCTGGGCGTGAAGACACGTGGCATTTTGTTGTAATAGAGAAGCCCCCCACATCTTTACTCTATGGTGTCTTCACGAATGTCAAACTGGTTTGCAGAACCTACCGCCTCCTTGCTTCTCGATAGTTTACCCAATTTTAAATGGGATCACAGAGCCTCCCACCTCCTTCCTCCGCGGTGGAGTCACAAACATCTAAAGGGTTCATGGCGTATCTCGCCTCCTTACTTCACAGTGGATTCATGAATGTCAAATGGGTTTGGGGAGCCTCCCACATTCTTGCTCCGGGGAAACTTCTCCAATGTTAAACGGGTTTGTAGATCCTCCTGCCTTCTTGTTCCATGGAGGCTTCACAGAGGGGAAGCATTGTGCCAGCTGCAGTGCTGTGGGGGCTCTAGGAACAAGCTTTGCGAGGTAGCCCCTAATCCTTTTCATTTGTTCTGGTTCATCACAAATTTTGGCACCAACATATCTAAAAATAAAATAATCCCTAAAAATTAGGAAAAGGATATTCAAGTGAAAATTTTATCATACTAACATCATTTATGTGGAATTGATTGTTTTTTCACACCACTTTGGTCTACAGTTTGGGGGATGTTAACTTTCTCCTAAACATTCACCTTATTATGATAAATGATATGTATACATTAAATTTATTCAATGTCTATATTTTCACTTCCTAATAATGATCTCATATTTTTAAAATGAGTTATTTGTTATTCTATATAACCTTATCATCTTTATTTCCCCCCCTTCAAGGGGATTTTTTATTATCCCTTTTTACGATGTGGGTTTTCAACAAGAAATTTTCGATTATCAAAACCTCGATTAATGATACAAAGTTAATATTGTGAAGAAAAAATTTATTACATGTGGGATAATGTTACACATTGACATTTAATTAAAAAAATGAAGAAGGAAAATTTCTCTGATTACCTACATTACATGCAACACTGAATTTAAACAAATTTTGGTATAGTATTAAAATATTATTATTTAAGGTAAAAGTAATAATGAATCCATTAAATTTCGATGTTTGAATAAGAATAAATAAAATTTTACACTTATATAGTTTTCACATGTATAGAATAAATTCATTGGATATCAATTTAATAGAAATTAATATAAAAATCATTTAAATGTAAAAGAAATTATTTTTCCCAAAAAACTATTTTTATGAACGAATTTTGTTTTTATCTTAAAAAATTAAATTTGTATCAATTGGTGAATAATTTAATGAAACATATATATTATATATTGAATAGTATTTTTTTATCATTCATATAATTTTTATAACAGAATTAGATAAGAATAAATCTAGTTTTATATTTAAAATAATATTTTTCTAAAAAATAGCTTTGTCACATATTGTGCACTTGTTTTAAAAATAATTTTGAAACTTATAGAAAATTTATTTAAAAAATGATATTATTTTTTTCAATTAATAAGAGAAATTTATCTTAGGATTATGTTTTGGGAATTTTTTGAAAGGATTTATTTTTTTGGACGAATAGTGAACATGCTGATTGTTATTAAAATCATTATTTTCATTTAAATTATTTATAAAGATAAATCCGGTTTTGAAATAAATTAAATATAAAATTATTTAATATAATTATTATTTTTCCAATTTAGGTCTTTTCAATTAGTTTTAGGATAAATTTATATATTGAAACATTTTATACTTTATGAAAAATTATCATTGGGAAACCAAATTGTTTCCACATCAATGGGTCTAATTTTAAATTAAATTTAGAAAATTATATGAATATAATTTTTTTTAAATTGGATTATATATTTTGAATAAATATAATTAATATTAGTTAAAAATTCCACCATAATATTTGGTCATAATGAATAGAAAAAACAATAAAATTTAATTATCATGGTTATCGTTAAATTGGGGTTTTGCGCGCTGTATGTGCTTTTGTAAAAATTAAATTTTCAAATACATAGTATTTTAATATGAGAAATTTAATTTAGTATTGATAATTATGGGATCCAAATTATATTCTATGTTACATTTAATTCGTTTTAGTGGATAAAAAACTGGTTGTTGTGGTGAAAACTAACATTGTAATGCTAAGTAAACCTAGAGTTTAATAGATAACATGTCTAAAAAATATTTATTTTCTAGTTTTTAGATTTTTGAAGACCATATAATTCCTAAAATGAATTATTCACAAATTTTTTAGGTAAATTTCTTGATAGTGACTTCCCATTATTTAATAGTTTTCTGTTTTTACAAAAATGCCACTCTTTTTCCTTTATAAAAGGGATCCTCTTCCCCCATCCTCTCCGCACTTCATGACCCTTTTGTTTTAGAAAATCCCTAGACAATGTATAAAATTCATAAATTTAAACTTCCATGAGTATTTTTATTGTTAAAACCTATTAATAAGTCTTTTGGGGAAAACCTGAAGATGTTATTTGAAGAAGATGTATATTCCTCAATCATGTGTTTTCATTTTATCTCTTCTTCTAAATCATTAAAATATTCTTAAAATATTATAACATAATAAAATAATTACATTACATATATTTATTTTTTATTTTTTTAATGTAATAAAATATTTTTTGTCCCATCTTCTATAAGATGGGAAACAAATTACTAGATCATTTCTACGACAGACTACCTGTTGAACAGGTGTAATTCATTTTCCCTCATAGCCTCTCATGGATGGATATATTGATATATTTATTTTCTAAATATGGTATTATTTAAATAATTATAATTATGGAATTATAATATTATATATAATCTCGTAACATAAAATCTGTTGGAAAATGATAATGCAGCTCGTGCATATATGTGGACAACCGCCTCCACAAAGTGATGTGATACGTTTCTCATTTAATTTTTACATGGATGTTAATGAGGATAGATTTAATTAATATATATTATATATATAAACTAAAAATTATTTTTGAAATTTTTATTAATATTTCACTTTTTTTATGTTTTTTGAAAAATTAATGAAGTTTTCCTACACACGTATGGCCAACTCTCTCAATGGATGGTGCATTAATTTTTCTTACCATAAATTTTATGGATGACATCAAATAATTATATATGTAAAATATATTATATATATATTAGTAGTGCATTTCAGGATATTCTATAAAAATAATCAAAGTACAAGGACATGAATCCACCAAACCAAACCATACATGGAAAACGACGTTATTATCACCATAAATAGTGATTTTAATAAAGAATTGACAGTAAATATGTGATAAAATATTAAAAGTAAATAAAATAATGTATGATATATATGATTATATTATTCTAGTGTATGTATAATAATACTATATTAATTATACATGAGTTTCAAATATATATGAAGAAATTTGGTATATGAGGTAAGGTATTTTCATCACAATTTTTTGTTCTATGGGACACAAGACATATTCCCCACTTGTCTATATTTGTGTGGTGTATATACATCCCATTATTTTAATTTAATATCATTTTTAGGAAAATTATGGGATATATATATATCAATCTATGTTTATTTTATTCATGGGTCTTATAACTCAAGAGATACCCAAGTGATAAGGGATTTACATTACAATCTCATTGATTATCAATATTGTTTATTATTAAGCTTTGAATGATGACATATTATGATATATCTCCCAATAAACTTATTAATTTTATTTCCCTCTAGATATTTTTAGATAATATATGTTCCCCTTTAATCATACTCACTATAATATCAAAAGAGACAAAATTATGTTTTTATGAAAAATTGATATAATTTCTCTCTTTGATAACAAATTTTTTCTCTTCCACATACATGTTTTTTAAAATTGATTTTAAAAAATTAATTTAACACTATATAATTATTTATTTAATAAATATTCACCATTTTTTTAATTTTAAAAAAAAATTAAATGATTCTAATTATTGTTTATTTAATGAGGTTCTTTTTTTACGAGTAATGTTGAAGGAATCATTGTTTTAATGTGTATTTCGTGAAAAATAATTTCCACCATAATAACCGATAAATTATTTAAATCTCCCCTTAATGTATTCCAAATTTCAATTCAATGATAATATTTTCTTCAATATTTTGGAAATTTCATGATTTTAAAATTTGATTTTCAATATTGAAAGGGTGGTTCTAGTAAGATTGTTTAAAATGTTCTTTTGATCATATTTTAGTTTATTAATGAAAAAACATTGTTTATAATTATGATATAATATGAATATGATCAAATGATTCAATATCAATTATTTATCTAGATGGGTTATGATTATGATGAAAATATGATTGTGAAACCCCATTATTTTCCATAGGTTATGCTACGATGAAATATATAATAAACCAAATTCCTTTTCATCTGTTCTGATATAATTAAATTTTCTTAAAACCCATTCCCTTTTTATGGGTTATGATATTCTAAAACGATTATAAAAACATTTAATTTTCATGGTTTTTTTATAATGATAATTTTATGATCTTATGGGAAACATATGTGTGATTTTTATTATCTAATGGATGGGACTGAAATTATATATATTTTCAATGTACTAAGTAATAATTAATGTTCTATGAGAAACAAGGGAACATGAGAGGTTATACGAATCACATTATAGGATACCAGAGAGGTTATCCCAATCCCAAAAGAGGGTACATGGCAGTTTATCACAAGATCGAAGCATGTACATGGGTGGTTAGACCATGCCTAACATTTTCTAAATGTCTTGGTAGGTATCCTTGATATAATATTTTATATTATTATATGAATTCCATAAATAAATGTCCAATTCTAATGTTATGCTATCTTGGATTATGTACTTTGATTCCATTATTATTCATGACATATGAATTGACGTGATTTATTCTATAACTCATGTGTATGTTATGTTATATACAAGGTATGGTTTTCATATTTTATTACCATGTTAACATACCCTTATTATCATGTTGTGTTGTTATATACATTTCCTACCCTTACTGAGTATCAATGCTAACCCTCTCTTGTGGTTCCAGAAACTAGGTTATAAAAACAGTTATTATGTATGATATGTCTAGGAATGGTGCTTGATATGAATAACATGATATAAAATGATGTAGTTCACTTATGAACCATATTTTAATCTATTCATGGTTCCAAAGACTCTAAACCTATAAGATTATAGTGTGGATCATTATTATATTTAATCAATATTCATCCATTAATATTTGATATCTATGTATGAAAAGAGTGGTTCACTATATAGTTCATCATTTCCTTGATGATCACATTCAAAAAGAAACTATAGGTTCACCATTTTGAAAATGATATCCTTTTGTAATCACAATGTTTGTCAAAAACATAAATTGAATTAAAAAAGAAAACCCATGTTGTTTGTTCAAGTATTTTGTTGAGGAATTCACTACCAAATAACATATCATGTACTAGATGGAATCCTTAGTCAAATATTTCACCATGATATTCACATCTTTCTTCTTAGTTGATACACATTCCCATAAAATTATAACCCACTCCAACATTACTTAGATGGTGTTTTACATGATATAAATATTTTTTATTTCTGAGTATTTTATGATATTACTGAAAATTTGTTCATTATTTCATTACCACACCAGTTCACCACTGGGTATGATACATCACCCACTATGTATTTAATTTGAAATTCCATCCATATCATTTGAGTAGTGGATTGTGATACTGAAACATGAGCCACATTCATTGAGCTATGTGTGATAGAATTATATTTCGTAGAGTGACATGAAACTCAAGAGTGACATACGATTGAGATTTTATTACTTCTCTTGATTTGAGGTGCATCACAAAATAGTGTACGAACCAAACAATAATGGGTGTGAATGAGGGGGATCAGTGGATGGACTATTATATATAATTTTAAAAAAAATATCTTAATATTAATAAAATATAGGTCATGAGTAAATTAAATGATATTATGATATAGTTAATGATCATTTGGATTTAGTCTTTTATGTATTTAGTTTTAACGGGCACATTGTAAGTATGATAATCACACTATGACGAATTTAATGCCTTTAAATAAATTAGAACCTATCATTGAATGGGTATGTGTGAAGAATCAAAGAGATTTAATTCTATTACTAGTGAATTCCAATGATTTTTTATCATTATTTTTTCGAAAAGAACATGGGTTCACACAAATTAAAAATTTTAAGGCACATGATGTATGAAAATTTTATATTTTTTGACTTGTTTTTTCTTTTTGTTAATATTTTTATTACATATCAAGGAGGTAATATTTTTCATAAACCTGTGATGTTTTCCCCTGACCCAGGTATGTGATAATGTTTTTGAAATACTTAGAGGGTGTTCTTAATCCCAATAATCTTGAAACTACTTCTTAGAAGTCAAGAAACAATACATGTGAATAATAGACCCAATAAGCCCATATAATGTGTCATAATAGAGAACATGGAATAAACTTACTAAAACATGATGATTTTTATACACTTAAATAATTATAAAAAAAATTAAACTCATTATTAGGAAAAAGAATAAATAAAATCTCAAGGAGGTAATTTAATCTAAAAATGAAAATATAAAACATCATCTATGACATAAAAAACAATAATGGTCAAGAATATATTTTCAAATAGTATGGGATAGGTTGTCAAAATATTTATATTTGATGAATATAGTCATCAAAAAAATTAAAATATGAATTTAACTACCCATACCTATGTGATATAATGGATCACCACCATGACATCTTCACTAATCAAGATATAGCTTTCATGAATATCCATATCCTATTGGTGGTTCCATACCTTTAACTATGTTCATTAAAATATTATCAATAAATTTTTATTTGTTTTATGTATCATGTGAGAAAAATAATCCATTATGTATTCCCCTTAGTATTCCATAAAACATAATTTTTTAGAAAACCCAAATAATGGTAGTCTAAATTTAAACATACAGAAAATTTCATTGTGCATTTTATGAGAATGCAGGTAGCATGATAATATAATTTTATAAATAAGATAGTGTATATGAAATAAAATCAACAATTTCCAAAATAAATAACATGGTATGTTCTATAAAGACACTAGGGTCATATCCTCTTAATTTCTTTTCCATTATATCACCATATAAATTAGAATCAAAAAATATCTCCCATTATCCATAATCAAATCATAGAGAACAATATTATGTCATTGGGAGGTGTGTCACACTCAAATTTTGGAATGAAAATCTCAAATAAAATGATTGGTATGGAGTCCCCTCTCTATAACATAATGTTTTCTATGTGGAATTACTAGCTTTAAACAACAATTTACAAGAATAATTTGACCATATAATTAAAAAAATATTTATTCTTATATAAAACATTCTTTAAAAACCATTTAATTCATAAATAATATTTAATAGAAAAAAACCTTAAATGGAAAGATATCCCAAAAGTGAGCATCTTATAATTTTCAAACAAAATAAGAATCCAATTAAATAATAGAACACCAATGATTTAACACAAAAATCGTTCTCACAAAACAATATATCTTCTTAAATTATAAATATTGATAAAAAAGTTAAATTCACATGGTATGATGAAGGATTCGTAATAGAAAAAGAAAATACATAAACACCAAATATTATTATATACAAATTCAGTAAGATATCCCCTAGGAAACCATGGCCACATGTTATAATGAAAACCATATAGAAGGGAAAATTGATCCATATAAGATGTATGAAATCAGATACATGATAATCTCATAATGATTCCAATTGAAAAATGAATAAAAATTTATTGAAAATGCGAGGGTATTGTTGGCTTAATGTGTATGATTTAATAGACTTAAAAAGGGAGAAAATATTATTTTGAGGGTGGAAATAAATTATATACTAGTAGTGTATGGATTTATTTTTAAAAATATAGGTACAATGTATCATTGTATGACTATCCCAAATTATGATGTAACATCACATCCCTTGACTAGGGTTCCACTTTCTTGGGTCACATCATGGTTAGACAATTGTCTCATATCACAAATGGCCAATAGTCTAAAATTGTAAACCCTATGGATGTTAGGACATAGTCTTACGGTCATTGTTTAAGGAATAATGGTTCTACCGTATAAAACTATTGGCCACTCAAAATCATGAAAACACTTATATAAGAGAATACCTTCCAAAATAAAAATATATAAATGAAGTGAAAATTTTGAAAACAAAATAGTGACCATGTCGGTGTCAAAATTCTCCCAACCATGATTACATTCCCCAATTTCATTATAAATGGAAAATTGATCTGAAAATAGATAATTTCATTACTCTATTATATGGTATTCCCATTCCAACATACCATGTGAGTCACCCCCTTGATTCCCAAATACCCATACATGTACAATAAATTTTACACAAATAATATTATCCATGGAGCTCAAAATCTAGAGTAGTTTCTTGATTACTAAGGTATTTGTCTCCAACATAATTTTGTCCTTGTTCAATACATGTGAGGGATATAGGTGGTACTTATTCAATTTAGAAACATGGAAATATAATGAATAGAAAATTACTATGTAAATTCCAACTAATATGAAATATTCCATATCCTCACATGGGTCTTTAACGGTCCCTAATATCTCAAGGGTATTTTCCCATAATTTTGAAACATTCAGTTCCCTAATATAGGTCATTTTTTAGAAAAACTTGATAACTGATTTATAAATATAGTGGAAGATGATTTTTACTATCATATAATTTGTGGTGTATTCGGTCCATTTGTATAGGACATTATACAATATTGATCTTCTCAGTTGTTTCCTAAAAAAATCTAGGTCCTATGTGGGTGGCTTCAGAATCCTCTCCCATAAAAATAGGGGAACAAAATGGAAAACAACTATATACTTGAATTGAGCCATAATTTTATAAGATTGTTAACAATTTTTTCATAAATATTAGACTAGTACTAGATGGGTGTGTCAGGAACCCGAAAAATATAGATAATTATATATTTGAAAATAATACAAAATTTAATTGAACAACACCATATTCCCATTCATTTATGGATTTTAATTTATACTCATCCTGAACCAAGTGAATAGGCCAAGTGATTTGGTGTAGTTGAAATTTTTGTTAATTGCCTGAGAATATGAAAAGGTCAACAAGTACATAATAAGATCATTTCTGATCATGTTTTTAGTTTAGAATAACATGTGTCATTGATCATTTGAGTTGACATAATGTTTACCATAGTGAAAGGAGTAAAAATACATAGAGGATATGCCTGAGAAGGATATGATATTTGTATAAGAGTCCATGAATGAGGGGAATTTCTATTTTTGATTCAATAATAGGTTTATTTATCATCACATTATATATATTGGTTATGGTTTTTAATGTATTATATATTTATAAATAAAATCGATCCAAACCAACCATACTATGGGAGGAACACTACAGTGGGAAGCTAAGATCAATACCCTAATCCATCCATCATTGACAGGACATAGTTGAAAGAGAGAAATAAAAATTGGAATGAATGCATGATGTAATGGTGTAGCAGACCAACAACCATACATAGAGGCACTAAAGTGGACCAGGCCCAGACGTGGAGTGGTTCTAGGGAGTGATGGGAAGTGGACAGGTAACCAATTCTTGTCCAGGGTCAGCATGGGTTGTATTATAAAGTTGAATAAATACATAGTTCATTTACATGTGGTATTTCACTAAATTAACTAGAAACATCCGATCATTCACTCTATTTATCCATGTCATCGATTGTCTTTTTCGATCTCCAAAAAAACAAATACAATTCTATCTACTAATATATTTATCTTGGATGTATTATTTATTTGGTCGTGTTTTCTTCAACCTTAAATTGCACCTGATTGTTTATCCCACTGAGAGATCCATTTCTACATCAACAGTAACTTTTACATTGACAGTGTCTCGAGCTGTGATCTTTGACCATCATCTGAATGTTTTGAGGATTCAAAAAAATCCTAATATGTTTGAATTACTTAAATGATGATATGACCAGAAAATTAAACTGTACAAGGGATTGATAATTTTGTGGCCATATTTTTTTCTGTCACGATGGAAATTCATTATGATTTGAAAAGATATTGTGTGTATAGTCATGTTTTGGAAAATAACTCCTATAAATACCATCTGAGGCATTCGATTTCTACTGTGTATGTTTAGGTAAATTCATTTTCAAAATAGGTTACTCCCCTGTGAATCTATTTGGTTCACAAAGGTTGTCATACTGCATCTTTTTTCATAAAGAAGAATAGAACCCATAAGTTTTCAACATGTTATTTTCATAATAGGATTACATTGTGATGAAACTTGTTTCCACAAAGTAATTGGTTTATCATGTAAAATGATACCCATTTTTCTTGCATGAAGAAATAGAGAAATCATATACTATTATTAAAAGAATTTGAAAGAATTTTCATTCATCGGGTTTGTGTGTGTGAATGTTTGAGAAAACATTTGTGTGAATAAAGGACACTTTCATAATAGGAAGTGTGAATCTTTTTTAGAAAAGAGGTTTCCTACATGATGTATATGCACGTGAAATTTACAAGTGATTATTGTGTGAAAAGTTTATTAAACAAGAAAGAAGACTATGTGTGTACTTATCCATTATAAACTAGATTTGTGATTGGAATCCTACATTGAGAAAAAATTATGCATTATATGCAAGAATCCAAGCATACACATGCATTGAGTGTCAGATACTAGACTGTGTGTGTGCGAAGAAAATTATTTGAGAGAATATAAAGGGATTTTGTAAGAAAAAATTGTGTATATTATGATGTGCGTGAAATAAATATTTATATGCACATGAAATTTCATTGACATAAAGAAATAATAATTAATTAGGAAGACCATGCATTCTTTAAAATACACTGATGATGTTTGAGGAAATAAAAAATCAATACACATTGCATAGTGAGAAGTGATATTTGAGACCAAATCTGGGATTATTTTTCTATTGGTGATTTAAAATATTTATGTATCTAGTTTTTCATTGTTTACTAAGGCTGGGTCTTTAGTATAACAAATAGAATTTGACCAAGAAGTTTTATACTGAGACAAAGAATTATATTTAGCAATTAGGACTATTTGAGCAAGAGCAGTGTCAGGTCAAAGGTACCTAAATTGTACATGGGCTGGTTTGATCTAACAGGCTTATGGAGGAGGATCTTCAATTGATTATCCTATCAAAAGATCAAATATTATAAGAAGAATCTCGTAACTAGGGGTGGTATAACCATAGATTAGGGGATTTAACCACTTGAATAGTTTGGGTTTCTAACCAACCGAGGTAGAAGAGTTGGAATACCGAGTGGTATGACCAGAAACAACTGGAGGATCTATTACTAGGGTGTATAACCAGTAGCTACCTGAACCACTATAATTGAAAAAAAAATATTATAGTGGATAATCCATGTTGGGGAGTCTAACCAACAAGGAACAGATATAGGTATTATTATTGATCATTCTAAAAAAATGTGTGTTATGTTCCATTTATATTATACATTTCTTACATGATCCACTCATCCTAAATAGTGAGAGTGATTTTAATTAAAAGGTGAAAATAATTTAGTAAAATAGGACTCACCTGATTCACCCCCTCTCAATGTGACTGCTTGATCCATTAAAAACCTCTATAAATTTCGGAGGTTATTCAACCTCTAATTCGATCTACTATACTTGTCCAGTTGTTTTTATCAGAATCATATGATCTATATATTTGATATTGAAGAAAATTAAAAAGTGATTCAGAAGTAAAATCCTATCTCATCTCCTAGTGATTGAATTGTTGAAATTTGTATTGAAATCTTAGAAAAATAGGAAGAAAATTCTTGAAAATAAGATAATGATTAGTTCAATGATAAATGAAAATAAACTAATAAATAAAGGCACTCATAGTGGAATTGATTAGTGAAATAAATTGGTTATAATTCTAATGAATCAAGTTCAAGTGGTGATGATTATCTATTCAATTCTGAAATCATAATGTATCTAAAGAAACATCCCAAATAAGTAGTCACATGTATGATCAACTTTTTCAAAGTACTCCAAGATGAAAATTTATAGCTAGAAGAAAAGACTAATTATATGGAAGAAGTGTTAACCAAAAATTTTGGAAGAGAAAACATAATAAAAATAATTGTGAAAGTAGATGATGAAACAAAATTTGTTTATAACGAAAGATATGTTTCATATATTAATGAATTGGAACCGAAAGTTTTTGAGAAATATATTTTTAAAATTATTTTTATAGAAGTTATTCGTGCACTTGAAAAACATCGTATTACATATATGAATGTTTAATAAGCTCAGCTGAGTGATAGAATAGAAATAATCATGTAACTGGAAATTTGTTTCTAAAGGAAAATCAAATGCATGAAGATGAGGTTTATAATATGAATATTCAGTGGGAAGAAATCATGAAATCTGGTGTAGATGAGAATATTTCTATAAAAATAAAGTGTCATGATCTATAATTGAAGTCGAAAATGGGAAAGAGACATAAGATGAGACTTCCCAACATATTTAGAAAATAAATATTTCCAAGGATTCATCTCATAGGAGTCGAAATTCGAAAAAGACTGAATGTAATGGAAATAAGAGCTTGAGATTATCCAAGGATAAATCTATGACAGATTCCAAAAGGAAGGTAATATTTTTTTTCTGAAAATCCTTGTATTATAATGTTGATTTGATAATTAGTTCCTATTCAACATTATAATTTAGCAAAACTTGGGTGAAGAAAAATACATAGGAATCCATAGGATCTTCAATAATGGATTAGAAGAAGCGTGAAAATTGTTATTCCCCGATGAAAGCACAGAATAATAAATGTGATATCCATAAGCCAAAAAATGTCAAATATAGTTAGAACATTTCATAAGAGAATAATTCAAGATTTTTTTTTTCAAATTTTGGTTTTTTTGAATGTTTGGTCATCATGAAATAATTTTTTGGAATAACTTTTATTTGAATAAAGAATATTTAATGCATGCATCTAGGGGAGAAAAGCTGAATAGAAATTGAAACCTACATAATAAAAGAATATCTCATGGAAAGGGAATCAGTTAATAAAAAATAGATAGTATTAATTTGAATTTTTTTATTATAATTGAAGTGGTAATTTTAATGATGAGTGAGGTGTGTACTAATCATGCACAAATCATCTGTTAATGTCAATAGAAGACAAACAAAAAGAAGCATGTAACTAGTGAATATGGTAGGTCAATCATGGGATGTAACAAAAAAAGAAATTTTTTAAACTAATAACTCCTAAGATATTTGTAAAGAATGACTTGAAGAGTGTGACACAAAAGAAAAGATCACTACGGGAAAAAGGACTTTTTTGCGATGGGCTTTTTGCGATGGGAATAAATTTCGTCCCAAAATGTCCGTCGAAGAGGTTATTTGTGATGGGGGTAACCGCCGTCGCAAATAACCAATTATTTGCGACGGGATTTCGTCTCCCGTCGCAAAAGGTTTAGTGCGAATAACACACCACACTGCGTGAAACCTCACGAGGGCTATTTGTGATGGTTGGATCCCACCGTCGCAAATAGTGAAGTATTTACGACGGGGCCCGTCGCAAATACCCAACGACAGTTAATAGCTTTTTGTGACGGGATGTCGTCCAATCGCAAAAGGTGTGTCGACAGGGTCTATTTGCAGTGGGACTCATCGCAGATAACTTTTTATCCGCCGATAGAAATTAATACGGGCGTAGGTATTTGCCATGGGTCCTGTCGCAAAAGATACTATTTGTGACGGGTATCCCGTCGCAAATAGTCCCGTCAGAAATAATCTAACTTATATATACCCCCCCATCCATTTTCATCTCATCACTCTGAATTTTTAGATCTTGTTTCCCTCTAAACACTGATTTTAGAGGGAACATTTTTCTATGTTAATTTTTTTGTGCACGAGGAAGTTGTGAAGCCGTCTACATCGACAGAAAATCAAGCATAAAGGTATTTATGTGTTATTTAATTTATTATTTATTTCATTTCTTTATGTTAATTTTTAATATTGTTGATTAGTTGTAATTAAAATAAATTTAAAATGTTTTGTCATGAGTATTTATTTGTACTAATAAATTGAAGTTTTTAGTACTAATTTTTAATAATTAGTAGTAATTAATAATTAATAACGATAATTTGTAATGTATATAAATAATTTGTAGTAATTAATAATAATTGGTAATAAATAATAATAAATACTAATAATTAGTAATAAATATTAATAATTATTAATAAATAGTAGTAAATAGTAATAATGAGTAATTAATAGTAATAATGAGTAATAAATAGTAATAAATAGTAACAAATAGTACTAAATTGATGTAAACAGTAATTAATTGTAATAATTAGTAATAAATTGTATTAATTAGTACTAAATCGTAATAATTATTAATAAATCGTAATAATTAGTAATAAAATGTAATAATTAGTAATAAATTGAAATAATTAGTAATAAATTGTAATAATTAGTAATAAATTGTAATAATTAGTAATAAAATGTAATAATTAGAAATAAATTGTAATAATTAGTAATAAATTGTAATAATTAGTAATAAATTGCAAGAATTAGTAATAAATTATAATAATTACTAATAAATTGTAATACTTACTAATAAATTGTAATAATTACTAATAAATTGTAAAAATTAATAATAAATTTTAATAATTCGTAATATATGGTAATAACTAGTATTAAATTGTAATAATTAGTAATAAATTGTAATAATTAGTAATAAATTGTAATATTTAATAATAAATTGTAATATTAAGTATTAAATTGTAATAATTAGTAATAAATTGTAATAATTAGTCATAAATTGAAATAATTAGTAAAAATTTGTAATAATTAGAAATAAATTGTAATAATTACTAATAATTTGTAATAAATAGTAATAAATTGTAATAAATAGTAATAAATAGTAATAAATTGTAACAATTAGAAATAAATTGTAATAATTAGCAATAAATTGTAATAATTACTAATAAATTGTAATAATTAGAAATAAATTTTAATAATTAGTTATAAATTGTAATAATTTCTAATAAATTTTAATAATTAGTAATAAATTGTAATAATTCTTAATAAATTGTAATAAATTGTAATAAATTGCAATAATTAGTAATAAATTGTAATAATTACTAAAGAATTGTAATAATTACTAATAATTAATAATAATTTGTAATAATTAGCCATAAATTGTAATAATTTGTAATAAATTGTAATAATTAGTAATAAATTGTAATAATTAGTAATAAATTGTAATAATTAGTAATAAATTAAAATAATTAGTAATAAATTGTAATAATTAGTAATAAATTGTAATAAATTGTAATAAATTGTAATATTCCGTAATAAATTGTAATATTTAGTAATAAATTGTAATAATTAGTAATAAATTATAATAATTACTAATAAATTGTAATAATTAATAATAAATTTTTATAATTACTAATAAATTTTAATAATTAGTAATAAATTGTAATAATTACTATTAAATTGTAATAATTACTAATAAATAGTAACAATTAATAATAATTAGTGATAAATTTTAATAATTAGTAATAAATTGTAATAATTAGTAATAATTAGAAATAATTAGTAATAAATTGAAATATTTAGTAATAAATTGTAAAAATTAGTAACAAATTTTAATAATTACTAATAATTAGTAATAAATTGCAATATTTTGTAGTAAATTGTAATAATTAGTAATAAATTGTAATAATTAGTAATAAATTTTAATAATTAGTAATAAATTGTAGTAATTGGTAATAAATTGTAATAATTAATAATAAATTTTAATAAATTGTAATATTTAGTAATAAAATGTAATATTTAGTAATAAATTGTAATAATTACTAATAATTAGTAATAAATTTTAATATTTTGTAAAAAAGAGTAAGAATTAGTAATAAAGTGTAATAATTCATAATAAACTGTTATAGTTAGTTATAAACTGTTATAATTAGTAATAAACTATTATAATTAGTAATAAGCTATAATAATTAGTAATAAAATTTAATAATTAGTAATAATTATGAATAATTAGTAATAAATTATAATAATTGGTAATAAATTGTAATGATTAGACAAAAATAGTAATAATTAGTGATAATTAGGAATAAAAATTATTAATTAGGCTTAATTAGTAATAATTAGTAATAAATTGAAAAAATCTGTAAAAATTAGGAATAATTCTTAATAATTAGTAATAATTAGTAAAGATTAGTAATAATTAGTAATAATTATTAATAATTAGTAATAATTAGTAATAATTAGTAATAATTACTAATAATTAGTAATAATTATTAATAATAAGTAATAATTAAGTATAATTAATAATACTTAGCAATAAATAGGAATAGTTAGCAATAAATAAGAATAGTTAGTGATAAATAAGAATAGTTAGGAATAAATATAAATAGTTAGTAATAAATATGAATAGTTAGTAATAAATAAGAATAGTAAGTAATAAATATGAATAACTAGTAATAACTATGAATAGTTAGTAATAAATTTGAATAGTTAGTAATAAATATGATTAATTAGTAATAATTAATAATAATTAGTAATAATTAGTAATAATTAGTAATGAATATTAATAATTAGTAAGAAATAGTAATAATTAGTTAGGAAAAATTAAGACCAGTTAAGAATAGTTAGGAACAGTGGACAGAAATTTTAATAAATTTTAATAAATTTTATGAAATGGCACGATTTCTAGTTGATTGGAGACACTCATTTTGGGCGATGACTTATCAATTTTAAACTCTCACTGACTCAAAACAATATGAAAAATGTGTTACTATATAGGATGATTAAATATCATATGCATGAGACTAGATATGCATTCTTAGGATCCTATTTTTTATAATGTTTTTAGGCAGTGACTGTTGGAAGAAGACGATTCAATGAACAAAAGGGTGCTCTTTTGTCTAAGGGCTCATTTACTTGCATCTTTCTCACAATGTAATCACAATAAAGAATCTGGCTGGAGATACGCATATTCATTCTTGTTCATACGAGAACGAATATGTGTACCTACGACCAGATTCTTCATTGTGATTTCTGTGTGATAAAGATGCGTGTAAATGATCCTTCGGACAAAAGAGGAGCTGTCAATCCACTAGAAATTTTGTCACCCTTAATTAATGGTAATTATTAAGAAGTAGTAGTAATTATTTATCTTCTTTTTGATAATATTGTTTTTATAAATTCAAATTATTCAAAAAAAGTGATGATTTTATATTTTGTAGAAAAATACGGAATAAGGAAGTCGACATAAGTCCTTATTAGATGATTGTGCTTGGATAAGTCAGCACATAAACCCAAATGGTTCTACTTTAAATCCTTTATATATTGAGTGTGTTGATGATTTCTTAGAATTTTCATCATCAAACCCAGAATATGTTTCAGAAGGCACTGTTAAGTGTCCATGTAAAAAATGTGCTCTAAAAATGTTTGGCACATTTGACATGGTCGGGGGACATCTCTTACGGTTTGGTTTTCAACCAGATGATGTTTTTTGGTGTCAACACGGTGAACACAGTTTCAGAGAAGACACTAATAACTTGATTTTGAATCAATCACGGTTCCAAAATTTAGTACATGATGTTGCATATCCATTTTTTCAACAAACTAAAACTCGCATTGATATTGATTAAACTCTTGAGTTTGGACCATCTGAATTTTATTATTTGTTGAGGTCTGCTGAGGATTCATTAAATCCTAGTTACAAGATAAGAAACTTAGAAGCAGTAGCTAAATTTATGGCGATTAAATCTGATAAGGAAATGTCAAACAACTGTTTTGATCATATATTTTCTTTGGTTAAAACACTATTACCTAAAAGAAATGTGTTGCTCACAAATTACTATGAGAGCAAGAGGTTGGTTCGTAATTTAGGCCTTAGTTATCTAAAGATTCATGCTTGTGAAAATGATTGCATCTTATATTCTATTGAAAATGAGTCATTGGATAGTTGTCCCACATGTGGATAATCGAGGTATAAAGAAGCTCAACCAGAGAAGTCTAGATCGATTCCTTAAAATTAGTTTAGATATTTCTCCCTTACACACAGGTTGCAACGTTTATTTATGTCTCATAACATAGAGTCAACGATGTCATATCATAAAACCAATATTTCATCTGGTAAAATATTGAATCATCCATCTTATGGTGATTCATGGAAACATTTTGATCATCTACATATGTATTTTTCTTTAGAATCCTAAAACGTGTGATTGGGTCTTTCTACTGACGGTTTATGTCTGTTTGGTTCTTATGGTAGTCAGTATTCATGTTGTCCTGTCTTCATAAAATAGTACAATCTGCCTCCATGGATGTTGATGAAAGCTCCATATATCATTTTGACCATATTAATCCCAGGACATTCGAAAAATAATATTGATGTTTATTTGAAACCATTGATTGATGAGTTAAATACATTGTAGAGTAATGGTGTTAGTACATATGATATTGCTGGGAAACAAAATTTCACGTTAAAATCTGCATTTATGTGGACGATTAGTGACATTCAAACATATGTAATGTTATCTAGATGGATTACACATGGTCCGAAATCATTTCCTTATAGTTTGAAAGAAAACAAATCTTTTATGCTCTTTAATGGAAAAACCATGTTATTCTGACTGTCATCGTAGATTTCTTCAAACAGATCATCCCTTTCGAAGGAACAAATATCATTTCAGAAAAGGTACAATTGAAAGGTATGAACCTCCAAAAATGATCTCAAGTATAGAGTTAAAATCAGTTGTATTTTTATTACCTCCCATCACATTTGGACCAACAGTAAACCAACAGAAAATTAATAGCATTGGGAAAGAACATAATTGGATAAAATGAAACATTTTTTGGGATATCCCATATTGATCTGATTTTTTGGTTTGCCACATGTTGGATGTCATGCATATTGAGAAGAACTGTTTTGATAATTTATTTCATACAGTTTTGGATACACAAAGTAAGACCAAATATACGGTAAAAGCACAATTAGATGTTTCCCAAATATTCATGTGACCAGAACTTGAACTATTTGAAAATGTTAGATCACAGATGTTAATGAATCCAAAAGCATTTTATAGACTGTCTAAATAGAGTCTCATATTATTTTGTTAGCGGATTGTAGATTTGAGACTTCCAGATGGCTATGCTTCAAATTTGGGCAAATGAGTTAAGAATGGTCATATTACCGAATTAAAACGTCATGATTGTCATGTTATAATAGAAATACTTATACCGATTGGATTCATATGTTTGTTGAATTCTATGATTTGGGATTCTATAACAGATATATCATATTTTTTGAGACATTTGTGCAGCGACAACAGACTACGGTGCACTAATAAAACTGGAAGAAGATGTTACTGTAATTATATATAAACTAGAAAAAATCTTTCTGGCTGCTTTATTTGACTCAATGAAATATCTAATATTACATTTTCAACATGAAGCTAAATATGGAGGTCCAGTATAGTTTCTATGGATGTATCTATTCAAGAGGTGCATGTATAAATTGAAGAAAAAATTATGTAACAAAGCATTAGTTGAAGTCTCAATTACTGAATCTTATTTTCAAGATAAAATTACTTTTTTATGCTCTCACTATTTTGAATCTGAATATCTATCAAAAAAAACTCCATGGGAGGGAATGAGGTATATCTTACTGATGAAATGGACAAAAAATTATCTATTTTTAATTATCCAAATCATGGCTTTGGTGGAGTTCAAGAACGATGGATTTTAGACGATGAACATCACAGAGCTCATTCTTATGTTCTTATCAATTGTGAAGAAATGAAATCATTTGTACTATGAGTTCTTCAATCACTTATTCTATAATTTATGATTCAGTATGTAAACCTATTTTATTTTTAGGTTATCTGATAATCATATCAAGAAACAGCTTCCCCAAATTACAGCATCTGTGCTTGAAGAACGCAGACAAAAAAAATTATCAATGGTTTTGAAAACTGGTAACATAAATTATTGATGGTTTAATATAAATTCAGTTTTCGATTTATTATATTTATATTTTTTTTACAAATTTTCAGGTATCCCAACATACTGATAAAATTGATAAGCGATTGTGTATATTGAGTAACCCACCATCCAAAATGGTTAAATCTTATAATACATATGTGGTGAATAGTTTTCGATTTCATACACGTGCATATAGGGAATAAAAAAACAATGAATAGTTGAGTTTGTTTGATAGGATCACATCATATAGAAACTAATGATGACTTTTACATCATTCTGGATGAAATTATTAAGCTTTGTTATCTTGGACAGAATTACATAACAATGTTTAAATGTTAGTGGTTGGATACTAAGAGAGGCTTGCATGTTCATCTGACTCATAGAATCATCGATATTAAATATAAAAATCCTCTTGTAGTAAATGAACCATTTTTGCTGGCTCAATAGGCACATCATATTTATTACACAAAGTGTTGTGCTACTTCATGAGACCTAAGTGATTGGTGGAGCATAATGAAAATGAAATATCAGGAAAATAAATTTACTCAAACTAAATTTGGTTCCGCTAAAGTGGAAGGAATTGAAATTTTCCAAGAGACTACTCAAAATCCATATTTTTTACAATGAAACGTGAATATCGATGATGACACCCCACATTTAAGGGTCGATGGTGACGATGATGTTAATGATGTTACAAATGAAATTGAAATGACAAGTGATGGTGAAAGTGAAACTCATAAAGATATTGATGATGCCGAGGAGGAATATGAAGACATTGACATCGTCAGATATGAAGATGATGATGAAGGTGAACATTGACATAGTTAAATGCTGGTTATGATCATAACTAATAAATATCTATATATAATAGTTATTTTAAATTATCAGCTAACAACAATAATATTGTGATTCAGATGGACTCTGATATATTACGTGAGCTAGAGGAGGCTAAGATACCTTTGGATGAGGGGGATGTGGGATCATCTGACCCTCAGCCTACTGGTGGTTCAGGAGGTATGCGAAGGGTGCACGGTCTTGCACGACTAATGATTCCTGACCCTATCCTCGAGTGATGTCCATGTCTTGTCTTTGATACAAGCACACTATGGTATGATAACCTGTATATTTTAGTTAGATTTCATTAATTTATTTATATATATACTAACTGTTTGATTATTTATTATTTTTTCACAGTTTTGCTCATGTAGCTCTTGGACAGGGGAGCGCTATCTTGCACAATTATTTTTCTCAGTCATGGATCGCATGGGAACTGATTCCAATTGATCTGAGGCTCATCATTTACAATCATTGGCTGGTACATAAATAATTAATATTTATTTAAAAATTTATTTTGAAATTTATTTTATTAATAAATTGACATTATAAATTATTTGTAGGGTTTATGGTATCCCATCGATGATAGCATGAGTGACGATATCCATACAACATGGGAGGTGGATATAAGTGAGAATTTGAATATGTTTTTGCACAATTTGGGAAAGACATCCATTAAGAAAGTAAGAGTGACAGTATTTGATGAGTTGTGTAGAGCCCACCGACCATAGTACATTTCATCTTAGGTTTGGGATGGATTATGTGTACACTGGTTGGGTCGTGGAATTCAGAGGAGGTCTTCATTGGGTCAGCAGAACTAGGGGAGACCAGAGGTGACACATCGAGCTGGTAGTCGTACATTCATCACGCATAGAGAGCATCTGGTAAGTATTTTTTAAAATATTTTATATAACTTCAAATATAAATAGTTTATTTTATATTCATATAGGAATTCGAGCATCCCGATATTACAGAGTTCGATGTCTATCAGAGGATGTATAGTGATCCATCCACCAGAGAGATTAGAGGTTATCGCCAGTGTCAGATTATGGTTAGTCTTGTTTTTTCCAATTTGACAATTAACTGCATATAATATTTTCACAATTTTAACTTCAAATTGGAATTGAAGGAGTCATATGAGGCTGCGACCTCTCAAACACAGGCTGAGGATCAGGAAGAGGCGACTGATCAGACCAGTTCCCACCATTTCGACGAGGTGACATGGATGCAGGTGACTCGGTATGGATTTAAGAAGGGCCGAGTAGTTGGTATGGGCTCTCATGTAACTCCTGGTACTTATTATGGTACTATAGTGATGTCGGCGTCCAGTTTGAGAAGAGATCGTGGAGAGACATCAGCTTCTGCCTCACAGTATCAGGAGATGTTCTGAGCTCGGAATGACCTTATAGAGAGTTTGCAGAAGCTGTAAGAAGAGATGAGTCAGCAGAAGTAGCAGCAGCATGAGGAGGAGATGTGTCGATGGTAGTAGCAGCATCTTGAGCAGATGGAGTACATGTGTCATCTGACTCGTAGTTTAGGGATGGAGTTTCCTCAACCATCTCCTTCAGCTCCCACACCTCCTCCAAAAGATGACACCCGGTGATTCTTTTATGTTAAAAACATTTGAATTTAACATTTTCTGTAATATGAACTATTTATTGTTTCATTATTTTATATCTATGTGAATATTACATAATTTAATTTTTAATATTTTTTTATTTTGTTTTGTGAATATTGAGAATTTTAATAATTTTTTATTTTTTATTATTATAATAATATTATTATTATTCATTTATTAATCATAATTTTATTAAATATTTTTTTTCAGTATTATATTATTTAATGTTTTTCTATTTTACTAATAATAATAATAATAATATTTAATGATTTTTTTAATATTTTTTTTGTGAATATTGTGAATTTTAATATTTTTTATTATTTTAATTTTTATAATATTAAAATTAAATTTTCAATAGTAAAAATTTTATTAAATTTATTTTTTAAAAAATTTATTTATTATTTTCCACGTAATCTATTACGATGGGTTCCCGTCACAAATAGCCTAAATAATATTTTTTTAGAAGTATTTGCGACGGGATTAGGGGCCTCGTCATAAAATGTATTTTCCACAAGCCCATCGAAAATAGTATAAATAAATACTTACAAAAAGTATTTGTGATGGTATTAAAGTCCCATCGCAAAAAAGTATTTGCGACAGGCCCGTTTCAAAAAAGATTATATATATAAAGTATATAATCAGAGACTTATTTGCGACGGTGAAGCTGCCCGTTGCAAATATAAATAATTCTTGGAGTGGATGTTTCTATTGTGGTAGGAAATGTCCCATCATGGACCATTGTGAATTTTCTATGAACATCAATACTAAAGGAAGAAATATGGAATCAAACAAATGACCAATCCATAAAAGAAACAACAGGATTCATTTCATGATAAACATCTCTAATAAAAAATATGACAAGTTTCCAAAAAAGAGAAGATTTATTGAAGTTGAGGGGGAATGAATGAGTGACTTCTAGTTTATTAAAAAATAATTCAATACACAATGTGATGACTGATCTTGTTCCTAAATATTGTTTTATCATTTAGATAGAATAGTTGGAATAGGCTAAAAATTTGGAACAAGTAAAGAAATATGAAATCAATTTGTTATCAAATATAAATAATCCTTTTCAAATAAAAATATTGTTGGGTTTAGAAGAAACACATAGTCTTGTTTCTCTAGCTGAGGATCACTGAAGAACAACCTTATTCATATAAATATAGTGTTTTTTCATGAATGAAATTGAATGTGATGAATATATTCTAGGGCAGACCTATAATAATAAAAGTTGTTTCTAGATTGTAGCTATTAAGATGTCCATCATGGAAGACTATTGACATCATGCTGTCTCTTTTAAAAATATAAAATAATCTCATAAGATACATGTAATTTACTATTAATGAATGTCAATTGTGATGAAGAAGTTTTGAGTACATCTCTTAAAGAGAAACATGGAAGATCAATCCCCATATATTTCAATTATCATTTGATATCATATAAATAATAGAAAATTTGTTGAGTTATACATCTAATAAATCAAAATATAAATATCTATAAATTGAATGTTTTAATAATTGATGTATGTTTGTTACATATCCTATTTTCATGATAAGACATTTATCAATTTTATAAGGAATAGATTTATTATTTTATGACAAGAGGGGGAAAACATCCTTGAACTTGAATTTTTCAATTCTGTTTCACGAGATGTATTCTAGATATCAGTCTGTAATCTTTTGAAAAATATCTGAAATGTTGTTTTCGTGATTGGTATCTAATGTTGGAAGTTTAATGATATCATTGATGCTAAATTTGATCACTCTTTTTTTTACATAGAGTTTTTCTCACATATTCTTATAGTTGATTAATTTTGGCTCTTTACTAAGTTAATAGATGTCCCATATTTCTTAGTAATAAATCATACAATATGTGTTAGAACACAAGAGGATCTTCATTGATTTTAAATTTTGGAATTGGGAATTCCTTCCCATAATTTTATCTCTGACATTATTTCTAATAAGGAGAAGAAGATATCATTTACTATTAAAAATTTGGTATTTAAAATAATGAAAAATGGAGAGACTGAAATGGTTAAGTGATTTTTTTAAGTTGAACTAGTTTCCAATTGTTTGGAAATATAAAAAAAGTAAAAATATATTTAATTTGATGACTGTCGAGCTGGTTTGTAGTTCAAAAGAACATGACCCATTGATTGTTTCAGTAGACACAATGTTTACAATAGTTAATGGAGTAAAATAAGAAGATAATGTTAATAATAAGGATATTATATTAGTATAAGAGTCCATATATGAGGGGAATTTTTTTATTCATGTTTAAGTAGTTTTGAATTTCACTTTATTTGTATTGGTTAATTTTTCTAATGTGTTTTAGATTAAATAAATAACCAACCCATCCAGCCGGAATAGGGGAGTAGTGCCACAGTGGGTTTCCACATTCAACACTATAAGTTGACTTATATAGGAAGACTATGGGTGAATGATCACTATCGCATGGGGAATCCCTATGTATGGCATAGGTGTGACGGAGAAACCACCATACAAGGTATCATAATTGCAGAGCAAGAACCAAAATAGGGTGGTTATCGGGAGTAATGGAAAGTGGACCATTAAAAAATTATAGTCTGGTGTCTACATGGATTATATTATAAAGAAGATTAAATCCATAATGCATTTAGATGTGGGATTTATATGAATTAACGTGGACAATCATATCATTTTATCAATTTATTATGGGCATAGATTGTCTTTTCTAAAATCTGAACAAACAACTATAATTCAATATGTTGATCTGAAGATCTAGGTCATCTAATTTCTTTATCCATGTTGTCTTTAGCCTCATCTCATTCCTGATAGTTCATCTCACTAATAGGTCCATTACTACGTCGATATTACCTTGAGTCAGGATATCCAAACATCATCTGAACGTTTTGATGACTCTAAAATGATCAAAATTGAGATTTTGATATGTTTTAATTATTTAAATATTGATAAAATTTGAAACATTACACTATTTAGAGGATTTATAATTTAGTTATTCTATTTTCTTTTGTCACAAATGAAATCAATTATTCTTTTAAAAGCGATGTTTTTCATGGAAAAGGATGGTGAAATGTTGCCTATAATACAATTAGATAAATTCCATTTCATCTTACGAGTATTGAGAGAACATCAATTCATGAATATGTTACTCCACTGTTAATATCTCTAGTTCATGAATGTTTTCACATAGATTATGTTTACATGAAGAATAATAGAACACACAAGTGTTCATTGTGTTCTCTACACACTCAAATTTATTTGCGATGAATCTGGTTTTTGTGAAGCAATTGGGTTATCATGTAATGAGTTACTCATTTATCTTGCATGATGAAGCATGGAATTTAGAGAATAATTCTCAAAGATTGGATGGTATTTTCATGCATTGGGTTTCTATGTGTGAATTTTTTATAAACAATGTGTTTTATTAGTGTTTGTGTTAAAGAAGTACACTTTTATAAAGATGGTGTGAATCTTGGGAGAAAAAGAGGTGTCTTTCATGATGTATATTCACATGAATTGTTCAAGTGATTATTTTGTTTAATGTTTAGTGCATAATAAGTATGAAATTGTGTGTACATATATGTTGTAAAAAATATTAGAAATTATAATTATACATTAAGAAAAAATTATACAATATATGTCTGCCTCCATGCATACACATGAATTGATTATCACAGAGTGGATGGTGTGTGTGTGAAGAAAATTATTTGGGGTAGTGTAAAGGGGTGGTGAAAGTAAACATTTGGTTTCTTAATATGTTCACAAACTAAATATTTACATGATCATGCAATGTCATTAACATAAGCGAAAATGCATTAATTGAGAAGACCATGAAATGATTTAAATAAATGAATGAAATTTTAAGAAATACTAGTGACTTATAGATTTTAGAATATATATGTATATGTTTTTTTAGGGTTTAGTGAGGTCAGATCATAAATAGAAGAAAAAATATTTTCAAGAGTAATTTTTATACTCTGAAAAGTGATTATATTCAGTGATTATAATTATTTGAGCAAGAACAATGTCAGTGCAAAGGTACTTAAATTGTACATTATATGGTTTGATCTAGCATGATCATGTAAGAGGATACTCAATTGATCATCCTTTCTATGTATCATATATTATAATAATATCCTTTAAACGAGGGAGACTAAATATTTACTGAATAGGCTCTAGAGATTGGGGATCTAACCATTTGAATAGTTTGGGTGTCTATACAACCGGGGAAAATCATTTCTTTTGTTCGATGGGTATAACCTGAATCGAATGGAGGATGGATTACTTGGGTGTATAACATGTTACTTCCTAAACCATTGTAATTAATAAAAGATTATTTTAGATTATCCAAATTGTGGTTGTCTGATCAACCTGGAAAGGATGTTGGTCATAGTATTGAACCTTATAAAAATTTCTTTATTTTGTTTCGTTTACTTTTTCCATGGCATGCATGGTTCACTAATCTTAACAACTGATAAATGCTTGAATTATAATGTGATAAGGGATTCTATAAAATATTTCACACTTAATTTACCCCCCCCCCCTCTCTGTGTGACTGCATGATCCATTGGATACTTCACCAAGATCTCATTTTCTAATTGTGGCCTCTGAAATTTTGAGAGGTAAATCAAGTAACTTTATTAAATATAATGGTGGAGTAAATGACCTAAAATTATAAAATATCATTCCTAAATAACATAAATAAATCATTCAACGTCATAATATATTTGAATATTATAAAATGAGAAGATTTAGTGAACTAATGAATCATATCCCGTGTGATGATTTTTCACTAAGGGGTTTGAGGTATTCCCATAATTATATCCCCATGAACCTCATCAAATTTATAGATATGATAAAAAGTTATTGAAGAGAACCTTAAAGCCTCTAATTTTTTATCCTTCAACTACATAATTGGTATATCACTGAGTCATGTATTTATATCACATCTCATATATGGTCAATAATATTAAAACATGTATCATAATAATTATTGGTGGTGCCTATATAAATATCCCACTAGGATTTATGGAAATCATTTATCAAAATGTTTTAAAAATATTAGAAAACCATATACCAATTCTCAGAAAAAATGAATTCCCTTTACTGATAGAAACCACTCATTTATAGCACCCAAACTATATAAACATCCAATGATATGATTAAATTATTTATCTTATGATTTATAAAATGAAATTAGTTCAATTAAATATGCCTCGATAACACATTAGCAAGAAACAAACCTTCCCTATTAAATTTTTTATTTAGATAAAATCATTATAAAGTATCTAGATATTTCATTCTTCCCTGGATTACATTAAAATATAAGAATTAAAATTCATTCATAGAGTATCTATGATAAACTTTCCCCTATATAGCATAAAAAAAATTAGAATCGAACATATATAGAAATTCCATTCATCATCTCTAACTAAGGTTTATATAGTTTTATGAGAAGATTTTTTTTGAGAATATTTCTTCAAGTTTATACCTTAAATTTATCAACAAATAGATAAGGTCTCTAAAATAATATTTTATACAAAACATCAGCAAGTTCAAGGTCATGGGTGGAATAATGTTTCGTATTTTCCTATGATAAATTGAACTATATTACCAAAATGATCACCCAATATAATGAAACAACATGACCCCATACCTGATTTATAAAAAAATCTAGGTTGACCTTAACAATCTCTAATAAAATAATGATCGGTCTCAATTTCAACCATTACATTTACTCTTCAACGAAGGTTTTACATTATGATATCTATAAAAAATACTACTTTATCGGTGAATAAATTTAAGAGAAATTAAGGATTAGATAAATCCATAAGGAACCACATATAATATGCAATTGATCGTAAGAAGCTTAATACCTTTATTACATTATTTTTCTCTTCCCAAAACATAATTACCACCACCTTCTATGGATTGACTAAAATTACATTTTTAAACACCACATCTATTAATAAGATAAATTATCTAATATGTAAACCATATTTTAAAGAAAAAACAAAATAGTTAAGATTAAAAATGATTTCCCTGAATAATCCTCAAATAATTATCTTAATTCCCTTCAGTAATAGAATATTCGAAAATAAAATATGTACCCAAAATGATAGAAATATATGTATCAATGAAATATTTATTTCATCAAATGATTTAATAAACTGGGATAATTATACATCACAAAACCATCATAATATATTAATAATATTCTTGTATTTTAAAAAATTAAATCTTGAGAATAAACGATTTTCTAACCTATGTTGTTGACAACTCAACTAAAAGTTATTTTTATAGAAAAAAATTTCCTCATGAAATGAATAAAAAGGATCATCAATGTATGGTAAGGGACATTTATTACATATAGGGTCCTCTTTTAATCCCATGTAATAAATAATAAATTTAAATTCACATCTTTTTTCTTTGAAAAAAGAAATGTGGAATCCCAGAGAGAAATAGTGTGGTAATTGAATCTATTATTCTATAACTCATTACGTTTTATTTTTCAATACTTTAGTTCATCTTATTTTAGTTGGTAAAATTTTAATGATTTTTTTATTCATATAATTAAAGAATAAAGGAACCCATATTTATGTTTAGAAGTAATCCATATTGATTTATCAGATATTATAATTGTAAATTCCCAAAATTCCCTGACCAAAATACACACATTAGCCTCTAGGATGAAAGGATGATACCTAACATGTATAATTTTCATATTGTACGAAGGTAGGGTCTTTACTATATTGTGGATACCATTTCTATTGAAATTGATACCCCCCCATTAGGGGTAGTGAAATACACCCATTGGAAATAATAGTCAACATCAGCATTAATGTTTTTTATCCACTCCATCTTGAAAAATATATTAAATAACTCCATTACATAGAGCATAAAATCCCAATGAATATCTAACTCAGATTTAGAGATGACAAAAGGTATCCAAGGACCACTATCCTTATTACTTTTAGATGATTCAATATATCAATTACATAAGTCATGTGTGAAAAGGATACAATAAATAAATCAATAAATAGGTTATATAAAAAATATTGGATGAAATTGTAATAAATAATGCACTATACATAGGAAAAAAATAATGGGACCACTAGGTGTCAATGGTTTCATATTAGATTCCATATAAACTAGCCTTATAGATTATAGGTGCTTGATAATAGTTTGATTCATAGGAATACCCCTATCATAGGGATTATTACTCACCTGAATCTACCTATTTAATGAATTATTTTTACCTTCATTCTAATAATGGTGGGTCCTTATTTGTTTCAATGCATTAGACTACGATGGAGATCCCTTTGAATCCAAAAAACATGTTCTACATCACGATATAAGATTTATTCTAAAAAAACTTTTAATTTATCCAATAAGCCTAGGGGCATGTAAATTAATTATAACATTTGGTTAAGAGTGTATTATTTGACCAAGCTTTTCATATTGAAATAAATTGGGATGCTTTATCCCCATTAGGAAAAAAGAAGTTGGGTAACATAAACCAAACTATGGGGATCAAACCTTATCATGACTCAAACCTCCACCTACCACTCAAGGATAAGTTAGATTCATATATGAACACTTTTTGATTGATTATTCCTTTAATTATACTACCTTAATGAGATTTTTATCAATTATAGTATTCAACTAAGGAAAATTACATATAGATCACTATGGAAAGATAAATAGAAATCCTCAATTGGAATTTTAATAAAATAAATCAAGAAAAATATAATGAAAAAATTAACAATAATATAAAAAACTTATATCAAATTTAACTAAAAAACATTAATCAATACATTAAATTAATCAAAGATATAATAACACAACAAATTGTGGTGTTTTATAAATTATGGTCTATATGTACAGTCTTAAACTTATACAATAATCCCAAAAGGAGATATAAATCCTAATAAGTAATAATATAACATAATTTATATATCTTATTGAAATTAAATCTCTATATGATGATTAATTGTAAATAAACTCACTCTATACTTACCACCAAAGGTTTAAATATCTTATCTCAAGTCTATGATGAGTACCAAAATATAATAAATCAAATCCGAGATTTGATATCATTTCCTCCCAAACAAACACAAGATTTAACAATGTTGTTCACTTAAGACAGTCTATGAAAATTCCAAAAGTTAATTCCAAATCCCCATGAGATAAAGACTAAGTCTTAGGTATCAGGAAAATATCTATGGGATTGGTTTCCCCAATTATTCTATCAAACTTGTGCTAACTTAGAACACTATAAACACCCAATATTTCTTTAAAATAAGTGAAAATATCATGTAAAATTAATTTCATATGGTCCATATCCATGAACATTGGCTTTTCCATGAGGCATAACCAGTTATAAAAAAACATTTACAGGCATTAATTCATCAAATAGTTCATAAAAATTACTTATTAAGATATATATGCATGTTTTTTAAATAAATCATCTTTAGTTAACTAAATAATAACAAAATAACAATATTTATAAAATATTCCTCAATGTGAATAATGTATAATTTTTAAACAAATTGAAAATATATTATCATGAATCAAGCGTTAATGTTTCAACCAAAAAAGTTTTTTATAGAACAACCTAACATATTTTACTACATGAATTGATATAGGAGGTGAATGAATATGATATGAGAATAAGGGACCCATAGATTTAACTAAAAAATCCATGAACACCAAAACTCATGTAATGTCTTGAATCCATGTTTTCCTATAGTTGTCATGTTTTTTAGGTATTTGGTTCATAGAGGAGGAAAAGAGTGAGTCTGGATGGATTTGGTGGCTAAAATCATGGAGAATACAATAATTGTAAGGGAATATCATGACATGTATGTGTATTTTACATCTTGTTAAGGATGGTTTATTGGGTGTTACATGGCATGTATTAGTTCTTAGTTAGAGACATTGAGGTGGTGTGTTTTCTGGGTAGAAACAAATATCTACATTTAATAGATGTTTTAGCATTTCATTATGTTTAAATACCTTGTGTATAACATCTAAAAAGGGTACAACATTTTGGATTTTCTCCAAATCCTATGGCCGTTTTCTTTTTTCAGGTGATCTAGCATACAAACCCTTCGTTGTTTTGCGACTCCTTCAATGATTATCAATCCTTTGGATTAATTCTTTAATTTTTGGTAATCTGAATGTATTTCTACCTACATTTTTAGTAGTTTCTTCTCAATCATACTCATTTTACTCTACTTCTTATTTCGATGTGGTGAAGGATTATATCCCATGCATCTAATGTGGTTTCCATGGTTTTTTACCAATGTGATTGATCCACAAAATCAATAGATTGGTGTTGTTATTACGGGATAAGTGACTAGATATCCATAACATGCGTCTAATCATATAAAATTAACATTATTGACTTTGAGTTATGTAATTAATTTCTTTTATTTTATTTAAATGAAATTTTAAATTGATCATTATTTATCCTTTCATATGGAAATCAAGTTAACCTAAAAAATTAAAAATATAGAATAATGAAATTGGTTAGCGACCTCATATTGATAGTATTGTTACTTTGTACTATGATAGTATTTTGCCTCTTGATTTTCTAAATATTTTTATATTTATTTTAGGATTTATTATCTTGTTTTTTATAATAAAATTTATTCAATAATATAAATCTAAATTTAATTGAAAATTATTTATTTTATGAAATAAAAGATGAGGCATGTTTCTAATCTAGTGATTGTTGAAATATGGAGATTGTATTATTGATTCTAGTATGCATGTTCAATTAATTATGATCATCTATGTGATTAGTTACATTGATATATATTATGAAGAATGATTATTCATGTTGATAATAATTAAATATTCATTTTAATTGAGAATGGGAATTAGATAGATTTTTTTAAACCCAAAGTAAATTCTAAAGGCATGTTTTTTCTTTTGATAGAATGTTATATATAAATTCCATAGGTTTCCCATAGATTGATCCTATAAATAATGAATTGTTTAATTAAATATGGAATAAGAACTAGTTTCATGATAAAGATTATTTCTAGGGCTTAATTCTTCTTTTTTCTTGTGAAGACCATGTGCCTTGTTATTGAGTCATGAGAGCTTATTACATATAAAGGATAAATACCTAGCTAGAGGGCCTAACTTACATTTTTTATAGGATTTTTTCTTATTTTTTTATATGATGTGGAATGGATTCAAGACTTGTGATGTGGGGTGGGGAGGACTGGATGTGATATGATCATAGGATGGCTAATGTGATTTGTGGGCGGTGAGGCCCAGAACATGTGGTAGTAGTTGATGTTTGTGATGTCGAGATTCATTGGTATATTCTTGTGGGTGTTGGTGATTACAACCAAGATGATGGAATGGGTTAAATATGGGTATACCCATTTATAATATGTTAAGATAAAGTATGATCTTTTGTGAATGTATTTCGAGGGTGATGGTTGGGATTATTGTTTTATCTACATTCCTTTCCCCACTACATGAGGAAGCTGGAGGTGCTTGGTTGCATTTTTCCTCATGGTGGTTTCTTATGATAGATTTTCCTAGAGCAACATGTACATATAATGATTTGATTAGTGTATAAATAATTCGTAACCCATGTGGTTGTTGCTGATGTAATTAAAATTAATAATTTTTTTATTCTTGGTAAAATGAGTCCTCATTTTGGATTATACATTAGTGTGTGGAAAGTACACTAATAATTATGACAATTAAATGTAATTTTGAATAATGTTAATGGTTTATTTATTTCTGAAAAATTAATTAATAGTTTTAAATGCTAAAATATAAAGAACTAATAATGTAACTCTTTGTATTTTTTATTTCTTATTGTATATATGTTCTTAATAGTGGAATTTTCAAGTATGAGAGATTCGATTTGTAGTTGATTCTAAGACTAGGTTTTCCCCATAGTGTGGTTTTCATAAATACTATATCATGTATATTATTTATTTCAATATGCTTTCCATCCCTTATTGGTTAGAGAAACTAACACGCAGTGGGCTCTGGTTGGGTTTTTCCCTTACATCATAATTGGAATATGGATGGATAATTTTCCTTTTGGGCCCCTCTATCTTCTCAGGGTAGTTACTTATATTGGTATGTATGGTGATATGTTTTCCCAAATATATTTTTAGAGTGTTGTGATGTCCTGCTATTATATTACATACATGTATTACTGGATATAATATCTAAATGATTATTATTTTTACGACATGTATTGGATATGAAGGATTAATTTATTTAATCAGAGTATGGGTTGTGATATATTGAGTTATAATACCAGATGTTTGATACATCTCATATGGAATTTGGTGGATCCTAAAAAGTTACTGGTCACTATATATCATGATGTGATATGGGATGATGTGATGATGTGTTCCCTGAGGTGCAGGTTGTGATTCCTTGCCTAGGTATCTTTGGGATGTCCTAATTTTCTAGAGAGGAAGATCAGGATGTTTGAAACTAAGGCATATTGAAAAACCAGTGGGGAAGAAGGAGCGGAGTACCCTTGATTTTTCATTTTTATATTATATTATATATAGAATGCAATACATGGTGAGAGTTATACATGTTGAGCCTAGGAATATTGTATACTTGTTTAAATGATGAGTAGGTTTATATTTTATTCATTATGCTTTAGAAATATTTGTTTATCTTTTAAACAAGAGGCTTCGGGGAGGATCCTTGTGAATATACACTTATTCTCACCCTATGTATATACAATCTATCTTTTATGTCAGTAGAGTAGGTTGGATATTAGGCTAGATATTACTAGAGCATGGTATTAAAGTTGATATATGGGATTCATGGATGTTGTTTTCTTTACCTTTTTAGGTAATTTTGGTTTTCATTTAGTAGTTTAGTAATTTATTCCATTTTAGGTTTATTTTAACATCATTTATAGTTTTCATCCCAAGGCCTACTAGAGGAGGGACTCAATTAGTCACCATGTATCTACACTAATTTAGCTTTCTTTTTGGGAGGGCGTCATGATATGGTGGTATCAGAGGTTCAAGTTGAGGGATATGATGGGTTTTGGAGTTAGGAAAATAAGAGGCTGCATGGGTTGGTAGGGAAATTGAATCAGCTATGTTTAGTAAGCGATGTAAACACGGAGACTGGTAGACACACGAGTATTTATGTCCCCTATGATCTCATGCATGGACCTTTAAGTTTACTTACCCTAAAAAATGAAATAATATTAGTTACTAGGTCGGTATATAGTAATGTGTCGTGAATAATTATTATTCATGAACTTGTTTTTAATTAGGATACCTTGGCATAGGTTAAAACCATAAAAAATATAATAAATAATAAATTAAATAATGTAAAAATTTCTGTATTTTATGTTTAGGGTATATAATAGTTTTTTTTATTTTTTGGGTATTTATTCATGTCAATATCCTCATTAGCTTCAAAGTGAATTTTATTAGAAGTTTTTTCTAGTAGGTCTCAACAGATTGGATTTCAATGAAGATGACGCATGGAGGAGGACACTTTGTGAGTTTTAGAATTTGAGTCTATAGAAATATGAGGTCTCTATTTTAGATTCAGTCACATAATACTAGTTATTTGATGTTTATTTATCTTTCAATATGATATGTTCTCAGGAAGGAGAATACATTTTCATTGTCTTTGATGATGTTGTGTGTACTAGTGAGGTAACGGTGGTTCTTCTTCCCTGGGGATCAAGAGTCGTTGAAGTGTTGAGGGAGATGATCTATAAAAACATCCTAGTTGAGTTTATTTCATCGATAGTAAATATGTCCAATATCTAGGAGCTTATTAACAATATATAGAGGTGTTACAACGTTTGAGATTTTGGGATCCTTTTTAGGACCCTTCTGCAATATACATTAGAGTTGTCTCACAATGAGGATACCAAAACAAGGAATTTGAAGGAGGTTTTACATCAAGAGATCGAGCACCAGGTTACCTCATTTATACCAAATATATATTCTAAGGTGATGGATATAGAATAGTTTGTTGAGATGATATTATCTAAAATCACATATTCAATAGAGTTGAGTCATCAGAAATCCTAGTGAAGCAGAGTTGTGATCTAGGATTCCTAGTTTTTTGGACATAAGAGTATTCAATCAGTCAGGGGTAGGTCCCTACCCTCAACATCTTTTTTCTCTAGGGTTGAAGGATATTACTCTAATCCCAAGGGAATTAGAATTTCTTTTCTTATGAAGGTCAATTTAATCAACAGAAAGAGTTCCCAAACATTCTATGAAGTCATTTTGTGATGGTGTTACACTTCGGGTACTTATATAGAGGTAGTTTTAGTCGAGGTAACAATGCCAGGGTGGTCTAGTCTATGATCAACAGAGAGGATATGGGTCATGCATAGTGCATCGATTAAATGTTCCTCATCCTTAGAGATCAATGAATGACCATTTATATAGTCATTATTAAGTTCATAAAAGTTATTGAGTAGGTTGGGATGAGATTCATGAATTATCATTTCCATTGATGGGTGACCAAGACATTGTTTGAGGTTCCCTTTTCATGTTTTCTACATAGGTTCATGATTTGTTTAATTTAGGAGTGGCTCATTCCATTATTTTTACTACCCATGTCTATGATCTTGTACTTGGGTTAGAGTGGATTCTAGTTCCCTTGAAATTAAGTATACCAATTGGAGGTCGATCTAAATTTTGATAAGTATTTAGAGACTTTGATCTAATGATGGTGAAACACTACTATTGGGGATATTTCTTATGTTTAAAGATGCAGTCATATGAGAAAATCATATTGATGCATTTCTTTTATTTGGTGTATGATATCATGGATTTAATTAGAGTTCATCTTGGGTTCTGTGTTGTTGATGGAGAGGCATCAGTGTTTGATTGAAATAAAGACCCTGGTATGGGTTAGTGGGGTGTTATTTCGTTGTAATTTCAAATAGCTGAGATGATTATATGTTCTTAAGATGTTAAATATCCTTGGTTCCTTAGGGTAACATTAGAGTACCCAAATTTCATTCTAGTGGAGGTTGTAGAGTTTCCCACTCAACATGATATCGAGTTTGGGATAAGCTACAACTAGAAAATTCTCTTATCCTGATGTCCCTATATAGCATGGAACCTTATGAGTGGTGAGATCTATGCGTTCAACTCGATGACCATTTACAACGAGTTATTGTTTTGCCCACCGTGCCACCATGGTGTGAACCAGTTTTGTTTGTAATGACGATTTATAATAGTTTATGACTTTATATCGTTTATCATCACCAGAACCAAGGGACTATAAAGAACCACTATCCTTTTTAATGGTTTATGATTTATTCAATCAACTGAATGAAGAAGGTTTGTTATTAAGGATCTTCTTAATTTCGTGATATCATCAAATTTAGGTGAAGGATGAGGATATATAGAAGACATCTTTATATTTTCATCATGGGATTTATGATTTCATTATGATGTAGTTTTTTGTGATGAATGCCCCATATATGTTAGTGGGGTTGATGAATGTAGTGTTCAAAGCATTCTTGGAAAAGTTCATGAAGGTTTTCATCAATGAAATCCGTGTGTTCTCCACATCATATAAGGAGGATGCAGAGTATCAACATGCCATTTTGGTAGCTCATTATCATGATTAGATGTTTGATAAGTGGTTGAGGTGTGATTTATGGTCTCACAATGTTTTTTTCTTGGGGTATTTTGTGTCCTAGTAGAAAGTATCTATGTTCCCATTCAAGATAAATGAATTTTTTTCTTAGTAATACCCCAATATATAGGTATAGGTATGATGTTTCCTTGGTATTAATATTTATTAAAGGATTTTTAATTTTCAATTTATCTTTGGTTGTGACTCCTCTAATATCCTTGAACTAAAAGGATCATGAAGTTTTGTGTACTGTCTAGTTTTAAGAATCAATTTAGTATCTAAAGGATATTTTCTCATCACTCCAAACCTATTTTTTCTTGTAGAGGGTGTCTTTTTTTAGGTTCTCTGTGACACCTCTCATATTGGGGTTTGTTTTAATCTGATGCATTAGGGATACGTTGTTTCTTATGTGTCTATGAGATTATTTCTCCATGAGTGTTACTATAGTTTCTGTGATCTTGAGTTTTTAAAAGTTTTGTTTTCTTTGAATTTGTGGGGAAATTACCTCATCGAGGTGTGTTTTCATGTTTTTAATGATCATAAGAGCCTAAAGTGTGGATTCACCCTGCATGAACTAAACTTACATCAATTTTGGTGGAAATAATTCATTAAGAATTACAACTTATACATTTTTTATGTGCCAAGAAAGGGAAATTTTATTGTTGATGTGATGATAAAGAATTTATGTTGTGATATTGTGTGTGAATATAAAGATTCATGTAGATTTGTAGAAGAAACCTCAATGATACTTCTTGATATTGGAAATGTTGTAATTAGAGTCAGTCGTTTCTAGATGATGGTGCTGTTATATTTTGTGTAGTAGGTGGAAGATTCCTAGTTCATAGATTCTAAGGTGGAGGAATGGAGATACTATGGTTTTTTTACATGCCCCTAACAGTTTCTCTAATGATGTACAACACCGAGTGTTTTTTCAAGGATGGATTTTCCTTCTTTCGATTATTCATGAGAAAGTTATTTAGGAGTTCCATAGTTCATTTTTTCCTGTATATCCTATCATGAACAACTTATACTGAGCATTGAAAGGTTAGTTTTGTTGAGATGGGTTGAAGTCTGTAGTTTTAGATTTTATTTCTCAATGTTTGGTCATCTAGTAGATGAAGGACAGGCCCCTGGACATCGATGGTTTTCTTCATCCATTAGATGTTCCCCAGTAGAAATGTTAGGAAATATTTATGGACTTTATTACAAGTTTCCTCGATCATAGGGAGGCTATTTTATCTATATGTTTGATACTGGTTATTTTAAATAAATCATACCACTTTGTAGCGACCAGGGAGTATATCACTATGGATGTTTTAAAGTAGTATCTGGTGGAGGTGATGTGAATCCATGGTTTCACTAGGATGATAATCCCGATTCAAGATCAACATTTTACCTCCAAGGTTTGGAGCGGTCTTCATCATTATTTTTTTTCTTCGTTACAACTTAGAACTAATTTTCATTGATTGATATATGGTCAGATAGACTAGGACATAAAAACACTTAAATACATGTTTCCCTCTTGTGTCTTTGTTTTTTGAGGTTCATGGATGAGGATGATACCCTTGGGTGATTTCCATCAAAATAATATTTTTCTCTACACTATTGGTATTGTTTCATTTGAGGCTTTTTACAGATGAATTTATAGATCTCCATTTTGCTGGATCAGGGTCAGAGAGGAAGAGATTCTCTAACAATAACTAGTACAGAATACAAAAGAAATGGTTTAGGTAATACAAGAAAGTATAATGTGAGTGAAGTAACAATATAAATTCTATACCAATCACAGGAGGATACCTTTGGATTTTTATATTAGAGATCACATGTATTTTTAGGTGACTACTCATCTTGGGAAGTTATTTTTTGTTTATGTGAGTAATCAATCTCCCCATTTTTTTTAACCTTTCAAGTTGTTGGATTATGTTAGGTCCATGGAATGTCAGATAGTAATTCCCTCATAGATGATTCAGAAACACGCTATTTTTTCACATGTCGTTGCTCCATCATTATTTTCATGATGAATTTCATGTCATCGATTGGGGTGAGATCAATGTTTATGGTCATGCGAACTTCAAAAAGGGGCCTATAGAGACCTAGGATTGTTTGGAGAAGGTGTTTTTTCGGAGTTAAATTCACATGGTTCATGTCTTATTATGGAATAGTGATGTGGAGGAGTGTTCTTGGGAACATGAGTTACATATGAACACTCAATACCAAAGGATGTTTGATGATTATATTTTCTATTGTATCATTTTTGTCTTGTAGATTTAGACCCCTCTAGTTTATAAAATGGATTCCCCATGATGTTGTTTGTGTATTTTATCTTGTCTGAGAGGTATCCCCCATATGAGGGGTATTAGGATTTGATTTTATCTATTTTCATGGTTTTTCTCTTGTTTCCTTAGAGTGAGGTGGTTTAGATCCTATGATGGAGAGATCTTTGAGAGGTATATCATTGTGTGGCTATTCATTTGACCTCTATTAATTTTATCTCTAGTTTTGGTTTTAGATTCTCAAGGGAATAAATTTTCTGAGGTATATAATGTAAGGGCACAATTCCATATAGTTTGAACTCTGTCATTCCTTTTAAGGATTTTGGTGCATGAAGGGGGCCTAGAGTCAGTCTGTAGTGGTTCATCTACAAAAAAATAAAATCTAGGGGAATATGTGATTTGTGAGTTCTATTCAAATCATGTATGTATAGTTCACAAGTTATTATGTATGTTTCATTGGGAGTTATATTATGTGTATTAATTTGAGGTTAATTTCTTTGAGGTGACATATTTTTTAATGAGAAATAAAGATGGAAATTTACATGATCTATAATCATTACACATAGTGTAAATCCCCCTTTTTATGCATCATTAATGGATAAAATAAGGAAAATTTTCTCCAAACCCTAAAACCATTCTCTTATTCTAGGAGAACCAGAAGTACTACCTTAATAATATTCAAATTCTTTTTAGGGGGAATGATCCATGGGCTTCTATCTTTGACCTGTGGTGATCCAATGTGAGTTCTTCTTCTTTTTATTTTTTGTTTCTTATCTTTCATTATCGTATTAATCCTATTCTTCATGACATGTGATGGTGGGTTATCTCATGTGTTTTTAATAGAGTATAAATAGTTATTTTTGAATGGTTTTATCTTTTGAATCCTTTTATGTGTGCATTTGTTGTCGGATGGGTGACTACAGATCTATAGATTTAGTTTTTTCTCATGTAGAAAACATTGATACCTTTAAGGTAGGTGATTTTTAAATTATTTTTTGTTTACATGAAATTATAAATTGATAATTCATTATCCCTTTGGATATAAATTAATTTATTCAAATAATCATCGAATCATATTAATTAAATTTCATAGAAATCACATATTGACGATGTTTTTTCATTATTCAGTAATAGAGGTTTTCCTCATTATTTTATAAATAATTATATATCAATTATATGCTTTATTTTTATGTTTTTATTTATGAAAATTGGTAAATATCATAAATCCTTAATAAATTTATAATTTTTTGGATTGTGAATTAAAATAAGTGTCACATTTTTAATTTAGTGATTGATGAAATTTGATGATAATCAAATGGAATATTGTATGATTTTTAATTAAATTGTATCTTCTTGGAGATTAATTGGAATAATAAATAATGTGGAGAATGATTATTCTTCTTTATAACAAATAGAAAGGTTTTTAATTGAGGATGGTTCTTATCTAGAACTTTTTAACCAAAAAAATAAATGCAAAAAAGTATATTTTCCCTCTATATACTTTCTTATAGATTGATGAAATAGGTTTCACGTAGTGAAACCTTAGAATAATAAATTTTTTAATTCAATATTTAATAAGAATCAGTTTCATGATATTGATAAATTTCTAGGTCCTATGTTTCCCATTTGATTGAGAAGGTTGAGTGCCCTATTTTGGATCCGTGAGAGATCATTACATGTAAAGGATAAATACATTTTTAGGGCCTAGTTTCCCTTTTGGCAATGCTTCTTTGATCATACTACTTTTTGTGATGTGATATAAATGTGAATATCTATTTTCGTGTGTGAATTCCAAAATTTTATATAATCCTAGGATGGAAGATCTAGGGATGGTTTTTGTGATATATGGGAGTGGATTCCCGAATGATGTTGAATCATTTGACACTAATAATGGTGAGATTCATTGGTTTATGAATGTGGGTTTCAGGGATAACCCTCTGAGTTGATAGAATAGGTTAATGTTGGGATTACCCATTGATTGTATCCAAATATCTAGTATGTCTTCTTGTGAATCTATTTAATGGTCAATGGTCAGGGGTCTTAATTTATTTTCATTCCTTTCCACACTCAATAAAGAAATTGGAGGTGTTTTGTTTCATGTTTCCTCTTAGGTATAGATTTGGATGTTTTTTTCCTAGAGTACATAGTATATGGATTGATGGTATTAATGATAAATAGTTCTTAACCCATGGGGTTGGTGTTGATGGAATGAAAATTCTTAAATATGTTAATCTTGATAAACTGAGTCATCAGCTTGAATTATTCCAAGAGGGCATGGAATTTAAAATAATGAGTATGTGGATGTAATTTAATGTGAAATTATTTTAATGGCTAATTAATTGATAATAAATTAATTAATGGAAGTAAATTATAAAAAAATGATGAAGTAATTATTGTGTCCCATTAAATTCATTATTGCTTATAGAATATTTTTTCATAATAGGTGAAACTGGGAGTTCGATAAAAATTATATGTACTTGAGCCTAAAAGTAGGTTATGCTCATAGTGTGATAATTAACTTTATTATATCTTGTAAATTATTTGATTTTATATGCTACACCATCCATATTAGTCAGGGAAACTAACACAAAATGGCACTTGAGAGGTTGTTTTCTCCAACATCTCAGTGGGAGGATGGTTTAAGCACTACCCCCTATGGCCCAACTCTCTTATCTTTGTTATATCTTATTCTAGTTTACGTGATGAATATTTTTCACATATATTTTTGTAAAGGGGTTTTATGGATTATGGAAAATTTACCCACATTTATTACTAGATATAGTATCTAAAAGATTATTATAGGTATGACATGTATAGTTTGTGATTCCTAGAGGTACTTACTCAAAATATGGGTTACGATGGATTGAGGTTTAATACTCCATGTCTGGTATATTTCATATGTGTTTTGGTGGCTTCGAGAAACTACTTGGTTATTATATATGGTGATGTGATACGGGATGATGTGATGAGGTGTTACATGAGGTGCATGTTTTGATTCCTTGGCGAGGTGTCTTCTAGATGGATTACTATGGGAAAGAGATGGATCAATACGTGAAATGTTGGGGAAGAATGGAAAAGTATTAGGAAATTAAGATCGGTTTACCCTATATGTTTCTTTTTTATATTATATGCTATATTTATTATGATACTTGGTGAGAGTTAGTTACAATAAGGATAGGAACATTGTATACCTATTTAGGTGATAAGTTAGTTTCAATGTTGTTAGTTATACCTTATCATGATTTATTTATCTTTTTCATAAGAGTCTTAAGGTAGGATCCTATTGAGTATACAATTATGATCACCCTATATAAATATAATCTATTTTTGTGCTCAACTGGAGAAGGTTGGGGATCAGTTTGGATATTACTATATCGTGGTTTTGCATAACATGTTTGGGATTATTGGTTTCTTCCGTTTTTTCTTTTTGGGTACTTGTGGTTTTCCTTTAGTTTTTATAATTTTATACCACTTCATGTTTATTATAACCTCAGTGTTAGTCACCAACCTAAGGCCTACTGTAGGCTGTAATTGGGTATCCACCATCTCTCTCCCCTCATTGATGTATCTTTGGGTAGAGGGGGTCCTAACAACTCATACCATTAAAATTCGTTAAGGAAAAAACTATGCTTTCGTGGTTAAAATATTTGAATAAATTCATCTAGAGAAGATGAATAAATCCATGGTATCTAGAACAAATCACTTACATAATTAAATTTAGGCACTACCCTGCTAAAAAATCAACAAAATTCAAGAGAATATGGGAGGTTGAGGTTTTTTTAACGATTCAACCAATGGAATTAAGTGAATAATAATGTGTATTTGGGTGATACTAAATTAAGAATAATAGTTTACAATATTAATTTTAATGAATTCTTTGTATAAATCATCATGACACAACCATCCCCTATCATGTGGTTATGAAAATTCCCTCAATAGGAGTTTATATTACCATGTCCATTTTTTGTTGCAAAGTATACATTATAGAAAAACCCATATATAGTCCACAACATCCATCCTATGTATAGTATGGTTTTATAGTGACCATCATTGGTCATGGTGAACCTTGTATAAATTTTATAACTATAGAAAACTCAATATTCTCATACCCTGGTAAAACTGGATTACATTAGAAATAAAAAATAGATATAATGATAAATTTAATTTCATATTAGTTACCCAATTTATGTCACAAAAATAATCCTTCCCTTATACCTCTGATAATAAATTGGAACATGTGTAGTAGGATCACAAGTTCTACAAAACAAGTATTATCCACCTAATAATAAAGGTGTATGAACCTTATGAAAAAACAACTTTCCATGTTTGGTCACTCTCTCAATATATATATATTCATCTCATAATCACCATTAAGATCATTTCAAACTAATTGGTACCTAGAATAACATTGTCAAAAGTGAGAGTTGGTTTTTTTTATTATCACTGATTCACCCCTCCCCCCTCATAGTAGTGATACACTCTCCCCTGGTCCTATCAAGTGGTATTATACAGTTTATGAAATTGGTTCATTATATCAATCCACACATATAAGTAATATTTGAATTACATAAATTATTAATTTTGTGATCCCTATATTTGATTAAAATCATCAACACTAAATGATTCTTTATGTTATATGATATTGGGTTCCATTAGTGATGATATATGATCATTCTATATATTCTATAATTCATCCTAAATGTTCATGGTATCACTTAAAATGGTGTTAATATACCTAAATATGGAATGAAAACATTTAACTTGAAAATAAGAATCACAATTAGAATGGGAGAGTGTGTAAATAAATTTCCCCATAACCCCCAAATAAATAGTTGAAACCAGTTGTGGGAATTAATATAGAAAATAAAATATTAAGGAATAATTATAATATCTATGAAAGAGACATGAAAGATAATAAATAACCATTAAAACTTGTCTATAAATAATATAAAGATATCTAAAGAGGATTAGATGAATCAATAGAAGAAATATTCATTCAAGTAATTAAAGTTTTAATATATAAACGTTGTTATGGTGAAATACTTTGTTATTATACTGTTATAAAAAAGGATATGAAAACCCTATAAAAAAATTTTGATGTGATGATTCCAACCCTTAGGAAGAAAGACATGTATTAATAGACCATATAAAATTTAAATAATATTTCCATATCCTATGAGATAAGGATATATAAATAATTAATGTGAGAATTTAAAAAAAGAAAAGTACTCTACATTCTAATCTCTAAAAGAATTAATTAATAGTAATTTAATGATGTCTCATATAGAAGAAACTGATGTAAATAAAGTGAAATGAACTTTGAATAATTTTTGTTGTAATTATATAAAAGAATTTTGTGATTGAAAGGTTAATATAGAAGAAATTTTCCATTTAAATGCATTAATTTTTGAAATAATATACCATTTTAAAAAGGTTTCCCTAAAAAACAAGATGATGATTAAGATGGTTATCAATACAAAAGATCATCATGAGGGAACATGAAATCTTGAATATTCAAAGGAGGAATGTTTTTTAATGTAATAGTAAAATTCAGTTCAATAAAGAATAAAAAGGTTTCATAGAATATCAATTCACATTTTAGAATGAAAAAAGAGAAATATAACAAGATTACATAGAGTGTGATGGGAAAATAACATTGATTTTGAAAAATATTAGAAGAAATATCCCATGAGTGAAGAAATGAATGAATCTATAAATAATATATAATTAATGGGGAAACTTGAAATGTGATTCAACATAGAGTAGAGATCCCGATGTGTTGGAAAAAAAATTACAACCAAAAAGTGAGAAGAAGTATTTTCATATAGATAATGATTCATTATTTAAATCCCCTAATGATTAAAAATATAAATTCATTAAAGGGATTGATATTCAGTTCAAATGAAGAATATGATATCTCAATGATATAATAAAAAAAGTAAATATGATAAGATATTAAAAACTATTTATTTAGTATTTTTCCTCATAATACTTGAAAAATAATCCCTTTGAAGCCCAAGAGATTATCCAGAAAATCCTTGAGAGATGAAATACATAGATAACTAAAATCAATGGTTCTTGAGAAAACATTAATGGGATGATGTGTTGGTATTAATCTTAATGGTTAATTTTTTTAATGAAATTAATTACATATTAGTTTTAATTAGGGTTTCTAGAAAATTGAATGTAAAATTTTATTGATAGTTTTAAATAATAGTTTTTAATATTTATAACAAGGATTTTTAAATTTATTAACTAAAAAACCACAAAACAATTATATTATTTTCCCATGGAAAAGTAATTCAGTTATAAAGAATAAAACTTAAAACCATCAAATGTATTTTAGACATCCTAAGTCTCATTTTATATTTTAAAAATCATTATTATATTTTAAAATATATGAAATTATTGAATAATATATTATATAATATATTGATTAATGTTATATATTTTATCATTTTTTAACAAAATGACTCCATAATAAATATATTATATGTATTCAGTGTTTTTTATTCCCTCCTTAGATACCAATTATATCGTTTGTATTCACCTGAGAGGTGTGATAAATCTAGTGTAACTAAATTTTACCAAGTTCTTATCAATTGAAATATTACCCATAAAACATACACCTCAATATCCAAACCCTTATTAATTATTGGAATATAAATGAATCTATTTATCTCTTTCCAGACATAGAATAACCACATGTAAGTTAGATTATAAATTAACAAGTACAACATAATGTTTTTATAAGGTTCAACCCCAATGAGGGATACATACTCCAAGTTGTCTGTTTTAATGATCATTATCCACAAATTTTCCATTGTAATAATAATATAAATTATTGGTAGGATGGATATAATTCACCATAAAATCATGATAAACATATTATACAACTGCTTTTATCTCTCAAAAGTAAATATATGATTTTTTCATCACACAAAATAATTAATATAGACTCTTATCATTTCTCAATAAATCATTCAACCAACTGAAAAAGATATACAATTTATTTTGTATGACACATCATCATAATGAAAAAATTTATATTAAAACATCCTAATTAAATAAAGAATATGAAATTTTCATATTTATTAACAATTCTGAATTAAATATTCATTTTAATTTATAAAGGATTCTATGCTCGATTGGGTACTCGACACACAACAATGGGGTTCTCCAAAGTCTTATGTTGCACACAATGTTGAGTCAGACTAGAAAAAATAATAATATAATTATATTAAATGGTAGTTAACACCTAGCCTTTTTGTTGGAAGGAATGAAAATAACTAACCATATTATAATTAAGCATGTTTTTTAAATTTCTTCACCTATATCCATCAAAAGATAGAGGCTTAAAATGTGAATGAATATAATTTTAAGCATAATACACTAATGTTCTTTAAAAGCTTGATTTACCACATTTTGATGGAGAACCCTTTTTAAATATAGTTTTTGTAAATTGTTTATGTTCTATTTGAATAAATAAAATTCTTATTTATATTTTAGACATCATATTTTACTATATATGAAATTTTGGTATTTTCTGATAATGTTCATTTTTTTAATGAATAGTGAACCACACTTCATTTTAATCTAATTTATTTATATGGTTATATTATCTTTTTAATTGGTTTTAAAGTTTAATTAGATTATATTTTTACCATTTAATCCAATTCTGGTCATTGAATGTAATTTCACATTGAAATTGGACAAAAACAAATGAAATCTTTTGAAAGAAATTATTTCTTTAAAAAAAATCTTTTTGGTTTTGACAACGAGAATTAATTTTAAATTAATTTATGCAACATATTGGTTTTGAATTTGGAAAAATGGATTCCATATTTGGAATCAAAAGGTCATAATTGTAAAAATAGGTAAGTATTATTTTTAGACATTATAAATAGTAATTTCAGTAAAATATTTTATTCAACATAGTTAAAGGGTAAATTAGGTAAAAAAAGGTCAAAAAACTAATATTATAATAATACTAAATTACCTTAAAACGAGTTGTAATACTATTGGATGATATATTTCTGACCTTCTGTATCCTTGGGTGGATTTTGGACCCCATGGATCCACTTTTAAAAGAAAATGACACTTTATAAAAATTAATTTAATGTTAAGGAAAATGTACCATAAACATATTTCTCATAGTAATAATTTTTTTTATAATGGGTTATATAAGTGATATTTTCAGATATAAATAGTTATTAGAAATATACAAATATTTCATATATCATGGTATTTTATTTATAATTTTTAGACATTAAATAAATAAATTTATTTATGACGCAATGATAATGTAATGATTACATCATTAATGAATGTTTAAAATAAATAAAATTATAAAAATTAATATAAATTTAGTTTGAAAATTCTTATGACATCCACAAATTTTAGAGATAATTATTCAATTTTATATTTGAATTAATTAAGGTTTTTTGAATGAATCAAGTTGTTATGGATTTTAAAAAAAAGTCATGACATGAATAGTTCAAAAATTGGAAAAAAATGAGTTTTTAAATCAATTAATATTTTATTAAATGAAAATATAGTCCTAAAAATATAAGATTAGGAAAAATGAGATATATGATGTTACAAATGTAATTAATGATCCATTTTGGGTTGCTTGTAATTTTATTGTGAATATATTAATAATACAGTGTGAATATACAAGAAGACATGATAAAAGTTAAATAAGTTGACCAAGGGTTAAATAAAAATGATAACGAATAAGAAAATATCCAAAACCATTCCAAATATTATTAGATGATTTTCTTTCTACATATATTAATATTTTATTCTAATTTAATGATTTTTTGACCTATTGAAACCAAAAATCATTTTATAATAAAATAATACATTCAAACTTTCTTAAAGAGCCCCCTCCCTCTTATAAAAGGCCATTGCCTCTAACCCATTACTCAGACCTCTCTATCCCCCTATTATCATCAAAAAACTACCCAAATAAGCACCCAAAATACATATATTACACCTATAATCCTTAAAAAGGTATAAGGCACTTCAAGAAATCCTTTTGGTTCCAAAGAAAGGGAGTTACCCGACTTAAAGATAAGCTCTTCTCTCACATTCTCTTCTATTATTTTACTTCATCACTCCCTATGATATTATTATTATTTGTTTAAAAAAACACCAGTATCCTCAATATACCAGGTTTTTTTATGATAATGATTCAAAATACACTTTCACACACCTACATCCAATGGATACGAACATATTGTTTCTGTAGACGACGAACTACCACCTAACAAAATAATGATTGTTTAATTATCTCCTACTGCCTTTTATAGTGGCCATTAATATGAAAATGTATTTATATGTGATATATATTTTATTTATATTGTCTCTATTCTTCTTTATTTTTCATTTCTATCATATTGTTATGTTTCCCATAATGTGTAAATTGGATAATTTCATTTGAAGAAGTGCGGACTACTGCCCCCTCAAAGTTATATAACTCATTCATACCATTCGTGTATAATATAAAGGATGGTGTTAATGAAGTTATGAAATGTATATAAAATATTAAATTATACTGTAATAATAATATAATAATGTATCATTTAGTTTTAATTCCTTTAAAAATGAAAAGAATGAAATTAATAAACTGTTCATGCATATGTACGACTTACTGTTGTCACGACCCGCCTTCACCAAAAGGAGGGAAGGGTCAGTAGGTTGTCATTACCTTCCTTCTTTAAGTTTAAGGAGAGATAATGACCCCCGAAACCAGCATTCTATAGGTCTCGGAGTGGCGACTAGCACCAAGGGTAAGGAAATTACACACAAATGGAAGAGATTACCCTTTTTGTTTTATTGGATCGAGAGATAAGATGATGAAACCCCACAACACAAAAACTTAAAGAAATGTAAAGCCAAAAGTAAACCATCCCACATGCATGTTCCAAAAGTAAAACCCACAAAGTACAAAAGTGACTACAAGGATAAGTACCAAAGAAGGAAAAACAGCAACTGCAACTGCCCCAAAGGTCCGAGCTAGTATGGTCCTTCGCGATCCCTGAAGTCCTCCTGGAATCTTGAAAACAGTTTCATATACGTAGGATGAGCATAAAAGTACACTCACTAGGTAAAACTAAAGACTCTCGTCCACAAGTGGGGGAATGTACTAAAGTCCCATGAGAAAAAAGGATTAAACCAAACACCAAACAAGGTAAACTATCCACCCAAGCCACAACAAGGAACACTCCCCAAATAATGTAAGTCAAGTGATATATATAACAAGATCAAATCAATGTTTGGGTACCATGCCCCACTTTCCCACTGGTTATTGAGACATCCTACGCATCAAACCAAACCTGCCATTCTCACCGCAGTCCCACTACCACACTCGCCCGCACACACCTGGGCCACAACCGTACGCAGTCCCACTGCCGAATCCTAGCTGCAAACACATGGGCCACAACTGTCACACGTAACGATGCCTACAAACACCTAGGTTAGAACAACCACCGCCATGCCCGAAGACACCTGGGCTAGAAGCTCCACTTCCACGCCTGAAGACACCTGGGCCTCATCCCACAGTCACTTGGGAAACCACCTTGCCACACACACCTGGGCCAACCACCACTCTACCCTGCCTAAAGATTCTTGGGCTAATAATGGACCTCAGGCCATCACAGCCTTCCCAAAGATACTTGGGCTATCCGGGAAAGGGAGAAGAAAAGGAGCTAATAGCTAACCACTAATAATAGTGTTGGGAAAAACACCCTCCCCCATGAATTGGTGGTATTCGACACTATGTTATCAACATGGGTGGGGCGCGAATAAGAAACACAAAACTAAAAGTATATATATATAGGTAACAATCACCTACACAAAGTTAGGTTTTTCTTTAGCCGGCCTAATGGAAACAAACAACACTCAAGTCTGAGTCACAACTCTCACCAACAAACCCCATTTGCCCATTATTTTTTTCATGTTCAGTAATAATGTTTTAATAAGTTTATGCACTACTGGGAAACTAATATCATAAGAACAAACCAAGGAAAATATCCATTGAAAAGGTGATTTAAGTGTTCACACCCAGTTCTCTAGTAAGGTCACAAAAACAAAGGGGTATGTGAGATCCCTCGAAGTACTAGAACCAAAGACAACCCCAAGACACTGCCCCGTGTCCCCCCCCCCCCTAAAGGGTTTATCATCAACAGAGGATCCCACCCCAATTCATTATATAAACAAGGTAATCACCCGGTCTTAATATTCACAACCACTGAATCCATAACAACAGGGGATCTCATCCCCACCCACATCACCCAGCTATCAGCCCGTGAAAGAAAACAACCAAACCACTACCACCAACACTAAGTAGGGCCATGCCGATATTTTCAGATTTATAAGATTTAACACACTCCATTATTTCAATTTCCCTCTGCTTTAACTGGGGTTATCATAGAAGATTTGATCCTGGTGACCCAACTCATTTCGCCGGATATACGTGATTAACCAATTCCCTTTCTTTCATAGTAGGAGTTCACAAATACAAGACCATTCATTTAAAAAATCACGAGGGGTTCATTAGTACACAGAGAAAGACCACCAAAAGACATGATTTTCAGTAGGTGTAAGTCGACAATTTCAAAAAAGAAGATCATAAAACAGAGCAGTGTCAACAATCATAGCCCCCCCTTCATTTCTTATAGAATCTGTTCATTATCTTCATTTAGGTTTGGTTCATCCAATTCTATAGAATCAAAAGCACGCCCACCCCGCATGACATACAAAAAGGGAGAGACGAAGGAGAAAATTCCATACTTTTTGATCAACGATCGATGCTTAGGCCGGGGGCGGAACATCACGCATAGCGATGTGGCTCGCCTGAATGAAAAGTGGCTCGTCTGAACGAAGGGTACTATAGCGCAGGGTGAATGAGAAAAGAAACCTAGGAAAAACCTTTTGTTTATAAGGTCCAGGATAGTTGATATTAGAACGTGAAACCGCGTAAGGTGCAGGGTCGTAGGTTGACCACGCGACCCCACACGTCATTAAAGGGTTGGGCGGTTTAAACCGATGCACACATCAGGTTAAATCATTAAAAATTTAATTAAAATATTTAGGGCATTACGGGGCTTTTAAAACGAGTTTAATGTGGCCAAAATAGGGTATAAAACCCTATTTGCACAAGGTGTGATATTGGAAAGAACCCGCGGGGGTAGGCCAGAGCCACTGGTAGCTGAGAGCTACTAGTGGGTGACAGTTACTGGTAGCTGAGAGCTATCGGTAGCCGACAGCCACTGGTAGCTGAGATACCGGTAAGCTGCAGCTACTGGTATACTGCAGCTACCAGTAGACTGCAGCTACCGGTAGACCGAGCTACCGGTAGATAGAGCTACTGGTAGACAGAGCTACCGGTAGGCTGCGGCTACCGGTAGACCGAGCTACCGGTATGCCTACCGTTAGGCCAACTTCACCGAGATTCCCAGACCAGAAAATCCAACATGAGATTTTTACAAAGTAATGGACCCAAAAAAAACTTGGTCCATTACATTAGATACCTCTTAAACGATTCATGTCCTTGAGAATCAAACAATCCAGAAGGAAAGAGAGGGTCCAAACAACCACCCCAAAAGATGCCTCTTAGGAGTGAATCCCATGTTAACTAAAAATTCCCTTCTGTTAAGAACCAAGCAACATATCATGTCAAAATTCCTAGGCAAGTGGGGGTTGGGGAGTCTCCTTCCCCATGTTAAGATATTATCTGCTTTGGGTGGCACTGACTCGCCCGCATGGGTTTAATCGAATCCACCTTAATGCATCTTGATTAGTGGTTAGGTTCTCTCCTCCCCCATAGCCAGGGATTTTCACACACATTCATAGGAAAGAAAACTAGTACATTTCATAGACAAAAATACAAAACGTTCTACCACAATAGGTACAACAAAGAACAAAACTCAAAACAGCTCTGGGTACTAGGTACACATCTGTGCTTCCCTCTCCCACGTACTCTCCCCAAGCCCACCATGTCTCCACAACAGATGAACCAAGGGAATGGTTCACCCACGAAGCACCTTCTCCTTTCAATCCTCAATCATCACTAGTCTCTCCACAAAAGTCACATCGTCCTTGATGTCCAGATCACCCCAATCAAGGACATGTGAATCGTCGTGTAGATACCGACGGAGCTGGGACACATGGAAGACATCATGTATCCTCAGTAGCAGCGGTGGTAATGCTAGCTGATAAGACACTTCTCCGACCCGCCGCAACACTTTTAAGGGCTTGATGAACCTAGGAGAATGTTTACTCCCCTTATCGAACCTTCGTTGTCCTCAACGAGGGGAGAACTTCAAGAACATGTGGTCTCTAACCTCAAACTCGAAGGGCCTCCTCTTGGTATCAGCATACGACTTAGGTCGGTCCTGGGCCGCCTTCATCCTTTACCGTATGAGCTGAACCTTCTTTGTTGTGCTCTGCACCACCTCCGAGCCAAGGATGCCTACCTCTCCTACTTCATTCCAACACACAGGTGAATGACATGGCCTCCCGTACAAGGCTTTAAACAGGGACATACCAATGGTAGAGTGGTATATATTATTGTAGGAAAACTCTAATAGGGGAAAGTATCGTACCCATGATCCTCCTGAGTCTAGAACACATGCCCGCAGCATATCCTCCAAGTTCTAGATGGTGCGCTCTATCTGTCCATCTGTCTAGGGATGGAAAGTAGTTCTAAGACACAACTGGGTGCCAAAAGCATGCTACAATCCTCTACAGATTCATGAGGTAGACCATTCATCCCTATCCGAGACTACAGATCTCGGAATCCCATGAAATCTCACCACCTCGTCCATGCACTTTCATGCCAAATCATCCACTGCACTTGACTTTCTGATCTCCAGAGAGTGAGCCGATTTTATCAACCGGTCCACTACCACCCAGATGGCATTGTATCCCCCTTGGACCTTGGGTAGTCCCATGATGAAATCCATCGAGATGTCGCCCCACTTACATTCGGGGACATCTAGAGACTCCAGTACGCCGCCTGGAACTCGGTGTTCAGCCTTCACTTACTGACACACTAAGAACATGGCCACAAATTCTGCCACCGCTCGCTTAACTCTGGGCCACTAAAACTGTCTCTTCAGTCCCTGGTACATCTTGGACACTCTAGGGTGTACTGCTAGGGGTGATCTATGGAAATCACTGAGAACCTTACTGCACATTACATCTGGAACAAACAGCCTTCCCTGGAAAAGCATCCGGTTCTGACCATCCTCCATCCATCCTTCTGGAGCATTGCCCTGGTCAACTCGGTCACACATCACATCACACTCTGGGTCTCCCCACTAAGACTTCTCCACTTGCTGCAATAGAGAAGACTGCACTGTCATCTGATACAGGAAGCCTCTACTGCTATCCATCCTCGCATACAGGTGTAAGGAAGCCAACTCCTCCATTGCCCTCCAGGCATCCGCCGACTCTCGGACCGAATCCTTCTGCATCCTCCTACTCAAGGAATTGGTCACTACATTTACCTTTCCTTCAGTATAAGAGATATCGAAGTCTTAATCCTGGAGGAACTCCACCCATCTCCACTGTCCCAAGTTTAGGTCCCGCTGGGAGAAGATATACCTCAAGCTATTGTGATATGTGAAGACCACAAAGCGTTCTTCGATGATGTAGTGCCTCTATAACTTTAGCACAAAAACGACCGCTACAAGCTCCAGGTCATGGGTGGTGTAATTATGCTCCTGAGGGCATAGATTCCTGGACCCATAAGAGATCACCCTTTGTCGCTGAATCAACACACATCCTAGGACTTGTCCTGAAGCATCATAGAACACTTCATACGCTGCCCCTTCTTCTAGAAATCTCAGCACTGGGGCACTGACCAACTTCTCCTTCAGATAGCTGAAGCCTGACTCGTACCGCTCACTCCACACGAAAACCTGGTCTTTCATGGTCAGGGTTGTCAAAGGGGCTGCAACTCGGGAGAAGTTGGGAACGAACCTCTGATAGTAACTTGCCAGCTCGAGGAAACTATGGGCCTCTGCCACATTCTTCAGTGATGCCCAAGAAACAACTTCTTCAACCTTTGATGGGTCCACTGCTACCCCCTGTTCGGACACCACGTGACCGAGGAAGTGCACTTCGCATGTCTAGAACATGCATTTTGACAACTTCCCATAGAGCTGATATTGTCGGAGGACCTCTAAAATCGTCCTCAGGTGCTCTGCGTGGTCCGCTTCGGACCTTCAATATATCAGGATATCATCGATGAATACAACCACGAACTGATCCATGTACTCCCGGAAGATAGAGTTCATAAGCCCCATGAACACAGTCCGGGCATTCGTAACACCGAAGGGCATGACCACGAACTCGAAGTGTCCATATTTTCACCTGAACTCCATCTTCGGGATGTCACTTTCCTTCACTCTGAGCTGGTGATACCCAGACTGTAGGTCGATCTTCATGAACCACCCTGCCCCTTTCAGCTGGTCAAAAAGACCTTCTATCCTCGGAAGAGGGTAGCGATTCTTGATCGTTACCTGATTCAGCCTCCTATAGTCTATGCGCAACCTGAGACCACCATCTGCCTTCTTTACGAACAAGACTAGAGCACCCCACGGGGACGCACTCGGCCGAACATAACCCCTATTCATCAGATCGTCAATCTGGATCCGCAACTCCAGTAGCACTGAAGGTGTCATCTGGTAAAGAGCCATCGAGATCGGAAGAGCATCGGGCTACAAGTCTATCCTGAACTCAATATCACGCCGAGGGGGTAGAGTTGTCACCTCCTTAGGGAAGACGTCCATAAACTCACAGACGATCTCTGGCACCTCCATCATTTCAGCATCTACTGACTCTACTGACAGCTCAGCTAACAAGGAGGGGAGGGGTTCCTCTTTCCTGCTGCCCTTCTGACTGCTCTGATCGCCGGTGACGGTAACACACCGGCCACCCAAGTCCGAGAACACAACCCTTCCTCAGAAACAATCGATGATGACACACAAATAGAATAGCAAGTCGATGCCTAAGATGACATCGTATGGTTATATTTGTAGCAGAAGAAGATCCCTAACCAACTGATGTGGCCCTATCATCAGTCTGCATCCCTGAAAAACAAACAACAAGTCGGTATGACCTCTAACTGGTGTTCTCAATACCAGGGGCACTGGAAGTCTCTCGGCATCTAAACCCAAGGCACGAGCTAGAATGGGTGTAACAAAAGAGTGCAAAGCTCTGGTATTGAACAAGGCATAAGCAAGGGTACTGAACAAACTTACCGTACCTCGAACAAACTCCGGCCCTACTGGAACTACTGCATCTGCAGCGTGTAACTGTCCACGCCCAGCTCCTCTACCCCTCGTCTATCGGCCACCTCCCCGACCATTCCCCGGTAGAGGTCCCTGAGGAGCGCCTTGAGGTCGGCCTTCTCCTTTTACGTCTACCCTCAGAGGAGCGGGAGCTCGCTGTCCCTGCTGCTACTGCTGGAAAGGCCTAGCTAGAAGCTGCTGTTGGGGATGGTGGTGGGGCTATCTGGCACCGCCGTATGGTACCCGGTCTGGGAACTGACTCCGGAGATTTCCACGGTTCCCATAGAGAAATCACCACGGTCCTGGTCCTGAAGGAATAGGGCGAGGACCAAGGGACCGAAACTAAAATTGTTGAGGCCTACTCCCTATTGATCGGAACCTAGAGGGTCCTGACGCTGGAGGCCTGGTACTAACAGACTTCCCCTTCGATGTTCCCAGATGGATCCCCTCTCATGACACTCCTCCTAGATCATGCATCCTCTCCACTACTTTTTCCTTCTTCTGGACCTCCAAGTACGTCGGCAGGGTAAAGGGGGTAACAGCATACTGGAGGGAGGGTCAGAGTGCCTCCTCTAAATGTCTTGCCTAAGACTCCTCGTCAGGAAAGAGGTCCGGAACAAAACGTAAGATTTCCTTGAACTTGATTCCAAGCTCCCTCACTAACATAGTCCCTTGTTGGAGGGAGAGTAGATCCTGTCTCTTTTCAGCCTTCATCATCTAGGAGAGGAATTTTGCCTAGAACTCCCTCTCAAAATCATCCCATGCCACCTCAGCCTCTCTCCTCTCCCCTAGGTAAAGCATCCACCACTGAAGCGCCGCTCCCTGTATCTGGATGATGGCCAGACGAACCCAGTACTCAGTCGGGGCCCGAATCAGGATGAAAGCTATCACTATCTCTTCTATACAACCTTCCTTCTTCATGTTAGAGGTGATGCCCTCATACCTCTAGAGGGTCTGTCACTGGAAGGCCCGAAGAGTCTTCTGCCACTGGTCATCCTCCTCCTCTCGATCAACTCTCTACTGATCGGCCAAAGTAGTCTCTGGGGCCTTAATCGCCTATACCACACGTGGTCACCTTCCAGGTGTCATAGCTGCAAGGTAAACAACGAATGCCTAATCCCCAGTAGTGCAGAATATTGTTCTAAATACTTCTTAAAATTTTCATTTATTTTTATTTCCCAAGACATTCCAGAGACACGAGAACACAATTCATTATAATGCATGTACTTTTCCTAGGGTCTCTAAACTGCAATCAGTGTGGCCTCACTTAGTCGTTTGGTAGGTCTAGAGTCCTTACATCGGATCACGGGGGGCCCTAAAATCCCATGTCCTATCTGGTCTTCCATGGAATAATTCTCGCACCAAGGTCACCCAACACTATTGCCCTACCATCCCATGCAATCATCACTATGCATAACTCCAGACTCCATCCTATCTCTCAACCTACCTGTGATACCATTCTGTCACGACCCGCCTTCACCAAAAGGAGGGAAGGGTCAGCAGGTTTCCAATCCCTTCCTTATTTAAGTTGAAGGAGACATAATGACCCCCGAAACCCACCTTCTATAGGTCCCGGAGTGGAAACTAGCACCAAGGGTATGGAAATCACACACAAATGGAAGGCATTACCCTTTTTGTTTTATAGGATTGAGAGATAAGATGATGAAACCCAACAACACCACAACAAAAAGAAAAGTAAATCCAAAAGAAAACCATCCCACATGCATGTTCCAAAAGTAAAAGCCACAAAGTACAAAAGTGACTACAAGGATAAGTACCAAAGAAGGAAAAACAGCAATAGAAACTGCCCCAAAGGTCCGAGCTAGTAATGTCCTCCGAGATACCCTATGTCCTCCTGGAATCCTGAAAATAGTTTTATATATGTAGGGTGAGAATACAAGTACACTCAGTAGGGAAAACCGAAGACTCTTGTGCACAAGTGGGGGAACGTACAAAAGTATCGTGAGAAAAAGGAGTAAACCAAACACCTAACAAGTTAAATTATCCACCCAAGCCTCACCAAGGCACACTCCCCAAATAACTCAAGTCAAGTAATATATATAATAAGATCAAATCGATGTTTGGGTACCCTGTGCCACTTTCCCACTGGTTATTGAGACATCCTACGCATCGAATCAATCCCGCCATTCTCACCGCGGTCCCACTGCCACACCCGCCCGCACACACCTGGGCCACAACCGTACGCAGTCCCACTGCCGAATCCCGCCCACAAACACCTGGGCCACAACTGTCACACGTAACCACGCATGCAAACACCTAGACTAGAACAACCAATGCCACTCCTGAACACACCTGGGCTAGAATATCCACTACCATGCCCGAAGACACATGGGCCTCATCCCGAAGACACTTGGGAATCCACCTACCGCAAACACCTGGGTCAAAAACCACACTACTCTGCCCGAAGATTCTTGGGCAAATAATGGACTTCAGTCCATCACTGTCTGCCCGAATATACTTGGGATATCTGGGAAAGGGAGCTGAAAATGAGCTTATAACCTTCCACTAATAATAGTGTCGAGAAAAACACCCTACCCCATGAAATGTGGGTATTCGGCACTAAGTGATCAACTTCAGTGTTGTGCGAATAAGAAACAAAAAACTATAAGTATATATATATAGGTAATAATGACTCACACAATGTTAGGTTTTTCTTCAACCAGCCTAAAGGACACAAGCAACACTGAAGTCCGAGTCACGACTCTCACCAACAAAACCCATTTTTCCCATTCTTTTTTCATGTTCAGTAGTAATGTTTAAATAAGTTTATGCACTACTGGGAAACTAAGGAAAAGATCCAGCCAAAATTCAATTTAAGTGTTCATTCAATTTCCGTGTGCTTTAACCGGGGTTATCACATAAGGATTGATCCTGGTGCCCCAATTCATTTAGCCGGATATACGTGATTAACCAATTCCCTTTTTTTCACAGAAGGAGTTCACAACTACAAGACATGTAATTTAAAACATCACCAGGGGATCATTAGCGCACCGAGAAATACCACCAATGACCATGATTTTCAGTAGGTGTAGGTCGGTAATTTCAGAAAAGAGGATTATAAAACCGAGCAGCATCAACAATCATAGCCCCCTTTGTTTCTTATAAAATCCATTCATTGTCTTCATTAAGGTTTGGTTCATCAAATTCTATAGAATCAAAAGCACTCCCACCCCACATGATACACAAAAATCGAGAGACGAAGGAGAAAATTCCCTACTTGTTGATCAACGATCGACGCTTATACCGGGTGCGGAACTTCGCGCATAGCGATGCAGATCACCTGAATGAATAGTGGATCATCTGAACGAAGTTTACTCTAGCGCAGGGTGAATGAGAAAAGAACCCTACGGTGAACCCTTTTGTTTATAAGGCCAGGTACGGTTGAGATTAGAACATGAAATTGCATAAGGCGCAGGGTCGTGGGTTGACCACGCAGCCCCACAAGTCATTAAAGGGTCGGGCGGTTTAAACTGATGCACACACCAGTTTAATTCATTAAATATTTAATTAAAACATATAGGGTGTTACCAGGATTTTAAATCGAGTTTAACAGGGTCAAAATAGGGTTTAAAACCCTATTTGTGCTAGGAGCGCTATTGGAAAGAACCCGTGAGGGTAGGCCAGAGCCACCGGTAGCTGAGAGCTACCAGTGGGTGACAGCTACTAGTAGCCGAGTTCTACCTGTAGACTGCAGCCACCGGTAGACCGAGCTACCGGTAGACAGAGCTACCGGTAGGTTGCAGCTACTGGTAGACCGAGCTACTGGTAGTCCTGATACCAGTAGACTAAGGCTACCGGTAGGCCTACCGTTAGGCCAACTTCCTCGAGATTCCCAGACCAGAAAATCGAACTTATGATTTTTACAAAGTAATGGACCCCAAAAACCCGGGCCATTACAACTGTCTCCATGAACGGTGCATTTCATTTTCATATATCCAAATGATATTGAATTTTATAAATATATATATAATGTTTATATATGATATCTAAATCCGGAATATCTCTTAGTATGTAATGTAATTTGTACCACATAGACAATTTGTAATTATAACAAGTTCATTTTTGACTCAAGTTCCGCACATCGACAAAATGTCCAATATGAACTCAAATAATTAAATAATTTTTATATCAAGTTAATAAGTAACATAAAAAGAATAATAAACTTGAAAAATGTTCTTAAGAATGTATAAAATAACATAGGTTTATTATTCAAGAAATTAAAAAACTAATGAGTCAAGTTGCACATGAGGTAAGGGACATTGTCTCAATCTCCATTCATCGAGGATTGTTTTGATAATATTCACCACTTTATTTTATACAGTGTATAATAAACCCCCTTTGAATTTTAATTTCACTCAAAGGTAATATTTTTTCTATGTAGAATTTTTTTAAATCATAAAAGTAATTTTTTAACGTATGTGGTGACAATGACCTCTCCATCATTGTAATCGTTATTTGGCTTCCTCTATAATCCTTAATGTTTTTATAAAATATGAAAAAGAAACCCCTTATTATATTTTTGGGGTTTTTGGTATAGAAAATGATTTTTTAAATGGATTGGTTATTTCAATATCTTGATATTATTTATTGTGATTGAAAATGAACTGTTATTATTGAAATGATTATATTTGGAATACTTTATGTGTTAAAATTTTAGAATTGTACTTGGACAATTGATCAGTAGTTAAGTGATAAACCAAATGACAGTTGGAGCCGTGATAAACTAGGAAGGGTGGATACATTATATCCTCTAGTGTATTGGGTATGGAATTCATATGTATGGCTATTCTATTTAGTGATATGTGTGTAAGTCGATCGTATGGTTATTTAATTTAAGTATGTTAATGTCCCAAGTTACCTTTATATGTTATGTAGGATTTATATGAGTTTTATGGTAATATTTTGGTTAAAAAAGGTTAAGTAATGAAATTTTATTCAGTGAAGCAAATTCACTACTTCATAACGGTGAAGATTATTACTTATGATAAAGTATTTATGGTTTATTTGTTGTTTTAAAAAACTATCAATTTTCCTACTTTGTGTATCACTTACTGAGATTATTATTCACATATAATGTTTTTGAAATGTTTATCACAGTACATAATGTTGTATATTTTCAAAGATGGGATCAAGGAAAAAGTCATTATTACTAAAACCGATAACAATACATGTTTCTTTTCATTTAAGTGTTTTTATTTTTTGAAAAAAATGGATACTGAGTAGAAGTGTCTACAGGTAATATTCATATTTTTATGTATATGTTAAGACCTAATTATCTAATGATCTAAAACTGAAAAGATCCTCACTGTTAATTATTAACTTAATTCAAGATTATGTAATTTTTAAGGTCATTTTCTTATACTTGGTATAATAGGTCATTTTAGATAACTTTAGAGGTTAGGGTGTTATTTAAGCATATGGGACATAACCATAATGGTTAGCATATTAGAACGAGTCATAGTTATTTTAGTTATATCGAACGAGTTTAAGATAACATGAATAAGTATATATTAGTGTTTACCCTCCTCCTACGATTGGATGTGATGATTTTACTAATATACTCACTCTATACTTTTTGGTTTCAGTAAATGGTTGGATCTTTCAGGAAGGAAAGTGACAATGGATGTGAAGAAAATTATGGAGGTTTTCTGAATAATTAACTGAATAAAATGGTAGATGCAATGAGAACCCTTTTGTTTATTCTCAACCAACTATCTGGAGTCATGATTGACCACCTGAAACATGGGGACTTATATAAGGCATCGTATATGAGAGAAAAAAATCCCTGCGGAAGTTCAGTTAATAATCATAAAGGTAATTATATTAACAAACCTATGTGTCAAGGATGTTGAAAGAAACACCTAGGAAAATGTTTCAAAAGGATAGTAAAAGTCTATAGATGTGGTAATTATGTTCATGAACCGTGAAAATACTATGGAAAAAGGAAGCATCATGTTGACTCTAGGAAAGGGAATGAATTTCTTTCTGAGGGGTCAAAAGAATGTTTTAATTGTGGTGTGCATTGTCATTATACAAATAGATGTCCTATAAGGAAGGTTCGGGAATAGGATTAGCAAGACCATACAAGTATATGTTTACCAATATGTAATTCCATTCCAATTGTGGATGAGGAAATTAAAAATGAAAAATGAAAGGTATGGAATATTTTCTTCGCTTTTGTTTTGATTTTATTGAATCTTAGGATATGATTCCCGATTTTGTTTGTAGGAAATATTTACAACATAATAAGTTGGAAAATAGTGGTTAATGGGTCGTGAAGAATGTTTAATGAGTAAAAAATAAACATATATTGGATTCAAAAGTTATGGTAGATTTTAGGATTATGAAATGATTTAAAGTATTAAGGCTCTTTGGATAATGGGGTTACTTTAGAATACGTTTCTAGTATGTGTAACCCGGATGTTTGATATGTGAAAATCTTTTCATAGAATGAATTATCTTTTATATAGTAAATTTAGTTATAAATAACCATTTGTGTTTATATGATCCTTGAATTTTATGTAATTACAAGTTATTACTTTTTTGGATGAAAATGTGATGTAAGAGATAGCATTTGTGGTTAAATTTGTTATTATTGTTTTTGAGGAACTTATCACATTTATGGGAGTGTAATAAAATTATATTATTTTTTAGAAAAGAAAACATATAGACTATGTGATAACTCTTCATGTTAGACAAACCTTCTAAAATCAAACCCACAACCAAAGTGAAATTGGGATTTATCACCTACCACTGGACTACGTCATGTACCTAGATAGTATGACTAACTCTTTTTAGATAAATAATTTTATGGATCAAGAATAAGTGGAATCTTGGAACTTATTTTCTATCAAATGGATATATTTATTATAGAAAAATGATTTGGTGATTATATGATAACATTAATTTTGGAAGACATTCTCTCTTTTTGGGAAACAATACATGCCTAAAGAAATTAAATACTATGGGATTTTATTTGTGGTGTAATGGTTGAAATTTTATTTTTGAAGGATCTATGTTTTTATTGTTGAAAAATAGCAATTTGGTTATTTTTGGTTATGATTAACCTATAATAGAGAATATGTGATTAGGTTAATTAATTTTTAGTATGAGACATTAAGAGTAGTTGAAGTTACTTGGAGATAAAGGATACGATTTACTATAGAAGACTATGTGATTATATTCTTTTGAATTTTTTATTTCAAATTTAGTTTTGATTATATTGGATAATTTTAAGGACAATTATGTATTTAATGGACTTTATTTATATTTGGGTACACATTGATCAATTTTTCAGATTAAGAGTAGTATTTCTTTTTATAAAATATTATCCTTTTAGGGATTTTCGGATCTCATACTAACCATTTTGGTTTTGGTTAATGACTAAAGATAAGGGAAATATGTAGTTCATATTTTTTAGATTAATTCATTCTCTAGAATTTTATTTTAGAAGATTAGGAGATACCATGTCATCATGAATACTCATCATTTTGAGAAAATATGAGTTTTTGGTATAAATTTATTAATGGATGAAACTCTACTTGAAAGGTATATATATTTACTTATGATCTTAGTAAATATCATAAATAAATTTATCATACATTATGAAATAAAAATTATAACAAATACTATTTCCTCTTACTTTTTCTACTCAAAAACCAATGAATGTTTAACCCATCACAGTTTGTGGTTTTCTTGTTGTTAACTACCTCATAATCATGTTTTCTATCACTCTCCATCAGAACCTGACACTTAGTTTCTCCTCTATATCCATGTTTTCATGGAATCCTAGCATGGGTTATCTTGGGTGACCTTTGTACTCCTATTAATTTTGTTTAATGTTATAGTTTATTGATTCTTTTTCTAATGATGGAATTTTAATGAAATTTCCAAGTCCAACTTTAAAATTGAAAGGATGAAATTCCTAAAAGGGGGGAATGATATAACATCCCAGGTAAATAAAGAATATGACATTTTCATATTTTTTAGAATTTTTGAATTAAATATTAATTTTATCTTATAGAGGATTCCATGTTCGATGGCGTACATGACACGCTACAATGGGTTTCTCCGAAGTCTTCTGTTTCATACAATGTTCAGTCATACAGAAAAAATATAATTAATTTAAATGGTAGTTAATACATATCCATTTTATTGGAGATATTTAATATAAAATACTATATTATGATTAAACATGTTTTTTAAATGTCTCTACCTTTATCCAATAAGTGTATAAGGCTTAAAATGTAAAAGAATCCAATTTTTTGAATAAATACTCTAATTTTCTTTTAAAGGTCGATTTACTGCCATTTGATGGAGAAGCCTTTTTAAATCAAGTTTTTATCACCATTATATGTTCTATTTGAAATAACTAAAATTATTATTTATAATATGGACATAAAAATTTACTTTGGATGATATTTTGTTGTTTTTCTGATAATGTTCATTTTTTAATGAATAGTGAAAAATACTGCATTTTAATACAAAACTTCCTTTTAATATAATTTATTTATAAGGTTTGATTTTATTTTTAATTAATTTTAAATTGTAATTAGATTATATTTTTACCATTTTATCCAGTTTTGGTTTTTTGAAGTAATTTCACTTTGAAATTTGACATAAAATGTCAACCTTTTTATAGTAATTATTTCTTAAAAACACGTTTTTGGTTTTAACAATGAGAATTAATTTCAAATTAATTTGTACAACTTTAGTGTTTTGAATTTTGAAAAATGGAATTTCATATTTGGAATTAAGAGATCCAAATTGTGTAAATAGGAAGATTTTATTTTTAGAAATTATGAATAGTAATTTTAATAAATATTTTATTTACTATGGTTAAAAGGTAAATATGGTAAATAATGGTAAAAAATAATACTATAACAATATTAAATTACCCTAACAGATGTCCTAATCTTACTATATGATACATGTCTGACCATAGGAATCATTGGTTATATTTTGTACCTCATGGATCCACATGTAAGTGAAAATGGCACTGAATAAAAATTAATTTAAAGTTAAGGAAAATGTAACATAAACATATATATCTTAGTAAAACAACGTTATAATGGGTTATATAAGTGATATTTTTTACTATAATTAGTCATAATAAATCTAAAAAGATTTCATACATCATGGAATTTTATTTATATTTTTAAAAATCAAATAAATAAATTTATTTATGACACAATGATGATTTAATTGTTACATGTTTAATGAATGTTTTAAATAAATGAAATTATAAGTATTAAAATAAATTTAGATTGAAACTTGTTATGAAATCCAAGAATTTTAGAAATAATTATGACATGTTATTTTTGAATTTATGAAGTTTTTTTGAAATAATATTGTTGTTTTGGATTTTTTTAAAAAGTCGTGATATTAAATGTATATAAATAGATATAATTGAGTTTTTAAATAAATTAATATTTTATTAAATGATTAAATCGTTTTAAAAATATAAGATTCATAAAAATGACATATATGATATTAAAATTTTCATTAATTATCTATTTTTTTCTCTTGGCATTTTATTAGAATTATTTTAACCATATAGTATGAATATACATGAAGACAAGATAAAAGTTAAGTAAGGTAACAAGGGGTTAAATAAAAAAAATTAGGATTAAAAAATATCCAAAACTTATCCGATTTTTATTGGATGATTTTAGTTAGAAATTTATTAATATTATATTCTATTTTGATGAGTTTGGGAACTTTTGAAACTGAAAATCATTTTATAATAAAATAGTACTTTCAAACATTCCTAAAGAGCACCTCCTCCCTCTTATAAAAGGGCATCACCTCTAACGCATTACTCGTACCTATCAAGCCCCCTTGTCTTGTCCAAAATCTACCCAAATAATCTCCAAACATACCTCTTTTACACCTTGAAGAATTAACATAGGCAGAAGGCACATCAATAAATCTTTTTAGTTCAAACCAAAGGGACTTACCTGACATAAAGGTAATGTCTTCCCTCATGTTCTCTTATTTATTTTACTTCTTCACTCCTTGTACTCTTATTATTATTTGTGTACATTTAAAAAATGTATCCTCAATATATAAGGTTATTTTTATGAGAATAATTAGATCTAAAATTACACACAACTCTATCTAATGGATTTGAACATTCTGTTTCTGTGGACGGTGAACTACTGCCTCATGAAACGATGATTGTTCAATTATATCTTACAACCACTTGTGGTGGTAATTAAGATTGAAAATTATTTATTTGTGATATATATCATATTTATATTGTTTCTATGTTTCTTTATTTTTAATTTATTTAATACCTTTATGGTTTCCATAATTGGTAAATACAATAATTTCATTTAAGGAAGTGCAGACTACCACCCCCTCAAAGTGATATAAGTCATCCATACCATAAATGTAATGTCTAGAGGATGGTGTTGATGAACATATGTAATGTATATAAAATATTATACTATACTTTAATAATAATACAACTATGTATCATTTAGTTTTCATTCCTTTAAAAATGAAAAAAAATGAAATGAAAGTATCGTTCATGCGTACGTGTGTCTTACCATCTCCATGAATGATGCATTTCATTTTCATATATCCAAATGATATGGGATATTATAAATACAGACATGAGCCTCATAACAGTTGGTGAGGACTCCTTAAGTGCATCCAAGAGACTAGGGATCAAATCCAGGCGGAGCCTAATTTCCAGGTACTGTAGAAGGTATTGTAGCAGGTAATGTAGTAGGAACTATACAGAACTATAGTAGGTACTATAGCAGGACCTGTAGTAAGCACTGTTTGGCACTGTAGAATCCGGGAATATACCCCTGTTTGGGCCTTTGGGCCACCGATTTGGTCTCTGAGTCCTTTAAGGCCTTCTGGCCACCTAGGCCTTTGGGTCAGTAAGGCCTTCGGACCACCTCAAGGCCTTCAGGCCACCTTAAGTGCATATGCAAACCAGAAAACCCACAAGTAAAAATCATTAGAAGGAGGAGGAGAAAGGATCTTTCACCATAGCTGAAGATAAATGAATTACAAGAAAGAGAGGGTATGGCACCTGCCATCGGGACAATCCTGTTCATGCACGGGAAATCCTAGACGAATAGTCGTGCGATAGTGGAGAGTTGATTTCACGATGAAGATGCTGGGGAGGAGAAGATCCATGTAGTGAGTCTGGGTTGCATGTAATGATTGAATCCTATAGGCAAATAATTCTTATAAGGCCTACAGGCCATGTAATACTTACACATATGGCCCTTGTAAGGGTTTCACCTCACCCCTTGAAAGCTATATTATCAAAATCAATAAAAAATGAAGGCCTTTGGACCATTGGAGGGGGGGTATAATAAATACATATATAATGTATATATATGATATATATGATATCTAAATCAAGAATATCATTCTGGAGATAATGGACCATTGACCACACAGACTATTTGTAATTATAACTAGTTCATTTTTTACTCAAGTTCTAAACATCGATAAAATGACAAATTAGAACTCAAATAATTAACTAATTGTTATAACTAGGTAATAAGTGATATTAACTGAATAATAAAAATGAAAAGGGTTCTTAATAAAGTATAAATTAACTTATTTTTATTATTTAGGAAATTAAAGAATGAACGAGTCATGTTGGACATGAGGTAAGGGACTTTATCTCAATCTTCTTTCATTGATGCATGCTTTGATAATATACACCTTCTCCTTTTATATGGTGTATAATAAAACCCCTTTGAATTTTAATTTCATTCAAAGGGAATCTTTTTTCTACTAATAATTTTACTAAAGGACAAAAGTAATGTTTTTTAACTTATACGGTGATAATGACCTCTCCTCCAACTTAACCATTATTTGGCTTCCTCTATAAGACATAATTTTTTTTGAATGAAAAAAACACATTATTATATTATTTGGTGTTGTTATATTGAAAATGGTTTTGGAAATGGATTTATTATTCCAATGTCTTGAAATGATTTCTTGTGATTGGAAATGAAATGTTATTAGTGAAATGTTAATATTTTCAAAATTTTATGTGTAATGATTTTATAATTGTACTTAGACATTTGAAGGGTGGTTACGTGAAAAACCAAATAACGGGTGGTGTCGTGATCAAATAGGTTGAGTATTTATGTTATAATCTCCAATGAATTGGGTATGGGAGTCAGCCATATGTGTATTGGATTTAGTGATATGTGTGGAAACCAACCGTATGGTTATTCCATTTAAGTGTATTTATCTCCAAAGTTACATTTATATGTTATGTGTGATTTCAATGGGTTTTATGGTAATATTTTTGTTACAAAAAGGTAAGTAATGGGATTTTATTTAGTTAATATTATTTACTAATTTATAAAGGTGAAAAGTATTAATTATGATAAATTATTTATGTTTTATTATTTTTTTGAAAAACTAACAGTTGTCCTACTTTGTGTATCCCATACTGAGATTTTTATGACCCTAAAAAGTTTTTGAAATTTTTATCATTGTAATTAAAGTGGAATATGGTCAATTATGAGATCATGAAAAATTCATGATGATTAAAACCTGGAACTAAACAGTTTATTTTTTATGGGTTTTTATTTTATGAAAAAAATTGACAATGAGTAGAAGTGTCTACATGTAATATTCAAATTTCAATATATATGTTATGACCTAATTCTCTAAATCCCTAAACCTAAAAAGATCCTTAATTTAAATTATTAACATAATTCAAGATTTTGTAATGCTTAAGGTGGTGTCCTTACAAATATTCCTCCTCAACCTAGAGTATATAAGTTCCATTTTATTTTCACCAAAACAAAGTACCATACACATTTAATTCTCTAAATATCCTTTATCCCAAATCAATAACCTAATATAATCATTTGTGTTTCCCAATAAAAAATTCTAGGATCTTGACTACCAATAATATATTTATATAAATTCACATATATCAACCATCCTCAAATATTTTTATTCATTGTTCCTTGTAATATTTTCTATCGTATTCCTTACTGAGTATAAAAGAGAATCTTATCATTCTAATTTTTTCAACTAACTATATCAGATTAATTTAATCAATGTGAATTCTATATTTTTTCACTGAATAAATTATTCCTTCACATTAGATTAGTCTGAGGTTCGTTTATTTTTATTTTTAATGATTTTATTCTCTCACTTTTTTGTATAATTTTTAAATTTTAGGATCAAATAAAATATTTTCTATATATATTTAATAAACATACTCATTCATGTAGATCAGTATTCCCTGATCTATAGATATTTCATCAATGTATACATGTTGGTTTGTCTACAATGTCAAAAATATTTCTTCTACGTTAATCTCTTGACACCTTCTATTTTCAAAGAGTATTCACTAAATCATTTCAACTAATATATGAAAATATTCAGGTAAATCTTAAAAACTGATAACTAATTAAAATAATTAAAAAATATATGTATTTCAAAATTACATAAGTTGACAATAGTGTTCTCCACTATTCCACCCACATGATAAGCAATTGTTGATATATCGCTCAAACAACATCACAGTATGAAATAAATAATCATGTTGTAATTATTTTCAATACATATAAAAAATAAAAGAATATCCATTTTCATTTGATTGATAAGTTTTAGATAATCTCATGATTTTCCAAATCAGTTTCCCAAAATTCATATATCTTTAAGAACATTTTATATTTTAAAATTAAATTTATTTTAAACATTTAAACCTGTGGAAAAGTGGTCAACGTTTTATTTTTCAAAAAATATTTTAAATCGCAATTGGTTTTTTAATTTTTTAAATTAATGATTGAAAAATGTAACGTCTCTTGGTTTTACATCTAAAAATTCATTTAACATTCATCATTAAAACTTTATTTTTCCAAATTTTCTAGATTTAAAAATATTAGATTAATTGAATAGTTATTTAATTATTAAATTATACATTAATCTTATTTAAAACAATGCATGAATCATGTCATGGAATATCGTAATGATATTTTGATTTAAAAAACATTAGCAATATCTACTATAACTAATTCAGAAATCATTAATTATTTAATTGTTTCACATTAGATAAATCAATTATTTCAGTATATTAAATATCTTATGTATCCTATATATGTTAATAGAATTTTTGACATTTATAAATTTTTAAATAGAGAATCTCGCATAAAATTTCAATCATCTTATGTTAAATATATAATATAATCAACTATTCCATTTTTTCACTTATAAATAACATTATATTTATAATATATATGAATATTCTCTTAACTCTATTTAAAATTTTCATACATAGTATCTTACTCATTGAGAAAAAAATTATCCATTCCCTACCATTGGTAAATTTCTACTTTATATTCCGAAAACATCTTATATGTCAATTATAACTTCTTATGTTTACCAAAAAATTATTAAATATCATTAAATAACATTTTATGTATCATTTAAATCTATATTTTTCATCATCATCTTTTAAAAACCATACATACAAACAGAATATTTTATGTGGGGAGTGGCTTTGTAAAATTTCATTTAAATATTGATCATATATTTTGTACTACGACCAAATATCATATGTATGAAAAAATATCAAATTTTTCATCTTTCACCTTTAGAAATATTTTTGAAAAAATACATATCATATATATAAAATGATATAATATGAATTATATCATTTTTAGAAAAATATTTCTAAAAAAATATTTAGATTTATTCCCAAATTATTAAACCCGATTAAATAAAAAATTTGAATTATTTCAAAAAATCTATCAACTTTTGAATTTACATATTTAATGATAATCACTTTACACTTCATCTATATTATTTTCATCATTTAATATAGTATTATTCTTACTAAATGATCCATTGAGGGTTTCCCAATGATTTAGTTATTTAAATATTATATTAATAAGAACCCTTAAATCTACTCACTAATCACACTCTTCAAACTCACATATACCATATTTTTTTAGTGTTATTATAATTCAATGAAATTTTTATTCATTTACCTAAAGGAAATCTCAATAATTATTAGATTTAATGGAATACATACTATGTAGAATCTAAACTCAAATACATTTCTAACACCAGTTTGAATCATTATAATAATTAAAATCGTTTATTCTAATTTATCTTCACTGGGATCATCCCTTATCAACCTCATTGATTATACATTAACGTTCCTTCACACATGTATTTATTAAAAAATAATACATAATAACCATCAATATAATAATTTTCTTGAATATATAACATTGGAATTGTTATTAATACCTATTCCACTTGTTATGTTAACAAAATTCTTTGAATCCTTAGTGAAAATATAAGTATGGTTATTGAAGTGAATATATAAAATAAATCATATATTTATTTTACTATTTTCAGGAAATAAAAACTTATCACATTTTTTTGCCTATTTTTTTATTCTCCCCCATATTGATAGAATCTAGGAGTTTCCTATCAGGAAAGGTTTGATATTTGTTTTCTTATTAATGTTCCATAAATTAATCAATTCTATGTACCCATTATTTGACCTTGTGTACAAAACAAGAGTGGTCAATTTAGAAAAAAAAATGTTGTCAATATATATTTAGTAACACCATATGTGTCACTTTTATATGGGGGTAATTGATTAATGGTTTAGACCCTTTAGTTAGAGGTTCTTTGGGGTAAAAAGGTTTAATTTTTAGGATTTTCTCTAGGTACCAAAGTTGGGGTATAGATAAACTAACTGTGCATCCTATGTTTAAAAACTCTTATAGTGGTGTTTTTTCAGGTCACATAGTTGGTGCACAGATAAAAAAACTGTGTAGTCTAAATTTTGTATCCCCTACAGCTCAGAATAGGGTTTATATGTTCATTTTGTTCCTAGATTGATTTACAATGTGAGTAAACCATACATCCCACCTGAAGAGGGGTATTTTTTCATTCGCCTTATTTTCAATTAGGTTTTAACTCATTATCTTCCCCCATTTGTACCACACTACCAAAAAGCCACTCCTATCCCTTTTGGCTTCTCCAGACATCTCTAAAGTGATTTTAGGGGGGGCTTCTTGGTTATTCATCACATGTATTGAGTGGTTAAGGTTATTTTCTTTTTTTTATTTTGTTATTTTTATTTTTCCCTTCTCAAATAATCATAGTTTCCATTATTGATTTATTATAATGCCTAGGGTGGTGGTAAATTGTGTGTTTTGTTCCAAAGGATTATAATCCATCATTTTAGATTAATTTCGATGGATTTTGTCAAAGGTGAAAATATTTTCCAACTTTTGGTTCGTGTTACAAATTAATTTCCTTTTATTCAGGATTTTCATGACTTCTTGATAATTTAAATGTATTTTATAATTAATGGACTTAGGTATATGATTTCTAGTTCGGATATTTCAATGATTTTCCTTGCCTATGTGGGATATCATTTGGAAAAAGTCAGCGATATTCTTAGTGAAAAGGAACTTGGTTTTAAAATTATATTTTATACACTCTTCATGTTTTATAAAATTATAAAGTAGGTTTTCATTGTTAAATGACATACTATTTTTTTATTTAGGACTACTAGGGATTTCAAAGTTGGATCTCTTTTTAATTGATATGGTTTTATTATTTTATAGGATAGTTTTGTTTTATAAAGTTAAAATGGAGATTCGTTTCATTTATGTGGTTATACATGGAAGTGGTTATGCATTATTTTGGAATTTTAGTTGAATTAAGAATTGTTTTAAAAAGGGATTTTTAAATTTATATGATAAATTTTGAGGCTAGGTTGGAACATTATATTGTGATATTATTTTTACCCTTTTTGAGAACCTTATTTGATTATGATTATTTATTCCTTTTGATTGATATTGATATGTGATTCATGAGTTACTAATGGGTTTAGGTTATTTTTAACTGAAGTGTGGGGTAGGAATGGCATGATTATGTTGTTAGAATAAAAGAATTTGTTATCATTTAGAATTGACATGGGATAATTTTTTCCCACCTCTATTTATTATTCCATGTGGTGATAAAGGTTACTAAGTTGGAGGTAGTGGGAAATTAATATGGATTTTGAGATTACATGTTGGATAGTCACCCATATTTATGATTCATGTGATTTATAGTGGGTTTTTTCAGATAAGGATAGTTTAGATTGACTTAGTTGATGGTTTTGTGTGATTGTATTACATTATTATAGTAATTTAATCTTTTCTCTCATGTATTATGCTATCTTGGAAGTAATTATGGTTTTTTCTCATGATATATATCCTATATTATTCTATTCACTATAAATATTCTCATGTGTGTTCATTATTTCTTGGATTGGTTTTTTTGTTAATACTCTTTGGGTTTATTCATATTGTTGACTAGTTTTACATAACCATTTATTGGATTTAGTTTTAACCTAAAATGGTTATGTTTAATTATTATTTCCCTTAATTTCTTTTTTACCTATGTATTCTGTGTGCAAGTGGATTTTAAAGAACATGGATTTTTTTAAAAAAAATATTGGATTATTAAAAATGATTTTGAAATGTTTTAAACCATGTGTGTGTTTTTTTAGAAGAGTGTTATTTTTATAGAGGAATAGTTAACACTATAATATGGACTGTTTTTTTCAAGTCAATTCATTTCTTGTTTTCATAATGTGGTTATTTCAAAAAGTACATATTCCCTGTTTTTTTATCCCTATACAATATAAAGTAATGAAAAATTATATTTTTATAAATTATTTACAAACTAATATATTTGGTTTTTTTATAATATGAATGAATTATAATCATGGTGATATCCTGCTTTGGATCACACCAGACATACTCACAATGGTGGGTAAATAGTATTTATGAATTGTGCAGTTTTCTCAAGGTTTTTTCTTTTATATTGGATCTAGTTAATTCTTCCATGGGAATCGAGTGTTGTATAGATTATTTTGGTGACTATAGAGTCACACAGAGTTCATGACCAGACCTTTGATTTCGTGGACCTGATTGGCCTGATCTTTTTGATAGTATATTTGGCCATTTTTCATATTCCATTGTAGTTTTGTGTCTCTGATTGCTTTTTTATTTATATGATATTTCTATTGGAACATATATTATCTTTTTTAGTTTTATCCATTGTTTGAGTTCTTTTATTTTGTTCTTTGAGGTTGAAATCATACCTAGTGGTTATGTATGTGACCCTTGATGCATGTCGCCATCCTAGGTGGTATTTGAGATGATCCTTGGGTATGTGGTGGGTTGACATGAGATTTTTAGGGATGGATTTCCTGTGTTGGTTCATTAAAAAATTCTTTCAGAAAAAAACCATCTTTATCATTAGGGATGTGTTTGGGTAGTTTGGAGACTATGATTGTCATTGGCACTCATGTGGAGTGTGTGTTAAAGGTCTTGGAAATCTATTTATCACACCAAATAGTGGTGCACTAAGGATTTATCATTCCTGGGACATGATATTGTGTTCATATTTGGATTTTTTATTTTTGATTGGCTGTGATGATTCATTGATCCTTGTTGACTATATAGGTGATTTTTTGGATCATTTTGTGTTGTAGATGAAAAAATGGTGACCATGAAGGGTCACATATTTGACATGAGTGGTCTCTTAAAACATGTGGTACCCATTTGATACCGTTATACAAACTTTATAGAACCTATTTAATGTTTGGAATATAGTTTTCCAGCCCATTTGGACAAATAATACATATTGTAATTTCTTCTATACAATTGTTTGTCTACCTTTTATTTTTCATAGATCAACTCTAATGAATTATTCTAGTGTTGCAGTATCCTATATGTGATTTTTAATTAGTAGTTTTGTGGAAATTATTTTGGTGAATATAATTTTATTTTCCATGTGTGATGGTGTTCTTATTTTTTTTCCCTTTAGGACTTTGTTTTGAGAAATAAAAAAATTAATTTCTAAATGGAAGAAAGTTTCCATAGTAATAAAACACTTTTTTGTCATTTGAAAATAAGTTTAGTTTTTTTTTTCAAAAAAATGTTCATTTTATTTTGAAACTGGGTGGAGGAAAATGTTTTTGAGTGGAAAATAATTTTAGTTCAAAAGTGGAATTTTGTGAAAAAATTTAATTCTTAATTTTTTTAAGTATTATATTTTGAATTTTATTTCATATAGATGGTCTAAGGAAAAGTGGATTCCTGAAATTGTTTTTATGGAAGTTAGATCATTTCCTTTTCAAGAAAATTTATGATATTTTTCTGAAAAATAAGGGATTTCACCGTTGGTTTAGTTGAATTTTTGGACTAGTTGATCTTGGTAATGGGTTGATGTTTTGATAAAAGAGCTGTGGTAAAATGGTTTTTCTTTAAAATGATATTTTCAAAAAAAAAATTGCAACATTTTTTTAAATGTGTTTTTGAAATATTTTCTTAGATACTCTAATTGTAAAACTATTTAATATGTTTGGGAATCTAGGGTAGTTAGGCACATGTCTTGTTTTGGTTGTTAATTTCCTCATAAAATGTTTTGATGAAAGAGACTATATTATTACTAGGTGTTTTCTCTTGATAGTTTTATTTCATTTTAGAGAATGACCATTTAAATAATTGACATTATAAAAACATTAAGTGGATTTTAAGGATACCCTTAGTCTTATAAGGTAATTCTCCATTGTTAGGTGATGACGATAAACCCTGGTTATCATTGAACATGGGGTATATGTTACATTGTGTCTGAAGTTCTATGTTATTTTATAATTTCTTAATGTTAATATTTATCCCTTATATGTTGGGTTGTTATGTTTTTTAAAATGTGTTCAAGGTGAATTATATTTAAATGAAATATGGTTCTCACATGTAATTTCATGTGATACTTGGAAGGAAAAGTTCTATTATGTTTTATATGTTATGTTATTATTTGATGTGGAACTTTAAATGTGTTATTATCTCATTTAGATCATATTTTCTTAAATATTAATGTTTTTCTGAAACCTTTTTATTTTTTCGAAGGATAAATATTTTTTATTTCTACATTATTCAACTTTTACTTTGTGATAACACATTTCGAAGATGTATTTCAAAATCTATTTCTAGATTTTTTTTTATTGAAATAATGGTTTAAATTGGGACATAAACCATTTAAAAGTGTCACTTTTTGTGTTTTCCTAAATCAAATGGGTGAGTGGTCTTTTAATTCATTTTTGAATTTTATTATGGAAACGAATTGAAAAATGGTGTCGTAAAATCAAGTTGTTGTGTTTTTACTTGTGTTTAGAAAATGGTTGAAAGAAGCTTAAAGGAATTTTGGTTTGTTATGAGTTTTCTTAAAGTATTTTTTAACTTATAAAATATTTTGGTAAGTGTGTTTAGATTCTGGTATGTGATATTTATTAGGTTTTTTTTATTTGGTGCATTTTTTGTTGTTCATTTCTCTTATTTTGACCCTACTGCATTTTTTTCCATGACTAGTTTTATGTTCATTTACTTGTTGATATGTTCATAAGTGAAATTGGAGTTGGTACTTGGGTAATTATGATGGTTGTTCCATTAGGCCTTTGAGAACATGATGGTTCCAGTTTTGTGATATTCAGCATGGAATATTGTTTTAATTTTAAGCCTTAGTTTAACTCTAGAGTTTGAGGATCCAGTTCATGTTCCCATGTCATCTCATGTTATGGTATTAAAGGAATGTTATTTATTCTGGGCTTTAGAGTTATGTTTTTTAATAAATAAACCATGTGGGTGTTCAGTTTTCTTAGGTTAATTTTCCTTTAGGAAGTGATGGATTATAGTGACCTATGATTATCATACATGTATATTACATCATTATATATGAATATTCATTATATTACATAAAAAAATTCATAATTACTATTATAGTTTAGTGTCTTTCTAAACATGTAATAAAAACTTCTATTCTGGTGAAATATCTTCAATATTTTCCAAAATGGTCTTTCAATTTAGTAATATTAATTAAAACATTCTTCATAACGTCAAGAATGGAAATAAAAGAAAGGGTTACCTCATATTTTCGGTAAGGGTAAAAAACGGAGATACCTAATCATTAAATGAGCTTAAGTGTATGATAACAGAAGAATAACTTTTGAAAATCATACCCTACATATCAAAGATCATAATCTTCAATCATGGTATAAATATTGGAATCTCATAAAACATGACTGATAAGATAATAAAATAACTTTATCTATTAAACTATAACAATGTCATACGACATTGAATTTTTTATACACATAAACATAGAATAACATATATCATGGGTAGCTATCAAGGAATTCATAACATGTTAAGATTGGGATAATTACTAGTGTACTTTCTTATGGATTGGGATGAACTCCCATGCACCCTCTTGTTTTGGGATTCAGATGACCACCTATGTTCCCTCTTATTTCATCAATGGGATTACCACTCATGTACACTTTTTTATGATTGGGTTGACCATATCTATACCCTATTGTTTTATGATTATATTAAACACTAAATTACACCATATTTTGTCTTGGTATGACAACATGTGTCCCCTATGATCTTAGTGAACATCTATCTTTATACAATGCACTGGAGGGAGATATATGTCCCACTCATCACCTAATGAAAACCATATTTATATATACCCCAAGATCATAAAAATTAATCATATAATAAGACATGTATTGAAATGGATATCATAATAATTTTAGTATATCATAACATTCGGTAAATGTACATTTTTCAAAATCATTTCATCATAAAATAACCCATGAAAAGAATCATGTATCTTAACCATTTTACCATGGTATTACCCATAGAAGCGAAATGGGATTCATAAACAATATGTCATCATAAAAATAAAACATTTAGATAAAGAATAATAATTTTATCCTTAGATCATATCCCCAATAAATCATAATTAATCACAAAGAATGTGTTCTTAGAGGAAAAATAATTTGGAAAGGCTACTTTTGAAATTTCTTGGAGGAAAATATATTTTCATTGAAAATAAATTGTTTAAACATGAAAAATTATTAAAATAACATCCTTGGAAAATATCCTTCCAATTTTATAAATTATTATTTTAAAAAATTTAAAACATTACTTGATGAATATATCCATTAATATTTGAAAACTATTTTTAAAACAAAAAAAACATTTTTAAAACTATTTTCATTTAAAATAACAGTGAAAATTTATAAATGATGCTTTGAAAATCCGATAAACACTTTTTTTCATATCTCATTTTAAAAATATTTTTCACTGAAAATTATCTTCAAATATAATTAATAAATAATTTTAAAATAATTTTTAGAAGAAATGTTTTGAGGAGAAAATAGATTTTTAATCGAATATATAAATAAAGTCTAATTTTATTAAAAATATTTTCATAGTGATCCAAAGTAATGAAGACTGGGAAAATGGTACTATTACATGAATATAACATGGATAACTAGAAAAAATAAAATTCATGAGTTTATTGAGATATTTTTCATAATATTTTATCATTAGAAACATAATCCTAAACAATATTGATAAGCAATGAGATTCAAACATAAAATCATTACCACATTGGTAACCTTGAATCACAAAACTCATGAAATAATAAGATAAAATTAACATAAAATATCATTACAATATATAAATTAATTATATTAATTTCTAGAGAGGCTGTATATATGCCTCATGAAGGAATATAGGCCCATACCATAACATATGTATCTATTGTAAATACCCAAAAATTCTACAGAATTTTTTTTCCAAAATACATGGGATTTTTACGAGTCTGTGAAAATTAACGGCGCTTGATTCCGAGGCCTGGTGTGCCGGGAATAAATTTATGAATGTTTTTTCGGGTACGTTCAGTAAACGTATGAGCGGGATTTTATAATTTTTGAACCAGTGCTTGGAATTGAAATTTGAGGACATTGTTGAACTCACAATGCCGATATTCGCTTATGAAGACTTTCACTTTGATGGCAGTGGGTCGAGTTTATAAGTTAGTTTTTGGGTTTTTATGATAAAATAAAAAAAAGTGGAAGCTTTAGTTTAATTTCTTGTTGGTTAAAACCTCCATGTGAATGTTGCTGGTGGGGGCCACCACACCTTAACCTCCCATGAGAGGTTATGGTGGTGGGGCCCACCCGAACATAACCTCCCTTGGGAGGATAATTTTGGTGGGGACCACCCAGGCTTGTAACCCCTTAGAACCCCCCATTTAAGGTGGAGAAACTCTTCAAATCCCCTTTATTTATTTTCATGCCAACCCTCTTCACTTAATTGAGCCAACTCCAACCCATTAATTAAATGAGTTGTTTCATTTAATTAAACACCACAATTTGAATTATTCTTCCAACAAATAATAGACAATGATTTCTTCTATTATTTTTCCCTTATTATTTTTTTGGATCTTGGGGAGGAGAAGAACTCTCCAACAAAGAATGACCAGCGAAGAATAAAGAATGTTCTCCCGAAGAAAAATGCCGATGAGAGACACCTTTGAATATGAAGAACAACTCCCTCTGATCTTCTTCCTCGGACTCCTTCGATGTGGGACATGTTCGTATACCACGGATCAACAACCATCTTTCCGCGATGTCAAAGAATGAAGACTAGAGAATCAAAGGTAGGGGATTATTACTTGTTGATGTTGTACCCTTTTTCTTACCATCTTCGAAGGATAAAATGGCATTGTTGCGGACGTATTAATGATCATCTTCTTTTCATGATGATCCAAATGATACCTTCCTAAATGCGGAGGGTGCAGCCCAACCTATCATGGCCCGACATCCCCCGTCATTTTCTCCCTTCTTGTGGCATTCTACGGCATGGCAATGAGGCGACGGTGCTGAAGTCGGAAGCGATGAAGGTCGCGCCCTGTTGGTGCCCCCACGCCCTGACTGGCCCCTACCGCGCCCTGCCCGGCTCCCACACGGCCTGCCCGACCACTGTCATGCCCTTCTGGCACCCTAGCAGCTTCCCGGCACCCTGCCGAATGCACGGACCACCAACCCGGGGCGTCGTAGTGCCCTGCCTGGCGCACGGCCCGCCTACCCGCGACCTCTCGGCGACATGCCCAGTGCACGACCCCCCTGCTCGAGACCTACCCAGCACCCTTCCGGCACCCCCACGGCCTGCTCGGCCCCTTCCATGCCTTACCTGGCGCACCTGTAGCCTGCCTGACATCCAGCCAGCCTGCCCATGCCCCTCGCACCCTACCCGAGGCTAGCCCGCACCCCGCGCGCTCTGCCTATGGCGAACCTGCGCCCCATTCGGCCTGCCTGAAGGCCTCCTGGCTGACCAGACTCTCTGGACGAGTTTCCCAAGCCGCACCCCTCCAGGTGCTGGGTGAACCGACCCTGACCTTTATACTGAGCAACTTACATGGCGACATCTAGGCCCAACCACCCTCGCAGTCCGTTGGTCCGGGCCCAGCGGACCAGGTCGAACATAACAGGCTGACCCGCCCAAGAGACGGGCTCAGACCCTGCAGGTCTGACCCAGTCGACCCAGACCGGGTCAGCCCAGACTGGGTTGGGCCAAGTTGGTCCAACCGGGTCAGACCGGGCCCAAGCCCATTACCGACCCCTTTACCTTCTTGGGTCACATCTTTTGCACCAGATGTCCGTTTGACGAACTGTCTGTGCCGCCGATATTCTTGGAGAAAATTCATCCCTTTTATAATACCCCATTAGAGTTTGGGGTATAGTTGAGATAGATAAAGGTTGGATCGTACATGAATCAAATCGGGCCCCCCGAGACAAAAATGATAATAAATGACAGACTAGGAGTCTGATTGATGTGTCGTATGTTGATTTGAGACCCCTTTAACGTGGAGGACCTCTTAGATACACCTAAGTGGGACTTTGAGACAGTACGATTATCGACCAGTAGCATATGGAGTGGAGATTTTAGAGACGAGAAATCATTTCTATGGGAACCTAGTAGTTGGATGAGACTTGACGACTACTGATCGAGTCGACTCAGAGGGATTCGACTAGCCTTGTAGGGAGTGCCTCTGTGTGAGCATGGTAGACCGATGGTGTGGATCAACTCTGTGTGAGTGTGGAAGACCCACGGTACTCGACATGTAAAATACCTCAACAGGCTATGAGGGGGAGCACCTCTGTGTGAGCACAGCAGACCCACTGTGGGGAGAACCTCTGTGTGAGCACAGCAGATCCCTGGTACTAGATATGAGGAATACCTCAGTAGTCCAAATTAGTGGGAAGCACCTCTATGTGATCCAACAAACCCACTGTACTCGATAGAGAAGGAGTTATCCAGCAGTCGAGCGTTCAGATTGATACTACCCCTAGAATAAAATCCTAGTTGAGCTGAGTCAATGAATTTTTTTCCTCATGATTGAGATGGGTTACTAGATAACTTAGGTATATGTATGGTCATATACATATGTAATGGTTATCTGTTGATTTCATTATTTTTGGTTTATCCTTATTGGATTTTGTGAGACCGTGAGGGTCTTAGGGTCCCTACTGAGTATCGTTATACTAACCCTTGCATGGGCTATGCCCACACCTCATTGTGTTGGTTGCAGAATACAGACATCATTGAATGAGGAAGAGAGTAGTAGGACTAGAAGGTACCCAGAGGTGGACCACTCAGTGTGATGGTACACATAGGAGACAGACGGACGAGAGTGCTGAATAGGCCATCTGTACCTACCCATTAGGTAGGAACCCCATAGGATGACCTAGTTATTGATTTACTTTTCTTCAATTGTATTAGCTTTCACTTGTACTTGTACTTTCCTATTGGGCTTTTATTCCATTCCCCTTTTACATTCCATCACTTCTTTTCTATATAGTTTTACTTAGTGATTTGCTTGAATTTGTGTACTTTGATGTGCTGTTTACAGTTATAAGGGAAATTCCTTCCCAGTTTAGGGATTTATGTCTTTGGTGCTTGTCTCTATCCTCTGTCCTATGGAAGGTGGGCTTGGGCTAGTCACGATACGGGCCCCGGGGAACGCGTCATGAAAAATTGGTATCAAAGGAGTCAGTTCTACTGCATAACATAGAACTCTGATCTTTCTTTTCTATGAAGCAATAATTTTAAATGTACTGAGTGTGGTTTTCAGTTCATGGAGTCTAGTGTTGGTGAGGGAGGCTGATGTATCCTTACACCAGGACCTTGACTTCTGATTTCTTACTGAGTGGACGAAAACACTAATTGCGTGTGTGTTTTCAAAAGTTTTCATTAAGTCAGCTCAACTAGGTTATCTCACTTGGTATAAAATTTTGACTGTGTCACATCTGTTTCTTTCAGGATTCCTCCATATGGATGACCATTTAGAGCCCCGAGAGTCATACGCTCAGATATCCCACTGAGCGACGAGGCCTTGGTTCAGGGCCCTTTACCAGCAGAGGAACCAGCGGTACTACTTCCCATTTGTCCACCGATGCCACCAACCCCAGTAGAAGATGAGGCACACCGCTTCAGCACATTGTATGAGTTTTAGTGCCAGAGGCCACCAAGTTTTAGTGTAGATACAGACCCACATGCGACTGAGGATTGGATGGAGGTTGTGGTAAAAGTCTTTAGGCTAGTAGAAACACCATCAGACTTCCTGTTGATCCTTTTTGTGAGTCTCTTTCAGGAAGTAGTTGGAAGATGGTGGAGCCTGATGCTCCAGGTACATGACAAGGCGACACTACTCTGGGTAGACTTCGAGAGCCTGTTTCGAGCAGAGTTTTTCCTAGCCACTCTCTGTGCTGTGTGGATACAAGAGCTGCTACATCTACAGTAGGGTAGCATGATGGTGTCGCAGTACTCATCGAGGTTCATCGACCTGTCCTACTACACCACAGATATGGTGTGGGACTAATTCTTCAGGTCCTGGACCTTCGAGAAGGGTCTCATACGAGAGATCAGAGCATCGATAATCTCCCTCAGCATTCCGATGTAGGAGGGGTGTTAGAGAGAGCCCTCTTTGTGGAGAGTTTCCTTACTGAGCAGTCTCCAGTAGAAAGACCCACTACCAGCTGGCACATAGCGATGTCTTTTGTAGCTTGCAATAGACAGATGACGTAGAGGTCCAAGGGGACCAAACCCGTGGGTGGACAACCGCATGACTCACTATTGGTTGTACGGGGAACCCTGGTTAAAGACACACATGCCAGGAGAGGGCAACATTACACTTGCGACAGGCAGGGTCACATGGCTCATAACTGTCTGACCCGCCATACATATGATCAATAGACAGTTGAGGTACCTCTTAGGAAAGGGTAAATGTTTGATCAAGGCAGTCCATAGGGAGGAGGCAGACGTGGTAGAGGAGCTGGACATGCAGCTGGTGGTGGAAGACGTTATGAGGTGTTACCACCACCACCACCAGGAGGTCCACCGCAACCGTAGGGAGTAGGTGGATAGGGGAGATCTCAGCTCAAGGGAGATGAGTTTTACGATCACAAAACTCCAGAGATGATTCTAGGTATGATCTGTGTCTAATCCACCTTAGCTACAGTTTTTATAGACACAGGTTCCAGTCACTCTTTCATTTCCACATCCCTCTTTTGGAGCTCAAAGATTCTAAAGGAGTTGTTAGTTCGATCCTTATGGATAGAGAATTATATAGGATCTGATTCGACAATTATTCCCTAGTGTCGGTAGTGCGATCTTACTCTAGGAAGAGATAGCTTTGGCTGGGATCTCCTAGTAGTGGCGTTGATGCCTTATGACGTCATCTTAGGTATGGACATGTTATCTATACTAAATGCTCAGATAGACTGTATTAGGTGCAAAGTGTGGTGTGTCCGTAAATATGGGACCAGTTTCACCTTCACTGGCAATAAGGGCTCCTTTTAAGGTCATGAAAAACTTATTTGGAGGAGGGTGAAGTCGATCACTAATCAGTTGGCAGCCCTTACCCTTGGATCAGTAGATGTGGAGAGTCCGAGCTATCCTGTAATGGTAGACCAGTATGCAGATGTTTTACCTGATGATGTTACAGGACTACCTATTCATAGATAGGTGTACTTTTACATTGTTCTACACCCCAGGACGGCACTGATATCTACACAAGCATATCGGATGGCTCTCGTTGAGCTTTGTGAGCTGCAGGTACAGCTGGTGGACTTGCACGGGAAAGGATTCATTCGGCCCACTGTTTCTCCCTGGGCAGCCCCGATTTTGTTCACCAAAAAGGCAGATGGGAGCTTGAGGCTCTGTGTCAACTACCGTCGCCTGAACCAGGTGACCGTGAAGAATAAGTACCCACTCCGAAGGACTGAAGACCTCTTTGATCAACTGAAGGGAGCACGGTGGTTCTCAATGATATACCTCGGATCAGGATATCACCAGCTCAATGTTTGAGCTGAGGATGTGATGAAGACGACCTTTAGGTGTCGGTACAACCATTAAGAGTTCTTGTTTATGCCTTTCTCTTTAACCAATGCTCTAGCAGTGTTCATGGGACTCATGAACAGGATCTTCCGGCCATACCTCCATCTCTTTTTCATAGTCTTCATTGACAACATTCTGATATATTCGACTACTGAGGAGGAGCATGCCTACTATTTGTAGGTAATACTGGACAAACTCTGAGAGAATCCAATTTATGGTAAACTCTCGAAGTGATAGTTTTGGATTCGAGAGGTTCACTTTTAGGGACACATCATCTCAGAGGCTGGAGTTGTAATGGATCCAGTGAATATTGAGGTGGTACTTTCTTGGGAGCCGTCCAGGAGTGTGAGGGAGGTACAAAGTTTTCTGGGTTTGGCTGGATACTATGTTCTTTCCAAACTTATCTAGAGTTGCATCACCACTATCAGCCTTGACAAAGAAGGGGAAACCCTTAGTGTGGTTGGAGAGATGCCAGGAGAGCTTTTAGAAGATGAGGCAGAGGCTAACTAGTGCCCCCATCTTGGGGATTCCAGAGGAAGGTGTAGGGTATGTAGTTTACTGCGACACATAAGGGACCAGAATTGGGTGTGTCCTGATTCAGGAGCGAGTAGTGATCACATATGGTTCTCGGAAGCTGAGATAGCATGAGCATAACTACGATACCCATGACCTGGAGTTAGCAGCAGGGGTCTTTGCCTTGAATATGTGGAAACACTATCTGATGGGTGAACATTTTATCATGTACTCTGATCACAAGAGTCGCAGGTATATCTTCTCTCATAACGACCTGAATCTGAGATAGTGACATTGGCTTGAGTTCCTCCAAGACTATGAATTCGAGATAGTATATACTCTTTGGAAGGGGAATATTGTGAAGATGCGCTTAGCAGGAGGACTGGTATACAACTGCTAGGAGAGGAGACATAGAAGCTGGCTACATTACAGATATCCTTTGTGGATATAGATGGAGTAGCATTCCTACAATCTCTTACGGCCACTCCCCAACTTCTTCAGCGAGTAGGGGAGGCACAACATGGGGACACTGACTACGAGACATGACGTGCTCATATATCCATCGGGAAGGCACCTGATGGATTTTTTGAAGGTGGGGAGCATGTCATCCTCTTAAGAGGATGTACCTTGGTAGCAGTGGCACTTCTGGAGGAAGGGTTGAGGGAGTTCCACATATCCCCTCAACCGGTACATCCAGTAGTAGAAAAGATGTACCAGGGCCTTTGATGATAGCACTGGTGGCTAGGTACAAAGAAGGCAATAGTGGAGTTTGTCTCACAGTTCCTCACTTGTCAGCAAGTGAAGGCCGAGCACCAGGTACCAGCAGGCTTGGTCCAGCCTTTAGTGGTCCTAGAGTGGAAGTGGGATGAGATATCCATGGACTTTGTGATGGGTATTCCACATAAATCAAGGGGTCATGACTCGATTTGGGTGATTGTCGACTGACTCACCAAGTCGGCCCACTTCCTACCGATCATAGATCAGGTTACAGTTGAGAGCATGTGACGCCTCTATGTGCAGGAGATTGTGTGACTACATGGAGTAAATTCCTCTGTTGTCTCCGAACATGATTCATGATTTACTTCCCTGATATGGAAGAGGTTGCTGGAGGCTTTCAGGACACAACATCGTTTCAGCACTGTCTTCCATCCTTAGAAATATGGTTAAACTGAGCGGACTATTCAGACCCTCGAGGACATGCTACGTTCATGTGTCCTCAACTTCAGTTCAAACATGGAGGATCACTTGCCTTTGATGGATTTTTCTTTAAAAAACACTATCACTCCACCATAGGGATGGCACCGTTTTAGGCCTTGTACGAGCGACCATGCAGATCACCACTGTGATGGACATACCCTGGGGAGTCAGCACTGGTGGTTCCAGAGATAGTACGAGCTACTACAAAGAAGGTTCAGATCATCCAGGAGTGGATGAAGACTGCACAGAGTAGGAAGAAGTCGTATGCTGACAGGAGACGAAGGCCTGTGATGTTTTAGGATGGAGACCACATCTTTATATGGGTCTCACCTCGATGAGGTCAATGGATATTTGGTCGAGGCGGTAAGTTATCTCCGAGATTCATCGGATCTTTCCTAGTGCTCAGTAGAGTAGGCGTGGTGGATTACTGGTTAGCTCTTCCACCTTAGTTGCACTGGGTGCACGACATCTTCCATGTGTCCTAGCTGAGGAGATAGGTGCATGACCATTCCCACATCATCGACCATGGAGAGATAGATGTAGACGATTGGGTGACTTTTATGGAGGTTCCATTGGAGATTGAGGATCAACAAGAGCAAGTCCTAGGTGCACAGTTGATACCTCTGCTGCAAGTACATTGGCAGCATGGGAACCTCTAGAAGAACACATGGGAGCAGGAAGCTTAGATGCATACTTAGTACCCCCATTTGTTCCCATAGTTCGAGTTGTAGATTATGGGGACGTAAAGCCCTATTGTGGGGAGAATGTAAAGACCCGGAAATTTTGTAGAAATTATTTTTTCATAAATACATAGGATTTTTACGAGCCAATGGAAATTTACACCGCTTGAATCCATGGCCAGGTGTGCCCAAAATCCATTTTTGAAGTTTATTTCAGGTACATTCAGTAAACATACGACTGGGATTTTATAATTTTTGAACCGGTGCTCAGAATTGAAATCTGAGGACAGTGTTGAACTCGCAGCGCAGGTATTCTCTTAAGAATATTTTCACTTCGATGGTGGTGGGTCAAGTTTATATGTTACTTTTTGGGTTTTTATGATTATATTAAATAAAAATTAAGTGGAAGCATCATTTTTATTTCTTACTGTTTAAAAACTCCAAGTGGAGGTTTGAGGTGGGGGCCACCACACCTTAACCACCCATGACAGGTTATGGTGGTGGGGCCCACCTGAACATAACCTCCCTTGGTAGGATAATTTTCGTGGGGACCACCTAGGATTAAAACCCCTTAGAACCCCCATTTAAGTTGGAGAAACTCTTCAACTCCCCTTTATTTATTATTATGCCAACCCTCTTCACTTAATTGATTTAACTCCACCCCATTAATTAAATGAGTTGTCTCATTTAATTAAACACCACAATTTGAATTGTGGTGCCAACTACTAATAGACAATGCTTTCTCCTATTATTTTTCCCTTGGAATTTTGGTGAATCGTGGGGAGGAGAAGAACTCTTTAACAAAGAGTGACCATCGAAGAACGAAGAATGATCTCTCGACGAAGAATATCGATGAGGGACACCTTCGACTATGAAAAATGACTCCCTCCGACCTTCTTCCTCGGACTCCTTCGATGTGGGACGTGTTCATCTACCACAGATCGATGACCATCTTTCCGCAACGTCAACGAACGATGACCGATGAATCAAAGGTAGGGGGATTATTATTTGTTTATGTTGTACCCTTTTTCTTAACTTCTTAAAAGGATAAAATGTTATTGTTGCGGATGTATTAATGATCATCTTCTTCTCAATATGAGACAAATGATACCTTCTTAAACGCGGAGTGTGCGGGCCAAACTAACATGTCCTGACATCCCCCGATGTTTTCTCTCTTCATGTGGAATTCTACGGCAGGGTGATGAGGTGATGGCGCTACCCATGACCTCTACGAATCGCACCGCCCCCGCGGTGCACCGATACTCCTAGCCGAACACCTTCTAACTGCGGCCTCCCGGTGCCTTGCCCGACGCACGGCCCACCTACCCATGGCCTCCCGGCACCCTGCCCACCGCGTGGACCGCCTATCTGTGGCCTCCCAGCGCCCTGCTCGGCACGCAACCCGCCTGCCCGAGGCCTACGAGCTCCCTTTCCCCCCCCCCCCCGCGGCCTGCCCAGTCCCTACCGTGGCCTTCCCGGCACCCTCGCGGCCTTCCCAGCCCCTGTTGCGCCGTGCTGGTACCCCGCGGCCTCCCGACGCCCTGCGGGGCACACAAACCACCTACCTGCGGCCTAACCAGTTCCCTCTTAGTGCCCCCGCGGCCTGCCAGGTGTCCAGCCGGCCTACCCGCAGCCAGCTTGCGCCCTACGCGGCCTGCTTGTCGACCTCCCGTCGGACCGGGCTCTCAGGCGGAGTCACCCGATCCACGCCCCTCACGGCACTGGCCGAACCGGCTCCAGCTTTCGGGTTGATCCGCCTACGTGGCGACATCTTGGTTAAACCGCCCTTGGAGTCTGCTGGGCCGGGCCCAGTGGACCTGGCCCTACCTAACGGGCTGACCCAGCCAACAGATAGTGTCAGACCCCGTAGGTCTGACCGAGTCGACCTACACAGGGTCGTACCGGGTCGACCCCGACCGGGTCGGACTAGGTCAACCGTGACCGGGTCGACCCCAACCGGGTCGGACCAAGTCAACCCAGACCGGGTCAGACCAGGTCGACCCAGACCGGGTCGGACCGAGTTGAACCAAACCGGGTCGGACCGGGTTGACCAAGACCAGGTCGGACCGGGTCGACCCCGACCGGGTGGGACCGGGTGGGACCGGGTCGACCCAAACTGGGTCGGACCGGGCCTAGGCCCATTAACGACCCCTTTACCTTCTTGAGCCATATCTTTGGCATCAGACTTCCGTTTGATGAACCGTCAACGGTGCCAGTATTCTTCGAGCAAAGCCGTCCCTTTGAGAATACCTCGTTGGAGTTCGGGGTATAGTTTAGATATGGTAAGGTTAGATCATACACGAATCCAACCAGGCCCCGAGGACAAAAAGGCTAATAACTAATAGATCAGGCGTCTGATTGATGATCTGTATGTTGCGTTGAGACCCATATGATGTGGCAGACCTTTGAGATACATCTACATTGGACTTAGTAACTGTTGGAGTATCGACCAGTAGCTTGTGGAGTGTACTGTCTAGAGAAAAGCAGTTATTTGTGCGGGAACCTAGTAGCTAGATGAGACTTGACGACTGCTGATCGATTTGACTCAGAGTGATTCGACTAGCCCTGTGGGGAGCACCTTTGTGTGAGTGCATCGACCCACGGTGTGGATCACCTCTGTGTGATCATGGTAGACCAACGGTACTCGACACGTGGAGTACCTCAGCAGGCTACAAGGGGGAGAGCCTTTGTGTGAGCATAGCAGACCCACGGTGGGGAGCGCCTCTGTGTGAGTGTGGTAGATCCATGGTACTCAATAGGTGGAGTACCTCAGCAGTCCAATTTAGTGGGAAGCACCTCCGTGTGACACGGCAGTCCCACTGTACTCGATTGAGAATGAGTTCTCCAGTAGCTGAGGGTTCAGATTGATACTACCCCTAGAATAAAATCCTGGTTGAGCTGAGTCAATGACTTTTTTGTTTTCCTCATGATTGAGATGGGTTACTAGATAACTTAGGTATATGTATTGAAATATCCCTATGTAATAGTTATCTATTGATTTCATAGTTTTTTGATTTATCCTTTTTGGATTTTGTGACACCTTGAGGGTATTGGGGTCCCTATTGAGTATCGTTATACTCACCCCTGCATAGGCTATGCCCACACCTCATTGTGTTGGATACAGATAAAAGATAGCACTGACTGAGGTAGAGAGTAGCAGGACTGGACATTACCCAGATGTGGACCACTCAGTGTGATGGTACACAAAGGAGACAGGTGGATGTGAGTGCTGAGGAGGCCATATGTACCTACCATTCAGGTAGGAACCCCGAAGGATGACCAAGTAGCTACTTTACTTTTCTTCAGTTCTAATTTCTTTCAGTTGTACTTGTACTTTCCTATTGGGTTTGTTTTTTTGGCCTCTTTTACTTTCCAGCACTTCTTTTCTATACAGTTTTACTTAGTGATTTGCTTCATGTTGTGTACTATGATGTGTTGTTTACAGTTATAAAGGAAATTCATTCCCAGTATAGGGATTTACGCCTTTGGTGCTAGTCTCCAGCCCCTGGCCTATGGAAGGCAGGCTTGGGGTAGTCACGACACCGGCCCCGGTGGATGGGTCTTGACATCCATAAAGAAAAATTGGGGGAAAATCCCTCATTACTCGAGTAACCGTTGAATTATAATCCCAGTGAAAGGGTAACATCAATGTAGACATTAATTATCATGAAATGATATATTTTAATTATGTATCTTGTAATATTCTATTGCATCGACCACCAAAAATAAATAGGTGGTTAATATGGCATGTGTCTCACAAAGTTAAAAAGTGGGATGAAATTCCATTATATTAAGTATTGGCATTAATTGTACTTATGAAATCCACTTGTATAATAAATATATTTTTTAAACATATAATAAATAACCATATTAATTTATATCATATCATATTTTGTTTTGTTTTTTCATTTATTACCCATTTAATAACAATTCCATATTAAAGTTATGTTTCGGGTAATAACCGCATTGTTTTTCATATATGCATTGATTTAGTTTATTTTCTATTCAATTAAATTAATAATTAATCCATCATCTGTAGAATGAAACCATGATATAAATATAATATATATCCAGTACATATTTATTTATAATAATATATTAAATATTGAATTTGTAAATGAAATACATCGGTCATGGAGACTGTAGGTTATATGTACACACAATTGTTGTTTTAATTTTCTTGTCATATTGAATGCAAGAAGCGTATAATATATATTATAATTACATAATAATTATTATTTTATATTTGTCATATATTTTTATTAAACCCATACGTAATACATTACTTTTAAAACGTGAACGAATCACATCACTTTGTGAGGCATTGGTCCACCGTACATACGAACGGAATTATTGTATTCACAAAAAGGAAAGAATGAAAGTATGTGTTATATAATAATTATAGAATAAAAATAACACCATAAAAATAATAGATATCAATTAAAAATATTACTCCCATCAGTATTCCCAACCTCTAATATTGGTAATGGAAGAATGAAATACATTGATTTGTGATGTTGTAGTCTGTCGTACACACAAACGATGATTGTGTATCCCATTTGATAGAATTTTTTAATGATATAGGTCATAAAATTAAAATTAAAATTTCTCACTATATTTAATTTAAATTTTTTTATAAAATAATTATATAAAAAATAATTTATGGGGTTTGAATAATTAATAAAACAAAAATGTAAGTTGATGAATGTTACCTCTTATTCGGGAATCTTCTTTTGGATTGCAATAAAGGAATGCCTGGGATGACTTTATACCCAATGTGGGGATTCTAGGATGATAGGATGGAAGTTTAGAAGTGATTTTTTCATTTAATTTCAAAGATAAATTATTTGGGAGGTGTGAAAAATTTGATAGCATAAATGTCCTATTATAGTTATCGAGGAGTTACATTCTTGTAAATACTCAAAAGTAATTGCAATTGGGAGGTCAAGATGACCACATTATTCTCTAAAAATTATAATTATTGGTTTTTAGGGATTAAATGGTCAATACACACATCCAAAATTCATTTACACACATGTTTTAAACATTTTGTTTCTTAACTCTTATGTTTAATTATTTTTTTCATTTTTTCATTATGATAACTAGTATTTTATCCAAAGAATATTTTTCCATAAGAATATATAAGAGTGATCAATATTAGATAATTTTTAATAAATGATTATAAATATTATATTTAATTTATGAATTTTAAATCTAATATATTTTTAAAATTAACTTTAACACAAGTACTTGTTATGTTCAAAACCCCCCTTTAATCGTAACCGCGTTTACCAAGTTTTTCTATTAATGGTCAATAATGTCATTTTAATAGAAAAATTGGTCCATTAATGGACTATAGTTGATATTTCATAATATTTTTAATTAAATTTATATAATATAATATTTTTATTAATTTTTAATAAATTAATTAATGATCATTTATTATAAAATGAAATTTATATTAATTTTTTCATTATTCATTTAATTTAAATTAAAATTTTAAAGGAAGTAATTGAAGATTAATAAATTATTTTAATAGGTATATGATATGGTATATTATTCTTAAAAATAATTTATCACAATTATTCATTCAATTTACTTCACTTTTATTCTTTTTTGTATCGTTTGATTTATTTAATGACTAACTAAATTATTCTTGCAATGGAATTTCATTAGAATTTAATGTAATTAGATCATCTCTGAAAATTTAAAATAAGTTATCATTATAAAAACACTCATTTTACATAAAAAATTATATTTATAATCAAACTTAAGTAGTTATTTTTGTATTCCAAAGCATTATAGAAATTAAAAAGAAAAAAGGTACATTTTTTGTATTTTTCTTTAGTTAACTTACTATATGTGTAAAATTCATAAAATAGTGTCCCAAAACTCATAAAAGTATATCATATGGTCCCATGGTTTAATATATTTCCCTAAAATGAATTTTGGAAAAGATAATAGGTCCTTGATTTTATTTAGAGTAATGTTTTGTCCCTTAATAAATTTTTTTTCTGAAAACCGTCTTTATTAATTTTAATTATTTTTACTAATAAATGTGGAAAAAATTTAAGTGTGATTTAGTAGAAATTATAAATTATTCTGATTCCAAATATATAAAAAAAAATTTAAATCAAATTTATTTATGTTTCAATATATAATTCAAGATTTATATCTCAAAGGTGATGAGAAAATATGATTTTAATGAGAAAATGTTCAAAAGTTTGAAATTTTTTTATATCCAATATCCATTTGAAATTGATTAAAATATCATAAATTATATTAATTAATGTATTATTGAACTAATTTTTCTTTAAATATTAAAAATATAATTTAATATTGTAAATATTTTAGATGAAAAGTCAATTTTAAGTTAAAATTCCATATTTTTCACTATTCATCTAAAAAATAAATCTTTTGAGAAGAAAAAAAATCACCATAAGATAAATTGGATATTTGAATTTCAGAAATAATTTTTATTTTTTCAAATATAATTTATAGAGTTGTCAATTTTTAGTTTTATAATATATGTTCCATTAAATGGTGATAAAATTTTCTTTCAGAAGAGTACAACTTTTTTATGTAAAATTGAATTTATTCTTATATATTTTATATATTAAACAAAATATAAATATTTAATATTATATTGAATTTATAATATATTAATTTCATTAAAAATTTAAAAAAATTTTATTTTAAATAATAAACACTTTTCTACATAAAAACATTTTTTCCGAAAAATATTTCCTTTTATTTTCAAAAGTTTTTATTTTATTTTCTAATTAATTGGAATCTAAATAGATTTATAAACATGTTTAAACCATATTTTCATAATTTATTTTATCCTATTAATACCCATTATTCCAAATAATTGTTTATAACATGATATTAAACAATAATATTTAAATAGTATATTGTATTTTGTTAAAACTCGGTATTATGTGTAATATAACCCAAACATAGTGTTGTGTGTATTGCAAACTTAACTAGGTATTCCAAGTAAAGAAAGGTTAACATTGTGTGGTGTGAAACAAAATTTATAAATTAATTTTAATTTATTCAAAAAATTATAATTCATAAAAAGTCATTCTGATACAATCTACCCCCCAAAAATTGAATTTCACCATCACAATTAATTTGGGTCATCAATGTTTTAATACATGAATCCTCCTTTTATAGAAACCCACATTGTATAAATAAATATTAAACCTTACCTTAATAATGGAATATTGGAAACATAATAGTTGCCCAAAATAACTCATAACATGGTTTCAACATAAGATAATATAGGTGGAAAGTGAAAAGGTTGGTATAGAAGAGAAAACTAACTTCCATATACTAATAAGGAGTGATAGATAACATTGATAACTAGATTGTGGATGATCTAGATAAAGTTAACGATCATAAAAAATCCATGATGATCTAATGGAAAATTTGGTTCATGATAAATGAAGGAACTCAGATATCCTTTTTTTTCAAGATAATTTTCCTAATATTGATGAATTTTTATAAGAAGAAATACTTATTTGATTTCATTCCATTTTATCTATATAATATCATCTAAAAGTTGTCCCTTAAAAATTTTCACATCACAACTTAGTCTAGTAAATAAATGGTAATATTTTGTGTTTGGAGCACAAACGGGTCACATGATCCATAAATAGAATGATAATTCATTTTTTTATCTTTAGTAATCATTATAACAAAATTATTTACACATGTTATCCAATATGCCAAAATGTAAATATTGTGAAGAATTAATCTCAAAAACCATATTCAATGTCCAATATAAATATTTTTATTAATGGTTATCCTTTTAACCCTTTTTAAAGATAAAAATCCCAAAATATATAATAAATGTCACAAATTTCTCAAAATAAACAAAAAAATTAATTCTATATAGACCATAATGTATCTCTTGATTGTCACATTCCAAACATGGTAATACCTTCTTCATGAATCCTCTTGAAACTTGGTAATAACTTGAATTACCATAGATTCTTATTGAAAACAAACATGCATCCTCAATATTTATACAGATTATTGGATATATTTCTTAAATATAAAATTTTTTCAACTTCATTGATGATAACACAAACCACTTTTTCAACAAACCCATTATGAGTTCTAACATAAAAACTATTATCCAAATTATGTTATTCTTATCCTACACCAGTGTATCTAAAATAAAAACCATTTCATCAAAATTAGGAACATAATAAAGGGTTTCCTTCAATTAATCATGTATTTTACAAATAATATAAATTTTCTATTAATTCCATTTTCATGTTCATCGGTATCACTAAACATACTCTTTCAAATCCTCAATGAAAAACATATGTTGAATAATCATTATTTGTTGATAATTCATATAACATGATTCATGAACTTGAATATATATATATATATACATAAATCCTTTAGCATCAATGATTTGAATGGAAAAGGTACTTTCTTAGTATAGAACAATATTCTTTGGTCATGTCATTGATTTGGGAAATTCTCATGTCCTCCTAAGATAGGACATTGAACTCATTGAAAATTTGTCACTCTATGATTCTATTTGTCACACAGATAACATATTCCCCTCTATTTGGGGTATTCAACTAGGTTCTTATTCCATTTTAATCAAATGTATGAATAAAAATACTATTTCTTATATGTCCATTACCACATGAAATTTCATAAAAGTTAATATTCCATTAATTCAATGTGTTAGGAAGCTCACTAAATTTTATATTGTTAATCACATATCGCAATATATGATTTGTAATAATCGGAATATCTTTTTCTCTAGTCATCATAAAATCTATTTTCACATAGTCACTAAAATTTCCATCATATTAATTTTTAAAAATATTCCTTCTTATTCTAGTCATTTACTAAAACCAAAAACATAGTGGGAGTAACACTGATAATAGTAGAAAATCATATAGTCAGGAAAAATCATTTATATTATGTCTAAATAATAAAACCTCATTTTTAATCAATGAAACCATAATATCATGAATGGTTATTAATTTGAATCATCTATTTAAGTTATTCATGATGGTTCATGAAAATTTTATGAATTTCCAAAGTATATCCCCCATTAGTGTCAACCTATATGTGCAATAAGGCATGTTGTCATGCACCAGTTCCTAATTCAGTTTATCCCAATGTCGTGTTTTTGGGGTTGTTACCCCTATGTACATTTATGCCAGAGACACGTATACTTTTAGTATCCCTAAAGGGATTTATTTCAAGAAAAATACACTCTATATTCTTTACAAAAAAAATCATGGACATTTTCCTATACATTAGATCATCCTTAGAATTATACAGAGATACATCACTAAAAATATATTTCTAAATATACCAACAGATATCTATATAGTTTTCCCATTTTTGTTTCAATATTTTGACAAAACCTTTCCTTTTATACTAACTATAGTTACATGGGATTATCGTATAAGGATATTGCATTTTTTAGGAAAAATATTAATTACACTACCTAAACAAATACTTAATAACCATAATAGATTCATGTATTTGGAATCTTGGAACAGCATAATATAATATAGTGAAATATATTCAATGATTCCCAAAAGTATCTATCCATTTTTTAATTAAACATAAAATCTTTCTTCCTAACCTATTGAAATGAATCATAAGAAAGGGTCATCTCACAAGCTGGGTAAGGGTAAAAAAGGGATATAAATAAGAACAACATGAGCTTAAGGGTATGATAATATGAGAATAAAATTTGAAAGGAATACCATAGATATCAAAGTGAATAATCCTGAATCATGGAATAAATTTATTATTTTAATTGGACATGAATCCTAAGATAATCAAATAGCATGAACCATGAGAGTATAATAATGACATAAGACATGGAATATATGGCCTCGACATAATCTTATAAAATATTGTTTTAGGGATACCAACCATGACACTCATAACATGTTTTAATTAGTATAATTACCCATATACATACATCATTTTTGGGCTGACCTCCCTTGCACCCTCTTGTTTTAGACTTGGGCTAACCACCTATGTACCCTCTTGTGTCTAGCATGGGCTAACAAATGATGTACCATTTTATTTTAGGATGGTCCTAACCTCCTTTATCCCATATTATTTTAGGTTTGGGATAAAAACCTATGTCTCATTATCATTGGACTTGGGTAGACCACTCGTGTACCCTATGAGCTCATAAAATATTTATTTTTACCCAATGTATTGAACAGTGATATAAGTCTCATCCATCACATTTTTAATACCATATTTATATGTTCCAAAAGATCAGAAATAGAAATCATATATTTACTCAGAAAAAGAAATGGGAATCATAAAAAAGTAATGTACCCAATTTTTGTATACTTTTTTCATACATTTTATTTAGCATAAAAACATTTTTTTCACCAAATATATTTTTTATGGAAAAAATACTTTATTTTGGTGATTATGATAATTTACAGTATATTTCCTGCCAAAAGCCCCAATCACGGCAGATCAGAACAAAATTTCAGATATAAAATACGTGTACTTGTTTATACACGCCCATGTTGCAGATCGGGAATGACTGGATACATGCCCATGTTCTAGACCAAGGAATACACATCGTGTACTACCCATATACGTGTTTTATAGACCTTCTTGAAGCATTTGGTGGCCGATGAATGACATTAAATGCCATGTGAGGTGGGGCTATACACCGTGGACCTCCACCTACTAGGTGGTTTCATGTTCAATGTCAAAGATGTCATGTTAGCTCGCCTACCGATGGAGAAAAGATGGCCAAAATGCATTTATGAGTAGTACAAACCGTGTACTTCCTGGTACATGTTGTGTACTTCCGGGTACACACCGTTTAATACTAAAACATGTAAATAGGTGGAAGTTTCTTCATGTTTAGGAGGATACATCCATCATCTATTTTGTTATAGTGGAAGGGGTATCACTCCAGAAATGGCCATGAAGGGAATAAGAGAGAGAAAGAAACAGAGAGAAGATAAGAGAGAAGGTTCTTCTATTCTACCTTCCTGATAACCTGCGCTCCATATCTTTTAAGAGGATTTATTCAAGTACTAAAATTCCTTTAGTTACTAGCTAAACTATGAGTAGATAAATTACCTATGTGTTGGGGATGTGGAAATTGTGAGTTTTGATTTGTCATTTGTGATGTTGTAACTGTGTTGTTTATTCTTCCTTCTCATAATTCCTTATTAAGACTTTTTAAATACCACTAGAAATATCTTATTAGAACAAGAACAATATTTCTAGGTATCCTTTGAGGAATTAAGATTTAAAACATCCATGACCATTGGGTGTTTTAATCTTATTAAAATAGACTATAATTAATAAAATGAAGAGAAATCAATTTCTAGAACAAAAAAATTGTTTCTATTGATTTAAACAAAACTCACCAGACCATGGGGATTCTATTACCTAAATAATCTCAGAGTTTTGAATTATCATGAACAACACAACCTCATTAGAAAATTGATTTAATAAAAACCTTTTAAATACACAACCATAATGCATTTCTCTCCAAATTTTCATCAAAACCAACTTTATGTGTTTTTTCTTTATCTTTTTAGTAATTTGATAAGAAATTAAAATTTAATCACATTTTTATCAAAACCCCACAGAATCCACTCTAAATTTAGTAAACATCACTAATCCAATTACTTACTAGATAAAAAAAATTGTCTCCCTGTGGATTGATCCCTTACTGGTATTATACTTGTTAGGGTAATATAATTTAGATTGTCGAATATAGAACTTCGGCAGGAACGATAACCAGATTTTGGTGCCATTTCCAAGGAGAAAAGTTACAATTTTTTTTGTTTAAATCAAATTTTTATACATTTTAGTGAAAATAAAAATAAAAAATTCTAACAATTCAATTCTTCTTATCATTTATCTCACACTATTTTTTGTCTTCCTCTTTTACACTTGTTGAGTTATGTGTTTTGCATATTCATTGGTGTATGAGTGGCCACATCACTTATAATAATAGTAATGAGTCATCATAGATTTTTCCAATTGACCAAGAGATCTAGTGAACACTTTTGAGGCGATGATGGGCACTCATGGAAGAGTGTTTCCAAAAAAATCCCATGGAGCATAACGAAGAGGGATATATAGCTGATGTTCAAGGATCTGGACAACCTTTTGGCCCGAATGACAACCAGAACCAGCAAGTTCTACTTGATCTAGAATGTGTCCCATAGCAACTTCAACAGTTCCAACAGGAGCGTATTTCATAGTTGTATCTAGGACAGGGGCCATACTTTGCTCCTGCGGTAACAACCTGAGATTTTATGTGATATATTATTTTTAATTTTGTTGATGTCTTCTATTATACAATACACCAAAATTATCTTGTTCTATACACAACATTGTATTATCTTTTAGTATATGCAACACTATTCTTGGATCATGTTACACACAATTTCAAGTTCGTAGTTATTCTACGCAACATTGAGTGTGTGTGTGTATATATATATATTCAATGTATAAATAAAATATGGTTGGATTCTGTTATACATAACAACAAAATATTTTTTCACTACACGCAATCCTTACGTGGCTTGAATTACACGCAATCATGACCTTCCTTGATAGCGTGTGTTGTACACAATATCAGGTTTCACTAAACAATGATATATTGTTAAAATATTATATAAACTAACCGTTATGAATAGTAATGCCCACTTTTTGAAATTTTATAAATTTTATCTTTCAAAATGGAGTTCATTTTTGGATTTGGAATATCGAAATTATCCTAGGGTGATTTTTTTTGTATTTTTCTGAAAACATTCAATTTTTGATGAATAGTGAAAACACTGGGTTACTATTTAAAAACCAACATTTTATTTAAATAATTATTTATTTTATTTTTATATTAAGTCAAAATTGATACAAAATACCTATAAAAGTTCAATTTAATTCATTGGAGTCATTTTATAATAATTTTAGATATATATAAAAAAATTATTGAACTTTTCACCATCATTTACCCACCTCCTAGGAGAATTTGAAAATTTACATAAAACTTAATTTTACCGCTTCTGTGAGTGGAATTTAGAAAATATGAGACACATTATTAATATCAAGGAGTAAAATGTGGTTCAACAAGATAAATTTTTTTGGTGAATAGTATCTTTTTACTTTTATTTTCCACGGTTAAAAGTAAATAGGGCAATTAAGGGTAAAAATGATATTATTATTATGCTAACACATGTACTAATTATATTGGATAAGTGTAATTAGACCAAAAAAAATCATAGTAATAAAATATTACCCTTTAGGTCCACTTGGATTAGATTAGGACATTTATTATAATTTTATTTAAAAAAGAGTTAAAATAGTTAAAATCAAAATTTATTAACTAAAACATTTTTAAAATAGGGTTATACATAAGATAAATTAGACTATAAATATTCATTAAAAATATAATAATATTTCCTACATAATGGTATTTTATTTATAATTTTTAGACATTAAATATTTTAATTTATTTATGACACAATGATGATGCATTAATTACCTTATTAATGAACTATTAACATAATTGATGTATAAATACACAAATAAAAGTAATTTTATACTTATTATCAATTCCACTAATTTTATAGGTTAATATGACATGTCAGTATTAATTTAATTAACTTTTGTCAAACTATTCATGCTTTTATGAGTTTCACAAAAATCAAGTACCAAATAGTGTCAAAATTGACATAAAATAGTTTTTAAAACAAATATTATATTATTAATTGTTATTTTATCCCTAAAAATATAAGGTTCAAGAAAATTACCTAGATAAGGATATATATATTAATAATGAACTGTTTGGGGTTTGTTTGTCTTGTTATTGTATTTTTATTATCAATATAGTGTAAGAGAACCAAAAGGCATGGTAAAAGTTAAATTATTTAACTTAGAGTTAAATCTAAATGATAATTATAAAATAGTCTCCTAAACTTATCTAAAACCTATTGGTTGAGAGTATTTCGACACATACCCATGTTATCTTCTAAATAAATCAATTTGGATCTATTAAAAACTGAATATGACTTTATTAGAAAATAATATTTTATGTTTTCCTAAGGTGCCCCTCGCCTCACTTATAAAAAGGGCTACCCTTCCCTCTTCTCTTCAAACTCTTTTGAGCCTTGAAGATCAGCCAAACCCTAAAGATTCCTATTATCAACCTCTTTAGTTATATAATTGAGGTTTTGGTCTTCTCGAAAGAAGAAAGATTGTTCCCTAAGAAGAAGTTTAAAGGAGGTGCGTCGAGGAAGAGGTAATCTCTTCTTCCGATTCTTTCAAAGTTTTATTTCTTCTTCAAATTATTCTTCTTTAGTTGTTTCATTATAAAGATATAAAATTATTATCACTAAAATACTGATACATTATTATAAATATAAAACAACCTCATTTCAATTTTTATCCATCCTACGGAAAATGAAATTTCCGCACGTGCGTACGTACTGAATACCGTCTCCATGTCATGGTGTAATATATTTTTCCACCACCACCTTACTTGGATGGGTATAATAGTGTAAAAAACGATATATGGTTATTATAACAACATACTGATTCTGAGATATTATATCATCCACTCCAATTCAATTCAATAATTATGGGAATGATATCATCGCTCATGCGTACGTATGGATTACTGTCTCCATGATGCGATGAGATTCATTTTCCACGTTAACCACTCAAGCATGATTATAAAGTATATATAATGAATAATAATGAAATATAGGACATGATAAAGCTAATGGATATATATATATATATATATATTCATGTCATCTACTTACTTCCATTCAAGTCAATAAGGAAAAGAAAACAGTGTTCATGTGTACGTACGGCCTACCGTCTCCATGAACGGTGTATTTCATATCATTTATCTATCTATTATATATATATAATAAATATATATGATATATAAATCATGATTTAAAATGTAGAACTAATTAAATCATGATATAAGTAATAATAATATCATAAACAACAAGTCCAAACACGTACGATAAATAAAACGATTTTACCCAAAACGCTGCTTTAACATGGAATTTTCAAAAGAAAGGGTAATAAAAAGTCATAAGGGAACCATATATGATATCCCAACAATGAATATGATTCTGTAATAAGTCAATGAAATTATTTATATCATTATACAAGAGATTCAGATACGTACTAAGCATATCGGACCTAAGGTAAGGGAAAATTTTGCAATCTCATTTTTATCCAGGATTGCTTATGCGTAAGTATTTTATGTGGTTATATTTTTCATCCATGTCAATAAAAATGTTTTTAATAAAGTGTTATTCCATGTATGTTTAAATTCATTTTTACCCCTCTTTGACTTTTACATAGTGTTATGGAAATAATTTTTCTTTTGTTTACCATACGATGAGCTTTTTGACTTTTCATAAAAAAGTACAAGGACAACATGAACGGATTTTTATGGTTTTCATAACGCCTTATTTTCATGAAGCTTAATCTACAAGATTTCATGACTATTTTAAAAAAAATCCTTTTCTTTTAAAATTTCATAGCATTTTGTGAAAAGAAAATGATTTTGAAGAAGAATGGATATTTTCATCAAGAATTCATTTCAAGTGTTTTATCAAAACCATTTTCCATATAAGATGGAATTATTTCATATGTGTATGTTTCATGAATAATTTCTCAATGATTTACATGGTTTCACTTTTCTTATGATGAAATGATGTCCATTTTGTTTTTTATGGATTATGTTATGATGGGATGACATTTATGAAACCCATTTTAAACTTTGGGTAATGATGAATGATTTAAGATCATGTTGGGGCACAAGTAAGAATGATTTAATTATGAGATGGGTGGGACCTATATCTCCCTCCAATGCGTTTGGTAAAGATTTATATCTCATGATATAGAAATGGTTGTAATGGTATGTTAATCTGGTTCAGTGATATAGGACTGGAACGAGGATTGAACTCGATTCAGAAAGGGACTTTGTCCACTAAGATGGTCTTGTCAACAATGTCTTGTCTACTATGGAAATCATATCATGTGCTTAATGGTTTCCACAAATACATGTTTTAATCCCATTATATTTTATCATGATTGATGTATCTATGCCTTATGTACTACTATGTTTTATGTCATTTCTCACGATTTTGATGTTTAAACATTATGTTCATGTTTTAAAGTTCAAATATATATGGTTTGTTTAAATCTCTACATGCTTACCCTTACTGAGCATTCGAGCTCACAAATTACATGTTTTCTTTTCCCCAGGATATAAAGAAAAGTTTTAGGTTAGAAATCCAAAGGGAGGATCTTTATGGGAGATGTTGAAGATCTTTCACAATGATTAGAATATTTTGTTCCGAGTTTCCAAAGACACTAAACTATTACGATCCTTGAGTGTTGGATTTTGTTATGTATTAAGTGTTACAAAAAATTAATGTAATGTCCATGTATGTTGGGATTTGGGTCTCTAAAGTTAGTATTAGAGGAAAGGTTTAGTCAACCTTTGGAAACTAGGATGTGATAACTTTAGTGAGATCCCTAGAGATATTTCTAAGGTATGTCTAGGGATGTCCTTAAGGTTAAGTATAAGTATAGGTTATAGTCCAAGAATTACAGTAACGATATTAGAATTAAACCTATGATGTTAGATATTGAAGTTACTCCCCTTTGATTATGATTTTGGCCTCTCACACTATTCTTTTTGGGTTTTAGAAAATGGATGGAAACAGGAAGATTCACGATAATAGAGGATATGATGACCATTGGAATGATACTCTTCATGAGCAACCAAATGGAATTAGATCTTGAAGTACACATATAGTTGTTATTCCTAATCAGCAATAACATAAAATGATCAAGAATATCAACTTTGGTAAGTTTCCCGACTCAGCTAATAAGAGAAAGATGGAGTTTCATGATGATCATAGAGGAAAGAAAGTTCAATTCCCCTTATGTAAATCTTGTGGGAAAAGGCATCAAGGAGAATGTTTCAAAGGAACTGGTATATGCTTTGGGTGTGGGAAGGAAGGACACAAACTAGTAAGTGAAAAGAAAAATGTTCATTTAACACCATGGACAAGGATAATGGTATTGATACAACATAAACAATGATTAAATGTTTTAAATGTAGAATGTACGGGCATTATGAAGACCAATGCCCTAAGAGAAATTCTCATGAAGAGAATCAGCATGGTCGTATAGGTAGTATTTATGTTGATGATGATGAAGAGACTACAAATGATATATGGGATGAAAGAATTGTTCAATATCGGTCAATGGCTTAAGAAGGTAGTGGAATGATTACATTTTTATTAAGAGTAATGTTGTATAAGTAGTCTCATGGTACTATGGTATAATGAGAAATCTAAGGATTGTTACAGTATTGTTTTTCCTTATGTTTTTGAAAGTATACGTTGAATGGTACATGTAACCATGAAAGGTTATTCAGATATTTTTAGAAATTACCTAATATGCACATAAATAAGGGATAAGGAGACAATGAAATGTTTGATAGTACTAACGAGCTCATGAAAAATATAAGGAAAAAGTGATATCATGGTTTGAGTATATAGAATTTTTGGATTTCTGTATGTGGAAAGATTTAACTTTTGACAGCATTCATGTTTTCACTAAGGTTAAATGGGTATTCATTTTTAAATAGAATACATGATTAAGGTATTCACATGATTGGAATGTGACCAACAAGATATATAAGGGATAAATGATGGTATTCACGTGCTTGTTATGTGACCATTCAAGTAATCGTTTTCTTTATACTATGAGCTCAGACCGAAGTGTTTTAGATAAGCCTATATATTGGAATGAATTAATTTAGACATAAGATTGTATTGTTTATGGCTTGAAATTTTTTAGACATTATTGCAGGAATGTTATAATAATGTAGTTTTAGAAAAAGGGACAACCTGCAAGATGGGCGACAACCCGTCGTGTCGGACAAGGTTGCAAGAATCAAACCCACAACCGAAGTGCAACATGCTTTTATTTCCTACCACTGGCCTACAGGAAGTCCCCGGTTAGTAGAAAGTAGTATTATTTTATTAAGAGGTGTGATAGATGAAGTATAAGTTCATTTTTTTTGAATCATATACGATTAAAATCACCATAGAAGGACTTATGTTTATTTGATATCTTTTTCTAACCTTTTGTTTGAAATAGATGGAATGACCCGTCATTCTATCACATGATCTGCTAACACTTCACGAATAACAAATTCAACTTCATATTTTTATGATATGAAGTTGAAACTGTTCAAGGCATGAAAAACGGTGAGATTGTACCAAAATCAAGTAAGTATTTCTTCTAATTCAAAAATTTCAACTTTAGGGAAATGATATTGAAAACCAAAAATGTTTTCCTAATGCTCTTATATCTGATGAATCAGATGGTACCTTAGATCATCACAAATTTATGGCTTTGTGATTGTTGGATTTCTCATAGCCATGTTCTCTACCACTCTCCATCATAACATGATGGTTAAATTTCTCTTCCATATCCATATTTTTACCTATGTTCTCTTACGTGGAAACACTGTGATGAGTTAATTTGGGTAACTGTTATGTTTCATACATCACTTTATATAATTATGTTTTAGTATTCCTTTTTATGATGTGGGTTTTTATGAAAGAAACTTTCAAGTAGTAAACCATTTATAACCCTGACGAATTACGTAGGAGAAATTAATTTTAAGGGGGGTATAATGTAACAACCTGAGATTTTATGAGATATATTATTTTTAATTTATTTGATGCCTTATATTATACAGTACACCATAATTAGCTTGTGTTATACACAACACCGTATTATCTTGCAGTATACGCAACACAATTCTGGGATTGTGTTACACACAAATTCAAGATCGTAGTTATTATACGCAATATTGAGTGTATATATATATACATATTCAATGTATAAATGAAATATGGTTGGATTCTGTTATATGCAACAAAAAAGGAGTGTTTCAATACACACAACCCTGACTTGGCTTTTATTACACGCAATCGCGACCTTCCTCAATAGCGTGTGTTGTACGCAATACCGGGTTTCACAAAACAACGATATATTGTTAAAATATTATATAAACTAGTCATTATGAATAGTAATACCCACTTTTTGAAATTTTATACATTTTATCTTTCAGAATGGACTTAATTTTTGGATTCGGAATATCGAAATTATCCTAGGGTGATTTTTTGGTATTTTTCTGAAAACTATCAATTTTTGATGAATAGTGAAAACAATGGGTTACTATTTAAAAATCAACTTTTTATTTAAATAATTATTTATTTTATTTTTATTTTAGGATAAAATGGATACATAATACCTATATAAGTTCAATGTAATTCATTGGAGTCATTTTATAATAAATTTAGATATATATAATAATTTATTGAACTTTTCACCGTCTTTTACCCACCACCTATGTGAATTTGAAAATTTACAAAAAACTTGATTTTACCGCTTATGTGAGTGCAATTTTGAAAATCCGAGAGACACAATTAATATCAAGGAGTAAAATTTGGTTCAATAAGATTAAAATAATTTTTTGTGTATAGTAACTTTTTACATTTATTTACCACGGTTAAAAGTAAATAGGGAAATTAAGGGTAAGAATGATATTATTATTACCATAACACATGTCCTAATTCTATTTGATAAATTTAAATCGAACGAAAACAATCATAGGAATAAAATATTACCCTTTCGGTCCACTTGGATTAGAATAGGACATTTATTATTATTTTATTTAAAAAAGAGTTAAAATAGTTTAAGTCAAAGTTTAATAACTGAAACATTTTTAATATAGGGTTGTACATAAGATAAATTTGACTATAAATATTAATTAGAAAGGTAAAAATATTTCCTACATAATTTTATTTTAATTATAATTTTTAGACATTATATAATTTAATTTATTTATGACACAATGATGATGTAGTAATTACCTTATTAATGAAATATTAACATAATTGATGTCATAAATAGACAAATAAATGAAATTTTAGAGTTTTTATGATTTCCACAAATTTAATAGGTTAATATTACATGTTATTATTTATTTAATTAACTTTTGTCAAACTAATCATGCTTTTAGGAGTTTCAAAAAAATCAAGTACGAAATAGTGTCAAAATTGACATAAAATAGTTTTTAAAACAAATATTATATTATTAATTGTTATTTTATTCCTAAAAATCTAAGGATCAGAAAAATAACCTATATAAGGATATATATATTAATAATAAACTATTTGGGGTTCTTTTGTCTTGTTATTGTATGTTTATTAACTATATAGTGTAAGAAAACAAAAAGACATGGTAAAAGTTAAATTATTTAACTTAGAGTTAGATCTAAATGATAAGTATAAAATAGTCACCTAAACTTGTCTAAAAACTATTGGTTGAGATTATTTCGAAACATCCCTACATTAGATTCTAAATAAATCAATTTGGAGATATTAAAAACCGAATATGACTTTATTATAAAATAATATTTTAAGTTTTCCTAAGGTGCCCCTCTCCTCCCTTATAAAAAGGGCACCCCTTCCCTCTTCTCTTCACAGTATTTTGATACTTGAAGATCAGCCAAAACCTACCAATTCTTCTTCTAAACCTCTCTATATATATCATATAGGTTCTGGTATTCTAAAAAAATCAACTCTAATGCCCTAAGAAGAAGTTTAATGGAGTTGCGTTAAGGAAGAGGTAATCTCTTCTACCGATTCATTCAATGTTTTATTTCTTCTTAAACTTCTTTTTATTTAGTTGTTTCATTATAAAGTAATAAAAGAATTATCACTAATATAATGATATTTTATTATAAATATTAAACAACTCCATTTCACCTTCTATCCATCCTATAGAAAACGAAATCACAGCGTGTGCGTACGTACGGAATATCGTCTCCACACCGTGGTGTAATCTATTTTTCCACCACCACCATAATTGGATGGGTATAATGGTGTAGAGAAAAACTATATATGGTTATTATAAAATCATACTAATTCTGAGATATTATATCATCAGCTCCAATTCAATTCAATAATTATGGGAACGATATCATCGCTCGTGCGTACGTACATATTACCATCTGCACAACGCGATGAGATTCATTCTCCATGTTAACCACTGAAAAATGATTATAAATTATATATAATGAATAATAATGAAATATATGAAATGATAAAGCTACTGGATATATATATATATAAATATATATGTCATCTACTTACTTCCATTCAAGTCAATAAGGAAAAGAAAATAGTGTTCATGCGTACGTACGGCCTACCGTCTCCATGAACGGTGTATTTCATTTGATTTATCTATCTATTATATATATATACTTAATATATATGATATATAAATCATTATTTACATTCTGGAAGTAATAAAATCATGATATAAGTAATAATAATTTCAAGAACAACAAGTCCAAACACGTACGATAAATAAAACGATTTTACCCTAAACACTACTTTAACATGGAATTTACAAAAGAATGGGTAATATAAATCCATAAGTGAACCATATATGATATCATAACAATAAATATGATTCTGTAATAAGTCAATGAAATTATTTAAATCATTATATAGGAGTTTCAGATACGTATGAAGCATATCAGACCTAAGGTAATTGAAAATTTTGCAATCTCATTTTTATCCAGGATTTATTATACTTAAGTATTTACTGGGGTTATATTTTTCATCCATGTCAACAAAAATGTTTTACATAAAGTGTTCTTCCATGTATGTTTAAATTCAGGTTTACCCCTCTTTGAATTTTACATAGTGTTATGGAATGAATATTTCTTTTGTTTACTATATGATGAACTTTTTGACTTTTCTGACAAAAGTACTAGGAGAACATGAACGGATTTTTACAGTTTTCATAAAACCTTATTTTCATGATGCTTAATCTACAAGATTTCATTACTATTTTCAACAAAATAATTTATTTTAAATTGAATGGCATTTTTTGAAAACAAAATAATTTTGAATAAGAAAGGATAATTTCCTCAAGAATTCATTTCAAGTGTTTTATCAAAACAATTTTCCATATAAAATGGAATTATTTCATATGTGTATGTTTCATGAATAATTTCTCTATGATTTACATGGTTTCACTTTTCTTTTGATGAAATGATATCTATTTTGTTTTGTATGGATTATGTTATTATGGTATGATGTTTATGAAACCCATTTTATACATTGGGTAATGATTAATGACTTATGATCGTGTTGTGGAAAAATTAAGAATGATTTCATTATGAGATGGGTGGGACCTATATCTCCATCTAATGCATTGGGTAAAGATTTATATCTCATGAGATAGACATGGCTGGATTGGTAAGTTAATCTGGTTCTGTGATACAGGACTTGAACGAGGAGTGAACTTGATTCAGAAAGGGACTTTGTCCACCAAGATGGTCTTGGAAGCAATGTCTTGGATACTATGGAAATCATATCATGTGATTAATGGTTTCCAAAATTACATGTTTTAATCCCATGCTATTTTATCATGATTGATGTATCTATGCCTTATGTACTGTTATGTTTTATGTCATTGCTCAAGATTTTGATGTTTAAACATTATGTTCATGTTTTTAAGTTCAAATGTATATGGTTTGTTTTATTCTCTTCATGCTTACCCTTACTGATCATTTGAGCTCACCCTTTATATGTTTTATTTTCCCCATGATATAAAGCAATGTTTTAGGTAAGAAAACCAAAGGGGAAGATCTTTATGGTATATGTTGAAGATCTTTCACAATGATTAGAAGATTTTGTTCCGAGTTTCCAAAGACACTAAACTATTTCGATCCTTGAGTTTTGGTTTTTGTTATGAATTAAGTATTCCTCAAAAGTAATGTAATGTCCATGTACGTCCGTAATTGGGTCTCTACACCTTCACAACAATTTATTCCCCCACCTGCATAAGAGGAACTACCCCCACATTATACCCTTATGAAGTACAGTCCTCCCTTCATACTAGGGGAATATATAGGAATCATCCAACCATAGATGCAATCCCAACACTTCGAAATAAAACCAGCCATTATGAAACTGGTCTAGAACATGATAAAATTCGGTGGTATACTGAGTGAAGACCTGAATTCATATCTCTCCAACTTCCCCCAGATCTGAGACACCTTTTGTTACCACGAAGTGTCAGAAGATGTCATTTTTCATCAACTCTTCCCCTTCTCATCAAGGTATAAGAAGAAATACCAGATCAAGGGACTTACTCATCAATCTATCCTCACCTGGGAAGAATTATCCAATGCCTTCATGTTCAAATACTTTCCACCATTGAAGACGATGACTATAGAGAATGAGATCCACAGCATCTAGTCGCATGACTCAAAATCTTTATATAAGTCATGGGAGTGATTCAAAGAGATGCTACACAAATTTCATCACCACTGAAATCTTCTCTAGATGCAAGTAAAAACCTTCTATGGTGGACATACCACGAACACCAAATATATGGTAGATTATACTGCTGGAGGAATGATAATGCAGAAATCTCATGAAGTGTTATTTGACCTACGAGAGGACATGTCGTCCAACATTTTCCAGTGGCACTCGGGTCTAGGAACTCAAAAGCGAGGTATTCTCAACATTTCCACTACCACAATGATCATTTCCCAATTGGATGAAGTGTCCAAGAATATTGATGCATTGAACCTGAAAACACATCACATGTTCAAGTACCAAACCATCCTGAACGCAGTGAATGTGGTGACAACCATATAATTCGTGAATTCCTAGGGTTGACTACCAGCCCTTCAATAAGAGAGGTGACCTACATTTCTTAAAACTAGTGTCTGAATATGTATGCTCAATACCAAAACCTAGAATAGTGATAACAAATGAACATGGGGTACCCGCACTAATAGAATAATCCTCCACCCCAAAGACCACCTATCTATGGTCAATAGAAGTAACAGAACTCGTATCCAAGACAACAATAAAATTGGACATACTCACTGCAAGGGTGCCAAAATCCTCTCCCACTACCACCAAGGTAGACACCACCTCCACCATCTGCACAACAAACTTAGTAAGAACCCCATAAAAACAAGAATAAATGATGAGAAAATTAATAAAAGCTACAAAAACATGATTTTAAAACTAGGAATCTTACATTCAAAGCCTAGAAAATCAAATTGGGAAACATTAAAATCATCTATCCAATTGGAAACCTAAAACACTATTGGGTTACACTAAGAATAATCCACAAGAAGAGGCCCATGAAATCACTTTACGAAGTGGGAAGGAGCTACCTGAAACACCAACTTCAAAGCATGGTGATGCTACAACTCTATATCAACTTTCACCCTCTCCAAAAGAAGAAACCATAAATAAGGACCCCTCCTCATCTAAAAAACCATAAAAATAGATTTAATCCTCATATGGTAAGGGAAAATATGTGGTTATGCCCTTTGATCATGACACACCTTTTATAGGGAGGGTGAAACAATGGAAGCTGGATCACTAGTTTGGTAAATTCTTTGAGGTATTCTGGAAGCTACACATCCACATCCATTTTTCAGAATATTTAACATAGATGTTGACATACACATATATCATGAAGAAGATTCTATTTAATAAAAGAAATATGGAGGATCTAGGAACCATTTCATTGAATAGGGAATGCTTAGTAGTAGTGGCACACTCACTTCCTCCAAAACTCCAAGATATGGGAAGCTTCACTATCCCATGTACCATTGGATCATGTGAGTTAGGAAAATATCTTCATGAGTTAGGATTTAGTATCAACTTGATTCCCTTATGATACTTCAAGAAGTTGGTGCTCAATGATCTAAAACCCAACTGAGTGTCCCTCCAGTTAGAAGATCGCTCCATCAAATATCCCAAGCAGTTGATCAAGGATGTGCTGGTGAAGGTATGATGGTTAATTCTCCCTACTAACTTCATCATTCTTGAAATAGAGGATGACCAGAAGGTGCCATTTTTTTGGGAAGGCCTTTCTTGGCAACTATTAATGCATTGATCGATGTCCACCAAGGATAAATAATATTCAGAGTCAGTGACAAAAGAGTCTCCTACAACGCCCTCAAGGATTTAAAGAAACCATCACTATTGAACCATGAGGATTGTTATGTGGTAATAGTAATGGAAAAGCATTTCATCTTCAAGGAATATGGGATGATATGTTCTTTTCTTATTGATGAAACTATCCTCAAAGATATCCAAGATGTACTCACGGAGTGACAATTTTTCAAAGGCCAGGGCAGTCATTATTGGCAATGCACAATTCCCCAAGACATTTTAGAGTTAACATAGGTGCAACCAATTGTTCCCTCGATCATGTAGGCACATGAAAATGAGATAAAACCTCTCCCATTATCTCTAAAATATGGATATTTGGGTGATTAACAAACACTACCAGTTATACATAATGTATTTCTATCTCAATGTCAAGAAGATGCACTTCTGCATGTTTTAAAGAAAAGAAAGCAAGACATTATATAAATTGTCGCTGATCTAATGGGAATATGTCCCACCATTTTCAACCATAAGGTTCTACTATATGAAAGAGAAGAACCCTCTTGGAAACCATAGCGATAGCTAAACCCTCCCATGGAATAATTTTTGAAGAATAAGGTAATCAAATTGTTAGATAAATGAATCATATGCCCCATTTCATATATACCATGGGTGAGTCCTCCACATTTTTTACCCAACAATGGGGGTATCACTATGGTCTCCCCTAATAAAAATGAACTTATCCCTAAACTCATAGTAATGGGTTGGAGAGACTGTGTAGACTAATGAAAGATGAATGATGTAATGTGAAAAGATCACTTCCAGATACCCTTTATGGATTAGATGTTGGAATGATTGGTGGCGAATGAGTTTTACTTCTTCATAGAAAGTTATTCTAAACATTACCAAATCTCTATTTCCCTTAAAGATTAAGAAAATAGCACCTTCACATGCCCCTATGATACATTTTCTTATCGAATAATGTCTTTTGGGATGTGAAATGCTCCTTCCACCATCCCACGATGTATGTTGGAAATATTCCATGACATGGAAAAACAAATCCTGGAGGTCTTTACAGATGATTTTTTCATCTAAGGAAAATTATTCAACACATGTCCATAGAATTTAGAGTTTGTTTTGGATAGGTGTGTTCATACAAACCTGGTTTTAATCTAAAAAAATTCCATTTTATAGTGAATATTGGAATCTTTTTGGGACATCAGATCTTTATGAAAGGGGTAGAAGTAGATCCTGCAAAGATTGAAGTCATTTTGAATCTACCCATCCCAACTTATGTCAGAGATATCCGAAGTTTTTTGGGGCATGCCAGTTCTACAGATAGTTTGTCTAAAACTTTTCAAAGATTTTCTATCCACTCACCATTCTCATATTAAATAATCTTATATTTGAGTTTGACAAGATGTGTTCCAGAACGTTTTAGCATCTAAAGAAATGACTGGTGGAAGCTCCATTGATGATTTCTCTAAATTGGGAGGTTCAATTTGAAGGGATATGTGATGATACAAACAATATGGTTGGTGTAGTACTAGGGAAATGGATAGATCGCATCTTCCAACCCATTTACTTTTGTAACAGAACACTGAATTAAGCACATGTAAACTACACCACCATGAATAAAGAAACTCTTGTAGTGGTATTTACATTTGTCAGGTTTCGTTCTTATTTGGTGTTATCCAATGTTATTGTATATAAAGACCATTCAACACTCAACAATTTTCTAAACAAGAATGATGTGATTCCATGACCCATCCATTGGGTACCTTCTTCCAAGAGTTTTAATTAGAGATCCCCAATAAAAAGGGCAGTGAAACGTTATTGATGACCACCTCTCCTGCCTGGAACTACCTCATTTAGAGAAGGAGGATGAACGAGACATTATGGATGATATACCCAATGAAAAACTTTTCTTAATCGAAGGACAACATCTATCTTAGTATGAAGATATTGAAAATTATTTGGTTACATGTTCAATTCATGCTGATCTCACTTACCAGCAGAAGAAGTGGTTTTTATTCGATGTCAAGAGGTACTTCTGGAAAGACCCTCTACTCTTTCGATCATCTGGCGATGGGGTGATTCGTCATTGCATCTTGGGGAATGAATTTCAAGAAATTTTGGAGTTCATTCACTCATCAGCAGTTGGAGGACATCATGGGTCAGACTGTATGATATTGAAGATCCGACAGTCTGGACTTTTCTAGTCTACCATGAACTGGGATGCTCGTTAATTTGTTAGCAGGTGTGGTTGATGTCACATGACATGTAATATTGGACGAAGAGCTGAGATGCTTCAACACCCCAACTTAGAGGTCGAAATCTTCAACGTATGAGAAATTGATTTCATGGGGCCATTTCCCCCATAATATGGGAACTCTTACATACTTGTATGTGTGGAATATGTCTCCATGTTGGTGGAAGTCACTGCTACAACTCATGACATGCCCATGTTAGTTATCCTTTTTTATGAAACACATATTCAACTGATTTGGTGTTCCTTGAGTGTTGATTTGTGACAAGGGAACACATTTTGACAATGGCTTGATGAAGAATGTGTTACTTATGTATTGGGAGAAAAATCACATGGGAACACCATATCATCCCCAATATAGTGGACATGTAGAATTATCAAATTGTGAACTAAAACAAATCTTGGAGAAACTGGTGGGAGTTTCTAGGAAGGACTGGTCCAAAAAGCCTAATGATTCCTTTTGAACATACTAGACCGCCTTCAAAAGTCCTATATAGATGTCTTTGTTCCACATTTTCTATGGGAAGACATACCACCTACCAATGTAGTTGGTGAATAAAGTCTATTGAGCCGTTAAGACCCAATATTTTGATTTAAAGGCTCCTGAAGAGAAGAGCATGATCCAGCTGACAGAGCATGATGAGAGACGACGGGAGGAGTATGAGAACACCATACATTACAAAGAAAAGACACAGGTGATCCACTATTGGGTCATTTCTTGAAAAACATTTCAACCAAGTGTTCATGTATATCTCTTCAACTCAAATATTCATTTTTTTCTAGGAATGTTGAAATCCCGATGGTTGAGACCATTCCAAGTGCGCAATGTTTTCCACCATGGTGCAGGGGAAATTTATGGTGAAGATGAAAAACCTTTCAAGGTGAATGGATAACTTCTAAATCAATATCATAACATGGAGGATATAGTGGGTACAATCTCCACCATTCATTTTAGGTAATAAGTGGTAGGTTGGTCAAACCAACAACCTAAAACAAAGGCACTTCCTGGGAGGCTACCCTGAGGTTACACACCATGTACCACCTATACACATGATGTGTACTGATATTTTTAGTTTATATTACTAATATTATATATATATTAACTAAATAAAAAGGGGTGATGTTGATGTCAATGGTTAAGTAACTGGTGTTTATCCGAGACGTCGCTGATTCGAATCCCTCTATACTTACCTTCGTCATGGGGTTCATCCTTTTTATTCTTGTTTTTTCTTACAAAGCATGTGTGTTATTTTTAAAAATCATATATAAGTTTTTCTAAATAAAAGAAAACCATTGACGGGGATGGACTGACTAGCCATGGTCATTTACCAGTTTTAAAAAGATATGGGTTCAAATCATGAAACCTGCCCATTTCCTTGATTTTTCAAATTAATAAAACCACACGACGTGTACTTTGATATACATCATGTGTTCCAAGATTTAAATGATATAAATAGTTTTTAATATATTAACATACATGTGGGAAAAGTTAGTATATTGGAAGAGTCTCTACCTTTGATCCAAAAAGTCCTAGGTTCGAACTCAACTAATCTCCCTACATCATTTTATTCCAATTAAAAACCACATGTTGTTCTTTTTCCTTATATCTTGTAGTATTGGCCCTATACATTAAATATTTTTTATTCATAAACATGAGTATTAGTATATCGTTTTCTACATTGGTTGAGTTCTTGCATTTGTATCGGTCGATCACCGGTTCGAACCTCACCCCAAGCATCAGACCAAAGGTTGTACTTCACTTTTTCCAATTTTAGAACACATGACATGTATTTCATGAAACATTATATGTATAGATATATTTTTGTAAATAATAGATAAATATATATATTTTTATTTTAGTTATTAATATAAATTATTATATAGATTTATATAGTAATTATATTATATATTTTTTATGCATAATTCAAAAAAATAGTGATACTCGGTGTGTAAGTCCTGGTACACACTGTGTACCCTGGCTATAAAGGTTGCGCCCTACACAGCTTTAGTCCATGTCATGGGACCCCCCCCCCCCCGTTTTCTTCTCATGCACGCCCTCTGGCCACCCAATTATAAATCCTCTATTTTGTACACTTTATGTCAAAATTACATAAATATTACGATCCACATACCATACACACACTTCTTCACCCTTTATTTCCCTGCTTTCAGGGAATTTAGGGTGATTTGCAGATTAGCCGACCATTGGGCTTCCTGGGCAGCACACAACTTGCACGAAGAACACACAACATGTACTTATTGTACATGACCACACATCACATGCTCTACCCATTTGTCTGATAAATGGCGTTTACGTTCGGTACACACTATGTATCATGCATCCCCTAGCCTTCTAGGTCAGACTGTGTTTGTTTGAGACACAGTCCTCATCCCATGTACTGATACACAGTGTGTCTGTTAGGGATACATTGTGTCCTCCCACACTTAGATGGACTTTGTGTGGATGATCTACACACATTTCACCCCATGTTCACTTAAACTGTGTGTATATCATCCACATGGTGTGTATTCCCCCTTTTCCCCTTCCCTCATCAAGTCGTGTCTAGATCTTTACATGGACCCTCATATCATGTTTATGTACACGGTGTGGACACCTTTTTACACACTGTGTACTCCTTTTTTCACCACATTCCCTCATAGTGTTTCAATCCTGGGTATATGGTTTCATACACATATCCTATTATATGCCATGTACACTGGACCTACACGTCGTGTTCTACTGAATTTTTAGTTTCCATACTTTATCATCTTTTTCTTTTTATTTTTTCTTTTCTTTATTTTTCTTTCAGATATAGTCCATCGAGATCGTGTGAGTGGGAAGTGCCCTAATTCCACTACTGAAGGTGAGAGGCCTCCTCATCATTGGATTCGTCTTTGACCTTCTGAGCCATTGGTATAGTATTTTATTGTTTTCCACCTCCTAGCATTCGCCACTCTGCCTCTTCTTGTGATGCCACCTCCACCTGCAACATCTACTAATCTGAGCATTCCTATGACCGCTTCTACAGCTGATCCTCTAACAGTGGATTCAGTTTCATCTAATGTGGTCAAGAGATCCTCTACCACTATTCCATATTCTATCACTAGCCCCTCTGAGATACCATCCACACTAGTGGTGGACCTACCCAGGCCCGCACCTCCACCTTCTGGCCATCCATCTGCACCCGCTCAGGTATCCACTACTCAATATTCTCCCTCACTGATGGGAACATGTACTCTAGCAACTTCTGTTCCACCAGCACTTTCACCCCAGGTTTCCCACCCTCCTATGCATATCTGTATTGTATTTCTTGAGTCTAATCCAATAGCAGATAAATTTCAGTGATTTTCTTAGCACAATATCCAACTGAGCAGCTGTTTCCTTGATATTTTGGGGCTAGAGAACCTTGGATTCTGAGAACAGCTCGAGGGGATTCTGGTTCATAATCAACTACTAGATAATTTTCAGTTTAATACTCCAACATACTGTGATTTATTTTTGGAGTTCATGGACACCATTGAGTTTGACATGGCCCCACATACTGGAAAACACCCACGGATACAACTCACCCACTTCATTTTTAGCTTGGGGGGGGGGGAAACCATTTTAACTTACTATGGCTATGTTTGGCCGATGATGTTACTTCTCTCCCCATCATGCCCCCCATATGTTATCTTCACCACGATCCACCTCAATCACTCTGATCTTGTTTCGATGTGGCTAGAGTATGCTGGGTCTGACTATAGGTACACCCCCACGTCGAAGAAGATCATGCTCTTCATTGACCATCCTCATCGATTCCTTCCTCAGGGCTTTAGCGCCATTATTTTTCTTATCCATGAGGATATGGGTGTTGTTTCTAGATAGGGTCGGGAGCTTCTTACCTATATTGTCCAGTATGAGTAACCATACCTCCCATATAAGGCCGCTTTTTTACATTCATTCTATGATCCATGGTCGTTAGGGTAACCAGAATGGTAGGTTCTATGCCACATAGTTGGCACACATTTTGGGAGTTTTTGGGCCACCTCTACCTCGCGATCACTTGGGTTCTCCATAGTGTATAGGATTACTCATGATTATCCTCATGAGGTTGGTAAAGCATCAGGAAGAGAACTTTTTTATTGTGTAGGATGCCCCTTCTCCTACGGGGGTGTGGGACGACCCACCTTCTCCCACATGTGTTGTTGCTTAGGATGAACACCATCCACATGTTGATGCCCCCTCCCCACCCCACACCTCTTATTCTATTAATCCTTATACTTATTATATCCTTCTTCTTCGGTACCTTCCAATGCCCCACCTCCCACTGCACCCTAAGTTTATCCCCTCTTCACCCTCTGCCTAGTCGCTGTATAGCACCACCAGGTTAGTCTAGATTGTCATCCGGACTGGCTTGACAAAATTTTGGGGCTTCTTATTCTGAATAATGGGATTCCACTACCCCCAAAAATTGTACCTCCTCAACTCTGGGTCCTTATTTGGTTGCTCTACCACCGTTTACCGTGCTGGCCACAGATTTAGTTATCCTATCCACTATTGGCCTTGATGCTACCACACATGCTACCAGCCCAAGTATCACTATCGATCCACCCACTTAGAGTTCCTCTCCTAGGGATCCATATTCTATGACTCATTTTCAAATCACATATCTAAAGCATGTTCCATCCACTTCTTCCGCTGATCCTTCACTGCCTGATCCTCATGTTACAGACAATGCCTCTTCTAAGGCCATCACATGACTGGTTTATAGCACATTGTATATGTATTTTTTATTCTATGATTGGGATGTGATATATTTTATGACTTATATTTTTTCATTCCATCTCTAGTCACTAGTACCCTTGAGCGACCTGGGAATCACTATTTCTGAGGGGATTATTTTTTTCAATTTTTCCTTTTCATTTCTATTTGGGGTTTGATTCTTTTACTACTTCCCCCCATGTTTCCCCCAATGTTTTCCCATGTTCTCTCATCTTCATTGGTATTGAACATGGGGCACCATGTGTTGCACTAAGAGTAGGGAAGGGCCTTTGATTACACTAGTCTTTTCCTTAAACAGATTTAGGATACATCATTAATAGTTGACATATTTTAACTTGTGGGAACATTTTGATTAATTATAATTGTAAATAATAAGGGCATAAAATGTAATTTTAAAAGTTATATTCTTATTTTAATTACAAAATAATTATAAAATGATCAGTGATATAGTTTTATTTTGGATTCTAAGTCTTGTACATTTACATTTATTAGACTAATCCATTTGTATTCATGTCACGACCTTATTCACCCTTATATTTTTTCAATTCCCGACAGGCATTCTAATGATTTTTGACATATTCATTCTTATACCCTCTTTCTTAAGAGATTCTTGGGATATATATAACTATAATAATTTTATACTTGTTATCTTCAAAATATGTTGATATTTGAGTCATGTTAAAATGATTGAGGCATTTGATTATTTTTCAACCCTATGACCTTGAGACCTACCCCATATATAATCTTTGTAAACTCATAGAAACCATGAACTTTCTTGATAGGAATCCACATTACATGCCTATTTGCCCTTACAACCCAAATTTTTTTATAATTTTTCATGATTATTCACTTGATCTAAATGTGGGACATTGGATTTTCATGGTACATTTTAGTGAGGGACCATGAAGAAAATTGTGGTGGAGTTTGTCAATATTTCATTTGGGAAGAAGGGTATCATAGCCTACTATCCATTGTATTCTTGGTGTTCTCTCAATAATTTCTAAAAAATGATGATGAACTATGAAAAAGAGGTTTCATCTACTTTAGTACATATTTTTTATGGTTTATATTCCCACATTGGAAAGGGAATATGATGGAGATGATACCACCTTTGAGATCTTGAATGGGGGAGAATTTTCATTAAAATCTATCTTTAATATCACACATTATTGTTTAGGAATTCATACTCCTTTCCAAACCTTTGAGATTAATTTTTTTCTTTATATACCAACCCTTATCCATAGAATAATTTGAACCTTATTAGAAGCCCTCATGTTTCTTAGGATTTGATTTTTGGAGTAGAGAATGAAAACACTTACAAGCCTATGGATAGAGTGCATATAATTAAGATCGAGCATAACACTGATTAAATAAATCTTGAGTGATGAGTGTGGTATCTTGTGGTGAGGAAAATCATCAAGTGGAATGTTTATTTATGAAATATGAAACAATGTGAATGAAAGATGATGTAAAATTTCAATTAGATTATATATGAGTCATGATTAGAATATCATTAGAAATGAAATTTGTTTTATTCCTTTTAAAAATCTCCTGCTATAGTTTTAGTATTTATTGTTATAATAAGTTAAATGATTCCCTTTTAGAGTATGAATTCGGTTGATTAGATGTTGAGTTCTTTCTTGAGGACTAGAAAACCTCAAAGTATGGGGAGTTTGAGTAACCAAATTTGTGCATACTTTTTCATAAATTTTCTTTAGCATAAAAAAATTTTTCACAAAATATCATTTTTTTATGGTTATAATAATTTATTTTAGTGATTATGATAATTTTCAGGATATTTCCAGACAAAATCACAAATCACGAATAATCATAAGAAAATTTCAAATATACTTTGCATGTACTTGTTTATACATTTCATGTACTACTTCCTAGACATGGATCAGTAAGACTAGATACACACCCATGTTGTCGGACATGGCATACACACCATGTACTTTCTGTATACACACTGTGTGAACCTTCTAAAATTAGTTGATGGCTGATGAATGACATTACACACCATTTGAGGTGGCACTACATTTCATGTACCTCCACCTACCAGTGGCATTTTGTTCAAAGTCAAATATGGTGTGTTAGCTCACCTACCGGCAGAGAAAATATTTTCATAACACATTTACCAGTTGTACACGTTGTGTAATTCATGGTACACACCGCATACTAATAAAACCGTTAAATAGCTGGCATTCCCTCTATGTTCGAGAGGATTTAGCCTTCATCCATTTTGTGATATTCGAAGGGATAGAACTTCAAAAATGACCAAGAAGAGTGGAAGAGAGGGAAAGAAAAGGAGAGAAGATAGGAGAAAAGGTCCTTATGTGCTACCTTCCCGATGACCATTGCTACAAAGCTTTTAGGATGATGTATTTAGGTACTACAGGTTCTTTAATTAATAGCTACTCTATGAGTAGCTAAATTGCCTTTGTGTTGGGGTTCTGGACTATTGTGAGTTGTAATTTTTCATTTGTGATGTTTTAGTTGTGTTGTTTATTCTTAATTCTCATAATTCTTTATTAACTCTTTCTAAGTATCATTAGAAGTCTCGTATCAGACCATGAATGGAATTTCTAGGTATCCTATAAAGAATTAAGATATAAAACATCCATGACCATTGGGTTTTTTAATCTTATAAAAAAGGACTTAAATTAATAAATTTAAGAGAAATAAATTTCCAGACTAAAGAAATTGGTTTCTATTGATTTAAAAAAAAACTCACCAAACCAAAGTGGTTCTGTTATATAAATAATCTCAAAGATGTGATTTATCATGAATAACACAACCTCATAAGAAAATTGATTTAATAACAACCTTTAAAATCTATAGCCCCAGTGTATTTCTCCCCTTAATTTCCATCAATAATAAATATCTATTTTTTATATATCATTAAAGTAATTTCTTATGAAATTAAATTTTAATCACCTTTTTATCAAAACACAGAATAATAGACTCTAAATTCAGTACACTTCACTAAAAAAATTAAAAAATTGATAAACAAAACAAAAATAACTAATTCTCCATGTGGATTGATCCCTTACTAGTACTATACTTGTAAGAGTGATATAATTTTTATTGTTGAAAATAACACTTCGGCAGGAATGATAACTAACATGTCATCATATCAAAACCTGTGGAAAATATACATGTTCTATACACATTTTATCATAGAATATCCTATGAAAAGAAGAAAATTTCATAAGCATTTTATCATGGAATAAAACATAAAAGAGAATTGGGTTTCATAAAAATTCATTCATCATAATCTTAAAACATTTAGATAAGGAATGTAATGGTATCCTTGGATCATATCCCCAATAAAGAATAAGTAATCTCAAATAATGTGATGTTATATTGAAAATAATATTAAATGGATACTTAGGAAAATTTTTAGTGGAAAATATATTTTCATTAAATATCATTTTTCAAAAAGAAACATTATGAAAAAAAATTCCTTTGAAAACCACAGTGAAAAATTTTGCATGATTATTCTAAAAATAATTGAAAATGTTTCTTGATTAAAATAGAATTTCATCTTTGAAAAATACTTTTGAAAACATAAAAAATTATAAAAACCCTTTTTGTTTATAATAACCCTAAAAACATACAAAGAGAACTATTAAAAGAAGATAAAAATTTTTAAATTAAAACTTCTTCAAAATTATTTTCCTTGAAAATTATCTTAAAATAACATTCGAAAACATTTTTTGAAAACATGGTTTTGGAAGAAAACAAATTTTTGACCTAAGAGAGAAATATTTTCATATTTTCTTAAACACATTTCCACAATGATCATAAGTACAAAAGAGTGGTAATATTGTAAAATTACCTAGATGTGTCATGAATTACAATAGGGGAATAAAATTAATGATTTCTTTAGAGATGGATCAAAATCTTTTATCATCATAAACATAATCATAAACAATCTCCATAAGAAATGAGATTAAAACATAAAATTCTTACCACATTAGTAACCTTGAATCGTAAACTATATGAAATAATTACATAAAATGAAACATAAAATTTCATGAGGATAAATTAATTAATGGTATTATATTTCAAAGGTGTTTTATATACACCTCTTAAAATAATATTGGTGTATAACATAACCTATGTCTCTAAGAAGGAACATTGAAACAAAAATCTGTTATTGCCTTAGTAACTTTTGAATCTTAATCCACTAGATAGAGTGAAATTATTTGAAACATTAATTATCATGAAATGGGTAATTTTCAATATTTATCATTTCATAGGTTATTATATACACCATAAAAAATAAATAAGTTTGGTATATGTCATGTGTCTCATTAAAGTAAAAACGTTAGACGTAATTCCCTTAGCTTAAGTCATCAATTTCATTGTAATCATTCAATACCTCCTGTATAACAAATATAATTTTATTATAAATCTTATAAATTATAATATTTATTTATATCATACCATATATTATTTTATTACAACATTTTATTACAGATTTATTAACAATTCAATATAAAAGTTATATTTCGGGTAATGACCGCTTTGTTTTTATATATTCTTTGATTTGAAATATTTTTGTTGTAATAAATTAATCATTATTTAATCATATAAAAAATGAATAAAATTATATAAATATAACCTATATTCATTAAATAAGTATTTATAACAATATATAAATCATATAAATTGAAAATAAAATTGATCTCTCTTGGAAATGGTACATCGTATGAATTCACCAACATTGTTTTCATTTTCATATAGGGATGGATGAAAAAATATATGATATATTATATTTCCATATTAATTTTCAGGAAATATTAATCACATATTTTTACTGAACCCACAATTAATACATTCCATGTAAACTGTGAGAAAATGACATCGATTCTTGAGGCGGTAGTCCGCTATACACATGAACAACATTATCATTTTACCATATAATGGAAAACAAGAATATATGTGTTATATGAAGATTAAATAACAATAATAATTTCATAAATACAATATATATAATATAAAAACAACATTTCTATAATTACTCCCAACCGTGAAATATGGTAATGGAGGAATGAACGATGTCAGTTTGTGAGGCTATAGATCGTTGTACACACGAACTATGATTATATATCCCATTTGATCGAAGTGTGTGAAGTTATAGGTCATAAATATAACATAAAATCATATCAATATATTTTATATGATAAATTTATTATATAATTATTGTATAAATATAATTAAATGGTTTTAAGGAAGAGACAAAAAATGTTCATCGATAAACGTTACCTCTTCCTTGGGTATCTCCAATTAGATTAGACTAAAGGTCTTACTTGGTAAGAATTATTCCCAATTTGAGGCTTATAGAATGAGATTAGGTAATATTAGAAGTTATTTGGGAAATTATTGACCAATAAAAATTTATTGAGATGTGTGGATAATTGGGGAGAGCGATTGCTCTTTTATATGTGAGGAGGAGTGTCATTATTGTAAATAATTGTAAGTATTTTTTACTGGGAGGTCAATATTACATCAAGTTGCTAAAAAATTTATAATTAAATTCTTACAGGGATGATATGGTTTATACAAGAATCTGACAAACATTTATACATATATTCTAACCATTTGGTGTCTCAACTCTTAAGTTTCCTTATTTTACCATTTTGGTATTTCATTATGTTAACTAGTTTTATATCCTAAAAATTTATTCATTAAGACTATGTTATAGTGATACATATTATAAAATTTGGGATCACTGATTATAAGTATGATATAAAATTTATGATGTATAAATCTGATGTGTTTTTTATATTAACATTAACAAAAGCACATGTAACGCACAAAACACCGCCTTAACTGTAACCTGGATAACCATGTTTTTTCTATTTAACGGTCACTATTGTTATTATAATAGAACAATTGGATGATTAATGGACTATATAATTGTAATTTTAAATCAATTATTAATATATAAATTATTATAATATGCCATTAATACCAAATTTTCATTTTTGAATAAATTTAAATTAAAAAAATCAAGACACTAATTTAAATTGAATCCATTATTTTCACACCTATGTAGCAGAATGTATTCATATAACAAAATAAGGTAATAAAATAAATAATTAAATTTAATTCACTTTTAATTTATTCAATATCATTTTATTTATTTAACTATTTACTAAATAATTTATATATCTGTGTTTTATAGGCATTTAATGTAATTTTTTTATATATAAAAATTTTGGATAAATTATCATGATAAAATAACTCACTTATCTTCTAAAATAATATTTATAACTGAAATTATGTATTTTACTTCCAATTCCAAAAACTTTTAGAAATTATAATCAATAAAGGCACATTTTTTGTATTTTTCATTACATATATTTCTATATGGGTAATTTTAACCCCCAAGCATTTTGAGAAATATTTTTTTTGAATAAATTTATTCTTTTTGATATTTTTTAATTTCATACAAAATTGAATATATCTTATGCTATATGAAATCACTAGGTTTTTTTCACACAACACTATTTCAATATTTCACTCTATGAAACACTTATATTTTCTTACATTACATGAAATACTCTTTTATATTGTGTTATACCCAATGAGGAGTTACTTTGATAGATTTCTTTACAAACAAAATCCAGTTTTACCAAACTAAAATATACTATTAATATTGTTATTAAAATATTATTATAGTTACCCCCAACCCGTTTTTGTGGACGTTATGGATAATATTAAATAATTTTTTAAAATATAACCTACACAAATATATAAATTTAATTCATTAATTACAAATTAGATATAAATTAAAGTAATAACTATTTGAGAATGAATAAATTTTTTTCTAAGAAAATTATTTTTCTATATAAAAACACTATTTTATCATAATAAATTAAGAAAAACAATTTTTTGAATATTCAAAAATTAAATTATGTATTATATATTATATAGAAAAATTGAAACTCACCCAATAGATTTTATAGGCATAAAATTAGATTAAGAAATATTTTATTAATAAAAATTATATTCTTTGAAAAGATAATTTTACACCCTTTTAATGGAAATCCCATTTTAAATAAAATTTAACACTTTTATAATTTTTATATAATAAAATAACCATAATTTTTTAATTTATAATATCACAAAATACATTGGGGTATTTTTTGTTATTTTTTAGAGAATATTTCTATTTTAATGAATATTGAACAATACTGAATTTTAATTCAAAACTTATTTTTCATTTCATTTGTGTATATATATTTTAAGTTAAATTTTAATGTGGGTTAAAAGTATAATTAGTTTAATTATAAACTGATTAATCCAATTTAAGCCATTGAAACCATTTTCACATTGAAATTTAATATAAAAACATTTCAATCCTTTAGACTTTTTCACTTTAAAAACTCATCATATCATCATGTTTCTGGTATTAATTTTAAATTAATTTATGCCACTAATGTAATTAGAATTTAGAAAATTGTATTTCATATTCCTAATTAGAAAAATTTATATTTTGATGTATTTTTCTACTTAGTATTTGATGAAAAATATTATTCAAAGTTGTTATGACCCGTCCCAGTGGGGCCCATGCCGTGACTCCCCAAGCCCACCTCCAATAGGCCAGGGGCTAGTGACCAGCACCGAGTAGTCATATTACTAACATGGGAGGCATTGCCTATGTACCTGTACATAGGCACACATCTGCAAGCCCACAATGCTGAAACGAAAAAACCACTAAGGAACAAAAATGCATGCATACAACTAAAACCAACCAACAGAGTAAGACGAAAGGTAGAGTACAAAAAAAAGTAAATTGGGCCAGAATACAAGCCCACCAATAAAAAGAGTATGAAAACTGCAATGTCCAACCCGTAAACACCAAAGGTACTGGGAATGCTGCTTGTAGTCGTAGGAACGTCTCGGCCTGTAGGGAACTCAGAAAGCTCGGTCCTGTCCTGGTCTGCCCTGGACTCTGTCAAAAGGCTGCTCGTCTGCACAAGACACTAGACATGCGGGCAAAGCCCGTGCAGGGGTGAGTATATAAATACTCCTTAGATGACCCCGAAAACCACAAAACAGTACACAAAGTAAAGGTACAGTCAGTTATGCATAGGGTATGTCTACAGAACATATAGAACAAACCAGATATACTCCATAACCCAAACCCATGGTCAAGAGACAAGTCACACAACCGCATATCCCCATTAGGGATTCATTTCAATGATTCTACGATACACTCGTCCCAGGAGAACACACTCCATGAGTCTTATAGCTTTGATGACGTCCATTCGAGAAGTACTCTCCGTCGGGAACCATCACAAGAGGTAGTCACACTAATTATGGGAGAGACACAATTGAGTGGAAAGATTTCTGATATATCGAAGAACTCATTATGGGAGACACACTCCTGAGTGGGAAAGATCACGATACATAGATGAGGATCACTTCCAGGGCCATGGTGGATACCGTGACTCATCCAGATTCACCAGTTAGGTGATTCCCCAGCTAAGTAGAAGATAAACGCCAGGTAGAGTTCGTCACGTCGATGTGTGACTCTACCTAGGGTCAAGAATGGATAGAGGATCTTGATCTAGGTCTCTCGGATGGATGCATGTCTCTATCACAGAATGTCCTGCTGAAGGGATCATACTCTTGTGTGAGTAAATGATGCATGACCTTCAGGGGAACGAGAAGAAGGGGAACTAACCCAAACGAAAGATTCCCAATATATGGTGAACAAGAGGACCATGCCGTTTTCCAAAAAGTACACATCATGTAGAAAGATACATGACATGTTGTCTGACCCGAGTACTACCCATTTACAACAGTACATGTCTTAGGATATTCGTGTAGAAAAACTGAGTACACGGTGTGTACTATGATGTACACGTCGTGTCCAAGTGACTGGGGTTGGCCCTGTGTATGCTAGCCATGTGCCCGTACATGGTTATGAACCTGTGTACTCTAACCTATGTTTGTGTATCCCCAGGATACACGCTGAGTCCTACGTATCTGCTCCTGTCATGTTGTACATGCTCTATTCTGAAGCCGTGTAGATCATCTCATGTCCATGTACATCCCAAAATACATGCCGAGCTTCAGGGAAAGTCCAACATGCCATGTGACCAGGGTCACATGCCATGTGATTCATCTCTAACCCTCGAAACCCTAGCCAATGGAAGTACAACAAGGAGTGTTCTTCGAAAGTACACACCATGTATTCTGGATATTTCCAGAAACACAAACTTCTTCCACCGCGCCTCTGGTAATGATCTGTTCAACAATCTGTCCACCCGATCGCCGTGAAACATCATGTTTTTGGTCGCCCTGACACCACGAAGTTGTTCCCGATGTTTTTGGGCGTCCGATCGGCTATGAAAACACGATTTGATCTTCCCATGCAGAGAACACTCGAGGAACAACCTCTTCTGATCCGGTCTGATTCGTCATCCACCATCATCGTCGCACCTCTACAAAGTCATTGCGGTGTCAAACCTTCAATTTGGGATCGGTGCGTCATGGAAAGGATGTACATCGATCCGCTGTTCGTCACCCCGCAAAGAACACGAAGAACGCCTGAGAAAAGAATGGGGGGAAATCCAATAAACAAAGTGAGTAAAAAACCCCATCTCCGTTCTTCACAGTGTTGATCTGCTCCCATTAGAAGGCTTAAACGAAGAAAGAATCAACAACAATAAAACAACATGGATCAATTCAACAAATCATCCCGATAAAACCCTCCCACAAGAATAAACGAATCTGTGGATCAACTTGTTCGTAATTGATCCGCGTTCATCATTTAAAATCAAAAACAGGAAAAATAATTCAAATAACAAACCCTTACCTCAACTGTGATCGATTGCTGATGAAGGTGTCACGCTGCCGCCATCATTGAGATCCTTCAACGTTGTTGGCACAACGATTCTCAACATCGATCTGTCGTCATTCGTCATTGAGGGTTCACTCCAGCGCTCCTCGGATCCTCCAACGATTTCTCCCAAAAGTTCGTCAGCGACCAGCAATCGCTTAACTCATTAAAAAGGGAAACATGATTGAAATATATGATACACTGTGGTATTAATGACTCCATATTTCCATTCTTGAGTCATTATGATGTGTAATTAAATAAGGAAATGGATCTCTTATCGCTTCACTGCAGTTGATGTTTCCATAAAATAAAATAAACATTTAGCAATTTATTTTATTTTCATTTCACTAAAAATGTCTGAAAATTAACTTTTCCCCTCGACCTGTGCCGGTCAAGGTTAGCCTCATTCTTAAGTAATGTTTTCGACCCAGATGCAACGGTGCCCTCATATTTTTAATCTAGGCATCCGTTTAGAAACTGCCACAACCGCACACAACTGTCGAGTCACTTAATTTAAAAAAATGTTCAAACCACCATTCCAGGCTCACTAGACCTCGGAATGATGTTCCATCTTCACGCTCAGTCTTGAAATAATTCCATAAAATATTTAAAAATAATACATGGAAAATTTGAGACATTACAAAATCAACTAAAATTAATTAGTATGATTAAGGTAAAATGTGTTTACTTGATCGTTAAAATTTAATATTAAAAAGATAAATGATCTAAAAACATTTCCAAGATTAATTGTATGAAAATATTTCTAAAAATTAATATATTGGATCAGAAATGGAAAATTATCTTTGGTACATGATTTATGGTTGACCTCTCAATAGTGTTTGTCTTTTTATATTTACAAGAATGGCACTCCTCATCCACTATAAAAGGGCACTCACCCCCCCTCTTCCTCACAGATACCAAGACACATTGTCTTATCCAAACCCTACAAAAATAAGCTCCCATATTCTATCCTATCGAACTATAATCCTAATTTTAGTCACATATACTTCCAAGGAAGTAATTTTTTTCAAATCAAATGGTGTTACCAAAAGTATAGGTAAAATCCTTCACCAAACACTCTTGTTTTATTTTCATTATCCAAAAAATAAATTCATCATATTTCATTATTATATAACAACCTCAATATCATCAATATACTTTTATGTTATTATGTTAAGGTATTGACCTATTCTCTCACATACATGCATCAAATGGGATACACAATCATCATTCATGTGTACGACGTACAACCATCTTGCGAAACAATGTCGCTTGTTCTTCCATTTCCTCCATAAAAGGTAGGAAAAAATTATGAATTTTTTGTTTTTATATGATATATATGATATTTAATATATATTTATGCTTCTTTAATTTTTACAGAAAACAAATATTCACAATTTCCTTTTTTAAATATGCTAACTTTGTTTGTGGATGTGTGGACTACAGCCTCCTCAAAACGATGTGATTCTTTCACACATTCCATGGAATGTATTAAGAATGGGTTCAGTAAATTTATATGAAATATATGATATATTTATTCTTACTTGATGATAATATTTATATTTATTTATTTCAATTAAATTCCTTTTTTCAATATGAATAGAAAACGGGAACAACGTTTATGCATACGTACAACTTATCATCTCTATGAATGGTGTATTCCATTTCATATTTATATCTTTTATATATTATTATAAATATTTATATATTGAATATATATGATATTTATATCATGTTTTATAATATTTAAATATTTAAATCATGATATATATAATAGTATTAAGATTAAGAAGTCAAAACATATATAAAAAGAAAAGCGCATAATACCTGAAATGTAATATTAACGTCGAATTGTTAATAAATTGGTAATATATAGTCATAATAATATAACATATGATATTATATAAAATAAAATGTTTTTTATTATATTCATAATAAAATTATATTTATTACACCAAACTTTTAAACATGTATGAAGAAATTCATGTCTTATGAAAAGGGTTTTATCATCTCACTTTTATTTCTGTGACACTCATGCCCTACTCACCAACCATTTATTATGTGAGGTGTATATACTAACCAAGAATATATTATTTTATTTTACACATAAATCTATGGCTATTTACATATCCTTTTTATGATATTTCTTTTGTGGGATTCGTTGTTCAAAAGTTATTAAATAAGAAAAGTAAATTTTCTTTTCTCAATTTACCTTCTTTAAGACACATACCATATTATACACCTTTATTTTTTTAGGTTTATATAAATCCCTTTGAAATTTTAAATCATGAATATCCGTAATTAAGGTTTATTTTAGTCTTCATTTATTTTTATTCATTCCATATTATTATGATTCAATGTTTCTAAATTTGTTACAATTTATTGTTACACTCTCATAATTTATCGAGATTGTTTATGATTATGCTTCCACTGATGAAATATTATGTTCTATATCTCAATTACTCTCAGGAATATTTTTATCCTCTTTTTTATAAATATTTCTCTATGTATTTTTCCCATTTAACACTATTTTTACTTATTATAATTACGAAATGTTTTTAAGAAAATCGGATTTTATTTCTATATTTAGTTAGAAGTTATCTTATTCACAAATCCATGTTTTGTAAAAATGTTTCAATTTTTTACTATGATGATTAAAATAGATTTTACCCATTTTTTACATTTTCCAAAAAAAATGTTTTTAAACGGAATATCAATATCATTTCTTAATTAAGGAACTTTTATAAACATTTTATGGTGTAAAAAATTAATTTGGTATGTATGGATTTACCCACCGTCAAGATTAAAATTTCCTTGAAGTATCATTTGATTTTTTACAAGGTTATTTTTAAAAGAAACTTTTTCCCTAATATATTTTAAATTAATTTTTCAAATTCATTTTTGAAAAAAATGTTTTCAAAATATTATTATATTTTAAAAGATTTTTAAAATAGTTTTTAAAAATTCATTTGTATGTTTTCAAGTTAATTTTAAATGGAAAATTTTTTCAAAAATTTTTATGTTTTATAATTTTTTTTTGAATTGAAAGGGTATTTTCCACAATAAATGCTTAAAATTATTTTTAATTGATTCCTTTACATTTTTCAACGTTCATTCAATGAAAAGTATTATAAGAACGTTATATGATTTAAAAAGTGTTTTCCAAGGAATGTTATGATCTATGTGATATTTCAAAATCCTTCCCCATATAAGATGATATCATTTGATATAATTTATTTTTTACTAGAGTTATTATCCAAGGAAACCATTATTATTTTTTATTTGAATGTTTTATTATTATTATTAATGTTTTTTATGAAGCCACTTTCTATTCTTTGGTTATACCATTATCTAATTCTTATAAAACTCACTTCTATTCATGAGTTATTATATGATGAAATGATTATGAAACCTGACTCTTTATCACAGGTTATGATATTATGAAATTTTTATGATAACCAATTCATTTCATATGTTATGATATGATGTTTATGAACCCCCTATCTTATTTAGGGGTTGTGATATGATGAATGTTTTATTGTATTGTGGAACACTTATGTATGATTTCATTATGTGATGTGTGGGTCCTATATCTCCCACCAATGAATTTGGTAATGATTTATATAACTCATGAGACATAAATGTATGTAATTAGTGGTTAACTTGGTTTAGTACGAATGAGCTAAAATTATGAGTAAACTTAGTTAAGTAATACAAGGTGGGAACAGGAGGTGAACCTAGTTTAGTAATACAGGGCTAGATTGGGGAGTGAACTCAATTTAGTAAAGGAATTTGTCCAAAAATATTTTCATGGGATCAAACCATCACTACTAAGATGGTATGGGCAGAAAACCCATTATACTAGTATGGCATTGGCATTTAGACTTGACTACTATGTAAATAATTTTTTATTTATGTGTCTGGAAGAGTCACATGTATTATTCTTATGTTATGATATTAGGAATTATTATTGGGAGTTTCTTATGATTCATGACCTCTGAACTAAAAATATTTATTACATGCCTCTTGATTAAGCTCTTTTATATGAAATGTATGTTCTTCTAATGTTATGATCATATTCTCATAACCTTGTGATAATGTTATGCATACATTCCTCATTTTTATCCCTTACTAAGAAACTAAGATCACCCCTTTCTTATGTTTACTTTTCCCATGTTTTGAATAAATGTTTATATAGGATTACTAATGGGGAATTTATTTAAGGGAGATGTTTAAGATCTTTCACTATGTTATAATACCGTGTTTCCATGTTTAAAAAAACAATAAACTATTTCGGTCCTCTGGCCTATTTTTTTAATTTGTTCAATATTTATCTAAAATAAAGTAATATCTATATATTTTAAGCCTATTTTTATATATTTTGTATCAATGGAATGGTTTATAAAATCATTATAATCTAGGATTATGAAACATTAGAGATATCTCAAGTGATATTTCTATTGATATGTCTTGTTTGGGATAGGTCTTATCTTGTCTTGTCTGGGGGCATTTCCATGTAGTCATGTCTAGGATGAATCCTTATAAGGCCTTTGGTTCATATAATCCACAAAGCCTATGGTACTTGTATGGGTTCCCCTCATCCCTTGAAATGAGTACTAACAAAAAATAAATAAATAAAGAAGGCCATTGGGCCATTTAGAGTGTCATAAGATAGACATTCTATAAGTTATTTGTCATGATTATGTGGTTTTATTCTATGATAAGTACTAAACACACTATGATTTCTAGTTTTAGTCAATTCTGGAAATTTGAAGGAACTAGGTCTACATTGAATATGACATACAATGTGCTGATGAGTATCCAAAAGGAGTTATCACTTGAGTGACAGATGTTGGGTCATGCCTAATCATTTTTTACAGAACATGATTAAAATTGTATATCTTAACAAACTATCAAACCCACCAATTAACTTAAGAAATGATTTTTCATAGGCATTGGGTAATAGATACCATTGAGGAACGAAGATTTAGTTTACAATGTCTCAAGAATTTGGAAAGAATCACCTAGGTGAATGTATTAGAAGAACAAGAAGATGTTTTTATTGTGGAAAATAAGGACAGAAAGCATGTAACTACATAAGAAAATGAAGAGTTCAATTAGGAATATTGGCCAACAAAGACTTTGTTGATAGTAAAATGATTTATTTGTGGAGTGAATGGTTATTATGAAAATTTATGTCTTAAGTGGAAAGCTCGCAAAGAGAATCTGCAATGTGGTTCAAGTAATGGCTATATTAATGAATTTGAGGATATTTCAGGTGAAATATAAAATGAAATTGGTTTTAAGTATTAGGATTATGTATATTTGTTAATGGATTATTGATGAAGTGGAATAATCGATGATATTAAGTATTTTTAATCCTGAATTATGTTCTATAAATGGTGAAATATATAAGGAGTGTTCAGGTTCTTTTTCCTATCATTATGTATATAGAAGAATATGCAGAATGGTTATAAAGGACTAGAAAAGGGTGATTTAATGGAAAGGTGAAATTTTATATAATGGAATAAAACCCTTAATATGTCACTCGTGTTGGGGTAATTATGTTTGGATAAATATATGTTGGATATGAATAAGTAAATTGGATGGAAATGATTTACTCAGAATTGATAATGTATTTTTTGAAAAATTAGTTTTTTCTTATCATGGATACAATTTAGAACAATTTTTAATCTATAAAATTTATCCAGTAATATTTAGAAAAATAAAATATTCATTTTTTCTGTCACATTTGTGATCTCATTTTCAGGTGTTCTTCTATTTTAATTTTTTTCAATATTTTTTCCTTACTTTCCCCCCTTGAATTTTGGAGAAAAATGAAGATTTTCCTTGAGCAGACCCATGCACACAATTGGAACACGATTAGTATTCACCATGTGCCCACCTCAGAAATAATGTAGTATAAGATATAACCTACTATATGACCATCCTCTAGGACCTAGGTAACTATGTTAAATGTTCTTCCTTGGAAAGAATGCTATGAATAGTTACCACATAGTTTACCAAACTGTGTGTGGCATCCAGGTCCTTAAAATTTCTCTATACTCTCACTTTTAACCCACAACACACCTAATTACTCACCCCACATAGTATTATCCTCCCTAGGAGTTACACATCCCCCTTTCCCTTCTATTAGGATTCCATTTCTACGCCAGATTTGGTGTAATTCCTCCTTAGTTCCTCAAGTAAGTACCTCATCTCCTTGATTCCTACTCAATTTTAGGGGTTCCATCTCTTATTTTGGGGGTTTCCTCTTATACATCACTAGGTTTCAGATATTAGGGTTGAATCCTGATCCTTGTTGATGGATCATTCTTCCTTGTGGTATGATTGAGGTGTTATGGGAGTTTCACACCAGATTTTGGGGATTTCCACACCGAATGTATGTGATTCTGTGTGTAAATTTTTCTTCATGAATTTATTAGGATTTATTGTGTTATTCATAATGTTGTATAATTTATAAATATTTTTGAAAGTATTTTATGAAGTGGTTGTATAAGAAATTGATTTTCAAATGGAATATAAATGTGAAAATGCTATATTTTTTATGAAATCCCTTATTATGTCCTATTGAAATGTTATATTAAGTGATTTAATGATTAATTATGTTGTGTTTGTGATAAAAATAATGTTCGGAAAGGTTTTTATGTGAGTTTTACTTTTTGAAATAGGATTTGGGTATGAAAATGGGGGATTTCTGTGTGTGTGTGTGTGTGGGTGGGTGGGTGTAATTCATTTCTTTTTCCCATTGTCCATGAATTTATTGTATATTGTGACATGTGAAATTTTTTTGAGTACTATTGGAATCCTGGGTGGCTAAGAGGGTGGACTAGTTCTATCATTCTAGTGATACAGACAAGGCTATGGCCTATTTTCACATAGCGATATTGAATCTGAAAACACTAACTAAATATTGATAATAATCAGAGACCACTAGAATCTTTGGATTTTTCTCCTCTCTAGTGGATTAGGAATAGGAACATAGATGGTTGTGGTTCCTTTACCAATTTTCACTAATATGTGAAGTTCTAGGGTCCCATCACTAGCTTTTCCCCATAGGGCCTCTCCCATGTTTGGTGTTATTTTACTATGTTGTGATCACTATCGGCATACAGTGTGGTTTTTGGGTTACATCGAAGGTAAATGTGTTTTTATTCCAAGTAGCATTCCTTTAAACGTTATTTTCAATAAAACAAGTTTATTTTAAATTGTTTTATGTTTTCCTTTCATTTAATAAACTTGAATGTTTGTTTTTTATTTAATGTTTAGAGGAAGGAATCCTTTTGGGTGGCATACAACTAGGTAATATCTCACACCATGATTATTCCTTTGGCTATAAGAAGACATGGTCATGTTTGATACACGTAAAGGTAAAGCCTTTGGTGATGGATGTTTGGGATGGTATTGATCCTATTAGGGTGGTGTCATAGCGGTGGCTTGTGGGAAATGTTCCCATTACCTTGTGGTGGGATTTAGATATGGTTTTTTCTTAACCCATTGTAGTGTCTCTCTTATGGTTTTATATAACCTTTTATAACTGAATATGAAACCCTATGAAGGATATCTTTTGGTTTGGTTTTCTAGGATGGGTTTGATGTAAATTGTTAATTGTTTTATATTTTTATGTTCATGTAAATCATTCACAATTTATAGTGTTAATACCCAAGCACTTGTGCCAGCCTGTTGATATCTAAAACATCCATCGTGTCTTTCCACGAACCAAGTCGATCACTTATTTAGACGATCACTCAGTTTGGTTTCTAAAAAATTGTATCAGAGCAGGTTTAACTCTTTGGGTCATATTATTTTGGATTATTCTAGATAGATAAAATCAAGGAATTTTAGGGCTCAGAGCTCTGGATGCGAGTAGGGTTCCTAACTAGAACACCTAATGATAGACCTCGAGTCATCATGGGATGTTGGGATGTTGGTTTTGCATCTCCACCATGTGGGATGTGTAGGCTTCAGACTTTGCACGGACACTAGTTGGGGGTAAAGTGGTTTGTTCATTGTGTTTCTTCGATAATGTTTGGTTTATTGATGTTTTTTTTATTCTTGAAATATTTCATATTTTTTGTGTAAATGATATTCTTATTTGACTATTTCTTTTTATAGAAACCTACATCCTCTTAGATTTCCCTTGAAACCATAAGAAGAAGTCGGAGAGTGGTTTCTCCCCCCACTTAATCAATGTTTGGTAGATGTTTTGGTTCAGGCTATTCATGCTCTAGGACATGGAGCAAGTCTTGCACCTTCTCTAGTTAGAGAGGATGAACCAGGTCCTCTGAGGTAAAAATACTTGGAGTTTATTTATAATAAACCTTCTTCTTTATAAGGTATCTTGGATCCTCATAAATAAAAGGAGTGGATCAAAAATATTGAACACATGTTTGAGTTGCTAAAATCTTGAATAGGTTATGGTAAAGTGTGCTTTGTTTCTTCTAGAGGGTCCAATTAAAGGTGGTGGGACTCAGTGATTCAATATGGGAAGCATGATAAAATGAGGTGGAAAGACTTAAAGGCAGTCTTCAATGACCAATACTACCTCGAGGTCTTGGTGTATGCCAATTCTCGAGATATATGGATTTTTTCTAAGGGGGTCAGTTAGTGAAGGAATCTTCATCCCTTTTTGATGAACTGGTTCAGTATTCCCTAGAGATAGTCTCTAATGAGAAGATGAAAGCCAAAAGGTTTGAGAATTTATTACGGCAAGAGATTTATTATGAGTAATTATTATTCAAGATGAAGACTTATGCTGAAGTGGTTGAGTGACCTTGTATTTTGGATATTGAACATAAGGGAAGGTCAAGTGCCTCTAGATCCATGTTACTTATGGGAAGTAGTAGTTCAACTAAAAATAAGAGGAATTGTGATGAGAAAGGAAATAAAGGGAGTGATATATCGGGCCATACTTCTAGGAAGACTTCCCCAATGAATTATGATGTTGTGTCCATCGTGTTCCAAAAATTTGGGAAGGTGGGAAACACTCGACCTACTTGTACATCTCCTCCAAAATCCTGTAATAAATGTGGAGTGCTGGCGAACCAGTAGAAATTCTGTAGAGATACAGGTTCCTATCATGGGGTGCACGATTAGGGGATTCCAGGGGAATGATAGATCAGTCAAAACCATCCAAGATGGTGGGATCATAGTTTGTTGGTCGTGGTGGAAGGACTAGGTCTTCTTTTGATCAGAGTCATCTTAGAGAATAGTTGTAGGTCAGTGGTTGTGGTCGGACTCACACAGATACCAGGAACAATAATTTTGTGTATCAATAACCAGTTGGACCAGATATATGTCCCTCAACTATTCAAGTATCCCTTATGATTTTATCTTCTTTATCTTTTATTCTATTTGATATTGGTTCATATGTTTCCTTTATATCTAACCATCTTGTGAAACTATTGAATTTTCAAACCCATCTATTATCTTTTGTAATGAATTTTGTGACATCATTGGGAATGAAGAATGAGAATAACCTCATTTTCTATCATGTGCAGTTTCCATGTCTATGGCTGATATATGATGGGATTTATTTTTCCTGGATATAGACCTATTTGATGTGATCCTTAGCATATACTTGATGGTTTTTTTTAGGCTCACATTTTTTTATCAGTTGTAAGTACATTTCATGGCACTATAGGGATGTGCTCTGGTTTTTCTTGAGGAATATGATGCTTGGTTGGTTCATGCTAGGCCTCAACTCCTGGAGTTAGCTAATCGTACATATCAAGTATCATCTCTCGAGTTGGACGATAAAGGTGGTTATCCTAAGGGTGGGATACCTCTTTTGGTGGATGAGTTTATAGAGGTATTTCTTGTGGATTTTTCTAGTTTTCCCTTGGAGTGGGATGTGGAGTTCTTAATTTATTTGGTGCTGGGAACACATCCAATATCTCTTCCATCACATCGTATAGCCCCCATAGAATTTAGGTAATTAATGATACATCTGGAAAATTTGGAATCCAAAGGGTTCAATCTCCTGAGTGTCTCTCCTTGGTCCACTCCTATTTTGTTCATAAAGAAGGATAATAGATATCTCATTTTATGCATTGACTACCTGAAATTAAAAAAGGTATCCAATAATAATATGTAGATTTTTCTTGATTTGATGACTTTTTTTATCATATTAATAGGGAAATTGGTTTTCAAAGATATAATTGTGCTCAGGTTACCATCAAGTCAGGGTAAAATGGCTAGATATCCTGAAAACAGCTTTCAGATGAATGTATATCCACTTCAAGTATTTGGTCATGGATATCACCATTGAAAATTTCTCTAAAGATCATCCCAGAACTCATGAATAGGGTGTTTCACTAGTATCTCAACTCATTTATTGTGGTATTTGTAGATGACATCCTAGTCTACTCTAGAACTGAATAAGAGCATCAGCATCATTTTCAGATCTTTTTAGTCTCTTTGAGGGATCATCACCTTTATGCTAAGATCTCTAAGTTCGGCTTTTGGATGAAGGAAGGTAATTTTCATGGCCACATCATCATAGAACAAGGGGTTTTTGTGGATCCTGATAAGATCAATGGGGTTGTGTTGTGGGAAAAACATAAGAATGTGTTTTGTATCATGATTTTTCTCCACCAGGCTAGTTATTATAGGCGGTTCATTCAAGATTTCTCTCAGCTTTTCTCCTCTATGACTACACTCGCTGAGAGGGTGCTAAAGTTTGAACTGATCCGGAAATGTGAGGAATATTTTGAATAGATGAAATGTAATTTTAAGACCACACAAATGCTAATATTTCTAAAACTAAGAAAGGGTAGTGTGGTTTATTGCGATGCTTTGGTATGGGCCCTAGGTGTTTTCTTATGCAGGATGACTACATAGTGGAATATAGCTCTTGCCAAATCTGAATACATGAGAAGAATAACCTGACATATGAATTCAAGTTAGAATTAGTGATTCATGCATTCAAGTCATGGAATCACTACCTATTTGGGGAGATGATTTTGGTCTACATCGATTATAATATTATATCCTACATCTTCTAATAGATGGTTCTCAATATGAGGCCATGTCGTTGGATCAAACTTTTTAGAGGATTGACATTGATATCATTTATACACTATGAAAGTGTAATGTGGTGGATGATGCCTTAAGCCAAAAAGGGATAATCTAGGCATTAAGGATGTCCAGTGATGAGTGGACTTTGATGGGTCTCTTTGCCCAGATGCATCTGAAGTCCAAGGAGCATAGTATAGGTGCATTCCTAGAAAGTGTGCAGTTATATCCATCTCTTCTAGATCTAGTTTTGTGTTACACACCTGGTGATGATTTTTGTCAGTGGTTTATTCACTTTCATCATGGTGGGGAAACATCCTCTGATTAGCCACTGTCACTTGAGGGATGTATGTGTTTGAATGTATGTTTTGTGGTGTTGTTATCTCTGAGGAAGGCGGTGATGTAGGATAGTCACTAGTCTCAATGTGTCATTCATACTAGTGCTAAGAAGATGTATTATGATGTTCTTCAATAATTGTTTTATCTATATATGAGATGGGACATAGCTGACATTTTATAGAGATACTATATTTGTTAGCATCTGAAATAAGAGCATCAAATACCCTCTAGTTTTCCCCAACTATTACCCAGTTCTACCTTGAAGTGGGATAAGGTATCCATGTAATTCCTTATTGGTTTTCCTCATTCAGCTCGGGGAAGGAACACTATATGGGTAATTATTGACCGTTTGACCAAATAAATCCATTGTATTCCAATCAGTGATTCAACAAAGGTGGTTGATCTGCGATGGTTGTATGTTCGGGAAGTGGTCATGCTTAATAGAGTGTCTTAAGTGGGGATTTCAGACAGAGACTCCCACCTTACCTCTTTGTTTTGGGAAGTAATATTTAATTCAATAGGGTCATAGATCAAAATGATCACAGCATTCCACGACCAAACGGATGGTCAGAAGGAGCGTGAAAATAAGATTTGGGAAGACAAGCTTCATGCATGTGTTTTGGATTTTGAGGTTCATGGGACAACCATTTGATTTTGGTTGGATTTTCTTATAATATTAGTTACAAATATTCCATTTGAATGTTCCTTTTGAGGATCTCTATAGTCATCCATGTCAGTCTCCTCTATGTTGGGTTGAGGTTGGTGATACCTCGATTTTTGGACTGAGCCTTGTGCAGGAGATGTCTGAGAAAATCAAGCTGATTAGGCAGTAGTTATTGACAGCTCAGAGTCTCCACAAGTCTTCTTCTGATCAATGGTGATGGAATCATGAGTTCTCCGTGGGTGATTGGGTATTCTTGAAATTAGCACCTTGGTTGGGTCATCATCAGTTCAGGAAGTTTGGAAAGCTAATTTTAAGGTATGTTGGACCTTTTGAAATCTTAGAGCAGATTGGAAAGGTAGAATACCAATTAGCCATTCCAGCTCATTTGATGTTAATTTATGATGTATTCCATGACTTCTAATTGTAGAAATATAATCCAGACCCATCTCATGTGATGATCTAAGATGAATTGGAGTTGGAGACCAATTTATCAATGATGGAGTGACCATTACAGATAGTGGATTCTCAAGAAAAGGTGCATTGTGGGAAGTCTATTCCATTGGTATGTGTCTTTTGCTGCATGGGAATGAAACACATGAGACTTGGGAGTGCATGTCTTGGGTCAAGCAAGAGTACCTATTTTGAGTTTCAAATTAGGTTTCTGTTTGAATTTTTTAGGGTGGAATATTTTCATTGTGGGTAGAATTGTCACATTCATGATTTCATTTTTTGTATTCTTATATTTAATTTTTATTCAGTATTTTTTCCTTGGGTTTCACTTTTAATTTTGGAATGAAATGGAGTTTTTTGGGTGAGTAGTCACACACGTACAGTTGGAGAATGGTTAGTAGTAAATGTGTTCCCAACCAAGAAACAGTGTGGTAGGATATAGAACCTACAGGATGACCTCAACATGGTCATGTGCCTCAGCCCAGGTAATAGTACGAAAGGTCCCTCCATGGATATAATTCTTTGTATTGTTATAGTATTGTTTACTAAACTGTGAGAACTATTCATGCATGGTGTCCAATAAAATAATATTAATCTCTTCTCTTGGGTTTATCCCCCAAAACACCCGATTTCTCACCCCACATAGGATTATCCTCCATATGATCACCTCAACACCCTCCTCCTCACTTGGGACTCCAATTCTGTGAAGTATTTGGTGTGATTTAACCAAGTTTCCACAATTTAGAGCCTCATATCCTTGATTTATTCTCTATTTTAGGTATTCCCTCTCTTATTTTGGGATTTCCCTCTTCTCCAGCCCTAGGGTTTTTGTTTTATAGTTTAATCTTAATCATTGGTGCTCTATATTGTTGTTTATGACTCAATATTGCTTTTTTGTGATGTGATTGAGGTGTGGTGGGAGTTTCGCACTAGATTTTATGGATTTCCACACCAAATGTAGGAGATTATATGATTAAACGTTTCTTAATGAATTTAATAGGATTTCTTGTGTTTTTAAGAATGTTTAATAAATTATAAATGTTGTTCAAAAGTAGTTTTCGGAGAGATTGGTTAGGCAAATGATTTTAAAATGGAATTTACTTGTGAAAATTGTGTATTTTTTTTCAAGACCTTGTTGTGTCATTTTGAAATGTTTTATTAATTCATTATATGATTCCTTAAGTTGTGTTTTTGATAGAAATCATGGTTTGGAATCATTTTTGTGTTATATGTATTGTTAAAAGAGGATGTGGGTGTGAAAATTGAGTCTTTTGGTGTGTGTAATTCCTTTATTGGATTATGTACATTAATTTGGTGTATCTTATGACATGTGAAAATTAATTGTGAATTATTGGAAGCTTGGGTAGTTGGAAGAGCATAATAGGACTAGCATTATAATGATACAGAAGTTTCTATATCCAGGTTTTACATAGAGGGATTGATGATGAAAACACTAAGTAAATATTGATGATGATCAGAGGCCACTATAAGATTTGGATGTTTCTCTTCTCCAGTGGATCATTCATGGGAATGTAGATGGTTGTGGTTCCTATACCAATTTTCACTGAGATGTGAGGCTAGAGGTTCCCATAACTAGGTATTCCCCATATTCTATCTCCTATGTTTTGTGTAAGAAATATCTCTCACCTTACTTACACATTTGGGTGTAAGAAAATTTGATCATGTTTTATACAGGTAAAGGTAAATATTTTAGTAGTGGGGGTTTGTGATACTAATGATTAGCTTGGGGAAGTGTTGTGGTAATGGATTTAAGGATATGTTTTCCTTGCCATGTGCTGGATTATATAGATGGTGTTTGGTTCCCTCTTTATGGTATCACTCTTGTAGTTTCTAAAAATCTTTAATACTTGAATTTGAAACCTTGTGAAGGCTTGTTTGGATTGGGATTTCCTTATATTTTTTGGTTTTTAATTGTTTAATTTTTTATGTTTGTATGTTCGGGTAAATAGTTCACACATGATAGTGTTGATACCTGGGGTCTTTTTCCAGCCCATGGGGATCGAAAATTCCCTTCGGACCTTTCCATGGACCGGGTCGGGCACTGGTTTAGATGATGACTCGGCTTTCTTCATGAAATTTTCAATAATGATTTATGATAATTCATGTTATTATCATGTTTCATGAGAAAAAAAAATTAAGGTATTCTCATGTTGGTATGTGAAAAAAATATTTACTTTATGATATAAGGGGGGTCATTGGTAAGCAAATTTTGAGAAATTTAGTGACCCTTTTCTAATGTTTTGGAATTTTAGATTTCAGAAGGGTGATAAGGTTATCTATTTATATATAGTTTATGTCAAACATCATATGAGGTTTTACAGAATAAAGTGTTATCTCTCCACATTTGGATTTATACATATTGGATACCTTGTGCTAACATTTTTTTATATAAAGAAAAATGGAATGACTTATCATTATATTTATATGTATCATTATCTAATAATTCTTTTGGAATGAAAAACTCACCTTCATTTACTAGAAAAAGATATGGTGTGTAAATTGATCAAGGCACATAAAATGGTAAGGATATCCTAAAATCATGTATGTATATCATCTAATGAAAATTATTCAACTTTATGAAAAAGGGTCTTGAAATTAAATTTTTTCATGTTATCACCATTTTTTATGATATTAATGGACTCTTTGAAGCCTCTTCTGGTTATGTCATTATGATCATTAAATTATCCTAACAATGTTCTCCATCACACTCCATTTGAACTTTATATTCATATTTCTCTTACAAGTACCTGTTTTCACATACCACCTATATTCTCCTTTGTGAAAACATTTTTATTAGTTACTTTGGGTAATAGTTTTTCTTTCAACTTTCCCATTAAAAAATGATGTCCTGGTATTCATTTTTATGCTATGGGTTTCTATGAATGAAACATTGAATTATTAAAACTTTGATAACCTGGGATGAATTTTCCCGGAGAAGTTCATTTTAAAGAGAGATATAATGTAACACCCAAATATTTTTTGTCATATTTTTTTCGAATTAATTTAATCTTATTCAAATTTTTCATTTCACACGACATCGAATATAAAATTTTTTATATGAGAGAACTATATTTTCCCTATTTCTCATGCAACTCTAGGATAATATTTATCTACAAGAAACACTTAGATTAACATATATTACACACAACATTAAGTTTTCCTTTAGTTATACAATCTACTAAGTTTTATTGATATCATATGATACATGCAAGGCTGGGCTTCATCAAACTAAAATATACTTTTAATATTGTAATCAAAATATTGTTATAGTTATCACCTAGTCATTAGAATATAAGTTAAGAATAATATTAAACAAATTATGAAAATATAAACTATATATATATATATTATTAATACATTGGTTCGAATTTGTTAGAAATGAAATTAATAACATTTTGAGAATGAAGCGTTTCCTTTTATAATAAAATTATGTTTCTATGTACAAACACAATTTTATCTCAATAAATAAAACAATCCACTTTTAATGAATGTTTTTAGTAAAATTTATATATTATATATTAATTATTTTTTAACACCCATATATTAGATTTTATATTCAAATGATTTTAATAAATCCAATTTTATGAATAAAAATATTTATTTTTTAAAAAGGTAATTTTACCACCTTTTAATGGAGAACCCATTTTATATCTAATTTTTGACACTTTATAATTATTTATTTGAAAAATTAAACATAATTTAGTAAATCAGGATATAAAAATATACATTTTAGGGTAGTGTGGTGTTTTCAGAGATGTTTAATATTTTGAGGAAAAGTGAAAAAATACTGAATTTTAATTCAAAACTTATTTATCATAATTTTTATTTATAAAGGTAAATTATATTTTCATTTTTTCAAATGTATAATTTGATCAATTATACTTCAATTATTCTAATTTATTTCATTTAAAAAAATCATATTGAATATGGTTATAAAAAAATAAATTCTTTTCACTTTTTTACTTTAAAAACATTTCGTCAAATCCCATCCGTGGGATTAATTTTAAATTAATTTCTTCCACATATATTAATAGAATTATGAAAAATTGATTCCATTATTTTAGTTAGAAAAAAGATTAATTTAATATAAGTTCAACATCATTTTTTTTAAAAATATTAATGAAAGTAATTAAAATCAATTTAAGTGATTAAGGTAATTGGGTGTTATCTTAATGGTTAAACGATTATCAAAAAAGGATACATGAGATAGAAACTTTCCAAAAATCCATTTGATGGAAATATTTTTACCATGTCACGTTATTTCGAAAAAATAGAATTATTGGAGGCACATGATGTAAGGGATAGCACTCAATAGTGTTTTCCCTTTTAAGTTTATAATAATGCAACTCATCCTCCATTATATTAGGTCACTCACCCTCTTATCATCCTCAAACAAATAAATCCAATATGTATCCTCCAAAAACATTTGAAATAGTCTTTAAAATGACCTTATATCAACATATAAGCCACAATTTGTTCATAAATTCCACCATGAGATCTATTTGGTGGAAACCAAAAGGAGTTTCCCAAGAAGAACTAATATTCTTCAACAAGATCTTTTGTTTTATTTTCATTCTCCACCACCTAAATTATTATTATTATATGATTAAATAATAATCTTAGTATAATAAATATATTTATATTATTTTACATTACAAGTTATACATACACACACACACTTCCATCAAATATATTATGTAATAATCGTTTGTGCATATAGTGGACCACCGCCTCACGAGCCGATGTCGCTCATTTTTCCATTACCACCTTCCAAGGTTGGAAATAATGATGTAATTTATTTCTTTATATGATATATATGACATATATGATGTATTTATGCCTTAAAAATTAATATATAAAACATGATTTTATGCATTCTGTTTTGTGTAAATATGACAACATTGTTTGTGGATGCATGGACAACCGCCCCCTTAATGGGATGTGATTCATTCACACTTTCATGGAATGTGTTAAGGATAGTTTTAGTAAATTTCTTTGACATTCATGAAATATTAATTCTAATATAATGATAATATATTTATTTATTTATTTATTTTTCATTTAATTTCTTTCATTCAATATGATAAAAAAATGGAAATAATGTTCATGAATACTTATATCCTACCGTCTCCTTAAATGGTGTATCCCGTTTCATATTTCTATTTTTTATTTATTTTTATAAATATTCATACAATGACTATATATTATATTAATATCATTTTTGGATTTTAAAATAATTTAAAACATGATCTATTGAATAGGATCAAGAATAACAAGTCAAAGAATATAAAAAAAGTGGATATAACCCAAAGCATTACATTAACATGGAATTGTCAATAAACAGTAAATATAAAGTCATAATCAAATCATATATGGTATTAGATATAATAATATAGTTATTTGGTATGATTATAATAATATTATATTTATTATATGTTAGTTTTTAATGGGAATGATGAAAGTCAAGACTTATGATAAGGGTTTTCTCATCTCCCATTTGTTTATATGAGACTTATGCCTTATTTACCATTAATTTATTTCTTGTGGTGAACATACTAACAATGATGGAATTATATGATTTTATACATATATTTATGGGTATTTTCAATCCTCTTTTATAATATTTATTCCATGGGTTTTATGGTTCGAAAGTTACCAAATCGGTGAAGAAATTTTGTCTCATTTCTTCCCTCTTTGAGACACATGCCATGTTATTCACCTATATGTTCCTATGAGGTTTATATAATTCCCTTTTCCATGTTATATCATGAATTTCATTCTTATAATGATATTTTATGTTTCATTTAATTTTATACTTTCAATATTTTTATGATTCAATGTTACCAAATTAGTAATGATTTACTGCTACAATCTCATCATTTATCGATATTTTTTATGATTATGTTTCCATTAATGAAATAATATGATCCATATCTCAATATATCTATATAAGTTTATTATACCATGTTTATTCATCATATCACTATGTATTTTTATCATTTTATACTATTTGGTACTTTATACAATTAAGAATGTGTTTTCAAAAAAATATGACATTATTTCTCTCTTCAGTTAGAAATTTGTTTTATTTAAAAAACCATGTTTTATAAAAATGTTTTTATAAAAATATTAATTTTGGGTTTTGAAATTTATTTTTACCAATTTTTTACCTTTTTAATAATTTTTTTAATGCAATCTTCTATTTTTTTCTGATCAAGGAACTTTTATAAACATTTTACAGTGAAAAATGAATGTCCAGCATGTAATGATTTACCCACACACATGACTATATATTCCCTGAATCTTAATTTGAATGATTATAAGGATATTTCAAAATGAAATTTTTTTCCCTAAAAATATTTAAATTTATTTTTCTAATTTTTTTTATATAAAAATGTTCTTAGAAATGTTTTATATTTTGAAAATCATTTAAAATGATTTTCAAAGAATACTTTATATGTTTTCAAGTTAATTTTCAAAGGAAAATTATTTCAAAACGATTTATGTTTCTAAAAAAGTTTTTCAATACAGAAAATATTTTTTCTTCATGAAATGTTTTAAATTATTTTTTTAATTATTACTTTACATGTTTTAAAAGTGGTTTCAATGATTGGTATTTTGAAAATTTTATATGTTTTAATATGTGATTTTCAAATAAAAGTTATGTTCCAAGTGATATTTCAAAATCCTTCTCCATTGATGATGAAATACTTTGAAATATTTTATAATTTCCTAGGGTTATGATCCATGAAAACAATTATTATTCTTTATTTTAATGTTGTGTGATTAATTTGATAATATTTTTATGAAACACATTTCTCTTCCATGTGTTATACCATGATAAAATGCTTTTAAAAACCCCTACCTTTAATGAGTTATTATTTAATGAAATGATAATGAAACCTATCTCATTTACATAGGATCTTATATGACGAAATGTTTATGATAACCATTTAATATTATTGGTTATGATATGATGATTATGAAACCCAACACATTATTATGCGTCCTGATATGATGAATGTTTTATTATCTTCTGAACACATATTTATGGTTTAATTATGTGATGTGTGGGAACTATATCTCCCTCCAATGAATTGGGTGGTGATTTATATATCTCATGAAATTGATTTTAATGTAATGAGGAGTTAACTCAATTCAGTCTGATAGGTCCATAATGTGGTGTGAAATTAGTTTAGTGACACATGGATGGAACATGAGGTGGATCTAGTTTGGTAATACAGTGCTGGAACGATAAGTAAACCCGATTAACTAAAATAAAATATCCACTAATATGTCTTAGGAGTGGTACTTGACTAATAATATTGTTTGGTGATTTAACTAGTACCATGACAAGGGATTTTTTATTTATCCTTTACTTTTATTGAAATCATTTTACATATTTATTATTCTTCTAGAATAACATTTCTTATGATTATGTTATGATCTCATGAATTATTCTCTTGATTTCATTATGATTAATGTCTTATTACTACCAATTTTTCATCAATCTTTATTATGATCTTTCAGGTTCATGGTATTATATTATAATGTTAAGATCAGGTTTTCATACTGTTATGATCATGTTATTATTACATATCTCCCTTGTTTACCCTTACTGATCATTATAGCTAACCCCTTTGTTATGTTCCCATTGCCCATGTTATGAAGAAAAGATTTAAGTATGAGTACTAAAGGGGAAGTTATTTATTGGATATTTTGAATATATTTGACTAATGTATAATACATTGTTTCCATATTTTTAGAGATAGTATACCATTATGGTTCTCATGTATTTATTTTTTTTATGTTTTAAATATTCATTTAAAATGATATAATATCCACATATGTTAAGTATAGGTCTCTATAGTAGCTTTCATGAAAACGTTTCCCAAAAACTGATAACATTATACCATATGGTTAAAAAATTCAAAATATGTCAATAAAATATGTTTTGGATAATTTTATTTGTCACTTTTCCCCTAAATATTAATTTCCAGTCTGTTTGGAAACTTGTTTATATCTTAATCATCGTGATTAATTTTAAATTTTTATCACTAATAATTGCGGTAAAAAAATCAGTTGGAATTAATAGAAATTAAAATTTATAATTTATTATGATTTGAAATATAGAATAAAATTTTTCAAATTCAATTTAGGGAAGTGGAAAAATAACTTTAAATTAATCTAGTCGATGCAATGAGAAAGCAGGTTTTTAAGGTGAAAATTTTCAAATGTATGAAATTTTTTAATGTCCAATTACAATGTGAATTTTATTGTAATAACATTAGTTGGAATAATTGATATGTAATTAATCTAATTTTTCTTTAAATCCAAATCAAATATAATTTAATATAATAAATTATTTATACAAAAAGTCATTTTCCAATTAAGTTTTTTTTACAATTCATCAAAAATGAAACTTCTAATAAAGGGAAAAAATCACCCTAACATAGTTTTTTTGTTTCAATTTCAAAAAGAGCTATTATTTTATAAAATATAATTTATAAAAGTGTCAATGATTAGTTTTAAAATAAGTAAACTATTAAATGGTGGTAGAACGACCTTTTAAAAAAATACTTCTTTTTATGAATAAAATTGGATTCATTCTTATCTCATGTCTATAAGAGACGTTATATGAATGTTAAATAGTTTATTGAATATATAATATATATAAATTTCATTAAAATAATTAAATAAAAGTAATTTTACATAAAACTAACATGTATTCATAAATGTTATTTTTTTAAAACATTTCCTTTTATTTTCAAAAGGGGTTTATATTAATTTCTAATTAATTGAGAACTAAAGAATTATATAAACATGTGTCAACCAATTTTATATAATTTTTTTCTTAATATTCATACCATATATCTAAAAAAACAATTAGATAACTATCATATAAAATAATAATTTTTAAATTGTGTGTTTTTTGGTAAAACTCAATATTGTGTGTAACAGAATACAAAGATAGTGTTGAGTGTACTAAAAGATTAAATTGGTGTTTTAGGTAATGAAATATTAACATAGTGTAGTGTGAAAATAAATCCATCAAATAATTTTTATTTTTTCAAAAAATAATAATTCATAAAACCTCAGGGTGTTATAGTTATTGTTTCAATGTTTTCAATAGATATCTTTTGAAAAGTTCCCAAATGTAGAGGATTTAATTTGAGGTGTTTTCTAATGTTACACCATTTAGAAAATTTCTAAATGGTGGGGAGACCCATGCCAGGTCTCCATTTAATTTTAGGTATTGTATTAGTGTTATTGTTTTATTTTTCTTATATACATTTTATAACCATGTAGATTTAGTGTTTTGGTTTTGAGGAATCAGTGTTTCTTGGGAGTTTCTTCCTATGTACCTCTCTATTGGTCCAAAGACAAACTCACCGTTCTTTTTACAGGATGTTTTTGTGGATTTTCTTTTACATGACTCATGGATATAGAATTTATATGGGTAGAAAGAATCTTGGTGGGATATTTTTAACGCCCCATGTGTCACTTTTATGTGAGGGTGATTTAAGGATGGTTTAGACCCCTGATTTTGAGGTATTTTGGGCTAAAAAGATGAATTTTGGGGAATTTTTCTATGGCACATAGTTAGTTTACCATTAAACTAACAATTAATCTTAAGTGTGAAACCACTTACAATGGTTATTTTCTATGTTGTATGATTAATGAATGGTTTAATTTACCATGTATCCTAAGTGTTCATCCTATGTAGATAAAAATAGTAGTGATTTTCATGGGTTTTTTAATTGTGAAAGTAAAATTTAGAATCCACCAAAAGTGAGGTATTTTTTTTCTTCATTATTATTATTAATTGGGTTTTATTCCCTTAGATTTCCTTTTTCAAATCAAATTACATGGATACCTCTCCCAGACCCTTCGGAACCTACATTATACTCCAAGGTGATTTTAGAGTGGTTTCTTTAGTTATTCTTCACCAAGAATGAATGTTAGGGTTCCATTATTCATCTTATTTGTTTTTAACTCTTTTTTAACATACCCGATAATCATAATGTATATTTTTAGTAAATTTTCATACCTATTGTGGTGATAAATTGGTGGTTTTCTTCCAAAGGGTCGTAATCTATCATTTGAGTTCAATTCGAGTGGATTTTGTTGAAGGTGACATGATACCACGACATGGGGATGGTGTTTTTAATTAATTTCATTTTATTACTAATTTATATTACTATATGATTATTTATATATGTTTTAGATTTAATATAGTCATTTATATAATAGATAGTTTATATTTTTCAATGGTTTCCCATACTTCGGTGGGTTTTCCTTTAAAAAAAGTGGGTGATTTTCTTAGTGTAATGGATCTTGGTTTTGAAATTGTGTATTAGGCATTCGACAGGTTCAATAAAATTCTGAATTAGGTTTTCTTAGTGAAATGGAATTATTATTTTGGATTTAGGCTAAATGGGGTTTCCAAAATGGTCTCTCTTTTGTGATTATAGGGTTTCCCTATTTTTGTGCGTGGTTTGGTTATATATAGTGAAAATTGAGTTTCCATTTACTTTTTTTTTGTTCTTGGAAGTTTTTATTCGTTATTTTCGATTTCTTTTGAATTCAAATTTTTTTAAAAAAAGTATTTTTGAATGTATACGATATAAGTGATGGCTCGGTTGGAACTTTATGATATTATATTGTCAGTTCCCTTATTGAGCCCCCTTTTTATTGATGTTGATGTTATCCATGTGATATCTATTGTGATGTGATATATGATTCAAGAAAAGATTCAAGATATTTTTAAAGGACGTATATGGTGGTAATGAAGTGATTTTAGTTTTTTCCCCCAGGTCTTTGTTATCTTTATGTAATGAAATTGTTTTCTCCATTCCCACCCTTATGTATTATTCCATGTGGAGCATGAGGTTACATTGTGAGAAGTAGTGGGTCATTGATATAGCTAGTTGAGATTATGAACCATATAGTCATCTCTAGATGATATTAAAACAATGGATACTCGGTTGTTTCTAATGGGGGTAGTCAAGAGTCACTTAGATGATGGTTGTGTGTGAATGTATTACTTGTTGGTAGTTAGGTCCACTTTACTCTTATGGATTGTGATATCTTGGAAAAACATATGATGTTTCCTCATGATATGTATTATATTTTATGAATTTAATTATATATATTGGAATGTTTTTGTCTTATTTATTTGATGTATTTACTTTATATGTTGATCCCCTTATGGTTTAGTCATGTTTTTGACTAGTTTTATTCCATCCATTTATTGTATTTTTTTAACCTTGTATGGTTACCATTCATTGTTTTTCCCTTGTTTCATTTCTTACCAAATTATTGGTTGTGTAAAATTATTTTAAAGGGAATATGTTAAAATGGTTTTAAATATATTTCTTCATTAGAAACTATTTTGAAATGCTTAAAACCATCTATGGGTTTATTTTAAGAAGTGTGGTATTTTTAAAATGCAATGTCTTGAACATTGAAAGGAATTGGTTTTTAGTAAAACCTACTCATGGTTTTTTTTAAATTGGTTCTTTTATAAAGTGCATGTTCTATTCTTGGTTTATTATAATATTGTATGAAGGAAAGGAAAAAAACTATTTCTATAAATTATTTCCAAACTAGTTAAATTGGATTCATTTATAAAATTAATTAATTAGACTCATTGTGATATCATATTGGATTCAGCTTACACCCTACATAATCATAATATTGGGTATATAGTATTCATGTATTGTATAGTTTCCTCCAGGTTTTTTATTTCAGGTTAGATTTGGTCACATATTCTTTGGGAAGTAGGTATCTTAGAGTTGACGGTGGTGACTGGATAATCACACAGAGTTGGTGATCAGATGTTCAGTTTCTTAGAAATATTTATCTAGAGATTTTTATCATCTTCTTTGGATTATATTTTATTTTTTATCCTCTTATACATTGTCATATCTAATTGGTTGTTTATTTATATGATATTTTTTCTAGAATTGATCTTGTATTTTTTTATTCATATTATAGATGTTTATATTTGGTTCTAGGAGGGTTAAATTATCCAAAATGGTTATATATTATTATATTGACAATTTTCATTAAGCTGGGGGTTAGGGAAACTCCTCAGGTATGTAGTGGAATGAATTAAAAATATAATAGATGGCTATCCTTGGCTTGTTACTCAAAAATTTATTAATGTTATTCTAACTCTGAATTCAATTTTTTGGGACTTTACAAATAGTTTTTTTTAATGTGAACCATCACTCAACTTCAATAATAAAATTAAAAAAAATTAATTATAGGACAACGTTTTGTTTATTTAAAAAATATATTTTATAACCACTCTTTATTATTGACTAGATAAATTGTACAAAAATATTGAAATATAGTGTTATTTATCACACCTTCTCTTCATAATTTTTAATGTATGTATAGAAATCAAATTTTAACCATGAGATACCAATAAAATAGTATCTTCCGTTTTTTTTTTGCTCTCCCTCATGGGATGCATCCAAATAAACATTACCATGGGTTATTTTCTTCTAAAAGTAATATTCAAAAAATATGAAACTATCTAAATCATGATGATAATTAATATTCTATCACTTTTGTTTTTAAATAAGATTACATGATAATACTTGAATAATTAAATGATTAATGAATATTCTTTCCATTTAATGATCAAATCTTGTATACAATTCTATATTTAATTGTTCACCATTAATTCCCACTGAAATTTAGAATAATAATAAAAGTGTGGGAAAAGGTTGAGTTTAGATCATCTAACTAAGGGGAAACATATGGTTGTGACTTTGGTTTAACCCCAAAAACTCATTATTTATAGTTTTAAAATAGATATAACTCTTCATTTTTTCATTATAATACTTTCTTTAATATAAGAATATTTTTCTTATATGGATTTATTTTCACTATATTTTCATATAATATTGAATTTTCCTTTTTACAATTCCTACAAAACATTTTTAGTTAATGATTCTCACACTATAGTTAATATCTACTTTTATTTTGTTAATCATGTCCTAAAATTATTTAGATAGAAATATTTTTCTTCAATCATCCACATATGTTTTTAGCAATAACTTGGATACACATTAACAGTAACCCCTTATTAAATGTTTCATTTTAATGTTCATGTGGAATAATATCTTTTCATTATCAGTTGGAAAATACTATGACTTCTATATTTTATAATATATAACTTATTTTTTAGGTAAAACTATTGGAAAATAATTTTTAATGTTCGTAACCTTATTAGATTTCCATAGGTTTTCTTCTTCACATTTGTATCACCCATCAATGATCTTGTTAATTCTTATCAATATTTCTTTGATCTCATTTTCTCTTAGTTCTATATTATTCATATTAACATTGATATTGATAGAAAATATACACAATTAAATTAGATGAATTTTTCTATTAAATTATAATGAAATATTAATTTTGGTGTGATATATAGTTCATCCCTTTTTATTGACATCTTGAAAGTGGATAATTAAATATTATTAATTTTTTTACTCTCAATAGATAAATTTTATTTTTTCTTACAAGGTAATTGATCTAATGTGGTCTTCTATTCAACTAAAAATATAAGATATTCTAGGTTGTATCATACCACATAATTCACTATTGTACCCAAAATTTTTATGGGATCACATAAATATTCAAGGAAATCAAATATGTTCTTATATGATAGAATCTAATTCCTCAATAAAACATGATTTTTTATATATAATTCAACATTTCATCAGAATTTATTCTTTTTCACTATAACCTTTAATTATATTGCTAAGTTGAATATTTATTCCAATATATTATATAATTTCTTCAAAACATACAATGGAATAAAAAATATCCTATAAACTTCATTCTTTTTATTCCAAATAAACTATACCCAGATTGTATAACATGTATTTTTGAAGTAAAAACCCCACACTTTCGTATTCATATTTTGAAGAAATTGTTATTACACTTGCATATATCAACTCTTGAAACATTATTTGGTTTTGGGTTTTTCTGCCCACCTAAATCACACTAGATTTTATTTTTTATCCAACACAAGTTGATGAATCTATACGAGTAAAAATAATATTAACTCGTGTATGATTTTTATTCTTAATGATAATGAAATATATGTTTCTTTCAAAGTTATCAAGATTATATTTTTACTAATTTCAGTCATTTTTGATGTAGAATAATTTTCAAAAAGTTTTGTTGAAGAACGTACCCTCTCTATATAATTTTATTATTCAACATAGGTGACTTCCATATTTCAATGTTTCATGTCTAGCTTGAGAAAATTAAAATTAAGAACATATATATACGTCCCAATATATTTTACTCTATAATTTAATTCTCAAAATACACTATTAATCTAGTTTTCAATCATTTTATTTTAATCTTGAAGACAATTATCAGACTCAGTTATTTTCTTCCCTTTATTTCCTTTTTGAGAATCTTTCACATTCATAGAGGTGGTGTGTAGTTTTTCTAATTCCGAAAAATATTTTTTAAAATATATCCTATAAATAAGTCCATTGTAAATATTATTCATTAAGATACATTTTTACATATAAAATGATAATTATTTATCTACAAATTTAATATTTTGTGGGAGATTTTATATCTTTTTACTTTTTTAACCAATTATAGTTCCATTTTGTCAACATAAAACTCCAACTATGATGTTTCATTATGAAGTCCTTTAAAAATGGAAATATGTGAGTAATAACTTTAACATTGACTCTATTAAATTAATTATTTTGATTATAATAAAAATTATTGAGTGAAACATTAAACACATCAAAATCATAGCTTTCAATCATGTATCCATAAAACTAAAAATTTCCAAAAGATATTATATAATAATTACTACTTTGATTACCTTCATGTATTGATTGATTATCTTTCACTCATAAATTTTTTTGTAGATTATTTTCATCTATCTATTTAACCCATTTTTTATAGTCTTGGATGAATCATCCAAATTTTTAGACATATGAATAAAGATAGAATTTTCTATCTAATGTTTTCATAAAACCTCATCAAATATATAATTTATTTTTGAAAAATAAATAATAGTGGCATAAAAGTAGATCAGAAAAAATGATCTAGATTTTCTCTTATACTAGTTTAAATTTTAATTGGATCATGTGAAATTAGATAAGAGTCAGTGGGGTGAATTATGTGTGACTAAATAATAATGAATATTTCTCTCTTAAACATTTTCACATAAATCTCCCTTTCAATATTAAAATCCCAAATATTCGTTATGATTTAAAATAAATATATGTCTCTTATTCACCACAAAAAAAACCACATGTAAAGTAGAATATAATGTAAATAGTGTGAAATTTTGTTCTTGTGTTTTCCCTAATTTTGGTAATATACTCAGTACAATGTACAAATATAATACCAAGAAAAATATTCACCACTATAATATTACTAATAGCTACATGTGTTTAGGATAGAAGTTATCTTGAAACAATGGTCTCTATATGAAATAAGTTCTTCTATCATATGATAATAAATACATATTTATATTTCCTCTTTAAAAAATTTATAATTACTCCCACAACCTCTTAGCATATACTTCAACCTCTTTAATAATACAACCAAACTATTTCATATTTGAAAAAATGAAGATAAAGACATAGTCTTCTCCAAAATATGTTTATTTATGGCCATTTAGAATTCAATAATCATATCATTCAAATATATATATAAAAATATTCTTACTCTGAGGTAATATAGATAATCTAATTACTATCCATCCTTGGATAAAATTTCAAGAATCTCAACTTCCTAAAAAATATCTATGGAACTTTATACAGATTGATCTTCCCTAAAAATTATTTTTTTCATTATCTATCACTATTTACAAAATGTTCAATATTGATTATCATCTTTTTTATTCTTCTTCTTATTTTTATTCTACTATTTGGATCTGATCAATAGAATCTGGCCATCTTTCTCTTGAACTTGATATAAAAAAATTTCCTCCATGAAGAAGTGTCTCGTTCTCACATTTTATTCATTATATAGTTCATTACCTATCTTATTATCATCCTTTATATATTCTATAACCAATAAATAGATTCAATATATATTTTAATATAGGTAATAGTTCAATAATTTATTATTCCATGATTATTGAACATTTCCTCAATATCTTCATATGGTTTTTTACTTACATTATTGACTATTCCTATTTCAAGAATTCTTTTTATCTACTAGTTTTACAATAATATCATCCTACTTATTTATGTTTATAAATGAATATATTCACATAATTATTCAATAAAAATCACTATTTAATTGATTTCAAAAATATATATAATTAATATTTTTAAAAGGATTTTTTAGTGATCTCATCTCTTAATTACCCTAGATTTTTATTTTTGGAAATATCCCTCAAACTCATTCACGGTGTGAAATAAATCATTTAAAAAAGTTGAAATAAAATACTATATTTTAATGAAAATAATGTTTCATACATGTTGTTTGTGAATTTTATATTATTTCAACATCATCCTAATAAATTTATTGACATTCATTTAGATTTGATCCACATTGATATTATAAAAATGAATATATTTGAAAACATAAGATAATTAAAGAAGTGTTCAATACTCAATTTCTTCTTAAAATGTGATTGAATCTCAATTGGGTTTTATATGTTTAAATTGGTGTAGTATAGTAGGAATATCTTTTTTTACTATAAAAATTTCTTCACTAGTGATCAATAATACTAATTTTGAAATTTCCATATTTGGGAATCATAGACTAATGATTTAGTAATCACATTATTTTCATACTCTATAATTTTCTATAAATAAATACTTCATTCATGTCTTAACAAAGCATCAAGATATATTGATCTTCACAAAACGACTTCAGCATGATTTGGAAAAAATAAATCACTTTGAAATTTGGAAATTTATAAAACTTATTTTTTCACTTTGTAAAATAGATTACATATCATACATAATATAATATATATTACCAAAATTATATGTCTTATTTTTAGAAATAATCACATAAAATTTCCAACATTTTATATTCTATATGTAATATAATGGAATTCTAATTTTTTTAACACCAATCGAATAATTTACATATCATACATAAGATAATACCCTTAGTCCTACTTCCATTTTCTATAAATTAAACTATATTTATTATTTTAATGTCATAAATATTCCATGTCTTTTCAAAATATAATCATTCAAACCTAAAATATTATTATGTATCATCGAAAATATTTTATACATGACCCATAATTTTTACATGTTTTTTTGGAACATATTACATATCAATTCAATATCTAATGTTCTACCACCTCCCACAAACATCATGGAAATAAAAAAAACATCTCATATATGTAGCCCCTCAGAAAAAATTTAGTGAAATATGTCACATTTATTATATATTTCATCAAAATATCTTTTTTCAACTAAAATATCACAAAAATTATATCTAATACTTATACTACTACAATCATCACATTTTTATTTTCAATGAAATGTAGGTCCACATAGAAAACAAAAAAAAACATGAAAACTAGTAAATAAGGCATCTAAGTGGTATAGAGGCCCAAAATAATGAATTCAAAGGGTATCTACATCCATGAGGTTCACCCCCTTGTCTATTTGAGAGCTCGTACTTGGAAAGAAATCGTCCCTTACACATTGTACATCCTTTAAATTGATGAATTCAGCTACATTTTTTCCATCACATTGTGTGAAGGACACTTATACATATTGTCTTTTCTTTTATAAAAACATTATAAATAATTTAAGTCATATGCATGAAGAAATATCATATGTATCATATTAGATATAAAAATATTTACCTTAGAATCTCCTCTACACCATTCCAAAAGTATTATAAAATATTAAATTTTAAAATTGGATTATTTAAACAATACTCATTTCTTTGGAATTTCTGAATTCGATCATATTTAATATAGAATTCATTCATTTTACTTTCATTTCTAAATATAATGGTCATAACAGGCAATGATCCAGTGTGTTGTTTTCAATATTTCGATGATATTTCAAATATTTTAATAATAGTTGTTAATGATATCACTTATACATATCTGAAAACTAACATATCTCTTGTTTTTTATAGTGACACCATCATTCCATTTACTTTTCGTTGATTTCAATGAATAATCTCTCACAACTCACCATATTTTGAGGGTTTCTCACTGTTTAGCACCTCAACCCAACTATTTTTTCATCAAAAGATTGAGTCATATTAACAATTTCAATGGAATATTCTGAATTATATTTACAAGGATCATCTTCCCCGATACATGCTAAATATACATTGACTTTACTTCACACAAATACATTTATAAATAATTAAAAAGATCAATATCATTCCATTAGGTTATTGATAATTGAAAACTAAAAAATCATAAAACATGATAAAAACAATATTAGAGAATTTTAACTTGTTTATTATAAATGTTACGTCCATATATGAAAATAATTATCTATACATTAAATTTTTAATCAGTAAATAAATTACTTATAGTATTTTAATATAATTCATTTCACACCAAAAAATTAAATTTTCTAATTTTAATAAATTGTTATTACTCTAAGACGTTTATCTATAATTATATTATCATTCATTGATTAATTAAAATTCTTTAAAATTATTATTATTCTAAAACGTATATTATAATTTAAATATTTCAATGATAGTATTATCGATTAAAGGAAATATTTTTCATAATAAATACACTTAATTATATATAATAAAATATTTTTAATTAACAGTCATAATTTATTTTCCATTTATATTCTATTTCATATAGTTTCTATTTTAAAAAAAAATATTTTTGTTTTTATAATATTATTACAATATTATCCATAAAGTTCAACATAATGGTGTTTCCAAATATTTTTATGTTGAGGCCAACTCCAGTTTACCTAATATTATAATGACACATAATTTTTCAAACATAAATATCAAATATTATTACAAGAATATTCTTTATATAATATGTCGATGTGTGAAAAAACAATTTAGGTCAAGTTCCTTTCGTAACATGGATACATAAGCAACTAGTTTATAAATAAACTACATCATATCCCACTTAATTATTCATAACTAGAACCCATCATAGAAAAGTCATACATAACAACTTTATTCAAAAACATGGAAATTGAATCATAAGAAAGGGTGAGCTCTAATTATCAGTAAGGTTACACAAGGGAAATCTCTTTGATCACATAAGAATTACATGAGAATAATGTTATGATAACCTGAGTATAACATTTGAAATCCCATACCTATATATCATAGATCATAATATTGAGTCATATAATAATTTTTAGGACTTTTAAAATACATGTTTCATAAATGAATCAAAGAAAATGAACCCTGAAGATATAACATTATCATAAGTCATGGAATTGGGACATACACATAAGAATATAAAACCATATATCAAAGACACCAACCAATATATTAATAACATGTTAGGCTTGGGATAACCACCCATGTAACTACGTTGTGCTATGGAAAATTTCCTATGTACTCTTTTCTAGGCTTGGGATAACCTATTGTGTACCCTTTGATCACATAGAACATTAATCATTACACAATTCCTTAGATGGAGATATAGGTTACACCAATCATATAAGTAAAATCACACATAAGTGTGACACAATATCATAAAAATTAATTCATATAAAAACCCATGAAATGAAATGGGTTTCATAATAATTTCATAAAATCATAACTCATGGAAAACAAAATGGTTTCATAAACATTTCATCATTTTATCATAGTATAACACATGGAAACTATAATGGTTTTCATAAACATTTTATCATCTTAATCATAAACTATATAGAGAATGAATAAGGATGGCATAATTGGATAGTAACCCATTAAGGGTTAATTTAAATTAAAGTATTTTATAATTGATGGAAAATGATTTTGAGATATTACTTCGAACATTTCTTGAACAAAATAACCTTTCCATTTCCAAATCTCGTTATTAAAATCTCAAAATATCAAAATTATCATGGAAAAAAATTTATTAAAAAAAATAGAAATATTTAGAATAATCTTCATCATATTGAACATTTATGATAGTGGGAGATTAAATTCATATTAAATAAGTTAAAATAAAACATTCTATTTAAAATTTTGTAAAAAATCATAAAGTAACTCATTTGAAAAATAACGAGAAATTTATTTTTGAATTTTTTTTTAAAAAAACCATAATTGTTAAAAATTACATTAAAAACTAATATTTGAATATTAAAAAAATATTTAAAACTTTTTTAGAAACCAAAAATATATAATAAAATGGTTTTTCGACCAATGAGATAAACAATGTTGACTTTCCTTAAAAACATATTTTCATCATCTTAAGAACATAAAGTGAGTAAAATTAAAGGTCACATGGGTTTAAATAAAATAATTATAGTTTAAGAAATTTAATATGTTTCTTTAAATGTATATAATATTATTTCATCAAAAAAACATAATCATAAGAAATAAATATAAACAATGAGATTGTCTTTTAAAAGCCTTTGCACTATGGTAAATATAGAATCATAAGTCCGATGAAAGAAGTTTCCTTAGGTAGATATGTAAAATTTAATAATTTTTATAATAATAATAATAAATGTTATTAATGTGCTATAAATACACAACACAAATGAAAAAAGTGGGGTATAAGGCATGTGTCCCACAAAAATAAAAGTGAGGTGAAAATCCCTTAGCTTGAGTTACACTTATTTTCAAAGAGTTCCAACCTCAAATATAATAAATATAAATTAATTATAATTATATAAAATAATAAAATAAATAATTATTATATAATATTATATATATATATAGTATTTTATAATTGTTTAGACAGAAAGTGAAATACACAATTCATGGAGACGGTAGGTCGTATGTATGCATGAATATTGTTTTTATTTTTTGATGGTTGGAACAAAAGAAATTTTAATAATGATAGAAACTTAAATAATAATTATTATTTAATATAAATAATATATTTTCATCAGATACATATTTCTTACCATCCAAGAAAAATAGAAATGAAAAACTAATCATATCGCTCTTTGGAGGTGGTAGTCCACACGTACACATGGGTGGCGTCACCATTTTCTATTGATTTGGATGGTAAGAAGGTTGATATTATTTTTTCATTCCAGAAGAATAACTATTTCATAAATATCTTAACTAAAATTTAAACTCATCATATAAACTATCTATTAAAATTTTTACGAAAAATGAATTTTACAGCTACAGGGAGACTGTAAACCGTAAGTACGCACAAGCCATACATTCACATATCATTTGATGGAAATTGGGTGTATGTCTATAGTTTAATAATCCAAATAACACTTTATAATGTTTATAATGTATTGTATGTTGTTTTTTACAAATATCATAGATTGAGGGGCTATTAAAGAAGATATAAACTGAAAGAGGTTGGGTAAGATTACTACCCCTTTTTTGGGAGACCTCTTTTAGATCATTACATAAGGAAATTGTTGTTGGTATTCTTGGAATATAATCCTCTAAAAACATGTATAATTATTTTTAGAATAAAATTTTTTAAGGGATGGTTGAGATAGAAGCCTCAAGGTTGTTTGAAGAATAGAAATAAGGGGTGTCCTTTGACGAGGGCTGGGGAGGACACACTTGGAATTTCCAAAAAGAATAAATTATAATATATTCATTATCAATAAAATGGTTCATAATTTCTTATAAATTTATATGGAATGAAATTTTAGATCATATATTATACCATTTATATTTTTTTAACAATTTAATGATTTTATTTGTAATTAAATAAAATATTATTTTGATAAATTATCATTAATGTCAATTTTGTCACTATTCATTAAATTTGACTTAAAAGCTATAAATTAAAAGTTGGAATTTAAATATAAATCATTAACATAAAAACAATATTCCATATCCTTCTAAAAAATTATTTTAACACATTAAAAAAGTAAAATTATATTACATTTAATTTTTTAAAATCATTTTTTATATTTTTTTTAATTTTTGAAATAATGCATTTGTGTTGCCTAAGAATTTAAGCTCATTATATGATTAATAAAAATTATTAATAAATATATATCATGAAAATTATTTCATTAATATAATAATTATTATCAATATTCCTTCATAACTAGTTTTTTCCTTTGTGAATACATAAAATTTATTTATAACTAAGAAAGTGACACTATATATTTCTTTATTTTAATATTACAAAAGTAATTTTCATGGAAATGTGTCTATTAAGTAAATAAATTTCAATAATAATTTTATAGTGGTAGAATTAAATTCATCTAATAATAATTAAGAGGAAAATGCATGGCTTTATTAGTTAGTTTTAACCAAGATTAACCAAATTTACCCTTTTATGAGTTGATAAATTTTACCACGCTTACTATTCATATTAACCAAAAATAAAATGGGAATATTTAAAAAGAAATTAACCACCTAACTATAGTTATTTAAATTATTCGATCTAATTTATTACTCATAAGTGGAATAAATTAATTTTAATGTATGTTTGAAAAATGTGACAAAACCCTCTTTTTTAAAAAATATAGATTGTAAGCGTAAATAAATATTTAACTTTATCCCACACCTATAAAAATATTAAATAAATTTTTATGAATAAAATTATTTATTATATTATATATAAATTTCATTAAAATCATTCACCAATATTGATAAATTTAATTTATTATAAAAAAAATAAATTTAGGCCATAAAATATTTTTTTTGAAAAAATATCTCCTTTATTTTTTAATGAATTTTATTTTCATTTATAATAAATTTATTACCAATGAACTAATTTGATAAATGTTCAACCCATACATTTTCATAATTTAATTAGTCATATTCTTTCCATCTAATCGAATGTCTAGGTGATAACATATAATAATAATATTCTATTATTATATCTTTCTTCGTTTATACATGTTGTAGCAGGTAATGCAATATATAAAATATATAAATTTATTTGAAAAAATATATCATAAAATCTCAAGTTGTTATATTCTACATCCATTAAAATGATTTTTTGTCAAAATTGTTCACATCAATACAACGAAATTATGATATATATGTATATTTCATTATATTCTCAGGGTCCCATGTATCATCATCAAATAAGTGATTTAGACAAAAAAAACATTGACTACTTGTGTGGTATTTATGGAAAACCAGACCTAGATACCCTCTAATATCGGTACCTAAACCGAACTACAAAAAAAATAAAAGACGATCCCAATTGCCATTGGTTGGTGACTCGAACCTGGGCATAAAAATACTAAAGGGACTGATTTCATTCAACCAAAAGAAGATAAAATAACATACATAAACATGATGGGAAGAAACAATGGATCAGTAAAAAATAAAATATATATCATATCAAAATGGAAACAATATAAGTGATAAAACTCAAAAGTAGATAAATAAATGAAGTAAACATTTCTACTAGAAAAGTACAACTAAAACCCAAAATAGCTACTCCATGTAATAGTTTTGGAAAACTCCCCCCCCCCCCAAATCACCACAATTTACCTAGACTGAGTTGATCAAAACCATAACATATCACTTTGGCTCATTTCCATTACCTACATAGAAAGACATAACAGGCTCTATGAACCTATGAAGGGGTTCACATTGCGTGATCTAAACTATCCTAGTAGGATCCTGACTATGTGTTCCATATCATGTATCTATATATAAACACCAAAAAATTATCTTTAAACAAAACAAGGAATTATAATTAGTTAAATAGTTTTTATATAAATTTCATGGTAAAACATTTCATCTTATTCCATATTTTCAAATAATTATGGTAAACAAGTTTCAAAAAATTTCACATGTATCAATGTAGTAAAGAAAAACATGTATCAAATATCATATAAAATGAAAGTAAATCCAATCCAATTAGTAGGTAACATCATCCCAATGATAACAAGAGTTCTTGCTAGCTAGGAAACTCATACCAAAACAGAGGTAATTCCACGTATCCATTATATTAATATATACATCAAATATCGATAGCTGAGTAACACCCCAGAAATTCAACCTCCCAACATGTATATTTATTAATTAGAACAATGGTCTTATAGAGTAGAGGAACACCCCATTAGTGAACCCCTTAATAGTATAAAAAGACAAGGCATATTCCCATACCTTCCACCTATGGACCCAAGTCTTCCCATGTGATACATTTTATTATATATTTCAAAGAAACCATTCTTTGAAAACTATTTTATAAATCCAATTCACAATACATTGAATGTACTTTTCTTATAACAAAATAAGAGAGAATTGTTTTCCAAAAAAACCTATTTAGACAAAGAAAAATAAATCATATCAACTCATTAATGATTTTTTTAGAAAACTCAAATAATACAATTCATCCAATATATGATAGAGATAAAACCACCTACCTTAAACTCATGTTTCACATGCTTGTAATGGGATCTGTGATGATCCCAGTCAATAACCATCCCAAACTGGTACCCGACGGAAATTTCCACGTACTCGAAGGGATTTCTCGATCCCCAGGGGATATCAACTAGAACCAGATCATCAGACAACAATCAGAGGGAATTATTTCTCCCAACCAAAATCAACAAGATAGAATACATACATATATATATATACAACAAAATGAAATAATGTAAAAGATATATATATTCCATCACTAAAATAAGGTAGTGGTAACGATACATCTCAAAATTATCACGAATAACCCATAGTACAAGTCCAATATAAAAGGACTAATAATATAGGAAACCAACTAATCCATGTGATAACATGGGAAAAATCCCACCACCACAGGTCTAGCTACCAAAACACAGTAGAACAAAACCTCACTACCTCACTATAGAACCTTTCCTTCCCCAATATCAAGATACATACAAAGTTCTACACATCACTTAAGTGTTTCATAAGGTTTGGTATAAGAGGCACAATAGGATCAAACCTAGGTGTTCCATAACAAATCTCTAAAAAATGATCCAAAAATGGTCCAATTTAAAGAAAACAAGAAATCATATGCAATTTAGTGGTTTTTATTTCAAAATCATGGAAAACATTTAATTTACCACTTTTCTACAATTTCAAAATAATTTAGGTAAATAAATTTTAAATATTATAATATAAATATATCAAAGAAGATATATCAAATAAAATTAAAGAATTTATTGCTTATCATGTCAAATGAATTGAAGTATAAGTCAAAATAGTACAAGCTAAAATCACAGGTCACATCTTGATAAAGATCACACTAAATTGGGATTGTTGGAACACCTGTACCCCCAACATAAAAAATCATTCTCATCAAGATCTTTGATATATGAATGGAAAATAAAAAGCTGAGGAAAACCCCATAAAGTGAACCTTACCGATAGTGTTCATGAATTAGATGAGTAACACCCCATAAATATAACCTCCCAACGAGTCTATTTATTCCTTAGAGTAATGGTCCTATAGAGCAATGGAAGAACCCATTAGTGAACCCCATAATAGTATCAATAGATGAGGCATATATCTATACCTTCCACCTATGTACTAAAGGTTTCCCATGTGTTATATTTTCCAATATATTTTATAGAAACCATGATTTGAAAACCATTTTATAAATCCAACTCACAATACTTTGAAAATAATTTTCTTTTAACAAACAAAGGGGGAATTGTTTTTCAAAAAAGCCTATTTCCACCAAGAAAATTCATTCATTCCAATTAATTAATGATTTTTTTAGAAAACTAGAATAATATAGTTCATACAATATAGGCTATATATATAACCATCTATATTAAACTCGGGTTTCACATGCTTGTAAAGGGATCTACGATGATCCCAGCCAAATACCATGTCAAACTGGTATTTGACCCAAATTTCCTCATACTAGAAGGGAATTCATGATCCTCAGGGACTTGTAACTAGAACTAGATCATCAAAACACAATAACAGGGAATGCTTTCTCCCAAATTAAATCAACAAGATAGAATACATAAATATAAATATATATAAACACAACAAAGTGAAACAACAGAAGAGATACATATATGGCATAACAGAAAAAAGGAAGTGGAAATGATACAACTGAAAAGTATCATGAATATCCCAAAGTACAAGTACAATATAAAAGGACAAATAAAATATGAAACCAACTACTCCATGTGATATCATATAAGGACCCAGCCTTAAAGCTTACTTAATATTGAATTAAATGAATAATTCACATTGAGGATCTTTCCATGGTTTAGAGTTTTTGAGAATTAGGACATAACTATTACATCTCAAAAGATTACAAAGTAGACACCTCTACTAAGATTCCATAAAATAAAAACTCTTAAAAAGAAACATGTCTGGTTCCATGTTTTAGATAGAATGACTTTCCCTTGATCACATCCTTGACCATATTCCACATTAAGTCCTATGAAAAACATTTCAAAAAAAACTTGGGGTGAGCATAAAAAGCTCAGTAAGGGATACATAATGAATGAAAACTATTAGTTTTTCAAAACAACAAGTAAACCATGTATAATTTATCAAACTAATACTTTTCACCTTTATGAATTTGTAAAAAAAAACTCTTCACTGAATAAAATATCATTACTTACTCTCTTGTAACCAAAAGATTACCTTAAAACCCATATAAAGAACACATTACATATAAAGGTAATATGGGATATAAACATACTTAAATGGAATAACCATACAGTTGACTTCCACACATATTTAATGGAATAGACATACGGACGACTTCCATACCCAATGCATTGGAGGTTATAATGTAACCACCCATCCTGGTATTCACAGCACCACCCATCATAATGTCCAAGTACCATTATAAAATCATAAGACATTAAACAAATATAATGGAAATAAAACATTTCCACATTTTGATCACAATATATCACTTAATTATATCAACATAACAAATCCTTTATAAAAACCATTTTCAATACCAACATATATAAAAGGGTATATGGTATTTATTTCATTTTAAAAACATTACGGCTTATTGAGGAAGAGAAAGACCAAATAATACTCGCGGCGGCGGAAAAGATCGTTGTTACCGCGTACGTTAAAAGAAAAATTTCTTTTTGTCTTTTAGTAAAAAGCTTCGTATAAAAATATTTCTTTTGAATAAAATTAATATTCAAATTGTTTTATACACCGTATAAAAGAAAGTTGCGTGTAAAACCAAATATACCTCAATGAAAGGATATTGAGACGAAGTCCCTTACAAAGTCGGTATCCTTAGATTAAGGATAAATCAATTACATGATTATGTGTGACAAATATTAATACACAAAATATAAGTGGATATTAAGTGTAAACCAATCATAGGTCATTCAAACATAATCATGGAAAAACAAAACCAATGACATAGATATTTAACTCAATGAAATGAGATTGAGTTATGATTTCTGATACAAGTCCATCTAAATGACATAAGAATTTATCAATGAGATGATTATGTGTATAAATAGTAAATCCACACAAAGGTTTGTGGAAACTAGAACATAGATATTCCACACATAATCTTGGAATAATAAAATCAAGAAGTAGAGGTTTAACCCAAAGAATTGAAAGTGGGTTAAGAAGTTCCCTTACAGAAATTCGACAGCCTAACGGCATCACTTCAAAATTCAGAAAATGAGTTGATGAGAGATAAAAAGGGTATCTCATCACATGGACATAAAATTTAAATCAATAAGTGTATAGAATAACATATCCCAACATAATATTATGTGAATTAAAATACATAACAAAAGAAGTCTTTTAAAAAGAGGAGGGTGAAAGGTTCCCTTACCGACTTAGGTAACTTTCGAAACATACACCCCATTGAAGAAGGGTCATACAATGAATAATTAAGTACCCATAAATGAATTTATATTACAAAAAGAGTATAATAATGGGAATTACATACACCACTCAAATGAAATTGTGGATAATGTTGCTTAAATCTCATGGGACTGAAAGTGAGATGAACAATCCCTTACGAAAACTCGGCAGCCTAACGGTGCCACTTAAAACTTCCAAAAAATGGATTGATGAGATAAAATAGAGTCTCTCATAATATGAACATAAGAATTACAGTATGAGGAATATAAAAGAACTTCCCAAAACATAATAAAGATGAGCTTAAAGGAAATTACATAAAAGAGAGTACTTAAATAGAAAGAGAGGGGTAGCATCCCTTACCTCAAGTCCGACTTGTCTTGTTCGTTTCTTTATATTCTTGAATAATAAAATTTGGTAAATTTATAATTTCATAAGGACCACTTTTAAAGATTATTATTCATTTTATATCATATATTATAAGATTATAATAACTGGTTAATAATGTGAGTTCACATCAGACGTTTTTTTCAATGTTTGGTACATGAGTCAAAAATGAACTTGTTTGAAAATGATTGTCCATGAAGTTATAATTAAATCATCTCCAGAATAGTAATAATTATTTAAATATCATATATATCCAGTACATATTCATTTTATACTACTCCATAACATTTAGAGATAAAAAGAAATGAAATGCACCGTTCATGGAGACGGTAGGCCGTACGTACGCATGAACACTACTTTCATTTCTTTGTCATATTAATGTAATTAAAAATAATTGAGAGATATATATTATAATTTCTGTATAATATATATGTTATATAGGTAACATATGTTCATTAATGTTATTCTTTATACATTCCGTGTATTGCATGAACGAGTCACATTACTTGAGGGGGCAGTAGTCTACACTTCCTCGTATGAAATTATCGCATTTGCATAACATGAAAAGCATAAAGCCACGTTTTAAATATAAAATTCAGAAGCATATAGAAAAACTAAATACCATATATATCATATATAAAATATAGTGACATCATAATGGACACCATTAAAGGTGTTAAAAGAAGATTGAACAATCATCGTTTCGTGAGGCAGAGATTCACCAACCACAGAAACAGTATGTTCTTTAACCATTGGATGAAGGTGTGTGTAAGTGTAGCTAGAGTACTTCACATAACAACATCCTAGTATATTTAATATACTGGTGTTGTTACAAAATAAAGGAATAAAAGTATTTTATAGGGTTGGAGAAGCAAAATAAATCAAAAGATCACAAGTGAAAACATTACCTTAAAATCGGGTAACTCTTCTTGATTTGAGCTCAAAGGCTTCCTTGGGAAGGATTCTGCCCAAAGGTGAGGCTTCAATGATTAATATAGGGATGTGGAGAGATAAAATGAGTAGGATTTGGCCGAGAAAAAGGCTTCATAGGTGTGTGTAAGGTGGTAGAGGTGGGGGCCTTTTATAAGAGGAGAGGAGGGGCACTCTTGGAAAGTCAAAACAAGTTACATTATTTTCAAATGAGTTTCAGATTTTAAAGGTCCCACATTGATATATTTCTAGGATAAGGTGATAATGGATCGAAATAAACCCATAAAATAGGTGTTTGACATGTTTAGGGCTTATATTTTACCTTACCTTTTCATTTTATTTAAATCGTTAAATAATGAGGTAATCGCTGCATCATCATGATGTCATAAATAAGTTAATTTATTTAATGTCTAAAAATTATAAAAAAAATATCCTGATGTAGGAAACCTTTTTATATTTCTAATTAATATTTATTGTCAAAATTATGACTTGTATAACCCCATTTAAATTTTTTTAGTAAATCATCTCATGTTTGTGACATTTTTATTTTGACATTAAATAAAAAGTTATTAATGTCATTTTCCTACCAAAGTGGATCCATGGGGTCCCCAAGTTGAAACATGGATTGTTTTGGTCAGAAATGACACATACAATATGTGTAAGACATGTGTCTAGGTTATTTCATATTATTAAAACATTATTTTTACCTTAAACTACATTAATTACCTCTAATCGCGATTAAGAACATAAAAGCTACTATTCACCAGAAATTTATTTTAATCCCATTGAACCATATTTTACATCCTATTGAAAACCATGTATGTTGGATTTTTGAAATTCAAAACACAGAGGTGGAAAAGATTCATTTAAACGAGAAATCAGTTTCTTTAACTATCACTTAGTGGTTTCACTATTCATCAAAATTGAAGTTTTTCAGAAAAATACCAAAAATTCACCCTAAGCTAAATTTGATATTCCGAAATCAAAAATGATGTCTATTTTACAAAATTAAAAAGATATAAGTTTCATTAATTAATTTAATAATTAATTCCAACTGTCAAATCAAATAGCGTGTTTTTCAGAAACAATATCTATTAAAAGATTAACATTAGATTAAGCCCAATTTCAAAGTGAAATTAATTCCAATGACCACTATTGGATTAAATGGTAAAAATATATTATTATTTTACTTTAAAAACAATTAAAAATATTATCTAATCATATAAATAAATTAGATTAAAAAGAGGTTTTGAATTAAAATACAACATTTTTCACTATTCATTAAAAAATGAACTTTATCGGAAAGATACCAAAAATTTACACAAAGTAAATTTTGATGTCTCAATTATAAAGAAGAATTTTATTTTGTCAAATATAACACATAAAATTGTTAAAAAGTGGATTTAAAAGAGGTTCGCCATCAAAAGGCAGTTAATCGGCCTTTAAAATAATATTAGAATGTTTCAGCTTAAAAATTGGATTCATTCTCATTTTTAATCCTCTAACATTTATTGTAAAAAGTAAAAATATTTGACAAACATACATAATCATTTTTTAGTTAGTTCCTTTATTTCCCACCATTACAATGGCTAGGTGTTAACTACCATTTCAAATAATATTATTTTATTATTAGAGTGCAACAAAACATTTTAAAGGAACTCGTTGTCGCGTATTGGGTACGCCATCGAGCATAGCGTTCCATTTAAAGTAATATTAATATTTTTTCAAAAATAGGGATAAATATAAATATTTCATAATCTTTATTTACATGGGGTGTTACACCCTTCCCCCTTTTGGGAATTGTGTCCTCACAATTTCAAAATTGGTCTTGGAAACTCCATTAAAATTCCCACATCAGAAAAGGAGTAAATTAAACAATCAGTTTAAAAGAAAGAAAGGGAAGTACAAAGGTCACCCGAGTTAACCCATACTAGGATTACATGTATGAAAATATGGATATGGAGGGAAAAACAAAGGGTCATGTTCTGATTGAATGTGATAGTAAACATGTCTAGGAGAAAGTTATCCATAAGAAAATCACAAACCTGTGATGGGTTAAACGGTATTGGATTCCCCAGTAGGAAAAGTTAATGGACAACATTTTTTTTAGTTAATTTTCAATGAGGAATTTATTTTTGAGCCTAACTAAAACATAAGGAAACAAACTTACTTGTCATGTTTACTTTCAACTTTTACTATATTTCTTACACGAACTCATATTTTCTCTAAAAGATGAGTATTTTGGATGACTTGTTTACATTAAGAGAGCTATAATCAACTTCTAGAGAATCACCTAATCCAAAAAAGAGAACGATATAATTACAATGTCATTAGACATTAACCAAAACCAAAACCAAAAATGTTAGTACAAGATCAGATAATCTAGAAAATGATAACCCTTTATAAAAAGAAAATCTATTCTTAATCTCCAAAAATTTTCCAACAAAACCCAAAGTTCAACGAAGACCATTCGATAAAAAAAATTCCATAAAATTCTTCAAAGTAAACCAAACTAATATTGAAACCGAAATATTTGAAGGATTTAATCACATAGTCTTCCAAGGTACAAAATAACACTTATCTCCAAATAACATCAGTTTCTCTTAAAGTCTCATATTGAAAAGTAATTAAACTAATCACATATCATCCATGATAGGTTAAATATTTCCATAGATAACCCAAAATCAACTTAATCTTAATTCATAAAATCATCTAACTAAAAAAAATAGTCAAACTAACCAGGGACTTCATGTAGTCAAGTGGTAGGCGATAAATACCTGTCACACTTTGGTTGTGGGTTCGATTCCCGCAGCTTTGTCCGACGCAACGGGTTGTCACCCGGCCTGCGTGTTGTCCTTTTTCCAAAACTATATAATTCTTAAATCATTCCCCAACAAAGAGATAAAATCTTCAAAAATAACCATAACATAATATAACCTCAATTTTATCTCATGCCTTTCAATTTCCATCATAACATATAGCAACTCATAATTACCTCAAAAGTAAGGATCATATAAACCCAAATGGTTCTTTATAACTATGTCCACAAAAGAACAGATAATTATTCCTTGAATAAAATTTTTATATATCAAACATCAGGGTTACACATACTATAAAAAGTCTTCTAATGTAACCCCATCAACAAAAGAGACTTAATACTCTTAAGAATTTCACCATAAATCTTGAATACCTTATACGTTGACTTCTTACTCATTCAACATTCTTCATGATCCATTAACCATTACTTTCCAACTTATTCTAAATTAATTCTTTCTGAAAAACAAAATCATGAATCATATCATAAGATACCAAAATAGGAAAACAAAAGTGAAGAAATAATCCATACATTTGACTGGTCATTGAAAGTTTCTTCATCCTCAATCGGAATGGCATTAGGTATTGGTAAACGGATATTTGTACGATCTTGGTGATCTCATTCCCAAAACTTCTTCATAGGATATGTTTTTTCATAATGACCATGCACACCACATTTAAAACATTCAATTGATCCCTCAGAAAGAACTTCTTTACCTTTCCACGATTCAACTGGATGCTTCCTTTTTCCATGGCAGCTTCTTGCTTTATGACCTTCATTTCCACATCTATAGCATATTTCTGTCCCATTGAAACTTTTTCCTAGGTGTTTCTTTCGACATCTTTAACACATAGGTTTTTGAACACACTTACCTTGATTATTATTACCTGTAGTTCCATGGGGATTTTTTTCTCACATATATGATGCCTTATAGAAATAACCAAGGTTTACGTGGTCAATAATGAATCCAGATAGTTGGATGAGGATAAACACAAGAGTTCTCGTTACATCTCCCATATCATTCAGTTGCTCACTCATAAAACTGCCATAGTTTCCTTCACATCCACCGTTACTTTGGTTCCTGCTAGATCCATCCATTTACTAAAATCAACAAGGTCAGTCTGAGCATATCAACAAAACCGTCATGTACTAAAGAGGATGATAAACACTAAGATATACTTACTCATTAACTTTATCTAAAACTGGGACTCTTTCTGAAATCCTAACCATTGTGGTAATGTATCTTATGCTTAGAGAATACCCTAACCTCTAGAGTTATCTAAACCGACCTCTGATAGAAACTATAAGGCCCCATCCTTAAACCTTACTTAATATTGAATTAAATGAATAATTCACATTGAGGATCTTTTCATGGTTTAGAGTTTTAGAGAATTAGGACATAACTATTACATCTCAAAAGATTACAAAGTAGACACCTCTACTAAGTTTCCATAAAATAAAAACTCTTAAAAAGAAACATGTCTGGTTCCATGTTTTAGATAGAATGACTTTCCCTTGATCCCATCCTTGGCCATATTCCACATTAAGTACTATGAAAAACATTTCAAAAAAAACTTGGGGTGAGCATAAAAAGCTAAGTAAGGGATACATAATGAATGAAAACTATTAGTTTTTCAAAACAACAAGTAAACCATGTATACATTATCAAAGTAACACTTTTCACCTTTATGAAGTAGTAAAAAAACTCTTCATTGAATAAAAGGTCATTACATACCCTTTTGTAACCAAAAGATTACCATAAAATCAATATAAAGAACACATAACATATAAAGGTAACTTGGTACATCAACATACTTAAATGGAATAACCATACGGTCGACTTCCACACCTACTTAATGGAATATCCATATGGCCAACTTCCATACCCAATGCATTTGAGGTTATAACGTAACCACTCGTCCTGGTATTCACGACATCACCCGTCATAATGTCCAAGTACCATTATAAAATCATAAGACATTAAAAAAATATAATGGAAAGAAAACATTTCCACATTTCGATCACAATATATCACTTAAATATATCGACATAACAAATCATTTATAAAAACCATTTTCAATACCAACATACATAAAAGTGTATATAGTATTTATTTCATTTTAAAAACATTACGGCTTGTTGAGGAAGCCAAAGACCAAATAATACTCGCGGCGGCGGAAAAGGTCGTTGTCACCACGTACGTTAAAAGAAACATTACTTTTTTGTCATTTAGTAAAATGCTTCATATAAAAAGATTCCTTTTGAATAAAATTAAATGTAAAAGGGGTTTATACACCATATAAAAGAAAGTTGTGTGTAAAACCAAATATTCCTCAATGAATGGAGATTGAGACGAAGTCCCTTACAAAGTCAGTATCCTTAGATTAAGGATAAATCAATTACATGATTATCTATGACAAATATGAATACACAAAATATAAGTGGATATTAAGTGTAAAACAATCAGAGGTCATTCACACATAATCATGAAAAAAAACCAATGACATGGATATTTAACTCGATGAAATGAGATTGAGTTATGATTTCCGATACAAGTCCATCTAAATAACCTAAGAATTTATCAATGAGATGATTATGTGTAGAAATAGTATATCCACACAAAGGTTTGTGGAAACTAAAACATAGAGATTCCACACAAAATCTTGGCATAATAAATTCAAGAAGTAGAGGTTTAACCCAAAGAATTGAAATTGGGTTAAGAAGTTCCCTTACAGAAATTCAACAGCCTGACGACGTCACTTCAAAATTCATAAAAGGAGTTGATGAGAGATAAAAATAGTATATCATCACTTGGAAATAAAATTTACTTCAATTAGGATATCTAATAACATATCCCAACATAATAGTATGTGAATTAAAATACATAACAAAAGAATTATTTTAAAAAGAGGTGGGTGAAAGGTTCTCTTACCGACTTGGGTAACATTCGAAACGTACACCCCTTGGAAGAAGGGTCATACAATGAATATGTAAGTACCCATAAATGAAATTATATTACACAAAGAGTATAATAATGGTAATTAAAGACACCACTAAAGGAAATGGTGGTGAATGTAGCATAAATCTCATGGGACTAAAAGTGAGATGAACAATCCCTTACGAAAACTCGGCAGCCTAACAGTGCCAATTAAAACTTCCAAAAAATGGATTGATGAGATCAAATAGAGTCTCTCATAATTTGAAAATAAAAAATTATGTATGATGAATATAAAATAACTTCCTCAAACATAATATATATGAGCTTAAAAGAAATGACATAAAAGAGAGTACTTAAAAATAAAGAGAGGGGTAACATCCCTTACCTCAAGTCCGACTTGTCTTGTTCGTTTCTTTAAATTCATGAATAATAAAATTTGGAAATTTATAATTTCTTAAGGAACTATTTTAAAGATTATCACTCAGTTTATATCATATATTATAATGTTATAATAATTGGTTAATAATGTGAGTTCATATCAGATGTTTTTGTCGATGTTTGGTACATGATTCAAAAATGAACTTGTTTGAAAATGATTGTCCATGTAGTTATAAGTAAATCATCTCCAGAATAGTATTAATGATTTAAATGTCATATATATCCTGTACATATTCATTTTATACTACTCCATAACATTTTGAGATAAAAATAAATGAAATGCACCATTCATGGAGAAGGTAGGCCATACGTACGCATGAATGCTACTTTCATTTCTTTGTCATATTAATGTAATAAAAAATAATTGATAGATATATATATTATAATTCCAGTATAATATATATGTTATATAGGTCACATATTTTCATTAATTTTATTCTTTATATATTCCATGTATTGCATGAACAAGTCACATCACTTGAGGGGGCAGTAGTCCACACTTCCTCGTATGAAATTATCGCATTTGCACAACATGAAAATCATAAAGTTATGTTTTAAATATAAAATTCAGAAGCATATAGAAAACATAAATATCATATATATCATATATAAAATATAGTGACATCATAATGGACACTATTAAAGGTGTTGAAATAAGATTTAACAATCATCGTTTCGTGAGGCAGAAATTCGCCAAACACAAAAACATTATGTTCTTTAACCATTGGACGAAAGAGTGTGTAATTTTAGCTCGAATCCTTCACATAACATCCTAGTATATTGTAGATACTGGTTTGGTTACAAAATAAAGGAATAAAAAGAGTTTAGAGGGTTGGAGAAGCAAAATAAAAAAAAGAACACAAGTGAAAACATTACCTTAAAATTGGGTAACTCTTCTTGATTGGAGCTCAAAGGCTTCATTGGGAAGGATTCTGCCCAAAGTTGAGGCTTAAATGATGAAGATAGGGATGTGGAGAGATGAAATGGGCAGGGGTGGGGCTATAAAAAGGCTTGCGTGGTGTGTGTAAGGTGGTAGAGGTGGGGGACTTTTATAAGAGGAGAGGAGGGGCACTCTTGGAATGTCAAAAACCGTTACATTATTTTCAAATGAGTTTCGGATTTTAAAGGTCCAAAATTAATATATTTCTAGTATAAGGTGATAAGGGTTCGAAATACACCCATAAAATAGGATTTTGACATGTGTAGGTCTTAGATTTTACATTATCTTTTCATTTTATTTAAATCGTTAAATAATGAGGTAATCGTTGCATCATCATGATGTCATAAATAAGTTAATTTATTTAATGTCTAAAAATTATAAAACAAATATCATGATGTATGAAATCTTTTTATATTTCTAATGAATATTTATAGTCAAAAATATGACTTGTATAACCCCATTTAAAATTTTTTTTAGTAAAACATCTCATGTTTGTGACATTTTTATTTTAATATTAAATAAAATGTTTTTAATGTCATTTTCCTAAAAAAGTGGCTCCATGGGTCCCAAAGTTGACCCATGGATTTTAGTGGTTGGTAATGAAACATCCAATAAGGGTATGACATGTTTCTAGGTCATTTCATATTATTAAAACATTATTTTTACCTTAAACTACATTAATTACCTCTAATCGCGATTAAGAACATCAATGTTACTATTCACCAAAAAACTATTTTAATCCCATTGAACCACATTTTACTTCTTAATGACAACCATGTATGTCGTATTTTTGAAATTCAAAACACAGATGTGGCAAAGTTTCATTTTAATGAAAAATCAGTTTCTTTAACTACCACTTAGTTGTTTCACAATTCATCAAAAATTGAAGTTTTTCAGAAAAATACCAAAAATTCACCCTAAGATATATTTGATATTCGAAACTCAAAAATGATGTCTATTTTACAAAATTTAAAACATATAAGTTTAATTAATTAATTTAATAATTAATTCCCGCTGTCAAAACAAATATCATGTTTTTCAGAAACAATATCTTTTAAAAGATTGACACTAGTTTAAGTCCAATTTCAAAGTGAAATTAATTCCAATGAACACTATTGGATTAAATGGTTAAAATATATTCTAATTTTAATTTAAAAACAATTCAAAAGATAATCTAATCATATAAATATATTATATTAAAAAGATGTTTTGAATTAAAATACAACATTTTCCACTATTCATTAAAAATGAACTTTATCGGAAAGATACCAAAAAATTACACAAAGTAAATTTTGATGTCTCTATTATAAAGAAGAATTTTATTTTGTCAAATATAACTCAAAAAATTGTTAAAAAGTGGATTTAAAAGTGGTTCGCCATCAAAAGGTGGTTAATTGACCTTTTAAAGAATATTAGAATGTTTACGCTTAAAAATTTGATTCATTCACATTTTTAATCCTCCAACATTTATTGTAAAAAGTTAAAATTTTTGACAAACATAAATAATCATTTTTTTGTTAGTTATGTTCTTTCCCTCCATTATAATGTCTAGGCATTAACTACCATTTAAAATAATATTGTTTTATTTTTAGAGTGCAACACAGGATTTTAAAGGAACTCGTTGTCGCGTATTGGGTACGCCATCGAGCATAGTGTTCCATTTAAAGTAATATTAATTTTTTTTCACAAATACGAATAAATATAAAATTTTCATATTCTTTATTTACCTGGGGTGTTACATATAATGGGAAAAATTCAACCACCACATGACTTGATACCCAAACATAGCTGAAAAAAACACACTACCTCATTTGGAACCTTTCCGTTGACAACATCAAGATACATAAAATGGTCTATGCACCACCAAAGGGTTTCATAGGGTATAGGATAAGAGGTACAGTAGGGTCAAACCTAGGAGTTCCATATCAAGTCTCTCTACAATGATCTAAAAATGGTAAAATTTAAAGAGAACAAGTCATGATATACAGTTTAGTGTTTTTTTTTCAAAATCATGAAAAACATTTAATTTACCCTTTTTTACATTTCCAAAATAATTTAGGTAAATAAATTTCAAATATTATCATATACATATATAAAATATGATATATCAAATAAAACAAAAGAATGTATCGCAAATCATGTCAAATCTATGGAAGTACAAGTCAAAATAGAACAAGCCAAAATCACAGGTCACGTCATGCTAAGGAACAAACTACATTGGGATTTCTGGAACACTCATACCCCCAACATAGAAAATCATTCTGATAAATCTACTTTATATATGCATGGAACTTATGAAGTTGAGGAGTACCCTATAAAGTGATCCCTCACAATAGTGTTCATCAAGTCCCTAGAAATATTATCCAAGGTAGTAGGGGAAAACACCATGATTAAACCCCTCCATTGGATAGTAACAATTGATGTCACCTATTAAAAAACCGTCCATCTAATATCCCAAGGCTTACCAAGTGTCTATTTTCTAAAACCATTTCATGAAAATTATTTCTTGCAACCATTATTTGAAAACCATTTCACAAATCCATTTTTCAATTCTTTAAGAACAATTTCATATTACAAAACTAGGGTTCACACAGATTTAATCAAAAACGCTTTTCCACACACACAAATAAATCATCAATTTGGCCATTTCGTATATAATTATTTTTTTTAAAAACCAGATCACTATAATTCATCCAACATATTCTAGAGGAAAAAACACATCCAACAGAATCAATCAAAAGGATCCACTAATGGGGAAGAACACGATGATGACAATGAGATCCCAAGAATCAATACAAACATATGAGAATAGATTCATCAAAAGAACATTTGATGGAGAATAAAACCCAAAGCATACCTCCAAGAACATAGGCCTATTGTATCACAATCAACAACAGATATGACCCTTTATCTAGATCACATAACAAATATATAAATTAATTAACATAATTTTCATCACAAATCAACATATCTAAAAATATATCACAATAGGGATACTTTAGTCAAAGGAAATGAATAAACCAAACGAATTATTTCCCAGAGAGATGAAACTGAACCTAAACATTGGTCAATGTTTGAATTATGTGATTTAGATCGAACAGATGTTCCAAAATTCACTTGGGGTAGCTCTTAGGTCGAGAGAAAAAACCCAAGAGATGAATATAAAACAAAATCTAATTTGAAACACACAAAACCCACATCCCATGAGACTTACATGGTTTTTAATGTCATTATACTTAATCTAATCCACAAAGCTCATGTATACCAAAATACTCTTTTCATTTTAAAAAAAAATTACTTTTATAAATACACAACATGATCCAAATACACGTCATGTAATCCTTTAACGATATGTGCAAGATTCGGAAATTCCTTATAGAAGACATTACATGGAATTTAATCCCATTACATAGTGTGTATTTCTCTGATAGATTGAAAAAGTCCACATTTCAACAAAAATCACCAAAACCACCATATGTTTTCTTTGAGCTCAAGTAAAACACAAAAATACACTACATGTTTATACATGGACTCCGTTAACTCAAAATAACATACATACCTGAACATTAATCATTTTTTCTTAGTAATTTCTCTCCCCCTTGGGAGTCTCAATACAAAACCAATTAAAGATAAAATATCAATACAGATAAGGGAAAAACCTAAAAGTGGGTAATAGGATGTTACAGACACCCCACCATAATACTTTTCCTGTAACACCCTGACCCCAGTTACCCAGAGTCGGTGCATTATTTTAATACACTGGCATGATTACAAAGAATCATGTCCCGAAGGACTGATTGGTTTAGCAGTCCTGTTAAATAGATTACATACATGAATGTTACGTTACACTTTATAACATACAAAACAACATAAATAATCATTTATGAACACCATCATTCCCTTGGCATAACCCTGCATATCAATCACAATACACTTCTTGGAATCCTGGGAAAATAAAACATAGAAAGGGGTGAGATCAAACGCTCAGTAAGGGTAAGCAATAATGTAGAAAATGACATAAATATTAATCATGGTGAATAATTGAAACTACATGCCTTTACCAATAATAAACATGAATACTTTTATGGAAATAATTTTAGTTGAGTAAATAATTCCATAATAAAACATAATCATGGGTATTCTACTTGTCGAATAACCACATGAACCATCAATATTATTTCTATAATGAGGGAATGTATAATGCCATACATTCTAAAACATTTTGTCAAGGCCTTGGCCAAGACGTCTAAAAATGATTAAGGCCTCAGCCAAAACCATATATCAAAATGGGAAAGGGCCTCATCCAATTCCATGTCTAGTTGTCTCATGAGCCCTATCGATGCATCGAGGAGCTATAGCGGGCTCCACCCGTCACATACTATGTCCAATACATTCCTCATATGAAAAAGATGAAACTTAACATAAACATTCGTATAAGAACTAGGATACAAAATGTCAATAATTTAACCATAAACCATGATTGGTATAAAAATAACACATCCACAGTCAAATATATCACAAAACCTTCAACACAATATGGAAGATTTGTATCATTATAAATAAACTTCAAAACAAGTTTAAAATCCATTAAATGATTTTGACGTTGAGGAAAATAATTTGTAAAAATCTATGAGAGAAATACCACTTTTTTCATGAAAACAATTAGAGGTCACACAATTTGGAAAATAAGTCATTTTAAGACATTTTTGAATCAAAGTGTCCCACACCACTTTGAAACATTTGAAAGGAATTTACATTTTAGAAACATTCATGTCCATATAAATAAATCTTTAAAAACCATTTTGAAGACATGGAAATTAATGAGAAAGATTTTGAAGAATAAATATTATAAAAATTTGAAATGATGTTTTAGTAAAAAGTCCCTTAAAATAATCCCTTTTAAAACACTTTCATAAAACATGGACATGGATAATAAATATGTCCCAGTAGATACTTACGTAAAAACAACCTCGGATGATAAAGAGATTGTGAAATTAACCCTTACCAATTTTGTATCTTACAAAACATACACCCCATGAAATAGGTATCATACAATTAATATGTAAAAACACATAAATTAAAGTATATTACATAATAATTAAAATTATAGGCAGTGCATACACCACACAAAAGGTAATTGTGGCAATATGGCATGAATCTCACGGGAATAAGAAGTGAGATGAAAACCCCTTACCTTGTAATTTGCTTTGTCGAGGGTAGGGTAATCTCCTGTATAATGATTAAATTATTGTTATTAAATTATAAGAGAATAATATACATTAATATTATATCATATATGATCTTTTAATATTTCTTTGTTAATAATATCTTAGTATTATCATTGTTTCGGGTGTTAACTTACTCGTTTTATTTTATATGTTTTGTTACATAAGCCATGTTTGTTATGGAAAGGTTGTATCTTATACATATCCAGAATTATATCAAGTCCTTAAAAATCATTTTTAATCATAAAACGGTAATTATACTTGAATGGATACGATGGGGAATGAATCCCATCACGTTCGTGGAGACGGTAGTTCGTACGTACGCACGAACGCTACATCCACTTCATTTTTCATTTTAAATGGAATAAAAACAAAATAATACATAGGTATATTATTATTAAAGTATAATATAATATCTTATTATTGTTACTTATGTTCATTAATTCCAAAGTTTATATGTTCCATGTATGGTATAAATGAGTCATATCACTTTGAGGGGGTGGTAGTCCGCACTTCCTCAAATGAAATTATTATATATATATACAACATGAAACGAATAATGGTATGAAATAAAATGGAATTACAGAAGACTATATATAAAATAAATATCATTAATATCATATTTAATTATAGTACCATCATAATGGCCACCATGAGAGGTTGTAGGAGATAATTGAACAATCATCGTTTCGTGAGGCGTTTGATTGCCATCCACATAAACATAATGTTCTTAACCTATTAGATGGAGGTGTGTGTAAGTGTAGTCAGAATACTTATCATAACAATATCCTAGTATATTTTGGATACTATTTTTTTACAAAATAAAATAATTAGATAACTTTAGGGGTTGGAGAAGTAAAATAAAAGAAAAGAATCTAAGAGAAATCGTTACCTTTAATTGGGGTAACTCCCTTTGGTTTGAACCAAAAAAGACTCTTGAAGTGCCTTATGAATACGATGAGGCTTCTAGGATGAGGAGAGGTATGTAGGGAGCTTAATTGGGCAGATTTTGGATGATCCAATCAGATTTAGAGGTGTGAGGAATTGGTTATAAGTGGTGTCATTTTATAAGGGGGAGGAGGGGCCCTTTAGGAAAAACTTAAAGTATTAATTTGTAATAAATTAGTATTCAGTTTCTAATGGCTCAAAAGTAGATTATTCAAATACTAAGGTGGGGATGGGTCGAAATAATTTCAACCAATAGATTTTGGACAGGTTTGGGTCATTATATTAACCTTATCTGTTAGTTTTAACTCTTGGTTAATTAGTGTGAAACTTTCCATGTCACTTTGTATTTTTTTATTATATAGTTAATAAACATACTATATACCTCTAATAGACCCCCAAGTGGTCCATTAATGATACACCTATCATGATAAAAGTCCTTTTCCCAAAACTTATATTTTTATGAATTTATGTTCAATTAATAATAGAATATTTTTTTTAAAAACTCTTTTATGTCAATTTTGACACTATTTGGTATTTTGTTTTTGTGAAAGTCCTCACAACTTGATTACTTCAAAAACGATACATTGAATCATCCCTAACATGTCATAGTCACAAATAAAATTCGTGTATTTCATAAAATCTTTTAAATTATATTTATTTTAGTATTTATATTACCATTTATTTGGTTCTTTCATTAATAAGGTAATTATTGCATCATCATTGTGTCATAAATAAATTTAATTATTTAATATATAAAAATTATAATTAAACTTCCATTATGTAGGAAATATTTTTATATTTCTAATAAATATTTATAATCAAATTTATCTTATGTATAACCCTATATTAAGATTTTTTTATTTATTAAACTTTGGTTTTAACTCTTTTAAATCTTCTTTGAATTAAATAATAATAAATGTCCTAATCTAATCCAAGTGGACATAAAGGGTAATATTTTATTCCTAAGGTTGTTTTTGGACGAATTAAACTTATCTAATAGAATTAGGACACGTGTTAGTGTAATAATAATATCATTTTTAGCCTTAATTGCCCTATTTACTTTTTACTGTGGTAAATAAAAGTAAAAATTTGTTATTCACCAAAAATTATTTTTATCTAATTGAACCAAATTTTACTAATTGATATTAACCTTTTCTCTCAGCGTTTCAAAATTCCACTCAAGGAAGCGGAAAAATTATGTTTTATGTGAATTTATAAATTCTCCTAGGAGGTGGGTAAAAGATGATGAAAAGTTCAATAAAATTTTTATTTATCTAAACTTATTATAAATTGCCTCCAATTAATTACATTGAATTTATATAGGAGTTATGTATATATTTTGACCTAAAATAAATTTAAATAATATAAATAATTATTTAAATAAAAAGCCGGTTTTAAATAGTAACTTAGTGTTTTCACTATTCATCAAAAAATTGAAAGTTTTCAGAAAAATACCAAAAATTTACCCTAAGCTAATTTTCATATTACGAATGAAATAATGAAGTATATTTTACCAAATTAAAAACATAGAAGATTCATTTATTAATTTAAAATTAATTCTCGTTGTTAAAACAAAAAAGCGTGTTTTTAAGAAACAATTACTATCAAAAGATTGACACTTGTTTATGTCTGGATAAAAAGTGAAATTATGTCCAATGAACAACATTGGATTAAATGGTAAAAATATATTCTAAATATAATTTTAAACCACTCAAATGCATAATTTATCACTATTAGTTATTTTGATTAAAAAAGTTGTTTTTAATTAAAATTTAGTAATTTTCACTATTCATCAAAACATAAAACTTATCCGAAAAGTACCAAAACTTCACTAGGATAATTTCGATATTCTGAATCCAAAAATGAAGTCCATTTTGAGAGATAAAATTTATAAAATTTCAAAAAGTGGGTATTACTATTCATAAAGGCTACTTTGATTGGTTGTGGTGTGTGTTAGAACTCGAAGTTGCGTACAACACATTCTACTGTATTATTCAAAGAGAAGTGTACCATAGAAGCGTGGGGTATTACATTCTCCCCTCCTTCAATAAATTGCGTCGTCGCACTATGATATTGTTCTTCGAAAATAATGTTTGAAAATAGAAAATATATTTGTGGGAAAACCCACATCTAATATTTGGTTAATAAAATTTAGTCTTAATAAGAGGAAAAGAGAAATGAAAGGGACACCACCAAATTATGACCTCTATTAGGAGAACATTGGTGGAAATTAAAGACATATAATTAGAGGAAAAACTTAAATATTTATAGGTAGTGATTTAGGTCATCAATCATAAAAAAGTTTAAAATTGAGGTCCTTAAATTCATCAATCTATGATGATTTAAAATACCATCAGTTCAACAAAACATAAGGTATTAGGATAACACATTTTTGACGTTTCAAAATATCTTAATTGAAATCCCACATCGAAAAATGAATTAATTAGGCCTCTATTTAAAATAAAGAGTGGTAAGTATAAAGATTACCAAAAATAACACATACTGGGGTTCCATGTAGTAAAATATGGATATGGAAGAGAAATATAACCATCAATTATTTGATGGAGAGTGGTAGAGAACATGTCTATGAAAAGGACAACAATCCAAAAGCCATAAATTAATGATGATCTAAGGTACCATCTAGGACAACATTTTTGTTCTATGTTCCTTTTCTTAATGTTGAGGAATTTATTTATGAGATTGGATAAGATCATAAGGAGATATACTTAATTTATAATTAGAGTTTTATCCATTAATAAATTCCTACCACAAACTCATCTTTCACCCCAAAACATTATACAACTCAAAAATACTCTATTTATCCTAATCGTATAGGGTTCCCAATATAATGAATTTATAATTCACATATCAGACCCTTTATTAAAAGAAAATACTTTATACCATCTAAGAACTTCATATATCACAATGGTAGGCAATAAATCCCAATTGCACTATGGTTGTGGGTTCAATTCCCGCAGCTTTGTCCGACACGACGGGTCATCACACAGTCTGTGTAAAAATCCAAAAAAAACCTTTCAAACTTAATCCCTTCCAACCTTTATTCTTATCCAATGTACTTATGTAAAATCTCAGTCCCAAATTTATAAGGAACGTAAACACAATGAAGATCCTTTTTTCCATGTAATAGCATGTGAATACCTTCATCATGTATTCTTTTAAAACACTAAAACATCCTGAATTACCATAAAACCTTATTTATTACATTCATTCTCCCTTATTCCTTATAGAATACTGGATATACTTCATCCATCCAAAAATTGTGTAAACTCCAACAATGATGGAATATACAAATCATTAATCAGTTTCAAGGCAGTCAAGAATATTCAATATAATTTACCCAAATCAACCATATCTTATTCCAAAATCAGTACCTCAATATTAGGACCGTATTAATGTTTATCTTTCCTTAAACCATGAAATTTCCAAAAAGTTTAACTCATTGTAGAGTCACTTTCCTTAGTACCATAAAATCTCAAATGCTCAATGAAATAGTACTACAGTATAATCCATATTTATTTCCAGTACATCATTGATACAACACTTCAATAAAATAATTCCAAAATAACAACATAAGAAAACTAGTCATTCCTCTTCATCTGTGGTAGTATCATAACCTGACTATTATCCAATATCATCATTTGCGGCATACTCTAATAATTGGGACATTGGTTCGCATAGTGGCCAAAATCCTTGCAGATGAAGCATTGTACAATTGAAACCTTTTTCTTACCCTTGATGTCATGTACATGGTGTCCTTTTTCTCCACACTTATAAGAGAATCCCATTCCGTTTAGGCAAGTTCCAGGGTGTTTCTTACCATAGTTATCACATATGGGAAAATTCTTCTTTTACCTCTACCCTTTATCCATCTTTCTCTCTTCCATCCTTTTCTTCTCTTGCTTCCCTTCAAAGCCATAGGACTCAGTAAACTCTTTAATTATATTATCAACACATGATATTATTTCTTCATATGATGATAATACATGAGAGACTATTTCTCTTATAAATTTTGGCTTAAGGCCATGAAAGATATGATCCTTCTTTCTGTATGGATCATGTGCATTGCTGGAGTTCTCATTCCTTCTACTAGGCGCCATTTCTAAACGATGACATCCACTAGATTAGTTTATGAATAGAAATACCTAATACCAAACTTTTAAAACACTTAACATAAATTAAATAGTTTATGGATGTAATCTTTAATCATAAAAATGTCTCCTTTGAGGAAGTATATACTCATAAACCCTTCATAATTGTTTGTAAAGAAAATGAGAATTATCCTAAGAATATCCCCCGGGAGTGTCGTAACCAAGAGTACAGAAAGGCCCGTTGTCGTGCACCAGTTCCCATTCGAGTCTAGCTCAAAGCGGTGTTTTCAGGTTTTACCCTTAGGTACATTTGTGCCAAAGTTTCCTCTACCAGCTCATATCCAGACAGGGATGTGTTTCTTGGAAAACTCACAAAATCTCAACAATAACAAAATTCTAGGAAGTTCTTCTATACTAATCCTCAAAGTCTATCTTAGGGTTATGTGCTCTAACCAGAGTTTATCTTAATCTAGATTCCATGGTTATTGCTAAACCTCCTCTGATACCAACTGTAACGCCCCGACCCTAGTTACCCAGAGTCTGTGCATTATTTTAATACATTGGCATGATTACAAAGAATCAAGTCTCGAAGGACCGATCGGTTTAGCAATCTTGGAAAATAGATTACATACATGAATGTTACGTTACACTTTATAACATACAAAACAACATAAATAATTCTTTATGAACACCATTATTCCCTTGGCTGAACCCTGCATATAAATCACAATACACTTCTTGGAATCCTGGGAAAATAAAACATAGAAAGGGGTGAGCTCAAACACTCAATAAGGGTAAGAAATAATGCAGAAAATGACATAAATATTAAGCATGGTGAATAATTGAAACCGCATGCCTTTAACAATTATAAACATGAATACTTTTATGGAAAGAATATGAGTTGAGTAAATAATTCCATAATAAAACATAATCATGGGTATTCTACTAGTCGAATAACCACATGAACCGTCAATATTATTTCCATAATGAGGGAATGTATAATGCCATACATTCTAAAACATTTTGTCAAGGCCTCGGCCAAGACGTCTAAAAATGATTAAGGCCTCGGCCAAAACCATATATCAAAATGGGAAAGGGCCTTAGCCAATTCCACTTCTAGTTGTCTCATGAGACCTACCAATGCATTGAGGAGCTATAGTGGGCTCCACCCGCCACTTACTTTGTCCAATACATTCCTCATATGAAAAGGATGAAACTTAACATAAACATTCGTATAAGAAATAGGATACTAAATTTCAATACATTAACTATAAACCATGAATGGTATAAAAATAGCTCATCCACAGTCAAACATATCACAAAACCTTCAACACAATATGGAACATTTGTATCATGATAAATCAACATCAAAACAAGTTTAAAATCCATTAAAGGATTTTGATGTTGATGAAAATGATTTGTAAAACTCTTTGAGAGAAATACCCCTTTTTTATGAAAACATTTAAACGTCACAAAATTTTGAAAAGAAGTCACTTAATGACATTTTTTAATCAAAGTGTCCCATACCACTTTGAAACTTTTGGAGGGAATTTACATTTTAAAATCATTCATGTCCATATAAATAAATCCTTAAAAACCATTTTGAAGACATGGACATTAATGAGAAAGATTTAGAAGAATAAATATTTAAAACATTTGAAATGATGTTTTAGTAAAAAGACCCTTAAAATAATCCCTTTGAAAACTATTTCATAAAACATGGACATGGATAATAAATATGTACCAGTAGATACTTATGTAAAAACAACCTCTGATGATAAAGAGATTGTGAAATTAACCCTTACCAATTTGGTAACTTACGAAACATACACCCCCTAAAAGATGTATCATACAATGAATATATAAATACACATAAATTATTGTGTATTACATAAAGAATACAATTATGGGCAGTACATACACCACACAAAAGGTAATAGTGGAAATATGGCATGAATCTCACGGGAATAAGACCGCATTGGCACTGTTGGAATGTAAGAACCAAAACCAGGGCCAAAGAGACCGCTTTGGCACTGTTGGAATGTAAGAACCAAAACCAGAATGCCGCAAAACACAAGCAGGCTAGGGATCCAACTAGAAACTTCATTTGGGTTTTCACTTAACTAAGCTCAATCTTAGATTCAATAATTTAATCTTGAATGAAATTTCCTATGAAAGAAGTTTAATTTAGTAAAGATTTACATTCAATCGATGCTAGCTGATCCACCCTATGAAACTACCACCATTTCACAGGTAACACATAGGGAGTATGCGGGTTTAATAAGGGGTTATGTGTCCATGAATTAGTTTCTTAAAGTGTGTTTCACTTATATTAATAATATTTTTTCATTAATTTCAATTTTAAGAATATTTTTTCTTAGTAAAATATAAATTCAATTGAGTCGAATTTGATAAATTGGTATTTCATAATCAAATTGTACTTTTAAAAAAATATATAAACTTTTTTAATAACATATGATATTTTGAATAATATTTATTATGATGAAATAGTATGTTAATAAAACTTTTTTTATATATAAATGATAAATTAATTTTATTATATCCTAGGAAATTTTTATGTGTCCAAAAACTTATTATGCCTTACAACCCATTGTTTATAATAAACAAGGATTATTATATTAAAATTATAAAATACCATATTTATATAACTATTGTTATAAAATAAACAACATTTATTAAATAATCATTTCAAAATTTGGTTAGCGTGAATTTATGAGGATTTTTTAAAATAATTTATTTTTTATGTGTATAGTAAACAAATACAGTTCTGGGTTTTTGGTATGTTTGTTGACTTCATAATTGTGTCATAATGATTTCATGATTAATTAACCACAATAAATGACCTTTAATATGTTATTTTATTAATATCATATATTTTTAATGGATTTTAATCAATTTCTAAACAAATAAATGACTCTCCAAAGCCAAAAATGAAAACATTTATTTTAAAAATGTAACCATTTGGAAACATTAATTTTCCTTGACAAAAGCAGTAATATAAAATCATTCTCAATTATTGATGTTTAAAATGAAAAAAAATATGTCCCAAATTTCCAAACACATGGGAATAATAATGGGTAAGCCAATGATTTATCTTTTTCCACAAACAAGATTTCTAAGGCATGTGTTTGAAAACTATTTAAAAAATCCTTCAATTTTTCTATAAATACCCACCCTTTTAGGCATTTATGTTCACTCCTAATCCATGATCAACTAATTTTTGACATTTTTACCTCACAAGGAGTCCCCCCAATGTGTATGCCACTAAGGTTTCATTCCTCATGATTTAGGAGTAATGCTTCTATATAAGATAATTATATTTCTCTTCTCTTTAATTAAAGATCCATTTTAATATGAAATCTATTTGTTAGGGTTAATCTATTTTATTACCCTTTTTATCATGCCCTTACTTCTAAATTTTTTATCAATTGGACACCCTTTTGCCTTTAATTTTACTCATTTCTAAAACTACATTTTATATTTTTCGTGATGCCAAATTTAAGCATCATAATTTCTCTCCCGACATAAGAAATTTTCATATTTTTAATAACCAATCATCTTTATTTTCTTGAGGTATTCACCTAAATGAAAAAATGATTTTGTTCATTCATGTATTAATATACATGAAATCATTTTTTACATTTTGTGTGTTAAAAAACATAAAATGCTAATTTCTTTAAGCACTTTTGAAATTCCATGATTTTGATAGAAACCTGTTCTTTATTCTCCACGTTTTATTTATGAAATGTTTTATTTTGATCTATATGGATCAAATTAATTATGGAATATTTATATTGTTCCCTAATAGAGCTCTAATTCATAAGGTAGAGAATTTAATCTGTAAATATGACAGGTTTTATGATAACTTGGTGAATAACCTTGGTAGTTTTTATTTATGACACATTGGTTGTCAACATTGGTGATATGATTATGAATGTGTAATTTAAATTTATAAGCCACATTTACTTGTTATGATTAATTTTTTTTTATTAATATATGCATCAATTTCCCTTCCTAAAGCCATAGTTAAATTCCTGGTGTTTTAATTGATATTCCTCATGATCACATGTAAATTGTTTCACTTGTTGATTCCCTTACTCGACCTCATGCTCACCCCATTCTGTTGATGTATGTCCCCAAGATATGATATATAGTAAACTTAATTAGGATGAATCCATGCAAAATAATTTCATGTGTGTTAGAATAATGCATTATGTTTTCATGTATTATGTTTCTTATTTCCAAGAAACAAAACATTATAAATACTATATTTTTACCATGTAATAAAATCTTATTTATTAAAAATGATATATTTCATAGCTGGTATCAAAATATTTTTTAGTTATTTGTGTAAACTAGAAATATAAATAATTATTATGGACCCTTTATTAAGTTTAAATATATGAAAACATCCTGGTATTTTGGTAAAGCATTAAGTAAGTCGTTTCCTAGAAAATAAATCCATGTTTGGAAATGAACAAGTGGCTATAGATATGTCACAAATGTATCTAAGGGTTACACATAAAAACAAAACATTGATATATACTTGATCGGGTACTGGTGCACAACAATGGGCCTTTCTACACACCAAGATTAAAACATTGGGTGGATATGTTTGGTTATTCACAAACTTTTTATGAACTATAATAAAGGATATATAAAAATGTAATTATTGTTAAAGAATAACATATTTAAGAATGATGTTTTATTATATCAAATTAATTTATAATTATAATATTCTTAAATAAAACATGCTTCTTACAAAGGTTTTATTTTTTTAGAAAATGGTGGTAAATAGGAAGGAATGATTAAATGATGAGAGCAATGAACAATGTGATAACAACCCTCTAATGAAATTCAGAATCCAAAACATCATGAGGATGATAAAAAAACTATATTGAGTTGTGAATAATATCTCGAATCATGTTGACCATCTAAATTCCCCTTGAAGGGAATAACTTTTTGTTGAGCCCCTCACGCGTCAACGACTACCTTTTTCAGTGGATTTAGTAACCTATTGGTTTCTAAATAGTGGATAAGCTCTATCAAAAATATATATTTTATAATCCAGTGTTTAGAATAAGAGAATGTCACCATGGTAGTATACCACATAGTAGAAGAAGATAATTAGTGGTGGAAAATATTGAAAAACTTGAATCCTTGAATGGATATTGATAATATATAGTGGGAAGAGTTTAGGGGATTCTAAATCAATAAATATTTTACCTGTTTTATGTGAATGAAAACGAAGAAGGGCTTACTAAAACATAATAAAAAGGAAAATGAATCATTGAGAATATATGAGATAAACTTTAGAATACTTACTCTTTAAACCTTTGTATACTTTATTTGTCCTTAGGGAATTGTTGATAGATTCTTGACTAGATTGAGACCTTATATGTATGGGAATCTAGAAAATAGAGACTATGAAATCTATGAAAGGATATTATGATGTTATATGAATGTTTAATTAGAGTTTAGAGAAACCCAATGGTCACATAATTCAAATTAAAAGAATAGATCAAGGGATCTAAACTCAGGGAGGAACTTCGATAAAAGAAGAGGAGGAAAGAAAGTGTAAAATCCTGCGTGAAAAAAATGTGGGAAGAAGAATTTGGAGAAATTATTTCTTTGGAGTGTATAATATTATAAGTGTTGAAGATATGTACATATAACATGGAACTATTATGGTGAGGTGAAGCCTCAATATATCAATACAAAAAAAATTGAAGATGTTGTACTCCTGTCTTGAATTTCAATGCTTCAAGTGTCGAAATCTTAGGAAATTTTCAGGTCACAATATAAATTAGAAGATAATGGAGGGGAATCACAATCCATCTAATCATAATCCAAGTTATCAAGGATGATAATTTTCCGACATAACGACTGATTTAGAGGCTCAAAATGATGTGGTGGAAGGTAATTTCATTGTTCTCTCAAAGATAGAAAGTACTTTGTTTGAATCTAGTTCTATTCATTCCTTTGATTCCTCTGTGTTTTCAAAGAATATATAATCAATCCACAAACTAATAAAAGTAGAGTTATCATTAAATAATATTAGAGGTATTATCTAGAAATTAAAATTATATATAACATCCAATATTTAATTTGGAAAATATATTCTCCTCACAAATCTAGTAGTCATTCCCATGGTCGAATTTGGACCTAAACTATGGATGGACTGACTCTCAAAGAATAATGAATAGATCAACTATAGAAGTAAGAAAACATATTTAGTCTTGAATGGAATACTTATATTCATTTTCATAGGATATATATAATGAGCTAACATTTTTCTAAAAAAAATCCCATAGCCTTCTTCGTGGAGGTTACTAGTGAAGAGGGAGAAGGATGTAAAAGTGTAAGAATAGAAAATTTCTCTATCATATAAGAATAAACTGATGTATTTCCTATTGATTTTATTGGACCTCCTCTATAAACAGATTTAGAGTTCTCCATTAAACTCACACCTGGATATAATCTGATATCATGGAACCCATATATAATAGAAAATGTGGATCTAGAGGAATTAAAAACAATGTTAAGATTTTCCGGAGAAGGTATTAATATGACCAAGTGTGTCTCCTTGTGGAGCACATGTTCTCTTTGTGAAGAATAAGGATGGATTAATATGGCTATGAATTTTTTATAGAGAAATTAACAATATCATAGTGATGAACATGTACCATATCCCAATGATTGATGATTTATTTGACCAACTTTGTGGGGGTCAATTATTCTCAAAGATTGATCTTCAATATGGTTATTATCAATTCGGGGTAAACATGGAAAATTTTCCCAAGATTTAAACAAGATAAATATATGGGAATTATGATTTTTTTGTAATTCCCTTATTCATGACTAATGATCCTAATATATAAATATATTTGATGAAAGGAAAATATAATTACAACATTTATTAATTTTTGGTAGATATTTCTGATGATATTATGATATATTACAAAATATTCAAAGTGCATGAGGATCATATAAGGATTATATTTCAAACATTATGAAAGTATATGATATTTTTAATATTCAAAAAATGGGAATTTTTGTTTCAACAAGTTAATTTCTTGGGGAGCATTGTAAATAATGACTGGATATTAGTTTATCCTTACAATATAAGGGTTTTTGAGGAGTGTCCTCATCCTACAAAAGTAACTAAGATTCCTAGTTTCCTTGGTTTAGTAGGATATTATAGGAGGATTGAGAAAAACTTTTCATGAATTTCTAATCCACTAATCAAGTTAACTCGAAAAGGGGATCAGTTCATCTAGATAAAGGAATGTGGAGATATTTTCCATGAACTAAAGAAAATATTGGTAACTACATCTGTGTTAACTCTATACTCTATCGGATAATGATTCATTAATTTTAGTAATTCATCTATAAAAGGTACCAAGTTAATGATCATGAAAATGAAAAGGTGTTTTTCTTAAGTATCTTGATAGTTAAATACTCGTGAGAATAAGTGTCTTATGTAGGACCTGGAGCATTCTATGATTATTTTTTCTCTAAACATATTGAGGTGCTATATTTATGGGGAGAAATGTTATATATTCACAAACAACGAATGTTTGATGTGTATATTCTCATAGAAGTAATTGAACATGAGAAAAAGGATATGGTAGGATCTTCTTAAAGACTATGACTATTCAATTTATTATCACCACAGAAAGGGAAACAATGTTGCCAATGTATTATGTAGAAAAGACCATATTATGCTAGAAATGATAATGATTCATCAAGATCCATTTATCAAGGATATATTAAGGTTGGATATGGAAATAATGAGGGAAGGGACATCATAAATCATATCTCTACTAGTTTCTCAAACATCATTACTAGAGAAGATCATGATTTCTCGAAGTTAATATCATTTGATACAAAATAAGATAGAGGATGTGAATAATGGTAAGCTTCATGAATTCAATATCAACCGATAAGGTGTACTAAACTTTCATATAAGGATATGTGTTCCATATATTTTAGAGGTAAATAAATAACATATGGATGAATCTAATATTTATACAGTCTATATATGTCCTAAAAGCACTAAAATGTATAGGGACCTTCATGTTCATTATTGGTGGTAAAATAGGAAAATGGGGATTTTCGATTACACTTAAAGATTCTTGGTATGTCTGTAAGTGAAAGAAGAGAGACAACAACCTAAAGGGGTTTTGAAACCACTACCCATACCAATGATGAAGATGAACAATATCACTATGGACTTTGTCACTGGTCTCCCAAAAACATCCGATGAAAACAATGTGATATTGTTATAGTGGACCGACTAACCACGACTTCCCATTTTATTAATACTCTATAAGATTTCACTCTTGAACAACTTCTCGAGATAATATGAATGAAGTGGGGAGGTTTTGTGGGACACTATATTCTATCATTTATGATCATGATCCATTGTTCACATCTAAATTAAAGAGATGTCTTCAATAGGATCGGAATAAAGAATTGAATTTTAGTACGTCATGTCAACCCCAAACTGATGGCCAATAAAAAAGGTCTATTCAGACACTAGAGGAAATACTGACAACAATCTCAACGGAATTTAAAGGTGGATGGGATCAACTCCACCCATTAGTTGATTTATCATACAAGAATAGCTTCCAATCAAGTATTCAAATGGAACCATATGAATCTCTATATGGGAAGCTATGTATAACTTCTAAATGTTGGAATAAAGATTGTGAGAGAAATATTCTTGGACATGATCTTGTGTAGATGATTACACAAAAGGACCATGCCATCCAAAAATAGATTAAGGTTTTTTAGAGTTGGTATAGTACCTATACTGACAACCACTGAAGGGAATTGGAGTTTACTATTAGAGATAATTTTTCTATTTGAATATCACCATGTAAGAGAGTCCTGTGATTTGAGAAGAAAGGGAAGCTTAGACCAAGGTACATTAGCCCCTATGTAATCCTTGATTGCATAAGAGAAGTGAACTATTTTTTAGGACTTCCACCAAATATAGCTCATGTTTATAATGTATTCCACAAATCTCTCTCAAGGAAGTACATACATCTTCCCTCACTTGTACTGAATTAAAATGTGGTAAAAGTGAAACATTACCTCTCTTATGAGGAGAAGATGGTGGAGATCCTGAATAATAGAGACAAGGTTATAATAAATTACTACCCACCTAATCAAATTGTTGTGGGGAAAACATGAGCTTGAAGATATTACATTGGAACTATAGGAAACAATAAAAACAAGTACCCTCACCTTCTCCTGATCAAGAGAATGAGTTGAAATTTTGGGATGAAATTTCTAAAGGGGGAAGAATGTAATGACCTGTGTTTTTATAAATGATATTTTTTTTCTGATAAAATGTGTGTTATATTATATTATACACAAAAAACATATCCCTTTAACAATGATGTTATATTTATAGAGTATAAAGGGAAATGTGATTATTATAAAATTTTAAAATTTAGAAATATAACCTTTCTTAAAAACATTTCCATTACAATTAGTGTTTATAAGTAGTAATGACAATGTATAATTGATATTGAATGTAGAATCTCATGCCACAACCAGTATAGACAATCCTTTTGAATCACATTTTTCAGAACATTGGAGAGTGGTATTTTCATTGGGGTTTTACCTTGACCAGGCCCAAGATGAGATTTAGAAGGAAAATCTTGAACAAAATCACCTATGTGGGAAATTCATGTTAGTGGAGATTACCACTTATCGATTTTATCTCATCCACCACATGAAACTACCACCACCTCACACCTCACCCTTTGAGAATATATGTGTTTAATAAGGGGTTATGTGTCCATGCCTTAGTTTATTAAGGTTTATTTCTTTTTTTTATAAAATTTTTATTCAAACATTTTCATTATATGAAACGTTTTTTATAAAAAAGTGTATGTTTAATTAAGAAAAAATTTACAAATTTATTTTTTTGATTTTTCAGACACAAATTGAAGTTTTCAAAAACAATATAATTTTTTATAAAAAATATTTTATTACTAATAATATTTATTTTAATGAAATAGTATGATAAATAATTTTTAAAAAATATATAAATGATAAAATAATATTATTATGTCTTAAGAAATTTTTATGTGTCATAGATTTGATTATGCCTTACATCGCACTATTTTTTAAAAAACTAGGATTTATATATGTAAACGTTAAAATTATCATATTTGTAGAATTTTTATTATAAAATAAACTTAATTTATTAAATTATCACTTGAAATTTAGGTTATAGTGAATTTATAATAATTTTTTTAAAATAATTTATTTTTCCCATGAATATTAAAAACACGGTTTTGGGTTTTCGGTATGTTTAATAACATCATAATTATGTCATAATGATTTAAAAATTAATTAACCATAATCCACGAAAAGATATATATATATAATTTTATTAATATAAAGTATTTTAATATATTTTAATCAATAGCCAAACCTATAAATGACATTCAAATGTCTATAAAACAAAATTTGATTTGAAAAACATTACATTATAGAAACTTTAATTTATTTTTCCAAATGAATTGATATAAAATTATTCTAGGTTATTTTTGGTTAAAATAAATTAATATATCACCCAAATTTCCCTAACCATTGAAAAAACAATGGTTAAACCAATTATTTTTCTTTTTACACAACCTATATTTCTAAGGCCTATATATGGATATTATAAAACAAATACTCTTATTTTGCTAAAAATAACCACAAATTTCTCCATTTACGTTCACTACCAATCCATCCTCCATAATGTTCAGAAATTTTTTCTTACCAAGGATTCCCCCAAAGGTTTTCTCAAGTCCCCAAGGATTCATTCCTAAATATTTAGGATTAAATATTTTAGGTAATGAAATTATCTTTATTTTATCTTCAATTTAAGAAAAAATTTTATATTACTTCTAAATGTTATAGTTAATATATTTTTTCCCTTTTATCATACCCTTAAAACAAAATTATTTTTTATAAATTGGATACCCATGTCCCCTCACATTTTACCCTTTTATAAAACCACATTTTGTACTAGTCATGATTCCAAATTTACTCCTAAAAAATTCTCTCTCTACTTTATAAATTTTGTTTTATTTTCCTTTCACGAATACCCAAAACTCTTTCATTCCTAGTGTTATTCACCTAGATGTAAAAAATGATTTATTTAAATTGGTTATTAACATACATTAAACATTTATTCCTTTTCTTGTGTTACAAATGTCATAATGATCCTGTCCTTAATCACTTTTGACATGTTGTGATTTTGATAAGAACCTCATTCTTTTTCTCCAAAGGTTATTTATGAAATATTTGATTATGATTTGTGTGAAAAAAATTAATTAATACAAATGAAGGGTTAAATACAATAGTAATCCAATGCATTGGGTAAATAATTTAATCTCTATAGATGACAAGATTTATGATTCCTTAGTAAATATACATTGTAATTTTCATTTACGAAGCCTTTTTGAAGAACCATGATGATGTGATTATGAATGTATCATTTGAATTTTATTCCCAATATTCAATTTTATGATTCATGTTATTTTTTATTATGATATGAAACATGTTCCCTTGCTCATTCCATAATTATACTACCTATGTTTTTATTGATAATCCTTATGATCACATGTAAATTGTTTACCTTATTGGGCCTCACGCTCACCCTTTTCCATTGATGTATGTCCCCAAGATATGATATACATTAAATTTACTTATGATGAACCCATGAAGAATACATACATGTGTATTAGAATAATTTTTTAATTTTTCATTTATTATGTTCTCAATTTCTATAAAACTAAGACTTAAAATATCCTCTATTTTTTACCATGTAATAAAAATCCTATATAACCAAAAGATGGGATTCCATATTCACGAATCCTCCAAACAAATTATGGAGATGGAGATGAAATTTTACCTTAGTTGGGAATTCACTAAGAAACCCTCAAAAAATAGTGATGGATGGCTCAGATAATATGGGACAAGGTTGGGATAGGTTACTAGGTCATATAATTTTGATGGGGGATAACGTAATAATCTTGAATTAAAATGATCCAAAAGTAAATAAAATCCCATATATGAGTTTGATTCATGGTTAATCCACATAGTTTAAGAAATAATTCTATATGTAATGAAGAGACCTAGGTCTACCTAGAATATTACATGATATTTCCAACCACAAAGTCAAAAGAATTATCCTGATCAGCATAGGTTGGTGACGAGTACTGAGAACAATCAATAATCACTTAGGAATTGGTTTTCCATGGTAAACTGGTGTGACTCATCCTTAAAATAGGATGGTCTCATAAATAACATCATATTCAATTACATGAAGAGAAAATATAGGTAAATAATGTAAGACTAATAATATATCATAAGAAAAAAAGAAAATATAATCTATGAAACATGTCATAATAGGACACATACATACAAAGTATCTCAATTCAAAACCAAAAACTAAAATAAATGGTACAATACCAAACAAGGCTAACAAATACATCCCAAAAAATACAAAATCCCAAAATGTTATTACACAAGCCTTCTCATGATACCATGTCTCCTCCACAAAACATGGATGATGGTAATAAATAATATCCACCCAGTTATATTGTTCTATTTCCTTTACATTCATCCTAAATATGAAATTTTCATACACCCAAAGTCATCTATACGGTGTGAGGCATAAGGACTTGTAAGATACCACCAGAAATCTATTTAAATATTATATCCATGAAACCCAATGAAATAATTTTAAAAAATATATTCAAAACTAAACCACTTTGAAAACATAAAATTTTCAAATAAGCTTTTGAAATCCCATTGGTGTTCCATTTCAAAGATACCAATTTTCCAAAACATATTTCAAACATGTATTAATTAAAGAAATGGGCCCTATGGAAAAATAGGATCAGCATATCCAAAAATTAAATATATAGATGGCAATAAAAATCAACAGTTATAACTATATAAATTTAAATGGCCATAATATGTCTTATTATATAAAAATTGTAATAATTAAATCTATAAATCATATAACCAATATAGAATGAGTAATTTTAAAATAAGGCTCTAAAAATTTGTTTTATCATAATATAGAAACATGTATGCTAGTTATTTAAGCAAATAGAAGATATCAAAGTCTTCCATGGAAACAACTCCGAGAGATCTCATTGTCCCTCAGTAACAAATCAATAAAGATATCATGATGAGAGAGAGAAAAAATAGGTCCAAAATGTATATTAAACATCAAGGGAAAAACGTTAAAACACCACTTTTATGTGACTTGTACATGGACACATGGTTTGGTAAATCATTCACTAACCATTCAAGATCCACTGTCTCCCCAACATAGGTTTCACGGTTTCCACATGAAATCATGAATTTTGATAAAATGTCCTCAAACCATGTGAGTCACTCTACCTTAAACCCAGTATACATCCTCATGGCCAGCTACATGGTTTGGAAACCCTCTCACTAACTATGTTCTATATTTTTCCTCCCCATAATCTCACATTTTGACCCCCAAAAACTAATAACTCCAATAATTTTTCAAGAGAAAAAAAACAAAAAAGAATACATACCAGGGACATAGAGGGTATAAAAAACACCCCACCATGAAATATTATTCCCTAGAAATTCCATTAAGAATCCTTGGAAGAAAATAAGAGATACATAGTTACGTCACAAAATCTTACTTTTACCATGTCTCATTGATATTAACACCAAATTTCCAAAGTACACAAACCAATAGGTTCAAATTAACTTATAGAACCATATTTTGATAGTACATAACAAGAACAGGATACACCACAATGGTGGAATCGAGCAAAAACTCCAATTATTCCCACTTTAACCCATGATATGGGCTTATGTTGTATCTCCTTATCTAGGAAACATGAAAGAATTCATGGATTGATGTCATTCATAATAGAAACTCCAACTGATATTCAACCTTTCCTAGATAATCCACAACACTGAATGACCTGAAACAACATGGTTCCAACTTCTATTTCTTTCCAAAGAGAGGGTTTCATTGTCAAAATGATTTCTATAGAAACACATTATCTCTATCATAAAACTATAACTAATTATGAAAACAATCATCATACAACTTATGGAGATATTGGGATGTCTCTATCCTTTTTTGAATCCATTACACTATCATATTTGTCTCCTGGATGAGACTTGTTCCAACTATGGAATGCTATACCACCTCATCCTAGCATAAAGGCTCTTGGGATTAACAATATTACAAATCCTCAAATGGGGCCACCCTGATTGAGTAATGATTACTATTATTAAAGAAAAACTCATCCAACAATAATTCAATTTCTTCGGAACCTCTTAAATCTTTTACACCTGTATGCAACATATAATCAAGTGTCTTGATAGTCTGTTAAGACTATTCATCCTTGTATGAGTGATACACAGTGCCAAATTTCAGTTCGGTTCCCAAATCCTTCTAGATTACATTACAAAATAGATATGTGAACTAGGATTCTGAATCCTAAATTATCCCTATAGACACTCCATGAAGTCAAATAACCCTTCAAACATAGAGGAATCTATGGCCCTCTATATTCATTGACTCCCTGATGGGAAGAAAGTTTGATGGTTTCATCATATGGTTGAAATTCATCCATAATTAATCTTTCCCACTAGGATTATAAGGTATCCTAATCACCAAATCAATAGATATCTTGTCACACTTTCCCACGGGCATGGGAATGGGTTACGACTAAACAACTACTCTCTATGGCCCATATTTGATCCTCTAGAAGGTTAAACATCTTGAAAAATAGTACTCCATAGAACGTATCATCCCTATAAAATAATTTTAATCCATTAGGTTATATAATATCTTGATTTACCTTGGGTTAATTAGCCTGTTGAAATGTAAAAACTCACACATCACCTCCTACCTCATGCTCAAAAGAACTACCAACGACTTTCAGAAGTAGATAGAACCATCTTTAGAGTAAGACAAATAACCTAAGGCCTACCCACCATTTACGGAAATATTAATATACACGAACTCTTTTTTAGATACCTTCTCCCTCTGTTAATCCCTACAAAGAAGGTCCATGTGCCTAAAGAGTCCTCCCTAACATCTGAGAAGCTATATAGCAATGTAAGGGTTCTCCTACTCATATTTTTTATTGATGTTTTTCTCTTTTGAAATTACCTTTCAAAATCCTTGGGATTATTATTCCATGTGATTGTAATTAATCTCTTTAATATCAAAATGAATCACTATTGAAGAGATATTTTCTTTCTCTTTCATTTAAACATTTCTATAAAACATTTGTACTATTTTCATGCCCCCAAAATAACTCTTTTATTTTCCATGTCGTATTTTATTATTGTAATCCTTTTGAATGACATATAAATTTTATTATAAACTAAAACTATTTAATATCCAAATGACTCTCTATTAATTATATATATTTTTTCTCTCTGATTTGACCAATTCCATAATACCTTTCATATATCAAATATGTTATTTAAACCATTCCTTGATTTTCCATGTTGTGAATACCCAACACTAATATAATTCAATGGTATGCATATAGATGTAACATTATTTTATAGATTAGGTAATTACATATATGAAACACACATTATCTACTCATGGGTTAAAATGATAGGTTCTTATGATCATTGACTGATGTGTCACATATAATGAAATATATATAAAGGGTGATCCCTAATATAAATCTAAGGAATTGGGTAAAAAATTAATCTATAAAAATTACATGTTCATGATACCATGGAAGTGTTTCCTAGTAATGTTTCATGATACGTTAGTGAAATCCATGGAAATAATAATTGGTTTCCCTGACAGTGCTCTAATCCATTGGGTAAATAATTAATCACTTGATATGACATGTTAATGATACATTGGTAGAATGAATTGTTAATGAAATATGATACATTGGAAAATAAAACTAGTAATTTGTTTTTATGAAACATTAGTGGTGAAATTCAGTGATATTATTTGGAATGTATAAAGTTTATGTGTCATCCACATTTCCATGATATGAATCAGGTACTTATAATCATGTTATTCCTTATGTACTTATAATCGTGTTATGCATCAAGTAATTACTATCATATTAATCATTATGTTCATGTGATCATGTAATACCTCTCGTACTTATGTTTATTCTCTTATTATATGCTTCAAATTTTAACCGTTATAGTTATTTATGAATAATTTTCATTCTATATCCCTTAATGGCCATTACTCTCACCCATTTATATTGAAAAATGTCTCTGATAAATATTATATACTGAGCTGACCTAGGTAGGGATAATAGAAAATTATTTTAAGATATTTAAAAAATATTTTTGTTTTCTTATTTAATCCATTTATTCCATGTAATATGTTCCTCTTCTTCATGACACTACACATTAAGAGGTTCTGAAAAAATGATCAGTGTAATAATTTTAGTAATGAATTATATTTAAAATCATATATAAAATTTTGGGTCCTCATTCCAATGGCTAGAGGCTATATGTGTTAATTTATAATGAACTGTTTTTTATAAGATATAGATAACTAGAGAGAGTTTTATTTAATTTTATTATGCCCATTCATGACATTACATTGTGGAATTTGATAGAAAGAGGGATTCTCAATTATGTTTTTATATAATGAAGATTTTATAGTTAATTTAAGAAAATGTTGAGTTTTTATTCTTTTAAATTGTTTAATCTCAGTTTTGAAATGTTTCTTACACATATATGTTTCATATAAAATACTGTTTAATTTATCATTATTTGTTAATAATGCATTTATTTTATTTTCTCATGTTTTGATAATTATATAAGTCTTAGTGATGAATTATTTAGTTCATATTCTACCCAAACATGTGACACTCTATTCAAATGTACACACGGTTTGTTATGAAATTAGATAAAAATTGTTCTTGTAACTCATTAATAAACATTTGTAGATCCACATTGGAGACATGGAAAGAGAAGTCTGTTGGCTATCTATTTTTTCATGGAGTTTCAGGTCAAGATGATTGCTAATGAAGAGTATAGTTCATGCCAAGTTGATGCACCTAGAAAACCATGTGATCACAATGATGATAATTAATTTGGTTCTTTACATATGGATCCATGCATCCCATTTATCCATGTGATGTGATCCTAGGAAACCATGTGACCTATCTTTATATGGGCACAATACTAGGGATACGCATTCCCTTATAATCATTTGAGAAAATACTATGTTTCTAGGAACCTTATCCATTACAAAGGTATCTAACTAGGATGAAATTTCTCCTTTAGCCCCTAAAATGGAAAAAAAATTCCTTATATTCATACAATAGGGAGATGTATCTCTATTTTATATAAAATAGAGACTCTTCACCCAAGTACCCTACTATGGGAGGTACATTTCTTAGGTACCCAACTAGAGAGAAAAATTACCCTATATTTAAACTAGAAAGAAATGTCACCCATCCTTATATACTGGGTTTAACTTCTCCCATAAATAATTCTGAAGAAAAAAATTTCATATATACCCTATGTTGAGAATCCTATATATAACTTCACACATTGAAAGTTCAACAATAGAATATCATAATGGTGAAAAATGATCTTTGTAATAAATCATCGAAAAAAATGTCTTAAAACATGGAAAAATTGACTTCAACCTAATCAAAACACATAAGTTCAAATAATCATGTAAACCAACTCTAAATCACACAAAAAATCAACAAAATTTAATAAATAAAATAAAATAATATAAAAGGACACAATATGGTTGTACGTGGTTCAGAATTTATTTTGATTTTTTTAAAAAGAAGTATCACTTTTAATTATATTGTAATTGTAAATTAATAAAATATCTTATTAATATGATAATATGTATATCACTAAATTTTATGAATAATAGACACATTAGTATTATTTTCCTACCTCTATTTTTAATAGGTTCCCACCAGATAATTTTGTTCCACCAACACACTATAACTACTGGTTTCCATTCATTTCATTATTCAATAACCAAATCCTAATTTCATTTATTATTTTGGATACTAATAACCTTTAGTCTAATAGTTCTCTCTATATTTCACTCATTTCAAGAAACAATTTATATCGGAATGATCCCAATATAGATACTACCTCATTTCAGTTATTGTAACATCAAATGTGATTTTACTGAATGATGTATGAGTTAAGCATATAATGGAAAAAACACACCTTCCAAAAACCTAAGTTCAACCTTCTAAATACTTTTATCTTCACTTTAAGATGTTTGAATAGTTCTCTAAAGTATTCTTTTTTTATGAAATTTCTCCATCTCTTGATGATACTTCTCATAATTCCAAAAATATCTCACATTAATACTGACTCAAGGATCATAGTGTAACCTCCAACAAATTATCAAACTATTATCTTTCTTTAAATATATATTGCATACAATAGTAATTTTCCTTCCTTATCAATCTAAATAAACTGATACACGATTCTTACTAAAAATCTCCTGAACTAAATCTTATTACAATATATCTACTATATTTTTCTTTCAAAAAAACATATATAGCTCTAAATCTCCATCTTTTTATCTTCTTATATATTTAGTGGCACCTAAAGTCATTATTCCACTTATTCACATGGAACAAAAAAATTGGCCAAATTTATTTCACTCTAACACACACAATAGAGAAATTAAATTATTTAGATACTTCTATGCTCATAAATCCTACATTTTATCCCCACCAATTTCATTCTTTATTCCATCACAACTACATTCTCTACTTCTTTTTTGGAGAAATAATTCATTATTTTCATCCTTGATAAACAAATTACCATTTTTATTTCAAAGGTAAATAAACATATGGTGTTACTTTCCATGAGTAAATGTATCCCTTAGATACATCATAAATATACCCAAACAATGGATCATTATCTCTGATGAAAAGATTTTTGTCTTTTTACCCTTTAAATATCTTGGAATCTAATTTTAAGAATCTCAATATGCATTCCCAATATTTGAAATGAACCTTCTAACAAGCCCTGCTACATGGGAAATATCTAGTTGAGTTCACAATATGAAATTAATGGGACCATATAAAAAATATTCCATCTCTATTCTCTCAATGTGTGGTTCCTCCTCTTCCATTTATAGGGAATTTTCCATCAATAATTTGATGTTCTTGAAAATAGTAGTCTAAATATCATGGAATCTAATTTTAAGAATCTCAATATTAATTCCCAATATTTGAAATGAACCTTCTAAAAAGCCCAGATACATGTGAAATATCTAGTTGAGTTCAAAATATGAAATTCATGGGACCATATAAAAAAGATTCTATCTATATTCTCTCAATGTGTGGTTCCTCCTCTTCCATTTATGGAGAATTTTCAAACAATAATTTAATGTTCTTAAAAATAGTAGTCTAAAAAAGCATTCAATCATTGAAAACATTTCAATATTCTTCTTGAAGAATTATTTATATGATAAAAACAAACCTTTGGTCATCAAATATCACTCAATCCTCAGGCCTAAGATCTTACTTACTTCATTGAGATCCTTAATTTCAAACTTCTTTGGATCACTTTTTTAAACATTTCAATTATTTATACTAGTAGAACCATTTGAATCATTTCATTCATATATAACATAAGAATAAGTAAGTATCGATTATTTTACTCATTTTGGTAATATTAATTTTCATGATTTCTATAATCAAAACATTCAGCCTCCATGAATGAGCTTTATTTGTGGTTCCACAATCTTGGAAATTTTATCATCCTGTAAAGAATCTTTTTGTGTTTACACAGTAATCCCAAATATCAATGATCTATGAAACTAATAGCTGTATTAATGTATATTTATTTTTCTATGTCCCAAATAATTTAAATCACAATTAAATCCATATTTTATTTATTTAAACTGATATGAGAATCCTTGTTGAGAACCACTCATACTGTAGTATTTCTAACTAATACAAATACATTTTCATAAATAGTTTTCCCCATTTTCACTAAAACCCCTTGACCATTATACTTTTTTATATCTTTTATTTCTATTAACATTATATTTTAACCTGAAAACCCAAATTTTTTATGTTCCTTAATTAAAAATGGTATTTTTTATAACCCCAATTTTTTGACATGTATTGAATCTGAATCATCACCTATAGCCAAGACATACTTGTCAAATTATTTAAGGTTATACATATCTTATAGGATTCATGGTTCTCTTTAACCCATTAAAAGATCACATATTTTTTCTTCATGGGTATGAAACTCTCTCAGCATCAAAAATTTTAATGATCCATCTGCAATGTTCCATTTCCAATATAAAATATATACATTTCTCTCTGATATTCCCAAGTCAGAAGGGCCAAAAATCTATACATCCATAAGTTAATGTTTTTGTCACTATACCTCCCAATAACCTCCCAAATAGATACAGCATCCCATATTTTACACCGCTTTTTATGACCAATTAACACAAAGTAATTTTCCATTCCCCTTAGAAAATTTCAGTCTATATCAAACTTTATCCAACTATCTTATAGAAATTAGATTCTTTTGACCATATGGAATAGATGTGACTCTGTTCGTCTTAACGACACTAACATTCTTTAACTATATTTTCACAACATCTTCAGCCCAATTTCTTGTTATTTATTATCCAATTTATAAACTCTCCCAAATATTTAAGAAAAAATATATGCATCCCATTTCACTAGTAGAGTAGAAAGATATACTATAATTTATTATCCAAGATTTCACAAGTGTCTTGACACTCATGAAAAAGTTATAACTTCTTTTAATTTCATGATTCATATTCAATCATTTAAATATTATATAATATTTATTTTGATTTGGAAAAAACATATAGAGATGACATCTTTTTCTAAAGTTTCAATAGGTTACTGTAGGTCTAGTAGATTTTCCATTACTCCTCTCTCTTGAATTTCATTATGATAGCATTTGAAATCGTCAATGAGGTGACCACCCTCATATAATTTTATAAAACACGTCACCTGAAGATTTATAAGTATCTTTCATTTGGACTTATTTATTTTGAATCATGTTCAAGGAATCCTTGAAGATCTTGTCAAATATTATACTGAATGTTTTCACTATTATCACAATTGTATGCCATAATTATTTTAATATAAAAAACAAGTGTAATTCTAACACAGCATCTGAAAAAATTAACATTTATAAACCTGATGTAGGATCAAATATTGTTGAATTCAGTAACATGTTAAATATTAGTCCTCTATTTAAATATCCTTCCATTGAATAGTCATCCCAATAAGTATAACTTGTTGAGTGTTGTGGGCTTCTCATACATACCTGATAATATCATTTTTTACTATATTGTAGTATTTTTCTCTAAGATATTAATGGGTATATTTCATGCCAATGAAATTATAACTAAACCTATGGTCTTAAAATCCTATTTTTTTCTATTCTCATTTCATTATTGACTAATGTTTAACACATTTAAATAAAAAATATAGATATTTTTTGATTTTAAAGATATTTATCTACATCCTTTGGAAGCATTAATCCATTCCATTGAATCTATTGATCTAAAAAGAACTATATTCCAATCCCATCACCATCTAATAAAGTTAATCACACTAAATAAAAAACCATCTGAGAAAGTAAGAATTTTATTGATGATACTGTCATGTAAACCAATAAGGATCTAAGAAAAATTTCTACTAACTGGATACCATTGTCAAGTATCTTTCATGGAATGTCTTACCCCATAAGTTCACCAAAATATGTTCATAATTTTATGAAATATATTAACCAATAGAATCATCACAAATTCAATGTAATGGTACTAGAAATAAATAACATCATCCTAATCACTACACTGAATATCACTTACTCAAAAACTTTCTATCCATCAATAAAACAATAAAAAAATTAAATGGAAATAAAATAATGTAAAATTATACAATAAGGTTTTATGTGGTTTTAAATTGCATCCCAATAAAATGGGGGAAGCATAAATTTTCATTATATCATAAGTACAAAAGGATACAATCTCTTTTTCCTAAGTAACCACACAGATCACTAACTCATACAAAAAATTGATACATAAAAACATGGTCCTAATCAATGTATGTAGAGGGTCACACCCAATAGTCTTGTTGTACATAATTTTTATAAATTTGGGAATATATCTATTTTTAATTTTAGAATCTGACTCCATGCTTCATTTCCCAATTTGACAGCCAATCAGTGATTATACACTACTGATCCTTGGTATTCAACCTTTTCAAAAAAATACCATGATACAAATAATCCCAACAGAGACACAATTCATCATTTTTATAACCTCAAAACATGGTGAGATCCTGGTGAAATGACCACTAGATGAGTATCAATATGAAAAACACTCCTTTTAGTAACCTCGATATGACCCATTGAAGATCACGACCACTATTTTGATAAGGATGAATATTTTTCTAGATTTTATCCTTTTAATGAACTTAATATAACTATTGAAGAGACTTCATATAATCCCTACACCTTACTAGGGTGACACATCACCTAATTACTCCACTAGTTATACACTTCTCCCATGTATCCCACTCGAATAACACTTACCCCCAGTAAACTTGTAACACCCCGAGATTCCACGATACGCTTCTCTTTCAATAATGCAATAGCTTGTATTGTATGCAAGTTCGAGAATCTAACACACCGTGACCAATCAAAATAGCCATTATGAATAGTAATACCCACTTTTTGAAATTATATATATTTTATATTTCAAAATGGACTTCATTTTTGGATTCGGAATATCGCAATTAGCCTATGTTGAATTTTTGGTATTTTTCTGAGAACTTCCAATTTTTTATGAATAGTGAAAAATACTTAAAAACAACCTTTTTAATAAAAATAATTTACAGAGATAAATTATAATATTGAGTTTTTTTAATGTATAATTAGAATATATGTTTACCATTTTATCCAATAGTGGTCATGAGAATTAATTTCACTTTGAAATTGGACATAAACAATTGCCAATCTTTTGATATATATTGTTTCTTAAAAACACACTATTTGTTGTGACAGTGGAAATTAATTATAAAATTAATTAATGAAACTTATATGTTGGGAATTTTTTAAAATTGTCATCATTTTTTAATTCATAAAATCAATTATAGATTAGGGTGAAATTTTGGCATTGTTCTGAAAAACTTCAATTTTTGATGAATAGTGAAACCACTAAGTGGTAGTTAAAAAACTGATTTTTTGTTTAAATGAAACAATACCACTTCTATGATTTGAATTTCAAAAATCAGACATACATTGTTGTCATTAAAAAGTAAAATGTGGTTCAATGGGATTAAAATAATTTTTTGGTGAATAGTAACTTTTATGTTTAATTAATCGCGATTAAAGGTAATTAGTGAAATTTAAGGTAAAAATGATATTATAAAAATATGAAAATACATTTACACTTGTCCTAACCCTATTGGATGTGTCATGGACGACCAAGAAAATCCATGGGTCAACTTGGGTACCCCATGGATCCACTTTGGTAGGAAAATGACATAAATATTTTTTATTTAAATTTAAAATAAAAATGTCACAAACAAAAGTTGTTTTACTAAAACAATTGTTAAATGGGGTTATACAAGTCATATTTTTGAATATAAATATTCATTAGAAATCTAAAACGATTTCTTACATCATGATATTTTTTTATAATTTTTAGACATTAAATAAATGAAATTATTTATGACACCATGATGATGCAGTGATTACCTCATTAATTAACGATTTAAATAAAATGAAACGATAATGTAAAATCCAAGGCATACACTTGTCAAAAACCTATTGTATGAGTGGATTTAGAAACCTTATCACCTTAGACTCTAATTATATAAGTGTGGGACCTTTAAAATCTGAAACTCATTATATAATACAGTATCATTTCATTACATTCCAAGAGTGCCCCTCCTCTCCACTTATAAAAGGCCCCCACCACTACCACCTTAATCAGACTTTCAAAGACTTTTGGATCGGCCAAACTCTGCCCAAATACTCTCCCAAATTCCCTCCCATACTCCTAGAAGCCTCACAATGGGCAGAATTCTTCCCAAGGAAGCCTTTGGCTCAAATCAAAAGAGTTACCCGATTTTAAGGTAATGTCTTCTCTTATGTTATTTTGTTTTATTTTGCTTATCCAACCCCCTAAACTCTTTTTATTCATTTATTTTGTAACAAAACCAGTATCCTCAATATACTAGGATGTTTTTATAATAATTATTCGAGCTACACTTACAGACACCTACATCTAATGGTTAAAGAACATATTATTTCTGTGGGTGGCGAAATACTGCCTCACAAAACGATGATTGTTCAATATTCTTTTAACACCTCTAATGGTGGCCATTTTGATGAAAATATTTTCATATATGATATATATATATATTATGTTTATGTTTTCCTTATGCTTCTGTATTTCTAATTTGTGGCATACTTTATGATTTCCATTATGGGTAAACACGATAATTTCATTTTAGGAAGTGCGGACTATCGCCCCCTCAAAGTGATTTGAATCATTAATGCCATATGTGGAATGTATAAAGGATGGAGTAAATGTTATTATACATTATATTATACTGGAATTATATTATACCTTTATATAATTATAACTTCATTCCATTAAATATGAAATATAAATGAAAGTAGCGTTCACGCATACGTACGGCTTACCGTCTCCATGAACGGTGCATTTCATTTCTTACCTCTAAACGTTATGGAATATTATCAATGCATGTATATACTGGATATATATGAGATATATGATATCAATATCATGAATATAATTCTGGATATAATGGATATATCACCACATGAACAACTTGTAATTATTAGAAGTTTATTTTTGACTCAAGTACCAAAGATCAACAAAACGACCGTTATTAACTTAAATAATTAAATAATGTTCATAACATGGTAATAAGTGATATAAAAGGAATAATGAACTTAAAAAAGGTTCTTAAGAAGGTAGAGATTAACTCTAGATTATTATTCAGGAGATGAAAGAACGGTCGAGTGAATTCGGACACGAGGTAAGGGAATTTCTTAACCCAATTTCCATTCTTTGGGTTAATCTCCTACTTTCAAATTATGTCATGATATTATTATGTCCTATATAGTATTTGTAATTTATTTATGTGTACTTATAGTGAATACACATAATATATCTAATTTATTTAAAAAATGATCTTTTTAAGGGTCTTCGTCTCAATCTCCTTTCATTGAGACATATTTTGTTTTATACACGACTTTCTTTTATATGATGTATAAACCCCTTTGACTGTGACATTTATTCAAAAGGAATCTTTTTCATACGAAGCGTTTTACTAAATGACAAAAAGGGAATGTTTTTCTTTCCGTACATATGCGGCGACAATGACTTCTCCGCCACCGTGACCATTATTTGAGTTTCGGCTTCCTCTACAAGCCACAAATTTATTTTAATGAAAAATAAATACAAAGTTTTTACTTTCATTTATTTTGGTATTGAAAATGGTTTTGAAAGTGTTTTTATTATATCAATTTGTTGTATTGATATATTTTTATTGAAATGTGGAAATGTTATGTATCCTTTATACATGTTTTATGTGATACGATTATGTCATGGTTTATGATATGTTTAAACCTATTCATATGAGGAATGAATTGGACTTAATAACTGACAGGTGGAGCCCACTATAGCTCCTTGATGCATCGGCAGGTCTCATGAGACAAACTAGTCTCTTGGCACGAGGCCTTGACAAAATCTTAATTGTGGTCTTGGCACGAGGCCTTGGCTACGTTGTTATGATAGTCTGGCATTATGCATTCCATCATTATGAAAGTGGTTATTGATATTGCATGTGATTATTCAACCAGTAGAATATCCATGTGAATAAGTAAATGGACTTATTTCATTTTACTTTTTCCATATTATGTTTAAGTTCAAGTTTAAAAGGCTTTTTTTTTAGTTATCCATTGCCTTAAATGTTTGTGTTTATTTATGAAAGCTTTCGCTATATTGTTATCCTTAATGAGCATCTGAGCTCACCCCTTTCAATGTTTTAATATTTTCCAGGATGTGAGGAAATATTTTATGACTGACCTACAGGGATAGTCTGATGGGGATAGAAGTGTGGACTATGGAGACTATGTTATTGTGATTTTCCACTTTAGGATGTAATGTAACATTTATGAATGTATCTAGTGTTTCCAAGGATACTAAACTAATCGTTCTGTCGAGACTTGATCTCTGTGATCATGCCAATGTAACGAAGTAATTCACTGAATCTGGGAAACTGGGGACGGGGCGTTACAGTTGGTATCAGAGGTAGTTTAGTACTAACCTTGGAAGCTAGATTTAGATAATCTCTGATTATAGAACATATCCCGAAGATAGACTTTGAGGATTAGTATAGAAGAACTTCCTAGAATTTTGGTATTATAGAGATTTTGTGAGTTTTCCGAGCTATACATCCCTGTCTGGATATGAGCAGGTAGAGGCGGCTCTGGCATAGATGTACCTAGGGGTAAAACCTGAAAACACCGCTTTGAGCAAGACTGGAACGATAACTGGAGCATGACAACGGGCCTTGCTTCACTCTTGGTTACGACACTCCCGGGGGATATGCTTAGGATAATTCTCGTTTTCTTTACAAACCACTATAAAGGGTTATGAGTATATAATTCCTCAAAGAAAACATTTTTATGATTATGGATTATATCCATAAATAGTTCAATTTATGTTAAGTATTTTACTAGTATGGAATTTTGTATTTTTATTCATAAACTAATCTAGTTTATTCCATTGTTTAGAAATGGCGCCTAGTGGAAGGAATGGAAACCGTATCAATGCATGCACTCCATGTAGGGATTGCCCTCCTGCTCAAGATAATTATTGTCGATCTAGAGATACAACTGGTGCTGATCAACTAATTACCATACTGGGACAACTCACTCAGGTTATGAATAATAACCTTACTCGTATGGATCACCCTGATCCGCAACGTGGAGGATCAATGTTAGACCGCATCATGAGGCAACAACAATAATCATTTAATGGGCGTACAAATCCATTAGTAGCTGAGCAATGGATAAACTCCTTAGAAAAAATATTTCATGCCTTGGGGAGTAGCGAAAGGGAGAAAGTTGTCATGGCAGTCTACCGCCTCACTGGAGATGACGATCAGTGGTGGTCACTGATTCAAAATACAAAGGAAGATGATGAAGTATCGAATATGGAATGGAGGGAGTTCAAAGATATTCTCTTAGAAAAGAACTTTCCCCATGACCATAGAGCAGATATAGAAAGGCAATTTCTGAGTCTGAGGCAGAAGGAGGATGAGAATGTCTCAAAGTATGAGTCTAACATTACACGGTTAGCGAGGCATGCATCAGATTATATAAGTAACCCATGAAGTAAGATTGATCATTTCTTTGATGGGTTAAAACCGTTTCTTCGTCGAGCCTTAGTCTCACAATCCTTCTCGTCATACGAAGATATTGTCTCATGTGTTATCAAGACAGAAAAGGAATTCTCTAAATCTTATGACAATAAAGTAAAGCAAGAGATGAAGAGAACGGTGGAAGAAGAGACAGTTAAAGGCAAAAAGGGAAAGAAGGATTTTCCATTATGTGATAATTGTGGGAAGAATCACCCTGGTACTTGCCTAAAAGGAATGGGAGTTTGTTATAAATGAGGGGGGAAAAGGTCACCAGGCGCGTGATTGCAAAGGGAAAGAAAGAGGCTATCAATGTTGAATGCTACAATTGTAGGGAAATGGGGCATTATGCAAATGAATTTCCTAACCGTCAGGGAAACTTACCTCAGAAAAGGCCAAGGGATCAAGGCCAAGCTTATGTTGTTACTACAAATGAAGTTTAATAATTATTGTATTTGTGTTTTTGGACTCAAGAACTAGATTATGGTTATAAGAATAATGTGATGTATATAAGTATTTTACTGCAGTACTTGTTTTTTTCATTAAGGTTTTAATATGATGAAGGTAATCATATTTTCAGTATGTGACAATAAGAGAAACCTTACTTTGTTTGGGGAATCTAATATTGAAATTGATTTTGGAATTTAAGGACATTTTAGAGAAAGTCTGGATGGAGGTATTTTGGATAACTATAAAGGTTGGAATGGATTAAGTTGATCTTTGGATATTATTGTTTAAGGTTAAAATATTTCTGAATATTATTTTTGGAATATTATAATACTATAGTTTTAATAAAAGGACAACCGGTAGGGTGGGGCAAAACCCGTCCTGTCGGACAAAGCTGTAGGAATTGAACCCACAACCATAGTGTGACAGGCCTTTATTACCTACCACTAGCCTACAGGAAGTCCCTGGTTATTAAAAATTGTGTTAATATTTTGAACCTTGTACGATTAGGATAAATATAATATTTTTGAGTTCTATTATCTTTTTGAGTGAAAGATGAGTTTGTGGTAGAAATTAGTTAAAGGTTGAAACACTACTTGTCAAGCATAAATATATATATACCTATCAATTATTCTATGAATAAATTAATTCTTAAACTTTAGTAATGGAATATTAAAACAAAAAATGTGTTATCCTAATACCTTATGTCTTGTTGAACTGATAATATTTTAAATCAATATAGATTGAAGGCTTTGAGGCCCTCAATTTTACACTTGTTTGTGATTGATGACATAAATCACTCCCTACAAATATTTACGTTTTTCCTCTAATTATATGTCTCTAATTGACACCAATTTTCTCCTTATCGAGATCATAATTTGGTGGTGACTTTTTCATTTCCCTTTCCTTCTTATTAAGGCTAAATTTTATTAACCTTATTTCCGATGTGGGTTTTCCACAAAGGTATTTTCTATTTTGAACCTTTTATTTTCAAAAAAAAATTTCAAATTGCGAGGACGCAATTTATTGAAGGAGGGGAGAATGTAACACCCCGAGACTCCACGATACGCTTCTCATTCAATAATGCAATAGCTTGTATTGTACGCAAGTTCGAAAATCTAACACATTGTGACCAATAAAAATAGCCATTATGAATTGTAATACCCACTTTTTGAAATTATATATATTTTATATTTCAAAATGGACTTCATTTTTGGATTCGGAATATCGAAATTAGCCTATGTTGAACTTTTGGTATTTTTCTGGGAACTTCCAATTTTTTATGAATAGTGAAAAATACTTAAAAACAACCTTTTTAATAAAAATAATTTATAGTGTTAAATTATACTATTGAGTGGTTTTAAAGTATAATTATAATATATTTTTACCATTTTATCCAATGGTGGTCATTAGAATTAATTTCACTTTGAAATTGGATATAAACAATTGTCAATCTTTTGATATATATTGTTTCTTAAAAACACGCTATTTGTTGTGACAGTGGAAATTAATTATAAAATTAATTAATGAAACTTCTATTTTGGGAATTTTCTAAAATAGACACCATTTTTGAATTCGGAAAATCAATTATAGCTTAGGGTGAAATTTGGGCATTGTTCTGAAAAACTTCAATTTTTGATGAATAGTGAAACCACTAAGTGGTAGTTAAAAAACTGATTTTTCGTTTAAATGAAACATTACCACTTCTGTGATTTGAATTTCAAAAATCCGACATACATGGTTGACATTAGGAAGTAAAATGTGGTTTAATGGGATTAAAATTATTGTTTGGTGAATAGTAACTTTTATGTTCAATTAATCGCGATTAAAGGTAATTAGTGAAATTTAAGGTAAAAATGATATTATAAAAATATGAAAATACCTTTAAACTTGTCCTACCCCTATTGGATGTGTCATGGCCGACCAAGAAAATCCATGGGTCAACTAGGGGACCCCATGGAGCCACTTTGGTAGGAAAATGACATAAATTATCTTTATTTAAAGTTAAAATAAAAATGTCACAAACATAAGTTGTTTTACTAAAACAATTTTTAAATGGGGTTATACATGTCATATTTTTTACTATAAATATTAATTAGAAGGATAAAACTATTTCCTACATCATGATATTTTTTTATAATTTTTAGACATTAAATAAATTAAATTATTTATGACACCATGATGATGTAGCGATTACCTCATTAATTAACGATTTAAATAAAATGAAACGATAATGTAAAATCCAAGGCTTAACCTTGTCAAAAACCTATTGTATGAGTATATTTCGAACCTTAATCACCTTATACTCGAATTATATATGTTTGGGACCTTTAAAATCCAAAACTCATTATATAATAAAGTAACATTTCATTACATTCCAAGAGTGCCCCTCCTCTCCACTTATAAAAGGCCCCCACCACTACCACATTAATCACACTTTCAAAGCCTTTTGGCTCGGCAAAAATCTTCCCAAATACTCTCCCAACATCCCTACCTTACTCCTAGAAGCCTAAATTTGGGCATAATTCTTCCCAAGGAATCCTTTGGCACAAATCAAAAGAGTTACCCGATTTTAAGGTAATGCCTTCTCTTATGTTATTTTGTTTTATTTTGCTTATCCAACCACCTAAACTCTTTTTATTCATTTATTTTGTAACAACACCAGAATACTAAATATACTAGGATGTTGTTATAAGAATAATTTGAGATACACTTACACACACCTACATCTAATGGTTAAAGAACATACTATTTCTATGGGTGGTGAAATACTACCTCACAAAACGATGATTGTTCAATATTCTTTTAACACCTCTAATGGTGGCCATTTTCATGACAATATTTTCATATATGATATATATATTATGTTTATGTTTTCCTTATGCTTCTGTATTTCTCATTTTTGGAATACATTATGATTTCCATTATGGGTAAACGCGATAATTTCATTTTAGGAAGTGCGGACTACCGCCCCCTCAAAGTGATTTGAATCGTTAATTCCATATGTGGGATGTATAAAGGATGGAGTAAATGGTATTATACATTATATTATACTGTAATTATATTATAACTTTATATAATTATAACTTCATTCCATTAAATATGAAATAGAAATGAATGTAGTGTTCATGCGTACGTACGGCTTACCGTCTCCATGAACGGTGCATTTCATTTATTACCTCTAAACTTTATGGAATATTATAAATGCATGTATATACTGGATATATATGAGATATATTATATCAATATCATGAATATAATTCTGGATATAATGGATATATCACCACATGAACAACTTGTAATTATAAGAAGTTTATTTTTGACTCAAGTACAAAAGATCGACAAAACGACCGTTATTGACTTAAATAATTACATAATGTTCATAACATGGTAATAAGTGATATAAAAGGAATAATGAACTTGAAAAAGGTTCTTAAGAAGGAAGATATTAACTCTAGTTTATTATTCTGGAGATCAAAGAATGGTCGAGTGAATTCGAACACGAGGTAAGGTAATTTCTTAACCAAATTTCCATTCTTTGGGTTAATCTCCTACTATCAAATTATGTCATGATATTATTATATCCTATATTTTATTTGTACTTTATTTATGTGTACATGTAGTGAATACAAATAATAGATATACTTTATTTAAAAAATGATATTTTTAAGGGTCTTCATCTCAATCTCCATTCATTGAGACATATTTTGTTTTATACACAACTTTCTTTTATACGATGTATAAACCCCTTTGACTTTGACATTTTTTCAAAATGAATCTTTTTTATATGAAGCGTTTTACTAAACGACAAAAAGGGAATATTTTTATTGTCAAACATATGCGGCGACAACGACTTCTCCACCACCGTGACCATTATTTGAGTTTCGGCTTCCTCTACAAGCCATAACTTTTTTTTAATGAAAAATAAATACAAAGTTTTAACTTTATCTTATTTTGGTATTGAAAATTGTTTTGAAAGTGTTTTTATTATATCAATATGTTGTATTGATATCTTGTGATTGAAATGTGGAAATGTTATGTTTCCTTTATACATTTTTTATGTGATACGATTATGTTATGGTTTATGATATGTTTAAACCTATTCATATGAGGAATGCATTGGACTTAATAAGCGACAGGTGGAGACCGCTATAGCTCCTCGATGCATCGGTAGGTCACATGAGACAAAATAGTGTCTTGGCACGAGGCCTTGAAAAAAATCTTAATTGTGGTCTTGGCATGAGGCCTTGGCTACGTGGTTATGATAGTCTGGCATTATGCATTCCATCATTATGAAAGTGGTTATTAATATTGCATGTGATTATTCAACCAGTAGAATATCCATGTGAATAAGTAAATGGCCTTATTTCATTTTACTTTTTCCATATTATGTTTAAGTTCAAGTTTAAAAGGCTTTTATTTTAGTTATCCATTTCCTTAAATGTTTATGTTTATTTATGAAAGCTTCCACTATATTGTTATCCTTACTGAGAATCTGAGCTCACCCCTTTCAATGTTTTAATATTTTCCAGGATGTGAAGAAATATTTTATGACTGACCTATAGGGATAGTCTGAAGGGGATAGAAGTGTGGACTATGGAGAGAATGATATTGTGATTTTTCACTTTATGATGTAATGTAACATTTATGAATGTATCTAGTGTTTCCAAGTCTACTAAAGTAATCTGTCTTTCGAGACTGATCTTTGTGATCATTCCAATGTTACAAAGTAATGCACCTACTCTGGGAAACTGGGGTCGGGGCGTTACAAAACTACAAGGAAAAAAATCTCCATGTTATTTCCATATAAGACCCTTTTATGGTTGGTTCACCTACTATACATGCAAACTTTCATGTAATCCTCCAAGGCCTCATGAGATACATGTCTAGGATATACACATCAACGTGTACCCCCTTGATCTTATCTTCATATGATAATCATATATTCATCTATTTTTCAATCTAATATATAGGTCACTCATGGGGTATAAATTCCAAAAATCCCTTAATAATGAGGGTCCCTATTGTGAGAAAATTGATGAAAACTTCCCTTGATCATGAAAATCATATCGAATGCCTAGGATTCATGTTGGTCTCTCTATTCCACTTAATAATACATTAATTTTTTCACCTCCACATATTATGTGTAAGCCTCAAATTTGATCTATCCGTGTTATTTCCCTCAATATTTCTATCATCTCTTCTTGTACAGTCATTAATGCTTAAGTGGAAACACAAAAATTGAAATTTTATTCAGTTAATAACCTAAAATATACCTTTACCTAATTAACTTACTAGGTAAGACACCTCTAGTAATCTCAATGCATAATCCCCAAATAATATAATACTTTGAATCCTTTTTGGGACACACACATCAATGTCATAAGGTGATAAAATGAATAGTATTTTCCTAAAACAATACATTAAATTTTGAAACCCGAACTACATGAGAATTGATTTATATTAATCATTATATATAAGATGCCTCCTTATGGAAAAACAAAAAATACTAAACCATATTATCATTGTGCTACATTCCCAATGAAAATCATATTCCTACTAGGAATTATTTCCCTAGAAAAAAACCCCAATATGGTGTAATCCTTGAGATTCCCTTATCTGTGCTGGGAAATATTTCATATTCAATTCATACTCATTGGTTCATATTCCCCATGAGTAAAAAAAGAACTTATATTGTGTAGTGAATAGTAAATTATCAATGTTTTAATTTTATTCCCATGTGTAATCCCTAGATAATCCATTACTATCTTACTTTACCCTTGAGTACCTAGATTTATGAAATTATACTTTATAATCCACATTCATTCCTTATAATTCTAAATAATTTGGAATAGTTCTCAGATGTATGACCATAAATAGTTCACTGATTTTACCTAGAATAATAACCATAAAAAGAACCGCATTGTTCCTTGTCACATAACCATCATAGTGAAATGTGTGTTTATAAGTGGATACAAATTATGAGTGTTCTGATTCACCTCATATGAATAATTATTATACCCCTTCTTTAGTCCCAATCCCTACATATCAAAAACAATAACCTCCAAGGATACAGATAAATTATATATTAAACTAATGTGTATATTTAAATTAGATAATCACTAACCAATAAGATTATATTGGTGAACCTATGATAGATAAACATTTTCAAATTAACCCATGGTTTCAATATATTAATTTCACAATTAATAATAATAGAACATATTGATTCCAAAAGGATTCAATAATATATCTTAAATCTTTAATAGAGTCTCCATGTATGAAATAATTTTCCAACCCTATAGGTTGTAGTGAGCTCACTTTCCTTCCTCTAAATGAATTTTAAACCAAATGTTTCACTGGTTAAGTACAAAAGTAACCAATATTTTCAACTAAGGTCTTTAAATATGTAATAAAGTCCTACACAATTTCTCATCTGAAACATAATGGTAAACCCTATAAGAATTTTTTATATATGATAGTGATCATCCGATTGTGTGTCTATATGTAATACCTCGTTAACTCATTTCTTATTTTTTGATTGTTGGTCCTTTCAAGATATCTAGGAAACCTTATATAAATAATATTTATCTAAATTCACTCATCTCACAACACGAACCATTAGAAACCAGTTTGTAACTTATGGACACCTCATCTAACTATACAATACAAAATAAAGCACCAAAATTATACTTTGATGATGGTGAATGTCATCTCACTAGATTCTAAATGGAAATTGTCACCAAACCATCACATCTACATCAAGTTAGCGAATTATCTTATATCGTAGTACTATCCGAACAAATTCATCCCAACATTAGAAGAAACATGAGAGTGCCTTGTAAAATGATGTTTAGGATTTAGCCTATCAAATGAAAAGTCAAGATTGAGTAAGTATTGTTTTTTTCCGTTGAAAATGGATTCAGGATACTATCCTAATAAGATGAAGACACATAAATCACTTAATTAAGATATTAAAAAGAGTATATTAACAGCATAACAATTACTATTGGAGTGCTTCAAATATAGAGACCATGCTAAACATACATTAAAATTTTATCATTTTTTTAAAATACATAATATATTAAATTAATAGATACCCATTGACCATATGTATTTAGTCCGTTTGGAAACATAAAAGCATATTAACTGTTATATAAGTGAAATAAATTATCTACCACTTCATTCCTCATGACTATAACCCTTCTTAAACACAACATACATAATACACATCTTCATAACCTAGGGAAAGAAAAAATACCAAGGGGTTATATTAGATGATTGGTAAGGGAAAACAAGGGAGATATTTAAGAATAATCATGGGAATTAGGGTATGAGAACATGTTTAAAACATTATAAGATCTTACCCTACATATCAATTATACTAAACATGAATCATGGCATAATGATTGGTAGTTTATAATACACGAATCAGAAGGAGATCAACAACATAAGCCATGAAAAATTTACATAGGAATAAGACATAGAATTTAGGTAGATATATAAGAATATAAAATTATTTTAATAATATTTAAAGAATCTCTTCCAATTCTATATTTCTATTATGGTTTCACTCCACATACCATCTTGGTATTCTTGGTTCACTCTCATGGCCATCATAGTAGTCAAGGTTGACTCCCAAGACCATATTACCGAACAAAGTCTTTTATTAAACTAAGCTCACTCCCCATTCCAACCATTTCTATCTCATGATATATCAATCTTTACCCAATGAATATGAGGGAGATAAATTTCCCACCTATCCGATAATAAAAATGTATATATGTCTTCTTTCAGATCATAAATAATCAAATCATAACCTACGATATGAAATGCGTATCATAAACATGTCACCATATAATAACCTATGGAAAAGAGATAGGTTTCATAATAGTTTAATAAAATCATAAATCGTGAAAATATTTAGGTTCCATAAGAATATAACCCCAGAAAGAGAAACACATTAAATAAATATATAACTTGTGAAAGGGAAATGGGATTCATAAGCATCATGTCATCAAACCATAAAGCATTCAGATAAATAATTTTAATGGAACCCCTGCAACATATCCTCAGTAAGTCATGATTAACACTACTGGATTTCATATTAAATGGAAAATAATTTTGAATATTTTTTTAAAATTATTTCCTAATGAAAATATTTATTCATATTTGAAAAATACTATTTAAAACATTAATCATTTTTGAAAACCATTTCATTTGAAAATAATTTTTGAAATGTTATAAAAGAATATTTGAAAACCATAAAAATTTAAAAAACATATTTCCTATAAAATGGTATTAAAATATAATTTTAAAAAATATAATATTTTATGAAAACATGGTTTTTGAATAAAATAGATTTCCGATCGAATCGGTAAACGAGGTCAGATTTTCTAAAAAATATTTTTTTAATTATTAGAAAAAACATAATGGTAAAATGGTACAAATAAATTAATATATCATGAATACCAAAGTATAATAAAATTTATGAATGTTACTCAAAAATTTATCATAACATTTAATCAATTAAAGAATAATAATAAATAATCCGGATAAACTGTAGAATTGTTGTAATAAATTCTTACCACATGGTAACTTTGAATCAAAATCCCCATGTAAGAAAATGGTATTACATGAAGAATAAAATACCATGAAAAGAATTATATTAATGATATAACATGTAAAATTTTAGAATATATAGACCTTGTAATATAACATAGGTTCATAAAAAACATGTGTTTCAAAGAAGAAAAATTGAGACAAAATTTCATTATTGATTTGGTAAATTTTGAAAGATAATCCCCATAAAAGATAGATAATTAAATGGATAGGAAAATTACCATAAACTTATATATAATTATAATATAATATATTAATTTAATTTATATACACAAAAAAAAAATAAATGAGTGGTGAATAAGGTATAAGTCTCATAGAAATAAAAATGAGAGTAAAAGTCCCTTACTTTATGTATTGACTCTCATCGTACTCATTAAAACCTACTATATAAAAAATATAAGTTTATTATACACATAAAAAATTATATTTTTATATATAATACAATATATTATTTTATTATTACTATACATTACCTATTTATTAACAATTTTAGGTTAATGTTGTGTCTTAGGTAATATCTGCTTTGTTTTTCATATGTGTTTGGACTTTTTATTATCAATACTCTTACATAGATCATTATTTAATTATTCAAAAAATTTAAAATATGATTTAAATCTAAGATATATCCACTATATAAATATTTATAATTATTTATAAAATATATAAATATTAAATAGAATAAACTATTCATAGAGATGGTAGGTCATACGTATCAAGAACGTTGTTTCTGTGTTATTATGTATTGAAAGAAATAAAGTAAATAAAATATATGTATATAAATATATAATAATTAATGTATAATTTTTATGTCATTTATATAATATATTTTTACAAAACACATCCTTAATACATTCCATGTCATGTTTTAATGAATCACATCTCTTTGAGAAAGTGGTAGTCCACAAATCCACAAACGAAGTTATCATATTTACAAAAAATGGAAAGTATGAATGTTTGTGTTATATAAAAATTAAATAAAAAATATGTCCTTAATATCTTATATATAATATAAAAAACAGGGTTCATCATTATTCCCAACCCTTAAAAGTGGCAATGGAAAAACTAATGACATAGGTTCACAAGGAGGTAGTCCGCTGTACACACGAATGATGATTGTGTATCGCATTTTATTGATGAGTGTGTTAGTGTAGGAAGAACCTTTAATATAAAAAAATATCATTATATTTAGGACACATATTTTATTATGTAATCATGTAATAATAATATTTTATTTGTGGAGGAAAAAAACAAAAAAGCTTATGGAATGGTGCTACCTATTCTTTTGGTAACTCCTTTTGGTTTTCCCCAAAAGACATCATTGGAAAGATTTAATCCAAAATTGAGGACTATGGTGGTAATTTAGGGAATATGGGAGGATATTTGTGTAGGTTTTTTTAGATAAAAAAAATATTGAGAGGTGTCAAGAGAGGCGGTATAGGAGGCCTTTTATAAGCGGGGAAAATGACTCCTTTGATATTCTAAAAAAGATATGAGTTCTCCCTATGGTTTACTAGTACCATAAGGGTAAAAATGGAAAATTATAGATCTATATAGGTTTCATGGACTATATATAGAAGTAAAACAATTTTTATACAAGTTTAGGGTCAGTTATATATCCTATTTTCTAAATTTAGTCATTAATTAAGCTCATTTTACCTTAATTACTCTAATTAATTTCGATATTCATCACTAATATTTTGGGTCAATAACTAATTTAACCTTATTATAATTTATAAATTATGATGATTAAAAATATGGAATCAATTTTTCTATATTCAAAACACAAAATTTTTAGAAATTAAAAAATAATCAGTCCTTCATATGGGACAAGACAACGTATTTTTAAGATAAAATGATTAAAATATTGAAATGTTTTTATATTCAATTTCAAGGTGAAATTGGTTATAATGAAATAAATTGGATTAAATTATGTGAAATTTATCTAATTAAACATCAAAATCAAATGATATTGTAATTTAATATCATAAATAAATTAGATGAAAAATAAATGTTGAATTAAAATTCATTGATTTTCACTATTCATTCAAAATTAATGTTTTTCAGAAAAATCCCTAAAATTCACCCTTATCTAATTTTTACATTATAAAGTAAATAATGATTTTTTTTCAAATTAATTTTTTAAATTTATCTAAATATTATTTTATTTTTTTTTACAGAAGGACATAAAAAATAGTTCAATTGAGAAATAATTATTTTCAAACATACAACGACGTTACGAAAAAATCATATTTTTTATTATAAATATTTTTATTTTTATAAAAAAATTATAAATAACATTTAAAATGTAGTTATTACTATTCATATTAAAACGTTTTATGGTGATACTATAACTTTCTTTTTTAAATAATTATAATAATAAAATTTTGTTTTGTATAAACTTAGTGTTGTGTGTAAAACAATCCAAGTTAGTGTTGCATGTAGTGAAAGATTATATTATTGTAGAGTATAATTAATGATTAACATAGTTTCAAGTGAAATGAAAAACCTTAAATAAATTAATTTTTTTATAAAAAAAGGTTCCTAAAATCTCAGGTTGTTACATTCTACCCCACTTAAAATAAAGTTCTCCCTCAAAATTCATCATTATAGTACAAAAAATTGATGAAACTTATGCCTCATCATATCCTTAAGCTATAATATAGCTTTCTCTAACTGGTGATTTCTCTTAAACACTTTGATTAGGTTAGTGGTATTTTTTTGTAGAATTTTTTCTATATAATCCAGAATTATAACTGGTTGTTCCTCATTAGAAAGATCCTTCTCTAGTGGTATGGCCCTTGATTTTAGTAAATGTGACGGTTAAATTATTTAATTCCTAATAAGAGATACATAGAACACATCATTTACTTTTTATATATTTAGTGGAAATTCCAATTGATAGGATATTATCCTGATATGATGAAGAATTTCAATGGGAAAGTTATATCTGAGGATTAGTTTCCCCTTCTTCAAAAATCTCATAACCTTTTTACATTGAGATATTCATTGAAACACCTTATCCCCAACTTCAAATTATAGATCACATCAATAATTATCAGAATAATTTTTCTACTGACTCTAAGCAATATCGATAAGATTTCTATTGGTTCTAACAATCTCATCCATTTTTGCAGTGATCTCAGGTCCAAATAGTTTTCATTCTCTATCTTTATCTCATCATGTTGGACCTCTACATTTCTTCCCATCGTGGGATTCATAAGGTTCCATATGAATGATTCAGTGAAAGAAATTATTGTTAGAATTATTAACTAGAGGAAGGTATTGATTCCATCCACGTTTGAAATCAAGAGAAAACGATATCAACATATCATCTAGGGTTTAATTTTTCTTTTAGGATACCCATCCATCTGATAATGATAAGAAGTTTTGAAAATCAATTCTATATCATCGGCGTGCAGATGAATTTTCATTAACACTGAGGTAAACCTTGGATCCTCATTATATAAAATATAATTGTTTACTCTATGAAACCTAATAACTTTTTTAATGTATATCCCAGAAATTTAATCTTGATAAATGTCCTATATTATAGAAATGAAGTGTGTTAACTCGGTAAGGTGATTGACTACCACCCTTATATCATTAAACTCTTTATTGGTTTTGTGGAGTTGGATGACAAAATCCATATTTATGTTCTCCCATTCCCATTATGGTATAGTTAATAGTAGCAACATACACTTACACTTGTTTATTTAATCCTCAACTTTTTGGAATACCAAGAACCTTAATACAAACCATGTTATATTCATCTTCATTCCATCCCACCAGAAGTATTATTTCAAGTAACTATACATCTTCATACTTCTCGGGGAATAGAGAATGATGAGTTTTTATATTTCTCTAAAAAGTCTTTAAAATCCAGTATGGATGAAACACAAACACAATTCCAAAACATTATCATTACATCATGATCAAGGTTAAACTCAGGAACATTTATAACATTATTTTACATCTTTACATCATCCTTCTGTTCCTCTTTAATCATCACTTGGATAGAGGTTTCAACATTCAATAGAGAAAGATGATATTTTTTCCTCAAATATTTTAATATCCATCCTTTGAAAATAAAAAAATATTAGATATTCTTTTTCTACATCACGGATAATTTGGCATGATCCTTATGACTCAATGCATCACCCACCTTTTTCTTTATTCTATGGTGGTAATATATTGCGTATTCATAATTATTTATCATCTCTAACCATCTTATATAGTTCATATTCTACTCCTTATATGTGAATACATATATAAAACATTATAATTGTTATATATATCACACTTTTCTCTATAAATATAATACCTCCATATATTTAATTCAAAAATTACCACAGCTAACTCCAAATCTTGAGTTCATTAATTTTCTGCATGGATCTTCAACAGTCAAGATTCATAAGTAATAACCATTTAATTATTCATAAGATCATATCTCAATCCCTTCTTAGATGTATCACTGTAGATTAAAAACTCATATCCACTATGGGATAATGTATGCACAAGTGTGCTGACTATCCTTCCAGTCAATTCCATGAAATTTTCCCCACATTCATCAGTATAAAGGAACTTAGAACCTAATAGAGCTCAAATGGTTAGTGGATTAGATATTCATTTAAACATTTCCAAAAACTGTCAATAATATCTAGGTAAACCATGAAAACTATGGATCTTTTCCATCATTGTTGGTATAGGTTAACATTCAATTGCCTCTGTCTTTGATGGATCAACTTTTATACCCTATCTTAAGATTATATACCCAAAAAATGAAACTTTTGGAATCCAAAATTTTGTCTTTGTAAATTTTTTATGTAGTTTCTCTTTCCTTAGGGTCATTAGAAAAATTCTCAAGTCACATTTAGTCTCATTTTTTATCTATGAATAAATAAGAATATCATTTATAAAGTATACCACAAACTGATCAAGGTAATCTATAATGATTTTATTCATCAAATCTCTGAAGATAACATGGGAATTAGTATGAATAAAAATAATCACTATATATTCATAGTTTCCATACATCCTACAGAATTTCATATTTAGTATATCCTAATTCTTGATCCTCAATTGATGATATACAGAATGGTTGTCAATCTTGGAAAAGTATTGAGATCTACGCATTTGATCAAACAGGTAATTAATATAGGGAAGATTAAAACTATTATTAATTGTGATATTGTTCAACTACTGATAATGAATTCATAGTTGCATGTATCTATATTTATATTCACAAAAATAATAGGTTCACCACAATTTGACACACTTCATTGAATGAATCCCTTATCAAGTTATTCTGGTATTTTCTTCTTCAATTCATAAAACTCAATTGAGACCATTATATAAGGAGTCATTGAAATTGATGTGGAACTAGGTATGATTTTTATTAATAACTAAACATCGCATTTTATTTTAAGGATATGAAGTTGTTTTAGAAATGCATCCCAAAACTATTGAATAATAGGAATATCATCAATGTTAATTTTATCCTCTACCATTTGAGATAAAAACGGATTATAAATGTGAATTAAGGCCCAGACATAGGATATAATATTCATAATAAGTTCATACTTGTCATCACATTTGTAGAAGAACATAGGTTGGTTTGAAATATCAAACTAAACATTCCTTCCTCGATAATTGATGTGGAATTTATACAGAGAAATCCAATCCATTCCTAAGATGACATCAAATTAAATCAAAGGAAGAATGAAAATATTTGTAGGTAGTGCACTCCCATGAATTTCAAATCGAGAGGAGTCATAGACTTGAGATGAAATTTTTTTACAATTATGGGTTTTCATAATTAATTAAATGTCTAATTGTTTTGGAAAAATTCTAATACCCATAGAAAATTTTTTAGATATGAAGGAGTGGGTAAATATATAATCAAATAAGACATTAGATATTCTGGAGTAGATAGTAATTATACGTTTCACCACATTATTATCGCAACCCTCATTAGAAATAATGATCACATCATATTCAGAGTTCCTTGAAGCTGGTCTTCATTACTAACATTTTGGTTTGGGCCCTGGTTAGTATATTCTTGTTCTCCATACACTTGTTGTACTGAAGCAGGGGATTTGGATTCAATGTATCATTCTATCCATTTACATTATTATCTAACTTTTTCCCATCACTTCAAAGATTATATTCCTAATTAAATTCTATTTTTTAATTAAAATATTTATAATACCACTTAAGAAAATTTTCTCTATGCTTCATTCTACACATAGAGCGTGAATTAAATTTTGTCTTCTTTTCTCAATGGTTTTTATATTTTCCTTTGAACTTCATCATCCATTTCTGGTCAAACCCATGAGATTTATACATCACTCTAACCTAAATTTCAACCTTGATTTCACAATGCACAATCTCATCATAGATACTAAAGTATCTTATGTCCATTTCCCTTCTAATTCTTCTCATTAAGACACTGAAGAACATGTCAACATTACATTCTGGTTATATGATAATACCCTAAGTGTACCATGCAGGTCTTGTGGATTTATCATCATAGGTACCAAAAAATTCATAATAAATTATCATTAACACAAGGAACTCATTCTACATACTTGTATGAAAAATATGAGAAAGTACTTAATGAAAAATAATTTTTTGAACTCTTCTTGATCCATGGATTCAATTTCATCTTATTACCTCATATTCTATATTAGATTCCACCACTAGTCCTTTTTTCCCTATAACTGATAAACAGATAGAATTAATTTATCATGTTCTGAACACTAGAGAATAAAGAATATATTTTTAGTGGTACCAATCCATTTTTTACAAATAAGTTGATTAAAACCCTATGTAATAAGGTGGGTATTTTTTCCTGAAGGTCTGAAAAAAATATTTTGTTCTATCCATTTATAATTTATAAGTCCAACAAGATTCATATCTAGGAAAATAAGGGTGATCATAAAAATGATATTTTTCATTCTAGATCCCATAGAATTTAGTTTCTATAGAGGAAAATAATTCCATTGTTCATTACAGTCACCATTAATGTGGTTCCATCAAGTTACAACCATTGAATAAAACCAAAAAACATACAACAACAAAAATATATAACTATGAGGAACCACATAATCATTAAAAACAAGTTATTGGATGTCTAAATTATGAAACCTTATTTAATATATTACTCATTAGGTTTATCCTAGGTAATTCATAGCCAGCTTATATTTAAATCCTTCATGATGGTTTGTGAAGTGCTTGTGAAATTCTAAATAATAACCCTTTGGAGTTTCAAACCATGTGTGTATCTAGTCCCATTTCCCTTTATAATATCTTGATGGAGTCTATTCCAATATAGTGTTTTGGGGTATTTTACCACCTATGGACATATGTTCCAAAGAAACATCCCCTTGCAGTATCCAGGTAGGGATTTATTTCTTGGAAAATACTCACTCTATCCACTACCAAAATTCTAAGACATTTTCTATAATTTACATTATACATAGGCTTTTCCTTAGATACCTCCTTAGGGTTATCACTTTGGTTTTCTTGACCTAGTTTCCAAAGTTTAACTAAACATTATCTATAAGAAAAACTATAGATACCCCCACTTAACATGCATTAATATTACGTAATTTTTTGGGAATACTTAATACATTAAACAAACATATGCCCAAATACTATATTATTTTATTGCCTTTGGAAACAAGGAAATATAAACAATCATACAAAAGTGAGATACATTATCTCCCACTAGGTTTTTCATAAGTAGTACCCTTCATAGACACATAAAACATAATACATATCTTTCTAAACATGGGAGAATAAACCAAAAAATAAATGATCTTATATGCTCAGTAAGGGTAAATAAGGGAGATATATAAGCATAATCATGAGCATATGGGTATGTGAATGTGATCCTAAAATTAGAATATCATACCCTACATATAAATAATCATAAACATGAATCATGGAATAAATAATAGTAGTTCATAATAAATAAATTAGAATGAAATCAATTGCATAAGAGATGAATGCATAACGCAGGATTAAGACATGCAATTATGGAAGACACATAATCATATAAAAGGACTTCCATATTAGTCAAGGAATTCTTGAAAAGGCCATCAAAGTAGTATGGGTTCACTCCCCATACCATCATGGTAATAATGGTTCACTCTCATGACATTAATAGTAGGCAAGGTTCACTCCCAAGACCATCTTAGTAAACAAATCTCTTTATAGAACCAAGTTAACTCCCCATTCTAGCCATGTGTATCTCATGAGATATAAATATATACCCAATGCATTTGCAAGATATATAGGTCCAACTAGTATCATAACGAAATCATGTATAGGTGTGCTAAAAGATCATAAACAGTCATATACTAACTGATGAGTTAAAATGGGTAACATAAATATATCATCATATCATTTCCTATGGAAATTTCACATGTTTCATAATCATTTCATCTATAAATAACACATGAAGAGAACTGTTTTTTATAATAATATATCATCTGAAAGAGAATCTGGTTTCATAAACATCATGTTATCTGAATATAAACAATTTAGAGAAGGAATATTAATGGAACCATTGGATAAAATCCTCATTAATGTTTGATTAATTCCAACAGATGTCATATTAAATGTAAAATACTTTTTAAATATCCTCTAAAAACATTTATTTATAAAAATATCCTTCTTTCTTTGAAGTAAACTTTTTAAAACAAAATACTTTTTTGAATGCCTTTTTCTTTGAAAATAAAATTTAATAAATTTAAACGAAGCATTTAAAACCATAAAAAATTTAATATAATTTTTATTTTATAATGATCATAAAATATAATTATAAAAATAGTTTTTGAAAACATTTTGGAAATCATGGTTTTTGATTAAATTAGATTTCTGGTCAAAGAACGAAATGAGGTCAGAATTTCATAATTTTCTTAAGTACCAAAACACAAGAAAATGGTACTAATACATGAAGATATCATGTCAAAATAGAGTAGAAGAATTTTCATGAGTGTTATTGAATAATATATATTAATATTTGTTCAATGGAATCATAATCATAAACAATTTCAATAAAAGATGGGATTGTTGCAATTAACTCTTTCTACTTGGTAACCATGAATCATACACCCCATGTAAGAAAATGAAGTCACGTGAAGATTAAAATATCATGAAATGAATTAGATTCAATATATAACAAATAAAATGGATGTATATATACACCTCGTAAAATAAGATAGGTTCATAAACAAACATTTTCCTCTAGTAAACAAAATTGAGAAAAAAAATTACATTACCGATTTGGAACCTTTGGGATCATAAACCCTATGAAAAATATATCATCAAATGTATATGAAAATACCCAAAACTTTAAGGAAAATAGTCATAGAATATATTAATGGTAAGTATATACAACACAAAAATTAAATGAGCAGTGAATATAGCATAAATATCACCAAAATAAATGTCAGATGAGAAAACACTTACTTTATGTCTTGACTCTCATTGTACTCATTAAAACCTCATGTTTAAAAAATATAAGTTTATTATAAATATACCATAGAACCAAATTCATATATATCATTCCATATATGATTTGATTATGACATTATTTTACCTATTTAATAACAATTTCATGTTAATGTTACATTTTGAGTAATATCTATTTTGTTTTTCGTATGTGTTTTGACTTTTCAATCTTGATCATCTTACATAGATCATTATTTACTTATTTCCCAAATGTAAAAAATAAAGTAAAAAATCATATCTATTTAGTATATACATATTTATAATAATAATTATATAAATATGAAATGGAATACACAGTTCATGGAGACAATAGGTCGTATGTATGCATCATTGCTCACTAAGGGAATTTTGACTATTTGTGAGCAGTCAATTTCGAATGGTGTAAGTCTCATGCCAAATAGTTCATCGAAAAAGAATATTTTCAACAAGAATTTTGAAATTTCACAAATAGTACATAAAAAGAGGTATTTGTGATGGTCTATTGTAAATATATTTGGCATGTTATTCACACCATAGCATTGGAAGAGTATTTGTGATGGGGGCTAAACCCCCTCACAAATAATCTTCCCAGTTTTATATTCTTTATGATGGAGGAGTATCACCATCGCAAATAATACTTCGATAAAATATTATTTGTGACGACCCATCGCAAATAATGTGTGGGAATGATAGTATTTGAGACTAGTCCAATCCTGAAAACTATCTTTTACCACAACCTCAAATTAATAAATGTCTAACTATTTGTGACGGTTACCATTACAAAAAATAATATTTTCCACGGCTAGTCGTAAATAATTTGTCTTCTGGATAGTAATTATGATGGGACCGATTGTAAATACTATCATTTACCCCAACCTTATTTAATAATTGTATAACTATTTGTGACAGGTCCTGTTTTAAATGATCTAACCAATATATACCCCGCCCCCTAAATTTTGTCCTTTCACAACTTCTATAAACACATATCACCCTCTATCTTCTGATATTTCATAGTTTAAATTCTTTAGAGTTTGAAACATTACAAGGGATTAACATTCAAGTTTTACGTCGCCCAAAATATTTAGTTTCAAGATATTTTTTTTATTTTTTATTTTTTATTTTATTTAATATTTGAAACAATTATTATTAATTATTATTAATTAGATTTCATAAAATTTAATTAGTTTTCTCATTATTATTTTTAAATTATCTATAATTAGTAGGGATTTGTAAAAAATAGGTATACATTTATAAAAATTAATGTCAATTTGTAATAGTTAGTGATAATTAAGACTAACTAATAATAATTAAGAATAATTAGTAATAAAAAATAGTCATAATTTTTGGTAATTTAGAAAAATTCGTGGTAATTAGTACAAATTAGTGGAAATTAGGAATAATTAGTTGAAATTAATAATAATTAGTTCAAATTAGTAATAATTAGTGATAATTAGTAATAATTAGTGGTAATTATTATTAATTAGTAAAAAAAATATACATTTGTAAAATTTTGTTACAAACTAATTTAAATTAATGTTTATTAGTAATAATTAGTATAATTACTAATAATAAGTAATAATTAGTAATAATAAGTAATAATTAATTAAAAGTACCAATATTTACAAAATAGAATAATGATTACAATAAAAGTAATTATTAAAAATAATATTATTTACAAAAAAAGTAATAATTAAAATAAATAGTAATAGTTACAAAAACAATTAGAATAATTACAAAAAATTATGAATAATTACAAATAATTAGTATTAATTAAAAAAATTAGCAATAACTAGAAATAACTAGTAATAATTAACAACAATTAGCCATAATTATCAATAAAAATCGTTAATTCGTGTTAATTAGTGATAATTAGCAATAATTTTCCATAGATAGTGTTAATTAGTTATAATTATCAATAATTATCTATAATTATCAAAAATTAGGAATAATTAGAAAAATTTAAGAATATTTAGTAATAATTAAGAATAATTACTTATAATTAGAAATAATTACAAACAATTATGAATAATTACTAATAATTAGGGATAATTACTAATAATTTGGAACAATTACTAATAATTAAGAATAATTAGGAATAATTATAAATAATTAGCAATAATTAGAAATAATTAGGAATACTTAAGAATAATTACGAATAATTAAGAATAATTGGGAATAATTTAGAATAATTAGGAATAATTTGAAATAATTAGGAATAATTTGAAATAATTTGAAATAATTAAGAATAAAAAGAAATAATAAGGAATAATTAGGAATCATTAGAAATAATAAGAAATAATTACCAATAATTAGAATTAATTAAAAATAATTTGAAATAAATAGGAAAAATTCGGAATAAATAGGTATAATTTGGAATAATTAGCAACAATTAGGAATAATTAAAAATAATTATGAACAATTAAGAATACATAGAAATAATTAGAAATAATTTGGAATAATTAAAGATAACTATGAATAATTAGCAATAATTAATAATAATTAATAATTACTAGAAATAATTAGCAATAGTTAGGAAAAATTATGAATAATTGGGATTAATTAGAAATAATTAGCAATAATTAGAAATAATTAGGAATTAATATGAATAAATGTGAATAATTAAGAATAATTAGGAATAATGAAGAATAATTAAGAATAATTAGCCATAATTTGAAATAATTAACACTAATTAAAAATAATTAGAAATAATTATGAATAATTAAGATAAAATAGAGATAATTAGAAATAATTTGGAATAATTTGGAATAATTAGAAATAAATTTAAATAATTAGCAATAATAAGGAATGGTTTGGAATAATTAGAAATAATTGGAAATAATTAGAAATAATTATTAGTGACTAAAAACAATTAGAAACAATTATGAATAATTAGCAATAATTAGCAATAATTAGCAAAAATTATGAATAATTGAAAATAATTAGAAATAATTAGGAATGATTAGGAATGATTAAAAATGATTAAGAATGATTAACAATAATTATGAATAATTTTAAATGATTTGGAATAATTATAATAGATTTGCAATGATTAGAAAGGATTAACAATGATTAAGAATAATTAGCAATGATTAGGAATAATTAACAACGACTAGAAATGATTAAAAATGGTTAGAAATGATTATCAATGATTAACAATGACTAGGAATAATTAGAAAATATTGAAAATGATTAGAAATAACTAACAATGACTGTCAATGAGTAGTAATAATTAGTAATATTTTGTAATAATTAGGAAGAATTAAGGGTAAGAAGAAATAATTAGAAATAATTAAAAAAGAATGAGAAATAATTATGAATAATTATGAATAATTATAAGTAATTAAGAATACTTGCTAATAATTTCTAGTAATTAATAATTACTAATTAACAATAATTATGAATAATTAAGAATAATTATAAATAATTGGGAATAATTAGAAGTAATTCGTAATAATTTAGAATAATTAAAAATAATTAAGAATAGTTATGAATAATTATTAATAATTAGTAATAATTAGAAATAATTAGAAATAATTATGAATAAATAAAAAAATTAGAAATACTTATGATTAATTAGAAATAATTTGTAATAATTAGAAATAATTAGAAATAATTAAAAATAATTAAGAATGATTTGGAGTAATTATGAATAATTAGAAATAATTCAGAATAAATTGTAATAATTAGGAATAATTAGGAATTATTACACACAATTAGAAATAATTAGGAATAATTAGGAATAATTTGAAATAATTTGAAATAAGTTTTAATTATTAGTGACATGTAAAAATAATTAACCAAAAAATATTTTTCTGGATCATGTTTTTCTTATATCAAATTAATCAAAAACTAATTATTATTTTATATTTCATAGAGAATTTTGGAATAAGGTTATCGAAAAAAGTCATTATTAGATGTTTATTCTTGGATAGATCATCACCGGAATCCAAATGTTTTTAGAATTAATCTTATATATATTAAGGGTGTTGAAATTTTTTTATCATTTTCATTATAAAAATAGAATTTTTTTTGGAGTGATAATTAAGTTTCCATGTAAGAAATGTAATATAAGGATGTTTGACACATTTAAGAACTTTGGGAGTCATGTATTTGATTTTGGTTTTTGAAAAGATTATATTTTTCTATATCAATAAGTTGAATGTAAGTACATAGAAGATACTAATAATTTGGTTATAGATCTATCATGGTTTCAAAATTTAGCACATGATGTGGAGGGACTTTCTTATCAAAAAACTGAAACTCGTGATGATATTTATTTAAATCTTTAGTTGGAATTATCTCGATTTTTTAAGTTGTTGAGGTCCGTTGAGGATTCCATATATACATGTCGCAAGATAATAAAATTTAAATCAGTTGCAAAATTTTTGGCTGTTAAATCAGATAATGAAATATCAGTTAGTTTTCTTGATTAGATATTCTATTTTTCTAAAACTCTATTTCCTAAAGGAAATGTGTTACCTAAACATTTATGTGAGATAAAGTGGATCGTTCATAATCTAGGTTTATATTATCCGAAGATTCATTCATTTTCAAATGATTAAATCTTATATTATGGTGAAAATCATTCATTCAATAGTCATTCGACAAGTGTAAAATTGAGGTATAAGGAGGAAAAAATAAAAAATTCTATATTAATTCAAACAAAATAGTTGAGGTATTTTCAGTTTATACCCAGATTGTTGTGTTTATTTAGGTCCCAGAACACATTTTCATTAATTTCATGGAACAAAATCAATGTTCAAAATAATAAAAGGAAAAATAACCCCTCTAATGATGATTCATGGAAAAAAATTATCATGTACATCTATCTGTTTTCTTTCAAATCCTGAAACATTCAATTGGGTCTTTCTACTAATGGTTTCTATCCATGTGGTTCTTATTGTAGTAAATATTCTTATTGGTTTGTCTCTATAACTCCATAAAATTTACCTCATTGTTTATTGATGAAGTATATATATGTATTTTTCACTTTATTACTTCCAAGACATCCAAAAAAGAATATTTATGTTTACTTGAATCAATTTATTGAAGATTTAAATTTATTATCTATTAATGATGTCAGTACATATAGTGATGATGTGAAACAAAATTTTATACTAAAAGATGCATTGATGTGGGAAATTAGGGACTTCCTAGAATATGTCATGTTATTTTATTGAAGTACACAAGGTCCAAAATCATGTTTGTACTATTTGAGAGACAACAATGCATTTATCCCCATAAATGGAAGAAAACTCTATTTTTTTACAATCATCGCATATTTCTTCCAACCTTTCATCTATTTTGGAGGAACACATATTATTTCAGAAAAGGAATAATGGAATGATATAGACATCCAATAATGATATTAGGTATAGAGTTAAAATATTATTCTTCTTTTTTACCTCCCATTACATTTGGACTAACTATAAACCAACAGAAAATTGATGGCTTCAGGAAAGAACATAATTGGATAAAAAAATCATTTCTTGGGATCTTCCACATTAGTATGATTTGTTGGTATATCACATGATAGATTTTATTCATATTTAAAAGACCTATTTTGATAGTATATTTTATATAGTTTTAGACACACCAGGTTAGACCAAATATAATGTGAAGGCACCATTACATCATTCAAAAATTTACTGTTGGCCAGAAAGAGAATTATTTGAAAATGTCAGATCATAGAAGTCAATGAAGCCAAAATAAGAATATAAAATTAACAAAGAAGATAAATTATTGTTTTGTTCGTGAAATTTAGATTTGATACTTACAGATGGTTATGTTTCCAATTTGTCCAGATTTATTAAAAATGGTCATGTTTTTTGAATGAAAATCCATCAATTTTCTATTATAATGTAAAGACTTCTATTGATTGAATTAATAGGATTGTTGAATTATATTAATTTGAATGTGCTAACAGACATATCATATTTTTTACAATATATTTTTGCAGTGACAATAGGCTACAATTCACTAAGTATACCATAAGAATATATTGTTATAATTTTATATAAACTGAAAAAATCCTGCCACTAGCTTTCTTTGACTCAATAAAACATTTGATATTAAATTTTACACAAAAAGAAAAAATGGAGGTCAGGTACAATTTTAATAGATGTACCCATTCAAGAGATTTTTTTTAAATTGAAGAAAAAAAAATGTAACAAAGATGTAGTTGAATGATCGATTACAGAAGCTTACTTACATGTGAAATTTTATTTTTTATACTCTCATTATTGTCAATATTAATATCCCTAAAAACATAACTGCATGTTTCATAATGAGGGAAATTATTATTAGGAAATGTATAATCAATTATTAGTTTTTAATTAATAAACATGGATTTGGAGGAGATCATGAAATATGGTTTCTTATGATGGACTTCAACGAGCTCATACATATCTTCTAATCAACTGTGATGAAATGACACCATTTTTACTGGGAGTGGTTCTATCACTTATTCAATAATATTGTTTATAGTAAGTTAATATTATCTTATTCTTAGATTATATGATAATCAGATCAAGGAAATAGTTTCCAAAAATTATAGTAGTTTCTTTATAAGAACATCATCAAAACAATTGTTCATAGTGGTTTCAAAATATGGAAAAATAAATTATTTATAGTTTTATATATAAAATCATTTGATTGAATGTGATATTTGATAATATTTCTAAAAAAATTGGGTATCTAAACATATTGATAAAATTGATAATCTATTCCATGTATTGAGTAACCCACCATGAAAAACAGTTAAATCTTATAACTCATATATGGTGAAAGGTTTTCTATTTCATACACGTACATATGAGAAATCTAAAAAATAATAAACAGTGGTTTTTTCTTGAGAGGATCCCATTATAGAGAATTTGAAGCTGACTTTTATGACATGATGGAAGAAATAATTGAACTATGTTATCTGGGATATAATTATATGACGATGTTTAAATGTTAGTGGTTGGATACTGAGAGAGGCTTGTATGTTCATCTGAGCCATGGAATCATTAATATTATATAGGAAATCCTTCTTTTAATAAATGAAAAAAATTATTATCTCATTATGCAGATAATATTTATTATAAAAATAATTATTCTACTTTAATAGAGGTAAGTTATAATTGGATCATAATAAAATTGAAATCATGAGTATATCACTTTACTCAAAGTTAATGTGGTTATGCTAAGGTTTAAGGTAATGAAAATTTCTAATAGAATACTCCAAATCCATATTTTCCATAAAGAGACACAAATATCGATGATGAAACCCCACAATTAATGTTTTATGGAAACTATGATATTATATATGTAACAAATGAATTTGAAATGGAAAGAGATTATGAATCTAAAAAATCTTATAAAAATTGATGATACTGAGGCGAAATGTGAAATTATTGACACCATTATATACAAGATAAGAATCGAGATGAAGATTAACACAGTTAAATGCGGGTTAAAGTCATATATAATATATACCTATATATAATAGTTATATTCAACTATTTTCTAGTAATATTTATTTCATGTTTCGGATGGAATTAGATCTATTTTAGGAGTTGGTGGAGGATAATCTACCTGGTGATGAGAATGATTTTTGATCACCTGACCCTTGGAATATTAGAGGTTCAACAATGACTTAGAGGGGTCGTGGTCTGGCGATATTGATGATTCATGGCCCTATCCCTGAGATACGTCCATGTCTTGGATTTGATCCACACATAAAGAGGTATCTTTACTTCTCTATTTTAGTTAGTTTTCATTAATTATCATTAATTTTTTTATATACTAATTTTTTTATTATTTTTTTTTTCTTTTTTCAAATATTTTCACATATAGTTATTGGGTTTAAGAGTGCTATATTTGGAGAATACTTTTCTAGATCATGGGTTACATGGGATCAGATTCCCATTGATGTTTAACAGTTCATGTTCCATCATTGGCTGGTATATAAATAAATATTTTTTATTTTGAAATTTTTTTAATTAATAACTTGATATTGTTAATTATTTTTATGGTTTATGGTATCCCATTGATGATAGAATGAGTGACAATTTCTTGGAGGCATGGGAGGGATCTATACATGAATGTTTCCACCATTTCTCACACATATTAAGGAAAAATTCAATGAGGAAAAGAGGAGTCGCAGAGTTTGATGAGTATTGTTGCACCCACTGACCTAATTACATTTTATCTCAGTTTTGGTATGGATTATATTCTAATTGGATAGTTCTTATTTTTAGAGGAGATGATTGGTAGGTTGAGAAAAATTAGGGGTAATAGGAGGTGACACATAGAGCTTGTAGTCGTACATTTAGTACACATAGGGAAAATTTGGTAATAATCTTTTTAAAATATTATATATAAATTTAGATGTAATGTATTTATTTTATATTCATATAGACATTAAAACAACCCAGTATTATAGTGTTCAAAATTTATAAGAGGATTTACAATGATCCTATCACTGGAGAGATATAGTTAATCTCCAGTGTCAGATTGCGGTCAGTATAATTTCTTTTTGATTTTTAGACATAATTGAAAACAATCTTGAAATTATTTTAATTTTAAATTTCAATTGAAGGAGTCATATGATGTTGTTACATATTAGACACAAATAGATATTCAGACCTAGACTGAGGATCAGACCAGTGCAACATGATTTTTTGAGGCAACATGGATGCAGGAGACCCAATATGCCTTTGATAAAGGTCGAGTTATTGGTATCAGCTATCAATTGATGCCTGAGAGTTACTATGGTACTTTTTTAAAGTCGTCATGTTGCTCGAGCGGATCTCATGGAGTGTCATCATCATCTGTAGCATAGAATGGGGAGAAGTTTTGAGGTAATGGAGAGCTTATAAAGAGTATGTGTAGATATTTGGAAGATCTCTGTCTACAGCAGCATCAATAGTAGGAAGAGACGTGTCGATGGCAACAGTAGCCGCATGAGCAGATGATTGAGTACATGTGACGTATGAATCATGATTTAGTTATGGAGTTCCTTTATCTAGCTCTTCCAGATGAACCTCCCCCTCAGTGAATTATTTACTTTTTATGGTAAACAGTTGAAGTTAACCTTTTTTTAATATTTTTAGTATTTCAATATAGTTTGTTTTTTATATTATAGTGAATATTGTGTTTTTTTATTTTTATATTATTTATTTATTACTTTAATTATTATATTATATTATTTTTTATTATATTATTAATTTTTTTATTTTATATTGTTGTAATTTTTTTTCAATAATTTTATTATTTTAATTGTATTTTTAATAATTTAATTAGTTTTTTATTTTTATTTTTACTATTATTATTTTATTATTATTATTCCATATGTTATTTATTTTTATTTTATTATTCTAATATTTTACTGTTATTTTTATTATTATTATTATTATTTTATTAATGTTTAATAATATTAGTTTTAGTTTTATTTTTATTATTTTAGTTTTTTTCAAGGGGCCTATCATGAAATTCTTTTTTAACATGGATAAACTATTTATATAGAGATGTATTTTTATTGCAAATATCATTATTTGTAATGGATCTTGGAAAAAGAAATTATTTTCCACACCTTTTTCAATTACAAGGAAATTGTGACTGGACCCCATCGCAAATGACCTTTTGCAACGAGAACCCATTACAATTTCCCCATTGCAAATGGTTCAATTTCAAGTTGTTGTTTTTACCATTTTATTATATATTTAAATAATTCAAGTAAATCAAACATATGTAAAAATATATATAATAACATTGTAAAATAATTTTTATCTCATATATATCATATAACATTACTGAACATATCCTTAATACAATCCATATAAAATGTTAACAAATCACATCGATTTGAGGAGGTGGTAGTCCACATATCCACAAATGTATAGATTATTTTTAAACAAAATGGAAAGTATGAAGTTATGTGTAATTTAATAATTAAATACAAATAAATACATCATTGATATCATATTAATCATATAAAAAAGAAATTAAATCTTTCTTCCCAACCGTGAAAGGTAGAAATGGATGAATGAATGACATCATTAGATGAGGCAATAGTCCTTTAAACACATGAATGATAATTGTATATCCCATTTTATGGATGTGTGATTGAGTGTAGGTAGAACCCTTAATATATTAACATATCAATATATTAGAGATTATTAGGATATTATGTAAGCATTTAAGAATAATATTTGATGGGGTGGATAAAGAAAATAAAATAAAAGTGATCATGGAAGGATGTTACTTATTCCTTGGAAAAATCCATCTTGTTTTACCAAAGGGCTACCTTGGATGGATTTCTGCCCAAATGGAAAATTCTAGGATAAAGGGGAAAATTTTTTGAGGAGATTTGGGCTAGGGTTTATGAGAAAAAACTGATTTAGATGTGAAAATATTGGGTGAGAGGAGACCTTTTATAAGTGGGGAGGAGACCTTTCATTAATTAAACTTGTTTATATCTTAATAACTAAAATTAATTTAATTACATTCAAAAAAATCAGTCAAAAACTAATTTGACCTTATTATAAATTATAAATTATACTCATTCCAAATAAGGAATCCATTTATCTAAATTCTAAACACGTAAGTGTTATATATTAAATTAAAATTAATCTGCAGATGAGATGAGCCAGTGGGTTTTTAAGAAAAACTTTTTATGAGTTTGATATGGTTTTATATTAAATTGCAATGAGAAATTGGTTCTAGTGACAAAAATTGTATTAATTGATGTACAATTTATTAAATTAAACATTAAAACAAAATTCAAATATAATTTAACAATATAAACAAATTAGAATAAAGAGTAGTTTAAATTAATATTCAATATTTTTCCACTATTCATCCAAAAATGTTGTTTTTATAAAAATAACTAAAATTCACCCTTAGATAATTTTGAAATAAATAATTAAAAATGATGATTTTTTAAAATTAATTTTTTAAGTGTGTAAAATGATTTTTAGTACTGTTCAAAAAAAAGGCATAAAAACCAGTTCATCTAAGAAAATAGTGTTTTCAAACACACATACATTACCAAAAAAATATATTTTTTATTATAAATATGTTTTATTTTTCTAAAAATATTATTAATAATATTTAAAAATTATTTATTACTATTTATATTACTAATATTTATTGATATATTATTACTGTTTTGTTTAAATAGTTATAATAATTAAATGTTATTTCGTAGAAATGTTGTGTTTCATGTAACAGAGGCCAACTTAATGTTGAGTGTAGTGAAAAATTATCTTTTTGTCTCATATAATGAAATCTTAACATGGTGTATAATGCATTATAATAAATTATGAAAATATATATATTAAAAAATTCATAAAAACTCAGTATGTTATATCCCATGGGGGGTCCATCTATATAACACCATCGTTTTCATCATAAGGCTCAGGTAAAATGGCCATAAAACCTTACTATCAAATTAAATTAAATAAATAAAATATTTTATTAAAACACACACCAATATTCTTTTAGGTTTACAGTTTTATATAATTTTAAAAAATAAAATATCTAACAAAACCCATTTATTTTTCAACTAAAAGAATTTTTCCTAAAATATAAATAACTTCATAATCCATTACAGGTCATAAAAAGTTCTGGAGAAAAAAATATAATACTTTCTTCTAGACATACATCACATTTTAAATTTCTTCATTACCTTAAGTAAAAAAGTAAAATAATAAGGGGTGATCTCAAATATATATTGGGTAAGCATAAGTGATAACAATGAAAGAATATAAGTGATCATAAGATAATCAAATGGTTATAAGAATGTGAGAATATATCATGTACATAAAATATAGATTTCAGGACCAATAAAATAAAAAATTATTATCATAATAATGGTAACATTAAAAAATGAAATTATAAAATAAGATCATGGAATCATGGAATATGTGGTATAAACATAAAGCATGCCATCAAAATCACAAATCATTTCTCACTGCCAATATTATCAATGTAGACATAGTTCAATAGATGATTGGGTTCACTCCCCATTCACTTAAACATAGTTTTTAGATTCATAATGTGGATTAGGTTCAATCCCTAATCGCATACATAATATCTAATAAGATATAAATCATTGAAGAATGAATTGGAGGTATATATAATTATAGTCCCACCCATCACATAATTAAAGTCATAACATATATATGTACACATCTTCCATATGAGGAAAATAATGCATACAAAAATCTTAGGCAGGATAAAACTAATGAAATAGAAGTGGGTTACATAATATTATCTCAAATCATAAATAATGCAGATATCTTTAGTATTACTAAGATATGAAGTAATTAAATCATTATTGGATTCAAAAATTATAATAAAGGAATATAGGACATTAAAATTGAGTTCCAATATAGTAAAATTCATTATAATGATCACAATTAAAAATGAAAAAAATAACCACATATGTGATGCTTTATCAAAATGAGAATATGATATTTTAATAAGGGAAATAGATTATTTTTTTCCTAGTAGTCTGAAATGTAAGAAATATGTTTTTCTAAAAAGTTCTTATTTTTTTTCAAAATATATTAATTGTGAAAAATATTTATGGAGTATAAGCTTGTCATGAAATAAGAAATCAAAAGGTTCCCTTTTATGTTTTTAAAAAACTTATCTTGAAATCCCATGTCATCAAAATGGAAATAAAGTACTTTTTGAAAATTAAAAAGGGTATACATGAAGGTAACATGATATTAAAAACAATTAGACTTCCAATTAAATTGTAAATAGATTATTGGAGTGGGAATTATGGATTGAGAGTGGAAATCATTTTTAAAGACAATGGGAATTACTATTAGAAATGATATAATTTTTTAGAAAGAGATAAATTAAAGTAATGATTTGAATAAAACTTTTCACTTTACCATGATATACTATTTAAAATATCATCTAAGTATAATGGAAAAACATTTTCAAATACAAATTTAAAAATGAATAATTATGAGATAAGAAAGAAGTTGAGTAAATGAACTTCTTTATAACATGTGAAATTTTTTAGTCATAATGTAGTGAGATAAAGAACAGGGAATATAACATTTAAAATCATGAAATTTATTTTAATAATTATAAAAAAATGTTAATTAGGAATTAAATAAACTATTACAGAAACTGCATGGTTTCTATGAAGAAATATTTTATAATGGGCGAAAAGTGACACAATAAACCTTACAACTTTTGAGATTTTTTTAAGAAACCCCATATAAGAAAGAAAATTGAGTATAACATTAATTAACATTAAATATAATGGAATAATGATTCCAAAATAGTAATGGGTCTTAGATATAAAACATTAAAGAAAACATTTTTATAATAAATAATATATCTCAAAGTGGTGGAAATCAAGACAAGAAACACTTACAAGTAACATAATCATAGATATAATATTCCTTTGATAAAAGGGATATAATGAGGATCTAAAACTCCCTTTATATAATAAGGAAATAAAATTTAAATTAATTATTATGTTGAATAAATAGAACATTTAATAGTATTGTTTGATGAGAACGTTTGTAACTCGATGGTAGAAAATTGAGTTAGTGAAAACCCTTACATTGTTCATGATTAATTATATTCTTCTGAATCACTTCATGAATAATAAAATTAATTTTATTATATAACATATTAGTAACCCTATTTTTATATATTTTAATATAAACCATTTTTATTATAATATATTTATTTATTATAGGGTTTGTAATTTCATTTTTATGATAATTGAATCAATGTCGACTTATTTTAGAAATTATTATGATAAAAAATGATATTTTAATAATATGTTAAATAAATAATATAAACCTTTTATAAAAAAATAATTAATTTATTATTAACATATAATAATTTAATAATTTCCATTCCGATATACATCCACGATAGAGTTTTAGAGCATTATTCATGTTGGTGGTCAAACCAATCCAAAAATTAACATACCATATCTTAATGGGTGAGTGTAGTTAATGAATTTCATACTATTATTATAAAATAAATAATTATAATATTAATATTTATTTGTTTTTATTAATCCTAATTTTATTTTTTGTATATTTAATAGAAATCAATATCAAACTGAAAAATGTTACTTAATGGGGGTGATAGTATACACAACCCACGATTAAATTTCATTTGTTTTTGTAAGTGAATGGAAAGAAGTAAATAATTATTTTTTTCATAGATATAATAACAACTTAGTATAATAATTAAACTTAGGTAACTATGTTGATATGGTTTTGGTAGTTTAGTAATAGAAATACTAAGAAAAAATGGAAGGAGTAGGTAATACTCTCTCTGGTACCTCAAACATTATCTTGAAGGATTCCATGGAATTGAAGGGAATAAGATAAATATTTGAGTTTAGTGTCATATTTATATGATATTTTTTTCTAGGAGGATAAAAATCATAGAGTTTCAAAAATTTATTCATAGAAAAGGGTGAGGCATAAAGGGGTGGAAATTCCCTCTTTTATAAATAAAGAAAAGGGAACTATTTTGAATACCTCTATACTTTTCAATGATATAATTACAATATTAAAGGTTAAAAGACTCAAGAAGTTTGAAATAATTCATATTTGGATGATATTTTTTCTATCATGACACATCCATGAATTCTCACATATGTTTTTACCATTTTTGAAGTTGTTTGTTTTAATGTTTTCTATTTTCACCTTTTCTTCCATTATCAGGGTAAATAGATATTGTCCCAATAAATTATGATTAAATAACCATATAAAATAAAAATTTATAATATTTTTTTGTTCAAAAACTATGTTTAATTTCCATTTTGTTACATTTATTTTCAATTACGATGGGATTATATTTTAAATAAAAACCTTTTATATATAGAAAAACTATTTTTTAGAAAACTGTTGTATTTTCCATTAATGGTTATTAATAATATTTAGTATTGATTCATAATTTAAAGTTATATAGTTTATATAAATATTGTGTTAAAAATTATATTAAACTCTACTTTGGTAAGATATTAATTATTTTCATTATTTAAAAAATATATAATATTAATGAAATTTTTCTCTGAAAATAACAATTTAATTATTATCAATGTATTTAACTATAAAATTTTCAATCATTATTTTATACATAAAAATATATTCACATTATTACATATATTATTTTTTTGATTAAAAATATGAAATCTATTTTTTGGATATAATTTATTTTACGGGTAAAAAATAATTTTTAATAGAAGTGAGTAAATTTCTTATAAGTGTAGGATATTAATTATGTTTACAAAAGAAAAATCATGGGTTTTATAAGTACAACATAGTAATTTAAATCATTATTTTTCATATAAATTTTTATATTTAAAATGATTTTTTTGAAAAAACATTTAATTCATTCTTTTATTATGATAATTTCATAAAATTGATGGATTTAAAAATATTGATAATTTTTTCTTATTGGACTAAAAATGAAATGATTTCACAAAAATAAAAAATCATAATAAGGTAATTTTTTAAAATTCTAAATCCAAAATTGAAATTTTTTTATGTTATTCATATTCAAAATTTTATAGAAAAAATTATAATAAATATAATGAAAACCTTTTTTATTGAAATTAAACATCTTCTTTCATTAAAGTCAAAATGAGAAACATTAAGAATACATGTGAAATTTTTTTTTTAAAATACTAATTACACAGTGATATCCCCCTAATATATAGTTATATATCCCTTAATGATATATGTATAATATCTAATCATAGGGTATTTTCTAGTAGAAATCAAGGTTTGTGATTCCACTAGAATAGATCTCATTGTAATTTCCATGTGCTTGAATTCAATTACAAATGATTTCTTTTATAACATATTTTATTAGTTGATTGTGGGATTGATCTATAGAAAATCCTAACAAAGATTTAAATTCATATGTCCATAAAATGAGCTTCATATAGAAGATCCTTCCTACTTCAATCTATTTCTTTCCTTTTTATATTTTATAGTATAGTTACTTCATTTTATTCATATTGATTTAACATGGCTTGATTTAGCATATGGTGTAATTTTACCTTGTATGAAATATGATATGAACCTTTTTTAAAATGAGATAATATATTTCTACATGAATCTTAATTATAAGTAACATCCATAAACTATGATAATAACTTTATATTGTGGATATAATAATCATACCACCAAATTTTAATATTTATAATTCAATATCAAATAGGTTAGATCATTCATGACATAAAAAATACTGAAATCTAGAGGGAAAATTAATTTATAACTAAATATAATTTGTTTCATAATATTTTCCATTTCTTATAGTTTAACTGGTTGTTAGAGGAGATTTTCATCATTATACCCTAGATTAGAGAAATGATTTTCATAATGTCCAATTTCCCTACAATTCAAGTAACATATTTTTATATTTTCTCTCTTTCCTTCAAAAGTTTGACTTTAATATCCTTTAGCTCAATAGTTGTATCATCTACCCATCCCTTTAATGATATTTCACCATTGGTTCATTCAAGATTTCTAATATGTAGAGAATTAAATCTCTTTCATTTATTACATATTCATAGGAACTTTCATGAGACCACATCATTTTTTTTCATAAGGATTCAAAAAATTTCACACTGTAAATTATTTTCTATGATAGATAGTTTTGAATAATCATACATTTTAATATTATTTAGCACATTTTTATGGGTTTCCCATTTAGTTAATCTATTATTTTTCCCACACATCCATGGTTTCTTCCAGTTCCATAAGTTATAAAAAAAAGTAGGGGTGACATAAGTGATTATTAATTGTCATTGTTATATTATTGTCATAAATTTATGTGATAATACTTAACCAGAATATATAAAACATTTTCATATTATCAAGATAACATATAGTTCTTTTATTTAAAACAGTACAACTCTTAATTCAACCTATATAATTTTTCATTCCGCTAAGTTTACATTAAGTTTATTTTAATCAAAATTCTTAATCTAATACGTTAAAATGACATGGTAATCAATAAACCATGGCGATCTATACAAAGAATCTGATTAACTGAAGAGTATCCATTAGGATAGTCTACCTAGGTGTTAAGTCTGAGGTTCACTCATCATGAACTATGTGTAAGTTAATTTAATGCCTAATTAACAAATTTCTGGGTTACTACCCCTAGGGTATCTATACCACAATTTCTTCCACTTTTTTGTATCAAGATAGGGGTTTAATTGTGAAGAAAAGAACAAAACCTCTACTTTTCCAAAATTCTATGATAATATCCTATAAAAAGACATATATTATGGGTTTTAACTAATGTTTTCTTATTATAATCCCCAAAATTCTCAAAATTACTGCAACTAACATAAATTCTTATTTATAACATTGAAATTAAAATCAATCATTACTGGTTGAGCTATAAATTATCCTCAACTAAAATTATTAATTATTAATTACTTTAAAACCTATGTAGATACCGAAAATAACATCCCCAAAAAGTTACAATATAATTAAGTGACTTAGTGAAAATATTTCATTACAATATATTCCAAAAATACTTCAGGTTTAATTTTTTTAGAATTATTATAAAACCTTAACTAACAAAACCCATGTATGTTTCAACAAAATAGATATTTTTACACTATATAAGCAATTGTATAATCCCCAAAAAGACATCAATATATCACTTAACTTTTCTATATGTGATAATCATCCAGACATACCATACGTATGACTTTCTATAACTACCTTGGGAAAAGGTTATATATGATGGGGTGATCTCAAACACTCAGTAAGGGCAAGTACAACTAATAAAAATGAAAGATCCTAACTGATCATAAGATAAAAAAGGGTTATGAGAATCTAACCAAGGAACATGAATATAAAATGTAGGTTTCATACATAATAAAATAAATATTATGATCATATGAATAAAAATATGACATATGAAATTGATATCATAGGATTTTGGAATCATTGAATATGTGGAATAAACGAAAGGCATGACATCGTAAGCATATGTTAAGGATCACATCCATGGTTCTAAATGTGGATTTAGTATAATAGTGTTTTGGGTTCACCCCCCCCCCCCCCGAATTCCCATAAAAAAGTAATCAAGGTTCCATGGTGTTTTAGGTTCACTCCTTAATATCATAACATGTACATGCAAACATGTTCCACATGGGGAAAAGAATTAATACATATACCATAAATAAGATTAAACCAATGACAAATATGTTTGTATTATAACATTTTCATAAATAATAACATAACACTATAAAATAAGGATTCTTAAGATAAAAAGTAATTATATCATCATGGATGTTAATATTTTAATAATTCAACATAATTCCTGAAGATTTATTTCCAACACAGAATAATTTATGAGAATGATCATGCAGAATTAAGAATAAAAATAAAATAAACAAATAATGAATTTATAAATGACTATAAGATCTTTTAATGAGGGAAATATATTTTATTTACCGTTTAGACAAGAATTTAAAAAGGATAGTTTATTATAAACTAATGATTGTTTTAAAATTAAAATTTAAGGTGAAATTGTTTTTTTGCAACTTTTAATTAAATAAGAAATTTTTTAGATCCATTTTTAGTATTTAAATTAACATTTATTGAAATATCATTTCATAAAAATGATAATAAAATAATATTTTGAATAAGGAAAAAAGAAATAAGATGTTCAAATTAGTTTAAACATAATTAAGTTACAAATGAAAATTGAGAACATTATCGAGAACGAAAATTATAGATAACAATGGAAAATCATCATTAAAGAGGATCAGAATTACTCACAGTAATAACATAATTTTTGATAAATTAATCCATCACTGTAATGATTTAAATCTAAAATATAAAATTCCCATAATATACTCTTTATAATATAAAAAATAATAGAATAAATCAATCGTTTAAAACTATAGTAAAAAATGATTCATTTTGACTTGATACTGAATTTGAGTCAAGAAAAAAAACATATACCATATTAAATTTTTTGAGTTAAAACACGATGAGAGAAATAATACAGAATATAACATTGAAAATAATAAAATATAAGGGAATCATGGCACAAAATTTTAATCATGATGTACGTACTCTATTCCAAATAAGTCATTGTGTATAATATGAAATATGTCTCATGGGGTGAAAATGAAGGCTTTAAACCATTAAAGATTTTGAAATTGGATAGTCAGAATACCATTAGAGAAATAAATATTAATATAAAATTTAATATCATTAAATAATGATAATAATGATTAGAATATATTAATGGTTAATAGATACACCATTATAAAGGAAGCATGGTCTGTAATTAGAAATTTGTCTCAAGGGGGTGAACATTGGGACAAGAAATCCATTCAAGTAACATAATATTTATGTAAGAACCATTTGATAATTATGCTATAAAGAATATTTGAAAACCATTAATAAATAACATGGAAATAAAATTTAAATTGTACATTATGTTTTTGAATCATTCATTGAGAAATATAGTTCCACAATTTTTTTTGTAACTCCATTACGAGATATTGAGTTTGAAAAAACACGTACCTTATTCTTGATTCATTTTGTGCAACAACCTATGTTTCTAAATAATCAATTTTATTTTATTAAATAACTTATTGGGATCTATATAATTATATATTTATTAAATATAGACTATTTATTATCATAAGATATTTATTTATTGTAATATTTTTTCTTGTATTTTCATGAAAATTTAATCAATGTCAGTTTATTTTGGTAATTTTAGAAAAAAAAGAACATATTTTACTAAAACATTACATACATAATATATCTATTTTATAAAAAATTATTAATTAATTATCAATTTATAGTCATATTATTATCTAATTTCTTATTGCCATGTATGATAAATTTTGATAGAATTATTCATTTACTTTGTCAAAATGATTCTAAAATTTACACGATATCTAACACCATGATATTTTAAAGGAATAAAATTAGGTTCCATAATGTATATGACATGAAACACCGAGGTTAAATAAACCATGAAATATTATTATTTAAATATGACTATTATAAACCAGTCATGGAATTGGTGGGTAAGAGTAGTGTTAAACAAATTATAAAATAATTATAAATGACCAACAAAATAAAAATTAATTAAAAATTTATTATAAAATAAGTACTCAATTTTCAGTAATGTCATTTTATTCATCAAAAAAGTGTTTTCTTCAAAAATGATTTTTATTGAATGTTGTGATAAAATATTATATAAAATTTCCATAACATCTATAAATTTTATTTTAAAAAAATAAATATAATTTTTTAATAAATTATATTAAATTTATGTTTGGGTAATTTTTTTAATTTTTCTAAAAAGTTATATTTCTATTGAATAGTGAAAAATAATACTTTTAATTGAAAATTTTGTTTTTATATAAAAAATTTACAAAGTTTAATTTTATTTTAAAATGATTTCGAGGAAAAATTATTTCGATTTTATTGTTAACAATTCAAATAAGTTCATTGGAATGAATTATATGACTTATTTCATAATAAAAACAATTTTTTAAATAAAATATATTTTTTAAAAAAAAATTATATTTGTTGCGTATTTCATTTGGATTTTGAATTAAATTACAAAACTTATAGGTATCTAAAATTATATAATATATTCCCTATTATGAAAAAATTCTATTTTTCTCAATATGAATATTAACCGTTCTAAAATTTAAAACCTCGATAAAGGGTTAATATATTTAATCTTGGTTAAAACTAAGTGATAAGGTGATAATTTTTCATAATAATTCTTATTGTAAGAATTTAATTTGACCCATATCACATTTGGAACAAACTTTATATTTTTAATGGACACTTTTCCATGAGAATGGCCAATATAATATTTAAATCTAAAAATGTTACAAAATATCACTCTCTTTTTTAATATCTATTATGTGTCCATATAGAGTAAAAAGAAAATTATGATTGAATATAAATATAAATTTTGTGTATAATGAAAATATATTCATTTTTATAATTTATTTATAATTTTTATTTACTATATAAGTACCTTAAATGCTTTCTCAAAAATAATACAATATTTATTCAATTAGAAAACAATAAAAACATGATATTAAAAAAGGTAAAAGTGTTATAGTTTGTTTGATTTAAATTATTCAATGAATTTTTTAGACAAATATGATATATTAATAATGTTTAAATGGATTATATTCTAAATAAAACTTATTTTATTTACTTGAAGTCAAACTAAAGAAATTGTATCAGAATTCTCTTTAATGAATATTTATCAAAATAAAGTTTTATTAAATTATTTAAAAATAATTACAATATTTAAATAATATATGGTGGATAATATATGTTCTATGTTTCACCTTATATTTTAAATTATTTGCATTCAATATATACAAAGGTGTTACTACGGTTAATGTTAAAATATGTTTAACTAAGGGTTTAAACCAAATGATAAGATTTAAATCACAAAAAAATAGTCAAATTTTAATTTTTTGATGTTATTTTAACAATATCCTATATTATATTCAATTAAATTTCCATTTATACACATTTTTATGTAAAAGTTCATTATTATAGTTTATTCTTTTAATAAATTCCAAAATCCCCCCCCACCTCATTTAAAATAGGTAGCCTCCCCCCTCACTAATTTACACCTAATTGATCATTATTTATCCACAAAACACTGCCAAAATATCTTATAAACCTCCATATCAATATTATAGATGTCCTTTAATATCAAATTACCATCCCCATAGCAATTAAAATGATATTTAAAGGAGTTCATTCAAATGAGAGGTTGCGCCATAACAAATAACATTCTTTTTTTACTTAATTGTTTCATAATATTAATATGTGGTATTTATGATAAAACAATAAATTTATTATAATAAATATAAAAAAATTATTATTATTAATTCACAATTATCCACCCTCTTTCCCATCAAATATAAAGTAAAGTTATCGCCCATGCATGTGTACGACATACCATCTCCACGAAGTGACACAATTCATTTTCCACCTCCATAATCTATAGATAGTTATTTTAAGGTTTTTATGTTTATATATAATAATAATGAAATTATCATACCATATTAATTATAATAACACATAAAAAAATTACCTTCCAATCCATTGGAATATAATAATGTCCCTTGTGCATAGGTGTGGAGTACCACCTCCACTAATCGATTTGATTTTTTTTCATTTCTGTTACTCTTGTACAGTAATATGTATGTATGTGATGATTATATATAACTTATATAATATAATAATTATTCATGAAATTATAATTACTGTTTAACTTTATTTCATTCCATCCGTTGTAAAATAAAAACAATGTTTATGCGTACGTAGGGCATGCCATCTCAATAGATGGTGTTATTCATTTATATATATATAAGCATTAAAAAAATATGTATATAATTAATATAAATGATCATTATATATTTATTAACATTATAGATATTATACATCCATGTTAAAATTATAAGGAAAAAACTATATCAACAAAAATACATGAAAAACGAAGTTGTTATCGCCCAAAACAATGATTTTAATAAATAATAATAAATAAATGGGTGATAAAAGGATATAAGTAAATAATATATGGTATTATATTTGATAACATATTTCTTTAAAATATTTATAAAAATATATATTTATTATACAGGAGTTCCTAACACATATTAAGGATGTCGAACCTAAGTTATGGGTTTATTTCAAAATCTTGTCACGGTTCAGGATTATCTCTACTTGGGGATTCTTTTCCTCCATTTTCATATTTTCTAAAAATGTTTTATAATATATATTTAATATCATAAAATTATGTGGTAAATAAATTCTTTTCTGTATTTGACATTTTTTTCAAAATGTATTTTTAAATTAATTCCCTTACCATATTCCAAACAATGTACTTTTTAACTTTTACCAAAAGTGTAAAAGGAATGTTTTTTTAAATATATGAGATGAAAAAAATTTCACACCACCATTAATGATATATTATTTAAATAATAATTTATATTTTAAAGGGGTTATTTTCATTGAAAATGTTTTCTTTAATAGTTGTGATTTTTTTCGATTACTTTTTTTTCAATGTGAAAATTATATTTTCCTCAAGATATATTCCTATAATAACATTGAATTGTTTTAATTTATGTAAAAATAATTTTCAAAATATTATGATGAGGATGTATTCTAATGATACCATCCAACATATTTCACTTCATTCTTTATCAACAGATTGATTGGGGAAATTGTTGGTATTTTGTATGTTAGTTCTTCCAAAATCATATAGTTTCGTATTTTTAAGACATGTTGATTATATTGTATTTGTTCATTCATATGAGTAATTAATTATAAATAATAAGTGATATTTAGGGACCAATATATCCCATTAATGTTTCAGTAGGTCTCATTAGACATACTAGAATGGATATTAGTTGAGGACTTACCCATTTATGTAGATGTGTTCTATACGGCCATGATGGTATTTTAATATATTTTTTGACGACTTGATAGTATGTTTTAGATGTTTATAATTATGGTTTCCATTATTATAAAATAATATATTTATTTCTATGTGATTATTTGATTTGTTATCAAATCCATGGAAAATTTTCTATCTCAAAGGTCTATTTATATGGAATTATTTTATCATCATTTCTTATTTACATGTTATTTTGGACTTATTTATGTTCTATTATATGCATACCCTTACTAAACATCTGGGTAAATACCTTTCTTATTTTTATTTCCCTAATGATACTAGAATGTGTTTTATGATTGATATGTAGGGATATTCTAAAGGGGACTACGGTGTCCTCAAAGAAACTACTATTCATTATTTCATGTTTTGAAATAAAATTTGAAACTCAATTATGTATACAGTTTTCCAAAACTACTAAACTATTCAATATTTTAGGATATGATCTCATGTATATTTAGAAAATATAAAAAATTAACCCCTAGCTCTAGGATACTGGGGTCAGGGTCTTTAAATGGTGTATCTCTGTGGGTGAGTATAGTTAAGGAACATTATAATATCATTAATATAGAATAATTATTATATTATTTATGTTCATTTTTGTCTCTTAATTATTATTTATGTTTTTTGGATAACAAATGAAAATATAGATGAAAAATGAATGATGTTACTTAATGAAGGTAGTTTCCCACCCAATTCATGGATAATTTTATTTTCTCTATGTGTATGGGAATGAATAAATAATTTTTCCCCTATTAATATAATGAAAATTCAATATACTAATTAAAATTATTTTATTATCTTACTATGGTTATCATAGGATATGTGGATAATAATTAAGAATAAAATGTATGGAGTGAGTAATACTCACTTTGGAACCTTAAACATTTTTCAAAAATATCTATGGAAATAACGGTATTGGGATAAATAATTGAGATCAGAGTCTTATAAAATCAATATTTTCTTCTATTAGGATACAAATGTAAGTTTTTTAATAAGTAATTAATGATAATTGGTATGGAATTAATGGGTGGAAGTTTCTACTTTTATAAGTAGAAAAAAGGTAAATTTTGTGAATATCCTTTTACCTTCCAATGATATCATTACACGGTTAAAGGATAAAATTATAAAAAGTTCTTAATAATTTATTATGGGGTGACATGTTGTAGATATATCCTTAACCATTAATTTCCACACTTCTTTTAAACGTTTTGGAACTCATTTACTCTTATAATTTTATATTTAAACTTTTTTTATATTGTTTCCTAGTTCTTAAAAATGTTACTTATGTTTTATTAATAATATAATGTAACACATCTAAAAATTTTTGGTTTGAAGAACCTAAATTTAATCTTCATTATATCTAACAAAATTATTTAAATAAATTTTTTTAAAATTAATAAATTTTATATATATTATGTTTTTTTTGTAAAAAATTGTTGTTTTCATCGTTAAAATCTCTAAATATTATTTAGTATATATTACCAATTGAATGTGGAAAATATTATATAAATATAATCATAGAATTATTTTATATTCATATTTGATAAGTTATTAATTTATTTAAATATATTAAAATTATAAATTTTTAATAAAATAATTCATTGAATGTTAAATATTTATCATTCTGAAGGTCATTAAATTTAATTATAGTAATCATTATTTTATTCCCAAATATGAAATTGATCTTCTTTAACAATTTGATCATATTGATCAAAAATATAAAATCCTTTTTGGTGGAATTAATTTATACATTTTATGAAAACAATTTTTTTAACATATGCGAATAAATAAATTTTAATATTAAAATACCTTAATGTTTAAAAAAATATTTACATCGGTTTTATAAATAAAAAAAATTTATATGAATTCATTAATTTTCCTCATAAATGTATATAATTTTATAAAAAAATTAAAACCAATTAAGACTTTATTTTTTTATTATACTGTCATAAAAGTGATGTTTTTAGGGTTATAAATATTTTTTCACTATTCACCTAAAAACTAATGCTTTAAAAAAATTAAAATATCATTATAAGATAAATTTGAAATTATAAATTAAAATTTGAAATTATTTTTCACTAATTAATATTGTAAAATTGATAAATTTAGTTTTTAATTATGATATATAAAGAAAAATATTTTTATAAAAAATAATCATCCTTTTTTCCTTTAAAATTAAAAATGTGAAATATTAAATATTCTTGTGATAAATAACTTATTACATTAAAAATTACACGTTTATATCATCCTAATTTCTTGTTACATAACCCCTCAAGATCTTTTTATAAGATCTAAGCATAAGGTATAATCTGGTGGAAATTGATTTTGGTGATTCCTCTAGTATATATCTTTCAGAAATTCTCATAATCTTGAATTTCTCTCACATATGTTTTCACTCATATCATATTTTTTTGAGTTCTTCTTAAAATTGGTCTTGAGAAAACGCCAATAATGCTATTTACTTTCCCTGCTAAGATAATTTAACATCATAGGAATGAAATCTACTACTATATAGAATTTAATTCTTTCATAGATTTACTAATATAGTTACTTAATTTTATACCCACTAATGTAATGGCTATATTATAACCATCAATTATTATTCTAATTTTTTTTTTGTTTTTTCAGTGTTGTGTGAAGAAAAAACTATTAACAAACTATTTATTTAAGTAAAATATTTAGTTAAATATCATGTCGTTAAATCCAACTCCTCATAATCCACTAAGAAAGGGAGTCTAGTTATCTTAGTGCTTGTTTTCAAACCCATACAATTAAGAGGAGGTCCCATCATTGGAAGATACAATCTGAAGAACTTACACATGTGTATGTTCTCATTTATTATTATAAATTCTATTATTATATCTCAAATATAGCTAAAACTCTAGTTTAGTCTTATATTCTTACTCCCACATACATATACAAGACCTGTGGATATATTAATATGGTGATATGTAAGAATGTTCATATCATTTTTTACACAAAGGCATCACTTCAACATATTTCACTTGAAACCAAAGGGTAAGATCATATTATTTGTCATGACCTAGAAATTTATCATTGTAATTGTCCTCCTAAATATATAATTATGTTATATAATATTATATAGTTCACATTAACCACATGGTGAAACAAACTACATTTTATTATATTTATTTAAAATTAATTTTTGTTAATAAATAAGTCAATGAGAATTGAAAGTATTACAATTAGATAATAAGTGGAAAATAAGACAACAAAAATATTATTATTTGGATTTACTAGATATATTAGAATAATCGCACTCATGAAAAATAATGTATAAAATAAGCATAATATTAGTAGTAAAATATTCGTATTAAAAAGTAAAATATATATAACCATTATATAAAATAGATGTGAATCAATATTGAGAAAAATGTGGGTATATGGAGGAAGTAGAAAAATAATATGACTGCTATAAATCATATTTTTAGAATAGTAATCTGACTATTAGAGTAGTAACCAATCCATCATAATAATAACCTCATCTAAAAAAATATAAAATAATATTTTGGTTCTTATAAATTGAAAACTTGATATATTTATATCATCTTAAAAGTAAATAATTTTTTAAAAATGACAAATTAAGTGTTTTCTAAAGCATTAATTATTATTTTATAATAAATATAATGATTTAAAATAGAACATAATTTAAAAAAATCATTTAGAAAAAAATATTGTGTTTTATTATAATGATAATATAATTATGTGAGACCATAATAAATTTTTCAAAGGGTTGAAAAAGTGATCATAATATTATAATCCACCTTTTTTCTAATAAATGAGGGTTTATTTCTAAATATAAAATTTTTCTTACATAGAAAATTATTTCATAAAATGGACTTCATTTTTGAAATATGCACATTGAAAAATGGTTAAGATTATTTTTTTGTGAATATTGAAGTATTATACAATACGGTATTTTACATGTTATGCTAAATACATGAATTTTTTATTCATAGATGATGAAATAACACATTATTTGAAACTCACATACACAATTTACAAAATATCATCACAATAATCAATATTATTTATTTTCTTGAGCCAAAATAATAATCTAATAAATATAATATTTGGAAAAACCCACTCCTCCCCTTGTAAATACTATCCCTTACCTCCCCTACTCCTCACAAATTCAATATATTATATCTTCAAAAATATCTACCTATATCTCTCCTCACCTATATCCCCATGTAATTATATGTATATTTCATCAAAATTTCCTATACCAAAGTTCCTTAAGGATTACAATAAGAGATGACATTCAAGAGGTAATATTCACAAACATTACCATTAAAATAAATTTATTATTCTACCTTCTCTTCAACTATATCATACAACATTAAATAATAACCATAATTTTATATATATTGTAATTTTATTATCTTAATGGAATATTCATCTTCTACCGTCCCTTTAATTGATTCTTAAATGAAAACATTGAACACAATATGCATTGTTCACCACCTCTACAAGCAATGTACTAATTTTTCGGTTTCAATTAACATTAGTTTTAAAAATGCTATTATTGTTAAATATAATGATAATAAGTATAATAGCAATTTTTTAATGTTATAATAATCATTTAATTAAATAAAAAAATATTTCATTATGGTCATTAAAACTACCTAAATAAACTAACCATATAACATTAAAATTTTTATTAATATAATATCCCCTATATCAGAACACATATTGGTATTTGGGACCATTTAAATTTATGTAATTACATTAATACAATTTCATTTAATTTTTTTAGTTTTATCCTTATTTGATATGAACATCAAAAATTATCCACACGGTATTAGACTTCAGAATCATGAAACAAACACTCTCAAATAAGTGAAATTGGTCTTTATATCTCAATGAAATGGTTAAAAGGAATATAGTATAATTTTAATAAATATTATATAGAAAAAAATGTAAATTAATTAATTAACTAATTTTATTATTCATGAAAGAAATTGAAAGTGAAAATTTATTCTCGGACATAAAGTAAGGGATCTCTTTGTAAGGTCCACTAGGTTAGATACCCTGAGAGGGGGTGAATCAGGGTATGACTGATTAAAACAATTTCCATTATTGATCTTGTTTGGCTATTAAGAAAAACTCTCTTTTATCTCTTTCCTGTAGAAAAGTATAAACAGAAACTAAACCATTAACAAGACACATTGTTTTTTCTTGGTTCACCCTCATTGGGCTACGTCCAAGGAGCATACACCGACAACGTGCCGATGTAACAAGTTCACTAAAATCACATTTTTGTTTACCATTTTTGGAGAAAACTCACAGTCCCTCTTGGTTTAAAACCACTCACAATATGAAATCTCACTACTCTCTCAACTGAAGTATGCTCACTACTTCTTCAGAAGATCCACTCACAGTTTAAAGACTTGTAGGTCCCTTCATTATCACAAATAAATGCATGATACACTGAATGTAGATGCTCTGTTGAGTTTTTACTTTCATTCACTGATAAATACAACTTTACCATAGATGTACCGGGAAATAATCATACTTTTCATGCAACCCTAGAATGACCGGCGTGCTTACCTATTCTGGGCACGCTTCTCTAATACCTGGTGTGCTTCTTCAATCCTGGAATGCATGTGTCACCGGACTACTTGTGCAACACCCCCTTCTTCAACTCTGAACTTGGGAAAATAAAATTCATTTACACCCAAACCAATATTGGTGCACAACTATCAACTGGCATGCAACTTCTGAGAATATTTTTACTTGCGCGACCAAACCACCACTTGCGTGACCAAACCACCTGCGTGATTGGACCAATAATTTTCTCTAGGTGTTGACCTTTGTTGAAAATGAGGAGGGTGGATCTCTATTTATAGGCATTTTGGACACCCTTAGTGTCAGCGTGAAAGCCTCCTCTCGGCACGCAAGTCCAGCCGCCCTAGTCTCTGTCGCCATAGTCACTTGCATGACTAAACCAAAACATGGGTGCCCCTCATTCCTTTTCTACATTTTGATGTTATAATGTTGAAAAACATGTGGCATGAAAGTTTCCATGCATCCCATATATCTGTACACAAGTCCCTTTTCCAAAACCACTTTTCTCCATTTTCGATTTTGGGGCTTAAATTTTTTTGAAAACACTAGAAAACAGTGCCACCTAGTATCTACTCTTTTTTTACTGACTAAAGATTGTCTATTACTTTTTCAAGGTTGTTTAATCAATAATGTATTCTTATCAACATCCCTTGAACTCAATATGTCACCATGAAAACCCCCTTTGTTAACAAATTTGTACAGCATGGTCTGTTTTATCAACAAAATCAACATGGATTCCAACTTTGTCAACAAACACAATCATTTCAAAATTATTCAATGATTCCTTGTGGAATTTTTTACCAACAATCTCTCCCTTTGGGTTTGTTGACAACTCTTTCTCATAAAAATTCTATGCACTTTAATACCTCATTAAATCATCTTCTAACTTTAACCCCCATTTTCCTCTTGCGATCATGATAACATTCAAGGATTCACTTAACACATACTATAATCCCACATGAGGAATTATCTTCATGAGAAAAAAGAGTAAATTGAAAGATCGTCAATGAATCACTTCATTTAAGACATTGATTGTGGACACCAAACTAATACCTATTGCAAAACGGATACCAATTGTTGATACAACACTGATACCAACTTGTGGTAGCTGGAAACCTTATGACACCATTCCAACGCCACTCTTGTACTTTTTTCATGATCCTCAGCTATCGTGATATCTACTCTTTGATCGATCACTTAAAGCATCATAATATTTAAAACTCTCCCCCTATCTCACTATTCCACCTGTTAGCTTCTCCCCGTGTCTTTGAAAAAGACATTTTCTCCCTTAATTTTCCATAGTTTCCACACCTTGAGGAGTCACTCTTTCTCCTCCTTTGTCAATGAACCTAAAGGTCACCCCTCTATGTTCTGAGTCATTGGAAAGAAAACATATTATCACATTAGGGAAGATCATACCATACCTTAGGGAGAGGGGGGATCTTCCACATCCCCACTTTTTCAAGTGTGGGGAGCCGACTGAACTCTCATAGCCCGTCAATGCCTATAAAAAGCTTCCTTGGGTTAGGCCTTTGTCAGGATGTCTGAAACATATAGTTCTATAGGCACATACTCCAACTTCATGATTCCCTGCTCAACCTTCTCCATAATAAAATGTTACTTTATCACAATGTGCTTATTCCATGAGTGTTGGACATGATTTTTACTGAGATTTATAGCACTTGAGTTATCACCCTTGATTACAATCGGAGACTGCACTTCTACTCCCATATCATCAAGTTGTTACTTCATCCATAATAACTATGTGCTTTCTTGAGTGGTAGCAATATACTCAACTTCTACAGTGCTCAAGGAAATGAAATTTGGCTTCTTGTTTAGCCTGGAAATAAATAATCCACCAAGATAGAAAGCACCTCCTGACATTGATTTCATGTCTTCCTCTAAACCGGCCCAATCTGCATCTGTATATCCCAACAACTCTTGCTGAGATTTGTAATTATACATCAAACCAAAATCTACAGTTTCATTGATATACTGAAGTATTATTTTCACTCCAAGAATGTGTCTTTCCTAGGGATTACTTTTATATCTTGCTTCTTGACATGTGGAAAAAACAATATCAGGTCTCATCATTGTCAGGTACAGTATACTCCCAATAATCTATCTGTATTTTTTTTATATTAACTGCCTTCCCATTATCATATTTTGATAATTTCATCTGGGTAGTAACCAGAGTTTTCATCTCCTTGGAATTTTCCATTTCAAATATTCTTAGAACCTCCTTGGAATATTTAAATTCGGAAATAAATGTGACATTCCTTCCTTGTCTCACCTATTAACCAAGGAAAAACATTATCTCACCAATTATAGACATTTTGAACTCTGGTTTCATGAATTCAGAAAACTATCTGCACTGTGCTTCATCTGATCCACCAAAGATTATTTCATCGAAATAAACCAGCACCAAAATCCATTGATTACTATTGTTGTTTAAATAGAGATTGTAATCAATTCCACCACTCTGGAAACCAAGTTTCTTCAAATACTGATCAAGCCTTGAGTACCATGCTCTTAGTTCTTGTTTCTATCCATATAACTCTTTCTTTAGCTGAAAAACCTTTTTCTTATCCTCATGAATGAGAACACCATCTCGATGCTTAATATACACTTCTTCCTCTAGAATCCCATTCAAGAATGCATATTTGAAATCCATATATAACACATTAAACTTCCATTACACTACAATAGATAGGAATAATCTTATTGTCTCCAACATTACAACCGGTGCAAATGTCTCATTGACATCAATTCCCTCTATCCGAGAGTATCCTTTTCACACTTGTCATGATTTATTTTGAATCACTATTCCATCTTCATTCATATTGTTTTGAAAGACCCATTTAGTTCCGATGACATTTTTATAAGCTCACATCGAAACAATCTACCACATCTGATTCTTCCCAATCTTATCTAGCTCTTCATCTATGGCATGAACCCAGTTTTCATCTTCAACTGTATTAGCAAAGCATTTAGGCTCTACCTGAGATATGAAAGATGTTTGTTGTAGTGACTTCATTCTTCTTGTCTGAACTTGATCTGATTAATCCCCAATGTTATTTTTCATGTTAGTTTTAACTCAACTCCTTGGCTTCTGGAAAGATAGTTGTTTTTTTCTTCATGCTCATCATCAGTATCTTCTTCTGAATTAGCATCATCCACTTCTGATTCTCTTGCGTTACTTTCCTCCTCATCGCTTTTATCTGGAAATTGATCACTATGTTTTTTAATACTCTCTTAATTATCTACTACAGTGACATCATTTCCCTCAACTACCTTTCCCCACCTTTTGTTAAAGCATTTGTATGATTTTCTTTTTCCTGAGTAGCCAAGAAATATCCCCTCATCTCCACGTGACTCAAACTTCTTTTGTTTCTAATTGTTGAGGATAAAGCACTTACTTCCAAATGTTATAAAGTATTTCACTTTTGTCTTCTTTCCATACCACTTCTCATATAGAGTCTTTCCTTACATCACACACAACAGAGCCCTATTAGAAATGTAGACTGATGACAATACTTACTCCTTCAAAAATTTCTTTAGTGGGTCTTTTTCTATGAGAATCATTCTTGCCATATTGTTGATGATCTAATTTCTCCTTTTAAGCACTCCATTTTGTGGGGGAGTTCTCACTAAGGAATCTTGATTCCTTATCTCGTGTTTATCGAGATAGTCTTCCACCTGATTGTTTGTGAATTCCATACCATTATCAATACAGAACTTCAGAATATTTTTTCGAAGCATCCATTCGCACTCTCTCTGGTACTGTTTTAAGCAGTTGAACACATTGTAATTATGGTAAAAAACAAATACCCATTCTATTATGCTATAGTAATCAATAAAAAGAACATATTACCTCTTTTCCTCAATTTATCATGGTGTGATAGGCCCATAAATCTCAGCATGCACCAATTCAAGAATTCTTGTTGACTTCATTTACTCTTCCTTATACGTCTTTCTGATGATCATCTATTGTTGGAAAGCATCACACGTGTGAGTAAGATTTCATGATAGATTTGGAAGGTCTCTTTCTCTATCACACTTTACCAGATCTTCCAGGGATAGTTTACATAGATGACCAAGTCCTTTATGACACAACTTGTTTTCTTCTTCTCTGGATAGAAAGCACATATCTTCTTCTCCACTTACCAGGTAGAGATTTCCCTTTGTTATTTTTTCCAATAGAACCACTACCCCATCTCTTAAATTGATGATACACATCTTCTTAGTAAACCTTATAGAATTTTCTAAGTCACATACTTGAATAACACTGAGAAAATTGTGATTGAGGCCTTCTACTACTAAGACATCATTACAACTCATCTCTTTTACCCCAAACATGGCCATTCCTGAGCCGATAATCTTTAAGCCTTCATCATTTCCAATCTTAAATACTCTTTCTTTGTCATATTTTACACCTATAACAAGATCATTATTACCTATCATGTGATATGTGCAACTTATGTCAAGGATCCACACACCAGAGCAATCTGATGCTTTAAAGGAAATTTTTTCTGCCACTGCCTTCTCATCATTTTTCTTCTTGGTCCATATTTTTGACTTCACACTCAGAATTTATTGAGTCTTATGATCTTTCTCATAGTATAATGGACCTGCTTCACCTTGCAAAGCTATAAATATATTTTGAATTTTGAAGTCAATTGTTGGTTAATTGATCTGATACATGAAAACATTTTGATTCTCCTTTGTAACATTCCAATGTACGGTCAAAGTAAAATACATATCCATGTGCCCAAATCCTCCACACAAAGAACAATTTCCTTCAAAATATTTTCTAGAGAACCGTTCTCTGTTTGGATGCCACCACTTTTCTTGTGCCCTTCGATATCAATTGGCTATGGAACACACATACTCTGAATGTCCCATATTTCCACAACAATAACACCTGATAAAATGTTCATTCCTTCATTTCACTTCTACACTTCTATTTTCTCATTGGATTCTTTGAATATTATGATTCTGCTTTGAACCAAAATAAACCTTCAATCTTTGATGGGTGTTAGTGGTATGATTTCAATATTCATAGATTTTTGTTTTCAATCACACCCCCATCAGCCTTATCATCTGAACATAATTGATTATTCCTTTATACTGAACCTCTATTCTCTACATTTATCTTCTCAGTATTCTAAGTGATCTGATTTCCTGATGTTGCATCATGAGTCAAGAGTTTTTCTTGATCCTTAAATTGTTTTCACAAACTAAAAACCTCTTCTTAAAGTTCTTCCATACGGTTGATTTGATCTTTCCTTGAGTTATTCAATATATCAATCTACCTTTTCTGTTCTTTAATATTTATTTTATAATCACTAACTGATACTGAATCCTCTGGTTTTTATGACTTGATTTTCTTAATTGCATCCATCATCTCAAACTTCTCTTCTTCTTACTATTGCATATAGATTTTTGTGTCATGAAAAACTTTGTTGGATTTATTTGTTTTAGCTATCCAAACATTTTTCTCCTCAAGAGTGTCTTCTAACTCAGCTATCATATCAACTCTTTCCTCAACTTATTATTCATCTTCATCAGCTTCAGTTTCATTCTTCTTCTAAGAACCACCAATAACTGCCACCATAGAATTTTCTCCAAGATCTTTGTAGTTCTCTATCTCTTCAACCTCCTCAGAATCTGACTCATCTGAATTGTCACATTCTTTTGAAGGAAGGTTCTTGTTCTTAATGAAATTTCTCTTGAACTGTTTTATGCCTTTCAAAGAGGCTGGGGACTTCTTCTTGGGAATTTTTATTTCATCGACATCATCATCCTCTTAGAAATTTTTAGGGCACCTTGCTGAAAGATGTCCAACCTTACCACATCAAAAACATGCAATTGGAGGCTTCCCTTTAAACATTCATTTTCCACTTTAAAGGTTTGAGGAGAGGATTGACATCACCTCATCTATCTCTTCTTCTTCCTGAGAATCTTCAACGGTGAGGTTATTTATGGCCTTGAATGCCACTTCTTTGGATTCCCCTTTTTCCACAGCATTGTTATCATCATTTCACATTTCATATGTAACAAGGGTATGGTGCAAATTATCCAATGTCATCTCTTTTGAGTCTTTATCTTACAAAACTGAAACGTTTGTATTACTATGAGGTGGAATTTTCCTCCAGATGTGTTTTACAATCTTTACGTCTTCAATAAATTCTCCATGACCTCGCATGCCTTCCACTACAATATTTACCCTCTCAAAGAATGCATCAACATACCCATTCGGGTTCATTCTCAGATCTTTATACTTGTTCCAAAACACTTTCATTTTTTCCTCTCTATCCTTTCTATCTTTTTAAAATATATTCAATAGCTTTTCCCACATGTAATGTGATGTTTTTCATGACATCAGCTTCGTATAAATAGAATTGGATAGGGCTCCCCATAAAGTATTAATTATTTTGGCATTAGTATCTAATCGTCTACGCTCAACTTTAGGTAATGCACTACTATTAATATCAGTTGTTATTTCATGCATTGCTACTATGAACACATCTATTCCCAAGGATCGAAAGTATTGTTTCATCTAATTCTTCCATATCTAAAAATTTTTCCCATTGAATATCAGAATACCTTTATGATTGGGGACCTCCATTTGAGATAGAAACACGGATATCAACCTTTCGCCCTGATACCAATTGTTAGGTCCACTGGGTTAGATACCCTGGGAGGGGGTGAATCAGGGTATAACAGATTAAAACAATTTCCCCTATTTATCTTGTTCACTATTAAGAAAAACTCTCTTCTTCTCTCTCTTTCCTAATGAAAAGTATAAATAGAAGTTAAATCATGCACAAGACACTGTGTTTTTTACTTGGTTAACCCTCACTAGGCTACATCCAAGGAGCATACACAGGCATTGTGCAAATGTACCATGTTCACAAAAAGCGCACTACTGTTTAAAATTTTTGGAGCGGACTCACTATCCCCCCTTGTTTACAAACACTCACAATATGAAATCTCACTACTCTCTCAACTGAATTATGCTCCCTACTTCTTCAAAATATCCACTCATAGTTTAAAGGCTTGTAGGTCACTTCATTATCACAAATGAATGCATCATCGGCTCTATGTAGATACTGTATTGAAGTTTAACTTTCATTCACTGATGAATACAACATTACCCTGGATGTACTAGGAAATATTCCAACTTTTCATGTAACCCAAGAATGACAGGCACGCATCCCTATGCCTGGAATGCTTCTTAAATCCTTGTGCACAAATGTCACCAAACTACTTTCATGACACCCCCTTCTTCAACTCTAAACTTGAGATACTCAAATCCTTTTATTCCCAAACCAATATTGGCACACAACTATCAACTGGTGCACAACTTCTGAGTATATTTATACTTGCATGACCAAACCACCACTTGTGCGACCGAAACACCTGCACGATTGGAGATCTAATTTTCTCCAAGTGAGGCACTCCATTGAAAATGAGGAGCGGTAGATCTCAATTTATAGGAATTTTGGACACCCTGAGCACTAGCGCGTAAGTCTCCTCTCGGCGCACAAGTCCAACAGCCCTAGTCTTTATTTCCATAGTCACTTGCGCGAGCAAACCAAAACGTGGTAGATCCACTTTTTTCCATATTTTGATATTCAAATGTTGAATAACATGTGGCATGAAAGTTTCCAAGCATCCAATACATCGGCATGCAAGTACCTTTTCCAAAAAAACTTTTCTCCATTTGTTGATTTTAAGGCCTAAAAAATTTACAAACACTGGAAAATGGCACCACCTTGTATCTGCCCTTTTTGTACCGACTACAGATTGTACATTCCTTTTTCGAGGTTCTTTAATAAATCATGTATTCTTAACAACATCCCTTGAACTCGACATGTCACTATTAGAACCACCTTTTTCAACTAATTTGTACATCATGGTCTCCTTTATCAACAAATACAACATGGAGGCCCACTTTGTCAACAAAGAAAATCACCTCAAAAATGCTTCAATGATTCCTTGAGGGATTTTTCCCAACACTCTTCAGACTATCTTTTCTATTTCTGTTATATCTTTTCTCTCACTAACCATAATTTTCTATATCTTTTATATTTTTAAATGATTATAAATTATGTAAATATTTCAATTGAATAAATAACTTGATTTTCTCCCTTCCTTTTATGGGGTAATATATGTCATAAGTTCATTTCTCAAAATTACTTCTTTAAAATAATACTCGGTAATGTGGGACTTTAATATCCCTTAATCACTATGTTTTTCTCCTTCAAATTAACACCACATTTCAATACCTATGTTCATATAACCAAATAAGAAAATATAAAATATTTAATTCCATCTTATATTTTGAAACATTGTGAAATATCATTTGATTGTGATTTGAGGAAACATTATGAAACCCATTTCATTCCATGGGTAATTTATATGTTTATTTATTATGATTGATTTCTTTTTGTGTTACTCATATGCATATTCCTATTATTATACATATTCCAGGATACTTCTCTAATTCATTCAGTATTTTTTTGTATCCTAAGATAGTATGTGTGGGATTAGGGAGTGAACCTAATACATTATGGGACGTATTCCACTATGTGATGTTGTCTTAGGGATTAGTCTCGGCTTATGATTATATCATGTTTTATTTTATTTCCACTTTCCAATGTTGATATGATCTTATGATACCATTTTATTTATATTAAGTATCCATATTATTATTCATGGTTCTTCTAATTTATGATATCATGTTATGTCGTTTGACTCAAATGTTATGCCCCACTATCATGTTTATTCCCTTTATAGGATTTATAGTTCACCCATTTCTTTTATGTATTCCCCAAGGTATCCTATGTAATATTTAGGGATCAAAGGAATTTAGTATCACATTAAATATTTTAAAATACAGATATTTTGTTTTAGATTACCTTTTTGGTATTATGAACCTAATATTTTGAAGAAACTAGGCTTCATGTTATTTGGGTTGTGTGTATTGGATGGTTATTTTAAAAACCATATGATAATATGTGTAAAAGGACCAGGTCGGTATATTTGGTATTAGAATATTTTCTAGTTATTTTTTGGATTATAAATATAATTATTTATTTATAAACCTAGGGATATCTCTGTGTGAATGTGGATATATTGAAATATTTGTGAAGTATAGATAAAGTGTTTTTCGAGTAATTTCATCCTTGCATGGATACTACAAGTGGATGTGGCTCTGGAATAGTTTTGCCTCAGGATAATAACATTGAAAAGGGAAAATTTGGTATTAAATTTATCATCCCGGGTTTCATGACATTGATTTATTTCATTACACCCATTCTAACACTCAAATATTATGTTCTTTATAAAATTAAAAAACTCTTTAAAACCCATTATAAAAGAATTAAACAGATTATTGTCTTAAAAGACCTCATAGTAAAAATTATTATTGATAAAAAAGATTAAAAACTAGAGACTCATAAGAAATGATATTGTTTTTATTTATAATATATTCTTCTTATGTTCATATTATTCCTTTTTATAATATTTTAGTTTGATTATTCTCATCCCTATTTCATTTATTTTATTTAATGGAAGGAAATGGAAGGAACAATTCCAATAACTAATGTGATAAAAATGTGATTATTTCTCTAATTATATGTCGAAAAAAATGAAAATGGGAGATGATAATTGTATATCTGTACTAGATCAGATTACATAAATTTTGAATAATCACTTACATCATGTGTAACACCCTTATTATCCTAATAATGATAATTTTTTTGTCGAGTCCTTTATGTGAAAAATACCTCTAATATTTAGTGTACCATGTGATCCCCTCATTTTATAATAATTTATTATCTCCATTGAATAAGTATTCTCTATCATCCAATACTGAAAACAATAAAAATTCCTAATTACTAACTATCAACATGATGGGTAATCCAATCTTTTGTTTATATTGATCAAGAACATGAAAACAAAAAAAAATTTATCCTAGGGATTGGGAAGGATTCAAGAAAATATTTTTTCATCTATATTTTCCTTAAACTATATATCATAAAATGGAGAGGTAGTTCCTCAAATTGATTCAAAATAAGATGAGTCTATCAGGGCATACAAGAAAACCCTCACAATCCTTGCATGGATTCTTTTAGATTTTTCATCAACACTGAATGTATGGTAGATTGTTTCATTAGTGGTTTAAAGTCAATTCTATAAAAAAATTATAAATTAATTTCAAAACTCAGATTTCATTTTCCATTATTCCTTAATCATTGAGATGGATATTGTAGACTCTCAATGATCTCATGGTCTTGGAGATAAAAATATTAAAATGGAGTTTTATTTTGGAGGATCAATGAATAAGACTTATTGTGGAAAGAAAACCCAAATGTTCATGCGTTAAAAATCTGGGAAGAATTATCCTAGAAACTAAATCAAAGGAAATGAGAGATGCTTAGAATGTGGAATATAGTGGAATCATACTAATAAATGGTTAAGGGATATGAATCATCCCACTAATGTGATAGAATAAAATAATATTCATAAAAATACTCATCCAATGGTGAAGTGTTTAAACTACAAGGAACATGGGTATTCTCCGAACCATTTTCATATTCCAAGGTTTTTTAGAGACAACAAATGATTAAATACAAATCCTAGAGATCAAGGAATATAATTTTATATCACTAATAATGAGGTGGTTCCCAAAAACTATGTGGTGATGGGTACGCTAGTTATTCATTCATGAATAATGATCATGCATTTTGATTATGGTTCTACACATTCATTCACATCTTACATGTTTTATATAACTATACATAAACTAACTCAAAACATTGGGTTTATAAATCTATGAGAACAAAAAATTATGTATTTATTACATCCCAATTATATAAATCATATCAAGTCAATTTTTGTGGACTGAAATTATTCATAAACTACCTCAAAACATGGGGTTTTGAAATCTATGAGAATATAAAACAAAGATATTATTGCATCCCAAGCATATAAATACTCCCTTGTAAATTTTTTTGGAATAAAACTCTGATAAGATCTTGTAATACATCATTTACTAGAGTTTGATGCTATATTGGGAATATATTGTATGTCATTTTATAAATCCAACATCAACTGGAAAGAGAGGGAGATCACTCTCCACATACCATGTAATCCTATAATTATATAAACTTGTAATGAGAAGGATGAATCTTCATTCAAATATTATTCTCAAGGGTGGATAATATCACCTTATGAGAAAAAATATCTATCCCAACTGATTAATCCAAATGAGAGAATCATGCTTAAAGACATGCCCATTATGAGGGATTATAATATTTTATCCCTTAAATGGATTCTTAGTATTCCTCCAAATAAATAGTTTTAGATTTCAATCGAACATATACTTAGATCTCTACGTATATCAAAGACTCGTTATAGTATGGACAATGTTGAGTTTTAAGAAATGATGAATCAATTACAAGATAATACGGATAAGGGGTTTATAAGCCCATGTTTTTCACCATGGGGTTATATGGTCCTCCTTTTCACAATGAAGGATGTGTCAGTGAACCTCTGCATTGATTATCATTATCTTAATGAAACCACAATAAAGAATAAGTATCCCAAAAAGAGTTTTCAGGTCTTCTTATTGATCGATAGGTTGAGTTCTCAATTGAAATGATACCAATATATCTTCCCATATTAAAGAATCCTTATATTATGACCACTATTTATTTTGAAGAAATAAAGAAGATTTTACAATATAATCTGGAAATTGATTTTAACTTCTTTAGTTATTTATTGTATTGTGTTATGATCCTCTTCCTTAAAAATAAATATATTAAATGAACCTTTACACTGATTATCATGAGGTTAAAAAATCATTATAAAGGATATGTATCCCCTTCCATGGATAGATGAATTATTTGATCAATTACATAGGGGAAAATGTTTCTATAATGTGAACCTTTAGTTCAAATATAACAAATTAAAGGTGAAGAAGGAAGATATTCTGATGACTATATTTTGAATAATGTATGGAAAATATGAGTTCATTGTGATTCCCTTCAAACACTCTAATGCTTCAGAAATATTAATGGACATAAAAAATAGTGTCTTTAGTTATTACCTTGAATTTTTTTCTTCTTCTTTATAGAAAATGTTATTATATACTCCAAATGTAAATAGGTGTATGAGTATCATTTGAATACTTTTTTAATGAATTTTTAACTAAGAAGAAATATATAAAGTACAATAAATGTGTGTTCTAGATGGAGGAAAATCATTTTTGGGGTATGCTGCCATAATAAAATGCATAACGACCAATAATTTTCATATATAAATATATCGTATTATTAGAAAAAAAAATATTTATCACATAAAATTATAATTCATTCTAGAATCATATAGTTTTAGTTCCTTTGGAAGATTTTATACACAAATTACTTGTTTATAAGAGATAAACATTATCTCCAAAAATGTTCTTTATAACTAGAACCCTTATTACATCTATAATACATAAAAACATTCTTCAAAACATGGGAAAATGAAACAAAACAAAGGGTGACTTTTGATGAATGGTAAGGTTAATAAAGGGACATATTAATTATCAATTTATTATAACATGGGCATAAGTGTATGAAAACATGAGAATAACATTTAAAAAACATACCCTACATATCATATATTATAATCATGAACAATAGAATAAAGTTTTGATGTTATAAAGATATGATTTATAAAGGAATCATAGAATATTAGCCATGATAGTATAACATTTTCATAAGGAATAAGTTTATGGAATAAACATAAGTATAAAAAATCATTCACTTTGTATAAAGGAATACTGACAAGAATATCATAGTGAATTGGGTTCACTCCCAAATCAATAATATCCTTACTCTTGGTTCACTCCCATGACTAATTTAGTGGATAGAGACCCTAACAGAATTGGGTTTACCACCCATTCATATCATTATTATCTCATGATATGTCCGTATTTACCTAATGCATTATCAGAATATATAATTATATTCCCACCCATCACATATTAAAAATCATATATATGTGTTCTACATGGTCATAAATTATTAATCATAGAATAAATCATGATATAGAAATGGTTTTATTAATATTTAATTAAATAATAAAAGAATATCCCATTGAAATGAAATTGCTTTTATAAAGGATTCATCATAACATAATTAACCCATGGGAAAGAAACGAGTTTAATTGATTAATCCTTAAACAATCATAATCATAATCCATCCAAATAATTAAAGTGGATGGTACCATTGGATTATAACCTTATATAATAATAAATAGAATAAAATTATGTTATCCTAGATGAAAAATACCCTTAAAATATCATTGGAAGATTTCTTAAAAAAAATACCCTTTTCACTTTGAAATTAATTATTTAAAATATTAAATATTACAAAATATGATGGAAATGTTTCCTTGAAAATAAATATTTAAACTTATAAAGTAATAAAAAAATAATTTAATGGTCTTTATGGAGTAAAATTCAGTTCTTGTTGTGTTTGTTAAAAAAATATTTCATTCACATTTTATGAAAAAAGTCAAAAAAAACTCATTCAGAAAATGATAAGAAGATTATATTTAATTAATTTTGTAAAAAGCAAAACATTGGTATAATTGAATTTAGAAATAATAGTATAATATTAAAAATATACTTGAAAATATTTTTATAAAACATGAAAATGAAATAAAAAGAATTTTCAACTGAACAGTTAAATAATGTAGATTTTCTTTAATAACATTCTTTCGGACTCATGATTTCATAAAGTTAAGAAAATAAATGTAAAAATGTATTCTATAATAACTAACCAGAATAGAATAAAAATTCGGATATTATTGAGAGTTATATCACGAAATTACACCATCATAAACATTGAACATAAACAATCTCAATAAATAATGAGATTGTAACATAAAATCCCTACCATGAGTTAGGATTTATTTGATAACACATTAACCTCTGATATAATATATTTAAATTTATTATTTTTCTCTACCAAATTCATTTACATACTTATAGTGTCATATATGAGCTAATTAAAACATTTTAACTCTAATTTATTAATAATTCCTTATTAAAATTATTGCTCTTGGGTAATAACTGTTTCATTTTTCATGAGAATTCCAGTTCAGATATTTTGGTCCTTATAATTTGATCATTGGTTCATAATAAACAAAAAAAATTATAATGTAATAAATATTATATATATTTCTTACATTTATATTTATATTCATCCATTTAATATATACATAGAAAAAATACTAACATCATTCATGGAGATGGTAGGTTGTATGTACGCCCGAACATTGGTTTAACTTTTCAACAGATTGAATAAAAGAAATTTAAATAATAGTTAAAAATTATATAATCTTTATTATATCATATATATCCTATATATTAGATACATATATCCTTATTATCATCCATTTCATGACCCCTCCTTCTAATGACACTCCACTAAGGAGTTATATATATATATATATATGATGACCCCCCGAGTCGCTTCTCCATTAGGCCATGGTTTGGTAACTAGCACCAAAGGTATATAAATAACATAATATTGGAGGAATTTCCCTCTATAAATGAAATAGTATTTAGATATAGGATAAACAATCACCAAAAAACCCCTCCATTAAATATATAGGTAAACCAAAAACAATCTCACATTGTATGAATAAAGTAAAACTAATACAAAGAAAATTATCCACTTTAAATACCAAAAAGAAATGTCTATGATAGTGACTCAAAAATGGATCCAAGATAGACATTAATATCTAGATCGGACCATAAAATCTTCATGGAAACCATAAAAATAGTTTATATACATAGGGTGAGAATAATAGGTATACTGAGTATAGACATAGATAAGGACTCAACTGTACATGGGGAAATATCATTCAAATATGTGAGTGACAAAAAAGAACATAAAACCGCCAATATATGTCAACTAACTAAAACAATAATCACCATGGCTCATTCACCAAATCATTCATCCAACATAATAATATAGCATTGATATTATAATAAATAAAGGTTCCTCGTTTCCATTTCCCCGCTGATTGTCTTCTCTAACACACCAACATCAAACTTCCTATAGTATCATACCTTTCACACATACTACATCACATCACATCATATCACATCATTATCACATACTTTTGGTCCACAAATCATATCTCCCCTGAAGACACTTGGGCTACACAATACATTCTATTCGCAGACACTTGGCCAATCATATCATAACTAGAAAAAGAGTAGTATGGTATCCTGAATGAGAAAGAAGTCAAACTCACTCCATTATCCTATCATGTAAGGGCCCCACTACATATCAAATCACACCACATAACATCTCACCTATAAAAAAACACCAACACATCCTATCTCACCCAAATACACCTAATCCATTACATCAAAAATGGGTAATCTCTAACATCAACTCATCTGACTATTACTGAAGTAAGATCGGTGGAGAGGGGGTTGTCAACCATCCATATCACAACCATCCAGAATGTTAGGGAAAAACATTATAAACCAGCACCTCTAAGAATTGGTAAATTTATCCAACTTGGGTGGGGAATGTATAAAATAACCTAAGAAAATATGTTATACAGATAGAACACAATACCCAACCAAAGGCTTCATATCAAAAATACTCACACAAACCAAATCACCAACATATACCACACATCAACCATATCAACAACATTAACCACCATATAAAACACCACACAACCACTACACAAGCCACACAACACTTCCCCATTCATTAATAAGTTTTCCACATTTATTCATTATCTATTTCATTTCACATTGCACTAATAATTCATTAATTCATTTGATTTTAAGAAATTTTTAACATATATGTTCCAATTCCACCTAGTTTATTTATGAGTCTATTTTCTTTTATTTATTATCATAGTTAATCTCACTGATCACTGGATAACATACCCAACCATGAAATACAAAAACAACCCCAACACACACAACCACTATAAAAACAACACACATCCACCATCATCTTCATGTCACATCACCCAATATATTTTACCATATCAACCACTCCTCAAAACATTCATGAAATTCTATCACCACACACCACAACAATGGAACTAAACCACAACCACTACTTCATACCCACTGTTCCACAACCACTATGCCATAACAACTATGCCACAAACTCTATTCCACAACCACTATACCAAAAAATGTGTACAACAACCACTATACCTCAACCTCTACACCACAACCACTTCTCTATAACCACTGTGTCACAACCACTGTGACACAAACTCTACACAACAACCTCATCACACATGTAACGTCCCGATTCCAAGAATCTCCCAAAGGTGCCTCGTACCAAGTTGGTAACATGACCTCAAGCACATTTCCTCGAACACCAGTGGCTGTCGAAAAGAAGTAAGGGCCTTAGGAGTGATTGTGGGGAAACTATTCCCTCATTAGCAGAGTATACATAGCAGAATAACAAATAATAAACATCATAGGAAGAAATAATACCATACAATGAGTAAACATCAGATAACTGAATGTAAATAAACAGCTGGAGCTCAAATAAAAATGATAAATGATACATATGTCTAGGAAAACATCCAAACAAGTCAAAATCCTAGAAATATGGTACTAACCCCTAGTAAAAAAAGAAAAAAATTAACTCTAATAGCATCACAAGCCTCAGCTTGGTCACATACTCTCTATCTCTATAGAAATCAAGTACTTGATGATGAAGGGAACTTTACCTTATTTATACCTGCAACCATATAATCATTTTAGGTCCAAAATCATGACCCAAATAGGCTATGAGATGAATCCTACTAGGCAACCACCACAAGATATGTGCCTAACTATTAGTGAGTATATATTGCAGGTAATAATGTAAATGCCACAAAGAAACTAGGAGTACACAAAATAGGCAATCCTACATTTTTCATTTACATTCATTAGCATTTAATTTTCCAAATTCAATCAAGTAAATATCATAAAAAGTGGTTTAGAAGACTACAAAATAGGTCTGAACCCAAGCTTCTTCCTTGTCTTAGTAGATGAATCACAAACATTCAATGTTTACATTGATCCTCTGGGTATCTCACACAGTCTAAACCCTCTGGCCAAGTAAAACAATAAAAAGGAAAGACACTACTAGGAATCACACATCGTCAATTCCCTCTATGGTCATTCCACAATAACTATATAGTCTTTGTGGAAGAACTCAACATTAATAACCAATGTGGTCTCATAATGTAAACTATGGACACTCTGAGGTATTACTCACCGTAAATCCCCCATGTGTTCTTGTCACGTGAAATATAACACACTCTAAGGAAGCACTCAACGTTAATTCCCCATGCAATCTTACTACACCAGGTTCTCATATCACTATGAAATTTATTTATGCATATATGATATCAAGAAGCATAATGTAATCCAAAATACCACATGGATAAATAAAACCAATGTATAACACAAGAATTTAATGATAATAAATAGTCAAATAGTCCCATACAATTAAGAAAGGAAAGAAAACAAGGTTATCCTCGTAGGTAACCTAGACCAAATGGCCCTAAATAGTCAAAAAAGAAAATGGGCCAATAGGGTGTTAATTAAACATGAAATTTCACATAACACTACAACAACAACCCTTAATCTAATAATAAATCCAAGTAAGTTAAAATAGGATTCAATTTTCTTAACCTGAAATACCCAAAACATGGGTAATCGGAACTTTCTAATATAAAACTCAAATGAAAACAACAAAAGGAAATAAACCACCTACCTTGACATTGTACGAAGAACACTCTCGAACATCCACCCTTGAATCGGCCTAGAACTTCATAGATCTACAAAAATGTCAAAAATATTCTACCTTGAACAACTCGTAAAAGATGAGGAATTAGGATGAGAGGCTCTAGAAGAAGGAAGAACTCATTGATGGGATTCCAACGCACCCACTGGAGTTCGAATCGGTCCTTAGAAGGAGAAACGGTGGCTCGAAGAAGATTTTCCTCTCTTAGTTACTCCTGGATGATACAAGGCTAAAAGAAGATGAATATAGGGATTAGACGTGACAATGGACTGATTAAACAAATAAAAATAAAATTACATGATGTGTAATATTAATGAACACACCTAGTTTTTTCTCAACTAGATCTCGAAATTAGTGGTCTGCAACGTCACCCCACATGGCCATGTCTCGACCGTTACACCCACAAGATGCAGTTTCATGCAGTAACTAGGTACACAACATGTACTCCTAAGTACATGACACATTCTTATAAAATTCCCAAAACCTCCCCTTTTCTTCAAAACACCTAAAATTAGGATCCATACCTGAAATGAAGATTTGATATCTTACCACACCACAAAACACAACATACCAAATTGCATCCATGCTAACCTACCACCATGTCAAATCCCCCCAAAACACATAGCCCAACCTCCCACCTCCATCATGGTACAATATTCCAAAACACATAAGGAAAACACACAATAGTGAAAAAAATAGATTCCATAATTATTAAGTGTCATTGTCATATATCTACTATATTTAGCATAGGTATTATCACACAAACTAGATATCTTGGATCAACCAATTATTTTCTGAATATAAGTTCTCTAAACTTTTATTCACAGTGATATCACTCAACATCACAATAAGGGTCACTAAAGTATAACAACTACAACAAAAAACAAGGCCCCCAACAACCATTATTTTTATAATTGGAAACAGGCATGCATAACATCATCAATAATATTTGACAAAGTACTAAATAATGTGATAAATACCCAAACCCATCAATTTGAGACGTGATAATTAATTAACTGATTATGATGACTCTTAATACTCCCCCAATGAAAAGAAAAATCAAGCATATTTCACACATAGAACATTAACAAGTGAGAATGAGGATTCACTATCTTAAGAAAGATTCCATATCTTAGTGTGCACCATAGGGTGAAGAAGAAACTTCCCAGAAACCACCTATATTCAAGTAACTCATAGATATACCTACTCCACACTAATGGGTTGTCAAAACACAACTCATTAACACTTAAAACCAGAACAACACCATTGTAGTAGATCTTCAATGAAGAATAGTAGGAAACCCATGGGAAGTAGAGGAGAACTGAAAATTGATAACAAATTGGTATCCACCAAAAACAAATGATATAATAAAGTTAGAAGAGGGATTTAAAATATCCTTGGGGAAACTAGGGTTCCCATTTAATGAGAGAGAGATAAAGGAATGGTCAAATGGAAGAAAAATGGTTGCAATGGTTATAAAATAACATGGAACCTGACACATTCATGTTGTGTAACATGTTCACGACATGAATTTTAATTTTTTCAACTTCCTTCGAAATTTAAATCACCTCATCTTGAAATAAATACATGTCATGAATTGGAGTTTGATAAAATGAATTCATTTCACACTACACATGTCAACCAAACACAATCCTTGAATTCACCATATTTGAAATATGTGAATCGTCGATTCATGTTGTGTAAACCATTCACAATATGAATATACTTTGGAATCTCTTCTACACCTCCAAACACCAAGAAACCTACTCTAGAGTCTTCTAAAACACCTCCATCACCCAAAAACACAATAGAATGGACCAAGAAGGCGTGTACCATTAAATTAGATACATATAAAACTATTATTTCCCTATAGAATCAAAAAAAATCTTAGAATTAAAGGTGTCTGAAAAAACACCATGTGATATACCTATTAAGGATGTTTTTACTCCTTAACACATACCCCTTCCAAACATGAAAATCAATACACCCACAAACCAAACTGCATAGCCACATCACCACCCCTTACCAGGAACAAAACTACATCATCTGGTACTAGCCAAAACCACCACATTACACATAACATTTCCAACCTACAGATATCCCAAACCAACCACTACCACAACCAACTAATAGAACCACACTAAAAACATAAACTAAGGAATTACATCATCCATGTCAAGATATTATCCCCTTTAGAATGCACTGACTCACCCATACATGTTTAATCACAACATATTATAGTCTATCTCTATTAGGATTTGGGTCCTCCATTTTTCATATGTTGGGGGTTTTATTTTACATCAAAAATCAACGGAAACAATGCATCTCATAAAATAGAAATATCCAAATAGCATATAACCATCAAAATAGTGAAAAGAAAAACTCAAAATAGTTTTGGATGTTTTTCATACATCCACATCTCTCACTCCCATGTACTCTCCTCCTTGTCACCATTCCTCCATAACACACAACCCAAGGGAATGTTTTGCCCATGTAGCACCTTATTTTGAATACCATGTATCACTATTTGAATCTCCAAAAACATTGCATCATCATCAATATCCAAATACCCCAATCAATAATGTCGGATTCATTGTCAAGATATGTATGAAGCTAATATATGTGGAAAACTTAGGGGATCATATAAAATCATGATGGGAATTCCAACTTATATATCACCTTTCTAACTCACCCCGACACCTCTCGGGGTCCAATAATACATAGTGAAAGTTTAATCCCCCAAAAAAATGTCTGATTCCCATGCCATTGGGAGACTCTCAAGAACACATGGTCTCCAACCTCAAACTCTTGGGACCTCTTCCTATGAGAAGAATAGGCCTTATAATGGTCATGGGATACCCTCATCATCTCAAAATTAACTAGATCATATCAGTCATTCTATAAACCAAATAAAGAACAAGAACCATTGAATCCCCAACCTCCATCCAATATAATTGATAATGATATGGCCACTCGTAAAACAACTCAAACTAATCAATGTCAATGGATGAGTGATAGTTATCATTGTATGGAAACTCAACCAAAGTAAGGTTTCAGACCTAAGATCAACTAAAGTCTAATATGAATGCCAAAAACATATCCTATAGTGTTTATATGTTCTCCTCTATCTTCCCATCTATATGAGGGTGAAAATTAATGCTAATATGAAACTCGGAGACAAGAATTTAATACAATCCCCTATAGACTCTTAAGAGGAAACAAGGATCATTTTAAGTTGTTATTCTCCTTAGTAACCCATGAGTACTAAGCCCCTAAACCATGTACCACCTCACTAAAACATCAATGGAACTCTACTTATGTATCTCCTGTAAGTGAGATTATTTCATTAGTTGGTCCACTATCACCCAAACTACACCACATCATCTCTAAGCTCAGGGTAACCTTGTGATGAAATTGTAACACCCTAAGTTTTTAAAAATTATTTTTATCAAAAAAATTAAATTTATTTGATAAAATGAACTACATGAAACACCAATTTAAGTCTATGATACATGCAACATTGGGTTATCCTATGTTACACATGATACTAATTATTAACAAAACCATGATACATTATTAATTTTATTCAAATGTGACTAGTATATCCAAGGTGTTAGACTTATCTATTTTAATATTAATAACTAATTTTTAAATATTATGTATATTTTTATTATATAACAAAAACATATTGATAAAAAGTAAAAAAATATTTGGTATGGTCTTTATATATTTTGAAAATAATATTTTATCAAAAAAATAATTTCTATTTACTTTTATGAAAAACAATTAAATTATTTTTTGATTATTTTATAAAATTAATTTGGTAACAAAAAATTGATTTATGAAACCATTATATCAAAATATATATAAGATCAATTTTTTGGTTTTTTTCTGAAAAGTTTCATTTATTCAGGAATAGTTAAACCTACTGAATTTTAATTGGGAACTACCTTTTAGTTTAATTTATTTATCAATTTAAATTATATTTATAAATTATTTAAATATAAAATTATTTTATTAATAAATCCATTTATCCAATTTAGTTCCTATTAAAAAATTTAATTCTGAATTTTTATATAAAAATTTAGAAAGCTTTTGAACCTTCTCTATTCAAAACCCCTCTTTCTCATTACGACTTTGAGAATAATTTTAAATTAAAATTTTCTAATTTTATGATTTGAATTTGGAAAAATGGATTCCAAATTTTTAATCACCGTAATTTATATTATATAATAATTTTAAAATTTATTTTTGACCGAAACAAATAGTGAATATAATAAAAAATAATTATTACGTTTAATGTATAAATGGGTTTGTCGGGTGTTAAACTAAAAAGAGGGGGGTAAAATAACAAATAAACATTTATTAAAACTATTAGACAGTATTTTAATTTTATTCCATATATTATATATAATACACTATTTTTATCCTTTCCACATATAAAAAACATGTGATCATTCAATTATTTTCAAAAATACCAAATGTGTCCAATCCCCCACTTTTAAAAGGTCACCCCATGTCCTCTCTTCTCCACACATTAAACCCCTTTTGGTTTGGTCAATACATAACCTAATCAGTTCCCACCTTCCCTTCCCTAACAGTATAATCTTTATTTTTATATAAATTCATCCTAGAAATTCTTTCAGTGAAACCCTAAGGAGGATAACCAAAGGAGAGGTATTGTTATTTAACGAGTGTTTTTTTTATTTCTTCCTCCACCTCCTTAAATTGTTATTATATCAGACTTATATAATAACCTCATTTTCTAAAATTTAATAAAACAGTTTTTCTAAGTTAATTGCGTACAAAAATATCCACTTCCAAAAAAAGTGTTACAAAATAATCATTTGTGCATACGGAGGACTACCACCTCAAGAACCGGTTTCATTAGTTTTTCCATTTACACCTATAGAAGATGGTTTTATCGATGCATTTATTCTTTATATATGATATTTATGTATTTATTATGATTTTTTATTATTATATCACACATACCTTCATAATCTCAATTTTGTGAGAATATGATAATGTTTCTCATTTGTTTGGAAGAATACCTCCTTGTGAAGCGATGTGATTCATTCACCCATTACATGGTAATTATTGAGGATGGGTTTAATAAACATATGTGATATATATTAAATAAAAGATATTCTATAATTATAATTTATTTTTTATTTTTATTCCATTCAATCTGAAAATAAAATGGAAATAGTGCTCATGTGTATGTACTGCCAACCTTCTCCATGAACGATGTATTTCATTTTCTATCAATAAATTTTTTGAATTAATATAAATACATATATAATAAATATATATATATATATGATATTTATATTATGTCTAAAATTATGTATATGATTTTACCATGACCATGGATAGAGGACCAACAATTAAAAGTCAAAATATACACAAAAAACAAAATAGGTATTTCCCAAAATGTGACATTAACATGGAATTGTTAATAATTAGGTAATAAAATGTAATAAAGAATCATATATGGTGTGAAATATATAAATAAATTTTATTCGGTATATGTTAATTAAATTTAAATTTATTATATGGGTGATTTAAATGAGTACAATGGAAGTCATGACTTAAGGTAAGGATTTTTATCTACATTTTTCTTCTTTGAGACATATGTTAGGTTATGAACATATATTATTTTACATGATGTGTATAATTACCAATTTACAGATAATATATTTAATTTATTTATCCTTCTGATATTTTAATGTGTCATTTTATTTTATCATTTCATGGGGATTATGATTCAATGTTACTATAGTATTAAGGGTTTTATGTTACAATCTCATCATTTATCATAATTACTTGTGATTAAGTACCTAATGTTGAAATATCATAGTCTAACTATCATGAAATGTCATTGATTTTCTTATACTCTAGTTATTCATTATATTTTAAAATAAGATTACCATTTTATTACTCTTTTTTACTTTATATAATTGGGATATTTTTTTAACAAAATCCAACTTTATTTAACTCTTTAGTAGAAAATCCATTTTCCTTCCAAAACAATGTTATCTAAAAATGTTTTTAAAAAATGTTTTATTATTATCCTATTATTTTTATAATATATTTCCACCATTATTTATTTTAAAAAATGAATGGAATCTTCTTGTATTTTTTCAAAAAATTATCTTTTTTATTTACTAAAAATGCAAATGGAAACATTGTCATAACATGTATGAAATGAACATTATTTTCTGATTTCATGACCTATCATTTGTTGAAATTTTAATTTATGTGTTTTCAGATTTATTTTCGAAGAAAATTATTTTAAAAATGATTTGATTTTATAATAAGTTATTTTTTAAGAGGAATGAATATTTTCCATAATAAATGTTTTAAATGATCGTTCAAAATAATTTTTTCATCTAAGATTACAACTATAGATGTTACTTATTCCTTACTTGGGTTAAAATCCAAGGATAACATTCTTATTCTTTCTAATAATGTTTTATGTTTATAATGGATTGGTTTTTATGATACATTTTTCTCTTAAATTGATTATACCATGAGGATATTTTTATGATTATCACTTATTTTTATAGGTTATGAAATGATTAAATGATCATGTATACTATATCTTTTACACCATTTATGATATGATAAAATGTTTATAATACTCATTTCATTTATTGGGTTATGATATGATTATTTTTTATCATCTTGTGGGACACATAAACATGATTTCCATTATGTTATGGGTTGGACCATTATCTCCCTCCAATTCATTGGGTACAGATTTATATCTCATGATATTGATCAAATCAGATCTAGGAGTTAACTTGGTTAAATAGAGGATTTTGTCTAATATTTTTTTATTGGTAGTGAACTTTGACAACAATGATGGTTTTGGGAGTTAATCCACTCAAATATGATATCCTTTTAGTGATCCTTGACTAATATGGCAATGCATTTATATTCTTATATGTATTCTATAAATCCATGTCTTGTGAAAATGTTAGGATATCATGGATCCTTCTCTTTCATTATCTTGTGATTCATTTCTTATGAATTTCCAACCATTATTCCATGATTGAATAATATGATCTTTGATGTACAGGGTATGCTTTTCAAATTTTATGCTCACATCCTCATACCCTTATGCTCATGTTATGCTTACGTATCTCCATTTTTTTCCCTTATTGAGAATCTAATATCACCCTTTATTATGTTTCCTTTTATGTGGTTATAAAGAAATATAATATGTATGATATTTGTAGTAAGGGTTCTGGTTATGAAGAATATAGTCGGAAATGACATGGCTCACTTATGGACCAGTGTTTATGCTTCCTAGTTTCCAAATTCACTAAATTATTATGTTCCCCAAGTGTGTGTATTTTTAATGTAATGATTATTCATAAAAATGATATATTATATATATTATAATCCTTGGGTCATAATATTTAGTATTAGAGGACAATTTTAGTTAACATTTTGGAATCTTTAATGAAAAAACTTTAGAGCAATAACTAAGTATATATCTATAGATAAGTCTAAGGATGAATCAAGGTATAAGAAATTTTCATAGAATTATGATAATAGTTAGGGTAAGTGTATTCCATGAAATTACATCCTTATATGGATACTATAAGTGGATTTGTATCTAGAAAATTGGGGCCTAGGGTTAATAACTCTAAAAATAATGAATTGATCTAGACCTGATTGTCACCTAGTGCATGAAAATGGGCCTTGCTACATACCTAATTGGACACTCCTGGGGAATATTCCTTGAAATTAAAATACTCTTTATGAACAATTATGAAGGTTTTAAATAGATTAATAAAATGTATGGCCCCAGATAAACCTAATATTTCATAGATTTAAGAATAAGGATTTACGATTTAGGTATCAAATATTTAATTTATAATGATTATGCGGTTCACCATCATGATTATTATTTATTACACAATTCCTTTTTATTTTATCCAATGGATGGAACTCAAATAAATCATGTTAATACTAAGTGTGATGAACAATGTAGTGAATTTCCTCCTAAGAATCCAAATTCAATGGGAATTGTAATGAAAATTTTCAATTCTATGCTCACAAAAATTTCTCATTCTATGAATCATGATGGACTTCTAAATAAACAATGTATGGAATGAAATTTTATTAAGTACTTCATGAGAAAAAATACACCTTACATTAGTAGATATACTGATCTTCTAATTAAAAATAAATGGATCAGTACCCCTGAAAAGATATTTTCTATTCCCCAGTGTTCAAAACATGAAAAGATAATTTTGGGTTTCTACCATTTTTAAGTTGAAGTAGATCAATGGTGTAATATTATTAAGAATATGAGGAAATAGGATAAAATTGAATTCCAGAATTGGGATGAGTTTAAGAATATATTTTTAAATAACTAATTTCCTCATATTCTTCATAAGAAGATATAGAAGGAGTTCCTTGAGTTAAAGCAAAATGATAATGAATCCTTTGGTAGCTATGAGGAATATTTTAGAATACTTGTGATTTGGGATTCTCATATTATCATTAAACCTAAATGTATGGTTGATATTTTATTTAGATCCATAAAACCATGTGTTTTAAGGGAATTATCTGTAAGAGACTTTAGTATATATGAATAAATTTTTTGATGTTATCTCAATGTTGAAATAAAGGTTTTGGATACATATGAATATGTTTGTTTTCACAAGGAATGGAAGATGGAGTTCAAAGGAAAATCTAAATTCTATGGAGAGGAGAATATAAAATTTCCATTATGTTCAATGAGTGGGATTAATCATAGGGTAACGTTTCTAAAGGGGACTAATAAATGTTTTAATCATGGAAGGGATGGTCATGGGGAAAATGATTGGTGAAGTGATGGGAATAATCTAACTAAATATTTTAATAGAGAGAAAAATTATATAGAATTCACCACTAATACTCTAGTGTTTCAAATTCAAGAAGTATGGGAATTATGATATCCAATTCTGAAATCTAATGGTTCATGAAGATGATCGATGTCAAAGACCTCTTAAGCCTATAAAAAGGGGAATCTCATGTAATCATTATTTCTGATGAGGGGTCAATTATTATGTGGTAGAAGTTAATCTTACCATCCACTCTAGAACTACTAATTTCTTATTTCACTCTAGATATATCCATTATTTAAAAACAAAATTATTTTTTAATGTAAAAATATCCCACCCAAATGATTAGATTTTGAATTAGTAATGGAAACCCCTAATGGTACGACAATTGAACCTGAAGTCTATGATACCACTCTATTTGTCATTGGTGGGAATATACATCCTAAAAATATTTTCATTTTTTTTAGATTTATTTGATTTCATCTTATGAATGGATTATATTTCTATTTATAAATCATGTAATAATTTTTAATAAATGGAAGTCACGTTTGATATTCCAAACCAAAATTTGATCGCATAATAATGTAAAAATTTTTATGAACTTCCAATTGATATCACATACATTTTATGGGTCTTGATTCCCATTAAAAAAGGGTGTTTATCTAAAATGGTTTTGTAGAAACACAACATTGATAACATTATTATTGTGGTAGAAAATTTTTATGTATTTCCAGAGGATCTGACTAGTCTTCTGCAGAAATTTAATTTTTAGTTCTTAATAAAACTCATACCTTATGTTATACTAAATTAAAATAAACCCTATTGAATAGACCTGATTTATCTTTTTTGGTAAAATTCCCTCAATGTAACATTGGATCATTTTTGTGTTAATTATTATTGTTGACAAAGTGGCTATGTATGGAAAGTTTTGGATTCTAAATAGATTTTTGTCATTGTATGTAGAAAAAATATCTAAGAAGAAGGAACGGATGACATGGAAGTGGAATAGAAAATTTCATAAGATGTTGTTTCCGAGTGTTTTTTCCAATTTTTGGGGTCCAAAATTTTGATTTTTCCCAAGCATCATGAATGGTGGATTCTCTTGAAGATATCATCAAATTATGGTAATGGCTTGAATTTTGTGAATATGGGCTACAAGAGTTAACTTTTCATGAAGGATCAAAGAATTATGATGGTGAGCTTTATAATTTTTGAAATCATCACAAAATGTGGATTTCTATGAAGGCCTTTCAAAAATATTTGAAAAGACATGAATTTATAAAATACTAGATCTTCACAAAGGGTGGTTTGTGAAAGTTTTTCATGGTGATCTCTGTGATTACTACAATCATCCTGAAAAGTGGATTTTTATGAAGTCCAAGTGAAAATATAGCAAAGGGATGAATTTTATGGAGACTGGGTCTTCGTGGAGGGTGGTTCATGAATCCACAAAGGTCCATGATGGAATGTTCCATGATTACTAATTGCATCAAAAAAGGTGGATTTTAATGAAGGCCTTATGGGAATATAATAGAGGCATGATTTTTCTCAAATAATGGGTGTTTACAAAGGGTGGTGGTTGAAAAAGAAAAGGTTTATAATGGTGGTATACACAATTATGAAAATTCTTCACAAACACCATGATGGATTTTTTTGGAACTCGTCGTGGTTACGATAAGCATTACGAATGGGAAATTTGTAAGGATATTTGCGAAACTAGGAGCATTGTGAAGGAAATTATGGAGAATAAATAAATGGGGATGATGTTTCTGGAAGGTTATGGAATCGATGTAAAATGAATATAAATAAACATCTACCCCTTCAGAAGAGCAGTGACACTTAATGAAAATATTAAGGCTATGGATTCACAAAGATGTTCACAAAGGTGTTATGTGAATACATTCATGAAGGCTTTAAAATCCTACCGAATGTTCTAAGATTGGTGAAATAAAACTACTTCACAAAGGAAAAGTGATTTTTGCGAAAATTAAAGAGCATCAGGAATGCTATAAAAGCCAACCGAATGTTCTGAGTTTCTTGAAAATAAATGAGTTTTGTTAGGACTATTTGATCTTCGTAAAGGAGCTTTGTAAAAGGGGGATTTTTACAAAGGTAGTGTATATTGTGAAATTTATTTAAAAGGAATTTCCTAATAAATCTATTATAGAGTGGTATTCATCAGTTGGATGATAGTGGAACTTCAATAGAGAATATTTCTAGAGTTGAGGATGCGGTTTTCATGCAAATTAAGGGACCTACATGTCTATAAACTATGTGTGGATCCCTTCCAAGATTAGTGAGAAAAGGAAGAGGAAGACGATGATCCTTTCCACTGGCAAGGAGATAGATAAAGAGACATAGGGAGTGAGTAGTTTGGGTGTTTCTTAGTGGTAATCACCCCTTAACCCTACAAGAAAAAGGGTGTTCAAAACCGATTGGGTGTAGGTGTTGTAGAAGTATTATAGCATACTATAGTAGTGGAGAATGTAGAAACGAATGGTACTGTAGCGGTAGCAAGTCACTGTAGTGGCAGCAGGGGCACTGTAGCAGCGGCACGAACTATGTGGTACTATAGTAGGCTGGTACTGTAGAAATATTATTCATAGAATGGGCTTTGGGCTAAAAGGATGGGCCTACGAGCCATGTAATGAGCTATATTCCCACTAGGCCTTCCAGATATGTAATGGGTCTACCTCTACCCAGTTAAAAGAGGTATTTTCTTTGCTTTAATAATAAATGAGGCTTCAACCTAAATCATTAAAAAAATAAAAATAGGGAGCGGCCCTTGGGAATGTAGTTAGTAGACCCTAAACATTGTAAAGGCATTGAGCCTGGGCATAGAAGATCCATCCTGAACATTGTAATAAAAAGTGTGATTTTAGTGGATTTGGTATATTGACACATGAATGGTGTATGCTCTGTGGTCGTAGCCTAGTAAAGTTGAACCATGTAAAATTGTTGTGTCCCATGAATGATTTAATTTTTTTTCTTATATTCAGATGGGAGAAAGATAGAAGTTTATATTATTAAATGAAAAAACTAGATTAAAAGGGGTATTAGTTTTAATTTTTCATACCCAGATTCACCTCCCCTCAGGGTATCCAACCTAGTGGACCTAAAAATTGGTATCATAGGGAATGTTTGATTAAAAGTGCTTCTCTATCAAGGGTTTAAAAGGAGGCTATCAATAATAATGTTTTGCCGATATTTAACATGAATAACTTTCAGTTATGGTAGTATCAGATGCAGTGCTATTTTTGATATTTGGGAATGGATATATTTATTGTAGTTATTCATGGTATTTCAGCTAATATCGATATAAATGCTTTAACAAAAGCTGAAAGAACGTAATTGGACGATGATGCCAAAGGATACAGTGCTTTAGGGGGTCCCTATCAAATGGAATTAATACGAATGTGACATCATGTAAGTCATCACATGATGTGTGGAATAATACATTCTTTGACCTAGTAAATGTAATTATAAAAGATTTACGTGGAATTTGAGAATTCATTGAAGATATAAAGATTATTAAGCATATCCTGAGGAAACATCCTTCTCGGTTAAATCTGAATGTCTTAGTTTTGGAAGATAAAGATCCCAGAGAGCTGACATTGCTTAACATCCATAGTACCATTATATCATATGAAATGATAAAAAACGAAAATGATGTTGTAGAAATGGGAAAATCCAAAGAGTTGTAATTTAAGGCCATGTATAATCTCACTGTTGAATATGGATAGAATAACTAAGATATTGATTAGGTAATGACATTACTTTCCACATATCATCAAAGAGAAAAAGAAAAGATCAAATGGAAACTTCCACTTGCATGATTTTTATGTTGAAAGGTTGGAAATCTTACAGTAAGGTTCCAGAATAAGTTTCAAGAAGATTATAAAGATGAAGTGGAAATTCTGATGAGGAATCCATCATCCTATGTTAATGGGAAGAAATAGTTTAGTACGAATTAATTCAAAAAGAAGAATCTGCTTTCAAGAGAAGATGATAGCTCAGAAGAATCTAAGGTAGATGAATTGGAGGACTGTGAAGATCATGAGTTTATGTTATAGTGGAACCTATCATAAATTATATAGTATAAGAAGTAAGAGAAAATTAATAAGGTGATGTTGAAGAAAGAGTTTACCTCTAGGTCAGGCTATAATATGCTCTTGAAAATTTGATGTTTGGAGAGCTAAAATGATGAAAGACAACAATGTGGTTTTTTATTCCATTTATACTTATTGCAGCAAGAAGAATAAAAGTCTGAGATAAAACAAGAAATTTAAAAAACAAAGTCTTCAAAGACAAATAGTTTAGATAAGCTTATTGATTACATGCTCAAAATTAAGGAATAGAAAATAGAAATCAATAGTTTGACTGAAATTGAAAAATATCCAATAAAACCTATTTATGAACTTGAAAAAGAAATCATAATTTTACGATGAAGATTTTAGGGGAAAGAAAAAATATTGACTCTTGTTATGAAATCGAGAAGGTAGATAATACATGCATCAAAGTAGTTGAATTTTTAGCATAGTGGTCTAGAAGAATAGTATAAATATCCAAATAAAAATGATAAATCTACAATGGGGCTTGATAAAATACCAAAATTTGTAATCTTTGAAGTCAGAGTAGAAGCAACCAGTTTGGAATTCAAGATTGATTTGGGTATGAAGAAAAATCAAAAGATTCATAGAACCCAAGGAATAACAAGGGGTGCAGAATTTCCACAAAAGAATGTGCATCGCATCAAATTTTTTTCTACATAATGATGGGAAACTAAAAAAAGTGGGTTTTATAGACAAGAGATATAACAGTATACAATAAAAACAATTCCAACAAAATAAAGTTAAATGATCTAGAATATATTTGAGGGTCAGTTATTTTGGTGTGGATGATTTTGACACATGTTCAGATATTCTACGTAAACCATGCATGGGGAAGTGTCGAAGAATAACCAAATTGGTCGCATGAAGCAATTAAATGAACCATCAAGTGATATAAAAGTGAAAATTCTGTTTGTATTGTTTTAGGATGAAGTTGGTCCATCATACACTAAGGAAGATAAAGATTATCAATCTGTATTGGGTATGAGATCAAAAAATGGATCAATAAGAAAATATTTGAGCAAGAAGTTATTCTAGATATTTCTTTTAAATAATCACATCACATTAGAATATGGATCATCTATAGTAGATCCACCTCAGATATGATAGTAAATAAGGATATGTTTACTGAGCTTAGTTATGATAAAGAAGTTATCATAAGATTTGGTAATGATTAGGGCTTAAAATTTATTGGCTATAGGAACGAAAAATTTGTGGGAAAAGACATGAGACATTAAGATGTCATTAATTTTAAAGGACTTAGTCACAACATACAATTTTTCATTCACTTATGAGACTTAGGACATGTCATAAGCTTTTCCAACAAATTGTGTGTCATAAAGGGAAAAGTTATTGGTGTTTTTTTGTAGGGAAAGCGTATAAAAGGGAATATCTACCATGTAATTGGAGAAAAAGATATGTGTTGTTTTTCTAATGAAGAAAAATAAATTGGCATAATCATCTTCTCCACTTAATCTAAACATCCTTGTAATATCTAGTTAAATATGATATAGTTCAAGATCTCCCAAGATTATCACGTGATCGTATCCATACATGTGATTCTTGTCAACAAGGGAAGATCATGTGAAATACATATAAGCTAAAAGATAAAAGGTCTAAAAAATGTCTTTATTTAGTGCATATTGATGTGGGAGGACCAATTTCAAAAAGAGATATTAATGGGAGGAGATATTATGTTCTCTTCATTAATGATTTTAGAAAACAGTCATGGGGTTCAATCATCACACCCAAATTTTAGGTATTCAATTGCATAAAAACATATCGAAGGGAAGTTGAGAAGATGTTGGGTCGATCAATCTAGAAGATCCAAACAAACAATGGAATAGAATTCAAAAACAGCTTAGTGGAGGATTATCTCAAGAAACAGGGGATAATGAATCAAGCTTCATTGTTAAGAACTATATATCTGAATTGTGTTGTTGAGAGGTGAAATATAAATATCGACAACATGGCTAGAACAATGCTCATTGAGAAATATCTTCTTGAGAAATTTTGGAAAGAAGAAAATATAATGTCAATCTAAACATCAAATAGAGCATTTATATTTTCTAAATAAGTGAAGACTCTATAAGAGATTTGGTATGGAATGAATCCATCATAGAAGTACTTTTGAATATTTAGAAGTGAGTTTTTCATTTTCAATAATGAGAACATAAGAAATTTTATTCTCATAGAGATAAAGAGATATTTATCATCTACTAAAACAAAAGAAAAGAATATAAATTATTTAATAAGAAGCTAGTATATATTGTTGAAATCCATGATGTAATCATAGTTGGGAATGAGAATAATCTTCAGAAAATAAATGATCAGTCTTAGGATGATATTGATGAAGATATAAGCACATCATGGGATATTCTAGTTCGACAGAATGATTCAGAATAAGACTCAAATGATGACAAGGATGAAGATAAGTCATTGTATGTATAGAGACCAATAAGAAGAGATTATATTGATAGATAGAAGATAATTGGTGATTATACAACATCATTACATAAATGGGGGATGAAGACCATGTTTCCAACATCAAACTCCAGGTCTCATTAATGATTGTCGTCAAAGATGTTTTTTCCACTTTAAGAAACCTTAATGTGCTACTGAATAGCCTTAACCTCTTCCACCATTTCCTTGACCATTTCTGGACCTAGCAGTTTTTGTTCAATAAATTCATCCCAACATTTAGGTGTTTCTATACCTATTCTCATAAAGTCATTCATAGGGGTCCATTTGAATTCTTGAGTGGAAACTATTATTGTATTAGAACTCGACCAGAGGTAGATGTTGGTCTCATCCTCTTTTGAATTCAATTGAGAATGCTCTCAATATGTACTCAAGTGTCTATATTGTACACTCAGGATTTAAATTATATAGAGGATGATAGGCAATATTGAAGTTCAAATCAGTATTTAGAGCATGTCAGAAACATTTATAGAACTTGGAGGTGAATCTCATATCTCAATTGGATAAAATTGATTGTGGTAATCCAAGCAGATATACCACTTCTCTAATTTATATCTATGCAATTATATCAAGTTATAAATCCTCTCAAATCTAAATGAATCATTTAGTCTAGATAAGATGATCCACCACAACCCATATAACATCATTTACACATGATTCCTTAGGATGGCTAGATACAATTTACCCGGTGATGTTTTCCCATTTCATTGTAAGTATGGGTAATGGTGGCATCATCCCATTGGATTTTTTTCCTTTCTTCTTTCACTTGATGACATACAATATATCTTTATGAATATTCCATGATCTCCTAATTTATATTTCACCACCAATAGTGTTCTTATATATCTCAATACATCTTTGTGCTACCTGGGTGCATAGAGAATTTTTAAGTATGTTCTTTATCCAATATTTCATAATTTAACTCGATATTTGATGGAACATAAAGTCTTGAACTAAATCAGAAAACTCTTTTTTTTTACACTAAACTTTGAGGATTTCTAATTTCGTATATTTTCCACTTTATTCTGAATTTCCACATCATTTCTTTGAGAATCCTATAATATTTCTACAAGAGATGGTTGAGAAATAATTTGTGAAAAGGATTGATGATGTTACTTCCAATATTATTACCATTTCTTGTAACACCCCAAGATTTCATAGTGTGTTACTTCTTCAAAATAATTCAATAACTTCCACTACACGCAACACTGAGTTCAAGCGCACCATGACTTACCAAACAAGCTGTTCAAAAGAGGTTATGAATAGTATTAACTAAATTTTGAACCTTATATAATACTTATAATTTTTGAATCCATATTATGAGTTTCTTAGACATAATGTAAGAATAAATTCATTTTTTCAGATACAAGATGTATTTTTCAAAAATGTACTTTTACCAACTTTTAATAGTGAACACTTTTTAAATACAATATTTTAAACATTTATATATTCATTTTGACTAAATAAATTTATTTTTTAGAATGGGGACATCAAAAATTTACAATGAAACACCCCAAGATTCCACGGTATGATTGTCTTTGAATAAAACAGTAGCGTGTGTTGTACGCAACTTCGAGTTCTAACACACACCACAACCAATCAAACGAGCTGTTACGAATAGTAATACCTAATTTTTTAAATTTTATAAATTTTATCTCTCAAAATTGACTTCATTTTTGGATTCTGAATATCTAATTTATCCTAGGGTGAAATTTTGGTACTTTTTGGATAACTTTTATATTTTGATGAATAGTGAAAATTACTAAATTTTAATTAAAAACAAATTTTTTAATCTAAATAATTAAAAGTAATAAATTATGAATTTTAGTGGGTTTAAAGTATATTTAGAATATATTTTTACCATTTAATACAATGTTGGTCATTGGAAATAATTTCACAATTAAACCAGACATAAACAAGTGTCAATCTTTTGATAGTTATTATATCTTTATATCACACTTTGTTTTGACAGCGGGAATTAATTTTAAATTAATTTCTGCCACTTCTGTGTTTTTGATTTCGAAAAATGGATTCCATATTTGGAGTCATAATTTCTAAATTGTGTAAATAGGTTACTTTTAATTTTAGACATTTTGAATAATTACTTCGGCAAATATTTTATTTACCATGGTTAAAGGGTAAATCCGGTAAATAAGGGTTAATAAAAGATATTATAATAATAATAAATTACCCTAAAATGTATCTTAACTTTATTGGTGGATACATGTCCGACCATGTTAATCTATCTGTTGATTTTTGGGACCCCATGGAGCTACTTGTAGGTGATAGGGACACTTTATTTTAATTAAGATAAAGTAAATACAAAAATGACATAATCTTATATCTTTTAGAAAAAAAAATTTTACATAGGGTTATATATGTTATATTTTAGATTATAAATATTCATTATAAATCTAAAAATATTTCCTACATAATTATTTTTTATTTATAATTTTTAGACATTGAAAACGTAAAAATATATATGACACAATAATGATGAAATATTTTCCTTATTAATGAAAGAATCAAAAAATTGGTATTATAAATGTTAAAATAAATATAATTTAAATGTTTTGATGAAATACACGAATTTTATTGGATAATATGACATTTTACGATTTCTTAAATGAATTTGTTTCGAATTAATAAAGTTTTTAAGACTTTAACAAAAATCAATTATTGAGTAGTGTCAAAATTGACATAAATGAGTTTTTAAAAAAATATTATATTATTAATTTATATTCTATTCCTAAAAACCCAAGGTTCGACTAGAGGACTTATATAATTATTTATTTATCATTAATGGACCACTTGGGGGCTATTGGATTTATATTGTAATATTATTAACTATATATTATAAAAATACAATGTGACAGGGTAAGTGTTAAACTAATTGACTAAGAGTTAAAACTAAAAGATAAGGTTAATATAATGACCCAAAACTGTCTAAAATATACTAGTTGAAAATATTTCTACCCATACCCACCTTATAATTTTAATAATCCACTTTGGAGCCATTAGAAACCGAATATGAATTTATTATAAATTAATACTTTAAGTTTTTTCAAAAGAGCCTCTCCTGTCCCTTATAAAAGGACCCAATTTCTAACCAATTCTTCACACCTTCAAATCCTTTTGGTTCGGCCAAAAACTGCCCAAATACTCTTTCAACTTCCCTCACTTCAACCTAGAGGACTTATTTTGATCATAAAGCCAACCTAAGGTGCCCTTTTGATCAAATAAAAAGGTAGAACCCGAAGAAGAGGTAATAAATTCACCACCCTCTTTCAAGTTCCTTTCTTCTTCAACTTCTTATTTCTTTGTTATTTCAATTCTAAAATAATAAAACCAGTGTATCCTATATACTCTGAGGTTATTATTAATATGGTACAACCATATTCAGTATTTTATCCATCCTTTGAATGACATGTCACCATACATGCATACGTACAGCTTACCATCTCCACGTCATGGTGTAATTGTTATTCAATACATTATTATTTGGATGGTTATAATAATGATATGTATTTGATGTAAATAATAAATATAACATTATAAGAATTCTGTATATATGATATACCATCCAATTATATATTATTTTAATATCAAAAAAATGATATTTTCACCCGTGTGAAAGTACGGATTACCGTCTCCATGACGCGATGAGATTCATTTCCAAGTTCACCATTCATCGATGATTATAAAGATATATGTTACTAATAAGTATGTAATATATGACATAATAATTATACTGTATATATATATATAGTATTTATGTATATACATATATCTTATTCACTTACTTCCGTTCAATACTATATGAAAACAAAAACAACGTTTCTGCGTACGTACGGACTACCGTCTCCATAAATGGTGTTTTCCATTTCATATATATATCTATTATACATATTTATACTCTAAATATATATGATATATTTATCATTTTTTATATTCTGGAAGTATGTAAATCATGATCGAAGTGATACAATGAAGAGTAACAAGTTAAAACACGTACGATAAAGAAAGCGATTATTACTCGAAATGATAATTTAACATGGAAATTATTATTAAATGGGTAGTATAAAGTCATAAATGAATCATGTATGATATCATAAATATTAAAATGGTTCTTGTATAATTTAATAACATACTACGATCTTCTTATAGGAGGTTAAACGTACCCTTGACTAAAGGAAAGTGCAAGATAAGGGGTTTTCATCTCACTCCTTATTCCCGTGAGATTCATGCCATATTGCCACTATTACCTTTTGTGTTGTGTATGTACTGTCCATAATTGTATTATTTATGTAATGCACTTTAATTTATGTGTATTTACATAATCATTGTATGATACCTCTTTCATGGGGTGTATGTTTCGTAAGTTACCAAATTGGTAAGGGTTAATTTCACAATCTCTTTATTATCCAAGGTTGTTTTTACGTAAGTATCTACGGGGACATATTTGTTATCCATGTCCATGTTTTATGAATGATATTTCAAAGGGTTTATTTTAAGGGACTTTTTACTAAAACATCATTTCAAATATTTTAAATATTTATTTTTCTAAATCTTTTTCATTAATGTCCATGTCTTCAAAATGGGTTTTAAGGATTTATTTATATGGACATGAATGTTTTTAAAATGTTAATTCCTTTCAAAAGTTTCAAAGTGGTATGGGACACTTTGATTCAAAAATGTCTTTAAATGACTTCTTTTCAAAATTGTGTGACGTTTAAATGTTTTCATAAAAAAGGGGTATTTCTCTCAAAGAGTTTTAAAAATCATTTTCATCAACGTCAAATTCCTTTAATGGATTTTAAATTTGTTTTGAAGTTGATTTATCATGATATGGATCTTTCATATTGTGATGAAGGTTTTGTGATATGTTTGACTGTGGATGTGTTATTTTTGTACCATCCATGGTTTATGGTTAATGTATTGACATTTCGTATCCTAGTTATAATACGAATGTTTATGTTAAGTTTCATTCTTTTCATATGAGGAATGTATTAGACATAGTAAGTGATAGGTGGAGCCCACTATAGCTCCTCAATGCATGAGTAGGTCTAATGAGAAAAATGGATGTGGAATTTTCTTAGGCCCTTTCCCATTTTGATATATGGTTTTGGCCGAGGACTTAATCATTTTTAGACGTCTTGGCCAAGGCCTTAACAAAATGTTTTAGAATGCCTGGCATTATACATTCCCTTATTATGGAAATAATATTGATGGTTCATGTGGTTATTCAACAAGTCGAATACACATGATTATGTTTTATTATGGAATTATATACTCAACTCATATTCTTTCCATAAAAGTATTCATGTTTATTATTGGTAAAGGCATGTAGATTCAATTATTCACCATGATTAATATTTATGTCATTTTCCGCATTATTGCTTACCCTTACTGAGCGTTTCAGCTCACCCCTTTCTATGTTTTATTTTCCCAGGATTCCAAGAAGTGTATTGTGATTGATATGCAGGGTTAAGCCAACGGAATAATGGTGTTTATAAAAGATTATTTATGTTTATTTATATGTTATAAAGTGTAACGTAACATTCATGTATGTAGTCTATTTTACAAGACTGCTAAACTGATCGGTCCTTCAGGACTTGATTCTTTGTAATCATGCCAATGTATTAAATTAATGCACCGACACCGGGTAATTGGGGTAGGGATATTGCAGTTGGTATCATAAGAAGTTTAGCAATAACCTTGGAATCTAGATTTAGATAAACTCTGATTAGAGCACATAGCCCTAATATAAACTTTGAGGATTAGTATATAATAACTTCCAAGAATTTTGATATTGTAGAGATTTTGTGAGTATTCCGAGTAATACATCCCAGTATGGATAAGAGCAGGTAGAGGCGGCTCTGGCACAAATGTACCTATGGGTAAAACCCTAAAACACCGCTTTGAGCTAGACTTGAACGAGAATTGGTGCACGGCATCGGGCCTTGCTGCACTCTGGGTTACGACACTCCCGGGGGATATGATTAGGATAATTCTCATTTTCTTTACAAACCATTATGAAGGGCTCATGAGTATATACTTACTAAAAGAAAAAAAATTATGATTATGGATTATATCCATAAACTGTTCAATTTGCATTAGGTATTTTAAAAGTTTGGAATTATTCATTGCAATTCATAAACTGACCCAGTTTATGCTATTGTATAGAAATGGCGCCCTGTAGAAGGATTGTGAACTCTAGTAATACATATGATCCAAAGAGTAAGAAGGATCATATCATTCATGGTCCTAAACTAGAATTTAGAAGGGAAATAGTCTCCCATGTTTTATCATCATATGAAGAAATAGTATCATGTGTTGATAAGATAAGTAAATAATTATCGGAGTCATATGGCTTTGAAGGGAATCTAGAGAAGAAAGGGATAGTAGAGAGAAAGACAGATAAAGGGAAGAGGGTATGGAAGGGTTTTCCCATATGTGATAACTGTGGAAAGAATCACCTTGGAAAATGCTTGAAGGGAATGGGATTATGTTATATGTGTGGAGAAAAAGGACACCAAGTATGTCACTGAAAGTGTAAGAAAAATGTTTCAAATGTACAATGATTCATCTTCAAGGAGTTTGGACACTACCTGAACCAATGTACCAGTTGTCAAACCATGACGCAAATGATGCTATTAGATAACAGTCAAGTTATGATACTACCACAGATGAAGAGGAATGACTAGTGTTCTTATTTTTTTTATTTTGGAATAATTTCATTGAATTGTTGTATCAATTATGTACTGGAAATAAATAAGGATTGTACTGCAGTACTATTTCATTGAGGATTTGAGATTATATGGTACTATGAAAAGTTACTCAATAGAAAGTTAATCTTTTTTTTTGAAAATACATGGTTGAAGGAAAGGTAATCCTTAATATGGTATTGATATTGAGGTAGTAATTTTTTAATAAGATATGGTTGATTTGGATAAATTATATTGGATATTCTTGACTACCCTGTCACTAATTAATGGATTGTTTATTTCATCATTGTTGTCATATTCAATGTTTTTGGATATTATGAATATATCTAGTATTCTATAAAGAATAAGGGAGCCTGAATGTAATCAATATGGTTTTATGGTAATCTAGGGTGTTACAATATTTTAAAATAATACATGATGAAGGTATTCATATGTTATTACGTGGAAAAAAAAGACCTTTATTATATTTACCTTCCTTATAAATTTTGGACTGTGAGTTTGGATAGAGGTAATTTGGATAAGTCTAAAGGTTGGAATGGATTACATTTGACATTTGATACAATTTTTAAGGTTAAATAATTTTAGAAAATTATTTTTGTATTGTTATAAAAAGTACAACCCAGAGGTCGGGCGACAACCCGTCGCATCCGGCAAGGCCGTGAGACTTGAACCCACAACTGAAGGGCGACAATGGTGTATCACCTACCACTGGCTCACGAGATGTCCTGGATTAAAAAAAGTAGTTTATTTTCAGAGGTTCTAGTAGATGAATTATAAATTCATTTTTTTAACCCCAAATGAATAGGATAAATAGAATATTTTTTAAGTTCTATTATCTTTTCGAGTGATAGATGAGTTTGTGGTAGAAATTAGTTAAAGGATTGAACTCTACTTGTAAAGTGTATATTTTTCTTCTCCTCTTATTCTATGAAGAAATTAATTCTTATACTTTATTCAAGGAATCTTAAAACCAAAAATGTGTTATCTTAATACTTTATGATTTGTTGAACGGATGGTATTTTAAATCACCATATATTGATGAATTTAAGGACCTCAATTTTAAACTTGTTTGTGATTGATGAACTCAATAAATACCTATAAATATTTACGTTTCCCTCCAATTATATGTCTCTAATATCCACCAATGTTCTCCTATTTGAGATCATAATTTGGTGGTGACCCTTTCATTTCACTTTTCCTCGTATTAAGACTAAATTTTTTTAACCAAATTTCCGATGTGGGTTTTCCCAAAAAGATATTTTATATTTTCAACCTTTATTTTCGAAAAACAATATCAAATTGCGAGGATGCAATTTATTAAAGGAGAAACGAATGTAACACCCCAAGATTTCATAGTGTGTTACTTCTTCAAAATAATTCAATAACTTTCACTACACGCAAAACCGAGTTCAAGCGCACCATGACTTACCAAACAAGCCGTTCAAAATAGGTTATGAATAGTATTAACTAAATTTTGAACCTTATATAATCCTTATAATTTTAGAATCCATATTATGAGTTTCATAGACATAATGTAAGAACAAATTCATTTTTTTCAGATAAAAGAAGTATTTTTCAAAAATGCACTTTTACCAACTTTTAACAGTGAAACCTTTTTAAATCCAATATTTTAAACTTTTATATATACAATTTGACTAAAAAAATTATTTTTTCGAAAGGGGACATCAAAATTTTACAATGAAACACCCCAAGCTTCCACGGTATGCTTCTCTTTGAATAAAACAGTAGCGTGTGTCGTACGCAACATCGAGTTCTAACACACACCACAACCAATCAAACTAGCCGTTATGAATAGTAATACCTACTTTTTGAAATTTTATAAATTTTATCTCTAAAAATGGACTTCATTTTTGGATTCGTAATATCAAATTTATCATAGGGTGAAATTTTGGTGCTTTTCGGATAACTTTTCTATTTTGATGAATAGTTAAAATTACTAAATTTTAATTGAAAACATCATTTTTAATCAAAATAATTAATAGTGATCAATTATGAATTTGAGTGATTTTAAAGTATATTTATAATATATTTTTACCATTTAATAAAATGTTGGTCATTGGAAATAATTTCACAATTAAACCAGACATAAACAAGTGTCAATCTTTCGATAGTTATTATATCTTAAAGACACACTTTTTGTTTTGACAACGGGAATTAATTTTAAATTAATTTCTGCCACTTCTGTGTTTTGAATTTGGGAAAATGGATTCCATATTTGGAATCCAGATGTTCAAATAGTGTAAATAGGTAACTATTGTTTTTATACATTTTGAAGAATTACTTCGGTAAATATTTTATTTACCATGGTTAAAGGGTAAATCTGGTAAATAAGGGTTAAAAATAATATTATAATAATAATACATTACCCTAAAACGTGTCCTACCATTATTTTTGGATACATGTCCGACCATGGGAATATTTGGGTTGATTTTGGGGACCCCATGGAGCCACTTGTAGGTGATAGGGACACTTTATTTTAATTAAGATAAAGTAAATACAAAAATGACATAACTTTATATCTTTTAGAAAAACAATTTTTACACGGGGTTATATATTTTATATTTTCTATTATAAATATTCATTAGAAATATGAAAATATTTCCTACATAATTATATTTTATATATAATTTTTAGACATCGAAAATGTAAAAATATATATGACACAATAATGTTGCAGTATTTTCCTTATTAATGAAAGAATCAAATAATTGGTATTATAAATGTTAAAATAAATATAATTTGAAATTTTTGATGACATAAAAGAATTTTATTGGTTAATATTACATGTTATTATTTCTTAAATGAATTTTTTTCTAATTAATAAAGTTGTTAAGATTTTAACAAAAATCAATTATTGAGTAGTGTCAAAATTGACATAAATGAGTTTTTAAAACAAATATTATATTATTAATTTATATTCTACTCATAAAAACCTAAGGTTCTCCCAAAGGACTTATATCATTATTGGTGTATCATTAATATAACACTTGGGGTCTCTTGTATGTATATAGTAAGATTATTAACTATATATTATAAAAATACAATGTGACATGGTAAGTGTTAAACTAATTAACTAAGAGTTAAAACTAAAAGATAAGGTTAATATAATGACCCAAACCTGTCTAAAATATATTGGTCTAAAATATATCGACCCCTCCCAACCTTATATTTGAATAATCCACTTTTTAGCCATTAGAAACCGAATATTAATTTATTGTAAATTAATAATTTATGTTTTTCCTAAAGGGCCCCTCCTCCCCCTTATAAAAGGACCCAACTTCTAACCAATTCATAACACCTTCAAATCCTTTTGGTTCGGCCAAAACCTACCCAAATACTCTCTAAAATTCCCTCACTTAAACCTAGAGGTCTTATTTTGATCAGAAATCCAACCTAAGGAGCTCTTTTGATCAAATCAAAAGGAAGAACCCGAAGAAGAGGTAATATTTCCACCACCCTCTTTCAAGTTCCTTTCTTCTTCAACTTCTTCTTTCTTTGTTATTTATATTCTAAAATAATAACTCTAGTATCTCCTATAAACAATTATGTAATTATAAATATGGTACAACCATATTTAGTATTCTATCCATCCTCTTGATGGCATGTCACCATACGTGCGTACGTACGGCTTACCGTCTCCACGTCGTGGTGTAATTGTTATTCAATACATTATTATTTGGATGGGTATAATAATGATATGCATTAGATGTAAATAATAGGTATAACATTATAAGTATTCGTTATATATGATATACCATCCAATTATATATTATTTTAATATCAAAAAAATGATATCTTCGCTCGTGCATACGTACGGATTACAGTCTCCACGACGCTATGAGATTCATTTCCAAGTTCACCATTCATCGACGATTATAAAGATATATATTACTAATAAGTATGTAATATATGACATAATAATGCTACTATAGATATATATATATTTATATATATAAGTATTTATTTACTTACATATATCTTATTCACTTACTTCCGTTCAATACTATATGAAAAAAGAAACAGCATTTATGCGTACGTACGGACTACCGTCTCCATAAACGGTGTTTTCCATTTCATATATATGACTATTATACATATTTATATTCTAAATATATATTATATATTTATCATTTTTTATATTCTTGAAGTATTTAAATCATGATCTAAGTGATACAATGAAGAGTAACAAGTTGAAACCCGTACGATAAAGAAAGCGATTATTACCCGAAATGTTAATTTAACATGGAAATTATTATTAAATTGATAGTATAAAGTAATAAATGAATCATGTATGATATAAAAAATATTTATATGGTTCCTTTATAATTTAATAACATACTACGATATTCTTACAAGAGGTTAAACGTACCCTCGACTAAAGGAAAGTGCAAGGTAAGGGGTTTTCATCTCACTCTTTATTCCTATGAGATTCATGTCATATTGCCACTATTACCTTTTGTCTGGTGTATGTATTTCCCATAATTGTATTTTTTATGTAATACACTTTAATTTATGTGTATTTACATATTCATTGTATGATACCTCTTTCATGGGGTGTATGTTTCGTAAGTTACCAAATTGGTAAGGGTTAATTTCACAATCTCTTTATTATCCGAGGTTGTTTTTACATAAGTATCTACTGGGACATATTTATTATCCATGTCCATGTTTTATGAAAGAATTTTCAAAGGGATTATTATAAGATACTTTTTACTAAAACATTATTTCAAATGTTTTAAATATTTATTCTTCTAAATCTTTCTCATTAACGTCCATGTCTTCAAAATGGTTTTTAAGGATTTATTTATATGTATATGAATGTTTTTAAAATGTTAATTCCTTTGAAAAGTTTCAAAGTGGTATGGGACACTTTGATTCAAAAATATCATTAAATTTCTTCTTTTCCAAATTGTGTGACTTTTAAATGTTTTCATGAAAAAGAGGTATTTCTCTCAAAGAGTTATATAAATCATTTTCATCAACATTAAAATCCTCTAATGGATTTTAAACTTGTTTTTAAGGTGATTTATCATGATATGAATATTCCATATTGTGTTGAAGGTTTTGTGATATGTTTGACTGTGGATGTGTTATTTTTATACCATCCATGGTTTATGGTTAAAGTATTGACATTTCGTATCTCAGTTCTTATATGAATGTTTATGTTAAGTTTCATCCTTTTCATATGAGGAATGTATTGGACATAGTAAGTGACGGGTGGAGCCCGCTATAGCTCCTCGATGCATCGGTAGGTCTCATGAGACAACTAGACGTGGAATTGGTTGAGGCCCTTTCCCATTTTGATATACGGTTTTGGCCGAGGCCTTAATCAATTTTAGATGTCTTGGCCAAGGCCTTGACAAAATGTTATAGAATGTCTGGCATTATATGTAACAGCCTGAGATTTTATGAAAAATATTCATTTTAATTTCATTAATGTCTTGTGTTATACGCTACACCAAAAGGATATTGCACAACACGCATCCTTCACTTTCCTTGCATTACACGCAATCGCGACCTTCCTCGATAGCGAGTGTAGTACGCAATACTGAGTTTCACTAAACAACGATATGCTATTAAAATATTATTAAAACTAGCCGTTATGAATATTAATAACCACTTTTTTAAATTTTAGTTTTCAAAATGGACTTCATTTTTGGATTCGGAATATCAAAATTAGCTTAGGGATAAATTTTGGTACTTTTCAGATAACTTTCATATTTTGATGAATAGTGAAATTTACTAAATTGTAATTAAAAACAACATTTTCAATCGAAATAATTAATAGTGATAAATTATTAATTTGAGTGGTTTTAAAATATATTTAGAATATATTTTTACAATTTAATACAATTTTGGTCATTGAATGTAATTTCACATTTAAACCAGACATAAACAAGTGTCAATATTTTGATAGTTATTATCTCTTAAAAACACGCTATTTGTTTTGATGACGGGATTTAATTTTTAAATTAATTAATGAAACTAATATGTTTTTAATTTGGTAAAATAGACATCATTTTTGAATTCATAATATCAAATATAGCTAAGGCCTAATTTTTGGTATTTTTCTGGAAACTTTCATTTTTTGATGAATAGTGAAACCACTAAGTGGTAGTTAAAAAAATGAATTTTTCATAAAACATAATTTTACCGCTTATATGTGTGGAATTTCAAAAATCTGAGAGACACGGTTAATTTCAGTATGTAAAATTTGGTTCAATGAGATGAAAATAATTTTTGTTGAATAGTAACTTTTTTCTTTTTTTACCACGGTTAAAAGTAAATAGGGTAATTAAGGGTACAAATGATATTATTATTACCCTAACACATGTCCTAATTCTATTGTATAAGTGTAATTCGACCAAAAGCAACCTTAGGAATAATATATGACCATTTAGGCCCACTTGGATTAGATTAGGACATTTATTATTAATTTATTTATAGAAGGGTTAAAATAGTTAAAATCAAAGTATAATAAGTAAATAATTTTTAATATAGGGTTATACATAAGATAAATTCGACTATAAATATTAATTAGAAAGATAAATATATTTCCTACATAAGCGTATTTTATTTGTATTTTTTAGATATTAAATAATTTAATTTAATTATGATACAATTATGATGCAGTAATTATCTTATTAATGAAATATTGACATAATTGATGTTATAAATACCCAAATAAATGTAACTTCAGACATTTTATGAAATCAACTAATTTTCTAGGTTAATATGACATGGTATTATTTATTTAATTAAATTTGTTAGAACTAATCATTCTGTTAGGATTTTCACAAAAATGAATTACAAAATAGTGTCAAAATTGACATAAAATAGTTGTTAAAACAAATTTTATATTATTAATTGTTATTTTATTCCTAAAAATATAAGGTTCATCCAAATGACCTATATAAGGTTATATATATTAATAATTAACAAATTGGGGTTCGTTTGGCTTCTTATAGTATGTTTATTAACCTTATAGTATAAGAACACAAGAAGACACGGTAAAAGTAAAATTATTTTACTTAATGTTAAATCTAAATGATACGGTTAAAATAGGAACCTAAACTTGTCTAAATTATATTTTATGAGAAGATTTAGACCCATACCCATCTTATCTTCGAAATGAATCAATTTTGAGCTATTTAAAACCGAATTTGACTTTATAATAAAATAATAGTTTTAGTTATTCCAAAGGTGCCCCTCTCCTCCCTTATAAAAGGGAACCTCCTCCCTCTCTTCCTCACACCACTTTGAGCCTTAAAGCTCGGCCAAACCCTGTAAAATTCTCTTCTCCACTTCCCTAGAAACATCCTATAGGTCTTGGTCTTCTTCAAAGACCAATTTTAGTGCCCTAAGAGGAAGACTCAAAGAGGCGCTTCAAAGAATAGGTAACGTCCGTTACCGATTCTTTCATCTTTATTTCTTCTTCCACTTCTTCTTCTTAGGTTGTTTCATTATGAAGTAATAACATCAGTATCACCTATATACTGATATGTTATTATAATTATTAAACAACCTTATTTAACCATCTATACATCCTACGGAAAATAAAATCACAGCGCGTGCGTACATACGGAATACCGTCTCCACGCTGTGGTGTAATCTATTTTACACCCCCACCTTACTTGGATGGGTATAATGGTGTAAATAATAACTATATATGATTATTGTAAAGTTATATTGATTCTGAAATAGTATACATACACTCCAATACAATTCCTTGATCATGAGAACGATATCATCGCTCGTGCGTACGTACAGACTACCGTCTCCACGACGCGATGAGATTCATTCTCCACGTTAACCATTCATGAATGATTATAAAGTATATATAATAAGTAATAATGAAATATATGACATAATAATGATTCTGGATTTATTTTTATATATATGTATGTTATCTACTTAATTCCATTGAACTCAATAAAGAAAAGAAAACAGCGTTCATGCGTACGTACGGTCTACCGTCTCCATGAACGGTGTATTTCTTTCCATTTACTGATCTATTATATATATATATATATGTATTCTGAATATATATTATATATAAATCATTTTTTATATTCTGGAATTAAGTAATCATGATCTAAGTAATCATATGAATAATTACAAGTCAAAACACAGAAGACAAATGAAACGATTTTACCCAAAACGCTCTTTAACATGGAATTTACAAAAGAACAGGTAATATAAAGCCATAAGTGAACAATATATGATATCATAACAATGCGTATGATTCTTTAATAAGTCAATGACATTATTTAAATCTTTATACAGGAGGTTCGGACACATACGAAGCAAATCGGACCTAAGGTAAGGGAAATATCACAATCTCATTTTTATCCAAGATTGTTTATACTTTGAAATTTACAGGGGTGTATTTTATCATCCACATCCATTTTTCCTCAATATGTAATATTTATATCCTTCTACAATAGTTTATATCCAATTTTACCCTTCGGTGAGATTTTAGTAAAGGATATGAAAGGAATCTTTTGTCATTTTTCGTACGAGGTACTTTTTGAATTTTCTGACAAAAGTACGAAGAATGTTTTTTTAACTTATACGGCATGAATGGATTTTTAAAACAATATTTCCAAGAATCTTCCTTTACAAGTTTTCAAGTTTATTTTTAATCAACTTCTTTTAGTTTAAAATTGTTTTACATGTTAAGAAAGGAAAAAAATTGAAGTAGAAAGGATATTTTCCTCAAGAATGGAGTTCAAGTGTTTTATAAAAATTATTTTCCATCTAAGATAATATAGGAATCTGTTTCTATCCCTATTATTACATTGATTTGATTATGTTGTGATTGAAATATTTTTATGAAATCCTTTATCTTATATGAATTTTTTTATGATTTCATGATGTTTAAGATTCCCATTTTTATTACATGGGTTATGCTATGATGTATGGTTCCTGATTTTGTGGCACACATAAGAATGGTATAATTATGAGATGGGTGGGACCTATATCGCCCTCCAATGCATTGGGTAAAGATTTTATATCTCATGAGATAGACATGGCTGGAACGGTAGGCTATACTGGTTCAGTGAAACAGGACTGAAACGAGGAGTGAACTCGGTTCAGAAATGGACTTTGTCCACTAAGATAGTCTTGGTAATGAGTCTTGAATAATAAGAAATGATTCCCTATGATTATGTGTGTATGACACAAAGTTTCATGTTCTAAGTTATGATTATTGGGATTACATTTCACTACTATGATTTATCCCATGTTATGAAATTATGATCTCTTTTGCAGGTTAAGATTTCCAAAAGTTATGTTCTTATGAATATGATGTGATTGATATTTCTTTTGTTTACCATTACTGAGCATTTGAGCTCACCCTTTTATGTTTTCTTTTCCCCAGGATATAAAGAAAGTTTTTAGGTAAAAAAAGGAATATCTTTATGGGAGATGTTGAAGATCTTTCACCACGATTAGAAGATTATATTCCGAGTTTCCAAAGACACTAAACTATTATGGTCCTTGTGTGTGTGTTTTTTTAATGTACTAAGTATTCCGCAATACTATTGTAATGTCCATGTACGTCAAGCTTCGGGTCTCTACAGTTGGTATCAAAGAAAAGGTTTAGTTAACCTTTGGAAACTAGGATGCGAAAACGTTAGTGAAATCCCTAAAGATACTTCTAAGGTATGTTTAGGGATGTCCCTAAGGATAAGTATACATATAGGATATAGTCCTAGAACTATGGTAACGATATTAGAATTTAACCTATGATGTTAGATATTGAGGGTACACCCCCCTTTACTATGTTGTTTTCCCTAGCATGATTTTTGCCTCTCACACTATTCTTTTTGGGTTTTAGATGATGGATGGAACCCGAAAGAACCATGTTGATCAATGCAATGGACAATGCAATGATTGTCCTCCTGAACAAACAAATGTTATGGGAGATGGAGTGAAAAATCTTATTGCTATACATACACAAGCTATGAATCATTCTGGACTTCCAAATGAGCCGAGAAGGGAACAATATTCAATTGAGTCCTTCATGAGGTAATGTCCGCCTTCTTTCCGTGGGTCTTCTGATCCACTTGTTGCTGAACAATGGATCAGTACTACTAAAAAAGATATTTTCAGTTCTTCAATGTTCTGAACATGATAAAGTCATCTTAGCAGTATATCGTTTGGAAGGTGAAGCAGATCAATGGTGGAATCTTATCAAGAATAGGAGGCCAAGAGATGAAATTGAGTCCATGGAATGGGACGAGTTCAAGAACTTATTTTTCAATAAGTACTTCCCTCGTATTCTTCAGAAAAAGATGGAGAAGGAGTTTCTTGAACTAAATCAAAAGGATGATGAATCTGTTGGTATATACGAAGAGAATTTTACAAGGCTTGCAAGGTATGCATCTGGATTTATTATCCAACCTTAAAGTAAAGTTGATCGATTATTCAGTGGCTTAAAACCAAATCTTAGAAGGGCATTATCTATAAGAGACTTCAGTAGCTATAAAGAAATTGTGCGTTGTGCTATCAAGGTAGAAATGGAAGTTGGTGTTACTTATCCATCTCATAGTTTTGACAAGAAACGAAAGATGGAGTTTAAGGAGAAATCTCAGAATAATGGTGAAAAGAAGATGAATGTTTCCTTATGCTCAAAGTGTGGAAAAAAGCATGGTGGAGATTGTATTAAAGGGACTAGAAAATGTTTTAAGTGTGGAAAAGAAGGTCATCGAGCAGCTGAGTGTCGAAGTAATGGAAAAAGGGTTTCTAATGATGTGAATAAAGAAAAGACTACAGAGGACGCACCAACAACACTTCAATGCTTCAAGTGAAATGAAATGGGGCATTATGCTAATCAATGCCCAAATCTAAGGGTTAATGATGATCGACATGAGCAACCACTTAAGGCAAGGGACAATGGGAAGTCACATGTAATCACCATTGGCGATGTTGAATATGAAAACGATGTAGTGGAATGATTAAGTGTTTATTCAATGGGATTCCAAAATAATGTTGTATATTGTATCGTGGAATATTGGAATATTTATGTATTGGTCTATTGTGGTTTTCAATAATTTTATGGTACCGGTAACCATGGAAAGTGATTGAGATATTTTTGGAAAAAAAGATGATATGCGCATAATGAAGGGAAAATGAGAAAATGAAACATTTGACAGTATTCATGAGCTCGTGATTGATATAAGTACTAAGTGATATCATGGTTTGAGTATATAGAATTTTGAGGATTTTGGTATGTGGAAAGTGTTAACTTTTAACTGCATTCATGTTTTCACTATGGTTCAATTAATGGGTATTCATTCTTCAAGAGAATACATGATTAAGGTATTCACATGTTTGTAATTTGACTAACAAGATATATCTTATGATATATGGGGGATAAATTATGGCATTCATGTGATTGTTATGTGACATTACAAGTAATCATTTTCTTTATACTATGAGCTTGGACCAAAGTATTTTAGATAAGCCTAAAGATTGGAATGGATTATGTTGGACATAAGTTAGTATTAAGGATATAAGTTTCTTTTGATATTATTAATGGGATGTTATTGTAATATTGTTTTAGAAAAAGGACAACCTGCAGGACGGGTGACAGCCCATCGCGTCGGACAAGGCTGTGGGAATCGAACCCACAACCGAAGTGCGACTGGCCTTTATCACCTACCACTGGCCTACAGGAAGTCCCTGTTTAGTAGAAACTAGTTTTATTATATTAAGAAGTATGATATATGAAGTATAAGTCCATTTTAGGAACCATATATGATTAATCTCACTATGGATGGACTTATGTATTTTTTGATAACTTTTCTAACCTTTTGTTTGAGACATATGGAATGACCCATCATTCTATCACATGATCTACTAACACATCGCGAATGAAAAATTCTACTTCATTTCTTTAAGAGATAAAGTGGAAATTGTCCAAAGAATAACCAACGGTGAGAGTATACCAAAATCACGAAAGTATTTATTAAAATTCAAATTTCTTCAACTTTAGGGAAATGATCTTGAAAACTAAAAATGTTGTCCTAGTGCTCTTATATCTGATGATTCAGATGGTACCTTAGATCATCACAAATTTATGGCTTTGTGATTGTTGGCTTTTCCATAGTCATGCTCTCTACCACTCTCTATCAGAACATGATGGTTAGATTTCTCTTCCATATCCATATTTTCACCTATGTGGAAACCCAGTGATTAGTTTATTTGGGTAACCGTTACGTTTCATACATTAGTTTTTAAAGACAAGTTTTGGTATTCTTTTTTACTATGTGGGTTTTAATTAATGAAACTTTTGAGTAGTAAACCATTTACAACCCCGACGAATTTTGAGGCCGAAATTCATTTTAAGGGGGGTAGAATGTAACAACCCGAGATTTTATGAAAAATATTCTTTTTAATTTCATTAATGTCTTGTGTTATACGCTACACCAAAAGGAGCTTGCAAAAAATGCATCCTTCACTTTCCTTGCATTACACGCAATCGCGACCTTCCTCAATAGTGTGTGTAGGACGCAATACTGAGTTTCACTAAACAACGATATGCTATTAAAATATTATTAAAACTAGCCGTTAGGAATATTAATAACCACTTTTTTAATTTTAGTTTTCAAAATGGACTTCATTTTTTGGATTCGGAATATCAAAATTAGCATAGGTAGAAATTTTGGTACTTTTCGGATAACTTTCATATTTTGATGAATAGTGAAATTTACTAAATTGTAATTAAAAACAACTTTTTCAATCGAAATAATTAATAGTGATAAATTATTAATTTGAGTGGTTTTAAAATATATTTAAAATATATTTTTACAATTTAATAAAATGTTGGTCATTGAATGTAATTTCACATTTAAACCAGACATAAACAAGTGTTAATCTTTTGATAGTTATTATCTCTTAAAAACATGCTATTTGTTTTGACGACGGGATTTAATTTTTAAATTAATTAATGAAACTGATATGTTTTGAATTTGGTAAAATAGACATCATTTTTTAATTCATAATATCAAATATAGCTTAAGCCTAATTATTGGTATTTTTCGGGAAACTTTCATTTTTTGATGAATAGTGAAACCACTAAGTAGTAGTTAAAAAAATGAATTTTTCATAAAACTTAATTTTACCACTTCTGTGAGTGGAATTTCAAAAATCCGAGAGACACGGTTAATTTCAGTAAGTAAAATTTGGTTCAATGAGATGAAAATAATTTTTGGTGAATAGTAACTTTTTACTTTTTTTACCATGGTTAAAGGTAAATAGGGTAATTAAGGGTAAAATTGATATTATTATTACCCTAACACATGTCCTAATTTTATTGGATAAGTTTAATTCGACCAAAAAAAACCTTAGTAATAAAATATGACCATTTAGGCCCACTTGGATTAGATTAGGACATTTATTATTAATTTATTTAAAGAAGGGTTAAAATAGTTAAAATCAAAGTTTAATAAGTAAATAATTTTTAATATAGGGTTATACATAAGATAAATTCGACTATAAATAGTCATTAGAAATATAAAAATATTTCCTACATAATGGTATTTTATTTGTAATTTTTAAACATTAAATAATTTAATTTATTTATGACACAAAGATGAAACAGTAATTATCTTATTAATGAAATATTGACATAATTGATGTTATAAATACCCAAATAAATTTAATTTCAGACTTTTTATGAAATAAAATAATTTAATAGGTTAATATGACATGTTATTATTGATTTAATTCACTTTGTTCGAACTAATCATTCAGTTATGATTTTCACAAAAACGAATTACAGAATAGTGTCAAAATTGACATAAAATAGTTTTTAAAACAAATATTATATTATTAATTGTTATTTTATTCCTAAAAATCTAATTTTCGGAAAACTGACTTAGATAAGGTTATATATATTAATAATAAACAACTTGGGGTTCTTTTTCCTTCTTATAGTACGTTTATTAACCTTATAGTTTAATAACACAAGAAGACATGGTAAAAGTAAAATTATTTTACTTAATGTTAAATCTAAATGATAAGGTTACAATAGGAACCTAAACTTGTCTAAATTATATTGGATGAGAGGATTTCGTCCCATCCCCACCTTATCTTCGAAATTAATCAATTTGGAGCTATTTAAAACCGAATTTGACTTTATAATAAAATAATAGTTTTTGTTATTCCAAAGGTGCCCCTCTCCTCCCTTATAAAAGGGCACCTCCTCCCTCTCTTCCTCACACCACTTTGAGCCTTCATGCTCAGCCACACCCTGACAAATTATCTTTTACACTTCCCTATAAACATCCTAGAGGTCCTGGTTTTCCTAAAAGACCAATTTTAGTGCCCTAAGAGGAAGACTCAAAGAGGCGCTTCAAAGAAGAGGAAATGTCCGTTACCGATTCTTTCATCTTTGTTTCTTCTTCCACTTCTTCTTCTTAGGTTGTTTCATTATGAAGTAATAACATCAGTATCACTTATATACTTATATGTTATTATAATTATGAAACAACCTTATTTCACCATCTATCCATCCTACGGAAAATGAAATCACCACGCGTGCGTACGTACGGAATACTGTCTCCACGCCGTGGTGTAATCTATTTTCCACCACCACCTTACTTGGATGGGTATAATGGTGTACATAATAACTATATATGATTATTGTAGAGTGATATTGATTCTTAAATAGTATACATACACTCCAATACAATTCCATGATCATGAGAACGATATCATCGCTCGTGCGTACGTACGGACTACCGTCTCCACGACGCGATGAGATTCATTCTCCACGTTAACCATTCATGAATGATTATAAAGTATATATAATAAGTAATAATGAAATATATGAAATAATAATGATTCTGGATTTATGTGTATATATATGTATGACATCTACTTAATTCCATTGAACTCAATAAGGAAAAGAACACAGCGGTCATGCGTACGTACGGTCTACCGTCTCCATGAACGGTGTATTTCATTCCATTTACTGATATTATATTTATATATATATATATTCTAAATATATATTATATATAAATCATGTTTTATATTCTATAATTAATTAACCATGATCTAAGTAATCATATGAATAATTACAAGTCAAAACACGGACGACAAATGAAACGATTTTACCCAAAACGCTCTTTAACATGGAATTTACAAAAGAACGGGTAATATGAAGCCATAAGTGAACCATATATGATATCATAACAATGGGTATGATTCTGGAATAAGTCAGTGACATTATTTAAATCATTATACAGGAGGTTCGGACACATACGCAGCAAATCGGACCTACGGTAAGGGAAATATCACAATCTCATTTTTATCCGAGATTGTTTATACTTTGAAATTTACTGTGGTGTATTTTATCATCCACATCCATGATTCATCAATATTTCATATTTATATCATTCTACAATAGTTTATATCCAATTTTACCCTTCGGTGAGTTTTTAGTCAAGGATATGAAAGGAATCTTTTGTCGTTTTTCGTACGATGTACTTTTTGACTTTTCTGACAAAAGTATGAAAATGTTTTTTTTAACTTATCCGGCATGAATGGATTTTTAAAACAATATTTCCAAGAATCTTCCTTTACAATTTTTCAAGTTTATTTTTAGTCAACATCTTTTAGTTTAAAATTTTATGACATGTTAAGAATGGAAAAAAAAATTTGAGTAGAAAGGATATTTTCCTCAAGAATGGAGATCAAGTGTTTTATAAAAATTATTTTCCATCTAAGATAATATAGGAATATGTTTCTATCCCTATTATTACATTGATTTGATTATGTTGTGATTGAAATATTTTTATGAAATCCTTTATCTTATATGAATTGTTTTATGATGTCATGATGTTTAAGATTCCCATTTTTATTACATGGGTTATGCTATGATGTATGGTTTCTGAGTTTGTGGAACACATAAGAATGGTATCATTATGAGATGGGTGGGACCTATATCTCCCTCCAATGCATTGGGTAAAGATTTTATATCTCATGAGATAGACATGGCTGGAATGGTAGGCTATACCGGTTCAGTGAAACAGGACTGAAACGAGGAGTGAACTCAGTTCAGAAATGGACTTTGTCCACTAAGATAGTCTTGGAAATGATTCTTGACTAATAAGAAATGATTCTATATGATTATGTGTGTATGCCACAAAGTTTCATGTTTTATGTTATGAGTATTGGGATTACATTTCACTACTATGATTTATCCCATGTTATGAAATTATGATCTCTTTTGCAGGTTAAGATTTCCAAAAGTTTTGTTCTTATGAATATGATGCGATTGATATTTCTTTTGTTTATCCTTACTGAGAATTTGAGCTCACCATTTTATGTTTTATTTTCCACAGGATATACAGAAACGTTTTAGGTAAAAAAAGGAAGATCTTTATGGGAGATGTTGAAGATCTTTCACCATAATTAGAAGATTATATTCCGAGTTTCCAAAGACACTAAACTATTACGGTCCTTGTGTGTGTGTTTTTGTAATGTACTAAGTATTCTGAAAAAGTAATGTAATGTCCATGTACGTCAATATTCGGGTCTCTATATTATACATTCCCTCATTAAGGAAATAATATTGATGGTTCATGTGGTTATTCGACCAGTATAATACCCATGATTATGTTTTATTATGGAATTATTTAATCAACTCATATTCTTGCCATAAAATGGTTCATGTTTATTATTGGTAACGGCATGTAGATTCAATTATTCGACATGTTTAATAGTTATGTGATTTTCCACATTATTTCTTACCATTACTGAGCATTTGAGCTCTCCCCATTCTATGTTTTATTTTCCTAGGATTCCAAGAAGTGTATTGTGATTGATATTCAGGGTTAAGACAAGGGAATAATGGTGTTCATAATGGATTATTTATATAGTTTTGTATGTTATAAAGTGTAACGTAACATTCATGTATGTAATATATTTTCCAAGAATGCTAAACTGATCGTCCCTTCAGGACTTGATTCTTTGTAATCATGCCAATTTATTAAAATAATGCACCGACTCTGGGTAACTGGGGTCAAGGCGTTACATTTATATTCTTTCAAAATTTAAGAATATATAATCCCTATAAATTCTCATCAATTATATAATTTTTATGTCCTTTATAATTAGAGAATAATATATAGATACCTTGGTCTTTCATAAATTATTATTAAAAAAATTAAATACAAAAAACATAAAATCATTAACCAACTAGGATCCAAAGGTTTAGTGTCTTAAGATTATTATTATCACGCATAACATTTACAAAATAAAACATATAAATTTATTTAATTCTTTCTTCTCTATCTTCATATTTTCTTTCATATTCAACGTAGTACAAGTAATCAACTGAGGATATATATCAATGAAGGGGTGAGACAAAATCTAGTTAAGAAGATATATAAAAAAATGAAATAATATAACATGGGTTAGAATAATCATCATCCTAGCATCATAATCATGAGATAAAACATTAGACAATGGTATAGAATGTGGTAATGCAAAAAAATGAAACATCGTGTCTTAGTGGTCAAATGCAACACATAGTTGTGAACAAAGATAGAATCATGTTCACGCATATTTCACTTTTTGTAATGAAATGTGTCACACTACCTAATAAATTGGAGCTCTATATAATTTTTTTCTCACTTGTCACATCATATCATTCTCCTATACTATATTATTCCAAGCCCACTCATTACATCAAAACATTTACATTATCTTGCTTTCCACCTAGATCGAATGTCAATATTGAACCTAAAATAAGCCATTATGAAAAATGAGTTTCATTTAACAAAGAATACATTCATGAATAAACTTTTGTGTTTTCAAATGAAAGAGTGAATAGCATACTTGGTATAAGAATCATCAATATTGAGTGAGTAAGAAACAATATTAGGAGAAGTAAAAGGTTTGTTTTTAGATAGAATAGTTCATTTTGAAAACATTGTTTTTTTCCAAAACTCAATTAGAAGACGTGTATATACCATTAAAGGAAAGGGATGAATAAATAAACAACAAGGTATCATACATATATAAACATTTCTATGAAAGAGGTAAAATCCTAGGAAATGGAGTTGGGATTCAGAATCACCTTAACTCATGTCTAAATGCTTTCTTTACATTAATTTCCTTGATAATTGAATTAAATTTAATAATTAACAAATAAAAAAAATTATAAATTACTTTTATTTATTATAATTTTATTAATTTAATTTATAGGCTTTTCTATGAGTTATATATTTTAATTTCATCATTCATGATTGTTTGTTTTATTGGTTTTCATGATCGGTTCACCAGAATATGACTATGGATGTTCGTCTAGAATGGGTATAATTTTACAGAAATGAAATTATATGTTGTAAATGAAAATATTGAATTTTATATGTCATTATATTTCTTTTGGTTATATTTTATGAGGACGAATAATTGTGTACATTGTTTATTAAAAGGATTTAATTTATTTGGTATATTTTACGACCATTATGAGCTTGTATCTTTTTATTTAACATTAAGATAATATATTAGTTGTACAACATTATATATAGTATAATATGTATTATAAAATATTATTTAACCAAAATTGTTTTTTTATAAACATACATGAAGGTGGTAGTGAAAATTAAAATTCATCCTCTATGGTGGTGGTAAATCGGCACACCACAGATGATATTTTCATTTTTAGAATAAAAGGAAAAGGGAATAAATTAGATGATAATTATTATATTAACATAATAAAATTATAGTATCTAAAAAATAATAGAGTTATAATTCCTCTTGGATGGGTTTAGTTAATAATAAGAAAATAAATGAAAAGAAATTGAAAATAAATTAAAAGAAAAAGAAAGAAGGTTTTGCCTCTTGAATTTCTCCTCAGTCATATGCTCCTTAGGGAAAAGGGTTTGGTGTTTTGAAGAGACAAAAACCTCTTAGATGTGGGGTATGAGATCATGAATAGTATTATGTAGAATTATGACACGGCCCAAATCATAGATGGTTTGAGGAGAAGTGGTTGTGAGGGGTGGTATTTATAAGGGAGGAGAGAGGTGTTTTCTCATTATTTTATTCATTAGTTTATTTTTGTGGCTCAAGACTGTCAATAGTTTCATAATTAAAAATAAATATATTAAAATAATGAAAAATAATTTTAGATTTTGTCTTACCTAATTCTTACATCACCTATTACTCAATAATTCATGTATTTATCTTTTATTATAAATTATCATATTTTACTATTCACCAAAAAATCATGTTTTTTAGAAAAATCGAAACAATAAACCCTAAATTTATCTTGAAATTAAGAATTAAAAAATTAACTTCGTTTTATAAAAATAATTTTTTAAATATGACAAATTTAATTTTTAATTAAAATCATCATTTACTTGGAGAATACATATTTTAAAATTTTAGATGATTTTATAACACTTTGAAAAAATAAACAATGTATCATAAAATTATCTTATAATCATTTGAACAAAAAATATTAATTTATGAATCTATTTTTTGAAAATATATATTTTTTAAATAATTATAACAATTATAAAATTATAAATAAACATTTTTATTGTATAAAAATACCAACATTTAATCAATAATATTATAAAATATTATTTACTTATATTGTGATATAATTATATCGTATTGTCATTTATAAGATTTATAAATTTTATATATATATTCAAAGAGGTGTTTAAAATTCTATTGGCTAGTTTACTATTCCTAATGGTAACAATACTATTCCGAAGGACATGTTACTATTCCATCAGAATTGGTTCCTTAATTTCTAGAAATATCTTTTTTTAATTAATTGTTAATTTAAAAAGTTTTTATTTTTTTATCAAGGTTATTTTATCTGATTTATAATATATGACATAATTTTAGGAAGGTAATTCCCATTGATAGATTTTTGGCTCATTACATTCTTTCCCCCTTATAAAATTTTACCCTTGAAATTTAATTTTAAATATGATGGTGAAAACAAGTGACGGTACTTCTCTTTCATAACTTACTCATGTTCCCATGTTGCATCTTCATAGTTGTGTTTAAGTTATAGTACTTCAACTAGGTGAGTATCTTTATTATGTATCACTTTATCTCTATGGTCCATGATATTATTTTGCTTCTCCTCATAAGATATATCATTTTCTAACTATACCACCTCTAGATTTAGTACATGTGAGATATCTGGTATGTAATTATTCAAGAGGGATGCATTGAATACATAATGTACTTGGGAAATAGTTGGTGGATGTTACAACTGGTAGGCCACAACTCCAACTCAATCAAGAATTTGGAAGTGACCGATGTACATGGAACACATCTTTAATTTCTTCCCAAATCTCATTATCCTCTTCCATAGAGATATATATAAGAATACCATGTCTCCAGACATAACCTCTAGGTCCCATTGATGATTTTATGAAATATAAATTTTATTGACTTTGGTTTGCCTTGATGTGTTTCTGAATGGTTTTCATAATTCCCACCATTTCGTCGACCATTTTAGGTCGTATCCGGTTACATTCACCGACTTCATCCTAGCATGCTGATGTTATGCATCATTCCACATAAAAGGCTTCATAGGTATCAATTTTGATGCTTGAGTGGAAACTGTTATTGTAATAGAACTCAACCAGAAGTAGGTGTTAGTCCCATGCACTTTTAAAGTCCAAAGAAAATTCCCTGAACATTTCTTCCAATGTTTGAATAATTTGTTAATACTAGACACTCGTTCTAGGATGATAATATTCAATAAAGTTCATCTCATTGTTTAAAGCATGTTACAGCCGTTTCTAAAACAAAAAGGTGAATATGGGATCTTGATTGGATGCCATCGATATTGGTACTCTATGAAGCCTTACCACTTCTATGATATATATCTATACAATTTGATCAATTGAGAAGTCCTCTCAAATTGTGATAAAGTGAGTTGTCTTTGTTATACGATCTACAACATCCCATATAGCATTGTTTCCCCAAGATTTATTAGGATGTACGGTGAAAAAGGACATGGTAATGTTGTTCATTCCATATCGGTATGGGTAATGGTGGAACCAACACCTTATATTTTTTCCTTTTATCCTTCACTTGCTAATATATCATTCACCTTGATGTATAATTAGTGATCTCATTCTTCATATTTTTTCACAACTAGTTCACTCAGAGATATCCATACATATTTTGTACTCCTTATGTGAAAAGATAAGGTTGATTTATGTGAATCATTTAGAATCTCATTATTTATTTATGTATTGGATGTTACACATAATCACCATATGAATCTTATAACTCCTTCCTCATAAATTTTATAATATGAGGATTCCCCCTTTCACATATCTTCCACCTTCTTCTAAATTTCCGCATTATTTTTTGAGTATCATTTATTTTCTCCATGAGGGATGGTTGATCAATCCTTTTAGAACAAATTGATGATGTTCCTTAATTAATTATTCCAATTTCAATCCTTTGAAAATATAAGAAGATTGGATCCTTATAAATTCTCATCATAGATAATGTTTTAGGATCATTTATTATTAGTGCATATTCCACCTTATTTTCCTTACCAGGATGGTTGTTGATTGATATGTCATAATTCATGATGATATCTTACCATCTTCTCTAGAATATATTAAGCTAATTATATGTGATTATTTATTCAAGGCTCTTATGATAAGTATATATTTCACAGTTCTAAACATAGAGATAATGATGCCAAACTTTCATTACAAAGATGAATGTTTCTAACTCTAGATCATATGTGGGATAGTTTTTCCCATGAATTTTCATCTTCCTTGAGGCATTGACTATCACATTATCATTTTTCCCCAGTACATATCCTAATAACTTATTTGAATAATAATTTTATATCATAAAGAGTTCCCCACTTGTTAGAAGTGTGAGTATTTCCATAGTGATAAGCCTCTTTCTTAACTCTTTGAAGAAATATTCACATTCACTGGTCTAGAAACACTTTTCTCCCTTTTGAATCATCTTGTTTAGTGGGTTTTACAATCATTATAAGTTCTTAACAAATCTCTGGTAATACCCAAAGAGACTAAGGGAACTATGGATCTCCATTATAGATGTTTTCCTGGGCCACGCTTTTATTTTCCTTGTCTTAAAGGGGTATACAGATATTTCTTTTCAAGTGATAATATGAGCTAGGAAAGATACTTAATCCATATAGAACTCATATTTATTGTACCTTACATATATATTCTCTCTCCCCCAAATTATTTAGCATAGTATTAATATTCTCCTCATGTTCTTCCTAACTCTTGGAGTATATCATAATATCATCGATAAAGACTACCAAAAATTTGTCAAGTTAATATCTAAATTCACTATTAATTAAGATAATGAATATTTCTAGATTATTAGTGAGTCTGAAAGGATTCACTATGTTCTCATAGTTTCCATACCTCATTTGAAAGGCAGTCTTGGGAATATTTACCTTCCTCACATTTAATTGGTGATATCTCAACTGAAGTTCTACCATAAATAAATATTTGGCCCCATGTAGTTGATCAAAAATTTCATCTATATATAGTAGGGTATACTTGTTCCTTATTGTTATTTTGTTAAGATCATAACAATCATTGCATAGTCATGTTAATCCATCCTTCTCATAAAAGAGGACTAGTGAACCCCATGGTGAAGCACTCAGTCATTTAAAACCTTTGTACAAATTATCTTGTAACTACTTCTTTAGTTAATCCAACTCAATAGTGACCATTCAATATGTTGTCTTTGATATAGATAGAGATCCAAGAATAAGGTCAATTATGAACTAAAACTCTCGGTTAAGAGGAAGACAGGGAAATTCTTTATAGAACACATCAATGCAGTCCCTTACCATGGGTGTGTCTTTAATCATGATTCTCTTATTTTCTCAATCATTTGAGCCTGATATGATTTCTCATAAGGAAATAATATCCACACTAGATATGATGGATCTAAATAAGATCCATCTTCTTCCTTACACATTAATTAAATGGGAGGATGATTTGGGATGTGACGAGTGATCTCTATTTCTTAACAGTTGATGTTGGATTTGTGTAATGATAGTCAATCCATGCCAAAAATAGCATCAAACTCTACCAAATGAAGTAATTAAAGATTCAATAAAAGTTTCAATCCATAAAAATTAACTATGATGGAGTAATATAATTTGAATGCAATAATTTTTACATTTTATATTATCATAGATATTTCAACTTCCATATTTCGAGATTGTGTTTGAAAATTTCTATTAATATTTCAAGTTATTAAACAATGTATAAAACCAGAATTAGATAGTATATTCTTATTATTGAATGAATGACTAGTGTACCTATCACTACATCATTATCAAGATCCACCTTAGTAATAGTTATGGAATAAACATTCCATTTACCCTTTGTATTTAGTGACTATTGATGTTGATTACCTTAAATAGCTCGAGGTTTAGTGCAGTAGATTGCATAGTTACCTTACTCCCTACAATTGAAGAAGTTATCCATGGGTGGTTATCTCCTTTCCTCCCCCACATTTTCATACTTAGTAATTTTTATTCGACATTCATGCGCTTGGTGGCCTTCCCTCTCACACTTATATCAATTCTCTGTCTGTTTGATTTAATTCCCATGATTATTGTTATCATATTTTTAACATGTGGGTTAGTGATATTTACTTCCACCAATTTCATTAGATTCTCTAGTATGAAACTCCATCTTTCATTTTTTTTATCACAATAGTTGTGTCACCATTCACCAAACTCTATCTTCAATTTGGGAGCACATCAAAAAACTTTTTCATAACCCCCAATGTATTTAATTTATATAACCTTTCAAATATATGGTATTAAACTAGTAACTAATTGACCTATTTTTCTACCATTATTGATAACAAAACCTGGAGCTTACATCGAATTCCTTGTGAAATTTTCTTCATAGGCTCTGACAGATTTTCTTTAATTTTTATTCATCTCTATGAATTATCTATCTATATTTTTACGAAGAGTTCAAGGGAAATAGTTTTGAAGAAAAATTATCTTGAAGTCTTCCAACACCATCTCTTTAATTTATTCCTTAGTCATGTTGTTCTTAATCAACACCCACTATTGGTAGGACTCTCTATCTAAATGATAAATTTCCAGAATCACCTTCTTCATCATATAATATTCAATCATAGAAAAGATATTATCTATTTAGTTGGCCCACTTTTCCATGACTAGTGTATCATATGATCCAATATATTTTTCTGGTCATTTTGAATTAAAATACTTCATATCCAGTTGATCCTTCATAGGTGAAAGATGAAGTTCCACATTATTCATATTATTGTTCATATCCTGTGACATATGGGTAATCATCAATAGGAAATTTTGAACTCCAACTATGAAGGAATTGGGGATATTTTTTGGTCAATCATTGCATTGTCCCTCACATGGGTTGTTGTCCTCATTTCTCCTTGCTCCCACTATTTTATAAAATACAAAATGTTTATACAAAATATAAGTCATCAAGTCATGAATAAATAATTTATTCCTTTGTACAATTAAATCTAAAGTCATATCATGTGGGATCCCTATGTTTAGAATTTTCTAAAACAGTGCTTCTTGGGTTTTTACATATAAATAGTCTCATACTAAGGGTTTTCATGATATTTCTCTAATACCAATTCCTAAATGAACTAAACCATAATCTGATACCAACTATGGTGACCATACTCTTTCTTACATGATTATTACAATATTTTAAAGATAAATAACCTAAATGTGTTACACAATCAGGATCCAAAGGTCTGTTATTATATGAATATTAAGACAATACCTAACATTTAGAAAATTATAAACATTTAATTAATTCCTTCTTCTCTAACTTCTTATTAGCCTTTTCAATATCCTTTGTACGAGTAATCACCTAAGGATATACATCAATGGAATGGGTGAGCTAAAAGCCCAATAAAAAGACAAATACAAGCATGAATCAATATGATATGGGTGAGAATAATAAACATCACAACATTATAATCAAGAGAGAAAACATTATATAAAGGCATGGAATGAAAAAATGAATAAAAATGAAACATCATGTTTTAGTTTGGATATCCAACACATATTTTTAAACAAATACATCATCATGATCAAGCATATTTCACTTTTCCCAATGAGATACATCACACTACCCAATTCAATGGATCTATATTAAATTATAATTAAACCCCTCACATCATAACATTTACATTATCATGCTTGTACCATAGAACATATATCAATCTTGAAATAAAATAACCCATGGAAATAAATGGATTTTATTTCACAAATCATGTATTAGTGAATAAAGTTTGGGGTTCTCAAATGAAAGAGTGAAAATAATACTTGGTATAAGAATGATTAATCTTGAGTGAGGAAGAATCAATCTCAAAGAAGTAAAATGTGTGTTTATAAAAAGAAGAGTTCTTTTGGAAAATATTTTGTTTGTCATAAAACAATTTAAAAGAAATATAAAACCTAGAAATTGAAAGGGAATAATAAATAATTAAAATTTAAGGATTATACACTTACTGAAATCGGTGTGAAAGAGGTAAAACCTAAAGAAATGGAGTTGGGTTTGAGAATCTCATTACCTTATGTATGAATGATTTATTAACTTTAATTTCATAGATAATAAAATTAAATTAATGTATTAACAAAAATAGAAACATTTATAAATTAATTTGATTCATTTTAGTTTTATTATGTTAATTTTTGGGATTTTCTATGAGTTCTAGTTTTCAATTTCATCATTCTGGTGTGTCTGTTTTCTTAGATTCCATGATCAGTTCACATAATTTGGAGTATAGATGTTCATGTAGAGTGGTTATAATTCTCCATAATTGAAATTATATATTTTTAATTAATTTAAAAAAAATTATTAGGTATTATATTTCATTTTTTTATATAGTATGAGGATTAATAATTAGATAAATAGTTAATTAAAATGATTTAATTTATTTGGAAACTTTTTGGACCATTATAAGCTTGTATCATTTTATTTAACAACAATATCATATATTAGTTCCAGAACATTATATATATTATAATATGTATAATAAAATATTATTTAACTATACTTATGGTTTTATAACCAAACGTAACTATGGTAGTGAAAAATGATAATGCATCCTACATGGTGGTGGTAAATTGTCACACCACATATGATATTTTCATTTTTAGAATAAAGGGAAAATAAAAGAGATTAGAAGATGGATTATTTAATTAAAATTAAAAAATTACAGTATATAAAAAGATAATACAGTTATAATTTCAATTTGATAGGTGGATGTGATGAGAGGATAAGAAAACAAATGAAATTGAGAAGAAATTAAAAGAAAAAAAGAAAGAGGGTTTTACCTCTAGAGTTTCCCCTCCTTGAGAACCTCTATAGGGAAAAGGGTTTGGTATTCTTTTGAGACCAAGATATCCAAGATGTGAGGGAGGGGATTGAAAATGGTATTTGGTACAACATGGATAAGGCTAAAATCTTGGAAGGTGTGAGGAAAATAGTTTGTGAGGGTTGTATTTATTGGGGGAGATGGTTGTTTTCTCATTATTTTACTCATTAGTTTATTATTTTGGTTCAAGACCATGAATAATTAGACTCTTATCACAAAATATATTAACATAATTAATTATAGTTCTATATTTTTTACTTACATTACACATACATCATCTATGACTCAATAATTCATATAATTATATTTTATCGTAAATTATCATATTTTACTATTCCCAAAAAAAATCCAAGTATTTTATAAAAATCCAAAAAATTTACCATAACCATTTTTTATCATTTAGAATTAAAAAATAACTTACTTTTCTAAAAATAATTTTATAGATTTGTGAAATTCAATTTTGAATTAAAATAATCATTTACTTGAAAAATAATAATTTTAAAATTATAACTAATTTTATAACACTTTGAAAATTTAATCAACATCTCATAAAACTATCTTATAATTATAAGAAAAAATAATAATTTATGAATATATTTTATGAAAATAAATTTTCTTTTAAATAATTATATTAATGATAATATTATAAATAAATATTTATGATGTATAAAAATATCAACACTTGATCAATAATTTTTAAAATGTTTATTTACTTATATTATGATATAATCTTATAATATTTCCATTTATAAGATGCCTAAATTTTATTTATAATTTAATTTATGAGGTTACTTTTCTATTGTATAGTTTACTATTCCTAATGGTCACAATACTATTCAAAAGGTCAGGTTATTATTCAATTTGGATAGGTTCCTTAATTTCTAGAAATACCTCATATCTCATTCATTAATTCATCATTTAAAAAGTTTGTATTGTATTCTATAAGTGATTTTATGTGATTTAAAATATAATACATAAATATAATATAGTAATTAAAATCGATTAAATTTTGGGTTCTTAGATCCTCCACTTTATTCACTTTCCCAAGATGGTAGTGAGTTTGGTAGTCATAGTTCTTAATCATATCTAACCGTCATTGTTGGAATATATTTTTCTCTTTATATGAGAATATATACCTGAGGAGTTTGTGATATTTTTATACATTTCACTTCTACCCAAAGATATAATTCCACCATATTTTTAAAGTAAATATCACTACATCCACCTCTAGATCATGTGTTGGGTAGTTTTGTTCATGAACATTAAACTTCCTTAATTAATAAGTTGTGGCATTGTCATTCTGCATTAACAAAAATCCCAAGCCCTTCTTTGAAACATCATTGAATACTATAAACAGTTTTCTACTTGTGGGTTGTGTGAGAATAGTGATAGTGATAATCCTCCTTTTCAGTTCCTTGAATATATCTTTTCACTCATCATTCCGAGCATACATGACTCCCTTCAATGTTATCTTGGTTAGAGGGTTTGATATTGTTGAGAAAATTATCACAGATCGATGATAATAACCAGCTAAACCAATGAAACTATGGTTATCTATCACATATGTTAGACTCTACTTTCCTTAAATTTATTATATCTTTGAAGAGTCCCAATATATCCCATTTATTGTGATGATATGCCCCAAGAAAGATATTTTTTTCAAACTGAAGTCATAATTTTTGGAATTTCCATAATGCTTCTCCTTTCACAAGTATTTTAGAACAATACTCAAATCCTCATCATGCTCTTCCATGATTTTGATGAATATTATAATATCATCTATAAATACTGCCACAAATTTTTTAAGGTAATATCTAAATACTCTATTCATGATGTCCATAAATATTGTTGGAGCATTAGTGAATCTGAATGTTATTGCTATGAACTAATTGTGGCCATACATTGTATTAGAAGTAGTCTTCAGGGTATTTTCTCTAATCTAAAATTAATAACTAGTGTAACAATAAATAAATTTTTTTAGGATCCACCATAACGGTTGTGATGGAAATGGATCACCCATGCTTCCTTGGAGGTTTTTTATTGTCTCTCAATACCCTTTTCTTAGTACATTGGTTTGAAAAGTGTTATTGTTCCTTGCAGTTGTAGCAATGAACAATGTGATGAGGGTTTATGGGAGAATTTCTTTCCTACATAACATTATAGGGTTTCTCTTATTAAAAATCTCTAGCAAGTTTCCCTTTCATCCCATAACTAAAGCATTTCCTCGTTACCCTTAGGAAATTTTTTGGGTGCTTCTTTCTGCACCATTAACAAGTGGGATGTTGAAATTTTGTAGAACCGATATATTTTTCCATTGAACCACCATAATTAAAATACAATTTCCACTTATAATTCCCATGATTCCCCTGAGATTTTTTTATCTCTATTTCTACTTTGAGGTCACATCTAATAATTTTATCATAGTTATCAAAGGCATATATCACCAGTGATTTTTGTAGACTTGGTTTTATCCCGCCAAAGAAGCGGCCAACCTTGCATTCATGGGTAACAATAAATATAGAGGTGTATTTAGAAATTCTTGTGAAGTTCTCCTCGTACTCCCCAAGTTATTAATCATATTTTTTCTCTAGGGAAAGTAAATATATTTCCATGTTAGGTCATAGATTGGGAGGAACATATTTATTAGAAAACATTTTCACGAAATCCTAACACCTCATCACATCAATATCTTTTTTAGGGTTTGTATTCTTCATCAATATCCTATAATGACCAGATTATCCCTCCATATGATAAATAGATAGTAGAACCATCTCTTTATCAAAACATTAAAGAATGGAGAAGATATTCTCAATGGAGTTCATCCATTGTTTCATGATTAAGGGATTAGACGATCCATTGAAAGTCAAAGGCCTTTGTCACATAAAGCTTTTAATCAAAGATTATTCACTATTAGGGGTATCTATATGCTCCATCAAATATATTTTTCTATTCATAACCTAAGTGAAATGATATATTATCTTCTCAATTTTTATTATTCCCGATCCCATCAAGTTAAGAATCTCATTGTGGAAGTTAACACACTGCCTGTCACATTGATTGTTTACCCAACTCCTCTAGTTTGGGGGAATTCAATAGAATAAATTAAAAATATAGTATGATTATTTATAAAATAAAGAATACATAATGGGTAAGAAAATTAAATTAAAAGGATAAATTATAAATTAAGTTTGTTTCCTAACATATGACTTTTTAGGCTTCAATCTATGTTATCCATGATATATTTCCCAAAGTATATTATTATGGGAATTGTTTTGTTCAATTAATAATGGTTTGTAAGGATATTATATATTTTCAAAATAATATCACTTGGGAGTGTAAAACAAGGTGCATATTAAGGCATTTTTTCATGTACATTGTTACATTGAGTCAGGCCCAGCACACCTTATCGGAGTTGTCACCCCTAGGTATATCTCTGCCAGATCAAGTTTAACATGTATTATCCTTACATGGATTTATTTTGCTGATAACCCATTTGCATTATAAATATGAAAATTTAGGGATGTTTTCTTATACTTATTCATATCCCTAATAATTTCTCCAGAGTTTTTTAATCCAAATACCAAAAATAACTAAATGTTTCCTTTAATACCAACTACAACAACTCTTCCCTTTATTTCACATTAATATATGATTTATTACATTAAAGTACACATAATTATCACAAGATTAAAATTAATTAAATTTTATTTGGTAAATAGTTACATATAATAACATCTTGAACATGATATAAAACAACATTGTTGACAAGTCCCTTAAAATGCCTCTAAAATTCAATGGCTTTTAAAACAACATTGGACAACTTGGGGACATGCATAAGAATGGGCTGTGATATAAATACCATTAAGGTAATAATCATGGAATAACATGAAGAAGATAGTAATTTGAGACACTATTAATATAAATGGGCCATAGAAGAAACATGAATAATAAGACATGATATAACATGATAATTATAAGAAGGGAGATGTGACTACATCTTACAACACTGCATCATAAACATAAGTCAACGATAAAATTCTAAGTTATCATAGTGGAGAGATTCCCATAAAGTAATCATGTTCACTCATGATCCCATCCTAAAATATCAGGAGACTAAAATTTAAAAAATTCATTGGAGCTCTATATAATTCAGGGTGCACCTATCACATTAATTTCATTCTCATGCTTAAGTGTTCCACATAAATCATACAACCTAGATTCATTCATCATAATATTGTATTACACAACTAATGGGTTTGTAATACATATATGTAAGTCCTATTTCAAATAATTATAATTTTATAAAGTTTAATACCCTTGATATTAAATGGGTATGGTATTCACTATACAGTTTTTTTTGCATGGAATATCGTGGTGAAAATTCAGCAGAAAAACAGCATCACCAAAAAATCCATAAAAATGGGTTTATGAGAGAGAAAAAATAATATAATCATTTGTAAATAAATGGTATTGTAATTTGGATATGTAATAACATATTCTATCTTGAGGAAATGAAAATAAATGACACAAGGTAAAGAAGATACTTGAATATATAGGAGAAAGGAAAATATCTCTTACTTGAGTATGTGACACCAAATGCTTGGTAGGGTCTTCTTAAGAGCTTTGGGTGCGTTGGTAAGAATCTAGACAGTGGAGGGAAGAGTATGGACGTGACCAAAGGAGATTTAGAGAAGATAAATGTAAGATTGGGGGTTTTATATAAGAAATTAGGGGGATTTCATAATTATTTAGGTTTTGGACTCTACAAAAAAATAACCAAAACCTCTAACTGTCCCATGGTTTTTGCCCATGGTTTGAGAAAAATGGGAGTGGTATTAATTATTTTATAATTCCAATGGAAAAACATAATAAAATAATACCCTTACTTATGTGGTGGTGATTCATACTCTTTAATAACTGATTTTAAAACCATAAAATAAATTATTAGCTTTGGAGGATTCATAATGGATTTATAAAATAAATAAAATAAAAGTAAAATATTTTTTTAAGGGAATACATTTATTTGGTCTTAGATACCTTTTATAGTATTTATTACATCACTTTTGGGTCATTATGTTTTTATAATACACAGTGTATATTTATACTGTATTTAATTTTTATTTGAAAATTTGACTATCTCGGAAAATTATTAAAAATTACCAGTAGGATAATTTCAGTATTATAATTAAAAAAAGAATAATAATTTTATATAAATAATTTTACAAATATTTCCATTTTTTACTTTGAAAATAGAAATCCACATTTATTGAGAAATGCTAGTTTTTGGACAATAATTGTTTTTGAACCCTTATAAAAATTACATTTGAATTCATTAAAATTATATAATCATTTATATTTAATAAACATTATTCAATAATAAAATTTTAATATAATATTATTTATTTAAAAATTATATTAATTCATAAAAATAATTTCCTTAATTGATTTTTAATATTATCCAAAATAATGTTTTTATTGTAACAAAATAAAAAAACATTTCTATTGTGACCATAATAGGATAAAAATATATTCATTATTATATAAAATTATATAAAAACTCATAATGATATAGTAATGATACATATCCAATTAATACATTAGAAAATTCCCTAGTATTAAGGTGTGTGATGGTGAGACATTCCTGGGGTTATTCGTCGTACATGATTTGGGTCGTGATCTCGATGAGCTTAAACTTCTCCCACAAATAGTTTCATTCCTACTTAAGTTGTTAGATCTTAGTTCAGGATTGGTCAAGCTAAAATCTCAGTGATTTTATTCCCCTATCAATATCTGATAAAAGATATTCATAGGGTACATTCTTACTATTTGAGTACATCACTTTCATTGTCTGAGTCAATTGGATTTTCTAAAACCCAATATTTATAATAATCAAGTGATCAATGTTATACAGTTATATTATCAATGGTAATGATACATAATAGTCTATTAAATCCATTTTTATATAATAAAACAAAATATGTTCATGTTTTTTCTATAACAATATCCCATAATAGTACATTTAATTAAATCAAAAGGGGAATTTTATTTATAACACATCAGGTTATTACAACCACTATGATGGAGATTCATTGTTTTCCTAGTTTATCGGGATATTATTTAAGGATTGTGGATAATTTATCCTGAAAATATAATCCTACGAAAAATCTAACTCAAAATGTATATAATTTATTATTGATAGATGAATGTGAGTAACATTTAAAGTAACTAAATAGAAGATTAGTTTGCGCACCTATTCTTTCATTACACTGTAGTAGAGAAGTGTTTGTACTCTACAGTGATGAATCCAAAAATTTATTGGGATTTTTTCTTATTTATAATGAATTTTTTATATATTATGACTCATGAAAATTAAATATTCATGATCAAAATTACCCAACTCATGATTTGGATTTACTTATAGTAATTATTTCATTAAAAATTTGGATTCATTATCTTCATGAAAAATTTTCTGATATATATACAGATAAAAAAAGTCTAAAGTATATATTATCATTGAATGAGTTGAATATATTTAAATGATTATGGGTAGATATGATTAATGATTATGATTTCTCAACACATTACCACCCTGGGAAATCAAACAAGGTGGTTGATGCATTGAGTTGAAAGGATCAGGGTAGATTATCCATGATGAGGATAACGAATGATCTAATATTTATGGATTAGTAAAGTATGGGTTGGGAAATCCTAAAATAAGGCTAAAATATTATCTTTTTCAATTGAATGTATAACTATATATCAATGTAAAGATAAAAATGGCATAGAAGGAAGATGTTGAGCTGCAAAACAAAGTTAGAAATATCTTGGGGTTTAACCATGATCGTGATGGAATGATATAGTTGAAGAAATGTGTTTGTGTGTCATCTATTCTATAATTGAAGAAGGATTTATTAGAATAAGATAAATGTTTTTCATTCTCTATTCATCCTCTAAGTATTAATATGAATATAGATTTGAAAGAATAGTTCTGGTGGGATGGTATGAAGAGATATATTATAGAGTTTGTACCTCGGGGATTAGTATGTTAGTATGTTAAGGATGAAAGAAAAAATTCTAAGGGGATGTTAAAAAAATGACCCATACCATAATAGAAATGGGAAAACATTATAATGTCTATTATAATTAGATTCCCAAAAACCACTAAATAGAATAATGTTATATGGGTTTTAGTTGATCACCTTACTAATTTAGAACACTTCATCGCTATCAAATATGATTTCTCTTTGGATTAGCTTTCTAGTATATACATTAATAAAGTTGAAAGGTTTAATAAGTAACACATTTCATTTTATATGATCATAATCTAAGGATTATCGCAAAGTTTTTGTAAAATTCTTCACCAAAATCACGATACGGAGTTGGTTTCAATATTATGTATAATCTTTAGACCTATTGTAAGTCTAAAATAACTCTAAAAAACCTATAACATATGTTGAGATCTTGTTATTTGTATTAAAAATGTGTTTGGGATCAATATATTCCTCTATTTGAGCTTTCTAACAGAAAAATATTTCAGTAAAGAATTCATGTGGATCCTTCTGAAACCCTCTATGGAATGAAATGTAGAGCTCCAAGATGATGGAATGAATTTAGAGAAATAAATATATTAGGACCTGAGATAGATAAATAAATTGAAGATAATATTAAATCTATTCTGTATCACATTAGGGAATCTTAGAGTCGGTAGAAAAGTTATATTGATAATCTCCGATGTGATCTATAATTTTAAGTTTGGGACAAGGTGTTTAGAAGAATTCACCCATGGAAGAAGGTTATGAGATTCTGAAAGAAAGGGAAACTGATCCTTAGTTATATCATTCCTTTTGAAGTTATTGATCATATCAAGACTATATCCTACTGCTTGGTGCTCCCACCAATCCTCTAACAATTACATGATGTGATCCATGTATCTCTTCGGATAAATTACATACCAAACCCTTCACATGTACAAAATTTAGAGGACATACCATTGGATAATTTTATTTCTTATAAGGAATAATTGATGGATATTCTGGATTGTGTAGAGAAATTTATACAGAACAAGACCACTCACCTAGTCAGTATTTTTGTGGTGAAATCATTTTTTAGAAGTAGATACATGGAAACTAGAGGATATAATGAGGTCAGAGTATCTTTATTTTTTTAATCAAAGTGACAAATTTTGAGGGTGAAATTAATTTGGTGGGGTGGTTGATTGAAACACCTAGTCCTTTTATGAATTATTTTTTACAAATAAATATTATTTCCTAGATAAATAAGGCTACATAAAAAACTAAGTTAATATTTCACAACACGCAGCATTGGGTTAGCTTGTGTTACACATGATACTGAATTTTAACAAAACAAAAATACATTATTAATATTATTCGAACATAAAAATTATATACAATCTATTAAAATTTATGATATAAATATTAGTAAATAATTTTTAATTATTATCTATTATAGTTTTCTATAAAAAAACATCTTGAAAAAAAATACTTATTTTTTGGTAAATTCATCAAATGTTTTGAAAATACAATTTTTTCAAAAAACATTCTTTTTATTTCTATTTGTGAAACAATAATAAAAATAAATTTTTACACTTAAAAAATTAATTTGATAGAAAAACTTGATTTTTAAAATCATTATTTAAAAATTATATTAGGGTTAATTTTCTTGTTTTCTCTAAAAAGATTAATTTTTTAATGAATAATGTAAAATACAAAAGTTTAATTGAAAACTAGCCTTTTGATTAACTTATTAATAAAGATAAGTTATATTTTAAATTTATTTTAAAGTTATATTAGTTCAATTTTACTTTTATTAATCAAATATAAGTTAATAGAAACAGTTTCATATTGAATTTTGATATAAGAACGTTGTAAAATTATCAACATTTTCTCTTCAAAAACATGCTTCATCATCTCATATGCTAGATTAATTTTAAATTAAAATTTTCCCCTTTTTTATTTTAATTTGGATGAATTGATTCAATATTTGTAATTATCATAATTTATAATATCTAATAAGTTCAACTTAATTTTTTTACAAAATAAATAGTGAATGCAGAAAAACATAATTATTTTTTTTATTGTAAACATGGGCATACCATGCGGTTAAACTAGAAATATATGGGTAAAAATGACTTATACTTGTCTAAAATGTATTTTCATGCCATATTTTAAAAACCCCCTCCCTTATCATATCCACACAGTCAAACCCTTTTGTTTCACCCAATACCTAACCAAATAACCTTCCAACATCCCTAACCCCATATTAGAAGCCTTAGTTTTTGGAAAAGTCTATAATTGGAAGGTATTTAGTGCAATCCTAATGATGATACCTGAAGAAGAGGTAATGTTTATAAAAGAGAATTCTTATTTTATTTCTTCCTTCACCTCCGTAAATTATTATTATACCATTATGTTATAATAGCAAGAGTGTCTTTCAAAAACTAATATGTTTCTTATGTTAAGGGAATGACCTATAACCATCTTCAAATATATCAAATGGGTTACAAAATCGTCCTTTGGGTGTATGAGGGAATACCACCTCACGAACTGATGACATTCATTTTTCCGTTTCCACAACTCAATAATAGTTTTAATGATGGATTTTTTATTTATATAATATATTTATGATTTTATTATTAGTATGGAATTATTATATCACACATACCTTTATACTATTTATTTTTTGGGAATACTATAATGCCCATCGTGTGTTCGATATACTACCACCTCACAAAGCATTTTGATTCATTAATGAATTACATAGAATGTATTAATGATGTATTTAATAAAAATAAGTGATATATATTATATAATAATGATTCTAAAATTATAATATACTATTCACTTTTCTTTCTTTCAATCCGATAAGAAAATCTAAATTGTGTTCTAACATGCGTACGGCTTACTGTCTCCATGAACATTGTATTTCATTTTCCAAAAATAAATTTTTTGAATTAATTCAAATAAATATATACCATATATATATGATATTTATATAATTTGTAATATTATTGGTATTATTAAACCATTATCAACAAAATATGACCAAAAATAAAAAGACAAAGAATACATAAAAACAAAAAAAAAGTTATTGCCCGAAATGTGACTTATACATGGAATTCTTCATAAACGGGTAATAAAAGGTCATAAAGAATCATATATGGTATGATATAAATTAATATATCTCTTTAATAGTTTTATAATAAACTTATATTATTATATATGAGGGTATAATGAGTATAACAGAAGTCAATTCTTAAGGTCTTTTTGTCTCAATTTTCTTAAATTGAGACATATGTTATGTTATCCACTAATATTGTTTTATGAGGTGTGTGTGTTTACCACTGGACATATAAAATAAAGAATTTATTTAACCTATTTAAATGTTAAGTATTCATTTGGTTTTATCCTTTTATGGGGTGTATTATTCAAGGTTACCAAAGTTGTAAGGGTTTTATGTTATAATATCATCGTTTATCTGGAAAATTCTTGATTAGGTCTCCAATGATGATATATCTTGATCTAAATCCGAATAATTCAGAATAATTTTCTTCTAATATAGATAAATAAAATATTTTAAATTTAAATTTCATTCTTTCAATCTTTGTTAGTTAAAATAATTTAGAAATAATTTTTTTTTAAAAAAATCTAATTTTATTTCTCTCTTCGGTCAGAAATCTGTTTTCTTCCAAAACCATGTTCTCTAAAAATTTCAATGTTCCCTCCTTATTCTTATCCTATTATTATTAAAATTCATTTTTACCCATTTTTTCATTTTATAAATATATTTTTTAAGTGATATTCATGTCTTTTCAAAACAATTCTCATTTGGATTTTATCAAAAAACAAAAAGGATAAATTATTTTAATGTGTACACCATGAATGGAATTTTTTGACATCATGAAAAATCATTGGTTAAAAGTTTAATTTAAAATTGTTCAAGTTTATTTTAAAAGAAAAAAATTTCAAAATTTTTAATGTTTTAAAAAAAAGGGAAAAGATATTTTCCTTAAGAAATGTTTTAAATGGTTGATCAAAATCATTTTCTATATATGTTTACATATGTTCATGTTACATATTCCTTTCTGGGGATACTATCTGAGGATACCATTATTATTATTTTCTAGAATGGATTATATTTATTATTGGATGATGTATATGAAAATAATTTTTCTTCCGTTTGTTATACCCTTAGGAAGTTCATATGATACCATATTTTTTCATGGGTTACACTTTGATGAAATGATTATGAAGCATATCTATTTTTCACTATTTATGATATGATAAAATGTTTATGACACCCATTTAATTTCATGGTTTATGATATGATTATTTTTTATAATCTTTTATAACACATAAATATGGTTTTCATTATGTGATCGGTGTGACCTATATCTCCCTCCAAAGCTTTGGGTAAAGATTTATATCTCATAAGATATATAGAAGTAGAATGAAGATTGAACTATATTTTTTAAGTCACTTTTAACACTATGATATTCTTGGTAGTGAACCTTAAATAACATTATAGTTTAAAGAGTGAGCCCATTCCTATATGAAATCCTAGTAAGTGAACCTTTACTACTATGGAAATGATTTTGTATGCTTATATGTATGATAAAAATCAATGTCATATTCCATTGTTATACTCACATGGGTCATGTTATTTTATTATATTGCTATTAATTTCTTATTAACTTCCAATATTTATTACATGATTCAAGATTATGATTTTGGTCTGCAGGGTATGGTTTTAAAATGTTATCCTCACTTCCTCATACCCTTATTCTCATGTTATTCTTATATATCTCCTTCTTTTCACCCAAACTGAGCATCTAAGATCACCGTATCTTATGTTTTAATTTCCTGGGTTATAAAGAAGAAATTATGTATGATATGTATAATAAGGTATATAGTTATGAATAATGAATTTTGAGACTACATAGTTCACTTATAGACCTGTTTATATGTTTCCATGTTTCTAAAGGCACTAAACTATTACAATCCTTAGGGATGTATTTATGTAATATAATGAATATTCATCAAAAATTATGTAATATATATGTATGAAAATCCTTTATACTCAATATAAATCCATCAATATTTCCTATAATTTTTACTCGAGGGCAACCAAGGAATGCAACAAACATCCTAGAACACAGATCTATGCTTTCACCTGCTCAAAAACCATACATTACTTCACAAACTCTATTATTGAATATTTAATCCCGGGACTCCAAAGCTACATCCTCAAGAAATGATGAATATTTTTTACACTAGGATACACTGTTAATGTTTATCTATGAAACTCATGGAGATCACCCCTTACACATCGCATAAGGGACAAACAACCTCCCATAGAACAACACGTGATTCAGATCATCCTCTAACCATGACTATCGATCTTCACCATAACCTAAAAAATCATTCATCACATATACCTATGAGTCTCCTAAATATGATTCCTCTCCTTTTTATATCAAATATGACTCTATAGTGATCTGATGAAGACTACCTCAGTCATTAATCCCCCCAATGTCAAGATGCATTACTAAAAACTCCTCCATTTCATTCAAAAAATCCATAGATTCTTGAGACACATGCTCTCAAGGATTCTCACGCATTGCATTGGAAACTATATTTACCTTCACTAGGGTGTAATATATCTTATAATAACCATCCTAATGAAACTCCATCCATATCCACTGATGAAAATTCTAATCACACTGAGAAAAGGTGTACCTATTTCTCTTTTTATCGAGGATGACAATAAAGTGATCCCCAATGATATAGTGGCTCCGAAATATTAGCTCAAACACAGCTATCTTCAACTATGGATCATTAGTGGTGTAGTTATTCTCATGTTAAATTAATTTATTAAACCAATTTGAGATCATTTATCATGGATACATAAACACACATACAAAGACCATATAGATCATGTCACAGAAAACCAAAAACAACACACCATCTTCTACAAAATGAAGCCCTAGAGCACTAACCTGCTTATCCTATATGTAACTGAAATCTACCTAGAATATATATGTACACAAAAAATCATGTTCATTATTTTTCAAACCTATTAGAGAGGCTGCAACATGACATAAATTGGGTAAAACCCTCCATAAATATCCCATGAGACCAAGAAAACGGTAAACATTCAAAACAATATTTGGTGTTTCCCAAAAAACAACTACCTCAACCTTTTATAGATTCACTTACACACCCTACCATCACACCAGATGTACAATTAATTGTACCTATCACATCAAGAACTTACACTTTCATAACTTCCCCTAAAGATGTTGATGTATAAGAACATTTGAAACCCGCTATGATAAGTTCAACACGATCCTCTACTAACTTCAAGTAGACCAAGATATCATTGATGAATAAAATGATGAACTAGACCTGCAAATCATGGGAAAAAATTATATACCCCTTAAACATGTCTTGTTTGTTCATAACACCAAATGACATGATTAAAAATTTGTAGGGCCTATATGTGCATCTAAATTTAATCATATGAGAATCATCATCTTTGAACATCAATTGGTGACACAAAGACCGCAAATTGATCATATATAACCACCAAGTTCATCTCAAATATTCAAATATATCATCAATACTTAGAAGTGGTTATCGGTTCTTTAATGTCACTTGATTCTACTTATGGTAATATAAACAAAACATCGATATATGATCCGACTTCTTGGTGAATAGCACTAGATCACCCCCCCAATGACACTCGAGGATATATGTAACCCATTTACATCATATCATCCACCTGTATTATCAAATATTATAAATTTCAGGTAAGAAACTCTATAAGGGTCCATAGAGATCATAGGTGATCCTGGATGAGACTCTATCCCAAACTTGATATCACGTCGAGGGGGTAGTATTGTAACCTCCTCTAGAAAAACATCTAATAACTTCTACACATCCATATGAACATCCCCAACCTGAGATTCTATGGCTATCTTAACCAACAATGAAAAAACACACTCTACTTTCCTACCACCCAACTGATAACATTTCTTTCTAACGAGCCCTAATTTTTTCCCCTGCACAATATAAAATAAAACCTTTATTCAAAATAATTTGATGATTTCACTCATGGAATAAAACCAATCCATTCCAATTATAATATAACATAGCTGTATTTTAAATAATAATTATTCCCCCATAGACTGGTACTTCCTCATCACCATTCTACATCCCCGGAACACATCAAACAAAGAAGCATGGCCTCTAATCATTTTAGAAAACACCAGGGGAACTAGAAACCTGTCCATGTCCAGTCCCAAAATATGGGCCAAAGAAAGATCAAAAAATGAATGTGATTATCCAAAATTAAAAATCACACACAAGGGTATATGATAAACTGGTCATAGCTCAAACAACTCCAATATATTCTAGAGATGATTCCTCTGACATTGGCATTTGACCAAAAACAGCTCCTCTGCCTCTCTACTACCAGCCTCCATGAACAAACTTTACCTTGGGTCCCTGTAAGATCTCGACCTTCCATGAGATTCATATTAATTGTTTTAATTACTTTTTAACATTTTTAATCATAAATATTTTGGGTCTTACATAGGGTTTATTTATGTAAACTTTGATGTGTTTTCGATGTCCAGGGGCTATTCATGGTTGGCTCACAGTTAAAGAAAACTATATGGTTTTCCCAAGAAAATTTTGCACTTCTTTTTGAGCCACTGGAAGGGGCCTAATAGTTTGACCAAACCATCTAGACACCCCTCCCCCAAACCATGCACCCATGGATAGAGGGGGATTTTATGATTGGTGCATTTTTTTCAAAACTCAATCCCACATAAGAGAAACTGTGCACCCCAGATAGTAGAGGTGTACAGTTACGGTTCAAAGTTTTTCTAACCATGTAATCCATCTATGAAACCTTGCATTCAAACATTTAAACCCCTAATAATTTTATTAAAAATTCTTGAACTTGGGTTTTATATCCCTAATCACCCCTACTAATCTTCATATGGTTTCCCGTGATCATGGAGGCTCCAAAGAGGATCCCTTGGCCTCTAGAACCCCTTCTCTTACAAATAAAGGATCTTGTGGAAGGAGATTGACTCTACTCTAGTAAGTGATATCTTCTTTTTTTAGGTTATTATCTCTCATATTATTATGTCCCTTAAGAGAGGGATGAATTATCCTATTTTTTATGGTTTAGATCTTCATTTTAATGGATCCTGATTCGTTGGATCTTGATCGTAGTTTTTGATCTCATATCTCCTCATTCATGGTGATTTCAGTCATTATACATCAAATTAAGGGAAAATTTTATATGATCATTCATCAAAAATCCTAAGTAAGGAGTTATAATTAAAAATTACTTTATTATTGATCATGATATTTTCTTTTTATTGGTACCATTGAGTTTTCACACTATGAAGTTTCTTTTAAATTAGAAAAATGATTTGGTTCTCATGTAATTGTGATTTCCTTCATAGATTTTGTTTGAACTGCTAGAGATTATGAGACCTGGTAGGATGAAAACCATTTAGGTATTCCAATATTCTTAAAATGGTGATTCTTTAAAATTAAAAAGGGGAATAATGTGTATATGGAATTGAATCATGTTCTTTTTTAATGGTTTGATAATGGGGTTTAAATGGTGGATTTCTTTAACCTCAAAGGGCTAATGAGATTTTAAATGATTGATGATAAAAGGATTTATGGTGGATTGATCATGTTTTTCCTTGTTATTAAAGTAATGAATTCATGGATATGTCTGATAAATGAAATGGTGCCATGTGTTTTGAATGATTGATAAGGTCGCTGATTATAAACATTAATATATATATATATATCATTATGTAATTTTGAAAAATGAGTTGTGGGTGTAGGAAGGATTATTCAAATACCCATGAGGTGTCATTTGGATTCTCTATGTAACACCCCAAAAAAATTTAAATAGTAATTAAGTATTTTTTCATAATTGGCTTATAAATTAAAAATAAATAAGAAATGATTTAATAAAATATTTTATAGATATTTGGTACAATAAAAATATTTTTTGATTCAAAACATATTATTAATTTAAATTTCTAGAAAAAATATTTTAAAATCATAATATATTAATATATAATTTAATATATATATATAAATATATTTTTGATAAAAATTATTATTTAATGTAAAAATGATATATAAAAAATAGTGAAATATTTTTTAAAGTAATATTTTATTTATACTTATGATTAATAATTTAAATTGTGAATATTATTTTTATTAAATTATTAATGTTGAGGGTATACTATTTTATAATATATATAAACTTCATAATATATCATAAAAATGTTATAAAGTTTAATTTCTAAAAAAATGAAATAACGTAAATAAAAAATCATTATGATAATTTAGCACTTATGATTTTATTTAATGTTTCTAAATTATATAATAATTTAAAATAAATAATTATTTTAAATAAATTGATATTTAATTTTAAATTAATATTTTATATACTATTTTTACAATTGTAGTTTTATTTTTTAAAAATAATGTTTTTTAAAATGGATTGAACATTAATAAATTTTCAAAAAACAAAGAAATAATTTATAATTTTAAAGTATGAATTATAAGATAATATATATAAGTATTATTTTAAATTATAAATTATGTTAATAATAAAAAAATAAAAAAATGATAATGATAAAAAATGAAATATTAAGAAGAATGGAAGAATCGATATTCATGGGAAGAGTCGAGCATTACTTTGGTTGAGAGGAAACCTGATCATAGGCTTTGGATGATGTCGACACTTTGAAAATGATATCTAATAACAGGTTGAGGTTGAGGCTAGAAAGGCAGAATGACTATATATATGATTTTAATCGAGGGATTTGTATTGAATTCAGCTTCAGTTATGATTAAAAACTACGAATTATAGCACAAAGAGCAGTTGTAGTTAGGGTTCGTACCACGGATAGAGACCGCTGTTGAGAGACATCGATTAGACATGAGCTGTAAATGAGATTTGGGAGGAAAAATGACTTTCAGGTTTGGATATCTCCCCATGTTTTCCCGATATTCAAGTATTTGTGTTTTTATTTGGTTTAGGTATATGAATATTATCTGATTTCAATGTATTAATTTCATTGTGTGCACTCTGCTTCGATTTCTCTCTATTGAATGGCATTTTAATTCATTTTCAACTTTTCTTTTGGTTCATTTATATTGATTTTATATACAGAGGTGGATAGAATCGAATATAATAGAATCAAGATCATTAATCAGGATATTAAAAAATATCAATTGAAAATACATTAATGAGTTTAGTCTAGATTTTTTATATTCATCGTCATTCATAGTGTTTCTTTTTGAATAATCAAATTATTTTATTCTATTTTTGTTTTGATTATAAAATATGTATACAATTTAACCTTGCTTGATAAGTGTTACTCCCAAACCAAAATTTGGTGAAAAATATAATCGTTCATGTATCTTTCATCGATCTGTCGAGAGTAAATCAGTAATTATATAATATGTAATTAAGCATCACTATATACATACAATAGTATGAAACCACATCGAAATATCATTCCATCTAACTCTTCTATAAATATACAATATATATGAGTTCCTTCAATTTTGAATTCACAGAGTCTTCTTCAGTTTGACAGATGTATATATCAACTTTCATATCCGATCATTAAAAACCATTGGAAAGTTTAAATAAAAAATAAAAATAAACATAATTTTCACTTTCTAAGTTTATAAAAAAGGGAGTTCGGTGAGTCAGTCTAGAAGAATGTTGGAGTGTCATATATTCTATATTTCTTGTCCCATGTTCTATATTTTCTTGTTTGGTATGATAATTAGTAGGGCAGAGGTTAAATCCATGTTCTCTATCTTTTCTATGAGCAAGAGGAGTTGTGTTTAGTGTTCTGCCAAGAAGAGATGAATAATTTATGTAGAAAAAATATGTAAGGGTATTTATTTTTATTTTAGTTTAAAAAGTATATTTCATTAGTGTGATAATTATTTTTGACTAAGTAGTTATTTAGTAAGAGATTATATATGTTAATTTTCTTGAATTATAGTTTTATATTATGTATGTATGAAATTAATAGAATGTTTACTTTAAATTATTTATTTCTTCAAAAATATTTCGTTTTATGAAATATATTTATTTACTTCCAAATTTATCTTTTTCAATTATAATTTCATGGTTAATTCCTCTCTTCAAATATTATATTTCATGTAATTTATATATATTAACAAGTGTTACTCAAATTTATTAAAATAATTTTATTTTAAGTTAATTTCATATAATTTTATGTGTTTAAGAACATTTAATAAAGGAATTAATTTTAAAATAAAGTAATATTTACATTATCATTTCAAATTACCATGGTTTAATTCTATTTTATCAAAATTAGAAATGTATCATTTGATGTATAATTTTTAAAATATAGTAAGTTTTTAATAATTAAAAAAAATCGCATCATATGTGAAAATTGAATATTATATCATGGATTTAATTTATAATATATATCCATCATCTTAACTCATAACATATCATGCATACATGTAATAATTTTGTTATTTGAGTTTGTATGAATAATGAATAAAATATATCATTGTTGGAAAATACCTTTGAAATGATGATTATGAGTTTAATAAATGAAATTTAAATACATGATGTTGATAATTCAATAATAAACAAACCATTTATTTATTCAATAGTTATGGGATTTCGTTTCTAAAAATATAGAAAATTATTTTATATGAAAATATATTTTTATATATGTATACATGCAAGTAATTATGTTTCCAGTATTTATGAAGCAAAAAACCCAGTGAAAATGTAAATATATATAGAGAGAGCATAAAATGCATTTATAAAATCAGGCACTTGAAGGTTGTATATATGGTAGTGAAATGAGGAGTGAACCCATCCCTTGGTAAGTCAGTAGGCCCAATATAGCCTTCAATGTTTCAAGTGGCCATAGTGTTTTTTTAAATCTTACATTATGTTCTCTAAAAAATAAATGGATACTAATATAGAAATATTTGAGTGTATGTATTTTTAAAATGTTGTAGTATTTTCAATATGAGAATGTTTTAAAAATGTACTTAGAAAAGTATGTTGATGGGATTATTTTGAAATAAATTCTCAAAAGTTATTTTTATATAAGATTCTATAAAAGGTATTTCAACAATTTTCAAACCCCTTACAAGAAAATTAAATCTCCATCCCATGTTTTGAATGTTTTCCACATGAATCATAGAATAACTGATTCAGACATCAATACTTTTGGATTTAGTGTGTGTGGCATCATCGTAGGAATTTCTTTTATTTTACTTCAACTTTGGTAAATTCTAATATATAGTGTAATTTTCCACAACCTAGATTGGAAAGGGACCTCTATTGTATAAAGCACTGTGTATTTTTTAATAATTTTTTTTTAAAACAATACACAGCATTTTTTATCATTGAATCCAGAAATGTGGTTTCGGAGTGTTTTAATTGGTATTAGAGGAATGGTCTATAAAACTTTGGATATTAGATGTTGTATTTTTTGGAAAAAAAATCTACATGATAGATTTTTCTTTAGAAAGTTAAGTCTATTTAAAAATTCTTTAATTTTGAATATGGGAATTTAGATTTTTCTCATGTCCAGTGAACAAATTATGTGGTCAACATTCATTTTTGGGGGAAATAATGTAAGACGCTAATAAATTTTAAATAGTAAATATGTGATTATTTAAGAATTTGTTTATAAATTGAAACTAACTAAGATATTATTTAATTAAAACTATTATATATATTTTTTATAATAAAAATATATTTTGATTCAAAACAGAAAACATTACTTTATATTTCATGAAATAATATTTTTATATTTTAATAAATTAAATTATACAATAATATATATATAGTTTTGATAAAAATTATTTTTTTAAGTAAAATTTATATGTAAAAAAAATTGTGGAATATTTTTTTATGTAATATATTTTATTTAGACTAATGATTAATATTTTAAATTAGGAATATTAATTTTAATAAAATTAAGAATTTTGAAGGTAGAGTATTTTATAAAATATATTAACATAATAATATATCATAAAAGTATTATAAATTTTAATTTATAAAAAACAAAGTAAATTAATAAATTATAATGATAATTCACCAATTATTATTTTATGAAAAGATTCAAAATATTATAATCCTTTTAAATAAATCATTATTTTCAAGATAATGATTTTTAATATTAAATTAATATTTTAAATACTACTTTTATAATTTTGTTTTTTGGTTAAAATAATGTTTTATTTAAAATGGGATTGAACATTAATAAATTTTCATAAAACAAAAGAAATAATTTATAATTTCTAACTATGAATTGAAACATAAAATATATTAGTATTATTTTTAATTATAAATTATCCTAATAAAATTAAATTAATAATAATAAATTATAATGATAAAAAATAATTAATTAATTGAAATAATAAGATGAATGGAATAATTCAGATTCATGGGAATACCTGAGCATAGGATTTAGGTGATGTCAACACTTTGATAAAGGATATTTAATCCCTTAGTCGAGGTTGAGGCTGGAGAGGCTGAGAGACTATAGATATGAGTTTAATCGAGGGATTTGGATTGTAGTCGTCTTCGATTCTGGTTGCAAACTGAGAAGTATAGCTCAAAAAATGACTTTGGTTAGGGTTCCGACCATAGATGGAGACTTAAAATGAGTGAGACTTGTTATATCTAAGATTCCAATGAGATTTATAGTAATATTGAATGTTGTCTTTGGATATCTCCTCAAAATTTCCAGATTTGAAAGTATGTTTGTTTTCATTTTTTTAGGTATTTGAATCTTATCTAATTTCAATGTATTAATTTCTTTTCATGCCCTCTTCTCCTATTTTTCCATATCAAATGACATTTGTCCTCGTTTTAATTTTTTCTTGTGGTTCATATCTGTTGATTTTAAATACCAATGTGGATCTAATCGAACAAATGAAAATAACAATCTTTAATTTTGATATTAAAACATATCTGTATCCAATACATTAATGAGTTGAGTCTAGTTTTGTTCGGATTCATTATAACAACCCTGCTCTATATTATACACTTTAACATGATTTATTACATAATCCTACACTTAATAAAACTATGAGGATCCAGAGTTCTAGTTTATTAGGAAGTTATGAACAATACATGACAACTTAAGATATTAAAATACTATATCATTATTGAAAACTTTCTTTACCTGACCCCAACATTTCTTCATACTTAGTAATAAATGGGATAACCTGAGGACAAGCATAAGAAAAGGGTGAGCTATAAATCCCAGTAAGGGAGTAAAAAAAGAATAACATGAAGAATATAGTACATTTTTGGATATAGGAATATCAATGGAGCGTAAGATATACATAAAATTAATGTCATGATATAGCATGATTATCATAACATGGAAATGTTGCGACAACATTTAACATGATATTTGCATGAGCCAATACTTATTGCACATGGAGCATGACTAAACCGCCATTGAACATGAATTATAATGATTAAACCCTCATTTCACTTGAATTATCATGATTAAACCCTTATTTCACATGACGTATCATGATACTAATATTTACCCAATGCATTGGAGCACTATCAGGGTGCACCTTTTATATACATTTCATTTGATGCATAAGTGTGCCATGTGAATCATATAACATGGAATCATTCAACAACATAATTTATTCCACAATAAAGGAATATGGAATACATACATGATACTCTATAATCAAAAATTATATGTGAATAAAGGTGAATACCCTTGGTAGAGAAATGGGTATGGTATTGACTTACATGATGATTTTGGCATGGAACATTTTGGCAGCATAACGACAACAAATAGAAATTGAGAATGGGTTGATGAGAGAGAAAGGGGTCTCTCATAATTTTTACATGAAATGGAATGTAATGGGGTCATGTAATATAATATACCAACATATGTAATGTAATTTAGATTCATAATATAAAATAATTTCTTGAATGTGAATGGGAAGAGATAAATTTCTTACGAAATTTCGGCATGGTAACAGGTGTACATAGGAGGAATTAATAGGAGATAAATATGTATCTAATCATTAAAACATAAGTATGGTAGTACGTTGGAGGTGAAAAATAATACCCCATCATTTTTAATTGAAAATAAAATTGTATAACAACATAAAAAAATTTGAACAAAAATGAGAAAGGAATGAATCCTTTACTTGGAAGTGTGATCCAAAAGGCTTGACAGAGGCTTGGTAGAAGCATATAGAGAGCTCAAGGATTCTTAGGAAGATTCTATATAGATTAGTGCATATTTTAGTGTAGCTCCAAAGGTTTTTATTGAAGAGGAATTAGAGATTGAGTGGGTTTATATTGGAAAAGAGAGGGAATTCCCTATTATTTAGGTTTTGGACACCACACATTAATTAAATCAAAATCACAAACCAAGCCATGGTTGTTTCCCATGTTTTTTTTTCAAATTTGCGTGTAAAACATTATTTTATAAGTTCAATGTCTAAACATATTAAAATATTAGGCATTCTTATGTGGATGTGAGTCACACTCTTAAGGAAATCAATTAAAAAAGTTCAAATATTTTATAAGTCATAGAGAATCCACTAAATAATGATAATGTTAATCAAAAATCAAATTATTTTAAATATAAAACATATATTGGACGAAAATATTTTTTATATTATTTTATTACATCACTATTAGGTCATTATGATGTCATAAAACACATTATATATTTAAAGGGTATTTAATTTTTACACAAAAATTCAACTGTCTCAAAAAATTATAAAAAAATTAACCGTTGAATAATTTTGACATCCTGAATCCAAAAATTATATTAATTTTATCTAAATAATTTTCTAAGTAAGTGAATTTTTAATTTTTAAAAAACCTGACATTTATTGAAAATTCATGGGTTTTGACAAAAACAGTTTTCAAGCCTTAATAAAAATTAAAATTGTATTCACAAAAAATATACGATCATTTATATTTAATAAAAATTAATTTAGTAATGATATTTTATTAAAATAATATTTAATTCAAAAATCCATTAATTCATCAAAATATATTTCTTAACTTAATTTTAATGTTAACTAAAATTACTATTTGTGCTTTAAAAATCACTTACAAAGTAACAATAATATAATGAATGTATATTCTTTATTCTATAAAAATTAATGCACATAATCATAGTATTGGGGTATTATTACATAACCCCTTATAACACCCTCATAAGACCTAAGGGTAAGGTGTGTGATGGTGACAGACTCTTGGGGTGGCTCGAATAACATTGATTGGGTAGTAATCTCTATTAACTTACACTTCTATCATATGTGATTTTGTTCAAGAATAATGTGTCGAATCTCGGCATGGGCTTGGTCAAGCGTGAAGCCTAGTGATTCTACCTCCTTTCTGAGCTCCTAAAAATGGCTTTGTATGGAGCAATTCTACTAGATAAGGCTATCCCTTCATTTATCTGAGTAAATTGGATTTGATAAAGCCCAATATTTATAATAATCTTGTGATCACTATTCAATGGCTATATTAGAAATGGTAACAATTATTAATAGTTTTTTAAAATCCAATAACATAAAACCAAGGAACTGAATTTTTCTTATATAAACATTTTATATAATAAGAAATTTAATTAGATCAAGAGGAATTTTCATTAATAATATTTTGGGTCATTACAATCTTCCCCCCTTAAGAAATGTTTACCTCAAAATTTCATTTTCCCACACTAAAACAGAAGATGGTAACTCAGCATCATCACTTCCTCTGATTTCCGCGTTACTCTTCAAACTTGTGGTTTTGCCGCAACACCTTGATGAAAGGAACCTACAATGTAAGATATTCACTAGCTTCTCTTCATAGTACCACTTTTGGATTGAGTATATGTGACGGGTTAGGTGTGTACTTTCTTAAGATTGATGCATGGAATACATCATGTACATGAGATAGATTCGGTGGGAGTGTTGGTCGATAGGCCAGTGCTCTAATACGATCAAGGATCTCAAAAGGGATGATGTACCTTGGTCTAACCATTCCCTTATTCCCAAATCTGATAAATCTATTCCATGGTGATATGCAGAGGAATTCTATGTCTCCAATATCAAACTCTAGGTCTCATCGATGATTATCATCATAATGCTTTTATCAACACTAAGTAGCTTTAATGGGTTTCTAGGTTGTTTTAACCTTCTCCACCATTTCGTCAACCATTTCTGGCCCTATGAGTTTTCTCTCCCCAACTTCATCCCAAAATGTCAGTGTTCTACACCTCTTCCTATAAAGGTATTCATAAGGATCCATTTGGATGCTTGAGTGGAAACTATTATTATAAGAGAACTCAACCAGAGGAAGATGTTGATCTACTCCTCCTTTCAAGTCCTTTGACCATGCTCCCAACATTTCCTGATGTGTTTGAATAGTCCGCTCAGATTTTCCATCAATTTGAGGATGATATGTTGTACTAAAGTTTAGCTCAATATTCAGAGCATGTTGGAGACTCTTCCAGAACATAGAGGTGAATCTTGTATCTCAATCGGATACAATAGATAGTGGTACTTCATGCAACCTTATCACTTCTCTGGTGTATATATGTTCCATTTGATCCAATGAGATATCCTACCAAATTGCAATGAAGTGTGCAGTCTTTGTAAGATGATCCACAACAACCTAGATAACATTGTTTCCTTAGGATGTCTTCAGAAGTCTGGTGGCGAATTCCATGGTGATGTTCTCCCATTTCCATGTTGTAATGGTTAATAGTTGCATCATCCCTTTAGACATATGCCTCTCAACCTTCACATGCTAATACATTAAGCACTTTGATGTATACTCAGTGATCTCCTTATTCATGTTATCCTTCCAATAATTCTATTGGGGATCTCAATACATTTTTGTGTTTCCTGGGTGAATGGATAAATTATAACTATGTTCATCATCAAAAAGTTCATTCTTTAACTATGGATTTTATGGAACACATAGTCTTGACCCAAATCTCACAATTCCTTTTTTATTAATATTGAATTATAAGGATTTCTCTTTTATGATAGTTTCCACTTTCTTCTAAATTCCCACATCATCTTATTGAGAATCCTTTAAGCTTTCAAAAATAGATGGTTGAGCAATAATTTTTGAAAGGATTAATGATGTTTCCTTATTTATGATCCCCATGTCCATCTTCATCAAATCTAAAAATATTGTCTCCTTTTAAATTCTCATCAATGGTTGAATCACCGTGTCCTTCCTACTTAGAGTGTCTGCCACTTTATTCGCTTTCCCAGAATGGTAGTAAATTAAGCAGTCCTAGTCTTTGATCATATATAACCATCTTCTTTGGTGCATATTCAGCTTTATCTATGTGAATACATACTTGAGGATTTTTTGATCGGTATATATTTCACACTTTACCCAAAAAGGTAATTTCTCCAAATTTTTAAAGTGAAGATTACTGCATCCAACTCCAGATCATGAGTTGGATATTTTTTTCTCATGAACTTTCAATTTCCTTAAAGCATAGGTAATGACATTTTAATTTTTAATCAACACACGGCATAAGCCCTTCTTCTAAACAACACTAAATACCATAAATAGTTATAAAATTGGGGATAATGTGATCATAGGGATAGTGATAAGCCTTCTTTTCAACTCAATGAAGCTATTCTCACATTCATCACACCAAGAAAACATGACTCCCTTCCGAGTTAGCTTGGTAAGAGGGTTGGACAATCATGAGAAATTTCTCACAAATCAGTGATAATATCTAGCTAACCCCAAGAAGCTACAGATATTATTCATCGATGTTGGCCTCGTTTACCCCTCAATTGATGTAGTCTAGGATGGATCCATATATATCCCATTACTTGTGATGATATGAACCAATAATGATAACTTCTACAACCATAAATCACACTTGATATACTTTTTATAGAGCTTCTCCTTTCGAAAGGCCTCAAATACAGTTCTTAGATACTCCTCATTATCCTCCTTAGTTTTGAAGTATATTAGAATATCATCTATAAAGACTACCAAAAAAATCATTGAGGTAACATCTAAATACTCTATTAATCAATTCCTTTAATATTTTAGGAGTATTAGTGAGTCTAAAATTCATTAGTATGAATTAATAGTGCCTGTAACTTGTACAAAAAGCAGTCCTGGTGATATCCTCCTTATTCAATATTACTTGGTAATATCCCAACTGTAGATCCACCTTGGAGAAGTATTTTTCTCCATGTATCTGATTGAACAAGTCATCAACTCATGGAAGTGTATACTTTTTCTTTATCATGATTTTGTTGAGCTCATGATAATCAATTCAAAGGCACATTGACCCATACTTCTTCTTGACAAAGAGGACTGGTGTACCCCGTGGTGAAGAACTTGGGATTATAAACCATTTATCCAAATTCAACTGTAGGTTTTATTCAGCTCCACAGCTCCACAAAATCTATTCTATACAGAGTCTTGGATATTTTCAAAGCCCCAGGTATTAGATCAATCAAGAATTTAACATCCCTTCTATGAAGAAAACCAGGAAATTCCTTGGGAAACAATTTAGTTAATTCCTTCACAATAGGAATGTCATCGACTATGGTTACTTCCTTAGACTCAATCATCTGAGAAAGATATACATGCTCATAGGGAACTAATATCCATGAATGAGATGATGGTGCTAAGGAAGATTCATCTTCCTCCTTGCACTTGTACAGAATTAGGGTTTGATTCTCCATACTGAGAGTGAATTCCCTATCATGGAAATTTATGTTGGTTCTATATAGATAAAGCCAATCCATGCCAATAATTACATAAAATTCCACTATAGGGAGTATTATGAGGTTCTCTAAGAAGTTAAATCCATAAATTGTGACTGGGGAGGAGTTATATTCATGGGATGCAATGATTTCCCCATTTTTCATCCTCACTATCATCTATACTTCCATGGTTTGTGGTGGTGTTGGGATTGTTCAACTAAATTTTGGGATATAAAATAATGTATAGAACCAGAATAAAAATTAACTTCTCAATTATTGAATGAATAACTAACATACCTATCACCAATTCATCATCAAGGTTCTCTTTGGCGGTAATGATGGAAAAAGGTCACCCTTGCTACCATGGAGGTTGTTGGTTTCCTCTGAAAACCCTTCTCTTGGGGAAATGGTTTGCAATGTGCCATAGTTATTTGAAATTAAAGAAATGAACAATGCATTGAGGTTCGAATAGAGTGTTCCTATCTTCTATAGAAACATCAGGTTTTTCTTGTTGACAGTTAATGGCTAGGTGCCCTTATGTTCCACAGCTAAATCATTTCCTCATACCCTTCAGGAAATTTCTGGGGTGCTTCTTTCTACACCTTTGGCAAGTGGGGTGCTATAGTTTTTTAGCACTATTGGATTTATCCATCAGACTGCTAGAATTAAAGTACAATTTCTATTTTTTATCCCCATGATACCCCTAAGATGATTCGATCTTTATTCGACTTTGATATGACATCGGATAATTTCTTCATTGTTATCGAAGTCATAGAACTCTAGGGCTTTCCTTAGGCTAGGTTTTATCCCAACAAAGAAGAGTTCAACCTTCAATATTGGGGTAATTACAAATCCAAAGGTGTATCATGCAATCCTTTTGATGTTTTCCTCATACTCTCCAATGGATTTTTTATCTTTTATCTTTAGTATAAAGAGTTACCTTTCCATATTAAGTCATAGGGTGCGAGGAAAATATTTATCAAAAAACATTCCTTGAAAATACTTCCAATCCAATGCCTCAATCTCTTCCTCATGATTCGTATTTGTTATCAGTGTCCATCATTGATCAACTTCACCTGTCATATGATATTTATCTAGAAAAACCTTCTCTTGTTCAGAACAATGAATTTTGGAGAAGATCTTTTCAATGGAGTTGATCCATTGTTCAGCGATTGAGGGATTAGATTATCCATTAAATGTAGGAGGAATTTGTCTCATGAACCTCTCAATTTCGGATTTTTTTTCTTATGGGGAGTTGAATGCTCCTTTTGACCCATGTTTCTATTCAGAACATGAGTTAAATAAGAGAGTATTAGGAAGAAGTTTTTGACTCCCTCTCCCATTGGATTGGGAATTTCATTAGAATAGTCACTGCATTGATCTTTGCATCATTTATTTTCATGGGTCCTCCTATTAAAGGCTATTAGATTTAATCAAAGAAATGTTAGGGGTTACACATAAAGGGGAATCCAATGAAAAAAAGGATAACTTATAAATTACATTTATTTCCTTAAATTATGAATTTATAGGCTTTAATCTATGTTATCCATGATCTACTTCCCAAAATATATTCTTAGGGGAATTTTTTATTCCCTAAAAAATGTTTCATACAAAGATTATAAATTTACCAAAGCATATCCCTTGAGGTTGTCTCAACCAATAGTTCATAAAGGCCAATTTCCATGCACCATCTTCCATTCAAGTATAGCTCAAAGTGGTGTTTTTGGGCTTTACCCCTAGATACATTTGTGTCAGAGCCACCTCTACTTGTTCGTATTCAGATATGGATGTATTTTCTTGATCAATCACTTACTCTATACTCACTAAATTTAGGTATGTTTTTATTATAATTTCTCTTATACCTAAGGCTTTAACTAGGGTTTTATAATCCTAATCCCAAAAATAACTAAACATATCCTCTGATCCCATCTATAACAACCCTTCTCTTTATTACACACATTAACATGATTTATTACATAAAACTGCACTTAAGACAACTCTGAGGATCGAGAGGACTAGTGTCTTGGAAAATTAAGAACATTAAATGAAAACTTAAGACATAAAAATACAAAATCTTTACTGAAAACTTACTTTACATGACAAAACATTCCTTAATACTTAGCATTGCATGGGATAACCTGAGGATGTGCATAAGAAAATGGTGAGCTATAAATACCAGTAAGAGAGTAAAAAAAGTCAAACATGAAGAATATAGTACATGTTATTAAATATTTATTTCAATGTAACACAATAGAAACATGATCTTAATGTCATGATATAGCGTGATCATCATAACATAGAAATGTAGCAACAATATTTGACATTATATTAGCATTAGCCAAACCTCATTGCACATTTAGAATGAGTAAACCCTCATTGAAGTTGAATGATCATGATTAAACCATAATTTCACAAGAATTATAATGAGTATATCATCATTGAAATTTATGTATCATGATAATAATCTTTACCCAGTGCATTGGAGCATTATCAGGGCACACCCTTTATAAACATTTCATTTGATGCATAAGTGTGTCACGTGGATCATATAACATGGAATAATTCCACATAATCATTTATTCCATGATAAAGGAATGCGGAATACTTAAATGAATTTATATATTCAATAAGTATATGTGCATAGAGGTGAATACCCATGATAGATAAATAGATATAGTATTCACTTACATGATGATTTTGGCATGGGAAATTTTGGCAGCATAACGACATCAAATAGAAATCGTAAAATGGGTTGATAAGACAGAAAGGGGTATCTAATAATTATTACATGAAATGTACAGAAAGGGTTTCAGGGAACATAATATCCCAGCATATGTAATGGAATTTAGATGCATAATATTAAATAAATACTTGAATGTAAATGGGAAGATATAAATTCCTTAAATAATTTCGGCATGGTAACAGGTGTACATGTGAGGCATTAATGAGAGAGAAATAGGACTCTCATAATTCAAACATAAGTATGGAAGTGTGTGGGAGGTTCAAAATCATACCCCAATATTTTTAATTGAAAATAAAATGGTATTACAACATAAAGACATTTGGACAAAAATGAGAAAAGAATAAATCACATACTTGGAAGTGTGATCACAATGGTTTGGGAGTGGCCTTAGAAAGGATTCTAGGGAGCTTGATGCACCTTGAGAAGATTATAGAGAGATTAGTTCATAGGTTGGTTGAGCTCAAAATGTTTTTAGTGGAGTTTAATGGCATTTTGAGTGGGTTTATATAGGAATAGAGGGATAATTCTTTATTATTTAGGTTTTGGGCCCCACATATTAAACTAATCAAAAACATAAAAGACCCCTTGATTTTTGCCTTGGTATTTTTCCAAAGTGAATTGGAAAAAAATATTTTATAAGTCCAATGTCCAAACATTATAAAATATTATGATTTATTATGTGTAGGTGAGTCATACTCTCAAGGAAAACATTTTAAAAAGTTAAAATATTTTGTAAGTCTTGCAGGGTCCACTAAGGCACCATAAAATTAATAAAAAAATTATAAAATCAGATTATTTTAAATATAATAAATATATTGGCTGAATACCCTTTTTATTATAATTTATTTCATCACTATTAGATAATTATGATTTCATAAGACATAATATATATTTAAATGGTATTAAATTCTTACCAAAAAAATCGATTGTCTTAGAAAATTATGAAAAATTCCCCATTAGATTGTTTTGACCCTATGAATCTAAAAATGATATTCATTATATATAAATAATTTTTTTAAATATGTGAATTTTAAATTTTAAAATAAAAACTATCATTTATTGAAAATTCATGGGTTTTCAAAAAAAACATTTTTCAAACCTTAAAAAAATATCAATTGTATTCATAAAACTTATATGATCATTTATATTTAATAAAAATTAATTTAGTAATGATATTTTATTTAAATGATAATTAATTCAAAAAATTCATTAATTCATCAAAATATATTTCTCAATTGAATTTGAATATTAAATAAAATACTATTTGTGATTTATAAAACACTTACAAATTAATAATAATAAAATGAATTTATATTATTTATTATATAAAAAAATAATGAAAATAATCATAGTTCTAAGAGGTCATTACATAATCCTTTATAACACCCATATAAGACCTAAGGGTAAAGTTTTCGATGGTAAAAAACTCTTAGGGTGGCTTTGATAACATCACTCAGGTGGTAATCTCTATTAACTTCCACTTCTCCCATTGGTTATTCCACTCAAGCTTAACATATTGAAGCATGTCTTGGGATTGGTCCATAGAGAAATTCTACCTCCTTTCCAAGATCTAAAAAATGGTCTTTGTATAGATCAATTCTACTAGATCATTACATCGCTTCCTTTGTCTGAGTAAATTGGGTTTGTTAAAGTACTATATTTATACTAATCATATGATCACTTTTCAATAGTTATATTAGCAACTTTAACAATTCATTATAGAATTTTCAAATCCAAAAACATAAAACCAAAAAATTTCATATGTCTTATATAACCATTTTAAATAATAATACATTTTATTAGATCAAGAGGAATTATATTTAAAAAAAAGTTTGGGTTGTTACGTCCATCATTATTCTTGGTGTTTCTTATTGTATAATCAACTCTGTTGACTCTATGTTCATTTTTATTGAAAAAAATTGTATAAAATTCCTTTTTTCATGGAAAGAGTTACTTCCAAACCCTAAATTAGTGAAAAATATAATCATTCATGTATCTTGTTTGATCTATAAATATATATTCAACAATTATTAAATATATAATTAAGAATCATTGTATACGTATAGCAGTATAAAACCACATTTAAATATCAATTCATCTAATTATTCTATAAATATAAAATATAGATGTGTCCCTTTAATTTTGAGTTCACTTAATATTATTCTGTTTGACATAATTATATATCAACTTGTAGATCTCATCTTTGAAAAATAATTTCATGTTAAAATAAAAAACAATAATCATAATTTTCTCTTGATAAGAGTATAAATAGGGGAGTGTGGTGAGGAAGTCCCGAAGAAAGTTTAAGGGTACCAAGTTCTGTAATTATTGTCCCATGTTTTAGATTTTCTTATCTAGTGAGATAATTTTTCAAGTCATAGGGTGAATCCCAATTCCCTTTATTTTCTACAAGCATGCGGAGCCATGATTGGTGTTCTTTTAAGAAGAGATAAATAATTTCTACTGATAAAATATGTTAGGGGATTAATTTTTATTTTAGTTTTAAAATTATATTTTTTTATAAAGATATTTATTTTCAACTAAGTAGTTATTTATAAAGAGATTATCTATGTTCCTTTCATAGAACAATAGTTTTATATTATTTATGTATGAATTTAAGGGAAAGTTTACTTTGAATTATTTTTTTCTTCAAAATTTTATCTTCTCAAGATGGATATGTATTTACTTTTAAATTGATCATTTTCAATTCAATTTACTTAGTTAATACCTATATTTAAATATTATATTTTATCTAAGTGATATATATTTTCAAGTGTTACTCAACTTTATTAAAAGATTTTGTTTTCAATTTAGTTCTATTTGATTTTAGGTTTTTAAGACCTTTTAATAAATTAATTAATTTTATAAGAATGCATGATTTACCTATAATTTTATATTCCCATGATTTACTTTTATTTTATCAAAATTGGATAGGAATAATTTCTTAGATTATTTTTAAATTATAGTAAGTTTTTAATAATTATATCTATCATGCCATATGTGAAACATTTATATAAAATCATGGATTTCATTTATAAGATTTGGCCATCATCTTAACTAATGAAATATCATGAATACATGTAATTGTTTTATTATTTGTGTTTGTATGAGTAATGAATAAAGTATATCATAATTAGAAACTATATTCAAATTGAGGATTGTGATTTTAATGAATGAAATTTAAATACATGGTGTTTATTATTCAATAAAAAATAAACCATGTATTTATGCAGTAGCATTGGTATTTAGTTACTTCAAATCTATAAAATGATTTTATATGAAAATATATTTGTGTATATATATATATGGGTGTGTTAGTAGTTTTGTTTCCAATATATATAAAGAAAAAAACATGTGAAAATGTAAATATATGTAGAGTGAGCTTAAAATTCATTTATAAAATTTGTTACATGAATTTTGTAAATATGTTAGGGAAATGGGTAGTTAACCCATCCCTTTGGAAGTGGGTTGGACCAACATAGGATTTATTATTTAAAGTGACAAAATCATTTTGTTTTTAAAATCTTGAATTATGGTATCTAAAAAACACTGGATTACTTTTAAAATAATTTTTTAGCATTAGTATTTTCAAAAAAAATTAGAATTATCAATACATAAATATTTTCAAAATGAAATTCCAAAAGTATTTTAAAGGAATAATTTAAAAATTGATTCTCAAAAGCTATTTTCAATAAAATATTTCATAAAAGGGATTTCAATTATTTTAAAAACCATATTGGGTAATTAAATGGAAATCCCATGTGTTAAATGTTTTTAACACAAATCATAGAAGCTCTAATTTGACATTGACACTTTTAGAGTTAGCGTAAAAGAAAGCATAGTAGGAATTTGTTTTATTTTACTTCAAATCTAATAAATTGTAAGATTTAGTCTAATTTTCTAGACCCTAGATTGGAAAATTTCCTCTATTATATAAAGAACTTATTATTTTTTAGTTATATTTTATAAAAAAATACACAGTATGTTTTAAGCATTGAATCAGAAATCGTGGATTTGAGGCACTACTCTATAGGCCCCATATTTATAAATATATATGAATGTGAAAACTAGTTATTGGTGAGGGATGGGTTCTCCATGTATCCATGGGGTACAAAACTGATTCTCTAGGTTCCTAATGTATGAATGTGAATTGATTTTGGACTAACACTCCAAGTTTTTTGGATAATCATTTCAAGATTTACACACCAAGGTACTGAATGAAATTAAAATTAAATTGAACAATCAAATACCATGAAAAAAATAAATTCTAAAATCTTTAAAGTGTATGGTTTAGAATACAACAAATTTTGAAACAAGTATGAAGTGGATGACTAATGAATAATAAATGTAAAATTTATTTACTATTTTCATTTGATTATTATTATTTATAGAATAACATACAATGTTATAGAATGGATATTTCTTAATATGCTATTGTTGGTGGCCTACTAATTTCTAATCTCACCCTACTGGGGAAACCTGATCGGTACCTAAATAGACTTCACGTTGTTAATATTGTACAAGGACAAAATCCCTATGTTAGTTGGAGGACTTCGGATTTAGGATGGATCATTGATGAGAAAATAAGACTTGATGTCAGGACACACTTGGGTGTTATCAGGTTGCCTTTATTTTGGGTTTCATTATGTATTTTACACTTGTATGAGATCAAATATTTACAACTTTGGTTTATGGTCATATTCTAAATTTTGTGCTTATTCATGTGTTCTTTGGTCAATTATTGATTTTTGTAGTATCTTGGCTATATTGAATATTAATTTTTGGTGTTGTACTACTATGATAAACAGGTAATATAATGCATGTGTTATATATTAGACCCTCGTAAATAGTCAAAAGCATCACGAATATGGGGAGTTTCACCTGAGGTTATGTGGAAAACTGAATTGAGGCACTGGTATGTGGTACCTGGTTCGGGTAATTACATATTATAATCAAAAGAGTTTTATTTTATTTTCATTTATGTTATTATTTTAGACATTTATAAATTATAATAGAATGATTCAAGCATTGTCCATGTGCTATTTCATGAGATTTGTTGACCCATGTGTTGGGAAAACCCCAAGTGTCTAGGGTGGGATTATTGTCCTTGATGTTTTTTGTTACAGTTGAATGTTATTTCATCTTTAGTGATGCAATTGTTCTATGATGTTATTATTTTCTACAATTTTTTACTCATGTCCTAGTATATCTTGAGAGTTTAGTATGTATGAATAATTCTAGGCACTGAGGAATTTCGGTAACATGCATCATATTGGGAATGCATGAAAAATAAATTCTTTAGTGGGTTTTGGGGAATAAAAATTATTTTATTTATTTGAGAAGTTTTTAAAAAGAAATTTTTCCTAAAAATGTAATTATAGTGGTTTAAAATATGATAAATTTTGTAATTATAAATGGTTAAAATTGGTTTCTAATGGGAAAACTAAAAAACTGAAATGTTGTTTACCCAGTGTTAGCCAGGGAACAATTTGGGGATTGTTAAGGGTAGTTATAGTGTCACATTTTTGACCATAGGGTAGTGTATTTGGGATTAATTTTTATGTAATTATGTGAATCTACCTTTTTAAAGTCTGTTAATGATGTGTTATGTTTCATAATTCATGTGTTTCGCATTGTTGAGGCAATCCACTATGAAGATGTTTTCTGGTTGCAAGATAGGTTGACATTGTTAGAAATGTGCCTCTGGAAAGAAACCAAGAGGCCTTGATAGTTCTAGGTGAAAGGGAATGAGAGAATCTCTATGAAAACTTTTCTCACTTTATAGAGTTCAAGGAAAGATACTATAGAGACTATGAAAAATATTTCAGATCTGAAATTGGTGTTACAGTTGCAGAACCCTTTGACCTTCACCATAGAGTGTGGACCTATGGATGTTACATTCAGGATAGATTATATATATATAACTCTTAACCATTTAAATACTCCTTCTAATGAAAAAGTAAAGTTGACTTCTTCTATATTGCAAGGTCAAGTGAAGAGTTGGTGTGTTATTCAGGATCATGATGAGAAATTGGAGGGAATGGTATAGAAGGACTTCCATGAGATGTTTTTGTAGCACTTTTATCAAAACATACCAAGACAAAATAGGGTGGTATTATATATATGGTTGACCCAAGGAAGCATGTTAATGATGAATTATTATTTTGACTTCACTAATATTCAACACTTTATCCCAATACTGGTAAGAGATGTGGAAACTACTGCGATATTCTTTCAGGTTGGACTAAAATGTGAGATTAGTTCTCTGGTCAATATCATCCGATTAAAGAAGTCTGGTGAATGAGGATCTCATTTTTGATGAGAAACTGATGGAAAATTTTTGTGTAGGATAGGTGGTTTTATATAGATAAATAAGATGTATTCTTTCTGAGGTTAAGAAGCATCATTAGGAGAATATTAATAAAAGTGGTGGAAAAAAGAGTCTATGAGGGGAATTATTAGTTACTTAGGACAATAATAGAGTGTTCTAATATCTGTGTGTGAGGATGAGTCGTGTTTATAGTCAATTTCTCCAACCTATAGTGGAGTTTCATGCTTTCAGAATGATTGTAAACTTACTTAGGTACTGAAAGAACACTCTTTTGATGGGTACTGATGGAGGATCTATGTTAAAAGAGAGTACTTGAAAGTGATATTTTACCCCATATAGGTTGTGTTGTTGTATTTATACTATTCATGTTGGTCGGGGTAGAATATGTTGTACTTCAAGGAAAGAGGGACAATATTAGTAGAGTAGTGCATCTCAGGGGACTCATACTAGGGCACAAGGAAGAGGGAAAGTCCAATTGCATGCAGTTCATTATGTACTTATGGGTAGCGATGTTGGGTTGTCCGCAGTCAGAGGTACTATTCATGGAGATTCTAATATTTATATCACTTTATTTGATACATGATCCTGACATTATTTTTTATCTATTCAACTTTTTAATGGTTTTAGTCTGATGGTAGATTTTTTGTGTTAGGTGATGATGATCAACACATTGTTGGGTGTACAGGTGAATTAAATTTGTCTATAAAATGGATATGCCATCGAGGTTGTTGAGTATCATTTCCTTTGGGATATTTATGTTCTTGACATGATAGATTTTTACTTTATTTTTTTAGGGACGGTCTAGTATCGTACCGATACCACATTGATTGTTACCATATGATAGTAACCTTTACGTCTCACGAGGGTAATAATTATGTACATCAAGAAGATTGGGATATCCAAGAAGTCCATGTAGGGATTGTTCTATAGTAACTAGGGGAGAATACCACCCAGTTTGTGTGTCCCTTTTTGGAGGATTGGGGTTTATTGTATATTATCTTTACATCTACAGTGGATCAATTTTTGGATTTGTTTCTAGAAGAATTATTAGGGATGCCACCTGAAATAGATTTTGAGTTTACGATTGATCTTATTCTTGGAGTTGGAATAATTTCCATTCCTCCTTACTGAATGGAACTCGAAGATCTCTAAGATCTTAAAACTCATCTAGAATAATGGATTGTTATGGGATTTATCCATTTGAGTATGTCTCCTTAAGATTCCATATTTTTGTTTTCTAAAAAGGCGGATGAGTCAATGAGTTTTTGTGTCAACTACCAGAAGTTAAACCAGATTACAACTAAGAACTGATATCAACTACACCATATTAGTGATATCTTTTACTATCCTAGGGTTTATTCTATGTTCTCCAACATTTATTTGAGTTCATTGTATCATTAGTTAATAGTTACACCTTCTGATATACAACATATTTCATTCAAGAGTAGGTATGTCATGTATGAGTTCATTATGATGTCGTTTGAATTCAAAAATTATCCTGATGTGTTTAGGGAATTGATGTATAGATCCTTCAAGTTGTACTAGGATCAGTTTGTGGTTGTTTTCATCGATGACATCATGCTGTACTCCTATACTCGTGATGGTTAGCCAAACATCTTGAAATCATACTAAGTACACTGAGATAGTATAGAATATACACCAAACAATATAAGTGTCAATTTTGGATTGAAAAGGTAAATTTTTTGGGTTACATCATCTCTATGTAAGATGTTTTAGTGGACCCAGATAATTTTTGGCCTTTTTTATCTAGTGTGTAGTCCAAGAACGTTTTTGATATTGGATGATTTTTGGGTTTATATGGCTATTATCGAAGATTGATCCATAACGTTTCTCACTTGGAATTGACCCAATCGGTCCAAAACAATAAGGATATCCAATTTTAATGGTCTAGAGCATGTGAACAAATTTTAACGTAGTTAAGGATTCATTTGACTAATGTACCAATTTTGATCCTACCAACTCTAGGTGAGTATTATAACTTGTTCTTTGATGCATCAGGGATCGAACATGCAGAAATTTTAATGACGAGTGATAAACTTATGTAATATTGTTCATGATAGATGATGCCACGTGAAAGGAATTATCATATTCATGGTCTTGAGTTAGACAAGGTGGTTTAGGCCTTAAAGTGTTGGAGGCATTACCTGTTCGGTAAAAGGTTCATTGTTTATATTGATCCAAAAAATTTAAAGTACGTATTTTTACAATGAGATCCAAATATTTAACAGTAGAGGTTGTTTGAGAATATGTAGTCACATGAATTTAATCTAGACTATATGATCGGGAAATGAAATAGTGTTTTTGATTCTTTGAAACAAAATACTTAGACTCAGTAAATAATGGAGTCTAATTATTAATGAAAGATTATGGATTTCCTAGCAGAGATGCACATGAAGGTTCTGGAGGTCCAAGAACAGAAGAAAATTATGTTCTTATCAGATGAGTCCACACTACTAAGCTAGATCAATTAAATATTGTATGATGATCTAAAGTGCTTGGCCTTGATGGAAATTCGTGAAGGTTGAGAGAAACATTTTGATTAGACTATATATGATAATAGCTCATCTTTGTATAGAATACTGTTTATGTGACTACATGTATATGAGAGGAGTAGAATCATGAGTTTCATGCATAGAAGAGGGAATTGAAATATTTTTTTTACAAGATGTACCATGGTCTATGGGGAAATTATTAGTTCTTGGGAATTAAATGGTAAATTTTAGGGTTCATCGCATGTTTCTACACCTATTAGTAGATAAAGGATAAACTTCAACAACCTAGTGGTAGGATACAGCTATTTTCCTTTCTAGAATGGAAATGGGACGAAATTACAATGGTCTTTTTGGACGGTATTCCAATAATTACATTGAATAATTATGTGATATAGGTTATTTTTTATGGGATGAAAAAATTATCCCATTTATTTCCAATTTGTAGAACTTTCATGGTTGATCAATTGGGGAATATTAATGTTTTAGAGATAGTTTATTTTCATAGGGTACCGTGGAGTATAGTTTATGATTGTGAATCATGTTTTACCATATTATTTTTTAAATTGTTGAGTAAGGCTTCGGGTACTATGTTTCTTATTCGTATAACTTTTCACCCACAAATAGATGGGAAATAAGAGCATACTATCTTGATGTTGGAGGACATTCTATGATATTTCATTCATAATTTTCATGGATCTTGGGATAATCACATAGCACTGGTTTAATTCTCCAATAAAAACCATTATCTGAAGATTATTTAGATGGAACCATAAGAAAAACATTATGATAGCTTATGTAGAGAACCATTGTGTTGGGTGGAGGCAAGTGTGTCTGAGTTATTATAACCAAGTCTCATGTAGGAGAAATTAGAATAGGTTCAGTGGAGTCAGAATAATATGACAAAAACAAAGAGTCGAATGGACCATTATAAGGAATAACGACATCAACCTCTTGAGTTTACAATGGTTTATCATGTGTTCCTTTGGATATCGCTGTGATTGGGTCACCATCGAATTTTTTAGCAAGGAATGTTCACAACCATATTTGTTGGACTATTTGGGTTTATGGAGGTGGTGTATCGATTAGTTCTTCCACAGAGGCATAGTATTAATCCTGATTTTTTTCATGTTTTGCAGCTTCATTAGTATCACCCTAAAAATTATCATGTGATCGATGTTGATGATATTGAGCATGAGGATGAAGTGTCCTTTTAGGATCATCTGATTCATGTTGTGGATCATAGTTGAAATGCATTGTGGGGAAAGAATGTTTCCTTGGTCTGAGTGTTGTGGAAGAATGGTAGCCTTCAGGATGAACCATAGGAGATGGAATCATATGTGTGGACCTAGTGTCCTAAACTTTTTCCCTCATAAACATACTGATTCTCTAGAGTGTATCTTGAGGATGAAATTTTATATGGTGGGGTGATTATAAGTTCCCTAGTTTTCTTGTGATACCTCCTACATATTTTTAAGAACTCTTTTACCAATGTTTTGATCATACCTTGGTTGTTTCATTCTTTAGGTTAATTTTGTGTGTATTTTTAGAGTGTTGGAAACCCATTGGGTTGTTCATGGTTGGTGCACAGTTAGGGAAAACATGTGGTTTTACCTAGAAAACTCTGCATCCCATTTTGGTCCATTGGGAAGGGTCACATGGTTTTACAATGCCATTAAACCACCCCCACCCCCACCCCTAACAATGCACTATTGTACATAGGTGTTTTCAATTCGGGTGTACAGTTTTTCAAACCTTTTACCCACCTCAGAGAAACCATGCACCCCAGATATTAGGGGCACAAGGTTAGGTCGCATGGTTTGATTAACCATAAGGTCCAGGTAAGAAACAATGCATATAGAAATTTAAACCCTTGAAAATTTAATTAAAATTTTTTGGACGCCAATTTTATTTCTTTAATCTTCTTCAATCAGTCTAATGTGGTTTACCTTGGTCTTTGAGGAACTCTAGAGAATTCTTTGGCCACTTGATCCCATTATCATGAAAATCAATGATTTTGTGGAAGAAGATCGACCCATATCTGATAAGTGATCTATTCTATGTTTTTGTTTTTATCTCTCACATATTTATCCACATTGGAGAGGGATTAATCCTCATATTTTTGATGGAGAGGATCTAGGTTTTAATGGATCTTATTTCATTAGATTTTGATCATAGGTTTTGATCCAAGATCACTTTAATGATGGTAATTTAGGTCATTTTAGATCAAATTTATGGGTTAACAATGGATGAGCATTCACCATGGATCCTAATATAGGTGTTTTAATTGTGAATTCCCAAAATCTTGATTTTGATATCATGTTATTAGTTGTACTTTTTCATTTCCATTTTTTAAAATTACTTTTTAATTAGAAATCATATTTGACTCACATGTACTTGTGATACCCTTCATGGATCTCATTGGACTAGTTGGATATTATGAGAGTAGGCATGATAGAAACCCATTGGGTATGATAATATCCCTGAAATGATGATTCATGAAATGTAAAAAGGGGAATAATGGGTATATGTAATTGAACTGAATCCTTATTGATTGGTTTTTGAATGGTATTTAAAGGGTTGATTGGATTAACCATTAAGGGTTAATGATATGGGTAATGATTGATGATAAATGTATTAATTTGGGTTTTTTCATGTTTTTCCTTGTGATGAAAGTTATTAATCCATGTTTTCATTTGAAAAATAAATTGTTTCAACATGTTATGAATGATTAACAAGAAGTTCATTGATGATGAACCTTAATATGTATATATATATATAATTGTGAAAAATGAGTTGTGGGTGATAGAATGATGCTCCAAGTACCAATGGGGTGCTAGACTAATTCTATAGGCCCCTAATAAATATTTATATGTGAATGTGAAAAATGATTTGTGGTTGAGGGACTTATGATCCTAGTACCCATGGGGTGCTATACTGATGATCTAGTCCCATAATGCATGAGTGTGAATTGATGTTTGATGGAAGCTCTATGTTTCCAGGATAATGGTACACATACTAATTCTCCATGGCACTGAATGAAATTGGAATTAAATTTATTAATAAAATCCCATGAAAAGATTAATATTTTTTAAAAATATTGTCTATAATTAAGTCTCTAGCATAGGCCAAAGTAGGTATGATGTGATTACTAAAGAATAATAGTTATGAAACATGTTTAATTTTTTCATTTGATCTTTATTCTTTATATAACTTCCTACGCTATTATAGAATAGATTTTTCATTAGATTTCATTAGTGGTGTCCAACTAAGTTATACTCACACCATACCTAGGATACATGACTGGTTCTTAAATATACTTTATGTCTACAGGATGGGATAATAGGTAAGATCCCTATGTTTGGTGGATGAGTTGGGATTCTAGATCAAACATGGATGAGGTAACTGGACCAGATGTTGAGGCCATATTAGGAATTTTCGGTGTGTATTTTTTGGTTTTTCATTAGAATCTAGACACTTGTATGGAATAACTTATTTACTACTTTGGTCTATATCCATTTTCCTTATATTATATTTATTCATGTGTTTTTTGGTTAAATTTTTACTATTGTTGTATCGTGGTTACATTACATATTGATTTACATTATTGTGCTACATTGATAAGGAGGTTTCAATCACAGAAAATTATATATTAGACCCCCACTTCTAGTAGGATGCCTCTAGAATACAGTTAAGCACACTTAATTTCATGTGGTGAACCAGATTGGGGCACCAATATGTGGCACCCTGGTCAGGGCCTTACAGTCCACATGGATGGGGACTATCATGTGGTTTCCCTCTTCATAATCCACCTAATCATGGATACAAAGCAGTAACCTATGGTCCATGACACTAAAACTTCCTCTGATGCATCTACTATTAATGAAAAGGGGTTTGACTACAAATCAAAAAATGACCTCCATGAGTAGTCGGAAACTACTTTTGGTGGTTCCCATAATATCATGCCAATATGGAATGCAAATGGAAAACCCCCATAAGGTTCTTGAAAACTACCTATCCCTGAAGTTTAAGAAACACACTTCCTTGGTCATTTCAAATCTAAACAGAACCATGACTGCCTAAACACCCACAATCCACTACTTGAAGCTATTCTCCTCAAAACTTATTATTTTCTACCCTATTATGATTTAACTACCAATTAAATAATCTTCTGAATAACTTTTTCCTTTTTATTCACCTGTAGATACATCAGGAGCGTAAATGGAGTGATTGTGTACCTGATCACTGGGTGAAAAGCCTCCTCAATGTGCAACACTCTAGAATCCCCATCTATAAAAACATCTAGTGAAAAGTGTAGAGGTTCTTGAACTTGATCCCAAGAACCCATACACTCACACTCCCTAACTAAAGGGAGAGAATATCATACCTCATAGAGTCCCTCATCCTCAAGGGCATACACTCTGCTCAAAATTCACTCTAAAATTCTAGACACAATACCTTTACCTCATTGCGGTCACCAAGAAATAGCATCAACCAATAAAGCATAAATCCATGCATCTGACTAACTTCTAGAGGAACCCAAAACTAATATAGAACTCATATTATACCAAAATAGATCATTATTTACTAGTTCCATCCTTTTGTCTCTAGATCTGATATGCTCCCCTCACACATACACAAACTCAGCTACTTAAAGGCACGAAAAACCCACTATAAAGCCGCATCCTCATCTGTCGAGTCAAACTTATGATGATCAACTAGATCAATCTCCTGAACCAAAAATTCCTGAACAACTCACAGGTGGTGAAAATGATTCATTCTATTAAACCAGGAAGACATCCTGATCTTGTTAACATGGAATTTCAACAAATATTTTTTATTTAAACCATTTAATTATCAATGAATACCCAATTAAAATGTGGACACAAGTCATCATGATAAATGTACCTCTCCTAGGTCTCCAACCTGAAAATAGGTCCACCACACTTAGTATTTCAATACTCATAGATTCCATGCACTGGATCATGGGGACCCTAAAATATCATATCCTAGTTGATCTCCCTAGCCTATGTCATACACCAAGGAAAACTAACACTATTTCCAAACCAACCCAATAATCCTCATAGTGTCAAACTCTAGAATACATCATATCTCCCAAAAAACACACTAATTCCACTTTTTCATGACTCCCTCCCACCAAAGATACACCAATGAGTTGAGAGACAACATGACCCCTGAGTCCCACCTCCAGTAGGCCCTAGGTTGGTGACAAGCACTGAGGGTATAAAAAACATTTTATGGGAGGAATTACCATATATAAATGAAATTGGATTGGGAGATAGGATAAACAATCTCCAAGAAAACACCAGTAGAAAATATAATGGTGAACCACAAACCATCCCATAATGCATGAATAATATAAAATTCATAAAAAGAAAAAATATTCAAAGTAAATACCAAAAAGAAAATTCTATGGAAGTAACTCAACAAAAAATCCAACCTAGAAATTAATTTCTATATGAAACCCTAAAATCATCATATAGACCTTAAAATAGTACATATGTATATGGTGATCATAAAATGTGAACTCAATAGAAACATAACCAAGGCCTCAAGTGCACATGTTAAAAGAGAATGCTAATGTGCTAGTAGACACTTAGGTCATCACATCCCAAGAATAACAATATTTGTAGGGTATCATGAATGTGAAAGACATCAAGCTCATTACCTCCTACTAAAACACATGACCCGCACCACATATCATATCACAACACATCACATCCCACATGTAGACACCTAGTTCAATGCCTCGCATCCCACCTGAAGAAACTTAGGCCATCAAATCACTACTAGGTAATCTCCAACACCAACCCATATCACTGCTAGTAAAGGGAGAGGGGGTAGAGGGGGTAGCCATCCATCCATAAAACTACCAACATGGATGTTAGGGAAAACACTATAAACTTATCACCTTGGAGATTTTGTAAGGTCATCCAACACGGGTAGGGAGCATATAAAATAACATAAGCATACATAATATATAGATAACAGATAATGCCCTACCTATGGGTTCACATCAAAAACACAAGAACACACCACATCACCACTATGTATCACACATAAATCCTCTCAACCATTATCACCACTCTATGAAAAACCATAAAACCACCACACAAAATTTCCCACATTTAGCTATAGTTTTTTCCACATTTTTTCATTATCCATTTCGTTTCACATTAAACTACACGTTCATTCATTCAATTAAATTCAATCTATTTATATCATATCTATTTCTAATACACCTTTTTTATTTACCATACTATTTTATTTCATTTATCATCACAATTCATCCCATATCTAACTGATAGACTAAGACAACTAGGCCAAGAACCAACTAGCCCAACTCACACACCCACTGCAACAACACCGCAGATCCACCATCATCTTCATATCACATTGTCCATGCCATACCACCATATCATTCTCTCATCATAGCCATCATGTAATTATATAAACACACATCGTTATAAAGCCACTATGCCATGACCACTCCACTATAACCACTACGCCACAACCACTACACTACAACCACTAATCCACAACCACTATGCCAAAACCATTGTACCAAAACAACTACACCACAACCTCTGATTAACATCCACTCCACAACCACTATGTTGAAACCACTTTTCCCCAAACACTACACCATATCCACTATGCCACAACCTTAGCATCACAGCCTCATCACACCACATCAAACAACTACCCACATCACATATATATTAACCGACCACCACATCACAACCCCATACACCACAAGGTATGACCGGTAACATCCATCATTGTATAGTATCCCAAACCACATAGTCCAAAAAAACAAGTACAAATACACAACAACAACACATACTAGCATCACCAATTATTCAAGGGAATTATCACATATCATCTTTATTTACCAGATGTATTTTTAAATAAACTAGATGTCAAGGGGAAACCAATAGTAATCCAAATATACATTCTTTGAACTTCAATTTAGTGTGTGATCACTCAACAACACAGAAAGGGTCATCACAACATAACAACTACAGTGAAAACAAGACTCCCAAAAATCTTTATTTTTAAAATAGGCACCATTCATTCATAATGTAATCAATAATAGATATAAAAGCAATATATCATGTGATAAAACCCAATAACCATAAATTTTATACATTCCAATTAATTATATTACATAAAGATTTACTATTCCCCCAAAGGAAATGAAAATCATGAATATCTCACACATAACACATAATTATGTGTGAATGAGGATCACATGCCTCACTAAATCATTCGGATCTCGTTGTAAGCTTGAGGGTGAAGGATAAACTACCCAAAAACAATAGTTCCACAAGGACCATGCTGATAAACATACACCACCCCAAAGGGATATCAAAAACAGAACACATACACAACCCAACCCAAAATTACATTATTGTAGTGAATATCTAAAGAATAACAGATAGAAAAACATGTGAATGAGAGGAGAACTCACCATGAATCCCCAACGAGTATCCACTAAAATCGAAGGATCAAAGAAAGGGATAAGAGGGATAAAATATTTCCTTGGGGTGCGTAGTTTTTTTTCCAAAACTTGAGAGAGAATGTTATGGATGAATGAAATAAAAACAACCAAAAGGTTTAAAATATACCCTAGAACCCGACACTTACACAACGTGTAACACATTCACGACCTGAATTTCGATTTTTCAGAACGTCACCTTAGATCTATTTAAATACATTTAATAAATTCACCATTCATTACATGAATCCATTTCACACAACACACCTCATCATAAAACAAGTTATGAACTCTCTATCTTTTCAATCTATTAATCACCAATTCACATTGTGTAAACCATTCATGACATTAATATCCAACATCAACTCTATTTCACCACCAATAACCAAAAAAACCTCGTCAAGCCTATTCTAAAACACCTATTACACCCAAAATTATAAATTTAATGGAACAAAAATCCATGGACCATTAAAATCCATGTAAAGTGGAAATAAAAAATGAATCACATCACATGGTGGATGTGGTAGTTCTCATATACGCACGATAAACGTCATCCTTTCCCAAAGGATTGGAAGTTAAGAAGGTAGATTTAATATTATAATTATAGAAGTATAATTATATCATAAATATCATATATAAATATTAAAACCATTATAAAAATCATCAAATAAGTATAGTGATTTAAAATTAATTGTATCGCTATGTGAAAGAGGTAATCCACACGTATTCACAAAGGGATACTTTTACATCCCATTTGATGGAATATAGGTGGATATTGGTGATTCCATAGTCAAAATAAAAATTAAGTGTATTGGGGATACTTAATTTATTATTTTATTATTAATAATACAAATTTATATGAGGTATAAGAAGAAATAAATTGGAATATATCGGGTAAGGCGGTAACCACTTATTCAGTATGTTTCTTCTAAATCATCTATTAAGAGCCATTGGAAAGGTTATTAAATATATTAGAACGTTAAATTCAGGTAAAGGGAAGTTTATAAGATAATCGGGTAGTTTTTTGGTGATATATAAGGTTTATCAGGGTTCAATAAAGATAAATGAGGCGAATCCTTTGATAAGTGGGGGAGAGGACATGCTTGGAATTTCTTAAAAGAATAAAATATAATAAAGTCATTCTCAAGCCTAATATTATAAATGGATAGATATTAGAAGGTGGTATAGGATTATATTGAAATATTTTCATCCAATTGGATTTAGAAAAGTGTAATTTTCAATTTCATTCTTATCTCTTGGTTCACCCCCTAGTAAACTCGTTTTAACCTTAATCATAGTGATAATTTTTTACTATTTTTATTATTAATTAAGATTAAAAATGATGGTAGTCTCGTGAAAAAAATTTTTAAATTGTAATTAAAAAAATTTAATCTTATTTATCAAAATAAATCGCTAATATTGATATAAATTAATTTTAGAATAAAGTTTCTAAACTCGGTGAAAATGGTTTTTAAGAAAAAACACTTTCTTAAGTATAAAAAGTTATGATACCAAAATACATATAAAATTAATTTTAGTGACTATAATTGGTTTATTAATCATATAAATGAACTAATATTTCCTTAAAAAAATTTAAAACAAAATGTAACTTTTAAAATTCTTTAACGAAAATAGATTTTTCAGTAAAAATCATTATTTTTCACTACTAATCACAAAATTAATCATTTAGAGAATTATCAAAAATTTACTCTAAGATAATTTTAAATTTTTTAAAATAAATTCCTTAAAGGTAGAAAAAAACAATTATATTATTTTCTCACAAAATGAAATAACAAATATTTTAAAAGAATTTTTTTTTTAAAATATATAATGAATTTATAAAAAAATTGAGTAATTATTTGTTAATATGTTTTATTTATCTATAACCCCAATAAATATTTTTAAAGTTTGATTATTCCTATTCATAACACCAATTTAATGGCTAGGTTATATGGGTATACTATATTGTTGTTAATTTAGACTCGACGTTGGGTGTATTGCAAGCTATCGAAAAAATTAATATTATCTAAATAGAAATATATCATAAAATATTGAGGTAATACATTATACCTTATTAAAATTCATTTCCACTATTTATTTTTTCACTCTAATATAAAAATAATAATATCATAGTTTTTCACATACTTGAGATCCCATGTATATTATCAAATTTTTGATTTCTCTAGACAACTTTAACTCAGAGAATAGTCTTGTTCCATATCACATAATCTATATGGACCAATATTTAAATTGGTTTTTCTTCATATTAAATTTAATTGTCCAGTGGTATGATCACTAATTTTTGTTCATTTTATGGATTAGTTATGTACTTCTTCATGAAAAGGTATATGGAACACATCATGAACCTAATAGAGGTTCAATGGAAGCACCAAACAATAAGCTACCATCCCTTATCGATGAAGAATATTGAAGGGGACGATATTCATGGGGCTCAATATTCCTTTCGTTATGAATATCATAACCATCTTACAAAGAAAAATTCATAGTAATGCCACCTCCCCAACTTCTAATTTTGGATTTTACTAATAATTATCTATATAAAGTTTTTTCAACTCTAAGTCGTCTTGATATATTTCTGAATAGATCTTAATTTATCTACAATTTTCTCAGATTGCTCAGGTCCCAATAGCTTTATTTATACAAATTCAATAAATCACATTGGAGTTATGAACTTCATCCCTAGATGGCTTCATATGAAACATTCTCAATGTTTGAGTGAAATATATTGTTGAATGAAAAAATTAATTGATGAAGGTGTTGATCAAAAAAACATTGAAATATGTTAAAAATGATATTATATAATCCTCCAAGGTTTTAATGGTTATCCCTAACTAGAAATATATATGATGATGATAAAAAATACTAAAACACAACTTTGAATCAAGATCTTGCTGAATAATTCATCTTAACATCAAGGTAAATCTCATATCCTTATCAAATTCAATATAATGTGGTACTACATGAAACCTTACAACTTTATTAATGTATATTATATAAAGTTGATTAATATAGAAACATTATCTAGTATTAATGAACGATGATAAATTCTTAAGGCTCTCAATTACATCCCAAATAGAAATATGGCTTTTAAATATTTTTGTGAGTCTGATTAAAAAATCCATGGTCATATTTTCTCAATTCCATTTTGGTATGAGAAATGGTTATAATATCCTCTTATACTTTTATCTCTCTACCTTAACTTGTTGATATACCTTGCACTGAGATACATAATCTATAATATCTATTTTTATGTTGTACCAATAGAAATAATCATTTAAATTACTATACATAATTGAACTTTCTATATGAATAGATAATGATAAAGTATGATATCCATCACATAGATCATTTTTCAAGTATGGTATTGAAAGGATACATTTATTGTTTTTGAACCTTATTATTCCATCACAATCAAGGTTGAACTTAGGATCATTTATCACCTTCTTTTTCACCACCACGTCATCTTTTTATTCCTCATTAATCATCACTTGTATAGATGTTTGAACAATCAGTTTAGAAATACTGTATTTCTCCCCATCCTTCCAGATTTAGAGATCCATCCTTTACAAATCCAAAAAAATTGTATCATGTTTTATCCTCGTCATATATTAGCTAGTATGATCTTTTTAATTCAAATCATCATCCATATTTTTCACCTTTTTAGGGTGGTAATATATTGCACATTCATAATCTTTAATCAAATACAACCATCTCCTCCCCCTCATATTCAACTCTTTTTAAGTGAATGTATACCTAAACATTTATGACCAGTATATATATCACACCTTTCTCCATATAGATAATATATTTATATCATTAGTTAAAAAATTAATTCAGATAACTCTAAATCATACAGTGGGTGATTTCTCTCTTGAACCATTAATTATTATGAGGAATAGGATATTTTCAAATCATTTTTCATGAGGATACTTCCCAGTCACTTTTTCAATGCATCACTATATATCATAAACCCTTTTCTATTATAGGGTAAATTAATAATAGGTTCACTGAAAAACCTTCTCTTCAGTTCCTAAAATTTTTATACATATTTATATTTATAATATAACTTCTCTTCATTCTATTTTAACATGGGGATTTTATTTTAATATCATGATAAATGTTCTACAAAGAAACAATAATACCCTACCAAACTGAGAAAATATAGATCTCAATCATAGTGGTTAGTCTAGAAAACTATTGAAAATTTTTTATCCATTATGGATCCACTAATATACCATCACTTTATATAGTATGACACAACAATTAAACATTTTGAATCCAAAAATCAAACATTTTAAATTTTTAATACATCTTCTCCTTCCATAGGATTTTTAGTACAATTATCTAGTGATCCTCATGCTCTTCCTTCCTCTTGGAATTTATTAGGATATCATCTATATTTACAACCACAAAAAAATTTCATGTTAAAATATAAATTTTCTATTCATTAAATCTGTTAAGATAACTGGGGAATTATTAAGACCAAATCACACAACTATATATTCATAGTGTATGTACCTTGTACTGAATGTTGTCTTATGTAAATCCTTCTTCATGACCCATAAATAATGATATCTAAAATAATGGTAAATATTATAAACGTATTTAACTCTATGTTGTTGATAAAAATGTAATTAATATGGGGTATATGATAATTTTCCTTGGTTATAGTATTTTTCAGTTCCAAAAAATCAATGCAGAGTATCAAATATCCATCGTCTTCTTAACGAAAAGAATAGGTGTTTCATATGGTGATGCACATGGCTGGATGAGTCCCTTATCAGTATTATTATGAAGTTTATTATTTAATTTCATAAAATCAATAGCATTCATTCTATATGAGTTCTTTGAAATTGGGGTAACACTAATTTTTCGTTCTATTGAAAACTAAACATCAATATTTAATGGAAGACTCGGAAAATATTATAGAAAGACATAGATAAACTCCTAAAAATAGGAATATATTTGATGTTTAGATTCCCCCAACAATTATAGATAATAATCCCTTATAAATAGTAATATAGACCGATATAAATTATATAATTTTCATCAGAAATTAATTTTTATCAACACATTGATAAAAGATCATAGGTAGGCTCAGAATATCAATCATGACATACCATCTTTGGGAATTGATATGGTGTTTTTGTAGATAAATCCAATCCTTTCCTAATATAACATCAAATTAATCTATACAGAGAATAACAAGATTTTTAAGAAGTACATTCCCAAAAACTTCAATAAGAGTTGAATTTTAAGCATGAAATGTGATCATCATGCCATTGAGATTTTTCACTACTAGTTTAACATCTAATCATTGGTGTGGAATTTTGATACACTTGAAAAATTATTTATATATAAAAGTTTTTATAAAACGAATCAAAATTGACATTAATTGTTCTAGGGTTAATGTTATGTATACCATTCACCACTTCGTTATTCACATCAGTAATAGTGATCGAATGATATATCCCTTTTTATTTGGTAATAAGATGTTACTTATGTTAGTAATGATCATTAAACTTAAAATTTGAGCACTGGTTAAAATAAGTCCCATTCTCCTTTAATTTGAAACACTATATTATGGGTGGTGTACTTTTTGTATCTTTATATATATTCACATCATTAGATAAATTTACCCCACCACTTCTACATTATATTTCCCAATGACCAACATATTCACACTTAAAATTTTACTATTTTCCTTATGACAATTACATCCATGTTTCCATACAAATATCAAGAATAAATGAATTCTCAGCTTTTACTCACCATGATTTTTATAATTTCCATTGAATTCTATCAATATTTTATTATAAATAACAGGGTATTAAAAGGTAAAATCAATTTTTATATCTACGTTGATAGCATATTGAATGATTCATTCATAGGTACTGAATTCCCTTATGGATATAAACCTTTAGAGACTTGGTTTTAATTCACCAAGGAATTGATCAACCTTGCATTTATTTTGGATTATAATAAAATAAATATACTCAAAATTCTTGTAAACTTTGACTCATAGGTACTAACAGATTAATCATCCTTATCCTTTAGCTCAAAAAATTAATTTTCCATATTCATATGAGGAATATAAGGAAAAAACTAATTAAAAAATAATCTTCCAAATTAATCCAACTTCATATATTCAATTTCTTCCTATTACCTCATGTTATTAATAATATTCCAAAATTTATCTATTTGTTTATCCAAATGTTAAATTTATAAAATAATTTTTTCATGTTCTGAACACTGAAGAATGGAAAAATAGGTTTTAAGTGGTACTGATGAATTTATCATCAATAAGTGGATCATTAGACCAACTAAAAGAATGTAGATGTTTCCTCAAGACATAGTCAATAAAATTTGGTTCCCTCTACTTTTTTCGAAAATCAAAATTATTCATATCTTGAGAATGTACCATAAGAATATTAAAAAATATTTTACATTCACAATCCCATAACATTTTGTTTCTTTGGAGGAAAATCATTTAATTTTATAACACATTCATGATTAACATAGTTCCTTGAAGTTTTATCCATTTACTAAAACAAAAAAAATCATAGTGTGAGAAAGGATAATCATATAAGAAACCACATAATCATGAAAATTCATTGATATGATGTTTGTCTCATTATAAATGTTTCAATATATGACACATTAGGTTTAACCTAGGTCACTAATGGTCATCATCTATTTGAATCATTCATAATGGTTCATAAAGAAAATTTGAGTTTTCCAAACATATCCCACATGTGTGACAAACCAAGTGTATAATAAGGGAACACTCTCTGTACACCAAAATTTGTTTGAGATATAATCTACCAAATCTTTTAAGGATTATTACCAATAGATTAATCTATTCCAAGATCATATCTACTTTATATATCTTGATAGATATGTTTCACAAGGAATGTGGTACTCATTTCTTTACAATAACATAGGACATTCTCATATATATAATAGTATCCTTGCAGTTATCACTAAATTTTTCCCATCCTAGTTTCCCAAGCTAAATAAATAATTCTCTAATACCGACTATAACAAACTATGTTATTCACAAATAATTATAAAATATTATTTGATGAATATTGATTATATATAATTATGATCCACGATATAATTATATTGGTCCAGTTTCTTTAGAGACTTTGATACACAAAGAACTTGTTGATAATAGATCTATAACATCTCCCACTATATTATTCATAACTAGACCCCTTTTTATAAATATCATGAATAAAACATTTCTTCAAAACATTGGGAAATAATACATAAAAAAGGGTGAGATCAATGCTCAATAAGGGTAAATATAAAAGTTATAAATGATCACATAGATATAAAATGAGTATAAGGGTATGAGAACATGATAATAACATTATAAAACCATGCCATATATATCATTGATCATAATCTTGAGTCATGTAATAAATCATGAAAGTTTAAAATACAGGAATCAAAATGTAATCTAAGATCACCATCCATGACATCATATCATTTTCATAATACATAAGTTTTTGGAAAAAATATAAGCATATAAAATCATTTCCTTATTATCCAAGTATCATTTCCCTTAGTACCATAGTGGATTGGGTTCACTACCTGAACCATTGTATCCTTATGAAAATTTCAATACCAAGACTATCATAGGGGACATATTACATTACATAATTGGGTTATCTCCATGTTATATTCCTTATTATCTCATGATATTTACATATTTACATATTTACCCAAGGCATTAGAGGGCTATATAATTCTAGGATCACCAGTCACATAATAAAAATTATACATATTTTTTCTAAAAAATCATTACTATTTCATAATAGCATAACCCATTTAAAGGAAATTTGTTTTATAAACATGAAAATATATCATCATAGTATATGCTATGAAAAATAAATGGGTTTCATAAAGGTTTCATCATAACATAATTAATATGTGGTAACAATGGATTTCATAGAATCATCTTTAAACCACAATCATCATTATCCATCCAAATAATGAAAGTTGATTGTTTCATTGGGTCACAATCCTAGTAAAAATTAAGTTACATAAAAGGATTTTATGAAAGATTAAATATACAATTAAAATATCATTGTAAAATATTTTGTGGAAAATAACCTTATTAATTTGAAATCACATATTTAAAAATTAAAAAATTCCAAATATTAAGGAATACATTTTATTTGAAAATAAACTTATAAATTAGTATATTAATCTTCAAAGTATTGATTGGTAGTTATTGTGTGAAATTTTATTCATTACATTTTTGTTAAAATCAATATTTCATATACATTTTCGGTACAATATAAAAATTACATCATTCAAAAAAATAAAAATAATATTCCACTTCAACCATTTAAAAAAAAATAATACATAGTAAAAAGATGAATTTAAAAATTACTATGATATTCATGAGAACATTCTTGAAAATATTTTTATAAAACATGGAGATGGAAGAAAAAATATTTTTGATCAAAGAGAGAAATAAAGTCAATTTTCCTTAAAAACATTCTTTCGATCTATTAAGTTTTTTAAGAGATAAAAATGAATTAAAAACATGTTTTTTCTATAAATAACAATTAATAAATAAAAATTTTGAGATTCTTGAGAATTAGATCAAGAAATTCAATCATCATAAACTTGATCATAAACAATCCTATTCAATAATGAGATTGTAACATGAAACCCTTACCCCAAGTACAATTTTCTACAAAAGAGATTTAAAATCCTATATAATAGATTTAAATTTATTATACTTGTAAATAATGTATATAATTTTAATATTATATATGATCTAATTATTCCATTTAAACCCCCATTTATTAATAATTCCTTATTAAAATCATCATTTTTGAGTGCTAATGGTTTTTTTCATGAAAACAAATCTCAGTAGTTCAAATAATTTTAAATTGATCATGGTTAAGTAATCTCCATAAAGGTGATAAATATATAAATTTCATATATATTCATTATATACATGAATATAGTAATCCATAATATATATAGATAGAAAAATGAATTAAACCATTCAAGGAGAGGGTAGGATGTAGGTACACATGAATGTTATTTTCACTTTTCAGCAAATTAAATGAAAGAAATTTAAATAGTAATTCACCATTATAGAATATTTATTATATATTAAATATTATATATATTAATTAAATCTATCCATATTACAATCCATGCATATATGAAATGAAAAACTAATCACATCACTTCAGGGAGATGGTATTCCACACATACACACGAGAGACGTTATCATTTTTTAAAAAATTTGAAGGTGAGAAGATTATAATTATTGAAGAATAATTATATCACAAATATAATATATAAATATTAAACTCATCATAGCAATCGTTCGTGAAATATGGTGATCGAAATTAAATTTTATCGGTATGTAGAGGTGATATTCCTCCTGTATATATACCCCATCCATTTATTTTATTTTATTGAAAATTCAATTTGAGGGTAAGTGAAAACCTATAAACCAGTCCATCTACTTCAAGTCACACCCTCACATAACCCACATTACAGAATTCAAATATCAAAATGATAAAATAGAACCAAATGATCATGCTAAGACCTTCATCACACACCTGTTTCAAAATTCAATCCTCCATCACCGCATATCACGTGAGCTTATTGAGGAAACTGTATTTACTACATCTGTCTATACTACATCGTCAACATCCCATCTACCACGAAAAGCCGCAACAAACACAAAAACACGCGGATAAAGAAATCACAGCATCAAGTACTACATCCTCCATGCCTCGACACCGCTTTCCGAATACCACAAGAAATGTCCAACCGGAGAATCAAACTTCAACCTCGCTATCATCAAATCATGAAATCATCTTTGAATCGGATGAAAATCCAAAAAACAGAACCTCCTTCAGAATCAAGCCATACGAACAAACAACAAGCACAAAAAACAAACAAAACCAAGCCCTCGAGATAATCCTGCAACGCCATGACCAGTGTAGACCCAACATCCTTAAAAAAATCGACCATTAGAAATACCTGTGAAGAAAAAACCCAATCCATCAATATTAACTGCAAAAAATGTATAGCTACAGTAAAAATTGAGGGTGAAAAAGTTCGTGCCTCCTGTGGGGTAGAGGGAACAAATGGAATTTCTTAAGAAAATAAAATTTAATAATGTAAGTCTCAAAAAATATTCTTAAATGGACATAAATTCAATGGTGGTATAGGATGAAGTCCAAATATTTCCAAAATTATGATTTATAGATGTTTAGTTGTAAATTTCACCCTTATCTCTTCGTTTAACCCCCAACAAATCTATTTTAACCTTAACTATAGTGAAAATGTTTTATTATTATTGCTATTAATTTTGACCAAAAATGAAAGTTGACTAATTCAAAAAAAAATTAAGTTATGATTAAAAATATTGAATGATTTTTATGAAATTTAATTTATAAAAGTGGTAAAAAATAATTTTATAGTAAACTCACAAAACATGCCAATAAACCGTTTTCAAGAATGTTTTTGTAAGTATAAAAAGTTTATATAAAAAAAATACATATAAAATTAGTTTCAATGAATATAATAACATTATCAATATAATTATTAAACCAATTTTTTATTTAAATTTTTTTTAAACCAAATTTAGCTTTTTAAATGCTTAAATGAAAATACATTTTTTAATAAAAATCAATATTTTTACTATTTATTGACATATTTATCTTCTCAAATAATTCACTAAAAATTACTCAAAGAATATTTTTTAAATGTTGATTTCAGAAATGGTTTTCATTTTTCAAATAAATATTCTAAAAGAGTAAATAATTAATTGTATTATTTTATCATGAAAATTTATAAAAAAACATTTTGGGGGGAAAATATATTTTTAAAACATATAATAGATTTATTAAAAAATAAGTAATTATTTATTAATATATTTTATTTATTTAAAAACTCTAAAAATATTTCCACATTTTGGTTATTCATATTCATAAAACCAATTTAACAGCTTGGTTATAATGGTATACTATACTATAGTTCATTTACACTTAGGGTTCCATGCATCAAAATCTATCAAAGAAATTAAATTTATATAAAGAGAAATATATCATAAAGTATCATGGTTTTATAAAAATGATATTTTTGGACCCTTCTAAGAAAAAGAAAATTGATAAGTTTCCTAGACTAACATCTGTAAAAGAGATTCATATTTTCCTTAGACTATCTGAGTATTATCGATGATTTGTGAGAAACTTCTCATGATTTTGAAACCTACTAACCAAGCTAACTCAAACGGGTATAAAAATTTTCTAGACCAATGACTGTGAATAGATATTGTAATAGTTGAAAAAGAGGCATATCACTGAACCACTCCTCATGTTTCCCTCAAGTAGGGAACTTTTCATGGAATAAAGAGATTCATCAAAGAATAGATTTTACTATGTGTACTGATTAAAAAATAAAAAATTGATAGCCTACTCCTCAAGGTAGTTGAAAGTTCCTGAGTATAACTATCTATCACATGATCTAGAGTTGGATACAGTGATCATTGCATTGAAAATATTGTAGTATTATCTATGTGGGTAGATGTATTAAATATATGTAAATTATAAGGGCCTCGTGTATATATTCACACTAAAAGATCTTAATATGAACAAATGATGATGGTTAGAATGAATTAAGGACTTTGAATACTCTGTAACAACATGATATTTTGTGATGTATTATTTTTTTAATTAATTTAATATATGATATTTTTAATTTCACAAAATATATAATATAGAATTTTTTATAAAAAATAACTAAGTGTGTCTTAAGTTATACACAACACCAACTCAATCTTCTACTACATGAGACACTTATATAAGCTTTTGGTACATGTTACACTATTTTCTTTTTTTATTACAGACAATATATAGTTCCATTGATAGATTGTGATACCCATAAGGATAAGTTTTACTTAACTACAATATACTATTAATATTATTATTAAAATATTATTATACATACCACCAAGACATTGGAATAGAATTTATGAATAATATTACCTAAATTATGAAAATATGATTTAAACATGTATATAAAACGAAACCTTTGGTTATCAATTACTAGAATTGAATGTAATAACTATTTGAAAATAATAAAATTACTATTCAACGAAAAAAATATCTATTTACAAACACAATTGAATCTACATAAATTATTCAAACCAATTTTGATTAATTTTTTCATTTAAATTTATATAGATTATATATTCAATCAAATTTTTTGATACTCATCCAATATATTTGATAGGTATAAGATAATAATAAATCCAATTATATGAATAAAAAATGTATTCTTCGAAAAGGTAATTTTACATCCTTTTAATAGAGAACCCATTTTAAATCATATTTTTAAAACTTTTATAATTTTATTTGAAAATTTAATCGTTATTTTTTAAATATGTAAAAAAATTATATTAGGTTTTTTTTTAGTTGTTTTCTCTGAAACTTATTTTTTTTGAAAAATACCGAATAATACCGAATTCTAATTCAATACTGTTTTTTAATAAAATTTATATATAAGGTTAAATTATATTTTTTATCAATTATAATGTTTAATTAGATCAATTATACATACATTTATTAAATTTATTTCATTTTAATCAATTTCACTTTGAAATTGGATATAAAATCTTACAAACCATTTTGAACATTTTTACATAAAAACCTTGCTTTGGCATCCCATCTTAGAGATCCAATTGGAATTATTTTTTTTCCAATTATGTGATTATAATTTAAAAAAATGGATTTAATATTTTGAATCATAATAATATATAATTTAAAATATGGTCATCTTGGTTTTTTTTAAATATAAGTGGAACTAATTAAAATTAAATTCAAATATTAAGAAGAAAATTAAGTTAACAACAGACAAAACATTGCACTTACAGTCCAAAATAACCTATATACTTGTAAAACATCAATTTCATGCACATATTGCGACCATATACTCTATTTTAACTAATGTCTCTCATTAGTGGATCCACTTTTCATATGAATTTTTTTATTTCCATTTTCCAAAATATTTAAGAATTCCACCCCTCTACTATAAAAAGGCACTCACCCCTCCCACTTATTCACACATAGAAAGCCATTTTTTGTGTCCAAAATCTGCTCAAATAAGATCCCAAAATCACTAATTTAGTTTTATAATCCTTCCATTGGTAATAAATCTATCCTAGGAATCACTTTGGTGAAAACCAAAATAAGATACACAAGAAGAGGTAACGTCCTTCCTCAAGCTATTTTGTTTTATTTTCATTATCCACACAATAAAATATTCATATTAAATGATTAAATAATAACCATAGTATCCTTAGTATACATATATTTTGTTATTATAAGCTTTATAAATACACTTACACACACATCCATCTAATGGTTAATGAAGTTACCATTCTTGTGTGCAGCGAACTACTACCTCACAAAACGATGTTGTTCATTTTTTCTTTTTCACCTCTCACGGTTGGGAATTATGATGGAAATGATATTTTTATATGATATTTATGATATATTTATACTTCTGGAATTATTTTATAACACATACATTCATGATTTCTATTTTGGGTAAATATGATAATTTTGTTTGGGGAAGTGTGGACTACCACCTCCTCAAAGCGATGTGACTTGTTCACACTCTACATTGAATGTATTAAAGATTGTTTTAGAGAGATTATATGATATATATGATATAATAATTCTACTATAATTATGTATCTATAGACATATATTTCATTTACTTTCTTTCTTTCAATATGATAATTACACAAAAACAACGTTCATGCATATGTGCGGCCTACCATCTCTATGAACGGTGTATTTTATTTCATATTTCTATATTCTATATATTATTATAAAAACATATATACATAATATATAAAATATTTAAATAATTATTGATAATATTTAAATAATTAAATTATTATTTAAGTAATAGTATCACGAATAACAATCCAAAACATATATAAAAAAAAGAGAAAATATTACCCAAAACGCAACATTAACATGGAGTTGTTAATAAACAAGTAATGTAAAGTCCTAAATAAAACATATATGATATTTGATATAATAATCTAGTTATTTTTATATTTATAATAAAGTTATATTTATTATACATTATTCTTTAAGGTGTATGAATAAAGGAAAAAATTAATGTAAGAGAATTTCATCTCACTTTTCATTTCTTTGAGATACTTTCCATATTCACCACTTGCTTCTATAGGGTGGTGTATATTATAATGAACCATACATTAAATACATTTTAATTACTTCATAATTGAAGCATACTTATTAAAACATATCAAAACCATGATATTACCGTATAGGTATAGTGTCTTTATAAATTGGGAAACATAAACAATTTGTTCATTAATCATCTATATTGTCTCATGTTTATCATATCTAGAGACCCTTTTGGCATATACTAATTAATAAACTTCTTCCTAACCTGGGGAAAATAAAACATACAAAGGGTGATCTAAAATTCTTAGTTAGTTAAAACAAATGAAATATCAATCATATCATTTTTATAAGAACATAACATTTTGAAAATCTTATCCTGCAAAAGAGATCATAATATCATGACATGGGATAAATCATAGTAGTGAAATGCAATCCCAATATCCATAACACAAGACATGAAACATTTTGGTATACACACATAATCATATAAAGTCATTTCATATTAGTCAAGACTCATTTCCAAGACTATCATAGTGGACAAAGTCCATTACTGAACCGAGTTCACTCCTCATTCCAGTCCTGTATCACTGAACCGGATTAACTAGTCATCACAGCCATGTCTATCTCATGAGATATAAATATTTAACCAATGTATTTTAGGGAGATATAGGTCCCACCCATCTCATAATGAAACCATTCTTACGTGTGCCCCAAAATCATAAATCATACATCATAGCATAACCCATGTAATAAAAATGGGATTCTTAAACATCATGTCATTAGAACATAATCTATATAAGATAAAAGGATTTAATAAAAATAATTCCATCATAAAATAATCAAATCAATGTAATAATATTGAATGAAACAGAACCCTATATTATCTTATATGGAAAATAATTTTGATAAAACACTTGAACTCCATTCTTGAGGAAAAATATCCTTTCTAATTCAAAAACATTTTTCCTTTCTTAACATTTATAAAATTTTAAACATAAAAAAGTTAATTGAAAATAAACATGAAAAATTGTAAAGAAATATCCATGGAAATAATTTTCTATGAAATCATAAAAATTCATTCATGTAGTATAAGTTAAAAAAACATTATTCTCGTACTTTGGCTGGAAAATTCAAAAAATATCTCATACTAAAAATGACTAAATATTCCTTTCATATCTTTTAATAAAACTTCACCAATATTTAAAATTTGATTTATAAAATTGTAGTAGGATAGAAATAAAATTACATATTGAGGAAACATGGATTTGGATGATAAATATACCTTAGTAAATTCTAAATTATAAATAATCTTGGATAAAAATGAGATTGCGAGATTTTCCCTTACCTTAGGCCTGATATGCTCTGTACATATCCAAATATCTTGTATAATGATTTAAATAATGTAATTGACTTATTCTAGAATCATATACATTGTTATGATATCATATATGGTCATATTCTTATCTTCTTATTAGTAATATTTCATTGCTACTTGTAATTCGAGCGTTCATTGCTTTATGTTCTTATGTGTGTTTTGTCGAATAAATTCTTATTCCACTTTTTTGGTTATAGCTACATGATTTACAGAATGATATTAGTATAATATATATCATATTTATTCATTAAATTTGTTTATATAATCATGGTTTAATGAATATCATGTAGAATGAATCACATTGCACCGTGGAGACGGTAAGTCGTGCGTACGCACGAGCGACGATATCATTCCCATAATTATTTAATGGTATTAGAGTGGATGATATAATATCTCAGAATTAGTATCATGTTATAATAATCATATATATTTATTCTTTACACCATTATACCCCTCCAAGTAAGTTGGTAGTGGAAAACATATTACACCACGACGTGGAGACGGTATTCAGTACGTACGCACGCATGGTGATTTTGTTTTCCGTATGATGGATAGAAGGTTAAATAGGGTTGTTTCATATTTATAATAACATATCATTATATTAGTGATACTTATGTTATTACTTTATAATTAAACAAATAAATAAGAGTAATTAGAAGAAGAAGAAAAAATTTGAAAGAATCGGTAAAGGATGTTACCTCTTCTTCGATGCGCATCTTCTAAACCTCCTCTTAGGGCACTAAAGTTGGTCTTTAAAGAATACCAAGACCTATAATATGTTTCTAGGGAAGTGTACAAGATAAATTGACATGGTTGTTTCTAGATTTAAGGCTCAAAAGTTTGTGAGGAGGAGAGGGATGAGGTTCCCTTTTATAAGATAGGAGATAGGCACTTTTGGAAACCTCTAAAATATTAATTTATAATAAACTCAAAACCCACTTAGAAACCTCCAAAATGACTAAAATTTGAATATTAGATGCTATAGGGTTGTAATATCATCAACCATTAATATTTAGACATGTTGGGAAATTATTTTAAACCATATCAACTTGATTTATCCTTACTTAATCTATTTAATTTTATTTGTGGTAACAGTATTATAAATATTAAATTGTCATAAATAATAACTTATGTGTTCTGAATTGTCTATAATTGGATACTTTATGGTAGTTTATAACATATAAATTTCAATTTATTATTTTTAAATATTTGTGTGATTTTTAAACAATTTTATAACATGTTATGTTTATAAACTAACAATAGTGTTAATTTTAACACTATTCATTTATTTGAATTTAAATAAAATCCAAACCGAGGATATATTCAAAAAATAAATTTAATAGATTCATAACATGTCATATTCATCCAAGAAATTTGTGTAGAACATTAATTAGTTCATATAATATTTATTTTAGTATTTTTAATACCATTTATTTGATATTCCAGTCAATAAAATAATTTCTACATCACCATTGTGTCACCATTAATGATAATTATTTAATCCCTATAAATTCTAAATAAATTCTCATGATGTATATAATTTTATTACCTTTCTGGAGACTATTTATATTTGAAGTTTTATGAGTTTTATCACTAAATTAAAATTATTACACTTATAAGATATAAGAGAGTGACATGTTGTCACTTTATTTGGTTTTAATAATAATTATATCATTTTCATGGAACAAAGTCCATGAAATGAATCTATTCCGCCCATTAAGTGATATGGGATTACTTTTATTCATCCAATAGAATTTTTTCAGGTGTTAGGGTAATTTTATAGTCTTATTTTAACCCTTAATTACGTGATTTAGCTTTAACTGTAGTAAATAAAATTTACCATAGTTACAATTCATAATTTCTAAAAATAAAAAGTAGTCTGTTAACATAATTTTTACATAATGGTTCCAAATATGGAATCCATTTTTCCAATTTTAAAAGTCATAAGTTGCAGTATTTAATTTAAAATTAATCCTGTTGTTGGGAAATGGGTTTTTAAAAGTTAAAACATTACAAAAGATTGAAATGTTTTTACCTATGAATTCAATATGAATTTAATGATAATAAATAACATTATATTAAATGGTAAAAATATATTCTATTTATACTTTGAAACCATTCAGAATTATAATTTAAACTTATAAATTATCTTGATGAAAAAAGTTATTTTTAATTATAATTTAGCGTATTTTTACTTGTCATTAGAATATGAAAGTTAACAGAAAAATATTAAAAAATTATCCAAAGTAATTTTTTATATAATTTTAGAAATTAATAATATTATTTTTTTCAAATTGAACTAATAAATGTCTCAAAAACTATATTTAAAGTGGGTGTGCCATCAAAAGGTGGATAAACTGCATTTTTGTAAAAATACTTATTTTACCCAAAAATAATAATTTTGTTCTCATACCATGTTCTAGATAATGTGTATGATGAATTATAATGTTATAAAATTCCAATTTTGATTAATACTATTCATAATGTCTAGTTATAATATTATATTAATATGTCATTGTTTATTGAAACTCATTATTGCGTACAACGCAAGCTATCATGGAAGGTTGCTTTGCGTGTAATGCAAGCCAGACCGGTGTTGTGTGTAGTGATATATTCCTTTGGTGTTGCATATAACATAAGACATAATATATATATATATATATATTTCTCATAAAATCTTAGGGTGTCACATTCTACCACCCTTAAAATGAATTTCGTCCCCGAAATTCGTCACTTCATAACAAACAGATGAGGATACCTCTCCCCCATCATATCCACAAGTTCCTATGTAGCTTTTTCTAATTGGTGGTTCCTCCATAAAACTTTAACCAAGCGAGTGGTCTTGTTTCATAGAAATTTTTCTCTATGATCTAGAATCCCTATCATTTGTTCTTCATAAGAAAGATCCTGCTCTATCGGTACAACTTCTGAGCTTAGTACATGTGAAGGATCAAGTATGTACTTTCTCAGGAGAGATACATGGAACACATCATGAACTTGAGAGAGATTTGGTGGAAGTTTCAATCAGTAAGCTACCTTCCCAACATGATCTAGTATTTCAAAAGAACCGATATACCTAGGGCTCAGCTTGACCTTCTTTCCAAATATCATTACTCTCTTCCACGGAGATATTCGTAATAATACTTTCTCACCCACTTCAAACTCTTGGTCTTTTCTTCAGTTGTCAGCATAACTTTTTTGTCTACTCTGATCTTCTCTTATGTGTTTTTGAATAGATCTTACCTTTTCTGCCATATCATCAACACGATCTGGTCCTAATAGATTTCTTTCCCCAACTTCATCCCAACAAGTTGGAGTTCTAAATTTATTTTCATAGAGTGTTTCATAAGGATACATCTGAATACTGGAGTGAAAGCTATTATTATAACATAATTCCACCAAAGGTAGGTGTGGATCCCAACCACTTTATAAATACATTGAGCAAGCTCTTAAAATGTCTTTCAAAGTTTGAATTGTCCTCTCAGACTGACCGTCTATCTGAGGATGATAGGCAGTGCTGAAACACAACTCTGTATCTAGAGCATACTAAAGTCTTCGCCAAAACTTCGAGGTAAACCTAATATCCCGATCAGATATAATGGAAAGTGGTACTCCATGAAATATTACCACTTATTTTACATATATCCTGGAAAGATGATCAAGAGATAAATCCTCTCTAATAGCAATGAAGTGTGCCGACTTCATAAGAGGATCAACTATAAACCAGGTATCATTATTGCCTTTGGATGTTTTGGTAAGTTCGATGACAAAGTCCATAGTGATGTTTTCCCATTTCCATTCTAGTATGGGTAATGGTTGTAACATCCCTTTAGACTTATATCTCTCAGCATTAACTTTCTGACAATACAACCATCAAGAGACATATTTGGAGATATCTCTTTTCATTCCATGCCACCAAAAGTACTCTTTGAGGTCCCTGTACATCTTTGTACTTCTAGGATGAATAGAGAATAAAGAACTATGAGACTAATCCAGTATCTCGTTCTTTAATTCTTTTATGGTAGGAATACAGACACAGTTCTTGAACCATATTATCCCATTACAATCAAGGTTTAATTCAGGAACATTTCTCACCTTTTTGTGAAGCCTAACATCCTCCTTCTGCACCCCTTTAATCTTAACTTGTATAGATGGTTGAACATTAATTTGAGAAAGATAATATATCTCCCCTTTCATTAAAATTCCAAGATTCATCCTTTGTAAATCCATAAATATTGGATCCTTTGTGATCCTCATCATGGATAAGCTAGCATTGTCTTGTCGACTTAATGCATCTTCCACCTTGTTTTCTTTCCCAGGGTGTTAATGAATTGAGAATTCGTAATCCTTAATCAGCTCCAACCATCTTCTTTGGTGAATATTCAGCTCCTTTTGAGTGAAAATATACTTTAAACTTTTATGATCAGTATAAATATCACATCTTTCACCATAAAGATAATGACTCCAAATATTTAATGAAAAGATTACCGCTGTTAACTACAAATACTGAGTTGGGTAATTTTGCTCATGGATTTTCACTATCGTGAGTCATAAGCTATCACCATATCATTTTGAATGAGAACACACCCCAGCCCTTTCTTGGATTCATCACTATAGATCACAAACCTTTCTCCACTACCAAGTAGTGTGAGAAAAGGTGCACTGGCTAATGTTCTTTTTAGTTCTTTGATGTTCTCTTCATATTCCTTCATCCAAACAAATTTAACTCCTTTCTGAGTAAATTGGGTTAGTGGGTTAGATAATCTTGAAAAATCGTTCACAAAACATTGATAATACCCAGCTAAACCAACAAAACATCGGATTTTAGTTACTGTTGTTGGTCTCGACCATATTTCAATAAACTCTATTTTTTCTAGATCCACAGATATCCCCTCTTTTGAGATTATGTGACCCAAAAATGAAACTTTTATAAGCCAAAATTAACACTTGGTAAATTTGGCATAAATATTCTCCTTTCTCAGGGTCTTCAATACAATTATCATGTGATATTCATGTTATTCCTTGATCTTTTAATAAACAAGAATATTTTCTGTAAATACTACCACAAACTAATCAAGATAGTCTCTAAAGACTCTATTCATTAGATCCATGAAGATAGAAGGGGCATTAGTAAGACCAAATGGCATCACTATAAACTCATAGTGTCCATAACTTGTAGGGAAAGTTGTCTTTGTTATATCCTCCTTTTTGACCCTTAATCGATGATACCCTGAATGAAGATCAATCTTGGAAAGGTATTGAGCTCTATGTAGTTGGTCAAATAAGTCAACAATGGGTGGGAGAGGATATTTGTTCTTGATAGTGATCTTGTTAAGTTCTTGATAATCAATGCAAAGTATCGTTGATCCATCTTTCTTCTTAACAAATAGAATAGGTTCTCCCCAAGGTGATGCACTAGGGAATATGAATCCCTTATCAAGATTCTCTTGTAGTTTCTTCTTCAATTCCTGAAACTCAAATGGGGTTATTCTATAAGGTGTCTTTGAAATGGTCATAGCACCTGGTATGAGTTATATTGAAAACTGAACTTCAAGATTTGGTGGAAGACCTAGAAATTCTTCTAGAAAGACATCATCAAACTCCCATAAAATGAAAATATTCTTAATCTTTAGTTTCTCTCCAACCATTTGATATAAATAACCTCCATTTATTGGAATAAAGACTCATAAGATGGATGAAATTTCCACTGGAAGGTTATATTCATTATTGCATTGATAGATGGTCATATATTGATCAGGAATATGAAATGTGACTTCCCTTATTTAGAAATTTATATGATCTCCATATAAAGAAATTCAATCCATTCCATGAGTCACGTCAAATTTCACTTTAGGAAGGATCACAAGATTTTCAGGAAGTACTTTCCCACAAACTTCAATCAGAGAAGAATTGTAAAATTTTGATGCGACTTTTGTGCCATTAAGAGTTTTCACAGCTAACTTAATAGCTAATTTTTGGGGTATTACATCAATACCCATAGAATATTATTTAGAAATAAAATAATGGGTGTATCCAGAATCAAATAAAACATTTTATACTTTAGAGTGGATGGTAAGTGTACCTTTCACCACTTCATTATCGTACTCCATGTCACTGATAGAAATTTCGTGTGACTTTTCTTTGTCTTTGGAATTAAGAGTTTGTTGACATCGATCATCATCAACAACCCTTGGATTAAGGCATTGATTGGAATCATGCCCCATTTCCTTACACTTTTAACATTGAATTTTCGGAGGTGCATTCTGTGTAGCCTTTTATTTGTTCGCATCACTAGACATCTTTTTCCCATCACTGCAGTATTCAATTGCCCGATGACCTTCTTTTCCACACTTAAAACATTTACTTGTCCCTTTAAGACAATTCCCTCCATGTTTCTTTCCACACTTTGAGCATAAGGTAAAACTCATCTTCTTTTCAGTGTGGTATTTATATTTTCCTTTGAATTCTATTTTCCTCTTATTATCAAACCCAAATGACTTATGGGTTAATCCAATATCCAAATCAAATTTAAGAGAACATCGAACAATTTCCTCGTAGCTATTGAAGTCCCTTATAGTGAATTCCCTTCGGAGACTTGAATTTACTCCACTAAAGAATCGATCGATCTTACTCTCAGGTTGGATAATAATCCCAGAAGTGTACCTTGCAAGCCTTGTAAAAAAAATTTTGTTGGTACCAACAGATTCATCATCCTTTTGATTCAGTTTAAGAGACTCCTTCTCCATCTTTGTTCGTAGAATATGAGGGAAGTAATTATTGAAAAATATGTTCCTGAACTCTTCCCATTCCATTGACTCAATTTCATCCATTTTCCTTTTATTCTTGAAAATATTCCACCATTTATCAGCTTCATATTCCAAATGATATAATGTGAAGATGACATTATCATGTTCAGAACATTGAAGGACTGAAAATATCTTTTCAGTGGTACTAATCCATTTTTCAGCCACTAATGGATCAGAAGAACCACTGAATGATGGTGCACGCTTCCTCAAGAAGGATTAAACAGAATGTTGCTCCCTCCTTTGCTTGTTTGGAAGTCCTGCATGATTCATAGCTTGAGAAAGTTATGTGAGCATGGCTATAAGATTTTTCATTCCAACTCCCATATCATTTGGTTTCTTAGGGGGACAATCATTGCATTGCCCATCGCATTTAGCATTAACCTGGTTCCTTTAGGTTCCATCCATTGACTAAAACCAAAAGTCATAGTGTGAGCAACACTAATTACAATAGGAAAACCACAAAATCAGGAATAAAATTTCACACTGTAGATCTTATCATAGGTTATTCATGGCCATTTCTAAAACACTAATATTGTGTTCTATGCTTAGACATATCCTCAGGGTTCTTACTAAGGCTTTCATATCCTAGTTTCCAAAGGTTGAGTATATCTTCCTCTGATACCAACGATAACGACCAGAACATTACATACATTGTTATTACTTCAGAATTAAAGTATACTTAATACAACATATCAAAACCATGATAGGACTGTATAGGTATAGTGTCTTTAGAAACTAGGAAACATAAACAACTGGTTCATAAATCATATACATTGTCTCTCGTTTCTCATATCTACAGTCCCTTTTGGAATATCCTACTTAATACCCTTCTTCCTGACCTGAGGAAAAGAAAAAATTCAAAGGGTAAGCTCAAATGCTCAGTAAGGGAAAACAAAGGAAATATCAATCATATCATATTCATAAGAACATAACATTTTAAAAATCTTATCCTGCAAAAGAGATCATAATATCATGACATGGGATGAATTATAGTAGTGAAATGTATTCCCAATATTCATAACATAACACATGAAACATTGTGGAATACACACATAATCATAGAAAATCATTTCATATTAGTCAAGACTCATTTCCAAGACTATCAGATTGGACAAAGTCCATTACTGAACCAAGTTCACTCCTTGTTACAGTCCTGTATCACTGAACCAGATTACCTTCTCATCCCAGCCATGTATATCTCGTGAGATATAAATCTCTACCCAATTCATTGGACGGAGATATAGGTATCACCCATCTCATAATGAAACCATTCTTATGTGTGCCATAAAATCATACATCATACATCATAGCATAACTCATTTAATAAAAATGGGATTCTTAAACATCATTCCATCATAAAATAATCCATATAAGATAAAGGGAATTTATAAAAATAATTCCATCCTAAAATAATCAAATAAATGTGATAATAGGAATAAAAACAGAACCCTGTATTATCTTATATGGAAAACAATTTTTATAAAACACTTGAACTCTATTCTTTAGTAAAATATCCTTTCTACCTAAAAAACATCTTTCCTTTCATCACATGTAATACAATTTTAAAAATAAATAAGTTAATTGAAAATAAACTTGAAAATTAAACATAAAGAAGTTAATTGAAAATAAACTTGAAAATTTTTAAAGGAAGATCCATGGAAATAATGGTATAAGAAATCATAAAAATCCATTCATTCCATATAAGTTAAAAACATTCTTCTTGTACTTTGGCTAGAAAAGTCAAAAAGTATCTCATACTGAAAGAGACAAAAGATTAAATTCATATATTTTACTAAAAATTCACCAATAGGTAAAATTGGATTTATAGAATAGTTGGAGGATAGAAATAATATTACATATTGAGAAAACATGGATGTGGATGATAAATATGCCCCCATTAAATTCTAATGTATAAACAATCTCAGATAAAAATGAGATTGCGAGATTTTCCTTTAGCTTAGGTCTGATATGCTCTGTACGTATATGAACCTTGTTTATAATGATTTAAATAATGTAATTGACTTATTCCAGAATTATATACATTGTTATTATATCATATATGGTCATATTCTTATCTTTTTATTAGTAATATTTCATTTCTATTTGTAATTCGGGTGTTCATTGCCTTATTTTCTTATGTGTGTTTTGTCAAGTAAATTCTTATTCATATTTTTAGGTTATAGATACATAATTTATAGAATGGTATAAGTATAATATATATATAATTTATTCATTCAATTTTTTTATATAATCATGGTTTAATGAAGATCATGTAGAACGAATCACATCGCACCGTGGAGACTGTAAGTCGTACGTACGCACATGTGACGATATCATTCCCATAATTATTGAATGGTATTGGAGTGGATGATAGAATATCTCAGAATTAGTATCATGTTATAATAATCATATATAGTTATTCATTACTCCATTATACCCATCCAAGTAAAGTGGTGGTGGAAAAAAGATTACACCACAGCGTGGAGACGGTATTCCGTACGCACGCACGCGCGGTGATTTGATTTTCCGTAGGATGGATAGAAGGTGAAATAGGATTGTTTCATATTTATAATAACATATCATTATATGAGTGATACTTATGTTATTACTTCATAATGAAACAAATAAATAAGAGTAAGTAGAAGAATAAATAAATTTGAATGAATCGGTAAAGGATATTACCTCTTCTTTGACGTGCCTCTTCTAAACCTCCTCTTAGGGCACTAAAGCTGGTATTTGAAGAAGACCAGGACCTCTAGTATGTTTCTAGGGAAGTTTAGAATAGAAATTGATAGGTTTTGTTCGAGAATTAAGTCTCAAAATGTTGTAAAGAGGAGAGGGAGGAGGTGCCCTTTTATAAGAGAGGAGAGGGGCACTTTTGGAAACCTCTAAAATAATAATTTATAATAAACTCAAACCCCACTTAACAACCTCCAAAAATGACTCAAATCCGAATATTAGATTATATAAAGTTGTAATATCATCAAAAAATAAGATTTAGACATGTTAGAAATTGATTTTAAACCTTATCAACTTGATTTATCCTTATTTAATCTATTTAATTTTATTTGTGGTAATTATATTCTAAAATTTAAATTTTTATAAATAACAACTTATGTGTTGTGTATTTTCTATAATTGAATACTTTATGAAATTTTAGACCATATAAATTTAAATTTATAATTTTTAAATATTTTTGTGATTTTTAAAAAAATTTATAATATGTTTTCTTTAAAATAACAACAGTGTCAATTTTGACACTATTAATTTATTTGAATTTAAATAAAATATAAAGAGAGTATATATTCGAACCAAAAAATTTAATAGATTTTTATTATGTCATATTCATCTAAAAAAATTTTGGAGAACATTAATTAGTTCATATAATATCTATTTTAATATTTTTAAAACCATTTATTTGATATTTCAATCAATAAAATAATTTCTACATCCTTATTGTGCACCATTAATGATACTTATTTAATCCCTAAAAATTATAAATAAATTCTCATGATGTAGATAATTTTATTATATTTATTGAGACTATTTATATTTGAAGTTTTATGTGGTTTATCACTAAATTAAAATTATTACTCTTATAAGATATAAGAGAGTGACATGTTTTCACTTTCTTTGGTTTTAATAATAATTATATCATTTTCTTGGCCAAAATTTCATGAAATGAATCTATCCTGACCCTTAAGTTATATGGGACGACTTTTATTCATCCAATATAATTTTGGCAGGTGTTAGGGTAATTTTATCATCTTAGTTTTACCCTTATTTACCCAATTTACCTTTAATTGTAGTAAATAAAATTTACAGTAGTTATGATTCATAATGTCTAAAAATAAAAAATTAGCCTATTAACATAATTTGGACCTGATTATTACAAATATGGAATACATTTTTTCAAATTCAAAACACAGAATTTGCAGTATTTAATTTAAAATTAATCCCACTATTGAGAAAATGGGTTTTTAAAAGTTAAAACATTGCAAAATATTGAAAAGTTTTTACCTAAGAATTCTATGTGAAATTAATGATAATGACTCGTATTATATTAAATGATAAAAATATATTCTATTTATACTTAAAACCATTAAATATTATAATTTATTCACATAAATTATCTTGATGAAAAAAGTTGTTTTTAATTATAATTTAGTGTATTCTTACTATTCATCAAAATATGAAAGTTAACAGAAAAATATTAAAAAATTATCCAAAGTAAATTTTTATATAATTATTGCAATTAATAAGTTTATTTTTTAAAATATAACTCATAAAAATGTCAAAAATTAGATTTAATGTGGGTGCACCATCAAAAGGCGGCAAAACTGTATTTTTTGAAAAATACTTATTTTACCCAAAACATTTATTTTGTACTAATAACATATTCTAGATAATGTTTATGATGAATTATAATGTTATAAAAATCAAAATTTGTTAATACTATTCATAAATACTAGTTCATAATATTTTAATAATATATCATTGTTTACTGAAACTCGATATTTATTACAACCCAAGCTATTGAGGAAGGTTGCTCTTGTATGTAACAAAAGCCAGGCTAGTGTTGTGTGTAGTGAAAGATTCCTTGGGTGTTGCGTATACCATAAGACATAATATATATATATATATCTTATAAAATCTTATGGTTCTATATATATACTACACTAAGACATGTTATTTCATGATTTCAATTTATTTAAATATATTATATGTCTTAATTGATGTTATTATTTCATGGGGATCAGGATGTAAAAGGTAATCAAGTAGTAATGGTTTTCTCATCTCACTTTTATTCTCCATGATACACAAGACATGTTCACCTTCTATTTCCTATATGTGGTGTGTATACTGACTATTGATATATTATATTAATATTATAATTAAATTTTTGGGTATATACATATCCATTTTATGACTTATTTTATGGGGTTTATGTTTCAAAATTTACCATATTGGTAAAGTTGTTTTATCTCAATTTTCCTTCATTGAGACCCAGGCCATGCGATGAAACAATATTTTTCAATGAGGTTTAAATACTGAATTTGAAATTTTATATCATGAATATCCTTATTTAAAAGATATTTTATTGTTTATTTAGTTATATTCTTTCTATTTCATTATGATTTAATTTTACCAATGTGGTAAAAATATATTGGTATAATATCATCGTTTATCGAGATTGGTTGTGATTATGCTCAAAATTGATGAAATCTTATGATCCACCTCTAAAAAACTCTCAGGAAGTTTCTTACCCTCTGGATATTTATTTTATATCCAATAAATGTCTCTATTTTTTCACTCATGGGTACATAAGATAATTAATAAAATGATTGTTTGGAAATCCAAATTTATTTCTCCTTTGAGTTGAAAATCTATATTCTTTCAAAACTATGTTTTCTAAAAACGTTTTCAAAAATTATTTATATTTAGAAAGTGTTTTAAGTGGTATTAAAATATTCCTTTATATGTTTATAAAAGTTTATTTTCAATGAAAATGATTTCAGGCATTATTTTTATTTTTTCAAAGTATTCTCAAATAAACATGTTTTAAAAATATTTTCATGCATCCTTTATAGGTTTTCCCAAATTATTTTAAGATAAAATAGTTTTCAAAATGATATATTATCTAAAAATAGTTTTTACTAGAGAAAAATATATATACCTCAAGAATTGTTTTAAATGAAATTTTTAAGATTTATATATAATAACCGGATTTTGAAATGGTTTTATAAATATTATTTTTAAAGAAATTTCATTTTCCTTAAGAAATGTTTCATGTTATATTTAAAAATACATATCAATCTAAGATGACATAACTTATTACAGTTATGATTTACTGGTGATATGTTTCAATAATACCATTCATATTATTTCTTGAATGTCTTATGTTTTGATGGATTGATTTTAATGAAACATGTTTGTCTTACATGGGTTACATGATCCAAAAGTCTATTTATTTTCATGGGTTGTTAATCCACTAAATATCATTTTTCATTGAAAATCCACTTTGAGGAAAAGTGGGAAACCATAGTCAAAATAGAAGAAGCATAATATACTAAAATAGATCAAAAATTGATTAAAAAACAATAATAATATTGTTTGAATTAGAAAAATTATATAACTCCAAATGAAGTGATGTAACTAGAAGATATGGATCCTCATTGACAAGATCTTTAAAATTATTATCCATTCAATCTATTGTCTGTATATTTTCGCAAGTGTTTATTTTACCTTTATTGAAGCCTCGTTCCAGTATTCGGTCTTGCTTGTTTATCAATTCTTTTTGTTCCTCATTGGAATAAACTTGAAACCTTATTTGATAAATTTTTTAAACTTTTATTTGGAGGGGTTGTCTTAAAAAATATTTTCAAGAATCTCTTCCTAAGAATTATGGATGAGATCCAAAGTGTCTCCCTCATCTTCTTCCACTTTTCCTGTAGCCTTACTTTGTTATCCACTTTTTATCTTTATTTTGTTAGTTTGTAATTCAACTTCTCTTATTTCTTCTTATCCTTTCTTACCAGGAGATCTGGTAACAACTATTTTGGGGAGTTTCAAGTAATCTTTTTGGGGTCTATCTTTCTTCCCTCCCTTGTGAATTTCAAAATTCCAAGAATTAATGTTTCTTTATTTTCCCTTTCTCTTTTCGGATCCAAAATTTATATCCTCAAAAGTGTCTTGACCATACTATATCTCTTATTGGTATACACTATCTACATCACTCATCTCGATGTTTTCATCACACTTTGATGCACCCCATTTCTTTTCCTTTTTTGGAATTACTTTCTTCCACCCTTCATGATATTCAGATCCTTTCTTGCTTCCATCTAAAGATAAAAACCAATTATGAATCTCAAGAGTACTTGATGTATCTTGCTTATAAGATTCCTTGTTCTTTTGATTTGATATATTCTAATTTTGTAGTTCCCTAACTGGAAAGGTGAACTTGGCTCTAGTGTCTTCATCCCCATATTCTCACTGATAACAATAAGAATTAGTTCTTGTCTGGGTTTCACAGTCTCACCGACAATATCAGTATTCAAAATAAAAATAAGATATCCCAAATTAGTCTTCAAGCACTTGAAAACATCAGAGACCCTCAGTTCATCCCTAGCCTTTAACGGTCCACTTCCCCCCTTCTTACATAACATACCTGCCTCCAACCTCTGGTCCACTAGTGCCTTCCCATGTAAATAATTAACAAATAATTTTACAACCTCAGAAAAAAATAACTAGGATTGGAAATTCCATGTTCTCTCACCATGGTTCTATTCTGTTGGACAGGAAGAGTAATCCCACTAGTACCCATAAGATCTCCCTCAATGGTAATTCCACACTGTGGAAGAGAAAACTCAACTGAAACAGGCCAAAATGGGGACCCATAAGTAGTACTTACCTCATGTGGTACAACTTTATGAACAACCTCTCTAAAATGAGCCAATTAGACTTCTCTATTACCTTCATCATTTTTACTCCTATTGTTCTCCAACTGAATTTGTCTGATTTGAGACCCAGTACGACACACATGGGTGAGATTTCCAAGACAAACACAAGAGATATAGAAATCATGCAATGTTTTATAGATGATAGATTGCTTACACCTAAATTCTTCACCAACTGAAATCCATACCCAATCTAATGTATCCTTCGACACATCAACCTCAATGTAGATTCAGTGGAAAATGGGATGGATGACTGCTTACATTCGAATATAATGTTTAGGAAACCCATCCCTTATTATGGTTCATGATATGATACAAGTTTTATTATCTTGTGAATCATGTATAAATGATTTTACATTGTGACAGGTGGGACATATATAGCTCTCCAATTAATTGGGTAAAGATTTATTTTTCATATGATAATTATGGGAAACAATTTAATGTGATGATCCAAAAGGGAAAACATGTGTGTTATTAATGAAAATGAGAAATAGTTGTATTTTGATCCACTATGGGAAGATGGGAAACATGATCTAATATGGGAAGATGGGGAAACCCAGACCACTATAGGAAGATGGGAAACTTGATCCATTATAATGATAGGAATGCGACAGGGGATGATGGTATGTATTTCCCATTAGGTATAGTCCCCATGATGTGCCCTATTAAGCTTTTGGAAATGATTCTTGATTATACAGAATAATGTTTCAAGTTTATGTATCAACCACATATTCTATTTCATATTCCATTTATATGATCAAATGGTTCATTTTATTGATTATCTTATGTTTCATATGTTATTAACTTCTAATATTTATACCATGCCCCATGATTATATTCTTTGTATGCAGGGTATGATATTCAAATGTCATTCTCATGTTCTCATACCATTATGCTCATGTTATGCTTACATATATTTTTTTATCCTTACTAGTCATTTCATATCACCCCTTTCTTATGATTCATTTACCCTATTTATGAATAAAGGTTTTCAGTAAGAGTACTAAATGGTAATATCTTTAAGGGACATGTTGAATATCTTTTTTCATATTGGATGAATGTGTTACATGTTTCAAAGGACACTAAACTATAACAGTCCTTGGGACTTTATTTTTTTAATGTTCTAAATATTCATCTAAAATGATGAAATATCCATGTATATTAAACATGGGCCTCTATATTCTATATCTGTTACCATCCTAGGGAAGAAAATATAGTGTAAAATGATCTACCAATAAAGTATTTATTAACCTTATCAATGTTGAGGATTGAGAAGGATCCAATATCATTAGACTTCAAAAGTATGGACTTGTGGATCATAAATAATTTAACATCACCATTCTATTAACAAATTATTTCTGATCCATCCCTTCTAAAGAAGATAAAATATAATCAAAGTAATAAAGGAGAAATATATAATAAGGAAGAAACTATATGAAAATGGAAATCATCAGAATTAAAAAATGATAAACAATGAGTTATAAGATTTGGTCCATTACTATATAGACCGTCAAATCTTGAGATATAGGAGTTGTTGAATGATTCACATAGATCTACCTTCTATATTCTCCCAAGGATCATGAAGATGTATCAGGATATTTGAGAACACTATTGGTGGGAAAATATAAAGAAGTATATCATATAATATACATCAATGTGACTTGTACTTCAATAGGTTAATTTTGAAAGGAAAAAATCCAAAAGGGTAATGTAACCATTTCCCATACTTGAATGAAAATTATAAAACATCACTATGCATTTTGTTCACTGGTCTTCATAAGAAATCCAGGGTAAATAATGTTATATGGGTTATAGTGGGCCTTCTTATAGAGAGTAATCAGTTCATATCTATTTGATAAGATTTATCACTCTATTAATATTTTAGGATATACATAAAAAAGTAGTGTTTTTACATTGAACACCATTATCAATTAAATCCAATTGAGATCCATGATTTACCTATATGTTCTTTAATAGCCTCTAATATGATCTAAACACTAAGTTAAACATTATTATCGCATATCACCCCCCCCCCCCCAAATAATTCCGAACCTATGTGGACTCTGTAAAAAAATTAAGACTTATTGACAGAATCATCAATGGAATTTAAAGTAGGGTGGGATCATAATCTTCTTATGGTTGAGTTGTCATGGAATAATATTTTCCACTCTAGACTTAAAATGGATCCATAAGAAGACCTTTATGGGAAGAGATATAGAACTCATGTGTATTGGGATGAAGTTGTTGAACACAATCTTCATGGTCCTAAAAACGTAATGAAAATAAGAAAAAGGTCAAGAGTACTCAACATCACATCAAGACATCTCAAAGTCAGTAGAAGATTTAAACTAAAAATCATCAACGTGATGAAGAGTTATATATTTGAGATAAGGTTATTCTTCGTATATACCCATGGAAGAGATTAATAAGATTTGGGATTAAGGTAATGATATACCCAAGGTTCATTGACCCCTTTGATATTATTGATCGCATTAGAGTTGTGGAATATTGACAAGAAACCCCACTAAACCTTTCTTAATTTCATGATATATTCCATGTATCACCCATTAGGATGTAAAATCCAGATCCCTCATATGTAATGAATTCAGAGGTGGTACAAATAGAAAATGGTCTCTCTTATGAAGAGAAACCGGTAATGATATGGGTTGTAGAGATAAAGTTAGACATAATAAGAGAACTCACCTAGTCAAAGTAGTATTGGGAAATGAAATTTTAAGGACAAAATTTATTAAGGGGGGAGAATGTAATGACATAGAATCTTATCAATGGAATTTTCAACCTGAGTATATAATTATATCATATAATATTATATAGTGCACTTGCACCACATGATGAAAACAACTACATTTTATTTTATTATATTAAACATTAAATTTAGTTAATGATTATGTCCATATTAATTTAAATAATTATAATGGGATAAAAATATAAAATAAGATAAATAAAATTTTAAAATTTGAATCTCCTCGATCCACCAGAATAACAACACTAAAAAACCACTCTGTATAAATGCATTAAGATGTTAGGTATAAAATATTCATCTTAAAAAAGAATATATATATATATATATCCTTTAGATAAAATTTAATTTAATTAATAATTAATGAAATAATAGGAATATATAGGATGTAGGACACTATTATTTACATTAAAATTTTGATTGTTGTAGTGGTAATCTAAGCATTGGAATAGTAGTCAAACCATTATAATAGTATTCTGATTGTTAAGCATAGTAACCTCACATATGTAAATGTAAAATAATATTTATGTTTCTTATAAAATGAAAATATGATAATTTTATATCATGGTACAAGTAAATAAATATTTCAAAAATGATAAATTAAGTGTTTTTATTTTTGTAAAACAAAAATGTTTTAATTTCACTTTTATAATAAAAAAATAGTGGTTATAATAAAGTTTTTTTTCATTAAATGGGCTTATAAATTAATATTATGTTTAATTATAATTATTATATAATTTTTTGATACCTTAATTAGTTTTTTTTAAGTGTTCAAAAATCGATCGTAATACTAAAATTGGTATTTCTCACATTAATAATAATTTTATTTCAAAATTAAATTTCTTATATTAAAAAAAAGATAAAAAATGGACTTAATTTTTGGAATATATAGATCAAAAAATGGATAGATTTATGTTTTTGTATTTTTCTAAAATAGTAACATTTTTTATGAATATAGAAATATAGTAAAAAAGGTATTTAGCATTTTAAGAAAAACACATGAAATTTTAAGTCAAGGTTGATGTAATAAACATTAATTTCAACCTCAAATTCACCATTTACTCAATATATTGACTAGAATCAATACTATTATTAGTCTATATCCAAAATAATAAATTAATGAATATAATATTCAACAAGACCTCTATCATCTACTAATAAATACCACTCCTCCTACCAACGTATAATCCTTGAATCCTTCAAAAAAAATGGCCAAACCTCTCCCAAATATATCACCATGTAAGTAAAGGCCTTATTATTCTAAAATTATAATACCAGATATCCCTAATGAGTGTTTCAAAAGACAATATTCAAGAGGTAATATTATTAAATATTCTACTTTAAACAATTTTCTTCTTCTACCTTCTACTTTCCTCCCTCATCCAGCCTGAAATAATGACTGCAATGTTATAAACATTTTAAATTTATTTTTTTAATATAATATCTATCTTCTACCCTCTCTTAATTTTATTCTTAATTGAAATCATTGATCATAATATTTTTGGTTCATTGCCTCCATGAGCAACGTAATGCAAGTAAAAAATTATTATGGTTAAATAAGATAATAATTAGTATAATATAACTAATTTCATATTCTATAATTTTATATTAATCATTTAATTAAATTAAATAAATATATTTCATGATAGTTGGTGAAATTTCATAAACAAACTAACCATATAATGTTATAATTTTTAGTAAAAGAATATCCCCAATGCTGGAACACTTATGGGTATTTATGAAATTTTAATTTTAAGGAAGTAAATTAAATCCATTTTATATAATTCATAGAGCTATAGTCACATTTTAGAAATAATGAAACAATTATCCACTAGTTATCATACATCGTAACCATGAAACAAACGCTCTCAGAACAATAAAATTAATCTTTATATATCCATGAAATGGTTTTAAATGAACATACTATAATTATAATAAATAAAATATAGATATAAAAGGTTCTGAATTAATTAATTTTATTATCAAATACATTAATTCTATGTAAAAAATGGTTCAAAAACATAAGGTAAGGCATCTCTCTGATCCACCCATTTTATTTTGGTTATGATCTTTCTCTCTCTAACATAATTTTTATCTCTCTTTGATGTTGTGAAACACTTTTAAATTATATATATATGTATCTTACATATATACATATCTTATTATCACTTCCATTGATAGGGTAAAATATTTATTGAATTCACTTCTTAAAATACCTTCTTTAAAATCAATCTTGATTGAGGAGAACTTTTCTATCTCTTAATCATGATGTTTTTTTTAAAATGAGAACCATGTTTTATGACCTATGATTATGTACTAAAATATGAACATCCAAAATATTTAATTCCTTATTCTCACTAGAATATTTATTAAATAACCATTTATTATGAAATAAATAAATATTTTTCAAACCATTTCTTTCGATGGATAATTCTTATATTTATGCCTTATGATTGATTTCCTTTTATAACATAGATATAAATGCAAGAGTTATGATTAGCCCACCAATATAGGACTCCAATGAATTGAGTAAATTTTTTGTCTCATTAGATGATATGTATGGGATTAGGTAGTGAACTTAATCTATAATGGGATTCCTTCCACCATGTGATGTTGTCTAGGTGGTTAGCCTTGACTTATGCTTAAATTTTGCGTTATATTTCTTTCAATTTCCTATGATTCCATGATATTATGATACCATGTTCTTTATGTTATGCATATAGATGATTATTCATTGACCCTATCATTTATGATATCATGTTATGTCATTTTACTCATGTGTTATGCCTTCTTATCAGGTTTACTCCCTTACTGGGCTTTATAGATCACCCATTTCAATTCTATATTTCCTAGGTTATCTTGATTAAAGGGATTAGGATCTCATTATAAAGAATATAAAAAATATTTCTTTTATTAGCTTCCCTTTTTTATTATGAACTTGGTCTTCCAAAGACATTGTGCCTCATGATATTTGGGTTGTGCATATTGGAATTTTTTATTAAAAATGGTGTAATAACAAGTATAAAAGGCTTGGGTCACTGTATTCCTACCCACATTAATAAATTATATTTTAATTTCATAATAGTGAATTAGAATTAGTCTCATATCCCTACTCATATCCAGTATGGTCATTGGTATACTTTTATGATAACTAATGGACGTGCTCAATTTCTTTCCAAAATAAAAGAAGTTAAATAGAATATTCTAATAGTTATAATGAATTATGTCCATATTCATGTTTCCATTTAGAAATCATATTAGCATACCTTGGTGGAATCTATGTGGAAGGACCATATCTCCTCCCACTCTAAAGAAGGATCTCGTTATATCCTGAAGGAGACATAGGGGAATGCTTATATCACTATCTCCCTTAATATTTATCAAGATCGTTGACATATAATGGGGTAAAACAATGGAAAAACGCATATTATTTATGATATAAATGATTTTCATTTTCATATTCTATTGGTGATCACAAATCTATCTCATATTTATGTTTCCACATAAGATGCTCAGTGATATATTTTCGTGCTAACAAAATGGTAATCTCATATTCTAACCCACATCAATTTGGATCTCTAATATATTTTGGTGGTGGATATGTAGTAGGAATATATTTTTCTTAACATTCAATAAACCCATCAGTACCCCTTGGTGTAATCCATGAAGTTGGGTCATATCCCTACCCACTCTGATAATGGATATCGGAATTACCCCATGGAGGAATAGAAGTAGGATTATAACCCTATTCATCTCAATGTTCATAAATCTCATTGGAATATATAAATAGAAACTTAGAACCTACCTCATTCCCTCATCCACGTCTATGAATTTCCTTAGCCTAGATCTATAGTTATAATAGAGTAGGCCTTTGTTTTCCCCATTCTTAGTATAGTAATCAGTATATTCTTGAAAAATACTTGATTATTTGAGGATGGATCACTCTCATAATGGTTGTATCCTGTATTATGAAAGTTAACATATAATCAAGGTCCTTTTTCATAGTAACCCTATTGAGAGATTCTAAATGATGAGGTATCTATGGGAAAAATCATGAATAGGCTCAACTCATTACCCACACATATACTCTTTACTATATTTTTCACATTTCCACAGTATCCTAAGAATATGATGAATCTATACCAATAATAGAATGTAGTTATGTTCATGAAGTTCCCCCTCATTATGACATGGTTGTCAAATATGGGTATACACTCCAAATTACTCACCACAAAGGTCCTCCCGGTGGAAAATAGAGATCAAATATGGGGATTCTACCCATGGTGTAAAGTTTAAAGGTTCTCCCTATAATAGAAGTATCAACTGGTAAGGAGGTACTCTCCTTGATAACACTTTTACGACTAGTGTCCATGGAGTCTCTCTCCATGGGTACTAATATCCTAATTTTAATTCCCCCTGGGGGTATGTGTTACATAAATACCCATATAAAAGAAGTAATTACCCAAATTAATGGTCATCCCCATTATAATGAATAAAAAATTGTTAACCAAAGTAGTCTTCCCAATGATGATCGTTGTTAAGTACCTCCTCATAATGACTCATTTTTTAAACATGAAGGTTCCTCCCCTAGAAGAGTTCGTATGAGTTTTAATTTATAGTGAGAGGAACTCATGAAACTGAGGATAGTTATAGAAATCGCAACATCCATGATATAAAACATGTCATACTTTTCAAAAGATATTTTAAGGTTATTATCATCGTATAAACCTCCCTTAGATCTCCCAACATTTAATTAAACTGAGTAGACTCTAAATAATATAAAATCTTTATAAAAATGAAATAGATACATGAATTTTATTTCCAAATCTGGTTGAATAATTCATCTTAGAGGATGAGTACAATACCATGGTCTAGTGGGATAAATTATCCTTGGGAAGGTTATCCATCGTATATTAGACTATAACAACTTATTAGTATTTACTCCATGAGTTATTAAAAGAGGATTACACACCATATATGTGTCATAACTTGGGAGTTACCCTTTATCATCTTAGTTACAAATACATGAATTTTAGAAACTATGTCAAACATAAGAATACATTGTATCAATGTTATCATAAAGTTGATTTTGTCACCTTTTTAGTGGTCTGGTGCCCTATTTCTAGATGAAAATTTTAGTTCCTCAAACACACCTCACAATTTTTTTATAAAGGATATCCTTCATTATTATTAGACACACCCACTTGATTTACACTTTAGAGGGTGGGTTGAATATGGTGATTTGTATTCCCATTTTTTCTAGCTACCAAGGTTCATAGTAGAATAAAACATGAAATGTAATTATATTTATCCATGAATCATTCCCCATATTATATATTTTAATTTTTCTATAAAATAAATCCAGTTTTCACTAAAACCTAGGTGTCGTGAAGTAAATATTTTCAAACTATTGATATGATCTATCAAAAATCATAAAAAAAAGTCAAACAAGAATCCCATTTGTGGTAAACAAAGCTTATAAGCATCGATTAATCCATTGTGGTAGGAAGATATCATGTAAAATTTTCAATGGTCCATGGTAATTCTTGAATATAGGCCTGAATGATTCAAATTTCCATGGAATTATATTATTTAATAGAAGTTGGGGAGCATCATTGACCTATAAATATTTGGGGGATTTTTACCACCAGAACCACCCATGGGATCATTAAATCCATAACATATCTTGGATGTGATTGTGGTAGGGAAACACTAAATCCATCTTATAGGGTAGGAGTGTTATGAAATCCTCCACTCATAAGGACATTAATGTTCCCTAAACTAGGGGAAACACCATGAGAAACACTATTTCAGTTTATTTCCTTATATAATATATCTTCCTCATTTGTTGTATGCTTAGTATAAGACCCCAGAGACTCTTCATTATTCATGTCTACAATAAACCTCTAGGGACACAGTAGGGGAGTAGATGAAGCCTCTTAGAGGCTTTAAAGAAAAATATTCAACTAAAAAAGAAAATAATAAGGAATATTATGGATTTACCTTAATTTATGTGTAGATGATAATGAATAACCCCTTTAAATTTAATATCGATGTCAACATCATTGTGTGTTCTGATTTAATGAATGAAATAATAATTATTCCTATATGTAACATGTATTATGAGAATTTTATAGAATAACACGTTAATTCATTGAATTAATAAAATACCATTCACACCATAACAAATGAAAATTTTGTGTTCACTCGGTATAAGAGGAGATCATAAGACTTAGGTTCTCATATAAATATTAAACAGCCACTATTCTAGTGGATATTGGACATAGATAATGGGAAATTAAAGGTTTTATCTCACCCCACCCAACAAACATGTTCCCATATCAACCTATGGGAATCTTTCCTAATTTTTTGTTTAATTAGATAGATACAGATGAATCAACACCAAATTACCTAGATCTATAATTACTGTTGAGTACGAATCTTGAATAGGGGATAGTGTTTATCCTTATGTATATATCCATAAATAATTACATTCTCATCCAATAAAAATAGAATCAGTCAATTTGACTAGCTATAATCTAGATAATTAGTTTACTTAACTCAATAATATATTTACTTACAGAAATATCCTCCCATTTTTAATTAATAGTCCCCATGTAACCTAAGCTAACCTTGGTTTGATAAAATTGTATATCAATAGAGAACATAGAATATCTAACCATATAAGGTGTTACCTAATACCTTCACTCAAGAATCATCTTAATAAATAGTCTGATTAGATCTTCTTGACTATATCAGGTCTCTTATCACATGAATGGAAGACATGAAATGACTCTGCACCCTAATAAAACTTGAAAGGGATCCATGTCCTAAATTGATAGACTCGAGTCCTTAACCGAGAAACTATAGAACCCCACATTCATGAAATTAAATCGAATGGGAGACCCAGAATATAATCTCATTAATTTCATATCTTAATGTAGTCCCATGCTTTGAAACTAGACAAACAATAGGAAGTGAAACATTGATGATTCATAAAAACGCTATAGGGACCTATATTTTAAAGGTAAAACAACATATTATGTGGGTCTATCATACACTAAGATTATCTATGTTATTATTTTCACTAATATATTATCTATATATTGAGTAAAATAATAATCCATTACCTATCTAGTTAAAAAAACACAACAATGATAGGGTCTCAAAATTAATCACTAATTGGAAATTAATGACTTATTAACTTAATATTGAGATTTAAAATCATTAATTATTTGTTTTATTCATATAAAGTTTCCATGATTAGTTTCAAAAACCCTTTATTAATATTAGGTACACATATTGTTTCTAAGTTTTTATGGTGTTTTCATAATGACTAGAGTATTTAATTTGGTGATCCAAGTTCATGTCTCAAACCAATATCATTGGTATCTCTACTTTATCAGACTATTAGAAACCATATGGTATCTCCCCTGGTCAAAATGGGAATAAATGTAACCCTTATCATAGTGTGATAAAGGATAACACTTGTGTAAAATATAGGTTTTAGAATAATAGATTTTATTAATATTAGAAAATATAGGTTCTATAATATTTGATTTCTACAATAGGGGATAACATTTCCAAAATTATATTATAAAAAACAAATGAATTCATTATCAATTATCATTCTCTTTATATCATATTCCTCCAGATATTTGGGTATAGTATTTAATATTTCATCATCTCTAAGGATAGAATCCAGAATTTGGTTTAATCTGGGAAATATATATGGAAAAAATCATCAAACAATTGGTATGTGTATCTTATACTCCACAAAAGAGGTTAGAGAGTGGAATAAAATACTATACAATCATTTATAAAAGTTTGATAACTAAGTGACTAGTAAATTGTTCTGTAAATTACATTCCATACTTAGGGTGTAATTGATTCAGCCAATTTTATCACCTACTATACCATTGAAGTTAGATATTCATATTTTATCACCTTAAACATACATGGGTTGACATAATAATTTTCTATACAAGGATACATATAATAAAGGTATCATACATATAAAAAGGAAATTTTTATTATCTCTTACTTCCTACCCCTATCACTGGTAGGGAAAACAGCATCCCACCAAATGAGACAGTGGGTGTTTACTTTCTAAATGAGATTATAAATTGATTAAGAGTTATAATATGGTTTTAATAATTTTATAACCTTGAAAAAAAAATTATTAGATAAATAATATTATATTAATTCTGAATTCCTCTAATAATTACTTAGTGATAAGACATAAAGGATAATGAGGTTGAAGGAGATAAGGTCATGGTTGACCCCCATGTTTAGCCACTATTTCCATTGAAGATGTGTATGATTATATAACCTAAAGGTGGGTAATTTAATAATATTACCTATGATATCAATATATTATTAAATCATAAAATTCTCAATCATATCTAATTTTATTGGATAAATAACTAGAATATATGCAATTTTATTATTAATATTGAGGTGTGGGAAGAACAAGTCATGCCAACAATCAAATAAAAAATATAAGGAAAATATAGGAGAAGGATTTATATGACAATTCCATTCTAACCATAAGACCACAATACTGAGAAAAATAATGGAAGGAAGCATCGACCCCAGGTCTTAAATAATGAAATCTTGATGAATGTGGTAATTTTCCACACAAGGATATCAGTCATGATTTCCCTTCAATTTTGATCAAAAATATAGGATATCCTTATTATGATAATTTAATGTCATAGAAATTTTGAGGAAGATATAATTTTTGTTGATTCATATCATGTGGAGGAAAGATTTACTGAATTCAATATAATTATTTCCTTCACAGAGAATTATTTTGAGGCTATTATAAAATGGAATATCATTCCATTATATATATCATGAATGCTCTATAGTATTGATATACATTTGGTCTATATCTTATTATTGTTATAGAATACACCTCATACCAATATAAAACCTGAGACATTTTATTTATAGTGGATCTAACTTATCTCCCTTCAACCAGATAATCCAAGGACATCATAAGTCAGAACAAAGAACCCTTAATAAGTTTATGCTAAAGGCCTAATTTAGAAACCTTATCAATAAATATGACTTCATATATGATTGGTAAGATGTGAAATTAAACATATTATTGGGATGTTTGTGGATATGTATGCATATATTTGTACCCTCATCATACCACCAAAAAATAAAATACTTTTTTAATTGGTAATTTTCTAGAATTGTATGGTGATATGCCCCCATTGAGTCCTATGAATAATAATACATAAATACGAAGTTATATAATATGGAGAGAAAGTAAAATTTGGAAAATAATTAGATCTATATTGTTCCCCCCAATAGCCTCTAAATTTCTATCATTTTCCCACGGATCATGTTCAGTAATTATTATTTTCATCCCATCAATTAGATTTAGGTAAAAAAAGTTGATATAGTATTCAATTATGTCTCATGGGTTCCATTCAACAACAAACCAAAAACTCTAACCAATTTTATTTTATATGATAGTCATGAATTATTTTACCATTGAATAGTCACCACCATAGAAGGAAAAGTACTTAATTCATTTAATGTGTATCAATATTCATCCCTAGATATTTTATAAAAAAATACATTTGAATCATATTCAATAGACCCAAAAAATCTCTTGAAAAATTTATATTAATATAAGGATAAGAATAAGAGAATATAGTTTTGGTACAATCACTTAGGTTATTAGTGTGTCAGTTTCATCAAATGAACCATTCCATTCAAAAATAGGATATCAAACTTTTATTAATGATAGTAGTTCCCCAAAATCACCATCATGATCCAAGTATTCTTATGAGTTAACATCAGTATCTAAAAATACCACCATAATTTTGAATACATTTGAAAATTATCAAAATCCTTCTAATTTTTATGGAAATTCATAAGATAAAAATGTAGAATAAAAGAATAAAAATATCTCAGAGATACACTTAAACTATTCCATGAATGAATTTTTGCCACTATTGACGATATCATAGAAAATAATATAAATTTGGATGAGGATCTATGGCCTATATTATTTAATGATTCCATAAATTCAATGGAATGGGATAAATAAATTTCCTTCCTAAAATAAAATTGATATTTCATTACATGGAGAAAAAAAATATAATAGTATTCAACCCTAATGTGGTTACACATCGTATAGATTTTTTGGATGATCATCAGTGTAATAAAATGATACTAAGGAGAATGCATTTGATCCACACTTCATAGGTGGAAGATGATATCAACAATATCTCTAAATATAAATTCATTTTGGTAGTTCAATACTGAAATTCGGTCTCCAATATCATCTCCATTAATAAATAGAATAAGATAATTAAGTTTTTCACCAACTTCATGGATTTCAAGCAGAACTATATAATGGTTTATTTCTCATTCCTCATCATGGAATTATTAATTAATGTAATGATCTAATTTTAGGACCACCTTATCCTGGATGTCTATTCTTGATATATCCATATCTAAATTGGAACCATCGAGGAGTAAGTAACTACCAATATGGTGCCTCAACAAGTATATTACTACATATTAGTTCCCTTTTTATTGAAGAAATTTGGTTCCACATATTAATATTACATGAATCATATCTTCAAACACCTCATAGTGAGATCATGGAGTGATACATAGATGACCTAGTGGTCAAGACTCAATAATGTATTAATCACCTTTCAAATCTTGAAATGGTTTTCACTAAGCTACAACAACACATAATGAGGATAAACCCCCTAAAATGCACTTTTGTGGTAACATTGGTGAAATTATCAATCCCTATGGTATTAAATCATGGCATCTATTATTACCCTAAATTAACTAATGTGATACATGATATTCCTTTTCCTTGAACCTCAAATAGTAAAGAGAACTCTAGTGTGATCTTTCATGAATTTTAATCTTTATATCTAATATTTCTAGAAAATATTTTCCTTTCACAAAGATGATGGATAAATTTTTAACCATTTAGTTAGACTAGGATTTCCAAAAATCTATTGATATTGTCAAGTAATATCTCCAAAATCCACCAGTCTTGATGCCACCAGTACGAGGGAATCCAGTCATACTCTATGTGTAATCCATGGAGTGTTCAATGGGCACCCTCAAAATTCAAGATTATTTTTTGGTCATGGGGATAAACCTATATTATCTCAATATTAAAATTCTAGATACTGAGACTTGATACAAGAGTACTGAAATGAATTGTTTTCTTTAATTTTTATATTATAGAATTTAAGGTATAACCCATGACACCAAAAGGTCGAAATTATATCTCATGTTGACTTGTTAATGTATATCTATAATAGTTCATTGTTGACTATAAATAGAGCAATATGGGAGGTCATCTGAAAAAAATTTGATATCATTTTTATATCTTAAAATATTTTCAAAGAAAAATTACTTGGGGATTTCCTTACTTATGACCTCATCCAAGAAAACTAAATTTTTGATAAAAATATTCTTATTGATAAAGTTTACTCCATTTGTAAATATATCAAGGTATGTGAGATTTTATTTGTTAGTTCTTCTTGAAGCCTAATATGGAGAAGCATGGAAGTACCAAAACATAATTCAGTTGACTAGGAAATTGTACTCATATCCGCAATGAAATTAGTCTTTCAAAATGCTTTATTGTAATCAAAGGGATATATAATAAACGAAGTAAAATACCAATCCCTTTTTGTAGGATAATAATTTTACTAGTAAATACCAATGAAAAAATAAAATATAAATATTATTTTAGAATTAGAGATCAAAAAATCAGTAGATAATATTCTATCATGATGGAAGAATTGATTCCCTTTAAGGATTATGTATTAGGTTTGATGGAAAAATTATCCTATGAAATAATTATATCTAACTTCAAGCTCATATATCACCCAAGTAAATAAACTATCCAATTTAGCTACAACCCTTTCAAATATGAACAAGGAAAATATAGTCATTCCCATTACACATCACAAGGTGGTCTCTCTATTCATTTATAATTACATTAACAAAAAACAATTGCATCACCTCCCTTGATCAAGGAATGATTTTTTTCTCATCCATGTGAAAACATAATTGGATATATGAATCCCATAATATACCAACTATAAATTATAATTTTTTTATTACGTCAATCAAAGAAAGAGAAGATTCAGCATTGGCATAAAATATCATCATTTTTAATAGCCTTAAATCATAGAATATTCTATAAAAATGTTTATTTGATAAATTCCTAATCATATTTATATAAGGAGAAACCCTCACTAATGTTCTTTAATTCTATACTAGAGAATGTGGAGCTCACCAGTAAAGAACTATGTTCTCATGTCAAATAAAGAGACTTAGATGCATTATCCATAAATTATAAACTACTTTATAGAGTTCACAATTAAATTATATACATTCCAAATAAATTCAAACTTATTTCATCAACCCCTAGAGTAATTGTATACCTCCATATACACTTGTATGATTTCATATTTGCGGTAATTATAATTAGGAAATATCCCCATTAAATAGCTATGTAATTCAAGTAAATTCTTATTGGAATACATTTATTCTCAAAATATTCCGAGTATATATCCTTTGGGGATGGTTGAATAAATGATATCATTAATTTTTTTACTGTCTAATATTATCACTAGATTTTTTCCCCATATGATATTAATGGAAAAAACACCAATTTGTTTTAACTGAAATGGTTGTATCAAGAATATAATATCTTGTTGAATAAATAGTATTATTTTCATACTATGGTGGATGGATATATAGATTTTTTTAACATAACTATATCAAATGTACTTAAAAAGATATTCAAAAAAAATAAAATATCTTTTAGTCAAGTATTCTTGTGTATTCTATATGGGATAATAACACCATGACCCATAATTCTACATAGGCGACCCATAATAACTTATAAAAACAAAAATGGTGGTCATTACCTTTGAGGTCTGGCTTCCTTTACTTCTCATTTCAATTTGAGATCAGTTATCTATGGATCTATAGTTTTAGATATATCTAGATAAATTTAAGATTAATATTTTGAAAATATAATGAAAATGAAATAACCTTGAGATTAATCACTTGAATTTCATCTGAGGATTAAACGAAAAAAAATTTCCTCTAGAAATGTATCAAAGGATAACTAATTCTAGAACTATAAACATCAATGATACCTTATAACAAACCTCTGATTATATTTCCAAAATGTTTTAGACCTTGTCCAAACATATAGACTAATCCATAGTATTTATTCTTTGATCAAGATGGATAAAGAGAGTTTAGCTCCATCTACTGATGCAAGGATACTTAAGAATTACTTTTCATGAATTTATGGTTGGCTCACTCATACTAGCTGCATGATTCTAAAATATAACACTATATTCCAAGTTTCATCTCTATAAACTAAATTGAAAAAGTATTCTTATCATATTAACTTAAACTAATGGATTCCTACATCCTTATCACATGATATTAAACTATATACCATATGTTCAATCCAAAAAACCAAAAAATACATAAGTCATTCGATCCTATATGACATTATTTCCCAATACTAGCAATAGATATATGAAACAATAACCATTTCATGTTTCTTTATAAAGAAACCTACAACAAGTTAAAATTACCCCAACATTTAGAAATTATTCCATAGAGTTTATGCTTCTATAATTTGTATTTGTATTTAACATTCTATAATTAGGTGCTAGTGTAAGATAACTACACCCCTTCCCTACACATGAGATTTTTTTTGAAAAAGAAACTATTTTGAAACATTTTAATCAAGGTAAATATTTCCTACATGATACATAATGATGTTTGGACTTCCTATCGCAGGACCATGAAAAGATTCTATTTTTATAATCAATTCCACTCTGGTGATAAGGCCTTTTCAAATTCATAGAAAGTTTCTTATCCTTTAAAATGAGGATAACTACTAATTATCCTATATTTGTTTTAGATATATATAGAGATATTACCCTTCATTATGATCTATGTGTGTCTTGATTCCTATTATTACAAGATATGTTCTAATACAAGGATATAATATCCTAGGCCCAACCGTTAATCCTTTCATTACAAACCCTATCTCCATCCTTATTTTTGGATCCACTTATTTATTGTATTTTGTTCACATCATCCTAATATCTAGATAAAATAATGATTCATTTTGTGTAGAAACTACATTATCAAATAATCAAGTTTCTCATTATATGTCCATAAACTATAGAAAATATAATTCATTTTCACCTGATGTTAAAATACATGACATGAGTTTTAAAAAAACAATACAATTTAATATATTCAATATTATCTATTTTGAGAATTATACCTAATTCATGAGATCCAAATATGTGAAAAAATTATCAGTGTATGGTTTCCTTTATTCATTCAACTCCACTAAGGAAAAATACCCCCATTGTAAGTATTTGATCTATATAGGAACATTTCTTTCCGTGGTGATTCAACAGTTATTTTTATATTAGTCATCCCTGATGTTGTATTTTGTCTATAATGTGACTCAAATTACTGACTTATTAGAACTATGGGTGGTTTTATTTTAATCATAAAATAATATATAGTGCTTCATAACTCATTAATCATGGGACAATCCATAAATAACCTGGATAACTAGCCAATATTGGTGTATATTTTTACTCATTCATGGAATTTATTTCTATAGTAGACTCTATACAGAGATCGAAAATAATTATAATAATTTTGTATGGATTTAATCATACTACCTCAAGATATATATTGACACCCAAACCTATTTTCCCAAGGAAATTTACAACCTCAACTTCCATGCATGGATCTTCACTATTGATGAGGCATATCTTTATTTTTGTTGCATTTGAATCTTTCTCATTCACCATATAATCCTCCAATGTCGCATTTTCTCACTTGAACGTGATAAATATCTATATAGATAAATTTATTTTAATAACATTATTTTACATTATTTGTTTCATTGTGGGATAATTAGTGATACCTAGATCCCTTATCCTGGGCCTATCTTAATGTTCCAGTCATATGTGATATTTTACCTAATGGATGGAGCATACACTAGATCACATAAAGTTTCCCATTTCAAGAATTTTAGATTAGATTAATTTAGTTTGTTTTGACATTGATACTCTATTCACATCAGGTTTAATCCCTTATCACACCAGGAAAACCATGTACTTCATTACCATGTCTCCTTACACATGTATAAAATATTTTGAGAGAAATTTTTAGAACTATGTGTGGCATGGTTATTACTGTTTTTGGATATGTAGTGATGCCTCAATCTCCTAAATTATAAATGAATTTCAATCCCATAAATTTAAACTCCCATATATATCCTAGTATGGGTCTCTCCTTTCGTATTTTTTGTCATCAATGTAATATAATAGAATTTTATAAGAACTATGTATGATTCTATTCTTATTATTATAGCATACATAGAGAAATTTCTATTATTAATCCCATATTCAAGGATCAATGAAATAAAACCCTTTATTCATTAGGTTTTTAAGGCCTCACTCGTCCATAATAGGAAAAAATCAAAGGTATCAGCACTAAGATGTGGATGATTCATTTAACACATGAGATAGATGAGTAAAAATCCCCTTGCATAACAGTTCCCATTCTATGACTGAAAACTTCAGGCCACTAATTTCCACCCCATATGACTCTAAAATTTATTAATTTTTTTCTATTTATATGATCTTAAACAATGAAACATATATGTAATTATTACAAAACATTAAACTATAAATCATATAGTACACACTACAAGACCTATAAATGTGTATATTATCATATTTCATATGCCCCAAATGCCCTATAAGAGAACTAGGGCCATGTGTGGCGGACAATAAATGTGGTTCTATCTATAAACCTAAACCCAGATTAAATTTCCTTTTTTCTTATAACATATAACCTATTTTTGAGATCTTTATATTTATATCATATTATCTACCACAACAATAAATGATAAATTATCTCAAAGAAAATCCATGGAGGTCGTTATGGTTTCAATCCCAGACCAGAACAAGAATATTAATTTTCTACATATGAGATAGATCTATATAGATATAATTTAAATAAAAACTATTTGTTCCTTGATTTTTTCTTCCTCATGATATATAGTGACATCTAAACTATTTATTTTGTTCTACCTACAAATATTTTTCAATTTCCACCCTTTTTTAATTCCATAAAATCCCAACCATGGTTATCTCAAGACTGGTGTTTCCAAGAAACATTCCAAATATCATCATTTCAAAAAATAGAGTATGTTCCTTTAATATTGTAAATCAATATAAATATTACATAGATAATTATTATGAGTGCATTAATATCCAAGGGATGCCTATAGTTATTAATAATATCTATAACTCTATATTTTACCCTACCTACCTGGGTTATGATTTCTCTTGAGTACATGATCCTTTAACCCCATGTTCCATCAATAACATTACATTTGAGTATGTCACTATAATATGGTTAGTGGTCATCCATGAAATACTTTTCCCATTACATTGATTCCTAATTCAAATACCTTGGGTTATGGTTTATGTTATCTTTAACACATTTTCAATAGTTCTAGAGCACTCTAGTATTTTCATCCCCATTTGTGGGTTTATTTAACACCCTTCATTATTGGTCAAAACAAAATTACCATAAACTACTAGAACCACTCTAAGATAGTTTATTTTATAACTAGGATCCTTTTCATGACGGATTATTTCCTTTTCCTTTCTATATAGGATATCTCATCTTTCAGTATATTTTTTATATATTTTAACACCATTGAATTTTTCTCTAGGAACTATGAACATAAACTAAATGAATATATCAATGAGGATATCTAAATTAGTGGTGTTGTTCTTATATTCACATCGGGTAAACCATTCCCTACTGTTAGGTATAATTCCTCATAATTTTTTCAATTTTATATTATATAGAAACCTGAAAATTACATATGTAAATATAGCATCTTATTAGTGGAAATATTTATTGCATATTAATATGACCCATTAAATAACCATAATGTTTCAGTATCTTTGTAAATATAGATAAAAATAAAACTTATATATAAATTATCTACATCATTTTCCATTATGTTCTTCAAAAATAACACCCTTCTTAGACAAAACATACATAACACCTAACTCTATAATCTGGGGAATGGAAACAGAAGAATGAGGTGAGATCAAATAACTAGTATGGGTACACACAAGAGATATCAGTCCATTTTCATAAGTGAAAATAAGATAAGAATAAGGGTATGATAACCTGAGATTAAAAATAGAAAATAATACCCAATAATTCAGATATAATTATCATATAACATGAAAATGTTTTATCATTAAAAATAAAAAAATACATAAGAGTATAGAATCATCAATAATAAATCATAAACCATGAAAATATATCATAAGAATAATAAATAAGATTTTGGAATGCACATAAGAATAGAAAATTTTTTCCATAGTCAAGGATCACATCTAAGACCACTATAGTGGATTTTTTCATTCTCAATTCCATCATTTCCTTAGTCAACTTTCAATCCCAAGACCATATTATTTGAAAATTTCCCTTACTTAATTGGGTTAACTCACCATTACATTCCTTATTATCTTATGAGATATCCTCCATTACTCATTTCATTGGAGGGATTAATAAATATGATCTCACCAACCACATAAAAAACCATACATATGTGTTCCAAAATATCATAAAACATTTATCATATCATAAAATCATAACCAGTAGAAAGGATATAGAATTTATAAAAATTTAAAGATCATAATCATAAAACATTGAGTGAAATAATGAATATGGTAACATTGGATCATATCCTTATTAAATCATAAGAAACATCAAAGGATGTTGTTATAGATAAAAATGCCTCTATAATATTACTAGAATGTTTCTTTATTAAAATACCCTTTTATTTGAAATATCATATTTAGACTCTAAAATTTTCAAAAATATTAAGGAAAACATTTTATTTGAAATAAAAATGGAATCTTTAAAGAATATTGTATACATGATGGTAGAGGAATCCAACCATGGGAAGTTTTTTAGAATAAATTTATTTCATATATTCATTAAAAAGTAAAAAATTTCATGTATGGAAAATGATAATAAGGTTCCTTTAAAAACTTATTAAAGAAAGTGAAATATTTTCTAAACAGAGGCTAAATAATATTTCTAGAATTATAAAATCATTCTTCAAAACATTTTAAAAAAAACATGGACATGGAATAAGTGATTCTCATCCGAAGATAAAAACATGGTTGGTTTTCTTCAAAAACTTTATTTTGGTCTGTTGAGTACTTTAATGGAAGAAAATAAAAGGAAACATGAAAACTCTATAAATGACCAATAGATAAGAAAATATATAATATTTGGGACAAAAAAATCATATAGTTTCATCATTGGATATTTAAGCATATACAATCCAGATAAATTTATAGTTGTGAAGTGTCATATATATTAATTATATACATAATTGTAACCATTCATAAATGTGGGGATGAAAAAGGATTTAGATCACAATGTGGATATGGTAGTCCATATGTATGCATGAGTGATGTTTCCATTTTTTGATTGATGGAAAAAATAATGTTAAATATTAATTCACCCTTCCAGAATCATTATTATAAAATAAATATAACATATAAAAATAAAATATATATAATAACAAATGATGAATTATGGTGGTGGAAAATGATTTTCTTCACTAGGTGGACATAATAGTTCACATGTACACAAAAGTGATATTTTCATCTTTGATTTGATTGAGTAGAGGTTTTAAATGGTTGTTTCATCACCATAATAACATCCTAATATATTTATGATACTTTATATACAATATTTTTATTTATACAACTTTTTTATGTTTTTTAAGAATAAACAAAATTTAAATAACTTGGTTCAGATCAATACCTCTTCTTTGAAAGATATCATTTGGATTACACCTTATGCTTTAAAGGTTTGGTCATAGATGAATACCAGAATATCTTGGATGAACTAAAGGATGATATGAATATTTTGGAGTAGTATTATTATAATATATAAGGATAAAATAGTTTTAATAGGTAATTATAAAAGTTTCCCGTTTATAAGTGAGAGGAGGGACACAAATTTAATTTCTTAAAATATTTTAATGATATAAGGTCACTTTCATGGTATTGAATTTCAAAATGGATATACATTAGAAGTTTGAGTAATATAAGGTTGGTATATATTCAAAAAATAATAATTATACATGTGTTTGTGTAAATAACACCCTTATGTCTTCGTTAACCCACCCACCCACCCCCTCCCACCTAGTAAAAGTATTTTAACCTAACTGGTGGAAACAAAGTTTCACTATTTTTACAATTAAATATGAAAAAAGTAAGTTGAACATATTATGATATATTAATTTTGATTGTTAACAATATGAAATTAATTTTTCTATATTCATATTCTATAACTGGTAGAAAGAAAATTTAAATAAGTAATCAACCCCCAATGAAAGATAGTTTTAGAAGAATGGATCTTTAAGAATAAAAAAATTTCATACATCACATTCCTAATAAAAACCATACAATGAATGTTCAAATATTTGATTAAATATATAATAAATAAATTTTATTAAAAGTATAAATCAATAGATATTTATTTAATTTATCCATATAAAAACATATTATACGCATAAAATATATTTTAGAAACAATTATTTTTAAACACAAAAATATTCTCATATAAAAATCAATTATAATGATGTTTAATATGTAATTAATTAAAAAATATATTATTAAAGGATAATTAAGCTTTTTTAATATCAAATTCAAACCATAATGGTACTTTTACTTGAAATGAAATGATATTTTTTACAAAAATTAATATTTTTCAAAATTTATTGGAGAAATAAATTTGTTTTGGAAAAATAACTAAAATTCACCTCGATATAATTTTGACTTTCCAATTTCAAAAAATGAGATTAATTTCATAAAATAAATTTTCTAAAAATTTATAAATTAATTTTAATTTTCTTGTTTGTAAATATGATAAAACCATTTTTTGAAGAAAAAATATTTTTAAATAGTAAAATGACTTTACTGAAAATTGAGTGCATATTTATTATACATTATTAAATAAGTTTTAATAACAAAAAACATTTATAAATACATATATATATATATCATAAAGTGTGTATTACTATTCATACCTTCCAATTTAATATATAGGTTATAATGGTATTTTATTCATAGTTAATATAGACTTTGGGTTGCAGGTAAGTTAAGTTATCGATTAGTTCGAGTTTTATTTTAAAGGAAATACATAAAAAATATTTGGTTGTTACATTCCACCCCCATTAAAATTACTTTCATCTATAAAATTTTATCACTTTTCTATAAAAAAATTAGGATATCTCTACTTCATCAGATCCTCAAGTTTCCATGTTTCTTTTTAAAATTTATGATTCCTCCAATGAAGCTTAACCAATTGAGTAGCCTTATTCTATATAAATTTATCAATATGATCCAAGATTTATAATGGTTGTTTTTATTAGAAATATCATTCTATATTGGTATAACAATTGAGTTTAGAGCATGATAATTATTAGGTGTGTACATCTTTGAGAGAGATTCATAGAACACATTGTGAACTTGAAATAGGTTTAGTGGGAGCACCATGTTATAAGCTAAAGTACCTAATTGATGAAGAATATTAAGGGACCAATATACCTAGGGATCACCTTTCCCTAATTTTTTAATCTCCTCAACTTCTTTCATGGAAATGTTTGAAAAACATTATTCTCACCAACATCAAAATTTCATATCTCACAAATAATTTTCACCATAAATATTCTATACACTCTTAGTTATATTTATGTGTTTATTAATGGATAAAACCTTCTATATCATCACCTTGGCTAGATTGGGCCCAAATAACATTCATTATCTACCTTCATCATATCATATTTGAGTTCTACACTTTTTTCCCCAGAGGGTTTTATTCAGATCCATCTTAATACTTGAGTGAAATATATTATTGTAAAAAATGACTAGATTGAGGTTTTGAAACCAAATAACTTTGACGTGTGTAGAATATTATCTCAACATATGCTCTAGGTCTTGAATGATCCTCACATAATGACCATCTATCTTATCATGATAATTACGAATACAAAATTCAAAATTTGAAGACCTCTCCAAAACATCAAGGTAAACCTAGGATCTTAATCAGATATAATAGAATGTTGTATCCCATGTAACTTTTACAATTCATTAATGTTTATCCTACACAGATAATAAAGATAGAAATATTCTCTCATAGAAATGATCTACACTAACTTTTTAAGGTTTTGATATTGACCGAAATATTGTTATGGACATTAGATTTTTTGGGGAGTTAGATAATAAAATCGAGGGTAATTTTTTAAAATTCACATTCCAGTATAGGTAATTATTATAACACACCTTTATAATTATATCACTCATCTATAACTTAGTGATGTACCAATCATTGAGAAACATATTATTTAATATCACTTTTAACGTTATCTCAGCATAAATAAACATTCATATCTCTATGCAACTTCATACTTTGAGGATGAATAGAGAATGATGAGATATGTTATTCATACAAAAGTTCCACATTTAGGTTCATTTCTAATTAGAAACATACTAATTTCATGAAACTAATCATTCTATCACAATCATGGTTGTACTTAAAAACATTTCTCTTTTTCTTTTATAGCTCCACATCCTCCTTCTATGCATATTTAATCATTACATGGATATGTGGTTAAATAATCATATAAACATGTTAATATTTCTACACTTCATTCAATATATATAGTTTTATCATTTTAAAATAAATTAATATTAGATCCTTTTTAATCCAAATCAATGATAAGATGACCTGATTTTTTCGACTCAAAGTATCATCCACCTTTTTCTCTTTACCATGATTGTAATGTGTTGGGTAGTCATAATCATTAATCAAGTCCAACCATATTCTTGCGAATATATTCATATCTGTTTAGGTAAATATATAAATTGAAATTTTATAATCAGTATATATGTTACATATTTCTCCCTAACTATAATTCCTCCAGATCATTAATATAAGGATTTACACTTCTAACTTAAAATCCTAAGTTGGGTAATTTTTCTCATAAACCTTAAATTGGTATGAGGCAAAAGATATCACCATATAATTATTCATGAGAACACATCCTAGCCTTTTATTTGATTCATCACTATAAATCATTAACCATTATCCGCTAAAGCGTAGTGTGATCACATGTTCACTAACCAAACTTCTTTTTAGTTCCTTGAAATTTTCTTCACCCTCATCATTCCAAAGTAACTTAAGTCCCTTTGTAGTTAACATGCTTATTGTATTATATATATATGAGAAAATTTCTCATATAATGTTGATAATATCAATCCAATCCAGGAAAACTATAGATATCATTCATAGTGGTTGGTCTATGCAATCTTCTAATAATATTTATCATGTATGAATCCAACGATATACACTCTCTTGATATTATATGAACCAAAAAATTAATATTTCTATTTCCAAAATTCACACTTGGTAAAAATTTTATACAACTTCTCCTTCATTAGTGTATTTATTACAATCCATAAGTGATCTTAATGCTAATACATGCCCATGGAATGTATAAAAATATGGTCTATAAAGACTACCACAAATTGATCAAGGTAATCTAAAAGACTTTATTCATTAAATATGTTAACATAGAATTAACATTAGAAAAACCAAATTTAATGACAATAAATTCATAGTGTTCATACCTAGATTGGAAGGTTTTCATTACTATATATCCACTTTTGACCCTTAATTTATAGTATCCATGTTGAAGAACAGTCTTGTAAAACTATTTTTCATCCCATAATTGATCAAATAAACCATAAATATAGCGAAGAGGAAAACTATTCTAGATCATGATATTATTTTGTTCTATATAATAAATGTATTTTTCATTGATCCATGTTTCTTATTAACAAAAAGGATAGTTGGACCCCATGGTGACATTTGTGGATAAATGAATCCATTATTATGATTCTCCAGGGGTTTCTTATTCAGTTATTGCAACTCAATCGCGAACACTTTATATGGGGTTCTTAAAATAGGTGTAAAACATGGTATGAGTTCTATTGAAAACATGACAAAAATATTTGGATGTAGACTTAGAAATACATCAAAAAATTCCCATAATATAGGCATATCTTCGATATTGGGTTTCACCCCAACCATTTGAGATAAGTACCCCCTTTGAATAGAAATAAAGTCCCATTAAATGGATGTAGTGTCCATTGTAAGTTCACATTTAATATAGCACTAATCAAAAATCATAATTTGGTTTAGAATATCAAATGTTACTTCCCTTCCTCTACGACTGATATGGGATTTACATAAATAAATCAAATGCATGCCCACAATAACATCAAATTCAACTGGTGTAAGAATAAAAATATTTTTAGGGAGAAAATTGCAACAAAAATCAATTATGAAATATTAAAATACTTGATATGTGATAATCATAAGAATATGATTTTATAATGATAATTCAATATCTAATCATTGAGGATATGGATTAATATTCCTTATGGAATTTCATGATATACATTAATTCATATAAATAATATCAAATAGGGTAATTAAACAATTGATCATACTTATAACCACATAAAATTTATCATTATATCTTCAATAAAATACTAAAACCAAAATGGTTATCATGACCATCATGTATTGTTAGTTAGAGTGATCCATCATGAAAAATAATTCATAGTGTGTCTAAATCTTGAAATGTTATTTTAAATCTATGAAACCTTATCTTAACCTAGGTCATCCATAGTCATTTTGATCCCTTAAAAATAGTTCATAATGAAAATGTAGATTAATAAAATAATATAATATAGGAGTCTAAAATCAAGTTCACGGTTAGGGATTATTTACCATGCACCAGAATAATGGTCTCGATATAATCAACTAACTCTTTATGGGGTTATTACACCTAAATATATATATTAAAATCCCACATCCACATCATGTATCTAGACAATGATATATTTCTTGGAAAACCACAATCATTTATTGTAACTCAGGATGTTCCCCTATACTTATTATTGTCCTAAAAATTATCATGAAATTTTACTCATGATAGTTTCCAAAAATAACTAAACCTTTCTCTAATAACAACTATAGATACTCAAACTTTACAAACATAAATATTATATCTTATTATTGGAAATATTCATTACATGTCAATATAACCCACACTATAAACGAATATGTTTATTTTATTTGGAAATAATGATACAAAAACAGTTGGTATATAAATAACCAGCATCATTTTCCATATTTTATTCACAACTGCCACCCTTCTTAGACATAACATACTTAAAATTATTTTTCATAACCTTGGGAAGGGAAACATAAGAAAGGGGTGAGATCAAATGCTCAGTAAGGGTAAACATAAGAAATATCATTCAGTGATCACAAGTGAGTATAATATAATAATAATGGTATGAGAACATGATATTAACAATAAAAAATCATAACCATAAAATAAAAGATCATAATCATGAAATATGACATAAATATTTATAAATCAAAAGACATAATTAAAAGACTATATAATCATCAATAATCAATCATGGTCCTTGAAAATATAACATAATCATAAGAAAAAAAATTTGGAATGCACGTAATGAATGAAAATAATTTCCTTGTTCAGGGCCCGTTTCTCATACTACTATAGTTGATTGGGTTCACTCAACATTCCATCATTTCCTTAGTCCTGGTTAAGTCCCAATATTATCTTATTTGATAGATTCCTCTACTAAACTGGGTTCACTCACCATTTTTTAATTATTATAACTTGAGATAACAGTATTCACCCAATACATTAGAGGGATATATTATTCTATTACAAACCATCAAATAATTAAAACCACACATATGTGTTCTGAAGGATCAAAAAACATTCTTCATATCGTCAAATCATAACCCATGTAAAGGATATCAGTTTCATAAATATTTCATCACCAAAATAATAAACCATTTTAATAATGAATAAATATAGAAAAATGGGATCACATCCTTCATAAATCACAAGAAATGTCAAATGTTTTTGTTATAGATAAAAATACCCTTTATAGATCACTTGAACATTTCATGAGGAAACTTGTAGCAACCCCAACTCCAGTAACCCAAGGATGGTGTCTACATTATTACATTTTTACTAGATATAAGTTATCATATCCTTAAGTATTGAATAGTTTATTAGTCTTATAAAACTGGATACATACTTGAAATTCATATTTCATTTTAACAATATAATACACAATGTTTTTTCTTTGTGAATTTCATTATTCGCCTTATCATATCCCTTCATATCAATAACAAAGCACTCTTTGTATCTTGGGGAAATAAAACATAATGAAGGGGTGATCATAAATACTCAGTAAAGGAAAGAGTATATTGGATTCTATGAATAAATAATTAGTAATAAATATGACAAGGTAAATTACTAAAACACATTTTATTTAATCAATAACATGAGTATAATAGGGAAGGAATAAATGATGGTTAAATAATTCCATATAAATAATCACATGAGATAGAAAAAATAACCATTGTAATTATAAATAATTAATAAAAACATCTAATATCAATAACTAAATCCATAATGATGTAATACATAGTTTTTGACATCTAAAACATACTATTGAGGCCTTATTCCAAGTCATCTTAATAAATGGGTAAGCCCTCAGCTAAAACCCAATCTAGTTTGTCTCATGAGACCTACTAACGCATTAAGGGGATATAGTGAGAACCACCCCTGACATACTAAGTAAAATGGATTCCTCATGTGAAATGGGTGAAACTTAATCAATATAAACATCTATATTGAAAAATAACATATGACATGTTGATACTTACCCTAATCAATAAACACAATCATAAACCATCCAGAGTAAAATGGTTAATGGTAATAATATTATACATCCCTAAACAAACTTATCATAAACCATCCTAATAAATAATATGTAAGGAATTAATAAATAATTTTCTCATTGGATCACAATTAATTTATAATTTATATTTTTTTTATGAATAAAAATACCATGAAAAGATCCATAAAAACATTTTCATGAAAAATAACCTTTGCATTTAGAAGACCATCTTTTAAAATAAAAATTCCAAAAAATTATTTGAAAATAATTTTCATTTAAAATTATTTAAAATATGTATTAAATTTATTTCATGATGATGAAAAATTATGTTCATCCCATACATGATAAAATAATGATTCTTTCACATTTTTTGGTAAAATACTAATAGGAATTGTTTTGAAATCACTATGAATATTACCTTAAAAAATAAAAAAATGGATAATATGTAATTAATAAATAATTTTTCAAATTTTGAAATAATTTTTGAAAACATATTTTGAAAACATATGTTTTGATGGAAAATTATTTATCGCTGAAGAGAGAAGTAATGTTAGATTTTTTGTAAAAAAATCTCATTCGATTTAAGTACCAAAGAATAGGAAAACATAAATATTACTTAATAAAATTCAGGAATATTCAAATCATAAGGAAATATATTTATTATAAGATATAAATATCAAATAATTCTCCCAAGGTAAACATACACAAAAAACCCTTGAATAATGTTTAGATTAAGAAATATGCAATTACCACTTTGGTAAATTTGGAATCGTAATCCCTATAATATAAATAACATAAAATAAATAATTAAATGCCATGAATAAAAATATATTAGAGATATATTATTTAAAATTTTCATTATATACACCACATAATGGAATAAATTTTGAATATGTTATATGTCTCACAAAAGTAAAACTGAAATGAGAAATCCTTACATCAGGTCTAATTTCCTTCATACATGTATGTACCAAAATTATAATGTTTTTAGTCATTTTATTAATTTATACCAGAAAAATAACTGTATTTATAATATTATATATGATCCTATTATAAGATACTACCACCTATTAATAATATTTCATTGTTTTCATTGTTTCAGGTGTTAATTGCCTTATTTTTTTCATGCACATTTTTTCTTGAAAGGTCAAGTTCTTTTGCACAGTAGATACATATATATATCAACTAAATTATTATTATAATTTCATAAAGATAATATTTACACTTTATATAAATTTTTAGTACCATTTTTGAATGTTGCACATGTAAAATGTACTGCATCATTTCATGGAGGTGATAGTACATACGTACTCAGAAACAATGATATCATTACCTTAATGAGTGAAAGGTTAAGAAAGTGTATGAACTATTAATTTCAAATAATAAATATAATATTATATGTATAATATATATTAATTAATTTTATCCTTATTATATTCCATGAAAATTGTAAGAAAAAAACGAATTGCATCACTTTGTGAGGCGATAGTCCACCATACACATGAGTGATGTTATCATATTTAAAATTGAATGGAATGTAAAATAGTAAATGTGATATTAAAATTACATATTTATAATAATATAATAAATATAATATAAATGTGGTAAATCCTTCATTATATCTTTCCTCAAAATTTGATTATGGAAAACAGACCACATTGGTTCGTGAGGTGGTAGTCTAACGTACACATGATCAATGATTTCTTTTCCCATTTGATGGAAGAGGAGATGGATATAGGTAATGAACTTAACATAAGAAACATATGAATATATTTAATATAATAATTTTATTATATCATCATATTTTAATATGGATTGAATGAGGTGGAGGAAAAAATAACATAAAACGAACTGTTAGATATGTTACATATTCTTCTGACAACTTATTTTGGTCTTCATAAAAAGCCATCCTAGGATAGAATTATGACCAATATAAGGATTATTATATGATAGGATGTAATTGTTAAATTTATTTTTGAAGGTATTGTCCGAACCAATTGATTTTACAAGATTTAAGAGCATAGGATAAGGGTGGCCTTTTATAATGAGATGAGTGGCACACTTGTAATTTTTTAAAAGAAAAATGTATACCCACCTTTTATTCAATAAAAAGGCCCCAAAATGGGTATATATCTAACCTATAAGATATAAGTTCAACTTATGGCTACAATATGGGGTTTGTAAAAGCTTTTGATCATTTTTAACACTTATTTTCTATTTTAACCCTAGTTAAACCCATTTTTTACCTTAACCACATCAAATTATTTTTACTATTTTTATAGTAAATTGTGGTCAAATTTTATATTTAACTTATTGGATAATATTAATTATTATTATTATTTCAAATATTTAATCCTATATTCCAAATTGTATTAACATAATTCACAAAAAATTAATTTTAAATTAATCCTGCAGACACGATGAGAAAGCATGTCTTCAAAATATAAATGGTAAAAATATTACAAAGTTTTTATTTGAAAATTAAATATTAAATTCATTCAAATAACCTATTTTTTATTAATATATATATAATTTTACAAATTTTACACAGAAAAAAATTAAAATAAAATATATCTTCTAAATTCTTTCAATGAAAAGGTAGTTTTTTAATAAAACTAGTATTTTTCACCATTCAATGAAACATTTATCATTTTGAAAAATTATAAAAAATAAACCAAAGATAATTTTTACATGAATATTTAAAAAGATGAGTTTTTAGTTTTCAAATATATTTTCTAAAAGTTGTAAAAATTAATTTTAAATGATATAAGAAAAGCGCAAATAGACCACCTTTTAGAAAAAATACATTTTTAAAAAAAGAATTTTTTATATATAAAATTGTTCTTATTTTATTTATAATTACAGATAACCATTAAATATATATTATAAATGTATAAATTATATAATATTAGTAATTTATTTATTACTATTCATACTTTTTAACATAACATCTAGGTTGTAAATTTCATGTTTAAATAATAATGTTTTAATAGGGTATCATGTTTCGTTTAATCCCAGCATTGTGTGTATCAAAAGCTATCAAAGAGATTGAATTTATTTAAAAATAAATGTTTCATAAAGTCTTGGGGTGTTATATTATCTTTTAATCATATAATTGTGTGTTATAAATTCTATCGAACATGATTTTCCTATTTAAAAAATTAGGGGTGTTCTATTCTCTGCCAAAATAAATTATACCTATGATATTTAATCCTAATATTGATAATAAAGGTTTTTACATTTAAATATACTACCAATTAAAAACTACAAAATTCTAAGTGTTAATAAAACATAATCTTGATAAGAGAGAAAGAGAAGTATGGAGGTAATCTAGAATAACTACATAACTATGATTCCTAGTAGGTTAACATAGGTGGGAAGTGAATATATGGACATGGAAGAAAATCATAAATAATTATAATTTTTTTTCGAATCATTGATCTCTAGGAAGTGGGTGATCTATATATGGTTAAAGAAAAAACCTTAAATTGTTAAATGGTGAAGAGGCTATCAATTCATTATAAATGAAAGTATTAGGATAAATTTTTTTCAAGATCCTATTCCTATAGTTAAGGAATTATTTTTCAATCTAATAATATAAATAAATATACTTTCATGATAACTTTATATTTCATAATAAAAACTTCATCCTTTGGTTATTCTTCAATCAATTATCAATTCTTTTCTTTCTCTAATAAATGAATATCAAAAATGATTTCTTGTGAGCGAAGCACATTTAGTAGGTCATTAGAATGAAAAGGAATCCCCTCTACCTCTATATATTTCACAAACCAAAATGGTTATAACAATTTATCTAATAACACCTAAAGATCAAATTAATCCATTTCATATATATTTAACCTTAAGACTCATCCAAAATATGTCGTTCCAAATTCAAAGTCTAAAAATTTGGAAGGAAGGTCCCTAAATCAACATTATATTACTCAAATAATATAAAGTGTATTTTAATGTCACATTCTAAATATATGAAAACCTTGATCACTATAAAAACTTAATGAAGACATGTATGCTTTAAAATATAAAATCTTAGTTTGTTGAATATATCCCATAAATCAATACATGTAGTAAACTCCAGCAAAGATGGCATAAACCATCAAACCTATAACTAATTTCATGGTCGAAAACATTATAACATAATCATATAATTTTTATCTCAACATTGGGAACATATATGGGTCATCCCCCCCCCATACATTTTTCTCCTAGGAGGTAACAATTTCATAGAATCCCTTTTCTTAGTCATCAGCCCCATTTAACATATGCTCTCAAATCCTTTATGAAATATTAATGTTGTATAATCCTTATACATTTCATGATTCTTATTACTAAAATATCATTTATAAAATACTCTTATAATATAACTATTGAATCCAACAAAATAAAATTAATCATTCCACTTCTTCTATGTTAAAACAGAAAATATATACCAAGATCCATTATATTATTTTGATGTATATTTCCTTAATGCTTAGGAAATTCATTTGTGTAGTGACCCATCTAGTCACAGTTGAATCATTAAACATTTTAAATTTCATTCATTTAATTTCCATTTTTATTATTGTGTAATTTATTTCTAAACATGTATAAATATCCTATTACCTTCAATAAAGTACTAGGGTGTTTCTTTACACAATAATCATATGTGGGAAAATCATTCTTTCCCTTCTTCCCCTTATCCATTTTTTTCTCAGCCTTCATCTTTTTATCTAGATTCCCTTTGAATATATAAGACTCAAATAATTCATTATCTTTCTTTATATCATATGATAATATGTCCTCATATGATTATAATGTTTGGGATACTAGTTTCCTTCAAAATGTTTTCTTAATTACATAAAATAAAATATCATTCATACTCTTTGGATATGTGAATTAATACGGTTTCCATTCCTTCTTTTAGGAGAAATTTATAAATAAGGGTATAAACTATATTAGATCATAATATTTGGAAACATAATATATAATCCCAAAACAAGTAAACCACTTATCATTAATTGAAAAATTTATTCATAACTAATATCATAATTATATGTTTGGTTTCATTGGATATATTTTATATTCAAATCCTTCAAAATGGTTGGTAAAGAAAATGTGAATTATCCTAAGCATATCCCCCAGATGTTTCAAACTACATGCATAGTTAGTCTAGTTTTCATGAACCAAGTGATGATCTTATCAATCCCAATGTTTATTTTTTTAATTTATTACCCCTATGAAACATCTATTCTAGAACTATGTCCACATTTAGTATCCAGAAAGCTATTTATTCCTACAAAAAAACACATAATATCTTCATTACAAAAAATTAGTATGTTCTTATATACTTATCCTCAAAATATATCATAGGGTTACGTTCCCTAATCTATTTTTCCAAAATCTAGTTCCAAACGTTTCTACTAAACTTTCTTTGATACAAACTATAGTGACCCTAACTCCATTAAATAGGATCTAGTGTCTATATTATTTCCCTAGAAATAGATATGAGTTATCATATTCCAAATGGATTAATATTTTAGTGGTCTTATTAAACCATATACATACTTGAAATTTACATTACATTCTAAATATTAAATACACCAAAATGTTTTCTTTTTGAATTCCATTATTCCACCTACATAGAAATCAAAAAATACATCCTGGTATATTGGGGAAAATAAATCATAATAAAAGTTTTAGATAATATTCTCAAAAATTCTAATCATATTAAATAATATATAAATAAATATGTTATAATCAATGTATAATGTTAAATAATTAAAACACCCATTTAATAAATAACCTAATCGTAATATATCAGGAAAAAATAATGATCAAATCATTCCATATATATAATTTCATGATCTTGAAAACTTAACCATGGATATTCAAACTAATTGAATACTCATATAAAATATCCATAAAAGAATTCAAAATGATCGAATGCATAATTTTGGACATCTAAAACATACCATCAAGTTATTATTCCAAGACATCTAAATAAATGGGTAAGGCCTCAACTAAAACCCAATATAGTTTGTCTCACCACTCACTCACTAAAAATTAAATTTCTATTATCAAACACTTTTAAGGAAAAATTGAGGAACCAAGTCAAGCACTAAAGGAGATTAAAAATACATTAAATTGAAATTTAAGCCAACCAGTTTTAATATCTATAAAAATTTTCCATGAGATGTTGTTTACCTGGATGTCTAATTCCACTATCCGAAGATATTCGAATCTGAACGCCATCCTGTCCCACCACTGGATGTACTCCTCTATATTGATCTTTTATTTGTTGAAGACCCTAACTAGAATCAAGGCCTTCTTGTAAATCTATGTTCCCTGCTACTCATTAGGGTCCACCTTAAGATCCCTTCCCATCATTCTTTCCACTTCATTATTAGGAGCTTTGATTTTCAGAATAGTTTATGTCATAACCTCTTTTGAGCTCAAAAGCAAATCCAAAGGGTTATTCGGCATCTCCTGCTACTAGAAAACCACATTGGAGAGGTGGGGGCTGGAATCCTTCTGTTTGGCCATCAAATTCTTTGTATATCTATTCTCCATTGGTAGAGATAAATATGAGTAGTCTTTTTTCTTTTTCTGATTACCCTTGTTATTACTCAGCCTCAGACTTGGGTTCCTTCTCCCTTGAGCCTCGTCCTCTATATCATATGTAGAGTGGCAAGAATTTTCATCTTTGGACTCATTCTTAGAGGCCTTCTCCACATCTGTGGAGGCTTTAACAGGGTATTTTCTAGAATTTTGGACCGGATCATCATATGATAGAATATAAAAATGGTTACCCAAGACAATACCTTCCACCTCCCTAGAAATATTCTTGACTATAACCTCACTCCATTAAAACTATTCTAATACATTGCGTCTTGTAGGTAATGTGACATTTGTGGGGGTCCTGAGGTCTCCCTCGTCCAGCTTCTTTGGAACCCCATCCAAAATATTGCATGCTATCACCTTGGGGACCCTCAATAAGAGGTTCCAAAACCCCAAAAGTTAATGCATCGACCAAACTCTTATGAATCTGTGAAGACTACTCATTTGGATGGTGGCCACCCTTATCCTTCTTCAACTGACTAGAATTATAGGAATAACCCTGACCATTGTCACTAGTATGGACACCTAATCTCACTACATCAAAATAAGAAGCATCCATAGGAAACTTGGATCCTCCCTCATCCACCAACTATGGATCCAAAATGTTGATGTTGCATCCAGACTACTCTTTACCCTAAAGAACCCTCATACCCCAAATTTACAGGTTGAGGAGGCTAAGGGACATGAAAATCATTTCTCAAATGATTGAACACATCAGACACCAAATGTTTCACATCTCATGATCCACATGAAACTCCCATTGCAACATTAAGCTCATAAACCACACCCACCAGTTTTTTACCAGGCATGTCTGTCTTAGCATGATCCTTTGTTCCCTTACCACTTTCTACATCTATTGCCTTGGAAAGAGTCATACACCCAGGCCCGTCGATAGGTTGTCAGTGAATGGACCAAACATTTATAGACTAAACAGAACTCATACCATGATTCATAGACCACAAGTATCTAGCACCTAAAATCTTTACCAACTGTAATCTAGACATACTCGAAAGGCACCATGGACATATCTACTTCCATACATACTCATGGGTTCACGGGGTGGAAAAGGGACTTAGTGCAGATATAAGAGAAAAGGTATCTACCCACTAAGTTTCCAAGCATTCTAATAACTGAGGGGTTTTGAAATAGAAGGGGAAGGTCATGGAAACTCACCCAAAGCACCACTATAGTGGAATCGCGCTGCATATGAATGTCGTAAGACCAACGAAATAGGTATAACTGGGATCTGTTGAAGCTACGGGGAGCACAAAACCTAAATTTGATTAAATCTTCCTCTAATGCAAATTTATTCATTATATTCTTTTGTCAATCAAATCCAGCATCACTCGATCTTGTAAATCCCACTACGCGAAGACATGCCTATCAAAAGAATCAACCAAGGGGTAGTTTCTCTCACCAGACATTATGATACATTAAGGGATTATAGAAGGCCCCCATCACATAATAATTCCCATTCAATACTCATATTAAAGTATTGAAACATGGTCCATATAAACATTAATATTGAAAAACAATCCTGGAATTTTTAATACTTAGTCCAAATAATAAATATAATCATAAATCATCCTGAGTAAAATCAAGAATCGAAATAAACTTTTACATACCTAATAAAAATGATCATAAACTATCATGATAAATATCATGTATGGAATTAACACATAATATCCATATTTAATTATAAGTAAAATATAGGTTTGGTGTTATTGATGAAAATAAATTCCATAAAAGATCCTTACAATCATTTTTGAGAAAAATAACCTTTACAATTTAAAAATCACCTATTAGAAAAAGTTAAAAAAAACATTTTGAGAATAGTTTTATTTGAAAATAACTTATTAATACATTTAAAATAATCATTAAAACATTTATTGTTCATCATAGTATAAAATTATGTTCATTTTGTACACCTTAAAACAAATATTCCTTTCGAATTTTTCGTAAAATATGAACGATATTTATTTTGAAAATGATATTAATATTACCTTAAAAATTTTTAAAAGTTAAAATGGATAAAAATAAATTTAATAAATAATTTTTAAATGTTTAAAAATATTTTTGTAATCATTTATTTAAAACATTGGTTTTAGGAAAAATGATTTCAACCAAAGAGATAAATAATGTCATATTTTTATAAAAACATATAAATTATTTTAATTGAAAAATAGTGTAAAATGATAATATTACATGATAAAATTAATGAGTAAACAAATTAGAATAAAATATATTTATCTTAACATACAAATATCAAACAATTCCACTGAGGGAAACATACACAAAAACAATCCTTAATAATGATGAGACTATGAAATACGCACATACCATTTTGGTAACTTTTGAATCATAAGCCTTATAAGAGAAATAAGATAAAATAAAACATTAAATAACAAGAATATAAATATATTCCTGATATAAAATATCTAAGGTTTAGTATATGCACCACAAAAATGAAATAAGTGGTGAATATGGCATATGTCTCACAGAAGTAAAAGTGAGAAGAGAAACCCTTACCTCAGGTTTGGTTTTCTTCATATGTTTTTGTACCTAATTTATTTCATATTTAGGAATGTTATTAATTTATAAAATAACCCTAATTATATTTATAATATCATATATGATCCTATTATAAAATTTACTACCCTCTTATTAATAATATTTCATTATTTTCATTGTTTCAGACGTTAATTGCCTGATTTTTTCATGCATTTTTTTCATGAATGTTTTGGTTATTATTCTTAGGATATATATATATAATATAATTAATTTTAATTTTTTTTATAATCATCATATTTACATAGTAGATGCATTTTTAAAACTATTTACTAAATTTGGACATGGAAAGTGAATCACATTTCTTTGTGGAGATTGTAGGTCATTTCTACACGCGAGCGATGATATCATTCCATTAATGAATGAAAGGGTAATGAATTGGGTGATATATTAAAATAATATACTAAATAAAATATAATTTATATAATATATATTCATTAATTTTACCCTTATTACATTCCATGTAAAGTATAAGTTAAAAATGAATCACAATGTTTTGTGAGGCGGTAGTCCGCCATACACACAAGTGACATTATCATATTTGAAATGGAATGGAAGGTAAAAAGATATATGGGTTATTAAAATTAAATATTTATAATAATTTAATAAATATCATATAAATTTGGTAAATAAATTATTATATACCTAATTGAAAGGTGGTGATGGAGAAAAAACTACATCGGTTCGCAAGGTGATAATTTGTCGTACACATGATCGATGATTTCGTGGCTCATTTGATAGAAGAGAAGATGGATATAGGTAATTAACATAAAATAAAAAATAATATTACATTTATTATATTGTTTTTATCATATAATTATTTTTTAATAATTATTTTTTTATGTGGACGAATAAATAATAAAAAAACACTCGGTTTGAGATGTTACCTCTTCTTCAGACAACTTCTTTTAGTTTTCAACAAAATCCTTCCTAGGTTGGATTTATGTCCAAAATTAGGCTTCTAGTATCATATTAGGGAAGTAAGTAATTGATTTAGAAAGGTATTTTCTGAACCAAGGGGTCTAATAAGTGTGTGGATAAGAGGAGTTGTGTGTTCTTTTATAAGTGAGGTGAGACAAACAATTATAATTTTCAAAAAGAAAAAGGCGTACCCACATTTTTCACATGAAAAAGGCTAAAAAATGGGCCCTTATCGAACCTAGAGTATATAAGGTATAAATATTTAAATAAAATTTGATTTCTACATGTTTTTTATCATTTTTAACCCTTATCTTTTTAGTTTTACCCCTAGGTAAAAAGATTTTTACCTTAACCATGGTAAATATTTATTACTATTTTTACTATTAATTATGGTCCAATATTAATTTAACATTATTAGATAATATAAATTATTATTATTCAAAATATTTAATCTATTTTTTTCAATTAATATAATTGGAAATTATTAATTTAAAATCAATCCCATAGGCGTGATGAGAAAGCGGGTTTTCAAAGAGAAATATTTCAAATGTATAAAATGTTTTTATTTCAAATTTAAATATTAAATTGATTAAAATGGCCTATAATTGATTAATATATATATATATTCAAATTTAATATTTAAACCCATATTAAAATAAAATTTATCTTATAAATTTTATGAATGTAATTGTAGTCTTTATTAAAAACTAGTGTATTTCACTATTCACTGAAAATATTACTTTTCATAAAATTATCAAAAAATCACTCAAAGATAATTTTTAAATGTATATTTAAAGAATAAAGATTTATTTTTTCAATAGTTTTTCTAAAATTTTTAAAAATTAATTACAAATTATTTTATCAAAGCGTGACTATACAGCCTTTTTAAAAAAATATAGTTTTTCAAAAAAAACATTTATCTTTATTTAAAATGATTCTTATTTTATTTATAACATATAGAAAATCATTAAAATAATTATATACATGTTTAAACCTTATAATGTTAATAATTTATTTTGTATTATTTATACTCACCAACTTATCATCTAGGTTATAAGGGTCATGTTTAAAAAATACTATTTTAATAGAGTATTATGTTTTCTTTAAACCTAATATTGAGTAGATCACAAGAAATCAAAGAGATTTAATTTATTTAAAAATAAATGTGTCATAAAGTCTTGGTATGTTATATTCTCTTCTAATAAGGTTTTTTTTCATTCACTCTTTCAAACATGATGTCACTATTTCAAACATCTCTGGCTGTTAAAAAATATACTTTTTATTTGAAATAACATATTTTGAATCTAAAAATTTAAAAATATTAAATAAAAAAATCTTTGTTAATAAAACATAAATAATATAAATAAATGTTTTATTAAAATATTATTCAGGATGGTAGGGTATGTCTTTCATGTGGTGTTTGGTAAAATAAAAATCTCTTTCACATTTTCAGTAAAGAGTCAAAAGTAAACTGTTTCGATAAAAATAACAATGTACTTTTAAAAAATGGAAATTAAAATAAAATAAAGTAAAAAATAACTTAAATATTTTTTTATTAATATTAAAAAAATCTTGAAAATAATTTAAATAAAATATAAACATGCAAAAAATAATCTCAAACAAAGAGAAAAACCTTATCAGTTTTCTTTAAAAACATTCATTTAGTATATTGAGTACTTAAAGGGATGAAAATTAAAATAATACATATAATATATATCAACTAACAAATTAAAATAACATAAAATAATATTTGGGAGATATATATCATTTAGTTTCATCATTTGATATTTAATCATAAACAATCCTAATAAAAATATATTTTAACATAAAATTGGTACCTTAAGTCTGTCTTGCTTCATAAGTTCTCTAACCTCATTCCTAATAAATTTAAATTTTAGTATAATTCTAAAATATAACCATAATAATAACTATAATACCATATAAGTTATAATTATAACATCTTATGACCCATTCATTAACAATCATTCATTTTGGTCATCATTTTTCAAGTTAAGAACTTCATTTTTCATGTATGTTTTAGTTTAGTGGTTAAGGTCCATGAACTTCAATCATAGTTACATAATATACATAATTTTAATCATTTTATTAATATCATATATATTCATTTTGTACATAATTATTACCATTAATATAAAGTGGTGATGAAAAATGAATTAAATCACTACATGGAGATGGTAGTTTGTACCTACACACGAGTGATGTTTCTATTTTTAGATGGATAGAAATAAAGAAAGGTAAATATTAATTCACCCTTCTAGAATCATTATTAAAAAATTTATATCATATATGAAAATTAAATATATCACAATAACCAATAATTAATGATGGTGGTGGAAAATGAATCACATCACTATATAGAGGCGGTTGTCCACATGTATGCACGAGAGATACGTTCATCATCCATTTGATTGGGGATATGTGGTAACTAAATTTTACGTCACCATAATAACATCTCATTATATTTATTATATTTGATTCATAATTTTTCTATGGATACAAAAAATTTATAGTAAGTAGAAGAAAAAAATTGAACAGGCTTGGTTAAGATCTATAACTATTCTTTGAGAGACCTCCTTTGGCTAAAAACTTAATCTATGAAAGATTGGTCTTAAGAGAAGTCCATAAGCCCTATAATGAATTTAATGAATGAGTGAATGTTTTTAGTGGTGTTTTATAATATATATCTCTAAAATTATGTGAATAATGGAGTATAAGAGGTTCCCTTTTAGGAGTTTGGGGAGGGACACAAATAGAATTTCATAAAAATCTTCAATGATTTAAAGTCATTTTCAAGGGAATGTGGCTATAAATTGATAGTTATTCGAATTTATTATAATATAATGTGGAAATAGCTTCAAAAAATAATAATTATATAGGTTTGGGTAGAAATTGTGCTCTTATATATTTTTTTACCCCCCCTCCCCCCTGAGAAACCCATTTTAATCTTAATTGTGGTAACAAAATTTTAATGATTTTACTCTTACCCATGGAAAAAATTAAGTTTAACCTACTAGATTATAGAAATTATGATTATTAAAAAAAATTTTTATGTTTTACCATATTCAATTTCTATAAGTGGTGTAATTTATTTTTAAATAAGCAGGTAACCCAAAATGAAAACTCATTTTAGAAGAATATATCTATAAGAATGAAAAAATACATGCATTCTATTCCATGTAAAAACTATAAAATTAAGTTATAGTATATTAATGAATATTAAATTTATAAATTTAATTAAAATAATAATCAATATGGATTAATTAAATTTATTAATATAAAAAGACATTGTTTGCATAAAACAGCTTTTAGAAAAATGTGTCTTAAGCCCAAAAAATGAACTAATATTAAAAGAAAGAATAATGATTATTATTATGTAATTAGTTAAATTATTTATAATTAAAGGACACTTTTGATACCCAAATATCAAATTCAAAACATAATTTGACTTTTACAAGAAAATAAATGGCCATTTTTATAAAAATCGTTATTTTTCATTATTTACTAAGAAGTAAATCTTTTTAGAGAAACACTAAATATTAAACCTAACATAATATTGACATGTTGATTTAAAAATTATATTAATTTTCAAAAATAATGTTATAAAAAATATTAATTATTTATAATTATCATTTGAAAAAATGTGATAAAGCCCATTTTTTAACAAAAACGTATTTTTAAAGCAAAAAATGACTTTTCTGAAAATCAAAATGTTATTTATTATTAATTAATAAACGAATTTGAATTATTAAAAACCCTTATAAATATTTTTTATAAACTAGTTATTATGATTAATATATATTAATTTAACAAACTGGTTATAACGATTTTATATATCATGGTTTCTATAGACTCAGGGTGCATATAAGACAAACTATTGAGTACTTTATGTTTTATTTCAAAGGAAATACATATAAAATCTTGGGGTGTTATATATGAACTCTAAATCCATATATCAATTTTCAATGTTTTAATACCATTAAACTTTAAATGATATGGAGATAAATTTTTTTTGGATTGAAAACATATAAATGGGGTCTTGAGGAAAATATTAGTCTCCAATATTTATTTTATTTTATTTTTTGGTTTAAGAATATTTTAAAACAAAACATGAAAAAGAAAAAAAATCTTGTATGGTCTACCATATAGACCTAGAAAAACTTGTTCAATGTTTGTGGGAATCACATGTCCAATAAAAAAATTATTATAGAACTTTTTCTTCTCCAATTTATGCATATTAATTTGAATATATGTTACATATATTTTCCTTGAAAATGTTTCTGATTCATAGAGGAATAATATTTAGGTTCCTAGAAACCTTTTCAAATACCATTTTCTTCATAAAAATACTTTATTCCTTACATTTTTCTATCCTCACAAACCATTCATGGTTACTGATAACAATCATACTCAGTTTCAATGGAAACCGCTACATGGTAATGATATTCTTGTAATAATATCAATCACTACCAACCAGATGAATATTTTTGCATAAGTAGATGGTTTTTTAATCTCTGTATCCCCCAAAAACATTTCAATAGAACCTTCCATTTTAATTTGGTCAATATCTATCCTTTGCATTATATTTCCATCCCATTATTCCCCGATTAAAATATCTCATGTTATGATTTATGCATTTCATATTCCAATTATTAATTTCCATTCAAATACCCTTTATGTTACATGATTGTGCATCATAACAATGCATAACTAAATATAATTTTGTGATATTATTTTACTCTTTATGGTCTTTATCGTGTTACCATGAACAAAACAACACAATGATCTAATAAATATAAAAATAAACATAGTGGACCCATAAAATGGATTGTTTATATTATAATTAGGCTCTCTATTCACTTAATATTGACACTCTATTACCATATAAATAACATCAACCCTCTTCCAAGTTTTTAAGACCATAGGATTTATCAACCCATTTGGTACAAGATTTGAAACCTTATATCCTAGTAACTCGTATTTTAGGTATGATGGACTTATAATACATGACCCCCCCCCCCAAATATGTTATCTACATTTTAATTACTTGGACCCACACATCCACTCAAATATTGTAAAACGGTTCAGGTGTTGCTACCTTAGGAGCACCTCCTCGAACGCCAAAGGCTGCTGACTAGCAGAAACAGTCTTGTAGGTATAGTGGGGAGGCTATACCCTCTCAAAGGATGATATTGGTACTAGTCTGAGTGTAAAAACAAAGATGAAGTGAAATAAACAACTCAACAGACTCGATATAGACCCATAGAGCGGAAGCACATTCAATATCGATAAACAATGGAAGCAATAAATATAAACAACAACAGCAGAAAGTAAAAACAACAGCATACTGATCACTTATAACTACTACTGAACAAAAAACATAAATCCAAAGTAGGTCACACATATCCATATGTAAAGGCACCAATAGCTAACCAACTGTAGCTACAAAACAAGTAAGCATGCAGACATAGGAAAGAAGGAAAAACAAAGTAAACTCTAACTTGTCAAGACCTCAAGGTCCCTACCATCTCAATGAAATAGATAATGAAGTCCATCTCTTGAAGCTGACCTCTTTCCAGCATGTAAATCCATAAATTCTGCACACGTCCCAAAGGTCCCAAGCAGGGTGTGAGAATAATATCATTAGGATACCACCCAACGGTTCATACCTAATATAATTATTCAAGAAGGCATGCATTTATAAGGAAAATAGTAAATAGTACAATGCACACAACCAAACACAAACTCCACTGGTTCTCAGCATCCACCATGGTGTGTCACCTGCTTCAGCCAATGCCGGAATCTTTTCCAGGTAACCTGGTACCGTGTTCTCCCTAACACTGTTTGTCTCAAGTAATGATGTCTCGAAGGCACGCCCAAGATATAGTAACTTGGAGGAACAACGATGTCTACCCTCAACTAAAGTAATCTGAGGGACATTGATATCTTCCCTCAAATAAATTAACTGGAGGTACAATGATGTCTACCCTCAAATAATGTAACTGGAGGGATAGCGATTTATACCCTCAAATAACATTGAGCATTTTCCCCCATCCTGATAGCCTCAACATTATCCCCTAGAGGCTCCTCGCCTTCCATGTATATTCCTACAGAAAGAACCCCCAAACTAATAGTACCTAAACCGCAACTAAGAGGGCCTCTACCCACATGATTGGTCAAAACCCCCTCATTATGGAGTCTCTCTATGTGCACACTACTCAAAATTCCGGGTGAGCGGTAATCACCAAAATAGAACCCAAGCCACAACACCTCTGACACCTCGTGTCCCTAAGACCTTACCACTCATGTCTGAAGGCCTCTCAATCCAAGTAAATAGGTTTGTGCCCAACTTGATAGTCACCCTGCCTCCAAGCGACGTCCATGATTCCCAATCCCATGGTCAGAACCACACAATGTAACCCAGGCCAAACCCAACCTTTGATCAACATCACTCAAAAAAATATATGATTCATTCCCAACCCAACCCAAAGGGTTCCAGAATATGAAATGACATGTATCACATATATAATCAAATGAAATACTTAAACAGGCAAGACAAACTAAGTATTTTAATTTCACTAGCCAGGTGTTTTCCCATACCAGCACTAAGATCTTGAAATCCTCTAACAAGTCATACCAAGTTTTAATAGTCTAAAATCAATAGTTTTAGCAAATAAAAATAAATTATAACCATTTTTTAATCCCCGAACAAAATACCTTGATGAGCAAAAGACACTCACCCAACCCCACTCAAGAAAAATTGGTAACAGGGCATACCCAAAAGCATCCCATTAATCAAATAACAATTAAACTGGAAATAGAAGGTAGAACAGGGTCATGCTCAAAATACCCAAAAAATGCATCAAAGTCGCACCACCCAAAAGTATACTAAGAAAAAAAAAGAGGTATTCACCACCTACCTCATATTAGTATGATGATACTCCTCCGATTCCATCTTCCAATTAGTTCTAAAATGTGGTAGATTTACAAAAGAATCAAAACCTATCAAACCCCTATAACTCATATTAGAACAAAAATCAAGAAGAATGAATCAAGAGGAACAATACCTTACTGAGGGGGTTCAAACGCATATAATTTTGGTCGAAATAGAGTTTAGACAGACGATCAATAGAAAAAATGAATTTCGTCCGGCTCACCCTGCTCAAACCCGTTGAGGGTTTAGGTTTCCCCCCACAAAACGAGGCTACTGCCTGTTTTAGAGAAAAAAATAAAATACATGGTGTGTACTTAGGACTACACATAATGTATCATTTTACTATTCATATGAAAGCTAATATTTCTTTGAGGACTCGCTGACTGACTACACGGTGTGTACCTATGGTACACGGTGTGTACCTATGGTACACGGCATGTACCTCTCTAACTGGCTGACATCCCCAACATGCCATGTATCTCCCCATACACAACCCCTCTACACGACGTGCACAAATAGTAAATGGTGTGTACTTTATAAAAACATTCTACCTTGCCAATAGGCCTACATTCCATGTAGGGCCTTCAGAAATGGGTAACGGTTCATGGCTTGTACTTAAGGTACATGACGTGCAATCTGGAATTTTCCTAAAACTGCCCAGTTTCTCTAGTTTTCATAGAAATGAGTCCAAAAATCAAACAGGGTTGGGATTTTGACCTGATCCAAAAACATTGTTTCATAAAATCTCCCCACCTTAATACAGCTCTTCCCTGAGCTATAAAACGAAACCTAGATATGTCACCAAACGTACAACCTCAATCAATTTAACCCAAACTTCTTCATTCTCAAGGGTTCTGGATAAATTCCCCACGGGGGCTCTCTGCCTTAAAAATTTCCTAACTCAGTCTCAACCCTACAAAACTCAACAAATCAAGGGTTCACTAACCTATTTTCCATACTCATGGTCCTCTCATGACACATCATCACCGTTTCACCACATTGGTGCTCCCGTGTCATTTTCGACACCCAACGTATCTCGTACTGCATCGGTATCTACCTCCATGAGGTCCTATATACCATGGATTCTTAAAACAAAGTTGGTGACTAGAACCTCAAGTAACTTGCATCCTTGATGCCCTGATGCCACGACATCTCAGGTAACCAGCATCCTTGATGCCCCGATGTCGATGGTACCTCAATTAACTTGCATCCTCGATACCCCGATTCCACGCATCTAATACATATTTATAAATATATCATGCACCCGATATGGAACCAATCCCACTGACATGTATCTAGTCAGTCCACAAAAATCTTGTGCACCTAGTGTACTCAAAATAGACATGCCTCAACAAGTCATGCCAAAAGAAAACAAAAAAGTCACAGCCACACTTGAGGTGTACCTCTAACCGTCGTTAGCTCACCAGCCTACTCAACCCCAAGCCGCTCCACTGCATGCACCTGGCCTAAAGTACAACTACCTGATGTCTGACCTCCCTGTGATGCTGCTCTAGTCACTAGACACAAACCCCTCAGCTGGGTCCCGCTGTCTCTATCACATCCTTCGTGTGAAACTAAAACTCGGCTACCCTCTCCTGGTACCAAGACTAAACCAACTCCAGATTCCATAGCCTATCCCGGTCCCTACCTACTAGCTGTCTAAGATGGATACATGCCGAACCTCTCTAGATGCCCGACCTGTCCACATGCCTGGCACTCCTTTGGAGGACTATCACATTGATTCTGAACATGTCATGTTTGTATACACTGAAATAAAGCCACTAAATAACTACTAGAAGGTGGTCTAGTTGAGTCTTTGTCCTGACAGCCCTTCTCGAACTCATTCTTTCCTCGAATCCTACTATCTGAACCATTAGCTAAAGCCATCACCTGGCTAACTTGGGGCATATCCCTCGGGTTAACTTCTACTATGAGTGCCTAATTCACCACCTCTGAGAATGAACCCCATTACAAGATATTAAACCGGATCTGAATGGCGTGTCGTAATCCATTTTCAAAGCATCTCACCCTTTTCGCATCATCCCTTACCATACCAGGTGCAAAGTGGGACAGCTTAGTGAAAGTAGTTGTATAGTCCATGATAGACATGTCTCCCTCCTGAAGGCTCAAGAACTCCTAAGCTCTCTCTGCCCTCAGTTTCTCTGGGTAAAAGTTCTCAAAGAACCTATCCTCGATGTCTTTTCATGATAGCCCTTCATGTTTGTAAGACTGAACCTGCACATCCCACCAACGTTTTTTTTTCCTCACAGCATGTACGTTTCCAACTTGACCCTCCACCTTAGAAGCATCTCGAGCTACTCAAAGATCAGTTGTATGCTCTCTATCAAGTTCTTAGCTGTCTGTGGACCACCCTCACCCTGAAAAAGTGGTGGGTGTTGTGACTGGAACTCTCACATCAGATATGCTATAGATGGATTTGTACCCAACACACCTCTGTAAATACCCTGCAAAACACATACCTGGCTAGCACAGAGCTGCTCATCAAGTCGTGGTCTGAACACTGCCAAACTCGACTGTTGTCCTGCCTACACTAGATCATGAACCTGATCATGTATGTGAGCTTGAACCAGTGGCTCATGATCTACTTTCACCAAATCCTGAACCTATTTATGCACCTACGGCACTATATCACCACCCGCCAAACGCTCCATCGAGACGTATAAGAGGAACCTACTGAATACCATAAATGGTCAGACATCCCATATATGTATATATAATGATATATTCACAAAGATAAGAAAATAATTAAAAGGTAATGCATAACTACTACCCTTACTCTCCCCCACTAAAACCCATTCTCATAGCATCCCGGCCTCATGGCCTCCATACCCGCCCCTCAACAGAGCCAAGTATCAAAAGTACATTGGGCCATGCCCATCCTGGAAACCAATGTTTCCTCAAACTGAAGACCGAGTCACCCAATCCTGATGATCAAAATAAATTCAACCATAGTACCTGCCTGCTCGTACAAGAGCCAAACCCAAATATACCGCCACATTCAATTCTAAAAATATATAAAGCATGTAATAACACATTGCAATAATCAAGAAGTTTTATCTAGAATTTAACCTCTTCACATTTCAAAAGAATATAAGGCATGGCAGTTGATATTATTCATATGGAGTTATCACTTCACAAAGCATACGTGCAGTAATGAAATTGAAATACCCTGAAAATGTGACTATCAAAATCCAAACAATCACGCCTTTCCATACCGTGACAAGGTCCAATTCTCCTTTACCACATCGGGTCAAGGGTAACATATCACAATTAATAACATCACACACCAAGTGATCCACCAAGGTGGAAATCATATAAATTATAATCTAAGAAAACGAAAAACAGCAATTCTCACCCAAGGAAACTTGGTCCATCACTTGTACCTGGGGCTGAAGGCACCCAAGGACAGGCTAGAAACCTAATTCCAGTAACAAATTGTCTCCATTATACCATATCCCAAATATTAAATCGAAAAGAAATAAAAAGATAAGTCTCAATATCATAAGTTTCTAGCAAGACACTGCTACTAAACCCCTATCAAGAACCTCCCTCTGATACCACTTTTTAATGACCGAACCCAAAAAGCCACCCGAACAGTGCTAAACAGGTCAGGTGTTACTACCTTTGGTGCACCTCCCTGAATGCCAAAGGCTTCGAACTAGCAATGGGGGTATTATAGGTATAGTGGGTGTCTATACCCTCTTAGAGGATGATAATGGTACTATTCTAAGTGTTAAAATAAATATGTAGTGGAATAAATGACTTAGAAGACTCGAACCATACCCGCAGAGCGGAAGCACATTTAATGTCGATAAACAATGGAAGAAATCAATATAAACAACAATAGTGTAAAGTAAACACCAAATCATGTTGATCACTTGTAACTACTACTGAACAAAAAACATAAATTCAAAGCAGGTAATAAATATCCATATGTAAAGTTGCCAATGGCTAACCAACACTAGCTACAAAACAAGTAAGCTTGCTGACACATGAAAAAAGGAAAAACAGAGTAAACCCTAGCTAGGAAACACCTCAAGGTCCATACCATCTCCAGGAATTATCTAATACAGTCTAGATCCTAAATTTGACCTCCATACTTAACGTAAATCCATAAAGTCTGCGTGCATCCCGAAGGGCCCAAGTAGGGTGTGAGATGAATCTCAGTAGGATACCACCCAACGGTGCATACCTAATATAAGTTTTCAAGTAGGCATTCATTTATATGGAAAATAGTAAACAATAAAGTTCACACAACCAAACACAAACTCCACTGGTTCTCAAAAGCCACCATGGAGTGTCACCTACTTTGGAGAACTCCGGAATCTCTGTCATGTAACCTGGCACCATGTGCCCCCTGACACTGCATGTATCAAGTACCGATGTCCCAAAGGCACACCCAAGAAATAGTAACTCATAGGAACAATGATATCTTCACTAAAATAAATAAACTGAAGGGATAGAAATTTATTCTCTCAAATAAAGGCGAACCTTTTCCACTATCTCGATAGCCTCAACGCTATCCCCTAAAGGCTCCCCACCTTCCACGTAGATTCCTACGACAAGAACCCCCAATCATATGGTACCTAAACTTCAACTAATGGGGGCCTCTACCCACATGAGTGGTCAAAACCACCCCATCACAGAGTCTCCCAGTGTGCACACTACTCAAAGTTTTGGGTGAGCAGTAATCACCAAAATAGTACCCAAGCCACAACACCTATGACACCTCATGTCCCTGTGACCATGCCACTCAAGTCCGGTAGCCACGCCATCCAAGTAAACGAGGAAATGCCTAACCTGACAGTCACCCTGCCTCATGCTGACTTCGATGACACCCATTTCAATGGTCAGAACTACCCAATGTCACCCAAGACAAACCCAACCTGTGATCATCATCACTCAGCAAATATATGATCCATTTCCAACACAACCCAAAGGGTTCCAGTATATTCAATGACATGTATCATAAATATAATAAAATGAAATACTTAAATAGGAAAGAAAAATGAAATAGTTGAATTTCACTAGCCAGGTGTTGTCCCATACCAGCACAAAGATCTTGAAATCCTCTAACAAGTCACATCAAGGTTTAATAATCTAAACTTAAAATTTTTAACCAATAAAAATCAATTATAACCATTTTAGCATCCCCCGTCCATAATGACCTAATGATTAACGACCAATCACCCGGTCCCGATCAAGAAAAACAGGTAAAAGGGAATACCCAAGGCATCCCATATGTCAAATAACAATTAAACAGGAAATATAAGGTAAAAAAGAGTCACGCTCAAAATACCTGAAAAAGCGCCAAAATCACACCACCTAAAATTCCGCGAAAACACAAAAAGAGGTATGCACCGCCAACCTCATACTAGTAATATGATTCTCCTCCGATAACAGCCTACAATTTTGTATAAAATTTTACAGGTCTACAAAATAATCAAAATTTCTCAAACCCTTATAACTCATCATAGAACAGAAATCAAGAATAACGGCTCAAGAGGAATCAAGTCCATGCCGAGGGGGTTCTAACGTATCCTACATCGATCAAAAAAAAAGTTTGGAAGGATGATTGGGAGCAAAATGAGTTCTGACTAGCTCTCCCCCCTCAAACCTGTTGAGGGTTTGGGTTTTTGCCTCAAAATGAGGTTACTACCCATTTTAGAGAAAAAAGAAAATACACGGCGTGACCTTAAGAATACAGGCCATGTATCATTTTACTATTCATATGATAGCTGATATTTCATCGAGGACTTTCTGATTGACTATAAGGTGTGTACCTCTCTACCTGGCCGACATCCCCAACATGCCATGTATCTCCCCATACACTGCCCCTTTACACGGCTTGAACAAATAGTACTCGGTGTGTACTTTCTAAAAATATTATACCATGTCAATAGGCCTATAGGCTATGTATGGACTTCTCACACTGTAAAGGGTACATGGCATGTACTTAAGGTACACAACGTGTAATCTATAATTTTCCAAAAATTGCCCAGTTTCTCTAGTTTTCTTAGAAATGGTCCAAAAATTCAAACAGGGTCGTGATTTTGACCCGCTCCAAAAACTCATGTTCTTACATACATTAGTGGTGTAGTTATTCCATTTAAAATGGGTCTATATCACTCTTTAATCTAGTTGGATTAAGACAACTTTTTTCTAAGATGTTTCAAAATAAACACAATCCTCAATTATCCAACATCCAAGACATTAATCATTATAAATAAAGATACATAGTACTCACCTATAAGAAAACTCAAAAAGGTTATCCAAATAAAAAAATACCTTACTAAATAATAATTCATATTTAATAATCTAGGAAAATCAAGAATTTGGAAAAGGATAAAAATTTATAAAATATATCATATTGAAAAACCAAAAAGGGTGACCTAGGAAAACTCTTTGCTCCTACCCACTATGACTCCCATATCCATGGTATTGGAAGAAAATAGGTCCAAATGAGAAAATAAATAAATCTCATATGGAAAAATGTATAGCCCTAAAAAAATATAAGTTACTCTCACTAGGCCCTTCATCTTTGTAGAAATATATATCACCCCTTTTCTCATCATATATTGGTTTATATTCTTGTGTAAAATATATTAATGTATGATTTCTAGGTGATAAATCCCATTTGAATATTGGAATCCTCATTGAAAAATTATCCTTTAGGATCTTTATCATGTTGATTCATTCACCTTTCCAATATTTTATAGGATTAAACACTTTTCATAGTGATGGTATATATGTCACTATATCAACCCAACCTATACCCATTTAATAGATCATGTTTAGGTGGAAACTATATATCATTTCTATGTGGACTAACCTTAGTTTAGGGTGATTATAAATATACCTTCATATCTAGTATACCAATACCATTATAAGAATACATGATTAGTAGAAATACATATATCATATCTAATTGAATTAACTTTATCTTATAGTGAACTTATGTATGTCATAATGTCTTGAAATTATATATTTTTATATGTCTCAATGATCAGGAAGAAACTAAATTTTATAATTCATTATATCATAGACATACATTGTAATATGTTGATGGTAGATATGTTTCTACATCTACCCACCCTCTAATAATCACGTAGTTTATTTTTTTAGGGGATGATAGATTTCTTCTCATATTTCACAACTAAATCAAGAATTTAGAGATCGTGATTTACTTGATCAATCCCTATTTAATATTTAAATGGATTCAATTAATATTGATATTAATCAAGGAATATTTCATAGAATATCCTTTATTGATAATTAGGATAGGTCAAAATTTGGTTTTTATAAGGATTTAAGATGAAATATCATTTCATTTATTAATAAAATAGAATAGAAACATCTAAAAGATGAATTTTTCTTTGTCTTTTGGAAAAGGGGTGAAAATATAGAAGAAAAATCCCTCCATAATGGTAAGATAAAATAAGAAAAATAAGAAATAGATATTAAATAAACTAGTTTTTTTAGTTCTATAAATTTTTCATCACCTTATATGATGTTGTGTTTTTTTACTATAGGTTTTACTACCTAACATTTTTTCCCTAGCTAGTGGACCCTTCTCCTCAACCAATGTTTCTAGATCATGATTTCTACATTTTGTGACTTTATAATTGATTAAATGTTATAAAAATTGTGAACTCTTTTTTTTTTACTTTTTTATCATTATTTATATCATTATATTTAGTCAAAGCGCCTACCAATCCTCAATGTCGTAACTATTCAAAAGTTTTCTAATTCATCTAATGAGTGACCCATTCCATATATTCCATTAAATGATTCTTAACTTTGATAATGTGAAGGTCACTCTCCCAAATCCACACTTGTTCTTGGGATATATTATTCACTAAATTATTGTATATATGAATTACAATCCAAGTCCACTAGTTCCCAAATGCATGAAAAAATAGAAAATCTAATCTTAATATCTCTCTAATATAGTAATTAGAGTATGGGTGATTAAATAATGTATAAGTTTCATTTCATTTCAAAGTTCATTATATTATTGGAATAAACCTCATCATTAGATTTTACTTCATATTTCAAAACTAATATATATCATAGTATGAGTTAACACTATATTATTTTCCATACTGGTCACATATATGATATTAGAATTCGATTAATAACATACATGTTAAGAGGAGACTGATCTAGGGAAGTCTGGTCGGCAAACATTCAGTGAGAATATATGTACATAGATACCTCTAGAGGTGCTATGTGAGTATATTTCTTTATATTATTATAGGATATAATTACAAATTAATTTGTAGTGGTTTATACTATATTATTTTTTGAACCCGGTATGATGATGTCGTCACTCTAGTTAATTTCCTCTTGGGGACCTCCTTATATTTGAAGGTTTTTCCATCTATTTCTAAAGTAAATTATATAAAAAATCACTATTGTAATATTTTATTTTTGTTTAAGTGTATTTTTTGTATAAACCGATTTAATTTTTTTGTTTGTAGAGTGATTGAAGTGAAAATTTATATAGATGTTAGTATCACCAGATTTAACACAGTATCATTTAGTAATACTCTCCAAACACTCTTTGTAAGGGAGATTGGGTTATATATTTTATGATTTTGAAATTAAACCTTAACTAGTATGGAATTTAAAGATCATAGGTAGAGACCCTTTTGAACCTTTTTATAATTCCTCTTTTTATAGCATAATTTTATGTAAATGGTCATCGAATTAGCCATTGATTTCATCCACCATCATTTTGATGGGTTATTTGTGGTAAATATGTACTATTTGTAATTTCTCATAAGTTGTTAAAAGAAATAAAAATATATATTTATTAATTGAATTCCTATAATGTATAGATGTTTGGTCTAGTAGGTGAATTGAGAAGAAAATATCATGATCCTTGGTATGTAGCTACCAAGATTTTTTATTTTCCTTCCATATAGAAATTCGATTGGATCATAGGTTCTATATAGGTTCTCACTCGTTAAACATTACCCAATACTTGATAAATACTCTCTAATTCTATTTTTTATTCTATAAAAATTATGTCCACCCAAAACCTAGTTTGATTATCACTGGCTGGTAATATCCTCTTGGTGTAAAACATGACAAAAAAACCTATCAATCAATGTTCTTTGATCAAATATAGTGTATTATGATATCCCCATATTTATACTAACCATTATCAATAATATACTAATAGTTTTTCTATGACCCACTGACCTACTAGGTTGTGTAGTTCCTTGGTATATTTTCCCTTGTTCTTGGTTCATGAGGTCTTAAAAAATCTTAATCTTGGTGTGGAAAGGGTTATTTTGATATGTTATGAAATTTCACATAGATATTCTAGGAAAAGATTTAGAAAATCCACTTATAGAATGGGATTATGCTCAATGTTCTCCAATGGGATATGAGATGTGATAAATTCATCACGCATCATTCTAATTATATGGACTCTCCTGGTCTTATGAATTTTCCAAATATGTATCCCCCCATATTTCTATTATATGTGGAAGGGGTTAGTCTCAGGGAACCAAAATCTAACCAATTTCCCAAATAGTTTTGTATGATAGTAAACTGTGAATTAGGATGTTAGTATAGCCACATAAATCCTAAAGTATCTTAACCAATATTTAAACATAACACAAATATAGTTTACCCAATACAGCCAGGGAAACTCTTTGATGAAAATTCATCCTAGGAGAATGTATAATTTGAGGCTCAATACTCTCCTCTTACACTATATATAGGATTGACGGATTGTTTGGTATATTTTAATATCTTCATGAAATACTACTTATAAATGAACTAGGAAATAAAAAACCTCATTACTAGATTTAGGGATGACCTTATTATCAAAAGATGTTTTTTTATATAGAATACCTTGTAATGATAGGATTTTAATAGTAAAAATGTACATATCTTATTTAGTAAGTGGTGCATTAGTTGGAAGAAAAAAACGTATAAAGTAATCATGAATAATGATGGTTAGTTGAGTATAGATTGTGAAATAAGACTTAGCATCACATGATGGTATGTTCTAACAGGATGTCAACAACTGAGTTCAACACCATTGTACATTTCCAATATATTGATAGAAAATTCATCCCTAGAGGTAGTTATTGAAGTGTTGGAAAAAAAATTCCTATAAGAGAGAGTTTAAAAACATTATTGGGATAGATGAAAATGAAAATAAAGCAATTGAATTTAATATAGTTTATAAAACCAACATGAATACCATTGAATGAAAATTTTGAAAAAAATATAAAACGTGTCCCATATGTCACCTCCCAGATCACTTCACCTGGTTTCCTTTAAATAGCCCACTTAACACATGTCACAATAACCAAAACTCTTCTATTAGTCCTTTCACTTAGCTCACTTCACCAAGTAGATGCATTATTCTTATGTGTGCTTAGAAAAAGTTCATTATGGATATAGAGAAATAGCTAAGGTGTGTTCTTACTTTTAGTAGTTCATAAAACATGAGAAAAACTGAAGTGTTAATATTTAGGATTTCTCAATTAATTTTAGCATATAGAAATTAATTTCTTATCCACTATTTAAAGATTATTATTTATCTCAATCCATTGTGTTAAACTAAAACATGGTTCAGTATCAATTAATGTTTCACTAATATACTATAATTATTAGTTCTTAGTTATGGTAGTTCACTATTACATCGTTACCCAACAAGTGGGTGTCCATACATTGAACAACCATTCATGATAGAGTCACATTTTCCTTATTATTTTACATATTCATGTGAATAAAATACATTTCTTGGGGAATTGTTTATAAATACCTTTTGTGATGGGTTTTTTTGTAGATGAATCCTAATAGGTATCATAATACATTCCCAGATCCATGAACTCAGGTCTACATTCACATGTCTTGGCACCAGGGTTTTTGAGCCCAAGTTTTATTTACCTATGTTTTTACTTGTCTATAAAACATCCCTACATGTGAATATCTTTAATTACTAGATTCACCACCCTCTTCTCCTTATGTCAATTAACCAACCTCACCAAGTTATAAAGAAGGTTTCTTATATGGCACCATAACATGGTATCCTTATGGTTTATAAATCAAACTTATGGAGATTTTTTGAAAAATTACAAAATGAAAGGCTATATGAGAGATGTGTTCTTGTGAATTCCTTACTCCATTTATTTGACTCCTAAGTCAAACCTTATGGATTATAATGAATATGGGTCTTGGGCTAAGTATCTACCAGCCCTAGTCACCTCAGGGGAATAATAGTTTTTCTTTGTGCACCATAGTTATATAAGGGTATTATACTAGGATTGTATATTCCATAGAAGTCTTAGGTATCAAATACCAGGGCTCCATGTGTCATATATATCCCATAGGTACCCCCATCAAAGAGTCAATTCACCTTATTCCCTCACTAGGGAATCAATTTTCCATGTATTCATGCTATTGTGAAACATCCCCTTCTAAATATATAATAGCGAAACATCTACCTCCTTATATACTTATGAAACACATTACAAATATACCATATTAAAATGACACATCACCTTCATACTCTACTAGGGGAACACCTTTCCATGTATTCCTAATTGGGTGACATTTCTCTCTCCTTTAAATACTAGGGTGACAGTTCACCCAAGGACCCTATAAGGGAAACACTCACCTAGGTTCCCTATTATAGTGACACATCTCTTAGTTAATACATTATGGATACAATTATCTTAAGTATATAATGATGTTGACACTTCACCCAGGTACCACACTAGGGTACCAATTCACCATATCCTTTTAATGCGGGAACTTCTCAATCATAAGTTACCTTTTTTTGGACTCCTACAATCCCATACCACATATAAAAACTCTTGAGATACAATATCTGGATATATATAGTAGTTTTGACACCCAAAATCATGTATTCCATTGATGATATTTTTTTCAAAAAATTTCCTCTACAATTGATGTGACACTTAGAGGTTTAAAATCATGTATTCCATTGATAAAATGGGTATCAATCATGATGAAACTAGTAAAACATCGACATGATCATGTATCTCATCAGGGATTCTCAGTTTTCTTGTTGTCCTTCTATTTCCACTCAATTTTCAATTCATGTTTTTCCATTCTCCTATATAGTATAATCAGTATATTCACACTCACTATTTTATAAACCCCATAATTATAGTCATTGATCCTATTCAAGTAATCTATGGACAAGTGGATAATATAAAAATGATACTCTTGTTAGTTTTAAACCATAAAATTTACATGAACCTGAGTCACTTACATAGTTAGAATCCACTGGGTAGCTCAATACATAAGTCTTACTTAGTAACTTATTGTTTCTATATTCATGACTCACATGTATATAACATTTTACAACAATATATAGGATATTTTCCATAAAATATTTCCTCAAACTATGCAACCAAAAGTATGTCAGATTTTATTCCTATTTACTAGGATATGAAGAGTTCCTCTTGATGATTTAAAATAGCATTCCAGACTATATTATCAATTGAAAAATTTTCTTTTTGAAACTATATTATCACTGGGAAATATTCCATATGAAAAATCATCCATAATAGGCCATATTACATATTATTTACTTATGTTTAATGTGTCACATCCAATGTGAATCCCTTCCTCACAATGATATATTTCTTATCAGACAAACCATACACTATCCTAACTAGTGGTCGATTAACTGGAAGAACTATAAAGAGGCTCTCATTATAATCCACCCACAAATCATTATCAATATTCTTATTCCTATTACTCGTAAAAGATTTAAATTAAACTAAATAGTGAACATTCATTACATATAATGATAAAAAATCAAAATATTTCCATGAATAGTAACATTGAAAAGTACTTCCTTGTTTGTTGTTATATGAGCTTAAAAGGTGCCATATTGGACATTATAACATGACCATAGATGGTATAATGTATCCCTTTTATTATCACTACACTATATAGGCTATGATTCCCCTCATAGGGATACATAGTAAGATCTTGTTTTGGAATATATATAATACACACAATACTTTTCACTTCCTTAGATAGTAATAAAATCTTGAGAACCCTATTGTGCTTTAATGCCTTATCCCGAATTACTGGAACCGGGTGGTGTTCCACAAAGCCTAATGCATGTATCCCCATACACATAAGGTTTTTTACTAGTGGTGAGTTTTTCAATGTTATATTTTGGGAGATTATACCCTCAATATTAATAAATACAAGTATAAATAATAATGAAAATAGAATAAATAATTGATTCTAAAATAATGGAATGGGATTTCTCTCAAGTAATAAGCTTTAACAAACCACAGAAACCCAAATTAGTAGGTTGAATAATAGATTATTAAGATATATAATTAAATAAAAAATAAATTCATCACTCCAAAGTCCATCCTAGTTACACCTCTTATCACCATATTCTATCTACTAGCTCCCAGTCATTGGGGCCTTACACTTTCTTGTATCCTTGATCATGAAGTCTGCACATGCATCGAAATTACCAGGTTAGGTGTGATTAAAAACCTAGTAATTAACCACTAATGAATCATAAACGTGGTTGAACATAGATATGAGTTTATACCATCAAAATAATTAAACAAAACATAGGTAAGTAACAAGAAAACCACATAAGAAAAAAATACTTCTTCAGTCCTTAGAGAAGGGATCTACCAGCCTATGATCCATGTTGAAAGGAATATAAACCTACCTCTAGACACACCCACTTGATAGTATAGTCCAAAAATATATATCCCACATCCCCTTGAAGGGATATAAAATTTATATACTGAACAAATTTCTAACACATACCCCTTGAAGGGATAACCAATATACATGAAGACCAAATGTTTGACAAATCTTTTTTGGGAGGGATAATCTATATAGATCAACCTATATTTTCAAATAGAAAATATTGAGAAATAGAACCTGTAATGTATATTTATAGGATTATAGATCAAATATCACATCATGTCAAGCAAGATTCCTTATCATTCCAAATACACATGTTGGATAATATCATGCGTATATCTCATGGGGCTATGAACACACACACACATGTGATCAAACTCAATAATAGTCTAAGAATATAAGAACATGATGTCACATGAATCTAGAAATTACATACATTTCCTCTATGTGGTAAGTAACTTCCTATATCAAGCTTGATGACTTAATATCCAAAGGTCCTCCAAGTAATCATCACTTGAATCACATCTATGTCTTAATTTGTTCAAACCACCTTATAAGGATTCCTAGAACCGATTCTAGTTATTTTAAATACTAATTAAAATATTCTCATGGGATAATAATTTATCTCTATTGGATAATTTCCAAATCATCAATTGAATCTATAGAATTTTCTAACAATTTCATTTTCAAAGAACAATTATAAATCATATATGTGATGATATTATATATCTCTAGAGTAATCTAGTATAAATATGGTTTAATTATTTACCGTTTTTTATAATTATTTGTTGTCATATTTTAAGGTTAATTCCAAAAAATTATCTCATAAATTGTATAAAAAAGTTCTAACTTGAAAATCACTACACCCAAAAATAGAGGAGAGGGAGAGGGTTCTCCCATGTTCAGAAACTAGAATAAGTAATATGATTCACTAAAGAAGACTTCATCGATCTTGAACCATGAAATTCAAGGCTACCCATACAAAAGAGGATTTAAAAAATAAATTTCCATAGAAGTTATGGGTATTTTAAAATAATCCATATTGTGTTCTGGTTTACAGTGTTTCAACCCCAAAATAAAAATTCCATTTAATTCATATTTTAAGTTGAACATGATTTCAATGTATTTAAAACCTTCTATAGTATAATTTATGAAATTTAAAAAGTCAATAAAAAAATTCCAATGAATTTATTATTTTAAAATCATTAAATGAATTAATAGGGTTGACCTATAAAGGTTAAAATTGAAATATTTTTTAAATCCATCCTTACACCAAATAATACACTACCTAAGGGTAACATTTTTTACCATTACACAGATCAAATCTATCCCATGAGTTTAGGGGGTTTACCCTTATGTAAACTTTTTAAACATGGGATTAACCTTATAAAACCCATGAAAAATAATCATTATCTTTTCACAATGATAGATTTACCCTTATGTTACCATTTTGAATTAAATGTTTCCTTTAAATATCTCTGGATTACCCTTACACTTCCTTTAGAATTTCTGAGTTAACCTTGTGAAGATAATACCTACCCATACATAGTGTGGGTTTACCATTATGGAACCTTTGGAAATAATATCTTACTCTTGCACAGCTCCCAAAAACTTTCATGTGTATAGGTAGAAGGAATTTACCATTACATGGAACCTATTCTTTATATAAGTTTAAAAATAAATTGAAAATTTATAAAATTTTAACCTAAATGGATTGTGAATTATTTATAAAAATGGGTTTAAATAGCATTTATAAATATTAAATTTGAAAATTATCCCCCTCTAATAACCTCTAATCCCTTATAAGTGTCTCTAGAAATCCTTATAGAATTACTCAGGCCCCTACTCACAAATGTTAGGTTCATGTTCCCCAGTATGTTCTTGAATCTGTCCATGATGAAAAAATATTCAAATACATAGTGTCATCATTACTTGAAATACCATCTCACTCATGTCTATGATTCACAATGGGGACTCCACAAAAGATATGTTTGATTCCAACTCGACGTCCTCACAGTCGATCACATGCACATGATCGAGCATGTACTTACAAAACTGAGGAACATAGAACACATGATGAATACCTAAATAACATAAAGAAAGTTCCATTAAATAACACACTAATCTAATTCATTCACCAATCACAAATGGTTGCATATACCATATATCCATTTTCCTTTACTTTCACATATAGAAACTCTCTAGTCGAGGAGTCTCTCGTAAGAAAACATAATTTCCAATATCATACTCCAAAGTTCACCTCCATTGGTCAACATTCAATCACTTACTACTCTAAGTGGTGGTCAAGCGCTTCCTGGTCAACTATCATTCTCTCTCATGTCTCTTTCACCATATACATCCCAGAAACTACTTCCTCACTTTCCTCATGCTGACACAGATGTGAGTGTAATTACCTTCCATAGGGATCCTCAAAAGGTTCCATATATATAATCATATAAAATATTTTTCTATGTAAAATCCCTAAAGGATGGTTGATCATACCATACTCTAATGAAATTTAGGACACAAGTATGATGCATATACTAGATGATTTGAATCATCCTCTATGTTACTCTATCGGTCTACAATTGATACATTGTACTCAAATGAAACTAAGTCCCTATATCCTTATGCAATCCTTTCTAAAATTCTGACATAAAAGACATGTAGTTTTCAAATGAGATACTATAATAAATTTCATATATTTTTACAATCTATAAGATATATATTTTTTCCAACTCATTAACATAGTGAGTCTCCCATATCGATAAGAAATGGTCTTCTTTCATTTTTTAATCAACTATCACCCATATGAAAATATGACTCTTGCGGTATTGGGTAACCCCTTCACAAATTCCATCATCACATCATCCCACTTCTAAAAATAAAAACAATTGTGTCTTAATGAATCAATCCACTAGTAAAATAATGCTTCACCCTAACCCTCAAGAAGGTGAGCCATGGTGAAAAAAAACCAATGGCATCCCTCCTTATACATAGCCACCATTACCAATTTTGGATGTTATGTTATATCTTCATTGACCCTGAATACACTTACAACATAGAAGCATTAGAGACTCTCATTAGCTCATCCATAAAGGAAACTAGAACAACTACCCTCTTATGTACATATATATCATCATCATTATCTAATCACCATCTCTAAATAGAATCATCCCCCACTAAGCCTTCCCATATCACTACACACTAAGTTTCTATATCTTTGATCTCTTTTAAAAAGTCCACCAAAGAATATGTGATCAAAATTGGCACACATTTGGACACTCTATAATACTTATATGAATCCAGTATTCACTCTTACATTAAACTCATTAGATAAAATTCCACATGTGAAGGACACTCTCTAAGATATTGTGTCTCTGGTGTTTTTCTACTGAGAGAATATACAAATCCATTACCTTTTATTAGAGAATAATCCATCTCAAAGATGAATTTTAGAAGATAATCCATCAAATTTTTTATAATCATATTGATATCCATCTAAGATAATATATATCACAGTATCTATTGGTTTTTGTATATGAAAACATCTCAACTAAGAGATAGTAAATGGACCAAAGCTACTAAATCTAATTCATGTGTCATGCAGTTTCACTCATGGGGTTATAGATTATATGGACCATAAAAAACTACAAGATCTCATTATATCAACATTTATCCTAACCCATCACCTAAGGTATTATAGTGTACTACATATCCAATACTAAGCTCTGGAAAGCTCAAAACTATGGCTATCATAAATCTAATATTCATCCCTATGAAGGCCTCTTCACACTTATTATACCACTAAATGGAATACCCATATATGTAAGACTCATAATCTGTGCTTAAAATAGTGAAAAGTCCTATATAAATGTAGATAGTACCCTAAAATCCCAAGGAACTTTCTGATCTCAAACACATTAAAGGGACATGCCCAAGACATCATCTCCTATACCATCTCTAGTTTAGCAGAAATTATTAACTCAAAGATCACATTCCCAAAGAACCAAACCTTTTAAATATAAAGTAACACCTTGATATTTTGGCATAATGTTGATGTTCTTGATGTGTACTCAACACAATATCAATGTACCCTATGGTCATTTATAAATTTCAGGAGTATATGAGGATGTATTCAACAATTACCATAATAAATGAGTCAAGATATGGATAAGATATCATATTTATGAGATCCATGAACACTATTGGAACATTTTTCAAAAAGAAATGTATAAAAAAGATACTTTTATATTCTATATCTACTCTTGAATGCTATCTTAGAAATATCCTCCACTCTAACCTAAAACTGGTGGTAAACTTGTTGTATGTCAATATTAGAGAACCAATGGGATCACTACAGTAATAAAAATGAGCCATTAGTCCACGAAAATGAGTGTCAATTCATCATGGTTACCTGATTCAGATTCCTATCATCAACACACAACTATATACTACATTATACCTTCTTGGAAAACTAAACAGGATAACCCTTGGGAAATGTTCTTTGTCTCATAAATCCAATTTCCTCCAAATCATATATCTTCAACTTCATCACTTACAACTCAATTGTTTTCATGAAATAAGAAGGAATTTATATTTATTAGGATCCAAGACTAATCTCAATCTCAAAATAAATTCCCCTTTCTAGAGGAAGACCTAAGAATTCATATAGAAAACATCCTGAAAATGATCCTCCATTGGTGGAAAAGTAGAGGGGATTACTACATCTTTTTTTGTAAGATATAATCCTATCACTTCCACCATGTGGGTATTATAGCTTCTATATCCTGAAAATGATCCTCCATAGGAGGAAAAAAAGAAGGGGTTACTCTGATCTATCTCAATTTTGGTCTCTTTATTATAGGTTTCTTATCCCACTCATTCATTATGAGATTCTCCCCCTTGATTGAAAAAAATGATACATGTCTCTGATTACAATCAATGTGAGTGTTATATCATAAAATCTAGTTCATGCCATGTATCATATAAAATCTAGTCATCTCAGGGATTGGGATTTCTTAGATTTCCCCATATCCAACAACTACTATAGGGTAATAAAAACATCTAGGGAGACTGTCTACTTTAATTTTTATAGCCATGTCAAGATAATGAAACTCTAAATATAACATTAATTATAGGTCAAGTGAAACAAAAAAATGAGTAAATGTGGATGAATAGGAGACATGGATATAAAAAATACTGATAGAAGGAGAAGTAGTGACCAATACCATTCCTTGGACTGTTGACATCCCCTCTCCACCATTAGTCAAGAACTTGCTCATCACATTCACTAATAATTACTCAAATATACAGTAAAATCTATGACATGCATGAATCAATTAAGTAATTATCATATGAGAGATCCAAACATATTATTGAGATCCTTGTCTAACCCCATGGATTGAAACATGTGGCTAACTCAAACTCCTATGAGATAATTTCCATGATGCCTTCGCACAATACTAATTCAAATGTTTGGTCTTTCCATATAAGTGAAAATTCTTGAGGGAAATAGGAGAGTCCTTGAGATAGTTTTCTTTACACCTACATTTATAGGACCTAAAATATTCATCACTCATATAGGGATTTGAATAACCACTTCTTTACTCTTGGTGTCTGCTTCCACTCAAACATGAATCATCTTACTTCATCTTTCTAAAATGGAAAGTATCATTAGGAAGTCCAATAAAGGTTGAAATAATACATTAATCTTTTTCCTCCTCTAGATCCTTCTCTATATTCAGGGTAATGTGAAGAACCTCTATATATGTTGTCAGTTCAAGGATCATAACCTTCCATCTCAACTCTATTCATAGGACAATCTCAAACATCCTTTCCTTTTATATCTCATTCCTGGCCATTGAGGAGTGGAGTGAAAAACACTATAAAATATGAAAAGTAAGAAAACATAATCATTGAGCCTTATTAAATCTTTATGAACTCTTGTTTCCTGCCCAAATTCTCCATACTTAGAAGGAACTCCTAAAAGCAAATGTTTTTAAATATGGTCCAAGTAAAATATTCACATCTCCCAAACATGTTTATAATACCCCAACACCTCCTAGATGGTCCACATATCATAGAATATACTGAATTTAACCTTCTATACTCTAAGGTATCTTCTAGATAGATGATCCCCTTGATGACTTCGATCCATTTCTCATCATCATAAGGACCTCTAGTTCCCTTGGAAGGATGGACTGTAATAAATATGAAAGTCCTAGGAATAGTCTATAATGGTCTTGGAAACTCATTTTTCATGAATTGGAATTATGAAAAAGACTACTAGATAAAGTGGACCTTTTTTTTAAACTACTAGAGTAGGTTCTTGAGCATTTTCAACTAAATTCTCAATCATTTGTGATTGTAGAACCATATTTTCCCCCTTTATAAGAGAATTTTAGCCTACTCCACCAAGTGATCCAATCAACCATATCTAAGGTGGGATTTTCTGAATTACCGTACACATTTTTATAAAACCTATAATAATATAAATAATCATTTATAAATCTTGTATAGGGTATATGGTATCCCCACTTTTTATTATATAACTTTTATTACATTGTATAGATTGTATGATCTTTTAAAGTTTAGTTTCTTGTAAAAAAGGTATATAATACATGAAGACTTAAAAAATATATTCTATTCCACATGAAAAGATTCATAAAAGGTTAATACGAAGATCAAATACTACATCTAATAACCTAGGTAAATACATCAATGAAAACGGCAAGCAAAAGTCCTAGCAAGGGAAAGCAAGTGAAACAATTCAAATTTGTTCTTGAGGAAATTCAACAAGAATATGAAGAATATAATTAAGAAATGAAAAAGAGAACATGATCCATATCATAAATAAAATAAAATCAACCATAAAATGTAAATTTGGATAAAATATTTATTTTAAATATTCAAAAGAATATTTGTAATTCTTGTCACTGAACTGTCATTAAAATACTAAGGTTATTCACCAAGGTACCGTAAAACATGTCATCTCTAGAGATTAAATTATTTACCCAGTGTGTTGGAGAGCTATCATGGAGAAACCTTAATATATAATAATTAATTTTGTCCACATATATCATAATAAATCATTTCATAAATAACCCATGGGGAATAAAAGAAATCATTTTCATATAAAAATCATGGGGTTTAAAAAAGAAGTTCTTAAAGGAAAGATCTTAATGTCATTATTAACCCACTAAAAAGGATGGTGGGTTTCATGTATGTTAATCCCAAGATAAAATTATATTATTTTGACATATAGATGAATACCCCTGAAAAATAATATTTTTTGGTTATTAACAAAATAAAATAAGATAGTTTCTTTATAAAAAGTGGGAAAATTTTAGAAGAAAAATCAATAGCAAAATGAGTATGAAACATGGTTTTAAAAAACATTAAAAATAGTGGTGATAAGGGTATCCCATTAATAAAAGAATATTAATATAGTAAAGTTATATAATAAAATGGACATAAGAACTTAGTATGTAAATTTTATGACTACCACATTAAAAGGGAACTTGGAAGGAAAAGAGAAGTTGAGATTTCCTTTACCTTGAAGAGTAACTCCTATAACTCAAATATTCGGACCATGGGTGATTGAGGAAACCCCAAGAGGACTCCTTGGAAGGTTAAACTATCATATATTCGTTGAGGATTAATTTTGATAGAATTTAAATGGATAAATGGGTGGGTATTTATAGCATAAGAGAAGAATTTGTTTAATAATTTCCTTAAACACCTAGGTAGTGGTTAATTAAAAACCATGGGCTTGACCATGGTATTTTCCCATGGTATTGGTCACTTGGGACACCTATTATGTTATTATAATCCACATTATTCAACCATAATTTTATATTACAAATTAAATCACTATGATGTCATTAAACATGCCGAAAAACACAAACTGTATTTTTATTACTCACCGAAAAACAAAATATTTTAGAAAATTATCATAAATTCACCCTAACCCAATTTCGATGTGAAGGTTTCAAAAATGATTTTTATTCTATCATAATAATTCTATTTGTATGAGAAATTTAACTTTTTAATATAAAATACTTATTTATTAAAAATAATAGCGGATAAAAAATGCATAATAAGATGAATAGTAAAATTTCTCAGACTTGAAAAAATAAAATTATTTTATCATTTAAATTTATATAAGAATGTTTTAATTATACTATTTCATTAAAATAATTATTATTTATGATATAGTTTTTTATTATAAAAATTTATATCTTTCTTGAAAGGTACAAATTCTGTCTGAAAAATCAATCTATAAAATTTGTCATATTTTTAAGAAAAACTATACTCAAATCAAAAATGATGGTATAAAAATTTTCTGTATAAAAGGGTATTACACATTAAGTAACTAAGGCCTAAACACATAACCCCATAAAACACATGCATTTATCCTAAGGGTGTGGTTTGTGATGGTGATAGATTCTTGGGGTGGCTCAGATAACATTGCATGAGTGGTAATTTCCACTAACTTGACCTTCTCATATATGTGATTATATTCAATCTTAACATGATGAAGATCATCTTGGGATTAGTCAAGATGGAAGCCTAGTATTGCTACCTCCCTCCTACATTTTGAAAAATGGGCTTCATGTGACTTGACTTTACTATATGAGGCCATCGAATCTTCTTCTGCATTAATTTTCCATTGAATTTCTACTTATAAACAGTAATTATAAGATTAAAATCATTATTAAGAGTATAGTTTCTGATGTTTATATTGATCAATGGTCATATAAATGTTGAAACCCGACGGTCACATTTCAAATTATGCTCACTAAATTGTTAAATATGTATATTTATCTTGAGTACAATAAAATATAACAAAATTATGGAATCATTTATTATTCAAAATTTATGGGTCGTTGCATTCTTTCCCCCTTAAGAAATTTTGTCCCTGAAATTTCAACTTGTTCCCTTAGTTGAGAAAAGGTGTGGGTACTTTTGCATCATTTTCTACTCAGGTTATGAGGGGGATTCTTCATATTTGTGGTTTCTTCACAACACTTTAACTAGGTGGGTAGTCATGATGTGTAGATGCTTATCTCTATGGTCCAAGATCTCTATTGGCTAATCCTTGTAAGAGAGGTCATGTTCAAGTTTTACCTCTTCAGGATTCAGTATTTGTGATGGTTGAGATATGTACTTCCTCAAGAGAGATACGTGGAATACATAATGAACTTGAGAATGATTTATAGGAATTGAAAGTGGATAGGCTACTTATTATATGCAATCAAGGATTTCATAGGGGTCAATGTACCTATGGTTGATATTCCCTTTATTCCCAAACTACATGACATCTTCCAAGATTTTATTCAAAGGAATAATTTTTCACCAATAGAAAACTCCAAGTCCCTTTAATGGTTTACAGCATATCTCTTCTATAGACTCTGATAAGACTTTATATTTTGTTGGATGTCATGAATTCTTTCATTCAAATCTTGCACAAGATCATACCCAAGAATCATTTTCCAACCAGCTTCATCCAAATAAGTAAAAGTTCTACATCACTTCCCATATGGAGCACCATAGGGTTTCATTTAATACTTGAATAGAATATGTTGTTGTATGAGAACTCAATTAATGGTATATGTTGATCTTATCCACCTTTAACTTCTATTGATTTTGTTCTCAGCATGTCCTCAAGTGCCAGAATAGTACTTTCAGATTGACCTTCAGTTTGTGGGTGATACTATATACTGAGATTAAATTTAGTATTCATATCATGTTAAAGACTTCTATATAATTTTGATGTTAAACATGGATCGTGATCTAATACAATGGAGAGTGGTACCCCATGCATCCCCATGCATCCTTACCAGTTTCTTTATGTAAATATTGGAATGTTGTTTGAGAGAGAAATATTCTAAAATAGAAGAAATGAGCATTCTTGGTGATATGATCCACTCTAACCCATATCATATTTTTTACTTTGGATGTTTTCGAGAGACCAATGGGACATTCTATAGTGATATTTTCCCACTTTCATGATGTTATGGGTAGTGGTTGTAATACCCCTTTAAGACATTGTCTCTTTTTCTTCACTTGTCGAAACACCAAGAACATTATAATGTTTTCGTAAATATCCATTTTCATTTTATCCCACAAATAATAATCATAAATGTCTCTATAAATTTTTGTGCTTTAAATATGTATAGAGAAATTAGATATATGAGCTTCATATATTAATTCTTTCTTTATTTATAGAGCACATAGAACACATAGACATGTATGAAATTTCATTACACCTAATTGATCAATATTGAACTCTAGAAGCATTCCATTCTTCATAGCCTCTAACTTATTATGTAACAAAGGATCCTATGTTTTATATTTCCTGATATTCTATAGTAATTATTGTTGAGAAATCATTTGGGATAGGGTTGATGATGTACCTCCCCTTATGATTCCCTTGTCCAGTTTTTCAAGGTCTTTTATTAAAGGATCTCCTTGAATACTCATTATTTCTAGAATAATAGGTTCTTTCCTACTTAATGAATTAGTGAATTTGTTTTCTCTTTTGGGATGATAATGAATTGAACAATCATAGTCTTTAAGAAGTTCCAACCATCTCTTATTTCTCAAGTTCAAATCCTTTTATGTGAAAATATACATCAAAATTTGGTGGTCTATATATATATATCACATTTCTCCCCATAGTGATAGTGTCTCCAAATTTTCAGAGAAAAAACAACAATTTCCATTTTCATGTCATGCGTAAGATAATTCTTCTCATGATGATTTAATTGTTGATATTCATAAGCAATCACTATTTCATCTTACATGAGGATTCATACAATAAATTTTAGAGATGCATCACTAAAAATGATGAATCCTTCTCTGATAGAGGGTAGAGTTAATATGGGTGCAGTAACCAATCTCTTAATCATCTCTTGAAAACTTTCTTCTCACTACATAGTCCAGATAAACATATCCCCTTTTCAAGTTAAAATATTTAAAGATTATAAATTCATGAATTTTTTTTCAAAAAAATCTTATAATATCCTTTTAATCCAAGTAAACTACAAATCTTAGTTAATTTTATTGGACGAGGCCACTCCTCCACAACCTTTTTCTTGGAAGGATAAATTGATATTCCTTCATTGCTTACAATGTTCCCCAAGAAAGAAACTTGTTGTAACAAAAATTCACATTTTCTAAACATTAAAAATATCCTCTATTTATTTAGATTTTTTAATATAACACTTATATAATCTTCATGATCCTCATAAATTTTGGAATATATCATAATATCATCGATGAAAACTACCACAAATTTATCAAGGTAGTCCTTAAATACTTTATTCATCAAATCCATAAAAATAATAGGATCATTATTCAATGTGAAGGGTATAACAACAAACTCATAATTCTCATATCTTGATTAGAAGGAATTCTTTGTAAGATATTCTTTCTTCACCCTCAATTAATGATAACCAGGTTGATGATCAATCTTGGAGAAGAATTGAGCCCAATAAATCTGGTCAAATAAATCATCAATTCATATAATATGGTACTTGTTCTTCACTTTGATCCTATTAGGTTCTGTATAATCGAATCAGAACCTCAATAACCCATCCTAATTCTTAAATAAGAGAATAGGTGCTCTCTAAGGAGACACGCATGTCTAGAAAAACCCCTTATCCAAAACATCACGGAGTTGTTTCTTTAATTCCTCAAACTCCACATTTTCCATTCTATATGGGGTCAATGATATTGTCTTGGATAGAGGAATGATTTCAATGGATAAATCTACCTATCTTTTTTGGGTAGTACTAGGTAACTCCTCAAGTAATACATCAATTTATTCATGAACGATGGGTCTTTATCTATTTGTATACTTTCATTAACTTCTTCATCTTCATAGAATGTCTCTATAAAGAAGGAAATGGGAGGTTCTCTATAAAAATCTCAGGTCGATATATCTCTCTTTTGAAAAAAAAATGTCGATTTTCTATTCAAGACTACTGAGATTTATTTACTACTATAATTGATTATGTAATTATTCTTTAAGATCCCGTCCATCCCTGGTATTATATATAACTCCAACATGGGAATGACTACTAGATTTGAGATGAGATTATTATCCCAAAAGTGAATACCGGTATTTATATATATTTTTTATGCTTGGTTAATTCCTATAAGAGTATTTACTAATAGTTTTAATTGTATAAGTTTAGGGATTGATTATATTTTACTTTCTAACTTGTAGGAAATAGATGAAGGAAAAGAACTAAAATCAAACAAATTACTTACTAGATATGAGAGAACAATGAGTGTACCTTCCTATATATCATTTGGAGCCATAACATTAAATTTTGTGATATCAAAATCACAACCATTCCCCCTTGGCCTATGCTGAGCTTGATGGTGATTACCCTCTATTAACATCAGATTTGGATAGTAATTGGAAAAGTGACCAAGTTGTCCACACGTAAACCATTGGACTTCAAGTAGGGTATACACCATCTTCCCTTTTTCGTTAGTGTTGAGAAGTTGAGGCTTCACCACAATTAATAGTTTTGAGAAATATGGCCATCTCTTCCACAACTGTAAAATCTCCCACTCCAGAGAAATTAGTTCTATGAATGCATCTTCCCACATTTGTTACATATGGAAAGATGCACTTATTTTACTCCTCTTCCTTGATCAAATATTCTCCCCCCATTTATCTCTAAATATATCTTCTATTAATTTGTTCTATGGGACCACTACCTCTCTCTAAAATATATCTCAACCTTCATATAAATCCTCATGGTCTCTTCTTAGTTTTCATTGTTTCGGTTTTCTAGAATTTTTTTAGATGTGGTATTAGTCAACTGAAGAATCTATAAACATGTCCATTAGGATACATGACAAATATAGAGGAGTGGTGGTAAATTATATTAATGTTCATATCATATCTTTCCACAAATTCATTTTCCATTTACTTCAACTCTTGGAATACCATCTCCATTTTAGTTCACAATTAATGGGGGAAATATTTTATCAAAAAGGTTCCCATAAACTCTTCCCACTCCATAGATTCAATATCTCCTCTATGATTCGTGTTTTTAACCAATTTCCACCACTGATCATATTCTCCATATAAGTGGTACATATATAGGGTGACATTCTATTGTTAAGAACAATAGGATAAAGAAATGATTTTTTCAATAGAGATTATCCATTTTTTGGAAATCAATTGGTCAGTCGATCCATTAAAAGAAGTTGGTCGTTAATACATAAAAGACTCAATGGAAAGTTGTTCAATTCAAGGTGAATCCAATCACTCATATTAATTAAAGTTCTTCCACATAAATCGATTTAGTTGATTCATCATTCTCATGATGTTTTTCATTTCATCTTCCATCATAAGTCATTAGTTCCAAGTCTTTTCTACTCACTATTTACACAGTTTCTCTTATTTCATACCATTTTATAAATGAAGAAAACCTTATTGAGAAGCATGTTTCATTTAATAATATAATAATTATAAAATAATATCATCTATTAAAAAATAAAAGTTAAATATGTTATTCATTAACAATAATTATGTTTTCGATAAATCTTTCATAATGGTTAATAAAAATCATGTGATTAACCAAACATATCCCCAAGGATTGTTAAGACAAGAGTGTATCAAGGCACTTTATCATGTACCAGGTTACAAAGATTCAAGACTGATGCACCTTGTCATAGTTTTTTCCCCTAGGTACATTTATTCTAGATCCACATCCACTTTTTCATATCCATATAGGTATTTCCTTGCTCAAAAACCACTTAGTTAATATTTTACCAAAATACCAAGATGTTTTTCTAGTATTTAAATTTTTTTATAATGTTCTTCCTAAAGTTTTAAAATCCAAATTTCCACAAATAACAAAACCATAATTTTATACCAACTATGGAATCCTACCTTTTATTAAATAACTTTTATTACATTGTACAAAATAGAGGATCTTTGATGGTTTAGTTTCTTTGAAAAAATGTACATGATACATGAAGACATAAAAAATTATTCTATTCCACATGAATGGTTTCATAAAAGTTTAATCATAAGTACAATGAATACATATCATAACCTAGGGACATACATAAATGGAAAGTGAGAGCATAAGGCCCAGTAAGGGAAATCAAGGGAAACAGTTTACATGTGATCTTGAGGAAATTCAATAAGAACGTGAAGAATATCATTATGGAATGAAAAATAGAACACGATCCATGTCATAAATGAAATAAATTAATAATAACATGGAAATGTGGATAAAACATTTATTTTATACATTCAAAACAATATCCCTAAGGTTTTTCACCTAGGTGTCATAGAAATTACCAAGGTTATTCACCAAGGTATCGTAAAACATGTAATCTCTAGATATTAAATTCCATACACAATATATTAGAGTGATATAATGGTTCAACATTAAAATATATTAATTAATTTTATCCACATAGATCAAAATAAACAATCCATAAATAACCTATGGAGAAAAAAATAAATGGTTTTCTTATAAAAATGATGGGGTTTTAAAAAGAAGTGCTTAAGACAAGATCTTTATGTTATTATTAACCCACCAAAAATGATTTTGGGTTTCATGTATGTTAATAAAGACTAAAAATATATCATTTTGAAATCATGGTGAATAAACCTAAAAAATAAAGAGGTATTAGTATTCAAAAAATAAAATAAGATAATGTCTTAAGAAAAAGAGTGAAATTTTGAGAAGAAAAATCATCATCATAACGGGTATGAAACAAAGTTTTAGAAAATATTTAAAAGAGAGAGGAAAGTATCCTACCCTTAATAAAATGATATTAATACATAAAATGTATAACATAAAATGATAATAATAACATATTAAGAAAAAAATTAGACATACCATATAAAAAGGTAACTTGGAATGAAAAGAGAAGTTTATATTTTTCTTACTTTGAATACTAACTCCTAAAACTCGGAGATTGGGACTTTGGGGGATTGAGGGAACCTTGAGAGGAATCCTTGGTTGGTAAAAATATCAGATATTTATTTAGTATACATTTTTACAGAATATAAATGGATAAATGGGTGGGTATTTATAGCAAAATATGAGGATTTGTTTAATAATTTCTGTGGACACCTAGGTAGTAGTAAATTCAAAAACACAAGCTTTCCAATGGTATTTTCCCATGGTTTTGACCACCTAGGACACATATTATTTTATTATAATCCCTATAATTAGCCAAAAATTTATATTACATATTATATCATTATGATGTTATTAAACATACTAAAAACTCAAACTTTATTTTTTCTATTCAATGAAAAACAAAATATTTTAGAAATTTATCATAAATTTACCCTAAAATTATTTTGACATTATGATATCAAAAATGATGTTTATTTTATCATATTAATTCTCTATGTGTGAGAATTTTATCTTTTAAATATAAAAAACTTTATTTATTAAAAATAGTAGTGCATATAAAATACAAAGAAACATTTATGACACTTGAAAAAATATATTTTATAATTTAAATTTAAATAAGAGTGATTGAATAATACTCTTTAATTAAAATGATTATTATTCATAACACATTATTTTTTTGTAAATATTTATATATTTTCTAAAAATTACTATTTCTATCAAAAAAATCAATTTATCATATTCATCATATTTGTAAGAAAAACAATTCTCAAAACATAAATGATGGAATAATAAGTTTATTTATACAAAGGTATTATGAATTAAGTAACTTTGGCCTTAAAACATAACCCCTTATAACACTCACTTAAGGCCTAAGGTTGTGGTCTGTGATGGTGGTAGATTCTTAGGGTGACTCAGATAACATTGATCAAGTGGTAATTTTCACAAACCTGAACTTCTCCCATTGAAAATTTAATTCAAGATTAACATGTTGAAGCTAGGATTGGGATTGGTCAAGATTAAATCCCATTGATGCAACCTCCCTCCCAATTTCAGACAAATGGGATTTATATCGCATGAATCCACTAGAGGAGGTCATCGACTCTTCTTTCTGCATTAATTTTCCTTTTTCATTTCTACTTATAAATGATAATTATAACATTAAAATAATTATTAAGAGTATAGATTAAAATTATACCCACTTAATTATTAAAGATATATATTTATGTTTAGTATACAATAATATAAAAAATAGTTTTAGGAAACATTTATTATACAAAAAATGTGAGCCATTACAAGGTATTTATATAGAAAACTAACATAGGTTGTTACCCAAAACAGTAAGGGATAAACCTCCATGTAATAAAAAAGGATCTTCATGCCTTAAATTTAGTCACAAACATATATATTTATATATATATATAACTAAATATCATACTCAAGTTCAAATACTTAATTCCAAAATAGATATATCATAATAGAAGTGAATAGTTATATAACACACAATAGATAATACAAGTCTATTACAAACATATAGAATAAATAAAATCATTTAAATAAATAACTATTATGAAAAAGAAATAATGTGTATATGTATATATGATTATTTATTGAAAGTTCCTAATCAGGATTCATGAACACTCCCAATCACCATAAAACTATAACATCAATCAATCACTGATGACTCGGAGTTTTGTTACACGTGAGCTGGCTAGGCACATTAAAACCCCCCTACCTAGGTTCCACACAACCTATCTCTTTTATAACAAGACACCAAAAAAACAAAAGAAAGAAACCTCAATCCTTTAAAACCACTATCTAATGTGACATCTGGAAATACATAGTCTAATATAGAGTGTTACATAGACCCATATTTTCCTCCTTATATTTAAGATGTTCTTAACTAGTAGCGAGACTCTAACCACCAAAAGTGTGGAGACTATACCCTATTTATAAATAGAGACAATAAAAATAATAATAATATTGGAACAAATAAATGTGCTAAAAATTATTTTTATGTATCTGAAGTCATATAGAATAATAAATCAAAGGCCCCAAAAGTTGAAGGTTAAACAAGAGATTATGTAGAATAGATAATTAAATAAAATACCACATCATAACTCTATAGTCTATCTCAGTAAGACATCTTATCACCATGATCCACCTCTTAGATCCTTATTTAAAGGGTCCTTCCCTTTTCTATATTCGTTATCATAATGTTTAAAAGTTCATAGAAATTCCCATACAGGGTATGAGTATAAACCTAGTAGCGTACAACTATTTCATACTTGACACAAGGGAACATTTATAAAAGTATATTCCAAGATAATAAATAAATAATTATTAAGTATGAAATAAGTAAATCACATGAGAAAATTGTACATAATGATTCTTTATAGACTAGATATAACTATCACAGCTCCATTTTGGAAGGAATACCAACCCATCACCTAAAACATACCCCTCAATGGGATAGTCTAAAAACATTTCTTATAAGGCCTCATCCTTAAAACATTACTTAATTTGGAGTTAAGTCCATAATTCAACATCGAGGATCTTTTCAGGTTTAGATTTTTAGAGAAATAGGCCATGACTTTTACGTTACATCTCAAATATTACATATTAGACACTTCTACTCAAACCAATTGTTTTCACAACAATAAAACTCCTTAAATAAAATAATTATTATTTTATCGATATAAATCTTTTTGAATTATTCCTTTCTCTTACACTTCCTTGTATCCTATGAAAAAACATTTCAAAAACATGGGATGAGCATAAAAAGCTCAATAAGGGTTGTAAAATAAGAAAATAAAACATTATTCCATAAGTAATTAAAAATAAATAAAATCATACATTTCAATCCTAAAATATAAGCTCTTTAACATACCTCATGAAATCATAAGATTTGTGAATATCACATAGAAATACTAAATCATAACGGTAACTTGTGGAATATAGAACATACTGACATTGTATATTTCACACTTACATAGGAAGTTATGTTTGTAATACCCATCATGGTATATTCTATAAATATCGTAGGAGAAATATTAATGGTTACCTATGCCAAGTTACCCAATGCATTGGAAAGATATCTCGGGCTCACCCACCCTAGGTTTATCATGGAACCACCTGTATGTGTAAACATTTTCCAAGAACCATAACATAATCATAACACATAAAATTGTCATAAAGGAAAGATAACATTCACACATTACAATCCAAACATATCAGTTAAATATATTTACACAATCAATCCAATTTAAAAGACGCATTTAAAACTTTCAAAAAATACATTTTTGAATCAAATTGTCTCATACCACTTTGAAACTTTTAAAGGAATTAAAATATTAAAACATTAATTTACATATAAATAAATCCTTAAAAAAAATTTAAAAACATGGACATTAGTGATAATAATTTATTAAAATAAATCTAAAAAACATTTAAAACTATGTTTTATTGAAAGAGTCTCGTAACACTTGAGAAACACTTAAATAAAAATAATTACATAATAACATCAAATAAAGATTATAATATCATGAGAATAATTAGATTCATGATATAATATTTCAAAGTGTAGTATATACACCTCATTCGATAATAAAGGTGCACAATATCGACACAAGCCTCGATGAAAGGAAATTGAGACGTAGTCCCTTACAAAGATCATTTTATAAATAAAATAGATAGATTATGTGTATTAACTATAGGTACACACAATTAATGTACAAATAAAATATAGTAAATCAAAATTTATTTCTTACATAATCATATAACTACATAATTAAAAGTATAAGATTAACCCAAATAATAGAAATCGGGTTAAGAAGTCCCCTTATAAAAATTTGGCAGCCTAACAACATCACCTAAAAATTCCAAAAATGATTTTATGGGAGAGAAAAGAATCTCTAATCACATGGAAATAAAGTTTACAGAAATAATGATATATAATAACATATCCCAATATAAGAAAATTTAAATTTAAATACATAACATAAAAGAAGTCTTTGACTAAAAGAGGAGGGTGAAAGGTTCCCTTACAAAGATCATTTTATAAATATAATAGATTAATTATGTGTATTTACTATAATTACACATACATTATTTATAAATAAAAGATAGGACATAAAAATTTATTTCTTACATAATCATGTCACAACATAATTAAAATTAGAATATTAACCCAAATATTGGAAATTGGGTTAAGAAGTTCCCTTACTTTAAGTCTGACTTGTCTTGTATGTTCCTTGTTCTTCCTGAATAATAAAAATAAGTTAATTTATACTTTATTCAGAACATTTTTCAAGTTTATAATTCATTTTATATCACTTATTACCTTTCTATAACAATTTTATAATTATTTTAGTTCATATCATATATTTAGTCGATGTTCAGAACTTGAGTCAAAAATGAACTTGTTATCGTTACAAATTGTCCATGTGGTCAAAGGTCCATTATCTCCAGAATGATATTAATGATTCAGATATCATATATATCATATATATCAATTATATGGGTATTTATAATATTCCATATCATTTGGATATATGAAAATGAAATGCATCATTCATGGAGACGGTATGTCGTACGTATGCATGAATGATACTTTTGTTTCTTTTTTAAATTTTAAAGGAATGAAAAAATAATGATACATGGGTATATTATAACTCCATTTTAATATATATGTTATATAAGTTACATAATTTCAATAATTACATCCTTTATACGTTCCATGTATATCATGAATGAGTCGTATCACTTTGAGGGGGTGGTAGCCCGCACTTCTTCAAATGAAATTATCATATTTACGCCTTATAGAAAGCATAAAGGTATGTTGTAAATGAAAAATATATAAGAATAGACAAAAAATAAATATGATTCATGCCGTATATATATATATCCATCATAATTTCTACCATGAGAGGCGGTGGGAGGTAATTTAATAATAATTGTTTTGTGAGGCAGTAGTTCGCCATCCACAAAAATAGTATGTTCTAAATCCATTAGATAGAGATGTGTGTAAGTTTAGTTAGAATAAATCTCACAAAAACAACCTATTATATTTAGGTTACTATTTTTTTAATTTAATCAAAGAAAAATAATAGAATAGGGGTGAATAATTATAATAATGGGAAGGAATTTTAGAGAATACGTTACCTCTTAAAATGTGTAACTCTCTTTGATTTGAGCCAAAAGGATTTTTGGAATTGCCTTCTACCTAGGGAAAAAATTCTCTGAGGAGTAGGGGGATGTTTTGAGATTCATGGAGTATATTTTGGATGATCCAAGGGGTCTGATTAGTTTGTGTTATGGGTTATAGGTGGTTACCTTTTATAAGAGGGAGGAGGGGATCTTTAGGAATGTTTGAAAGTATTATTTAATTATAAAATTATTTTCAATTTCAAAAGTTCCACAACTAATTAAATTAAAAGATAAAATGAATTTAAGTCTAAATAAAATCATCCAATAAAAATTGATTAGATTTTGGATAATTTTTAATCCTTGTCTCTTTTATTTAACCCTTTCATACTCTTACCATTTTATCAAGCATTTAACACTTTGCAAATAAAAATAGTTACCAAAACATAAAAAATATACAAATAAAGGTTAATTAATAAAAGTTTAGGCTTATGATAACAATTTGGAAAAATCATATATTTTTATGGAATTTTATAATATTTAATGAAATATTTTATATTTTAAAATATGAATTATGTCAATTTTGACACTATTTATATCATGACTTTTTAAAAAATACATAAAAGCTGATTGATTTGAAAAAAATTCATTAATATAAATATAACATGTAACTATCATCCAAAAAATTCTTTTATGACATCCAAATAACAAAATTACTTTTATTTTAACATTTATAATATCATTTATCTGAATTCTATATTAATGAAGTAGTGATTGCATCATTGTTGTGTCATAATTAAATTTCTTTATTTAATGCCTACAAATTATAAGTAAAATAAAATGATGTAGGAAATAATTTTAGATTTCTAATTTCTATTTATAGTTAAAGCGATCACTTATATAACGCTATATAAAAATTCTTTTAATAAAAGTTATATTTATATTACATTTTCCTTAACTTTAAATTAATTTTTATAAAATGTCATTTTCACTTACAAGTGGCTCCATGGGGTCCTAAAATCGAACCAAGGATTCCCATGCTCAGACATATATCAGAAAATTGGATTAAGACATGTATTATGTAAATTTAATGTTATTATAATATTAATTTTTTACCCATATTTATTGGATTTTCCATTTAACCATGGTAAATAAAATATTTACTTAAGTTACTATTCATAATGTCTAAAAATAAAATTTATCTATTAACAAAATTTGGACCTCCTGATTCAAAATATGGAATCTATTTTTCCAAATTCAAAATACATAATTTTCAGAAATTAATTTAAAATTAATTCCCATTGTCAAAACCAAAAGACGTGTTTTTAAGAAGCAAAAACTACAAAAAGATTGACACGAGTTTATGCCTAATTTCAAAGTGAAATTAATTACAATGACAAAAAATGAATTAAATGATAAAAATATAATCCAATTATACTTTAAAACCAATTAAAATTACAATCTAACTATATAAATAAATTAGATTAAAATGCATTTTTGAATTAAAATTCTGTATTTTTCACTATTCATTTAAAAATGAGCTTTATCAGAAAAATACCAAAACTTCATCCAATGTAAATTTTTATTTCCTTATTCTAAATAAGAATATTGTTTTTTCAAATATAACATATTAAAGTTACAAAAAAATATTTAAAAAGGGTTCTCCATCAAAAGGTGGTAAAATGGATTTTTAAAAATATTAGAGTTTTTTATGCTTAAAATCAGATTCATTCTTATTTTAAGCTTCTAAAATTTATTGGATATGTGTGAAGTCGTTGAAAAAAAAGTATAATCATATTTTAGTTATTTTTTTCATTCCCACCAATATAACTTCTATGTGTTAACTACTATTTAAAATAATATTATTATTATATTATATTTCAGTATAACTCAGTGTTGTGTGGAATGTAAGATTTCAAAGAAACATGGTGTTGTGTGTTGAGTATGATATCAGAAATATCATCCCCTTAAAAGTAAAATTAATATTTAATTAAAAAATATAAATAATTATTAAAATTTTATATTCTATATTTACTTGGTATGTTACATTTTTAACACATCCTCATGGAAGGTATAACCCATTTACATGCTGAAAAAATAGTTGAAATGTCCCCCTCAGAAGGGATAATCCATATAAATAAACATGCATTCTAAAATATATAATACAAAGTAACAAAAAAACTATACATAGGTATAGGATAATAGATCAAATATCACATCATGTCAAGAAATATCAATAATCATCAAAAATCATCATGCGAATCAGAATCAAGCATAGTTCTCATGGGGCTACGCATGCTTAGACTTACGATCATACTCATAAATTGTATATGAATATAATAACATCACGTCATATCATGATAAAACTCACATACATGTCCTATACATTGTAATTAACTTCCCACGTCAATATTATTAATGTGGAATCCAAAGGCTTTCCAAGGAATTATCACTCAAATCACATCCATGTATTAATTGGTTAAAACTTCACCCAAATAATTCCTATAACTGATACCAATTAATTTAATTACTAATTAAAATATTATAATTCACTAATAATTTCTTTATCCTTAATAATTTCTAAATTATCGATTTAAGCCATATAATATTATAATAATATCTTTCTCAAAGAATAATTATGAATTATAAATGTAAGGATATTTTATCTCTCTAGAATAATCCAAGAGAAGCAAGATATAATTCTTTATAATTATTTTATAATTTCAGTTTATTATCATTCATGTTTTATTCAAACTGTTTATCTTACAAATTCTTTAAGAAATAAAAATAGATTAATACCTTGAATCTATTCCTTTAATAATGATGCCCCTAAGAATGAAGGGGGAGAGAGAGGGTTCATCTATATTTAAAAATAAGAATAATGACATATAGTGGTTGAAGGAGACCTCACTGATCTTCAACCAAGGAAATTTGGGCTCCCCTCACTCATGAGGATTTCAAAATCCAATCTCACATAAGGTTTACGTATTTTAAAAGAAATCATACCATGCCAGATTTTTTAGCATTCAAATCCTAAATTAAAAATACCATTTAATTATTCATTAAATTTTACCTTCAATGTGGAGTATTTAAAACATTCCAAAATATGATTTATGAATTTAAATGAGTCAAATAATTAAATTACCATCATTTTATACTTTTAAAATCATTAAATACATCTATATGTTTGATTTAGGAAGATGAAAACAAAAAAAAAGTTTTTAAATATTCCCTTACACCAAAAAAAGAATCTTGCATGGGTAATATAGTTTTACCCATAAAAATATCATATTTTTCACAAGAGGGTACGGATTTTACCCTTAAAAACCATTATAATCTATATATTACCCTTAAATAACCCTAAAAAAATAAGGTTTCCCATTTTTCAATGTTATAGTTACCCACAAGTTACCATTTTGAATTATGAGATACCTTAAAGAAAATATGGATTACCATTATTAAACCTTTGGTAGTTTAGATATAACCTTAAGCATCTCAGATAAACCATAACACAATGAGGTTTTACCCTTACAGAACATGTGTAAACAAGATTGTACCCTTATTCATGTACAAAAAACCATCATGTATATAGGTATAGGAAATTTATGTTTATATAAACCCTATGCTCTACATAATGAAAAAAATTAAAAAATTATTTAATTTTAACTTCAATGACTTATAAACTATATCCTAAATGTGTTTAATGAACATTTATAAACTAAAAAAATCAAATGTGTATCTCTAAATCATAGAATAATTTACTAATCAGAGAAATATAGAGATCCTTTTATAAATTCAAATTTTTACATCAACACATGGTTTTGATGTATTTCTTTTGTGATGAAAACAAATTTCTCACTATGAGTTTTTAAGGATTCATGGATATGTCTTAATTTGGAAGAGAACCCAAATATAGTATATAACTCCCCCTTGAAATATGTATAGATCCTGACCTCCCATCCTCTTAACCAATGCACAACCCAATGGGTATCTTATAGTGTCCTAGGGACCCCCTACCTTTGAAAATTTAGTCTACCCAAACTTGAAATAAATATTAGTACATTGAATATTGAAAAAAAATAAGTGGTTTACAAAGGATTAAAATTTATTTAATTGAGTAAATGTGTATCTATTTTATTTATTTTTGATACTTTAAAAAAATAAATTGGAATTTTAAGGATCTGAATAAATTTTTTTAATATTTTACATGATTATTTTCTCATTTTATATTATGTTTCTTGGATAAAAAATCATTTATAAATTGGTTATATTATATCATGGCACTAGTTTAAAACACTAGTTTGATAAGAAAAAATTATTTAGAACTTGTAGAAATCTTGTTTAGGTCATGGGATTTTAGACATTGGGTAAGGTAATTATAATTTCTATGACTCTAATGGATGAGTTTTTCTATTTAAGGATAGATGTTTCAACCTCATAAAAAAAATTAACCTTTTAATAATATTAATTGTTTTTTATATACATGAATCATAAACTAAGTCAACTACCAAAACATATAAATAATATAATCAACTCTAACACTAGCTTAATTTCTTTAATTATGAGGTAAATCCAGACATTTATTATGGGTATTGACATGGTTTTTGGTCATTTTATAAGGTTAAATTTATAAATAATTCCATATAATTAATTATTTCAATAATTACACTAGGAATTACAATTATAAAATATAAATGATATTTATTTATAAAAAATCAATTAATATATGCGTTTTAGATAAAATTTATATATCCTTTTATGGTATTTTCAATAGTTTTATTTCTCGAAACTATTATCTTCTAATTATTTTTCCTATGGTTTCTACTAAACTTCTTATGGTTCCCACTATAGAGAAATGAATCTAGTAACTTTGAGTATATGGTAATTAATTGAAATAATTTAAACAAATAAGATCATATTATATAAGATTCAATAGGAAGATAGTCTCCAGAGATTATATATATTTATACATGAACACTACATTCTTAATGGAACTGGGGAAATAACATAAACTGAAGAGCCTATAAAAATGATTATATTTTTTATCAATAATGTATATTTTTATTGTGATAAATATATAAATTTGTGTTGATTTTTCTATATTGCAAATAAAAAATTGTTTCATATTATATACAGGTAAAATATAGTGATTCTACTATAAAGAAAATATGGATAAACAAGTTCAAGGATAGCATCTGTTATATATGATGTATATTAAGTGGGTATAAATGAGAATGATAGGTATGATTATTGTTAAAATTAATCTATATACAATGTAATAACTATAAAGTTGGATGGAAGGATAAAGGAAATATTAAAGAACTAATTATTATAAGAAGAATCAGTTGACTAGTTTATAGAATAATCCTTCCTTGGTAAATGTGATATTTTGTAGCAGAATATTGGAAATATTTATGAACTGAGGATTAAAGTAGTAATAAATTTTATATTTTATGGGATACTCTATCCATGCTTTTGTTTGATTAAATTTTTCATAAATTACTGTTGAAATATATTTGGATAAAGATTTAGATAAAGTAAGATTGAAAATTTTAAGTTGGAATTACAAAGGTAGTATAACTACTATGAATTAGTAAAAGATGAATACATAAATTGTGAGATACTTTGAAATTAACTAGAAGATATTTGAAATTATTATTATATTTTCCATTATTTTTATGGTCGTATGAGTGTCCATTTAATTTAATGTTGTAGTGAAATAATGGTGTATATAGACTTATGTGGAAAAATTAATTTTAATGTTCTAAGTATCAAACAATGTTTTAGCCAAGTCTATCCATATAATTAGGCTCGATCATAACCATTTCTAGTCATAGTAGTAATACAAACTATATTCAGTACAAGTGATTATGGGTGTGGAGGGATAATCACAGGTTGATAGAGGCTTGAGGATTGTGAGGTGAGACGTGTGTAAACTACCACTATATCAGAAAACAATATGTAAGTGACCGTGTAGCAGGTTAAATTCATAATATTTCAATGTAACAACCTAAATTGTATTGAGTAATTAGGTAGAGTGAATCATATGTGAAATGTAATGTGATATTTTCTCCACATGGGAAGTTTTCACAACCTAGATATATGGGAAGGTATGCTAATTGAAATGATGTTGTTTTCATTTTCCTTATCATGGGGTTTTATTTTAATGTAGGATTTGTATGGGGGAGATCATGGTGAATGTATAGTTTCACATAATTCATACAATAGGGGACTCAAATAACAATATGAGATCAAGAAAATAATTATATAATGAATAAAAATAATAGAACGAAAATATTCTCGTACTTTATTTTCAAACAAAAAAATATGAAGCTAATTCATGGAATGTTTTTTTGAGAATTGAGGTCCTATAAGTTAGTATAAGGATAAATATTAGGTTTTTAGGTTTTTTTATTAAAAATTACATGATGTAAAAAGGGTTATTAATTCAATAGTATATGATGAGAAAAAAATATACATGATATGCAATCAAAATGATTCATTGAATGTTTTTTTCTTCACATGATAATGATTGAGTGACCATGAATTTTTTATGAGATTATAGTTAATTGATGGATTAATATTTTCTATAAATAGACCCAAATTTTCTTTTTTAATTATAGAGTATGGGGTAACATATATTGGATTTTTTAGGTTTCAAAACACACTTTATTCAATACAGTAATATAATGTGATATATACTCTTACATATATTTTATGTGTGAAGGATTTTACACATAAATCAGCTATATAAATAAGTATAAATAAGGGTGTCTAAACCTAAAGATATTTTAAGAATTACTTTGAAAATAATGTTTTTTAAATAATTGATAAATGAATTCGCACTATATAAGGGATCATTCATCGAGTTGTATACTTATTTGAAAATTTCACTATGAATTCATGTCACAATATCATGTGATAATGAAGATGTGAGTCTAATATAATAAGTGTTAGTCCAAGAAGAATATATAGGTTATTCATGAAAATATTTACTTAGATTAATAGTAACAAATTATTTCATGAATTATTTTCAAAAAGCATATAATTGTGAACATGATAAGAGAACAGGAAAATACACTAAAGAGATGAGTTTTCAAAAGAAATAAAAAGACTAGAAGTACTCTTGCATTTAGTGAATTAAAGAAGAAAAAATATGTATAAGTTATAAAGAATTTGATAAGGAGGATTTGAATTCATGATTTTTATTAGTTAATTATGTAATTGAATAAATTATCTTTTCTATTTATGTATATCTATAATGTTCAAGGAGAAATATCTTATTCAAACAATAAAAAAAATGAGAAATATTTGTTTCTTCATATTATAGTTTAATTTTTTTTTATGCAGGATAAAGCTATTTTTCAATTTGGAATCTACAAAATCATAGTACGGAACTATGAGAATGAAGATTATATAAAAGGATCTAGAATATTATTATAGTAACCACATGTTTTTTTCATGTTGAATCTATGATTTAGGGTTTTACAAATCACTAAAAATAGTAGGCTCTCACATCGAGGTTAAACCTTGTAAAAATAAATTTTTTATGTGCCATTTGCATTTTGAAATATTTCGGTGAGGATGAGAGACACATATTGAGTTTATTGATATTTTAACAAATAAAATATATTGAATTGGAAATAAATGATTGGGAAACAATTATCATTGATTCACCCTACCCCCACCCTTAAAGTGATTGTTCCATGTCTAAGAACTTAATTTAGGGTTATAACTAACCTAGGTCCCCTATAACAAATCCAAGAGTTAAAATTTATATAAAATATTAAATATTTTAATGGAATAGTTATTTCATAATTTGATGGAAATAATTATCTGAATGGGAATAATAATATGTTCATATACCATCTGTCACTTGGACTAGAAATACGAGATGTAGTAATAGTGGATTCCAACCCATTTCTTAGGGTTCTCCTATCTCTCATTATAACTAGATAAATATGGAAGTTTTTTGAAAAATATCAAAATGAAATTATTATATTTATTTCAAAAAAGGTATAAAAAAATTAAAGGAACAACAAACTACCATTGAAATTTGGAATATATTTGAGATAAATAAAAAAATAAATATGAAATTCAAGGAGGATGTATTTAAAACTTTGGGAGTCTTGTTTGAGGATATTATGATATATTATAATGAAAATATCGACAATTATGTTACTATAGTTATTGATATATTCTTTAGTATGAGGGGAATTAAGATATAATCTATATGATTATATAATTTTCAAAATGCTATTGAGAAATTTCCCAGATAGGTTTGATCCTAATATCTCATACATGGAATAAATAGAAGAACATTCTCTCAATAAATTTCATATTATTCTCATTTCTTATAAAATGTGAAAAATTATAGTTTTCAAATACAATACCAAAAATAATATGAATTCTGAATCCAAGACAAAAATAAAAAATAGATATGATAAAGTTATATAGGTATTTGATTCAGATATTGAGAAAGAAGAAGATGTTTCTAAGAAATTTTTTGTCATAAATCAAATAAATTTCTTGAGTTAAACAAAAATAGTAAAGGAAATCATCCACCAAGATGTTATAGTTGTAAAATAAATGGATATTTTTTCTATAAACTTTCAAAATTAGAAGGGTAAACAAGATGATTCAAATTAATATAATGGGAAACATCAGAAGATGAATAGTGGTAAAAGAATAAAATATTCAAATAAATATAGTGGTGGTAGGAATAATTTTCATGTAATAAGAGAAGATGTTTAATAAGAAAATAAGATAATGATTACCACAAAAAATGAAGCTAATTAAAAAATGAATCGGTTGATATTATTACTAATTTAATAGCACATCTATAAAAAGGGTTTTATACTTTAAGAACTAATGATGATGAAAGTGAATGAATGGTTATATAACACATACTAAATGATGACACAAAAGAATTAATTTATAAAAGGACTAAGATAAATAAGGTTAATATGATTTTACTAAAATAAAAATAAAATATAGATAAAGTTAAAAATGGGTATATTAATAATGAAGAAAAATATATTCATTAGATCAAGAATATCAATTTAAATATGGATATGGAAAGAAAAATGAAGAAATATAATGAATAAAAACTTAATCTATAAGATGTATAATTGTCTGAGACACAATTAATGTGTTATGAAGATAATAATGAATTGAATAGGTTCAAAAAATACTCCAAAAAGTTAGTATAAGTTAACGTTATTCCATATTAATTATGAGAAAAACAAGGTCTCAATGGTCAATCTGGATCAATTCCTATATATTCTCTGTGTAAAATGGTTATCCCTAATATTTTAGGTTTTAAAACCAAATTTTAAAAATTATAAGACAATAAGATATATGGGAAACCCTCTTTTTATTAAAGGGGGAAAATAATTTCTAAGGATGACCACAACCCCTAGGAAAATATAGGTTACATTTATAGTATTATAAAATAGTAATATCATTGATAGACTTATCATAAGTATTGGAGATCATGTTTTAGGGTATAATGTCAGTGTTTTTGGTATTTTGGAAACAATTCCTACTCATGATGGTTCCATATGTCATTACTAGGGAAGAGGAATGAACCAAGGGGGATCTATTCTGATATTTTGATAAAAAAGCAAAGAAGTAATTATATGACTAAGAATCCATCTAACATGATAACACAAAATAGGTATAAAATATTAAAATAAATCTTTTCAAGATATTAAAACACTAGAAATAATTATGAGGAATCCATGACTAGAATACCTAGTGAGGTTCTCTTTATTACAATAGGTTAGGGAATTCATAATGTGTATGAAGAAAATAAATTTTTTCAATATATTCCAAGAATACTAGTAAAAAATTATAAAATTCTTAGAATAGGAAAAAAGGAGTTCCTAAATATTCATCCATACTTATTTAAAATATCTATAAAAATAGAGAAATAAAAAAATGGTAGTGTTAATGGGAATCATGTTCTTTAACATTATGATATTGAAATTCATGAGATGTTTTCAAATGGGGAATCCTTGAAGATCTAATAAACTATTTTGGAAAAATTCAAATATGTTAGACATATTATAAATGATTATATGATTATTTTAGATGCTCAAGAGGAATTGATGAAAAATATTAATTAAACACTGACTAATTCAATTAACATTACATTTTTCTAGAAGAATAAAACCCCTATATAATGACAAATTTAAATGGAAGAAAATAACCATGCAACATGGTAAGGTTTGTAATAATAATGATATCATAAATAAATCTCCCCATATTTAGATTGAAAATAATGAAGGATCTTGGTTGACGGGAAACAATAATCCTTATTTTTTTACATAATGAGATAAAAGGATCTTTCTTTTTCACCAAACTATTTTATTTACACTAACATAAAGGGAATCAATTGAGATGAATTAAATGGGTATGAGTGTTTTATAAATTGTATAATAAGAATAAGTGGTCATCATTTAATTATTTAATTTCGATGATGAATATTTGATTGAATCTCTTTTCTGGAATCATACATGTGTAATAATATTTAAGAGATAAAATATTTTTTTATAAATATTAAATAAGAAAAAATCTATAAAATTGTATAATGAGGTATACCAATCATAATTTTTAATTATTGTTGTGATAATGATAAATATTTTCATGAATTGGGAGTGATGGTTAGTGGGTATGAAAATTCAAAGTTAGAGTTATATATATTTCACATGAATGTTTTTAATGATATTTATGAAAATGAGTGTAAGATATAAATTTCATGATATATCATTGTGTATAAATTATGAGATGTGAAAGTTGAATTGGTGCCACATATTTAATTAATTAGTGGACTATTTTTATAGGTAATTTTATTAACTCTTTATTTATACACCTAGATATCCTAAGTATAAATAGAGTTTAATGGATTATGAATAATTATTAATACACATGAGATTTCATTCTCCCCTAAAAAATATTTTTTCCATCTTTTATTCTGTGTATTTTTTGAGAATAAGATGATTTAAAAAAAATAAAGTAAGAAGATGTTCCAATATATTTCCTTTGAATTTATTTTTAATAAGGCAGAGAAAAAGAGATGCACATATTAAAAAAAATATTTATAATTATTGGTAAAATACACAGTGTGAAAGATCAAAGATCCTAATAAAAGAATTTTATTAATTATTAATAAGGAATACTGTTATTATGAAAATGTGGTAAATATGCATTGCATGATCTAAGAAGAAAATATGAAGCCAATTTCCATGTTAAGTAGGTAAATCAAGTTGATGCTACTACTAAAAACATCTAGATTGATAGATTCTAGGATATAAACTCTTACATCTAATATTTTTTTATCTTGTTTCAATAATAAAGACATATATTGACAATTATTGTAAGCACTCTATCAAAAACATGATAAATGTGAATTTGTGTAGTTTTCTAAATGGAATGTTAGTAAACAAATTATTATAAAAGTAATCAGATGGATATTTTATGAAATAATACATTCATGAAAAATTTAAAGTTGATTGGATAACAAAAGGAAGAATTAATGAATAAATTATAAAAAGAGTACTGAGCTGGGTAGTTTAATACTGAATCCATCTTTATGTTAGTTTGAATGAATTCTATCAAAATTAGTGTTGAAATACTATTTGGTGATGATTTTAAGAAGTTAAAATTAAAATTTATATATTGGAATTATAGATTCAATTGAACAACTTGGAATTCTTCAATGATAAATATATATACTAAAATGACTTTTCAAATTTAGAGAAGTAATATTGGGATCATTCTTATATTTTCTACAAATTTCTATACTCTTAGAGTATCCAAAGAGATATCCAAGGTAATAAAAGTGTAACATCCCAGGTAATTATATAACAATAATTTTTATATTTATTAATATTCTTGAATTATATAGTAATTTTACCTTAAGGGAATTATTTTTCCAATAGTGTACCAGACACGGAATAATGATTTTCTCTAAAATATTATGTTGCAGACAATACTAGGTTATACCAAAAATAAAATAGTATTAATAGTATTATTTTAAGTGGTAGTCATCGCCTATCCATTGAATTAGTTGGAATGAATATAACTAACTATAACAAGTTTATTAAATGTTTTTAATTTATTATGAAAAAATTTGTGGGTTAAAAATAATAACAAATATAATATTGGGTATAAAATCTCTAATGATTTTTAAAAGCATGTTTTTCCACCATTTGATGCATAACAAATTTTAGATCTAGTTTTTGACACATTTATAAGTTAAATTTGAAAAAATAAACTTATTATTTGGAAGAGGAACATCAAAATTTATTTTTGATAAATTTTTTGTATTTTTCTGATAACTTTAATATTTTAATTAATAATTAAAAATTCATCATTTTAATTAAAAACTTTTTTTCATCAAATTTATTTATAGTGTCATATTGTCATTTTTATTGGTTTTATATTATAATTAGATTAATTTTTTATCATTTAGTATAATTTTTTCCATTTTACATAATTTCACATTGATATTTGATATATACACATATAAATCTTCTGATGGTTTTTACTTTTAAAAACAAATTTTCTAGTATTTTCAATGGGGATTGATGTTAAATTAATTACTGAAACTTCTCTGTTTTAAATTTTGAAAAATGGATTCCATATTTTAAATAATTGGGTAAAATTATGTTAATATATTACTTTTATTTTTTTGGATATTATGACTAGTAACTACAAAATTCTTATTTAACACAGTTAAAGGTATATCGGGTAATTTTTGTAACAAAATAATATGATAAGGAAAATAAAACTATCCTAACACCTGAAAAAATCCATCTAGATGAGTAAAAATTGACTCTTAATTCCTAAGTATAATAATTTAATCATTTAATAGACCTATTTCCTTGAAAATTATATAAATATGATTAAAACAAATGTAACACGAAAGTGACAAAATGTCACCCTCTTATTTCTTATAAGTATAATAATATTAATATAGGTATAAATATGATATAACTTCAACAATAAATAGTATCTAGAAATATAATTAAATTATATACACCATGATATTTTATTCATAATTTTTATAGATTATTTAATTACCATAAATACTGACACAAAAGTGCTACAAGAATTATTTTATTAAAAGAAATATCAAATAAATGATATAAAAAATGTTAAAATAAATATAATTTGGATAAATTAGGATACTCCACGAATTTTCAAGGTGCATATGACATATAATAATTCTATTCAAAGGTTTTGTTTAAGTTATATCTATATTTTTATTTTATTTAAATTCAATGAAATGAATAGTGTCACAATTGACAGTGTTGATATTTTATAAAAAAATATTTTATTAAATTATTTAAAAATAGTAAAAATATTTTAAAATTAAAACATCACTATTATAAGGTCTAAATGTTTATAAATTTTCCATATTTGGGAAATTTACCCAATAAAAGATAAATTTAAAACCTCTTAATATTGAAAATTTTGTTCCTGTAAATAAAATTAAAATAAAATAATTAATGTTAAAAGAAAATTATAAGGTTTAAAATAAAATAAATACATGTATAAAAATTATTATATGATATTATTTATAATTATAATAATTTTAAATTTCACATAAGTTAATTCTGAGTCATTTGGAGTTAAAAATTAATTTATATTAATTTCATATTTTAAGAGTTTCCAAGTATTCTCCTCCCCTCTCTTATAAAAAGGTACTCATTCTTCTGTATTCCTTATACATTAAAAAAAATTTGATCGAAAAATATCTACTCAAAACCCTTACTAAAATTCATACCCATGTTATTGAGGAAATATTTTAGGCATAACACCCACCTTAGAGGTGTTAAAGTGTTCTTAAAAGGTGATCAATTGAAAAAGTGGTATTATTTCTATTTATATATTTATATATTGTTCTGTCTTCCACTTCTTCAAATATCCTTAAACCATTATGAAATAATAACTCGATTATCCTCGACGTACTTAGATGTTATTATGTTCATATCATCACATGAATCCATCTACAATTTCATAAAATAAGAAATGAACTTTTTATTTGTGTGTACGACGGACTGCCGCCTCACGAACTAATGTAGTCAATTTTTCATTACCATATATAAAGATTGTTCATAATAATGGAATAAATTTTTTCATATTATTTTCATGATATTTTTATCATTATAATAGAATAATATGTAAATTATATTCTTACATTCCATTCACATAAAAATGGAAAAGCCTTTTGTGCGTACGTGTGAACTATCGCCTCCACCAAGCGATGTGAATCATTTCTATTCACCACATCACTTGTATGATATAAATAAGTATATATAAATTATTATTATGATATATATATTATAATTAAAATTATTTAAAGATTAAATAATAATTACTTTATTTCTATAATGATCAATGAAAAATGGGAATGTTGCTCATGCGTATGTACGGCCAACTGTCTCCGTGATTATAATGTTGTCCATTTTTCATACAATAAATAAATGGTTGATTTAAAAGTATAATTGATGTATAAAAGTGCTTATTATTTAATTAATTCTATTCTTGAGATGATGGAATTATGACCACATGAAATATTGACATCATACCAAGTTTATTTTTGACTCAAATACCGAATATCGACAAAACGTCCAACATGAATGTAAATAATTATGTAATTATTATAACATAGAAATAAGAGATATAAAGGGATTAAAAAACTTAAAAAAATTATCAATAAATTATAAATTAACCTAAATTTATTATTTAGAAATATAAATATTTTACATGATGATTCAGACTAATGGTAATGGACCTCATCTTAATCTCTTGTAATTGAGGCATATCTTGATGTTATGAACATTTATTATCCTATAAGGAATATATAAAAAACTTTTAAAATTTTATATAATGAATTAACATATTATCATGATATTTAACGTTTTTTAATGTTATTTAATGATTTTTATCCAAGTTTTTCTCAAGTGGTAAGAGACTATTTAATAAAAACATCATTTTAAATGTATTAAAAATTTATCCACTTAAATATTTATCATTAATGTCCATGTTTTAAAAATGGTTTTCAATATTTATTTATATGAAAATGAATGTTTTAAAATTTTAATTTCTTTCAAAATTTTCAATGTGTTATGGGATAATTTGATTCAAGAATCTTCTTTCTAAATGTTTTAAATGTGTTTTAAAAAATGGATTGATTATTTTAATAACTTGGAATGTTTTTTTAACAAATACGTACTCAACTAAATTTCTTAATTTTATGTTCCTTTAATATATTGATTTTTACTTAAAAAATTTACACTTTTTCTAAAATAATTTTTTTTTATTTATGAGTGCGCAGATTTGTAAAAATGAAATGTTATTACAAATTGGATGTGTTATTTTTCCTTTATGATTGTTTTATGTGTTATGATTATGTTATAGTTCATGGGAATTATTTATGAATATGGGTGGTTATATAATAAATTTAGGGCATCTAATCTTGTGATATCACTATGATTCATTGCGTAATGAGATAGAGTTAAATGTTAAGGTTTCTCCTATGAGATTTTGGGAATATACTATGATTGATATTACAAATATAACCATAATGGTTACTCCCTATGTAGCTATGAAAGCTATAATATAATTATTATATGGATTTCACAAGTTACCTTTATTTTTTATTATTTCTAAGAAGTTTTTTATGAATCTTATGATATCATGAGGTATGTTAAAGGGTTTATGTTTTATGGGTGAAAAGTATGATTTTTTTAAAATGTTTTCATGGGTTTAAAAAATTCATGGACTAACGGTTTCATTCCTTATTTTGTGACCATTGCTAAGATATTAATGATCGTCCCATGTTTTTTAAATATTTTCCACATGGTATAATGATGGGTAAGATAAAGTAAAAATTCATGAATATTTTCATCAACAAAAGAAATAATGTTTTCTTTTAAATAGTTTTATTTTATGAATAAAAAATAGGCAGTTAGTATAAGTTGAGTTGTAATGTAATAGTTATGGACTAATTATCTAATACACTAAACCTAAAACTATCCTCAATTTGAATTATTGACTTAACTAAATGTAATGTAATTTTTAAGGTTGGGGCCTTGTAGTTGTATCAAAGGAAAGGTTTAGACAACTTTTGGGATTATGAGTTTTGGTTAAACATATGGTAAATTTCTCTGTCTATTATTTTAGTTAAATCAATGTTATATAAATTTTTATATTAATTAATGTTAGTTAAAAAATTTAGGAGTATAATCTAAAACAAAATTTTTATCTCTTATTAATGAATTTTTTTCAATAATTATTACAAATTTAGTTTCATATGATTTTGAAACTCTTTCTAACATTGAACAGACTTGAAAACAGTTGTATGAGATCTCAAATGCCTCCTCTATATCACAATACCATTATGGATCATGGTATGTTTTTAATCAAATAATATTGTCTCAATAATCTCATATTTCTAAAAAAGTTAAAAAATTTCAAGGTATTTTCTTATATTTTACCATATCACAAGACTTTGAAGCATATTATGATTTTGAAAAAACGTCTAAAGAAGAGACCCTTGAACATATTATTTTAAATTATTTTAAAATATAGTTTTTTCAACACATATGTATTTTGTTTTAAAAGGACCATTGATTGAATGTTTCAAGTCAAACTCTGTTCGAATTCTTTATAAAAATATCATTTTATCATATGTTCAAAAATTATATGTCATACATTATTATTTTCCAAAACTATTTTCTTATGAACACCCATACGACCCAAGTTGTACAAGGTGTATTTGGATAAAGGATGAAATTGATTTTGAAGAATCTATAAATCGTAGTTTCAATTCATGGACCTTTTATATATGTGAACAAAATGATGATGAAACTAGGTGGACACCATGATCAAGGAACAATGTTCATTCATTTGGTAATAGTTTTATTAAATCATATGTAGGTTAAATAAAAAAACATTATATAAAAGACTCCATGAATTAAGATTTTAAGTTCATTATGAGTTGGGATGAATATGATAGGTATAAGACAAAATTTGAGGTTAAAACAAGTTATAGTTATTTTTTGACTTTTATAAAAAGGGACAACCAGAAAGATGGCTAAAAACCTATCATGTCTGAAAAGTCCATGGGGATCAAACCCACAACTAAAGGGTGATAAGGGTGAATCATCTAAGAATGACCTACATGAAGTCCTTGGTTATTATAACCATTTATTTTTAGTTAAATTATTTCATAGAATAAGAATAAGTTGATTTTGGGAACTTAGGTTTTATAAAATGGATATCCTAGGTATTGGAAAGTGATTTGGGATTAAGTGATAAATGTTATTTTGTAAGAAGTTCACTATTTTGGAAACCCTATATGCCTAAGGTAAATAGAATGATTTGAGATTTTATTTGAGGAGTAATGGTTTAATTGTATTGTGGAAGAATATATTATTTTACTGTAATGTTATATTGATTCAAGTTATTTACAAAAATGATTAATCTAAATTGGAGAATATGTTATTAGGTCAGTTAATTTTTGGTAGGAGACTTAAATAGTACTTGATTTTATTTGGAGATAAATATTAAAATTTATCTTGGATGACTATGTAATCAAATAATTCTATTTTTTGGGTTTCAAACGTAGTTTTTTTTATTTTGAGGGATTTTAATGACAATTTTGTTGAATGGTCTATGTTGAACTTTTGGTATTATAGTTGAATTTTAGTGATTAAAACTAATTTTTTATATTTCAATGATTTATTAGTTTTGGAGAATTTTTTTATCTTATACTAACCCTATTTTTTAGGTTAATGTTTCTATATAAGAGAAACTCATAGTTAATATTTTGTGATATGTGATTCTATAAAAGTTGATTCTAGTGCTTAAGGTGTGAAACAATTATACTCATCATTTATCACTTAATCCACAACACTATTAAAAAGAACCTTAAAATAAAAAATTTATCCATTTACTTTTCTCAATTGTCTTTTGACCCATCACATATTTAAGGTTTTTTTATGGATAACATTCCATTGATTATGTTCTCTATCACTCTCTATTAATCTTTGAGAGTTAGTTTTATCATTCATGTCTTTGTTTACCTACATGGAAACCTATAATGTATTATAGAAGGTGACCATCATATTTTAATTTATTTATTTTAAAGTGGAAGTTTTATTTACTCTTTTTTCGATGTGGGGTTTCAATGAAGTAATTTTTAAAAGTGAAACCTTAGTTACCAAGCCCAATTTTAAAATTGTGAGGAATCAATTTCTGAAATGGGGGAAGGATTTAACATCCCAGGTAATTATAAAATTATACATTTTCATATTTATTAATATTTTTTAATTATATAGTAATTTTAACTTAATTGGATACTTTATCCAATAGTGTACCTGACACATAATAATGGGTTTCTCAAAAATCTAATGTTTCACACATGATAGAGTAATACCAAAAAATAATATATTATTAATATAATTATTTTAAGTTTACTAATTTCCTAGTCATTTTATTTGAGGAAACCAATAAAACAAATATACCATGTTTATTAAATGTTTTTAATTTCTTCCAATAAATTTTATGGGCTTAAAATATGAATAAATCAAGTTTTAGGCCTAAAAGCTCTAATAGTTTTTTAAATGTATTTTTACCACCTTTTGATAGAGAACCCATTTTAAATATTTTTTTGATACTTTAATAAGTTTAATTTTTTAAAATAAACATCTTATTTGTAAAAGGGACGTCAAAATTTATTTTGGATAAATTTTTTGTATTTTTATGATTTCATTTATATTTTAATGAATTGAAAAAAATATTGTGTTTAATTCAAAAGTTTTTTTCATTTAATTTATTTATATAGTTATATTATCATTTTAATTGGTTTTAAAGTATAATTATATTCTTTTGTTATCCTTTAATAAAATTTTATTCATTAGAATTAATTTCATATTTAAATTTTATTTAACTACATATAAATCTTTTGATGGTTTTTACTTTTAAAAAACATGTTTTCTTGTTTTGTCAATGGTGATTAATTTTAAATTAATTATTTTAACTTACGTGTTTAAAATTTTGAAAAAATTATTAAATATTCCAACTAATTGAGTCAAAATTATGTCAATAGGTTACTTTTATTTTTTAATATTACGAATAGTAACTACAGAAATATTTATTTAAGGCATTTAAAGGTAAATATGTTAATTTAGGTAACAAAATAATTTAATAAAGACAATAAAATTATCCTAAAACCTTCCAAAATACTATTGGATGAGTAAACATCAACCCTTAACACCTAATTATTGTAATTGACTTATATAATTGACTTTTTCCCCTAAAAATGATATAAATATTATTTTATTAAAATAAAGTGACAAGAAAGTGACAAAATATCACCATCTTATTTCTTATAAGTATAATAATTTAAATATAGTAATAAATATTATATAACTTTGATAATAAATAGTCTCCATAAATTTAATGAAATTATCTATATCGTGAGATTTTATTTATAATTTTTATATATTACATAATTACCATAGATATTAATACAATAGTGATACAGTAATTATTTTATTAATAGAAATATCAAATAAATGATATGAGAAATATAAAAAAATATAATTTGAAATAATTTGGGTACTAAAAAAATTATAGGTGACTATGAAAAATTATCAGTCTATTAAATAGTTTTTTTTTAAGTTATCTATCCATTTTTATTTTATTTTTATTTCATGAAATGAATATTGTCAAAATTGACACTATTGATATTTTATACAAATACTGTTTTATTATATTATTTAAAAATCATAAAGATATTTAAAAATTATAAAGTTACAATGATAAGTTCTAAAATTTCATAAAGTTTCCATTTATGTTCAATTGACCTCGTATAAGTAAAATTTATAACCTCTTAATATTTAAAATTTTGTTACCAAAATTAAAATTAAAATAGAATAATTATTTTTAAAATAAAATGATAATTTTTCAACTAAATCAATACATGTATAAAAATTATTGTATGAAACTATTTATAACATACTCATATTATATTTTACATAACTCAATTTTGAGACATTTGGAGTTAAAAAATAATTTATATTAATTTAATATTTTAAGAGTTTATAAGGATGTCCCTCCCCTATCCTATAAAAAGGCACTCATTATTCTCTATTACATACACTAAAAAACCATTTGTATTGTCCAATATCTGCTCAAATCCATTCCTAAAATCCCTACCCACATTCTTGAGGCATTAGTTTAAGAATAACGACCTCCTTTGAGGTATTAAGTTGTTCTTAAAAGGTGATTAACTGAAAAAAGAGGTATTATTTTTATTTAAGTATTTCTATATTATTCCTTCTTCTACTTCTTAAAATATTTTTAAACCATGAAAAAATAATTACTATGTTATCATAAATATACTTAGATTTTATTATATTAATATCATCACCCTAATCCATCTCTAATTTCATCAACTGGGAAATGAACTTTTCATTCATGTGTACGGTGGACTACAGCCTCGTGAACCGATATAGATCATTTTTCATTACCATCTCCCAAGACTAGTCATAATTATTTAATTAATGGTTTTATTTTATTTTCATGACATTTTTATAATTATAATATAATAATATATAAATTATGATCTTACTTTCCATGCATATAAAAATGATAATGTCATTCATGCGTACGTGTGAATTATCACCTCCACCAAGCGATGTGAATCGTTTTTATTCACCACATCACATGTGTGATATATATACGTATATTTAAATTATTATAATTATTTTTTTTAATATTATTATCATTATGTAATGATAAAATAATAATTACCTTATTTTTATAATGATTGATGAAAAATGGAAATGTTACTCATATGTACGTAGGGTCTATCATCTCCATTATTATAACGTTGTTGATTTTTCATACCATAAAAAAATTTGAGTTAAAAGTATAATTATTGTATAAAGGTGAAGATTATATCATGATTTTTATTCTGTAGATTATGGCCTTATGACCACATGGAATATTGACATCATTCCAAGTTCATTTTCAACTCAAATACTGAATATCAAGAAAATGTATAATATGAATGTAAATAATTATGTAATTATTATAACATGGAAATAAGTGATATAGAGGAAATAATAAAATTGAAAAATTTTCTCAAGAAATTATAAATTAACTTAATTTTATTATTCTAGAATATAAATATTGTATGTGCTGATTCAAACTCGCGGTAAGGGACTTCATCTCAATATCTTATCATTGAGGTATATACTGATGTTATGGGGATTTATTATCCTATAAGGAATATATAAAACTATTTTTACATGTTATATCATTACTTAATATATTCTCATGATATTTAAAGTTTTTTAATGTAATTTAATGATTTTTATCTAATTGTTTCCCACGTGGTATGGGACTCTTTAACTAAAACATCATTTAAAATGTTTAAAGGATTTATTCATCTAAATATTTCTCATTAATGTCTATGTTTTCATAATAGTTTTAAAGGTTTATATAAATTGACATAAATGATTTAAAATCATAATTAATTTCAAAAATTTCAAAGTGGTATGGGAAACTTTGATTCAAAAATATTCTTTTTAAATGTTTTAAATTTGTTTTAAAAATTGATTGATTATTCCAATTACATGGAATGGTTTTTTAACATATACATCCTAAACAAAAATTCATTATTTTCTATCACTTTAATGTATTTATGTTTAATCTATAAGTTTAAACATTTATTTTGAAATAATTTGTTTCCATATATGAGTGCATGGATTTCTAAAAATTAAATTTGATTTGAAAGTGGAAATGTTAATTTTCTTTTATGCTTATTTTATGTGTTATGATTATGTTATGGTTATTAGATTTTTTTTATGAATATGGGTTTTTCTATGATTAACCAATTGTGGGTAATCTCATGATATCTCTCTACATAATTGGGTAATGAGATGGAGTTAACCGATAAGGTTTCTTTTAATCGATTTAGAGAATATACTTTGATGGGTATTTTAAATATAACCATAAAGGTTACTCCCTTTGTAGTTGTGAAAGCTACAATGCAAGAATAGTATGGATACCATAAGTTAACTTTATTAATTATTATTTCCAAGATGTTTTTCAAGAATATTATTATTTCATGAGGTTTGTTAAAGAGTTTATGTTTAATGGGTGAAAATCAAAATTTTGTGAAAATTTTATCATGAGTTTAAAATATTAATGGACTAACTGTTTCACCCTTTATTTTGTACCCATTACTGAGCTTTTTGTACACATATAATTTTTTTGAAAAGTTTTCCATAGGTTTAAAGTATGGGTAAGAGAAATAAATATATTTGGAATATTTTCATAAATAAAAGTAATCATATTTTATTTTAAAGAGTTTTATTTTGTGAAAAAAATAGATAGTGATTAGAAGTTGAGTGGTTATGTAATAGTTATAGCCTAATTCTCTAAAACTATAACCCTAAAAATATCCTCAATGTGAATTCTTGAATTAACTCAATATTATGTAATTTTTATGGCTGGGGCCTTACAGAAATAATTTTTGAGATGACCTTATAGGTTTAATATAATTTATATTATTTATATATCACAAAAAATTCCATATAATTATAGCTATTGAAGCATGATAAATAGAATCTATTTTTATCCAAAGGAGTTTTCTTAGCAATACCCAACCTATGTGATTATGGCTGAATAGGTTCAAAAATGGTTATTTCATGTATGTGGATCATGTTCTGACATAAGGGTAGTGTTCTCCCATATATGGTGGTATGATGGTAGTGTTTATTGTTTTGAAATGATTTCTATTTGGGTGTTCATTGGGTTCGTGATGATATTTTCTTCACTCTGCATTCTAACTTTCCAAAATTAGGCACCCTCTACCACTATGTTTTATGATATTGGTTATTTTATAAGAATAAGTTTAAGGTATTTTAGTTCATCCTTCCTTGGATTCCTCCTTGGAGTTGGTTTCCAATTCTTGGTCTCCCTCATAGATTTGGTTCATGTTTGTGAAACTCATCATCAATGAAATCTTGAAGTGGATACTATTAAATTATGTTACTTCTATCATGATAGGGTAGCTACCTATGGTCAGAGATAATAGTGATTTTGGACAAGTCTAGAAATCTATGTATATTAGTTGCGGTTGGAACCTATAAAGTCATCCACTTTTAGAGTTGAGTCAATCTCATATATGAGGTATCTTTGGTTTAGAACCCAAGGAATCCCATGAAAAATGAAGTGTAATTTTCACCATGGGTTGGAGTTATATAAGGCTCATTGACTCAATAATTTCATATTCATCACATGAGGTATAAATTTCAATACATCTGTTGGGGTCACATGTTTTGAATCTTTTGGGGACAAGGTCAGAGGTTTAATTTATTGTAGGGATGTGGACATAATTTTAGAGTTTTTTGGGGATGTGGTCCCAATTTTAGAGTCTTTTGGAGATATTTATCATGTGTACTTTTCACATACTATATTGGTTATGGATTAGCATCACAAGGATATTCTAAGATCTAGTGGGGTCCTTATGTTTGGAATGTGATTTGAGAGTTTTTCCAGGGAAATGATCCCACTTAGGAGTTGTCACCTCCTAGGTAAGAAAACCTGATTTAATGATGTTGTTGTGATATACGGATTGAATCTCGGGGAGTTTTCTTACATACCCTATTAAGAGACAGTGATCAAAACCCATGTAGTTCATGTGCATAGTTTAATTTCATGTGACCAGAATTGTTTGTGTAGTTTAATGTCATTTGGTAAGTATGAGTGTGCCATCGAATGAGTGAAAATAATGGATGTATGGGGAATATGAATAAGGTATTCCCATGTGGTGAATTATCATCCCATAGCAATAATACATGAGGCGTCACATTTTCATCATATGAGGTAGGTTTATAGTTTAACATCATGTGTTGAAGGCATTCTCAAGTAGTTTAAAATCATAAAATTAGAATGGTAGGATTTGTACATTAATTTTTTATAGATTAGACTATTTGGGACTTATACCTAGGGATACCATTTCCATGTATGAGGGAAAGAAATGACCACATCCCTACATACTAGGAAAATTGAGGGGTTTCCCATGATGAATCTACCCATGGGACTTACATGTCCACAACGCGAGTGGTTTTGATGACACATAGTGTGATCACTGCCATTTTTTGGTGAAAAGAGAGGGTACCTAAATTAGGGTGCATATTATTTGGATAAATAATCAAAAATGTTTCATATACCATGCATGGAGTAAAGGTTTTTGGCATAAGGGTTGATGATATTGGTTTCACATATGTTTAGGTCATGAATGTACTTGATTTGAAAGGGTATTGGGCCTTTCATTACTCAACTTTCAAAAAGGTATGCCTTATAAAAGGATGTATCATGTAGGGGAATTTTAGGTGGGTTTAATGATGTTTTATGGGTTCAAAAAGGCCATTTTTTTGCAAAATATATGCCTTTATGAAATATAGATTCCATGATTAGGAATAATGTCTTAGTTCCCATGGGTAGGGTTTCATGAAAGTTGGATGCCTCACAAAACCCAAAGAGGCATGAGGGTTTTTCCTATATTATGGAGGGCTAAATCATTCATGAAGGTCATATCTACCATTATATTAGATTCTATGATACTCATGGGAGTATTTTCATGAAATATGGATACCTATAGGAATACATTTTTCCTTTGGATTGTGAAAGATTATTTTTCATAAATTAATATCTTATTCTGGAATTCAAAAGTTTTTCCCCTAAAATTAAGGGTGAAGGAAGGTTTTTACAAGAGTTTCAATGGAGGATACATTAATTTCATGGATTATTACCCTTTTTATGTAAGATAATCTTTTTTTGTTCTCTAGAACCCATCACTAAGGATTCAATCTTCATGAATCCAGACCCTTTGGTGGATTTTGAGCTCATTTCAGCTAGGAATCACATTAAAATGACTAAATTCCTCAGTATATTTTATAAAATGAATTTTTTAATGTCAAAAACAATCCCCCCCCCCCTTCAATATGTGGTCTAACATAGGTTAAGAGGGTTATATTCTGAGGTGAAATCATTTAAAACCAGTATTCTAAAAATATATTCACAAAACTAGACTCAGAACCCATTTAATAAATAGGGGAAGTGCCCCAAGAAACAAATGATATTCTCACCAAATATTGTTCTCCACTATATATTCAATAAACTCAACAAATTTGTGAGCATTCTAGGATGGGAATCCCAATATCTCATGAACCATTTCACCATCATACAAGAATCTTTTCTGATAACTTCTATGAGGAAAACATTCACAAGGAACATATTACCTAAATGTAAAAAATTCAAAAAAAACCTCCATGAACAAGCAATAAAAAAAATTAAAATTCCTTGAGATAGCCTTTGAATCTTTTAAAGATGTTACTTCAAGACAGAGGGAGATAGATTGGAATGCCATGATTAGAGAGATCTTCTGGTGTTTTTCAAATCATGACACACTATTTATTTAATGATAGTGTGTCAGAGGGATTATATCCTCTATAATAAGCTTATTATATATTGATTCCATTTTAGGGATAATGTTCTCTTCCTTAATGTTGATTGGGATGCCCCTACCTTCTTGTTTAGAATCTCTCCTAGGTTGCATCAGTGGAACAGAGTTATTGTGGGTCATTTCATCAAGGACCATTTAAATCACCTATTACTCCCTTTGGAACCATGTGAAAACAATAAATATAAAGGATCTAAATATATATAAATATCCTCCTCGATATGAGAGTATATTTAAGGTGGATCTAGTATACTGCATCCAAGGTTTGAAAGAGGAGTGGTACTTATTCTAGGGAGGATACTACATAGATGAGTGGGCTTGGGCATACTGGGTGTCCCAAACCACTAATGAGTTTTAAGAGGAGCTAAATGGGTTCAAGATATATTAAGTAAAATGGACCTCCTAGTTCAATATCTAATTACACCTAGAAATCCTTCCAAGATTTCTAATCAAGTGGTTACTTTGGACAAACACATTTCATCTACATTATGGGGTGGCTTGTGTCAGCCTATGGGACCTCTCCCAAATCATCAGGATCCCTATCCAAGAGGATATGTATGATGAGTTCATTTCCATGGAGAACACATAGTGGGATCAAGAGTATCTCACAGTATTGGAAGGGGATTTATGGGGACTATTTAAAGGGAATAAGTGGAACAATCCCTGGATAAATGAAATCTAATTCAATAAATAGTTTGGATACCTCTTAAATGATACCACATACATGTTAATAAAGATACTCTACCAGTTCCCGAAGGAATTGAAACATGTGGAGGAGAACTCCTGCTATGTTATCCTAGAGCTGAGATAGTGGAACCTATAGGGATATAGTGTGAATCCTCTCTCCCCCATATTCAGGATAACATGATTTATTTCAGTGATCATCTATGGGTGGATGATCTTAGTTCATTATTCTCATATTATGGGATTGTCCAAGAAAATCCATTATGGTTGCAATGATAGGGATGGGGCATCACACCAATCTAGTGATTTCGGTGTTGGATAAGTTGTACAAATTCATAAGGAACAATAGTTATTGGAAGACCCCCCCCCCCCTCCCCATGTATGGGCTATTCCATTTCATGTATGGATGTTTGTCTACACACATGGGATAGAATAAGTACCCAAACCCTAGAATTCCTCTTTAGACAAAATTCTAGTCATTGAGGATAAATAACATTGGGATTCATTCTCTTTAGTTGGAGTGGATCAGAGTTCTAGAAAATATCAGGATGTCAAAGCAATTCACATTCCACTCATTACCACAATCAATAGGGAACATTACGTATTATGGGGTGGGGACTATAGATATATGGACATACCTCCAGGTCTTCAAGGTGGAGTATTGGTGGAAATTGAATATTATAAATTGATCTACGAACTATATACCATGTACATGTTTAGCCACCAATTTCAGTGTATCTATAGACATGCCCTAAAGTTTTACAAAAAATTATATATAAATTACCACCCTATGGTTCTTCACTATAAATGGAATGTTTTTTATCGGAAGATAGTGGGGGGAGGACAGAGCTTCCACCGACTAGATACCCCTACGGGATCCTCTAGAACATTGTGTGAATCTAATAGAACACATACTCTTGGGAAATGATGAGGAACCTGGTGATCTGTAAGGATTCTAAGGAGGGCCTAAATTCATGTGTCTATTGGTGTGCTAAATTTGGGTGAGTACACTAAGGGGGAAAAGGTAAACCCATTAGAAGAGTAGAAGTTGTAGCTTCTAAAGATCTCATCGCTATAGGAGGTGCAGATTCTAAGAGAGGAGTGATGGAAATCCCATGGATCCTAGGAATGTGGCCTTAGGATGAGTGAAAACATTTATGGGTATTATTGAGGGAACATTTTTTGGCTCCCAGGAAGTGCTTATGCCATATAGAATCTCCTTACAAAATGGTCTTCCCTGATGCCTGGAGGGACTGGAAAATTTTCTGATATTTCAACTACCTCGTAGTGATGTGGCTAAATATTTAGGATGAGAGGATTCACCTTTCTGTTTTGGGCCATGTCAAGTCCAAATTCCAAGATTCATGGGCTAAGGTGATGTAATAATTGAGGGAGGTGGAGGAAGTGGTCTTCTCCTTTGGTGTTGTGTGGTGCCTGACTAGCTGGGAGAGGATGTTGTTAGAAATTACTTCTCCTATAGACTGCCCTAGGGATTGATAATTTTAGTCATGGTTAGGGAAGAGTAATCGGATAATTAAGAGTCTTAGTTAAGTGATACTTTACTAGACTTGGTCCTGTAAAATGACTCCACTACTGATTAGGTAAACCTATGACCGTTAACTTGTTAGTTTGGAAGATTTTCCATTATTTTGGGTTTTTAGAATCATTTTATTTTGTTTGTGTGGGTATTTTATGATAATTAATAGTGGAATTAATTAAAATATCTATGGTAGGATGAGAAGGCCCAAAAACTTGAAGGGGAAAGTGAATTACCTCCTCTTTAACAATGCAGTTGTAGGTAGCCAACCATTTGTTGTCAAGACACTAGCTATGTCTAAAGTGATGATTCAAACTTCCCAAGGGCTGCCTAATAATTTAAAATATTTTTACTTCCCTATTATTTTATAAAAAAATTATTTTGATTCTTTTTTAAACATTTTTTTAATATATCCAATGCGTATGGTTGAAGATCAACTCTTAATGGAAAAGGCACTGGTTTTCATCAAGGTGTCATTGCCAAGGGATACTACATTGAGAATTTCACAACAAGACTTGCTGGCTAGCCTATTTTCTACCTACAATTATTTTAAATATTTATATTTCTTCCCTTTCTACCATAAGTCATTCTTTACTAACCTCGTATTTCAATGGAATTACAACCCATGTTGGAGACTTCGATGACAGTGGTGATGATTGAATTCGTACCCTCAATAGGGGTAGCTGGGGAGGTTTTAATAGAAATTAATGTCCCTACTATGTCTGGTCCTAATAAAAATACTAGGATCAAGGCTATGGAAAATATTTACCTATTTTATCACATTATGTTAAAGAAATTGGGACTGCTACAATGGACATAGCTAACCTCCCTTTGGATATGGTTTCTAGCCAATCTGAGAGGATTCCTTCATATAACACTTCTTATAATGGGTGGGTGGCCTTCCCATAGTACTATCCCACACCACATGAGTGTTTTAAGGACACCTAATATGATGTGGATGAGTATAACTAGATCATTTGGTTTAGGGTGTGGACATGTGTCTAGAACTTCATTACCCACACCGTATTGGTTGATCTACCAATCTGGGTAGGGCCCTCTTCCATTAGATGGTGAGTTTTGGGCTTGGGGGTGGACTATTTTAGCCTCCATTACCTAGCTTGAGACTCCCTTTCCAAGTAACTATGTGTGTGATGGAAGGAGTTTTATTCTCTCTAGTATGACTGACTCTTAAAAGTCACTCAAGCCCTCTGGTACCAAACTACAGCTCGCTCAGCTAGAAGAGAAGACGCATCAGCATGAGACTATCATCATTATTAGTGTAAATATGATAAACCATCCATGGGAATAGCTAGTGGTGGAAGATTTTGAAGGATTATATGCATCATCTTTGGTAGATTAGTCTAGGTATAAATAATTTCGAGTGAAAATTTGTTCCAATGAGGTTCACACTGTAGTCAAGGAGGAGGCAGTGAAGTGAGTTGGGCATCAACTAGCTCTTAAATCCATAAAGTGAATGTTGGATTTGTTGGAGGAGTCCATAACTTAGTTCAATCCATATGGGGATTCCTTTTCATTTTTTTAGTAAAGTATAGGCTTTTTCCTGTTGATTAATCTCCTCAATGATAGAGAAAATTTTGTTTGTTTCAATTCCTTATGTGCATATTATTGTTGCATCTTTATCACATCAATAAGAAAACCAACTATAAACCCCTAAAATCATGTGTTTTATGCTTGATATGAGACACAAGAGATAAAAAATGATCATTTTATCACATGAGAGTGACAAACAGGGACTGAGTGTTTGGGTTCAGAATGATCCATCAACCATAGGTAGTGTCCTGACCTAGAAAAAATTGGTTGAAGAGTGTGACTTTTAGCAGCCAACTTTCATTCCCAAAATGTACAAGTGAAGGATTGGTGTGACATTAGGGTATTGGATTCTACCTAAAAAAAGGGGGAATATAGAGGATTTGAATTGAGATTTCCAGGTTTTAGAACACAATAAGGAATGACATATGGAATGAAGATGATTGATGACCATGTTTGAAATGTAGGCTCGGCAATCACACTACTGAGATTGATGAAATATAAGTGAGGTTCTATTTTTTACCATGTTAAAAACATTGAAACTTCTAAATTTTCAATAAAATTACTTCATAGAGTGTTCCTAGGATAGGAGGTGAGATAGATTGGTTAGACACTGTCATCGTTAGGGGGTGTTTAGACAATGATGATGGTGTGGATCCAAATCAAGAAGACATGTAGTGTGGGTGTGAACTTGATGAAATGTTTGAATAGATATCAATACTCTGGGATTACTTCATCATATATTTGAGCACAATGAGGAGTATTATTGGTCTGAGAAAGATACAGTCTCTCATTTTAGTGGGATCATTATCTTGGATTCCAATATAAGGTTAAGGAAGTCAAGTGGTGAGGTAGGTTACTAGCACTGAATGGAGGAATGGTCCTCAATTTTGAGGGGATAAATTATTTTGAAGTTTTACATCATGAAATTTGGATGGGAAGTGTTCAACTTAATGTTTTTCTAAAGGGTGTTGAACATGCATTTTATCATCATAAAGAATGTAAAATACATCATACATTTTAACATCATGTGACCCAGAAATATGTAACACAACTCAATATCCTATGATCAATATATGGGTATATTTTCTCTTTAATTGTAATTTAATGTACAAAACAGTAACAAAAAGGATAGTACCTCGTGGAAGACCTCATGAAGTAGAGGGAGCTATGTTTTGGCTCTATCTTTTTATTAAGAAAGTTAGTCCCTTGAAAATATATATGAATTTATTTTGGGATCAGTGATTTGTCCCTCTGGATTTGTACCTCTTCCTTTTATGCACTCAATTTTTTCCAAGTCACAATGCTGACTTGAAAAGAAAAAGTATGACATTTTCTTATATTTACCCTATAGGTTTTCAACTTGAAATACATTTGTGCCTATTTCTTGGGGTAGGTTAGGGTCATTCTAGTCAGATTGGGTATGTAAACATTTAGGGACATATGTGGGGATGACTGTACATAGTTTAAGGTCATGATTCTTGGACCAAGGCTCCTATTTTATGTTTTTAGATTTTGGACTATTTGGATAAACTTTTGTGGCCAAGGAGGATCATAAACCCATAGTGAAGATAGATCTAAGGAACCCTAGGGACACATGAATTTGCACATAGTTTGATATCATAATTCATAGAACACCTCTATTTGAGAATTACACCACCTTAATATATGTAAAGGTGATAAGGTCCATCATGGGACAAGGAATTCTAAAGAATGTCATTGGTGTAAGAGGATTTGTAGATAGGACCAAGATAGGAGATCTAGGTATCACTATGTGTCCCATTGAATAGAGAATCAAGCCACACATAGTTCTAGAATTCAATGTGGTGGGATACCAACACCAAAGTGGGGAAACCATCTCGAGTGAGGATGTGATAAAAGAGGGGTATTAGTTTGTTGAAACACAAAAGGTGATGAAAAACATATGAATATTTGGGGTCATAGGGGGCCAGTTTCTCATATTTTAAAGTCATAATGTATAGACCAAATGGGATATTCTATAGAAATTTTTCTGAAACACTAGATAGTAAACCAACCCAACATGAATAGAGGGATAATGAGGCCCCGTGTCACACATAAAACTCCAAGTTAATTTTGACATTGTTTTAGTTCATGATGCTTAGACCATAGAAGTATTTCAGCTAGTTTAAATTCTTATAGATTGGAATAAATATGGAGAAATACACAAGTGTTTGTGTGGTTCCATAAAACATTGAACCCGCCATGAAGAGAGGGACATGAGGTCATCATGCCACTAAAATTCTGCTTCGGAGAGATACACATAGTTTAAGATCATGATTCATAGACCATGGGGGTTGCTACTAGTTTAAGGCATTGTTTCTTCGATCATGAGGGATGTGTCTCAAAATAGATCATGTGAGACAAAAAATGGTAGTAACCTGATGTGAATAGAGGGTTAAGGATGTCTCATATGATACATTGAATTTATGATACTGTTATTGGAAAACCTATCATTAATATAGGTATATGGGGGAATTTTAATGAAACATATCTCTCCTAATGGAAGTATTTGTTATTGGGATAGTGATGGGAGGCCTAGGAATCACTACATATCACAATAAATTGTGGATTGAGCCACACATACTTCTAGAAAATGGTGTTCTGGGAGGAAAATGATTGAATAGTGGGGGTTATCCTCTTGAGTGAGGATGATAATTCAATTCTATACTATAAAACATCCTACAATAAGTCACTAGTTATGTAGTGTTAGGTTTTTTATATAGGAACGGGCATCATATTGCTTAAATTATTTCAATAATGATAATATTCACTAGAGTATAAAGTCTTATATCTTTGACCATATGTTTTCACAAAGTTTAAGGACATGGTTCTTGGACCATTTGTGTTAATAGCAGTTTAAGGTTGTAGATCTTAGTCCATGGGCTTGAAAAAAATTTAACATCATGATGCTTGGAATAAGTTGGAGTGTGTTTTATGGATTTTAATTGTAAATAAGAATAAAGACCCAACATGAAGAGAGTCTTTAGTAGGATTATTACCATACAATTCATCTCTGAAATAATTTTCACACGATTTAAGGTCATGTTGCTCTCACCAAAGAGGATTGTTATCAGTTTAAATTCATAAACATGGACTGAATGGGTGACATTCTATTTGGGAACCCATGTTCATCTCAACCATGTTTTAGAAAATTTCAACATGACTTCTAATACCACATGATTTGTGATTGGTTTAAGAAATAAGGATAAGAAAGGTGTTCCCCTTTTTTTAAGAGATAGAATGATAAGGGTCCAAAGAATCCATCTTGGGAAGGTCCCAATGACAATAACTTGCTTAGTCATCAAGCATGAACACATGGGGGGATAACACAAAGGGTGTTAAAGCTTCACAAGAATAAATATATGTGTATAGGGAGATAAATAATGAATTTAGAGATTATATAAAAATGGGGGTAACTGATGGGTAGGTAAAAACTATTAACCATGTTTGAAACATAGGTTTCATGGCCACATAGACCAAGGATGGGGCAATAAAATGTCAGATCAACCGTTGGCCATGTTCAAATCATTAGAACCATCATCTATCACAAAAGTTCCTTCGAGGGGTGTTCCCAAGACATGAGGTGAGCCATTTGGCTAGAAACAATTATCATTAGGGATCATGTTTAGGCTATGAGGGTTTAAAAGATTCAAACTGAGGAATTCATGAAGTGTGAAAGTGAATATATTAGGACGTTAAAGGGGAAGATAAACACTCTTGGAGTTATTCAACCACACAATCAAATGTGATATATAATAATATCAGTAGGAAAGAATTGAATATACTCTCAAGGGGGAAGTCCTCGAAATATATTCTTTGTTGGGTGGGGCCAAGGATATGAGATTCATGGATTTATACATATACCATTACAAATAAAAATTAATCCATACATATTTTTATAGTGTGGTGTGATGTATGACTAGCATCGGGAGGGTGGAATCCTCTCTGGTGAAGACCAAAGGTATCATTAAGTTTCACATCATGTGATGGAAAAATTTAACATAATGTTTAACATCTTATACATTGGATATTAAACATGTAGTTTAAGGTCAAATGGTGAGAACATGTATTTTCTATATTTTAAGGCCATACAACTTTGTCCATGGTGACATGCAGTTTAATTTCATGTGACCAAGATGTTTTATCATAGTTTAATGTTATACAACTGAGATGATTTCATATGGTTTTTTTTCATGCTACTATGATGTATTGATTTATAGTTTAAAGTCATTTGGATCAGACTTTTTAGTGGTATTTCACCAGGGGTATTCCCGTTACTTATAAATAGATGCCTTCTTATGAGTTGGGATTATGAAACTGTGCTACCCATGTGTTGATGAGGAGAATAGATGGTACATATGGGTCTTACTTGTAGATGTTTATTGGGTGATAATTAGGGGAAAAGGTGGTCTTATTGGGGATTATGAATGGAAGCTACCAAAGCATTTCTTGAATAAAAGATAGTATGATCGAGGATTACATGTGGAATCTATATGGGTGATGGGGGTATCATTTCACACTTATCACATGAAGCATAATGTCTCTTCACATGAGAAATCATATTCTCTTCACATAGGGTATATCGTAGTTCAAAATCATATAGCTTAGATGATTTCATGTAGTTTTACATTGTAGGACTGGGACATTGGGATTTGCAGTTTTAAGTCCTACAAATCAGACTATGAGTTGTTCATGAGAAGTACCATTTGAGGAAACTAGAATTGGTTGGAGGTGTTATTCTCACCCCATACCTGGTGATCAATTATTGTACACCATTAGAGTAGACCTTGTGAATGATGTAAGTTTCATCCCATTTTACATCTAACTTCGTCAGCTTCTTCCCCGATATTATCAACATCCTGAGAGCTAGTTCCATGTCACTCTGGAGGATGGAGTAAAAGAGAACCTTTTTATTGAATTCCAATTCTTCATGACTGTTGTGTATTTCTAGGTTATATAATTTTAATATCTTGTTTTCTTTGAGGTCTTCCAAATTAGCTATATGTATTTTTCTCTTATGACATCTTTTGATTGCAGTTGGTTGTCTCAAGTGGTAGTAGATAATCCTATATACCATACACCAAGTAGTATATAGACTAATGGGTGTAATTTCAAGTCATTATCTGATGGGCCTAGAGGTCCTTGGAGAGATTATCGGTCAAACTATTCTTTTTCTAACCAAATATTTTTTCAGTAAGTTAAAGAAGATTTTTTTGAATTCCATGAATATCCCATTCACCTGAATATAAAAATGAGATGTGTAGTTAGACCAGATGTTGTAATTAGAGTACAAATTCTTCATTTTTAAAAATAAAAAGTTGGTTTCATTGTCTATGAGAATAGTGTGAGGAACCCAAAATAAATGGATGATGTGGGACTTCACATACCCAATAATGGAATGGGACTTTAATTCCTTTTGGGGGGTGGATTTCACCCACTTTAATAAAATTTATGTGGAAGTTATAATGAACCTGCACTATCAAGCTGTTGCTGGTGGGTAGGGATAAAACATTCATTCCATATACAGAAAAATTCCCAAATAACTCGGTGGTATAGAGAGGATTTGATGTCTAATGCATGAATTTTTCATGGACCTATAATGCATGATACTTATGAGTGAACTCAATATAGTCATGAACCATAGTGGGATAGAAAGATCCCAATCTCTAGATCAAGTGTCAAATATTTAATTCTTCTTGATGGTATCCACATGAACTGGTATAGAGCTATTTAATGACTTAAGGGATCTAATTTCTTTGAATAAATAATGGGAGGATTCCATAAAAACACACATGTATAGGTTATACTCAATGTTTGGTCTATCCTGATGGGTAGATTTAACTGTATGTCAATGGATTCCCTCATTGTTGGCCCGGTCTAGTGGTAGAGTCATATTTAGGAGGTATTCAGTGAATGGATCCATCCAATAAAGTATTTTATAGACTATAAAGGTGTTTGAGGGACCTGGTACAGATTTTTTCGAAGCTATCCAATTTACATGTTTGTATTCATTGGTGGAAGCGACCGGGGTGATGACCCTATGATGCACTACATTAATGAACAAGTCATCATGGATGGATCTTTGAGAGACATATCCATGCTTACGATGGTATATTCTCTTTCAGTCTGTTATTATGTTACAAGAGGCACCTTCAGCTAGGAATCAAACTAGGCCACCAACTCCCAATTCTTCTCTAACTAGGGGAAGATTTATTTTTTCCAAATAACATAGTCACCGTTGATTTATTTTATGACCATACTAGATTCTCCCATCACATGCCTGCGGGGGGAGTCAGTATCATAGACCAAAACGAGAGTAGGGATAAGATCATGATACTCAGATTTATTATTAGTAAAGAATTCAAATAAAATGATTGAGTATGGAAAGATGGCATATGTGGGAGTGATAAATATAATCCCAAGCCCACCCTATTGATTTTGGGTTTACTAATCCTTCTCATGTTCAAGCTCTAGAAGGAATAATCAAAGTGAATCTACTAACATAATTCCATCTAATCCATGGAGAGGATGGCCTTATCTGAGAATTTGATATCTAGGGGCATCCCATCATGGTCTTAATCCATAGACAGGAGACATGCTAGTTCTGAGATCCTGATTTCTTTCTTGGGGACAAACCTCATGTCAAAATGTAGTAACATTACCTCCAAATGTACCAACCACCCTATTAGCATGGTGAATTTTAGGATTTAATTTAGTAGGCGAGTATAGGATACTAGTTGTATCTCATATTTATGTAATCATTTTTGTTAATTCTAAACTAAAATACCAAAGTGAGGTTATTCTTATTAATGGGAGAATATATTGTCTCTATGTTGAGTAGTATGTGGCTAAAGTAACATGTGTCATTTTTCATTCCCTCATTATTTTTATGTGCTCAGAGGGTTCCAAGATATCATTCTAGGGTGGTCACATAATGGACCAGAGGCTTTCTAGAGGCAGGTGGAATCAAGACTGAATGATGAAGTAGATACTACTTGATGTCTGTGAAGGTGGTATAGTAGTCTTCAGCCCATTGGTAAGTGGTTCCTTTCATTATGATCAATAAAAAAGGTCTTATATATATTGGATATATTCTCATTAAATTTTAAAATGTAGGTTATGTTTCCCTAATGGCATCACAACTCTTTGAGGTCATTATGAGGAGGCTTCTAGTTGATATCCTTGATCTTCTTCAGATTAACCTTGATGCCATTGTACCTGAAGATAAAGCTAAGGAACTTTCCAAAGGTGACCCTGAATTCACACTTTAGGGGGTTCAACTTTAGATGATGGGTGTGGAGTAAGTCAAAAACTTTCCCAATATCTTTTATATTGTATAAATATTGTATGGATTTGACAAAATATCATCCACATATAACTCCACAAATTTCATGGTGAGTGGTGTGAATATTTGTTTCACGGAATAGTGGTTAGTAGCCCTGTAATTATTCAAAATAAATGGAATAACTAGGTATAATTAGGTTCCCCAGATATATTTGAAAGTGGTATCATCTTTTTCCTCAGGGGCCATACAGATCTAGTTATACCCATATTATTCATCCATGATGTATATGGACTAGAAACTATCATTTTCATTGATTATAAATTTTTTCACTAAAAGGGGAAAAACATCCTTTGGGTAGTATAAGTTGAAGTCCCAGAAGTCAATGACGACTCTGATCTTTTTTTTCTTCTTACTGACTAGGACAATTTTGGGAAGCCTCTTGGAATACTATACCACCTTTATTAATTTATCCTTGATGATATTTTTGAATTTGGAATCAACCATGGTATAGTGGTATGGGTTTATCTTTCTAGGGGTTTGTTTGAATACATGGTGTCCCATAAAAAGGCTAAAGTGGTGGTTATCCACCTAGGGATTAGGCCTTATAATTTCCTTATAACTTTAGTAGAACAGATCATAGTGATGTTAGAATAAATTCACCAACTTATGATTCTCCTCTAGAGACATGACTGTACTGGTCAATGTCAGACTCATGTCTTTCTCAGTGCTAAGATTCACCTGGTTCAACTCATCAAAAGTGGTGGATACACCCTCTTAAAAGGAAATTGGGGTGTCATCCAAACCCTCTTCATCATTTGAAACATGAGGATCAGATGAATAAGGTTTCTCTTATGGAGATGTATACTTTGGATTAGTTTCACTATCTACTTTGATAGGGATGGAATCCTAAATGAGGGAGTCTATATTTATGGATACCATGGAGACAAAAGCTAATGAGCCGATCATACATGGTTTTTAATTGTGAGATCCACAATTGATATCAAATAAATGATGGTAGGTCAACCTCTATTGAGTCATCCCTACTTTCTGGAACATTATTACTTGTTTTGATTTGGTTTCCATGGGGAGAACCTCTTAGTATATGATGAGATTAAGATTTTATAATCTCAATTGTGTTTGTCTCATGTAGGAAGAAAAGGTGACCTATAAGAATTCCATATTCTTGGGGACTATGAAGTAGATTCCATGATTTGGGATTGTTGGTTCCAACTTGTGCATTGGTAAGACCAGGTTTTCTTTCAAATATACCCATGGATATACTGAAGTGGTTTTCATATTATTTTGGGTGTTGATACACTTGACCCTATCAGTATGAAGCTATTTTCTATCCCTTTTATAGTACCAATCATATAAGTAGTAAGCTACGCAATAGTTAAAGGGAGAAAAATTTCCCTAGAGTGCTTCTACTCAACCATTGAGGGAGTATTTTAGGTAATTAGGGTATAAAGATTTGTCTAATATATATAGATCAAGCCATAGTCTCCTTAATAGATTATTATAGGTAGTATCCTATGAGACTACCAAAAACATGATGTTTTCCTCCAGATCACTGAATGGAGTCCTCATTTGAATTTTTCCATGTTTATTTTTCCCACTCTTATCATGCCCCTAAATTATCAGGTTGGATGGAGATAGATCTTCTTACATAATCCCAATACTATATAGTGTTTGGGTTGGCATGAGGTTGATACCAGATCCATTATCCACCAATAAATTATAGATCACGATGTTGTTAATGTAACACCCCAAGGTTTTTAAAATAAATTGATATCTATGAAACTTTATTTTATTTAGATATTTATAAATAGCCTTAAAACTTAATTTTTTATCTTTTATGTTTTGAATTTTTAAAAATGGTCATCTATATTTGTGTTCAGTAAGTTATTTGGAGTCTGATAAAAGTAACATGTTATTTTGTTGAACAGTAGCATACCCTTATGAATAGTAATATGAATAGTATTATGACCCTAATGAATAGTAAATTTTATAATTATTTTATTTTATTAAGGATTTAAAAAAATGATATCTTGGTTAATTTTTCAGTGTGATATAAAATCAGTTATAGAATTAAAATTGTTAATTTTTGAATTAAGTGTGATTTTATTTAAAAATTAAATTAATAATATTTAGAAACTTTTTTCAAAAAATGGATTTCATTTTTGAATTCTACATGTTGAAAAATGGTAACTGTGAATTTTTGGGATTTTTTTGAAATTCTTGAATTTTATGAATAGTGCAATATGGTAAAATATCGTATATTCAAACTATTAGTTAAATACACTATTTATGACATAATAAGTGATTTAAGACCACTTTTTTTGAACTTACATGCCATTATTACTATTTTGGGTCACATGAATTGAGATTATTCATATTATTGAGCCAAAATATTATAATAATAATTTAAATAATGTAAAATACCTCCCCTCCTCCACTATAAATACCACCCATTTCCCCCTCTTCCTCCCACACATCTCAAGCCTTGAGAATTGTGTAATTTCTACTAAATGCCATCCCCAATCCCCTTCCCCACGTCCAAGGCCTACTAGACTCACCCAATGGCCAAAATAAAAGGCCTTAAGGAGGATCTCAAGGAGAAGAGATCAAGAGGTACAAAATCATCTTCCTTTTTATGTGTTTTCCTTTCCTTTCATTTTATTTTATAGTATCTTCCTCTCATATTATCTGAGAGGCATAAGATACTGATATAATATATATTCTGTATGTTCTCATGTTCATGGAAAATTAATCATCATTCTTCTTCTCCTATCCCACTTCTCCAAAGAATAAAAACATTATCTGTGATGTGTCGAATTACCAACATCGTGGATGATGTGATTTCAATTTGCATTAATTCTTTTAAATCTGTTCATGAAACCATTTTTATCATTGAACCAGGTTAAAATATGTGTATTATGTCTCATCCATGTTTTTGTAATTCTTTTGTACACATGGTTTTAATTTATAAAACAAAATGAGGTCGTTATTATCAAAGAACAACTAAAATTATCTAAATGAACATCATTAATGTTTTAACTTATAAATCATCCTCATTTTAGAACTAAAAATTATAAATGGAATAATTTATGGTTTTTTAAATATTTTACTACCATTCCATTCCAATTTTGGAGTTTCACTTCCAATCGACAAGAGAATCCATCATGAACCGATCATGGAAAACATGTAAAGAAAGCACCCAAAATGATGGAAGGAACGAAATACTAATAATTAAAGAGTGAAATGATGTTATGAAATGATAATATAAGGTATTATAAACGTGAATATTTTTCATTAAGATATTAATAACACTCTTTTAACAATTATACATGAGGTCTAAACTCATTCGAAGTAATAAGATCCCGAGGTAAGGGAATTCTTAACCCAATTTCCAAACTTAGGGTTAGCCTTCTACTTATCCATTATGTGGTATTAAAAAATTGTAATTAATTTTTTTTTTGTGTTATTTTTATTTACATTTTAAACACATATCTTTCCATTCAATTAATTCTCACTCCTTTTATATTTTAAGGGGATTTCCTTTAAAATTCCTTTTAAAACTCTCTTTAATAAATTTCAAAAGGATTGTGTTTTATATGTATATGGAATTAGTAGTTTATATTGATTTCAAGATACTTTATTACCAATATATGTTTCATGGAACTTATTTATATTGGTTTGAGACATTATAGATTAAGATATGTTGGGTTGAGCCCATTATATCTCAAGATATGTTAGGTTGAGCCCATTATAGCTCAAGATATAGCAGGTGAGCCCCATTATAGCTCTCCAATGCATTGGGTACTTTGGATAATGAAGTTGAAAAAAAGGTTATTCCATGTGTAAGGGTGAATGTAAGAGTGATATGGTAAATATTTCCCAAGGAAACTACATGATGTTTCTATGAATTTGGGTTTTTATGATTATGGGTTTTATTGGTTTTTATGTTATCACTTGACTAATGCTTTCATTCTTTATATCTCTTCCTGAGTTTTATTCCCATCCCAAGTTTTAAAAAAACATATGATATAAGTATGGGTAAGATAAATATTGGAGTCATGTTGTTTGATATGGATTGTTGTTAAATGAATCATGTTTTAAGTTTTAATGTTTTATATTTTGAAAAAAATGGATAATGTTTTAGTAGTATCGTCTTGTATAAAAGGGGTATGACATGTATGTAAGATATAATAATTATTTAAATCTCTAAACTTGAAAAGATCCTAAATGGGTATTAATGTATGGTCTTGTGTAAAATTCAAGATTAAGTAACATTTTAAAGTTGGGTCCTTATAGTTGTTATCAAATGATGGTTTAGATCACTCTAGGGGTTAGGATGATGTTAAAAGAATACCATAAATGATTTTTACACTATGATTAATTTTAAATGTTATAGAAATTAAATATTAACATGTTTCTTCATCTAAGATATGTTTTTTTGGAATGGTTTTCCATAGAAGAAACAGTGAAGATAAAGTAGGAAGGTTCCAAGAGACAGATTTAGGTCTGAATCTGCAGCCTGAACTGGTGGAAATTGGAACCGAGTAGTTTGTGATAGGAATTGATTAGTTGAATCAACCAATAAATGGGGGTGGTATCCATGCTAGATAGTAATGTGACAAACCATGAAGAAACATGTATTTTGTGGAGCATTTTATAAGGCAACATCCTCTAGAATTTAGTGGAACCGTAGATCCAATTATAGATGATGGATGGATCAATGCTCTAGAAAAGATATTTGATGTCATGGGATGTTTAGAAATTCAAAAGTTAATAATATCTATTTATCATTTGAAATTTGAAACAAATAAATAGTGGTCTCTAGTTAAGAATATGAGAGAAAGATGTGATCTTGACAGTCTGGAATGGGATGATTTTAAGAGTACTTTTCTGGAAAAATATTTTCCCAAAACTGTTCAACTCAGAATGGAGAAACAATTCATGGAACTTAAGAAAAAGGATGATGATTTTGTGGCATCATATAAAGACAATTTTACAATACTATCCAGGTATGTACCAGATTTTACTCTGGATTTTGAATGAAAAATTAATAGATTTTACTCAGGTTTGAAACTATTTTTTGAGAATATCTTTGGCCTCACGAAAGTTTAAAAGCTATGAGAAGCTTGTTCGTGGTGCTGAAAAAGTTGAGATGGAGTTTTCTGACACATATGTTCCTTTTAATGACAAGAATAAGAATCATTTAGGTTGGAAGATAATGGTTAAGAACTCGTCAAAGAAGTTTGGAGGTAAGAAAATGAATTTCCCTTCTTGTGAAAAGTGTGTTAAAAGGTACTCTGGTGAATGTCTTGTAAATTATGGGAAATTATTATAATGTGGTAAGTTTGGACACATGTCTCATGAATGTAAGGAAAATGATCTGACAACTAATTAGAATTTGATGGTGATATCCTTTAACTATAAATAATTGGGTTATTTTGCTAATGTTTGTCCGAAGCTAGTTACTCAAGCAGGGAATCAGCAAAATAGGAAGCAGAAGGGTTTAGAATTTGCAACAACTATAGTAGATGTGGATCCATCAAATAAGGTGATATCATGTAAATTTCTTATTTTTACAGATTCCATAAATTTTTTGTTCAATTTAGGGTCTCCACATTCCTACATTTCTGAGAAATTTTCAGAGAAATTGGGAATTCAACCTCATGAAATGCAACCAGATCTCATAGTAAAAACACCTGGAGTAAATATTGTGGAAAAAAGAAACTATAAGAATCTTTATATCCTTGTCTATGGAATTATTTTACCTAAAAACCTTGTTTTTTTTAATCTAGTATAGTTTGATGTTATTCTGGGTATGGAATGACTTTCTTTTTATCATGCTAAGATAGATTTCAGAGAAAAAGAAGTTGTTTTTTAGAAATAATTTTCATTTGTGTACAAGAATAAACTCATACCATTAATAACATATCAGGAAGATAATAAAATGATAATTTATGGAAATGAAAGTTATATTTATCATATTTTTGAAAATAAGGGAACTATCTAGATTAATGATTGTTTTAGGGTTCCTTGAAATGTGTATTCTATTTTTCAGAATCACTTCTTCTAGGCGGTTTCCTTTGGATTTATTTTTGGAACTGGAAACTTCCAACAGTTCTTTATCCAAAGGGGATGTGCTTTTCCAAGGCATGTGTTCATTAATTTTGAACTTCATGATACTTAAGAACGTTCATTGGTTGAGAGGATGAGAGGTCGGACTCATCACACCCTTTTTGGGTGAATTATTTTCTACTTTGGGACTCACTTTGTAAATTTAATATATTTTCATTAATCCTTAATAATTCACCAAGTATATCATAAGTATCCCTTGTAATTTTCAATCATTTATTTTTCATGTGAAAATTTTAAAATATCTGTATGCATTCAAGGTTCTCCATCAATGGTATCCTATCATATACTACTTAGAGATTCTTTTAATCATCATTATGATGATACTGGTTTTTAAGCCACTCAGCGTGGTGCTATGGAATTTATTGTCATTCAAGGAGACGAATGCTTGTATTGATCTTGGGATCATGACCATAAAATGGGATACCTATTTATCCTTGTAAAAGGAATCATAACCCTCATAGTTCAGTGTCTCTTAATGGGACACATCATATCTTTTAAGTTCATGTGATAAGGACCTCTAAGAAGAAGGTGCATGGTCAAAACTTAGTGTGGGAATTATGCTGAAGCGGCCCAAAGAACTTAGAAAGGATATGGGTTTCCAAGTAAGATTAGACCATGTTAGGAATATGGCCCAAGGATAATAGAGTTGATTTGAAGTGTTGGGTTTGAACCTCATGTAGGCTTCCTATATATCCCATATGGGTGGTAATCAAAGCCCAAGTAGTTCAATAAGTCCCATAGGAGAGTATGGTCCTTTGAGAGAGATGAGTTTAGGATTACTTCCTAAAATGGATGTCTTGGTGATTTGGGGTTTAATTTGGGGCTTATTTCAAAGGAGGATGCCCGGATTAAGGGAATTAGTGTTGGATTCTTGAGGAGGATATCCAGTGAGCTCGGGCCCTGAAAAGGATTCCTATGTATCTTGGTTTGAACAGGAATCAGAGTTTTCATAGTTCATTCCTTCATGGATTTTTGTGTACATGTTGTAATCATTATGAATCTTTATTCCCACATTAGTCGTGCTCATTGTGAGAAACAAGAGAATGTGAAATATTCAACAATACCAATTGCACATTCAAATTTTTCCTCCACCACTGGTGGAAGAGGGTGGACCCATGGCGGTGAGGGTGGACAAGGATGAGGTAACCGTGAAAGAGGGCAAGGTGAAGAGCCTTCCCTCTATTATATTTACATTGGAAAAGGGTACAATGTATGGTGGAAGGGATTAAGGTTATTGTATTACACCAGGATGTCTTCCCATGGTGACAAAGCCCAACGGGAGAGGGAAAGGGAAATGAAAGTCCCTCTACCCATCTCCCCTTTGGTCTTTGGGGCTGAAGAAGAGAGGAGGAGCAACGATGCTACCTCTTGCAAGAAAATCTTTGTGCTTATGCAAATATGGTTTCCCTAAAATTGATCCTGGTAGGGGATGGAGACTTCTCATATGCATTTATGGAAAAGAAAAGGTAAACCATACCTTCCCTACAAGAGACCTGAGGTTCTGGTCTGTCTCTTCGAGAAGGGATGGGTTAGGACCCAACCATCCTCCCAACCGGGAACTTCCTGGCAATTTTCCTAGAAGAAATTTCCATGTGATTGTGGATATAAAAACCCATAGAAATTTCTTGAACCCTAACCCCTTGCGAAAAAAATGTGGGAAACCTATCACTGTATAAATACAAACCCAAATAGAAGACATGCTGATGTGCCTTTCCCAAAGTTTTGATAAGTCGGGAGGTTTGGGTAAAGGTCTCAACAGAATCCCTTCCAAAAAAGGGATCCAAGGAAAAATAATCCTTTCCATGAATGGATTTAAAGAAGGATTTATGGATTATAGACTAAAGAGAGTAAGTGAATCAAATAGGGGCTCCCATGTAGGTAAGGGCACACAATAATGGGCACACAAGTAGGATTGGGAAAACTGATGTTCACTTAAGCGACGAACAACTTGTATGGTAATACATGGGGGATATCTTTCTCAAGACGTCAAGATTATTCACAGGTGATCCAATAAGTGGGGTGTTCAAGTTCATGTAGGAAGAATGGGTGGAGCATAAGTATTTCTGATTTGGGGAGGTTGGGTGGTTTAGGTGTGCAAGTGTTATGGTTTTCAAACACTAAAAGGACTTGAGTCTAATGATCCTCCATTAAATATTCCACTCAAGGTGTTTGAAAAACTACCTTGAAAGTTTTAGAAGACTGGGGTGAAGTACTAGAGAGACCAGAGTAGTAATTGATCTTCAAGGAAATTCTTCCATACAAATAAGGGTCATAAGGGTCTATTTATAGGCAAATATTGGACCCTAGGTGAAAAAGTAAGTGGGTGCACAAGTAGGTTGCATGACATATGGGGGCGCGCAAGTGGTTTTCATGACATATTGGAGATGCTCAAGTAGGTTGTGCACTGACAGAGTTTTTTCTAGACTAAGGTGGCCAAAAACTCATGCCTTTGACAATATTGACTTTTATTTATGCATTTTCCCCATTTTTGTTTCTAATGGATTCCCTTTGTCGTATTTTTAAACTTTTTTACAGAATGAGGTTTTATCAAAATCCCCCCTTAGTATTGGGTTCAAAATGAAAAGCGGATTCTATACTGAGGTAAAGTAATGAAGGAAAAAGAAAAGGAGAACTAGGTCATGCAAGTTTTGTCCCTCAAGTAGATGTGGGCGTACAAGTTTTCTATGTGTAAGACTTCTGTCATGTAGGTTAACATGTGTCACTTATATATAACGGTCTCACTTCCAAAAAACTTTTCTCAAACTTTGAATTCTTAGCTCTCGGCATGCAAGTTTTCTTCTCCACAGGCGCTTTTATTTCATCATGCTTCTTCTGTACATTTTTTTGTTGTGCGCTATAAGTGGGGTTCCATACTTGTGTGACTACTTATACTTGTGTGCCAAGTTTTAAAATTGCACGCCTTAAATCCTTTGCCAATTTTTTTAAACACCAAAAATGAACATACTTTTAAAAGATGATCTCTATCATTTTGTAGGTTTAATGGCTCCTAAAATAATTGGAACTGTTGATGAGATAACCAACAAGAGGATTGATGAAGAAGATGAATGTCTTTGGACATGATTACTTTGACATTTGAGAAACCACCCTTCCAGAAATAGAAAAATATTTAAAGATGTATCATTTCAACTTTCCTCAAAGCACCTATCTTCCTTTGTATAGCTATGGCCATTTATAGGATGATAGCATTCCAGATCCACAGAACAATTTCCCACAATCTTGGTTTCAGGATTATACAAACTTCTCATCAGCCAATGTTTCTATTGGGGCTCATTTTATAATGTTGGGATAGTAGAGAAAGCTCATATTATGCATCATATCCCATGTGCTCTAGATTTTAAGGCACACACTCTGGAACTGCAGCCACACTACTATTCATCCATCTTTCGAGATTCTCAGACATATCAGTCCAAGGGTTGGAAGAAAATTTGGGACTTCCACCTAGGATGAGGTGTAAAACCCACATGGATGTGGGCATACTGGGTGTGAAAGACATGTGCAAAATTTGCAGATAATTTGAGAGTCATCAGGATTTATGAGGCTATCTGGGTTGGGAAAACCTATGTGTACAAGAATGATGATTTCGTGTGAAAATTAATAAGTCGATGGATCCTAGAGACTAATTCATTCCATCTAACACAAAGAGAGGTAATTATTATCTTATGGGGTGTTTATAAGATTTCTAGAGCTCCAATCCTTGGAGACATGTATGATGAGTTTATTCCTCCCAAGGTGACATGGAATGACTCAGATAAGACACCAAATTTGGTTCATGAGTTGATGAAAATATTTAACAAACTCACGAATTAAATCAACACAAAAACTTTCACTTGGAGGGATATTCATCTGGAGGAATATATGAAAATATTTTTAATAATGAAGAAGGAAAAGGGTCCCACTTACACCCATCTGACTAGCTGTCCAAGGGAAGATAATAAAGGCACTCCTGATACATTTTGGAAAACATTAGAGAAAGGATAATTTCATAAATGGGGATATTAAATCAACTCAAAAATTCCTACAAAGACACATTTGGAAGGTTTCTTAGACATGTGGCTCAGCGTGTATTTACTGCTAGTCTAAGACTCCAAAGGAGGCGTTAGGATGGGAACCTTTTTTATTGAAGCTAAGATGATAGAAAAAAGGATAGTAGGGTTAGCTACTCCTGTTTTGTCCAATATTCATAAGAGTTTACAACATATTTACAAAGTTAAGTCTCCCTTTTTAATAGCGGGATCATTCCTAGTGTTGTGTGGATGGATTAATACTCACTTTATAACTTATGTTGTACAAAGTAGAGTACAAGTTCTTAGAAGTTCTTTCCAACCATATATTCTGGAATTTTCTAGTATTTCACCCTTCCCTTTGAATTATTACAAAAATAAAGGCTATATTGATCATGCATAATGAATTCCATTTCTTTCCTTATGGGAATATGCCTACAGAGTGATTCATTGATGATGGTACTGCTAGTTTTGAATTGAGGGTAAATATGCTAGCTTGCAGAGATTGTATGTTGGCCATCAGAATTGATGGAGAAATCATATGTGAGTCCTATGCTACTTATATATTAGCACATAAAGTCAAATTTCTACAATAAAATAATGTCTCCCCTCCCATGCATGCCAAATTAGAGCAACACCCAATGGTTTCCTGACAACTATGGTTGTTGACATCTGCAGAGAATTCTGGGGAAGTATTTAATTTACCTGTCATTGATGCAGTAAGTAGATTGACTATTTGGTATTCCAAAAAATGGGTTGAATATTACCCTGAAGGGTTATTAAATTGTTTCTTCCCTTGAGTGAGGATAAAGAGAAGTAGTAGGAAGGAACCCGGTCATTTGGAAGATAATTCTTCATCATCAGGGGATGACTTTCAAGAATCAGAGGGTGGAGGTGATTATGCTCCAAATTCACCAAAGAGACCTCGACCCAAATATAATTCTTCTATTATAATTAAAAGAGTCACTCCATCAATCCCTACTGAAGTCGTATCAAGGTTATCTAGTCTCCATCATTCTGAAGAGCAGTGAGTTCCATTTTCTAATACTTAATCTGTGACTGTGGGTAATAGGAAGAAACTCAAGTCTAAGGTTTTAGGATCCTACTCACAACCCTCAAACATACATTTTTAATATATATGACCAGAGGATGTTCAAACATGGCATAATTTGTATAGTGATGTTGAAACCATGTGGATGGATCTGTGCGAAGGACTACATAATCTAAGAGTAGGATATTTACAGGGTTCTTCTGACATTATTTTTAAGGATAATTCCAATGAAGTAAGGACCTATATTCGAGAGCTATAAATACTCATATATTCCACTGATGAATAAATTCCTACCACAAATCAAGTAAAGTAAATGATCGATCATGGTACCACTGAAGAGATCAATTCTTCATTAGATGAAGAGTAGCATGACTTTGTAGATATGGAGGATGTAATTTTACTTTATCTTGCATTATCTTCGATTTTTAAACTTGAAATTTAGTCAAAACATTTTTACATAAGAGAAATATCATCCTAACTTACATTTGGGTAAAGAAAAAACATCTGAAGTTCCATCACCACAGTATAGCCTTGCAGGCACTGCTCTTGGAGCTATTAGGTCACCCTGTGAATTGGGAGAAATATCTCTGGGCCAATAGACCATGGAGGAGGAAATAGAGAGGGTACTGGAATATCTGATACCAGTCTTTATATATGATCATGCAAGCCCTCCCAAAAAGGTGAAGAATCAAAAGCACCGAATAAAGAAGTTCATGGTTAAGTTATTTCTTAGTAGTGGTAAGTCTCTATGATAATCATGAATTTTAGTCTCTATTCAGGAAAAGTGTTTAAAATTTTTATGATTACAGAGGATTCTTCTATTTCTTATTTGAAATAAACTACTGATAAGATTCAAGGAGTCGTAGAAGGTGATTTTGATCAGACACAAATTCCTGCTAATTCAGTGGTTCCTAAAAAGGCATTGAAGCTAAAGGAACCAACATATTTTCCCAGCACTGCTCTGATTCCTTCTATCAGATGAGAGGATGCATCTATTAAATCAATAATACTTCATAAGGAATCAAATGAAGAAATAGCTAACTTCTATTCTGTGATAATTTTAGGTTCATCGCATGCACCATAACATCTAGAAACAACTAACATTGACCCCAAAATTGTTGCTAAAGAAGCTGCTTGGGGTTAAAAGTTTCTGGAGGAAGGTTGTGAAGAAAACATTCCAAGTGCTCCCACAGGTGAGACTAACCTGGTATCTAAGATATCATTGGATGAAATGATGAACCCTGGCATTTATTTTGAAGAACTATTAGAACATGTTAATAAATCAAATGTTTTAGAATATTTTGGAGTTCCTTGTATATAATCAACTAGACGTGAGTTCTCATTGTTCATCCTATAAATCTTCTTAGGATTAACCTGCTAACCATGGTTGATTGAAATATACAGTTCCATCTAAATAAACTATTTCCTCAATGGTACTTGAAGGAATTTTCGATATTAATGTCAACCCCACCATTGTAAAGACATTGGCTTAGGTGGATCTTGAGATAGCAGGTCTTCCTGAGATTCACTCTTAAAATCCTAAGCATATTAAAGATAGCTCTCCTCATCTAGAGACATCAAACAAAATTGCTGAAACTGAGAACATTGGGGAGGATTCTTCTCAAGTTTCTAACATACTGTTAGGTAAGAGATACATATATTGTGATTGCATTCACTTTTGTTATCACTTGAATCTAATCATAACCATAATTCTTGATTTACCATATAGGGAAATCAACTTCAATGGATATGTCTAGAGGTGAATCCTCTGCATCATCCCAAACAACATGGGAAGGTGGATCAACCATTTTTTAAGAAGGAACAGAACATAGCACTTCTTAAGTGAATTAGTCCCATAATATACCCCTCCTTATGATAGTGATTCTGAATCGGACCCAGAACTGCAGAAGGATCTTTTTCTTTCTCATTGAAAATCATGGAAAATATATAGAAGATAATATTTGAGATGACCCTTGAGGAACTACCTTCAAGAATTCCATGAATTTCATCTCTTTTTATCATGCTAGGATTTGGTGGTTTTGAATACCGTGAAATTCATACTATAGTGAAAGAGATTATCTAGAGGGAGCAAGAGCAAAAGATTCAATAAAACTTGATAAAATCCAAACTGTCAATCAATATTTAAGAGTTACAAGCAGCATTGTCCCTGGCTGAGGATAATCATAATGAAAAGTTGAAGGGACTGAAGTAGACAATTAAAGAAAATATTGTTCATCAAATTCACCTTTAACGGGAGTTAGAGATCATTACAAGGGAGCTTGACCAGCTTCATTGCTCGTTAGGAGAAGTCCATAAGGATGGTACAAAATCCATTGAAGATTCTAGATAATCACTTCATCGTGTCAAAGAGAGCAAGGCTGGTCAAATTAAAAAACTTCAATAAGAAGTTGATAGGGCTCAAGAAGCTGTTAAAAAAATGAGGAATTACATAAAAATCCTTATGTAATTTTTGAGAGAGACTCAAATTTTTGGATTCTCCTCTACAAAAATTTTTCATAAATGAAAATTATTTTGTCTTTAATCATTTGTGTTTTCACTGTTTCTAACTACTTTTGTTTTACCTAGTCCATTAGGCCCAGTAAGCATAGTTTTATTTTTTTTCTAGGGTTATATGGATAAGCCCACAAACTTTATATCTCTTGAATTTTTGTTGCTCAATATTACCTAAACCATACAAAATGCCCGTTTAGTGAGTTGGGACTCAACTTTTGTTTAGAGTGCCCTTTGCGGCTTCTCAATATAATGATTACCAAGTCTTTTGTTGATTGGAAGTTTAGATTCATGCATGTTGGACTATAATGGGATAATATTTAGGGTCTAATAGCTTTGACCATAAACTTTGAATTAGATCGCAAAAAAAACTCTATGGATTATAATTTCTTTAATATTCTTTAAATATTTCCAAGGGGAATCATGATCCATGATTTTTATTATCACCAAATTTAAAACATGTATCAGCATAAGGGGTTTCTTTTCCATGAATGAAGTTACCATTATTTGACAAAACTGTTATGGGGTCTGTGTTATGTAGGGCCAACTAGGGCATATGTTCCATAGCCAAATAGTGGCATCTTTTTATTGACAGTCTTGTTATATAGGAAACTTATGCAAGGCCACCTAAGGGAACGTGCTGCATAGTCAAACAAAAGATCTCTTTGAAGTTTAACATTTTTCTGTTGATATATTTGGGGAAATAAGATTTGGGTGACTCAAGACCACAGTGGGTGGCTTTTTCGAGGAAAGAAATTTTAAGAATGAAAGGGCTATTTTACACTGACATATTTCATGGATAGAAAAACCATTTATATAAAAAATTGGTGTATGGTTAATGGTTATGATTTATCATAAAGTGGAATTTCTGATATCATATTGTGCAGTTTTAAGTCATGTAGTGAGGACATTGTGTGACTTTAACTCAAGGTATTTATCTCTGACCAAAGTAATGAGATTCTCCCAATTTTTTGATAATTTGTTTGGAAATATACTATCATATTCATGTATGTAAGGGAAAATTGTAAACTGTGATTTCGGAAAAAAAAATTGAATCCAAATAATGATATGAAAAAATGGCTAAAGGTATTAGAGGAAGTCTCATTTAAGAAAAAAAGTTACCATTATTTAACAAACCTATTATGGGGGTTGTCATATGCAGGGCCAACTAGGGAATATGCTACATAACAAAATAGTGGCATCTTTTGACTGATAGGCCTGTTATGTTGGAAACTTATGCAAGGCCACCTAAAGGCACATGTTGCATAGTCAAACAAAAGAGCTCTTTGAAGTTTTAAATTCTATTGATAAATGCTGAAAATGATTATGGAGATTCAGATATTCCGAAGCACGGAGTTTGGTTTACTAAGAAAGGTACCTGAATATGGAGAGGGTATTTCCAATAAATATTTCCCAAGAATCGAAGGAATATGACACCTACGAAGGTCTGACCCAAACATAGGAATTACAGTGTCTGTAGTTTTAGTTCATACAACTATGTCCAAAAATAAAAACATTATATAATATGTGGACAAGCGATTTCAAAGTTATTTCATGTTGTATTGAACACATGGTGAGGGAAATGTGTAAACCATGGTCTTGAAGACTTTCAAATTGTGAGAAAGATAATGGGACAAGTATACTTGAATGAAAGTTTTCAAATACCGATTCTTGTATATTGGAATCAAATACTAAAGGGGAAAAAGATACTATAACAAAGAATGAAGTTAACATTACTTGACAAACCCATTATGGGGGTTGTCTTATGCAGGTCCAACTAGGGAATATGCTACATAGCCAAATAGTTTTATATTTTGACTGACAGGCCTGTTATGGAGGAAACTTATGCAAGGCTGCCTAAGGGTACGTGCTGCATAGTAAAACAAAAGCATTCTTAAATATTATAAACTTTTTCACTAGAAACCATAAGAAAGATTATGAGGATCTGGAAATATTAAAGATTAAGAGTTTGAAATAGGGAAGGGGGTTTTTCTCAATGCACGTGATAAATATTTGAATCAATGTTCATCATGAGTTTGACTTCTTTTACATATATTTGACTCATATGAAAAATGGATACTTTCTTTGTTTCCTCTGAATTAATATTGGGATGTGCAGTTATAAGTCATGAAATGAGGACATTATACTATGCAGTTTTAAGTCATGTAGTGAGGACATTATACTATGTAGTTTTAAGTAATGTAGTGAGGACATTGATAGCCCCATAAGAAATTGAAACACCTTGTTTATATAAAGAATCTATTTACCCAATTCTTAAGCCCATGTGAGCTATTCTTGGTGTGAGAAACAAGGAGCAGTAAGGTTTTCTTTTACTGTAAGGTGATGCAAGTGAAGAATAGGGGTGCTATATTTCCATGTAGTTTAATGTCATGTTGTAGGGATGATAATGAACTGTTGTGAAAGGAAAGAAATATTATAATTGGATTAATGGATAAAACCCAATTGTCACTATGTGTCTTGTTGGGGAAATAATCAATTCATACATAGTTCCTAAAACATTACCTATGCGTATTTGATTCTTATACAAGAAATAAAGGTTTTTTTACCACAGTTAGACCCAAGATTGGAGATCTAGGCGTCTCTACATATCTCAAATAGATGAGAACAGAGTCATCCATAGTTCTTTAAAAAATCATTCCTCATGCTAATCGAGTTTGACATGAAGAATGGGGGATTTTGACACATTCTGGTCTAATGGTAAATCTTAAGACATAAAATGGTATAAGGAACAAATCATATATCATAAAGAAACTCTCTAAATAGATTTTATTCATATATATAAGGAGAAAAGAAAATAAGAAGATTTTTTTATTATGGTTGGGCCCAATATTGGAGATTTATGTGTCTCTACGTATCTCAAATAGGTGAGAATCAAGCCATATGTATTCTTCAATCAATCATTTCTCACGCTAATAGAGTTTGACAAAAAGAATGGGGCATTTTGACACATTCTATGAGAATGGTAAATTTTAAGACATAAAATGGTATAAGGAACAAATCATATATCTTAAGGAAACAATTTTTATAGATTAGATTTATATATAGGAAGAGAAAAGAAAATAATAAGATTTTTTGAATGTGGCTAGGCCTAAAATTGGAGATTTAGGCGTCTCTACATATCACATTGGAAAATGAGAATCAAGCCATACTTAGTTCTTGAAATAAGGTCTCTATGAATATCTGACTCAGATATAGGAAAGAGAGGGACTCATGTGCCACTAAGGGGTAGCGATGATGTCAATGTTGTTTTCTTATGGAAGCTTCTAATGTAAAATAGAGAAAACATTAGTTATAAAAATCATGTCATGCAGTTTAACGTCATGTGAAAAGGATGAAGATGTTTCAAATTTTAATTTCATACAGCATGGACGCTTATAATTGTTATGCAGTTTAATGTCTTGCAACTAGGACATGGGGGTTGTGTAGTTTTAAGTCTTACAGTAAGGACATTGTACTATGAAGTTTAAATTCTTACAGTGAGGATGTTGTACTGTGTAGTTTAAAGTCTTGCAGTGAGGAAGAATGTGTACAACTACACAAAGTATTTATTCAATAATCTCACATTGGTTGGAGTTGTATTAATCTCTCCATCCATTGATATTAAGGCATAAGCTCCAATATATTAGACCTTATGTATGGAATAAGGTCCTTCCCACTTTGTATCAAGTTTGGGAGGTTTATTTCGTAGTATCATTGGAGTCCTAAGGACCAATACCATTTCTCCTTGAAGAAATAAATGGATGAAAACATTGCTGTTAAATTATCAGGATATTCTATTCTAATGGTCTTCTAGATGATGCAAATTATGAAATATTTTCTCATCTAATCATTCCAACTCATTTAATTATTCCTGAGACCTCTCATCTGTAGACAATTAATCACAGATTGCGAATCTGAGTGAAGGAAATTGTATTTTAATTTGTAAAACTATTTCAGTTCCATATACCAATGAATAAGGAGTTCCTTGGGTAGCAGTATGGGTAGTTTTCCAATAATCCCATAAAGCTTTAAAATGTTTATCAGGCCATGATTTCTTATCTTTATCCACCATATTCTAGATTATATTAGATATGCTCCTACTAAAGGTCTCTATCTACCCATTTTACACTTCATAATAGTGAGATGAATGGTTGGATTTGATATTATGTTCTTGATAAAACATATTTACCTCATTAGAACAAAAATTGGTTCCATTATCCATCAAAATAGTATGATGGACGCCAAATCTGGTGATGATATTAGTTTTTCATAACTAACAATTCTTTTGGATCTTACTTCCTTGAGAGGTATTGCCTCAGCCCATTTAGATAAGAACTTAGTATCAGTGAGAATATACATGAAATTCTTAGTCGTGGTTGGAGGATAATGCCCTACTACATCCATTTCCCATCTAGAAAATGGCCAGGAGTATTTAGTTATATGTAGAAACTCTGGGGATTAATGAATGAATTTTTCATGCACTTGGCAGGGATGGCATTTTTTAGTGAAATTTGTATAATCCTGCATCATTGAAGGCCAAAAGTATCCAAGCCTTCGGATCTAATCAAAGAGTATGTGCCCATACTGGTGGGCACTAAAAACTCCTAAATCTACTTATTTGATGATAGCTTCATTCTATTCTCCATCAATACATCTGAAGAGGATTCCATAAAATCCTTACTTGTAGAGGATCTTTTGGTGGTATGGACTATCATAAAGAGTGAAATTGTCTATTTGTCATCAGATATGTTCTTTTTCATCCCTATCTAGTAGAAGCATTCCATTTTAAAGATATTCCATTATTGATGTTCTCCATCCTATGGTATGACCATATAGTTCAGAAATAGGGCTAATTTCATTAATTTTCTCCATTCTGATTTGAACAAAAGGTAAAACCACACAACGATGGACTGTAATGATGACTGTCTCATCCTAATTTGGATCTTCCAAGGTTGTAGATACATTATCCAATGCATCTTCTTTATATTTTTTTGATCACGGGACATAAGACAATGTCTTCCCTAATGGAAATTCATCCATTAACCCTCTGACATAATCACACAAAGGGATTAACTCTTATTTTCAGATAGAATATTCTCCATTTATTTTTTTGATTACCAATTCTGAATCACCTTTCACCTTGAAATGATCCATTTTCATCTGAAGGGCCAATTTCAAACCTGTGATGAGAGCTTTATATTATTCCTCATTGTTGGTACCACCTTATGACAATATAAAGGAATAAGGAAATAGTGCCTTTTCTGGGAAAATAAGGACAATTTATAACCCAAATTTGTTGAGTTTAGGGTTTTCTATTCTTTTCCCTATTGAACTTTTGGAAGTACCTTCAAAATACATTTCCCATGATTGGGAATTATCCTAAATATAGAAGACCTATTTATCAAGAATTTCAGTATTAAATGATGTATCTTCCACAGATGGATGCTCAGAAAGGAAGTCATCCAGAGCTTGGCCTTTTATTTCCTTTTGAGGCACAAACTGGATATCAAACTATTGCAAAATAACCACCCACCGTTCCAGATGCCCTGTAAGCATGGGACAACTGAGGATAAATTTGAGTGGATTATTGCGAGACACTAATTGGACTTCATGATGTTGCAGATAGTGATTCAATTTATGAACTTTAAAAATTAATGCTACCTAAAACTTTTCAATACATTAATATCGATTATCTGCATCAAGCATTATTCAAATGATATAGTAAAGGTTGTTTTCATTCCCAGCACCATTCTTTTGGGTGAGGAAGGAACCTAGTGATTGCACTAAATTTGTCACATAGATAATAAGTAGTCTTCCTTAAATAGGTGGCATTAATACTGGTGGACTAAAGAGATATTTCTTGAGGGTATCAAATTCTTCATGGCAGTCTTTATTCCATTGGTAGGTGATTCCCTTCATCATTAATCTGGTTAAGGGTAAACACTTTCCTTCTAAATTGGTGATAAAGTGTCGAACATAGGCCAAGTGTCCTTGGAGTCCTCTTAATTATTTTAAATTTTGAGGACGTGACATACCAAGAATTGATTTTGTTTTCTCAATATCAACTTCGATTACATGATGGAATACAATGAATCCAAGAAACTTTCTTGAGGTTACCCCGAAAGAACATTTTAAGGGGTTTATATTCGAACTATGTTGCTGAAGTTTATTGAATATAGTCTCCAAATCACCAAATTGATTGGAACATTGTCTGAATTTGACCACCAAATCATCCACATAACATTCAAGAAATTTTCCTAAGAAGGGTTTGAATATATGGTTCATGGCACGTTGGTATATTGCACCTATATTCTTTAAGCCAAAGGGCATTACCCGATAGCAAAACACACCTTGAGGGGCTCTGAAAGCTGTATATTCTTCATCCACTGGGGCCATATAGATTTAAATATACCCAAATTATCCATCCATGAAGGAAAGATCTTCATATCTAGTCATTGAATCAATAAAAATCTTTGTAATCGGGACTAGAAAATCATCTTTAGTAAAATTCTAATTAAGATCTCAGAAATCAATGAAAACTATAATTTTCCAATTTTTCTATTTCACTGGGACAATGTTGGCTAGCCATTTGGTGTACTGAACTTCCCTAACAAAGTTAGACTTTATAATCTTATTGACTTTAGCTTCAATTTTAGAGGCATGAGTTGGGTGTGTTCTTCTTGTTGCCTGCTTGAATCCACAATATTCTTCTGGAAAACCTAAATGATAGGTGGATACATTAGAATTAATACCTGGCATTTCTATATAATTCCAAGAAAATATATCTCGATTTTTCTTTAGAAATAAATTACACAACTCTTTCTCTTTAAAGGTCATGGCTTCACTAATTAGAATGGGGCGTGGATCTTCTTCAGTACCTAGATTTATTTCTCTAAGACCATCCATAGTGATATAGACACCTTCCTCAAATGACATAGGAGCATCCCTGAGATCATCCTCTTCTTCTTCATTACATGTTACCTCTTCTGTTTCTACTTGCATAGTAGATGACAAGGAAAAACTTCCAGAGTTAGGGGAGGAGTCAATATTTGAACATCTTGAAGAATAGGCCACCATATATGACCTTACTGATGACGAATTGTTTTCTTATAGTAATAAAGAGGAAATGAAGGATTAAGAATCAATATATTTGTCTTATTTTAGCATTTCTACAATTTCTTCTACTCTAATTAATAAGGTAAAGGCTTGTAGTAATTACGTGGATGAAATGAAGGCATCTCCATTTAAGCTTCCATCGCTACTTAGTGAATTAGCAATTTCTCTCATGTTTTCATGCTCAGTTTATGTAATTGACATTATGGAAGTTATTGGATAAGTGTGTGGATTTGGTTTTACCATTTCAATTTGATCTATGTGTAGCACATAATCTGTACTCAAAAGCATAAATGGATTTTCTAGGATCTTTTCTAGTCCATTAGGAGCATTAACTCTACTTATTTCCTTTTTCATGGAATTCTTTTCTTTTTTTTGATAAAACTCTATCTCAAAGTATTGAGATTCACATGTTTTGAACAGAGGCTTGTCACCATACAATATCCCTATTTGACCATTGAAACAGTACTTAAGACATTGGTGGTATGACGAAGGTAAGGCAACATGTTGATGCGGTCAAGGCCTTTCAAGTAGATTATTAAAGGTTGTTTCATGATAAACAACCATGAAATATGAAATAGACACAAGATATCCAAATTGAGTTTTGAGTGTAATCTCACCCAGAGGTTCTTGTTCATTCTTGTCATACCCTTGAAACATTAAAGTGTAAGGAGATAAATTAGATTCAGTCAAGCCCAATCGACGATGTGTATGAACAAGAAAAAGGTTGACCCAATAGCCATTATAAATGAAGGCTCGTTAGATGTCTACATCATTGAACTTGCTAGAAAAATACAAAGGTCCGATATGTTCATGTACAACATCATCTTCATATTCATTTGTAAAAGATATGACTGCATGACATTCTTCAGGATCATTCTCTATACAGTAAACCTCAAGAGTAGCAACTTCGGTTTCAAACTCTTGAGGACTTGACAAAGCCTCAATGAGTGCCTCTTGAAGATCTTTTGATAGATTAAAAGAATTCAGAATTGATAACTTGGTCGGTACTTGGGCCAATTTTTTCGGGACATCATTCTATTGGTCTAAAGGTCTGTGTTTTCTAGCATAAAGATGCAGTTTTTTAGGTGCTTTGGAAGTTGATGCTTTTGAGGTAGTCATATTCTATGTTAGAGTAGAAGCTTGAAATACTCCTGGATTAGGTATATTAGACCGACTAAGTCTATTCACTTTCTAAGAAGAAGATGGTGTATCTTCTAATCGGTCTTCCAAAATAATTGTGTCAGAACCAAACTTGTCTTGCCTAGAAGAAACTCCTTGTTCTTTTTGAGCCCATAGAAGGTCTCTTCCATGAGTTTATACCATATATATGGTTTGAGTAGGGGAAGAGTTAAAAAGGTGATTTTTAGAATTCCCATGTCTTCCCCTATATCCTTGACCTTGGACTCTTCCTCTAATTCCCTAATTAGGTACAAGGAATTCTAGCTCATTATAATCAGAATCACCATTGGAATAAGGATCTGTTAAATGGATAACATTAACAGAACCAAAGATCAATTCTTCATCTGATGAAGATTCTTCTTGATAGGTTAATTTTGGTTGTTCCATTTGGTGGGGCGATGCCCGTGCTTTTGAAACAAATGGCATAAAATATTCCATGGTTAATGACAAATTTGGACTTGACACGAGCTCTTCTTCTTCTGGATGCTCTTTATCCTTATAATCACTTCATTTTATTGAGGAACAACCTTTTGATGAAGGTGGTTTTACTGTGATAGGAGTGGAAGAAGACACAATCTATTATTTCAACTGTGTTCGTAAAATGGAATGAGTCTAGCTAATCATTTTCCTAATCATCCAATCATCATATTTCTGCACATTTTTACTTTTTACCTCTTTCCATTCACCTTTTTCCTCTGGATTAGTAGCAGTAACACATGCTACATGAGCTGACGAACTTTTCCGTTTTACTTGCCTAGAGTCTACCATCTTTTTCAAGAGGTCCTTGAAAACAAAACATTCCTAGATGGGATGTCCAAACATCTGGTGAAATGGACAATAATTTGGAAGATCTTAATCTCCTTATTTATTTGGTTTCTTCAGCCTTAGAAATTGAACCAAATTGTTTTCCAGAGCTGAGATGAAGTAACCAGGAACTTGTTCATTCCTGAAATAATAAACATTGTTATTTAATTCCTCAAACTGTTTCCACCTTTGATCTCTTTGATCATCTTGATGAGGCGGTCATTGTTGTTGATGCTTAGGAGGAGGATCCCTTCTATATGATGAAGGTATTGAAGTAGAATTAGGTACAGGTTCCTACTTGAGTGTGATTATAACAGCTTCTGCCTTTCTTATCCTCCTCCTCGGATCTAATGGAATTAAATCAGTTTTAGACTTAGTTTCTATAATAGATTCTTTTATCTATTGAGAGATTGAAGTAAGGTCTCAAAACCCTCCTATGTTTTTCATAGGGATCAAAGGTGTGTGTAACTCATCACATAGATTTTACACACAAATTGGCAGTAACTCTTCATAAGGGACTAATAGACTTAAGGAATATTTTAATTTTTTCCATCAAGAAATTAAATCTGAAACTTTATTATTCTACCTTTGTTTAGAATTGGTAAGATCAAAAATAGTCATTTTGGTAGCATTGAGCTAAATTGACGAAGAATTTTATGACAGAGATCTTCCTATCTTTTAATTGATCGAAATTGTAAACTTGTATACTAGACAAAAGCTAGTCCTTGAAATGACTGTATAAAACACCTAAACTTTATTGCTTCTTGTTGTTGAGAAGTTCCCATAATGGGATCACAACAAGAAAAAAATGTGTTATGTGTTGATCTGGATCTCCCGAACCATAAAATATTGGGAACGTGGTATTCAAAAAATTTGGTGGGGGAGGAATTGCATCCACCCATTCAGGGTAAGCTCTCTTTTCAAGTTGAACTGGTGCACATCATTCCTCCATAACTTCCAATCGATTCGTTAATGCCTCAATTGTGTTCGTAAGCATTTGGGGAATATCTGGATGATCTGGATTATATGTAGGTATAACAACTAGAGCTTGATATGGTGCAATGACTGGAAAAATCACGGATGGTAGTGCTGATATCTACCTTGGATAACCCAAGAGAATAGGCCTATCATGATGTGTTTGATAGTGCCTTGATTGTGTACCCAGTGGAGGTAATTCATTATCTCCATCTATAGTTACTACAAATCCTGTTTACTGAGGAGCTCCTACAGTATTTGCAAGTTGAGGAACTTCCTGGGGAGTACGTCTAGCAGAAATGTTGTTTCTATGTAACTCTTTATTGAGTCTTTTCAACTCCTTCATTTCCACATCTTGTTGTGAAAATATATCTTCAAGTGAAATAGATTTCCCTTCTCTAGTGGAAAAGTGATATGTGATATGGATTTTTCCTCTCCCCTAGTTATATTCCTTTCAGAGAGGGGGGAGTTGGTTATTTGAAGGAATACCTAGATTCTAGGTAAGCCTCTGATTTTGGGTATGCACACCTTCTTCATTTACCTCTGTGCATATTTCATTACGGGCAAGAACTTCATTTTCTGATTCTACTAAACTAGACTCATTTTCTAGAGGATCTTCTGCAGTGGGGTTAATGAAATTTACTAACACATAATGCATTTATTGTATTATTTAAGTGTTTTTTCAAGATTATATTCCTATGTGTCTTCTATGAGACTTTGTTCTACTATATGATGAATTCCATGGAACTGTTTAGTGGACAACAACATTAAGGGAATCCTCATATAGTTCAGTTGTATGCTCTCCATGTGGCTTCTTTCTTAATCAGAAGAAAACTGACTTCAGTTGAGGAGGGGATTGCAGAGTTGAAAAATCCCCCATCCCTACAGGCTGGGGCTATTCCTGTTCTTCTTCTTCAAATCTTTGAACTTTGTTGAAATAATTTGAAGGTTGAATTAAATGATCCCCCAACCTTGCAAGATGGGGTGATTCTTGAACTTCTATGGCTGAAATTCATTCAATTACTCTTGTGATTTTCCAGATTTTGGTTCAGACATTATTTGGGTGCATTATCTGAAAACCACTCGAATCACCTATTTCAGAATACTGCATTTCTATTTTAGACATTTTCTTTCTCTAACAGCTAACATCCCTTTAACGGGATTCTTGATCAATATTCTCATATGCTTGATGTAAAATTAACTCAACAACTTCTTTTCTTTGGGCCTCAATCTAATTAGAATTGGCTGAGGCTTTTTCTTGGGTGTACATTTGATTACATACAAAACCTATTGATTAGGGTCAACTATGGGCAATAACATTACATGAGACCACTTTTGGCAGACTTTGCTGATTTTGGAGTGCAGTGAAATGAAATGATCTATATGCACCCCATCCTCTGATACGAACAATAGATGGGGAATTATAAATTAACTAGCATAGCCTCTTTAAAGAATTTATACATGCACACTGAAGGGTTCTATACTGGTTTTCAACCTTTGGATGTTGGGAAAATAAGAGATATTCCAAGTCAATTTGGATTTTCAACCCTAATATTACCTTCACATGATTTTGATATTCATCATATAGTAATACTTTGGTTTTCAAATGACAAAGAGTTTTCCAAAATTTGAGGCAGATGTCCTGAATGTAGTCTTCTATCATCAATTCTAGAATGTTATACTGAGAATTTTCCAAATTCTAGAACTTGAATGGTATTTCTCCTTTGTCCAATTGTTTTCTCATGTTTAACATATCTTCATCGTCTTTCACTAGAGGTTTCTACACTTGGTCTGACCAAAGTGGATGCTCTATATTAGAAGACAAATGACCCAAGGGAGGTTCAGATAATCATTATTACCTTAAGATGTCTTCTGGTTGGGAAAGTGTTTCACTCAAAAATGACAAGGCATCAGACATGACTAGCCTTGTGTTTGAAAGTGCCACGAGATTGAAGAGATTTCTTGTCACTACAATGTCAATTATAAAATTTTATTGACAATGAGAAATACTACTGCGGAGAGGAATTTCACAGTGATTGCAATCATGGGGAGGATCACCATGATGTATTATATCAAGGGATAAATCACCATGATATTTTGTATTCTGGCCACATGGAGGGTTTCTATGGCTCTCATCCTAAGATAATCACTCCAGATTGACTAAAATTTCATGAATCAAGCCTTTATGATGAAGTGTACGACAAGGAAATTCAGAATTAAAACTAACACTCACAAAATTTGGTAATGAGAGGGTATAATTTTGAGCTGTAATAGATAAATTTCTGAGGGCTTCAAGAACTCTAGCATTAAGAGGATCCAAATCGAAGCTTGAATCTTGATTTTCCAATAGTTCTTGGCGATACTTCTTCTTGTATTTTCTATTACACTTTTTTGGGGCCACTTTCTATGAAAATTGGTTATCATGGGAAAGCGTATGTGTCTGCCTTGGATTGGTTACCATAACGTACTAATTACCTCTAATAGGAAAGGGTGTATGTTCATGATCTTGTTGTCTGTATGATATGGGGGAGTATGCCTCATGACCCTTCTGGACTAGAACTGAGGTGTGTATCTGCTCTAGGATGGCATTCTGATGTGTCATCCCATGTGTGGGGACAAATTTATGTGTCTGTTCCCCTGATATTGCTGAAGTAGTTGTTATAGTATCCCGGCATGCTTCCATAATATGGACAGGGATTTGCCTCTACCCTTTCACCATTGATAAGATGGGTTTGGTGACTTCAGCAGCTAGAATAGGAATATACATCCATTCCGTATCTAGAGTGGGTGTATGTGCCTACTTATGTCCTCCTTTTCCTGTCAATGGATATTGAAAGTACTCATGCATGGGGGAAAAGAGTTGGGTCTGCTCCAAATTTGTCGTCGAAGCTTTCTGACTGACTTCTCTGAGTGCTACCAAATGAGACTGTTGGAAGGCTTGATGAACATTGGTAGGTGTATATGCCTACTAGATTTTTCTCATCATGTATGGTTGATGGACTTCCTTAAATAATGTAAAATGATACTACTGACAAAATTGGTGATTGTAAACAGGTGTCTGTTCCTATTTACTAGTTTCCACCACATTAGATTGGCGAGCTTCTTTAAATGCAGTCAAACAAGCCTTTTGACTGGATGATAACTTGTAAGTAGGTGTATGTGCCTATTCCTGGTACTCCACTGGGTTTATCTGGTGGGATTGGTGGGTTACTTATAGACTAGTCTACTGAATAGAAAAAATTGTACTGATGGGTGTATGTTCTCGTTCATTGTTTTCCATCAAGCTTGGTTGATGAGATTCTCTGGAAGGGGTATAGGTATGCTCCCTGTTGACCAAACATTGTCCCTAGAGGTTCTCCTTTCATTCCCAGGTCTGCGAGACCTAGGCTGAACGTCCAGAGGCAACACCACCATCATGTTGGGGGTTAACTACCGTGTGATTTTTCTAGCAGCTTTTACTGGTTGGAGTCCTCAAGAAAGACTCATGCATTCTTGAATTGAGGCTCTAAGTGACCACTTGATCTACCTCCCTATAATACGGGAGGGATTGATTATTGTATCTTGGGGATAAGGACCTGAAACTATTGAAGACAGTGTTTCGAACCATCTTCTTCTTGATCATTGGTCGTTGTTGTTTAAATGATCGAGGATTGTTATTGACCTGGAGGGATTGATGGTAAACCTCCAAAGTAGGGATTGTATCGTGTCGGTGATATTTCTTTACCAGCACATTAGAGACCTAGCATTTAAGATGCTATATTGGTGATGACTTCCTTCCCATGGATGGAGATCCAGCTTGAGCAGTGGTTGGGAAGTTCAAAGATTTTGTCTTGGAGAAATCTATTTTTGGAATAAAGGGAATTCTGAGAAGAAAAACTTGAAAACAAAAACAAACTCCATTAAAGAAACAACTTTTTAGATGCATACATACGTGATTGATTCCTTTGTATGGTCTTACTTTATCAATTTATAGGGGCCTAATAGGTGGGTAACATTAATAACATGGTTAAGGATTCATGTCGTGTTCACCATTTTGGTTTTTTGGTTCCTTCAAATGTGTATTCTAGTTTTAAGAATCACTGCTTCCAGGTGGTTTCCATTGGATTTATTTATGGAACAAGAAACTTCCAATAGTTCTTTATCCAAAGTGGACCTACTTTCTAAATCCAGGTGATCGTTAAGTTTGAACTTCACGATACATAAGAACATGAATTGGTCTAGAGGATGGGAGGTTGGACTCATTACACCATTTTGGGGGGAATTATTGTCTACTTTGGGACTCTCTTTGTAAATTTAAGATATTTTCATTAATAATTATTAATTCAACAAGTATACCATAAGTATCCCTTGGAATTTTCAATCATTTATTTAGTATGGGAAATGTTTAAAAATCATCTGTATGTAATCGGGGTTCCCCATCAATGGTATCCTCTCATATACAACTTAGATATTCTTTTAATCATCATTATTATGATACTAGTTTTTAATCCACTCAGCGAGGCACTCTAGAATTTATTGTCATCCAAGGAGATGAATGTTTGTTTTGATCATGGGATTGTGCCCATAAAATGGGCTACCTACGTATCATTTTTAAAGGAATCATAACCCTCGTAGCTTGATGTTGTTTAATGGGACACATCATATATTTTAATATCAAGTGATAAGTACCTCTAAGCGGAAAGTGCTTGGTCAAAACTTTGTGTGGTAATTATGTTGAAGCAGCCCATGGAACATGGAAAGGATATGGTTTTCCAAGTAATATTAGACCCTATTAGGAATATGGACCAAGGAGAACAGGGTTGATTTGAAGTTTTGGGTTTGAACCTCAAGGTGGATTCCAACGTACACCATATGGATGGGAATCGAAGCCCGCATAGCTTGATAAGTCTCATAGGAGAGTATGGTCCTTTGAGAGAGATGATTTTGGGCTTACTTCCTGAAAAGGATGCCTTGATTATTTGAGGATTAATTTAGGTCGTATTTCTAAGGAGGATACCCAGATTAAGGGAATTAGGGTTGTATTCCTGAAGAGGATATCTTGTGAGCTCGAGCCCTAAAAAGGCTTCCTATGTATCCTGGTTTGAATAGGAATCAGAGTTCTCGTAGTTCATTCCTTTATGAGTGTTTGTGTGCATGTTTTAATCATCATGAATCTCTAGGCCCATGTGATTCATGCTCAGTGTGAGAAATAAGAGGATGTGAAATATTCAACAATGACACTTGCACTTTCAAATTTTTCCTCCTTCGCTGGTGGAAGAGGGTGCACCTATGGCGGTGAGGGTGGACAACGTTAAGGCAACTACAGAAGAGGGAGAGACGATGATCCTTCCCTCTATTCTATTTATATTTGACAAGGGTCCAATGTAAGGAAGAATGGATGAAGGTTATTTTCTTACACCAGGATGGCTGCCTATGGTAATAAAGCCCAACAGGAGAGGGAAAGGGCAATGAAATTCCATGTTCCCATCTGTCACGAACCATCCTCAGGGCCAGTGTCGTGACTACCCCAAGCCCGCCTTCCATAGGCCAGGGGATGGAGACTACCACCAAAGGTGTAAATACCAGTAAAAAGGGAAGGCATTACCTTTATAAAAGTAAACAAACACAACAGAGTATGAAATCTGTAGTAAACACAAAGTAAACTGAGTACAAAAGTAAGTGATGGAATGTAAATGGGCCAGTATACAAACCCAACTGAAAGTACAGTACAACTGAGAAAGAAAGTACAGCAGCTGAAAAGTAAAGAAGCAACCACTGAGTCGTCCTTCGGGAATCCCACCTAAAGGGTGAGTACAGATAGTCTTGTCGGTACCTCAGGTCCGTCTGTCCGCTCTGTGTACATCCTGCCAGGTGGTCCACCACCGGATACCATCTAGATCCACAAGCCTCTACCATGATCAATGATGTATGCCGTCTGCAACCAACACAACGTGGTACGGGCGATGCATGTGCAGGGGTGAGTATAATGATACTCAGTAAGGACCCCGAGACCCCTGAAGGTCTCCCAGAATCCAGAAAGGTTAAACCAAAAAGGAAAGATACAAACACAAAGTTTCAACCAACTCTACTTAGGTATATGACCATACATATACCTAAGTCATCAAACTCATTTCGGCTCCAACTTCCGAGCCCATGAACAACCAGTCCACACAGGAAAGAAGTCAATAATAATAATGATAATGATTGAAAGTCAAGACTCAGCTCACACAGGTATACTACTCACGAAGAGGGGTGGAGATGATTAGATGTATCCTCTGAATAATCTCATCAGCCGAACCCACGTAGGATCCAAGTAAAGAAGTCGTCACTGCCGAACCCACGTAGGATCCAAGTACAGTCGTCATCGCTATCGAACCCACGGAGGATCCTAGTACAGTCGTCATCACTGCTGAACCCACGTAGTATTCTAGTATAGTCATCATCGTTGTCGAACCCACATAGGATCCTAGTATGGTAGTCATCAGGGTCGAACCCACGGAGGATCCCAGCTCGGTAGTCGTTGCATTCGCAGCCAGCTCTAGGGTTCCCGCACACAGCGTACTCGATTTCAGGAGGGTCCTCTCCTCAAGTAAATGGGGGGTCGATATATCAACTATCAATAATTCTAGAGTTGATGTATCCCAAAGTTCCGTCTCATCAATAGGAACTCAACGCGACAGACGGCGCGTCAATCGGACGCCCGGTCTGAGAGATAATGGCTTTTCCGTTCCAAGGGCCCGGTTAGAAATACACTCGTTTATAACCCGGCCGATATCCAAATTTGTCCAAAACTCACTTATATTATCTCAAAAGAACTGTCTCATCTAATGAATCCCAATGTAGTAGATGGCGTGTCGATCAGACGAGCGGTCTTTAAGTTATTCACGTTTAAGTGAATAACGGGCCCGGCCCGTTTAGCCCAGTGGGTCGACGGGTCGGGTTAACCCAGTTTGACGGGTCCGACCCAGCAGGGGTGTCGGACTGGTTTGAAGGAAAATGCAACTTGGCCCGAAGGGGCACGGCCTGGCCCAAAGTGGCGCGGCCTGACCCGGCGGGGCGCGGCCCAGCCCAGCCTGGCGTGGCCCGGTGCGGCCTGGCAGGGCATGGCCCGACTGGACACGCAGCCCTGCTGGCTCGGCCGGCTGGGCACACGGCCCAGCGGGCTCGGCAAGCTAAGCGTGCGGCCCGGCTGGCTTGGCCAGCTAGCCTAGCGGTTCAGAGGGAGGGGGCGCGGCCCCCCGTCTATCCAGACCGGCGGCGCCAAGCGGCGTTGCCATTCCCCAAACCGGTCAGCTAGGCCGGCTGGTCTTCTGGTGAACACGGCCCACACGGCGGGCCACGGCTTCTTCAATGTAGCGCACTCCTAGCACCGTGGTCCAGCTCCGCCCGACCGACAGACGGGCCGTCCGGTTCTCTAGCGCAGCGCCCTCCTGGCGCCGCGGCTCCTCTTCGCCCGGTCGGCCGACAGGCCGGCCGGTTCTTCTTCTGAAGCGGCCCGTTTAGTAGGCCACGATTCCTCCTGCACAACTGGAGTGATGGCACTGGTTTCCTTTTCCACGTACCTAGCATGGCGTGATGGTGTCGTGCTTCCTCCGCCTTCGATTGCCAATTCTAAAATAATAAACAAGATCAAACAGAGGGTCTTTGGGCCGTGTTCGTTCAGCCTGCGCCCTCCGCGTTAAGTGATAGCAATTGGCTATAATTAGTAAACGATTCCCAATGAAGAATGGTGTAAAAAACATCCACTTTCAAGAATAAACCCCTGCCTCAACTATTGATGTCGTACGTCGGTGTTGCGGAAGACGGCGTCGCGAGGTGAGGATTTGTAGATGTCGTCGGAGTGCGTACGAGGAAGTGACCTATCCTCTCTTGATGTAGAGAAAAGAATATAAGACATGTCATCATTGGTGAGTTCCCCACATCGGTGTCTCCTCCCTTGTCATGGAGGAAGAAGAGGATGGAGAACCGTGGTTGCCGAGTCATTCTACATTGAAGTGTCGATGTTCTTCGTTGGAGAAGATCTGTTCTTCGTTGAGGATGATCTTCTTCAACAAAAGAGAAATCCTTTTTTTCTTCACAAGAGTTCTCCCAAAATCCCCACACAACAAGCCAACCCAATTAAAATAAGGCCACCCCTTATTTTAATTAAACATTCCATACATTTCAAAATTCAAAAATCAAATCCCCTTAAATAATTAAATGTAGAGTTGTTTAGTTAATTAAGAGGTAGGTTGGAAAAATTTAATGGAGTGAGAGAGGGAGAGGAAGAGTTACTCGCTTAAAGAGGAGTTAAAAATTTAATTAGGGGGTTTAAGGAGTTTAGGTAATGCGAAAGGTTGGGGCTCTTGTGGTCCCCACCTCACAAATATCCTCACATGGGTAGTTAGGTGATTATGGGTCCCACCCCAACTCACCCATGTAGGATATAACAACATTAGATATAAAATAAAATTGTTCCACAATTTTATTCAATTATTATTTAATCCCCAAATTTTAACTTCTCATCTTGTGTAAATGAAACTGAGGTAAAGGTCCTCTTAAGCAATTACCGGCATTGAGAGTTCATCAGTGCCCTAGGATTTCAATTCTGAGCACTGGTTCAAAAGATAGAAAAACTTGCTCGTTCGTTCACTAAACGTACCCGAGCTAAACTTTGGATAAATATTCCAGGCACACCGGGCCTCGGAATTAGGTGCGTCAGAAAATGCGCACTTGTAAAATTTCAAAGAATTTAAAAAATAATTCCATTAAATTTCTGGGTCTTTACATTACTCCCATATCAGGGATTTACGTCCTTATAAAGCTACAACATAATCTAGGGAGACAAATGATGGTACTGAGCACACATCTGAGCCTCCTGATCCCATGTTCTCTACTAGAGGTTCTCGTGCTGCCAAGGAATGTGCACTAGAGGAATTGACCGTCCACATAGGACCTAATCCTGTCGATCCAAGATCTCCACTAGGACCTCTGTGAATGTAGCCCCGTCATCGATGTCCAACTTCCCATGGTTGATGATATGCGTCGGGTCGTGCATGTATCTCCTCAGCTGAGATACGTGAAAGACGTCATACGCCCGGTTGAACTTAGGTGGAAGGGCCAAGCGGTAAGCCACCTCGCCTACCCTGTTGAGGATCTGGAATGGTCCGATAAAACATGGAGATAACATTTCGCCTCGGCCAAATCTCCTTAATCCATGTCGAGGTGAGACCCGTAATAAAATATGGTCACCATCCTCGAACTTCAGTGGTCTCCGTCTCCTATCATCATAGGACTTATGTTTGCTCTGTGCAGTCCTCATATAAACCTGGACGATCTGCACCTTCTCCGTCATAGCCTAAACCATCTATGGTCTTATGAGTGCTGACTCCCAAGGGTCAGTCCAGCATAGAGGTGATCTACAAGGTCGGACGTGCAATGCCTCGTATGGTGCCATACCAATGGTGGAGTGGCAGCTGTTGTTGTACGCAAACTCCACCAAGGGTAGGTGATCCACCCAACTACGACCAAAGTCATGGACACATGCACGGAGCATGTCCTTGAGTGTCTGAATGGTCCTCTCCGTCTGGACATCTATCTGAGGATGAAAGGTGGTGCTCAGGCATAGTTGTGTCTCAAATGCCTCCAAAAACCCCTTCCAAAGACGATAAGTAAAGCGAGCGTCTCGATCGGAGATGTTATACGATGGCATACCATGAAGTCGTATGATCTCCTAAATGTAGAGGCATCCCAAGCTCTCCACTGAGCCCTACTCTCTCATAGGTAGGAAGTGGGCCGAATTGGTGATTCAGTCGACGATCACCCAGATGGATTCATATCCTCTGGAAGTACGTGGAAGCCCCATCATGAAATCCATGGATATCCCATCCCACTTCCACTTTGGGACCTCTAAGGGTTGTACCAAACCTTCCAGTACCTGGTGGTCTGCCTTCACCTATTGGAAGGTGAGGCATCGTGAAATGAACTATGCCTCATCCTTCTTCATACTCGGCCACCAGTGTTGTCATCTGAGATCCTGGTACATCTTTTCTACTCCTGGATGTACCGCCAGAGGGGAAGTGTGAAACTCCCTCATCACCTCCTCCTGTAATGAAACTAGTACCTTGGTACATCCCCTAAAAAGGATGATGTGCTCTCCTCCTTCAGAAAATCCATCAGGCGCCTGCCCTGTGGAAATCTAAGCACATCACGTCTCACAGTTAATGTCCTCATATTGTGCCTCTCTGACCCACTAAAGTAGTGGAGGAGTGACTATGAGGGACTATAGGAAGGCTGCCTTATCTCTATCCATGAAGTATATCTACAATGTGGCTAACTTATTTGTCGCCTCTCTAAGTAGCTGAATGTCCAATCTCTTTATGAGATCATCATCCACAACGTTCCCCTTCCCAGGAGTATAGACTATCTCAAAGTCATATTCCTAGAGGAACTTGAGCCATCGCCACTGTCTCAGGTTCAGGTCCTTCTGCGAGAAGATGTACCTGAGACTCTGGTGGTCAGAGTAGACTGTAAAGTGCTCACCCATCAGATAGTGTTGCCACATCTTCAAGGTGAAGACCACAACTGCTAAGTTCAGTTCATGGGTAGTGTAGTTCTAATCGTGTTGCCTCAACTGTCGTGAACCATAGGTGATCACTGCCCGCTCCTTCATCAGGACACACTCGAGTCTGGTCCTTGATGCATCGTAGTAAACTACATACCCTACGCCCTCCTCTGGTAGCCTCAAGATGGTCGCACTGGTCAATCTCTGTCTCAGCTCATGAAAGCTCTGCTGACATCTATCTGACCACACAAAGCATTTCCCCTTCTTTCTCAAAGCTGAAAGTGGTGCTGAAACTCTAGAGAAGTTAGGAAAAAATATCTGATACTACCTAGCCAGACCTAGGAAACTCTGCACCTCTGTCACACTCCTGGGTGGCTCCCAAGCTAGTACTGCCTCGATCGTCGCAGGATCCACAGTAGCTCCCTCCTTCGAGATGACGTGCCCTAAGAAGTAGACCTCTCAAATCCAGAACTGGCACTTCGAGATCTTACCATAAATCTGGGTGCTCTCAGAGTGTGTCCAGCACAACCCGCAAGTGGTAGGCGTGCTCCTCCTCAGTAGTCGAGTAAATCAGTATGTTGTCGATGAATACTATGACAAAATGATCTAGATAAGGCTGGAAGATCCTGTTAATGAGACTAATGAACACTAATGGTGCATTGGTTACGCCAAAGGGCATAACCAAGAACTCGTAGTGGCCATACCAACACCTGACGGCCGTCTTCTGCACATCCTCATCTCGAACTCTGAGCTGCAGATAGCCTGCCCAGAGTTCTATCTCCGAGAACCATAGTGCTTCCTTGAGCTGATCAAAGAGGTCTTCAATCCTCGGGAGTGGGTACCTGTTCTTTACGGTCACCTTATTCAGGCGATGGTATTTGATACATAGTCGTAATCTTCCATCTGCCTTCTTGGTGAATAAAATCAAAAAAGCCCGGGGTGAAACACTGGGTCGGATGAATCCCTTTCCCTGCAAATCCTCTAGCTATACCCACAGATCATGAAGCTCGGTGGGAGCCATCTGATATGCTAGAGTAGATATCGGTGTTATCCTGGGGTACAGGTCAATGTAGAAGTCTACCTCTCTGTGAAGAGGTAGTCCTGGAACGTCGTCAGGAAAAATGTTCACATACTGATCCACCACAACAGGAAAAATCAGACTCCGCACATCAATTGCTCTGAGGATGAGACTAGCCAACTAATGTGTGATCGGCTTCCCTCTACTCTATGTAAGTCCATATTGTGCTGCAAAGGCTCCCCTCTCGCCGGTGAAGGTGAACATGTTCCCATCGGTGTGGACACACCGTACTTTGCACCTAATACAGTCGATCTGGGCATGGACTCTAGATAACCAGTCCATACCCAAGATGACATCGTAAGACCTCGATGCCACTACAAGAAGATCCCAGTCGAAGCTCTCACCTCCTAGAGTAATCTCACACTACCGGAACCAATGCTTAATCATCGATTCTACTCCCGTAGGAGTCTCTAGTCGTAATGATCGAGCCAACGGCTCCTTCGGAATCTCCGATCTCCGAACAAGGACAGTGGCAATAAAATAATTACTCACTTATGTGTCTATAAGAACTGCATCAAGGGTGGAGTACACATAGATAGTAACTCAAATCATCTCAGGTGCGCTGTGGTCGTAGGCCTCGACTACCTGAAATTGAGCCTACCCCTGTCTGCCAGCTCCTTGTGGTCGGGGTGGCCATCCTGGTGGTGGTGGTGGTGGTAGAGCCTCGAAGTGTCATCCACCACCTGCTGCTCGGCCAGCTCCTATGCCTAGTCCGCCTGTATAATGACCCATACTTTACATATATTGTTATTACTTCAAAATTGAAGCACACTTATTACAACATATAACAAAACCATGAAAGGACCGTATAGGTATAGTGTCTTTAGAAACTGGAAAGCCTAAACAACTGGTTCATAAAGCATCTACTTTGCCTCCCATTTATTTCATCATATATAGAGTCCCTTTTTTGTATATTCTACTTAATAACCTTCTTCCTGACCTGGGGAAATAAAACATACAAAAGGGTGAGCTCAAATGCTCAGTAAGGGTAAACAAAAGAAATATCAATCACATCATATACATAAGCACGTAACTTTTGGAAATCTTAACCTGCAAAAGAGATCATAATTTCATAACATGGGATAAATCATAGTAGTGAAATGAAATCCCAATAATCATAACTTAAAACATGAAACTTTGCGGCATACACACATAATCATTGAGAATCATTTCTTGTTAGTCAAGACTCAATGTCAAGACTATCTTAGTGGACAAAGTCCATTTCTGAACCGAGTTCATTCCTCGTTTCAGTACTGTTTCACGGAACCGGTTTAACCTGTCGTTCTAGCCATGTCTATCTCATGAGATATAAAATCTTTAACCAATGCATTGGAGGGAGATATAGGTCCCACCCATCTCTTAATGACACCATTCTTATGTGTGCCACAAAATCATAAACTATACATCATAGCATAACCCATGTAATAAAAATGGGAATCTTAAACATCGTGACATCATAAAACAATTCATATAAGATAAAGGAATTCATAAATATAATTCCATCACAACATAATCAAATCAATGTAATAATAGGGATAGAAACAGAACCCTTTATTATCTTAGATGGAAAATAATTTTGATAAAACACTTGAACTCCATTCTTGAGGAAAATATCCTTTCTGTTTCAAAAACACTTTTCCTTTCTTATCATGTCGTATAATTTTAAACTAAAAGAAGTTGATTAAAAATAAACATTAAAACTTGTAAAGGAATCTTCTTGGAAATAATGTTTTAAAAATCCATTCATGCCGTATAATTTAAAAAAAAACATTCTTCGTACTTTTGTCAGAAAAGTCAAAAAGTATCTCGTATGAGAAATGACAAAAAGATTCCTTTCATATCTTTTACTAAAAACTCAAAGAAGGGTAAAATTGGATATAAACTATTGTAGAAGGATATAAATATTAAATATTGAGGAAACATGGATGTGTATGATAAAATACACCCCAGTAAATACCAAAGTATAAACAATCTCAGATAAAAATGAGATTGTGACTTTTCCCTTACCTTAGGTCCGATATGCTTTGTAAGTATCTGAACCTCCTGTATAAAAATTTAAATAATGTTATTGACTTATTCCATAATCATACTCATTGTTATGATATCATATATGGTCATATGCTTAGCTTCTTATTAGTAATATTTCATTACAACTTGTTATTCGGGTGTTTATTACTTTTTGTTCTTATGCGTGTTTTGTCGAATAAATTCTTATTCTTCTCTTTAGGTTATAGATACCTCATTTATAGAATTTTATTAGTGTAATATATATCATATTCATTCATTCAATTCATTTATATAATCATTATGCAATGAATATCATGTAGAACGAGTCGCATCACATCGTGGAGACGGTATTCCGTACGTACGCACGAGCGATGATATCGTTCCCATGATCATGGAATTGTATTAGAGTGTATGTATACTATTTCAGAATCAATATCACTTTAAAATAATCATATATAGTCATTATTTACACCATTATACCCATCCAAGTAAGGTGGTGGTGGAAACTAGATTACACCACGGCGTGGAGCCGGTATTCCGTACGTATGCACGCGCGGTGATTTCATTTTACGTAGGATGGATAGATGGTGAAATAGGGTTGTTTCATACTTATAATAACATATCCGTATATGAGTGATACTAATGTTATTACTTCATAATGAAACAACTAAAGAAGAATAAGTGGAAGAAGAAATAAAGATGAAAGAATCGGTAACGGACATTACCTCTTCTTTGAAGTGCTTCTTTGAGACCTCCTTTTAAGGCACTAAAATTGGTCTTTGAAGAATACCAGGACCTCTAGGATGTCTCTAGGTAAGTGGAGAGGAGAAAGTGGCAGGGGTTGGCCGAGATTGAAGGCTCAAAGTGGTGTGAGGAAGAGAGGGAGGAGGTGCCCTTTTATAAGGGAGGAGAGGGGCACCTTTTGAATAACTAAAACTATTATTTTATTATAAAGCCAAATTCGGTTTTGAATAGCTCCAAATTGATTTATTTAGAAGATAAGGTGGGTATGGGTCGAAATATTCTCATCTAATAGAATTTAGACAAGTTTAGGTTCCTATTTTAACCTTATCATTTAGATTTAACATTAAGTTAAATAATTTTACTTTTACCGTGTCTTCTTGTGTTCTTACACTATAAGGTTAATAAACTTACTATAACAACCCAAACGAACCCCAAGTTTTTTATTATTAATATATATAACCTTATCTAAGTCATTTGGCTGAACCTTAGATTTTTAATAATATAATATTTGTTTTAAAAACTATTATATGTCAATTTTGACACTATTTAGTAATTGATTTTTGTGAAAATCATAACAGAATTATTAGTTCTAAAAAAGTTAATTAAATCAATAATAACATTTCATATTAACCTATAAAATTAGTGTAATTCATAAAAAGTCTCAAATTACATTTATTTGGGTATTTATAACATCAATTATGTCAATATTTCATTAATAAGATAATTACTGCATCATCTTTGTGTCATAAATAAATTAAATTATTTAATGTCTAAAAATTAAAAATAAAATACCATTATGTAGGAAATATTTTTATCTTTATAATTAATATTTATAGTCTAATTTATCTTATATATAACCTTATATTAAAAATTATTTACTTATTAAACTTGGATTTTAACTATTTTAACCCTTCTTTAAATAAATTAATAATAAATGTCTTAATCTAATCCAAGTGGCCCTAAATGGTCATATTTTATTCCTAAGATTGTTTTTGGTCAAATTACACTTATCCAATAGAATTAGTACATGTGTTAGGGTAATAATAATATCATTTTTACCCATAATTACCCTATTTACTTTTAATCGTGGTAAATAAAAGTAAAAATTTACTATTCACCAAAAATTATTTTCATCTCATTGAACCACATTTTACTTAATGACATCAACCGTGTCTCTTGGATTTTTGAAATTCCACTCACAGAAGCGGTAAAATTAAGTTTTATTAAAAATTCAGTTTTTTAACTACCACTTAGTGGTTTCACTATTCATCAAAAATTGAAAGTTTTCAGAAAAATACCAAAATTTCACCCTAGGATAATTTCAATATTCCGAATCCAAAAATGAAGTCCATTTTGAAAAATAAAATATATAAAATTTCAAAAAGTGGTTATTACTATTCATAACGGCTAGTTTTAATAATATTTTATTAGCATATCATTGTTTAGTGAAACTCGGTATTGCGTACAACGATAGCTATCGAGGAAGGTCACGATTTCGTGTATAGCAAGCCAATCAAGTGTTGTGTGTAGAAAAATATTCCTTTGATGATTTATATAACATAAAAGTCTCGGGTGTTACATTCTACCCCCCTTAAAATGAATTTTACCCTCGAAATACGTCACTTTGTAACAAACAGATGAGGATACCTCTCCCTCATCATATCCTCAAGCTCCCATGTAGCTTCTTCTAATTGTTGGTTCCTCCATAAAACATTCAACAATCGAGTGGTCTTGTTTCGTTGGACTTTTTCGCTATGATCCAGAATCTCTATCGGCTGTTGTTCATAAGAAAGATCCTGCTCCAGTGGTACAACTTCTGAGCTGAGTACATGTGAAGGATTAGGTATGTACTTTCTCAGGAGAGATACATGGAACACATCATGAACTTGAGAGAGATTCGGTGGAAGCGCCAATCGGTAAGCTACCTTCCCAACACGATCCAGTATTTCGAAAGGACCGATATATCTAGGGCTCAACTTCCCCTTCTTTCCAAATCTCATGACCCTCTTCCAGGGAGATGTTCGTAAGAACACTTTATCACCCACTTCAAACTCTAGGTCTTTTCTTCGGTTGTCGGCATAACTTTTCTGTCGACTCTGAGCTACTCTTATGTGTTGTTGAATAGATCTGACCTTTTCTTCCATTTCATCAACGAGATTGGGTCCTAATAGCTTTCGTTCCCCAACTTCATCCCAGCAAGTTGGAGTCCTGCATTTCTTTCCATAGAGAGCTTTATAAGGAGCCATCTGAATACTGGAGTGAAAGCTATTATTATAAGAAAATTCCACCAAAGGTAGGTGTTGATCCCAACCACCTTTGAAATCCATAGAGCAAGCTATCAACATATCTTCTAGAGTTTGAATTGTTCTATCAGACTGACCGTCTGTCTGAGGATGATAATCAGTGCTGAAACTCAACTCTGTATCCAGATTATGCTGAAGACTTCGCCATAACTTTGAGGTAAATCTCAGATCTCGATCAGATATAATAGAAAGTGGTACTCCATGCAATCTTACCACTTCCTTTACATATATCCTGGCAAGCTGATCCAGAGAGAAATCCTCTCTAATAGAAATAAAGTGTGCAGACTTTGTAAGACGATCAACTATGACCCAGATAGCATTATTGCCTTTGGATATTTTAGGAAGTCCTGTGAAAAAGTCCATAGTGATGTTTTCCCATTTCCATTCGGGTATGGGTAATGGTTGTAACATCCCCTTAGACTTCTGTCTCTCAGCTTTAACTTGTTAACAAACCAAGCATCGAGAGACATATTCAGCAACATCTCTTTTCATGCCATCCCACCAGAAGTACTCTTTCAGGTCCCTATACATCGTCGTGCTTCCAGGATGAATAGAGAATGAAGAACTATAAGCCTCATCCAGCAGCTCCTTCTTTAATTTGGGGATGGGAGGAACACAAACCTGATTCCTGAACTTTATTATCCCATCACAATCAAGGTTGAATTTAGGAACATTTAACACCTTCTTTTGTAACTCGACATCTTCTTTCTGTGACTCTTTAATATTCACATGTATAGATGGTTGAACATTAATTTGAGAAAGATACGATTTTCCCCTTTCATTATAATTCCAAGATCCATCCTTTGTAAATCCATAAATATTGGATCTTTTGTGATCCTCATCATGGATAAACTAGCATGGTCTTGTCGACTTAATGCATCTGCCGCCTTGTTTGCTTTCCCAGGGTGGTAATGAATTTAGCAGTCGTAATCCTTAATCAGCTCCAACCATCTTCTTTGGCGCATATCCAGGTCCTTTTGTGTGAAAATATACTTTAAACTTTTATGATCAGTATAAATATCACACCTTTCACCATAAAGGTAATGCCTCTAAATCTTTAATGCAAAGATTACCATAGGTAACTCCAAATCACGAGTTGGGTAATTTTTCTCATGTATTTTCAACTGTCGTGAGGCATAAGCTATCACCATATCATTTTAAATAAGAACACACCCCAATCCCTTCTTGGATGCATCACTATAGATCACAAACCTTTTTCCACTACAAGGCAGTGTGAGCACAGGTGCACTGGATTACCTTCTTTTCAACTCCTTGAAATTCTCTTCACATTCCTCCTTCCAAACAAACTTAACTCCTCTCTGAGTCAACTTGGTGAGTGGATTAGATAATCCTGAAAAATATTTCACAAAACGTCGATAATATCCAGCCAAACCAAGAAAACTTCAGATCTCAGTTACTGTTGTTGGTCTCGACCATCTTTCGATAACCTCTATTTTTGCTGGATCCACAGATATCCCCTCTATTGAGATTATGTGACCCAAAAATGAAACTTTTTTAAGCCAAAATTCACACTTGGTAAATTTGGCATAAAGCTTCTCCTTTCTCAGGGTCTTCAATATAATTCTCAAGTGATCTTCATGTTCTTCCTTGCTCTTTGAATAGACAAGAATATCCTCTCTAAAGACTACCACAAACTGATCAAGATAGTCTCTAAAGACTCTATTCATTAGATCCATGAAGATAGCAGGGGCATTAGTAAGACCAAATGGCATCACTATAAATTCATAGTGTCCATACCTTGTACGGAAAGTCATATTTGGTATATCCTCCCTTTTGACCCTTAATTGATGATACCCTGAACGAAGATCAATCTTGGAAAAGTATTGAGCTCCATGTAGTTGGTCAAATAAGTCATCAATGCGCAGGAGAGGATATTTTTTCTTGATAGTGATCTTGTTAAGTTCTCGATAATCAATGCAGAGTCTAATTGATCCATCTTTCTTCTTAACAAACAGAACAGGTGCTCCCCAAGGTGACGCACTAGGGCGTATGAACCCCTTATCAAGATTCTCTTGGAGTTGCTTCTTCAATTCCTGCAACTCAATTGGGGCCATTCTATAAGGTGTCTTTGAAATAGGCAAAGCATCCGGTACGAGTTCTATTGAAAACTCAACTTCACGATTTGGTGGAAGACCTGATAATTCCTCTGGAAATACATCATCAAACTCTCATACAATGGGAATATTCTTAATTGTGAGTTTCTCACCAACCATTTGAGATAAATAACCTTCATTTAGTGGAATCAATACCCATAAAATGGAATAAATTTCCACTGGAAGGTTATGTTCATCCTTGCATTGATAGACGATCATAGATTGATCTGGAATATGAAATGTGACTTCCCTTCTTTGGAAATTGATATGAGCTCCATGTAGAGAAATCCAATCCATGCCAAGAATCACATCAAATTCCACTATAGGATGGATCACAAGATTTTCAGGAAGCACTTTCCCACAAACTTCAATCGGAGAAGAATTATAACCTTTTGATGCGACTGTTGTGACATTAGGGGTTGTCACAGCTAACTCAACATCTAACTATTGAGGTAATACGGTGATATCCTTAGAAAATTCTTCAGAAATAAAGGAGTGGGTGGATCCAGAATCAAATAAAACATTTGCTACTTTAGATTGGATGGTAAGTGTACATTTTACCACATCGTTATCGTACTCCACATCGTTGATAGAAATTGCATGTGACTTTCCTTTGTCTTTAGCCTTAAGAGTTTGTTGACATCGACCATCATCATCAACCCTTGGATTTGGGCATTGATTGGCATAATGCCCCATATTCTTGCACTTGAAACATTGAAGTGTAGTAGGGTCATTCTGTGTATCCCTTCCTTTGTTTTCATCATTAGACATCTTCTTCCCATAATTGCGGCATTCAAATGCCCGATGACCTTCCTTTCCACATTTGAAACATTTACTTGTCCCTTTAAGACAAATCCCTCCATGTTTCTTTCCACAGTTTGAGCATAAGGGAAAGCTCATCTTCTTTTAAGTGAGCTCTTTAGATTTTCCTTTGAATTCCATTTCCTCTTCTTATCAAACCCATATGACTGATGGGTTACTCCAATCTCCATCTCGACTTTGAGAGCACATCGAACGATTACCTCGTAGCTATTGAAGTCCCTTATGGCTAATGCCCTTCGAATACTTGGTTTTAAGCCACTAAAGAATTGATCGGTCTTACTCTCAGGTTGGATAATAATACCAGAAGAGTACCTTGAAAGTATTTTAAAATTTGCGTCATAAGTACCAACAGATTCATCATCCTTTTGCTTCAATTCAAGAAACTCTTTCTCCATCTTTGTTCCGAGAATACGAGGGAAGTACTTATTGAAAAATAAGTTCTTGAACTCGTCCCATTCCATGGACTCAATTTCATCCCTTTGCCTCGTATTCTTAATAAGATTCCACCATTGATCAGAATCTCCTTCCAAATGATACACTGCTAGGATGACTTTATCATGTTCAGAACATTGAAGAACTGAAAATATCTTTTCAGTAGTACTAATCCATTATTCAGTAACTAATGGATCAGTAGACCCGCTGAAAGAAGGTGGACGCTGCCTCATGAAGGATTCAACAGAATGTTGCTCCTTCATTTGCTCATTTGGAAGTCCTGAATGATTCATAGCTTGAGAAAGTTGTGTGAGCATGGCTAAAAGATTTTTCATTCCAGCTCCCATAACGTTTGGTTGCTCCGGGGGACAATCATTGCATTGCCCGTTGCATTCCGCATTAACATGGTTCCTTCGGGTTCCAGACATTGACTAAAACCAAGAAGAATAGTGTGAGAAACACTAATTATAATAGGAAAACCACATAATCAAGAATAAAATTTCACACTTAAGGTCTTATCCTAGGTTATTCATGATCATTTCTAAAACACTAAGATTGTGTTCTATGCTTAGAATTATCCTTAGGGTTCTTACTAAGGCTTTCACATCCTAGTTTCCAAAGGTTGACTATACATTTCCTCTGATACCAACTATAATGACCCATACTTAACATATATTTTTATTACTTCAAAATTCAAGCACACTTATTACAACATATAACAAACCCATGAAAGGACCATATAGGTATAGTGTCTTTAGAAACTGTAAAGCATAAACAACTGGTTCATAAAGCATCTACTTTTCCTCCCATTTATTTCATCATATCTAGAGTCCCTTTTTGGTATATTCTACTTAATAACCTTCTTCCTGACCTAGGGAAATAAAACATACAAAAGGGTGAGCTCAAATTCTCAGTAAGGGTAAACAAAAGAAATATCAATCACATCATATACATAAGCACATAACTTTTGGAAATCTTAACCTGCAAAAGAGATCATTATTTCATAACATGGGATAAATCATAGTAGTGAAATGAAATCCCAATAATCATAACTTAAAACATGAAACTTTGTGGCATACACACATAATCATTTAGAATCATTTCTTGTTAGTCAAGACTCATTTCCAAGACTATCTTAGTGGACAAAGTCCATTTCTGAACCGAGTTCATTCCTCGTTTCAGTCCTATTTCACTGAACCGGTTTAACCTGCCGTTCCAGCCATGTCTATCTCATGAGATGTAAAATCTTTACCCAATGCATTGGAGGGAGATATAGGTCCCACCCATCTCTTAATGATACCATTCTTATGTGTGACACAAAATCATAAACCATACATCATAGCATAACCCATGTAATAAAAATGGGAATCTTAAACATCATGACATCATAAAACAATTCATATAAGATAAAGGAATTCATAAATATAATTCCATCACAACATAATCAAATCAATGTAATAATAGGGATAGAAACAGAACCCTTTATTATCTTATATGGAAAATAATTTTGATAAAACACTTGAACTCCATTCTTGAGGAAAATATCTTTTCTGCTTCAAAAACACTTTTCCTTTCTTATCATGTCGTACAATTTTAAACTAAAAGAAGTTGATTAAAAATAAACTTGAAAACTTGTAAAGGAATCTTCTAGGAAATAATGTTTTAAAAATCCATTCATGTCGTATAAGTTAAAAAAACATTCTTCGTACTTTTGTCGGAAAAGTCAAAAAGTACCTCGTATGAGAAACGACAAAAAGATTCCTTTCATATCTTTTACTAAAAACTCAACGAAGGGTAAAATTGGATATAAACTATTGTAGAAGGATATAAATATTAAATATTGAGGAAACATGTATGTGGATGATAAAATACACCCCAGTAAATACCAAAGTATAAACAATCTCGGATAAAAATGAGATTGTGACTTTTCCCTTACATTAGGTCCGATATGCTTTGTATGTATCCAAACCTCCTGTATAATGATTTAAATAATGTTATTGAATTATTCCATAATCATACTCATTTTTATGATATCATATATGGTCATATTCTTAGCTTCTTATTAGTAATATTTCATTACAACTTGTTATTCGGGTGTTTATTACTTTTTGTTCTTATGCGTGTTTTGTTGAATAAATTCTTATTCTTCACTTTAGGTTATAGATACCTCATTTCCAGAATGTTATTAGTGTAATATATATCATATTAATTCATTCAATTCATTTATATAATCATTATGCAATGAATATCATGTAGAACGAGTCGCATCACATCGTGGAGACGGTATTCCGTACGTACGCACGAGCGATGATATCATTCCCATGATCATGGAATTGAATTGGAGTGTATGTATACTATTTCATAATCAATATCACTTTAAAATAATCATATATAGTCATTATTTACACCATTATACCCATACAAGTAAGGTGGTTGTGGAAAATAGATTACACCACGGCGTGGAGACGGTATTCCGTACGTACGCACGTGTGGTGATTTCATTTTCCGTAGGATGGATAGATGGTGAAATAGGGTTCTTTCATACTTATAATAACATATCAGTATATGAGTGATACTGATGTTATTACTTCATAATGAAACAACTAAATAAGAAGAAGTGGAAGAAGAAATAAAGATGAAATAATTGGTAATGGACATTACCTCTTCTTTGAAGTGCTTCTTTGAGACCTCCTTTTAGGGCACTAAAATTGGTCTTTGAAGAAGACCAGGACCTCTAGGATGTCTCTAGGGAAGTGGAGAGGAGAAATTGGTAGGGGTTTGCCGATCTTGAAGTCTCAAAGTGGTGTGAGGAAGAGAGAGAGGAGGTTCCCTTTTATAAGGGTGGAGAGGGGCACCTTTGGAATAACTAAAAATATTATTTTATTATAAAGCCAAATTCGGTTTTTAATAGCTCCAAATTAATTTATTTCGAAGATAAGGTGGGGATGGGTCGAAATCCTCTCATCCAATAGAATTTAGACAAGTTTAGGTTCCTATTTTAACCTTATCATTTAGATTTAACATTAAGTTAAATAATTTTACTTTTACCGTGTCTTCTTGTGTTCTTACACTATAAGGTTAATAAACTTACTATAACAATCCAAAAGAACCCCAAGTTTTTTATTATTAATATATATAACCTTATCTAAGTCATTTGGCCGAACCTTAGATTTTTAATAATATAATATTTGTTTTAAAAACTATTTTATGTCAATTTTGACACTATTTAGTAATTGATTTTTGTGAAAATCATAACAGAATTATTAGTTAGAAAAAAGTTAATTAAATCAATAATAACATTTCATATTAACCTATAAAATTATTGTAATTCATAAAAAGTCTTAAATTACATTTATTTGGGTATTTATAACATCAATTATGTCAATATTTCATTAATAAGATAATTACTGCATCATATTTGTGTCATAAATAAATTAAATTATTTAATGTCTAAAAATTACAAATAAAATACCATTATGTAGGAAATAATTTTTGATTTCTAATGAATATTTATAGTCAAATTTATCTTATATATAACCTTATATTAAAAATTATTTACTTATTAAACTTTGATTTTAACTATTTTAACCCTTCTTTAAATAAATTAATAATAAATGTCCTAATCTAATCCAAGTGGGCCTAAATGGTCATATGTTATTCCTAAGTTTGTTTTTGGTCTAATTACACTTATCCAATAGAATTATGACATGTGTTAGGGTAATAATAATATCATTTTTACCCTTAATTACCCTATTTACTTTTAACCGTGGTAAATAAAAGTAAAAAGTTACTATTCACCTAAAATTATTTTCATCTCATTGAACCACATTTTACTTACTGACATCAAATGTGTCTCTCAGATATTTGAAATTCCACTCACAGAAGCGGTAAAATTAAGTTTTATGAAAAATTCAGTTTTTTAACTACCACTTAGTGGTTTCACTATTCATCAAAAATTGAAAGTTTTCAGAAAAATACCAAAATTTCACCCTAGGATAATTTCGATATTCCGAATCCAAAAATGAAGTCCATTTTGAAAAATAAAATTTATCAAATTTCAAAAAGTGGTTATTACTATTCATAACGGCTAGTTTTAATAATATTTTATTAGCATATCATTGTTTAGTGAAACTCGGTATTGCGTACGACGCAAGCTATCGAGGAAGGTCGTGATTTCGTGTAAAGCAAGCCCAGTAAGTGTTGTGTGTAGAAAAAGATTCCTTTGATTATTTATATAACATAAAAGTATCGGGTGTTACAGCCTGCTCCCTGCGGACCGCCACGGTTGAACCTCCGCCTCTGCCTGGGAGGTCCCTCTACTGTCTGCTACTCCTCTACATGGCAGTTCGGGCATTCACGAGCCATGTGGCACTTCCCGCCGCATGCATAGCATTGCCTGCCTCTCGTATGACTGGCTCTACTACATGAGCCCCGCACATCCGAACCAGTACCCTGAGGTGGCCCACCTGATGGACTGGTCCACTTGGACCTCTGCGACATCTGTCTACTATCGGCTGTCGAAGACTCCGCTACGTGTCACCCTGTGGTGGGTCTCGCTGCTGGCGTCGGCTCAGTAAGGAAAATCTCCACATGAAGGGCTCACTCCAGTACTCCTATTTGCGTCAGAATACTGAGGGAGATCATCGAAGCCCTAATCTCATGCCTCAATCCCTGCTCGAAGGTCTGGGCCTGAAAGAATGGGTCCCATACCATTTCTGTGGAGTAGCACGAGAGGTCGGTAAATCTCTCCAAGTACTGGGCTGCTGTCATGCTACCCTACCGCAGCTGTAGTAACTCCAGGATGTGCACCGCACGGAGGGTGGCTGGAACAAACTCCAAGTGGAAGAGGCTCTCCAAGTCCGTCCAAAGTATAGATGCCTTGTCATGGACCTGGAGCATCAGGCTCCACCATCTACCTGCCGATGCGTGCAAAAGACCCGCGACAAGGATCACCATATGGTCTGTCGGTGTCCCTGCCAATCTGAAGACTCTGACTGTAGCCTCCAGCCAATCCTCGGCTGCCTGAGGGTCCGTCTCTCCACGGAACCTGGGTGGCCTCTGTCACTGAAACTCATGCAACGCACTCAGGAAGCATGCACTCTCCGCTGCTAGGGCTAGTGGTATCGGTGGACCAGTGGGTAGTGGTACCGCTGGTGCCTCCATTGTAATGGGGCCCTGCATCAAGGCCTCATCGCTCGGTGGGCTTCCATCCTGCACGTAACTAAGAACCCTAGCTGGCTGCCTTCGTGGGGCCATCCTGAGAAGAAACAGGTGCGCCATGGTTAGTACAGTATACCTGGTGAGCTGACACAAAGTAATCACAAAGAAAACTTTTAAAATACACATGCAATCAATGTTTTTGAGCACTGAGTCGGAAATCAGAAGCCAGGTTCCTGATGTATGGATACGTCGGCCACCGCACCAACATTGGACTCCATGGACTGAAAACTACACTCATTATTCTTAACACTATTGCTTCACAGAGAAGAAATTATCAGATTCATGAGTTCTACGGTAGAACCGACTCCTCTGATACCAATTTTTCATGACCCGTCCTCAGGGCCCATGCTGTGACTACCCCAAGCCTACCTTTCATAGGCCAGGGGCTGGAAACTAGCACCAAAGGCGTAAATCTCGGTAAAAATGGAAGGCATTTCCTTTATAAAAGTAAAAAAACACAACAGAGTAAGCAAACTGGAGTAAACAAAAAGTAAACTGAGTACAAAAGTAAGTGTTGGAAAGTAAATGGGCCAGAATACATGTAGAGACCCTAATCTTGACGTACATGGACATTTTATTACTTTTGTGGAATACTTAGTACATAACAAAAACACACACAAGGACCATAATAGTTTAGTGTCTTTGGAAACTCGGAATATAATCTTCTAATCGTGGTGAAAGATCTTCAACATCTCCCATAAAGATCTCCCCTTTTTTTAACCTAAAACCTTTCTTTATATCCTGGGGAAATGAAAACATAAAAGGGTGAGCTCAAATTCTCAGTAAGGGTAAACAAAAGAAATATCAATCACATCATATTCATAAGAACATAACATTTTGGAAATCTTAACCTGCAAAAGAGATCATAATATCATAACATGGGATAAATCATAGTACTGAAATTCAATCCCAATAATCATAACTTAAAACATGAAACTTTGTGTCATACACACATAATCATAGAGAATCATTTCTTATTAGTCAAGACTCATTGCCAAGACTATCTTAGTGGACAAAGTCCATTTCTGAACCGAGTTCACTCCTCGTTTCAGTCCTGTTTCACTGGACCGATTTAACCTGCCGTTCTAGACATGTCTATCTCATGAGATATAAAATCATTACCTAATTCATTGGAGGGAGATATATGTCCCACCCATCTCATAATGATACCATTCTTATGTGTGCCACAAAATCATAAACCATACATCATATCATAACCCATGTAATAAAAATGGGAATCTTAAACATAGTGACATCATTAAACAATTCATATAAGATAAAGGAATAAATAAAAATATTTTCATCACAACATAATCAAATCCATGTAATAATAGGGATAGAAACAGAACCCTATGTTATCTTATATGGAAAATAATTTTGATAAAACTCTTGAACTCCGTTCTTGAGGAAAATATCCTTTCTACTTCAAAAAAATTTTTCCTTTCATAACATGTCATACAATTTTAAACTAAAAGAAGTTGATTAAAAATAAACTTGAAAACTTGTAAATGAAGATTCATGGAAATAATGTTTTAAAAATCCATTCATTTCATATAAGTTAAAAAAACATTCTTCTCGTCCTTTTGTCGGAAAAGTCAAAAAGTACCTCGTATGAAAAAAAACAACAAAATATTCTTTTCATATCTTTTACTAAAAACTCACCAAAGGGTAAAATAGGATTTAAAAAATTATAGGTGGATGGAAATAATATTACATATTAAGTAAACTTGGATGTGGATGATAAAATACACCCCAGTAAATTTCAAAGTATAAACAATCTCGGATAAAAATGAGATTGTGATATTTCCCTTACCTTAGGTCTGATTTGCTTCGTAAGTGTCCGAAACACCTGTATAATGATTTAAATAATGTAATTGACTTATTCCAGAATAATACTCATTGTTATGATATCATATATGGTTCACTTATGACTTTATATTACCCGTTCTTTTGTAAATTCCATGTTAAAGAGTGTTTTGGGTAAAATTGTTTCATTTGTCATCCATGTTTTGACTTGTAATTATTTATATGATTACTTAGATCATGATTACTTAATTACAGAATATAAAACATGATTTATATATAATATATATTCATAATATACATATATATAATAGATTATTAAATGGAAATAAATACACCGTTCATGGAGACGGTAGGTCGTACGTACGCATGAACGTTGTTTTCGTTTCCTTATTGAGTTGAATGGATTTAAGTAGATGACATACATATATATACACATAAATCCAGTATCATTATTATGTCATATATTTCATTATTACTTATTATATATACTTTATAATCATTCATGAATGGTTAACGTGGAGAATGAATCTCATCGCGTCGTGGAGACGGTAGTCCGTACGTACGCACGAGCGATGATATCGTTCTCATGATCGTGGAATTGTATTGGAGTGTATGTATACTATTTCAGAATCAATATCTCTTTATAATAATTATATATAGTTATTATTTACACCATTATACCCATCCAAGTAAGGTGGTGGTGGAAAATTGATTACACCACAGTGTGGAGATGGTATTCCGTACGTACGCACGCGCGGTGATTTCGTTTTCTGTAGGATGGATAGATGGTGAAATAGGGTTGTTTCATACTTATAATAACATATCAGTATATGAGTGATACTGATGTTATTACTTCATCATTAAACAACCTAATAAGAAGAAGTTGAAGAAGAAATAAAGTTGAAAGAATCGGTAACAGACATTACCTCTTCTTTGAAGCGCCTCTTTGAGATCTCCTTTTAGGGCACTAAAATTGGTATTTGAGGAATACAAGAACCTCTAGGATGTTTCTAGGGAAGTTGAGAAGAGAATTTGGAAGGTTTTTTTCGAGCTTGAAGGCTCAAAGTGGAGTGAGGAAGAGAGGGAGGAGGTGCCCTTTTATAAGGGAGGAGAGGGGCACCTTTGGAATAACTAAAAATATTATTTTATTATAAAGACAAATTCGATTTTAAATAGCTCCAAATTGATTTATTTAGAATCTAAGGTAGGGATGGGTAGAAATAAGCTTATCCAATAGAATTTAGACAAGTTTAGGTTCCTATTTTAACCTTATCATTTAGATTTAACATTAAGTTGGATAATTTTACTTTTACCGTGTCTTTTTTTGTTCTTACACTATAAGGTTAATAAACTTACTATAACAAGCCAAAAGAACCCCAAGTTGTTTATTATTAATATATATAACCTTATATAAGTCATTTTGCCGAACCTTAGATTTTTAGGAATAAAATAACAATTAATTATATAATACTTTTTTTTAAAACTATTTTATGTCAATTTTGACACTATTTAGTAATTGATTTTTTTGAAAATCTTAATAGAATGATTAGTTCAAAAAAAGTTAATTAAATCAATACTAACATGTCATATTAACCTATAAAATTAGTGTAATTCCTAAAAAGTCTCAAATTACATTTATTTTGGTATTTATAACATCAATTATGTCAATATTTCATTAATAAGATAATTACTGTATCATCTTTGTGTCGCAAATAAATTAACTTATTTAATGTCTAAAAATTACAAATAAACTACCATTATGTAGGAAATCTTTCTATCTTTCTAATGAGTATTTATAGTCGAATTTATCTTATTTAAAACCTTATATTAAAAAATTTTTACTTATTAAACTTTGATTTTAACTATTTTAACCCTTCTTTAAATAAATTAATAATAAATGTCCTAATCTAATCCAAGTGGGCCTAAATGGTCACATTTTATTCCTAAGGTTGTTTTTGGTCAAATTACACTTATCCAATAGAATTAGGACATGTGTTAGGGTAATAATAATATCATTTTTACCCTTAATTGCCCTATTTACTTTTAACCGTGGTAAAAAAAAGTAAAAAGTTACTATTCACCAAAAATTATTTTCATCTCATTGAACCACATTTTACTTACTGACATCAATTGTGTCTCTCATATTTTTGAAATTCCACTCACAAAAGTGGTAAAATTATGTTTTATGAAAAATTCAGTTTTTTAACTACCACTTAGTGGTTCCACTATTCATCAAAAATTGAAAGTTTTCAGAAAAATATCAAAATTTCACCCTAGTCTAATTTTGATATTCCGAATCCAAAAATGAAGTCCATTTTGAAAAATAAAATTTATAAAATTTCAAAAAGTGGTTATTACTATTCATAACGGCCAGTTTTAATAATATTTTAATATCATATCGTTGTTTAGTGAAACTCGGTATTGTGTACTACACACGCTATCGAGGAAGGTCATGATTGCGTGTAATACAAGGCAAGTCAAAGAAGCGTGTTGTGCAAGCTCCTTTTCGTGTAGCGTACAACACAATAAATTAATGAAAGAATATTTTTCATAAAATCTCGGGGTGTTACAATACAAACCCAACTGAAAGTACAGTACAACTGAGAAAGAAAGTACAAAAGCTGAAAATTAAAGCAGCAACCACCAAGTTGTCCTCTGGGAATCCCACCTGAAGGGTGGGTACAGATAGTCTCTCCGGTACCTAAGGTCCATCCGTCCGCTCCGTGTACGTCCCGCCAGGTGGTCCACCTCCAGATACCATCCAGCTCCAGAAGCCTCAACCACGATCAGTGCTTTCCGTCGTCTGTAACCAACACAACATAGTGCGGCCAATTCCCATGCAGGGGTGAGTATAACAATACTCTGTAGGGACCCCGAGACTCCTAAAGGTCTCCCAGAATCCACATAGGTTAAACCAAAAAGGAAAGATACAAACAAGAAGTTTCAACCAACTCTACTTAGGTATATGCCCATGCATATACCTAAGTCATCAAACTCAGTTCAGCTCCAACTTCCAAGCCCATGCACAACCAGTCCACACAGGAAAGAATTCAATCATAACAATGATAATGATTGGAAGTCAAGATTCATCTCACACAAGTATACTACTCATGAAGAGGGGTGGAGATGATTAGATGCAGCCTCTAAATCATCTCATTTGCCGAACCCACGTAGGATCCAAGTGCAGAAGTTGTCGCTGTCGAACCCATATAGGATCCAAGTACAGTCGTCCTCACTGCCAAACCCACGGAGGATCCTAGTACAGTCGTCATCACTGCCGAACCCACGTAGGATCCTAGTACAGTTGTCATCACTTCCGAACCCATGTAGGATCCTAGTATAGTCGTCATCGTTGTCGAACCCATGGAGGATCTCTGCTCGGTAGTCGTTGCAGTTGCAGCCAGCTCTAGGGTTCCCGCACACAGCATACTAGATTCTGGGAGGGTCTGATCCTCAAATAAAGGGGGGTTTGATACATCAATTGTCACTAAGTCCAGAGTTGATGTATCCCAAAGTTCCTTCTTGTCAATAGGAACTCAATGGGACAGATGGCGCGTCAATCAGACGCCTTGTCTGAGAGATAATGGTTTTTCCGTTCTAGGGGCCCGGTTAGAAATACACTCGTTTCTAACCCAGCTGATATCCAAAGTCGTCCAAAACTCACTTATATTATCTCAAAAGAACCGTCTCGTTGAAATAGTATAAGTGTCGCAGACGGCGCATCGATCGGACGTGCAGTCTTTAAGTTATTCACGTTTAAGTGAATAATAGGCCCGACCCGTTTAGCCCAGTGGGCCGACAGGTCAGGTTAACCCAGTTTGATGGGTCCGACCTGGCAGGGGTGTCGGACTGGTCCAAAGGAAAATTCAACTCAGCCCGAAGGTGTACGGCTTGGCCTGAAGTGGCGTGGCCCGGCTCGGTGGGGTGCGGCCTGGTTGGGCGCGCGGCCGGGAGGGCTCGGCCGGCTAGTCGAGCGGTTCCGAGGGGGGGTGCCCCCCCGTCTATCCGCACTGGCAGTGCCAAGTGGTGCCGCCCTTCCCCAAACCGTCTGGATAGGCCAGCCAGTCTTATGGTGCATGAGGCCTGCACGGCGTCCTTGGATTCTTTAGCGTGGCGCCCTCCTAGCACCACGATCCGGCTCTGCCCGGCCCGCCGACAGGCCGTCTGGTTCTCTAGCGCGACGCCTTCCTAGCACTGTGGCTCCTCTTCGCCCAGCCGACTGACAGGTCGGCCGGTTCTTCCGCCGAAGTGGCCCGTGTAGTGGTTCACGGTTCTTCCCGCACAACCGGTGCGACGGCGCCAGTTTCCTTTTCCACGTACCTCGCATGGTGTGACAGTGTCGTGCTTCCTCCTCCTTCGATTTCCAATTCAAAAATAATAAACAAGAACAAGTAGATGGTCGTCGGGCCATGTTTGTTTGGCCCACGCCTTCCACATTAAGTGATAGAAATTGGGCGTAATTAGTCAACGATTTACAATGAAGAATGGGGTACTAAAACATCCACCTTCCAGAATAAACCCCTACCTCAACTATTGATGTCATACGTTGGCATCGCGAAAGATGGTGTTGCGAGGTGAGGATTTGTAGATGTTGTCGAAGTGTGTCCAAGGAAGTGACGTATCCTCTCTTTATGTGGAGAAAGGAATATAATACGTGTCGTCGTTGGCGAGTTCCCCACATCAGTGTCTCCTCCCTTGTCGCGGAGGAAGAAGAGGATGGAGAACCATGGTCACCAAGTCATTCTACGTTGAAGAGCCGATGTTCTTCATTGGAGAAGATCTGTTCTTCATTGAGGATGATCTTCTTCAACAATGGAGGAATCCTCTTTTTCTTCACAATATTTCTCCCAAAATCCCTACACAACAAGCCAACCCAATTAAAATAAGGCCACACCTTATTTTAATTAAATTTGCCATGCATTTCAAAATTAAAAAATCAAATCCCTTTAATTAATTAAATGTATATTTGTTTAATTAATTAAGAGGTAGGTTGGAAAAATTTAATGGAGTGAGAGAGGGAGAGGAATAGTTACTCACTTAAAGAGGAGTTAACAATTTAATTAGGGGGTTTAAGAAGTTTAGGTAATGCGAAAGGATGGGGCGCGTGTGGGCCCCACCTCACAAATATCCTCACATGGGTAGTTAAGTGCTTATAGGTCCCACCCCAACACCCCCATGTAGGATATAACCACATTAGATATAAAATAAAATTATTCCACAATGTTATTCACTTTTTATTTAATCCACAAATTTTAACTTCTCCTCTCATGCAAACGCAACTGTAGTAAAGGTGCTCTTAAGCAATTACCGACGTTGCGAGTTCATATGTGCCCTCGGATTTCAATTCTGAGCACCGGTTCAAAAGATAGAAAAATCCACTCATTTGTTCACTGAACGTACCCGAGCTAAACTTTGGATAAATATTATGGGCACACTGGGCCTCAGAATTATATGCCATCAGAAACTGCGCACTCGTGAAATTCCAAATAATTTAAGGAAAAAAATCCTTGAAATTTTCGGATCTTTACACCATCTCCCTTTTGGTCTTTGTCACCAAAGAGGAGAGGAGGATCAATGATGCTACCTCCGAAAAGAAACTCTTGGGGCTTACGCCAAGCTGGTTTCCCTAAAATTGATTTTGGTCAGGTAGGGAGACTTATCATATGATTGCATGGAAAAGAAAAGGTGAATCGTACCTTCCCTATTAGAGACCTGAGGTTCTAGGTCATCTCTTCAAGAAGGGAGGGGTCAAGACCCAACCCTCCTCTAAACTGGGAACTTCCCATCACTGTTATAGAGAGAACAATCCATGTGACTATGAATATACAAACCCATACACATTACATGAACCCTAACCCCATTGTGAGACAAATGTGGGAAACCTCTGACAGTGGAAATACAAACCCAAATAGGAGACATAGTGATGTGCCTTTACCAAAGGTTTGATAATTCATGAGTTTTTTGTAAAGGTCTCAATAGAATCCCTTTCAAACAAGGGATCCAGTAAAGAAGAAGCCCTACCATGAATGGATTTTAAGAAGGATTGATGGCTTATAGACTGAAGAGAGTAAGCAAATCAAAGAGGGGCACCCAAGTTTATAAGGGTGTGCCAGTATAGGCATGAAAGTAGGCTTGGGTGACCTGATGTTCACTTAAGTGATGAAAAAAATTTATGGTTTTACTTAGGAGAGACCTTGCTCAAGCCTTCAAGATTATTCACTGGTGATCCCAAAAGTGGGGAGCTCAAGCTCTTATAAGAGGAATGGGCGGCATGCATGTATTTTTTTATTTGGGGAGGTTGGGTGCTTTTATTCCCCCAACTGTTATGGTTTTCAAACACTAAAATGACATAATTCCAATGATACTCCCCTAAATCCTCTACTCAAGGTGTTTTAAAAACTACATTGAATGTTTCAGAAGACTGGGGAGAAGTACTTGGGTGACCAGAGTAGTAATTGAGCTTCGGGGAAATTTGTCTGTCCAAATGGGGGCCCCAAAGGTCTATTTATAGGAAAATATTTGCTCCTAGATGAAAATGTAAGTGGTCACACAAGTAGGTTGTGTGATATATGGGGGCGTTCAAGTGGGTTGTGCGACATATTAGAGGCACAAGAAGGTTGCACACTAATAAAGTTTTGGCTAGACTGAGGTGGACAAAAACTCATGCATTTAAAAATATTGAATTTTCTTTATCTATTTTCCCCCATTTAATTTCTAATGGATTCCCTTTGTCATATTTTTAGACACTTTTATGGAATGGGGTGTCAACAATGATGAACCAGTGGTAAATGAAAACCTAGATTTTTTTCCTGATGATTTTCTTGGTGTTATTCCTAATCAAGAGGTTGATTTTACTATTAAATTAGTTTCTAATGCTAATCCAATTTATAAAATTCCTTATCGAATGGCCCAAATGGAACTTTTGTAATTAAAAAATAAGTTACAAGAATTATTAGATAAAGGTTTCATCCAACCTATCACTTCACCATGGGGTGATACTATCTTGTTTGTTAAGAATAAATATGGTTCAATGAGACTTTGAATCTATTATAGAGCCTTCAATTACATTACTATTAAAAATAAGTATCCTTTTACTCATATCGATGATTATTTTGATCATCTATAAGGAGAATAGTATTTTTTTGAAGGTTGTACAGAGGTCAGGGTACCATCAGTTGAAAGTAAATGATGAAGACATCTTGAAGACTATGTTCTATACTAGATATGATCATTATGAATTTTTAGTTATACCTTTTGGGTTAACTGTTCAACTGATGTATTTATAGATCTTATGAATAGAATATTTCATGATTTATTGGATAAGTTGTTGGTTATTTTTATGGATGACATTCTGGTATATTCTACAAGTAAATAGAAGCATGAAAAACATCTAAGGGTTGTTTTTCAAACCTTAAATGAAAAGAAACTGTATGGAAAGTTTAGAAAGTGTGATTCTTGGTTGCAACAGATTTCTTTTCTTGGGAACATTGTAAAAAAATGATGTAATAATAGTTGATCCTGAAAAAAAAAAGTGGTTGATGAATGGACAAGACTTACAAATGTTATAGATATTCATAGTTTTCTTGGATTGGCAGGTTATTACAGATGATTTGTTAAGAACTTTGCACAGTTATCTAGCCATATAACTAATTTTACATGAAAATGGGTTAAATTTATTTGGATAGAAGAATGAGATGTTTGTTTTTAGGAAATGAAGAAGAGATTGGTGAATGATCTAGTTTTGGCATTGACTTCCTGAAATTGTGAGTTTGTCCTTTACAGTGATTCTTCATTGAAGGAACTTGGTTGTGTGCTGGTGTAGAATGATCATGTAATTTCTTATGCTTTAAGACAACTAAAACCTCATGAGTTAAATTTTCGCCCATATGATTTGGAATTGGAAGCTGTGGTTTTTTATTTGAAAATTTGGAGGCACCATTTATATGGAGCCAAATGTCAAATATATACTAACCATAAAAGTCTAAAGTATATATTCACTCAAAAGGAATTAAACATGAGGTAGAGAAGATGGATTGAACTAATAAAGGATTATGATTTCACAATCAATTACCATATAGGAAAATCAAACAAAGTGGTGGATACCTTGAGTAGAAAAAATCATGAATCATTAACCATGTTACATTTGGAACATGATCCCTTGATTAATGACTTGATGAATTTTGGCTTGGAATTTGCTGGTGTAGGGAATAAATTTGTTTTGTTTTAGGTTTTAGTTCAGTCATCATTATCAGATATAATTAAGTAAGTGAAAAAATAAGACCATGAGCTATAGAAAAAGGTATAATTTGTCAAAATGGGTATGTTTTCAGAATTTAGCCTCGATAAATATTATATTTTAAGATTTGGAAAAAGGTTGTGTGTGACTTTTGATTCCCATTTAAAGAAATAATTATTGTGTGAAGCTCATAGTTCTCCATTTTCAATTCATCCTGGCATTACTAAGTTATACAGAGACCTTTAAGAGTATTACTAGTGGGATAGAATGAAAAGGGATATTGGATAATTTACTGGGAAATGTTTGACATTTCAACAGGTTAAAGTAGAGTGGCAGTTACCAAAGGGGATGATTCATCCTTTTCCAGTTCTAGAGTGGAAATGGGAGAATATCTCCATGGACATCGTGGTGGCACAACCTAAGACTTCTCAAGGTAATAATGCAATTTGGGTTATTATTGATCGGATAACAAAATCTTCACATTTTAGTTCAATTTGAGACACAATGTTGTTGGATTAGCTTTCTTGACTGTACCTCAAAGAGATGTCAGGTTACATGGAGTTTCTATATCCATTGTATCTGACCGGTATCCCAAGTTCACTTATAACTTTTGTAAGGGCCTTCAGAAGTCATTGGGCATAGAATTAAATTTTAGTATAGCTTTTCATCCTCAATCAGATGGGTAGTCAGAACAAATGATTCTGACCTAGAAGGATATGCTTCAATCTTGTTTAATGGACTACTACGGAAGTTGGGATCATCATATTACATTAGTTGAGTTTTCTTATAATAACATTTTTCATTCCAGTATATATATGGCACATTTTGAGGCATTGTATGGGAAGTGTTGTTAGACTCCAGCATTTTGGGATGAAGTTTGTGAAAGAAAGTTGATGTGGCTAGAATTAGTAGAGGAAGTGGCTAAGAAATTAAAGATGGTCCAACATCACATGAGGATAGCTCAGAGAATGTATAAAAGTTATGAAAATAACAGAAGGAAAAATTCTCTTTTGAGGTAGGTGACCATGTTTTCCATAAAATATCTCCTTGGAAAATTGTGATACATTTTTGGTAAGAAAGGAAAGCTAAGTCCTCGATTCATCAGTCCTTTTGAAATCCTAGAGAATGTTAGACCAGTTGCATACCAAGTGGATTTGTCTATGATTTTATCTCAGGAACATAATGTTTTTCATGTTTTGATGTTGAGGAAGTATGTTCTAGATTCATCACATGTCTTGATCCCAGAAGCAGTTCAACTGGAAGGGAACCATTCTTATGAGGAGAAACCAGTTCAAATTATTGATCGAATGCAATAGGTATTACAGGATAAGGTAATCCAACAGTTAATGGTTTTTTGGAGAAACTACATGGTTGAATAAGAAACATGGGAATATTAAAATGCTATGATGGAAAGGTACCCTCACTTGTTTAATGAGTAAAAAAATTGTGAGGACACAATTTCCAAAAGGTGGGGATAATGTAACACCGTAAGGTTTTTAAAAATAAATTTAAATTCATAAAACTTTGTTTTAAGTAGATATTTATAACTAGAATATAAACTTAATTTGTCAGCTTCTATGTTTTTAATTTTGAAAAATAGTCATCTACATTTGTGTTCAGTAAGTTATTTGGAGTCTGATAGAAGCAACTTGTTTTTTTGGTGAATAGTAACAAACCCTTATGAATAGTAATATGAATAGTATTATGACCCAAATGAATTGTAAATTTTATTATTATTTTATTTTCTTAAGGCTTTAAGATAATGACATCTTGGTTAATTTTTCAATGTGATATAAAAGCAGTTATTGAATTAAAATTGTTAATTTTTTAATTAAGTATGATTTTATTTAAAATTAAATTAATAATATTTATAAAATTATTTTCCAAAATTGGAATTAATTATTTAATTATACACTTCAAAAAATGGTAAGGGTAAATCTTTGGTATTTTTTTGAAATTCTTGAATTTTTTATGAATAGTGCAATATGGTAAAATACAGTATATTAAAATTATAAGTTAAATACACTATGTATGACATCATAAGTGTTGTAAGACCACTTGGTTCTAACTCACATGCCATTATTACTATTTGGGGTCACATTAATTGATATTATTTATAGTATTGAGCAAAAATATTATAATAATGATTTAAATAATGTAAAATACCTCCCCTCCTCCGCTATAAATACCGCCCATTTTCCCCTCTTTCTCCCACACCTCCCAATCCTTGAGCATTGTCTAATTTCTTCCAAATTCATTCCCCAATCTCCTTACCCACGTCCAAGACCTTCTTGTCTCACACAAAGGCCAAAATTAAATTCCTTAAGGAGGATCTCAAGGAGAAGAGATCAAGAGGTAAGAAAACCTCTTCATTTTAATGTGTGTTCCCTTCCTTTCATTTTCTTTTATTGACTCTTCACCATATCTTATCCAAGAGGCATGAATGATCTAGATATCATTTATATTCATTATTTTCCCATGTTCATGGAAAATTTTTCATTAGTCTTCTTCTCCTCTCCCACTTATCCAGGGAATAAAAACATTGTATGTGATGTGTTGAATTACCGACATCGTGGACGATGTGATTTTAGTTTTCTATAATTATTTAAACTATGGTCATGAAACCATTTTTATACTTGAACCAGGTTATAATATATGTATTATGTCTCATACATGGTTCTGTAATTCTTTTGTACACATGGTTTTAATTTATAAAACAAAATAAGGTCGTTATTATCAAAGAACCTCTAAAATGATCTAAATGAACAAATTAATGTTTTAACTTATGAATCATCCTCATTTCCAAATTAAAAATTATAAATAGAATAATTAATGGTTCTAGAAATATTTAACTACCATTCCATTCCAATTTTTTAGTTTCACTTCCAATTGATAAGAGAATCCATCATGAACCAATCATAGAAAGCATGTAAAGAAAGCACCCAAAAACAATGTAAAGAACAAAATACTAATAATTAAAGGGTGAAATGATGTTATGAAATGATCATATAAGGTGTTATAAAAATGAATATTTTTCTATAATCCATTAATAACACACATTTAATAATTATACAGAAGGTTTCAACACATTTTAAGTTAGAAGAACCCGGGGTAAGGGAATTCTTAATCCAATTTCCAATCATTGGGTTAACCTTCTACTTATCCATTATGTGGTATAAAGATTTTTTTGTGATGAATTCTGTTTATATTATTTTTTGTTATTTTTATTTAAATTTTATACACATATCCTTTCCATTCAATTAATTCTTACTCCATTTAAATTTTAAGGGACTTTCCTTTAAAAATTCATTTAAAACTCTCTTTAATAAATATCAAAAGGATTGTTTTTTATATGTATATGGAATTAGTATTTTATCCTGATTTAAAGATACTTTATTTACATTATATGTTCCTTGGAAATTATTTATGTTGGGTTAAGCCCATTATAGCTCAAGATATGTTGGTTTGAGCCCATTATAGCTCAAGATATGACAGGTAAACCCCATTATAGCTCTCTAAAGCATTGGGTACTTCGGAGATGTAAGTTGAACAAAAGGTTATTCCTTGTATATGGTTTAATGTAAGATTGATATGGTAAATATGTCCCAAGATGACTCCATGATGTTTCAATGCATTTGAGTTTTTTATGATTATGCATTTTATTGGTTTTTATGTTATCACTTGGCTAATGCTTTCTTTATTTATATCCATTACTGAGTTTTATACTCATCCCAAGTTTTAAAAAAATCCATAGGATATAAGGATGGGAAATATAAATAATGGGGTCACGATGTTTGATATGGAGTGTTTTTAAATAAATCTTGTTTTACATTTTAATGTTTTATATTTTGAAAAAATGCATAATGTTTTAGTAGAATCCTCTTGTATGAAATTTGTATGACATGTATGTAAGATATCCTAATTCTTTAAATCTCTGAACCCGAAAATATCCTCAATGTGTATTAATGTATCTTATTGTGTAAAATTAATGATTAATTAATGTTTTAAGGTTGGGTTCTTATATTAAACCTGGCATCTAATATATAGTGGTCATATGTTCCCCTAAATGGTGGAACCCTCATCTTTATCAGAGAAGGAAATGATAGATTGGAATTTTTCCTATTTGGATTACTCTACATGTTAGGCCTCGGTGGGATATACCTTAGTATCAAACTAGATAAGACCTCTTAGGTAATTGATTATGTCTTTTTGAATCTCCTTCAATTGGTGGAGTTTATCAAGAATCAAGAGTCCCTATGGCATGATGCAAAGGTGCTTTAGCACATCATATTTCTATGAAAGGGGTATGTTTCTTCCTATAAATGGTTTCTCCTTAACATGGAGTTTAGTGGGTGTTGTTGGATGAGGTGATAGTTATAGGTTAGTTCCTTCCATGTTTATATATTTGTTGGACATCTTAGGCTGATCATTTGGAAGCTTTGATAAATTCTTGGACAATTGGATGAGTGCAATGATGTTATGATAGGACCACACAATCAACCAATTTGGTCATCTATGGTGGTGTAACCTATGAAGTATCCCATGATGGATATTCTTATTGAGTGTTATGAGAGGATTTTTTTCTATTCTTGGCAACATGAACATCCCTTCCCAGAGTGATGGCTTGGACATATTGTGTACAAGCATATAATATGTTGCTCCTTAAGTTTCATTAACCAAAGGTTATTTAGGGGAAATGGGGGATTCTTTATCACTGAGTACTATGAAACAATAAATCAACTTTAAAGAATTTATAGAATCATATTCATGTTCTTATTCTATGTAATATTATATTATGGGACTAATTCTGGGGCCCTCTCCCAGTTTGGGAGGTATAAATTCACCAAGTGTTCATGTCATTTTTGGCACTGGTGGTGGAATATGATTGTCCTAGAATAATCTATGCCTATTATTCTAAGATTTTTAAGGCTATAATACAAATTTTGTGGAATAAGGATTCTTGAAAATCATAGGATGTTTTAGTCTTCTAAAATGGGCATGTATAATTTCATGGGTAAGAGAGACAACCTCATGATCCATTCATTCATTTTAATTTTTCATACATCATCCTAGAACATATTTCAATTTTTTAGAGTCTTATAAATCACTATTGTGGGTGGTAGAGACATATGAAACCTATTTATAGATGTCACCCAACATTACTGGGACATGGATACCTAGTGCTGGATCTAATTTTGAAGATGAAGTACTCTTTGATTTTGTGTAAAAGGACAATAGGGTATGGGAAATGGTTGTAATGATCAATGAGTTTTTCCACATGGGCCCTTATACATTTTTATAGTTTCAGAATATTATTTTCTATGGCATAGTTGAAGTACCTAAATACTTGTTCATCCTTGATAAAGTAGGTCTTGTTCTTCTAATCCATAAAGGGAATCTTGGGCACCTAGACCTGACAGGGATATTGGGTTCCATTTTCATGGTGAGGCTACACATAATGAGGAAATTCTTGGTAGGTAATATCTAGAAAAGGTTACTAAATTAAATACAGGATGTGGGGCCTTATCCTATATAGTGACCGTTATTTCTATCTTCGTGGGCCACTGTATAAGGTTCGTAAGAGTTAATGGGAATTACTATTGCTTATTCCACTACAATACTTCTTCTAAATGATAATAACTTTTATAGAACTCTTAAAATTATCCTGTATATATCAAATAGATGAGGGTATGGACCATTTTATCTTTGATATTCTCCATCCATGCCCCCAATAGTTGTTCCTGAGAGCGCTTCATATTGAGGGAGTGTGATCACCATCCATCAGACAATGAAGTTATAAAAATTCTCATTAGACCCCTGATTACTCTCAAAGAGGTTAGTGATGTTGTTCTTGTGCAAGGTGGAGCTAAACTAGTATAGTAACTTCCCATAAAGATCCTCTCAGCTAGAAATGGATTTTGGGGCTATATAATTTTACCAAAAAAGGAAGATCCCATCAAGGTTTGGAAAAAACACTAATTTTTAGTATCTTCATACTACTCTGGAGTCCATATAATTAAGTTTAACCGTAAGGAAAAGTGGTCTAGGTGTTGTAGTATACCATCCATCTTGTTGAATAGTCTAGTGCTTGGATTGATAAACTTTAGGGACAGATGGACATGGTCCACCCAAGTAAGATATATATTCCATTTTGGTGGGATTGACACTTAATGCGTCTCTAAGTCCACAAGGTGGATAACGAGAGTATTTATCACATCATATTAGTTAGGGTTAGTCATCAACAATCCTTTTAATGGCCTATTGGCACATGGGGTAAAGTGATTATGGTCCCAAAGTGGGAAGTCATGCTGCTCAAGAGGGGTAGGTGGGTCATATCTTGGCCATTTTCTAGAGCCACCAACTTATACCCTGATTGGGTGCATGGGACCGCATGCCTTGACCCATGGTGCCTGTCCAAGAAGAACCAGATGCTTGTCTAATAATGGGATAGGGTCCCTTCTGACATCTTCTCTCTCTATGTACAGCTCAGTGAGGAGCTTGGCAGTGAAGATCTTGTAGCACTCAATCACCTATAACAAATAGGTCAACTTTGAATTTGACTTGGTACCATGAAATGAATTTAGAGATACCTTTGAATTTATTGAGAAATTGATGGGAAGGCAGGATTACCTATATGGGAGGACTTCTGAGGCCTAACATATATATGTACTGATGAGTGTGGGAACCTGTCAAATGATCTACTAAATATTATGTCTCCCATTAGTTTGGGTGTTCTATATCATTCCACATATAATCATCCCATTTTATCTGATCATCTAGGGGATTTATTATGATGAACTTCATGATAGAGGTGGATATAGGAGAACTTTCACCATTAGTGGGCAGTTTAGCCTGATTATCTCATTGTTTTCATGGAAGGGGACTAAAGAGGAGGGTGGCCTAATTACCCAATCCTATGATCTTCACATGGTGAGATTATTCATGAACCACCGAATCATGGTGAGGATCATAACATAGGTCCACAAAAATTTCAGGAGATAACCATATGATTCAAGGTTTTGAGCCACTAATAGTGATCAATGTCAACCTTTTGACACAACTTATGGATGGAATCAACATAATCGTGGATTCTGAGATTGTTCATCTGGTGATCTAGGAGGTGGTCGAATGTCTCCCATAAATTATAGTGAAATCAGGTCACCCAGTCCTCAATTATGAACTTTAGTGTGGTGAAATATAGGGTTTGAGGTGGATAAAAAACAAACTAATAGTTATCTAATGGGCTAGATATCCAACAAATATTCCCAATATTAATTATCTAGGGGAGTATGATTCCTAATCTCCCCAAGGTCCAATCGGCATTGTTTTAGAAAATTGGGGTAGTAGTGATGCATAACTACTATGTTTCTAATTTTTTGGGAGTGGTAGAATTACATAGTCCAACCATCCTTGGAATGTTGAAGTATCTTCTATAGGATGTTCTAGATTCATGACCATGTCTATATAGTATAGGGTGTCTATAGCCTTCTGATTATTGAAAAGGAAATCATCCCTATTTTACTTAGTAAAGTATAAACCATTTTTTGATGGTGCCAACAAAGATCTTGACATCTCTTCTACTTCCAAGGTTGATGCTGAGAAGAGTGAAGTTGATAGTGGTAGAGATAGTTTCGGAGTGAGTCTCTAGAATAAGTCAAAAACATCCTCCACATATAGGTACTAGTGGAGGGATTTGGGGACCTTATGGACCTCTACCTTCATTTCTAGTGGTGATAGTGTAGGTACTTCAATCAATTCATCTATCACCTCAGACTCTAAGAGGTTGATAGTGACATGAAATTTATTCCATCCCTAAATATAGCAGTGTGAGAGTTCTCTAGGTGTGATCCCCTAAGGTTCGTGGGGATTCCTTATATGTATGATATGATAGGTATTGTAGGTAGGACCCCCATGGTTTTTGTGTTATATCATACCTTGGAATTTATCTTCATGGTAGGGAAGTTATTAAACATGAGTATGACCATTTTTTTTATTGATGGTACAATAAGAAGTACCTTTGTGGTGGAATTATTCATCATGGGATGGCCCACAATAGTTTTCAGTGGTTCCAAAAATGACGACACTCAGCCTGTCATGCCTAGTTGGTGTCTTGGGTCTTGATCCCAATTGGGAGAATACAGGGCCTTGTATAGTGGTCATGAGGGAAGGATGAGGTGAACCAATAGTGTATGGGGCCATAGGAGATGATGGAGAGGTCTCATGTCATGCAGGGTTTGCAGCCTACCCTCAAAATTGGCACCATGTGTTCTAGATTGGGACTAGTATAGTAGGGATAGGATCAATCCACTCATAAACCCATAGGGTTGATGGGTAGGGATGACATGGATAGGTGGGATCCCTCTTGTCTATCTTCTAGGTAGTGTTTTTCATGGTAATGGCCTAAATTTACCCAACCTCCTCGAAATAGGGGTGTGGTCTATTTGAATGTTCTATGTAGATGGATCAAAAATGATTCTCCTGTGTTAATATGGGGTTTTCAACCTATGTGTCCCTTGGGGGTGGCAGTGGAAGGGTGTTGATGCTTACAGGTCTTATTAGGCCATATCCCTAGTTGGTATAACCCCTTCCTATTCGAAACAATAAACCAGGGCGCTGATGACACTCCACTAAATGAGCTTAAAGGGGGGATATTAGGTAAAGGCACCTGGTTTCTATAGGAGTGGTGGATATTGCGATAGGAGCATAGTTTTTTGGGATTTATAAACCATCGGTTATACTACCATGATGAAATTTGGTGGTGGTTCAATAAACATTTCTTGTGTCTTGAGACCTATAGGATACATGAAGTAAATTGTTAGTATGGGTCTAATGAAGTAGATTCCAATTGTTCCCTACATCATTCATTCTCTCCAATGTGGTGGAAGGATTTATGTCAATGAGGTCTTGGACCATGGATTCCCAATGCTCACAACTAGAAAAATGGGCTATTTCCATAGTTCAAAAGTGTGGCAATAGGGCCTAAAACTGTGGTTATAGGCTATGGCCATGTTTTTTCCCAACTTTGGGTGTTATCGCCATAGAAGTAGGGTCTGACCTATGACCACGGTTTTAACTATGGGAATAGGTGGCCTGATGGCCATGGTTTTAACTATGGCAATAGGTGGCCTATTTCCATGGCCTTAAAATGGCTATATCCCTAGAAAACTATGGCAATAGCATAAAAATAATGTGTTATTAGTCAGATTTGATCCCAGAACCTTCCCTTCATGTTTCAACTCCCTAACCACTACACCAACAAGGATTTTGTGTGTGTGTATATATATATATATATTAAGTTGTATAGATTATTAGAAACTGTGGAAATATCCTAAAAATTGTGCCAATAGTCCTTCCTGTCATTTTTTTGTTGGGAGATTTTTTCTCCTACGCAAGGGAGGGAGACCTATAGACACAGTTTTCAAAACCTTGGATATATCCTTTTGAAAAAAATGATTATAGCCATGGTTTTTATAATAGTGGCTATAGGTGTGGGCTCTAGCCATGGTTTTGAAAACTATAGCTACAGCCCATGAAAACAAGACCTATAGTCGTGGTTTTAAAATTGTGGCTTTCAGCTACATAATTTTATTCGTAGCCACATATAGCCATGGTTTTAAAAACATTGCTATAGATCTATGGTCGTAGCCAATTTTTCTAGTAGTGGATCTTAATTTTCCCCTAGTCACAGGATATGAGTATCATGTTAGACCTATCATTTATTTTTGGTGATGCCTGATATCGAATTTCTGGATCTGTAGATTCAAAAATCTAGTGGATTATAACATAAATCATCTTCTCACTATTTAAGTATTAGAGTTTCAGGTTTCTTTAACATGTTTTGGATACTTTTCACTAGGTCATACATTGTCTTCATGACACATTTTTCCTTACCCTGCATTGCCTCTTTTCAAAGGTGATCATCCTCTACCACAATGGTTGATGGTGTTGTCACCTTAATCTAAATGGGATGATGGGATGTCAGTTTCTCATTACATGGATTCCTCCTTGGATCTCGTATACTAGTCTGGGTCTCCCTCATATATTTGATTCATGTTCATGAAACTCATTCTTGGTGCCATCTTGAATTGTATGTTAACTAATTATGCCACTTCTATCATAATAGGTTCGCTGCCTATAGTCAGAATTGATGGTGACATTAGAAATGTCTAGAAATCTGTGGACATTAGATGCATTATTCACCTATAAATTATTTCTATTTTATATTTAAGGGCATCTAATATATGAGGCATCTTATGTTTAGAACCCAAGGAATCTCATATCGGCCACAGGTTTATTTACAGTAGGGTTGTGATTCAACTGAGGCATGTTTTCTAATGAATCTAATGTTCATCACATGAGGTAGATATTCTAATTCATATGGTGCAGTCATATGTTTTGGGTATTATGGGTACATGGTCATAGGTTTAAATTCTTATGGGAATATGGACACTAGTTTTGAGTCTTGTGGGAATTTTTTCACTTTTTTAGAGTCTTGTGGGGACATTTTCTATTTATCCTTATTTCATACTGGACCGGTTATGGATTATCATCACAGGGTGATTCTAAGGTCTAGTGTGGAAATTATTTTTTGATGGTGAGGTTGAGAATTTTTCAGAGGGAAATGATTAAACATTTGAGTTATCACTTCCTAGAAGTGGATAGATAGATTTAATGGTGGCATTGTGATATCTAGATTGAACCATAGGGAGCCATCCTATGTTCCCTATTATGATATAGGGAACAAAACCCAGAAAATTCAGGTGAAGAGTTTAACATCTTGTGAAAAGACCCATCCATGCATTTTAATGTCGTGGGATTAGGATGCTTATTCCACAAAAGGAGAAAAAACAAGGGATGGTGTGGGTATTATGCATAGGGGTTTCCCAAGAGGTTAGGTATCATCCCTTGAAATTCATACACAGGGCATCCAATATTTATCACACAATGTAGGGATACAATTTATCATCATGTTCTGAGGGAATTTTAGAGTATTTTAACATTATATGGCTAGAATGTTAGGTTATACAGTTTAAAGTATTACATGTTGTTCTATCTGTATATTGACCCTATCCTTTTACACATATTATTACATTATTTAAGTATAATTACCCATAAAATACAAACTAAGGATCATAATGTCTATTGCCTTTGGAAGAATAGGTATATAAAATTAAAAACATGGAATAATAATAAAAACTATTTATATTAATATTTTATAATGATCTCTTAAATTCATTTGAGCTTCTACATCTTTATAGGATAACTTGGGTAATATATAGCCAAAAAGGATGAGCTAAAAATCCCAACAAGGGAATAAGTATAGAAAAGAAGCATAAAACGTGGGTTAGAAGGCATAAAATGATAATATAAAAGGAATGGTTCATGGATAAACATGTGGAAGCATAATATATATAACATAGATTCATATGATCATGTAAACATAGGAATGTGGCACCAACATAAAACCTGACATAAATATGAGTCAAGGATAACTTCCAAAACTATATCACGTGGTGGAAAAAGTACAATAATGAATTGGGTTTACTCCTTAACTATTTTTTGATGTGTAGATTTTAAAAATTGAATCCATTTTATGAAAATAATTTTTTAAATATTTGAAATTGAATTTTTAATTAAAATCATGATTTATTCAAAAAATACTGATTTTAATATTGTAACCTATTTTATAACACTGAAAATTTAATTAAGGTATCATAAAATTATCTTATAATTATAATAAAAAAATGTTAATTTATGAATATTTTTTAGGAAAATATATTTTCCTTTAAATGATTATATTAATTATAAAATTGTAAATAAATATTTATGTCCTATAAAAATACTTACACTTAATTTATTATTTCTAAAACATTTATTTACTTATAAAATGATTTAAATATATCATATTTTTATTTATAAGATGCCTAAATTTTATTTATAATTTAATATGTGAGGTTACAGTTCTATTGGATGAGTTACAATTCTTAATGTTCGTATTACTATTCCAATGGTAAGGTTATTTTTTTATCGATATAGGTTTTTTAATTTATATAAATAGCACTTACATCATTCTTCATTTATGTGAATAAAGTTTTTATTAGGTTCTCTATGTTATGTATGTGATTCATACTATAAAACATAATTATATGAAGGTAAATTCCATTGATAAAATTTTGTGTCATTACATTCATCCCCCCTTTGAAATTTCTCCCCTGAAATTATATACTATGGTTAAAATATGTGAGGGTATTTCCCCTTCATCACTTCATTTGGCTCCCATGTCACCTCTTCAAACTTATGGTTCCTCCAGGACAATTTTACAATGTGAGTTTCCTTTTTATATAAGACTTTTTCTCTATGGTCTAAGATCTTCATCAACTTATTTTCATACAATAAATCATTATCCATTTGTACCACCTCCACATTCAGTACATTTGAGGGGTTAGGTATATACTTACTCAGGGAAGATACATGGAATAATTCATGAACCTGATCTATATTTAGTGGAAGTTCAAGCTGATAGGCCATTGATCCTATGTGATCAAGGATCTCAAAGGGGCCAATGTACCTTGGTCTAAGCTTATACTTCTTTCTAAACCACATAAATCTCATCCATAGTGATATTCAAAGGAATAATTTTTCTCCAACATTGAACTCCAATTCCCTTCAATGGTTGTCAACATATCTCTTTTTCCAACTCTAAGAAGCGTTGATATGTTGTTGGATGGATTGAACCTTCTATGTCATGTCTTTCACAAGATCAGATCCAAGTAGCTTTCACTCACCAACTTCATCCCAATAAGTTAGATTTCTACATCAATTCCCATATAGAGCTTTATATGGATCCAAATAAATATTTTAGTGAAAGTAATTATTTTATGAGAACTCAACCATTGGGATATGTCGATCTCATCCTCCTTTGAATTCCATTGTGTAGGCTCTCAGCATGTCCTCAAGTTTCAGAATTTTCCTTTCATATTGTCCATCATTTTGGGGGTGATAATCCATGATAAAATTCAATTCAGTCCTCAAATCATGTTGAAGACTTCTCCATAATTTATATATTAACCTTGTATCATGATCATAGATGATAAAAATTAGAACCCCATATAGCATCACTACTTCCTTCAAATATATCTTGTAATGTTGTTCAAGAAATATATCTTCCCGAATATATATAAAGTGGCCAGTATTTTTTAGTTGATCCGCCATAACCCATATCTCATTATTTACTTTCAATGTTTTTAAGAGACCAGTGATAAATTCAATAGTGATATTCTCTTATTTCCATGTGGGTATAGGAAATGGTTTCATCATACCTTTCGACTTCTATCACTCATCTTTAAAATGATGACATACCAAACACCTTGATATATACTATGAAATCTCCTTCTTCATATTGTCTTACTAGAAGTTCTCTCAAAGATCACAGTACATCTTGGTATTTCCAGGATAGAAGGAGAAAAATGAGCTATGTGCATTATCTAATAGCTCCTTCTTTATCTCACTATATGAAGGCACACAAATCTTTATTCCAAACCGAATCACACCATCATCATCAATATTAAACTCATATAGCATCCCTTCCTTTACTTCATTTACATTATTTTGTAGCTTCAATTCATCCCTTTGTGCTTCATTGATCTTCTTGTGGATAGAGGGTTGGGAAGTCATTTGGGAACGATAGGAGGTATTCCCTACCATTATGATTTATAAATCCATCCTTTTCATATGCATGAATATGGGGTCTTTATAAATCTTCATCATGGATGGGGTAGTAGGTTATTTTCTAATCATAGCATTAGATACTTTGTTCTCTTTTCCCAGATGGTAGTTAATAAAGAAATCATAGTCCTTGATTAGCTCTAACCATCTTGTTTGATGCATGATAAGTTCCTTATATTTCAAAATATACCTTAGACTCTTTTGATCGGTATATATGTCACACCTCTCATCATAGAGGTATTAATGCTAGATTTTCAAGGAAAATTTACAGCCGATAGATTTAGATCATGCGTTGTGTATTTCATCTCGTGGATCTTTAACTATTGTGAGGGTTAGTCTATCACTTTATCATTCTACATGAGTACACAATTGAAACCTTTCTTTTAATAATAACTGTATATCACAAAACCTTCTCCACTTTTTGGTAGTTTGAGTACATTTTTAGTGATAAGACTCTCCTTGAGCTCTTTATATCATTCCTCACATTCATCCATCCATAAATACTTTACCCCTTTCTATGTTAACTTAGTTAGTGGTTTATACAATCCTGATAAATTACTCAAAAAATGTCGGCATTACCCAGCTAAGCCAAGAAAACTATGGATCTCCATTGTATATATTGGTCTAGGTCACTCTTTTATTTCTTTTGTCTTGAAAGGGTCCACAAATATTTCTTTGCTAGTGATAGCATGCCCCAAGAATGATACTTCCTCCATCTAGATAACACATTTACTATAATTTTCATAAATATTCTCCTTTAAAAATGTCTTTATCATAGTATTAAAATGCTCTTCATGTTCCTCCTTTCTCTTGGAATATACCAAAATATCATCAATAAATACTACCACAAATTTTTCAAGGTAATCCTTAAATAGACTATTCATTAAGTCCATGAAAATTGTTGGATTATTAGTGAGTACAAAGGGAACTAGTATAAACTCACAGTGTCCATACCTCATTTGAAAGGTATCATTATAAATATATTCTTTCATTACCTTTAATTGGAAATATTCAGACTCAGAGTCCATATTAGAGAAATATATTCCCCCCACATAGATGATCAGATAATTAATTTATCTATAGTAAGGGATAATTGTTCTTTATCATGATTTTTTGAGATCATGATAATTAAAATAAAATATGCATTGATCTATCATTCTTATTAGTGAATATATCTGGTGCACCCCATGGTGAAACACTTGGGTGTATAAAACTGCTTCCCAGATTCTCTTGTAACTACTTCTTCAGTTCCTACAACTCAATAGTAGACATGATATAAAGTGTCTTTGATATGGTTAGTGATCCAAGAATAAGTTCAACTGATAAATAAACCTCTCATTCAAGACTTAGACTGGGAAATTCTTCTTGGAACACATAATCATAGTTCCTCACAATGGTTATGTCTTCAAAAATGATCTTCTCCTTTGTCTCAGTCATTTGAGCTAGATATTCTTTCTCATAATGAAATAATATCCACAGTTGAAATTATTATTCTTGAGGATATTCATCATCATCCTTACACTTGTACTGAATTGGAAGGTTCCTTTGAATGTGAAGAGTGATCTACATTTCCTAACAGTTTATGTTTTATTTATATAAAGATAGCCAATTCATGCCTAGTATAGCATCAAACTCTACCAAAGTAAGTAAGAAGATATTTTTTGGGAGGTTCCATCCAAAAACATTAACCGAGGTGGAGTTATATAATTTGGATTTAATAATTTCCTTATTCACTATTCTCATAGATAACTCAACCTTTATATTTTGATGGGGTGTTTGAACAACTATACAAAACTTTCAAGATATTAAATAATTTGTAGAACCAGAATCAAGTAGTACATTGATTGTTATTGAATAAATAACTAGAATACATGTCACACATCATTATCATGATCCGCCTTAGAAGTAGTGATATCATAATTCCTTATTTTCCACTATGGAGGTTGTTCTTGATTTCCACTAACAACCATTGGCATACAGAATTGGCACGTATAATTCCCATATTCCATGCAGTTCAAAAATTGCACTATTTTTTCAGTATTGACCTAAACATTACTTTCTTCTTCAACAGTTTTTGGCTTCTTCATATCCCTTTGGAACTTATTGGCTTGATTCCCCTCTCTTCCAAATTTGAATAATCTCATAGTTCTCTTTAGATAATTCCAAGGATTCCTTTTCCCACACTTTTGATACGTGGGATGTTGGGTTTTCTTTCTATCATATGATTTATTGGTTTATCCTCCCATATTAAACTCCATTTTCTAGTTTTTATCTCTAAGCCCATGAGAACACTGATAGTCTCCAATATTCAACTCGATCTTAATTTTAAAATAGAAAATCTCCTCATAGCTATCAAAGTCTTGAATTTCCAACTATTTTCATAGAATCATCTTTAGTCTTTTATTTATATTCCTCGATGGACCCATCTTCCTTTTTCTTCAGTATGAGGAACTCTTTTTAAATCCTAAGACAAAGAGTTCAGGAAAAATATTTATTGAAAAATATTTTCTTGGATGCTTCCTAATACATTAATCAATTTCATCCTTAAATATTGTTTTTTATCGGTATCCACCACTGATCAATTTACCCATAAAAAGGATAGATTGACAACACAACTTTATCTTATTATGAGCATTTAATGGCAGATAATATCTTCCCAATCGATTTAATACATTTTTCTGTGATAATGGGATCAGAAGATCCATTAAAGATAGGAGGCCTTCATCACAAAAAGGATTAAACTGCACCTTGATCTTTTTTAGGCGAATTTGGAAATTCCACATGATTCAATTTATTATTAATAACTTGATCTAGTTGTACTAGTACTATCAGGAAGTTTTGAGCTCCTGTTCCTAACATATTTTTCATCTCTTTAGTGAAATAATCACATTTTCTATCACATTGATTGTTGTCATGGGTACTTCTATTTCTGTCCATTAAATAAGAAAAATAAAGTACAATTAGAGGGTCTTGAATACTTAGCTAATAATCATATAAAATGTAAATATTCAACATAGAAGGATAAAGTTGTAAATGAAAGGTATATCCTAACTTCTTGATTCTCTAAGTTTCAATCTAGGTTATCTATGTTGATATTATTATCCTTATGGTTATTACTAAACATTTCTATCCCTAATACCCAAAAATAACTAGACTATGATCGGATACCTACTATATAGACCCTATCCTTTTACACATATTATTACATGATTTTAAGCATAATTAATCATCAAATACAAACCAATGATTATAAAGTCTACTATATTTGGAATACTTGGTTCATAAAATTAAAAAAAAAAGAAACTAGAATAAAACGTATTTATATTAATCTTCTATAATGATCTCATAACTTCCATTTAGATCCCACAACTGCATAGAAAAACATGAAAAATTCATAAAAAGGGATGATCTAAAAATCCTAGTAAGATAATAAGTATGGAAAAGATGCATAAAACATGGGTTTCAAGGAATAATATGATAACATAAAAGGCATGGATCATGGATAAAAAAATTAGAAGAATAATATATAGAACATGGAATCATATGATCCTGACAACATAGGAATGTGGCCACAACATACAACATGACAAAAACATGAGTTAAGGCTATCTTCCAAGACTATATCACATGGTGTAAATCCCATAAAATATTAGGTTTACTACCAAACCATTTTTTTGACATTTAGATTTCAAAAATAGACTCCATTTTATGAAAATAATTTTCTAAATATGAGAAATTGATTTTTTAATTAAAATCGTCATTTATTCAAAAAATAATGATTTTAATATTATAACTAGTTTTATGAAACTTTGAAAAAATAATTAAGGTCTCATAAAATTATCTTATAATTAAAGAAAAATATTAATTTATGAATTTATTTTATGAAATTATATTTTTTAGATCATTATATTAATTATAAAATTTTAAATAAATATTTACATCTGATAAAAATACCAACACTTAATTTATTATTTTTAAAATATTTATTTACATATACCATGATATAAATATATCATATTTTCATTTATAATATGCCTAAATTTTATTAATACATTCATAGGTGATGTTATTATTCTAATGATCGGGAAACTATTATTAATGGTCATATTACTACTACAAAGTTTAGGTTATTATTTCATCAGTATAGGTTCCTTAATTTCTATAAATACCACTTATTTCATTCTTAATTTATGAGGATGGTGTTTTTATTAGGTTATTTATGCTATTTATGTATTTTATACTATAAAACATAATTATAAGAGGGGAAATATTGTTGATATAATTTTACACCATTATAATTTGGGACTTATATCCAGTAATACCATTTTCAAGTAGGGGAGAAGGATAAGGCACTAGACTTATACATATAGAAAAGGGATCAGTTTCTCATGATGATGACATCCTCAATGCTTATGTGTCAACTATGTGGGTTTTTTGGAGGGAACAAGGCATTAGAACTTACATGTTTGTGTGATATATGGGGGTCTTGATGTTAGGGTTCTTATGCTTAGGAAAAAGAGGTATATATACTACATATCCCATTATTAGATAAAAAGGAATTTTTATGAGTTTTTAAGTTACCAGTCACACAAAATATTAGGGTAGGAATTCTCTTAGTTTGAATGGGTATAGGTCCTTTGGGAACTCAACTTCTATAATGTTAAGTCTACTGAAATGAGGCATCATGTAAAATAACTTTAGGTTTCTTGATCAAAGTTTTATGGGTTCATGAAATCTAGGGGTCTCATAAAGGTGATACCTTTGTGAAATATACATTACCAAACTAGGAATTTTTCCTTTATTACTATGGTTATTTTTCTCCATTGTTGGATACCTCATGAATCCCCAAGAGGCCTGAGGGGTTTTCCCCAAGTTAGGAGGGCATGATCATTCGTGAACGTCATCTACACCAGGGTATTAGATTCTAAGGTACTCATGGGAGAATATTCGTGAAATATTGATACCTTTAGGAGTATATTTTTCCATTAGATCATGAATTATAATGTTTCATGGATTTAGATCTTCTACTATAATTCGAAAGGTCATGTCCCAATAAATGTGGTGTAAAGGGATGTATTTATAGGAACAGTATAGGTGGAGACATAATTTGTACAAATTATTACAATTTTCACATAATATAATCATTTTTAATGGTCTAATATCCTTTGTGGATCCTTCTACCTTTGCGTATGATTAATCCTTCATGAATCCAGACCTTTAGTTGGATTTTAGGCCAATTTTGACACAGATTCACCTTGAAACGTTCATGCATTCCTCAATGTCTCTAGTATCATGTGTTTTTCAGTGTCAACTTACCTAAATTATGGAATCTATATAGGATTTCAATGATTTATAATATAATGGATTCATTAATTATTCATCACACATTTTTTGTGAAATCCAATGTGGAATTCATCACCACGCAAGGCACTGTTCAAAACATACCAACATGGGTGCCTACACAAATTGAAACTCTTCCATTTTTCACACTTTACAATAGATTTTTCATGTGAATTTGGGTTTTCATGGGTTTTTTTTGTGTGATTTTAGTTTCATGTATTTCTTAAAATAAGAAACTAAAATCACTTTGTGTGATTATGTGAATAATGATGCACTAAAGAAAAAGGAAATGGGTAAATGTTCATGTACATAATTTGTGAATATTTTAAAGGTAATATTGTTCTCTGAATGCTTCCAGTTGAATTCGGTTCATAGAATTTAGTATCTTGAGAAATATCAATTTTTTAGGGTTGGTTTCTCGAAAATTTACATGATGAGAAAATGTGGTTTGATGCTTCAAGACATGAAGATTGAATTGTATGTGATACATACTATATGAATGAGATATTCCCTATTTTTTATCATCTTATGAGAATTATAGGGTAACCTTGAATTTCATATTCACTAAGAGTTAAGCACTAGATTAATGTTTCCTATAAATATCCTTGTTACATTTTTTGTAATGATATTTAGTGGGGTAGTATCTTTTAGTGTTTTATAGGAGATGAAAACCCCTCTATATTTGTGGGAGTATTCCTATATCATATCCACTCCTATGTATAATCTCTCAAAATATTAGCATATATATAAATCAATTACATTAATTTTTATAGAGAATTTATTTCAAACATGAGTTTATGCTATGCATTAATTCATAGAGTAATTATTCATGAAGAATTACTAAACATAGCATGAATATGTGAAGGATAATTCTTTGAAGTGTTTAATTATGTGAAAATTAAAATTATAAGTGAATTTAGGAATATCATATGTGAATAAATGTTTCATTATTTCACACTAAGTGTTATGAAACATTGAATGAAAACTTTTTTCATAAATAAATAAACATGAAGAAACATTGAGATGTAGTTTCATGAAGTAGGTACGTGAATTAGTTGAATGAATAATTTATTAAAAGCATAAAATTGAGAATATAATTATAGAGTGATAAAAGAGATTGATTCTTCATGTTTTTATATACTATAATAAGACTAGTTATGCTTGAGAATTCAGTGAATTGAGTTATAACTAGATTAGTTTATGATTTGAATATAGTGAGAATGATATATTGATAATATTTTTTTATCATAAATATATGATAATGAAGATGTTAGAATGAGGATTTTTTGATATATATGGATCAAGGAGGAATATCTAAAAAATATTATAGAATAATGCATGAGTAAAAAATACATCCTTATTATTTTTGTTAAAAACAATACTGGAAATGAGATCCATTTATTCCATTTGGAATCGGGAAAATATTATTGTAAAAACTTTTTTATAAAGATTTTATGAAGGTATTGAGAATATTATTAGTGAAAAAAGTTGTATATTTTGTATATAATATTTTATTAGGGGTTTAACCAATCACAATAATGCTTAGAATCTCAAAATGTGGATGAACCATGTAAAAATCATGGTGTCCTGGGTCATTTACTTTTTTAATATTTAGTTAAGGCTAAGATACACATATTTAGTTGATTAAAACCTTAACTAATCATAATGGTTGAAATAAAAAATAAATAATTTGTAAAATGGGATCATGGTTTCTACACACTCTATCAATAATCTTCCATATGTGTGCACTTAATAAAATGTGAGCTTTAATGCTCAATAAGGGATAGTGTACTGCTAATGATAACATGAAATAAAAAAATATTATAGAGATAAATAATCAAATGATATTTTATAATATCTAAAAGGAGCATCATATAACCTTGGATTTCATAGCAATATAAATAAATATTCAAATGGAAAAAAATAAATGATCACATTTTTTTGTAATGTAAAATGACATATCATAACCATACCATTGATAAATTTTGTCAACACATCATAAAAAATGGGTAAGGGTACTCCCAATATCCTATACTAGTTTTTTTATAAGGTCTATAAATAATTTGAGGGACTCATTAACTTCTTTTCCCAAACATCACATAATAAGTCTAACACATAAATCACATGAAAAAAATATATGACAATACATATTATAATGTTATCTTAGGAAAATCATACATAAATATTTATATGAATCAATAATTATCCATATAAAAATAATAGATAAATGGATTGAAAAATTTTCCCAACTCAAGGGATTAATATGGACATTTAGTTAAATACCTATTATAAAAAATATAAACCTATTAGTAAATTTATAATATAATGGAATTATCCTATAAAATCAATGATAATACATTATTATGGCAGGATAATTTCATTATATATAAGTACTAATAGGAAATATTCGTTTAATATTTAAGTTTATAATGTAAAGAGATAAAAATAAATAAAAGAGAAATCATATATGGAAATGTTTTTTTATAATCACTTATATTTGAGATGCATTGTGGATGAAAATTTTCCATAAAAATAAAATTTCATATTAGTATGCTTTGATATTAAGGGTTCCACTGTTCCAAAACAATGTTTTTTCCAATAGGGAACCGGTATAGGATGAACAATATATATCACCACCATCCATATAAAAATTACCCTTATGACGCCCCAATGTCACTTTTATAAAAAATATTATATAATTTAATTTTAATTTTTGTGACTTTTGGATTTGAAATTTGAAACATTAAGGATTTTTTTCCATCACATAATTACCATAATATTTGAGGAAACCATGTGTAAAACCTTCAATTAAAGGAGAAACCATGTTGGAAACTTATTTATAGGTTCTCCAATTATTGTTTGGTTATCACAAATCCTTACATAAAACCATATATTCAAGGGGAAAGTGTGTGTGTTTTTTATATATGGGTTGTCTTATGCATAGCTTGTGCATGGTTTGGGGTGTTATTCCAGCAAATTATACTAAGTCCTATAGATTAATTATAATTAGGATACATAGTCAGCATATAGTTTGGTAAAGTATGTGGAGTTTCATATTTATTATTTTAAGAGATACATTATTATAAAATAATTTGGTAAACCATGCATCCAAAATTATGTGAGCTAAGTAGACTCATTAAAATGTTAAATTATACAAATCCACGATGAATTTTTTTAATAATTTTTATCCCTCTTTCCCTTCCACTATCAAGTGTTTGATCCCTAGGATAGATTAAGGGATATTATAATTTCCCCACTATTGATTTCATTCTAATTATTCATGGTTTATATGTGATTTTTAATGAAAACCACCACTATATTTTTCTCATATTATTCATTATACCATTCCCCTTTGAATTTTTTTATCCAATTAACCCAAATCACCATGTAACTAGGATTTAGGGTTTGGTTTGGTCTATCCTTGGATATATGGTTGTTTAGGGTTTGTAGATTGTTTATTATTACATCGTTTTTCTTTTGACATTGATGGTGAGTGGTTTCCTCTTGAAAGAGGTATTTATTTTAGTGAAATCACATTATTCACATATATTGAAGTCCTTTATTTTTTCGTAAATGAATTTTATATCAGTTATATAAATTTATGATAACCATGAAGGGTTTTGGAATCATTTTCTATGTTTTCTATTCTTATCATAAAATTTTTTTATATGGATTTATAATTCTTAATTTCCAAATGAATATTTTTTTCAAGATAATTGTTTGGTCTAAATTATTATGAAGCTCATTAAAAGGAATTTAAATATTTTAAAGTGGTTTTTAACAGCATATAATTTTCAAATATGGTGATTCATTTTTTTGACATGGTGTTTGATTAGAATGTTTTGGTTTTTATTTTCAATGGAAATCATTTCTTTCAAGAGTGAATTTCTAGGATTATTTCATTATTGGATTTCAAAGGATGAAATTATAACTCAGAATTCAATTTTTATTTTAAAGGGAATATTTGGAAACTTCTAAAGATTTCACAAAATAAATTATCCCATTGAACTTGATCCCCTTTAGTGATGTCTTGTAAATTATTTTAACATAATTAGATAATCTATATTATTATCATGTGATTATTTTATGATTTGAAAAGTTTTATTACTTGAGGGGGTGTTATATTTAGAATAAAATATATTTTTTTATGTTTCATAATTGATTTATGTGGTTAAAATTTTCATTATTTATTTCTATACTCTCCTTTGGATATGTCATATTAGTTAGGGATAACTATGTGAGAGATCTAGTTTTATAAACTAGCTAGTTTTTCCTTTATTGTATCTCGCAAGTGTATGTTGTTTCTTTTCTAGGGTAGTGTCTTAGATGAGAGTGATTTATGTGTTGATATAATTTATGAATATTTATTAATATTTGAATTTTATTCCACAAGTATTTTTCAAAGATAATCAAACATTAGGACCTAGTGTCTTCCTATAATTCTTATTTGTTCATGCCAGTATTATCTTAGGGATTCCCATTACACATTTTATTTATAGACCCTTGTTATTATGTTGGATTTTTAGAACCATTAACATTATTTTTTATTAATTATATTATAGTTCCATGATATGATGTTTCCCTTTTTTTATATTACTTATATCTATATTATGTGGTTTTATTTTCAGTTTGAATTGAAAAGGGTATTCTTATGAAAATATTTTAAATAAGTATAAATGGTTTTCTTTATTTAAAAAACAAAGAAGTGAACTTTTTAATTATTAAAGTGTTCACCATATTAATAATTGGATTCCAAAACTTATTTTATAATAAAAACCTTTTGAGATAAATATTTCAAAATAATGTGGGATTTATTTACTTGGGATTAAAATTATAATTTTAAAGATGATTGTCAATTTTTCTCCAAAAGTGTTTATCCTTATGTTCAGAAAAATGTTTAAATATGATAAATTTTCATTATTTTAATTCATTTGGAAACCCATATATTATAAATTATGTTAATGATAATACTTAAGAAATTTTTTATAAAACCAATTACTTAGAGTATTTGGTGATATCTGATTAGACTTGTTTAGATCTCACCCTAAATATGAAACATTATGTGTGTAGGAATATTTCATGATTACATAAAGGTTCACATGTTGTTATTTCTTATGGATATTGTACATGTGTATCCATGAATGAACATGTTAGTTTTTGGTTATGACTATGGGTCAAATCAAGGTGATGTTGTAGTTGTTGTGTTATTGATTTGTTTTGGATGTTTATGTATCATCTAATTGGGAAATGTGTATTTTATATCCAAATACTCACTGGTATTTTATTCAACTATTTTTTTAAGTGAGTTTGTTTTCTACTATTTTATACATTTTGAAATGATATTATTCAATAATATTGATTTTTCTTCATGGGGATGTTTATATTTTTCATTCATAATTTTCCCAATTTATTTATTTAAAACAATTTATTCTATATTTATGAAAGTACAATATATTGACGCGGCATGTTGGATTATCAGTATAATTTCCTCTACTTTTGTAATTTCTATTTCAGGTTGAAATTATTTACTTCATTTATTTAATTATTTTTATGTCCCTTATTTATAGATTGTGGTGATCAATAGTATTCTTTAGGATTTTTTATAGATTGGATTAGATGACTTTTTGGGTTGACCTAATTATGTTCATTATAACCCCTCTTAAAAATAATACATCTATAATACTACAAAGACATGGAACAAGTATGTATTTTTATAATGGAATTTATGGATATGAAAGAATTTCAATATTATAATTACTAATGAGGATATTATAATAAGTGGGAATAGTTATATCTCATTAATATTAAAATATAAAATTTCTAAAAAGAAATCATAACAACCACTATGAGTAAAATAAACTATTCTCATCATTTAAAATGATTGAAATGGGATCTAAAATTACATAAATATATTATTTCCATGGTTTCCATGATTGTTTCCATAGACTCTATAGCAATATCTCTATATTACAATGGTTTAAAAATCACCACAATTGAATGTTAATTTTTACAAACCTATAGCCATGGTTTTAAAGACATGGACATTGGAAGCTATTTCCATGGTTTTCAAAGGCTAGTACCATGGTTCATAAACCTACCAATAGGTATAAAATACAAAAAAACACACATAGGGTTCGAACTCGCAACTTAATGGAACCACATAAGTAACCAAGCCATTCAATGAAGTTAAATTTTTTGAATATTATTAATCATTTTAATTACTTATTGTTAAATATTAAATACTAAAAAATTAGAAAATATATTATTATTTTTTGGTCAGAGTATGACACTCAAGAGGGATGAATTGAGTGCCTATAAAAATTTATGTTTTAAAATATTGATTTAAAATCCCCCAATTAAGGAATAAACATCATATTTAATTGAAGTAGTAGATTTATAAGAGTTTTTAATGTTCAATTGATTTCTAAAAAGATTGATTAATTCTCAGTTACAAAAATTTGAAATATTTATATAACTATTGAAAGTAATTTACTAAATCAAAAATAGTTATAAACACTAACTAAGATTAATTATCAAAGTAATATTTAGTTTTCTTGAATATGTGTAAAATAAGAGAAAGCTAAATTTCCAAACACAGCAGAGTAAAAAAAGAGGTTCAATCTCAAGAAGAGACTTAATCCTATACACTTGGTTATCTCCTGACACCAAGTAGTTGATATTAATAAACTTGTTCCACACCCTGGATTAGGGTTCACAATATCATACAATATTTTCCAGGTCAAACTGGACCTCTACCACAGTTATACGTGGAAAACTAACCAGGTCACATAGAGACCTCATCCATAGTTGTACATGGGTAAAAAAGGTGTAAATGTTGAGTGAGTGAGGATATCTTGTATCCATTATCTTAGAACATGATAAAGTGTGTGGTTATACTACAGATACACACATTGCTAAAAAATTAGTAAAATTATACACAAAAGAGTAAAAATAATGAGAGAGGGTTTAGAATGCTCTAAGTGATGTTTATGATGCTTCTGGACTCCTTGAGTAAAGAATATGTGAATCTTGAGTCAAATTTTAGAAAATAGACACCAAAAATAGAGTGTCATTGATGCTCGATGTTCTGGTTTCTAGTAAGATGATGTGGTTTTCAGAAATCCTCTAGTTCAATTTGTTACTGCAAGGTTGTTCACACTATTTGGTCCAAATCAAGCTTGTCCTTCTTTTCATGCAGCAGGATGGGCATGTATATGTTCGACTTGGTCTTGTCTGTCACACCTTGAATATTAATCTTCTCGCATGCCACCTTTTATTTAATCTTAGATGTTTTTCTTTTGGCCGACAATGAGCATGATACCCATCACATTTAAGTACCTCGTACGTCGTACTGTCTACTAAAAAAGGTACAAAATATCATTAATAATATCAGTATTATTAAATAACTCAAATATGACCATTAGAAATAATTTTAAATTTAAATGATATATAAAGATATGACTAAGTCTAGAACAGTGTGATAGGAGCGGTGAAACATGAGTGGTGACTTAGCCTTTTTCTATGAACGGTGTCCCTAGAATGGTTTTATAGACTTGGTTAAAATTCTATATCGATGTCATAAGACCAGTGTCTCGAACTTTGTGAAATTTAGCAATGGTGTCTGGTCCTTTGTGCATATTTTGACCTGGTTGGAATGATGTCTTGTCCTTTACAAAAATTATAAATTGGTAGGAATAATGTATTTTCCTTTACAAGAATTCTTAACTGGTACAAATAGTTTCTAGACCATTTCAATGGTGACTCATGCTTTTCTGGTTTTCTAAATAATTGGTGAGACCGGTGACTATGATTCCACTGACTGGTGACTCATACTTATTCAAATATTTGAGACTTTACTTATGAAATAATACTTGAAAGAATAGATTAAGATTATATATAGGAATAATGAAACATTATGAGACAAGATTAAACATGATTAAACATGATTTTACATGATTTCCGAGCATTAAAACAAGAGGATTCCAACAGTATCCCCCTTTTGGATGATCACAAATCATGGAATTTACGAGCCATACATAATGATTAAAGGTTGATAATGTAAAATTTAGACATAAACAAATATTAATTAAATTCAGAATAAAAATAATAATGTCATAGTAATCCATTATAGTATCAGAAAATATATATGAAATATCATATCTCATACTCATATGTTAGTATCAGATCTTAGATTATTAGTAGTAGTTAGGTGAGTTAAATTTCATCTCTGAGTTCTCCCCATATATGGATTTTCAAAAAGAATATAGGGAAATAAAAATTAATTATAATCACAAAAGTTCATCAGCAAGTGAATAAAAGAGTGAGAACATTTTATTTAATATAGAAATATAGTGAATTCACAAAAAAAATACATCATAGCCCTATCAAAAATCATTCAATCACTTTAGCCTAAGTCCACCACCTATTTTCCCTTGTGAGAGAAATTAGGTGTAGAAGAAATAGGTGTATATTTGGTAGTTTTTGGAGGTTCATAGTGGATACTAAGAGTATGTATAGGAACTTCTTCAATAATAGAAGGATTAAGGCTTAGTTTGGAGGAAGACTAAGATAACAAGATACTCAGTAAGGACTGGTCTGATCTATCTCAGAATATGAGTAGGGGTCATGGTAACTTGTTAAAAGGAAATATAGGTAGAAGGAATCAGCACAGTCCTCAAAGAGGAAGCTACTATAGAAATAACTTTTGTTATGTGGTGGTGGAAGTATGGATTGAGCATATTAATAAAATATCTAATTACTTCACCACCACATGACATTTATTTCTCAATGTCTTCCCTATTTTCCATGAACTTCTCAAGGTTAGGGGTAAATTCCTTCAACTGCTTGACTTTCTCCATAAAATCTTGAGTCATTGGAGGTAGCTTCAAATTCTCCACTAAATACATCAAATGAATTTTCATCTGGTTCTTAGTATATATCTTATTAAAATAGAAATCCACTTTCTTTGAAATTTCTCCTTGAGCATTAGTGGCAGCTTTTGAGTAATATTTGACCATGCCATGCACATTCTCATTGAACTTATAAATCTCACCAAGTATTTCCTGATAAGATCCCCTAGTAAAATATTGAATCTCTTCCCTTATCCATGATCTAATCATGTCACTATCCAAAGGCTAAGAGGTATGAGAAAAAGTTGATTGATCTGGAGAAGCTAAGGTGAAGGAATTAATCTTTCTAAGAACTATCTATAAAGATCCATTATATTCATCTAACAGTCGATTAATTGTAGACACAAGTCCACACATTTAATTTTCTAACTTTTTTTTGTTCTTGATAATTTCTTCAACCACTATAATAAAATTAGGTTGAATCTTAGATACTAAATTTTTTTGAGATCATGTCAATATCACCCTCACTAAGACTAGTAACCAGAGCTAGAGCAGGAACCACATGTATGTCCTTCATCATCTCCTCAACCAGTGATTTTAAGAACTTTAATTCATCATTAAGCTATTTGTTTTCAACCCTTGCCTTTTGAATCTCATGAATAATTTTGGGTTGACATTTCTATATCAACTTATTTAGAAGCATTCCAGTATCCCTTTCACAAATATTGGTCACAAGAACATGTTGTGAATTAATAAGCGTTCCAATTATAGTTAATATATTTTCTCCAAATACTTTTAAATCTTTGTGACTCACATAGATTGGGGTTTATTGTACAAGTGTATGAACAGGTACTAGCTTTTGAATAGAAATCACTTATTTATATGAGATAGGATTGAGTTGAAACACTTTTAAAATATCCATTTCCTTAACTGAGGATCTCTAAGAGACATCAACATCAAAAAAAATTGGAAACTTATACCATGAATCTACTGAATTTAGATCAAGAGGATTTTTAATTTTAATCCTTTACAAACTGAGTTTTTTCTCCTCCTCAACTGATGCTTCCCTATGAGAATTAAGTGACTCCATCACTTGATCTCTTTCTATGTCTTCTACCGTCTTTTGATGAATTTTACACTCAGTTATATTTCTTTCTAATTAAATAGTGTGTTCAACGCTCTTTCCAATGGGTAAAGAGAATCCCCTTTTCTTGTATTTATTTAGATTAGATCCATTAACCTTACTTGTCTCTTTTTATTTATTCGTTCCTCTTATATTATATTCTTCATATTCATCTAAATTGGATTCTCCTTCTGCAATTTCTCTTTCTACATGTTTCTCCTTATCAATATTTTCTTCCACCGTAGTTTCTTCCTCATTAAAAACTTTTCCCTTAGCAGAATTTTCTCCACTTTCATCATGAATACCTTCATTATCTTCCCTATTAGAAACATTCTCTCATAAAACACCATATTTTATTGCCTCGTCTAAGTATTCTACTACATCATCTGGTTCTAAACTAGGTTCAATGATATCCTTGGGTCTAAAAGGATGTTCAATAGGATTAAAATCCTTATAAATATTTTCATTGCCTTCAACCCATGACTTAATCTAGGGATTCCAATTAATCTTCATCTATCTACATATTTCCTTAGTAAAACAAAAATCATAATCCACAACAGTTTATTCATTTTCCCTTACTAATCCATTGGCTTGCAGCATTGCATAGATGAATCTTGAATAGAATAGGGAAGTGGATTTTGAGGTGGTTTTGATAATTTCACACAATAGTTTATATTATGACCATTTTTTTAGGAGATGTAGAAACAACACATCTTGATACTTCAAGGTAGATAAATCACCTTTCCTTAGACAGATAATATTTTGAATGAACTTGAATAGTAATCTGGTTTCTTTATCTAACTCAGTAGAAATTGGTCTTCTCCTCTTTCCATCTCCTATCAAATCACCCAAAGCCTCTTTTAGGCTAAAAATATCACTTGGAGGTGGAGTTACTCCTTGATAATCCTCAAATATACATTCATAAGGTAATTTTAATTAAGAAACACACATCCTTAAAAAGAAATAAAATCTTTGTCTATTTACCCAACTTATGACTAAAAAATCATCCTTAGTATTGAAGGAAAACTCAAAGTACGGATAAAATTCGAAAACAATTTTTGGGTATAAGGGTATCTTTTCATTGGTAAACCATTATATCCATCCCACATCTTCTAATACCCTAAGAAAAAATGACTTACTTGAAAGAATACATTTTTAAAAAACTTCATTTTCTGGAATGATTACTCTATTTATGAGACTAGGGTTCAATGGTTTCCCCAGGAATTTTGATTAGAGGCTTTTTCAATCTCTTAAATGATCGGTGTTTCTCTAGGGTCGAAGAAGATGAAAACATAATTATTTCTATTCCAAATATGTAGAGAGGGTTTTAAGGATAATAATGGATTTTAGAGAAAAGGGTTTGGTTTTGGGAGTTCGATATTAAAAGTGAAGTGAGAAGGAGTGGCTAATTTTTATCATTTAGGTATTCTAAAGTCATAAATTGAAAATGTGGTATAAAATAAAATAAAATAATTATAACAAAGAGGAGTAAAAAATTATTAAGTACAGAATTATGAGTCCTTATAGAATGAAATCCATGGTTTCATCATAGTGGTGTCACGTTGAACAGTGAGACATCAACCAGTGAGACATCAACTAGTAAGATATTAACTGGTGAGACTAAAAATAGTGAGAAAGCAACCTATGAGATAGAAACTGGTGAGATAGTTACCAGTGAGATAGTAACCTGTGAGATAGAAAAAAAATTAATCAAAATTGATCATACCTAATTCATATATGATGTAGCACATTCTTTCAAAATTTAATGGATTAGTGAAAATTTCATCAAGATGATGTTCCATGCCAATGAATTATAAAGTAATATCACCTTTTTTATAATAAACTCTCAAAAAGTGATGCCTTACATCAAAATGTTTTTTTCTTGAGTGAGAAATCAGATTTTTAGATATGTTAATAGAACATTTGTTATCACAGTTTATATGGACATGTCTCAATTGATATCCATAATCTAGAAAAATGTGATTCATTCAAAAAATTTGAGCCCAACAATTAGCAGCAACTATGTATCCAGCTTCAGTAGTAGATTATTCAGTATAATTTCCTTTTTACTACATAGTTATACTAGTGACTTTACCAAAAAATGATATATTCTAGAGGTTATTTTTCTATTTAACTTGCAACCACTATAATTAGAGTCAGAGTAGCTACCTAAATAAAATGATTTTCCTCTAGGATAGAACAGTATTAAGTTGGTAGTATGTTTGAGGTATTTTAAAATTATTTTAATATAAAAAACATGTGACTCTTTTTTATTTTCTTGAAAATGAGCACACATACATACACTAAACATGGTATCAGACTGGCTAACAGTAAAGTAGAGTAGACTTCTAATCATCCCTCTATAATTGGTTTTATTAACAGATTTTCCATTTTCATCAAGATCCAACTTACAGGTGGTGCTCATTATATTATCACTACCTTTTATACTATCAAGTCCCAAAATTTTTAAAATATCATTAGTATATTTACATTGACTTAAGATAATACCTTCTTTATTTTTAAAAATTTGAAATCTAAGAAAGAATTTAAGTTCTCTAATTAAACTCATTTCAATTTAATTTTTCATCATTTTCTAAAAATTTACACATAAATAATTTTTGGAAGTTCCAAAAATAATATCATCAACATAGATTTGAACTACCAAAACTTCTTTAGAAAAAAAATTACAAAAATGTTAGTATCACCTATACCTTTTGTAACACCTTTTGAAATAATAAAAGTGTTGAGCCTATCATACAAAGCTCTTGGAGCCTATTTTAAACCATAAAAAATATTTTATTAATTGAAAAACGTGATTTGGAAAATGAGAATTTGTAAAACTAGGGGTTGTTAAAAAAAGCATCAACTAGGAATGCACTTTTGAAATCCAGTTGATATAGTTTGAAATTTAGATGAGTTGAATATGCTATCAGGATTATAATGGATTTAAGTTTTTCAACTGGTGTGAAGGATTATTCATAGTAAATTCCTTCTTATTGATTATTCCCTTGTGAAACCAATCTAGCCTTATTTCTTACTATGGTGCTAGCTTTATCCACTTTATTTTTAAACACCCATTTAGTGTTTATGTTCATGATGTATTTAGTTCTATCCACTAGTTTCCAAAAGTTATTTCTTTCAAACTGATTTAATTATTCATTCATATCCATTATACATAATTCGTCTTTTATTGAATAATTTATGTTCTTAGGTTCAAGTTGTGACAATAAGGCTTGATGTTCGACCTTATTTCTGAGAGAATCTCTAAAATGAGTCCATTTATCTAAGTCTCCAACTAAAGCATCTAAAGGATGGTTTTTAAGAGTTATAAATAGTCGAAAAAATAAGGTATAATTATTTTAGGTTTATACATAGGTTCAGTTTCACTATAGTTGGATCCTGAAGATTTTCCAGAACTAGAGGATTTAATAGATAGCTTAACAGTAGGGTTATGGGGTCTAGACTTTATGTCCAAATTAGACAGATCATCCTCAATATTTTCAAGACGGGTTTTGGGTTCATGTGGATCTGTTCCATTAAATTTGATACACATGAATTTTTTCACACATTTGGTTCTTTTGTTAAAAACTAAATAGAATTTACTAGAGATTGAGTAACCTAGAAAAATTCCTTCATCAATTTTGGATGCAAAATTTTCAAGATTGTCCTTAGTGTTATTAATATAGACTTTTAAACCAAATACATTTAGGTAACTAACTTTGGAAATGGGTCATGTGCAGATCTTTGTGTGATGGACCAGTCGTCATGCCTTGCTCTGATTGATATGAACAGCTAGTTTCAGAATGGGTCTCCTTCACAAGAGGGTGGAAATGGATTTGAAGTTGTGCAATAAGGGACTTTGGTTAATTATGAGACTGTGGAACAGCCAAGGTGCCTCGCTGTTAACACCAATGGCCAATTCCAGAAGGGTAGCGGAGGGGAAGATAATTTTCAGAATGTGATCATCAATGGGAAATGAAGGGATTGCTCTGAGAGTGACAATGCGAACTATGGAAGTTTGATCAAGCCTTATTTTAGTGATGTGGTCCAAGGCGGGAGGACAAAGATGACTGAGTCCCAAAATGTATTGACTGCCCCTCCGTGACGCAGGTCAAGGAAGGACTACTCCTACCTGCCAAAGTCATTGGCCACTAGGTCTTCTGGTGGTAACACTAAGCTTTTAGCCTTGGAACCGATGAATCTGCGAAGGAAATATGCTAAGGTTCTAAAGCATTATGACATATCATAATGGGAATCAGATACTGCGGAGGAAGCTTTCTACCAGGGGTGTGGAGATGGGTATGGTTTTTATGACATGTAACTCTATCTTTTTAATTGTTCTGCTTTTCTAGTGTCCTTTTCTTTTATTTTAATAAATAGTCAGGGGGGTTTCCCTTGGCTGAGCCTCTCTGGTAACTTTGGGTTTTCTATTATTCCATAACTCATAGGGGGTTTTCTTAATAATTGTCCTAATTAAGACTCTATTAATAATATAACAAGATGTATTCATAGCTTCTTCCGAGAAGTAAATAGGTAGATCATATTCATTAAGCATAGTTAGGGATATTTCTTGTTGGGATATATTTCTCCTTTCTACAACTCCATTCTACTGGGTTTTCCTAGGAGTAGAGAAGGTGTGAATATAGCCATTTTGTGATCAAAAAGATTCCAACTCTTGATTTTCAAAATAAAAACCATGGTCAGTTCTTTCAGATTTAATTTTAAGACCACTTAGGTTTTCTAAAGTTCTAGCATACTTGGTAAAGTAAGAACAAGATTCACTCTTGTGAGATAAAAAGTAGGTCCACGTATACCTATAAAAGTCATCTACTAGAACATAAACATAGTGTTTCCCACGTTAACTTGAAACTCTAGATAGTCCAAAAAAAATCATGTGAACCAAATCAAGTGTTTGAGAAGTTTAAACTTATTTCTTTGGTTTGAAAGATATTTTGTGTTCTTTTCCCTTTTGAAAAGGATTGCAGACATTATTTTTTTGAAATTCTATTTTGGGTAGATCCTTGACTAACCTGTCACGACCCGACCCAACGGGGCTCGAGCCGCGACTCCCCAAGCCCGCCTCCAATAGGCCAGGGGTTGGCGACCAGCGCCGAGTAGGCTATCACACGCATGGGAGACATTAGCCTAAGGTACCTGTACACACGCACCCACAAACACCTCCATGCAACAGTGCAGAGATATAGAAACTGGAAAGTAAATGCATGCATACACTATCCCACAACCAGAGTATAGCATAAGTACAAAGGGAAAAACAGGGCCCATCAAAAGAAAACAACAAAGCACGTCCAACCTGCTCTGAAGATGGGGAACGCTACCACAAACACCCGCCGGAAAGCTCCCTCGTCACCGCTCCAGTAAACACCCCGGTCAACATGCTCACTAAACTCCGGCTGCTCTGGGTCCTCCTGGGACTCCGTCGAAAAGCCTGTGGTCTGCACAAGACACAAACATGTGTGGGCAAAGCCCGTACAGGGGTGAGTATAAACATACTCAGTAGGCACCCCAAAAACCCAAAACCCAAGGGAGAAACTAAAGGGCAACAGTCCGCTCAACCCAGCCAGAGGGAACCATGACGAGAGAGAAACTCCATCTCGTGACCATCCTCGGATAAACACAACTAGTCAACTCAGCTCAGCTCATGTGTATTCCCATACATACACCTTGAACAATCCAGATATACTCATATCACACCACAAATCCACAAGAGGTACCGACCTCATCACCAGAAACTGTCCACAACCAGGAGAATACACCACATGAACACTGTCATACAAGATGACACTCATCCGAGAGATACAGTCCATCGGGTCCCAAACAAACATCTCAGACGCTCACCCGAGAGACCACGCTCGTCGAATAACATCACTCGCTGAAACAACATAACCACCAAACTCCTCAGATAGGGGATCGCCGCTAGGGTCCGCTAGGGGATACCAAGACCCACTCCGGTATACGTAGCTCAAAGATAGGGGATCACTCCCAGGGTCCGCTGGGGGATACCACGACCCGATCTGGCATACGTAGTTCTCACAGATAGGGGATCACACCCTGGATCTGTTGGGGGATACCACAACCCGATCTGGTGCTCGACAGAAACTCCACACTCAGATAGAGGATCATCATCCATATAAAGATGGTCATGACGATAACGGAACCCTATCTGGTATAACTCGCGATGTAGGGGATCGAACCGATGATGCCACAACCCTACCGAAACCACGCGCTGAGTAGGGGATCACATAACCAACGATACTGTAACCCTACTATAAACCACATGATGAGTAGGGGATCGTATACCCGGGGATGCCACAACCCTACTGAGCATGGCCCACCGCGTAGGGGATCATATTTGCGATGATGCCACAAACCCTACGGGGTTAACCTGCTAGATAGGGGATCGCCGCCCGTAAATAAGCGGTCACAGCGATACCAAGAACCCGATCTAGGGTAAAGATGCTAGAGGATCCACTCCGGGCCCATCGGAGGGATACCACAACTCTAAAAGTTTAAACATCTCATCGAAAGGATCACAAACTCATACGAAGGTTGTGATGGCACACGAACCCTCGTAGGAACGAACCAAGGGAGAACCCTCAACCACTGCTGGTCCAAACGTCGCTAGCCCGAGCGACCCGCCACAACGCCACACTGCGCACCTCCTAAGCCAAAACCGAGGCCACCATCGCATTCCATGCGGAAAAACACACAGGATAGGCTGTTTACTCGCCTGAAACGGAGCACCAGTGAAAAAAGCACTATTCACCATAGCTAGCTCATTCGGGTCCCACACAATGATCACGAAACCCATCGAGTGGATCACACCACAGCGATCCCCTCGGAAAAACAAGCGGAATCGACTACTCGCTCGTCCAAAACGGACACCCAGTGAAAAAGGAACTATTCACTGAAACCCAGATCGGGTGGGGCCCACGCCTGGATTCCGAAACTCATTGAATGGAATGCACCATTGCGTTTCTCTCGGAAAAACACACAAGATCAACTATTCATCCGCCAAAATTGGGCTTCTGGTGCAAAAGGTACGTTTCTCCGCAAACGCCAAAACCCAGCCTCGTGGGGCCCACACCCCGTTCTTAGTCCCAACACCTGGAAACCATCTCAAATATTCCTTCATACCATCAGGGTCTCAACTCCACTGACGGCACGTCAATCGGACGCTCCGGGTAGAAGTTACAACGGCCCGAAGTCGTAAAATAATAAAATAATATTATTTTATACGAAGTTTCTAGATCCTGGGCCACGATCTCGAACCTTTAAACCCTCAAACCCACACCGGAGGGTTCGGCTCATCGTCAGGGTCGCGTCACCGCAAACGGCGCACAAATCCGGCTCCCGGATTGCAAGATACGGGGGTTTAAAGACCCCCCGTATGAGAAAAGAGGTCGGACCGGCCGGGGCCGGCGGCCCTCCACCGCGCGCCGGCGGATCTTCCGCGGACCGCCGGGGGCACCCCAGTGGTCCGTTTTCCAATCCGGAGGCGTCTACACGACACTCGGGACCCGATATACACTGCTACTGCTTCAATTTGCAGAAAAACACAGCAAAAACGGGATCGGGGGTTAAAACTCAAATACGCCTACCTCGCGGGTGAAACGCCGACGTTCTGCCGTAGATCTGTGCTCCAGAGCTTCCGTTGCGCGCTCCTGGAACGTCCGCCGTCAAATTCTGAGCTCGTGGGCGCTTCGTTTTCTCGATTCGGCAGAGCGGCGGCGAAAAACGGCGAAGAACGTCGAGAGGAACGATTAAAGGGGGGCGCTGATATTTATATCAGCTGCCCGCCGGCGCCAAACCCGCCTCGGACCCGACGGCCGATGCGAACTAATGTAAGGTCACCCCTAGGGTAAACACGCAGTTCTGAACGCAATGGAGGACTCTGATTTTCCATCCGAGACTCCGTTCAGAAGTTATTCGAGCTGATGCCCGCACACTAACTTCGCCACTTATTTACGAAAACGCCCCTGATGGCGTTTCTCACCGCAGGCCCGCGCCCGCAAAGTTTACACCCCACCTAGGGTAAATGGCACGTTCCGGACGCAACTGTGCCCCCAGATTCCAGTTCTGAGCTACCGTTTAGGAGATATCACGCCTCTTCCACGTGCATAGTATAAAAATACTTAATATTTTTATAAAATTTATTCCGGGCACACCGGGCCTCGGAATCGCACGCCGTCTCCGCGCATAGCTCTGGAATTCTTCGTAGAAATATTCCAAAGTCTGACAGGACAAAAAAACCTAAGTCTCTACATCCTCCCCCCTTGGAACTTTTCATCCCCTAAAAGCCTTAAACACAAGGAAAGCGACTGGACTCTCAACTGGGTCTCACACACCAGCGAGCTCACCAAAAAACACCCATGCCCGAACGCATAAGTCAGAGGGACACATCTACCACAACTCAATACTATCCGCATTGGGTGGAACTGACTCGCCCACACGATTTTAATCGCGTCAGAAAAACGCGTCTCGGTGGGGGGAAGGATCTCTCTTCCTCATGCATTCGAAGCATGTCAAACAACACCCACACAGGGTCTTACCAACGCCCTGAACAAGACTCGAGAAAGAAAAAAAAAAGAGGGTACCACTAAACAGTGTCTATCAAACTACTGCAGTAAGTAGAAAAGACAGAAGGTGTACCTCTATCCATCCGCGGTGCCTCTGGGTCGACTGCCTCTATGGCATGCAGCTGTCCTCGCCCTCGGCCACCAGCTCCCTGAGCTTGGCGTGGACCACCTGGGGGTGGGGGTGGTGGAAACTCGTACTGCCTACCACCACCTCCCACTACACCAGCTCCACCGCCACGTCCGCCGCCCTGCGGACCTCCTTGCTCGAGACACTGCCTCTGCCAAGGCGGTCCATCGACCGGCTCCCTCTCAGCAGCACATTGGGTCGGAAAATCTCTAGCAAGATGTCCCCGACCGTCGCAAGCGTAACACCGCCTCTCTTGCGGTTGACCAAAACTGGCCTGCGAGCCCTGCGAGCCATGAGCCTCAGATCCTCCATCCGGGGGTCGCCTCCTGAAACGTCGCTCACATCCAGACCCCTGAGTCAGTCGTCGGCTACCAGATGTCGATCCGACCGACGAAGTCTCAGCTCTCGAGTGCCCAACACTAACAGGGGGAATCTACTCATCCAGAAAACTCTCCACCACCAACACTCGCTCTAACACTCCAGCATAGGTGAGCAGGCACAAGGAAACCACACCTGCTCGGATGTACCTACGTAAGCCCTGCTCGAAGGTCCGAGCCCTAGAGAATGGGTCTCGAACCATATCCAGGGAATAGCATGACAGGTCTGTAAACCTCGCTGAGTACTCTGACACTGTCATGCCCTCTTGTCGAAGCTGAAGAAGCTCCTAGATCCGCACTGACCTCAGTGTCACCGGATAGAACTCCTCCCTGAAGAGCCTCTCAAACTCTGCCCACGTGAGCGTCTCCTCGTCAAGGGACCGCGTCACCAAACTCCACCACCACCCGATCGAACCGTGCAGAAGGTTCGCCGCTAGGACCGCCATCAGATCTGGAGGTGTCCTCACTAGGCAGAAAACTCGGGTGACTGCCTCAAGCCAGTCATCAACTGCCTGGGGGTCAGGATCACCGTGAAACCTCAGAGGTCGCTGCCTCTAGAACCCGTGTAGTGCACTCAGCCTGCGTGCAACCTCGTCCTGCACTGCCGGCACAACCAGCTGCTCGACAGGTGGTGGTTCAACTGGCAGACCACCTGGAGGTGCAACCTCAGAACCTGCGCCCTGCTGCACAGCCTCTACACGGGGCGGGTCATCAGCACAATCCTACTGTGGAACCCTCGCTGGCTGTTGTCGTGGAGGCATCCTGAAATACATTCAAGACGCACCACAGTCAAAGAGTATATCTGGAGAGTTGACTCAAGAAGGACAATGAAAACCCAAAAACTCAGTCCTATATGATGCATGTACCATTATTTCCCTGCGACCAGTGTACGAATGTCCCGAGTCGAAAGGCAGGTTATCAGAGTCCTGGTGTATGGATATGTCGGCCGCCGCACCAACACTGGAGTCTCTGGCCTGAAATCCGAACTCGAAACATCCTAACACTGCCGCTATGCAACCCAAACCAAACTCCCGCTAGACAAGCTACGCTCTGAGATCCCAAATGTGGAACCTCCTCCGATACCACTCTATCACGACCCGACCCAACGGGGCTCGAGCTGCGACTCCCCAAGCCCGCCTCCAATAGGCCAGGTGCTGGCGACCAGCGCTGAGTAGGATATCACACACATGGGAGGCATTAGCCTAAGGTACCTGTACACACGCACCCACAAACACCTCCATGAAACAGTGAAGAGATATAGAAACTGGAAAGTAAATGCATGCATACACTATCCCACAACCAGAGTACAGTAGAAGTACAAAGGGAAAAACAGGGCCCACCGAAAGAAAACAACAAAGCGCGTCCAACCTGCTCTGAAGATGGGGAACACTGCCACAAACACCCGTCGGAAAGCTCCCTCGTCACCGCTCCAGTAAACACCCCGGTCAACACGCTCACTAAACTCCACCTGATCTGGGTCCTCCTGGGACTCCGTCGAAAGGCCTGTGGTCTGCACAAGACACAAACATGTGTGGGAAAAGCCCGTCCAGGGGTGAGTATAAACGAACTCAGTAGGCACCCCAAAAACCCAAAACCCAAGGGAGAAACTGAAGGGAAACAGTCCGCTCAACCCAGCCAGAGGGAACCCAGATGAGAGAGAAACTCCATCTCGTGACCATCCTCAACTAAACACAACTAGTCAACTCAGCTCAGCTCAGGTGTATACCCATACATACACCTTGAACAATCTAGATATACTCAGATCACGCCACAAAGCCACAAGAGGTACCGACCTCGTCACCAGCAACTGTCCACAACCAGGAGAATACACCGCACGAAAACTGTCATACCAGATGACACTCATCCGAGAGATACACTCCATCGGGTCCCAAACAAACATCTCAGACGCTCACCTGAGATACCACGCTCGTTGGATAACATCACTCGCTGACACAACATAACCACCAAACTCCTCAGATAGGGGATCGCCGCTAGGGTCCGCTAGGGGATACCAAGACCCACTCCGGTATACGTAGCTCACAGATAGGGGATCACTCCCAGGGTCTGTTGGGGGATACCACGACCCGATCTGGTATACGTAGTTCTCACAGATAGGGGATCACACCCTGGATCCATTGGGGGATACCATAACCCGATCTGGCGCTCGACAGAAACTCCATACTCAGATAGAGGATCATCGTCCATATAAAGATGGTCACGATGATACCTGAACCCTATCTAGTATAACTCGTGATGTAGGGGATCGAACCGACGATGCCACAACCCTACCGAAACCACGCGCTGAGTAGGGGATCGCATAACCAAAGATACCGTAATCCTACTATAAACCACATGCTGAGTAGGGGATCGTATACCCGACGATGCCACAACCCTTCTGAGCATGGCCCACCTCGTAGGGGATCATATTTCTGATAATTCCACAAACCCTATGGGGTTAACCTGCTAGATAGGGGATCACCGCCCGTAAATAAGCGGTCACAACGATACCAAGAACCCGATCTAGGTTAATGATGCTAGAGGATCCACTCCGGGCCCACCGGAGGGATACCACAACTCTAACAGTTTAAACATCCCATCGAGAGGATCACAAACCCATACGAAGGTTGTGATGCCACACGAACCCTCGTAAAAACGAACCAAGGAAGAACCATCAACCACTGCTGGTCCAAACGTCGGTAGCTCGAGCGACCCGCCACAATGCCACAATGTGCACCTCCTAAGCCAAAATCGAGGCCACCATCACGTTCCATGTGGAAAAACACACAGGATAGGCTGTTTACTCGCCCAAAACGGAGCACCAGTGAAAAAGGCACTATTCACCATAGCTAGCTCGTGCGGGGCCCACACAACGATCCCGAAACCCATCGAGCGGATCACACCACGACGATCCCCTCGGAAAAACAAGTGGAATCGACTACTCGCTCGTCCGAAACGGACACCCGGTGAAAAATGCACTATTCACCGAAGCCCAGCTCGGGTGGGGCCCATGCCTGGATTCTGAAACTGATCGAACGGAACGCACCATTGAGTTCCTCTCAGAAAAACACACAGGATCGACTATTCATCCGCCAAAATCGGACTTCTGGTGCAAAAGTTGTGTTTCTCCGCAAACACCAAAACCCGGCCTCGTGGGGCCCGCACCCTGTTCTCAATCCCAACACCCGAAAACCATCTCAAATAGTCTGTTGTACCATCAGGGTCTCAACGCCACTGACGGCACATCAATCGGACGCTCCGGGCAGAAGTTATAACGGCCCGAAGTCGTAAAATAATAAAATAATATTATTTTATATGACGTTTCTAGCTCCCGGGCCACGATCCCGAACCTTTAAACCCTCGAACCCACACTGGAGGGTTTGCCTCGTCGCCAGGGTCGCGTCGCCGTAAACGGCGCGTGAATCTGGCTCCCGGATTGCAAGATACGGGGGTTTAAAGACTCCCGTATGAGAAAAGAGGCCGGACCGGCCTGAGCCGGCCGGTCCGGCCGCCGCCGTCAGCCCGCCCTGGTCGGCGGCCCTCTGCCAGCACCGGTGTCGCGCCGGCGGATCTTCCGCGGACCGCCGGGGGCACCCCGGTGGTCCGTTTTGCGATCCGGAGGCGTCTACACGACCCTCGGGACCCGATCTACACCGCTACGGCTTCAATTTGCAGAAAAAACGCAGCAAAAACGGGATCGGGGGTTAAAACTCAAATCCGCATACCTCGCGGGCGAAACGCCGACGTTCTGCCTTAGATCTACACTCCAGAGCTTCTGTTGTGCGCTCCTGGAACGTCCGTCGTCGAATTCCGAGCTCATGGGCTCTTCATTTGCCCGATTCGGCGGAGCGGCGGCGAAGAACGGCGAATAACGTCGAGAGGAACGATAAAAGGGGGGGGGGGCGCTGATATTTATATTAGCTGCCCGCCGACGCCAAATCCGCCTCAGACCTGACGCCCGATGCAAACAAAAGTAAGGTCACCCATAGGGTAAACGCGTCATTCTAAACGCAACGGTGGACTCATATTTTTCATCCGTGACTCCATTCAGAAGTTATTCGAGTCGACGCTCGCACACTAACTTTGCCACTTATTTACGATGAGCCGACGCCCGCACACTAACTTTGCCACTTATTTACGAAAACGCCCCTGGTGGTGTTTCTCACCGCAGGCCCGTGCTCGCAAAGTTTACACCCCGCCTAGGGTAAACAACATGTTCCGGACACAGCCGTGCCCTCAAATTCCAGTTCTGAGCTACCGTTTAGGATATATCACGCCTCTTCCACGTGCATAGTATAACAATACATAATATTTTTATAAAATTTATTCCGGGCACACCGGGCCTCGGAATCGCACGCCGTCACCGCGCCTAGCTCTGGAATTATTCGTAGAAATATTCCAAAGTCTGACAGGGCCAAAAACCCGAGTCACTACATAACCCTTTCCTAACAAGATTTATAAGTGAGTGAGTTTTATAGTGGCATAATCTCCTATTCCAAAGTTAGGATTTTTTATGAAAAACACTTAAGAAAGAAACATTTTGATAAATTAGATAATCTAAGTTCACAGTAAAAAAATTATAATTTCCAAAATCAATAAATACTATATCATTTTAAGAATTAAAAACATTTAAAGAATCATTTTAAAATTTATCATTAAAATGATCATTACATAATTGAGAGATACTATGAATATTGTATTTTAAACCACTAAAAAATTACATTGTAAATTAAAATTGAATTAGTGTTACCAATTTGGTCGAGGCCAATTATTTTTCCTATAGCATTATCACCAAAAGTGACATGACCACAATCAATATTTAAAAGGTTCTTGAAGCTTGAGTAATCCCTTATCATGTGTATTTAAAATATATTATCCAAATACCATAAGCTTTTATAGGAGATCTTCAAGCATCATTTCTACAAAAAATAATTTAACAAAGAAAATACTTTGGTACCCATATTTTTTTGGTCCAATAACATTAGTGATAAAATTTTTGTAAACCCATACTTGCTTCATGGGTTTCCTATAAATAGTTTGTAAAGATTTTGAAAAATAAACTTTATTTGGTCTAGAAAAACATGAAATAGTAGAATATTTTTCAACACTGGAACTTGTAGTAAATTTTCCTGAACTAGGCATAAAACTATACTTTCCATATTTGGATACAAAATTAGTTTTAAAAATATTTATTTTACTATATTGATAGAAAATACATGTAGTATATTTTAGTGAAGCTTTTTTGTGAATAATTTGAGTTAAATTGTTCTTACCATTGGTAAACTTTTCTAAATTCTTTTTCAACTACTCATTAGATAGTTTAATCTCATCATTTTCTTTAATCAATTGAGATTTTTTTCTCTATGTATATATTAAGTTCAAAGTTAACAGTATAGGTAAGATAATTTTGTTTATTTAAAACTTTATATTTATCTTTTAATTCATTGTATATGTTTTCAATCATTATGAATACTGAAAAATTTTCCCATTGGTCATGTTTTTAAAATTATGTTCATCTACAAAATAATAGGAATTTTATACCAAAGAATCTAGTGTTAACTAAGATTTTTTTTCCTAAATCACATAATTTATTTATCAGCCTTCTCATCATGTGAATATTCAGAATCACTAGATCTATCTTCATAATCACTCAAGGTTTCCTTCATTTCATTTTTTTATCTTATGTCCTTATCCTCATATTTATTTTTATATTTTATTTTTGATCAATCAGCCATTACATTTCATCTTATCTTACACTCATAACAAACTATTTTATTAGTATTGTCACTTCTTTTCCAGTCCTTTTTCCAATTCCCCTCGTTGTCATACTTTTCTTTTTTAGCAGGGCTTTCTTAAAAACTTCTTCACTCTATAGAATTGTTTAAACCATATAGATAATTGAGTCATTTCATCATCTCTATTAGATGATGATTATTAATTTCTTGAACTGACAAAATGATTTTTTACCTTCTCATTTTCTTTGTGTTTAGAATCAGTGGTCTTGAAAGCCATTGATTTTCTCTTTCATTCATCATCATTTTCATTGTGGACCTTTAATTCTTCCCCGTACATCATCATCTTACATATCATCTCTTTTACTAGAAAAGTGTTGATGTCACAGGATTCCATTATTGATACTAAAGTTACTCTCCAACTTTCTAGTATACATATAAGAATTTTCATGATTTTTTTCATAGTTGTAACTTTATTTCCTAGAGAGATTATAGTGTTTACAATTTCATTAAACCTGAGATACATGTTAGACACAGGTTCATCATGCTTCATCTTAAAATTATCATACTTAATAGTATATGTGTTAAGTCTCATTTTTTTAACATGAGTGGTTCCTTCATGTGAAATAGGTAAAGTATCCCAAATTTCATGGGATGTTTTACATGTAGAAATACTATTAAATTATTTATCTCCTAAAGAACAATATAAGTCATTCATTGACTTGAATTTGATATTATAAGAAGTCTTGGTTGGGTCATCCCAAGTATTTTGAGTAGTATCAGGAATCTTATATTCATCTACAATGGAAGACCAAATTTCAAAACCCATACTTTCTAATTTAATTTTCATCTTAATTTTCCATTGGGCATAATTTGTTTCATTAAAAAATGGAGGTCTATTGGTAGCAGCACCTTCCAATATATTATCCATAATAAAGACTAAAGAATAAGTTTTTATAGAGCTAAAAATGTAGAACTAACATAAATTTTGAGATCTTTAAGACATATCTAAAATAACAATTGAAAAGATTTTTTTATAAACTTTGAAAACTTTGAAATATAGAAGGTTAAAAACACCCTCTCATACCGAATTTTGGTCTAAGTAGGACATGCAAGAGCGGGTTAATTGAGTGAATATAAAAATTTATTTTTTATAATATTGATTTAAAATCCCCCAATTAAGTTATAAACATCACAATTCACTGACGTAGTAGATTTATAAGGGTCTTTAATGTTCAATTAATTTCTAAAAAGATTAATTAATTCTCAGTTACAAAAAAATGAAAGATTTACATAACTTTTGAAAGTAATTTACTAAATAAAATAATAGTTATAATAGTAACTAAGATTAACTATCAAAGTAATATTTAGTTTTCTGAAATATGTGTAAAAGGGGAGAAAACTAAATTTGAAAACACAGAAGATTAAAACAAGATTTTCAGCCTTAAGAAGAAACCTAATCCTCTTAACTTGGTGAGAAGCTTCATCCAAATAGTTGATACTAATAAAATTTCTCCATACCCAAGATCATGGTTCCCAATAACATACAATGTTATTCAGGTCAAACTGGACCTCTACCACAATTATATGAGGGAAACTAACTAGGTCACATAGGGACCTCTTCCACAGTTATAAGTGGGTGAAAATAGGTGTAAAATATGAGTGATTTAGGATATCTTGCATCCTCTATCTTAGCATAGGAGTGTGTGGTTATACTATAGACACACTCATTACTCGAAAAGTAGTAAAAATATAAACAATAGAGCAGAAATAATGAGAGATAGTTTAGAATGCTCTGAGTGATGTTTCTAATTCTTTTGTAATCCTTGAGTAAAGAATATGTGAAGCTCGAGTCCACTTCTAGAAAACAGATACCAAAAACAGAGTGTCATTGAGGCTCTATGTTTTGGTTTCCAGTGAGATTAGATTTTTTTCATAAATTCTCTTCAGTTGAATTTGTTTCTTGATGGATGTTTTAACTCCTTGGTTCATATCAAGCTCTTCAATATTTGTAGCTATTAGGATGGGAATGTATAAGTTACACTTGGTCTTTTGTGTTACACCTTATATATTAATTTTCTCACACACCACTTTTTATTTAACCTCGGATGTTTTTCATTTTAGAGACAAGGATCATGATCTCCATCACGTGTAGCTACCACGTACCTCATACTATGTTCTAAAAAACGTATAAAATGTCATTACTAATATCAGTATAATTAAATAACTCAAATATGACTATTAGTAAAAAAATAATTTAAATGATAAATAAATAAATGACTAAGTCTAGAATGGTGTGGTAGGAGCAGTGACATAGGAGTGGTGACTTAGAAGGGGTGACTTCGACTTTTTCCTTTAATGGTCTCTTTAGAACAGAGTCTTAGACATTGTAAAAATTCTAGACCGATGTCATATGAATGGTGTCTCATACTTTGTGAAATTCAACAACGGTGTTCGGTTCTTTGTGAAAATTCTAAACTGTTTGGAATGGTGTCTTGTCCTTTATGAGAATTTTGAACCGGTAGGAATGATGTCTTGTCCTTTACAAAAATTCTGAACTAATAGGAATGGTGTATTGTCCATGTCAATGGTGTCTAGTCATTTGTGAAAATTCTAGCCTCATATATTGATACAATGGTGTCTCATACTTTACTGAAATTAAAATTGAACGGTGTCACTTCAATGGTGACTCGCACTTTTTTAATTTTCTAACTGAATGGTGAGACTGGTGACTATGAGTCCACTAACCAGTGACTCATACTTAGTCAAATATTTTCAAACTTTCCTATGAAATAATACTCGACAGTATATATTAAGATTATACATAGGCATAATTAAACATACTGAGATAAGATTAAGCATGATTAAACATGATTAAAAATGATTAAACATGATTTGTGGGCATTAAAACTAGAGTCCAATATTATTATTATTGTATATAATAATAATATTACTGATACCAACTACCACAATTCACTACTACCATATAAATACTTCTTAGTCAGGTAGCTCTATTTCCATGGTTTTAAAAATCATGGAAATAAGGGTTATATTATAGGGACTTGATTTTTTCCTTATTGAGACTTGTCTTGGTTTTAAGATATGATGAATTGTGTCCTATAAGAGAGGTAAAATAATAAATTTACCATATTAGGAAGAATCATAAAAATTTATTAATGGTCTCACTAATATTGAGGTGTAGTTCTTAACCCTGATCTAAGTTTTATTGGATTTATGACTATGAAAATTTTCCATGGAATTTTTTAAATTAATTATTCAAAATAAATATTCATCTCATTAGTGTCAATATTATTATATCCTAAAAACTACCTAGACGTGAATTTTAACCCCATCACTATACTAAGAATATGAGGCTTACTCTACGGGATTTCTGATATTGGTCTGCAATCGGACCTCCGTTTGGCCCCCATTATAGGTTTGTTATTAAATTAAAAGATTATGTATTATGTAATAAATTTAATTTTAGTAGAACCCTAAAATACCATTTTTTATTCCCCTATAACCATTTAATGTATGGTTACCATCTATGAACCCTAAATTAGATTAAAAAATAGAGGGATCTTAAGAGAAATAAAGAGAGAGATTAGAAGGATATAGGGTTTTTTTCTTAGTGGCAATGATGAAGGAATTTAGGAACCAATTAAGTGATGATCAAATTGAATAGAATTTAAAAACCATATAAATGAAAGAAAATTATCAATGAGGTAGATATTATTTTATTTTATTTTATTCATAGTTCCTCATTCTTCATTTCTTGATAAGCTCTTTGATACATAATTGCCTCACATGGATAAATCTTACAATTCTAAATCATATTTTTAAATATTTTTTTCATTTTCATGAAATTTATAAAGTTTTAATTTAGATTTAATTATTTTTATTCATCATAATTAATTACCTATACTTATACCATGATGAATAATGTGTTTTTTAATGTATTTGTGTGTTTGAAATATTATTTTCATCATGAATTATCCTCCTTATTCATCTATTTTCTCGATATAACAATAACTATCATCCCTCCTTATGGTTGGAAATTTGATTCCATTGGTACACAATCATAGATTAATAATATGGGGTGGATATTATATTAATTTATCATGGTAGGATTTTATAAATACCCTAATTTTGATGTGGTGGAATAATGCATGCATTGGGGGATATTCCAAGAGACGGATTTTGCACGGGAATGACAAAAAATCATCAGGGGTGAACATTTGAGGATAATTATGAAAATTGAGGAATTATGGATGATAGAGTAAGTCTTGTTGATTTTGACAGTGTTATATCCAATGTAAAAGTTGTATAATATGATGTTTTAGGTGATTTGGTGAGGAAATCCCAACAATACATTATATAGTCACATGTCCCATGTGACTACATGATATAAAAGTATATATTGAATAAACCTAAGTATAGTTGAGTACACACCCATCCACCCTATTTATCATACATGGAATTTTATTGGAGTATTTTCCCTATCCAGCCTACCCGAAACATTTTAGTAATGTTACATACCTAAAAAGATTATCATGGAACACATGAAACATTTCCATTAAGACTCCTAAAATATGTCTATAAATAAATCTTTTGGGATTCATCAGGGAACACATTGAGTAACTCCCAAGTTGAATTTATGGTGTATCATGTGATTGAACACCGTGTATATCATGGTGACATGGCTCTGAGTGTGGTGATACATAATGATTTCCCTTGTGAGTCCCATACATCATATACACCATCATAATATTCAAATGGGTCAACCCCTACCAATAATTTTACTAAATCACATGACTATAAAATTATTGATTGGATATATTCTTTGTAGCCAAAATTGCATGTTATGTACTTTTCTAGATTGGGTGTAAATTCATATCTTTTTTCCTAGGACTCGGATTTGGACACACAAGTAGTCCATACTGATTATCTTTTCACATAGAACCTAATGGTGCATCACTCTTGGATATAATATGTGAAGAATAAGGAAATTATTTTAGTGTAGTTTTCTTGTCTCTATAGGGATAATGACTATTATCAGGCATGATGATCAAAGGAGAAATGGGTTTTGGAGCTCCTTTAGTTATGTTCTAGTAATAGCGAGTGGGTGCCTTAAATTCATCCTATAATTTAGTAATCTCATGTTTATTCATGGTGTGATTACTCCAAATTAATTATGGGGTCAGTACCCCTTGTCCCCAATTATATTGGGGGTCTACTAAAAAACTTATTGAGTTTGGTAATCCATTATATATTCAATGCATGAGTCCATTATTGGTTTCGGTATTCACTCTTTTTATATACAATTCTCGATGAGGGGTGGGTCCTTCATCAATATTATGTTCACCCTCGTCTGATGTTTATATTTAAGGGAGTCATGGGTCTCCTATTATGATTTTATAAAGGAATATGGGATTTTTCATGGCTAGGTAGTTATAGAAAAAAGGGTTAATACTCCCTTAACTAAGAACTATTCATGAATAAAGTTTTAATTCATCAATGTGTTTCAAGTTTAGTGGAATGATATTTATATTCGACATGGTACATTAATCATTGTATGGATTTACATACCATAGTGATGCATGGGATTCCCTAACCAAGGTTGTGGGTGGTGGTTTAAAGGGAATTAATAATTTAAAGTTTCTCAGACTTATGAATCATTGGGTACACCTAGGAAACCATTGAGAAAAAAATTTCAGGTGGTAAATAATCATAATACTTCTTGATCTTATAGTATTTTAATAATCCCATTTTCATCATGATATATTATATTTCACGAATCATATATAAGGTTTCTTATAATACACTATATCACAAATTATTCTAGTAGAAGAGAATATATATATATATATATATATATTTATTTATTTACTTAATTGTAGTTCCTCTACTATTTGAGAGTTTGAGATTACCTTTTTTCCATTCTATCAGTGGTTTTAGGATATCCTATTGAGTTTTTTTACTTACCCCTGCATGATATTGGTGGGAACACATGTTGTGTTTATGCATATGACATATAGTTAAGAGATGGTACCAGTGGTTGTATTACCCCCAGTTTCTAGTATGTAACCCTTAATTTGTTCTTTTTATGTTTATAAAGTATAAGGATAAAGTATGGGAGAGTTGGGTGAACTTTCATTGAGTTGTAAGGGAAAAGGGTATGTATATGGGTTGCGCACAATTTGTCTAAACTATGTGGAAATCCTAGGAGAAACTATGTGCAGTAGTAGTTTTGAAGTATTAGCTTCAGCATAGTGGGTTCATGGTTTGGGATACCGTCTGAAGAGGTAGTGAAAGGTTTTTCTTTATGTATTAGCTAATGCATGGTTAGTACACGGTTTTTTTAACCATGTAGTCTAACTGTGCGTAGTGTCAAATCAAGATACTAAAAAATAGGATCTCACCTGTTTTGCCACTAACTCCCTCATTTTTTAACCTAACTGGATCTAACCTGGGTTTTTTCTTCTCCAAAGTCCAAATAAGGTTCTACTATTGATCTGTAGGAAATCTAAAGGATTCCATTATTGATTCGAAGCTGGATTCTTGTGGTAAATTTTGTTCTTCATCATTCTTGATTAGTTTCTTAGATCTATATAGATCTACTTCTCCTCTCCTCTAGGTTTCTTAGATATGAATATTTTACGGGTATATCTAAGATATTGAATTCCAAATATGATAATATTTGGTATTTCTGTTGATAAGAGAATATATCTAAGGCGGTTTCATGGAATTCTTACCCAGTTGTGTGAGCATTCTTCGTTCTTTTCGGTTTTTGTCAGAACTCGTGAGGTAGGTGGATTTACTCTCAACTCCTCTGAGTATAAATGAATGGAATGGTTTCAAATTAATTTCTTTGTGTTGATTTGATTGTGAATTGGATGGTTTATGATTTCTAGAAAACCTATTTAGTGATGGTTGTGGAAAATATGGAAAATTGGTACTTGGATAAAAGTGTTTGATTCATGATTTTAAAATGTTGATTTTAAAATGGGATATGTTTTTAGAATTATGGTATTTGGTTTTTATTAAATTTTTTTTAATAAAAGTTATGATTTTATTGAAATAAAATGGGTGTTTTTAATTTTTTGATTTAATTGTTTTCAATAAAAAAATGTTTTATTAGAATGGTTTGAAATTTTTTTGGCATAATAGTGGTGGGTGGTTATATTGCATTTATAAGGCTTGGTTAGAATATGAACTTGTGATCAGTGCCAAAAGTGTAATGGCACATGGGGTTTAATTATCATTTTATGAAATGGTAGATTGAAAAAAACCACCCATGATTGGGGAACTTTCATAACAAATCATGCATAGTTAGCTGTGTGAATAAGTGGAATGGAATGGATATTGCCAAACATGAACGAGAAATGGTTTTATAGATTTTTTTTGGTTGTTTTATGGAATTATGCTTGCTGGAAAATGGGTAAATATATCACGTCTTTACATTTGGTTATAAATGGTTTTGGAAATCATTTATATTTAGGTATAATTTGTTTTGGGAGATTGTTTTTTATAAACTATTTTATATAAATGTTGCTAAATTTTATATCCAAGTGGAGTGAGTAGGAAAGTCATTGGGGGAAACCTACTGAGTTTTATTCTCACTCATTCCTTGGAAATTTTGTGATTTTTCATATGTTATATTCTGGTACATGGGAAAAGGTAAAGTATCACAGGTTTTTAGCACCACCTCATGATAGTTTGTCTGTTCGGTGATGTTGGATCTTAGAGCTTGTGGATCATGGTGTCTTGTGGTCTTTTTAGAGTCTTTAGTTGTTTTTCTTCTATTTACTTTTATATTTTCTTGGTCTTCTATTGTTTCACACTTTGGAGTGGTTTGATATGAATTAAATGGTTGAGTTTTCTTTCATTTTTTCATGCATCATATAGTGAGATGTTTGGTTATGGTTTTTTGAGTTAATAGTTTTGTTCTTAAAGGCTAAATCATCCCCCACTTTAATTTAATCCCTTTGTAATTTATTTCCAACCTTTGGCGTATTGGGTATGTTTCTCAAGTCCAAGTAATGATTCATTTTATTCTCAATCCAATGAGAATAAGTGGATCATTACAAATGGTATCAGTTTGTTTGATCCAAAAGTTTCTTTGAGATAATTGGTATCATCTTGTTCTTTTCCTTGTGGAACAAGTATTCATCAATTTTAGTGGTATTGGAGTTAAAATTCATTCTTGTTTATTAATTGGATTGTGAACTTAGAAAGGAGTAGTATTGTCAGGACTTGAAATGAAGATCTTAAAAAGACTTAGCTAACCTTTTTATGTTGAACTTCAAGTTATCAAGGATATGGGTACATAAGTGTTTTGGAGACACTTATGGGATCTCAGAATCTCATTTTCATGGGTTTATCCAATGAGGTGAGCAGGATATTCATTATAGAGGAATGACTTCCCACTAGGATTGAATTTTTCATTTGGAGTAATGATTTATGATTTTGTGTGAAGGTGGAAATTTTTGAAAATTGTTTCAATTGTTTTCAGCAGAAATATTTTGAAAAGATAATGGTTGATTCATTTTGAAAATGATTTAATTTTTAAAATAAATAATATAATTTTTTTAAAAATGTTAAACCTGGAAGAGTTTGTTTTAGAAATAAATGTAATGACAGTTGATTTGATATAATTTGAAATTCCAATCCATCAGTTTCTATAGAGTCAGACTTATAGAGTTTTTTGTCTATTTCGAAAATGGAACCTGGTAGGAATCATAGAAACCAACCAAAAGAAGTTGTAGAGAATGTGTTTTCACCTAATCCACAAGTGAACCAAGAGCTGGTTCAGAGTATCATTAAAGCATTCCAAGTTGTGAACATGGGAAACCGGAGGGATGATCCAAAGAATGTGGATCATTCCACCTAGTTCATGAAGCAGAATACACCTATCATCTAGTGTGATTCTGAACCTGAAAAGGCATTTGTGTGGCTGAATTTGTTGAATTGTATCTTCGATTTCATCAAAACACCCTCGGAACTAAAATTCAATCTGGAAAATTATATTCTTGAGGATATCGCATTCTAGTGGTGGGATCAAGAAGTACAAGATAAACTGGATCAAGTCCTTAGTTAGGTGGATTTTGAGGAATTTTTTAATAAAAAATTCTATCCTCACACTTTCAGGATATAGAGAACAATAGACTTCTTCATCCTGAAGCGTTAAAATCACTCTGTCATATAATATTTTTCTAAATTCATTCATTTAGTGTGCTTTTCACTAGAGTTTTTAGCTAGTGCTTCATTTAAGGAATGCATCTTTGAATCAGGTCTAAAGTTGGATATTAGATCTAACATTATGGTGATCTGTATTATGGATTATAAAGAGATGGTGAACAGAGTGATAATGGATAAATGTGAAATCTCTGGATCTATGGGAGGAGGAAGTATGATGATACCTATAATAAATGTTGGGAACTCTAATGTTGGGAGAAAGAGGAAGAGTGAATCCTATTTACAAGGTGGGAGCAGGACGTAGAATTAGAGAGCTAGATCAGTGAACCTTCCTCCATGACCAAAAAGCCAAGTGGGATGTTTCCAATGTGCATCTTTTGACCACAATAATCAAAAGTGTACATCACATCTGAGAGCATGCCACAATTGAAACAATATGGGATGTCTTATATTCTATTGTCATTATACTATGAGGTCAGGTGCTCGAGACACTTCTCAGGTGTCACAAGCATCGTATGGTTCGAGCAGATGAGGACAGCAGAATTAGTCTTCTTAATATATAAGAGCTATCTATGGTGATCTTAGGAACACCATGACTCCTCAGCAAGTTCAATCTCAACAAATCAACAAGGAGCATAGTACAGTAACTAAGCAGTTGTATGGAGCTGAGAAAATGATTGTAGATTATCAGCCTAGACCATCTATGGTGATAGGTACTACTCTTTTGAATTCTTCCCTTATAAAAGTGTTATTTTACACTTATGAATAACATTCCTTAATTGGTTATCATGCTATTTATTTTATAAGTTTAAAACTTGAGATGATGCCTTCTTTGTTAAAACTTAAAACTCCTCTCGAAGAAAGAGAATGTAGAGCATTCATGTTTAGAGCATGCTCTCTAACCATTAATGGAGTTGAGATAAAGTGGTACTTATTAGTGTTAGAGATGGATTTCTATGATGTAATCCTAGGTATGGATTGGTTAACAATGTTTAACACTCACATCAACTATTATAGAAGAATGGTTAGTTTCGGAACTGAGGATGGCATTGAGCATATCTTCAAAGGACAGAGGCTTGTAAATATAGGTGAAACATAGTTGTTAGAACCAACAGTGGGAACAATCTCTTAGCAGTTGGCGGCATTGACTTTGGCATCGATGGAAGGTATTGAGGATACCAGTTTTTCAGTAGTCATGGATAAATTTTCAGATGTATTTCCCAATAACTTTTTTGGGTTACCACCTATAAGGGAAGTGTATTTTATGATTGATCTCATTCTAGGGACCAGTCTTATTTATCTTACATCTTATATGATGGAAAAATAGAGTTAAGGGAACTAAAAGTGAAATTGGATGAGCTGTAAAGAAAAGGATTCATTTGGCCAAGTACATATCCACAGGAAGAACTAGTGTTGTTTATAAAGAAAGAAGGTGGAACTCTTTGACTATGCATTGATTATCGTAATATTAACCAAGTTATGATAAAGAACAGATATCCACTTCTATGAATTGATGATATATTTGATAAATTGATTGGAAATTAGTGATTCTATAAAATTGAATTGCGATCTGGATATCATCAATTGCGGGTTTGGAAGGAGGATATTCCTAATACAACTTTAAAAATCATATATGGCCACTAAAAATATGTAGTCATGCCTTTCAGCCTCATGAATGCACTAGCAGTCTTTATTGGATAGATGAATCAGATATTTAAGTGATATCTAGATTATTTGTTGTGGTGTTTTTAGATGACATATTGGTTTATTAAAAGAAAAATTCTAAGCATGATCAACACATGGGGATAGTGTTGGGAATATTGAGAGACTATCATTTGTATGCCAAACTACTAAAGTGTAATTTTTGGATACAAGAGGTGCACTTTTTTGGACATGTAATTTCTAAAAAAGGTGTTTATGTGGATCCAGAGAAGATAGAAGTTGTTATCTCTTGGAAACCTCTGAACAATTTCCTTGAGATAAGAAGTTATCTTGGCCTTTCTGGTTATTATTCATGCTTTGTGTGTGACTTATCATGACTAGATTTGCATATGATGGATTTGAGAAAGAATAATATCCCATTACAATGGACTGAAGAATTCTAGAAGTCCTTCCAAGAGCTAAAGGTTTATCTTATATCAATACCTATCTTGATTTTTCTAGAATTAGGATAAGGGTACGTGGTGTACGATGATGCTTTAGGATCTAGTTTGGAGACCATGTGGTTGCTTATAGTTCAAGGTAGTTGAGATTCCATTAGAAGAATTACCAAACACATGATTTGGAGATAGATACAGTTGTTTATTCCTTGAAAAATTGGTGACATTATCTCTTTGGTGAGAAATTTACTGTGTTCACGGACCACAAAAGCTTGAAACATATTTTCTCAGAATGGGATTTGAATTTTAGGTAATGGAGATAAATGGAGTATCTTCAGATTTCTGACATCGAATTGATGTATACACAAGGAAAAGGAAATTTATTGGATGATTCATTAAGAAAGAATTCATATGCTCATTTGAAAAAAGAAGCTTTAGATAAGTGGCCTTTGATGTCATCCCTAGCTGACATGTATGTGGAATGTGAAGACCAGGGTGAGGTTGAAATTCTCTTTTCAGTTTCCTTGGTTCCTGATTTGGTAAATATAGTTAATGAGGAACAAACATATAATGCATAATGATTGGTTATGAGTTCAAAACTCAATGGTGGGGAGACCATTGAGGGTTAGAAGCTTGAAGGGAGTTTATTATTCTGGTTCATAGATAAGATGGTTGTACCAATGGATTGTTAGGAACAACTTCTTAATTCCTACCACCATTCTAGATGGGATGTATATCGAGGTACATAGAATATGTATAAGACATTAATGGTGTATTTTTGGTGGAGTGGTGTGAATAGGAAAGTTGTTGAGTTCATTTCAATGTTCTTAACTTGTCAACAAGTTAAGGTAGAACATCAGAGGCTAGAAGGTGTATTGTAGTCATTACCAATCCAAGTGTGGAAATGGCAGCAGATAATGTTGGATTTTTTTATAGGTTTACCAATAATGGTTCGGAAACATGATTTCATGTTGGTGATAGTGGATCGGCTTATGAAGATGGCTCATTTCATTCCTTTTTATGAACCTCATATGGTATAGGATCTATCTAAAATCTATATCCGAGAAGTGGAAAGGAGACATGGAATACCAGTTTCAATCGTGTCAGACAGATATCCGAGTTTTACATCTCATTTCTATAAATCCTAACAGAAATCCCTTGGAACTCAATTGACTATGAGTACAGTTAATCATCCTCAGAAGTATGGATAATATGAAAGGAAGATACATATATTTTAAAACATGTTGTGGGTTTGTGTAATGGATTTTGGTGGCTCATAGGAAGATCGTATAATTTTATTTAATTTTTTAAATAATAACAGCTATCATGCCTCAATACAAATGGATCTATTTGAAGCGTTGTATGGGCATCCTTGTCATTATCCACTTTTTTGGGTGGAAACAGGTGAGACTTCATTATTTGGGTTGAGCCTCATCCAAGAAACAATGAAGAATATTCAGTTGATCTGGAAATGGATGGATATGGATCAGAGTCATCATAAATCGTATGTGAATCATCATCGAATACCATTTTTGTTTGTGGTGAGTGATCATGTATTCTAAAGGATCTCTCCAAGGCTTGTACATCACTATTTTGGGAAGTAGGGAAAGTTATCCCCTCAATATATTGAACCTTTTGAGATACATGAATGGGTTGGAGAGGTGGCATATTAGTTGGAATTTCAACCAAGGTTCAGTTTGGTGAATAATGTGTTTTATGTATCTAAGTTTAAAAACATATCTACCTGATCTTGAACATGAGATTATATGGGATCACGTTGACCTAGATTTGGATGCTTTATTGGTACATATCCTGGTACGGATTGTTGGTTGTCAAGAGAAAGTATTTCATGGGAAAATCATTGTTCTAGTATGGGTTTTATGGAAACATGTTAAGATTTAAGAAGATACTTGGGAACGCAAGAAGGAAGTGAAAGAGAAATGGATGAAACTCTTTTAGGGTAGTATTGGTTTTCTACTTCTTGATGAAGGAAAGACCAATGGTGGGGAGAATGTAGTACCCCTAGTTTCTAGTATGTAACCCCTAATTTGGGATTTTTATTTTTATAATGTATAAGGGTAATGGATGGTAGAGTTGGTTGAGCATTCAATGAGTTGTGGGGGGAATGGTGATGTGCACGGGTTGTGCATTTTTTTTCTAAAATGTGCGGAAATCGAAGGAGAAACTGTGCACAGTAGTAGTTTTGAGGTAGTATCTTACTCATGGTGGGTGCACAATTAGGGAGACCATGTGATTAATCCACTCAAGGGTTTCATTATTGTAGTATCTAATGCACAGTTTGTCAAATAATGTGGTCTAGCTATGCACATTGTCAAATATAGATCCTAAAAAATAAGATCTCACTCATTTTGACTCTAACTCCTTCATTTTTTTCTTAAATGTATCTAACTCAAAATTTTCTTCTCCAAAGACCAAATATGTTTTTACCATTGATCTGGAGGCAATATGAAGGCTTCTCTTGGTGATTCAAAGCTAGATTCTTGGGGTAAGTGTCATTGTTCATCCTTCTTGATTTGTTTCTTAGATCTACTTAGATCTACTTCTCTTGTCCTATCAGTTTCTAAGATATAAATTTTTTATGGGTATATCTAAGATAGTGAATTCAAAAAATTATAATATTTGGTATTTTTGTTGGTATGATAAAATATCTAAGGTAGTTTCATGGAATTATTACCCGGTTGTGTGATCGTTCTTCATTTATTTCAGTTTTCTTCAAAACTGTTGATATAGGTGGCTTCAATATCAACTCCTCTAAGTATAACTGAATTCCATGGTTTCAAGTTGATTTTTTGGTGTGGATTTTATTTTTAATTGGATTCTTTATGATTTCTAGAAACCTTCATTGGTAATGGTTGTGTAAAATATAGAAAATTGGTGCTTTGATAAAAGTGTTTGATTCTTGATTTTAAAATATGGATTTTAAAATTGAATATTTTTCTAGAATTATGGTATTTGTATTTGATTAATTTTATTTCAATCAAAGGGGTGATTTTATTGAAATGGAATGGGTGCTTTTAATTTGGTTGTTTAATGGTTTTCAAAAAAAGAATGATTTTATAGAAATGGTTTGAAATGGTTTTAGCATAATAGTGGTTGGTGGTTATATTAAATTTATGAGGCTTGGTTGGAATATGACCATATTCTTAGTGTAAAAAGTTTAATGGAACATGGGGTATAATTATCATGTGATGATATAGTAGATCAACAAGATAAGGCTCATGAGTATGGAACTTTCATAATGAAGCATGCATAGTTAGATGTGTGAATATGTGAAATGGAAAAAATATGCCAAAATGTGAATTAGAAATTTTTTTAAAGATTTTTTTTGTTTTTTTATAAAATTATGAATTTCTTGAAAATAATTGAGCATATAACTTGTTTACATTTTGTTATAAATGGATTTGGAACTTTTTTATATTTAGGTATAAACTGTTTTGGGCATTTTTTGTTTAAACTATTTTATATAAATGTTGATAACTTTTCTATCCTAGTGTAATGAGTAGGGAAGTCATTGGGGAAACCCTACTGAGTTTTATACTCACCCCTACTTTGGAAATTTGGTGCTTTTGCAAATACGATCTTCCAAGACATGGGGGAAGGTACATTATCATATGTTTTTAGAACCACCTCGTAATTCTTGGACTTTTTGTAGATGTTGGATCTTGGAGCTTGGGGAGCATGGATTCTTGTGCCCTTATTGGAGTCTTTACTTGTTTTTCCATTATTTACTTTGATAGTTTCTTGGTCTTCCACTGTTTCACACTTTGGAGTGGTTTGATATGAATTGAATGGTTGATTTTTATTTCATTTTTTCATGCAGCATATAGTGAGTTGTTTGGTTATTTTTTTTGAGTTAATTATTTTGTTCTTAAAGGGTCAATAATACCCCACTTACATTAAATCCCTTTATAATTTATTACTAGCCTTTGGTATCTTGGGGGTGTCGCTTAAGGCCAAGTAATGATTCATTTTATTCCTAATACAGTGAGAATAAATTGTTCATTATAGTGGTCTCAAATATGCCATTAGTTATATGTTGTTTAGTCTTGATGGTTCTTGGGGTAGAATGGTAGTTCATTGTTTTAGTAATGAAATTTTATTCAAAGATTGATCTAGGATTTTATACAGTGAGGAGGAGTTACCCCTCATTTCAGGTTCATAATTTTCAGATAATTTTTTAGACGTGCAGTCCCTTTTTTGTTTTTCTATGTGGTGATACATATCTAACATATGATGTTTCATTCAGGCAGTTTATATATTATTGTTTTTTCCTATATAATGGGTGTTTTTATTGTTGTTTTATATATTTGAGATATGTGACTATTACATACTGATATATAATAATTCATCTCCAGTATGTTATTACTTCATGAATCTAGTTGAAAACCCATAGCTGATTATAGGTGGAATTTGGGTGACACTTTTGGATTACTGATATCCTAGGAGGTGCCTCTGTTATTTGGGTCATTTAAGAGTGGTATTTTAGAAGTTATATTTCTAGAGTAAGAGTTTATAATTTTCTATCTTGTGTGTATTTTCTTACAGATTTCTGGAAATAGTGTTAAGGGGTCTTTATATTAGATATTATACTATGGAGACTAGAATTAGTGCAGTGGTTAAAATATCCTTTTATTAGGACTTTAATAACCACCTATATAGTCAATATATCTAATGGTTCATTTTCAAGGTATAAGTAAGTGGGTAAAAACATCAGATTATAGTTAGTTGTGATCCATTAAGTCCTTTAAATGTATTCTTATCTTGATAGTCTTTAATACTTATGGGATAATCCTATTAAATAATGGATTTAACACACATATTTCTATATTTTATTCATATGTATGATCATGATAATTCCATTATAATATTTGATCCTCATACCACAAAATAATTGAGAAATTAGGCATTGAGTTAAAAGACATAATTGATAGATAACATTTCCCCTAAATTCTAAAGAATCTTCTCTATTATTTGTACTTAGTTTATATTATCTCAAAAATTAGAAGGTAGTTTCCTAAGATATATTAGATACTAATTATTTTATAAATACACCATGTTCATTCTGATGATAGAGGGTTCATGTATTTATGAGGTGAGACTAAACCTATGGTGAAAAAATAATGGATCAAGTCTGAGACTCATGTTTCATTCTCTGGTTATGACCCTAAATGACAATGTAGTGGTTCATGAACCAAGTTCAATTCATTGTGTAATGATCTTTTAGTAAATAATTTTTCTGTCAAACATATGACAAGATTAATCTATTATGGTTTGATTTTGTTCCCTAGTTCATGATGGTATTTTACCTATAGATTTTTGACCTCAAAAAGGAATCATAACCATTCCCTTGTATCTTTAATGGGACCAATACCTTAAATGGTATTCCCATCATATGTTTTCCAATTGGATTTTTTAATCTTGGTATTTTGGTTAAAGCCTCTAGAGAGAGGATTCGGGTTGGGGTTGTTCTTCTATACAACTATATATGTGTTGGAGTACCCAAAAGAGAATTTGAATGAAAGGGTCTCTTTGTAGAGATCCACTATGGATTTGGGATAGTATATAATTTTCCATAAGTGTGGATAGAGCGGTGTTGTGGATAAATCACCATGATGAATATAATTTTGAGATTAGAGACATTCATATTATAGGCATACATCTGTAATTGTGAGTTATTCGATAGATTGAGGAATGGATGGTGAAGAAGTTATGAAATGTGGATGATGTATCAATACATGACCACCATCACTATCTTTGGTGATTTACTTTCATGTTTTGAGTGTTGAAAGTGAGAGCTATAAGATGATACTTGTAATTTATGGATATGGTTAGGATCCAATCTATGTAGATCAAAGTATGATTTATTTCCTTTTTTCACATAAAACTATACTTATAAAAAAGTTCATGGGGTATTATTCACATGCATTTTTTCATGGTTTAGATTTTCAAATGGGACATATATTAGGACTACCTTAGTTGGATAGTTATACTACTAGTTATGTTCATTCACTCACTCCTTATGGTAATGTGAGGTAATCATTCATTGAGAAAATGTATTTCATGGGATTCCCTCATGGAAGAGAAAATACCCAGTAATACCATTATAAGATGAATAGGTTACTCATCTATAGAACAATGGGGACTTATAAAATTGAGTAATGGAGTAAAGTTTAATGCTTAATATTGATTGGGATACCTCTGGGTGTATCTATCATAGCCAACCCTCAATAACAGCTAGTAGACTAAACATAGAATGGTAATAATGACCTTATGCACTATATTTGTGGATAATAATCCACTTCCTATTAATGTATCGAGACTGAATGAATGGTTCTTAGAATTAGATTCATGATATTCCATCAATACGGGTCTACATTTTTATCATCTTTCATTTTGTAGTTGGAATTTAGATGTACTAAGTGATTTGGTGATTTACCTTTAGAATGTTTAAGGATATAACAATTAATGATAACAGGGTAGTGAAGTAGTGGAATTTATGGTTACCTTTATATGGAATTTTATATATAGTTGGTAGAGTTTCTTCTAGGATAGTTAGCCTCAAATATATTTATTTTTATTTATAGAGGAATACATTTTTCATATTTATATTATGTTAGTTTCCTCACACCTATTTTTATATGATAAAGGATCATAGTGATGATGTTGACTTAATGGTCCCATGTATCAAGATATTCACATGCAATGGGCCTAATGTTTTTTCCTCAAGGTGTACATAATCCACTTCATGAGGAGGATATAGGTATTCCCTTGGTCTTCATACTGAATAATTTCATGGAAATACTAGGTGAGGACCTCCCAAGTGGAATATGTTTCCTCATATGTTATATCTGGTGGATATTTTCAAATATTCCTATCACATTGAATCCCATGTTATATGGTGTAGTGGGATGTTTTCTCTAAAAGTTATGGATTTTTAAAACATAATATTTTTAGAAATTTCTATGTTGAGTTTTTGATATATAAATATTGATTTATCTTAATGGTTGGAACTGCATTCTTCGTATTTTGGTGGATTGATCTACTTCTCATCGATTTTATAAATTTGGAAATTTTGGGTATGTTTTTTCAATTTACTAATGTGTTCTTCAATATCATTCAAGAAATAACTATGAAAACATTGCCATGTTATTTTAATAGAGGATAATATATGGGTTAGAGATCAAGGTGCATATGGAATGTTCTCATACATACTAAATAGAATGTTTAATAAGATTTCATGTGTTATCTTACATCTTTGAGCTAGTAATATCGATTGGTATACCTTATTTACTAAATAAAATGAGTAAGCTAATGCAAACCCTATGGATTATTCTACCTTAAATATCTTCTAATTGTTATAAATAATGTTCAATATATGGTCAAATGAGGAGATAAATATAGTTAAACCACCTATATTTGGGAGTCATCATAAATTATCTTTATAAGTTAGTGTGTAAATTCCCTGATTTATAACCATAGTAATGGACTATTTTAAAGTGCATACCATTGGTTTTTTTTTGCTTCATCCCATTTGGTTATAAGACCATTGGATGAGAAAATTTCATGGTTTTAAAGGATAGATAAGACAAACATAATATTATCTTATAATTTTTCATAAATATTGTAATTAAAAATATTTAAAACTGATAACTCTAATGATTAAAGTCGGTGTTCCCTATTTTCATGATTGTGTACCAAGTTCTCTTAGATATCAGGCCTCTAAAGGTAAAGGAACTATTTTTAATGGTGGATCTCATTTTTTTTCAAGCATTTTTTATACCCCATGTTTAATAAGCCTAATTGATTCATTTTTTAGGATGAAAATGTATAATGGTGGAGAGGATGCAATGACATAAATTTTTCATGATTGAGATAAAGTTCAATTTTGATCTCTGAAGTTCAAGGTCTCATAAGAGGTTTAAAATAATAAATTCAACCAAGAAGAAAACCTTGTAAAAATTTATCATCGGTTCCACTGATCTCAAAGCATATTTTTTACCCATGTACTATGTTAGGGTGTATTTATGAGTATAAAAAATTTCAGATGGATATTATTACTTATTATTTAAATTAATATTAATCTCATTAGTGAGAATATCAATATCTAAAAAATAAATCCATGGATGGAAATTTTATCAATCTATATTTATAGGTAATGTAGGTTTTACCATAAGAGAGGACTAATATTGGATGGAAACATGGCCCTAGGTTGGGTCATATCATATTTGTAGAATTAAAAAATAATAATTAAATTAATTAAATATCATAGAACACTAAAATAATCATATTTATTCCCATTTAATGTCTCTAATAAAGGTTATCCTCTATAGAATAAAAATTTATAGAGAGAGGTAGAGGGAGAGAGTGAGTGAGTGTGTGTGAGTGTGTGTTTGAGAGAGTGTTTGGAAGGAATGAGGCTCTAATTCTTACTAAAAATGATATTTAAATTTTAAAGATCAAGTAAGTGATTATCAAATCATAGAAAATTAGTGAAAATTTGAGGATAAGAATATTATTCATGTGGTATGGATTCATTCATTTACTTTTATTCCATGTTTATCATTCTTCTATTAATTATATTCTCTTAGATATTGAATTTTCTCATAAAAAATCTTGGGATTTTGATTTTTCTAGGAAATATTGTTTTTCATTATCATAAAATTCATGAAGTTCAACTATAATAAATATTTATTTTTATTCTAAATATAAAATACTATATCTATTTACCTTGATGGGGAATGTTATTATGATTGTATTAAAGTTATTGAAAAATTATTTCATTCTTGAATTCCACTACAACATTATTTTATTTTATTATACTCATTTTCTCCAACAACCCTTTACACATTCAGTGGTTCGACCAAAATATCACAAGATCATTGATGAATATTATGGGGTGTATGTGATAAAAAATGATTAAGGTGGGTGTTTAAATACACTAGTGGTGTGATGCGGTGAAACAAAGCATGCACATGGGGGTTTCAATTGATAGATTCAATGGGAGAATGACTGAAAGTCATTGGGGATGCTCATTAGAGGTAAATAGAATGTGTGTTGTGTATGATAAATGAAATAGTAAGTATAATTGATGCCAAAGTCATGATATCCAATTGACTAATGTAAAAATAATATGTTTCAGATATTTAGGGAATAATGACCAAATATATGGTGTATAGTCCCAAGAACACATGTCATGTATGTTAATGGGCTTTGGTTATTGGGTTTTTATGTACTATAAATATAATAGAATGTGTATATTTACACCAAAAATCATATAGGGATAAATTACATGCATATATTTAGGGTAAAATACACACTTAGCTAGCCTATTTTCTATATACAACATGTAGTTGGAGTACAATACATGTATATATTTTGAAAATCTTGTTGCCCCTGACCACTAATTGGTTCCCAGACTAGCTGTCACTACATACCTCAAGTATTCCGCCTTGTACGCTAGAGGCTATTGACTAGCATTGTGGGGTCTAAGGTGAAAAAATGAGGAGACTATACCTCCTATATTAGAGTACAGAATCAATGATAATTAAATAAAAAACCATACACATGCTTAATCATCATAGTGCATGTCAATAAATAACTTAAATAGAAACATTCTATATTAAAATGAAATATGGAAAACATACATACAAACTCCTAAGAATACAACAACAATTGTTCTACAATTATAATGGAAAGACATATAAAAAATAAAATAACCAAAAATAAAATACACATGGCTCTAATGCTACTATAATCCAAACCACATACCCAGTTTAAAGGCCTACAAAAATTTATCCACCTAGATCCTATGATTCCACATGAGTAGCTTCACTCAATTATGAAACATGGTTCCTCTACCTTATCAATTGTAAAACCCATACTAAACCTCAAAGTAGACATAAGGTCTATATAAGAACTAAGGTTACTATATAGGGGTGAGGATATAATTATCAATAGGACACCCCCAATAGTGGACATAAAATATCTATCATTCACATGTTTATTCAATATTCTCATCCATGTTGATACATAACTGAAGGAAATAAATATATAAACCACCACCCGGGGTGTCCATGTTCTACCTAGAAACCAAACCAATTTCAATCATCAGTGCTGGATTTAAATATATATGAATATTGTACAATTACAAGAAGGGGTGAATTGTAAGTTTAAAAACATTCATTTTTAATCTTAAGGAAATATGTGTTTAACAAAGTTAAACAAATCGGATTCACTAAACCCTATTTTGTTAGGTTAATTAAAAATACCTTGGATCTGATAAAGATGAAGATCACAATGAATTTGATACAAAGTTTATTTATATGAGATCCTACCTTAATGCACTACCACAAAATTGGGAAAGGCATGTGCCTGCCTTTATCAGCACTAATGGAAAAGCGCTAATAAAGGGGTGGGCCTTTATCAGCACTAAAAAAAGCACTGATAAAGGTCCACTTTATCAGCGCTTGTTTTAGCGCTGATAAATGTAACATTTATCAGCGCTTTTCTTAGCACTGATAATATTTATTATATAAATTAAATAAAAAATACATGTTATAACTATATATATATATATATTAAATAATTATAAGATTAATACTAAATATATTTAGTATATTTATTAATTCAATATATATTTATTAGTTTTATTAATTCATTATATATTTATTAGATTTATTAATTCATTATATATTTATTAGATTTATTAATTCATTATATTTAATATATATTTATTATATTTCTTTATATTTAATGTATTTGTTTTATTTATAAATATATAATGTGTTCAAATATATATGTATAATTGAAATTATTGAATATATATGTGTTTTCCAATGAATTGGGATCGATCAATATCATACATGCGTGCATCTATATATATGTCTTTTTTAATGAATTGGGGTCAATAAATATATCATACATGCGTATATATATGTACATATTGAATAATGTTCATTTATAGATTATAATTCATTATGTTACCCATATATAATATATATATATATATATATTAATTAAATGTACACTTAAAATTAAATGAAATTTAAAAAATAAATATATATTTTATTATATTTTCAATGATATATATATAAATATACCTTTCAAACAATTTTATAAGTATAAATAGAGATATATATATATTTAGAGTTAAATAAATATATAATAATATAAAGAAATTCTTAAATTGATACGTTTATCAGCGCTAAAATGAAAAGCGCTGATAAATTCACACTTTATCAGCACTACAAAAGCGCTGATAAAGTCTGGCCTTTATCAACGCTAAAAAAGCGCTGAAAAAGGCGATATTTATCAGCGCTTTTCATTTTAGGGCTGATAAATACACCCTTTATCAGCAATTTTTACTATCACTGATAAAGGCTCATGCGGGATTGATAAAAACCCTCGGGTCCTCTTCCTCCTCCCCGCACCCTGTCAAGCTCTCGCGAAAGCCCCCCTCTGCGTCGTTGTCACTGCCTCCTTCTCCTCCTCCTCCACCGCGTCCACCGTCTCCTCCTTCTCCTCCTCCTCCGGTCACCGCGTCCTCCTCTACGCCTGCTCCTCCTCCTCCTCCTCCACCACGGCCCCGTCCTCCTCCTCCTCCACCGGCGCTTCCTCCTCCTCCTCCTCCTACTCTATGGACCCATCCTCCTCCTCCTCCACTGGCGCCTCTTCCTCCTCCTCCTCTGCCTACTCTGCTACCTCCTCTCCATCGCGGCCTCCTCCTCCTCCTCCTCCTCCTCCTCCTCCTCTGCTACCTCCGAGCTTCTTTTGCTGCCTCTGCTGCCTCTGTCCTTCCTTCGCCCTGCCTCCGCTTCCTTCAGTGCCTCCGCTATTGACGTCTCCTTCTCCTCTTCCACCGGTTCCTCCTCCTTAAGGTGATTAAAATTGAATTTTCATGAATTAATTATGTTTGCATTGTGTTTACCCCTTGCATCCTATCCCAAATTATGAATATTTGATAGCCATTATCTTTTTCCTCCTAACATTTTGATAGAATCTATTGTATGAATACTTGGATGTTATAAGATTTGTTTGGATGTGAAAAATTTATAATTGTTGTGGATGTAGGTTGGATGATGACAACCTTGTTAAACCTCAATGTTGACTCAAAAAAATTGTAGGTAGGAAGTTCCTTACCCCTTGGTTTGTCCTTTACACATGATGCCATGAGGAGTATTTATGATGGAATATAATTACACCATTATTGATTATGATTGCATGTGGGTGTGTGTATAACGAGATACCTATATTATTTTTTGGATTTTATGAGTGTTGTTATTGTGGGTAATTGTTATGTTTGGATTGTGATCACATGATGTTATGTGTTATATTATATACTCATGATAATATGACATTACAAATTGAATGATTCACCTCGTTTGTGTGTTATCATGCATGGTGTTTATATGTTGTACCTCAAAGAAGTGGACCATCATGAAATTAATATCCCTTAGTAGGGTAATACACTTGATATGTGATGATGAAGACAGAGAACCTAAGCATAGGGTGGAGGTACAACATATCCATGGTGTCGTGTCATGGGTGTGCTTGAGGTACCCAGTATTTTCTAGGTCCCATTCACTATGAGATGCATAATTTTTTTCAATAACCACATGGATCTATCTCATACATAGAAAGAGAGTAAGAAGGTCACTCATTTCTTGGCTAATTGGGCCTCTCTAGGTAACCTGTGTACCATATTTAACATCATAGGATCCCTCCCCACAAGCTTGTTAGTTTAGTTAAAGAATATTCCCTTAGGATAAACTAATTTATACCTCATTTGACTATTTTTATCCTTTTCCCCTTCTTGAAATAAAATATATCAACATTGGATGTGTTGAAATAAAGTTCATGACTGAGTTATTTAAGCTATAACCTAGGGTTTGTTGTGCCCCCCCCCCCCCCCTCCATGACTCCCTCTTCTCCCCACCTCATCCATGCCTTCCCTCCTCCCTCATCTCCCTCTCCTCTAACTAAACCTCCTCCCCTTCCTCCACCCATACTCACTTCCCTCCTAGCACTATGATTTGAACTAAGGGTAGGTGCCTTCCCCCATCCAAACACATAGCTTATGGATTGTGGCCTATTGTAGCTAAGCACTAGACCCAAACTCTAACTCCACCATCTCCTTCTCCCTCTTCTTTTCCATCACCATTGGAAGATTCCATCTCGTTGGGTTTTGATTTTCCTTTTGCATCCCACCACTCACAAGATGTGGTTTAACCTACCATTTTCCATCCCTATTTTCACTTTGAGGAAATTCAACACTATATGTGCTTGGACCATTTTCAATACAAGTCAATTTTCACCAACAAATCCATGGATTTGGTCATAATACACAAGGTCCTCATCGACAAGGATGTTATGGTAGCCCTTCGCATCAATGAAACACTCCCAAATTATTGATGTTCCTGAGGAGACCTTTTAAGAGATATTTTTAGAGTTCATTACAACTTTAAAGATAGAATTAATTTGTATCACCTTCAAACTAGGTGGTAGGGATTGAGATTTGACACTGGGTGAGTTCAGAGTTATCTTGGGGTTTATTCTTCTGACTTTGCCACATCCACTACCTATGTTGCTTTGTGTCTTGATCTAAACAAGACAAATACACTAAAGAGCTGGGTGTTGATCACTCATGAGCCCACGAGCATCCAAGATCCTCCCACATCCAAGAGCACCCAGATGAAGGGTATTATCTGAGGATTAGTCATTGTGCATTAGCTCATGCCTGGATAGCATGGGGAGACTCCCACATAACCATCACATAGACTAAGGTGGCCATTATGGCCACTTCCATGGGTGCCCTTGTGGAAAACATGTACTGCTTCTTACTTATGCATTTGGTCCCATGTGTTTCAATCAAATTTCTACACTTTTACTTTTGATGCACATGTTAGGATACCTATTGGCCTTACCCATGAGGTATTTCCTTGTACAGACACGCTATAGAGACCACCATATGAGATTGATCCACAAGTTGCACTGATTATCCTACTTCCTCACAAAAGGTATGGTTATCCCATGTCTATAGTGGTGAGCCCCACTAACACACTATAAAAAACTCCCAAGAACCACCCCTCATTAGGGGTGATCGAAGAGAGGAAGAGATTGGATGAATCCCAAGAACCACCCAAGATTTGCTATTAATGAGCACGCCCCCTACCATTTTTGAAGTATCTTGTTTTTTATCTAAATTATACTCATATTCCTTCTCCCCTAACCTATATACTCATCCTATGGATTTCAAATAGGATGAATATAAATAAAGAATGGATGAATGCCAATCGGTTGACAAAAGAGTATGAAGAAGGCATGAAAGAGTTTATCAAGTTTGCAAAGATCATGCATGTGACTCTTCTCAAATCCTTTTTCTGTGTTTACGTTGTTGTTATTCAAAACAAATTAGTCCATAAGAGTTGAAATAACACTTGATCTGTCACAGAATAGATCAGAGTTGTACATGTTGGAATAAACACGGGAAAAAAACGAATGTAGGTAGTGACTGGGATGACAATGCGTTTTATGGATCATCTGATATGATTACAAACATGAACAATGAAGATGACCGTATAGAGGATGTGATTACAGATGTGAATGATGATGAAGATCGTATTGAGGAAATGACAAGGACTATCGAAGATGAACTTTGTGATTGCCCAAAATTGTTTGAGAAGTTAAAAAGTTGTGCAAAGACGCCATTGTATGCTGTTTGCACTAAATATACAACATTGTCAGCCGTACTGAAGCTGTATAATTTGAAAGAAGACAATGGGTGGAGTGACAACAGTTTTATGAAACTACTTGCCCTCATGAATGACATGATCCCATAAGACAATGAGCTCTCGATCCGAACATACAATGTCAAACGAATGCTACCCTCTATGGGTATGATCTCGGAAAGAATACATGCCTACCCAAATGACTGTATACTATTTCTCAAGGACCACAAATCACTTAAAAAATTTCCAAAGTGTGGTTCTTCTCGATACAAGAAAGATGAATTCAGTCCTACTAAAGTTGTATGGTACTTTCCAATCATTCCAAGGTTTAGACGCCTATATGGAAGTGAGGAGAATGCTGAAAAATTAACATGGCATGCAGATACAAGAATTAAAGATGGGATACTATGTCACCCGACAGACTCTCCTCAGTGTAATAGAATCAATCATGAGTATCCTGAATTTTGAAACGAGTCGAGAAACCTTCGTCTTGCATTATCTACAGATGGAGTGAATCCTTTTGGTTTTCAATGCAACAGTCACAGTACATGGCCGGTTATGTTGATAAATTATAACTTACTACCATGGTTATGCATGAAATAAAAATACATCATGTTATCTATGCTTATATCAGGACTAAAACAGCCGGGTAATGATATTGATGTTTATTTAGCTCCATTGATCGAAGATTTGAAATTATTGTGGGATTCAGGTGTTATATTGTATGGTGCCTACAGAAAGGAAGATTTCACTTTGAGATTCATGTTGTACGGGACAATAAATGACTTCCTTGCTTATGGAAATTTTTCAGGATATAGCATTAAAGGAACTCAAGGTTGTCCCATTTGCGAAGAAGGTACACAATCAATTAGGTTGAAAAATTCATTGAAAATCGTGTTTCTAGGACATCGCAGATTTCTACCGTGACGACATAAGTACCGTTCTTGGACGACATCATTTGATGGAAGTTCAGAAGAATGTACAACACTGTCTCCACTAACAGGCGATCAATTGTCTGAGAAAGTTAAAAATGTGGACACTACTTTTGGTAAACTGGCTTTGAAAAACCTTACGAAAATCGGTTGGAAAAATAGATCAGTTTTTTTTTGAATTACAATACTGGAATTGTCTGTATGTAAGAAATTTTCTTGATGTTATGCATGTAGAAAAAAATGTATTTTATAGTGTTATCGGCACGTTGCTAAATACATCTGGAAAAAAAATATGGAATTAAGGCTAGGGTGGACATGGTTGAGATGGGAATACGAGAAGATTTGGCACCAGTGAAGGGTGAAAAATGAACATTTCTTCCTCCTACTGCTTACACTCTTTCCAGGAAGGAGAGATATCAGTTTTGCAACTTCTTGAATGACGTAAAGTTTCCAGAGAGGTATTCATCAAATATCAGTAATGTTGTCTCAATGAGCGACTTGAAGTTAAAAGGTCTGAAATCACATGACTGTCATGTTTTGATGCAAAATCTCATTACAATTGCTTTACTTTGCATTTTTTCCAAGAATGTCCACCATACATTAACGAAACTGTGTTTCTTCTTCAAATCTATATGCAGCAAAGTTATAGACCTGGCGAAATTTCCAGCTATGGAAAAAGAAATTCCCGTCATATTATGTGAATTAGAAATGTTCTTCTCGCCTTAATTTTTTGATATGATGGTTCATTTGATGTGTAAAGACCCGCAAATTTCAAGGAAATTTTTTTCTTAATTTTCTTTGGAATTTTACAAGAACGCAGCTTCAGACGGCACCTGATTCCGAGGCCCGGTGTGCCCGGAATCAATTTCCGAAGTTTGGCTCGGGTACGTTCAGTGAACGGACGAGCGGGTTTTTCTATCTTTTGAACCGGTGCCCGGAATCGAATTCTGAGGGCACCGATGAAATCGCAGCGCCGGTATTTGCTTAGAAACGCCTCTTCCGGAGTTGCGTTTGCTCAGACGTGGTTTTTAAATTTTACGGCTTTAAGTCAGAAATAAAATAAAGTTTGTGCGACAACTTTATTTTATTTCACTTAAGCTGCTTGGAAGCCACTTGAAGTCACTTAAAGACGGCTTGAACTGAGTTGAACTGGATAGGATGCTATCCAGAAATATCCTACCCCTTGGTAGGATATTTGTGCGGTGGGACCCGCACGAGCCCCGCCGTTTCTTTCGCTAAGTAACGCACCCGCGAAAACCCGTCAAAGTAACTGAAAAGTCAACCGACGCGTTTTCTTTAATTCTTAACAGACCATTTAATTGGGCGGTTTATTTCGTGAATTAAATGGACTGTTTCTTCGTGAATTAAATGGGTCGTTTCTTTCGTTGAATTAATTCAACGAATTGATGGATCGTTTCTTAACCGGTTTCGTGTTGGCATGTTTATAAATTAAGACCAACATAAAAATCCTTGGAAAGGATTTGAGAGAATCTTCGTTCCTCCACCCTCTCCGCGAAGAACGCGAAGAACGCGAAGAACGCGAAGAACGCGAAGAACGCCGAACCCGGAAGTCGACGACGCTTTCGCCCGAGACGTTCTTCCGATCTCCGATCTCCGATCACCGACCATTCGAGGTGAGTGATTTCGGATTTCCTCTCAAGTTCTTTTCTTTGGTTTTAAACGAAACACAGATTTAAATATTAATAATTTAAATCTGTTGTTCTTGATTTGTTGAGCTCGCCGGCTCAACACCGGTTTCCGCGACGACGCGACACCTTTCCGCGACGACGCGACACCTTCCCGCGACGACGCGACGATCGATCTCTTCCGCGACGATCTCTTCCGCGAAGAACGCCCGCGCTCGACGATCATCAAGGTAAGGGTTGATTGGAATATTTTATTCCCGTGATTATTCTTTTCAAATAAAGAACCCGATCGGAACAATTTTAAATTATTTTAAAAATTGTTATTGATCGTTTTCTTGTTCCTCCCGTGGATTATGACTAACGCGGAGGGTGCGGGTCTAACGAACAAGACCCGGCAACCCTCCGCCGATCTTTTTTGGTTGTGCGGATTTGGCGGACGTCGACAAACCGTGCGGCAAGGGCAATTTGTTGGCTCCGCAGTGAAGATCGTCCCCCGGGAGGAGCAACGGCGCAGACGGGAGGCAAATCGGGCCACCGGAGCATCTCCGGCGGCCCGCGGAAGAAGGCGGCGGCGCGGGTCGCCGGCGCGGCGGCGCCGGCGACCGGGGGCGGCGGCGCCCGGCGCGCCGCCGGAGGAACCCGCCGCGGCTCGGCCGCGGCGGCGGCGATCCAGCGGACCCGCGGTCCGCGGGTCCGGTCCACTCGGTCGGGACGCGGCAATGCGCCGCGTCCGCTGACCACCCGCGCGGCCCGCACGCGGGCCGCGGCTTCCTCGACCGCGGGCTGCGCCCGCGGCCTTCCACCCGCGCGGCTGGCCAAGCCGCGCCGGCTGAGCCGGCCGGTCCGGTCGGCCGGGCCGCGCCCAGGCCGGACCGGACCCGGCCGAGCCGGTTCGGGCCGGGTCGGGCCGACCCGGTTCGGGCCGACCCGGTTCGGCCGACCCCAGGGGGGGGGTTCGGGCCGGGTCGCCCCGGGCCCAGTACCCCCGTTTCGGGCCCTCTACGGTCTTTCGCCCATATCTTGGGCCTGGGACCTCCGATTGACGAACCGTCAGCGGCTACGCGATCCTTGGATCGAGACGGTCGTTTCGGTATATTATACTCAAGGTTTCGGAAGACTTTGGGTTCGGCCGGGTTGGTTCGTACACGAAGCCAACCGGGCCCTCGGAGCGGAAACGCTCATAACTTGAGCTACGGACGTCCGAACGACGTACCGTCAGCTGTGGTGGTTTCCTCTAAGTGAGACGGAACTTTTGGCATACTCCGCCCGAGGATCGGATACAGGCGGAGTACGGTCGGGTTGGTTTTGCCCTAAAAACCAACCGGGCCCCTGGGACGAAAATGCCAATAACTCTCAGACCGGGCGTCCGTTTGACGCGCCGTCTGTCGCGTTGAGATCCTGTTGTCGATACGGAACTTTTGGATACATCAACTTCGGACTACGTGTCAGTTGATGTATCAGCCCCTCGGCTCGTGGAGCGGACCCTCCTAAACGAGCTCGCTAAGTGCGGGAACCCTAGTGCTGGCTGTGGCTTCGACGGAAGAGCAGAGATCCTTCGTGGACTGCGGCGACGACTGTGCAGAGATCCTCCGTGGACTGCGACGATGACAGAGCAGAGATCCTCCGTGGACTGCGACGACGGAAGAGCAGAGATCCTTCGTGGACTGCGGCGACGACTGTGCAGAGATCCTCCGTGGACTGCGTCGACTACTGCACTCAGCGATCCTACGTGGAAGAGTGCTACCGAACCTGTGTGAGCTGAATCTTCTTTTTACCTTGAGCGGTGGAGCGCTTGGGTGTAGCGGCGGACCCGTGGTACTTGACAGTGGTGGTGCGCTTGGATGCAGCAGCAGACCCTTGGCGGTGGAGCGCTTGGTTGTAGCGGCGGACCCGCGATACTCTACGGAGTGTGTGCGCTTGGTTGTAGCGACAGACCCGCGACGGTGGAGACATGCGTGCGGAATACGGAGACCGTGTAGATGACTGAGACCTGACGACTGCTTGACCGACTCGACTTGGAGTGAGTCGACTAGCCCAGTGGACGGAGCGCCCAGTAGTTGGCAGCAGACCCATGGCGGACGGAGCGCCTGGTAGTTGGCGGCAGACCCGCGGTACTCGACAGGAGGAGTACCTCAGTAGGCTATCTGGGTGAGCGCCCGGTATTTGGCAGCAGACCCTCAGCGGACGGAGCGCCCGGTAGTTGGCAGCAGACCCGCGGTACTCGACAGGAGGAGTACTTCAGCAGTCTTAGGTTAGTGAGCAGTACCTCGGAGTCGTGACAGGACCACTGTACACTTCAGAGATGGGGCTCTTCAACACTTACGGTTTCGATAATGAAAATCCTGGTTGAGCTGAATCTTATGTTACTCTCCTTTGTGGATTGTGTTGAACCATCCTTTGTGGATTTACTGTTTACTCTCCTTTGTGGATTTGGGTCTTGCTTTCCTTTGTGGATTGAGTTGTTCTTGAGCTCGTGAGCAGAGCTAGAATTGGGGACTTAGGTATATGTATGGGCATATACCTAAGTCGAGTCTGATGTTACTTCGTGATCGCATCTTTCTTTTGTGCTATATCCTTTGTGGATTTCGGGAGACCTTCGGGGGTCTCGGGGTCCTTACTGAGTAGTTGTACTCACCCCTGCACGGGCTATGCCCGCACTTCGTGGTGTTGGTTGCAGACGACGGACAGCGCTGATCGCGGTTGGGCGTGGAGCAGGACGGTACCTGAAGGTGGACCACTGGGCGGGACGTACTCGGAGCGGACGTGGGACCCGAGGAGCTTGGAGGCTATCTGTACCCACCCTTCAGGTGGGATTGCCAGTGGACGACACGAGGCCGCCGTCTTTTCTTCAGTTGCTGTTTTTCTTTTCAGTTGTACTTTACAGTTGGGCTTGTATTTCCGGCCCCCTTTACTTTCTGCACTTTACTTTCCGCTTGCTGACTCTGTGTGGTTGTTACTTATAAAGGCAATGCCTTCCCTGTTTACTGGGATTTTACGCCTTGGTGCTAGTCGCCAGCCCCTGGCCTATGGAAGGCGGGCTTGGGGTAGTCACGGCACGGGCCCCGAGGACGGGTCGTGACAAATTGGTATCAGAGGGGTCGGTTCTACCGCAGACTCTGATCGTCCTTTCTTTCTATGTGAAGCAATAGTGTTTAGTATATTGAGTGTGGTTATCAGTTCAGGGAGCCCAGTGTTGGTGCGGCGGCCGACGTATCCGTACACCAGGACCCTGACTCCTGATTTCCGACTTAATGCATGAAAACATTGATTGCGTGTGTGTTTCAAGTTTTCTTTGTGATTACTTATGTCAGCTCACCGGGTATACTGATCTGCTTTATGAAAGTCTCAAGTTTTCCTTGTGATTACTTGTGCCAGCTCACCAGGTATACTGTTCTGACTGTGGTGCTCTTGTTCTCCTTTTCAGGATGGCCCCGCGACGACTGCCAGCTAGGGTTCCGAGTGTAGGGCGCGACGGCAGCCCACCGAGCGACGAGGCCTCGGTGCAGGGCCCTTTGCCAGCAGTGGCACCGGCGGTAGCCTTACCCGCCGAGCCACCGATGCTTCCAGTACCAGACGCCGACGATGCACGTCGCCTCAGGGCACTGCACGAGTTTCAGAGCCAGTGACCGCCCAGGTTTCGCGGTGAGGCGGACCCCCAGGCCGCCGAGGACTGGCTAGAGGCGGTGGTACGGATCTTCAGGCTAGTGAGGACACCAGCGGATCTCATGGTGATCCTCGCAGCGAGCCTCCTGCAGGCGGCGGCAGGACGATGGTGGAGCCTGATGCTCCAGGTTCACGATGAGGCATCTCTTCTTTGGACGGACTTTGAGGGCCTCTTCCGCTCGGAGTTCGTCCCAGCCACCCTTCGTGCGGTGCGTATCCAGGAGCTTCTACAGCTGCGGCAGGGCAGCATGACGGTCGCTCAGTACGCGGCGAGGTTCACCGACCTTTCTCGGTACTCGACAGACATGGTACGGGACCCCTTCTTCCGGGCCCGGACCTTCGAGCAGGGTTTGAGACACGAGATCAGGGCATCGCTGATCTCCCTCAGCATACCGACTCAGACAGGAGTACTAGAGCGGGCCCTTCTGATCGAGAGCTTCCTTGCTGAGTCTACACCAGCACAGAGACCCACCGCAGGGCGGCACGTAGCGGAGTCTTCGGTGGCAGGTAGCCGACAGATGACTCAGGGTTCCAGGCAGACCAGACCTACCAGTGGCCGACTGCACGACTCAGGCTCAGTTGTTCGGGGAAGCCGGGGTGGAGTCAGAGCCAGGCGTGCCGAGAGTGGGCAGTGCTACTCCTGTGGCGGAATTGGCCACATGGCTCGTGACTGCCCGACCCGCCATGCGGGGGAGCAGCAAACGGTTGAGGAACCACCTAGGCAGAGGCAGAGGTTCGACCGTGGCGGTCTGCAGGGAGGAGACGGACGAGGTAGAGGAGCTGGCCGAGCAGCAGGTGGTGGACGACGCTTTGAGGCTCTACCACCACCACCACCAGGAGGTCCACCCCGACCGCAGGGGAGAGCTCAGCTTCAGGCAGTCGAGGCCTTCGATCATGGAGCCCTGGGAGCTGATGGACAGGAGCAGAACTAGTGGATACATCCTTTGTACTTCTGGTTCCTTGTTGCTTTTGTGTAGCGTCTTGTAATATGAGCTGCAATAATAAAAGATGCATACCTTTGTGATATTTTCGTTCCTGTCCTCTTTCATGATGTTACTAGGAGATTCCAGTTTTGGCTGTTGACTTGACCCTCACTTGTGAGACATCTACTGGAGGAGACCCAGTTACCACACACTGATGCCGACAGTGTGACTCAACCCTTGGAGGCGAGAGTAACAGTTGAATCTCTTAGTAGTAGCGTCGAGGCCTTACGACGTCATCCTTGGTATGGATTAGTATCATCCATGTTAGGATTGACTGTTTTAGGCAAAGAATGTGGTTCATCCAGGGGATGAGACCAGATTTCTCTTTTCGGCAAAGAAGAAATCTTGCAGCTCTTGTGGGACCTGTGATGGTCCAGGCCACGACAAGAAGGTCCAGATCATCCAGAAGAGGATGAGGACAGCTCAGAGCCGGCAGAAGTCATATGCTGACAGGAGGCGGAGGCCACTAGAGTTCGAGGATGGCGACCACGTCTTTTTGCGTGTCTCACCTCGACGTGGTTTACGGAGATTTGGCCGAGGCGGCAAGTTGTCTCCACGCTTCATCGGGCCTTTCCAGGTCCTCAGCAGGATAGGAGAGGTGGCTTATCGCCTGGCTCTACCACCTCAGTTGCACCGGGTGCACGACGTCTTCCACGTGTCTCAGCTGAGGAGATACGTGCACGACCCGACGCACATCATCGACTTTGGGGAGCTGGACGTGGACGATGGGGCGACCTTTGCGGAGGTTCCAGTGGAGATCGAGGATCGACAGGAGCGGGTCCTACGTGGGCGGGCGATTCCTCTTGTGCGCGTCAGGTGGCAGCACGGGAACCTCCAGGAGAGCACTTGGGAGCGGGAGGCTCAGATTCGTGCTCAGTACCCCCATTTGTTCCCCTAGTTTTTGATGTATCTTTACGGGGACGTAAAGCCCTGAGGTGGGAGTAATGTAAAGACCCGCAAATTTCAAGGAAATTTTTTTCTTAATTTTCTTTGGAATTTTACAAGAACGCAGCTTCAGACGGCACCTGATTCCGAGGCCCGGTGTGCCCGGAATCAATTTCCGAAGTTTGGCTCGGGTACGTTCAGTGAACGGACGAGCGGGTTTTTCTATCTTTTGAACCGGTGCCCGGAATCGAATTCTGAGGGCACCGATGAAATCGCAGCGCCGGTATTTGCTTAGAAACGCCTCTTCCGGAGTTGCGTTTGCTCAGACGTGGTTTTTAAATTTTACGGCTTTAAGTCAGAAATAAAATAAAGTTTGTGCGACAACTTTATTTTATTTCACTTAAGCTGCTTGGAAGCCACTTGAAGTCACTTAAAGACGGCTTGAACTGAGTTGAACTGGATAGGATGCTATCCAGAAATATCCTACCCCTTGGTAGGATATTTGTGCGGTGGGACCCGCACGAGCCCCGCCGTTTCTTTCGCTAAGTAACGCACCCGCGAAAACCCGTCAAAGTAACTGAAAAGTCAACCGACGCGTTTTCTTTAATTCTTAACAGACCATTTAATTGGGCGGTTTATTTCGTGAATTAAATGGACTGTTTCTTCGTGAATTAAATGGGTCGTTTCTTTCGTTGAATTAATTCAACGAATTGATGGATCGTTTCTTAACCGGTTTCGTGTTGGCATGTTTATAAATTAAGACCAACATAAAAATCCTTGGAAAGGATTTGAGAGAATCTTCGTTCCTCCACCCTCTCCGCGAAGAACGCGAAGAACGCGAAGAACGCGAAGAACGCGAAGAACGCCGAACCCGGAAGTCGACGACGCTTTCGCCCGAGACGTTCTTCCGATCTCCGATCTCCGATCACCGACCATTCGAGGTGAGTGATTTCGGATTTCCTCTCAAGTTCTTTTCTTTGGTTTTAAACGAAACACAGATTTAAATATTAATAATTTAAATCTGTTGTTCTTGATTTGTTGAGCTCGCCGGCTCAACACCGGTTTCCGCGACGACGCGACACCTTTCCGCGACGACGCGACACCTTCCCGCGACGACGCGACGATCGATCTCTTCCGCGACGATCTCTTCCGCGAAGAACGCCCGCGCTCGACGATCATCAAGGTAAGGGTTGATTGGAATATTTTATTCCCGTGATTATTCTTTTCAAATAAAGAACCCGATCGGAACAATTTTAAATTATTTTAAAAATTGTTATTGATCGTTTTCTTGTTCCTCCCGTGGATTATGACTAACGCGGAGGGTGCGGGTCTAACGAACAAGACCCGGCAACCCTCCGCCGATCTTTTTTGGTTGTGCGGATTTGGCGGACGTCGACAAACCGTGCGGCAAGGGCAATTTGTTGGCTCCGCAGTGAAGATCGTCCCCCGGGAGGAGCAACGGCGCAGACGGGAGGCAAATCGGGCCACCGGAGCATCTCCGGCGGCCCGCGGAAGAAGGCGGCGGCGCGGGTCGCCGGCGCGGCGGCGCCGGCGACCGGGGGCGGCGGCGCCCGGCGCGCCGCCGGAGGAACCCGCCGCGGCTCGGCCGCGGCGGCGGCGATCCAGCGGACCCGCGGTCCGCGGGTCCGGTCCACTCGGTCGGGACGCGGCAATGCGCCGCGTCCGCTGACCACCCGCGCGGCCCGCACGCGGGCCGCGGCTTCCTCGACCGCGGGCTGCGCCCGCGGCCTTCCACCCGCGCGGCTGGCCAAGCCGCGCCGGCTGAGCCGGCCGGTCCGGTCGGCCGGGCCGCGCCCAGGCCGGACCGGACCCGGCCGAGCCGGTTCGGGCCGGGTCGGGCCGACCCGGTTCGGGCCGACCCGGTTCGGCCGACCCCAGGGGGGGGGTTCGGGCCGGGTCGCCCCGGGCCCAGTACCCCCGTTTCGGGCCCTCTACGGTCTTTCGCCCATATCTTGGGCCTGGGACCTCCGATTGACGAACCGTCAGCGGCTACGCGATCCTTGGATCGAGACGGTCGTTTCGGTATATTATACTCAAGGTTTCGGAAGACTTTGGGTTCGGCCGGGTTGGTTCGTACACGAAGCCAACCGGGCCCTCGGAGCGGAAACGCTCATAACTTGAGCTACGGACGTCCGAACGACGTACCGTCAGCTGTGGTGGTTTCCTCTAAGTGAGACGGAACTTTTGGCATACTCCGCCCGAGGATCGGATACAGGCGGAGTACGGTCGGGTTGGTTTTGCCCTAAAAACCAACCGGGCCCCTGGGACGAAAATGCCAATAACTCTCAGACCGGGCGTCCGTTTGACGCGCCGTCTGTCGCGTTGAGATCCTGTTGTCGATACGGAACTTTTGGATACATCAACTTCGGACTACGTGTCAGTTGATGTATCAGCCCCTCGGCTCGTGGAGCGGACCCTCCTAAACGAGCTCGCTAAGTGCGGGAACCCTAGTGCTGGCTGTGGCTTCGACGGAAGAGCAGAGATCCTTCGTGGACTGCGGCGACGACTGTGCAGAGATCCTCCGTGGACTGCGACGATGACAGAGCAGAGATCCTCCGTGGACTGCGACGACGGAAGAGCAGAGATCCTTCGTGGACTGCGGCGACGACTGTGCAGAGATCCTCCGTGGACTGCGTCGACTACTGCACTCAGCGATCCTACGTGGAAGAGTGCTACCGAACCTGTGTGAGCTGAATCTTCTTTTTACCTTGAGCGGTGGAGCGCTTGGGTGTAGCGGCGGACCCGTGGTACTTGACAGTGGTGGTGCGCTTGGATGCAGCAGCAGACCCTTGGCGGTGGAGCGCTTGGTTGTAGCGGCGGACCCGCGATACTCTACGGAGTGTGTGCGCTTGGTTGTAGCGACAGACCCGCGACGGTGGAGACATGCGTGCGGAATACGGAGACCGTGTAGATGACTGAGACCTGACGACTGCTTGACCGACTCGACTTGGAGTGAGTCGACTAGCCCAGTGGACGGAGCGCCCAGTAGTTGGCAGCAGACCCATGGCGGACGGAGCGCCTGGTAGTTGGCGGCAGACCCGCGGTACTCGACAGGAGGAGTACCTCAGTAGGCTATCTGGGTGAGCGCCCGGTATTTGGCAGCAGACCCTCAGCGGACGGAGCGCCCGGTAGTTGGCAGCAGACCCGCGGTACTCGACAGGAGGAGTACTTCAGCAGTCTTAGGTTAGTGAGCAGTACCTCGGAGTCGTGACAGGACCACTGTACACTTCAGAGATGGGGCTCTTCAACACTTACGGTTTCGATAATGAAAATCCTGGTTGAGCTGAATCTTATGTTACTCTCCTTTGTGGATTGTGTTGAACCATCCTTTGTGGATTTACTGTTTACTCTCCTTTGTGGATTTGGGTCTTGCTTTCCTTTGTGGATTGAGTTGTTCTTGAGCTCGTGAGCAGAGCTAGAATTGGGGACTTAGGTATATGTATGGGCATATACCTAAGTCGAGTCTGATGTTACTTCGTGATCGCATCTTTCTTTTGTGCTATATCCTTTGTGGATTTCGGGAGACCTTCGGGGGTCTCGGGGTCCTTACTGAGTAGTTGTACTCACCCCTGCACGGGCTATGCCCGCACTTCGTGGTGTTGGTTGCAGACGACGGACAGCGCTGATCGCGGTTGGGCGTGGAGCAGGACGGTACCTGAAGGTGGACCACTGGGCGGGACGTACTCGGAGCGGACGTGGGACCCGAGGAGCTTGGAGGCTATCTGTACCCACCCTTCAGGTGGGATTGCCAGTGGACGACACGAGGCCGCCGTCTTTTCTTCAGTTGCTGTTTTTCTTTTCAGTTGTACTTTACAGTTGGGCTTGTATTTCCGGCCCCCTTTACTTTCTGCACTTTACTTTCCGCTTGCTGACTCTGTGTGGTTGTTACTTATAAAGGCAATGCCTTCCCTGTTTACTGGGATTTTACGCCTTGGTGCTAGTCGCCAGCCCCTGGCCTATGGAAGGCGGGCTTGGGGTAGTCACGGCACGGGCCCCGAGGACGGGTCGTGACATGATGGTCCACTTGGTGAGATAGATTCAACTATGTGGTCCTATACATTACAGATGGATGTACCCCATTGAACTGTATATGAAGATTTTGAAAGGGTATGTCAAAAATCGAAGTCGGCTAGAGGGTTGTAATGCAGATCGATATATTTTTGAGGAAGCTGTTGAATTATGTACCAAATACTTGTCTGGTGTGGAAAGAATTGGCTTACCAAAATCTCGTCACACTGGGCGGCTTGAGGGTGAAGGAATTTCTGGAAGATAGGTTTTCATAATCAATATTACAGATCAGGAGCAGGCCCACCTTTATGTTTTGAATAACAGTTTCGACGTTGACCCATATGTTGAAATCCCCAAAGAAATTCTTAGACATTTGAATCAATCTAGGTCTGAAAAATGGATATCAGATACACATAATCGACAGTTTATAGGATGGTTTCGAGATTATATTTTTAAGAAGTCTGATGAAAATCCAGAGTCAATTTCAGAACGACATCGATGGCTAGCCGGAGGACCAAGTGTGTATGAATTATCTTACAATGCTTATATAGTTAATGGTTATACATTTTATACTAATGAACATGATGAAGACAGTACCATACAGAATAGTGGGGTTACACTTGTGGCTGAAGCGATGCATGTTTCTGGTGCTAAGGACAAAAATCTAATTTATTCTAATATGTCATACTTTGGAATCATCAAACAAATATGGGAGTTGAATTATACGGAATTTCAAGTTCCGATATTTCAATTCAAGTGGGTTGATAATAGGAGTTCTATTAAAATAGATGATTTGGGATTCGTGAAAGTTGATTTCAGTAAGGAAGGGGAGAAAGACGAACCGTTTATAATGGCATCATAGGTAGTGCAAGTATTTTATGTTCCAGATCCTGCAAACCGAAATAGGTCAATCGTTCTGTTATCGACCAAAATAGCTGAAGGGTCAGATGAAAATTCAATGGAAGATGACCCTTTCATTGGGACTTTGCAATAATTTTGCAGTGGTCCCAATGTAGATGACATTTTGTATGTCAGAGGAGCCCACAATGAAGGGATATGGATAGTTGATAAAGGGGTCAAATCCCTTCAGCCTTTAAAAAAAAGAGTTCAATAATCAGGTTATTGATTTTTATTGTAATATAGATTGTGTTACATTATGTTATTATCTGTTCGTTGCTGCTTTTATGTGATCTAAATTAAATGTTAAACCAGTTCTGCAGATAATGACTTCTTCACCTGCTGATGCACCCAATCCCGAGACACAACACATCTCTCAACCTGTTGCAGTTAGTCCCACTACTGAGAGACAACAGGTCTCTCAACCTGTTGCAGTTGGTCCCACTGCTGAGGTACAACAGGTCTCTCAACCTGTTACAGCTGGTCCCAGTGTCGATGCTAGCACTTCGGAGAAGCATAATGATAATGCAGAAACTGAGGAGATGGTAGGCGATGAAACCCCAGCGATACAAAAAAACAGGTGCATCGTAGTCTAACAGTTTTATCCAAAATCCTTAAGGCAAAAGAAAAAGGAATCAAATATGAGGTGGGATGGAATAAACTAGGCCAGCATGTAAACCCCAACAAATCCATGTTTAGTAGCTACATTGGAATCGTCACTTGACAACATGTGATGATTGATGTAGAGTCGTGTCACCATGTTGTCAGCGGGTTGAAAACATTAATGTGGGAAGAGATTACGGTAACATTACGATATCATCTATTTAATTTATTAAAATAAAATAAAATAAAATACTTAAATATTGAATAACCCTTCATCATCTCTTTCATAGTGCATTTATAGTAGATGTTTCGCACAAAGAATATGTTTTAAGACTGGAAGGAAGGATTCATAGAGGCTTTCGCACCATTTTAATGAAACATCATCTGAAAGATGCTGAAGGGAAAATCAATCTGCACCTTCCTTCTCTTTATGCATACTTGATATCCCAAGGAACGTGGGATTCATTTTTCAACCGTAGTGCGGAACAGAATTTTCAGGTACATTGTGTTTGGTTACATGTTGTGTAATGTTTCTTGTATTCATCACGTTGATTGACAGGTTTTTATTTATGAAACAGCAACTGAGTGCTAAAAATAAATAACGGGAAGAAAAAACAGTGTACCTCTACCGTAAAGCAAGGTTGGGGTACGCTTCAATTGAAAAACAATTGGTACGTATTTTAAAAGTACTTTAATAATTTTATGTGACAAAAAACAACACTGTAACCATGTTTCTATGTTTATATGAAGATTGATGAAGCAAAATCCCAAGTCACTTCCATTCCACTCCATGTGCTATGGAAGGAAGATCGTGTTAATAAAGAGAGGAAACTGATAGATGAAAACACACAAAAAGTGTGGGAAACATGTGTAAGTATTAGGAAACATTGGATCAACCAACCGATCAAAACTATCTACTGAGAGCGCGTTCACCCTGCCCGTTCTATATCCACATTTAATATCATCGCAAGCTCATGTGGATACGAAAATTAAAGACGGCATGAGTAATACAATTGTTTGTGAAAAAGATATGTACAGAGAGGAAACATTATATTTTGTTAGTGCAGATGTTGTTGCTGAGATCATCACATACGAATGGCTAGGCACCTCAGTTATAAATGTATACATGAGGTATGTTTTCATGATTTTATTTTACAGAAGCTGATATACTTTGATAATTATGGCTAAATACATCTCATATTTTTCACAGGAATATATATGAAAAACAATTGAAGGGATTTTCCCATGAATACAAATTTTGACTCGTTAGTCCTCACACCATTTCTACACAACGAGAAGAAATAGATTCTAATTTTCAGGCTGAATTAATGTCAAATCTGCTCAGAACGTTTCAAAGAAGAATTATGACTGATAGACTCTTTTTCATACCAACATTGCAGGGGTAAAACTATACATTTTAATCATATCAATTATATTTTCATTTCTATTAGTACTTATTTCTTTTTGTGTTTTTAGGGAACATTGGATGCTCATTTCAGTCAATTTGGATGCTCTAAAGATTTATTTTCTGGATTCACTGCATGGATATCCAACTAACCGACCACACATGGTGGTGATTGTCAATTTGTAATACACTAGATCCAACATTTTAGAACTAAATATATAGTTATATAATTTATATTATCTTTTAATGAGGATTTTTTTATGATTGGGCGGTGTATGAATACCATCTAAAGGCTAGAATGAATCCAGGGCATAAGGACGAAAATGCCCACAAGATCTACAAATGGAGAAGTATCTGGGTATATATAATTATATTTCACTATCCAAATACATATCAAAACAAATTACTTATTTTTCTTGATGTTTCTGTAGTGTCTAAAACAAACAAATGACAAGGAGTACGGTTATTATGTTTGTAAATTTATGAAAGAGATCATATTTCATGAACAAACTAGCATCCCTAAAGAGGTATTTTTGAAAATAATTACTACTTAATTTAAAATAATTATTAATCCTCTATGTATTTATATTTTTTTATTACTACTATGACTGTCGCAAAAACTCCTATTTAGAATATGATATAAATGTGTTTAGAAATGAACGGGCAGCGTACCTGATGGAAGAATATAAAAAATAGGACAATGAAGGTGAATTCCTAATACTTATGTTATCTTTATGTGGTCATTGATATCTCCTTTTACGCTTATTGAGCATCTATGATCTCCCTTTCTTATGTTTCATATCCTTAGATTAGTGAATTCCTACTACTCAGTTTGAAATTGAAATAACTTTAGAAAACAACATAAGTGACATACGGCAAACTGAGCAAACACATTCGGATTGTTTTAATACTTTAGTAAAAGGATCCCTGAGTCATTTGTGATGTGTACGAATTGACCACACCTCAATCCGACGCACGGTGTGATCGGTATGACTAAACGTGTCTGATACCAGTTTCAAATTGAGATAAACTTTAGAAAACAACACTACTGACATACGGAATACTGAAAAAATGTGTTCGTATTGTTTTTGATACTTTAGGACAACGATCCATAGTCATTTGTGACATGTGATAATCGAATACACCTCAATCCGACACACGGTGTGACCGGTATGGCTAAAAGTTTCTGATATCAGTTTCAAATTGAGATAAACTTTAGAAAACAACACAAGTGACATATGGAAAACCGAGCAAATGTGTTCGTATTGTTTTGATACTTTAGGACAACAATCTGTGAGTCATTTGTGACGTGTAAAAATCGACCACACCTCAATCCGACGCACGGTGTAACCGGTATGCCTAAACGTGTCTGATATCAGTTTCAAATTGAGATAAACTTTAGAAAACAACACTACTGACATATGGAATACTGAGAAAATGCATTCGGATTATTTTGATACTTTAAGACAACGATCCATGAGTCATTTTTGATGTGTAAGAATTGAATTCACCTCAATCTGATGCATGGTGTGACCAGTATGGATAATAGTGTCTGATATCAGTTTGAAATTGAGATAAACTTTAGAAAATAACACTACTGACATACGGAATACCGAGAAAATGCATTCGTATTGTTTTGATACTTTAGGAAAATGATTATTTATTCATTTTTGACGTGTACGAATCGACCACACCTCAATCCGATGCACGGTGTGACTGGTATGGATAATAGTGTCTGATATCAGTTTCAAATTGAGATAAACTTTAGAAAACAACACTACTGACATACGAAATACCAAGAAAATGCGTTCGGATTATTTTGATACTTTATTACAATGATACATGAGTCATTTTTGATGTATACGAATTGATCGTACCTCAATCTGACGCACAGTGTGACCGGTATGGCTAATAGTGTCTGATATCAGTATCAATACTTTAGGACAATGATCCATTAGTCATTTGTGATGTGTACGAATCAACCGCACCTCAATCCGACGCACGGTGTGACCGATATGGCTAATAGTGTCTGATATCAGTTTCAAATTGAGATAAAATTTAGAAAACAACACTACCGACATATGGAATACTGATCAAATGCATTCATATTGTTTTGATACTTTAGGAAAATGATCCATTAGTCATTTTTGACATGTATGAATCGACTGCACCTCAATCCAACGCACAGTGTGACCGGTATGGCTAAAAGTGTCTGATATCATTTTCAAATTGAAATAAACTTTGGAAAACAACACTACTGACATACAGAATACCGAGAAAACGCATTCGGATTATTTTGATACTTTAGTACAATTATCTATGAGTGACGTGTATGAATCAACCGAACCTCAATCTGATGCACGGTGTGACCGTTATGGCTAAAAGTGTCTGATATCAGTTTCAAATTGAGATAAACATTGGAAAACAACAATACTGACATACGGAATACTAAGAAAACGCGTTCGTATTGTTTTTATACTTTAGGAAAATGATCCATGAATCATTTTTGACATGTACGATCGATCGCACTTCAATCCGATGCATGGTGTGACCGTTATGGCTAAAAGTGTCTGATATCAGTTTCAAATTGAGATAAACTTTAGAAAACAACACTAATGACATACTAAATACTGAGAAAATGCGTTCGGATTGTTTTGATACTTTAGGACACTGATCCATGAGTCATTTGTGACATGTATGAGTCGACTGCACCTCAATCTGATGCACGGTGTGACCGGTATGGCTAAAAGTGTCTGATATCAGTTTGAAAATGACATAAACTTTAGAAAACAACACTACTGACATACGGAATACCGAGAAAACGCGTTCGGATTGTTTTGAAACTTTAGTAAAACTATCCATGAGTCATTTTTGACATGTACGAATCGACCGCACCTCAATCCGATGCACGGTGTGACTATTATGGCTAAAAGTCTCTGATATCAGTTTCAAATTGAGATAAACTTTGGAAAACAACACTACTGACATACAGAATACCGAGCAAACACATTCGGATTATTTTGATAATTTAAGAAAATGATCCATGAATCATTTGTGATGTGTAAGAATCAACCGCACCTTAATACGATGCACGGTGTGACTGATATGGCTAAAAGTGTCTGATATCAGTTTCAAATTGAGATAATCATTGGAAAACAACACTTCTGACATACGGAATACTGATAAAACGCGTTCGGATTGTTTTTATACTTTAGGACAACGATCCATGAATCATTTTTGATGTGTATGAATTAATCGAACCTTAATCCGACACACGGTGTGACCGTTATGGCTAAAAGTGTCTGATATTAGTTTCAAATTGAGATAAACTTTAGAAAACAACACTAGTGACATACGTAATACTGAGAAAATGAGTTCGGATTGTTTTGATACTTTAGTACAATGATCAATGAGTCATTTTTGACGTGTACGAATTGACCTAACCTCGGTCTAATGCACGGTGTGACCTGTATGGCTAAAAGTCTCTGATATTAGTTTGAAAATGACATAAACTTTAGAAAACAACACTACTGACATACAGAATACCGAGCAAAATAATTTTTATTGTTTTGAAACTTTTGGAAAATGATCCATGGGTCATTTTTGACGTGTAAGAATCGACCACACCTCAATCTAACGCACAGTGTGACCGGTATGGCTAAAAGTGTCTGATATCAATTTCAAATTGAGATAAACTTTGGAAAACAACACTACTGACATACAGAATACCAAGAAAATGTGTTCGGATTGTTTTGATACTTTAGGAAAACGATCCATGAATCATTTGTGACGTGTATGAATTGACCACACCTCAATCTGACGCACGGTGTGACCGGTATGTCAAAAAGTTTCTGATATCAGTTTCAAATTGAGATAAACTTTGGAAAACAACACTACTGATATACAGAATACCGAGAAAATTCATTCGTATTGTTTTTATACTTTAGGAAAATGATCCATGAGTCATTTTTAACGTGTATGGATCGACCGCGCCTCAATCCGACACACGGTGTGACCGGTATGGCTAAAAGTGTCTGATATCAGTTTCAAATTGAGATAAACTTTAGAAAACAACACTAATGACATACAGAATACCAAGAAATTGCATTTGGATTGTTTTGATAATTTTGGAAAATGATCCATGAGTCATTTGTGACATGTATGAATCGACAGTACCTCAATCTGATGCACAGTGTTACTAGTATGGCTAAAAGTGTCTGATATCAATTTGAAAATGACATAAACTTTAGAAAACAACACTACTGACATACAGAATACTGAGAAAACGCATTCAGATTGTTTTGAAACTTTAGGAAAATGATCCATGAGTCATTTTTGACGTGTACGAATCGACCTCACCTCAATCTGACACACAGTGTGACTGGTAAAGCTTTTCATTAGAGAAAGAATTAGTATTTATTAAATGAGATAAATCAATCAAAAACATATTGATTTTACATTATTCCCTTTCATTGTTATGAGAATGAAAACATTTGAGTTTAAAATTTCATATTTTAGTTTCACATTTCCATATTAATGTATTCTTTCATATTACTATTTTAATTTCTTTCATTATTGCATTACTAACATAATATTTTTTTTCTTATATAGGTGAAATTTTTTCCTTGAGTTCGGATGCTTTTTTCGGCAACAAATACCATCGAGATCATATCACGGATATCAAAGGATAAAACATGAATTTTTATAACTGTTATTGAATAATTGTAATTGTAACCATGTAAAACAATGTTTGAAATGTATATAGAAATGTTTTTTTTGTATTCTTGATGTTAAGTAAATGTATATACCGTTGTCGGTCAAAATATTATGTGCGGGTGCTATGATGTGTAGGTGTGCATGTGCTACTTTGTGCAGGTATTCTAGTGTGCAGGTGTGTAGGTTCTATTTTGTAAGTGCAGGCGATGGTGCCTTTATCAGCGCTTTTTTGAGCGCTGATAAAGGACACCTTTAACAGCGCTAGAGGAGTGCTGATAAAGGAACCCTTTATCAACGCTCTGATAAGTGCCGATATAGGAGCCCTTTATCAGCGCTAAAAAAATGTTGATAAAGGGAGTCTTTATCAGTGCTTTTTTAGCACTGATAAAGGTCTCCTATATCATCCCTTCTCGGAGCGCTGATAAAGGGGACCCCCCCCCCCTTTATCTACGCCGGCATTAATAGCGCTTTTCTAGCACTGTTAATGCCGGTTTTTAGCGTTGATAAAGGGCTAAGTTGTAGTGGTGATGTATATAGAAACTTAAATCAAATTTAATGAAAATATATAATAAGCAACACTTTATTTTTATATGAAATTGTAGCATAATTAAAAAAACTTGTAACAAAACAAGTAGAACAATTGAAATGAAATATTTTAAACCAAAGAGAAGGGTATCCAATGAATTTGGATAAAAGTACCTTGATTTAAACTTTCAAGAAAGTATATCTTACCCACCCCATTATATGTCCTCGATCCTAGAAATATGGGATATATATTCTGTCTTATTATCCCCACAATCCCACTTTTAATCAAGTAATTGGAACATATGTATTCCTTCAGCTGGAATCCCTTGATTGGAGAATCAAACTCATGAAGAAAATCTTAAAGAGACAACCAGACAAAGTTTCTATAATATGAACACTCTCTTACAACAGTTACAAATATTGAAAACAAGAACTTCAAAGGAGAGAAAATATAAGCATGCAGACACACACATAGTTTTCAAGCACTATTTTAAAATTTTTAAGTGATCAAGTATTTATAAGCATAGAGTTCAATGGTCAACTAGGTATCCAATGGTCATATTTTTCCTAAAATATCGGAGGGACATGTACAGCTGGTACTTACAACGGTCATAAAAAAAATATATTCAATGACATCATTTTAGCATAAGGAAAAATGTCATGAGAAACATTATTATGTAACAAGACATGAAAATATGTTAGAATCTGATTATAAGAATAATAATAATATATAGTAACTAATTTTTTTGAGAAATTTATGAAAATATTTTCTTAAAACAATGAAAAATGGATTCTATAAATAATGAGAATCAAATTTTGGAAATAGTGAGAATTGGATTCGATAAACTGAGGGAATCAGATTTTTGAAACTCTAAGAATTTGAATCAAAATTTTGAGTGAATCGGAATTGAGAAACTCTATAAATCAGATTCGAAATTCTGAAAAAATTAGAATTAAGAAACTTAGTTAATCGAATTAGAAATTTTGAGAAAATTAGACTTTAGAAACTCATTAAATCAGATTCTAAATTCTTAGTGAATTGGAATTAAAAACTTAGTGAATCTAATTTGAAATTCTGGGTGAATTAGAATTGAGAAACTTAGTGAATCTGATTTAAAATTCTGAGTGAAATAGAATTGAGAAACTTAGTGAATCAGATTTGGAATTCTAATCAAATCGAAATTGAGAAACTCATTGAATCATATTTTCATTGATTATAGATTCTATTCGAACTTAAGAAATATTTTGTTAGAAATATATAAAAAAAGTAAAATAACAGTGAATAAAGAACATGATTCTGATTATAATCAGACTTGTATAAGTTTAAACAGAAATTAATATCGAAGGTAAGAAAAATACTATTTAAGGAAATTGGTTTGTAATTTATAAAACATAAAGGAATGAGAAAATTCATAAGGAAACATTTGACTCAACAATATCCTCCTTTTTGGAAAGCACAAACAACATTTTAAGAAAAGACTACTAAGACTAAAAAATCATATTTGAGCTTAAAAGAAATAGTTATCTCCCCCTAAGTTTATAACTCTTTGAAAGATGAATACTACTAGCTCCCCCTTAGGATATTAACTCCCCCTAAGGATCATATTATTTTCTTTAATAATTTTCTTCCTTTCATAAGGAAATATATCCCCCTTAATTTAAGGTTGTCTTTTTAATATTCTTAACCATTCTCCCCCTTTGTGATATACAAAAATGAATAGAGAAAATATAATATAACTAAAAATGTCTAGGAAAAAATATATACTAAACAAGAGAAATATAATACTTGATAATGAAAATTTTTACAACAAAAGTTTCAAAGATACAAAAAAATTAATCCTTCTTCGGCATTAAGGATTTGACTATAACCTTTAACTTCTTCAATTATTTGTGATATTCTTCAAACTTTTCTAAGAGTTCTTCCAAATGTGGATTCTTCTCTTCAAGGATTTGAATACTTCTATCCTAACTTTGAATCTTTTCCTCTTAATACTAGATTTTTTCAACCATATCATCTTTGTAAGACTTTATCCTTTTGATCTTAGTTTCATAGAAATTCAATTTTCCATTTAGATCTTTGATTTCTTACATCTGAATGATTTTCTCATCCTTTATCTTATCTGAAAACTATTTGATTGTTCTTTAAGAAAATATTTAAATTATTCTAAGTCATTCTTCATTGAATCAAACATATCATCAAAAAATTTAATATTGGTATTTTTATTCCTTGACCACCTTGTGATCTCCCTAAAATATTTCCTATGATAATGATAATCTTCTACAAATGTTTGGAATTCAGCTTCAAGCTTTATCAACTTCTTCATCTAAAGAGTTATTAAGTACGATTTATAATTTAAATATCATTAAATTATCTCACATCATTAATCTATATTTAGAAAGTAATTAATATACTTTACCAACTTTTTCAAAGATACAATAATGAAATATTCTCCCATAGAATATGACGAGTTTTCTAATTCCTATTGATTCTATTTAGATGTTCTAACATTTTCCTACTTCTCTTTTCCTTTCTTAGATGCTGATTTTTCTATCCTCTATTCTGTTTTCCTTTCATTAGAAAATTGAACAATTTTTTCTTCATTATCATCACCATCATCATCACCATCATTATGTCCATTATTATCACCATCAGAAGGTACTTTCTGAACTTTGTTATGAGTGAAATTTTCTTTCTGAGCTAAGGTTGACTTATGCATCTAACTATCGGATTTATGAACTAAATTTTCTTCTAAGGAAATATTAGAAGATTAAGAATGATTGTTACTTATATAAAATTTTTTGGATTGACTATCTTTCTAAATGATTTAAATTTCTTGAATATCATCCTTAGTTTCTTTCTCTCCACTAGTTTCATCTTCTACTTCAGGTTGTTCTTCAACACTCATAACTAAACCTAAAACTACTATTTTTCCCTTATATGTTAGTATAGACACTACCACCATGTAACTTGGTTTCTAAGGAGGGATTTTGGATTCTTGAATGAAGTATTCTAAAATAGGAATTACTTCTGAATATTTTTTTGTATCTTTCAACAATTGTTGACACACCTTTACTTCAGATAACTTTTTATTCAACTTATTCTCTTTAGATTATTTTTCTTGTGCTTTGGAACCTCAAAAATTTAAATATTTTTCCTCTTCTAGATTTATCCTAAAGACTGTATATTCTTCTTTCCTTTTCTCTATTTCTTGTCTTTACTTTGCAAAAGCTTTATCTGGATAAGAATTTTTATTCTTTGACTTCTGCAGTTTTGAAGCTCGAGATTTTCTATTCTGAGACACAGATATCTCTTTCCTAGAGCTTTCTCCAACTTGATCTACCTTTTAGTATAAATCAAAAAACTACTTAGTATTATCATCAAAATAATATTTCATTCTTCTAAGGGTTTCATCACATAAAAGAATAATCATGATCTTATTTGGCTTCAATGAACAAAGAACATTTAAATAGTTCAAGCAATTAACTAACAACTTGGAAAAAGTATCTAGAAACATGAGGATATGAGACTTGATTGATCCATCCTTTATCTTACTAATTTTTATAAAGATGTATCCCATTAAGTTTATCTTCCTTATAATTATAAGAAAATCTAGCATGAATATATTTGTTACATGGATGGTATCTTTGTCTTCTTTTTTATAAATGAGTAACCTTGTAATCTATAAATCTATAATCTGATAGTTAGAGGTGAGATAAGAAATTTTAGGATTATTTATTAACTAAAGTCATAAATATTCTATTATCTTTTCCTTATTGAAAGAACCTTATGACTCTAAAAGTTTGTGAGAAGGGTAAAAAGCTAATCCTTCAAAGGGTATTGTTAGGATGTCAATTTTTTTCTTAATGGAAATTGATTATGATTTTATATAACATTTAAACTATACCTTATCTTTTCCTCCTTCTATAAAGAACTCAACTAATTCATAAAAATCAATAACTAGTTATGGCAGACTTGATCCTGATCTCCCTTGTTTTTTTCAATATAGATATATTATCATTATTGTAACTTTATTGTCTTACTTAATGAAAAATCATACTTTATTAATAAATTTTTATCAACTGAACTTTATTATAATGTAAACAAATCTTTCAATTCCTTTAACACAAGCATTGAAATTTGAGAAGATACTGACTAAGACATTCAGAATTAAGGAAATGGAATGAAATCAGACTCATGATTTTGAAGGATTTTAGTAGCTCGATCATAAGATAGTGGTGATTAATGTGATACGTGGAGTTCTAATTCTATATATAATTGTCATGGTGATTTTTTAGCTTCCAAGATTAATCTTACTGTTGAAAAATTACCAATCTGATCTAATGATTGATATTTATCCAAAGAAGGTTTTATAAGTTCTAAACTTTTGAGGTTTTAAGAAAAAAAAATAGTTTTAAGAAAATAAAATAGATTTAAGAGAACATAATAGTTTTAAGAAAACATAACAGTTTTAAGAAAACAAAACATTTTTAATAAAAAAAATAGTTTTAAGAAAACAAAACAGTATTAACAAAACATAAATGTTTTAAGAAGAGATTATTCTGATAAGAAAATGAAATACCAACATTCAAAATTGAATTTAAGAAGTAATAAAAAAATAAGTTGTAACTTTTAGAGATCTCAAAAAAAATTATTAGTATTGGAAATAAATTCTTCTTAGGAATTTTAAATCCAAAAAAATTAATTATAAAAAGTGAGTTTAAAATAATTTTACTAAAGGACAATAATTTTATTATGGTAAAAATTTGATAAATTCTGAAATTTTTTTAAAAAAATCAAATGTACTCCCCCTATAAAAAGGAGTAACTTAATGTATGGAGATAGTTTTAAAAAAGTATAAATGAATGATTAACTTATGGTTATAATTCCTAAATTTTGTTTAATTTATTTAAATCTATTTGAAGGTAATGAATTTTTAAAAATATCAGCATGTTTTTCTTTCATTTCGATGAATTGTAAAATAATATCTTCTTTGTTTTTCTAAAAATAAAATAGTTATATTTTCAGAATAAAAAATTTACTGGATCCAAAAATGTTAGAAAGTAAAATATTAAGAATCCACATTTTGTTATAAAAATGAGATTTATGGAATCCTAAGGATTGGATTTTTTTATAAAAAAATTTTTGTTCCAATATCCCCCACTTTGACACTTAGTGAAGAATAGGGTACTTTTGGGAACAAAATAGTTATTTCTAAAAACAGATTTTGAATGAGAGTAACCAAATCCAAAAATATTCTTTAGAGGGAGAATTTATGAATACATCTTATCAAAATTTTATTTACTAAAAGTAAATTTTAATAAAATTTTCATAATATAAAATAATTTATATTTATTCTAATCACTAAATCATTATCCTCATAATAATTTGTTTTATAATTAGGTTTTGTCTCTAAAATGTTTTTCTCAGAAAAAGTTTTTCAATATTCTTAGAAAATTTATATTTTTCATAATTTAATTCCTCAATATTTTTGGAAATATAAATAATGTCAAAATATTTTTCATCATGATCTTTAGAAATTCCTTATACTTATTTTGTTATAATATTGATTCTCAAATTTTCCATATCATGTTTCTTTTTTATCTTAGTATTTTCATTTTCAAACAACTTGGAAAATATAGAGACTTCTTTAAAATAAGGTAAAGTGTATTATACTAAGGAATATTCTTAATCTGAAGAAATATATCCATTCACATTAGGATAGTTAGTATTTACATTCTTTTTGGTTAAGGATTTGGTAGTGTGTACCATTTTCATGAAATATTGATTATCAAAGGGTATTCTGGAAATAAGACCAATATTCTTGTGTCTCAAAGTTTCATTGTTTGAGGATTCATTTGAAGTATCTCATCCAATTTTACTCCATGAGTAATTTTTCTTTATAAATTTATTTCTTTTAGGCTTGTAGTATCTTTTATTATTCCTCTCAAAATGACTGTCTTCTTTGTCTTTTCCTTTAAGCCTTGGAAAATCAGGTCTGATGTGTGATTCCTTCTTACATTCATAATATGTGACTACCAAATATTTCTTTTCCTTATTATCATTTTTCTTATATCTATATTGAAAATACTTATTTCCAATATCCTTGTCCATCCTTCTTTTAGTATTGGATAACTCATTATTTTAATTTTCATATTCACTTTGATTGAACAAACACTATCTTATTTGTTGACTTCACTATTTTCTTAGGTTTCTTGGATTTTATCTCATTAGAAGTTGTACTAAAAGTGAAACTTCCATTATTTTTATTTTCTTTTTCATCATCTATCTTCAATATTTTCTTATATTATATAAGAGTTCCAAATAACTCATCAACAGTGTCACTTGTAACATTTCTGGATTCATCAACTGTTGTTCTATTTGACTCACATTCATTAAACATGATGCATATGATCTTTTACTCAAGAAAATCATATTATAAGAATTTTTATAACATGAATTTTAATCTATTTAAAATATTCAATAATATATATTTATATTTAGTTATAGTTTCTCCATATGAAAAACAAATCCAGACAATTGGCTCTAAGCATGGATCTTCTTATATCGATGACTTTAGATGTACCAAAATGAGTAATCTCAAGTTTCTTCCAAATCTTATTTTCTTCTTCACAATATGATATTTGGATGTGTATATTTCTAGTCATTAAACAAATTAAAGTTTTTTTACCTTATAGTTAAGTTTATATTCTTACTTCTCTTGATTAGTAAAAGTTCTAACTTCTTTGTGAGGAATTTTATAATATACATTGAGATTTAAAAATATATCAAAACCAGTATTGATAATAAACGTCTTCATTAATTCTATCTCTTTGTTATTCATAATAATTCCCATCATAGATAGTTGGTCTTTTAGGATTCAATTTTTTTTTTATGGATCTATGATTAAAACCTACCATCATTAAAATAATACTAAAATTATTTTTCCATGATACATGTTAGTGTAGAAAAATATTTATAAAAAAGTTTACAAAAATAATATAAATAACAAAAAAAATTAATGTGAGAAAATATATTGAGTATTGAAAACCTCATATGATACCAATTTTTCAATCAAAATAGGTATGGAGATAGCACAATTACAATAGGGGGTTGAATTGAAAGTTTACAAACATTCATTTTTAATCTTATGGAAATATTTTTTTAATAAAGCTAAACAAATTGGATTCACTAAACCCTCTTATGTGAGGTTAATTAAAAATACATTGGATCTGATAAAGATGATCATCATAATGAATTTGATATAAAGTTTTACTTAGATGATATTCTACCTTAAAGTGTATAGATTCTTAAATCAGGGTTAATGAAAATAGAGAAGGTATAATAAATAACAATTTCTATTCAAATGAAATTGCAGTAGAATTAAAGAAACATGTAAAAAAACAAGTAGAATAATTGAAATGAAATATGTTAACCCAAATAAAAAGGTATCCAATGACTTAGGATAAAATTCCCATGATTTATACTTTCAAGAAAGTATGTCTTACCCACACTAGGGTAAGACCTTGATCCTTGAAAGATTGTATATAGCTTTTGTCTTGTTATACCCATAATCCCTAGGTTAAGTAGGTAATCGACACATATTTCTTCCTTCAGCTGGAATCAATTATAGAATTATATGCAGGAAGAAAATATTAAAAGGACAACCTAAAAAGGTTTCTTTAAGATTGACACTCTCTGACAATAGTTACAAACACTGGGAATAAGCAGTTCACAAGAGAAAAAATTTGTTGCATGTAGACACACACACAGTTATTGAGAACTATTTACAAATTATAAAGTGACTAGCTATTTATAGGCATAGATTCCAATGGTTTACTAGGTCTCTAATGGTCATACTATTCCTAAAATTTCTGAGGGACCTGTATAGCTAGGACTTACAATGGTTATAAAAAATAGATTAGATGAAATAATTTCGCATAAGTAAAAATATCATAAGAAACATTATTATATAAAAAACAAGAAAATATGTTACAATATGATTATATGAACAATAAGAAAATATAGTAACTAATTAGTTTTGAGAAAGTTATGAAATTACTTTCTTAAAACAAGAAAAAAATAGATTATATAAATAATGAGAATTGGATTTTCAAAACTGTGAAAATTAGATTTGATAAACTGAGAGAATCAGATTTGAGAAACTCTAAGAATCATATTTGAAATTCTGAGTGAATATGAATTGAGAAACTCAATGAATCGGATTCTAAATTCTGAGCAAATCGGAATTGAGAAACTCAGTGAATCGAATTCGAAATTCCAAGTGAATCAGAATTGAGAAACTCAGTGAATCAGATTCAAAATTCTAAGTGATTGAAAATTGAGAAACTCGGTAAATCAGATTCGAAATTCTGAGTGAATTGAAATTGAGAAAGTCGATGAATCAGATTCGAAATTCTGAATGAATTGGACTTTTGAAACTCAATGGATCATATTTTTATTTATTATAGTTTATGTTCGGTCTTAAGAAATAGTTTCTTAGATTAGATAAAAAATAACAAAAAAGATCTTAAAAAACATCATTCTGATTATAATCATACTTGCATAAGTTTAAACAAAGACTCATATATAAAGTAAGAAAAATAATATTAAAGGAAATGGGTTTGTGATTTTCAAAACATAAAAGAATGATAAAAGTAAAAAAAGGAAAATTTTGACTCAACACTCATGTATGATACCTCAATCAAACATACATTCTCTGGCCAGTGTAGGAGTGTATTTGAACATGTCATGATGAATATTCTAACCATAATAATGACCATAAGTTCTTTCACCTAAGTATATAGTGATCATGATACTACAGTTTTGGGTTTATTCAGCACTATCATTTATTTGCACTAACAAAAAGTACTGTTAAAGTAGAACCTTTATCATCACATTTTCTAGCATTGACAAAGGTTATGATGGTATGTGTGAGTCCCACATCAAAATTATAGACATCCAGCCACTTTTTTATATATGATTCTTCCACATCTCAATGTCAAAAGCCTTCTACGGGGATGAGCTCCCATATACACACTCCACACACCTATATGGACTTGTCCCTACATGCATGGACATGTGTGATCATTATCCCACTATATACTTTGCATGGGCTTTAGCACACTAACATTTATATGGGTCGAGTCCTACATGACTCGTCCCACATGCCCTCATTCGGATACAGAATTCAGTCCCCCTTCATATGTTGGCCATGGGCTCTAATTTTATATATATATCAATAAAAAGAAAAATAATTAAAAAAATTAAAAAAATTGAAATAAATAAACAAAAAAATAAAATTTTAAGAAATAAAAAAATATTAATTAAATAAATATTAAAACATTTAATATATATATATATATATATATTATAAATAATATTAAATATTGTATATTAAATATTGATATATAAAATGAATAAATTGAAATAATTAACCAAATAAAAATTAAAAATTAGTATATTAAAAAATATTAAAAAAAATATTAATTAAATAATTAATACTAAAAAAGAATAAATTTAATATATATATATACAAATTATAAAAAAATATTAAATTATATAAATTAAATATAGATACATAAAATGAATAAATCGTGATAATCAAAAAAATAAAAATGAATAAATTAAAATATTATTAAAAATTATTAATGAAATACGTATTAATAAAAATGAATAAATTTAATATATATATATATATTAATTATAAATATTAATAAATAAAATTTATTAAATATAAATACATAAAATGAATAAAATGTAATAATTGAAAACATATTAATGTCATAATCATTTTTAATGGTTTTTATACATAATTATTCATTAATAAATTTAATATTTTTAATATTTTTAATATAGAAATATTTTCACATATATTTATATATATACATATAAATATATATTATATTTCTTAAAATATGATATATATAATACAAAATATTTATGCTTATATTAAATAAGTCATATATTTAATGAAAAATAGCTTATAATCAAAAATTAATTTTAATTAAAACATTGATTAATTGTATTGAGTAATGGAAAATTAATTTAATGTCATTTTCTTTTTCAATTAAACATATATAAAACATGTGTTACAATGATTTTGCACATATATATAGGTAGTTAATGTATTTTTATATAAAACACACACACACCTAATATTTTATTCATTTTTTAATATTCATTTTAGAATTATAATTATTAACATAATATATTTAATATATATTATGTTTTTATTTAGTAAATTTTATCATATTTTATATTTTTATTCAATATATATTATTTATTACTTTTTAATATTTTTTTTGAATTTATTCATTTTTAATATTATTTATTTATTAATAATCTTAGTTATTTTTAAAATATTTTTTAATTAATTCATTTTAAATTTTTCATTGTTAAATATGTTTTTAATTTTATCCATTTTCAATATTTGTTAATACATTTTTATTCATTAAAATTCCATGTTTTTAATATGGTTGTAATTTATATAATTAATATGTATTCATTTCCATTTTAACATATATAATTATTTTTTAAAAAATAATGGGGCATATTTTAAAAAAAAAATTATCTATATAATTAATAACAATTATTCATTTTTTAAATTTATTAATCCTTATAATTATTTATTTCATGAATAAATGCTACATATTATATAATTTCATTATTCAAATTATCATATATCAATCTTGTATATATATACATTAAATTCATATAGAAAAATATTTATAGAATTAATGAAATCTTATCAAAAAAACATACACCTAATATTTATGTAATTTATTCAAATTTTAATATTAATTTTAGAATTTCATTTAATAAAATAATATATTTAATATATTATGTTTTAGTCAGTAAATTTTATTTGTTTGTTTTTTATATTATTATAGTTAATATTATTTCTTTATTTTAAATGTCTTTTTTTGTTTTTTTTTGAATTTAATAATTTTATAATATTTATTTATATTTACTATATTTTAATATATTCAATATGTATTCATCTTCGTTTCCATGTATATTTATATTTTGTTTTTTAACAATTTTTATAAATAATAAAAGTTGTACATTTTTCAATATTTTTAAAGTCTACACATTATCAATATATATTCATGTTCGTCTCAAATCTAAGGTATGTTATTTTTTCTCCCCCTCTCTCATTGCTTGCTTGTTCGGGTTTAGTGGTATGCTATAGTGTACCGTTATCTTGGGTTGAGGGGTCTCAGGATTCCATGTTTATGAGCTCTACCAATGAAGTCCCCACCATCATTCATCCTCATCTGAAGGTTCCTCATTTGTGGGTCATTGCATTCATGATTTTACCCTACTAAGGCTTGAATAGGTCATTCTCTGATGAAATATGGTTCGCAGTGTTGGGTTTAGGTTTTGTTTTTTTTTCTAGTTTTTTATTCTAGTTTCTGTTGAACCTCCTCTTCCCCATTATTCTATCCCTATCACACATTTTCCCATTTTGGTCATGTTCGTCAGCTTCAAGGATGATTTTGGATGATGTTGGGTGATCCTATGGTCGCAGAATTGATTATGTGGTGTTTTTATGATCGTAGTTTCTAATGTTTTTTAGCTTCTCCCCTATCCCATTAAAATGGGGGTATAAAAAATTTCACTCTTCCCCTCATTTAATGGAGTCACTTTTTGGTTCCCGATCAACCCTTTTTAAAGGGGACATTTCAAATATCATACAAAAATATTTTAGGCTAATGAAATTGTGTGGTCGACTAAGTGAACCTTAAATTAGAGAAATAAAGTATAGGGTATTAAAATGGTGCAGAAATGGTGATAAATATTTTCATTTAAGGGTCTTACAAATGTGTCATTAATATGAAAAATTAATGTATCAACAAATATGGGAAAGATAATGAACAGGTCCAATCAGGTCCTTGGTAGAGAATCCATAGGATGTGTTATATTTATATAGAAATATATAGAAATTGAGAAACCAATATTTTCCTCAGAATTACCCTTTTTATCTAAAAGTCATTAGCACCACTTTTATTTTGGGTTAATATAATTGGGTTGCAATTTTTTGGCTATATAAAAATGGTTTTGGTTATGATTTCATTCGTTATGAAAGTGTTTGGTTTTGGTAATGATTTCTATTATAATGATGCTTTGAGTTAGAATGTTTTTTTATTATTTAATTTTCTATGGAATTGCTTATATTAAATTAATTACATGATGTTTGAGGGGTATAGATTATTTCAAGTTTCATATGGATTTATGTCACGAACCGTCCTAGTGGGTCTTGTGCCAAAACTCCCCAAGCCCGCCTCCAATAGGCCAGGGGTTGGTGACTAACACCAAGTAGGCATGTCACTAACATGGGAGGCATTGCCTAAAAACCTGTACACACATACACACACATCTCCAGGCCCACAAAGATGAAAAGTAAAAACTACTAAAAATAGAAATGCATGCATACACTAAAATCCCAACCAACAGAGTACGACAGGAAAGTAAAGTACTGTGATGTAAAACCCTGGGCCAAAAGTACAAGCCCACCAAAAGAAAGTTTGCAACAAAGTCCAACCTCTAAAGAAAGGTACTGGAACTGCAATACGTAGCTGTAGGAACACACCTTGGCCCATCTGATCTCACTGAGCACTATCTGGTCCTGGTCCGCCTAGAATCCTGTCAAAGGCTCGCTCGTCTGCACAAGACACGACACGTGCGGGCAAAACCCATGCAGGGGTGAGTATAACAATACCCAGTAGGACACCTCAAAACCACAAAGGAATACAATAAAGGAAATACCACAAAGTAATGATACATTCACCTCTACACAGTATATTTTTATAGAACATATAACAAGAATATCTAGATATACTCATACACGATCGACTATCGTGAAACCACCACTAAGATACAGCTCGAAGATTCCACTAAGCATGTAACAATGAGAACACACTCCTGGGTCTGAAGAGAGAGATACTAAGTACTTATTCTAGGAGAAAACACTCCACAAGTACATTAGAACACACACGAAGAACGTGAGAAATCGGGGAATAAAAGCACCACAATTGAGAGGGATGAAACTCGATCGATGTTCGTGATGATCTTGGTTCATCACTGTTAGAAGATTAACGAACCAAAATTAACTTCAAGAATCAAATCCCCAAAATCCCCGAAAAAATCCCATCCCACAAATACGATCGATCTGAAAGAAAAAGTGTTCATGGATTAGTCTGAGTTAGTCGTAGGAATCAAGAACGGGGAAAGGAAACCAAAATCAAATGTCCTACCTGGATTCGCGGCATTCGTTGGCAATGATCTGATCGATGCATCGTCATCACCAGCTAAATTTGTCAAGAATGTCACCACTACATTGGGGGTTTCCTCCAAAGCATTCCTAGATCCTCCAGTGGTTTCAGGGTTATGAGGTCTGTAACCCTGGACCCTTGCGCAAAACTTTATTTAAAAAGATAAAAGATATCCACTGCAACAAGATTTAATAAAATATTTTTATTATATATTTTATTATAGTTACGTCCAAAAACAATATTTCACCGCCGACCTGCGCCATCTGATGTTAGGCCTTTCCTAAGGTTAAATCGCTACTATGGATGAAACGGTGCTCTCGGATTTCTGATCTGAGAAACCGTTCAGGAGTTATTCCACTTTTTCAGGAAAACCACACGCACGCATTATTTAATTATTTAATTAAATTCAAACATTTGTTCTGGGATCACCGGGCTTTGGAAATACACATTGTTTCAAAGATTGGTCTTGAAATAATTCCCATATAATATTAAAAAAATACATGGAAAAAAATCCGGGAAATTACATCCTCCCTACCTTAGGGCTTTACGTCCCCAAAAATCCAAAACAAAGGCTAATCAATAAGATGTGGGTATTGTTCAAGGATCTAAGCCTCCTGATCCAACGTGATCTCCTGGAGATTCTCGTGCTGCCACCAAACACGCACCAAGGGAATAGCTCACCCATGAAGGATATTCTCCTGTTGATCCTTGATCTCCACTGGGTACTCAGCAAAGGTCACTCCATCATCAATGTCTAGCTCGTCCCAGTCAATAACGTGTGATAGATCATGCACGTACCTCCGTAGCTACGACACATGGAAGACGTTGTGTACCTGGTCCATCTAAGGAGGTAGAGCCAAGCAGTACACCACCTCGCCAACTCTACTCAAAATCTGAAAAGGGCTGATGAACCTCTGAGATAGCTTGCCGCCTCGGCCAAATATCTACAGTCCTCGTCGAGGGGAGACCCGAAGGAACACATGGTCTTCCTCCTCAAACTCCAAGGGCCTCTATCTTCTATCATAATAAGACATTTTATGACTTTTTTCAGTCTTGATCTGCTCCTGGATGACTTGCACCTTCTCCATAGTAGCTCGCACCATCTCTGGGCCCATGAGTGCTGACTCTCCGTGGTCAATCCAACAAAGTGGTGACCTGCAAGGTCACCCATATAAAGCCTCGAATGGTGCCATACCAATAATGGAATGATAATTGTTGTTATAAGAAAATTCCACCAGTGGTAGGTGATCCTCCTAGCTATGACCGAAGTCAATTATTCAAGCTCATAGCATATCCTCCAGAACCTGGATGGTCCGCTCTGTCTGACCATCAATCTGAGGATGAAATGTTGTGCTCAAGCGTAACTGAGTCCCAAAAGCTTCCTGCAATCCCTTTCACATCCGGGATGTGAAATAGGCATCACGATCTTAGACGATCATGAATGGAAATCCATGAAGTCGAACTATCTCCTACATGTAGAGGCGTCCCAAGATATCTACTGAACTCTGCTCCCATATGGCTAGGAAGTGGGCTGACTTGGTGAGTCATTCAACGATCATCCAGATGGAATCGTGTCCCCTCGACGTACGTGGTAAACCCGTCACGAAGTCCATGGATATCCCATCCCACTTCAACTTTGGCACCTCAAGGGGCTGATTCAAATCTGCTAGAACCTGGTGTTCAGCCTTTACTTGTTGACAAGTAAGGCACCGAGATACAAACTCTGTCACACCCTTCTTCATTCCTGGCCACCATAACTGACGTTAGAGGTTCTAGTACATCTTTTCCACACCTAGATGCACCACCAAAGGAGATGTATGGAACTCCCTTATAAACTCCTCCCAAAACATCGATGGTACTACTGTACACCCTCTGAAAATAACAACATGCTCCCTACCTTTTGAATATCCATCAGCAGCATCATCTACAGATATCTGAGAACGTAGAGTCTCACAGCTAGCATCCTCAAGTTGTGCTTCCCTAACTCGCTGTAAGAGTGGAGGGGTAACAACCATCGACTGAAGGTAAGTTCCCTCATCTCTATCCATGAAGGATAACTGTAAAGAGGCCAACTATCTCGTCACCTCATCCAGCAACTGCGAACTAGATTTCCTACTGAGAGAATTTTCCACAACATTCCCCTTCCCAGGAGTATAAATGATCTCAAAGTCGTAATTCTGGAGGAACTCAAGCCACCGCCTATGTCTCAAATTTAGATCCTTCTAAGAAAATATATATCTGAGACTCTTGTGATCATAGTAGATGATAAATCTCTCTCCCATCAGGTAGTTCCGCCACATCTTCAATGCGAAGACTACCGCTGCCAACTCAAGATCATGGGTCACATAGTTCTTCTTGTGTGGCCTCAACTGAAGTGAAACATATGCAATCATTTCTTGCCTCTACATTACGACACAACCAAGCCCGGTTCCTGATGCGTCATAGAACACTACGTACTCGACACCCACTTCTGGTAGTCTCAAGATAGGGGTGCTCATCAGACTCTATCTCAACTGCTGAAAAGCCTGATGGCATCTCTCAGTCCACACGAAAGGTTGCCCCTTTAGGGTCAAAGCTGTCATGGGTGCTGAAATACTGGAGAAATCAGGAATGAATCTCCGATAGTAGCCTTCCAACCCAAGGAAACCCTGCACCTCTGTCACGCTCTGGGGTGGCTCCCATGATAACACTGCCTCTACCTTGGCTGGGTCCACTGCTACACCATCTGCTGAGATAACCTGTCCCAGAAAATGGACATCTTGTATCTAGAATTGAAACTTCGAGAGTTTATCTTACAACTGGTGCTCTTAGAGTGTGTCCATAACAATCCTTAGGTGCCTCGCGTGCTCCTCCTCAGACACAGAGTACACAAGGATATCATCGATGAAGACCACTACGAACTGACCAAGATAGGGCTGAAAGATCTGGTTCATGAGTCCCATAAACACGGCCGGGGCGTTCGTCGCGCCGAAGGGCATCACTAAGTACTCATAGTGACCGTATCGACATATAAAAGTCGTCTTCGGTATATACTCATCCCATGCTCGCAAATGGTGATAGTATGATCATAGATCAACCTTCGAGAACCATCGCTCCCCTCTTAACTAGTCAAAGAGGTCATTGATCCTTGGTAGTGGATACCGGTTCTTCACAGTCATCTGATTAAAGCACCAGTAATCCACACACAGCCTCAAGCTCCCATCTGGCTTCTTGACAAACAACACTGGGGCCGCCCAGGGTGAAACACTGGGTCTCACAAAGCCCTTCCTCTGCAAGTCTTCCAGCTGCACTCTTAGATCACGAAGCTCTACAGGAGCCATCCGATATGATGATGCTGATATTGGTGTCGTCCCGGTTTGAAAATCAATGCATAAATCTATCTCCCAACAAGGAGGTAGTCTGGGGACATCCTCCGGAAAGATTCCCCTGTACTCAGTTACTACTGCTGGAAACTGGAAACTCGTAAAATCTACTGCGCCAAAAGGATAGACTAGCCAACTGATGTGAAATCGGTTGTACCTTCCTACGCACGAGTCCATCCTACGCTTCCTGGGTCTCCTTTTCACCGACGAAGGATAACCACATTCCATCACTACGGACACACCGCACCCTTCACCTAAAATAGTCAATCTAGGCATGAACTGTGGATAGCCAATCCATACCAAGAATGTCATCGTAAGGCCTCGACGCTACCACCAAGAGGTTTCAACCGAAACTCTCGACTCCAAGGGTTAGGTCACACTATCTGCAAAGGTGTGTGATCTCTAAATCTTCTCCAGTCTGTGTTTCTAAGTGTAAGGGTTGAGTAAACTGCTCAACTGAAATCTCAAGTTCTCGAACAAGATAAGCAGCCATAAAATAATGACTAGAACCTGTGTCTATCAGTATGGCAGCCAAAGTAGAAAAGACACAGATTGTACCTCTAATCATTCTAGGAGTACTTGGGTCATAAGCCTCTGCCGCCTGCAGCTGTCCCTGCCTCTGTCCACCAGCTCCCTCAACCTGGGGTGGACTTCTTGGGGGTGGTGGTGCTAAAAGGTCAAAACACCTACCACCTCCAGCTGCTCTCCCAGCTCCTCTACCACAACCTCCACCCTGTGGATCTATCTGCTCCATACGTTGCCTCTGCCTCAGTGTTCCATCCATTGTTACCATGTCAGTAGTACGGTGGGTTGGAAAATCTTGAGTGAGATGTCCTCTACCATCACATGAGTAGCATTTCCTCTCTTGAGGCTGACTGGATGCACCCTGTGAACCCTATACGGCAGATACTCTGTCCTGGGATATCCTCTGAAAACTTCTCCCATGCCTGGGTCCTTGATGTCGGCTCCCTACTGCCGAGGTATCTGCTCCAGCTCACCCACTACTGACAAATTTTGGATGTCTCTGCTCTGCCAAGAAGCTCTAGACCACCAAAGCCCACTCGAGCACCCCAGCATAAGTAGGAATGCTCATAGGGATGATGTTAGCTCGTATGTATCTACACAAGCCTTGCTCAAAAGTCCGAGCTCTGAAGTACTGATCCCTGACCATATCCATCGAGTACCGTGAGAGGTCAGTAAACCTCAATGAATAGTCAGTCACAGTCATGGTTCCCTGTTGGAGCTAAAGAAGCTCCTGTATACATATTGCTCTCAGGGTAACCGGTTAAAACTCTTATCTGAAGAGATTCTCAAACTCTGACCACATAAGATTCACCTCATCATGAGTATGGATAACCAAACTCTACTATTGTCCTTCCAATCCCTACAGAAGACTCGCTGCCAGGATCACCGTATGATCTGCTGGTGTCCTGACCAAACGGAAGACTCTGGTAACTGCCTCAAGACAGTCCTCTGCTGCCTGAGGGTCAGTCTCCCCTCAAAACCTGAGGGGTCTTTGTCTTTGAATCTCATGGAGTGTGCTCAGCCTGCGCTCCTCCTCTACTAGTACAGCAGGCACTAAACACTGCTCCACAGGTGGTGGAACAACTGGCACACCACCTGAAGGTAAAACTGGGGATATGGTCCCTATATCAAATCTTCATCACTAAGGGGGTCATCCTCGTGATCAAGCTGCTGGATCCTAGTGGGTGCATGTCACGGAGGCATCCTGTAAAGAAACAAGATGTATCTCAATCAGTGAGTATATCTGGAGAGCTGACTCAAGAAGGACATGGAAATCATAACCCATTCTTATATGATTTAAGTACCATTATTTTCCCCTAAAACTAGCATTCTCATGTTCTGAGTCTAAAAGCAAGTTATCAGAGTTCTGGTGTATGGATATGTTGGTTGCCCACACAAACACTGGGGTCCCTGGCCTGAAAGCCAAACTCGAAACACTTAACACTATTTCCCCAAACCAACTCACAGACTCTCGGTCCTAAGGTAGAACTCACCACATCTGATACCACTCTGTCACGACCCATCCCAGTGGGGCCCATGCCGCAACTCCCCAAGCCCACCTCCAATAGGCCAGGGGTGGGTGACTATCACCGAGTAGGCATGTCACTAACATGGGAGGCATTTCCTAAAAATATGTACACACACACACACATCTCTAGGACCATAAAGATGAAAAGTAAAAACTACTAAAAATGGAAATGCATGCACCCACTAAAATCCCAACCAACAGAGTACGATAGGAAAGTAAAGTATAGTGATGTAAAACCCTGGGCCAAAAATAAAATCCCACCAAAAGAAAGTCTGCAACAAAGTCCAACCTGTAAAGAAAGGTACTGGGACTGAAATCCATAGTCGTAGTAACACACCTCGGACCTCCTGTTCTCACTGAGCACCATCCGGTCCTGGTCCATCTAGAATCTTATCAAAGGCTCGCTCGTCTGCACAAGACACGACACGTGAGGGCAAAGCCCGTGCAGGGGTGAGTATAACAATACCCAGTAGGACACCCCGAAACCACAAAGGAATAAAACAAAGGAAATACCACAAAGGAATGATACAGTCATCTCTACACAATATATGTTTATAGAACATATAACAAGAATATCCAGATATTCTCATACACGATCAACTATTGTAAAACCACCACTAAGATCCAACTCGAAGATTCCACTATGCACGTAACAAGGAGAACACACTCTTAGGTCTGAAGAGAGAGATACGAAGTACTCATTCTGGGAGAACACACTCCACAAGTACTTGATAACATGATGCTCAGATGAGGATCACAACCAATAGTCATGGGGTGATTCCAACAACTCAGTCAGAACTAATCCGCTAAGCAGAGGATCAGCGCTCAGGTAAATTAGGTCACGTTGTTGCCAAGAACTCTACTTAGGGTTCTAGTAATGAACAGAGGATCTGAATCTAAGTCTCACAAATGGGATTCCAATAACTCTATTTAGGAAGTCCTACTGAAGGGATCATACTCCTGTACATAGGAAATGATACCAGAAACCTTCATGAGAAAGGACAAGGGGACGAACCCTAAGGAAACTAGTCCAAGTCACAGAAGACCACTGGCTCAAGCCATGTAAAACAAGTTACATAGCGTGTAGTATGGTTACACGCCATGTTCCTTGAATCCGGGTACTGCCCATGTAAATAGCCCGTGTCACCCATCCAAGCTATGTAAAACTCAACGACACAGAGTGTAGAAGAATCGCACGCTGTGTTCCCTGACTACGGGTATTGCCCATGTAAATAGCTCGTGTCTGAAATCAAAGTCAAGTAGGAAATCATATACACGACATGTAAGTCGAAGAACATGCCATGTTCTATCAACTGGGAAACACCCGTGTACCCTGGCCGCATGCCCATAAATGGTGTCTGTCCATGTTGCCTGCCCGTGTACCAGTACACAGGGTAGCTCGTGTATCTGTTCGGGAAGGGTATACACGCTGTGTCCCTCACCGTGTACCCAACCTGTGTCCGTGTACATTCGGGGTACATGCCAGGTGGCCTGCCTATGAACACATGCCGTGTATCCCATATTACACGCTGTGTAGTCGGGAAATTTCCAGAATCGTCGTCTTCCTCCTCGCACCTCAGTCGATCTTCTGGTTTCCCTTTATCTTGTCCATTGCCATGAAACTTCAGATTATGGGTCGCCTCATCATTGTGATGTCGAATTCATGAGCTTCGGGCCTTTGATCGGCTCCAAAATACGATTTTGGTCATCCGTTTGGAAATCGTTCGAAGAATGATATCTTCTGATCCGCTTCGATCCGTCTGTCTCCACCACAGCCGCACCTCCATGGGGTTGTAATGAAGCTAGATCTTCAATTTGGGATCGTTGCGTCACACAACAGATGCTCAACAAACCTTCGTTCATATCTCCTTGAAGAACGCGTAGAACGCACACGAAGAACGCGAGAAATCAGGGAAGAAAGGAACCACAATCGATAGGGACGAACCTCGATCGATGTTCGTGTCAATCTTGTTTCATCACCGTTAGAAGATTAACGAACCAAAATTAATTTCAGGAATCAAATCCCCAAAATCCCTGCAAAAAGCCCATCCCGCAAATACGATCGATCTGCAGGCTAATCTGTTCATGGATTAGTCTGCGTTCATCGTAGGAATCAAGAACGGGGAAAGGAAACCAAAATCAAACATCCTACCTGGATTCGCGGTGTTCGCTGGCGAAGATCTTCTCACTGCGTTATCGTCGCCGGAGAAATTTGTCAAGAATTTTGTCGCCGCATTGGGGGTTTCCTCAAGATCTTTTCTAGAGCCTCTAGGGGTTTCAGGTTTATGAGGTCTGTAACCCTGGACCCCTGTGCAAACCTTTATTTAAAAAGATAAAAGATATCCATTGCAACAAGATTTAATAAAATATTTTTATTAAATATTTTATTATAGTTACATCCAAAAATTATATTTCACCACCGAACTGCGTCGTCCAATGTTAGGCATCGCCTAAGGTAAAATCGCTGCTCGGGATGCAACAGAGCCCTCAGATTTTTGATCTGATCACCCATTCATAAGTTATTCCACTTTTTTATTAAAACCATGTGCGCGCATTATTTAATTATTTAATTAAATTCAAACATTTGTTCTGGGCTCACCAGGCCTTGGAACTGCACGTCGTTTCAATGCCTGGTCTCGAAATAATTCCCATATAATATTAAAATAATACATGGAAAACAAATCTGGGAAATTACAATTTAAAATTTATAATTTAGGTTTAGACCATGTGAAATACTCTTAAATGGGCATATTGTGTATGGGTTTTATTGATTTTGATTTTGAGTTAAAAAAATTGCATATTTAGTTGTTTCATTGACATGAAATTTAAGTATCTTTATAAAGAAATAAGTGATAGAATAGGTAAAAATCATTAAAACATGTTTAGAGAAGCTAACTCAAATATCTAATAGGTTTTTTTTAGTTTTTAAAGAATCTTAGGATAATATAAAATCAAAATTAGAAAATATGGGCATCAATTGGGTATTTACAGTAGATTAATGGTTTTTTGGAAAAAATGCATCATTAATTTACCTTATTTATTTTGATTAATCCATGTAAAAAATTCTATTATTATTTTGATCTATTGTGTATCTATATAAATGGTATGACCATCACCCATAAAAATTTATAATTTAAAACACATTTACCTCGAAAAAATATAGGATTAGAACATAGTGGAAGAATTTTATAAAGTTTTTTATAATATCCCATAAGTATACATCTGATATGGATTTTGTTAATAATGAGAATACTCTTTTGGATATACCTATAAAGGTTTTTACTACTAGATATGGGAGATAGTTTATAGTGATATGTGCTATTATTAGAGGTTGAATCATAATGTTTTGTATCTCGATGATGTGAAATCCATACTAAGTGAATTTTTTGCAAAGTTTATTAATGAAAAGTATTTATGGTGTTTTATGGAAATTAAATTGTAGTTCTTGATATTATAGGATATGTAAAATATACCTAATATTGATAAGTCTACTATTTTTTAAATATGGGTTTGTTAGTGGGTCATAGTAAAAAAATATTTGTTGGTATTTCTATAATATGTGGTCTAGAAAAATCTATAAAAAATAGAGTAACATGGAATACAACTTATTATATTTCTTTAATAATAGTTTCATCCATTTATTTCATAAAATTCCATGCAACTAGACCTTGTGTCAAAATATTGTTATTACATGACCTTTATATTTCTAGGAAAGAAATTTTTACACAAATTTAGAAAGCTAGGTCACAATTAAATGACAAGTAAGAACAATAATTTCCAAGGTATGTATGTCATCCAATAATAAATAAAAATTTTTACTGATATATTTATTACCACCTTTGTTTCCACAAAACATCAAATAAAGAACCAGGACCAACAACCACATAATTACCCCCAAGTTATTTATTTTCATGTCACCATTGTGTAAAATGATATCTTTTTAGGAATCATAATCAATAGCATTAAAATGTTGGGTTACCTTATTATAATTATCTATAACTTTCTATTTTGATTATTAATATATTATGTATATTTATTTAAATTTTTTACTAAATGAATATTTACAAACCCAATGGGATGAATACAAATTTAACATGGATTCATGATAATAATATGATAAAGTAGTATGGATATTGAGTTAAAGAGTTCATCAAGTTTTCAATAGAGTATGCATATAACCCTTCTCAAATCCTTTTCCCATGTTTACATTGTTTTTGTTGAAACCAAATATGTCCAGAATAGTTGGGAAAATATTTGATTTTTCACTAATAGATCACATCTATATATGTTAGAGTGAACATATGGAAAAACAGGACGTGCACACATATTGGGATGATACTATAGTTTATGGATCATTTTATATGAATTCCAGTGTAAATGATACTAGGGATTGTATGGAAGAAATAAAAATGGAAATCTAATATGACCTTCATGATTATATTAAGTTGTTTTAGAATTTAAATATTTATTATAAGATACTATTGTATATTGGTTTTACTAAATACACAACATTTTATGTTGTATTGAAGTTATATAATTTGAAAGCTGGCAGCAAATGGATCGACACCATCTTTATAGAACTACTTGGTCTCATGAGTGATATGCTACCGGAGGAAAATAAACTTCCTTGTTGAACATATGATGCTAAATGAGTGCTACATTCAATGGGAATGATCTTTAAAAAAATACATGCATGTCTAAATGATTTCTTATTATTTCATGGGGACCATTAATCTCTCCTAAAATTCCTAATTTGTGGCACAAATTGAGACAAGAAAGATGAATCATGTCTTTTGAAAGTTTTATGGTACTTTCCTATCATTCCATGATTTATAAGACTATATAGATGTCAATACAACATGATAAAATTAACATGGAACATAGATACAATAATTAGAGATGGGAAATTATGTCATTCATTATACTCTTCTCATTGGAAGAAAATTAATTATGATTATTCTGAATTTGGAAATGATCTGAGAATATTTTTCCTTGAATTATCTACCGATAGAATAAATCCTTTTGGTGAACTAATTGGTACTCCTAGAACATGGCTAGTTATGTTGGTAAATTATAATTTTCCACCATGGTTATGCATGACATGCAAACACGTTGTGTTTTCTCTACTTCTATAAAAATAAAAACAATCCAATAATGATATTAATGTCTATTTGGATCCATTGATTTCATATATAAAATTGATGTGGGATACAATTATTACAATTTATTATTCTCATACAAGTGAATAATTCACATTTATTTCCATATTTTATGGGCTGATAAATGAATTTCCAGCAAATGGGAATTTTTTTGGGTATAGCTTTAAAGGAATTTTGGGGTATCCCATTTGTAAAGAATGCACACAATCAGTTTGGTTAAAACATTCATCGAATACTATTCTTTTATAACATCATAAATTTTTACCTCTGTTGAATAAATACCAATCTAGGATGAAAACATTTGATGGGAATATAGAATAAGGTACAAAACCGTCTACACTAACAGGTGATCAACTGTTCAATAAAGTAAAATATATTGACACTATTTTCAGCAAAACATTTTCTAAAACCCATATGAAATCTAGTTGGAAAAAGTGATCAATTTTCTTTCAATTACTTTACTATAATTATTTGTACGTCATCCATTTTCTTGATGTAATTAATATAGAAAAAAATCTTTTTTATAGTGTAATTAGCACAATTCTAAATTTTCTGGGAAAAAATGGAATCAAGGAAAGGTTGGACATGATTTACATGGGGATAATGGAATTTTTTGCTCCAATGAAGGATAAAAGTTATACTTTTCTTCCTCAAGAATATTACACTCTATAAAAACAAGAAAAATTTCAATTTTTTATTTTCCTTGATGGTGTAAAAATTAAATAGGGGTATTCATCAAATATCAAGAATGTCATGAAAGTAAATAATTTGATGTTACAGGGACTAAAATCACATGAATTTCATGTTTTTATAAAATATTTGATTCTTTTCAATTTATGTTTCATTATTCCTAAAAATTTATGGCATATATTAAACAGACTCTACTTCTTTTTCAAATTAGTATGCTATAAAGTTATAGACCTAGTGAAGTTTCCAATCAAGAATAAGAAGGTTTCAATCAAATTGTGTGAATTAGTGATGTTATTCCCACTAATATTCTTTGATATAACGGTCCACTTGATTGTTTTTTTGTTATTAAGGTTCAACTATGTGGCCATGTCCATTATAGATGGATGTACCCCATTAAATGATATATGAATATTTTTGAAGGTTATATCATGAATCGAAGTCTTCAAAAGTTTATATTGAAAAATGATATATTTTTTAAGAAGCTGTTGAATTTTTTACTAATTACCTATAAGATATTGATAGCAACAGTCTCCTAAAGTCTCATTAAAGTGGATTACTTAAGGGAAAAGGGATTTTCGGAAGATATATTATTACAGTTACCAACACAAAGATGGAGAAATAACACCACTACATTATTCATAATAGTGAATATGTTGATTCGTACATTGAATCCCAAAACAAAATTCATATAAATTTGAATAAAAAAATGGTTGAAGGATGGATATCAAATACACATAATAAACAGTTTATAGGATAGTTCTAAGATAATGGTTATAAGGAGTTATCTAAAAATACAAATTCAATTCTTGAAAAAATTCTATTTCTAGCTAGGGGTCCAAATACAAATGTTATATCTTACACTATTTTTTAATTAATGGTTATATATTCTATAAAAAAGAACACAATGAATTTATTATGATGAAAAATAGTATAGTTATGATTGTTGTGTAAGTGATGCACATATCTAGTTATAAGGATAGAAATATACTTTTTTAAAATATATTATATTTTGGAATCTTCAAACAAATATATGAGTTAGATTATATAACATTTCAAGTGACGGTTTTCTGTTGAAAATGGGATAATAACAAAATTATAGAGAAATTTGATGAAATGTGATTCATGAAAGTGATTTTCAGTGTGAATGGGGAAAAGTGTAAGTTGTTCATAATGGCATCACAAATAGTGTAGGTATTTTATCTCTCATAACCAACAAAAATGATTTGTTCAACTGTTGTATTGAAGACTAAAACAAATATAGATTCATATGAAAATTTAATCGAGGATGACCCTTTCATTGGGAGATCAAAATAATTTCATTGTAGTCCCGATGTAGAAAATGTCTTGTACATTATAGGGGACCACAAAGAGGGGATTTCAATTCTTGATAGAGGATCCAAATACCATCAACCTTTAATGAAATTAAATAGATTAAAATGATCATGTTAATGATTTTTTTAATATACTATTATTTTACTCATAATATTATGGGTTTTATACTGTAGTTATGTAATATAAATTAAAAGTTTGACTAATCATGAAAAAAATTGACTTCTGAAATTGATTATGTTGCTAATGTCAGGAAAGAATAGATAGTTGACATTGAAAATAGAGAATTATTATGGGATCAACACTATGTTGATAAAAAACAAGAATGATGTAGCATAATATTTTTGACTAAAATTATCAAGGAAATAAGTAAGGGTCTAAAATTTGAGGTTGGTTTGAAACAAATTGGTCAACCTATTGACCCCGACAAGTCAATTTTCATTAGTTATTTTAGGGTCAAAATAAGGATGAATGTGCCAATTGATATAGATTTTTGGTTCCATCTCTAACTGATAATGAAGGAAATCCTTTGGGAAGATATTAAGGTAATTTTTTTATATACATTCTCTATTTTACCAAAAAAGTATATAATGAAACATTGATTTAATTTTCATTATCCCTTGTATATTTCATTTATTTTAGAAAATTTATAAAATAAAAATGTCTTAATGGTTTCTAGAAAATACCATAGAGGATTCTGAGCACTTGTTACTATGTTGGATCATAGGGATGTTGAGGGGAAACTAAATCACCTCCCACCAATTACATATGAACACGTTATAAAGAAAGAAACATAGAATGATTCCATCAATTGTTTTAATGAGAAATCCTTTCAATTTCATTGTAGTCGATAATATATTATTTCTCATTATTTATTTTATCCAATTTGATTAAAAATTGTTAATTTATGAAATAGAAAAGTGGTGTTTAAAATAAACAACATGCAGCAAAACTAATGTACCCCTATCGCAAAGCAATAATACGGTGAGCTTCATAGAAGAAAACGATAGTATGTATTTTAAATAAAAAATAAAATTTTTTATGTGATATAAAAGTAACATATGTTTTATTATTTATATACATATTGAAGAATCAAAATTTTAATCCACTTCCGACCCACATCATGTGCTATGGAAGTAGGAACACATAAATATGGAGGGTAAAATAGTTAATGAAAACTCAAAAGAAGTATGGGAAACATGTGTAAGTAAGACATAAAAATAATTCATCATTATTTATAGTAGTATTACATAAAAATAACTATTTTTGTTCATATATTTTTTGTATGGTTTATACAATAGAGTTTTTAGTGACCATACCAGAAGAAAAAATACATTCAATAGCTTTTAAGTAGGAAAAACAATATGGACACATTAGAGGTGTAAGTTTTGGAGTGTCTCCTAAAACATATTTCAAGAAGACAAAACTGCAAGAAGATGCATATCAGATGATGAAAGGATTGCATGTGAAAATATATTCTTGGTAAGGTATTATTGTATGTTCTAGTTTGGTGGACTAATATATGTAAAAGAACCAAAGAGAAGCAGTCGTGGAACAAATATCAGCACAAGAACAACCAAATGACCCCACTAGATCTGAGGCCAGTCATTCCACTCAATTGCATACTATACCCGATGTAATAAATGTATTCATTACTATTTATCCAAAATATGAATCAAGCAACTTTTGATAACTTTATACTAATAAAATTATACAAGATAAATTTGTATGTGATTTCTATTTATCAACATTCATACATCGTCTTATTTCTAGGGGTGCAGTGCATTATATCCTAGGATACATGCTACATAAAAAAAGAACTACAAAACTATCACATGAGAATGGGTCTTGAAGTAACTCAAGATCTGAGCACTAAGTTGTCTCTTCTACTTGATGATCATAATTTTAAAATAGTCAATGATCCTATTAGAACTATCATATCATTGCCATCTAATCTTATAAACATACATGAGTATGTCCATAATAAATTTTTCAAAATGAAAAAACTATAGCATTTAATAAAAAAATTATGAAGTGAGGTATAGTATTATAGATGTTTAAAATGATGGATAAATGAAAGGATGGATCAATATAATCTAGTAAATCGACCATAAAAACAAAAAGACCTTAAGGGAGTACCTTGTCCTTTCCAGTTTCTTACATTCCATATGAATAATAAATACTTGGAACTATCATTACAAACATGGTTGGTCTCAAGAGTATAAATCATATTCTCAAGTATGAATAGATGGGTGTCTAATTTGGGAATATATATAAAGTGTATATTTTTGAAATTGTTTTTTCTAACAAATGATCTAATATATTCATTAAAGTTAATAATTATTAAAATTTTATAAAGGTGTTTATATTACACCTATATAATGGGAAAATTATATCAATTGTGATTTGGATTCAATTCATGTATTTCCAGTAAACTAACCACGGATGATTTGTATTTTGAATTTTTAATGCACTAAAATCAGCATTTTATATATAAAAATTGAATTATCTATTTCAATATTTATTTTAACTAGAATTTTGTTATAATAGGGTTATCTATAAATATATATTAAATCATGGTATAAGGTCGGTGACTAAAAATAAGAAGTATGTGGATTACTTAAAATAGAGATAGATTAAGGTATATATATTTAACTAACAAAACATATTTCAAAACAATTTACTTATTTTGGTCAATGTTTATGTAGTTTCTGAATCAAGATAACAAAAATGATTTTGGATATTATGTTTGAAAATTTATGAAAGATTTCATATACCATGAAAATACTAGCATCCTCGAATAGGTAATTTATGAAGGTAATTAAAATTTTATTAAAAATATTTATTAATAATTTTTTTGACTATATTTTCTTAGTACTAGTAACCAACATACTGAAGAGAAGAATTGAATTTGTTTAGAGATGAGTCAGAAGTGTACATGGTGTTAGAATGTTTTCCAACATCAATTTTAGGTAAATACTTACTATGTTTGTGAAATAGTATGGGATATTACCTTATAAACATGTTTTGGGTGTGGATAATTAGTATCAGAATGCATATATATTATTTTTTATCTAATTATCAAGGAGAATTATATTGGATAAATCATTTTTTTAGAAAAGAATGGTTAGAATACATGGTGTTAGAATATATATAGAAGTCATGAAGATGTGACCTCATACTAATTATTTAGTTAATTTTATCATCATTTTATCTACTTTTTTAGTTAAATTAATTTTTATTTTTATGTTATACTTATTTTTTTAACTTTACACATTAGTTAAAAACACGCATCACATGATAAAAACCAAGAAAAAACTTTATATTGTTTTGATACTTTAGTAAAGTGATCCATAAGTCACGTTTTTTACTTTTAGGATTTTACTGCACATCAATCTGGAAGATGATGTGGTTGGTATGACTTAAAGTGAATGTTTTTAATAAAAAGGTATCATTTTATTTTAAAACACATTTCACAAATCCAAAACTGAGAAAATTGGATCAAATTATTTTCAAACATTAATAAAACAAAACAAATTTCATTTCTCATGTGTATGAATTAACTACAAACCAATCTAACAAATGATGTGGTCAGAGTGATCTAAAGTACATGTTTTCAATATAAAAGTGTCATTTTAGTTTAAAATGCATGTCACATTGAAAAACTGAGAAAATGAGATCTGGTTGTTTTCAAACATTAATACAATAATACATATTCATATTTCATGTGTATGAATCAACCACATAGAAATATGATACCCAATTTGATCATAATGACTAAAAGTATGTGTTTCCAATACAAAAGAATCATTTTAGTTTAAAACATGCATAAAATGGCCAAAACAAAGAAAATGATCTCATATTTCTTAACCTTAGGAAAATGTTTTATAATTCATTTTTGACATGTATGAATTTAATGTAGATCAATTCAATACACAATGTGATTGATATTACTCAAAGTGTCTGTTTTGAAAAGAAATGTGTCATTTTAGTTTAAAACGTGTGTCACAACACTAAAACTGAGAAAACGAGCTTGTATTATTTTAAAATTTAGTAAAACAATCCATAATTCATCTAAAACATATAGAAATTGACCATACACCAATCTATAACATGATGTTGTTGATATTAATCTAAATACTTGTTTTCAATATAAAAGTTTCATTTTAGTTTAAAATATATCACATATCCAAATCCTAGAAAAAAGAATGGATTATTTCAAAATAGTAGTAAAATGGTCCATAATTCATTTTTCACCTATGGGAGTTAAACACACATAAATAAGACACCTAATATGGTCGGTATGACTCGAAGTGTGTGTATTCAATAAAAAAGTTTCATTTTAGTTTAAAACACGAATCAAATATCCAAAACCAAGAAAAAATCTCATATTGTTTTCAAAAAATTGAAAATTTGTCCATAATTAATTTTTTAAAAGTATGAATTAACCTCACATCAATATGATTCATGATTTGATCGAAATGAATGAAATTGTGTGTTTTCAATATAAATTATTCATTTTAGTTTAAAACACTTGTCACATCTCCAAAACTGAGAAAATGATCTTGGATTATTTTCAAAATTTAGGAAAACAATCCATAATTCATTTTTCATGTGTAGGAATTGGTTGCATTAAAATGTGACACACGATGTGGTCAATATGAATCAAATTATTTGTTTTCAATATAAAAGTTTCATTTTAGTTTAAAATTAATCACATATCCAAAACTGAATAAAATAGCATGGATTGTTTTAAAAATTTAGGAAAATAGTCCATATTTATTTTGTGACCTATAAGAATCTACCACACATAAACATGAAATATGATGTGGTTGGTATGACTCTAAGTGCATCTTTTCAATATAAAAGTATCATTTTAGTTTAAATTTTGTATTAAATAACCAAAAATAATCAAACAATCTTGGATTATTTTCAAAAATTTAGGAAAATGGTCAATAATTCATTTTTGAAATGTCTAGATCAACCAAACATAAATCTGATAAATGATGTGATAAATATGAATCAAAGTGTGTGTTTTTAATAAAAAGTTTATATTTTAGTTTAAAACATTTTTCACATCACCAAAAGTGATAAAACTATTTTTGATTATTTTCAAACATTAGGAAAATGATCCAAAATTCATTTTTCACATGTAGGAATTAATTTCATGCCAATTTAAGGAAAAATGTGGTTGATATAACTCGTAGTGTGTGTTTTTAACATAAAACTATCATTTTAGTTTAAAATAATCACATATCTAGAACTAATAAAATGAGATAATATTATTTTAAAATATTTTGAAAATGTTCCAAACTTCATTTGTGACCTATATTAATTGACCACATTTCAATATGACCCCATATATAGTCATATGACTCAATGTGTGTGTTTTAAATATAAAATTGTTATTTTAGTTTAAAACATGTATCAAATAAAAAAACTAAGAAAAAGAGATCGTATTAATTTCAAACTTTAGGTAAATAGTCCCTAATTGATTTTTGATGTGTAAGAATTGATCTTAGATTAATTCAACACATGATGTGACCAATATTACTCAAAGTTCATGTTTTTAATAGAAAGGATTCATTTTAGTTTAAAATGTGTAATGACCCAAACAATTATAAATAAAATTCCTCTTATGATTTAATTAAATGAATTATTATATAATATGGTTATACAAGATACATTTACTTATTTGGTTATATTATATCCTATCATATTTAAAATACTATAAATCATCAATATTTTTTATAATATAACAATTGAACATTTGTCATATGATAAGTATAAATATAAGGTCTTAATAAATCCATTTGACACAGAAAAAGAATGTGATGGCCTCAACTGGTAGGATCATACCCTATGAATCCCATTTATGAGTGATTCTAAGGGAGATAGAATCACATGTATTTTCCCTTTACTTATCCCAAGATGATATCCAACAACTTAACCATTAGATAAACCATTTATGGGAGAAGTTAAATCTCCTCTAGACCATGACCCAAACAATGTACGTCAAACTACCCCATAAAAGTTTCACTATTATTCACATTAACCATAGGGAATTTTCTAGTGTATTAAAGGGATATGTAAGAAGATCATAATAATATGAACATGTATATTGTATTTTCAATATATTAATGTTCATATTATCTTCTTAGTGTTACTTTATAAATGATTTTGATTTTTATACAATAAAAAAATGTATTTTTAATCAGTATTTAATTTTAATTAAGACATTTAGTTTGATAAATTAATAGATTTTTGAAATAATTAATATTTTAATAAACTATTTTTATTAAATAATGTTTTTAAATATAAATTATCATATAATTTTTATAAAGTCAAATGTAAATTTTATAAGGGTTCAAAAACTGTTATTGTAAAAAAAACCAAGTATTTCTCAATAAATGTCACTTCTTATTTTAAAAGTTAAAATACAAAAATTTTAAAAATAATTTTTATAAAATGAATGTTATTTTTGGAATCAGAACATCAAAATTATCCAATGGTTGTTTTTCATAAAATTCTAAGACAGACATATTTTTGGGTAAAATTTAAATACAATATAAATATATGGTGTGTATTGTGACATCTTAATACCCCAAAGTTGTTGTAATAAATACTATAAATGGCATCCATGACCAAATATATGTTTTAAATTTAAGATAATGTGATTTTATGTTTATTTGGTTAATTTTATAATACCTTTATGAATACTCCAAAACCATTAATATATTTTAATGTTTTAGAATCATTTCTTTAAGAGTATGAATCACTTCTATATCAAAAAGGGTATTATTTTATTAATTTCAGACCTTGGACTTATAAAATTATTAAAACCACTCCACTTGGTTAGAAACCATGGTAAATAATCATGGTAAGGTTTTTGGTTTTGGTTATTTTATTATATAGACTCCAAAATCTATGTTTGAGAAATAATAAAAAATTCCCCTCTATTTTCCTATATAATCCCACACATTATCTAGTTTATCTTCACTAAAAATATATAGATAATGTACTCACTCATCCCTCCTCTACCTAGAGTCCTCCCAAGGTTCCCAAAATCTATCAATAATCCCCTTTCAATCATTTTGAGTCACACTCTCAAGGTAAGGGATCCCCACCTTCTATTCTTTATTCATGTTTCTTTTTTACATTATGCTTCTAACTCCTAATGTTGGGATGTGTATTTACATGTACCTATTAATTCCCATTTTATGTTCAAATTATTTGATACCCCTTTCTCTATCATTAACCCATTTTTATGAATTTTTAAGCGATGTTGTTATGCTACCAAAATTTCACTGTGATTTTTTGTGCCAAAATAATTGTGTAGTGAATACCATACTCATTTACTATCAAGAGTGTTCACCTTTATACACATAAAATTATTTTAATTTGGACTTAAATGTATTTATTTTACACTCATTTATTGGGGAATAAAACATTTTGATGAATGAATCCATGTTGTATGATCTATGTGTGTAAGAACCTGGATTTTCGTTTCAGGTACGCCTTTCCTTTTTCTGGAGTTTTTGAGAAAAATAAACTTTTTGTAAATTTTTGAAGTACACGCAGTGTACTTTTTGATTACACATCGTGTACTCTTCTCTGGATCTAAGTCGTGTGCTGGTCGTTCCCGGGCCACACACACGGTGTGTAGGGGTGATGTGGAGCTCGTTTTTGGCAGAGTACAGAAAAACCTAGTACACGTCGTGTACTCTAAAAGTACACGCCGTGTACTTTTATTTTTTTTTTACTAAATGCACTGGAGTCACGCCTGATGGACAGAACACACCCCTTCTCCAGGTTCTTCATCCGAGAGCGACCCATACAGATGGATCTTCCCCAAGCCCCCACCTCTCCATCTATTCTCTGATTCGAGCACGGTCGATTGCGTTGGAAGCGCAGCGGTGAGTTCTCCCTTCTGCTTGAGCCTCGTTTTCCAATTCTTCCTCCTTATCAAGTTATCTAAGGTTGGAATTTTTGTGTGTTTTCTCAGATATACGACGTTCTAGAGAGAATCAGTCATCGTGGTTCAAGTTTATCGATCACATAGCATCAAGGTATGTGGTTTGTGCCTTTCTGTAGGAAGTCTTTGAATATTTTGTGCTAATTCCACCAATACCCTTGAACGGGGTATTGCCTGTTCCTGTTTTTCCCTTGTTGTTTGCCTTCTTTGCTTGATTGCTTGAGTATATTTATTCTCCTGTGTATATGGTAGTTTTTACTGTACTCTGGATGTTTTCCATGCTTGTTTTTCTTGTTTGGCAGTTTTCCAATTTCCATGACAAGTTGTAGGATAGTGGAACTGTTTCTTTGTTATGCTGTTGAGCCTTAGAATGATAGCCAAGTAGCTTTGAGGTTTACTTGGATAATATATGTGCACTGACCATGTTAGTTTCACACAGGATTTTGAGAACCTAGTGTAGTATACCACAGGGAGAATAGACATAAGGGCTTCTCCAGAGTGTCTTTTAATATGATGCAAGACCATAGGGGGAATTGACGATGAGTGCTTCCTCAGAGAGTCTGTAGTTCCTCGACATGGGACACAGGAGGAATGAGACGTTGAGTGCTTCCCCAGAGATCCTTTAGCACGATACGAGAATATAGGGGGAATTGACGGTGAGTGCTTCCTCATAGAGTCTATTCTTAGCTGAACCAGAGGGGTGAGATTGTGTGTTCCTCCTAGAGGGTTGATAGTACTTTTAGGTTGAACCATAGGGGTTAGGCTATGAGATCTACCTAGAGGGTTACCAATTTTCTACTTTTTGTTGTTTGTTTACTTGTGTATTTTATATGCTAGAATTGTGGATTGTAGCTGCTGTGTGATTTTATGTTTACTATTTTCCACACTTTTACTTGTCGTGTATTCATTGACTGTTAGGCACAGATCTTTGGGTGATTGCCTACTGGGATTGTATCTCAAACCCTGTTTGGTCCATGCTTTTGGGCTCAAGCAGACTATGTTGTTGCAGGTATAGATAAGGGTAAGCTCCCTTCTACTTTAGGTTCTTGATTGCACTGGAGTTGGAGAGCATGGGACCGAGCCGTGGATTGCGATGCTGAGGAGTTTACTTTGTTTTTCTTTTGCACTTTTTTTCAGTGTACTTCATCACATTGGTTTGTTTACTACTTTCCATAGACATATGTACCATGTTTCATCATTATTATTTTATACATTGTTTCCGCTGTTCAGTTCAGTTGTTGTATGTTGTTACTACTTCCACTATTGACTATTATTTTTCTTACCTTATATACCTTACCAAATTAGGGCATAGTTTCCCCCAATAACTTACCAAGGCCCTCGCTGCTAGTCAGCAGCCTTTGGCGTTTGGGGAAACGCGCTTGAGGTCATGTGGCGAACTAGGTATGGGGCACCAGTGGAGGGGCTCCAGATTCAGGTCGTTACAATGTGGCACACTTAAGCATGATAATGAAATGAAAGTGACAGGTGTTCCTAGAATTATTTAGCACTCCAATTCATTGGGTAATGATTAGTATCATTAGAATTCATATTGGGATTTGGAGTAAACCTGATTCCTTTATGGTACTTTTTCCATCAGGATGACTTGGTAGTTATCCTTAACCTATGTTCATGATTTAGTGTTTTAAGTTGTTGACACATTTCCCATGATTCCTTTATATTATTATGTTATATCATGTCTCATTGTTCATTTTTATGATTCCTACTCATTTTATGCCCCATTGATATTCCTATTGTATAACATGTGTTATTCTCTTAATGTTATTCCATGTTTATTACCTTACTAGTCTTTATATCTCACACCTTTCTTATGTATTTCCCCAAGTTATCCCATTTATTTTTAAGTTTGATGGAATATTATGAGCATATTAAGGAATTTTTTAATAATGATGATGTATTTACTGTTTTAAGTTGTTATGTAATGTACTTAATTCTAGAAGACACTATATTTATTTATCTTTCATATTTTATTATGTGTACTCTTATGTAATAAATCATATATTAATTTGTAATAAATATATGGATTTTCATATTATGTATCAAAGGGAATGTTTAGTTATTTATAGGATTAGGATTTGAAAACTCTAGAGAAATCCTTAAGGATAAGACACAGTATAAGAAAACAACCCAAAATTTTGGTAATTATAGATCAAGGGATTTATCAAAAAAATACATCCCTATATGGATACTATAAGTTGATGTGGCTTTGGAATAGATGCACATAGGGGTAAAAATAGAAAACACTGCATTGATCTAGACTTGAACAATAATTGGGTCACAAAAATGGGCCTTGATATACAACATTTTTGACACTCTTGGGGGATATGATTTGGTAAATTCCTAATCTCATTAATAACCATTATGAAGATAACACAAAAAAATATGCATAAGAATATATGTTATGAAATAGATCATGGATAATATAGATTGAAGCCTAATAATTCATAAGTTAAGTAAATACATGTGATTTATAAGTTATCACTTTAATTTCATTGGATTCCTATTTATTTTTTCAATATTTTAAAGATATTCATCCATAATTTTACCTTTATCCAATGGTTGGAAATAAGAGGAATTGGTTAAATAATCAATGTGATTGTCAATGTGATGATTTCCCCCAATGAGATGCCTAACCCGATGGGAGCATGAATCGCAAACATTGTGATGATAATCTCTCAGATGACTCAAGTTCTGAATAGAAAACTAGATCGGGGGGATCACCCAAATCCCCCAAAAAAAGAAAAATCTGCAACTAAGGGCTTTATGCAACAAATGCCCTCAACTTTCAATGGATCATCTAATCCCTTAATCACAAAACAGTCGATAAACTACATTGAGTAGATCTTCTCAATCCTTAAATGTTCTGAGCAAGATACGATTCTATTGGTTGTTTACTATATGGAGGGAGAATCTGATCAATGTGGACATTGATCAAGAATATGAATATAGAGGAAGAGATCAAACCAATGTTGTGGATGGAATTTTGGAAAAAAAATCATAAATGTTTTCCTCGCAATCTCTAACTTAAAATGGAAAGGTATTTCCTTACCCTTAAGAAAAAAGATGATGTATATATCAATGTATATGAGGAAAACTTCAAAATAATTTCATGATATTATTTTAGCATTGTTGTTACCATAAAATGCAAGGTTTAATTCTTCTTTGGTTGTCCAAAACCTAGTCTACAAAAATCCCTAGTGATCTGATACTTTGATAGGTATGAGTAAATTGTATGATGTTACCTCAAAGTATAAATGGTGATCAGTGAATATGAAGGGTATCACGAGGATAAGAAGTGGAAAGTGGAGTTTAATTTTGGCAGTCTGATGGAGAAATCTAACAGTTCCATGAAATTTTAACATCCCCATTGTAAAAGGTGTGGAAAGAAGCACCTTGTAAATTCCCTAAGGGGGTGAGGAAATGCTTTAGGTGTAGGAAGGAAGGGAAACTAGCTAACAATTACTGATAATAGAAACCCACCAATGTAATAAAGTAAATTAATTCTCTATCTAACCATCAACACATTTTTCTTTACTTTAACTGCAAGGAGATAGGTAAATTTTCAAACCAATGCACTAAGACAAGGGTTTTTGGAGACAACAGACAGCCTCAAAGGTATTAAGGGTGAGATTTTTCCATCATAACCATAGAATTGGATCCTAAAAAAAAAGTGGTGAGAGGTATCTTAGTTATTTATTCAATAATATCCAAAGTAATTTTTTATTCTGGTTCTATGCATTCTTTTATATCATGAAATTTTAGTATAATTATTTAAACACCATCATAAAGTATAGAAGTATAGTTGTTAGTGATAACAGAAAAGGGGGAAATTATTGTATCCCAATTATATAACTCCTCCCCTATCCAAATTTTTGGGCTTAATTTAATAGAAAACCTTTTCATACTCCCTTTGATATAATTTTATGAAATTATGGTTTTGGATTGGATTTCCTTATATTGATCCAACATAAATTTCCATGACAAGTAAATTACTCTACGTATTGAGAATCATCCACTAATTCTGTATAACTGTGATGAGAAGGATGAATCTTATTTAGCACCAACATCTCAAAAAAATTATATTATTTCCCTAATATCAATAATATCTAGCTCAAATGATTGATTCTAAGGAAATAATCATTCTTGAAGGCATGTCCATAGTGAGGGAATATGTTTATGTGTTTCCTGAGGCATTTTTGGGTCTTCCTCCGAGACAAGAGGTTAAATTTTCAATCAATCTTATACCATGGATGTTTCCATTATCCAAGACTCAATATAAAATGGTTTTTGTGGAACATGAGTAATTTAATAAACAACTATAAGAGAATCTGGATAAAGGGTTCATACTCCCAAGTGTTTCACCTTGGGGTGCACCGATCCTCTTCATAAAGAAGAAGGATGATTAAATGCTCCTTTGCAATGATTATTGTACACTCAAAAAGATCCCAATAAAAAAATATCCACTTTCATGGATAGAGGACTTGTTGAATATTCTACATCGAGTATAATACTTCTCCAAGGTGGATCTATAGTTAGGATATTACCAATTTAGGGTGAATTAGGATGACATCCCCAAGACTGATTTTTGTACAATTTATGAGCACTATGAGTTCACAGTAATTCCATTTGGACTTAATAATGCTCAATTAATATTTATGGAATTGATGGATAGAGTATTTATGGATTAACTTGATGAATGTTTGGAAGTCTTTATAGATGATATTCTAATATATTCTTAAAGTAAGGAGGAGCATGAGGGGTATTTCATCACTGTGTTAAAAACCTTTAAAATAAGAAGTTGTATGCTATGTACAAAAAAATTGAGTTATATTTAATGGAAGTCACATTATTGGAGAAAATTATCACAACCAAGGGGATATCTATAGACCCTTAAAAGATATAAGAAATTAAATGATGGATGAGACCAACATCTGTGACATATATCTATATTTTCCTTGGATTAGTTAGGTACTATCATCGATTTGTGAGAAATTTATCATGATTTTAAAACCTTATAAATAATATAACTCATAAGGAATTTAAGTTGTTTTGGAATGATGAATGTGAATATAGATTCAAGTAGTTTAAAAGGAGGCTTATCACTGCACCTATACTCACACTACCCACAAGTGGATAACTTTTCATGGTATTTAGTGATGCTTCAAAGAAGGGATTGTTCTGCATGTTAATGTGAAATGAAAAAGTGATATATTATTCTTTAAGGTAGTTTAAAGTTCATGAATATAACTATCAACACATTATGTATAGTTAGATGTAGTGATCGTTTATGGTGGAATTATATCTTTTGTGGAAAAGTGTGAAATATATATAGATCAAAAAATCATCAAGTATATATTCATACAGAAAGAGATTAATATGACAAAAAAATATGGTTAGAGAAGATCAAGGACAATGAATTCTCAATTAACTAACATCCTAGGAAATAGAATAAACTATAATAAATTCTAAGTAAAAAAGGATCTAGATATTCCGTCATTGATTTGAATTGAGAGGAATCAAATCTTCTTATATTTGAAAAGGATGGACATAGGAATCATAGATGAAGGAATATAATCAATCCTTCAAAAAATGATTCATCAACCATCCCTTTTATAGAGGATAAAGGATCTTCATAGAGATGATGTAGGAATTTAGAAAAAAGTGTAAGCTATAAAAAAAGGAAAATCCACAAAGTTCAATGTTAATGAAGAGGGGGTTATAAGATTTGGATCATGGATATTTGTACCATCAAATCCTAAGTTAAAGAGGGAGTTTTTGGATGATGAACATATCTCAACCTTCTCTATCCACCCAGGAAACACAAAGATGTATCAAGATCTCCAAGAGCACTATTTATGGGAAAATATGAATATAGAGATTGCATAATATACATCAAAATTTATTTTATGTTAACATGTGAAGGCTAAAAGGAAAAAATATAAGTGGATGATGAAACTACTAGCCATACCTATATGAAAATGGGACAACATAACCATGTAATTTATCACTATTCTTATGAATACATCAAGAGGAAATAACGCTATATGGGTTGTGGTGGATTTCCTTATGAAGGCTGCTCTATTCATTATGATCCTAGAGGACTTACAACTCAACAAAATTTCCAAGATATACATTAGATAAGTGGAAAGTCTACACTAAACACCACTATTGATTTTATTTGATTAAGATCCAATATTTACCTTTAAGTTCTGATAGAGTCTCCCACATGCTCTGAATAGTGAGTGGAACTTCATCATGGCTTATTACTCTTAAACTATTATCCAATCTAAGAAGACTATCCAGACACTCAAGTACATGTTTATAGCATGCTCGATTGACATCAAAGGATGATGGGACCAACATATACCTCTGTTCAGGTTCTCATACAATAACAATTTCTACTCAAGCATCCAAATGGATCCCTATAAAGACCTTTATGGTAAGATGTACAGAACACCTACATGCTGGGATAAAGTTGGGGAAAAATTTCTAGGTCCTGAAATGGTCAAATAAATGGTGTAAAAGGTTAAGGCCATTCAACAATACATCAAGGCTCCTCATAGTCAATAGAAGAGAAATACTGATAATCGTCAACAATTCCTAGAGTTTGATATTGGATACATGGTATTCCTCTACATACCTACATGGAAAAAATTCATCAGATTTAGTATGAAGGGAAATCATAGTCCAAGATACATCGGCCCCTTTAAGATCCTTGATCTCATCGGAGTGGTGGAACACAGACTATTACTCCCACCTAACCTAACTCAAGTACTTTTTTTCCATGTATCACTCTTAAGGAATTATATACTAGACCCATCACATTTACTCAATCCATAAGTGGTACCGTTGGAGAATGACCTTTCCTATGAGGAGATGATGGTGAAAAACATATATCATAGAGAAAAATTTCTATATAATAAGACAATACACCAAGTCAAAGTGATATGGAGAAACCAAAAGTTTAAAGTAGCAACATGGGAACTGGAGGAAGTGATAAAACAAAGTTACCCTCATCTATTTTAGGGTGGGGAAAGAAAATCTCAAGGATATAATTTTTGAAGGTGGGAAGATCATAACGACTTGAACTATTATAAATAAAATTCCCCTCATGATATGATTAAATTCATTATTATATATTATGTTTATAGAAAACACATGCACTTATTTGGTTTAATTATATCTTATCAAATTTAAAATACTATTAATAATAATTACCATTGATAATATAGCCACAAAATAGTGTTTATATGATAGTATAAATATAGGGTTTTAAAAAATCCATTTGATGTAGAAAAAGGAAATAATGGTCTGAACCATTAGGATCATACCATAAGAAGCCCATTTATCGAAGCTTATAAGGGAGATGGCATCACTGGGATTTTCCCTTGACTAATCCCAATCTTATATCAAATAACTTAAGCATTATAGAAAAATTTTATGATAGAATTTTAGGATCATCAAGATCACAGCTCAAACCATGTACGTTAAACCACCCCATGAAAGTCTCATCATCACACACCTTACCCATAGGGTGTTTTTTTAGTATTAAAGGGATATATATCAAGACCGTAATAATATGAATATATATATATATTGTATTTTAAATATATTTATATTCATATTTTATTTTTATTTTTACTTTATAAATGATTTTTTATTTTTATATAATAAAACACAAATTTTATTTTAATTAGTATTAAATTTCAATTAAGACATTTATTTTCATGAATTAATGGATTTTTGAAATAAATATTATTTCAATAAAATATTATTTTTAAATAATTTTTATTAAATATAAATTATAATATAATTTTTATGATGTCAAATGTAATTTTTATAAGGGTTCAAAAACTGTTATTTTCAAAAAACTCAAAACTTATCAATAAATGTGGATTATTACTTAAAAATTGAGAATATAAATATTTATAAAATTATTTTCATAAAATGAATATTATTTTTTGAATCAGAACATTGAAATTGTCCAATAGTGTATTTTTCATAACTTTATGAGACAGTCAAATTTTCAGGTAAAAATTAATTACGGTATAGATATACTATGTGTATTGTGACATCATAATACCCCAAAATTGATGTAATAAATAATATAAATGGTATCCAAGACCAAATATGTGTTTTTTCATTAAAACAATATTATTTTAAGTTCATTTGGTTAATTTTATAAAGCCTGTATGAATCCTTCAAATCAATTAATATATTTTAAGGTTTTTAAATCATTTATTTTAGAGTATGAATCACTTACACATCATAAAGGGAATATTTTTTATTAATTTTGGCCCCTAGTATTATAAAATAATTAAAACCAATCCCCTTTTTTAGAAACCATGGACAAAAACCATGTGATTGTTTGTGGTTTTGGTTATTTTATTATATAGAGTTCAAAACCTATGTTTGAGAAATAATAAACAATTCCCCTCTCTTTTCCTATATAAACCCACAAAATATCCCATTTCTATTCAATAATTATCATTATATCACATCTAACTACCCTTATTATTGTTCTATAAAGGTTCTACAGAGCTCTTAAGAATCTCTTACCAAGCATCTAGAGTCACACTCTCAAGGTAAGGGATCCTCACCTTCTTTTCTTTATTAAAGTTTCTTTATTACTTTATGCCTTCTATTCATAATTCCTAATTTTGTTATATTTATTTCCATGAAAATTTTATGTCCAAATGATGATATACCCCATTATCTCTCTTCTACATATTTTAATGAATTTTTAAGTGAAGTTGTTATTCTACCAAAATTTCATCGCGATTTTCCATGCCAAAACAATTGTGTAGTGATCACCATACTATTTTCTTATCAAGGGTGTTCACCTTTATATACATAAACTTATTTGACTTGGAAATTAAATCTAATTATTCCAGACTCCTTGACCATAGAATAAAATATTATTATGAATGAATCCATGTTGTATGATCTATGTGACACACTTAAGCATGAGAATAAAATAAAAGTGAAAGGTGAACCCAGAATTATATAGCGCTCTAATGCAATGGGTAATGTTTAGTCTCATGAGATGTCATGGTGGGATAGGGAGTTAACAAAATTAATTTATGGTACTTTTTACATCTTTATTTCTTAGAAGTTTTCCTTGTACTATGTTTATGATTTAGTGTTTTATGGTGTTTCCACATTTCTCATGTTTCCTTTATAATATCATGTCTGATTGTCTGATTGTTCATCTTTATGATTCATACTTCTATTAGGCCCCATTTATTTTCCTATTTTCTAACATGTGTTATTATATTCATGTTATTACATTTTATTCCTTTATTATCCTTTATATCTCACCCCTTTGTTATATATATCCTCATGTTATCTCATGTAGTTTTAAGTTTGAAGGAATATTATGAGCATGTTAAGAAAGTTATCAATAAATAAGATTTATTTTATATTTTAAGTTTTTTTAATGTACCTAATTCCCAAAGACACTAGACTTATCAATATTTCTAGTTTTATTAGGTATACTAATATTTAATAAATAATGTATTAATGTGAAATAAAGATCAGGGTTGTCATAAAATGCATGTCATGTTGCCAAAAAAATAAAATGATATTAGATTGTTTTCAAACTTTATGAAAACAATCCATAATTAATTTTTCACTTATAATAATTAACCTCACAAAAATATAATACATGATTTGGTATATAGGAATTTAAGTGTGTGTTTTAAAAATAAAAGTTCTATTTAAGTTTAAACACAAATTAAATATCCAAAACCAAGAAAATTATCTCGTATTATTTTCAATCTTTATAAAAATTATCCATAATTAATTTTTTATGTATAATAATTGACCTCACATCAATATAACACACAATGTAGTTGATATGTCTAAAATTGTGTGGTTTCTATAAAAAAACATCCACTTTACTTTAAACAAACATCAAATACTTAAAACCAATCAAGTGAGCTCAGACTTTCTTTAAAATTTATAAAAAAAATCCATAATTCATTATTCACATGAGGGAATTGATCTCACTTAAATTTGACACACTATATGATTGATATGACTCAAAGTTCATGTTTTTAATAAGAACAGTTCTAGTTTAGTTTAAAATTCACATCAAATATCCAAAACCTATAAAATGAGCTCAGATTATTTTCAATGTTTATAAAAACAATCCATAATTAATTTTTCACTTGTAGGAAATGACCTCACATCAATCTGACACATGATGTGGTCAATATGACTTTAAGTGTGTGTTTTCAATAAAAAATTTCCAAATTTGTTTAAACCAAACACTAAATGGCCAAAACTGAGTAAATGAGCTCGTATTACTTTCAAACTTTATGAAAATGATCCATAATTCATTTTTGACATGTAGTAATTAAAAAAACATTAATATGATACACGATGAGGTTGATATGAATCAAAGTGTGTGTTTTTAATACAATACTATCATTTTAGTTAAAAATGCACATTAAATATACAAAACCAAGAAAATGATATCATATTGTTTTAAAACATTAGGAAAATGATCCATAATTAATTTTTTATGTGTAAAAGTTTACCATACATCAATCAAAAATATGATGTGGTCAATATGACTCGATGTGTGGCTTTTCCATACAAAAGTGACATTTTTGTATAAAACACACATCTTATATAAAAAATTTAGAAACCGAGATCATATTATACTAAAAAATTACGAAAATGGTCCATAATTCATTATTGATGCATAAGAATTAACCACACAATAATTTGACCCATGATGTGATTGATATGACTCAAAGTGTGTGTTTTTAATATAAAGGTGTCATTTTATTTTAAAACACACATCATAAAACAAAACCAAGAAAAATTACTCAGATTATTTTCAAACTTTAGGATAACCTTACATAATTCATTTCTGATATATTGAAATTGACATCATGTCAATTTGATATACGATGTGGTCAGTATGACTCAAAGTGTGTTTTTTCAATATATAATTTCTATCTTAGTTTAAAACTCACATCACATTTCCGAAACCAAGAAAACAACCCCAGATTATTTTAACGTCATTTTATCTTCTACTACTTAAATAATTTACTTATAATTTTTATTTTATACTTATTTTGTTAATTTTCAAAAAGATAACTCTTTAAGATGAACAATAAATGATGTGAAATTTGAAGTATTTTTCTCAAAAAGAAATTCCCCATGAATTGGCTCCCATCTGTAGTGATTTTTTTATCACCACATATGAGATCCAATTCAAGATCACCTACTTTTGAGAACAAAAATAAATGGTGTGACTTGTAATAATCAATCACAACACAATATGATACATGGTGTTCCTGGTATTACTCAAATTATTTGTTTTTAGTTTAAAATTTACATTGTGTTTAGTTTATTTATTTATATTATTATAACCATAAGAACTTTTTCTTATATAGGTGAATTATTTTTCTCAATATGGGGTAGTTTTTTGGGAAACTAATAGCATGACTGGGGGTCAAGGCCAAAGGCAAAGAAACACTGATGTTTTTAAATGTTTGTGATAATTTTTACTTACTCATGTAATTGTACAAACAAATGTTTAAAATGTATATAATATAGTGTTTTTTTATTTTTTGTAAATTTTATTTTAGTTAAATTCTATATTTTCTTATTTATTTTATCCGGTATTTTCTCAAGTATTTTCTCTTGTATATTATCTTATATTTTAATTTTTTACTACTACAGTGTGCTATAATTTTAAAAGCACACTACAGTAGTATGACCTTTATTATAACTATTAAAATAACTAATAAAGACACTCTTTATCAATTATTTTAAAAGTGTTTATAAAGGATCCCTTTATCAACACTTTTTGTAGCACTCATAAAGGGTGTCCTTTATCTGTAATTACCTAAACTCTTATAAACAAAATTCTCATTTTTGGTTCATTTAAATGTCTAATATTGAAATATGGTTATAGAAAATACATACTATTATTTTTTTATTATATAAAATTTGATTTAAATGACCATTAAGTGTCATTACCATTGATAATATAGTCGTTGAATAGTGATCCCATCGTTATAATAAATATAGGGTTTTAAAAAATTCAATTGACATAGAAAAAGGATGTGATGGCCTCAACCATTAGGATTGTACCCTACAAATCCCATTTATCAAAGCTTCTAAGGGATATAGTAGTTTCGGGATTTTCCCTTGACCAATCCCATGTTGAGATCCTACAACTTAAGAAAGAGCAAAACCATTTATGGTATAAGATCAGCTCATTGAGATCATGACCCAAACCATGTTCGTCGAACCACCCCATGAAAGTCCCACTATCACACACCTTACTCTTAGGGGATTTTCTAGTGTATTAAAGGTATATGTATCAATACCCTATCAATATGAATATATACTTTTTCTTATATAGAATAGTGAATATATTTTCATCCTATTATGGTTACTTTGTAAATGATTTTTATTTTGATACAATAAAGCACAAATTGTATTTTTGGTTAATATTAAAATTAAATTAATGAATTTATGAATTAATGGATTTTTGAAGTAAATAATATTTAATATTATTAAATAATGTTTATCATATAATTTTTAAGAAGTCAAATTTAATTTTTATAAGGGTTTAAAAAATGTTATTGTCAAAAAAACCCAGTATTTCTTAATTAATGTCAATTTTATTTTAAAAGTAAAAAAATCAAATATTTAGAAATTTATTTAGATAAAATGAATAATATTTTTGGAATCATAATGTTGAAATTATAAAATGATGAATTTTTCCTAATAATCTGAGATAGACAAATTTTTAGGTGAAAATTAAATATCGTATAAATATAATTTTTGTTTAATATCATCATAATGACCCAAAACAGATTTAATAATTACTATAAATGGGATCCGCGACCAAATATATGTTTTTTTAAAATTATTTTATTTTATGTTAATTTTATTTATTTTGTAAATCCATTATGAATCCTCCAATACTTATAATATATTTTAAGGTTTTAAAATCTTTTGGTTAAGAGAGTGACTCACCACCACATAATCAAGGCCATTAATTTAAATATTTCTTTCCTTTTAATTATAAAATAATGAAAGCCATCCTTTTTTGTCTGAAACCATGGGAAAAACCATGGGATGGTTTGTGGTTTTGTATATTTTATTATGTAGAGTCTAAAACCTAAATAATAAAGAAATTCCCATATTTTCTTATATAAACCCACTCAAGATCCCATTTATCTTAACTAAAACTCCTAGGAACACAACCATAATCTTACCTCTACTCTCTATATTCCTCCCAAGGTTCCCCTAATCAATCAAGAATCCCCTCCCATTCTTTTGGAGTCACACACTCAAGAAAGGTATCCTCAACCTCCTCTCCTTTCAAATTCATGTACCTTCTTTGAAATTAGATCTTTTAATTTCAATTGGTTATATTTTTGTTCATTTATAATCATTTCCTTACTATCTAATTTATGTTATTTGAATGGGGGGTCATTTATCCTCCCTAATTTTGACCCTTACCTAAGTTTTTAATATACCAAAATTCTATAAGGGATCATCACCTTCTATTATTTATTCAAGTTTCTTTATGAACTTATGCATTCTATTTCAATTTTATAAATTTGGGATATGTATTTCTATATATAAATTAATTAAAATTTTATTTCCAAATGATTATATACCCCTTTATCTCTCATAAACCATTTTTATGAATTTTTATGTAATGTTATTATGTTGTATAAATTTCATAGTGATTTTCAATTCCAAAACAATTGTGTAGTGAATACCATACCCATTTTTTCAATTAAGGGTTTTCACCTTTATTAAAATATAATTATGGATTTGGTATGTACATTTATTTATTAAAAATTCATTGATCATGGAATAAATTATGAGGATTAATGAATCAATGTTGTATGATCTATATGGCATACTTAAGCATGAGAGTGAAATGAATATGATGGGTGTGTCCAGATAGTTCTCCAATGAATTGGGTAATATTTAGTATCATGATACAATACATTGGGATAGGGAGTGAACCTGATTCCTTTATGGTAACTTTTCCACCATGATGTCTTGGTGGTTTTATCCTTGACCTATGTTTATGAGTTGATGTTTTAAGTTATTTCCACATTTCCCATGTTATGATCATCATTCTATATCATGACATGTTATTCATGTTCATTTTCATCCTCATTGAAATGTATATTGTCTAACATGTATCAATTATTCCATGTTTATTCCCTTATATTGATTTATAGATCACCCCTTTATAATGTATTTCCCTAGGTTATCCCATGTAGTTTTAAGTTTGAAGGATTATTTTCAGCATGTTAAAAAATTATTCAATAAATATATTGTATTCCCTATTTTATATTGTTATGTAATGTACCTAATTCCCTAATAAACTAGAATTCTCAATCATATGGGTTGTATTAATTTTATTTTTATGTAATAAATCAATTATTAATGTGAAACAAAGAGTTTATTTGTTATATTAATAGCACTTAAATAAGTGTTGATAAAGGTTGTCTTTATCAATGTTTTTTTAGCACTGATAAAGTGTCCCTTTATCAATGATTTTCTATCACTGATAAAAGCATAAGTATTTTAATCCCACTCCAATTGTCAGTGATTTTTTACATTGAAAAAGGCCTATTTTAGTGTTGATAAAGGCCTTATCTGTAGTAGTGTCATGGACAAACAAATAAACTCTATATGGTATGCAATATAATGATATGGTGATAGATCCATCCCTGTATCAGAATCCTAGGATTACTATGTCATGTCATGAAATAATCCATATGATTAAGACTCGGCAGCCCAAAAGACTTTACCACAACCACTGAAGACACCATAATCCCCTAAAATCTAGCATGTGGTTAGAACACTATCCTCTAGAATACTCAACCATGGCCATTGAAGACCCCAAAATCCTTTATCATCTCACATGTAGTAGGAACACCATATTCTACCTAGAAATAAATTAATCCCGTATAAAAATTTGTGGATTACCCATTGTAAGTGTCGAACTAGGGTGATCTCCACATCGGTATCACAAACCATGGAATTTTCCATCCCAGTATGAAAGCATGAAAAGTTCATGGTAGTTAACCCCCAAAAGTACAGGGGACATGACCATGCCCACTAAAGACCCCAAAATACCTACCTGCTCACACATTGTAGGACTTATCCTATATCTGAAACCAAAGTAATCATGGCTCAAAATCCTTGTATTTCTCACCAAAATTATCAAAAACCTCCCCTTAAGAAGTTTTCTTTTAGCATCACATACCACCCAACTCTGGGAGTTCTCTTTAGTTGTAACATCCCACCCTACTAGTGGATATTTTCTTAGTTATCACAAACCTCCCTACTATGGGAGTTTTCTTTAGTCAACATAACTCCCCCAAGGGTGTATTCTATAAACATAATAACCTCTATGAAGAAATATAAAAAACCACATAATAATATCATCCAAGGCATATGTTATCAATTTCATGACCTCCTCATAAGTAATTTTCCATACAAATAATGTAAGAATCATTGTAATTATCTATAACCCATTATGAGAAACATCCTTAAAGAGGACCTTAGTGGACTACCATTAATATTTGATAAAAAATAAATCTTCAAGTTTATCCAATAGTATCATATAAATATAAAGGTAATTATTGATAGTTTTCATGACCTCATCAAGATTTGAACTCTATACAAGGGCCCCTCTAACATAGTATAAATGTTAGAATAATATCATAATAAGAAGACATTAACTGACCTCCTCAAAATACCATCAATCCTCAAGTATTATATCATCAATAATGGAATCCAAAATGGATCCCTTAGATTTATCATGAAAACTCTTCAATGGATCCTAGTTGTACCTAACAACCCATTGGGTCAACCAATCTGTAAATATCCAACCGATCCAAACCTCAAACAGAGGATCAAAACCTCAAGAAACCCAATTAATAATCCCCAATCCAAGAAAAAAAAAGTCCCATCTTCAAAAACAATCTGATAGAACCTCAATATATTTTTCTCCTCACTCTATAAAGGTTGATCAAAAACTCATGACACTCACTTGGGCCTTCAAAATCACAACCTAGCCCACTGGAGGATTCTAAATTCAATCCTCAAATAAAGTCCTCCTACAAAACCAAAATACATATAAAACCACCACTACAAGGCCTCTAATAACCCCAAGTTCTATACCATCATGTCCCATTTATAAAGACATCCATAATAGATAATGTTCAAGTCTAATAATGACTCTAACATGAGAAAAAATCAAAAAAAAATATCTAAGGGATTTTTGTATGGTGTGTACCTCATATATGTGGTGTACACCCCTAGTATACATACCATGTAGTGTAACCCAACCCACTCAGTGATAACTTTCACTGACTATATTTCATTTACCATACACACATGACATGCACACCACATGGGGTTCTTAGAAAATCACCATGTATAAGGCCATACCAAGCTCCCCATATGCCATTTATCTATATACTATGTACAGGGTTTGGCCATGTAAAATACATGACCAATTACACTGACATGGGTGTCTAGACAAGTGTCTTACCACACCCTATGTAACCCCTATAAGTAATTACATAGGTACTACATATTTTTTATCCCTCTACAGGTACCATATTCCAGAATAAAAGAACATAAGGTGTGAGACTCAAGAACACACACTGTGTAATTAGGTTTCTTAAGAAAACCCTTGAATCACATGAAACCCATGATTTACACCAAAAACAGAACATTTCTATTCTTAATGGGTCCCCATAATCTCAAAAAAAATCTTCAAACTCAAAAAAATATATCTATGGATATTTTTGAGAAAACATAAAAATGGTCCAACCTCTGGGCATAAAACGTTGATGCTTCACACTTGTATCTGCACCACAAAACCTATGGGTATTTATATACCTATGATTAATGAAACATGTTTGATCCCAATCTCTCACTACCACTTAATCTCCCTCTCCTATATCAACTACACAACACCCAAAATGGTGGGAGTAGACTACACCTCAATCTAATATAAATGAGAGAAAATGAAAAATAAAAATGAAAACAAAAATAAAATGGTTTTAGTACTAGCCTCGATGACCTCCTTGGTTATATGCCTCTCTAATGGAAAACCCCCATTATAGACTCAACCATAAAGATGTAATTTAAATAAAACTATTTAATCAAAAAATATCATTATTTGAATATTGGTAAATAATTTAATGTATAAATAATAAAATATTAAATATTCATTCGAAATTCAAATGGTTTGGAATTCTACCTATAGCATCCTAGGTATTTATAGAATAATAATTTTTTCATATCTATTAATATTTACAATGAGTGTATTAATTTTACATTAAATATGATGCTTTTTTATATAGAATACTTTCAGCAATGGGTTTCTCCTAAATCTTACGTTGCACACAACATTGAGTTATATTGAAAAATAATACAATATTATTATTATTATTTTAAATAGTAGTTAATGCCTAGTTTTTTTGTATTATCAAGAATGAACATAACTGACTGCAATATGATTATACATGTTTGTTAAATTTTTTTACATTTATCCAAGAAATTTTATAGGATTAAAATGAGAATGAATCCAATTTTAAGCATAAAATTATCTAATATTTTAAAAAGGTTGTTTTACCGCATGTTGATAGTGAACCCTTTTTAACTATAGTTTCTATCAATTTTATATATTCAATTTGACAAAATAAATTTTCTATTTAGAATTATAACATCAAAATTTAATTTTCATGAAATTTTTTTATTTTTATAATAAAATTTATATTTTTATAAATAGTTAAAAATACTCCATTTTAATTCCAAACTGCCTTTTCATCTAATTTATTTTTATAGTTAGATTATTATTTTAATTTATTTAAAGTGTAATTGGATTAATTTTTTATCATTTAATCTAATGTTGTCCAATGGAAGTAATTTCACTTTTAAATTGGACATAAACACATGTCAATCTTTTGATAGTTTTTACTTCTTAAAAACCCGCCTTTTGGTTTTGATAATAGGAATTAATTTTAAATTAATTTCCTCCAATTCTATGTTTTGAATTTGAAAAATAGATTCCATATTTGGAATTATAAGGCCCAAATTGTGTAAATAGTTACCTTTTATTTTTAAACATTATGAATAGTAACTTCATTAATTATTTTATTTATCATGGTTAAAGGGTAAATCTGGTAAATAATAGTAACAAATAATAATATAATAATGTTAAAAATACCCTAAAATGGGTCCTAATACTATTGGATGAGATATGACTGACCATGGTCATCCTTGAGTCTATTTTAGTACCTCATGGATCCACTTGGGAGTGATAATGACCAATTATATTAATTAATTTAAAGTAAAGAGAAATATAGCATAAACATGTATATTTTACTAAAAAAATTATATGGGGTCATATAATTGATCTATTCAATTATAAATAGTAATTAGAAATCTAAAAAAACTTCCTAAATCATGATATTTTATTTACAATTTTTATACATTAAATAAATAAATTTAATTATGACACAATGATGATGCAATGATTGATTCATTAATAAAGGATTAAAATAAATGGTATTATAAATATTAAAATAAATTTAATTTGATTATTTTTATGAAATACATGAATTTTATGGATGATATTGACATATTATCTTTGAATTAATTTCTTTGTTTCAAAGGAATCAGGTTGTTATGAATTTTTAAAAAAGTCAAGTATGAATAGTACCAAAAATTGACATAATTCATAAATTAAAATATAAAATATTTTATTAAATGATATTAAATTCATAAAAATAAAATATTCATCAAAAAGATTAATATAAGTCTAAATATGTCATAAATAACTTTTTATGGGTCGTTTTACATGATATAGTAATTACATTAACCCATAATGTGTAGATAACAAGATATAAGTGTAAGATTAAAAAGGGTAAAATAAGGGTTAAACCAAAAAGAAGAAGATAAAAAAATATTTAAACCTTGACTAAAAATTATTAGATTATGGTTATTCGAATTAAAATCATCTTATATTATAATTAAATGATTTTTGGACCATTTTTAATTGAAACTGAATTTATAATAAATTAATATTTCAAGACTTTCCTAAAGTGCCCCCCCCCCCTCCCTCTTATAAAATGCCAACACATCTACCCACATACTCACACCTCTCAAGCCCCTTGGATCGTCCAAATTATTCTCAAATAAGCTCCTAGAATACCACCCTTTCTCCTATAATCCTTACCTTGGGCATAAGTCAATAAAAGAAATCCCTTTGGCCTAAATCAAAAGAAGTTTTCTGATTTAGAGGAAGAACAATGAACATACGTGACAAGTTGGACTCAAGGTAAGGGACTTCATATCAATATCCTTTAATTAAGGAATATTTTGATAATATAAACCTTATTATTTTATATAGTGTATAATATAACCCTTTTAATTTTAATTTCATTCAAAGAAAATCTTTTTTCTAAGAATAGTTTTACTAAATGACAAAAGGTATATTTTTAACGTATGCAGTGACAATAAACTTTACACCACTGTAACTATTATTTAAATTTGGATTACTCTATAAGCCTTATTGTTTTTTTAATAGTAAAATAAATCCCTTATTCCCTTTTTGGGTGTTTTTTATTGAAAATGGTTTTTGAAATGGATTGAGTATTTCAATATCTTAAAATAATTTCTTGTGATTGAAAATAAAATGTTATTTTTGAAATATTGATATTTGAAATGTTTTATGTGTTGTTATTATATAATGGTACTTGGAAATTTGAGGATTTGTTACATGATAAACCAATTATTTGTGGTTATGTGATTAACCAAATGATGAGTGGTTCTGTGATAAACCAAGGACGGGTGGTTACGTTATAACCTCTAATGAATTGGGTATGGAAGTCAATCGTATGGCTATTCCATTTAGTGATATGTGTGAAATTCAATTGTATGGTTATTACATTTAAGTATTTTTATGTCCCAAGTTACCTTTATATGATATATGTTGCTTTCTATGGGATTTATGGTAATCTGTTTGTTACAAAAAGGGTAAGCAGTGAGCTTATATTCAGTGAAGTATATTTACTACTTCTTAAAGGTGAAAAGTATTACTTTATGATAAAGTATTCATGGTTTTCACATTATCCCAAGAATAATAGTTTTATTTAATTATATATCCATTTCTAAGTTGTTTATTCTCATCCCAAGTTCTTAAATGTTTTTCACAAGAAATAAAGAAGAATAGAGTCAAGGATGGGATCAAGGAAAAATTATATTGTAAAATATGAAATGATGTCTTGTTTCTTTTTAAAGAGTTTTTGTTTTATGAATGAAATAGATATTGAGTAGAAGTATCTAATTTTAATATTCAAGTTTTTATGTATAAGTTATGACCTAATTCTCTAAATCTCTAAACCTGAAAAGATCCTCGATGTGAATTAATGTCAAATTATTGACTTGTATCAAGATTAAGAAATTTTTAAGGTTGGGGCCTTATAGTTGGTATTAGAGGTTGGTTTAGATAACTTTAGGAGTCATAGTATTTTTAATATAATATCCATAAATAAATTTTACTTTATGGTCAAATTGAAATGGTATATCATTTGAATATTACAACATTGCTTCGTCTAAGATATGTTTGTTCAAAATGGTTTTCCACATAGAAAATGGGGAATCTGTGTTGGGAGGGAAAATATAGGGAAATAACCATCCAAAAAAATATCCTATGATGGTTGGAATCATAACTGAATAGATTTCTTTTAGTAATGGATTAGTTGACTTAGGTGATAAATGGGTGAGGTGTCTATGAATGAGATCAATTAGATCAACCTTAGAGGCATATGTTGATCATAGATCATTTCATGAGGCAACATCCCCCATAATTCAAAGGATCATCTGACCCTATGCAAGTTGAAGGGTGGATTAAATAATTAGAAAGGATTTTTTATGTAACTGGTTGTTCATAAAATCAAAATTTTATTCTTTCTATTTATCATTTTGAAGGTGAATTCAATCAGTGGTGGTCAATGATTAAAAATATCAGAGCAAGTGAAGATATTAACGCCATGGAATGGGATGAATTTCAGAATATGTTCCCTGAGAAATATTTTCCTAAGGCTATTAGACTTATTATGGAAAAGAAATTCTTAGAATCAAGACAAAAGTAGGAATATTTTGTGGCTACATGTGAAGAAAATTTCACCCATTTTTCAAGGTATGTCCCAAATTTTATCCAAGGTATTGATAGTAAGATAAATCGATTTTACTCAAGATTAAAGCCAAAATATCAAAGGGTGTTAGCTTCACATGAGTTCAAAAGATATAAGAAACTTGTCCAATGTGATGAGAAAGTAAAAATAGAGTTTTCTGATGATTATTTATTCTATGAGATTAAACAAAATAAGAGATCAAGTTAGCATAAAATGGGAAATAATTCAACAAATAATCCTGGAGGTAAGAAAACCAAATTTCCAACTTATGAGAAGTGTGGTAAAAATAATCCTATAGAATGTCTCTCAAAGTTGAGAAATTTATTCCATTATGGTAAAACTTTTCATATTTCTCATAAATTTAAGGAATAAGATCATGCATGCAATGAAAAAACAGCAGTAATTTGATTTAGCTTTAATAAGTTAGGGAATTATTCCAATGTGTGTTTGAATTTGATTACCCAGGGAGGAAACCAGAAATATAGAAAGCAAAAGGTCATGGAAAAATCATCTTAAACTACTAAAATTGATGTGGGACCACCAAATTAAGTGGTGATGGGTATGTTACAGATTTCTTCAAAATATACCAATACCCTATTTGACTATGTATCTTTACATTCTTTCATTTCCAAGAGATTTTCGAGTAACTTGGATATATAACCTCATGAAAGTGATATATAAATTTTGGTAAAAACTATGGGTGGAAATATTAAATCAACCAAGATTTATAGGAATCTTCCTATTATCATTAGTGGGATAGTATTTCCTTCAAATCGTGTTGAACTTTCCATATTGGAATTTGATATCATTTTGGGTATGGATTGGATTTCGGTTTATCCTGCTAAATAGACTATAAATCCAATAAATTTTTATCCAATTATTTCAAACCTTTGACAACATATCAATAAACTAAAATATTGATTAAATATGCCAGTAAAAGTTATCTGGCTCATGTTTCTGAAAAGAAAGAAACAGTTTTGATTAGTGAAATTCCAATAGTGAATTAATTCATAGATGAATTTCCTGATGAATTTCTTGGTATTGATCCCAATCAGAAGGTTGAATTTACTATTGATTTAGTTCCTAATAAAAAACCTATTTCTAAACCCCCCCATCAAATTTATCAAGTATATTTTGTGTAATTAAAAAATAAATTACAAGAATTACTTTATAAAGTTTTCAGTTGACCTAGTACTTCACTAGGGGTGATCTAGTTTAATTTTTGAAAAATAAATATGGTTCTATGATACTATATATTTACTACAGAGCCTTGAATAATATAACTATTAAGAACAAGTATATGTTTCCTCATATAGATGATTTGTTCGATCGGCTCTAGGGAGATCAGTATTTTTCGAAGATTGAATTGAGGTATGGGTACCATTAGCTGAAGGTGAAGGGGGATAATATTCCAAGGACAGCTTTCTAAATGAGATATGGGCATTATGAGTTTTTAATTATTCCCTTTGGGTTATTTAATGCACCTTCTATATTTATATATCTCATGAATGGGGTCTTTCATCAGTTTTTGGATCAGTTTTTGGTTGTTTTTATAGATAAAATCTTGGTATATTCTAAAATCCGAGAAGAACATGAAATTCTCTTAAGGATTTTTTTGAAAACCTTAAAATAAAAGAAACTATATGGAAAGTTTATTAAGAGTGATTTTTTTTGCAAAAAAATTATTTCCTTGGTCATATTGTTTCTAAATATGGCATAATTATCGACTCTTATAAAACAAAAGTTGTTGAAGAGTGGACAAGACCTACCAATATCACATAGATTCTTATTTTAATTGGATTGGAGGGTTATTACTGAATGTTTGTTGAAAAAAATTCTGTTATCTAGCCTACTAACTAAACTAACATGTAAGGTATTTAATTTTATCTAGAAAAAATAATGTGATGATTGTTTTTAGGAACTGAAAAAAAGATTGGTAAATGATCCAATTTTGGATTTGCCTTCCAGGAATGGTGAATTTGTTATCTATAGTGATGCATAATTGAAAGTACTTGGTTGTGTCCTAATATATAATGATAAGGTAATTTATTATGCCTCATGTCAGTTAAAATATCATGATCTAAATTACCATACGCATGATTTGAAATTATCTATTGTTGTTTTCGTATTAAAAATTTTGAGGCATCATTTGTATAGCATAAATTGTGAAATATATACTGATCAAAAAAATTTAAAGTATATATTCACTCAGAAATAATTAAACATGAGATAGATTAGATGGTTATAACTAATCAAGGATTATGATTACACAATCCATTATCATCCAGGAAAGGCAAATATAGTGGATCTCTCTTTGAGTTGAAAGATTAATGCTTCATTAACCATGCTACATTTGGAACAAGATCATTTGGTTTATAATTTGATGAATTTTGGATTTGATGTTGTTGGTGTAGGTAATTCCTCTATTGTTTTTCAAGTGGCAGTGAAATAATCTCTATCAGACAGTATTAAGAAAGCGCAGAAATAAGACAGTGAGTTATAGAAAAAGATAGAATTGTTACAAAATTGTAAGTTACCTAAATTTAATATTGAAAAAGATTGTGTTTTGAGGTTTGGAAATATATTATGCATGCCTTGTAATTCACATTTGAATAAAGAGTTGTTATGTGAATCTCATAGTTCTCCATTTTCAGTTCATCCTGTAGTACTAATATGTATAGAGATCTTCGAGAGTATTTCTGGTGGGATGGAATAAAAAGAGATATTAATGACTTTACTATGAAGTGTTTGATTTATCAGTAGGTTAAATAAGAGCGACAGTTACCAGAAGTTATGCTTCATCCTTTTCTAGTGCCAAAGTGGAAATTAAAAAATGTGTCCATGGATTTCGTAGTGGGGTTACAAAAAACATCTCAAGGTAACAATGCAATTTTTTTTATTATTGATTGATTGACAAAATCTTCTCATTTTTTTCCTATTCAAGATACCCTATCTCTAGATCAACTTTATAGATTATATATTAATGAGATAGTCTGATTACATGGATTTCCCCTCTCTATTATATCTTATTGTGATCCTAGGTTCACTTATAACTTTTGTAAAGGGCTTTATAATTCATTGGGAACTAAATTAAATTTATGTACATCTCTTCATCCTCAATCATATGGGTAGTTAGAATGAACAATTTAGACCTTAGGGGATATGCTATTTTCTTTTTCAGTGGATTACTAAGGAATTTGGGACCAACATCTTTCCTTGGTTGAGTTTTCTTATAATAACAGTTTTCATTCTAGTATACAGAAGGCGTCATTTGAAGCATTGTATGGAAAGAAGTGTCGAACTCCACATTTTTGGGATGAAGTAGTTCAAAGGAGGTTGATGGGACCAAAATTGGTACAAGAGATGGCATAAAAAGATCAATTTATTTAGAAGCACATGAGAACTGCTCAGAGTAGGAAGAAGAGTTATACAGATAACTAGAGGAAGGGTCTTTCTTTAGAGGCAGGTAATCATGTCTTTCTCAAAGTTTCTCCATGGAAAAGTGTTACACATTTTGGTAAGAAGTGAAAGTTGAGTCTAAGATTCATTAGACCCTATGAAATCTTGGAGAAAGCTAGATCAGTTGCCTATAGAGTGACTTTACCACCATGTTTATCACAATTACACAATTTTTTTCATGTTTCAATGTTTAAAAAGTATATGTCTGATCCATCTAATGTTTTGAGTCTATAGGTAGTTTAGTTATAAGATAATCTTTCTTTGGAGGAATAACTAGTCTAGATTCTTGACCATAGAGATAAAGTGTTGCAGAATAAGGTAATTCATCAGGTAATGGTTTTTTTAAAAAATATATATGGTTGAAGAGGCAATGTGGGAATCTAAAAATGTTATGAGGGAGAAATACACGCAATTATTTGATAAGTAAATAAAATTATGGGGACATAATTTATAAAATGGGGGAATGATGTAGCATCCCAGGTATTTATAGAATAATAATTTTTCATATATTTTAAAACTTCTGAAGAATATATTAATTTTATATTAAATATGACACTTTTTCTGATAGCGTACTTGACATGCAACAACTGGTTTCTCCAAAATCTTACGTTGCACACAACATTGAGTTATACCGAAAAATAATACAAAAATAATATAATTATATTAAATGGAACATAACACCTAACCATTATGTTGGTAAGAATGAATAGAACTAACTAAAATATGATTATACATGTTTGTTAAAAGTTTATAAATTTATCCAAGAAATTTTAGAGGCATAAAATGTGAATGATTCCAATTTTTGGCATAAAATACTCTAATATTTTTAAAAGGTCATTTTACCACCTTTTGATGGTGAAGCCTTTTTAAAAATAGTTTTTGTCACTTTTATTTGTTTAATTATAAAAAATAAATTTCTTATTTAGAAGTGGAACATAAAAATTTACTTTGTATGATATTCTGGTATTTTTTTGATAAAATTCATATTTTTATGAGTAGTGAAAAGTACTACATTTTAATTCAAAACTGCCTTTTCATCTAATTTATTGATTTAGTTAGATTATTATTTTAATTTGTTTTAAAGAGTAATTGGATTGATTTTTTACCATTTAATCCAATTTTTGTCATTGTAAGTAATTCCAATTTTAAATTGGACATAAAAACATGTCAATCTTTTGATAGTTTTTACTTCTTAAAAACCCGCTTTTTAGTTTTGACAAAAGGAATTAATTTTAAATTAATTTCTTCCAATTATATGTTTTTAAATTTGGAAAAATAGATTCCATATTTGGAATCATAAAGTACAAATTGGGTAAATGGGTACCTTTTATTTTTAGACATTATGAATAGTAACTTTAGTAATTATTTTATTTGCTATGGTTAAAGGGTAAATCTGGTAAATAAGAGTAAAAAATAATATTATAATAATATTAAAACTACCCTAAAATTTTTCATAATACTATTTGAGGGGATATTACCAACCATGGGAATCCTTGGGTCGATTTTATGACCCCATGGATCCACTTAGGAGTGATAATGACATGTTATATTAATTAATATATAAAGTAAAGTGAAATATAACATAAACACATATATTTTACTAAAATAATTCTTATATGGGGGGTTATATAATTGATCTATTTGACTATAATTATTCATTATAAATCTATAATGATTTCCTATATCATGATATTTTATTTATAATTTTTATACATTATATAAATAAATTTAATTATGACACAATGATGATGCAGTGATTGATTCATTAATAAAGGATTCAAATAAATTATGTTATAAATATTAAAATAAATGAAATTTGATTATTTTGATGCCATAAAAAAATTTTATGGATGATATCAAAATATTATATTTGATTTTATTCCTTTAGTTTGAAGGAATCAGCTTGTTATGAATTTCTAAAAAAGTCAAGTATGAATAGTGTCCAAAATTTTCAAAATTCATAAATTAAAATATAAAATAGTTTATTAAATGATATTAAATTCATAAAAATATAATATTCATATAAATGGTTAAGATAAGTCCAAATATGTTATAAATAAATTTTTTTAGGTCGTTTGTCAAGATATGGTAATTACATTAAGCCACAATGTGTAAATAACATGATATCATTGTAAGATTAAAAATGGTAAAATAAGGGTTAAACCAAAAATATGAGGATAACAAAATATTGAAAACTTGTCTAAAAATTATTGTATGGTGGGTATTCGACCAAAAATCATCCTGTATTTAAATTAAAGGAGTTTTGGATCATTTTTAATCAAAATTTAATTTATAAAAAAATAATATTTCAAGACTTTCCTAAATTTCCCCTACCCCCTCTTATAAAAGGAGACCACCTCTACCCACACAATAACACCTCTCAAGCCCCTTAGCTCATCCAAATTAAACTCAAATAATCTACCAACATCCCTACCTTCCTCCTGGAATCCTTACCTTGGGTATAATACAATTTAATAAATCCTTTTGGCCCAAATCAAAAGAAGTTACCCAATTTAGAGGAAGAACCGGGAACATATGTGACGAGTCAGAATCAATGTAAGGGATTTTATCTCAATATCCTTTAATTGAGGCATATTTTGATAATATACACCTTCTTATTTTAAATGGTGTATAATATAACCCTTTTACTTTCAATTTCATTCAAAGGAAAGATTTTTTCTATAAAGTGTTTTACTAAATGACAAAAGGAATATTTTAAAAATATGTAGAGATAATGACCTTTCCATATCCATAACCATTATTTGATATTTTTATTCCTCTATAAGCCTAATTTGTTTTAAAAAAAATGAAAATAAATCCCTTATTAACTTTTTTGTGTTTTTATTTTGAAAATAGTTTTTTAAATGGATTGAGTATTTCAATATCTTGAAATGATTTCTTGTGATTGAAAATGAAATGTTATTAGTAAAATGTTGATATTTTCAATATTTTATATGTTATAATTATATAATGGTACTTGGAAATTTAATGGGTGGTTACATGATAAACCAATGATGGTTGGTTACATGATAAACCATAGGATGGGTGGTTCCATGATAAACGAAGGACAGGTAGTAACATTATAACCTCCAATGCATTGGGTGTGGAAGTTTTTCATATAGTTATTCTATTTAGTGATACGTGTAGAAGTCAACCACATGGTTATTTAATTTAAGTATTTTTATATCTCAAATTACCTTAATATGATATATGTTAAAATCTATGGGCTTTATGGTAATATTTTTATTACAATTATGGTAAGAAATGATCTTATATTTAGTGAAGTATTTTTACTACTTCTTAAAGGTGAAAAGTATTAATTTATGATAAAGTATTCATTGTTTTAATGGTATCCCAAGACTAATAGTTTTATTTCATTATGTATACCTTACTAAGATTTTTATGATCATTCTAAGTTCTAAAAAAATTCACAGGACATAAAGAAGAATAGAGTCAAGGATGGGATCAAGGAAAAGTTATACTATAAAACATGAAATTATGTCAAGTTTATTTTTAATAAGTTTTTGTTTTAGGAAAAAAAATGGATAGTGAGTAGAAGTGTCTATTTGAAATATTCAATATATTATGTATAAGTTATAACCTAATTATCTAAATCTTTAAACCTGAAAAGATCCTCAATGTGAATTAAAGTCAAATCTTTGACTTATCCCAAGATTAAGTAATTTTTAAGGCTAGTTAATTATACTACCATACTGCTAAAAAGGTTTAAAAACCATTTTAGTGATAAATAATGTGGTCACAAGAATTATACAAGATCGTTTGATAGAGTAAAAAACCATTTTAACCCTCACGAGCATCCAGAACTAAAAAATCATATTTATCCATAATTACGCTACTCATAAAAACATGGTTCTTTATAACCTCTCTACTATAACCCTTATTTTACTTTATTATCTATCAAGTTCATCCAACCACCATGATCTCACCCAAATAATTGGTATAACTAATACCATCTCGATCATCTATTAATGGTCTCATTGAACCCACAACTTTCCTAACATACTAGACAATCAACTATGAACAATCCTATACTCTCCACTATAAGAGTATACTTATCAACAACACAAAACTAAAACACCTAACTCCACAGCACACACTCCAACCTATAACACCCAAAAAGGTTAATATATTATTAACTTTAAATAATTCCATGAGTTCAATAGCTTTCTCTACATGGAAAACTAAACGTAAAATGAATTGGGATATGTTTAGACCATTAAAACATGGTTATTTAATTAGTTTAAACTAATAGGAGTAGCTGATTTATGAAATATATATATAAATAAGATAAATGGAAATTTTAATATGAATTAAATTCAATTTCTATAGCCAAAATGACTAATACAACCATTTTATGCATTTTTATAAATGTTTTCTTTCTATTAAAAATAAATTCATATTTTAAGAAACTTGTGATTAATGATGAAAAGGTTAATTTTACATAAATAAATGGTTAGTATTAATTTATTTAATAAATAATAATTATTATGAATTTGAATGGTTAACATTTTTAAAAAGTTATTTTCCTATAAAAATGGTTTTTCATTATGTCCCACAAATTTATTTAAAAGTTAAATTTATAAAATATAGTTATTTCATTTTAATAAATGAACATTATTTTTAAATTCATCATAGTAATATTTTCTTAAGATTGATTTTTTGATATTTTTATAAAAGGAATGATTTTTAGATGAATAGTGAAATTATCATTTTTATAGATAGCATGAATTTATGACATTATTAGTATATAAGTATGAATTTTAAATTCATGAAAACCTTTTATAAGACCATATATTTATTTTTTAAGTGACTTTATAGTTATTAAAAATTTAAATATAAAAACCCATATTTTACATTATATAACTGAAGTTATATTTTTCAAAAATTGTTTTTCATACATTATACATTTAGTATTTTAAAATTAATAGTTATAAACAATAGAAATTGAATCAAATAAAATGGTTTTAAAATTTAGATTTACTAAATACATATTATTTCATATGGACCACATTATTTTTAGGCATAATGATTAATTTTACCTTAGGTAAAAACTAGATAACAGAGTAAAAGCTTAAATGGTAAAAGTAATAATTCAAGGAGAAAAGGGTTTGAAACATTTTAAAAACATGTTTTTAATTTATTTTTTAAGTTATTATTTATATTATCTCTTCGGAATCTCATTATTTTATATTTTTGAATCCACATGACATGTTTAACATGTTCTCCCTATTCATTAGGTTGAAATATTTAAACAATATATTTCTCACCACTTATAAATGGGGCCTCTCACCACCCCTTCAATTCCACTCTAAAAATTTATTTTCCTCCTAAAAATCTTCCATTTTTTCTTCCCATAAAATACACTTTGACTCTTTTATTATTATGGTCACAATATATAATCATATGTTATCCATTTATAATGTATCTTCCAAATAAATATCAAAGTGTTCAACATGAGTAATAAATTTTAATTAAATTATATCTTTACTATTTTTCATTGATGTTTATAATTTTAAAATACTAATTAAATGAAATCATTATTATTTTAATATATAATTTTATTATGTTATGTTAATATTAATTAATCACCTTGTCACTTTTTTCCTTAAGAAAAACAAAAAATCCATTCATGTGTGTGTGATCGAGGACTACCATCTTGGCAAAATTTCATGTTTCATTTTCCTAAATAGTCGTACATTAATAGAAATAATTTTTAATTTAATAAATACTTATGGTATTTATAACATATTTTATATTCTTAAATGATGAAAAATTCTATATATTTTTCTTGTTCTACAGAAAACGAAATCATCATTCATGCGTACATGTGGTCTACCGCATCTATAGAATGATTGATTTCAATTTTTATTTTCATCTCTAACTTGAATGTATGAAAATTGGAATTGTATTAATATATAAATATGATGTTTATTATATCATTTTTTTGTATGATAAATTTAAGAACTAATTAATGATATCATCAACCAACAGTCAACATTAATTCAACTATTTAAAATGAGCATACTAAGAGAAAAATGATAGCATTATATAAATTATATACTATTTATAAATTAATAAAATTATTATTTATCAAATAAATGAGAACAAAATAAGATCATATACTATATATTATAATTATATTACAAGTAAACCAATTTATAACCATCCATTAATCAAGGTGGGTTCGTGTTTGGGCCGGTTTAACCACCTACTTGAAAAATACTATGCATCCATATCATTGATGACTTTGAGAACTTATTTTCTAATATAAAATGATTTTAAAATCTAAATAATGTTTTTTGGTTAAGTTTATATCAACATTTAACTCATCAATTAATAAATCACCCTTCATTCATAAAGAATCACTAAAACATGCTCGTTGCTAATTCCATCCTTGTGTATTGAAACAAAAATTACCATAAAATTAAATTATATATTTGTAAACAATATTTTAAAATATATTATATTATATTAAATGATTTAATAGTGATTTAATTTGTAAAATTAATAAATACCAACACCTCTTCTATGAAACTATTTCAAAGAGATGAAGATTACTTACACATAGTATTGAAAATATGTAAAAACTAGCTAATATTTTTTTAATGAATATAAATTAGAAGTAAAAATTATTATATTTGTGAATAATTTTATTATTTATGTATTTAATAAAAATATTTTAATTATTTCATACATTTTTTGCAAGTGAAAAACAATTCAGGGTCGAGGGAAGGTTTTTCTTCCCAAATTCATCTCTTTAAGACATGTTTGGTATTATAAACCTAATTTCATTTAGGTGTTATATATATTACTTATATTGGATATCGTACCATGAATTATCTTTTAATAATTTTATTTGAAGTTTAATTACAATCCCCCTATTTCTTGTGGTTTTGATTATAATGTCACTCAAACTACAGGGGTTCTTTGTCTCGAACATTAATTCCTTAAGACATGTTTATATTATGAAATATGTGTTCTTTTCAATGGTGTAGTCATTTTTAAAGTATATATATTCATCATATATTATTTATTCATTTTAAATACTAATCTAAATCAATTATTTTTTATAAAATGGATTTTTCTTTAGTTGTTACCCTAATTGTAAGGCTTTTTGGTAACTCCATTTTCATTCATCGAGTTGGGATCCTTTATCTTGTACTCATTTCACATAAGTTCATTACATTATAATAGTTCATTATATAATTTGGTATTTTATTTATTCACATTACTACCACATAAAACCTATTTTTTAAATATTTCAAATTTTAAGAAGTATGTAACTCATAAGGGATATTGATAACTATGGTCTCCTTTCCAAGACTTATATTTTTTAATCATGAACAAACTTATTCCATTCTTGGGGTATTTCACCCAAATATATTATTATATGGTAATTTCTCTACACCTATGGGGAAAATATATTTTTGATAAAAATTAATTCTTTATTAATATTTATATAATATGATTTTTGAACCATGATATTTTGAAAATGATAAAAAGTTATTTTTCCTTTCACTTATACGTTTTTTGTATTTATCTATTAATGTTTCCAAGATAAAATTTATATCTTCTAAATAATCCATTATTAGAGATTATATTTCAAAAATGAAGTTTTTTAAAAGATTTAATGACACCTTTTTAAAATTTACCTTTTAAATTGATGTGTAATTTTTTATTTTACATCAATGATAAAAATGTTTTCTAATATCTCTTTTATTATTTAACTTACATATACTTTATCATTTTTAAAAGAATTTACTATAATGGAGTTTATGTTTCATTATTTATTCCCTAATATAAATATATATATAATTTTGTGGATTAAACTCATGGTATCAAATAATATGATTCTTAATCCCTTATTTATTGATAATGATTGAAACATTTTTTGGTGAGGTTGTTTTCAATTATATCAATACCCTTATTTTTTTCTTTTTTTCAATGGGGATATTTTCTATTAAAAACACCCACCTTCTTTACTGAGATGCATTATGGTCATGTCATTCTATCATTGAATAAACCATATACTCATTATCCTATGAAGTGTGAACATATCATTTTATAAAATTCATATTGGAGGATGTTCACTTAGAAAGAATATTTATTTATTAGCTGGGGATGTATTAATAGTATTGATGATTAATTACTTCTAATGTGAGTTTAGTAGGTATTTAAATTCCATATTTTTTACTATATGAATAACCATTTTTTATTTATCCAAAGGGTCCTTAGGGAATGGTACGAAATTTATAATTGAATATTATGGTGAATGGATTGGAATTAATCAAGTAATGGGTGGGTCCTAACATTATATATCCCCTAGACACATCATCAAGTTTCATGAGAGAAAACATCTTGGGTTTTGGTGTATCTTCTCCCCATATCAATATAGTTTCTTAGTACATAGACCTCATAACATGTTTTTGTTGTCTATAATTATGTATCCAATAATTATGACATCAGTCATTATTGTTATCCATGTTTTCATTTATTTTGTTGGATATAGAATGCTCTTAGTTTTAGTTGATTAAGGTTTAATGTCATTAATTTATTCCTTCCTTATTATGTATACCATGATTATATTTATGACAGATTTATTTATATGTTTCCCTTACTGAGTATTTGATCTCACCCATTTCTTATGTTTCTATCACCTATATTATAAAGAAATGAAGTAAACAATACATGTTTAGAAGGATAACACGTGATTTGAAATTTTGCGAGACATTGGAGAGTCATTATGGATTATTTTGTTTCATATATAATGTGAAAAAAAATTGATACAATTAAAATGGGATTTGATTACTATTTTTTTGTCCTAATAATCTAAATATCTGAACCTAAAAGGTTTTAGGAATGTATTTAATAAAATTTTTTCTTTAAGTCAAGTAATTACCATATAGTTGGGTTCGATAATCTATAGTTGGTATCAAATCCAGTATATAAAGTATGTGCATTTCAAACTAGATACAGGAGTGTGGGATTATGGAATCATAATTAGTATTTAAGATAGGGTTTAGATGAATTTATAAGTTGTGATTTTTTTCTGGGATAATTTAAGGGTAAATAAGTTAAGGTTGATCATAATTTCAAAGTTATAAATAACCCTTTGGGATATTATATGATTAACTTTAAGGATGTAATAAAAATTTTATCCCTATATTAGGATAATAGAACATTATTGAAAACACTTAGGGAAATAATAAGTGATAATTATAAGTATAGGATAATATTTAAAAGTTTTAGTAAGATAAATATTGTGTGATTCTCCTGGAAATTAAATCCCTATCTAGATACAAAAAATTAATGTAGTCTCTAGCATAGATGTACCAAGGGGTAATCCCCAAAAATTGGTGGATTTTATAAGGACTCGATTTTGACCTTATTCAAGACAAATATCCCTAACTTCTCACTTATTTTGACACTCTTAGGGAATTTTCTTTGGTTAATTCACATTAATTTTAAGAATCACTATGAGTTAACTAGTTAATTAAGGGAACCTAATATAAAAATAGAAATAGATAAACAAGGATTGAACAAATAGAGTCACAAGTTGAATTTAAAGTGTCATATGTCAAAAACAAAGGTATCATAAGGGAAGAAATATTTGTATTGATGTTTTCATATTCATAGTTTTTTATCATAAACATTTTTTTTGTATTTGGTTGAAACAAGATCATGAAAATGAAGATGAGAAATTTATGTATCTAGAATCTATAATTTCTTGTAACTGAATCAGGGAGTATACTAAAATGGTTGAGAATTTTAGTATATTATTGTTAAGGTGGGAAAATTGATTTTCCTTTTATTACTGGAGATAGTGAGGTTGAAATTGAAATAGAAATTAAATCTTAATACTCTTATATATTTTCATTAGATATTGATATTTACTAATTATATTTTAGTATATTCTAAAATTAAGGTGTATTATGATATATTTATAAGGATTATGATTCAATAGTTCTACTATAAAGGTTTTTAAACATATATTAAATGTTTTCAACAATCATGAAAAGTGATTTTATGATGAGGTTATAATTTTGGGGATAAATATTAGAGAACACATGATTGAGTTATGTATAACTCTAAGGTTTAATGAAAATTTTATTTTGAGATAATAAAGGGTTGATTGATTTTGAAAAATTAAGTTAAATAGTATTGGTAATTTGGGATTTCTCTTTTGAGTACTAGGTCAATATATATTATTGGGCCCAACTTAAGGTAACCTAGTTTGAACATATAATGAGAAAAGTTAAACATAGAGAGATATAGGATGAATTGAGTCTAATAAAAGTTGAGTTGTAAAAACTATTGGCTAATATGATAGTGTTATATAGTGAGGCATATTATGGTTAAATTTTATTGTGTTTATCTATGATAATTATATTATAATGATAATTACACATGTTAACTTTTTTGGTTTTAGAAATGGATGAATCTTAAAGGAACCATGTTAAAAATTAATTCCATGGATAATGCATAAATTTTTACAATAAACAATCTAATGGGTTAAGGATTAGAGTGATAAATAATTTGATTATACCAGAATAACTATCAAGAATTATAACTAACATTGTGAAAATAGTTGAAATCCCAAACATACAAAAGAATATAGGATGTAATTTCATAAAAATTTGGGTAATAAAGATACTTAAGGAAGGAAGATTCAATTTCCTATATTTTGAAAATGTGGGAAGAAACATGGGGTAAATTCCATTAAATATACAGGAAAAGGTTATAAGTGTGTGGATGAAAGTCATCAAACTCACAAGTATAGGGGAAAGAGGTAATCTATGAAAAATATGTCACTTAAATTGTAAGAGGGTTGGTCATTATGTGACTAAATTTCCGAACCTAAGGTTCATTGAGGGAGATGATCAAAAACAAAAATGTGATCAAGTAAAACACTATACAACTAATATTAATGTATAAGATATTGAGTTTTGACCCAAGATTTTCTAGTGTCCTATTCCATGTATGTTTTCACCAACTACTGGATATTGAGTTAAAAATAAAAACCCCTACTGTTATGATTATCATATATATCATTTTAATAATTTGTGGGAAGTTTTTTCTAATGATTATAGATCATATTTCCTTATTATAATTCCTTGAAAAATTATGAATGGGTTAGATCTCTTTATAAAGGGATTTTAATAATTTTTCAAATAGATAAATATAATTCCATATTCTAAATAAACCATTGACCATATAATGGTGTATGGTCAATATGAGTTCCCTTTGGAAATTACCCTTATCTTATAATTCAAATTGTGAGGATTCAATTTATTTAAGTGGTAAATGAAATAACAACAGAAAATTTTAATATATGATTATATTTAAATAATTTATTGGGATCTATAAATTTCTACACATGTAGCACCAATATAAAATAAAACCATGATATGTTCATATAGGTAAAACATAGCCATTTAATTATAGGGAATGGATAGGAGTAATGTATTTAAGAAATATTTATATAAATAAAATAAATTCTAATTTTAAAATAAATGAAATTCAATTGGTATAGCTAAATAGAATAATATAATCATTTTATGTATATTTCTATATATTTCCTATCTATGGTATATGTATTTCAACTTCAAAAAACTAATTATTAAAAAATATATTTTATATGAATAATTGATTAATACTAATTTAATTAGTAAAATATAGAAAATATGAATGATAATGGTTAATTTTCTAAAAAAACTATTTTTCTATAAAAAGATATTTTCATTATATCTCACCTTTTTATTTAAAATATAATTTTATAAAATATATAATTTTAGTTTTAAAACATGAAAATTATTTTAATATTCATTATAATAATATTTTCTTAAGATGGTTTTTTTTATTTTTCTCAAAAGAAGGATTTCTAGGTGCATACTGTGAAATATCATTTATAAAATAAAATTACTTAAGGATGTTATTAGTATATAAGTATGAATTAAAAATTAATAAAATAATTTCTATGAAAATATATTTATTTTATAAGTGAATTTTTAATTTTTTTAAAAAACTAGTTCAAAAAAAAAAAATTTAGTTTTGGAACTTATGTTATATTTTTCAAAAACTTATTTTTAATACATTATAAATTTAGTATTATAAAATTAGTTCTTATCATTGTTATAAATTGAATCAAATAAAATGGATTTAAAATTTTAAATAATTAGGAATAAATTATTTAATAATGATTTCTTTATTTTTATTCATAATGATTAATGTTATATTGGGTAAAAACAAGTTACCGTATTTAATTTTTAAATAGAAAATGTAATTACTAAACTAGTTAAGAGTTTGAGACATTTTAAAAAATATTTTAAATTTTTTGATTAATATATTCATGACCTTATCTAACTATTCACTCAATTATTTTATATTTTTTGAGTCATGTGACATGTTTAACATGATCTCCCTTTATATTAAGTTTAAATATTTACAAAAAATGTCATTCTCATCGCTTAAAAAAGGGGCCATTATCCACCGCTTCTATAACACTATAAAAAATTTTATTTACTCATGAACCACTGATATTTTTCCATCCCCTAGAATTATATTTCACTATTTTTACCCCCTTATCATATAATTATATCTTTTTCCATCCATTTCCAAGGGATCTTTCAAGAAAATCTAAAAGTACTCAAGTGAGTAATTATTTTTAGTGAACTTTCTCCCTTTAATTTTTTTTCCTATTTTAATTTTCAAATAAATATTTAATTAAATTAGTATTGGTTGTATGATAAATTTTATTATGATACGTTAATATTAATTAATCACATATTTCCTTTTTCTTTTAGAAAAGTGGAAATTACATTTGTGTGTGCGATCATGGACTACAGCCTCCACAAAACATCATGTTTCATTTTCAAAAACCAACATAAATAGATGATAATGTTGTTGAATTTTTTCAATAATTATTATATTTATCACATATTTTAAATTATTATATGATTAACATATTATAAATTTCTCTTATTTTATGGAAAATTAGATCACCAACCATACATACGTGTGGATTACCGCCTCCGTGGAAAGATTGATTTCATTTTTTATTTTCCTCACATACTTACATGTATGGTAATTATAATAGGTATACTAGATAAATATGATTTTTATGATATAATTCAGGTTCTAGTATGATATATTAGAGAACTTTTTAATGATATGATCAACAAACGATCATCATTAATTCAGTTTTTTAAAACGATATGACTGAGAGGAAAATGATAACTTTATATAAATTATTTCCTATTTAATATTAATTAAAATTATGAAATATCATACTAATAAGGAAAAAATAAGATCATTATGATTCTGGTATAATTATATTACAACTAAACCACCTCATAATGATATTTTAATCATGGAAATTTCATGTTTTGGTCAGCATAACCACCTACTTGAACAATATAATACATTTATATCATGAAAGACTATGAGAACTTATTAATTGATATTATATGATATAAATATATAGATAATATTATTTTGGGTTTTGGTAAGGTTATAAGAAAATTTAACTCATTAATTATTAAATTAGCCTTCATTTATAAAGAATCACTAAAACATGTTCTTCGCTAATTTCATTCTTATTAAGCATTGACAAAACTTCCATAAAATGAAATTATAACTTCTTAAAATGTATTATAAAATATATTTAATGTAATTTAATGATCTATTAGTGATTTAATTTGGAAAATAATAGGTACCAACACAGATTTTATGGAACTAGTTCAAAGCAATAATGATTACTTACACTGGGTGTTGAAAATAAGTAAAAACTAATTAATATATATAAGGAATGAGTATAAATAAGGAGTATAGATGGTAATTTTTTTTTATAATGATATCATGTATATATTCAATGAAAATTATTTAATAATTCAGCAAATTTTGTGCAATTTCATAACAAATTAGGTTTGTGGTTAGGGTTATTGTCTTAAATTTCTCTCTTTGAGACATGTTTTTAATTATACACATAATATCATTGATGTGGTGTATATACTACCTATTTTATATATCATATAATGAATTATTTTTTAATAATTTAATTTGAAGTTCAATTAAATGACCTATATTTCATGATACTTTGAATAAAATAGTACTCGAGTTGTAAGTGTTTTTTTCTCGAACATTAATTCTTTGAAAAATTCTTATGATATTCACCAAGTTTTCATTAGAATGGTGTATTCACTACCTATAGATATATCATTATAATATATTTTTATTTTTCATTGGAAATACTATTCAAAATTAGTTCATTTTTATCAAATGTATTTTGACTCAGTTGCCACCCCAATTGAAAGGATTTATAGTAACTCTATTTTTATTCATTGGGTTATGATCCTTTATATTGTACTTATTTAACATAATTAGAGTTAATTATACACTTTAAATATATTATGTTTTGTTTTTTATTAAAATTTATACCACATAAAACCACTTTTTAAAATATTTCTTATATCAAGGAGGATTATTATCATCTGGGATATAGAAAAATCATGTATCCTTTCTTGGAATTATATTTTTTTCATTATGATTAACTTTATTTCATCCTTTGGTTCTTCCATCATAATATTTTATTATATGGTATTTTTTATACCTATATTGGGAAAGAAGATATTTTGATCCAAATTAAAGTTTTCCTACTCTTCTTATAATGTGATTTTTGAATTAAGGTATTTTGAAAAAAAATAAGGTATTTTTCATTCTCTTTCATATATTTTTTCTTCCCCTACTCATTTCTCCAAGACAAAATTCATGTCATTTAAAGGATTAATTATTGGTGATTATTTTTAAAAAATTAAGGTTTTTAAAGGCTTTTATATCACCTTTAAAAATTTAACTTTGAAATTGACATGTATAAATGGATTTTATGTGAATATTAAAAATATTTTATATAATATCTTTTAAGTTTTCACTGATATTTAAATTATAGTTTTTAAAATGATTTACCCTAATTATTATTATATTTAATGATTTATTCCCTTATATATATATATATATCATATAGGTGATTTAACATGTAGTATTATATAATTAGATTCATGATCCCTTCTTTTGATATACCGTTCACAGTATTCTTTTTCAAGGGTTTTTTTCATTTACGTCAATACCCCTCTATGTTTCCTTTGTTGAAATTGGGATATATTCTTTTGTAAACATCCAAATTATCTCTCTAGATAGCTTATAATCTTGGTATACCAGTTTTAAATAACTAGTTACTTATTACACTATGTGTTGTGAACATATAATTTTAAAAAATTTATGTTGGAGGATTCTCACCTAGAAAGAACATTTATTTATTATATATATATATTTTAGTATTCATGATTATTATTTACTTCTAAATAGGTTGATTGTGTATTTATATTTAATAATTTTTATTATATGGATAGCCATGACTATTCATATAAAGTTTCCTTAGGAAATGGTATGAAATATCTTATAGACTCTTAATATAAATTCACTAGACTTAATCAATTTATAGAAAGGGCATGACATTATATTGCCTCTTAATTCCTTAATAGTTATCATGAGACAAAACAACTTGGTTTTTAGTGTATACTTATCCTCATATCAATATAGTTTCTTGGAAGAAGGACTTGACGTCATGTTTTTTATGCCTAAAATAATGTATTCCATTATAATTAGGTTGATAATTATTGATTTCCATGTTTTAATTTATTTTTATGGATATATCATGCTCTAAATTTCAATTGGTTATTCCTTTATGTCATTTATTTATTCTATCTATAATATGTATAGCATGATTATGTTACTAATATCCTTAGTTATATGTTTCCCTTATTAAGATTTTGGGAACAACACTTTCGTATGTTTCCATGCCCTAGGTTATAAATAATAACAGTAAACATGACATGTTTAAAAGTATAACATGTGTGAAATAATTTATGGGAGATATTGAAGACTCGTTATAGATTAATAAATTTAATATAAAATGATAAAATTTTATTTTTGATGCAAATAAAATAGGATTTATTGGTTATTAATTTGTTTTAATTATCTAAATATATAAACCTTGATGCTATTTAGAATATATGTGATTATATATTTTGATTTAGTCATGTAATTATGAAATTTTTGGGTCCATGAATATATAGTTGGTATTGAAGCCATTATGTGAAGTCTTTTTTTATAACACCAGATCTAGGAGAGCACATTAATATCATCACACAAACCATACTAAATTAAAGGACTAGATGTTACCAACTCACTCACACCAGATAAAATAGAAAAAATTGTATCCACTAACCATTCTTAGCTTAGTGGGAAAGACAGACTCCAAACTCAAGGAAACTCTTAAAATAGGGATTGCATCCTCTAACGTCCTATATTGTTCTCCCCGCCATAAGGTGTTCCTTACACCATTACTCAAGAAACAACCTCAAAAAGTCAACCTCATCTACACCACTTAGTATTCCTCATAATCTAAAAAACAAAATGGACCCAAACAATTCCCTACCAACAAATTGTAAACCAACCAGCATCATACATAACCTGCATGCACATTCCCTCACATGAAAAGGATTTATCAATAAAAATCCATGATAACCACAATTATCTTTCTTAAGGTAATTTTATTCATCAATAACCTCTCATAGTCTCTCCCACACACACAATATATAAACCATAAACCAATATAATGCATATAAAACCACTAAACATGGTCATTTTTCATAATATTTCCAACTAGTCAAAGCACCCTTTATAATCCTCTTTAAAATTAATCATTTCTACTATAACAAGCTTAACCAAACACTAATCCACCACCTGGCCCCATACTAAAACCAAAATCATCTACTCACTCTCTCACCTTGCATAGATGTGCATTCCCAATTCAATAAGGTTTGGTATAAAAATGATCCTTCCATTTGAAACCAACCTAAAACCATTGCTAGATAACTCAAGGTTCTTTTTCCGTGAAATCCCAAGGCATCTTCTTATTCTTTTCCACCTTTAAGAAACTCAAAACCCTAAAATTACCCCTCTCAAAAGTCACCCACACACATGACTAAGCACCAAACCATTATTATCTTGATTCATATCTCATGGGTCTCTAGATCCTCCCACATATACCCAAAGAAAATATCACATGGTTATAACTAATGAAAACATTTGTTCCCATATCAAACAATCTACAACATCGAATGTACTAAACTTATACTCTAGGGTCTCATATATATGAACATATAGCATCACATATAAAACCATTTTAAGTTAAGGGTACATATTCTCACTAGCATCCACACATAGGATCAGCCCCTTAAGAACCACACAAAAATTGTACAATGGGTATCTCCATACCATGATTAGCATCCAATGAATCATAGTCACATGGTTCAGTTAGATATAACATCATTACAAGATATGTGGAAAAAATCCATATAAGTAGTTATTGAAACATTAAATAACCAAACCTATAGAATAGTTACCCCCATAGGGTCTATCACTGGGGCATCTAACACCCAATCTAATAAACTTGGTTCAACACACCTCTAGTGCGTAGGGGATACATTTTTGTCATCAAAAATAATCTCACCATAGACCCATATGACCTTCTATCTGAATGAAAAATATTTATTTCAGTCCAACTGAATGTAATTCTATAAAGAACTTATATTTTAAAATATCCTATGAGATATTTCTACAATTTAAATAACTAAAACTCTTTTGTTTGAGATAAAATCACACACTTATAGGCCAAATTGTCATGTTAATCCTACATTCCTGATCATGATACATGAGACTCCACTTTCCTCTATGTGGAAAGACACCAAATCCAATAATATTTCAATAATCTAAAACACTGTGTGCATCATACGAGGTGAAAATATAAAAAATGTAAAAACGAAAATGAAGAATAATAATCTTAGTCCCTAGGTAACTAGAAAATACTACTAAAATATTTATTCATGAAACACCAACCTAATATCTATTATAGGCTTCCCAGATTCCTATATCACCTGGATACCATACACAAAATAGTAATTCAAATAAAAAACTCTTATAGAACATTGTAATGTCATGTTTCCCTAAACCGCTATTAATTATATAGATTGTTAGTAGATACTTACCTTAGGAATTCCTCCTCATATGCCAAATTTTCCTTACTGGAAGTGGGGGTATAAGGTGACTATACCCCCTATATCATAGTATGAAATCATAAATAAATAAACCAAATATCATACACATCCATAAAAATAAGAGTATGAATTCATAAATAATTGAAATTAAAACATGCTATAATAAATTGAGATTTAGCATACAGACATATATACTCTCTAGTATACAACAAAAACCGGTCACCCAATGGACCGACCAAACATATACATAATAAAATAAAATAAAATAAAATAAAATTTACATTGTTCTAATACTAATTTGATCCAAACCACATACCAAGTCTCTATGATTATTGAAATTCTCTATCTCAATCTTTAGACTCCACATGAGTAGTTCTACTCGATCATGAAACATTAGTCCTCCAACATATCCATTTTAAATTTCATACTGAAGCAATAAGTATATGTGTAGTCTATAAAACAACCAAGTTTTCCATATAGGGGGTAAAAATATAATATTTAGTAGTATTACCCCATAGTGGTCCTATAATCTAATTTCAATCACGTGTGCATGTAATATACCAAGAAAAGTATATAAAAAATGAATTCAATACAAAAAAAACCACCTCTTATGGAGGGATAATTTATATCTCAAAGCCAAATTGGTGTCGATCCTCAAGTTTAATACCCTGATCAACCATAAATTCGTTAGTTGGTGTTGGAGTATCTTTAATAATTTCATGATGATCATACCAACCATGCTATTAATTTAAGGAACTAACCTGGGTCAACATGACACATCACTCAAGATGGCCCACTATAAGGTGGAGATCAAAAAACAAACCAACTGGTCTCACAAATAACCGAAAAGATATAAACTAACAAATTATAATGCAGAAGAAGAGTACACATCCATGAGACATTAAATGTAAATAAAAAATGTTAAAAATTAAAATAAAACATAAAAAGAAAAAATCCAAGTATTCACGTGACCATCCATCTCACTGAAAAGGGGATGAAAATAAAGAGAATATGGTGATATAAATAATGTGCTTCCCTTTAATTGAGTCCTAAAAAATCATACCTCAAAATTCAAAAAGGAAAAAAGTAGGGTGTGACTGAAAAAACCTATAAGGATTCCACTAAGAATTGATAAAATTTATAATACCATAAAACTATTTTTTCTAGATTTAAAAAAACAAATTTATAAATAAATTTCAAATGAAACCCATTTTTATAAAAACACCCTTTGGTTTTTTTGTAATCATTTCATATTCTCTTAAACAAGAAATATAAAAAATTACATGGAAGATAATATAAATTAATAATAAAAAAGTTTCCATGGTGATACCATAATATAAACATGTGAGAAATAAAACATGAATCAATACCACCATGTATAAAACCAATAACATGTGGGCTCTGGATTATGGGAATATGTACTAGGATACATGAAGGAACACTAGCTGGAATAATGTGAATCCTACTGATATCGAGTCCTGTCATAGTTTATTGATATCTCCAAATTAACCCCTAGTGGTGTAACACACACTAATATTTTATATATCCATAACTTGATTCACCTAATGTTCCCCATATGATTTGATTTCTAAAACAATAAAATAAACCATGATCACATTTTTTTAAACATTTTCTCGATGAAGGATCACCACTTCTATTCCTAAAAATCCTTTTTTAAGTCAAATAAACTAGTAAGTATTTTGTTAAATCATTATCAATCAGTGTTTACTAACAAATTGAGATGAACCTAATCATAAAATGACAAGTCATCTGATATTTAAGCTAATAAAACATTCCTACCATAATCTTACACTTCAAATATTATCTTAGAAAATAGAATCATCTGAGAACACTCCTCTAATGATTCATTAAATTATTGAGTCGGTAACTTCCTTATCAATTCATCGACCACTGCATTTCCCTTTCCAAGAGTATAATAAATATAAAAATATAAAGTTTAAATTTACTCAAACCAGTGTCTATGTTTCATGTTCATATCCTTAAGAGTAAAAATATACTTCAATATTTTATGATCAAAATAGATAGAAAATATTTCCCTAAAGATATAGTGGAATACGTTTTCAGAGTGTGCATAAAATCAACCAACCCAAGGTCATGGGTAGGATAGTTATTCTCATTATATATAAAATATATAGAGTTATAGGCCACCTTCTTTTATCCAACAATAAGATAGACCCTAATCCAGAACTTAAGGCGTTATAAAAAACATCATAGCTCGAACCTAGTTTCTAAATATTCAAAACAAGGACCAAATTCAACCTCACCTTTAGTTCACCAAATACATTTGACATTAATCATTTCACTCAAACTTGAGATACTTATGGGATTATTTTTTCATCGAACTTTAAAGCTTGGAGAATTCCTAAAAAACACCTAAAATAACTATCTTATCCCAAGAATCCTCAAATCTCAAAAAAAATTGGGTTTCTCCCAAGATATTATAGCCTAAATATTTTTAGGAGGCACTAATATTCCCCTATAATATATAATATTACCTAGAAACTTTACTTATTGGATTTAAAATTCTTATTTATAAAGCCTACCAAACAAGTGATGTTCCTTAAGGATCCTAGGTATGATATCCAAATGATCCATGTATTCCTCATATGACTTAAAGTACACTAATATTTCATCCTCAAAAATAGAAACAAAGGATTCCAATAACTATTGAAATATCTACTTCAGAAATTACATAAATATCATAGGATCATTATTTAGACCAAATGTAATAACTAGTAACTTGAAATTTTCATATTGGCTCCTAAATGTTGTCTTCAGTATATCCACTTCTTAGACTCACAACTGGTAGTAACCATATGCTAGTTCAATTTTATAAAACCATTAGGATACTATAATTTTATAAAATAGAATATCAATTCTTGTAAATGGGTATTTGTTCTTAATGGTATCTTGATAATTATTTTAATAATCAACACATATTTTGAGTCTTCTATCTTTCTTCATGGAAAATATAACATGAAAATCACAAGGTGACATGATAAGATGAATAAATAACTTCTCCTAAATATCCATCAACTTAACATTAAGAACATGTAACACAATAGGTTATATGAAATATGATGGCATAGAAATAAGCATTATACTAGGGAGTGGTTCAATAGTGAACTTGACATCTGTTTGAGAAGGTAACCCATAAAAAATAGTAAATTTCTCAAGGTATAAACTCACTATTTAGGAGGTGTAATTCTCAAAAAATTATCAAATACATCTAGTAACATCTTTAAAAATTGGCATGATATCATTCCAGTATAAGGAACAACAAGCCCCGCTATCCTTGATCTTGAATCCCACTCACCCTAAAATTCCTGAGATACTCCATTGAGAGATAAAAACTAAACACGATGATGATAAGAGTTTATTTTGGAATTAATTTAAATAATAAAATCCATAACAATAATAAGATTAAATATTTCAATATGAAGAACCAATAAATCATACACCCCTTTGAAGTTGGTAATCATCACCTAACATGCGGGGCATTTAAAACCTTGTTCTGACCTCTTTCACAGAGGCATGGAAATATAAAACATGAAGGAAATAATATCGTAATATAAGTCCAAAAAATTAATTAAATATATTATTTAGAATTATGGTATTAACCCATATCAAATAAACACAAAACCATATATGGGAGAATAAACATTGTACCTCTCATAGTAGATGAATCTATTTTAGATTCCTTTGGTGCATACTCTACCATATAAAGATATCTGGTCTCTGATCCTCCTAGAGCATTCTCCACTACCTTAGCATCACCCTTGGAATGAAAATGAGATCCACCAACTTTTAATGCATTATAATGAACCTATGATCCTTTGGTCGGTGTGGATCTAGCTCAAATACCTTAGGACAATTCTCCACAAAAACACCTAAGATGACCATATTTTCCACATCAATGACATGTTTTGGGTGATTTCATACAGCTAGGCTTGGTATGAATATTCCTCCTATACTAATATAAAAATAATTTATATTATCCCAAATAATCCCCAAATATTGGTCCTGATGTAAACTATGCATCCTTGTGCTTTCTTTTCTGGCAAGAAGACACACCCCGGCTACATCCTGCAATAACTAAAGATCCACCTAAAAAAATTTTCTCTGTTGTGTCTACCCCAGTCATAACTTCTTTATCAACTACCTCAATAAAGGATAGTTGTCATAAGAGAATCATTATCAACTTAATATAGTCCCTCAAACCCATCTTAAACCTCTAAGAATTAAGGTAGTTATTAGTAAAAATCACATGTTCTAGGTGAACCAACTTAGTGAAATGGGTGGCATACTCCATCGCCAAATTCTCCCCTAGCACTAAGGTTATAAATTACTGATTATTTTATAATTGAAATGTTTTAAGATATAACTAATGGTTAATGTTTTTCTTGAAATAATTTTAGTTAATATCCTCGTGTGACTTAGATTACATTGTTTTAAGATAGAACTACTGGTTAAAGTTTTTCTTGAAATAATTTTAGTTAAGATCCTTATGTAACTTAGATTGCATGATGGAGTGACACCATTCTCTTTTTGATCCTTCAATCATGTTAGTGGAAAACCCCACCTTAGAGTAATTTTGTGTTTTTATAAAATAAAACATCCTTTCAATCTACTCAATCCACTCATAAGATTCACGGGGATCCTTTTTACCGTGGAATATATTTGTATTCTTATTGGTAAATTTTAATCAATGATTTACTATTCATCCTTGGGTTTCAGTACCCACATGATCTAGATTCTGAATAGTGTGGATAACTAATTCCACCAACAAAGTGTCTACTATAGGATTAGCATATGGAATTTGTCTTGAATATTCATCTCTTAGATTCATAAGATATCCCATGGGATGAATTATCTAATAAAAAAATATCACATTAGCTTAAGAGAAAGTTCCTAAATCAAAATTCGAACTTCAAGAATCCAAACTAATGATTTTAAATAACATATATTTAAAGAAAATAAGAATTCTGGAAAAAAATATAGAATTTTAAGAAAGGAAAATTAATCTAAGTAAACCTTAAATAAATTTCATCTAATTACATAAAAAACCAATCTTAATGTTGATAAATAAATCTCAGACCACCCATGGAAACTCATGTTTAGAAAGGGTAGTGAGCTGTTCAAACACCCATCCACACTTACCACCCAAATCTATGTGATCCTATCTTCTATCTACCAAATACCTTAAACCAAACCTAGGTAGTTTAATCACACTTTAGTTTGGGTAATGGATAAGATTATATTGTTAATGAATCAAACAGGGTAAACATGAAACATCACCGGATATAGCCTTCTACAAGGTGAAGATCAATAAAACAAAACAATTTGTCTCACGAATAACCAAAAAAATATATACCAAAAATGTACAATATTAAAAAATAGTACACATATATGAGACATAAACTATCATTCCAAAAGGTAAACCGTGAAAATAAAACATGGAAACACAAAATCCAAGCCTCCAAGTGACCATCTACCACCACCAATTAATATCACTAAGAATAATATGGAAAACAAGATAATCTAGAAAAATACATGACACCCATCCCTTTACTTATGTCCTGCAAAACCACATCTGAAAATTCCCAAAAGAAGAAATTAAGGTTTTAACATAAATCCTAGTAGAACACCACCAAGAATCTATATAATTTTTAATACCATGAAACTATTAGTTCTATATTTAAAAAAAAATTTATAAATAAATTTCAAATGAAACATATTTTTATATAAATATAATTTGGTTTCATTATAGGAATTTTATAATCTCATAAACCATAATATGAAAAGTACATGAAATAAATTATAAAGTAATAAGTATAATATTCCATGGTAATATGATAATATAAACATGCGAGAAATAAAACATGAATCAATACTATCATGTATAAAACCAATCATAAGTGGGATCTAGACTATAGGAATACATACTAGGATACATAAAGGGACACTATATGGTATAATTTGAATCCTACTAATATTAAATCCTTCTACAATCTATTGATATCACCAACATAACCCCTATTAGTGTCACACACACAAAGGTTTCATATCCCCTAACCTGATGCACCAAAGGCTCCCAATTTTCTATGTTTAAAAAACAAATTAAATAAACCATTCTCACATTTTGTAAAACATTTTCTTAGTGAAGTATCATTGATTTCATACTTGAAATTCATTTTAGAGTTAAATCCACTATTGAGGAATTTCATCGAACACGTAAAGTGCATAAAATTTTTTAAATAAAAACCCTTTAAAACCCATTTTTATTGCATGATATAATCAATCAGTCAATTTCTCAAATACAAATAATAGAATTTATAATAAAAATAAGTATTTAATGGGTTAACACCATTTTATAAAAACATCTACCACACCAATGGAGATAAATAGGTCACCATTGAGAATGGGTATTATAAATGAAATGATCTGATCCTCACAAACCTATATCCCTAAGAAAAATATTTAATTCCACATCAAACCCTATAGATGCAAAAAATTTATCCTAGTTGAGTTACAATGGAATAAGGAGAAAGAAGATCAAGGGGAGATAATGAGATAAGAGAGAAGATCAGATGAAAAAGGATACAAACCTTGAAAAGATCTAACATGAATGAAGGGAATTCACTAAGGATCCAAGTAGATAATCCTATGGAGAACTGGGAAGAGTTTAATTTGATCCTAATTTATATTATATAGTGATTATATAGAAAAAAGTCAAGGGAAAAGAGGTAAATTCCCACTTTTAAGTGGTTTGGATAGGGGTGAATGATTTGGCCACACAGTTTATTAAATCATGAAAAAATCATGTGTGGACTCTATCATTTAAAAAGGAATGTAATTACCTAGGTAAGAGCCGTATGGTTTGATAAACCATGCTCAAGGAATGAAACATTGGGAAAACAATATAGACACTCACAAATTTTTCTTGGCGAGTCGCACAGTTTGAAAACCTGTGCTCAAAACATGAAAAATTCCAATGGATCAACACATTTCCATATCGTACAATTAGTAATAACCATGCACCTAAATCATAAACCTGGCCACTTTTCTCCCAATGCTATATTTTTTAATCTATGACTCCCCAAAACCTCTAGAATGGACTAAATGATAATCCAAGCTCAAACTAAAGCATACCTATGATTCTAAGGACATCACAACTTATTTGGGGGTCTTTAACCATAATATAAAGTGATCACAGCCTAGTGTTAAAATCTACCTGGTATATAGTATGATGATCTATGTCCATATTGGTATCAAAACTTGGGGAATTATCGATCCCAGCATGCAATGGTCCTGATATTTATGCCCTAGAACCCCATGAGACTTGAAAACACCCACTGAAGACACAATAAGGCCCTAGTAGCTACCACATAGTAGGAACACCATCCTCAAAAAGGCTCATCTATAATAACCAAGTATAGACATATATTAAAATTACATAAATATTTTGGAATACATAAAACATTACACAAAAAGAGGCATGAAGACCGTACTAATCTATTTCCTTTGGAAACATAAAAAAATAAACACTTGTATATAAATGGGCTATATTATATCCCACTAGGTTCTTCTTAACTATCACCCCTCTTAGACATGTTAAATATAATATATATATATATATATATATATCCTAGGGATGGAAATATAAAAAGGGGTGAGCTCAAATGCTTAGTAAGGGTAAACAAAGGAGACATGTAAGCATAATCATGGGAATATGGGTATGAGAACATGATCATGAAAAGAGAATATCATACCCTATATATTAAATATCATATACATGAATCATGGCATAAATCTTGGTAGTTTATAAGACATGAATAATAAGGAAATAAAAAACATAATCCATGAAAAAATAACTTAGTAATGGAACATGGAATTGTGGAAAATCCATAAGCATATAATATTATTTCCAAAGTATCCAAGGCATTACTTCAAAGACTATCTTGGTAGTATAAGTTCACTCTACATACCTTCTTGGGAGTCATGGTTCACTCCCATGGCTATATTAGTTGCATGAGTTCACTCCTCATACCATATTTGTAGCCATGGTTCACTCCCATGACCATCTTAGTATTCAAGATTCATTCCCAAGACCATATTATTCTATCTCATTAGATAAAAATCTTTACCCAATGCATTTGAGGGATATATAGGTACCAACAATCTCATAGTGAAATCATGCATACATGTGCCACAAAATAATAATAAATGATATCATCACCCATAAAATTAATTTGGTATTATAAACATGTAATCATATCATAACCTATGTAAATAAATAGGTTTCATAATCATTTCATCATAAACTTAACCTATAAAAATAAGTGGGTTTCAAAATCATACAACCCATGAATGTAAAACGGGTTCCATAAAAATTATTCCATAAAAAAATAATACATTAAGAGAGATAATATGGATGTAAATATTGAATAAATACCCCATAAAGTCATGAGTAATACCAATGGATGTTATCTTATATGGGAAATAATTTTTAAATATCTTTTAAAAACATTTATTGAGTAAAATATTCTTTCTTCTTTGAAAAATTTATTTTTGTAACATAAAACCTTTTGAAAACATTTTTCTTTCAAAATATCTTTGAAAATTTATAAAGGAATATTTTAAAATAGTAAAACATTTTTAAAATCCTTTTTCCTTGAAAATTATCTTCAAGGATATTTAGGAAACATTTTTGAAAATGTTTTTTAAAACATGGTTTTTTAATACAATAGATTCCCGACCGAAGAGGGAGGCAGACATATTTTACATAAAAATATTATCTTAGGTACCAAAGATTGGAGAAATTAGTACTAACACATGAGTATATAGAGAATAAATTGAGGTTAAGTAAACTCATGAGTGTTCTTGAGATATGGATCAAAATATTTCATCAAAGATGTATATTCATTAACAATCTTGAAAATCGATGAGGTTGTTTTAATAAACTATTACTACTTGGTTACTTGGGAACATAATCTTAATGTGGTAAAAGGAAACTACTTGAAGCTTAAAATATCATTTAAATAAGGATATTAATTATATAACATCTAATTATATACACCTCAAAAAATATTTTAGGTTCATAACAATACATGAGTCTCAAAGAAGGTAATTTGAGACAAAACATTTTTTATAGATTTGGTAACTTTTGAAACACAAACCCTGTGAAATAAATTTCATAAAATAGATAATTTAATACCCATAAATTTATTTACATGATACATATAATAAAATAATTGGTAGTACATACATCACAAAAAATGAAAGAGTGGCGAACATAGCATGTATCTCATGAAAATAAAAAAAGTGAGAAGAAATCCTCTTACCTTGTGTCTTTACTCTCATCGTACTCTCTAAAACCACCTTTATAATAAATATAAATTTATTATACATATTTTACATAACCATATAATTATATATAATAGAATTAATTTTTTTATTATGAACTTATATTACCCATTTGTTAAGGATCCTATGTTAAGGTTTCAGTTCATATAATATTCACTTTGTTCTTCGTATGTATCTTAATTTGTTATATAGATGGTCCTTATAATTATATCATTATTACAGAATTTGAACCATGATATAAATATCATATATATTTATTATATTTATATCTTAAAAATCTATATAATATAGAATTATGAAACGGAATAAACTATTCATGGAAACAGTAAGTCGTACGTACCCATGAACATTGTTTCCATTTTTATTATCATATTGAAAGAAAGTATATAAATTACATATATATATATATATATAATTATTAAATTAGAATTATTATATCATATATATCATATAATTTCACTAAATACATCCTTAATACATTTCATGTGATGTGTGAATGAATCACATTGCTTTGAGGGGGTGGTAGTCCACACTTCCTCAAATGAGATTATCGTATTAACACCAAATGGAAAGTAATAGGTATGTGTTGTAAAAAGGAATAAATAAACTTAAATAAATAATAAATATAATATATAACATATATAAATATATTTTCCATTAAAATTTCCACCATGATAGGCGGTAAGTAAAATTGAATAATCATCATTTAGTGAGGTGGTAGTTCGTCGTACACATAAATAGTATGTCCGTTATCCATTAGATGGAGGTGTGTGTAAGTTTAGGTTTAATACATAGCATAAAAAACCCAAGTATATTTAGGATAATTTTTTTATACAATCATGGAAAAAAATAAAGTGGGGGTAGAGAAAGAAAAAAAAAGAAGGACTTGAGAGAAGAAGTTACCTCTTGATGAGGCAACTCCTTTTGGTTTGTGCCAAAAGGATTTTTTGGATTGCCTTATACCCAAGGGAAGGATTCTAGGATGAAGATAGAGATTTTGGGAATATTATTTTTCAGATATTTTATGAACTTAATAGGTTTTATAGGTACGAGGAAGTGGGAGAGGTGGTGGCTTTTATAGAGAAGGAAAAGGACTCACTTGGAATTTTTAGAAAAAAGTTAAGTGTGCACATGTTATTATATAACAAAAGTCATAAAAAACCAAAAAACTCAATAATATAAGTTTTATGGAATAACTATGGATAGAAAATGGGTTTTGTACAAGTCACTAGGTTATTTGGACCCTTAATTTTTTGATTTGGTCCCTAATTAAGCTTCATTTGGACTTAATCATTATGATTAATTTTAATCACTTTTACTAATAATTTTGTTAAAAAATTAACATGTTCTTATTAGAATATAAATATTATACTGAATAAAATGGTTTATGTTGTTTTTTCAAAATTCAAATCATATAATCAAAAAAAATATTAATGTTAATCTCACAGACGGGACGAAATAACGGGTTTTTAAAGTAGAAAAATGTTCAAAAGTTTGTTAAGATTTTATATTCAATTTCATTGTAAAATTTATTGTAGTAAATTAAATTTTTTTAATATATGTAATATTTATCTAATTTTATCTTAAAAAAATTTATAATATCATTTAACATTAATAATTAATTAAAAAAATAGGTTGTTTTTAACTAAAAAATAGTATTTTTCAATATTCATAAAAAAAAAGAAGTTTCTCAGAAAAATCCCAAAAATTCAACCTAGGATAATATATATGTTATAAATTAAAAAATTAACTTTATTTTATAAAATTAAATTTCTAAATGTGTCTAAAATTAATTTTATTATTAAAATTGGTTCATTAGAGAAAATGGTATTTTAAGACATAAAAGGACTTTACCAAAAATCGTATATTTCATTATCAACAAGTTTTATTTATATAAAACAATTATAAATTTTTTTTTGAAAAGTATTTATTATTGTTAAAATTACTAATTTTAATGGATAGGTTATAATTATCTCATTTAAATAATTATATCATTAAAATTTTGTTTCATAGAAACTCTGTGTTGCATGTGATGTATGTTAAGTTGGTGTTGTGTGTATCTTATGTCAAGTCAGTGTTGCATGTAATGTACGCCAAGTCAGTATTGATTATAAAATATGCCAATTTAGTTTCATTTTAAATTAATTTTTGACTTAATTCATTGCATGAAATAAATTAATATTTAATTTATTTTTAAAAATGGTCCATAAAAACTTAGGGTGTTACATTATACCCCCCTTAAAATGAATTTTGTTCTCAGAATTCATCACTTAGGTAAAAAAAAGAGGATAATTCCTCTTCATTATATCCTTAAGTTCCTTTGTAGATTCCTCTAACTGGTGATTTCTCCATAAAATATTGACCAGGTGAGTGGTCTTGTTTCGTATAACTTTCTCTGATCTATCCATAATTTCAACTGGTTGTTCTTTGTAAGACATATCCTGCTCTAGAAGTATGAAATATGAGTTTAGTACATGTGAAGGGTCGATTATGTACTTAATAAATAGAGATACATGGGACACATCATGGACTTTAGATAGATTTGGAGGATGTTCCAAGTGATAGGTTATGTCATGGTATGATCAAGAATCTCAAAGGGACCGATATAACTAGGACTTAGTTTCCATTTCTTCCCAAATATCAAAACTTTATTCCCTGGTGAGATTCATAGAAACACATTTCCACCAACTTCAAATTATATATCACACTGATGGTTATCAGCATAAATTTTCTGTCGACTTTAAGCTACCTTAAAATGGTGTTGAATGGTTCTAACATTTTCATCCATTTCTTTAGTGATCTCATATCCCAATATCTTTCATTCTCCAACTTTATCCCAACACATTGGATCTCTATATTTCTTCCAATATAGGGCTTCATAATGTGCCATCTGAATTCTCAAGTGAAATCTATTTTTATAAGAAAACTTAACTAGAGGAATGTACTGATCCTAACCACCTTTCAAATCCATAAAAAAAGATCTCAACATATCCTATAGGGTTTGAATTTTTATTTCAAACTGGATATCTATTTGGGGATGATAAGAAGTGCTAAAACTCAATTCTGTATCAATTGCTTATTGAATAATTCACCAAAACTTTGAGGTAAACCTCATATCCTAATCTAATATAATAGAATTTTGTACTCCATGAAACCTTACCACTTATTTAATCTATATCCTGGAAATATGATCAAGATATAGGTCTTATCTAATAGCAATAAAGTGTTTTCTATTAGTAAGGTGATCGACTACTACCCATATATCATTAAACCCTTTAGAGGTTTTTAGTAGTCTTACAACAAAATCTACAGTGGTTTTCTCTCATTTCCATTCTAGTATGGGTAATGGATGCAACATCCCCTTTAAATTTTGTCTTTTAACCTTAAATTTTTGGTATACCAAGCACCGAGATACAAACTCTATGATATCTTACTTCATTATATCCCACTAGAAGTATTATTTCGAGTACCTATACATATTCGTACTTCCTGTATGAATAGAGAATGAAGAACTATGATCTTCCTCTAACATCTCCTTCTTAAAATCTAGTATGGAAGGAACACATACATAGTTTCTAAAGCTTATCATTCCATTCTGATCAAGTTTAAACTCAATAACATTTCTGAATTTCTTTTGCAACTCTACATCATCCTTCTGCACCTCCCTGATCTTCTATTGGATAGAGGGTTGAACATTCATTTTAAAAAGATACAATTTTTACCTTTCATTCAGGATTTCTAGATCCATCCTTTTCAAATCCATAAATATTGGATATTTTTTATCCTAATAACAAATAATCTATCATGATCCTTCTTACTCAAAGCATCGACAACATTGTTTGCTTTCTCAGGGTTGCAATGTATTGATCAATCATAATCCTTTATCAACTCTAAAAATTTTCTCTAGAACATGTTCAAATCCTACTATGTTAATATATATTTCATCCTTTTATGATCAGTATATATATCACACTTTTTACCATAAATATAATGCCTCCATATCTTTAATTCAAAAAATTACCTCTCCTAACTCCATATCATTAGTTGGGTAACTCTTCTCATTAATCTTCAATTTTCATGAGGAATAGTCTATAACCATGTTATTATACATAATAATATATGCCAATCCCTTATTTTATGCATCGTTGTAGATTAAAAACCTTTCTCCACTATAGTAAAATGTAAGCACAGGTTCACTGACCAACCTTATATTCAATTCCTTGAACTTTTCCTCACATTCCTCTATCCAGAGGAACTTGACACACTTCTAAGTTAACTTGGTTAGAGGATTAAATAGTCATGAGAAATTATCGACAAACCATCAATAATATCTAGATAGACCAAAAATTCTATGGATCTTAGTTATCGTGGTTGGTCTAGTCTAGTATTAAATAGCCTATATATTTGATGGATCTATTGTTATACCATATCTTGAGAAGGCCTCTGAGCGGAAGCTTTTCCCTCAGCCCACAGCACTAGGGTTTCAGCTCGTTTCGTCTCCTCCCCACCTCCGAATTGGCTCAGAGTTGCTCGGCGGCTGTTGTTGTCCTCCTCAGACCTTAGTTAGCGTCAGCGTGCGGTGTTTCCTCAGGTCTCAGTTTGGTCCTCAGCCTGTCTTTGCGTGCGGCATTCCTTCAACGTCATCATTCGGAGTGGTCTTGGCCCGGATATCGGCTCATCTCCATGTGTGGTGCTTGCTTTGTCCTCCCTAGAGCTCTTTCGGAGTTGGAGGCTTCTTCGGCGGTGGTGTCCTATCTCGGCTCGGCGTAGGCGTGTGGTGTTGTCTCTATTCTCCTCGGATTCAGTTCGCATCAGCATGCAGAGGTTTTTCTAGTCTCGGTTCGATCCTCAGATTGGATTCGTGTGTGGCTACGACATCGGCATATGGAGTGGTCTTGGTTCAGATCTCATCTTGCCTCCACATGTGGTGTCGGATTTGTCCTCCCCAGAGCTCAATCGGCGTCGACGCCTTTCTCGGACTGCTTGGCCCCTTCTGTCAGCTCTAGAGTAACTAGAGGGGGGAGGATTTTCTTCTCTATTTTTTTTTTTGCATGCGGTGATGTGCCTACATTTTGATCCGGTGTTGATGATGGTCCTCTACCGCTAACCCTCTCCCAATTTCCTTGTGGGCTTCTGCATCTATGGTGGTGGTGGGATTGAAGAGAAGAAGCAGGGTTTATTCACATTTATGACTCCATTGGATTTGATTTTTTCTCGTAGAAGCTTCTGGATTTGATGAATTTTTACTACGTGGAATCCTTTTGTGGCATGTTTGATTGTTGTTGGATTGTCTCAGACTCTCTTTTGGAGTTTTCTTTAGATGAGATTTTAGAGCAGGTTTCCCTCACCTTGTGTGGCTATTCAGATTTGGAAGTTTGAGAGGGTATGGCATTGTCGTCGGTATCGGGCTCGTGCTTCTTTGTATGGGATAGTTTGCTGATTAGTCACGCGTAGGTGGAGGATACATATTGACGTCGATGCTGGGAGGGGTATCTCTGTGGAGTCTGTTTTAAGATGATTGTGGCACTTTCAGCCATTGTTTTTGTCTAAGTATTGAAGTCATGTAAGGTTTCCCCCTTTATCCTTAAAAAGGGGTTTATCCAAAAATCAATAAAAAAAATCGTCCTTCAGGCCATTCATTCAGTTATACCATATCTTGAGATTATGTGACCAAAAACTGAAACCATTTGCAGCCAAAATTCACACTTTGTAAATTTTGAATATAGATTCTCCTTCCTTAGGGTATTTAGTACAATTATCAAGTGATCATCATGATCTTCCTTGCTATTTTAATATATAATAATATCATCTATAAAGACTACCACAAACATATCAAGGTAATATATAAAGACTATATTCATTAATTACATGAAGATAGAAGGGGAATTATTAAGACCAAAAGTCATCAATATATATTCATAGTTTCCATACCTTGTATGGAATTACATATTGGGTATATCCTCTTTCTTGACCCTCAATTTATGATATCTAGAATGAAGGTCAATCCTAAAAAAGTATTGATCACTACGCGGTTGATTAAACAATTCATCAATATGGGTAAGAGGATACTTGTTCTTCATTGTGGTCTTATTCAACTCTCTATAATCAATGAAGAGTCTCATTGATCCATATTTATTTTTCACAAAAAGAATTGGTACACCCCAAGGTGACACACCTGGATGAATAAATCCCTTAACAAAGTTTTCTTGGAGTTGCTTATTCAATTCCTATAACTCAATCAGGGCCATTCTATAAGGAGTCTTTGAACTTTTTATGGAACTAGGTATGAGTTATATTGAGAACTCAACTTCACATTTTTGTGGAATACTAGGCATATTTACTGAAAACAAATCCAAAAAATCCAGAAAAATGGACATATAATTGATGTTGATTATCTCCCCAACCATTAGATATGAACAACCCTTTTGAATGGGAATTAAGACCCATACACTAGATGTAGTATCCATAGGAAGTTCATACTTATCTTCACATGGATGTATGATCATAGGAGGGATGAAATATCAAATGTAACTTCCCTTCCTTGACAATTAATGTGGGATTTATGAAGATAAATCCAATTCTTGTCTAAGATGAAATAAAATTCAACCAAAGGAAGAATGATAAGATTTATAGGAAGAACTTTCCCATAAACTTAAACAGGATATGAATCATAGAATTGAGATACAATCATCATAATATTATAGGTTTTCACTACTAATTCCACTTATAATTGTTCTGGTGGAATCTTAAAATTCTTAAAAAAATATTTTTATATGAAAAAGTGGGTAGATCCATAATCAAATATGAAATTAGCAGTTCTAGAGTGGATTATAATTGTACCTTTTATCACTCATTTATCACAAACCTCATTATAGATATAATTTGTATGAGATTTCCCCTTTTCCCTTAGCTTAAGAGGTTTTTGACATTGATCATCATCACCAACACTTCGGTTTGGGTAGTGGTTATCATAATTCTCATTTTCCTTACACTTATAGCACTAAATTGTGGGAGGTGCATTTTGTGACACTTTTTACCCATTCATAATGTTAGCTAACTTCCTCCCTTTACCTTGACTATAAAATTCCCAATGGACTTACCTTACACACTTAAAAATTTATTGAACCCCTTAAGTAAATTCCCTCCATAATTCTTCCAACACTTTGATCATAAATGAAATTTCATCTTCTTTTCTTCATGGTTTTTAGATTTTCCTTTAAATTTCATCTTCCTCTTGACAAAATCATGAGATTGATAAGTGACTAAAACCTTCATTTCAACCTTGATTGCACAACGCAAAATCTCTTCATACATAATAAATATTATTATGTCCAATTTCCTTCTAATTCTTGGCTTTAATCCACTGAAGAACATATCAAATTTACTTTCAGGTTGGATAATAATTCTTGAATCGTACCTCACAAGCCTTGTGAAATTAACCTCGTAAGTACCAAAAGATTCATCATACCTTTTATTCAAATAAAGGAAATATTTCTTCATCTTAGTATTAAGAATATGAAGAAATTAATTATTGAAAAATAAGTTTTTGAACTCATACCATTCTATGGATTCAATCTCATCTTGTTGCCTCGTATTCTTGATTAGAGTACACCACTAGTCTGCTTCACCTTCTAACTGGTAGATAGTTAGAACGAATTTCTCATGATCTGAACACTAGATAACGGAGAATATATTTTCAGTAGTACTAATCCATTATTCAGAAACAATTGGATCATAAGAACTTATAAAATAAGGTGTTTGTTTCCTAATTAAATACTCAATAAAATGTTGTTCTCATCTTTGCTCATTTGGAAGTCCATCATGATTCATAGCTTGAGAAATCCATGTGAGCATAGAAACGAGTTTTTTCATTCCAAATCCAATAGAATTCAGTTTCTTGGGATAAAAATCATTTCATTATCCATCATAATCACCATTAAAATGGTTCCTTCAAGTTATAATCATTGACTAAAACAAAAATCATAGAGTAAGGAACAATTATTATAGTAAGGAACCACATAATCATGAAAATTCACTTATAATATTTCTAAATCATGACACCTTATTTAATCCATGACACCTTATTTTTATCAAATGTTATTCATAGAAAACTCCTTAAATCCTTCATGGTGGTTCGTGAATATTTTGTGAATTTCCAAATCAAATCCCCCGGAAGTGTCAAACCAGGTGTGCAGCAAGTAACGTTTTCAGATACCAGATTACCCCAAGTAAGGTCGGGAATATATTTTCAGAGTTGTTACCCCTAGGTACATCTATTTCAAATCCACGTCCAATTGTAGTATCTATATAGGTATGTATTTTTAGGAAACCACTCACTCTATCCTTTACCAAAATTCCATGACATTTTCCTAAACATTGAATAATCCTTATATTTATCCTTAGACATGTCCTTAGGGTTATCACTAAGGTTTTCTCATTTTAGTTTCCATAGTTTAACTAAAATTTTCCTTTGATACCAACTATAATGATCAATTCTTAACATAAATTAACATTACATAAATTTTTTGGAATACATAAAACACTACAAAAATAGATGCATGAAGATCGTACTTGTCTAGTGACTTTAGAAATATAGAAACATAAACATAGATACATAAATTAGCTAAATTATCTCCTACTAGGTTATTATTTACTATCACCCTTCTTAGGAAATCAAAAATAACATATATCTTCATAACCTGGGGAAGGAATCATAAAAAGGGGTGAGCTCAAATGCTCAGTAAGTGTAAACAAGGGATACATGAAAGTATAATTATGATAATAAGGTTATGAGAACATGATAATGAAAAGATAATATCATTCCCTACATATCAAAGATCATATACATGAATAATGGAATGGATCTGGGGAATTCATAAGACACAAATAATAAAGAAATATAGAACATAAGATATAAAATCATAACTTAGGAATGAAACATGGAATTATGGTAGACACATAAGCATATAATATGATTTCCATAGTAGCCATGGCATTACTTACAAGACCAACTTGTTAGTATGGGTTCACTCCCCATACCATCTTGGTAGTCTTGGTTCGCTCCCATGGCCATATTAGTAGCATGAGTTCACTCCTCATACCATCTTGGTAGTCATGGTTCACACCCATGACCATATTAGTAGTCAAGGTTCATTCCCAATACCATCTTATTCTATCTAATGAGATATAAATCTTTACACAATGCATTGGAGGGATATAGGTCCCACCCATCTCATAGTCAAATCATACATACATGTGCCACAAAATCATAATAAATCATATAATAACCCATGAAATTAAATGGTTATTATAAACATGTAATCATATCATAACTTGTGGAAATATATAGGTTTCATAATCATTTCATCATTAAAACAGCCTGTGAAAAGAAGCGGGTTTCAAAATCATATAACCTGTTAATGTGAAATGGGTTCCATAAACATCAATCCATCAAAACATAATCTATTTAGAGAAATAATATGAATTGAAACATTGAATAAATTCCCCCATAAATTCATTAGTAACACCAATGGATGTAATTTTAAATGGGAAATAATTTTGAATGGTCTTTTAAAAACATTTCTTAAGGAAAATATCCTTTCATCTTTGAAAAAATGTTTTTTATAACATAAAACATTTTTCTTTGAAAATAGATTTGAAAACTTATAAAGGAATATTTGAAAATAATAAAACAATTTTAAAATCCTTTTTCCTTGTAAATTATCTTCAAGTATCTTTTGAAAATATTTTTTAAAACATTTTTGAAAACATGGTTTTTGAATACAACAGATTTCGAACCGAAGAGAGAGGTAGTCTAATTTTACTTAAAAAATTTACATTAAGTACCAAAGAGTTGAAAAAATGGTACTAAAAAATGAGGATATCTAAAATAAACATAGGATAATGAAACTCATCAGTTTTCTTGATATATGGATCATAATATTTCATTAAAGGTGCATAGTCATTAACAATCTCAAAAAGTGATGAGGTTGTTTCAATAAACTCTTACCACTTGGTTACATGGGACCATACTATTCATGTAGTAAAAGAAAATTTCATGAAGATTAAAATATCATGAAAATAATTATATTTATGATATAACATGGAATTATATACAACTCTAAAAATAGTTTTGGTTCATAATAATACATGAGTCTCAAAGAATGTAATTTGAGACAAAACATTTTTCACCGATTTGGTAATTTTTGAAACTTAAAACCTATGAAAGAAATTTTATAAAATGGATATGTTAATAAACATAAATTTAATTAAAAGATAAATATAATACAATAATGTTTATAACATACACCACATAAAATTAATGATTGGAGAACAAAGCATGAATCTCATGAAAATAAAAAAAGTGATAAGAAATCCCCTTACCATGTGTCTTTAATCTTGTCGTACTCTCTAAAAACACTTGTATAATAAAGATAAATTTATTATAAATATTTCATAGAACCATGTAATTATATATAATATCATATATATTTTATTATGACCATATATTTTTTACTTTTTAATGATCCTATGTTAAGGTTTCACTTTTGGTAATATTTGCTTTATTCTTCTCATGTGTCGTAATTTGTAATATCATTGATCCTTATACTTATATCATGATTATAGAATGTGAACCATGACATAAATATCATTTATATTAATTATATTTATATTATAATAATCTATATAATATATAATTATGAAATGGAATACACTATTCATGGAGAAGGTAAGTCGTACGTATGCATGAACGTTCTTTCTGTTTTTATTGTCGTGTTGAAAGAAAATATGTAAATTGCATATATATATATATATATATAATTATTAAAATATAATTATTATATAATATATACCATATATATTTACTAAACCCATCATTAATACATTCTATGTGGTGTGTGAACGAATCACATCGCTTTGAGGGGGCGGTAGTCCACACTTCTTCAAATGAGATTATCTTATTAAGACCAAATGGAAAGTAAAAGGTATGTGTTTTAAAAATAGATAAATAATATTAAATACATAATAAATATAATATATAACATATTTAAATATATTTTTCATCATAATGTCCATTGTGAGAGGCGGTAAGGAAAATTGAACAATCGTCGTTTAGTGAGGCGGTAGTTCACCGTACACATAAATAGTATGTTTGTTATCTATTAGATGGAGGTGTGTATAAGTGTAGGTTGAATAAATAGAATAAAAAACCTATTATATTGAGTATATTTGTGTTTTTATACAATCATGGAAAAAATAAAGTGGAGGGTTGGGGAAATAAAATAAAATAAAGGACTTGAGAGAAGATGTTACCTCTTGATCAAGTAACTCTTTTTGGTTTGGGGAAAAAGGCTTCCTTGGATTTCATTTTACCCAAGGGAAGGATTATATGAGGAAGATATGGATTTTGTAAATTTTATTGGTTAGTACTTTTCCTAACCTATAGGTTTTATATGTTTTAGGAATTGGGAGAGGTTGTGGATTTTTATAGGGAAGGAAAAGGACTCACTTAGTATTTTTAGAAAAAAAGTTAGGTGTACACATGTTATTACCTAAAATAAGTAATAAAAAATAAAAAAATAAATAATTAAAGGTTTATGGATCAAATATTGACATATAATGGGTGTTGGACAATTTTATAGGTCATTTAGGCCCTTAATTTCAAGGTTTAGTCCCAAGTTAAGCTTAATTTGGCCTTAATCACTATGATTAATTCTAATCACTTTTACTAATCATTTTGGTTAAAACTTAACTTGGTATTATTAGACTCTAAATATTATACTGAATACAATGTTTAATGTCATTTTTTCAAAATTTAAATCACGAAATATGAAAAATTAAGATTAATTATAATCCTGTATATGGGATAAAATAATAGGTTTTTAAAGTATAAAAATTTTCAAAAGTTTTTTAAGATTTTATATTCAATTTAAAATTGAAATTGAATATAGTGAATTAAATTATATTAATATATGTAATATTTATATAATGTGACCTTAAAACAAATTTATAATATTATTTAACATTAATAATTAATTAAACAAAAAGGCAGTTTTTAACTAAAAAATAGTATTTTTCACAATTCATCAAAAAATGAAGTTACTTAGAAAAATACCAAAAATTCACCCTAGGATAATTTATAAATTTTTAATTCAAAAACTAATTTTATTTTATCAAATTCAATTTTTAAATGTGGGTAAAATTTCTTTTATTATTAAAATAGGTTCATTCAAGAAAATGGTATTTTAAGACATAGAAGGAATTTACCAAAAAAATATATATTTCATTATTAATATGTTTAATTTATATCAAACAACTATAAATAATATTTTAAAATTATTTATTTATGTTCATATTACTAATTTTAATGTATAGGGTATAATTATCTCAATTAAATAATTATATCATTAAAAAAATGTTTCGTAGAAACTTTGTGTTGTGTGTGATGTATGTGAAGTCATTGCATGTATCATACACCAAATCAGTGTTGCGTGTAACATACACCATGTCACTATTGTGTGTAACATATGATTATTTGGTTCCATGTTAAATTAATTCTTGAATTAATGTATTTAAATATGAAAATGAGTATTTAATTTCTTTAGAAAAAAAAAGGTCCATAAAAACTTGGGGTGTTACATCAACCATGCCCATCCAAGACCCTATAAACCCTTAGTAGCTCACACATGGCAAGAAAGTAGTCCTCTTCTTGGAACCGTTGTAATATAATTTCTAAATTCATGGTGTAACAACCATTAGTATAAACCTTAGGTTCCCAACATCTTAGTATCAAAACCTAAGGAATGTTCCATCCTAGTAAGTATTGGTCTAAGAATCTAGGAACCATAGTGAGGGGAGCTTCATCGTGCTCTCTAAAACCCCATAATCCCTTGCATCAAACATATATAAGGACCTATCTTCTACTAAAATACAAAGTAATCCTATCTCTAAATATATTTAATCTCTACAAAATGTATCATATACCTCCCCTTATATATTTTTCTTTAGTCATCAAGACCTCAACACTTAGACACTTTTCTTTAGTCATTATATACCTCCCTACTCAGTGAGTTTTTCATATTCCTCATAGACCTCCCTACTAGGGGTGTTTTGTTTTTTCATCACAACCATCCAAGGGTAATATTCTGTACACATCATAACCAACTCAATTCATATTATATATGAGTCACAACCACATCATAAGTCATTTTCAATACATTTAATGTAAACATTGGAATCATTGTGTATAGCTTAGCATGAGAAAAATAATCAAGTGTCCCATTGCTGATCCTAGATCAAAAATGTATCTATATGGGAAACTAATAGCATCAGGTCACTAGTAAGGGTTCTATAATTGGCCCTCGTGACCTCATTAAAAGAAGGAACCCTACAAATACCCCTCCAACATAGGATAAATGTTGAGAAAATATCATCATAAGAAGACATTATATGGTCTCCCCAACATACCACTCTTCCAAAGGTAGTACCTCACCCATAATGGAATCCAAAATTGGTCCATCATACCCATATCTACATATCATCAATATCTTCAATCACTACCCAACACCCAATGGTGTCAACCCTTCAAAAAGGTTCCAACTTATATAAACCTCAAATGCAGGATCAAAACCTAAAGCAATTAGGATAATGAACCCCAATCCAAGACATAAATAGGTTCCAACATTGAGAACCATCTTATAGGACCTTAAAATATCTCTTGGAGTACTCAATCTAATTTAATCTCAAACTTAGGAACCTCACTTAAACCTCACACCACACAAGGTCCATACCATTATCACCCATATGAAAAAACCAATGATGGACTAAATTACAATTTTTACTCCAAGTTAACAAAATATTAAAACCATATCTAGTGGGAAGTGAAGGTTCTGGGTACATTAAAAGAACATGGTTGTCTATTTACAAATTGTATTTGTATCATAATCATTGAATAATTATATATACACACAACAGAAATGTTATGACCAATGGAATTAATTTAATGATTAATTGACATGAACATTAGAAATAGAAGAGGATTATCATCATATGTAATTTATAATTAATTTATATGAATATCTATAATTTCCAAAACATATAATTATTTTCTTGATTAATGATAAATTTTACTTGATCTCATTGTATCATCATTTCATTGTAGGATCCAATAGAAGAATCCCTCTATCAGTGGTCCACATGTTCACCAATATCTCAGAATGCCACCATAGAATTTCTAGGTGCTAGTGTGGTCGATTTTGATCCAATAGGTCATTCATGGTTGATCGTATTATAATTACCTTTTAGGATAAATAATTATTGGTTTTATTTAGATGGATTGATATAGGATGAGGAGATATAATACTCTATATCTCTAGAACTCTCTAGTTTGATAGAGATTCTCTCTCTCCATTGTTCACAAAAAATATCTCTTAGTAAAGAGATATAACTAGATATATATTAAATAAAGTTTAGGGTTTTATATTTTCATATAAACCCCCTCTCTGATTACATAATTATTAGTGAACCCCATGTATTAATAATAATTTGATTATTATTCACTTGATATGTGCATAACCTAATAATAAATAAATAAAGTTTGTATCATTTCCAATAAGACCATGAAACTTTGTCTTCTTATCCTATTCTATATTTATCAAACCTTGAATAATTAAAATTAATTTAATAAATAAATACCACTTCATTATTGATCAATAAATATAATAAATATCATGTTTTCCAAACCCATAAAATAAATTATTATTATTATTATTTAATTCACTTATTTATTCAAATAACTTGTGATTAAATCTTGGTGATCAACCAAAATAAAATAAATACTAAACTAAAAAATATAAATAATATTTATTATTAAAATTTAAATTAATAATTAAAATTAACTAATATTTTAGATAAACTTAATGTGTAACCCTTTAGGACCCTTTATCGGTGGTAATAGGTAGAAATTCCTAATGTATAAGGTTATATCCTAGAAACACCACATGGCACCTAATGTGATGACATCACAAAGGAATAGAGATTCATCGATTATAGCATTAAGTTGTGTACAAAAAATTATTAATCAAATAAGGTTTATAGGAATGGGTGTTTTGAGGGTAAAACTATGTTAAAGAGAAAGGTTAAGGAAAAGAGACCTAAAGATGGGGAATTTAAAAAAAATGAGTTTCAAACCTAAATAAAATTCAATGATAATATATTGAGGGATAATATTTTCAATTGTGTAAATTTTAGTTTGAAGTAACATATAAGTATTACACATTGTACAAACCCAATTATATTGTTTGATGATATAGTATTTCACTCAATAAATAAATGAGAATCGATGAATTAGTTGGAATCAATAAAAAATGTAGGAAAGGATAGTTTATATAACATCTAAAATAGAAGTTCAAATTTCATAATTATTTTTATTCTATTAAAGAAATATGTGTGAGGTGTGATCATCCAAGGCACACCTCTTATAAGTTTCTCACAATTTTACTAGAAATACTATGGAGATAATAAACTCCAACTATTCTAAGATATTCTATGATCCATAGAAAGAAATTCTGGTTAAGGTGGAATACAAATCAATGATAGGAGAAAATCCTTGGATGTTAGATAGTGGTTTCTCATCGCACGTGATTGACATTAAACATCCCTTGAAGGATATAAAAAGGTATGTTGAAGGATATATAATTTTATAACATGATAGGATACACAATTTGAATGGGTTTAGAGGTATTAAAATCTTCAAAAGGTTTAAATCAAATAAAATTTTCTTTATTGATGGATTTATTAGTAATATAATGAGTGTTCTTAGATTTGGGTATAATAATAATAAGGTGATATTCTATAAGAATGCTTGTGTACTAAGGAGGATATAGGATAGTACAATCATCCTAAATTTATAGTGAATAAGTGGTGATATATTTGATATTTAAATGGGTAAGAAATATTCTATTAGATTATGAAAGAAGATAATAATATTTGGAATAGAATAAATGGAAATTTTGTTTAAAATAACATTGAAAAACATATCAAATATGATTTCATGAGAATTCAAATGAGTCTGGTTGATGAGATTAGTGATATAAGTTATTTTATTCACAAAGTAAATATGGTGACTATGAGCCATAATATAATAAAGATTAAATCAATGAATCCTCTTAAATTGATACACATGGTTGTGTGTGGCTCAATAAACTTGAAACCAACCAAATTTCTTAAAAATATTTGGATAAGGAATGAATATATTGATCTATAAAAACACCAATAAAATAGATTATCTAAAAGTGGGAACTAAAATTTGGTGGTTATGTGGATAACTATGTTATCAAATTATGAACCTTTAAAATTATTTTTAAGAGAATAAGGGAGGAAAACAATATATATTCTTAATTTATTAATATTATAGCCAAATTTAATCAATATTCCTTATTACATATGATTATATAAGAAAAAAAATTATAGGTTTTGAATTTATTTGGTAGATAATGTAATATCATTATCAAAGGAATAAACTTGGTAAAATTTAATGTGTGATATAATGAGATAATATTTCCTAAATATTCACTAATTAGATAGAGATAATAGTTTTATAATAAGAATTAAAAAAGATCATAAATGGTTATGATATTGTAGTTTTGGAAAATCATGCTATGATAAGAACATTGTTGTATATTCATGATGAATTTGATAAGGATTAAGAAGAAAGTGAAGGATAAAAGGGTATAATTTCTTCTTATATAGTATATTTTTAAAACAACAATGGTAATTATAAAATTATTAGTGTTAAGAAATACATGGAGAAATTAGGATATATTTTCTAAAAACATAGAAAATATTTAATAGCAACAAAAATCATTTATAAAAATAGAATTCATATAAAAACATGAAAAATTTAGGGAAATTGTAATTATCATTAGTTTCTTACACAATATTATCCAAAGAGTGCATATAGGGATATTTCTTGGATGTAATTATCATTCAAAAATTCCTTGAGAAACATAATTTGTAACCCCTGATATTACTCAACCATTTATGGTTAAAGGATTTCACACTATTCGTTATTATGTTTAAACAAACAATGCCCATGTTTTTTTATTCGACTTTAATCAACTTTCAAAAGGAAAGAGGTCAATGGGACTTAAAAATGATGATTTTTATTGTGTATTGATCAAGTTTATGGGTATTCAGGATCACACGGCCCTATTGAGGAAACATTATTGCTTACTCTATGACCCTCTTAATTTTTTAATTCATGCTCATGGATCTGTCTACATTTTTAGTGTGGAATAAGTTACCTACACGCTAGTGATTGATCTAATCCATGAATTAATGTTATTATATTTATGTATTATAGGTTCTCCATCTTTATCCTACTTTTTTGTTGTTATGATATTGTTTAAATACACATAGATGGGTTCTCTAGAATTTATCATTATCCTAGGAGGTTGTAGGTATAAGTGAATTGAGATCAAACCCATAAAATGGAATTATGGTAAATCCATATCAAGGGGGTAAGAACTCACATAGTTCAGTGATACTTTACCAGACATGTCATACCTATTAAATTCATGTGACATAGACCATAATTTTTCTTTTTAAGGTAATGAAATCATGACTTATTCCAAGATTTTTAGCATCATAAGGACTATTAAAATAGGTTAATGGTTCCTAGAAATGGTTGGCATTGATTTTAATCATGTACATACCTTTCTAGTTCATCCATTCTATTGGTAATAATATGGTAGATAATGTGTTAAACACATGGGTATTACGGCACCAGTGAGAATGAATTATGTCCTACTGATATAATAGTTTTGAATTTTGGGATTTTACCTCGAATAAATTCCATATATATCCTACTGAATATGAATCAAATACCATATAGTTCTAGTTTCACATATTAAAGTCATCTAGGTGGTCCATACCATGAATTTTAATTTCATGGGTTAAGTATGTTGCATGAATTTTATGTCATGAAACTGTGAAATTTGAGTCATAAGAGAAGATTTTAGATAAATCAATGGGGGATTGTGGATGGGTATCCCTTATATGTGTGTCCATACCTTGACTATTGGAAGGTAGACAAGTAGTGACAATTGGAATCATAAGGAATATAAACCAATGAGGAATAGTTTTTGGATTACACATGATATGAGGCTTCTAAAATTCTTAAAAGAAATATAGATATTTTTTGAGCTTATGAAACTACTTCCTTAATGTGTATATCCTAGTCTTTGACTCAGGATGGGGTGGTAATTTAGGGATTAAACATTATAGGAGGACCTTAATGGGTTGTTGGATCATTAAGTGGGATCAAAAATCTCACTAATAACATATATTGATGGGAATATAGATATGGATCACCCAATTTCATCAGCATGAGTAAGAAAATGTTTCACTCATATCCTCATGATAGGGACCCTTATTATCAAGGAAATGTGTGATTTTTTATCCTAAGGTTATATTAATCTAATTATAAACCCTAGGATATTACATTTATCAATGGAATACATGATTAATGGGGTTCATGCTAATTTTCATAGCCTAGTAATGCATCATAGCAGGCCATTGAGGTGTGTTTCCCTATAATGAGTTGAAATGGGATAATGCATGTCTGCACGGTATTTTATGCAACCATGATATCCCATTTGAGAATATTGGGTGAATGAGGTTCCCAAGATGGTTTCATAGGTTCATGGAATAGAAACTTGGAAAATGACACCCTAGTGGGGGAATGGGGAAAATTGTCGCCTAGGTTTAGGACTAGGGAGGTGTGTATACCTATTTTTAATTAGGGTTAAGTAGGAACTCAATATAGGTATAGGGAAGAGTAGTACCCTAGTATACAGCTATAGTAGAGTGGCACCATAGTATATGACTAGGGTGTATTTTCACCCTTATACATGGCTAGGGTAAAGTGTCTTGAAAATATAGTTCTAGTGAGAAGTAGTTCCCTATGATAGGACTAGGGAAATTTGGAACCCTAGTATAGGAATATGGTGAATTTTTACCATAGTTTATGCAATAGGGAAAGTTTCTACCTAGTACAATTCTTGTAATATGACTTGGATTCATGGCCCCGAAGTGAAGTGAAATTTTTGAGATCATCCTAGGTGCATAAAACCACATTATAATGAATCACTTTATAGAGAATTTCTCATGCACATCATAATACCTAATATATTATAGTAATAGAACACATACATTGTCTAGGATAATGAGAATCGGTCAATGTAAAAATTTTTGGCCTCCATTTTTCTCTCTTCCTTGAGCACTCCATTCAATATAATATAATTTCTATCATTCACAAAAGGAAGTACCACCCCCCCCCCCACAACAGAATGTTATCCAACCAAAATGATGTGGATAATTCTTTGAGGTTAATTTCATTATAACTTGAACATTATTTTTGATGTAGGAAACTATTCCTAGGTTGATGTAGTGTTCCATGCTAGGGTAAGACTAAAGTGAAGTATGTGCACTGAGAGATTAGAAATAGATGTACACTCAAAGATAAGATAATGAAACACCCCTCCCTTGTTAATATTTGGGGACCACCAAAACTTTACACACCATTCTAACTTGATCATAAATTTAATATATTCTCTCTCTTCTCTATCAAGTTACTCATGAAAATTAAGATTAGTGTATATTTAACTTACCCAATCTAGCCCTAGTGAAACATGTTTGATGTGTTATAGATAAGATAATACACTTCACCTAGGTGAATGCACTGATGAAAAGTGTTTGAGTTGGTGTAAAATATATAATATGGCTTAACATAGAGGGATGGTCCAAATGATTCAATCAAAGAGGGATTGGTAAAGGAACCTAGGAAAAAATTTACCCATTGACAAATTTTAGCCAAATGGTTTTCAAGTTTATTCAGACTTATTTTTTTTATTATACTTCTATATTTTATTCCCATTTATTGAATTTATGTTGATAAATTTTCTATCTTGTAGGAAATATAATTTCATGCACTTTGAACACTATCCTATATATTGAAGCCTCGCCGGCATCATCATTATAGTTAAATACATTGAATATGGATGCGTTAGTCAGTGTATACCCTATATGATAGCCCATAAATAAATATTTTAGGGGAACCATCATTAGTATCCACTATCTTAATTCCTTGTACAGTATGAACATAGGATGTTGACTGACATAAAAATCCCATGGCTATATGGAAACCTCACAAACTAATGGTTCAGTAAACCAACAAATCTGGTCAATATAAACATTTCATTAAATAGATTTTATATAAATAAAGGTAATATCTATTGAGAATACATACTAAATAACTCCAAGGAATCACTAGAAAATTGTAATCATATACCAGATCCCCAGACACATGGTTTTTACTCTACACTATATCATTCAGCTGTCAACTAAGCATAAGTATATAATGATGAAGGAAATGTTAAGAATAAGTGGATGTGGTCATATTAGGTCTAGATAATGTGTTTTTAATTCAAGGACTAGTTACTGATTGTAGTAATTTATGAAGCTATTTTAATTCCACATATGTACTTCTATAATAATGATGATATAATCCTAGAGTTTTTGAGCTAATGAATTCCAAAAATTAAGAAATTCCATATAATGTGTGATAAAGTAGAAATTAGTTTATAGGATGTTTATAAAGTCTTTGGGGCCCTCATAATTAGACTGATGTAATATAAATTTCTTTTATTGATGGTTTCATGAGGAGAACTTAGAATAACACCCACTCTGGTTGAGGTATTAATAGTTGAAGATAAAATATTAATAGGGAATGACCCCTATTCATGGACTAATAAAAACTTTTACAAAAATATGAGAATTTTTATGGCCCTAATAGAGATGGTCTAACTTTAAAATGTAGAATAGGTTACCCCTCATTGAATAATATAGGGTTCCTGGGTGCATATTGGAAAGAGCTATAATGGGGTAGTTATGAGGTTTGGGTTTATAAAATTAATTTGAATATACCTCCTCAAACTCTTCATGTACTATTCATATCCATGTTATTGGGTGGGTATATACTCATGGATCGGGATGCCTATAATAGTTTAAAGTTGAGTACATTCATAATAGAAACAAAGATAGTGTACAAGATTCATGTGGACCTTGTGGTACTCGTATTGGAAAATATAAACCAATACCTACTACATATCTATAAAATAAAATCTCTCATTCAAATATTAAGATTTTTATAAGTATTATAGGGTTGGATGGTGGTGTATTTTAATGTGTAAATTCTCCATAGTCCAAATTCTTGAATACATATTTTGTCCATTCATCATGGTTATCTATGGTATCAAGATGTTTTTTTTGGGTGAAAAAGTCTTTAACCACATAAGTTTCCACTAAAAATTAAACTTATTTCTATACAAGGATCCTCCCACAAAAACAATATTAAAAGATTATAGTAGAAGCTAAGACATATGATCATACAAGATGGAAAGGAAGGATAATGTCTGGGTGTAAAAGTTTGAATCTAACATTATTAACATGGAACATGTTCCTTATAAATTCATGCTCTGATTTAGTTGTCTCTATAGAAAAATAGGGTTAAAATAATATACATCAAGAAGTACCAACAACCCATTATAGATTGAAAAATTTATGTAATGATGGCTTAGGAAACCCCCCACTCTATGATCAATCTTTCTTATTCAAGATAATTTATCAGGTTAAAAACAAGATATGTCTATTCTTGGATGTCATCATACCCTTAGGAAATATCATCAGTTATCATTTCTATGATCACTACTAATTCATCCCTGGATAAAGGTAATCAAGGAACTAGTATTCCCTATAAAATATATAAGACCCATGAGGTTCCCAGATAACTTGGTCAACCCTTACCACATACTTCTCAATAACACAGAATTAAGGAGATAACGCATCACAAAGTTAAGAATTGAACATTTTTTAGGATAAAATGGGGTGATCCCTAGTAGAGGATGTGATATTGGGAAACAAACTAATGTCTGAGGATCATGAAGATTTATTAGGACATTAATGAGAACTGGTTGACACTTCTTTAGACTATTGGTTTTTTTAAGACAATCCAATTTTGGTTTGTGTGATCACTAGATATCAATATTGCAAGGGTATATACCACCCTAAAAATTAATTTCCATAATACAAATACTAATAAACATCATGGTCACTCTAAATATTGACTTCAAGACTAACAACCTTTAAGTGAGGAACTACTTGAGGGATCCATATATGATAATATATAACATCAATAGTAGGATATCCATAATAAGATTGGTAAAATTCATGATTGATCAGGAAACCACGGAAGGGGTGATCAAATAGTCCATTGATAATGAAGGGAATGATTTCATCAACCCTAAAGATGTATGGAATTTGTTCCTTATGGGTATAACCTTCAGTTTGAAACATTCTCTAATTTCTAGCCGTAATTTATTTTTTTAAGGGAGGATATAGTTCATGGTAAACTAAAGTATCATAAATATAATATGAGGATCGTTTTAAAATTAAATACCATAGAGTTTTCTTCCCTAAATTAATAGGAGTTTTCATCTAGCCAAAGAGTAATAAAGGATTTAGTGTGTAGAAATCCACTTTCCATCTTCCTTCCTTCGGGACTTTCTACCATAAGAGTGAGATCAGATAACAATCCATCATTTGTCTGACACTGATGAAATACTAATATTTTAATAAATAAAATTCTAACTTGTGAGATATTTTGATCATTGAATATTCCCTTATATCATTCTCTAGAAACTAATATCATGATCTTTTTACTATATAATACTGCTTCTCTGAGTATTCCACCATGGAGGTGAACCGTGATGATATCATAGGGGTGGATCAATATTATATCTAGACTCTTACTATAAAATTATTTATACCACCAGCATAGGAGAATTCAATAGAAACTTTACCCACCATTTCTACCAATGGAGTGGTGGAAGGATCATGTATAACCATGAAATGACATTATCAATTTTCATATCACCCTACTAACTTTATTTTTCATAACATGTCTCATCATTATTTAAGAATCAATGTACATGGTGGATGATATATTATAGAAAATAGATATATTTACCATATATATGAATTTATGGAACTCAATATGGATCTAGATGGATGTAAAACTTTTTTCCTTACTCTCATTTGACTATTCCCTAGTATGAAATATTTATTTAAAACCCAATATCATAGAGTTGTATCTAAAGAAAACATATTCAAAATAATATACTAGTGGGAGACTATAGCAACCCATGATTTTCATACATAAATATCACTTCTAATTAGATTAATATTCATTATATAACATAGTGATCTACACCAGAATAGTATCAGTTTAGCATCATTGGAAACGTAGACACATAAGCAACTTGTTCATAAAATTTATACAATGTCTCCCACATTGTTATTCATAACAATCACCCTTATTAGACATGTCATAGCTTAAAACTTTATTTATAACCTAGGTAAGGGAAAACAAAAAAATAGTGAGATCATATGTTTGGTGAGGGTAAATAAGGGAGTTATCATAGATAATATAAATATATTATGAGAATAAGGCTATAAGAACATGATCTTGACATTTGAAAACCATACATAGTTTATCAAAGATCATAATATTGAGTCATTAAATAAATCATGGTAGTTCATCATACATGAATCATAAATAAATAAAATAACATGATCCATGAGAGAATAACATTATCATAAGATGTAGATTTTTTTCATACACATAAGTATTGAAAACCATTTCCTTAGTATTCAAGGCTCATTAGCAACACTAGCATAGTAGATTAGGTTCACTCCCCATTCCATCAAAGTAGTCAAGCTTTACTACCAAGACTATCATAGTGGATAGAGGTGGTTTCATGATAGAGTATAGATAATTCCCATAAAAATGCTTCCAACATATCCTTATGAAGGGGATCAGAACCCATGTAGTTTTGTTTCACATAATGTGAGACATAGTACATTTTAAGTTTATGTGGTGATGACCATGATTGTTCCTTTTAATGTCATGTTTCTATGATATATTACAAGTAGTTTAAAATCGTGTATACTAGACTAATAGATGAAAGGTTCCATGAAATTAGTGATGTGGTACTTACACATGAGCTGATCTTTGTGTTTTATCATGTCTATTAGTAATGAGATAGGAGAAAAAGTAATAAAACAACATGTAATATAGCCCTAGGAAGAATTAATTACATCATAATAAAATCATGGTTTTCGATGTTGGGTTTGAACCATGAAGAGGCATCATATATATCATATTTATAAATAATTATATCTCATATAGTTTGAGTTACTCTATTTAAGGTCGTCTTTAGGGTTGTACCATTCGGTTAAATTTCAATTGGTAAGAATGTTTACATTTTGTTTTAAATCATGAAACTTGGATTTTCTTTATCTTGAAAGGGGAGGAGATATGAATTGATAGGTTCTTTCACATTTGTGTCCTATATGTTTGTGTCCATACTTCTTCAATTGGTAACTATACGTGGATTGGTGACTAGAGTCGTAGGAAATATGGCCTAGTAAGGAAGATTTGGAGGCTTACACATGATAGAAAGGCCCTATATTTCATGGAAGAATCATGGATATGTATGGGGATTATGAATATTCTACCTGGAGGTTCCTATCCTAGTTATTAACCAAGGTTCACGTAGGTATTTAGGGCTTACACCTTGAAGGAGGTTAGTAATGGATATCTATCTTATTGAGTGGAATCTATAATCCCACTAGCTTCCTTTGTTAATAAATATAGGATATGGATTGTCCATGTTTGGTAGAAAGTTACAAGTGGAGTTTCACCAAAATCCTTATGATATAGACCCTGGTTATCATGGTAATACATGCTCATTATTACCTGAGAAGCCTTATTTTTATGGTAAGAAAACACCAGAGGGGCCTTTTATTAAGGAAATGCATTTTCTATGGGGTGAATACTAATGTGGAAAACATGTTCATGTACCTCAAGAGGATATGGAGAATGATTTGAGTATTTTCACCTGATAATGAGTTGACATGGTCTAATTACTATAATTAAGGACATTTTGGAAACCATGTGATCCAATTTGAGAAACCTAAGGGAACGAAGTTATTGGGAGGGTTTTGTATATGACTGTCATAGAAAATAACGATAATGAAATCCTATTAGGGGAATAGGGTGAAGTGACACCTATGGTTAGTATTATGGTAAATATTCAACTATATAACCACAAAACATTATGACATGTTTCTCTTTAAATAAGTTTTATTTCTTTGATAGATTTCTTTACACATAACACCAGGTTTAAACAAACCATGATACACTATTGAGTTATTTTTATTTAATGTGAAAGTTATTGCTTTCCCATTTAATTAGTGGGTATAAATAGAACTATCTAAATTATGAAAATTTAATTTATAAAATTAATTAATAATTTTTCAATTGGTTATAAATTAAAATAAAATAATTTTAAGGTAAATAAGAGATGTTTTTCTAAAAAACTCTTTTTATGAACACAGTGGGTTTTTATATTGATAAATTAAATTAATATATAATTATGAATGATTTTAATTAATTATATAAAAAATATATTAAATAAAATATATTTAAATTCATCTAATAGATTTTACAGTGAAAGTAATGAAGGAAAATTTAGTTTTATGCTTCAGAATACATTTTTCTAAAAATAGTTGTGTTGGGTTTTGAGAAATTATTTTAAAATGAATTTATACCTATTATAGAAATTGAATCTTGTAAAATGGATCCCATATTTTTAATCAACTCAATTAATGTTACGTAATAAGTTTAACCTAATTTTTTTCATTATCAATAGTAACTTTGGTAAAAATTCAATTACTATAATAAGAGTTAAAATGAGTTTAAAAGGTTAAAAATAAAATAAAGAGGATTAAAATAAGCCAAAAATGTATAATAATATTTTATTGAGATATTTATACACTATATAATATCAAATTAAAGGATGATTCATTTATAGTTCATTTGGATTGTGAAATATTTAAATATATTTTAATATTTTGAAAATTTTTAATTGTGTCCTCTTCCTCCCTTATAAAAGGACACTACCACTCCTTTATTACCCACAATTTAATATCCTATTAGCTCATCCAACCCATTCCCAAATAAATTCTTAAAATACCCCCACCCTCATTCCATATAGGTTTTGGTTTAATCATAATACCATAATTTCAGGGCTTAAGGTGTAAGCCAAAGAAGGTTTCTCAACGAAGAGGTATAACTCTTAATTGAGTACTTACAATTTTATTTCTTCTTATACCTCCTATAAATATATGGTATTCATTTTAAAATATTTAATTTAGTAAATTAAATATATTATATTTTTATTAGGATGGTTTAGTAACAATTTTCCACCTTTTTTCCATCAAATGGGAAATGAAATTATCGTTTGTGGGTACTTGGGGATTACGCCCTCCATGTAGCGTTATGATTCATTTTCCATAGACAATATTCATAGACGGTTTTTATGATGTATTTAATGTTTATATACAATATTTATTAAATAATTATTCTTATGTAATTTTATTATCTTATCTACCTTCTAACCCTCCCATTTATTGGGAAATAATAACATCGCTCATGTGTACGTGTAGAGTGCCACCTCTATAAAGTGATGTGGTATATTTTTCATTTCCACATTACATGGATAGTAATAATGACATATTTAAATAATATATATAATTTTTAATATATAATAATGATTATACAAAGATTAATTATTATTTACCTTTCTTATTTTATCCATCAAAAAATAGAAACACCACTCATGCATATATATGGATTACCATCTCCACAAAGTGATATAATTTATTTTTTCCCAAAAAATTTTATGAATGGTTATATTAGTGTATATAATGAAACAAATTTACACATATATCATGAATATTATTCTATATAAAATTAAACCATGACTAATTTGTAAGTACTTGAACCTTGAAACTGAAATATGCAAGGAGAATGGATTAGTTTTCACCGAAATGTCTATTTTAAGGAAGAATTGTCAATCAAAGGCTAAGTGTAAATTATAAAGAAAATATACATATTAATTTATGTGTGAATAATTTTTTTGATGTATTTATAATAAATATATATTTATTATACTAGATATTTAATGCATATAAAGAAAGACAGTCCTTAAGGAAATGGTTTATGTTACATTCTCATTTATTTACAAGATTTTATATGCTAAATTTCCATTTAGGGAAATTTTATTGATCTTATGATTTGAACTGCATATATTTTATTCTCTTATATTTATTCCTATATTTTTTATTTTTTAGTAAAATTTTTATCCCTTTTGTAGTTAAAATTATTAAGAATTTTTTTTTAAATAAAAGATGATATAATCTCTTATTTGTTCATAGAACTATTTCTTCCATGTCCATACTCTATAAAATTGTTTTATATAAGTTTTCACCAATACATGAAATTTTCTAAAAAATCATTACCATTTAATTTATTTACAAATTTTTAAAATTAATATTATTAAAGAAAATTTTATAAACAAATCATTTTTTAATTTTGAAAATGTGTGAAAATGATTATTCTCTTTTAATGTATTTAGTATGAATGGATTTTTCTGCCATGGTGACCATTATTTTATTTGAACAATACATTACAATTTTCCATTATTTTCTATAAATAAAACAATTTTCTTAATATTCTAGGAATTTTTAGTTAAAGTTTTATCAAAATAAATGCATATTTTTCTCACATTTTAAATGAATTGTTAAAATATTCTATTAAAGGTGTTTTTTCATCTACATAAACATTATTTAAGGATTGTTATGTTTCACTAGGTATATAATCTTATGATACCATCCACATTATTTGTCTAGATGGATAATTATGATGTTGATTTAAGGATTATTCTTTGAAACCTATTTTTTTCCCACATGTTAATTAAATTATGTAGAATCCTTTATGAAACCTATTTATATTTCACGGTTTTTTCTATAATGAAATGATGAAATTTTAGTGAAACCCATTTCATTTACATGGGTTATGATATGATGATATGATTAATTTTTGATGATCTTGTAGCAAAAATATGTATAGTTCTCATTATGTGATGGGTAGGCCTGAAATTATATTTCCCTCTAATGCATTAGGTAATGATGGGTATCTCATGAGATAATAAGGACATGAATGGTGGGTTTACATTGTTTAGTAAGGGACTATTTCCATTATGATAGTCTTGGGAGTGAACCTTGATTATGGAAATTATGGAATGGGGGTGAACCCAATCCACTACGTTAGTCTTGGCAGTGATCCTTGACTAAGGAATTAATTATCTGTGCTTACGTGTATCCCAAAAACTTATGTATTATACTTAGGATATTTTCTCATGTCTCATGATTAATTATTGATTATTTTTTAATCTTATGACTTATGTATTTTTTTTATAATAAATAATTATAAAATTAATTATGATTAATGATATTTGACTGATTGGATATGATTATTATAATTTTTTATTATGTTATCTTGACCTTATGCTTTTCTTATATTTAAGTATGATCATTTATTGATATATATTATGTTTACCAATCCTAAGAATCTATTATTATTGATTATTATGTGTCATTTCCTTAAGTTATGAAGAAATGTTTTGAGAAGGGAATTTCTAATCAGGGTTCTTTTTTAGAAGAACATTATGGGAGATATTAAATATCACTCATGAATAAGATAATTATATATCTAGTATCCAAAGAAACAAAACGTTTATGATCATCAAGGTTGTATTATTATATAATGTATTGAATATTCATTTAAAATGATGTAATATTTATGTATGTTATTCTTTGTTCACTATATCACCACTTTATAGGACTAGAGTAGAGTGGCACCTTAGTATTGGGAATGGGAAGATTGGCACCCCAGTATAGGGCTAGGGAATGTTTTTCCCTTGTATAATACTATGATAAATATTCAACCTTCTTTAAGTCTATAGTGAAGTGTATCTCTAGTATATGGAGAGGAAGATGTATATAACTAGCATAGGAATAGGGAAAATTAATTCCCTAGTATATAACTAGAGAGAAGTTTCACCCTAGTATAAGTTATAGTGTGAATTATTTCCCTAGTGTATTTTTTTAAGAATAACCTAAGTTCATGGTGCCATAGTGAGGTGGATTTTATAGGATCTATTAAGGAACATAGTTCCTTAGTGTATCACTTGAGAGAATTCTATCACCCTAGTATTATAATACTATTTTAGAAGTATTCTATCATGAATTTTTAGCCTTCATATTACTCATTCACCCCAAAATTTCACCACAATTCTTCAGTTTTGAATTTTGAAAGTTAATTAAAGGACATTAAAAATAATCTTAGTTCAATAGTGCATGTGACTCTTCATCTTCCTTAACTTATGTCTTTATTTGTGTCTTCATGTGTAAAATGAAGTTAAAATGGGGTCCATTTATATATAGTGGATGAATAGAGGATATTTCCTATACAGGAGAACCTAGGATCATAGAATAGGCACAGAATTCCACCTCACGCTAAATATAGTAGAGAATATACATATCATAAAATATAGGATAATGAAGTAAGGTCATACACATGTGGACTAGGAGAATGAGAAAATGGTGTAGATTAAGGGTTGGGAAAATTTGGGGCTCTCGTTCTCAAGAAATCCCTTGTTGATACTAAAATTTATACACTTTCCAAAAGGGGGAACCAAAAAAGGCATTGTAACATAAATATTATATAACACTAATCAAGTAATTTATAAATAATTTTGATAAAAATAAAATATTATTTTTTTTAGATGTACCAAATATAATAATTAAATTATAAAAACATGAGTTTTCAAAAATAAGATTACTCATAATGGAGAATTTGAATAAAAAAAATATCATATAGTATGAAAATTCTACTTTAAAATTAGGCATATATACTTTAACGTGACTGTTGATTTATTCTCATTTATTCAAATACATAAGATATTTCTTATGATTTTTTTTAAACATAATTTAAATTTTTCTAAATGGATGTGAAGTTAGAATTCTTATGTGGTAAATAAAATGTAAATGTTTACATAAAACAACTAGAAGGTTTTATAATTAATAGTGATGGTTCATGAGTGTGAAAGTTGAATAAATTGTTTAGTGGGATTAAAAAGGTTCCTTAAAATGGTATTCAAATATGGAAAGTATCATTAAGAAACTGAATTTATGTAAAGGTGCAGTGGATAGTTATTTTTATATCAAGAAATATAAAAAACTCACTTAGTATGATTATGTTTTTAGTTAATATTATTTTTTCCCAAAATATAGAAAATGGTTTTTATGGTTATTCTTACCAACTGAAAAAACTTTTTGAAATCAATGTGTTATATTTGATGCATATTTTTTAGATGCTTGATTCATGAATACAATATGTTTTAAATTTATCTCATAATAAAATTATGTTTGTAAGTAGCTAAAGTGGTTTAAAATAGAATAATTGAGAGTGATATATAAACCCATAGAGAATATAAATATGATTTTCATGGATAAATAAGTTCGATCAAAATGATTTTAGAGGGATTAAAAAATCATTCTTTAGTAAATAGAGTTGGAATCAAATATTTTTTTTCTTACTCTTTCTGAAATATTTCATATCAATCCAAATTATTTCTAATATATTAAGATTTATCATGGATCTTTGGTAAATTAAATTCTAATTTTCTTAGGAACGTATCATATGCGTTCACCCTAGGATCAATCATGTGGAGTCCACTCACACACATTGTATTCCAATTATCACTATTATAAATTAAGTAATATAAAACTATAAAACTAATACAGATGGGGGTAGTTTTAGAAATGAATTAAATATAAAATACAGTATATTTATATGTGTAATGAAATATAGAATAAATATTTAATAATAAATGAAATAAAATTTTCTCAGGAGGCAACGGTGACTGATATTATCATTCAAAGTGAATCTCAATATTTAATTTAATGTAATGATAAAGACATATCACACTACACCCTCTCATTTAAAATGTGATTAACCCATACTGAGATATATGCATATGGATAAATCCTCTTCCAAAGGTATTCTAGGTGACCTATTCAAGTACCATCACTACTTGTGTCATGCTCCACTGTATGCATGGCACAAATTGGGAAGGGAAGTGTGATTGATAAACGAGAAGAACTCAATGGTAGAGAAAATGGGGAAAATTCTCACCATAATCAATTTAACCACCACAAAAATTAAAAAAAATTGAATAAATATATTTAAAATTAAAAAAAATAAAACTCAATCAAATCTTTATCCACCCTGAACTAACTATGAGGTTAGTTCTCTATTTTTAGTGGAATTGAGTAGTGAATACGGTATGAGAACACATAAACTAAAAGAAATGGAAGAAATACATATGAATAAGAATACAAAAAATATTAAAATAATAATACAATAAAAGAAAACAATACCTAAAAAGGTACTTAAAATGGAAAACTAAGGTTACCCCCATGTTTTTAACACCATGAAGTGAAGAAGAGATATATTTTTATAAGGATAGGGGTGAAAATTTCTTCTCAAATTCATTCCACCATAATTTCTCACATTTTTTACCTAATAAATTACCACATATAGATATTTTCCCTTTTAGAATGCTTTTATAATATTTATTTCTCATGAAACCGCAAAATTTCACCTCAATTGGACAAGTAATAAAGTAGTTATGCCTATTTTACTCTATAAAATTTATTCTATCCAGGTGATTGTTTGAATTCCAAGGCTCCAACTTACCATGAAATTATTACCATGATAGAGTCTAATTCAATCATGTGCATAGTTAAGAAAGTTATACCCCAAGACGTTCTATATATCTTTTGTATTTCAAACATCATTTGTTTTTTCTCTTTGATTTATATTCCCATATTTAATAATATCTAGATCTGTGCATAGTATTTGAGGCCCAGGCAATGATCTAGTTTTAGGCCTTTAAATGATGGATTGAGATATGGGTTCTATAAATTAAATTTATACCAAGAGGTATGGAATCCGAAAAAATTAATTACACAATTTAAATAAATTTATAATAAGTTATTTCCAAAATACATAAAAAAATTAAAATGTTTAAAATCCAAAAATATGAGATTTTTATAATTATGGTCAAAATACTACTAAAACGTTAAAATGTGAAAAAAATCCCATTAAATAAAACTATGGTGGTATTAAAAAAAATTAATTATAATTTAAAATTTATGAAAATATTTTCTTCACCCCCCCCCCCCCCCACACACACTCTAAACCATTTCACTACTGGGAAATCATCTAATACTAAGGTCAAAATAAACTTCCCAAAGTATAAATGAAAACACAAATAAATTATCACATATAAGGAAATATAATGCCTCATATGTGAATAAAAATTCCTTAACTTCTCTCAAATAATAAAACTTTGTTTAATCTCATGTTATTACTCATGTATATATTGTTCCTACCTCCTCTAAAATATATTTTTATCTTCACTCAAGGATTTTTAATGTGGTGTTTTTCTCATTCCAAAGAACATTTGTGATCTACATAGTCTTTCTATACTTTTAATATATCTACTTTATAGAGTCAAAAATGTTCCAAACATGAGGTGTTTTTCATGGGTTGTTCAAAAATTAAGGGGTGGAAAATTTTAAATGAAAAAACATCAGAGGAGGAATGAGGAGTTTTAGGCTCTAAATTGAATCAAATGCATGAAAATAGTTTTTATCAATAAAGGTTATCTCCTTAATCAGCTTGAAAATTAATCACCAAAAAAAACGTCTTGATCTCCTTGGGAGGTTCACACTTCAAATATCAGTATCGATTATAAATTTCTTCCCTCTTTTCCCAAATTTTTAGCATTTTTATCTTGAATTCAGATCTGGTATTTCTCTTTAGAATCATATTTTTTAAGAAAAAGAGAGGTACCTTTTAATCTTCAAATATTGGAGAACTCACCGCCCAACATTGTAATGATATTTTTTCCACCCATACATAATTAAATAATGAAATGTATTCCAAAAAATCAACAATAAACATAGAAACACTTTCAATTCAACTCAAACAATTTCCTCAAATCAGAAAAATACAACTCATATTCTCCCTCCCCCACACTTGAGTTCAAAAATAATCAGTCATTTAATTTATAGAGTATGTATTAAATAGATAAATGGATTGTAATGTGGCTTCATAATAAAGTATTTCATGAATTATAAGGGCTTAATAAAAATTTTATATTTAAAGGTTGTTGAAAATGATAGTTAAATGTAAAAAGGGATTGTAAATAGGTGCATCAATCATACTTGACACATTCCATGAACTCTGAAATATTTTAAAAATATAAAAACAACAACTTATGGATCACATAACATCCCTCAAGACTCTCAAGAAGAAAATAAATGTAAATAATATGTCAAAAAAATATAAACTTCTCAGGTTGGGAAATATTTTCAATGTGGATAGTACTAGTGCATATGAGTTTCATAATCAATCAAATTTCATCAAATGAAAAGGCTAAAAATTAAGGAACAATATCCATTAAGAAATCATTTATGTCTTAAAATATTCAACTAAAGAAACATTATAAAAATACCAAATTGTTTTTAATTTAAAAAATTATTTTATTCAGCTTAAGAATACTAAAAACAAACCAAAAATTAAAACAAAACATGAAATATTCATAAAAATAAAAACATGAAAAAAAAATAGAAGAAAACACAGAATTTCTAAAAACTAATTAACATATGACCCCCCCACACCCCACCCCCCCCCCCCACCCCTACACACACAGACTTATTACATTTAATACCCTCTTTTTATTTCAAATCTAATCATAAAATCTTTACATACAGAATTTTAAATAGGAAGAAAATAAAATAAATAAAATAAAAGAAACAACCTAATTTATTTTTAAGTAGAAGCCATGATTTAATCTCATAGATAATACCAATTTAAAACTAAACTAAATAAATTTAAAAAATGATAAAAATAAATAAAAATAAATATATAAGTGAAAGAAAATGGATAATTATTGGTTTCACCCCCAAGTGGGTTTTAGGCTTTTTACTACCCCTAGTCAGGCAGTTGTAGTGGTTTAACCCCAATCTGAAGGTGGATGGGTTTTTTTATTTAAAACCACTAGAATTTATTTGTTTCAATTATATTTATATTAAACTAGTTTTATAGTAACCCTTGAATTGATTAAATCACCTCCTACCCATTTTCAATGTGTTACAGATTGGATAGTGGGGAAGGAGGAAGAATAGGTCCTCTTTGTTTACTACCACTACTTATGTGGCCTCTTTAACTTCAGCATCCAGATCTTTATCATGTGATTTTATTTCATAAAATTCATAAAATGGGAAGTCAAAAAAATCCACTTTAATATTATTAAAACAATAACAATCAATAAATGAATTTTCCCCTTCAAGTAGTTTATCTTGAAAGATGGTCTCTCCAGGCAAGGAAAATTGGAATTCTCTCTCAACAGGGTCTTCTTTATATTCTTATAAAGATAGATAAAGGTATATAGGAGATTATTATTATTTTTAAAATATTTTAGGATCAATTAACTTTTAATATTTAATATAATTTAACTGATGTTCTTCATAATCATGTTGTACTTCCATAGTTGTATCATCTGGCATGACATCTTCAGGATCCTCTTCAAGAAATGGATAAGTGAGGCTGAATGGATCTTCAAGTTGAATATTTAAGGCCTCCTCATATTATTTAACTTAAAATATAGGTGGGGAATTAATTTCATTATCCTCATCTTTTCTTTTTTTCCACTCAATCTATAAAACTTTAACTTCTTCAACTTCAACGGCTAGTGATGCTACCAGCTTAGTTGATTTTTCAATAATTTTGAAATTATCTTGAATACTCAAGGAATATTAATCTATTTGAATCATAAGTGTCTTTTCCCTACTATAAAATTAATTTCTATGACATGAATATTCAAAATAACTAAATTAATCCATGATATAAGAAAATAAACATATGCAATGAAGCTCTTTTTTTATTTTTTATTTTTGTTATTTTTTTATTATTTGAAAACTAATTTGTGAATGTTCTTGGACTCCTCATAAATGGTTCTAAATTGATATATAGGTATTTCAAAGTATCATAGGTCAATTAAATTCTTATTTTACTAGGAATATACCATAGTTTCACACCCTAAGGTCAATCACATGGAGGCCACTCACACATACCGTCTTCCTATTTTCACTATTTTAAACTAACTAATACAAAACAAATAAAACTAATACATATGGGTATAGTTTTAAAATAAATAAATATGAAATAATATGTGTGTGTGTGTAAAATTAAATACAGAATTAAGTTTGAATAATAAATGAAATCAAATTCTCTTGTGAGGTTATGGTGATTGATATCATTGTTCAAAGTGAATCTCAATATTCAAATTTTTATAGTGATCAAGACCTATCACACTAAACCCTCTCATTTAAAATGTGATTACTCCACACTAAGACCTATTAATAAAAGGAAATAATATTCTTAAATTAATATAGGATACCTATTTATAGTCCATCATTACTCACTCCATGATCATTCGTATGCATGACACAAATAGAGAAGAGAAGGATGATTGATAAATAATAATAAGAACTCAATGGTAGAAAAAATGGGGATACCGCTCACTATAATTGATTTAACCACCACCAAAATTCCCTAAATTGGATAAATATATTCAAAATTAATCACAATAAAACTCAATTAGATAACAATTCCCTCCTTAGAACAAATGGTGAGGTTAGTTATCCATTTTTAGTAAAGTTGATAAGGGAATATGGTGGGAGAACATATAAACTAAAGGAAATGGAAGAAAAAGATATGAATTATAAGACTCATAAATTAAATTAAAATACAATTTTATAAAATAAATTCATAAAAAGAAACTAAAATATGGAAAACTATGGTTACCCCTATGTTTCTAACCAATTGAATTGAAGAAGAGATACATTTTTATAGGGAGATGGGGTAAATATTTCATCTCAAATTATGTCCTCCATAATTTAGAACATGTTAGGATTAATAAATGAAATAGTATATAAATTATACCTTCTTTAATGTTGTTTTTATAGTTATTAATCATTAACACACAAAATTTTACCTCAATTTCCCAAGTAATGAAGGAGTTATGGCTGTTATACTCTGTAAAATTTATTTTTTCCAAGTGACTGTTTGAATTCCAATGCTCAAAATTCTCATTACATTATGACCATTATGGTGTTATAATCATTCATTACCATAGTAAATTAAGTTCTTTTCTCTTATTTTATATATAACCATGCTTAATTTCAGACTCATTGGTCCTTCCCTCTTTGATTTATTAGCCCATCTTTAAAAGTATCCAGATCTGTACATAATTTTCAATGCTCAGATTGTGAGATGGTTTTGGGCCTTAAAATTATAGATTTATATTTGGTTCATGTTTAATTACATGTATCTCAAGAGTAATAGAAGACTATAAAATATTAATTTGAAAGTTTCAATCATTTTATAATAATTTATGGCCAAAATACATAAAAATTTATAATAGTTAAAATCCAAAAATAGTCCATTTTTTCAATTAAGCTCAAAATAATACTAAAACCTAAAATGTAAAAATTTAATGTTAAATAAAACTATGAGGTGATTAAAACATTAAATGAAAGTATGAAAATGAAAATTTTATCTTCATAACTCCCCCACACTTAACTATTGCACTCCTAGTAAATCAACTAATACCAAGGTCAAAACAAACTTCCCAATGTATAAATGACATTCTTTCAAAGTGGTGCCTCAATCAGACCTAACTCGTTCCATGAACTCTAAAAGATTTGTAAAAGATAAAAATAGAATTTTTTAGGATTTAAAAACATGTATCAAACTCTAAAAAATAATATAAATTTAAATAATATTCCAAAAATGTTTAGAAACCAATCGTGTTGGGAAATATTTTCAATTTGTATAGCCCTAGTTCACATGAGTTTCATAATCAATAAAACTTCATCAAATGAAAAGATTAGAAATCAAGAAAAAAATCCATTCATAAATCATTTATTTCCTCAAATATTCAAATCAATAAACATTCCAAAAATACCAATATGGTTTTTAATTTCTCAAAGTATTAGATTCACCTCAAGAATCCTAAAAGCACACCAAAAATGAAAAGAAAACCATGAATAATTCAAAAAAAATAAAAACATGAAAAAAATGGAAGCACACAAAAAAATTCTTAAAAACATATTGAAATCCCCCAACACTTATTCTATTTACTGCCTTATTTTTAGTTCTAATATTATCAATAAATCTTTGAATATATAATTTTAAATGGGTAGTAAACAAAATAAATAAAATTAAATACACCACCTGATTTATTTTTAAGTGGTAGCATTGAGTTATGATTCTAGATTATACCACTTTAAACATAAAATAAATAAAATTAAAAACATGAGAGAAATAAATAGATAAGGTAAGTAAAAAAGGATATTTCTTGGTTTTACCCCCAAGAAGGTTCTATATTTTTATTGTCCATAGTCAAGCAATTGTAGTAGTTTAACCCCAATATGAATGTGGATGGGGTTTCTTTCTTAGAAACAACTATACATTATTTCTTTTAATCCTCTTTATATTAATATGTTTAGGGATAAACCCTTGGATATATTACATCATATCCTATAAATTTTTAATGTGGTAAATATTGGATAATGGGGGAAGGACGAAGAATGGTTCCCCTTTATTTACTACCACTACTTGTTTGGCCTCTTCAACTTAAACATATATGGATTTATCATATGATGATATTTTAAAAAATTGATAAAAAGGGAAGTAAAAAAAATCACATGAATATGATTAAAACATGAATAATTGATAAATAAATCTTCCCCTTTAACACTATTGGAATTCTCATTTTTTGCAACGGGCTATTTGTGACGGGATCCTGTCGCAAATAGGTTTTTACAACGGTCCCCCTCGCAAATAGCTCGTTGTATAAAACGACGTCTCAAAAAGTATTTTTTGAGATGGGACCGTCGTAATTATTTTTTTATGATGGAGAACTTACCCATCGCAAATAGCCTTCCGATTATATACATTATACACCCCGAAACCTTTTGCGATGAGCCCGTCGCAAATACTAATTGTGACGGGACAACGGTCCCGTCGCAAATACTAATCTTAAAAAAATATATTTCACTTATTTGCGACGGAGTCTCGTCGCAACAGACCCCGTTGCAAATACTAAAAATAATTAAAAAATAATAATAAAATTATGATTAATGAAAAAATTATATTATTATTATAAAAATAATAAAATAATAAAAAATATTATTATTATTAGTAAAATAAACAAACATTAAAAAATATAATACTAAAAAATATATTTAATAAAATTAGGATTAATAAAAAATTAATATTAATATTATTAAAATAATCAAATAATAAAAAATTATTAAAAGTTTCAATATTTTTAAAAAAATATAAAAAAATCATAAAAGATTATTATTATTAGTAAAATAAACAAAAATTAAAAAAATATAATACTAAATATAAATAATAAAATATTTAAAAAAATTAAATTATGTAATATTTCCACCAATATAAAAGACAGAAACTATAAATAGTTCATATTTTTACAAAACTTGAATTCAAATGTTTTTAACATAAAAAACAAATCACTGGAGGGTTGTCTAGAGAAGGTGGAGGAAACTCTATCCCTAAACTACGAGTCAGACGGTGCATGTACTCCATATGCTCGTGATACTCCTACTGCCACCGCTGCTCCAATCGACGCAACTCCTCCTCGTGATGTTGCTCCTGCTACTACTGCCACCGACACATCTCTTCACACTACTTCTGCAAAGACCCTATAAGCTTAGACTGAGTTCGCAACTGCTCCTGATACTGTGAGCCAGAAGATGATGCCTCTCCACGAGCTCCTCTCTAGCTGGATGCCGACATCGCAGCAGTACCATAATAAGTATCAGGAGTCAAATGAGAGCTGATACCAACTACTCATACCTTCTTAAAGCCATACTGAGTCGCATGTACCCATGTTGCCTCATTGAAATGGTGAGCACTGGTCTGCTCAGTTGTCTTGTCCTGACCCTCAGCTTGTATCTGAGAGGTTTCAACCTCATATGACTCCTTCAATTCTAATTTAAAATTAAAATTGTGAAAATATTATATGCATTTAATTGTCAAAATTAAAAAATAATACTAACCACAATCTGACGCTAGAGATCACCACTAATCTCTCTAGTGGCTGGATCACTGTACATCCTATGATAAACGTCGAACTTCGTAATATCCGGATGCTCGACTGCCTACAGAAATATAAAATAAATTGTTTATATTTAAAGTTATATAAAATATTTAAAAAATATACTTACTAGATGCTCTCTATGAAAACTGAATGTGTGGCTACTAACTCTAAGCATCACCTCCTGTATCCCCCAGTTCTGTCGTCCCACTGAAGATCTCCTCTGAAATCCACCACCCAACCAGTGTAAACATAATCCATCCCAAACGTGAGATGAAATGTACTCTGGTCGGTGTACTCTACACGAATCATCATATTCTGTCACTCATGATTTCTTAATGGTAGTCCTTCTCAAATTGTGCAAAAACTGACGGAAACGGTCACGCATAGAAACCTGCCATGCCGCGTGGATAGAATTGTGAATGCTATCATTGATAGGATACCATAAAACCTACAAATAATTTATAATATCAAGTTATTAATAAAATAAATTTCGAAATAAATATTATTTATTTACGTACCAGCCAATTGTGGAACATGTCGCGTCGTACATCAATGGGAATTTGTTCCCATGTGATCCATGGTTGAGAAAAATAATTGTGCAAGATAGCACTCCCCTGTCCAATAGCTACATGCGCAAAACTATGAAAAAAGAATAAATAATCAAACAATTAGTATATATATAAATAAATTAATGAAAGATAACTAAAATATACAGGTTACCATATCTCCGTGTGTGTGGATCGAAACCAAGATGCGGACGTCGCTCAGGGATAGGGTCAGGAATCATCAGTCATGTAAGACCGCGCCCCCTCCGCGTACCCCCTAAACTTCCAGTAGGCTGAGAGTCATATGAACTAAAATATCCCTCATCCAATGGTAGATCAGCCTCCTTCAACTCGTGATATATATCAGGGTCCATCTGAAACACAAAATTATTGTTGTTAGCAGATATTTGAAAATAACTATTATATATAGATATATATTAGTTATGATTATAACCAGCATTTAACTGTGTCAATGTTCATCTTCATCCTCTTCTCCATAGCTATCAATGTCAATGTCTTCATCTTCCTCCTCAGCATCATCAATATCCATATGAGTTTCATTTTCATCATCCCTTGTCATTTCAAATTCATTTGTAACATCATTAACATATTCATCACCATCAATTCTTAATTGTGGGGTGTCATCATCGATATTCACATCTCTTTGTGAATCATATTGATTTTTAGTAGTCTCTTGAAAAATTTCAATTCCTTCCACATCATCGGAACCACATTCAGTTTGAGTAAACTGATTTTCCTGAGATTTCATTTTTATTATTCTCCACCAATCATTCAAGTCTCTTGAAGTAGCACAGTACTTTATATAATAAATTTGATGTGCCTGTTGAGCTAGTAAAAATGGTTCATTTACTGTAAGAATACTTTTATATTTAATATCGAAGATTCCATGAGTCGGATGAACACGCAAGCCTCTCTCAGTATCCAACCACCGACATTTAAACATTGTTATGTAATTCTGTCCTAGATAACACAGCTCAATAATTTCATCTAAAATGCCATAAATGTCAACTTCAGTTTCTCTATGATGTGATCCTCTCAAGAAAAACCCACTATTCATTGTTTTTTTTTTTGATTCCCCGTATGCATGTGTATGAAATCGAAACCATTCACCACATAGGCATTACAAGATTTAACCATTTTGGATGGTGGGTTACTCAATATACACAGTCACTTATTAATTTTATCAGCATATTGAGACACCTAAAAATTTGTAAAACAATTATCAATATAATAAATAATAAATATAATTGATATTAAACCATCAATAATTTATGTTACCAATTTTTGAAACCATTGAGAGAGAAAAAATTGTCTGCGTTCTTTAAGAGCAGCTGCTGTAATTTGTGGAAGTTGTTTCTTAATATGATTATCATATAACCTACAAATAAAATAAGTTTAAATACTATAACATAAATTATAGAATAAGTGATAGAAGCACTCACAAGACAAATGATGTCATTTCTTCACAGTTGAGTAGAACATATGTATGAGCTCTGTGATGTTTATCATCTGAAAGTCATTCTTCATGAAATCCACTGAAACCGAGATTTGGCTGATTAAAAATTGTTAATTGATTGTCCATTTTGTCATTAACATTCCCCTCATTTCATCCCATGCGATTATATTTTGAGGGATATTGAGATTTAAAATAATGAGAGCATAAAAAAGAAATTTCCTCTTGCAAATAAGCTTCTGCAATTGAGCTTTTAACTAATTCTTTGTTACGTACTTTTTTCTTTAATTTCTACATGCATATCTCGAATGGGAACATCCATCGAAACTATACTGGACCTCCACATTTAGATTCATGTGGAAAATGTAATATCAGATGTTTCATTGAGTCAAATAAAGTCAGAGGAAATATTTTTTCCAGTTTACATATAATTACAGCAACATCTTCTTCCAGTTTTCTTAGTGCATCGTAGTCTATTGCTGCTGCAAAAATGTCTCGAAAAAATATATGATATATCTGTTATTGAATCACAAATCATAGAATTCAATAAACCTCTGAATCCAATCAGCATTATTCTTTCCATTATAACATGACAATCATGACTTTTTAATCCAGTAATATAACTATTCTTAACACATCTATCCAAATTAGAAGCATAGCCATCTAGAAGTCTCAAATCTGCAATCCAATAAAAAAATAATAAGTGACTCTCTTTAGACAGTGTATAAGCTAATTTTGGATTCATTAACCTCTATGATCTGACATTTTCAAATAGTTCAAGTTAAGGTCACCTAAAAATTTGGGCAAGATATAATCATGCCTTTACATTATCTTTGGTCTTACTTGGTGTATCCAAAACTATATGAAATAAATTATCAAAACAGTTCTTCTCAATATTCATAACATCCAATATGAGGCAGACCAACAAATCAGACCAATACGGAAGATCCCAAAAAATGCTCTATTTTATTCAATTATGTTCTTTCCCAAAGCCATGAATTTTTTGTTGGTTTACTGTTGGTCCAAATGTGTTGGGAGGTAATGAAAATACAACTGATTTTAACTCTGTACCTGAGATCATCTTTGGAGGTTCATCCATTTCAATTGTACCTTTTCTGAGATGAGATTTGTTCCTCTGAAAAGGATGATCGGTTGGAAGAAATCTATGGTGACAATCAAAATATCAAGGTTGTTTTCCATTGACAGGCATAAAGGCTTTGTTGTATTTCATACAGTAAGGACATGATTTCAGACCATGTATACTCCAACCAAATAACATGTCATATACCGGAAAGTCACTAATCGTCCACATCAATGCAGCTTTTAATATGAAATTTTATTTCACAACAACATCATATGTATTAACACTATCACTCTACAATGAATTTAACTCATCAATCAATGGTTTCAATTAAAACATCAATATTCTTTTTCGGATGTCCTAGGATTAATAGAGTCAAAAAGATATAAGGCTCCTTCATCAACATCCATATAGGAAAATTGTACGGAGTTATAAAGATAGTCCAACATGAATACTGACTACCGTAAGAACCAAACGGACATAAACTGTCAGTAGAAAGACCCAATCGCATGTTTCGGGCTTTTATAGCAAAAGACGGATGCAGACGGTTAAAATGTTTCCATGAATCACCATCAAATGGATGATTCAAGCTTTTATCAGTTAAAATCTTGGTTTTTTTCCATGACATCATTGACGCTATGTTCTGAGACATAAATAAATGTTGCAACCTCGGTTTAAGGGATAAATATCTCAACTATTTTACTATAATCGATCTAGACTTCCCTAGTTGAGCTTCTTTATAACTCAAGTTTACACATGTGGGACAACTATCCAATGACTCATTTTCACCAGAATATAAGATGAAATCATTTGGACATGCATGAATCTTCCGATAACTAAGGCCCATATTATGAACCAGCCTCTTGCCCTCATAGTAATTTACAGGCAACACATTTCCTTCAGGTAACAGTATTTTAACCAAAGAAAATATCTGATCAAAATAGTTGTTTGACATTTCATTAGCTGATTTAATAGCCATAAATTTTGCAACCGCTTCTAATTTTCTTATCTTGCAACTAGGATATAATGCATCCTCAGCAGACCTCAACAACTCATAAAATTTGGATGGTGTCAACTCAGGAGTTAAATCAATATCATTGTGAGTTTCAGTTTGTTGCACAGATGGACCTGCAACATCATGTACTAAATTTTAAAACCGTGATGAATCCAGAATCAAGTTATTAGGATCTTCTCTGGAACTGCATTCACCGTGTTGATACCAAAAAACATAATCTGGTTGAAAACCAAACCGCAAGAGATGTCCCCCAACCTTTTCAACTATGTCAAACATTCTTAGAGCACATTTTTTACAATGACACTTAATTGTGCCTTCTGAAACATATTCTGGTTTTGATGATGCAAATGCTAAGAAAGCTTCAACGCCCTCAATATATACAGGATTTAAACCAGAACCATTTGGATTTCTACGCTGATTTATCCAAGAATGATCATCTAATAATGACTTATGTCGACTTCCTTGTTCCATATTTTTCTACATAAAATATATAATCATCACTATTTTTGAATAATTTGAAATTTTAAAAACACTATCTGAGAAAAGAAGATAAATAATTACAACTACTTCTTAATAATTACCATTAATTAAAAGCGACACAATTTCCAGTGGATTGACGGCTACTCTTTTGTCTGATGGCTCATTTACTTGTGTCTTTCTCACACTGAAAACTACTTGAATAATGAAAGGAAATTTGGTAATCATTGTTATAGAGATGATTACAAACTTTCCCTTCATAATTCAAGTAGATTTCGTTTACTAATTATTACTAATAAAAATATATATATTATCAATATTTATGAAAAAACAATATTAATATCATTAAAATAATAAAAAAATTATAAAATATTAAAATTATCAATATTCGTAACAGGCTTTGCTCTATTTTTAACATGTTCAAATCTCAAAGGGTCACCAATTGGCAGGTCATGTGAAATAAAAAGTTTGTGTCAGCCATATCCAATGTAAACATAATAATTGTCCTTACATGTTTGATCACCTCACAAGTAGTGTTGTAATAGTACAACCAAAGTAATGTTGTTCTCGTCTCTAAGAATCATCTTGCTCCATTTACATAGATCATTCTTCTTTAAAAATTTGAGGGGACATTGGTATCTTTCCCTTAAATTTTCAAGGAAGAATGTTCTATGTAAAGGTTCATGTGAGATAATTCTTATAGATGATAAGGGCATGACTTGGGTTGTCCTATTTCAATGGTACTTGCAAGGTGATCAACCAAGCATATCTAATTGTTACTAATTAAATCTAATTCTTACTAATTCTTACTAATTGTTCCTAATTATAGCTAATTATTTCTAATTATAGATAATTGTTGCTAATTTTTGCTAATTGTAGCTAATTGTAGCTAATTGTAGCTAATTATAGCTAATTGTAGCTAATTGTAGATAATTGTAGCTAATTGTTACTAATTGTAGCTAATTTTTGCTAATTGTAGCTAATTGTAACTAATTGTTGCTAATTGTAGCTAATTGTTGCTAATTGTAGCTAATTTTTCCTAATTTTAGCTAATTGTTGCTAATTGTTGCTAATTATTGGTAATTATTTCTAATTATTGCTAATTATTGCTAATTATTGCTAATTATTACTAATTTTTGTTAATTTTTGCTAATTTTGGCTAATTATTGCTAATTATTGCTAATTATTGCCAATTATTACAAATTATTTCTAATTATTTCTAATTATTTCTAATTATTACTAATTATTTCTAATTATTACTAATTATTGCTAATTATTACTAATTATTGCTAATTATTACTAATTATTGCTAATTATTACTAAGTATTACTACTATTACTAATTATTACTAATTAATACTAATTATTACTAATTATTACTAATTATTACTAATTATTAATAATTATTACTAACTATTACTAATTATCGCTAATTATCGCTAATTATCACTAATTATTACTAATTATCACTAATTATGACTAATTAGGACTAATTAGGACTAATTAGGACTAATTATTACTAATTATGACTAATTATGACTAATTATATCTAAGTATTACTAATTATTACTAATTATTACTAATTATTACTAATTATTACTAATTATTACTAATTATTACTAATTATTACTAATTATTACTAATTATTACTAATTATATCTAATTATTACTAATTATATCTAATTATTACTAATTATTACTAATTATATCTAATTATATCTAATTATTACTAATTACTACTAATTATACCTAATTATTACTAATTATTACTAATTATTACTAATTACTACTAATTATTACTAATTATTACTAATTATTACTAATTATATCTAATTATAACTAATTATAACTAATTATAACTAGTTATAACTAGTTATATCTAATTATTACTAATTATTACTATCTAATTATATCTAATTATTACTAATTATTACTAATTATTACTAATTATTAGTAATTATATCTAATTATTACTAATTATTACTAATTATTACTAATTATTACTAATTATTACTAATTATTACTAATTATATCTAATTATATCTAATTATATCTAATTATTACTAATTATATCTAATTATTACTAATTATATCTAATTATATCTAATTATTACTAATTATATCTAATTATTACTAATTATTACTGATTATTACTCATTATTACTAATTATTACTGATTATTACTAATTATTACTGATTATTACTAATTATATCTAATTATTACTAATTATATCTAATTATATCTAATTATTACTAATTATATCTAATTATTACTAATTATATCTAATTATTACTAATTATATCTAATTATTACTAATTATATCTAATTATTACTAATTATCCCTAATTATTACTAAATTCCGCTAATTATCTATAACAATCTCTAATTATTGCTAATTAACAATAATTATTTATAATTATCACTAACAATATCAATTTCTTACTAAAAATAAATAAAAATAAAAATCAATTTAAATCTAATTTAATTAGAACTAATAAAAACAATTAAAATTAATATAAAAAAATAAAATAAATATAAAATAAAATAAAATATAAATAACTTAAACTTTGTTATTTTGAAGGTATTGGCGCCTTCCAATTGCTCTCGTATAAAAAACTTTAATTAAAAAAATTCCCTTAAAACTAGAGAATGAAGAGAGAGATAGAGAGGAAGATCTGAGTGATTTGGAAAAAAAAACGGGTGAGGGTATATATAGGTTAGATTAGTTGCGACGTGGTTATTTGCAACGGGAAACCCGCCGCAAATAGTGGTATTTGCGACAGGCCCCGTCGCAAATACCCTCGCCCGCATTAAATACAGTCGGCGGTTAAAAGGGTATTTGCTACGGGTCCCGTCGCAAATACCACCTGCCAACATACGATTTGTGACGAGCGGTTTTTCCCGTCGTAAATGTTATTTACCGCCGTCGGGCTTTTGCGACAGGCCCTTCGCAAATACCCTCGCTCGCATTAACTACAGTCGGCGGTTAAAAGGGTATTTGCGACAGGTCCCGTCGCAAATGGTATTTACTGCCTTCGGGATTTTGCGACGGGGACGCATCCCCGTCGCAAATATCCTTCCCGCGTTTTGGCGCGCAAACCGCGCCAAACCTATTGCGACGGGTCGGCTATTGCCGTCGTAATTAACCTACAATTTGTGATGGGAAAAGACTCCTGTCACAAATACGTACTTCGTGGGACCTTTTGCGATGATATATATTCCCATCGCAATTGACCCATCGCAAATACGCACTTTTTCCATAGTGTAAGTTGTTCATCTTGAAACATGGTCTCTTTAGGAAAAGACACTGGGAATTTTATCACAGTAGGGTCTTCTTCATCTTATTACAAAGAAAGAGAGGGATAAATAGAAACTTATTATCCTTTGTAAAATATGGGTGGATAACTTAACTTTTTTTATTTAATTTAATTTTACCAATGGTCTTCAAAATCATGTTTTGCTCCCATAGTTGTATCAGCCGGCATGACATCTTCAGGAACTGCTTCAAACAATGGATGAGATAGGTCAAATGGATATTCAAGTTGCATTTTTAAGGACTCCTCAGGTTATTTAACTTTAAATTTAGATGGAATAGAAATTTCATTTTCCTCATCCTATCTTTGTTTCCATTCAATCCATATAACTTTAACTTCATCAACTTTAGTGGCCCATGATACTATCAGCTTTCTTTTTATTTCAAGAATTTTGAAATTCTCTCCAATCTTCAAGGAATGTTATTTTATTTGAATCATAAATGTATATTAACAAATAGAAAAATCAGTAATAGTGAATGCATGTGATAAATCGCTAAATTAATATATGACCTAAGGAAATTAAGATATGCAATGATTCTCTTTTTGGAATTTTTTAAATTTTAAATTTTTATTTTTTTTATTTTTGAAAACTAGTTTATGCAAGCTCTTGGTCTACCCTACAACAGGGCCAAATTTATACATAGGGACTTATCATGGATCCTAGATCAATTAAATTCTTTTTTTATAAGAATATACTATAGTGGTACTCCCTGGGGTCAATCGCATGGTGGCTGCTCACATGCACTATATTTCTACTTCCACTATTATAAACTAACTAATATAAAACTATAACACTAATAAAAATTGGGATAGTTTTGAAATGAATGAAATATAAAATACTATATATATATATACACACACACACAATGAGATAAATAATGAAGTCAGAAGAATGAATGAAATCAAATATTCTTTGTGAAGTGTCCAATGATCGTGCAGCCACATTGATATGGGGGTGAATTAGGTGTGACCAAATTTTAATGAATTGTTTTTCAACTTTTAATCCTAACATCTATCACTTACTAGGATGATTGGATCATTCATGCAATGCAGAAAGTAAATAAAATATAGCACACGATATTTTTAAAAAGTTTGGTACTAACACCTGCATCCTTTCAATGTTGGTTAGACCCCCCAACATGGATAATCTACTAAAATATTTTCATAAATTACAATGGTTCAGGAAGAAATTTCTTATACACCCCAGTAATCAATCCTTCAGTTGATTCTGGTAATACCCCCCAGCAATTAAACTCTTATACCTTGGTCAATTATACCCTCCAAACATTTGACTGGTTATACCCCCCCCCCCCCAATCTCTCTCAAGCCTCTTCAGCAACTAGTTAGACCCCCCAGTCACAAGCTCCTTCTTCTTTAGAAATATGATCCACATATAGGATGATCACTTTGATCTTCCCCCACGATCATGCTATATCAAACCGGATTGTGTAGAATTTCAAGTTCTTTTTCACTGATTCTAGACTTGCTCAAATGTTTCTAATCACTAAATATAATCATCTATCTCAGTAAAAAATGACTCGAGAAGGAATTATTTCTTCTGTTGAAGACTCGGCCTCACTAACCACAAAAAACATGGATATAGAAATATTTAGAAACACTGATAGAATTAATTTCCCAGCTTCAGTCTCAAATCACTTCACACTGATTATGCAATATATATTGTATGCAAACTTTTCAAACTTCATTCATGTATTTATAACATTTCATGTCCTTCTCATAAGTTTTTCAATAACACCCATACTTATTTTCAACACTTCTTTTATGAAAATTCAATTACACACACTTCCTTTTTTTGTACTTCTTAATTTCTTCTTAACATCCACATAAGATGTATACTAAAAAATCACATGTTCACACTATCTATATTATATTCATGGGTTTCATGAATGTACATTTACAATATGAATTGGTTCTGCCTTGTTCACACTTCCTTTTTGTGTAACTGATATACAGGATATAAGTTTGGACAAGTTCTCATAGTATGCATTTTTTTCATGTTCAACAACAAACTCTCATTGTACAATTATTTTATTTCATGTACAAACCCAAATGGGTATTATTTTAGCAAGTTCTTATTAATAAATAGAAGAATAAGTATACAATGTCATATGGTATCTCAAACAAGTTCATACAAACCAGGAGAATGTAGGTCTGATATATCACACCACCTCAAAGGCTTCACAAAAACTCAGTTCTTCATAGAGCTTCTTCGAGAGTGTTAAACACCTATCAAAGGCCTATAGATCCCTCTTCTTATTTGCGCAAACAAAAAGAGCCTAGAACCTTTCTTCGACTTTGCATAGAATAGGATATGTGTGGTACTTGTCTTTCATAAACCAGATGCTCACAGTGATTCCATTTCTTTTGGAAATGAATATCTCTCAAAATCAATAGTAACAAAATCGAGTACAAGCCTCTGTATTTATAGGCAACGAAGATCATCTCAGAATATTCTAGAATCACTAAGATTTTTCCTTCAAGTTTCTCATACCATCATCATCACTAAATAATATAAATTTTTCATCTCACTGCAAATCCACAGTAAAACTTCATTTTATCATGGAAAAGAATCAGTAGATGATTTCTATCTTCCTTGTATTTTCTGAATGATGAAACAAAAAATAGAGGCATTGTATGGTTCTTCGTTTGACATATTTAGAGATTTGTATGTACAGTACTGGTGGGATAGGCTTATTGGAGAAGACAATATTAGATGATATCTATTACCATTAAAATGATCACCGACAGATTGAATGGCTAGGAATGTTTAAATGAACAGATCAAGAAGTCACGGTTTTATCTGTGTTTTTTTAAACGGATGAATAGATTAATGGCTAGGATGATGAGATATGAAGATCACATGACTCTGGTTAAATCTGTGCAATCCCACATTGAAACATCATAAGTTTGAGTGTTTCATTATAATACTCGATGCAACATCCGCATATCAAAGTTCTCTTCTCCCTCCTACGGTACCACCCAATACTGGTTCTTTTAGGTGTACTTCTGCACCCACCTCCTCCATCGTGTCACTCCACACAGAGGCACTCCATTGGTTCCATGCCTCACATAGGTGTTCCCTTACACTGCCTCGGCTATGGCCACCTCATGCTGGCTGACTAAGGGTTGAGATCAAACTCCCACAGTGGTGTGTTACTCACCTTAGCTGGCTATCTTAGTGTCCTATACATTTTTTATAAATAACATTTAAAAATATTGAGCCAAATTCCAAATAGAGCATATCTAATAACCAGAAAAATAAATCATAAGAAACCTTAAAACATCCTCATCAAAAATAAACCATTTTTCGTGGACCTCTTTAATTGTTGTGAACATTGTGCATTCTTATTTTCAAAATTCTTTGAAAATAATACCAGTTCAAAAATTGTGACATTTAATAACTCATTAGATTTTTCATATTCTTAAGTAATTGGAAACAATTTTAACCTTAACAAATCACTTAAACACATCAATCTCCCCCTTTCAATTTATTTTCAATACCCATTTCATTTATAAAATTCAATGATATATTCTCCCCCATATTGGATATAAATCCAAATTTATAAGCATGGGAAGGAATTCTCATTTTTAGAATTCAAATTCTATGAATATCATCTTCTCTTATAACACATATTTCCTTATTTACTTCTAAGAATGATGGAATAAATACTAGATTAGCAAAGAGATAAAAATAATCATCTCTAAGTCTATGTGAGAAATGATTTATATAGAAAACAAGAGTGATCAAATTTAACATAAATGTTTTCTATAAACTTCCATCATGTTATACCAATCACTAAAACTTATTTTCATGAATTTCTCAAAATATTTTAAAATATTACCCTACATCTCACCAAAAATATTAAAAACATTTAGCTTTCAGAATTATCAAATTCATACTTCAAAAGAACTTTTGATGCTTCTAAGACATCAATTGAGATATAAATATCTAATGGATGATCTTTTATGATCCCCCTTAATAGATTCATTTAAAACTTCTTCATCGTGATTGGATTTAATCATTAATAAACTTTAATCATCTTCAGATAATAATTTTTAAAATATTACAAAGAGAAAACCAAATTAAAATAGTATTCCATGGTGGATAACTATTATAAATTTAGGTATCCCCCTAAATATATTATTAACCTTCAATTCCCTGTATGAAAAAAACACAATATATATGGTAATAAGTTGATTCTTAAATGATCCTCAGTTAGAGTAACAGGGCTGAGAGTTTCTTCTCAGCCCAAAAATCTTCTTAGATGAAAAGGCTTCTTCATATTTTTTAGCAATGTAGTTTCATTTCTCTCAGCTTGATCCATATTTCTTACCTCTTCCAACTGTTCCATCCATATAATCAAACACTCTTTAGGAACATGCTCGGTATTCACTCTATGTGTAGACTTATTTTTTCCAACATTTAAAGTCACAAATGCTTTTATGTTCCTATTCAATAATTCTTCTTTATCAGATAACCATTTCAAACATTTTTTAACTGAATATCCAGTCATATTTCACCTATCACACACAACTTTAGAATTCTGCAACTACCACTTTTAGTAAAGTTTTCAAATTCATTATAATTAATGTCATTCACCAAATCAAACTTTTAATTTATATTATGAAATTATTATTTATTTGATTTTATTTTTCTCTCTTTAGTATTAATTTTCATGTCCAATTGACATTGGTCTATGATGTGACCTTTCTTACCACAATAGAAACTTTTTTCTTTAGTGAGGCACTCTTCACATCATCCTTCACAAACTTATTAGGAGCTGTTTGTTTAACAACTTTCATCTTCTGTTCACATCCCAAGGTTGACCTTTCAACTTCATTTATTTTCTACTTCCCTTTTTGTTTTGGTACTCTATTCACATATACAGATGATTTGTGCATGATAGGTACTTACCAACACTTATCATAACAATGACCACTTCTTTTGAAATAATCATAGAAACCTTCAATGTTATCATATCTATTCTTGATAAACAGATTATCTTTCTGTGAATTTTACATCTATTGTCAGGTTTCAATTTCTATTCATCTTTTCTCCCCCTAAATTAAAGCATTCTATAATTTTTATACAATTACATATTATTCCAAAAATTAATTCCCAGATGCCCAAACTTTCAATAACACCAATAGTATCCAAAAATTCTTAAATTATTCTTATATAACAAGTTATAACTAACTTTGAAATTTTTCTACTTATGAGTGTCACATTTTTTCTATGCTTCCTTTAGGGAACAAGAATTTTTTTACCCAAATTTGTCGATATTTTAAGGTTGAATCTTCCCTAGTCATCAAATCAACATTAGTACACATAGATTTATCAGGACAAAGGGGTACATTCTTAAAATATCCAACATTAGATTTATCTTTAGATAATCTCAAGATCTTATTTCCACTAGTTTGATTCTTTTTAGAAATAGGGATCTTATCATATGAATCCTTGGAAATACTTATTTTCTCAACAGCTTGGTAATTTTTAACTTGTGTCTCTTCCAAATTTCTTAGTTTCACTTCCAGTTAAAGGCACTTTAAGTTGAGAGAAATCATCTCATCTTCAACAGATTTCATGCATTCCTCCAACTGAATCATTATCTTCTAAATCTCTTCTTCATGTATTTAATTTACCTATAGTAACAAATTATCAAGCTCCTTGATTATTTTTTCTTTATCAATCAGCTGATCATATTTTAAATTCATAGATATACTATGTATCTTTTCAAGTGCTTAAATAACTTTTGTAAAAAAAATTCAAAATTTTATTTCTCACAAACATTACTTTAAAATTCATCAATATCTTCAACATATCTTTCTTTTCAAAGATATATTATTTATTCCTTTTCTTAAACAAGGCTTGTGAGAGTGTTGGCAATGATAAAATTTTTGGTCAAATATTCTTCCATAGCATATAACTCTTCTTTTAGCTGTAATTTTTCATCCCAAAGTTACTTAAAAACTCTATTCATACTTGTGACCACTTCTTTGGGAATTTTATTCAGATTCTTTAGGATTTCATAATTGATCATAACATCATCACAACTTGAAATTGATTTATCAACTAATTTCACTGAAAAATCTACACTCTAAATGCCTTTAGATACGAGTTTATTTTCATTTATCTTTGAAATCTTCTTAGGCTTATTTTACACTCTTTTCAATCTATTTTTCTATGATTTTACTAAAACATCAAAATTTCTAATATTAGGAGTAGAGATAGGATTTTTCATTATAATTTCTTCTAAATTTTATTTAAACTCAAATATGTACTTCATATCATTCTGATATAAACCACCAGACAAGTAGAATATATCCAATCATAGGTGTCCTTTCCTCTAATACCAATTGAAGTGTCCAAGGATCGTACTGTCACACTAAGAGGAGGGTGAATCAGGTGTGACCAAATTTTACTGAATTATTTTTTACCTTTTAATTCTAATCTTTGTCACCTATTAGGATGAGTGGATCATGCATGAAATTCACAAAGTAAATGAAATATAACATATGATATTTTTACAAGGTTTGGTACTAAGACCTACATACTTGACATGTTGGTTAGAACCCCCAACAAGGATTATCCACTATAATATTTTTATCAATTACAATAGATCAGGAAAAAACTGGTTATATACCCTAGTAATCAATCCTCAAGTTGATTCTAGTTATACCCCTAGTAATCCAACTCTTATGCCTTGGTTGGTTAGACCCTCCAACTGTCAATATGATAGACCCACCCCCCAGTATCTCTTGAGCCTCTTTATAAATTGGTTAGAAACCCCATTCAAAAGTTCCTTCTTCATCATAACTATGATCCATAGATAGGATAATCCCTTTGATCTTCTTCCATGATATTGCTGGATTAATCCGACTCGTGGATAATTTCAAGTTCCTTTGAAATGATGTTGTACTTGCTCAAATCTTTCTGATCACTGAATATAATCAGATGTATCAATACAAAACTTCTCAGGAAACAATTCTTTCTTTTACTAAAGACCTATCCTCACTGATCACTAAAAACTCATATACATATTTATTCAAAAACACTGATAGAATTAATGTCCCATCTTTAGTCTCAAATCACTACACACTGATTATGAAATACATATTTCATGTGAACTTTTCAAACTCCATGCATGTATTTATAACATTTCATGGCCTTCTCAAAATTTGTGAAATAACACACATACTTATTGTCAACATTTATTGCATGAAAATTCAATTACACACTTCCCTTTTGTGTACTCCTAAATTTCTTCTTAACATCCACGTAATATGTATACTGACAAAGCACATGAACACACTATCTATATTATATGCATGGGTTTCATGCACCTAAATTTACAATATTCATTGCTTCTTCCTTGTGAAAACTTCATTTTCATGTAACTGATATACACACTGTAAGTTTGGATAAGTGCTCACAATATACAATTTTTCATGCATAACAACAAAATCTCACTGTACAATTATCTTATTGCATGTAAAAACCCAAATGGGTATTATGCATGCAAGTTTTACTTCATGACTAGAAGTGTAAGTATATAGTGTCACGTGGTATTCAAAACATGTTTGCGCAAACCAGAAGATTGTAGGCGATATATATCACACTACCTCAAATGCTTCACAAAAAATTAATTCTTCACAAATATTCTTTGAGAGTGTTAAACATTTATCAAAGGCCTGTGGATCCCTTTTCTTTTTTGCACAAAAAAAATAGAACAGAACCTTTCTTAAACTTTGAAAAGAATAGGATCTATGTGGAAATTATCTTACATAAACCAAATGCTCATGGTGATTCAATTTCTTCTAGAAATGTTGATCTCTCAAACTTGGCAGCAACTGAATCCAGTGCAGGCCTCGGTATTTTTAGGCATTGAATATTGTCTAAAAATATCATAGAATAACCAAAATTCTTCCTTCAATTTTCTCCTAACATCATCATCACTGGATAAAATCAACTTTTCATCTCACTGTGAATCCATGGTTAAACTTAGTTTTAACATGAAAAAGAATTAGTAGATGGTTTTTATCTTCCTCGGATTTTCTGAATAATGAAATGATGAAGAGAGGCCTTGTATGGTGCTTCAGTCAAAATAGCTGGAGCTTCAGATGTATAGAACTGACGGGAAAGTATTCTTAGAGAAGACAAGATCGAATGAGATCTAATACTGCTAAAATTATCAATGATAGATTGAACTGACATGAATGGTTAAATGAACAGATCAGGTGGTCATGGTTATGTCTGTGTTTTTAAAAAAGGATAAATATATTGATGGTCAGGATGAAGAGATATGAAGATCAGATGTATCTAGTTAAATAAGTGGAATCCCAAATTGAAACCACCTAGTTTTAGTGCTTCCTTATAATATTTGACGCAACATCCCTGCTTCAATGTTTCCTTATCCCTCTTTTGGTACTGCCCAGTACCGGTTCTTACAGGCGCACTCCTACACCCACCTCCACCACTGTTCCACCATACAATATGACGATCCACCATTACTCTTCCTAATGTAGGTGTGCCCTTTCACTGCCTCATCTAAAGTTACCTCATGTTGGCTGGTTGAGGGTTGAGCTCATCCACCCATAGTGGTGTGCTTCTCCCCTTAACTAGCTAGATTAGTGGCCCATAAATTTTTTTATAAATAACCTTTAAAAATTTTGATACAAATTCCAAATAAATAATAGTTAATCACCATAAAAATAAATCATAAGCAATATCAAAACATCCTTATAAAAAATAAACCATTTTTCATGAACCTCTTTAATTATTGTGAACATTGTGCATTCCTATTTTCACAAGTCTTTGTAACTAAAGACCTACTCAGCAATCATCACATTAAATAACTCATTTTCTTTTTCATATTCTTAAGTAATTGACAATAATTTAAACCTTAAAAAATCACTTGACCACTTCAATCAAGAAGTTATAGTGATTAATATCATTGTTCTAAATGAATCCCAATATTCAATTCAATATAGTGATCAAGACCTGTCACACTACACCCTCTCATTTGAAATGTGATTTCATCATACCGAGACCTCTACATATAGAGAAATACTCTTCTAAATGTTAGATAAGATACCTCTTTTCTGACCATCACTACTCATTCCATGATCCACCATATGCATGATAGAAATAGATAATTAAAGTATTATTGATAAATAAAAATAATAACTCGATGGTAGAGAAAATAGGGAGACTGATCATCGTAATCGATTTAACCACCACCTAAATTCCTAGAATTAAATAAATATATTAAAAATTAAGCACAATAAAACCCAAACAAAACACCATTCTCTCCCACGAACAAACTTCAAGGTCAATTATCCATTTTTAGTGGATTTGAGAAGGTAATATGATGGTAGAACACATAAACTAAAAGAAATGGAATAAATATATGTGAAAATAATAATAATATATTAAAAAAAGAATACTATTATGGAAAATAATTTCCTAAAAAGATACTAAAAAATGGAAAACTAATGTTACCCCCATGTTTCCAACCCCATGTAGTGAAGAAGATATATATTCTTTTATGGGGATAGGGGGTGAAATTTTCAAATTAAAATCTGTCTTCCATAAGTTAACACATGTTAGACCTAATAAATTATCAAATCTAGAAACAGTGTCTTTTTTAATGTTTTTAAAATATGTATTTATCATGTACCCAAAAAAATAACCTCAATTTTCCAAGTAACGTAGGATTTGTGGTTGTTTTACTCTAGAAAATTTATTCTCTCTAGGTGAATGTTCGAATTCGATGTCTCCAAATTCCCATGCCATTATTACCATGATGGAAGATGATTGAGTCATAGATAAAGCTAATTAAGTTGTTACCCATAATTTTATCTAGATCAATGTATAATTTCATCTTAATTAGGTCAGTCCTCCTTGAGATATAGGCCCATATTTAAAAGTATCTAGATATGTGTACATTTTTTTAGACCTGGATTTTGAGATGGTTTGGGGCCTTTAAAAGATGAATTAAGATTTTTTTTCTAATAAATAAATATATCTTTGGAGTTATCGATTCATAAAAAAATTAATTCCATAATTTCAATCATTTTATAAAAATTTATGGCTAAAAAAAGAATAAAATTAAAACTATTAAAATCCAAAAATAGAACATTCTTTCTATCAAGCTCAAAATACTACTAAAACATAAAAATGTGACAATTTCCCATTAAATAAAACTATGGTGGAATTAAAAAAATTGAATCAAAGTATAAAATTTATGAAAATATTAGCTTTATAAAGTTCCATTTTATGGAAATAAAATAGATCTTGTGCTATATTAATTATTCTCTAAAATATATCTTCGGTCATGATAATGAATCAACCTTATAAATTTTTGGGATTTCTAATGCTGATTAAGTAGGTGATGTTGGTGATTGTAAAATAACTTATGTATGAGAATTCATATTTTAGTAATATGTGTTTTGGGTACTCTAAGATGTAGCATTAATTCTCCTTAAGCGTGAAAAAGATGAGTATATTTCATAATCACAAGCTGCAACCCAAATTATAGGGATAAAGTCACAACTTGAAGTCATAATGGTTGAATTTTCATACTCATTTTTTAATGGGTGTTATTATCAATTTTTAGTATATTTTTCTAAGAATCTAGTCAAATATTTTAGGATGTTAAATTTTGATATCATGTAAAAATCATCAAGGATAAATTGGAACATGGAGAGTACAATAAGCAAAATGATTCAAAAAAGTAATAAGTACCCAATATCTTAAAAATAACCTAATAAATTATTTATTATAGCGTATAAAAGTATTATAGGGATTTAATTCTCTTATAAATTACATGTGATTATAAAAAAATATTTTCATTTACTTATTATTTCATGTTTTTTTAGAAAGGGGAGAATAGTATTGGATAACTTCTTGGAAAAAGTAAGAGACATAAACCCTTTCTAATGAAAACATAGGGAGATAATAAAATATGAGTATCTTTTTATAGGGGGATACGTGAGGTGTTGGTATATATTTTTTGTATAATAGTTCATATTGTTTTAGTATTTTACCAAAATAATTATAATGTAGGAGATTCATGATAACTTGGATATTGAACAAACCACATGAATTGAATTAATAAATGGGGCATGAGAAGTAATAATTGAGACCCTATTAATATAGTATTTATCTTTATAGAGAGAGTTAGAGAAATGTTAAAACACAATTTTATCCAATAGTGTTGTGTGTAGATAAATCTCACAAAGGGATCCTCCAATTACTAGTTTCATAAATGATTCATTAATGAGTTTTGATAGTGATTTAATATTGTATTTACATTGAATATAATTATATAGAGTAAGACTCTGATTAGAGCTAAGATGGAAGTATAGGAATGAAAAAATGTTGATGAACCACAATCCAAGACTTGTTATTATATAAAAATCTCATAATTAGTTATTTTACTATGAATAATAAATGTATTAAGTGTAAATGACCATTTTTATACTCATTGTTTCATGCATGTCTAGCATATGGACACATAGAAGCCCTAATATGATTTGGTGTTTCTCTATTATTTCATAGCATCAGTTGTAAATTCCTAGGATAAAATTTTCATGGTACTAATGAATCATGTAAAGAAATAATGTTTCACCATGTGGAGCTATAAATAAAATGTGCATAGTTCACATCATGGTCAAAATAAAAAATATCTTTATACCACACTAAAGGATAAAACACCCATTATATTTACAATTTTACTAGGATTTTTGGATAATTATGTCATGTTCTCTATGCACTAAACCATGGTCAGAAACCATGATATAATCAAGAAGATGAAAATATCCATCAATTTATGATGATTTTGAAAAATATTTGTTTTGGGTTTCCTTGTATAGCCTTGAAAAAACATTCCATATTTTGGCTAATGCCCATTATGTCATTGTATTTTCATGTCTATATATGTATACATGTATATATATATATATGATTCTATTTTGTTAATTATATGTGATGAAACTATAAATATCATATAAAATTTTAAATAATCCTTTAGATACTATATTGGCTAGGATTAGGGAGAAGAACAGTATTATACACTTGATTCTATTGTATTTGATGCCCAAGAACCAAATTACTTAATACTTGATTATATTTTTTTCAGTGTTAATTAATTTTTCTTATCAAATTACTATTATTCCTCTACATGAAATTTTTTTGTAATAATTTACTAAGAATATATATCACACTGAAAGGTCATAGTAGTCCTCTACTATGATGAGAATCTAGAGGTTCCAAAATATTATTCATGAACATAGTTCTATGAACAGATTATATTTAAGGATTCCATATAGACAATACAGGTTATCAGTGGTAGGAGGATCATAAAACATTGAAATAACTTCTCATGGTGTTCACATTTGGTAATCACCAAGATTGGAGGTTATGATAATAAACTTATTAATAAGAAATCCAAATTTCCTTATGTCATTGTATGTTCCTATCTATAGATGTTTGTATTGATCCTTTAACATTAATATTATTATTAATGGATATCATTACTCACGTAATTTTATGTATTAATAAAAACCATGATGAAATATGATCTCGGTGAATTATTATGTTTTGGGTGTGTCTTGAGTGATATTTCATTAATGGATAATGCATGAAAGGATTTATCTCTTTTGTCCCCTGATGGAAGTTAATATATTAACCCATTTGATGGGAATGTAATCACCTATATAAATCAATAGACATGGTGTTTTATAGGAGAGGTTATTTCTATAAATTCAAATAGAGATACATTGAGAAGATAGGTCGATGGCACCATCATGCATCCTACTTGATTTGATATATTGTGATAAAAGGATTATATTACATGGTAAAAATTTATAGGATGTTGGTTGTCATTGTAACATTAACTACCTTATTTATGGGTAACTTAACATGTTTCTAAAATGCAACATTTTACTTTAGTCATCCATGCCTAATTCCACTGACAAATAATTATAGAGGCTCACAAACTTAGTGCATCTATAATCTCAATTAAATTCTAGTATTGAATTTAATAGGTTATAATAACTAATATTTATTCAAGTTCATTTTATCTCCATAATTTAATAAAATTTTATTCAAACAAATAAGTAAGTTAAATGATAATAATAGATATTTATTTAAAAGTTTGTATAATATAATTATCAATAAAAATGTAGTGATATTTTTTATAAAATAAATATTAATTATTCATGGATTAATTAATGTGGATGAGGGAAAGTAGACTGAGTTTAAAGGTCTCATTAGAAATGGTATAAATGATATTTATATTCTTAATTTGTTGAACATGTTAAAGGAATAACAATATTATTATTATTATACATGGGTTAAATTATGATTTAAAATGTCAGAAATTGTTTATTATGAAATTCATAAACCCTAAACCATCAATAATAAATATATAATTATATCACTATCCAAAAACATATTTTGTGCAAAAAATAGATAAAGAAAGACTCTCTCAGTATCTAGAGAGAGATCAATAGATATAGATTTCCCTCCTCCCTTCCTCTCTGAATCTACGGATAGATCATCAAGAGTTGTTCCTCTCTCAATAATAATTAAGCTATGATTAACCATAAACAATTCAAGTGATAAATATCAGTCATTATAGCACCTAACAATTCTCTGATGATATTTCAAGATTTTGGTGTGTGTGTGTGGATAACCACTAGAGGGATTTTTTACTTGGATCTTATAGTGCAACGACGGCATGACAAGATCTATTTAACTGGATCACCAATGAAAGTGGAATTTCTAAATGAGGTAATTATATATTGATTCATAAATTAATTATAAATTTCATGTGAAGATTGTCCTCTTCTAGTTTTGAAATTTTAATATAGTCAAGTAATCTACTATTTTCGATGGACATGAAATTTTAATCATGTTAATTAATGATTACACATGATTTAAGACTAAAATATGAGTTTTTCATACCATTGTAGTATTCTTTCTCTATGCCTAAAACCTTCAAGTGGTATTAGAGAAGGTAATATTTTTAATTTTTAATTATTTTTTATTTTTTTTGATTGGTTTGATGTGTTTTTGTTTTAATTTACATAAAATAATTCATTTTAATACCTAAATATATTCATCTATTTCTTTCTTCGTTATTAATAACATAACTAGTAATCTTTTAATGATTCAAAATGAAGAATCATTTGATTCAAACCATCCGGAGGTGTTAAAGGATCTATCGGTACAAAACCAGAGTACACGGTGTGTGTATCCTATATACACATCATGTACTTTTGCTTTCACATCCAAATCTCATGATAAAGTTAAATAGATTTGACCCAATTGAATCTAAGATCTAACAAAAATAGGATTGTTGTGTAAATTTTAAAATACTGGAATACATCATATAGAACTATAGATTGGGTAAGTACCTTACATATAGTGTAGTACCTATCTTCTTGTGGTTGAGAACACAGGGTGTCCCAGCGAGCCGTGCATTGGATAAACGGAATGGGGAAATACATGTCATGCAACTATGAGGTTACATTACATGAAAGTTAAACTATATATTGAGTACCTCAAGGTTATCCATGGGTAGGTAACACACCCAGTACCAAGGCATGTGATTCATACATAGGTAGAAAATAATTACACACCATGTAAAACACTACACGCTATCTAGTCTTCTATCGGCCGTATTCTCAAATTTTCAAAAAAAGAATAATAAAATATATAATTAAACCTATTAATTATGTGTTTCATGTGTCATTTATTTGAATGAACAATCCATGTCATAGGATTAACAATTATACATTAAATTAATTTCCATGTTAAAATTTTTTATAAACACATCAGTTTCCCTCTAAGTACACTTCTGTACTACATTAATTTTACATGAAGTTAATTTTGCTTAAAAATATAGATGATGGTGAGTTAAGGATGGTTGTATGGAATTACGATAAAATGAATTAATTTGATTAATTCATTGAAAATTATCATAATTAAAGAATCAATATAAGAAATTGATAATTCATTTTCAAATGTATACTCATTGATTTATGTGTGGATGATTATGAGATTAGAATAACCCTTTTATTTGATTGGTTTTATTTAATTTATTATGGTTAAATTATTATTTATATTCTACATTTCATTCCCTACTTCTTATTATGTAAGGTCTTGCATGCCCACAGTTTCTTTTATGTAAACCCCATTTATCTAATTCATTAGATCTCTTCACCTATTTATGAGTAAAAATTTATGTAAGGAGGGTTATCCCAAGTGAGTTTAGGTGGTCTGATTAAAGGGTATAAGGTGAAACCAATTAAGGCAATATATAGAATCATAGGATGAATTCTGCAACATGTACCAAGTTAAGATTCAAGGTGTGTTCTCCCATAGGGTTGTGGGTTAGTTTATCATTCCCTGGATAAACTAACTTTTAAATAATATCATGATCGTACCACTTAAATTTTATTTCTATCAGTTGAATGGTTAATTATTTATGTATTTAAATGTTTTGGGATCACCTAATAAATGAATTAACAAAAATGAAATATGGAATAAAATATAACTAGATTATACCTAAATGTTGTATTAATCATGGTTAATTACTTAAGTAAAATACACTTAATATTAACAAGGAATGTAAAAAAGATAAAATAGGATTTATGAAAAAGGATAAAAATCCCTGAACTAAAATATTAAGTCTGTATAACCTTCCACTACTTAATTTAGAAATGACCTCATTATTCAAAGTACTTGGCACACCAAAGTTGGGGTTCTTTCAATTATCATGGAACTTTTAACTTGAAGTTTTGGGATGACTTAACTTATTTTAAATCAAAGTTTGACTACCAAGATAGACTTAGTTTTACTAAGATTCAAAGGTTGATTAAATATTAAAACATGATTTCAAGATTAGTTATTCCACTTAATGTATTAAGGAACTATGAGTTAATGTATTTGGAAATTTATGCCTGTATAAAACCCTTTTATAAAACTTGGTAGTCCCAAGTCTAGGTTATGAGAAGGGTAATATGGATCCTTGACATTATAATATCTAAACGACAAGATATTACAAAATTAATAGTGAGGGATATTAATATTTAAAAAATATTTTGAGATTAATAGAATTTAATTAAATATAAATTTGTTAATATATTTTTATAATCAAATTATGTACTAATTTTCAGATCTTAATTTGGAGAAGTAGAAAATAAAATGACATTGATAATATCACTATTATCTATATTAGATAAGGATAACCTTCTTATCAGCATTAATTTCTAGGAATAGAATAGGCACTTACACATTATACTACACCACTAATGGAAATTGTACGGGCTGGAAACCCCACTTCCTTAGTCACCTACCAAAGAGGCTAGTGAGTAAGAATTTTCTCTCTATCTAAAGCGTGTGGATGATAAAATATTTATCCAATGTTTCAATTTATCCTTTTTTTTTATGATATTTTAAAGAAATAAGAGGATATGGATTTGTATAGCATAGTTTCTCACCTTCAGGATCTCTATCAAGAGAATGTAAAATTAGGGACATATGAGATCTCCAATGCATTATTCACATGATGTTTTGTAGAGTCAGCACTAGCTATACCTCATGTAGACAGGATTATTGGCTACATAGAATGGTTAGACATCTTAGGTTTTAATATCCCTAATGAGATGCACAATGATTTCATTATTTCTTAAGTACCCAAAAACTTCTTTGGTTTTATTGTGAATTATAATATGAGTAATAGAAAAAAGACACTATTAGAACTTATAACTTGTATATTCCAATTTGATATAGGCATGGGGTGTGAAAAATTTATTTCTATTATGGTGAATAAGAATAAGAGGAACATGGAAAAGGGGTCAAAGACTCATTCTAATTCTAAGGCTTGGGGACACCATCCCTCCAAGAAGAATAAGATCTATATTCAAGGAAAGGAATAATATGTGGTATGTTTTTCATGTAGCAAGAAGGGACATGGGAAGAGGAATTACACCCATCCAAAAAAATAAAGTAAAACTTTAGGTGTGTTTGTTATTGAGTGTAATCTTTCTATATCTACAATATGGGCATTAGATATTGTATGTGATGCCCAAATTAGTATCCAGATATAAGAACCAAGTTGATTTATAAAGGTTTCAAGAGTTAAGTTGGATCTAATATCTACCAATGGAGTAAGGATGGATATTATAGACATTGGAGACTACCATATCACATTGCCAACTGGACTAGTTTTTGTTTTAAAGAATTATTATGTGTGAAATTGATAATGAAAATAATACGTGTGACTCATATGACACCTATTCTTGGAATCTCCATCTTGGTCACATAAATAGGAAGTTTTTAACAAATATCTATAAAGATTTTTATTTATAATATTTTAAGATAAATCTATTTGAAAGAGGTTTTGCTTGTTTACAAGGAAATATAACCAAACCACCATTTAGTGGTCAAGGTGAAAGGACCACAGATCTTCTAGAATTAGTACACACCGATGTGTGTGTAACTTTTCAAGTTGAATCTAGAGGTGGATTCCCATAATATATTAGTTTTACTGATTACATGAGTAGGTATGGTTATATATACTTGATGAGGTATAATTATAAATCCTTTGAGAAATTCAAAGAGTTAAATAATGAGGTTTAGAATCATCTTAGTGAGAAGATAAAGAAACTTTTACTGGATCCAGTTACTTAATATCTTAACTAAGAATTTATCAAATCTTCAAGGTAATATATGATTTTATCTCAACTCACTCCACCTTATACACCATAGAGGAATGGTATTAGTGAATGGAGGAATCAAACCTTGTTGGACATAGTAAGGTTGATAATGAGTCACCAAGCCTTCCATTATCCTTTTAGAGATATGAATTATAGAAATCATTATACTTACTAAACTAGGTACCAACCAAAGAGGAAAAAGGTATTCCCCTCGATTTATGGAGTGGGAAAAAACTGTTTTGTCATATGATCATACATGGGGTTGTGAGGCACTTATTAAGGCTAGATCAAGAAAAAAACTAGCACCCCAAGGAATAAAGTGTATCTTTATAGGGTATCCCAAGGATAAAAGGGGATACTATCTATAAAATCCTTTAGACAAGAAAGTAATTTTTCACAATAAAATCCATATTTCATGAGAGGGAGCATATCCTCAAGGAGTATAGTGGGAGAAAGATTGATTTCGATAAAGTTTATTCTCAAGATACACAAGAGTTAGTGTAGGAATTGATTCCATATGTCCTCATAGAAGAAGTTCTTAAAACATAAATACTATATAGAAGTGATAGAGATGTAAGGGGACTATAAATATATGGTTTTATGGTAATTGATTATGGTGAATCATTATTGGTTGATAATAATAATATTATCTCCTTTAAGGAGAAAATAAAGATATCAGAAGATATAAAATGGAAAGGATTTATGAATTATGAGATGGATTTCATGTATTAAAACCAAGTTTGGGTTTTGATTGATCCTCCAGTTGATGTAAATCCTATTAGTTGTAAATGGGTATTCAAAAGAAAGTTGTACATGAAAGGTAAAGTGAATACCTATAAAGCATGTATGGTGGATAAAGGGATTAGACCATGTCAAATATTTTCTTTAGTTTCTAATTTTAAATCCATTATAATTTTACTTTCAATAACATATTACCATGACTATGAAATTTTGAAAATGGATGTCAAAAAGAATTTCCTTAATGGTAACCTTCAAGAGGATGTGTATATGACACAATCAGAATGTTTTATGACTCCAAAAAATTCCAAAAAGTTATTAAAGTTTCATAGATCCATTTATGAATTAAAGAAATAATCCATGTCATGGAACATGTGATTCTATGAATCTATAAAGAATTTTTTTCATTAAGAGTAAATGTGATCCATGTGTTTACAAGAATTTTAGTGGAAGTATAGTAGTTTTAATAGTATTATATGTTGATGAAATATTACTAATTGGAAATAATAAACAATACTTACAAGTGGTTAAACATGGTTGAGCAAGTGATTCTCCATAAAGGACTTCGGTGAAGCGGGCTACATTCTTAGGATCAAGGTCATGTGTGATAAATACAAGAGGATGTTTGAGCTAAGTCAATGTACATACATTGACCAGATATTGATGATTATCAGTATCGAACAATCCAAGTGGGTATTGGTTCTAGTGTCACATGGTTTACATCATTTAGAGAAAATGTGTCCTTAGACATAATAGTAAAGTGAGAAAATGAGTAAGATCCCAACACTTATGTGATAGTATCTATCATGTATGTCATGTTATATACAAGGATTTATGTTGCCTATGCTTTGATCATGGTAGGAATATATCAACCAGATATAGGTGAACATTATCTGACAATTGTTAAGGATATCCTCAAGTACCTGAAGTGTAATAAGGATGTGTTCTTAGTGTATAAATGAGATGAAGAACTAGTCATCAAGGGTTATAAAGATTATAGTTTTCAGAAATATCATGATGATATGAAGTCACATTCTAGATATAGATTTTGTATCAATAGAGGACCTATGAGATGGAAGAGTTCAAAGTATCCCATTTTCATCGATTATATAGTAGAGTATGGGTATATTGTGATTTATGATGTAGCCAAGTATTATAGATTTGAAACTTTTTTCAAGATCTTGATGTGGTATCTAGTAGTAATGATCCTATCATAATTTACTATGATAACACTACAGTGGTGGCTCTCTCCAAAGAGTTAAGGTCAAACCAAAGTACAAAGCACATACTTTGGAAGTTTCATATCTTAAAGGATGTTTCTTAATGAGGTGATGTTCTAGTGAGAAAATTATCCATAGAAGAAAACATGGTATACCCCATTATAAAGGATTTATATTAGAAGAGACAAAAGTATCATATGAGAGCTAGTAGACTGAAAGTTATTGTCAATTGGATCTAGTGAAATTATGATTCTATTGAAGTTGGTTCCATAGAACTCAATTACTTAGTACTTGATTACATGTTTTTTCAATGTTAATAATTTTTTCTTATCACGTTTTTTCCCTCTATATGACATTTGTGTGGGATAGTGTCCTAAGAATATATTCCTTTTTTAAAGGTCATAAAAGTTTCTTAAAATGATGATAACCTTGAGATCAATAATATCCTAAGAATATATACTGTGTTAGTATCCTAGAACCGGATTTCTTTTATAAGAAATCTATAAATTGATTCATGTATCCTTTATCTTTTGGATGCACTAAAAAAACTACATTATTGACTTGTGGTACATTTTGGTCTATATTACAAACCACTCACATGATAGCCTCTATAAGATTCTGATCTAGAGGTGGATTTCCCTTGAGGAGAATCCATTGAACCATCCTATGAAATCAATGGAAGACATCTCAAAGGCATATAATTTTACACCCAAAATAGAAGAAATAATAAGACAATAGGATAATATCAGTTCAAACAATAATACCATAAGAAAAAAATGATATTCAGATCAAAAACTCAACACAGGAGACACATATCTCAACATCCCATAGTAACTTGAGTCTCGTCATGGAAATATCTAGATAGGAACTCACCACAACCTTCCACTCAAATCCCTAAAATTGTATCTCTTGTGTACCAAATTCCCAATACTTAGCATAACCATGCTATGAAACAAAAAAAAATTAATGAACTGGCTTGGGATACCCTCAAGAACTAGAACTCAACCCGATTTTCCACATACCTGAAGGGTATTTCTGATCCCCATGGGGTAGAAATTAGGACCTGGGTATCAACAATAACTAGAAGGAAGTATTTTTTCCAACCTAAAGTGAACAACATAGATTTTATATACATAATAGAAATAAAAAGTGGATCAAAACATGAAGAAAAATATATTCCATAACTAAAATAAGAGAGCATAAGCGATGAAACTCAAAACTATCATAAAAACAAAATTACAAGTCCAATATAAAAGTAAAAAATGAAACAAATACAATTGATTCATGTGATAATATGTGAAATTTCCCACCATCTCACCACCATATACCATACCCAACTGACACAAAACCTCACCACCCAGGTGTTCCATATTAAGTTTCTATAAAAAATATCCAAATATGATCATTTTAAGGAAATCATTGTATGATAAATAATAAAGTATTTTATATCAAAATCATGGTAAATATTTACCATTATCCAAATCTCCAAAACAAGTCATGAAAAATAGTTTCAAATCATAATTTCTATAAACATTTATCACATGAAAAGAAGGTAAATCAAATAAAAAAAATAAAAATCCAAAGAATAGGTAAATCACACCAAGGAATCACAACAGATCGGGATATCACACTAATCATACCAAAATCAATGACTAGTGAATACTCAGGTCCTTAGAACATAGGCCTAAGGAGTATAGAAACACCCCATAAGTAAACCCCCCCAATAATGTCAATATCATGTCCCTAGAACAATGGAATTAGGGAGTAGAGGAACACCCAATGAGTGAATCCCCCAAAAAAATACATGGATGATAGACTTAAGCTATACATTTCACCTAATTACACAAGGCTTCCCATGTTTTGTATTTATCAAATAAATTTCAAAAGTTATTTTCATAATAAATTTCAAAAAAATAATTTTCATTCATAAAACCATCTTTGAAAACCCCATTTCACAATTCTTTGAAAACACCCATTTTCCATTACCAAAAACCAAGGTAAAACCATATTTTATTTCAAATATATTTATGCACAATAAAATCATGCCAACTCATTTATAAAACAAATTATAAAATATGATCAATTAAGTTTTATTAAAAAAAAGGCTATAGATAAAACCACCTACCTCACCTTGGGTTGCACACACCCACAAACCCAATCCATCAATATTGAAATGAATGAAAATACAACAATGGATTCCCTAGAATTGATTCACATATCTTAGAATTAACTCAATAAGCATAATTGTTGATGTAGAAGATAAAACAACGCATGCCTCAAAGAACCCACACATCGTACTACAACAAACATAAGAGTCTACCTATGAGAGATGAGCGCATGAAGAATCTAGAAAGAATCAAAAAAATTATCACCACAAGGTTGATGAATCTAAAACACAGTTCCACACCACTTTCATGACCAATGGTATTGAAGAAGAATAAAATCCACTTACCTAGGAGAAGTAACGTAACCTCCAAGAAGATTGAATGTTTAATAGAGAAACTTAGAAGGAGTGAAGACACCCAAAATCTCTAGGAACTTCCTAGAGTTTGAGAGATTATGGATGCATGATAAATAATAAAACCTCCATGCATAAGGTGTGATAAAACCTACTAGGATGAAGTATTTATGGAATAAATACCATGTTTATGTTATAAATATTTCATAACTCATATACATGGAGAAACACATTGCCTCGATTTAAAATTATCTAGATAGATGATTTTATTGTATAAAAACGATTTTTATTTCTTAAAATAAATTTACTATTAAAAAATAATTTTATAGCTTATATGATTCTTATGTTGTAAATTGTCTTACTATCGGTTCCCATTGAGGGACTTACACTATAAACTATAACTTACAATATAATAGTGTCCTGCAAGCAGTATATACCCCAAGTCCTACAAAAACTTACAAAAGAAGCTTCTAAATCCACCAAAACTAGAAAAAAAACTCTTAAACATCAAAATATCATAACTTTTTATTTAGGATTTTATAATGTGGAAATTTCTTCCCAGTTTCCTTTGATACTTACCATAATAACATTTTAAATAAATAATGAAAACAAATGAAACTCTCTTTAATTTAATAACTTTTATATTTTTTCAGAGGTATAAAAAGAGGTTATGTTCAGTTATAAATTTTTACTTGAAATATTTATGATTTTTTTATCATGGTAATTTATGTTTATATTTTACTGATGGGAAAATTACCTTATATGTTTACACAATGCTGACATGGTGTTTGTATGAGCGATAGAAAAATCAAGTAAATAATTTTTAGTGTAACATAAATTTTTTAGAAAATACAACATATTAGGGATGTGTTACAAGTTTATATTAAAATAAAATTACTATCTGGGTGTTATTAAATTCAAACTTTGTGAATAGTTCTGAAAATGAAAAGAATTGTATATTATGGTAAATAAAATGTTATTTAATTATTTCAAATTCATAAAAATATAATATTAATCCAATTTAATGGAATGTGGTTTATAATATCAATCATGGTATACTTATGGAATTATTTTTCTTTTATAGTAACTTTCTTCACCCTTAAATAGTAAAAAATGTTGATATTGTGGTAATCATCAAAAGGGTTAATGGGGAGTTAAAATTAAGAGATAAGAGTGGGAAAATCACCCAAACATGTCCAAATTTTATTGAAATAGAGTATTTAGAATCATAATCAACCTATATTAGAAATATATTAAAAAAATCCACTTTTCCATGAAAATTAGTTTATATTAATTTAATACATTAAGTAATTACAAGAGTACCCCTCCCCTCACTTATAAAAGGAAACCTCAAATCCTCTCTTCCTCACACCTTTTTAGCACTCTAGTTTAGCCTACACCATCCCAAATATCTCACCAATATCCCTTACCACATAGTATAGCTACCAGTCTCATCAAAAGGCCAAAACTAAAAGGCTTATAGTGTAATCCAAAGAGGATATCTGAGGAGAGGGTATAAGTTCTAACTGACCTATTTTAAGTTTATATATACTTCCACCTTCATAAATTATAATTTAACCATGATAAAATAAAAAATAATAATTATCTTCCATATGATGAAATGTTATTATGATTATGTTACAAAACTTTTTTATCTTCTTTTCCATCCAATGGTAAATGAAAACGTTACTTGGTTGTACGTGTAGATTACCACCACCTCTAAGTTATGTGTTCCATTTTCCATAGTTGCATCTCATAGATGTTTATAATGATTTATTTAATGTATATATATGATATTCATGACATTATTATAATTATTATAAGATAATGTATCATATATTTTCTTATCCTTCCATCCATTGTAATATAATAATGTTTCCCAAGCGTACGAGTGGATTTCCACCTCCATGAAGCAATATGATTCATTTCTCATTTATTCCTTTGATGAATGGTTATAAAATTATTTTTAATGTAAAAAAATTATAATTATGTCAATATTATCATTCTATATATTATTTAATAATTAATACTTTGAACATGTTCATTCTATGAAATCTATTTTAATATTATGAACCAAACATACCTAAAACATCTGACGTAAATTTAACTGATTAAGTGACTAAATAAAACATGGTAATAAATGAAATAAATGGTAAAATAGTAATGAAATTAACATGAAAAAGGTTATAAAATAACTAAATAACTCATATATTTTTATTTTTATATAGTTAAATAATGTAATATGATAGAAGGTATTTGGGGTAAAGGAATTTCTTTTAAAACTCCTCTTTTAGAGTTTCCCTTCCAACTCTTTTTCTTCCATGTCCATGTTATTTTAAATGTTTCAAAAAAATTATAATTTATTATTAAAATCTTTATAAAGTTTATTTTAAACTATATTTTACATTATTTAAAACGTTTTAAAATTAAACTTTTTAAAATTTTCCATACTGGTCACTTTTAACTCTTTCTAACAAAGTGTAAAAACATGTTTTTCATTAACATTTATAGCATAAATAGAATTTCCCATTATTGTAAATTTTTATTTCTTTGAATATTCTTATAAAATTTTCCATGGTTATTTTAATATGAAATAATTTCCATAATAGATATTTCTCTCTATTTTACACAAAAATGGGATGTTTGTTGTTTGTGGGTTTAAAATAAATTTTCACAGGATTTATGATGAAAATGTGAAAGCCTAAAAAATTGTTTATGATATGGTTCTTGATCATTATAGATGATGATGGGTGATCTTGATATAGCTTATACGATGGTTGGTCTTGATACAACTTATATGATAGATGAGCCTGATACAACTTATATGACTGGTGAGCCTGATATATCCCTACAATAAATTAATTAATGTTACATGTATTTAAATTCAATAATAAGGGAGTCAATTAGGGAGTTTTATCCTATAGATTTAACTAGGATCCAATTATTTCTGAAATTATTTATCATGGGTAATGAATATAATTCTCTAAGATTCTTATAAAGGTTTTTATATCCCTATTATGGGTTTTAAAGGTTTTATTTGAGAAAAAGGTAGATTTTCCATATGGATGTGATCTATTTTATATGATAAATGAATAACATAAAAATGATAAACAATTTATAGGTTTTTATTTTTTTTCATTGGATAAACATATTTATTTCTTTTATATCTCTTACTGAGATTTTTGTGCTCATCCCATGTTTTCAAAAAAAACAGGGGTTTTAAGGATGAGTAGGGACAAAGAATAATTCAATTTGAAAATCATTAAGATTTTTAATGAAAATAAAATGTGTTTCATTTTAAAATATTTATATGGTGAGAAAAATGGATGTTGAGTGGAAGTGCCTACTTTTTAATGTATGGATTTTCTATATAAGAGTTATGACCTAATTATCTAAAACTCTAAACTAAAAAGGTATTTAAGAATACAAGAGAGTGAGGAATAGTATAAGGAAACTAGATTATGTAATGTTTTAAGGATTATTCCTTATAGAACAGTAGGACATTATTGTAATTTTATTATGGATGTTCAGGCATATTAACAATAGATCAATTTAATAAGATAGATACTTTATTATCATTTATGATCATAACTTGACAAATATCCTTAGGTTGGTGTACGAATCAAAAAGTATTAAGGAAATAGTATTTAGGCCAGATATGGTTTATATAACCACCAATAAGGGTAACTTTATTCTATATAAAAATATAGGAACCAATATTATTTAAAAAAAAGTAAACTATAATGGTGAATTTTAGTGTTAGAGGTGGAATATTATTTATTCTTAACGGTTTTCCCTCTTCATGTGTAATAAAATTATGGTTAGTAATGTAAGTTATCTATTTGATTTATGGGATATATTAAGATTATATCTTTAATTAGAGATGTTGTATATAGAATCACCTTTTAACCATAGTAAGATTTTATAATCCATATTCTCTGAGCCTTTGGGGCTAATAAATATATATTTCAATTAATACACATTCATACACAATTAAATTTTTAAACCAAGTAGGATATGATATTCTATATTAAACCATTAGATATTCCAAATTATATGTATTTTATATTTTTATGTTTGTTCTATTCCATTTTTTAATGTTTATAGAGTCCTGATGTGATTTTAGAGAGCTCTTAGTTATGATATTTTAATAATTTTAAGTTTTTATTTTTTTTTCTTAGGTGAATAATATTTGTCCTCTAATGTTTTAATTTAAGGTGATAAATGTATTATGAAATATTATTAGTTTAATTATATAATATCTCCCTTTGTGTTTTGAATTTTTTTTGTTTTGATGTTGTGTTATTTTAAATTTTAGGAAGTAAAATATTGAAGTTATGGATGATGTAGAGCTCTTGGTGTTTCATTGGTTTAAACTTCATTAAAATGCCTTTTTTCCATGATCAAGTGTGTTATATTATTAGTTTTTTGGGTTAAGATTCTATAAAAAAAATTATAAGGTACTTTATATGATTTTACCTCAGGTGGTAAAATGTATATAATGGGAATTGATATGGGTATATATCAAAATTACATTATAAATGTTGCATTAAAAATATTGATTTATGACTGGAATCATTATTTTAGTTATGGTTTTTCAAAATGAACTGATAACACCACATAAGTTCAAATAAAAATGGTAAAAAATTACCCATAATTTATATTTAATTATCTTGCTAATTTTCTTTAAATTATGATCAATTTTATACATGATCTTATCATTTTAAATTTTTTATAGTAAAATTCTTGAAAATTTATCAAATTCATAATTTTTAGGAAAAGAATCATTAATTTAGCATCATCAGTTGTATAGGATGTGAAAAGAAAGAAAAAATACAAATTAAAGAAATAGACAGTGTTTAACTTTTTTATTATATATTATGTGAACTATATGATACATGAAACAACCTCAAAAAAGTAAATTCCAACAACATTTCTAAAGTTTATAACACGCTTTACAATGATTAACACATTGTATTCCAGCTACCTCATGAAGTTTGTGAATTATATTAATTTTACACACTATGTACTATCATATTAAATGTGTAATACATTATGTACCTTGAACCCATGGACCCTTATCCTATAATATTCAAGTAATTGTGATCTATTTCATGGAAAATTAGAAAAATAAAACATTGACTAATTTCATGTCTTGTAATTATATACAACCCATATAATTTTAAATTACTCTAAAAAATCCATATGTTGTAACTATATAATAAGAGAAAAATTATTATTATCCATAAAATATCTCATTATTTTTTGAGTTTGATATTATTTATTTTTTATTGTATATTTTATTATGGAATCCTGCCTTTTTATTACATAATATGTTTATTATATGGTACAAAACTGAGGATCTTTTAAAGTTTAGTTTCTTGGAAATCAGGAACATAATACATGAAAACTTAAAACATTATTCTAATATAATTGAAAGTATTATTAATGGGTTAATAATAAGTAAATTTACTTCATGTCATATCATGGGTACATACATCAAAGTAAAGGGGTGATCATGAGGCCCAGTAAGGGAATAAGTAAGGGAACGGTTTACATTTGATCATGAGGAATATTAATAAAAATATAAGGAATATAATTATGTAATGAGCAAGGGAACATGATGTATACCATAATAAAAAGAACATGAAAAATAAAATTAAAATTTGGATACAAAATATAAATGATACATTTGTAAGAATATCACCAAGTCTCTTCACCAAGGTGTCATAAATGAAAATTACCAAGTTTATTCATCAAGGTAATGTAAAACATTTTATATATAGAGATTAAATTATTTACCCAATGCATTGGATCACTATCAGGGCACACCATTAACATTTTTTAATTAATTTGAGCCACATATATCATAATAAAACATTTCATAAATAACATTTGGATAATAAAGAATGGGTTTCTTATCAAAATAAGGGCATTTCAAAAGTGCTTAAAAACATGATAATTATGATATTTTGACACACAAAAAGGGAATGAGGGTTTCATGTATATTAATGCCTGAATAAAATAAATCATTTTTACATCTAGTTGGATACCCATATAAAATAATGAGGTTTGGGTATTCACAAAAAGAAAATAAAAGATAATTTCTTAAGTAGAGAGATAAATTTTGAGGAGTAAATTCAGCAGCATGACGGGTATAAAATGTGGTTTTAGAAAAGGGTAAAATGAGAGGGTAAAGGGGTCTACCATTGATAAAAAATAATTTGGTAGTAATTGTATGATCAAAAGGGTAATAAAATAAGGAAACCATAATATTCATAATTCATATAAAAAAGTTTCTTGGATTTAAGGGAAAATAAAGATAATTCCCTTAACTTGAAGAGTTACTCCTAAATCTTGAGGAATGAAACATTTGGGGATTCATAACACCTTGTGGGAATAACTAGGAGGAAAAATAATAGAAATTATTGTAGGATATATTTTGTTTTAAAGTAAATAGAGAAATGGGTGGGTATTTATAACAAAAGTGGAGGATTTGTTTAATAATTTCCAAATATAGGCCTTTGAAATCTAGGTTGTATAAAAAGAAAATCCATCAGATTACACATGGTTTTTTCCCAAGTTTTTTTACATTTGGGTCATATTTTAAGTTATTTTAACCCACAATAACTGAGAATCATTTTATATCACTTATTTTTGCAAGGAAAATTAAATTTTCCACAATGTGATGTTTTTAAAATCAAAGTTTCCATTTTAGACATTAGAATGTCATTTATAGGTTTAGAAATTGATTATTATCAATTAAAATATTTGATATTAATAAAATAAAATAAAATTAGGTCGTGTGTTGTGTTTAATTAATTATTACATCATTATGAAAAAATAATTAATTCATTAAACATACCCAAAATCTAAAACAATATTTTTACTATTCATAAAAAAATAAAGTATTTTAGAAAATTATCATAAATTTACCCTAACCTGATTTAAATGTGATTATTTCAAAAATTATGTTTATTTTATCATTATCATTCTCTAAATATGATAATTTTAACTTTTAAATATAAAAAACCTTATTTAATAAAAAATACCAGGTTGTAAGGTATAGTAAAATTTTTGATAATTAAAAATTTCCTAGGACATAATAAAATTATTTTATCATTTCTATTTAAAAAATTAATTTTAACATACTATTATTAAAATAAATATTATTAAAAATATTTTATTTTATTATAAAAATTTATATCTTTTCTGAAAAGTACAATTTGTGTCTGAAAAATCAATTTATCAAATTCATCTCAATTAAACATATATTTTATTAAGAAAAAATATTATTAAAATTGAACTGATAAAATAAAACATTTATTAATACAAAAGAAATAAAATTTAATTGAATGTGTATTGGACTTGTAACCCCTTATTACACCTACATACACCCTAGGGGTAAAGTGTGCAATGGTGATTATTTCATGGGGTATCTTGGCTATAATCGACCGAGTGGTAATCTCTCCTAACTTGAACTTCACTCGTAGGTGATTTTATTCAAGCTTCACTTAATGAAGCATAGCTTGGGCTTGGTCAAGGGAAACCCCCGATGAAAATACCACCCTCCCAAGATCTTATAAATTGTCTTCCAATGGAACGAATCTACTGGTTGAGTCTATCAATTATCCCTTCTATATCAATTATACTTTCTCATTGCTACTTATAAACACTAATTATAATAGAAAAATTATTAAAAAAGGGTATATTTCTCAATGGTCAAATTTACTAATGGTCACATTTCCCTATATACTCTATATATAACACTTAATTATTAAATAGATATGGTTTTTTTGTGTATAATATAATATAACACATATTTTTGTAGAAAAAATATCATTTAAAAAAAACATGGGTCTTTATATTCTTCCCCAATTAAGAAATTTCATTCTGAAATTTCAAATCATTATCTAGGTTAAGAAAATGTGAGGGTAATTCATCTTCATTGTTTCCTCTAGTTACCATGTTTCCTCCATAACACTTTGACAGGGTGGGTAGTTATGTTACGTAGGACCTTGTCTCTATGATAAAAGATCTTCATCGGTTTCTCCTCATAATAGAAGTAATTTCTAGTCGTACCGAATTTGGATTTAGTATATGTGAGGGGTTAACTGTGTACTTCCTAGAAAAAGATACATGGAATACGTCATGAATATGAGATAAATTTGGTGGAAGGAAGTTCAAGATGATAGGTTGTTGCTTCTATGTGATCAAGGATTTCATAGGGGACAATGTACCTAGGGCTAAGATTCTCTTTCTTTCTACACTACATGGCCCTCTTCCATGGTGATATTTAAAGGAAAACTTTATCACCAACATTAAACTCCAATTCCCTTTGATTGTTGTCATCATATCAATTTTACTAACTTTGAGTTGCCTTTAAGTGTGGTTGGATGGAATGAACCTTTTTTGTCGTCTCTTGCATAAGATTGGGCCCAAGCATCTTTTTCTCAAAAACTTCATCCCAACAAGTATGAGTTATATATCGCTACCCATGTAGAGCATCATGGGGTGTCATTTGAATACTTTATTGGATATTTTTGTTATATGAGAACTCAATTAATGTGAGTTGTTGATCCCATCCACCTTTAAATTCCATTGAGCATGTTCTCAGCATGTCCTCGAGTGTCTGAATAGTCTTTTCATATTGGAGATTAGTTTAGGGGTGATAGATCATACTAAAATTCAATTTAGTATTCAAATTATGTAGAATAATTCTCTAGAATTTATATTTGAACCTTGTATCATAATCAAAAATGATAGAAAGTGGTGTCCCATGCAACCTCACCACTTCCTTTATATATATATTCACAAGTTGTTAAAGCGATAAATCTTCCTAGATAGTAATAAAATGGGTAGTCTTGATGAGTAGGTCCACTAAAACCCATATTTTATTATTTACGTTGGGTGTTATTGGGATCCCATTGACAAATTCCGTAGTGATATTGTCCCACTTCCATGTTGGTATGGGTAGTGGTTTCAATACCCATTAAATAATTTTTCAGTCCACTTTCACTTACAGACATACCAAGCACCTTACATTGTAGTCAAAAATATACCTTTTATATTATCCCACCAATAATGATCACGAACATCCCTATATATTTTAGTGCTTTTGGGATGTATAGAGAATTTATAGCTATGATATTTATCCATCATTTCTTTCTTTAAATCTAGAATATATGGAACACATAGCCTTGTACAAAATTTCAGTATACCTTCTTAACCAATATTGAACTCATGAAGCTTCCCATTCTTTACATCTTCTATCTTCTTTTTTAATAGAGGATATTCTCTTTGACATTTCTTGATATTATCTAGTAATGATGTTTGATAAATAATTTGGTATAGGATTGATAATACCCCTTCCCTCATGATTCCCATATCGAACCTTACTAGGTCCTTGAACAATGGATCTCCTTAATTCCTCATCATTACTAATGCAATAGCGTATTTTCGACATAATGCATCAGTAATGATGTTTTCTCTACCAGGGTGATAATGAATTGAAAAGTCATAGTCTTTAAGAATATGCAACCATCTCCTTTGTCTCGTGTTCAATTATTTCTATGTGAATATATACTTCAAACTTTTTTGGTCTATATAAATATCACATTTATCAATATAGTGCCACCATATTTTTAGAGAAAAATAACTAGCTCTAGGTCATTCATAGGATAATTCTTCTCATGAGGCTTTAATTGTCGAGATACATAAGCAATCACCTTTTCATTTTTCATGAGGACTCTCCCAAGACCTTTCATAGATGCATCAATAAAATAATGAATCCTTCTCTAATAGAGGGAAGATTTAACATAAGTGCAATAACTAATATCTTCTTTAGTTCTTGGAATTTTTTTTTATATTTCTTTGTAAATATTAACTTATCCCCTTTTAGAGTTAACTTGGTTAGTGGATTATAAATTCATGAAAAAAATCACAAACTTTCTATAATATTCTTCTAAACTAAGGAAACTAAAGATCTTATTTACTATTATAGGATTAGGCCACTCCTCTATAACCCTTATCTTGATAGGGTCAACTAAGATTCCTTCATTGTATAATGTTCCCCAAGAAATCAACTTTTTGTAAAAAAATCATGTTTTCTGGATTTTCCAAATAGCATATCCTTCCTAAAAGTTTTCAATATAACCCTTAGATGATCCTCATGCTCCTCGTGACTTTTGGAATATATCTGAATGTCATTAATAAAAACTAACTCTAATTTATCAAAGTATTACTTATATAATTTGTTCATCAAATTCATAAATATCTCAGGATCATTGGTCAAGATGAAGGGTATAACAAGAAACTCATAATTCCTATATCTTGATAGAAAGTCAGTCTTTGTAATATCTTCTTTATTTATCCTCAATTGATGATAACCAGATTGATGATCAATCTTGGATAATAATTTAACCCCATGAATCTGGTTAAATAAATCATCAATCATTGGGAGAGGGTACTTTTTCTTCACCATGATCCCGTTAAGTTCTTTATAATCAATGCATAGTTGCATTGATTCATCCTTATTTCTACCAAATATAATGGGTTCTCTCTAAGGAGACTCACTTGGTCGGATATATCCCTTCTCTAAAAGATCTTAATGTTGTTTCTTTAATTCCTCTAGCTCTACATTGGACATTCTATATGGGGTCTTTAATATCATCTTGGATCCAGGTATAAGTTCAATGGAGAACTCTACCTCTCTTTCTAGGGGAGGTCTAGGTAACTTCTCAAGAATTACATAAATGTATTTGTGTACGATGGGGATATTTTCTATTCTTATACTTTCATTTTCTTCTCCCTCTTCACCAATCATCTCCATGAAGAAGTATATGGGAGGTGCTTCTAAACATAGCTCAGGTCAGAATATCTCTTATTTAAAAATGAATGTAGGTTATCCATTCAAGCTACTAATATTTACTTAATTTTAAAGTTTATCTTGGTATTATACTTTTATATCTATTCCAACCCTTGTATAGTGTCAAATTCCACCATGGGAATGACTACTAGATCTACGATGAGATTGTGATTGCAAAATTCAATACTAGATCTTTTACACACTATTTATGTCTGGATAATCCCTCTAGGAGTCTTGAATGATAACTCTACTTATATAATCTTGGGTATTGATTATATATTCTTTGCAAACTTAGAGTAAATAAAGTATTGTGTAGAAGCAAAATCAAACAAAGTACTTGCCGACTTCAAGAGAACAACGAGAGTACCTACCAACACATCATTTGGAACCTCTACTTAAGCCTTCATGATAAAAAATGGCTGACCTTTCTCTATTGGACTATGATGAGTTTTATGTTGATTCCCCTCCATTATCTTCTGCTTTAGACAGTGATTAGAAAAGTACTTAATCTATCTACACTTGAAGCATTGAACTTTAGGTTGGGCCTACACCATCTTCCCTTTGTCATTAGTGTTGAGAAGTTGAGGATTCACCTCACCCACTACTACAACTTGGCCCTTTATCAACGCTAAAAACCGGCATTAATAGCGCTAGAAAAGTGCTGTTAATGCTGGCGTAGATAAAGGGGCGTCCCCTTTATCAGCGCTTCGAGAAGCGCTGATAAAGACACCATCGCCTGCACCAAAAAACAGAACCTGCACAATGTAGCACATGCACACCTGCACACCATAGCACCCGCACACAATATTTTGACCGACAATGGTATATACATTTACTTAACATCATGAATACAAAAAAACACATTGCTATATACATTTCAAACATTGTTTTACATGGTTACAATTAAAATTATTCAAAAATAGTTATAAACATTCATGTTTCATCCTTTGATATCTGTGATCCACTCTCGATGGTATTTGTGGCCGAACAAAGCATCTGAACTCAAGGAAAAAAAATCACCTATATAAGAAAACAAATATTATGTTAGTAATTCAATAATGAAAGAAATTAAAATAGTAATATGAAAGAATACATTAATATAAAAATGTGAAACTAAAATATGAAATTTTAAACTCAAATTTTTTCATTTTCATAACAATGAAAGGGAATAATGTAAAATCAATATGTTTTTGATTGATTTATCTCATTTAATAAATACTGATTCTTTATCTAGTGAAAAGCTTTATCGGTCACACTGTGCGTCGGATTGAGGTGCGGTCGATTCGTACATGTCAAAAATGAATCATGGATCATTTTCCTAAAGTTTCAAAACAATATGAATGCGTTTTCTCGGTATTCCATATGTCAGTAGTGTTGTTTTCCAAAGTTTATCTCAATTTGAAACTGATATCAGACACTTTTATCCATACCAGTCACACCGTGCGTCTGATTGAGGTGCGGTCGATTTTTACACATCCCAAATGACTCATGGATCGTTGTCTTAAAGTTTTAAAACAATCCGAATGCGTTTTCTTGGTATTTCGTGTGTTAGTAGTGTTGTTTTCCAAAGTTTATCTCAATTTGAAACTGATATCAGACACTTTTAGCCATACCGATCACACCGTGCGTCAGATTGAGGTGTGGTCAATTCGTACATGTCACAAATAACTCGTGGATCGTTTTCCTAAAGTATCAAAACAATCCGAACGCGTTTGCTCAGTTTTCCATATGTCAGTAGTGTTGTTTTCTAAATTTTATGTCATTTTCAAACTGATATCAGACACTTTTAGCCATACCGGTCACACCGTGTGTTGGATTGAGGTGCGGTCGATTCTTAAACATCACAAATGACTCGTGGATTGTTGTCCTAAAGTATCAAAACAATCCGAACGCATTTTCTCAGTATTCCGTATGTCATTAGTGTTGTTTTCCAAAGTTTATCTCAATTTGAAACTGATATCAGACACTTTTAGCCATACTGGTCGCACTGTGCGTCGGATTGAGGTACGATCAATTTTTACACGTCACAAATGACTCATGGATTGTTTTCCTAAAGTTTCAAAACAATCCGAACGTGTTTGCTCGGTATTCCGTATGTTAGTAGTGTTGTTTTCCAAAGTTTATCTCAATTTGAAACTGATATCAGACACTTTTAGACATATCGGTCACACCGTGCATCGAATTGAGGTGCGGTCAATTTTTACACATAAAAAATGACTCGTGGATCATTTTCCTAAAGTTTCAAAACAATCCAAACGCGTTTTCTTTGTATTTCGTATGTCAGTAGTGTTGTTTTCTAAAGTTTATCTAAATTTGAAACTGATATCAGACACTTTTAGCCATACCGGTCACATTGTGCATCAGATTGAGGTGCAGTCAATTTGTACACATCACAAATGACTCATGGATCATTTTCCTGAAGTATCAAAACAATCTGAATGCATTTTCTTGGTATTCCATATGTCAGTAGTGTTGTTTTCTAAAGTTTATGTCATTTTCAAACTGATATCAGACACTTTTAGCCATACCGGTTACACCATGCGTCGGATTGAGGTCCGGTCGATTCTTACACGTCAAAAATGACTCATGGATCGTTTTCCTAAAGTTTCAAAACAATAAGAATGCGTTTTCTCGGTATTACGTATGTCATTACTGTTGTTTTCGAAAGTTTATCTCAATTTGAAACTGATATCAGACACTTTTAGCCATATCGGTCACACCATGCATCGGATTGAGGTGCAGTCGATTAGTACACGTCACAAATGAGTCATGGATCGTTTTCCTAAAGGTTCAAAACAATCCGAAAGCGTTTGCTTGGTATTTTGTATGTCAGTAGTGTTGTTTTCCAAAGTTTATCTCAATTTAAAACTGATATCAGACACTTTTATCCATACCGGTCACACCGTGCATCGGATTGATGTGCGGTAAATTCTTACACGTCACATATGACTCGTGGATCGTTTTCCTAAAGTATAAAAACAATCCAAATGTGTTTTCTCAGTATTCTGTATGTCAGTAGTGTTTTTTTCCAATGTTTATCTCAATTCGAAACTGATATCAGACACTTTTAGCCATACCGGTCACACCGTGCGTCGGATTGAGGTGCGGTCGATTCGTACACATCACATATGACTCTTGGGTCGTTTTCCTAAAGTTTCAAAACAATACGAATGCTTTTTCTTGGTATTTCGTATGTCATTAGTGTTGTTTTTGAAAGTTTATCTCAATTTGAAACTGATATCAGACACTTTTAGCCATACTGGTCACATTGTGCGTCGGATTGAGGTGAGGTTGATTCGTACACGTCAAAAATGACTCATGGATAGTTTTCCTAAAGTTTCAAAACAATACGAACGCATTTGCTCGGTATTCCATATGTCAGTAGTGTTGTTTTCTAAAGTTTATCTCAATTTGAAACTGATATCAGACACTTTTAACCATACAGGTCACACCATGCATCGGATTGAGGTGCGGTTGATTCATACACGTCACAAATGACTCATGTATCGTTATCCTAAAGTTTCAAAACAATCCGAACGTGTTTGCTCGATATTCCATATGTCAGTAGTGTTGTTTTCCGAAGTTTATCTCAATTTGAAACTGATATCAGACACTTTTAGCCATACCGGTCACATCGTGCGTCGGATTGAGGTGCGGTAAATTCATACACGTCACATATGACTCGTGGATCGTTTTCCTAAAGTATCAGAACAATCCGAATGCGTTTAATCAGTATTCCGTATGTCAGTAGTGTTGTTTTCTAAGGTTTATGTCATTTTCAAACTAATATCATACACTTTTAGCCATACCGGTCACACCGTGCGTCGAATTGAGGTGCAGTCAATTCTTACACGTCACAAATGAATTTTGGATCATTTTTCTAAAGTATCAAAACAATCCAAATGCGTTTTCTCAGTATTCCGTATGTCATTAGTGTTGTTTTCCAAATTTTATCTCAATTTGAAACGGATATTAGATACTTTTAGCCATACCAGTCACACCGTGCGTCAGATTGAGGTGCGGTCAATTCGTAAAGGTCAGAAATGACTCATGTATCGTTTTCCTAAAGTTTCAAAACAATACTAACGCGTTTTCTCGGTATTCCATATGTCAGTAGTGTTGTTTTCCAAAGTTTATCTCAATTTGAAACTAATATCAGACACTTTTAGCCATATCGGTCACACCATGCGTCGGATTGAGGTGTGGTCGATTCGTACACATCACATATGACTCTTGGATCATTATCCTAAAGTATCAAAACAATACGAACGCGTTTTCTTGGTTTTCCGTATGTCAGTAGTGTTGTTTTCTAAATTTTATCTCAATTTGAAACTGATATCAAACACTTTTAGCCATACCGGTCACACCGTGCATCGGATTGAGGTGCGGTCAATTCGTAAACGTCACAAGTGACTTGTGGATCGTTTTCCTAAAGTATCAAAACGATCCAAATGCATTTTCTTGGTTTTTTTTATGTTAGTAGTGTTGTTTTCTAAAGTTTAAGTCATTTTCAAACTGATATCAGATACTTTTAGCCATACCAGTCACACCGTGCTTCGGATTAAGTTTTGGTCAATTCGTACACATTACAAATGACTCATGGATAGTTTTATTAAATTTTCAAAACAATCCGAACGCATTTTCTCAGTATTCCGTATGTCAGTAGTGTTGTTTTCCAAAGTTTATCTCAATTTGAAACTGATATCAGACACTTTTAGCCATACCGGTCACACCGTGCGTCGGATTGAGGTGCAGTAGATTCATACATGTCATAAATGACTCTTGAATCGTTTTCATAATGTATCAAAACAATCTGAATGCATTTTCTCAGTATTTCATATGTCAGTAGTGTTGTTTTCCAAAGTTTATCTCAATTTGAAACTGATATAAGACACTTTTATCCATACCGGTCAAATTGTGCATCAGATTGAGGTGCGGTCAATTATTACATGTCAAAAATGACTCATGCATCATTTTCCTGAAGTATAAAAACAATCCGAACGTGTTTTCTTGGTATTCCATATGTCAGTGGTGTTGTTTTCTAAATTTTATGTCATTTTCAAATTGATATCAGACACTTTTAGCCATACCGGTCACACCGTGCATCAGATTGAGGTGTGGTCGATCCGTAAACATCAAAAATGACTCGTGGATCATTTTCCTAAAGTTTTAAAACAATCCAAATGCATTTTCTTGGTTTTCCGTTTGTCAGTAGTGTTGTTTTCTAAAGTTTATGTCATTTTCAAACTGATATCAGACACTTTTAGCCATACTGGTCACACCGTGCATCGGATTGAGGTGCGGTCAATTCGTACACGTCAAAAATGACTCGTGGATCATTGTCCTAAAGTATAAAAACAATCTGAATGCGTTTTCTTGGTTTTCCATATGTCAGTAGTGTTGTTTTCTAAACTTTATCTCAATTTGAAACTGATATCAGACACTTTTAGCCATACCAGTCACACCGTGCGTCGGATTGAGGTGAGGTTGATTCGTACACGTCACAAATCACTCATGGATTGTTTTCCTAAAGTATCAAAACAATCCTAATGCATTTGCTCGGTATTTCGTATGTCAGTAGTGTTGTTTTCTAAAGTTTATGTCATTTTCAAACTGATATCAGACACTTTTAGCCATACCGATCACACCGTGTGTCGGATTGTGGTGAGGTCAATTCGTATATGTCACAAATGACTCATGGATCATTTTCCTAAAGTTTAAAAACAATTCGAATGTGTTTTATCAGTATTACGTATGTCATTAGTGTTGTTTTCGAAAGTTTATCTCAATTTGAAACTGATATCAGACACTTTTAGCCATACCGGTCACACCGTGCATCGGATTGAGGTGCGGTCAATTCATACACATCAAAAATGACTCATGGATCGTTGTCCTAAAGTTTCAAAACAATCCGAATGCGTTTTCTCAGTATTCCGTATGTCAGTAGTGTTGTTTTCTAAAGTTTATATCATTTTCAAACTGAGTAGTAGGAATTCACTAATCTAAGGATATGAAACATAAGAAAGGGAGATCATATATGCTAAATAAGTGTAAAGGGAGATATCAATGACTATATAAAGATAACATAAGTATTAGGAATTCACCTTCATTGTCCTATTTGTTTACATTCTTCCATCAGGTACGCTGCCCATTTGTTTCTAAATACATTTATATCATCTTCTAAATAGGAGTTTTTGCGACAGTCATAGTAGTACTGAAAAAATATAAATACACAAAGGATTAATAATTATTTTAAATAAAGTAGTAATTATTTTCAAAAATACCTCTTCAGGGATTCTAGTTAGTAGTACTGATATCTCTCCTGCCTGGAAAGAGTGTAAGCAATAGGAGGAAGAAATGTTCGTTTTTCACCCTTCACTGGTGCTAACTCTTCTCGTATTCCCATCTCAACCATGTCCAACCTAGCCTTAATTCCATCTTTTGTTTTTCCAGATGTATTTAGCAACGTGCTGATAACACTATCAAATACATTTTTTTCTACATGCATAACATCAAGAAAATGTCTTACATACAGACAATTCCAGTATTGTAATTCAAAAAAAACTGATCTCTTTTTCCAACCGATTTTTTAAGGTTTTTCAAAGCTGGTTTACCAAAAGTAGTGTCCACATTTTTAACTTTCTCAAACAATTGATCGCCTGTTAGTGGAGACAGTGCTTTATGTTCTTCTGAACTTCCATCGAATGATGTCATCTAAGAACGGTACTTATGTCATCGCGGTAGAAATATGTGATGTCCCAGAAACACGATTTTTGATGAATGTTTCAACCTAATTGATTGTGTACCTTCTTCGCAAACGGGACAGCCTTGAGTTACTTTAATGCTATATCCTGATAAATTTCCCTAAGCAGGGAAGTCATTTATCGTCCTGTACAACATGACTCTCAAAGTGAAATCTTCCTTTCTGTAAGCATCATACAATGTAACACCTGAATCCCACAATAATTTCAAATATTCTATCAATGGAGCTAAATAAACATCAATATCATTACCCGGTTTTTTTGGTCCTGATATAAGAATATATAACATGATGTATTTTTGTTTCATGCATAACCACGGTGGTAAGTTATAATTTATCAACATAACCGGCCATGTACTGTGACTGTTGCTTTGAAAACCAAAAGGATTCACTCCATCTGTAGATAACGCAAGACGAAGGTTTCTCGACTCATTTCCAAATTCAGGATACTCATGATCGATTCTCTTCCACTGAGGAGATTCTGCTGGGTGACGTAGTATCCCATCTTTAATTCTTGTATCTACATGCCATGTTAATTGTTCTGCAGTCTCCTCACTTCTATATAGGCGTCTAAACCTTGGAATGATTGGAAAGTACCATACAAATTTAGTAGGACTGGATTCATCTTTCTTGTATCGAGAAGCACCACACTTTGGGCATTCATTAAGTGATTTGTGGTCCTTGAGAAATAGTATACAGTCATTCGGGCAGGCGTGTATTCTTTCAAAGATCATACCCATAGAGCGTAGCATTTGTTTGGCATCGTATGTTTGTCTCGGGAGCTCATTGTCTTCTGGGAGCATGTCATTCATGAGGGCAAGTAGTTTCGTAAAACTGTCGTCACTCCACTCGTTGTCTGATTTCAAATTATACAGCTTCAATACGGCTGACAATGCTGTATATTTAGTGCAACCAGCATAAAATGGCGTCTTTGCACAACTTTTTAACTTCTCAAACAATTTTGGGCAATCACAAAGTTTATCTTCAAAGGTCCTTGTCATTTCCTTAATACGATCTTCATCATCATTCACATCTGTAATCACATCCTCCATACAGTCATCTTCATTGTTCATGTTTGTAATCATATCAGATGATCCATAAAACACAGTGTCACCCCAGTCACTACCTAAATTCGTTGTTTCCCCATGTTTATACCGACATGTATAACTCTGATCTTTTCCGTGACAGATCAAGTGTTCTTCCAACTCATCTGGACTAATTTTTTTTGAATAACAACATCATAAACACAGACAAAGGATTTGATAAGAGTCACATGCATGATCTTTTGCAAACTTGATAAACTCTTTTATGCCTTCTTCATACTCTTTTGTCAACCGATTGTCATTCATACATTCTTTATTTATATTCATCCTATTTGAAATCCATAGGATGAGTATATAGGTTATAAGAGAAGGAATATGAGTATAATTTAGATAAAAAACAAGATACTTAAAAAATGGTAGGGGGTGTGCTCATTAATAGAAAATCTTGGGTGGTTCTTGGGATTCATCCAATCTCTTCCTCTCTTCGATCACCCCTGATGAGGGGTGGTTCTTGGGAGTTTTTTATAGTGTGTTAGTGGGGTTCACCACTATAGAAATGGGTTAACCATACCTTTTGTGAGGAAGTAGGATAATCAGTGAAACTTTTGGATCAATCTCATAGGGCGGTATCTATAGGGTGTTCGTACAAGGAAATACCTCATGGGTAAGGCCAATAGGTAGCCTAACATGTGAATCAAAAGTAAAAGTGTAAAGAGTTTATTGAAACACATGGGACCAAATGCATAAGTAAGAAGCAGTATATGTTTTCCACAAGGGCACCCATGGAAGTGGCCATAATGGGCACCTTATTCTATGTGATGGTTATGTGGGAGTCTCCCCATGCTATCCAGGCATGAGCTAAGGCACAATGACTAATCCTCATATAATAACCCTTCATATGGGTGTTATTGGATGTGGGAGGATCATGGATTCTCATGGGCTCATGAGTGATCAACACCCAACTCTTTATTGTATTTGTCTTGTTCAGATCAAGACACAAAGAAACATAGGTAGTGGATGTAGCAAAGTCAGAAGAATAAACCCCAAGATAACTCTGAACTCACCTAGTGTCAAATCTCAATCCCTACCACCTAGTTTGAAGGTGATACAGATTAATTCTATCTTGAAAGTTGTAAGGAACTCTAAAAATAGCTCCTAAAACGTCTCTTTGGGAACATTAATAATTTGGGAGTGTTTCATTGATGCGAAGGGCTACCATAACAACCTTGTCAATGAGGACCTTGTGTATTATGACCAAATCCATGGATTTGTTGGTGAAAATTGACTTGGATTGAAAATGGTCCAAGCACATATAGTGTTGCATTTCCTCAAAGTGAAAATAAGGATGGACATTGGTAGGTGGAACCACATCTTATGAGTGGTGGGATGAAAAAGGAAAATAAAAACCCAACGAGATGGAATCTTACAATGGTGGTGGAAAAGAAGAGGGAGAAGGAGATGGTGGAGTTAGAGTTTGGGTCTAGTGCTTAGCTGCAATAGGCCACGATCCATAAGATATATGTTTGGATGGGGGAAGGCACCTACCCTTAGTTCAAATCATGGTGCTAGGAGGGAAGTGAGTATGAGTGGATGAAGGGGAGGAGGTTTAGTTAGAGGATAGGGAGATGATGGAGGAGGGAAGGCATGGATGAGGTGGGGAGAAGAGGGAGTAGTGGAGGGGGGGCACAACAAACCCAAGATTATAACTTAAATAACTCAATCATGAACTTTATTTCAACACATCCAATGTTGATATATTTTATTTCAAGAAGGGGACAAGGCTAAAAATAGTCAAAGGAGGTATAAATTAGTCTATCCCAAGGGAATCTTCTTTAACTAAACTAACAAGCTTGGGGAGAGGGATCCTATGATGTTAAATATGGTACACAGGTTACCTAGAGAGGCCTAAGTAGACAGGAAATCAGTGACCTTCTTACCCTCTTTCTATGTATGAGATAGATCCATGTGGTTATTGAAAACAATTATGCATCTCATAGTGAATAGAACCTAGAAAATACTGGGTACCTCAAGCACACCCATGACACGACACCATGGATATGTTGTACCTCCACCCTATGCTTAGGTTCTCTATCTTTATCATCACATATCAAGTGTAGTACCCTACTAAGGGATATTAATTTCATGATGGTCCACTTCTTTAATGTACAACATATAAACACCATGCATGCTAACACACATACGAGGTGAATCATTCAAGTTGTAATGTCATATTATCATGAGTATATAATATAACACATAACATCATGTGATCACAATCCAAACATAACAATTACCCATAATAACAACACTCATAAAATCCAAAAAACAATATTCATAATTTGGGATAGGATGCAAGGGGTCACCACAATGAAAACATAATTAATTCATGCAAATTCAATTTGAATCACCTTAAGGAGGAGGACCCGGTGGCGGAGGAGAAGGAGGTGTCGACAGCGTAGGCACCGAAGGAAATATAGGCAGCATGGAGGTAGGGTGGAGGCAGGGCGGAGGCAGCGGAGGAGGAGGAGGCCGCAGTGGAGGAGGAGGCATCGGAGTAGGTGGAGGAGGAGGAGGAGGAGGCGCCAGTGGAGGATGAGGAGGACGAGGCTGTGGACTAGGAGGAGCAGGAGGAGGAGGAGTAGGAGGCGCCAGTGGAGGAGGAGGAGGATGAGACCGCGGTGGAGGAGGAGGAGGAGGAGCAGGTACAGAGGAGGAGGAGGAGGTGGCGGCCGGAGGAGGAGGAGGCGGCGGCCAGAGGAGGAGGAGAAGGAGGAGGAGAAGGAGGAGGAGGCAGAGGTCGCGATGGAGGAGGAGGAGGAGGAGGAGGCAGTGGCGCAGAGGAGGGCTTCTGCAAGAGCTTGATAGGGTGCGGGGAGGAGGAAGAGGACCCGAGGGTTTTTAACAATCCCGCATGAGCCTTTATCAGCGCTAGTAAAAAGCACTAATAAAGGGTGTATTTATCAGTGCTAAAATGAAAAGCACTGATAAATACAACCTTTATCAGCGCTGATAAATAATCCCTTTATCAGCGCTAAAAAAAGAACTGATAAAGGGTACACCTTTATCAGTGCTTTTTTTAGCACTGATAAAGGCCCGCCCCTTTATCAGCGCTTTTCCGTTAGCGCTAATAAAGGCAGGTGCATGCCTTGCCCAGTTTTGTGGTAGTGACCATGATAGTTTCGAGATATATTAACATCTCTTCCACGCTTCTAACATTTCCCACTTCTAATAAAGTAGTTATCTGAATGATTCTTCCCACATTTTTTCATGTGGGAAGTTTCACTTTCTTTCCTCCTCTTCCATGATCAAAGTTCCTCCCTGAGTTTGGATCCATAGATATATTATTTTCCCTCAACTTATGTGACCATTATGTTTCTCTAAACTCTAATTCAACCTTCATATCACTTTGTACTATCTCATAAAAGCTTTCATATTCACAATTTTCTATATTCCTTCATATATGGAATCTTTGTCTACCAAAGAATCAATCGTTCATTCCCTTAGGATCCATAACAAAGATAGAGGTGCAATGAGAAAGTCTTGTAAATTTAATCTCATATCTTCCCACTGATTTATTTTCCTTATAATTTAGTTCTAGGAATTTCTTCTTGATTTTTTTTCACATAAAATGGTGGAAATATTTATTGAAAAATATTCCCCTAAACTCTTCTCACTCTAAAGAATCAATATCCCTTATTGAAATTTTTTAATTCGTATCCACCATAGATCAACCTCTCCTTCTAAGTGGTATACTACAGGGGTGACTTTATCTAGTTTTGAGAAACATAGTAGATAAAATATCTTTTATATAGATCTTATACATTGTTCAATAATAAATGGGTTAATAGATCCACTGAAAGAATATGGTCTTTAATGCATAAAGGAATTAAGGGAAAGTTTTTCCCTTTGAGGTGAATATGGAAGCTCAACATTATTCAAGTTATTATTGAAAAATTGGGATATTTAATTTATAATCATCATTAATTTTTCCATTCTGGAATCCATTGGAGTTTTTTCATCACATCATCCATTGCACTCATCATTTACATAGTTCCTCTTATTTCTCTCCATTTTTTCTAAAAGAAGAAAACCTTAGTGAGAAAAATGTTTCTTGTAAGAATTTTATAATTATAAATAAATTTTTTATCTTAAAACATCATGCTTAAATATGTTATTATTTAACAATAATTACATTTTCTATATATCCTTCATAATGGTTAATAAAAGGATTGGGATTAACCAAAAATATCCCCCAAGAGTGTCAAACTAGAATTACAACAAGGCCTGTTGTGGGGAACCGGTTCCTGATAGAGTTTATCTCAATGTGGCGTTTTTGGGAGTTAACCTTAGATATATCTTTTCCTGATCTACATCTACTTGTTCATATCTATACATGGATTTCTTTTCTCAGAAACCACTTACTTAATACTTCACCAAAATACCATGATGTTTTTATATATTTAAACTTTTCTCTAGGGTTTATAATAAGTATTTATATTCCTAATTCCCACAAATAACTAAAAAAATCCTCTTATACCAATTATGGAATCTTTCCTTTTTATTACATAAACTTTTTATTACATGGTACAAAATAGAGGATCTTTTAAAGTTTAGTTTCTTGGAAATCAGGAACATAATACATGATAACTTAATACATTCTTATAATTCACTTGAAAGGATTCTTCATGGGTTTATCCTAAGTAAATTTAATGCATATCATATCATAGGTACATACATTAAAGGAAAGGGGTGAGCATGAGGTCCAGCAAGGGAATAAGCAAGGGAAATAGTTTACATGTGATCATGACGAATATCAATAAAAACATGAGGAATATAATTATGGTGTGATAAATGGAACCTGAGTAATATTATAATAAAAATAACATGAATCATAACATTGTAATGTGGCTACAAAATTCAAATGATACATTTATAAGAATATCACCAAGGTTTACCACAAAGATGTTATAAATTAAAATTACCAAGGTTATTGACCAAGGTACCGTAAAACATATCATCACTAGACATTAAATTCTTTACCCAATTCAGAAAATCACTATAAAGGTAAAAAAATTATATTTATTAATTAATGTGATCCACATATATAATAACAAAACATTTCATAAATAACCCATGGAGAATAAATAATGGGTTTCATATCAAAATCATAGCGTTTCAAAAGTGCTTAAAGACGTGATTGTTATCACATTTTTAACCCACATAAAGGCAATGTGGGTTCCATGTATATTAATCCCCAAATAAAATAAATCATTTTTAAATCTAGGTTAATACCCCTATAAAATAAATAGGTTTTGTATTCAAAAAAAAATAAAAGATAATTTCTTAAGTAGAGAGAGACATGTTTAGTAGTAAATTCAACAGCATGATGGGTATAAAATATGGTTTCAGAAAAGGGTAAAATGAGAGGGTACAAGGGTATTACACTGATAAAAAAATAATTTGGAAGTAAGGGTATGATAAAAAGGTTAATAAAATATAATAAACATAAAATTTATAAGTCATATAAAAAAGGTTCTTCAATTGAATAGAAAATAAAGATAATTCCCTTACCTTGAAGTGTTACTCCTAAATCTTGAGGAATGAAACCTTGGGGGATTCAAAACACCTTGGGGGGACTCTGTGGGAGGAAAAACTACTATAATTTCATGGATTATGGATTGGGAGTGAATGGAAATTGAGAAATGGGTGGGTATTTATAGAAAAAGTGTAGGATTTGTTTAATAATTTCTAAATATAGGCCTTAGAAATCTGAGTTGTGTAAAAAGGAAAACAATTGTCTTACCAGTGGTTTTTTTCATCGTTTTGGACATTTGGATCATATTTTAAGTTATTATAACCCATAATAAACGTTCAAAATTTTATATCAATTCTTTTCGTATGGAAAATTAAAGTTTCTGCAAGGTGATTTTTTAAAAGTCAAAATTTCCAGTTTAGACTTTAGAAAGTAATTTATAGGTTTGGAAATTGATTAAAATCCATTAAAATATTTTAAATTAATAAAAAAAATATTTTATGTCATTTATTGTGGTTAATTAATTATTAAATCATTATGAAATAATTACGAAGTCATTAAACGTATTGAAAACCCAAAACTGTATTTTTATTATTCATAGAAAAAATAAAGTATTTTTGAAATTCTGCATAAATTTTCCCTAACCTAATTTCTACATGTTGAATTCAAAAATTATGTTTATTTTATCAGAATAATTCTATAAATTTCATAATTTTAACTTTTGAATATAAAAATCCTTAATTATTAAAAAAAATAGCGGGTTATAAGGCATAATCAAATTTCTGACACTTAAAAATTTCCTCAAACATAATAAAATTATTTTATAATTTCTATTTAAAAAAGTTTTTTTATCATACTATTTAATTAAAATAAATATTATTATGAATAAATTATTTTATTTTAAAAATTTATATCACTTTTGAAAAGTTCAATTTTTTTCTAAAAAATCAATTTACAAAATTCATATCAATTAAACATATATTTTATTAAGAAAAAATATTATTAAAATAGAACTTATGGAATAATAGTTTTATTAATAAAAAATAAATACACTTTAATAATTTAAGGCTTGGACACATAACCCCTTATTACACCTTCATACACCCTAAGGGTAAGTCGTGCGATAGTGGTAATTTCATAGGGTGGATCGACTAGCATCAACTGAGTGGTGATCTTTACTAAATTGAACTTCTTCTATAGGATATTTCATTAAAGATTTACTTACTAAATCTCATCTTGGTATTGTTCAAAGTGAAAACCTAAATAACGATACATCCCTCTCAAGTTCTGATAAATGGGCTATAAATGGTATGACTCTACTAGTTGAAGCCATCATTTCTCCTTTCTATATTAATTATACTTTGTCATTACTACTTATAAACACTAATTATAACGGTAAAATTATTAACAAATGGTATAGTTCTCAGCGGTCAAATTTTCCAATAGTCGCATTTCCATTTATACTCTATAAATAACACATCATTATTAAAGAGATATGGTTGTGTTGTGTATAATATAATATAACACACATTTTCTTATGAAACAAATATCATTTAAAAAAACATGGGTCGTTACATTTATTTTACTTAATTGTTTTTTCATCCCTTATTTCATTCATCTTATACCCATTGAACGAATTGAGTTTTATATAAACTCCTTTATTATTATCATATCCATGAGTGGCAATGAAGTTGTACATTAGAGATATGAAATAATATAAAAAATAATAAATAAGATACCATTTAATTATATATTATATTTAAAATTATATTTATTGATTTTTTTAGATTTAATAAATAAATAATTTCTAAATAGATAGAACAAATCAATGAAAATTTGAACTAAAAAAACATCAACAGTTACAATTAATGTTCCATATTATAAATATATCACGTAAGATCTAGAATAATTTAAACATTAATTAGTCAATTCCATGAATGATTTATGAATATAATTATCATTTGATTGTTTTCTATAATAATCACATGTGAATCAGAACCCTCATAAAATTAAAATTAAATATACATCAGCCTCAAAAGATTAAATCTCTCTTCATCAACCAACATAATTTCCATTACTAAGAAAAATTTTAAAATTAATTTTATCTAAGTATTTTGTTAATAATTCTACTAAAAATAATTATACCCAAGAAACATAGATAATTAGTTGTAGCATTTATTACTTGTAACTATATTAATCCATCTACTTATTTATATACTTTTATACTCTTATACTATATCAAAAAAAATTAAAAATTAATTTGATACACCTTATGATAGACATGGATAAATTATAGTGTCATTTTGGGGGAGAATTATATTCTTTTACTAATAGTTTAAGTGAAAACTAATTAATTTGGTTTTTCCTTTTTTACTTTCATTTTTTATTTCTCTATTTTAATCATGGGTATCTTGATATGTGAATATTATATTTTTAGTTGCATTAAGGGGATTATTAATTAAATAATTTTTGATTTACTTTAAGAAAAGTTTCATTAATTGAATCTATATATTTGATACACTATTTGACTAAGATATTATCAACCTATGGATAAATAAACAAAAAATGGGGTGGAATTTGAATGACCATAAAACATAATTGATAATAAGGGAAGACCACTTTCACTATTAATCCATTAATACAAGTTAAAAATTTTAAATCAAACTAATATTGATGTAATAAATCCAAAACATAGTTATGTTTAAAGGGTTCACATGTGTGGGTCCCAATGAACCTATCTTAAAAATTTTATAAATATGTGATACATTTCATTAGAAATAAGTTTTTGAATATGTGATATGTAATTACCTTTTTTATTATTTTTAGTGAATAATAAAAATACTATATGAATTGTCAACCTAATAATTTTGTTTCTATATAGTCATATTGGTCTAAAAATTCTTATCCAAATACTTTCCAACCTCCATGAAGATTATATTTTAAATAAAGATATGAAAAATTTATAAAAAATGGAAATCTAAATCATGGTTCATGTGACATAGTCGAAAGGATTTTAATAAAGTATCATTACTGTGGTATTACTTTATGTCTTTAACTGCAAACTATATTAAGTATATTATTCTAGGAAATTCATATGGTGTTAGATACTAATATAGGATGAAATATAATGATAAAACAACCTGAGAAAATCTATTAGTGTTTTGATTAAATTTAATCCTCGACTTTCTATTGCAAATATAAGTGTAAAACTCATTGGAGAATCGTATATCATGTTAATGTACCTAAAATACTTTATACTAAACATTATTGACTCAATTAAAATAAAAAAACTAAAAAAATAATTCAATTGAATAAAAATAATGCTATTAATATTTTAAAATACACCCAATATGTGAATTCACTTGGAATAAATAAGAAAATAAAAATGAAACTCCTTATTATATTGTTTATAGTAAACCAAGTTGGAATTTTCAAAAAACAATAATTACAACTATCTAAGTAATCCAATATTTTATTATTCAGGTAAAAATTATATAAAATATCCCTTGATACCTCAAGGAAAAATTATATATCAATAAATATTTTAACAAAATCATTCATACCACTGAGGAATTCAAAAAAAACATTTCTATTAGAATATCATATACCTATATAAAAACCATAACAATAGAAATGTATATCATTTGAAAAATGATGTCCAATTTCATTTAGAAATTTGGGCTAAGTTTTAAATATCCAAAGGATTATATAAAAAACTCAAGATTAAAATATAAAAGGTTTCATCATAATTTTAAAATCAAAATCTACAAACACTACCGTATTTTATTGATACTAACCCTATTGCTAAGGGGAAATATAAGGATTTAATACTTGGGGATATATATTATTAATAGATCATGGATTATGATGATATTGAAATATATCTCCTAGATAAAGAGGATATTATAACTCTACCTTTGATTATAAAATAGGAAATCACTTGACATATCCTACTAGTAAATATACCATGATAAGATCTGTTACCACCAAAATAAAAAAGAATTTCATATTCCACTTGAAATTGAATAATATGATTAATGAAGTATTCATTTAGGTGTAAATTTCCCCTAAAATTAGACGACTCGTAATTATTTAATATCAATTCTATTATTTAAAACATTAATGTTTAATATGAATTGTGTGCTCTAGGATAAGAGGTAACTATCATTTCATCAGTATTCCACTTAAATTTGAAGTTGAAAACCATAAAACAAACTGTATTAAAATAAAAATTTGAAAATTAATAAAGTATTGTCTTATGGTATAATGGAAGATTTAATACTTCATATATAATGTTTCACCTCTCTAGTATAATTTATAGTAAACTAAATAAAAGATTACATATGAGATCTTATTATAATAAGAAATTCATTCCTAATTACCAACCATGGAATAATCAATGGGATATAAGGATTAATTATATTGATTTTACAAGAAAAATTTGAAATAATTAAATTAAATCCCTCTATATAATAATTCCATCCCACAATTTTAAAATAGGGTAACTACACCCAATGGTAGAGATGGGGTATAAAGGGAAAATATTAAAATATTTAATTCCTTATAAAAATGATAAATTAAAATTTCCTTTATAACAATATAAAGAGTTCAATGAAGAGATCATTTAAAATGGAGTTTTATATGCATTCTACAAGATATGAAAATGGATGGATAAATGCACCAATAGAGGAATATAAAGGTCATATGAATCACAATGTGGAGAGTTTCTCATCATTAGAAAAAATGTTCCCTGAACATATAAAAGGAGTGTTTCTAGAAATAATCAAATGAGGGAATGAAATAAGTATTTTAAGATAATGTCATTAAACCTAAACTTTCCAATAGGTATCCTAAATTTTGTTTCCCTTCTATATAATAATTAAATTATTCTAAAAATATATTATAATGATAATAAAAATTTATATATATTGTTATAGTTTGTACAAATGATGTCACTGATTCATCTTTATTTTTGTTATTATCTATTTAATTGAGTTTTATGAGGATTGTTGAAACTTTTAAAAATTCTAAAAAAATAAAAATTTCATAGTGACAAATAATTTTACCAAATAATGTGTAAGGGGTATTTATGGTATATAAATATCTAGATAGTGGTAAATATATTGCCTCGTCTATATTGGTCCAAATAAAGATGTAATTGATCTATGCCTATAGGCCTCCAGGATATCTAATTCAAGAATTTGTTCCTCTAGTCCTCTAGGTCATGTAAGGGTTCCCTCTAAAACCAGTTAAAAACACGGATTATTAGGAAATAAAAAATATTTAATTGGAGATAGTATGGCCAAATGCTTGATTTGGGCAACTATATTGTCGGGTCCTAAAACATTTTATAATGTTAATATTTTTCATTATAAAACATTGTTTTTATAGTTTTATACTTCATTATTAATTATTTAGATTTTTGTGCCATCCTTAGATGTTTCCATAGTGTCGCCATGTTTCCTCAATTCTCCTCTACTTTATTGAATTTAATTCCTTGGTGAAATCATAAGGTTATATCTCATTTTCCCTTAAATTGTCTTATCTCTCTCTCTGTTGTTGTATATTGTATTTACTCTAAACCATTGTATTTTTTAAATTATATGGATAAACCCTATCTCAATTTTGTTATATTGATATTTTCGGTGTTCAAAATTCATCTTGATCCCTAATTTAATTTTTTTTTTTTGAAGAATCTTTTCATTTTATTTGGTTGAGAGTTAATGATTTTATTAATTTCCATTACTTTGACACAACCATAAACACTTAAGTTTTCTATCTTGACTATCCATATTAGTAAATCTTATTTTAAATATAGGTGTGTCTGTATACTAAATTTTCTATGAAGTTTTCAACTTGTATTTGTAAAATACATTTGGTTTCAATGGTTCTTATGTGAATTATATAAAAAATTAAATATAAATAGTTATTTGGAATTTTAATTATTTTGATAAAGATTGATTAGATATTATTATAACATTTTTGGATACCATATTTTATTAAATATTTTATTAAATATTTTAATTAATATTTACATGACATTAAATTCTTCTTTGATGGTATTAATACTTTTTTGGAAAGATATCAGAGTCAAATTATTTTTATTATATATTAATGTTATGTCCCTTGTGATTGGACATGTACTTTTAGGACTATATGATATGGAATGGTTAGATATTGAATTTAAAATAGGATGTTTCAATACATGGGTGTATTGGATATTAGTTGAGTTTCTTAATAAATTATTTTCTAATATTATTTGATAATTTTTATAGAAACATCAAGAAAAAATTATGTACCTTAGTGGAAAGTTCAAGTGATGGGTACTATATAAATTATTATTTTCATCTAAATAGTACACCCAATATTAATCATTTATATGAATAGTGATATTCCCCTAGATGATATTAGGTGAGGGAAACTCGATTATGTGCCAATAGGATCACATCAAACACTAATAGGATTGTCCCATAGAGTTAAAGTCCTAAATTTTACCATATAATAAGAGGTTTTATTCCATGATATCATTTCATTTTCATTTTTTTATACCTCATTTTTTTATGTTTCTGTATTTAAAATCATAGATATGCATCATTATAGATTATAATATATTCCCTCTTTTTATGAATATTGATTAAAAATCATATGTTTATTATAAAATGTTTTATTCAATATTTTAAAACTAGAATGTATGGTATGACATAAAAAAATTAAATGTACATAACCTATAGGGGTTTCCTAGTAGGTATGTTCTTGATTTGAATACACACAAGATTGTGTATACATGGGTGATGAGAATGTGTCTCACTCCTTTGGGGAGAGACAATAGTTACATGTTTGGTCTTTTATAGGTGGTAACATGTGAGGATTTATCATGTATCAAATGGAAGTTGATTTTATTTTCAAGGTATGTGGTATCATTTGTTTATTATTTTGGAATTATTTTGTATATATGCATATCATTCATCCATATATAATCCTTGTTTTCTTTATAACTATATTTTTAGATATCATGTTTATAAAAAAAATTCTTCTTTGTTGAGTTATGACTTGTTTGGATGTTTAGGTATTGTGTATGTTTTACATGTTATTCCTCGGTCCTATGTTTTGGATTTAACTTTTTTTATCCTACTTTTTTCTTATATATATCATTAATTTCTATTTACCAAGGATGGTCTAGTATATAATCACTTTATCCCTAGTTTCTTAATGAAATTATTGTATTTATTTTATTTATTAATAGAGGGAAAAGTCGTTCCCAGTGTAAATGAATGATACCATCAGTAATTATGCCTACTTACATTGATCTAAAATTTTATTTTATCCTTATAGTATAGCAATTTGGGTATTAACCTATAATACTCAGGTCATTATATTATTTTACATGTCATGTGTTCTTACATAATTTCATATATTTATAAATGTTTATGTATTTATATATATATGTTTATATATGTATTCCTATATTAAAATATGTTTACTTATATTCCATAATATTTATTTATATATGAATATTAAAAATTTTAAATCAAATATAAAAAATAAACTTGAAATAAAGTCTGAACTAATGAAAGTCTATGTTTTGGAAAACTGACTTGTCACTTGTTAAATCCCTTCTCATCCTTCCACACAGGTGTCATTATTTTTTAAAATACACATATTATTGGTTTAAAATAAAAATTTAAATTGGAATAAAATAAATAAACTAGATATTATTATTGATGATTAGGCATGTCTTGAGAGGATAAACCATCATTGGTTCATTTATATACCCTTCAATTGTTATTTATTTCTTAAATTAAAGTTTTTTTAGAGAATTGATGTGTAATAATTTAATAAATAAAAAAATCAAAATGATTATAAAATGAGTTTGGATGATTTTTATATCGAGGGATGGGTTTCATTTTGATAACCACATCATCCCAAGTCTGAGTGTCCATATAGGCACTAGATTAGAATTCATTATTATTTATTTAATTTATAACATGGAAAATATTATATTTATAATCATATATATTAAACATATTATAATTTATAATAAAAAAAATAACACACACACCCATGGGCTATCATGGATCAGACCTCATCCTACCAATGATAGGCTTGAAGACAAGATAACCCTTAAACTTTAATAGTGTGAAGGCTTTGTAGATTGAAATCCTTTACATGGCCTAAAGACCCCTTTCATCGTGGCCTAAATGCCCCTATTCTACACTACATCATTGTCTGTGTCATCATGTATATACCTGGGTATATACCCATGACAGATGGCTAGATCTCAATCAAGGAAGTGAGTTATGTAAGTCTCAATTCCTCCCTAAGGTAATTAAACAAATTACTTCCAATTTAATTTTTACAAATTGTACATGTATATAAGTATTATGTAACTTATATATATATATATATATATATAAATTAATTGTAACAATTTCAACTCTAGTAACCCAAATATGGTGTTTACTTTTTATATTAGTACAATATATAAAGGACCACATCATAAAGGACCGATCAATTTAGTAGTCTTGTGTGACTAGATACATACAAGATTTCTATATTACATTGGAAAATTAAAACATGGCATGAAAAATATTCTTTAATCCTTTAAAATAATTCAAATACTCATCCACTGTATATACTAAACCTGGGTTCTTCCTAGCTGATGTGTCACCTCTTCAAGCCTCCACGTCCCCCATTTCACTGATTTTATTCCCATTATACCCCCAAAAGATCACGCCCCCCCCCCAAAGATTATCCCACTCTGTGACTCTGTCTAGGGTTCTCGCTCCCCCCGAATCCCCCCTCCCCGAATCCCCTCTCTCGCTCCCATCTTCGAATCCTCGATGCATCCGCGACTCCGCCACCGCGACTCCACCTCTGCGACTCTGCCTCCACGACTCCACCTCCACGGCTACGCCTCTACGCCTCTGCCTCCGCATGATCCACCTGCAGCTCCTCTATCTTCGACCACTCTCATTTTCCATTGGGTTCACGTCCTACTCGAGCATCCCCTCCTCTCGATATAGGGTTCCATCACACGAAAGTCATCATGTTCCATCGCCTGAAACCCTTTTTACCCCTCCTTCCCTCTTTCAGATTCAGTTTCCTCAGTTTCTCCTCCCGCTCGCGCAACATGCCCTATTGACCTATGCTTCCCGATGATCCCGGTAGTCATGTTTTACCAAATCACAGTTCCCCTCCACCCCTCTGTTTAATCAACCCCCGCTATTTCCATCCATTCCTAGTTCTATTTCTCTTAATTTTTGGCTCCATATTTCATGCACATCGACGAAACATATTTAATTTACTATGTTTCTCCAACTACTCTCACCTCCATTTGATCCAGGGTTCCCGCATTCCCCGGTCGGCATCTCACTCCATCCTCAAGATCGTCTCAACTTCTCTAGGGCTTTTGTCGTAGTATCACTGATGTCACTTGGGATTACCATTAGATTCGCATGGGCTTTCCATTCCTTCACATCCTCCACCACTCGGGATTTCCCATGCTCAATCAGTGCTACAAACTACCCGAGTTTCCTCCCAGCATTTGCATCTCAGTTCTGGTAGATATTGGTGCAAGGTCAGCTAACTGTACTGGTAACATTCTTATTACTTTCAAACAAACATTCCAACCTACATTACATAATTATCTCTGTAGATTACTGCTTCCAAGACCTGTGCAACCCATTGCACTTGACAACGGTGGAATTCACACTTACCTGTTAATACATGTATGGTATTAATACATGTTGACTATTTACTTTGTTTTAATATCTATTTTATGAATTCCTGTATGTATAAAAATGTATATTACATCATTCAGAGTACGCATACCTTATTTGAAATTGTATTCTGGTCATAATTTAGGTGTTGTACATACATGTTTATAGAGCAGACATGTATTTTCATATCAAATAACTGATAAATTTACATTTCCAGTTTTCTACCTCTTATTATTACATTTCCTGTTTCTATATGCTTTTCAGTCCCATAATTTTCCATTTTATTTCAACTCCATGTTTGAATGTTAACTGTTTGTTATGTTGTGCAGTGATGAAATAGGTCACAAGTAACCTACAATGCTATGTTTGGAATTATGTACAATACTAGAATAGTCATTTAAAATTCAATGCCACGTTCCTATGGTAAATATTTATTATACTGTGAAATAATTAAATAGGTCACAAGTTCTTGCAATGATCTATTGGGTTATTAGATTTTCTCATTTTAAAAAACCCATTTTTCTTTGGTGATATTTGTGCCTCAAAGCTAGCAGTATGCATTTAATTATTCATCATGCAACATCTCATCAGTGTGTCCTTCAATTTAAATACCCAACTGATTTAATCACTATTCATTCTTTATATGGATGATGAGATGTTGCATGACATGTTCCAGATACTATAAAATACCCGAATATTTAATTTAATTACAATACCAGTGCATTAATGTTTTTTTATCAAAGAATAAGTTTACAGTTTGAGCTTCTTCAACTCATTGACGGTGGATTTCATGTGCATGGATCTCAAAATTCTCATGATTCATGAATTAAAACATCTTCTATTATCAGAATTTACACTCACCTGTTAATTTGCAATTAATGTAAAAGGTACTTCTCACTTCATTGTGGTTTTCAAATTTAAAATTTCTAATTACAGGACTGTTTTGATAAAACTGTTATCTTAATTAGTAACTATGTGATTTTGAGTTTCCAGACAGTTGCTACTGTCTCTGTAGATTCTAGCTTTGAGTACCTGAGTTTCCAGACAGCTGCTACTATCTTTGAAGATTCTAGCATTCAGTACCTGCATTACCCATTGGGTTATGAGATTTTATCATTTTAAAAAACTCATTTTCTTTGGTGATCTTCATGACTCAAAGCTACCAGAATGAATTATATTTAATTTAATTACAATACCAGTGAATTAATGTTTTGTTTATCAAAGAATAAGTTTACAGTTTGAGCTTCTACAACTCATTGAAGGTGGATTTCATGTGCATGGATCTCAAAATTCTCATGATGCATGAATTCAAACATCTTCTATTATCAGAATTCACACTCACCTGTTAATTTGAGATTAATGTAAAAGGTACTTCTCACTTCATTGTGGTTTTCAAATTTAAAATTTCCAATTACAAGACTATTTTGATAAAACTGTTATCTTAATCAGTAACTATGTGATTTGAGTTTCCAGACAGCTGCTACTGTCTCTGCAGATTCCAGCTTTGAGTACCTGAGTTTCCAAACAGCTGCTAATGTCTTTGAAGATTCCAGCATTCAGTACCTGCATTACCCATTGGGTTATGAGATTTTATCATTTAAAAAACTCATTTTCTTTAGTGATCTTCATGACTCAAAGCTAGCAGAATGCATTTAATTATTATTCAGTACCTGCATTACCCATTGGGTTATTATAAGAGGTATTTCTCCATGCATTGACGTTTTCTACTTTTAAATTTCTAAATACAAGACTGTTGTGATAAAACTGATATCTTAGTCAGTAACTATGTGAAAACAGTTCCTAAATTAATTACTTCATGTGATCTTGGGTAAGATTAATTATAATCTTTAATTATGTTATTCTTCAATAACAAACTTTGTTGCTGTAATTTTTATTGAAGCATAAATTTTGCAAGAACTTCCAGCCTATTATTCAACAGAGAATTGATCATGAAACTACAATGTATTTGAAGTTCTTGATGGGTTGTTCTCAAAGATGGGTTCCTATACAAGTAATTATCCATTGTGTTGATTAACTGTTGGGTGTTATGCCTTCATTGGAGGATATTTTCAAATTACAAAACTCTATAAAAGAGTAGTCTGAACAGGCATACTGACTAAAATAGATTATTGGTGAAAAATGAAAAATCATAGTCATGTAATTAATATTAAATATGATAATGTTTTTAGGAAAGGCAAAGGCACATCAATATTTTGGTATGATAATATTATTTACTATAGCAACACTGTTTTGTAGTAGTATATTGATATATTTCTATTATTGTATCGAGATTTCGGTATAGCAACACTGTTTACTATAAAATCATGAAACTCATGTGATTTGTGCATTATACACTACTACTATAGGTAATATAAAATGTAATAAACACCATTGATTAATAAAATAAACACCATTGTGATTTTTGAATTATACAGATTTAGTCATTTTCAAACTGACACAAAAAAAAATTCAAATTGTTTATTTTGAAATGTTTTGACTGATGTTTTGCATCTTTGTGATACCATAATAAAATATTGTCATTATGTTATATATTTATTATTTATATCTATATATTTACTAATGTTGGCATTTTTTTCGGCTTACGTGTCACATTCCCATGTTACCACGTCACCCAAACCCTCCAAATCTACCTTCAAACCCAAAAGTAACTCAATGTATGCCGCCCCTAATTGGTAACAAGTTTTTATATATTCCATTGATCTGATTCTACTAATCTGATTCTATTTTTATCTATTGTTTTATGTTCGTATAGGCGTATACCCCTGAATTGATTTGTGGACAGTGGTTTTAGGTTTGTAGAAGGAAAATGTCGGAAAGGAACTCTCTCCAGATATCCTATGGATCCATCTCAAACCTCTGGGTGGCACCAATAACTTATTTTTTATGAATCTTTATCAAAGGTAGGATATCCCTCTTCTTTAAACCTATCCATGTCTACATCTTTTGTTGGGTATATTGTGTCTTCAAGGGGCATCTCTCTTAATAAGATGCATCCAGGGTGTGCTTCAGTTGTCTTCAACATAGGTTTTTCAGTAGTGTAAACTATTTACCTCATGCATTTACTATGGTAACAGTGAATGATTTTAGTAGGGGTTAGTCGGCCTATATTCAGTTTCCATCATCCAATGAATCCAATGTAGATGTGTTTGAAGTTAGTATGTTATGTTCACTAATTTTTCATAGATGTAATGATATGTTTTGTCCACTATTAATATGTTTCATTCACTAAAAAATGATTCCACTATAACACTATTTCTAATCACTATAAGAATATAGTATTTAATGTCAGTTAGTTCATTATTAATATGTTGTGTTTGTACTATTATGTTAAGCTGTGGAAATAATGTTTACTTAAATTCGCATCTTAGGTTAAGTAGTTAATGTCATGTGCGTCACTGATGTGGGAAAATAGATTAATGTTTTCATATAAATATTTATACATTTTTGAATAGATTTAATGTAAAGTCACATTAAACAGTTAAAGATTTAATGAATTTATTGGATTAGTATATCACCTGCATATTATACTATTTTGGTTCAATTACATTCAAATCCAATTTCAAAAATACCTTCCACATTTTAGTCAATAGTATGTGATATTTCAATATCCAGTTTCATACCTTATTTTCCCACATTTTTTATTAGTATGAATCAATAGTACACTGAAACTATTCTCTTCTTATACTCTCTGTAACAGGTTATTAAATATTCTGCTGATCGGATTTTTGATAGAAGAGTCAGGCGTGGGCTAGAACGCCTTGCTCTGGAAGTTGAAGTCACGCCCCCTCCTCCAATCTCAGTCGAAAAGTTAGGATAGCTATCTGTGCTAGAGGAAAAATTCAAGAACCTCCCAGAACAAGTAGATGAAAATCAAGAAGCAGGAAAAGAGGATGCATCATGTCAACTCATGAGAATGGTGTAAGTACTTACTGTTGAGAAAACATTGTTGATTCAGCAACAGTAGACTGAAAAAGTGTTGATGCTTGCTCTAGAGAAGCTGATATGAGGCTCATAGATTTTTTCCTTCCTGACATTATTGTAACTGTTGTCTTTTTTGTTCAACAGAACTTCCTTCTCACATCTATAAATGTAAAAGCTGATATGAAGCTTATAGATTTTGGCCTTCCTGACATTATTAAGCGAGGTAAGAATTGATGATCCGCCTTGACTACTTGGATGAGGAATCATTATGTTATAGGATGTTATAAAGATTTGTTTATCATATATTGTGATGTGTTTGGTTTTTGAAAATTTTCCAATTTTCAGTTTCAAAAAATAGAGGAAAGAAGAAACATATCATGTTATAAATAATTTTTTATCATATTTTATTCAGTTTCTATTTCTAGATCAAACCGGATATAGGTACAAACCATGTATCAGCACATTGTTTGATCCTATGGTTTGAGAGTTCTTATATGCATATCCCATGGATATTGGACATGCTAATCTCATCAGATGCCCTATTATCCCAACATTAGGGCATTGCGACTTCCATTTCCCCTTCAGTGGTGACCCATGAGGAATTTCATGTGATGTTTAAGCTGTAGCTTTTGCATGAACTGCCCACCTCTAGGTATTGTCCCTCCTAATTACAATTTTTATGCATAAAATGATTGATTATATTCTTATAAGTTTTTCTTTTGTGATTACATATAGGTACAAATCTGTAGGACAATCATTTTAGTAGCCTAACATCGGTAAAAGGTAGCAACTGTGTTAGGATTTGGAAAGCTGGCTGGAATCGCCCCTAAAGATCCTTAACTGTAAGTATATCATTTGATATTCAATGAGGTATTAAAAGTATGTATTTCATGGTAACATTCAATGCATTATTAGTGCATATATTCTACTCCTTTAAACTTTTCAGGGATGTTATGTAGCTGAGGGAATTACGGCTTTCGTTTCTCCTTCAGCGGTGACCCATGAGGAATTTCAGGTGATGTTTAAGCTGTAGCTTTTGCATGAACTGCCCACCTGTAGGTATTGTCCCTCCAAATTTCAATTTTTCTGCATAAAATGATTTATTAGATGCTTATAAGTTTTTATTTTGTGATTACTTATAGGTACAAATCTGTATGTCATTCATTTTAGTAGCCTAACATCGGTAAAAGGCAGCAACTGTGTTAGGATTTGGAAAGCTGGCTGGAATCGCCCCTAAAGATCCTTAACTGTAAGTATATCATTTGATATTCAATGAGGTATTAAAAGAATGTATTTCATGGTAACATTCACTACATTATTAGTGCATATATTCTGCTCCTTTCAATTTTTTCAGGGATGGTATGCAGTTGAGGGATTTGCTTTGGAATTTTTTGGTATGGTTTTGATTTTGCATGGATGTTCTAGCATAGAAGTTGTGTGTTCTAAACATTGTCTGTGTTCCCCCTTAACTAGACAATCAAATGTTATACATTAGTTTCTCAATTTTCAATTTCCATTAGGTACTAAAATAGTGTCTATGTCATGAATGTCTATATCAACAGCCGATTCTTGTATTGCTTAGAAACTATGCAAAGGATGAGGAGCATCTTGTGAGTTTTTCTTTAAGTAATATCTCTTTAACTATGTGTTTCACTGTATGAAGTATTTTTTTTCCTAAATGCAGTTGATAATGAAATGAGGAGAGGTATTGAAATGAGGTCTCCATTGTTGTTGAGATGAACCTGAGATCGAGATACCAAAGAAATAAACCAACTTGAATTCAACTATATTGAGCATATTGTGAGTTCCGTCCAGCATTTAATGAGACTAATCAATAAATTGATATTTTAATATATAAATTATTGATAATTTATATTTATTATATTAACATATTTAAAGTCCTTTGTTATGTTTTTTGTTTTTAATTTCATATACTTTAGTATTGCTTAAATGGGTGGATTTTATTTGTTCATTTTAAAAATAAATTTTTATTTTTGAAGATGAATATTGATTATTTTTATTTATATGTTCCAGGTCACTCAACCTTGACATGAAGAGATCAAGGGAATTTCTGCAATAGAGTTGTAGTCCATGAAATACAAAAAATATGATGAAGAATGATTAGGGGAAGTCATCACACATTTTTCCCGGGACTGCCCTAGCACTGGACCAACTCTTGCATATGGGAGCATCCCAATCCAGTCTTGTGAGGTACAGAGGTGTATTTAAGAAGCACAGCAGTGGGGTTTTGCCGACATCGGGAGTGACCGTGATTCATTCATGGTGCAGTGACTTCTTTTAATTCCTTCTACTCATCATAATGGAAGGATTGGGTGAGTCTAAATACATGTGTTTTACTGGCAGGAACCTGATGTCCACTGCTTGGTTTTTTATAATATATGTTTGTTTTGTTATAGTGTTCAATGTGGGGTTTGTATTGCAGGCCGCACTTGGTATTTTTGTTTGCATTTTGGGTATCTTTCATATGAACTACTGATTTATATAATTTCTATTTCCCCCATTTCGCTGCACCTACATTTATATGACACTATAACATATATAATTCCTTAGAGGATGTTGAAACATAACTAATTCCAGATTTTTTATGTGTAACTATTTCCCTATTAGTTATACATAGATATTTTTGGAATGCTTATTGAAGTGTTTCCCAATTTCTCATTCATTGTGTTTTAACATATTTTTTTTATACATATTTATGGTTCTACATACCATGTCACTCCCTCTGCATTGATGCTTCAAACAATATCCTTTACACCTTAACCTCCAATGTAACTGTGTCAATCTCCCCCTTTGTCTCTTTCACTATGTATTTCATTGTACCCAATAATGTTTTCATACACAATAATGTTTCTCAAATGCAATTTAAATTGATTTTAAATCTCCGTCCTCAAAAATTAGAAATTCAATTACATTAAATTTATCCTATCTTTTTTCAACTATTTAAATAGTGTTTTCATATTTTATTCAATTCTATTCCAGTTTTATGCATCACTACATTGTGATTAAGATATATTCAATATTAATATAAACTATTATGTTTTATAAATAGTAATCTATAGTTAATAATAAGAATTATTTTATAGTACCGTGTATAGAACGGACGGAGTACTAGTTCTTCATATCCCAGGGAATCGAGGGCAACTCCCACAATCAAATGCGATGGGCTGTCTCCTTTGCGGAGGTGCTCACGGGTGGACCTAATGTTACAGCTTCTTCTTCGAATGGGCCTGTGATTATGCGTGTTGGGTATGGCTCGATCACGGTGGTGGTGGATCAATATGCTCTTCATTAAAGGATGGAGCTTTGCCGCTTCTCGGTGCTCAGTAGAACCTCATATGAAAAAGGTACGAAACCCTGGTCAATGTCTGATTTGAAATTAAGGATCTCGCATTACAGGGGCTTCTCTAGATGGCGGCTCATACCACTTGGAAAGCGGTTCTATCACATAATTCTTGAGCTTCAAGAAGATCTGGACTCTGTTTGGAGGAATGTAAATCTTATCTTGAAGCCGGGTTTCTTGAGGCTGTCGGAATGGGATGAAAACTTCAATCCTTTAAAGCAGAGGCACTCAATGGCACAGATTTGGACAAGGATTCATGGGTTTCCATGGGTCTACTGGCACCCAAATATCCTGAATGATCTCGTGTCAAGCATTGGAACCCCTCTGGAAATTGATCATCGAACTTTAAATGGTGATCTTGGTCTCTATGCGCGTGTTCTGATTGAGATCAACATGGAACAACAGCTAGCTGAACGCATTTTTCTGGATGTGAAAGATTATCAGTTGGAGATTAGCTACGAATTTGTGAATATGCCCAAATTCTGCAACCACTGTAAGATGGTTGGTCATGATTTCCAGTCATGTAGTGTCGTCAAGAAATTAGTTAATCCTACACCAGCTACTCCAGTTTGGAGGGAAGTGCCGCTAAATAGGATAGGTGGGCAGGAAGCAAGAGATAAAGGGAAGTCCAATGATCCGACAGAGAACAGATGCAAGGCAGTAGGGACTGGATACTCATGGGAAGAAATGGTTGAAGAAGAGGATAGTCAACATACAGATAATGGTGTGCTGGTTGCTAAACTGGCCAGTGAGGTGAGTGCAAGTCCCCTGGTGGACATTGATGAACAGATGCTGGAACTCTCGCTCGAGGTAGCTGAAACAGTTTATAACTACCAGACTGAGAATTTTATTCTTCACCTAATTGATTCTGATTTAGAGGCAGGATTGGAGTTAACTAGGGTTCAACCAGAGGTGAATGAGGATTATCCACCTCCTAAGGTGGAGACAAAGAAGGAGCATGCTCAGATGGACAACTGTATGAATCAAGAGTCCAGGGAAATTAACATGAAGGATCTGCAAGTTTGCTCTCAACTTAACTTTGACATCGAGAATAGGGAACAAGGTGGGGATGCAAATGCAATCCTAGCAGAAACACCCAAAAGATCAGTAAGAAATGTTGGGAAACATGGAGGTATGACCTCCAAAACAAAATCAAAATGAAATTTCTCTTCTAGAACTATTAGGGAATAGCCAACCCTGACAATAAAGGTTCCTTCAGGCTCCTTACAGGAAGGTATAAACCTGAGATAATTGGAGTTGTGGAACCCCAAATGAACTCAAAAAATCTAGGAAATCTGTTTAGTAGCATAGGGTACAATATGTTGGGCACTAACCGGGCTGTTTCAAGTCCTGATAGAATTTGGTTACTAACTCATCACAAGGTTGATTCTACAAGGATTATTGATGAGGACAATCAGATGGTTACTTGCATCATTAAGGAGGGTGGACATCAAATATTCTGCTCCATTGTATATGCTTACAATAAACATGTTGACAGGAGGATGTTATGGGAAAAGATTCTGTACCTGGAGAGCACAATTTCGGATTCATGGATCATCATGGGGGATTTTAATTCCATCCTTAATGTAGATGAGAAAATGGGCCTGGTAACAAATAACACCTCTATAAGAGAGTTTAGATAGTGTATAGAGAGAACCGGGCTGGTGGAAATTAACCTCATCGGTGCCAAATTCACATGGTACAGGAGTTATTTCAATTGTATGAGGGCAAGCAGAATTGACCGGGCTTTTGTGAATCATGCAATGCTTGGTGCTTAGAAGTCAATCTCATGTGTTACTCTTGCTAAAATGAACTTTGACCATCATCCTCTTCTGATAATCATGCTTGGGAAAGAAAAGGGGCAGCCTATTCCTTTCAGGTTCAACAATGCCTGGGATACTCTTCCAGAATGCTCAAAGATTTTGAAAGAGATTTGGGATTCAGCAAGCTGTAAGGGAAGTCAACTGTCATGGATTTCCAAGTTTGGAATGACTAAAATTAAATTGAGGGAATGGATTAAAGTTAAGTTCAGCTCGTTGGATGCATAAATTGAGGCAATTGAAGTCCATATCCATGACATTCAGGAAAGGGCCATGAGATCACATTTTTCGGGGGACATGAAACAAGAGATTGAGCTGTCTATTAATCTGAAAAAGCTGGTAAGGATTAGGGACAAAATCAACAAGGACATCTTCAAAGTTAGATGGCTTAATGAGGGAGATAGAAATGCCAAGTTCTTCAATGCTCTTCAAAGGGGCAGAAGGTTTAATATACCCCTTACTCTGATTATGGATAGTGATAATATTTTTTGGAGAACAGGAAGGATCTTGCAACACATATTGTTTCTTTCTACAAGAAGCTTTTCAATGGGGCAACTCGGCATGAAACGGTTAGAGACAACATCATTCCCAAACTTATTAATGAGGAGGATAATAAACTTCTTGCTTCAATTCCAATTGATTTTGAAATCAAGGAAGCTGTGTTTGGGCTCAAAAAGGATAGCTCTCCTGGACTTGATGGCTTCACAAATTTTTTCTTTTAAAGCTATTGGGATATAATTCAGAATGAGGTGTGTATACTTGTTAAGCATTTTTTCAGGGGTGGGCATTTCCCTCCAGGGTTTAATGCTCAGTTCATTGCCCCAATTCCTAAGGTAGAGAATGCATGTGAAATTGGTCAATTCAGGCAAGTTACTCTGGTGAACACAATTCACAAAGTCATCACAAAGATTATAGCGAACAGGCTTGCTTGGGTCAGTGAGAAAATCATATCGTGGAACCAGTTTGGATTTTTCAAAGGCAGAAACATTCAAGATTGCCTTCTCAATGCTTCGGAATGCTTTAATATTCTCAGGAAAACAACGAGGCGAGGAAATGTGGCTCTGAAACTTGATATTCAAAAGGCTTTTTGATACGATGGACTGGGGTTTCATCGGCCAAGTTTTCCTTAGTTTTGGCTTCAGTGCAGTGTTTGTTCAGTGGATTACAAAGCTGATAGAGTCAGCGCACATCTCGATCCTGATTAATGGGTCACCAAAGGTTTACTTCACATGCTCGTGGGGTGTGAGACCGGGGGACACCCTTTCTGCAATTATCTTTTCAATTGCTGAAGATTACTGGAGCAGAATTCTCATCGATACGGTGGACAAGGGAAAGCTTTCCACTATCAGAGCAGCTAGAGGTATCTCTGCCCCCTATCACTTGTTTTTTTCTAATGATATTGTTATATTTATAGAGGGGGATAGGAAGAACATTGATAATCTCAAACGGGCTCTCATCCATTATAAAAGTGTTTCAGGATAGGAAATTAATTGGGGAAAGTCCTTCATTTACTTCGGCAAATGTTTTTCAGCTGCAAGGAAGACTTAACTTCTAATTAAGCTTGGGATTATGGAGGGATCTCTTCCCTACAACTATCTTGGAGTTCCAATGTTTTGGGGAAAGCCTAGGGCAACACATTTCTCAAAGGTCCTAATTCAAGTCAGGAAAACTCTTTCCTCTTGGAAGGGGAAATATCTTTCAATGGCAGGATGTGTTTGCCTTGTCAAACATGTTTTTATTTCACATATTGTATATCCCTTCATGGTATACATTTTTTCAGCCTCAATAATTAAGGCTCTCAAGTCAATGATGAGGAACTTCTTCTGGAGTGGAAATTTGATGGAAAGGAAACTCATTACAACAAAGTGGAGCAAATGTTGTATGCCTACCAGGCAGGGAGGGCTGGGCATCAAGAATCTTAGCTGTTTCAATCAAGAACTGCAGGCCAAGTTTCTATGGTACCTGATCCACAAGAAATCTTCATCTTTGGATTTTCTTAGAAATAGGATTATCTCAAGACTTATTGCTGAAAAGCACGGTTATCTTGACTCTTCTATTTGCCCTGGTTTGCACTCTGTTTTTCAAAGCATTATGAGGTACTCCCATTGGGTTGTTAACCTGAACTCTTCACTGCAATTCTAGAAATCCAATTGGACTGGCATCCCTCTTATTGAGACAATTAACCCTGAGGAACATGGTATTAGCATCAACCTCTCTATTAAGGAGCAGCTTGAAAATATTGAGGGCCTTCCCGAAGAGATTGCATCAATTATTAATGACTATGATTTCATTAACCAGGATGATATACTGTTGTGGGAAGGGTCTCATAGGGGTGATATGGACTATAAAATCTTTCTACAAGAATCTGATACAGGGTGATTTCAAGTGGATTGGTGAGTTGAGTAAAAAATGGCTACTCCCGTCCAGATTCACTTTGCTATGGAGACTTTTTTACAACAGAGTTCCAGTGGATGACATCATTCAGAGGATTGAGATATCTCTATGCTCGAGGTGTGTGTTTTTTCACCAGCATCGCAAGGATGTGGACCACTTTTCCACTTATTTCTGTCCTGCAACACTGCTTCCTCCCTTTGGAAAGCAGTTTTCGGCATGTTTGATCTTATTCCCCCCAACACGGTTTCAATTCTGGATTTTTTGTATGCACTGTTTAGAGTTCAGCAGTCCAAACAACTAAATGCATTGATTCAGGTTTCTTGTGTTGAAGTCATCCACTCTATTTGGAGGGCCTGAAATAATATAGTTCACCGCCAGGTGCGATTTCATGAAGGCACAGTTCTTTCGGACATTGTTGTGGCCATTCAAGCTGCCAACTCCAGGATCAGCGCCAACTGCAGCAATTCGGTAAGGGACCTTATCATCTTGCGGCGGCTGAAGGTTGTAGGGTTCTTCCCAAAGCCAAGGGGCGCTTTGGAGGTTCTGTGGAATCCTCCATTCAATGGATGGTTAAATTGTAATACTGATGGGGCCTCTTGTGGAAATCCAGGACCATTAGGTTTCAGGGTGATTTTCAGGGACTTCCAGGGTGATGTTGTGGAGTGCAATTATGGTTCTTGCGGACATGCCACTTCCTTGGAAGCTGAAATGATGGTGTTTATCAGATCAGTCAACATGTCTTATCAAAATCATTAGAATAATATCTGGTTTGAATGTGATTCAGCCACGCTCGTGAAAGTGGTTAGAGTGGGTCAGAGCCAAAATTCTTAGAAACTGACAGGTAAATGGATCAACTGCCTTGAAAGGATAGCCAACATGAATTACTTTGTCACGCATACCTTTCGGGAAGGAAATTATATTGTGGATGGGCTTACCAACAAAGTTTTATTGGAAGAAAGATGCTTGAGACTGAATGCGTTGCCTTGATGCATTTTCTTGTTCGGGATAAATGTAAAATACCCTCCTGGATTGTGCAACTACTTTCTTTCTCAATATTAGAGCCTCTATGCTCATTTTTCTTAAAAAATGGAATTTATTGTAAGTAGATAAGGAATTAAAAATATGGTAGAATTTATAATCAATATGGAATTCATTTAATAAATAACATGATTTTCAAAATATATTCATGAAAATATCAATAGGAAATTAACATGGATAATAATGACTAAAATATAAATAAAGTAAATGAATAATTTCAAAAGTCATGAACTTAAAATCATTGCCACATGCCAAGACATCGTGAATATTACCATGACGTCTTTATGCCAAAACATTTTATGATTGGGTAGGTATACATCAAATACCCTACTAATTGGATCAATTGTTGGTCTCATAAAACTTATTAATGCATCATGAGCTATTTATAACCAGAACCCACCCATCACTTACATTTTTCCAATACATTCCTCATATATTGAATCAACAAAATAATAAAAAATCAATATGCCTTGTCAATAAATAAATAAATGTATTGAATCAAAAATATAGAATGTCAATATTTCCCCAATAAATGAAATAACTTTATTAACAATATTACATTAACTAACACCATATGTAGAAGCGGTTTAAGTGTAAGACAACATGGAAATATTAAATATACCCATGATACTTAAAACATAGACATGAAGGATAAAAATAATGTCCAAAGAACAATAGAGAGTGATATACAATGTGATCACAAGAAAGTGAACCATTAAAAATAAGGTATAATCCATAAAGGGTGATAGAATACAATCAAATCTTTATAATGAATGTTTTTAAGTAAAGGAATTTCCTTTGAGAATTATAGTGGAAAATGGTAGTGAAACTTTAAAAAGAACTTTCTCTAAATAATTTGTATCTTTGTTATAAAAAACAATGTTATAAATCATTTCTAAAATTCCTTTCAACCTTTGAGAAAACAATACCTTTCTAATATAAAAACAAAAAATTCATATAATAATGGAAAAAGAATTTCTATAAAAAACATAAAAACTATTAGTGAATTCTATATAGAGAATAACGGTTATGGATGTGGAAAAATCCATTCATTCTATATATGTTAAAAAGAACATTCCTTTCAAACATTTATAAGAAGTCAAAAATGACATGTTTGGAAAACCTTAAAAATATTCCTTTGAAAACAATGTAAGGAAAGAAAAAGGTAGTATAAAAGGACTTTTACCAATCATTTAAATGTAGACAAAAACTTCCATAAACAATTTTAAGAACATGGATATAGAATAAATATATTATCGAACAAAGAGAATAAATAAGGTTAGTTTTGTTTAAAAACATTCTTTTGATATATTTGAGTACCAAAGAGATGAAAAGATGGATGAAAAACCTATAAAAATATAAATAAAAATAGTAGAAGAAAATATATGGGTTATATGAAGAGAGAGAATATAATTCTTCCAATGTATATTTAAACATGAACAATCTCGAATAAGAGTGAGAATATAAGATAATCCTTTATAACTTTAATTAATTTTGAATAAAACCCCTTTATGATTGAAAAAAATTGAAAATTCAAATACCGTGAATAATGAGGAATTTATAATACAATATGCCTAAGGGTTATTATATAAACCATTTTAAAAAATAGGATTATACAATAAGATATGTCTCAATTGAGTGGAATTGAGATGAAAAACCCTTAACTTGGATTCACATATAGTCGGATGCATTATATCCTCATGAATAATCTATTAAAATTTATTAAATACTCTATTTAGAACCTTTTTCGTCTATATTTAATTTTTATGTTCATTTTACAATCATATTTCATCCATTCATTGTATAGTTTTTTCTTACATCATCCACTTAAGGTTGTCCCGTTAATTTCTCCAAAATTACTTTGGTATGTTTATAGTCGTCAAAGTTGGTATAACATGGTTAATTAAAATCCAGAATTTTAATAATTTCATGAATATCATTTTTATCCACTATATAAAATTTTATAACTAACCATGCAGTGTGGTAATTCAAAAAAAAACGTTGTTCAAGGAGGTGGTGGTTCGCATGCACACATGATTGCATTTTAATTTTCCTAACGTTTAAAAAGTAAATATTGTATATAATGATTAATATTTATAGAATAATATTTATATCACAAATATCTTATATGTTTATTAAATTTATCATTATGACCATCCATGTAACATCGAAGAGAAAGATGAATCACATCTCTTTATGGAGATGGAAGTCCACACGTATGCACTGAGGACCTTATCATTTTCCAACGAATAGAGGGGTAAGAAAGTATATGATATATTATATTTATAAAATAATAATTATTTTTAAAATAATATATATATATATAAACCTTATATCCATCATAATAAACTTCCACGAATGCTGGTGATGGAAAATGAAATATATCGCTTCGTGGAGACGGTAATCCGTACGTACGCATGAATGATTATTTTATTTCTCATTTAATAACATTTATGTATATTTATTATACTGGAGATATTATTTTAGGATGGACACAAAATATTTGAATGAGGTAGAATAATAAAAAACATGAAAACACTTAGTTAAGAGTTATACTACTTCTATGAAAATCCTCCTTTGGCTTACACCTTAAGCCTTCAAGGAGTTTTCCTTTAGTGAGACAATGACTTTGAGGACATGGGTAAGAATGTTTGGGAGTTATTTAGAAATGGATTTATCTATGTTAGTGTCTCATGAATATTTTAGAAGTAAGGCTAAGAGGTTTCCTTTTATAAGTGATATGGGTGGAAAACTTGTAAATATTAAGAACATTAAAATATAATAAAGTCACTCTCATGGGAAATTTTATCCAAATGGAATAATTACCGAATATGGGATTGGAGATGGTAAAAATAAATTCAAAATAGTATTTAGATATGTTTTGTTTTATTTAAACCTTTATCCCTTTAGTTTAACCCCCTAATTGATACTTTTTAACCCTTACTGTAGTGATAGTTTTTACCATGATTACAATTCATTATGAACAAAAATTAAGTTAACCTCATTACATAATATTAATTATGATGATTAAAAATGTGAAATGAATTTTACAAGATTTAGTTCTCAGAATGGGGAGAAATTACTTTTAATATACATTCAAAAAATGCAACATAAAACCATTTTTAAAAAAATGCTTGTTTAACCATAAAAATGATTTTATATCAAAATATTATATAATGTTGGTTATAATGGAATTAAATGGATTAGTTTAAATCAAATGATACTTATTTTTCTTTAAAACCAAAACATAATAGAATGGAATCTTTTTTATGCTTGATTAAAAGTGAAAAACCAAATACAGTTTTCATTTGAATAAAAACATTACTTAGATTTACAAAATGTTAAACATATACTTAAAATTTTAAAATTATATTTTTAAATGAATTATCATACTTATTAACTATAATTTTTTTTATAAAAATGTTTAATATAATTTCAAGTCATTCTTATATCTTGATAATTTCATAAAAGTGACATTATTGTAAAATTAAAATGTTATTACTTTTCACCCAAGAATAAATTATTTTTTAAAAGTATAAAAAATTCACCCAAAGATAAATTTACATTATGAATTAAAAAATGAAATTAATTTAATAAAATTAAAATTATAAAATTTTCAAATGTAGGATTTAGTCACATTCTTGAATAAATTTATGTGAATTGTGATATGATTTCTTTAGAATGAAAATAATACATATTATAGCTGAATATTGGGTGTTACATTATTAACTCCTTCAAAAAATTCATCCTATTAATTTTAAGAATTTCAAATCATAAAAAAATTGGGTATTTATTAATCCTAAATTATTTATGTTAACACGTGTACTCTTATATTATGATTCCTCCAAAGTAACTTTACCAGTCAGGTCATCCAATTCTACGACACTTGTTCTCTAGTTTCAAGAATCTTGATAGGATCTTAAAAATAGGATATATTGGTATTTATGTCTATTTATTAATTGGGGAGTACATGCATTGGTTGTATCATATACTTGGGAGAGAGATATGTAATATATCATGCAGTTTAGAGAGGTCAGTTGACATTTCCAAATGGAAAACCACAACTTCAATTCTTTATAAAATATAAAAAGTCCTAATCTACTTGGGATATTGTTTCCATCTCATTCAAAACCTTGTAACATGCATTCATGGATATACCGTCAATAAAACATGGTGTCATAATTTAGATTCCATATCCTTCCTTCAGTTATCCGTATATCTATTTGGCCTACTCTGAGCTATTTTGATATGACTCTGAATAGTTCTCTCTTTTATCATTGTCTCCTTAAAAACATTTCAGTGTATAGTCTTACTTTCACCAACTTCATCCAAATAAGTTAGTGTATTACATATTTTCCTATAAAATTATTCATATGATACCATTTGAATTCTTTAATGAAAGCTATTATTGCATGAAAATTGCACCAAAGGAAAATTATCATCCCAATTACCTTGAAAGGAAAGTAAGTCTGACCTTATCATATCTTATAATGTTTGAATAGTCCTTTTGGACTATCCATATATATAAGTATGATAAGAAGTACTCAAATATAGTTTTATTTCAAGATCATTTTGAAGACTTTTCTAGAATTTAGATATAAATTGTGGGTCATGATACAATATAAATATATGCGCAATGAAATCTCACAACATCATTAATATAGAGTCATGTAAGGTGATCAAGAAGTAGATCCTACCTTATAGCGAGGAAATGTGTGGGATTAGTATGGTGATAAAAAACAAACCATATTGCGTCATTTATATTAGGAGTCTTTAGAAATCTAGTGAAAATATCTATAGTAATATCTTCCCAATTCCATATAGGAAAAGTGATAAGTTTTATGACTCATTTAGGATATTGTCTCATAGACTTTACCTGATGAAAAACCAATAATCTTGATACATATTCTATAATTTTCTACATAATATTATCCATTTAAAAAATTCATTTTAATACCTATGCATATTGGTAGAACCGAGGTGTATAGAGGAATTTTTAATATGGGAATCATCAAACAATTCCATTTTCAGCTTAGGTATGGATAGAACATACAATCACTTTCTAAATTAGAGTACACCATCTTCATAAAAAAATTATACTAATTTCCCATCATTCATGACATTAATTTTTTTTATATAAACTCTTATTATCAATCTGGTACTTTTTAATCTTATCCAATAATGATGGTTTGTCGATTATTTGGAGTAAGAGTGATGTTTCACCTTCTTTAATGATTCCCATATCCAACTTACTAAATCCATGAATATAGTATTTTTTAATCAAAATTTTAGTTAGAACTCCATGATATTTCTTAATCAATGAATCAACCACCTTTTTTCCTACTAAAGATGGTGGTGTATTGAGAAATCATAATCCTTTATTAAAACAAGCCATCTACTTTATCTCATGTGGATCATTTTTTTGTAAAAATATGTATTTTAAATTTTTTTATCTATATATATCTCACATATTCCACCACAGATATAATGACTCAATATATTCAGATAAATGATTGTTGATTACAAATAAAGATTAACATTTGGATAATTTTTCTCATTTATCATTAACAGTCTTGATGCATATAAAAAAACTCAATAATTATGAATAAGTATGTATCTATTTCCTTTTTCTAATGCATTGCTATATATCACAAAACCATCCCTTCATAATAGTAATTTTAATATAGGTTTATTGACCAATATCCTATTTAATACTTAAAAACATTATTTATATTCTTTTGACCATATGAATATAACCCCTTTATTCATCAACATGGTTAATGGGTAAGCTAACTGGTAAATTTTTTGAATAAAGAACCAATTGTAACCTATTTATCCCAGGAAACTATATATATCAGTTATGTTTTTTGGTACAATACATTACTTAACTACATTTTTCATTTAAGGATCAACTAATAGTCTATCTATAGAGACAATATAGAAAATAAAATATACTTTCTAAGGATATAATTTTCAATTTCTAAATTTTCCATATAACTCTTTTCCTCATAGAGTTTCAAGAATTATTTTCAAATGGAATTTATTATAACAACCTTAGTTTTTATTAATTTTTTTTAATAAATTTAATTTAATTAATATATTGTTCTACATTCCACACCTATTTAAGTTTACGCTACACAATGCTGGGTTAACTTTCCTTTCACATGATACTGAGTTTTAACAAAACCATGATATATTATTAATATTATTCAAACGTGGCCATTAAAAATTAGTTGTTAAACCTAGAGTTATAAATATTAATAAATAATTTTTAAATATTATGTATAATGGTTTTATATAAATAAAATATATTTATAAACAAATACTTAATTTTTTATAGTCTTTATATGTTTTGAAAATACGGTTTTCTCAAAAAATTATTTTTTATTTATTTTTGTGAATAATAATAAAATTAATTTTTTAAACTTTTAGAAAATAAATTTGAGATATAAAAAATAAATTTTTTAAATAATCATTTCAAAATAATATTTGGGTTAATTTTTTTGTTTTTTCTAAATCTTTTCATTTTTTGATGAATAGTGAAAAATACTGAATTTTAGTTGAAAATAGCTTTTTCATTTAATTTATTTATAAAGTTAAATTGGTTTTTAAATTGGTTTTGAAATAAAATTAATTCAATTATACATCCATTAATCCAATTTTGTCCATTATACTCAATTTCATATTGAATTTATATATATAAACTTTGTACAATTTTGAACATTTTCTCTTTAAAAACCCGCTTTCTCATCCCATCTACAGGATTAATTTTAAAATTAATTTTTTTTCATTTATGTGAATGAAATTTGGAAAAATGGATTCCATATTTGGAATAATAATAATTTATATTATAGAATATGGTCAACTTAAATTTTGACCAAAATGAATAGTGAATGTAGTAAAAATTAATTACAGTGGTTAAGGTAAAAATAGGTTTATTGGGGGTTAAATTAAAAATATAAGGGTTAAAATGAGCTATAAAATTTTATAAAAACTATTTTTGGTACTATTTTGACCATGAAACCTCTAATGTTTTATAATTTACCATTTTGGACCCTTGTGACATATGAAAAATGTGCGAGCACATGATTCTTTTCAAAAATACAAAGTGTGTCCTCTCCCCCATTTATAAAAGTCCACCCATCTCCTCTATTATTTACACCTTAAAACAATTTTGGATTGATCAATACCAACCAAAATAACTTTAAAAATTCCCTCTTATCATCCTATAACCCTTATTTTTTTTATAGAAATCTAACCAAGGAAGGATTTAGTGTAAACCTAAGGAGGATACCCAATGAAGACGTATCGTTCATCAATAAGTGTTTTGTTTTACTTATTCATCCACATTAAAAAATTGTTATTATAAAGTGTTTATATAATAAAATCAGTATCTTCCATATAATAAGGTGTTTTTATATTAATTTTATGACCTAAAACAATCTACACTTCCATCAAATGGGTTATGAAATCATCATTCATGTGTGTGGAAAACTGCCGCCTCGCGAACCAATGCCATTCATTTTTTCATTAACACCCCTCACAGTTAGACATAATTATGGTTTTATTATTTATATATTATATTTATTATTTTATTATGATTATTTTATTATTATATCACACATACCATTATACTCTCCATTTTGTGGGAATACGATAAAGTCGCTCGTGTGTACGGTGAACTACCACCTCAAGAAGCAATGTGATTTGTTAACACTTTACATGGAATGTATTAAGTATGAGTTTAATAAAAATATGTGATATATATGAAATAACCATATATATCATTTAATTTTATTTATTTTAATCTAATAATAAAATAAAAACAATGTTCATGCGTATGTATGGTCTACCGTCTCCATGAACAGTGTAATTCATTTTTTATCACTAAATTTTATGGATTACTATAAATAAATATATAATGAAAATATATGATATTTATATCATGGTTAAAATTCTATATATGATGAAACAATGATCAAAGTAATGGGATTGAAAATAAAAAATCAAGACATATAGGAAAAACAAATCGATTATTACCCGAAACGTGAATTTAACATGGAATTGTTAATAAATGGGTATAAAATAACATAAGTAAATAATATATTATATGATATATATAATTATAGTTTTTTAATATATTTATAGTAAACTTATATTTATTATATAGGAATTTTTAACATGTATGGCAGAAGTCAAGACTTACAGTAAGAGATTCGCGTCTAACTTTTTTTACTTCTGTGAGACACATGCCATATTCACCACATATTTATTTTATATAGTGTATATACTTAAAAATAATTTATTTTATGATTATTCTCCTTAAAATTATTTTTATTTACATATCCAATTTATGATATCTCTTTCACAGGTTTTACAATTCAAAAGCTGCCAAATTGGTAAGGGGTTTTTGTCTCAATTTTCCTTCTTTGAGACATATGTTATGTTATGCACCTATCTTCTTTTACAATGTGTATTTAAAACCCCTATGAAATTTAATATCATGAATTAATTTATCCTCATGATATTTTAAATCTTATTTAAATATATTCCTTCATGTGGATTACGTTTCAAAGTTACCAAAGTGGTAGATATTTTATGTTATAATCTCATTATTTATCGGGATTGTTTATGATTATGTTTCTTGGGATAAAATATTATGATCCATCTCTCAAAAAACTCATAAATTCTCTTATCCTATGGCTTTTTCATGAGAACATGTTTTTTCCCTTCATTTTCCTCTCTCTATATACCCAAGAGTTCAAAATAATGTTTTTAATAAAATTTTCTTTATTTCTCTTTTTGGGAAAAAGATCTTTTTCTTCCAAAACCATGTTTTCTAAAAAAATCAAAAATGTTATTAACAATTTTTCAATTGATTTAGTAAATAAAATTTTTACCCATGTATTTTTTAAAAAAATGAAATGAATTATAGCATCATTTTCCAAAAATGACCATTTACTAAAAATGTTAAAATAATATTTGTTATTAACATACAGGGGATTAACATTATTTACCATTATCATGACCATTCAATGATTTGAATCTTACCTTACATGTTTTCAAAGTTATTTCCAAATAATTATTTTTCCTTAATATTTTGGTAATTTTTATATTTTAAATAAATGATTTCAAAATGAAAAGGATTTTGAAATTGTTTTATATATTAAAATGTGTTTTTAAAAGTGGAAAGGTTATTTTACTCAAGAAATGTTTTGAATGATTTTCAAGGAATCATATATAAGTTTTAAAAGTTTATTTTCAAAGAAAATTGTTTCCAAACTATTTCATAATATTCAGTTTTAAAACTTGATTTTCAAATAAATGTGATTTTAATCAAGAAACATTATAATTGATTATTGTTTAAAAATAATTCTCCATATAAGATTAAATAATTTGAGGTTAATTATTCTTTACTATGGATATTATCCAAGGATTCCATTTTTATTCTTTCTATGGATGGTTTATTTTTATGATTACATGATGTTTATGAAACTCATTTATCTTCCCACGGGTTATACCACGATATATTTTTTTTGAAACCAACTTTTTTTCTATGGGTTATACGATATTGAAATAATGAAATTATTATGAAACTTTTCTCTTTTCCATAAGCTATGATATGATGAAATTTTTATGAAACCCATTTTATTTCATGGGTTATGATAGAATGAATGTTTTATGATCTTGTGGTATACATAAATATGGTTTTAATTATGAGATAGGTGGGACCTATATATCCCTCCAATGCATTGGGTAAATATTTATATCTCATAAGATATATAGGACTTTAATGGGGAGTTAATCCAGTTCAGTAAGGGACTTTTTCCACTATGATAGTATTGGGAGTTAACATTGACTACTATGATGGTTTGGGGAGTGAACCCATTCTACTATGATAGCCTTTGTAGTAAGCCTTTACTAATATGGAAATAATTTTATATGCTTATTTATGTGCCAAAAATCTATGTCTTATACCAATGTTGTGCTCTCATGGATCATATTTTTATACCCTTATTCTCATGTTATGCTTATGTATCTCCCTTATTTACCCTTACTAAGCACCTGAGCTCACCCTTTATTATGTTTCCATTCCTCAGGTAATGAATAAATTTATTATGTATGATATTTATAAGAAGGGTTATAGTTATGAAGAATATAGAGGGAGATTATGTATCTCATTTATGGTCCAGTTTTTATGTTTCTAAGTTTCAAAAGGCACTAAACTATCACGGTATTTGGGCATATGTTTGTGTCATGTAATGAATATTCATAAAAAACCATTTAATATCAATGTATGGTAATCCTAGGTCACTATAGTTTGTATTATATTATTTGTTTAGTTAACCTTTGGAAACTAGGATGAGAAAATCTTAGTGATATTGTTAAGGATATGTTTAAGGGTAAGTTTAAGGACGATACAAAGTATTTGAAAATGTCCTAGAATTTTGGTAAAGGATAGGTCAATTGGTTTCCAAGTAATTACATCCTAGACTAGATACTAAAAGTGGATGTGGCTCTTGGAAAGAGTTATATAGGGCTAATAACTCTGAAAAAGGTGCATTGAGACGGAATCGATCGTCACCAAGTGTGTAAAAACATGCCCTTTTATACTCCTAGTTTTAAACTCTCAGTGAATATGCTTTGAAAATTCATAAATTATTTACAAACCATCATGATGGATTTAAATAGAAAATGTTCTTTCCTTTACGATCAAATTGTGGAAAGAAGAATGAGGGAAATTTTCTTAAGGGGACTAGTAATTTTTTTAAGTGTGCAAGGGAAGGTAATCTAGGAATTTATTGCTAAAGTGATGGGAATAAGTTATCTAATGATGTGAAAATAGAGAAATCTCCATAGAATTTACCACCCACACTCTAGTGTTTAAAAAAAAATGAGTATGAGAACTATGATAACTAGTACCCAGATATTAAGGATAATGATAATGATCGATGTCAATAACCTATTAAGCTAAGAGAAATGGAGAAATATCCTGTGATCACTACTTCTAATAAGAGGTTTAATAATGACATGGTGAAAGGTACACTTACCATCCACTCTAGAATAGATAATGTCTTATTTGACTATATATCTACCCATTCTTTTATATCTATATAATTTTCTAAGGTTATCAAGATGTCACCTAAATGATTAGATGTGGAATTATCATTGAAAATCTCTAGTGGTATAAGGATCACATATCAAGTGTATGATTCCTCTCCGGTTGACATTTGAGGAAATCTGATTCCTAAAAATCTTTTCATTTTCCTCTTATTGAATTTGATGTCATCTTAGGCATGGAATGTATTTATATGAATAAATCCAACATCAATTATTGATGAGGGAACTCATTTTCATATTCTAAACCAACCTATGATCATATATCAATGTGAAAATATGTATAAAATTCCAATGGAGATCACATCTGTTGTGGTTCTTAATTCCCATTCATAAGGGGTGTTTATCTTGGATAGTTGGAGAGAAACTTGACATCAATGATATGACTATTGTGAGGGAATTTGTTGATGTCTTTCCTGAATAATTGCTTAATATTCCACCAAAACTTGAATTTGTTTTCTTAATATAACTCATACATGGTTCTATCCCAATTTCAAATACTCCCTATAGAATGGCCATGATTGAGTTGCAGGAATTGAAGAAGAAAATCTTTGAAAACCAATATAAGGGATTCATTCAGGCAAGTGTGTCACCTTAGGGTGAACTTGTTATCTTTGTTAAAAATAAATATGGATCAATGAGACTCTATATTGATTATCGAGTGTTGAAAAAGATAAAAATTAATAGAAGTGTCTTCTTCCCCATATTGTTTGATTAGTTGCGCAGAGATCAATACTTTTCTAAGATTGACCTTTGTTCTGGATATCATCAATTGAGAGTCAAGAAGGTGGATATACCCAAAACATAATTTTGTACAAGGTATGGACACTATGAATATATATTAATGCCATTCGTTCTTTCTAATTCCCCCATTGTCTTCATAGATTTAATGAATAGAGAATTTAGATATTACCTTGATCAGTTTTTGATAGTCTTTATAGATGATATTCTTATCTATTCAAAGAGAATGTAAAAGTATGAAGATCTCTTGATAATTTTACTAATGACCCTGAGTAAGGAGAAACTATATGAAAATTTTGAAAAGTGTGAATTTTGGCTATAAAAGGTTTCATTTTTGGGTCTTATAATCTCAATAGATGGGGTATCAGTAGATCTATCAAAGAGGGAGGCTATTGAATACTGGCCCAGACCAACCATGGTGATTGAGATCTGACATTTTCTTGGTTTAGCTGTATATTATCGATGTTTTGTGAATAATTTCTCACAACTATATAATCCCCTAACCAAGTTAACTTTTATTGGAGTCAATTTCCTCTAGAAAGATAAATGTGAGGAAAATTTCAAGGATTTGAATAGAAAATTAGTCAGCATGCCAATTCTTACATTACCCTATAGTGGAGAAGGTTTTGAAATCTATAGTGATTCATCCAATAAGGGATTAGGATTTGTTCCTATGCATAATGACATAGTTATAGATTATGCCTCATAGTAATTGAAGATTCATGAGAAAAATTACCCAACTCATGGTTTAGAGTTAGCTGTGGAAATTTTTGCCTTAAAAATATGAATCCATTATATTTATGGAGAAATGTGTGATATATATATTGATCAAAAAAATTTAAAGTATATATTCACACAGAAGGATTTGAACATGTGTCAAATATGATGGTTAGATATGATTAAAGGTTATGATTTCTCAATATATTACCACCCTGGGAAAGAGAATAATGTGGCCAATTCTTTGAGTTGAAAGGATTCTATCCATTATGAGGATCACAAAAGATCTAATATTTTTGGATTTTCAAAGGATATATATATAAATCCTGGAGGAGGGAGGGAAATATTATTTTTATTAATTGAATGTTCAAAAATTTATCCAAGTAAAGATTAAAGAGGTGAATAGGGAAGATGTAGAGATATAAAAGAAGGTTATAAATGTTCTTAATTTTAACCTCGATCATGATAGAATAATAAGGTTCATGAACCACGTATGTGTTTCGTTCATACTAGACTTGAAGGAGTTGTTTAGGAAGCTCATTTCTTCATTATCTATTTATCCTGGAGGTACTAAGATGTATAGAGATTTGAAATAATGTTTTTATTTGGATGGAATGAAGAGAGATATGGAAGAATTTGTATCTTGGTACTTAGTATGTCATTAAGTTAATGTTGAAAGACAAAAATATAAGGGGATTTTCATCTATTAACCATACCAAAATGGAAATGGGAAAAACCATGGATTTTTTCATTGGACTCCCCAAAAACTCTAAAGGGTACAATGATATATGGGTTGTAGTTGATCATCTTACTCAGTCATCACACTTCATCACTATCAAAGAGTAATTCTCTTTGAATTAGCTTTCTAGATTATACATTAAGGAAGTGGTAAGGTTCCATGGAGTATCACATTCTATTGTATCCAATCAGGATTTTAGGTTTACCTAAAAGTTATGGTGAAGTATTCAACAAACTCTTTATGAGGAGTTGAGTTTTAGCATAGTGAATCATCCTCAAATAAATTGTCAGCCAGAAAGAACAATTCAAGCCCTATAGTATATGTAGAGATATTGTTCTTTAGATTTCAAAGGTGATTGGGATAAACACCTTCCTCTAGTTTATTTTTCTTACAATAATATATTTCAATCAATCATTCATATGGATCCTTATGAATACCTCTATAAAAATAAATGTAAGAATCCAATGTGATGGAATAAAGTTGGAGAAAGAAATATATTAGAACCTGAGATAGTTAAAGAAATGTTAGAGAAGGATTGATCCATTCGTAAACACATTAAGGTATCCTAGAGTTGGTAGAAAAGTTATGCTGATAATCTTCAGTTTAACCTATAATTTTAATTTGGTGACAAGGTGTTTCTAATAATTTCTCCATGGAAAAAGGTTATAAGATTCAAGAATAAAGGGGAAAATAATCCCTTGGTATGTTTATAACTTTGAAATTCTTGATTGTATCGGGACCATAGCCAATTTATTGGTGCTCCCACCAAACCTCTCTCAAGTATATGATTTATTCCATGTATCTCTTCTTAGTAAGTACATACCTGACCCTTCACATGTACTAAACTCAGAATTAATACCACTAGAGAAAAAATATTTCTTATAAGGAATAACTACTGGAGATTCTAGATCATATGGAGAAAGTTCTATGAAATAAAATTACTCAAGAGAAGAAGGGTAGAACGGTCCTTGTAGTGTAGCTTGGGTTGTCGATTCCACAGAGACCTAAGAAGATACCTAAGATACACAACCTAAGGGATGGATTTTTGGCTATGAAGTGGCCAACTTTGGGTTGATTTTAGATGGGTTTAAGTGAACTCTAAGATACTTAAGTGAATTCAAATTAAAAGAATGAGTTGATCCTAGGTTATCACTCGGGGTGGATTGGACGTATTTTCTTTTTAATGATTTCAAATTCTTCAATTTGAGATGGGTTCATTTAAGGAGATAAAACAACATCATCACTTACTGGTTTAATGCCTACACCCTTTAATACTAATCACCTATACACTTGAAGGTTCAATGTTTCAAGAACTTCAAGGTAAATGATCGTATTAGTACTTGAAGTGTGTGGCCTTAAATTCAACAAGGACGATGGAGTTTAAAAATCATCAAATAAAAATCCCAATTAAAGAAGTGATTATACATTAATTAGGTGATAAATAACATCCAATCCAGCCCCTTGCTACTCCCTTGGATCAACCCATAAGTGGTTTAGCCCTCCATTGATCCCATGGTTTCAATGGAAGCGGAAAGTAGACTCATGAGGGAGGAAATGGAGAAGTAAAGAAAACAACAAAAATAAAATGATCACTCCACCGTTGTGTGAATAATTTCACAAGGGTTGGTGTGAGTAAATTCACACCTTGATCCAACGGTATCAAAGTGATATTAAGAACAACAAAATAAGAGTAGAAGAAGAACTTTTATTAAGAAACTAAAGTGAATTGAACAACTTACACGTGAAAGACAAAATTGAGGCAACAAAAATGCAGCATAACATTACAATTGAACAAAGCATCCAATATTCTAAAATCCTTCACCACCACTGCCTTAAATAGGTATTTTTGGAGCCTTGGGTCGAGCCACCAACAGTACAAAGCATCTTAATTAATTTTGGTAGGCTATAGGTGGTGGAAATCTTGTGGAATTTGGACTTTTCCACGTTTGACCCGAGGTGGCAGCCAGTTTTCATCCAACGAACAGAAGCATCTGGAAGACCTTCTAGAAGGCCGAATCAGAGTGGTACATAGAAGAAGAAAATTGATCTACGGATGTATTCTAACCGAATGTAAAATATGGGTCCATTTGGAGTTGTGTATTCCTAGATATGATCAAATTAGTGGGATGTTTTTATGGGCCTCAGAATCTGGCCCAGAATTGTATCTCTAACTTGGGCCGCCTAAATGACCACCATGGAGGCCGAATCAGCATCAACTACTGAAGAGTGATTTGTTCCTATACATGTATTCTAGAATCACACGAAATTTGGGATTAATTGGGCCTGTATGTTGGGCCCCACAGTCTCATCAGTGGGATGATGTCCAATCTGCCTTCTCCAGAATTGCTTCCTTTCATTGCCAAATATCTCCATCATCCTCCATGAATTCTCCATTGATCCCTGAATAAAACATGTTCATATTGGAGTGTAGATAAATTATCAAATTAAAATATGTATAATCAGATGAATCATTTGGTACTTTAAATGATTTTCAAAAATGTACCACATAATAGTGCATTTTAAGAAGGTATTACAATCATAATGTTAAATGATGTTCAAAGTGTAAAATGCACTAAAATGGTGTTTATGAATAATAAAGAACATGGATATTATATATATTAGGAAATGAATATTATCCTCATTTAGTGGCTAATCACACCCCCCAACTTGAGTTTTGCTAGTCCCGAGCAAAATATATCTCATCAAAAATGAAATTCGAATTCCCTTTTCCAAAAACATTTTAATACACAATGATCACCAAAAAACCTTATACCAAACAATCATGAAACCCATAAAAATATTTTAATACGAGATAGTTTCATAAGCAGATCCCAATCCCAAGCCCATTCCTTTGATCAAATCCATCATCATTCTTCATCCAACTCAATTAGGTGTAATGATGTGTTGTGAATCACAATAGATATGGGGGTTCATTTTCATTCAAGGGGAAAATCATGGAAGCGCTAGGTGGAATCACATTTAATCCTAATATGAGTATTCTTCATCCCTCTTTTTTTGATTTTTTTGCAATATTGCTATAGTAATTGAGATTTCAATTAATCAAATTAACCCATGTAGCAAGACTTTGCCGATGACTCCCAGACTCAAAGGCCTTAGGGCACCAAGTGAAACCCACATACTCGGGCATCGTCTCGAGTTAAATTAATCAAAAACAAATTCATATTACCATAAATAGAGATAGATTGAAGAACTCAGGGCTAGACAAATCTGGAGTCACGATCCCCAAGTGCCGAAAGCCTCGCATTTTATCAATCCATTGCTCTACACGCAAATTTTTATTTTTATTTTTTATTTTTTTATTTTTAATTTTTTTTTGAATACTAATATTATTCATGAAAATAAAACCATCCTATGCTATTTATTATGGGACCCCAAAAATTCAAATTAGTACCCCACAGTCTAGAGGACGTGCATTGTGGCATTTTTTTTATTTGGATGAAAATATAAACGATGAAATATCACATTGGACAGCCACACTTTCCAAAATCTATGCTCATGAAATTATACAAGGATTAAAATCAGAATCAGGGCATGCTAAATTATTTGATATTCAGTTTCAAAGTGTGCAATGTGTATTACCATGTTCAAAGTTAAATTAATTTTTCCTTCCATTTACTTTTTTTTTCAAATCATTCAATTTTTGTTTTTGACACAAAAGAATTTTTTTTTTATTTTATCTCCCCCCCAACTTAAAACAACACTGTCCCCAGTGTTTGAAGAAATGAAAAATTAGGAGTAGAGGCAGGGAATAAAAATTTAAAAAGGAAATTGAAAATGAGGATTATGGAATGAAGTCACCTGGTGGTTGAAGTTTGAATTTCTTGCCGCTCGAATTTATTCCTTTGATATCCATGTCGCTTGCAAAGTTCCCTAGTGGAAAAAGGAAAAAACAAAACAAACAAAACAAACAAAACAAACAAAACAAACAAAAACAAAAAATATATATATATATTTATATAATAAAGGAAGTAAAATATAAGAATATATATAAAAATTATAGAATAAGGTAGCACAAGAAGCCGCAGGTCAGTGGTAAGCACGCGCCCCTGTCTCCCTTCGGTCCCGGGTTCGAGTCCCCGCGGCTTCGCCGGTTGTGACGGGGTTTGCCCCACGACCTATGGCGTGGATTTTTTTTTTGTATTATTATATTTTTATTTTTTTTCTTAACCTATTGAATAATAAAAACAAAATAAACGGATGATACATTGTCTTCTTTTTTAAATTTCTGGGTAAGGTATTACTCAAGGATCACACCACGTGACACGAATGAATATGGTGCTCCTCTTTCGTACCCATCCATACTCATAATAGAAGAACAGGTCAAAAGTCTATTTTGTTATTTTTAAATATAAAAATGATTAAGTAATCTTATTTGAAAAATAAAGATGATTCAGAAAGATTAGAAACATAAAAACCACGGGTTGCCTCCCGTGCAGCGCTTTGTTTAACGTCGTTAGCCCGACATAGATCCCAAATTTATCAATTTTTTCCTGGTTCATAGATTGGATCAATTAACTCAACATTTATTTCCTGTTTATTGAATGATTCAACGAATGTTTTTAACCTTTGACCATTGACCTTGAAAATGTGACCACTTGTGGGATCTTGAATCTCTACTGCCCCATGGGGGAATACATGATGCACTATGAAAGGTCCTGACCATCTAGACCTTAACTTTCCCGGATGTAAATGAAGTTTTGAACTATACAAGAGCACAAGTTTTCCCGGTTCAAAATGTTTGACCTTGATATTCCTAGATTGGTAGGCTTGAACTCTATCTTTATTGATCCTTGAATTTTCATAAGCCTCCATCCTTAGTTCCTCCAGTTCATTGAGATCTAATTTCCTTTTTGTTCCGGCCAATGAGAGATCATAATCCATTTTCTTAATTGCCCAAAAGGCCTTATGTTCAATCTCCACTGGAAAATGGCATGATTTACCATAAACCAACCTATATGGGGACATTTCTAAAATGGTTTTATATGCGGTTCTATAGGCCCAAAGAGCATCTAAGAGTTTCTCAGACCAATCTTTCCTAGAGGGGTTGACAGTTTTTCAAGAATTTGCTTAATTTCACGATTGGCTAACTCAGCTTGACCATTGGTCTGTGGGTGGTAAGAAGTGGACACTTTGTGAGAAATTCCACATTTTTCCATGAGTGATGAGAATAGACGATTGCAAAAATGAGTTCCAAGATCACTTATGATAGCCCTAGGAATTCCAAATCTAGAGAATATGTTTTCTTTTAGGAATCTAATCATAGTTTGATGATCATTGGATTTTGTGGGAATGGCCTCAACCCATTTTGAGACATAATCAACAGCTAAGAGTATGTATAGGTATCCCCGAGAGTTTGGGAAGGGACCCATGAAATCAATTCCCCAACAGTCAAATATTTCAACCACTAAGATGGGAGTGATTGGCATTTGATTCCTTTTTGTGATGGACCCTACTTGTTGACACCTAGGACAGCTTTGACAAAATGTGTAGGAGTCCCTTGAGAGGGTGGGCCAGAAAAGACCACATTGAAGAATATTATAAGATGTTTTCTTAGAGGAAAAGTGACCTCCACATGCCTCACTATGACAGAATTTAAGGATGGACTCTTGTTCAGATTCTGGAACACACCTCCAGGGCAGAACTTATAGAGGTATGGATCATCAAACACATAGTGTCTAACATCAGAAAGGAATTTCCTTCGAGCTTGAGTCCCTAAGAATTTTGGAATGACTCCTGTCACTAAGAAATTTGCTATGTCAGCATACCAAGGGTAGTCACTCACAGAGTATAAGTGTTCATCAGGAAATGAATCAGACACAGAAAGGTGATTTGAGTTGTCTTTGAATTCCATCCTAGAGAGGTGATCAGCTACAACATTTTCAACTCCATTTTTATCCTTGATTGTGAGGTCAAATTCTTGTAAGAGAAGGACCCACCTAATCAGTCTAGCCTTAGAATCTTGTTTTTGGAAGAGGTATTTTAGTGCAGAATGGTTAGTGAACACAGTGATGGGTGATCCTAAGAGGTAGGACCTAAACTTCTCTAAGGCAAACAAAATAGCAAGTAACTCCTTTTCAGTGGTGGTGTAGTTGATTTGGGCATCATTTAAGGATTTGCTTGCATAAGCAATGACATAAGGAGTTTTATCACAACGTTGTCCTAACATAGCTCCAACAGCAAAGTCACTAGCATCACACATAAGTTCAAAATGAAGGTTCCAATTTGGAGATTTCATAATGGGAGGAGAGGTGAGAGAGGATTTGAGGGTTAAGAATGAACCCTCACAGCTTTCTGTCCAAACAAATGGAGCATCCTTTACTAAGAGAGCACAAAGGGGACGGGATATTGAACTAAAGTCCTTGATGAATCTTCTATAGAAACCAGCATGTCCTAAGAAAGACCTCACTTCCTTGACAGTTTTGGGTGATGGAAGGTGACAAATGATGTCAACCTTTGCTTTATCAACTTCAATCCCCCTACTCGAGACCAGATGGCCTAGAACAAGTCCCTCTTTAACCATGAAATGGAATTTTTCCCAGTTTAGGACCAGATTTTTTTCTTCACATCTTGACAAGACTCTCTCCACATTCTGCAAACATCCCTCAAAAGTATCCCCAAACACAGAGAAGTCATCCATGAAGACCTCAAGAAAATCCCCTACCATGTCTGAGAAGATTCCCATCATGCACCGCTGGAAGTTTCCAGGGGCATTGCATAACCCAAAGGGCACGCGTTTGAAGGCAAAGGTACCGAAAGGACATGTGAATGTAGTCTTCCCTTGATCCTCTAGGGAGACCTCAATTTGATTGTACCCCGAGTACCCATCTAAGAAACAGTATAAGGCATGACCTGCCACTCTCTCAAGGACTTGGTCAATGAATGGTAAGGGGAAATGGTCCTTCTTGGTGAATGAGTTTAGTTTCCTGTAGTCAATGCAGACCCTCCATCCACTACTCACCCTTGTTGGAAGAATCTCTCCATCCTCATTGGTTATCACTGTGATTCCAGCCTTTTTTGGAACCACTTGGATTGGGCTCACCCATTCACTCTCAGCTATGGGATATATGATACCAGCTTTCAACAATTTCAGAAGTTCTTTCCTTACTACCTCCATGATATTAGGATTGAGTCGCCGTTGAGGTTGACGACATGGCTTTGAATCAGATTCGAGAACAATCCTATGAGTCCCGATAAGTGGGATAATCCCAGGAATATCAGAAAGGGTCCAACCAATGGATTTATTATGCTTCCTAAGGACATCTAGAATCATCCTCTCATGATTGGCTTCAAGAGAAGAAGAAATGACAATAGGATGTGTTTGATTTTCCCCTAGGAAGGCATACTTTAGTGCAGCAGGAAGTTCCTTCAATTCAAGATCAGGTTGGTTCAGAATTTCAGCAGAAGTTTGGGACATTGGATCAAGATCAATTTCTTCTTTTAGAGGTTAAGATAGGATTGATTCCTCACATGTAGAAGTTTCAGCTACTAGATTGGCTTGATCAGATTTAGGGAAGGAATTTAGAGGGGTCTCTATGAAATTGGTTTCTTGAAAGGTTTCACTGATTGTTGGACCTAAGACTTCATCATAAGAGAAATTTGAAAATGATTCAAGCCAAGGAGATAAAATTCCTTCATATGAACAAAGGAAATCAATCTCATTCTGACTTAAACATTCATCAAATATTCCTTGATGTTCCATGGATTCATTATCAATGCTTCCTATCATGTTTACTTCATGAATGTCCTCATCATCCCCTATTTGTGATCTTGCATTATAGATGTTCAAGTCTAGACTCATGTTCCCAAAGGTGATGGTCATGTTCCCATTTCGGACTCGGATAACAGAGTTGATTGTTGCAAGGAAAGGACGACCAAGGATGATTGGGGTTTGTTCCTTATTTCCTAAATTTGGATGGTTGTCAAGGACAATGAAATCAGCAGGGTAGATGAAGTTTTCAACCTTTACCAGAACGTCCTTTAAAATCCCCTTTGGAACCCTAATGCTACGATCAGCAAGCTGAAGTGTGACAGATTTGGGTTGGAGTTCTTCTAGGCCTAACTGGCAGTACACAGCATATGGGATGAGATTGACACTAGCACCTAGGTCACACAAGGCCTTGACAACTTTGCTTTCTCCTAGTTCAACATTGATGTAAGGGCAACCTGGGTCTTTCAACTTAGGAGGAATGGTCCCTTGAATGGTGGTACTCACATTAGCAGCCAAAAGGACTTGGTTTTTATGTGAAAAATTTCTTTTAAAAGTGCACAAGTCCTTAAGTACTTTGATTAGGCAGGTATAGTTTGGATGGCATCGAGAAGGGGTATGTTCAACTTGACTTGTGAAAATATTTCCCTCAACGTTTCACTCAGTTCAGGCTTGGATTTCCCCCTCATACGTTGGGGAAATGGTGCAGGTTGTGGGGTTGTTTGTTGAAGAGTTGTTTCTTTGACAATGTTATCAGTTTCCTCAGTTTGATCTTGTGGTTCATTTAAATTTTCATCCAAGTTTGAATCTTCAGGTGGGTTCTGAATTAGTTGTTCAGGTTTCTCAATTGATTTCCCACTTCTTAAAATAGTCACAACCTTTAGTTGTTCATGAGTTGTTTGAGCACAACTTGACTCTCCCCTTGAAGTTGAGGATGGCACCGCCTGAGTAGGCATGGGTGCCTTTCCAGTTTTGATGGTTTGAAGTTCTTGTTTTAGGGAAGATACTTCTGAGTTCATCCTCTCCATTTGTTTGCACAGTTGTTCTAGTAGGCTTTGTGGAACAGTTTGGGTTGGTGCTTGAGTAGGTTGGTTTATCCCAGGGGGATATTTTGGAGGTGGGATGGTTTGTTGAAAATGGACCGGTGGCTGTTGGTATTGGATAGGTTGGGTTTGGAACTGGTTATGGGTTTGGTAGTTCTGATGGGGGTAAGGATTTTGTCCTTGTGGTTGGCTATGTTGTTGGTTATCCTTCCATCGGAAGCCTGGGTGGTCATTGTACCTTGGATTGAAGGTGTTTTGGTATTGGGGATTTTGAAAGTTTAGGGCATTGACTTCCGCTGGAGGTCCTCCTAGAAGAACATCCTTGATGGATGGAATGGTTGGGCAGTTGTCTGTTTTATGGTCATGTTTGTCACAAATTGTGCAAACAAGGTCTACATTTTGGATTTCATGGACTTTCCTAAGGTCTATCTCTTCAACCTTCCTAGAGAGTGTTGCGAGTTTAGCCTTAAGGCTTTCCTCTTCTCTAAGTGTATGAATTCCAGTGGTTCTTTGTGGCTTTTCAGAATAAGGTGAAGTTCCCCAAGTTTGGTTTTGTTCAGCCAGACTTTCCAGATACTCGTAATCATCATTTGGGGCCTTGTTTTTAAAAGTTCCATTACACATCATGTCAATGAATTGTTTATTACCCGGACCCAAACCTTCATAGAAAATTCTCACTTGTTCAGGTATGGAAAACCCATGGTGTGGAACCATGTTTAGGGTGTCTTTGAACCTCTCCCATGTTTCATAAAATGACTCTCCCTCTTTTTCAAAAAAATTTTGGATGCTCTTTTTAAGTGCAATTGTTTTCTGATGAGGGAAGTATTTTTTGTAGAATTCTCTTTGTAGTTGGTCCCAAGAGTGGATTGATGCAGGTCTCAAGTTGTTTATCCAATTTTTAGCTCGATCCTTTAATGAAAAGGGAAAGATCCTCATCTTAGCGGATTCTAGTTGATGTGGGGGACACATGGTTTTAACAATGTCGTTGAACTCTTTGACATGAAGGTATGGCATTTCTGAATCCATCCCATGAAAGGTTGGAAGGTGGTTTAGGACATGGGGTTTGAATATGTAGTTGGTGTCTCCTATGGAATTGTGTCTAATGCATGAGGGGGCATTGGTCCAAGCTGGAGTGAGGTAGTCGTTCATGGTTTGATCAACTACATTCCCTAAGTTTGGAGCTTCTTGGTTTTGGTTTCCCATTTGATTCCCCCCAGGGTTTACAATTTGATTTTGTGGATGACCCTCCATTGGAATTGTTTCAAGTTCTGACTTTGGGGTTTCAAGTATATTTGAATCTGATTTAAACAATCCCCTAGGTTCACTTGACTCCCATATCCTAGGACTTTCCACCCTAACTAGTCTGTTCGAGAAATCGCGGGTGTAGGCGGACATGCGCCTAAAAAAACGAGAAAGGGACAAGATAAGAGATCTTGGGTGAGAGTAGAAGAATGGAGGTGAGGAAAGAAGGTTTTTTTTTGATCTAAGGTACTTACTTGGTCCCCGGAAATGACGCCAAAATTTTGTTCACGCCCAAATTTACCCAAGAGAAGAAGGGTAGAACGGTCCTTGTAGTGTAGCTTGGGTTGTCGATTCCACAGAGACCTAAGAAGATACCTAAGATACACAACCTAAGGGATGGATTTTTGGCTATTAAGTGGCAAACTTTGGGTTGATTTTAGATGGTTTTAAGTGAAATCTAAGATACTTAAGTGAATTCAAATTAAAAGAAGGAGTTGATCCTAGGTTATCACTCGGGGTGGATTGGACGTATTTTCTTTTTAATGATTTCAAATTCTTCAATTTGAGATGGGTTCATTTAAGGAGATAAAACAACATCATCACTTACTGGTTTAATGCCTACACCCTTTAATACTAATCACCTATACACTTGAAGGTTCAACGTTTCAAGCACTTCAAGGTAAAAGATCGTATTAGTACTTGAAGTGTGTGGCCTTAAATTCAACAAGGACGATGGAGTTTAAAAATCATCAAATAAAAATCCCAATTAAAGAAGTGATTATACATTAATTAGGTGATAAATAACATCCAATACAGCCCCTTTCTACTCCCTTGGATCAACCCATAAGTGGGTTAGCCCTCCATTGATCCCATGTTTTCAATGGAAGCGGGAAGTAGACTCATGAGGGAGGAAATGGAGAAGTAAAGAAAACAACAAAAATAAAATGATCACTCCACCGTTGTGTGAATAATTTCACAAGGGTTGGTGTAAATAAATTCACACCTTGATCCAACGGTATCAAAGTGATATTAAGAACAACATAATAAGAGTAGAATAAGAACTTTTATTAAGAAACTAAAGTGAATTGAACAACTTACATGTGAAAGACAAAATTGAGGCAACAAAAATGCAGCATAACATTACAATTGAACAAAGCATCCAAGATTCTAAAATCATTCACCACCACTGCCTTAAATAGGAATTTTGGGAGCCTTGGGTCTAGAAACCAACAGTACAAAGCATCTTAATTAATTTTGGTAGGCTATAGGTGGTAGAAATCTTGTGGAATTTGGACTTTTCCACGTTTGACCCGAGGTGGCAGCCAGTTTTCATCCACCGAACAGAAGCGTCTGTAAGACCTTCTAGAAGGCCGAATCAGAGTGGTACATAGAAGAAGAAAATGGATCTCCTGATTTCTTCTAACCTCCTGTAAAATATGGGCCCATTTGGAGTTTTTTATTCCGAGATATGATCAAATTAGTGGGATGTTTTTCTGGGCCGCAGAATCTGGCCCAGAATTGTATCTCTAACTTGGACCGCCTAAATGACCACCATGGAGGCCGAATAAACATTAACTACTGAAGAGTGATTTGTTCCTATACATGTCTTCTAGCATATCACGAAAGTTGGGATTAATTGGGCCTGTATGTTGGGCCCCACAGTCTCATCAGTGGGCTGATGTCCAATCTGCCTTCTCCAGAATTGCTTCCTTTCATTGCCAAATATCTCCATCATCCTCCATGAATTATCCATTGATCCCTGAATGAAACATGTTCATATTGGAGTGTAGATAAATTATCAAATTAAAATATGTATAATCAGATGAATCATTTGGTACTTTAAATGATGTTCAAAAATGTACCACATAATAGTGCATTTTAAGAAGGTATTACAATCATAATGTTAAATGATGTTCAAATTGTAAAATGCACTAAAATGGTGTTTATGAATAATAAAGAACATGAATATTATATATATTACCAATGAATATTAGCCTCATTTAGTGGCTAATCACCTGACCCTTCACATGTACTAAACTCAGAAGTAATACCACTAGAGAAAAATATTTCTTATAAGGAATAACTACTAGAGATTCTAGATCATACGGAGAAAGTTCTATGAAACAAAATTACTCACCTGGTCAATTTTTTTTGGTGAAACCACCAGTTTTAGAAAGATAAGTGGGAACTTAATGATATGATAAGGCAGAAGTATCCTTATTCTTTTGTATTAGGGGAATGAATTTTGAGAGAGAAATTCATTTAAAGGGGGGTAAATATAACAGCCCAAGTTTTTATGAATTGTTTTTTTGAATAAATTAAATTTATTTGATATCTTATGTTATAAGTAACACCATGTTAAGCTTGTGCTACAAGAAACACTAGGTCATCTTGGGTTACACGTGATACTAAGTTATAACAAAACCATGATATATTATTAATATTATTCAAATGTGACCATTATAACATAGATATTAAACCTAGATGTATGAATAGTAATAACTACTTTTAAAATATTATGTATAATTTCTTTATATAAATAAAAAATATTTATAAAAAATTACTTAATTTTTGATAAATTCTTTATATGTTTCGAAAATATCATTTTATCAAGAAAATGATTTTTATTTCTTTTCATGAATAATAATAAAATTAATTTTTAACACTTTTAGAAAAAATAATTTGATAAAACAAAATTAATTTTTTAAATAATCATGTTAAAATTATCTTAAGGTGAATTTTTGGTTTTTTTCTAAAAAGTTTCATTTTTTAATGAATAGTGTAAAATACTGAATATTAATTGAAAACTTTTTTTTAATTTTAATTTATTAATAAAGTTAAATGATATTTAAAATGGTTTTAAAATTAAAATTAATTCAATCATACATCCATTAATGAAATTTAGTTCATTAGAATCAATTTCACATTTAATTTAGATATAAAAACTTTGTAAGTTTTTAAACATTTTCTCTTTAAAACTTTTCTTTCTTGTCGTGTTTGTAGGATTAATTTTTAAATTAAAAATTTTCACTTAAGTGAATGGAATTTGTAAAAATGGATTCCATATATTTAATCATTATAATTTATATTATATAATAATTTAAAATTATTTTTTTACCAAAATGAATAGTAAAAGAAAAATAATAATTATTTCAATTAAGGTAAAAATTAGTTTATTATGGGGTTAAACTAAAAAGATAATGATAAGAATTAATTATAAACTTTTCTAAAAACTATTATCTAGACATATTTAGATCATTATAGCTCTAAGGTTCTATAATGTTCTATTTTTTATCCTTGTGACATATGAAAAATGTGGGAGCGCTCAATTCTTTTCAAAAATACCAAGTGTGTCCTCTCCTCCAATTATAAAAGTTCACACACTCTACTCTATTATTAACACATTAAAACACTTTTTTTCGGCCAATACCTACCCAAATCACTTCCCAACATCCATCCTCTCATCCTAGAATTCTTATTTTGGACAAAAATCTAACCAAGGAAGGCTTTTAGTGCAAACATAAGAAGGATACCTGAAGACGAGGTAACATTCATCAAGAGTGTTTTTTGTTTTATTTGTTCCTCCATTTCCTTGAATTATTTTTATATAATTATTATATAATAACCCTATTATATTATATTTAATAATATTTTTTTATGTTAATTTCATAACCTACAAACATCTCCACACCAATCAAATGGGTTATGAAATTATCCTTCATGTGTACGGCAAACTACCGCCTCACAAATCGATATCATTTGTTTTTTCCATTAACATATCTCATGTTTGAACATAATGATGACTTTATTATTTATATATTATATTTATAATTTTATTATTATTATTTAATTATTATACAACATATACCTCCATACTCCCCATTTTTTTGGAAATACAATAACGTCGCTCGTGCGTACATCGGACTATCATCTCGTGAAGCAATGTGATTCATTCATGCTTTGCATGGAATGTATTAAGAATAGGTTTAATAAACATATGTGATATATATTACATAAACATGATTCTGGAATGATAATATATATCATTTACTTTTCTTTCTTTCAATCTGAAAAGAAAGTCAAAATAACATTCATGCATACATACGATCTACCGTCTCCATAATGGTGTATTTCATTTTTTATCACTAAATTTTAGGAATTACTTAAAATACATATATTATAAATATATATGATATTTAACTAAAAAAATTAGTTATTAGTGGATTTTTATGCAACTATCACTATTTTTTTTTAAAATATAGTGGTGGTTTTTTAAAAACCACTGCTAAATACTTTTTTTAATACACCGACACTTCTACCCCTCCCACCCCCACCCCACCCCCTGACCCAACAACCCCTCTCTTCCCAAACCCCATGAAACCCTCACACCGGCTCTCCTTATCCCCTTGTCGTCGGCCCCTCTCTCACCCTCACCGTCGGACCCCTTCTCACCCTCACCACCGACTCCCCTTCTGCCCCTCACTATCAGCCCATGTCTCACCCTCATCATTGGATCCCCTTCTCCCCCTCACTATCGGCCCCTCTCTCCCCATTTCTAGTTTCCCTTATACCCTATCTCCTGTCCCCCTTCTCCCCCTCGATGCCACCCCCCTTCTCCCACGAGCTCCCCAAGCCCAAGCCCAAGGCACCAATCCCTCTCTCCCCTGAACGGTTTCTTCCGCAACTCCCTAGCAAAGGTAATTAAAAAGGATGTTTGTTGGAATTTTATTTTACATTTTTTATTCTTGTTTCAAAACCATTATTCCATATAGTGAGTTAGAATTTGATTATTCCATTCTAGTATTTTTAATTTAGTAGTTTTGTTAATTAATTTAAAGGTTTTTGGGGTTTTTTTATGTGCTTGTAGACCTGTCAGAGGTCTTGTTTGCTATGAAGTATTTTGTGAGACATCGATTGAGGTAGGTGGTTCCATTCATACATTTTAAAATCCTAACCCATGACATGGAAATAATGTAATTAATAATTAAGAAAAAAATTGATTAATATAGTAATCATTTATAACTTATAAAATAAATGAAAGTGTTATTAGTTCCAACTCATTGAAATAGAATATAATTATTTAAATGATGTATAATTAATGTGTTATTTCATTACATTATTTTATTTCAATTTTCTAAATGTTTTAGTTCAGTTTGATAGACTTTGTTTATTAAAATTGAGACCTAGTGAAATTATTAAGTTATGTTAACTTCTTATTTTTTTAATATATTAGGTTTATAAGTTAATGTTTAGTTTTTAGGGCATCAATAGATTTTTATTTAAACTACCCATAATTTTAAGAGATTTTTTTGTGGATCAGTTGCGTCCTTAAACCCAAAAAAATATATAATTGGAAACATCTAATATGTTAAATTCAAGGTAAGAGATGAATGATTCGAGACATATTTTTAGGATGTAATGATCATGTAAGGACCTAGTTGTCGATGGAAAATTTTTCTTTTTATTTTATTTGAAAGTGTTTAATGGAATGAGAGAAAAAGTGATGTTTAATGATAGAAAAAATATAAAAGAATTATCTCAATCATTGAGAACTAATCAACTATAAATGATCTATAAAAAATAATGATATATAGAGATATATGAAATAAAATATTACCTATAATGAAGTATCCAATTGGCATTTTAAATGGACACATGATTCTTTATTTCATTATGGTGAAAAAATATTTAAAATGAGTTTTACATGGATTTCAATTTAGAATAATCATACCACATCATTCATATAAAAATATAAATCCATTCATTGTTCATTTTTAGAATATATCTATCTGTAGTTGTAAATTAGTTTATTATAGAAAATTAATTATATTTTTATTATATGGGAGACCAAAAAAATAAATCCAAGTAAATAAAATTTAATTCCATTGAGAAACTAATTTTACCCACTAGAGTAAAAATAATATGACATTATTTCATATAATGAATAAAATGGAAATAGACTAACATATCTCTCAAAACATTACATAAATTCATGGAAAGATAAGATGGATATGTTAAAAGGGAATGAAATTATTTTTAAGATAGTATAGAGGAATATAAGGAGTCAATTTATATATTATTTATTGTGATATTTCATTCCACATGATAGATAACATGAATCTTGTAGAAAATGTTATGGGAATAGCAGATGGTATAATTCATTCTGTATATGGTAGACCACGAAATATTAATAGATATTGATAAAAACCATTAGATCAAATATTAATTGAAAAATATAAATTTTATATCTTTTGATGGTCTCTGATATAATATTTTTGAGTGGTATTAAGTTATTTGAATCGAGATGAGAAGTTATATTTAATCAAATAGGATTCCATATCATGTGATATAAAAAACTCTCTTGTCAAAAGGTGAATAATGAATGGGTACTTAAAATATGTATATAATAATGATAATAATAGTCCTATTATAAGAATCTTGGAAAACACATTTCTATTTTGTAGGAGGTGGAGGAGGTTGAGATTTATATTTGGATATCTATAGTGAGAACTACCATCCTTATCACATACACTATTAGTTATGCTATGATTGAAATTGAGGCATGAAATTATATTATATCTATATATCTAGTTAATCTTTTGGGGTTTCACATGGAGTTTATTCCTTTCTTAATGGTTACTAGTATTTTGGAGTTTTACATGGAGTTTATTCATCATAAACTAAAAATTTTTTAGGTGGTGTCTTTTTTTTATGATTAAATGATAGGAATTCCAAGGAGGAAGAATTATATTGATGTTAGTTGACATTACCTTGACCATACCAACATATGATGATCCATCTATCTCCCTCCCCACAAAATCTAAGACACCATCCGCTTTCCCCCCAACACCATCTCTCACACCCTCCATCAGCATCCCATCAACAGATTAGCTGAAACCTCCCCATTTAGAAGCCTCAACAGTGAGGGAGTAGGTTTCCACTCTTGGTTCTTTATGGGAATATTATAGAGTGACTGTTATAGGTACAAATTTTAATATGATTAAATTTATTGCACTTTTTTATAGTGCTAACTATTTTTTCATAAAATATAGAAACAATGCTACTACGAAGAAAAATATGAAAAGTTCATATGTCTGGAATCTAAATGGACTAAAGATAGTTGTACCATTTGATTGTTATGGGTTCCCTACAGATGAGGCTGTGGGATAATTTGGATAGATTCTAGGACAACTAGTGGTGGATCCAGTTATCCTTCAAATTACGTATGATGATTGGAGGTATACTCCTTCATCATGGAAAAATTATTATTTTTATTCATAAATAAAGGTAATTTTAATAAATTATGATTTAATTGAATGTCATTATGTTATTAAATTCTAATATTTTCAAAATGAATCTCTTTGTACATATGTTTTTTCACTTTCTCGTTGCTGATGTGTTAGCTCGAAAGTGGACATTGAAATTTTTGGGAAATAAATGGAAAGATTTTAAATAGAGATTATGGAATGAATTCAACAATACTTCATTGAGCGCACAATAATTGTATGATAAGGTACCTAATGGGGTACCTAGAGAGAAATAGAAAGTTTTTATTGATAGTCATCATGATGAGAAGCACATGGTATTCAAATATATATTATTATCTTAATATCATTTTATATTTATACGATATGACATTGCATACATTATTATTAAATTAAATTTTATTTATTTTAGGATATTTCAAGGAATAATTCAATGAGCTGGGCAAAGAAAATCATCCCTCACACTATGGGGTTAAAGAGATTTTCTAGAAGTCGATCGACTCTGGTAAAATTTTCATTAGTTTAAATATTTATAATACAATATTATCTATTAAATATATTAAATTATTGATTTATATTTGTTTAATGTACTCACATAATTTAGGGAATCAAGCATCTCGAATATAATTGTGGTGGGATGTTCATAAAAAATATGATGGGAGTTTTGTTAATGAGTCTGCCAAGGAAGTTAGGGTATGAATTCATTTTTCATTATAATAAATTAATAACAGTTGTCACTATGTTAATATATAATTATTATAATATGAATGATATTTTATTTATAGGTAAAAATTAAATAACTATGGGATGTCAATCCTGTACAATCCTTCTCAGTCTCCTAGGATGACCCAGTTGGTCAAGTCCTTAGGAAAGAGCATCCTGGTCAAGTGTGTGGGATGGGTTTGGGACCAGTACCATCTGAGATGTTTAGTAGGCCATTGGGGATTATAGCTAAATATACTCTTAGTTGTACTCACTCCCTACCCTGATATACTCTTAAAGAGTTTGTTTCTATATAAATAACAATTCAGGAACAAGGGTCTTAGATATCCACTTTTCAAAAAGCATTAGATGATTTATATTAGAAGATGACTAGATATTTCTCTGATGATATTACATCGATGAATAGTGGTGAGCAGGTAAATCACACAACTTAAAAATCATTTAATTCATAAAAGTTTATTTATTTTAAGTTTAAATATATTTTTCTGAGATAAAAGAGATAATATATTATAGATCAAAAACACCATACCTATAAATCCAATCAGGGAAGGAGTCAACCAAATGATGATCACCCCAAGATTTTCCAAATCTTACCAATATATAAGCCTTCATATTACACCCTCGATTGATGAAGAAAAATTTATTCAACAAAGATTTTTATCAAAGACCAAATCTTTATTAGGATAAGGCCAAATGGTTGCAAGTCCTCCTCCTTCTTTAATAAGGTAGTAATCACTTCAAGGAAATATAATTCCACCCAAATAAATTTCTAATCTTTTGGATGAGAAAGAAGGATCCCTTAGAAGATAGCATATGCCTCCACTACCACAGGACTCCAAGAGGCTTTGACAACCATAAAATGGGCTTACACAACCTATCCATTGTTGTGATGAGCAATAAATCCAATACCAACCCTTAAATTAGTATATAAGGCCACATCTATATTAATTTTGATAAAAACCTTTGGGGGAGGAGTCCAACATTAATAATATTATCAATTAATACCCAAAAGGGCCTCACATTATTCGCATTCCATAAATTCACCCATTAAATGGCCCTCTTGATCCAAATATGATCTTGGGTCACCTTCTTTTGGTGAGAAACCAGAGCATCCTCCAGCAATCAACAGGATGGGTTTGAGCCAAACCATGTTCCCGTATTTTATAGCATGAGTGAACTAAGTACCTCCCAGATGATTGATTAATCTAGTAAATTTGATCAATTTCTATATCTGGCGTAATATGAATACTGAGAATGAAATGTCGATCAACCTCATTAAACTAGCTGAAAATATTTCCCTGATCCTAATCCTCCAACGAATCATTGATCAGAACTCTCACCCTTTAATTTTCGAATCCTGGAATAATAGTCGAGGAGACCTTAAAGTTTTTTCCATTTTCCATCCATATATCATTCCAAACACTAACTCCAGTCCCATCCACAATTATCTAAATACAACCTTTCTCGAGAAGAGATTTAACACCCCAAATGATTATCCATAAAAAATAGTGGGCAAAAATCCATTAAGGTATCATTGAAGAATTTTTTGAGTTGATTGTGTTTGTTGACAAAGTGGGCCTCCATGTTGTGTTTGTTCACAAAGTAGACCACAATGTATAATTTATTGACAAATGGGGTTTACATGGTGATTTTCAAGTTCAAGAGATGTTGTTGGCTATCCATGTTTATTTTATGAACCTTGACAAAGGAATGGAAGAACTGGAGGTGGTACAAAAAGAGAAGATACAAGGTGGCACCGTTTTATATTGTTTGCCAAATTTTTGGGCTTGAAAATTGGAAAATAGAGAGACGTGTTTTTGGAAAATGGAGGTGCACGCAAAATTATAGTGGTGCATGAAAAAGATAGTGGTTCACGAAAATATGGAGTGGTGCATGAAATATTGGCGTGGTGCATGAAATAGAGGAAAGAAGTTTTTCATGCAAGAGGTGTTACAAGATCAAAAACTCGAAATTTTGAAAATCATGAGGTGCACGAAAAATTGAAGCATTGCACGAAATATGATGTTGCGCGGAAGATTTGTTTTTCACGCTAAAAGAGAATTATGCGCAGAAGGAGGGTTTTTTGCACAGGGGTCTATTTTGCCTATAAATATGAAGTGACCCCCTCATTAAAAAGAGCTCAAGACTTAGAGAGTATTCGAGATCTGGTACGTGAAATTGAAGTCCACAAGGGAGTCGCGCGTAAATGAAAAGTTTGCGTGTAAAATAATTGTCTGCGCATAAAGTAAAGGATGCACATAAAAGATGGTTATTACACGTAAAAGAGGTGTTTGCATGTAAAGAAAAGGATGTGCGTAAAAAGATGGTTTTACGTAAAGCTTAGGCTGTGCGTAAAAAGGTTATTGCACGTAAAGAAAAAGTTGCGCGTAAAAGAAGGTTGTTGTGCATAAAATAATTGGTTGCACATAAAAGAGGTGTTGCACGAAAAGTGAATTTCGCGTAAAAGTAGGGAATTATTCACAAGGCCCAGTGAAGGCTACGCATAAAAATTGGGGTTGCTCGGTACACCCAGTGCAAAGAGAGGTTCATCTGCGGGTGAAAGTTGGACATCAACATAACATCTATCAACAGTTAAAGATGAATATTACATTAGAGATAATGAAGAGACCTAAAAGTCTATAGACTATGAGTGGATCCTTTCCAGAGTAGTGTGTCAAGGAAGAGGAAGAAGGTGATCCTATTCATCGACAGTGATCCAGAGAGAGAGAAACAAGGATTTACCCATGGGAAAGATGTGAGCTAACCCTAAACTTTGCAAAGACAGTGAGCTTGGGAATAAAAGTGATCTAGCCCAAACTTTGTAAACAACAGTGTGCTTTTAGTGGATTTGGTACATCAGCACATCATCGGTGTATGCTCCTTGGACGTAGCCTAGTGAGGGTGAACCAAGTAAAAAATTTTGTATCATGTGTATGATTTAGTTTATGCTTATTATTTTCTACAAGAAAGAGAGAGAATATAGTTTTTCTTAATAGTGAAATAAGATCAATAGGGGAAGTTGTTTTAATATGTCATACCCTAATTCACCCCCCCTTAGGGTATCTAACCTAGTGGACTTAACAGAAAACTTAGATACGGTCCAAGCTAGGCATACAAAAAGGCATAATGAAGAAAATATTTTGAATAAAAAACCATTGAGAAGAGGGTATTTGGATCATAGAGAAGCCACCATCCTTTCTTCTCCAGAATTTGTTCATTAAAGCATTTTAGATTCCTAAAGCCGAGACCTCCATGATACTTCTAAAAACACAATTTATCCCAATATATCCAATGGGTGTTATGTTTTCCATCATTCGAGCCCCACCAAAATTTATCCAACTGGTAATGGATTTGATCAACAAGAGATTCTGGAAATTTAAATAATTACATAACATAAGATGGGATTGCTTGGGCCACTGACTTAATGAGAACTTCCTTTCCTGCCTATTTTAAGTTTAAATATAAATATACAACATTATTTAATTTTTAATATAATTGTCTTATAGGTACCGTTAGTAGGAAGTAGAGATGGATGTGAAGAGGGTGATGAGCAGAGATTATCATCATTCAGTTATTAGTGGAGAGAGCTTGTTCATTTTTCATTTGTTGAATAGAGTAGACCATGATGAGTGATCTAGTCTGTGCATTGTATATGTGTACTATGATTGTAAGATAGTAAAACTTTTCTTATATGTATATGTTATGTACTCTGATTTATGTGTACTCAAATTATGTTGTGTTTAATTTGTTATGTGATTTTTTATTTTTTTCATGGTTTTTTCTGGGGCTACAGATTCTGCAGCATTTATTTTAATTTTTCATATAGTGACAGTTTAAACCACTGATAAATTAAGGTTTTTTTATTCCAAAATAGTTTAATTGCCACTATATTGTGGTATATTTTTTTGGGCGATCGTTAAAACCACCTCTAAATATGAAAAACTTTTATTTAGTTGTAGTTTACTCTATTTTTGTGGTGGTTATTTTGGAAAAAAGGCTTTAGCTTTTAGCGGTGGTTAACACCGCCGCTAAAATATATATTTTTTTTCGTAAAACCGCCACTAAAACATAGAAAACTTCCACTAAGTACACTTTCTATGACGCTTACAAAAAATAACTGTTAAATGAAAGGAATCACTGTGTGTTGGATGTCAATGCCAATTTTAGCAACAGTTTTAGGAAACTATTGTAGAACTATTTGGAGGTGTTTTAAACCACCAATACATAGATATTTTATTATAGTGTTTATATAATAGTTAAAATTATTGATATGATGAAACCATGATCAAATTAAGAGGATTAAAAATTAAAAATAAATACATATATGAAAAAAAAGTGATTATTACCCAAAAAGGTGACTTTAACATGGAATTCTTAATAAATGGGTAATAAAAGAACATAAGTAAATAATATATGATATTATATATATAATTATAGTTTTTTCATATATTTATAATAAACTTATATTCATTATACATGATTTTTTAATGTGTATTATGGAATTCATGACTTAAGGTAATGGATTCTCATCTCACTTTTTTACTTTTGTGAGACACATGCATTATTCACCAAATATTTATTTTATATGGTGTATATTATACCTATGAATTTATTTTATGATGATTCTCATGAAAATTATTGTGATTTACATATCAATTTTAGGATATCTCTTTTATGGGGTTTGTGGTTCAAAAGCTACCAAAGTGGTAAGTGATTTTTGTCTCAATTTTCCTTCTTTGAGACATATGTTATTTTATGCACATATATTCTTTTATTAGGTGTAAATATATCCCCTATAACATGTAATATAATTAATTTATTTATACTTGTGATATTTTAAGTTTTATTTAAATATATTCCTTCAAATGGATTACATTTCAAAGTTAATAATGTAGTAAATATTTTATGTTACACTCTCATCATTTATTAGGATTGTTTATGATTATATTTCCAGTGATGATATCTTATGGTCCTTCTCTCAAGAAACTCATGAATTTTATTCTACTATTTTTATTTCATGAGAATATATTTTCCCTCCATTTTCCTATATCTATATACCCAAGATTTCAAAATAACATTTTTAAGAAAATTGTATTTATTTATCTTTTCGGTTGAAACCACTTTTTCTTCAAAAGCCATGTTTTCTAAAAATTATTTAAAAAAATTAACTTTTTTAAATGATTTAGTAAATAAATTTTTACAGATGTTTGACTTTTTCAATAATGTTTTGAAATGAATCTTCACTTCATTTTCCAAAAAATATTTCCGTTTGGATTTTACCAAAAATGTGAAAAGAATATTTTTTCAACATTCATGGCATGAATAATATTTCCCAATATCATGAAAACTAAATTATTTAAATATTACCTTATTAGTTTTGAAATTTATTTTGAAATAAAATTTTTTACTTATTATTTGGGAAATTTTTTTATTTTAAATAAATTATTTAAAAATTAAAAAGGATTTTTAAAATGTTTTATTCTTTAAAAATGGGTTTTTAAAGTGGAAAGTCTATTTTCCTCAAGAAATGTTTTAAATGGTTTTTAAATATTCCTTTATAAGTTTTCAAATTTTTATTTCAAATAAAATGATTTACAAAATATTTTATAATGTTTATTTTTAACAATGGATTTTCAAAGAAAGGTGATTTTCATCAAGAAATGTTCTAAGTGATTATTATTTTAAAGTTATTTTACATATAAGATGACATAATTTGAGGTTACTTATGCTTTACTAAAGATATGATACAAGGATACCATTCTTATTATTTCTCTGAATGGTTTATTTTTATGATGAAGTGATGTTTATGAAACCTATTTATTTTCCCATAGGTTATACCATGATAGAATTTTTATTAAATCCTCTTATTTTTCCATGGATTATGATATGATGAAATGATAAAATAATTATGAAACCTATCTCTTTTCAATAGGAAATGATATGATGAAATGTTTATGAAATCCATTTTATATCATGGGTTATGGTAAGATGAATGTTTTACGGTCTTATAGAACACATAAATATGGTTTTCATTATGACATATGTAGGGACTATATATCACTCTAATGAATTGGTTAAAGATTTATATCTCATGAGATAGATAGTACTAGAATGGGGAGTGAACCTAGTTTAATAATAGACTTTGTCAACTATGATGGTCTTGGGAGTTAACCTTGACTACTATGATGGTTTAAGAGTGAACCCATTCCACTATGATATCCTTGGTATTGAGCCTTGACTAATATAGAAATTAGTTTCTATGTTTATATATATGCTCAAAATCTATGTATTATACTGATGTTATGATCCCATGGCTCATGTACTTTAATTATATTATGATTCATGACTCATGAACTTATAATATTTATTCCAGGACTCAATATTATGATCTTTGATATGAAGGGTATGGTTTTGAAATGTTATTCTCATGTTCTCATACCCTTATACTCATGTTATGCTTATATATCTTCCATGTCTACCCTTACTGAGCATCTGAGATCACCCTTTCTTATGTTTCCTTTCCCTAGGTTATGAAGAAATTTATAATGTATGATATGTCTATGAATGGTGATATTTATGAATAACATAGTGGGAGATGACATAGATCACTTATAGTCAAGTGTTTGTGTTTCCAAGTTTCCAACGACATTAAACTATTATGATCCTCGGGAAGGTGTTTGTGTAATGTAATGAATATTCATAAAAATGATGTAATATCTATGTATGATAATCTTGGGTCCCTATATTTATGCACTTAATAGGTTTTAGATTGTATCAAAATATCATAAATAAATACAACAACAAAATTATTTATGTAATCCTTGAATACTTTATTCATCATATACATAAATAAAATGGGTGTATTAATCAATCCAATGAGAATTACTCTAAACTCATAATATTTATAACTTTTTTTAAATATCATTACTGAAATATATTCTTTCTATACTCAGCAGTAATGATACCCAAAATGAAGATCGATATTTGAAAAATGTTGATCTACTTCAAGTTGATCAAACAAGACATCATTGTGAGTAGGAGGATACCTATTATTTATAATTATTGAATTGATTTCCCTATAATAAATTCATAATTAAAAATAACCATCCTTCTTATTTAAAAAAATAACAGGTTATCCCCATAGTGAGACACTAGATAAAATTAATCCCTTATTACATAACTCTAGTTTTTTTTCTCCAATTATAATACTTACATTGTGGCTATTTTGTTGGGACTCTTAAATAATAGTTTTCTATTAGGGATGATTTAAATAGAAATTTCAACTCCATGATCAGGTATATTTCAAGGTAAATCTTTAAGAAACACATCAAGTAATTATTTAAAAATAGGATCATCTTCTATTAAAAAATATACCTTTCCTATCCACATGTTGCATATTATTTTATTCACCTATAATTTCATTATAGAGATCTATTGGATATGGTTCCATATATGATTCATATGATGAATTATTCCCTTTAAATTCAATGGATTTCACATCTCCTTCAAAAAACATAATCTCCTTCTATTGGATTTTTTTTCATTATACATTGAAATCAAATACATACCAAGGATTATATCAAAAATAAATCATAGGTATAATAACCATATTTTTAAATAGGGTGTGTCTATGAATCATAATGGGGATTGACTAATATATCCTTGTTGAAATAATATTTCCACTAGAATTATTGATTAAAAACTCCCTTATTAAGGTTCTTGGTAATGATTTTATGTTCTTGGAAAACATAGAAGATATAAATGAGTGAGAAATTCCAAAATAAAATAAATAATTAGATATCTTCTATTTTATAATCAAGGTATCTTCTACTATATATTTAGGAACTTCATCCTAAGGTGTAGTAATCTCTTAATAATGGCATTCACCCCTTGGCCTCTTATTCAGTAGGCTACTTTAAGTCTCAAAGAATTGGTTCAAATAATTCCCTAACTCATCATTTCAGATAAATAACTAAATAGAAGTAGTTTATTTTTTCCATTGGATTCATGAACCAAATTCACCTTTTCTATACACTTGTAACAAACTACCAATCCCTTTAAACATTTACTAAGATGTTTCATTTCGCAATTTTTTAATGGTCCAAATCCCATCTTTACTTTTTATTTTCTTCGAAACATTTCTTTTTTAATAATTATCAACTAACCACTTTTTTTATTTCCCTTAAAGATATATGACCTCGATAATTCTTTATCTATAATTATTTCACATGATACTATATCATCGTACGATCAAATAATTTTAGAGACCAATTCCCTTAAATGTTTTAGCTTAACCCCATAAAATAAATTTTCAATATATCTTTATAAATTATATATATAGTCTATTTCATGCCTTGTTAATTATTTTAATCTAGTATCATATTCAGTAATACTTTCCTTTTTTAACTACTTTAGGTTAAGGTACTTTTTCTCCATTTCATCTCATTGAACTTTATGAAAATAATTCTTGATGATTGTAATGTTAAATGGTCTATATTCTAGGATTTCTATTTAATACTCTTCTATAGTATTCTAGATCAATGAACGCCATTGATTAGTGTATCCCTTTAAACAATATACTTTATAACAAACATTTTCCCTATTATTACTTTGGAAATCCTATAATTTCTTTTCAGGGTACTTGATCCATTGCTCAACTGCTGATGGATTAGTATTTTAATTAAATAATTGAGGCTTCTATCACATAAAAATATCTAACATAGGTTCATTATGTAGTAGATAAATAAGTTAATCAATATTTGAAATGTTATTTTTTAAAATCTAGGTAAGTTTCTACAATATATCTATGATCTCTCAACTCCAACACATTATATATTTACTTTCTCTTAAGTTAAATGATTACATTGACTACGAGGGTTGATATGATTTCCTTTTCTTCAAATTGGTGATAAATATATAAAATAAAATACACATAATTAGCTCATAACATCATGATTATTGAGCCATAGAGTAAAAATTCATAGGATGATAAATATTCTCAAATATTTTAAGTTATTATTATAATTCTTGATATAGCTATGTTCTACTAAAATATTGTTCCCTAAAGCCCAACTGATCTTCCATTGATACCAGTTATAACAAAACCAAATCAAGTAACCCAATGTGTCTACTTTATTTAATTAGTATAAGATACAATATATTTCAGCATAATATATTTATCACTTTATAAGTCTTTATATACTGGATAAATTCATGATTTCTATTTTACATTGGAAAAATAAAACACAGAATGAAAAACATTCTTGCATCCTTGAAAATAATTCAAAGAATTTTTTCTTTATATCCTAGGGAAATGAAAAGATAATAAAGGTTGAGCTCAATTTATTTATAATAGTTACATGCAATAGAATCTATCATGAGTAGCTAAGGCATTAAAAATATGGTATATTTTATAATCAGTACATAATCCATTTAAACAACAACTTGAGATTCAAAAATATACCCATGGAAAATATCAACATGATAATCACATGGATAATAATAATTCAAATATTATAATTTTGAATTTTATGATATAATCATCAAGGCCTCATTCCAAGACATAATTAACCTTACCATAAAGTCATTAGGATAATATTATTTAATAATTGGGTAGGTATGCACCAATTACCTAACTAATTTGGAAAATCATTAATCTCGTGAGACTTGTTGATGCATTAAGGGGATATTTATAATCAGCCTCTAACCATCACATACATATATCCAATTAATTCATAATATATTAAATCAATAATATAATATATAACCAATGTTTCTTATAAATAAATAAATATCTATATTGAATCAAGAATACATAATGTCAATATTTCCCCAGTAAATGAAATAGTATTCTTAATAAGATTCCATTAACTAACACCGTATATAGAAATTTTATAAGGTTAAGTCAGTATATAAATTATAAATATATCCATGATATATTAAAAATTGATGTGAAATAGATAAATAATTTCCAATGAATAATGTAGAGTGACAGAGAATATGATCATAGGAAAGTGAATGATCAAAAAATAAGATTTAATCCTAAAAGGATGATAGATAACCCTCAATTCATTAGATTTATGATTGTGAAGTAAGTTATTTTATGAATTTGAGTGGAAAATTTAAGTGAAACTTTAATAATAACATTCCTTAAATATTTTGAATATTTATTATAAAAAAATTTAAATCATTTCCAAAATTCCTTTCACATATTTTGAAAATAATTTCATTTTATTTTATTATAAAAACAAAAAATTCATAGAATATTGGAAAATGATTTTCAAAATAAACTATAGAAACTTATATTGGAATCAAAATAGTTAATATCAATCATGGAGACTGGAATATTTGTTTACACCATATGAATTAAAAGGCATTCCTTTCACACTTTTGTAAAATGTCAAAAATTACTTGTTCATAAAAATTTAAAAATATTCCTTTTACAACATTGTAAATAAATTAAAAGGTAGATTAAAATGGTCTTTTACAATCATTTAAAAGTATATATAAACTTTTATAGAATAATTTTAAGAATATGGATATAGAAGAATAATATTCATGGCCTAAAAAAGAAATAAGGTTGTTTTTGGTAAAAATATGTTTCCCATATTTTTTAGTACCAATAATAGAAAAATAGTTAAACCCTAGAAATAACCAAAGGAGAATAAAATATATTATTTTTAAGAATATAATGATCATATAATTCTTAAAATATATATTGAAATATGAATAATCCAGAATAAGAGTGAGATTATAGGACAAACCATTACGGATTTAATTACTTTTGAATGAACATACCTTACGAGAGAAAACCATAATTGAAACTTCAAATACAATTAATAAATTTTAATTCATTATATAATATGTAAAAATCATATTATATATGCTATATAAAATAAATTAGGTGTATACTATAAAATATTTCTCAAAGAAGTGGAATTGAGATGAAAATCCCTTATATTAGATTGTTTCTTAGTCTGAGGAATTATATCCTCATAAATAATCAATTTAAATTTATTAAATACGTTATTTAGTTCCATTTTCATATATATTACATTTTTTAAGGTTATTTTTTAATCATTTGACATTGAATCATTGTATAGTTCTTGAATATTTCCACCACTTATGGTTGTCCAGTTAATTTTTCTAAAATTACTTAACTATGATGATCATGGTCAGAGTTTTAATGAAATGGTTCCTTTATCATCAGGACATTAATAATGTAATTTTTATCATTTTTATCCATTTTATAAAATTTTATAATAAATAATATTGGTTTTTATAGAAAAAATAAATATGTGGTTCATGGAGGCAACAGTACGCACACATGCATGGAAATATTTTCATTTTCCTATTGGTAATAAAGGAAAGAGAGTATATAATGATTAAACTTTATTTAATAATACCTATATCATAAATAAAATATATATTCATTAAATTTATCTTTATTATCACAACCTAAACCAGGACTGGGTTTGAGCTGCAACTACCCCAGGCCTGCCTCTAGAGGCCAGGGGTAGCGACAAACAATGAAGGCATAACTAACTCAGGGAGGCCTCTACCTAAGAACCTGTACACACACAAATAGCCAACTCAATGAAAAAGTGTAGAAGGTTATTAGAAAATGTTCAAAATTTATATAAATTAAACCAAGAATGCATGAAACTCTAGATAATATAAAATTAGTTACTGTATATAGAAAAGTAAAGTGGAAAAATACACACCCAATAAGAAATTTGTCCCAACCTGAAAAAACTGGAAAATATTAAATAGCTAAGAGAGCCTAGATCATGTATCCAAAATATGGCCACCGTAAATGGTACAAGAACCCAGAATCTCTAAGTTCCTCTGAATCACGGTCAATAAGTTCATCATATGCAAAAGACAATACACATGTGGGCGAAGCCCATGCGGGGGTGTATATACATACCCAATAGAATGACCCAAAAGGGGTGAAGGGGGAGTACTAAGAGACAGAACTGAAGAGGAAAATAGTATATATAAAAAGGTACAGAGAAAGATTATAGCTCAACCTAATAAGAGATTAAAAGTAAGATCGTCCAAGCATAAGGGGATAAACACAGTGAGTAGATGAACTACTCGTCGAGCCTTCACCACCTATATTAATAGAGTAGACTCATCCAACCATGAGAAGCTAAACACAGAAATCATATGGAATACCCCTCACATTTCTGAATCTCCTATAAGGAGAGTTTCCAAATCTGAGGTGTGAATCTAGAAGAAATAATATATACATTCTCAGTCAAAGAGTCCCAAATAGGAGAGTAATGCGATATCCATCTCACAACTTAGCCAAAGAAGAAGAGTAGCCAACAGTTCCAAAAGTCCATCAACAAAAACTATCACCCCATGTGTCTACCCTAAATATTCAAGTCTAAGGAACTCAATCACCACACCTTAATACTATCTGCTTTAGGTATCACTGACATGCCCGCACAGTTTTAGGTTGCATCACAAGAACACATCTTGGCGGGGAAAGCATTCTTCTTCCTCGTGAGTCCAAGTATACTTCAAATCAAGTCTTTTCACTATGCTACATAGTCAAAGGTCCACAATATCTAAGTAAGGATATCATTCCCTAGTATGATAGGAGGAACCTACTCTTTTATTCACTAAGGAACTCTACTTCCCAACCCCACTGGAGGGTAACGTTTGGGAAATGTCATTAGGGAACTCCACTGCCCAGCACTGCTGGAGGGTAACACCCAGAAGAGTCATCGGGGAACTCCATTACCTAGCCCTACTAGAGGTTAATGCCTAGAAAAGCCCTTGGGAAACTTCACTACCCATCCCTGCTATAGGGTAACACCCCGAAGATCCGTCGGGGAAATCCATTGGCTAATCATGCTGGAGGGTAATTCCCAGAAGAAGATCACCAGGGAACTCCATTACCCAAACCTTATAGAGTGTAATGCCCAAAAATTCGAGGAACTCTACTTTATATCCCTACTGAAGGGTAACTCTGAATGATCATCGGGGAACTCCACTACCCAGCCCCATTGGTGGGTGCCACCTGGAAAGTTTTGGTGATCACACCTAATCACTACCATTGTCAAGGGTCACCTAATCAAGTTCTATTCTTATAACATTTCACATTGTATCTCAAAATATGCTAATAAGTTCACCATCATGTTCTATGTGAAAAAGCACTCAGGATAGGCTACTTGTGGGCTAAAATATGAGTTTAAACTAAGGATATATGGACATTCAAAAACTCCTAAAAGGATCTCAAGGGGAACACAACATTTGAGGGGATCCACACAGTGTGTGTTCCCAATTCACTAGCTACTCGTGTCTCTAGAAAATACATGGCACTCAGTCCTATAGAGGTACATTTTGTGTAGGTGGACTACACAACATTTTCATGCTAAACAGGACCCAAGTCATGTCTCCATTGGCCATGTCTAAGTACTCATCCCTCGTACTGATGTACAATAGTACACAACATGTGGATTTACATGGGATGTAGTCTATGAACTCAATCCATTTATGTGTACTTGGAACATGGTGTGTGCCCGACTATGTGATCTGTCACATGGATCACTCACACAGAAAGGTAGTACATGTCATTTCAAGGAAAGTAAATGTCATTCCATCCTTATGGGTTTCTAAAAACCGAGCCCTACCATTGGAAGGGGCTATATTCCATGTGTTCTTCATTATACATGGCATGTAGTTGCGATTTTTCTAGAAAACTCAGATCTTATCTACCACTATGAATCTACTCCAACCGCCATGTATTCCACCTTGAATCTATCTAATATCTTCAGATCTAACTATATCTCATGCTCTCTAGTCTTAGTTCACTATAAATTGGCTCTAGTGGAGATCTAGTGAACCACTACTCGTTCTACAAGCCATTGCTCCTCTGATCTCTGATTTCATGGACTTAAACCACCAAATCGAGCATCTGTATCCCGCAAGCATTCCAGATCAATACTTAGATCATCAAACCATTCCCTTTTCATTGATCCACCATGGATCTGGGGGCTCTATTGAGCTCTGAACCACCTAGAAATTATCAAACCAAGAACCATAAGGATTCCATCGATGAATAATGCGAAGAATTTTGGGATAAAGGCATAAGAACAAGGTTTTGAATGTTCGTTATCCAATAATTCTTGGCCAATGATCAAGAAAATGATCTAGGGTAAGGTAAAAAAAATGAAAAAATTGATTTCTAGTACATTGGCATGTGAAAAGGATTAAGGTAGGAGCACATATTGAATAACTATTATCAATCTACTCAAAAATTTAATATAGAGGAATAAAAAACCAAAATATGATCCCTAACTTTGTTTCGGATCAATTGTTGGTGAATAACGCACTCGTGCAATGATTAGAAGAAGTTTATGCGTTCATTATGCTTTGATTCACCTTGATCCATAGATTTTTCATCGTTCATCAATGGGAGGATGGAGGATATATCTCACCACGAATTTCAAAAAGAAATGATCCAACCGTGGAAAATTTCCGTTAAAGATATATTTATGAATATCATTTTAGATAAAAAGAATTAATCAATTAATTAAATAAAGAAATAAATTCACTTCGACACACTATCAACAATCAAGGGGTCTGAAAGTTCCATGCTGACTCATTTTATGTTGCTCCTAGGGTAAACACTATGTTCTATATAGTGTGCTCGGTCTACCCATCGGTTTGGGGGGTGAAAGGTTGTACTCATCGGTATTTAGGTCTTGAATTCATCCTATCGGCCTCTAAATAACCATGAAATAAATCACCCATCATGATTTGAGACAATTTTCTAGGGCACCTTGTAAAGGAAAATGATCTCTCGTATATACAACTGCCCCAAAATCTCCAACGAACTCTACTCCCTAATCACAAAGAACTATTCCGACTTTATGAGTTGGTCAACTATCACCCAGATGGAATCACAGATCTTCATTGTACTTGGAATCCCTATGATGAATTCCATGGATATTTCATCCCACTTTCACTCTGAGATCTCAAGTGGATGCAAAAAACATACTGAAACTTGGTGCTCAGTCTTCACCTGCTGACAATTGAGGCACTGAGAGACGAACTCAGTTATGCTTCATCTTATACCAGACCCCCAAAACTGCCACTGAAGATCTCTGTACATATTTCCCCCACTGGGATGTATAGTTAATGGATAAGTGTGTAACTCCCACATAACCTCCTCCTACAACATGACTAGAACCACTTTTCTCCCCTATAATAATTTGTCATCATTCCCTCATTTAAAATACCCATTTGGTGCATCACCTGTGTATATATGATCATGTAAGACCTCATAGTTGATGTCTCTTAGCTGAGACCCTCTCACATTCTCAATAAACAAAGGATTTAAAACCATTTACTGAAGAAAAAGTGCACCCTCCTTCTCCACCAAGGTCGATGGTAGAGATGAAAACGAATCGCATCGTTTCATATAGGTGGTAGTTCACACGTACGCATAAGCGACATCATCATTTTCCAATAAATATAAGGGTAAGAATTTAAATGATATAATATATTTATATAATCATAATGTTTTCATAAAAATCTTATTTATACCTTAAATTCCTAATAATAACAAGATATCAAAGGCAGTGATGTAAAATGAAATACATTGCTTCATGGAGAAGATAGTCTATAAGTACGCACAAGTGATGCTTTCATTTACCATTGCATGGAAATGAGGTAGATAATAGTTTTACCATATCATAATAACATTTTATTATATTGATAATATTTAAGATATTATTTTAGGATGGATATAGTAGATTCAATGGAGGTAGAAAAATAAGTATACATGAAAACACTTAGTTAAGAGTTATACCTATTATTTGGAAAACATCATTTTTTATACACATTAATCCTTCTTTAATTGGGCCTGTAGTGAGAAAAAGACCTCCAATATTTGGGGGTGATATTTGGAAGGTATTTTGGAAGTTCATGGTCTAACTATGTGTCTCATGAAGTGTGGAGAAGTAAGGGGAGGAGGTTTCCTTTTATAAGTGAGATGGGCAAAAAGCATTAAAATATTAAGAATATTAGAATATAATAAAGTCATTCTCATGGGAAAGTGAAAAAATATGGGATAAATTTCAAATATGGGATTATATAAGGTCAAAATAAATTCAAAAAATAGGATTTTTTCATGTTTCTAGTTTATTTTGTCCCTTGTCTCCTTAGTTTAACCTCCTTGTTAATTCTTTTTAACTCTTAGCGTAGTGATATGTTTTTACCATGGTTATTATTAAATATGAACAAAAACTAAATTGAACTCATTACCTAATAATAATTATGTTGATTCCAAACATGGATTAAATTTTAAAATATTTAATTCCTTGAATTTGCATAAATTACTTTTAAAATAATTTCAAAAAACATAATAAAGAACCTTTTTTAGAAAAATGCATGCTTAAGCATAAAAATGGATTTATACCAAAATATTATGTAATTTTGATCCTCCTAGAATTAATTGGACTAGTTTAAATAAAATGAGACTAATATTTCTTTAAAACCAAACCAAAACTAAATGAAACCATGTGAATACATGATTAAATAACAATAACCAAAAATAGTTTTTATTTGAATAAAAACATGACATAGATTTATAAGCTCAAAATTATATTTTTAAATACATTATATTAATTCATAAATATATATTTTATCTAGAAAAGGGTTTTAAAAACATTAAATTCATTTATATATCCTAATAATGTCATAAAAGTGATATTATTATAAAATCTATTTTTTTACTACCCACCAAAAAATAAACTATATGTAAAAAGTATTTAAAACTCACCCTATAATAATTTTGGCATGCTGAATTCAGTAATTAAATTCAGTTCCTCAAATTAAAATTTTAAAATTTGGGAACTTAGGTTTTAATTATATTCTTGAAAAAAACTATTTTCATTATGCTATTGTTTATTTAGAATGAAAATATTACTTACTATAAATGAATATTGGGTGTTTAATTAATAATATTGGTAGATATATATTGTATTAGTAATAATGTTGAAGTTATTGTTATTATATTATGAGGATTAACTTAGTCATTATATCTCCATGTCTATTAGATATAGATTTATTTCCCCCACTAAGGATGTATGTAATTGGTTTTTCCAAAAACCTTTTTTCAGATGAAATCATATTGTATTGATGGAAGATTATAAATCACACAAGAGAATTAAGAAAAATTATTTTCATTATGATTTGGATTATGAAATGTTTTAAATTGAAGTAAATATTTTGTATTTTATGGAAATAACCTCTCTAACTATAAGAAATATTATATATCTTGGTATTTAAACATCAAACAAGTGTACTTACCTTTAAATTAATTGGGTGTGCTCAACATTTTGGATAATATTAAATTATCTTAAATGGATAACATCATTTATAAAATTATTTTTCAATTTTCCTAGATAGTTAAATCATTTTCTCAAAAAGGTATGTTTTTCTTTATCAATTCAATCGATATTTGACAATTTGTTTAACGTGTTACCATAAATTAGTGGCCTAGGGAATTCTTAAAGAAGAAAGAAACTCAAATCAAAATTCTTTTGTATACTAAATTTACACATCAAAAGAAATAAACCACTCTCTCTTGGATTCATTATATCAAACCTCTAGATGTAGGTGGGATTAGAATAAAAATCTCCAGATTTTCAATGAATAAAAAATTTATATTGATATTTAGAATCTCCTTAGTTGGGAATCTATGTACATGAAATTTTTCAAGTGAAATTTGATTAATAATCTTCATTTGAGAATAACCACTTCATGATATAATCTATCTAGAATTCTATGTGGGACTTTTACTCTAATATTATGAATCAAGACAAATATATGGTCCTTAGACTCTATTCCTTAAAATATTTGATATTGATGTGCCTCTAATCCCCTATTAAAGATGATTGTTTCATCTCATCCTCACATGATAATATATTTATCTCTATCCTCATGGGTGATATTTATAATTATTCTTATGTTTTCTGACTATATCATTGTTGAAATGAGGAGATATAAATTGATTATGAAGGATATTGTAGTTTTGTAGCCTATAATTTTAGAATTACTAAGATTGATTCTTATATATTGGTTTAAATGGATAAAATTGTTTTTCTACATTAGTAAATAAAATATTTTAAAAGTATATATATCCCTATAATTTTATTGACCCTCATGTGAGAGATTTGGCATAATAAGGTTCCAAAAGATGATAAACTTCATGTGATTGGGATGAAAATCACTTATTTCAACTATTTATACATTAAAAATGAGGAAATTATGGACCAAATGTTCTTTTAATGTGATTTTTATAATATAAAATGGATCTATATTGATATTTTATTTGGTTTCTATCTCATATAAGGGATATATTTGAATTATTTTATAATAATTCTTAGTGACTTATCATTACATTATCAATTATTCAATTATATTATAGATTGAATTTTTGAAGTCCTTAATTATATATGGAAATTCAAGAATTAAATTCAATTTGATAATCAACACACTCATTTAATAATGTTACCTATAATATTGATAGTGATATATAGTTGGTAGTAAAATTTGAAAAAGGTTTCATGAACAACCCTATAGAAGATCTTATTTCTCCACATCTGCTCATATTTCTAGTATTAAAAGAAGACCTAATGTCCTTTAAAATATCTGATGGATATTACATTTAGCTTCATAGATCATGGTCAATTTAGATAGTGTGGTAATAAGTGTTTTGGGTCTGGTAGACTATAGAGTTACATTTTATACATATTTAGGGTTTTTAAGGGCTCCATGTAACACACAAACCAATTTGAGATATGAATTTAGTCTATTTTCTAATAAAACATGTTTTTTTTGGATGGGTAAAAGGTAGAAAATGATCATATTTATTATAAATAAGGTGATGTCATAGAATCTTCCCAAGTTGTAAATTCTCACCAGTAATCCGATTGGAGCCTGTGACATCTTGGACTAGGTTCACTCAACAATAACAGAGACCAGTTGGCTAGATGGCCTCAAAAGTTCCTCTTAGTATCCCAAAGGCTACTGAATAGTAGTTAGGTTTCATTTTGTAATAGTTGGGAGACTATACCCTCATGATCAGAGTATAGCATAGTGGTAAAATAATACAATAAATATAAGAAGTATATAAATAAATAAACAAATGAGGAATAAATATACTTCACATAAATAACCAAGTAATCACATGCTATAGTGTAATATAAAAATGATGATCATGGAATACTATGAAAAATATAGGTAATACATGGAAACTATAGGACTTTAAAATGCCCTAATAGGGGAGGGGTGAATCAAGGTGTCAACTTTTTCTTTTAAAGCGACAGATCTTGTTCCCATGTTGGTAGGAACTTGTTAAACTAGTCTAATGGAATCATGAAATAATTAAACATTCACATATAGATACAAAATAAAATAGTTTTACTTTTTCAACAAAAAAGGATAGTCCAAGGAGTATACACCAAAATTTTTTCAGTCATACCTAAATCTACTAAACTTCACTAGTTATCATGGGAAAAAAGTTCATAAATAGTCACTATATGCCAGACACACTACCTTAATAATATTTTAGGGATATCACACTACCTCCCTTGGAAAAATTCTGTTAACTCCCCCTAGTCCACTACTTTGGGAGAAGTCTTACTCAATTTAATGACTTTAAGGCCACTTTAGTAGATTAGAATTTAAATCTTTTTCCCTCACTATCATTAGACTCTACTTGCACCCTAGTCCCGAGTTGATGCACTTGAAATCACTATTCACTAGAACCAAATATTCAACAAAACTATTCAAAAATATCCTAGACTTCAAGAAACCCCCCGTTTATGTTTCAAATAAATACCAGACTTCATGATCCCACACACTTTCACAAATCTCCCAACCTTTGTGAAGCTCACAATCTTCACCGAGTACAGTACACTCCCTTCATGAGGCTCACAACCTTTACAGAACACTAATTATTTGCGAAACTCCTATTTTTTCTGAAACTATAATAACTCAAAAATCATTGGAATTAGTTAAGACTTAACTATTATTTTCATGATGCTAAAGATCAAATATAATTCCAGATTCATGAAGCTCACATCCTTCATCAAATCAAAGTGATTTTTCCTTTTCTCTAATTCACTTCATGTGAAATGAAGTGGGGGTATCCACCAATTTATAGGCTCAACTCTTCATGAAGATCCCATACCTCCAGTGTCCATTTTCTGACCCTCCAAAAACATTTTTATGAATTTCATCTATTCATGAAGTATCAGTGAAATTTATCTCATTTTCAAATATTCACATAGTCATGTAGAATCACCATAATACCATCACATGTTTGTGATACTCTACATTTTCACAAAGCTCAACCTTTGTGAAACTCAGTTTTTAAAAAACTCATGCCTTTACTATATTTGAGAAGTGACCATCCCAGAAAACCACATTTCATGAAGATTTCTCCTTCCTCTTAATTTTGAGCCCAAAAATTTAGAAAATACTTGGAAATGATGTCACCATCAATATTGTAGAGATATTGTACTATAATATCACATACCTTGGAAACTCCCTAATCAACCTAGTGTGGATTGAGAATAAACACAAAATAGACTTTGTTTCCATCTGTCACCTGTGACGGGCCTTGGTTCTAAAAATTTACCCATTTGGGTTTATTGGAAATTAGTTAGATAAATTAAATAAAGAACTATACTAAAAAAACATAAAACGTGAAAAACAACTCATCCAACGCTCTAAGTCTACATGAGAAATTATCAGTGTATAAAATAAGAGGAGAAGCATGAATTGAGTTTTCATGTTTTTGAACACTTAAAGATTTCCAAGATAAGCTCTAAGAAATATGAATTGTTTCCTCATAAAACATAATTCTTATTGTATCACAGAAGCATTGCATATCGTTTCCTCATAACACCTAATTTTCATCATGTCACAGAAGAATTTAATGGTTTGTTAAAATCATAAGACCATAAAACCTTTAAATTTTTTAATTTATCCATTATCATCCTCTAGAAATAAACACAAATAACCAATATTTATACTTATATAGCTCAAAACAAACTCTCCCTAGATTATATCTCCCCTATAAACCTGCATCATTTCCACAAACATATTAAAACAGTTAACACAAATTGGGAGAGGGGATCAAACATAACCTATTCATTCACTGGTAGGTGGATGAACACCAAGGTTTAACCTAGGTTTCTAGAATATTTTTTATTCCAAAGTCTTATTCAGAATGTTATCCACTTGATCATCAGTTTCAATATGATCCATTGTAATCACACCTTGTTCAACTTTTTCTTTGATGAAGTGATATCTAATATCAATATTCTTGGTATGAGAGTGCTAAACTGGATTATTTGTAAGATTTATCATTCTATTATTATCATAGTGAATCATAATTGGTTATTTCACCTCATCATCAATATCAATCATTTTTTTTATTCATACACAATATCTGAGTGAAAGTCTCTATATCAAAGATATACTCTACTTCATTTATAGTAAAAGAAGTGAATTCTTATTTCTTTCTCAACCATACCATGCAATTTTTTCCTATAAATAAAGAACCACTATTTGTGGACTATCTATCCAAAACATCTCTATCCCATTAAACATAAAAAAATTATGATAATTCATTAACTTTTCCTATTGTAAAGAATAATCCAAAATTGAGTGTACCTTGAATATACCTCATGATTAATTTAACTACTATTAAATGCTATTATTTCAAATTACATTGAAATTTGGCCATTAATAATGTTGAAAGGATAATATTTTCCATTTTTTATTCAATTATAACAAGTTTCTAATGATTATTTTATACAGGGTGGGATCCATATATTTCCCAACCTCATGCTTTCCAAGTTTTGTCCCAAAGAAAATTGGAGTTGACATTAGTTTGGAGTCATGCATATTGAATTTATTAAAATGATATCTTTTATATTTTTACAAATAAATTAAGGTATAATATATATTTTTAATCACCTTTAGCCTAAAAAAATTGTGTGAGTTAACCAATCATGGACATTTAAAATTTAGATTTCAAGTGATTAGAAAATTCTTCAATTTATCCTTGCCTGATTTCACCAAAAATAATATCATCCACATACACAAGAACCATAAATCGATATTTATAATAATTATTAACATAGAGATAATGGTCAAAACCTCCTATTTTAAACTCAAGATTCTTGAGATAAGCATCAAGTCGAGAATACCACACTCATGGTGCCTACTTCAGACCATAGTGATACTTCTTTAATTTTCAAACCTTAGTCTCATAATTTCTAATATAAAATATCACTGGTTGTTCAATGTAGAAATATTCTTTAAGAACTACATTTAAGAGTTTCGTTTTAACATCCATCTCATAAACTTTTTATTCTCTCTAAATTTCCATGTAAAGGAAAATATTGATCAACTCCAGTCTAGATATAGGAGAAAACGTTTCTTCAATGTAAATTACTTAAATCTATGCATATCCTTTACACACTAAGTGTTACTTATTTCTGATCACATTTCCATGCTCATAAAAAAAATTAAAGATCCACTTTTTTCCAATCACATTGTGATTTTTAGGTCTCATAATAAGATCTCAGGTTTGGTTCTTGTCAATCAGATCTATTTATTCATTCGTGGACTTAACCCATGATTCATAATTTGTTTTTTTTTTCAAAAGAGGTTGGTTACACAATTTATAGGAAGGGATAATGTGTTTTATTCCTCATTTTCTGTGTCTGTGTGGTTGTGGTCCAATATCAATGATGTCGGATTGAGAAATTTATATTATTCTATTTATTCGGTGAGGTTTTGATGAAGTTTCAATAGCCATGGTTTCCTCTTCTAATTCTTCTTCTAAATCATCATCTTTTTGCAAGCCCTAAATTTTTTAAAAGCCTTCCACTATTTATGCATTTAAATCTATCCATTTTCCACTTTCTTCTTCATCTTCCATAATATCACAATATGATCTCCTCAAGTTATTTATGGTTTTATATTGAATTATCATAACATAACTTCTTTCCACAATTCTTCCAAGATTATTAGTACTGTAACATCCCAGGTAAATAAAGAATAAAGAATTTTCATACTAATTAATATTTACAAACTAAATATTAATTTTAATTAAAAGGGGTTTCTACATTCGATAGCGTACTCGATACACAACGATGAGTTTCATTGAAATCTTACGTTGCACACTAGTAATATAATAATATTATTTTAAATGGTAGTTAACATGTAGCCGTTGTACAGGCGGGAATGGATAGAAATAACTAAAATATGACTATATATGTTTTTAAATGTTTTTATATTTACCAAATAAAAGATAAAGGCTTAAAATACGGAAGGAATTCAATTTTAGGCATTTATACCCTAATTTTCACTAAGGGTTCATTTATCACCTTTTGACGGCGAACCGTCATTAAATATAGTTTTGATCAATCTTATAAATTCTATTGGACCAAATATAATTCTTCTTTAGAATCGGGACATCAAAATTTACTTTGTGTAATTTTTTGGTATCTTTCCGATAAAGTTCATTTTTTTAATGAATATTGTAAATGTTGTATTTTAATTCAAAACCTCTTTTTGATCTAATTTATTTATATGATTAGATTATTATTTGAATTGGTTTTAGAGTGAAATTAGAAAATATTTTTACCATTAAATCCAATAGTGGTCGTTGGAATTAATTTCACTTTGAAATCGGACTTAAACTAGTGTCAATCTTTTGATACTTATTGTTTCACAAAAACACGTTATTTGTCATGACAGAGGGAATTAATTATTAAATTAATTAATTTGACTTATATGTTTTGAATTTTGTAAAATGGACTTCATTTTTGAATTTGGAATATCAAATATAGCTTAGGGTAAATTTTTGGAATTTTTCTGAAAAACTTCAATTTTTGATGAATAGTGAAATCACTAAGTGGTACTTATAAAAACCGATTTTCCATTTAAATGAAATTTTTCCACCTTTGTGTATTGAATTTCAAAAATCCGACATACATGGTTGTCACTAAGAAGTAATATGTGGTTCAATGAGATTAAAATAATTTTTTGGTGAATAGTAACTTATTAAGTTTTTAATCGCGATTAGTGGTAATTAGTGTAGTTTAAGTTAAAAATAATATTTTAATAATATGAGATGACCTAGAAACATGTCCTACCCTCATTGGATGTGTCATGTCTGACCAAGATAAACCATGGGTCAACTTGGGGACCCCATGGAGCCACTTTGGTTGGAAAATGACATAAATACCTTTTATTTAATGTTAATGTAAAAAATGGCACAAACATGATATGTTTTAATAAAAAATTTTTTAAATGGGGTTATACAAGTCATATTTTTGATTATAAATAGTAATTGTAAATATAAAAAGATTTCCTACATCATAGTCATTTTTTTATAATTTTTAGACATTAAATAAATTAAATTATTTATGACATAATAATGATGCAGTGATGACATCATTATTTGACGATTTAAATAAAATGGAAAGATAATGTAAAATCTATGAACTAAACATGTCCAAAACTTATTGTATGGGTGGATTTAAAACCCTTATCACCTTATCCACGAATTATATCAATGTGGGACCTTTTAAAACCGAAACACATTTTCAAATAAAGTAATATTTCTTTACTTTCCAAAAGTGCCCCTCCTCTTCTCTTATAAAAGGCCCCCACCTCTACCACATTACCCACACTCCCAAAGCCTTTTGCTCGGCCAACCCCTGCCCATTTTGTCTCTACACTTCCTTATCTTACTCCTTGAAGCCTCACTTTGGGCAGAAGTCTTCCCAAGGAATCCTTTGAGCTCAAACCAAAGGGAGTTACCCGATTTTGAGGTAATGTCTTCACTTGAGTCCTTTTGTATTATTTTGCTTCTCCAACCCCCTAAACTCTTTTTATTTATTTATTTTGTAACAACTCCAGTATCTTAAATATACTAGGATGTTTTTATAAGAAGTATTCGAGCTACAATTACACAAACCTTCATCTAATGGTTAAAGAACATACTGTTTCCGTGGATGGTGAATTTATGCCTCCCGAAATGATGATTGTTCAACATTCCTTTAACACCTTAAAAGGTGGCCATTAAGATGTCACTATATTTATATATGATATATAATATGTTTATGTTTTCTTTAAGCTTCTGTATTTTTAATTTTGGGCATACCTTTATGGTTTCCATTATGGGTAAACACGATATCTTCATTTAAGGAAGTGCGGACTACCGCCCCCTCAAAGTGATGTAATTCGTTAATGCCATATGTGGGATGTGTAAAGGATGGATTTAAAGTTATTATATATGATGTTATACTGGAATTATAATATACCTCTATATCATTATTATTTCTTTCCATTAAAGTATGAGATAGAAATGAAAGTAGCGTTCATGCGTACGTACGACTTACCGTCTCCATGAACGGTGCATTTCATTTCTTATCCCCAAATGTAATGTACTATTAAAAGTACATGTATATAATGGATATATATAATGAATGATATATCTAAATGATGAATATAATTCTGGAATTAAAATATACATACCTCTCATTTAGTTTTAATTCCATTAATATGACAAAGAAATGAAAGTAGCATTCATGCGTACGTACGGCTTACCGTCTCCATGAACGGTGCATTTCATTTCTTACCGCTAAATGATTATGTAATATTATAAATACATGTATATGATGGATATATATGATATATATGATATCCAAATCAGGAATGTCATTCTGAATATAAAGAACCTTTGACCACACGAACAACATGTAATTGTAAGAAGTCCACTTTCGACTTAAGAACCAAATATCGACAAAACAAACATTATTAACTTAAATGATTACATAATGTTTATAACATGGCAATAAGTGATATAAAAGGAATAATGAAATTTAAAAAGGTTCTTAATCAAGTAGAAATTAACTCAAGTTTATTATTCAGGACGTTAAAGAACGATCGAGTCAAGTCGAACCCAAGGTAAGGGACTTCGTCTCAATCTCCTTTCATTGAGGCATATTTTGTTTTATACACAACATTCTTTTATACGGTGTATAAAATCCTTTGACTTTTACTTTTATACAAAAGGAATCTTTTTCTATGAAGCGTTTTACTAAATGAAAAAAGGAATGTTTTTTTTAACGTACGCGGTGACAACGACCTTTTCCGCCGCCGCGAGTATTATTTGGTCTTTGGCTTCCTCAACAAGCCGTAATGTTTTTAAAATAAAATAAATACCATATACTATTTTATGTATTTTGGTATTGAAAATGGTTTTGATAAAGTATTCTATTATGATATATTGTGATTGAAATGTGGAAATGTTATCATTCCTTTATATTGGTTTTATGTTTTATGATTTTATATTGGTACTTGGACATTTGACGGGTGGTTACGTGATAAACCATATGACGGGTGGTGCCGTGAATACCAGGACGGGTGGTTATGTTATAACCTCCAATGCATTGGGTATGGAAGTTGGCCGTATGACTATTCCATTAAGTATGTATGGAAATTGGCCGTATGGATATTCCATTAAGTGATATGTGTGGAAGTCGACCGTATGGTTATTCCACTTAAGTATGTTTATGTCCCAAGTTACCTTTATATATGCTATGTGTTATTTATATAGGTTTTATGGTAATCATTTGGTTTCAAAAAGGTAAGTAATGATACTTTATTCAGTGAAGAGTTTTTACTACTTCATGATGGTGAAGGTATTACTTTGTTAGAGTATACATGATTTACTTGATGTTTGAAAAAGTAACAGTTTTCATTCTTTGTGTATCCCTTACTGAGCTTTTTATGCTCACCCCAAGTTTTTTTCGAAATGTTTTTCACAGGACTTAAAGTGGAATAAGGTCAAGGATGGGATCAAGGGAATGTCATGCTATATAAGACATGGAACTAGACATGTTTCTTTTTAAGAGTTTTTTTTATGGCAACTTAGTAGAAGTGTCTACTTTGTAATCTTTTGAGATGTAATAGTTATGTTCTAATTCTCTAAAACTCTAAACCTAAAAATATCCTCAATGTGAATTATTCATTTAATTCAATATTAAGTAAGGTTTAAGGCTGGGGCCTTATAGTTGGTATCAAAGGTCGGTTTAGATAACTTTAGGAGTTAGAATTCTATTAAATGATTATCTAAAAATATTTTTTTTGAAATGACATAGCATTTGAGGATTACCATGTTGCTTCATCTAAGACATGTTTGTTCAGAATGGTTTTCTGCAGAGGAAGCAGAGATGTTTTTTTTGGGAAGTCATACTGAGGGAAATGACCTTCCAAATCAGCATACTGAGATGGTAAGAATCAAAATTGAGCAGTTTACTGTAGTGATGGCTCAGTTGAATCAGGTGATAAGTGGTGGTTTTCATTGATGTTATTTTGGTGTTTTCTAAAATTAAAGAGGAGCATGAAAGATATTTAAGGGTTATCTTGCAAACCTTAAATGAAAAGAAACTGTATGGAAAATTCATCAAGTGTGAGTTTTGGTTGCAACAAATTTCTTTCCTTGGTCATATTGTTTCTAAAGATGGAATAACTGTTGATCCTGAAAAAAAAAGTTGTGGAAGAATGGCCAAGACCCACAAATGCAACCGAGATTCGTAGCTTCCTTGGTTTGGCAGGCTATTACCAAAAGTTTGTTAGAAATTTTTCATGATTATCTAGTCCAATGACTAAGCTAACTCGGAAGGGTGTTAAGTTTATTTGGACAAAAGAATGTGATGATTGTTTTCAGGAGTTGAAAAGAAGATTGATGAATGCTCCAGTTTTGGCACTTCCTTCCAAGAATGGTGAGTTTGTTATATACAGTGATGCTTCGTTGAAGGGACTTGGTTGTGTCCTAATGCAGAATGATCAGGTAATTGCTTATGCTTCACGTCAGTTGAAAACTCATGAGGTAAATTACCCTACACATGATTTGGAATTAGCTGCTGTTGTCTTTGCTTTAAAAATTTGGAGGCATCATTTGTATGGAGTAAAGTGTGAAATATATACTGATCACAAAAGTTTAAAGTATATATTCACTCAGAAAGAGTTAAACATGAGACAGAGGAGATGGCTGGAATTAATCAAGTATTATGATTGTACAATCCACTACCATCCAGGAAAAGAAAATAAAGTGGCCGATGCTTTGAGTCAAAAAAGTAATGCTTCATTAACCATGCTATGTTTGGAACGAGATCCTTTGGTTTTTGATTTAATGAACTTTGGCATAGAAGTTGTTAGTGCAGGAAGTCCTTCTGTTTTGTTTCATGTATCAGTGAAATCTTCTCTATCAGACAGAGTCAAGCAAGCACAGAAGCAAGACAACGAGTTTCAGAAAAAGGTAGAGCTGGTTCAGAAAGGTAAGTTTCCTGAATTCAATATTGATAATGATTGTGTTTTGAGGTTTGGGAAGAGATTATGTGTGCCTTATGATTCACAGTTGAAGAATGAGTTGTTATGTGAGGCTCATAGTTCTCCGTTTTCAGTTCATTCTGGCAGTACTAAGATATACAGAGATCTGCGGGAGTATTACTGGTGGGATGAAATGAAAAGAGATATTGCTGATTTTACTGTGAAGTGTTTGACTTGTCAGTAGGTTAAAGCAGAGCGGAAGTTACCTAAAGGGATGCTTCAGCCTTTACCAGTTCCATAATGGAAATGGGAAAACATATCCATGGACTTTGTTGTGGGATTACCGAGGACATCTCGAGGTAATAATGCAATCTGGGTTATTGTTGATCGCTTGACCAAAACTGCTCATTTCCTTGCTATACGAGATACTTTCTCTCTAGATCAACTTTCCCATTTGTATCTTAAAGAGATAGTCAGGTTACATGGAGTTCCTATCTCCATTGTATCTGACCGTAATCCCATGTTCACTTCTAACTTTTGGAAAGGCCTTCAGAAGCCGTTGGGTACTGAATTAAATTTTAGTACAGCTTTTCATCCTCAATCAGATGGGCAGTCAGAACGAACAATTTAGACATTGGAGGATATGCTACGAGATTTTTTGATGGATTATCAGGGAAGTTGGGACCAACATCTTTCTTTGGTTGAATTTTCATATAATAACAGTTTTCATTCTAGTATACAGATGGAACCATTTCAGGCATTATATGGGAAGCGGTGTCGAACTCCAGCCTTCTGGGATGAAGTGGGTGAAAGGAAGTTGATGGGACCAAAATTGGTAGAAGATATGGCAGAAAAGGTTCAGTTGATTCAGAAACACATGAGAACAGCTCAGAGCAGGCAGAAGAGTTATGCAGATAACCGGAGGAAGGATCTATCTTTCGAGGTAGGTGATCATGTTTTTCTCAAGGTTTCTCCATGGAAAAGTGTGATGAGATTTGGTAAGAAAGGAAAGATGAGTCCAAGGTTTATTGGACCATATGAAATTTTGGAGAGAGTTGGATCAGTTGCATACCGGGTGGCTTTAACTCCGAGTTTATCTCAGGTACACAATGTTTTTCATGTTTCAATGTTGAGGAAGTATATGCCAGATCCATCTCATGTTTTGAGTCCAGAAGTAGTTCAGCTGGAAGAAAACCTATCTTATGAAGAACAACCAGTCCAGATTCTTGACCACAGGGAGCAGGTGTTATGGAATAAGGTGATTCATCAGGTAAATTTTTTGTGGAAAAACCATGTGATTGAAGAGGCAACGTGGGAATCTGAAAATGCTATGAGGGATAAATACCCCCACTTATTTTGATAAGTGAATAAAATTGCGAGGACGCAATTCCCAAAAGGGGGGAAGGATGTAACATCCCAGGTAAATAAAGAATAAAGAATTTTCATAGTAATTAATATTTACGAACTAAATATTAATTTTAATTAAAAGGGGTTTCTACATTCGATAGCGTACTCGATACGCAACGATGAGTTTCATTGAAATCTTACGTTGCACACTAGTAATATAATAATATTATTTTAAATGGTAGTTAACATGTAGCCATTATACTGGCGGGAATGGATAGAAATAACTAAAATATGACTATATATGTTTTTAAATGTTTTTATATTTACCCAATAAAAGATAAAGGCTTAAAATACGGAATGAATTCAATTTTAGGCATTTATACCCTAATTTTCACTAAGGGTTCACTTATCATCTTTTGACGGTGAACCGTCATTAAATATAGTTTTGATCAATCTTATAAATTCTATTGGACCATATATAACTCTTCTTTAGAATCGGGACATCAAAATTTACTTTGTGTAAATTTTTGGTCATTTTTTTTAATGAATATTGCAAATGTTGTATTTTAATTCAAAACCTCTTTTTGATCTAATTTATTCATATGATTAGATTATTATTTGAATTGGTTTTAGAGTGAAATTAGAAAATATTTTTACCATTAAATCCAATAGTGGTCGTTGGAATTAATTTCACTTTGAAATCGGACTTAAACTAGTGTCAATCTTTTGATACTTATTGTTTCACAAAAACACGCTATTTGTCATGACAACGGGAATTAATTATTAAATTAATTAATTTGACTTATATGTTTTGAATTTAGTAAAATGGAATTAATTTTTGAATTCAGAATATCAAATATAGCTTAGGGTGAATTTTTGGAATTTTTCTGAAAAACTTCAATTTTTTATGAATAGTGAAATCACTAAGTGGTACTTATAAAAACTGATTTTCCATTTAAATGAAATTTTTCCACCTTTGTGTATTGAATTTCAAAAATCAGACATAAATGGTTGTCACTAAGAAGTAAAATGTGGTTCAATGAGATTAAAATAATTTTTTGGTGAATAGTAACTTATTAAGTTTTTAATCGCGATTAGTGGTAATTAGTGTAGTTTAAGGTAAAAATAATGTTTTAATAATATGAGATAACCTAGACACATGTCCTACCCTCATTGGATGTTCCATGTACGACCAAGAAAAGCCATGGGTCAACTTGGGGACCCCATGGAGCCACTTTGGTTGTAAAATGACATAAATACCTTTTATTTAATGTTAATGTAAAAAATGGCACAAACATGATATGTTTTACTAAAACAATTTTTAAATGGGGTTATACAAGTCAGATTTTTGATTATAAATAACCATTGTAAAGATAAAAAGATTTCCTACATCATAGTAATTTGTTTATAATTTTTATACATTAAATAAATTAAATTATTTATGACATAATAATGATGCAGCGATGACATCATTATTTGACGATTTAAATAAAATGGAAAGATAATGTAAAATATATGAACTACACATGTACAAAACTTATTGTATGGGTGGATTTAGAACCCTTATCACGTTATCCACTAATTATATCAATGTGGGACCTTTTAAAACCGAAACACATTTTCAAATAAAGTAATATTTCTTTACTTTCCAAAAGTGACCCTCCTCTCCTCTTATAGAAGGCCCCCACCTCTACCACCTTACCCACACTCCCAAAGCCTTTGGCTCAGCCAAAACCTGCCCATTTTGTCTCTACACTTCCTTCTATTACTCCTTGAAGCCTCAGTTTGGGCAGAAGTCTTCCCAAGTAAGCCTTTGAGCTCAAACCAAAGGGAGTTACCCGATTTTGAGGTAATGTCTTCACTTGAGTCCTTTTGTATTATTTTGCTTCTCCAACCCCCTAAACTCTTTTTATTTATTTATTTTGTAACAACTACAGTATCTTAAATATACTAGGATGTTGTTATAAGAATTATTAGAGCTACACTTACACACACCTTCATCTAATGGTTAAAGAACATACTGTTTCCGTGGATGGTGAATTTATGCCTCCCGAAACGATGATTGTTCAACATTCCTTTAACACCTTCAAAGGTGGCCATTAAGATGTCACTATATTTATATATGATATATAATATGTTTATGTTTTCTTTAATCTTCTGTATTTTTCATTTTGGTCATACCTTTATGGTTTCCATTATGGGTAAACACGATATCTTCATTTAAGGAAGTGCGGACTACCGCCCCCTCAAAGTGATGTGATTCGTTAATGCCATATGTGGGACGTGTAAAGGATGGATTTAAATTTATTATATATGATGTTATAATGGAATTATAATATACCTCTATATCATTATTATTTATTTCCATTAAAGTATGAGATAGAAATGAAAGTAGCATTCATGCGTACGTACGACTTACCGTCTCCATGAACGGTGCATTTCATTTCTTATCCCCAAATGTAATGTACTATTAAAAGTACATGTATATAATGGATATATATAATGAATTATATATCTAAATGATGAATATAATTCTGGAATTAAAATATACATACCTCTCATTTAGTTTTAATTCAATTAATATGACAAAGAAATGAAAGTAGCGTTCATGCGTACGTACGACTTACCGTCTCCATGAACGGTGCATTTCATTTATTACCTCTAAATGATTATATAATATTATAAATACATGTATATGCTGGATATATATGATATATATGATATCCAAATCAGGAATGTCATTCTGGATATAAAGAACCTTTGACCACACGAACAACATGTAATTGTAAGAAGTCCACTTTCGACTTAAGAACCAAATATCGACAAAACAAACATTATTAACTTAAATGATTATATAATGTTTATAACATGGCAATAAGTGATATAAAAGGAATAATTAACTTTAAAAAGGTTATTAATCAAGTAGAAATTAACTCAAGTTTATTATTCAGGACGTTACAGAACGATCGAGTCAAGTCGGACCCAAGGTAAGGGACTTCGTCTCAATCTCCTTTCATTGAGGCATATTTCGTTTTATACACAACATTCTTTTATACGGTGTATAAACTCCTTTGACTTTTACTTTTATACAAAAGGAATCTTTTTCTACGAATCGTTTTAGTAAACGACAAAAAGGAATGTTTTTTTTAACGTACACGGCGACAACGACCTTTTCCGCCGCCGCGAGTATTATTTGGTCTTTGGCTTCCTCAACAAGCTGTAATGTTTTTAAAATAAAATAAATACCATATACTCTTTTATGTATTTTTGTATTGAAAATGGTTTTGATAAAGGATTCTATTATGATATATTGTGATTGAAATGTGGAAATGTTATCATTCCTTTATATTGGTTTTATGTTTTATGGTTTTATATTGGTACTTGGACATTTGACGGGTGGTTACGTGATAAACCATATGACAGGTGGTGCCGTGAATACCAGGATGGGTGGTTACGTTATAACCTCCAATGCATTGGGTATGGAAGTTGGCCGTATGGCTATTCCATTAAGTATGTATGGAAATTGTTCGTATGGATATTCCATTAAGTGATATGTGTGGAAGTCGACCTTATGGTTATTCCACTTAAGTATGTTTATGTCCCACGTTACCTTTATATATGCTATGTGTTCTTTATATGGGTTTTATGGTAATCCTTTGGTTACAAAAAGGTAAGTAATGATACTTTATTCAGTGAAGAGTTTTTACTACTTCATGATGGTTAAGGTATTACTTTGTTAGAGTATACATGGTTTACTTGATGTTTGAAAAAGTAACAGTTTTCATTATTTGTGTATCCCTTACTGAGCTTTTTATGCTCACCCCAAGTTTTTTTCGAAATGTTTTTCACAGGACTTAAAGTGGAATAAGGTCAAGGATGGGATCAAGGGAATGTCATGCTATATAAGACATGGAACTAGACATGTTTCTTTTTAAGAGTTTTTTTATGGAAACTTAGTAGAAGTGTCTACTTTGTAATCTTTTGAGATGTAATAGTTATGTTCTAATTCTCTAAAACTCTAAACCTGAAAAGATCCTCAATGTGAATTATTCATTTAATTCAATATTAATTAAGGTTTAAGGATAGGGCCTTATAAGTACAACATTTTTAGGCTTTATTATTCATTGAATATCCAATGAATATTCCCTCATCTATAGGATCCCCAAACTTTCCTTGATTGCCTTATTTATTTTGTATGAAACATTTACTTCCAAAAACAAAAAAAATACTTTAGATAGGTATTCCTTCCATAACATAACTTATATGATGTTTTGGTTTCTCCCATAAAAATCCATGTTAAATTTTGAGTTTACACCGCTTATTGAATATCCTCTTTCCAATAATTATGAGAAATACAACTCTCAATCAGTATAATTCTAGACATATTTTCCACCTATCGATTTATGTATTCAACAACTACCTTTTAATGTGGGGTTCTCACTAATTCTACCTCATTATTTATTCCATGCTTTTTGAGGTAATTTTCAAATTATATGGATGTGTACTCTATCCTATTGTTAGATTGCATAATCTTGATTGTGTGGTTAGTTTCATTATCACCAATTTGATGAAAAAATTTCAAGAAATAAATAACTTTTTGTTTCCTCTATATAATCATTACACAATAAATTCTACTATAATCATCAATAAAAAGAATTAAGTACCTCTCTTCATATGTTCTAGCCACATTTATTGGACCAAATATATCTATATAGATAAGATCAATCAGATTTGATGCCCATTTTTTCTTTAGCTGATATGAACTCCCAACCATATTTCCTCACATTCATGTATCACATGTATTTTATTGATCATGCTTTATATTGTGAATGTCAAAAACTATATTAATATTAGATATTTTTTACATGATATTTTGATTGATTCAACCCAACCTTTGGTGCCATAAGTTTTCTTCTTCAACTATTAACTAACAATTGTTCTATTTACTATCAATCTGGTATAAATTTCCATTTATTTTACATCCTTTCATGAGAGAATTTACTATATTTCCTTTTATATTGAATCCCTTTTGATTAAATGTCACTATCATTCCTAATTCATAGATTTTACTCACACTTAGGATATTGTGACACAAGATACCTACATAGAGAACTTCAGTTTTCCTTAGCTCTTTATTTTCAAATTATGTACTTCCACTTCCTTTGATATTTAAGGCACCATCATTTCCAAATATCAATGTTTCATCAACCTTGTTCTTAACATTCATAAAAAAATATGCATTTCTTGTCTTGTGGGATGAGCATATACTTTCAATAATCTAGGTGTTATTATTATTTATATCTCTGAAGTCTATTTCTACATGGTTGGATTTCTTAATTTTCCTCTTTTCCTTCCATGAGATACTTGATTGAGTGAAGGAAAAATGTGTCCATTCTAATAGCCTTTAAATATGAATGGGTTTATCATTTTCATATTCTTCTTCTAGAGGAGAATACCTATTTTCAATAGAAATTCTTCTTGGATGATGGGTATTGAATTTTCTCAAAGATCTTTAGTTATTATTCCCTCCTTTCCTCTGCTTGCAATGAATAGCTTTATGGACATAGTTAGAACAGTGAAAATAATATCCATAGAAACTATTTATTCTATATAATGATGGATATGGTCTCATTCTCCTTTTTTTTACTTCTAAGTGATTAACTATTTAGATAGATCCTTTCTTCCTAATAGTAGTAGATGGTATGGACCAGAAAGACATAGAATTGACACTTCATAATGGGAAAAATATTCTCACATCTATTACTTTACAATTCCCCTTCTCTTGTAATGATTATTGACTGGAAATAATTTCTGGTTAATTGAGGATTGTTTTCATCTCTCTTTTTTGTTTGGTTCAAATCTTTATTTATTGAGACATCAGGTTCCTTTGGGATATGTTCAACTTTATGCTTTCCTTTATTTTGTATCATCTCGTTTCTAGCCTTTGATGTTTGTGCATCATATCTAATTCTACCTTTTCCTATACTAGTGGATATATAATCATTCAAGGCCCTATCTACTCCTTCATAACCACATTTATCTCTTTCTAATAGCTATTCATCTAATAATATTTCAAACTATAGTTTATTATTTGTTTCCCTTTATTTTGATCTAGATTCTAGTTTATTCCTTAAAGTAACAACTTCTTCATCAAGACCCTAAATTGTCTCAAACACCTCCTCTAGACTGGATATAAGACCATTGATGAATTTTTCATGCTCTTCAATCATGATATTAAATTCCCAAACTTCTTCTAAGATTTCAAGAGTTGTTGAATTTCCTTCTACCCCTACTTCTAGTTGATCATTTTTTTTCAAGCTGGTAAACATACTCTAATGACTCTTCCATAATAGATCTCATATTTTTGTTTCCATTTCATTGAATTTAAAGATTATCAAGATCACCCTCAAGTTCCACCTTGATATCAATAATACCAATCAACAGATTATATTTATATTTTGAAGGTTCTACCTTTTAAACTATATCCATCATGGATTCTTTAGTTTCATATTTAAAATTGGTTTCTACATCCTCCAAAAATTCATTATCAATTTGTTCTTCTTTATAGATGAAACTCTTTCTCTGTAATTTCTTTCCTCATTTGAAGTCTCCCTTTTGGGGGAACCTCTTCTGAGGCTTCTTCATGATTCCTAATTCACCTTCTTTATCATAAAACTTATTTGAGCACTGAGAGGAAATGTTCCCAACTCTATCACATTTTAAATAGGCTAGAGGAAGATTTCCTTCATATCACCCTTTTCCTCCAGTGAATTTCTTAGAAAAAAGAGAATTAAGTTTTTCTTCCTCATTATCTTCATTAACACTATCTCTAGAAATCTCATGTTTTCCATGTATTTTAATTCCATTTCCTTTATTATGTGAGTTGTTTCATCTTCTATTTTAACTCTCATTTCATAAGATACAATACTACTTATAATATCATCAAGAGAAAGTTTAGACAGATCCGTTTCCTCAATTTCTAACACTTTTGGATTTTATAGGGGTGTCGGCCTTCTCAAAATTTTCTTCACAATGTAAATATCTTTAATTTATTCATAAATTTAATGAATTTTTTCAAAAAACTTTAGTAATTTGGTTAAAAAATAATATTTATTTTCATCTGGATTCATTTTCAAATCATCAAACTTATTATGAATATTTTGGAGTTTTTCCTCCTTCACTTTGTTATCACTTTCATATATATTTTCTAGTTTATCCCTCATGGTCATGGCTTAAGTAAAACTCATCACCTTCAAATATATTTGATCAAATAGAGTTTTAGTATGGGAATTGTTTGATTTGGTGTCTATATCAAGCATTTTCCTATCTATTTTAGTCATAGATAGACCTATTGTATCAGTTCCCTGGATCTCCTATGCAATGTCAAAAAGAACTTCCATCCCAATGGATATTAGATGAAATCTCATACCATTCTTCCAAACCTCGATATTTCTTCCATCAAAGAGGGTTAATCCCTTAAAATTCACCAAATTATCCATGAAACCAACAAAGGAAATATTTAACTCTAATAACCTATATGATATGATACAACTTGTAAGACCTCAGAACACCCTAAGAGGGCAGGGGTGAATCAGTCTGTCAACTTTTTCTTTTACAGAAATAGATCTTGTTCCCACATTGGTATGAACTTTTTAAAACAATTTGATGGAATCATGTAATAATTAAACATTCACATATAGATAAACAAAATAGTAGTTTTACTTGGTTATCCACTAAGGGGTGGTTCAAGTATCATACACAAATAGTGTATCGAACATACCTAAATCCATTAAGCTTCACTAGTTATTGTGGAAAAAAATTTCAAACACAAACACTCTACTTTAGGAACATATCCTTAATAATGTTTTAGGGATATTACACTACCTCCCTCTAAACACGTTAATCAAATCCCCCTAGCCTGCAGATTTGGGATAATTCTTATTTAGTTTAACAACTTGAAGTTCACTTCAGCAGATTGGAATTTAAGTCTTTTTCCATGACTAGCATGAGATTCTTCTTTCACCGTAGTCCTGAGTTGATGCACTTAGAATCAGTGTTCATCAGAACTAGATATTCAACACAACCGTTCATAAATATCCTGGCCTTCCAGAAATCCCCTTTTATGTTTCAAAGAAATACTAGCCTTCTCAAACTCACACACTTTCATGAAGCTCCCAACCTTCATGAATCTCACAAACTTATTAGATCATACTTAATTTTTTAATCTCATAGCCTTTTCAAAACACTACATATTCATGAAATTCCCAGTCTTGAAAAACTCCCATAACTCAAAAGCATTGTCATTGGTTAAGACTTAACCAATATTTTTTACAATGCTCAAGATCAAATGGAATTCCAAGTTCGTGAATCTCCCAACCTTCATGAAATCAAATTGCTTTAGCCTTTTATCTAATTCACTTCATGTGAAATAAAGTGGGGGTAACCAACTATTTATAGGATTATCCCATCACAAAGATCTCATTCCTCTAGTGGCATTTTCCCAAACTTTTAAAAACATGTTCATGAATCTCCTCTATTCGTGAAGCACCGGTGAAATTTATCATATTCATAAATCTTTTCATAGTTGAATAGAATCAACATAAGGACATCATGTGTTTGAAATGGTCCACATATTCATGAAGCTCAACCTTCGTAAAACTTAGTTTTGGATAATCTCATTCCTTTACCATGTTTGAGAAGAGACAATCCAAAAAAAATAAACTTTTGTAAAGCTTTCTCCTTCCTCCTTATTTTGAGCCCTAAATTTCAAAAAACACTGAGAAATGAAACCACCTTCAACATTATAGACATATTTTACTATAAGATCACATTTCATTAAAACTCTCTAATAAACCCATTATATATTAACAATAAACATAAACTAGACTTTATTTTTAGATTCCAACTATGACGGGCCATGGTTTCAACTAAGAAGGCATCCAATACAATATATGTATCAAAAGTACAAAAAGTCCAAAATAACTATCCCCAGATAGAATCATGAGCCCAAATCCTATTCCTATGCTCCTCTTCTCCTATTCACAAATCAATCAAGAATATGCAAGTGGGTGCTTTCCCTGTCCCTACCTGCATCCATGAAGTCTGATTAGGTACCCAATAGTGGTTTGAATAGGGTGTGCGACAACACTTAGTAGGCCACCACCAATAGTTTATTTAAAAAGTCTCGTCTATGCATATAAGTTGAATTAGTGTATAGATACAACAAGTGTACAAGTAAAATGGTATAAGTTATTTTATCCAGTATATCAATTCTCTCTATGATCAATAAACTATATCATAAGGGATATATGTAAAGAATAAAAAGTATCAACATCATATTACACCATGTAATCATGTTTCAGTCCTATATGGGCCAAGTTCCAATGAGTAGTAATTTATAATTAAACCGAATAAGATAAGTAAAATAATTAAAGAGGATCCAAGGAGTATTAATGTATCAGTCATCCTAGCATATCAAGAAAACTAGTTAAACTGGATCCTTGAATAGAAATGTCCAAGGCATCCATGTAAGCTAGATCCTTGGAGTATAAATGTACAGGAAATCTAAGTAATATAAATTGATAGTATATAAGGATTAGAAATGTCCAAGGCATCCAAATAAGTCATGTTACTAGAATCTAAGGAGTAGAAATGTCCAAGGCATCCTATGGGTTCGTCAGATCCAAGGAGTGGAAATGCTCAAGGAATCCTAAAATATCAAGTAAATCAAGAAATGGGATACACGGAGTAAAAATGTCTAAGTCATCCTAGTCACCTAATAAAAAGGGATCCAAGGAGTAGAAATGTCCAAGGTACCCTAACCAATTCATTCACTATTTCATACTTCCCTTCATAATCATATACAATCCAAGGGATCAAGTAATTTATACAATTCATATATAATGACAAGGTGCTACAAGATTATTATAACCTTTAAAAATTCATATTAATACCTCATTCAATTATCAATTATAAAATGAGATCTCATCACACCCCGAGGGTGGCATAATTACGATAAAAATGTAGAAATATCCCCATGGGTGGTTTGGGTTGAGGTAGATAACCTCCAACCTTAATGAAAGGTGTCATGGAATATATCAAACATGTTTATCTCAATTGACCCTTGGTTAAATTAATTTAGAAAGAATCTCCTAGAAATTATGGCACGAGGAACAATGGAAACAAGCTATAAACAATGAGACATTGAGTTAAAGGTATATACTACCTACCTTAGCTTGGTATAGAAACACTCAACCATATTAGCTTCTTATTCAGTCTAGATCAGAAGAAATTATAAGAATGGATAAATTTTCTGAATATAAGGCATAATATCCTACACCAAAATATTTTCCTTGAGAGAAAGGAAACAATTAAAGGTGAAAGAGAAATAGATAACTCACCAGAACACATCCAACGAGACTGAAAATGAAATAATCAAAGTTTGGATCAAGGAGATATAAAAAATACTAGGTTATAATTCCATAGGATATCCAGTGCACCTGATGTGCATCAGAGAATAGGGGTGAGGGGTTCTTATAAAAAAATAGGCCCTACATAATTTTCTTAAAAACTGACCTAAGAAGATTACATAGTGTGTAATCTTTACACAACTTGTAATGTTCAGGTTTTACCCCTCTAGGAAAAAACTATAACATGTTGTAAAAGGTTATGGCTAGATTAATACACATTGTGTATTTAATACGCACCATGTATTCCAAATATACACATTGTATTAAAAATATACACCATGTATTTTTCCTGCATCCAACCTACATCACCCTTCTATCTTCTTTCCAAAAATATACCAACCAGCCTAAATTCATGGATTCTTGGTCTAATAAAGAAAGAGATTTGCAACAACGGATTAACTAAAAGTTAAAAAAAGAATTTGTACCTCGTAAAAAAATCATGTACTTACAATATTACCCCCTTAAAGTGATTTTTTCCTAAATTTCACTACCAATGGAGTCAAGCATCATCTAAGATTAACTCCAGATACTAGCCACATATGCCAGCCTTCTGATCCTAAGTATCGTTCTGTACACGTTCATGCTGCCATAACACCTATACTAGAGGAACTGACCTACCTCAGAGAACCTTCATTCTAAGATCAACAAGATGGATAGGATTATCCTCAAAGGACGCATATACTTTGAACTCAACCTCCTCATGGTAAATAATATATGAATAATCAGAATGATATTAGAAAATATGAGATACGTGGAAGACGTTGGGTATAGATCAGTACCTATTAAGTAATTGAAACTGATAAGATACTGACCTAAATCTCTCTAGAATCTCAAAGGGACCAATGTAATTAGGTCCTATCTTCCCTTGTTTTCAAATTATTCTATTCCCTAGTTTAGGAAAAACTCACAAGAAAACCTAACTCCCCACCTTGAACTCTATTGGTCAACGGTAATGATTAGTGTATGAATTATATCTAGAATGAGTTGTAGACATCATATTCTTAATAATATGAACCTTATCCAAAGTCTCTTAAATGAGATAAATACCCAATATAACTAAATCTCATGCCTCTAACCAGCATAGGGGGAACAAAACAACCTACTATATAGGGCCTCATAAGGATCCATCTGTATGGTTGCCTAGAAGCTGATATTATAAGATAACTTAGTGAGAGGTAAGTGTTTATCCTAAGAACCATTGAAATCAAGGACTCATGATCATATAATTTTCTCCAAAACCTATATCATATGCTCGTACTGACCATCATTCTGTGGGTGATAGGCTATACTCAATAATACTTATGAAACTAGTTCCCTCTACAACCCCTGATAGAACTATGATGTGAAACAATCATCTCTACCTAATATGATAGAATTTTGAACCCTGTGGAGGTATATGATATCATGAATGTTGAACCTATTTAGCTTATCCACTGATAGATTCTCTCAAATAGGCAAAAAATGGGAGACCTTGGTCAACCTGTCTATGATCACCCATACGGTGTCACTAGAACGAGGTGAGATAGGAAGTCCCATCATGAAATCCCTGGTGAAGTTGTACCATTTACACTCAAGAATAGTTCATGGATATAAAATTGTAGTTGGTCGCTAGTGCTCTTCCTTCACCTGATAATAGGTGGAACACTAAGTAATGAACCTATCTATCTCCAATTTCATCCCCGACTACTGGTATTGACTGTGAAAGTTTCAATACATCTTGGTATGATAGGGATGCATATCCCATATAGAGGAATGGGGCTCTCACATAAACTCCTCATGAAATTTGTAAGAAACCCAGATATTTATTTGGATGCACAAGATCTTATCATCATCAACTGTCCAACCAGGAGGTGGGTCATCATTGGAAATTCCCACCTATAGGACCAAGCCCTTAGAATCAGATAACCGACTCATCTTCACTATATCCAAAATTGAAGAGGTCACTAATAAATATAAAAGTATATACTATCCATGATAGACATGAAACTCTATATACATCTCTAAAAATAGTTCCATAAGCTACCACTCACTACTAGCCTCCTGAATTGCATGTTTCTAAGTCATCATTCTCATATAATTGATAACTGCATTACATTTCTCAGGCATATAAGAAATCTTGAATTGAAAATATTATAGGTATTCAACCCACCTTTGTTTCCTAAGATTCAATTTTTACTATGTAAATATGTACTTTAGTATTTTTTGGTCCATGTACACCACAAAATACTCCCCCAATAACTAATTCCTCCAACATCTCATGGAATGAACAACAACGGCTAACTCGAGATCGTGTGTTGAGTATTTACTCTTATGTGATCCCACCTGAAAAGACCTATAAACATGACTCAATCCTACTCTATAATAAATTCTCCTATCCCAATACTGGATGCATCACAATATACAGTATATCTTCTTCTTAGATCTAGTGGAATCAGGATTGGTGATGAAGTCGGTCTCCGTTTTAGCTCTTGAAAGGTTGTCTTGTAGGTGTATAACCATATAAACTTCACACCCTTCTTATTAAATCCTAAAAGAGGTGATTATAATCATGATAAGTCCTAAATTAAGTTCCTATAATAACTGACTATCCCCAAGAAACTTTTTATATCAACTATGTTCTTGGGCTAGTCCTAAGAAACTACATCTCTCACCTTCTCTAGGTCAACTGATACTTTTTTCTCTGAGATAATATAACCCAATAAGTGAATATTATCCATCCAAAAGTTTTACTTTGTGATATTTTCATATAACTAATTATCTCTTAGTGTTTCTAATATGATCTCAAGATGTTTGGATTGGTCATGTTGAATTTTAGAATACACCAAGATATAGTCCAAAAATACCACCATAAACAAATCTAAATATGGATGGAAAATCTTGTTCATCGGTTCCATGAAAACTACTAGCATGTTTGTGAGACCGAATGGAATAACCAAATACTCATATATACCATACCTGCTATGAAAAGTTGTATGAGGTGTGTCTGAAGGTCAAAAACACACTTGAAGATAACCCGATCTCATATCAATCTTCAAGAACACCTGAGATTCTTAGATCTAGTTGAAGATATCATATATATGAGGAAATGGATACCTTTTTTAGTTATAAACTAATTAAATTTCTAGTAATTCACATATAAATGAAGTTTTCCATCCACCTTCTTAGAGAAAAGGACTGGTGAATCCCATGTATAAGTACAGGTTCATATAAAATCATTTACTTATAAGTCCTCTAGCTACCTCTTGAGCTCCTGCAACTTAGTTTTATTCATCCTATAAGGAGGAATGTATACCAGTGAAAATCTAGGAACTATATTTATGGAAAACTATACCTCTCTCTCAATAGGTAGTTCTAAAAAAAAATCTAGGAAAACATCCCTAAAATGATCAACCACTGCAGGGAAGTCTTCCTAATGTGTTCCTTAATCATCCAGATATATGATAGCAATATGGGCTATCATCCTACCCAACCCACAATTCTTGGGTCCATCTTGAATTGTTTTTGACATCTCATTCACCTTTGTGAATAAAAAATCCACCCTATGGTGATTTCAAGGTCACCCTCCAGAGATAGAAATCAACAAAATAGTGATAGGGAACCAAATAGTCCATCCTAATAATGATTTCAAATCTGGTCATGTTGATAAAAAAGAGGTCCTATAAGAAGTGAAACCCACCTATGTCAAGGGGGGACACCCTACACTAGAATGTACTTTTTTATTGAATTCCCAATGGAGTATCAAGTATCATCATGCCATAGGAAAACTAAACACTAATCCCAAGGATCTCCATAGCAGACACATATATGAAAGAATGAGAAGCACCTGTATTGAAAAGATAATATACTAACATAGAGGCTACCCAAATAGTCACTCTCATGGTAGAAGGTCCAGCACTCTACTCATCAAGTATCAGTTTTATTGTATATATCTATCCTAAACCATGGCCCTGAGATATATCCTAACTACCCTGAATAGGTATGATCTATTGGTGTTTTATGTCTGGTATCTGACTGCCACAACCACAACTACCACCTCGGCCTGATCATACAATCACACTCTAGATCCCTACATGATGAGAAGCCATTGACCCTGCTCCTGAATGTGGAGTTTTTGTATATGTTCTATCACTGGATACTATAGTAAAGGTCCTATAAAACCATTATAGATGTCCAATCATGCCGTAAGCTCATCACTTGACTAGGTCTCTACCATATTGCCTCCACATGTGTCCTTTCCTCCCACGCTAATGATAGGGGATATAAATACTATCACTCATTCCCTGGATGGTATTCCCATCATGAGAGACCTCAAAGTATTTCTTCTTTCCACCTGATATAGAACCACTGGGTCAAGAAACTGATCTACCCTACTTTGCGCCCCTAGCTTCCCTCAGGTTACATTTAGTAATCCGTGTATGATTTACTATTTTTGAGATAGTAATAAGGCATAAATCATTCACCTGTGACCAGATTTCATACCTGAGACCATCTTCTAATCACCTATATTTCGATAACTCATAACCTAATAGAATAGAAATGAAACTCTAAAGATACATAAAATAGAAACAATATTCCATGAATGATAAGGTTCCCTGCTCTAGATACATTAACTATATATATCTATTATACCTTGACATTTTAGGAAAGAAATAATTATATAAGGCTATCTTGAAATCCCTACAAGCGCTATCTTGATGACAATCCATCTGAGTAATCACACCCCACCATCTCTTGTAATAATCATTAAGCATATATGTAGCAAGCTTCACTCTCTTTTGGGGAGGTGTCTCGAGATTCTCAAAGATCAATAGCACAACCTCCAACCATGACTATGGATCCTTTGGTCTACTATCCCCTGAAAAAATGGGCATATACTTCTGCTAAAACATACACGTCGACTCTTTCATAAACGGTTCAAGTGGTGGTTATCCCTGAATGGTATGTATAAAGATTTAAAATCCATCTCAAAATTGGGCCTCATAACCCATATTAGGCATAATAGGTGGTTCCACAAGAGTCACTAACAAAGGTTACTCTAGTATCCCATAGCCCACTACCTTTGGATCATGGTCATTACCACCCTCCTAGATCATGATTGAAGGCCTTCATGGTGGCATATCTATACAATTCCAAGTGGATGCCTTAGTCAAGTTCGGATAATAATAGGATCATGTATATAAATAGGATAAGAATAAGACTTCCTAAACACAAGTTACACCCCTATACATGCTCCTTAATACAAGTCTAGGTGACATAAAAGTATTAATAATACATGAGATATTGCCTAATTCTCACTAATAAGGTTGGGTCAGGGCCAATTTTTATGTTATAGGTCAGGGGTTCTGATATACAAAGTGTTAATTATAATTTATATAGGGAAAAAACCCTTTAAATTGAAATTAGAATCCCCATTTAATAGAAAAATTTTCCATTCCAAAATTCAATTTCATTTAAATTCATTCTCAATTATTTATCAATTGTCTTTAAAAGGTTGGATCATATGGGTCACCACGTCCAATTTATAAGGGCTCATACACCTTACAAATTGAATTATGTTATCCATTTAATCTCAAATAGTAATTTATCAATACCTATATGAAATGTCAGCATGATTTCATTGATAAATAAATAAATGCACCAAAACATGTTGCAATCAATGCACGTGGTAATATAAACATGTCATGGAATAATGCATGACATATAAATATCAAAGTTCCTATAATGATGCATGATGCAATATTACCTTGTCATATCAGGTCAAGGAAAAAATATATAATAATCAGGAATATCAAACATCAAGTGTGTCACCCAATGGTAAAGTCAAATCAATTATAATAGGCATAAATTGGAACATCATATCCCATCCTAAGAAATTTATATTTTTCCTATATATTGGTTAGAACTCCTAGTAAAATCACATTATCAAATTCCAACACTTTCCTAATCTCATATATAATATTCATAAATGATAAGACAAAATAAAATAAAACCTCTTATAGAACATTGTGATTTCCCAAGCTCAGTTAAATCAATAGTAACTGAACTTGGTTGGCCACATGGCCCCAATCATGCCTCCCTATATGTCAGAGGATGCTAACTAGAATAAAGGGTCCATGGTGGAACAGTGGGGAGACAATACCCTCATGGTAAGAGTGTATGATAGTGGTAAAATAATACAATCAATAGTGGAAGCATATAAATAATAATACAACTGAGGAATAAATATACATCACATAAATAACTAAGTAATGGCATCCAGTAGTTTCATATAAAAATTATGATCATGGAATACTATAAAGAAGACAATAAGTAAATGGAAATAAGAATCTAGTACAATACATGTATCAAATATATAAAAATAGAAAAAATAACTATAACCATATAGAGTCATGAGCCCAAATACTAATATTGTGCTCCCCTGCACCTATTAATAAATTAGTCAATCATATGAAAGAGAGTTCTTTCCCCTATCCCTACATGCATCCATGAAGTATGTCTGGTCACCCAATGACGTGATGAATAGGGTGTGAGATAACAATCAATAGGCCACCACCAGTGATGTATATAAGAATTCTTGTCTATTAATATAAGATGAAGTAGTGTATAGATATAATAGGTGTATGAGTAAAATAGTATAAGTGATGTTATCTAGTCTACCAAGTCTCAATGTGATCAAGAAACTAAATCAGAAGGACATTCTATAAATCATATAAAGTATCAATATTGGCTTATTCCATGTAATCATGTGTCATGCCTACATGGTCAAGGGTCCAAGTAGTAGTAATTTCCAAGGAAACCAAATAATCTAAGTAAAACAAGTAAATATGATCCAAGGAGTAGTAATGTCCAAGGCATCCTAGCATTTCATGTAAACTAGTTAAACTAGATCCTTGGAGTAGAAATGTACAAGGAATCCATGAAATATAGATCCTTAGATTATAAATGTCCAAGGCATCCAATTAATCTAAATATATTGGATTCAAGGAGTATAAATGTCCAAGGCATCCAAATAATTCATATAACTAGGATCCAAGGAGTAGAAATGTCCAAGGAATCCTATGGGTTCATCGAATCCAATGAGTAGAAAAGTCCAAGTCATCCTAGTATATCAATTAAATCAAGAAATATGATCCAAGGAGTAGAAATATACAAGGTATCCTAGTCATCTAATAAAAAGGGATCCAAGGAGTAGAAATTCCCAAGGCATCGTAACCAATTCATTCACTATTTCATACTTATCTTTATAATTGTTTACAAGCCAAGGGATCAAATAATTTATATATTTCATATATAATGAAAAGGTGTTAAAAGGTGGTTACGACCTTTAACAATTCACTTTAATACCTCATTCAATTCTCAATTATACAAGTCAAGCTCATCACACCTCGAGGGTTGCATAAATGTGATAAAAATGTAAAACTCACCCCATGGGTGGTTTGGGTTGAGTTTGACAACATCCAACCATAAAGAAAGTTTTCATGGCATATATCAAACAATTTTATATCAATTAACCCTTTTTTAATTAATTTAGAATGAATTTCCCAAAAACTCCATTGTGTGGCACAATGGTAACAAGCTATAAAAAACAAGACATTGAGGGAAAATGTATAGACCACCTAACTCATCTTGGAATAGGATCAATAATCCAGTATCACCTTTTTATTTGATCTAGATCATAAGAAAATGAAATAATAGACAAACACCCTAAAAATAGTGTATAATATCTTGTACTAAAATAGAATCACTGGTAGTAAGGAAAATAGTGAAAGGTATAGGAGGAATATATAACTCACCGATATGCATCCAAATAGAACAGTGATGAAAGAATCCTTGGTTAATTTTACATGGGAGAGATCCTCTGATGGACCTCATATGCGTGATAGAAGAGGGGTGATGACTTCTTCCAAAATAATATCCCTTGCCTCCTTTTAAAAAAACTAACCTAGGGAAATCACACAATGTGTAAGATTTACATTCCATACAATGTTTGGGTTTTCACCCTCTAGGGAAAACCAATTACATGCTGATAAAGGTTCTAGTTAGGCCAAAACACATTGTATATTGAATACACATTGTGTATTTGGCATGAATACAACCCACATCGCCCTCCTCTGTTCTTTCCAAAAACATAACAACCGGCCTAAAGGCCTGGATTTTGGGTTTAATCCAAAAAGAGAGTTGTGACAAGGGATTAACCAAAATTTGAAAAAAGAATCTCTACCTTATATAAACATCAGGTTCTTATAGATCCCACCTGAATTCCTATGGGGGATGTAGTGGCCACTTACACTACTATAGGGACCCTTTTGCGGGGAATAATACAACCTCCAAGGGAAAACCGAGTTCTAGTTGGTTCAAAATGGTTTTCCAATGGACCTAGTTCTATTTTTTTTTAAAATATTAGTTCTAATAAATTAAATGAAAAAAAATGTTATGAAATGAGGTTTATCACTATATTTTAATTCAAATGAATTTTACACCCCTTATCCCTCATTTTTTCTTAATTATTCACACCTATAAGCTAGATCTCTCATATTCAATATTGGATTGGAATGTAACTTTTTGGAGGGTGGTGTTGTGAATAAGGCAACCAATCCTCTAACTTATTCTAGTTTCTCTTCCTATTTCACCATGAATCAATGGTTTTGACCTGATCTGGAGATTTTTCCATGATTTTAGATTTCTTATATTTATGGTTGAATCAACTAATGATCATCAACAAGCCAAAACCTACAAGTCCAAGGTATGTTTTCCCTAAATAATCTGTATGTTTTTTGGTCATTTCCTGTAATGTAAGATATGTGGCCTTTCTACCCATGTGAAATTGACCCAGAATTCATCTAAAATGTTTCCCTTTAAACTTGATTGAAGAGGGTAAGGATATTTAGGGAAATGGAGGTCCCTATAACTATTTCTATAAAATAAAATTTTCATTGATCACCATTATATTAACCTAAAGTGTAATGAACTTTTGACTCGCAACATAGTGGGCCTCCATTTGAGTTAATTTTTGATGACTTTGACCATGATTTTTTACCTTTTATCCTATTTTGACTTAATATAAGTATATAATTGGAAAGGGTTGTCTTGGGATTGGCTAAAGTGGAAAAACATGTCACGACCCCCTCCCACCAAAGATGCCCCTCCTGAGCTGGCAATGGTGAAAGGGAGATAATGACCCCCGAGTCCCGCCTCCAGTAGGCCCCGGGTTGGCGACTAACACCAAGGGTATGAGTTTCCACAAATATGGGAGGCATTACCCTTTTTATTATTTTGGATCGGGAAATAGGACAAGTCAACCACCAAAAAGGGAAAAGAACAAGTGTATATAAATAAACCCAAACCAAGCCTACATGCATGTTTAAACAATTTTTTATAACAAGGTACAAGTACAAGGAATCTCAAAAGTACAAGTGAGTACAGTACCAAAAGAAAAACAAGAAAACAGTAACTGCACAGCTCCCACTGCCTGACTAGTAGGGTCCTGCACGGCCCTGGTAGTCCTCCTGAAAACCTGAAACAACGTAGGGTGAGCATACAAGTATACTCAGTAGAGAACCTAAAGCTCTCGTGCACAAGTGGGGAGACACCCTAAGGTCCCGTGAGAAAATAGAAGAACCAGAAACTAACAAGGAAAAACTATCCACCCAGCCTCACTGGTCACACTCACCAAGTAACACAAACAAGTTTAGTATGTATATAGAACAAAAGTATTGAGTACCCCGCACCATTTCCCACTTAATTAACTGCTGCTCTTCCTAACGACAAACGTCCTGACGCTACCACACTCTTCCCGCCCGCACACACCTGGGCCAAACCATGCATCCCGCCCGCACACACCTGGGCCTCACAACCACGCATCTCGCCCGCACACACCTGAGCCACAACCACTAACCCGCTCGCAGACACCTGGGCCTCATCCCGAAGGTTCTTGGGAACGGTAAGCCTGCCCGAAGAGTCTTGGGCTAAAGGTCGCCTCAAGCCATCACAGCCTCCGAGACCTACCCGAAGATTCTTGGGTGTAAGGTCACCTCAAGCCATCATAGCCTATGGAAGAAGGAGCAGGAAGGAGCTAGTAACTAAGGGGGAACACCCTCTCCCATAAAATGGGAGTGTTCGGCACTAGGTGCTTGACATGGGTGTGGTGCGACAAAACACAAAGATACAATTATATATATACATATACCAAACACACAGCCCAACCTATGGCTTCTTAAAAAGAGAAACTGAGCATGTACCTCGGCACTACTACCACGAAGCATGCATCAACAACCAAACAATCATCCCCCAACCCCATTTAGGTTTTCATGTTTCATGCAATGGTTTAACAAATTATTACTACTGGGCAACTAACATCCAGACAAAACCTTTCACAAACATATCACTGCCATCCACAACCAAGGTTAGGTAAAACGCAAGCAACCACAAGCCATTTCATTTACAAGAGATTATCACAACCATACAACATTCCATCATTCATTTATTTCAAAGTTCCACACATAAAACCCTTTCCACACACAAAACATTTCCGCATTTGAAAACACCTTTTACTTCAAAACACTTTTCATAATCAAAACACTTTTCATAAATAAAGGCATTTTCCACAAAACAACCAAACCACCAACATGTTCATTATTCCAACTTTGTTCAATTGGGGTGATCACACAAGGTTTTCATTCTCATTTAATCAGCCAGTCTTTACGTGCTTATCCATTTTCCATGTTTTAACAAAACCAACCACAAACAATTCAGATATCAATTGCGCACGCAAAGGCCACCAACGGACTTGATTTTCAGTAGGCAAAGGCCTTTCAATCCAAAATCACAATCAGAAGATAAAGAAACTGGAAGGCAATAGAAACAGCACAAAACCCCAAACCCTTCTTTATCCGGTTATTATCTTTATTTAAAGTTCAACTGCATCCCATGGAACAAAAGAAAAATATCCCACCCCGTATGTTGCACCAAAAAGAGAGACGAAGGTAAACCCCTACCTCAAAAGGTCCCGATCACGTCGCTTTCGACGACGTCCTTCGGTGTCCTCCGCCTTCGCCAAACCCGACAAACGCCTCCTAGGATGGAAGCTGGAGAAGGAAGGCCAGAAGGAAAGGTGACAAGTCCGGGCTTAGAAGCTTTGTCTCGTCGCTACGATCCTGTGGCCGCTGACGGATCGTAATTCGGAGCTCGGACAAAGAAGTTAGAGGAGGAATACTTCTCGATTGTCCAAGAGCGTCGTCGTGCGACAAAGAAGCGATCGATATGGAAGATAAAACATGACCTCGTTCTTATATAGGCAACGAATAGGTAAATCCGTATTCAGCGTGCATTAATGAATACACGATGTGACTGTACATACGTTACATGTTTTGATTGGTTAACACACAACACGTCACGTGGTTTCCACGCGTTTTAATAATAATGATAATTCTATCAATATGTGGTGTTTCATTGACCTGAGGCATGAGTCATAAAAGTAGCTCATTAATGGTCTTAAAATGACCGTCATAATTTCAGGGTTACACTGTCGCTGACGGATCGTTAATCCGATACCGTATGAGGGAGATACGTTGGATACAAGATCCCGTAATAATAACAATATTAAATCTATTAATTCATGAGAGTTTCGGGTACCCAATCCGAAAACCCGAAAAATACATCCAATATTGGACTCATAATTTTCGTCTCGTAGTCAGGGTCGCACTGCCACTGACGGTTCGTGAAACCGAGGTCGCACGAAGAAGTTACGGACAAAAAAGTGTTTTATCAACAAAATTAATAATAACAATATTTTTTTATTATTATTAATCAATTATTTATTTATTTTTCATAACTCCAAAAGCAATCACATTTTGGAGTCTTCATGGGCGCTATAATTAAGCACCAATTCCTCCTTTTTCATTTATTTGTCTTTTAATTTTATTTCTCTTATTATTATTTTTTGTTTCTCTCTCCAATCTATTTTTTTTTCTTTCATGATTCTCTCCCACCACCAAAAGTGGTGCCTCCCATTTCTTTTACTCTATGTGGAACGCCCCAAACTCCATTCTCACTTAAATTTTATTATTTAATAAAATTAATAATAATAACACCCATAATTAATGTACTAATTTAATCCCATTAAATTAGTTTACCATGGTTATTAAGTTAAAACCATTCCATTTAATTAAATTCAAATAATTTAATTTACTAACCAAAAATTAAACCCATTTAATTTAATTTACCAATCACACACATATTTCTGTCACCTTTATCATTATTATTTAATTCAATAGTAATAAATCCTCTTTCGATTTCATCAACGGGTCCCCATCATTAACATTAATAATTATTATTATTATTGACACCCATTATTTTCATATTATATTCACGCATGGTTGGGAACCCCATTCACGTGCCTCTTCACGTTATTATTATTATAACAAATTATTATATAATAATACCCTTTTAATGTTATTAACACAATTCCAACTTTAATTGTGGAGAACCGCACAACGCCTCCTGTACAAGGTCACACCCATGCACCCCATGCATTTCATTACTTTATAATTTATTACATGAGCCTCATTTATTGTAATTTATTCCTTTATAACTTATTCCATGCGCCTCCCATCATTTTATTAAATATATTCGATTTTATTTCTTATATTTTACAATGATTAAATTAAAACCATTTTATCTAATTAACACCAAATATTTTCACGCCACCATTATCAATTATTATTATAAAAAATTATTATTACAACACGTGTCGTGTTTGACCACATCAAATTTTTTTACAAAGAAATGGATCGTAGAGGTCCGGGCCATTACACCAGATACCTCTCAAAACATTCTCGTCCTTGAGAATTTAAACCAACCCATAAAAGGGGGAAAGGTCCGAACAACCACCCCTCAAGATACCTCTCAGGCCTCTTGTCATAACAAGAAACAACTGACAACCCTAATTATGTGAGTTAGGAATTCCCTCTCCTATGTCGAGATATTATCCGCTTTAGGCGGCACTGACTCGCCTGCACGGGTTTAATCGCATCCGCATTAATGCCTCTCGATTAAGGACTGAACCTTCCCACTTCCATATATTAGGATTTTCCAACTTACACTGCCCCCCAACACCATACAAAACATCAATAAATTTCCCGAACACATGGCTTGAGGAATTCCTTCTCCCCTGTCGAGATATTATCCGCTTTAGGCGGCACTGACTCTCCTGCACGGGTTTAATCGCATCCACATTAATGCGTCTTGATTAGGGATTAGGTCCTCCTCTCCCCACATGTTATGACTCTTCACACACATTTAAAGGAAAGAGGGAAACAACTTAGCATTATAAATTCATGAAAAAAAAAGTTTCAGGCCCAAAGCATGGGTGAGAATTAGTTTTCAACAAAGGAGTGTGATGATCTTGAATTTAAACAAAACATAAATGAGAGCATTTAAGTAAAATCGGAAACATCTCTCTTGATCTCTGGCCTTGCTAGGGTTGCCACTTCTGTTGCGTGAAATTGTCCGCGTCCAACTCCTCTGCATTTCTGTTAACGTCCAAGTTCCATAGATGTACGGTAAACAAGGATCACCTAAGCCCAAGTAGTAAGAAAAAACTCAAAGTTTTAATTATCATTTTATTTCAATTTCTTTCCCAGAACACCCAAATCAAGTAAAACACAAACATGATGATGCATGTACCTTCCCTAGGGTCTCTACCCTACAATCAATATAGTCTCACTTGGTCTTTCGGTAGGCTCAGAGTCCTTGCATCGGATCACGGGGGGCCCTAAAATCCCGTGTCCTAGCTGATCTTCCCTGGCCTATGTCACGCACCAAGATTAACGAACACTGTTGCCCTACCATCCCATGCAATCTTCACTGTGCCTAACTCCAGACTCCATCCTATCTCTCAACCATCACCTCTGATACCATTCTGTCACGACCCCCTCCCACCAAAGATGCTCATCCTGAGCTGGCAATGGTGAAATGGAGATAATGACCCCGAGTCCCGCCTCCAGTAGGCCCCGGGTTGGCGACTAGCACCAAGGGTATAATTTTCCACAAATATGGGAGGCATTAACCTTTTTATTATTTTGGATCGGGAAATAGGACAAGTCAACCACCAAAAAGGGAAAAGAACAAGTGTATATAAATAAACCCAAACCAAGCCTACATGCATGTTTAAACAATTTTTTATAACAAGGTACAAGTACAAGGAAGCTCAAAAGTACAAGTGAGTACAGTACCAAAAGAAAAACAAGAAAACAGCAACTGCACAGCTCCCACTGCCTGACTAGTAGGGTCCTGCACGACCCTGGTAGTCCTCCTGAAAACCTGAAACAACATAGGGTGAGCATACAAGTATACTCAGTAGAGAACCTAAAGCTCTCGTGCACAAGTGGGGAGACACCCTAAGGTTCCGTGAGAAAACAGAAGAACCAGAAACTAACAAGGAAAAACTATCCACCCAGCCTCACTGGTCACACTCACCAAGTAACACAAACAAGTTTAGTATGTATATAGAACAAAAGTATTGGGTACCCCGCACCATTTCCCACTTAATTAACTGCTGCTATTCCTAACGGAAAACGTCCTGACGCTACCACACTCTTCCCGCCCGCACACACCTGGGCCAAACCATGCATCCCGCCCACACACACCTGGGCCTCACAACCACGCATCTCGCCCGCACACACCTGGGCCGCAACCACTAACCCGCCCGCAGACACCTAGGCCTCATCCCGAAGGTTCTTGGGAACGGTAAGCCTGCCCGAAGAGTCTTAGGCTAAAGGTCGCCTCAAGCCATCACAGCCTCCGAGACCTACCCGAAGAGTCTTGGGTGTAAGGTCACCTCAAGCCATCATAGCCTATGGAAGGATCAGGAAGGAGCTAGTAACTAAGGGGGAACACCCTCTCCCATAAAATGGGAGTGTTCGGCACTAGGTGCTTGACATGGGTGTGGTGAGACAAAACACAAAGATACAATTATATATATACATATACCAAACACACAGCCCAACCTATGGCTTCTTAAAAAGAGAAACTGAGCATGTTCCATGGCACTGCTACCACGAAGCATGCATCAACAACCAAACAATCATCCCCCAACCCCATTTAGGTTTTCATGTTTCATGCAATGGTTTAACAAATTATTACTACTGGGCAAATAACATCCAGACAAAACCTTTCACAAACATATCCCTTCCATCCACAACCAAGGTTAGGTAAAATGCAAGCAACCACAAGCCATTTCATTTACAAGAGATTATCACAACCATACAACATTCCATCATTCATTTATTTCAAAGTTCCACACATAAAACCCTTTCCACACACAAAAAATTTCCGCATTTGAAAACACCTTTTACTTCAAAACACTTTTCATAATCAAAACACTTTTCATAAATAAAGGCATTTTCCACAAAACAACCAAACCACCAACATGTTCATTATTCCAACTTTGTCCAATCGGGGTGATCACACAAGGTTTTCATTCTCATTTAATCAGCCAGTATTTACGTGCTTATCCATTTTCCATGTTTTAACAAAACCAACCACAAACAATTCAGATATCAATTGTGCACGCAAAGGCCACCAATGGCCTTGATTTTCAGTAGGCAAAGGCCTTTCAATCCAAAATCACAATCAGAAGATAAAGAAACTGGAAGGCAATAGAAACAGCACAAAACCCCAAACCCTTCTTTATCCAGTTATTATCTTTATTTAAAGTTCAACTGCATCCCATGGAACAAAAGAAAAATATCCCACCCCGCATGTTGCACCAAAAAGAGAGACGAAGGTAAACCCCTACCTCAAAAGGTCCCGATCACGTCGCTTCCGACGACGTCCTTCGGTGTCCTCCGCCTTCGCCAAACCCGAAAAACGCCTCCTAGGATGGAATATGGAGAAGGAATGCTGGAAGGAAAGGTTACAAGTCCGGGGTTAGAAGCTTCGTCTCGTCGCTACGATCCTGTAGCCGCTGACGGATCGTAATTCGGAGCTCGGACAAAGAAGTTAGAGGAGGAATACTTCTCGATTGTCCAAGAGCGTCGTCGTGCGAAAAAGAAGCGATCGATATGGAAGATAAAACATGACCTCGTTCTTATATAGGCAACGAATAGGTAAATCCGTATTCAGCGTACATTAATGAATACACGATGTGACCGTACATACGTTACATGTTTTGATTGGTTAACACACAACACGTCACGTGGTTTCCACGCGTTTTAATAATAATGATAATTCTATCAATATGTGGTGTTTCATTGACCCGAGGTATGAGTCATAAAAGTAGCTCATTAATGGTCTTAAAATGACCGTCATAATTTCAGGGTTACGCTGTCGCTGACGGATCGTCAATCCGATACCGTATGAGGGAGATACGTTGGATACAAGATCCCGTAATAATAACAATATTAAATCTATTAATTCATGAGCGTTTCAGGTACCCAATCCGAAAACCCGAAAAAGACATCCAATATTGGACTCATAATTTTCGTCTCGTAGTCAGCGTTGCACTGCCACTGATGGTTCGTGAAACCGAGGTCGCACGAAGAAGTTACGGACAAAAAAGTGTTTTATCAACAAAATTAATAATAACAATATTTTATTATTATTATTAATCAATTATTTATTTATTTTTCATAAATCCAAAAGCAATCACATTTTGGAGTCTTCATGGGCGCTATAATTAAGCACCAATTCCTCCTTTTTCATTTATTTGTCTTTTAATTTTATTTCTCTTATTATTATTTTTTGTTTCTCTCTCCAATCTATTTTTTTTTTCTTTCATGATTCTCTCCCACCACCAAAAGTGGTGCCTCCCATTTCTTTTACTCTATGTGGAACGCCCCAAACTCCATTATCACTTCAATTTTATTATTTAATAAAATTAATAATAATAACACCCATAATTAATGTACTAATTTAATCCCATTAAAATAGTTTACCATGGTTATTAAGTTAAAACCATTCCATTTAATTAAATTCAAATAATTTAATTTACTAACCAAAAATTAAACCCATTTAATTTAATTTACCAATCACACACATATTTCTGTCACCTTTATCATTATTATTTAATTCAATAGTAATAAATCCTCTTTCAATTTCATCAACGGGTCCCCATCATTAACATTAATAATAATTATTATTATTGACGCCCATTATTTTCATATTATATTCACGCATGGTTGGGAACCCCATTCACGTGCCTCTTCACGTTATTATTATTATAACAAATTATTATATAATAATACCCTTTTAATGTTATTAACACAATTCCAACTTTAATTGTGGAGAACCGCACGACGCCTCCTGTACAAGGTCACACCCATGCACCCCATGCATTTCATTCCTTTATAATTTATTACATGAGCCTCATTTATTGTAATTTATTCCTTTATAACTTATTCCATGCGCCTCCCATCATTTTATTAAATATATTCGATTTTATTTCTTATATTTTACAATGATTAAATTAAAACCATTTTATCTAATTAACACCAAATATTTTCACGCCACCATTATCAATTATTATTATAAAAAATTATTATTACAACACGTGTCGTGTTTGACCACATCAAATTTTTTTACAAAGAAATGGACCGGAGAGGTCCGGGCCATTACAAAACATATTTCCTTTTAGGTAATAGTTAATTGGGTTGGGTTGTGGTGAGTTTTTCTCCAAAACTAGATAGTGGAATAAATTGGTATGTGTTTCATTTTTCCTTATGAAATAATATTAAGTGTACATAGATAGATTGATCTATAATTGAAATCATGTTAATCGATATGAAAACCCTAAAGAGAAATTATAATATTATGTTACTAAACATTTTTTACAATCTCCTGGAAATTTATATTGGATGATATGATAGTTCATCATTGGTGATTACTTTTAGGATATAATTATGACATATTTAAAGTAATCTTCTATGAGAAACAGTATTCCCATTATGATGTTTGTTCATATCTAGTATATTATGCTCAGAGTAATAGGACTAAATTCCCATGTGACCCTGATGATGATGGGGATATGATGTTATTCCTAGTTATCAACTACAATGCTTGGACATGTGAAATACATCCTATAATGATATGATTCTAAGGAAGGGGATAAAAAAACTATATATTAATAGTGATGGTGGTACATGATGCTTATCTCATATAATGTGTCTTGGGACTAGGTATTATCTTCCCTCTTAAGATAATTTTCATGTATTGGGATGTTATGTCATAAATGATATTTTGTTATTAGATTTATTCTTGCATAAGTTAGCCTAGGGTTGTTATGGACATTATTGTGAATGTATTATCAAGATAGGTTTCCCATATCTTGATGATTATTATATCAAGGGGATATTATTCCCCATGATTTGGTTATTCCATTAGGACTCATTACCCACATCATGGTCATTATATTACGATTAAATGTTATACCCAATGATTATGATATTTGGTGTAATGCCTAGTTTTAGATTATATGAAATGATAAGATACACCACAAAACTAACTAAATCATAGTATCCATGGTTGTGAAATTTTTATTATTACTACAATTTATTACTTATATTTTGTATATGTATATTACAATGTTCATGAACCTTCTTATACTGGATATATTTAGGGAAAACCTTGGTAGTGGTTTACTAAGTTATAATTACACCCTAATAAGGTGACTTATTACCTGAGCATACACTATGATTCATAATCTAGATAGGGGGAAGGGTCCCACTATTGATGGGTATGTTGTACAACATGGTGGATCTAGGAGATGGGATTGGGTATGGACAAATCTTTAATTTTTTCATCATCTATAATATCTTGTTTATTTTTGGGACTTCTATTGTATGTTCATTTCATTAGATATTGTGTTTGCTTATGTTTAAGTCCCAAACATTATAGCATCAAAATTTTTTATAGTATGGTTGATTTTATTAATTTATATGGTATTTAGCTCTGGATTTTTTTCCTTATCTTGTATTTTTTATGTATTGTAAGTTGATTATTTTTATTTCACTATGATTTATGGATATATATACCAAGGAGGGAGTAATATCTATTGTAACCACAGATTTGTATGTTTTATTTATTTATAATTTGTATTTAAGTGATTGAATGGATTATAATAACTTACATAGAGATGATTAGAATCTAAAAAGTGTGAGAAGATGAGGTGATAGATGGAGTTAATAATGACTATGTATATGGATCACACATTTAGAGTTATTGGTTGAGTTTATGGGGTTTAGGAAATAATTTGGAAGTTATATGGATAGAGGGATATTATGTGGATTATTTAAAAGTAAATTATAAATATAAAAGGTGTTTTATAAAATGAGTTACATTCTGTGAATGACGGGTCAAAATGTAAGATATGGTTATTTTTTGAAGATGTGATGTGTAATATATTTTTTATACATATAATATTTGTTGGTATTTTCACTAAAAATAAGTTTTTTGAGTTTAACCTGAAATAATAAATTTCTTTAAGTAACCTAGATACATAAGATAATCAGGAATATAAAAAATATCTATGTCTTAAAGTTAGCCTAGATATGTAAAAAAATTGAAAATTGTAGTTTTTGCAAAAGTAATAAGGTTCAAAATAAATAAATAACATGATTCGAGATATATAAGATGAATAGGAAACAAAGAAATTAGAAAAATATTGAAGGTTCTATGTATATGTAAAGACATATTATAGGATATTTTAGGATACTATGTGTAATAGAAAATACATGGTGTGTTCATGAATTCATAACATCATTGGTGGATATAAAATATCAATTTTTAGAGATACACAATTAGATTTTATGGAAAGGTAGCTATGTAATATAATATTCAGATATGTATAAGATAATTTTTATCTTAGATGAAGATCTAAACTTAGAGATATTTAAGGAGATAAATGTTTTTTAGAAGATCATTCTATAAATTAAACCCAATGATGCTAATGTTGTGTAGGAATTATTTAAACATCACAAAGGGGTTTATTTTTCAAGAAATGTTTTCAAAAAAATAAGAGAGATATTATTCCATAAAGAAAATGGTTCACACTACATAACATATTATAAAAAAATCCACCAATTAACACAAATATTTATCCGTGAAGTAGTTTTTGGTAAATTCAATGGATCTATTTATATGGGGACGTCAGATGATTACACCACAACATGTCAATACCAAGAAAATATTCATACTACAATAAGGTCAAAGGTTAATAAGAAATTTAAAAATTATACTTTAATATTTAGATATTTAAATGGGAAGATATTTGGTGCATAATTTTAGATCATTTAGTTGATTGAGGATCCAATCTAAGATGGAGAAAACTATGCTGAAAATTGTAAGGAGATGAGTAAACCATGTTGTGAAGGAACATGTCACACCATGAAGACATAGTTTCAAGAATATCTGTATTTTTTTTTGGAATTTAAAATGAGGATTATATTACCAATGTTTTAGGAGTTTACTCAAGGTGGATATAAATTAACTACCATACTAAATGTGTTTATTATGTCAATTATTATTAGATATCATCAGGAGTTGGTGGATTGATAAAAACCCTTGAATAAAATGGTTGGTTTCATCAATACCTATATAATGTCTTGTTGTAGTTATAGAGATTAAAGGAGATAGAGGAATAATTAATATTGAATTAAAATAAATGATATCCACAAATTATTCCACCAAAATATCTAGTTTATTTGAAGAAAAGGAGGCTTGAGAGAAGAAGAATAATATCACTACTAAACCTAGAAAAAGAGGAAGATATTTTGTAATGATTTTAATATTATAAAATATATATTCAATAATAAACATTCCATTATATAGTGTAAATAATTTTTCTTATTTAGAAAATCATTTCCTATTATATTTAGAATTATATTTTAGAATCCATCATGATATCTTTATTGATATTTAAAAAAATCAATATGAAATTATTTATGATACAGATCAATGAAAATTATAGATTTATGCATGTTTCAAGAACATATTGAAAGAGACCTTATATGTTAAAGTGTAATAGAATATAGTTTACTACAATAATCAAATGGATAAGTGTTTGAGATTTATTGGTTTGTATAATGAAGAATTTTTTTAAAGGAAGAAAACAATATTGACTCTGTTAGTATAGAATATAAAATAGTTGAAGGTCTGAGTTTCAATTCTATTGAAGAATAATTTTATATGTATACAAGAAATTAGAATAATATAAAGAATAAATTGATGAAGATATTATGAAATCCTAGTGAAATGAATGAATTTAATTACTTTTTTATATTATAATGTAACTCCACTATATATTTTTCTTATAAATATAAAGAAACAAACTTTAATTCTTCTTAATATTTTAAGGATAATGATAGAAAAGAGGAAGCTGCATCATGTGGTAAATATGGAAATTTTTTATTCAATAAACAAAAATAACTTCCATATTTTAAGAGTATAAATCCATTCATGAACACTAAAGGAGAAAATAAATATTTCTATATAATATATTTAGTGGAAACAAACATGATTTTATTAAAATAATGAATGGAATCAGATGACTCCATTAAAATAATGAATAATAATATGATGGAATATATTGATATAATGAAAAAAACATATTCACAGGATATAGTTAAGGATGTAAAAGGAGAAATCACATGAAGCATCAATTTCCACACTTAAAGTGCAATGTAAAGAGAAGACCAATATTTTAAATGATAAAAATAATTATCACCTTGAGAATTTAGAAGGTCGACTAAGGGTGTTTAAGGGTCAAGGATCCTAAGGGAGAGCTTTATGTTGTAAAAAAATTTCAAATTATATTGATTCTAACATAAATTCTATTATAAATATTAGGAAGTATAAAAAAATCAAGTAAAAGAAAAAAATGAGTCATTTTAAAATTGATATAAATGTATCCCAAAAGAAGGTGAAATTACTATGTTATTTTTGGAAATATTGGGATACACTTTGAGTGTGTGTGTGTGTGTGGAATATAAAAGGTTTATTAGAGGAGGAATCCCTACTAAAACCAAATCTTAGTTGATAAATCATTAAAAAAGGAATGATTTCATTAGGAGGTGTTATATTTGTGCTATAATTGGATATATATAGAAAGGTATTGCAGTAATAGAAATAATAGATATGAAATGATGAGATTTACCACACCTATGATAGAAAGGATAAATTGATGAAAGTAATAAAGGTTTGTTTCTCTTAAAAGTATATTCATTTTATTTTATAATCATTAATTGATATTTAATAGGATAATTATCAATGTTTCATTGATGTATTATTCTCATTAGTTATCATGAAAAATAATCAAGCATGGAAACCAAAATATAATGAATAGGTTTATCTTATAGTTTCCCTAGAAGACAAGTAGAAGACATGCATGAGTGGGTTCATGTATACTACTACTAAAAAGAAAAAACACTATTGGAGATCCTTTTGAGTAGATAAAGAATCATGTTAATGAAGGAAAATATTATGTAATAAAGGTATAAACTTGCACTACTAAGGTGATTCCTGTTAAGGATAAGAATATTGATTAGTGTGAGAATATGAGTTCAGTTTCAAACATTCAGAGATAAGTTTTCACAGGAGGTATTAAAGTGAGAAAGTATTGGAAGAAGATCAGAATTAAAGGGTTAGTTTTTTATGTAAAACCAAAATCCTCAATATAATTATGTTGGAAGAACCCCTCTCCATGTGTAATTAAATTTGTATAATTTTTTTTGAAAGCGTTTTAGAATTAAGTAGGATATACAATCCATGGGATTATATGTGCTAAAAGTATAATTTATATGAAGTGTTAAAAGGAGAAAAAATGAAACAAGAGGAGTGAAAAAATATCCATATTTCTAAATGGTATTTTTCCTTAACATAAATAAGTAATTATATAAAGGATATAATGTATCATAATGAATTTTGAAAAGAAACCATTCTATGTTCCTTGATAAATTTGAAACTACATAAAAAAGAGCCTAATTGTGAATAAAAAATGGTAGAAAAGCCTCATATAATATAACCAATGGTATCATGAAAAATCTTATGAAAAATAATTGATATTAAGTAGTATATTCAATGGTATCAAACCACTAAGAAGAAGAAGTCTTCACAAAATGAATAAGTGGAAACATATATTGTTTTCATGTTTATTTGTTAATACACTAATAATTGGTGTCAGTAGTTTAATTTTATAGAATAATAAATGTTGTTGAAAAGAAAGGGGTATAAAAACTATTAGTGTGATTAAAATGAATACAATATCATATATAGTTCTAGGGAGAATAATTAATTTAGGGGGAGTTTTTAACGTGATCTTAAAGAATATTAACCCACATATGAAAAATATAAATCCCTGTGAATAAGGTAGGAACAAATGTAACAAGTGGTATAAAATTTTTATCATTCACATGTAGTATCAATTGATCTATAAAGTGGCATGTCTCACACACATAACATTTTATTACTTAACCATTAGTAGTTTTTTAGTGAGTGTGACTGTGTTCACAAGATGAGTTGAAATTTTATAAAATTGAGATTTCCATGCTTATTTTTGGTTGAAGCCTTGTTTTCTATGCTAAGTTATAACTTAGTATTCTTAGAGTATTTTTCAATGAATTAAATTCAAATTAGTAAAATTATTTAATAAAATTTTCTTAAATTAAGTTTAGTTGTGATTTTATGAAAAGGTTCATATGATGAATAGAAAAATCTATAATTTTTCTCATTCAAGAAATGGTCAATGGATCTAAGAATTAAAAATTTGGAGCTAATTTTTATGTTTAATTAGGTAGTCTAAGGAGTGGATACATATCTTGAAATAAGTTTATAGGGGTTTACATCAAATGTTATGGATAAAGGTTGCATGATACGGGGTATAAAACACACTCTTAATCTAGATTTTAGAAGATAAAAGGAATCATACAACCCTTCGAATATCATTATATATATTATAAAATATATTAATAAATTCTTTTGTAGAAAAGGCATGTGAATGGATCCCTAAATAGAGTTCAAAGATAAAAGAATAAAAAATGAAAATTTGTATCTTTATGTAAGAAAAAAATTATTTTATTGAAAAAGGTATAGAAAATAATCTTATAAAATCTATAAATGTGGTGGATTTTTAGTTTAATAGAGGGTAGTGATAATTCATATCTCTACATGGTTCATGTATTTATGGTATATTTTTATTAAAATACAATGGGGGATAATGTAACAATAATACAGTTATATGTTTGATTTATTGGAAATATGTGTTGATGTGATCAAATGAATTATAATTAATTACATAGATATGTTGGAAAGTGTAGAATATTTATAATACATGGATTTTGATAGAGTTATTGTTGACCATATACATAGATCATACATTTTGAAGTTATGGATTTATGTTCTGAAGTTAAATTAGTAATATGGAAGTTATATGGCTGGAGGGATGTTCTTTTAGATGATCTTGAATTAAATTATAAATTAGAAAATTATTTTGGATGTTGAGTAACATTCTATAAAGGACAGACTGATATATATGACATTATTTTTTTAAATATGGGATACGTATGATATTTTTTCACAATTTTTTTAAAAAATTATATTATTTGAGTTTCATATGGAGTCATAAATTTATTATACTACTGTGGATATGTAAGATAATATGGAATAGAGAAAATGGATTTTTGTGATTTTATCTTGGATATGTAGGATAATTTGGAAATTATTGTTTTTGATAAATGTGTAAGGTTCAAATTGAATACGTAACATGATTGGAGATATGTATGATGACTAGTGAACTCCGAAATTAGAAAAGGAAGATATATACTTGTATGTATAATTACATATAGAAGGATGTGAAAGTAAACTATGGAAATATATAAAATGAAAAGGTAAATGTACATTCATAAATATGTAACATCCCTAGTGGACATATAATAACATTTTTTAGAGATATATAAGAAGATTTTATTAAAAGGTCTTTACGTAATATAATATTCAGAGATGTGTAAGATAATATTTATCTTGAACGAAGATTAAAACATAGTGATATATGAGAATATTATGGTTTTTAGAAATATCATTACAGAAGTGAAACCTGATAAAGTTAATTCTATGAATAAAAGATTTAAATATCACAATGGTATTTTTTTATTCAAATAGTTTTTTTGGAAGAAAATTAGAGGTTATGTTTCTTGAGGAAGATAATCTATACAATAAGTCATGTCAGAAAATATAGTTGTGAAATGAGAGAGATATTTCACCATAAATTAGTTTTGGTAAATTAAGTGGATCTATTTATTTGGGGACCTCTACACCACAATAAATTATTGTACCATAACTAGTAAAAAATAAGATGTTGTTTGCATCATGAAGTTATATAAAACATTTCAAGAGTGTTAATAGTTGATAATAGATTACTGAATTTCACAATTATAATCAAAAAAATAAAAGGTATGATATATGGATGAGATTTTTGGATCTATTAGTTAATATAAGAATCATTATGTGATAGAGAAAACTAAAACAGAAATTGGTATGTGATGTGGAAACTCCACCACAATGGAACAATTATTTCGAAGAAGTAGAATTTTTTATTATTTATAATAGTTTCAGTTGTAATTTGAAAGGATGAATATCTAGATGAAATTTTAAGGTTTTACATGAGATTAATTTTCCTTAATGACTACACAAAATTTTCATGGTACATTTGGCATGATTGGATACCATAAGGGGTAGGTGGACTGATTACAACCCTCTAATCAAAGGGTTGATTTCATGAAGACCTATATAACTTGTAGTATATCTAAATAATAAAGGATATAAATAAATATTAAATATATAAATAAAAAAGTGAATGATAGATATTTCCCCTATAATATCTAGTTTAGCTAATTAAATTAAGGCTTCAGAGAAGAAGAATAATATCATTTATATACCTAGATGAAGTATAAGATAGAATAAAATAAGATATTTATAGTTTGTAATAATCATTATTCAATGAAGAAGTTCTATTTTTCTGATATGTGAGAGATAAAGAGGTAATTAATTTAGAAATATGATTCTAATATCTAGTTTTTTAGGATGAAGACATAAGACTCGACTTGGTAAAAATAGTCGATCGTATTTTTCTAGAAGAAGAATAAGAGAGTAGCAAATAAGGATCTTATCAGTGCATCTATTTGGAAGATAAAGATTCCTAGTATCTCAGTGACCTATTATAAATAAAAATAGACCAGAAATTCTATAAACTATTAATGAATCCCTCTTTTATATAGATAGACCAAAAAATCACTAAATCTATATGTAGAAAAGAGGAAGAGGGAGTGACCTTAGATATTCAATGCATCTTTCCTAAAGCATTTGTAATAACTATAGTGAGTAGCATTACTTCCTGGTATTTCAACATCATACTAGGGACAATACTTATATTATAACTTATCATTGAACTATGTAAAGATATTGTGTCATGTGTATACTTTACATTTCAATATTCATGCTTTAGGTTTAGTGAGACTATGTGAAAAGTAATAAATCAATGTGTTGAACATTATTCTAACTAACAAGAGAAAAATATACTAAAGAAAAAATATTTTAATTGGGAAAACATGATTGAACCCTACCTCCTTAGAATGTTTTGGGTATCTATAGTTTCTAAATATTATAAAAAAACCCTTGAAATAGTTGATAGCCTCTAGTATAATAGGAGGAGTTCTTGAGGTCTGTGGAACCAAATTCAGTCAGAGAGGAGGTGAACTAAATTAGGGATTCTATAAAGAGGTATGAAAGATATTTTTTTCTTATATTTAAAACTATTTATGAAATAGAACATATAATATAGGTTATTTTTGGGGGTTGGTATGGATATTATTCCTTTGAGTAATTAACCCATATATGAGGTATGTCCAAGATGATGTGTTTTTTTTGTTACTTTTCTCTATAATATTTATTTTGATTATCCAAAGGATGATTAATTATGTTATAGATTTAGAGATTTATGGATTTAATTTTGGTTTGGGGGTGTTAAAGAGTCTAAAAACTGATCCTTATGTTCTTAGTATGATCCTCCTATGACTTTGAGTATATGATAATTTCTTCAATTAATACACACACAATATATAAATTTTATTAAAAAGGGACACACCTTGTAAATCAAGGTGGTATCAAGTGATGAGGACCCAAATAATCTTATCCTAAAATGTTTATAAAACCATTGGAAAATGACCCAATGACAAATTAGATAATAATATTTTCCTCCTGAGTTCCTTAAGAAGCCAAAAAATTAGCATCTCTATTTCTCTCATGCCATGTATGCTTAATTTGCACACAATCATTCAAAAGAGTTTTGTAAGAACGAACTTGATAAATAATGGAGCAATGAGAAGCACTATAACCTATAAGAGATATATGAACCAAGGAGGAGTCTAACTCAATCTCCTAAATACGGATGTTATAAATCCTTCATATGAAAAAACTAGTAAGGGATTTTGTGACACCGAATAGCATCACTACAAACTCAATGTTCCCATACCAACACCATAAACCATTATTGAGAATATCTACCTTATTTACCCTTAGGTAATGACATATATACCACATATCAATATTAAAAAACCAACTATATCCCTTTAAATGGTTAGATAGATCCTAAATTCTTAGAAGAGGGTAATGATTGTTTATCTTCACCTGATTCAGCCTCTGGTAGTCTATACACAACCTCAAACTATTATTTCCACTATTGGTGAATAAAAATGGATCTCCCTATGTAATCACATTAATCTTGATAAATAATTTCTATATCAAATCATTAATTTGGGTCCTCAACTACCATATATCTAAGGGTTCCATCTGAAAAGGAGCCATCAAAATCAATGTAGCACTTGGTTGTGTCTTTATTCCAAACTTAGCATCGCGTTGAAGGGGTAGTGTCACAAAATCCTCAGGGAAGACATCTAGAAACTCTATAATAACTTTTGGGACCTCCAACCCTTAATCTATCATTGAATCTAATAATGAATCATAAATCAAGTAGATAAGGTGATTCACTCACTTACCACCCAAATGGAAACCTCACTCATCGGCGAGCACCACTCATTATCCCCTATATCAAAAAAATCAACTATCCTCTAGAAAAAATCAACTACTGCATGAAAATAATACAACAAATCCATGAAAAGAGTTAAATTTTATAGTTTTATTTGTATTATAAATAAATCTATGAATGAATGATGTTTCATTATCATAATTTTTCATTACCGAAACACATCAAACAATCTAGTCTGACCCTCAATAATAATCAATAACTCCAAGGGTGTGGAAATCCTTTCCATGTATAGTATCAATGGTTAGACCAAAGTGACTGAAATAAAGAAGTGCGAAGATCTAAAATCAAAGTAGATAATAAAGGTAAATTATAAATTGATCATACCTTGAATGACCTCTGTGTACTCTAGAACATGCGCCTCTATCACATGCACCTAGCATCGTCCAGCTCTTCTGCCTCACTAGCGATGGAATTTACATTCATGATCCATCCTAAGTACCTAATAGTGAGATAAATCCTAGGGATAAACTTTTTCAAATTCACCTCCTCCTCTATGTGTATAATACTATTTAACATACTACTAAATATAATATGGAAGACCCTGCTATTGATAATACCTCAAGAGAAACTATCACTACTACTAGAATGGATCCTGACCACCCAAACCATACTGACTCTATAGGGATTAATGATACTTATTATAGTAATTACCATGACCTATAAAACTAAAGAAAAATATGGGATAGATCCTAGAAGACACATTAGAACTTCCATTCCTCAAGAAATATGATGTTGAATACTGAGGATATCTCCCTACCAATCAGAATTTCAACTGGATCAACATTATCAGACCTTAATCTAGAAAAATGCTCCTCATAGGTCCCTAGTGACCCTGAAATAGGGGTAATCCATTCCACTTATACACCCTATCCATCACCTTTACCTTTTTATGCACCTCCAAATATGTAGGTAACATAAATGTGGTTACTAAAGAATAAATGGTGGGGAAATTCCTCCTCCAAGCTTTGTGATCAGGAATCCTCACTAGCCCATGAAATACTCACTAATTCCCTAAGACCTTCAAGTCATGTAATCTCCTAAGACTATGGGCCATGTAATATCTTAGCCTATGGTCCTTGTAAGGGTTCCCCCTCATCCCTTGAAAGGGGGGTTATCAAAAATCAATAAAAATGAAGGCCTTCGGGCCATTCAATCCTACATAGGCCAACTAGTCTCCCAAACCCATCATCTCTATTTCACTAACTAATTAATCTAAAAATTATATAGTAATATAATAATAATATAGATAAAGTCGCCCTATAACCACTTCCCCACTGGTTTTCCACTCTTACCCAATGTGAATACATCCTTTACTCTCATCCTTTTCATATCCACCAATGACAGCACCGACTATATATCATGTCTCATGGATCCAACCACATATCATATATTATGGAACAAACCACATAACACATAAATAGAGTAGTAGGGTATCATGAATGTATAGGTAACCAACCTCATACCCTACTCTCACCACACATAACCCCCACCACATTTCTCATCATCCACTACAGGTATCACCAAAAGATACTATTGAAGGGATAATGGAGGAAAGGGGGTATTAACCCATCTATATCCTCCTCATATTAGATGATAAGGAAAACACCCCCAGTGTCTTTGGGTGTCACCTAGGTTATCTGATTTTGGTGGGTATATAAAAAAACAATATAATTTAGGTATATAATGGTATAACACAATCCCACACTTATGGGTTCACACAAAAAACACCACCACAACCACCATTACGACACTGGTGATATTTCACCACCAAGCACTACCTATAATGTAGAATAACCAACCCACAAGAATTAGATAAAGGTTCATAACTCAAGTTCCATTTCCCATTATTTTATTTAACAATATAGCCACCAAGTTTTATCAATTTAATTATTAATTAAAATTTTCACTTATAGATTCTTTAACTATTTCCCCATTATTATATAAGATGGTATTATTCCATTACTACTGAACTACTACCAAGAAACCATCACATCAAATCATTGCATCATAACTAAGGGCACCAATCTGGAAACAACTAAGGCCACCAAGCCACACATAACCAAGGTCACCAAGTTGCACATGACTAAGGCCACCAATCCACACACATCATGTCAAGAATAGAACATGAATATTCTAATTAGTATTTGTGTTAATTAATTTAAGTATTTAACCATTTAAATGGTACTCTAAAATAAATCCAACCCTACAATTCATACTTACATAATAAGCATAAAGCGTGAGACAACAAAAATAGTGTTAGGGAAAACCTATAACTGTATGTGCATTACTCCATTATTTTCAATTTCATTAGTCTATATTATTATATTCATTGTGAAAATTCACAATATTCATCCAACATTAAAAAATTCATGATAATCTCAAGGATGGATAGAAAAAGGTTTATAAATTGAATCCCCTGCATCAAAATAAGAATTCTAATTCATTTCACATAGCTAAAGTAAGAGAGGATAAATAGTGGGGCCACAACCACACAAGAGATCCTCAAATAAAACTGAAATGAAATGATGACTCATCAAAATATCATTCCAATAAACCCCCAAATACAATCAATATAGCAACTATGAAACCTCAAAATAAATAAGTAATAACTCAAAGAGAAATGGTAGAAGGGTTTAGCTAGAATTATCAATATCGAATCTCTTGAAATAAAGGGTGGAAACAAAGGATCAAAGGTTTTTAGGGATCCCAAAATCACCAAGAAATCACCTAAATTTAAATAGGAACAAAGGGATAATAAGGGAAATCATAGAGAATCTATAATTTATAGACATCCTAGAAATCACCCCATTCATGGCATGAAGTTCTGGTTCGTACCATAAACCTCACACGGTTTACATATACTAAAAAAAGTGATTGATTCAACAAAACTATGAGGTATTTCAAATTTTGAATAAAAATTTCATGATTTGAATTATTCAAATACCAACCCCCCATAAAAACTCCATTATGAATATTCATGTGATGATCCTTTGATTCATGATGTGAATTGTCACTTGTAGTTTCTTATTCAACTCCAAATCCTCTCGTTCCTTACTAAAACTCATATCAAGGATCCCAACACACAAAACTCACAAATTAATGGGTTGAAAGTGTTTGGGCCATTACATGAATCATTTTTACCTATATAAATAAATCTCACATCATTTTGACATGCAGTGCGGCTGATATGACTGAAATTTTGTTTTTAATATAAAAGTGATATTCTAGTTTAAAACATGAATAATAATCTCAAAAATAATAATAATATTATTATATTGATGTTAAACTCTCACAAAACTACCAATTAATTGTTTTTGACCTATTGGAATGAACTAAACATCATTCTAACATGTGGTGTGACCAATATGAAAAAAAGTGTGTGTTTTAAATTTAAAATAATATTTTAGTTTGAAACATGTGTCACATCATTAAAATTAATAAAATAATATTTTATTGATATGAAACTCTATCATAATGATTGATGAATAATTTTTTGACCTATAGTAATGAACCAAACATCATTCTGACATGTAGTGCTGATGGAATGACTAAAATTGTGTGTTTTCAATTTAAATGTGATATCTTAGTTAAAAATGTGTTTCAAGTGTTAAAAACTAATAAAATTATATGAATTTAACATGAAACTATACGAAAATGGATTATTAATTATCCGTCACCTCTAGGATTGAATTGCATATCATTTTGACATGTAGTGTGGCTGGTCATAAATGTTTACTAAAATTTATCATGTACTATATAACAATGCAATTATAATTTGTTTTCAATTATTTATATATTATTAATAAAATAGAATTTATTTAATTAAATGTATATTATTCTTTGGTATAGGGATTAGTTAATCCTTATATAAGGTATTCTATGAGTTTAATTTTTTTTATATTGGCTGTGATTTTTTCTTTGAAGTGTTGTACATCCATGTGATTTTTATAGTATTTGTATTAATTGAAATGGTTCGATGTAAATATATTTATACTAAAATAGTGTAATGTAAATATATTTTCTAATATATTACAATTTTTAATTATTGTAATCTAAATTTAGTTTTTTTGTATCATCTAGTGTAGTATTTTTTTTATATTGAATCAAACTGTAGTAGTTGAGATAGACATTTATCAGTGCTAGAATTTAACACTAATAAATGATTGATTTCATTATCACTAATAAAATTTTATCTTTATCAGATTTTTTTAGAGGTGATAAATTTCATGGACCTCTATTAGCGCTTGAAATATTAGAACTTAAAAAGAATTGGAAAATCTCATTTTGATCACTAATAAAAAGAGGATTTGTAGTAGTGAGTATTTACAGTGAATCAGTGGTGACTTGGTGTAACAACCCAGACTCTAGAAACAAAAAAATGGTTGTTCTATTAAATTATTTTTAATAAGTAAAATGGTTATTGAAGGTTCTCACAACTTAGTAGTCTTGGAAGAGTAAATACATATATACATTACATTTGAAAACATAATATACTGCATGAACTGTAGAGACCCAAAGCTTGACATACATGGACATTAAATTAATTTTGTGGAATACTTAATACATAACAAAAACAGACACCAAAGGACTGTAATAGTTTAGTGTGTTTGGAAACTTGGAACATAATCTTCTAATCATGGTGAAAGATCTTCAACGTCTCCCATAAAGATCTTACCCTTTTGTTTTCTTACCTAAAACGTTTCTTTATATCCTGGGGAAAAGAAAAAATAAAAAGGGTGACCTCAAATGCTCAGTAAGGGAAAAAATAGAGAACATAAAACAATCCATAAACATTTGAATGCAAAAACTTGAACATAAAATCTAAACATTAAAATCTTGAGAAAAGACATAAATCTCAGAAGTACGTAAGGCATATATCATAATGTAACAACAATCATGATAAAATAGTATGGGAAGAAAACATGTAATTGTGTAAAACCATTAAGCACATGATATTATTTCCATAATATCCAAGGCATTGCTACGAAGACCATCTTAGTGGACAAAGTCCCTTTCTGAATCGAGTTCACTCCTCGTTCCAGTCCTGTATCACTGAATCAGACTAACTTACCATTCCATCCATGTCTATCTCATGAGGTATAAATCTTTACCCAATTCATTGTATGGAGATATAGGTCTCACCCATATAATAATGAAATCATTCTTATGTGTGCCACAATATAAACATAAATCATTCATCATAACCCAAAGAATAAAAATGGGTTTCATAAACATCATCCCATCATAACATAATCCATATAAAACAAATGGACATAATTTCATCATAAGAAAAGTGAAACCATGTAAATAATAGAGATATTATACTTGAAACATAAACATATGAAATAATTTCATCTTAGATGGAAAATGGTTTTGATAAAACACTTGAAAATAATTCTTGAGGAAAATATCATTTCTTCTTAAAAATCAATTTATTTTCACAAAATGCCACGCAATTTTAAAAGAAAAGGATTTTATTAAAAATAACCATGAAATATTGTAGAGTAAACTTCATGAAAATAAGGCGTTATGAAACTATAAAAAAATTTTCATGCCGTATAAGTTAAAAAAACATTCTTCTTGTACTTTTGACAGAAAAGTCAAAAAGTATCTCATATGGTAATCAAAAGAAAGATTCCTTACATACCATGTAGTAAAAGTTAAAAATTGGTAAAAAGGGATTTAAAAATACATGAAACCATTTTTATAAAATAGGGACATGGATGATAAATATAACCCCAGTAAATACTTATGAATAAACAATCTCAGATAAAAACGAGATTGGAAAAGTTATCCCTTACCTTAGGTCTGATATGTTTCGTACGTATCCGAACCTCCTGTATAATGATTTAAATAATGTCATTATATTATTAAAGAATAATATTCATTGTTATGATATCATATATGGTTCACTTATGACTTTATATTACCCATTATTTTGTAAATTCCATGTTAAAGCAGTGTTTTGGGTAAAATCGTTTCATTTGTCGTACGTGTTTCGATTTGTTGTTCTTGATATTATTATTACTTATATCTTGATTTACTTACTTCTAGAATTTAAATACTGATTTATATATCATATATATATTCAGTACATATATATATATATATAATAGATAGATAAATGAAATGAAATACACCGTTCATGGAGACGGTAGGCCGTACGTAACCATGAACGCTGTTTTCATTTCCTTGTTGAATTGAATGAAATTAAGTAGATGACATACATATATATATAAATAAATATAGTAGAATTATTATTTCATATATTTCATGATTACTTATTATATATACTTTATAATCATTCATGAATTGTTAACATTGAAAATGAATCTCATCGCGTTGTGGAGACGGTAATCCGTACGTACGCGCGAGCGATGATATCATTCCCATATTTATTGAATTGAATTGGAGTGGATGATATAATATATTAGAATTATTGTGATTTTATAATAACCATAAATAGTTATTCTTTACACCATTATACCAATCCAGGTAAGGTGGTGGTGGAAAAACAGATTACACCACGGCGTGGAGACGGTATTCCATACGTACGCACGCGCGGTGATTTCATTTTCCGTAGGATGGATAGAAGGTGAAATGAGGTTGTTTAATATTTATAATAAAATATAATTATATTATTGATACTGATTTTATTACTTTATAATGAAAAAACTAAAGAAGAATAAGTTGAAAAAGAAAGAAAACTTGAAAGAATCGGTAGAAGAGATTACCTCTTCTTCGACGCACATCCTTTAAACTTCTTCTTAGGGCACTAGAGTTGGTATTTTGAGAAGACCAGAACCTCTATGATATAACTATAGAGGTTTATAAGATTAATTGTCAGGGTTTAGCCGAGCTTCAAGGCTCAAAAGGGTGTGAAGAGAAGTGTTAAGGGGTGCCCTTTTTATAAGGGAGGAGAGGGGCACCTTAGGAAAACTTAAAAAATTATTTTATAATAAAGTCATATTCTATTTTTAATAGCTCAAAATTGGTTTATTTTGAATATAAGGTGGGTATGGGTCGAAATACTCTCAAACAATAGGTTTTAGACAAGTTTAGGTTACTATTTTATCCTTATCATTTAGATCTAACTCTAACTTAAATAATTTAACTTTTACCGTGTCTTTTTGTTTTCTTACACTATATGGTTAATAAACTTGCTATAACAAGCCAAACGAACCCCAAGTGGTTAATTATTAATATATATATCCTTATCTAAGTCACTTGTCCAAGCCTTAGATTTTTAGGAATAAAATAACAATTAATAATATAATATTTGTTTTAAAAACTATTTTATGTCAATTTTGACACTATTTGGTACTTGATTTTTGTGAAAATTATAACAGCATGATTAGTTCTAAAAAAGTTAATTAAATCAATAATAACATGTCATATTAACCTATGAAATTAGTGGAATTCATAAAAAGTCTAAAATTACATTTATTTGGGTATTTATAACATCAATTATGTTAATATTTCATTAATAAGGTAAGTATTGTATCATCATTATCTCATAAATAAATTAAATTATTTAATGTATAAAAATTATAAATAAAATATCATTATGTAGGAAGTATTTTTATATTTCTAATGAATATTTATAGTTGAATTTATCTTATGTATAACCCTATATTAAAAATATTTTATTTATTAAACTTTGATTTTAACTATTTTAATTTTCTTTAAATAAAATAATAATAAATGTCCTAATCCAATCCAAGTGGACCTAAAGGGTAATATTTTATTCCTAAGGTTGTTTTTTGGTCGAATTACACTTATCCAATAGAATTAGGATATGTTTTAGGGTAATAGTAATATCATTTTTACCCTTAATTACCCTATTTACTTTTAATTGTGGTAAATAAAAGTAAAAAGTTACTATTCACAAAAAATTATTTTTATCTTATTGAACCATATTTTACTTACTGATATCAACTATGTCTCTTGTATTTTTGAAATTCCACTCACAGAAGTGGTAAAATTAATTTTTATGTAAATTTGCAAATTCTCCTAGGAGGTAGGTAAAAGACGGTAAAAAGTTCAATAAAATTTTTATATATATAAGATTATTATAAAATGAATCCAATGAATTACATTGAACTTATATAGGTATTATGTATCAATTTTTACCTAGAATAAATTTAAATAAAATAATTAATTATTTAAATAAAAAGTCGATTTTTAAATAGTAACCCGGTGTTTTCACTATTCATCAAAAATTTAAAGTTTTCAGAAAAATACCAAAAATTTACCCTAGGCTAATTTCAATATTACGAATCCAAAAATTAAGTCCATTTCAAAAGATAAAATTTATAAAATTTCAAAAAGTGGGTTTATTATTCATAACGGCTAGTTTATATAACATATCGTTGTTTAGTGAAACTCAGTATTACGTACAACACACGCTATCGTGGAAGGTCGCGATTGCGTGAAATGAAAGACAAGTCAGGGATGCATATTGTGAAATCTCTTTTTGGTGTAGCTTACAACACAAGACATCAATGAAATTAAAAAGAATATTTTTCATAAAATCTCGGGGTGTTACATTCTACCCCCCTTAAAATGAATTTCGCCCTTGAAATTCATCGAGGTTATAAATGGTTTACTACTCGAAAGTTTCTTTAATATAAACCCACATAGAAAAAATGAATACCAAAACTTATCTTTAAAAACTAAAGTATGAAATGAAACTGTTACCCAAATCAACTAATCACTGGGTTTCCACATAGGAGAACATAGGTGAAAATATGGATATGGAAGAGAAATCTAACCATCATGTTCTGATGGAGAGTGGTAGAGAACATGGCTATAAAAAATCCAACAATCACAAATCTATAAATTTGTGATGATATAAGGTACCATATGATTCATCGGATATAAGGGCACTAGGACAACATTTTTTGTTTTCAAGATCATTTCCCTAAAGTTGAAGAATTTGAATTAGAAGAAATACTTACTTTATTTTGGTATAATTTCGCCATTTTTCATGCCTTGAAAAATTTACACTTCATCTCTTAAAGAAATGAAGTTGAATTTTTCATTCGTGAGGTGTTATCAAATCATGTGATAGAATGATGGGTCATTCCATATGTCTCAAACAAAAGGTTAGCAAAAGTTATAAAATATACATAAGTCCATCTATGCTGAGGTTAATCGTATATGATTCCAAAAATGGACTTATACTTCATCTATCATACCACTTAATAAAATAAAACTAGTTTATACTAAAGGGACTTCTTGTAGGCCAGTGGTAGGCGATAAAGGCCTGACGTACTTTAGTTGTGGGTTCGATTCCCACAACCTTGTCCGACGCGACGGGTTGTCTCCTGTCCTATAGGTTGTATTTTTTTTTTCTAAAACTTCACTATTATAACATTACAGAAATAATATCGAATAAATTTCTAGCCTTAAACAATACTATCTGATGTCTGACATAATCCATTCCAGTCTTTAGACTTATCCAAAATACATTTGTCCAATCTCATAGTATAAAGAAAATGATTACTAGAAATGTCATCAAACAAGCATGTGAATACCATCATTTATCCCCCATATAACATACAATATATCTTGTTGGTCAAATTACAAACATGTGAATACCTTAATCATGTATTCTCTTGAAAAATGAATACCCATTGAACCTTAGTGAAAACATGAATGTTGTCAAAATTTAACTCTTTCCACATACCAAAATCCCAAAAATTCTATATACTCAAACCATAATATCACTTAGTCCTTATATCAGTCACGAGCTCATGAATACTATTAAACATTTCATTTTCTCCTTATCATATCATCTACTTTCCAAAATATTTGAATTACTTTTCATGGTTACCAGTACCATATAATTATTGAAAACCATAATAAACCAATACATAGATATTCCAATATTCCACATTACTATAAATTAGATTCCACAACATTATTTTGTAATCCCATTACATAAACAAATAATCATTCCACTACCTCGTTGTTATACTCAACATAGCCAATAGTGATCACATGTGACTTCCCTTTATCCTTTTCCTTAAGATGTTGCTCACGCCGATCATCATTAACCCTTGGATTTGGGCATTGGTTAGTATAATTCCCCATTTCCTTGCACTTGAAGCATTGAAGTGTTGGTGGTGTATTCTCTACAGTCTTTTCTTTATTCACATCATTAGCAACCCTTTTTCCATTACTTCGACACTCATATTCTCGATGACCTTCTTCTCCACACTTAAAACATTTTCTAGTCCCTTAAGACAATCTCTACCATGCTTCTTTCCACAATTTGAGCATAAAGAAACATTTATCTTATTTTCACCATTATTCTGAGATTTCTCCTTGAACTCCATATTTCTTTTCTTGTCAAAACCATGAGATGGATATGTTACACCAACTTCTAGTTCTACCTTGATAGCACAATGCACAATTTCTCCATAGCTACTAAAGTCTCTTATAGCTAATGCCCTTCGAAGACTTGGTTTTAAGCCACTGAAAAATCGATCAACTTTACTTTCAGGTTGGATGATAAAACCAGATGCATACCTTTCAAGTCTTGTAAAATTCACTTCGTATATACCAACAGATTCATCATCCTTCTGCTTAAGCTAAAGGAACTCCTTTTTTATCTTTTTTTGAAGAATACGATGGAAGTACTTACTGAAAAACAAGTTCTTGAACTCATCCCATTTCATGGATTCAATTTCATCTTGGGGCCTTGTATTCTTAATTAGAGTCCACCACTGGTCTGCTTCACCTTCTAAACGGTAAACATCTAGAATGACTTTATCATGTTCCAAACAGCGAAGTATGGAAAATATCTTGTCAATGGTACTGATCCATTGTTCACCAACAAGTGGATTAGAAGACCCATTGAAAGAAGGTGGACGTTGCCTCATGAAGGACTCAATAGAATATTGTTCCCTTCTCTGATCATTTAGAAATACAGAATGATTCATATCTTGTGTAAGTATAGGAATAATATTTTGCACTCCATCTCCCATCACATTTGGTTTTTCAGAAGGACAATCATTGCATTGTCCATTACATTGATCAACATGGTTCCTTCGGGTTTCAGCCATCGTCTAAAACCCAAAAAGAATAGTGTGAGAGGCAAAAATCATTATAGGTAAAACAACATAATAAAGGGGGAGTACCCTCAATATATAACATCTTAGGGTTAATTATAAGATTGTTACCATAATTCTAGGACTATAACCTATACTTATACTTAACCTTAGGGACATCCCTATACATACCTTAGAAATATCTCTAGGGATCTCACTAAAGTTCTCACATCCTATTTTCCAAAGGTTGACTAAAGAGAACCTCTGATACTAACTATAGAGACCCAAAGCTTGACGTACATGGAAATTACATTACTTTTGTGGAATACTTAATACATAACAAAAACAGACACCAAAGGACCATAATAGTTTAGTGTCTTTGGAAACTTGGAACATAATCTTCTAATCATGGTGAAAGATCTTCAACATCTCCCATAAAGATCTTCCCCTTTTGTTTTCTTACCTAAAACTTTTCCTTATATCCTGGGGAAAAGAAAACATAAAAAGGGTGATCTCAAATGCTCAGTAAGGATAAACATATAGAACATAAAACAATCCATAAACATTTGAATGCAAAAACTTAAACATAAAATCTAAACATCAAAATCTTGAAAAAAGACATAAATCTTGGAAGTACGTAAGGCATATATCATAATGGAACATCAATCATGATAAAATAGCATGGGAAGAAAACATTTAATTGTGGAAAACCATTAAGCACATGATATTATTTCCATAGTAGCCAAGACATTTCTACCAAGACCATCTGAGTGGACAAAGTCCCTTTCTGAATTGAGTTCACTCCTCGTTCCAATCCTGTATCACTGAACCAGATTAACTTATCATTCCAGCCATTTCTATATCATGAGATATAAATATTTACCCAATGCATTGGAGGGAGATATAGTTCCCACCCATCTCATAATGAAATCATTCTTACATGTGCCACAACATAAACATAAATCATTCATCATAACCCAAATAATAAAAATGGGTTTCATAAACATCATCCCATCATAACATAATCCATATAAAACAAATGGATATAATTTCATCATAAGAAAAGTGAAACCATGTAAATCATAGAGATATTATACTTGAAACATACACATATGAAATAATTTCATCTTAGATGGAAAATGGTTTTTATAAAACACTTGAAAAGAATTCTTGAGGAAAATATCATTTCTTCTTAAAAATCAATTTATTTTCACAAAATTCTACGCAATTTTAAAATAAAATAATTCTATTTAAAATAACCATGAAATATTATAGAGTAAACTTCATGAAAATAAGGCGTTATGAAACCGTAAAAATCTATTCATGCCGTATAAGTTAAAAAAACATTCTTCTCGTACTTTTGCCGGAAAAGTCAAAAAGTAGCTCATATGGTAATCAAAAGAAAGATTCCTTAAATACCATGTAGTAAAAGTAAAAAATGGGTAAAAAATACTTTAAACATACATGAAACAATTTTTATAAAATAAGGACATGGATGATAAATATAACCCCAGTAAATACTTATGAATAAACAATCTCAGATAAAAATGAGATTGGAAAAGTTATCCCTTACCTTAGGTCTGATATACTTCGTACGTATCTGAACCTCCTGTATAATAATTTAAATAATATCATTGACTTATTACAGAATCATATTCATTGTTATGATATCATATATGGTTCACTTATGAATTTATATTACCCGTTTTTTTGTAAATTCCATGTTAAAGCAGCGTTTTGGGTAAAATCGTTTCATTTATCGTACGTGTTTCAATTTGTTGTTCTTGATATTATTATTAATTATATCTTGATTTAATTACTTCCAAAATATAAATCAAGATTTATATATCATATATATATTCAGTACATATATATATATATAATAGATAGATAAATGAAATGAAATACACAGTTCATGGAGACGGTAGGCCGTACGTACGCATGAACGTTGTTTTCATTTCCTTATTGAATTGAATGAAATTAATTAGATGACATAAATATATATAAATAAATCTAGTAGAATTATTATGTCATATATTTCATGATTACTTATTCTATATACTTTGTAATCATTCTTTAATTGTTAACATGGAAAATGAATCTCATCGCGTCGTGGAGACGGTAATCCGTACGTACGCACGAGCGATGATATCGTTCCCATATTTGTTGAATGGAATTGGAGTGGATGATATAATATATTAGAATCATTATGATGTTATAATAACCATATATAGTTATTCTTTACACCATTATACCCATCCAAGTAAGGTGGTGGTGGAAAAACATATTACACTACGGCGTGGAGACGGTATTCCGTACGTATGCACGTGCGGTGATTTCATTTTCCATAGGATGGATAGAAAGTGAAATGGGGTTGTTTCATATTTATAATAAAATATAAGTATATTAGTGATACTTATTTTATTACTTTATATTGAAACAACTAAATAATAAGAAGTTGAAGAAGAAATAAAACTTGAAAGAATTGGTAGAAAGATGACCTCTTCTTCGACGCACCTCCATTAAACTTCTTCTTAGGGCACTAGAGTTGGTATTTTGAGAAGACCAGAACCTCTATGATATAAATATAGAGTTTTAGAAGAGGAATTTTCAGGGGTTTGGCGAGCTTCAAGGCTCAAAATTGTGTGAATAGAAGAGGGAAGGGGTGCCCTTTTTATAAGGGAGGAGAGGGGCACCTTAGAAAAACTTAAAATATTATTTTATAATAATGTCATATTCGGTTTTTAATAGCTCAAAATTAATTTATTTCGAATATAATGTAGGGATAGGTCTAAATACTCTCAACCAATAGGTTTTAGACAAGTTTAGGTTACTATTTTATCCTTATCATTTAGATTTAACTCTAAGTTAAATAATTTAACTTTTACCGTGTCTTTTTGTTTTCTTACACTATATGGTTAATAAACTTAGTATAACAATCCAAACGAACCCCAATTGGTTCATTATTAATATATATATCCTTATCTAAGTCATTTGGCCTAACCTTATATTTTTAGGAATAAAATAATAATTAATAATATAATATTTGTTTTAAAAACTATTTTATGTCAATTTTGACATTATTCGGTACTTGATTTTTTTGAAAATAATAACAGCATTATTAGTTCTAAAAAAGTTAATTAAATCAATACTAACATGTCATAGTAACATAGGAAATTAGTTTAATTCATAAAAAGTCTAAAATTACATTTATTTGGGTATTTATAACATCAATTATGTTAATATTTCATTAATAAGGTAATTATTGCATCATCATTGTTTCATAAATAAATTAAATTATTTAATGTCTAAAAATTATAAATAAAATACCATTATGTAGGAAATATTTTTATATTTCTAATTAATATTTATAGTCTAATTTATCTTATGTATAACCCTATATTAAAAATGTTTTATTTATTAAACTTTGATTTTAACTATTTTAATTCTTCTTTAAATAAAATAATAATAAATGTCCTAATCTAATCCAAGTGGACCTAAAGGGTAATATTTTATTCCTAAGGTTGTTTTTGGTCGAATTTCACTTATCCAATATAATTAGTACATGTGTTAGGGTAATAGTAATATCATTTTTACCCTTAATTACCCTTTTTACTTTTAACCGTGGTAAATAAAAGTAAAACGTTACTATTAAACAAAAATTATTTTTATCTTATTGTACCATATTTTACTTACTGATATCAACCGTGTCTCTCAGATTTTTTATATTCCACTCACAGAAGTGGTAAAATTAAGTTTTATGTAAATTTTCAAATTCTCCTAGGAGGTAGGTAAATGACGGTGAAAAGTTCAATAAAATTTTTATATATCTAAGATTATTATAAAATGACTCCAATCAATTACATTGAAATTATATAGGTATTATGTATCAATTTTGACCTAGAATAAATTTAAAAAAAATTAATAATTATTTAAATAAAGTCAGTTTTTAAATAGTAACCCAGTGTTTTCACTATTCATCAAAAATTAAAAGTTTTCAGAAAAATACCAAAAATTCACCCTAGGTTAATTTCGATATTCAGAATCCAAAAATGAAGTCCATTTCAAAAGATAAAATTTATAAAATTTCAAAAAGTGGATATTACTATTCATAACGGCTAGTTTATATAACATATCGTTGTTTAGTGAAACTCAGTATTGCGTACAACACACGCTATCGTGGAAGGTCGCGATTGCGTGTAATGTAAGCCAAGTCAGGGATGCGTGTAGTGCAAGCTCCTTTTGGTATAGCTTACAACACAAGACATCAATGAAATTAAAAAGAATATTTTTCATAAAATCTCTGGGTGTTACATGAACATATTACAAGAACATTATTATCCCCTCCATCATATCCCTTAAAATTAAAAATAGTCCTCCTCTAGGTTTCCTGGGGAAAGGAATAAAAATAAGTATGAAAACATATTCTCAATAAAGAGTAGCCTATAGATAAATATTACCGAACATAAACATGGCATAATTAATATGGAAAGAATAAATGAACAACATTAATACATAATCAACTAAAATTGAAGGCATGTTATATCCATGATAATAAATGAACATATGGATAAAAATAATCATTAATCTCATACTGATGGATGCATAATTATATAAATAAAAACTTGTTGTCAAGGCCTTTATCCAAGAAACTTATCCTGTTATGGGAAGAGGTATACACTAAAACCCAACCTGTTTTGTCTCATGAGACCTGTCGATGTAGTGAGGGGATATGAAATTTTGAGCCCCACCCATAACCTAATTAAGTACAATTCATTCACCATAATATTCATAAATAACTTTCATATCATTAACTAAGGAAATTATTATTTAATAAAAATTGGTTATCTGTATATTTAGAAATACGAACATCAAATACTTCACTATTTAATAGAATAATGTGAATGTTTAGAAGAACACCCCTTAATCAACATATAAGTCATGGGTTATAATAAAAGTAATAGGTAGTACCCCTATCAAAGAAATATAGGGGTGATGGTAACTTTAATGTGTTTAGTTATACATAGAATATGGTATTTTGGTTTAATATATTGAATTGGTAAGAAACTAAGTCAATGGTAAGAAAATTCCATCATCATGGTTCATTAGGAGTGTGTGAATATTCCAAAGCATATCCTCCATGAGTGTCTCCCCAGGTGTGTAGTCTTAGGCCCACTCAACATGAATCAGGATGATGATTGATTCAATGCTCAACCAACCCATTTTAGGTTTATTACCCCTAGTTTAATTTCATCTACACCTAAATCCACTTTAAGATAGATATTTATTTGATAGTAATTTACATACACTTTTACTTTACCAAAACTTAGGATATATTTTCTTCCATTGAGTAGGTAAATATTAAATCAAAATAATATGAGAGTGGGATAAAAATATAAACCTATAAATACCTTAAATTTCATGAGTATCATAGAAAAAATTCTTCCATGTCAATTTAATCACCATAAAAAATAAAATAGGTGGCGGCTATAACAAGAGTCCCAAAGAATGAAATTGAGATGGAAAACCCCACTTATGGATTGGGTAAAAATAAAATCATAACCACTTGAAAGATAGGGATTAAAATTTATCTTAAAATGGTATGTATAAATTCATTTCATGATATAAAATCTCAAATAAGAAATATATACAACACAAAATGAAAATTAGGTGCATAATAAAAAATATGTCTCAAAGATAGGAATCTGAAATGGAAAACCCTTACCTCTTGTCCTGAATTCCTTGAACATAATTTAACCTCATATATCATAAACATATATATCTTAATAAATTAATTTTTAACCTTAATCATTTCTATTTTTATTAACATTCTTCATAAATAATCATTCTCTACATGAATTCTCCATATTTCCCACATCATGTGTTTATAGTTTGGATTGTTTGTACTAGTTTCATAATAGTGGTGTTTATATTATTTCTTATTCAAAAGTTTATAATTAATAGGTAATTAAATTTACTTAAATGTATAACTTACAATACTTTATGATGTTTCAAATATATTTAATGAGTTTTTTATTCTTTATCCTTAAATATGAAGTCGATAATAATTATGTTCTGGTGATTCTTGACAATCAGAGTGTGTTTTCTTAATTAATGAATTAAATATTTATGTCACACCTCCAAAACTAAAAAAACTCTATTTAAAAATTTATAAAATATTATTATAGTAATTATTTTTCCATATTAATTCATGATACAAATTCATAACATCATTCAAGTGGGTGGTTAAACTGGTCCAAACATAAACATATCATGGTTTAATGAATGATTATGAGGTGGTTTTGTTATAATATCATTATACCCGGAGAATAATGTTATAATTTAGTGTTAATTGGTTTGATAAATTATAATTATAATTAATTATAAGAGTATTTAATGGTAATGAAAATATTACACAATTTTAATAAATAGTTATCCTCTTAGTACGCTTATTTTAAATGACTAAATTAACTATGATCATTTGTTGATCATATCATTAGTAGTTTTTCTAATTTTTTATAATATAAAATTAATTATATAATAAAAATAATATTTATTCTTTAATAATATCCTTATATCCATCCTTTTAAGGTGGTTAAGGAAAACAAAACATGTTACGTTGTAGAGACGATAGTCCACACAATGCATGAACATCGGTTTTTTCTAAATGGATGGGGTATATGAATAAATAATGATAAAAAACTTAATATAGTAAAATTATAGCATATAATTTTTAATAATATCATTATATTACTATGTCTATAATAAATTTTAAAGAGTATAATTAATCAGAACACTATGTAGTTGATAATACTCACATCGGGGACTTGAATTTTCCTTTGAAGTCTACTTAAATTTAAAGAACTTAGGCTAACTAAGAGTGGCCATGGGATTATGTTAATGGGAGAGGGTTATAAGGAGATTAAAACATCATATTTTAAAGGATAAATTCTAAATATAACTAAGTCTTTATGTGGTGAATATTTTATCCTTTTATAACTGAAGAGAATAGTAGTTTTGGGAATACCCATTGAATTTTAATAATTTAATTTTACTATTAAAGGGTAAAAAGATTTAAAAGGGAAAATGAAGAAAGGTGTGATTTTTTTTCAATAAAAACTAAAACCATAAATTTTTAAATATTTTTTAACATGTTTTGGCCTTTCCCCCTTAATAAAATACCTTTTACCATTTTTATTTTTTACCGGGGTAACTAACTTTTAACTTTAGTAATTAATTTTTATGAAATAAATTAAAATTAACCTGATTATATAATTTGAACCTTTTTATTTTAAATTTGAAAAAAAATTATCAACTAAAGTTTCAACAGGTATAAAATTTTAATTTTAAAATATAAACCCTTAAACACATAAAACAATTTTTAGAGAAATAAAGTTTTTAAGCCTTAAATTTATATATAAGGTAATATTATCTTTGATGCTAGTCATAGTGACATAAATTAATTATTATAAACAAAATATAAGATATTAGGCTTCTAAATAAACCCAAAATATAATCTTATTTAAAAAATATCTGATTCAAATAAAATACTAAAAACTGATTTTTATATTAAAGTATTATTTTAATTACATATAAAAATGATTTCCATAGGTTTTATAAGTTCAAAGAATCTTTTAAAATGAAATTTTTTATTATTAAAATTATTATTTGATTTAATAAAATGTCTTATACATTTATAGGTTATTCTTATAAATTGATAAAATCATATAAATTACAAGTTTCTTAAAAACCATATTTTTCTACTAAAAATGACCTTTTCAAAAAAAGATCAAAAATTTATAATGATATAATTTTGACATTAAGAGTTCAAAAATGAAGTTAATTTTTTCAATTTAAAATTATAAAATTAAAATTATAAATAAATTCATGAATAAAGTATCTTTAGAGAGAACATTTCATCATAGTTCAAGATACAATGTTTACCTACTATAATAGAGTCTTAGGTGTTAAAATCTCACATCCCCCCGCCCTAAATACTTTTTCCCTAAAATTTTGGGTATATATCATCTATTGAAAATATGTACATACTCCTTACTTATGGTGACTTCAAGATGCCAGTTTTCCTCCTCTAATTTGTGATTTCTCCAAAGGACTTTACCAAATGAGTTGTCTGATTCTGAAATACCTGATCTTTGGTGTCAAGGATTGGGATAAGATCCACATTATAATATAATTTAGTATATAAATCTTTTCCCTTATATGTGATAACATGAATTGGATCTGGAATATATTTCCTTATTAATGAAACATAGAAGATGTTGTGTATTTTATAATAGTTGGGTGGAATATCCAATCGATAAGATACATCTCTAATTCTTTTTAATATTTAAAAAGGAAAAATGTACCTAAGGCTTAAATTTCCCATTTTACTAAATCTTATAACTCCCTTCCATGGTGAAGCCTTTGAGAATACATGATCCCAAATTTAAAATTCCAATCATTTCCTTCAATTATCAACATAACTCTTTTGTATACTTTGGGTTGCATTAATGTTATCTTGAATGGTATATACTTTAACAGTAATCTCCTCCCCATGATATTAGAAAACTAAACTTATATCTCTAACTTATTCCCAATATATTGGAGTAAAAAATCTATGCCTATATAAGGCTTCATATGGTGTCATCTGGATACTCAAATGGAAGCAATTATTTTATAAAAATCCCACCAAAGGTTTATACTTATTCCACATACCTTGGAATTCAAGATAACATGACCTCAACATGTATTCCAAAGTCTAGATAGTTCTTTTAGACTTTCCATCTATCTAGGTATGATATGCGATGCTTAAATATATCTCACTATCGAGATCCCTTTGAAGACTATTCCATAATTTTGATATAAACTTATGGTCCCAATCATATAAAATTGATAGGGGTTCCCCATGAAACCCTATGATTTCATTGAAATAGATTCAGGTAAGGTATTGAAGAGGTAAATCTTCTATTATTTCTAAGAAATGATAAAAATCGGTAATATAATCAATGATGACCCATATAGCATTATTCTTCCTTGGATTATTTTAGAGTCTAGTGAAAAATTCCATTGTAAAATTTTCCAACTTCCATATAAGCATGAGTTTTATGAATACCTTTAGATTTTTTTCTTTTATCCTTAAATTACTATCATACTAAGCATCTAGACATATAGTCCACAATTTTTCAATTGATAACATCCCACCAAAAATGTTATCTTAAATACCTATACATTTGTGCTATAATTGTGTATGAATAAATTTAAGCTACATAATTCATCTATCAGTTCCATATTTGATTTCAGTATATATGGAACACAAAACCTCATTCAAAAATTCAACACTCTATCTCTATAGATGAAGTTTACCAATTTCCCATAATTCACTACTTTAATCTTATTTTTTAAGTTATCATAATCCTAATTGGACTTCTCTATCTTTTCTAGTAACTGTAGTTTAGAAATTACTTTGAAAATGAATGATGGATCCCCTTTCCTAGAAATCACAATATCCTTATTTAATAAATCTTTATATATAAAATCCTTGTTAATTCTTATCATGGTTATAACTCCATGATCCCTCCAACACAATGCATCAACCACCATGTTTTCCTTCCCATGGTAGATTTTATTGAGAAATTAAAGTCCTTGAGTAGTTTCAACCATATTATTTACCAAATATTGAACTCCCTCTAAGATAAAATATACAAAAACTCTTGCCTGAATGGCCTGAAGGCCTTTATTTTTATTGAATTTTTATAAACCCCTTTCAAGGGATGAGGGGGAACCCTTACAAGGCCCGTAATCTCAGAGATTACATGGCATGTAGACTTAGGAGATTACATGACCCGAAGGTCTTAGGGAATTCAACTAGACTATCTACAAGGAACTGCCCTCCCCATCATCTACATCATGATAGTAACTCTCCACCTTCGCATGGCCGTCTGTCTAGGATTCCCATGCAAGCACAGGCTGGTCCCGATGGCATAGCCATACCCTCTCATTTTGACAAATCCATTTGTCTCTACTCTGGCGAGTGCACCTGCTCTAAATCCTCTTCTAGGGCTACTCCTTTTTTTTGCAGTGTGTCTTGGGTAACTGCAAGTGGCCCGAAGGCCTTGAGGTGGCCCAAAGGCCTTAAAGGTATCCTGAAATCCCTACTGACCTGAAGGCCTGGGTGGCCCAAAATCCTTAAGAACTCCAAGCCCAAACTAGTGGCTCAAGGTGAATAGTTATAGCTACTACAGTACCGAACAGTACATGTTATTGTGCCAGCTACAGTACCCGCACAGTGTACAATACTACTACAGTACCTGTATAGTGTATATTTCTGTTACAGTACCTACACAGTGTACAGTACTACTATAGTCTTGCTACAGTATTACTAAAGTACCTGTATATATGTCACATATTTTTCCATAGAGGTATTGAATCCATATTTTCAAAGAAAATATTATATATTTCATCTCAAGTTCATGATTTTTATCGTTTTATTCATTGTTTTTTAATTTCCTTAATGCATATAAAATCACCCTATTATTCTATATAAGGACATATCTAAGTCCTTTCTTTGATGCATCACTATAAATGAAAAATACTTCCTTACCTAATGGTAAAATTAATATTGGTTCATTAATTATTTTACTTGTTATCTCTTTAAAACATTCCTCACATTTTATTGACCATGTGAATTTAACCCATTTACATGTTAACTTTTCTAAAAAAAATTGGATAATCAAGTAAAATTTATAAGAAACCATTAATATTAACATGTTAATCTCATAAAACTTCATATCTAAATTATTTTCATCAGTGTACTCCGTTCTTTTACTATCTTTGTCTTTGAAGTTAAATAGATATCCCACACTTAGAGAAAATATGTCCAAGAAAAGAAACTTCATTGATCTAGAATTTACACTTACTATACTTCCCATATATTTCCTTTTTTTAGGGTCTCAAGAATTATTTGCAAATAATTATCATGCTCTTTATAGATCTTATATTATATCAAGATATTGTGAATGAACACGATAAAAAAGTTATCAATATACTACTAGAATACTCTATTCATCATATATATAAATACATAAGTTATATTAGTTGATCCAAAAGTCATTAATGTTAACTCATAATGTCAATACCATGTTAAAAATGTCATCTTCACTATATCATCCTTCTTCACACTTAGTTGATGATAACTAGAGTGATGATCAATCATTGAAAAATATTCGGATCCTTGAATTTGATCAAATAAATCATCATTTCATGGAAAAGGTTACTTATTATTTATATTAATTGCATTTATCTCTCTATAATTTATACACACTCTCATGAATTATCCTTCTTTTTCAAGAAATAAAATAAGTTCTCCCCATCATGAAACACTAGGGAATATTAATACCTTATCAATAAACTCCTATAATTGTTTATTCAAATCGACCAAATTAACTGGTGTCCTTATATAAAGAGTTTTGATATAGTCCTTACATTAAGAATGTGTTCAATGGAGAACTTGACTTCATGATTTGGTGGATGACTAGGTAATTCTTCTAGAAAAAAACATCAATTATTTTTTGTACTATAGGTACATAATTTATTCTTAGGTTATCTTTATCATCCATAGATCTCTCTTGATCTCCCTCTATACCCATAATTTCATTAAGGATAGCTATTGGGGGGTCTGGATAGGATTTGGATGATGAATTTTATCCTCTAAAGATAGGATATTTCACATCACCTTTGTGAATAGTAATCTATATCTCTTGGTATTAAATTTTTTCATTATGATATGAAATCCAATCCACACCAAAGATCATATCAAATACCACTATAGGTATAATAACCAAGTTTTTAAATAGGATATTCCCATGCATCATAATTGTAACTTCCTAATATATATTTTTTACAATAATACTTCTAGTAAGTGTATTAATTGATAATTCCCTTATTATGGTTCTAGGGAAATATTTAATGTTTTTCATAAACATGTAAGATATAAAAGAGTGTGAATATACAGAATCAAATAAAACATTATATAACTTTTATTCACTGATCAAAGTACTTAACGCCACATCATTATGAACTTTGACTTCAACTGTGGTTATTGCATAATCTTTTCCTTACACCCTTGGTCTTTTTGAGTTAAATTTCCTTAACATTTGGGGAATTGGTTTTCATGATGCACCTCATCCCTGTAGTTAAATAATTTAACATTAATATATTTTTCCTTTCCATTTCATTGGTGATATTTATGGCCTTTTTCTCCACACTTGTAACAAACTATGGTTCCCTTCCTACAAGACCCAGGGTGTTTCTTCCCATGGTTATCACATGTGGGAAATCCCACCCTTCCTTTATTCCCCTTTTATACATCATTATTCCCATGATTCTCAGTTTACCTCTTCTTCTCTTGATTTATCTTGAATATATACATCCTATAGAACTCATTTTCTATCATAATGTTACTTTATATTATACCCACATATGAAGAAAAGTTTTGAGAAAACAGCACCCTTTGAAGGCCCGACTTTAACCGATAAAAAAAATGATCAATCTTATTTTTCATTCTACATATATAGTCTGTAGAATGTCTTTCTAACCTTGTAAATTTAGCCTCATATTTAGGAACATTTTCCTCCTTTTTTTAATATTGAGGTATTTTCTTTCTATTTCATCTATTTTATCACAAGGAAATTATTTTTCATAGAATAACTCCTTAAAATTTACCAATTCCATGCACTTGATCTCATATTTCACTTTAGTGTTTTTAATTAGTGGACATTATTGGTCTTCATATCCTTTTAGATGATATAACATCATGATGAATTTTTCCTTTTAGTTACTTTCTAATGAAATAATGATCTTTTATAGGTAATTGATAAATTTTTCAACTACCAATGGATTATTAGTTTCATTGAATGATATAGATTATTGTCTCATGAAATGGGCCAACATAGTTACACCATGTTGTGTATCAACAAGTAACTCTATACTGGTGAGATTACTTTTCATAACCTAGGTAAAATTATAAAATATGGTTATTAATTGATTATCCACAACTATAGGTTCATTAACTTTTTTAGGTATAATATCCCTACATTAATTATTTGAGATTATATAGTTATTTTTCCTCTCATCAGTCTACATCTTTCGACAATATCATATGCATATTTAGATCATGATATTGAATTGTAATATACAATTCCTACTAAGTTTTATTGAGTGTTATCTAGAAATATTGATGGATTTTCATAGTACTTTGGCTATCTTACTTGGTTTATCTAAATATAATCTTGAATGTTTCTACTAAGATTCATTTAATACCAATTGTAACAACCAATAATACAGAAACTTAAAGATAGTTTTTTTATTATATTATTAGTACAGATAATAATATTTTCTGAAGGATTAAATATCTTATTAGACATTCAATATTATAAACATACATACATTAAATTTGAAAACATAATATACAAGATGAAAATATTGTGAGAACATTATTTTCCCTTACATCATATCCCTAAAAATTACACATAATCCTCTTCTAGGATTTTTGGGGAAAGGAAAAAAAATAAGGGTAAGCTCAGATGCTCATTAAGGAGTAGCATACAATGGAAACTTATATAACATAAAAATGGTATATGTGACATGATAAAAATAAATGAACAATATGAATCTATAATCAATTTAAATTGAGGGAATTATATATCCATGATAATAAATGAAAACATGGATAACAATAATCATTGATCTCAGATTGATGGAATGCATAATGTTGGACATCAAAACTTATTGTTAAATACTTGAGGTAAGACACCTATCCTATTATGGGAATATGTATATACCAAAACCCAACATGATTTTCTTAATGAGACTTGTCAATACATCAAGAGGATATATAGTTCTGGGCCCCACTTGTTACCTTATTAAGTCCAATGTATTCACCATAAGTGTTATAAATACCTTTTATGCCAATCCCTAGGGAACCTCTTACTGAATAAAACATGGCTATCCATATATTGATAAATAAAGACATCAAATACTTCTTGATTCAATATAATAATGTGAACGTTTAGGAGAAAATACCTTAATCAACTAAGAAGTCATGGGTTATCATCAAAGTAATAGGTGGTACCCTTATCAAACAAATATAGGGTAAAGGGTACCTTTAATGTGTTGTATTATTAATTTAAGACAGTATTGGGGTTTAATAGATTGCATTGGTAAGATACCAAGGAAACGATAGGAAAATTACTTCACCATAGTTCATTAATAGATTGTGAATATTGCAAATCATATCCCTCGGGAGGGTCTCACTGGGTGTGCAGTATTAGGCCCACTCATTATGCATCAAGGTGATGTTTGATTAAATGAAAAAAACATTTTTAGGGTGATTACACCTAGTTTAATCTAATCCAAAACCACATCTACTTTCCAATATCCATACATAGATGTATTTTTTAATAAATTACACACACTTTTACTTTTCCAAAACTTAGGATGGTTTTTTCACCATGGAGAAGGTAACTCTTGAATAAAAATAATATGAGAGTGTTATAACAATATAAACCTATAAATAACTTAAATTTCATTATTAACATATAAAAATCCTTTCATTACAATTTAATCACCTCACAAAATAAAATAGTTTGTGGTTATAACATGAGTCCCAAAGAATGATAATTGAGATGAAAAAACACCACTTATGGCCAGGTTAGAAATTCAATCATAACATCTTGAAAGATAGGTATTAAAATTTATCTTAAAAAACATGAATAAATTAATTTCATGATATAAAATCTCAAATAGTCATTATATACACCATATAAGGAAAATTATGTACATAATAAAAAAAATATGTATTAGAGAGAGGAATTTGAGATTGAAAACCCCTACCTATTTCCCTAACTTCCTCAAAAATAATTTAACCTCATATATCATAAACATAGTTATCTTAATAAATTAATTTAAATCATCAATCATACTTATTTTCATTCATACTCTTCATAAAAATTTATTCCCTACATGAATTCTCCTGATTATCAACATTATGTGTTTATAGTTTTGATCGTTTGTACTAGTTTCTAATAGAGGTGTTTTTATTCTTTATTATTCAAAATTTAATCATTAATAGTTCATTAAAGTTACTTTTAGGGATGAATTATATAATTTACAATCTTTAAAATCCCTTTTATGAGTTTTTTAGTCTTTATCCTTGAAGATAAAGTTGATAATATACATGCTCTAGTGATTCTTAACAATCGAAGTGTGTTTTCTTAATTAATGAACTAAATATTTATATCACATATTTAAAAGAAAAAAACTATTATTTACACATTTATATAATATTATAAAAGTAATTATTTTACCATACTCATTTATGACACAAATTCATAGTATTGTTCAATTAGGTGGTTAAACCAACCCAAACATGAACATACCATAATTTAATGAACAATTATGAGGTTGTTTTGTTGTAATATCATTATACCAGGAGAATAATGATATTATTTAGTGTTTATTAGTGTGATAAATCATATTTATAAGGAATTATAATAGTAATAAATTGATATGATAATATTGCGCAATTTTAATAAATGGTTATCCTCTTAGTATGCTTATTTTGAATAATTAAATTAACGATGATTGTTTATTGATCATATCATAAATAGGTTCTATAATTTTTCATAATATAACCTTAATTATATAATTAACATCATATTTATCCTTTAATACCATACTTATATCCATCCATGTAAGACATTGAAGGAAAATGAAACAAGTTACGTCGTGGAGGCGGTAGTCCACACAACACATGAACATGGGTTTTGTTTTTATTAATGGATGAGGTATATGAATAAATAATGATAATAACCTTAATATAGTAAAATTGAAGTATATAATTTATAAAAATTTAATTATAATAGTTTTTCAATAATAAATTCTAAATAATATAATTAATAATAAAACTAAGTAGTTGATGATACTCATGTCGAGGACTTGAATTTTCCTTGGAAGTGTCCTTAAATTTGAAGGGATTATGGTAAAAATGAGTTAACAAGGTATTTTTTTCATGGTATAGGGTTCTAGTTAGTGTAAAATTTAATATTTTCAAGTATAAATTCTTAATATAATTGATTCTTAAAGTGGTGAAGATGTTTCCCCTTTATAAGTGAAAAGAGGTTATTTTTGGGGATACGCATTGAATTTTAATAATTTAATTTTAATCTTAAAGTTTCAAGGTATTAAAAAAGGGAAAATGATTAAAGGGGTGATTTTTTGTCTAGATACACCATAAAAATCCATTTGGAAACATTTTTTTAACATGTTTTGGCCTTCCCACTTATAAGTAATTGACCTTAAATAATTCATAAAATTCATTCTTTAGAAAAGAATTCATTTTCATGAATTCCCATAGATCTTTTAGGTTTATAATTTTTTCATAAAAAAATTCATAATAAATATTTAATTAAAAACTAATACCCTTAAAGTTTTTTATGATATCATGAAAAACTCATGAAAAGTTATACATTTCACACTTAAGAAGTAGCATAATTTTTTTTAAACTTAATCTCATTGTATTACCTTGAGAAATCATAATATTACTGTAAAAACCAATAGATTTTATATTTAAATCATGAAGGTAACTTGGGACATAATTTTTATATCACTCTTATAATCACTCTTAAAAATAGAATAACTTACCCATTAAATTCCAATAATCTCTAAGGAGAAACATAACTGGTTAACTCTATCAGTTTATCCAATGCATTATATAGATATATCAGGCTCACCCATCATCATAAGCTATATCAGGATCACCCATCATAATGAGATATATTTGGATCACCAATAATAATAAACAATTCCCAAGAACAATAAATATTAATAACACATTAAATCTTGCATTTTTATCATCATACTCATTAAAATATTCCATACACCCATGAGAAAAACTTTTCTAGATATTGAAATATCAATTCCATTTGAAATCCTTTTTGAAAATACCCGGAACAAAGGGAATGAGGATTTATCTTTGAAGAAAATATAATATATTTTAAAATAATCCAAACATCAAATAATGGTTCTAGCATTGGAATTTTTTTGGCACCATATAGGTTAAAATAGAACATTCCTTTTTCCTTTTTTTCAAAATGTTCCGTATAAAATACATAAAAGTATTCATGTTTAAAACCTTTGAAAGAAAGTAGAAAAGATAAATAAAATTTCATTTAAAATTAATTTATGTACATATAAATTCATCTAGAAAATAATTTTAAAAATATGGACATTGAAGAAAAATATTTATAAATAAAATCTTTAAAACATTTAAAATAAGGTTTTTAATGTATGGTGTCTTTTACCTTGTGTCGGACTTGTCACATACGTTCTTTACCTCACTTATAGTAAAATTTTATAAATTATTTAATTTATTAAAAAACTTGTAAAGTTTTAATCCATTATAATTAATCCATTTATTTAAATAATTTCAATGACATATTTAATTACTTAATCGGTTAAGTCCACATCGGGTGTTTTGAGAATGTTCAATTGAAAATTTAAAAACAACTTTGGTATGTTGATTATGGTAAAAGAGGTAATTATTCCATAATATCTAAAATAATAATAATGTAATAATTATAATTTTTATACATTAATTATAATTTTAAAACCAATCATGAAATGTGGTTATGAAAAATGAATTACGTTACAATAATGGAGTCGACAGGTCGTACGTATGCATGAGTAACATTTTCATTTTTCAAAGTTCATGAGGGAAAGAAGGTAAGAATAATTTTATATTTCCCGGATTATTATTATATAATAAATATAATATTATATATTTAAATACACTTATGTATATACCATACATGTGATGTGATAATGAAAAACAAATCACATTACTTCGTGGAGGTGGTAATCCACACATATGCATAAACGACATTGTCATTTTTCAATGGATGGAAAGGTAAGAAGATAGATGATACATTATCATTAAATAATTACAATTATAAAATTAATATCATATATATATATATATATTAAATCCATTATTATAACCAACTGAATTTATGGTGATGGAAAATGAATTACTTCGGTTCGCGAGGTGGTAGTCCATAGTACACACGAACGATGGTTTCATTTCCCATTTAATGGAATAGAAGATAGATATAGGTTATTACATTAAAATAATAACATATCAATATAGTAAATATACTTATCTTATTATTTGATCATGTTTTAATAATATTTTAAGGAGGTGGAAGAAGAAATAAAATGAAAATTCTTGGTTAAGAACTAGACCTCTTCTTCGAAAAACCTCTTTAGGTTTATACCTAAAGCATTCCTAAGTGGGTTTTATGATCAAAACAAGGGAATATATGATGTGTATAAGTATGATATTAATTTATTTGTTTAGGTATTTTCCAAACCAAATGGAACTTTAATTTTAAATAGGATAGTATAGTGGGTTTCATTTTATAAGTAGGGGAGAGGACACACTTGAGAGTTTTAAAAATATTAAAATAAATTAATGTATTAATTCATCAAAAATGGATAAAAAATGGACCATTTATGAATATTAGATCATATATGGTGTAACTATATTCATAAAATAGGATTTAGATAAGTTTTTGGGTCATTTAAATCCTTATCTCTTTAGTTTATCCACCCTAGTAAACCTGTTTTAACCTTAACTATGGAAACATATTTTTAATGTTTTTATTATTCATTATGAAAAGAAATTAGTTAAATTTATTACCTAATATTAATTATTATTATTAAAAATATATAATCATTTTTATCAAATTTAATTCACATAATTGGAAAATTTTAATTTAAAATTCAACCAAAAAAACACAAAGGAAAATGGTTTTTTAGATAAATGACTTTTTAAATATAATAATGTTTTTATACCAAATTCAATTATAATATTTATGATAGTAAAATTTATTGTATTATTTTTAATAAAAAAATAACTAATTAAATTTTAAAACTAATCCAAAATATAATGTGACTTTTTAAATACTTGGAAAGAAAATACAGTTTTCAATAAAAATCAGTATTTTATACTATTTATTGAAAAATAAATATTTTTAGAAAATTCCAAAAAATTCATCCTCATATAATTTTGAAATGATAAAATAAAAAATGAATTTAATTTTTAAAAATTAAAATTCTATAATTTGTAAATAATTCTTTTAAATAAAACCATCTAATTCATTAAAACCCCATTTGGTTAAAATAAAGCATTTTCCTTTTGATTGAAAAATTACATAATATTATTTTATACACAAAAATCTTATTCAGAGGCAAGTCCTCTGACTATTTATTAAAATAAAAGAAAAAACATCATGCAAGTATAACAAAATAGAAAGGAAAACTACAGATCATAAAAATCATATCCATTACCAAATCCATGAGATATAACTTCCTCTACAATGGCAGATTCTCACTCCAAGATTTCATAGTGCTTCAGAATCTTGGCATACTTCCTTTGAAGATTCAATTTTTCCAAAGACAGAAACTCCTTAGAGGAATGTATAGCCCATCCCTCTTTCCCAACAAAAGACCTTGTAGGCATTGGCTTTGGAAGAGAAGAATAGTCTTTCCTCGGCCTTCTTTATGTTGGGCCAGCCTGTTCATTCTCAGACACCTTCCTCCCACCCTTGACAACATCACTGTAAGAAGCCCAGATGAAAACATCATTTTCTTTATCACTATCAGATATGTCTCCCCATTTTCCAAAAATGTGAACCTCTTAGTAACCCTCGTGCACTCCCCTTTCCTTCTGAAATAAAACATTTGAGTCAATCATGGCAAGACAATGTGGCTATTCCACAAGCCCCTTCAAAGAACCTTCTTCATTTGAAACATCCTGAATAACATGTTTCATCCTACCACCTACTTTTGTTGGATACCCCTCCTATGCATAAGATTTCCTCTCATGCACCAGCCCTTGAAATCTATTACCAGTGGGGACCGTAATTAATACACCTCCAGCATCACCTTCAGCATCAGCATCCCCAGCCCCCAAGACACCATCCTCAGACACAACCGAGTCCAAAATCTGCTCAGTCACAGTTTCCAGCCACAAGGAACAAGAATTATCCACTGTAATGTTCCTCCCAATACCATAATTCTTCAGTGTAATGTCCTTCTCAATACCAAGATCACAATTTAGGCGTTCAAAAACCTGCCTCAATGTCGGGTTCATTGGCCTCCATTACACTTCCTTTGGAGGATTACTGTGCACTATGAACTCAGGACCATTCTTCTTCATAGTAGACACCACTACTGCCTGAAAAAGTTCCTCACCCACTGCTTGACTAGTGGAGTTTTCATCCACACACACTCTCTCTGCTTGCAGACCTTTAGTAGGATTAATTCGTGGAAGAGTGCTCCTTGGTGGATCCCTCAATAGAAAATACAACGCAGAATTGCCACAACCATCATTACCTATTATCCTCACCCCCAAGGAAACCCCATCCCATCCCTTGTTGCGACAAGCCACTTCCATATTCCCAAATTAGCTGCAAGCAATACAAAAAGGCATCCACACTTCGAATCTTACCTCTTGCTTCCACCGAAACTCCTTCCCATCCGTGATCCAAACCCAATTTACATGAGGCCTCCCCACATCAATCTCCACACAAATTCATGGACAGATGGGGTGACAGAAAACCTCCATTCGACGATCCGAGCACAAATACCGGCCAATCATGTTTCCAATGGCACACAAAATAGAGGGATTCTGGAAGGAGAGTGGAAGACCAAGGAGACTCACCCATGTCGCCATCGTCGGATGATCCCACCACATGTGGAAATCGAAACTCCATTAGAATAGAAAAAAAATATTTTCCATTACATATTCTAGGGGAACTAGACCAAGCAGTAATTAGATCATCCTCCATCTCAAACTGAATCATCAAATGCCTCCTATCAATTAATCCGACTACCGCGCGCTCTTTAAGATCCCACGAATTGAAAACAAATCGATCAAACTCGTCAACCAAAGGAATCTGAAAATGAAATCGAGCCACTAGCGTGAGATTTCATAGACCTGTGGCACTATTTAGCTCTGCTAGAGAGAGCAAGAGTTGAGGCACTCCTCTGACCGTTTATTAAAGGTTTTCTTCTAACTGAACTATTTCATGGCTCAAAACACGGGATGCATCTAGAAAATATTTTATTAATAAATAAGCATGAAATACATTATATACCTAATATAAAATCAGAGTAAATTCCACTTGGTAAGAAACTGATCTAATATTCTCTAGAATATCATATGAACCAATGATCCATGGACTTAACTTTCCCTTTTAACAAAAACACATAACACTTTTCCAGGGAGATACTTTAAGAAAAACATGATTTCCTACCTCAAATGAAATATATTTCCTCTAATTATATGTATAAGTTTTCTATTTTATTTGAGTCATGCACATGTGTTCTTGAATAGTATTTACCTTCTCATCCATCTTGTCTATGAATTATGGTTCCAAAAACTTTCTTTCCCCAACTTTATCCCAACAAGCTGGAGTATAAAACTACTTTTTATATAATGCTTTAAAAGGTGTCATCTCTATACTAGAATGAAAATTTGTATTATATGAACACTCAACCAAATTAAGATATTGATTCAAACTTCCCTGAAGATCCATTGAACAAGCACAAAGAATATCCACCAAAGTCTGAGTCATTATCTCTGACTATCCATCAAATTTGGGATGAAAGGTAGTGCTGAAATTTAATTCAATATCCAAAGACTTATAAATCCTTTCAATAAATTAGAAGTGAATCTGGGATCATGGTAAGATACATTATAAAGTGGGACTCCATGTAATCTAATTATCACTTTAACATAAATTTTAGAAAGTTGAACCAAATCCATATTATCTTGAATATTAAGATAATGAGTAGATTTAGTTAATCGATCAATAATTACCCAAATTTAATTATTACCTTGAGATTTATTTGGTAATCCCTACATGAAATCCATGGATATATTCTCTAATTCCATTCTAGCACTAGAAAAGGTTGTATTATCCCCTTTAGTAATTTTCATGCATCTTTTACCTATTGAAAATTCAAAAATTTCATAGTAAATCATCATTATATTTCTTCATTCCTTTCTATTAGAAATGTTCTTGAAGGTCCATGTACATTTTTTTGTTGCCATGGTGAATTAAAAATAAAGAGATATGAGCCTCACTCAATAGTTATTTTTTAACTAAGGTTCACATGTAACACATAAAAAAAATTTAATCTCAAAAACCCTTATTTTTCAATATTAAATTTAGGAAAATTATGTTTATTAACCAATTCTACATTTTACTTTAAAACATTGTCTTTATTCTGAGATTTATTAATCCAATATAAAAAATACCATTGTAATGACACCTAAAACAAAACATAGGGAGTTCTTGCATGCATAATATTTAATCCAACATTCAAAAAATCATTAATCAAAGGATTATGATCTATAAATATTATAGTTAAGGATGCATTATCTTTCTAACTCAAAGCATCAACTACTTTTTTTACCTTCTATGGATGTTAAAGAATTGTGTATTCATAATATTTTATAAATTCTATCCATTTCATCTATCGTATTTCCAACTCTTTATGAGTTAATATATACTTAAAACTTTTATGATCAATATATATTTCACAATTTACTCTATACAAATGATGTCACCAAATTTTTAAAGAAAATACTACAGCTGCCAGTTCAAGGCCATATGCAGGATAATTTTTCTCATGGGGTTTTAATTGACATGAAGCATAAGCAATTACTCGATCACTTTGAATTAAAACACAACCTAAAACCTTTAATGAAGAATAATTATAGATAATAAATCACTATTTCTTAATGACAGGGCCAAAACTGGAGCATTCACTAATATTATTTTCAATTCCTAGAAGCATTCATCACATACCTTTATCTAGGTGAACCTAACTCTTTTTTGTGATAACTTGGTTATTAGGTTAGATAACCATGCAATGTTTTCAACAAACTAATGATATTATCCTGATAATCAAGAAACCTATGAATCTATATAACATTTTTGGGACTTTTCTATTCATCAACCACTTTAGTTTTAGAAGGATCAATAGTTATGTCAAATTTATTTATGATATATCTAAGGAATGAAATCCTTTATAACAAAAAATCACATTTTATAAATATTAAATATAAATTATTTTTCTTTAAGGTCTGAAGAATAATCCTTATATGTTTTTTATTATCCTCATAAATTTTATAATAAACTAAATTTTCATCAATAAACAAAACTACAAACTATCCAAATATTAAAGGAAAACTCTATTCATATGATCCATGAATATTGGTGGAGAATTTTTTAACCCAGAGGGAATAAACACAAAATCATAATTCTCTTACCTATTACAGAACACTATCTTAGGTATGTCATCCTCCATTACCTTCATCTAATGGTAAATATACTTAATATCAACCTTCAAAAAATATTAAGCTCCCTAGATCTGATAAAATAAGTCATTGATATGAGGTGATGGATAATTATTCTTAATAGTAATGTTATTCAATTTTCTATAATCAATTAAAAGTCTCATGGAAATATCTTTCTTTTTAAAAAATAAAATAAGATCACCTCATGGTGAAGTACTAGGATGAATGAAACCTTTATAAAGCAATTATTGTAACTTCCTTTTCAAATATAGAAGTTCCAATAGTGACATTCAATAAGGGGTTTAAAAATTAGATTGGAATTAGGCACTAATTTAATAGTAAATTTGACTTCTCGATAAAGTATAATACTAGACAACTCATCAGTAAAAATGTCCAAATTTTCTTTTACTTAGAACATCATTAATCTAAAAAGTTCCCTTATTTTCAACAATATGAGTGAGATAACTTTTACTTCCATATTTTAATAGTTTCTAAACTTCTTGATATGTTATAAAGGTATAAATTTATTCTTATATACAAATATAAACCCATTTTGGAAAATAAATTCTTTGGCTCTATAATCTATCCTAGAAAGAAAAACAGAAAGCCAATCCATACCCAGAATAACATCAAATTATACAATGGAAAAGAAAATAAGGTTTTCAAGGAAAAATCTTCCACATATGATAACATGAATATAATTGTAAATTATTTTTACCTTAATACTAATCCCAGGTTCCTTAAATAAATGTCCTTACTTTACTTTTTTGGGTTAAAATTTCATTTTACAAGAAAATTTATCAAAAATTAAAGAATGTGTAGACCCAAAATCAAATAATACATGTCAGTATAATTTGAATAAATAAGTAACATACTTGATACTACTTCGGTAGATGGTAGAAAATCTACTAAAGTAGTTGATAAGGATTTCACTACACCCTTTTACTTATATTTTGGCTACTTCCCATCATTTTTTCTCTTCTTTGGACATGCATCCTCATAATGACCCATCTCATTCCATTAAAATAACCTTACTGTTTGTTTATCAAAATTGGTCTTACCGCTACTATGATATTTTTATTTTAAATAATGAGTTATATTCCTAAACATAACACATTGTAATAACTTCCTAGATTTCATAAGACATTCCCCAGGGTTCTTTATACAACACATGTCATAAACCGAAAAATTGATTTTTCCTATCTTCATATTTATTTGATGGATTCTTACCATTTTCCTTCTATTTAGACCTTTTTTATTTTTTTCATAGGACACATGATCATAATATAACTCAATTTATACCTTTATAGCACTAAAAAAAATTGTCTCATAACTTTTAAATTCATGAGAGTCCAAATATCTTCTATATCTTGTCTTTAATTTGGAATAAAACTGATTAATTTCACTATCAAGACCCCTGATATAATTCAGTGTATACCTTACCAATTATGTTAATTTTTCTTCATAAATGTCTACTAAATAATTATTTATTCTTAATTAATTCTATGAATTTATTTTACATCCTAATTTGAACAACCTTAGTAAAATACTTCTCAATAAAAAAATATGAATTTTTTCTCATTCCATAGAATCAATATCTTTTCTTTCTCTAATATTCTTATCAATTGAAAACCATTGATTGGATTAACCTATAAAATGGTAAATATAAAGATTTTACTTTTGATTATATGAAAAATCCATTACTTTAAATATATTTTCTAGTTCTTTAATTCATCCCTTATCTACTATTGGGTTATAAGATCCATTGAATATTGGTTGGTGTTGTCTCATAAAATGCTCTACTATAAACATGTTCCTTTGTGGTGGATCAGGGTGATCTCTAGTATATAATTAACCACCATTTATAGTTTGTTTCAATTCATCCATTATAATAAAAAACTACTTAGTTATAATTCCAACCGTTTCTAGTTGATAATTTGGAAGGATATTGTCCTCTTGGGGCTATTATACCTCAACTTCTATGTCTCCTCTATAGAAAACCATTCTAAACAGATATAGTTTAAATGAATAAAAATAGTAATATTAAAATTTTATATCATGATAACTATAAATTATAATATCTTAAAGTTATTTACTTACATTACCCTAACCTCTAAAATTATATAAACATTTCCTCTGATACTAACTATAAGGACCCAACCTTAAACAATCCATGAAACTGATTCTTTAGATAATAATTCATTTCATTTCATTCTTAAATATCTTTTAGGTTTAGAGTTTGAGATAATTAGGTCATAACCCATAAATAAATAAATATTACATCATAAAGTAGAAAATTCTACTCAGTATCCATTTTTTCCAAAATAAAAAACTTATAAGATATAACAAGTTTTCTTTTTAGGACATATCTTCACAATTTTCATCTTGACCACATCCTTTTCCCTACTCATCCTTAAAAAACTATTAAATTTGTTTAAAAATGTGGTATGAGCATAAAAATATCATTAAGTTACATATAAAAGTAATAAATAAACCTATTAGTCCATGAATAATCATAAAAAATTTCCATTTTCAAAATAAACTTTGAGATTAAAATAATCATTTTCTTACCCAGCAAATCAACTTCTCTACCCAGATATTTTTATAAAACATTTCATAATAAATCTTAAAGGAAAAAAACAATAATCATAAAGGTTTATTTGAAATCATGAAAAACTCATGTAAATTTATATATTTCACCCTTAAGAAGTAGCATAAACTTCCATTTAAACTTAAACTCATTAGATTAGCTTGATAAATCATAAGATTTCTGTAAAAACCCATTGGAAGAATAGATAAATAATTTAGGAAACTTGGGAAATAATTTTTATATCACTCATATAATCACTCTTAAAAATAAAATAACCTACCCATTAAATTACAATAATCACTTAGGAGAAACCTAATTGGTTAACTCCATCACTTTACCCAATGTATTAGAGAGTTGTATTAGGCTCACCCATCATTATGAGATATATCGTACGCACCCATAATCATGATCTATAATGGGATCACTCATTACCATAAAAATTTCCCAAGAACTATAACATAATCATAAAACATGAAATCTTACATTTATATCATCATACTCATAAAAATATTTCTTTCACCCATAAGAAAGTCATTTATGGATATCAAAATATCCATTCCATTTAAACCCATTTTTGAAAATAACTAGAATAAAGGGAAAGATGATTTTTATTTAAATAAAACATGAAATATTATAAAGTAATTAAAACAAAAAAAAATTGTTATTGAGGTGGGAAAATTGTTGGTAAATTATCGGTTAAAATAGAACATTCATTTTTCCTTTTTGTTAAAATATTCCGTATAAAATACGTAAAAATATTCCTTTTAAAACCTTTAAAATAAAGTAAAAAAGATACATAAAATGTCCTTTATAATTAATTTTTGTCCCTATAAATTAATATATAAAATAATTTTAAAAATATTGACATGGAAGAAAAACATTTATAAAATAAAATTTTAAAACATTTAAAATAAGGTTATTAAGATATAGTGCCCCTTACATTGTGCATGACTTGTCACGTACATTATTTATCACTTGTATAATAAAATTTTATAAATTATTTAATTTATTAATAAAATTTTAAAGGTTTAATAACTTATAATTAATCCATTTATTTCATTTATTTCAATGACATATGTAATTATATAATCAGTTAAGTCTACATCGGTTGTTTTGAGGATGTTCGGTTCATAATTTCAAAATGACTTTGGTATGTTGATTGTGGTCAAAAATTAATTATACCATCATATAAATAATAATAATAATAATGTTATAATTATCATTTTTATACATTAATTATACTTTTAAAACCAATCATGAAATATTTTTATTAAAAATTAATTACGTTACAATCATGGAGTCGATAAGTCGTACATACGCTTGAGTAACATTTTCATTTTTTAAAGTTAATAAGGTAAATAAAGTATCATTTTATCTTTAAAAAATTATTATTATATAATAAATATCATATTATATCTTTAAATACACTTATCTATACCATAAATTTGATTCGGTGATGAAAAACAAATCACATTACTTTGTGGAGGTGGTAATTCACATTTACGTCTGAACAATGTTATCATTTTTTAATGGATGGAAAGGTAAGAAAATAGATGATATATTATCTATAAATAATAATAATTATTAAATTAATATAATATATATATATACACATTAAATCCATCATTATAATCATATATGATAAATAGTGATGGAAAATGAATTACACCAGTTCACGAGGCGGTAGTGTGTTGGACACATGAACGATGGTTTCATTTTCCATTTGATGGAAGAGGAAAGAGATATTGGATATTACATTAACATAATAATATATAAGTATATTGAATATAATTATGTTACTATTTCATCACGATTTGAGAATGTTTCAAGGAGGTAAAAGAAGAAATAATATGAAAATGCTTAGTTAAAAACTACACCTCTTCTTCAGACAACCTCTTTAGGTTTATACATAAAGAATTCATAGGTGGTTTTATGATAAAAAAAGGGACTCTAGGATGTGTGTAGGTATTTTAGGAAGTTATTTGGTTAGGTATTTTACAAAACAAATTACTCTTGAAGTGTAAAGAGGAGAGAATAGGGGGTGTTATTTTATAGGTAGGAGAGGGGAGACACTTGAGAGCTTTAAAAATATTAATATACATTAAATTATTACTCCATAAAAATGGATAAAAAATATAAAATTTATGAATATTATATTTTATATGGTGAAAATATGTTCATAAAATATGATTTAGATAAGTTTTTAGGTTATTTAAACCCTTATCTCTTTAGTTTATCCCCCTAGTAAACATGTTTTAACCTTAACCATGGTAACCAATTTTTTACTGTTTTTATTATTTATTAAAAAAATAGTTTAAATTATTAAATAATATTACTTATTATTATTCAAAACATGGGATAAATTTTATAAAATTCAATTCATATATGTGGCAGAATTTAATTTAAAATTAAACCTTCAAAACACGAAGAAAAATGGTGTTTTAGAAAAATGAATTTTTAAGTATAAAATTTTTTTATAAAAAATTCAAGTATAATTTTGATTAAAATAAAATTTATTGGATTATTTTTAATAAAATTTTTAATAATTAAAATTTAAAACTAATCAAAAATATAATGTGACTTTGTAAATACTTGAAAAGAAAATGCAGTTTTCAATACAAATCCGTATTTTTCACAATTCATTGACAAATAATAATTTTCAAAAAAATATAAAAAAATAATACTAATATAATTTTTACATTATGAATTAAAAAATGAAGTTCATTTTTTCAAATTAAAATTCTGTAATTTTGAAATAAATCTTTTAAATAAAATAATATAATGCATGAAAACCCCATTTGGTTAGAAATAAAGCATTTTCCTTTTGAAAAAAAACTACCTAATATTATTATATAGAATTTAACTCCATAAAATATAATTAATGAATATTAATATGACTTTAAAATTATTTATCTTAATATTACCTTGGTTTTTATATTCTTCCCCCCTTTTTTAAATTTCATCTTCTAAATTTTATTCATTACTTAAACAACTGAGGAAAATTTTCCTTCATAGCATTTTATGATTCTCATGTTGTTTCTTCAATAATATGATTTTTAAAAAAAACCATAACCATGTAAATAAATTTATTCCACAACACTTGTTCTATATGGTCAATAATATTTATTGGTTGTTCCTTATAAGAAATTTTTCTTCTAACTGAACTACTTTAGGTCTGAAAACATGAGCTGTATCTAGAAGATATTTTCTTAAAAATAACCATGAAATACATCATATACCTGAGATAAACTCAGAGGTAAGGCCACTCAGTAAGAAACTGATCCAATATTATATAGAATTTCATATGGTCCAATGAACCACAGACTTAAATTTTCCTTTTTATCAAAATTAATAAAACTTTTCTAGGGAGATACTTTAAGAAAAACATGATCGCCTACCTCGAATGGAATATTTTTCCTATGGTTATCTATATATATTTTATGTCTAATTTAATTAATCCTTTTGTGTTGTTTAATAATAATTTCATTCTCAACCATTTATTCTACCAATTATAGTGCCAACAACTTTCTTTCTCCAACTTCATCCCATCAAGATAGATTCTGAAACCAATTTCCATATAATGTATCAAAATGTGTCATTTGTATATTTGAAAAAAACTATTATTATATAAAAACTCAACTGAAGTCAGATGTTGATTTCAACTTCCCTAATGATCTATTTAATATTATCAAATAATATCCTCCAAATTCTATACCATTCTCTCTGACTATCCATCAGATTGGGAATGAAAGGTTGTACTAAAATTTAATTCAATACCCAAATACTTCTGAAATACTTTGGATAAATTATAAGTGAATTTGATATCATTATTAGATACATTATAAAGTGGGAATACATGTAATCTAATTATATCTTTAACATAAATTTTAGAAATTTAATCCAAATATGTATTATCTCGAATTTCATGATAATGAGATGATTTAGTTAATCGATCAACAAATACCAAAATTAAATTATTACCTTTAGATTTCTTTGGTAATCCTACCACAAAATCCCTAGATATATTCTACAATTTCTATTCTGGAACTAAAAAAGGATGAAGCATCCCCTTTAGTAATTATCATTCATCTTTTTCCTATTGACAAGTCAAATATTTCATAGCAAAATCATCAATATATTTCTTTATTCCTTCCCACCAAAAATATTCCTGAAGGCCTATATACATTTTTGTACTACCATGATGAGTCAAAAATGAAGAGTTATGATCCTCACTCAATATTTCTTTCTTAAAATGGGGGTCACATGAAACATATATACTTTTTTTAATCTCAAAACTCTATATTTTTCAATATTAAATTTAGGAAACTTTCATTTATTAGCCAATTCTATATTTTCCTAAAAACATTAATCTTTTATAATAAAAACGATTATATTGACACCTAAAACAAAACAGAGGGAGTTCTTGCATGAAATTTTTTTCATCCAACATTCATAAAATCATTAACCAAAGGATCATGTTTCATACATAGACTAGTTAATGATGTATTATCTTTCCAACTCAAAGCATCAACTACATTGTTTACCTTTCATGGATGGTAAAGAATTGTGCAGTCGTGATCTTTTATAAATTCCATCCATCTCTTCTATCGCATGTTCAACTATTTATGAGTGAATATATACTTAAAACTTTTATAATCAGTGAATATTTCACACTTTATTCCATATTAATGGTGTCTCTAAATTTTTAAAGCAAACATTGCATCCTCCAGTTCAAGTTCATGTGTAGGAAAAATTTTCTCATGGGGTTTTAATTGAAATGAACCATAAGAAAATACTCAATCATTATGTATTAAAACATAAACTTATCTCTTTAATGAAATATCATTATAGATAACAAAGTTACCATTTATTGATGGAAGGGAAAAAACTGGAGAATTCACTAATCTTATTTTCAATTCCTTAAAACATTAATTTCATTCATTTATCCAGATGAACCAAACTCTTTTTCAGGTTAACTTGGTTAGTGGGTAAGATAAATTTTCAATGTTTACAACAAACCAGGGTTAATAGCCTACTAATCAAGAAAACAATGAATCTCGGTAACATTTGTTAGTCTTTACTATTCATTTAATACTTTATTTTTAATAGGATAAATAGTTATGGAAACTTTATTTATAATATATCCAAGAAATGAAATATTTTGTAACCAAAAGTAACATTTGAAAAATATTCCATATAATTTTTTTTAAGGTTTTCAAAATAATCCTTATATTTTTTTATTAATTCTCATAAATTTTATAATAATCTAAAATATCATAAAAAGGCAACCACAAACTTATACAAATATTCATGTAAAACTATATTCATAACATCCAAGATTATAGTTGGATAATTTTTTAACCCAAAGGGAATAACCACAAACTCATAATTCCCATACCTAGTAAGAAACACTATCTTAGGGGTGTCATCCTCATTTACCTTCATATAATTGTACTTATACCTCAGATCAAACTTTGAAAAATACTAATATCCATAGAGATAATCAAAAAATTCATCGATATGATTCAATAGATACTTATTATTAATAGTAATGTTATTCAATATTCTATAGTCAATGAAAATAATCATGGAACCATTTTTATTTTTAATAAATAAAATAAGAGCACCCCATGGTAAATTTCTAGGGTGAATTAATCTTTATCGATAAATTCTTATAACTTCTTTTTCAATTCCAAAAGTTCCACTTAATCCATTCGATAATGGGGTTTTGAAATTATCTTAGCATTAGGAACTAATTCAATAATAACTTTAACTTCTCAATCAGGTATAATACCAGTCAACTCATATGGAAAAATATCCAGATATTCTTTTACTACTGGAACATGATTAATCTAAAAAGTTCTCTTATTTTCAATAATATGAGTAATATAACATTCATTTACATATTTTAACAGTTTATCATCTTCTTAATATGTTATCAAAGGTATAAATTGATTATTATATATAAATAGAAACTAATTTTGGAAAATAACTTCTTTTGATCTATAATTTATCTTTTCATGATAAACTGAAATCCAATCCATAACTAGAATAACATAAAATTATAAAATGGGAAAGAAAATTAGGTTGTAGGTAAATCCCATTCAAAGATGATAACAAGAAGATATTTTCAAATTCTTATTTCCATAATACTACCCATATGTTTTTTTGCCAAAATTTCTGACTTTATTTTTTGAGGTAAAATTTTCATTTTACCATAAAAGTTCTCAAAAATGAAATAATGTGTAGACCCCAAACCAAAAAAAATATTATCATAATCTAAATATATAATTAATATAATTTTTACCACTTAGTTTTATGGAAAAAAATATTCTGAAAATAAAGGATTTAACTACACCCTTCTACTTATATTCTTGCTGCTTCCCATCATTTTTTCTCTTATTAAAACATGAATCCTCATAATAACCCATATCATTCCATTAAATATTCCTTATTATTTGTTTATAAAAATTTATCTTACCACTACTATGATATTTTTATTTTCAATCATGATCCATATGCCTAAACTTACCACATTGGAATAACTTTCTAGATTTAATAATACATTCCTCAGGATTATTTTTACCACAATTATCACAAAATAAAAACTTTATTTTCTTAACTTTATATTTATTTGATAGATACTTCCCATTTTTCCGCTATGTGGGCCTTTTTTTCTACTTATTTTCATAAGAAACATAATTTTAGGATCGAAAAAAAATGATATAGATGCTCAATTTACAAGAGGGGGGTGAATTGTATACTTTAAAAAATTCCTTTGGAACCTTTAAAGTTAGTTACGATTAACTATGTTTTCCTTAAGCAAAGGAAAGGGCTAAGTTTAACAAAGTTAAACTTAAGCAAATTCACAACACCTCTAATACCAAATGAAAACTTGGAAATGGATTCTGAATGTAGGTTCCAGAAAAATGGTTCCGGAAATTGAAGCTTAAAAAAAGATTACAAAATGAGATTCTACCTTAAATTGTATAGAATATAAATGAAACAGGGTACAAGTAAGGAAGTATAAGAAAGTTATACTTTCCTTATAATATAAGATGCAGTGGAAATAAACGAGTAGAAAAACTACAAGTAACAAGATATAAGTCTTTTAACCCAAAGAGAAGGGTATCCAACAACCTTGGATAAAGGTCCCTTGATTTATACTTTCAAGAAAGTTTGTCTTACCCACACCAGGGTAATCCCTCGATACGAAGATCAGAGTCTCTGTCTTTCTATCCCCGCAAGCCCTCAACTTCAAGGTAGTTGGAAACCTCTGTCTTCCTCAGCAAGGAAGCCCTCTAACTTCAAGGTAGTCGGCACCTCTGTCTTCCTATCCCTGGAAGTCCTCGAATGTAATCACCAACATTCAGAGTCGCACAAAGCAAAAACTAAACGAGCGGTTCAGTACGCACAAGGAATGAAAAGCTTTCTCTCTCTAGAAATCACCTTAGCAGCGTGTGGTCTCTAGATTGATCAACTTATTGTTTGAGATCTTTCAAATGAGCTCCTATTTATAGGTAAGGTCAGCCTCCTTCCCAACGGTCATATCTTCCTTAAAAATCGGAGGGACCTGTATATGTGTCACTTAACCAATGGTTAGTTTATAACAGATAGACGACATCATTTTATAACAAAACAAGTGTAACAGAATGTACGACACCGTTTAAAATATAACTCAAAAGTTCGGAATGAAAGTTCGGAGTGTAAACAAAAAGTCAAAGAGTAGACAAATTATAAAAGTGTAAGCAAAAATAAAGTTCTGAGTCTTAACCAAAAATAATTTTCGGAGTCTAAATAAATTCGGAGTGTATAAAATAAAGATGACCAGATTCTGTTTAATAGGTGAATTCAGAATGAGAATTTGGAATGAGAATTCGTCATCAGATTTCTTAATGAGAATTCTTTATCAGAAATCATAATGGAAAATTTTTCATTAGAATTCGATGTTGAACTTAATGAAAGTTCGTATCCAGAATTCGGAGTTGATCTTTATTAAAGTTCGTATCCAGAATTTGGAGTTGATCTTTATTAAAGTTTGTATCCATAATTCGGAGCCTAAAACAGAATTCTTTAAATCAAAGTTTTAAACACTTCCGAAAATCTAGAAATGAATCTGAATCTTGTACTTAAGAAATATATAGATGAAAATGTGATAAGGATAATTTTTCTTACAAAAGCAATCTTCCTTATAAAAGCAATTTTTCCTTATAAAAGCAATTTTCCTTATAAAAACAATTTCCCTTATAAAAGCAATTTTCCTTATAAAAGAAATTTTCTTAAATATAAGGTGTTTGTGATTTTCAAAACAAGAAGAAATGGAAAAGTCATAAGGAAAACCTTATTGACTCAACAATATCCCCCTTTTTGGAAAACACAAACATCCTTACGAAAAAGAAATTCTAAGAAGAAAGAAAAACATTAAGGCTTATCTCCCTTTGCTTTAAGGATATTGATGAATATGACTAACTCCCCCTTAGGATTTGAAACTCTAAGGATCGTATTCTAGATTTCCGGAGTGACATTTCATTACAAATAAGAAAGTCTTCTTTAATGAAACCCCCCCCCCCTCTTAGATAAGCTCTTATTAGAGTTCTTTTTCCTTAAGGATCTTTTCCTTCTCCCCCTTTGTGATTTTCAAAAAGAATTCGAGGGAATGGAAAAAAAATATCAAAGTACCTGAAAAAATTAGTAATAATAACAAAAGATGAGCAACCAAGATTTTTATTAATTTTAAGGAATGAAAGATACAACAAAAAGATCGGATTTAACTATTTCGGATCTTTTTCCTTCGAAATGAGCCCCTTAAGAATAGTCTTGATATTATTTATGTCTTTATGATCTTCTTCATCTTGCTTCTCTAAGACCACTATTCTTGCAGATTGAGCTTCAATCATTTCTTCCTGGGCTTTAATCTTTTCTTCCTGAGCCTTCAACTTTTCTTCCTAAGCCTTTAATTTCTCTTCAAACTCAATCCGATGATCCCTTTCAAACTTCCATTTTTGAGAAACGGAATTCAGCTTCCCATTCAGATCTCTGACTTCTTGAATCTGGAAGTTCTTTTCATCTGTTAGCTTCTCTTCAAAGGAAGAAGTCAGCTCATTTATCTTCTTGTCCTCAATCTCAAAAGCATCTTTAACATTGTCTTGAAATTCATCAAATATCCTCATCTCTTCTACAGTTTTCCTCGACTAGCTCATCATCCTCTTGCAAGAACTTTTGTGGGCTTCATAGCCAACAAGAAAATATTTGTATTCAGCTTCTATCTTGAAAAACTTATCCATAACCATGGATACGGAATCTGATTTCTGATTCAGAGCATGTTGAAGAATTTGGCATCTTGAATCTATAGTCGAGATGGTCTGAATGTAACCCACTAACTTCCTCAAAGATTGAACAACAAAGTCATGTCTCAATGAGGATGACTCCGAATCCGAAACTTTGCTTGGAGAATTTTCTTCCTCAATAAGCTCCAACTTCCTTTTAGACGAATCACCAAATTCTCTTTTCTTGCTTGCCACTAATTTCGAAGTATCAACAAGGAGTTGCTTTCCCTTGTCCTTTTTCAGAATGGATTCTTGAACTGGAGTTTTCTGCTCGCTAGTAGATACTTGAATAACATCATCAACAACTTTTTTAACAACATCCTCCTCATTCTTATCCTTCTCTGGAGTTACTAACTTAGAGGATTCAGCCTCTGAAGTTCGGAGTGACAGATGTTCCAAAGGTGACCCCTTATAATCATCTACTTCTTTCAATAGATCTCCAGTTTCACCACTTCCTTCAGCAACTTCTTCTTCCTCTTCGACTTGTTGAATCTGCTCGAGTTTCTCAACATGATCAACTCTAATCTCTTCCAGAAAATCAATGTTTCTTCCTGGAGTCTCAGGTAGAGAATCCAAGGAGAAATATCTCGAAACTGCAATGTTTCCGGAAACCATCTCATTAAATTTTAACAAAGCTTGGACTGCCTCAGCTTCTGACATCTTCTTCTTGAGCTTCTTTTCTTTTGCTAGTTTTACCAATTCATCTTTTGTCCTATCCTTCAAAGCCTTAGCTTCCGCAGGATCCAATCTGAACTGCAGATCCCCTTCTTTCCTTTTCTCTTTATCTGCTCTCCACTTCGCAACTACCTCATCAGGATAGGCTTTTTTCTTCTTCGGTTTTGGAGGAGCAGTTTGAACTTCCTTAGATTTAGGATCCTCTACTTCATCTGCAACTTCTTTCAACTTTCTTTTCTTTACTGGCTTAGATGATTCCGGTTCAGTAGCCTTCGGAACCGCTTCTTCTTGATTTGGAAAATCGAAGAACTCACCAGTCTCCTTGTTGAAAGCTGCATCCATCCTCTTACGAGTATCATCACTCACCAACAAAATTTTGCAAACCCTTGGCTTAGTCCTGCAAGCTTACTTGAAAGACTCAAGGCACCGAACTATTAATTTTGATAAAATTGCTGGGTACATTACGATTTGGGCTCTGAGATTTCCTTTTTTAACATTCTCAATAGTTATAAGAATGTGCCTCATGAAGTTAAACTTCCTTAGATTTATCAGAAAATCTAAGATATAGATTTCACTCTTCTTCAGACTATCTTTATCACCTTTCTTCGGTACGATAAGACCTTGTACCCACAACTCTAGAATCCGGAAATTTGTAGGCAAGCTAGAAATCTTCGGAGCTTTGTCGTCTGAGAGTATGAGAGTTTTCAAAGCTTTTTCCTTGTTGAAGCTTCCTTTAGAATCTGGCAAAATGTGAGATATGAACTTAGCTTCTCCTTCATAGGTCAGCCCTACCAAGCTTGCTGCCTTGGTATAAGAAAGCTTATAAGTCTTGCCATAAGACTTAAAAGAAAATTTATCCCTATTATCTTCCTTAAAGAAGGAAACTATTTCATAGAACTCAACAAGTAACTCTGAAAAAACATCATCTTGATTCCCCGGTTTGGACACAGCATTATCTTCCCACCCGTTCAACTTTATGTTCTTCGAAATAAGAGAATCATAGTTGTTGAAGAAATCCGGATGAACCAGCCTTTCTCTGTAAACAAACCATTGTGAAATTGGCTTGGAGGATGACATTTCTTGAGAAGCTAATTCCACAGACATTCAGGTCTAAAGAATTCTGAGAAGTTCGGAACAGTGAAAGATGAAGTTTGGAATGGATTTAAAATGGAGAGGCAGAGATTCGGGACGCTGGAGCTTGAAATCGATGCGGGACAACTATTTGGGGTCCCCTTTATATAGTCAACGAAAAAACGGTTCAACTTCCACGGTTGATCGAATGGTTGTGACAATATGAGATCAGATCTGATGGTCGAAAACCAATTCTCATGAAAACTTGAATCCGATCTTTTTTGAGGTTTTATTAAAACAAAGATCTAAGAAAATTATAATCTGAAAACAAAGTATAAGAAAATACCAGCAAGTAAAGTATGACTACGAAAACCTGAGTAAGAAAATCATACCTTTCGGATTGGATTAGGAGAATTATTGGCAATGGTTAATATATAAACAAAACGAAAAATCTTTATTATGGAAAGAAATAGTTTCACAAAACTCACTACGAAAAACAAACTCAGTACGAAAATTTCATTACAAAATTTGAAAACAAAAAACTCATTTTGAAAGATTCGGTACGAAAGTCCCATTACGAAAATACCAGTATGAAATTTTCCATTCCGAAAGTTTTCAATACGAAAATTTCCAGTCCAGAAGTTTTCTATACGAAAATATCCATTCTGGAAAATTTTAGTTCCAGAAATTTCCATTCCGGAAGTTTAGTTCCGAAAAGTTTGAAAAACTAACTTTGAAAAATTTAGTTACTCTAACAATCAAATGTACTCCCCCTATGAAAATGAGTTTATTACTGTAAGAAGACTTTTTCAACAAAAAGTTAATTAAGAAGGATTACCTTACGATTATCATTCCTAACTTCTGTTTAATGTATTCAAATCTATCAGAAGGCAAGGATTTTGTGAAAATATCAGCAAGTTGATCTTGCATTCCGACAAACTGAAGAATAAAATCTCCTTTCAATGTGTGATCCCTAAGAATGTGATGCCTAATATCTATGTGTTTTGCACTAGAGTGATGTGAAGGGTTATTACTAAGGGCAATGGCACTTGTGTTATCACACAAAATTTGAGTTTTAATATAACTCAAGCCATAGTCTGTGAGTGTGTGTTGCATCCACAACACTTGAGAACAACAACTTCCAGCTGCTACATATTCGGCTTCAGCAGTGGAAAGTGCTACAGAATGTTGCTTCTTGCAGGACCAAGAAACTAGTGAATCTCCTAAGAAATGACAAGTTCCGGATGTACTTTTTATATCCATTCTACATCCACCAAATTCAGCATCAGAAAATCTTTTTAGGATAAAATCATTTCCAGAAGTATAAAATAATACTAGATCCATGGTTCCCTTAAGGTAGAGAAAAATTATTTTTACTTCCTTTAAGTGAGATTCCTTAGGATTGGATTGATATCTTGCACATAAGAATACTGAAAACATTAAGTCTGGTCGACTAGCTGTTAAGTATAGTAGACTTCCTATCATACCTCTAAAAGATGTTTGATCTACTGGTTTCCCAGCTTCATCAAGATCTAAAGAGTTTGAGGTACCAATAGGAGTACTTATACTCTTAGTGTTGTCATAACCATACTTTTTAAGAAGATATTTAATTTACTTATGTTGAGATATGTAGGTTCCTTCTGGTTTTTGAGAAATTTGAAAACCAAGGAAAAATGTTAACTCACCCATCATACTCATTTCAAACTCAGATTTCATTAGACTTGCAAAAGAGTCGGTCAGAGATTGCTGAGTTGAACCAAATATGATGTCATCAACATAAATTTGAATAATCAAAACATTTTTCTTATCTTTATTTATAAAAAGAGTTGGATCTGAATTTCCCTTAACATAGTTATTTTGAAGCAAAAATCCAGTGAGTCTATCATACCATGCTCGTGGGGCTTGTTTAAGACCATACAAAGCTTTGGTAAGTCTAAAAACATAATCAGGATGTTTTGTATCTTCAAAGCCAGGAGTTTGTTCAACAAAAACTTCCTCTTGAACATAACCATTAAGAAAAGAACATTTCACATCCATTTGAAAAATTTTAAAATTAAATAATGCTGCAAAGGCAAGTAGAATACGGATAGATTCAAGTCTAGCTACTGGAGCATAGGTTTCTTCATAGTTTATTCCCTCTTGCTGATTATAGCCTTTAGCAACAAGTCTAGCTTTATTTCTTACTATGACTCCATTTTCATCACATTTATTTCTGAAAACCCATTTTACTCCAATAACAGATGTTTCCTTAGGTCTTTCAACCAAGGTCCAGACTTTATTCCTTTCGAATTCATTTAGTTCATCTTGCATTGCTTTGATCCAATCATCATCACCTAAAGCTTCATCAGTGCTTTTAGGTTCTAATTGGGAAAGAAATGCTAGATGTTCTACTTCATTTCTTAAGGAACTTCTAGTCCTTACAGGTTGATTTACATCACCAATGATACTATCGTTGGGATGATTCTTAAGAAACGCCTGATTTGGGTTTTGAAAATCATGTTCATCAACATAGGGTAGAAAGTTTTCTAGGGTAAATGTTTCAGGAATATCTTCTAGAACATTATCCTTATCAGAAGGTTCTTCTATTAATGGTTGACAATCAGTTTTTTAAAGCACATCCAAGGATGTAGGCTGGGATGGTTTAAAAACAAAAGGGTCAGACTCATCAAATTTTACATGTACTGTTTCTTCAACAGTACAGGTATTTTTATTAAAAACTCTATAAGCCTTAGAAGTTGTGGAATAACCTAAGAAAATTCCTTCATCAGATTTTGGTGCGAATTTATGTAGGTTATTTTTAGTATTCAGAATGAATACTTTGCAACCAAAAACCTTGAAGTAGGATAGTCTTGGTTTTTTACCATTCCATAACTCATAAGGAGTTTTATTAAGAAAAGGTCTAATCAAAACTCGATTTATAGTATAACAAGTAGTACTTACAGCTTCAGCCTAGAAATGTCTAGCTATGGAATATTCACTCAACATGGTTCTAGTTATCTCTTGAATAATTCTATTTCTTCTCTCAACTACACCATTTTGTTTAGGAGTTCTAGGTGCTGAGAAATTGTGAGTAATACCTTTTCTACTACAAAAAGTTTCAAAATCAGAATTTTGAAATTCTCCTCCACGATCACTATGAATAGTTTTCAAAGGAAGGTTTTTCTCATTTTTAACTTGAGCTCTAAAACTTTTGAAATAGGAAAAATCTTCAGACTTCTTTGCTAGAAAATAGACCCAAGTAAATCTAGTGTAATCATCAACTAGAACAAACACATAGTATTTGCCTCCAATACTTCCAGTTTGTGTTGGACCAAAAAGATCCATGTGCACTAACTGTAATGCATCGGTTGTCGAGACTTCACCGATTGATTTAAAACTAGATTTATGTTTCTTGCTATATTGACAAGGATCACAAACTTTAGAAGAATCAAATATAAGCTCCGGTAGATCCTTAACTAGTTTCTTCTTAGAGAGTTTACATAGGTTCCTAAGATTACAGTGACCTAGTCTTCTATTCCATAACCAGGAATGATCTTCCGTTGCACTTAGGCAAGGTAAATCTTGGCTTTTGAGGTCTTCTAAGTTCAAAGTGTAAACATTCTCTTGACTGTTGGCTGAGAGAATAAATTATTCCTTGGAATTGTGAACTAAGCACTTATCATTCCTAAAATTCACAAGGTATCCTTCATCACATAACTGAATTATGCTAATAAGGTTATGCTTAAGACCTTTAACAAAAAGAACATTTGAAATCAAGGTTTTACCAAGAAGAACAATATTACCAATACCAACAATCTCACCCTTATCATTATCTCCGAAAGTTACCTTTCCTCCTTTCGTTTTGATAATCTTTTCAAAATAGCTTTTGTTACCACTCATGTGCCGGGAACATCCACTATCCATGTACCATGTATTATTTCTGGTACTCTCTTTATTTTCCTGAAATCAAGAAGAAAATTAGACTTTTAGAATCCAAACTTTCTTGGATCCAAGATTTCCAGATAATAAAATTTTAGGAACCCACATCTTCTTAGAAAAGTAAGCTTTATGAAAACCTAAGGATTGGGTTTTGTTTAAGGAACAATTCTTTGCCCAGTGACCACCACATTGACACTTGGTACAAAATGGGTCACTTTGAGGAACAAAATAATTGTTACTAAAAATTGGTTTTGCATGGATATAACCAAATTCGGATTTATTTCTTAAAGGTCGTATTTGTGAATACATTTTATCAAAATTTTCCTTACCATGGGTAAAGTTTGATAAACACTTCTTTAAGGAAAAAATTTCGGACTTGAGTTTTACAACCAAGTTTTTATCCTCAAAATCATTAGTTTTAGAACTAGAGCTAGGCTCGAAAACATTTTTCTTAGAAATTAATTTTTCTAACTCTCTAGAAAGTTGGTTCTTCTCAGAACTTACTTCCTCAAGATTTTTTGAAATACTTTCAAAATCAGCATTTTTCTTATCAAGATCTTTAGAAAGATCTGATATCTCTTTTGTAAGAATATAATTCCTAGAATTTTCCTTATCAAGTTTCTTATTGAGTTTAGAATTCTCGATTTCAAGAAGTTCAGCAAACCTAGAGACTTCTTCATAAGTAGGTAAAGTATTTTCTTCATCAGAAGAGTTATAAAACTTACTATCATTAGAATTTAAAGAAACATTGGTCAATGATTCAACATTTTGTACCTTAGCCATAAAACAATGATTATCAATAGGTAATCTGGCTATAAGACCAAGATTCTTCTGTCCTGAAGATTCATAATCAGAAGATTCATCTGAAGAGTCACCACCACTGGCACTCCAGGTGTCATTAGCTTTCAATACTTTCTTAGCTTTGGCTTTATAATACTTTTTTCTGTTCCTGTCTGAATGCCTTTCTTTCCTTTATTTATTTTTGAGCAAAGGGAAATCTGGTCTAATATGTTCAGCTCTCTTGCATTCATAACAAGTAACTTCTCCATCTTTCTTATCTTTCCTTTCCTTTTTATTATACTTGGATTGGAAATTTCTCTGGCCAGCTATCTTGTTCATCCTTCGAGCAAGATTTTCTAATTCATTTTCAGAGACTTAACTTTCACTAGATTCGGATTGGAAAATAACTTTCTTAGATTTGGATCTGGTTACTCTCTCAGGAGTCTTAACTTTCATCTGATTTGAAGTTGTTGTAAAAGAAATAGTACCATTTCCATTTTTCTTTTTCATGTTGTCAGCATCTCTCTTCATTCTTTTCTCATGTTGAATAAGAGTTCCAAATAACTCATCAAGAGAAATTTGAGTGACCTTCCTATTCTCATCTATAGCAGTTCTTTTGGATTCCCACTCATTAGGCATAATATCAATTATCTTATCCACAAGTGCTTTATAATCTAAACCTTTTTCTCCCATAGACTGTAGGCTGTTGACGATAGTCATAAATCTCTGTTGAACTTTACATATTGGTTCTCCATAAGGAAAGTTGAAGCCATGGTATTCAGCTCTAAGCATAGCTCTCCTAGTCTCAATCACTTTAGAAGTTCTAAAGTGTGTAACCTCTAACTTTTTCCAGATACAATTAGCTGCTTCACAAGAAGAAATTTGGCTATATATATTTCTTTTCATTGAACATAGTAAAGTATTGCGTACCTTATAATTGAGTTGATACTCTTGCTTTTTCTGGTTAGTGAAAGTTCTGACTTCCTTATCAAGAATTTTATAATCACCAGTAAGCATAAAAAAATTGTCTACTCCATTATTGATAACTAAAGTCTTAATTCGATCTCTCCAGTACTCATAATCATTACCATCAAATATTGGTGGTCTTGTAGGATTTAGATTATCAATAGAACCAACATTTACTCCTGCCATACCTAAAATTACCTTCGACAGACAAACTTGTTAAAAAAGAAAAATTCGTAATAACAAAGTTCGGAATGATAAATTTCGGAATGGGAAAGTTCGGAATGGGAAAGTTTGGAATGGGAAAGAATGAGCAAGAAAAAATTATTCTTAAGTATAAGTATTCTAGAGACCTCCTCTGATACCAATTGTAGGATCGAAAAAAATGATGTAGATGCTCAATTTACAAGAGGGGGGGTGAATTGTATACTTTAAAAAATTCCTTTGGAACCTTTAAAGTTAGTTACGATTAACTATGTTTTCCTTAAGCAAAGGAAAGGGCTAGGTTTAACAAAGTTAAACTTAAGCAAATTCACAACACCTCTAATACCAAATGAAAACTTGGAAAGGGATTCCGAATGTAGGTTCTGGAAAAATAGTTCCGGAAATTGAAGCTTAACAAAATATTACAAAATGAGATTCTACCTTAAAGCGTATAGAATCTAAATGAAACAGAGTACAAGTAAGGAAGTATAAGAAAGTTATACTTTCCTTATAATACAAGATGCAGCGGAAATAAACGAGTAGAAAAACTACAAGTAACAAGATATAAGTCTTTTAACCCAAAGAGAAGGGTATCCAACAACCTTGGATAAAGGTCCCTTGATTTATACTTTCAAGAAAGTCTATCTTACCCACACCAGGGTAAGCCCTCGATACGAAGATCGGAGTCTCTATCTTGCTATCCCCGCAAGCCCTCAACTTCAAGGTAGTTGGAAACCTATGTCTTCCTCAGCAAGGAATCCCTCGAACTTCAAGGTAGTCGGCACCTCTGTCTTCCTATCCCCGGAAGTCCTCGAATGTAATCACCAACATTCGGAGTCGCACGAAGAAAAAACTGAACGAGCGGTTCAGTACGCACAAGGCATGAAAGGCTTTCTCTCTCTAGAAATCACCTTAGCAGCGTGTGGTCTCTAGATTGATCAACTTCTCATTTGAGCTCTTTCAAATGAGCTCCTATTTATAGGTAAGGTCGGCCTCCTTCCCAACGGTCATATCTTCCTTAAAAATCGGAGGGACCTGTACACGTTTCACTTAACCAACGGTTAGTTTATAACAGAATAGACGGCATCGTTTTATAAAAAAACAAGTGTAATAGAATGTACGACACCGTTTAAAATCTAACTCAAAAGTTCGGAATGAAAGTTCGGAGTGTAAACAAAAAGTCAAAGAGTAGACAAATTATAAAAGTGTAAGCAAAAATAAAGTTCAGAGTCTTAACCAAAAATAATTTTTGGATTCTAAATAAATTCGAAGTGTATAAAACAAAGATGACGAGATTCTGTTTAATAGGTGAATTCAGAATGAGAATTCGGAATGAGAATTCGTCATCAGATTTCGTAATGAGAATTCTTCATCAGAAATCGTAATGGAAAATTTGTCATTAGAATTCGATGTTGAACTTCATGAAAGTTCGTATCCAGAATTTGGAGTTGATATTTATTAAAGTTCGTATCTAGAATTTATAGTTGATCTTTATTAAAGTTCATATCCAGAATTTGGAGCCTAAAACATAATGCTTTAAATCAAAGTTTTAAACACTTCCAAAAATCTAGAAATGAATCTGAATCTTGTACTTAAGAAATATATGGATGAAAATGTGATAAGGATAATTTTTCTTACAAAAGCATTCTTCCTTATAAAAGCAATTTTTCCTTATAAAAGCAATTTTCCTTATAAAAACAATTTCCCTTATAAAAGCAATTTTCCTTATAAAAACAATTTTCTTAAAGATAAGGTGTTTGTGATTTTCAAAACAAGAAGGAATGGAAAAGTCATAAGGAAAACCTTATTCACTCAACAATAATCATTAGGAAACTCCATTTATACCTTCTTAGCACAAAAAACAACATTCTCATAACTTTTAAATTAATGGTTGGTCAAATCTCTTTTGTTTCTTTTGTTTAATCTGAATAAAACTAATTAATTTTACTTCCAAGATCCCTAATACAACTTGGTGTGTACCATACTAATCGGGAGAAGTTTTATTCATATAAGGCTAAAAAATCTTCCTCCTTCTACCTTAATTCCAATAATTTATTTTCTATCTTAAGTTGAAAAACCTTAGGAAAATACTTCTCAAGGTAAATATTCATAAATGTTTCTCATTCCATGGCAGCAGTATCTTATCTTTCTCTAATATTCTTACCTATTGACAATAATTTATCAGATTCACCTTCAAAAAAGTAAATAGAAAGAGTTTCCTTTTGATTATCTAAACAACCCATGACTTCAAATATATTTTCCAAATATTTAATCCATCACTCTGCTACCACTAGGTCATAAGATCCATTGAATTTTGGTTGGTGTTGTCTCATAAAATGCTCCCCTATTGACATGTTCCTCTATGGTAGATCTAGTATCTCTCTATTATGGATTACACCACCATTTATTGTTTCTATCAACTAATTCATCATAGTAAAAAAACTATTTAATTATAATTCTAACTATTTCATATTGCTTATTTGGAAGGATATCGTCCTCTTGGTGCCTTTCTACTTCAGCTTCCCTATTTCCTCTGCAAAAAACCATTATGAACGGACATAGTTTAAATAAAGTAACATGGTGATATTCAAATGTTATATCATGATAACTATAAATTATAATATATTAAAGGTATTTACTTACATTTACCTAACCTCTAAAATTATCTAAACCTTTCCGCTAATACCAATTATAAGGACCCAAGCCTAAATAATCCATAAACTGATTCTTTAGATAAAAATTAATTTCCTTACATTCTTGGAGATATTTTATGTTTAGTTTTTTAGATAAATAGGTCACCAACCTTAAATAAATAAATATTACATCACAAAGTGTATACTTCCTCTCTATATCCATTTTTTCTAAAATGTAAAACTTTTAATATATAACATGTTTTATTTTCAAAACATATCTTCACAATTCTCATCTTAACCTCATCCATGTCCCTACTCATCCTTAAAACACAATGAAAAAAAATAAAATGTGGGATGAGAACAAAAATCTTAGTAAGGTGCATACAGAAAAGAAGAAACAACCCCATTATTCCATAAATACTCATAAAAAATTTCCTTTTTCAAAATAAACATTGAGCTTAAAATAAACATTTTCTTACTCATGAAATTGAATTCTATGCCCAAATATTTTCATAAAAAAAATCATAAAAAATATTAAAATAAAAAATAATACCCATAAATGTTTCTTTGAAATCATTAAAAACCCATGAAAAGTTATACATTTCATCCTTTGAAGAAGCATAAACTTCCCTTTAAACTTAATCTCATCAGCTTACCTTGGGAAATCATAATATTTTTGTAAAAACCCATAGGAATCATAGACAAATCATGTAGGTAACTTGGGACATAATTTTCATATCACTCTTACAAATAGAATAACCTTACTAGTAAATTATAATAATTTATTAAGAGAAACCTAACTGGTTAACTCTATCCCCTTACCCAATATATTGGATAATTATATATGATTCACCCATCATCATAAGATATATCAGGATCACCCATCATCATGAGCTATATCAAGCTCACCCATCATCATAAAAAATTCCCAAGAACCATGAAATAATCATAATACATGAAATATTGCATTTTTGTTGTCATATTCATAAAAATATTCCTTTCACCTATAATAAAAACATATTTGGATATCAAAATATCCATTCCGTTTAAAACCCATTATGAAAATACCCAGACCAAAGGGAAGAAGGATTTTTATTTTAGGAAAACATGAAATCTTCAAAAGGAATCCAAACATAAAATAACAGTTATGTCGGTGGGAAAAACTATTGGCACCATATATATTAAAATAGAACATTTCTTTTCATTTTTTTCAAAATGTTCTGTATAAAATACATAAAAATATTCCTTTTAAAAGACTTTGAAAGAAAGTAAAAATTGATATATAATATTCTTTATAATTAATTTATGTACACATAAATACATCCATAAAATAATTTTAAAAATATGGACAATGGAAAAAATATATTTATAAAATAAATCATTAAAATATTTAAAATAAGGTTTTTAAGGTATAGTATTCCTTACCTTGAGTCTGACTTGCCACATATGTTATTTATCTCATGTGTAATAAACTTTTATAAATTAATTAATTCCTTAATAATATTTATAGGTTTAATCCCTTATCATTAAAGGATTTATTTATTTTATTTCAATGATATATTTAATTGCTTAATCGTTTAAGTCTAGATCGAGTGTTTTGAGGATGTTCGGTTCATAATTTTAAAACGACTTCCGTATGTTGATTGTGGTCAAAGATTTCATTAGAACATCATATCCAAAATAAAAATATTATAATAATTATCATTTTTATACATTAATTATACTTTTAAAACCAACCATGAAATATGGTTATGAAAAATGAATTGTGTTACAATCATGGATATAGTTGGTTATATGCACACATGAAAAACATCTTCATTTATCAAAGTGAATGAGATAAAGAAGGTAAGTATAATTTTATATTTATATAATTATTATTATATAATAAATATCATATTATATCTTTAAATACACTTATATATACCATCTTTTTTATGCGGTGATCAAAAATGAATTACATTATTCCATGGAGGTGGTAATATACATATACACATGAACAACGTTATCATTTTTCAATGGATGGAAAGGTAAGAAAATAGATGGTATATTATCTTTAAATAGTGGTAATTATATAATAAATATCATATATATATATATACATTAAATCCATAATTATAACTATTTGTGATAGGTGGTGATGGAAAACAAATTACATCGGTTCGCGATGTGGTAGTCCATCGTGCCCAAAAATGATGGTTTCATTTCCCATTTGATTAAAGAAGATATGGATATAGGTTATTTAATTAAAAAATAAAAAATAATTATTTTTAAGATACTTATTTTATTATTTCATCATGGTTTAATAATATTTGAAGAAGGTATAATAAATAATAAAATGAAAAGGCTCAGTTTAGATTTATACCTCATCTTTAGAAAACCTCTTTAGGTTTATACCTAAAGCCTTCATATATTAATTTTCTGATCAAAAAATAGCCTCTAAAATTTGTGAAGGGATTTTAGGAATTTACTTTGGTAGAGATTTTTCAAACCTAAAGGCTCTTGAAGTGTAGAGAGGAGAGGATAGGGGTGTCCTTTTATAAGTGGGGGAGAGGATGCATGTGATATTTTTAAAAAGATTATAATTTATTAATGTCTTACTCCATCCAAATGGATCCAAAATAGACAATTTACAAATATAATTTTATTTAGGGTCTAAATATGGACATCCAATTAGATTTATAAAAGTTTTTATTTCATTTTAACCCTTGTCTCTTTAGTTTAACCCCTTGGTAAACTAGTTTTAATCTTAACCATGAGAATAGATTTTTATTATTTTGACTATACATTATAACCAAAAATTTAGTTGAAATTATTAACTAATATTAGTTATTATGAATAAAAATATGGAATAAAATTTATTAAATTCAATTCACAAAAATAGAATAATTCAATTTAAAATTAAACCTTCAAAATACAAAGAAAATGGTTTTTTAGAAAAATTCCTTTTAAGTATAAAAATGTTTTTATGTAAAATTAAATTATGATGTTTATTAAAATAAAATTTATTTTATTATTTTTAATAAAAATTAACTAATTAAATTTTAAAACTAATCAAAAATAGAATGTGAATTTTTAAATACTTGAAAATAAAATACAGTTTTCAATAAAAATCTGTATTTTTCACTATTCAATGAAACATCAAAATTTTCAAAAACTTATCAAAAATTCATCCTAATTTAATTTTTACATGATAAATTAAAAATTAGAGTTAATTTTTTCAAATTTTAATTCTATTTTTTGTAAATAAATATTTTAAATAAAACCATATAATTCACAAAAATCTGATTCGGTTAGAAATAAATATTTTTCCTATTGACTAAAAAAATACCTCATATTAATATAATGAATATAACTCTATAAAATCTAATTAATTAATATTAATAATACATGAAAATTATTTATATTAATATTATATGTGTTGTTACATTCTTCCCTCATTTTTTAAATTGTGTCCTTGTAATTTTATTCATTACTTAAACATGTGGGGATATTTTTTATTCATAGAATTTTTTAAATCACATGTTACTTAATCAATCATATGGTTTTTTCCACAAAACCTTAATATTTTAAATAAATTTATTCCAAAAAACTTTCTCTCTTCAGTCAAGAATGTGTACTGGTTGTTCCTCAAAATAAATTTTTTCTTCCAACTAAACTACTACATGGCTCAAAATATGAGATGCATATAGAACATATTTTCTTATTAAAGAAACTTAAAATATATCATGTAACTAAGATAAACTTATAGGTAAGTCCTATCAATAAGAAACTAATCCAATATTATCCAGAATTTTATATGGTTCAATGAACCATGAACTTAACTTTCCTTTTTTACAAAAATGCATAACACTTTTCCAGGGAGATAATTTAAGAAAAACATGATCTCCTACCTTGAATGAAATATCTTTACTTTGGTTATCTTTATATATTTTTCATCTGATATGAGTCATCCTCATGTTTTGTTGAATTGAACTTAACTTCTCAACCATTTCTTCTACCAATTCTGTTCCTAACAACTTTCTTTCCCCAACTTCATCGTAACAAGCTGGAGTCTAACACCACTTTCCAAATAATGATTAAAAAAGTGTCATTTGTATACTAGAGTGAAAAATATTATTATAAGAAAACTCAATTGAAGTTAGATGTTGATCCTAACTTCCCTAATGACCCATTTAACAATATCAAAGCATATACTCTAATTTATGATTTATTCTCTCTGAATATCCATCGGATTGGGTATGAAATGTTATACTGAAATTTAATTCAGTACCCAAATACTTTTGAAGTCCTTTCTGAAAATTAGAAGTGAATCTTGGATAATGATTAGATATAATAGAAAGTGGGACACCATTTAATCTAATTATATCTATAACATAAATTTAAGAAATTTGATCCAAATACATATTATCTCAAATGGTAAAAAAATGATAATATTTAGTTAATTGATCAATAATTACCCAAAATCACATTATTACCTCAATATGTATTTAGAAATCCCATCTTGAAATCCAAATATATATTCTCCCATTTTCATTATAGCATTAAAAATGGCTTAATAATCCTTTTTGGTAATTCTAATTCTCTTTAACCTGTTGATTAGTTAAAAATTTCATAGTAAAATTATAAATATATTTCTTCATTCCTTCCCACTAGTAATATTTCTAAAGGTCTCTATACATTTTTATCCTTTCAAGATGAATAAAAAATTGAGATATATGAGCCTCACTCAATAGTTATTTCTTTAAATAGGGATCACATGAAATACATAACCTTTTTCTAAGCCTCAAAACAACTTCTTTTTCAATATTAAATTTAAGAAACTCAAGTTTCTTAACCAATTCAAAATTTTAATATAAAATATTTTCTTCCTTCTAAAATTTCTTAATCCTATCTAACAAAGATGATTATACTGACACCTAAAAAAATTAGAATGAGCTATTACATGCACAATTTTTAAGAAAAAAATTATAAAATCATTAACGGAAGGATCATATTCTATACATATCATAGTTAATGATGTAATATATTTCTAAATAAAATCATAAATTACTCTATTTTCCCTTAATGGATGGTAAATAATTATGTAGTTATAATATTTTATCAATTCAATTCATCTTCTCTATATCATGTTCAACTCTTTATGGGTGAATATATACTTCAAACTTTTATGATCATTATATATTTCAAAATTTACTCTATATAAATGATGTCTCCAAATTTTTAAAGTAGACACTAGTGTCTCTAGTTCAAGGTCATGTGTAGGATAATTTTTCTCATGGGGTTTTAATTGATGTGAAGCATAAGAAATTACTCAATCATTCATTATTAAAACACAATCCAATCACTTTAATAAATCATCATTATATAAAATAAATTCACCATTTCTTCATGGTAGGGAAAACAAAACCCAATGCCTTTAATGAATCATTATTGTAGAATACAAAGTCACAATTTCTTGATGGAAGGGACAAAATTGGAGCATTCATTAATATTATTTTCAATTTCTAGAAACATTAATTAAATTCACTTGTCTAGATGAACCTAACTACTTTTTATATTCACTTGGTTAGTATGTTAGATAACCATGCAACAATTTCAACGAACTTTCAGTAATATCCTTCTAATACAAGAAAACTATAAATCTCAGTAACATTTATAGGTTTTGTCCATTCCTTAACCACTTTAATTTTAGTTTGATCAAAAGTTATGCCATATTTATTTATGATATATAGAAGGAATAAAATATGTTTCAACCAAGAATTTCATTTTCTAAATATTTTATATAAATTATTTTCTTTCAAGGTTTGAAAAATAATCCCTATATGTTTTTCATTTTCCTCATAGCTTTTATAATAAACTAAAATATCACCAATAAACCTAACCAAAAACTTATCCAAATATTCATGGAAAACTATATTAATAAGATCCATGAATACAGGTGGATAATATTTCAACTCAAAGGGAATAACCAAAAAATCATAATTTCTATACTTAGTGTCACACCTGACCCAACACTTCTCTATTATTTTATTTATTTTTTTCTTACCTTTACTGTAACACCCCAACCCCAAAATCCCAGAGCTGGTCCATTAATTATTTACATTGGCATGATTACAATAAATAAAATCCCAAAGGACTAATCAATTTATTATTATTGAAAAAATTAGATACATACATGGAACTTATTTTACATTGAGAAAAGAAAACCAAAAGTAATACAAAACAAAAGCTAACAAACTGCATCCTTAATAAAGGATCTCTTCTTCATAACCTGGAGAGGGAAAAAATTAAATGGGTGAGCTCAAATGCTTAGTAAGGGTTATATATAGCATAATCATGAATCAATAATATTTAAATCATAAACAATTTCACACAATCAATATGGCATGGTGAATAATTGAAAAACACACGCCATAAATAAACTGAAAATGCATCCATAGATTTTGTCATAGTAAAAACCTCATGGAAAGAAAAAACTAAAAACTAAATAAAGATAATTCTTATTATTTGGACATCATGTATCTAGAGAATGAACCATAATATAATCAAGATGGTTTAGGTTTGTGGTTAGATACCCATCTTATTCTGTTTTGGAAACAAACTCGAAGGGATTTTCGCCAACTGTTTTGTCTCATGAGACATATCGATACACCGAGGGGCTATAGCGGGCCCCACCCATCACTTACTAAGTCCAAATAATTAATCATATGAAATGGTTGGACATAATAAACATATAAATTTATATTAAAACAAACATATGAAATGTAAATAACATTCCCCAATCATTAAACATAAACACTAACCATTCGGAGAAATATGGTGAATGGTATCAAGATAACACATCCACATTAAAACTAATCAAAACCCCTTAGAAATATATTGAAGATGATATTTTAATAGATAAAACTCAATGTAGTACAAGGTTCAATAAAGTATGTTGACATAGATGAAGATACTTTTAAATGAGACCATTGAAAACTTCTTGAGGAAATAATCTTTAAACATTCCAAAGTGTCCCATAGCACCTTGAAACATTCAAATCATAATCCATTAGAATGTCATGAGAATAAATGGAATATTGATATGAAACAGAAAAGGATAGTACATACACCATATTCAAGGAATAATTGGTTAACAAGGCATATATCTCATAAAAGTTAAAGTGTGGTGAGAAAAATCCTTTTTACTTTGGAAAGAATAGTTCTTTTGGAAAATCATTTCTATTTTTCATGAAATCAGATTGTAAATATTTATATACCAGAAAAGAAAATTTAAGGACATATATATCATATTTGTGGCATAAATAATGTCCCATTTAAGTGAAATCGTGTAAAAATATTTTTTAAAGGATCTTTAGAAGTAAAACATTTTAGTATAGTTTAAGGAAAATATTAAAGGGATTTTAAATCAGAATGGAATGTTTGCTTTCATAAAACTAGAAATTAACCAAGATAGTTTTTCATGATAAAATGTGTGATTTTAAAAAAATAATTATGAATTAAAAAATATTATATATTGCACTTGAGAATAGATAATAATTTGAGAAGTTCTGTTGAATCAGGCTTATCTATCGGGGATAATTTTTGAAAGATCCTTTTAAAACATATAAATCCACATAAAATAAAGAAGGATTATGTTTGGTAAATATATATAGAACATTCACACATAATTTATGAAGATTAAATAATAATATTTAATAATTTCATTGAGGTAAGTAGAGTATTAGAGTAACCCGAAATAAAATTGAGGTTTGGGTAGAAAACCCTTACCACTTTGTAACCAATTGAATCATATGACCCAAAATTAATAACCATAAAATGATACATTCAATACCATGAAAATAAATATATTAATAAAACTACACAAAAATTGGCATTATACATACACCATACATAAGAGATAGTGGTTAATAATGGAAATCTCATAGAAATAAAAGTGAGATGAGAAACCCCTTACCTTATACCCGAATGTGTTCTTCATTTGATCTTAATATCCTGGATAGTCAAATTAAATCAATTAATTAATTAATTAAGAACCTTATATAAATTTATTTTATTAATTATAGTTTTATTAAGTTAATTTATATTCTTATTGATAAGTTATAATATTGAATTCTGCCATTTTGAAGTGTTCATTTACTTAATTTTCATGACCAGTTCACTTGACTATAAGTAATTGAGTTCATTTAAAATGGGTATAATTCTATAGAATTGGAATTACATTTTATTAATGAGAATACATAATTTTAAATGTTTATACATATCATTTGGTTATATTGTATGAGGATTAATCATTAGATAACATGTTAATGATCACTATTCAGCTTGATTTTAGCAGTTTTTCAATTACAATGAACTAGTTTTGTTCTATTATTTAATATCATGTATCAATGATGGTTATAAAATCATTAAATAAGATATAATACATATTTTAGAATCTTTTTAAACCATAAAAATGGTTTCATGACCATAATTGAAGATGATAATAGATATTGAAATCCCTTCATCCTTAAATGTGATAAATTAACACGTCTCGGACGGTGTTTTCATTTTTAGTATAAGAGGATGAGGAAAGAGTGATTATGATGGAATATTCCATTAGCATAATAAAATTACATTATATATAAGGTTATCAAATTATCATATCATTTGGATGAAGGGAGGTGAGGAGAGAGAAACAAAAGAATGGAACTTATAAAAGAAGTTAAAGGAAAAATGAAGAGTGGTTTACCTCTTGAGTACTCCTTGAGAATCTCCTTAAGGCCTTTGTTTTGGGACTTTTGGTGAGACAAGAAGTTCTTGGAAATAGGGGGATGGATTGGTAAGAGTATGTGGTAGAAATTAGGTAAGGCTCAAAGCTTGAGAGGTGTGATATGAAGAGGGGTGAGGGTGGTTTATATAGTGGGGGAGAGGAGGGGTTTTGCATTATATTGATCATTAGTTTATTATTTTGCCTCAAGACTATGAATAGTATTGATTATAGTGACTAAAAATAGTAATTAGTGCATGTTAGTTCGAACTAATGGTTTCTTACATCATCCATGATTCATGGAATAGTGTATTTATCTTATAACGTATTTATACTGTAAATATTGTATTTTTCTATTCACCAAAAATTCAAGTATTTCAAAAAAATCCCAAAAAATCACCATAACCATTTTTCAATGTGTAGAATGAAAAAATGATCTCCATTTTATGAAAATAATTTTCCAAATATGAGTGATTTAATTTTTAATTAAAATTACCATTTATTAAAAACAGTTTTTTAAAATTAAAACCATTTTTATGACATTTTGAAAAATTAACTATAGTCTCATAAAATTATAAAAATATTAAATTAGGATTATATTTTATGAAGATACATTTTCTTTTGAATAATTATATTAATTGATAATTTCTAAAACATTTATTTATTTATACTATGATATAATTTTATTTATAAGAGGTATAAATTTTATTCATACATTCATGGGTGAGGTTACTATTCATTTGGTTAATTTACTATTCATAAGGGTATATTTTTGTTCACAATGATACATTACTATTCCTAAGAGTATGTTACTATTCACCAAAAATTAAGTTGATTCTATCAGAATCCAAATATCATCCTAAACGCAACTGTGTATGTCCATTATTCAAAATTCAAAACACAGAAGTAGAAAAAATGTATTTATTGGCTAGGTTATAAAAAAGTTTTGTTTCGTAGGGACTTAGTGTTTCATGCATTCTATATTAAATTTATTTGTAAATCCTTGGGGTGTCCTATTAATAGTGAATATATTTGTAGCATGATTTAGTATCAAAATAATTATAATAGCCAATATATTTATTGTTCCTATTAATTTAAAATATTTAATTAAGTAATATTTTGATAAAAATTAATTTGGTAATAAAATAATTATATATATTAAAATATTCTTTTATAGAAAATAATACTGAAAAATAGTATTCATTTTTAGAAAATTAATTAATTTGAAAGCAGAAATTTTGAAATATAATTATTTATAAGTATTATTAATAATAATTAAAATTCTTAATTTTAAATTATTATTTTTCATAACTAAATTTATTTAAAATTAAAAAAATATATTGGGGTGTTACATTCTCCCCTCCTTCAATAAATTACATCTTCTCAATTTGAAATTGCACTTCGAAGTTAAAGGTTGATACTTGAAAATTCCCATGTGAGAAACCCACATCGGAAATAGGGTTAATAAAATATCCTATTAATAAAGGGGAAAGTGAAATTCATATTTTACTAAAAAACTATGCATTCAAATATGATAAAATTAGTGTGAAGTTAAAAATATATACATGGAAGAATAATCTAACCATCCTGTTTTGATGGATAGAGATAGAGAACATGACCATGCGAATGTTAACATTCAAAAGGCCATAAATCTGCGATAATGTAAAGAAACATTCGATTCATTGGGAAAAAATATTCTAGGATAGCATTTTTTGGTTTCAGGATCCTTTCCTTAATGTTGATAAATTATCTAACTCTATAATAATTTATGGAAATATAAGTACTTGATATGTTTCTATAAACAAAATCTTATTCTTCATCTATTCCATTTACTATTCCTACTTTATTTCATGGAACAAGTTGTATCATAGGGTAAAATAAACTCTAAAACAATGACCAAATATCAAAATAAAAAAATTAAAAAATGTTTAACCGTTCTAAAATATCATGATCTAACACTTTAGAAATAAGCTCAATGAATTTCCATAATGAACTTATTAAGCAACATGAAGTGTCTCTTAATCATCACATACAAACATGTGAGTAAATTCTCTTTATATTCTCTTAAAAAATGATAATAACTTGAATTATCATAAAAACTTATTGAATACATTCATTCTTCCTTATAATAGGAATTTGGATATATTACTTAAATCCAAAATTTTGTAGACTCTGTCACTTTTTCAATAGTATATTATATAGATCCAAGATAGTAAGTGATATCCAATTTACATTATCCAAGTAAATCCTCTCCTTATTCTAAAATCAATATCTTAGTACCAGGAACATATTAAGGTTGTCTTTCCTTCAACTATATATTTTTCCAAAAGTTTAACTTGCTACTGATTAACTTTTCCTTGGTACCATTCATCATATGACTTAAAATCCTTAATGAAATAGTATTGTAGTGCAGTCCTTATATATTCCATAATTCTTATAACTAGTACACTGCTGATAAAATATTCAAATGACAATGATCCATGACTAGGCATATTAATTATTACACTTCATCTGTGGTGGTATCATCATTTGGGGTATATTCCTTTGATGTTTGGGACATTTATTTGCATAGTGTCTCATCTCCTTGCAGTTGAAGCATTAAAAATCATTGATTTGTATCTACCCCTTGCACTCATTAGATCAGTGACCCTTTTCTATACACTTATAACAAAATCTCAAGCCTTTTAATAATTTTCCAGGATGATTCTTTCCATAGTTATCACATGTGGGAAAACCCTTATTTCCCTTCTTCCCTTTATCCATGTTTTTCTCTATCAACATCTTCTTATTTTTATTCCCTTAAAATCCATAATACTCATAGAATTATTTAGATACCTTTTTAACACATGATATTATTTCCTTATATGACAAGGATACTTGGGAGACTATCTTTCTTCAAAAAGATGGCTTAATACCAGTAGATATATAATCCTTACTCTTTGCATCACTTGCATTATTTAAGTTCTCATTCCTTCTATTGGGAGCCATTTCTAATCAATTTCATATAATATATTAGCTCATAAAATTATGAAATCTCTATAACTATAAACATGGTATAGCACATAACATAAATTTATGCAATGTAAATCCTAGAACCGTATAGTTTGGTTACTTTGGGGGCATAAATCCTTCATAATTGTGGGTAAATTAAATTTTAATTTTCTTAATAATATCCCCTTGGAGTGTCAAACTAGGTGTGAAATAAGGCCCATTTTCATGTACCAAGTTACCCCGAGTCAAGCCCAGAACACCTTGTCAGAGTTTTTACTCCTAGGTGTATATGTGCCAGAACCATGTCCACTTGTAGTATCTAGACAAGGATATATTTTATAGAAATACCCACATAATATCTACCTTACAAAAATTCTAGGATGTTATTCTACACTTATACTCAAATTCTATCTTAGGGTTATGTTCCCTAAACTATGTTTTCTAAATCTAGTTCTCAAGGTTTCTACTAAACTTCCTCTAATACCAACTATAACACCCTGACCCCAAAAGATCGGAGCTAGTGCATTACTTATTTACATTGGTATGATTAAAATAAATCAAATCCTAAAGGACCGATCAGTTTAGTAGTCTTGAAGAAACTAGATACATACATGGAACTCATTTTACATTGGGAAAAGAAAAGCGAAAGTAATACATAACAAAAGCTAATAAACTGCATCCATAATAAAGTATCTCTTCTTCATAACCTGGGGAAGGAAAATAAATGAAATGGGTGAGCTCAAATGATTAGTAAGGGTTATATATAGTGTAAACATGAATCAATAATAATTTAATCATAAAAAATTTCACACAATCAATATGACATGGTGAATAATTGAAAAACACACACCATCAATAAACTGAAAATGCATCCATAGATTTTATGAAAACCTCATGGAAATAAAAAAATAAATACTGAATAAAGAAAATTCATATTATTTGGCTGTCATGTATTCGGAACAAGAACCATAATACCATCGAGACGGTTTAATTTTGTGGGTAGATACTCATATGATTCTATTTTGGAAACAAACTCGACGGGTTTATCACCAACTATTTTGTCTCATGAGACGTGTCGATGCATCGAGGGGATATAGCGGGCCCCACCCATCACTTACTAAGTCCAAATAATTCTTCATATAAAAGGGTTGAACATAATCAACATTTATGTTCATATTAAAACTAACATATGAAATGTAAATTACATTCCCTAATTATTAAACATAAACACTAACCATTCGGAGAAATATGGTGAATGGTATCAAGATAGAACATCCATGGTCAAAATAATCAGAAACCCTTCAACAAAATATTTTAGATGATATTGTAAGAGATAAAATTTAATGTAGTAAAAGGTTTAATAAAGTATGTTGATATATATGAAGATACTTTTAAATTATACCATTGAAAAATTCTTGAGTAAATGATCCTTAAACATTTCAAAGTGTCTCTTACCACCTTGAAACATTCAAATCATAATCCTTAGAATATCATGAGAATAATGAGACTCTTTATATAAAATATAAAAGTGTATTAAATACACCATATGTAAGGAATAAGTGGTGAACAAGGCATATATCTCATAAAAGTTAAAGTGTGATGAGAAAAAATCCTTTTTACTTTGCAAAAAAGAGTTATTTTGGAAAATCATTTGTATTTGTCATGAAATAAGATTTTAAATATGTATATCCTTAAAAATAAAAGGTAAATATATAAAAATAATATTTTAGGATTAAATAATGTCCCATTGAAGTGAAATCATGTAAAAAGAGTTTTTAAAGAAGCTTTAAAAGTAAAACATTTTAGTGTAGTTTAAAGAAAATATTAAATAGATTTTAAAGTGGAATAGAATGTTTGATTTCATAAAAACAAAAATGAACCAATATATTTTTTCATTATAAAATTTGTGATTTTAAAAAAACAATGATGACTTAAAACAGATTATATAGTGCACTTGAAAATAGGTAAGAATTCAATATGTTCCCTTGAATCGATCTTGTCTATCAAGGAGAATTTATGAAAGATATTTTAAAACATATAACTCCCCAATAAATAAATAAGGATTATTTTTGTTATATATATAGAACATATGTGCATAATTTATGAAGAGTACCAAAGAATATTTAATAATTTCATTGGGGTAAAATAACAACCCGACTCCAGAATACCCAGAGTCGGTGCCTTGAAACATGATGTGTAAATTTTTACAAAAACCATGCACTGATATTTTGCACATCATGTCCCATACATAGGATCAATTCAGTTCAGGTTCTGGGAAACTAGATACTTCTGACATGCTTCTTCTTAAGCTGTAAACTGATACCTAAAAATTTTATTTCAAAAACGTAGGGTGAGCATTTAAAATGCCCAGTAAGGGGTTTTAAAATAACATAATATACCAAATATTACTTTTGAAAACTTTCTTTAAAATTTTCCAAAAAAATATTTCTTAAGAAATGTAGTAACACATGTAACACATCATAACAATTGCCTAAGAAATAAAAGAGCACAATTTAAAGAATACTAATAGGATTACAAGGGAACATGATTCAATTATAGGCATGCTCTTTCAGAGTAATAAGTAAAAGACATGCTAAAAAAATTATGACTTGTGAATATGCAAGTACAAGTTTAACAACTAAGAGTAATACATAATCAGATTTGTTCATAAGGGTAATAACTTCAATTTCATTTTTTACTACTGTGAATCATACACTGGATAATAAATCATTGAGTGAAAAATAAACATCATGCCATAAGCATTTACTTTTTCTGATACTCATAAGTACTGGATCTTAACCATGGATATTCTACTAGTCGAATATCCACTTGGTTAATTAATTATCATAAACATAATGAGGGGACTTATAATATCATACCCTGTTAAGACCTCATGTCAAGACCTGAAATGTCAATAGCCTCATGTTATAACCTGATTGTCTCACGATGACTATTGAATCATCGAGGGGATTTCATTAACCGGTCCCCAACCCATTATACTGAGTCTATTACATTTCTCATATGCCAAATAGGGTCGTATATTCTAAATTTCCCATACCACTTTGAATATTTAATTTCAAATTTCATATTATTCAATGTGTCCCATACCACCTTGAATAATTTAATTCATAATTCCATAAAAGGTCATAAGATTTTTAATTAAATTCATTAGCATTTACATATATATAGTGAATCAAGCATATAATTTTTAATTACAAAACTATCAACTACATGGCTATTTCTTTGAATGGTGAGTATGATAATAGGATTATGGAATATACGATGACAACTAATGCACTAAAATAAAAACAAGTTTTGTTACATAAAATGATAACCCTAAATGCTAAAACCTTTACTGATAAAATACACATTGGAATTTCATCATGGATTGGGTGCTAAATTGGGTGCTAAATTAATTAAAAGATAAACCAAATATTTCAAAAGGGGTATTAAACACCGATGCTCAAACATTTATCACTGATATCACAAGGGTATACATAATGTTAAAAATGAAAAGCATGAAACCCAACCAAAACTAATACTATTTTGTATATATGAAAATAAGTGATTCATACTTATGTATGTGAGAGTAGAAAACCTCAAATATTATACTCATGAATTCTCCATAAATACCTAACGCATCAGAAGTATAATATTTGGAGTATCCAAAATTAGGGTTTAGTGTTGTGTAAATCTGTTTATGCATAAGGGTGTATATAAAGATCTGTATATAAAAACCACTCATACTTCGAAAACAAAATGTTTTATTCTTTCTTAGAAATCCTTGGAAAAACACTAAACAAAATTGAGGATCCAAGTTTATATGTATACATATATATTCACAAAACTGAAAATACATTATGTATCGAAGGGTTTAAATCGAAAATATAATAACACCCATATGAATTAAATATATTGGATACATAAATTAACAAGTCCCTGAATTTTAAATCATAATGTGAAATTCAAAAGTTTTATTTATTAAAAAAACTTATGTATATATATGCTTATGTAAACATGTACAAATCACATGTATAACTGAGTATACAAATGGGTCTTACACCAAAGTTAATTGACACTCACTTTTTATCAAAAACATAACTTAACCATTGGAGTTCAATGTAAAAAGACTTATAACCGGTCCAGAAGGTGAGTTATATGAACTGTATAATTATTCATGCCCGTATATACTATATATATATATATGAAAATATAATTCTTTATGTTTTAAAAACAAAATTCTACCTCATCTTTATAACTCGAGGTTTAGAGGTCTTAAAAACCGAAAATAATAGAGGTTCATTTAAAACCCTATGGTTATATATATATCTATACAAAATATAATCTAATATATTAGGTATATATATATATAAGTTTTTCATGATAAAAACAATCCCTCAAGTTTAAAAATACTACATAACCCAAAATCCATAATTCCTAGGGTTGGGTATTTGTGGGTTTTCACCCAAACTTCGAGGATGTATATATATATATAAGAGTATACATATTTATATAAGTATATAAACTTTAAACACAAAAATAAAGGAAATATAAGTTCCCTTACCTGGTTTGAGGAGGAGGAGAGGCTCGAGGAAGATGCTGGAGATCTTAAAAGAGACTTTATAAGAGGGAGTTCCAAGAGGTTAGAGTGAAAACAAATTGTTTTTAAACTATATTCTGCATAAAATATAATGAATATTTTAAATCTACTGCTGGAAAAACTGAGGCCTATTCAGTTTATTAAATGACTAGGGGAAGTCTTTGTAAAAAACGCATGATAGGAGGCTTGGATGGAGATGGGAGGAGTCATGGGTGTGGAAAAAAAGAGAAAGGGAGAGTAGGGGTTACTGGTCCAGTGCAGGTGGAGAAGAAGAAGATGTTTCAGGAGAGGAAATATGGAAAAATGGATGGTGGGGATTAATTGTGGAGAAGATCGGATGGCTCTGGTGAGATGTGAAGATTTAAAAGGATGGACGGCTTAGATTAAATCGCGATGGATCAGATGGTTCAGATTGACTTGGTGTTTTAAAAATCTTGGATGATCGAGATTATATCCGTGTTGGATCGGACGGTGCACAAAAAATGCAGAGGATTCTGCGGCTACTAGGAGTTGAGTGATGGATCGAAATAAAAGTCCCAGATCACACACGACGCGATCAAATGTCCTGAATTTGATCCTAGCTGATTTTACTCATCCCACATCGAAATGGAGGGACTCCCGCGGCTTCCTTATAAGCCAAGAGCTCTGAGAAATGGATCAGAATTCTCCCTCCCCCCTCCTGGTACTGCCCCATACCAGGTTCTGTGGGTGTGCTATTGTGCCCACCCACGCCACTATGCCACCCTATGTGGTGTTGCGCTCTGCTCCCCGTGCGTGCTTCAAGTGTGCACGCACTACGCCCACAAGATGGCCTATGATAAGGTTGGAGGCTAGGCTCGACTTCCTAGCATGTGTTGCCTCCTTCATCCTGGTTAAAGGGCTGGCCCATGTGGGGTTTATTTTTTTTGTTAACTACAGCACAAGGTTTCCTTACATATAGAGGTGTTTTTTCAAACCAAAATTTTCCTTAGTTTTTATAAACACTATTGTTTTAAAACACAAAGTGATAAATTAAAATTTAATACATCTATATGAAAACTTTATACTAGTATTATAAAAATCAAAGACATAGTTTAGTTAAAACCTTGTTTAAGCATTAAGAATGAAAACATTTACAAGATATTTGAAATATTTGAAAGGTGTTTTAAATCCTCACCTCGTTTTAAAATCACTCTTAGTGTAGCTCAAAAATATTAAACCATTTTCCTTTGAAAGTTTATAAAAATAGTTCATATGTTAAAAATTATAATTTCAATGAATTATTTAATTATTTTAGAAAACTAACTATTCCAAGGTATTTTAAATTAAGCCACAAAAAGGAAACAACCATAATTATAGCCTTTAGAAACTCAATGGTTACACGAAGAGAAATGGTCGAATTGGGGACTTATAAAACCATACATTAGAGTGTCATAAATTCAAGACAATTGAAGAAGATGGTGCACATCATTCCACTGATGCTCAGTGTTATTGAATTGGCTCTAACTATACTAATTTTCATTATGATAGATCCAAAAGACCCATATTATCTTCTTAGGGTTCTCATTGTTTTGGTTGGTCTCCCTGTAATTCTAATAGGTCTTTTAATAGGTATTTTTGGTTAGTATGGTTTCTTTTTGATCTTTTTGTAATGTAAACACTTTGGTGTTAAATTAAATAAAATACCTTGTGTTTATTTCATATGTTTTGTTCGGGTATCATAGAAAGAAACCATAATATTACTATTACATTATATATTAGTTTTGGGGAATCACATTATTCCCCTCTATAAATAATTGTGTCCTCATAATTATAAAATGCTCGTACACAACCACATCAACACCAGACACAAGTCACTCATGAGGTACCTTTATTGGGAACACCACTGATGGTAGGGTGCTGATGACCTCAGGTGGATTCCTAAGATAGTATTTAGCTGCTTGATTTCCTTGGCCCAGACACACTATGAACAGCTAAGGTCGAACCTATGTCTAAATCACTCGGCCTTCCATAGAGATGCATGATAAGTGTGGAGATCAGAGATTTTAGAGTGGACTAAATCCATATAATTCCATCACACCATTTCGTGCTTGAAAATATTGGTGTCATAAATTTCCTCGTACATACTAAAATTCAGGACCTGGAATAGGTAGGCTGCTCAATGGTCACCATCCAAAGCATCTTCTAGAAACTTACCAATAGCTTGGTAGTTATCAGCCAAAGTGAAACATAGAAAAAGAGATTCATGATACTTTCCTCTTTGCCTATATACTACAAATTGTACAATTTCTATATAGTAATAGACAAGATTTATTCCTTGGTAAATATGGATAATGTTTGGACGGTTCGATACCTGATGAATTTGTTTACAAGTCAGTCATAAGTTGGCATAGGGATGGTATTCTTCAGAGCATGTCTTAACAATTATGATATCTAACAGTTCAGTGGGAAGTGATAGAATATTGGTTGGTGAACTCATGTCTTCTATCTAAAATTTCAAGAGGTACGTTTTATTCAGCCGAGACATATCCATAACAAAGAAAATATTTTATTTTTAAAAGCATGTTAAAGTAACAAAACACATAATGTTATTTAGTTATACAAAGTTCATAAACCATGGTATTACATAACTACTCGCTCACTCTAACAACATGAGGGGTATGGAGTTGGGAGATGCAGCATGGTCAGTCCAGATTAATTGGATGTGGGCATCTAAAGTTCCAAAAAAGGAAAGCATGAAGGGTATGGAGTTGGGAGATGTCTGTTTGAACTTTCTATCTATAATTCAAATTGGTAGATTCATCCTCAAGAATTTATAATTCCATAACCTGACCTCGAAGACCATAGGTTACGATTTGATAGAGGAATGTTGCCCGGAGGTCACCCTCTTATGAAGCTTCCTATAAGTTCATTATTGAAAAGAAGTTATCGGCCAAGGTGAAGTATCATAATATAAATTTGTAATACCTTCCCTTACGTTCATAAAAGGGAAGTTGGGCATGCATCATTAGAAAGTAATCAAATCCATATCCTCAGTGAAGTTGGAGTACGCGAGGATAATTAGACACACAATAGAGATGTTGACATGATAAACGAAGGTTCTCAAAAGTTTCATATCCTTATAAATATTCCCTGGATAATATGGTTTCTAATATTTATATTGGAAGGGATAGAAGGAATGATTCATTATCCATCTGAAAATTAAGAAAACATCATACTTGGTAATACTTAAGTAAATTTTTCTTTGTTCAGTTCTGGTTTTCCAGAGTTATCTAAACCAAATCCTCTAATACCAACTGTAACATCCTGAATCAAGAATACTCGGATTCGATGCCTTGAAACATGATGTGTAAATTTTTACAAAAACTATGCACAAATATTTTACACGTCATGTCCCATACAGAGGATAGATTCGGTTCAGGTTCTGGGAAACCAGCTACTTTTGACATGCTTCTTCTTCAGCGGTAAACTGATACCTGAAAATTTTATTTCAAAAATGTAGGGTGAGAATTTGAAATACCCAGTAAGGGGTTTTAAAATAACATAATATACCAAATATAAATTTTCAAAACTTTCTTTAAAATTTTCCATAAAACATTTTCTTAAGAAATGTTGTAACACATTTAACACATCATAACAATTTTCTAAGAAATAAAAGAGCACAATTAAAAGCATACTAACAGAATTACAAGGGAGCATGATTCAATTATAGGAATGATCTTTCAGATTAACAAGTAAAAGACGTACTAAAAAAAGTATGACTCGTGAATATGCAAGTACAAGTTTAATAACTAAGAGTAATACATAATTAGAGTTGCGCATAAGGGAAATAACTTCAATTTCATTCTCTACTACTTTTAAAAATACACTGGATAATAAATCACTGAGTGAAAAATAAACGTCATGCCATAAGAATTTACTTATTTTGATACTCATAAGTATTGGCTCTTAACCATGGATATTCTACTAGTCGAATATCCACTTGGTTAATTAATTATCATAAACATAATGAGGGAACGTATAATATTAAACCCTTTTATGGTCTCGTGTCAAGACTGGAAATGTCAATGGACCTGTTCCATGACCTAATTGTCTCATGAGAACTATCGATGCATCAAGGGGCTTTCATTAACTGGTCCCTAACTCATTATATCGAGTATATTACATTCCTTATATGCCAAATAGGGTCATATATTCAAAATTTCTCATACTACTTTGAATATTTAATTTCACATTTCATATTATTCAAGGTGTCTCATACCACCTTGAATAATTTAATTCATAATTCCATAAAAGTTCATAAGAGTTTTAATTACATTCATTAGCATTTGCATATATATAGTTAATAAAGCATATAAATATTAATTACAAAACTATCAACTATGTGGCTATGTCGTTGAATGGTGAGTATGATAAGAAGATTATGGAATATGAGATAACAACTAATTCACTAAAAGAAAAACAAGTTTTGTTATATAAAATGATAACCCTAAATGCTAAAATATTTACTGAGAAAATACACATTGGAATTTCATCATGGATTGGGTGCTTAATTAATTAAAAGATAAACCAAATATTTCAAAAGGGGTATTAAACACAGATGCTCAAACATTTATCATTGATATCACAAGGGTATATATAATGTTAAAAATTAAAAGAATGAAACCCAACCATAACTAATACTATTTTGTATATATAAAAATAAGTGATTCATACTTATGTATGTGAGAGTAAAAAACCTCAAATATTATACTCGTGAATTCTCCATAAATACATAACGCATTAGAGGTATAATATTTGGAGTATCCAAAATTAGTATTTAGTGTTGTGTAAATGTGTTTATGCACAAGGGTGTATATAAAGAGCTATATATAAAAACCATCCATACTTCAAAAACAACATGTTTTATTCTTTCTTAGCAATCCTTGGAAAAACTCTAAATAAAATTGAGGATCTAAGTTTATATGTATACATATATATTCACAAAACTAAAAATGCATTATATATCGAAGGGTTTAAACCAGAAATCTAATAACACCCATATGACTTAAATATATTGGATACATCAATTAGAAAGAGTCCTTGAATTTTAAATCATAATGTGAAATTCATAAGGTTTATTTATTAAACAAACTTATGTATATATATTCTTATGTAAACATGTACAACTCACATGTATAACCGAGTTTACATATGGGTCTAACACCAAAGTTAATTGACACTCACTTGTTTATCAAAAACATAACTTAACCATTGGAGTTCAGTGTTAAAAGAATTATATCTAGTCCATAAGGTGAGTTATATGAACTGTATAATTATTCATGACCATATATACTATATATATATATATATGAAAATATAATTCCTTGTGTTTTAAAAACAAAATTCTACCTCATCTTTGTAACTCAAGGTTTAGAGGTTTTAAAAACCGAACATAATAGAGGTTCATTTAAAACCGTATGGTTATATATATATATATATATATATATACAAAATATAATTGAATATATTAGGTATATATATATATAAGTTTTTCATGAGAAAAATAATCCCTCAAGTTTAAAAATACTACATAACCCAAAATCCATAAGTCCTAGGGTCGGGTATTTGTGGGTTTTCACCTAAACCTCAAGGATGTATATATATATATAATAGTATACATATTTATATAAGCATATAAACTTTCAACACAACAAGGAAATATAAGTTCCCTTACCTGGTTTTGAGGAGGAGGAGAGGCTTGAGGAAGACGCTGGAGATATTGAAAGATACTTGAGAAGAGGGAGGACCGAGAGGTTAGAGTGAAAATGGATTTTTTTTAAACTATATTATGCATAAAATATAATGAATATTTTAAAGATACTGTTGGAAAAAACAGAGGGCTATTCAGTTTATTAAATGATCGGGGGAAGTCTTTGGGGAAAACGTGTGAGAGGAGGCTTGGATGGTGATGGGAGGAGTCGCGGGTGTGGAAAACAAAGAGAAACAGAGGGTAGGGGTTATTGGTCCAATGCAGGCGGAGAAGAATAAGACGTTACGGGAGAGGAAATCTGGAAAAAAATGGACAGTGGGGATTAATCGCGGAGAAGATCAGATGGCTATGGTGAGACGTAGAGATTTAAAAAGGATGTATGACTTTGATTAAATCATGACAGATCAGATGGTTCATATCGACATAGTGTTTTAAAAATCTCCGATGGCCGAGATTAGATCTGTGTTGCATTAGACGGCGCACAAAAAAACATGGAGGATTCCACATCTACTAGGAGTCCAGCACTAGATGGAAATAAACGGCCCATATCGCACATGACATGATCCAATGGCCCAGATTTGATCCTGGCTGATTTTCCTCATCCCACATCAAAATGGAGAGACTCTCGTTTCTTCTTTATAAGACAGGAGCTCCGAGCAACAACTCAGAATTCTCTCTCCCCCCTCCCGATACTGCCCAATACCAGGTTCTGCGGGCACGCTCTTGCACCCACCCACATCATCGTGCCACCCCGCATGGTGGTGCACTCTACGCCACGTGAGTTCTTCAAGCATGCGTGCACTATGCCTATCGGGCGGCCTGTGCTGAGGCTGGATGCTGGGCTCGGCCGCCTAGCGCATGTTGCCTCCTTCAGCCTGGCTAGAGGGCTGGCCCATGTGGGGTTTTTTTTAATGACAACACTGGGTTTCATTACATATATAGGTGTTTTTCAAACCAAAATTTTCCTTAGATTTTATAAACACTATTGTTTTAAAACACAAAGCGGTAAATTAAAATTTAATACATCTATATGAAAACCTTATACTAGTATTATAAAAATAAAAGATATAGTTTAGTTAAAACCTTGTTTAAGCATTAAGAATTAAATCATTTACAAGATATTTGAAATATTTTAAAGGTGTTTGAAATCCTCACCTCATTTTAAAATCACACTTAGTGTACCTCAAAAATATTAAAACATTTTCCTTTGAAAGTTTATAAAAACAGTTCATATATTTAAAATTATAATTTCACTGCATTCTTCAATTATTTTAGAAAACTAACTATTCCCATGTATTTTAAATTAAGCCACAAAAGAGAAACGTCTATATTTTATAGTCTTTAAAAACTAAATGGTTACCCAAAGAGCAACAGTCGAATTGGGGACTTATAAAACCATACATTAGAGTGTCATAGATTCAAGACAATTGAAGAAGATGGTGCACATCATTCCAATGATGCTCAGTGTTGTTGTCATGGCTCTATCCATACTAATGTTCGTTGTGATAGATCTGAAAGACCCATATTATCTTCTTGGGGTTCTTGTTGTTTTGGGTGGTATCCCTGTAATTCTAATAGGTCTTTTAATATGTATTTTTGGTTAGTATGGTTTCCTTTTGATCTTGTTGTAATTTAAACACTTCAGTGTTAAATTAAATAAAATTCCTTGTGTTTATTTCATATGTTTTTTTCGGGTAGAAAATAAAGAAACCATAATATTACTATTACATGAGATATTATTTTTGGTGTGTCATAGGTAAGTAGAGTATAAGAGTAACTCGAAATAAAATGGAGGTTCAGGTAGAAAACCCTTACCACTTTGTAACCAATCGAACCATACGCCCCAAAGTTAATAATAATCAAATGATAAATTGGATACCATAAAAATAAATATATTCATGATATTACACAACAATGGGAAGTATAAATACACCATACACAATAGATAGTGGTGAATAATGGAAATATCACAGAAATAAAAGTGAGATAAGAAACTTCTTACCTTATGCCCAAATGTGTTCTTACTTTGATCTTAATGTCCTAGATATTCAAATTAAATTAATTAATTAATTAATTAATAACATTATATACATGTATTTTATTCATTATAGTTTTATTAAGTTCATTTATGGTCTTCTTGATAAGTTATAAGATTGAATTTTGTCATTTCGGAGTGTTCGTTTACTTAATTTTCATGATCGGTTCGATTGACTATGTGTAATTGAGTTCATGTAAAATGGGTAATTCTCCAGAATTGTAATTACATGTTATTAATGAGAATAAATAAGTTTAAATGGTTATACATATCTTTTGGTTATATGGTATGAGTATGAATCATTAGATAACATGTTAATGATAAATTCAGCTTGATTTTAGCGATTTTTCGATTACAACAAACTAGTTTTGTTCTATTATTTAATATCATATATCAATGATGGTTAAAAAATAATTAAATAATATATAATACATATTTTAGAATCTGGTTCAACCATAAAAATGTTTTCATGACCATAATTGAAGATGGTAATAGAAATTGAAAACCCATCGTCCTTGAATGTGATAAATTAACTTATCTCGGATGACATTTTCATATTTAGTATAAGAGGATGGGGAAAGAGATATGATGATGAAATATTCCATTATAATAATAAAATTATAGTAAATGTAAGTTACTATAATTATCATATCATTTGGTTGAGGTGAGGTGAGGATAGAGAAACAAAATAATGGAACCTATAAAAGAAGTTGAAAGAAAAAGGAAGAGAGGTTTACCTCTTGAGTACTCCTCCTTGAGAATATCCTTAAGGCCTTTTTTTGGCCTTTTGGTGAGACTAGAAGGTCTTATATGTGAGGGTTAGATCTCGATAAGAGTATTTTTTAGAAATTAGGCAAGTTTCAAATCTTGAGAGGTGTGAGAGGAAGAGGGGGTGAGGTGTGGTTTACATAGTGGAGGAGATGAGGGGTTTTGCATTATTTTAATCATTAGTTTATTATTTTTCCTCAAGACTATGAATAGTATTAATTATTGTGACTAAAAATAGTAATTAGTGCATGTGATTTTAAACTAATGGTTTCTTACATCATCCATGATGCAAGGAATAGTGTATTTATCTTATTACGTATTTATACCGTAAATACCGTATTTTTCTATTCACAAAAAATTCAAGTATTTCAGAAAAATCCCAAAAATTCACCATAACCATTTTTCAAAGTGTAAAATCTAAAAATGATCTCCATTTTATGAAAATAATTTTTCAAGTATGAGTAATTCAATTTTTAATTAAAATTACCATTTATTAAAAAATAGTTTTTTAAAAGTAAAACAAATTTTATGACACTTTGAAAAATTAACTAAGGTCTCATAAAATTATCTTATAATAATAATAAATAAAAATATTAAATTAGGAATATATTTTAAGAAGATAAATTTTCTTTTTAATAATTATATTAATTAATAATTTCTAAAACATTTATGTATTTATATTATGATATAATTTTATTTATAAGAGGTCTAAATTTTATTTATACATTCATGGTTGAGGTTAATATTCATTTGTTAAATTTACTATTCATAAGGGTATATTACTATTCACAAGGGTGCATTACTATTCATAAGGGCATGTCACTATTCATCAAAAATAAAGTTTATTCTATCAGACTCCAAATATCATCCTAAACACAATCGTGTATGTTGGTTTTTTTGAATTAAAAACACAGAAGCGGAAAATTTGTGTTTATTAGATAGGTTATAACAAAGTGTTTTTTGTAGGGACTCACTGTTTCATTCATTCTATATTAAATTTATTTTTAAATCCTTAGGGTGTCCTGTTAATAGTGAATATATTCGTAGCATGATTTAGTATCAACATAATTATAATAGACAATATATATATTATTCCTATTAATTTAAAATATTTAATTAAGTAATATTTTGATAAAAATGAATTTTGTAATAAAATAATTATATATATTAAAATATTATTTTACAAAAAATAATACTGCAAAATAGTATTTGTTTTTAGAACATTAATTAATTTGAAAGTATAAATTTTGAAATATAATTATTTATAAGTATTATAATTATTAATTAAAATACTTAATTGTAAATTATTATTTTTCATAACTAAATTTATTTAAAATTAAAAAAACAAAATATTAGGTTGTTACATTTATTCCATGGGTTTACTATGTGTTTTTTAGGAAAAATGTTGGTTTTTGGGAAGGCTGAAAAATATGTGAAGTTGGTGCACGGTTAGGAGAAATCATGCACTAGCCTATTTCAAATTATGCAACCCAGATGGTGGAACTATCTAGGGTACACAGTTAGGGGCACAGTCACACACCTCTCCCTAGTAGTTGTTTGGTCCCCCCCCCTTAGGATAGAAGAAACTGCACCGTTGGTGCACGATTTGGCATATCGTGCTACCAAACCGTGTGGACTACCCAGGGTTTAAAAAAATTGAAAATGACATAAAATGAAATTAATAATAATAATAATGAATGAATGTTTTATTATTATTATTATTATTATCTTAATAATGAGGAACCCCAAAGGGGTATTCCTCTCCCTTTTCTCAGTTGAGCCACCCACCCCACCCCTTACCCCTCTCCTCATCGTGTGACCCAACCCACCTATCCCCTCTCTTGTGTTGTGCTCTAACACACCCAGGAATAACTCTCATACACATGACCTCCTCTTCTCCTCCTTCTAGAGAGTATTTATCCTCGTTATCTTATTTCTTATTCTTCTATTTCTTTTTTCCGTCCTCCGTGGGTTATGCACACCATAGATGAACCCTAAATCGATTTTTGGGAATTTTATTTGTTGAATATTGATGTTTAGGGTTTGTTGGTCCTATTGAGGCTATTACTTTCCATGAATGTCAAAGGCAGTGGTTAAGCCATTGGTTTTGAGTTATTTTTCTTATTCTTTTTACCTTTGATCGATTTTTTATTTAGGGTTTTTTTGGTTTTTGAGTTTCTGGTATTTTTCTCTAGTGAGTTTGGACCACCATTGGTGAGGATGACCTATAAACATATGCATGGGTAAGGCGTATATATGTATATAACCTCTTTTTAGATATTCCCTCATATAGAGGGGAATATATATATTGAAGCTTAGGGTATTTATATATGTGTGTGTATAAATTCATGTGCGTGTAAGTGTAAAGAGTGGATTCAGGTTGTCATGTCAAAGTGCCTTGAGTTTGAGGTAAGTTCCCCATACCTGAGCCTTTAATTTGAATTACTTGATTGGTTGATCATTTTAAAAGTATTTTTTTATATTTATGTGGTATATATATGTCAGGAAAAATTGGTTTTTCCTCTTGTAAATGGTGTTTCATTTATTTTCATAATTTTTCTATGCCTATTTTCAAGCTTTCCTTTCAATATAAAGTATCCTAAATGATTAAAAAGGTTTTCTAAATGATTTCTAACATGTTAAATTTGGTTTTGGAACTCAAAATCATTGTCTAAATGTGTTCTCTAAAATGGAGGTGTTTTTTTAAAGTGTTAAGGTCGGGTTTTCATTTTGAAATATTTTATGAAATTGGAAATCCCCTCTCAAGTCATTCCCCTTGAAATGGAAATGGTACATATGTGTATTAAGTATTTGGTATGATATTTTTGTTAGTGATGGGATAGTTCCTTGTTTATGTATATTAGAAAGGGGTTGTGCTTAAGGAGGGAGTCCAGAGGTGAGAAGGTGAATGGTATATTGTTGTGAAAATTGAATGATATGTATGTATAAAATATCTTGATAAAACTCACATTCATTTTAATTATCATGGGTAGACTTAGGTAGTTAGGTGGGAGACTAGGTACACATGTTTCACTAGTTTATATTACGCAATGGCTAGTGGCCCTGAGTAGATAATTTAAATACCCATGGGATGTGCCCCTCGGTCGATTCAGTGAAGGTTTCGCCGAGTGTTTGGGAAGTGAGTGTGGATAACTGGTATCAGTAGAGAATGATTGTGGGATTATATTGAGATATTTATTCTAGGTCATTTTTCCCATCACCTAAGATCCCAAACTCCTGTTTTTCCTATACACTACTTTCTCTATTTTTTAGTATTTTTTTAAATTGACACCCATGCTTTGCTTCAATATTGAAATACTTGTTCAAGTGCTGATTTTTTTTAAATAATTTAATTGAAATATATTCATGCTTGGAAACTATTTTAAATAGTGTAATTGAAAATGGTTTTTCTTAAAAATATAAGCTTGTTACTTATTTTCAAAAAGAATGGAAAAACCTTATGTTTATATGTCTTTTCTTCAAAACTAGAATTACTGGATTTCTCTTTAAAGTAAATGCATAGGGAGTAGTTTATTCAAGAATTCCTATTGAGTTTTAATACTCAAGGCTATAGTTATATCTTTGTTTTTAGCTTCTTTTTCTACTTCTTGTTCGGTCTTAGTCACCGTGGAGTGATGTTGGTTTAGTAGTTGATGGTGACCCATAGGGTCACACGGAGGTATATACAGTTTTATTTATTTTTTCTTCTAGTATTATTTTTATTGTTTAGTTTATATTTTTTATTTGTCTTTTTATAGGAAAAAACATTCTTAATTGCTTTATCTTTGATTCCCGACACTAGTTGTCAGCCCGGGAGGATCGAGAACACCTCTCGGGCCTTATTGCAGGTTAGCTCAGGTAACCGGTTTAGGGTAAAATCGTGTTGGTTTGTGACACCTAGTACGAAATATGTAACATTAGATTACTTTTTTATGTTTTTTGACCCATTCATTTAATTACCTAATTATTGGGTATCTTCGCGGGTCATTTCTAGAGTTCTTATGGAATATTTTTAAGGTTTTTGGGCATGTGCTTGGTTTTCGCATGGTCTGAACATGATTTGACAAATTGTGTAGCCTGGACCATAGGGGGTCACATGGTTGGTGCACGGTTTGAAAAAGTGTGAATCCAAACCATGAAACACTTCCATTGGATCTGTTTTGGGAACATGATTAGTATTAACTATGAAACTTGTCCTAGGAAAACATGCTAATGGTAATTAAAGCCCCAAAAATCTTAATTAAAAATCCCAAAACCCCCCTAATTAACTCCAAACTTCTCCCACTCGATCATAATCTAATACTTAGAATTTTGGGAGCCCTATAGAGGCATTTTTTCTCCCCAAACCTCATCTATTGGTGGATCGAAGTGCCAATCAAAGATAAGATCTTCTCTTTTAGTGATTTCTTCTCTTTTTTTCTTGGATCTACCTTCTCCTCTTAATTTATTCTTCCTAAAGGTTGTGAAAGCCTTGAATTTTTTTGGATCTTGATTAATTGATGTATAATTATAAATCTAGGATCTCCTCTCTCTTCTTTCAAAATTTATCTTATTATATCTGGTGATCACCATCAAAGGTAACACATCTCAGATTTATTGTGGTTAGCTTCTTTAATTTCTAAGTAGGTTTTTCCATGATTTTATTTAGTTGTGTGATTCATTGTTTCTAGATGAATTAATGGATGTGTGTTTCTTGATTTCTAACACATATTATATGATTTTTCCCTTTTAATTCCTCATAAAATATTTTTTGACCAATATCTCTTTAAATTGAACATGGTATGATTTTGTTGGTAAAAAATCCCTTAAGGTAACATTGCAGCATTTTTGGGTTGGTTGTGTTTGTTGACAAAGAAGGTTTTCATGGTGAGTTTTCAAGTTCTAGAGATGTTGTTGACAATCCATGTTGACAAATAACCATAAAAAAGGAATGGAAGATTTTGAGGTGGTATAAAAGAACAAATACAAGGTGGAATTATTTTCTAGTGTTTTCTAATTTTTTGGGGTCTAAATTTTGGGATTTGGTGAGCATCATAAAAAGTGGATTTCTTTAAAGATATCATCAAAATATGGAAAAGCCATGAGTTTTGTGAATATGGGCTTCATTAATTGTATTTATCATAGACAAAAATAATGTTGATGGTGATCTCTGTGATTATGATGAGCTTTGTGAATAGTAGAGGTGAAGAGAATTGTGAGAGAGAATTAAGGCGGCGACATAAAGGAATTGATGGAATGCTCTGCCATTACAACAAGATATGTGATCAAAAAATTGTCACGGTGCATCGCAATATAGATAGAATTTCATTGGAAATTTCAGAGCTTTACAAATTGAGCTGACATGGCGCTGACTTTGCACATAAGGTTCTCAAGTCGGTGGAATCGCATATAAATATACCTCGACCCCCTCAAGAAATATAGATAGATCAAATGAAAAACCTTAAACTCTCGAATTTCAAAGGATATTTTCGAAGCAGGGTGCTTCATGAAAGTAAAGGGAATTCACATAGACTGTTGAGATCTGCGAAAGGAAGGCATGGTGTAAAGGCTGGTTAGGATTTGTAGAGGATTTTTGATTCATGAAGGATTATTTAGCTTTGTGAAATCACAAATACCAGTGTAAGCTCTGTGAAGTGATGAGTTATGAGATCTAGAGATCTCTGCGATCCAGTGATCTTTGAGAATATATGAGATCTACAAACTTGTGAGCTTCATGAAGAGGTTGGAGCATTGCAAGGGCTTGTTTGTGCTTTGAAAAAGTTGGATCTTTGAGAAGGCAGTGTTCTTAGAGAAATAGTTTCAAAAGGGATTGTCAAGTGTTCAAAGAAAAAGTGTTATTAATCAATGGATGAAGGTATAACTTCAATAAAGAATCTATCTATAACTGAGGATGTATTCTTTAGTGATAATGAAGAGACATGCAGGTCTATAAACTATGAGTAAAACTTCTGAAGAAGTAGTGATATCACTTCAGTTGAGAGAGCAGTGAGCTCACTTTAGTTGAGAGAGCAATGGGTTCTCAAATTGTGAATGGTTGTAAACTAGGAGGGACAGTGATTCCACTTCAAACTTGTAAACAGTAGTGCACTTTTAGTGGATTTGGTACATCGGCACATTGTCGGTGTATGCTCCTTGGACATAGCCTAGTAAGGGTGAACCAAGTAAAATTGGTGTGTCATGTGCATGATTTAAGATTTTTTTATACTCTACAATGATAAGGATAGAGAATATAGTTTTTTATAACAATAAAACAAGATCAAATGGGTACTTTTTTTAATCTGGCATACCCTGATTCACCCCCCCCCCCTCTCAGGGTATCTAGACTAGTGGACCTAACAATTGGTATCAGAGGGAAAGGTTGATATTAGTGTTTCTCTCTCAAATTGAGGTCACCAATCATAAAGGGATTCTGATCTTTGATAGGAACAATTTTCAGGTATGGAAGAATTGGATGAAACACTACTTCTAATATTTGGTAATGGATGTGTTTGTGGAAGGAATGCATGGTATAAGAGCCTATATTAATATTGATGATTTATCAGAAGTTGAGCAAAGAGAATTGGGTGATGACGCCAAGGGAATCAATGATTTAGGGGGATCTCTATCCAATTATATCTATACGAAGGTGATGTCATGCAAAACATCACATTCCATGTGGGAAAAACTTTTGAACATATATGAAGGAGATTCAAAGGTCATAGAAGCAAATATTCAAGTGTTGTGGAACAAGTATGAAGATCTTAGAATGAACTCGAATGAGTCTATTGATGCATTCTTTAATAGGGTAAACATTGTAGTATAAGACATTCTAGGTCTTGGTGAAGTCATTAAAGACATAAATATTGTGAAGCACATCCTGAGGAAACTTCCACCTCACTTCAATCCAAAGGTTTCAGTATTGGAATACAAGGATTCAAAAGAGATGACACTAGATAACTTGCATAGTACCCTTGTAGTATATGAAATGTGAAATGATGATAATGATGTTGTGGAAAAGTGGAAATCCAAAGATGTAGCATTCAAAGCTATGAAGAAGATCATTATTGAAGATTCTCAGGAAGAAGAAGAGATAGATGAGGTTATGTCATTCCTTTACTCAAATATTCAAAGAGGAAAAGGATATTTTAAAGGGAAACTTGCACTTTCTTGATTTAGATGTGGAAAGGTTGGTCATCTTGTGGCAAGGTGTCCTAAAAATTTCCAATAAGATGATGATGTTAATGAAGCTGAAATTACCAAGAAGAAGTCTTCATCCTATATGAAAGGAAAGAAACAATTAAAGAGAAATTTCTTTAAGAAGAAGAATCTTCTTTCACAAGAATATGATAGTTCAAATGAGTCTCGGGTTGAGGAGGTTGAAGAGATAGAGAACTACAAAGATTGTAGAGAAAATTCTATGGTTTTAGTTGTTGGTAGTACTCAAAAAAAGGAAGAAACATACATTTATGAAGAAGATGAAGTTGAAGGAAGAGTTGATATTCAAGATGATTTAGAGGCTACTCTTGAAAAGATAGATGTTTGGATATCCAAAAAAAAGAAATCCAACAAAGTATTTCATGACGCCAAACTCTATATGCAACAGAAAGAAGAAAAGAAGTTAGAGTTAATGGAAGAAATTGAGAAACTCATGTCATCAACACTAGAGGACTCAAAATCAGTTAGTGAGTATAAAATCAAGGTTGAATAACATAAAAGGGAGATCAATGGCTTGAATAACACAATGAAATATCAAATTAAGCATATTGAATAACTTGAAGGATAATTTGTCAGTTTGAGGAAAAAGGTTAAGGATCAAGAAAAACTCTTGAATCCTATTGTGACATTAGGTAAGCAGATCACTTAGAAAATTGAGAAGTTGAAAGTGGATCATAGTGGTTATGTAGAAAGGAAGCATCAATTATATTTAGATGCTAAGGCTAATGTGGGGATTGACCAAAAACAAAAATATGTGAAAATTGATATTAGACCGTAAGTACCGGTTCTAAGATTAAAGGTGAATTTGTGTATAAAGAAGAATTTGAAGATTCATATAACCCAAGGGAGACCCAATGGTGCAGAATTGACATGTAGGAATGCATCCTATATCTAGTGTTATTGTTGTGGAAAGATGGGACACTCACAAAATGTGTCTTCCATAGATAAGAGGTATATAAGAGCACAAGGGAAACAGTGGTAGCCAAACAGAGCTCAATAATCTAGAATATATTTTGAGGGACATTGTTTTTAGTGTAGAGTATTTGAAAATATGGATAGATACTATACATCATCCATGCAGAGAAATGTGCCAAAGAAAAACCAAATTATTTGCAAGCATCAAATCAAAAAACCAGTAGGTGATTTGAAAATAAAGAATAGATTTGAAGGCTTGAAAGATGAATCCAGTCCATCATACTCTGAGAAAGATAAAGTTTCTCAATCTATGATGAGTGTGAAGACAAAAATATTAATCAAGAAGAAAATATCTGAGAAGGCATTGGTTGTTGAAATTTCCATTAAAGCATCAGACCGTTTTGGTGTATGGATCTTTGACAGCAGGTGCACATCTCACATGACAGGTAATAAGGATCTCTTTAAAGGCATAAAATATGACAAAGAAAAAGTTTTAATGTTTTTAAATGATGAAGGCCTAAAAATTATTGTCTTGGGAAAGGCCAAGTTTTGGGGAAAAGAAATGAGATGTGCTAATGTCTTAGTGGTAGAAGGTCTCAGTCACAATTTGCTTAGAGTCAGTCAGCTAGGTGACTTAGGTAATTCTATAAGTTTTATTAAGAAAACGTGTGTCATTAAAGGAGGATATGGTACAATGGTTCTTCAGGGAAAAAGAAAAAAGGTAAATCTCTACCTAGTAAGTGGAGAAGAAGATATGTACTTTATGTCTAGAGAGAACGAAAACAAGATGTGGCATAAATGACTTGGTCATCTATGCCAACCATCCCTAGAATATATGGTAAAGTTTGATGTAGCAAGAGACCTCCCTAAGATATCATTTGATCATACACATACATGTGATTCCTATCAACAAGGAAAGATAATTATAAATACATACAAAATAAAGGAAAAGAAGTCAACAAGAGTACTTGAGTTGGTGCATGATAATGTTTTTGGACCTATATCACCAAGAGTCATTGATGAAAAGCGATATTACATTCTTTTCATTTATGACTACATTAGAATGTCATGGGTATTTTTCATTTCCCATAAGTTTGATGTATTCAGCTGCATAAAATATTATCGAAGGGAATCAGAAAGGATGCTTGGGCAGAAAATTCTGAAGTTTCTTACTGATAATGGTATGGAATTCACAAACTGTTAGGTGGAATACTATCTTGAGAAACACGGGATAAGGAATCAAGATTCTTCAGTAATAACTCCTCAACATAATGGAGTGGTTGAAATAATAAATTATATCATCAACAACATGTCTATAACAATGATTATTTAAAAGGACCTACTAGAGAAATTTTAGAAGGAAGCAGTATTGACATCGGTCTATATTTCTAACAGGGCTCTGTTATGTCCAAAGTAAGGAAATACTTCATATGATATATGTTATGAAAATAATCCAATAATGAATTACTTTAAAATATTTGGAAGTAAGTTCTTTATACTCGACAAATAAAAATATAGGAAATTTGAGTCACATGGAGATGAGGGGATATTTCTTGGCTATTCATGAAAAAGAAAATCATATATATGCTTTAATAAAAGGATGGAAAAAAGTAGTTGAGAGCAATGATGTCACTATTATGGAAAATGAAGAGAATATTCAATGACATAGTGAACAATTTCATGATGAAATTGATGAGGATGAAAGCAACATAGGGGGAGAAGAAGTGGAAAATTTTGATTCAGAAGAAGATATTGATGAGGAGTAAGAAGAATTTAAGTCTGTATCTGTAAAGAAGCAAAATATTCAAGCTGAAATTAATAGGAAAAATATCATCGGTGATAAGACAGCATGTGTTCAAACAAGAATAATGAAGTCATTATAACAGACATCTTTCTTATCTCAGGTAGATCTGAAACGTTTTTCTGATGTAGTTAAAGATTAGAACTGGGTTCAGGCTATGAATGAAGAGATCGATCAGATTGAGAAGAATTAGACATGAGAGATTGTCTCGAAGCCAGCAGATAAAAATGTCATCGAGACTAAATGGGTCTTTCGCAACAAGATGAATGAATATGGCATAGTGATTCAAAACAAAGAACGACTAGTGTGAAAAGGATACTCTCAAATAGAGGATATAGATGTTGATGAGATATTTGCACCGGTTGCAAGGATGGAGACAATTAGATTATTCCTAGCTATTATAGTGCAACAAAATTTCAAAGTGTTCCATATGGACATAAAATTTTCATTTTTTAATGGAGTTCTAGAGGAGGAAGTTTATATTTAGGATCTAGATGGTTTTTTCATTCATTAAGATGAGAAAAAAGTTTGTCAGTTGAAAAAAGAACTATATGGGCTGAAACAAGCACCAAGATCATGGTACTCATGGCTTGATTAGTATTTAAAGAAGTTTGGTTTTCAGTGTGGTGGTGTTGATTACAATCTCTATTTCAAAAATGACAATAATCAAAGTATGATGGTGTTGGTTTATGTCAATGACATAATATTTGGTAGATCAGATGAAGCTCGGTGCAGATAGTTTTTTAAATTCATGAAAAGTGAGTTTGAAATGTCAATGATAGGTGAGGTAACATAATTCCTTGGTTTACAGGTAACACAAGGAATGGAACATTAATTTCTCAATCCAAATATTCCAAGGAGGTTATGAGAAGATTTGGAATGGAAAATTCTAAGCAGATGAATACTCTGGTTACTACATGGATAAAATTATCAAAATATAATGATGGAATGGCAGTTAATGTAATATAGTATAGGAAGATTATTGGAAGTTTATTATACCTGACAGCGACAAGACCTGATATTGTTTTCACCACATGCCAAGTAGAGAGATATCAATACAAACCCAAGGAAATCCATATGCTTTTGGTGAAAAGAATATTTTGGTATATCAAGGGCGCGGTGGATTTCAGATTGATATATAATGACAACTCTTAGTCAGATTTATTAGGATATACTGATGTAGATTGGGCTAGATCAACATATGACATAAAGTCAATGTCGGGAGGTGCCTTTTATCTTGGTGTATTGTGTATTTCTTAGCTAATCAAGAAACAAGACTGTATTTCTTTGAGCACTACAGAAGCTGATTATATTGCAGCCACTCAAGCATGCACATAGTTATTGTGGATAAAGAATCAGCTTGATGATATGGTCGTTGAATTGATTTCTTCGATCGGAATCCAGTGTGATAATTCAAGTGCTATCAATATTAGTAAAAATATAGTCCATCACTCAAGTACAAATCACATTGAGATCAAATATAATTTTATCAAGGAGAATGTGGAGTAAGGGCTAATAAAGCTGGAGTATGTACTTACAGAGCTATAGGTTGTAGACATTCTAACAAAGGCATTACCCAAGGAATCTTTTGAGAGACATCGACTGGCTCTGGGAGTCTAGTCAACTCCCCGATCTTAAAAAAATTGTGGATGTGGGAACCCCCTCTCCCTGAGGTATGATGTTTTTTCTGATGAACTGATTTGTGTCACTACTTTGTTTTAGAACACAAAGGAGTGACCTTTGTGTTCATTGACAAAGGGGTAAAAGATTGACTCCTAACGGGGAAGAAACTGTGGCTAAGGAAGGGAGAAAATTTCTTAGTCAAAGACATGGGGAGAAGCTGACAGGTGGAGCAGTGAGATAGGGGGTAGCAATTATATAGGGGGGGAGCAATGAGATAGGGGGAGTAGGAGTTTTATGTCTGAAGATGCTAGAAGTGATCGATCAAATAAGATATATCATGACAGCTGAGGTTCGTGATGAAAGTAGTTTATTGGTATTAGTATGGTATCAATGATTAGTTTTAGAAATTAAGTGATTCATTGATGAAATTTTCATACTACTCTTATTTCTCATGTTGATCATTGCTCATGTGGGCTTAGAGTATGTGGTGAGTGAATCTTTGGTCACTATCTGAATCACAAGAGGAGAATGATGGTAGATGATGGAAGGAGCTTTAGTGAGGTATCAAAGTGCAGAGAATCATTTTTAGAAGAGTTGTCAACAAACCCAAAGGGGTAGATTGTTGGGAAAAAATTCCTCAAGGTAACATTGTAATATTTTTGGGTTGGTTATGTTTGTTTACAAATGGATTTTATCTTGATCAGTCTCAATATTTTATGAATTATTTAAATTCCATGTTTTTATGGTTTTATTTTTAAAGATATTTTAAAGGGTTTTTTTGTGAAATTGAGGTCTTTGTCCCGGGTTTTGATTTATTAAATAAGATTTGACTCGGGTTTTTATTTCTTAAATGAACTTCCATGATTTGAATTAAATGAATTTAACTATTTGATTTTTTCAAAATAATTTTAAATGCATGAATTTATTAAATAATTAATAACCCCCTTTGAATGATTTTGACTTTGTTTTGAAATGGGTGTTCTTGGGTTATTTTAAATAAATGATTTATCTTCATGGAAAGAGGGTGTAAACCCATTTTTTGAAATGTATTCAATCCTTTTAAAATTTTAGTACTTTCTTTAAATGATTTAGGAATTATTTGAAATAAATGATTATTTTAAAGGCCTATTTTGAATTTTTATGATGAATTGTGAAAGGAAGTGGGTATTATTACCCTTTTGAATGTTGAATTGTATAAAAGGTTTTGAATTAAAATTAGATGGGTTTGTTATTAAATTGATAAAATTTGTTGGAAAATTAAATTGTTGAATATAATTTTGAAATTGGATTGTGAAATTGAATGGTGAATTGATTTAAAATACCTATTTTTAAAAATAGATTAAAATGGTTTTGATAGAAACTTTTATCTTGTTGAAAAGGAATGTTTTTATTAAAATCTCATTATGGTTTTTAAAGGGAAAATTGGCATATTTGAAATGGATAATGGGATGAATTATATTTTAGGGTTTCTTGAAATAAATTTCCCATCATTTTTTTTACTTGATCACATGAAATCCTTAGGTAGTTAGCGAGTTATTTGGATGACACTTTACGACTTACAACATTCTAAAACATCACATCAGCACATCACATACCTTAAGAGATGGTGATGAGTCCTTTTTTCCATGGTTTGAAGGGATGTATGTATATATTTTCCATATCACCTTGAGTGTTGGGCCCCTATAACCTGTAAATATCATACCTTGTTAGGTATATGACCATGTTTCTCACTTGTTTGTATTTCAAATGAATATATTCCATTTTTGTAAAAAAAATTACATGTCTTGTAAATTTATATAAACTATTTTATATAAAATGTTTTATTAATCCATTTGTTTATAAATATTATATCTTTTTAAATGTAAAGTATTATTTATTAAAATATACTTTTGAAATTAAAAAACTATTTATTTAAAATTGAAATCTCTTTACTTGGTTGTTAAACCATCTAGCACCGGAGTTTCCTTACTTGATTCATTTGTTGTTATTATGCACCTTGACTCTATTTTATTGATTCCTATTCATCTTTACATATCAAGTACATATTTTCATCTTTTCTTGATTACTTTACCTTAGCTTTTTAAATGGTTTTCAAATATTTTCAATTAAATGTTTAGTTTTTAAATGGTGAAATGTCATGTTTTATAGGTTTAGTTTAATAAATGATTTTTAAATGTTTAAAACTATATTTTTAAATTAATCCTCATACTCTCCCATTTTTACTCCTCTTTTAGCATATTTAAATTTCCTTATGAAATAATTACATAGAATCTTTGATGGAATCCTACTTGGCTCATTAGCTCACACCTTTCTTGTACCTTTTGGTGTTTTCAACCCTTTATTATCTTATAGAAGGTATTCATTCTCTCTCCTTCCTTTGTGGGTTAGTTCTTGGGTGACTAAGGGTGGGTGACTTGGGACATGGTGGGTGGTCGTGGACCACCAAGAGGTGGGTTTTGGTTGTTATGTTCCACTTTTATCTTTATTAGTGTATCATTATACTTTGATGTGTATTTAATGATATATATCTATTTCCATATTTTACTCTGTTATTGTAATACATTGAGGGATAAATCATTCCCAATGGTTATTTTTTAATACTCAGGTGCTTGTTGCCAGCCCATGGAGATTGGGAATGTTCTTCAGGTTAGTGGATAATCGTCCCATGCACTGGTTTAGATAGTATTCCTGGTTGGTTTGTTACAAAACACTATCTTAGGTAAGCCATCCTCCTTCACATTCATATGATGGTACTTGGACCTGAGATCAACCTTTAAAAAATACTGAGCTCCCTGGAGCTGATCAAACAATCCATCGATATGAGGAAAAAATACTTATTCTTAATAGTAATTTTATTCAATGATATATAATAAATGAAAATCTTCATGAAACCATATTTATTTTTAACAAATAAAATCGGATCACCCCATGGTGGTGTGCTAGGATGAATGAAACCTTTATCAAGAAATTCTTGTAGCTGCTTTTCCAATTCTAAACGTTACACTTGATTTATTTGATAAGGGGGTTTTGAAATTGTATTAGAATTATGAACTAAATAAATAGTAAATTTGAATTCTTGATTAAGAGAAATACCAAGAAAATCATCAGAAAAAACATCCAAAAATTCTTTAACTACTAGAAAATCATTAATAAAAAAGTTCCCTTATTTTCAAAAATATGAACAAGATGACTTTCATTTCCATATTTTAACATTTTCTCAGCTTCTTGATATATTATCAAAGGTGTGAATTGATTATTATATATAAATAGAAACTCATTTTTTAAAATAAATTCTTTGGTTCTACAATAAATCATATAATGATAAGATGAAATTCAATCCATACTTAGAATAACATCAAATTATACAATGAGAAAGACAAAAAGGTTTGCATGGAAAACCCTTCCACAGATGATAAAATGAATATATTTTTAAATTCTTGTTGCCTTAATACTACCCCCATGTGTTTTTACCAAAATTCATGACATCATTTTTTGAGGTGAAATTTTCAATTTACCAAAAAATTTCTCAAAAATGAAAGAATTTGTAGACCCCAAATAAAACAATACATTAGCATAATTTAACTAAACAAGTAATTTAATTTCTACCACTTCATTCGATGGACCAATATCTATTGAAGTAGTTTTAAAAGATTTCACTACACCCTTATACTTATAATATTATTCCTTACGATCGTTTTTTCTCTTCTTTGAACATGTATTTTCATAATGAACCATCTCATTACATTTAAAACACCTAACTATTTATTTATAAAAATTGGTCTTAATAATACTAAGATATTTTTATTTGTAGTTTTGATTCATATTCCCAAACTTACCACATTTTAATAAGTTCCCAAATTTCATAATAAATTCCTCGAGGGACTTTTTACCACACCTATTACAAACTAAAATCTTAATTTTCTTACCTTAATATTTCTTTGATGGATTCTTCACATTTACCTACCACCTGGAATTATTTTCCTACTTGTTTTTATAGAACAACTTATTATCATCAAACTCAATCTCTACCTTCTCAACATAATGAACATGTTTCTCATAACTTATAAATTCATGAGATGCCAAAGATCTTTTGTATCTTGTCTTTAATCCTAAATAAAACTGATTAAATTTACTATCAAGATCCTAAATACAATTTGGTTCATACCATGACAATTGGTTGAAGTTTTCTTCATAAATGTCCACTGAATCTTCCTCTTCAAGCCTTAATTATAAGAATTTATTTTCCATCCTAATTCGAACAACCTTAGGAAAATACTTCACAAGTAAAATATTCTTAAATGTATCTTCTTCCATAGCATCGATCTTTTCTCTTTCTCTAATATTTTTAACCATTGACAACTATTGATCGATTTTACCTTCAAAATGATAAATAGAAAGATTTAACTTTTGATGATTAGAACATCCCATGACTTAAAATATCTTTTCTAGAGCTTTAATTCATCCCTTAGTTACCACCAGGTTATAAGATCCACTAAATTCGGGTCAGTATTGTCTGATAAAATGTTTCACTATCGACATGTTCCTATATGGTAGATCTGGTTTCTCTCTTGAATGGATTCCACAACAATGAATATTAATTGATCCATCAAAGAAAAAAAGTATTTAGTTTCAATTCCAACTATTCCAAGTTTCTAATTTGGATTTATATTTTCCTCTTGGTTCCTTCCTACTTCTGCTTCCCTATTTCCATTATGGAAAATCATTCTGAATAGAAATAGTTTAGATGAAGAAACATGGTAATATTCAAATGTTATATCATGATAATCATAAATTATAAACTCTTAGGGATATTTACTTACATTATCCTAACCTCTAAATTTTTTTAAACATTTCCTCTGATACAAACTATAAGGACTCGGCCTTAAACAATCTATAAAATTGATTCTTTAGATATGATTTCATTTCCTTGAATTCCCAAAGATATTATATCATTAGAGTTTATATAATTAGTTAATCACCCTTTCATAAATTAATATTACCTCATAAAGTGGATTCTTCCACTTAGTTCTCATTTTTTCCACAATACAAAACTTTAAAGATATAACAATTTTTATTTTTATGACATATCTTCATAATTTTCATCTTGAAATCATATTTGTACCTAATAATACTTAAAATACTATAAAAACATTTTAATATATGGGATGAGCACAAAAATATCATTAAGGTGCGTATAAAAAAAATAAAGAAACTCATTAGTCCATGAATACTCATAAAAATGTGTCGTTTTCAAAATTAATTTTAAACTCAAAATAAAAATTTTCTTACCCAAGAAATAAACTTCTCTTCCCAAATATTTTCATAATAAATTTTATAAGAAATCTTAATGGAAAAGATAATACTGATAAATTTTTCTTTGAAATCATTAAAAACTCATCAAAATTTATATATTTCACCCTTAAGAAGTAGCATAAACTTCCCTTAATACTTAATCTTATAACTTACCTTGAGAAATCATAAGATTTACGTAAAAATACATATAAATAATAGATAAATCATATGGGTAACTTGGGAAATCATTTTCATATCACTCTTAGAATCACTCTTACAAATTGAATAACCTACCCAGTAAATTCCAATAATATCTTAAGAGAAACCTAACTACTAAACTCTATTCATTTACCCAATGCATTGGAGAGCTATATATGTCTCACCCATCATCATGATCTATATTAGGATCACCCATCAATGTGATCTATATCGATCTTACCCATTATCATAAATAATTCTCAAGAACTATGAAATAATAATAACACATGAAATCTTCCATTTTTATCATCATAATCATTAAAATATTCCTTCCCCCCATAATAAAAACATTTTTGGATATTGAAATATCCACTACATTTAAAACCCTTTTTGGAAATACCTAGATCAAAGGGAGGAAAGGTTTTTCTTTGAAGAAAACATGAAATATTATAAAGGAATACAAACATAAAATAATGTTTATGGTTTTCACGACCCCCTCCCCACAAAGTGTACCCCTCCTAGGCCAGAAATGTAGAAGGGAGATAATGACCCCCGAGTCCCACCACCAGTAGGCCCTGGGTAGGCGACTAGCCCCGAGGGTATAGTAAACACACAAATTGGAGGCATTACCCTCTAAGGGAACACATGCGGAAGAGAGAGATAAGATAGACACCAACCAACTCCAACTCAACCATTAAGATAAAAGAAATCCCAAGTACACATATGAAATGTCATGCAAAACTACTACAATTGAAATAGGAAAACTGTAAGTACCCAAAAAAAAGTAAAAACAGCAGCAACCACAAGCCCGAACAGCTCCTGCAACCCCAAGCTAGTAGAAACCAGCTTGATCTCCAACCAGCTCCAAGTGACCTGAAAAACAGTTTATATATATATAGGGTTAGTATAACAGTACACTTAGTAGGATCCTCCCTGAAGCCTCTCATGAAAAGTAAAGAAAGAATGCTAAAGCACAATGAACAACAAGTGAAACTAACTCATCATCTAAACAGGTATACTAAGTTCCCAGCCTCACCATGGATACTCTAACCAAGTAACGTATACAAGAATATATCATATAATAAAGAATATCAAGGGTACCCTGCTACTACTTCCCCACTATTTTTCCGCTTTGACCCAACGTCGCACGTCCTGAGCATCTCTCTCCAAAAAGGCTTGCCTGCAGACACCTGGGTGCAGCACCTCAACTTGCACCTTATGCAACAAAACCACCACGTCCACGTAATCAAAGTAACTAGGTAGTTTCTGGGAGCCACCACAGATCGCATAACGTGTATCATATATCAGGTATTATACCTCAAGCCATTATAACCCATACACCGAGTAAGGATCCTCAAGACATCACGGCCTATACACGTTACACCTATAGTATTCCATAGGAAAATATATCCAAAATATATGTGTGTGAATAACCACAATCCATTACAGCCCTCTACACACATATATGGGGAAAACTAACTGTTGTGCCTACCAGAACAAGTAACTACCAAGAGAAGAGAGTAGGGCCAAAGGGGGTAGTCATCCATTCATCCTCCCACCGGAATGTTGGGGAAAACACCCCCCCCCCAGGGCTCATAATCCCTGGGGTGTCAGTTTCCCTTACTGAAAGGGTGGAGTAGCGTATAGAAACACAATACAGAATATACTATATCTCACAACCACACTATGGGCATAACCTAGTTTTAGACTCAACTGCATCTAATGTCTCTCGGACTCTGGGATACCACTTCTATTAATTAATTCTTTAAACATTAATTAACCAATAACAATTCCACATTAAATTTCATTAACATCACTCCCAAATTCCATTGTCCCTTTAAAATTACAACCTCATCATTATGTTCCAGCAAACTTGAACCCCATGGGTTAACATCATTTATTCAATTATTCATTATAGAATTACTTTCCCATTTTCCCAGGCATTCTAGAAAAACAATCTATGCTACTAAACACAATGGGGATCAACACGGTGAGTAGATATACTACCCGTTGAGTCTTTTCCACTTATAGTAAGAGCATAAACCCATCCTCCCTTGAGAATCTAAACACAGAAAGCACATGGAATACCCCACGCTTCTTTACCTCTTTCGAAAGAAGGGTAAGTAAGACCAATTGCCCTGAGCAGTGGGGAAAAGTAAAGCAGATAATCAACCAATAAGAATCAGTAGGCACCCAACAATCACATATATCCCATTCCATCATCCTTGGTGTCCTCCCTAACACCCACATGCATAAGCTGATGCATCTCACCACCCTAGGCATTATTTTCTGCCACAACCAAAATTCCTCCATGCCCCCACATATCACAAGAGACCTCCATGCTCACATCACAACACAAGCATCCTGAAAAAAAAAACATCTTAACAATTGGGCTCTGGACCCTTTAACAATCAAGAGGGTAATTCAGAACCCTTCAAGGAATTATCAAACAATCAGTTCTTTAATCCATATTGAATTAACCAATTAATTATTCATAGGTTCCAAATTTTGAAAACTTAATCAGTAAGTTATAACAAATAATTAAACATACTTACTACACCAATTTTATTAACAAAAAATTAAAACAAGAAGAACCAAATTTATTTACATGCCTCTTTATCCATAGCCAATAGTTATCAATTAATTCTATTTTATGTTCTTTACCAATTTACATCAATAACGAACAGCTAAACGAAGAAAGCATTGATATCACACTATCTAGAAAACAAGGGGCAATAACATATGACCGTTATCAATTTATTTATCTGGTTCGAATATTTATTATTTCAATTACATTTTGGTCCAGTGGGATAAAACATGATAACAATACAGTTACACTTAAAAGAAAATATAAGCAATGAATCCCCTACCTCAAACAGTTCTTGACGTTCTTTATCCACATAACGGGTCACGATCCTCCTCTCGCGACAACTGCATCCACCCAAGGATGCCATGGTACGACCGCACCAACCAAACCCCAAGAAAAATCCATTAGAAGCATGGAGATTACATGATATAAAATGGAAAGGAGAAACAGGGGAAGATAAAACCTAAAATAACAACAATAAAACATACCTTATATCGAAGATTGATTGATACAGCTTGGTTGCATCAAAATAGAGCGAAACCAATCCGAGGGGGAAAGTTTGATTGTGAAACTCCTATGGAATAGAATGAAAGGTTCTAGTGTCTCATAGCTGAGAACTGAGAGGAAGAATTAGGGAGGAAGATATCCCATCCCTTTATAAGATTTAATGGAGCGGCAGTTTAAGATACACTTAATTTCCCATTAAAAGCGGATCACATTAAACCACGCGGTTTGACCAAGTAAAAACATCCTGAGCCATAGGAATAATTAATATAGGAGTTATGGAATTTGAATTGGCCTTAGATTCCTTAAAACGAGGCTTTAAATGCATTTTACATCAAAGGAAAATGCTAAAGGGGAGAAACTGTAGGAAGATGGAAACACTGTTCACGAACACAAAATTTAGAAAAGGAAAAACATTGTTCATGAACCTCAAAGTTAAAACCTCACTGATAAAACATTGTTCATGAACCTCACTGATAGAAACTGTTCATGAACCTCACCGATAGAACACTGTTCATGAACCTCACCGATAGAACACTGTTCATGAACCTCGTAGAACCTCACCGTTAGAACCTCACCGATAGAACACTGTTCATGAACCTCACCGATAGAACATTGTTCATGAACCTCGCCATTATAGACTCACTGATAGAACACTGCTCATGAACCTCACCATTAGAAGCTCACTGATAGAACACTGTACACCTACCATTCTGGAAACATCGTTCATGAACTCAAAATTTGACAAAGGAAATAGAGGTTACCGATAGACCTCACCATTCTGGAAACACTATTTATGAACTCAAAATTTGGAAAAGGAAATAGAGTTTACTGATAGACCTCACCATTCTAGAAATACTATTAATGAACTCAAAATTTGGAAAAGGAAATAGAGGTTACCGATAGAACTCACTGTTCTAGAAACATTGTTCATGAACTCAAAATTTGGAAAAGGAAAGAGAGGTTACCGTTAGAGGTTACCGATAGACTGTTCACTAATGGAATTGTTCATAGAATTGGAAATTTTGCAAAGGAAAGAGAGGTTACTGATAGAACTGTTCACCGGTGGAACTGTTCATAGAATTGGAAATTTGGAAAAGGAAAGATAGGTTGTCGTTAGAGGTTACCGATAGAACTATTCACATATGGAACTGTTCATAGAAGGTTACCAATGACACTGTTCACCTAAGGTCACTGATTCATTATTCACAGAAGGTTACTATTGCACTGTTCACAACTGTCTACCGTTGGAACTTTTCACCGAACTGGAAAATTGGCGAAGTGTTGGGGATAAGTCCCCTTGACCTCCTGAATCACCTAAAACACCATATTTTCACAAAGGAATGAGTCGAAGAGGTCCGGGACATTACATCAGATACCTCTCAAAACATTCTTATCCCCAATAATTCAAAACCCACCTAAAGTGAAAACGAAATGGGGTCTGAAAAACCACCCATCGAGATACCTCTCAAAAGAGAGAAAGCCGTAAAAGCAACAAAGGGAGCCATCTCATAAACATGAAAGGTTCATAACTACAAAAGCTACATCGATACATGAAAAGAGTTAAACATCAAACAGTTGTGGGTAATGAGCACATATCTATGACTCACGTTCCCATGTACTCTCCTCCATGCCACTGTGTCGCCAAAAGACATGAACCAAGGGGATAGAACACCCACGCAACACCTTCTCCTTGCGGTCGTGGATCTCCACAGGCTGCTCCTCAAAGGTTGCATCATCATCAACATCGATCTTTCCCCAATCGATGATGTGAGAGTTGTCATGAAGATAATGACAGAGCTGTGATACATGGAAAACATCATGCATCTGAATCATCTGTGGGGGAAGTGCTACTCGATATGCCACAGCTCCAACATGAGCTAACACCTCGAAAGGCCCAACAAACTGGGGAGAAAGCTTACTCCCATGACCAAAACTTCACTGCCCATGATGGGGAGTCACCTTCAGAAACACATGATCCCCAAAATTAAACTCCTAAGGGTGTCCTCCTTTGATCAGTATATGATTTTTGATGATCTTGTGCTGTCTTCATCCTCTCACGAATCACCTAAACCATCTCTTTTGTATTCTTCACTAGTTCTAGTCCAAGAATTACTGACTCTCCGACCCCAGTCTAGCACAACAGAGAATGGAAAGTTTGTCCATACAAGGCTTCAAATGGAGCCATACTGATGATGGAGTGAAAAATATTATTGTAAGCGAACTCCACCAAGGGTAAGTGCCTCATCCATGAACCTCCAAAATCCAGGACACAAGATCGTAACATGTATTCAAGAGTCTGGATGGTTCGCTCTGTCTGACCATCTGTTTGAGGATGAAAAGTAGTGTTAAGTCATAGCTAAGAACCAAAATCATGCTGGAGACCTCTCCACACGCTAGAATTAAAACGAGGATATCGATCAGAAATGATCATCCTTGGGACTCCATGAAGTCTCACCACCTCCTCTAGATACTACCTCGACAAAACTTTCACTGAGCTTGACTCCTTGATTGCTATAAAGTGGGACGATTTTGTTAAGCAATTCACTACCACCCAAATAGCATCATGTCCTCCTAGGTAAACCAATAACAAAGTCCATTGAGATGTCCTCCCACTTCCACTGAGTAGTCTCTAATGGCTGGAGAAGACCACCAGGAACATGATGTTCGACCTTCACCTTCTGGCAGACCAAACATCAAGACACAAACTCCGCAACTGAATGCTTCAGCCCAGGCCACCAAAACTGGCTCCTCAAGGCTCAGTACATCTTTTTCATTCCAGGATGCACCACTAAAGAAGAACTGTGAAACTCTCTGAGAACCATCTCACACATTTCCAAAGGAACAAAAAGCCTTTCGTGATATAACACTCAGTGTTGTTCATCCTCTGACCAACCATTAGGGGCCTCACCACAAACAACTCGATCTCTCCACACCTCCACCTTAAGATCTCCCAACTGGGAATCTTCCACTTGCTTCATGAGAGATGACCACACCATCATCTGAAAAATACAACCTCGGCCCCCAACTTCTCCAATATCAAGATGTAATGCTGATAGTTCTTCCATTACTCTCCAGGAATCACCGGATTCATGCACAACATCACTACGTGACTTTCGAATCAGTGCATCAACTACAACATTCCCCTTTCCAGGTATATATGATATCTCGATGTCATATTCCTATAAGAACTCCATCCACTGATGCTGCCGTAAGTTCAAGTCATGCTGGGAGAAAACATACCTCAAACTCTTATGATCGTTAAAAACCAAAAAGCGCTCGCCAATGAGGTAATGTCTCCACAACTTCAAAGAAAACACTACATCTGCCAACTCAAGATAATGGGTGGAATAGTTACACTAATGGATATGCAAATGCCGAGACCCATAAGAAACAACTGATCTCTACTGCATTATAACACAACCTAACCCCAGATGCGAAGTATCACAGAAAACATCAAACTGAACTCCCTCAGATAGAATACAAAGAACTGAATCACTTACTAACTTCTCCTTTAGATACTCAAGCTGCTTGACACTGATAATTCTATATGAACGCTTGATCCTTCCTGGTCAAAGCTGTTAGAGGATTCGAAACTCATGAGAAATCGGCTAAAAACATTCTGTAGTAGCCTACGAGACCAAGGAAACTTCGCACCTCTGACACTGTCTTGGGGGCTGCCCAAGAAACAACTGCTTCTATCTTTGATGGATCCATAGCTACTCCCTATTGGGACACAACATGCCCCAATAAATGAACTTCTCGGGACCAAAACTCACACTTCGACAACTTCCCAAACAGCTGATGTTGACAAAGAACTCTCAAAATGGCGTGTAGATTCTCTTTATGCTCCTCCTCGGATGTGGAGTACACAAGGATGTCATCAATGAAAACCACCCCAAACTTTTCCAAAAACTCACATAACACAACATTCATCAATCCCATGAACACAGCTGGATCATTATTCATGCCGAACAACATTACAACGAACTCATAATTCCCATGAAAACAACGGAACTTAGTCTTTGGGATATCCTCATCCTTTACACGCATTTGATGATATCCTGACCGCAATTCGATCTTTGAGAAACAACTTGAACCCTTCAGTTGATCGAAAAAATCATAAATCCATGGAAGAGGATAGCGATTCTTTATTGTCACTTTGTTTAAGTGATGATAATCGACACACAACCGCAAACTGTCGTCAGACTTCTTCACGAACTAAACTGGTGCACCCCACGGTGACACACTTGGCCGAACAAAAACGCACTGTAATAGATCATCAAGTTGTATACGTAGCTCTCATAACTCAGAAGGGGCCATCCTATACGAATACATAGAGATAGGAGACGCTCCTGGTTGTAGCTCGATCCCAAACTCGATCTCTCATCAAGGGGGTAATGCTACAACCTCTTTTGGAAAGACATCAGTGTACTCTTCTATGACCCTAGGAAATTCCAACTATTGAACCTCTAAATAACTCAACATCATCTCATCCATCATGGATGATAAGGATGGAACGCGCCTATGACCCATTTGAGGATCTCACTCACCAAAAAACACCACGGGCTCTCTATCTGCACCAAAGAAAATGAACTTCTTACTGAAGTAATCCACGATAGCCTACACCGAATAAAACCAATCCATGCCAAGGATAACGTCATATGATTGTATTTGTAAACATATTAAATCTCCCCAATAACGGTGTTTCCCCAACACTATCTCACAGTCTCTACATACTTCAAACAAGTCAGCTCGACCTCCAACTAGTGTAGTCAACGCCAAGGGCACTGGAAGCCTCTATACCTCAAGTCCAAAAGCATGGATAAGGGTAGGTGATATGAAGGAGTGTGTCTCTCCTAAATCAAACAAGGAATACACCAAGGTATAAAATAAGAAAAGGGTACTTCGAATGATATCTGGATCACCTGGAGCTAGAAACAATGGAGCATGAAGTTGAACATGACCTCCTCCATGGCCTCTCTGACCCTGGTGACAACCACCACCATAGTCACGCTCTGCTCTCTGAGGATGGGAAGAATCATGGGGTTGTCCTCTGCCTACCCCATCTACCGTCTACTGATCTAAAGTTGGTGCAACTTGTTGTTGCTACCTCGGATGGAACTGCCTCAACAGAGGAACCTGGAGCATATCACCTGGTGCACAATGACTACTCTGAAAGGTTGGTCACTCCTGCTATTGATGACCACGACCACCATAAGAAAAACAAGCACATGATCCCTTGGTATAGGCCTGATAGTTACTGCCTCTAGAGAAACGAGATGTGAAGGTCTGGGACCTACTCCCGGCTGAACAGAAACTCTTCTGCCTTGAAAATTGGGAACCCCAGACCACAGCTCTGCTTCATGAAGAATCACAATGACTCCACTCTCGTGATGATCTGGTTCTGGGCAAAGTCCTCTCAACGACATCTGCCATCACCAGCACCTCAAAATATGTCTTCATCATAAATGGGGTGACCTGGCGCTAGATCTCTGGACGCAAAGCCTCCTCGAAATGCCTCTACCTAACCTCCTCATCTGGAAATAGGTCTGAAGGATATCATAAAAGGTTACTCAAATGGATTCTAAACTCTAAACACTAAAGCTCCCCTGTTGAAGTGTACGAAGCTTCTGGCGACTGGACGCCTTCGTGGTCGAAGAAAGAAACTAGACTCTAAACTTGTCTCAGAACTCCTCCCATGAGATTTCTAACTCCTCGTGATCCCTGAGGAATAAGAACCACCATTGCCTCGCTGCTCTATGTAGCATCATCACAACCAAGGAAACCCAATTATCCTTCCAAGAATAGATCGAACTAAATCCTATCTCGACCTCCTCCAACCAGTCTTTTGTGACTGCATCTGAAATGGAGCCCTCGTACTTATACAGACTCTTGCACTGAAACTCTCAGAGTGTCTTCCTCTAAGTGTCATTTTCGTCAACCTCTACTCTGAGGCGATCTACTGGAACAGCCTGCTGGACATTTTCTACGCAAACATGATGAGGACATCGACCTAGAGCCATAGCTATAAAATAAAAAACCATTAGAGATCCTAAACCTGGAATATAGAAGACTCAATATTAATTAATTAATTTTTTTATTTCATTGATTTTAGGTTAACCTATCCCAAGGTCTACCCATTCAAATACAGGCACAAATAAGAATGATGCATGATCCTTTCTTAGGTCTCTACCCCGCAACTAGTATCACCTTATTTAGTAGCCATTGTAAACTTGAAGGTCTGTACATCAGATCATAGGGGGCCTTAAACGCCTATGTCTCAGCTGATCTCCAGTGTTTACATTACTTGTTAAACATAAATGATATTGTTTCCCTACCAACCCATGCAATGTCACCTATTTCTAACTCCAAAACCCATCATATCCCTCAACCAGACCTCTGATACCACTATGTCACGACCCCCTCCCCACAAAGTGTACACCTCCTGGGATGGCAATGTGAGAAGGGAGATAATGACCCCCGAGTCCCGCCTCCAGTAGGCCCCAGGTTAGCGACTAACACCGAGGGTATAGTAAACACACAAATGGGAGGCATTACCCTCTAAGCAAACACATGAGGAAGAGGGAGATAAGATAGACACCAACCAACTCCAACTCAACCAATAAGATAAAAGAAATCCCAAGTACACATATGAAATGTCATGAAAAACTACTACAACTGAAAGGGGAAAACTTCAAGTACCCAAAAAAAGTAAAAATAGCAGCAACCACAAGCTCGAATAGCTCCTACAACCCCAAGCTAGTAGAAACTATCTTGATCTCCAACCTTCTCCAAGTGACCTAAAAACAGTTTATATATACATAGGGTGAGTATAATAGTATACTTAGTAGGATCCTCCCTGAAGCCTCTCATGCAAAAGTAAAAAAAGCATGCTAAAGCACAGTGAAGAACAAGTGAAACTAACTCGTCATCTAAACATGTATACTAAGTTCCCAGCATCACCATGGATACTCTCACCAAGTAATGCATACAAAAATATATCATATAATAAAGAATATCAAGGGTACCCTGCTACTACTTCCCCACTGGTTTGCCGCTTTTCCCCAATGTCGCACGTTCTGAGCATCACTCTCCAAAAAGGCTTGCCCGCAGACACCTGGGCGAAGCACCAAAACATGCACCTTTTGCAACAAAACCAACACATCCATGTAATCAAAGTAACCAGGTAGTTTCTAGGAGCCACCACAACTCGCATAATGTGTATCATACATCGGGTATTATACCTCAATCCATTATAGCACATACACTGAGTAAGGATCCTCAATCCATCACAGCCTATACACGTTACACCTATAGTAGTCCATAGGAAACTATATCCATAATATATGTGTGTGAATAACCACAATCCATTATATCCCTCTATACACATATATAAGGAAAACTAACCGTTTTTCCTACCAATACAAGTAACTACTAAGAGAAGAGATCGGGGCCAAAGGGGGTACTCATCCATTCATCCTCCCACTAGAATGTTGGGGAAAACACCCCCCCCCCAGGGCTCAGAATCCCCAGGGTGTTAGTTTCCCATATTGACAGGGTGGAGTAGTGTATAGAAACACAAAAAGTACAGAATATACTATATCTCACAAACACACTATGGGCATAACCTAGTCTTAGACTCAACTGCACCTAACATCTCTCGGACTTCGGGCTGCCACTTCTAAGACTAGGTATCCTATAAGTACAAACCCATTTAAAGAGCTTTAATACATTATTTAATTCCCTTTTTATCAGTTTCACTTTACGTTAATTAATTATTTAAAAATTAATTAACCAATAACAATTCCACATTAAATTTCATTAGCATCACTCCCAAAGTCCATTGTCCCTTTAAAATTACAACCTCATAATTATGTTCTAGAAAACTCCAACCCCATGGGTTAACATGATTTATTCAATTATTCATTACATAATTAATCTCCCATTTTCCCAGGCATTCTAGAAAAACAATCTATGCTACTAAACACAAGGGGACTCAACACGGTGAGTAGATGTACTACCTGTCGAGTCTTTTCCGCTTATAGAAGGAGCATAGACTCATCCTCTATTGAGAAGCTAAACACATCAATCATGTGTCACACCCCACGCATCTTCACCTCTTTCAAAAGAAGGGTAAGTAAGACCAGCTTCCTTGAGCATTAGGGAAAAGTAAAGCATATAATCAACCAATAAGAATCAGCAAGCATCCAACAATCACATCCATCCCATTCCATCATCCCTGGTGTCCTCCCTGACACCCACATGCATAAACTGATGCATCTCGCCACCCTAGGCGTCATTTTATGCCAGAACCAAAAGGCCTCCATGCCCCCACATATCACAACAGCCCTCCATGCTCACATCACAACACAAGCAGCATGAAAACAAACATCTTAAAAATTGGGCTCTGGGCCCTTTAACAATCAAGAGGGTAACTCAGAATCCTTCAAGGAATTATCAAACAATCAGTTCTTTAATCCATCTTGAATTAACTGATTCATTATTCATAGGTTCCAAATTTAAAAAACCTAATCAGTAAGCTATCAAAAATAATTAAACATGCTTACTACAACAATTTTATTAACATAAAATTAAAACAAGAAGAACAAAATTCATTTACATGCCTCATTATCCATAACCAACAGTGATAAATTAATTTTATTTTACGTTCATTACCAATTTCCATCAAGAACGAACAGCTAAACGAAGCAAGCATGGATATCACAATATCTAGAAAACAAGGGGCAATAACATACGACCGTTATCAATTTATTTATCTGGTTAAAATATTTATTATGTTAATTACATTATGGTCCAGTGGGATAAAACATGATAACAATACAGTTTCACGTAAAAGAAAAGAGAAGCAATGAATCCCCTACCTCAAACAGTTCTTGACGTTCTTTATCCACACAATGGGTCACGATCCTCCTCTTGTGAAAACTGCATCCACCCGAGGATGCCACAGTACGACCGCACCAACTGAACCATATGAAAACTCCATTATAATCATGGATATTACATGCTATAAAATGAAAAGGATAAACAGGAGAAGATGAACCCCAAAATAATAACGATAAAACATACCTTATATCGAAGATTGATCAATACAGCTTGGTTGCATCAAAACAGATCGAAACCAATCCAAGGAGGAAATTTTGATTATGAAACTCCTACGGAATATAATGAAAGTTTCAAGCATCTCATATCTGAGAACAAAGAGGAAGAATTAGGGAGGAAGATATCCCATCCCATTAGAAGATTTAACGTAGTGGCAGTTTAAGATATGCTTAATTTCCTATTAAAATCAGATCGCATTAAACCATGCAATTTAACTAAGTAAAAACATCCCAAGCTATATGAATAATTAATATAGGAGTTATGACCTTTGAATCGGCCTTAGAGTTCTTAAAATGAGGCTTTAAATGCATTTTACATCAAAGGAAGACGCTAAAGGGGTGAAACTGTAGGAAGCTGGAAACACTGTTCACGAACACAAAATTTGGAAAAGGAAAACACTGTTCATGAACCTCGCCGTTAGAACCTCACTGATAGAACACTGTTCATGAACCTCACCGATAGAACACTGTTCATGAACCTCACTGATAGAACACTGTTCATGAACCTCACTGATAGAACATTGTTCATGAACCTCACTGTTAGAACTTCACTGATAGAACATTGTTCATGAACCTCACTGTTAAAACCTCGTTGATAGAACACTATTCATGAACCTTACTATTAGAACCTCACTGATAGAACACTATACACCTACCATTCTGGAAACACTATCCACAAACTCAAAATTTGGAAAAGGAAATAGAGGTTACCGATAGACCTCACCGTTCTGGAAACACTGTTCATGAACTCAAAATTTGGAAAAGGAAATAGAGGTTACCAATAGACCTCACCGTTATGGAAACACTGTTAATGAACTCAAATTTTGGAAAAGGAAATAGAGGTTACTGATAGACCTCATTGTTCTGGAAACACTGTTCATGAACTCAAAATTTGGCAAAGAAAATAGAGGTTACCGTTATAGGTTACCGATAGAACTATTCACTGATGGAACTGTTCATAAAATTGGAAATTTGGAAAAGGAAAGAGAAGTTACCATTAGAGGTTACCGATAGAACTGATCACCGATGGAACTGTTCATAGAATTGGAAATTTGGAAAAGGAAAGAGAGGTTATCGTTAGAGGTTACCGATAGAACTGTTCATTGATGGAACTGTTCATAGAAGGTTACCGATGACACTGTTCGCCTAAGGTCACTGATGCACTGTTCACAGAAGGTTACCATTACACTGTTCACAACTGTCTACCATTGGAACTATTCACCGAACTGGAAAATTGGAAAAGTGTTGGGGATAAGTCCCCTTGACCTTATGAATCACCTCAAACACCATATTTTCACAAAGGAATGGGCCAGAGAGGTCTGGGCCATTACAATGGTGGTGGGAAAACTATTGATATCATATATGTTAAAATAGAACATTCCTTTTTCCTTTTTTCTTTTTATAAAAATGTTCTTTATAAAATAAGTAAAAATATTCCTTTTAAAACCTTCAAAAGAAAGTAAAAAAGATCTATAAAATTCCTTTATAATTCATTTATGTCCGCATAAATATATCCATAAAATAATTTTAATAATATGAACATGGAATAAATATATTTATAAAATAAATCTTTAAAACATTTAAAATAATGTTTTAAGGTATAATGTCTCTTACCTTGAGCCTGACTTGCCACATACATTATTTATCTCATATATAATAAAATTTTATCAATTATTTACCTTATTAAGAACCTTTAATATGTTTAATTTAAACCACTTATTTCATTTATTTCAATGAAATATTTAATTACTTAATCGGTCAAATACACATCAGGTGTTTTGAGGATGTTCGGTTCATAGTTTCAAAATGACTTTGGTATGTTTACCTTGGTAAAAGAGGTCATTATTTCATCATCTAAAGAATAATAAAACTGATATAATTACCATTTTTTATAAATTAATTATAATTTTAAAACTAACCATAAAATATGTTTATGAAAAATTAATTATGTTACAATCATGGAGACGGTAGGTCGTATATACGCATGAGTAACATTTTAATTTTTCAAAGAGCATGAGGGAAATAAGGTAAGTATAATTTTATCTTTATAGAATAATGATTATATACTAAATATAATATTTTATCTTTAAATACACTTATATATTCTATCCATGTTATGCGGTGATGAAAAACAAATCATATCACTTTGTGGAGGTGGTAATACACGCGTACGCACGAACGACATTATCATTTTTCAATGGATAGAAAGGTAAGAAAATAGATGATATATTATCTTTTAATAATGATAATTATTTCATGAATATCATATATATATAGATAAAATCCATCATTATTACCATCCAATAGAGGTTGTGGTGGAAAAAAATAGATTGGTGCATGAGACGGTTGTCTGCCGTACACACGGATGATGATTTTATTTCCCATTTGATGGAAGGGGAGATGGATATAGGTTATTTCATTAAAATAATAATATATAAGTATATGGAATATAATTATATTATTATATCATCATGTCTTAAGAATATTTTGAGGTAGAAGATGGAATAAAATGAAAACCCTTGGTTAAGAACTATACCTTTTCTTCGAACAACCTCTTTAGGTTTATACCTTAAGCCTTCCTTGGTTGGTTTTATAATAAAAATAGGGAATATGGTACTTGGTAAGAGATTTTAGGAAAGTATTTAGGTAGGTATTTTATAAACCAAAAGTCTCTTGAAGTGTGAAGTTAAGAGGAGAGGGTGTCCTTTATAAGTGGAGGAGAGTTCGCGCTTGGAATTTTTAAAAAATTAAAATATATTAATGTCTTACTCAAGATAAATGGATCAAAAATGGACCATTTATGAAGATTATATGATTTAGGGTTGAAATATTTCTAGGAAATAGGATTTATACAAGTTTTTAGTTCATTTTAACTCTCTTCTCTTTAGTTTAACCCCTCGGTAAACATGTTTTAACCTTAATCATGGTAACAAATTTTTATTATTTTTAACAATTCATTATGAAAAAAAATTAGTAAAATTACTTACATAATATTAGTTATTATTATTTTAAATATTTAATATATTTTATTAAATACAATTCATAAAATTGGTATAATTTAATTTAAAATTAAACTCGTAAAATGCGATAAAAAACGGTTTTTTAGAAAAATGTCTTTTATGTATAAAAATATTTTTATACCAAATCCAAGCATAATGTTGATTCCAATAACATTTATTATATTATGTTTAATAAAAATTAACTAATTAAATTTTAAAATGAATCAAAAATAGAATGTGAATTTTTAAATACTTGAAAAGAAAAAACAATTTTAAATAAAAAGCAGTATTTTTCACCATTCATTGGAAAATCAATTTTTTTAGAAAATTCTCAAAAATTCATCTTAAGATAATTTTGAAATAATGAATTCAAAAATAATGTTCATTTTTTAAAATTAAAATTATATAATTTAGAAATCATTCATTGAAATAAAACCATATAATGCGTGAAAACTCAATTTGGTTATAAATAAATCTTTTTCCTTTTGATAGATTAGTTACATAATATTCTTGTAATGGATGTAAATATATAAAATCTAATTAATGAATATTAATATAGAATTAATTTAAGGTCCTAGATCCATTTATACCAACCCTTTTCATATTTCTATGGCTCGTGGAGCTCAAATGAGGCTTGGAAGTGGTCTGGAGGGGTTTGACTATGAAATGTTGGAAGCAGGGTAAATACATGACATGTAAAGATTATATTTTGTGTATATGTAGTTCATGGATTGTGCAGGTTTGGTTCATGACATGTAAATTTTGGGGTTATATAATAAAAAAGTGACACATTTTTCATTAAAACTTAACCCCAACATTTACACGATGTATAAATGGTTTACATGCTGTATAAGTCCCCTATGAAACATGTTAATAAAAGGTGAAATAGCTCATAGGGTTTATAAAACCCTATGATCCCTCTCTTTTTCTAGTGTGCAGTGTCTCCTCCTCTTGGATTTTTAACATCCCTTCAATGGGAATCGATTCTTGTTCATCTGTATTTGAACAGTGGTGACCTGAGTTGATCCAAGGTGAGTTTTACCTTCATTTTCTAACAGTTTTTCTAGTTTGATCTTGTTTACTCCCATTTTCATTTCCATTCAATAGAGGACCATCTACCATGTTTATAATAATATTTTATTGGTTTTTTTTGGTGTAGTTATATCATGTATTCCTCGGATGGATGAAATTCTTATGGGAGAGGTGATCAGAGATTCGTGACATGGTCTGTTCTTGTGCGAAGAACATTGAAAAATTTTGAGGTAGAGAGTTCATTGATTCTCTTTTATTTATGTGCAATCATAAATTGATCATGATTTATCCCTTTGGATGGAAATGAAATTAACCTAATAATTATTGAACCTGAGTAAAGAATTGGTAATGATCGTGTGTTTATGTTGTTGCTTTATACTATGATAGTTGTTTGCCTCTTGTTTTTATAGATAGTGTGATATTTATACTATGATTTTTTAGTTGGTTCTTATGCTAGTATTAGCATGTGGAAATTGATAAATAATTTAAATCCATAATTAATTGATAGTTAATTGGATTAAGAATAATTAAAGAAGAGGTGTGTTTATAATCCTATAGTTAATATGATTTGATGATAATCAAATTGATGCAATGCACATGTTTAATTTAAAAAGTATTTTCCATATGCTTAATGGAATTGATAAATAATGTGAATAATTATTATTCTTTTTGTTAATAATAATTAATAAAAGGAATGTTTATTGAGAATGGTTCTTCTCTAGGTTTTTTGAAAGTAGAATAAATTTTAAGAGCATGTTTTTCCTTTGATAGCTTATTATAGCTTGATGCTTTAGGTTGCCCATATTTTGAACATGTTAATAAAATAATTGGTTAATTCAAGATGGAATAACAATCAGTTGTTTGATAAATATTTTTTATTTTTTATGGCTTGAGTTTCCTATTGGTATGAGATGGTTGAATGCCTTGTTTTAAGGGAATGGTTGCCCTATTGCTTGCTTGTTTACTCCTATTGATTTGTGATGTGATCTGTATGTGGGTCTTGCATTGTGAGCCTTGTACAACTGAGCCTAGATGGATGTTTTGATATGGGGCGGGGAGGCCTGGATGTGATGTGATCCTAGAATGGTTGAGCTTGGGATAGCTGATGTGATGTGTGGGAAGGGATTACCATATGAGGTTGAAGAAGATTATGCATGTGGTAGAAAGATGAATTGGTATATGCATATGGGTGTCAGGAATTTCATCAAAGGTTATGGAATGGGTTAAAGTTGGGATTACCTGTTGATGAGATTTTGAGAGTTAGTATGCTTGATTATGAATATATTTAATGGTTGAAAACTGAGTTTATTATTTTATTTGCATTCCTTTCCCCTCTGGTTGAGGCAGCTATATGTGTTTGGTTGCATGTTTCCTCTTGGTGGTAGCTTAGAACAATTTTCCTAGAGTACATGGATATGGAATGATGCTATTAATTAATGAATAAATTTTTAACCCACGGGGTTAGTTTATGATGGAATGAAAATGCTTAATAGATGTTAATCTTGATAAACCATGGACTTGGTTTGGATTATGCATGGATTTCATGTACTTTACCCTGATAATTAATGTAATAAAATGTAATAAAATGTGGAAAATTTTAATGATCAATTAATCTCTAATGAAGGAATTAATAAAAATAATCAGTTTCAATAGGAAAGAATGAATTTAATGTAGCTCTTTTATATTCTTGTGTGATTATAGGATATCTCATCTTAGTAGTGGAAGATGAGAGTCTAGGTGACATTAGATGCAATGAATTCTAAGACTATATGATTCCCATAGTGTGGTTTTGAGCTATATTATATCATGTATATTCTATGATTTCATATGCTACCCCACCCATGTCGGTTAAGGAAACTGACACCTAATGGACTATGAGAGGATGTTTTCCCCAATATCCCAGTGGGTGGATAGATTTTTAACTACCCCCTTTAGCCCCTCTCTCTTCTCATGGTAGTTACTTGTGATGGTATGCATGGTGGTTAGTTTCCTATATATGTGTGTAGAGAGATGTGATGGCTTGTAGTTATTTCACACACATGTATTACCAGATATAGATTCCAAAGGATTATTATAAGTATGAAATTTATAGGTTGTGATGGCTTGAGGTACTTACTCGGTGTATGGGTTGTAATGGCTTGAGTTACAATACCTGATGTTTGATATACATTATACAGGTTATAGTGGATTCTGAAAACTACTTGGTCACTATATGTGATTATTGGATGGTATGGTTATGTGATTCTTGATGTGCATGTTGTGATGTCTTTCCTAGGTGTCTTCGAGCTGGAATACTTTTGGAGAGAGATGGCTCAAGACATGTGACATTGGGGAAAAGTGACAAACCAATGGGGAAGGAGCATAGTACCCTTGATGTTTTATTATTATATTATATTCTCTCTTGTATTTGATACTTGGTGAGAGATATTCATGGTGAGGTTGTGAATTTTAGTATGTATGTTTAGGTGATGAGTTAGTTTCACTAGTTTTCACTATGCTTTATCATGCTTTCTTTATATTTTGCATGAGAGGATCTATGGAGGATCTTACTTAGTATATTTTTATGCTCACCCTACATTGATATAAAAAAAATCAGGTTAGCCAGAGCAGGTTGGTGATCAGACTGGATATTACTAGCTCGAGGTTTATTAGGAGATGTTTGGGCTTTGTGGTCATTGTCATATTTACCTTTTTGGTACTTATAGTTTTCATTTTAGTTTTTTAGTATTTTATGACATTTAATGGTTTCATTTGGGTTTTATTTTATATATATCTATCTGGGAATGTTCTGGTTGGTGTATCCTTCTTATCTCTCTCTTCTGTATGTTTCTCTTAGAGGGTAATGTCTCCTATATGCATGTTTAATATACCATCAGTGCTAGTCTCCAACCTGAGGCTTACTAGAGGCGGTACTCAGGCATTCACCATCTCTCTCCCCTCATTATGATATCCTTTTGGGTAGGGGTCATGAAAGTGTGGTGTCAAAGGTTTAGGTTGAGGGATAGGATGGAGTTTGGAGTTAGGCACATGTGAGGTTTCATAGGTTGGTAGGGAAATTGTGTATTCTAAGTTTATTAAGTGATGTAAACATAGAAGACCAACTGAGACATGGGTATTTATTTCCCCATGTGATCTGATTCATATACATTTAAGTTTACTAAGTTTATTAAACGAAGTGATAATGGTTTCAAGGTAGATACCTAATAAAGTATCATGCATCATTCTAATTTTTACCTGTGTTTGAAATGGGTAGACCTTGGGATAGGTTAAAACCTTAACAAGATAATTTAATTAATTAATTAATTAATTTTAAATGTTTCATATTCTATTTTTGGGAGCTCTAATTATTTTTTCTTTTTGTAGGAATGGATCCAAGTCAAAGTCCTCATCAAGTTCATGTCAAAGATGTTCAGTAATATGTTCCAGTAGATCGTTGTAGAGTAGAGGTCAACGATGACTACACTTGGAGAAAACTTTAAAAGTTTCAGTGTCGGAGTATGCAGAAGTATGAGGGCTCTATTTCAGATTCAGTCATAGAAGACTGGTTGGAGGATATTGAGATAGCTTTTAGTTCAATCAGTGCTTGGTATGAGCACTAGGTTTCATTGGTTGTGACAATTCTACGTAGAGCAATGAGGCAGTGGTCGTTCTTGTTCCTTAGGGATCATGATGAGTTGATAGTTTTATGGGTTAAGTTCTAAGGCCAGTTCATAGTAGAGTTTATTTCTTTGACTGTGAAGGCAAACAGTTGTCAGGAGTTGCTTACCCTTCATTAGGGGAGCTCCGGTGTGCATGATTTCAGGGTCCATTTCAAGACCATTTTACGATATTATTCAGACATATTTCCATATGAGGAGGTCAGAGAGAGAAATTTTAAGGAGGCATTAAATTCAGATATCCAGTTCTAGGTCACCCCATTTATACTGAAGATGTATCTAGATATTATGGAAAGAGTATAGGTTATGGATATTATGTTTTCCAAAACTAGGTCATCTTTAGAGGGGAATCATCAGGATTCTTGACGAAGAATAGTTGTGGTTTGGGGTTCCCAGTTTTCAATACAGAAGAGTTTTTAGTAAACCGAGGGTAGGTATCAACCCTCATCATCTTGTTTCTCTAGGGGCAGCATATCTCAATCCTATATCAAGGTATCATACATGTGTTTTTCTTGTCGATGTTGTGGTCATCAGTGGTGAGAGTATCTGACCTTTCTGAGTAGTCATTGTGTGTCAGGTGTTCCACGTTAGGTTTCTCCATTGTGGTAGTTTTATCCAAGGTAGCAATAGTAGGGTGGTCTAGGGACAACATATAGGATATGGGGAAGGAAGAGTATAGACTTAACACTATCCTCATCCTCATAGATTAGAGTGAGGTTGTGGAGGTGGTCATCAGTAGGAAAAAAGAGTCCATGGAGCTAGTTTTGGTTAGCTTTAGTCTTTAGTGTTATCAATTTTGGGTGAGCCAGACATTATTTGAGGTACCATTTTCTTGTTTTATACTTGGGTGCATAATTTTTTTAATTCAGGATAAATTCACCCCTTTATATCACCTACACTTTTCCTTACTTTGGAACTTGGGGTAGAGAGGCTTCCAGTTCCCTTGGCACTAGATACACCAGTTGGAGGTCGAGCTGACTTGTATGAAGTATGTAAAGACTGTGAAGTAGTGTTAAGTAAATTCCACTCTTGGGGATAAATCTTATGTTTTTGGATATATCCATATAATATCATCCTTGACATAGATTGTTTGTATTATGGATTACTTTAGGAGGCAGGTCATGTTATATGATGCTGATGGAGATTCAGTGGTGCTTGTTGGTGAGTGAGACCCTTGGTTGGGTTAGAGGTGTGTTTTGTCCCTATCATCTTTCATGGTCGAGATGATGTCGGGATCATTGGAGGTTCCGCAGTTGGTGTTTCTCAAGTTTGTGGAGGAGTACCTTGATGTTTTTCTGGAGGAGGTTGTAGTGTTACCCCCTCAGTGAGAGATCCAGTTTGGGATTAAGCTACAGCTAGGCGTGTCTCCTATCTTGATTTATTCATTTGGGATGGAACCTTATGAGTTTCAAGAGCTGCGAGTGCAGATTTATGATCTGTTATAGTGTGGTTTTGTTCGGCCAAGTGTGTCACCTTGGGGTGCACCAGTTTTGTTCATGAAGAAGGTTGATGGAAGTTTGAAACTTTGTATCAATTACCATCACTTGAAACAAGTTACAATGAAGAATCATTGTCCTCTTATGTGGATTTATGATTTATTTGATTAGATAAAGGGGTAAACTTGGTTCTAGAAGATTGATTTGTGATCAGGATATCATCATATATGGGTGAAGGATGAGGATGTTTAGAAAACTTTTTTTCCATTTTTTTTTCAAAGGTAATTCCTAGGTGTAGCCTTTTTGAACCCTCCACACTTGGAAACCCCCTCCCCGTGAAGGGATTACTTCGGAGAGGCCCCAGCCAGGAAGGAGTTGATTCCAACCAAGATGAAAGAGTGTCCTTGAGGTCTACGGCCTGATCGGCGATGGTTCGTCACAACAATCCATCATCATAGGTGGGTCACACCTCACACCCACCCAATCAAGGACCAGGTGACCCAGAAATATGGGTGGATCCTTAGGGAGAGGATCACCTCGAAAACGGACTCCCATGATTCAAACCTTGAACCTCTCAAAGAACGACTTAGGATACTCACCTTCACCACCACACCACCACCGAAGTGGTAGAAGACTTCTTTTCATTGTTTTCATGGTCATTATGAGTTTATTTTCATTTCTTCCAGTGTGAAGAATTCTCTAGATGTGTTCATGGGGTTGATAAACGTAGTGTTTAGAGAGTTCCTAGATAAGTTCATGGTGGTTTTCATCGATGAAATCCTTGTGTACTATGCATCTGAGGAGAATCATGCAGTGCATATGCATTCAGTTTTGGGAGTTATTTATCATGAGAAGTTTTTTGGGAAGTTTTTGAAGTGTGATTTATGGGATCGTGAATTCTGTTTCTTGTGTACTAAGCATCTGTGGTTTTTACTAACCATAAGAGCTTGAGGTATGTCTTCTCCCAGCATGACTTGAACTTTCATCAGCATCATTGGATGGAATTATTTCATGATTATGACTTTGAAATTTCATATATTCCAGGAAATGGAATGGTTATAACCAATGCGTTGATCAGGAAGTCATGTAGTAATATTGTGTGAGAATTTAGAGATTCCTGGAGCGTGATGGAAGAAATCTTAGTGATGCATCTTGATATAGGAGATTTTGGAGGCATAAGTTGTCTTTTCTAGATGAAAATGAAATCATCCTTGGTTAAATAGGTGGAAGAGTCCCGGTGTTGGGATTCTAAAGTTGTGGTATGGAGAGAACGGGTTGTTTTTTGTGATTCCCTTTATGGTTGGTCTAAGGATAGACAACATCGAGTGTTGTTCTAGGGAAGGATTTTCATTCCTTCAGGAATGCATGATATGGTTCTTTGGGAGTTCCATAGTTCACCTTTATCGTTACATCCCAATGAGACTAAGATGTACCAAGCCTTGAGAAGTCAGTTTTGGTAGTCGAGTTTGAAGTATGTAGTTGTAAAGTTTTTTTCTGGATGTTTGGTCTTCCAGAAGGTGAAAGGTGGTCATTGTGTTCCTGATGGATTACTTCAGCCATTAGATGTTCCCCAATGAAAGTGGGAGGACATATTGATATACTTAATTATTGGTTTACCTCGTGATCAAGGAGGATATGATGTTATATTTTTGATAGTAGACTATTTGATGAAATCAACCCACTTTATAGTGATCAAGGAGTTGATCTCAGTGGGATTTTTGTCGAGGAAGTATCTGGAGGAGGTAGTTTTACTCCATGGGGTCCCAAGGATACTCATCCTTGATCAAGGTACTCATTTTACCTCTAGGTGTAGAGAGTTCTCCATCATGCTTTTAGTTATCATTTATTCCTTAGAACTTCTTTTCATCCACATATGGACGATCTGATAAAGTTGGTCATCCAGACTCTTGAATACATGTTATGCTCTTGTGTCCTACATTTTGGAGGTTCGTGGGTGAGATAAATTCCCTTGTTTTAGTTTTCTTACAATAAAAGTTTTCACTCTACCATTGGTATGGTGTTTTTTAAATATTTGTATGGATGACATTTTTGTTCACCATTATGCTAGACTGAGGTTGGAGAGGTAGAAATTCTTAGGCTAGAACTGGTATAGAATATGATAGATATGTTCAGGTAATTCATGAGAGGATAAAAGCAGTGTGGGATCATCATAAATCCTATGTCGATCATAAGAGGAGACCTTTGGAGTTTTACATTGGAGATCATGTGTTCCTAAAGGTGAATCCTCTTCATGGGTAGTGAAAGATTCATCATGGGAGTAATCTTTCTCCCTGGTTTTTTGGTCCTTTCGAGGTGTTGGATTGTGTTGGAGATGTGGAATATTAGATAGCATTTACCTAGATGATGAGTCAGATATGTGATGTTTTTAATGTTTCATAGATCCATAATTATCTTCATGATGACTCTCATATCATCAATTAGGGCGAGATCAATGCTGACAATGATGCAACCTTCAAGGAGTGGCCTGTGGAGATCAAGGACTATTGGGAGAAGGTGTTATGTGGGAATTCTACTCCCTTGGTTTGTATCTTGTGGAAGCACGGTGGTGTGGAAGAGATTACTTAGGAATTTGAGTCACAGATGCATTCTTAGTACCCTGATCTATTTGACGTTTAACTCTTATCTTATAATATTGTTCTTTTGTTCATGTGGGCCTTTTTAGTTTATGAGATGGTTTTCTATTGTTGTTTTTCATAGATTTACTCTTGTATGAGAGGTATCTTCACTGGGAGAATTTTTATAAACTAGTTGTTTTTGTTGTGTGGTTTTGTGCTTATTCCTCTGTTGAGGTGGTTAAGATCTTATGATGTCAAGATCTTTGAGAGGTATCTCATGGGATAACTATTTGGATGAATCCTTTTCATCTTCTCTCTGATTTTGGTTTTGGATTCTTGAGGATGAGAATTGTTTGAGAGGTATATAAATTAAGGTCCTGAATCCATGAAGACCAACCCTTTTCCTATTTTTGAGGATCATGGAGCATGAAGGAGGCTTGGAAGTGGTCTAGAGGGGTTTGGCTGCGAAATACTGGAAGTAGGGTAAATACAGGACGTGTAAATATTACACGTCATGTATGTGTAGTTCATATCTTGTGCAAGGATGGTTCACGATGTGTAAATTTTTTAGGTTAAATAATAAAAAGGCGATGCATTTTTTTGAAAGACCTAACCCAAACATTTACATGATGTGTAAATGGTTTACACGTCATGTAAATCCCATGTACAGTGCGTTAATAAAAGGTGCAACGGCTCAAGGGGTTTCTCAAACCCTATTCTCCCTCTCATTTTTTAGTGTCCAGTGGCTAATCCTATTAGTTTTTTGAGATCCCTTCAATGGGAATTGATCCTTGGGTATCTTTCTTCAAACTGTGGTGACCTGAGTTGATCCAAGGTGAGTTCTACCTTCGTATTCTAGCGGTTTATCCCAGTTTTATCTCGTTCCTCTCATTTGTCCTTGTCATGCATTGGCGGACCATCTCCCGTGTTTCTAATGGGGTTTTCTTGGTTGTTGTTTGTGTGGTTGTGCCATATAATCCTAGGATGGATGCAGTTCTTGCGGGATAGGTGGTCAGAGATCTATGGCATGGTTAATTCTTATGAGAATAATGTTAACAACTTTTGAGGTACGTGATTCGTTGATTCTCTTTTATTTATGTGAAATTATAAATTGATCATGTTTTATCCCTATGTATAGCAATGGAATTAACTTAAAAATTATTGAACTGGATTCAATAATTCATAGTGATCGTATGTTGACAATGTTGTTGTTTTATACGGTGATAGCGGTTTGCCTATTATTTTTCTAGATAGTGTGATATCTATGTTATTCTTTGTTTGTTTGTTCTTATGCTTGGAGTATCATGTGAAAATTGATAAAGAACGTAAATCTAGGATTAATTGATAATTAATTAGCTTAAGAATAATTAAAGAAGATTCATATTTATAATCTGGTGGTTAATGTAATTTTATGATAATAAAATTGATGTAATGAACATGTTTAATTTTAAAAAGGATTTTTTATATGCTTGTTGTTGATAATATTGAATAAATGTAATTCTAATTGAGAATGATTCTTCTCTAGATTTGTTGAAACTAAAATAAATTCTAAGAGCGTGTTTTTCCTTTGATAGCATGTTATAACTTGATGCCTTAGGTTTCTTGTAGTTGGAACCTGTTAATAAATTAATCGGTTAATTAAAGATGGAATAAGAACCGATTATATGATAAAGATAATGTTTTTTGCTGGGGATTGAGTTTCCTATTTTCATGAGAAGGTTTAATTCCTTGTTTTGAGGGATCAATTTCCATGTTGCTTGCTTGTTTGCTCCTACTTCTTTGTAATGTGATTTGGATGTGATCCATGTGTTGTGAGCCTGGTACGGCTGGGCCTAGAGGGATGTTGTGATATGGGGTGGGAGACCCGAATGTGATGTGAGTCTGTTATGGATGAGCCTGGGATGGATGATGTGATGTGTGGGCGGGGAGTCTGATATGAGGTGGTTGTAGATGATGTCGGTGATGGCAAGATGCATCGGTATATGCATATGGGTGTCGGGGATGGCACTGAAGGTGATGGAATGGGTTAAAGATGGTCTTACTCATTGATGAGATATTGAGAGCTGGTATGCTCTCTTATGAATCTATTTAATGGTCGATGATCAAGCTTACTATTTTATCTACATTCCTTTCCCCACTACTTGAGGCAGCTAGATGTGTTTGGTTTCATGCTTCCTCTTGGTGGTAGCTTAGGACGGTTTTCCTAGAGTGCCTAGATATGGAATGATGATATTAATTAATGAATAAATTTTTAACCCATGGGGTTGGTTTATGATGGAATATAAATTCTTAATAGATGTTGATCTTGATAAACAATGGACTTGGTTTGGATTATTCCTGGAGGACATGTACTTTACTCTGATAATTAATGTAATGCAATATGGAAAATTTTAATGATTAATTAAAGGATAATGAATGAATTAATGGAAAGAAACGGTTTAAATAGTAAAGAATGAATTTAATGTATCTCTTTTATATGCTTGTGTGCTTATAGGATATTTGGTCTTAATAGTGATAGTCGAGAGTCTAAGCGACGTTAGCTGTAGTGGAGTCTAAGACTAGATGATGCCCATAGTGTAGTTGTGAGATATATTATATCATGTATATTCTATAATTTTATACGCTAACCCACTCATGTCAGTTAGGGAAACTGACACCTAGTGGACTCTAGAAGTATGTTTTCCCCAACATCTTGGTGATAGGATGGATGACTGACTACCCCCTCTGGCCCCGCTCTCTTCTCTTGGTAGTTACTTGTGCTAGTATGCACGGTGGATAGTTTCTCATATATGTGTGTAGAGTATTGTGATGGATTGTGGTTATTTCACACACATGTATTACCAAATATAGTATATAAAGTATTATTATAGGTATGACATGTATAGGTTATGATGGCTTGAGGTGCTTACTCGGTATATGGGTTGTAATGGCTTGAGGTGCAATACTCGATGTTTGATATATGTTATACAGTTTTTGGTGGATTCTATAAACTACTTGGTTACTATATGTGAGTATGGGATGGTGTGGTTATATGATGAATGATGTTCATGTTGTGATGTCTTGCCCAGGTGTCTTTGGGTTGACTTACTTTTGAAGAGAGATAGCACAGGACGTGTGATGTTGGGTAGAACAAAAAACCAGTGGGGAAGTGGGAATGAGGTACCTTTGATGTTTTATTATTATATTATATGCTCTCTTGTATGTGATACTTAGTGAGTTATATTCATTGTGAGGTTAGGAGTTTTAGTACACCTATTTAGGTGATGAGTTAGTTTCACTGTTGTTCATTGTGTTTTAGCATGTTTTCTTTATCTTCTACGCAAGAGGCTACATAGAGGATCCTACTAAGTATACCACTATACTCACCCTAAATTGATATAAACTGTTTTTCAGGTCATCCGGTGCAGGTTGGTGATTGGGCTGGATATTACTATCTCGAGGTTTATCAGGAGTTGTTTGGGCTTCTTGTTCATTGTTGTCTTTACCTTTTTGGTACTTATAGTTTTCCTTTCAGTTGTTTAGTATTGTATGACATTGCATGGTTGCATTTGAGTTTTCTTATATATATATGTATGTATGTATGTATGTATGAGCAGATGTTGGTTATTTTATCCTTCTTATATCTCTATTTTGCGTGTTTCTCTTAGAGGGTAATGTCTCTCATATGCATGTTTATTATACCATCGGTGCTAGTCGCCAACCTGAGGCCTACTGGAGGTGGGACTCAGGCGGTCATCATCTTTCTCCCCTCATTGTGGCATCTTTGTGGGGAGGGGGTTGTGACAATGAAAATGATTTATCTTAACATTATCAGGGTTGTTACACCTCCTTAGTAAAAGTCTTTTTACCATTTTAACTTTTTATCGGGGTACCTACTTTTTACCCTTAGTAATTAATTTTGATGACCGAATTTAAAATTGACCTGATTACCTAATTTAAACCTTCTGATTTCAAAATTTGAAAACTATTTTATCAAATAAAATTTTTACAGGTATGAAAATTTAATTTTAAAATATAAACACTTAATCATGTAAAACCCTTTTTAGAGAAATAATGTTTTTAAGCCTTGAATTTATATATATGGTAAAATTATCGTAGATACTGATTCTAATGACATGAATTGAATTATTATAAAATAAATAAAGGATATGAGGCTTCCAAGGAAAACTAAAAATCAAATTTCTCTTGAAAAATACTTATTCAAAGAAAGGACTGAAAACCATTTTTTATATTAAAATAACATTTTAATTAGTTATAAAATTGTTTGTGATAGGTTTTCTAAGTTAAGATGATATTTTAAAATGAATAATGTTATTCCTCAAATTCATATTTGATGACAGAAAAGGATTTTTTTAAATTTCTAGGTTATTTCTTATATATCGATAAAATCATATTAATTACAAGTTTCATGAAAATAATATTTTTCGACTAAAAATGATATTTTCAGAAAAAGTTCAAAAATTTATACTAATCTAATTTTGATTTATGAGTTCGAAAATGATATTAGTTTGGTAAATTTCAAATTCTAAAATTAATATTTAAAAAAATCATGAATAAAGACACTTTAAAGGGTGTATTTTGTAATAGTTAAGATATGGTGTTTACCAACTACGGTAGGGTCTCGGGTGTTACACATGACTTCAGAGCGACGACGACATTGACGTGCGATGGAAATGGAATTGAGCTACCTCATTGGCGACACATCTTCTTAGCGTGCATATTGAAGCACAAAAGATGTCTTATGGTTAGGTTTTGATATTTGAATTTTGAAATTTCTTTTTTTTGAATTTTGAAATTGCTTTTGTTTATTGGTTAGTATTTTGATTTGTCTAAGTATTGGTTGAAAATGATTTTGTTTGAATTTTTGAAATTGCTTTGGTTTGATTTCTTAAAAAAAGATTCAAAGGCATTTGTAGTGAACATGGTTGGTGTAATAGTATGAAGGAATGCCACCAAATATTTATTTTAGTACAATTTTAATAAACTGACGCTAAATAAAAACCAAATTGTTTTTTTTATATTTCGTGATAGTTTCTAGAAGCATCGTCAATAAATTGTCCTTATGTACTTTTTTCTTGTAGTGTTGTATGGAGTAGACTTTATTTTATGTAAATTTGTTATGACGTTCAATATGTTTATTTTGAATGATGACCCGCAAGTCATAATAGGATACCTTTTGATATGACATGATACAATGATTTATATATTCTCATGAGAAGTGTCGCGAACCAACCCAGGTTGACCCTGGTTGGTTCGTGAAAAAATGGTATCATAAGAGGCCCTTGTTATTTGGGGTGTATGGTTGATGGAGATTAGGACTTTCAGGGATCGGGAGGTAGGTATGGGAAGGACATCATAAACCCTCGCTCGTTCCGAACCTCGATTCACCAGGGGTAGTTCGAGAATTGAGTCCTTTTCCCATTCTGGTTTGTTTTAGATTTATGGATGACAACAGAGGCAAGCCGATGTTACATCATGATTTCACATGGAGTAGTGACCCATGTTGAGTCTGAGTACACGGTTTAAGTTCCTCCTAGTTGTTGATGCTTACTTGGGGCATATCCCACTACCATGTCACCAGGATAAGCGTGACTACTAGTCCCCCACTCTGGTAGTTTGATGCAAGTTGAGTGTCGTCTTGGTTCTGGATGGTGTAAGTGCACTTTTGAAAATGAAAAAGGGGTTTTGAAATGAGAATGATTTCTTTTAAATGGATTTTAAATTTTTAAAATGGATTTTTAAAACTGAAAGCTCTTGGTCTAAAAATTCGGTGTTTTCTTGGAACTGGTAGAGATATGGTTTGGGTGCAACCTCAGGTGCTCTTTATAAACGTTCACACATGTGAGGGAATGCATGGGAAGTTTGTGTTGGTGAGTACGGATGAAAGCAGGCGAAGGCATGTGCAACGGTTCATGGGATTACTGGGGTGTGTACTTGGAATTAAAGGCTTGACCTTGTTTTTATAAAGTGATTTAAAAAAAGGGAAATGGTTTTTGGAAATTGAATTTGGTTTGAAAAGTGGGCTTGGTATTTGGAAAGTGACCTTGAAAGAAGGTGGTTTTGAAATCTAAAATGAAAAAGGGAATTTTGTGTTGTGTTTGTATTTGTTTGGTTTTTGAGCTGGATGTTTTTGGATAAAAGCACTTGCAATGATATTGCTTCAGCTTGATATTGGTTTTCGATTTGTGTTTTACATGTTGTTTAGAAAATGCCGCCTAGAAAGGTCCCCAAGTTTTTTGATAAGTCATGCCCAGTTTTTTGTACTTATTAGATGTTGCCTATCCTTTATGGTGATCGGGGTCTGTTACAAGCAGCAGAGTGGATTAAAGAGGTCGAGCGCGTCTTCAGGGTATTGGGAACTCCTGAAACTGTCAGAGTGCATGTTGTTTTGGGTCTGTTTGAAGGTCTAGTTCTGGACGAATGGGAGTTGTTCGTCCTGCCATCAATGCAAGTTGGGATGACGTGGGATGTCTTTAAATTTGTCTTCTTCGGATGGTTTATACCTGAAGAGGTGAAGAAGAAGAAAAGTGAAGAGCTCATGTGTATTCAACAAGGCCAACAGACGGTGAAAGCATATGTTGACCATTTCAAGGAACTTGTGTCTTTTTTTCCGGAGGCAGCGTCGTAGGATTTGATGAAGACTTTTATATTCATCAGGGGTCTTCGTCCAGAGATCAAGGAGCGAGTCCTCCCTTCTAAGGACCATCATTTTGAGAAGCTAGTGGATGAGGCGTTCTTAGCTGAGTTGGTCTCCGGAGCGCAGATGGTCGGAAATCCAGCGTATCCAGTTGCTCGTGAAAGTTCCCCATCTAGCGAGTAGGGTGTGCCAGAGGGACCTGTTTCTAAAGAGTCCTCTACAGTGGTTCTAGCTTCCAATTCGCCAGACCGTTCAGTGGTGTGCCACCAGTGTGGCCAGTTCGGGCACTTGAAGTCGTCATGTTACATCCCTCCGAAGACGTGTCGTCGTTGCGGGTGTCTGGGTCATCTAGAGAAGTTCTGTAGGAAGCGTCGTCTGAAGAAGACAATGTGACCGGGTAAATTCTGGTGTCTGACTGTGAGGCAGGAGATGCTTCAGCCATCAGAGCCCCAGTCACAGGTCTTGGGGTGAAGCTCGCGCACAGTCAGGAGTTGCCGGAGGTGTGAAGCCTCAGTTCGGGTTTTGTATTCCGTATTAGCAGTGGAGCATTTAAAGTCTTTTTCGTTCTTGTTTTCTGATGTTAAATCTTTGACATTGTTGTAAGTTTTTTTGTAGTGAAGTTATGATGGACTCGTTTTAGTATAATCCAAGCAGTCTTGTTGGTGTGGATGTGGTTTTCTGAATCGTGTGTTTTTTTTAAAGTGTGTTTGGCCCTTGTATGGGTTGATATTGGTTTAGCGGTGTTTGTTTGGAGACGTAAGTGCCTGCGAAGGAGTCAAGGCTTGTAGTAATGCTCGGGTTTACTGTTGGGATTACATTATGTTCAAAGGTTTTTCTCTAATGTTGGGGTTTTTTGGTTTGGGTCGAGAGTTTCGAGCTTCAGTTGAGGTGTCGTTCGCTCGTGCTATAGAAGTTAGTTTGGATCATTTGGGAGTTCTCGCGTTGCCACCCCTCCTGGGGTGATATGTTTGGGTGTTAAATTTCCGCACTAGTTGAGTTCTTATGGTGGGGAGAACCCTTTCGTTTTCTCCCGTTCTCTTGTATTGTGGTTTCTTTCGGTTTCAATCGGGCATGGATTCTTGTTTTGTTTATTGTTCGGCTGAGTGACTTTCTGGGGGGCAGAAAGTGTCTATGGTGGGGAGAAATGTCACACCCCGACTTTTTGATTTATTTTTATTTTACTATTTCCCAGCTCCGGGTCCTCGCACCAAGGTCCGAGCTGGGTATCAGTATAAAATTTTTGTCGTTTAATATATCCATTGGGTTTCAGACCCGTGCGCGGTCACCGCGTGGTTGGCGGTAGTCGCGCGGCCGGCCCAGGAGTCGGGAAATTGCTAATTATTATTATTATTATTATTATTTGCATTATTTTTATCCTTATTATTATTATTATTATTAGAATTATCATTTTTATTGTTAATAAATTTTATTAATATTATCTTTATTTTTGTTATTATTATTATTATTTGTATCATTATTATTATGATTATTCTGGTATCATTATTATTATTAATATAATAAAATGAAAAAAACAACAAAACCCTAGTCTACACGCCCCCCCCCCCCCAATTTTCCCTTCTCCCTCTCCCCAACACAGTGGGTGCTCCCCGATCCTGTTTCCCCCTTCTCTTGCGCGAGCCGCGCCCAAGCCTCCACCCTCGTCCCGCGCTACACCCCACGCTCCTGCTGGATTCCCCTTCACCGCCTCTGCGCTCACCCTCACGCTCTGCCTCTCGCCCCAGCCGACCTTCGCCCTGACCTCCAGCAACCTCGCCCAGCAGCTTCGCCCCAGCCGCCTCCCTCGCCCTCAACACGCCTCTAGGGCCCCGTCGTCGCCACCATTTCCCTCATTCTAGCTCTCCCCCTCGTCTCCCTCACGCCTCTGGCCAGCCAGCCAGCCAAGCCCACCCGCCTTGCCCTCACTTCGACCCTCCCCACCGCCTCTCACCCCTGACCTCCAGCAACCCCTTTGCGTTGCCCTAGCAGCCTTGCCCCTCGCCCCGACAACGGCACTCTGCCTTCGCCCTCTTCCCCGCCCAACCAGCAGCAGCGCGAACCCTCTTGCGCGTTCTGCGCTTTGGCCAGCCGACTCCCTTGCTCCAACGGCCGCTTTGCACTGCTCCGGTGCCCTACCGCCCCCTTGCGCCGCGTCCCGATGGCCGTCCTTCGGCCAGTTCCTGACAGTGCAAGCCCTTTCTCGGTATATTTATTTTTTTTGGTGTTTTTTCTCAAATTAACCAAACTTTAATAACTTGATTTGTAATTTGCGCATTATATATCATAGAAAGGGGCTCACGCTTCCGGGAACAGGTTGGAGGGCGGCTGTCGGGACGCGGCGCAAGGGGGCGATAGGGCGCTGGAGCAGTGCGGAGCGGCCGTTGGAGCAAGGGAGTCGGCTGACCAGAGCGCGGAATGCGCAAGAGGGTATGCGTCGTTGCTGGTTGAGCAGGGAAGAAGGTGAAGGCGGAGTGCCGCTAGCAAGGTGAGGGGTGAGGCTGCTAGGGCAGCGCGAAGGGCTGCTGGAGGTCAAGGGTGAGAGGCGGTGGGGAGGGTCGGAGTGAGGGCAAGGCGGTTGGGGCTTGACTAGTTGGCTAGAGGCGCGAGGGAGACGAGGGGAGAGCTAGAGTGAGGGAAAAGGCGGCGAAGGCGGGGTCCAGGAGGCGTGTTGAGGGCGAGGGAGCTGGCTGGGGCGAGGTTGCTGGAGGTCAGGGCGGAGGTCGGCTAGGGCAAGAGGCGGAGCATGAGGGTGAGCACGGAGGTAGCGAAGGGGAATCCAGCAGGGGCGAGGGGCGTAGCGCGGGACGAGGGTGGAGGTTTGGGCGCCGCTCGCGTAGGAGAAGGGGGAAACGGTGTCAGGGTGCACCCGCTGCGCAGAGGATAATAATAACTACAACAACAACAACAACAATAATAATAATAATAATAACAATAATAATAACAATAATAGTAATAATAATAATTAACAATTGTCCGACTCTTGGGTCGGCTGCGCGACTACCGCCAACCGCGCGATGACTGCGCACAGGTCCGAAACCATATGGATATATTAAACAACAGAAATTTTAAACCTAGACTCAGCCCAGCGCGATGACCTGAAGCCAAAAAATAGTAAAAAAAAATAAATAAATCAAAAAGTTGATGTGACAAGAAGAGTTCATGTATTTATAAGAGTTGAATGAATCTTTTTTTGAGATGATATAATAACACTCTTTAAAATAGTTGAAAACCCTCTAGTATCAAGTCATGTAATTGTTACATTTTATCATCATGAAAATTTTACTTAATATTTATATAAGTTTATCTTGAATTTATGTATGACTCTTTAAAATTGTTGAAAACCCTCTAGTATCAAGTCATGCAATTGATACATTTTATCATCATAAATGAATTTTTTACAAAGTAATTCTGTAAATGGGTTTATCTTGAATTTCTGTATCCTAAAAATATTTTGATTCTTAAGGGATTACCTACGGACACGTTCGATTGAATTAATGGGATTGAAATTACCAACAATATGCATATATCGTCGTCTTCATCGTTCAACCCTTCTTCCCGCCGCGAATTCCCTTAATCGAGTCTGAATGTAATCATCTCCGGCAAACAGGCACCGGAATTTTTGATCCCGGCCGGATTCACAGCCCGATGTTGAAGCTCTCGTATCTGCTCGACAAAATCCGAGTCTTCTCGTTCGGAGAGATGCTACTCACGACCAGAGAGCAGTTGACGAACACATTCACCTGCCTCGTCGTCAATCCCACCGCCGTCACGCTCACCGGGACTTTCACCGTCACGATCAGCGGGATCCGGCCGGAATTCCGATTCTCCGACATCGCCTGCTGCATCCCCGACCCGAACTGGCTCTTCCCCGTCAGCAAAACCCCGAACACAGTCTTGTTCTTGTGGCCCTGCGTAAACGCCGGCAGGCTCCCGGAGCAGAGGGGGCCGTCCTTGTAAAGCACGGCGACGAAGCCGTCGTGGCCGTAGACGAACTCCACGTAGTCGTTAGGGTTTTCGGCGCGGACGGTGACGATGAACTCCGCGTGGAAGCTGAAATCCTTATCGGGGCGGAAGGCCTTGACGGCGAAATCATGGACCTCGATTCTGGGGGGCTCCGGCCGAACCGTGAAGTAGAACGCGACGGCGGCGCCGGCGACTAGAAGGATGAGGAGGAACAGGGAGCAGCAGGCGAAGCAGATGCAGCGGAGGCAGGAAAATCCGTCGTCATCGCAGGGTTCGTAGCGCGGGATGTTACGGCGGTAGGGCGGGGGGCGAACGCTGCCGTTGTTGTCGAGCATGACATATCTCGGCGGCGGCGGCAGGGCGGGGCCGGAGTCGGAGTTCATCGCGGCGGAGGCGGTGCGTGGGAACTCACCGTCTTCTTCGTTCGTTTTTCCCACTCTCGATTTCTATGTTTAGACAATGGATCGACTGTGGGAAATCGTTACTCGTGTATGGAGGAGGGATCGTGGAGGGGGGATCGAACCCTGTAATTTTCTATTTTCGAGATTCTTACAGAACAGAAACCTAAATCTGATTTATCCATATTTAGAGGATGATAACTCGTTTCATTTTACAGACATCTCTTCTTCCGCTCCGCCGGCGGCGATGGCTTGGCCAGGGTCGACAGCGGCGGCGGCCTGCAGCATCCCAGGGCTCCGATTCTCAAAGACGCCGCCGCGGACGCCGCTGCGGACTTCAGCTTAAGCGCCACGCTCTTGAGCTTCGGAGGCACCGCCATCTGAACCGACCGCCTCGAGGCGGCGTTGACGGACGCCAGCTTGTAGGATTGAAGGAAGAGGCGGCGGCGCCGTCTGTAGCTGACGGAGCAAGGGTCCTTGCTTCGCCGGGAAAGTGCTCGCCAGCCATTATAGGCGCTGGCCTTCGGTGCTGCCGCTACCGCTGCGTAGCCGTGGAGTATTCTGTTGAAAGACAGGGAGGACGTGGTTACGACGCCGGCGCCGGCTCTCTGAGACATGGCAGCCGGAAAAAAATCACCGGCAGAATCAGCGGCGACGGCGTTCCTAGCCTTCCAGAAACCACTCCGACTGGTCAGATGCTATGAAGTGGAAACTGGTTGGAAGAAGACTGGGTTATATATATATATATATATAGACGGGATTCGTGGCGGCGACTGAGTTCTTCCTCGACGGCGGGTCTTAATTTCTTCCCTCCCTGGCCATCGCGAAGGTCAACAGTCTACCGCGAATTGGTATGCTTCCGTTACGTCCTCGCACGGCCGTCGTGCCGTGTCCCTTCGTCTTTCTCCCACTCTGGTCATAATTCGGATCACCAAACTAGTTTTGGACGGTCACTTGTTGGAGGGAATAATTTGGATCACAAAACTATTATTTAATTAAATATTCATGATAAACATAATTACATCACATATAATTATCTTAGCATAATCACACACTTAGTTAGAACTCAATTGAGGGCCGTGATGTTATAAACTTGTTGTACAAGCTGACAAGTAATACAATTTCTGAAATGACCATTAAGTATGAAACCTCACAACCTTATGAAAACATGAGGTCAAAGGATTCATAACCAATGTCCACTTTAGTAGCACCAATGACACATATGACAATCCATATGGTTTGCTTTAAGGGGTTAGAGGATTCGTGATATTATGCTTTATAAGAACTTGACCCGTATTGATGTCACCTCTATTGATAATCTCTCAAATCAACTAAAATTGACGAAGATCCTTAGTTTATGCAACTACTCTGCTATTATCATAGTAGAGTTCAACTGGATGCCTAGTTTAGTAATGAACTTATTTATCCAAAACAACTTGTTTAGCTACATCAAATGTTGTGATATATCCAACTTCTGTTATAAAATCAACAAATGTTGGTTAATTAAAACTTTTACAACTTACCTCTCCACCATTAAGGAAAATGTAAATCTTGACTAGGATTTATAGTCATCTTTGTTGGTTTGGAAATTAGTAGTGTAACTCCTTATTATGAGCCCTTTCCCACCAGTAAAGACTAATGATTCACCCTTAGTTAATCTGAAGTACTTAAGGATATTCTTCAAAACTATCCAATGATTCTCACCGGATTTGATTTGTATCTATTATTCATACATAATATATAATATACATCACGATGAGTACAAACTATAACATAAATGACTTACCTAATAGCTGAAGCATATTGAATCTTACTCATGCATTCTTTCTCTTCAATTGTTGAAGGGAACTATGACTTTGGAAGACACTTATTGTATAACATTGATAAAAAACCCTTAAGTTTTTCATGCTAAACCTCTTTAGAAATTTCCCAATATATATGTTTTGATAATGACTAAACAATCATTTAGATCTATCTCTATAGATCTTCATACATAGTATGCACATTTCTTTATCATCGTCCTTTATTAAGAAGAAATGAACCGGTCAAATTTGTCACTGATTGTAACGTTAGGATGCCATTTCAAATGAGAAGTATGCCATCAACATACAATACCATAAATTCAACTATGCACCTACTAAACCCATTTGTATATACAAGGATTATACTCATTTGTGGTAAATCCAAACTTGTTGATAACAACATTAAAATGAATATTCTAACACTGAGGACCTTATTTCAACCCATACATGGATTGTTGCAGTTTACAAATCTTGACAACATTACATAGATATTTAAACCCTTCAATTTGTATCATATATACACCCTCAAATATATTCCAATAAAATAATATAACTTTAACATTCATTTGATATATCTCAAAATCATAATATGCAGCTATGGCTTAAAAGATCTAAATAGATTTGATCATATCAATGGGAGAGAATATTTCTTTATTGTCAATACTATGAACTTATTTAAAACATTTAACAACTAAATGAGTTTTTTAGATAAACATCATACCATCCATGTCAATCTTCTTGCGGAGGATCCACTTGCACCCAATGGATTTCACCCCATCATGTGGATCTACCATGTTCCAAACCTAATTAGTGTACATGGATTCTATTTTATATTTCTTTACTTTTATCCATTTTTTTAGAGTTGGAATTTGTGATGGATTCTTGCTATAATGTTGATTAACCTTCCATGATCATTATATCACCTTCATTAGAAATGAAAAATCCATATCTCTCAGAATCTTGACCAAATCTACCAAACATTTAAATTTATTATTTATATCACATTGATTAATTTTCACAACTCTTTATGCTTTCAAATCATCTCACTTAGGAACAAAACCTTCTCATTGATATTGAATTCTCCAAGTTCAAGTTTCATCCCACTAATTATTTTGGAAATAAATTTTATTTCTAAAAAGACATCATGTTGAGCTATAAATGCTTTGTGCTATAATAAATTATATAAATAATTACCCATTGTTTCTTTGGGATAACCAAAAAAATAAACATTTATCAAATTTGTGTTGAAGTTTACTTAAGTTAATACACCTTATATATGTCTCAAAATCTCAAATCTCTATGAAAGAAAAATTATTATGCTTTCCAATCCACATCTCATATGGTGTATTTTGAATAACCTTTTATGGCACACAATTTAGTATAAATGAAGAAGTCTCTAGAGTATAACCCCAAAAGAAAATAAGAAGGTTTTTAAAACTAATCATATATCAAACCATGTCCAAAAAAATTTTGATCATCTTTTCAGATACACCATTCAACGACGGTGTATTATGTGGAGTAAGTTATGACACTATACTGCAATCTCCTAGATATTCATGAAATTATTGGCTCAAGTATTCACAACCTTGATTAGATTAAATTATTTTAATACATTTTTCTAAGTTGATTTTTTATTTCAATCTTTAAAACATTGAACATTTCAAAGGATGTATAATTTTGATTCATAATATATATATATATATATATATACGCATATATATATATATATATATATATCCATGTATACTGCAGTCACTAGTAAAGTTAATGAAGTAATGAAATCCACATTGCGCTACTTTACTTATCATAACATATATATATGAGTTCTAATAAAATATTATCTCATTTCCCTTTACCCTTAAAAGTCAATTTGGTCATTTTACCTAATAAACAAGATTCACATACATCGAATGATACATAATAATTTAAATCCAATAATACATCATCATGAAGTTATTGTATGCAATTATTATTTATATTTCCTAGGATTCAATCAAAATGATAAGTGAAATTCAAATCATTAATTTTTTATTTTTTATTATTTACATCATATAAGGAATTTACAAGATCAAATATATAAAAACCATTATTTATGTCACCACAACCATAAAAAAATTCATTTATATAATTGGAGCATCTCTTGTTATTCATTATAAATGAATATCATACCATATCTTGGTAAAATACAAAAAATAAAATTTTGTTTATTCATGGTAGATGTATTAGTGCCAAAAATGTAACGTTCCCTTTATCATAGAGACCTTGATATGAGACTCACTCAAATGAACTGAGTTGAATTAAAGATAAAAGAGTATCATAATTGATAAAAAATACATAGATGAGATCTCCATTGTAACACCCCAAACTTCCATAGTACACTTCCTTTCAAATAATTCAATAGCTTGCGTTGTGCGCAACATTGAGTTCAAGTGCACAATGACCTTTCAAACTAGCTGTAAAAAAACAGTTCCGAATAACATTAACCACATTTTGAATTTTTTATATTTCATATAATTTTAATATTCATCTCATTGTTTCTTAGACATTATATAAGAACAAATTCAATAGTTCGAATAAAAAAAGTATTTTTCAAAAATACAGTTTTACCGCCTTTTAATGGCGAGTCCTTTTTTAAATAAAATATTTGACACTTTTATATATTAAATTTGAAAAAATAAACTTCTTCTTTAGAAGAGGGACATAAAAATTTAGTTTGGAAATTTTTTTGGTGTTTTTCTGATAACTTTCATATTTCGGTGAATAGTAAAAAATACTGCATTTTAATTCAAAACCGTTTTTTCATCTAATTTATTTATATTGATAGATTACCCTTTTAATTGGTTTTAAAGTATAATTAGATTAAACTTTTATCATTTAATATAATGTAGTTAATTGGAATTATTTTCACATTAAAATTATATATAAACACATGTCAATCTTTTGATGGTTTTTACTTTTAAAAAACTCGTTTTTTCGTTTTGTCAACGAGAATTAATTTTAAATTAATTACTAAAACTTCCGTGTTTTAAATTTTGAAAAATGAATTCCATATTTGGAATAAGTGGGTTCAAATTATGTTAATAAGATACTTTTAGTTTTGTTCATTATGAATAGTAACTTTAATAATTATTTTTACCATGGTTAAAGGTAAATCGAGTAATTAAAGGTAAAAATAACATTATAAAATTACCTTAACACTTGTAAAAATTCTATTGAATGACTAAATTCGACCCTTATCATCTATGGTTCGAAATTGAATCACTTAATAATTATTTTCTCCCACTCTGGTCATAATTCGGATCACCAAACTAGTTTTGGATGGTCACTTGTTGGAGGGAATAATTTGGATCACAAAAATATTATTTAATTAAATATTCATGATAAACATAATTACATTACATATAATTATCTTAGCATGATCACACACTTCGTTAGAACTCTATTGAGGGCTGTGATGTTATAAACTTGTTGTACAAGCCGACACATCTCGTCTTGGTTAATCAAATTAAGTAATACAATTTCTGAAATGACCATTAAGTATGAAACCTCGCAACCTTATGAAAACATGAGGTCAAAGGATTCATAACCAATGTCCACTTTAGTAGCACGAATGACACACATGACAATCCATATGGTCTGTTTTAAGGGGTTAGAGCATTCGTGATATTATGCTCTATAAGAACTTGGCACGTATTGATGTCACCTCTATTGATAATCTCTCAAATCAACTAAAATTGATGAAGATCCTTAGTTTGTGCAACAACTCTACTATTATCATAGTAGAGTTCAATTGGATGCCTGGTGTTTGGGATTATCCCTAGTTTAGTAATGAACTTCTTTATCCAAAAAAACAGTTTTTCCTAGCGCCCCCCCATTATCAGCGCTAACGAAAAAGCACTGATAAAGGGACCCCATTTATCAGCGCTTGTTTAGTATCGCTGATAAAGGGGGGCCTTTATCAGCACTTTTTTTAAAAGCGCTGATAAAGGGTCGAATTCAAAAAAAAAAATTAAAAAAAAAATTAATATATTAATATATAAATATAGTTATATTGATATAGATATAATATATAATTTTTAAATATATTTTAGATAAGTATAAATGTACATTAACACTTAATATACTTAATATATAAGATATTTAGTGAAAATGGCTTCTTAAAAAATTTAAAAAATATTTTTTAATTAATAATTTGTTAATTATTAAGAATTAGTAGTCATTTAATAACAATTTGAAGACTAAAAAAATTAAAAAAATTAAAAAAAGATCCAAAATAAGTTGAAAACGCAACTCAAACTTCAAACGGCCATAACTTTTGATCCGGGTGTCCGTTTGAGCTCTACAACATATCAAATCGAAGCCTACGACGAACTCTACATCATTATAATCTAGGGAAGCCCCGATCAAGTGTTTTTCGAGGCCAAAAGAGGCCCAGAAGGCCTCTAAAACTGAGTTTTTAGTCGGGGTACCCATATTTTTTAACATTTTGTGGGTTTTCAGCCTCGTTTGAGGGGGTAATATTGGTTTTTTTGGTGGGGACTGAATTTATTCCAAGGTATTACATTCATATTGATATTATGTCTTTGAAATTTTATCGTTTTTTATAATGCACTTCTATTTATAATCAAATATATAACTATATGTACATATTTTTTATATATTCACACCTAAAAATTAAAATTTTAAAATAAATAATTAAACATATTTACATATAAAATATATTAGCTCTATCTAAATAACAACTAATATCCATTTTATTTAAAATACCAATATATAAATATTTATATAACTACTATATATTAATATAACTATATATCTATACATTAATCTAGCTATATATATATATTAATATAACTACATATATATTAATATTACTATATATATATTAATATCACTATAAATATATATATTAATATCACTATAAATATATATATTCATATAACTATATATATATGTATATTAATATAAATATATATTACTATACAAATAAATATAACTAAATATATATATATATATATATAAATAGAGATATATATTAATATAACTATATATAGATATATTAATATAAGTATATATATATGTATATTAATATAAATATATATTACTATACGAATAAATATAACTAAATATATATATATATAAATAGAGATATATATTAATATAACTATATATAGATATATTAATATAACTATATATATATATTAATATAAATATATATTACTATACGAATAAATATAACTATATATATATAAATAGAGATATATATTAATATAATTATATATATATATTAATATCACTATATATATATATTAATATAAATATATATTACCATACGAATAAATATAACTATATATATATATAGAGATATCATGAAATAGAAAACAAATCAAAATAGAGTAGTGGTAAGAGCTTAGGCGCGTAGGGGGGAGGTCTCGAGTTCAAAACCTACTGGAGGTAGAGGCGCGCGCATGGGGGTGGATGTTGGGGGCTAGCGCTGATAAAGGGTGGAGGGGGTGCGTGCGGGCACTGGAGGGGCTAAAAAGCGCTGTTAAAAGGGGGGATCAAGCGCTATAAAAGTCCCCCCCACGATTGACATGATTTTTTTAATTTTTTGTAATTTTTTTTATTTTTTTTTTAATTTTTTAACTTTTATCAGCGTTAAAACGAAAGCGCAGATAAAGGAAGCGCTGATATATGACCCCTTTATCAGCGCTAAAAAAGCGCTGATAAATGGGTACTTTTATCGGTGTTTTTTTAGCGCTGATAAAAGACCACTTTTATCGGTGCTTTTTTTTAGCGCTGATAAAAGGGGTCTTTATCAGCGTTTTTTTAAGCGCTGATAAAGGGGACCCCCCCTTTATCTTAGCTGGCTTTAACAGCGCTTTTCCTAGCGCTGTTAAAGGCCCATTTTAGCGCTGATAAAGGGCGTATTTGTAGTAGTGAATTGTTTAGCTACGTCAAATGTTGTGATTGTAACATCCCAGGTAAATAAAGAATAAGACATATTTCATATTTATTAATATTGATGAATTAAATATTAATTTTACTTTAAAGGGGTTGCTATATTCGATAGCGTACCCGATACGCAACAACGAGTTTCTTTGAAATCTTACGTTGCACACTAATAATATAATATTATTATTTTAAATGGTAGTTAACTCCTAACCATTGTATTGGAGGGAATGAACAAAACCAACTACAATATGATTATACATGTTTGTTAAATGTATTTACTTTTATCCAAAAAAAGTTAGAGGCTTAAAATATGAATGAATCTAATTTTAAGCATAATTTACATTAAAAGGTCGATTTACCGCTTTTTAATGGCGAACCCTATTTAAATCTAGTTTTGATCATTTTTATATGTTATATTTGACCAAATAAAATTCTACTTTAGATTTGGGACATCAAATTTTACTTTGGATAATTTTTTGGTATTTTTCGGATAATGTTCATTTTTTAATGAATAGTGAAAAATGTTGTATTTTAATTCAAAGGTGCCTTTTAATCTAATTTATTTATATGGTTAGATTATCTTTTTAATTGGTTTTAAAGTGTAATTAGAATATATTTTTACCATTTAATCCAATGTTGGTCATTGGAAGCAATTTCACTTTGAAATTGTACTTAATCAACAGTCCATCTTTTGATAGTTATTAATTCTTAAAAACACGCTTTTTTATTTTGACAGCGGGGATTAATTTTAAATTAATTTCTTCCACTTCTGTGTTTTGAATTTGGAAAAATGGATTCTATATTTGGAATCAGGAGGTCCAAATTGTGTAAATAGGTAACTTTTATTTTTAGACATTTTAAATATTTACTTCAGTAAATATTTTATTTACCTTGGTTAAAGGGTAAATCAGGTAAATAAGGGTAAAAAATAATATTATAATAATATAAAATTACCCTTAAACGTGTCCTAATCCTATTGGTTGAGTCATTTACGACCATGAGAATCTTTGGATCGATTTTGGGACCCCTTTGATCCACTTGGAAGTGATAATGACAATTTGGATTAATTAATTTAATGTAAAGACAAAATTGACATTAACAAACAACTTTTAGTAATTAATTTTTATATGGTGTTATATAAGTCCTATGTTCGACTATAAATATTAATTGGAAATCTCAAAAGATTTCCTACATCATGGTATTTTTTTTATAATTTTTAGACATCAAATAAATTAAATTATTTATGACACAATAATGATGCAGTATTTACCTCATTAATAAATGATTTAAATAAATAAGATTATAATGATTAAAATATTATCCAAAACATGTCCAATTCTGATTGGATGATTTTATTTTGACCATTAGTCATCTTATCTTCATCTTTAATGATTTTTGGACCATTAGAAACCGAATATAATTATATAATAAAATAATAGTTTCACACTTTCCTAAAGAGCCCTTCCTCCCCCTTATAAAATGAGAACACTTCTAACCAATTCCTCACACCTCTCAAGCCTTTTGGCTCATTCAACCTCTATCCAATTAAGCTACCTACATCCCTATCCTCCCCTAGAAGCCTTACCTTAGGCAGAAGGCACTTAAAGAAGCCCTTTTGGTTCAAACCAAAGAAAGTTACCCAAATTAAAGGTACCAGTTTCTCTTAATTTGTTTTCTTTTATTTTACTTCTCCAACCCCTAAACTATTTTTATTTCTATCTTTTGTAACAACAACAGTATCCTAAATATACTAGGATGTTGTTATGAGAAGGATTCAAACTACACTTACACACACCTCCATCTAATGGATGAAGAACATAATATTTATGTTGATGGAAAACTAACGCCTCATGAAACGATGATTGTTCAATTACATCTTACTGCCTCTCATGGTGGCCATTATGATGACAATGTATTTATATATGATATATATTATGTTTATGATATCTAAATAATTAATATCATTCTAGATATAATGGACTATTGACCACATGAACAACTTGTAAATATAAGGTGTTCATTATTGACTCAAGTACCAAATATCGACAAAATGAAAATTATTAACTTAAATGATTACATAATGTTATAACATGGTAATAATTGATATAAAAGGAATAATAAACTTTAAAAAGGTTCTTAAGCAAGTAGAAATTAACTTTAGTTTATTATTCAGGAGATTAAAGAACGACCGAGTCAAGTCGGACACGAGGTAAGTGACTTCGTCTAAATCTCCTTTCATTGAGGCATTTTTAGTTTTATACACGACTTTATTTTATACGGTGTATAAACCCCTTTTACTTTTCATTTTATTCAAAGGGAATCTTTTTATACGAAGCGTTTTACTAAACGACAAAAAGGAATGTTTTTTTTACGTAAGCGGTGACAACGACCTTTCCGCCACCGCGAGTATTATTTGATCTTTGGATTCCTTAACAAGCCAGAATGTTTTTAAAAGGAAAAATAAATACCACATACTCTTTTTATGTATTTTGGTATTGAAAATGATTTTGAGAATGGATTTATTATTTCAATATCTTGAAATGATATTTTATTATTGCAACGTGGAAATGTTATCTTTCCTTTATGCTTATGTTATGTGTTATGATCATGTTATGGTTCTTGGGAATTCTTTATGTATATGGGTGGTTCCGTGATAAACCTAGGGAAGGTGAACCCGAGATAGCTCTCCAATGCATTGGGTAACGTGATTGAGGTAAACATGAATGTTTCTCCTAAGAGATTTCAGGGAATATACTGTGATGGATATTCCAATGTAACTCCCTATGTAGCTGTGATAACTACAATATAAGTATGATATGGATGCCACCAGTTACCTTTATGATTTATGATTTCTATGCGTCTTTCACAAATCTTATAATTTCATGAGGTAAGTAAAAGAGTTCATGTTTTGTATGTATTTATGAACAAATTTTTTCATTCTTTGTTTATAACCCTTACTGAGCCTTTTATGCTCATCCCAAGTTTTGAAATGTTTTCACAGGACTTAAAGATGAATAGGGTCAAGGATGAGATCAAGGAAAAGTCATGCTTTCTAAAACATGGAACTAGACATGACTTTTTTTCAAGAGTTTATATTTTATGAAAAAAATGGAAATTGTGTAGAAGTGTCTACCTTGTAATCTTTTGAGATGTAATAGTTATGTCCTAATTATCTAAAACTCTAAACCTGAAAAGATCCTCAATGTGAATTATTTGTTTAATTCAAGATTATGTAATGTTTTAAGGCCGAGTCCTTATAGTTGGTATCAGAGGTCGGTTTAGACAACTTTAGGAGTTAGGGTATTGTTAAATTAATATCCATAAAGTAATTTATGTTAATATTGAAATCATATAGCATTTACAGATTACCATGTTGCTTCGCCTAAGATATTTATGTGTTTAGAATGGTTTTCCGCAGGGGAAACAGAGCAGCTATGTTGGGACGACATCAGGAGGAAGACAACCATCCAAATCAGCAACCTGAGATGGTCGGAATCGGAAGTGATCAGTTTGTTGCAGTGATGGCACAGTTGACTCAGGATATAAATGGTGGTGGTATCCATGCACGAGATCAGCCAGATCAACCACGGAGGAACATGTCAGTAGTGGAGCATTTCATGAGGCAACATCCCCCATCATTCAGAGGATCATCTAACCCTGTGCTAGCTGAAGGGTGGATTAAAGCACTGGAGAAGATTTTCAATGTCATGGGTTATTCAGAACATCAAAAGGTTAGTCTCACTGATTACCGTTTTAAAGGTGAAGCTGATCAGTGGTGGTTGATGGTGAAAAATATCAAGGATAGTGAGGAGATTGATGATCTTGATTGGGATGAATTCAAAGGTATGTTTCTTGAGAAATATTTTCCTAAGGCGGTTCTTCTTAGGATGGAAAAAAAATTCCTAGAATTGAGGCAGGAGGATGACTCAGTGGCTGCTTATGAAGAAAAATTCACTCGACTGGAAAGGTATGCTCCAAATTTCATATGAGATCTTGATAGTAAAATCAACCGTTTTTACTCAGGATTAAAGGCAAAGTATTGAAGGGATTTAGCTTCTCGTGAGTTCAAAAGTTATGAAAAACTTGTTTGTTGTGCGGAGAAGGTGGAAATGGAGTTTACTGATGATCATGTATTCTTTGACAAACAACAGAATAATAGGTTGAGGTGGTAAACAAAAGGGAAGAACTCTTCAAAAAAGTATGATGGTAAGAAACTTAAGTTTTCAGTTTGTGAAAATTATGGTAAAAAGCATGCTGGGGAATGTCTTTTGAATTTTGGTAAGTGCTACCGATGTGGTAAAATGGGACATAAGGCTCGTAATTGCACTGAAAAATATCAAGGTAATGGTAAGACAAAATCTGATTTACAGTTAGTAAAATGTTTTAAGTGCAATGAAATGGGTCATTATGCAAATGAGTGTCCAACAAAGAACTCAACCGAAGGAAAGTAGCCAGAAAACAAGAAGAAAGGGGTGGTGAAATCCTTTGCAACTACTTCAGCAGATGTTGGGCCATCAAATGAAGTTGTATCAGGTACACTGTTTGTTTTTACAAATTATTCCAATGTGTTGTTTGATTTAGGGTCTACACACTCTTTCATTTATGAGAAGTTTTCTAGTAAATTAGGAATTGCATCTCATGATATGAATACTGAACTTACGGTAAAAACACCTGGAGGAAATGTTGAGACAAAAAGAAAACATAAGAACATTCCTGTCCTTGTGTGTGGAAAGAATCTACCTGAAAACCTTATTGTTTTGCCTCTAGTAGAGTTTGATGTTATATTGGGCATGGATTCGATTTCTGTTTATCATGATAAGATTGACTGTAGAGATAAAGAGGTTTCTTTTCAGAATGATTTTCAGTTTGTATACAAAAATGAACCCTTGATGTTGATAACATATCAGGAAGCTGAGAAACTAGTAAAAGATGGAAATGAATGTTACCTTGCACATATTGTTGAAAACAAAGTAACTGTTCAGATTAATGACGTGCCAGTGGTAAATGAGTACCTTGATGTTTTTACTGATGAGTTGCCTGGTATTATACCTGATCGGGAAGTTGAATTTACTGTTGACTTAGTTCCTGATGCTAAGCCAATTTCAAAACCCCCTTATCGAATGGCTCAAATTGAACTTTTAGAGTTAAAGAAGCAATTGCAGGAGTTATTAGTGTAACATCCCGGACCCGACCAGCCACCTGAACAGTACCAAACGGGTCGGGCGTCACTACCTTAGGCGCACCTCCCCGAACGCCAAAGGCTGTCGACTAGCAGTGAGGTTCTGAATAGGTATAGTGGGGAGGCTATACCCTCTCGGAGGATCATAGTAAGGGTACTAGTCCGAGTATAATAGTAAAGATGCAGTGGAAAGAAAGACTCAGCAGACTCAAACCAGACCTGCATAGCGGAAGCACATACAATAACAATATATAACGGAAGCAATAAATATAACAACAGCAGCGGAAATAAACACAACAACATGCTGATAACATGTAACTACTACTGAATAGTAAAACATGCATCCAAAGCAGGTCAACATACAAAAGGGCGCCAATGGATAACCAACAGTAACTACAACAAATAAGCATGCTGATACAGAGAAGTAAACACAACAAGTAAACCCCAGCTAGGTATGACCTCAAGGTCCATACCATCTCCATGCAACAACTAACACAGCCCAACTCCTGAAGCTAGCCTCTTTCCTGCACGTAAATCCATAAAGTCTGCACGCGTCCCGAAGGGCCCGTGCAGGGTGTGAGACAAATCTCAGTAGGATACCACCCAACGGTACATACCAAATATATGTGTTTAAGCAGTCATACATTTCAAGGAAAGCGGTAAACAATACTATGCACAAGTAAACACAAACTCCACTGGTGCTCAACAGCCACCATGGAGTATCACCTGCTTCGGCCAATGCCAAAATCTCTGTCGTGTAACCCGGCACCACGTGCCACCTGACACCTCGTGTCTCCAGTACCGACGTCCCGAAGACACGCCCAAAATAGTAACCCGACACCATGTGCCTCCTGACACCTCGTGCCTCAAGTACCGACGTCCCGAAGGCACGCCCATTCCCTGAAGTCCCCTCACCTCCCCCGTGGATTTCTACGGCAAGCACCCCCAACCAAAATACCTAACCGCAACTATGGGGGCCTCTACCCACACGAGTGTTCAAAACCACCTCATCACGGAGTATCTCTGTGTGCACACTACTCAAAGTCCCGATGAGCAGTAATCACCCAAAATAGTCCTAAGACACCAAAACATCTGACACATCGTGTCCCTGCAACCATGTCGCTCAAGTCCGATGACCTCACCATCCAAGTAACCCGGGACATGCCCAACCTGACAGTCACACCGCCTCAATCCGACGTCCATGACGCCCAATCTCGTGGTCAAAACCACCCAAAGTAACCCAGAAAAAGCCCCAACCTGCGATCAACATCACTCAAGCGTAACCGGGCCAAGCCCAACACAACCCAAAGGGTCCAGCAGATGCAATTCAGCAATCGCATATATAACATATGTAAACAGAAAACATAACCAGGCAAAACCAACTAAACAGTCGAATTGCACTATACCGGGTGCTGTCCCATACCAGCACAGAGGTCTTAAATGCCTCTAACAATTTAACAGGCTTGAACAAATTAAACTAAACAGTTTATAACAATAACATTTCAATTTAGACCATTTTGGCGTTCCTTGGCCAAAATGTCCCGATGAGCAACGACCCCTCACCCGGCCCTGCTCACGCAAACTGGTAACCGGGCATACCCAAAAGCATCCCAGAGGTCCCATAAGCAATACAGAATGAAAAAGAAGATAAAACAGGTCCCGCTCAAAATACCCAAAAACGCACCGAAATCCGCGTCACCCGAATAACCACGAAAACACAAAATGAGGTATGCACCACCTACCTGAGACTCGCACGATTCTACTCCTCCGGTAACACCCGCCAATTCAGTCTAAAACGCGGTAAATCTACAAAAGATTCAAAACCGCTCAAAGGGATATAACTCGTTCTAGAACGAAAATCAGACAAAACGGCCAAAGAGGAATCGAGGCCTTACCGAGGGGGTTCCAACGCACTAATCAGCGACCGAATCGGACTTCAGACAAAGAACCGGGAAGAAAATGAAGGTCCGGCTGGCTTGGTTCGCATATCCGGGCAGAGGAGATGTGTTCTGCCTAAAAAACGAGGCTACTGCCCGATTTAAGCGAAAACAAGAAAGTACACGGTGTGTACTTTAGGACTACAAGCCATGTATATTTCATTTAACTGTTCAAAAGATGGCTGATTATGCCGACTTAATTTCCGAACCTGCTGACATGAGTACACGGCGTGTACCTAGGGGCACACGGCGTGTACCGGGTTCCTCTTCTCTTCCTCGCCGACATACCCACATGCCATGTATATCCCTCATACACGGCTAGACTACACGGCGTGTCCAAGGGGAACACGATGTGTCCTCGGTTCTTCCCGGCCAACAGGCCTACACACCATGTATGGCTTCACACGGTCGGGAGTATACAAGGCGTGTTCAAAACTACACGCCGTTTAGTAAGAAACTACTACACGGTCACACACGGAATGTACTCGGCGAGCACACAACTGGTCACTCACCTAAACATACACGGCGTGTACTTAAAGTACACATCATGTAGTCTAGAAATTTCTAGAAACTCTGCATTTTCTCCAGTTTCCTCAGAAACCAGTCAAAAATTCAAATAGGGTCGGGATTTTGACCTGTTCTGAAAACCCAAGTTCTTATAATTAGATAAACGTTTCATTTGACCTAGCACATCACCATGGGGTGCTCCTGTCTTGTTTGTTAAAAATAAAGATGTTTCAATGAGACTTTGCATTGATTATAGAGCATTTAATAACATCACTATTAAGAATAAGTATCCTTTGCCACATATCGATGATTTGTTTGATCATCTCCAAGGAGCTCAATATTTTTCGAAGATTGATTTGAGGTCAGGGTAACATCAGTTGAAAGTAAAGGAAGCAGACGTTCCGAAGACCGCGTTTCGTACTAGATATGGCCATTATGAATTTGTAGTTATGCCTTTTGGTTTAACCAATGCACCTGCTGTATTCATGGATCTTATGAATAGAATTTTCCATGAGTTCTTGGATAAGTTTGTGGTTGTGTTCATTGATGATATTTTAGTTTATTCAAAAAGTAAGGAGGGACATGAAATTTATTTAAGGGTTGTCTTGAAAACCTTAAAAGAAAAGAAACTATTTGGGAAATTCATCAAGTGTGAGTTTTGGTTACAATAAATTTCTTTCCTTGGTCACATTGTTTCAAAAAATGGCAGAACTGTTGATCCTAATAAAACTGAAGTAGTTGAAGAATGGCCAAGACCCACAAATATAACTGAGATTCGTAGTTTTCTTGGTTTGACAGGTTATTACCAGAGGATTGTTGAAATTTTTTCACGGTTATCTAGTCCAATGACTAAGTTAACTCGAAAAGGTGTTAAGTTCATCTGGACAAAAGAATGTGATGATTGTTTTCAGGAATTGAAAAGAAGATTGGTGAATGCTCCAGTTTTGGCACTTCCATCCAGAAATGGTGAGTTTGTTATCTATAGTGATGCTTTATTGAAAGGACTAGGTTGTTTCCTAATGTAGAATGATCAGGTAATTTCTTATACTTCACGTCAGTTGAAACCTCATGAGTTAAATTACCCTACACATGATTTGGAATTAGCTGCTGTTGTTTTTGCTTTAAAAATTTGGAGGCATCATTTGTATGGAGTAAAATGTAAAATATATACTGAACAAAAAAATTTAAAGTATATATTCACTCAAAAATAATTGAAAATGAGACAGAGGAGATGGTTGGAATTAATCAAGGATTATGATTGCATGATCCATTACCATCCAGGAAAAGCAAATAAAGTGTCCGATGATTTGAGTCGAAAAAGTAATGCTTCATTAACCATGTTACGTTTGGAACGAGATCCTTTTGTTTTTTATTTGATGAACTTTGGCATAGAAGTTGTTGTTGTATGAAATTATTCTATTTTGTATCAAGTGTCAGTGAGATCATCTCTATCAGACAGAATAAAGCAAGCACATAAAGAAGACAATGAGTTGCGGAAAAAGGTAGAGTTGGTTCAGAAGGGTAAGTTTCCTGATTTTAATCTTGATAATGATTGTGTATTGAGGTTTGGGAAGAGATTATGTGTACCTTGTGATTCACATTTGAAGAATGAGTTGTTATGTGAAGATCATAGTTCTCCGTTTTCAGTTCATTCTGGCAGTACTAAGATGTACAGAGATCTCCGTGAGTATTACTGGTGGGATGGAATGAAAATAGATATTGATGATTTTACTGTAGAGTGTTTGAATTGTCAGCAGGTTAAAGCAGAGCGGCAGTTACCGAAAGGGATGTTTCATCCTTTACCGGTGCCAGAGTAGAAATTAGAAAATATATCCATGGACTTTGTTGTGGGATTACCAAAAACATCTCGAGGTAATACTGCAATCTGGGTTATAGTTGATCGATTGACTAAATCTGTTCATTTCCTTCCTATTCGAGATACTTTGTCTCTAGATCAACTTGCTCGGTTGTATGTTAGAGAGATAGTCAGGTTTCATAGTGTTCCCCTCTCCATTGTATCTGATCGTGATCCCAGGTTTACTTCTAACTTTTGGAAATACCTTCAGAAGTCATTGGGTACTGAGTTAAATTTTAGTACAGATTTTCATCCTCAATCAGATGGGCAGTCAGAACGAACAATTCAAACCTTGGAGGACATGCTACGTGCTTGTTCACTGGATTATCAGGGAAGTTGGGACCAACATCTTTCTTTGGTTGAATTTTCTTATAACAATAGTTTTCATTCCAGTGTACAGATGGCTCCGTTTGAGGCATTATATGGAAAACGGTGTCGAACTCTAGCTTTTTGGGATGAAGTAGGTGAAAGAAAGATAATGGGACCAGAATTGGTAGAAGAGATGGTAGAGAAAGTTCAGTTGATTCAGAAGCACATGAGAACAGCTCAGAGCAGACAAAAAAGTTACACAGATAACCGGAGAAAGGATCTTTCCTTTGAGGTAGGTGATCATGTCTTTCTTAAAATTTCTCCATGGAAAAGTGTGATGTGTTTTGGTAAGAAGAGAAAGTTGAGTCCGAGGTTCATTGGACCTTATGAAATTATGGAGAAAGTTGGATCAGTTGTGTACAAAGTGGGTTTACCTCCAAGTTTATCTCAAGTACACAATTGTTTTTCATGTTTTGATGTTGAGAAAGTATATGCCAGATCCATCTCATGTTTTGAGCCCAGAGGTAGTTCAGTTAGAAGAGAATATATCTTATGAGGAAAAACCAGTTCAGATTCTTGACCGTAGAGAGCAAGTGTTGCGGAATAAGGTGATTCACCAGGTAAAAGTTTTTTAGAAAAACCATATGGTTGAAGAGGCAACGTGAGAATCTGAAAATGCTATGAGGCATAAATACCCCCACTTATTTTGATAAGTGAATACAAATTGTGAGGATGCAATTCCCAAAAAGGGGGGAAGGATGTAACATCCCAGGTAAATAAAGAATAAGACATATTTCATATTTATTAATATTGATGAATTAAATATTAATTTTACTTTAAAGGGGTTGCTATGTTCGATAGCATACCCGATACGCAACAACGGGTTTCTTTGAAATCTTACGTTGCACACTAAAAATATAATATTATTATTTTAAATGGTAGTTAACTCATAGCCGTTGTATTGGAAGGAATGAACAAAACCAACTACAATATGATTATACATGTTTGTTAAATGTATTCACTTTTATCCAATAAAATTTAGAGGCTTAAAATATGAATGAATCTAATTTTAAGCATAATTTACATTAAAAGGTCGATTTACTGCCTTTTAATGGAGAACCCTCTTTAAATATAGTTTTGGTCATTTTATATGTTCTATTTGACTAAATAAAATTCTTATTTAGATTTGGGACATCAAATTTTACTTTGGGTAATTTTTTGGTATTTTTCGGATAATGTTCATTTTTTAATGAATAGTGAAAAATACTGTATTTTAATTCAAAAGTGCCTTTTAATCTAATTTATTTATATGGTTATATTATCTTTTTAATTGGGTTTAAAGTGTAATTAGAATATATTTTTACCATTTAATCCAATGTTGGTCATTGGAAGCAATTTCACTTTGAAATTGTAATTAATCAACAATCTATCTTTTGATAGTTATTAATTCTTAAAAACATGCTTTTTGTTTTGACATCGGGGATTAATTTTAAATTAATTTCTGCCACTTCTGTGTTTTGAATTTGAAAAAATGGATTCCATATTTGGAATCATGAGGTCGAAATTTTGTAAATAGGTAACTTTTATTTTTAGACATTTTAAATATTTACTTCAGTAACTATTTTATTTACCGTGGTTAAAGGGTAAATCAGGTAAATAAGGGTAAAAAATAATATTATAATAATATAAAATTACCTTTAAACGTGTCCTAATCCTATTTTTTGAGTCATTTACGACCATGGGAATCTTTGGGTCGATTTTGGGACCACTTTGATCCACTTGGAAGTGATAATGACAATTTGGATTAATTAATTTAATGTAAAGACAAAATTGACATTAACAAACAGCTTTTAGTAATTAATTTTTATATGGTGTTATATAAGTCCTATGTTAAACTATAAATATTAATTGTAAATATAAAAATATTTACTACATCATGGTATTTTTTTTATAATTTTTAGACATCAAATAAATTAAATTATTTATGACACAATAATGATGCAATATTTACCTCATTAATAAATGATTTAAATAAATAAGATTATAATGATTAAAATATTATCCAAAACATGTCCAATTCTGATTGGATGATTTTATTTAGACCATGAGTCATCTTATATTCATCTTTAATGATTTTTGGACCATTACAAACCGAATATAATTATATAATAAAATAATAGTTTCACACTTTCCTAAAGAGCCCCTCCTCCCCCTTATAAAAGGAGACCACTTCTAACCAATTCCTTACACCTATCAAGCCTTTTGTCTTGTTCAAACTCTATCCAATTAATCTCCCTACATCCCTATCCTCCCCATATAAGCCTTACCTTAGGCAGAAGGCACTTAAAGAAGTCCTTTTGGTTCAAACCAAAGGAAGTTACCCAAATTAAAGGTAGCAATTTCTCTTAATTTGTTTTCTTTTATTTTACTTCTCCAACCCCTAAACTCTTTTTATTTATTTCTTTTGTAACAAAAACAGTATCCTAAATATACTATGATTTTTTTATGATAAGGATTCTAACTACACTTACACACACCTCCATCTAATGGATGAAGAACATAATGTTTCTGTGGATGGAAAACTAACGCCTCACGAAACGATGATTATTCAATTACATCTTACTGCCTCTCATGGTGGACATTATGATGGAAATGTATTTATATATGATATGTATTATGTTTATGACTTCCTTATGATTCTGTACTTCCCAATTATATCAAGCCTTTATGGTTTCCATAGTGGGTAAATACGATAATCTCATTTGAGGAAGTGCGGACTACCGCCCCCTCAAAGTGACGTGACTCGTTAATGCCTTATGTGGGATGTATAAAGGATGAAGTTAATGATATTATATATGATATTATACTGTAATTATAATATACCTATGTATAATTATGCTTTAATTCCATAAAAATAAGAAATAGAAATGAAAGTAGCGTTCATGCGTACGTACGGCTTACCGTCTCCATGAACGGTGCATTTCATTTCTTACCTCCAAATGTTATGTACTATTATAAATACATGTATATACTAGATTTATATGATATATATGATATATAAATAATTAATATCATTCTATATATAATGGACTATTGACCACATGGACAACTTGTAAATATAAGGTGTTCATTATTGACTCAAGTACCAAATATCGACAAAACGAACGTTATTAAATTAAATGATTACATAATGTTTATAACATGGTAATAATTGATATTAAAGGAATAATAAACTTGAAAAAGGTTCTTAAGCAATTAGAAATTAACTTTAGTTTATTATTCAGGAGATTAAAGAATGATCTAGTCAAGTGGGACACGAGGTAAGGGACTTCGTCTCAATCTCCTTTCATTGAGACATTTTTAGTTTTATACACGACTTTATTTTATACGGTGTATAAACCCCTTTGAATTTTAATTTTATTCAAAGAGAATATTTTTATACGAAGAGTTTTAATAAAAGAAAAAAAGTAATGTTTCTTTTTTTTATGTAAGCGGTGACAACGACATTTCTACTGCCACGAGTATTATTTAATCTTTGGCTTCCTTAACAAGCCGGAATGTTTTTAAAAGGAAAAATAAATACCACATACTCTTTTTACATATTTTGGTATTAAAAATGATTTTGAGAATGGATTTATTATTTCAATATCTTGAAATGATATTTTATTGTTTCAATTTAGAAATTTTATCTTTCCTTTATGCTTATGTTATGTGTTATGATCATGTTATAGTTCTTGGGAATTATTTATGTATACTGGTGGTTCCGTGATAAACCTAGGGTAGGTGAGCCCGAGATAGCTCTCCAATGCATTGGGTAATGTGAATGAGGTAAACATGAATGTTTCTCCTAAGGGATTTTAGGGAATATACTATGATGGGTATTCCAATGTAACTCCCTATGTAGCTGTGATAGCTACAATGTAAGTATGATATGGATGCCACAAGTTACCTTTATGATTTATGATTTCTATGAATCTTTAATAAATCTTATGATTTCATGAGTTAAGTAAAAGATTTCATGTTTTGTATGTATTTATGAACAAATGTTTTCATTCTTTGTTTATAACCCTTACTAATCCTTTTATGCTCATCCCAAGTTTTGAAATGTTTTCACAGGACTTAAAGATGAATAGGGTCAAGGATGAGATCAAGGAAAATTCATGTTGTCTAAAACATGGAACTAGACATGATTTTTTTTTTCAAGAGTCTATATTTTATGAAAAAAATGGAAATTGTGTAGAAGTGTCTACCTTGTAATATTTTGAGATGTAATAGTTATGTCCTAATTCTCTAAAACTCTAAACCTGAAAAGATCCTCGATGTGAATTATTCATTTAATTCAAGATTATGTAATGTTTTAAGGCCGGGTCCTTATAGTGATATATTCAACTTCTGTTATAAAATCAACAAATGTTGGTTAATTAAAACTTTAACAACTTACCTATCCACCATTAAGGGAAATTTAAATATTGACTAGGATTTATAGTTACATTTGTTGGTTTGGAAACTAGGAGTAGTGTAACCCCTTATAACGAGACCTTTCCCACTAGTAAAGACTAATAATTCATCCTTAGTTATTCTCAAGTACTTAAAGATATTCTTCAAAACTATCCAATTATTTTCAGTAGGATTTGATTTGTATATATTCGTCATACATAATATATAATATAAATCAAGATGAGTACAAAATATAACATAAATGACTTACCTAATAGTTGAAGCATATTGAATCTTACTCATGAATTCTTTCTCTTCAGTTGTTAAAGGGAATTATGACTTTAGAAGGCACTTATTATATAGCATTGATAAAATCCCTTAAGTTTTTAATGCTAAAACTCTTTATAAATTTCCCAATATATATGTTTTGATAATGACTAAACAATCATTTAGATCTATCTCTATAGATCTTCATACAAAGTATGCTCATTTCTTTATCATCATCCTTTATTAAGATGAAATGAACCAGTCAAATTTGTCACTGATTGTAATTTTAGGATGTCATTTAAAATGAGAAGTATAACATCAACATACAATACCATAAATTAAACTATGAACCTACTAAACCCATTTGTACATACAAGGATTATACTCATTTTTGGTAAATCCAAACTTGTTGATAGAAACATTAAAATGAATATTCTAACACCGAGGACCTTATTTCAACCCATAAATGGATTGTTGTAGTTTAAAAATCTTGACAAAATTACATGGATATTTAAACCCTTCAATTCATATCATATATACACCCTCAAATATATTCCAATAAAATAATATAACTTTAACATTCATTTGATATATCTCAAAATCATAATATGCTACTATGGATTACAAGATCCAAATAGATTTGATCATATCAATGGGAGAAAATATTTCTTTATTGTCAATACTATGAACTTATTTAAAACATTTAACAACTAAATGTGTTTTTTAGATAAACATCATAACATCCATGTCAATCTTCTTGTGAAGGATCCACTTGCACCCAATGGATTTCACCCCATCATGTGGATCTACCATGTTCCAAACCTAATTAGTGTACATAGATTCTAGGGGTGTCCATGGGTCGGGTTGGGTTGGGTTGAGATCTATTTTGGACCTGACCCAAGAAAAATAGTCCGAGTCAAGTTGGGTTGGGTCAGAGATGTTTTTAGATTCAGAACCGACCCGACCCAACCCATCTCAAATCGGGTTGGGTCGGGTCGGGTTGATCGAGTTAAGGAAAAAAAATTGTTTGGTATTTTTTTATGATCCCAACTTGCAGGTCGACAGGGTTACGACAAAAAAAATTCTTTAGTTCTGTTTTTGGATATCGCCCCATTGGCTGATTGGGTTACGTATTTCTCTGCTTCATATTCTTCGCCACACTAGGGAACACCCGCATCCTCCGCCCTGTAATAAATCGACATAAAAAAATGTCAGTTTGCGACTCGATGGTGTGATGTGATTAGTTTTCCTGCAAGTAGTTATCAAGTTTTGAGGAGGTTCAAGGTGAGGCCAAGAGGGTGATGAGAATGGGGTAGTGCCTGACACCGATAGATTTGGCACCACACACAGTTGTGATGGAGATGGAGGTGGTGGCAGAGGCAGGGGGTACATGTAGGTGCAGCGCAATGGATACACTAAACTGGTGAGAGTGAGGGAGATGTTCAATGATCATTTTCTTAGTGGATCATCCACCATAGAATCTTAAAATCTTTAAAATTGTTCTATCTTCCTTTGGTTTTTTGCTTGTTCTTTAGTTTTCATAGAAAAATCGAATGAAATCCAATTGTCTTCATGTTTTTGTTTATTGACCAGGCATTGTTTTTCCTCTGATTTCACACGTCTCGATTCCTTTGAATTTATTTTATGTTTTCCTTAGAAATGTCATGGAAGATTCAATCATCTATGTGATTAATAAAGTATTCATGTAATGGTGGGTGATGGCATGGACTCAATGGATGGTGTAGGAAAGGATAAAGACAACGGCATGGGGAGAGGGTGAGGGGGAATTGGGTCGAGAGGTAGGGGGAGAGGGAGAAGTATGAAGAGGAGACTCACAGTAGTTGGGTTAGTTGGGTCGGGTTGGGTCAATTTTTTCCCAACCCGTGACCCGACCCAACCCGACCATGATATAACCCAACCCGACCCAACCCATGGTATAAATTTTTTAACCCGACCCTACCCGATCGGGTCGAGTCGGGTTGGTCGAGTTGGGTCGGGTCTGGACAACCCTAATGGATTCTATTTTATATTTAATTACTTTTATCCATTTTTTTATAGTTGGAATTTGTGATGGACTCTTGCTATAATGTTGATTAACCTTACATGATCATTATATCACCTTCATTAGAAATGAAAAATCCATATCTCTCAGAATCTTGACCAAATCTACCAAACATTTAAATTTCTTATTTATATCATATTGATTAATTTTCTACAACTCTTTATGCTTCCAAATCATTTAACTTAGGAACAAAACCTTCTCATTGATATTGAATTCTCCAAGTTCAAGTTTCATCCCACTAATTATTTTGGAAATAAATTTTATTTCTAGAAAGACATCATGTCGAGCTATAAATGATTTGTGCTATAATAAATTATATAAATAATTACCCATTGTTTCTTTAGGATAACCAAAAAATAAACATTTATCAAATTTGTGTTAAAGTTTACTTAAGTTAACACACCTTATATATGTCTCAAAATCTCAAATCTCTATGAAAGAAAAATTATTATTCATTACAATACACATATCATATGGTGTATTTTGAATAACCTTTTATGGTACACAATTTAGTATAAATGAAGAAGTCTCTAGAGTATAACCCCAAAAGAAAATAAGAAGGTTTTTATAACTAATCATATATCAAACCATGTCCAAAATAATTTTGATCCTCTTTTCAGATACACCATTCAACGACGGTGTATTATGTGGAGTAAGTTATGAAACTATACTGCAATATCCTAGATATTCATGAAATTATTGGCTCAAGTATTCACAACCTTGATTAGATTAAATTATTTTAATACATTTTTCTAAGTTGATTTTTTTATTTCAATTTTTAAAACATTAAACATTTCAAAGGATTTATAATTTTGACTCATAATATATATATATATATATATATATATATATATCCATGTATACTACAGTCATTAGTAAAGTTAATGAAGTAATGAAATCCATATTTTTCTACTTAACATATCATAACATATATGTATGAGTTCTAATAAAATATTATCTTATTTCCCTTTACCCTTAAAAGTCAATTTGGTCATTTTACCTAATAAACAAGATTCACATACATCGAATGATACATAATAATTTAAATCCAATAATACATCATCATGAAGTTATTGTATGCAATTATTATTTATATTTCCTAGGATTCAATCAAAATGATAAGTGAAATTCAAATCATTAATTTTTTATTTTTTATTATTTACATTATATAAAGAATTTGCAAGATCAAATATATAAAAACCATTATTTATGTCACCACAAAAATAAAAAATTTCATTTATATAATTGTAGCAGATATTTTTATTAATTATAAATGAATATCTTACCATATCTTGGTAAAATACAAAAATTAAATTTCTATTTATTCATGGTAGATGTATTAGTGCAAAAAATGTAACATTCCCTTTATCATATAAACCTTAATATGAGCCTTAATCGGATGAATCGGGTTGAATTAAAGATTAAAGAGTATCATAATTGATGAAAAATATATAGATGAGATCTCTATTGTAACACCCCAAGCTTCCACAGTAAACTTCATTTTAAATAATTCAATAGCTTGCGCTGCACGCAACATTGAGTTCAAGTGCACCATGACATTTTAAACTAGCCATTTTAAAAAAAGAAATTATGAATAGTATTAACCACATTTTGAATTTTATATATTCCATATAATTTTAATATTAATCTCATTGTTTCTTAGACATTATATAAGAACAAATTCAATTTTTTGAATAAAAAAAGTATTTTTAAAAAATACAGTTTTACCGCCTTTTAATGGAAAAACCTTTTTTAACTATAATATTTGACACTTTTATATATTAAATTTGACAAAATAAACTTCTTCTTTATAAGTGGGACATAAAAATTTATTTTGGAAATTTTTTTGGTGTTTTTCTGATAACTTTCATATTTTAATGAATAGTAAAAAATACTGCATTTTAATTCAAAACTGATTTTTCATCTAATTTATTTATATTGATAGATTATCCTTTTAATTTGATTTAAAGTATAATTATATTAAGCTTTAATCATTTAATATAATTTAGTTAATTGGAATTATTTTCACATTAAAATTATATATAAACACATGTCAATCTTTTGATGGTTTTTACTTTTAAAAAACCCATTTTCTCATTTTGTCAATGGGAATTAATTTTAAATTAATTACTAAAACTTATGTGTTTTAAATTTTGAAAAATGAATTCCATATCTGGAATCAGTGGGTTCAAATTATGTTAATAGACTACTTTTATTTTTGTTCATTATGAATAGAAACTTTAGTAATTATTTTTATTACCATGGTTAAAGGTAAATCAGGCAATTAAAGTAAAAATAATATTATAAAATTACCTTAACACCTATAAAAATTCTATTGGATGACTAAATTCTACCCTTATCATCTATGGTTAGAAATGGAATCACTTAATGACCAATTTCCCATGAATATGACATGAATATAATAAAAATCAATGAATGCGACAAAATATTACTCTCTCATTTTATATAAGTATCACTACTGGAAATTCATCCTATACCAACACTTCTATCCTAAAGGTTTAGAGAAACCATAGGGATAAGATTAATATACCAACATTTTGTTGAAAACCATAGGTATAAGAAGTTTTAGATTGTATTTTCCCAACGGTTTGTAGAACTGTTGGGATAGGCCTAGTTTTACCAATGATTTTTTGAAACTGTTAGGATAGTGGTATCTTTGATAATATTTCCCAATAGTTTTTAAAAACCATTGGGATAAAAATCCACAAATGCAGCATGCGATTATGATCTTGATCCGCTCACATTGCTCCCTAAACCGAGAGCTCCATTGTTCCAGCAATGTGCAAACCCTTCTTCCCAGCAACTAATTTTTTGTTCTTCCACATCAAATCTGTATGTTATAACTCGGTTTTATGTTCTACCTCCATTTATTCCATTTTCATTTGTATTTCTTTGAAGACGAGGTTGTTTTTTGTTTTTTTGTTTTGATTATCCCTAAACGATAACTCCCCTATTCTTTACGGACCCTTCTTCCCAACCTGTGATCTATCCTTGATTCAAGTAAGTGTTTGTTCTTCCACCTCTAATAGATGATAACACAATGTATCCTATTTCCCCTAACATAACACATGATTCCTCTAGTAGAATATCTATTCAAATAATGATTCCTTCGGTTCAGAAATCTGTATCTATGGAATGTTATGTCGTTGCATAGAGTTCCTTTTCACATCATTCCATTGCATAGAGTTACTTTTAGGTGTTCTATTGAGACCCTTTTGATCAGAAGCATGGTTCATGTCTTATAGTGATATTTTAGTGATGTCCTATTATATTGATCCAACATGGTAGTGAGTTCTTAAATGGTAGGGAGACCTACTATGGGTCTCCATTTCATAATTTATTTTTCAAGTGAATGGGAGGGGGGCTATGTAGTGGGAAGGGGGGGGGGGGGGTTGTGCAGTGGGAGGGGGGTTGTAGGGGGGGTGTGTAGTGGGAGTGGGGGGGGGGGGTAGTGCAGTGGGGGAGGGGGCTGTAGGGGGGTGGCTGTGCAGGGTGGGGGGGATGCAAGGGGCGAGGGGGTGTGTAATGTGGGGGGTGGGGGCTATAGGGGGAGATGGGGGATAGGGACTACAGGGGGGTATGCAGTGGGAGGTGGGGGGATATGGGGGGGGGGGGTGCAGTGGGATTGGGGGATGTACACTCCCAACCCTCAAATCATTTAAATCAATGAAAAATACATGTGCCTTGCCATATCCCAAACATATAATAGCTCATACTTATGCTATTTTGGCTATACACAGACCAAAACTCTCCTCCATCTCAACTACCCAATCTTCATTGTCCCAAAATTTGATATGAAATTGAATGTAGATGTATCATTCCCACATTCCTAGAATACCCCAACTACTCAATATAATTAATCAATCCCTTCTGTGGGAACTTCCCCCCATAGGAATTACCTACCACATCACTTCCTGACCGAAGGTATCAATATCCTAGTGGTTCCACAACAACCATCATCCCATAACACCCATATTAGAATAATTACACACCATCATTTCCCACATCCCATCATATTATCATTTCACAATCACACCATACACGATGCCATTAAAATACCACATCAAACTCAATGCTCATACAAGTCCTGCATCACTCTTGATGCCCATATATTAACCACACTTTGTTAATTCACTTATCACACATTAACCTCATGCACCAATTTCCATAATAAAAAACTAAAAAACATAGCCACATGCTCAAAATGTAACTCTAACTATCACGGGATCTCTGAAATGTGAGTGGGCTCTCACTCTTGATGCCCATATATACCTTGCTGAATTTTCTAGAGGCATAATTCAGGATGCTCTCTCTCTCTTGGTTGTTGAGTGAAATAAAGTCACAGAATCAATGTATCACGATTTTAATAGACTAATGACACTTATAAATAACCATCCTACTAAAAATTAAATTTTTTATTACATCTTGTACGATTTATTGACTTCATTATATATTTGTTCAAGCTCACCTAAAACAATGGTTAGTTAAATTATCTGTGGACTGATCACCCACCCCCTGGACACCCCACCCCCTAGATACCTTGACCACCCTCAGGACACCCCCTACCCCCCTTGGACAGCCCCACCACCCCCATGGACAGCCCCCCACCCCCTTGGACACCCCCTACCCCCTAGGACAGCCTTGTGACCTCCGAGGACAGCCCGCCCACCCCCTGGACACCCCCTACCCCCTAGACAAACCCCTACCCCCGTGGACAACCTGCCCACCCCCTGGACACCCCTACCCCCTGGACAACCCTCCACCCCATGGACATCCCTCCCACCCCCTGGATACCCCCTACCCCCCAAGAAAGCCTTGTGACCCCTAAGGACAGCCCGCCCACCCCCTGGACACCCCTACCCCATGGACAGCCCCACCACCCCTATGGACAGCCCACCCACCCCATGGACACACTCTACCCCTTGGACACCCCCCATCATGGATATCCGCCACCCCCCTAGACACCCTCTACCCCCTAGACGGCCCTGCCAACCCCATGGATAGCTTTCCCACCCACCTGGACTCCCCGTACCCCCTGAACAGCCCCGCTACCCCTGTGGATAGCGCGCCCACCCCCCTGGACACCCTATACCCCCTGGACAGCCCCCTCCACCCCCGTGGACAGCTCTCTCACCCCCTTGGACACCCCGTACCCCCTTGGACAACCCCACTACCGCCATGGATAGCCCCCCCCCCATGGACACACGATACCCCCTTGAACAACCCCGCCACCCCCGTGGACAACCTGCCCACCCCCTGGACACCCCGTACCCCCTAGACAGCCCAACCACCCCCGTTGACAGCGCGCCCACCCCCCTGGACACCTCGTACCCCCCGGATATCCCCTCCACCCCCGTGGACAGTCCACCCACCCCCTGGACACACTGTACCCCCTGACCCCCCCTGTGGATAGCCCACCCACCCCCTGGACACCCCCTACCCCCTGGAAAGCCCCACCACCCCCGTGGACAGCTTTTCCACCCCCCTGGACACCCCGTACACCCCTGGACAACCCCACCACCCCCGTGGACATCTTTACCACCCCATAGACACACCGTACCCCCTGGATAGACCCCGACCCCCATGCCCACCCCCGTGAACTGCACGCCCACCCCCGTGGACACCCACACCCTTTTGGATAGCCCTGCCACCCCCTTGGATAGGCCACCCACCCCCATGGACACACCCTGCCCCCTGGACAGCCCACCCACCTCCGTGGACAACCCTCCCACCCCCTAGACACCCCGTACCCCCCTGGACAGCCTGCCCATCCCCCTGGACACCCCGTACACCCTAGACAGCCCTGCCACCCCCTTGGATAGCCCGCCCACCCCCTAGTCACACTGTACCCCCAAGACATCCCCACCACCCCCCGGACACCCCCATCCCCCCAAACGCCCCACCCCCTGGAAAGCCCCCCACCCCCCTTAACAACCCCGACCCCACTGGACAGCCCCGCCACCCCCGTGGACAGCCCGACCACCCCCCTTTGACAGCCCTCCCACTCCCCTAGACACCCCGTACCCCCCTGGATAGCCCCGCCACTCCCATGGACAGCCCACCCACCCCCCAGACACCCCGTACCCCCCTAAACAGCCCCGCCCACCCCTGGACACCCCACTCACCCCCTGGACACCCCATACCCCCCCTGGACAACCCCCACCCCTAGAAATCCCCCCACCCCCTGGACACCCCCGACCCCCTGGATAGCCTCGCCACCCCCCGTGGACAGCCCGCCCATCCCCTGGACACCCCGTACCCCCTAGACAACCCCCCACCCCTATGGACAGCCCGCCCACCTGGACACCCCAACCCCCTAGACAACCCCCATCCCCTGGACACCTCCGACCCCCTAGATAGCCTTTCCACCCCCTGGACACCCCACACCCCCTAGACACCCCACCCCCTTGGGAAATGTATGTGATCACTCAAATAATCTACTAAAATATAAAATTTCTTCAATCTAAAATTTAGTCAACTCTTGAATAATTCTCCTCTATAGGTGTACATGATCTCGTACACTCATGTATAGTTCTTCAAAGATATGTTGTTATAAATATAGTATTTTTTTGTCTTTTATATTATGATTCTCATATAGATTAGTGTGCCAATTATGGTTTCATATAAAGTGAACAATTCTCGTTTACTTAAATATATTTTTGATGAAACTTGAATCTTATTGAATTTCTTTTGACAAAATGACTTATAAATTTTTTTTATAGAATGGATAGAAGTTGGATGCATGAAACATATAGGATCTTAAACGATTTTCAAAACAATTTGGAGAGCTTTTTAGATTTTGCATTTCACAATGCTTCAGATAGTGGTCACATACACTGCCCCTGTTACAAGTGTGTTGGAAGAACTTGGTTGATCCATGAAGAAGTCATCTACCAAATAACCAAATATGGTTTTCAAGAAAACTACTCTGTGTGGTATCACAATGGGGATAAAATGACATCTCAAATTGCTAATGATCCAAATGAGAGGACTGGATTAGAGAATTTGTTATATGATCGGTTTCCATTTATTCATCATCATGAAAAAGAAAGGATTATGACCCAAGAATATTTAGATATGATCACACATGATGCATCTAATAAAAATGATGATGTTTTCAGGGTGAAAAAATTGAATGATGCTGCCACAACTCCAGTATATCGACAATGCGGTAAAATAAAAAAGTTGGAATTTTTAATCTGATTATTTCATGGGAAAACTATATATGTGATTTCTAATACTGCCATCAATTACATTCTTAACTTATTGAAGGAATTAATTCTAGATGATTCAGATATTCCTTCAAACCACTATATGGCATGGAAGTTAGTTGAGAAACTTGGATTTTCAAGAAACAAAATTCATGCTTGCCCGAAAGATTTCAGTTTATTCTGGGAGGAAAATGCTGAATGAAATGATTGTATAAAATATAGCACATCCCACTGGAATCCAAAATATGATGGAACACCATCCCATGCACCATAGAAAGTAATGTGAAACTTTCCATTGATCCCCAGACTCCATAATCTTTTTTATGTCTGATGAAATATTAATAAAAATATGATGGCATGATACCGAGAGAAAGAAGACTAATGATGAGTTGGTTCACCCTGAAGATGGATTTGCACGGTAGAGATTTGATGCTCGATATCCTGATTTTGCAACTGACGTGCATAATATGAGGTTGGGTCTTTTAGGTGACAATTTTAATCTATTTGGGCAGATGCTTACGTCGTACAACACATGGCCAATTTTTATACATATTTATAATCTTCCCCCATGGTTATGTATGAAAAAACCTTTCACTTTCATGATTATACTCATATCTATCCCTTTTGATCCCGAAAATGATATACATGTATACATAAAAGCTTTAATAAAAGAGTTGAAACTTCTTTGGGATGTGGGAGTGCGCACATATGATGCATGTTCTAAAGATATATTTCAGATGCGTGTTGTGCTTATGTGGACGATCAATGATTTTCCTACTTATGCAATGATGTCTAGATAGAGCACGAAGGGAAAACTATCATGTCCTATTTTTATGAAGAATACACAATCCAAAAGACTAAAACATCGTTGTATTTTTAGTTTTATGGGACATCGACGATTCTTGCCAATGAACCATCCATATAGAAATAATCGTCGAAGATTTGACAATACCATGGAGACTGATGATCCACCTCAGCATATGTTTGGAACTTATGTTCTTAATGAATTGAAAGATTTTAGTTTTTCATTCAAGAAGGGTCAAATGAAATCTAGAAAGAGAAAGAATGTTTCCACTGAAACCTGTTACAATTTAAAGAAGATAAGTATCTTCTTTTATTTTTATTATTGGTCAACCAATTTGTTACATCATTGATTAGATGTAATGAACATTGAAAAAAATATATGTGAAATGTTGATTTTCATTCTTCTAAATGTTAAGGGAAAGACAAAATATGATTTACGGTCTCGACGTGACTTGGTGGATTGGGGCATCAGATCGGAATTGCATCCTATGCGTATCAGTGAAAATAAATGGAAACTTCCATGTGATTCTTATGTGATGATACCTACAGAAAAAAGAAATTTCTAGAATTACTAGAGACTATTAAAGTTCCTGATGGATATTCAAGCAACATATCCAAACGGGTCAACAAAAGAGAGTTGAAGCTAAAATCTTTGAAGACTCATGATTATCACATCCTTCTTCATGAGTTGATTACAATAGAAATTAGTTATATTTTTTCCAATAATTTAAGGGTGGATGTTATTTGGTTATGTCATTTGTTTAGAGATCTTTGTTCTAAGAAGTTGTCCAAGTCTTTCTTGCAAAAAATGTTGGTAGATGCCCCATTAATTTTGTGTGAGTTAGAGAAAATATTTCCTCCATCATTTTTCAAATGCAAGCTGCATCTGACTATCCATATTCCAACTAAAATACTTCTTGGAGGACCTATTTATTTTCGTTGGATGTATCCAAATAAAATAAATATGTACACATTAAAGTCTTATGTCCGTAACAAGAATCATCCCGAATGTTTTATCCTAAACGGTTACTTGGCTCAAGAATGTATGGATTTATGATCTATATATTTTTTTGATCTTACTATGAGAATGAACAGACCAATGAGAAATGAAGAAGAATAGTATGAGAAAATTGAACCCAGTTTTCCATCACTTCCTCAAGAAGGAGGAATTCCTGGATCATACACATTGACGACATTAAGCCTTAAAGAGCGGGAGATGGCACATCGCACAATTTTGTTCAACTGTGATTTGTTTGATGACTACATCTTGTAAGTAAATTGTATATTTATATCTTATATATATATATATATATATTTTAAACTATTCCTATTTTTATCTATAGGGAACATAAAGAGATGATAAATAGAAAACATTGTTCTTTATCTTTGAGAAGGAGGGAGACTTTGCATAGCAAAGAGTTTTCTGCTTGGTTAAAATTAAAGGTAATAATATTAATATTTAAAATAATTAAAAAAATAATTAATTAAGTTTAATATTGTATTGATTTTTCTTGTTGACTTTTCCTATGAGGAAATAAGAACTTTGGATTTTGGTCCTAATACCGTGGTTCATGACTGTAAATCAATTGTTATCAATGGGTACAAATTTATTATCACTGAATGAAAAAAGAACATGAGAACACAACATGATGGTGTTATGGTTACTTACATAATAGACTGTTATGCTAGTGCATCAGATAGTAGACTACGATTTGAAAATATAGGTTATTATGGAGTCATTGAAAAAATAATAATATTGGATTATTATTCTCATGGACGAGTCACGCTGATGAAATATAATTGGTTTGGTTCGATGACAAGGCATGTCACATTTATTGATGATTGTGGATTTCAAGTAATTGATATGACTCACACTCTTACTACCTATGAACCATATGTATTGGCATCAATGGAAAAACAAATTTTTTATGTCAAAGACCATCTTCGACCTGAATTTGGTGTCATTATTGAAGTTATTCCAAGACATATTTTTGATGATGGTGATGATGGAATTGACACCATCCCTACTGCCATTGGAAACGACCCATTTATTACTTTTGATGACTCCAATATCTCAATTTTCATATTTTACTATGAACCTAAAGTTGTGGTGGGAAATATATAAAATCATCCATTCATGTTCTCAATTCTTTTGGTTTACCTCGACTTGGGATGTTAAGGTTGGTACTATTCAAATTGATTTAATATTTATTAAAAATATATTGTATCCGACTTTACCGTTATGTGAATTTTCAATGTTTATTGGTTGGAATTTTTATTTGAATTGCATTTTCTAATTTGGAATTGAACTGTATTTAAACCTACGAAACCAACATTTCTAACTTTGTGTGAACACTTCAATGATTAAACTATGATTTGTATAAAATTTGTATGAATCTAAGATCTCTATTTAAAATTTTACCAGTTAATGAACATGATGGTTTTTATTATTCTCCAAAACATGTATTGAAACCTGCATCATCTACCCGAGATAAAGAAATTAAAATTTTCCTTAATTTTGACAACTGCTTTACCACTTATGAATCTGGTAGAATCAATGTTCCATGATTTTAATAGAGTGATGAAACTTAGTAAATAACCATCCTACTAAAAATTAAATTTATTTATTACATATTGTATGATTTATTGACTTCATTATATATTTGTTCAAGCTCACCTAAAACAATGGTTAGTTAAATTATCCATGAATCCCCCTATTCCCTCTCATTTATTTTATTTTTTGGTTACACATTAGTTATCAGTTTCTATTTACTTAAATATTTTTTTTCAAATGCCGGAAATGAAACCAATTGAATAGAGGCGATGAAAACAGATTATGGACAAAAATCGTCACATGACTGAGCTGGGCATTCCACCACTAGTGCCTGCAGTGAGTATTTTATTTCAGATATATTTATTTAAATAATATATAATTTCATGTGATTAATTTTTTTTAAACATTTTTTCAGAATCCATCTATTAGGAGACAATTATTTGATGATCATCCTAGTAGTGGTCTCAGTACTCAGGGTGTTCATATGAGGGGGGGGGGGTGGTACGAGAGCTAGACAATCTGGTCGACATACCCGATTATACCTTGCCCCTCCCACTGACATACCATCCATCCCACATTCTGATCCCAGTGTGCCGTTAAGGACACACAGGATATTTAGGCCTCCCATGTTTTCACCACCCTTTACATCTGAGCCTTCTCACCCATCTATACCATATCCAATGATGATTCCCACTCCCCATCCAGCATTTGGCGAGCCATCCCTATTATCTTCTTTTACTTCTGCTTCCTTCTCTCCGGGATTTTATATTCTATATTCTTTAACTCTTGCTCTGCCAGAGTCTATCCCTACAGAGAATACATTGGGACCCACTCCATCTTTATAGGGTGTTCCTTTAGTTTATATGGATCCAGCGACACCCATTGATTAGACTACCACAGGTATACTTATACAACCCTAACAAATTTTTACACCATTATTTATTTTCATTATAACATGTATTGATAAAATATTTGTTTTTATTTCATAACAGATACATCTACTGATATGAGGTGGGGGAAGGGGAGTAAATGCATGCGTGTGGTGTGTAACCACCACACACAGTTGATGGTGGACTACAATGAAGATAGTCATATGATTGAAAAATCAGGGCAGCAATGTTGGAGTTTTTTTGGCGAAGCTTGCCAAATACTCCGACATCATTCCAATCAGCCTGCTCTCATGGAGACAACTGCCAAATGAAGTCAAGGTTAAAGCCTGGAAAAAGATATAGGTAAAAAAATCTGTTGTATTTAATGTGATATATTAATTTTTGTGTTTATATGAATTAATATTTTGGTGTCAGTTGCGGTTTAATTTCCTCGATGGTGAGGGTGCACAACCAGCATGTCTAAAGGATTTAGGCGAGCTTTGGAGTGATTATAATCATGAGTTCTAAATTGGATAGCATGATAGAGTGGGCACAGAGTTAGAGTCAGTCCCTATCATGGATGATTTTCTGTTAGAATAGTACTGACATATGATTACTCATTGGACGACTAGCCAATTTATGGTATTAATCCAATTAGAGGTATTTAAATGAAAATTTTTACGTTTTTTTGTTAATACTAATTATTGAATTTTATTTTGGATTCATCTGGAAGAAATAAAAAAACATTGATGCTAAGAAATATGTCCACACATTGGGACATACTACGATGCCAGATCATGAGAGGCAACATGTATGACAGTTTATAATATTTCTTTACGACTTTCACTTTCTATTTCTTCCTTCATAATTTATTCGATTGCTAAAGTTGTTATATAATTTTAGTTATGAAATTACTATTATTTTGGTATCCTATTTTTAATTATGTTTTCCTACATTCAATGACATTGTAGAGGCATAAATTGAATATAGAAGGACGTGTGCCTCGAGAAAAACCGTTTTGCTCGAGTAGAAATAAGAAAGATGGAATTGTGGTTAATGAACTGACCCAACAGAAGATTGTAAGTTTTACTTTATAGATTTAAAATATTAATCTCTATTTTGTAACTTAATCAACTATTTATATTTGTAACAGGATGCTTTAGAGGCCCTTGATGCCCAAGAACTTGACAATTTTGGGCCAAACGATCACTTACATCAGGTGTTGGGAGATGAGCACCTTGGTAGAGTACGCTGCCGACTTGGGAAGAGTATAGTTCCGAAGAGGTATTGGACCTCCTTAGGTATGATTTGTATTGACACCGAGTTTCAGTAGGTTAAGGCACAGACATAACATGCTGAGAAAAGGTCCACAGAGATGACAGAACGGTCTGCTAGGGAAAACACTACATTTATGAAACTGATGAAAGTTTTACGTCCAACACTTCCACCAGAGTCCAGCACTGCTTGGGATGAATATATGTGATCGATGAATTCTATATATGGTGCACTAGGTGGAAGTTCTAGTGGTGGTCAAGAAGATGGTGAGGAGGAGGCTGAGGCGGAGGAGGAGGAGGGCGAGGAGGAGGCCGAGGCAGAGGAGGGTGAGGAGGAGGCCAAGGCGGAGGAGGAGGGCGATGAGGAGGTCGAGGCTAAGTACGAGGGAGAGGAGGAGGGTGGTGAAAATTATGGGGATGACGATGAGGATGCGGGTGAGGGTGATGATGATGGTGATGATAGTGATGGTGATGAGGGACAAATTGATCTGTTACATTTTTGAATGATATTACTGACCTTTGATGTTTATTGATTTGTTGTGACTGAATATATGTGTGATTAGGTAGGTCACATTATATTTATTTTTTATTTATAAATAATAAAACTTGACTTGATAATTTGATGCGACTGATTCACCCCTCCCTTAGACATCCCCCCACCCCTTAGACACCCCACCCCCTGGAAAACCCGTACCCCCTTGACAGCCCCACCACCCCCATAGATAGCCCGCCCACCCCCTGGACAACCCCCACCCTCTGTTTATGGTTTTTCTAGTTGTGGGTTTTGATTTGAACACTGATAAAACATTGGTGGTTCCATAATATTTTTCCACATAAATGAAACCTTAAATTTAATGATTGATAGGAAATGTTATTCTAAATGATTTAAATGATTATTTATATATTATGAATTCGAATGTTTTATTTTTAAAAAGCATGGATGTTCTGAAATCGCCCTATTTTAATGAAATTTTAATTTTTGAGTGGAATTTAGAAAATTTGTGGTTTGATTAGAAGTTGATATAATGAAATTATTTTTTTAAACTTGAAAGAGTTTACTTAGAAAATATGTAAATACCATCCCATGAAAATATGTAAATACTATCCCATGAAAATATGTTAATGGGAATGCAACACATATAGGTGGTGGATATTCCTTGTCCATAGGACCTAAAGTGATGGAGGTTTCCACTGGATATGTGATCAAAATGTTACATGGGATATGTCTAAGCTTTAATCTTATTGGATGTTGTGTCACTTGATGATGTGTTGTTATGGGTATTGTTTTACCCATCTGTTTCATGTACCTTATATATGAAGAGTTTTTACATATATACTTATATTATTTATCTTTCTCTATTTTGTAGGAAAAAATTCATCATTATTCTTGTATTATTTATGGTTATGGTCACCAATATGCAGGGTTCAGAAATTCCCATCAGGATATGTTAGAGCTAACTCGTGTAGTAGTGTACCTTGAAATCCAAACTGGTTCATGGTAGATTATTATCATAGAAGAGGATATGAGTCTCTCCTTGATGCTGTTATCTATTATATGTTGTCTTGGTAGACATGATGTAGGATTTCAGGAACATGGGAGGTTGTTATGAGTGATTCATTTGGCCATCCCTCATTTTCACAAGCTGTAAGTCACCTTGGGAATTTAGAAAAAGTATCACTGGGGAATGTTTTTAACCATTCTATTGAAAATAGTTAATTATGTTTTCATGAAATTCATATTCATATATCTCTTATTTGATTTATTGATCTGTGTATCCTTACTGATTCATTTAGAGTGACTTATTGATATTGAGTAGAATCATGCCTCTTAGATAAAATTTTAATAGACCATATGATGAAGTTATTGGTTAACCACAATAAGAGAGTCCCTATGTGGACATAAGTGTGGTTGAGATAGTTTTGTGTGCTATTTAATATTTGGGACATGAACATGAACCCATTCATGTTCTTGATCTTGTAGTGGAACCAAAAAATGATGAACCGAGAGATCAAGGTTAATAATTTCTTCTCGAAAAACCACTAGTGTTCTAAGGAAAAATAATATTCATCACACTTTGTATTAGTTGAAAAAGATAGATAAATTATTAATTTTTTGGTAAATACCTATTTCTATTAATGTAAAATGTTGCACCATTATAATGGAATGACTTGGAAGGATATAATGGTACTTTACCCTCTAGACATCCCCCACCCCCATGGATAGCCCGCCCACCCCCTGGACAACCCCTCCCCCTGTGGACAGCCCCCCCACCCCCTGGACACCCCGTACCCCCTGGATAGCCCCGACCACACCCGTGGACAACCCGCCCACCCACTGGACACCCCTACCCCCTAGATAGCTCAGCCACCCCCATGGACAGTCCCCCCACCCCCTGGACACCCCCTTCCCCTATGGACAACCCCCACCCCCCTGAACACCCCATACCCCCTGGATAGCCCCACCCACCTTAGTGGATAGCCCACCCACCCCCTGGAAAACCCCTCCCCTTGTGGACAATCCCCACCCCTGGACACCCCGTACCCCCTGGATAGCCCCGCCCACCCCCATGGATAGCCCGCCCACCCCTTGGACACCCCTACCACCCGTGGCCAGCCCACCCACCCCCTCTAGATAGCCCAACCACCCCCTACCCCCTAGATAGCCCGACCACCCCCGTGGATAGCCAGCCCACCCCGTACCCCCTAGACAGCCCCTCCCACCCTCATGGACAGCCCACCCACCCCCTGGACACCCCTACCCCCTGGACAGCCTGGCCACCCCCGTGGACAGTCCGCCCACCCCCTGGATACCCCCACTCCCATAGACACCCCCACCCCTAAACACCCCCACCCCTTGGAAATCCCCCCAACCCCCTGGACACCACCACACCCCCTGGACACCCCCATGGAAAGCCCCCATGCCCCGGACACTGCCCCACCACCCTTGATAGCCCCCACCCCCACCACCCTGATGGACAGCCCCTACCCTGGACAGCCCCCACCCCCTGTAAACCCCCATGGACATCCCCTCCCTCCAACCCCACCACCATAAACACCCCCACCCCCTACATCCCCCCCTGGACACCCTGTACCCCCCTGGACAGCCCCGCCACCCCCGTGGACAGCCCACCCATCCCCCTGGACAACCCCTCCCCTTATGGATAGCCCCCCACCCCCTGGACACCCCATACCCCCCTGGATAGCCCCACCCACACCCTAGACACCATATACCCCCTGGAAACCCCATACCCCCATGGACAGACCCACCCACCCCCCTTGGACAGCCCCTCCCCCCATGGACAGCCCCCACCCCCGTGGACAGCCCACCCACCACCCTAGACACCCTACCCCCTAGACACCCCTACCCCCCTTGGACAACCCGCACACCCCCCTGGACACCCTGGGACCCCCTAAATAGACCCTCCCACCCTCTTGGACACCCCCTACCCCCCTGGACAGCCCCCACCCCCGTGGACAGCCCCGCCCACCCCCCTAGACACACCGGCCCCCTGGACAGCCCCGCCACCCCTGTGGACCGCCCCCACCCTCTAGACATCCCCCCACTCCCCTGGACAGCCCCCACCCCCTAGACAGATCCACCCCCATGGATACCACCCCACCCCCTTGGACAACCCCATAACCCCTGGATGCCCCCACCCCCCATGGACACCACCCTACCCCCCTTAGACAGCCCCCAACCCCTGGACCACCCTCACCCCCATGAACACCACCCCACCCCTTGGACACCCCCATGGACAGCCCCCCCGGACACCACCCCACCCCCTGGACACCCCCATGGACACCCCCATGGACAGCCCCCACCCCCTAGACACCCCCACCCCACTAGACAACCCCCCACCCCCACCCCCCTCGGACACCCCCATCCCCCCAGATACCCCCACCCCCTTGTAAAGCCACCCCAAACCCCTGAACAACCTCCCAACCCCCTGAATTCTGAATTGAATTCTGTATGTATTTAATTAACTTATAAATTATGTGTTAATGGTGTATGAGTATACTTGTTGTATGTGTATACTTTTTGTAATTACCTTATGAATTATATGTTAATTCAGTATGTGTGTAGAGGGTAATTAAATACAGAATTGGTGTTATTCATATTTCTATTTTAATTATGTGTTGGATGAATTGAATTCATAAAAAACTCTGTATGAATTCATACAAAATTCTATATGTATTATGCAGGTATCCATGTTAATGGTATTTTTTGTTACTTGTTATATATTATGCACATATTCTATTGTGTATGAATTTTGCAGGCTTGGTGGAATTGATGCAGTTGCACAGCACAGGGGGAGGCCACCAAGCCGGCTTGCTGGTGCAGGTATAAAAAAGATATGCCAACGGTTCACAACCATTGACATATGTGTAAAACAAGAACTTATACCAATAGTTTTATGAAAACCATTGGTATAAGTATATTCCAACGGTTTTTAAACCATTGGAATATATAATTTTTATTAATATTTACCAATGGTTTGTGGTAAACCATTGGTAAAAGTCTATACCAATGTTTTACACAACCGTTGGTATAGAGAACCTTTATACCAATGGTTTACTGAAACCGTTGGTATATAATGATTTTTTCAGACATATCCCAATGGTTCTTATAAAACTGTTGGGATATTTCCATCCCTACGGATCAAGGCCCAACAGTTTGGACAACCTTTGGTATAGTTTATACCAACAGTTGTCTAGCCTTTACCAATGGTTTTAAACCGTTAGTAAAGTTGGAATTTTCAGTAATGTATATTAATTTTAATATATGGATAACCAGAAGATAAAATCAATTATAAATAGTCTCTAGAAGGATAAAAAAGTACCTACATCATAAAAATTTATTTATAATTTTTATATATTAAATAATTATCATTAATGATGACATAATAGTGATGCAGAAATTATTTTATTAATAAAAATATAAAATAAATGGTTTTAAAAATATTAAAAAAATATAATTTGAACTAATTAAGGAAATCTATGAATTTTCTAGGTGAGTACGACATTTTATGAGTGTATGAAATATTTTGGTTCAAAGTTATCTTCTATGTGGATTTTATTTAAAGTCAAATAAATGAATAGTGTCAAAATTGACACTATTGAAATTTTTATAAAAATCACATTTTATTAAATTATGTAAGTCATAAAAATCTTTAAAAATTATAAAGTGAAAATTATATGGTCTAAAATTTCATAAAGTGTTCAATTATGGACAATTTACACCACATAAGTAAATATTTATAACCATTTAATATTTAGAATATTATCACCATAATTAAAATGGAATAGATTAAGTAAGGATAAATCAAAATGATAAGGCTTAAAATAAAATAAAAACATGTATAAATTTTATTGGTTTAGAGGATTTTGAGGCATCCTCATATTATCTTAGAAATAACTCACTTTTAAGCTATTTGAAACCGAAAATCAATTTATAATAAATTAATAGTTTTAGTGTTTCCAAGGGTGCCCCTCCCCTCTCTTATAAAAGGGAACTTCTCCTTCTCTTTAATTAACACCTCTAAAGCCTTTTGGTTCGGAAAAACCCTTCCAATTTACTCTCCCAACATCCCTAAGTTCATCCTTGAGGCCAAACTTTGGGCATAAATCCATCCTAAGGAGCCCTTTTGTGCAAAGAAAAAGAAGATACCCGAAAAAGAGGTAATTGTTTTATCACCTCTTTTAAAGTTATTTTCTTCTTATAATTACTATTTCTATATTGTTTCCATATCAAAGTAATATTTACAATATTATAAATATAATAATATGTTATTATAATCACGGGACTACCATATTTTTTATTTTATTCATCATAAAAATAACAATATCACCACACGTGCGTACGTACGACTTACCGTCTCCACGTTGCAGTGTAATTTTTTATTCAACAATAATTTAATTGGATGGATATAATGATGAGTATAATGGATATAAATAATATATATAACATGATAAATATTCTGTATAATTAATATATCATCCAATTTTATACCATTTAACCATCAAGGGAATGATACCGTCGCTCGTGCGTACGTACGACCTACCGTCTCCACAACACGGTGAGACTCGTTCTCCATGTTAAAAATTCAAGAATGATTATAAAATTTATATGATGAGTAAAAATAATAATTATTAACTTAATTTCATTCTTTAAATGAATAAAATACATCCTATGGATAAGAAACATGGCTTACATGGAAAAACAAGAATGGGAAAATGAAGCAGTTAACACCCGAAATAATAATAATATTGAAATACTATTAACAAAATGATATAATAGGATTATATATGATATCATAAATATAGATATGGTCCTAGTATAATTTAATAACATTATTTAACCATTATACAAGATATTAACACACCCTCAACTAACAGAAAGTACAAGGTAAGGGTTAATTTCACAATCTCTTTATTATCCAAGTTGTCTTATACATAAGTATCTATTGAGACATCCTTATCATCTATGTCCATGTTTCCTAAAATGTAATTCAAAATATTATAAACAATTGTTTTAAGTCATTTTTACCCATGTTTTACTTTTTTTACAAAATATTTTGAGAGGAATCCTTATGTTGAGGTACTTTATAACTTTTTCAACAAATTAAGAAAATAATGTTTTTAACTTATATGGCGCAAGCAACTATTTTCCACCATTATGAAACCTTAACATTTTGAAGCTTTCCTTACAAGATTATAAGATTATTTTCAAAATAAATGTTTTCTTTTATAATTGTGCAACTTCTAAATGATTTCAATGTAAAAAGGAATATTTCCCTCAAAGAGTTTTAATGAATTTATTAAATTATTTTCATCAATGTCAAAATCCTTTATTGGATTTTATGCTTATTTGAGGTTGAATTATTATGATAAAATCTTCCATATTGTATTGAATAGTTTATGATATATATTGGAATGTAGATGTTCTATGTTTATACCATTCATGGTTTATGGTTAAAGTATTAACATTTTGTATGCTAGGTTTAATACGAATGTTTATGTTATGTTTCACCATTTTCATAAGAGGAATGAATTAGACTTAGTAAGTGATGGGAAGGGCCCTCTATAGCCTCTTAATGCACTGGTAGGTCTCATGAGACAAACTATTGTCTTGGAACATGGTCTTGATGGTATGGTAATGGTCTTGGCACGATGCCTTGACAATATGGTTATGATGTTTGGCATTATGCATTTTCTCGTTATGAGATTAGTTATTAATTTTACATGTAATTATTCAAATAGTAGAATATACATGTGAATATTTAAATGGAATTATTTTATTTATTCGTTCCATATTATGCTGAAGAAAATATTTTAAAAGTATTGTGTTTTAGTTTTACACCTTGTATTAAAAGTTTATGCTTATCTACGATAAATTCTACTATATTGTTTATCCTCACTGAGCATGTGATATCACCCCTTTATTATGTTTCATTTTCCCCCAGGATGAAAATAAGTATATTATGATTGAAATGTAGGGATAATATAAGGGATATGAATGGGGATAATATGTTGTTTTTCATTTCAAGATGTAATATAAAACTTATGTTTGTATCTAGTATTTCCAAGGCTACTAAACCGATCAGTCCTTTGAGATTTTATTTTCTTGTGATGATGCCAATTTAATAAAATAATGCACTGACTCTAGGAAACTAGGGTTGTAGCATTATAGTTGGTATCAAAGGAAGTTTAGTACAAACCTTGAAAACTATATTTATAAAAACCTTGATTAAGGAATATTACCCTAAGATAGACTTTGAGGATAAGTATAGACGAACATCCTAGAATTTTGGTAATGTAGAGATTATGTGGGTATTACTAGAAAATACATCCCTATCTGGATACTACAAGTGTACATGGTTCTGGAACAAATTTATGTAGGAGTAATAACTCCAACAAGGTGTTTTAGACTTGACTCAGGGTAACCTGGTACACGACAACGTGTCTTACTGTACACTTGGTTTGTCACTCCCAGGGGATATGCTTAGGATAATTCATATATTTTTTACAAACCATTATGAAGGATTTATGAGTAAATATGTCCCAAAATAAACCATTTTTATGATTATGGATTATATATGCATAAAATTTTTAATTTATGTTGAATATTTTTCTAGTTTGGAATTATGAATTATGATTCATAACCTAATCTAGTTTATGAAATTGTTTAGAAATGGATCCTAGTAGAAGAAACATAAATCATATCAACACATGTAATACATGTAGGTATTTACCTCCTATGCAAGATAATTATAGTGGATCTGGTGATACAATGATGCTGAACAACTTATAACCATACTGAGATAGCTGACTGAGGTTATGAATAACAACCTTACCCATATGGAGAAACCTGGTCCATAATGGGGAGGATTAATGTTATAACGCTTCATGATACAACAACCTCCAACATTCAATGGGACTAAAAATCCATTTGTAGCTAATAAATGGATAATTTCCTTAGAGAAAATATTTCTTTCTTTGGGGAGTAATGAAAGAGAAAAGGTTATCATGATAGTTAATCATCTCTCAGGAGATGCAGATCAATTGTGTTCATTAATTAAAAACATGAAGGAGGTTGAATAAGTATAAAATATGGAATAGAGAGAGTTTAAAGAACTTTTTCTAGAAAAATAATTTTCTTGTGATCTACGAGCGAATATGGAGAGGAAATTTCTAAGTCTAAGGCAGAAGGAGGATGATAATGTTGCAAAGTATATAGATAACTTTATAAGGTTATCAAGACATTTTTTGGACTACATATGTAACATAAGAAGTAATATTGATCGATTCTTGATGGGTTAAAACCATTCCTCCAATGAGTATTGGTCTCACAATATTTCTCATTGTACAAAGATATAGTCTCATGTGCTATCAAGACAGAAAAATAATTCTCTAATTCTTATGACTTTAAAGGGAATCAGGAGAAAAAGAGGGCTGATAAACACTTTGGGAAATGAAATAAGGGGAAGAAGGGAAAAACTGAATTTCCATCCTATAATAATTGTGGGAAGAAATACCCCGGTACTTTCCTAAAGGGGATGAGAGTTTGTTACAAGTGTGGAGAAAAAGTCCATCAAGATCGTGATTGTAAGAGGAAAAAAGAGGCTATCAATTTTCAATGATACAATTTTAAATAAATGGGACATTATGAAAATGATTGTCCTAAGTGTCAAGGAAACTTTCCTAAAAAAGGTCAAGGGATAAAAACCAAGATTTTGTGATAACAACTACTAAGGTTGAAACTCCTAATTAAGTTGTATCAGGTACTATAATCATCTCCAAAAATTTAGGCAAAACTTTATTTTATTATGGATCATCTCATTCCTTTATATCTTTCCAATTTGATTTAAAAATTAGATATTTCCAATTCACTTTAACACAGGATTTGTCAGTCAAATATCCTAAGGGGAGTCTCATTTCAACAAATATGTGTTAGGAGGTTCCCATTATAGCATATAAACGTGCATTATATACTGAATTTATTATCATACCTATGTTCAACTTTGATATAATCCTTAGTATGGATTGGATATCAAAACATGATGCAAAAATTTATTGCAAGAAGAAGGAAGTTACCATTTGTGAGGATGATGTAGAATCCATTATCTTTAGAGCAGAAATGTCATCACATGATTCTTATCAAAATCTATCCCCAGTAGATTTACTAAATGAGATTCTTGGGGAGGAAGAGGAAATAACATCTAGGTATGAATAAATAAATATTCAAATTGAGGATGTATATATTGTACGAGAATATATTGATGTATTTTCAGAGGATTTACCTGAACATCCTACAAAGAGAGAAGTTGAGTTTACTATTGATTTAATCCCTGATTCAATGCCAATATAAAAAAATCCCTATAGAATGGGCACTATGGAATTAATAGAGCTGAAGAAACAACTAGAGGAGTTGAGTAATAAGGGATTTATTCTCCCCAATGATTCTCCATGGGGATATCTAGTTCTTTTTGTTAAGAAGAAATATGGATCAATGAGGTTGTGCATTGACTATAGAGAAATCAATGCTATTAAAATAAAGAAAAAGTATCCTCTACCTCACATTGATGATTTATTTGATCAGCTTCATGGAGCTCAATATTTTTCTAAGATTGGCATTTGTTCTGGATATCATCAATTGTGTGTAAAAAAAGAAGATATTCCAGAGACAACATGCCGAATGAGGTATGGTCATTACAAATATACATTAATGCCATTTGGATTAACTAATTCACCCTATGTTTTCATGGATCTAATGAATAAAGTGTTCAATGAATATCTTGATGGTTTTTTTGTAGTATTTATTGATGACATCTTGGTATACTCCAAAATATAAGAAGACCCTGAGAACCACTTGTGGGTTGTTCTGAAGACTCTTAGAATAAATGAAATATATGGGAAGTTTAACAAGTGTGAATTTTGGCTTCAAAAAATTTCTTTTCTTGGCCATATTGTCTCTAAGGATGGAATCTCTGTCGATCTTGCAATGACAAATAAAATCCAAGAATAGCCAGCACCAAAAAGTATAACTGAGTTACACAGTTTTATTGGTTTAGTAGGTTACTATCGGTGTTTCGTCTATAATTTTTAATAATTTGGAAACCCATTAACCAAGCTTATACGTAAAGGGGTTAAATTAATTTGGAAAAAATAATGTGAAGAATGTTTTGAAGAATTGAAGAGAAGATTAGTCAATGCTTTTATCTTGAATTTACTATCTGGAAATGATGGGTTTGCGATTTATAGTGATGCATTAATGAAAGGAATTGGTTGCGTTCTTATGCAAAATAATAGGGTTATTTCATATGCATAAATGTAGTTAAAGATTCATGGAAAAAATTATCCAACTCATGATATTGAGTTAGTAGCAGTATTTTTTGATCTGAAGATATAGAGACACTATCTCTATGGTGAAGGATGTGAGATATATACTGATCAAAAGAGTTTGAAATATATTTTCTCACAAAAATAACTCAACACGAGACAAAGGAGATGGATTGAGATAATCAAGGATTATAATTTCACAATACACAACCACCCAGGGAAGGAAAATAAGGTGATAGATGCTTTGAGTAGAAAAGACCATGGAGTTCTAAAAAAAATATAGTTGAAAGGGATCTTATTTTTATGGATCTAGTAAATATGGATATGGAAATTATCATGGAAGGTGAAACATCACTACTTTTTCAAATGGTTGACAAACAATATTTACTAGAAAGGATACAAAATTATCAGTTTGATGACGAGGAGTTTCAAAGGAAAATTAAATTTGTGAATGATAGGAGACTGTTTGACTTCATATTTGAAGATGGTATTTTGAAATTTGGGAAGAGGCTTTATGTTCCAGATATACCTGAGCTAAAAATGGAATTATTGGATGATTCTCATAGCTCCAATTTCTCTATACACCCTGGTGTCACTAAAATGTATAGAGATTTGAAGGAAAATTTTTGGTGGAACAACAAGAAGAGGGAGATTGCTGATTATGTGTAGAGATGTTTGGTTTGTCAACTGGTTAATGTTGGAAGACAAAATCCTAGAGAAGTTATGCAACCTCTTCCTATACCTATGTGGAAATGGGATGATATTATGATGGAATTTGTCATGAGGCTATCAAAGAATCCCAAAATAAATGATGTGATATGGGTTATTCCTGATAGTCTTACCAAATTAGTACATTTTCTTTCTATAAGAGAAGATATACCACTTTATTGTTTAGAAAGACTATATATTAACAAATTTGTAAGACTTAATAGTGTAACCATATTGATTGTTTCTGAATGTGATCCTTATTTTACATCAAGATTATAGAAAAGTGTTTAGAAGGACCTAGATACTAAGATTCATTTGAGCACTACCTACCACCCTTAAACTGATGAACAATTATAGAGGAATATTAAAACTTTATAATACATGCTAAGATATTTTTCACTTGATTTTCAAGGTATGTGAGATTAGTATTTACCTGTAGTATAATTTTACTATAACAATAGTTTCCATTAAAGTAAACAGATGACACCATATGAAGCGTTATATGGAAAGAGGTGTTGTACACCAATTTTTTGGAATGATGTTGGTGAAAGAAAACTCATAGGTCCGAAACTTATTGAAGAAACAAAGGAAAATGTAATGATTATCCAAACCCATATCAAAACAGCTTAGAGTAGGCAAAAGATCTATACTGACAACTAAAGGAAGGATTTAGAATTTCAAGTAGGAGATCATGTTTTTTAGTGTATCTCTATGGAAGGGTGTTATATGATTCGATAAGAAGGGTAAATTAAGTCCCAGTTACATCAGAACTTTTGAGATTCTGGAATGAATTGTAGCTATAGCTTACCATTTGGCAATGCCACCAAGTCTCTCCAAAGTTCATGATGTGTTCCATATATCAATGTTAAGGAAATACATGCCAAACCCAACACATGTACTAACCTACAAAGAAATAGAACTGGAACCCGATCTGCCTTATCATGAAGATCCTATCAAGATTCTTGATACCAGAGAACAAGTGTTGAGAAATTGGACATCTTTTCTGGTAAAAGTTCTTTAGAGAAACCATAAAATGGAAGAGGCGACGTGAGAACCTGAAGAACTTATGATGAAGAACCACCCAAATATTTTTATGAAGTGATATTCTAGAAATTTCAAGGATGAAATTATTTGAAGGAGGGAAGAATGTAACACCCTAAACTTTCATGGTACGCTTCCTTTTAAATAATTCAATAGCTTGCGTTGCACGTAACATTGAGTTCAAGTGCACCATGACCTTTCAAACCAGCCATTACAAAAAAAAGGTTATGAATAGTATTAAACACATTTTTAATATTATATATTCCATATAATTTTATTATTCATCTCATTGTTTCTTATACATCATATAATAAAAAATTCATTTTTTCGAATAAAAAAAGTATTTTTCAAAAATGTAGTTTTACCACCTTTTAATGGTGAACCCTTTTTTAAATATAATATTTGACACTTTTATATATTAAATTTGAAAAAATAAACTTCTTATTTAGAATAGGGACATAAAAATTTAGTTTGGAATTTTTTTTGGTGTTTTTCTAATAATTTTCATATTTTAATGAATATTAAAAAATACTACATTTTAATTCAAAACTGCCTTTTCATCTAGTTTATTTATATTGATAGATTATCATTTTAATTGGTTTTAAAGTATAATTAGATTAAGTTTTTATAATTTAATACAATTTAGTTAATTGGAATAGTTTTCACATTAAAATTATATATAAACACATGTCAATCTTTTGATGGTTTTTACTTTTGAAAAACCTATTTTCCTATTTTGCCAAAGGGAAATAATTTTAAATTAATTACTAAAAACTTATGTATTTTAAATTTTGAAAAATGAATTCCATATTTTTAATTAGTGGGTCCAAATGATATTAATATACTACTTTTATTTTTATTCATTATAAATAGTAACTTTAGTAATTATTTTTATTACCATGGTTAAAGGTAAATCGGGTAATTAAAGATAAAAATAATATTACAAAATACCTTAACACCTATAAAAATTCTATTGGATGACTAAATTATACCATTATAATCTATAGTTCAAAATTGAATCACTTAATGACCACTTTTCCATGAATATGACATGGATATAATAAAAATTAATGAATGTGACAAAATGTCACTCTCTCATTTTATATAAGTATATTAATTTTAATATATGGATAACCAGAAGATAACATAGATTATAAATAGTATCTTAAAGTATAAAAGAATTAAATAGATCATATAAATTTATTTATAATTTTTAGAGATTAAAAAATTATCATTAATGATGAAACAATAGTGATGCAGAAATTATTTTATTAATAGAAATATCAAATAAATGGTTTTAAAAATATTAAAATAAATATAATTTGAAATAATTAAGGTGATGTAAAAATTTTATAGGTGACTATAAAATTTTATGAATTTATGAAATATTTTTTTTGAAGTTATCTTCTGTGTGTATTTTATTTAAATTCAAATAAATGAATAGTGTCAAAATTGACACTATTGATATTTTTATAAAAATCACATTTTATTAAATTATTTAAAATTCATAAAAATATTAAAAAATTACAAATTGAAAATTATAAGGTCTAAAATTTCATAAAGTTTCCAATTATGGACAATTGACACCACATAAGTAAATATTTATAACCATTTAATATTTAGAATATTATTACCATAATTAAAATTAAACAGAATAAGTAAGGATAAATCAAAATGATAAGGTTTAATAGAATAAAAACATGTATAAATTTTATTTATTGAGACTATTTTGACCCATAATAATATTATATTCAAAATAACTCACTTTGGAACTATTTTAAACCAAAAATAAATTTATAATAAATTAATAGTTTTAGTGTTTCCAAGGGTGCCCCTCCCCTCTCTTATAAAAGGGCTCTTATACTTATATTTAATTCACACCTCTAAAGCCTTTTGGTCAGGTCAAAACCTACCAATTTCCTCTCCCAACATCCCTCAATTCATCCTATAGGCCACACTTTAGGCATAAATTCATCCTAATGAGTTATTTTGTGCAAACCAAAAGAAGATACCTGAAAAAGAGGTAATTATTTTATCACCTCTTTAAAAGTTCTTTTCTTATTATACTTATTATTTATATGTTGTTTCCATATCAAAGTAATAAATATAGTATCATAAATATACTGATATATTATTATAACCATGGGACAACCATATTCTTCATTTTATCTATCATATGAATAATAATATCACCATGTATGCGTACGTACGGTTTACTGTCTCCACGTCGTGGTGTAATTTTTTATTCAACACTAATTTAATTGTATGGATATAATGATGAGTATAATGGATATAAATAATAAATATAACATGATAATAATTCTATATAATTAACCATCAAGGGAATGATACCGTCGCTCGTACGTACATACAACCTATTGTCTCCACGACGTGGTGAGATTCATTATCCATGTTAACAATTAAAGAATGATTATAAAATTTATATGATGAGTAAAAATAATAATTATGAATTTAATGTCATTCTGTACATGAATACAATACATCCTATGGATAAGAAACATGACTTACATGAAAAATAGGAATGGGAAAATGAAGCAGTTAACACCCGAAATAATGGTAATATTGAAATACTATTAACAAAATGATATAACAAGATCATATATTATATCATAAATATGGATATGGTCCTAGTATAATTTAATAACATGATTTAACCATTATATAGGATGTTAACACACCCTCTACTAATAGAAAGTACAAGGTAAGGGTTAATTTCACAATCTCTTTATTATCTGAGATTGTTTATACGTAAGTATCTACTGAGACATCCATATCATCTATGTGCATGTTTCTTAAAATGTAATTAAAAATATTATCAACAATTTTTTCAAGTTATTTTTACCCATGGTTTATTTTTTTTACAAAATGTTCTAAAATGAATCTTTCTATCGAGGTACTTTATAACCTTTTCGACAAATTAAGGAAAAAATGTTTTTAAACTTATACAGCGCAAGCAGATATTTTACACCATTATGAAGCCTTAACATTTTAAGATTTCCTTACAATATTATAATGTTATTTTCAAAAGAAAAGTTTTCTTTTATAATTTTGCGACTTCTAAATGATTTCAAAGTAAAAATGGATATTTCCCTCAAAGAGTTTTAATGAATTTATTAAATTATTTTCATCTATTTCAACATCCTTTTTTAGATTTTATGCTTATTTGAGGTTAAATTATTATTATATAATCTTATATATTGTATTTAAGGGTTTATGATATATTCGATTGTGGATGTTCTATGTTTATACCGTTTATGGTTTATGGTTAAAGTATTAACATTTTGTATGCTAGGTTTAATATGAATGTTCATGTTATATTTCGCCTTTTTCATAAGAGGAATTCATTAGACTTAATAAGTGACGGGTGAGGCCCAATATAGCCCCTCTATGTATTGGTAGGTATCATTAGACAAACTAGTATCTTGGAACAAAGACTTTATGGTATGATAATGGTCTTGGATTGAGTCCTTGATGGTATGGTTATGATGTCTGACATTATTCATTTCATCATTATAATATTAGTTATTAAATTTAAATGCAATTATTAGACTATTAGAATATCCATGTGAATGTTTAAATGGAATTATTTGATTTATTCTTGCCATATTATGCTGAATATAATGTTTTAAAAGTATTTTATTTTAGTTTTATACCTTACCTTAAAATTTTATGCTTATCTATGATAGCTTTTACTATATTGTTTATCCTTAGTGAGAATCTAAGCTCACCCCTTTCTTATGTTTCATTTTTCCCCAGGATGTGAAGAAGTATATTATTATTGACCTGTAGGGATATTATAAGGGATATTAAGGGGGTAATATGTTATTTTTCATTTCAATATGTAATGTAAAACTTATTCTTGTATCTAGTATTTCCAGGGCTACTAAACTGATCGGTCCTTCGGGATTTTATTTTCTTGTGATCATGCCAGTGTAATAAAATAATGCACCGGCTCTAGGAAACTAGGGTCGGGGTGTTACATCCATGTACCATATGGATACTCATATACTGAGGGATAAATATCCTTAAAAAATGTTCCCCTATCCAATGACAACCTCCCACTGGGAGAAGATCATGGATTTCATCCATTTGTGGAGAAAAGTGTACCCCAATACTAAAATATATTATTAGATCCTTTTGGAACCCCATTTGACCCCATAGAATACATTTTATAGGTAAAAATATTATCCAATGGAATTATTTTCTTTATAGGATTTTATTTAATAATTTTTGGATCCTAAATAGACATATAGATAAAAATTTATGGCCTTTTGAAGTTAGATTTATATGATGGGTTTTTTCAAAAATCCATGTGTTCCTAGATGGAACCTGCCACACACACCTAGCTTCATGCCATGTATTTAACACACCCATCCTTGAACCCTTTTGTGTGCGCACCTAGCCTTGCACCCTACCACATGCATGATAAACATCACACCTTACCTCATACGCCCATACCCATACTTAGGTACTTAAAGTGGTTACATGGGTGCCCAAACTTTCTTCACTTTGAAGAACCACCTTTCCTCCCATATTCAACACCAAATGTAACTCCCAAGACTATATTCACCCCAAGATTTTCCTAATAACAAACCTACACACCCACTTATTCCATGGACTCTTAGAGGTTATTTCCAAATCCAATCTTAAGAGAATGTGATGAAAGACAAGGGAGAAATACTATAGATATCAGGATTTTTTCAAGCATATCTACACCCAACCTTACTATATCTCACTAGGGTGAAATATCATGAAAAATAGGTTTTAACATAGTGGATCCAAGCCTAGGTTATCCTATGGAATCATGCCCAACCCTCATGGATTATTTGGGTTCCCACTCACCCAGGCCACCTACATGGGTGACCACTCTCCTAGAACATTTACCTTAGAACCAATTCACCCAGGTCACCTACCTAGGAATCTATACCAACCATTTTAGTCTATAATATGTTAGTTCTGCCTCTAAACCCCTGGTTTGGATCAGTGACGAGCTTCAATCTCAAACATTTATCCCAATACATTAGTTCCTATCACTGACCTCAATGAAAAATTGATATAAACATAGTGAACTTTTTAGGTTGGGTCTTATATGATTTGGTTTATAATACCCAAACCCCTACCATGATCCCAATAATACCTCGAGTTAAGATCATACCCTTGGTTCCCAAAAATACATTGAGTAGAGATCCTACTCTTGGTTTCTTCAAACCCTTGAGTCAATATTCTCCGCTTGGTTTCTTCAAATGCCTTGATTTGAGAGTCTACTCTTGGTTTCTTAAAATGTTATTGATCCCAATTTTTGTTTATTGTACTTATTTTCAATTAATGACAATGAAAATGGAGAATCAATGGTGTTTAATGTCAATATATAGGAAGAATACTTTAAGATAAAAATAACTACAATTTTTTAAGGATAATACAAGATTTTTGTTGAAGAAGAGATCCCACTAATTGTGTTACTTTATAATGTGTTCTTTATGATTTAAAGACACATATTGAAAGATTATTTATAAGTTTCTTAAACTTCTTTCCTTATAATTTTTAATAGATCCATTTATTGTGAAAGGAAATAATGCTTTATTGTTTTTGAGTTCCATAGAGAATTTATATTGATAATTATATATACCTATGATGAATAGTATTTGAATATTTAATTAATGTTATTATATGTATAAAATTTAATATAAATATGATGTTGAGTAGGATTAAAAGAATATAATATGATGTGGCTAGAAGACTGAGTTTATATACCGAACTGTGATTTTAACAATTAAAATAAAGAATTTGGAATTATTCTTGAAGTCCATATGTTTTTCTTAATGGAAATGTTTTTTAGTGTTTGGAATATTTGTTAGTGAAAAAATATTTGAGGAGTTGGGTGATGAAATAATTTTAAGTAGATATGATTGTTGTGTTGTCTTTTGTTTTCAACATATAAATCATGTTCAAACTTAGGTGTATCATAATGATTCACTTGAGGTGATGCTCATTCTTATGTTTTGGAGTTATTGAAGTATCATGGAATAATTTTTAAGTTTTAGAGATGGAAGTTTTAGGTAAAATCACCACACTATGGTGGTATGTGAAAATGGATTTAGAGATCATTTGGGAAGAAAAAAAAGCTTCAAATAGATTCAAGTGTTTTACAAGGAATTTTGTCTGGGTGTTTCAGTTGTTGGAAATGTTAATCTTGGATATTCCACATAGAGAAGTCATGGTGAACATGAGTGGTTGTAATCATATAAAAAATTGAGAGATCATCATTAAAATAAGAATTTCACAAGGTATTTTGATTTAGAGATTCATCTGTTGGACAAGATGAGTTAAAAACATGTCATGGTTTTCTTTGGTGGATGTTTTTGAGAAGTTTGTGAATAATTTTTTATTAGATCAAAACATGGTGTACAAAGTCATGGTATGTCCACTATGGTATTTTTTAGAATAATTTTAAATGTTGATTATTTAATGGAAACATCTGGGAAGTTTGAAATAGGGAGATACACTCCATAAACCACCCCATGGTGTAAAGAAAATTCATCCATCCAAAATGGATTGAGGTGAATATTCCATGATGACATAGAATTTTGAGAGTGGTTTCTAATTGGTTTTATTAATTTGGACCAAAGCGAGGTCCAATATACTGTAGTTCCATTTTTCATTGAAAAAATTATCTTGTTTTGAGTAGATATAATGATGTGGCTCCTTGTATGAATTAGAAGTGTCTCACAATTGATATTTTAAGTCATTTTTTCCTAAACAGTGCCTAGTATATTCAAATTTATCTAATGGATAAAAAATAAGAAAGAGAAGTTGAAATTTAGTTGAAGGAAGTTGAAGATTTTAATTATAATTTAATCTTTTACTTATTGTTTCTACTATGAAAGTTGAATGAAGGGGGAGTATTTTAGTAATAAGAAGTAGGGAGAATATAACAACCCAAACTATTATAAATAAAATTACCTTATGATTTAATATTTTATTATGTAATATGGTTATAGAAAATACATGAACTTATTTTGTTTTATTATATCCAATCATATTCAAAAGACCATTAAGAATATGTACCATTGATAATATAGTTATTAAACAGTGATCACATGATTAGTATAAATATAGGGCTTTAACAAATCCAATTTATATAGACAAAGGAAGTAATGGCCTCATCTATTAAGATTTTACCCTATGAATCTAATTTATCAAAGCTTTTGAGGGAGATAACATCACTAGTATTTTTCCTTTACCAAGACCAAACTAATACTCAACAACTTAAGCATGAGCGAAACCGTTTATGGGAGAAGTTCAAGCTCATCAATATCTTGAACCAAACCATGTTCACCGAATGACCCCATAAAAGTCTCACTATCGCACACCTTAATCTTAGGGAATACGCCAGTCTAATAAAGGGATATGTTTTAAGACCTTAATAATATGAATATTTACATTGTATAGAATAATTAATTTATTTTCATTTTTATTATTGCATTATAAATGATTTTGATTTTGATTCAATTAAACACAAATTATATTTTCAGGTAATATTCAAATTCAATTAATAGATTTATTTTGATGAATTAATGGATTTTTGAAATAAAAATTATTTTAATAAAATGTTATTATTAAATAAGTTTTATTAATTATTAATGGTTATATAATTTTTATGAAGTGAAATGTACTTTTATAAGGGTTCAAAAACTATTATTGTCAAATACCCATCATTTTTCAATAAATGTTGAATCTTATTTTAAAAGTAAAAATGAAAATATTTAGATAAAAAAATATTATTTTTGGAATCAAAATGTCAAAATTATCCAATAGTAAATTTTTAATAATTTTCTAAGACAGTCGAATTTTCAGGTAAAAGTTAAATACCGTATAAATATACAGTGTATTTTATAACATCATAATAACCCAAAAATGATGTAATAAATACTATAATGGGTATCCTCATAAAAATATATGTTTTACCCTTAAAATAATTTTATTTTAGGTTTATTTTATTATTTTTATTAAGCCTTTATAAATCCTACAAAACCATTAATATATTTTAGATTTTTGAATTCATTTTTTTAAAAGTGTGACTCACCTCCACATAATCAAGGGAATTATTTTAATAAGTTCATCCAATTTAATAATAAAATAATGAAAAAAATCCCTTTTGGTAGAAACCATTGGCAAAAACTATGATAAGGTTTGTGGTTTTGAATATTTTATTTTGTAGAGTCCAAAACCTAAATATTAAAGAAACCTATCTCATTTCCTATATAAACCCACCCAAACTCTCACTTATATTCACTAAAAATCCTTAAAGTGCATCCTTATTCTTCCCTCCACTCTCTACAATCCTTCCAATGCACACTAAACTCTCAAGAATCCCATTTTCATGCTTTTAAAGCCACATACTCAAGTAAGGGTTCTTTCCTTTCTCATCTTTATCAAAGTTTCTTCATATTGTTATGCCATTTTATTTTTAATTACTAATGATGGGGTATGATTTTAAACCTCCCCATACTACCCTTATTATTTATAAATTATAATATACTCATTTATCTCTAATTAATCCCTCCATGCACACCCATTACTATGATGAAATTTTGTAAGCATCCTTTCCTTTCTCTTTTTATTCAATCTTATTTATTATTGCATGCCTTAATTTTCTAATTATATATGTGTGGACATGTCCTTATATATCCCTATTACTGTCCACTTCATGTATAAATGACGAGAGACCAATTTCACTCCCATAAACCCATTTATGAAATTTTAAGTGATGCCATTATGTTGCTGAATTTTCACCATGATTTTCTATGCCAAACCAATTGTGTAGTGAATACCATACCCATTTCATATCAAGAGAGTTCACTTTTTATGCACATATAACTTTTGATTTGGGAATTACATGTATTTATTTCACACTCCTTGATTGTGTAATAAATTGTGATGGTGAATGAATCTATATTTTATGATCTATGTGGCGCACTTAAGCATGAGAATTAAATGAAAGTGACGAGTACACCCAAAATTATATAGCACTCTAATGAATTAGGTAATGTTTAGTATCATGATACTTCATGTTGAGACATGGGCATACCTGATTTCTTTATGAGACTTTGTCCACCATGAATCCTTGGTGGTTTATCCTTGACCTATGTTTATGATGCAGTGTTTTAAGTTGTTTCCAAATTTCCTATGTTATGATTATCATGCTACATCATGCCTTATTATTCATGTTCCTATATTCCTCATTTATTTGATTTGTATAACATATATTATTATATTCATGTTATGCCATGTTCATTCTATTACTGATATTTATAGATCACCCCTTTTTTATGTATTTCCTCATGTTATCCAATGCATTTTTAAGCTCAAACATGTTAAAGAAGTTTTTAATAAAGATGATGCAATCCATGTTTAAAATTGTAATGAAATGTACCTAATTCCCAAAGAAACTAGACTTATAGATATTTCAGGTTGTATTAAGTGCAATTTTATGTAATTAAATCATGTATTAATGCGTAATAAAGAGAAGGTTTATTATAGAGAAGATTAAGAATAATTAGAGAGACCTGATACCATTTTTATACTTAGAAATCCTTTGGTATTGAAGAATAAGAGAAGAAAGTCCAACTCTCTATCCATCATATACATCATGAGAGTTGAAGATAAATAAAGGAGATCCAATGTACTTTGTGTTTCACCAAATATGAAGAAAAGAGGAAATATATAGTGTAGTCTAAATGCACTAAATAAATAATAAGAAAGGTTAGAAGAATAAGAAGTAGTTTCAATGCATTATAGATTTTCATAGACTAATGAAGAGAATTTTAATCGTGAAAGAGAAGAAGAAGGTGGAGTAATGTATTCATTTTTCTATTTTAAAAAATAAGAGAGTGTTTTTTCAAACTAATGTACATAAAAAATAAAAATAGGTTCTTTTATGCTACCATGCAAGTAAGTGAAGAAGGATACGAAAGAAAGAAACACTTCAATAACTCGTAGATAACTCAATTGGTGATATAATATATTTTTGTTATCCCTACCACATCATTGTATGGTGTGGAACATACCTGAGTGAGAGATTCACCAAAACAATTTGTGCATCATGCACACTGATACACTATTGGGAGACTATAGTGTAATGTTTATATGATTATATTAGTGGTTCATGTGATATTAGTGAATTCTGGATCACATCAAGGATTAGCCTTTCATTTTGAAAGGTTAACCTTGTAAATCATTGTACCTATAACAACCCTGGTAATGTAAAGATAAATATTTTTCATTTTATATTAATATTCATTAGTTATATTTTATAATTTTATATTCATTATAAGAATATTAGGTACTTTTTTAGTTAAAAGGAAAAAAATATTATTTCTGACTAAATTGGATTTTCATGTATTATATGGTTTTATTTAAAATCATGAATTCCAAATTATAGAAATTTAATTTTAAAAAATGAACTTAATTTTTTAATTCATCATATTAAAATTATCATAGAATTATTTTTTTATATTTTTTTCAAAAAAATTAATTTTTCAATGAATAGTGAAAAATATTGATTCTTATTGAAAGCTGTATTTCCTTCTAAAGTATTTACAAAGTAAAATTTTATTTTTTATGAGTTTTATAATTTAAATTTTTTATTTTGATTTAAAATAATTCAATTATGGTTTTTGAAATTAATTTTATTCATGAATTTAGTATAAAAATATTTTTACATTAAAAAGGCCTTTTTTGAAAAACTGTTTGTCGTTGTGTTCTATAGGTTCCATTTTAAATTAAATTATAAAACTTATATAAATTGAATCCTAAAAAATAGAATCCAAATTTGGAATCATTGGGTCTAAATTTAGTAAATATTTCCCTTTTATTTTTTACTAATATGAATAATAACCTTAGTATTTTTTGTTACTATGATAAAAGGTAAATATGGTAATTAAAGTTAAAAATAAAATGATAAGGACTAAAGAATAATCCTAAAATTTGAATTAATTTTATCAAATGTTTATATCTTACACATAATCAATATAAAGTCTAATGTATGGCCTTTTTTTTACTATTTTAACATGATTTTTGACTTTATAATATTTAAGTGAATATAAAGAAAAAAATGTCACACTTTTGTTTTTAATAACAATAATATTTTTAACATGGGGATAAACAAAGTAAATTTTTGGATATACATATTAATTTTAAATATAAATGATTTATATTCATCAAGGTAATTTTTTTTTAATTTTTAGTGAAGAAACAATTACCTTAAATTCTTACACAACACTGAAGCTGTAATTATTCAATGAATAGAAAAATAAAATAAATGATATTAAAAATATTAAAAGTAGTATAATTTGAATTAATTAACTTAAAACATGAATTTTATAGATAAAAATAAGATTTTAGGTATGTATTAAAGTATTTTATTCAATTTTTTCCTTATTGTTATAAAATTAAAAGTTAACGAATAATTCTAAAATTGACAGTATTGATATTTTATGAAAATAATATTTTATAAAATGATATAAAATTCATAAAAATAATATATTTGGACAAGTGATTAGGATATTATTTGAAATATAAAACATGATCTATTTATGGAATGTTTTTCCATTTATGGTAACTATCTTGACCCTTAAGGAGTAAAAACCTTATTATCACGGTAAGTGTGAAAATGCTTAACGGAGGGTTAAAACAAAAATATAGGGAAACAATTGTGATAAAAACATGTAAATTTTTTATTTAATTATAGTATTTAAACTAATAATCATGTTATATTATAATATTATCAAATTTTATCCATTTATACATTAAAATTAATTTATATTAAATTAATATTTCAAGAAATTCCAAGAGTGTCTATCCCCTCTATTATAAAAGGGCATATCTTATTCTTTTTTATTAACACTTAAAAATCATTTTGGTTTAGAAAATACCTCAAAAAATACCTTAATTAAATCACTCATAAAATCATATAGTATTTTTATTGATCATAAATCCAACCTATCAAAGATTTAGCTATGAACCTTAAGAGATTGTCCAAAGAAGAAGTATCATTCTTAACTGAGTGTTTTCGTTTTATTTCTTCTTCCTCCTCCTTAAAATATTATTTGGATATAATAAAATAATAAAAACAATATATTACATATAATGAGGTGTTTTTATGTTAATTTCACAACCTTTATCTATCTTATCTCCTACAAAATGGGAAATAAAACCATCATTTGGGTGTACGACATACTACCGCCTCGTGAACCGATGTAATTTGTTTTCCATTACTGTCTCTCACGGTTGGTTATAATGATGTAATTATATATATATATATGATATTAATGATATATTTATAATTATTAAAATATAATATATCATTTAATTTCTTACCTTTACATTCATTTAAAAATGATAACGCTGTTCATGCGTGCGTGTGGGATACCACCTCTACGAAGCGACGTGATTTGTTTTTCATCACCACATCACATGGATGATATATATAAGTGTGATTAAAGAAATAATATGGTATTTATGATATAATTATAAATTTTTAAATATAAAATAACACTTAACGTATTTCCATAATGGTCATTGAAAAATGGAAACGTTACTCATGCGTACGTATGACCTACCATCTCCTTGGTTGTAACATAGTTCATTTTTCATAACCACATTTCATAATTGGTTTTAAAATTATAATTTATGTATAAAAAGGATAATTATTTCATGATTATTATTCTGGATATGATGTAATAATGATCTACTTGACTATATTCAACCTACCAAAGTCATTTTGGACTTATAAACTGAATATCATCAAAAAATCCGACATAAACTTAAATGATTAAGTAATTATATATAAAATGGTATTAAATAACATAAAAGGAATAATTAACTTGAAAAAGTTTATTAATTAGTTAAATAAATTAACATAATATTTTCATTCAGGAAGATAAAGAACATACATGATGAGTGGTACTTTAGGTGAGGGACACTTTAACTTAAAACCAAAATTTAAATGTCATAATGATTTATTTTTAAAATATTTCTCTTACCTATCCATGTTTTTAAAATTATTTTATGAATTTATTTATATGGACATAAAATAAATATAAAGGTAATTTTATTCTTCTTTATTTCAAATGTTTAAAAATAATAATATTTTTACAGAATGTTTTACTTTCTTTACAGAAGACAAAAGAAATGTTCTATTTTAACATATACGACAATAATTAATTTTACAACAACTATAATAATTATTTTAAGTTTAGATTCATTTAAAATATTTCATGTTTTATTCAAAGAAAAACCCTATTTATCTTTTTTTGGGTATTTTGATATTGAATTTTTTTAAGAGAAAAGGGTTTTTTAACATCTGGTAGTGTTATACACACGAGTTTAAAAGAATTTTTAAGGGTTTTATTCATAATATGGTCCTTGGACTTTGTTTATAAAGGGTTGATCCCAATTACAGCTCACAGATGATCCCGATATAGCTTAAATGATTTTTTTATCCCTGTTATAGCTCATGGGTGAGCCTGATATAACTTATACAATGTGTGTACCCAAATAATGCTCTAATGCATTGGGTAATAATTACGTTCTTTGGAGAATTATATTGGAAGTAGGCCGTATGGTTATTCTAATTGTAAGGGTTCTATAGGGGTTTTATGATGATGATGTCCCAAGGAACCTACATGTCTTTTCCATGATTTATAATGAGTTTTCATGGAAATTGTTTTATTTCAAAAAGTAATATAATGATCTTTTTAAATGAAAAAATAACACCCTTTTCAGCTAAAATGCTATGTTTTATTTAAGAAAATATTTTTCAAGGGTTTTCATGTTTTTTCACCAGGCTAATTGATTTCTTATTTTTATGTACCTTAATAAGTTTTTTATGCTTATAACATGCTCTAAAATGTTTTTTCATAGGGTTTAAGTATGGGTAAGGGAAAGGAATAAGTCAAGTTGAAATTTGTAAAGATTTTTTATGAAAAGAAAACATGTTTTATTATAAAAATTTTGTTTTGTAGGAAAAATATATACTGAGTAGAAGCATCCACTTTTTAATATATGAGTTTTTTACATATGAGTTATGACCTAATTCTCTAAAACTCTAATCCTGAAAAGATCCTCAGGAATGAAAGTAAGTGAATTCTAGTCTAAAGACACTAGAACATATAATTTTTAATGTTGAGTCCTTATAGTTAGTATCAGATAAAGGTTTAGATAATTTTAGGGGTTAATATAATGTTAATAGAATACCCTTAAAAAGATTTTAATTTATGGTTAAGTTGAAATGATATATAATTTGAAGATTACCATATTGATTCAACTAAAATATGTCTATTCAAAATGGTTTTACATAGATGAAATAGAGAAGATGAAGTTAGAAGGCATCGGGGGAATAATATCCTTCCAAATCAGTAACCCAAAATGGTTGGAATTGGAATTGAGATTTTTTTACAGATATAGACCAATTGGAACATGATATAAATGGTGGTGGCGTACATGATAGATATACATTTAACCTACTATATAGGAACATGATGATAATGGAGTATTTTATGAGACAACATTCTTTAGAATCCAGTGCATATTCTGACCCAATAGTAGCTGAAGGATAGATTAGTTCCCTAGATAAGATATTTAAAGCCACGGGGTGTTCAAAAGGTAAAAAGGTAAACCTTATCATTTATCATTTTTAAGGTGAAGCTGACCAATGGTGGTATTTGGTTAATAATACCTGAGAGAAATATGATTTTGATTCCATATAATGAGGAAAATTTAAGAATATTTTCCTTGAGAAATACTTACCTAAGGTTTTTTTTGACTCATGATAGAGAAAGAATTCTTATAATTGAAGTAAAATAATAAATATTTAGTATCCTCATAGGAATTAAATTTTACAAGGATGCCCAGGGATGCACCAAATTTTATTCGGGACCTTGATAGTAAAATTAATAGATTTTACTCAGGAATGAAACTATGTTTACGAAGAGATTTAGTTACCAGAGAATTTAAAAGTTATTAGAATTTTTTTTGTTATGATGAGAAATTTCAGATGGAGTTTATTGACACTTATGTTCCCTGAGATAAAAAAAGTGAGAAACAGTCAAGTTGGAAAGTAATAGAGAAGAAAAAAACTAATAATTCTAAAGGTAATCCCCTAAAATTTTCAGTGTGGTAAAATAAATTTCAGGGAATTTTTGATAGGATATGGAAAGTGTTATCGGTGTGGTAAGTTTGGCCACAAAGTTTGTGACTGCAAATAAAAGTATCCTAAATAATCCAAGAATGGGGAAAATGATATCCATCCAGTGGTGAGGTGATTTAATTTAAATGAGTTGGGAAATTATTATAAGATATGTTCGAAGTTAGTTACTTAGGATGGAAATCATTAAGATTTAAAAAATGTGTAGAAAATTTATTTACTACTACTAAAGTTGATTCAGGGCCATCTAATGAAGTGGTGACATGTATGTTTCTCATTTATTCAAATTATACCAATACCCTGTTTTACTCTGGATCTTCACATTCATTCATTTATAATAATTTTTTCAAGAATAATGGGAATATCACTTCATGAAAAGAAGATATAAATTTTGGTAAAAACTCCATGTAGAAGTATTAAAGAAATAAAGATTTATAGGAATATTCATATTGTTATTAGTGGGATGGTATTTCTTACAAATCATGTTGAACTTAACATACTATAGTTTGATATTATTTTAGGTATGGATTGAACTTTAGTTTATCAGGATAAGATAGATTAATGAATTAAAAATGTTTTATTCAATGATTTTATTCCTTTGATAACCTACCACAAAGCAGATATATTGATTAGAGATGACACTTAAAATTACTTAGCACACATTTTTGAAAAAAAATAAACTATTTAAATTAGTAATGTACTAGTAATAAATGAATATACAAATTTTTTTTCTAATGATTTACCTAGTGTTATTCCTGATCGAGAGGTTGAGTTTACTGTTGACTTAGTACATGATGTTAAGCCTACTTTAAAACCCATTACTGAATAGATCAAGTAGAAATTTTATAATTAAAAAAAATAAATTTATAAAGTATATAAATAAAGGTTTCATTCATACAAGTACTTTACCTTGTGGTGCACCTATTTTTTATGTTAAAAAGAAATATGGTTCTATTAGACTATGCAATTATTATAGAGCTTCAAATAACATCACTGTTTCATTCAACCAAGTACTTGACCGTGGGGTGAACCTTTTTTGTTTGTTAAAAATAAATATAGTTATATGAGGCTATACATTGATTATAGAGCTTTGAATAACATCACTATTAAGAAAAAGTACTATTTTACCTCATATTGATGATTTGTTTGATCATATCTAGCGAGCATAATATTTTTCAAAGATTGATCTTAGGTTGGGATACCATCAGTTAAAGGTGAAGGAGGAAGATATTATGAAGACTATGTTTCAGACTAGATATGGGAATTATGATTTTACAGTTATTCCCTTTGGGTTATCTAATGCACTGATTGTATTTATGGATATTATGAATAGAGTTTTTCATGATTTATACAAGTTTTTTGTAGTGTTTATTGAGGATATATAGGTATATTATAAAAGTCATGAGGGTCATGAAAGACACCTAAGTTGTCATGAACCGTCCTAGAGAGGCCCAAGTAGTGACTACCCCAAGTCCGCCTCCAATAAGACAGGGGATGGTGAATAGCACCTAGTAGGCATATCCCAAAATGGGAGACATTTTCCTATGTACTGGTACACATGCACACATCTCAAATCCCAAAATGTTGGAAAGTAAAAACACTATGTAAAAAAATTCATGCATACACTAAGATACCAACCATAGAGTACAAAAGTAGGAAACTGGAAAGTAAATAGGGCTAGAATACAAGCCCACCAAAAGAAGGATTCTATCAATGTGAATACATAAGTTCTTGAAACACATATGTAGAAAACCCTATATGAAGGGTAGGTGTATGACAGCTGTCTGAAGCTGTAGGAACACAACTCATCTGTCTGATCACTCTAAATGACATCTGGTCCTAGTCCACCTATAACTCTGTCATAGCTTTGATTGTCTGCACAAGACATGATACATACAGGCAAATCCCATACAGGGGTGAGTAAAAAAATACTCAATAGGACACCCCAAACCACAAAGGAATACCACTAAGAAATACATGAAGTACAACAAAAATAAATACATGAATTATACCACAAAGAAATAAACAAATTATACCATGAATAAATGCATGGTATACCACAAAGTAAATAAAAGAATTATAGTCATCTAATATAGGTATAATTCTATAACATGAAAATTAGGATTATCAGACGTAGTCCACAGAACACCCAATATTGATAACACATAGAGTTTTGATAACACACAGAGTGTCGATAACACACGAAGTGTCGATAACACATGGAGTGATGATAACACACAGAGTGTCGATAACACGCAAATTCTTGATAACAAACAGAGTGTCCATAAGTCATGCATCCCCTAAGTCATGCAGTCATCAAGTCACAGCTAGCCACAGGATTCCGCTCGTAGTGCACTTGTAATGGGAGAACCTACTCCTCAAGACATTAGGTAGTATAGAAACTTATAAAACAACTCAATTAGAGTAACTAAAAATTACCTTCATGTATCAAGTGTCCCAACTCCGCAAACGGCTTGTCAAACGGACACACAGTTTGAAAGTTACAGTTGTTTTACTAAAAAGGTACGACCTAGGTACAATTCGACCTGCCAAACCTGATCAGACCCACTGATCGGCCCGACCTGGTTTGGATGACCCAAACCGACCTGGTCTGATTCAGTCCGGCCTTCTGGGAATGGCCCACTAGGCTTGGCCTATTGAACCCAGCCCACGGGGCTGCTGGAGTGGCCAGACTCCTCCAGTCCAGCCCACGCTGCGAGCTGGCTCGGTGCGCCACACACGGTCCGCCCCGACTGTGTGCCACCCGAATCCACATGGTGACACACCATGTTCACATGGTCCAACCACTATCTTCCTTCCCCACAACCTCTTCCTAAACCCCCCCATTGCTTTCCTCGACCTCCTTCCATAGCCCGCGCTTGCCGGCCACACCAACCCCGACGCGACCTCCGATCACACTACACATCCTACCACGATCCACCTCTCTTGGTCATCCTGCCAGTGGCCTCACCCTGATGCTCCACCTAGACCGACCTGCTGGGCCACATACTACCACCATTGCTGACCACCGCGCTGGTGGCCTGCTGTCCTGCCCTCGCACTCCACCTGGTCTGAAAAGCACTACACCTCCACTTTCATGCTTCCATAGTGTTGTGGAGGTGTCAGATCTTAGATCTCGGGTTTTTTCACCATAAATCAAAGGAAAAACAATCAATCCACTCATACAATCAGGAATAACGTGAAGAACACAAAGAATGGTGGAAAAGGAGAGGCAAAAAGCACCCAAAGGATGGATCTTGGCCTTTATTTGGGTCGGCCTTGGTTATTCCTTATTTGAGGGATCACAAAGAGTGAAGAAATCACATAGATCTAACCCCCATTTAATCTCTGTAATACAAATCCCATCCCACAAGAGATTGAACCAAAGATCAACCTATTCATGGGTTGGTCCATGTTTGTCATTGAATTTAATAATGGGAAATGAATCAGAAAGAACAACACCCTGCCTGGAGTTTGAATCGGTCATTAATGAAGGGCGAAGCTGCATCATTGTCATTCGTCGATCCATCGATCTTTGATCCAAGATCCGATCTCCGATCCATCGTCACCAATTTTCAATCCATCGGTTTTTTTGGATAAAGATCCTTCTCCGCTTGTTAGAGGAATTACAAGGTTATGATGATAACCCTGAATTCTATGAAAAAATTCATTTTAAAAAAAATAAATCCTTGACGCGTCACAATAAAATATTTTATTACTGCTACGTCCATAAACAAACTTTTGCATCTGGCTCACGCAAGATGATGTTAATACCTACCTAAGGTAAATTTGATATTGTGAATGCAATGACTCCCTTATATTTATAATCTGGCCACTTGTTTAGAAGTTATTCTAGTTTAAATAAAAATTCCCTGCACGCTTTATTAAAAGATTAACATTTTTCAACAAGTTGTTCTAGGGACACCAGGCTTCAGAATCTCATGCTGTCTCAGCAACGTATCTCATAATTTTCCCAACTAATTTATAAAAATAAAACCAGAAAAAATTTGAGTCATTATATAAGCATTGTTTTGAAAATCTTAAAAGAAAAAAAACTATATGGAAATTTTTTTAAGTGTGAATTTTGGTTGAAAAAAATTTCTTTCCTTGGACATATTTTTTCTAAATATGGAATATATTTTGACCCTACTAAGACTAAATTTTTTGAAGAGTGGAAAATAATTTTCAATTTCATAGAGATTATTATATTTATTAGTTTAGTAGGTTACTACCGAATGTTTCTTGAAATCTTTGCTCAGTTTTCTAGCCCACTAACTAAGTTAACTAAAAAAGGAGTTAAATTCATCTGAAAAAAATAGTGTCATGATTGTTTTCAGTAACTAGATAGAATATTGGTGAATTATATAGTTTCCCTCATTCCTTCTATAAATGGTGAATTTTTTATCTACAATGATTCTTCTTTGAAGGGACTTGGTTGTGTCTTGATGCAAAATGATTAAGTAATTTCTTATGCTTCATGTCAAATAAAACCTCATGAATTAAATTATCCTACACAAGATCTAGAATTAGTTGATGCAGTTTTTTTTACTTTAAAAATTTTGAGGCATCATTTATATAGATCCAAGTGTGAAATATATACTGATCATAAAATTTTGAATTATATATTTACTCAAAAAGAGTTTAGCATGAGACAAAGAAGATGGTTATATATAATCAAGGATTATGATTTCATGATTCATTATAATCCAAGAAAAGAAAATAAATTATCCAATTCTTTGATTTAGAAAAACAATCCTACATTAACCATGTTACATTTGAAACATAACACTTTGGTTAATGATTTGATTAATTTTGGAATATAAGTTTTGGATGTAGGAACTTCCTCTATCTTGTTTCAGGTGTCAGTACAATCATCTCTATCAGAAATAAATAAACAAGATCAAAATGAGGACCATGAATTACAGGAAAAGGTAGAATTGGTTAATCATGATAAGTTTCTGGAATTTAATATTGAAAAAGAACATGTTTTGATATTTTTAAAGATATTATGTGTTCCTTGTGATTCTCAGTTGAAGAGATAATTTTTGAATGAATCTCATAGTTCCCCATTTTCTGTTCATCCTAGAATCACTAAGATATATAGACACCTTTGAGAGTGTTACTGGTGGGATGGAATTAAAAGAGATATTGATAACTTTACCATGAAATGTTTGATTTGTTAATAGGTTAGAACAGAAGGATAATTACTAAAAGTTATGCTTCATACTTTACCAATGTTGGAGTGGTAATTGGAAATTATATCCCTGGATTTCATAGTGGGATTACCAAAGACTTGTTAAGGTAATAATGAAATTTGTGTTTTTGTTGATGGATTAACTAAATCTATTAATTTTCTTCCCATTTGAGATATAATTTCCTTAGACTAGATTTCTCAATTGTATCTCATGAATATAATAAAGTTACATGGATTTCCTCTCTCTATTGTATTTAACCGTGATCCTAGGTTCACTTATAATTTTTGGAAATGACTTCAAAAGTCATTGGTTACCAAATTAACTTTCATTACATCCATTCATCCTCAATTTTATAGAAAATATGAGTAAAAAATTTAGAAATTAAAGGATATGATTCATGATTATTCAATGGATTACCAAGGAAGTTGGGATCATCAAATTTTATTAGTCGAGTTTTCTTATAATAATAAGTTTCATTCTAGTATAAAAATGGAACCTTTTGAGACATTATATAGAAAGAAGTGCCACTCTCATGATTTTTGGGATGAATTAAGAGAAATAAAGCTGATGGGACCGAATTTGGTAGAGGAAATGGGAGAGAAGGTGAAGATGATTCAATAATACAAGAGTACGACTCAAATTCGGTATAAAAGTTATGTGGATAATTGGAGAAATGAAATTTTTTTTGAGGCATGTGATCATGTTTTTCTATAAGTATCTCCATAGAAAATTATTATACATTTTGGTAAAAAGGGGAAGTTAAGTCCATATTTCATTAAACCATATTAAATCCTCAAGAAATTTGGATCAGTTTCCCATTGATTGGATTTGCCTCCAAGTTTTCCTAGGTACACAAAGTTTTTTCTGTTTCGATGTTAATAAAATATGTTCCAGATTCATCTAATTTTTTTAGCCCTGAATTAGTTTAGTTGGATGGCAATATTTCTTAGGAGGAACAACCTATTTATATTCTTGAACTAAGGTAGAAAGTGTACCAGAATAAGGTGATTCACTAGGTTAAGATTTTATGGAAAAATTATATGGTTAAAGAAGCAACATGGGAGTTTGAAAGTGTTCTCAGGTAAAGATATACCTAATTTTTTAAAAATTGAATAAAATTGTGAGGACATAATTTCCAAAAGGGGTAAGAATTTAACAACCTAGGTAATGTAAAGATAAATAATTTTCATATATTATTAATATTCATCAGTTATATTTTATAGAATTATATTCATTATATTAATATTATGTAATTTTTCAGTCAAAAGGAAAAAGCTTATTTTTAACAAAATTGGATTTTCATACATTATATGGTTTTATTTAAAATCATGATTTCAAAATTATAGAAATTTAATTTTAAAAAATAAAATTTATTTTTGAATTCATCATGTCAAAAATTATCTTAGAATTAATTTATGATAATTTTTTTAAAAAATTGATTCTTTAATGAATAGTGAAAAATACTTATTCCTTTTTAAAATTGTATTTTATTTTTAAGTATTTATAATGTAAAATTATATTTTTGATGAGTTCTAAAATTTAATTAGTTAATTTTAATTTATAATAATCCAATTATTGGGTTTTAAATGAATTTTACACTTTAATTTAGTATAAAAACATTTTTACATTAAAAAGGACATTTTTCTAAAAAACTATTTTTCATCACATTTTACAGGTTTAATTTAAAATTCAATTCTAAAACTTTTTAAATTGAATCTTGAAAAATGGATTCCAAATTTTTAATTAGTGAGTCTAAATTTAGTAAATATTTCCCTTTTATTTTTGGTCAATATGAATGGTAACCTTAATAATTTTTGTTACCACGGTAATGGGTAAATCAGGTAATTAAATTTTAAAATAAAATGATAAGGAATAAAGAATGAACCTAACACTTGAATTGATTTTATTGTATGATTATATATCATAATAAATCATCCAAAATTAGAATATATGGCATTTTTTCTAATTTTACATGATTTTAGACTTTATAATATTTAAGTGAATATAAATCCAAAAATGTCACACTCATGTTTTAGTAACCATAATATTTTTAGAATGGGGATAAATAGAAGATATGTTTGGTTATAAATATTAATTTTAAATATAAATGATTTATATTCATCATGGAATTTTTTTAGTGAATACATAATTAACTTAAATGATTACACAACGCTGATGCCGTAATTATTCAATTAATGAGAAAATAAAATAAATGTTATTAAAAATATTAAAAGTCATATAATTTTAAATAATTAATGATACATAATAATTTTATTGATAAAAATAAGTTTTTAGGGATATATTAAAACATTTTATTCAAATTTATATTTGTTTTCTTTATGTTATAAAATTCAAAGTAAATGAATAGTTCTAAATTTGAAATTATTGATATTTTATGAAAACAATATTTTATTAAATGATATAAACTTCATAAAAATAATATATTCATCCAAGTGATTATTATATGGTTTAAAATATCAACCAAAATCCATTTATCTGCCCCTTTTCCATTTATGGAAACTATGTTGACCCTCAAGGAGTAAAAAACCTTATTATCATGGTAAGTGTGAAAAGGGTTAACATGGGGTTAAAACAAAAAGATAAGGGTAAAAAGTGAAACTTTTCAAAATTTTATTTTATTAGAGTATTTATAATAATAATACTATTATATTTTAATATTATAAATTTTTTTCCATTTATACATCAAAATTAATTTGCATTAAATTAATATTTTAAGAAATTCCAAGAGTGACCTCCCCTCTCTTATAAAAGGAATTATATTCATATATTTTATTCACACTTAAAAAAAATTTTAGTTTAGAATATCCCTAACAAAAACCCTTAATTACATCCCTCATTACATACTGAAGTCTTTTGTTTGATCAGAAAACCAACTTATCAAATATTTTGGTGCAAAACTTAATAGATTGTCTGAAGAAGAGATATTGTTCTTAACATAGTGTTTTTGTTTTATTTATTATTATACCTAGTTAAAATATTATTTAAACTTTAAAAAATAATAATAAAATTCTATATATTTAGGTTTTTTTATATTAGTGGTACAACCTATATCCATCTCCTCTTCCGAAAAAATAGGAATCAAAACCATCATTCATGTGTACGACAGACTACCACCTCACCAACTGATGCAATTCGTTTTCCATCACAGTATCTCATAGACAATTATAATTATGGAATTAATATATATTTATTTATATATGTATAATATTAATGAAATATTAATCATTCTAAAAATATAATATATCATTTACTTTATTACCTTTCCATTCAATGAAAAATGATAACGTTCTTCATGTGTACGTGTGGAATACCACCTCCATGAAGCGATGTGATTATTTTTTCATCACCACATCACATGGATGATATATATAATTATTTTTAAATAATAATATTTTATTTATGATATAATTATTATTCTTTAAATATAAAATAATCTTTACCTTCTTTTTCGTAATGATCATTGAAAAATGGAAACGTTATCCATGCGTACGTATGACCTACCATCTCCTTGTTTGTAATGTAGTTAATTTTTCATAACCATATTTCATGATTGTTTTTAAAATTATAATTTATGTATAAAAATTACAATTATTTCATTATTATTATTATTCTGGAAATAGTGGAATAGTGATCTTTTGACCATAGTCAACCTACCGAAGTCATTTTCGACACATAAACCAAATATCATCAAAACATCCAACATAAAATTAAATGAGTAAGTAATTTTATATAAAATGGTATTAAATAAAATAAAAGTAACAATTAATGTGAAAAATGTTTATAAGCAAGTAAGTAAATTAATATAAGTTTTTTATTCCAGAATATAAAGAACATATATGATGATTCAAACTTGAGGTAAGGGACACATTAACTTAAAACCTTATTTAAAATGTTATTATAATTTATTTTCAAAATAATTATCTTCCATGTAAATGTTTTTAAAATTATTTTATAGTTGTATTTATATGGGGAAAAAACTATAAAGGCTATTTTATGCTGATTTTTCAAAGGTATTCAAAAAAGAATATTTTTTATGGAATGTTTGAATTTCTTTATAAAAGAAAAAGGAATATTATATTTTAACTTATATGGTGACAATAAATTTTATTACCACTTTAAGCATTATTTGAAGTTTGGATTCCTTTAAATGATTTCACATGTTCTTCAAAGAAAAATCCTCTTTCCATTTTTCTCATCATTTTGGTATTGAAAATGTTTTTTTAAGAGAAAAGGGTATTTTGATATCCAAAAGTGTTTTGAACATGGGTTTTAAAGAGTTTTTTCGAGGTTTTTATTCATTATATAGTCCTTAGAATTTTTTTAGATAGGTTAATCCCCATTATAGATCACGGGTTAGACTATTATATCTTATATAATGGTTTGAGGCCCATTGTAGCTCACAGATGAGCCCAATATAGCTTATACGATGAGTGCGCCTTGATAGCACACCAATGAATTGGGTAATGATTATGTTATCCAAATAATTATATTTTAAGTCGACCGTATAGTTATTCCAATTATAAGGGTTCTATAAGGGTTTTATGATGATGATTTCCCAAGGTGTCTACATGAATTTTATATTCTTACTAATGAGTTTTCATGGAAATTGTTTGATTTTAAAAAGTAAGATAATGAAATTTTTAAAGGAAAAATGATTATATTTTTGGGTAAAAAGGTATGTTTATTTAAGAAAAGGTTTTTAAGGGTTTTCATGTTTTTTTTTTCACTATACTAATTGATTTCTTTTTTATGTCCCTGATCGAGCTTTTTGTGCTCATCCCATATTTAAAATGTTTTTCAAAGGGTTTAAGGATGGGTAAGGGAAATGAATAAGTCAATTTGAAAGTCATGAATACTTTTCATGAAAAGAAATAAATGTTTTATTTTTTTAAAAAAATGGATATTGAGTATAAGTGACTAATTTATAATATATGGGTTTTTTATATAAGAGTAATGACTTAATTATCTAAAAATATAAACTTGAAAAGATCCTTGGGGATGCAAGTAATTGAATTATAGTCTAAAGACACTAGAACATGTAATGTTTAAGTCTAGGTACTTATAGTTCTCTTTGTGTGTATATGTTTTGGATGTGTTGCATGAAGGAGTAAAGGAGATAAGAGATAATGTGAGGCCCACTCACTTAACAATGACAAAGTTAAAACAATGGTATAAAAGAAAAGGTGTAAATTAGATTAAAATCACCAACACAGATTCAACCCATCTCAGTGTCAATTTTATCCCTAACTACTCCCTTCAAATTCCTTGAGTCAAAATATGCCTATTGGTTCACAAAAATCCCCTCACCTGACCCATATGTCCAGTTGAACAAAAAATGGCTAATTAATCATAAACCCAACACCAACCATTTCTAGGTAACTTTAATCTATTAGTCTACTTCACAGGACTTTAAATTGGTTGGAAGTAGTAATGGATGCCTGAAATTAAAAGGTACCACTATGTTCCTTGTCACATGCCCTTAAAAGGCGTTGGATCAAAAGTTTATACTATGGGTACAATAGGGGGGGTGAAACGTCGTTTAATTTTTTTAACTAAACACAAAACAAAAATACTCTTAACTTAAAAAAGTTCAGAATCATATTTTGTTTGATTATTAGAGTATTAAAACAGATTCATATATTTTCCAATTATATAATAGTTATTTATTGGTATCACAACCAGTCTGATAAAAACTAATATTAGAAAGTTAATTATAAAATTAATTTCTAAAGTAATTTTATAGAGGAAAATATAACTTGTAAAAATAAGAAATAATAAATCATATAATTTTAAGAATGACTTAAAATATTAATAAAATAATTTACTCTTTAACCTTAATAGTTAAGGAAGTTAGAAATCTTTATTTAAGATATCCACAGTTTTAATACCTATTGTAAAAGTTTGTCTTTCCATACCAATAAGTCCCTTGATACGATGATCAGTATAAATCTGTCTTCTAATCTCCTAGAAGCCCTCAATATAATGATCAATGTAATATATGTATTTATTAAACAATAAATCCATTTATACAATGATCTATGTCTATCTTCCTAGTTTTAGAGGCCCTTGATCCGATGGATAAGTCTCACCCATCTTCTTATCCCTAGAAGCCCTCGATCAGTATAGAAATTGGATTTAGTGAATACAAAAGAAAAATTTTCTAAGAAATTTACAATCCTCACATGGATTATTTATAACTTCAAGTATCTAATAAATTAAAAATCATTTAGAATGCGATGTTAAAGAAGAAAAAAAGAATAGATGATTTGAGTTGAGAATGCATCAACTCCAATATCTTCAAATAACCTCCTATTTATAGGAAATATTCCAATGGTCATATTTCAGAGTTGGTTGCAATTGCCTCAGACAAATTTCACTTTTAAAACTCATAATGATCCAGATATTGAACTTGAAAGCTAAGAATTTAATTGTCTGATGTTGTTTTTTAGCACCATTACAATGATAATATGTATTCTATCTGATATATATATTTCTAGTAACTATAATTATAATATTTGGAGAATCTAGAGGACTTAACTATAGATTTACAATTCGATAAACTAAATAAGTCTTAGTACTATGTATCAATACCAATGTCAGTCTGATGGTCATGAATTTTTTCAGTCTAATAGATAAGACAAATGACCAACCACTGTTCAGAATAAAAGTTAGTATGATGTATCAGACACACCTTTAGTATGATCAATTAGATTGAATAATAAAAGTTTATATTTGTTTTTATTAAAAATATTTATATGTTTGTTATAAATTAATGTTTTCTAAAAAAACACACTAAAATAATAGGGATATATAAATTTAGTAAAATAATGTTTTATAAAAGTTTTTTATTTCCCAAACTAATGAAAGGAAAAGTAGAATGTATAAATTTTAACTCAACTATCTCCCCCTTTTTAAAAATCACAAAATAAAACACTTAAAATGAAAAATTAATAACTTTTAAATAATTAAAACCCATTGTATTTTAATAAATTAAAAGATATACTTCATATCTTAACTCCCCCTAAGTTTATAACTTCTTTATGATTTGATGGAAAGTTTTAATGCATTGGATTACCCTCTTTGTTAAAAATATTATTTATAAATATTCTTCCCTTTTAGATAATAAACCCCCCTTAAAGAAATAAATTTAAAATTTCTCCCAAAAAACTTCTCAAAGAAATATTCCCTTTTTAAACTCTCTCCTTAAACACTTTTACTTAAAAATTATCCCCCTTTGTGATGTTCAAAATTAATAGGGAAAGTATATCACCTGAAATGTTAGAAAGGGATAACATATGAAACAATTGTATGTGAATTAACTAATCATAAAAGATATAAAATAAATAACATACATCAAAAAGTATTATAAGACATTCAATCATATGGATAAAATTCATTCAAATTTATCATTCATTCAAAAATTTTCAAAATACAATAAGAGTTCAAATAAAATTTCATTATTTCTTTAAAAACTTTTTCACAATCTCCTTCATATTATTAACATCATCACGATCCTTATAATCCTTTTCAATGGATGAATCAAGTTTTAGAATCATTTCCTCTATGACTGATTGCTTCTAAACATCTGTCTTTAACCTTTAAACCTCTTCACTGATTTTATTATTCTCTTCATTTATAAGAAAAATCTCATATTTACATGTTCAGAGTATTCTATTTTTTTTTTCTAATTCCAGGTTATGAACTTTTTATTTGAGAACCTTTAATTCCTCATCCCAGTTGTCTGTCATCTATTTGGACTCTTCAAAAAACTTAACTCAGTCCAAAACATCTGATGAGGACTTGTCAAAAGAATCGACCTACTCAAGTTATAGTTTATTTACTTATACTAATTAATCCTCATGATCCTTCAAGTCATTGTCAACCTATGTTGACCAACTAACCATTTTTTTGAAACTTCTATTGTGTGATTTATTCTTTCCTTTGAATGTTTTGATACCAACATCATGTTATATCATAGATTCATTCAAAATCCTCAAGGATTCTGACTTTTCATTCATATTAATTTAAATCCTATTGCAACTGGATTCAATAATTGGTAAATATAGAATCTGACCAATTAAAAGTTTTAGATCTTAGAAAATATAATCAATGTTATTCTATTTCACTATTGCAACTGAGTTCAATGAATCTAATTGTACCTATGAAACATGTGGTCTATAAAGAAAACACATGACTTCTTCTCTTTTTAATCAACTTTCACATCATCTAAAAATTTCATTATATCTATTTCCTTATTTGAATCAACCTTTATAGATAATTTCATTCTAGATTGTTGGGCTTCTTATTTCTCTTTATATGATGACTTTATTTCTTCTGAATTTTTATAACTCTGAATCCTTATCAGACTGGGAAGGTTACAAAGTTGATTATTAAGATGAATATGATGTAAATTTATTTTTCTTTTTATATTCCTCAAATTATTTTCTTCTTAATAAAATTCTTTTTATTCTTCTTTTTCTTCTTCTAATCCTTCCACTTATTCTACTCCTTGTACTAATTCTTCCAATTCCCTTTCTAACTTCTACACATTTTTGAGAACACTTTTACTAATTTTCTTAAAAGAATTTGTTTTTTCCTTCTCAACTTTCTTCTAAATTTGTACTAGTAAAGATTTTGTAACTTACTCAACAACCTATTTACCTTTACCCTTGTATGAAACTATTGGGAATACCCATGGAATAATTTAATTTTCTAAAAAAATAAAAAATGGCATATGGAATGATTAGATTGTTATGAGAAACTATTTCAGACTAATGAGATGCCCTCACCACTGATAAAGGAGATACTTATAGAATTGGATTATTTGAATATTTTTCAACATATTTCATTAAATTTTCTACTATTTTATCACCTGATAATATTTTATTTCATTTCTTTCATTTCTCATCTTATTTTAACTCCTCACCCATATGAATCTTCAAGGATTTGGACTCATCCTTATCAAGATAAAAAGAAGGGACCCTATGTTTCTTTTCTTTATTAAGTTCTATAAACTATTTTAATTCTTGATTAGTCATATTTTTTTTATTTTTATAAACTTTCAGGGGTGATGAATCAAATTTTCTCTTTTCTTTAACAAGTTCTTTTTCTTTTGTAGGTTTTAGATCAGATGCTATCCTTTCCACTCTATCCACAAAATTTTTCAACATTGAATCAAAAAAAAGTTTCATTTTTGACATTTTATCTTATTAAATAAGGTAAATATATTCCCTCATAGAATAATAAAGATTCTTAATCTGGAATAATTCCATAAAAATGACTAACAATTTTTTGATAAAACACGAAAACATCAAAATATTTAACTTTATTGATGAATTATCGATTTATTCAACTATATTGAAAAAAACTTTTATAGTTTTATTTTCCTCATATTCATTTAGAAATATAAAACAAAGATGATGAATACTTTTAGGGTACCCCAATCAACCTTTCTTATAATGAGATAACCTCGCATCCATAAAGTGATGACCCTTCATTTAGTGTGAGTTGAAAATCCTTTCTGAATTTCTCATAAGAAGTAAATAAGGATTCACGAGCCTTATAATTAAAATAACTTCCAATATTATCTTGTAACTTGTGATATGAGAGATATGCTTCACCCTAAAAAGGAAATTTCACTAACTCTGTAACTTGCTCATGAAAAATTTTGTACTTTTAACCAAATAAAGTAAATGAAACCTCTTCCTTATCCTCATCATAATGAAACTCAACTGAAGCATAAAATTATATAACTATCTAAGTATAATATAATTCAAAATCATATTTCTAAATAAAAATCCTTTCCCAACAATGAAATTTGACAACTCTTTTCAGAACAAAATTATATTTCTCATACCATTTCTTTTCAATGAGTCACTTTCTGATGAATTATCTTTTTAGAAAATCTTTAGCAGTTTCCATTGTACTAAGACTAGTATCGGTGATCAGATGAATAGAAAAATATAATAATGAGAACTAAAAGAGGTTGTGAGAGTCAGGTGAAAAAACTCTTATAATCTATGTGGGGCACCAGGTGTTCCACCCTTATATAGGCATGAGAGGTGAAAGTTAAAATTCGAAAAAATTCAATGGATAAAATTAAGTATCCTTATCTGATATAGAAATCATGATTTAATTGAATAATTATTTAAAATTAAATATGAACTCTTAAAGTTTTTTAAAAAACGTTTCATCGGAATGAGTAATAATTTGATTAGAAAATTTTATGTTTTAAGTAAATAAAGTTTATAAAACTAAAATAATATGAAAGAAAAAATATTAATAATATAAAGTAATGTATATGTAAAAAAACTTAAAGAAGAATAAATTTCTGAGTAGAAATGTTTCATCAGTATGAGTAACCTATTTTTCTTGATTTTTGTAATCGAAACTGATTACGATAGTGTTTATAAAAAATAATTTTACAAAAATTTTATTAAAAATTTTGAGTCTAATTTTTTTATTATAATTTTGATTTAGTAAACTTTCTAATAATTTTAACTCTGGAAAAAATTTATAAAAATTTTGACTCTAGAAATATTTTTATAAAAATTTCGATTCCAAAAAAACTTTTATAAAGGATTATGAGTCCAAAAAAAATAATCTAGAGAAGTTAAAGTTTAAAACAAATTATTTTAGAAAACTAAAGTTTTTAGATTTAAAAATTTATTAGAAAACAAAAGGTTTTAGAAACTTAAAAGAAATATGTACCCCCCTTTGATAAGAAGCTCATTAATTTAAGAATATTGGTAAAGAGGAAGTAGATATGAGTAATCACTTGATATTGATCATTCCTAACTTGTATTTAATATATTGAAATATATAATAACTAAGTGATTTAATAAAAATATTAGCAAGTTTTTCTTGAGTTCTGATGAATTATAAAATAATATCTCCTTTTTGTGTGCGATATCAAAGGAAATGATGTCTTACATACATGTTCTTAGAATGTGAGTGATGTTATTGGTTTTTACTTAAGGAAATGGTACTTGTGTTATCACATAATATTTGAGTTTTAGTAAAAATTATTCTATAGTTAGTGGGCGTGTGTTGCATCCACAACACTTGAGCACAACAAATTCCAACCACCACATATTCAGATTCAGATTGGAATGTTCAAATGAGTTTTGTTTCTTATAATACCATGAAACTAAAGCTTCTCCTAATAAATGAAATTTTCTATAATTACTTTTCTATCCATTCTACATACACCAAATTCAGAATTCAAATTTATTTTAACTCAAAATAATTTCTAGAAGAGTAGAATATTCCTAAATCTAGAGTTCGCTTAAGGTAAAAAAATAATTTTATAGTTTAAAGATGTGATTATTTTGGATTAGATTGATATGTAGAACATAATATTACTGAAAACATTAAATATGGATGACTAGATGTAAAGTAAATTAAAATTCCCATCATACCTCTAAAAGTTTTTTGATCCACTGGTTTCCCAGTTTCATCAATATCTAAAGCATTTGGGGTTATGATAGGAGTACTAATACTTTTATTATTTTCATACCCAAATTTATTAAGAAGATATTTTATATACTTATGTTGAGATATAAAATTTCCTTTTAGTTTTTTTGAGATTTAAAAGTTAGAAAGTATGATAACTCACCCATTATACTCATTTCAAAATCAGACTTCATAAGATCTCTAAAGGAATATATTGAATAATTTTGAGTCAAACTAAATATAATGTCATCACCATAAATTTTTGCAATACTAATGTTTTTATTAACTTGGTTTATAAAAAGTGTTGGATCCACAACTCCCTTAATATTTTTTTTGTAAAAAAATATAGTTAATCTATTATACCAGGAACTAGGGGATTGTTTAAGTCCATATAGTTCCTTAGTAAGTTTAAAAACATGTTTTAGATGTTTCGTATTTTCAAAAATAGGGGTTGTTCTACATAAACTTACTCCTATACATATACATTAAGGAAATCACACTTAACTTCCATTTGAAATAGTTTTAAATTTAAGAATGGTGCATAAGCTAGAAGTATTTTAATAACCTCAAGTCTTGCTACTAGGGCATTGGTTTCTTCATAATATATACCCTCTTGTTTATTATAACACTTAGTAATAAGTCTATATTTATTTCTAACTATTATTCTATTTTCATCACATTTGTTCGGAAATACCCATTTTAATCCAATTATAGAAGTGTCTTTAGGCTCTTCAACAAAAGTTCAAACTTTGTTCCTTTCAAACTCATTGAGTTTATCTTGCATAGATTTTATCCAATCCTTATTACCTAAAGCCTCATTAGAATTTTTAGGTTTCAATTGTGATAATAATGATATATATTTAATTTAATTTCTTAAAGAACTTCTAGTTCTAACTAGTTGATCTACACCACCAATTATATTATCACTAGGATGATTCCTAAGAAATAACTGATTTCTTTGGTTTTAATTTTTTTCCTCAACAATAGGTTGAAAATATTATTGAGGAAAAACTTTAGAAACATATTCTTTAGTTTTTTTCTCATCATAATAACTTTCTATCATATGTTGAAAATCAGTTTTAGAAATTACATCTAAAGATATAGGTTGGAGTTATTTTAAAACAAAAGGATTAGTTTCATAAAATTTAACATGTACTGTTTCCTCAACAATAATTTTATTTTTTTGAGAACTCTATAAGACTTATTTGTTACAGAAAAACTTAAAAATATTACTTTATAGAATTTTGGATCAAATTTATGTAATTTATATTTAGAATTAAAGATGAATACATTGCATTCACAAAATTTTAAGTAAGAAAGTTTTAGTTTTCTTCCTACCCACAAATCATTAGGAATTTTATTAATAAAATGTCTAATTAAAACTCTATTTATAGTATAACAGGTAGTACTAACTGATTTAGCCCAAAATTTTTTAGCAACTAAGCATTCGGTCAGCATGGTTTTAGTAATCTCTTAAAGAACTCTATTTATTTTTTCAAATACTCCATTTTTATTTGGAGTTTTCGGTGCTGAAAAGTTATGTATAATAACCTTTTTACCACAAAAATTTTCAAAATAAGAATTTAAAAATTCTCAACCATGATCACTATGAATAGTTATTAAGGGGAGTTTTTTTTTTCATTTTTAACTCTGGATACAAAGGTTTTAAAATAACTAAAGATTCATATTTTATTTATAGAAAATAGACTCATGTGTATCTAGTGTAATCATCAACTAAAACATATACATAGTATTTTCCTCAAATACCACTAGTTTGTTTAGGAATAAATATGTCCATGTGAACTAATTGTAAAGTATCAGAAGTTGAGACTTCACTAATAGATTTAAAAATCAACTTATGTTGCTTACTAAATTGATAAGGATTATAAAATTTAGAAGTATTAAACCTAAGTTCTGGTATATCCTTAAAAATTACTTTCTTAGTAAACTTTTCTAAAGTTCTAAGGTTATAATGTCCTAAAATTATATTTTATAACTAATATTGATCTTCAATTTAACTAAGTAAAGTTAGATATTAGCTCCTAAGGTCTTCTAAGTTTAAAGAGTAAACATTATCATGCCGATTCACAGAAATAATAAAATCATCTTTATAACTATGAAAAATACATTTTTCATTCCCTAAGTTCACAAGATAAACCTTATAACATAATTTTATTATTCTTATAAGGTTGTTCTTAAGTCCTATAATAAATAAAACAATTGAAATTAAATATTTTCCAAGAATAACAATGCTACTTGTACCACTAATTTCTCCTTGAGCACTATCTTTGAAAGTTACTTTTTCACCTTTCATCTTAATGATCTTATTAAAGAAACATTTGTTTCCAATAATATGTATAGAAAAAACACTATCTATGTACCAAATGTTCTTTATTTCAGTACTTTATTTTTTATCCTAGATAAACATTAGTGTTTCAGAACCAAAACCTTCTTGGATCAGGTATTATCAAAAAGTAATATTTTAGGTAACCACATTTATCCAACATTACTACGTTGAGAAAATGTCAATTCTTTTGAAAAATATGCTTTATGAAAACCTAAATACTGAAATTTATTTAGAGAATTTTTTTTCTTACACTGTCCACCAATTTTACATTTTTTAAAAAATGAAGCACTCTTTGGAATAAAGTAATCATTAATAAAAATAGATTTATTATTAGTAAAATCCATTCTAGAAATATTAGTGCGAGGTTTAATTTGTTTATACATTTTTCAAAAATTTATTTACCAAAAGTAAAACTGGAATTTTTTTTCTCTAAACTAGAAATTTAATATTTTATTTTAATAAATATGTTTTTATCCTTAGTAGTAGAAATTTTCGAATTAACTTTTATAAAATAGTTTGTAAATATTTTTATCAAAAATTGACTTTTCATGATCTTTAGAAATTATATATTTTTAAAAATTATATTTACCAAGATCTTTAGAAATATATAATATTTATTTATTTAAAATAGAAATTCTTGAGTTTTCCTTTTAAGTTTTTCTTTGGCATTATTACGTTTTTTCAAAATTTTACAATTTTCACTTTCAAGAAGTTTTGAAAATCTAGATACTTCCTTAAAACATGGTAAACTATTATCATATTTAGTTGAATAAGATTCTTCATCTGAATATGCATAAATTTTCTCATTACTATTAGTCTAATTTTCATTTAAAGTATGGTTTGTAAGAGATTTATAAGTTTTTATCTTATCAATGAAACATTTATTCACCTCTGGTATTATTGTAAATAAACCAATGTTTCTTTTTCTAGAACTTTCATTGTCCGAATAATTATCTGAGGAACCATCACCTCCTTTTTTACTCCAAGTGTCAAAAGATTTCAAACTCTTTTTTACTTTATGCTTATAATAGTTTTTAGTATTCCTATTTGAATTCCTTTATTTATTTTCTTTTAAGAAAATATGGTCAGATATGTTCTGTATTCTTACATTCATAAAAAATAACTTCTATAGAGTTTTTCTTATCACTCCTATCCTTATGACTTTTCTTATATTTGTATTGAAAGTATTTCTTGCCAAAAATACTATTCATTATTCTAGAAATATTTTCCAATTCATTACTAGTTTGTTATGAAGAACTTGAATCTGATTCAATAATAACTTTCTTCTTCTTTTAAAATTTCACAACTTTTTAAGTAGATTGAACTTTAATAGAAACATTATATGTAGTTTCAAAAGAAAATTCTCCATTCTTATTTTTCATTTTCTCAACATCCCTTTTAAATATTCCTTCATAATGTATAAGGGTACCAATAAGATCATCTAAAGTAATATTTTTAATCTTTATTTCATAATCCAAGGCTACCCTCTTGGATTACTACCCATTAGGCAAGATTTATATGATATTATCAACCAAAATTAAATATGTTAAATCCTTATCTCCAAGAGAATGTAAACTATTAATAGTAGTCATAAATCTTTGATGTATTTTAGAAACTGATTTCTAGGTAATAAATCAAATACTTGATAATCATCTCTCATCATGGCTCTTCTAGTCTCAATAAATTTGGAAGTTCCAAATTGAGAAACTTACAACTTTTTACATATGCTATTTTCTGCTTCATATGAAGAAAGTTTACTGTATATATTCCTTTTCATGGAAAAAAGTAGAGTATTACTTACTCTATAATTTAGTTTATATTCCTAATATCACTAAATTTTTAAGGAAATAACTTCCTTATCATGAATCTTATAATCTCCAGTAAGAATTACAAAGTTATCAACACTAGTATTAACAACGAAAGTTTTCATTATATCTCTTCAGTACTCATAATCATTTCCATCAAAAATTAGTCATCAAATGGGATTCATATTTTCTAAGGTTACAACATTAAGACCTTCCATCTTAAGACAATAAAAATTTTTTCTAGAAAAACACGCTAGTGTATAAAATATTATAAACAAGTAGTTTATAACAAATCTTAACAACTTACAATTTATAATAAAAGTAAAACCCCAATAAGTAAAGTAGTAGAACCTACTCTGATACCAATTTTTGGATCAAAAGAGTCTACTATGGATACAAGAGAGGGGATGAGGTGGGGTAGGGTGAATTTTAGTTCAAATTATTTTAACTAAACACAAAACAAAAATCCTCTTATGTCAGAAAAAGATAAGACTTAGATATTTCTCAATGATTAGAGTATTAAAATTTGATTTAGATGCTGTCACATTATATCATAGTTATTTATCAGTATCACAATCAATTTAATGAAAAATAATATTATAAAGTTAAGTATAATATTACTTTCTAAAGTAATTGTATAGTGGAAAATATAACTTTTAAAATAAATAAATAAGAAATATTATAATAGAATGAGTGAATTAAAATATTAATAAAATAATTTATTCTTTAACCATAAGAGTTAAGGAATTTAGAAATCTTGACTTAATATATACACAGTTTTAATACCTACTATAAAGGTATGTCTTTTCTTACCAAGAAAGCCCTCAATATGATGATTGGTATGGATCTGTCTTCCAATACCCTATAAGACCTTGATATGATGATCAGTTCCATCTCTATCTTTATTAAACAAGAAATATATTGATATGATAATCGACATCTATCTTCATAGTCCTATAAACTCTCAATCTAATGGATCAGATTCACCCATATTCCTATTCCTGAAAGACCATGATCAGTCCAACAATCAGATTTAGTGAATACAAAATTAAATTATTCTAAGGAATTTAAAATACTAAAATAGATTCCTTATAAATTAAACTCTATAAGAAATTACAAAGTTTTTATAATGAGATATTCAAGAAGATAAAAAAATTATATGATTTGATTTGTGAATGCCTCAAATCCCATCTCTTCAAATAAACTTATATTTAGAGGAAATCCTCCAACAGTTGGTTGCAATGGAATTGAATACATTGCACTTTGATAGCTCATAATGATCTAGATATTCAACTTGAAAGATAATCATTTCATTATCTGGAATCATTTTTTAGCACCATTATAATGATAATATATATTTCATCTGATAGATATATTTTTAGTTACTCCGATTATAAACATTGAAGAGTCAGATAGACTTTATTATTGATTGTCAATCTGATAAACTGAACAAGGATTAGTCTAATGTATCGGTACCGATGTCATTCTGATGGCCATGAATTTTGTTATTCTGATAGACAAGTCAAATGTCTAACCACTGGTTAGAACAAAAGTTAGTCTAATGTATCAGATGCACCTTCAGTTAGATGGATCAGATTGAATAATGAATGTTTATATTCATTTTTATGAGAAATGTTTCTACATTAAGTATAAATGAATGTTTTATACAAAAACATCCCAAAACACTATGAATATATAAATTTAGTAAAATAGTTTTGTAAGAAAGTGTTTGTGATTTCCAAAACTATGAAAAGGAAAAGTACAAAGTATAAATTTTTACTCAACAAAAGGTACAATGTGTATCATTAAAATACACAAAACTTTTTTTATTTTGATTCCCTTCATAGGGATATATAGAAATCCATTTTCATAGGCCCAATCCCAACTTCATAATACCTCCCTCCTCCTTTCACTAGAGCCCAAAATCTCTATGGTGAGTGATAAATTCCAGAGTTCCTTCCTATATGACTTTAAACTATTGATTAACTAAATATTTGGATAAAATGAGAGATAGTATAAAATCAATTTATAGTTTTATCTTAGAATCATGTTGTCATTTAATCAATTTCATGAAAGGGTGACCATTATTATTACTGGTAAGGATTTCAAAAACATGAATTAAATCTAAAAGAGAGTCCTTGAATAAGTGAAAATATCCATCATGGGATGACCTAACCTCCCATTCTCTCATTGAAAAAAAGGTTCCATTGTCACTTCCCCATTTATAAAGCCTTTAGAAAGTGAGAGAGTCACATAAAACCCAAATTAGGCCTATGAGAAAAGGATATTTTAAAAACAACATGATAAAAATCTTCAAGTAACAATGAAAATCCTTTGAGAAAAAGTTGATCCACTATCCCCATGGATAATGAAATAACTCTTTCTCCATTCCCAACTCATAGGTCCACCCATACCTTAATCAATTTACCTCATTATTTGAAAAAATTCACATTATTAAAAATATATAATGAATTTTTTAAGGACTCAGAAATTCTCTATATATATATTTTAAATTATTTGGGATTATTACGAGTCTGTGAAAATTGAAAGTTCTTGATTCCAAGGCCCGGTGTGCCCGAAACAGATATTTGAACTTTTTTAGAGTACATTCAGAAAATGTGCGAGCGAGAATTTCTATCTTTTGAACCACTACTCGGAATTGAAATCCGAGGGTACCGTTGAACTAGCTACGCCATGATTCACTTAAGGGAGGCTTAACTTCAACCGTAGTAGGTCAAGAGAAAATGATAATTTTACAGACTTTTTGAAATAATAATAAAATGACATAAAAATTTTATTTTATTTTTCTACCACCTCTTGAGCGATGGTTGTGGGGACCATGGAGGTGGTAGGGCATTTAATGATGGATATTAAATCTCTGGTTACACATAGGTTGTGTAAGAACCCTTTGTATAATTAATAGTATTCATTAAATACACCAATTAATGAACCATTAATTTAATGGAAAGTTAAACTCTTAACTTCTCCTTTTAATTATTCAAACGTTGTCAAAAAGGAGGATTGGTGGATCGTGGGAAAATCCTTGATGAAGAACCAAAGAATGAAATTCCCTTCAACGGAGAACATAGGCTTGAACAACGTCATTGGAGGAATTGATCCGGGATCGATGAACGCCGGCGGCTTCAATGAACATAGATTCTCCTTCCCCAACCGCAACATATCCTCCGAATCTGAGGTAGGGGCTATTTATGTTTAAATTCAATAGATTTTTTTTCTTTTCCTCATTCTTGAAAAGCATGATGAATGCAGATCAACCAAAATGAGTTGATCTGTGATTCGTATGAAACTACGGGTGGTTGTTGCGGGAAAAGATTGAATGGGATAAATCTTTATCTATGTGATGATTTAATTACTACCCACTTGATATGATGCTAATGCGGAGGGTGGAGGCCAAACGAACAGGGCCCGAACCCTCCGCCACTTCGGTTTTGTCACATTCTTTGGGGGAAAATTTTCAACTCCATAGATTCTTGAATCTGAGAGTCACGCAGTGACAGAAGAATACCGAGAGGCCCGTAGGTGAAAATAGAAGAAAAAACGGAGCACCGGAGCTCACCCGGTGGCCTGAGGAAGCCCCGCCAACATGACACCGGCACTGGCAGGCAAGATCGGTAGCTGGATATTACCGGCCACAAAGGAGAGGTGCCGCCGCAGCAGACAGACAGGGCGACCGGCGTTGTCCAGTCATGGTGGTAGCGGGTGGCGCACTATTGCATGCTGTGGAGGGAAGACACGACATCAAGCCACAACGAAATGGACTCACACCCCACTGATAGGGGCAGCGCCACGTGGAGCTTCTAGTTGAGGAATCCTGAATGGATTAGCCATTTGGGAAGGGGGGTCGGGCCACCCAGATGGCAGATCGCGCCAACCACCGGGCCGGGTCGCCTAGCGGGCTGAGCCCGCAGCGGCCCAGCCCACTTGGGCCATCTAGCTGGTTCGGGATGGGCTGGGTCAGACCTGAACCGGGTTGGGTCGGTTCGACCGGGTCAGACCAGACCTGAACCCTTTTCAACCCAAATACACTTAAAAGGCCGTATCTCACAAACTAGACATCTGCTTGACGAACCATCTACAATGATAAAATACTTGTAATGAGATAATACTTTTGAAATAATTAACCTGAGTTTTGAATAATGTTGGAGTACGGCCGGGTTGGATCGAACCCAAATCCAACCAGGCTCTCGGTACTAAAACGCTCATAACTCACAGACCGGGCGTCCAATTGATGCGCTGTCTATTGCATTGGAACCTTTAAGACATGGCGGTACTTTGAGTTACTCCTTTGTGGAACTTTGTGGTAGTTGAGGCACAAACTATTATCTTGAGGAGAATATTCTATGGAACTCAAGTGCATGAGTGTGGGAAGTCCTATGGCTGGCATTCAATTAAAGAGAGACCCTATGTGGATCAACATCATAGAGAACCTGTGTGGATTAGAATCATAGTGACTCTGTATGGAACAACATCATAGAGACCCTGTGTGGATAAAAATTATAGTTAATCTATGTGGATTAGCATAATATCAACCCTGTGTGGATCAACATCATATAGACCCTATGTGGATCAGCATCATAGCGAATCTGTGTGGATCAACATTCTAGAAATCCTGTGTGGATCAGAATCATTGAGACCCTGTGTGGATCATCATTCTAGAAACCCTGTATGAATTATCAGTGTATGACCCAATGAGGAGAATCCTTAGAGAATCCTGTTGTGGGTCAGCGACATACGACCCTGTGTGGATCGAAAATGGAATAACTTCTTCATGGTTCAGTTGTGGAAACTTCCTAATAGAATAAAATGATGTATCATAAGACCAATAATCTTTATTACTGATCTCTGAGTTGTACACATAGTTTGAGATGAGTCTTTTTATTTGTTCTTTGTGATTGAGATCATGTATTATGGTTTTTACTTTGTGGAATTCTGAGAGTCCTTTGGGGGTCTCAAGGTCCCTACTGGGTATTGTTATACTCACCCTTGCACGGTCTTCGCCTGCACCTTGTTGTGTCTTGTTGTAAGAACCCTGTTCTTATTTTTGAGGTACGGGTTTCTTCTTTTATCCTTTCCTTAAGTGTTTTTGAGAAAATAAGGAAAATGGGGAAAAATCCTAAATTTTGGGACTACACACCATGTACGTTTCCACACACCGTGTACTTTTGGCCATGTGGGATGAGTACACAGGGCGTGTAGCCATGCTGACGACTTAGGGTGTAAAAACCGACTACACGCCATGTATTGGTCCTTTACACGCCGTGTAGTCAGTCGGCAGATGAAACAGTAAGGCGGTGGGAGCAGCTTCCAGCTGGGTGACAGTACACGTCGTGTATTTAGGCATACATGCCGTGTACTCATGTCGACAGATGAATAGTTTGGCGGTGCCGCCAATGGAATAGTTAAATGAAAAGAGTACACACCGTGTACTTGGAAGTACACGCCATGTAGTTTGTTTTTTTGGATTAAAACGAGCAGTATCCTCCTCATTTGGAAGAGGAATTTGGGTTCATTTTGGAGTAAGAGAGGAGGCTGGAGCTTTGGAGATCCGCCGAGCGCACATCGGGAATCATATTCTTCCGCCGATGATCTCGTTGGAACCGCACAGGTAAGCCCTCCGCTCTTCTTAAGACGTTCTTACCAATTATTTCCCGAGGGAAAGTTATTTACATTTGAACGGGTTTTATTCTAACCCAGATCTATGTCATCTTTAGGCGTTTCTGGAATCGACGTTCGTGTATACCGTTCGTGGGTGTTTAAGGTAGGTGGCTTGGTGCTTAATTTCCAACTGTTGTGTGTTTGTGTGTATTTTTATGCTATGAACCCATGTTGGGGTGTCATGTGGCTGATACCTTAGCTGTTTTAAATACCCAAAATTGTATAGGTAATTAAATGTGATAATAAACTGCTGTTTGGGATCACTGATTGGATCTAGGACCACCCCGGGGGTGCGTTCCTCTGTTTAGCCATTTGGCCAGGATACCCGAGGGTATGCCACGTTTATTTTGCACATTACTTTTTCCTTGAGAGGAATTGTGTGTAAATTGCTTGTTTATATGTTGGGCATGGCCTGGTTACTTGCTTATCCTGAGGGCAGTGCTTTACTTAGCCTGAGGGCAGTGTTACCTTTAGCTTGAGGGCAGTGGTTATTTTGGCCTGAGAGAAACTTCTTTCATGCCTGTGGGCAATAGACTCTATGCCTAAGGGTGACACTTCGTATGCCTGAGGGAAATATCTATTATGCCTATGGGAAATTACCAGCGGGTTACGTTTCTGATTACCTAAGGGTAAGGGATTGCGTGTCTGAGGACACTGACTGTTTACATAGAAATTCACTGTGGTGGTTTCCTTATAATGAATGATTAAATGAATAATAAAATGGCAATATAACTGGTAAAGTTAGTTACTTTTGAGTACTGCTTAGTTTATTGCATTTTACTACTGCGCACTATTGTTGCATGTTTACACACAGTTGAGAACGGACCTTTGGTGGGTGCCTACTAGGATTTATTTCTCACACCCTGTTTGGTTCATGTCTTCAACCCAAAAAGATTACATTTTTGCAGGTTCAGATAAGGGCAAGGGTCCCTATACTGGTAATTGATTTTCTGCTGAGGAGTAGGGGAGCATGAGACCGGGCTTAGGCTCGCGATGTTACCAGCTGTTTTGTTTTGTTTTGCTGTACTCTGTATTGTACTATACTGTATTATTGTGTAACATATTCTGGCTATTTTATTAGAACTTGAGGCATGTTGCACCATTATATATGACTGTTGGTCAACTTTTACTGCAGTTTTTTATTTTAAATGTGTAAGGTTTATTTTCTTCCACTGTTGTTGTTTGTTATTTATTTTATTTCGATGTGCTACACTTTGACATATGAGGGCATAGTTTCCCCACTATCAGACTTGGTCCCTCACTGCTAGTCGGAAGCCTCTGGCGTTCGGGGAAATGCGCTTGAGGTCATGTGACCAACCGGGTTCGGGGCACCCGTGGAGTGGTACCTGGAACCGGGACGTTACAAAGTGGTATCAGAGGGTTTCTTTTCTTTGACTTAATATTTGGATCCTTAGTCAGGGATATGATGAGAATGGTAGTTGGTAATAAGCTGTGCCTAGGCATAGCTAACCCATGTACAGGGAAAATCCAATTTACCTCATGTTGAAATTTATCTGATTTTTCAATTTGACAGTTGAATTGATTTTCACATAAGGGTGACGCACTTGTATTGTGCTGTTTATATTTTATTAATGGGTTCTACTAGTTTCAAACCAATGAAATGAGGGTATTCCATCTCATGAATCATTTATTCACATGCTAGAAATCACATGCCATGCATAGTTCCATGCCATGTAGGTTTATTAGAAATTGCATGTTGTTGTGATAGATGTTGTGCTAGTAAAAGCATGCTGTTGTGATAGCTACTTGGATAAATACCTACTGTTTGATAGGGTATTATTGTGTGATCCTATTTATAAAATGGAAACCAAACTTTGGTTTTTGGGGAGTATGGGACCTCATTGACCGAAATTTGGTGGATCATTGGCTGTTTATCCGGTTATAACACATATAAGATGACAAACTTTGATTCGCGGGGAGTATGGGCCCTCATGGATCATAATTTGGCACTTAAGTGTTGTTTTTCAGTATTTTCTGGGTTCCGGAGAAGTTTCTGAGGCATACTGTCTGGAAACCCAATATACACGCCATGTAGTATCTTAAACACGCCTTGTATGTTCTTATGTTCGGGGAGAAAAGAAAACTTTTGAGCACATGCCGTGTCGTCTAAGTACACGCCGTGTAGTCTCTTCCTGTGTCATAGACCATGTGGGCGGGGATACAGGGAAGGGAAGTGCTTGGGGCGAACACACCGTGTACCGTAAGTACACACCGTGTAGTGTTGACCCAGAGTCCGCCCGTGTAACTAACAAACACGGACGGAGGAGACCTTAAGATATACACGCCATGTCCACTATGGAACACGCCGTGTGTTTTGACCTGGGATCCAGCCGTGTGACTAAAAACACGGGTAAGTGTAATCCTTTTGTGTACATGCCGTGTGTATATGGAACACACCATGTAGTGTGAGCCATGTATCTAGCCGTGTAACTAACAACATGGGTCGGTGGAGCTCGTCTAGTACATGCCGTGTACCCGTGGGACACGCTGTGTAGTCTTGTCCGAGGACAGACCGTGTGGACTTAGCCATGTGGCTGGGGAGATAGAGTAGTGTACACACCGTGTGCGGGTGTAACACACCGTGTAGTTCAAGCCGAGTAGTCGGCCATGTCACAAATGACACAAGCAGTTGGAAAATTACACCACACACTCCGTGTAGATTATATACACGTCGTGTAGTTTTGTTTAACAGGAGCCATGTGGCTTGGCTGTGTAGAAGGACCCGGGTAGGGGAAGAAAAGTCAGGTACATGCCGTGTAGTTAGTATACATTCCGTGTAGTCTTGTTGTGCAATTTTGGATACCTTCTTCCTCCTGTTCCCCTTTTGGTTCCTTTGTTTTCAGACTGTGATAATCTTGATCTAAGGTGTGCATTTGACCTTGTAGAGTCATGCTACCGAGATGACCACACGTTGTTCTCCAGGAGAGCGATAACAATTATACTCCAGAGATGGTGGGCCATGGGCTACCAGTTGATCCTCCAGCAGAGCCAGATGCGGCTCCAGCCGTTATACTAGAAACAGGTGTGGAGGGGAAGTTCTGTGAAGGCTTTATGCGGTTCATGCAGACCTTTCAGGGAGCACCGCCGGCTGCCACATCTATGGACGAGCTGACACGTATCTTTTAGCAGCAGCATCCACCTAAATTTTCAGGGGATGGCGGACCATAGGCTATAGAGTCTTGGCTACGGTCGATGCAGACTATGTTCGAGAACCTAGAGATACCTCCAGGGCGGATGGTCAAGCTCGCGACTTATATGCTACGTGATTCCTCCAAGAGGTGGTGGGATGTTACCTCCCAGTCAGTTCAACACAGAGACATGGCATGAGAAGATTTCAAGACATCCTTCTATAAGTTCTTCTTCCTAGAGATGCTGAGGGAAGATCGAGATCGAGAGTTCATGAATCTGCAGCAGGGCGCTATGTCAGTGATTGATTATTCTGCTCGTTTCACCGAGATTCAGTGTTTTGCACTCGTTCTGGTGGGCGATGAGATGCTGAGATACAAACGCTTTGAGGATGGTCTTAGATATTAAATCCGATCACTGGTGAATATTTTTAGGTTTCCTTTAGTACATGCTATTAAAAACCAGGCGCTAATTACAAAGAGGAACCTGTGGGAAGCTAGTGGTGTGGGCCAGAGCGATTCAGACCAGTTTCTGGTACTATTTCTACTGGTAAGAGGAAGAGGAAGATGGACTTCTCTTAGGGTGGTAGTACCAGCCAGAATAATGTTTCAGGTGGCCAGGTCAGGTGCTACTAGTGTGGTAAGGAGGGGCACAAGAGACCTCAATGTCCACGAGACCCAATGGAGTGCCGAGCTTGTGTGAAGATGGGTCATCTACAACGCTTTTGCAGGGCATTTCCACTAGTGGATAGTGAGAGGGGTTCAGTGCAGAATCCACATGCGGGGGCGGGACCAGTAGCTTCTTACCAGTCGGGGAACTAAAATACATCAGGGCATGTAGGTAGGGATGGTGGACGTGGTCGTGGTAGCCAGACACTAGGATCTCAAAGGCAGCAGGGCGGGACAGCTCAGGGTAGCCAGGCTATGTCGTAGGGCTGCGACACTGGGCAGGCATATGCAGTACAATAGACCCAGCAGGAGCAAGATCCCGGACCTTCTACTGTCAGAGGTACTATTCTAGTAGCTTCTGTCTTATCTTCAGTACTTTTTGATACGAGTGCTACACGTAGCTTTATATCTGTAACCTTTGTAGAGAGACTTGGGCTCGATGTTTCTACTTCTTCTGCTGTTATGACGTTAGACACTCCGTTGGGGACTAGAACAGCTGGTGTGCGTCAGTTCAAGGAGTGCCCCCTTGAGGTTGGTGGGTTTCACTTCCTTTGGGACCTCTATGTATTAGAGATGACGAGCTATGATGTCATTCTCGGGATGGACTGGTTGGTTCCCTTTCGAGCCTTTGTGGATTGCTATCGTCACAGGGTGAGTTTCACGTCACTAGAGGGCAGAGAGTGTCTATACAAGGGTGAATGGGATGTTCAGGCGAGTCGAGCTGGACCAGAGCATCATGGGCGAGGTGGAGTCACAGCCCAGATTGTGAGCTTATATCTGGACGACCAGGGTACTTGTCAGAAGGATTTCCCTCCAGTGGTTGATCATTTCAGGGATGTCTTCTCGAATGACTTTTCAGGTCTTCCTCCGGAGCGTGAGGTGGATTTATCTATTGAGCTTGTGCCAGGAGCAGCACCAGTGTCCATTACTCCTTATAGGATGGCTACACTAGAGTTGCAGGAGCTCAAGAGACAGTTAGAGGAGTTATAGGCAAAGGGGTTCATCTGACCCAGTACTTATCCTTAGGGTTCTCCTATCCTCTTTGTGGAGAAGGTTAATGGTACCCTCAGACTCTGTGTGGATTATCGGAAGCTGAACCAGTTGACGGTTAAGAACCAATATCCCTTGCCAAGGATTTATGATCTTTTTGATCAACTTCGTGGAGTACGAGTGTTTTTGAAGATTTAATTGAGATCAGGATATCATCAACTGTGCGTTAGACTATCAGATATACCTATCACAGCTTTCAGGAGCAGGTATGGTCTATACGAGTATACGGTTATGCCGTTCGGACTCACGAACGCACCAACAGTTTTCATGGCTCTGATGAATCGTGTGTTCCATCCTTATCTGGATTCTTTTGTGGTAGTATTCATGGATTATATCTTGGTGTACTCTCACACTCGACACAACCATTCCACCCATCTTGAGATCGTATTGAGTACAATGAGAGAGCATCGATTATATGCTAAGCTCTCAAAGTGCCACTTTTGGATGGACCAGATACACTTCCTGGGTCATATCATCTCATAGGCAGAAGTTTCAGTAGACCCATAGAAGGTGAGAGCAGTAGTTTCCTGGGAGCAACCTAAGAACGTGTTTGAAATATGGAGTTTCTTGGGGATGGCTGGTTACTACAGATTCTTTATACAGGACTTCTTCCGCTTAGCAGCACCGTTGAAGGGTTTGACTAAGAAAGGTGTGAAATTTGTTTGGTTAGAATCTTGTGAGACAGCCTTTCAGGACCTGAAGGGAAAGTTGACATCAGCACCAATCCTGATACTCCCAGAGCAGGGGAAGAGCTATAACGTTTACTGTGATGAATCGGGTATTGGTCTAGGAGCTGTTTTGATGCAGGGTGATCGAGTAGTTACGTACGAGTCTCGGCATTTGAGACCACATGAGAGGAATTACCTGACGCATGATCTCGAGTTGGCTGCAGTTGTTCATGCGTTACGCTGTTGGAGGCATTATCTATTGGGAGGACATTTTGTGGTGTTCAAAGACTACAAAAGTCTCAATTATGTCTTTACCTAGCGTGACTTAAACCTGAGATAGAGAAGGTGGGTTGAATACCTTCAGTCCTTCTATTTTGAGCTTGCCTATACACCTGGTAAAGGTAATGCAATAGCTGATGTACTGAGTAGGAAGACTCAGATACAGGCAGTGCAAGAGGCCAGTGGTGAATGGAAGCTTATGGCTTTATTCTCTGAGATGCATTTGGAGGTGCATGACAGTCAGGGGCAGACCTATCTTTCTTCTTTATCTGTGACCTCTATCCTCCTGGATAGAGTGAGGATGAGACAACTATTTGATTCAGAAGGCCTAGTCCTATGGGAGTCAGTGACCAGTGAGGACCCTTCTCCTAGTTGGACGATAGGAGATGTTGAAGTATTGCATTTCCATGGACGAGTGTGGGTTCCAGGGGATATACGTGAGGAGCTGAGAGTTTCATGCTTCATCTTGGTCAGTTCATCCTGGAGTTACCAAGATGTACCGTGACTTGAGACATCAGTACTAGTGGCCAGGTATGAAGAGACAAGTAGCTGGTTTTGTTACGAGGTGTTCCACTTGTTAGCAGGTGAAGGTGGAGCATCAGAGGCCAGCTGGACTGTTACAGCAGTTACCTATTCCAGAGTGGAAATGGGATAATGTCGCTATGGACTTTATGATTGGGTTGCCGAGGTCACCTCGAGGCAATGATGCTGTGTGGGTTGTTGTGGATAGACTCACAAAGGTAGCTCACTTTTTGCCGATCAAGGAGACCTTCGGTATTGACGAGCTCAGAAAGCTGTATATCCGAGAGGTCGTATGTCTTCATGGGGTCCCTCGTTCTATCATTTCAGATAGGGACGCCCATTTTAAGTCTCATTTCTGGCAGAGTTTTCAGAGGGCACTGGGTACACAGGTGCTTCTGAGCACAACATACCACCCTCAGACCGATGGTCAGTCAGAGCGTACGATATAGGTGCTTGAGGACATGCTGCATGCATGCATCCTAGAATTTGGGGGCTCTTGGGAGAAGCATATACCCCTGGTCGAGTTTGCCTATAATAATAGTTTTCAGGAAACTATTGAGATGGAACCTTACGAGGCTTTATATAGTAGGCCATGCCGATCACCCTTGTGCTGGTTATAGGCAGGTGAGGCAGCTTTACTTGGACCACGTCTCGTGCAGGAGACTTCTGAGCAGGTCCAGTTGATTCAAAAGCGAATGGATACCGCACAGTCTCATCACAAATCTTATGCTGATCATCGCAGATGACCCTTGGAGTTCGTGGTTAGGGATCAGGTTTTCTTGCATGTTTCACCGAGGTTGGGACACAGACGGATTAGGAGACAGGGTAAACTTTCACTGAGGTATGTAGGGCCATTTGAGATTCTGGAGAGAGTCGGGCCGGTTGCCTATCGTTTTTAGTTACCATAGAGCTACTGAGCCATGCATGACGTCTTCCATGTATCTTAGTTGCGTCACTATCATTCAGAACCATCTCACGTCTTTCAGCCCGAGGAGGTTGAGCTTGAGGCAGATGCGTCCTTTGATGATCATCCGATTCGTATCGTTGATCGGAGCATGAAGGTTCTTCGAGGCTGGTCAGTTCCTCTTGTACGGGTGCTATGGCAGCATGGCTGAGTGCAGTATGAAACCTAGGAGTGGGAGACCGATGTACATGCTCAGTGTCCAGAGCTGTTCTGAGCTTATTCTTCACCACCCTTAGAAGGGAAATTCGGGGACGAATTACTTTAAGGGGGGAAGTTTGTAAGAACCCGGTTCTTATTTCTGAGGTACGTGTTTCTTCTTTTCTCCTTTCCTTAAGTGTTTTTGAGAAAATAAGGAAAATGGGAAAAAATACTAAATTTTGGGACTACACGCCGTGTACTTTTCCACATGCCGTGTACTTTTGGCCATGTGGGATGAGTACACAGGGCGTGTAGCCATGCTAACGAATTAGGGTGTAAAAACCAACTACACGCCATGTAGTAGTCCTTTACACGCCATGTAGTCAGTCAGCAGACGAAACAGTAAGGTGGTGGGAGAAGCCGCTAGCTGGGCGACAGTACACACCGTGTAGTCGGGCATACACACCGTGTACTCATGTCGATGGATGAACATTTTGGCGGTGCCACCAGTGGAACAGTTAAATGAAAAGAGTACATGCCCTGTACTTGGAATTACACACCGTGTAATTTGTTTTTTTGGATTAAAACAGGTAGTAGCCTCCTCATTTGGTAGAGGAGGCATTTGGGTTCGTTTTGGACCAAGAGAGGAGGCCAGAGCTTTGGAGATCCTTCGAGCCCACGTTAGGAATCAGATTCTTCCGCTGATGATCTCGTTGGAACTGCACTGGTAAGCCCTCGGCTCTCCTTAATCCGTTTTTACCAATTATTTCCCGAGGGAAAGTTATTTACGTTTGAACGGGTTTTCTTCTAACCCATATCTACGTCATCTTTGGGCGCTTCTGGAATCGACGTTCGCGTATACCATTCGTGGGTGTTTGAGGTAGGTGGCTTGGTGTTTAATTTCCAACTGTTGTGAGTTTGTGTGTATTTTTGTGCTATGTACCCATGTTGGGGTGTTGTGTGGATGAGGCCTTAGCTGTTTTAAATTCCTAGAATTGTATAGGTAATTAAATGTGATAATAAACTGCTGTTTGGGATCACTGCTTGGATCCAGGACCACCCCGGGGGTGCGTTCCTCTGTTTAGCCATTTGGACAGGATACCCGAGGGTATGCCACATTTATTTTGAGCATTAATTTTGCCTCGAGAGGAATTGTGTGTAAATTTCTTGTTTATATGTTGGGAATGGCCTAGTTACTTTCTTAGCCTGAGGGAAGTGCTTTACTTAGCCTGAGGGAAGTGTTACCTTTAGCCTAAGGTCGGTGGTTATTTTGGAATGAGGGAAACTTCTTTTGTGCCTGTTGGCAATAGACTCTATGCCTGACGGTGACACTTCGTACGCCTGAGGGAAATATCTGTTATTCCCGTGGGAAATTACGTGTGAGTTACGTTTCTGATTACCTGAGGGTAAGGGATTGCGTGTCTGAGGAAACTGTCTGTTTATATAGAAATTCACTGTGGTGTTTTCCTTATAATGAAAGATTAAATGAATAATAAAATGGCAATATATCTAGTAAAGTTAGTTACTTTTGAGTACTACTTAGTTTATTAAATTTTACTACTGCACACTGTTGTTGCATGTTTACACACAGTTGAGCACATGCCTTTGGTGGGTGCCTACTGAGATTTATTTCTCACACCCTGTTTGGGTCATGTATTCGACCCAAAAAGATTACATTTCTATAGGTGAGGATAAGGTAAAGGGTCCCTATATAGGTACTTGATTTTCTACTGAGGATTAGGGGAGCATGGGATCGGGATTAGGCTCACGATGCTACTGGATGTTTGGTTTTGTTTTGCTGTACTCTATATTATACTGTACTGTATTGTTGTGTAACATGTTCTGGCTATTTTCTTAAAACTTGAGGCATGTTTCACCACTATATATGACTATTGGTTAACTTTTACTGTAGTTGTTTATTTTAAATGTTTAAGGTTTATTTTATTTCGCTCTTGTTGTTCGTTATTTATTTTATTTCACTGCGCTACACTTTGACATATGAGGGCATAGTTTTTCCACTATCAGACCTGGTCCCTCACTGCTAGTCAGAAGCCTCTGGAATTTGGGGAAATGCGCTTGAGGTCATGTGACCAACCGGGTTCGGGGAACCCGTGGAGTGGTACCTGGAACCGGGACGTTACACTTGTGTAGACGACGAGCATCTTGGATGAGACTTTAGGATCCAGGACTAGGGAGTACACGGAGGTGACTGGTTGATGTGGAGATCTGTGGAGACAAGCTGTACCTACCTTTGAGGTAGGATTCTCGGTGGACGATCTCAGGAGTTGTCTTCTTTTTTAGTTGTATCTTTTCAGTTGCTGGACCCTTTACTTTCAGTACACACTTTTACTACTACAGTTTTACAATGCTGTTTGAATCTTGTCATGTTCTTGGTTTTTGTGATTGTTGGTTTAAAGGTAATGATTTCCCACTTTTAGGGATATACCTTTCTGGTGTTAGTTTCCAACCCCTAGCCTATGGAAGGCGGGTTTGAGGTAGTCACGACACAGGCCCCAGGGGATGGATCGTGACAAATATATAGTATCTAATGCCCATTATTTTGTGGGAAATATATACTAAACCATAAAAAATTATGCAATGAGAGTCACCATGATGTTGTTTTTGTTTGATCATGGTTCTTGAAGATACATAATGGTGTTTATTTTGAATGATATAGTAAACCATTCACCAATATTCTTATAATGATTATCATTCTCATTCATATTATTTGAAAAATATGTTATGATGTGTAGAATAATTATTTATTATTAAATGAGTTTAACAATCACATACATTTATGAGGTTTTGTTTTAATGAGTTATAATAGTAGATCTAAAGGTTTTATTTTCATAATATATAAAATGTTAGACTTTAATAGGACCCCTTATTCAATAAAGTAGTTTTATAAATTACATTTCACTGATCTCATTTGAATACACTAGATTTTATTCTCATATCCAAAACCCTCTCTAACATATTCTATTTATTAACCTTCATAGAGGTATTTATATCCTAATTTTGAAGAATAAATGGTCCTACTAATGTTTTTGGTGATTCTAGTTATTCGTAGATACCTTTGGAGGAAGAAACCAATTGGTTATAGCTAAGATAACTTGACCAAATTCATAGTTATAAATGATTCATTATAGACAATAAGGTACACATTATTTTATAGTTTTTTATTTCATCATGAGGATTCCTATACCAATCGATATTCTATATGGGTTTTTTTATTCCACTGTGTATGGGCGAAAATATTTCCTGTAAAAAATTTTAGTTGTTTCATGACATATGATGGTAAAAAATTGATAATATAAGAATAAAAAATGGAAAATAATTTTGTAATTTTTCCAAAACCACTACTAAGGTATTAAAATCATACCATGTTTTATAATGTTTTTCAATAAAATGTAATAGTTTATAAAAGAACATCACGGATTATATAAATTTTTAATAAATATGATCTATTTTTGAAAAAAATTACCATAAAATAGATCAATGTTTTTCAATGTTATTATATCATGGTTTACTAACCAAGATGACTAAAGTTATTTGAAATGATATTTCCACGAGGAAAAAACATTTCATGGTAAATTTAAAATTATCATGGTTTATAGTATAACCATAGAAAAATAAAGACTTATGCTAGTAAACTGTATCATAATTCAAGGTGCTAAATTTGAGCAATTCAGTATCCAAAATGGATTGGGTTATTAAAACACATCATTTTTATTGGTTTTTGTTTTAAAAAACAATTACATGTTGGAAAAAAATACCTCATGATGTTGTTTCATATATTTTGGGTTGTTTTTCTTATTGAAAATGTTTATTGGAAACGTTTCCATGTTTTCTTAGAAGATGAGTTAAAGAAGGTGTCACAATTTACTAGTGTTTGTAAAATTTGTAGATACAAAAATATGAGGGAAAGTAAGTTTTCCACAAGGTCAAGCATTTAGACCGTGAGGTCATGTACGTGGAACATGAGGTCAAGTTTATAGAACCACAAAGTATGTTCATGATTTTTTGACCATGAGGTCTAGTACATTGACCTTTAATTAAGTCTGTGGATCCTTGAAGGGATTACATGATCGTAAGGTGGTAATTTTTAGGTAATTGTAAAATGAGTACTATGTCCGAAAATAGAGTTCATGGCTGAGATTTTGTAGTTAGATGTTTTTTGTTAGGTGATTTTGAAGGAAAGGAGTATGTGGAATAGTATTTTTGAAGGGATGAATAATAATTGTGATTAGTGGTTTTTGAATAGATCTTTTCATATAAAAAGACCTCCAATACCTTCATTAAAGTATATAAAATTACATAAGAGAGCATCATCACTTGATAAATTTAGCTAATTTTTAATGTTTTTCATGAAGTGAAAACCATGAGGGGAGTTTGTGAAGGAGAGTTTTTGAAAGTTTGTATGTGATGTGAGAATTTGTGGGAGGAGGTTCATAGTGGTTTTCCATGAAGAATAAGTATACAAGGAAGTTCACATAGGACATATCATATAGGAGGGTTTCAAGGATATTGTCTACGAGGTTGGAGTGTAGGGTGAATGTACTATATGAATGAGACTTCATTGTGAGTAGTAATATCTGAAGTAGAGTTCATAGTGAATAGTGTTATATGAATTCAAGTTCATAGAAGAATAATTTTTGAAGAAGGATGAGTTTTCATGAAGCAAGAGTATGTGATAAACTGGATTTAATCTCTTGAATGAAAAATGAGCTTCATGTCACACCCATTTCAGTGTGAATAAAATAAAAAATGACATAAATAATTTTTGAATAATATTCTAGAGGGTTATTTAATTCACTTTAATAGAGAGATAAGTGAGATTTCAATGTGTGATTGGTTTTAAACTTGGGGAGACCATGGGTTTGCTTAGAAATTTTTAATGGTAGTGCACTATAGTGAATTATGATACATTGTCACATAACCTTAATATGCTCCTTGGACTATCCTGGTTAGGGTGGACCAAGTAAAATTATTATTCCCCATTCATGCTTTCATTTATATATATATATATATTACTATGAGAAAAAGAGAGAAGAGAGTTTTATTTAATGATAATATAAGACCAAAGGGGTGGTTGTTTTAATCCTTTATACCCCGATTCACCCCAAACCTTATGGAATTTAAACCATTGAGGCCAAAATTTAAAAAAATATCAAGGGCCCATGAAAATTCTATATGAAATTAGACCATATCAAAATTTTATTTGATATAATTTATACTTATTTAAATTTTTTATGTCTCATGTTAAATATGAGAAATGAACATTTATTTATGAAATCTTAATTTAATATTCATTTATATAATTTTTTTATATTATGAATGTTTTATAATTTAGTTTAAATTATTTATACCACTTCTTATTAATTCACCTATGCATGTCATAAAGAAGAAGTCAATTTTTGATGTGTTAGATTTTTTATTAATATTCAAGAATTCTATATTTGATATATAATGAGGATATTGATGTTCTTAAGGGATATTTATGTACCCATGGATGATGAGATTTATTTTTATGTTTGAGTACATTATCATAAGATGAGAAATATTTTAATATACTTCATATGTCTAGGTATGCGATTGTGTAATTTTTTACCAAAACTATATGTTTTAAAGTCCCTGACCAAGATAGGTAAGTCATATCTTTAAATTTTTATTTTAGATTCAATTATTGGTTTATTTTTTAGTGTTTATAGGCTTTAAGGGTTTTTAGAGGGGTCAAATACTATTTTAGGAAAATTATTTGGAGGAGGATAGTTTTTCCTAGGAGAAGAACTACCACCATAAGTCTAGTGGATGTCCACCATAATTCTAGTGGGAATGGTAGTGGCTACTGAATTTTACACTATAACTCCATTAGGTATCTAATGGAGTTTTGGTGGAGCATACTAGGGATTTTTTTAGTCCTAAAAAAATTTAACATTTAAAACTAAAATCTAAAAATTAACCCATTCAAACCATAACTTGAGTTTTTCCTCATCATTCACTATTGTGGACTCTCTCTCATGTATTCCATCTCCTCTTAACCTCTCCATGGGAATCCAACTTTAAAATTTGTTCGGTGAACCCTATATTGGTTGTATAAGCTTACTATTAGAAAGTTAAGGTCTTGGATCACCTCTAAATCCATTATTCTCTATGTTTTTCATAGAAATAAGTATAATCTATTATTCTTGACCCCCTAGGGTGTAACAACCCCGTATCTAGTTACCAAAATCTAGTGTTTACTTTACTAAATTGGCACAAAATAAAAGAGACAATGTCCCAAAAATATATAATAGTTTATTAGTCTTGGGATAATTTATATATACATCATTCTCACATTAAAGTAAAAAATTGAAAAAAATTAAAAATCTAGTGAGAACAATATTATTTCATCTAGTATATCCTTGAAATCATTCAAATTTTACTTTTTGGTACTCGGGGAAAGGAGAACATAATAAAGGGTGAGATTATATGCTCAATAAGGGAAATAATACAATTAAATCTATCATATAATAAATAAAACATGAATAATATGAAAAAGATGAACAATAATCAAATACTACATATAACTAATATCATGAAAGGGGAATATATCCATGGATGACATAATAACATAAATGATCATATGGATAGTAATAAATAGCTTCATAATGATAGAATTAATAGTTCCAGATATCATAATCTTACCATCAAGTCCTTATTCCAAGACATCATATATAAAAAGGTATGGAATTTTCCAAATACCCAAGCTAGTTTGTCTCATGCGACCTACCAATTCATTTATGAACTATTTAATAACATGACCCACCATCCAATTACTTAGTCTAATTCATTCATATTATGAAATAAATTAATAACCATATAATACATAATAAAAATATAAATTCATATAGAAAAAATGGCATATGAGATGTCAATATTTTCCCCAGACATTAGAAAATAACTTTAAAAACAAGAAGAAATATCCTTTTATTTTTTTAAAAATAAAAATTAATAGAATAACGAAAATAATATTTTATTTGAAAAAATATGTAAACTTATAGAGGAATATTGATAATGAATAATGACTATGATGGAGGTAAAATACAGTTATGTGGTAAACATTAAATAAAAATTCTTTTCTCTCTTTCATAAAAAGTAAAAAAAAGACTTGTATGAAATAATATAAGAATATTAATTTAATTTTTTTTGTAAATAAAGTAAAATATAGTATAAAAATACCTTTATCAATCATTTAAAAGTGGATAAGAACTTCCATAAAATAATTTTAAGAACATGGTCATGGAGGAGAAATATTCCCAACCTAGACCGAAGAAATAAGGTCAACTTTTCTTAAAGATATTTTCTCGATCATTTTGAATACTAAAGAGATGAAAAAAAAAATGAAAAAATGAAAAAATAAATAAAATAGAATAAAATATATGGTGTTTAATAGAGAAATATTATATAATTCTCCCAATTGAAACTTAAACATAAAAAATCTCAAATAAGAATGAGATTGTGAAATAAACCCTTACCTCAGACTTTTGCTTGGCCATACACACTCTAATATCCTATATAATAAATTTATACTTATTGTAAATATATATCAAAAACTATATTTGGATTTATATTACTGTATATTATTCATCAATAATTTATTCTTATCAATTTATTAATTATTTGTTGTTAAAATCAATATTTGAGTGTGAACCGTTTTGTTTTCTATATATGTTTTGGTTCGAAGATTCTAGTCCTTACACCATGGTTATGGTTTCATCATATAAAATATATTAAATTTTTTATAATTATAATGTTTATATATTCAATATTATTTTAGAAAAATCCACTAAATATTATCATGAAACATTAAATACATCATTTCATGGAGACCACAGTTCGTACATACGCATGAGTGGTGTTTTCATTTTTCTAATGGATGAAAAAGAAATAAAGTAGATGATTTTTTAGTTTTAAATAATAATAATAATAATATAAATATCATATTTATTCATTAAATCCATCCTTATGACCATCCATGCAGGGAGAAAATGAAAAATGCATCACATCACTTCATGGAGGTGGTAGTCCATACGTACACATGAGTGACTTTATCATTTTTCAATGAATAGAAGGGTAAAAAAGTAGATGATATATTATATTTAAATAATCATAATAATTTCATAAAAATATTATATATTAATTAATTATATATTTATAACTATCTGTGTGATGCGGTGATGAAAAAAAAATATATCAATTCGTGGAGGTGGTAGTCCACATGTACACACGGGTGACATTTTCATTTCACATAGGATTGAAAATGAGAGAGAAAAATATTTTAACATATACATAATAACATTTAATTATATTGTAGATACTGATGTTATTATATAATCATGGATATTATTGGTTTTAAGGAGTTATACTAATAAATAAACATGAAAGAACTCGATTAATAGTTATACCTCTTCTTTGTAAAACCTCATTTAACTTACACATTAAGCCTTACTAGGTTAGTATTTTGGTAATAAAATGACCCATAGAATGCAGGGGTGGAAGTTAGTAAGGTATTTGGTCATATGTTTTCTTATATATAGTGATCATAGTTTGTAAATAAGTGGGATAGGATATTCCATTTTATAAGTGAGGAGAGTGACACACTTTTAATTATTATTAACTTATAAATATTATAAGTGTATTACTCATGGTCAAGTGGAAGTAAAAAAATTAAATTTAAAATAAAAGGTGATAAAGGTAAAATTAAATTAATAAAATAATAATTAAGATGATATTTTTTGATATTATCATAAGGTTTTAACCGTAATTAACCCTTTTTACCCCTTTACTATGGTGGCAACATTTTTACTAATATTACTATTAATATTGACCAAAAATGAAATTAAACCTAGTACTAAATTTGAAACTCATGATTCCAAATATGAAATACATCTTTCAATATTAAATTTGAACATGTGATATAAATTAATATTAATATAAGTTCACAAAACAAACGAAAAACATTTTTTTTAGAAAAATGCGTTTTTAAGCATAAAAATGATCTTATACTAAACTCAAATATAATACCAATTCATATGTAATTAATTAGATTATATTTAATAAAATGGATATTATTTTAATTTAAAACCAAAACCAAATCCAAAATATAATTATAATTTTAAATTAAACGATTTAAAAAAATAAATGATAGTTTTTCAAAAAGTGTTATTTTTTCACTATTCACCCAAAAATCATCTATTTCTGAAAAATTATAAAAATTAACCATGAGATAAATTTTAACTTTTGAATCCAAAAATTATATCCATTTGATAAAATTAAAATTATAAAATTATAAAATTTTACTTTTAAATATAACCACGACCTATTTCTATTTTAATGATAAAATAATAGGATTTTGATTGGGAAATAGTTTAGTAATGTAGTATTTACCTGTTATAGGATGATATCAGGTATTAAATCCCCCCTTAAATAATGCAAACCTAAAAATTGTGAAATGTTTTAGTTCTTAAAAAATGTGGGTAATCCTTCCTCATATCTGTAGGTTCCGAGCGCAGCGGAAGCGCGTTGGTGGGTTTACCCAACTTTAATTTTAACATTAAACAACGTTCAATCTGAGATCCGTCACGATTTAAAATGCAGGATCTTCAGAATAGAATGAAGAATGAAAAAGAAAATAAGAGTCCCAAAACCGTTGAGATAGGATCATCATATGTTGGTTATAATTAATTTAATTAATTTATAAGAATTATCTCGATTGAATTCTTTTTTCGTTGGAGTCTCCGGTCACGATCCTGTGATCCGTCGTTGCATCATAGAATCCAAGTACATGATTCATCTAGTGGTGATCCACATGTGCTCCACGTATCTCTGGACATCGCCGAATGTTTCTCCAGGTGCTAGCGCGGAAGAACCATTACTTGCGATGTCCACCTTCTACCGTATTGATCCGGTGGAGGATCTCGCTCTCATAACTTGAAAGCGTTCTTGGTGGAAAGGGAATTCTCTCTTGGCTTGAGAGTATTTCCAAAATCCGTTGTGCACAACAATGGTTATTTTTAATGAGAATAATGTAATTGGGATTATAATACTTAGAATAATAAAATGAATTAATTTTCCCAAAAGCATTTAATCATTTCATTTAATTCTTAGTAATACCCCATGTCTTAATAATGACAGTTGACCATCATTATTACTTGACATGCGCCTAACATATTACATTTAATATCATTTAATTAAATAAACAATATTTTCTCACGAATCCCAAAAAACAAACTACACGGCGTGTATATAAATATACACGACATGTACTTTTATTTTTCATTTTATTTATTTCCTCCACCATATTTATTAGACCTTGAGTAATGGCTATTTAGTTCTTAAATAAATGTAAATTCATTACTGTATAATAAATATATATATTATTTCACCCACAATATATTCTCTCGAATAACTAGTTTCAAAATAAATGCGATCATGCATCCTTAAATAATTATTAAACCACAGCCGGGAATAATCTTTATTTAACTTGTTAAATTAATATTTAACTGGGATACATGGACACACTTAGTGTGTGACCCTCTAGGCCTCTTTCTTAGTGGCATTAGGTGGAGTCTGCCTAAAGTCCAAGGTTAGCGTCTAGTAACACACCAATGCACCCATAAAGAAAGAAGTTAACGCTGCAATGACGTGTCACCTCCTACGAATGCTTATCGTGTAATATAATCCCTTTGTCTCGATATCTCCAATCAAGCGGGTTGCATGATAGTGCTATCAACCCATGTGCTTGATTATTCTTTCTTTGAATTCCCGGAATTGAACTTTCCCATACCTTACCATGGCCATGGATTTATTTAGGCTATATAAATTCCATCAAAGGGCCTGAGATATCTACTTCTGTTATGGAACAGAAGGGACAAATCCTTTCCCGCATTATCTATTAATGCAGTATTACTCGTGACGCACCCAACGTATCCTACCTCGCTGTGAACAGTGTGTCGTCACAGTTTTCGTCAATACATCTAAGTGCGCAAGTTGTAATAACCATTAATAAAAATCTTAAAGTCTAAGGACCAATACACACGTTCGTAGATAGGAACATCCAATGACACTATGAAATGTGGATTTCCTACTGGTGGGTCTCGTTCTCATAATATCCTCCTAGATATTACCAAGGGCACACACCATGAGAAGGTTCCTCAAAGTTTTATGAGTCCTCACCCCTAATGACCTGTATTATTTGTGTCCCTCAAATAATATCATCCGGCCATAGAACATATATTCAATAACAGTGTTATGGAACTTCTAGGTTCTCATCATAGTAGGGATCCGCTATGACCCATTAATGCAAAAATTTTCCTTAGGACATTATCACATGCATTGTCACGCAGAAGAACAATCAAGATGTGATAAGGATTTTATTAACGAATAAAGTACAAATTAGTTGGTTCTAGACCACCAACTCAAAAAATATCTTCTTTAGACTCCCATTTTTCCTTCTATACTTTGTGATTTCTCCAAAGAACCTTCACCAACCAGGTTATCCAATTATAAAACACTTTCTATATAGTTTCAAGAATTTGGATATTCTATTTAATATATGATAAGTTTGGTTCCAACACTATTTCCTCATATATGACTAAATTCATTGGATATGGAATGTATTTCATCAATAAAGAAACGTGGGAGGTGTCATGTACTTTAGAGAGGTTGGGTGGCATAAACAATTAGAAAACCATAACTAAAAATTTCTCTAAAATTTCCAAATCCCCTTTCACATAGGGATTAAATTTCTATTTTTATCTAATATTATAACTCCTTTCCATATAGTCACCTCACTTGAAACTTCAGATACTTCCTTCGATTGTTAGCACAACTCTTTTTCCCACTTTGATATGCCTTGATACAATTTTGTATATAAAATAATTTCAAAGTTATATCCTTGAAAATTTCAAGTCCTTTAGTTTCATTTATCTATATTCTTCCAAAAAAGTTGGTGTACAACATCTCTTCCCATAAAATGCTTCATAAGGTTCTATCTATATTATTGAATAAAAGATATTATTGTATGAAAATTATACCATAGGTAGATACTAATACCACATACCTTGAAAGTCAAGTAAAATAGACCTCAAAATGTCTTATAGTGTTTGAATAGTCCTTTTATACTACCCATCAGTTTGAGAATAATAGGCGGTGCTCAAATGTATCTCAATATTAAGATCTTCTCGAAGAATCCTTCAAAATTTAAATGTGAACCAGAGATCAAAATTATATATCATTGATAGAGGTGAACTATGAAGTCTCACAACTTCATTAATATAGAGTTTGGAAAGGCACTCTAGGAGAATATATTCCCTTACTACTAGGAGATTTAAATAATTGGTAAGGCAATCAACAATGACCCATATTGAATCATTATTCATGATATTATTTGAAATTCCAATGACAAAGTCCATTATAACATTATCCTACTTCAATATTGGTATAGGAAGAGACTGTATGACTCCCTTAGGATATTTTCTTTCAGAATTTATCTACTATAATATTAATAATCTAGAAACATTGTCTAAAATTTCCTAATTTTACCATCTAACCATAAATTTTCTCTTTAATCACTATACATATTTGTACTACCAAGGTGTATAAATAAATTTAAGATTTGTGTTTCATACAGTAGATCAATTTTCATCTCTAATATAGATTGAACACATAATCTCTTCCCAAAATCCAAAACTCTACTTTTATAGATGATATGAAAATTTCCCATCATTCAATTATTTAATCTTATCTTATAAACCCTTATCACCCCACTGGTAATTATCTATCTTTTCCAGTAAATATGGTTTATCAATTTATTGGTAAATTAATGATGTTTATCCTTACCTAAAAATTACCATATCCAACTTTTCAAAATCCCTAAAAATAGGATCCTTGTCAATTATCATCATAGTTAGAACTCTAAGGTACCTCCTACTAAATGCATCAACCAACTTATTTTCATCCCTAATGTGGTATTTTATTAACAAATCATAGTCATTGAGTAGTTCTAAACACATTATTTTCTTAATGTTGATATCTTTATGAGAGAATATGTATTTAAAACTTATGTGGTCTTTATATATCTCGCATCTTTTACCATAGAGATAGTTCCTCCATATATTCAAGGAAAAGATTAATGTTTCCAAATCAAGATCATGAGTTATATAGTTATATTCATGGATCTTCAATTTTCTTGATGTATAAGAAACTACTCCATCATTATTTATAAGGACACAACCTAGTAATTTATTTGATGCATCACTATATATTAAAAACCATTCCTTTGCTGATGCAAAAGTAAATATTAGCGCATTAACTAATCTCCTCTTTATATGTTCCAAACTTTATTCACATTCCATTAACCGTGTTAATTTAACCCCTTTACATTTTAAGTTCATTAACAGGCTGTCAAATCTGATTTTTTTAACAAACCACTAACAGTAACCTACTAAACCAAGGAAACTATGTATCTCAGTTATATTCATTGATGTGGACCATTATTTTAATAACCTTGAATTTTAAGGATCAATATATATTCCATATTTGGAGATAATATGACTAACAAAAAGAAACTTCCTAGAGCTAAAATTCACAATTAATTAATTTATTCTATAATTAATTTTCTCTAAAAGTTTCAAGAATTATTCACAAATGATTATCATAATTTTCATGGATTTTAAAGTACACCAAGATATCATAAATTAATACCACCATAAAGATTATGAGATAATAAATTAATACTATATTAATCATATCCATTAAAATATAAAGATCATTAGTCCATCTAAAGGGAATTACCATAAACTCATAATGAACACACCTCATACAAAATGCTATCTTCAATATATTATCCTTATTCACCCTTAATTTATGATCACTGGAACAAAGATCAATATTTTAAAAAAATTTAACTCCTTGAAATTAATTAGATAAGTCATCAAGGCATGGAAAATGATACTTATTTTTATAGTAATTGAATTAATATCCATATGAAAGATGCACAACCTCACAGTCCCATCCTTAATTTTTAAAAATAGGATAGGGGCTCCCCAAGGTGAAACACTTGGATACATAAATACATTATCACATAAATATTGTATTTTTTTATTCAACTCTACCAATTTCACTGGTGTCATTTAGTAGGTAGTATTGGATATAGGTTTAGCATCATGAAAGAGTTTAATAGGAAACTCAACTTCACCCTCAGGTGGATATATTAGTAACTTTTCTAGAAATATATCATTGCATCCATATACAATAGACACATCCTATATCCTTTACATGTCTTCCCCATCCAAATATAGTGTTTTATATTCAAATTCTTATATAATTTCATTAAGACAGGCTATTGGAATATGATACATAAAAGATTCATATAATAAAGTTTTTCCCTTAAAATAAATGTATTCTTTAATACCTTCATAAATATTATTATCCTTATACAGGTAATAAATTATTGGATTATAATTTGAAAGGAAATACATATTGAGGATTATGTCAAAGTCAATCATAGGTATGAAAATAAATTTTTCCACTAGGGAATATATATTCATCCAAATAGAGGCTAATCGTTATATCCTTATTTCAATAGGATTCCCACTAGGTGTATTGATTGACAACCCTTTAATCATAGTGTTAGGAGTGATTTAATTCTATCAAAGAAGATAAAATATATAAAAGAGTGTTTAGATCTAAAACAAATAAATCATTAGATATATTTTAGTTTATGATGAAATTATCTGATATCATGTTATTTTGGGATTCAACGTTAGCCACATCGATCACATAATCTTGGCCTTACTCCGTTGTAAGTTTCTGAAGTAAATTCCCTCAACTCTTAGAAAATTTTGTCGAATAGTGACATATCTCTTTATAGTTGAGGCCTTGGACATTGGTGACCTATTTCTTTCCCTCAAAATTATGATCTTGATGGCCTTTCTCTATACACTTGAAAAAAACTACCATTCCCTTAAAGAATTTTCAATGGTGTTTATTAACAAAACTATTACATGTTGGAAATTCCACACTTCCGTTCTTCCCTTTTATGATATTTATTTTTTATAGAGTGCTCATACAACCATATATTTTCTTTATTTCCTTATAAAACATAATACTTGGAGAATTATTTCTCTACATTTATTCAACTTTATACTATATCCTCATATACTAAAAAAATTTGAGATACTAATTCCCTTTTAAGACTAGGTTTTATCCCATAAATTAAGTGATCAATATTACTTATTATATTGCATACATAATCTTTAACATGAGTTTCTAAACTTATGAAGTTAAATTCATATTCAATAACATGTTCCTCTTCCTTTTTCCTTACATTAAGAAATTTTCTTTCCACATCAGATCAATATTCATAAGGAAAGTATTTTTCAAAGAATACCTCCATAAATTTCTTTTATTCTATACTCTATATGTCATTTTCCTATTTAGTTTTCTGGATAAATGACCACTATTGATCAACATCTCACTTTAGATGATAAAATTACATGATAACATTATCTCTTTCACTAATTCCCAATTTGAGAAAAATATTCTTCAGGGATTTGATCCATTTCTATACTACTAATAGATTAGTAGTCCCATTGAATGATAAAGGTTTTTGTTACACAAATCCATATAAAATTGTTGTACCATGTTGGGGATCGATAGGTTGCTCCATACTGAAAATATTATTGTCCATGACCTGAGTCAACTAACCTAATAAATTTATAATATGATTATATATGACACCAAAATCAACAAATTATTTGACATGATCATGAGGGAAATCCCTACATAGGTTATTGTTATTGATATTATTTTCATTTCTTCTACTAAGTGATATTTCTAAAGAATGGAATATAAAATATTAGCTCATAAAATCAAGAATATTGAATCATAAAATATGATTCCTATATAAGTAAAATATTATATAAGAGTTTCTTGAATATCTTAAGGGCTTATCATAATATCCTTAATACATTCCACTATTTTCTTTTATATTTAGTTCCAAAGGTTCTTACTAAACTTTCCCAGATACCAAATTTAACAACCCTAGATCTAGTAACCTAGAACCAGTGGTTAATTTAATACATTGTAAAAAAATATAAGAGATCACATTCCATGGGATATAATATTTTAATAGTATTTGAATACTATGTATATATATGATTCTCACATTACATTCAAAAACATGTAATGTAACTTAAAAATATAGTGATAAATTCATTATTTCTTTTAGTATATCCCTAAAATCATTAAAATTTTACTTCTTGGTACCCTGAGGAAAGTAAACCATAAGAAAGGGTGAGCTAATATTCTTAGTATGAGAAATATTACAAAATAAGCTATCATAAAATAAATAAAACAAGAATAATATGGAAGAGATAAACAATAATAAAATATGCTATATAACTAATATCATAAAAGGGGAATATATCCTTTTATGACATAAAAACAACAATAATCTCTTGGATAATTAGAAATGGTTTTATAATGATAGAATGCATAATAACGAATATCATACTCTTACTGTAAAGGCCTTATACCAAGAAAAAATATATAAAAATTTAAGGCATTCACTGAATATAAAATCTAGTTTATCTCGTGAGACCTACCAATGCATCCGAGGGATATATAATAGTAGGACCCACCCATAACTTACTAATACCAATGCATTCATCATATGAAAAAATGAATAACCATATAATATACAATCAACATAAACATTCATATTAGAAAAATATCATTCAAGATTTTAATAATTTACCCAATCAATATATAGAACAACATGATCGTAATCCATATAGAGAAATAAAGTGGATAGTATTATTAGAGTATATCCCTAGTGAAATATAAAAATACTTAAATGATGTTAAGATAGATGAAAAATACCTTTATAAATACATTAGAAAGCTACTTTGAAAATAATAATAACTATATTTTTGAAAACATTTTAAAACTAAAAATTCTCAAAATAATAGGATTTGGATTTTCTTTGAAAAACTATGAAAAATTGTAGAGTAATCTTAATAAAGAATAATTCCTATGATAGTGGGAAAATTTGATCATGCGGTAATTGTTAAAAATTTTCCCACTTTTTTAAAAATTTAAAAAATAACTTGTTTGGAAAACTATTGTAAGGTACTATATCTATACGAGTGGAAAATTCTAGAAGGAATTTGAAAATTTCATCTAGTGGATGGGCTGTTTTAAAAAATTAGGTTTGAAGGAGTATTTAAAAGGTTGGAACACTTAAAAAGGGTGTTTTTGGATGAGTAAAAAGGGTTGGAAAGTGCCTGAGAGAAACAATAAGGCATTAGAGGATTCTGGGATAGATGAGGCTATAGTCTATAACTATTGGCTAGTTGATGAGTTGGACAGTGGAACATGCACATTGCATTTGGCCATCAAATATCCAGTGGGATTTTTAAAGGTGAAATTACTCTTTAACCCTTGATTTTATGATGGGAAACCCTCTCATTTCTCTTAAATTTTTTGAGTGTGGTCCATAGGGTCTTCCCCTCTCCCCCCTTAGTTTCCCCTTACATTTGGGGTGCTTCTTGGGTGATTTTCGATGATTAAATGTGAGTCTCTCCGTCGAATTATCTCCCTTATTCTTCTTCTTCCTCATATTTTAATTTATCCTCCTCCAAGATTAGGTTTCAATTTAGATTCCACCAAATCATAGTATAATAATCCATTTGATATGGGGTTTTATTCTTTATAGAAAGGGGATGTCTGAATAAAAACTTATTCAAATGACAGTCATCAATTCAGTGAAAGTACATCACTATTTAATTTTTTCTTAAGTTTTTTCTTAAAATAAATTTAAAATGCTTATGGTATTGGTTCCTATGGTAAGATATTTTACCCATAATAAGTTTGGGGGTTTGTTATAGACCTTACGAAAGTATTTATGTTTTGTTTTAGTGCGACTGAGGTGTTTGATGAGTTTTATATGATCATTCCTAGTTTAAACTAAATTGATTAATTATTTGAAAATGTGTATATTGGTTAATTTCTAGTTATTGGAATTAGATAGAAGACTAGAAGGTTGATATGGGTTTATTAGATCATGGACATGGCTGTTCAGGATTGGATAATAGCTTTAGAATTTTGTAAAATAAAGGGGAAAGATTTATATTTGGGTAGGTGGTCTTAATACTTACCCTATGGCCTTATGCTTCTGTTATGGTGCATGTGGATTATCAATCATGCCACTAAGGGTGATTTACCCCAACCAAATATTTGAATTATTATATTTAAAGTTAAATATTTTAAATTGAAATATAAATTATAAACATGTATGGACTGTTAGATTAAGTAATGTTCAAAGGTCCATGACATAACCTTAATTACTAGATTTCTTTCCTCCACCACCAATGGTTGATCCTGTGACAATTTTAGTGATTACCTATGGAATATAAACATCTTGAGGGGTGTTACTGGGTTAAGTATGACATAGTGGACCTTGTGAAAGAACCCTTGTATACCTCCATGTGGAGTCATGATATGAATTGAGTGAAGCAGCCCAGGTATACCTTGTGAGGGACCTTGAGATATATTAGAGAAATTGGATCATTCAGACTGGATTAGAGAGTGTGCCACCCTAAGTGATGGGTTGAACCTATATAGGATTTTTATTAATAAAGGACCTAACAAGGGTTTCTTTGCTGTGATTAGACTGGAGGGACCCATGTAGGGTGTAGTTTTGTGTGTTAACATAGAAAACCCATGTGGGTGTCTCATATATATTTTGGAACATGGGACCATAGTTTGTTTCCTAGGGATATATTGACCCAAGTGAGAGTGTGTTCTTGGATATGGATAATGATAGTGAGTTTAGGCTTTCATAAAACCCAAGTTTCCTTTATTTTTATGATTAATTTGAAAAATGACTTAGGAGGGGGAGAGCTTGGGGTGATTTTGATATGAAATAGAAAACACCCATGGGGTGGTATTTTATATCAACGACTAAAGAAGAAACCCTTAAGGGGTGGTATGTGACACTTGATGATAAAACTACCATAAAGGGAGGTCCGTGTTACTAAAAAAACTCCCTTTAAGAGAGTTTGTGTCCCTAGATGAGAAAAATATCATAGGGGAGGTTTGTGTTACTTATGGTCTTTTTCTCTAGATGAGAAAAATCTCATAGGGGAGGTCCATGTTACTTGTGGTCTTATTACTTGGTTGATAAAACTACTATAGGGAAGGTCTATGATACTAATTCTTTATATTATGGAGACTCGAGTCATTTACTAGTTGAAAAAATCATTATGATATGATTAGAGAAACCCTAACATTGGATGAAATAGGTATGGTCAATCATGGTCATGGACCCAATGATTAATGATGATTATTGGTATTGGACTAGGTTATATGTACACACCCTTAGGGATATTATAATACCATTGTTGATAAGGTTATCGTGACGTGCTTTTAGAAATTACAACACTAACTAAAATAGGTATTTTTGGGGGTTTTATTTATTTTTTTCATCAATTTATTCATTTATTCTTAGCATGTACCACACACATATCACTACATAGATGGTATAGTATAGGTCCATGTTAGTGGTTTCCAATTGAGTTTTTTTCTTACACCCTGCTCAGACTACCATTGAACTTGGGCACCTGATAAACCTTCACTTTTTATAGGTTCAGGTTGGGTTGAGGCTCTATATTGCATGATCGGGTAGGATAACTTAGGTGGTATGGAGTCTGGGATGAGGTATGACTCGAATATTGTAATGGATCTCCTATACTTCTATTTTAATATTTATTTATTATTTTATTTTCATTATATATATGATATCGGTCTAGTGTGTGATCATGGTTGTATGCCTATATGCATGTTTCTGCACTTCATATTGTAATTTTTAGATGTTTTATTTATCCTTCATACCCTTCTCTCTTTTTTTCATGCATGATACTTGGTAATTTATTTTATTATTGTGCATTATGATATAGGGGGTATAGTCTCCTCATGATACCTTCTCAAACCCCTGTTTTTAGTTAGAAGCCTTTGGCATACAGGTAAGCATGCTTGAGGTACAATAACAACCATCAGTCCAGGAACTGATTAATAATATGAGGTGGTAGGATGTTACAAAGTGGATTTAGAGTATTTTTTTAATACTTTTATTTCTATTTTGGGATATTTTATCTAGGAGATATAGAAATGTGTTAGAGATTGTGATGGATATCAGGCTAGTGCATCATGAACACCTATTCTGTTAGGAAGTCCAGGTTACAAGGGGATTAACATTTATGTTATTGATTTTAAATATTATAATTATATTATTTTACCTCATGTGAGGCACAATATGTTTGAATTTATGATCATGATTTATTATGGATTTAACTAACCTGTTATAGTGATCCAATCTAAACATAATTTAAATAGTATAATAATATCACAATTTAGATAATATATCTCAAAAACCATTGCATAACACAAGGATATAAAATTATATTGTTAAGGATATTAAATATACAACCATATTAATCTATAACTATTTCTCCATAATTGAAATCCTATAAACTCTATTTTATAATTTCCACAAGTTATACTTATCTTCATAACATGGGGAAAGTAAAACATAAAGAAAAAGTGAGCTCAAACACTCAGTAAGGGAAACATTGTCAACATGTCATCAAGGGTTAGATCATAAGAATATGAGAAAACATGGACATTTGATAAATTTATTATAAATAGGACATGAAACAATATGAGTTTTCCTAAATTCACGATAAAAGTACATATAATCACAAATAAAAAAAACATATACCATGTAAAACTATACAGAATCATGATACATTAAAAATTATTCATGTATCATAATCATAGGAAAATAGAAACATGTCATGTCATTTAATCTTAGTATAAAAAATTATGGCACAAACATAAGTATATAAAATACCGTGGAAACATATTTTCACATCATGTTTACACAAAAACTTTTGAACAAAGCTTCCCGTATCTCATTCACAAAAAAAAACTTATGAACAAATCTTTCCACATACCACTTACACAACAAACTTGTAAATAAAACTTCTCACATCTTGTTCATACAAAATTCCATCATTTCATGTTATATGAAACCTTAAACAATGAATTGGAGGGTGATATAAGACCCCAAAAGTCATCATACTTTCACATGTGTTCCATATAAAATAAATCATCATTATTTCATAAAGAATCCAAGGAAACAAAAATTTTCTTCAGAAAAATTCCAGACGGTATCATCAAAAGTGACTCAAGCATGTAAATAGTAGATACCCAAAATTAAATCAACTTAATAGAATAATTTATAAGAAAATTTATAATATGATTCATTAAAAATAATTTATAAATAAATAAATCCTTTAAATATAAAGATGAAAAATCTTGTGAAATATTAAATGATTTTTTAGAAAATTATTTTATCTTTGGTGTAAAATAATAAATTATGGTTACTATAAAAATCTATTTTTTAAAAGGTGAAGTGAAAAATTGTGAAAAATATTTAATTTAGAAAGGATATTACAATAAATGTGTCAAAAAGTTGAGGTAAAAACACTTTGAAAACTTTTAATTTTAAAAATAATTTTAAATAATAGATTTTTGAAAATATATAAAGGTTACCAAATAGGGATATGGAGTTATAGATAAAACATTTCATTTTAAAATGATGGAAAACATTTTGAATATTTTGAAATTCCTTTTTTAGAAACCCACATTGGAAAACAGTAAACAAAACATACTTTTTAAAATATGAGAATATAATTATGAAGGACAAATTAGAATACACATAGTTTTATTTTTAAGTATAAAGGAGAGCTTTGGATGTAAAATAAAATTTAGACAAGGATGGGAAACCATCATTAAAGTGGATGAGAATTATTCTTAACATAGTTTCCTTTTCAATATAGAATATAACTCATAAAAATGGAATATTTTAATCAAAATATATCTACTAGGATTAAAATATGGTATACCATATGAAATGAAAGATGAATCTCAAGAATAAATATTATAAATCAAGAATCATATTGAGTTATGGAAACCATTAAATTTTAGAGAAGATATCAATCATAGCCAACAACAAGGAAGAGAATGAATGGAAGTGAAGTTTCCAAGTTAAAAAAATAATTTATGATATTATATGTAAAAGGGGTATTGGATATACCATAAAAATTACTATTGGTGCATAATATTAAAGCATGCTTCAATAAAGGCTGATTGAGATATAAATCATTACCTTGAATTCTTGCTTAGTTGATCACACTCAAACCTCCTATATAAAAAAAATAAATATACTATTCAAATATTTTAAAACCTTTTTAATGTACATAAACATTTATAAAATTAATTTATATAGATACCCTTTATTGATATTATATTTGGGTATTCACAATAAGAAGACAAAAAATAAATGAATAATTTTTACAACATAATGGGCATACAGAAGGATTATTGAATGAGTTTAATGAGTGAGAAAGGAAGTATATCATTATTAATAAATAATTTGTATATTAAAGGATTTATTATGAACATTTGGAAACATAATCACTTGTAAATAAAAAATATTATAACAAAGTAAGTGCTTGAATTGAAAAGATGAGGGAGGTAATCAACTAGTGATTTTGGCAGCATGATGAGCATACAAAAGGATTATGGAAATGTATTAATTAGAGAGAAATATGGAATCTAATTAAAATATAATCATTCAGATATTAAATTATTTATTATTAATATGTAGAATCAAAATCAAAATAAAATAAAAAGGCTTACAACAAAGGAATAGCTTGAGTTGAAAAGAGGGGGGAGAGAATCAAGGAGTTATTTCACAACCATGATGACTATACAAACATGATTATAAAATGGGTTTAATGAGAGAGAATTTCAGTATCAAATAAATAATAAATAATATGGATAGTAAATGATTTATTATAAAAACATGAAATCATAATCACATGGAAATCAAAATTTATTATCACAAAAGAAGTACTTGACTCAAAAAGAGGGGATGAGAACCCTTATCTTTCTAAGTAGCTTCTTAAGGCTTGTTAGGACTCCTTATAAACATATAAACTAATTTGTAGGGATTTATAGAGGTATAGGAAAGTTAAAATTATGATCAAGGACCTTGGGGTGGATAGGTATGAGATAATGAGAGGGAGTGAGCTCCTTTTATAGTTGAAAAATGGGTTTTTATGGAAAACTAGAGTTAGGTAAGGGGTAAGAATGGAATGACATGTGTGTAAGGTGAGTTTAGTGAGTTAGATTAATTATGATAATAAATGGTAGGTGATATATTTGGGTGTTAATTTAATACTAAACAAGTCTTTATATATGGTGTAAGTGACCTTTAATAATTGAATATTCAAGATACTTTATCTACCCATCTTTACCCTTAATATTATTGATTAAAAATTAAACATGCTAATTATTTTATTAATAAAAATATAGGATGACCCTTATTAACAAATATAAACATGATTAGTACAAATTTGGATTCATCTAACCTAATTAAATTTCTAAATATAATAAAATTAAGTTTTAAAATAAAACATATAATGAGTAGAAAAACCATTTTTGCAGAAAATGATGTTTTAATTGTTAGGTATTCTTAATCTTATTTAGCATTGATTACCAAATAAATAAGTGTTAATATATATATATATTTAAAAATAATATTATATTATTTATTTAAACTAGACCTATTTTATTTAAAAGTGCCCAATATTTATAATAGTATTATTGTTTGAAAAATGACTGTTTTTCCATGGTAACTAATATTTACCTTAGAAACTTAATTGTATGCCTAAACATGAATCTGATAAAATTAATTAATTTTATCATGATGATTAAAAATATGCAAATAATTTAATACAATTTAATTTATTTAAGTTTTAAAAGTTAATTTTGATATAATAAATGTATAATGTATTAAAACAATTTTTGAGAAAAAAATTTCTTAAGATTTAAAATATCAAATATATGTTTGTAAACTATAATAAAAATAATTTCAATTATAATATATAAATATTTTTTAATAAAAAGTTTCATAAATTTATAATTTATACTTATATAAAAATAATGAAATAAAATTCACAATATTAGTAAAAATGGTATATTACACTATTCACCTAAAAATCAAATGTTTCATAAAAATCAAAAAATTTCACCATAATAAAGTATTAAAATTATAAATTAAAAAAGTATGGTAATTATATCTAATAAAAATTATAAAAATTATATATTTATCTTTAGAATGAAAATATAACATATAAGGATAAAATGATTTTATTGAAAAATTAACTTTTTTAAACATTATGTGTTATTATTATTATTTATATCAATTTATAATTTAAATAATGTTAGTATATTATTTCATGTATAATAATATTTTAAAATTATTCAATTTAATATTTTAGAATTAAATATAAAATACATAACAAAATGGAACTTTGAAAAAAATATTACTTTTATTCTAAATATGCTTAAAAAAATACCTTTAAAATTAATAATTTATATTCTAAAATTTAATTTTATTACTTCATTTATATTGAAACATATATTTGATATATATATATAATATCATATTTTAATAATAATAATAATATTTATATATAACATGTATATATATATATGTTTAATATCATATTTTTATTTCATTGTGAGTCATGTTATTTTAAATTTACTTATTCACATTACACGACTTTAGTATACCTAATTGATAGATGATCAATGGACATATTTACAATGAACATATTTACAAAAACATATTTATTAACAACCATATTTATAATAGTCAGTTTTTATTCCTATATATGTAATTACTAAATCATTTTTTTATTCTACTCTCAATTCGCAAGGAACAATTCTTATTTCATATTATAGATTTTTCATAATGATTTCTAATTTCATGGTTTTATTTCTCATTATAGTTTTTGTTTGGATATTATTGATCCTCAAAGTTGAAGATGATATAGGATATTTCCTAGTTGTAAAGATTTTTTTTTCTATCTATTGTGCCCTATTTATTTATGCACTTTTAATAGATGTACATTATACATAGTGAGTAATAAACCATGGTGTGTAATACATAGTTTTATATTATTTTGTTGTAATTTCCCACTTATGAATGAATAAAGTTCCTTTATTTTGGTTCATATATTTTAGGGATCATTTTATAATTATATTTCATTACTTTTGAAGGAATAAATAAACATTTTTTAAAATTGAAGACATAATAATAATAATAATAATAATAATAATAATAATAATAATGTCTTATAAAACCTTAGTCATTACAATCTCTCCCCTTAAATAAATTACATCCTCATAATTTTAATTATCAAATACCAACAAAAATAACTAAGGGAATCTAAATTATAGAGATGAATCTAGATATAATTTATAGAGAGACATCAACCTTGAGAAACATATATATTTCCTTAGAATATAATTATACATAATATTAATTTTTCTCTAATCATTTGAACTAAAAATCACTCATGTTTGGGTATCATGATTCATATAATAGAATTCGTTTTTCTAAAGAGTTTATAGCCAACCTTACATTTATAGATGATCATGGGTTCGTTTGAAATATCTATTATGAGTTCTTTATTCTCATAATTGATGTGGGATCCAATTAGAGAGATATATTCAATGTCAAATATCAAATTAAATTTCTATAAATGAATAATTAATAAAATTAAAAAGGAATATCCCCATAAAATTCATATTGTGATACATTAATAATACATGTAGTGGTTTTCCATGACAATACAATCTTCAGTTTAGTGATTTAATTTTATTTTAAAACTTCTTAGGTATACAAGGGAGGCTATACCAAAATATAATAAGTTATAAAAAAATATAGAGTGAAGGGAGATTGTATCACTTAAGTATCACTATCCACTAGAGTTTTTTTAATTATATAGTATTTCCTATTTTCTTGTGGTTTCAGAGTTTGTTGATTTTCATTATACTCAGTAGACTAGGATTAGGGAATCACTTTTTATAATGCCCAAAATCATTTCACTTAAGTAATTCAAGTATGTGTAGTTAATTATTTAGAACCTTATTATCCTCCATTAGCTCTTTTTAATTTATCTAAAAATCCTTATCCGCATGAAGAACCTTTCCCCACCTAAAAAATCTTCTTGTTCCTTTTAGGAAATATTTTGGGTGCTTCTTTCCACATTCACGACAGGTAGGAAATTTAATCTTCCTATCTCTATAATCTTTATCCATAAACCGTCTATGTAATATCATCCTCACATTATCTAGTGAGTTTGAGAGTTTTTTATGGTATATGTTGTTAATCATAACTCATGTTATCTAGGTGATTATAACCACAATATTTTCAACACCAACTTCTATCCATTTGGGTTGATCATTAGAACTATCACCCCATTTTTCATATTATACATTTTTGGCTTGATTACTTATATATAAATGCATTACTAAAAACCAATGGGATATCCTAAGTGATTAAAAATAACATCATAAAGGTATTACCAAAATCAACAACAAAAAATTTCACCTTAAAATTTCTTACCATCTTGTTATATAATAATTATTTTAGTTCAAGATATACCATTCTTAATTTAACATATATCATTTATAGTTAAAACTATTTCATTCTTGATTTAAACTAGTTTAATCTAAGCTGAGTTATATCATAATTCTTAACCTAATCCCTCAAAGTGACTAATAAATAAATCCTTTATAGTGGTTTATAAAGATCACATGATCAACCAAATCATACCCCCTAGGAGTGTCAAATTAGGTGTGCAGTTAGACCTCTTTGTCATGCACCAGGTCATAATTCAGTTAATACCCAACAAGCCCTCTTCGGGGTTATTACCCCTAGGCACATATTTTATATATCCTTCATCCAATTATAATATCCATACAGGGATGTAATTTCTATGATAACCACATGATATCCACTTTATCAAAACATCATAATGTTATCCTATACTTCGACTCATCCCTTAGACTTTTCCCTAGGGTTTTCTCTAATTTTATCTAAAATAATCCCTAAAATAACTAAAATAATCTCAAAAAATAACTAAACACTTATTTGACACAAACTATAATTACCCAAGAAAAATATAAATTAAATAGTATAATAATATCATGATTTAGATAACTCATCTAACAAGTAGTCGCATAACCCAATGACCGAAAGGTTTAGTGTCTTAGATATTAGATACATAAGCATCCTAATATAAAATAATTTATCCATAATAAAACTCCTATAGACTCCATTATAAACTTTCTATAAATTATACTTATCTTTATAACTTTGGGAAAGGAAAACATAATAAATGGGAGAGCTCAAACACTTATTAAGGTAAAACTTATCAACATATCATAAAGTGTTAGATCATAAGAATATGAGAAAACATGAGAAGGGGAGAAATTACTTATTAATATAACATTGAACAATATGATATTTCTATAATTCATGATAAAAAAACATTTAATCAAAAATTTAAAATCATATACCATGGAAAAAATGTGTGGAATCATGAGTCATTGAACATGACTCAAGAAACATAATCATAGGCATATAGAAATATTTCATGTCATTGAATCAAAATATAACAAATAATTATGGCACAACCATAAGCATAAAAAATCTTTTGAATAAATATTTCCACATCTTATTCACAAAAAAAATTATAAACAAAGCTTCAAGATTTTCATACACACAATAAACCCATGAACAAAGATTCCCTTATCTCATTTACACAAAAAACTTTTGAACAATGATTTCCGCATCTCTTTCATGCTAAATTTCATCATATAATGGGATATTAAACCATAAACAATTCATTGTAGGGATATATAGGAACCCAACCATAATTATCAATTCAAAATTGTTCCATATAAAATAAATCATTATCATTTCATAATGAACCTAAGGAAATAAAAATGGTTTTCACAACATTTTCAGATGGTATTGTTGAAATTTACATCAAGAATGTAAATGGTTGATACCCAAAATTAAGTCACCAAATAGATTTTTATAAGAAAATTTATAATACGATTCATCAAAAATAATTTCAAAATAATTAATTCCTTTAGATATAAATAAGAAAATAGTGGTAAAATCATAAAAGTGTTTCTAGAAAACACTTTAATCTTTAGATTAAAGGAATAAGTCACAATTACTTTAAAAATTAATTTTTTAAATGAGAATTGAATTTTTTTGAAATTGATTTACATTAAAAAGAAAATTCTAATAAATATTTCAAAAAGGTTGTATTAACCTGAACTTTTTGAATGATAATTGTTTCCTGAGAATGTGTGTTTTATACACAACAAAACTACATCTCTTTATTAATGAAGTAAATATAAAGTGAAATGTGACCATTTGGTTTCAACTGTTATATGATAATAGGTTAATTATGACCATTGGTCAATAATGACCATTGAGAACTATACTCTTGATAATAATATTAACGTTGTCATTAGAGTCTACAAGTAAAATTTTGAAAAAGGAAAATTGATACAAAAAGAAGAGTTGATGGACACAAATAGTAGATTCATTCCATCTAAATCCCATATATCAGTACTTGTGAGGGAGGTATCATAACTAGGATTCTATCTTGACCAATCCTAACCCGAGCTTCAACAAGTAAAGCATAAACAAAATCACCTATGGGAGAATTTTAAGCTAGTGGAGATTACCACCTGGTCGATGTTAGCTGATGAACCCCACAAAACTACCTCAATTTCTCACTTTAATCTTAGGGAGTATGAATTTTTAATAAGGGGTTATATGTTTAGGCCCTAGTTACTTAAAAATGTAATTTTCTTGTATAAATAAAATTTTTTTCCCACCAATTTTGTTTTATGACTAGTTTTGCTTAATAAATTTAGATGGAATTTGATAAATTATTTTTTCAGACCAAAATTGTACTTTTAAGAAAAGATATAATTATTATAATAAACTAAGTTATTATTAATAATTCTTATTTTAATGAAATAATATGGTTTAAACACTCTTATTTAAAAATAAAAGATAAAATAATTTTTTTCAAGTTTCAGAAATTTTACTCTGCATTTTCCATCTGCTATTATTTTTAATAAAAAAGGTTTTTTATATTTAAAAGTTATAATTATCATATTTATAGAATTATTATGATAAAATAAATATAATTTTTAAAATAATAACTTTGAAATTAGGTTAGGGTGAATTTATGAGAAATTTCTAAAATATTTTGTTTGTTGGTGAATAGTAAAAATACAGTTTGAGTTTCTCGGTAAGTTTAATGACTTCATAATTATGTAATATTGATGTAATAATTATTTAACCATAATAAAAGAATAAAATTATGTTATTTTATTAATATTAGGTATTTTATTAGATTTTAATCAATCTACAAATATATAATTTACTTTCCAAATTTTAAAATGGAAACTTTAACTTAAAAAATGATATTTTGTGGAAACTTTACTTTTCCATGCCAAAAAAAGGAATATACAATTATAGTTGAATATATTGGGATAAAATTACATAAAATATGATCTAAGTTTCCAATACCATGGGAAAATACCATGGTAAAGCCCATGGTTTTTCAATTACCACTACCTAGGTGTCTAATGCCTTTATTTCCTACCCACCCATTTCTCCATTTCATTTCACTCCCATTTAATATTATAAGAATATATGATAATTTTACCTCCCAGTGATTCCTCCCAAGTTTTATTCAATCCCCCAAGGCCCCAATCTCCTATTTTTAGGAGTTACTCTTCAAGGTAAGGGAAATATCCACCTCTCTTTTCCATTTAAGTTTCCTCTTTATGTGGCATGCATTTAAAATTTAAAAACCAAGTTCTTATATCCAAAATATTCTATCCATTTAATATATTAATATTATTTTATTAATGGGATACCCACCTCCCCTCTCTTTTTATCCTTTTCTAAAACTATTTTTATATCTGTTATTTTTTCGATTTTTCTTCACAAAATTTCTCTATTTTCTTCAATAAATTCCCATTTATTTTATTTATGTGAATACCCAAACCTACTTATTTTCTAGTGGTATTAAACAAGATGTAAAAATTATTTAATTTATTCCATAATTAACATACATAAAACCCTCATTCCTTTTCCGTGGGTTATAAATGACATAAAGATCTTTCCTTTAATCACTTTTTAAAACACCATGATTTTATATGAAACTTGTTTCATATGTTCTCCACAATTTATTTCTAAAATGTTTTATTATGATATATGTGTCTAACAAGAAAATTAATATATATTATGGGTTCATCCTGATAGCACTCCAATTCATTTAGTAAATTATTTAATCTCTAGATATGAGAAGTTTAACGATACCTTGGTGAATAACCTTGATAATTTTTACGACACCTCAGTGAAAAACCCTGGTGATATGTTTATGAATGTATTATATAAATATTTTAGCCACATTTTCATGTTATTATTCAAGTTATTATTATTATTATATACCTCTTGATCATGCCTTTATGACATTTGTCAAGTTATTATTGATATTTCTCAAGATCACATGTAAACTGTTTCCTTTGCTTTCCCTTAACAACCCTGATGCTCACCCTCTGCATTAATGTATGTACCCAGGTTATGAGATATAGTAAATTTACTTAGTATGAACCTATGATGAATCCTTTCAAGTGGATTAAAATAAATTTTTATGTTTTCATTTATTATGTACCTTATTTTCTAAGAAACTAAACTTTAAAAGATCCTTTATTTGTACAATGTAATGTAAAGTTATGTAATAAAAATGTGGGATTACATAGTTGGTATCAAAGGATGGTTTAGTTATTTTTAGAAATTAGGATTTGAAAACTTTAGAAAGAACCTTAGGGACAATTTTAACATCCTCGTATTTTTGTAAAATATTAAGTAAGTGGTTTTTGAGAAAAGAAATCCCTATTTGGATGCAAAGAAGTGGATGTGGTTCTGGAATAGATATACCGAGGGGTAACAACTTTGAAAAGGTGTGCTGGGCCTGACTCAATGTAACTTGGAACACGAAAATGGGCCATACTACACACCTGGTTTTACATTATTGATGGCTATGTATTTCTAATTACAAGATTTCTACGAACCATTACGAAGGTTTTGTAGAAAATCTAATTGTTGTTAATGAATAATATAATTATGTTTTAAGACATAAAATTATTCTAGAATTATATGATTATAAAAAAAAACACATTTATCAATAAGGTTCTATTCTTTTAGAAAATGGTGGGAAATAAGAGGAACCACATAAATGATTAGCGTAATGGATTAGTTTCTAATGACCCTCTGATGTAAGCTGGAATGAAAAAATTCATGAGGATGATGAATCAAATAACTCAAGTTATGAAGAATAACTTGAATCAATATGAGAGACTGGATTAATCCCGAAGTGAACAACTTTTTATTGAGTCCTTTATGTATCAACGACCACCATATTTTAGTGGATCTACCAACCCATTGATCGTTGAAAATGGATAATCTATATAGAAAAGATATTTTCTATAATCCATTGTTTGGAATAAGATAAAGTCCTCCTGAATATGTACCACTTAGATAGAGAAGTTTATCAATGGTGTAAAATGATTAAAAACACAAATACAAGAAGGTATATTGATGCTATGGAGTGGGAAAAGTTTAGGGGAACCTTTTTCAAAAAAATATTTCCTCCGTTTGATGTGAATGAAAATAGAGAAGGAATTCCTATAGCTTAAGAAGATGGAAAACAAATCTGTGGGAAGATATGAGATGAAATTTACAAGACTTTCTCACTATAACTCTAGCTTTTTCATGGATCCTAATGTAAAGGTTGATAGATTCTTTAGTAGACTAAGGAAACATCTATGAAAGAATATATCCAATAAAGAAAATTAAAGCTATGAGGATATCATGAGGAGTTCTATAAAGGTTGAGATAGAGTTTAGAGATACACAATAGTCCCATAGATTGAATGAAAAGAATAGATCATTGGATCCAATCTTAGGGAGTAACTTTGATCATGGAATAAGAGGAAAGAAAGTGAAACTTTACTCATGAAACAAATGAGGGAAGAGGAATTTGGGGAACTACTTTCTCAGGATTGTAAAATGTTACAAGTGTGGAAGATACGACCATATTACTTGGAACTGTCATAGTGAGGTGAAGCCTCAACTTATCAAATGATGCGACAGTAGGTACTTCCGTTGTTCTCTCAAAGATAACAAGTAATTTTTTTTCTAGTTCTATGCATTCATTTGTTTACTCTAATTTTAAAAAGAATATAATATCAATCCTTGAAATTCTAAATGTAGAGTTATCATTCAAGGATCCTGGAGGGATTATCCAAGCATCAACAGTATATAGGAACTCTAGTATTCACTTTGGAAAGCACAATCTCATAAAAAATCTAGTAGTCATTCCCATACTGAAATTGAAACTATACTAGGGATGAATTAAATCTAAAATTATAATGCTAAGATCAACTTAAGAAGTAAGGAAATAACATTAGTCTTGAATGGAAAGCCTACAACTATCTTCAAATGAGAGATATCTCAACCTAAGCTTTATCTAGAAGCACCTCCCATAACCTTCTTTATAGATATGATCGGTGAAGATGAAGAAGGAAATAAAAGTATATGAATAGAATATGTCCCCATCATTTAGGAATACATTAACTTATTTTCTAAAGAGTTACCTAAAACTCACCCAGAAATAGAGCTAGATTTATCTGTTGAAATCATGGATGGATCCAAGTAGATATCAAAGATCCCATATAGAATGAAAAATTTGGAGTTGGAGGAGTTAAATAAACAAGTCCAAGATCTTTTAGAGAAGGGGTTTATCTGACCATGTGTGTCTCTATGAGGAGCACCTATTCTCTTTGTGAAGAATAAGTATGGATTATTTCCACTATTCATTTATTATAGAGAACTTAATGGGATAAAAGTGAAGAAAAAGTACCATCTTCCAAGGATTGATGATTTATTTGACCAGCTTCATGGGGATCAATTCTTCTCCAAGATTGAACTTCAATCTAGTTATCATCAATTGAGGGTGAAGAAAGAATATATTACAAATAATACCTTCTAATAAAGTTATAATAATTTTTATTTTGTTGTTATTCCCTTCGTCTTAACTAATGATCCTATTATTTTCATGGATTTGATAAATAAAGTATTTAAGCACTACCTTTATAACTTGGTGGTAGTTTTTATTAATGATATTTCGATATATTTCAAAAGTTGTGATGATCATGAGGATCATATAAGGTTTATATTTCAATATATAAGTAAAGAGAGGCTATTTGTAATGTTCATAAAATGTAAATTTTGGTTACAAGAAGCTTCTTTCTTGGGGCACATTGTAACCAATGAAGGAATCTAAATTAAAACTACCAAAGAATTTTTTTTGGAGGAGTGGCTTCATCCCAAAATAGTAATTGAGATTCATAGTTTCCTTGTATTAGCAAGATATTATAGGAGGTTTGTGAAAAAAGTTCATGAATTTCTAATCCACTAACCAAGTTAACTCAAAAGGGGGGTAAGTTCATCTAGAAAAAGGAGTATGAAGAATTTTTTCAAGAGCTGAAAAAGAGATTGGTTACTAAACTTGTGTTAACTCTACCCTTTATTGAAGAAGGATTCATTATTTTTAGTGATGCATCTATGAAATGGGTTGGGTGAATTCTCATGAAAAATTACAAGGTGATTGCTTATGCTTCTCAGCAGTTAAAGCCTCATGATCAAAATTATCCTACACATTCCCTGGAACTAGCTACAATTGTTTTTGATATGAAGATATGGAGGCAATATATTTATGGGGATAAATATGATATATAAACATAACACCAAAGTTTGAAGTATATTTTCACAAAAAAGTAATTGAACATGAGATATCAGAGATGGTTGGAACTTATTAAAGACAATGATTGTTCAATTCATTATCATCCCAGAAGAGCAAACAAAGTCATTGATAAATTAAGTAGGAAATACCCTGTTGTGGTGGAAATGATGAGGATTCAAGGAGATCCTTTGATCAAAGACCTAGAAAAACTATACATGGGAATCATAATGTAAGGGACATCATCAAACCTATACCAAATTATTTCTCAACCATTATTACTAGAAAATATCAAGATATCCCAAAGAGAAGATCCTTTGTTTCAGAAGAAGATAAAGGCTATGAGGAATGGGAAGTTTATTGAGTTCAATATTGATCAAGAAGGTGTACTGGAATTTCATATAAGGATATGTGTTTTATCTATTCTAGAAATAAAGAAGGGTATGATGGATACAGCTCATAAATCTACATTTTTGGAAGCACTAAAATGTATAGGGACCTTCATGATCATTATTGGTGAGATTACATGAAAAGTGAGATTGATGACTACACTAAAAGGTTCTTGGTGTGTCAAAAAGTGAAATAAGAGTGACAACTTCCTATATGGGTATTAAAAACACTACCTATACCAACATGGAAGTAGAACAATATCACTATGGAGTTTTTCATTGGTCTCTTGAGAACATCAAAAGGAAACAATGCGATATAGGTTATAGTGGACCTTCTCACCAAGAATACCCATTTTATCTCTATCTATGAGGACTTATCTCTTGATCAAATATCCAAGATATACATGAAGGAAGTGGTAAGGCTATGTGGAGTTCCACTTTCTATCATTTATGATCGTGATCCGAAGTTTTCATCAAAATTATGAAGAATACTTCAACATGATATGAATACTGAATTGAATTTTAGTATGACCTATCACCCTCAAACTGATGGGAAATCTAAAATTACTATTTGAACACTCAAAGGCATTATGAGAACATGATAAATGGAATTTAAAGGTTGATGGGATCAATACACTCCATTAGTTAAGTCATCACCCAACAACAGCTTCAATTTGAGTATTCAAATGGCACCCTATGAAGATCTATATGGAAAGAAATGTTGAAATACCACTTGTTGGGATGAAAATAGTGATAGAAATATTCTTGGGCCTAATACTGTGAAAGATATGAAAGAAAAGTTTCATTCCATCCATAAAAACATAAAGTCTGATCAGATTTGGAAGAATAGATATGCTAACAACCGTCTAAGGGACTTGAAGTTTGATGTTGGTGATAATGTCTTCCTTAAAATTCCACCTTGGAAGAGATTCATGCAGTTTTTGAATAAAGGGAAGATCATCCCCAGGTAAATTGGACCCTATGAAATCCTTGATCTCACCAAACCTAGCTCAAGTTTATGATTTTTTCTACGTATATCTCTTGAGGAAGTACATACCTAACCCTTCACATGTACTGAATCCTGATGTGGTACAACTGTAACATGACCTCTATTATGATGAGTATCTAGTGGAGATCTTGTAATTTAGAGACAAGGTTCTACGTAATAAGACTAACAACCTCATCAAAGTGCTGTGGAGGAACCAAAAATATGAAGAAGCATTGTGGTAATTAGTGGAAAAAATGAAGAAAAAGTACCCACATTTTTTCTCAACTGAGGGAATGAGTTGAAATTTTAGGGAAAAAATTTCTTAAGGGGAAAATAATGTAACAATTATAACTTTTTTAATGATAATTGTTTCCTAAAAATGTATGTTTTATACACAAAAAAACTACATCTCTTTATTAATGAAGTGATTATAAAGGGAAATGTGACCATCTGGTTTTGACCATTATATGACCATAGGTCAATTATAACTATTGGTCAATATGACCATTAGGAATTATACTCTTGATAAAATTTTTAACATTATAATTATAGTTTATAAGTAAAATTTTGATAAAGGAAAATTGATACCGAAATAACAATCGATGGTCTCAACCAGTAGAGTCATTACATTTGAATCCCATCCATCAAAACTTGGGAGGGAGGTATCATCACTAGGATTCTCTCTTGAAAAATCGCAATACAAGCTTCAACAAGTAAATCTTGAATGAAATCGCCTATAGGAGAAGTTCAAGCTAGTAGAGATTATCACTTGGTCAATTTTAGTAGAGGTACCCCAAAAAATTTACACCATTGCACACCTTACTCTTAGGGAATATGTAGGTGTAATAAGGGGTTATTTTTCAATGAGATAGTTATATAAAAGTGTAATTCCTTTGTATAAATAATTTTTTCCACTTCTATTTTAAGAATAGTTTTGCTTAATAAATTTAGATTGAATTTTATAAATAGGTTTTTTAGACAAAAATTGTACTTTTTAGAAAAGAAATAATTATTATAATAAACTATGGTATTATGAATAATACTTATTTTTAATGAAATAATATGGTTAAAACAATATTATTTAAAAATAAATGATATTTTTTTTCATGTTTCAAAAATGTTACTATGCATTTTTCATCCGCTATTATTTTTAATAAATAAGGATTTTTATATTTAAAAGTTATAATTATCATATTTATAGAATTATTATGATAAAATAAATATAATTTTTGAAATAATCACTTTGAAATTATGTTAAGGTGAAATTATGATAATTTTATAAAACATTTTGTTTTTTGGTGAATAGTAAAAACACAGTTTGAGTTTTTTAGTAAGTTTAATGACATCATAATTATTTCATATTGATGTAATAATTAATTTACCATAATCTAAGAATTAAATCAATTTGTTTTATTAATATCAATTATTTTAATATATTTTAATCAATTTACAAATATATAATTTACTTTCCAAATTTTAAAATGCAAACTTTAACTTAAAAAATGATATTTTGTAGAAACTTTACTTTTCATTGCCAAAATAAGTAATATAAAATCATGGTCAACTATTTTGGGATAAAATTACATAAAATATGATCCAATTTTCCAATAATATGGAAAAATACCATGTGAAATCCCATGGTTTTGTAATTACCTCTACCTAGGTGTCTAATGCCTTTATTTGGAAATTAATAAACAAATCCCCCATTTTTGCTATAAATACCCACCAATTTATTCATTTACTTTCACTCCCATTTCACCATCCACGAATCTATGATATTTTTACCTCCCAAGGAGTCCTTTCTAGGTTTCCTCAATCCCCCAAGGTCCCAATATTTGAATTTTAGGAGTTACTCTTCAAGGTAAGGGAAATCCCCACTTCTCTTTTCCATTCGATTTTTCTATTTCTGTGGTACATATTTTAAATTTACAAACTAAGTTCTTATGTCCAATTTATTTTATCCCTTTACTATTTTATTATTATTTTATTAATTGTAGACCCATGTCCCCTCTATTTTTACCCTTTTCTAAAACCATGTTTTATACCCGTTATACTACTGATTTTACCTCTCATAATTTCTCTCTTCTCCTCAAGAAATTCCATCTAATTTTCTTTTTGTAAATAACCAAATGTATTTAATTTCTATGAGTATTCAATAATATGTAAAAATTATTTACTTTATTCTGTAATTGATATACATAAAACCCTCATTCCCTTTCCATGGGTTATAAATGATATAAAGATCTTGTCTTTAAGCACTATTTAAAACACCATGATTTTATATGAAACCCGTTTCTTCTATTTTCAATGGTTTATTTATGAAATTTTTTATTATGATCTATGTGGATCACATAAAAATTAATAAATATTAAGTTTTCTCCTTTATATCACTACAATACATTGGGTAAATAATTTAATCTATAGAGATGACAAGTTTTACGATACCTTAGTGAATAACCTTGGTAATTTTCATGACTTCTCGGTGAAAAACCTTAGTGATATATATATGAATGTCTCATTTAAATGTTTTAGCCACATTTCCATGTTATTATTCAAGTTATTATTATTATAATATTCCTCTTTATCATTACTTTATGATATTCCTCAAGTTCTTATTGATATTTCTCAAGATCACATGTAAACTATTTCCCTTGCTTTCCCTTACTGGGCCTTATGCCCCCCTCTCCTTTGATGTAAGTCCCCAGGTTATGAGATGCAGTAAATTTACTTAGGATGAACCTATGATGAATCCATTCAAGGGTATTAAAAGAATATTATATTTTTTCATGTATTATGTACCTTATTTTACAATAAACTAAACATTAAAATATCCTTTGTTAGTAGAATGTAATGTAAATTTATGTGATAAAAAGGTGGGATACCATAAAAATGAAATGAAAAAACATTAAAAATTTTACATTTAAAAATAATATTCAATAATAGAGTTTTTGAAAATAGATAAAATTTATCAAAAAAGAAAGTGGAGTAGAAGATAAAACATTTTATTTTGAAATGATTGAAAATGTTTTTAACATTTTGAAATATCTTTTTTGAAAAACCACATCAGAAAAGAGTAACCAAAAATTCTTTTTCAAAAGAGGATAAAAAATTATGAATATCAAATAAGAAAACACATAGTTGTATTTCCAAGTATAAAGTACATCATTTATGGTAAAGAAAAATATAGGAAAGGAGGGGAACCCATTATTAAAAAGGATGAGGATTAATATTAATATATTTTAATTTACAACAAGGAATTAAAATAATCAGTAAGGAATATTTGAATCAAAATAGATCTTTGAAGATAGAAATAGGGTATACCATATGTAATGTAATAGAAAGATCAATAAAAAACATTATAACTCAAGAATCTAAATTGAGTTATGAAAACCATTACATTTTAGGGAAGATATCAATCATAGAAAAAAATAACAACTATAAAATTAGTCTATTTCCATGGATCAAAACCATAGAAATAGGGTCCAAAACTGTGGCTATAGCCTACGACCACAGATTTCTGAATCGCGAGTTTTATGGTCGTTACAATAGGGTATGACCTATTGCCACAGTTTAAACCATATAAATAGGTGTCTATCTTCATGGTTTTGAAATATGGAAATAAGTGGTTATGGACATGATTTTAAACCGTGGTGATCACCTTGAAAAAATAAATGCTCCCGATGAGGTTTGATCCTGCAACCTCTATTATATTATTCCAAGAATTTACTACTATGCTGATCACTATTATATGTATATATATATATATATATATACATATAAATATATAAATAAATATATAAATAATCATATATAATTATAATTTATAATAATTTAAAAATAAAAAAAACATATGGCCACAGGTTAAACTTTGGTGATAGGTGTCTATATCCATAGTTTCAAATCATGCCAATAACCACCTATCACCACATTTTTAATTGTGTTAGTAGCCCTTTAATTACAATTTACAATGTTTTTTTGGGTTTTCCTACAAAACCTATCACCACAGTTTTATATAATTATGGATATATGTTTTCCTATATCCACAGTTTTCAGATACTGTGGCTATATCCTACCCACGACCATGATTTTTAAAACTGAGGAAATAGAAAGTGTGGCTGTAGACTAATTTTATAGTTGTGAATAAGTAAGGGCATGAATTGAAGTGAAGTTTTACTGTTCAAAAATTATTTATGATATTATTAGTCAAGGGGGGTATTAGTTACCCCATACATATAAATATTGGCTGATAATATCAAATCATTCCTCAATGAAGGGTGATTGAGATAGAAACCCTTACCTTGAATTCTTGCTTAGTTGATCGCACTCTAACCTCTTGTATAAAAAACATAACTATCATAGTAACCCATTTTAGAAAAATTTTAGTATAAATAAGCTTTTATAAACTTCATTTATATGTATAAACATGAATGATATTAGATTTTGGTATTCTTAACTTGAAGATGTAAAATCAATGAATGATTTTAGCTGCATGATGGGTATAAAAAAGGATTATAGAATGGGTTTAATGAGTGATAAAGGTAAAATGTTATTAATATAAAATCATTTTTATAGTAAAGTAATATTTATGATCATTTTTATGCATAATAACATGTAAATAAAAGGGCTTATAATAAATGAAGTTATTGAATTGGAAAGAGGATGAACAGAATCAAAGAGTGATTTCAGTAGCATGATGTCTATACAAAAGGATTACCGAAATAGATTAATGATAGAGAAGATATTATCTCATAAATATGGAATCATTAGGATAATAGTATTTATTATGAATATTTGGAATCATTATCACATGAAAATATAAATTTATATAAAAAGTAAGTGCTTGAATTTAAAAGGAGAGGGAGAGAATCAAGGAGTGATTTCAATAGCATGAAGACTATACAAAATGGATTATAAAATTATTTTAATGAGACAAAAGGGAAGTATATCACAAATATTAAATAATTTGGATATTAAATGATTTATTATGAACACATATAATCATAATCATATGGAAATATAAATTTATTATCACAAAATAAGTACTTGAATCAAAAGTAGGATGAGGAGAACCCTTACTTTACTAAGTAGCTTATTAAATCTTGATAGGACTTGTTATAACCTTAATAAAACCCTGGGAGGGTTTATAGAGGGATAAGTAAGGAAAATTTATGATAAAATACTTTGGGTTGGATAGTGATGAGATAATGTGTGGGAGCGAGCACCTTTTATAGTTGAAAAAGAGGGGTTTTTTCATGAAAAAATAGAGTTAGGTATGGGGTAAGAATGGAATCACATGGGTGTTAGTGGGTTTGGAGATTTTGGTAAATTAGGTTAATAAATGGCATGTGATACATGTGGTTATTATTTTAATAAATAAAAAGTATTCTTAGTAGTTTTAAGTGACCTTTTATTATTAAAAATTTGAGATCCTTTATTTACCAATTTATACCCTTACTAATTTTGATTAAAATTTAACCATTGTAATTATTTTGTTAATAAAAGTATACGATGAGACTTATTAAAAAATTTATATGTGATGAATACAAATTTTGGATCCATTTTACCTAATTTAACTTCCATGTATAAAAAAATCAAATTTTAAATGAAAACATATAATGTGTGGAAAAAACATTTTTATTGAAACCATGTTTTAATTATTAGGTGTTCCAAATCTTATTTAACATTGATTAAAAATTAAATGTCTATTAATTTATTTTTACATATATTTAAAAGTATATTAGATTATTAATTTAAAATATATCTATTTAAATTTAAAGTACACAATATTTATGAAATCACTATTCTTTGAAAAATAACTATTTTTCCATGGTAACTAATATTTACCTTAGAAACTTAATTTAATGCCTAAAAATGAAATAGACCATATTAATTAATTTTATCATGAAGACTAAGAATATGAAAATTGTTTTATATGATTCAATTTTTAAAATTTTTAAAAATTAATTTGAATATTATAAATGTATAATGTATTAAAATAATTTTTGAGAAAGGTATTACAAGAGTTTTAAAATATCAAATATTGGTTTGTAAAATATAATCAAAATAATTTCAATTATAAAATAATGTATAAATTTTTTTCAATAATTTTTTTTATAAATTTCTAATTCATACTTATAGACAAATATTGGAATAAAATTCGAAGTATTAATAAATATGGTATATTACATTATTCACTTAAAAATAAAATGTTTAAAAAACCCCCTAAATTTCACCCTAAGATAATTTTGACATTATAAATTCAAAAATGATGTTAATTTTATCTAATTAATATTCTAAAATTTATATATTTATCTTTAGAATGAAAATAAAAAATATATGCATGATTTTTTTGAAATATTTCATTTTTAAACATTGTGTTATTATTATTAGTTCAAATCTATTTTTAATTTAAATGATGCTAATATATTAGTTAATATGTAATAAATTTTTTAAAGGGTTTAATTTAATATATGGGGATAAAATATAAAATATTTAATGAAATGGTACTTTGAAAAAAAATATTTCTATACTAAATACACTTTAAAAAATACCATTAAAATTAATTATTTGTATTATAATTTTTTATTTTACTATATTAAAATATTTTTTTTGAATTTAATATATACATCATATCATATTTTAATAGTAGTATTAATATTTATACATAATGCAGATATATATATTTAATATCATATTTTTATTTCATTATCAGCTATATTATTTTAAATTTACTACTTTACAATACATGACTTCAGTATACCTATTGGATATATAACCAATAACCATATTTGAGATGAACCTATTTTCAATGACCATATTTTCAATTACCATATTCATAACGACCAAATTTTATTTGTAAATATAAACTTAACAAATCTTTTATTCATTCTACTCTCACTTCACAAGACATAGTTCTTATTTCATATTATAGATTTTGAATAATAATTTCTCCTTTCATGGTTATCTTCCTCATTATAGATTTTTTGATAATTTTCTATCCTCAAGGTTGAAGATAATCCATAATATTTTCTAGTTATGAATATTTTATTCATTTATATCTATTATCCCCTATTTATTTATTCACTTTTAATAGATTTAATTCATCCATGGTGAGTAATAATCCATGATGTGAAGTACTTAGTTTTACATTTCTTTTTTGTAATATCCCACTTATGAATTAATAAAGTGTATTTAGTTTGGTTCATATCTTGTGGGGTACATTTTATAATCATGTTTCAATCCTTTTGAAGGAATAGAGTAACATTATTTAAAATTATAGACATAAATAATAATAATAATAATATTAGTGTTAGTAGTAATATTAATAATAATCGCGGATCCCAAAAACTAGGGTGTTACACCTGTCATGGAAAGTGGAATCACTTGAATCATGTTTAGGAACATAGTATTCACATGACACGCATGCCTAATAGTGTGACAATTATCATTGATGGTAAAGGTTAAGCTATTTAAGGTGTACAAAACAGCTTATATAGAGTTTTTCCATATTAGTTTTTGGTGGAATTCTACTCAGCTGGACAAACATGTATATATTTCCTTATGATGGAAATTCATGTGGATATATGGTGTGATGATCATTGATGATGTGGGAAACAATGCTGCTCCATGTGCATGGGAGGAGAAGTGACCCTAGTAGGTCGATGCAAGTATTATAATCCCTTATAATAAACCCCATATTGATTAATATTCATCCAATTTAAGTTGTTTAAAGTTTTAGTAACAACCAATATGGTGTTTTTCCATATATATTATAATGATATTCTACTTAACCTAACCGCATGGCTTTGGTTCTCTAGATACTAATCATCTTAGGGAAATTCTAGTTATATGTGTATTTCTATGTGATGTGTTGAGATCCTTGAGGGAGCAGTTCTGTAGGTGGATGCTCGGTGAGGATTAGTTCCCTTATAGGCTAAGTATTGTCACCCTAAGAGTGAGAGGTGATATTATCATGTGATACATGGTGTATGTGATACCCTAAATTATGTTTTTTGGTTTTTTGGATAAAGGGATTGTGATTTACACCCCTTGGTTCATGGTTTATGGGAGACCTGAATTGTTCGACTAGGTGGGAGACCCTAGTGACCCTTAAGTGTGACTCAAGATTTAGTGACTCGAAGCCTTTAGATTTTGATCAATAACATAGTTATAGAGATTTGATTATTAGTATCAACTAAGGGTATCCCATGGTCGGGGTTAACATACATTTATCCACGCCTTATAGGTTGGGAGAATAGGTAGATTCTTGTGTTTGAGACCAATTCATGGGAGCTGAGGCCAGTGCATTGGTATCGAGACTAGCTTTGAGGGTTGGACTGATTTAGTTTCTAAAATTGTTGAATCTAGATTCAATTTAGTTTCATGTATTAAGAGTGAGTAGACACTCATGATTTTGGAATGAAAAACATGGGTTGGGAAGTTGTGTGAGTAACCATGGAATATGTGAAGTGATCGATTTTGAAGAGAAGTGCCTAAGGTTCTCTTGGTTTCCTATAGATGAAGTATGTAAAGGAAATATTTAGTAGTTTTGGGTGGAAATCCTTGATATAAGTGTGATTTCTAACTCATTTTTGGATGAGAGCATCTGGAATGATTTAGTTGGGTGAAAATGATATGCAAGAGGCATGAATAGATATTAAATTAGGTATGTGATCCCATTATGGATGTGATGAGACTCAAAAGTGCATGAGTCAAGCTTTAATGATCGGTTGGTATGGGAGCGTATTTCTGTTTTTTTGAATGAAATTGAGGTAGTATGTTCTTGTTAAGAATGATACCTACTCAATTTTAAAATCAGCGATGATTGAGGGAGAGTTGAGGACCGATGAGAATCGTGAATTCTAGTTGGAATAATCATCTAGGGTTTGGATAAAAAATAGAAATTCCCCTCTATGGGAGAGGATAATTTGGAGTTGGATTATAGTGTAGATACATGGTCAATCTAGAAAATTAATCTTGGTTAGGTATTGAAAGGATGATGAGCATGGATCGAGATGAACAATGTACGTGTGATATGGGGATCCATCAAGCATTGCCCTCAAGGATTTATATTATGATAGAAATATGGAGGAGAGTATACCATGGGATATTAGAAGGTTTTCCTCTCACTCAGATGAATTTTTGAAAGTTCCATGGATAACATTTCCTTGGGCCAATAATGGGAGGTAATTTGATATTTCTTGTTAATGCTTGGTTATGCACAATCTTGGCCATGCTAGTCATTATGATAAGTGATGAATGGGGTGTGGGATGAAATGATTATGAATTTGATTCAGTAGTGTGATGATGAGTATGTTTCCATGGTTGGGTGCATGATATGAATTATGGGTGTCACAAAACTTATTCTAGAAGGGTCTTGGAGCCATTAAATTTGTTGTTGGATGATCATTTTAGAATTTAGATTGACGATTTGAAGGTGGAAATGAATTAATATGGATTAATTGGTGAATTTTGGGTATAAAGTCATGTATGATACTGGATGGAGTTTGAGTGTTGGATTTAGTCTTGGGATAAATTGAGGTGATCTGAGCGTGATCCGGTTATAGGTACATTGGTGCTCAATCCATGGTAGAGAAAGAATGATTTTTATAAAGTTAAATATTCAACCATGGTATTTCACTAAAAGTCAGGCACAAGATTTATTGGGAAGGTTAAAATGATTATGAGATGCCTAACATAGTAGGGAAATTTAGATCAAGTATTCTAGTGACGCACTAGCTGTAGAGACTGAGCATTTTCAAGATAGGATGGATAAATGAGGACTGATAGGTGATTAACATGTAGTTTGATTTAATGGACTATGAACTTCTTTAGGTTTGTAATTTTTAACTTTATGAGCATGTTGTGGGATTTGGATAGGGGATTTTGAGGAAAATATGGCATTTTCACATAGTGATTGGATAGTGGAGGAACATATATTTTTGATTTCTAATGGGAAGACAAATTTGGTACCAATGTTGGATTGTTAGTTTCTTATGTGTTTAGGTGAAGATATCAGAAACCACATTTAGAGTGTTTTAAGAATTATAGGATCATGTTTTGGTAAATGATTCCAATAGTGGTAAGGCACTGTGGTTTGGAATTGGTTTATGTGATAAGTCCTATTGAAGGGAGCACCATAGGATGGATGATCAATTGGATAACGAAACATGAGTTTCTTGAGATATATGGGTTCTAGGTAGTACCATATCATTATTTTGGTAATGAATTCAAGTAATGGATTATGTTTCAGTGGGTTGGGTGACATATGTTAGAATTGTTCTTGGGAAGTGCACTGCATATATGATGATGGAACATAATGGTTTGAATGGGTATTGACATCTAAGAAATGTCAATATGTATAATTGGATGTCTAATAATAATTATTAAGGATAATAAGTGTTATAGTGGGGATATTATAAGATCTCATGTCCAAATCAGTTTAAAATTATAGAAAGAATTTGAAATTTTCATTTAGTAGATGGTTTGTTTTGAGAATCAATGATTGAAGGATTATTTAAAAATATAAGGCACCTCAAAAGGGTGGTTTTGGATGAGGAATAAGGATTTGAAAGTGAATGAGAGTAGTGGGAAGGCATCAGAGGAGGATAGGTTTATTGAGGCTATAGTCTACAGCAACTGGCCAGCCGTTGGCTTGGATAGTGGCACCTTCATACTATAGGAGGCCACTGGCTATCCAGTGGAATTTTTAAGGGTGAAAATTACCCTTTTAACCCATCAATTTTATGAGGGCCAATACCCATCCTTTATCCTTAAATTTTTATGGGTTTCATAGGGACCTACCCTATCCTTCCCTTTGGTTCCCCTTTGATTTTTGGGTACTTCTTGGGAAATTTTTGGAAATTAAAGGCGAGTCTCTGCCTCTAGTAATTTTACTTCTTCTTTTACCCTATTTTCTTATTTCACTCCTCTTGGACTAGGGTTTTATTTTTATTCCACTAGAGCATGTTATAATTTTATATTTGATATTCCCATTTCTGTTGTTTTCCAATTCATTAGATGTACATAATTTAAATTTTTCTTATGGATTTACTTAAAATTAAATTGAAAATATTATGGTATTAGTTCTAATGGTTAGGTATTTCACCTGGAATGAGGTTTGGGGGTATTCTATGGACCTCCCACAAGCTGTTGGTCCTAGTTTTTGTGTGACAGAGGCATCTAGTGAGTTTCAGTGGTTATTCATAGTTTAAACTAAATTTATTAATTAGTTTTAAATGTGTTAATTGGTTAATTTCTTGTTATTTTTGTGATATTAGATCCCAAAAGGTAGATATTGGTTTAGTAGAGCATAAGTGAGGCTTGTTAGTCTTGGGAAGTAGCTTCCAAACTTTGGAAAAATAAAGGTAAAAGATTCATATCAAGGTAATTGGTCTTGGTACTTTTTTTGGCCTTATACTTATGTTATGGTGCATGTGGATACTTGGTCAGACTACTAAGGGTGATTGAACCCTACTAAATAATTAAAATTTTTACTCAAAATTAAATGGTTTAATTTGAAATGTAAAATTTAAATGCATATGGACACAACAGACCCTTGAGTACTAGATTTTTTTACTTAGCCAATGATGGTTGAGACCTTGACCACTATAGTGATTCCCTATGGAATCCAGACCTATTGAGGGGTGTGAATATGTTAATTATGATCTATTAGAACTTTTATAGAAACCTTTGACCACCTCCACGTGGAGGCATGGAATAGATTAAGTGGATCGGCCCAAGTAAACCTCATGAGGTCCCTTGAATCACCTTAGAGCCACTAACTCATTGATATTGGATTGGGGAGTGTTCCACCCTGGATAATGGGTGGTCCCTATGTGTAAGTTGAATTAAAAAAGGACCCAATTAGGGTTATTTTGATGTCATGGGATATGAGGTATCCAACTAGATTTCTTTGTTGGGTAGTGATATGGAAAACAGAGTGGATGTATCTTTTATGTTTTGTGTTAGGGGAACTAAGTGGGTGTACCAATGATATATAAATCATAGTGAGAGTGTGTTATTTGATATATATATATATATATAGTGATGGAGATTTTATGTGTTCAACCAAACATTACTCTTTTATTTTTATGAGTGATTTGTAAAACATACACGGGGGATGTATTTTTTTTATTTGAGAAGGTACATACCCTTAGGGTGGTTTTGATATGAAATGGAAAATTCCCATGGGTCATTATTTTATATATATGACTAAAGAAGATACCCTTAATTGGTGGTCTGTGATAGTTGATGAAAACAGTCTAGAAGGGGGGGGGGATTTTGTTACTAAATAAAACTCCCTTTAAGGGAGGTTATGACCCTATCTAAGAAATATTACACAGTGGAGGTCCATGTTACATATGGGCTTATGCCTTGGATGATAAAACTACTATAGGGGAGGTTTTTGTTACTTGGGGGATTATTCCTTGGATGATAAAAGTCACATAGGGGAGGTCTATGATACCTATTCTATATGTTGGGAGACCTAGGCCATTTACTAATTGTCATGGTCATCACGACATGCTTAATGGAACCCTAGCATTGGACGAAGAAGGTATGCTCGATTGAGGTTGTGGACCTGAAGATTGATAATGATTATTGGGATTTTCCTAGGTTATATGCATACACCCTTAGTGAGATTGTGATACTATGATTTGAATGGTCACCACCACATGATTAGAAACATTCAATCACTGGCTGAAGTACGTATTGTTGGACATTTTATTTATTTTGTGCAACCATTTATTCATTTATTCTAAGAATGTTAGATGCACATATCACTTACTTTACAGTATAATTAGAACTATGTTGTTTGTGTCCTACTGAGTTTTTTAATCACATATTTTTTGGGATTCCATTGAACTTGGGTACCTGGGTAGCCTTCATTTTTTTCATGTTCATGTTGGTATAAGGACTGACATTTCATGGTTGAGTAGGATAGTTTGGCTGATCAAGAGACTATGATGAGAGTGTAATTAGGGATTTTATTGGGGATCCTATACTTTTATTTTAGACTTTATTTATTCTTTTATTTTAATTCTATATATGTGATCAACCCCATTGGCGATCATGGTTTTATGACTGTAGATATTCATCCATACTCCATATTATTGTTATTGTATGTTTTATTTATCCCATATACCCTGGTATTTTTATACCGTGTATGATATAGTGTTATTTATTTTATTATTTTGAACTCTAATATAGGGGATGAGGTCTCCCCATGGTACCTTATTAGACCCTTATTGATAGCCAATGCCTTTAGTATATAGGGCGGCACACCTGATGTACAGTAGCGATCATTGGTCCCTGTACCAATTAGTGGTTCGTGACAGTGGGATGTTAAAACTAAAAGAATATTACTTTAAAAAGTTTTTAAATAAAGTCAAATATATTATAAAAATACCTTTATCAATCATTTAAAATTGTATAAGAACTTCCATAAAAAAATTGAAGAACATGGACACAGAGGACAAAGATCTCTAACCAAAATAGAATAAATAAGTTTGGATTTTCTTAAAAAAATCTTGATCATCTTGAATACCAAAGAGAGGAAAATGAAATGAAAACATTAAAACCCTAGAAATAACCATAAGAGAAAAAAATAGATGGAGTTTAAGTGAGAATTATCATATGATCCCCCAATAGAAACTTAAACATAAACAATCCCAAATAAGAATGAGACTGTCAAATAAACCCTTTCCTCTGATTTCTACTTAGACATGCTCTAGTATCCTATATTATAAATTTATATGTATTATAAATATATACTAGAAGTATATTTGGATTTAAATTAATATAAATTATTTATTAATAATTTATTCTTATCCATTTATTAATAATTTGCTGTTAAAATTAATATTTGAGTGTTAACCATTCTGTTTTCCATGCATGTTTTTGGTTTGATGGTTTTGATTCTTACACCACGAAAATGTTTGCATCATATAAATAATATTAATCATGTTATAATTATAATGTTTATACATTAAATATACTATTATAACTATCCATTATAAATGTTACTGAAAAATTAAATTCATCGTTTCAAGGAGACGGTAGTTTGTACGTACACATGAGTGAAATTTTTATTTTTCTAATGGATATAAAGGAAATAAATTATATAAAATTTTAATTTTATATAATAATAATCATAATATAAATATAATATTTATTCATTAAATCCATCCTTATGACCATCCATGTTGGTTGTAAATGAAAAATGAATCACATTACTTTATATGGATGTGGTAAACCACACATACACCCAAGAAGTGTTATCATTTTTCAATATACAGAAGGGTAATAAAGAATATAATATCATATCTTCACAAAATCATAATAATGTCATAAAAATATTATATATTCATTAATTCAATCTTTATATATAGTTGTACGAGGCAGTGATGAAAAACAAAATACATCTCTTCATAGAGGTGGTAGTCCACACACATGCATGAGTGATGTATTCATTTCCCATATTATGGAAAAGGTGATTAAAAGGGTTATACCATAAAAAAACAAAATTTCATCATATTAGATATAATGATGTTATTATATCACCAGGTTTATTATGACAACTAATATCTTTTATACTATTTATTTCATGACCAATTATATTAAGATAAACAACACACAATCCAAAAAGATCAATATGCCTAGTATATTTGGGTAATTAGATACATATCATAATAAAATTAAATAGGGATATAATTAGATTATTTAAAAACTCCATAACATTCCCTTAAATTTCATTGATATTCTAATAGTGCGTGAGACAACCAGGGGACATACATAAGAAAGGGGTGCACTATAAATCATAGTAAAAGAATAATCAAATAACAGAATAAAGTAAAGAAATAAATGAAATTTAAGATCCATAATATAAATGTGTTAATCATAATAATGAATATTGAAGCAGGGTATAAGATGATAAAATCAAGGAATCATATGAATGTGGAAACAATATGAAACATGAAACCATAATCATAAGTCAAGTACAACAACTAAGAAGTCATAACATAGTGTTCTTAGGATAACCAATCATACACTATACATTGTATCTCCTGAGATAAAAACATTTCTCAATGCGTTATAGGGTTATATAACTCCAGGACCCCCAATCACATTCATAACATGTACATGAATTTGTGTTCCACATAGATAAAAAACATAAGAACATATTTCATCACTTTTAATACCATTATTTAAGAGTTTGGGTTACATAAATGAAAATAACCAATAATTTAAGGATAGATACACTCAGGTGAATACACTTGAGTGGAAGTGGGGATTGTTATTAATAACATAAAAGTTTGGCATGAAAAATTATAGGATAATTTTAGTAGCATAACGGGTGTACAGAAGGGTTAATGGAAGGGTATAATGAGAGTGAAAGGTGATTTGTAATTACTTTGTTATCATAAAGATAGTAAATTTACATGTAAAAACACATCACAACATGAAAAATTAGAAATAAAAATATGCATTACAAAGGAATTACTTGATTAAAAAGGAAGTGGATAGAATCTCTTACTTGAGAGGGTGATCCTAAAATCTTTGGAGGAGTTTCTTAAGAGCTTGGTAATACCTTGGGAGTGATTTAGAGAGGTATATGGAGAGTAAATTTGTTATCAATGAGTTTTTAGTAAATAATAATGGGATATTAGGTGGGTATTTAGAGTAAAATAGATGATAATCCTTTATTAATTTATAAATGTAGATTTTGAGATTTAAGGGATAAAATAATCAAATCCACTAACATTAACCTAGTTTTTCCCATGGTTTATACCAAATAGTATTAGGTTTTAATATATATTTTTTTATTTATGAACTTAAATCATTAAAATAATACCATTCATGATTTTAAGGTTAGTCATGTTTATAAAGAATTGTTTTTAAAACCTTAAAATATAATATAGGTTTTGGAGGATTCATTAAAGGTTTTTAAAAATAATAAAATAAATTAAAAAATAAACTTTTTTAAATAGTAATTCTATTTTTGGTCATGGATCCATTTTATAGTATTTATTACATCACTTTTGAGCTATGATGATGTCATAATACATACCATATATTAATACCATATTTAATTTTTACCAAAAAATTCGACTATCTCAAAAAGTTATAAAAAATAAAATATTGGATAATATTTATGTGCTGATTTTAAAAATGATATTTATTTTATCAAAATAATTTTTTTAAATGTATTAGTTTATAATTTTAAATCAAATTAATTATTTATTGAAAAATACTAGTTTTCACGATACAAATGAAATTCTGACCCAAAAAAAATTACACAGGACTTCATTAAATTAAATAATAATTTATATTTAAATAAATATTATTTTATAAGAATATTTTATGAAAGTAAAATTTATTTAAAAATTTATTTAATTTATCAAAAATAGTTCTTTAATTGAAACTATATTTTTACCAAAAATAAAATTTTTATTTATTCATATAAAAATCTAGTTTTTATCAAAATCATTATATAATCATGTGTATATATATAGTAATAATTAAAATATAATCATTAATTTATTAAAAAGAAAAATATACAAAATCATAACACTAGGGTATAGATACATATCCCCTTATTACACCTGCGTATTATCAAAGGGTAAGGTGTATAATGGTGGTACGTTCTTGGGGTGGTTCAATGAACATGGTTTGGGTGGTGATCTCAATGAGGTTGAACTTCTCTAGTAAATAGTTTTTCTCATGTATTAGTTTTTGAATCTCATATTTTTATTGGTAAAGGGAAAATCCTAGTGGATGTAATCTCCCATATAAGCTTCAGTAAATGGGAGTCATAAGGTATGACCCGAATGGTCAAGGACATCACTTCTTCCTTCAGTGCCAATTGTATTTTATCATAACACTTAATATAAAATAATCTTAATAGTCACTCTAGAACTACTATATTAGAAATAGTTAGAATGTTTAATGGTATTTTAATCCCATGAAATAATTTTGGGTATATTTTATAATGATCTAAAATAACAAATGAAATACAGTGCATGTGTCTTATATAACTACATTACATAAGGAATTAATTCATTTAGAAGTTAATTTCATTTATAAAAGTTGGGTTGTTACATTATTCCCACCTTAAAAAATTTATCCCTTGAAATTTCATTTTTACACTAAAATAGACAAGGGTACTTCTGTTTTATCACCTCTTATAGTTCTCATATTACTGCCTCAAACTTTTGGTTCTACTATAATAATTTGAAAAGGTAAGTTGTATCACTTCATTGAACTTTTTATTTATGATCTAAGATCTTCACCAGTTTCTACTTGTATGAAAGATCATTCTCCAATGGCTCCACCTCTAGATTATATACAAGTGAGGGATCTAGTAGGTACTTCATTAATAGGGATACATGGAACACATCATACACTTGATATAGGTTATGTGGGAGTACTATTAGATAGGCCAAAACTTTGATTTTATAAAGGATCTCAAAGGGATTATGTATCTAAGACTAATATTTCCCTTGATCTCAAACCTCATGACTTTATTCTATAGTGATATATGAAGAAACATATTATATTTTTACTCAAACTCTTGGCCATTTCAAATATTATTTATGTAGGTTTTCTATCAACTTTTTATATATTTCATATGACACTAAATGATTTGAAACTTCTCTGTAATATCTTAGATAAGATCATCCCCCATCAACATGAACTCTCCAAATTCATCCTAACATGTTGGAGTCTGACACCGGTACCTATTCCCAGTCAAAGCCTCATAAGGTATTATTTGAATTCTATAATGGAAACTATTTCTATATGAGAACTCCACTATGTAAAGGTGATGATACTAACATCCTTGTAAATCAATTTAACATGATCTCCATATATCCTCTAGAATTTGAATAGTTATTTCAGACTGAATATCCATCTGAGGGTGATAATTAGTACTAAAACTTAGCTTTATGTCCAATTCTTGCTAAAGTCTTACCAAAAACCTTGAAGAAATACTTAGATCTCAATAAGATATAATGTATAGGGGTACAACATGTATCATTTACACATATCTTATATATCTTATCAAGTTGATCAAGAGAGAAATCTTCCTAGTAATGAAATGAGTTAACTTTATTAGAAGATAAATTACCACTCAAATGACATTATTTACTTTAGGTTTCCTGGGGAGTCCTATGATGAAATAAATGGTTATGTTTTTCCATTTCCATAATGGTATGGGTAATGGTTTCATCATACCCTTATACTTAAATCATTAAACCATGGATTTTTGGAATAGAAAACATTAAGATACAAATTCTACAATCTCATTCTTTATGTTATCCGGCTAGAAAATTTCTTCAAACATCTATATATCTTAGTTCTTCCTAGAATAATAGATAAGCATGAGATATACACATCATATAGAAGTTCCCAATTCAGTTTTGGTTTTTATGCGACAAATACCATTTTCTAAACATTATAACCCCACCTTAAACAAAGTTGAACTATGTAATACTCACTAACTTTTTTATAGCTCCTTATTTAATTTTTAGGACTCATTTATTCTCTTAGGAATGGATGGTTAAATAGTTATTTGAGAAGGGTAGGATAAAGTTTATTTTATGATTCCAATTTACACCCTTTTTTTATCTGGTCATATTGGATCCCTTTCAATCCTTATCATGGATAGGGTTGTGAGATCCTTTCTACTCAAATAATCTACCACTTTTTCTACCTTCATTGGATGGTAATATATTGAACAATCATAATACTTGATCAGTTATAACAACCTTCATTGGTTCATATTGGGATCCTTTTGTGTGAATATATACTTGAGGATTTTCTGATATGTATATATGTCACACTTATTCCTATAAAGATAATGTCACCAAATATTAAAATAAAATATCATTGCATCTAGTTCTAGATCATGTGTTGGGTAGTTCTTCTCATGTATATTTAATTATAGGAAAGAGTAGGCTATTACGTTGTTATTTTTCATGAGTACAAAACCCAATACCTTTTTGACACATAATTTTAGATAAAAAACCTTCCCCACTAGTGCGTAATGTGAGCACAAGTTTAGTGATTAGTCTCTTCCTTAAATCTTTAAATCTCTTTTCACATTTAATAATCTAGAAAAAATTCACTACCTTTTGAGTTATCTTGGTTAGTGGTATTGAAAATCATGAGAATATTATCACAAATCAATGATAGTACCAAGCTAATCTATGTAAACTATGTATATCCATCAAATATGTTGGTATGGGACATCCTTCAATTTACTCTATCCTTAAAGGATCAAAAGATATCCCTTTAATGGTGATAACATTCCCCAGGAATGTTACTTTATCCATCCAAAACTTTCATTTAGTATATTTTTTCATATAAATTTTCATTTCGTAATCTATTCAGTACAATATTCAAATTATTCTAATGTTTCTCCTTTATTTTAGATTAGTCAAGAATATTATCTATAAATACAACCATTTTTTTTAGGTAATCCATAAAGACTATATTAATTATGTTCATAAAGATATCTGGATTATTAGTGAGTCTAAATGGTATCACTATGAACTTTTATTACTCATACCTTGAATGAAAACAACTCTTTTAATATCCTCCTTCACATTTACTTGATAATATCTCAACCGAAGATCCACCTAAAAGAAATATTGGGCTCTACATGGATGGTTGAATAACTCATCAATATATAGAAGATGATAATTGTTATTATCACAATCTCATTGAGGATTCTATAATCAATGTAGAGGTAAATTGACCCATCCTTCTTCTTGATGAAAAGGACTGGTGCACACCACGGTGAAACATTTGTTCATATAAAACCCTTATCCAAATTCTCCTATAGTTTCTTCTTCATCTCTTCAAGTTTAAAAATTTCCATTCTATATAGAATATTTTATATTATAAAAGATCAAGGTATAATTTCAAGTGAGAACTCAACCTTTAAATTAGGATGACAACCACAAAATTATTTAGGTAACACATCAACATATTCTCATGCAATGAGAATTTCATCAAGGGTGATCTTTTCCTTAGTCTCTATCATTTGATCTAGATACACTTTATCATAAGGTAATAATATATATGATTGAGATAATTATTACAAAGGAGATATATCATCCTCCTTACACTTTATATAATTAGTGGATAATTCATGATATAGAGGGTGATTTTATTCTCCCAGTAATTTATATTATCTCAATTCAAGGAGATCCAATCTATAACCATAATAATATTGAATTACACTAAAGGCCATGTCAAAAGTTTATCTGGAAAATTTAGCTTTCAAATATTTACTTGGTAGAATATATATACCTAGTATACAATAATTTTCCCATTTATTTTCACCTATAAATTGGCTTTTATGTTTTGAGATGGTGTTTTAATTGTACTATTAAACTTTCATAATATGAAAGAATGCATAGAACCATAATAAATTAGTATTTTCAATATCCTTGAATGAATAAATAGTGTACCTATCACAAATTTATTTTCATGATCCACCTTAGGAGGTGTGATGCAATAGGCCCACCCTTTCTTACTAGGCATTTGTTATTGTTGTTGTTATTGGTTATCTTTGATAACCCTTTGCTTAGTGAATTGGTTCACATAGTGTCCTGATTTTTTATGAGTTTGTGTTAAAATTAATTTTAAATACAAATATGATTATTATTTTATAAATTTGATTTCATATTTATTATCATTGATTATAAATTACATAATTTTTCATATTTTTTAGTCTTAAAGGATAAATCAACTAGCTGAAAAATAGTTACCTTGGTGAAAACTAAAACTGTAAAAGTGATTAACCTTAGAGGTAAAGGGAATAACAAGTTTAAAACATGTTACTTATGGATTTTGGAGGTTTTTTTGAACTTATTTTCCCTCCATTACATTATTTATCAATTTTTTAGGCTCTTTACTAGAGAGTTACTTCCCAATATTGAATAGTTTTTAGTATTGAAAAAAGTACCACTCATTTTCACTTATAAAAAGGGAACTCTTATCCTCCCTTCCCCTTACTAATAAAAACAAAAATATTAGAACATAAACATCCCAAAAAATATTCTCTAAACTCTCATATATCTTAATAATTTTTCTATTCATCTCAAAATTCCACCCATCAATGTTTTAATCACCAACGCAAAGGAAATAATCTAAGAAGTGAGGTATAAGTTCTTAAATATCTCTTTATTTTTATATTTTAATAAATTTTTACTCTTCCTAAAATTTCATGTCACCATCATAAAATAATAAAATAAATATAAATTTCATACTAGTATGTAATTATAATTATTTTATAATCATTAATCACCCTCCCCTTTTCCATTAAGAAAAATGAAAACATGAATTGTGTGTTGTGCAGACTAACGTCACCATGAATAAACGTGTTTTATTTATCCCTTGAATTCTAAACATGGATGGTTTAGGTTTATAATTTATAATTATATATGATATTTATAATTAATATATATCACTAATATGGTTATTTATTAATAATAAAAAATCAATGATCGTTATAAGGTAATCCATTGATAATGATAAATAACCCGAAATTAGTTCTTTACTATTTTTTGTTTTCATGAAATGTGACTAAAAATACTATGTAATGGAATTATAACATTAAAAGTACTTATAAAAGATAAATTTCAGAAACTTTAATGGTTTATAAATGAAAATATTTGGGAGGAAATGGAATATCAACACCTCTGTTATGAACCTAGTTTAAAATGGTTAAGATTATTAATACCCGATGTTTCAAAGAGATTGCAACAATATAATACCTAAAAATAATTTTTATTAATGAAGAGTATAAATAAAATCATATAAGAATAATTTTTTTAAATAATTAATTAATATATTTATCTTTATGATACTGAAGGTTAAACCATTCCATGGAAGTCAATGGTAAAGGTAAAGGTCTTGGTAACTCCAAATCCTTTCCTTGAGTTACATAATATATTATTGAACATCATTTTTGAAATAATTTACTTTTTAAATGATATTATTTTCTTATTTCTGGGAGAAAAGAATATTTTTTAACCAAAATCAATTTAATTTATGTTATCCTTTTCAATTTTATTATAAAAAATGACTTTTGGAAAAGGGACTTTTAAATATGACTTTTACAACTATGAATACAAAATATTTTCAAAAAACTGTTTTCCTGATTTAGTTCTCATTATATTAAAATGATCTATATATAATGAAGTTATTTTTTATATTTTGTTAAATTATTAACCCTTTTTTATAATGATATTTTTATATCCTATTATTTATTATGTTCATGTTATGTGATACATTTAAGAAACCCATTCCTTTTTATGGTTTATTTAAATTACGATGAATATTATTTTTAAGTGGAACACATATATATGGATGATGAAGGGTGGGGTCCTATATCACCCTCCAATTAATTGTTATAGGAGTATATATTATGATATAGTACATTATAAACATAATGGGTTTGATCACACAGGCTCAAGCATGATGGGTTTTCTCACATTTTCAGGTGTAGACATAATGAGTTTGTTCACATAGGCATGGGAATAATGGGTTTTCTCGCACTTTTTTTTTCATATTCTTATGAGTGTTCTAGATTTTAATGTTTATTATGTTATTAAATATTTTAAAGTTTTTTTATAAAGTTATTCCAAGTTTCAAGATTCATTTTATTACCAATAAATTCCATGTTTTCATGATTATACCTTTTAAAGTACCCCACACCTTATTCCATGTTCACATGTTAAATGTTCTATATTTTATGTTTCTATAATGGTGTTTTTAGGATATTATGTTTCTCCATCATGTTTTGTGATTATAATACATGGTATTATGATATTATATTTAGATATTTATGTTTTCAATATATTTTTTTCATTTTTATGATATAATACTTTCTGATATGTATTTTTTCTTACTAAGAATTTAATATCACCCCTTTATTATATTCCCATTACCTATGTTATAAAGATTATTTCATCATTTGATATGTTTATTAAAGGTTATAGAGGATCAAAATTGTGGAAAAATGTTTGAAATATTTATAAAATAATATGTTTATGTAACAAATTTCCAAGACACAAAAACTTTCGGTCCTTGTATTATGCGACTGTTGTGTGATGCATTATTTAAATCAAGAGATTAATATATTATTTAATTTATGATTATCTAGGGTCATTATAGTTGGTATAAAAAGAGATTTTAGATATTTTGGATATTATTTTAGTTATTTTTTAAGATTATTTTTGATAAATTTTGTGAAAAATATAAGGAAAAGTCTAAGGGACAAGTCTAAATATAGGATAACATCCCAATGTTTTGGTAAAGTATGGATTATGTGATTTTCATAGAATTACATACCCATATGGATACTAAAAGTGGAAATGTTTTTGGAATAAATTAATATATAATACATTAGCATGAAAAGAGTTGTTCAAGTATATCTTAACCATTATTTTGGTGCATGGTGAATGACCGCTTACAATGCACCTGGTTTAACACTCTTAGGGGATATGATTTTTAAACACATTATATTTACAAAACATTATGAAGGGTTTGAAAATATATATAACTAGTATAATTATAAAAAAAATCATATATATCCTAGATTAAAACCTATAGATTTATAGGTTAATGTATGCATTTAATTTATGAAATAATTCTTCTAAGTTTATAGTTTTATATTTTTTACAATCATTTGATTAAGTATACTCATTCCTAGTTTTCATTTAGTTAAGGTAATAATGGAAACATTAAATAATCAAGTTAACAATGGGTTCAATGGAAAATGTGGAGACTGTCCCAATAGGAAACCTAATGAGATTGGGACCAGAATGAAAAATATTATGAAAATAATCACCCAACTATCTCAAGTTTTGAGAAATAACCCAAATCATGTGGAGATCACAAACAAACAATGGAGGGAGAAACATCCTATCAATTTTTTTATGTGTAAACATTCACCCTGTTTTAGTTGTTCTTCTAATCCATTTGTTTTTGAGAAGTGGTCCAATACAGTGGAAATGACATTTTTTGCTCTTCAGTTCTCAGACCATGAGAATGTTGTTTTGGACATCTATAATTTTTAAGGTGATGTTGACCTGTGGTGGATTATCATTAAGAAAACCATATAAAATGGGTAAATATAATCTATGGAATGGGAAGTTTTCATGAAGATAATTTTCACTAAGTATTTTCCATTGAAAATTTACAAAAGCATGGAGTAGTAATTTTTATAATTGAAGGAAAAATATAATGATTCTATTGGGTCATATGAAGAAAATTTCACAGTACTTTTGAGGAATTCCTATAGTTTTATCTATGATATTGAGAATACAATTGTTCAATTCTTTATTGGATTTAAGACAAGTATTAAAAGGGTTTTAACTAAAAGAGAATTCATAAAAAAAGAAGAGATTTTTTGATGTTCACTTATGGTTGAGATGGAAATAAGAACCTCTCAATATTCCAAGGAAAATAAAATAAAATTGGAGTATCATAAAAGCATTGATGCTAAGACACACGGTGGAAAGAAATCCCAGTTTTCTACATGCAATAAATGTGGGAGGAAGCACATGGGTAATTGTATCAAGAAATAAGGGAAGTGTTTTAAGTGTTATAAATTAGGACACCAGGACCACAACTGTCAAACCAATTCTAAGAGGCCGATTAACACCAGAAAATAGAAGAAGATACATGATAATGATCTTCCTTCACAACAATGATTCACGTGCAATTATTTCAAAAATTATGCAAATAAATTCCCCAAAACTCAAGCCAATGAAGAAAATAGGCCCCAAAAATATCCCAAATTAAGAGAACAAGGAAGGGAATTCATGATCACCACTGTTTTGGTAGATCATGATATTGAAGTGATGTGAGGTACACTTGATATATTTTCTAGATATTCTAATACCTTATTTAATATTTAATCATCACATTATTTTATATAATAAAAGTTTTATAATAATGTGAAATCACCACCATAATAAATAGATATTAAACTATCAGTAAAAACCCCTGGTGAAATAATGATTGCATCTAAGATTTAAAAAACTACTCAGATTAAGATTTTTTAGAGGATAATTCTTATGGATATATTTCTTCTTCATTTGGTTGAATTTGACATAATATTAGGTATGGTTGGGTTTCATTTCATAAATCACATATCAAATATTAAGAAAATGAAGTCTCATTTAATATCCCAAATCATCCTATTATCATGTATTAGAAAAAGGATGATTATTAAATCCCTATAGAAGAAAATTATATAATGTCGTTATGGTACCCAATAACAAGGGACAATTGACTCAAATGATCAGGGATTAAGTCAACAATGATAACATGCCTATTATATAGGAGTACACTGATATATTTCTAGATGAACTACCTAGTCTTCCCATAGAGTGTGAGGTTAATTTTTCAATCAAACTCATACCTGAATCCTTTATTATCTCAAATAGTCTATATAGAGTGGCTCCCATCAAATTAGAAGAGTTAAATAAGTAACTTCAAGAGAATAGTATAAGGGTTTCATATTCCCATTTCCTCACCTTAGGGTACTATCATCATCTTTTTCAAAAATAAGGATGTATCAATGCATATTTTCATTGACCATCATAAGCATAGTAAAATCATGATAAAATACAAGTATCCTCTACCATGTATTAAGGAACTGAATAAGAGGTTGGTCGCTGATCCAATACTTACATTACCCTATTGTGGGGAATGGTTTTTAATATACAACGATGCTTTAAAAAAGGGATTGGGTTGAATACTCATAAAGAATGATAAGGTAATTTCTTATGGTTCATGCTAATTAAAGTATCATGAAAAAAATTACCTGATACGTGATTTTAACTGGTGGTAGTGATCTTTATATTAAATATTTGGAGACATTATCTCTATGGATAAAAGTGTGATATATAAACTGATCATAAGAGTTTGAGATATATATTATTATAGAAATAATTGAATATTCCTCAAGGTATATGGTTTGATTTGATAAAATATTATAAATGATCAATATATTACCACTTTGGGAAGGAAAATAAGGTGGTAGATTCCCTGAGTAGGAAATATCATGCTACTCTATCTATGATGAGGATTAAAAAAGACCCTATAATCATGGATTTGTAGAGGATGAATCTTGAATTCATAATAGTGGGAGATAAATCCTATATTTTCCAACTGATTGTTAAACCTTCCATTCACATAAATATCAAAGAAGAATAGAAGTATAATGTAGAGTTATTGAAAAAGGTTATAAATATTATAGAATTCAACTTTGATAATAATGGAGTTATAAGGGTCAAAACCTAGATATGTGTCCCATTAAAGATGGAAGAAGAAGGAACTTTTGGATAAGGCTCATAGATAATCCTTCTCTATCTTTCCTATAAGCACAAAGATATATATACATTTGAAGAAAAACTTATAGTGGGATAGTATGAAGAGAGATATTGAAGAATAAATATTTCAATGGTTGGTATACCCACAAGTTAAGGTTGAATAAAAAAAATCTAAGTTTATATTGAAACCATTACCCTTACTAGTATGGAAATGAGAAAACTGTAGAGCCCATATCAATGTGATATCACTAAGAAGGGGAATTGGTGAATCATTGATACCTTTTCTTTTTATAAATTGATCTTTTTCTATTAAACCTCTATGGTCAGTTAAATCCTTGATCCACTATTCTTGTCTATTTAAACCTTACCTCGAATAATACTATAAACCAAAGGTACAAAACATAAGGATTTACATGTTTTTGTTCAAATACATAATCCTTAATGCATTATTTATTCCCCCAAAAATATATTATCTACTATATCAGAAGGTGATTACAAATAGAAATTGGTTATACCCCCAATTACAATATGGTTATACCCCTGATTCCAATCCACCTTCAGAAATTGGTTATAACCCCCAACTTCACCATCTTCTACAGTTATTAGCTATTCCCCCAATCATAGTATTCCAAAAACTAGTTATACCCCATAACTAAAACCTTTATATTTATATAGAAAGATCCACTATATAAAGATATTTATGAATATCCTCCTCTATAAGATTGATACATCACACTTGCTCATGTACAATCCAAGAACCTTTGAAGAGATGCTGGTATTTATTAAAAAAATTCTAATCCAAGTAGATAATCAGCTTCCTCATTCTTGTTAGATGCCCGTGAAAGAATTATTTCTTCTGTTTAATGAATAACCAACCTCACTATGATCAAATAAACTTTCACAAAATAGATTTGTGTGTCTCAAACCATGCATGTGCATACAATGCCTTATTTTGTTTCTTTTCACACACACTATTTTCCTCAAGTTCCTATTCACATGTGCATGATCATGCATTCATGCATGTATATGATGTATATCACATGAAAACATGACCAAGCACTGGATCCTTCACATAATATGTAGCATGTCTTGTTCTTTGTGAAAACTAGGATGGTTTCATGCAAGTTTATCTCCTCAATCCTATTTCTTTAAGGCTTTATGAAAACTAGTTCTTAAATTACTTAAATAAATACAATGTAGATTCATAAAATCTATCATGTGTCTCTAATGGTTTGTGAAAACTAGGATTATAACACGTTAGGGTATCACACTTCTGAATGGGTTTATGAAACATGTTCTTCATGAAGACCCTGAGTCTATGATTCTCAAGTTAGTATGGCCATGACTTCTTATCCTTTATTCAAGCTAAAAGATTCAGAAATTATACTCCTCATGAAATAATATTTCTTAGTGATCTCTTTCTCTATAAATGAGAGTCTCTCACACAAGAATTATAGTATAATATCTTGGCCTTTATTTCTTGTTATTTATTGATGAATTATACCACCTCTACCTCTGAGAATAATGCCGAATTGGATCTCTATTTTAATACCATGTCATTTAATTTCTAATTAAAAATAGGATTCATTATTCTAAAATAAACATACAATGATAAATATGGAATTTATTCTTATGAGAGTTCACGTATTCTCCTCAAATTAAATGGGATGAGAATCATGGGATTCTCTTTTATTTATTCAAACTCATCTATGCATTTTTATGCCCGAACAGTTGATTGTAACTTTATTTTCATATTTCGGTAGCTCATTATTTAAACATTCACATGCATATAATATGAATATTTCATGCATGGAGGTTTGAGGCTCTATCTACTTAAAATCTTGATCTCAAAATAACCATGGAAAAATCGGGCTTTATCGATAGAGGTTAAACCATCTTTTTCAGTGAATATAAGTGATGTTGAGGGTTTAGAGGATAAATAAGATGTTGCACTAATCAGAAAACTCAAATAAGTTTGATTATGCATCCTATGTTATGTCCATCATTTTATTAATGGAGGAATAGTGTATATGGATCGTGCATCCTGCACCGTACTTTAACTTCATTGGGCCTTCAGTATATAATATAATCCTCACCGCTACACTGTTTGAGTTGTATATTAGGGATTAGAACCCATCACACCTTGCACCACATGCCACATGTCCCACAACAAACCTGTGCTAGCCCACTGACACTCTTGCGGGCCTATTGAGGCCTACCCCATGCACCTACACATGGATTCACTCTCCTCTAGGATTATACATATACCACTCACCTTTTCCACCATGTGGACTCTTTGGATAGGATCTCCCATGGGGTTGTCCCCTAGGTACCCCAAGTATGGTTGAGGGATAGACCTTGGGGGCTTGTGTGCCCCCCCCGTTTTTTATAAGTAATATTATAAAATACTTAGAATATATTCTAAGTATATAATATATTCTCAAGAAAATTATTATCAGATTCCAAACAAAAATACGCAAGCTTCTTAAAATATTATTCATGGAAAAATATTTATTTTTCACAACCTTCATAATTACATTTCATGCAATTACTTTTATTTTTCATGGAAACCTTAAAATCATCATGAAATAATATTTTAATTTCTTGGAATCCTCATTCTTCTTCATCTTGTAGTAAACAATGTGTCATTAATGAAACAAGTCTTGGAACTTAAGAGCACTTTTCATATTTATTATCAATAAGGGAGAGGATTTTTTTACTAAATATTTACTTGAATGATATATGTTGACATATGAAGTGCCCAGATCAGTGTGAATCACTGAGAGGGGGAGGGGGTGAATCAGTGATCCCTTAAAACTTTTTACTAATTTATTCTTTATCAATTAAAACTCTATGGCTGGTTAAAGCCTCGATCCACTCTTCTTGTATCTCTCACCTTTCCTCGAATGATGCAGTAAATATAAAGGCACATGACACAAGGATTTACAAGGTTCGGCACCAAAGGCCTACGTCCTTTCCATGTTGGTTATACGCCCCAACATGGTTTCTTCCATTATAATCTGTTAGTATTACAATGGTTGATACAACATCCCACTGTATCTCTCCTGAGTCCCACAGGAGGGTCTTTATACTGCGTCCCACAGTGTTACTAGAGTCCCACTGGCCTGCTCCAGAATCCCACTGAAGACTTCTTCTCCCTGAGTCCCACAGGGTCTTCTCCTGGCTCCTCGAGTCACACGAGTAGCTCTTCTTCTCTTTAAGATTCTTCAAGTATCTTCAGCAGTCTGGGATAAAGACTGCTGGCCTTGCTCTGTACCTCTGATCACTTGAGTTGATCAGGTATTCTCGTCTTGCTCAGGATTTATCTCCTTCTTCTCAGGATGACCTAGGTTCTCTCCAACTACTGAATACTCAGACAACTGATGTCTTTAACTTCAGTCTGGTCCAGTCTCACTTCACATCAACTTCATGCACTGAATGCATGGCATCACAATATCTTCAAGATCTCCTGGTCTTGGACTCCTCAAATGCACACAACCAGATTTGGCTTTGTTCACGTGTGCATGTGCATGCATGCATGAATGCATGCACTACCCTTCTTCTTCTCGGTGCAATAAACCCACAAAGGGTGTAATCACTTCAAGAACACACCTTCCTTTAACTTCACACACTTTGTTCAATTTGTTCACACACTTAAAAGTGTGTTATACTTTAGTGTGGAAGTCTTCTTCTTTCTTCTTCTAAATGTGTACACTTTGCACACACCTAGGTTCGGCCTTCGGGTCTCATTGCACACACTTGTTTCACTTTTGCACACACATGAGTTGGCCTCCTCCTCTTCTTGTTGCACACACACACTTTAGTGTTCTTTTAGTTTGTTCTTCAAAGTGTGCACACACAAGGGCTACGACCTCCTCTTGTTCACTTTGCACACAAGGCATGCAAGTCTCGACCTTCACTTGAATTGCACACACACACAAAAGTGTGATGGTCTTCACTCTTCAAGAATGCACACAGATAAGGCCCCGACATTGTTAATTCTTTGTGCACTCAAAGCCTCGGGTCTTCTTCTCCACTTACCACACACACACAAAGTGTGGTATACTGCCTTGCACACACTTAACCAGTGGGTGAGATATTCTTCACCCAAACTCAATCATCAAGGAGGCGCGCAAGGGCTGTTTGAGCCGCGACCTTCACTTATTCTTCAAAGCGCAAGACACACTTGGGTGCACAAGGCAGCGCGCAAGTGTCACTGCCGCGCAAGCTTAAGCACAAGGGCCGCGCAAGACCTCGGCCAACCGCGGGGTGCGCAAGTGATGCGGCCTCGGGTCTTCCTGCCGCGCAAGGGGAAGGTGCGCAGGGAATCCTTCTTCTTCTTTCACCCAAGTGTGCGCGAAAGGAACCTCAGCCGCGCAAGTAGAATGCGCGGGGCTTCTTTCTTCGTGAGGAAGAGAGCACTCACGGGACTTCGGATTTTCAACAAAGGATCAGCAAGCTTCTCCAATGCCTCGGGCTCTCCTTTTATAGGCAGAGGAATGCCTCGGCCCATCCGCGTGATACAAATTTGAACTCCCGAAGATTTCAGGTATTCAAGATTTCTCTAAATCTTTATTTTCTCTACTTCCAAACACGGGTTCCTTCTTCTTTATTTTTCTCCTTCACATGCATGCTTCGAACGTGTGCATGGCCTTCATTTAAGCCCAACACATGCATAGCACGAACCCCACGTGGCCTCGACATATTCTCTTGCCTCGGCCAAACTCGAAATGCTCCCCTCGTTGCATGCATGCATATTTTTAATGCATGGACATGTTCGGTGTGGCCAGACGATAACGAGGGACACCTTGGTTTGCTCGGAGGTGGCCGAAATCTCGAATTCTTCATTCGGGAGGCCTCTGGTTCAGCGGCGGCTTCGCGGGGTGGTCTTCGACTGAGCTCGAGGAAGACGATGTGGCAGCCGTCGGATCAGATCTTTGGACGGCCGCGATCAGAAGATCTCGCGCGGGATCGATCGTGCGGTCGAGATCTGGCGCGTGATCGATCGAGTGGCCAGGATTCGCTCCCGGTGAAAATTGCGCGTCCGACATCAAACTGCCGAGCGGATTTTCCGCGGTTTATCAAACACCCGCTACCATCCATCCCTCAATTGAACTTCTCCCCTCCCGGTGCCTCCCCGCACTGGGTTCTCTCTGCCGGCGCGCTCTGCGCCCACCTCTGCTCCCTGCGGGCGCGCCACTAGCGCCTACTATGCACCTTTGGGCGCGCACTCTGGCACCCATGCTGCGCAGGACCTGATCCCCTGCGTGGCCCCGACTTACACACGGCCGCGGCCTCTCGGGCTGGCCCCATGGGATCCCCCTTGGGCGTGGCGACCTCGAGTCCCACATGTGCCTTGGGGTTGAACCCTTAAGGCTGGCCCTTGGTGGCTAATTTTTTTCTTAAGTTACTTAGGGACTTTGTATAAAAACAAAGTAACCAAGTTTCCAATGCCAAATTCCACTTTGTCCTCTAAGCCATTTCTTCTTCTATATCTCTTCTTCTTCATTAGAATTCCTCCAATTCTTCCTCAACATTTAATCTTCACTTAGGAGTGAAATTCTTGAAGGTTCATCATCAACTCTTCTTCTTCATTTCTTCCCTTCTCTTCTTTATTAGAATTCCACAAATCTCCTCAACATATATTCATTACTTTGGTATATCGAATTCTCGAAGGGTCTTCTTCTTCAACCGAACTATTGAATCACATAAATTCTTCAATAAACTTCATTGATCTAATCAGAGATCATGTTGTATCTTCTTCATGTTCACATGCACTAAGTGATAGTGCATGGACTTATTTAGCTCACTTCATCCACTTAGAGATTGTGGATGGATTTTCTTCATCTCCTCATGCATTGTCAGTACAATGCATGGTCTTCAAACAATGTTGTGACATTGTATCTATTTGATACAAGTTCTTGGAACTTAAAGAGCAGCTCAACAATCGTCTGATGTAATGATGATGCTCCATCATCATCCATTCTTCAAGTGGTGTAACTTAGTATCATCTCGATACAAGTATTGAAACATTAAGAACAGTTCTACAATCGACTGATATCCATAGAGAATGTTTCAACCACAACATCCTATGTCACTTAGTGAATCTCCTAAGTAACATGCCTCTAAGTACCATGGCCATTCTCCATTCATCACCAACACCATCATAGCATTTGTCATTCACATATTGACTCTCCTTGACATCCATTCATTCTTTGACATCTTCTGATCAACAACATACCTTATTGACAACAAATGCAACACAGTGCACTTCAGTATCCCCCTTTGTATTTGTTGTCAATACCACTAGAGCACATATTGTCAATCAAATCAGTAGAACACATATGAATGGGTCAATATGTGTGACACACATTTCTGGGGCAATATGTCAGCTTTTCTCCCCCTTATTGGCAACCAAATGCAAAGGTGTGGTGTGGTTCCTTTTCAAAATATCACTTCCTCCCTTTGAAAAGTATTTTCTTGAAAAACACTGAGAGAGAGATGATGTCACATGTTCTCTTTAGCAAAGAACCTTTAGTAAATCAACTCTAAGTCTACTTGGGCTAACCCGGTGTAGAAAACAAGAGTGATATAACCAAGGTACTCAATGCTGTCCAACATTCACTATACATGTGAGATCATGCTTCAAGGGGCTTTGAAATTTTTCAGATATAACAATGAATTTGCTAAATCCTGCACAACTTCACAAAACTCATTAGAAAGTTCAGGTGCAAAGATAAAGCTCCCCCTTTCATCCATTTGTCTTCAATCTATACTCCCCCTTAATTGACAAGATAAACTCAATTAAGAAACAAGGGATGACAGTATAATTGGAATACCTTCACTTTTCTCAAGATGGTATTAATCTAAGAATCCCATCTTCTTCAGATTGGCTCTCCCTCAAGGGGTGCACTCCATTCTGTCCAAACCATCCTCCATTTGAGAATGATCATCATCTTCAATTCCCTATAATGTTAGCACATGTAAATACAAGTGATTAGGGAATAAGATGGAACATCCTTGGTTCATCAATGTGAACAATAAGGTTGAGAAGATTCTCTCAACCGAGATGTCCCATTTTCACCATTCTTCACACTTTCACATTTGATCTTCAATGATGTTTGTGCTGGTGTGGATCTCAATACATCTTCATGTGAAATCTTCTTATTCCCTTTTGCCTTAGCAATTTCCAGAACTTCATCTTCAGCTCTTTGTAGATCTTTGGCAAGTTGCAACTGATTTGGCCATATGACTAACAAATCGTTTGGAAGTGTGGCCTCAGTTCTGGAAGTTCCACATGGTTCTTTTGATGCTGTCAAGCTACCTTTCTTAGGCAAATTGTTTTCAATCAATCCCTTCTGCTTCTTCTGGATTGATTGTCTGTTTGAGTCCAGTCTGCCTCTATTGAATTTCATGGCTTGTTTACAAAGATCCATGATATGCCCTTTCTTTCCACAGTAGAAGCATGTTTTCTTCTTGGTGGTCCTTCTGGATGCATCACCCTTCTTGGATTTCAAATCCAAGGTCTTCTCTTCCTTTTTCATAATCTTCTTGGGAGCATCTTCCACTTTCTTATGCTTGCTTCCCAAGGATTCTTTCTGAGCCAGGTTTTGTGATCTTTTCTTCTTTTTAGCTCTGGATACAGTTGGAGATTGACATGTATCTTTTTGACCACTTTTCCAATCATCCCAGATGTTTTCAAGTAATCCAAATCTATTTGCAGTAAACATATGTCTCTGGACCTGTGGATGCTGCTTCTTTTATTCTGGCTTGCTCCCCCTAGGCATGGGCTTCCTCTGTGCTTTGGCATTCAGTGGATTGTACCAACAATCCTTTGCACAATGCCCATACTTGTTACAACACCAACATTGACCCACAAATCTTGACCTTTTGATTCCTTCTGATTGTAGGGTACTTGTCTTGAATTGTTGTGCTGCTTTAGGAGATCTTTCTTTCTTCATTGTCTTCATCCATACTTGTTTGGAATTATTCTTCCATCCTGCACTTTTTAGGGAAACACAATTATAAGCATTAGCAAAAGATGGGATGGATGGTACCTTCTTTTTAGAATATGTTTCCCTTTCATTAGAGTATGTCTTTCTTTTAGAATCATCCTTCTCAAAGCATACTTGAGTAGCAACATTTCTCCTTTCAGCTGACTGGGAGGCTTTGGCTTTGGGTGATTGCTGATTGTTCAATATCACCTCCAGTTCTAAGCATTTCATATTGAGGGAGTTCTTCTCATCCTCAATAGTTCTTAGCCTTCCTTCCCATTTCTCTTCCAGCTACTTTATCTGGTCTTCATGCACCTTATTAATTTCAAGCAATGAGTTGTCAAGCTCCTTCACCCTTTTTACTTTGTCTTCAAGTTGAGCATCTTTAACAACCATTGATACTCTCGGCCTCTTCTCCAGTGCATGGTAAACATCTTTGATTATTACTTTAAATAATTCTTTCTCAGAAAGGCTTCTCTGCAATTCTTCAGCAGTGTCTTCATATCTTTCATTGTAAAGAGAAACGATTTCATCTTTAGCCTTCAACAGCTTTCTGAGAGTGTTGGTTATGCCAACCCTTTTAGCCAACTGATCTTCCATTGTATTGGCTTCTTCTTCTAGCTGTAATTTTTCTTCTTGAAGATCAAGGATGCCTGTAGCTATACACATTGACACTTACTTGGGGACTGTCTTCTGAAGATATTCGATTGCACTTTGAAGATATTTCATTGTTCCAACTTCATCACAGCTAGGACAGGATTTCTTCATCTTCTTGGCCGGTTTCTTCTTTCTATTTTTATGAGTCTTGGCAGATATCTCCATTTGAGGCTGGTCGCTCATTTCCTCAAATCTGCACTTCATAAATACTCCCTTGGATCTTTTAGAGGTAACCTTCCCTTTGATACCAATTGAAGTTCCCAGATCAGTGTGAATCACTGAGAGGGGGAGGGGGTGAATCAGTGATCCCTTAAAACTTTTTACTAATTGATTCTTTATCAATTAAACCTCTATGGCTGGTTAAAGCCTCGATCCACTCTTCTTGTATCTCTCACCTTTCCTCGAATGATGCAGTAAATATAAAGGCACAGGACACAAGGATTTACAAGGTTCGGCACCAAAGGCCTATGTCCTTGCCATGTTGGTTATACGCCCCAACATGGTTTCTTCCATTATAATCTGTTAGTATTACAATGGTCGATACAGCATCCCACTGTATCTCTCATGAGTCCCACAGGAGGGTCTTTATACTGCGTCCCATAGTGTTACCAGAGTCCCACTGGCCTGCTCCAGAATCCCACTGAAGACTTCTTCTCCCTGAGTCCCACAGGGTCTTCTCCTGGCTCCTCGAGTCACACGAGTATCTCTTCTTCTCTTTAAGCTTCTTCAATTATCTTCAGCAGTCCGGGATAAAGACTGCTGGCCTTGCTCTGTACCTCTGATCACTTGAGTTGATCAGGTCTTCTCGTCTTGCTCAGGATTTATCTCCTTCTTCTCAGGATGACCTGGCTTCTCTCCAACTACTGAATACTCAGACAACTGATGTCTTTAACTTCAGTCTGGTCCAGTCTCACTTCACATCAACTTCATGCACTGAATGCATGGCATCACAATATCTTCAAGATCTCCTGGTCTTGGACTCCTCAAATGCACACAACCAGATTTGGCTTTGTTCACGTGTGCATGTGCATGAATGCATGCATGCACTCCCCTTCTTCTTCTCGGTGCAATAAACCCACAAAGGGTGTAATCACTTCAAGCACACACCTTCCTTGAACTTCACACACTTTGTTCAATTTGTTCACACACTTAAAAGTGTGTTATACTTTAGTGTGGAAGTCTTCTTCTTTCTTATTCTAAATGTGTACACTTTGCACACACCTAGGTTCGGCCTTCGTGTCTCTTTGCACACACTTGTTTCACTTTTTCACACACATGAGTTGGCCTCCTCCTCTTCTTGTTGCACACACACACTTTAGTGTTCTTTTAGTTTGTTCTTCAAAGTGTGCACACACAAGGGCTACAACCTCCTCTTGTTCACTTTGCACACAAGGCATGCAAGTCTCGGCCTTCACTTGAATTGCACACACACACAAAAGTGTGATGGTCTTCACTCTTCAAGAATGCACACACATAAGGCCCCGACATTGTTAATTCTTTGTGCACTCAAAGCCTCGGGTCTTCTTCTCCAGTTACCACACACACACAAAGTGTGGTATACTGCCTTGCACACACTTAACCCGTGGGTGAGATATTCTTCACCCGAACTCAATCATCAAGGAGGCACACAAGGGCTGTTTGAGCCGCGACCTTCACTTCTTCTTCAAAGCGCAAGACACACTTGGGTGCACAAGGCAGCGCGCAAGTGTCACTGCCACGCAAGCTTAAGCACAAGGGCCGCGCAAGACCTCGACCAACCGCAGGGTGCGCAAGTGATACGGCCTCGGGTCTTCCTGCCGCGCAAGGGGAAGGGGTGCAGGGAATCCTTCTTCTTCTTTCACGCAAGTGTGCATGAAAGGAACCTCAGCCGCGCAAGTAGAATGCGCGGGGCTTCTTTCTTCGCGAGGCAGAGAGCACTCACGAGACTTCGGATTTTCAACAAAGGATCATCAAGCTTCTCCAATGCCTCGGGCTCTCCTTTTATAGGCAGAGGAATGCCTCGGCCCATCCGCGTGATACAACTTTGAACTCTCGAAGATTTCGGGTATTCAAGATTTCTCTAAATCTTTATTTTCTCTACTTCCAAACGCGGGTTCCTTCTTCTTTATTTTTCTCCTCCACATGCATGCTTCGAACGTGTGCATGGCCTTCATTTAAGCCCAACACATGCATAACACGAACCCCACGTGGCCTCAACATATTCTCTTGCCTCGGCCGAACTCGAAATTCTCCCCTCGTTGCATGCATGCATATTTTTAATGCATGGACATGTTCGGTGTGGCCAGACGATCACGAGGGACACCTTGGTTTTCTCGGAGGTGGCCGAAATCTCGAATTCTTCATTCGGGAGGCCTCTGGTTCAGCGGGGGCTTCGCGGGGTGGTCTTCGGCTGAGCTCGAGGAAGACGATGTGGCAGCCGTCGGATCAGATCTTTGGACGGCTGCGATCAGAAGATCTCGCGCGGGATCGATCATGCGGTCGAGATCTGGCGCGCGATCGATCGAGTGGCCAGGATTCGCTCCCGGTGAAAATTGCGCGTCCCACATCAAACTGCCGAGCGGATTTTCCGTGGTTTATCAAACACCTGCTACCATCCATCCCTCAATTGAACTTCTCCCCTCCCGGTGCCGCCCCGCACCGGGTTCTCTCTGCGGGCGCGCTCTGCGCCCACCTCTGCTCCCTGCGGGCGTGCCACTTGCGCCTACTATGCACCTTCGGGCGCGCACTCTAGATCCCATGCTGTGCAGGACCTGATCCCCTGCGTGGCCCCGGCTTACACACGGCCGCGGCCTCTCGGGCTGGCCCCATGGGACCCCCCTTGGGCGTGGCGACCTCGAGTCCCACATGTGCCTTGGGGTTGAACCCTTAAGGCTGGCCCTTGGTGGCTAATTTTTTGCTTAAGTTACTTAGGGACTTTGTATAAAAACAAAGTAACCAAGTTTCCAATGCCAAATGCCACTTTGTCCTCTAAGCCATTTCTTCTTCTATATCTCTTCTTCTTCATTAGAATTCCTCCAATTCTTCCTCAACATTTAATCTTCACTTAGGAGTGAAATTCTTGAAGGTTCATCATCGACTCTTCTTCTTCATTTCTTCCCTTCTCTTCTTCATTAGAATTCCACAAATCTCCTCAACATATATTCATTACTTTGGTATATCGAATTCTCGAAGGGTCTTCTTCTTCAACCGAACTCTTGAATCACATAAATTCTTCAATAAACTTCATTGATCTAATCAGAGATCAAGTTGGATCTTCTTCATGTTCACATTCACTAAGTGATAGTGCATGGACTTCTTTAGCTCACTTCATCCACTTAGAGATTGTGGATGGATCTTCTTCATCTCCTCATGCATTGTCAGTACAATGCATGGTCTTTAAACAATGTTGTGACATTGTATCTACTTGATACAAGTTCTTGGAACTTAAAGAGCAGCTCAACAATCGTCTGATGTAATGATGATGCTCCATCATCATCCATTATTCAAGTGGTGTAACTTAGTATCATCTCGATACAAGTATTGAAACATTAAGAACAGTTCTACAATCGTCTGATATCCATAGAGAATGTTTCAACCACAACATCCTATGTCACTTAGTGAATCTCCTAAGTGACATGCCTCTAAGTACCATGGCCATTATCCATTCATCACCAACACCATCATAGCATTTGTCATTCACATATTGACTCTCCTTGACATCCATTCATTCTTTGACATCTTCTGATCAACAACATACCTTATTGACAACAAATGCAACACAGTGCACTTCAATCTCCCCCTTTGTATTTTTTGTCAATACCACTAGAGCACATATTGTCAATCCAATCAGTAGAACACATATGAATGGGTCAATATGTGTGCCACACTTTTCTGGGGCAATATGTCAGCTTTTCTCCCCCTTATTGGAAACCAAATGCAAAGGTGTGGTGTAGTTCCTTTTCAAAATATCACTTCCTCCCTTTGAAAAGTATTTTCTTGAAAAACACTGAGAGAGAGATGATGTCACATGTTCTCTTTAGCAAAGAACCTTTAGTAAATCAACTCTAAGTCTACTTGGTCTAACCCGGTGTAGAAAACAAGAGTGATATAACCAAGGTACTCAATGCTGTCAAACATTCACTATACATGTGAGATCATGCTTCAAGGGGATTTGAAATTTTTCAGATATAACAATGAATTTGCTAAATCCTGCACAACTTCACAAAACTCATTAGAAAGTTCAGGTGCAAAGATAAATCTCCCCCTTTCATCCATTTGTCTTCAATCTATACTCCCCCTTAATTGACAAGATAAACTCAATTAAGAAACAAGGGATGAAAGTATGATTGGAATACCTTCACTTTTCTCAAGATGGTATTAATCTAAGAATCCCATCTTCTTCAGATTGGCTCCCCCTCAAGGGGTGCACTCCATTCTGTCCAAACCATCCTCCAATTGAGAATGATCATCATCTTAAATTCCCTGTAATGTTAGCACATGTAAATACAAGTGATTAGGGAATAAGATGGAACCTCCTTGGTTCATAAATGTGAACAATAATGTTGAGAAGATTCTCTCAACCGAGATGTCCCATTTTCACCATTCTTCACACTTGCACATTTGATCTTCAATGATGTTTGTGCTGGTGTGGATCTCAATACATCTTCATGTGAAATCTTCTTCTTCCCTTTTGCCTTAGCAATTGCCAGAACTTCATCTTCAGCTCTTTGTAGATCTTTGGAAAGTTGCAACTGATTTGGCCATATGACTAACAAATCGTTTGGAAGTGTGGCCTCAGTTCTGGAAGTTCCACATGGGTCTTTTGATGCTATCAAGCTACCTTTCTTAGGAAAATTGCTTTCAATCAATCCCTTCTGCTTCTTCTGGATTGATTGTCTTTTTGAGTCTAGTCTGCCTCTATTGAATTTCATGGCTTGTTTACAAAGATCCGTGATATGTCCTTTCTTTCCATAGTAGAAGCATGTTTTCTTCTTGGTGGTCCTTCTGGATGCATCACCCTTCTTGGATTTAAAATCCAAGGTCTTCTCTTCCTTTTTCATAATCTTCTTGGGAGCATCTTCCACTTTCTTATGCTTGCTTCCCAAGGATTCTTTCTGAGCCAGGTTCTGTGATCTTTTCTTCTTTTTAGCTCTGGATACAGTTGGAGATTGACATGTATCTTTTTGACCACTTTTGCAATCATCCCAGATGTTGTCAAGTAATCCAAATCTATTTGTAGTAAACATATGTCTCTGGACCTGTGGATGCTGCTTCTTTTCTTCTGGCTTGCTCCCCCTAGGCATGGGCTTCCTCTGTGCTTTGGCATTCAGTGGATTGTACCAACAATCCTTTGCACAATGCCCATACTTGTTACAACACCAACATTGACCCAAAAATCTTGACCTTTTGATTCCTTCTGATTGTAGGGTACTTGTATTGAATTTATGTGCTGCTTCAGGAGATCTTTCTTTCTTCATTGTCTTCATCCATACTTGTTTGGAATTATTCTTCCATCCTGCACTTTTTGTGGAAACACAATTAGAATCATTAGTACAAGATGAGATGGATGGTACCTTCTTTTTAGAATATGTTGCCCTTTCATTAGAGGATGTCTTTCTTTTAGAATCATCCTTCTCAAAGCATACTTGAGTAGCAACATTTCTCCTTTCAGCTGACTGGGATGCTTTGTCTTTGGGTGATTGTTGATTGTTCAATATCACCTCCAGTTCTAAGCATTTCATATTGAGGGAGTTCTTCTCATCCTCAATAGTTCTTAGCCTTCCTTCCCATTTCTCTTCCAGATTCTTTATCTGGTCTTCATGCACCTTATTCATTTCAAGCAATGAGTTTTCAAGCTCCTTCACCCTTTTTACATTGTCTTCAAGTTGAGCATCTTTAACAACCATTGATACTCTATGACTCTTCTCCAGTGCATGGTAAACATCTTTGATTATTACTTTAAATAATTCTTTCTCAGAAAGGCTTCTCTGCAATTATTCAGCAGTGTCTTCATATCTTTCATTGCAAAGAGAAACGATTTCATCTTTAGCCTTCACCAGATTTCTGAGAGTTTTGGTTATGCCAACCCTTTTAGCCAACTGATCTTCCATTGTATTGGCTTCTTCTTCTAGCTGTAATTTTTCTTCTTGAAGATCAAGGATTCCTATAGCTATACACATTGCCACTTCCTTAGGGACTGTCTTCTGAAGATATTCGATTGCACTTTGAAGATCTTTCATTGTTCCACCTTCATCACAGCTAGGACAAGCTTTCTTCATCTTCTTGGCCGGTTTCTTCTTTCAATTTTTCTGAGTCTTGGCAGATATCTCCATTTGAGGCTGGTCGCTCATTTCCTCAAATCTGCACTTCATAAAGACTCCCTTGGATCTTTTAGAGGTAACCTTCCCTCTGATACCAATTGAAGTTCCCAGATCAGTGTGAATCACTGAGAGGGGGAGGGGGTGAATCAGTGATCCCTTAAAAATTTTTACTAATTGATTCTTTATCAATTAAACCTCTATGGCTGGTTAAAGCCTCGATCCACTCTTCTTGTATCTCTCACCTTTCCTCAAATGATGCAGTAAATATAAAGGCACAGGACACAAGGATTTACAAGGTTCGGCACCAAAGGCCTACGTCCTTTCCATGTTGGTTATACGCCCCAACATGGTTTCTTCCATTATAATCTGTTAGTATTACAATGGTCGATACAACATCCCACTGTATCTCTCCTGAGTCCCACAGGAGGGCCTTTATACTGCATCCCACAGTGTTACCAGAGTCCCACTGGCCTGCTCCAGAATCCCACTGAAGACTTCTTCTCCCTGAGTCCCACATGGTCTTCTCCTGGCTCCTCGAGTCACACGAGTAGCTCTTCTTCTCTTTAAGCTTCTTCAAGTATCTTCAGCAGTCTTGGATAAAGACTGCTGGCCTTGCTCTGTACCTCTGATCACTTGAGTTGATCAGGTCTTCTCGTCTTGCTCAGGATTTATCTCCTTCTTCTCAGGATGACCTGGCTTCTCTCCAACTACTGAATACTCAGACAACTGATGTCTTTAACTTCAGTCGGCTCCAGTCTCACTTCACATCAACTTCATGCACTGAATGCATGGCATCACAATATCTTCAAGATCTCCTGGTCTTGGACTCCTCAAATGCACACAACCAGATTTGGATTTGTTCACGTGTGAATGTGCATGCATGCATGCATGCACTCCCCTTCTTCTTCTCGGTGCAATAAACCCACAAAGGGTGTAATCACTTCAAGAACACACCTTCCTTGAACTTCACACACTTTGTTCAATTTGTTCACACACTTAAAAGTGTGTTATACTTTAGTGTGGAAGTCTTCTTCTTTCTTATTCTAAATGTGTACACTTTGCACACACCTAGGTTCGGCCTTCGTGTCTCTTTGCACACACTTGTTTAACTTTTTCACACACATGAGTTGGCCTCCTCCTCTTCTTGTTGCACACACACACTTTAGTGTTCTTTTAGTTTGTTCTTCAAAGTGTGCACACACAAGGGCTACGGCCTCCTCTTGTTCACTTTGCACACAAGGCATGCAAGTCTCGGCCTTCACTTGAATTGCACACACACACAAAAGTGTGATGGTATTCACTCTTCAAGAATGCACACACATAAGGCCCCGAAATTGTTAATTATTTGTGCACTCAAAGCCTCGGGTCTTCTTCTCCACTTACCACACACACACAAAGTGTGGTATACTGCCTTGCACACACTTAACCCATGGGTGAGATATTCTTCACCCGAACTCAATCATCAAGGAGGCGCGCATGGGCTGTTTGAGCCGCGGCCTTCACTTCTTCTTCAAAGCGCAAGACACACTTGGGTGCACAAGGCAGCGCGCAAGTGTCACTGCCGCGCAAGCTTAAGCACAAGGGCCGTGCAAGACCTCGGCCAACCGCGGGGTGCGTAAGTGATGCGGACTCGGGTCTTCCTGCCGCACAAGGGGAAGGTGCGCAGGGAATCCTTCTTCTTCTTTCATGCAAGTGTGCGTGAAAGGAACCTCATCCGCGCAAGTAGAATGCACGGGGCTTCTTTCTTCGCGAGGCAGAGAGCACTCACGGGACTTCGGATTTTCAATAAAGGATCAGCAAGCTTCTCCAATGCCTCGGGCTCTCCTTTTATAGGCAGAGGAATGCCTCGGCCCATCCGTGTGATACAACTTTGAACTCCCAAAGACTTAGGGTATTCAAGATTTCTCTAAATCTTTATTTTCTCTACTTCCAAACGCGGGTTCCTTATTCTTTATTTTTCTCCTCTACATGCATGCTTCGAACGTGTGCATGGACTTCATTTAAGCCCAACACATGCAAAGCACGAACCCCACGTGGCCTCGACATATTCTCTTGCCTCGGCCGAACTCGAAATGCTCCCCTCATTGCATGCATGCATATTTTTAATGCATGGACATGTTCGATGTGGCCAGACGATCACGAGGGACACCTTGGTTTGCTCGGAGGTGGCCGAAATCTCGAATTCTTCATTCGGGAGGCCTCTGGTTCAGCGGTGGCTTCGCGGGGTGGTATTCGGTTGAGCTCGAGGAAGACGATGTGGCAGCCGTCGGATCAGATCTTTGGACGGCCGTGATCAGAAGATCTGGCGCGGGATCGATCGTGATGTCGAGATCTGGCGCGCGATCGATCGAGTGGCCAGGATTCTCTCCCAGTGAAAATTGAGCGTCCCACATCGAACTGCCGAGCGGATTTTCCGCGGTTTATCAAACACCCGCTGCCATCCATCCCTCAATTGAACTTCTCCCCTCCCGGTGCCGCCCCGCACCGGGTTCTCTCTGCGGGCGCGCTCTGCGCCCACATCTTCTCCCTACGGGCGCGCCACTAGCGCCTACTATGCACCTTCGGGCGCGCACTCTGGCGCCCATGCTGTGCAGGACCTGATCCCCTGCGTGGCCCCGGCTTACACACGGCCACGGCCTCTCGGGCTGGCCCCATGGGATCCCCCTTGGGCGTGGCGACCTCGAGTCCCACATGTGCCTTGGGGTTGAACCCTTAAGGCTGGCCCTTGGTGGCTAATTTTTTGCTTAAGTTACTTAGGGACTTTGTATAAAAACAAAGTAACCAAGCTTCCAATGCCAAATGCCACTTTGTCCTCTAAGCCATTTCTTCTTCTTCATTAGAATTCCTCCAATTCTTCCTCAACATTTAATCTTCACTTAGGAGTGAAATTCTTGAAGGTTCATCATCAACTCTTCTTCTTCATTTCTTCCCTTCTCTTCTTTATTAGAATTCCACAAATCTCCTCAACATATATTCATCACTTTGGTATATCGAATTCTCGAAGGGTCTTCTTCTTCAACCGAACTCTTGAATCACATAAATTCTTCAATAAACTTCATTGATCTAATCAGAGATCAAGTTGGATCTTCTTCATGTTCACATGCACTAAGTGATAGTGCATGGACTTATTTAGCTCACTTCATCCACTTAGAGATTGTGGATGGATCTTCTTCATCTCCTCATGCATTGTCAGTACAATGCATGGTCTTCAAACAATGTTGTGACATTGTATCTACTTGATACAAGTTATTGGAACTTAAAGAGCAGCTCAACAATCGTCTGATGTAATGATGATGCTCCATCATCATCCATTCTTCAAGTGGTGTAACTTAGTATCATCTCGATACAAGTATTGAAACATTAAGAACAGTTCTACAATCGTCTGATATCCATAGAGAATGTTTCAACCACAACATCCTATGTCACTTAGTGAATCTCCTAAGTGGCATGCCTCTAAGTACCATGGCCATTCTCCATTCATCACCAACACCATCATAGCATTTGTCATTCACATATTGACTCTCCTTGACATCCATTCATTCTTTGACATCTTCTGATCAACAATATACCTTATTGACAACAAATGCAACACAGTGCACTTCAATCTCCCCCTTTGTATTTGTTGTCAATACCACTAGAGCACATATTGTCAATCCAATCAGTAGAACACATATGAATGGGTCAATATGTGTGCCACACATTTCTGGGGCAATATGTCAGCTTTTCTCCCCCTTATTGGCAACCAAATGCAAAGGTGTGGTGTGGTTCCTTTTTAAAATATCACTTCCTCCCTTTGAAAAGAATTTTATTGAAAAACACTGAGAGAGAGATGATGTCACATGTTCTCTTTAGCAAAGAACCTTTAGTAAATCAACTCTAAGTCTACTTGGGCTAAACCGGTGTAGAAAACAAGAGTGATATAACCAAGGTACTCAATGCTGTCCAACATTCACTATACATGTGAGATCATGCTTCAAGGGGCTTTGAAATTTTTCAGATATAACAATGAATTTGCTAAATCCTGCACAACTTTACAAAACTCATTAGAAAGTTCAGGTGCAAAGATAAATCTCCCCCTTTCATCCATTTGTCTTCAATCTATACTCCCCCTTAATTGACAAGATAAACTCAATTAAGAAACAAGGGATGAAAGTATGATTGGAATACCTTCACTTTTCTCAAGATGGTATTAATCTAAGAATCCCATATTCTTCAGATTGGCTCCCCCTCAAGGGGTGCACTCCATTCAGTCCAAACCATACTCCAGTTGAGAATGATCATCATCTTCAATTCCCTGTAATGTTAGCACATGTAAATACAAGTGATTAGGGAATAAGATGGAACCTCCTTGCTTCATCAATGTGAACAACAAGGTTGAGAATATTCTCTCAACCGAGATGTCCCATTTTCACCATTCTTCACACTTGCACATTTGATCTTCAATGATGTTTGTGCTGGTGTGGATCTCAATACATCTTCATGTGAAATCTTCTTCTTCCCTTTTGCCTTATCAATTGCCAGAACTTCATCTTCATCTCTTTTTAGATCTTTGGCAAGTTGCAACTGATTTGGCCATATGACTAACAAATCGTTTGGAAGTGTGGCCTCAGTTCTGGAAGTTCCACATGGTTCTTTTGATGCTGTCAAGCTACCTTTCTTAGGCAAATTGTTTTCAATCAATCCCTTCTACTTCTTCTGGATTGATTGTCTGTTTGAGTCCAGTCTGCCTCTATTGAATTTCATGGCTTGTTTACAAAGATCCATGATATGTCCTTTCTTTCCACAGTAGAAGCATATTTTCTTCTTGGTGGTCCTTCTGGATGCATCACCCTTCTTGGATTTCAAATCCAAGGTCTTCTCTTCCTTTTTCATAATCTTCTTGGGAGCATCTTCCACTTTCTTATGCTTTCTTCCCAAGGATTCTTTCTGAGCCAGGTTCTGTGATCTTTTCTTCTTTTTAGCTCTGGATACAGTTGGATATTGACATGTATCTTTTTGACCACTTTTAAAATCATCCCAGATGTTATCAAGTAATCCAAATCTATTTGCAGTAAACATATGTCTCTGGACCTGTGGATGCTGCTTCTTTTCTTCTGGCTTGCTCCCCCTAGGCATGGGCTTCCTCTGTGCTTTGGAATTCAGTGGATTGTACCAACAATCCTTTGCACAATGCCCATACTTGTTACAACACCAACATTGACCCAAAAATCTTGACCTTTTGATTCCTTCTGATTGTAGGGTACTTGTCTTGAATTGTTGTGCTGCTTCAGGATATCTTTCTTTCTTCATTGTCTTCATCCATACTTGTTTGGAATTATTCTTCCATCCTGCAATTTTTGTGGAAACACAATTAGAAGCATTAGTACAAGATGGGATGGATGATACCTTCTTTTTAGAATATGTTCCCTTTCATTAGAGGATGTCTTTCTTTTAGAATCATCCTTCTCAAAGCATACTTGAGTAGAAACATTTCTCCTTTCAGCTGACTGGGAGGCTTTGGCTTTGGGTGATTACTGATTGTTCAATATCACCTCCAGTTCTAAGCATTTCATATTGAGGGAGTTCTTCTCATCCTCAATAGTTCTTAGCCTTCCTTCCCATTTCTCTTCCAGCTCCTTTATCTGGTCTTCATGCACCTTATTCATTTCAAGCAATGAGTTGTCAAGCTCCTTCACCCTTTTTACTTTGTCTTCAAGTTGAGCATCTTTAACAACCATTGATACTCTATGCCTCTTCTCCAGTGCATGGTAAACATCTTTGATTATTACTTTAAATAATTCTTTCTCAGAAAGGATTCTCTGCAATTCTTCAGCAGTGTCTTCATATCTTTCATTGTAAAGAGAAACGATTTCATCTTTAGCCTTCACCAGCTTTCTGAGAGTGTTGGTTATGCCAACCCTTTTAGCCAACTGATCTTCCATTGTATTGGCTTCTTCTTCTAGCTGTAATTTTTCTTCTTGAAGATCAAGGATGCCTGTAGCTATACACATTGCCACTTCCTTGGGGACTGTCTTCTGAAGATATTCGATTTCACTTTGAAGATCTTTCATTGTTCCAACTTCATCACAGCTAGGACATGCTTTCTTCATCTTCTTGGCCGGTTTCTTCTTTCTATTTTTCTGAGTCTTGGCAGATATCTCCATTTGAGGCTGGTCACTCATTTCCTCAAATCTGCACTTCATAAAGACTCCCTTGGATCTTTTAGAGGTAACCTTCCCTTTGATACCAATTGAAGTGCCCAGATCAGTGTGAATCACTGAGAGGGGGAGGGGGTGAATCAGTGATCCCTTAAAATTTTTTACTAATTGATTCTTTATCAATTAAACCTCTATGGCTGGTTAAAGCCTCGATCCACTCTTCTTGTATCTCTCACCCTTCCTCGAATGATGCAGTAAATATAAAGGCACAGGACACAAGGATTTACAAGGTTCGGCACCAAAGGCCTACGTCCTTGCCATGTTGGTTATACGCCCCAACATGGTTTCTTCCATTATAATATGTTAGTATTACAATGGTCGATACAGCATCCCACTGTATCTCTCCTGAGTCCCACAGGAGGGTCTTTATACTGCGTCCCACAGTGTTACCAGAGTCCCACTGGCCTGCTCCAGAATCCCACTGAAGACTTCTTCTCCCTGAGTCCCACAGGGTCTTCTCCTGGCTCCTCGAGTCACACGAGTAGATCTTCTTCTCTTTAGGCTTCTTCAAGTATCTTCAGAAGTCTGGGATACAGACTGCTGGCCTTGCTCTGTACCTCTGATCACTTGAGTTGATCAGGTCTTCTCGTCTTGCTCAGGATTTATCTCTTTCTTCTCAGGATGACCTGGCTTCTCTCCAACTACTGAATACTCAGACAACTGATGTCTTTAACTTCAGTCTGGTCCAATCTCACTTCACATCAACTTCATGCACTGAATGCATGGCATCATAATATCTTCAAGATCTCTTGGTCTTGGACTCCTCAAATGCACACAACCAGATTTGGCTTTGTTCACGTGTGCATGTGCATGCATGCATGCATGCACTCCCCTTCTTCTTCTCGGTGCAATAAACCCACAAAGGGTGTAATCACTTCAAGCACACACCTTCCTTGAACTTCACACACTTTGTTCAATTTGTTCACACACTTCAAAGTGTGTTATACTTTAGTGTGGAAGTCTTCTTCTTTCTTCTTCTAAATGTGTACACTTTGCACACACCTAGGTTCGGCCTTCGTGTCTCTTTTCACACACTTGTTTCACTTTTTCACACACATGATTTGGCCTCCTCCTCTTCTTGTTGCACACACACACTTTAGTGTTCTTTTAGTTTGTTCTTCAAAGTGTGCACACACAAGGGCTACGGCCTCCTCTTGTTCACTTTGCACACAAGGCATGCAAGTCTCGGCCTTCACTTGAATTTCACACACACACAAAAGTGTGATGGTCTTCACTCTTCAAGAATGCACACACATAAGGCCCCGACATTGTTAACTCTTTGTGCACTCAAAGCCTCGGGTCTTCTTCTCCACTTACCACACACACACAAAGTGTGGTATACTGCCTTGCACACACTTAACCCGTGGGTGAGATATTCTTCACCCGAACTCAATCATCAAGGAGGTGCGCAAGGGCTGTTTGAGCCGCGACCTTCACTTCTTCTTCAAAGCGCAAGACACACTTGGGTGCACAAGGCAGCGTGCAAGTGTCACTGCCGCGCAAGCTTAAGCCCAAGGGCCGCGCAATACCTCGGCCAACCGCGGGGTGCGCAAGTGATGCGGCCTCGGGTCTTCCTGCCGCGCAAGGGGAAGGCGCACAGGGAATCCTTCTTCTTCTTTCACGCAAGTGTGCGCGAAAGGAACCTCATCCGCGCAAGTAGAATGCGCGTGGCTTCTTTCTTCGCGAGGCAGAGAGCACTCATGGGACTTAGGATTTTCAACAAAGGATCAACAAGCTTCTCCAATGCCTCGGGCTCTCCTTTTATAGGCAGAGGAATGCCTCGGCCCATCCGCGTGATACAACTTTGAACTCCCGAAGATTTCGGGTATTCAAGATTTCTCTAAATATTTATTTTCTCTACTTCCAAACGCGGGTTCCTTCTTCTTTATTTTTCTCCTCCACATGCATGCTTCAAACATGTGCATGACCTTCATTTAAGCCCAACACATGCATAACACGAACCCCACGTGGCCTCGACATATTCTCTTGCCTCAGCCGAACTCGAAATTCTCCCCTCGTTGCATGCATGCATATTTTTAATGCATGGACATGTTCGGTGTGGCCAGACGATCACGAGGGACACCTTGGTTTGCTCGTAGGTGGCCGAAATCTCGAATTATTCATTCGGGAGGCCTCTGGTTCAGCGGTGGCTTCGCGGGGTGGTCTTCGGCTGAGCTCGAGGAAGACGATGTGGCAGCCGTCAGATCAGATCTTTGGACGGCCGCGATCAGAAGATCTCGCGCGGGATCGATCGTGCGGTCGAGATCTGGCGCGCGATCGATCGAGCGGCCAGGATTCTCTCCCGGTGAAAATTGCGCGTCCCACATCGAACTGCCGAGCGGATTTTCCGCAGTTTATCAAACACCTGCTTCCATCCATCCCTCAATTGAACTTCTCCCCTCCCGGTGCCTCCCCGCACCGGGTTCTCTCTGCGGGCGCGCTCTGCGCCCACCTCTGCTCCCTGCGGGCGCGCCACTGGCGCCTACTATGCACCTTCAGGCGCGCACTCTGGCGCCCATGCTGCGCAGGACCTGATCCCCTGCGTGGCCCCGGCTTACACACGGCCGCGGCCTCTCGGGCTGGCCCCATGGGATCCCCCTTGGGTGTGGTGACCTCGAGTCCCACATGTGCCTTGGGGTTGAACCCTTAAGGCTGGCCCTTGGTGGCTAATTTTTTGCTTAAGTTACTTAGGGACTTTGTATAAAAACAAAGTAACCAAGTTTCCAATGCCAAATGCCACTTTTTCCTCTAAGCCATTTCTTCTTCTATATCTCTTCTTCTTCATTAGAATTCCTCCAATTCTTCCTCAACATTTAATCTTCACTTAGGAGTGAAATTCTTGAAGGTTCATCATCAACTCTTCTTCTTCATTTCTTCCCTTCTCTTCTTCATTAGAATTCCACAAATATCCTCAACATATATTCATTACTTTGGTATATCGAATTCTCGAAGGGTCTTCTTCTTCAACCGAACTCTTGAATCACATAAATTCTTCAATAAACTTCATTGATCTAATCAGAGATCAAGTTGGATCTTCTTCATGTTCACATGCACTAAGTGATAGTGCATGGACTTCTTTAGCTCACTTCATCCACTTAGAGATTGTGGATGGATCTTCTTCATCTCCTCATGCATTGTCAGTACAATTCATGGTCTTTAAACAATGTTGTGACATTGTATCTACTTGATACAAGTTCTTGGAACTTAAAGAGCAGCTCAACAATCGTCTGATGTAATGATGATGCTCCATCATCATCCATTCTTCAAGTGGTGTAACTTAGTATCATCTCGATACAAGTATTGAAACATTAAGAACAGTTCTACAATCGTCTGATATCCATAGAGAATGTTTCAACCACAACATCCTATGTCACTTAGTGAATCTCCTAAGTGACATGCCTCTAAGTACCATGGCCATTCTCCATTCATCACCAACACCATCATAGCCTTTGTCATTCACATATTGACTCTCCTTGACATCCATTCATTCTTTGACATCTTCTGATCAACAGCATACCTTATTGACAGCAAATGCAACACAGTGCACTTCAACATAGAAAATAAAATACAAATGGGAAGATTATTGACCATAGACTGAATTTATTATCAATAAGTCAATATGTGTCGATGGATGATGTGGTGATGCTTGGAGAATTATTATTGATTTAATTTAATTTAATGTAATTAGATCCCTTTCTTGGAAAATTATCCTTGATAAATATAATGATTATTAAAGTGAATCCATAACAATTCTCTAAGAATCACTACATCATCCATCAAAACATATTGGCTTATTGAAAACCAATGCAATGTGGGATCAACAATCTCCCCCTTTGTATTTTGTTTTCAATATCAACACATATCATTCAGGTTAATATGTGGTGAAAACTTTATCCCCCTTATTGATGATTAATTTGTAAAGGTTATGTGATGTCATCTCATATCATCTGTCCTCTCAAAAAAAAATATTCCCCTCCCTTTTATAATTATTTCTTAAACACTTCTGATAGGGATGATATCATATGGTCTTATAAAAAAGAGCCTTTAGTTGATCAAATCTATGTCTATGTGGGATAATTAGAAGTAGAAAACAATATATATATATATATATATATATATAAATAAGGATGTCTAAGCTATCCATAAACTACCATGCATGTGAAATACTGATCTAAATTTCTCAATTATTCTTTTAGGGGTTGGAAATAATCATATTTACCAATGAAATTCTAAATATTTCACACACTTCAACAAGAATATTAGAAACTTCAGATAAAAAAGATATAACTTCCCATTTTTCTCATAATGTAATCAATTAAGCACTTCATCTTAATTGACATGAATAATAAAATTAATAATGAGGGATGAAAGTGTGATTGGCATACCACATATTCCAATTTTATAAAGATTTTTTTAATTTCCACATTTACTATGTAGTGAATATGTAAATGATTCATATCATAAATACTCCCCCTCAAGGGTTTCATCCATATCCTTAAATTCCCTACATGTTAGTACAAAAGCATTCATATATAATGGAATAATGTTGGACCTATTGGTTTCTCAGAAATAATATTCAGACTAAGAACCTCCTCTCAATCGAGACTTCATATTCTTCTTATATTTAGCATGATATGTGTCTCCTTTATTGGTTTTTTCAGAGTATTTCATTTATTTTTCATCATTATTTGAAAATTATTATATGGATATATTTTCCTCTTCAGTATCAGTAGCACTACATTACACTTGAAGACTCTACTTCATGATCCATTCTTGAGATAGTAATATTTTCATACAATATTTTTTTAGCATGCCTAGTTTTTCACACCTTTAACACATGAAAATATTTAATTCATAATTTGTGGGTAACTTCTCATCAACATTAGCTTCTTCAAATTTTACCACTTTCTTTTTTTTTTTGACTTATAAAGCTTCTGATATTTCTATATTTTATTGAGATTCTCACACAATTCATTAGTGAATATAGATTTCTTCACCACTTGAAATCACTTTTTATTTACATTGTGAGGAATATAAATCTGTAAGATATCTATGAATTTATTATATTTGTAAAATTCATGAAGAACTATTCCACAAACTTCATTTAAGCTTTGAAATTTGTTTTGTGTTAAAAATTTAGATGATGTCTTGGTCACAAGATTCTATTTCTAAAAATATATTATCATCTATTTATAATTTACCCCTTGATTCATTCATATTTTCTGATAATGAAATGTTATACCACTATGAATAATATTTATGAACAAACAATCCACAAAACCACCAGTATCCTCTAAACTTTGATCTTCCATACTGATAATATTTCTTCTCTGAATAGTGTTTTTTCTTTCTTTTCACAGACTATGGATGTTTGTGATTGGGAGGAAACCTTATAGCTTATTTTTTCCACTCTTCCTTTGTGGAAGATATTTTCTTATTTATTCCATCAGTACTAGTTGATTTGATCCTACCTATTAAAACATCACAATTAGATATAAAATATATACATTGAGACTAATTATGAGTGGAAACAACCTATATCACTTGACCCTTCTTATTAGTATCTTGTGATGATTCACCTTTAAGTTAAACAACTCTAGTAAAGTATTCTATTATTTTATTTATATTTTTTTAGTAGTAAGAAAAATTAACCATGTTCTTAGATAATTCATCTAATTTCTCATAAATCTTTATACTTAGATCATTAACCATCTTCTCAGGTTCAACTATATTCAATTGATATTGTATATTCTCTTCAAAAAGTGATGAATCTTTCTAAAGAGGCTCTTTATTTTCAGCCAGTTTTTCTTCAATAAATTTTAGAATTCCTTCCAAATAAACTATCTTCATATTAAATGTCCTTATTTACTTGAGATGTGAATTATCTTTCTTAATACTTTAATTACATTTAAAGACGTTCTTATCAAATTAATTATTTATCATTTTCTTTTCCTTCTTTATTTTCATATTTTCCACAATTATATTTTAATTATTTTCTTTTAATATCCATTCTATTTCAGTTATCTCACCACCTTTATCACATTCAAATGGGTCTTTGGATTTCATGGATTTACCCAAAAGGCACATATTATTCTTAGAATATCTTCCATCTTTTGACTCATTACTTTTTGTTGAAAATCTATCAATTTATCTACTCATCGTATTTCTCTTCCTGGAAGTAAAACTTGATGATTTTTGTCGCAAAAACTCTCAAAAATATTTTGATTAAACTAAGTGCAGCATAGTGGATGACTTAGGTCATTCTCTCAAGAAGGAAGTAAATTAACCAACACTTAAAAGGCATGAAGAAACCATGAAAATTAGTGAAAACAAATGAAAAAAGTTGGTGTGTTTTGGTTTTGATATATTCAGACAATAAACAAAATAAACAAATGACAAGGAACAATCAAGGAAACAATTTCTTTAAAAACACTAATATGAGAAGACATTGTCAATATAATCTACCTCCTTAACCATTCATTTATCATTATCCTATATGATTACAATTCATTCAATTACGATCCCCTAACCTTTTCAACCTCCAAACCCTATGTAAAATTAACACAACAACAAATATTGAAAAAATGAGCCCTAGGTCAACTTTGGGACTTCCAATCGCAGTACCCTGATTTGGTTGTGATCCAAATGAAAACTTATGGTTAATGGTAAATTAGGTAAGTATCTCCTCCTTATATTTGAGAATTAATTTTTTTTGGGAATGGTACTTGAACCTAAAATTCTATCCCAAGTTGATTAGATTTTGCGATTGAACTTTCACTCACATGATTGACACAAGTCCGACCGCACGGTCAAGTGCAAGTCGATCAAGTTACTTAGAAATTAAAACTCAATTAATATATAAAAAATTATGAATTATAGTATGTTTATGGATTAAAAGTAAATAAATTAAGGGAGTATGTATTATATCAACTACAAATGAAATTACTCTTCCATGGGTAGAATTGTCAACATAGAGACATTTTTCATAAGAAGTGTATTGAAAGGGAAACACCCAATATCATCTCCAATATTAGATTCCAGAACCAAGAAGAAAAATAAAATGATTAAAATAGAATAACACAAAGATTAATTGAAGAAAAATTTAAGTTACAAGCATGAAATCAAAGAAACACAAAGTGGAGGTGGGAGACGAGAGCCTTCTTGGAAGAGTTCTTTCCACAAGGCCGTACAACTTCCAAGAGGTGTGAGATGTTTCCAGGAGATAAAAATTCAAAAAAACTTTTCCAAATCCTCATAAAACCATTAAAAAGGGTGAAAAACAAAAAATTATTGAGTGGAGGGGATTCCAGGTTATAAGAGGTTTCAATCCTGAATGGGTAAATTCAGCCTCATATTTTATTCCAAATTGAACCTCCTGTTTGACCTCCAAAAATCATGAATCATATGTTTTCCCAGAAGGATGATTTTTTTTAAAATTGTTTTTTCGAGATCCTTTCCAAATTTTTTCCCAATAAAATTAGGAATGAAGAAGATAAGGCCCAAATGGTAAAGTGCTGCCCAATCTGGAGAGTCCAGTCCATATTTGACTTCATGGACCATTTAATCCACTCAAATGCACGATCCAACTCTGATTTACTGAATTAAATTTGTATCCCTTTGAGTGAGGAACATTTTTACAAAATTTTAAGTTCAAATAAAACATATAAAAATATTTGTGGCAGAAATAATACAATGATCTTTAAATAGTGAAACTTGAATTTTCATCAAATTTTCAAATAAATGATGCAATCCCAAATATTTTTTAAATAAACATATTCAACACAATGTGAGATAATTATGTCATTTATTATCAATAAAATATTCAATTTTTTTTATTTTATCAACTCCCCCACACTTACCATTTTGCACTCATGGGAAAAACCTTATATCATGTATTCCAAAAAATTGTGACAAGATATATGCATGTTCATACTACCCAATCCATAATGATAATATAGGAAAGGTAAGATTCCAATCAAGAGTCAATATTAATAAATTTTAAATTAATTTTATCATAACCTGTATAAAAAAAAATCAGTGAGATTAATGACCCTAATCATAGAAAAAAAAGTTATGGGTCCACCATGCCATTAATTCCCACGTGTGTGTGTGCCAACCATTCCAAGTTCATATATCCACTATTTATTCAGTATATTCTCGTTAAGTAAAATAATTCTTCTTAACTGGTTTCATTCTACAAAATTGTTCTACATTACTTTGTAATCAAATTTCAAGACCCACTCACTTAATCATTCCCGTAAGTCAAACCATAAGCTCCCAACCTAGATATCCCCATGTGTTGTACATTTCACCACTCCCATCATTTATTATTATTTGTTGTTTTTTTAAAAAATTTCACTTGTAAAAAATCTCACACTCATATCTCAACCCTTTTTATATCCTCATGACACTAATTGTAATAGTCATAATAAGTAATAGGTTAAGGAAGAGTTGGTTTTGACTTTCCTGAGACACAAACCATGTTTTTTGATTGTTTTGATTTTTTAATATTAACCAAAAACATAATAGAAAACACACAAAAAATACAAAAATAAAAATCCTAAATATCTACCCTAAAAATTTGTTCCCTCCCCCACACTTAAAATATTTCATTATCATCAATGGGAACTTATGAGATGATATGTGCACATGAAATAAAAAATTTTAAACAGAAAAAATAATATAAAAGTGAAAGGGTTAGGAACGTCCTAATATTCTCAAGTGATGATGGGGTCATGCAGTGTGATAAAATAAACTACATAGGTGAGAATTCCATCAATGTATTTCTTCAAACATTTCCCATTGACTGTAAATATCCTTCCTGCGTCCTCTTGTGTAATCTCCATTTCACCACAAGGAAAAATATTAGACAAAACATAAGAACCTAACCATTTGAAAAAAACTTACCAAGTATCAGCTTCAGTCATAAACTATAGAGTATAAATTTATATCCTTTACGAAAATCCCTTTTTTGGAACATTTTTTATGATCTACTTTTGATATTTTCTTATAGAGCCTTGATTTATCATATGATGACAATAAAATCTCCTTAATATCTTGAATTTGCAGCTTCCTTTGAATTACAAGATATATGCATGTTCATATTCCCCAATCGATAGTGACAATACATGAAAGTTAATATTCCCATCAAGAGCCAATATTATTAAATTTTAAAGTTATTGTCTCATAAGATGTATCAAAATAAAATAAAGTGATTTTAATGACACTAATCACAGTAAAACAAGTTATGGGTCCACTATGCCATTAATTCCCCATGTGTGTGTGTGCCAACCATTCTAAGTTCATATATTCACCCTTTATTCAGTATATATAGGTCATGTAAAATAATTATACTTACCTAGTTTAATTCAATGAACCTGTTCTATATTATTTTGCAATAAAATTTCAAGAACCACTCACTTAAGTATTCCAAAAATTCAAACCATAATCTCCTGACCTAGATATACCCACGTGTTGTACATTTCACCACTCTCTTCATTTATTATTTTTGTTGTTTTTTCAAAAGTTTCACTTGGAAAAAATCTCACACTCATCTCCCAACCCTTATTTGATCTCCTCATGACACTAATTTTATTATTTATAACAAGATAATAGGTTGAGGAAGATTGGGTTTTGACCTGACCAAGACACAAACCATATTTTTTTATTTTAACCAAAAACATAACAAAAAACACACAAAAAACACAAAAATGAAAATCCTAAATAGATACCCCAAAATGTTTTTCTCTATCCCACACTTAAAAAATATTTCACTATCCTCAATGTAAACTTATGAGATTATATGTTCACATGAAATGTATAATTTTAAATAGGAAAAATAATATAAAAGTTAAAGGGTTAGGAACAACATGATATTCTCAAGTTATGATGGGGTCATGTAGTGTGATTAAATCAACTACAAAGGTGGTAAGTCCCTCTATGTATTTCTTCAAATGTTTCCCATTGACTGTAAAGATTCTTCCTTTGTACTATTATGTTATATCTACTACAACATGAGGAAAAAAATGAGACACAACGTAAGTACCTAACCATGTAGAACACAACTTACTAGACATCAACTTTAGTTTTGAATTGTAGAGTAGAGGTTTATCTCCTACATGAAACTCCCTTTGTTGGACCATTCTGTCATGGTATAATTTTGATATTTACTTTTATATCCTTGAGTTCTCATAATATGACAATATAATCTCCACAAGATCTTGAATTTAAATCTTCCTTTTAATTCTAGCTTAGGCCAAATCCATATTTCATTTTTTATAGCCAAATATGACCGATGCTCGACTTCCACCAGGAGATGACATGATTTACCAAAAACAATCCAAAATGGGGACATACCAATGGGTTTCTTATATGTTTTCCTATAATCCCGCATCACATCATAGAAGATATTTCTATAATCCTTTCTATTTGGATGCATAGTTTTCTCCAAAATTTGTTTCAACTCCTAATTTAAAACCTTAGCCTGGTTATTTGTTTGGGGGTGGTATGGTGTTGATGTTTTGTGTGTCACCCCATACTTCCAAAGGAGGGAAGATAAATTTTTATTGAAAAATTGTGTTCCATAATCACTGATGATATACTTTATTACTCCAAACAAGAAAAAAAAACATATTCTTTGAAAAAGTCCACTACAATATGAGAATCACCAATCCTGGTGGTATTAGCCTCCACCCATTTCCTCACATAACAAACAGTGACCAAAATATATAATAAACCAAAAGAACTTTGAAAGGGAACCATAAAATCAATTCCACAAACATAAAAATCTCACAAAATAATATGGGTTGTCGAATCTAGGTTCTCCTAAAAATGTTTCTAGCGTGTTGGAAATGTGAGCCTGACTTACAAAACACATGAGAATTATGGAATAATATAGGAAAATATAATCCAAAGTCTAATACTTTACTAGTTGTCTATTGGGTTCCATCAAGTGATAATGTGAATGATCTTAGTTTTATTTGATCTTAAGAGAATTTTCTTGCTTTCAGGGTTGAGAAAACCAAATTAAATTATTTTAAATGTTTGTTTGGATCCTCACCAGATAAGCCATGAAACTTTGGAAGAAGGTGAATAAACACATATTTCAATAAAAAGTTCAATTCGAGGTTTGGGTATAAAATAAAATTTGGTTGATAGTTAATTTCTGGTGCAACTAATTCTCTAATGGTTCTATTAAGTTCATTTTTATTTTTTTCAGTCATTGGTTCTTGTTTTTTGTTTTATTCAGAGGTGTTTCCAATTTTAGTGTTCCCAGAATGGAGGAATTCTTCAACTAGTTGAATGTTAAAACTTACCATAGAATGTGAATATCTGATTCAAGCCCTAGGGCTACGTTCAATCTTATTTTCAAGATCTAAGAGATCCTACGAATTAGTTTGTGTCATAAATCAAATAAAAATGAAAAGAATGAAATTTTACCATAATAAAAAGAAAATAATTTTGAGTTGATTGTCTGAAAAGGAAGAAAAATAAAAATTCATAATAGGTAAATATAGAATAAATAAGATAATAATTGAATAAAATAATTTTTTTTAAAACAAAATACCTCAAATTGGTCAAAATAATTACTTACCTCCCTAGAAACAATGATAATTTGATAATCATTGTTGCACACACTCTCAAAAATATTTGCGATTTAACTAAGTGTAACACATTGTCTAACCTAGGTCATTCTCTCAAGGAAGAAGTGAATTAAACAAAACTTAATAATCATTAATAAACCATGAAAATTAGTGAAAAAAATGACAAAATTTGGGGGGTTTTGGTTTAGGGATATTCAGACAATAAACAAAACAAACAAATGAGAAGGAACAATCAAGGACACAATTTCATTAAAAACACTAATATGAGAAGATGTATTCAATTAAATCTACCCCATTAACCATTAATTTATCATTATCCCATATTATTATAATTCATTCAATTGAGATCCCCTAACATTTTCAACCTCCAAACCCTACGGAAATTAACACAACCACAAATATTAAAAAAATGATCCCTAGGTCAACTTTGGGACTTCCAATCACAACTCCCTGATTTGATTGTGATATAAAAGAAAAATTATGGTAAATTATCAATTAGTTCATCATATTATCCCTATATTTGAGAATTAATTATGTTTGGGGATGATACTTTAACCTTACAATTCTATCCCAAGTTGATTAGATTTTGCGATTGAAGTTTCAATCACACGATTGACACAAGTCCAACCACACGGTCAAGTGAAAGTACATGGAGTTAGTTATAAATTAAATCTCAATTAATCTATTAAAATTCATTAATTAGAGTATATTTATGGATTAAAAGTAAATAAATTAATATAGTATGTACTAGATCGACTATGAATGAAATCACTCTTCCATGGGTGGAGTTGTCATCATAGAGACATTTTTAATAAAAAATAGATTGAGAGGGAAACACCCAATCTCGTATCCAATATTAGATTAAAACACCAAGAATAAAAATAAAAAATATGAAAAGAGAATAAAACATGAGATTAATTGAAGAAAAATTTAAGTTACATCATGAAAAAAAGAAACACAAATTGGAGGTGGGAGGGGAGAGCCTTCTTGGAAGAGTTCTTTTCATAAGGTCTTACTAATTCCAAGAGGTGTGAGATTTTTCCAAGAGACAATATTCAGGAAAAACTTAATAAATCCTCAACCAAACATCCCAAATACTTAAAAACACCAATTTATAGAGTTGAGGGGAGACTAGGTTATAAGAGGTTTCAGGTGTGAATGGGGAAATTCTATCAAATATTTTATTCCAAATTGAAATGAATTTTTAACCTCTAAAACCCATAAATATGATGTCATTATAGTAGGATGTTTTTTTAAATTGTATTCTCACTCTCTATTTTAAATTTGGTCTCAATTTAAGCAAGTATGAATAAGATACATACCAAATGGTAAAGTGATGTCCAATCTGGAAAGTTCGATTCAACTATGATTTCATGGACCATTTACTCTACTCAGATGCATCATACAACTATGATTTCCTGAATTAAATTTGTATACCAATGAGTGAGGAACATTTTTACAAAATTTTATGTTTAAATAAAACATATAAAAATATTTATGTCTGAAATACTACAACATACTTTAAAAGGTAAAACTTGAATTTTCATAAAATTTTCAAATAAATGATGTAATCCCAAATATTTTTTAAATAAACATAATTAACAAAATTTTAGGAAATTATATCATTTATTATAAATAAAATATTCAATAATATTGTGTTTTATCAAAACACTTTTGATGATTCTTCAAATTCCTTTTCGGGGACTTCTTATCTTCTTCATCTGATTCAATGTAAACAACCTTCTTCTTTGGACAGTCACCAGAAAAAAGACCAAGGATTTGGAAATTTCAAAACATGAGTGTTTTTTTATTTTTATTTTTCATATACTATTTTTAGAATTATTTAAAATAATAATAACATTTTATTGAATTCCTATTCACCTTCCTCATCCTCAAAATCACTTTATTCTAGTTATTATATGATTCTGGGTTTGCCTTTTACAATGGATTTGAATTCTATATAACCTATTACCTTATTCTTAAATGTTATTAATTTTTACATTTCATATCATATGATAATATTATGAAGTTAATCCAATGATTGATCTTATTTTCCTTACAAATCTAAAACCTTTGGATAAAATCTATCTCTAAAATTTCTCATTTACTTCTTAACAATGGTTGAGTCATCCAACTTCTCACCAAAACTTCTGATGCTACTATCAATATCATTTAATCATGTAAATTAGATATAAACACTTTAATTATAACCCATTTTTATATCTTCAAACCTTATAATCCATATTTATAACTTAGCTTCTTTGAATTTAATATTTCCTTCATAGCCACTTCTTAGTTGATCCAAAATCTCCATAGCAGTTTGAAGACCCATCACTTTAGTGTATTCCTTTTCTAATTAATCCACAATGATTTCATTTTAATCCTTTAAATACTTCTCCAAATTTCTCCTATCTATAAAATTCATATGATCATTCTCATCATAGGGTGGAAATACCCCTGTATCTACATCTCTTATTTTTATACCATGTGATAGGAGATATAATATCGTCCTATTACTCTAACCATGATAGTTATTACTATTTAAAATAGGAACACCCCTTATATTCATTAAATTCTTATTCTCCATCCCTAGTAGTTTTTTGAAACATTCATCGGTGACCTTTCATCTGATACCACTTATAGATCTCGAATTGGTGTGAGATCATTGAGAAGAGGAGGGGTGAATTAGTGATCCCCTTTCCTTTTACAAATTATTATTTTTCAATTCAATATTTGTTTCTAGTTAAAGCCTCTATCCACTCTTCTTGTGTCTCTGAGTAATACCCCTAATAATACTATAAACTAAAGGCATATAACACAATGATTTATAAGGTTTGGTACAAAGACCTACTCCTTCCCTTGCTAGTTATTCTCCACAAGATGGATTCTTCACTATATCAGAAGATGATTACAAAAAAATTGTTTATACATCCCAATTACAATTTGTTCCTATCCCTAGCTCTAATATACCTTCATTAGTTGGTTATACCCCCCAACTACACCTTCATATGTAGTGAATGGTTATGCCCCATAATCAAAATCTTCCAAAAACTGGATATACTCCACAGCTACAACCTTTCTATTACGATTAAAATATCCCTTATATAAATAAATTTATGATGATAATCCTCTATGATTTTTCTTGATCAATCATGATTGTGTACAATCTAAAAACATTTTCACAGATTCTAGTATTGCTCAAACAACTTCTGATCATAGTAGATAATAAACTTCCTCAGTCTTGTTAGATTCTTGAGAAACAATTCTTACTTTTTTATTGATTACCTAGCCTCACTGAGATGTGTGAAAATGGTTCACAATTTTTTTTAAATAATATCTTATGCATGAATAATATTTCACAATATAATTCCACATTCTTCTTGAATTCATTATTTCACTTCATGCATGTATTATATGGATGTATCATAAAAAACCTAGAACATTAATTTAATTATATTATTATATCATGTTATTTATATTTTTTTATTATTTTCCATTCAATATTCACATTTTCTTTCACAAAATTGATTCGTGTGTCTCAAACTGTGCATGATCATATAATTCCTTGATTTTTCTTTTCACACACATTTCCCCCTAAATTTATTCTTCATGTGTGTTTGTTCATGAATATATTTATTCCTGTGATATCTATCTCATTAAAACCTGAAAAATCACTATATCCTTCATGTAATATGTAGCTTGGATTGTCCTTCATGAAAACTTATAAGGTTTCAAATAAGTTTATCTCACCACGCCTACTACCTTGAGGATTTATGAATACCATTTCTTAAATTCCTTTGATTAATATAGTGTAGATTTATACACTATCTCTTGGGTCTCAAATGGTTTATAAAAAATTAAGATAATGTTTTTGGGTATCATTATCCCCAGTTTATTCATGGAAATGGTTCTTCATGAAGACCCTGTGTCACACCCAGTTTTTTTGTCTTTGTATTGATCCGGTCCATTGTAAATACCAATCCTTTTCATGGGTATTTGTTGAAATTTATCTTGAGTTATGAAGTTTAATATATTTCTAACCACCCTAATTTTGGATCCACATTTCCTGTTTAGGTTTTTTTGAAGAAAGGATGGTTACTTCATGATTTGGGCCAACCGTGATCCCATTTCCAGTTTTAAAAACTGAATTTGTTTCTTTTATAACTCTTTTTTTTCCATCATTTTTCACCCATTAAACTTTCCACTTGTCCTATACTGACATATTAAAACTTACATATCTTTTTTTACCCCATATAAATTCATAAGCATGGTGAATTGGGGTTACTTATTTAGGTATTGAGCCAGCCCAGGGGCCCATTTCCTATTTTAAAAAAAATATTTTTTTCTTTTATATCTAATTCAATATTTAATATTTTTTGGTGATTCTACCTCCCACTCGAATCCAATATCCTATCTGCACCCCTATTTTCAATCTAACCTCTTTGGAGATCATATGGGTCTCGGATTAGGGCGAAAGTTCTCAGGTTACCTCAAATCTCCCAGAATTGATAAGGTAAATAGTTTTACACATAACTCATTCAATTCGTGATCTTTTTCAAAAAAATATTCTTTCTATGGTTCTTAGAGACCCTAGGCGACTCTAAAAAAAGTTTCATCCCATTCCCTTTTCTCTATGGGTGCACATATAATGGAATACTAAGAGTTTTCTAGTGGAGAAGGTGAGATTCCATCTCCTTTATCCTCCCTCTTCTTCCTCCTTTCAATTTTTATTGGTTTTATAATCTCCCCTAGTCATGATATACCTAGGGTTATGTTATAACATGGTTTTTATGTATTTTATATTCATTTAGGTCTATTATTCATAGTTTTAGGGTTTATAATTCCGTGACGGGTGATTTCAGGTGTGCGTTTCCATTACGCCAAGGATTGGAGGTAGGATGTCCCCTGCACAAGCCTTTATCATTTAATTTTTATCATTATAATACTTTTATAACCTTATTTATATGATATTTTCTTCTTTGAAACATTTGTTTTAAAGGTTTTGTGTGCAAATTATGTTTTATGACTTATTTTGTTAAAAAGATAGTTGTTTTGCTATAAATGTGCACTCCTCTTCTTTGATAAATTATTCCATGAGATTCTACACTTGGTTTATGGTATTTTGAATATGTTTAAGTATATTTAATAACTTTATGTCATGAAAATGACATTTTAACCCTTTTTAGGTGCTTAACATAAGTTGTTTTTTTAAAGAGTGCATGCCACGTATTCTGTAAATTGGCCGGTTGGTTTTTATGTATCTAGTGAAATTTAAAATGATATGTTTGGATTTATAAATACATTGGAAGCATGTAAAAAATTATTTTGGGATCCTTTTATGGCTTTCCAATTGGTATTTGGTTTTAAAAATAAATGGATTTTTGTTTACAAGAAGTTTTGGCCCAAGTTGCCGCAAAATGGCATGTTTCACATCCTTATGAAAACGATTGTGTTTTGAATATGTATCCTGAGTGTTTTCAGGGATTTATGAATTGGGTTTTCTTCTATAAATGTTATGTATACACCTCCTTAATAAAATTTAATGTATACCTTGGTAAAATTTTAGTTTTGAGAAAGGCTTAAAGGCCCTTTTGACATTTGTTTAGTTTTATAAAAATGGTTTCCATGTGTATTTCATGTTCTATCTTTTTGGTAAATTTTATTGACAATGAAAATGATTTATTAATTGTTTTTGGGGCTGCCAAATATGGTTTGGTATGTTTTTGATGTGTTTTTATAATTGAAAGAGTGTTTTTGAATGAATTTTATGTGCAAAGCCCCAATACACTCCTTGAAATTGTTTTACGAAAATATTTAGTGGTTTTGTTGATTCGTGAAAGAAATGTGAATAAAGTTTGTGGGATGTTTGTGTTTTTATGGTTTGGGAATAAACTTTTTATGTGAAATGTGTATTTGATAATATGTGTAAGTTTATTGAGAACTAAAGGGAATCCCGAGTATCTTGGTGGGCAGGCGTGTACTAGTATGCTAGTGATCCTGTGGGGTTTGGCCCCTGTTTCACGTAGCAAGTTTGACGATGAAAAAACTAACTAAACTATGATGATGATGATGTTGGGGGACCACTAGGTTATGGGTATGGTCCATACTAGTGGCTCGTCTGCACTAGAAGAGATATTTATTATGGTTACTTTCACCGATATACGAGGTACCTGGGTCTCACAACTAACTAGTGCCTAGGGGTGTTCCCGTGAGTTGTAGTCATTGGATATTTTGTACTAACCGTCGGAATACGGTGTGTTTGGTTGGTAAATTCAGTAGTGTGTTTTATTTATTTAAAAGTGTAAAATCTTTAAAGCAGCCCTCATTAAAACAATTTTCATTTTGAAGTTGCACCTCTTTGAAAAATTGTTACTTTCATTTTTTGTTTATAAAACATGAAAGTTTTTGTCTGATAACTATTATAGCATGGAACCTAATTTAAAAAACATAAATTTATATCTTGTATTTAAAACATGAAATTGATGTTTATTTTATTTTAAAGGAATTGAATTGGGAATAGAATATCGAGCTAACCTACTGAGTTTTAATACTCACGCCTATAGTCTTCTTCTTTTTTTAGCCCTTGTGCAGGTTTCAGCTTGAGTTTGATCACCTTGTGTGACGTTTGATCATTGTGTTGGAGAGTGACCAGTAGTGTCACATGGAGTTAGTTGGTCATCGGGTTTGTTCAGTTGAGATTTTGGTTTTGTTCTACTTTTAGTTTCTTGTACAAATAATGTTTAGTTCAATTTTTATATAAATGCATTTTTTGCTGTCCATTTATTTCCACTGTTTGTTTGATTGTTTATATATGGGAGAAATAGTTCCCTTGTGTACTCTATTGATGCCCTTGGTGATTTTCACCATCCCAGGGGGATCAGGAATGCCTCTTGGGACTTGTCGCGGGCTGGCCAGGGTGATCGGTTCAGGGTTGACTCGGGCTGGTTCGTGACAAAATGGTATCATAGGAGGTTAGATCTTACCAGACCTTTCTTTTTAGAGAACCCTTGTTATTTTGGGGATTTCAAGGTAGATGGAGTAGGATTGTTGGGACTTGAGGGGTAAGTCAAGAAGAGCGTCACGAACTCTTTCTTGTTCTAATCCTAAGGTTTCCATGGGAAGTCTGGTTTTATTAGTGTCCTTTGTTCTTGTTGATTTTTTGGTGTTGAGATATAATAAGGGGAGTCTGACTAATGGCCTCCATGAGATCGCAGGGCCAAGAAGACCATGTGGAGCTGGGGAATGGTCCTAATAAGTCTCTCTGTGTTGGTGTTGTGTTTGACATATTTCTGCCAACCATATGGTCAAGTCACCCACCGACACTAGTTCCCTTTTTTTGGGTCTCTTGAACCTTTGTTGAATTATGAATATTTGTTTTTAAAATCCTTGTGTGAGAATTGTGGAAATTGATTTTAAAGGAAGGATTAGATTTTGAAAAGTGAAAAATGGAGTTTTCAAAGATTAAATGTAATAATGGTTTTAGAAGGTTGTGTTTTTTTTTGAAAAAAAAGTTTTTTTTGGAGGGAAGTGGAAATGATTTAACGAGATTGGATTATCCATAATCTAAACTTGTGGTTTGTTAGAATAAAATGTTTTGAAATTGTGATTCATTTTAATGAGATTCTGAATCTTGGTTTTAAATGGTGTATTTTGGGATGTTAAAAAGTTTTTAAATCAGATAAATTAGTTTTGGATATTGGTTTTGATCGGTTGGTGTTTTACTAGAAAGGGTATTGGTCTCAATGGACCTCTGATTATGAAAATATACCTTGTTGAATTTTAAAAAAATTTGGAGGTGTTGTTTGGAGTGGATTTGTTATTTTAGAAGTTGTTAAAAATGAAAAGGGGTAAGTTTTTAAGAAAATGGTTCTTAATGAATTGTGATTTTTTTTGTGAAATATGAAAAGGGTTTTTGACTTGGTGGTTGGTGTTCCTTTTGAATTTAAATGATTTTTGGAATGATGTTGTTTTGTTTTAGCCTTTGGTGCTTTCATGGGTTCTCACATGCATGGTTTTACTGATATCTAGAAGTATGGACTATATGGCATGGTGGTTGGGTGCCTGGGGTGGCATGGAAATGTGCATGTGGGTGAGTCTTGATGAAACACCATTGGTGAATGTAAAAATCCACCAAGTTAGTTTTTTTTTCAAAAGTGTTTTTAGAGGAAAAATTTTGGTGTTTGTTTTGAACCAACGGTTATATGGATGGTTTATCCTATGTCTTAGAAGTGTTGTCTATTCAATATGATTACCTATGATCTATAATTCATACTCTTGTTGCATCTTGAGATGGGATCTTGTTGGTGGCTCGGTTTTGGAGTAATGTTTAGTGGGTTTCTGAAGATGTGTTGGATGTTGTGATGTGGCCATGGATAGTTCTCCATTAGAGATCTTTCCCAATGATAAACCTAAGGATTCATTTAAACTATTAAATCCACCTATTTTGATGATGCCTCATCCTATTTGTTGGAATAGAGAGCTGTTTGGGATCTATTAAAAGTGATTCTAGGTCGTGATAATTCTTTTGGACAGAGCAGTTGTGTTCGGTGATGTTGATGTGTTTCTCCATATTCATAGTCCATTCTGCCCCTCATCCAGAGTGAGAAATAATTTTTATATGAATCTATGGGTTCCTATTTAGATGAAGGTGTTTTGTTGAGCATGTGAGTTTTTTTAGCGGTGTAATCTTTAGAACCCTGACTGTGGGGCAGTAGATGCTTCAAGAATCAGGGCTCCAGCCATAGGCCTCAGAGTGAAGCTTTTCACGTAGTCAGGAAATCACTAGAGGTGTGGAGTGATTGATTAGGATCATTCCTCCTCTGTTTTGGTAAGTTAGTTTCTATTTCAATGTTTTGGTTATACATTTCTTTTAATTTTCCTTTTTCGCAACAAGTGTGGTGGACTTACCCCTCACACAATGTCTATGGTTATGCCTTCATGGATGTGGGTTTTCAATCAATGTCCCTGTATGGACCGCCTGTGAAAATCAGGTGCAGTCTTGGTGTTACCTATTTGTAGTTGGAGAGTTTTGGGTTGTTTCTTTGTTTCTTTTGTGGTTTCAGTGGACAAATTATTGGGTCCCCTTCCCTCCCATCCCTGAGTGATGGGGGTCCAGATATGTGATGAAAGTGTTGGCCAAGTTCTTGTCCCCTTCGTTCGAGAGTGGGTTGTTTATATGTTCATGTTGTAAACCTATTAACTTGGTATTGTAGGTTTTTGTAGGAGTGTTTTTTTGGGCCTGTGTGAGTGAGGCCCAATTCTAGCTCATGTAGAATTCTTGTATGTTCGTTGCTAGTTGGTTTCTAATGGTGGGGAGACCCACCATGGGTCTCATGGATTTTCATTCTAAGAACTTTTCTAGTGATAGTTGTTTCTTAATGGTGTAGAGTCCATTCTGAAATCCCCTGGAATATTTGTTTTTTGTGATTGCTCTTTGATTTTTGTGATGGTTGGGTTCATTGGGAGAAGACCCAACAATCAGGTTCTTGGCTTGGTTGTGGAGGTGGTGGCTTCATCTTTTTGTTGATTCTACGAACGTGGTTGTGAGTTGTGTTTTGTTTGGGAAAGAGTATTAAGTTTAATTGTTGGTTATTCATATTTACTTATATTTAGAGGCTGGATTATGTTGTCAAGTAATCCTTAGGTGTTGATTTTTTTCATCCAGAAAGTGTTATGGCTTTCCGGGGGTGGAAAGCTTTAATGGTGGGGAGAATTGTCACACCCAGGTTTTTTTGTCTTTGTATTGATCCGGTCCATTGGAAATACTGATACGTTTCATGGTTATTTTGTGAGATTAATATTGAGTTATGAAGTTTAATATATGTATAACCACCCTAATTTGGGATCCACATTGCATGTTTAGGAGTTTTTGAAGAAAGGGTGGTTACTTTATGATTTGGGCCAACCGTGAGCCCATTTCCTGTTTTAAAAACCGAATTTGTTTCTTTTATAACTCTTTTTTTTCATCCTTTTTCATCCATTAAACTTAACAATTATCCTATACTGACATATTAAAACTTCTATATCTTTTTTTACCCCATATAAATTCATAAGCAAGGTGAATTAGGGTTACTTATTTAGGTATTGGGCCATCCCATGAGCCTATTTCCTGTTTAAAAAAAATATTTATTTCTTTTATATCTAATTCAATATTTAATATTTTTTGGTGATTCCACATCCCCCTTGAATATGATACCCTATCCTCACCCAAATTGTCTATTTACCCTCTTTGGAGCTCATATGGGTCTCAGATTAGGGTTAATGTTTTCAGGTTACCTCAAATCTCCCAGAATTGATAAGGTAAATCGTTTTATACATAACTCATTCAATTCGTGCTCTTTTTCACAAAAATATTCTTTCCCTAGTTCTTCCAAACCTTATACGACTCTAAAAAATGTTTCATCCCATTCCCTTTTCTCTAGGGGTGTATATCTAATGGAATACGAAGAGTTTTCTAGTGGAGAAGGTGAGATTCCATCTCCTTTATCCTCCCTCTTCTTCCTCCTTTCAATTTTTCTTGGTTTTATAATCTCCCCTAGTCATGATAGACCTAGTTTTATGTTATACCATGATTTTTTATGTAGTTTATATTCATTTAGGTCTGGTCTTTATAGTTTTAGGGTTTATAATCCTGCGACGGGTGATTTCGGGTGTGCGTTTCCATTATGCCAAGGATTTGAGGTAGGATATCCCCTGAACAAGCCTTTATCATTTAAGTTTCATCATATCATACTGTTATAACCTTATTTATATGATATGTTCTGCTATGAAACATTGGTTTTAAAGGTTTTGTGTGCAAATTATGTTTTATGACTTATTTCGTTAAAAATATAGTTGTTTTGCTATAAATGTGCACTCCTCTTGTTTGATAAATTATTCCATGAGCTTATGAACTTGGTTTATGGTATTTTTAATATGTTTCAGTAGCTTGAATTACTTTATGGCATTAAAATGGTATTTTATCCCTTTTTAAGTGCTTAACATAAGTTGTTCTTTTAAAGAGTGCATGCCACGTATTCTGTAAATTGTCCGGTTGGTTTTTACGTGTCTAGTGCAATTTAAAATGATTTGTTTGGATTTATAAATACATTGGAAGAATGTAAAAAAATATTTTGGGATCCTTTTATGGCTTTCCAATTGGTATTTTTTTTTAAAAATAAATGGATTTTTGTTTACAAGAAGTTTTGGCCCGAGTTACCGCAAAATGGCATGTTTCACATCTTTATGAAAACGGTTGCGTTTTGAATATGTAACCTGAGTGTTTTAAGGGATTTATGAATTGTGGTTGTTGCTTTAAATGTTGTGTATACACCTCATTAATAAAATTTAATGTATACCTTGGTCAAATTTTAGTTTTGAGAAAGGCTTAAAGGCCCTTTTGGCATTTGTTTAGTTTTGTAAAAATGGTTTCCATGTGTATTTCATGTTCTATCTTTTTGGGAAATTTTATGGTCCATGAAAATGATTTATTAATTGTTTTTGGGGCTTCCAAATATGTTTTGGTATGATTTTGATGTGTTTTTATAATTGAAAGAGTGTGTTTGAATGAGTTTTATTTGCAAAGCCTCAATACACTCCTTGAAATTGTTTTACGAAAATATTTAGTGGTTTTTTTGATTCGTGAAAGAAATTTGAAGAAAGTTTGTGGGATGTTTGTGTGTTTATGGTTTGGGAATATAATTTTGATGTGAAATTTTTATTTTATAATATGTGTAAGTTTATTGAGAACTAAAGGGAATCCCGGGTATCTAGGTGGGCGGACGTGTACTAGTATGCTAGTGATCCTGTGGGGTTTGGCCCCTGTTTCACATACCAAGTTTGACGATGACAACACTAACTAAACTATGATGATGATGATGTTTGGGGACAACTAGGTTATGGGTATGATCCATACTAGTGTCTTGTGTGCACTAGAACATATATTTATTATGGTTACTTTCACCGAGATACAAGGTACCTGTGGCTCACAACTAACTAGTGCCTAGGGGTGTTCCCGTGAGTTGTGCTCATTGGATATTTTGTACTAACCATAAGAATATGGTGTGTTTGGTTGGTAAATTCAGTAGTGTGTCTTATTTATTTAAAAGTGTAAAATCTTTAAAGCAGCCCTCATTAATACAATTTTCATTTTGAAGTTTCACCTCTTTGAAAAATTGTTACTTGCATTTTTTGTTTATAAAACAAGAAAGTTTTTGTCTGATAACTATTATAGCATGGAACCTAATTTGAAAAACATACATTTATATATTGTATTTAAAACATGAAATTGATGTTTCTTTTATTTTAAATGAAGTGAATTGGGAATAGAATATCGGGCTAACCTACTGAGTTTTAATACTCACGCCTATTGTAAAGACCCATAAATTTCAATGATTTTTTTCTTCTTAATTTCTTTGGGATTTTACAAGAATACAGTTTCTGACGGAACCTGATTCCGAGGCCCGGTGTGCCCGGAATCATTTTCCGAAGTTTAGCTCGGGTACGTTCAGTGAACGAACGAGCGGGTTTTTCCTAACTTTTGAACCAGTGCTCGGAATCACAATCCGAGGGCACCGATGAAACCGCAACGCCGGTAATTTCTTAGGAACACCTTTTCCAGAGTTTCATTTTCCCGGGTGTGGTTATTAAAATTTTGGGTTAAGTAAAGAATAAAATAAAATGGTGCAACCAATTTTATTTTTGTTTAAAGTAGTTTAACCTAAGCTAAGTGGATAGAGTGGGACCCACTAAATCCTACTCCACTAAGTAGGATATTTTTGGGGTGGGGCCCACATGAGCCCCACCCTTTCATATTCCTTAACTCCCTTTTAATTTGTAACCCACCCGCACCCCCTTTAAATGAAAAGTCAACGCATTAATTGATTAACTTATTCAAAGTAATTAATTCTTGAAATCAATTTGAATTTCAAATTTTAAGTTGTCTTGTGTGTTAATTAAATAAGACAAGGTCTTATTTCATTAAGTTGGAGTTTCATTGTGTGGGGAGAATTTGGGGGAAGGAAAGCTCTAACTCTTGAAGAACGTTCTTCCTTCTTGAAGAACATGAAGAACGCACAGTCACCGACGAAGAACGCCGAATCCTCGGAGATCGACGATGTGACGCCGTATACCGCGATGCCGACAATTCTCTTCTCCATGACCCCGATGATGATTATGGAGTCTTCTTTCGCGACGAACCTTCGTTCAACAATTTCATCGAAGTAGGTGTTAATTGTTTCTTCTTCGTGAATATTTTCGTCGCCTTTCATCGTTCTCTATTTTGGCCGCCTGTTATCGCAATAATAGGAGGAGGTCGTACCGCATGAACACAGATGAATCTCCTCCCCCCTTTATGCTTGAATTTGTTGCGACACGAGCAAAGACAGGGCGGTGCCGTTGCACCGCGCGGAAATAATGAAGAGTGGGCGAAGAAGCGTGGCGCCGTCGCGCCGCGCCGTTGAAGTCAAACAAAGTCGCGGCGCCGTTGCGCCGCGCCGGAGAACCTCTAAGAGGCCGCAACCGAAGCGGGGCCACGACGAAGGGGGGCAGCGCCGTCGCTCCGTGCCAATTTGACAAGGATGTGGCCTATGGCCACAGTGGTGCAAGAGCGGCGCCCAGAATCGCCGACCGCCGGAGCAGGAGGGCGGGACCGCGGTGGTCCCGCGAGGACAGCAACTGGCCGACCTTACTGGGCCAACCATTTTAGGGGGAAACCGGGGGTTCGTAACCCCCAGATGGCTGAAGAGGAGTGCCCCCCCCCCACGTGGGGGCTGTGGTTCACCAATCAGGGGGTCAACGCACCCCCCCCGTTCCGCCCAGCTCGTCATGGCCGAGCTGGTCGCGCAGACCGCACGCGCGCACCAGGCCGGGCCGCACCCACCGGGACGGGCCGCGCCCTATTGGGCCGGACCCGGACCTGGGTCGGGTCGCCCAGTTCGGGCCGACCCAGTGGGGTCATGGGCCGGGCCCAAAACCCCCCTTTCTCGGACAGGTTTGTTCAAACGCCCGTAACTTGGGATACTGACCCCCGATCGACACACCGTCAGCTGTAATGCGATCCTTGAATTGAGACGGTCATTTATGTATGTTACACTCAAGGTTTTGGAGAACTTTGGGTATGGACGGGTTGGTTCGAACTCGAAATCAACCAGGCCCTCAGAGTGGAAACACTTATAACTTGAGCTCCGGACGTCCGATTAACGTGCCATCGACTTTGTTGTATTACTATTTATGAGATGGAACTTTTGGAATACTTCACCTGAGGTTTGAAGGCAATTGGATAGTGGTCGGGTTGGTTCATATACAAAACCAACCGGGCCCCTAGGACAAAAAAGGCTAATAACTCACAGACCGGGCGTCTGATTGACGCTCCGTTTGTTGCGTTGAGACCCCCATGACGAGGCAGTCCTTAGAGATACTTCTTCGTGGGACTTTGAGATACTTGGAGTATCGACCTGTAGCTCGTGGAGCGGACCCTCCCAAAGACGAGCGTACGGAGTACGGAGACCGTGTAGCTTACTGAGACCTGATGACTGCTTGTACGATTTGATTCAGAGTGACTTGCATAGACCAATGGGGAGCACTAATTTGTGAGGTGGCAGAACCATGGTGGAGGAGCACTAATTAATGAGGTGGAAGACCCGCGGTACTCGACATGAGGAGTACCTCTGTATTCTATGAGGGGGAGCACTACTGTGTGAGGTGGCAGACCCATGGCGGAGGAGCACTACTTTGTGAGGTGGAAAAACCTTGGTACTCGACAGGAGGAGTGCCTTAGAAGTCTTAGGTTAGTGATAAGTACCTCAGAGTCGTGACATGATCACTGTACTCTCTAGAGACGGAGCTCTTCATCAGTTACGGTTTCCATAATGAAAATCCTGATTTGAGCTGAGTCTGTGACCTATGTGTTTAACTCATGATTGAGATGGGTTATTTTATAACTTAGGTATATGTATGGGCATATACCTAGGTAGTGGTTATCCGTTGATTTCATAACCTTTGTGTTTCCCCATTATTGAGATGGGTTACTTGATAACTTAGGTATAGGTATGGGCTTATACCTAAGTAAGGGTTATCTGTTGAGATCCTTCTTTGTGGTTATCCTTGTTCGATTTAGTGAGACCTTGAGGGTCTCAGGGTCCCTACTGAGTATCATATACTCACCCCTGCATGGGCTATGCCCGCACCTCGTTGTGTTGGTTGCAGATGACGGGCAGCGCTGACGGAGGCTGAGTCTTTGAGGACTGGACGATACCCGGAGCTGGAACTCATGACGAGTCAGTAACCAGAGGTGGACTTCACGACGAGACGATACTCGGAGGAGGTTGACGAGTGAGAGATTTGTGGAGGCTATCTATACCTACCCTTCAGGTAGGATCCGTGGTGGATGATCCAGGAGCTGTGCTATCTGTACCTACCATTCAGGTAGGATCTGAGGTGGACAACCTAGAAGCTGCTTCTATTCTTCTAGATGCTTGTCTTTTCTGTTGTACTTTCATTCTGTTGTAGCTGTACTTTCAGTTGGGTTTGTATTCTGGCCCATTTACTTTTCAGCACTTCTTTTTTACTTAGTGTTTTACTTCCTCTTGTACTCTGTGGTGTTTTGTTTACTTTTTTAAAGGTAATGCCTTCCCAGTTATCAGGATTTATGCCTTTGGTTCTAGTCGCCAGCCCCTGGCCTATGGAAGGAGGGCTTGTGGTAGTCACCACACGGGCCCTGAGGATGGGTCGTGACAAATTGGTATCAGAGGAGTCGGTTCTACCGTAGAACTTAGGACTCTGATATTTTCTTTCTGTGAAGTAATAGCGTTAAGGGTACCGAGTGTGGTTTTCAGTTCAGGGAGTCCTGTGTTGGTGCGGGTGGCCGACGTATCCATACACCAGGACCCTGACAACTGATTTCCGACTTTGTGCACGAAAACATTGATTGCGTCTGTGTTTCCAAAAGTTTTAAAAAGTCAGCTCAAACTAGGTCAGCTCACCAGGTATAAATCATTTGACCGTGTCACGTTTGTTTCTTTCAGGATGCCTCCCCGCTGAAGACCAGCTAGAGCCCCGAGAGTTGTACGTACTGACAGCCCGCCGAGTGACGAGGCCTCAGTACAAGGCCCTATCCCAGTTGAGGCACCAGCGGTACTACCACCCGTTGGGCCACCGATGCCACCAGCCCCAGCAGCAGAGAGTGCACGTCACTTGAGCGCACTGCACGAGTTCCAGCACCAGAGGCCACCCAGGTTCAGGGGAGAGACGGACCTGCAGGTGGCTAAGGATTGGCTGGAGGCTGTGGTGAGAGTCTTCAGGCTAGTAGGGATGCAAGCAGACTTCATGGTGATCCTTGCTGCCAGCATATTTCAGGCAGTAGCAGGCAGATGGTGGAGCCTGATGCTTCAGATGCATGACGAGGCGACACTTCTGTGGGTAGACTTCGAGAGCCTCTTCTGGGAAGATTTTGTACCAGCCACCCTTTGAGTGGTGCATATATAGGAGCTGCTGCATCTACAGCAGGGTAGCATGATAGTGGCGCAGTACTCAGCGAGGTTCACCGACTCTCGCGCTACTCCACAGATATGGTACGGGACCCGTTCTTTAGGGACCAAACCTTCGAGCAGGGGATCAGGCGAGAGATTAGAGCTTCTGTTGTTTCTCACAACATCCCGACACAGATAGGGGTGTTGGAGAGAGCCCTCTTAGTGGAGAGTTTTCTTGCTGAGCAGTCTCCAACAGCAGGACCCACCACTAGCCGTCATGCGACAGAGTATTCTGCAGCGGGCAGTAGACAGATGACGCAGAGGTCCAAGAGGACCAGACCTACAGGTGGTCAACCGCATGACTCAGGGTTGGTAGTGTTAGGAACCAAGGGGAATGATAGAGCCAGACTTGCCATGAAGTGTTACTCCTGTGGAGGGATTGGTCACATGGTACGTGACTGTCTGACCCTCCATACAGATGACCATCAGATAAACGAAGGACCTCCCAGGCAGAGGTAGAGGTTCGATCGAGGCGGACCGCAAGGAATAGGAGACCAAGAAAGGGGAGATGGCCATGCAGTTGGAGGTGGAAGACACTTCGAGGTGTTTCCACCACCACCACCAGGAGGTCCACCCCGACCGCAGGGAACAGGTGGACATGGGAGATCTCAGCTTCAGGCAGCAGAAGCATATGACTACGGAGCTCCGGAAGCTGGCGAACAAGAGCATGACTAGTTCTAGGCATGGTACCTTTAGTCTTGGTGCTTCTAGTTTCCTTGTTGTCATTTTTGTATGTCATTGTACTTCGAGCTGCAGTAATAAAAGATAGTTGTCCTTGTGACATTTACTTCCTTTTTTTTTGTGAACTAAGAGGTTCCGGTTTAAACTGTTGACTTGAACCTCACTTTTGAGATTCCTACTGGAGGAGACCCAATTACCTCACGCTGATGCCGACAGTGTTACTTGACCCTTAGAGGTGAGAGTGACGGTTGGATCTCTTGGTAGTAACGTCGAGGCCTTACGACGTCGTCCATGACATGAATGCATCATTCATGTCCGGATTGACTGTATTAGGCAAAGAACGTGGTTCATCCAGGGGATGAGACCAGATTTCTCTTATCAAAAAAGAAGAAATCATAGCAGCTCTTGTGGGACCAGAGATGGTCCAAGCCACAACAGAAAAGGTCTAGGTCATCCAGGAGCATATGAGGATAGCTCAGAGCTGGCAGAAGTCTTATTCTAATAGGAGGTGGAGACCACTAGAGTTCGAGGATGGCGACAACGTCTTCTTACGGGTCTCACCTCGACATGGATTACGGAGATTTGGCCGAGGCAGAAAGTTGTCTCCGCACTTCATCGAACCATTCCAAGTCCTCAGCAGGATTGGCGAGGTGGCTTACCACTTGACCCATCCACCTCAGTTGCAATAGGGGCACGACGACTTCCATGTATCTCAACTGGGGAGATACGTTCTTGACCCGACGCATATCATCGACCATGGGGAGCTGGACATTGGCGATGGGGTGACTTTTGTGGGGTTCCATTAGAGATGGAGGATTGATAGGAGCGGGTCCTCTGAGAATGGTCGATTCCTCTTGTGCACTTTCGTTGGTAGCACGGGAACCTCCAGGAGATCACATGGGAGCGGAAGGCTCAGATGCGTGCTCTGTACCACTTTTGTATCCCTAATTTGTGTTAAAGCTTTACGGGGATGTAAAGCCCTGATGTGGGAGTAATGTAAAGACTCGAAAATTTCAAGGAATTTTTTTTCTTAATTTCTTTGGGATTTTACAAAACATAGTTTCCGACGACACCTGATTCCGAGGCCCGGTGTGCCCGGAATCATTTTCCAAAGTTTAGCTCGGGTACGTTCAGTGAACGAATGAGAGGGTTTTTCCTAACTTTTGAACCGGTTCTCAGAATCGAAATCCGAGGGCACCGATAAAACCGCAGTGCCGATAATTGCTTAGGAACACCTTTTCCGGAGTTGCGTTTGCTCGGGTGTGGTTATTAAAATTTTGGGTTAAGTAAAGAATAAAATAAAATGGTGCAACCAATTTTGTCTTTGTTTAAAGTAGTTTAAACTAAGGTAAGTGGTTGGAGTGGGACCCAATAAATCCTACTCCACTAGGTAGGATATTTGTGGGGTGAGGCCCACACGAGCCCCACCCTTTCATATTCCTTAACTCCCTTTTAATTTGTAACCCACTGCACCCCCTTTAAATGAAAAGTCAACTCATTAATTGATTAACTTATTCAAAGTAATTAATTCTTGAATTCAATTCGAATTTCAAATTTTAAGTTGGCTTGTGTGTTAATTAGATAAGACAAGGTCTTATTTCATTAAGTTGGAGTTTCGTTGTGCGGGGAGAATTTGGGGGAAGGAAAGCTCTAACTCTTGAAGAATGTTCTTCCTCCTTGAAGAACACGAAGAACGCCGAATCCTCGGAGATCGACGACGCGACACCGTATACCACAATGCTGACGATTCTCTTCTCCATGATGCCTACGACGCTTATGGAGTCTTCTTCCGCGACGTGCTTTTCCGCGATGAACCTTTGTTCAATGATTTCATCGAAGTAGGGGTTAATTGTTTCTTCTTCGTGAATATTTTCGTCGCCTTTCATCGTTCTCTATTTTGGCCGCTTGTTATCGCAATAACAGGAGGAGGTCGGACCACACGAACACGGATGACTCTCCTCCCCCCTTGATGCTTGAATTTTTTGCGACACGAGCAAAGGCAGCGTGGTGCCGTTGCACCGCAAGGAAATAATGAAGAGTGGGCGAAGAAGAGCGGCATCGTCGCACCGCGCCATTGAAGTCAAACAAAGCCACGGCGCCGTCGCGCCGCGCCGAAGAACCTCGAAGAGTCCGCGGCAAGAGCGGGGCCACGATGGAGGGGTGCGGCGCCATTGCGACGCATCGATCAGACAAGGTTGTGGCCTATGGCCGCGGTGGTGCCGGAGCGGCGGCCAGAATCGCCGGCCGCTGGAGCAGGAGGGCGGGACCGCGGTGGTCCCGCGACGACAGCAACCGGACGGCTGGACCATTTCAGGGGGAGACCGGGGGTTCGAAACCCCCGAATGGCCAAAGAGGAGCAGCCCCCCCCCCCCCACGTGGGGGCCGCGGCTCACCAATCAGGGGGCAACACGCCCCCCTGTTCTGCCCAGCTCGGTATTGCGGAGCTGGCCGCGCGGACCGCACGCGCGTGGCAGGCCAGGCCACGCCCACCATGATGGGCCGTGCCCTATTGGGCCGGACCCGGACCCAGGTCGGGTCGACCCAGTTCGGGCCGACCCAGGGGGGTCTCTGGCCGGGTCGATGCGGGCCCAAAAACCCCCTTTCTCAGACAGGTTTGTTCAAACACCTGTAACTTGGGCTATGGACCTCCGATCGACGCACCGTCAGCTTCGATGCGATCCTTGGATCGCGAAGGTCGTTTAGGTATATTACACTCAAGGTTTCGGAGAAATTTGGGTATGACTGGGTTGGTTCGAACCCGAAACCAACTGGGCCCTCGGAGCGGAAACACTTATAACTTGAGCTCTGGACGTCCGATTGATGTGCCGTTGACTTTGTTGGATTCCTATTGATGAGAAGGAACTTTTGACATACTTCACATGAGGTTTGGACGCAATTGGATAGTGGTCGGGTGGTTCGTACACGAAACCAACCGGGCCCCTGGGACGAAAAGGCTAATAACTCACAGACCGGGCATCCGATTGACACGCCGTTTGTTGTGTTGAGACCCCCATGATGAGGCAGTCCTTAGAGATAATTCTTCATGGGACTTTGAGATACTTGGAGTATAAACCAGTAGCTCATGGAGCGGACCCTCTCGGAGACGAGCGTACGGAGTACGGAGACCGTGTAGCTGGCTGAGACCTGATGAATACTTGTCCGATTCGATTCGAAGTGACTTGCATAGCCCAGTGGGGAGCACTACTTTTTGAGGTGGCAGACCCATGGTGGAGTATCACTACTTTGTGAGGTGGCAGACCCGTGGTACTCGACAGGAGTAGTACCTCTGTAGGCTATGAGGGGGAGCTCTACTGTGTGAGGTGGCAGACCAATGGCGGAGGAGCACTACTTTATGAGGTGGAAAACCCGCGGTACTCGACAGGAGGAGTACCTCAGCAGTCTTAGGTTAGTGAGAAGTACCTCGGAGTCGTGACAGGATCACTGTACTCTCCAGAGACAGAGCTCTTCCGCAGTTATGGTTTCGATAATGAAAATCCTGGTTTGAGCTGAGTCTGTGACCTATGTGTTTACCTCATGATTGAGATGGGTTACTTGATAACTTAGGTATATGTATGGGTATATACCTAGGTAGTGGGTATCCATTGATTTCATAACCTTTGTGTTTCCTCATGATTGAGATGGGTTACTTGATAACTTAAGTATAAGCATGGGATTATACCTAACTAAGGGTTATCTATTGAGATCCTTCTTTGTGGTTATCCTTGTTGGATTTAGTGAGACCTTGAGGGTCTCGGGGTCCCTACTGAGTATCGTATACTCACCCCTGCACGGGATATGCCCGCACCTCGTTGTGTTGGTTGCAGACGACGGGAAGCGCTGACGGAGGCTGAGTGTTCGAGGACTGGACGGTACCCGGAGGTGGAACTCACAACAAGTTAGTAACCGGAGGTGGACTTCATGACGAGACGATACTTGGAGGAGGTTGATGGGCGAGAGCGTTGTGGAGGCTATCTGTACCTACCCTTCAGGTAGGATCTGTGGTGGATGATCCAGGAGCTGCGCTATCTGTACCTACCCTTCAGGTAGGATCCGATGTGGATGACCTAGGAGTTGCTTTTATTCTTCCAGCTGCTTGTCTTTTCTATTGTACTTTTGTTCTGTTGTAGCTGTACTTTCAGTTGGGTTTGTATTCTGGCCCATTTTCTTTTTAGCACTTCTTTTGTACTTAGTGTTTTACTTCTGCTTGTACTCTGTGGTGTTTTGTTTACTTTTATAAAGGCAATTCCTTCCTAGTTATTGGGATTTACGCCTTTGGTGCTAGTCGCCAGCCCCTGACCTATGGAAGGCGGGCTTGGGGTAGTCACATCACGGGCCCCGAGGATAGGTCGTGACACCTATAGTCTTCTTTTTTTAGCCCTTGTGCAGGTTTCAGATTGAGTTTGATCGCCTTGGGAGACGTTTGATCATTGTTTTGGAGAGTGACCAGTGGTGTCACATGGAGTTAGTTGGTCATCGTGTTTGTTCAGTTGAGTTTTTGGTTTTGTTCTACTTTTTGTTTCTTGTACAAATAATATTTTGTTCAATTTTTATATAAATGCATTTTGGGCTGTTCTTTTATTTCCACTGTTTGTTTGATTGTTTATATATGGGAGAAATCATTCCCTTGTGTACTCTATTGATTCCCTTGGTGCTTTTCTACATCCTGGGAGGATCGGGAACACCTCTCGGGACTTTTTGCGGGCTGGCTAGGGAGACCGGTTCAGGGTCGACTCGGGCTGGTTCGTGACACCCTGAGTGCGTGATTCAAAATTCTGGAAGTCCATGACTTATTATCCTTCATTAAATCTAAAATATTCACAGAATATTCTCCTCATAAATTAATGTTTTTTGATGATATATTTTTCTAGAAATTATATCCTCTCACTCAAGAATTTATTCAACACATCTTGGCCTTGATTTATTGTTATTTATAAATGAATTCCACCACCTCTGCCTCTGAGAATAATGAAATGTTGGATCTCATATTTTTATATTGTGTCACTAACTTTTAATTCACCAAAGGATTCAATATTCTTAAATAAACCTATGATGATAAATATGGAATATATTCTAACTTGATTTCTAATATTCTTATCACATTGAATGGGATGAGAATTGCGATATTCTCATTTATAAGATCAAACCCATCCATGTATTTTGAATGCTCGAACAACCGACTAAAAATTCATTTTCATTAGATAATGGATCATTCTTTGAACGTTCACATGCATGAAGGATGTATATTTCATGGATGGATATTCGAGCCCTAATATCCTTAAAATATCGATCAATAAATAACCATGGAAGTATTAAGATTGATTGATGGAGGTTTGACTCTCTTTTCTGGTGAACAACAACATCGTCAAGGGTTGGGAGGATAAAGATGACGTCGCACTGATCGGGAGACTTAGAAAATCTGCATCATGTGGCCCATGTTATGTCCATTTTTTTAATGATGGAGGAAAAATGTACATATATTGTGTATCCCACAACACACTTGAACTTCATTGGTCCTTCAATATATTATAAAATCCTCTCCACTACACTGTTTTAGTTGGCTATGGGGGATCAACACCCATCACACCTTGCACCGCATGCCACATGGGCCATGCCACACATGTGCTAGCCCACCAGCACTCCTACGGGTCCAATGCAGCCTAGACCATGAACCTGCACATGGGAATGATATCCTGTGGGATTATACACAACACAATCACCTCTATCTCTATGAATTCTCTTTGTGATAGAGTTTCCATGGGGTTGGCCCTCTGGTCCCCCAAGCATGGTTGAGGGATATCTCTTAGGGGCTTGTATGGTTGGACCATTTTTTATAAGGCATATAATAAAATAATTAGAATATATTTTAAGTAAATAATACATTCTTAATCAAATAATCATCAAATTACATACCAAAAGACTCAAGCTTCTTCTAATATTCTTCATGAAAGAAATATATATTTTCTATAGCCTTTATAATTCCTCTTTATGAAATTATTTTTATTTTCCTTAGATAACGTCATATAATTAGGCAATAATATTTTAATTGCATGAAACTATTATTATTAATCTTGTAGTAAACAAGGTGTTATCAATGAAAAAAGTAATAGAAATTAAGATCACTTAAATAATCTTCAAACTTATCAAGCAGAATTGTCCAAGCGTGACATCCAAAGCCATTAAAATGAATCCATAACAATTCTCCAAGAATTAACACATCATCCATAAAATAATATTGACTTATTGAAAACAAATTTAACATGGGATAAAAAAAAAACCATGGACTTCATCATTGGACTCCCCAAAAAATGTAAATCCAATAATTCTATTTTAATTGTAGTTGATCGCCTTATAAAGTCAATAAATTTTATTTTCATCAAAGATGATTTATCCCTTAACTAACTCACCAAGATGTACATAAGGGAAGTAACGAGGATTCATAGTGTACCACTATACATTATATATAATTGGGATTCAAGGGTTTCCTCAAGAATTTGGATAATATTTAAGAAATCTTTGAAGATAATGCTTATCTTTATCAATTCATATCATCTTTTGACAAATGGTCAGTCTGAGAGGAAAATTGAAACTCTAGAGTATATGTTGATATATTATTCGATGGATTTACAAGGATGTTAATATTAACACCTTCACCTGATATAGTTCTCATATAATAACAGTTTCCATTCCATAATTCTTATGGCACCATATTAGGCTCTGTATGGGAATATATGTAGGACTTCAACATGATGGGATGAAGTTGGAGAGAAGAAGATGATAAGTCCTGACCTTATCTAAGAAATTTTGGATATGGTTTAAACCATTCAGTGGAATATGAAAGAAGAAAAAATTTGAATTTTTTTTATGCATATAATCATTGATAAGATCTAGAGTTTTAAGTTAGTGACAACATTTTCCTTCAAATATCTATATGGAAGTGAGTTAGGAGATTTAGGAAGAAAGGGAAGCTAAGACTTATAAATTCTTGATCATGGCAGGGTTGAATCCTATCTTTTAGTGCTCCCTCCACTCATATTACGATTACATTATGTTTTCCATGTATATATTTTATGAAATTATTTACCGTACCCTTCATAATGCTATTATCAAAAGCTATGTAGATCAAACATGATCTATCATATGAGAAAAAAGAAATAAAAATTATGGATTGAAGTGATAAGGTGCTTCGAAAAAAGACCACTCATGTGGTCAATGTTCTACATAGAAATAATAAATTTTAGGATGGTATATGGGAACCTAGGGATGAGATGACAAAAAAGTACCCTCACTTGTTTTCTTACATGTAATGAAATTTCGATGATGAAATTATTTTAAGTGGGTAGAATGCAACAACCTGAGTTTTTCCACTATAATTAAATATTGTTTTTGATGAATAGATCTACACATAACATCGAAACCAAAACAATATTGACCATTATAATGTAGCCATAAAATCATAAGGTATAGACAATAGTAATAAAATTGTGAAATATATATAAATAAATATATTTTTAAAAAAAGAAAAATAAAATTCACATTAAATATTAACACAGTTAGTAAAACTAAGTAACTAAAAAAATCATTTCACATGATTATAATTTATTTTATAAAATGTATAATTTTCAATTTTTATATTTTTTTGATTATCTCTAATTTTATTAGAATCTTTAATATGAAAAAAATGATTTCTTATAAAAAAATGTTTTTTCACAATATTTTATGGTTTTATTTTAATGTCAAGTTTATAAAATTTAGAATGTAAATTTGAAAAAATTAAAAACATTTTTTGATTTTTCATATCCATATTTTCTTAAGATAATTTTTTGGAATTTTTAAAAAATAATTAATTCTATGATGAATAGCGAAAATACCGATTTTATTAATGTTGTCACTTTTATGAAATTATATTATTATATAAATACATAAATTTTTTTGAAAAATTTTACAATTAAATTATATATTATAAATAATATTAAATCATTTTAAAATACTATTTTGAATTTATAAACCTATGCTCAACATTTTGAAAATTTATGTAGCATTTTAATGAAAACTATTTTTTGACTATTTTATTTAATTAATTATAAAATGATGAAATGATTTTTTTGATTTATTTTATTTTTTACTAAAAAAATATTTTTAATAATAATAATTATTTTCAATTAATTTAAATCATTATAATTATTAATTCTACTTTAATCATAAATTGTGTTTTTAAATATTTTTTTAAAACAATGTTTTTGTGAGTTTGCTTTAAAATTAATTTTCCATACACATAATATTTTTATGTGATAAAATACATTTAATATTTATTATCATTGTGTATATATTATATAATAAGACTCATTTTATTTTTAGTCTTAAAGGACAAATCACCTATGTATACACTATTTACCACGGTGAAAACTAAAATGGTAACAGCGAGTAACCTTAGAGGTAAAGGAAGAAAAACATGTTTAAAAAATATTTCTTTTTAAATTTTGGTGGTTTGAATCAAACTTATATTCCTTAAAATCCATTATTTATCTGTTTTGGAGTCTTTTTATTGAGAGTTACTTCTCTTTACAAAATAGTTTTGAGTATTTACAAAAATAAAACACCTTTTCATTTATAAATGAGACCCTCCTATCCTTAATTCCACTTACTCCAAAAATCCCAAAATTAATAAAATAATCTTCCCAAAAATATTATCCAAACTCTTATCCACCCTAATGAGGTTCCGAAATTCTCAAAATACCACCCCATAATGGTTTATTATCTTTCACAAAGGTGATAATCCAAAAAGTGATGTATAAGTTATTAAACCTCTATTTCTTTTTGTATTTATTTATATGATTTTATTCTTCCTAAAATTTAATTTAAAGATATTAAAATAATAACATAAGTATAATTATTATACTTTTATGTTATTATAATGATGGAACAAGCATTAATATCCCTCTTATTTTCCATTAAGAAAAATGAAAATATGAATCGTGTAATGTGCAGACTACCACCACCACGAATAAACATGTGTCATTTTTTACTTGACTTCCAAACATGGATAGATTTATTTTATATTTTATAGTTATCTATTAAATTTATAAATAATATATATCATTATTATTATTATTTTTTAATAAAACAAAAGGTAATGATCGTTATAAGGTAATCCATCAATATCGGTAAATAAACTAAAACTAATTCTTCACCATTTTAGTTTTAATAAAACATCACAATGTCATGAAATATCCCCTAGGGATCATACCGTGACTACACCAAGCCCACTTACGAAAGGCCAGGGGCTGACGACTAGCACCAAATGCATTATCCTGCAAGTGAGAGGTGTTTTCCAGAGTACCTGTATGCACAAACACACTCATCCCCATCCCACAATATTGAAAAGTAAACATGCATGCCACTAAGACAACAAATGAGAGTAACAGTAAAAAAACTAAATATTAAAGGGGTCAGAATACAAGCCCAAAAAAAGACAAGTACAGACTCTTAATGTCAATATATGGTAAACCCTACCTGAAGGGTAGGTGAAGGGGGTTCCACTTGAAGTTGTAGAAGTACGCCTCATTTGTTGGATCTCACTGGGCACCGCTTGGTCCTGGACCACAAAGGTCTTTGTCGAAGCATCTGTCATCTGCATAAGAAATGACACGTATAGGCATAGCCCTTGTAGGGGTTAGTAAAACAATACTCAATAAGGACCCAAAAATACAAGGTAATTCCATATAGAAAAGTATGAACAAAGTATACTACTAAAGAGGCACGCAAAATGTCACCTCTAAGAATTACAGTCAAGAGAGATTCAGTGGAGTCAGCTCACATATTTATAAATGTAAATTATGAAAAGAAATACTATCAGTTGTAAATGCTGAACACCTTGTACTATAGAGACACTCATACCTGATGATTAACTTAGGCCTACTGGGGCACCTAGATCTGCTCATTATTCAGGTCTACTGGGGCACCTAGATTAGCTCATCACTTAGGCCTGTTGGGAACCTAGACCCACCCATCACTTAGGTCTGTTGGGCCACCCAGACCCGCTCATCTCTTAGGACTTCTGGGGAACCTATACCCTCTCTTCACTTAGGCCTATTGGGGAACCTAGACCTGATCATCACAGTCTTCTCATCACAGCCAGCCGTATGATTCCCTCTCATAGTGTGGTTGATTCTAGGAGAGTCTACTGCTCAATCCAACAGTGATATCTCAAATTCCAAAAAAACCAACTTAGAGTATATCAAAAGGAATTCCTCATCGCAAGGTTCCCAACTCCACAAATGGATCGTCAATCGGACATGTGGTTTGAATGTTATGAGACTTTTTATAAAAAGGGCACAGTTGGGTCAGGGTCCGGTCCAACCCGGTCATACTGACTCAACCCAAACCAGCCCGTGGTCCACTAACCTAACCCGACTCCAACCTGACCCGGGTCTGACCTAACCTGGTGGGTCGACTCGTCCCGCCGGGCCTGGCTGGGTCCGACCCAGCCCGCTACGGCAGTCTAACCTAAGGTGCTAGGCCGAGCCTGAGGCTAGCCTAAGGTGTTGGGCCTGACCTAGGGCTGAACCGACTAACCAACCTGGGATGTTGAAGTGGGCCTATCTTCTCCACCCAGTGTGGGGCGGGCACCCCTTCCCACCTGCAGCCGTTTCCGCGAGTTGCCACTGCGGTCTAGCTGGACCACGACCTCCAGCTTTGTGATACAGCTCACCATCCGTGTCTGCTGAACCATTACTAGCTTCCTACCAGAAGCCTCTGATCACTGCATGCGGAAGATACCGTGGGCTACCTTTGGCACCATGGCATGCTGCCGGCATTCCAAAGGGTGATTTTACGGGCCACCAAACTTGCTCCGGTGGTCCTTATTTTGATCCGTAGGTCCCACTACGATCCTCAAGTTGCTACCTCCACTACCATGTGCTCCAAGTTGTCTTTACATTGATCTGGGGGTCCTACCACGTTTGAAACCTCTCGGTAAGAATCCAAAGCAACCATGGGGGTCCGTCGTCGAAGAACCCAAGAAGGGAGAGAGATCATAGTGAACACCCATGGAAACAAATGTCAGCACTGTTCATTTGGCCTTCGTTCATTGAATTAGAAAAATAAAGGAGATATTTTCAAATAATTTCCATGATATAGTCCTTTATTAAATATCTACATGTTAAAATCCCATTCTCGTAGGTACGATCGATCCGTGGTTCAAATTGTTAGTGAATTGACCTATGTTCCTTGTTTACAAAGGAAGAATAGGGGAAGGGTAACCATATAGAAAGTAAATCCCCTTACTTGGAATTAGATCTTTCATCAATAAAGAATAGAGTTTCACACCTTCGTTCATCGATCCTTGATCCACATTCCACCGCTATCATTGGCGATCCTTTGATCCATCGTTATCGATGGTGATCCTTTGAAGAGGAAGGGAGGAAATATGTTCATTCGTCTCATCATCGCCATTCGTTGACACTAACTTCCCAGATCCTCCAAGATCATCCTATGATTCCCACATCCACTTTAATCCATTAATTGGAGATAACATGTTTCATCATTTCAGTTACACTACGTCGAAACATCGTTACAATGTTTCATTTATGAAATGAAATAGTTTCCTCATTTGTATGTTGCAACGAAACATTTTTGAATAAAATAAACTCTTTTAAGTTTATATTTTTATTTAAAAATCAAAAAAATGAACTTCTTCCCTAGACTCATGTTGGTCGAGGTTAAGTCCATCCTTGGGTAAAGTCACCATTCTTGATGCAATGGTGCCCCCATATTTTTAATTCGGGAACCTATTCAGAAGTTTCCAAAACCACACACACACTATTTTAAACAAACTAAAAAAAGGTTTAAATATTTATTCTGGGCACACTGGGCCTTGGAATCATGTGCCGTCTGAGTGTTTAGTATTAGAATAATCCCATAATTTTTTTTAAAAAAAAATTATATGGAATTTCCAGGACATTACATTATCCCCACCTTAGGGCTTTTCATCCTCGAAAGCCAAAACAGGGGATAAAAAAACAAATGGGGATACTGAGCATGAATCTGATTCTTCGGGTCCCAAGTACTCTCTGGGAGATTATCGTGCTTCCACCAAATGTGAAATAGAGGAATAGACCACCCATGAAGGACCTGCACCTATTAATCCTCAATATCCACTAGGAAATCCAAAAATATCGCCCCATCCTCAATGTCCATCTCTCCCTAGTCGATGAAGTATAATGGGTCATGAACATACCATCTCAGCTATGACATGTGAAAGAAATTATGCACCTGATGCATCTATGATAGAATATCTAGGCGGTACACCACCTCACCAACTCTACTTAGAATCTAGAAAGGGCCAATGAATCTCAGAGAAAACTTGTTTCCCCAGCCAAATTTCTGCAATCCCTATTGAGGTGAGACCCGAAGGAACATATGGTCTCCTTCCTCGAACTCCAAGGGCCTCTGTCTCCTATCAGAATAAGATTTATGCCTACTTTGTGTAGTCCTCATCCACTTATGGATGATATACAACTTCTAGGTGGTGGCCTATATAATCTCTAGACCCCTGAGTGTTGACTCCCATGGGTCTATCCACTATAACGGTGATCTTCATGGTCACCCATACATTGTCTGGAACAGTGCCATACCAATGGTGGAGTGGTATATTTTGTTGTACACGAAGTCCACCAGTGGTAGATGGTCCTCCCAACTATAACCAAATTTTAGGATGTAATCACGAATCATGACCTACAAAACCTGGATAGTTATCTATGTCTGGCCATCCGTATAGGGATGAAATGTCATGATTAAACACAGATGAGTCCTGAATGCCTCCTATAGTCCCTTCCAAATCCAAGATGTGATGCGAGCATCATGGTCTGAAACAATCATCGAAGGTACCCCATGAATCCGAACTATATTCTAAATGTAGAGGCATCCCAAGCCATCTATGGAACCCTGATCCCAGATGGGTAGGAAGTGGGATGACTTTGTGAGTCGTTCAATGGTAACCCAAATGGTATCGTGTCCCTTGGACATGCCTGGTAAACCTGTCACAAAGTCTATCAACATGCCATTCCATTTCCACTCTGGTAACTTAAGTGGATGAGGAAATACTTATGGAGCTTGATGCTTTGCCTTCACTTACTGACAAGTGAGGCATCGAGAAACAAACTCTGCTATTGCCTTCTTCATCCCCGACCACCAGTACTGACGTCAGAGATCATGGTACATCTTTTCCACTCTTGGATACCCAGCCAAGGGGTAGGTGTGGAACTACCTCAAAACCTCCTATCGCAATGTAACTAGTACAATGTTGTGCCCTTTGAAAAGCATGATGTGATACCTACCTATCAAATATCCATAAGGGGCCTACCTTGTGGATAACTGAGCACGTTGAGCCTCATAGTCAATATCCCCAAGATGTTCCTCCCTAACTCGCTACAAGAGTGGGGGAGTGACAACCATCGACTGGAGGTAAGCTGCTCCATCAGTATCTATGAAGGATACCTGCATCACATCTAACTGATCCGATGATTCACTCTACAACTACAACCCAGTTCTCCTGATGAGCACTTCCTCTACCATGTTTCCTTTACCAAGAGAATAAATTATCTCGCATTCTTAGTCCTGGAGGAACTCTTATGAAAACCTTTCTCTTTATTACATACTTAAACATGATTTATTACATAAAATTCACTTGATACAACATATAATATCGAGAGGTATAGTGCCTTTGGGGATTAGTATCTTTACATAACAACTTATAACATGAAATATAACATCTTTATTGAAAACTTTCTTTACATGACCACTACATTCCCTCGTACTTAGCATTGCATAGGATGACACTCATTTCACTAAGTATTATGAGTAAACCCTAATTGCACTTGAATTATCATGATTAAACCCTCATTTCACTTGACGTATCATGATACTAATCTTTACCCAATGCATTGGAGCGCTATCAGGACACACCCTTCTTAAACATTTCATTTCATGCATAAATGTTCCACATGGATCATATAACATGGATTCATTAAACCTCATAATTTATTCCAAGATAAAGTAAATGTGGAATTAATACATGAAACACTATAATCAATAAGTAAATGTTCATAAAGGTTAATACCCTTCATAGGGAAATGGTCATGGTATTCACTACACAATGACATTATCTTGGAAATTTGTGATGCAATTTCAGCAGCGTAACGACATGACATAGGAATTCATAAAAATGGTTGATGAGAGAGAAATGGGTGTCTAATAATATGTACATGAAATGGACAGTAAGAGGGTCATATAGATACATGTCCCAACATAAGTAATGGAATTTATATTCACAATACAATAGAATTTATTGAATGTAAATGAGGAGAGAGAGATTCCTTACGGAATTTCGGCATGGTAACGGGTGTACATGAGGGGAATTTAACAAGAGAGAAAGGGGTATCTCATCATTCAAAAATAGATAGGGAAGTATGGGAGAGGTGATAAATCATACCCCAACATTTATAATTGAGAAAAAAGGGCATAACAACATAATGAAATTGAGACAAAAATGAGAAAAGAGGAAATCCCTTAATTGGAAGTGTGATCCCAAAGGCTTGGGAGTGGCTTGAGAGAGGCTTCTTGGGAGCTTGGGGAACCTTGGGAGGATTATAGAGAGAGGAGGGAAGAGGTTTAATGAACTCAAAAGGCTTTTAGTGAAGAGTAAGTGGGGGTGGGGGGGTTGGGGGGGTTTATATAGGAAAGGAGAGGGAATTCTTTATTATTTAGGTTTGGGACACCTCACATAAAATAATCAAAACCACAAACTAGACCATGGTTTTTGCCCACAGTTTTTACCAAAGGGGAGTGGAAAACAATATTTTATAAGTCCAATGTAATAACTTCTTAAAATATTGAAGGTGATTATGTGGAGGTGAGTCACACTCTCAAGGAAAACAATTTAAAAAGACAAAATGTTTTATAAGTCTTGGAGGGTCCACTAAAGCTTTGTAAAATAAATAAAAAAAATATAAAATCAAATTATTTTAATGATAAAACATATATTGGCCAAAAATAATGTTTATATTATTTTATTACATCAATATTGTGTCATTATGATGTCATAAAACACATTATATATTTAAACAGTATTTAATTTTTACCCAAAAAATTCGACTGTCTCAGAAAATTATGAAAACTTTACCATTGGATAATTTCGACATCCTGATTCCCAAAATAATATTCATTTTATCTAAATAATTTTCTAAATATGTTAATTTTTTACATTTAAAATAAAAATTACATTTATAGAAAATTCACGGGTTTTGACAAAAATGGATTTCAAACCATAATAAAAATTACAATTGCATTCATAAAATTATATGATCATTTATATTTAATAAAAATTAATTTAATTATAATAATATTTTATTAAAATATTATTTAATTTAAAAATCCATTAATTCATCAAAATATATTTCTTAGTTGAATATTAACTAAAAATACTATTTGTGCTTTAAAAACTATTTACAAAGTAACAATAATAAAATGAATGCACATTATTTATAAAACAATAATGAATATTGTCATAGTGCTAGGGTCTTATTACATAACCCCTTATAACACCCACATAAGATTGAAGGGTAAGGTGTGCAATTGTGATATACTCTTGGGGTGGCTTGGATAACATCGCTCGGGTGGTAATCTCTATTAACTTCCACTTCTCCCGTAGTCAGTTACACTCAAGCTTAACTTGTTCAAGCTCGGATTGGGCTTGGTCAAGAGCGAAGCCCAATGATGCCACCTCCTTTCTGAGCTCCGAAAAATGGGCTTCGTACGGGGAAAGTATATTGTATGAGGCCATCACTTCCTTTGTCCGAGTAAATTGGATTTGTTAAAGCCCTATATTTATACTAATCATGTGATCATTGTTCAACATCTATATTAGCAAAAATCACATTTCTTAACAGTATTTTAAAAATACAAATAATAAAACCAAATAAGTTCATAAAACATTTTACATAATGAGACATTTAATTAGATCAATAGGGATTTACATTAATGAAATTTTGGGTCATTACAAATCTAGAAACTACCTCTTTCTCAAGTTCAGGTTCTTTTGAGAGAAGATATACCTGATAATTTTGTGGTCAGAGTTGATAGTAAACATTTGACCCATCAAGTAGTGCCTCCGCATATTCAAAGATAAGACCATGACTACAAGCTCTAGATAATGGGTCATGTAGTTCTTCTCATGTTTCCTCAACTTTCTCTTACCATAAGCAATCACCATATTCTCCTGCATTAGGACACAACCCAGTCTGGTTCTTGATGCATCACAGAACACTACATACCCCACGCCATCCTCTAGAAGTCTCAAGATAGAGGCACTCGTCTGTCTCCACCTCAACACCTGGAAACTCTACTGGCACTTCTCCATCCCCATGAAGGGATGTCCCTTTCATGTAAAAGATGATAAGGGTGTTTCTACCTTGGAAAATTTGGGCATGAACCTCCGGTAATATCCAACCAAACCCAAGAAACTCTGCACCTCAGTCACACTCCTGGGTGGCTCCCAAGCAAGCACTACCTCTATCTTCGCAGGGTCCATTGCAACTCCATCCTCTGAAATTATGTGTCCTAGAAATTGGAACTCTCAAATCAAAAATTGAGACTTCAAGAGATTCCCATAAAACTGGTGCTCTAGGATCATATCTAAGACAATTCTCAGGTGTGTCACATTATCCTCCTCAGACGCTGAGTACACCAAGATGTCATCAATGAAGAACATGAAGAACCATCCAGGGTAAGGCTAGAAGATCTTGTTCATGAGTCACATGAACAATTCTGGGGAATTGGTCACACTGAATGGTATTACCAAGAACTAATAGTGTTCATACCAACATATAAAGGTTGTGTTTGGTACATCTTCATCCCATACATGAAGATAATAACAGCCAAACCTGAGGCCTATCTTTGAGAACCACCTTGCTACCTTTAGTTGGTCGAAGAGGTCATCGATTCTCTGTATTAGGTATTTTTTCTTCACATTCACATGATTAAAGCACTGATAGTCCACACATAGTCTCAAGATCCCATCTTCCTTCTTGGAAAACAAAACTGGGGACACCCAAGGTGAAACCTTGGGCCTTACAAATCCCTTTCTCTGAAGGTTCTCAAGCTATAAACTAAACTCACGAATCTCCATGGGATCTTTCCAATATGCTGGTGTTGATATCGGTGTCGTCTCGGGGTACATTTCAATCCAAAATTTAACCTCCCTACGAGGAGGTAATCCTAGAACATTCTTATGAAATATGTCCTAGTATGCATCCACCACCATAGGAAATTGAGGAATCTTTAAATCCATCACACCAAGGGTAAGGCTAGCCAACTCGTGTGTGATTGGCTACACCCTCCCCTGAAAAAGTCCATCCCATGCTACAAGCATTCCCTTTTCACCGATGAAGGAGAAAATGGTTCCATATCCATGGACACATTACACTCTGTGCCTAAAATAGTCAATTTGAGCATGGACCATGGATAAACATTCCATACCCAGAATGACGTCATAAGGCCTCGAAGCCGCTACTAAGAGATCCCAACTGAAGTTCTCACCTCCAAGAGTAATATCACACTTCCAGCACCAGTGTGTTATCATCGAATCCCCTCTCGTAGGAGTCTCTAATCGCAAGGATTGAGCCAATAGATCTACCAGAATCTCCAAGCTCTAAATAAGGTCCATGTAAAGGAAAGAGTGACTGGAACCTGTGTCTATGAGAACTAAAACTAAGGAGGATAATACATATATCATACCTCTAATCATCTCTAGATATTCAGGATCATAGGCCTATATCTCTTGAAGCTTGGGTCATCCCTATCAACCTTTTCTCAGATCCCATGGTGGGCCACTTGGGGGTGGTAGCATTAGTACCTCAAACCTACGCCCACCACCTACTTCTCTGCCTTATCCCCTTCCACGCCTAACTCCATATGGGCCAACCTTATCGACTATCCACCTCTGCCTCAGTGGTCTCTCAACCTTATGTTGATCGTTTGCATGGAGAGTTGAGTAGTGAAGATCCTTGTGTCTCTACTCACCGCATGCATAGAACACCCTGCTCCTATGATGACTCCCATTTCCCTGGTATCCTCATACTACCAACCCTATGTCTTGGGGTCTTCCCCTGAAAGTCTTGACCCTCTTGGGTACCCACGTTTACTACCTCTTACCCACCACTTAAGACTCCGTTACCTGATGTCTACTTGTAGATCTTGCTACCGGAACCCGCTCCGCCAGGAATCCCTCCATGAGAAGAGCTTTCTCTAGAACCCCATCTTGGGTAGGTATGCCAAGTGATACCATGGGTTCCCTAATATCCCTACATATTCCCTTCTAAAAAGCTCAAGGCCTAAAGAATGGGTCTCCCACCATGTCTGTAGAGTAGCGATAAAGATCAGTGAATCATGCAGTGTACTTTGCTACTGTCATGCTACCCTGCTATATGTTCATTAGCTCCTAGATGCGTACTGAGTTTAGAGTTATCAGAAATAATTCCTCCTTGAAGAGGCACTAAAAATCAGTCCAAGTGAGGGTCACCTCATCATGTGTTTGGATCGTCAAGCTCCACCATCTCCCCACTGAGCCTTGAAGAAGGCTCACAACTAAGATCTCCATCTAGTTGGGCAATGTCCTCACAAGACAGAAGACATGGGTGACCACCTCTAGACAATACTTAGCCATCTGGGGGTCAGGATCACCCCTGAACCACATAGGTATCTACTTCTGGAACTCATGTAAGGCACTTAGCCTGCGTGTGTCCTCTAATGGTAACGTTGGTAGGAAATGATAGTCGATGGGTGGTGGTATCACAAGTGCACCACTCAGTGGGGACATCTCCAGTATTGATCCCTACACTGATGCCTCATTTCTAGGCACACCTTGCTTACGATCATGCACCGGAATCCTGGATGGATGTCTGCATGGAAGCATCCTAAAACAGATTAAGATGAACCCCAATCAATAGATTATACCTGGTGAGATGACTCTGACTCAAGAAGGACACGAGAACACTCTCAATTCCTATATGATTCATGCAACCAATTTTTTCATGTAGTAAGTTTAAAAGTAGAATACAGGGTCCTAGTGTATGGATACACCATCTTCCACACCAACACTAGACTACCTAAGTCTGAAAGTTGAACTTGAAACATTCAACACTATTACCCTAAAACAAATGCATTGACCCTAAGTCCTTAAGTTATAACCAACCACCTTTGATACCCCTCTGTCACAACCCGTCCCCCCTGGGCCCATACTGTGACTACCCCAAGTCCGCCTTCCAAAGGCCAGGGGCTGGAACCTAGCACCAAAGGCATTATCCTGCAAGTGGGAGGAATTTTCCCGAGTACTTATACTCACACACACACACACATCCCCATCCCACAATGCTAAAAAGTAAACATGCATGCCACTAAGACAAACACTGAGAGTAACATTAAAAAACTAAAATTAAAGGGTCCCAGATACAAGTACAACAAAATACAAGTACAAGATCCCAATATCTATCTGTGGTAAACCCTACTAGAAGGGTAGGTGAAAGGGGTGCCGCCTGAAGGTGTAGAAGTACGTCTCGTCTTTCGGATCTCAATGGGCACCGTCTGGTCCCGAACCACCAAGGTCTTTGTCAAAGTGTCTGTTTCTACACAAGACACGACACGTGCAGGTGGATCCTGTGTAGGGGTGAGTAACACAATAGTCAGTAAGTAACCCATAACAAAAGGTAATACCACAAAGGAAAGTATGAAAAAAGTAGAATACCAAAGAGGTACATGAAGTATAGCCTCTAAGAAGTATGGTCAAGAGAGAATAACTAGAGTCATCACACATAGGTATAAATCTAAAGTATAAAAAGTAAGACTATCTTTCATAAATTCTAAAAACCTTGTACTGTAGAGATACTCATCCCTGATGAGTCACTTTGGACAACTGGGGTACTTAGACCCGCTCATCACTTAGGCCTGCTGGGGTACCTAGAACCGCTCGTCACTTAGGCCTATTAAAGCACCTAGAACCGCTCATCACTTAGGATTGCTGGAGAACCTAGACCCGCTCGTATTTTAGGATTTTTGAGGCACCCATACCCGCTCTTCACTTAGGTTTTCTAGGGAACCTAGACCCACTCTTAATAGTCTTCTCATAACAGCCGGCACTATGTTTCCTGCTTGTAGCACGCTTGATTCCGAGAGAATCTACCACTCAATCCATTGATCATATCTAATTTTTTTATGAAAACCCACCTATAGTATATCAAAAGGACCGCCTCATATTGAGGGTCCCAATTACATAAATGGATCGTCAATCAGAAGTACAGTTTGGAAGTTATGAGCGTTTTAGTAAAAAAGGGCCAGTGAGGTCTAGGTCCGGTCCGACACGGTCGGGCCGACTCGACCCAACCCAGCCCAGGGTTTACCAACCTAACCCGAGTCCACTGACCCGACCCATTGGGTCAGACCTGACCTAGCCTGCTGTGGTGGCCCATACCACTGCAGTAGCCCAGCCTGCTGTGCCTGCCTGTTGTGGCGACCCAGACCTCTGCACTAGCCTAACCGGAGGCGTTGGGACCAACCCGGGGCTGGCCCACTGGACCAACCTGGCCCGCTGGAGTGGGATTGTCTTCTTTTCCTTGGATGAAACATGCACCATGTCCCACCCATGACCATTGCCGTGAGTTACCTCTGCGCTCTAGCCAGAACACGACCTCCAGCCTCGTGATGCGGCTCACCATACACATCTTCCGAACCGTTGCTGATGGCCTCTGATCACCATTCAAGGAAAATACGGCGGGCATCCTTCCCCACCACGGTGAACCACCGGCGCACGCCTCCTTCTATACATAGTTTTCGCTAGCCGTCACATGCCGTCAATGTCGGCCCGTTGACGGGTGCTTCCACGGGCCACCAAACTTGCTCTAGTGGTCCGTTTTCTAATCCATAGGTCCCACTGGGATCCCCAGGTTTCTTCCTCCACTTCTGTGTGCTCCAATCCATCCTTCCATTGATCTAGGGGTCCGACCATTTTTGGAACCTCTCGAAAGAATCCAATGTGACCAAAGTGGTCCTTCGACGAAGAACACGAGGATGGAGAGAGATCACAATGAACACCCAAGACAAAAAATGTCATCCTTGTTCATTTGGCCTTCATTCAGTGCGTTAGAAAAATCAAGAAGATATGTTCAAATAATTTCCATTATATAATCCGCTATTAAATCCCCACATGTCAAAATCCCATTCATGTAAGGATGATCGATCCGCGGGTGAATTTTTTAGTGAATTGACCTGCACGTTCATTATTTTGAAAGGAAGAACGAGGTAAGGGTAACCACATAGAAAGAAAACCCCATTTCTTGGAATCAGATCATTCATCGATGAAGAATGGATCCGAACGCCATCGTTCTTCGATCCTTGATCCGCAGTCCACTACTATCGTTGGCGATCCTTTGATCCATCATTATTGATGGCCATCCTTTGAAGAGTAAGGGAGGAAATAATTCCATTTTTTGTTGTCATCTTAATTCGCCAACACTAACTTCCCAGGTCCTTCAATATCGTCCTCTGATTCACACATCTATGTTAATCCATTAAATGGAGATAATTTAGTTCAACATTTTAGTTACACTACGTCATAGTGTCATTACGCTGTTTCACTTATGAAATGGAATAGTTGTCTTATCGCTGTGCCGCAATGATTCTTTTTTAATAAAATAAACTCTTTTAAGTTTCTTTTATATTCCCTTAAAATGCCTGAAAATTTACTTTTTTCCATCAGCCTACGCCAGTTGAGATTAGGTCCATCCTCGGGTAAACTCTTCGTTCCAGATGCAATAGTGCCCCCTAATTTTTAATCTGAGTACCCGTTCAGAAGTTTCCAAAACCACACAAGTGCACTATTTTAAGAAAACTAAATAAAATTTTGAACATTTATTATGGGCTCATAGGGCCTTGTAATCACGTTCTGTCTGAGCACGTTGTCTCAAAATAATCCCATATTTTTTTTAAAAAAATTCACTTGGAATTTCTAGGACATTACAGACTAAAAATACCATGTAATAGAATTATAACATTTTAAGTATTTATAAAACATAAATTATAGAACCTTTAATGTTTTTTAAATGATTATATTTGGGATAAAATAGAATATCAACACCACTTTTATGAATCTAGTTCAAAACAGATAGGATAATTGGCACCTAATGTTGAAAAGAGATTACAAAAATATAATACATAAAGAGAATTATTATTAATGAAGAGTATATATAGAAGTATATAATAATATGTTCTTAAATACATAATTATTATGTTTATATTTATGATACAAGAAGTTAAAGAATTTTGTGTAAATCAAAGGTAAAGGTAAGGGACCTGAAAACTCAAATTCCTTTCTTTGAGTGACACCGTTTATTATTGAATATAATTTTTATAAGAATTTACATTTTTATTTATTTTATTTCTTTATTTATATGGAAAAAGAGTTTTTGAACCAAAATCAATTTCATTTAAGATATTTTTTTCATCTATGTTAAAAAATAATAGGTAATTTTTGAAAAGGGACCAGTAATTATGACTTTTACAATAATGAATATAAAATATTAAAAAAAAAATAATTTCATGATTTAGTTCTCATTATCATAAAATGATATATCTATCATGAAGAGATGTTTTATATTTTATTAAATTATGAACCCTTTTTTAATATGATATTTTTATATCCTATGATTTCTAAAGTTCATGTTATGTGATTTGTTTAAGAAACCCATTCCTTTTCTATGGGTTATTTAAGTTATGATGGTGATTGTTTTTAAGTGGAACACATATAAATGTAATATTATTGATGGGTTCATATATTTCTAACCAATTCATTAGTAAAATATTATATCTAATGAGGTAGTTATGCATGGGAATAATGGGTTTTTTATTATAGGCAAGGGCATTATGAGTTTTATCACATTTTCAAGCATGGACATAATTAGTATGTTGACATAGGCATTGAAATAATGGGTTTTATCACACATGTTTTCCTATGATTATGGATGTTCCAAATTTTCAAGTTTATCAAGTTATAACACATTTAATTTTTTTATCAATTTATTCCATGTTTCAACATGTATTTGATTTCTAGGAAATGCCATGTTTTTATGATTATGCCTTTTTAAGTATCCCACACCCTATTTCATGTTCACAAGTTATATGTTTTATATTTTATATTTCATCAATGATTTTTTATGACCTTATATGTCTCTATCATATTTTTTGATTATCATACATGGTATTATGATATTCTATTAAGATATTTATATTTTCCATATATTATACTCATGCTTATTATCTAATACTTTATCTTTTCCCTTAATGATAATTTGAGATCACCTCATTCTTATGTTTCCATTCCACAAGTTATGAAGATGACTACATCATGTGAGTTGTCTAGGAAAGGGTCATGAGGAGTATAATTATGGGAAAATTGTTACAAGTGTTATTAAATAAGATGTTTAAATAAATAATTTCCATGATATTAAACATTATGGCTCTTATATTATGCTACTTTTTGTGAGATTTATTATTTTAATCACGATATTAATGTATTATTTAAGTTATGTTTATCTTGAGTCACTATAGTGTGACCCACATCAATCATGGAATTCCACGTGGATCAGTACATGGTTTCATTACATAATGTGTATTGACGTCCAACCGACATGTGAATTGATAATAAGTGTATGGTGTTCTACTAGTGTACATGCCATGTAACCCAACATAACATTTACTCTGGATAATCATGAAAAGATATGTGTTCATATCACATGATGTCATTACATTCCATGTACTGACCACAATCCAAGTGACATGAAAATATGTGTACTATATAGCCTTAATTTTTAATATATATACCGTGTAATAAGTCATAACCTACATGAGATACATTCAAAGGCATTAAGAATGTTTTTTGGGTGTCCATAAATATAATACACATCATGTAATTATCTGTACATGTTATGCAACATGTGCCAACTCATGAAAGGTACATGCTGAGGAAGGTATTCTGTATGAGTTAACATGAGGATAATTAAATTAAAACACAAACTATATGGTGTGTAACTGGTTGTACACATCATGTGACAAGTTTTACTCAACATCAGGTACACAATGATTATTTTTCTATAATTCATGTGCAAATAAATTCTTAATAATTATTATATGTATAATTTTATAACTATATGATGTGTAGGGGAATCTTAGACATTTTTTAATTTACACACATTGATAATGATACATGTCAAATATATTTATGATGTGTCATGTAGTCATAAATTCCCCAAAGACTACGTGACTTGACTCATGGAAAAATATGTCATGTAAATCGTGACACGACCTGTGGGATTATATGCCATGTAAATACACAATACAAGACAAGGACTATACATAGACATGTGGAGTGATAGAACACATTGTGTAAGAATTAAACTCCCAAAATGGATTTAATCAAATGTAAAAGGTAGATGTAGTGTCTTCTATAGAGTACACATATAGTAATTTTAAATTATAGAAAAGAGTTTAAATTTACTAGATGATTACACACTGCGTGGTCCTATTAGTAAACACTGTGTACAATATTAACTTTAAATTAATAAATAAAATTATTTAATTTATTTAAAATTATACAATATGGGAATATCAAGGAATATTTAGTCATATTATTAATATAAAATAATTTATTAATTTTAGTACATTTATCTTAATAATAATGGATTGAAATGAATGTCAGTCACTACATGACTGAAGATCAAAATTTTATTTCAAGATCACTTTTATAGAAAAAGATAGAAACCAAACAAGATCATTATATAGGGTCATTAAACATAGAAAGAAATAAAAAAAATTATTAAAGACTAGTCTAATATTATTAGAACCATTCACTCTACATTATCCCCATTATAAGTTTGTGACCATGGTACCCAGGTTAACCTTAATGATTTCTTCAAAATGTTGGGCCAACTTCTCCCAAATCTAGATGTATTCCTCCATATTATTCACTACATGTTTTTATTAATCATGATATTAACTGACCTATGTTTTTGATGGGTTTATTTAATTTAATTATATATTGTATGGATTTTTGTGATAAATTTATTTTTAAATTAAATATGATGATATGTGTACCATCACTTCCTCCTTTATTATATACAAGTTTTTGTGTCCAAGGTTTATTTTATATAACATGAAACTTTGAATACCCATTATAAAATACCATGATTTTAGTATATATTTATCTATAAATAAATTTGTGTGATCGATAACTAGTTTCACCCGCAACACTGAACTAAAAAGAATGATGATATATTAATGAGATAAATTATAAGTGTTAAATATTACTGTTATAACATAACAATTTAATTTAAAGGTTTAAATATAATTAAAAATATTATGAAATCAATATAGAAAATAGAAAAAATGACATCAGGTAATATAAGACTTCCTTATGAGGCTCACTTTTCTGAGATTTGAAGGGAGGCAAAAACATTTGGATTTTCCCTAGACCAAGATCAATCCTAAATCCAATAAGTACAAGTTGGGTGAAATAATATTTAGTAGAAGTTTAATCTTATGAAAATAATGATGATATACATGATAATCAAATCATTTCATTTGAAAAACACTTATACTAATCATATCCTTAGGTCTTATATGAATATTTTGAGGGATTTTGTAAATAGAAGATTGGATAATATAACATGTATTTATCAATTGAATAAATTTTTTATATAAAATGTGTATTTTTATAAATTTATATTTTATAAATTTCAAGTAAAAAATAAAATTTTTAATAATAATTTTTTCAATTAATGTACCTAAATAACCAATAAAATCATTTTATGTTTAAAAATTTATTTTATAAAAAACTGTCTTTTTATACGCTATGAATTTTATTGAAATAAAATAAATATATTATGGTTAAATTATTATTTCAATAAAATATATTTTTAATATTAAAAAAATTTTCACACTAAATTATCTATTAATCGATATTAAATAAAAATAAGAATAGTAAATATTTAAAAAGTCTTTTTTTTTGAAAAAAAAATATTTTTCTAATCATCTTCTGTTTTAATTTAAAATTAAATTTTATCATATTTTAAAAAATAAATTAGAATGAATAGAGTCCAAATTATGAATCATTAAATCAAAAATTTTCAATAGGGTTCGTCTTAAATTTTTATAAAAATAATTATAATTACCACAATAAATATTTAATCTAGTTTAATGAGGGTAAAAAAGGGTAACTTAAAGTGGACTGATTATTGCTAAATTAACTTGACAATTTAAAATTATAGAATAACTTTTTATCTGGGAAATTCATAATCAAAATTTCCACCAATATTTCTTCACCTAACTTACCTAACAAAAATTTTATTCCATCTTTACCCCTTACATAACTTTAGTTTCCAAGGAAAAGTCCATCTTTTTCACCAATAAAATAATCTCACATCCATCCACTTCAAGCCACACTTATCCATAAAAATTTCCTTGACCATATGCCCATTTTACTTCCCCTATATCCTTAATCCATACCTTTTTACTCATTCTTACAATAATGTCTCCCAAGTTCTTAATTTATAAGAAGACTTTCAAGATAAAATTTAAGTCCTCAACATGAGTATTATCCACTCCTTAACCCTTTTTTGTTTATATTTCTTATTCACCCTCCTCTGAAACAATTATAACCATAATAATATATTTAAATAATTATAATTAGTATAATTAAATGATATTATATTATTTTTAAAAATGTTTTCTATATTCTCTCCATCTAATGAGAAATGACAATGTCACTCATGCTATGTGCGGACTACCACCTCAATGAACAATATATTCCATTTTTCATCACCGCCTTACATAGATAGTTATAAGAATGTTTTTAATGGAAAAAATGATATCTATAACATTATTAGTATTTTATAAATATAAACTAGTTATTTTATTAATATATAGATTATTTTTAATATACCACCCTATATTGGTTAAAAATTATCGAAATCACTGATTTCAAATTCAGAAATCATAACTATATTTCTAAAGAAATTAAATTAGAAAAGTATAATACATTATGGGAGATATATTATATTATAATAAATAATCTATTATTGATGAACTTGGTATAAAATAATGAGGATCAACATCGAACTTACAAAGTGTGTGTGAAACAATCAAAATCACAAATATCTGATGATGAAAATAAATAGTAACTAACTAATAAATGTATAATGAATGATTATAATTAAAGTGTATAAAATATAATATATTTGAATAAGGTTATTAAATAATTTATTAAGATATTTATGTTTATTATAAAAGTGGTTAGAGAATGTTCAACAAAGTGGGAATCCAAGGTAAGGGATTTTGGTAACTCAAATTTACTCTCTTGAGTTATAATGTTAATTAAAAAAAATCCATTATTGTAGGTTCCCTATAATATTCAAATTATTTTTTCATATAATACTAACTGTAGTTAAAATAATACTTTTAATTAAAATATTCTTTCTTGTTGAATTTCTTTCTCATAAAAGTATAACATTTTTAAGAATAAATTTCACTCTTTTTGATGATTGTTTTCTATATATATAATTTCTTTCCAAAAATATTTTTATATCTTATTTTGAAATAAAAATATGTATTATCTCTTGTTATGTTCATATTTATATTTATACATTTTCAAAAAGGAAACATTATTTTCATGAACCATCCCAGATACCCTGGTATCCTGATACCTAAGCCGACATGGAAAAAGCCCCACATGTTAGAGACTATCACTGAGAATCATGAAATATCAAGAGGGAAATTTTTTCCAAAAGAATAGTAGAAGATAAAATACATAAGTCAGTATAATGAACAATATAAAAGGATAATTTACTAAAAACAACTAGGTATAACAAAACACAAAGAATCACACCATCAAAGTAGTCAACATCTAACAAGAGATATACTAAAATATCCCAAAAAATAAGTGGATAAAATCTCTACTGGTCTCCATCATAAATCCATGGACTAAAGGATCAAGAACACCAACCACCTCAAAGTGTAATTTTTTTTCTTAGACCTTAAATAAGAAAGTCTACAAAATCTCGGAGGAAAAGGTAGGATGTGAGCTAAAAATCATAGTAGGGTCTCACGAAGTGTTATATAATCAATACCATAAAAATTTACCATTTATGATATCAGTTCAAATAAATCATGGAATGGAATTAAATTAACACAATTTAAATAAAAAATCACGATTCCATTAAAATACATGGATGGTATATGAAAACTGATTTTAAACTGGCATAAAAGAATATTTTATAGAAAACAGTTTATATAAATCAATTGGCATGAATAAAACAGTTGAATAATCAATGAAATGTATAATCAAGTCACAAATGAAAAAAAAGATTCATGTATGAAATACACATGGTGTTTTAGTATTTTAGGTAATTTTATCCTCACACATCTCAATAATGATTTTGACTATAGTTAGGTGTACACACACATATACACCCCAATAGGAGAACCCATCACAGAAAGTCATGCCATAGTTTTTTTAGTAATATTTGTCATAATCAATCCATTACTGGGGAGTCAAGTTCAAAAAATAATTTTCCTAGTCACCACTAACTACCCATGCTGACATTTTATTCAAAAAATAAATAAATCAATCAAATTGGAAATCAATAATTTCAAACCATTTCAAATTATAATTTCCCAATTTTAGCTTTCAACATGCCTTGTCATTTGAAAACCAAATCATTGGTTTTAATAAGTTCATTCCATTTCATTTTTTTCCAATTTAATCCATTTTCGCAAGATCAACATCAAACCACTTCATTAAAACAATTTCCAAATCAAGCCATCATTTTTCATAAATCCACCCCATAATTACACTTTCATTAGAATTGCGTTTTTTCTCAAATATATTACCCATTTAAAATCAAAGATCAAATCATCATAAATACATGTTTTTAAATCAATTGAAATATCATTTCAATTCAACCAATAAATTCAAGGTTTAAATCATAGGGAAAAGAATTACGGAACCACCAACCTTAAAATCAAAGATCTAGAATTCAACATCCGCAATAGGATTCACCAATGAAGAAAAAAGGTGTATAAGATCCAGGAACACAACCTAGAATCAAGATCTAATAAAACCGAGTTTATTTCCATAAATTATGTGATGATCTATCAAAATATAAAGAGAATATAAATATAGATCTGAATAAAACACATGAGAGGATATCCACTTACCCATAGAATATCGAACAAGATCAATGCCACTTTGATCTGCAAAGGAAAGGGTTTAGAGGGGCCAAATTGACTCTTGGGATCCTATAAGGATGGAAAAAATCTTATTATGGTCAAGTGGGGGTGATAGGAATCTTAAAATGAGGGATTCCAGATTTTTGATATAAATTTTAGAGTAAATAAAAACTAGGCTCATGGCTTTATGGGGAGGGATGCACTGTTAGACAAACAGTGCGCCCCTATTGGTATTCTGTTTGGAGTGTATGGTTTGGAAACATGGTTAAACTAATCATGCACCAACATTAAATTACACACTTTTCAAGGGGTTCATGGTTTGGAGGTTTGGATACACAATTTTGTAAAATTGTGTGCCCCTTTCAGTGGCTCTCAACAGGTTGCATAGTTTGTTGGAAGAAACCATACAGTTTTCCCTAACCATGCTCCAAATGTGCATAGCCTTAAGGGATTTGAAAATTCTCCAAATTTTACTTGAAACACCCCAAAACCTGACCCAACCAAAAGGATATCAAAACTATGGTCAAGGAATACCTGATAGAAGGTAACAAAAAATATATAACCTCCCCACCATAAAAATTACTATTTTTATAAATCCTATCCAGAAGTTTCTATATCAAAGAGATAAGGAAACTACTCTCTCATTAGTTCCCCATGCTCCCAAGTCCCATGATAATCAAAACCATGCTACAATAGCACACAAACCAAAGGTATCATACTCCCATGAAGATTCTTTATCTCAGAATCAAAAATCCTGGATGGATGCTCAGTTAGAAAAAAACCAGGCTCAACATCAAGATCCTCCCACCTTAAGATACGAGATGGGTTAGAAAGATACTTCAAAATCTATGATACATGGAAGACATTATATATCAACATCAACATCACTAAAAGTTCTAAATAGTAAGACACCTTCCCACCTGATCATCAATGACGAAATTTCCCATAAACTGTGGTGTAATATTCCCACATTTCCCACGACATCGATAACCAAAATGAGGTTAAAATCTTAAAAACACTTGGTCACCAACCAAGAACTCCAAAGGTCACCTATGATGTATAGTATAAGTTTTATACCAAACCCATGCTTTAAAATTATATGATGAATCAATTTAATCTATTCCATCATTTCTTGAACCAAATATGGTCAAACCAATGAACTTTAACCAATATACGACCAACAAAATGAATATTTGAAAGGCTGGCCATAAAATAAATCAAAAGGATCAAATTGAATACTAGTGATTTTTGTTATAAGAAAACTCAACAAGTCCTGAATTTATGTCCCAATATCATCCAAAAACAATAATGAAGGCACATAACATGTCCTCAAGAATATATATATAGCCATTTCTGTCTAGAAATCCATCTGCGAATAATATTCCATTCTCAAATGAACTTGAGATCCCATTTCCTCCTAAAGGCCTCACAAAAAATGATAGGTAAAACAAGGATCTCTATCAGATACTATAGAAAAATGAACTCTGTATAACCTAAAAATCTTATATATATAGTTTCATCCCAAGTCCTCAACTTTGGTTGTATCTAAAATGAGTATAAAGTGAACCATTTTCATTAGCCAATTGATCAAAACCAATATAACATTCTTCTTTTGAGGGGTACATGAAAACCCAACAAAACATTCCATAGAAATATCATCCAACTTCCAAGTTAGCAATGGAAGTGGATAAAGTAAACCCAAAGGTTTCTAGCTATCATACTTGACCTTTTGTCAAGTATAAAAATTATACAAAAATATATAATATTCCATCTCTTACATGACCACCAAATTTTTTTTCATATGTCTTAGAAAATTTTCATGGTACCTGAGTTCACTTCCTACTAAGAATTACGAAAATACCCCATCACAACTTTTCTCATAGAAAAAGGAACAATGAACTAGTCCTGGAAACACAAGATACCCTCAAAATAGGATGAGCACTCACCAATGATATCCCCACCATAAAGAGAGTCCCTAATTATATAGAATTAATCATCAAGATGCTACTTATAAAGATTTATCTCAAGAAAAGTAAGTGAAACTGAATACTTTCCAAACCAACCTTAACCTCTTCTTCATATACTCCCTAATCCAACTGTTCAAAAAGATCCCTCAAGTTCCAATCTTATGATGATTCTTTCATGGATTGGGTTGGAAGTTTCTTACTCAAATAACCAACAAAGAAATTCCCCTTCCCAAGGGTGTAGGTAATGCCAAAATCAAAAGACCATAGGTACTCTACCTAATGCCTCTGTTGATGGTTCAAATCTTTTTTAGAGAAAATATAAATTAGGATATTATAGTCGTATAAAATGGTAAAAATTTCTTCGAAAAGGTAATTATACCAACTCTTAAGCACATGAATTATGACTATGATTTCAAGGTAATGGGTTAGATAATTCTTCTCACATGGCCTAAATTTTCAAGAACCATAGGCTACCACGTGATCAACCTACATAAAAATTCATCCCAATCCTAAACACAATACATCAAAAAAGTCCAGATAGCCTTGACTAGACTTTGGAAGAGTCAACACGAGTGCATAAGTCAAATGACATTTCAGATCAACAAAAGAACTTTTAAATTTATCATTACTAGAGAACATCACCCTCTTATGAGTGAGAGAAGTAATCAGAGAATCAAACTTCAAGAAATACTTTAATTTTTTTTGATAATACCCCGTTATACCCAAGAATCTCTATATCTTGAAAAAAGTTGGTTGCACCCTTGACATAACAACTTTCACCTTCTCAGGGTCAATTGAAATACCATGTTCAGAGACTAAATTTCTCGATAATGCCACTTCTTGAATCTAGAAATCAAATTTTGATATATTGAAATAGAGTCAGTGATTTATCAATATTTCTATTACTAATTTTAGACAACATATATGATTCTCCTCAAACTGAGAGTAAACCAGAATTTCATCCATAAATACCACCACAAATGTATCAAGGTACTCATGGAATATTGTTTTTTTCAATTCCATAAAGACTATAGGAGAATTGGTTAGACCAAATGTAATGAAAAGATACTCATAATGTCTATAAATTCTCTGGAAGGTGGTCTTATGGATGTTATATTCTTTTATTCTCAACTAGTGATAACTGGAATGAAGATCAATCTTCAAGAACCAATTCACCACTTTCAACTGGTAAAAAATTTATCAATCTGTGGTAACATATAATTTTTCTTCATCGTAACTCAGTTAAGATTGCTAATATCAACACAAAGGTTAACTGTTACATCAGATTACTTAGAAAATAGAACAGGTGCCACACAGGGTGACACACTCAGGCGAATTAAGTATTTATCTAACATAACATCCAACTGAGTATTTAACTCTTTCAGTTCAGCTGGTACCATATGTTAAGAAGGAATAAATACTGATTGAGTACCAAGTTCTAAATAAATTGAAAACTCTACCTTTATTATTAGTGGAAAGCTATATAAATAAGAAGGAAACATGTTGGTAAACTCGATGATAACTGGAGAGAGATCATATCTCAAAGATTCGTAATCTAGATCAAAAGAAAATACTGATATTACTTTCCATAAATCTAGATAATAAGGTCTGGGTCTACTCAAACTCGAGTCCCATTCTCCCTAAAAAATACAACACACCCCATCAGGCACAGTGAAAGAGACCCTCCATAGATAACAATCAATTAAAGATTTATTATAAATGAGACAATACATATCAAGAATGATGTATAGAGGTTTCATGTTGAGAACCAAAAAATTTAAGGCAAGCTCAATCTATGATTAAGATAAGACACAAGTAGTACAAAAGAGACACTGCTCTATCTTCCTTCTGAGGGGCATATTAATATCCATCACATAAGAAAAAATCTCCATAGGAATATTTTTCAGGATCAAGATTCAAGTTGATAAAAATGAGGAAGACACACCAGCATCAAATAAATCATTCAATAAAGATAAAGCTATAGTGATGGTACCTATCACAGTTGTTGGACTAGTATTAGCTTCCTCTCAATAATATTTCATTGTGTAAAGAAGCTTAGTTCCGGATGCCTATGGATAGAACCCCTTAGATATTGAAGCATCTGATTTGATTATAGTATTTTTAGGTGTTCATGTGCCCATGACACTTCATAATGTATAAAATAAATGTAATAATTTCTGTAAGTGTCTTGAGAAACCACAATAACTAAAAATATTTGGTGCCTTAGTACCAACATGTATTGAATAACCAACCTTGCCTCAATAAAAGAAACCAAAAGGGCCTCTTCCATGAATTACAGGAGGTCTAGAGGATGACTTTTTTCAAGAACCGCTATGGGAATCATCACACTCCCTATTTACTTTAAAGGAACTAACATAAATACCACTAGGAGAAAAAAGAACTCCAATCAACCCTGAATTACCAACCTGGTCAAGATCAACCATTAATGTCTTATATATCATATCAATATATAAAGTGAGCTTCAGTAAGAAAACTTATTAATAGATATCAGGATAGATACCCATATCAAACTATCGAACCTTTATTTTATTATTCAATAAAATCTTAGATAAAAACTAAAAAAACTCGGAAAAGTGATTCAGATACTACATCATGATCCTTTTAGCCTACTGGAGGTTTAAAAACTCCACAGTCTTAGTTAGTACCATAGGTTCTGGATATAAATAATAATTAAATAGAATTCTAAAGTCTTTCCAATCAAAAACCTTATTTTTATTCATTGTTACAATCTAATACAACCATATACATCTTGTCCCTTCCATCTTAAAGGTATCACACTCCACCTTAATATACTTGGGTGTTTTCAGGAAATAAAAAAGGTTCTCTATCTTGTTCAACCAATCCTTATCCTCTTGAGGATCATTAGAGACTTGGAAAATAGGTGGATTGTGGAAAAGAAACTATTGAGGATGATTCCAAGATTAATTACTTTGAGGTACCATGACTAGATCCTTAATGGGAATAGGTTCATGTTCATTTCATAGAGCTTGGATAACACACACAATAATCTCAACAAGATTCTAGTCCACAGGAGGAATTGCTCACTATGGTTCCCTGGTGGATTCCTCCTAGGTCCTATTCAAACATCTTCTTGGAGGAATGTTGTTACAAAACACCAAAAAACAATACTGAAACATTAAAATATTACTCATATCAATAACTAAAACAATAGAAATGGAAATATCAATCCCATCAGATAAGATTTTCACATTTATATTATAATGTACCCAAATAAAAAGAATAGAAAATACTAGAATCAGATCAAATTATTCCTCATTAGAAATTTCCCCAAGTACACATGGTTAATTAGGGATCATTATGATGAGAGATAGCCAGAAAATTTCTGACAACTACCTCTTAATCCCCATCAAGATATCCCAATCCACATACTGACATCAAGGAAAGATGCTTAACCCATACCTATGATGCCACTTTTTCACAAACCAGCCTAGATACCCTGATACCTTGATTCCTATTCCAGTACAAACATAGCCCAAAGGGAATTCCTGATCTCCACATGTTGGCAACTAGAACCTGGAATCATGAAACATCAAGAGGGAATAGATTTTACACAAGAATGGTGGAATATAAAAGATAAAACTTAGAATTATCAAAACTATAAAGGGATAAAATACTATAAATAAATAGGGATAAAAAACCAAAATTTGTACATCATCAAAGTACTCAACTTCTATAAAGATATAAACTCAAACATTCAATGAAACGAGTGGATGGAATTTACACCAGTCACCATCATCACTCTATGGTCCAAAGGATCAAGAAAATACACCACCTCCAAGTGGAACATTCCATTTTTATACACCTGTTATAATAATTTCTACAAATGGCTAAAGGAAAAGGTAGGTTGTGATCTATAAATCCTAAAAGGTTCTCACCAAGTGTTCCATAATCAATAACATAACAATTTACCATTTATTCTTTCAGTTCAAATAAATCATGTCATGGAATTACATTTCACATTTTAAATAAAAAATAATTTTTTCATTCAAATAGATGCCAATAATATAAAAAATGCTTTTAAACTAGCTTAAATGAACATTTTATATAAAATGGTTTATATAAATGGCTTGGTATGAATAAAAAAGTTCAATAATCAATGACATGTATAATCATGTCACAAATAAAAACAAAGTACCATATAATAAATCCCCTTGGTATGTTAGTTGTTAGGTATTAGGATCCTTACACATCTCAGTAGTGATCTCATCTCGAGTCAGGTGTACACACACAAATACACCCCAACAGGGGAACCCATCATTGGTAGTAATGACATAAATATTTTAGTAACAATGGTCATTGTCAATCCATTTATATGAATTAAAGGTTCTAGCATGCTTTTCCAAGTCACCACTAACTGCCCAAGATAACACGTGCTACTTACAATTAACCAATCAATAAAATCAGAAATTAATAATTTCAAATCATTTCAAAATATAATTATACACTTTTATCATTAAATATGCCTTCTCATTTCAAAACCAAATTATATGTTTTCATCATGTCATTCCATTTCCAATCACTTTTAAATTTAATCCATTTTCTCAATATCAACATCAAACTATTTCAACAAAATTATTTTCAAATAAATCCATTATTTTTCATAAATCCACCCCACAATTTAAATTCCACTGGAAGTGGAGTTTTTTTTCAAATCTCATTCCCATTTAAAATCAAAGTTCAAATAATAAAAAATAATTTTTTTTAAATAAATTGAAAACTCATTTTAATTAAATAAAGTAATCAATTTTTTTAATGATAGGGAAAAAAATTATGGAGTCACCTACCTTTAAAATGAATGATCTAGAAATATACACCCGCAATGGGATTTTCCAATGAAGAATGAATACATAGAAGATCTAGGAAAAAAATAGAATCACAATACAATAAAAAAAATTTAAATCCATAGATTATGTGATTATCAATTAAAATCTAAAAACGAGAGAAATACATATCAAAATAAAACACAATAGAGGAGATAATCTTATCTAGAGGAGATCAAAAAATATCAATGATACTTTTATATATAAATAAAAGGGTTTGGATGGGCCAAAATCACCTCTTGGGATACTCCAAGTTTGAAAAAATTGAGTTAGGGTTGAATGGGGTTGATAGGTATATTGAACTGGGGGATCATTTTTTTATAATAAATTTTGGAGGAATTAAAAATTGTGCACATGGTTTTCTGAGGAGGTCTGAATTATTAGACAAACCGTACACCCTAACCATGCACCCCTACTGGTCTGTTTTTTAGGGTGCATCGTTTGGATTCACGGATAAACTAACCGTGAAAAAACATTTCATTCCCCAATATCTAGGGTGTTAATGGTTTGGAGGGGTGGCCTCAAAGTTTGGAAAAACCATGCGCCCCCTTCTAGTGGCTCTCAATAGGTTATGCGATTTTCTAATGAAAAATGTATGGTTTTCCCTAACCATGCGTCAATCATTTTTATCCCAAAGGGATTAAAAGATTATCTAAATTACACCCAAAACACCCTGAAACAAGACCTAACTAAAAGAAGACCAGAAATAGGGTCAAGGAATACCTGATATATGGTAATGAAGTGTTACATTATTTCTCTTCTAATGATGTGGTTTTCAATAATTATATTTTAAAATATTAAAAATGGATTTGTTTTTATGGTCATATATTCTATATTTCACTCTATTTTATTGAAATAACCTTTATTTATTTTAAAGGTTCCATTTTCATTATTTATTTCTAAATAATTTTTGAAATAATTTTTGTAAAGTTACTTTTTAAAGTGTATCATTAATTGTTCTCTTCACGAAAACATTGAGATTGTTTTTCAAGAAAACAAAATTTTCTATTTCAATTCAATTTTTTAGTTATCTCAAAAGGACCTATCTCCTATGAAGTTATGTTTTATTAATCACCTTATACATGTATTTATAAAGAACTCCTTTTGAATGATTTAATTTTTTTATCAAATGATCTAATTCTTGAAGTTATTTTATGTGATACCATGTGAAAATGTTATAAGACCCATTTTATTTCCATGAGTTCTTCATAATATGATGAATGATTGATTTCATGTGGAACACATATGTATAGATGATTATTATATGATGGGTGGGGTCTTATATCTCCCTATGATGTATTAGTTAAATGTTTATATCACATATTATAATTTATGGACATAATTTCATTTAGTTATGTTCATAAGATGATGTATGTACTTGATTACATTTAACTATGGTCCCAAGATAATGCATGTACATGATTATGTTTATCTATGTTCACAATTTTATGATTTACTATTCTTATTGTTATGCCACATTTTTATTTTATGATATAAGCATATGTTATGCACTATGGTTCTTGATTATTGTCAAATGAATCTTCTTTATTATGCCATGGTAAATGTTTGATCATTTGGAATTATATGTTTATCTATCATTATCATGGAAATATCTTATTCCTCCATGTTGGTTTTTTATAGATATTTATCCCATGATCACGTTTTCTCAAATATTTAAGATATAACCTCTTTATGACATGTTGATAAGTTTTCCCTCAATTATAATTTTAGGTCAGTACTTTTGTTTTCAACTTCTATATAAATTATATTCATATTTTATAAATAAGTCATGTGTGAAGAATTTTATGGGAGATGTTGAAGAAATAGTGTGTAATAATATTCTTAAGTAGTTAATCTCTAAAGTCACTAAAACTTTTGGTTATGATATTGTGTGATTATGGTGAGATGTAATGTTTAAATTATGGAAGAATTTATAAATTTTTCTTGATTTATCTCACTAGATATAAAAACTAGTAATTAAAGAATGTGTTTTTACCAAATCTGGGAGTGTGGTTCGAGGGAACTTTAGTTGGTATCAGTGCAATGTTTATTTATTTTTAGCGATTAAGACTAGAGAAAATTAGTAAAAACCCCAGGGATAAGAAAAAACATAGGGAAGCATCCAATTTTTTTAATAAATTATAAGGTGTGTGGTTTAAAATAAATATAATATATACCTGGATACAAAAAGTGGATATAGGCTCTAGAATAGATACACATAGGTTTAATAAGTCTAAAAAATTCTAGTTGAGTGTTAACTCGATCTTCACCCAATGTACACAAAGTTTCCCTAAATGCACACTTAGTTTTACATTCCTAGGGGATATAATTTAGTGACTCACATGATCTTTACCAACTATTATAAGGATTTAAATAGAATTTGAGGATGTAATATATAACTAGTGGGTTAGAGAGCCCAATATAAAATTGAACATGGATAACCTATATTGAAACCTAAAGGTTTATAATTATGGGTATGAATGAGTTATTTCATATAAGTTTATAATTTTTACTTTTCATATCTATTTATTTAGTTATTTTCATCAAATTTTCTTTATTAAAGTAATGAATGGAGTAAGGAGGAACCGAGTTAAAAATGGATTTGATGTACACTATGGTGAATGTCCTAACAATAAACCTAACAAGATATGGGATGAAGTGAAAAATATCTTGGAAATTTTCACTCAATGCTCCCAATATATGAATAATAATGTAAACCATGTTGAGATATTGAATTTATCAAGATAAGAGAAGTTTGATATCGAGTATTTCACATTACAACATATACCCACCTTTAGTGGATCTTTCAACCCCCTAATTATTGAATAATGGATCAATACAATAAAAATTATATTCTATATTATCCAGCTCTTAGAATATGAGAAGGTTTTCTTATATGTGTATCACTCATAAGGTGATACTTACTAATGGAGAAACCTCTTTAAGAATATGAAAAAAAATAAAAAGTTAAATCTATGGATTGGGAGGAGTTCATGTTTATACTCTTCAGCAAATATTTTCTCCAAACTCTATGAAGGAAGATAGAGTGAGAATTACTAGAGTTTAAATAAAGTGAGGATGAATCCATTGACACCTGTAAGGAAAAATTCACTAGTATCACAAGGTATGCATCAAATTTTATTATTAACACTAAAAGTAAGATAAATCAATTATTTAGTAGTCAAAAACCAATTATTCAAAAAAATATTAACGATAAGAGACTTATACAGCTATAAAGATTTTTTTGATGTGCATATAAGGTGGAAATGGAATCTGGAAACTCTCATCATTCACATGGATTTGGATACAAGAAAATGAAATCAGAGTTTAATTGGAAACCGAGTGATAAATCACATAGAGGAAATAAAAATCATCCACCTACATTCCAAAAATATGGGAGGAATCACCATGTAAATTTATTTAATGGAACTATAGGATTCTTCAATTGTGGAAAGGAAACCATCTAGTTCATTATTATCAAAGGGGGGTGAAGAGGAAAGTTTATAAAGTGAGGATAAGGTGATATAAACTAATAAACTAACCACACTTCAATGTTTCAAATGAAAGGAGAATGAGAATTATAGGAATTAATTCCCTAATAAAAGAGGAAACAAGGATAACAGACTTCATCAAACTCATAGACCAAGGTAAAAAAGGAAGAGCCTATGTAACCAATATCGTTGAAGTAGACCATGATAATTAATTGATTAAAGGAACACTTATTATCCACTCCAGATCTGCCAATATTTGATTCTGTTAATTCACATTCATTCATATCTCCCAAGTTTTCTAGGGATGTTGGTCCAATACCTAAATAATTAGATACTAAAATATAAGTAAAAATACCCGATCCTGTGAGGATTACATCCAAATTATATAAATATTATCCAATCTATATTTGAGTAAAGTTACATATTACATATCAAGTTATTATTCCCTTGGTAGATTTTAATGTGATACTAGGGATGTACTAGATCTCCCTACATAGATATCATATCAATTTTTAGGATAAGGAAATATAATTTCATATACCTAATCATCTTGTTGTCAAATATCAATGAAAAGATGATTAACAAATCCCTCTAGAATCAAGCCCCTTAATATATGTCTTTATTCCCAATAATAATGGATTATTTGATCAAATAATTAGAGAGGAAGTCAATATTCAAAGTATGCATATTGTATGGGAGTATATTGATATATTTCTTAATGAATTACCTAGTATTCCCCCAAAGAGTTAGATTTTCAATGGAACTAATTTTTATATCTATGTATATACCAAAGAGTCATTATATAATGAATCCTTTTGAATTGAAAAAATTTAATAAAGAACTTATGAAGTATCTAGAAAAAGGTTTTTTACACCCTAGTTATTCAACATGGGGTGCACCAGTACTATTTTTTAAGGACAAGGATGGATCAATGAGTATTTTTATAGATTATCATGAGCTTCACAATACCACAATCAAGAGAAAATATCATCTACCCTGCATTAATTATTTTTTAATCAACTAATAGGATCTATATACTTCTCTAAGGAATATATTTGATATGGGTACCATCAATTAAGTGTAATGGGAGAAAATATACATAATATATCTTTTTGTACAAGGTATACACCCTATGCATTCATAGTGATTCCATTTAGACTTCCAAATTCCCCTGATATCTTTATGGATTTGATAAATAAAATATTTATGTATTACCTTGAAAATATCATGGTATCATTTATTGATGATATTATCTAATATACTAAGAGAAAGTAAGAACATAAATAACATTTAAAGATTACTCTAAAGACACTATGAAAGGAGAAATTATATTCCAAGTTCAGTAAGTGTAAATTTTGGACGAAAAAGTATCCTTCTTGGGACATGTGATAAAAAATGAGGCTATATATATAGATTCCTAAAAGAAAAAAGTGACTGAATAATGGAAAATACCAAAAACTATGACAAAAATTCATAGTTTTCTTATATTATATAGGTATTACTATAGATTTGTGAGACATTTCTCACATTTATCCAATCCTATAGCCAAGTGAACATGAAATGGAGTGAAGTTACTTTAGATAAAATAATGTAAGTAAAACTTCATGGATATTAATAAGATATTATTCACTACACTTTTACTTAAATTATCTTATGGTAGAGACATATTTTTAATATATAATGATTATTAAAGGGTTTATGATGTATCATCATGAAAAAATAACAAGTAAATAGCTTATATTTCACATTAATTAAAGACTCATGAGAAAAATTACTTGACACATGATTTGGAGATGGTGAAAATAGTATTTGAATTGAAAATTTAGTGGAATTTTCTATATGGTGAAGCATGTGATATCTATACTGATCATAAGATACTAAATTATATCTTCATATAGAAGCATCTGAATATGTTCCAAAGGAGTTGGTTGAAGTTAATAAAATATTATAATTCCTCAATACATTACCACCCTAGGAAATTGAACTAGGTGGATGATTATCTAAGATGAAATGATCATGCTACCATGTCCTTGATGAGTATTGAAAGGGACCCATTATTTATGGATATTCAAATGATGGATATAGATATCATAAAGGAATGGATAAAATTCTACATATCCCAAATTATTTCTCAATCATACATTTATTTAAAGATAAAGGAGTCTTAGAAAGATGATATAGAGCTAAAGAGGAAGATGTGAAGAATTATAGAGTTCAATCTTGATAGAGATGGACTTATGAGATTTTAAACTTGAATGTATTTTCCATATATACCATAACCGAAGAATTTTATTTTAGATGATTAAAATAGATCATCTTTCTCTATTCATTCTAGAAGCACAAAAATTTATAGATATCTTAAACAAAAATTATATTGGGATAACATGAAGATATAGATTTTAGATTATGTATCTTTATTCCTAGTTTTCTAACAAGTAAAGATTGAACATAAAAAATCTAAAGGTATGATGAAACCATTACCTATAACAGTATGGAAATGTGAGAAAATCACTATGTATTTCTTCATTAATCTTCCTAACACTTCTAGAGGATCTAATTACATATGTGTAGTGGTAGATATACTTACAAAGTCTGCACACATCATTACTATTTTGGAAGACTAGTCACTTGATCAACTTTCTATGTTATTCATAAAGGAAGTAGCAAGACTATAAAAGATACCACTTTTAACTATATCAGATTGAGATCCAAGGTTCACATAAAGTTTTGGAGGAGTATTCAATTGGCATTTGATATAATGATAAGTTTAGCACATCTTATCATCTAAAATATTTTGTTCAATCTAAAAGGACCATTCATACATTGAAAGATATGACAATACCTTACTAGATAAATTTAAAAATATGTTGTGATTGATATCTACCTTCGGTCAAGTTCTCATTTGATAACAGTTTCCACTCTAGCATCTAAATGAAACCATATAAGGCTTTATATGGAAATAAATTGTAACTTTGACCTGCTAGAGTGAATTCATAGAGAAGAATTTTTTTAGACCAAAAACTAATAGAATTTTTATCTATACCCACAGAACTATACCAATGGTTTGAAAAAACCATTGGTAGAGGTCCCCTATACCAATAATTGCAACTAACCATTGGTATATACTGTTTTTTGATGTGTTATACTAATGGTTTTAACTAACCATTTATATTATATGGTTCTATATGGGATATACCAATGGTTTTAAAAACTGTTGGTATATACCGATACATATACTAGGTTATATAGTATTATTTCCCTCTTCCAAATCAACCCACCTATAGTAAGTATTTTGTTTTAGGCTTTAGTTCCTTCAGTTACCTAGATTATTATTGAATTCTTCTTCGATTCATCATTCTTCCGATGATTATTTTCTTAAATAATCAAGGTATATTGATTCCATTCACCTTATATAATATTTTATCCCCATATTTCTACATCTTAATTCACAATATTATTAATGAAATATAGTATAATTTAATTACCATGGTTTGGTTATGAGTTGACATAAATATTTTTAATCTCATTCTCTATAAGGGTGTTTTAAGAAAATGCTGTAATTTTATTTAAAAGGTATGAGTTATAGATGTGCTACATTTTAAAAGTGATGTGTATTTATTTCTAATGAAATGTGTTTTTGTATTTTTATAGGAAATTTATTTTTGAAAACATAAATTCATGGACTCCAAATGTTTTTAAATAAATTTGTGTTTTAAATCAATGTTTAATTTTCTAATTGGGTTTTAAAAATTATAATTAGTCAGGATTTTAAGTAATGTTTAATAATTTAGGGTTTTTTGGGTTACAATAAATTTTTATTAAATTTTATAAAACCTATTTTTTAATATTTAGTCTATTAATGTACCTATTATGTTTAAAATTGGTTTAAATAAAATTTCAATTAATATTTTATTTTTGATAGATTTGTTTTAAGAAATTTTTTTATTTCTATACTATCTATATATGAATTAATGTCTAATTTTTAAAATACCTAATTTTTTACGTGAAATTATTTAAACACCATTATGTGAAGTTTTGTGTAAAAAAGATATTATATGACATTAAATTCTCATTATTAGTTAATAGATGCTTGTTTTTAATTATATTGGAGTTTTTTATTGTATTATGTATATTTATAACTGACTGATATAAAATATTGAAAAATTATAGTTATATATATATATATGGTATTGTCTTATATCATGGTATAGAGTTATGAAATTAGGGTTATAAGTGATAAAAATAAAGTTTGAATTATTTATAAGGGGAATTTTTTCCTTCTAAAATTGAATTTTATCATGATAAAATAAAATAATTATTATAATTACATATTCATGTATGTTAAATTTTGTTTTTATTCACATAAATATAGAGTTACCTAAAGTATATTTTACTTAAATATTATTTCAATAATTTTTCAAGTGATTAAAATAAAGTGATCATATATCATTTACATTAATAAATTTGGGGTTGGGTAATGAATCTTTTTTGTAAAGTAAAATAATTTAAATTTTAATAAAAAAATTCATAGTTTTCATGAATTTTTTAATTATTGTTTACTCTATTGATATAAAATAACTTTTTTATGTAATATAATGGATAAAAGTTGGACATGCGAAACTGATTGAAGATCAAATTAGTTTCAAGAGAAGTTAGATTTATTTTTAGATTTTTCATTTTATAATGCTTCAGAAAGAGGTCTTATACACTGAACTTGTTAAAATTGTGTTGGAAGGACTTGGTTTATTAGGGAAGCAATTATCTACCATATAAAAAAAGTTTGTTTTCAAACAAACTATTATGTATAGTATCATAATGGAGAGAAAAGGAAATATAATATTATTAATGAGTGATATGAAAGGAGTGGTATAAAGAATTTTACGTTTGATCATTTTATATTTATAAATCACCATGATAAAGACAATATTCCAATGAAAGAATATAATGATACCAGTACACAAGTAAAAAATAATAAAAATGACGATTTTTAGGGAGTGAAAAAATTAATGGATGATGCCTAGACTCATATATATATGGAATATAGTAAAATGAAAAAGCTAAATTTTTTGTTACAGTTTTATTGTGGGAAAACCATGTATGAAAATTTTAATATTTACATTGATTATATTCTAACATTTTTAAAAGACTTACTTCTTGATGATGCAAATAATCCCAAAAGTCATTATATGGCTTTAATTTAATTAAATGTCTTGGATTTTATACTAATAAAATTAATTATTTCCCAAAAATAGTTTATATTATGATGTGATGAAACTAAAAGCTTAAATGATTATATATAATGTGGAATATCTCAATATAAAGAAAATACATATGTAAGACCTTCTCATGTTCTATAATAAGTAATGTGGAACCTTCTATTTCTTCTTAGGATCCAAAATCAATTCATTAATAATGAAATCTAAAAAATATATGATGGAATGTTAATGATATAATTAAATATAATGATAATTTGGTTTACCCTATAGATGTATTTTCATGGTGGATATTTGATTAAGTGTGTTCATATTTTGTACTTTAGATGTGAAATGTTTTGTTGGACCTATCATGCGATGATTTAAATCTATTAGGTTAGATAGTTACCTCTCACAACATATGGTCAATTTTTTTCACATTTATAATCATACTCCATGGATGTGTATGAAGATACCATTCAATTCATTGATTATAATTATATATAGCCCTTCAGAATTGAAAATGATATATATTTGTTTTTGAAACCTTTAATAAAATAGTTAAAGAATATTTGGAATGTGGGTGTGTGCACATGCAATGCTTCTTCAAAAAATATATTTTAGATTCATGCTATACTTATGTGGATGATAAATGATTTTCCGTATTATGGAATGATATTTGGTTAGACCATGAAAAAAACTATCCTTCCCTATTTTTATAAGGAATACAAGTTCTATAAGACTTAAATATAATCTTAGTTTTAGTTTCATAGGGTATCAATGATTCTTTTTAATATACCATATATACAGGTATAATCATTGAATGTTTCATAATAATATTCTGGAAAAAATATTGATCAACACATTGTTGTAACTGATAGGTTAATGAATTTCAATATGTAATTTTATAATTTGGGAAAATTTATATGAATTTTGGAAAGAGAAAGAATCTTTCCACTGAATCCAATTACAAATGTAAAATTAAAAGTATCCTCTTTGATTTACCATATTATCTATCCAATTTGTTACCTCATTGTTTAGACATAATGAAAATTTTAAAAAATAAATGTAAAATGATGATTCCAATTATTCTAAATATCAAGGGGAAGACTAAAGATGATTTACAATTTCTATATGACTTGATGGATTGGAATATTAGACTAAAATTGTATCTTATGTGTATCATTCAAAATAAAACAAAAATTTCCTATGATTTTTATGTGATTAAAAATTAAAAGAAAAATTAATTTTATAAGTATTAAAGACTTTTAGAGTTATTTATGGATATTCAATAAAAATATCTAAATGAGTAGAAAAAGAGAGTTAAAAATGAAATCCCTAAAAACTCATGACTATCACATCCTTCTTCATGAATTGATTCCAATTAAAATCCATAAATTTTTATCTAATAATATAAGGGTGATAAGGATTCAATTGTGCCATTTTTATAGAGAAATTCATGATAAAATTTTATCTAAATATTTGTTCAGAAAAATTCTATAAGAGGCACCATTAATTTTGTGTGAGTTAGAGAAAAAATTTCATCCACATTTTTTATTTTCTTGGTACATATTACTATCTATATTACAACTGAAATAATTATTGGATGGCCAAGTTCTTCTTGGCAGATGTATCTAACTGAAATGAATATGTAAATGATAAAGTTTTATATACAGAAAAAAAATCATCTTAAAAGTTCCATTGTGAATGGTTATCTAGCTCAATATTTTATGGAATTTTATTCAATGTATTCATATGATGTGTGCATAAGATATAATGAAACAATTATAAATGAAGATGAGAAGTATCAAAAAATTGATCCCACTTTTCTATTTATTCCCCAAATAGCAGTAATTACTAGCTCATATACATTGGTTATATTGATCCTTGAAGAGTGGGAGATGGCACAACGTACAATCTTTTTTAACTACGATTTGATCGATGAATACATCTAATAAGTAATTTGAAAATGTATATGTTATATCATACTATACAGTTTCAAATATATCTTAAAATTTTAATTTAATTTTATTTTGGAAAAATAAGAAAATTATATATAGATTTCATCATTTGTTACCTTTGAGATGGATAGAGACTTTTCATAACAAAGAGTTTCCTACTTGGTTGAAATAGAGGGTATATTCTATTAGTTTAATAAAGTAAAAAAATTAAATTAATTTATTATTTATATATATTTCAGTTATTGAGTTTAATTAATGAATATGATACCAAGAATTAATAGTTTTCAAATTTTGTCCCAATTATTTGGTTTGTGAATTAAAATCATTGATAATCAGTGGGTATAACTTTTTTATAACTGATAGAGTAGTGAACACGATAACACAATATGATGAAATTATATTAAATTATAAAATAGACTATTATAACAGTTTATGAGATAATATGCCTAAATATTAGTATGCGTCTTATTATTGAATTGTTGAGAAAATATTGACATTGGATTATAACTCCCATAGTAAAGCTTCTATGATGAAATTCTAGTGGTTTTATTCAATGAATCGACATGGAACCTTTATTGATAAATATGGATTTAAAGTTATTTACATGGATAACTTATTAGTTACAAATAAACTATATATTTTGGTATTAATTGAGAAACACGTGTTTTACATGAAAGATCACCAAAGACCTATATTTAATGTCATTATTGATGTAGTCCCAAGACATATGTTTTTGACAGTGGGGATAAAATTGAGACCATCACTTCCCCCATTGGTATTGATCAAAATATTTCGCATGATGACTCAAATTGTCCAATTTTTTGAGTTTATTGTGAACCTAAAGTAGTGGTGGGTAAAATATAGAAGCAACCATATGTGTTCTTAGTTCATTTTTTTATCTTGACATGGGTATTTCAGGTTTGAACAATTGAAATTATTTTAATTTGGTTTCATTTTGGAAGGGTATGTTTGGATTAATATTTTTTGTTTTTATTTCATTTAATTATATTTATCTCAATTAAAAAAAGTTGTTTCATATAAATAACAACACTAAACAAATAAATCTATTCTAACTATGTACTAATAATATTAATTCATGGAGAAGAAGTATTAAAATAGAATTAAAATTTGTTTAAATATATTTACATTTTCACTAAATAAAACCCAAATTGAATTCATAGAGAACCAATCATAGAATAGAATAGATTTAAAATAGGTTTCTTAACAAACACGTTTAAAACAATTTAGAAATTTATTTAAACTAATTTTAAAGAATTGTTTTTGGAATAGATTTTTAAAAGAATAGGTTGAAAACAGTTTTCAAAAACTGGATTAAGATAGTTTTTAAAAATATGCTAATAATATTAAAAAAAAATAGATTTCTTAAGCAGTTTTAAAATATTTTCAAACTAGTTTTCAATAAATGGTTTAAAATATTTTTTAAACATAATTATACTCGTACTAAAAAAAGGTTTATTTTTTTAAAATGAAGTTTAAATAGGTGGAAAATAATTTTAAAAAACATATTTAAAATAATTTTAAAAATCAGTTTAAACTAGTTTAAACAAGTTATCAAAAATAATTTGAAACTATTTTTAAAAAATTGGTTTAAAATCCTTTAAAAAACTATTTAAAATAGTTTAAAATACTTTAAAATCCAGTTTAAAATGGTTTTTAAAAATTGGTTGAAATACATTTTGAAATAGTTTTAAACCAATTTAAAAATATTACTTAGTGTGGATTCTATAATATTATTTAAAAATTAATATTTCATTCCTATTATTTGATTATTTTATTATATATTTTAGGCCTTGTTTGAATTTTAATTTGTATACTTTGGTTACACCATGCCACTTCTTTTTCATTAGGCATCCCAATTAGTATGCCATAATTATTTCTTTCCACCTTTTATACCTTATTGATATTTCTCTATAGTATTTAAAATATTTATAAAATGTAAATTTAAATACTATGTAGAGTATTAATAATATTTAGGAAACACACATAAATAGATTATTTAAAAATAATCAAAAAATGAAAGTGCTGGGCCTACCTCCCCTGATTACCTTAGTGAGTACAATAATTTTAATATTTATCAACTACAATACATTAAATTTATTTTTCTTATTATTTAAATTTTTTTAGGGGAATTCATTTTAGAATAACTGATATCTCATCAGACTACTGATAGGTTTCAATAGCATGGATAGTCAAGTGGGTGTGCCAGTATACTTACACAGAGCACCCATATTAGCCATTCACATCCATCTTTACTAGAATACATCCCATCTACCGCACTTTTTCCTCCTCTTCCTACACTTATCACTCCAAGAATTTTATGACCTATGTCTTTATAATAATTTTAGTTAGTCTCTACTTCTAATATACCGTTTCTATATCCTATAATGGTTCCTCATCCCTTTTATCCTTTTCATACCATTTATATTCACCTCTAATTCCCACTCATTTGAATTCTACCCCCAGATTTCATATTATATAGAGCATGCATTGGATCACACACATTCTTTAGAGGCCAATGATATAGATTAGCCCATATATCTATCAGAGAATAAAGATCAATTTAGATCAGGTATATGTTTACAATTTTATTAAATTCGATCAAAATAATATTATTTTACTTGTAATATATTTTAAGACTATTTTTTATATTTTCACCTTTTCAATATGATATTCTAAAAGGTTATGTGGTCGTATACATATGAATTAAGTGTGGAACCATTATACACAAATCATGGTAGAATATAGTAAATATTACTAGTTGATCTATAAAAATGATAGAAAATTTTAGAAGTTTTATGGCGACGTTAGCCAAATATAGTGAAATTATTTTAGCTTAACTAATCTCATGGAGGCATGTGGATAATAAAATAAAGGATAACACATGGTCTAAGATATGGGTAAAAAAATTTGTTAAATTGAAATCTATGTTATAATTTTATTTATATTAATTTATATATTAGTCATAGCTTCGATTTAACTTTCATGATAGTGAAAAAGAAATGGTAACACAATTTATGGAACTGGGAGAATTATGGAGATCATATAATCATAAGAAATATTTTTGGTGGGATGAGTATAATTGAAAGTAAGGTATAGGGTATACCAATCATAAATGACTATCTAGTTACATAATAATAAGAAATAAACCCTTATTTTATGATTAATGAGTTTAGGGTATTATTTTTCTTCAATGGTTTTTATTAAAAGTTAAATTACTATGATTTTATTGAATTTTATTTTTTAGGAATCATACTAAAGAAATAAGAAAATAAGGGTGTTATGAAATACATGTGCACTACCATGCAGGAGCATGAGAGAAATTGGTTATTTATCATAACCAAATGAGTTTTATTATGTACTAAAATAACTAAACCACACTAAGTAAAACCTCTCATCTTGTATTGTTTTTCTTCTTCTTAATATTAGTTAATTTTAGATAGTTTTGGTTTCATTCAATTCAAATTGGTTTCATTTAGTTTTGGTTTTTTAAGGGTGAGTTTCATTAATCATGTTTTCTTTCATTTTATCAAGTGTAATTTTTTAGTTTTCTTGGATATAGTTAAATCTTGTTTGATTTAGTTTAGTTTAGTTTAAACCAATATTAATTGAACCAAATAAAAATTATATAGCAAAAACTAATCTAATCATATCCAATGAAACCCAACTTAAAATGAATTGGTCCCAACCAAACTAAATAAGGAAAAACATTATCAAAATGAAATAAATAGAACTTAATCAAATTAAATGGATAAAATCAAACACGAGATAAAAAACAAACTATTATTTGACTGATATAACAATACCAACTTAAAATAAATTGAACCAAATTGATGTGACCCAAATATAAAAAATCCATGTTTAACTGATCCAACCTAAACCAGCCTACCATAAATAGAATAAAATGACTAAAATTAAATTAATGTAAATTTAACTAATGTAAAATAATGTTAACTATATCAATTAGATATAAATTAATTCAAAATTAATTGAATTGAAAAATATATAATGGAACCAAAACTAAATTAATGAAATCATATTGACCTGAAGACATGAAATACTCATTAGATAGACCCAACCAATACCATAGTAGATGAAACTAGATGAAAAATAAAGGACTCAAACCACATATAACTATAAAAATATATATCAATTGGGATTTAAAAAAGTGAAATTGAGTCTAATAAAATTTAATTGAATTTAATGGATGCGAACATAACTAACCCATACAAAATTGAATAAAAAAACCAAATAAAAATGAATTTAACAAAAATGAAACACAAAAACTAAAATGAACTATATTAAATCAAAGAAAATAGATATTAATTTAATTATCAATTATGTGGTGTCCCATTTGATCTATTTAACTAAACCAAAATAAAATGAAACGATGAAAACTAAATAAAAATTATAAATATCTTTAATGAATTAATCCAAAAAATATTAAAAAAAACCAAATAAAAAATTGAAGAAATTTAAAAAATTACTAATTATAACATGAAAACATTTATTTAAAACCATTTAAAATAAACATTTAGAAATTATATACTTTTGAAATCATTTCAAGTTTTAACTGAAAAATAACACGACTATTCACTAAAAAACCAATTTTATCACTATGAAATATCCACTAAAATAAACTAATCATATAAAATAATTACTATAAATTAATATTTCCAATCCATTTTATATAAAAACAAATTTATTGAGGAGGATTTTACCAAATTATTACATATGGAATGCTCAATATCAAAACACAGACACACATAAAAAACTAAAAAAACCGTTATAAAACACTTTTAAATTATCTAATATTTTTTCTTACAAAAATAAATCTATACAAAAAAATATTTCAAATAAATCAAAATTTTTTCAAATTAAAGTAAAATGGATCAAATTTACCATAAAAAATATGAACAAGTCATACCTGAGTAAGATTAAATTAAATTAAAATAAATACAACCAAACCTTAACTAAACTAAATCTTAACAATAAGTATGAAAAAAATATAAATAATATTGTATTTAATTTAATGACATAAATGAAACCAAATAGAATCAATCCAAACAAATTTAAAATTTAATTGAACCCAACCAGATCGAATTTAATTGATATCTACAAATAGTATTTGAACTAACATAAAAAACAACCATAAATTGAACCAAAAGAAAAAAAACTAATTGAAATTGATCTGAACTAAACAATACCAAACTAAAATAAACTATATTTATAAAAAATAAATTGAATTTATATGTTTTATTCACAACTAAACCAAAAAATATGAAGTTGATATATAAGTGAAAAAATATCCTAAACAATACTTACTATAATTGAAGTCACCCAAACCAAGTGAAACAAATATAAAATGAACATAAATTATTTGAAATAAATTGAATAGAACCAATCCAACCTAATGGATTAAAAAATAATAAAACTAATTAGAATATAAATTAACCAAAATAATCTAAGTTTATACATTTTTTTGATTTATTAGAGATTTTCTCTGATGGGGATAGTATAATTCATTAGAGTGAATTTTATTTTGATTTTTTTAGTTTTTATTAGTTAAATATTAATTATAATGTATTAATTATCTTCAATAATAAACTATTATCCATGAATTTTTTCTTACATTTAAGGAAAATTTCCATGGGTAGTATTGATTATCGAAGTTCATCTTCCTTGCGGGAAATTTTTTATCTCGAGTAGGAAGAAAAAATATGAGAGTGCATTAAATGAACAGAAAAAAGAATAGATTGGAAGTCTTATTATAGTATATTGAAATTTTAATACCTATATAATAATTAAATATCTTATTTATATTCTCAAAATCATGCTTTGGAGGCCCTTGATGAGCATGAAGATGCCAATTTTGGCCCAAATGATCTTTTGAGACAAATATTAACTCACAAGAACCAAGGGAGAGTTTGATGTTGACCTAGAAAATGAATTTTATCCACTAGGTATTTTCCCACTTTGATCTCCTATAATATTACTACTAGAACTGAGGTTTAAGAGGATCTTGTAGAAGTAGTTAAGGCTAAAAAATTTCCTGGTAGGGTCATGGAAGGTGTAAAATTTTCATCGAGGAGTTCTTAAAATCTACGAGATCTTTATGTCCATAACTTTTATCAGACTCTGTTATAGTTTTTAATCGATTTATGTCAACAATGATCTTCTTATATGATTCACTAGGTGGTAATGATTGTATTAGTGATAGTCAGGGAAATGAAATTCTTGGTGATGATTATGATGTTGAATATGATGACATAGGTGAGGACATCTATAATGATACTGATGATCATTATTGTAAATGTGCTGATGTGGGAGATTTTGAACCCCTATATTTCTGACATGATATTTATAAAACAATTGTATGGGTGGTGTTTGATGACTAAAATTATTTTATATATTTGTTATGATTTTTTTTAATTTCTAAAATGATGAAATGTAAATATAGAGAATATATCCCACATTGAATGTGTATTGTGATTGGTGATTTATTTGTTGGTTGTTATATTATTTATAACAAAGTGTAGGTTGAGTTTGGTGTGTTTTCTAGTGAGATTAACCTATATTAATAGTTTATATAAACTATTCATATAACCATATACCAAGGGTTTATGGGAATTATTGGCATATGGAAATTTAAATAGGTATATACTAATGGTTTCAATGAAACTATTGGTATATACTTATACCAAAGGCAAAACACCACATAGTTAATGGAACCATTGGTATAGCCTATATGAACAGTTCTGAGGGTTGTACTAATGGATTTAAATCGTTAATATAGGGATATTTTATAATAGTTTGATCTTGTGAAAGAAATGATGAAAAAGGTTCAAAAAATTTAGAAACATATGAAAGTATCACAAAGTCTACAGATGGGATATGATGATAGCCTTTGATGGGATCTATATTTTGTGGTTGGTGACAAGGTATCACTTTGGATACCTCCTTTGAAGTGGGATATTAGATTTGGGAATAAAAGGAAGCTAATACCTAGATATATCGGTCCCTTCATTATTCTTAATCATTTCAGGGCTGTAGCTTATGACTCCACACTCCCTCCATACCTCTCACTGGTGCATGATGTTTTCCATGTATTAATTTTGAGGAAGTACATACCAGATAAATCACATGTATTGAACTCAAAAACTATATATTTTTAACATGATATCTCATATGGAGAACAACCTATGGGGACTTGGACCAAAGAGATAAGGTTTACAAAACATGACCACATTCCTAGTTAAAGTTTTGTAGTGAAACTGTAAGCTTGGGGAAACTAAATGGGAATTTAAATATATAATGAGACAAAAGTTCCCTCATTTGTTTACATTTGAGTAAATAAATTTTGAGGGTGATATTATTTTAAGGGTGTAAAATTTAATTACCCTTGATTATAGTATATATTTCTCTTTAAATAAATTTTGCGTGATTAATAGCTTGCTTTACATGCAATACCAAACTCAAACAAACCATGATATATTAATGAGATAAATTATATATGTTAAATTTTACTTTTATATCATAACCATTGAATTTATGAGTATAAATATAAGTAACTATACTATGAAATCGATAAAAAAATAGATTAATTGTCATCAGGTAATAAAATTATTCCTTATTAGGCTCACTTGTTCGAGCTTGGAAGGGTGATATTATCACTAGGATTTTCCTTAGACCAATCCCATGATGGATGCCAACAAATTAAAATTTAAAAAAAAGATTTTCAAGAGAATTTTAATCTCATGTAAATTACTTTCTAATTCATGCAATTTAGATATCCACTCATGAAAACCCTTTCTATTTATCTCATCCTTCTGCCTTACATAGAGATTCTAAGGGGTTATGTAAGTAGAATATAGGATGATATAAACATGTATTTATCAATGTAATAAAAAGATACATATATTTATATACCATGTATATTTTTATAAATTTCACATTTTTGACTTTTAAATTAAAATAAAAGATATTTTTAAAACAAATGTATTCAATTGATGTACATAAATTACTAATAAAATCATCTAATACTTAAAAATATATTTTTTAAAAAATTGCCTTTTTTATGGGGTATTTATTTTATTTTAAGAAACTAAATATATTATAGTTAAATAATGATTTTAATATAATATATTATTGATATTAATAAATTATTAACACTCATTTAAATAGAAATTGATAGGAAATAAAAATAAAAATAATTAATATTAATAAAGTCACTTTTCTAAAAAAATTCTATATATATAATATTTTATTTTAATATAAAAAATTATCATATTTAGAAAATTAATTATATTAAATTGATTCCAAATTATTAATCATCAAATTGAAAATTTTCAAGAGATTTCATCTTATATTTTTAGTAAAAAATTTACCATGATCAATATTTAATACAAGCTAATAAGGGTAAAAATGGGTAACATAAAGTGGATCAAATTTTTATAAATTTACTTGAATATTAAACCTTATAGAAGAAATTTTTTAGGTTATAAATTCATAAAATCATTTCTCACCAACATTTCCTCACCTAACTCATCTAACTACCATGTGATTCCATCTTTACCCCTTACCATACTTTAGTTTCCAAGGAAAAGTCTATCTTTTTTACCTATAAAAGAGCTCAATTCCACATACTTCAATCCAAAATTAACATTCAAAATTATCTTGAAACTCTACCCATTTTACATATAATATAACCCTCTTCAAAATTTGGTATAACTTGGTTATAATAAATTATCTCAAGTCCTCCATTTCTAATAAGTCTTTCAAGAGAAAATTTAAGTCCTCAATGCGATTTTTGTCCAATCCCCAACATTTTATTCTCTATCATTCTCATCCACCTTAATAATAACATATTATAAAAAAATAATATAATTTAATAAGTATCATTATTATATTTATATGTTTTAATATTATTGTAAAAACCATTTTCTATCTAATTTCAATCCAATTGGAAATGAAAATGCCACTCATGCTATGTGCAGACTGCCACCTCCCTGAAAGAAGTATTTCATTTTCCATCACCGAATTACAAGGATGGTCATAATAATTAGTTTAATGATTAAAAAATATATCTTATAAATTATCATGAATCTATAAATATAAATTATTAATTCTATTAATATCTAATTTTTTATTTAAATACCACCTTTTGTTCGTTAAAAATTATCCTAACTTACTCACCATAGATTACATATTAAAAAATCATAACTAAAACTATCATGAAATGAAGTTAAAAATTTATAAATAATTATGGAAAATATATTGTAGTAAATTAAATATTATAATAATTATGAGTTTATTATCAAATATTAAGGATCAATATCGACAATACAAAGCATGTGTGAACCAATCTAAATCACAAAAATTCAATCATGAAAATAAAAAATAACTAACTAATAAATGTATAATTAATTATTATAACTAAAGAGTATAAAATATAAAGTATTTTAAAATGGTTCTTAAAAAGGTAATTAATGTAGTTATTTTTATTATATAGGAGGTTAGATCACATTCAACATAGCATGAATCTATGGTAATATATTTTTTTAACTCAAATTTTATTTCTTGAGTTATAGTGTTTCTAAGGAAATAAATTATTATAAGTTAATTATATCCATACATTTCAAATTTAATATGATATTCCCCCTACCCATTTTAGAAAATTTAAAATAATTTATAATTTTATTTTTAAGTATATGATCTCTAAAGACACAAAACATTTGGGTTTTAGGAATGTTTGATTATTGTGAGATGTAATGATTAAATTATGGAAAAATATGTAATTTTGGATTGCGTAATCACACTTGGTATCAATAATAGTAATTTAAGGACGTGTTTTTAACATCAAATCCTAGAATATGGGTCTGGGGTGCTTCACTCTTCACCAACTAGTGAGTAATAATTTTTAAATGATAGAGATACTAGGGAGAGGAGACAACCCTAGAACCGAACCAAGGTATAATAAACCAAAGAGATACTTATATATATGGTGAAATGATGAAAATCAATCCATGTATTGATATAAGGAGTCATTTACCCCCAAAACAAGGTTTTTTATCTTCTTCTAAATAAACCAACCATTAGTTAAAAATTTCATGATCATATTATATATTAATTTTATTTTTCAATGCATGATTTTTTATTTATACGATGCATTTATTATTTGGATGATTAAACAAGATAAAATAAATTTAATAATTTAGAAATCATGGATAGATGAAATAAAATAATTTATTATGAAAAAATTATTTCATCAGATATGGTTAATTAATTATATAAAATTTACATAATATTATCAAGAATATGAAGAATAAAATATAGAATATTTATGAATAAGTTAAAAAATATCACTTAAAGAATATATTATAACATAAAACACCTTCCATAACTTTTGTAAGAATGAAAACATACTTCAAAGAACTCATATATCCCTTATTAGGATTATTTCAATTATCGAGGAGTATAAACAAAAGTCTTGGGTCAATTTAACCTATTTTGAATCAAGGGTTGATTTCCTTAACCTAAATTAGTGTAACTTGGTGGCCAACATTAAGGAAGTCTAGGTATAAGATTTAAGGATTGGGTATTCTACACACCAGATCAAGGAACTACGAGTTAATTCCATTAGAAAAAAATGCCTACCTAAATACCTTTAGATAAATCTTTATGCCATTTCCTTGATTATTAGAAGGGAATTATGGATTATTACCACTAGAATATCCAATAAATATGATATTATGAATGTAATAAAGTGATTTGTTGGGATTTGATAAAATAATTTGATTCTAAAAAAATTAATCCATTTTTTCAAAATTCATAATCAAGATGAAGTAATAAAATTTAATTTTATTCGTTACAGAAAATGGAAATATATTCGACCATGAAACTATCCTTGTGATCCTTGTTATAGAAATATATTCTCCTGACTAGTATTAACTTCTAGGAGTGGAGTAGGCATATTTACATTGTACTATTCCTATAGTAGAAGTTTTATGTACCATATTACCGAGTTCCCACTAAGCCCTCTAATGAGGAAAGTGAGGAGTTATAAAATATCTTATTAAAACATGTGGAAAATTAATTGGATGTACAATTCCTCATGTTATCACATATGACATGTTATCTCTTGAAGATTCATGAATATATGGATGTAAGCTAGGATAAAGTGTTCTTTTTAGATCTAATTTTAATAAGATTATTGACTATATTGAGTGCTTATAATTTTATAGATTTAATCTGCCCATGGAATTGTAAACAAACCTCATACTCACCTTACTTTCTCTAAGTTTTTAAAGTTTTATCATGAATTTAAATACAAATAATATAAAGAAGTTCCGCCGAGATCACTTAACTTCGATTCACTAAGTAGATCAAGACATGAAGCATGAAAAAATTTACATCCTTATGATAAATAAGGGTAAAGTAAAAGAGAAAAGGTATAATATTAGTGCAAAGTATAAGACACATTCTCAATGAACTTACAAAAGGAGAAAGATCTAGAGAGAGGATAAAGAACATGATGTAGTGTGTTTTATATATTTCAAGAAAGGCCAATGGAAGATGTAACATCCCAGGTAAATAAAGAATAAATAATTTTCATATTTATTAATATTTAGGAATTAAATATTAATTTTACTTTAAAGGGGTTGCTATGATCGATAGCGTACCCGATACGCAACGATGAGTTCCTTTGAAAACTTACGTTGCACACTAGTAATAAAATAATATTATTTTAAATGTTAGTTAACACGTAGCCATTGTACTAGAGGGAATGGATAGAAATAACTAAAATATGATTATATATGTTTGTTAAATGTTTTTACATTTATCTAATAAAGGATAAAGGCTTAAAATACGAAAAGAATTCAATTTTAGGCTTATATACTCTAATATTCACGAAAGGTCCACTTATCACCTTTTGACGGAAAACTGTCATTAAATATAGTTTTGATCGATCTTATAAATTCTATTGGACCAAATATAACTCTTCTTTAGAATCGGGACATCAAAATTTACTTTGTGTAAATTTTTGGTATCTTTCGGATAAAGTTCATTTTTTTAATGAATAGTGTAAAATGTTGTATTTTAATTCAAAACCTCTTTTTAATCTAATTTATTTAGATGATTAGATTATCTTTTGAATTGGTTTAAAAGTGAAATTAGAATATATTTTTACCATTAAATCCAATAGTGGCCATTGGAATTAATTTCACTTTGAAATCGGACTTAAACTAGTGTCAATCTTTTGATACTTATTGTTTCATAAAAACACGCTATTTGCTCTGACAACGGGAATTAATTATTAAATTAATTAATGTGACTTATATGTTTTGAATTTTGTAAAATAGACTTCATTTTTGAATTCGGAATATCAAATATAGCTTAGGTTGAATTTTTGGTATTTTTCTGAAAAACTTTAATTTTTGATGAATAGTGAAACCACTAAGTGGTACTTAAAAAAACTGATTTTTCGTTTAAATGAAATTTTACCACCTCTGTGCTTTGAATTTCAAAAATCCAACATACATGGTTGTCATTAAGAAGTAAAATGTGGTTCAATGAGATTAAAATAATTTTTTGGTGAATAGTAACTTATTAAGTTTTTAATCGCGATTAGAGGTAATTAGTGAAATTTATGGCAAAAATGATATTATAATAAAATGAAATCACCTTGACACATGTCCTACCCTTATTTTATGTGTCATGGACGAACAAGACAAGACATGGGTCAACTTGGGGACCCCATGGAGCCACTTTGGTTGGGAAATGACATAAATAACTTTTTATTTAATGTTAAAGTAAAAATGTCACAAACATGAGATGTTTTACTAAAACAATGTTCACATAGGGTTATACAAGTCAGAGTTTTGACTATAAGTATTAATTAGAAATATAAAAAGATTTCCTACATCATGGTATTTTTTTTATAATTTTTAGACATTAAATATATTAAATTATTTATGACATCATGATGATGAAGCGATTACCTCATTAATAAAGGATTTAAATAAAATGAAATGATAATGTAAAATCTAAGACCTACACATGTCAAAAACCTATTGTATGGGTGGATTTCGAACTCTTATCACCTTATCCTCGAATTATATCAATGTGGGACCTCTTAAATCTGAATAACATTTTAAAATAAAGTGACTTTTCTTTACCTTCCAAGAGTGCCCCTCCTCTCCTCTTATAAAAGGCCCCCACCTCTACCACCTTACCCACACTTCCAAAGCCTTTGGCTCGGCCAACCCCTGCCCATTTTGTCTCTCAACTTCCCTCTCTTAATCCTTGAAGCCTCACTTTGGGCAGAATTCTTCCCAAGAAAGCCTTTGAGCTCAAACCAAAGGAAGTTACCCGATTTTAAGGTAATGTCTTCTTTTGAGTCCTTTTGTTTAATTTTGCTTCTCCTACCCCCTAAACTCTTTTTATTATTTTCTTTTGTAACAACTCCAGTATCCTCAATATACTAGGACGTTTTTATAAGAAATATTCGAGATACACTTACACACACCTACATCTAATGGTTAAAGAACATACTGTTTCCGTGGATGGCGAATTTCTGCCTCCCGAAACGATGATTGTTCAACATTCTTTTAACACCTTCAAAGGTGACCATTAAGATGACAATATATTTATATATGATATATAAGATGTTTATGTTTTCTTTAAGCTCCTGTATTTTTCATTTTGGGCATAACTTTATGGTTTCCATTATGGGTAAACGCGATATCTTCATTTAAGGAAGTGCGGACTACCGCCCCCTCAAAGTGATTTGATTCGTTAATGCCATATGTGGGACGTATAAAGGATGGATTTAAAGTTATTATATATAATGTTATACTGGAATTATAATATACCTCTATATCATTATTATTTCTTTCCATTAAATTATGAGATAGAACTGAAAGTAGCGTTCATGCGTACGTACGACTTACCGTCTCCATGAACGGTGCATTTCATTTCTTATCCCCAAATGTAATGTACTATTAAAAGTACATGTATATAATGGATATATATGATGAATGATACATCTAAATGGTGAATATAATTCTGTAATTAAAATACACATACCTCTCATTTAGTTTTAATTCCATTAATATGACAAAGAAATGAAAGTAGCGTTCATGCGTACGTACGGCTTACCATCTCCATGAACGGTGCATTTCATTTCTTACCTCTAAATGATTATGTGATATTATAAATACATGTATATGCTAGATATATATGATATATATGATATCCAAATTAGGAATGTCATTCTGGATATAAAGAACTTTTGACCACACGAACAACATGTAATTGTAAGAAGTCCACTTTTGACTTAAGAGCCAAATATCGACAAAACAAACATTATTAACTTAAATGGTTACATAATGTTTATAACATGGAAGTAAGTGATATAAAAGGAATAATGAACTTGAAAAAGGTTCTTAAGCAGGTAGAAATTAACTCAAGTTTATTATTCAGGACGTTAAAGAACGATCGAGTCAAGTCAGACCCGAGGTAAGGGACTTCGTCTCAATCTCCTTTCATTGAGGCATATTTCGTTTTATACACAACTTTCTTTAATACGATGTATAAACCCCTTTGACTTTTACGTTTATTCAAAAGGAATATTTTTATATGAAGCGTTTTACTAAACGACAAAAGGGAATGTTTTTGTCGTACGTATGTGGCGACAACGACCTCTCCGCCACCGTGAGTATTATTTGGTCTTTGGCTTCCTCAACAAGCTGTAATGTTTTTAAAATAAAATAAATACCATATAATCTTTTTGTATTTTGGTATTGAAAATGGTTTTGATAAAGGATTCTATTATGTCAATATATTTAAATGATATATTGTGATTGAAATGTGGAAATGTTATCATTCCTTTATATTGGTTTTATGTTTTATGATTTTATATTGGTACTTGGACATTTGACGGGTGGTTACGTGATAAACCATATGACGGGTGGTGCCATGAATACCAGGACGGGTGGTTACATTATAACCTCCAATGCATTGGGTATGGAAGTCGGCCGTATGGCTATTCCATCAAGTATGTATGGAAGTTGGCCGTATGGCTATTCCATTAAGTGATATGTATGGAAGTCGACCGTATGGTTATTCCACTTAAGTATGTTTATGTCCCAAGTTACCTTTATATATGTTATGTGTTCTTTATATGGGTTTTATGGTAATCCTTTGGTTACAAAAAGGCAAGTAATGATATTTTATTCAGTGAAGAGTTTTTTACTACTTCATGAAGGTGAAGGTATTACTTTGATAAAGTATACATGGTATACTTGATGTTTGAAAAAATAACAGTTTTCATTCTTTGTGTATACCTTACTGAGCTTTTTATGCTCACCCCAAGTTTTTTTGAAATGTTTTTCACAGGACTTAATGTGGAATAAGGTCAAGGATGGGATCAAGGGAATGCCATGCTATATAAAACATGGAACTAGACATGTTTCTTTTTAAGAGTTTTTTTATTCTATGGAAACTTGGTAGTAGTGTCTACTTTGTAAATCTTTTGAGATGTAATAGTTATGTTATAATTATCTAAAACTCTAAACCTGAAAAGATCCTCAATGTGAATTATTCATTTAATTCAATAGTAAGTAATGTTTAAGGCCGGGGCTTTATAGTTGGTATCAAAGGTCAGTTTAGACAACTTTAAGAGTTAGAAAATTGTTAAATTATAAGTTAATTTATGGTATGATTGAAATGATATAGCATTTAAAGATTACCATGTTGCTTCGCCTAAGATATTTTTGTGTTTAGAATGGTTTTCCGCAGAGGAAACAAAGCATCTATGTTGGGACGACATCAGGAAGAAGACAACCTTCCAAATCGGCAACCTGAGATGGTCGGAATCAGAACTGAATAGTTTGTTGCAGTGATGGCCCAGTTGACTTAGGCTATAAATGGTGGTGGTATCCATGCACGAGATCAGCCAGATCAATCACAGAGGAACATGTCAGTGGTGGAACATTTCCTGAGGCAACATCCCCCATTATTCAGAGGATCATCTGACCCTGTGCTAGCTAAAGGGTGGATTAAAGCACTGGAGAAGATTTTTGATGTCATGGGGTGTTCAGAACATCAAAGGTTAGTCTTGCTGTTTACCGTTTTGAAGGTGAAGCTGATCAGTGGTGGTCGATGGTGAAAAATATCAGGGATAGTGATGAGATTGAGGATCTTCACTGGGACAAATTCAAAGGTATGTTTCTTGAGAAATATTTTCCTAAGGTAGTTCTTCTTAGGATGGAAAAACAGTTCCTAGAATTGAGGCAGGAGGATGATTCAGTGGCTGTTTATGAAGCAAAGTTGACTCGATTGGCAAGGTATGCTCCAAACTTAATACGAGATCTTGATAGTAAAATAAACTGTTTTTACTTAGGGTTAAAGCCAAATTATCGAAGGGCTTTATCTTCTCGTGAGTTCAAAAGTTATGAAAAACTTGTTCGATGTGCGGTGAAGGTGGAAATGGAGTTTGCCGATGAACAGGTGTTCTATGACAAACAACAGAATAAGAGGTCTAGTTGGCAGGAAAAGGGGAAAAATTCATCAAAGAAGCAAGGAGGTAAGAAAACCAAATATCCATCCTGTGAGAAGTGTGGTAAAATGCATCCTGGAGAATGTTTATCCAAGTCTGGTAAGTGCTTTAGGTGTGGTAAGTCTGGTCATATTGCTTGTAACTGTAAGGAAGATGATCAAGAAGGCAATGAAAAGCCAGCGGTAAGATGTTTTAAGTGTAATGAAATGGGTCGTTATGCAAACGAGTGTCCAATGAAGAACTCAACTGGGGGAAAGCAGCCAGACTACAAGAAGAAAGGGGTGGTGAAATCCTTTGCAACAACTTCAGCAGATGTTGGGCTATCGAATAAAGTAGTATCAGGTACACTGTTTGTTTGTTCAGATTATGCCAATATGTTGTTTGATTCAGGGTCTACACATTTTTTCATTTCTGAGAAGTTTTCTAGTAAATTGGAAATTCCATATCAAGATATGAACCCTGAACTTATGGTAAAAACACCCGGAGAGAATGTTGAGACAAAAAGGAATTATAAGAACCTTCCTATCCATGTGTGTGGAAATAATCTACCAGAAAACCTTATTGTTTTGCCTCTAGTAGAGTTTGATGTTATTTTGGGCATGGACTGGCTTTCTGTTTATCATGCTAAGATTGACTGCAGAGCTAAAATGGTTTATTTTCAGAAAGATTTTCAGTTTGTGTACAAGAATGAACCCTTGATTTTGATAACATATCAGGAAGTTGAGAAACTAGTAAAATATGGAAATGAATGTTACCTTGCACATATTGTTGAAAATAAAAGAACTGTTCAGATTAATGATGTGCCAGTGGTAAATGAGTATCTTGATGTTTTTCCTGATGAGTTTCCTGGTATTATTCATGATCGGGAAGTTGAATTTACTATTGACTTAGTTCCTAATTCTAAGCCAATTTCAAAACCCCCTTATAGAATGGCTCAAGTTGAAATTTTAGAGTTAAAGAAGCAATTGCAGGAGTTATTAGATAAAGGTTTCATTCGACCTATCACATCACCATGGGGTGATCCTGTCTTGTTTGTTAAAAAGAAAGATGGCTCAATGAGACTTTGCATTGATTATAGAGCCTTGAATAATATTACTATTAAGAACAATTATCCTTTGCCTCATATCGATGATTTGTTTGATCAGCTCCAGGGAGCTTAGTATTTTTCGAAGATTGACTTGAGGTCGGGGTACCATCAGTTGAAAGTAAAAGAAGCAGATGTTCCGAAGATTGCGTTCCGTACTAGATATGACCATTATGAATGTGTAGTTATGCCTTTTGGGTTAATCAATGCACCTGCTATATTCATGGACCTTATGAATAGAATTTTCCATGAGTTCTTGGATAATTTTGTGGTTGTTTTCATTAATGATATTTTGGTGTTTTCTAAAAGTAAAGAGGAGCATGAAAGTCATTTAAGGGTTATCTTTCAAACCTTAAAAGAAAATAAACTATATGGAAAATTCAGAAAGTGTGAGTTTTGGTTACAAAAAATTTCTTTCCTGGGTCACATTGTTTCAAAAGATGGCATAAATGTTGATCCTGCTAAAACAAAAGTTGTTGAAGAATGGTCAAGACCCACAAATGTAACCGAGATCCATAGTTTTCTTGGTTTGGCAGGTTACTACCGAAGGTTTGTTGAAAATTTTTCATGGTTATCTAGTCCAATGATTAAGCTAACTCGGAAGGGTGTTAAGTTTATCTGTACAAAAGAATGTGATGATTGTTTTCAGGAGTTGAAAAGAAGATTGGTGAATGCTCCGGTTTTGGCACTTCCTTCTAGGAATGGGGATTTTGTTATCTACAGTGATGCTTCATTGAAAGGACTTGGTTGTGTCCTAATGCAGAATGATCAGGTAATTGCTTATTATTCATGTCAGTTTGAAAACTCATGAGGTAAATTACCCTACACATGATTTGGAATTAGCTGCTATTGTTTTTACTTTAAAAATTTAGAGGCATCATTTGTATGGAGTAAAGTGTGAAATATATACCGATCAAAAAAGTTTAAAGTATATATTCACTCAGAAAGAATTGAACATGAGACAGAGGAGATGGCTAGAATTAATCAAGGATTATGATTGTACAATTCACTACCATCCGGGAAAAGCAAATAAAGTGGCCGATGCTTTGAGTCGAAAAAGTAATTCTTCATTAACCATGCTACGTTTGGAACGAGATCCTTTGGTTTTTGATTTGATGAAATTTGGCATAGAAGTTGTTGGTGCAGGAAGTTCTTCTGTTTTGTTTTAGGTATCAGTGAGATCATCACTATCAGATAGAATTAAGCAAGCACAGAGAGAAGACAATGAGTTACAGAAAAAGGTAGAGATGGTTCAGAAGGGTAAGCTGCCTGAATTCAATATTGATAATGATTTTGTTTTGAGGTTTGAGAAGAGATTATGTGTGCCTTGTGATTCACAGTTGAAGAATGAGTTGTTATGTGAGGCTCATAGTTCCCCGTTTTCAGTTCATCCTGGCAGTACTAAGATGTACAGAGATCTGTGGGAGTATTACTGGTGGGATGGAATGAAAAGGGATATTGCTAATTTTACTGTGAAGTGTTTGACTTGTCAGCAGGTTAAAGCAGAGCGGCAGTTACCGAAAGGGATGCTTCAGCCTTTACCAGTGCTAGAGTGGAAATGGGAAAATATATCCATGGATTTTGTCATGGGATTACCGAAGACATCTAGAGGTAATAATGCAATCTGGGTTATTGTTGATCGCTTGACTAAATCTGCTCATTTCCTTGCTATACGAGATACTTTTTCCCTAGATCAACTTTCCCATTTGTATCTTAAAGAGATAGTCAGGTTACATGGAGTTCCTCTCTCCATTGTGTCTGATCGTGATCCCAGTTTCACTTCTAACTTTTGGAAAGGCCTTCAGAAGTCGTTGGGTACTGAATTAAATTTTAGTACAGCTTTTCATCCGCAATCAGATGGGCAGTCATAATGAACAATTCAGACCTTGGAGGATATGCTATGAGTTTGTTCGATGGATTATCATGGAAGTTGGGACCAACATCTTTCTTTGGTTGAGTTTTCTTATAATAACAGTTTTCATTCCAGTATACAGATGGCACCATTTGAGGCATTATATGGGAAGCAGTGTCGAACTCCAGCATTTTGGGATGAAGTGGGTGAAAGGAAGCTGATGGGACCAGAATTGGTAGAAGAGATGGCAGAAAGAGTTCAGTTGATTCAGAAACACCTGAGAACAGCTCAGAGTAGGCAGAAGAGTTATGCGGATAACCAGAGGAAGGATCTATCTTTCGAGGTAGGTGATCATGTTTTTCTCAAGGTTTCTCCATGGAAAAGTGTGATGAGATTTGGTAAGAAAGGAAAGCTGAGTCCAAGGTTCATTGGACCATATGAAATTCTGGAGAGAGTTGGATTAGTTGCATACAGAGTGGCTTTATCTCCGAGTTTATCTCAGGTACACAATGTTTTTCATGTTTCGATGTTGAGGAAGTACATGCCAGATTTATCGCATGTTTTGAGTCTAGAGGTAGTTCAGCTGGAAGAGAACCTACCTTATGAGGAACAATCGGTCCAGATTCTTGACCACAGGGAGCAAGTGTTACGAAATAAGGTAATCCACCAGGTAAAGGTTTTGTGGAAAAACCATATGGTTGAAGATGCAACCTGGGAATCTGAAAATGCTATGAGGGATAAATACCCCCACTTATTTTGATAAGTGAATAAAATTGCGAGGACGCAATTCCCAAAAGGGGGGAAGGATGTAACATCCCAGGTAAATAAAGAATAAAGAATTTTCATATTTATTAATATTTACGAATTAAATATTAATTTTACTTTAAAGGGGTTTCTATGATCGATAGCGTACCCGATACGCAACGATGAGTTCCTTTGAAAACTTACGTTGCACACTAGTAATAAAATAATATTATTTTAAATGTTAGTTAACAGGTAGCCGTTGTACTGGCGGGAATGGATAGAAATAACTAAAATATGATTATATATGTTTGTTAAATGTTTTTAATTTTTTCTAATAAAGGATAAAGGCTTAAAATACGAAAAGAATTCAATTTTAGGCTTATATACTCTAATTTTCACGAAAGGTCCACTTATCACCTTTTGACGGAGAACCGTCATTAAATATATTTTTGATCGATCTTATAAATTATATTAGAAGAAATATAACTCTTCTTTAGAATCGAGACATCAAAATTTACTTTGTGTAAATTTTTGGTATCTTTCCGATAAAGTTCATTTTTTAATGAATAGTGTAAAATGTTGTATTTTAATTCAAAACATCTTTTTAATCTAACTTATTTAGATGATTAGATTATATTTTGAATTGGTTTTAAAGTGAAATTAGAATATATTTTTACCATTAAATCCAATAGTGGTCGTTGGAATTAATTTCACTTTGAAATCAGACTTAAACTAGTGTCAATCTTTTGATACTTATTGTTTCATAAAAACACGCTATTTGCTCTGACAGCGGGAATTAATTATTAAATTAATTAATGTGACTTATATGTTTTGAATTTTGTAAAATAGACTTCATTTTTGAATTCGGAATATCAAATATATCTTAGGGTGAATTTTTGGTATTTTTCTGAAAAACTTCAATTTTTGATGAATAGTGAAACCACTAAGTGGTACTTAAAAAAACTGATTTTTCGTTTAAATGAAATTTTACCACCTCTGTGCTTTGAATTTCAAAAATCCGACATACATGGTTTTCATTAAGAAGTAAAATGTGGTTCAATGAGATTAAAATAATTTTTTGGTGAATAGTAACTTATTAAGTTTTTAATCGCGATTAGAGGTAATTAGTGCAATTTAAGGAAAAAATGATATTATAATAAAATTAAATTACCTTGAAACATTCCTACCCTTATTGGATGTGTCATGGCCGACCAAGACAAGCCATGGGTCAACTTGGGGACCCCATGTAGCCACTTTGGTTGGGAAATGACATAAATAACTTTTTATTTAATGTTAAAGTAAAAATGTCAGAAACATGAGATGTTTTACTAAAACAATTTTTATATGGGGTTATACAAGTCAGATTTTTGACTATAAATATTCATTAGAAATCTAAAACGACTTACTACATCATGGTATTTGTTTTATCATTTTTATAAATTAAATATAATAAATTATTTATGACATCATGATGATGCAGCGATTACCTCATTAATAAAGGATTTAAATAAAATGAAATGATAATGTAAAATCTAAGACCTACACATGTACAAAAACTATTTGATGGGTGGATTTCGAACCCTTATCACCTTATCCTCGAATTATATCAATGTGGGACCTCTTAAATCCGAATACCATTTTAAAATAAAGTGACTTTTCTTTACCTTCCAAGAGTGCCCCTTCTCTCCTCTTATAAAATGCCCCCACCTCTACCACCTTACCCACACTTCCAAAGCCTTTGGCTCGGCCAACCCCTGCCCATTTTGTCTCTACACTTCCCTATATTAATCCTTGAATCCTCACTTTGGGCAGAAGTCTTCCCAAGGAAGCATTTGAGCTCAAACCAAAGGAAGTTACCCGATTTTAAGGTAATGTCTTCTTTTGAGTCCTTTTGTTTTATTTTGCTTCTCCAACCCCCTAAACTATTTTTATTCTTTTCTTTTGTAAAAAATCCAGTAACCTCAATATACTAGGATGTTTTTATAAGAAATATTCGAGCTACACTTACACACACCTACATCTAATGGTTTAAGAACATACTGTTTCCGTGGATGACGAATTTCTGCCTCCCGAAACGATGATTATTGAACATTCTTTTAACACCTTCAAAGGTGGCCATTAAGATGAAACTATATTTATATATGATATATAATATGTTTATGTTTTCTTTAAGCTCCTGTATTTTTCATTTTGGGCATACCTTTATGGTTTCCATTATGGGTAAACGCGATATCTTCATTTAAGGAAGTGCGGACTACCGCCCCCTCAAAGTGATTTGATTCATTAATGCCATATGTGGGACGTATAAAGGATGGATTTAAAGTTATTATATATGATTTTATACTGGAATTATAATATACCTCTATATCATTATTATTTCTTTCCATTAAAGTATGAGATAGAAATGAAATTATTGTTCATGCGTACGTACGGCTTACCGTCTCCATGAACGGTGCATTTCATTTCTTATCCCCAAATGTAATGTAATATTAAAAGTACATGTATATAATGGATATATATGATTAATGATACATCTAAATGGTGAATATAATTCTGGAATTAAAATATACATACCTCTAATTTAGTTTTAATTCCATTAATATGACAAAGAAATGAAAGTAGCGTTCATGCATACGTACGGCTTACCGTCTCCATGAACGGTGCATTTCATTTCTTACATCTAAATGATTATGTGATATTATAAATACATGTATATTCTAGATATGTATGATATATATGATATCAAAATCAGGAATGTAATTCTGGATATAAATAACTTTCTACCACACGAACAACATGTAATTGTAAGAAGTCCACTTTCGACTTAAGAACCAAATATCGACAAAACAAACATTATTAACTTAAATGGTTACATAATGTTTATAACATGGAAATAAGTGATATAAAAGGACTAATGAACTTGAAAAAGGTTCTTAATCAAGTAGAAATTAACTAAAGTTTATTATTCAGGACGTTAAAGAACGATCGAGTCAAGTCGTACCCAAGGTAAGAGACTTCGTCTCAATCTCCTTTCATTGAGGCATATTTTGTTTTATACACAACTTTCTTTAATACGGTGTATAAACCCCTTTGAATTTTACATTTATTCAAAAGTAATCTTTTTATATGAAGCATTTTACTAAACGACAAAAGGGAATGTTTTTGTCGTACGTATGCGGCGACAACGACCTCTCCGCCGCCGCGAGTATTATTTGGTCTTTGGCTTCCTCAACAAGCCGTAATGTTTTTAAAATAAAATAAATACCATATAATATTTTTGTATTTTGGTATTGAAAATGGTTTTGATAAAGGATTCTATTATGTCAATATATTAAAATGATATATTGTGATTGAAATGTGGAAATGTTATCATTCCTTTATATTGGTTTTATGTTTTATGATTTTATATTGGTACTTGGACATTTGACGGGTGGTTACGTGATAAACCATATACCGGGTGGTGCCGTGAATACCAGGACGGGTGGTTACGTTATAACCTCCAATGCATTGGGTATGGAAGTCGGCCGTATGGCTATTCCATTAAGTATGTATGTAAGTTGGCCGTATGGATATTCCATTAAGTGATATGTGTAGAAGTCGACCGTATGGTTATTCCACTTAAGTATGTTTATGTCCCAAGTTACCTTTATATATGTTATGTGTTCTTTATATGGGTTTTATGGTAATCCTTTGGTTACAAAAAGGTAAGTAATGATATTTTATTCAGAGAAGAGTTTTTTACTACTTCATGAAGGTGAAGGTATTACTTTGATAAAGTATACATGGTTTATTTGATGTTTGAAAAACTAACAGTTTTCATTCTTTGTGTATACCTTACTGAGCTTTTTATGCTCACCCCAAGTTTTTTTGAAATGTTTTTCACAGGACTTAATGTGGAATAAGGTCAAGGATGGGATCAAGGGAATGTCATGCTATATAAAACATGGAACTGGACATGTTTCTTTTTAAGAGTTTTTTTATTCTATGGAAACTTGGTAGCAGTGTCTACTTTGTAAATATTTTGAGATGTAATAGTTATGTTCTAATTCTCTAAAACTCTAAACCTGAAAAGATTCTCAATGTGAATTATTAATTTAATTCAATATTAAGTAATGTTTAAGGCCGAGGCTTTATAGAAGAAGAACTGTGTCTTAGTGAATAAGCAATGGGAAGCTTTAAGTATATTATTTATTGTGTGTAATATTTAAATCTATATGAATTAAGTATTATATATAGATCGTGGTACTCACATTTGTATCAAAATATAATAACCAAGTTGATTTTATAAAATTTATAAAGGTGAGTTGGATCTTTGAGCTACCAATGGATAAAGGCCATCTGCGCTATCTATTGGAGAGTACCATCTCACATTAATGACTCTGTTGGTTCTAGTTTTATTTTTTTTATTATGTTCCTAGTGTAACCTTGAACATAATATCTATGTCCAGTTTTTACATGGATGGATTTATTTTTATTCTGAAAAATAATATCTTCTAATTTTATATAGGTAATATATTTATGGGATGAAACATTTAAATAATGGTATTTATATAGTAGAATATTAATATCAAGTCTTATAAAAAGATATAAAATCATGTGTACGTGAATTATATTACACTCAATTATGGAATCACAATCTTGTTAATGTAAACAATAAGTGTTTGACTAAATTATATCAAGAAGGGACCAAATATCTAATTAGTGGAAAAGGTGAAGGAGCTGCAGAGATTCTATAATTATTTTATATTGATGTGTATAGATATTTTCTAGTATAATCTATTGGTGGTTACTCTTAATCCATAACATATACCTTATACTTTTTTAGATATAGACATGTCTAGTAATGAGATATAAGATTGATTAATTTATGAAATTTAAGGAATTTTATAATAAAGTAATGAATCATCTTAGTAAGAAGATAAATAAACACCACTAAGACCCTGGCGAGGAGTATCCAAATAAAGAATTCATCAATTATATAAAAGAATTTAGGATGAAATCTCAACTTACTACTCCTTATACAATATAGTGGAATAGTTTTAGTGAAAGGAGAAGCAGTAGCTTGTTAGACATGATGAGATCAATGACATTTCGTGATGTTATTCCATTATTATTTTTGGGATACATATCATAGACTGAAAAAATAACTAAATCGAGTGCTAACTAAAGTGAAAAGTGGATTTCCATACAAGTTATGGTATAAAAAGAATTTTGTTTGTCACATATTTATGTATGGGGATATGAGAAACTTGTTAAGAATAGTTATATTAATAAACTGGAACCATGAGGCCTGAAGTGTATCTTTATAGGATACCCTAAATAAATAAGAGGATATTAGATATTAAATCCCTCAAATATAATGTAATTTTGGAAAAAATAATCCATACTTCTAGAAAGGGTTCACATATCCAAAGGAGATAGAGGAAGAAAGGTAGAGTTTGATGAATTCAAGCCTCAAGATGTGTAAGAGATGTCATAAGAACAAATTCCATAGGATCTAATAGAATAAATTATTCAAGAGACACAAGTGTTGCATATGTGTACTAGAGAAGTTAATGAACCATAATGATATATTTTTTCTTTCCATTGAGTGTGGTAATACATTAATAGTTGAAAATAATGATACTTTTTACTATAAAAAAGCAGTAAATAACTTATAATTTAAAAAGTACCAAAAAACCATGAATTATGAAATGGATTCCATATACTAGAGCCATGATTGGGTTTTGGTTGATCCTCCAAAATATATAAATCCTATTGGGTGAAAATTGGTATTCAAGCTACACATGGATGGAATTCAGTGCCTATATTGAACATCTAGTTTTTAAATGGGTTTAAGAAAATACAAGGAATATATTATGAAAATACATTATCACCAATCACTTTGATAAAATCCATTTGAATTTTAATTTCGATACAATCTTACCATGATTATGGGACTTGGATAATGTATATTAAGATAGATTTAATTAATTAAAATCTTATGAAAGATGTATACGTGACACAACCATAAGGGTTTATTGTACCAATTGATAATAATAATATGTAAAAAATTTATAGGTCAATTTATGGGTTAAAGAAATCATCAAGATCATAGAACATTCCTTTTGATAGACCCATAAGATAATTGGGTCTCATAATGAATATATACGATCCCTTTGTCTACAATATATTTAGTAAAAGTGCAATAGTTTTCTAATTATTATATGTTGAAGATATATTATTGATGGTAAATAAGATACCAATCTTACAATTAATTAATACATGGTTAAACAAATGTTTCTTTATGAAATACACAAGTGAAGTATCCAATATTCTAGAGATCAAGATCTACAGTGATAGATAAAATTGGTTGTTTGGATTAATTCATGTTACATATATGAAATAGATATTAAAGAGATTCATTATAGATCAATACAAGAGAGGATTGTTTCAAAAGTCACATGGAATACATCTTTCCATGAAATTTTATCCTTAGAAACAATATAATGTAGAGAAATTATAAGAATACCTTATGCATATTTGATTAGATATATCATGTATTCCATTATATATACCATGATTGATGTCTCTTAAACCTTGATCTTGGTTAGAAGATATCAAGTATACCTAATAAAGACACATTGGCTGGCAATAAAGACAATCCTGATGTATCTGAGGTGTAAAAATTAAAAATTAATAGTTTATAGAGGATATAATGAACTAATTATGAGGGGATACATATATTATATTTTCTGAACATATAAAAAAGTCCTAAAATCACATTCACATTTCCTATTTTATCTAAATGTAGGAGTTGTGATTTGAAATAGTTATAAAAATCCAATGGTTACTAATTTTATATTATATTAAAAATATATTATTACTTATAATATATATAAATAAGAAGTGTGGATACAGAACTTCATCCAGGAGGTTGATGTTGTACCTAAAAGTGAAGATGCTATCAATATGTATTGTGATAATAAAACAGTAGTTTTTATTAACATGGAACTATGGTCACACTAATAGATGAAGCATATAGATAAAAAATATCATCTCTTGAGGGATTTTTCACAAAGGGATGAGGTTTAATTAAGAAAAGTAGACAAAAAAGAGTACATTATGGACCCATTAATTAAAACCTTATCTCAATTGAAATATTAATATCATATGAGACCTAGTAGACTAAAAGTTGTTAGAAGTTGAATCTAGTGAAAATGGGAGTCTATTAGAGTATTTTACATATAAGAAATCGACTTTATGATTTTGATTATCATAATATTAATAAATATATTGTCACATGATTATAATTCTTTTGTGTAATGTTAATGTGATAATTTACTTATAATATATATCGTATCAAAAGGTAATATCAGAAACCAAAAAAAATGAGAATCTATAGATTATATAATAATATTTTTAAAATATATTCTATATGGTCTAGATAACATCTATCTGACGGGACATAGATGATTTTTTACTCTTAAGTGATGGAGGCTCAGAATACATTGATACTTATTCTCATGAAGTTCACACTTGGTAATATCCAAGAAGGGAGGTTATGAAGAATAATTTCCAATATGAATTTCATATATTATATGTTAGATTGGATATTCCCATTTGTATACATGTGTATTTTTCCTTATAATTTATATTATTATTAATGTATACCATGAATCCCAAACTTTGATGTATAGATGAAAACCGTGACGATATATGATAATGGAGAGGTAACATACGTTGGATGAGTCATAAGTGATGTGATATTAATTGAAAATGTTTAGAAAATATTTTTCTATTTTGAGTTAATAGAAGAAGATTTCTTAGGACATTTGATTGAAATAGAACTATTTGATTAAATCCATGTCCATGGTAGTTCTTTAATGGGTTTATTTCAGAGAGTTAACGAAAGAAAGATCAATCATATTGGGTGTTCACACATGTTTGTATCCTGCTCAATGAGATACCATGAAAAAAGGATTATATTAGATAGTATAATCCATAAGAAGGTTATTTTTATTTCAAAATTAGCTTCTTTATCTATGTTTTCCTTGGAATGTTTCCAGGATATGATATTAAACTTTTGATAAGTTTAACTAATTCCATTTAGAAAGAGTCCTATAAGGTCACACAATAAGTGTATACATAGTCTCATTAAATTATATATTTAATTTAATATTAAGAATAAATATTATTCTCATTTTGTAGAATAATAATTATTCAATTATTATTGATCAGATAAATTCAATCACCTGATATTTGTGTTTATAATATGTGAGTTGAATTATATCACCTATTTATTATTCATAAGGTAATAAATTTATAAATATTTATTTTCTAATTTAGTGAATAGATTTATATATAAATATTTATTTAGTAATGTTAACATTAAAATAAGTATGCATTCATGAGTTTAGAAAATATAATATTTATTTATTTATTGAAAAAATAATATTTATTTATTTAAATAAACACATTATTATTCATGGTTTAATAAATACTGAGGAGAACCAATGGGATGATATTAGGGCTCGATGGAAGTGAAATATTTTATTTAATAACCTTTAAATGAATATTTATTTATTTATTTTATAAATGATATTTAAATATGTGGTTGTAAAGTGATATAATATTATTATTATTAGACATGGGGAATATTTTAGAGAGAATATTTGATAAGGGTACTTATAACAGTTATCAAATATTTAACCCTACCTATATATTCCAAATTATATTATTTTTAAAGTAACATAGAGTTGTTTTTCACAATAAAAAGACTCTATAATTCAAGATAAATATTCCTCCCTCCCTATTTAGAATGAAGATAAAAGAAGTTAAAATCCATGTTGTGATTAATAGTGATAAAAGAAATCATTATGTTCATTTTCACTAGCATTCAGAATACTAAGAATTTTTTTGAGAGACCTGTTGAGCATGTGTAGATATATCTAAATAAATCCTTGCCTGGACTTTATACCATGACAATGATATGATAAGAAAATAAAATGAATTTATCAAATAAGAATTATCTTGTTCAAGGTAATTTTAATTTTAAATTAATTATAAATTATATATGAAATATCATCTCTAAAATATTTTGGGGTTTCCTTTGTCAATTTATTTGGATATAATCCATTTAAATCTAGGAAAACCCCTTTTTGAAAAAAAATCCAACACTTTTTATATCCCCCAAACCTTCACATTTGGTCTCTTTTTTATTATGTGATGCATGATCATGTTGCATTATCCATTCTAGCATTGACTCACACTCTTACATGCTTTTATTATTAATTGTTTATATAATTTAACAAACCATTACTAATATGGTTCATTATCTCTATATATATATATACATATATTCATTAATATTCTGTTATCTAATGGGGGAAACTGCCTTTCACTTGTGTAATTCCTAATATTTGACATTCACACCAGCCTTTGGTTGCGGGGAGGTGTGCCTAAGGTATTGTGATGATATAGATATGGTTTAATTATATTATTATATTCATGAAAGTTATAAATTAGTATCAAAGAACATGAAGAGATCTAGGGGTATGGTATTTGGGAGTAGATAGGAGAATATGACCATTTAGACTTGGGAAGTAACTCATAAATATGTCAGGACATCATAATTATAGTGGAATCTAGGATCATGAGGGGTAGTCTGGGGCTCCGCTTCCTTTCCTTTGAGTTAGTCCATAATCATTTAGTATCACCCATAAAACCTATTGTTTACCGGTAGGAACAAGTAGGATATAATTCCATGTTGTGTAATTTTCTATCTTTTTATCATTTTATTATTAGAAATGACTAAATATTAGGATTAACTGAAATATTAACAGTAAATAAATGAAACTTTCCATTCTATTTATTTTGAATGATTAGTTTTATATAGTTTAGAAACTGATCCCTTTTATTGATAGTTTCTTTATATGCTAATGGAATCTATATTATTTTATGTTATATCCAAAACAAGTCGTTGCTTGTTTTTACACGATTCTTTGAGCACGAGAGTATATTATAAAATTATTTATAAAGCATTTAACAATGAAAAATATCTTGGAAAATGAAATTTTGGGAGAGAAGGATTGGTTAAACTTGACCTATATGATGCAGTTAATGTTTTTGGGGTTATTCCATATAGGAAGAATGTAATGAGAACATTCTCTTTTTAATTTTATATGATTCCATATAAAAAACACATTTTATTGATTTGGAATGGGGTGGATGGGAATGTGAAACTAGTTTGATTTCAAGTTAACCCATAGATCTTGGAGGGGATTTATCATTTTATTTAGGCATATGGTCCGAGAGATCCATAAATGGATCCTACTATAATGTCTGTGACCCAGTTATACACATGTTATTCGAATCACAATGTTTTTTCCTTGAGAGAACTCCCCAATCCCCAGGGGCTGGAAAATAGCATTGCGAGTCTAAGTTTTTTGTGTTCGGGAGTAATTTACCTTATGTTTTTTAATAAAGAAGGGTCTAATTAAATAGTGTAAAATCGAACATGATGTGTGCAGACATAGGATATCTTAAAAAATAAGCAATTACTATAAATACACAATTCTTAAAAGTTTATAACCAAACATTCCCTTAAAACTAAACGTATATAACAAAACCAATATAAGTAATCAAAATAATTAGAAAACATAGTAGTGACTATGTTTTATTAGGGCCCCATGTCTCCAAATCTAATACCTATAGAACCTAACCTACACTAATAATACACAATAAAACAATGATTAAAAAAATCAAACCGTACCTATGATACCTACAACAAAGACCATAAAGATGTATATCAATAGAATCAAACATATAGTACATGAGTATATAATATTTAATATAAAACACCAATATTCCAACATATACGAAGACCCAAAAGCATTTTCTTTAGAATAACCTACTCATTTACATAAATATTATAATTCCCCGACCTTAAACATTACATAAACTTGGGTTAAGTTAAAAATTCGACATTGAGGATCTTTTACAATTTATAGTTTTAGAGAATTAGGCCATAACTATTACATTACATCTTAAAATTACAAGGTAGACACTTCTACTCTATCCAAAATTTCCACAATAATAAAACTTCTTAAATAAAACAAGAGTTCTTTTCTTGATATAAATCTTCTTGAATACTTCCTTTCTATTACCATTTCTTATACCTTGTGAATTTTTTTTCAAAACTTGGGATAAGCATACAAATCTCAGTAAGGGTTATAAAATAAATAAATAAAACATTAGTCCATCAATACATACAAAACATAAGCTCTTTAACATACCTCATGAAATTATAAGATTTATGAATAACACATAGAAATCATAAATCATAAAGGTAACTTGTGGAATACATATCATACTTACATTATAGATTTCTTTACTACATAGGGAGTTACATTGGGAATACCCATCATAATATATTACCTAAATATATTAGGAGAAACATTAAAGTTTACCTTTATCACGTTACCCAATACATTGGAGAGCTACCTCGGGCTCACCCTCCTTAAGTTTATCATGGAACCACCCGTATTCATAAAAAATATCCAATAAACATAACATAATCATAACACATAAAACAAGCACAAACGAAAGAAAAAATTTCCATATTGCAATAACAAGATATCAGTACAAGATATTGACAAAATCAATTCATTAAAAAAACACATTTAAAACATTTAATTTTTTTTGAATCAAATTGTCCCATACCACTTTAAATTTTTTAATGGAATGTAATTTTAAAAAATCAATGTCTATATAAATAAATACTCAAAGACATTTTTAAAACATGGACATTAATGAGAAATATTTATAAAAATAAATCTTTAAAACTTTTTAAGCGATGTTTTAGTTAAAGATTCTTGTAACACTTGAGAAACAATTAATTAAAAATAATTAAAGAATGACATCAACGAAAACTTTAAATATCATGAGAATATATAATTTCATGTTATAAAAAGTAAAAAGGGTCGTATATACACCTTATAGGATAGTAAAGGTGCACAATATCTAGATATGACTTGATGAAAGAAGATTGAGACGTAGTCCCTTATGAACATTCGGTAGCCTAACAACGTCACTTTAAAATTAAGAAAATGAGTTGATGGGAGAGAAAAGGGAATCTCATAACATGGAAATAAAATTTACATCAATAAGGATATATAAGAACATATACCTACCTAATAAAGTGGAAATTAAAAGACATATCATAAAATAAGTCTTTTACTCAAAGAGGAGGTTGAAAGGTCCTTGTACAATGATAATTTTGTAAATAAAATAGATCGATTATGTGTATTCACTATAAATAAACATAAATAAAGTATAAATACAAGATAAGAAATGAAAATTTATTTATCACATAATCATAGAATGACATAATCAAGAAGTATAATATCAACCCAAAGAATAGAAATTGGGTTAATAAGTTCCCTTATGAAAATTAAACAGCCTAACAACGTCACTTAAAAATTCAGAAAATGAGTTCATGAGAGAGAAAAGTGCCTCTAATAACTTGGACATAAAATTTACTACAATAAGGATATATAATAACATATCCCAACATAAGAAAATGAAAATTAAAAGACATAATATAAAATAAGTCTTTGACTAAAGAGGGTGGTGAAAGGTTCCCTTACAAATATCATTTTGTAAATAAAATAGATCAATTATGTGTATTCAATATAAGTACCCATAAAGAATGTATAAATAAAATACATAACATCAAAATTTATTTCTCACATAATCTTATCTTGAGATAATAAAGAATTATAAGATTATCCCAAAGAATGGAAATTGTGTTAAGAAGTTCCCTTACATTGAGTCAGACTTATCTCGTATGTTCCTTATTCTTCATAAATAACAAACATAAGTTAATTTATACATTATTCATAAATTTTTTAAAATTTATTATTACTTTTATATAACTTATTACAATTCTATAAATATTACATAATTATTTAGGTTAGTATGGGTTGTTTTTCCAATATTTGGTACTTGAGTAAAAAATGAACTTGTTATCATTAAAAATTATCCATGTGGTCAAAAGTACATTTCTCCAGAATTTTATTCAGTATTTCAATATCATATATATCCAGTATATAATTATTTATATTCATTATATATGTATTTAGAATAATCCACAAAATTTGGATTGAAGAAAATGAAATGCACCATTCATAGAGACGGTAAGCCGTACGTACGTATGAACGCTACTTTCATTTATTTATTTTTCATTTATAAAGGAATGAAAACAAAATGATACATAGGTATATTATAATTACATTTTAATATCATATTATATATACATTACCTACATTCATTAACATCATCCTTTATACGTTCCATGTATGGAATGAACGAGTCATATCACTTTGAGGGGGCGGTAATCCGCACTTCTTCAAATGAAATTATCGTATATATACAACATGAATAGCACGAAGGTATGTTATAAATGAGAATTAAAAAATTATAGAGATAAAATAAATTTTATATATACCATATATAATATAGTTCCATCATAATTGCCACTATTATAGGCGGTAGGAGATAATTGAATAATCATCGTTTCGTGAGGCAGTAGTTCACCGTCCATAGAAACAATATGTTCTAAATCAATTAGATGGAGGTGTGTGTAAGTATAGTTTGAATACGTATGATAACAAAATCCTAGTATATTGAGGATACTTGTTTTGTTATGTAATCAAATAAAAATAATATAATAGGGAGTAAATAAGTAGAATAATGGAAAGGAAATTTAGAGAAGACACTACCTCTTAAAATGTGTAACTCTCTTTGATTTGAACCAAAAGGATTTATTGAATTTCCTTGCACCTAGGTGAAAGCTTATATGAGGAATATGGGTATGTTGTGAGCTTCGTTTATCATATTTTGGATGATAAAAGGGTCTTGATAGGTGTGTGTAATGGGTTAGAGGTGGTGGCCTTTTATAAGAGGGAGGAGGGGCTCATTAGGAAAGTTTGAAAATATTATTTTATTATAAAATAATTTTCAGTTTTAATAGATCAAAAACTAATTAAATTATAATATAAGATGAATATAAGTTTAAATAAAATCATTCATTAATAATTGGACAAGTTTTGGATATTTTTTAATCCTGATCATTTTTAATTAACCTTTTTACTCTTACCATTTTATCAAGCATTTAACACTTTGAGAATCAAAATAGTTACCAAAACATGGAAAATATACAATTAAAGAGTCAATAATAAAATTTTAGACTTATTATAACTACATGGGTGAATACTATATTTTTTGAATTTTATAATATTTAAAAAAATATTTTATATTTTAAAATATTAATTATGTCAAATATGACACTATTCATATCATGAATTTTTAAAAAATCCAAAACAACTTGAATGATTCTAAAAAACCTCATTAATATAAATGTAAAATGTGACTATCAAATATAGAATTAATATATTATATCAAAATAACCGAATTACATTTATTTTATCTTTTAAAATATCATTTATATGGATCCTTTATTAATGAAACAATCACTACATTACCATTGTGTCATAATTAAATTTATTTATTTAATGTATAAAAATTATAAATAAAATACCATGATGTAGGAAATATTTTTATCTTTCTAATGACTACTTAGAGTCAAAAATATCACTTAGATAACTCCATATAAATTTTTTTTACTAAACGATATATGTTTATGTTACATTTTCCTTAACTTTAAATTAATTTTTATAAATTGTCCTTTTCACTTACAAGTGGCTCCATGGGGTCCAAAAATAGACCTAAGGATTCCCATGGTTAGAAATATATCATCCAATAGATTTAGAACACGTGTTAGGGTTATTTAATATTATTATAATATTATTTTTACCCTTATTTACTGGATTTACCCTTAAACCATGGTAAATAAAATATTTACTAAGGTTACTATTCACAATGACTAAAAATAAAAGTCAAATATTTACACAATTTGGACCTCAGGATTCCAAATATAGAATCCATTTTTCCAAATTCAAAACATAGAAGTTGCAGAAGTTAATTTAAAATTAATTTCCTTTGTCAAAACCAAAAAGCTTGTTTTTAAGAAGTAAAAACTACCAAAATATTGACATGTATTTATGTACAATTTCAAAGTGAAATTACTTAAAATGACAAAAATTGGATTAAATGATAAAAATATAATCCGATTACACTTTAAAAATCATTAAAAGTATAATCTAACTATATAAATAAATTATCTTAAAAGGCAGTTATGAATTAAAATTCAGTATTTTTCACTATTCATTAAAAAATGATCTTTATCAGAAAAATACCAATATTACATCCAATGTAAATTTTTATTCCATTATTGTAAATAATAATATTAGTTTTCCAAATATAACATATAAAAGTGAAAAACTAGATTTAAAAAGGGTTCTCCATCAAAAGGCGGTAAATCGACCTTTTAAAAATATTAGAGTTTTTCATGCTTATAATCAGATTCATTCTTATTTTAAGCTTCTAAAATTTATTGGACAAAAGTAAAAACATTTAACAAAAATGTGTAATAATATTTTGGGTAGTTTCATTCATTCTCGCCAATACAATTCCTAGGCATTAACTACCATTTAAAACAATAATAATATTATATTATTTTTCAGTATAACTCAAGTTTGTGTGAAACATAAGATTTTAAAGAAACCCATTGTTGCATGTTGATTACACTATCAGATAATGTTTCCTCTTTAAAATAAAATTAATATCTTATTGATAAATATTAATAGATATGAAAGTGTATTACTCCATAAATACCTGGGTCGTTACATCCTTCCCCATTTTGGAAATTACATCCTTGAAATTTTAAAATTGGGCTTGGAAACTTCATTGAAAGTACCACATCAGAAAAAGAGTCAATAAAACTATCACTTTAAAAGAAAGAAAGATAAGTAAAAAGGTTACCTGAGATAACCCATACTAGGATTCCATGTAAGAAAACATGGATATTGAGGAGTAAATAAGTGTCAAGTTCTGATGGAGAGTGATAAAAAACATGATCAGGAGAAATTTAACCACCATAAAAACACAAACTTGTGATAGCTTAAACAGTATTTGACTTCATAGTAGGAAAATTAAACGAACACCATTTTTGTTTTAAATTTCTTTTTATAAATTTGCGGAATTTATTTATGAGATTGACTAAGAACATAAGGAAACATACTTACTTGTCATGTATACTTTCATCTTTTACTAGATTTATACCGCAAACTCATCTTTTCTCCAAACTATGTGTATTTTATCTGACTTGATCACATAAAAAGTGCTAGAATCAACTTTTATAGAATCACATAATCCAAAAAACATGAATTATATATTAACCAAAACAAAAATGGTTAGTAAAAGTTTATATAATCACTAAAAAGAATAATCTTTTATAAAAATAAATACTACTCTTATTCTCCAAAATTCAACAAAAAATACCCAAATTTCAACAAAGACCATTAAATAAACAACTATCATTAAAATTATTCAATGTAATACAAACTAAGTATGAAACCCAAAATTCAGAAGGATTTGATGACATAGTCTTCCACAAATCTTAACATTTATCTCCAAATAACATAGGGTACTATTAAAGTATCATACTAAAAAGTAATTAATATAATCACATATTATCCAAGATAGGTTAATCATTTCCATTAATAACCTGAATCACTATATGTACATAATAAAAAAAAATATTCTTACAAAATAAAGTTCCACCATTACTCCTCAATTTAAATCCCCAAAGTATTCTATTTTCCTTAGGTATATGGTGTTCCCAGAAGAGGAAACATCTTCCAAAATAACCTTTATCACATAATCACCAAATCATTTTATTATACTAAAGGTATCCATTTGATAAAACAAAATATCCCAAATCAACGTATTCTTTATCAATAAAATCATTTAACTAAAAAGAATAAGTCATACTAACTAGGGACTTCACGTTGTCTAGTGGTAGGTGATACACCCTCGTCACCCTTTGGTTGTGGGTCTGATTCCTGTGGCCTTGCCGGACATGATGGTTTGTCATCCATCTTATGGGTTGTCCTTATTATAAAAATAAAAAATAACCCTAACATGTTTTAATCTAAAAGTTTGTCTTATACCTCTCATTTTAATCCCAATTCATAGTGACCTCAATATATTAATTCATAAAGTCATATATATATATTGACTGTAACACCCCAAGCTTCTATGGTATGTTTCTCTTTCAATAATGCAATAGCTTGCACTGTACGCAAGTTCGAGATTCTAATACACCGTGACCAATCAAAGTAGCCGTTATGAATAGTAATACCCACTTTTTGAAATTATATAAATTTTATATTTCAAAATGGACTTCATTTTTTTATTCGTAATATCGAAATTATCCTAAGTTAAAATTTTTGTAATTTTATGAGAACTTCCAATTTTCTATGAATAGAAAAAATACTTAAAAACAACTTTCTTAATAAAAAACATTTATAGTGATAAATTATACTATTGAGTGGTTTTATAGTATAATTAAAATATACTTTTACCATTTTATTCAATGGTGGCCATTATAATTAATTTCACTTTGAAATTGGACATAAAGAATTGCCAATATTTTGATATATATTGTTTCTTAAAAACACGCTATTTGTTGTGACACCGAGAATTAATTATTAAAATAATTAATTCAACTTATATGTTTTTAATTTTTTAAAATAGATATCATTTTTGAATTAGGAATATCAAATATATCTTAGGGTTAATTTTTGGTATTTTTCTGAAAAACTTCAATTTTTGATGAATAGTGAAACCACTAAGTGGTAGTTAAAAAACTAATTTTTCGTTTAAATGAAACTTTACCACTTATGTGGATTGAATTTAAAAAATACTACACACATGGTTGTCATTAGTAAGTAAAATGTGGTTCAATGGGATGAAAATATTTTTTGGTGAATAATAACTTTTAAGTTTTATTAATCGCGATTAATGGCAATTAGTGTAATTTAAGGTAAATATAATGTTATAATAATATGAAATTACCTTTACACTTGTCTTACCCTTTTTGGATGAGTCATTTGCGACCAAGAAAATCCATGGGTCAACTTGGGGACCCCATGGAGCCACTTGGGTAAGAAAATGACATTAATAACTTTTTATTTAAAGTAAAAATAAAATTGTCACAAACATGTGTTGTTTTAATAAAACAATTATTAAATGGGATTATATAAGTTACCTTTTCAAATATAAATATTAATTGGAAATATAAAAGAGTTCCTAAATCATGGTAATTTTTTTATAAATTTTAAACATTAAATAAATAAATTTATTTATGACACCATGAAGATGCAGTGATTACCTTATTAATGAACAATTTAAATAAAATGAAAAGATAAGGTAAAATCTAAGACTTAAACTTGTATAAAACCTATTTTATGGGTGGATTTAAAACCCTTATCACCTTATCCTATAAATATATCATTTTGGGACCTTTAAAATCCGAAAAACATTTCATAATAAAGTAACAGTTCATGACTTTCAAAAAGAGCCCCTCTTCTCCTCTTATAAAAGGCCCCCACCTCTACCACTTTATTAACACCTTCAAAGCATTTTGGCTCTTCCAAAATCTACCCAAATACCCTCTTAACATTCATCCATTCATCCTATAAGCCTTACCTTAGGTAGAAAGCTCTTCAAGAAACCATTTTGGTTCAAACCGAGGGGAGTTACCCGATTTAATGGTAATATATTCTCTTATGTTGTTTTGTTTTATTTTTCTTCTCCAACCCCATAAAATCTTTTTATTCTTTTCTTTTGTAAAAAAATAGTATCCTCAATATACTTGGATGTTGTTATGAGAAGGATTTTATTTAAACTTACAAACACCTTCATCTAATGGTTAAAGAACATACTGTTTCTGTGGGTGGCGAATTACTGCCTCACAAAACGATTATTGTTCAATCTTCTTTTAACACCTCTCATGGTGGCCATTATGGTGAAACTATTTTTATATATGATATATATTATGTTTATTTTTTCCTTATGAATCTGTATTTCTCATTTATGGCATACCTTTATGATTTCCATTATGGGTAAACTCGATAATTTCATTTTAGGAAGTGCGGACTACCGCCCCCTCAAAGTGATTTGAATCCTTAATGCCATATGTGGACTGTATAAATGATGGAGTAAATGATATTATATATTATATAACACTGGAATTATAATATACCTTTATATCATTATTATTTCATTCAATTAAATATGAAATAGAAATGAAAGTAGCGTTCATGCGTACGTACGGCTTACTGTCTCCAGGAACGGTGCATTTCATTTATTACCTCTAAATGTTATGTAATATTATAAATGCATGTATATACTAGATATATATGATATATTTTATATCTAAATCATCAATATAATTCCGGATATAATGGATATTTTACCACATGAACAACTTGTAATTATAAGAAGTTTATTTTTGACTCAAGTACCAAAGATCAACAAAACGACCGTTATTAACTTAAATAATTAAATAATGTTCATAACATGGTAATAAGTGATATAATAGGAATAATGAACTTGAAAAAGGTTCTTAAGCATTTAGAAATTAACTCTTGGTTTATTATTCAGGATATTAAATAACGATCGTGTCAATTCGTACACGAGGTAAGGGACTTCATCTCAATCTCCTTTCATTGAGGCATATTTTGTTTTATACACAACTTTCTTTTATATGGTGTATAAACCCCTTTGAATTTTACTTTTATTCAAAAGGAATATTTTTATATGAAGTGTTTTTACTAAACAAAAAAGGAATGTTTTGTCTTATGTATGCGGCGACAATGACTTCTCCGCCACCGTGACCATTATTTGAGTTCTGACTTCCTCTACAAGCCATAACTTTTTTTTAAATGAAAAATAAATACCAAGTTTTAATTTTCTTTTATTTTGGTATTGAAAATGGTTTTGATAATGTTTTGATTATATTAATGTGTTGTATTGATATCTTGTGATTGAAATGTGGAAATGTTATGTTTCCTTTATGCATATTTTATGTGATACGATTATGTTATAGTTCTTGGGAATTTTTTATGATATGTTTAAAACTTTTTATATAAGGAATGCATTGGACTTAATAATTGACGGGTGGAGCACTCTATAGCTCCTCGATGCATCGGTAGGGCTCATGAGACAAACTAGTGTCTTGGCACAAGGCCTTGACAAAATATTATTTGTAGTCTTGGCACAAGGCCTTGACTATGTGGTTATGATAGTCTGGAATTATGCATTCCATCATTATGAAAGTGGTTATTGATATTTCATGTGATTATTCGACTAGTAGAATATCCATGTGAATAATTAAATGGAACTATTTCATTTTATTTTTGCCATATTATGCTGAAGTTCAAGTTTTAAAGGTTTTGGTTTTAGTTATACATTGCCTTAAATGTTTATGTTTATTTATGAAAGTTTCTGCTGTATTGTTATCCTTACTGAGCATCTGATCTCACCCCTTTCTATGTTTTATTTTCCCAGGATGTGAAGAAATATTTTATGACTGACCTACTGGGATAATCTGAAGGGGATAGAAGTGTGGACTATGGAGACTATGTTATTGTGATTTTTCACTTTATGATGTAATGTAACATTTATGAATGTATCTAGTGTTTCCAAGGATACTAAACTAATTGGTCTTTCAAGACTTGATCTTTTGTGATCATTCCAATGTTATGTAATAATGCATCGACTCTGGGTAACTAGGGTCGGGGCATTACAGTTGGTATCAGAGGCAGTTTAGTACTAACCTTGGAAGCTAGATTTAGAGAAACTCTGATTAGAGCACATATCCCTAAGATAGACTTTGAGGATTAGTATAGAATAACTTTCTAGAATTTTGGTATTATAGAGATTTTGTGAGTTTTCCGAGCAATACATCCCTGTCTTTATACGAGTAGGTAGAGGCAGCTCTGGCACAGATGTACCTAGGGGTAAAACCCGAAAACACCGCTTTGAGCTAGACTCGAATGAGAACTGGTGAACAAAAATGGGTCTTGCTGCACTCTTGGTTACGACACTCCCGGGGGATATGTTTAGGATAATTTTTATTTTCTTTATAAACCATTATGAAGGGTTTATGAGTTTATGCTTCCTAAAAGAAAACATTTTTATGATTATGAATTATATCCATAAACTGTTCAATTTATGTTAAGTGTTTTACAAGTATGGAATTATGTATTTCGATTCATAAACTAATCTAGTTTATGTCATTGTTTAGAAATGGAGCCTAGTGGAAGGAATGGAAACTGTATCAATGCACGCACTCCATGTAGGGATTTCCCTCCTGCTCAAGATAATTATAACGGAGCTGGTGATACAACTGGTGCTGATCAGCTTATCACCATACTGGGAAAACTCACTCAGGTTATGAATAATAACCTTACTCATATGGAGCACCCTGATCAGCAATGTGGAGAATCAATGTTAGACCGCTTCACGAGGCAAAAACCACCAACATTTAATGGGGGTACAAATACATTAGTAGCTGAGAAATGGATAAATTACCTATAGAAAATATTTCTGGCTTTAGGGAGTAGTGAAAGGAAAAAAGTTGTCATGGAAGTTTACCACCTCACTGGAGAAGCTGATCAGTGGTGGTCATTGATTCAAAATAAAAAGGAAGATGAAGAAGTACCAAGTATGGAATGGAGAGAGTTTTAAGAAATTTTCTTAGAAAAAAACTTTCCTCATAACCATTAAGCAGATATGGAAAGACAATTTCTCAGCCTGAGGAAAAAATGGATGAGAATTTTGCAAAGTATGAAGCTAACTTTACAAGGTTAGATAGGCATGCGACAGATTATATACGTAACCCAAGAAGTAAGATCAATCATTTCTTTGATGGGTTAAAACCATTTATCCGTCGAGCATTATTATCACAATATTTCTCAATGTACGAAGATATAGTCTCGTGTGCTATCAAGATAGAAAAGGAATTCTATAAATCTTATGACAATAAAGTAAAGCAAGAGAAGAAGAGAATGGTGGAACAAGAGACAGATAAAGGGAAAAATAGAAAGAAGGATTTTCCATTATACGATAATTGTGGGAAGAATCACCCCGGTACTTTCCTAAAAGGAATGAGAGTTTGTTATAAATGTGGAGAAAAAGGTCACCAGGATCGTGATTGCAAGGGAAAGAAAGAGGCTATCAATGTTGAATGATACAATTATAGAGAAATGAGGAATTATGAAAATGAATGTCTTAAGCATCAGGGAAACTTACCTCAATAAAGGCCAAGGGATCAAGGCCAAGCTTATGCTGTTACTACAGATGAAGTTGAATAATTATTGTACTTGTGTTTTTGGACTCAAGAACTATTTTATGGTTATAAGAATAATGTGAAATATATATAAGGATTGTACTACAGTACTTGTTGTTTTCATTAAGGTTTTAATATGATGAAGGTAATCATATTTTTAGTATGTGACAATAAGAGAAACTTTTCTTTATTTGGGGAATCTGATGTTACAATTGATTTTGGAATTTAGAGACCTTTTAGAGAAAGTATGGACAGAGGTATTTTGGATAACTATAAAGGTTGGAATGGATTAAGTTGAACTTTGGATAGTATTGTTTAAGTTTAAAACATTTATGAAGATTATTTTTAGAATATTATAATACTATAGTTTTAGGAAAAGGACAACCTGTAGGTCGGGGGATAACCCGTCGCGTCGGGAAAAGCTGCAGGAATCGAACCCACAACCATAGTGAAACATGCCTTTATTACCTACCACTAGACTACAGGAAGTCCCTGTTTATTAAAAAATAGTTTTACTAATCTAAATGGTATTTGTTAATATTTGGAACCTTATACGATTAGGATAAATATAATATTTTTGAGTTCTATTATCTTTTTGAGTGAAAGATGAGTTTGTGGTAGAAATTAGTTGAGGGTTGAAACTCTACTTTTCAAATATATATATATATATATACCTCTCTCTTATAAATTAATTATTAAACTTTAGGAAAGGGATATTAAAAAAATGTGTTATCCTAATATCTTATGTTTTGTTGAACTGATGATATATTAAATCACCATAGATTGAAGGCTTTGAGGCCCTCAATTTTACACTTGTTTGTGATTGATGACCTCAATCACTCCCGACAAATATTTACGTTTTTCCTCCAATTATGTGTCTCTAATTTCCACCAATGTTCTCCTAATAGAGATCATAATTTAGTGGTGACGTTTTCATTTCCCTTTCCCTCTTATTAAGACTAAATTTTATTAACCTTATTTTCGATGTGGGTTTTCCACAAAGGTATTTTCTACTTTAATCCTTTTATTTTCGAAGAACAATTTCAAATTGTGAGGATGCAATTTATTTAAGGAGGGTAGAATGTAACACCCCAAGCTTCCATGGTACACTTCTCTTTCAATAATGCAATATCATGCATTGTACGCAAGTTCGAGATTCTAACACACCGCGACCAATCAAAGAAGCCGTTATGAATTGTAATACCCAATTTTTGAAATTATATAAATTTTATATTTCAAAATAGACTTCATTTTTGTATTCGGAATATCGAAATTATCCTAAGTTGAATTTTTTGTAATTTTCTGAGAACTTCCAATTTTCTATGAATAGAAAAAATACTTAAAAAAACTTTTTTAATAAATTTTTTATAGTGATAAATTATACTAATGAGTGGTTTTAAAGTATAATTAGAACATATTTTTACCATTTTATTCAATGGTGGTCATTATAATTAATTTCACTTTGAAATTGGACATAAATAATTGTCAATATTTTGATATATATTGTTTCTTAAAAACACGCTATTTGTTGTGGCAGCGGGAATTAATTATTAAATTAATTAATTCAACTTATATGTTTTTAATTTTGTAAAATAGACATCATTTTTGAATTAGGAATATCAAATATAGCTTAGGGTGAATTTTTGGTATTTTTCTGAAAAACATCAATTTTTGATGAATAGTGAAACCACTAAGTGGTAGTTAAAAAACTAATTTTTCATTTAAATGAAACTTTACCACTTCTGTGAAATGAATTTCAAAAATCCGACATACATGGTTGTCATTAATAAGTAAAATTTGGTTCAATGAGATGAAAATATTTTTTGGTGAATAGTAACTTTTAAGTTTTATTAATCGCGATTAAATGTAATTAGTATAAATTAAGGTAAATATAATGTTATAATAATATGAAATTACCTTTACACTTGTCCTACCCTTATTGGATGAGTCATGGCCTACCAAGACAATCCATGGGTCAACTTGGGGACCCCATGGATCCACTTGGGTAAGAAAATGACATTAATAACTTTTTATTTAAAGTAAAAAATAAAATTGTCACAAACATGTGTTGTTTTACTAAAACAACTATTACATGGGGTTATATAAGTTAACTTTTCAACTATAAATATTAATTGGAAAGATAAAAATATTTCCTACATCATGGTAATTTTTTTTATAATTTATAGACATTAAATAAATAAATTTATTTATGACACCATGATGATGCAGTGATTTCCTCATTAATGAACAATTTAAATAAAATGAAAAGATAAGGTAAAATATAAGACTTAAACTTATCTAAAACCTATTGAATGGGTGGATTTAGAACCCTTATCACCTTATCCTTGAAATATATCATTGTGGGACCTTTAAAATCCGAAAATCATTTCATAATAAAGTAACATTTCATGACTTTCCAAAAGAGCCCCTCTTCTCCTCTTATAAAAGGCCCCCACCTCTACCACCGTATTCACACCTTCAAAGCCTTTTGTCTCGGCCAAAATCTGACCAAATAACCTCTAAAAATTCCTCCCTTCATCCTATAAGCATTACCTTAGGCAGAAAGATCTTCAAGAAACCATTTTGGTTCAAACTGAGGGGAGTTACCCGATTTAAAGGTAATGTCTTCTCTTATGTTGTTCGGTATTATTTGGCTTCTCCAACCCCCTAAACTCTTTTTATTCTTTTCTTTTGTAACAAAAAAGTATCCTCAATATACTTGGATGTTTTTATGAGAAATATTTTATTTACACTTACACACGCCTTCATCTAATAGTTAAATAATATACTGTTTCTGTGAGTGGCAAATTACTGCATCACGAAATGATGATTGTTCAATATTCTATTAACACCTCTCATGGTGTCCATTATGTTGAAATTATTTTTATATATGATATATATTATGTTTATGTTTTCCTTATTCTTCTGTATATTTCATTTATGGCATACCTTTATGATTTCCATTATGGGTAAACACGATAATTTCATTTTAGGAAGTGCAGACTACCGCCCTCTCAAAGTGATTTGAATCGTTAATGCCATATGTGGGATTTATAAAGGATGGAGTAAATGATATTATATATGATATTATACTGGAATTATAATATAACTTTATATCATTATGATTTCATTCCATTAAATACGAAATAGAAATGAAAGTAGCGTTCATGCGTACGTACGACTTACCGTCTCCATGAACGGTGCATTTCATTTCTTACCTCTAAATGTTATGTAATATTATAAATGTATGTATATATTGGATATATATGATATATATGATATCTACATCATGAATATAATTATGTATATAATGGATATTTTACCACAGGAACAACTTGTAATTATAAGAAGTTTATTTTTGAATCAAGTACCAAAGATCGACAAAACGACCGTTATTAACTTAAATAATTACATAATATTCATAACATGGTAATAAGTTATATAAAAGGAATAATGAACTTGAAAAAGGTTCTTAATCAAGTAAAAATTAAATCTAGTTTATTATTTAGGAGACTAAAGAACGATCGAGTCAAGTCGCACACGAGGTAAGGGACTTCGTCTCAATCTCCTTTCATTGAGGCATATTTTGTTTTATACACAACTTTATTTTATACAGTTTATAAACCCCTTTGACTATTACTTTTATTAAAAATGAATCTTTTTATATGAATTGGTTTTACTAAACTACAAAAGGAATGTTTTGTCTTACGTATGCGGCGACGACGACTTCTCCGCCACCGTGACCATTATTTGAGTTTCGACTTCCTCTACAAGCCATAAATGTTTTTTAAATGAAAAATAAATACCAAGTTTTAATTTTCTTTTATTTTGGTATTGAAAATGGTTTTGATAATGTTTTGATTATATTAATGTGTTGTATTGATATCTTGTGATTGAAATGTGGAAATTTTATGTTTCATTTATGCATATTTTATGTGATACAATTATGTTATGGTTCTTGGGCATTGTTTATGATATGTTTAAAAATTTTCATATAAGTAATGAATTGGACATAATAAGTGATGGGTGGAGCCTGCTATAGCTCCTCGATAAATCGGTAGGCCTCATGAGACAAACTAGTGTCTTGGCACAAGGCCTTGAAAAAATCTTATTTGTAGTCTTGGCACAAGGCGATGACTATGTGGTTATGATAGTCTGGAATTATGCATTCTATCATTATGAAAGTGGTTATTGATATTGAATGTGATTATTAGACTAGTAGAATATCCATGTGAATAAGTAAATGGCATTATTTCATTTTATTTTTTCCATATTATGCTGAAGTTCAAGTTTAAAAGGCTTTTGTTTTAGTTATACATTGACTTAAATGTTTATGTTTATTTATGAAAGTTTCTGCTGTTTTGTTATCCTTATTGAGCATCTGAGCTCACCCATTTCTATGTTTTATTTTCCTAGGATGTGAAGAAATATTTTATGACTGACCTACTGGGATAGTCTGAAGGGGATAGGAGTGTGGACTATGGAGACTATGTTATAGTGATTCTTCACTTTATGATGTAACATAACATTTATGAATATATCTAGTGTTTCAAGGCTACTAAACTAATCGGTCTTTCAAGACTTGATATTTTGTGATCATGCCAATGTTACGTAATAATGAACCTACTCTGGGTAACTAGGGTCGGGGCGTTACATTGTATTTTTTTACCCCCATAAAATAACACTATTCCCAAAGAAAGAACTTAGTACCTTGATCATGGTGTCCACCTAGTCTCATCGTCATATTATTTACGTAGATAGATGGTCCATGCATTACAATAATGATTTAGAGATTCTTCAAAATCATCTTATTTATTTATCCAAATACACCTCGTACAACTTGGGTCATATTAATGTTCACAAAAAAATAGTTTTGGAAAATAATTATGTATGACATATAATTTCAAAACATCTGATAAAACTTTATTTTTATAAAATAGACGGATCAATTTTGAGTTGAAACATTAAATATATGGTCCTTTTAAAATACCATAAGTCTATACTGAAAGACTATAATTTAAAAGAAAATATAAATAGGTTGCGCAATGGTCTCCTTCTTCAATAGTTTTTTCAAAATCATAATATGCTTCAAAATCTTATGATAAGAAAAAATATTTGAAAATGCCTTGATAATATTTAACTTTTTTGAAAATATGAGAATATTTAGAAAATAGGATTTGATTAAATAAAACCCATAATCCACGATGGTATTGAGGTATAGCGGAGGTGTTTGACATCTCAAAAAATTGCTTTCAAGTGATTTGATTTTTAGAAAATGTTTCCAAAATCTTCTGGACATGACTTTGTAATAATTATTGCAAGCAAGTCATCAGGAAGAGACAATAATGTTTTTTCAGATCCTCCTCCTTCAATTTGTAACAGACATTCCTTGATCTAAAAAAGTTAAAAAAATAAGGATTTAACTTAAAGAGTATACATAGAGACTAACCATGTGCTTAACAAATATTCTTAATCCATAAAGTTGTCTAAACTGACCTTTGATACCAACTATAAGGACCCAACCTTAAACATTACACAATCTTGAGTTATGTCAAGAATTAGACATTGAGGATCTTTTCAGGTTTATAGTTTTATTTAATTAGGCCATAACAATTACATTACATCTCAAAATTACAAGGCAGATACTTCTACTCCATCCACAATTTTCACAATAATAAAACTTCTTAAATAAAAAAAGATATCTTTTCTTGATATAAATCTTATTGAATAATTCCTATCTCTTACCCTTCCTTATACCCTGTGAAAAACATTTCAAAACTTGGGATGAGAATAAAAATTTCAGTAAGGGTTATAAATTAAAGTAAGAAAACATTATTCCATCAATACATACAAAACATAAGCTCTTTAACATACTTCATAAAATCATAATATTTATGAATAACACATAGAAATCATAAATAATAAAGGTAAGTTGTGGAATCCATATCATATTTAAATTATCTATTTTATATGTATATAGGGAGTTAAATTTAGAATACCCATCACAATATATTCCCTCGATCTCTTAGGAGAAACATTAATGTTTACCTCTGCCACGTTACCCAATGCATTGGAGAGCTATCTCGGACTCACCTGCCCTAGGGTTATCACAGAACCACCCATATTTGTAAACAATACCCAAGAACCATAAAATAATCATAACACATAAAACAATCATAAAGGAAAGTTAAAATTTCTATATTGTAAAAACAAGATATCAGTTCAAGATATTGACACAATCAATTAATTTAAAAAAACACATTTAAAACATTTTAAAAGAATATTTTTGAATAAAAGTGTCCCATACCACTTTGAAACTTTTAAAGGAATGTAATTTTAAAAAAATAATGTCCAAATAAATAAATCCTCAAAACCATTTTGAAAACACAGACATTAATGAGAAGGATTTATAAAAATAAATCTTTAAAACTTTTAAAATAATGTTTTAGTTAAAGAGTCTTGTAACACTTGAGAAACACTTAAATAAAAATAAATAAAGAATGAAATCAAAAAAATTTAAATATCATGAGAATATATAAATTAAAGATAAAAAATGTCAAAAGGGTTGTATATATATCTTATAGAATATTAAAGGTGAACAATATCAAGATATGCCTCAATGAAAGAAGATTGAGACATAGTCCCTTACGAACATTTGAAAGCCTAACGACATCACTTTAAAATTAAGAAAATGAGTTGATGGGAGAGAAAAAAGTCTCTCATAACTTGGAAATAAATTTTATAGTAATATGGATATATAATAATATATCCTGACATAATAATGTGGAAATTAAAATACATATCATAAAATAAGTCTTTTACTAAAAGAGGTGAGTGTAATGCCCCCTTACGAAGATCATTTTGTTAATAAAATAGATCGATTATATGTATTCACTATAAATAAACATAAATAAATTATAAATAAAATATTGGACATAAAAATTTATTTATCACATAATTATAGCATGACATAATCAAGAAGTATAATATCAACCCAAAGAATGGAAATTGGGTTAAGAAGTTCCCTTACGAAAATTCAGCATCCTAACAGTGTCACTTAAAAATTTAGAAAATGAGTTGATGAGAGAGAAAATGGTCTATAGTCACTTGGAAATAAAATTTATAGAAATATGGATATATAATAACATATACCAACATAATAAAATGGAAATTAAAAGACATAATATAAAAGAAGTCTTTGACTAAAAGAGGATGGTGAAAGGTTCCCTTATAAAGATCATTTTGTAAATAAAAGAGATCAATTATGTATATTCAATATAAGTGCCCATAAAGAAAGTATAAATACAATATAGGACATAAAAATTTATTTCTCACATAATCTTATCCTGACATAATAAATAATTAGAAGATTAACCCAATTAATGGAAATTGGGTTAAGAAGTTCCCTTACCTCGAGTCTTACTTGTCTCATATGTTCCTTATTCTTCCTGAATAATAACCTCAATTTAATTTATAATTACTTCAGAACCTTTTTAAAGTTTATTATTCCTTTTATATCACTTATTAACTTTCTATAAACACTACATAATTATTTAAGTTAGTATCAATCATTTTGTCGATATTTGGTACTTGATTCAAAAATAAACTTGTTATAATTACAAATTATCCATGTGGTCAAAAGTCCATTATTTAAAAATTATATTCACGATTTAAATATAATATATATCCATTATATATGTATTTATATCCAGTATATATGTATTTAGAATAATCTATAACATTTGGATATAAGAAAATTAAATGCACCGTTCATGGAGATGGTAAGCTGTATGTAAACATAAACGCTACTTTCATTTCTTTTTTTTTTCATTTTTAAAGGAATGAAAACCAAATTATAAATATGTATATTATAATTCCAGTATAATATAAAATTTTATATATATTACATAAGTTAATTAACACCATCCTTTATACGTTCCATTTGTGGTATGAATGAGTCATATCACTTTGAGTGGGCGGTAGTCCGCACTTCCTCAAATAATGTTATCATATATATACAACATGAAAAGCATACATGTATGTTATAAATGAAAATTAAAGAATTATAGAGATAATTTTTTTTATATATACCATATATTAATATAGTTCCATCATAATGGCCACCATGATAGGTAGTAGGAGATAATTGAACAATCATCATTTCGTGAGGCAGTAGTTCGCCGTCCACAGAAACAGTATGTTCTAAATAAATTAGATAGAGGTGTGCATAAGTATAGTTTGAATCCTTATCATAATAAAATGATAGTATATTGAGGATACTGGTGTTTTTATGTAATCAAATAAAAATAATAGAATAGGGAGTGAAGAACTAGAATAATGGAAAGGAATTTTAGAGAATACACTACCTCTTAAAACGTGTAACTCTCTTTGATTTGAGACAAAATGCTTTATTGAATTTCCTTATTTCTAGAGGAAAGATTATGGGAGGAATAGGGGGATTTTGGGAGATTATTGGATTAGAGTTTGGATGAGCCAAGGGGATTGAGAGGTGTGTGTAATGGGTTAGAGGTGGTGGCCTTTTATAAGAGGGAGGAAGGACTCTTTAGGAAAGTCTAAAATTATTATTTTATTATAAAATTATTTTCGGTTTAAAAAGGTCAAAAATTAATTTAATTATAAGATACAAAAAATATAAGTCGATATAAAATCATCCATTAATAATTGGACAGGTTTTGGATATTTTTTAGTCCTTATCTTTTTTAATTAACCCTTTTTTACTCTTACCGTTTTAACAAGCATTTAACACTTTTAGGATCGAAATAGTCACAAAACATGAAATATATACAATTAAAGAGTCAATAATAAAATTTTATACTTATGATAACTACTTGGTAGAAAATTATATTTTTTGTAATGTTATAATATTTAATAAAATATTTTATATTTTAAAATATGAATTATGTCAATATTGACACTATTCATATCATGAATTTTTTAAAAAATACAAAACAACATGATTGATTCGAAAAAACCTCATTAATACAAATATAAAAGGTAACTATAATTCATAAAATTTGTGTATTATATCAAAACAGCCAAATTACATTTCTTTTAACTTTTATAATATCATTTATGTGAATCCTTTATTAATGAAGCAATCAATAAATCACCATTTTGTCATAATTAAATTTATTTAATTAATGTATAAAAATTATAAATAAAATAACATTATGTAGAAAATATTTTTATATTTCTAATGAATATTTATAGTCGAAAAGTTCACTTATATAACCCCATATAAAATCTGTTTTACTAAAATTTATATGTTTATGTTACATTTTCCTTAACTTTAAATTAATTTTTATAAAATATCATTTTCACTTACAAGTGGATCCATGGGGTCCCGAAATAGACAAAAGGATTAACATGGTTGGAAATGTATCAGAAAATAGGGTTAGGAAACATTTTAGGGTAATTTAATATTATTATGATATTATTTTTTACCCTTATTTACCAGATTTACCCTTTTACCATGGTAAATAAAATATTCACTGAAGTTACTATTCATAATGTATAAAAATAAAAGTTACCTATTTATACAATTTGGATATCCAAATTCCAAATATGGAATCCATTTTTTCAAAATTCAAAACACAGAAGTTTCAGAAATTAATTTAAAATTAATTCCCGTTGTCAAAACCAAAAAGCGTCTTTTTAAGAAGTAAAAACTTCCAAAAGATTGACATAAATTTATGTCCAATTTCAAAGTGAAATTAATTACAATGGCCAAAATAGAATTAAATGATAAAAATATAATCCAATTACACTTTAAAACCAATTATAATTATATTCTAACTATATAAATAAATTAGATTAAAAACCATTTTTGAATTAAAATTCAGTATTTTTCACTATTGTTATAAAAAATGAACTTTATCAGAAAAATACCAAAATTTCATCCAATGTAAGTTTTTATTCCCCTATTATAAATAAGAATATGATTTTGTCAAAAAGAATATATAAAATCAAAAAAATATATTTTAAAAGGGTTCTCCATCAAAAGGCGGTAAAATGACCTTTTAAAAATATTAGAGTTTTTCATGCTTAAAATCGAATGCATTCTTATTTTAAGCCTATAAAATTTATTGGATAAAAATAAAAATATTTAATAAACATGTGTAATCATATTTTAGTTAGTTCTGTTCATTCACACCAATACAATGGCTAGGCATTAACTACCATTTAAATTAATAATAATATTATATTATTTTTTGGTATAACTCAAAGTTGGGTACAACGTAGGATTTAAAAGAAAAACATTGTTGCGTGTTGAGTTCTCTATCGGAAAATGTTTCCTATTTAAAATAAAATTAATATCTTATTCATAAATATTAATAGATATGAAAATTTATTATTCTATAAATACTGGGGTCATTAAAAATATAATGTAAAATAGTTTTAACAAACAAAAATCCACAAATCATGGAATGTATAGATGTAAGTTTTATAAAGATAAGTAAAATTATATTATAAGAATACTCTATATACAAGAAGGATCAATAATTAAACGTACCTAAATATACCTACTTTTAGAGAGTTTAGTATCGATGTTATGCTAAAGGTAGGTCAATCTTGTAGCCCATACCATCCATGCTTAGGGTCGAGAAATATTGCAGCCCATACCACCTGGGTACACTTATAGAGTCTGGGCCTAAGCTTGTATAATAGTATTAGGAACGTGTATAAAAATTTGGGGCCTCATCCTTTTCTATGGAAAAGGAAAGGTGTATAATAGGTTTGGGCTCAAAAACTGTCCCCTGAATTTTCCTTTTACATCAATGGATGACAGACATACTTAATAGTTTATATAGGTTAAGAATATGTATATAAGTACTTATAACATGACTATAAAATATCAAATTAGTATCCATGCTTTATATAGTTCTATAATAATGACTAGTAAACCAAAATAATAAGAGTGTAGACATTATAGAATAATCTAGATTTTCTTTCACATAATAAGATAAACTCATACATCAGAAAACTATAAGATAAACGAGTGTAATTCATGAACATAAAATTATGAATTCCAATAAAAAAATAAATAATCTTTAGTAAAATAAAATAAAGTTCGGGAAAAAATACCTCTCCAAGATACTTTAGATATAAGCTAATATAATCCAAATATTCACATTAAATGTGATTTGTGGTTCTTTAAAACAACACTCTAACTCAAAAATGGGTAGAAAATATTGATTCAGAAGTATGACTTCTTACTTTTCCATTCCTTTAGTTTTGGAAATCACAAACACTCTCTTAAAACTACATTTACTACATTTTTATGTCTCAAGTGTTTTAGTATGTTTTTGTAGAGAACATTCCCTTTTACCATACATAGAAAAAGTTCAAATGTATGATGAATATAAACTTATATTACTTCAATATGATCCAAAAGATAAATTATGATTTCAAATAATTGGACTTAAATTTATCTAGACCAGTGGTTGGAATTTTGTCTTGTACATTATAATGAAAAAAGACTAAACCATCAGACTCATTATAGTACCAATACATTGGACTAATCCTCACAAGTATCACCGTATTTGAAAACAATAAGAAAGTCCGTCAGATTGACTATAGTTTATAATCAGAGTGAATAATACTTATTTCTATTATAAGGAATAGCTTTATCACTATAATTGTGCTATAAAATGACACCAAACTTTCATTTATTCCCTAACATTATGAGATTTCAAAGAGATATCTATTTGAGGCTGTTACAACTGACTCATAAATATGACCATAATAACATTGACTATATATAAAAATTAATTTAAAGAGTTGTGAGCTAATAAAATTTATAAACTCAAGACTTATAACTCTCACTATGTGTGAACATCTCATTTTTAGTCATTGTAATTATTTAAAGAGGTGTCATTCTAAGTAATCCTTGTTAGGGTTGTTTCCTTTAGAACCTTTTCATTTATATTATGTGTGTGATATTTTTTGCGATCAAGGTCTTATGGGGATAGAAAAATGGTGGATATAATTCATTAGATTAAGGGATTATGATGATAGAAAGATATATTCCAATCAACATATTGAGGGATTCTGAGTATAGGAAGACATAGTCTAATCATCGTATTAAGGGATTTACTGGTAAGGAATGACAGACTTTGTAGTAAGTATAAAATGGTAGATACCTTTAGTAAAGGTTATTTACTACCTTTAGTCTTAAGGTTAAAAGAGTTATTTATTTTAAATATATCCTGTAATCCATTTTTAATTTTACTATCTATTGTATTTATTGTTTTTACAAGTCTATTCTACTATGCATGTAATTAAATGTTAGTCTTCATACTCATATTTTTATACTATTTGTTTTATTTATGTATCGTTGATTACAATAAAAACATACTTTGATATAATCAGATCAATTTTGATTTTGATTATTTCACTTTGATCATCCAAAAAAACTCGAGTCTAATAATATTAATTTAAGAGGCTTGTGTTTTGATTAGTTTAATATTTTTAAACTTCAATTCATCCCCTATCGTATGTTTTTCCATCTAAAATAATTTTATGATCCAAAAATTGGTTTCAGAGGAGGGTATACTTCATTAAATTTATATATTTTTACTTCCTCCATCTTTTTCAAGTTTTTCTAGTTTTGATATAAACTTATGTTTATAAAACTTGTTAGACTAATGTGTTTTTGTAGAAAAAGAGTTGTATTTTTTAAGATGTATCATATGAATATTAGATCTCTTGATAATATAAATCATATTCTACCACCTATATTTAATGGGAGTGACTATGATTATTGGATATATATAATGAAAACTTTTGTGATCAACACTAGAGTTAATAATTTCTTAATTCTTATTAGAAAATACAAGATTCTTGACATGGAAGTTTCTGATTTTACTAATGTGGAGAAGTTAGAATACCGATTGAACTATAAAGTTAGAAATACTTTATTATGTTCTATGAAAATGAATATATATAGTCAAATATCATCCTTTGAAGTTGATAATAGTATTTGGAGCAAGTTGGATGTAACACATTTTGGTACATCCAAAGTTATTGAAACAAGAAGAGCCATTATTAGATCTGATTACCAAGCCATTGATTTTTAACCTAGTGAGATAGCTCTAATATGATCTAAAGGTTCATAACTATTATAAAAAATTTATAGTATCTATGCGAAAAAGGTCTTGATGATGATATTTTAGTTGAATATATTATTGATATAATGTCCAATGAGTGGGAATCTAATAGAACTTATGTGGATGAAAAAAATAATATTACCAATCTAATTATTGATGATATTATTGGAACACTCATTCAATATAAAGGAATATTGAAGATATATGCTGAATATGATGAAAATAAAAATGGTGGAGTTTCTTTTTCAACTAATTCCACTATTCCTACTATAGTTCAGTCATCAGAGAAAGTAGTAAAATATAAAAAGAAAAGTAAAGTTATTGTTGAATCATATTAGTGTTCTTTAGAACCTTCTAATAATGAATTAGAAAATATTTAAATAAGAATGAAAATGATTATGGGAAAGAAATATTTTCAGTATAGATACAAAAAAGGTCATAAGGATAAGAATGATAAAAAATATTCTAAATTTACTTGTTATGACTGCAAGAAGGTTAGACACATCAGACCGGATTATACTAAGTTGAAAATAAAATTAATAAAATAAAGGAATATATAAATAAATACAAAGAAGTATTATAATTCTATGAATAAGAAAATTTTGAAAGCTTTTGACACATGGAGTGCCAGTGGTGGAAATTATTCAAAAAAGTCTTCTAATAATGATAGTTCTAGATAGAGGAATACTAGTGTATTTTCAAAAGTACATATGGTAAATAAATGTATTATAGAAAAGTTATACATGGATAAAACCCTTAATAATATGTATTTAAAAGAAAACTATCCGGATTATGAGAAAAATTCCATATATTCTGATGAAAAATCTTCCCCAGCTAATTAATACAATACTCTACCCAGTTGTGAAGAAGTTTATCGGTTTCTAGAACTCTTAGAAAATGAGAATTTTAAAGTTTTTAGAAAACTTGATAATTACAAAGATAAACTTTCTAAGGTATATTCAAGAATATTTATATTAATTAATAAAATATCATATCTTTATAAAGATCTTGAAAAAACTAACTTTTAAAAATATTGTATTTCTAAGGAACTTAAAAAAACTATTTGAGAGTAAAATAGTTTACAAACTAATTTTTAGGTACTCAGTTCTAATACTATTTCTAATGAGGATAAAAATTTTGTTGTAAAACCAAAGTTTGATAATTCCATCTTAATTTTTTTTGTCAAAGTTTACCAGTGGTAAGTAAAAAATTGAAAAAACTTATAAACAAATAAAACCTCATGTTAATAATTCTATAATGAGTTATAGTCATAAAAACCCCTTTTTAGTAACAATTATTTTTGTCCAAAATGGGATCTATTTTTCACTAAGTGTCAAAGTGGTGGACATTCAAATAAAAAATATTCTTTTAATAGAGTTCAATCTCTTGGTTTTTATAAATCTTATTTTTCTATGGAAATGAAATTTTCTCAATGTAGTAGTGTTGGAAAAATTTGGTTATCCAAAATACTATTTTATAATATTAATATACCCTAGAATTTTTGAGTTTCGAAGGTCTAATTATTTTTATTTCAAGAAAAGAAATAAATTTCCAACAAAAAAATATTTGGTACACAGATAGGGGATGTTTTAGACATGTGACTAAAAATAAATATTTATTTCATACAATTATCAAGTTAAAATAGGGTAAAGTTAAATTCAGAGACAATGCTTGAGGAGAGATCCTTGGTATAGGTAACATTATACTTACTGGAAAATATCTTATTTCAAATGTTTTATTTGTTGTAGGACTTAAGCATAACCTTATATATATTAGTCAATTGTGTGATGAAGGTTACCTTGTGAACTTTAGGAATGTTAAATGTACATTACATAGTTCCTAGGTTGAATTTATTTTTTCTTCTAATCGGCGCAAGAATGTTTAAAAACTAAATGTAGAAGACCTTAAGAGCTAAGAATTACCTTTTCTTATTGTAATAGAAGATAGAAATTGGTTATTTAATAGAATTTTAAGACACTGTAACCTTAGAAACATATCTAATTTAACTAAGAAATGACTTCTTAAGGATCTACCCAAACTTTTTTTTGATACTTCTAATGTCTGTGAACTTTGTCAACATGGTAAGAAACACAAGTCCTGATTTAAATATATTAGTTAGGTCTCAAATTATGATTCTTTATAGTTAGTGAACATAGACTTATTTGGTCCTATAAAAACTGGAAACATTGGTGGAAGGTACCATGTATATGTTTTAGTTGATTATTACACTAGATAAACATGGGTCTATTTTCTTACAAAGAAATTCAAATATTTTTGTTATTTTAGAACTTCTGTAGACACTGTTAAAAATGATAAAAACCAATACTTGAGAAATATTCATAGGGATCATGGTGGAAAATTTGAAAATTGCAATTTTAAAAATTTTTGTAGTAAGAAAGGAATTGAACATAAATTTTCAGCATCTAAAACTCCCTAGAAAAATGGTGTAGCTGAAATAAGAAATAGTATTTTTCAAGAAACAACTAAAACCATGCTAAGTGAATACTAAGTTGCTATAAATTTTTGGGATAAAGTGATTATTATTTCCTGTTATACTATAAATCGAGTGTTAATTAGACATTTTATTAATAAAATTCATTATGAGTTGTGGATAGGAAGAAAACCAAAATTTTCATAATTAAATGTTTTTGGTTGCAAAGTATTTATTATGAATACCATAGATAAATTATATAAGTTTTCATCAAAAATTCAATGAAGGAATATTTTTAGGTTATTCCACTACTTCTAAGGATTATAGAGTTTTTAATGAAAATACATGTATTGTTGAGGAAATTTTACATGTTAAATTTGATGAAACTATTCCCTCTGTTTTCAAACGATCACAATCTATATCTTAGGATTTTATTTCTAAAAATGATTTTCAACCTCTATTAGAATGTTCATTTCATAATAAAATAACCAAAGAATATTTTTCTGAAGTTATTCCTCAAGAATATTTTCTATCTATTATTGAAGAACAGACTCTTAAAAACCAAAGAAGTCAGTTGTTTCTAAGGAATCATCCTAGTCAAAGTATAACTGGTGATGTAGATTAACCTGTTATAACTAAAAATTATTTAAGAAATAAAATTACACATTTAACATTTTTATCATAATTTGAACCTAAGAATCATGATGAGGCTTTAGGTGAAGAGGATTGGATAAAATCTGTGCAATAGGAGCTCAATGAGTTTGAAAGAAACCATATATAGACTTAGTTGAACGACCTAAGAAAACTTATATAATTTGAGTAAAATGGGATTTCTCAGAAAAAAGGTGATAAAAATGGAATAATAGTTAGAAATATTGTTAGAATTGTCTCTAAGGGATATAATAAACAATAAGCTATAGACTATAAAGAATCCAATTCACCAATATCTAGACTTGAAGCTATTCAAATACTTTTAGACATTACAACATTCTTTAACTTCAAACTATTTTAAATGGATGTGAAGTGTTATTTTATTAACAGACATGTTCAGGAGGATTTTTAAGTTGAAAAAACCCTGGTTTTGAAAATACAAAACTTCTAGAATATATGTATATAATTACAAAGGTACTTTACGGACACAAAAAATCCCCTAGATATTGGTATGATAGATAAACTAGATTTTTGTTACAAAACAATTTTTTAAAGGGAGTTATGGATCCAAAACTTTTTATAAAAGAAGTAATTAAAAACATTATGACTGTATAAATATATTTTGATGAAATTATTTTTGATTCAACTCAAAAATATTTAATATATTCCTTTGTGGATGTTATGAAGTCTGAGTTTTAAATGAGTATTATGGGTAAATTAGCATATTTTCTCAGTTTTAAAGTTACAAAAAAATAGATGTTACTTTTATATATTAACATAAGTACATAAAATATTTACTTAAGAAATCTGGGTATGAAAATACTAAAACTATTATTACTCCCATTGGTACCAATAATAATTTATATTGTGATGAGGTTGGTAAACTAGTTGATGAGAAAACTTTTAGAGGTATTGTTAAACCTAATATCCAATCATCTGGATTTAATATTTTTTGTGTACTTATGTGCTAAATATAAATCCAATCCAAAATAATCCCATAAAAAAGATGATAAACTAATATTTCATTATCTTAAGTTAACTGTGGATTTAGGATTATTCTATTCTTATGGATTTTTTTTTGAAATTAATTTTTTTAGATGATGAATTTAGTGAATGTAGATTGGATAAGAAAAGTACATTTGTAAATTTTCATTTCTTAGGTGACTCTTTAGATTCTTATGTAAGGACCAGGCCTAAAAACCTTACATAATATTGAATTAAATGAATAATTCACATTGAGGATCTTTTTAGGTTTAGAGTTTTAGAGAATTAGGAAATAACTATTACATCTCAAAAGATTACAAAGTAGACACATTTACACAGATTCCATTTTTTTCACAAAATAATAACTCTTAAAAAAAGAGTCATGTCTAGTTCCATGTTTAAGATAACATGACTTTTCCTTGATCCCATCCTTGACCCTATTCCACATTATGTCCTATGAAAAACATTTCAAAAAATTGGGATGAGCATAAAAAGCTCAGTAAGGGATACACAAAGAAGGAAAACTGTTAGTTTTTCAAAACAACAAGTAAACCATGAATAATTTAACATAAGTAATACTTTTCAACTTTATGAAGTATTAAATACACTTCACTGAATAAAAGATCATTAATTACCCTTTTGTAACCAAAATATTACCATAAAACCCATATAAAGAACACATAACATATAAAGGTAACTTGAGACATAAACGTACTGAAATGGAATAACCATACAGTTGACTTCCACACATATCACTAAATGGAATGGCCATACGGCCGAATTCCATACCCAATGCATTAGAGGTTATAATGTAACCACCCGTCCTGGTATTCATGACACCACCCGTCATTTGGTTTATCACGTAACCACCCATCAAATGTCCATGTACCATTATAAAATCATAACAAATAAAATATTGAAAATATAAACATTCCACTAATAACATTTAATTTGAAGTCAAAAGAGAATAATTTCAATATATTGAAATAATAAATCCATTTCAAATACCATTTTCAATACCAAAACACATAAAATAGTATATTGTATTTATTTTCTTTTAAAAACATTACATCTTGTTGAGGAAGCCAAAAATCAAATAATACTCACGGCGGCATAAAAGGTCGTTGTCACCACTTATGTTAAAATAAACATTATTTTTTTGTCATTTAGTAAAACTCTTTGTAGAAAAATATTCCCTTTTAAAAGTCAAGGGTGTTTATATAGCGTATAAAAGAAAGTCGTGTATTAAAACAAAATATGCCTCAATGAAAGAAGATTGAGATGAAGTCCCTTACCTTGTGTCCAACTTGACTCGATCATTCTTTAATCTCCTAAATAATAAACTAAAGTTAATTTATACTTACTTAAGAACCTTTTTAAAGTTTATTATTCCTTTTATATCACTTATTACCATGTTTTAAACATTATGTAACCATTTAAGTTAATAACGTTTGTTTTGTCGATATTTGATACTTGAGTCAAAAATGGAATTCTTATAATTACATGATGTTCATGTGGTCAAAGGTTCATTATATCCAGAATTATATTCATGATTTATATATCATATATATCATATATATCCAGCATATACATGTATTTATAATTGTACATAACATATGGAGGTAAGAAATTAAATGCACCGTTCATGGAGACGGTAAGCCGTACGTACGCATGAACGCTACTTTAATTTATATTTCTTATTTTAATGGAATTAAAACATAATTATACATATTTATATTATAATTAAAATATAATATCATATATAATATCATTAACTCTATCCTTTATACATCCTACATAAGGCATTAACAAGTCACATTACTTTGAGGGGGCAGTAGTCCGCACTTCCTCAAATGAGATTATCGTATTTACCCACTATGGAAACCATAAAGGCGGGCTATAAATGGGAAGTACAGAATCATAAGGAAATCATAAACATAATATATATCATATATAAATATAGTTCCATCATAATGGACACCATGAGAGGCGCTAATATGTAATTGAACAATCATCGTTTCGTGAGGCGTTAGTTTGCCATCCACAGAAACATTATGTTCTTCACCCATTAGATGGAGGTGTGTGTATGTATAGTTCAAATCATTCTCATAAAAAAATCCTAGTATATTTAGGATACTTGTGTTGTTACAAAGTAAAGGAATAAAAAGAGTTTAGGGGTTGGAGAAGTAAAATAAAAGAAAACAATTTAAGAGAAACCGTTACCTTTAATTTGGGTAACTTCCTTTGGTTTGAACCAAAAAGACTTCGTGAATTTCCTTCTACCCAAGTTAAGGATTATAGGAGGAGGATAGAGATTTATGGAGATTAATTGGGCAGAGTTTGGATGGGCCGAATGGCTTGAGAGGTGTGAGGAATTGGTTAGAAGTGGTCTCCTTTTATAAGGGCGAGGAGGGGCTCTTTAGGAAAGTGTGAAAATATTATTTTATTATATAATGATATTCGGTTTCTAAAGGTCCAAAAATAATTGAAGTTGATGATAAGATGACTCATGGTCGAAATAAATTCATCCAATAGAAATTGGACAGGTCTTGGATGTTATTTTAATATTTATAATCTTATTTAATTAAATGATTTATTAATGAGGTAAACATTGTATCATTATTGTGTCATAAATAATTTAATTTATTTGATGTTTAAAAATTATAAAAAATACCATTATGTAGGAAATATTTTTATATTTCTAATTAATATTTATAGTTAAAAATATTCCTTATATATCACTATATAAAAATTAATTACTAGAAGATTTTTGTTTATGTCATTTTGGCCATTACTTTAAATTAATTAATCTAAATTGTCATTATCACTCCCAAGTGGATCAATGAGGTCCCAAAATCCACCCAAATATGCCCATGGTTGTTAATGACTTAAAAAACAAGGTTTTGACAAGTGTTAAGGTAAATTTGAATTATTATAATATTCTTTTTACCTTGAATTAACCTATTTACCTTTAACCGCAGTAAATAAATGTCAAAAGTTACTATTCATCAAAAATTAATTTCATCTTATTGAACCACATTTTACTTATTGATAACAAACATGTTTGTTGGATTTTTTAAATTCAATTCACAGAAGTGGTAAAATTTCATTTAAATGAAAAAGTCAGTTTTTTTCTAACTACTACTAAGTGGTTTCACTATTCATCAAAAAATGAAGTTTTTAAGAAAAATACCAAAAAATCAGCCTAATATTTATTTTATATTCAAAATTCAAAAATGATGTTTATTTTTCTAAATTAAAAACATAGAAATGGAATTAATTAATTTAAAATTAAATGCCTTTGTTAAAACAAATAGCGTGTTTTTAAGAAACAATAACTATCAAAAGATTCACACTTGTTTATGTCCAATCTCAAAGTGAAATTAGTTACAATGAACAACATTGGATTAAATGGTAAAAATATATTCTAATTAAACTTTAAAACCAAATAAAAAGATAATATAACTATATAAATAAATTATATTAAAAGGCACTTTTGAATTAAATTACAATATTTTCTGCTATTCATTAAAAATGAACTTTATCCGAAAAATACCAAAAAATTACCCAAAGTAAAATTTGATGTCCCAAATAAAAAAAAGAATTTTATTTGGTCAAATAGAACATATAAAGATGACCAAAACATAATTAAAAGAGGGTTCTCCATTAAAAGGCGATAAATCAGCCTTTTAATGTAAATTATGCTTAAAATTAGATTTATTCACACTTTAAGCCTCTAACTTTTATTTGATGAATGTAAATACATTTAACAAACATGTATAATCATATTGTAGTTAGTTTTGTTCATTCCAACCAATATAATGGCTAGGAGTTAACTACCATTTAAAATAATAATATTATATTATTAATGTGCAACGTAAGACTTCAAAGAAACCCGTTGTTGCGTATCAGGTACACAATCTAACATAACAACCCCTTTAAAGTAAAATTTATATTTAATTCACAAATATTAATAAATATAAATATGTCTTATTCTTCATTTACCTGGGATGTTATATCCTTCCCCCCTTTTGGGAATTGCGTCTTCCCAATTTTTATTTACTTATCAAAATAAGTGGGGGTATTTATCCCTCATAGAATTTTCAGATTCCCACGTTGCCTCTTCAACTATATGGTTTTTCCAAAAAACCTTTACCTGGTGAATTACCATATTCCGCAACACTTTCTCTCTATGGTCAAGAATCTGGACTAGTTTTTCCTCATAAGAGAGATTCTCTTCCAACTGAACTACCTCTGGGCTTAAAACATGAGATGGATCTAGCATGTACTTCCTTAACATTGAAACATGAAAAAAATTGTGGACCTGGGATAAACTTAGAGGTAAACCCACTCTGTATGAAACTGATAAAACTTTCTCTAGAATTTCATAAGGTCCAATGAACCTCAGACTCAACTTTACCTTCTTACCAAAATGCATCACACTTTTCTATGGAGAAACTTTGAGAAAGACATGATCACCTACCTCAAAAGAAAGATCCTTCCTCTGGTTATCTGCATAACTTTTCTGTCTGCTCTGAGCTATTCTCATGTGCTTCTAAATCAACTGAACTTTTTCTACCATCTCTTCTACCAATTATGGTCCCATCAGCTTCCTTTCACCTACTTCATCCCAAAAATCTAGAGTTCGACAACAATTTCCATATAAAGCCTCAAATAGAGCTTTCTGTATACTGAAATTAAAACTGTTTTTATAATAAAATTCAACCAAAGAATGATGTTGGTCCCAACTTTCCTGATAATCCAGTGAAGAAGCACGTAGCATATCCTCCAAGGTCTGTATTGTTCGTTCTGACTGCCCATATGATTGTGGATGAAAAGCGGCACTAAAATTTAATTCAGTACCCAACGACTTCTGAAGGCCTTTCCAAAAGTTAGAAGTAAACCTGGGGTCACGATCAGATACAATGGAGAGAGGAACTCCATGTAACCTGACTATCTCTTTAACATACAACCTGGAAAGTTGATCTAGAGACAAAGTATATTGAATAGGAAGGAAATGAGCAGATTTAGTCAATCGATCAACAATAACCCAGATTGCATTATTACCTCGAGATGTATTTGGTAATCCCACAACAAAGTCTATGGATATAATTTCCCATTTCCACTCTGGCACCGTTAAAGGCTGAAACATCTCTTTCAGTAACTGCCGCTCTGCTTTAACCTACTAACAAGTCAAACAATACATAGTAAAATCAACAATATCTCTTTTCATTCCATCCCACCAGTAATACTCCCGAAGATCTCTGTATATCTTAGTACTACCAGGATGAACTGAAAACGGAGAACTATGAGCTTCACATAACAACTCCTTCTTCAAATATGAATCACAAGGTACATATAATCTCTTCCCAAATCTCAAAACACAATCATTATCAATGTTAAATTCAGGAAACTTACCCTTCTGAACCAACTCTACCTTTTTCTGTAACTCGCTGTCTTCTTTCTGCGCTTTCTTTATTCTATCTGATAGAGATGATATCATTGACACCTGATACAAAACAGAATAATTTCCTATACCAAAGACTTCTATGCCAAAGTTCATCAAATCAAAAACCAAAGGATCTCGTTCCAAATGTAACATGGTTAATGTAGTATTACTTTTTCGACTCAAAGCATCTTCCACTTTATTTGATTTTCCCGGATGGTAATGGATCGTGAAATCATAATACTTGATTAATTCCAACCACCTCCTCTATCTCAGGTTCAATTCTTTATGAGTGAATATATACTTAAAACTTTTGTGATCAGTATATATTTCACACTTCACTCCATACAAATGATGCCTCCAAATTTTTAAATCAAAAACAACAGCAGCTAATTCCAAATCATGTGTAGGGTAATTTAACTCATGAGGTTTCAACTGACCTGAAGCATAAGCAATTACCTGATCATTCTGCATTAGGACACAACCTAGTCCTTTCAATGAAGCATCACTATAGATAACAAACTCACCAATTCTAGATGGCATTGCCAAAACTGGAGCATTCACCAATATTCTTTTCAATTCTTTAAAACAATCATCACATTCATTTGTCCAAATGAACCTAACACCTTTTCGAGTTAACTTAGTCATTGTACTAGACAACCATGAAAAAGTTTCAACAAACCTCTGATAATAACCTACCAAACCAAGAAAACTACGAATCTTGATTATATTTTTGGGTCTTGTACATTATTCAACAACTTTTGTTTTAGCAGGATCAACAGTTATGCCATTTTTTGAAACAATGTGACCAAGGAAAGAAATTTTTAGTAACCAAAACTCACACTTGCCGAATTTCCTATAAAGTATCTTTTCTTTTAATGTTTGCAAGACAACCCTTAAATGAATTTCATATTCTTCTTTACTTTTGGAATAAACCAAAATATAATCAATAAACACAACCAACATTTATCACTAGATTCAACTAAGCCATCACTGCAGTAAACTGCTCAATTCTGATTCCGACCATATCAGGTTGCTGATTTGGAAGGTCATTCTCCTCTGTATGCCTTCCTAGAAAAGCTGCTCTGTTTCCTTTACAAAAAATCATTCTTAACACAGACATATATTATATGAAGCAAAATGGTAATCTGTAAATGCTATATCATTTCAATATTATAATAAATTAATTTATGGATAATAATTTAACAATACCCTAACTCCTAAAGTTGTCTAAACCATCCTCTGATTCCAACTGTAAGGACCCAGCCTTGAACCTTACAAAATATTGAATTAAAAGAATAATTCACATTGAGTATCTTTTCAGTTTTAGAGTTTTAGAGAATTCAGACATTACTATTACATCTTAAAATAGTAGAAAGTAGACACTTCTACACAGTTTCCATTTTTTTTCACAAAATAATAACTCTTAAAAAAAGAGCCATGTCTAGTTCCATATTTAAGATAGAATGACTTTTCCTTGATCCCATCCTTGACCCTATTCCACATTATGTCCTATGAAAAACATTTCAAAAAATTGGGATGAGCATAAAAAGCTCAGTAAGGGATACACAAAGAAGGAAAACTGTTAGTTTTTCAAAACAATAAGTAAACCATGAATAATTTAACATAAGTAATACTTTTCACCTTTATGAAGTAGTAAATACTCTTCACTGAATAAAAGATCATTACTTACTCTTTTTTAACCAAAATATTACCATAAAACCCATATAAAGAACACATAACTTATAAAGGAAACTTGGGACATAAACATACTTAAATGGAATAACCATATGATCGACTTCCACACATATCACTAAATGGAATAGCCATATGACCGACTTCCATACCCAATGCATTGGAGGTTATAACGTAACCACCCATCCTGGTATTCACAACACCACCCATCATTTGGTTTATCACGTAACCACCCATCAAATGTCCAAGTACCATTATAAAATCATAACACATAAAATATTTCAAATATAAAAATTCCACTAATAACATTTAATTTGAAGTCACAAAAGAATAATTTCAAGATATTGAAATAATAAATCCCTTTAAAAATCCATTTTCAATACCAAAACACATAAAATAGTACATGGTATTTATTTTCTTTTAAAAACATTATGGCTCGTCGAGGAATCCAAATATCAAATAATTCTCGTGGCGGAGGAAAAGGTCGTTGTTACCGCTTATGTTAAAAGAAACATTATTTTTTGTCGTTTAGTAAAACGCTTCATAGAAAAAGATTCCCTTTTAAAATTCAAGGGTGTTTATACAGCGTATAAAAGAAAATCGTGTATTAAAACAAAATATGCCTCAATGAAAGGATATTGAGATGAAGTCCCTTACCTTGTGTCCGGCTTGACTCGATCTTTCTTTATTCTCCTGAATAATATACTAAAGTTAATTTATACTTGATTAAGAAACTTTTTCAAGTTTATTATTCATTTTATATCACTTATTACCATGTTATAAACATTATGTAACCATTTAAGTTAATAACCTTTGTTTTATCGATATTTGGTACTTGAGCCAAAAATAAACTTCTATAATTACATGTTGTTCATGGGGTAAAAGGTTCATTATATCTAGAATTATATTCATGATTTATATATCATATATATCATATATATCCAGCATATACATGTATTTATAATATTACATAACATATGGAGGTAAGAAATGAAATGCACCGTTCATGGAGACGGTAAGCCGTACGTACGCATGAATGCTACTTTCATTTCTATTTCTTATTTTAATGGAATTTAGACATAATTATACATATTTATATTCTAATTATAGTATATTATCATATATAATATAATTAACTCTATCATTTATACATCCCACATAAGGCATTAACGAGTCACATCACTTTGAGGGGGCGGTTGTCCGCACTTCCTCAAATGAGATTATCGTATTTACCCACTTTGGAAACCATAAAGGCATGATATAAATGGGAATTACAGAATCATAAGGAAATAATAAACATAATATATATCATATATAAATACAGTTCCATCATAATGGCCACCATGAGAGGCGGTAAGAGGTAATTGAACAATCATCGTTTCGTGAGGCGTTAGTTTTCCATCCACATAAACATTATGTTCTTCACCCATTAGATGGAGGTGTGTGTTTGTATAGTTTGAATAATTCTCATAACAACATCCTATTATATTGATAATACTGGTGTTGGTATAAAATAAAAGAATAAAAAGAGTTTAGGGGTTGGAGAAGTAAAATAAAAGAAAACAATTTAAGAGAAACCGTTACCTTTAATTTGGGTAACTTCCTTTGGTTTGAACCAAAAAGACTTATTGAAGTTCCTTATGCCTATGTTTAGGCTACTAAGAGGAGGAGAGGGATGTAGGGAGCTTAATTGGTCAGATTTTTTATGAGTGAAATGTCTTTATAGGTGTGAGGAATTGGTTAGAAGTGGTCTCCTTTTATAAGGGGGAGGAGGGGCTCTTTAGGAATGTGTGAAAATATTATTTTATTATATACTGATATTCGGTTTCTAAAGGTACGAAAATCATTAAAGTTGAAGATAATATGACTAATGGTCGAAATAAATTCAGCAAATATAAATTGGACAAGTCTTGTATGTTATTTTAATATTTATAATCTTATTTAATTAAATGATTTATTAATGAGGTAAACATTGCGTCATTATTATTTCATAAATAATTTAATTTATTTGATGTATAAAAATTATAAAAAAATACCATGATGTAGTAAATATTTTTATATTTATAATGAATATTTATATTTAAAAATATTCCTTATATAACACTATATAAAAATTAATTACTAGAAGATTTTTGTTTATGTCATTTTGGCCTTTACTTTAAATTAATTAATCTAAATTGTCATTATCACTCCCAAGTGGCTCAATGGGGTCCCAAAATCAACCCAAAGATGCCCATGGTCGTTAATGACTAAACCAATAAGGCTTAGACCAGTGATAAGGTAATTTTGAATTATTATAATCTTCTTTTTACCTTGAATTAACCTATTTACCTTTAACTGCGGTAAATAAAAGTCAAAAGTTACTATTCACCAAAAACTATTTTCATCTTATTGAACCAAAATTTACTTCTTGATAAAAACCATGTATGTTGGATTTTATAAATTCAATTCATAGAAGTGGTAAAATTTCATTTAAATGAAAAAATCAGTTTTTTTCTAACTACTACCAAGTGGTTTCATTATTCATCAAAAAATGATGTTTTTCAGAAAAATACCAAAAATTCAGCCTAAGATTTATTTGATATTTCAAATTAAAAAATGATTTTTATTTTGATAAATTAAAAACATAGAAATGAAATTAATTAATTTAAAATTATCTTTCGTTGTTAAAACAAATAGCGTGTTTTTAAGAAACAATAACTATCAAAAGATTGACACTTGTTTATGTCCACTCTCAAAGTGAAATTAGTTCCAATGAACAAAACTGGATTAAATGGTAAAAATATATTATAATTAAACTTTAAAACCAATTAAAAATATATTCTAACTATATAAATAAATTAGATTAAAAGGCACTTTTGAATTAAAATACAATATTTTCCACTATTCAATAAAAATGAACTTTATCTGAAAAATACCAAAAAAATTACCCAAAGTAAAATTTGATGTCCCAAATCAAAAGAAGAATTTTATTTGGTCAAATAAACATATAAAGATGACCAAAACTAAATTTAAGGAGTGTTCTCCATTAAAAGGCTGTAAATCGTCCTTTTAATGTAAATTATGCTTAAAATTAGATTTATTCACATTTTAAGCCTCTAACATTTATTAGATGAATGTAAATACATTTAACAAACAAATATAATCATATTTTAGTTAGTTTTCTTCATTCCAACCAATACAACGGCTAGGAGTTAACTACCATTTAAAATAATAATATTAATAAAGTATAATTCTAACACTAAATGATGATCCATCCTTGAATTAATAAAGAATAATATTTTCAACTATAGTATAATTTATACACATACCTTAAATGAAAAAATATTATATCCATGACACCTCAATTATAAAAAATAGCCATTCTACAAATTTTAGGAACTCTACTACCACAGGATAAATCAAATTTGGCTTATAATTTCAAAACTTATAAAACTCAAAACTATGATATGCAACAAACATAATTTATAAAACCCTAAGATTCTATCAATAGATAAAGAACCAAGATTATGGTAACCTAATATAATCCTTCATCCTATGTTACTCCCCACCATAAGACTTACCTAGGACCTTCTTTTACTCATATAACACTAATTTCAATTTATCACAATAGTTTTTTTATAAAAACAAAATTAAAATTAATCTTCAAAATCCCAATTCAAAAATCAATTCACAAAAAATTATTTATATAGGAAAATAAAATGTATTACCAAACTTCAAATGAAATTTTCCCCTAATTACCTTTAAAATCACCGAAAACTTTATTCCAAAACTTCATATTAAATTATCTTTTCAAAATATTTGATTTTAGAAAATTAGGGAATTAAATTTAAAGGACAATTTTTTAAAATCATTTAGCTACCAAATAATCATAACATATAGGAAATATATCATAAAATAAATTTATCCCTATATTATGGAAATAAAAAAATCAATACTAAATAGTAGGCATGATCAAAACAATGGTACCAATAATTAACAATTAATACTAAAGATCATTCTTAGATCAATAAAAATCACTATCAGGGAAATAATACATCAAGAAATACATTGAAACATTAGTCAAATAATAATAACCACTACCATGGAATAAAATCATTATGGATCATGCTAAAATAGTTTTAAAAAAGTAAGAATAATATAAGAATACATGGTAGTGAAACATTTTTCAAAAAAGTAGTTATTTATATGAATAATTAGAATAATATCGATTAAAAGAACCAATTATGTATTTATATTAAATAATCATTAAAAATTTATGTATATAGGGAATAATTATATATATATATATATATATAAATTAATAATTTTTTAGTTAATATAAATCCCCATTTGATTCTAGCTGTAATATACACAAAAATAGAAAGATGCATAGTATGTCATTTTTCCCTATTTTTTCTACTGAATGATATATAATTTTGATACATGAAATTTTTTAAAAGTTTTATATATATTAATAACCATTATACTTATAGGTTATTACTTAATAACTAAATTTTTATTCAAATTGGTACCCCATCTATACTGGTGGTGCATACCTAGCTAACCGGACATCCTCAGTAACTAATGCTTCAACCATAAAGAGGTTAGCGATGCATTTTTATGAGTTACTTCTCAAGACTTGACTATACTAGATCCCATTTACTTTTAATATCATTCATATTGATAACTATAAGGGAGAAATGATATAATTATACTAATTTGATATTAATTTTTAATGACCATGATCCAATTACCCATATGAAATCCTAATCACAGTGCTACAACCCTTAGAACACTCCCTAGTCTATAGGGGATGGTGACTATCTCTATTGGTATAAGTGTGAAAGTTGGGGAGTGATTAAATTACATGTTTTTGAATAAGGAACTGACTAAATAATGGAAAATATTATATAATGTGTGAATACATATGATATCCTTATAAAATAAGTTCTTTTCACAGATAAACTATTCCTAAAAGTACATAACCAAACATTACCTTCAGACCACACACTTATAATAAAAACAAAATATTTACTCCAAATAAATAAATGATATAGTAGTGACTAAATTTCATAAGGGTCCTTGGTCTATATCTCTAATAATGGTAGAACCCAACCCAAACCAACTAATATATTAAAAAAATGACCATAAAATCATTCAGTAATTGTGATACCTATAACATATACAACAGGTCTATATGTCCTCTAAAGTGGGCATGTACATTGTGATCATAACTTAATCAATATTCACCCACCATGATTTCAATATATATATAAAACCCTCGAGTGTGTGATTTAGAACAACCTAATCATTTACATAAATATAATGAAAATCAATTTTTAAAATCAGTAATCCACACACGTAGAATAGAAACACACAAGAAGTAGAAATATATGTAAAAGGATATGAAAAAATTACTCCATATAGCATGAGGATCCATACCTAAAATTTCTTGGGTTTACCTACTTCAGAAGAGGTTGATATTGATGTTAGGCTATATTTATAGAAATATCACAACGCATCCCATCTATGTTGAGGGTATGGAAATTTTTCAACATATCCCAACCAGGTGTAATTATAGAGCTAGGGTCTAATCCCATCCTTTAGAAATGGGAATTTGATTACAAATTTAGGGACTTATCCTATATCATGTAATAAGTGAAGAAGTATACTCAATTAGGGTACAAAATTTCATCCCATAAATTATATATATACATCAATATCTGGATGAATTACTTAACATTGTATTTAGAACAAGCATATTCAAACACACACACATGACCTTATAACATGATCATCAAATATCAAAGTAGTATCATTTTTTGAGATAGTTATATCATAACAACTAGTACACCCAAATAATAAAAATGTATACATTATAAAATAATCCAAAATTTATTTTACATAATAAGATAAACTCAAAATTGACAGAGTTATAATATACTAGAATTTAATTCATGAACCTCACAATGTGAATTACAATGAAGAATATAAGAATATATGATAAAAATAACACAATTTAGAGAATATATCTCTACCCAAGATACTTTATATACCATGACATCCCGGGATCAGTTCGATCATCAATAACCAAAACCAGTTGGACACATGGCCTCAAGTGTGCCTCCAGATATTCCAGAGCTTGATGAATTAAAGTGAGGGTCAAAGATGGTGTGGTGGGGAGAGAAAACCCTTATGATTAGAGTGTAATAAAGTTATATAATAAAAATATGAACAATATAAATAGATAATAATGATAAATATTAGAATAATGAATCATCCATATAATTAAAATACGAATAAGAAAAATTAGATAGCATTAGATACACAATGATGATCATGTCATGCTATAAAAAATTGGGATTAAGAATAATAGACAAACATGTGTATACAAAATTCTATAAAAAAATAAATAAAAGACCCAAAAGATATCTCCAACAGTATCACGAGCATAATATTGATCCTCTATACCCATACTCCATACAAGTATAGAAAATATAAAGCATCCATATATGGGAACTTCCCTTTACCCCTACTTATATCCATGAAGTTTGTTTGAGTATAAAATAGTGTCCCAAATAGGATGTGAGACACACTCTGTAGGACACAATAAATAATGTCTATTATAAATCCAATCAGTTCATATAATCCATAATAGCGTGCATGTATAACCATAATAATATTGTAAATGTTAATGTAAAAAACAAATCTATAAGTAAATGTTTTGTCAAGTAGTCTATAAAAGATAAAGAACTATACATAGGTGTAAAAAATCATCTATGGTATATGCCGGTGTATCAAGTATCAAACCTATGAGGTATAGGACCCAAGGAAATTTTTCAAGGAATAATTTTTGAATCCACAGAGCTCATCGATACAAATATTAGTATAATACAGATGCACATAGGCCAGGAACCTAGGGTCTATGTTTGTGGTGTCCTCTTCAAGTAAGAGGAGAATATCTAAAGGTATACGATAAGACTTGGTTGGAGCCCAAGGAGTATGTCTGAGGTAGTCCAAGTAAGCGTGATCCAAGGTAATAGTTCAAGACATCCAATGTAAGTAAATCATCAATTCCATACCTCAGTGTTGGTTCCATACCAAAATATACATCATTAAAACATTTTTTATAATGGACCAAGGGGAAAAGTTAGTGTGTTTTCACTTTTTTCAATTTAATTCATTACATTCATTTCATAAATCAATTCATGTATAAGTGAAAAAAGTAGTCTGTGTTTATGTCCATGCCTTGTCACTGACCATTTTCATTAAACACATAATCCAAGAGATTATCCATATCAATTTATAATTCCCAATTAATCCATTTCACTATATCATTCATTTATAATTAACAAGGTTATATAATAGGTATTTAACCATTAAATTTCTATTTTATTTCACACATGACTTCCACTCATGGTTGGAAATCTCAACGCACCCAAATGGGTGTCATATTCATAGGAATTCAAAAGAAGCCACATAAAGGGGTTTTTTGGGTTGAGTTTGGAAGCCTCTAATCTTATCAAAGTGGCATTAGAACATCAAAACATGTTTTACCACATTTAATTTAAGGTATTACTAATTTTAGAAGCAACACCCAGATAGTCTAGTGTATAACACTATGGTGTGATCTATAAACATTAATAAATTTATAGAAAAAGTACATACCACCTACCTTATATATGTATAAGACTCTCCACCCCGTTACACGGTTAGATTTATGGTTAAACATACCATGTACTAACCATTAGTATTAGCTCTATAGCATACTTGAACCATTTCATAGGACCATGTGGCCCACCCCACATGGTTAGTTAACCATGCAAGTTCTCTAACAGGGACACATGGTTCTACCACACAGTTATTACTAACCATGTGCTAATTGTTCATCTCTACCCACTTCTCAAAAAAGAAGAGATACAAGCCCTAAACAATCATCAAATTCTCCTAAACCCATTCATGGAACTCTTAAGAAATTTTATTTCAGTAAAACATGATGTTTAAATAGTAAATAAATAATATTCACCCCTCTAAGAAGACAATATCTTATAACCTACCCTATTTAAAAGAATTCATCCCCGAGTTTCCCTTCTGAGGGTGGTTGATTAGTATCTGAAAATAGTTTTGTCCATTGACCACATATATCAGCCTCTCTCTCCTAGATTGTATCATATATATGACCATGATACCATAACACTAGTATTATAGATACTGACATTCCTAAGAGATTATCCATGCTCTAATCAACAATACATATGGTATACTTCTTAAAAGAATCATAAGTTTCAAGTTAAATTTACTAAAGATAAAAAGAATGAGATGGGTTGGAATGATAATGACATAGAAGAGATACATGGGAGTTGTCATGCATAGACCGATACATTTAAGGAAGTACTATCTGATAGGCTACTGGTCAGACTCTCTCTATGATCTTAAAAGTCCTAACATAACGAGGAGATAACTTACAATATATCTGAATCCATCTATGCCTCATATTAGGAGAAACACATAAGAAAACAAAATCTCCCACCTCAAAATATAAAGGTTGATAGTGATGATTGATATAAGAATTATTCTTAGAATGAGAGGTATCCATACACTTTTTGGTAATTTGTACCTACTTCGATGTCTCTATAATTAGACGAGGCCCCAATAGTGTTGCCTCACCTTTCTCTAACCATCATAGGGGTGAATGAAACAACCTATTATATATGGCCTCATAATGATCTATCTCAATATGATCTTATAATATATTATTGTAATAAAACTATGTAATTGGTAAATGTCTCTCTTAATAACCTCTAAAATCTGGCAAACATTCTTGTATCATGTCCTCTAACACTTGAATCATATGCATGGACTGACCATTGGTCTGAGGTTGATAGGTTGTACTCAGAAGTACCTGTGAACCCAAAGCCTTATGTAACCCCTTCTAGAACCACGATGTAAAAGAAGTGTCCTAGTCTTATATAGTGGTACATGGGACTCCACAAAGGCATATGATATCCTTGACATATAGCCTCTCTATTTTATCCATTTAAATGGTCTTTTGAATAGTAAAAAATTGGGTGAACTTTATAAGCCTATCAATGATCACTCATACCATGTCACAATAATGAGGTGTCCTAGGTAATCTTATCAAAAAATACATACCAATGTCATCCCATTTCATTTTATAAATATATAAATAATGTAAAAGTTCCATTTGTCACTATAGTTTTTCCTTAACCTGATGAAATGTGGAACATCGTGTGACAAAAATAGTTTTTTCATTCTTTATCCCTGACTACCAATATTGGTGGAGTAATTCACAAAACATATTGGTAATGCTTATATACAATTTTCTAAAAGAGGCATGATACTCTCATATCAATTCCTCTTAGATGAATAGAGGCACTTAGAAATGTTCATGAATGAATAATATATCATCCCTATAAACAACCCAACCAGTCAGTTGGTCCTCACATGAAGCACTCTCCCTTAATTCCAATCCTTAGAGATCTGAAAGTTTCCTCACCTTCACTCTATCTAAAAGTGAATACGTCACTGATAAATATATAATAATAGTTTTTTCATAGTACTCATAAACCTCGAGATGCATCTCATAAATGAGATCCATCAACTTCTAGTCACTACTGGAATCTTGAAATTCTTGTTTCTAAGTCTTCTAGCATAGATCATTAGCAATGGAAATACCCTTTTCAGGCATATACCCTATATAGAAGTCAAATAACTAAAGGAATTAAACCCACATTCTCTTCCTGATATTCAAATCACACCATGTGAATATATTTTTGAGGATTTTGTGATATGCATATACAATTAATTTTTCTCCTAATAAAAAATACCTATAACTATAAAAGGAATGTACCAAAACATCAAGATCAATATCACATGTTGGGTAATTACACTCATGAGGTATCAACTAAAGAAACCTCTACACTATTACTTTCTCTCCCTACATCTAAATGTCTCCCATACTAATGTCTGATGAATCATAGTAAACCTTCTATCCTATTCGAGGATCAAGTAAAATTTGGATTAGTTCTAAATTAATCCTTGCTTTTAACACATAAAAGGATATATAACATACTTCAAACCATGTAAACTTCAAACTTTTCTTGGTCAATCTTGTGAGTGGTTTTGTAAGACATGTGACATACTATATAAATTTCAAGAAATAACCAGTCATCCCCAAGAAATTTTATATGTAAAAGATAGTCTTGGCTCACTCCTAAGAAAATATGGATCTAACCTTCTTTAGTTCAATATATACTCTTGAATATAAGATAATGTGACCAAGGAAGTGGAATTTATTGATCAAAAAGTGTAATTTTATGAGCTTAATATATAGTTGGTTCTCTATCAATGTTCCATTATGATCTCATGTTTTTTAGAATGTTTGTATTGAGTGTGATAATACACCATGATTTCAACCATGAAGACTACTACCAATGAATCCTGATATGGGTGGAAAAACCAATTCATAAAATCCAAGAAAATTGCTGGTGCAGTCGAGAGATCGAAAAAATAATCAGATACTCACACAATCTATATCTATTATGGAATTCTGTATATGGTATATTTAAAGGTCTAACACATACCTGGTGACATCACAACCTTAGATAAATCTTGTAGAAAACCCTAACACCTCAAATATAGTCAAAGAGGTCATCTATACAAGGTAAAGGATACCAGTTATTCAGAGTAAGTTGATTCAATTTTTGGTAATCAATACATAACTTAAGGGTCCCATCTTCATTCTTAGATAAAAGTACAGGTGAAACCCAAGTTGAATTACTAGTTCATATAAAACCCTTATCTTCCAAGTACTCTAGCTATCTCTTGAGATCATGAAACTTAGAATTATCCACCTTGTAATGAAGAATGGATACTGGTTCTTCTCCTCACACTAACTCAATAGTAAACTCCACCTCTCTCTCAGGAGGTAGCCTAAAAAAGTCATTAGAAAAGATGTCTCTAAAATGGCCCACTATAGGATGGAAATCTACCAAACATATTTCTTGATCATATAGAGAAAGGTTACCAATATGGGTAGTCATTCCACCCAACCCATAATTCTTAGGCCCAGATCAACACTCATGGACATCCCATTCACCCATGTGAATATAACTACCCCTTTAGGGTGATGTGAAAGACACTATTCAATGATAACAATCAATATTTTCATGGTAAGTGACCTACCGCTCCATCCCGAGAATGATGTTAAAACTTTCCATATCGAGGACAATGATGTCCCATAGAAAATGATAACTTCCTATCTCAAGGGGTTATTCCTTCCAATATAATTCCCAAAAGAGTATCAATTTACATCACACCACAAAAGTACTCAATATCGAGTCCAAGAATCTCCATAGAAACCATATATTTGAAGTAGTAGGAAGTTCCCATGTCAAAAAACTTAGTTACTATATTAGAGGCTACCAAAATCATACATCACATCATAAATGGACATGCACTCTTCTCCTTGAGTATCAAATGAACTATATATATATATATATATATGGACCGATCTAAAACCCTAAGATTCAACCTAGCGACCCTGAGTAGGCCTACTCTTCCAGCACTCTATACCCTATATCTATCTCCCTCAGTAGTTTCCACCCCTTATAATGTATGAATTATAGTTCCCCATCTCCCTACCTAATGAGGATCCACAAATCCTTCTCCTAATGAAGGAGTTGGTGAAAATCCTATTCTACTTGATCTAGGTGGAAAGGTATGAGAAAAAAATCTAAATATTACCCATTCGACCAGACTCCCTATACTCAATTGGGTCTCTATGGAACTGGGGATTCATATAACCATGCTCACCACACTTATGACTGATCACATGGTTATTTGGACACACAATCTAATTAATTATGCTTCCTCATGAAAGATGAAAATGATGCTTTATAATGCTATATGAAGTAAATTTATGATGGTGGAGCTAAAATTCCATGGCCCAAACCTTCAACTTCCCTAAGGTTATTCTTAGTGAGGATGGTCTGGTTCACAATCTCAATGATGGTAGAAAAATGAAACAGGTTTACCTAAGACCGGATGGTGTATATAAGTCCATCCTCAAAATGACTAGCTATAGAAAGATGTTAAATAAGGAGAGGAATAACAAAACTTTTAAGCTCTATAAAATGATATAAATAATCAATAATAGATAGGTTTCTCCACCTTAGGTGCATAAAATCTATAGCTTCATTAGCAATTAGTGTCTTAGGAAAAAAGTATTCATAGAGAGCTGCCTGAAAATCCTTCCAGGCCATAACCTGACATCGATCAGCCTGGGCCAACAAATCCCACCATATCTTGACTGATGTTGTAATCACATACACTACAATATTGACCCTCCCCTCTGGAGTCATCTCAATTTGGATTTATATATATATCATGGCCTCCATCCATGATTCATTAGCATGGGGACCAACATCCACTGAAAACATAGGTGGATGCTATTGTTAGAACTCCCTTATCAAATATAACATAGAAGGGTTTGGTATTGGAGGTCTTAATATATATTTCACCATTAATAATAATCCTTATAAAAATTGGGCATCTGTGTCCATGTTAGGTACAATAGGAGGTACCACATGTGTAACTGCAGGAGGTAATACTAGTGGCTTAAAGCTCACCACCTATGAACCGTGGTTATTTCCACCCTCCTAGCATATAACCCATGGCCATCATGGTTGAATGTATCTAAAAATTCGAATAACACTCCTTAGAAAGAGATTTTAAAATAGAATAGATCACAAATAAAGGAATATTATAGGTATAATTCATTCCTACCGAACAGTAACATCCCACCACATAATGCTAAACCTAGGTTTGAGTGATTTTTTAAGATCATAAAGGTCATGGGAGACACTCTCTACCGCCCACTACTAAGTCTAGGTCAAGATAAAGTTTTCTATTTTATATAAAGGTTCCGGTATATGGAGCATAAATTGTAAGTTATAGAGTAAAAACCCATTTAAGTTTCATTTGTAATTTCTATTTTATGACAACTATTTTATTCCATAATTAAAATTTAACAGTTCATAGGTATATATATATCAGGTTAAAGTTATATTCATATACCATTCACATGTAATAAAGTCCTATTATTTATAAATTTCAATTGGTACTATATGTAACTATAACCAACAACTCATAATTGTTAAATTACACAAATGACCATTCCCAATTTATAAAAGTCCACAAACTTTATAAATTGGAATTAGTATCCATTTAATTTTAACCACTGATGTTTCATCCCATGTGACCAATGGTCCATGGCTCAAACATGAAAAAATTGGTTAATTAATGTTCTACCATCAAGGTATATGGGAAAACAATTTTTAGGTTGATCCATACAATTTAATTAATTCAATTATTTTATCCCTATAAAAAATGTTTTCACATTTTCAAATATAACAATCGAGGCACTAAAAAGATGTAGTAGGAAATGAATGAAACATTATTAATGTGGAATAAAATATGCAAGGAATTTGAATCCTCACATTCTTATAATGATGCATGAGATGATAATTCCTTACCTTATCATGCCATGGGTAAAATAAAACTCACAATTATAATAAACTTAATAACTGATGTACTTCACCCAATAGTAAAATAATGACACCTATAATTGAAAAAATCTTGAATGTCAAGTCACATCCTAGGTAATTTGGATTTCCACTATACGTGGGTTTACTACTCTTAAGAATAGGATCATTACTAAATTCTAACACATTCTTAGTCTATTATCTACCAAACCCAAACAATAAGTAAAAAAAGAAAAAGGAACCCCTATGATACCAATTTGTGACATCCCGAGCTTGGTTCACTCAAAAGTATTTGAACCTGACTAGTCAAATGGCCTCAAGAGTACCTCCCTATATGCTAGAGGTTTCTGACTAGCAGTGAGTGTCTATAATGGTATGGTGGGGAGACTATACCCTCATGGTCAAAGTGGAACACAATGTTATATTAAAATGACGAAAAAAAGATAATAATGATCAAGAGTATAAGAATAAATCATCCAATTAAATAAAATAGGTAGAATAAATAATATCTAGTGTTATATACAAAATGAAGATCATTTAATTCTATAAAAATGGGAATCATGGGGAATAGAGAAACATGTGTAGACAACATGCAATACAAAAATGACCAAAAGGCCCAACAATTGTCTTCAAGAGCATCATGAGCATAAGATCAATCCTTTTCTCCAGTACTACACCCTATTATAGAAAAGATCAAGAATACAAACATGGGAAATTCAATTTGAACTAACTACATCCATGAAGTCTATCTAGGTACAAAAATATGACATGACCACTGTACAAGATATACTTAGTTGGCCACCACCAATAGTGTCTATTAGAAATCTAGTCAGTGTATATAAGTTGTAACCGTGTGCATGTATAATAGTAATAAAACTATACATGATAATGAAAAATATCATCTTCTATTAGTATATGTTGTTTCAAGTAGTCTATAAATAATAAATAACTATACGTAGGAGTAAGGAATTAACTACGACATACAAAAGGTGTATCAAGTATTATACCTATGAGGGCCAGGACCGCAGGATATTGAACAAGGCATCCTCTTCGATTCCACTGAGATCATTCATATAAAAATCTGTATAATATATATATACATGGTCTAGGAACCCATGGACCATGGCCGTGGCATACTCTTTGAGTCCAAGGAGGATCTTTAACAGTATTGATAAAAACTTTGGTAGAGCTCAAGCAGTAATTCTGAGGTGGTCCAAGAAATCTAGATCTAAGGTAATAATATAATGATTCCAATGTAAGTAAACTGTTAGTTTCATACTAAAATGATAGTTCCATACTAGAGTATCCATCACTGAAAAATTTTGTATAAAGGGTTAATGGTCCATGTTAGTGTCCATCCCATTTTTGCAATTTAATTAATCACATTCATTTTATAAATGAATTCACTTCCAAGTGATAATGAGAAGGTCCATGTTAATTCCCATGCCACATAACCAACCATTTACATTAAATTCATAAGCTAAGAGATTATCCATATCATTTCATAATTCAAAATTAATCCATTTCACCATCTATTTCATTTATAAATGACAAGGTTCCATAAGAGGTATTTAACCTTTTACTTTCTATTTTAATTCATACACAGATTCCACTCAAGGGTTGCAAGCTCAACACACCCAAATGGGTTTCATAGTTTGAGGAATTCAAAATAACCCATCTCAGAGGGTGGTTTTAGTTGAGACTAGAAACCTGTGACTTTATCAAAGAGGAATTAGAACATCAAAACATATGTTACCACATTTAATTAAAGGTATTACTTATTTTAAAAGAAACTCCCAAAAGGACAGACTTGTGATAATATGAAACAAGTTATAAGCATTAATAAATTAAGGGAAAATTTATAGATCACATACCTTATATGGGTAGAATAATACTCATTTGTTATCATCTAATAACTTGGTCTAGAATATAATAAATCATATAAAGGGAATAATAAAGTGAAAATATAGCATATTAGGTCACCTAGATTTAGCATTTTGTACTATAAAATGACTAATTAAAGTAAGATAGTGGATTGAAGAGCTTAATGGTGGCTATCCAATGCAACAAACATTCAGAGGAATGGATAAAATATTTAAGAGGTGTCTCAAAACCTATCTTAGAGGCCAATGGAGGGATATAATGTGAGGGAAAAAGCGCTATGAAATTTGGGGAGTAAAAAGGAGGGGTTGAAATTAAATTATGTCAAAGGAAAAAAAGATAACATTACCCTCTTTTTAGGGCGTATGGTTTGGCTACATGGTTAGCCAAATCGCGTTTCAACCATGCACCAAAACTATCTCCATGGCACACCACATCGAAAAGTTAGGCACACAGTTTGATAAACTCTATGCATCCTGTGTATGCTCACTATCCAAGAGCTCCACCCATTTTCACAATTAGACACACGATTAAACAAACCATTCACTAAATACTAATTTAATCTCTACAACATACTAGAACAATTTCTCATGAACACAAATCCTAGCCCCATGGTTATTTAACCATGTGTCTCATCTTAAAGGGATGTAGAGTCTCACGTTGTGGTTATTGCGAACTAAGAAACAACTACATACTTCTTCCAAATTCTCCAAAAATTAGAGTTTTCTGATCCAAAAAATCACCATATGCTCTTGAACCCATCCCTTAAACCCATAATCACTTTTATTATATTAAAAAACAAGGTGTAAATAGTAATTTAAATAATCCATAATTTTATGAAAATATGGTATCTTACAAAGACAAGTTACTCTAATTCAAATATTAGCATAAAATGATATTTATGGTTGTTTAAAAGAAATATAAAAAAGTCTTTAAATATAACTTGGGAAGTAATTATTTTATATGAGTATATAACTACATTGTAATTAAAATAATGTGTCAGTTATAAAAAATACATACTTGAAGAATCCCAAATAAAGAGATAATGTCAGCATAATTATTGAACTTAGGATAGTCTTTTGAAAGTAAAACTCTTACCAAAATATGTTTTTATACTTTTTTCCACATTAAGGAAAGAATAATTTTGAGATTTAATGTTTTAAAAATTTATGTTTAACTATATTACTTTTAAAAAACATAGTGGAGAACATGTCTTCGAAAGTATGTAGTTTTGTGGAAAAAAGATTAAATGAAAATGTTTTGTATCAGTTAGAAAGAACTTTAGTTCTTTGTTAGAAATTATAAAAAGACGATTTTCAAAAAAAAATATCCAGTTCAGGTTAGAACCCAATAAATGAAACCAATTACACATATGTTCATATCATTTTTTTTTCTTAAAATTATCTTATCCATAACCTTAGCTCTAATGTAACTCTTAATTGAAGTTAGGATTCTATCATTGACTAATAAATCACATAGGTTAAAGTGGTAATGAATGATTCCATTGAGAGTAATAAAAATAAACATAAGATGTGATGCTTCTATTTAAATGTGTACATGCTACCAATTCATCATAAATTACTCTTCCAAGGAGTTTATTCTCATATTTTCTTATGAATCTACAATGGTCCAGATGTAAAAATTTAAAGATGCATGATAATGTATATTATTTCAGAAAAGTTTATTTTATATACTAGGGTACATAGATTATACACACTTTTAGACACATGTGTAATGTTTTATAAACTAAATTAGAGGTTTATAGAGGTTACAACACATTAAAAAGAATTTAGAATCAATGTACCACTTATTCACATTACCAGTTTCCCATGAGTTCATGATCCCTCTAATTAATTGAGATCAAGTAACTAGTTATGTTATGTAACATATTCTCAACCTTAATTTTTTTTCTAAATAAGAAGAAAGTTAAATAAATCCATTTTACACATCCTTCCCATGTAATATGGTTAACCATACTAGATATGGTTTCAATATTAATGATTTCTAAGCAATAATTAGTTGAAATATCATAGTTTATTAATTCATTAAAAACATCAAATAAATTTTTTTAAAAAAATTCATCATTTAATTTTTTTCCATGTATGAAAGGATGTTTCTATAAAAATTCATTTAAATTTATATTAAAGGTAATATTATAAACATTATATTTATATATTTAGAAAACAATAAGATTTTATTTTATTAGTTTATGAATTTTTTCACAGACATTTAAATAGAAATCCCTAAGGAATCTCATATGTCCTGGGAGAAATTACCGTGAGGATATTCTTAGAGAGTCCCCACTTATACTCCAATGAAATCATAGTAATCCTTAAAAATACACCATAAAACATTCCATAAAATAATTAAAATTATTTTACCATGTAACAAAAACACCATATCGGAAACAAAACAAAAATCACACTAAATCCTTCTTTGAATATCACTAAAATATTTCCAACCATTAAATATAATAATTATAAATTAAATCATCCCTAAAAGAGCCAAATTAAAGTTATGAAAATAATAAAAAAACTCTATGATTTTTTTACATCAAAATTTTATTAAAGTAGTGATTAACCATAACCAAACCACCAATTAAGACCTCCACTAACCCAATAATGGAGAATCCATGGTATAATAATGGATTTCAATATGAACTTAGTAAAATCTTGAATTAATGAAATTAATCATAGTAAAGAATATAAATAAGAAAAATGAGAATAAAAAATAAGAATATTTGATGAGTTCAACTTTTCTTATGCATAGATGAACTCCCCTGGATCAAGCATTGATCATTTTAATGTCCTGACATGCCGAACCACTATACGGTACACAGACTGGTGATCGCCACATGCCTCAAGAAAGCCACCCAATATTCTGGAGATTTCCATACAAAAACGAGGGTCTAAGTGAATCTGTAGGGATACTATACCCTTATTTATAGAGTGAAATAACATCATTAAATAATAAAGATAACAAATATCTCATAGTAACACTGGTTAAAAACATGAAACAATCCAAACTTTAAACATAAACTAAATAAAAAACCATGATGAAAAAAATAAGTGTCCATGGTCATACATAAGGTACATCATACAGATTAATTAAAAAAGTAATCCAAAAAAATCCAAAAATAATGATCAAAGACCTAAAATTCCCCAATCACTAACTCAAATTAATTTTCCTAGCTCCTTCATATATGAATCAAGCATCTGTCATTGGGTTCTTGAACTTATCCCGACCTTTAATTAGGAAGTCAACTCAGGTACCAAATTAAAGCCCAATTAGGGTGTGAGTACCACTTAAGAGGTCTCCCCCAACAAAGTTCCTAAATAAATCCAACTGAAAATATGTTTCTATGATATTAATTTAAGTAAAATAGTTCACGTGCCCAAATAAACATAAATAAATAAACAAACATCTAAACTTGGACTATGCAGTGAAACCCAAGGTTGGACTTACCTACTTTAGAAAGTTTCAGATGTCTCTGTGTACGTTTTAAAGACCATTCCAGCCCAAATACCCAAATCATATCAAATACCACCACATATCAGGTGTATTATTAGTTATCACAAACCAACACATATCAGGTGTATTCTTAGTTATTAAAAACCACCACATATCAAGTGCATTCTTAGTTATTACAAGCCACTATATATCAGGTGTAAGTTCCTGCATTTTCCTATAATGTATAAATATTTTGTTTTTTTGGTTTAATGCTTGTTTTTGACCTCATTTGAATGCCTAATGAGGTCACAAGAGCTTTGTAGGTGTCTGGGGATTGTTCAGATCTCAGAGTCCCTATTTTTGGAAAAGGCAGTTGGGCCACACGATTAGTAGAATTTGTGCGACCCAGGTTTAATGGTTTGAGCAAATCATGCAGGGGATCAAAAAGTAAAGGGGTGGGTTTAAAATTTTCCCTAACAGTGAACCTAGGGCCTCATGAATTTGTTTGGACACCTTCAATTTTTAATAGAGGACAAATGCATGATCTGTGCTTTGGTTTTGTAATTTTGAGCCATGACCATGTGAGGGGTGATTAGGGATAAATTCATATGTCATGGTTGGCACATGGTTTGAAAAACCATTTTCATGAACCATGAAAGTTCCCTTTAGAGGCAGTGAGGGGCGTACGGTTGGCACATGGTTTTTCCAACTAGGTATCCAAATCGTGTAACCCAATTAAAATATCGTAAATTACCATTTTTACCTTAAATTTTATTAAAACCTAAATCTAATTTTCTCCTTTAATTCCAATAAAAGAGATGTTTTTTCACACATGAAAATATCCTAAGCTAGGATTGTCTCATGCTTTGTCATCAGAACTCAGATTCAACCACTAATCGTCTCATTGAATATGTGTGAGTGAGTTATTCATTCATGTTTCTCCTTTATTAATTTGTATTTATATCAACAAAGTTATTTAGCTTCAAGATAATATTCCCTATTATCAGGTCTTTTGTCTGTTCTTCCTTTTTCTCCTCATCTGGATTGAATCAGAGGTCGATATTTGATGAGTGTTCTACTATGTACCTATAATAGGTGGTCTATACCTTTCCCTTATAGTTTTGTGTTTTATAATCCTAGTTTTTTTGTTCCACATTCCAAAATTTCCAAATTTTTCCCTAAAATTAATTGAATGGTTGAATTGAATGAATCAAAACCTATTATTTTTTTCTACTATTGACTTTATATTGTTGGAGGTCATTCACCTCAACCAATACCAACCGTGGGGAGTGTCCTTGTATCTTACACATGTTATACCACCCCATTGGGTGCATGTGAGCTTGCCAATTTTAGTGGGATCCTTAATGAGAATTTAATGAATTGTTTATGGTTGTGAGAACCTTATTTTACCTATTCATTTTTAAATAAAGGAATGAATTAAATTGAATTAATAGGATAAGGTTATTTCCTCCTATGCATGTGATTTCATATGAATAAAATGGATAAATGGTTTATATATAAAATATTGAATGGGTTGGAAGAACTCATTGGTTGTGAATGATAATGATTGGTTAATTTATTATGGTAGTGGATGCCAAGGAAATTTATACTCCTTGGATCATGATTCTATAAGAATAAATGGACATTTTTGCTCTGGATATTGATTATGGTAGTGGATTCTAAACAAATTTATACTCCATATATCTTGATTACATAGGATTCTATGGACAATTATACTCTATGGATCTTTATTATGTTAGTGGATGCGATGATTATTTCTACTCCTTGGATCTTGATTCCATAGGATTACATGGACATTTCTACTCCATGGATCTTGATTATGGTAGTTTATTCTAAAGACATTTCTGCTCCTTGGATCCTAATTGAATATAATTCCATGTAAATTTATACTCCATGTATTTTGATTATATTAGTGGATTCCAAAGAAATTTCTACTCATTGGATCCTGATTCCATCTGATGCCAAGGGCATTTCTACCCCTTAGATCCAGCTTTCTTAGACTTGCTTTGGACATTCTATGTGGACCAGATCATTATAACCCACCCAAGTAATTAACAAGTTTCCATTGAGATGCTCCATGGAATCTATGAAGATGAATTTGTATTTTATACCTTGGATATGGAACTTTGTGGTCTAAAACTAGATTACATAGAATAGGCTATTGTGGATGTTATACAATTTATTACTCAGTGTAGGACGCATTGGATGTTTATCATGCTTCAATGATTTCCATAGTATGGGTATTTGGTTATAGTTGTTAGATGGGATAGTATCACACCTTTTTTATGGTATAGTTTACCTTTTTATATAAACTTTACTATTGTTCATAGGGATCCATGTTTGGATGGAGAGGATAACCATTCTTTTGACACTTTATATTTATTACTATCATATATGTGATATACTTCACACTGCTTCTATTTATATAACATAAATTGGACATATTATATACACCATTTTTGGTTTCATACTGAGTGTTTATTTACACATTGTTTGGTCCACCATTGTGTACCTAAAGAGACTTTATGGATGCAAGTAGGGACTAGGGAAAGCACCCACTTTATGATTCTTTATTTGGTATCAGCTTAGGAGAAGAGGGGAAAAAGATAGATCTATTCTCATGATTTTATATGATGATTGTTATTTTTTGTATTTTTTTATTTGATACATGTATTTAACAAAATTATTTTTTTACATGTATTGTTTGATGTTTTGTATAGAGACATGAAATGATCATGATATTGTATATGACTAATTTTGGATTGTTTTATTACTACTTTAATAAGTATGTTTATCTTATGTTATAGATTTATATTATGATTTCTCTTGTTTATTTATCTATTTCACTACTATGATACATTGATCATGAGGGTATATTATCCATACTGTACCAACTTATACCCTCACTATTAGTTTCTAGTCTTTGGTGTATGGGGATTCTTTCTTCAGGCCATGTGACCTTCTAACTCAGGGCATCGTTTAGTAGCTCCGGGGATGTGACATTATAATGTTGTATCAGAGAGAATTTTTATTTTCATACCTTAATATTTGTAGAAAATATAAAGGATATTAGGCATGAATTAGAATTTTGTAATGATCTATGCTTGAGAGTAGCTAACCCACATATAGGAATAATCTAAATTGCTTGGAATGAGAAATTTTTGTTTTTCCTTTCATCTATTTTAGTTGATTTGATTCCACCATTGTGTGATTCACTTGAAATGTGATGTTATTATCTATCTTATTAAGGATTTTATTTTACCATGTCCTGGTGAGATGAGGGACTTCCATCTCATGCATCATTTTATAAACTTGTTAGAATTCACATACCCTTCATTATACCATTCCATATATAGTATATTTCTTGACTACATGTCATTTATCATGTGTTCATTGTATGATATTGTTTATTTTTCTAACATAATTATAGGTAAATGGGAAACATGATTGGTACTTAGAGTTCCTTCCATAACCTAAACTATGTTTTCCTTTATAGGATACATCATACACCCTAAGGAGTCAATTATGGAATGTTGAGCCATGGACCATTAGTCACATGGACTAGAACATGTTATGGTTCAGATTAGGTGGATTCCACACTTCAGTTTATAAGGTGTATGTTAACTTATAGATTATAAGTGGTGATCCTTTTGGTATAACCATTTAAATATAATTATAATCTAAATATGAACTTATAATGACCTAAAAAGAGTGAAACAAAGAGCTTAACATAGACCCAGAATTAGAGTGGGTAGTAGGAAGTGTCTTTGGTTTTTTATATAACTATTTTTATTAACTTAAATAAATAATTTTTTTGATCATAGGTTAACATGTTTTTATTGAATACTATTACAAAGATTGTGAATCAGGCACTTATTACTAAATGAAACCTGAGGGAAACTAGGGGTGAAAAAACGAGGTAGTTTAGACTCATCCTAGTAGTTCAGTGTCAGATGATAGAAAGCATCGTCTGGAGGATTCTTATGAGGGGAATACCAGACACAATTTGAGTTATGGTAGTTATTTATTATATCATTAGTGTGTGAAATAGGTATATATGATGAGTTAGTGTGACAGAGACCCATTCGAGTGACTTGCTTGCAGTAGGATGGGGCACATAATGAATTTTTGATGGACCATTACTCTAGCAGCCAATGGAATGGGATCGAATCTGACTATAGGTTTATGAGTAGGATTTTTATATCTATGTTAGGTTGGGAGTTGGAGTAGTGTTGGTCATTCAGGATGATGTGGTTGGCATGTATGAGGTAGCTATGCACCAATTGTTCCATGATAAAAGAGTGGGTCTGCTTTGAATAGTGAGGTTATTTTATAGGGTCATGGTTTAGTCCATATATATTTTATATATCCTACAAAAAAGGATCAGAGTGTTAGGATGTATATAGTGAGTGGTGATATCTTAGTATCCTATACACTGGTATCTACTCTTTTTGATACAAGTGCATCTCATATATTTATATCTATCCCTATTTTGGAGGGCCTTAGGCTCATTTTTAAGTTTTTTGATGGCATTATTACTTTGGATACTACATTAGGGATTTTAATAGAGGATTTAATCTAGTGAAGTTAGTGCCCTATTAGGTAGGAGGGTTTCACTTCATATGGGACAGTTTTTTTCTTAGGAATAAAGGGTTCGACTTCATACTCGGAATGGACTGAATAGTTTCTTATCATGAACAGGTCGGTTTCTATCACTAGAGGGTGAATTTCACATCACCACAGTGTGGGGTTTCTAATATAAATATTGAATGGGATTTCCAGGAGAGTATATTTAGACAGGATCATCGTGGACTGAGCGAGATGACATCCTAGATTACGAGTTTATATCTGAATGATTAGGAAGACTTCCTTCCAGTGGTTAATTGTTTTACATATGTCTTCCTGGATGATTTTTTGGTTAAACTCTTTAGAGAGAGTCAGAGTTATCTACACTGGAATCTATTTCTTCTTATAGGATAACAACTACTGAGTTTCAAAAGCACAAGAGGTAGTTAGGGGGCTTGGAAGAAAGGGGTTTGTATGACCTAGTACTTCTCCATGGGGATTACTAGTCATTTTTTTTTCAAAAAAGCCACATGGGACCCTTTGGTTATGAATGGATTATCAGAAATTTAACTAGTTGATGGTTAAGAACTAATATCCTTTTATATATATAGATGATCTGTTTGAAAAACTCTACAGATCTTGGGTATTCTTGAAGATTAATTTGAGGTCATAATATCATCAGGTGCATGTTGTACCTTCATACATACCTCATAGAAATTTTCATAGTGTGTATAGTCTCTATGAGTATCTGGATATGTTTTTCGGTCTCACGAACATACCAATGATTTTCATGGAATTGATGAACTATGTTTTCCATCCATATTTGTATTTGTTTATGGCAGTATTAGTTGATGATATCTTGGTGTATTATTACAGTAGACATAACCATGTAAAAAATATTTTTATCATTTTGGATATACAGAGAGACCATAAATTATATGCTAATATCACAAAGTGACACTTCAGGATGGATAATATTCACTTAATAGGTCATATTATCATAGAGAAAAGAGTATCTGTTGACCCAGAGAAGGTGATAGCTATAGTTTCCTGGGAGAATCTCATAAGATCTTGAAAAATATATTGTTGCTTAGGGATATATAGATATTAAATATGTTTTATATAGGAATTATCGTGCTTAGTATAACCTCTTATAGGCTTGAATAAGAACCGTGTGAAGTTTGGTTGGTCAGATTCCTACAAGTAATCCTTTTAGAAGCTAAAAGAGAGATCGACTTTAGTGCTGGTCCTGATTCTTCGGAGGAAGCTATATAGTATATTGTGATGCATCAAGTATCGATCTAGGAGTATTTATGATATAGGGGGAGAAATTTGTGGCTTATGAGTCTTGTTAGTTGTGTCCACATGAGAGTAACTACCTGAAACATGATCTTGAGTTATCTTCTATTGTTTGTTCCTTTCACTATTGGAGGAATTATTAAATGTGAGAGTGTTTTATGGTGTTCACAGACCAAAAAAACTTCAAGTACATATTTAATTGGAGTGAACTGAATTTGGGGAAATGTAGGTGGATTTAATACATAAAATATTTTGACTTCATGATTTACTATACTCCAGGGACAGAAATGGAGTTGTCGATGCATGGAGCAAGAAGACTCCGATACAGGCAGTTCAGGAGGCCAGTAGAGAGTGGAATCTTATGGTCTTATTCTTGTTGACTTCCACTCTTTAGGATAGAGTGAATATGAGACAATTATCTGATACTAAGGTTCTAGTCCAACGAGAGAGTATGGAATGTGAGGACCCACCTCCTTGTTGGAATTTTAGCTGGGATAGAATTTTGTGTATTCATGGCCATGTTTGGGTTCCAATAGACATACACCAGGGGTTGATGCAGAAATTTAATGCCTTATATTGGGTGGTACATTACCAAATTACCAAGATTTATCCATATTTTCAACGCCATTATTAGTGGCTGGGGATGAAACGAGTGGTATCTAGTTTTTTCAAGAGGTGTTCCACCTGCCAGTAGGTGAAGGTGGAACACCAGTGATTGGTAGGGCTATTACAGTAGTTGTCCATTCCTGAGTAGATATGTGATGATGTTGTGATGGATTTCATGACTAGGTTGTCAAAGTTTCCTTGATGTAGTGATGCTGTATGGGTTTTTATGGACAAACTCATGAAGGGAACTCATTTTCTTTCGATCAGAGATATGTTCTCAGTAGATGATATTTGGAGGCTTTATATATTGGAGATTTATCAACTTCATAGGGTCCCCCATTCTATCATTTCAGATAGGGACACTCGGTTCAAATCTAAATTTTAGAAGATATTATAGAGGAAATTGGGTAGATAGGTTTTTTAGAAAACAACATACCACCCTCAACTAATGGCTAGTCAGAGTGAACTATATAGGTTCTAGAGGACGTCTTAGAGAATGATTCCTTGATTTTTGGGGTTCTTTGGAGAGGCACATACCCCTATTTGAATTCTCCTACAACAATTTCTCTCAAGAGACTATACAGATGGTACTATATGAGGATTTGTACAGAAGGCTATGCTGACCACCTATGTACTGGCTAGAGGCAGAAGAGGTAGTGTTTCTCAGACTGCATCTCATGTAGGAGAATTCATAGCATGTCTATTGGATCAGAAATAGGATGGATACTGCATAGTCTAGAAATAAATCCTACATCAATCAACAACGAAAACCACCAGAGTTCGAGGTCGGGGATACAGTATGTTATGCATCTCAACAAGGTTGAGACATAGACAGATTGAAATATAGGGTGATATTTCACCGCAATATGTTGGTCCATTTGATAATATGGAGAGAGTTGGTCTGGTAGCATATAGATTACAGTTACCTCATTGGTACCAAACCATGCATGACATCTTCAATGTATCTCAACTACACCATTATCACTTAGAAACATATCATACTCTTTATTTGGATGAGGTTTAGCTATAGGTTGATACATCCTTCAAGGAGAAACCTATTCATTTTGTTTATCGAATCATGAAGGCTTTATGTGGCTGGTTAGTTTCTCTAGTATGCGTGATATGGTAGAGTAGTTGTTCATAGGATGAGACTTGGGGGGTCAGATGACAATGTACATGATCATTGGGTGGAGTTATTATTATAATATTCTTGAACACACTTATAAGGGTAATTTAAGGATGAATTGATTTAATGAGGAATATAATATGATTTAGGATTCTATTATGAGGTATCAAACTTTTATTTAAATGCTTAGTTTTGACCTAATTGGAACGCATAATGAGGTCATGTGAGTTTCAGAGGTTTCTGGGGATTGTTCAAAGCCGGAATGCGTAGTTTTTGGAAAAGGGAACTAGGCCGCATGGTTAATATAAAGAATGTGACCCAATCCACACAATGTGAGGAAATTGTGTGGAGCTGGACAAAGAGATGTAGAGGGTGCATGATTTTCCCTCACCATGCACCCAGGGCCATAGGCCTGTGTGTGGGAACCTAAAATTTTTAGCGGAGTCCAAACATATTTTCAACACATGATTTTTCTACTAGAGTGCCATGTCTATGTGATGGGTGACATGGGATAAGGGAATATGGCATAGTTGGTGCATTGTTTTCAAAACTATGCACATGAGCCATGTGGTTTCCCTATAGAGGATGCGAGGGATGCACAGTTAGAACATATCTTGTCCAACCATGGGTCTAAACCATGTGGATCAATTAAAATTTGGGAAATGAATTTTTTTCTATTTAATTGTCTTAAAAACTATATATCATTTCATCCTTTAATTATAATGAATAAAGGAGAGGGTTTTTCTCCTTCTAAGAGATCACAAGCTAGGATGGTATCCTGTTTCATTGTATAGAATTGGATTCAAGCGCCGATCATCTCATTGTATATTCACCTATGAGTTATTCATTCATCTTTCTCCTCTATTAATTTTCATTCATATCGATGGATTTATTTAGGTGTAAGATAATTTTCTATATTTTCATGTCTTTCATTAATTCTTCCTTTTTATCCTGATTTAGATTGAATTAGAGGTCGATATTGAATGAGTATTCTACCAGAGACCTATGGTAGGTGGCATATACCATTCTTATAAAGTGTGATGTTTTATAAGCCTAGTTTCTATTGTGCCACATGCTAGAATTTTCAGTTTTTTCGAAAAAATTAATTGAATTATTTAATTGAATGAATCAAAACCTGTTAGGGTTACCTACTAGTGACTTTTGTGGTTGGAGGTTGTTCACCTCAACCCATACCAATTTTGGATCGAGTCTTTGTACCTTCCCCATATTATACCACCCCTTTGGGTGCGTGTGAGATCGCTAATTTTAGTGATATATATAATGATAATTTAATTAATTTTTTTGGTTGTGACAACCTTGGTTTACCTATTCATTTTTAAATAAAAGGAACAAATATAATTAAATTTATATGAGAAGGTTTTTGCCTCATTTTCATGTGATTTCATATGATTAAAATGGATAAATGGTTTATATAGAAAATGTTGAATGGGTTAGAATAACTCATTGGTTGTGAATGATAATGATTGGTGAATTGATTATGGTAGTGGATTCCATGGACATTTCTACTACTTGGATCCTAATTTCATAGGATCCATGGATATTTATACTTCATGGATCTTGATTATAGTAGTGTATTCCAAAGAAATTTCTACTCCTTTTATCTTGATTACATAGGATTCCATGAAAACTTATACACCATGGATCTTGATTATGATAGTGGATTTCAAGGAAATTTCTCTACTTGGATCTTGATTCCATTGGATGACATGGAATTTATACTCCATGAATCCTGATTATAGTATTGGATTCAATTGAAATTTTCACTCCTTGGATCCTGATTCCATAATTCCATGGACATTTCTACTCCGTGGATCTTGATTATAGTATTAGATTCCAAGGACATTCCTACAGCTTGGATCCTGATTCCATAGGATACCAAGGGAATTTCTACCCCTTGGATATGAATTTATTAGACTTGTTTTGGACATGTTCTATGAACATGCTCTTTGGACTCCACCCAAGTCATCACTGAATTTCCATTGATATGATCAATGGAAATAAAAAAGATTACTTGGTATTTTAAACCTCCTATATGAACCTTTTTTGTTCTGGAACTAGATTACACGACATAGCCCATTGTGGATGTTCTACACTATATTAATTTGTGTAGGCCACAATGGATGTTTATCATAGTTTACAGATAGCCCTGTTATGGGTATTTGGTTATAGTTTTCAGAATATATTGTATCACAAATTCTTTATGTTACAATTTCCAAATTTATGAGAGCTTGTATATTGTTCATAGGGATCCATGTTTGTATGGATAAGATGAAAATGATTTTGATAATTTATATTTTTACTTTTATACAGTTGATATACTACACATTATTTCTTTTTTATATTACACAGAATGGACATGTTATAGAAACTATTGGTGGTGGATGACACACTCATTTTCCATGCATATTTTTAATTAATTTTAAATTATTTTTAATTAATTTGATTGAATATTTCCCATTATTTATAATGTTTTACATAAATTTGGGAATATATGAATATGGAAGTAAAATTATTTGAAATAAGTACAAATGTACAGATTTTGAAGTTCGTATTTATGTCATTATTTTGGTTTATATTTTGAGAGTTTTAAATTTTTATATATATTCACATTTTCAGGAGGTTACCTAAAAAATGGGATAGGCCCAAGAAGGCCTTCAAATAGGATCCAAGAACTACTTAGCTAGACTAAGAGGGATGGACAGTCACATAGCCATCAGGAGGGTCTTCTAGAGCTGACATAGTATGGGGACATCAAGCCCCTACAGTGGCCTGTGGGGGGTCAAGTCCACATGGAGTAGAGTTTGGACGATTCCCACATAGGCCACATGGTGCCGTGTGGCCCGTATATGTGTGTGTTCAAGTGAGAACCAGGAGCTTGTCCCCATAGGAGGCTTCTGAGCCAGATATGGGAGGCATTTCATTATAAACACTCGGTTCCCCCATTCTCTATTCTGGTGTGGGAAAAAATTACATAGGTTGATGTCCATATTTTAAAATAATAGTGTCATCCCACTTAGCCTTATGAGTTCTCTCCCTTGGATAGATTCCACCACCATATTTAGCTACTCGCCTCCTCCCCTCGACATAACCAATCACCACTGCATCCCAAAGAACACACCATGGACACTGTGGGATAGATTAGTTTTGATCTTCACAACCACTTCCACCACCATGGATCACCTATAAAGAATTGACCGATAACTGTAAGAACATTTTTAACTCCCTTTGACCACTTTGAAGGACGAAGGGGTTGATTAAGAGGAGAGAACCACTACCTTCTCCATTTTCATTTCGCTATGATTCCTTATCTACTAATACAAGCACAAAGGCCCTACCATATCTCCCATGTACCCCATACACGCCCTTTATGGGAAGGATTCCCCACACTAGTTCACTATGCACACCGTATCTCAAGAAATTTTGAGATTCTCGAAAGATCAAAATTCAAATATTCAAAATATCCATGATATCTGCATTATACTTATTTTAATAATTTTGGAAATATTTTAAGTGGGTGGAACTCCCTCAATATATAAAAGGAGGCCCTTGGTTCTCACCAAGAGAGTGAACATCTGAGGAGGTTCCACCAAAGGAGGCTGAGATGCTACCTTTTATTTTTCATCCTTTGTTATTTTCTTATTATTTTCTTTCATTATATTTTATTTTTATTCTCATTATGTATTTATTATTTTCTTTTATTAAAATAAATTAACACATGTATGTTTATTTTTATTTAAGTGTTCCTCCCATATTCTCCCTTCTTCTTATTCTTATTTTCTTATTCTATTTATAAAATATTGCATCCACTATTTTATTATATATATATATATAATTATTTTTCCATTTCTTTTAATTTAATTATTTTCTCACTTTCTTATTTTAATTTATTAATTCATGTGTTTAATTTTTCTTATTCTCTTATTATTATCTCTTTTTTTAATTTTTTATGTGTTTTATTAATTTAATTTATTTTATTATTCTCACCATCTCTACTATTATTTTTATTTTATTATTATTCATTTCTTATTCTTCTCTTTTCCACCATTTAATAAAACTAAAATTTATTTTATTTTATTTTATTTAATTTATTTTACCTATCTTCCATTGATTTTTTATTTACATGATAGATTTAAACAGATCAATGGATGAAATGACATATGATGAAGCCAAGTCCTGGAAGATGTCGCAATCTTGGCTAAGGTGTTACATTAACCTTGATTACAAGAGGAGGTGGAATTTAGAATGATTAAGGAATTCTAGATTTCACAATAGTGATATTTCATGATTGGATTATCAAACTAAATTTAAACAAATAAAGGAAAATAATGATTTAATTCAATACTAAACTCCAGATTAAGTTATTTATCTCTAATCACATTATGTTTACCAATTTTTGTTAGTTTTTGTTTAAATTTTCATTTTCCATATATTTTCACTACTTTAGAAAATTTAAAAACCCAAAAAATAATTTTTTCATTCATATAATAATAGAAGACAACAAAAACAATTAGTTTAGGTGAAATAGATTAAGCATGTAGACAAACTGAGAAGGTCCTCATGTGAGATGACACTAGTTAGCCACTATGATTCATTAGAAAAATAATTTTTTTCCTCAACCTATGATAGGAATTCATAAAAACTTATACTATTTTGAAGAAGTTTATTTATAGTTTTATTTCTTATTTTATTTTCACATTTTATATAGTTTTTCATTTTTTTATTTAAAATTTAAATTTTTTTAACTCACCCTGGTATGTAAAAGATATTGTTTACTTATTTTCTAGAATGACCAGGGGAGGCCAAAGCCAGTTTAGAAAAAAGGAATTCAAGGAACTCATCCAATATCTTTAAGATATGCTTAAATAACCAATGGTTGAAGTATTTTCCAGAGAGTTATCTTAATTTTGAGAATATTTTACATAATTTTTTAAAGAAATTTCCAAGACACCGGTATAGTGTTCCTTGGTTTTTGAAATCATTTCTAAAGATATTCACCAGGTGAAATACTGGGAGTAAGTAGCCAATGAAAATATAAAAAAATTAAATGGTTGGATGAGAAGGTACAATATCTGGATGTAAAATTTATTGGATAACTAAGTACATCAATGGAATAATCCATCACCTTTGTGGTGTAATTTGAAGAGTATATGGAAGATTCCGAGTACCTATCTCTACTTCCTACCGTCCAACATCATGAGGCACTTAACATTGAAGAATAGATTGAAATAGAACCAACTGAGGGAGTTGATCTTATCTAAAATTATATTTAATTTTATTTTATGGAATTTTAATTGAGTATTAATCCCCAATTAATTTAATTTTAATATTTTGAAAATATTTTCTATGGCTTAGAGGAAGATGAAGAAACTGAACATGAACCTACCAGGGAACACATAGAGATCCGTGATTTTGATTAGCATGCATTTAAGGAATCTTATGAAGAAATCAAAGAACCAGTTCCTATGGAAATAAAGGCATAATATTCCTATTAGTAATGTGATAATTTTAATTTCAATTTAAATTTTATTCAAGTAAAAATATATTCTTATTTTTTGATTTATCATTAAATTCTTATAGGTCATGTTGAGCCAACATTAGAAAAGGAGGAGGTTTCAAAAGTGGAAACCAAGGAAGGGGATGATCCATAATTCATCCTACCCCACCATGAAAGATGTACCTAATTGTGAATGGGGATGATATTTTATACTATATCCAGTGATCATTCCACACCAAGAAAGAATATGTGGATTCTAGGAAAATCCACATGTGGTGGTTAAAGTCAAATAAGATCCATCCAACATCAGACTATAGATAATAGCTGGTACTATCTTTTAGTGGCAGTAAAAAAACAAATCCCACTTGGGTGATCATTCCATGACTTATCCTTTTATTTTCTTTTTAGGAATTCATATTTTAATTACTCTAGCATGAAACCTTACTTCTCAGGTAATTTTTAACTTTAATAGAATGATCCTTATGCTTAATTGAGTAATTATCTTTTATAGGTTCATAATTGAACAAGGTATCCCCTAAAAAGTGGATAAAAATGACTAATATTCTTTAGAAATGATATTAACTCTTACATTATTTATGTTTAAACTCCCTACATTTTTTTGAGACATGTTTTGAGTTTAAATTGGAATTTCATTCCCATGCTTAAATTTATACTTTGAATTATCTAGGAGAAATTATTTTATTAGGATTCATGTGATTACATGTTTTAGATTTCAATGATAATGATATTGAATGAGTAAAATGGTGCATTCAATTATTAAAGTGAAGCATGGATATTAAAATTAGGGCTCATGATTTTAGAAAATTGGTTGATTCATGTATATGAAATTTCCCTATAATTTTTTATGATTTGAATTTCTAAAATCCATGTGAATTGTTATGTTATTATTAGTCATTACTTGAGTGACTGTAAACTATCATATTTCTATTCCAAAGAGGATTTCTAGATGAAATATTTTTTTATTTAATCTTGATTATATTTCTTGAGTGATCTTGTAACATGTCACCTGCTAGAACATTCATTTAAACTCGTTCAGGTTATGACTATGAAAATATACATTTAAAATGATAAAGGTATATTCTGAAAGACCCTTATCCTTAAGAACACCTTTAAGTTAATATTTTTTATCCCATAGATTCAATGAATGAAATTAATCGGGATGATCCACATTTTAATTCAATTTTATCCATTCCTACCCAACTCTTAGTATTTTCATGATTTTTTAAAGTTGAAGATTTGGGGTGAGGGAATTCATGGTAAAAGGGATGAAATTACTTATAAGGAAAAACTATGGGAGTGCTAATTTGGGTGTTGAGAATGATTTTTTATTTATTAATTATTCTTTATATTTTTTCTTATTGAGAAAAAATAAAAATAAAATAAAAAATAGATTAAAAGAGTAAAAAATGTGGGTTGTGACTTAGCAGTATCAAAAATCACCATTACTGGACTGATTATTTTTATCATATGTTTTTATCTTGTGGATGTGAGATTAATTCTAAACATAAATTTTTAATAAATGAAAAAATTTATTTGAAAAAAATAATGTATAAAATTAGTTAAAAAATTCAAGAAGGTGCACAAGTAACTCATTATGCCTTCATTATTCATGACCATACTTTGAGTTTGGGTATTTGGAGTTGTATTTTTATGGGGATAATTTCATTTATCTTTTAATTCTAAGATCATGATTTATAATTTAATAGAGAAAGATCTACTTTGATCTTTAATGTATTAAAAAAATCAATTCCTACCATCCTTAAACCTCAGAGTCATTTGAACCTTTTTTTGAAGTCATCATGATTTTATGTGCCTTTTATCTTTATAATGTAGAGAATTTAGTTCCTTTATAATACTATGGATAAAGACCATGTTCTCAGGATATGAGCATACCTCTACTCAATTTTTATCATGGTTGATGATTAAAAAGATCCAATGGATAGGTAACACATTATTTAGAATGTTTAATAATAATAATTTGATAAACTTGAATGAATGTAAAAAATAAGTTATGTCATTTTCAAAAGGAATAAATTAAAAAAATTTAATTTATTATTTCATTGAAAATTAGGAAATTAAATTAATATTTTATTTTTATTTTTGAAATTTTGATTTGAAATTGATAATTATTTATTTTTATTACTTTGGTATTTGAATAATGGTAACATTGGTGACCTTAATAATTCCATGTTGAGATTTAATTGTTGAGAACATGAATGGTTTAAGTGTGGGGATATTTGACACACACATTTTCCATGCAAATTTTTAATCAATTTTCAATTATTTTTAATTAATTTCAATGAGTAATTCTTATGAATTATAATTTTTTAATTAAATGTGGGAAAATTTGAATATGGAAGTAATATGATTTGAAATAACTAAAAATGTTATGATTTTGAATTTGGTTTGTTGTAATTATTTTAGTTTATATTTTCTGAGTGAAATTTTTCTATCTATTCATATTTTTAGGAGGTTAACTGAAAAAATGGTCCAAGACCAAGTAGGCCTTCAACTAGGGTCCACACACCACATTGCCAGCCTAAGGGGGACGACCGGTACAGAAGCTAACCAGGAGGACCTAATAGAGATAGCATAACATGGGGAATTAAGACTGTGTAGTGCCCCATGTGGGGTCAATCTTGGAGGGACTAGAGTTAGGCTAAAGCCCGAACAAGCCATGTAGTGTGGAGTGACCTGTATATGTTTGTGTGAAAGTGGGAACTGGGAGGCCATCCTCTGAGCATGATTTTGAGCTAGGGATCGGAGGAATTTTATTATTAATTCATGGAACCCCTAGTATCTATTTCTATGTGTGTCAAATGACATGGGATACTATTCATATTTTAAAATAATAGTTTCATCCCTATCATCCTCACACACACTCTCCATAAGAAAAATCCAATCAGCGTCTTTTATCACACTCCACCACCCTCGATGTCTCTGATCACCATTGAATCATTGGGAACCTCTATGGACACTACTAGAGAGCTTGGTTCTGAGATCCACACCCACTACTACTGCCATGGATCACATTTAATCCTCGACTGATCACCAAATGAACATTTGGTTCTCTCTATAACTGCTTTTAATATTGGAGGGGTTTAAGAAGATGATACCACAATATCCTTCTACACTACCACACCGCTATGATTCCTTCTCTAGTGATGCACACATGAATACCATACCATAACACTCATACACCATATGCATGCCATACAAGAGAAGGCCACCCCACACTGGTTGATTACACATACCATAGCTCAGGAAAGCCTGAGATTTTTGGATGATAAAAATTTGGATATTAAAAATATCTATGATATCTACATGGTACTTATTTTGAATATTTTGAGACCTTTCAATCGAGTTCCACTCCCTCGGTCTATAAAATGAGGCCCCTACTGCTCACCATGAGATTTTTCACCCAAGGAGGTTCCACCGGAGGGGGCCGAGCTACTTCCTATTCCTTTTTATAATTTTTTATTTTATTTTTATTTTATTTATTTCTATTTTAGTTTTATTCTTATTATGTAATTTTTATTTTCTTTTATGAAAATAAATTTACTCATTCAGTCTTATTTTAATTCCAGTGTTCTACCCCTATTCACCCTTATTATTCTTCTTCTCTTATTATTCTTCTTATTTTATTCATCTATTTCTAAAATAAAATTTCCACTATTTTTTATATATGTAGATATTCCTTTTTTCCATTTATTTTTTTATTATTTTCTCACATTATTCTTTTAATTTATTAATTCATGTGTTTAATTTTCCTTATTATATTATTATTATCTTTTATTTTTTTTATTTTATGTGTTGTCTTATGTTAATTTATTTTATTATTATCTCTATTTATATACTATTATTGTTATTTTATTATTATTGTTAAGTTTTTCTCTTATTTTCCCCAATTTTTATCTCTTACCCTCGACAATGAGGGGCTAACCCATGGATTGTATTGAGGGAGGTCAATGGGTTCTTGAATTATTTCTTAATTTTTATTTTATGTTTGTGATATATATGAGTGGAATGCACTGGTGTGGATATTTTCTCCCATGACATGCAACTCAAATTTATTTCTATTATTTTATTTTATTTATTTTCCCTTAATTACATCGATTAGATCTTCACACGATGGAGTTTAGGTGATCAGTGGATGAAATGATATATGATAGTGCTGGGACCTAGAAGATACCACACTATCAACCTAGGTGTTCCATCAACCTTGATTATAGGAGTAGGTGGAATTTAGACTGCTTAAGGAATTCAAGATTTTAGAACACTAAATAAAAGGATAGTAATTCATTATGATATTTCATGATTGGATTATCAAACTAAAATTAAAAAATTAAAAGAGAACAATGATATAATGAAAAACCAAAATTGAGACCAAGTTCATTCTTTTTAATCATATTCCGTTTATAATATCCTGTTAGTATTAGTTTAAATTTTTATTCTGCATGTATTTTTATTTTTTTATAAAATAAAAAAACCCAAAAAATTTATATTTTCTTTTATATAATAATAGAAAACTACAAAACAATTTTTTTAGGTGAATTAGATTATGTAAGTAAAAAAATTGAGAAACTCCTCAAGTTAGATGACCCTGGTCAGCCACAATGATTCATTAAGAAAATAATTTTTTTCCACACCCTATGATAGGAATGCACAAGTAGCCTACTGAGTGTTATCTCACACCCTATTTTGGATTCCATTGGCTACCTGTACATACTTTATGGATGCAGGTAGGGACTAGGGAAATCAACCACTTTATGATGCTTGATTTGATCACTACTTAGGAGTAATGGAGGATATTACTAAGCTATACTAATGATTTTATATAGAGATATTTATCATTGGTCTTTTTTTATTTGATACATTTATTGTAATTGATGTATATTTACATGTATTATCTAAAATTATTTATAGAAACATGACATGATAATCATATTGTATATGATTTCTTTTGGTCTATTTTATTATTATTGTCATCTGGATATTTATCTTCTGTCAACGATTTATATTATGCTTCTACTTGTTTATTTAATGGTTTCACTACTGTGATACTTTGATTATTAGGGTATAGTATCCCCACTATACCACTATAGACCCTCACTGTAAGTCAATGGCCTATGAGATACGGGGAGGCACAATTGAGGCCATGTGATCCATCGACTTAGGGCACTATATAGTGGCTACCAAGTTAGGATGTTACATCCGGTGTATTCATAATTATCAAAAACCACCACATATCAGGTGTATTATTAGTATCACAAACCACCACATATCATGCGTATTCTCAAATTTTATAATTTATTCACAATATAACCATTTCAGTTTCCAATTTCAAACCAATTTCAATGGTTTTAATATTGAAATGGTGACTTATTGGAATCATCACAACCATGGATTTTTAAAAACTATTAATGCATAATTATTTAAGAAGGACCAAATTTTAAAATTAATTTTTAATATAGGCGTCCTTGAAAGAAACTGGCATGATGCAAAACATATGTACAAAAAATAAAATGACACAAATATGGGAGAAACTTAAGGACCACTTACCTTAGGTCTATGAAACGTTCTATATTTTCCTTTGATCTGAAATAGAAAGGATGAAGTCAATGTAGTAGAAAAAATCCATAAAAACAGGGTATTTACATTAAGCATAGAGGGAGAGATTTAGAAAATGAAGAAACTAATATTCAATGGTAACTGAGAGTTAGACTTACCAAAAGTATTCCAAAGCAACTACACTTGAAAAAAATACTCGAGGATATAAGTAGAACTTATAATAATTCAAGGAGAGAGAAGAGGGATTCGATGCATAACAACTAGCTGAAATGAGACATAAAAATAAGGTGGAATGATTAAAAGGGGTTAAGGGATTTTTTTAACTCACAATATTTTCATGTGGTTCATGGTTTGGCCACACGATTGACCAAACTATCCAATCCGCAGTATCCAGAAACACCATGATTCACATAGTTAGATGCACAACCAGACAAATGATATGGAAACCATTATAAAATAATCTATAATAAATTACAGGACATGAATAGTTTTCTATCCCCATCTACACAGTTTTACAAACCATTCTTCTCCCCATTTTAACCCACATAGTTATGGAAAACCATGATTTAACTATGCACCGTATTCCATTTCCCCAAAACCATAAATTTCAGTCCCTGAGACATCTAAATTATTACCCAAGGACTCTCCACTACCCAAAACCACACTAAACATAGAATCCAATGGAAAAAAATTAAATTAGAGAAATATTGGTCAAGGATATAACTTTTAAAATGAAAATATCTTACAACATACCCATTATAAAACACATCATCCTCAAATTACACTGTTACAAATCACTAGTCTCCCCAATGAACAACTATGACCATTGAGACCACAAATTAGATTAAAACTCCTAAATTTATTCCTGAACATGTCAATGTTTCCATAAACCATAGAACATATGAATATATTTTAATCAGATCATATTCTCACTTTGATCCATAATACAAAGTGGATGCTCCTTAATGGAAGCATTGATATCAAAATTAATATCATCAACATCAAGGGCATGGGATGGATTAGAAAAGTACCACTAAAGATGGGACATGTGAAAAACATCATGCATATATTCATAAATTTGTGGGAGATATAGTTGGTAATATATGAGAAAGACACTATCTATCATATCAAATGATCTAATGAACCTCGGTGCTAACTTTTCCTACCTAAAAATATTATGCTTCTTTAACCTCAGTAACACAGATAAGAAAACCCGATCACCAACCTAAAACTAGAAGGTAAATCATATACAGTCTTCATAGGACTTATAATTTCTCTCAGTTATTTTTAACTACTTTCAGGTCAACTAAATCTCATCATAGGTCTCTTACACTAGTCTTAGACCAAGTACAGTTGATTCATTAACTTCTAACCAAAACAAGGGTGATCAGAATTACTTGGCATACAAGGCCTCATACGAATCCACCTAAGTGGATTAATATTATCTATTGTTATAGTTGAACCCTTCTAGGGACTTATGACCTTCCTAGTAACTACCCAAATTGGGGACTCATACTCAGATCATGTTCTCAAGAACCATTATTTTACACTCCAACTTGTCATCCATTTTTGGATAGTAATATTTTCTTATATTGACCTATATTGCTAGAATATTCCAAAGGACCTTACATAATCCCAAGGTTAAATGGAGATATCTATATAATAAGATACTTTTTGGTACCCCATGAGGTTCATTATCTCCAATAGATAAATATTTCCAATATTGTGAACTAGAAAAGACTCTTTGATGGATAAGAACTAGGATATATTTTTTAATGATCAATGATATCGCAAACTACATAATAAACACAAGTAGTACTCTATAGACCCATAAAAAATCCATCATTTCATCCTCCTAATTGCACTCCAGAATAGGAAATGATTGGAGAACAGTAGAAAGATACTGATTCTCAGTCTTCAACTACCGACAAGTGAAGCATAGAAAAAAAACAAGATATTTCCTTCCTTATATTGGGCCAACAATATTTCATGTGCATGTTACGATGCATTTTTGTTATCTTGGGATACACAAACCATCCAAAGGACTGTAAGTCCCTCATAAAGACTTCATGTATACTCAACGGGACTATCACTCAACCTTATACATATATAATCTCATCACCATACAAGGACCGATCAAGAGGGGTCTCTCCACCATATTTAGTATCCACCATCACCAGATAGTCAGAATTGGATATCTAGATATCTTTCACCCTATAAAATAGCGAAGACTAACATATAGGGAATATAATTCCATGTTTTCTTAGTACTTATGAACATCAAGGAACATCTCTGCAAATAAGTCCATGATTTTTCACTCATAATAGAATTCTTGGACAACCTAAAACTAAGTCTTCTAGCCCAATTTGTTTGACACTATATTTCCCTTCTCAGAAGTGTAATCCATCTCCAAGTTGAATGATTATAGGTACTCAACCCACATTCTCTTATTGATATTTGGTTCATGCTAGGATAATAGGTACTTTAGGTTTTTTGATTCGTATAGACTAAAAACATCTATCCTATAAGGTTGTTCTACCAACATCAGAAGGCATGCACTATATAGGTTTTCTCCAAGTGATGAGTCGGGTAGTTATAATCTTGAAAAATCATCTTCCTGGACCTATAAGTGACTACCCACCCATCCTACATCATCACTATAACCAAACCAACACCCAGTGAATCACAATATAGAGTGTAATCCTTACCTAGATCTGGTAAGGTCAAAATTGATATAGAGGTAAACCACTCCTTCATCTCCCTAAAGTCTTCCTCACAAGAATAAAACTTGTGAAATTTTACCCCTTACTCAGTCACACCCATTAATGGTGTCTCTAAGTAGGGAAAATCCTAGATAAATCTTTGGTATTAGCCAACTAGTGCTAAAAATATTTGAATCCCCTTAAAATTCTTATGCATCTCTCAAGAAACAATAACATCAACCTTCTTAAGATCCACAGAAACTCGAGCCTTAGATACCAAATAAACCAATAAGTGAACATATTCAATCAAAAAATGATAATTTGATAATTATTCACAAATTTGATGACCTATTATTTTACTTCAAACAATCTATAAATAGAGAGCATGCTCCCATAATGATCTTCATTAGATAAAAATTTCATAAAAAAAACACTAAAATGGAGTCCAGATATAGATAGGAAAGTCTATTTATCAAGGCATTTAAAACCAATGATTCATTAATTAGTATTAATGAAATCACCAAGTATTTGTAAATGTCATATTTTCTCTTAAATACCATGTGTGGAATGTTAGAGGGTTGAAATATCAGTTGGTGGTACCATGAACAGAGGTTGATCATTGAGAAGAAACAATACACTTTCAACTAATTGAACATTTAATCAATATAGGGGAGGTAGTTTTTATTCCTAACCATCACCATGTTAAGTCTTTGATAGTCCCCAAATAACCATAAAGACCTATATACCTTCCTGGAAAAAATAACTGGATCCCCCAAGATGAAATTTTTGGTCGAATAAATCATCTTTCATCAAAGTCTTAAAACTTTTATTTCAATTATAGAATCTCTAATATCTCAGTTATAAAAATGATCCCATGGTTAGGTAGTAATTATAAAAAGTACTCTGGAAATATGTATAATAATAGATAAACTACTCAAGGAAAGGTAGGATGGAAAGTCTCTACCTAATTAAATACTATATTAGAGTCATGTATGGTCATGACACCTAGCCTATGAAGGTGCATCCTTACATAACTTGTTTCGATATCCCACTCACTGGCATACTAGATGCTTCCACCCCCAAGAGAGGTGAACAACACTCGTCAGATATAACAATCAAACCAGATCATATAATAACTAAAATAATCCTTCATAAGGGTCACATCAAAACCACACATCTCTAATATGAAGTAGTCACAAAAGAATCTACAGGTTGAAATCAAAAAGTCATAACCTAAACACTTGAAGATTCCCTCAAATGTTGTTCCCAAGGTGTGTTGATCAACATGAATCCATAAAGTCACTCTATGACAAAAATACATACCTCCAAAAAACTTATCATACATCAATGAATGAAAAGTTCTTGTATAACAAAACATAGGCAATATTAAAGTCCACTAAAATCATACCTCAAATAGTAGATGTCCCTACATCCTAATCAATCAGAGTGGGATTCACAATATGCAGTTTCCCTATACCATGACCCTATGATCCCATCTGACCACCTAGAGTTAAATTTCCATGTGGACTCTGTTACCTTTAACCTTGGGTCCACCGAACATATCCATGACCTGTATGGTTAATGGAAGTATGACTACCAGTATGTTGAGGTGTAGTGGTCATAGTACCATATCATATAACCAACTAAGAACCCCTACCACTGGGAACCCACTATCCCTCTATAAAGAAATAGTAGTGGTGACCCACTTTTCCACATATAAAGAACTCTTTAAGAGGCCAAGTATACTATAGAGACTTATGTATCATAGCTTCACATTTTTAACTCCACACATCACCACCTCCGCATGAGGGATGGGAAGTGATACCACTTTGCCTCTTCTAACTTCCACCATCTTGGTGTGTGTTTCCAACACAAAATTTCCTAATCCCTTATGATCCAACACCACTGCTACCTATAGGTGTTAATAGACTGAAATAAATTCCCTCAATGATATTACTATCAATGATCATATCTCGGTTCATTATCTTATAAAAAATGTTAGGAAAAATACATTTAACCACACCTTGATTTTATAAGGGAGGCACTATTCAAATCATTTGTCCTTGAAAATATCATCACTCAACTAAATAGGGTGATGAACTTTGTAGTTATATAAACTGATAGTCATAATCCATGATTAACATATCCCCTTATGTTAAATTTAGAAACTCCCAATCCCTATAGGACCACAATGCACTAGGGACGAAATAGATGAAAAATCATTTTTAGGAATCTGTCTAGGTTATCCTAACACATTGATCTTACTAGACATGGAAATCCCACAAACATCAAGCTTCCCATCACAACATATACACTATAAGATTCACTCTCTTATCCTGAGGGGTCTCTAACAAATTAAGGATAGTATAACTATATTCCATCTACATCTCAGATGCCTATGGACCATCTTCAACCAGGAACAATAGTGAGTGTTTGCAATAAAAATAATTAATAAAATTATACATGGAAGGTATAGCCCAATAATAATACATCCCAACTGAATGAACCATTCACAAAATGATAACTCACAAAATTTCATCCTTTTTTAGACCATGGAAAAGTGGAGGTTCTAGTTCACTTTCCAATAGGGAATTCTCACCCTCTCCCTCCTAGCATAGGACCCCATCCCCTCAAGGTTGCGTATCACTGCAATTAAAACTGAACAACTCTAAAAATTATAATAAGGAAAATATAAACGTGTTAATAAATAACAAAATAAAAATATCTCATTAATTTTTATACTCAATGTAAAAAAAATTAAGACCATGTCCTCTATCGAGCCCCATCTACCACCCAAGACTACATTAAATAACATTCCACTGAATTTATCATTTTAATATTACCAATATCCATTAAGGATTCTAATATCTACAATATTTTCATATATTTTTCTATTTTTTTAAGTTTTATATTTCCCAATACTTGATTAGATAGTGTGGAATTCACAAGCTTTGAAGGAAAATACATTATAGGTTTTTACTGAAACTTTATTTAACCAATTTCATCATGTAATAATCATTTATCATAGAATACTTTTAGTAAAAATCTGATTAGGGAGTTGGTTAAATAAAATGATACAAAAAATTTATATAGAAAAAATCCATATAAAAGACTATAGACACCTTAAATGTTAAACCCCATTATTATAAATAGGAAGGTTCATATTGAAACATATACATATCAGTCACTAACAACATGTAATAATTGGAACATCCTATTTACCTACCATTATACATGTACACACCCATGCTCTCTTACCATATCAACCCAAGAGAGAAAAACCCAATAGTTAATAATAGTAAAAAATAAGTGAACTAATCAAGGTAATAACCCCAAAACTATAAAAGTGTAATAAATAACAAAACTCACACACCTAAAAACATGGTATTCTCTCTATACTTAGGTTATCTACTCTTGAGAAAAAATTCATTAACAAGCCCTGATACATTCTTAATATTATATCTATCTTCCCAAAAAATAACACAAAAAACTAATTCTGATACTACTTTTTAACATCCCTTCCTCCCATAACACCGCATGATGATTATATTGGTGGTCACCTTTCACCTCAAGATCACCTCCCCATATTCCGAAGACTGCCAACCATCAGAGAGGATCTAATTGAAGCTGTTGAGATACTATACCCTCGATGAAAATGCAATAATAGTGAAAAATAATAAATATAACCTAAATACCATAGTAACCCTAGTTAACAATAATACACAATCCAAAAACTAAACATAATATATAGAAATAACTATGATGAAACAAAATATAGGTCCAGGATTATACTCTAGGTACATCATATACATAGAGTACAAAAGTGATCCAAAAACTAAAACCAAAGAGAGATATCAAACACTCCAAACACCTTGAGCTATAACCCAACCACCTTACACCAGCTCTATACTATAGAAATAAAGAATCTTTCATTGAGGAATTTCTCATTTCCAAACCTATAATCATGAAGTCTACTCAGGTACCAAATGACGACCCAAGTACAACGTGAGTATAACTTTATAGGCCACCACCAATGAAATCCCTAAATAAATCTAGAGGAAAATGTGTGCATATGATAGTTTTCTATGGTAAAAAAATTTACATTCCTAAAATAAAGTAAATAAATAAATAAAAAACCTAACCTAGGATCTATAATGACACCTAAGGTCAAACCTACCTAGTTTATTTAGTTTTATATTCCTTTGATCAAGTTTCGAACACTTTTCTAACCTATGTACCCAAATCGTATCACATAACCCCACATATTAGGTGTATTCTCATTTATCACAAACCACTATATATCAAGTGTATTCATAGCTTTTACAAACAAAATCATATTAGACATATTGTTATTCATCACAGAACACCATATATCAGGTGTATTCTCAGTTATAACAAAGAACCCCATATCGAGTGTATTATTGCTATCTCAAACCACTTCATGTCATGTGTATTATTAGTTTTCATAATTTATTCACAACATATCCATTATAGCTTCCAATTTCTAAAAAATTTTATTTTTATTAATACTAAAAATGTGTTCCAATGGAATCACCTCACCCTTGGATTTTTAACAACTAGTGAGGAGTAATTTAGCAAGGCATGATCACCCTTTAAACTTAATTTTTAATATAAGGGTCATGCATGGAAATATGACATGACACATAATAGAATAACCAAAGGGAAAAGGATTCAAATATGGGAGAAACATAAGAACCACTGACCTTAGGTCCAAAAAGTACCACACATTTGATATTTCCATTTGATTTGACTAATAATGGAATAAATTGACATAGTAGGAAAAATTCCTAAAAAAGTGTATTTATTTTAAATATTGAGGTATAAATTTAGATGGTGAAGGAAACCTATATTGATAACCCAGTTTCAGCCTTTCCATAATCCTTCCATTAAAACCCATGGTGAATTAAGTAACCAAGGATTAGAGGAGATACTTCCAAGAATCTAAGGTGGGAGAGGAGGGCTCCAATACACAACAAATAGTTGAAACGAGGCCTAAAAATCTGGTTGAATAATTAAAAGGGGTTTTGGAAAAAATTGTAAACCCACAATTATTTACTAGGGTTCATTATTTAGATACATGGCTGGGAAAACCATGTGCCAAATATTAAATCCCCACTATCTAGAAACACTATTCTTTACATGGGTAGGCTAACATCTAGAGAAAATATGAACAAACCATGTGAAATGCATGTTCAATAAATTATAGGTATTTTACGGTTTCCTAGACCCAACAATGTGGTTTAACAAGCTATGATTCTATCCAGTTTAACCCATATGGTAAGCAAACATGGTTATGGAAAACCATGATTTAAGCATACACCTTATTCTACTTCCCCATAACCTAAAATTTCATTCCTCGGGCCCTCCAAATGATTCCCAAAGGACTATCCACTACTAAAAATCTTACTCAACAAACAACCCAAGGAAAAACATATGAACATAGAAGAGAATTTAACATGTACATACCTTATAAATAACCATGATATTAGAATCACAGAGTAATAATGAACTTGAAGTAAAGGAAAAAATAGAGGCTTGAGGTTGGTTTTAGAGGAAGGGGGGATAAATTTTGAGTCCCCCATGTTTTTATTTAAAGATTTTAAAATAAAAAATTTTATTCTTTCAATTTGGTTAGAATTTAATAAAATTTATCTATCAGGACTGCTAGATAATTTATGGGAGTACACTGGGTACCTAATGGGATTCCATAGGATACCCAATGGTACCCCCAATGGAACCCCCTAACTAACCAAGTCCACTGGGTAACAGGTGCATCCTACAACCTTAATACTATAGGTGGTTCCAATCATTGAAAAGTTAAACACCCAAACCAATATCTAAACCTAAATAATTCCCCCAAAACACCTATGAATCCATATATAATTACCCAACAATATATTTTAATCCTGGAATTAAAAATAACCCCTATCCAGAATAAAAATTAAAAAATCATTATAAATTATATATTTAATATTCTAGAAAATATAATGACATGTTCATGATAATTTAACCTATATCTTATAACATCATTAGAGGTTTTTAGTTTCATCATCCTATGATATTTCAAGGTGACTTATCTTTTTAGGAGGATTTAGAGTGGATTAATCATATCCACCACATCTTTGAAAGCATTGAAACACCCAAGAAACACCAAGTCAGAGTTTCCTCCTTCATAATAGAAGGGTATCACATTAATGGTGTGATGAGATTATTGAGGAAATGAAAGACTAGTTCCTCATCTGTTTATGGTTTGAAGAGATCTTATTTATATAATTTTCACCTAATAGCCTACATGGGTAAAATTGAAGGAGTTTATAAACCTCAAGCAAGGTGTAATGTCAGTTATGGAAAATTACACCAAATTAACTAAACTTTTATATTTTTCACTATATATGAGTGGGGATGATAAATATAAGGAAATTATTTTTTAAATTGGTCTTAAGTATCCTTTTAAAACATAATTTACACTCTTAAATATTCTAACATCCTCATAAGTGGTCAAGAAATCAATCCTCATAAAGACTGGAAGTGAAGGGGGTTTATGATCACATAATCCACTACTTGGTAAAACCCATCGGAAAGAATCCATAGGGTTTTATAAGAAACACCAAGAGAATGAGAGAAGAGGTGGTTATTTTGGAGGAAGTTGTGTTGGTGGTGTACCCTCATTGACTAGATTGGTAAGATCATCTATACAATGTCACTAGTGGGGAAAATATGAGAATATCAAGAATAATTACGCCATTTAGGAAAAGTAATGAAACAACTATTAGAAATATGGGAATATTTAATGGTTTTATTAATGGGGGTACATTAGTGAGTTTTGGGAAGCATCCTTGACTGATCTAGGCATCTTGAGTTCAGTGAGCAGTGCCATCCACTGGTAGAAGTTAACCACTATTTGGGAGGTCTATCTGAGTAGGATGATAGGGTGGTTAGAGATGATTAGATACATTTTAGTCTTATAGGTAAGTATTTGTGTCTAAATTTTATTATCAAGTCATATGAAGTACATATTATGTAGAGAGATATATAGTCAATGTTAGAGTTGTGCCTTCTATTGTTAGTGGAACAATCCTTATATCTTTTCCTTCAACTTATGATCATTTTGAAAATAGTTCTTTAAATTCATTTATTTTTGAGAAATTAGTATTGCTTATTTAGTATAAGGTAAATTTTTAACTTCATATATGAACCTTAATATTCCTTTTGGAAAAGGATAGAAAAGACCAGGAAGTGTCCATCTTGTGAATTTGTAGCAGAGAAATTGTGACATTTTTGGGATATTACGGTTTTTAATATGGAAAACATAAACATAATCTTGGAAATGGACTATTTAACTGAATTATGATATTTTATTTATTATTGGAAAAAATAGTTTCTTTTTCATATGCAATCAGAATTTAGTATAAACTCCATGGAGAGAGGGAATTCTAGGCTGTTTGATCAAGTTATGATCAAGAAAAGGTAAATGTGATCAAAATAGAAACATCTTATCTTATTCTTGGAGAAATATATGCTAAAAAAACATATTACCTCATATGGTAGATTAATATCCTGATATGTTCCCTGATTATTTTTCAATAATTCCATCTGAATGGGAAATATAATTTACTATTGATTTGTTGTATGGAATAGAAAAAATATTTACCCTCCCTATCAGACCGATATGAATGAATTAAATAAACTAAAGGCTATGTTATATGAGCTTGAAGTGTAAGGGTTTATCAGAACAACCGTGTCTCTAAGGGGTTACTACAAGGAAAATGACTTACAGTGGAATTTTTTATGTTACTCGATGGTTTAAACCATCATGAATTGATTCATAAAAACTTTTATAATCATTTCAGTTTATATAGTGAAATATTAATTAGTGGTAGTCCTTTTATTAATGGTGGTATTTTGGAACCACTATAAATCTATAATTGGTTGATATTTTGAAATTTTCAAGATAATTAATGTAGTGTTTTAAAATACGATATCATTATAATGTTTTAGTGGTGGTTTTAACTATCCCTAAAACATTTCACAGTGGTTAGTTTAATTATATATTTTATTCATAAATTAGCGGCACTTAAAACAACCACTAATTAATTGATGATGGTTGAAACATAAAATATAGAGCTTATTGGAGGTTTGGAATTAGGTAGTGTATGTTTTAACTAGAACTAAATAATTAGTGGCATTTTTTTTAAAATCACAGTGGTTTAAACCATCTCTAAACAATAGTTATTTTTCAGGAAATAAGAATCCCTTAAATATGACAAAATATACAAATCAAAATATAGATATATCCACAACATAAACCACTCATTACTTTTAATAGTTATTAAATTTTAGAATATAACAACAAAAATAAACATAATATTATATAACCTTTTAAATATGTAATTTTTCCAATCAAATTCCATAAAGACAACATATATAAGTTTGACTGAACAATTCCCAAGAAATGATTAGGGGGATCCAATATAAACTATTCCCCTTTGATTCATTATGGATACCCCTAGATGATCCAAGTTCTTGATGTTCCTATCAACTAACAACCTTTAGTGCATCCGATGCCTCTGTTAATATAATATTCAATAAAATTAGTTTTAATTACATTTTAAAAAAAATATATTTAAATCAATTATCCTAATAATATTAAATATTAAAATAAATGTTGTAGATTCAATACATCTCAAATCAATGATGAAATATCTGGAGAAATAATCCAATTAATTCCCTAAAATATTGTTTTCAATGCACTTCTTATCATTAAAAACTACTAATATTGAGTATAAATCATGTCACATTATCTTGTATTATATTCTTAAGCATCACAATTTTCTTTTGTGATTCTAGTTGATTGAGACCAATAACATTACTCTGACCAAATAGAGGAGGCATCATAGTAAATGAAGATGATATCTTCTAAAGAATCATTAGATGGAAGGTCCAATTCCCAACATTGACACATAACTCACATGATTCTTTCCCAAAACAAGGTAAATATAATAACTATAGGAGACTGATGAATATTGTGAGGGGTTTGAATTCCATGACTATTTAATTTTTTTGCTACAAATAAAACAAAATTCCATCATATAAATACCTAATATTAACACATTACAATGTAAATAAAATTAATTGAACCTATATTATAAACAATAATTTTAAAAATAATAGATTCAATGAAACTATTTAAAAAACTCATCAATGCATATCATGAAAAAATGAATACGAATTTAATGTTTTGTTATTACTCATCTTTTTATTTAATCTCTAGGTCTAACATAAATATGAATTTAAAATGAAAACATGAATAATAGGTAGAAACCAAGTGAAACACATATCTAACATCAATATCAAGGTTACTCAAGAAAGATGGGATATACCAATATTTTAATTCCTTTTTCTTTTTTTTGAATATATTCCATTTTTCATGAAATCAAATAAAAATTTTCATAAGAAAATATCAAATCGTAACATAAAATATTTAAACTATACACATTAATATTTATAAATTTATTACATTAACAATGATTTCTTGAATTCATAACCTCCCACTTAATCAAAAGTTAATATCAATTTAGAGTTTTTACACCAATATTTTCTGAGGGTTGATTTACATAATTTCCATTTTCTTTCTTATGCACATCAAACCAAAACATTATTCGACCCACTATAAAACCAACTTATTTAACCTATATCCTCAAAGGAAAAAATTTATAACTAAAAAATATAAATACTTTAGATGTAAAAAATTATATTTAATCATAGATAATCGATTACCTTTTACAATATTCTCCTCAAAAAATTTTGGATCTAGATTTTCTGGGACAAATTGTTTCTATCAACTTGTTGATTTTTTTTGAGAAGAAACTTGAAAAAAGAATGTTAATATTAATAAAATTTGAATTATTTTTAATAAATTAATATTAATGTACCAAGATAATAATAAATACCTAATATGAATCATAATTATGTATATAGACAAAGGAATTCTAATTATCCCAGGGTGTCCTTTTGAGTACATTTCTATATATTTAACATAGACTCAAATATGTGTTATTAAACTCACACAAAAAATTATAAAAAAATTACTTCTAGTTTTTACCAAAATATTTTAATGTAAATTATAGAAAAACTACCTGATACACCTCAAAAATTAAAAACAATCAATATATTAGATACAAAATAAAAATTAGATTTATATTCGATAAGAATATGAAATGAAATAAACTATATATCTTTATTCTGATTTAAATTTAAATTTTTTATCAAAAATTTCATTCTTAAAAGTGATGGGAATGTGTCTCTAATCATTATTCATGATGGGAATGGACATTATCTCATATGATAACAACCCCAATATCTACCTATATACGACTTCAACATCATTTGTTGGCACCTTATACATATTAAAAGGAATAACTATAAAATTTCTCATACTCTAAACCTTAAATGTATTCATGTTTAAAATGTTTCATATTATGATTTGAATCTATTCAATAAATATATTCAAAAATTAGTATATATATATGTAATAATTTTTTTTCTTAGTAAAAATTATATACCAATCAGGGTCACCATACAATACCTTTATGATGGTAACTATGACACCATATTATCAGTTGATGAGTGGACCTAAACTAATCCATCCAATCCCCCTAACATCCTAGTAGTCGGAGGTGATGCACTAGAAGTGAGGAGTATACTTTATAAAAATAAGAGTATTTCAGATGACATAAAATGTAAAATAGAGGGCACATCAAATGTAAAGAGCCTAAATGATAATGGTGTAAGTTTATTATATGGGTATGTTTTCATAGGATTTGTGGAAGACATTCTTGTATATTTAAATTATTTGTTTTTTTAGTGTTCCTATGTCCAGAAAAGAAAAAGAGAAAGAAAACACTATTCATTGAAATTTTCGATTTTTTTTTAAAAAATATAAATAAAATAAAAAATAAATAAGTCTCTCTCTCTTTATATATATCATTGGTTATCATTTATGGAAGATAAATGAGTGTTCTGTCAAAATAAAAGGCATAATCAAACAAATATCAGTCATAAATACCATAATAAATGAGTGTCATGAAATTATCTTCATAATCTCCATGAGTTCCCATATTTCATCATTATATTCAAGGTTCTTGTTTTTCATATCCACTAGAAATGTTTTTAATTTCACAATAGCTATTATATTCATTAATATATTCATGAAAAAATTTCTCTATATGACATGACATGATTTAATGACACCCTTTTAGTATTAGGAACTTGTGTTAGGTTTTCGGAAAAATTTCTTAATATTAAGAAAAATAATATATTCCCCACATGATATGAAATGGGTAGTAAAACAAATTTATATGACATTTTTCAACTAAAATAAATTATTTCAAATGACATAATGTATTTTTGGATTAAATTTTCACTATTTTTTATCCTACTCATAATATTCCACAAAAATAGTTATATATATATGTTTGAATCTATATTTAAATCGGACATTTTGACATTGATAATTATTGTAACTATTATCCTTGTTTAGTGATATTTTGATATGATATTAGATTTCATGGTAAATTTATAATGTTTTATAAACTAGATAATGTCCCAAAACATATTACCCTAAAACTATAACCTAATAGGTGTATGAAAAACATATATTCTAAAAAATCATATATATATATATATATAAGAATAAAAATTATAGGGATAAAACTATTATTTAATAAAAATCACGCTTAACAGTATAAACTAGATAATGTCCCAAAACATATTGCCCTCAAACTATAACCTAATAGGTGGATGAAAAACATATATTCCAAAAAAACATATATATATATATATAACTATAAAAATTCTATGGAGAGAACTATTATTTAATAAAAATTAAACTTAATAGTAGGTATTGATCTAAAATATATTGACAAGCATATAATATAGCTCAGTGTATATACATTCCTTTATATGTGTTTTATTTATTATTTCCCTCCATATATCAGTGGATTTATATTGTTATTTTTATTTCAATCATCATATTTTTTTTAAAAATATTTTAAAAGATATTTGGTGACATTGAATTACATTTTAACATAAATAAAAAATGCCTTCAAAGAAATATTGATTTAAAAAAAAAAATATATTTTATTTATTTTTTTCCAAAACTTCATGACAATTATAATATTTAAAATATATAAAACTATAATTTTACTAATAAATTAGCATGAAATGATCAAAAATTTAAAATCATATTACTACTAACATCAAAGAAGTTTTTAAATTAGTGGAGGTTGATGGATAACATCATAGACTTAGAAAAAATTATTTGAAATTATTTTCCCTATTTAATCAAATTAGATCACATATTGCTTTTATTCTAAAATTTCAATATAATTTTCCAATTAATAGAACATTCATACCTATTGAAATCTTAAAAAGTCTCATAATTTAGTGTGCCATAATATTTTTATATAAATAAAATAAAAAACATGTACATATAAAATAGGTTCACATGAATGGGAATAGGTTCATAGAGGTAATTTCGTTTAATAATAAATAGAAGATAAAATTATATATTTCAAAAATTTACCTTGTACTTGGAAAAAGAATTCAAAGTAGGGGAACTTGTTCACATGGAAAATGATGAAGAAGTAGATTGATAAGGAGAATGAGAACCTACTGCAAATAAAGATTAGGGGATATTAGGAAGAAGAGGTGGTTTGTGTGAAGGAGGATGAGATAAAATGGGAGGGGAGGATCATGTGAGGGAGGAAGGAGGTTAAGATAAGGGCACACGTGAACAAGTAAGAAAGAGAGGGTATGGGAGGTTCAAATTATAGTCTAAAGGATGACTTCAATGTGTCACAAGATGGGGGTGGGGGTGGGGTTGGGCAGATTGAGTTCTTGAAATTTCCTTGACACAGAATACCAACCCCTTTATAGAAATGAAAATATTAGGTTCTGTTCCCAAAATAATCATGCATAATAAATATAATCATAAAGAAAAATAAAATACACATAGACTTATAGTGGTTCGAGGAATAAAAATCATCTATTCTACTCCACCAATTCTCAACTCAAAGTGTTTGGTGATTTCCACTATATCAGTTCTTTTATTGGGTACTACCCATAAAATTTCCCAAGGACTTCATGACTAAGTGAAAGTAGTCAAAAAATGGTTTTACAATAGTAATATCTTTCAATGAGGCTCTAAAAATGATTTAAAAACAACATCCTTCTAGGTTCTTTTACGAAGAACATTCAGAGTGAGAAACAGAATAAAAAAGTGTTTACATATGAGGCTTATAGTTGTATGAAACAATGGAAAAAAGAGAATAAATCTCCAAAAGAGATTATGTGAATTAAAATTACCACAAGGAGAGTCTTCAAAATTATAGTGAGGAAGATTGAGATAACATAACTATATATCTTAAGGAATATTCTTCCTTTTGAGTAAAACTAAGAAATACATAATAACTTCAAGAAATATTTCTTAATTGTTAGATTAATTGATTTTTTTCTTCCCAATATTCAATTTCTCAAACTTTTGAGCACATGAAAAATACAAGAAAAACTTCTCTTTCAGACACACAACATCAGAACTATAAAATCCAGGATTGGAGTTTTAAATAAAACACATCCCTTTCATGGAAATACCTTGAAAATAGTGGTAACCATTAAATTATCCTTGTACTTGTTTCATTACTTGATAATTGTTTCTTATTATAGTAGTTTTATCATAAATAGGTAATCCAACATTTAATTAATACATGAAAACATTAATTCTCACTGAAAACACACTAATGATTATAAATATCTGGTTATAGAATGACATAACTGGTTACAAATCACCACATAATTGAATTTTACAAATTTTAATTCATGATCAACATAACCATTATTCACATAGTTGATTTATTTCATGTTTTTTAATTTACAAAGGTATTATTAATATATTTATTTTATTCATATAGCCTTCACAACCACATATCCAAATTTAATGAAGATGAATTGAATCACTTAACCATTTGGAACCACATAACCGATTTCACCATGTATCCAAATCATATTGTTGATTAATCCCTATAACTGATTCACATGTCTATTTGATCTACATACCCAATTTATCACATAGGAAATTCATCATCATAGGTGATTTTTGAAGAGATGATTTCATGATATAACAATTTCACCTGGGTGATTCCTTAATGTAGGTTATTCATATAACCAACTACTTGATATATCTGAATTCCTCATGTATATTATTTTCCATACATAAGTAGGTTTAAAATAAAAATAAAAAACTTATTCAATTGAAAACATAATGACTTAGATAATTATAAAACTTGATGAGCACAATTATGAAACAAAAACATCAGTAATATATGAAGGGTATTTGAGATCATCAAAACCTAAAGTAAATGAGATATTTTGGAACAAAATTTGTAGTCCAAAAATATCCCCTATTATATTATTGTAAAAACCATAAGACATTAAACATAATTTTTTTAAATGGTTGTTATATAATTTTAAAGAAAACTATATAATACATTTATTATTTTTAATTTTTTTGTGTATACTTTTTTGTCTCCCCCTTAACTGGACACTTATCCCTTTTTTATTAATTGTGTAAACTTCTCCCCCTTTTGAATAAAATTATGGTAAACTTATCACCATTTTTATTTCATTAAATAAGAAGGAAAATGAGATGAAGAAACATTTAATTTATCCATTTATTTAATGAAAAATTTAATTTTATTACTAAAAATTAATTTGAAATTCTTAAAATAATGGAATAAATAACTAAAATAAATATATAAAAAACATTAAATGAAAAAAATAATAAAAACATAAGAAATGAAAAAATATGTATTTCATTAAATATTAATCATTTGTACAAAAAATATATCCACTAAACACTCACTAAAGAATATATAAAAGATATTAGTCAGAAGACATGGGCTTATGAATAGGGTTAAATTTAAAAGGTGGTTTGGGTGGAGGTTGTTCGAAGTTTGAAGAGGTTTGAGAGGTAGTAAGAGGATATATCACTGGTGAAAATACAACTCTTCAAATATCCACATTAAATCAATCTCTATAACCAAAAACTAATATTTCTCTTGGATGTTGAGATATTTGATGAAGAACTATTTTAAGATGAAATTAAGATATATTGAAATCATAATTTATTATAGTTATGAAGAAAAAATTCTTCTGAGGACTTGATGATGAATCTTCTTGATTAGATCTCTCAACAAAAAAAGATGTATCCACCTTTGACTTCTCTTTAGAATAGATACTGGTTGGAACATAACCTATATCAAATATTGTCATGGTACCTCAAAATGTACCTAGAAGATATGGTTCGATAGTTATTCTCCATCTTAGATAAAATAAATAATCCTCACACATGTCTAATATTTTTCTTATATTTTACTTAAAAAACTCAGGGTTAGAATGAGATGGGTTTTTATGCATTTGTGCAGTTGAGGAGAGACCATTGTTCAACATTCCTTTAAAATATTAATGTGGACCAGTGGTTAAACTTTTAGGAGAAATAAACAAGGGTACATGATGAGGACTAGATGAAGACGCTAGAAGATCTTGGTTCAACTTCTTTAGATTCTAGTCTAGACATTATTTCACCATGAATATTCTTCCATTAAAATATTGTGCCTACCTTTAGATATTGGAAATTTGGTCTACTAAATCTTGAGTTACCTCATAAAAATATTGTATGGAGGTTGAGATGCTAGAGAATTTTTAGTGGAAAAAATAAGATCATATTTGACTGGAGAAGATACATAAACAAATTGTAAAAAAAAGATAATCCAGAGAGGCTTTTAAATAATAATATCTTTCCATGAAAGAGAAACTAGAATTGATAGATTTTATTCAGATTCTAAGGAACTGGAATCATCTTTATAATAAACCCTTAAACTTTTTCATTGAACATAACTCTAATTTATATTATTCTCTGATGATTTATTTTCACAAGACCAAAAATATATATATTATTCCCTAAATATCATGAGACACTTCCAGGACCTCTTTCAACTTTCTTCCAAAAAATTATTTAAGATAACACATAGTGTCATTCAAAGACATATCTATTTCAACTCTATCATTTAACTATTTATATGGTGTCTTCGAACTCACTTAAATGATATTTCTTGAAATAATGTATGAGCATAGGTGTGAACATATTACACTGAAGAGATTTAATTGGATAAGACACATTGTGACACCCTAATACTTCATAGTACTTTATTTATTCCAAGTAATTCAATAACTTGTGCTACACATAACACCGAGTTCGAGCACACCACGACATACCAAACTAGTTGTTAAAAAGTGGTTATGAATAATATTATCTGCATTTTTAATTTTATATATTCTATATAAATTTTAACATCCATATTGTGTGTTTCTTAGACATAATATAAGAACAAATTGATTTTTCTGATAAAGGAAGTAATTTTCAAAAATTGCAATTTTACCTCTGTTTAATGGAGAACCCTTTTTAAATAAAATATTTGAAACTTTTATATATTCAATTTTACAAAAAACCTTTTTATTATCGGGACATAAAAATTCAGTTTTGATAAATGTTTGGTGTTTTTCTGATGACTTTCATATTTGGGTGAATAATGAAAAATACTAAATTTTAATTGAAAACAACTTTTTTAATCAAAATAATTTATAGTGTTAAATTATACATTTGAATGGTTTAGAAGTATAATTAGATTATATTTTTATCATTTAATACAATGTAGGTCATTATAAGTATTTTCACATTTAAATTTGACATAAACACATGTCTATCTTTTGATAATTTTTACTTTTTTAAAACCCACTTTTTGGTTTTGACAACGAGAATTAATTTTAAATTAATAAATGAAACTTATATGTTTTGAATTTGGTAAAATAGACTTAATTTTTGAATTCAGAATATTTTTTTTGAAGAATTTTTGAATTCATAATATCAAAATTATCTTAGGGTGAATTTTTGGTATTTTTTTGAAAACATTCAATTTTTGATGAATAGTGAAAAATACTGCGTTATTATTTAAAACATGATTTTTATTTAAATAATAATTTATTTTATATAAATTCATTTTAAATAAAAATAGATTTGTTGTACCTATACAAGTTATATTTAATTTATTGGAGTCATTTTATAATAAAATTATATGTATAAAATTTTATTGAACTTTCTAACGTTTTTACCGACCTTCTATGAGCATTTGCGAATTTGCATAAAACTTAATTTTACTGCTTATGTGAGTTGAATTTAAAAATTATTAGAGACACGGTTGACATTAGTAAGTAAAATGTGGTTCAATAAGATGAAAATAATTTTTGATGAATAATAACTTTTGACTTATTTACCACAGTTAATCGTAAATTGGGTAATTAAAGGTAAAAATGATATTATAGTTACCCTAACACATGTTCTAATTGTATTGGATAAGTGTAATTCGACCAAATAAAACCTTAGGAATAAAATATGTTCTTCTTTGGTCATCTTGGATTAGATTAGGAAGTTTATTATTATTTTATTTAAAGAAGAGTTAAACGTGTTAAATTCAAAGTTTAATAACTAAAACATTTTTAATATAGTGTTACACAGAATATAAATTAAACTATAAATATTAATTATAAAGATAAAAATATTTCATAGATAATGGTATTTTATTTATAATTTTTATTCATTACATAACTTAGTTTATTTATGACACAATGATGATGCTGTAATCACCATATTAATTAAATATTAAAATAATTGATATTATAAATATCCAAATAAATTTAAATTGAGACTTATGATGAATTCCATTAATATTATAGGTTAATATTATATGTTAGGATTGATTATATAAATTTTTTTCGAAGTGATAATGTTGTTATAACTTTCACAAAAACAAAATACCAAATAGTGTCAAAATTGACATAAATTAATTTTTAAAACAAATACTATATTATTGGTTGATATAATATTCCTAAAACTATAAGGTTATGAAAAAAGAATTAAATAATATTATATATGTCATTAATGAACCACTTGATTTTCTCGTGGAATTTTAGAGTAATTTTAGTAACCATATAGTGTAAGAGTACTAGAAGACACGGTAAAAGTTACACTATTTAACTAAGAGTTAAATCGAAAAGATAAGGTTAAAATGGTAACATAAACTTGTATAAAACCTATTGGTTGAGAGGATTTAGAACTAGGGTACTTCTCTCCTCCACAGGGAGTGGTGGACTACCCATCAAAAGGAAGAACCCATGAACCTCCGTACTTCCCCACGACCATGGCCAAGGAAGGGAAGGATGGGGAAGGGTGATTCTCCTCTTCTTTGGGGTCAAGTCCCTCTCTAGATATTCTTTGTCAAAATCGGGCATCCATCCTAGAGTAAGTCCCAAAATCCACTTCTCGGGATGCTCCATGCGTAAGACCCACTCCGCTTCCCACAGACACACATTTCACGACGTGATCGTCAGGTCCCTACTGCCTCTTATTTCTCACACCGAGCATGACTCACGTGGGGTTAGAGTAAGCAACGACCCTGACACCACCTCCATGCGAAATATGAGGACTTTAATCCTTGCTAAGGCATGGAACGTAGGAATCCTCCACGAGGTTCAAGCCCATTACCCATCGGACCCCCGGTCCATCTTCACGTCGATTCTCCGACACCACCCCCATGAGAACTACAAGGACTTTGATCCATGCCAAGGCATGGTACGTAGGAAGCCTCCGCGAGGTTCAAGCCCAAAAATCGGCCGTTCCAAACCCCTTCATGTCGATTCATCCTTCATCCCACATGATGTTAAACTATACCACCGAACTACGTGGATTATGATTCCTCTCATGAGGATACATAGGAAGCCCATATCACAGGTTCGATCGAAATGCTCAAGTCATTATCTGTCCCCCCTAGATGACAATAAAATCCAGAGCGCCCAGTTATAAGGCTTTAAACCAGCGCCATCTCAATGAGTCCAAACTCCTCGGAGTCATTAATCCAATGAAGGATGGTAAACCTGAGGCCTAAATGATTTTGAATCCCTGTGTTCATATGACCATTTCCAACCAAGAGTAATCCGTGGATACTATGATTGGGTATAAACCAAAGATTTTTGAACATATGTATACATCTTAAATCTATAAGAGAGTCCCAGAACAAGAAATAATTCCCCCCAAATGGGTGATATGATCCTGAAAACACTTCTTCTAGACCAATGTGAGTTCTTAAGCATCGCTGGCCAAACCGCCCAGCGAACGCATGCCTTTGGAAAGTAGGTCCACGTATCATCGGATACGGAACCGTTGGGCATTTTGACACCGATCTGAAACAATTATAAGAATGAAAATGTCGTTCATGCGTATAGATAGACTACTGTCTCCATGAAATTACATGTTTCATTTTTCATTACCACATTTCATTATTGCTTATAAAAAAAATATTTAATGTATAAAAAATTATAAACATTTCATGAATAATATTCTAGAGATTATGGATTAGTTACCCATTATTCCTTGATCATCCTACTATTTTTTTAGAGTATGAACCACACATCCTCAAAACATCTGACACGAGCTTAACCAATTTAGTAACTATATAAGACATTGTAATAAATGTAATAAAATATATTTTTGTTCATTAATAAACATAGAAAAGGTTCTTAAGAAAGTTAATAATTAATATAATTTTATTATACAGTATTTTGGAATGTTTCTGATTAAGAAGAAATCCAAGGTATGGGTTTATTCTATAATCTCGTTTTTATTCAGGATTTTTTATGTTTAACTTTAAAATGTGGGATTTTTATTATATATATATTTTAAAAATATACATTTTAATATCCTATGGGGTTTTTTGGGTTTCTATGTTTTTATTCTAACTTTTCCACTCCTTGGTAAATAAAATGATTGAGAAAATGTTTTTAAAGAAAACTGACCTAATTTATTGTTTTGGTCGTCAATATTTATCCTATATATCCATGTTATATAAAATATATTCAAAAATATTTTTTGCTATTATCAAATAATTATTTAAATCAATTTAAACTTTATTTGATATTATTTACAATGTTTTAAAATATATTTATTGTATTTATCCAAAATTGGTGTTTATATTTTTATCATTTGTGAGAAAATAATCATTATTTTAACATTTAATACATCAAAAATGTTTCCCATAAGCATAAATATTTTTTTTACAATATCCATTTATAATATCCATGGTTATTTTTAATGAAAGGAATGTTTTAAATATTAGTATTTTTTTTCATTTAAAATACTATTAAAATAAAATTATATTTTTCTCATGTCTTCAAAAAATGGTTTGAAAGTTCTTTTAAAATTATTTTCTTCTATATAGACATTTATTGATTATTCTTATGATTTTATGTGGTTATAATCTAATGATACCATCAAAATCATTTATTTGGATGTTTTATGATCATGTTTTTATAGTTATTTATTTAGGAAAATATTAGCATTTCATTTTCTAGTTTTTCAATATGAATATTTATTTTTATTATGTGTTGTATTTTTATTAATTTATTTTATATGAAGAATGAATTGGGTTTAGTTAGTGATGGGAGGGGCCTTTTATATCCCCTATATGCATCATTTGGTCTCATGAGATAAACTATATTGGGTTCTGGGCATATTCATGACCTATTTACGTATTTTTTATTGGCATAAACCCTTGATGGAATGATTATGATATAAAATATTATGAATTCCATTATTATGGGATTAGTTATTTTTATCGGTGTGATTATTTATGTTGTTATTTCATCCAGAAATATATTCGAATTTGATGATATTAGTTATATGGATTATTTGATTATTGTTTATCTTTTAAATATTATTCATTCTTTATTTACTCTATGATCGCTTCCATTTTGTGCTTTCCATTTAATATAATTTGAGCTCACCCTTTATTATGTTTTCATTTCCCCAATATATCAATATGTAAAATATTAATGATTTCAAGGATATAACTGAAAGAATAATAAATTTATCCTTGGTATTTTAGTTTTTATTTAATATAATTGAATGTAATATAAGAATAATTTATGTATCATGTATCTAAATACTCTTATACCATTAGATACTATGGGATGGGATCTCTTATATTTACTTTCAAGGTATTAAAGTAACCACCATATCTAGGTTACTGGGGTAAGGGTTGTTACTCTATAGATTGACCCCCTAGTTTCCATCCATCATGATGTCCTTCCCATAAAAAACCATGGCTTAAAATAAGAACATTAGAATATGCATCCCTACCATAGTACCATGGTCAAGGTTGAATATAAAAAGCTAATACGGGTTTCCTTTGTTATGGGAGTTAACTACCCCTTGTTTATTTCAAAAATCATCCTGGACAGGAAGAAAAATAAATATATCAAGGACGAAATTGAATTTTCGGAACATAATAACCACTAAATAATGGATATATTCTCCATCATGGTCACATAATTAGTTATTGATGCAACTAAAACCATTGAAGACCTCTTCTTCCTAGAAGGATACTCTATATGTAGTCAAATACGAATGGAAATCAATGATGAAGAGGCCACTAATTTTAGGGAACCATAAAGAATTTATTTATATTAAGTGGTACCCATCATATTGAATAATACTAGAAAAAAATATCAGGGGTTATGAATTAAATCATTAATACCATCCCCAAAAAAATTGTTGAATTATATGTCAATGACTTGGTGGTTAAATCCAACCAACATCAAGACCATATCAAATATAATGAGAAGGTGTTCAGTTTGATCCATTCACACCACTTGAAGATAAATCCATTTATGTGTGCATTGAGGGTTACCTATGGGTATTTTCTCAAATTCATCATCCAATAAAGAGGCATCAAATCTACCCAATGAATACCAAATCCATACTTTAAATCCACCCTCTACACAATTTGTGAGAGATGCGAGGCCCTCATGGTAATCTTAAATATATTTAACATTTTTTTGAATATGGAAGAAAAATGTAATCATTTTTCTAAGATAATAAGGAATGGTATATCCTATCATCACACTGAAGAGTGAAAAACAACATTTTCCAACATCATGAAGTATCTTATACATCCTTTAGTTTTGATTCTACCTATCTAAGGGAAACCTTAAGTCCTCTATGATAATGATTCTGAATAGTCTTTAAATTACCTCCTATATCAAAATAATAATGAAGGAAAAGAAAAAAAAATCTTTACTATCATTATTAAATTATTATTGAAACTAGTATTAGATATTTTTCCATCATGAAGAACTATTTTCCCTTGATGTTCATGGTCCAAAATCGATTTTATTAACGAAAACATCATGGAATCTAGATAATATATCATATTTAACCACTTAAATACATCATCAGTCCTCCAATGGTGAATGAATGATTAATGTGATGAGAAATTATCTATAATTAGTTCAACATCAAGGTCACCCCTAGAATGGATACCATGGTATATGTGTTGGATTATTTTGTTTTCAAAAACCTAACATATCAAGAGTTTATATTTGATGTTTAATTTATCAACAAGAACATTTCACCCATTAATGATTCTAGGTAATTCTAGTATATTCACTTTAACGGTTCCTCCAAAAGCCTATGTAGAAGAAGGATTAATAATACCAAGATCAATAAGGTTATCCTAAGGTTTTTTTATCATTACTACTTTAAAATCCTTAATTCCTTCCCCATTCATCATTTCAGGGGTATAAAAAAAATATCCTAAATACTTGATGCTCATCGTTGGTCTTGAATTATCCCTCAAGATCCAGGTTCCACAGTTTCACGTGAAGTGTGATTCTAAGATTGTTATCAAGTAAATTAATTATGACTATACTATTAAGAAATAGAAACTCCTCTCTATGTTTGAGTATAACTAAGTGATAATATAAAAATTTCACTATGAGATAATGTTGAATAATTCCCCACAATATCAAAATGATCATGTGGGTTCCATAAAAGTTTTGGTCTCATCTCTTACCAATCCAGACCAAGATAAATTAGTCATCCATGTAGCACATAGAATGTGATTTTCATTGTAACACCAGAAGAGGAAATATATGAGGAAAATAAACTCACCTCAAATTATTACTAGAATAGGCATTCATATTCCCCCCTAAAAGAGAATAATCAGATTAGAAAGCTCTTTTGGTCGAGTACGTACAACATGGAAATATGCTAATGAGCTGGCCAAAGTGAGTGAAAATATCTCTATAAGAGAATAAAATTTAATCCTATGTGAGGCCCAAACTCAAAGAAGGTACCCTATAAGAAACTTTTAATGAATCATCATCTACTACATTCAATAAAAAGAGATTCTAAAAGTCTTTAAATAGTCCCATAATGAGATATATGAAGGTTACCAGCCAATATTGAAGCTCTCTCATTATATTTTGAGGGCTATGATACTTATGTACCACCATGGTTTTTGACTAAATAGAATTAATATTATTTAATTCATATTATATTAATTCAAAATTAATTTATCATTTACTATAGCCTCTCTAAACCACCGTGCACTCTCATCCTTTTGTTGTGTGTGGACTTGATATCATGGGACCTTAACTACTAGTGATAACCCATCAACTTATGTCTATCCTTAATTACATTGATTTACTTTCAAAATGGGATGATTTATTTCCCCTAATGGATTTTTATACTAGTTTTGGATTTCATTTCATGAAATACCACATTACCCATTAGGATAGGATCCCTCAAAACATTCTCATAGACAATAAAACCAACTTCTAAACCACCGAGAAAAATAATTTTTATTCCAAGTAAATAATATGGTCTAACCACACTTCATACTATCATGAACAGGAGAACGAATAAATAAAGGAATTAAAAAAATTCATCTCTAAAATTATTAAGAATATGGTAGATTAGAACAAGAATATCTTGATTGATAATGTCTCAAACACCCTCTAGGAATATGAGATTGTAACTCAAACTTCCTCCAAAGATAGTACTTTTTCATTGGTCTGTGGAACATAAGCATTACTTCCCATTCAAGTTCATATCCCATCACTTAATATATCCATTTATGATCAATTTACACTAGAAAAAGGTCACAAATCCATCTAGATGAATTGAAGGATGTTAGTGAGAACCTGATCCAAGCGATACACAACCTCAAGTTCATCAGAATAAAGTAGGCCAAGTATTCAATAAAAAGTTTCACCCTTGTTTCTTTATCTAGGGTAACACGATGTTTACTATGAGAAAATTGGTTATACCGAGAAGGAAATTTACAAAGGTAAATCTCAAATGGAAGGATCCATTCTCCATTCAAAATTTTTATTCTAATGATGTACATTCATTGATCACCGTCGATGGGGATCATGTCACACACCCATAAATGCAAGGATCTTGAAGTTTTATTTTAAAAAACATCACTTTGGGTCAAAATATCATAATTATAAGATGTTAAACAAAATTTATTTTTTCCCTTATCATATTAACTAAAACTACATGACATGAAGTCTATGTTGTATGAATTTAAACTTCCCAGAGATAATCCATTGTACATGACACAAAACTTTTTTGAATATTTCCTCATTGAATGACCCTAAACGACATGACATTTGATCTTGACTACATGATCTTATATTTTTTAGTACAACATACTCACCATATGGTGTTAAAATACACGATCAACATTTTTTCACATTATTTAAATCAATGTTGACCATGTTCCTAGATTATTTCACTTAAACTATACAAATGGTGTCATTCAATATGAAATTTAAACTATGGAATTGGGTTGGAATAATCCTCCAAGAGGACAACCCATCCAAATATTTGGTTTCTATACCCTATTATACTATTCCTCAAGAATTACGTGTGGATTGATTTATATTGTAAGAGATGTGTAATAATTCATGAGTTCCTTATCTTGGGATTATCCAACATTTTATTGACCTATCCCTATATTGACGATCAAAACCACTTTATCAGGTCCCACATTCTCAGTTCGAATTGAGATAATTCTTCTCTCAAGAGAAAATTTTACCCCTATCTTCTATAGATTCATTCAATGATGTTCCCAATGAAATGTGAAAAAAACCCAAGGTTTTGAACTCTACCACAACATAGTTTTTATTTTTCATTCACACATTAATGCTTAGTCGATTTAAATATTCCTAAACCTTTCACGTCTAAATGAACTCCTCTATGGTGATGAAACCATTCTCCAATATACCACCTCCTATCTGGGATATAAATCTTGGAGGTTTCTTAGAAAAACATGAAGGGGCCTATGTTTCAAATACATAGTAATATTTTAACCATAAGTTTGTTTTTCTTATTCTTTATAAGGTGGGAACTATATTTAAAAGACATGATAAAAAATCATCTTCAACACATTTGTTGATCCCATGTGATTTATATCATGGATTTTATGAATTACTTTTCATGTACCCTCTATTCTTGTAGTGAAACTCTAATTCCCTCAGCTATACATCTATCATGCATCAACATACATTAATAATTAGAATTGATCTTGTGAGGTTCTTCTCAGTTAACAACCATTTTTTGAGTTTCATTTTCCCATGTTGTTTTCTCTAATGTGACATGGGTGGTCTTATTTTACTCATTATTTCCAAAAATGAGAATGAATCACATGGGATTAGAGTTTTTAATATATGTTTCAATTTTTTAAATTATTTATAACATGTTATAAATTAGGGAATACCACATTATTTCCAAGTTGCATAACTTTAAACATCACACCCCCTTTTCGTTGTAGCATGATATTAAGATGAATGGTATTTGTCCTTGATACACATCCTAAAAGGAATAACATAGTCCAAGAATCATTAAATTAATTTTTTTCAAACCTTTTTGAGGCTATGTGTTTAAAATTATTCTCCTAATTCAAGTTAGGTTTGGATTTTCTCTTTCTTCTATATGGACCACCTCACACCCTTAAGTTAATGCTATATAACATTAAACTATAGAACAAATTCTTATCCTCATCCTATAATTTTGAAAATCATGCTCAATGTACTACCACATATTGTTGAAGTACATGGTATAATACCTTCTACATGAATTTAAACTACATGATACTTTAGATCCTCAATGGAGAGGATTCCTTCTCATTGTCATGGAGCTAGTATCATACCATACTATCATTATAACTACACATGGATTTATTCCTTATCCATGGGATATGTAGTGATTACTAGACCTCTTACCCTAGAATAGATATAGAATTTATGTCTATTCCCCATTTATCCTAGTGATATTAAATTTACCAACACATTTCAGGTTTTGGTCTTCACATTCTAACAAATACACCATCCCCTTTCTTTCTTCATTCTATACATGTATCAGATTAGTATAGAAGTATCACCCTAAATATACATGTTCATTTCTGCAAGATTCATGTGAAACATAATGGAACTCATACCTCCTATATTGTGACCAATTATAGATTTCATTTTATTATTACTTGTCTTGATTTTTGAACTCCTTTATCCGGTTTCATATTTCTCCTTCACATAGAGATGGTTCCAAATTTATAAAGAGATAGTCTAAGCATCAGAACGTTAAATGGTGTACACACCTTTTTTATGTCATATACTCTATCATTGGTCTCTCCAATTAATGTTGGTTTATTTTATTTACCATCACAAAATAGATGGACTCACCCCTTGGTGCATGCATCACGACATTAAACTATGAGTAATCTCTCACCGAGGTTTGTTTATTTAGCACACTGGCCCTCCAATTACCATTTAGTTTTCTTCAATCTTATAATTTAATGGAAAAACATAAACATATGGTGAAAGGATATATGGAATTAAATTTTAGCTCCAATTATCCAAGTACTATGACCTTAAACTATATGAATGCATACTGAATGGAATATATATTAGAATTAGAACTCCGAAATTTAATTATAGGATTTATCCACTTGGTTTCAATAGACTACTACAAACCCCATATTTGGTCCAAGAAATAGAAATCTAAACCACACATTCTATTTTTTTGGATGATCTACCACACCCTTTAGTGAAAATTCACATCATGTTTTCCCATTACTCCTCCGTGATATACTATATCCCCTTGGTTGACATTGTGCATCCATGAATCCCAAAAAACTCATGGTCAAAGCTATAAAAAATTAAAAACCAGAACTAAATAGTTTGAATAACATGACTCTAAAATTCCCAAGGTAAGATGCACAAAGGTTCATCAGGCCAAAATCCAATAATGGGTGACCTGGGTAAAAGTTAATCCTTTACTCTCTAATTTATCCCATTTAATTACTTAGGAAAACGTTATTGCATAAATGGAGAATTTATAAAGCTCATAGGGTTTAACATGTGGATATATCAAAATATTTTCTATTCTTGTCAGACCCATGAGACTTGAAAATAGTAATAAAATATCTTTTACCCTTTTCCTCCCTTCCTTCCCAGCTGCATAAATCTAAACTACATAGAATCTGGTCCTTTACACTTGATGTTAAAATACATGGTCTAGGTTTTGGTTGAAAAACCATAAAATTCATTCCCCTATAATATAAGAATTATTAAAATAAACTATATGCATCCTTTAAAGTCTTATATGATAACATTGGGATTTATAATTCATATTAGGTTTGTTTCTCCTAATCAAAGTAAATAGTCTTCCCCTATGGTATAGATAGATAAAACAAAAATTCATGGCCCCAAAGACCAACATAGTTTCACCATAAAAAATAGTTGAACCTTTATAAAGTCTCTTATGGGTTTGAAACTTCATCTATATCAATACACCTCATTGATATTACTAACACAAGATAGTTCATCTCTATGGTTCTTAGATCTCTCCATTTCATCTCCAAAATTTATGTCCTCGGAGTTTAAATTTACCTATCATCTTTCCATTTTCAATCATAATATCCTACAATGATAAAACACTTATCAAATTAATATCTATCTATCTTGGGCACACATTATGGAGGATTATATATAGTAAAAAAACATTTCATGCATTTCAAAGGCATGACCATCAATCGAGCCAAGTTCATTTCCCTCTACTCTTGATGATATGACATTGAAATTCACGTTTCAATTTCAATAAACGGTCATTATTAGACTATATATCACCTAATTTAAAATTCCAATTATATACATCATGATTTTCCTTCTTCCACCCCCTTTGTTCAAAAAATACATTAACAATTTTTGTGTTACCCTCTCATACATTTTGGTATGTTAGTAGGTTTAATTGACCCTATAGAATCCTAACCTATTGATCTTCCCATTACCATGAGTATTTTTTTTGTTGATGTATAATTAATACCACAACCCATAAATCCCAATTCAACACTCTCATATGTAATGATTACCCTTCCATTTCCCTTGTTTTCTACATTGAGCATGAGTTAATTGAGTTTAGTAGTTTTGGGTCATTTTTCTCATTATAAAAATTGAGATTACTCCTATAATCCTCATTATAGAATGTTAAAATACATGATCAACTTATTTTACAAATAATTTTAATTATAATGGCATCATAACTTTCACATGAATTAAAACTTAATGATACCTTTATCCTATCTTGAGAGGAAACCCCCTATGTGATGTTGGTCTCTAGCCACATCATACATTCATTGTAAATTATCTACCACAAACTCTAATGAACTAAACATTACTTGAATATTTCTCAATGGGATATGTAGTAATATTTAGATATCTTCTTCTGGACCTAGAAATAAACTCCATCCCATTCCATCATGAGGCTCAGGCTTTCCTTTTGACTTAGGTTGAGCCCCTTCTAACACAACTTGAGGGCGATGCTCTTTTACTTACAAATAAGCTTGATTTTCATGGTCTTACTTGGACAATTTTGTTTATAATGATTTAGAAATTTTTAATTTAAATCATGTATTCTTTATTAGTGGAGAATTTACCCATTTCCCATGCATATGATTCAGATATTTTCAGAGGAATGGTATTACCCAAAACTATATATATATTGATCCTTATATTTATTATTCGTCCTTCTATTAAGTTCCCATTTTCCCCAAATGGTACTATGATAGTGAATTTATCTAGAGGATATAGTCTATACTACATTCCCATAAACTATTATCCATATTCTGGTTGCAGCTATATGGATATAAATTTTAGAAACTCTTTAGTCCTTATTGTATAACCTTAAAAGGCATGCCAAAAAATCTAAGCTACATGATCTTAAATAATTATCCCCTTAACTTTTTTTGGGTTATATATATGTGAAAATAAACTAAGTAACCTCAGATACCCCTTGATTCCCTCTAAAAAGGATGATAGAACCTTATTATCATTTTTATCAATGGTTAGAGTTTATGACTTGAACATCAGATCACATTCTTTAAATTAATTATATTATACCCCTTCAATATGCTTAACTCATGAAAAAATATCCCTAAGATTTATCAAATGATTCATTTGTATTCAACTTATTTATCATAAACTCTTTGTATTCATTGATTTGGTCCAAAATTCATCCTTCATGTCTAAAAACGATCCTCTAAAATGAAATTATGAAAATACAAAGGCCCACCTCAAATAATGGGCACACACCCCATAGGAACTATTTTCATATTCCATGAAAAAATACCCTATGGTGATGGAACAACACTTAATAGGATTATATCTTTTTTAAGGTATATATCTTAGAAGAAATATCTTATGTAGTACGAAAGTGGAATCCATGTTTTAAATATGATCAAAGGTCATCATCGACCTATCTTCATCATTCATTCATTAGTTTAGACTCTTGGAGTAATAATTTAACTTTCCCTACATTCCTTTTCCTCAGGCAGAATTATAAAAACCTTTAATTTTTACCACATACATCCTTGATGTTTATAGGGAGAATAAAACTCTTGGAATCACAAAAAACTAGTTCCCCCTCTCCATGGGTTCCTCATGGTGGTTGATACAACATTATAAACATGACCCATCCACCCTTTTCTGACATAATCATGTAATATAGATGATCTTATATTATCTATTTTTTCTCAAAATGAGTATGACTCATGTAATCATAGAGGCTTTAATTGGTTGTTTCACTAACATTATCAATTGTCATACTTTAGTGCTTTAATCAAATATCAATCCTTGATGTTCCTTATTAGATCTAATTTTGTGTGTGTGTGGGGGGGGGGGATTTGTTGACACTAAAAAACGTCCCCTATTAAATTTATCATAGAATTCATGAAATAGTCCGTAGTTATAAAACATAATTCATTTTTGTGTAGAAAAATGTCTATGTGCCTCAAGAGAACGAAAATTAAATCTACATGCAATTCTTGACTACTCACACATCAAAAGCTTGAGATCCTTTAAAAAAATTTCATAGATAGGTTATGTGGTGGTATAAAACTCTATCTAGGATTAGCCTATGAATTTTATTCATTGAATATGAAAATTCACTGAATATGGAAAACCCATTTCAGGCCTTTCAAGGCACTTATTTCCATCTAAAAATACTTTCTACAAGGGATCCATATATTCAATTGTGTTGTTCATTTTACAGAATTTTATTTAAATAGTAATAAAGCCCAAACAAACTTAAAAATTAAAATTTATATCCATTTGAAATTGGAATACTAACATATGGATGACAAAAGTATTTCTTGAGAAAAGTATTGAATTGTTTATAGGTTAGAGTTCTGAAAATCCATTTACAAAAGGGGCCTTAAAATTCATCTTTCAGAACACATACAAGAAGTTGTGTAAAATGATGCTAGAGTGCCACAGAACTATGGATTATAATGATCCTTACAAAATTCCATGAGCTATATTATAATAAGATTTTAAGGACTATAAATACCCCCACAACTCACCACTTTGGGATTTAACCTTTTGAATTCCAATGTTAATTCTCTCATATTGTGAAACTCAAACTTTTATAACTTTGGGGAACTAAAACACCTCTATGGATTCCTAGAGGTGGAAAAATTATGTTAATTACTACTCATGAGCTTTAAAATTAATATATTTCACTTGATATTATCTTTATAAAATCCCTTCCTTAAGTAATAAGTTTCATAAATATCCTAATGTTTCATGTAATTAACGGTTTTATACCTTAGTGATATACTTAAAACCCTTCTTTTTTAAAGAATTTATTCATGTAAGTTGATGAATAGTAGTTACTACACATATTTTATCAAGTTTTTTTTAAAACAAAATCCGTTTTAATGATCAATATTATAGAGTATCATTCCTGATTCATTCTCATCAAGCATGATCTAGGAAATATCCATTCCTTCTGCTTCAAAGAAAAAATATGGAACCAAACATTCTCCCAAATAAAGTCTTGGACACACACCATTCATGTAGGAATCACTCATGATCTACCTACTTCCAAGTATGGGATAAAAATATCTATTCATAATCCCCACTCATGTTATCCCTATTACTAATAAACAAAAGGAAATATTGATGAGTAAACACCACTCCATCCCTTGATGTATCTTATTTTACAACACATGTATCCATGCCAAATGATGCTAAACTACATGGTAAGGTGTCATTACATGAAAAGAAATTATGAAACTCAATATTTGTGGTTTTTTATTCTTATTTTACTACATGATATATAGTATTCCTCTTTGAGGTTTAATCCTCACATTACTATCACTCAATATCCCCCTTGAGAGGTAAAATATCTGAAGCATGTTTATATTTCTAAAGTGTACCAAACCTCTCATAAAACTTCCAAGAAGCCCTATAGTAAATTAAATTATTGGGATTACCCAATATATTTTAACTTGTGATTTCCATTATGTGATGATCATATGTGGATAAATCCCCACTGGATGTTATGTTTTTCATACCCTTAGGTGAAAAACATAATTGGATTACTTCCTCCTATGATAAGCTTGAAATGGACAATTTTTTAAGCATAGGGTCCTAATTAGGTAATTATTATAAGTGTAATATTTTAAATATTTTATTATCATAAGGCACTATAAGTAAAAACAATAAGGAAACCCCTTCCTAATTCCTCAAAACCTATCCTTTTCTAGGTGATGACACTAAGAGGCTCATATGATGAGAATGGTCCATACCATGTAATGAGCATGGTAATCCTATGGACTTGATCTTGATATTACTTAGTTGAAAACCCTAATAAGCCCATGTGATAAGAGTAGGTTCACTTATCCCTTCCATTAGGTGATGAGCTTATTATTCCTTCCCTATTTTATGAGTATGGGATGCATTTAGTGATAAGTCAGAGATGACTTAGGTTACAAACCTAATAATACTATGTGATGAGTATAAAACACCAACATTATCCATTAGGTGATGGGTATAAGATTTTTTCTTCCCAATGTGATGAGATTAATAGACATTGCGTGATGAGGGAATGATTACTTAGGTGATGACATTGTGATACCTTAGGTGAAAAACATAAGTTACCCAGTGTGATGATCACATGATGTGTCATGTGGTAAATGTGGGCTGCCTCATGTGATGAGAATGAGATATCTTTAATGATGAACCGAAGAAATATTTTGTGATGAACATAAGATTTCATCATGGATTTTCCTTTGGAATATGTTTAAAATAACCATCTTTCCCAATAATACCTGACGGTTCTTGATAGACTCATCCTATTCAACTAAATGTGTTCACCCTACTAAAGTAATAAGTGATGTAATTAATTGATGTCCACATAAAGATGATGTTAAGAAAGGGATTCATGGATATGTCATGAATAAATAAGGTGTAACCAAAATAAAATAGACTTTATATAGGAATCCATGGAAGGAAGGGATGATATACCATCACCCTATTTCGATCAGGGAGCTTACACGATCAATAATAATTGTGAAGGATCACCTACCTTTAGAAATAAGGAATGTGGGACCTAGATAATGGAAAATCGAGGTTGGCCCCAACATGAAAATGGTCCCGATGGAATCATTGGAAAACAATGGTTTAAATAAGTTATAAAATGAAGAATATTTAATTTTTACAATTGAAATTAAATAATAATAAACAATTTATAATTTTAAAATATAAACTTATTTGAATTTTTCTTTATTTTATATTTTATAAAATGTTTATAAATTACTGTTATAATTTCCATTTAATTTTTTTATCAAAATGGAAAGTCCTTATATATAACTTGAGAAATATAATTTAATATAATAATTAATATTATGGAATATTTATTTAATAAATGTTCCATAAGAAATCAACAATTAATATATATACATTTTATAATTAATTAATTTGTTAACGTATTATAAATTAAATAGTCATTACAATTTTTTTTCATAATTTATAAAAAATATATAAAAAATATAAATCAATTCATTTTTGAAATTTTCAAAATATTTATTTTCTATATATCATATTTAATGATATAGGTATATGATAAGGTATGATTTTCCTTGTTTGATAGAATAATTGAGAGTTATATATCATACTTTACGATAAATAACATGTGTTTTGTGATTGATTATGGTTCTTGTATAATAATAACTCCATAGTAATTAGTTATTATAACTTACAATATATGGCATGCGTAAGGTTAACCAAGTTCTTAGCGAACCATGTAAGATTAACAAAAAACACATTTATCTATCATATGTTGTGACACCACCCTTAGTTATGGGTATGTTATTTTTTTTCGATATATGTAATATCATAAAGGTGATAAGGCACTTTTTTTTATAGACATATATCATTGATATCATCTACTAAAACGCCCTATATCATACTCTATGGTACACCAAAAAGAAAATGATTAATTTGGATTGTATATTATGATATCAAATATAATAAGAAATGACCACATCACCATTTATGATATTATTTATCTCAAAACATTCCATAGTGGAATTATATATCATTTTTAATAATGAATAATATGATATATATATATATATATATATATATTCAATTTTCAACATGATTTTTTGAATCAAATAACATGGTGAAACCTCGATACCATTGTTGGGTTTTTAGGGATCAAATAAATTTTTTTCGAAGTATCAAAAGAAATTAGAAACTATAAACCAAGATCAATTATGAAATGATACAAAAACCATGAATAAATGAATTGAAAAACATGTTAAATTCACCATATAAAGATGCTAAAGCTATCTTTGATCATTGATTTATGAAGACCACTAGGGAAAGTTAGTTAACTCTTTCGTACATGGTGAATCCATAGATTTATGTGAATAACCTGACACCCGAGATAGATTATGCATACTTTCAAGACATTCTAGTATCTATTAAGAGTTAAGGTAGGAGGGGGAGAAAAATTTTTCTTTGAGAAGAGAATCCATGCTTGAACATTATCTTCAATTATTTTAGCCCTCTTATTTCAGATGTTATGTATTACTATACAATTCAAGGAATTTAGTTAACGTTTTTAGAAACATTCAAGTAATTTCATAAATTTACTAACACTTAATTAACATTTAACCAAGTGCGCATGCATTTATCACATAAAATCATATGATTATCTATAAGTTTTTTCATATGAAACAATAAAAATTACTGATAACATTATAAGGAAGAATATCCAAATGTTAACAATTAACACACAACTTTATCCTCAATCATGCATTATGATTTATCCATATCATAACACTTGTTATATATTAATATCATAAAACACGATATAGTTAAAGGAAATAATTATAATGATACTATATCTATATATGATACTACACTATATAAGCTAATGTATATTGTATTTAAAAAATTTCTCCATCACTAAACACATAGAATACTATATATGATATATGAAAAATAGTTTTTTAAAATATTCTCACTGAAGGAAATAAGTGTTATGTCCTAACATGATGGAGTTTTTTTATCTTAAAATGATATGTTGAAGTGAATATAATTTCTAATAAGCACATGGTATTATATTTGGATTTATGAAAGTTAAATCTATAAAAAATGAAAGATGACACCAATAAAATTAAATGTATATATCACTAAATATCCTCAGATATTTTAGGGTATGTTAGTAAAGATAAATTTAAAGAGTTCCATTTAGTTATCACAACAAAGTGAATATAAATTTATATCCTAAATTATTTTAGGATATGTTGGTAAAAAATAATATAAAGTGTCACAATTAGTAACCAAAACTAATATCAAATAAAAATTTTAAGTAATTTTTATAAGAGTGATAATGATGATGAACTTATAAAGAGTTATAATTGGTAAAAAATAGTTATTAACATTGTAACATGTGATGTTTTTATGTTAAGAAGTTTGGATACAATATTTAAGTATTTGAAAATTAAGAATATTATTCCCATGTAACCAAATTATCAAAAAAACATTTCTTTATAATTGTTACCCACTAAAAGTTCTTAGTAAGACATTTGTATCATATGGTCACCTATATATGTAGCAGGACTTACATAGGTATGTAATAAGTTTAAAAAACCTAAAAAATATAGTGAACATAAGGAAAGTATTGAATACTATCATATATGATATGATTGGATGAGTTCTTATGTATAATTTTTCTAATATTATTAAAAGCGTTTTAGAATATAAAATGTATGATGCTATACAAATGGTTGTGTCTATTTTATCATTATTTAATGTTCATTGTATATATTACATGAAGAGAAATTATAAATGACCTATTAAAGTATGTATTTGATTCATCCATAACCTATTTACATTGTGGATTATAATAGTTTGTGATGTAATGTTAAGGCTAGTGAGGGTAATATTTCATATAGAGATATAGAATCTCCTTATGGGACAAAATGTGTTTTATATGCTAGATATCCCACCAAATATACCAAATGGTGTGTCATAAACTATGTATTTGATATGATATTGGAACATGTTACATATTGAATACTCATACCTATGGTTGGAAAGATACTTATCAAGAGAACCTTCACAATTTGATATCAATATTATAAAATCCTTGGGACCACTAGTATAGAAAAGGGATCTACACATTAGTTTTTTTATTTTTAACATCATTTAATTAGTGATGTTGTACATATGTATGTTACATAGGTTATAATTACCAATGTAAAAAAAATCTTTCATGTCAGCTAACATAAAAACCACTTTATAAAACCCACAGCTAATGTGAAATCAACTGGATTTTTTATATCAATTAAAAATAAATGATGTAAAATAATGTTTGTTTACATTGTTTATTTAAAATAACCTATAAAAAAATAATATTTTATTTCAATTATTTTATAACTGATGTAAAAAATATTTTACATCATTTATATCAATAATTAGTAAAAAACTAATTAAAAAAAACTAATTCTAATATCCAGTTTACCAGACCTATAATATAAGCAGCAAATAACAGAATAACCAGTGGTAATTGACAGTATAATACACTTATACAAAAAATATTTACAACACAACTTTTTTTAAATTAAAATAAATTTTAAATTTTAAATTTTACCTTTAATTCAATATTAAAAATAGAGATAAACTAAAACCAAATAAAACTTATAAAATCATCCACTGATGCTTCTTATAAATGATTTATCTCATTTATACAATAATGGAAAGGGTAAAAAAATGGTAAAAAATTAAAATTAAAGTATTAAAAATGTATTCTCAATATAATTATAATAAAAATAAAATCAAATATATTAATAAAATTTAACTCGTTCAAATTTTTTACCTATCCCAGTTGTAATTATTTCATACATAAATATCAAAAAATAACTTTCAAATTTGATTAATCCTTATTGATGATAAAATTTAAATTTAAAAAGAAGTTATAAATAGAAAATAACATTTAAATTATTTTCTAAATTAGAGTTATTATAAATGATTTCACCTTTGTGCACACACGTTTGATATTTTTTTCATCTTTCCTATTGTATGGTTTTAGTGCTTCCATACCGTGATTAAAAATGATATGTATGAAAAAAAAGTAAAACTTATTATAATATATAGGTATTAAAATAATCAAACTTAAATATCTATTATTTCTTGAAACTTTTCTCACATATCACCTTTTGTGGAGACTAATCAATATGTTATCTTTTCACTTATAAAGAAACACACAACATACAATGGACAATAATACAAAAAAATATAACATGAGAGAATATTTTTTTCAAGATAACTAACACTTTATAAAATATATATTCATACCCATTAAGATAAGAAAATATACCATAATTAATTTTATCATTCTAAAATCTTTCAGAAATATATATTATTCCCTCTTTATCATTCATCGTCTTCATTATGATAGAAATAAATTTTGGGTCAGAGAATCCATAAATTGATGTTTTATTGGATTGAATAAAAATTGTATAATGATACCTAATAAAAAAATACATAGGTTTTAAGTTATATCACATTGAAATAAATGAATGAAATATGATAATCAACCTATATAGTAAATACTTTCATCGTTGTGATGCCAAACACATATGTATTTAAAAGCTATAATATACATCTCTTCCAAATCATTACAAAAATATTATGCCTAAAAATGATATAACTCATCATAAAATCATAAAAATTTAAATATATAAATTCATTTTTGATAATTTATAAATTCAATCAGAAAAATTAGCATTCAAAGTTGAAGGGGCCTTAATATGTTTTTGTTTCCTATGAAACATAGTTTTTCATTTAATTTATTTTTAATATATATATATATATATTAAAATATTAAAAAATTTACTCTAATATTAAATAAAGGGTATAATACTTAAATACGTTAATGGTATGTTTTCAGGAAATTCAAGATGTACAAAGTAAAACATTTCTAACAGTTTTTCCTAACTATAGAAATATCATCTATATGGAATGGTACTCTAGACAATGCATCTATAGTATCTTATACCATTAAGCTAATATAATCTATATCATTCTGATTATTATGTATAGTATCCCAAATATAATATATGATCTTATATGTTATAATATGATACTAGGGATCTTAAACATATACCCCACTATTGATGGGGACCTGTGGTGGAGTAGGTGTAGGAGTGGGATATAGAGGCAGAGCTGGAGGAGTGAGATATGAAGATGAAGTTGGAGAAGTGGGATATTCATCTTGAAAAAATTCATGCATGTTTGAAAACATAAAATTTACTAAATATATAATCCAATCCACCATATTCTTTCATGTATTCTTAAATTTAGGTTCTAAAGTGTCTATTTTTCATTTATAAAAATCCTTCTTCAAAAATGTTCCAAAGTGACAATTTTTTTTCAATTGATATAGATACCTCATATATTTAATGTGACCAGGGTGTTTGAGATTTCATAATGTAGTATCCAAAATATACCTTTTTACCCTTAGGTGTAAAGGTACCCAGTGTGCTCTTCTCCCAATATGATTCAGGTATATAATGTTTGAAAAATTTATTAGTGAATTAAAAAATATAATGAGTTTAAAAATAACATAAATATTAAAATTAATTTTTGCAGTATTTTTATCAAGAAATTTTGAGTCTTATATAAGATATAATCCACTTTTTCATCATCAATGCATGTTTCTATTTTTCATGTCTAGTTGAGTGGAAGGAGGTAAATCGCTTTAGATCCTAAAGTTTCAACTCTCATTTTTCAAACTATTTAGTTATAATTTGTTCTTCAAATAATAGATATCCTCTATGAGATAAAGTATGAGTTTATTAATTTTTCTAGTGGAGATCTTGATGACATATCCCCAATTACTATTAATTAATAAAAAATAATCATTAATATGACAGGTTTTAGTGATTATTTTTTCTAAATTGTTGATAATGCACTCTCCAAAAATGATTCTTGCCATATACTTTCAATAAAATCATTCCATGTATCTTGATGTGGTAAATAAAATATATTACATGGATTTTCATTTTATCCCACGAAAAAAGAAATCTAAAGTTAGGTTTTATTCAAAATATCTCTATATCCTAGTAAAAATGATAAACATCTCCTCCAAATGTTTTTTTTATATTAAGTCAATCATATGTGATTGGATGTGAAAGAAACAATAACCTATATTTATAAAAAATTTCTTAATAAATAAAATTATTATAAATGGTCGTACAAAAATAGTCTCCCATATCTAATCTAGTGTCATATTATCAACACCTATCTAATCAAAAATTAAAATTCTTTCTTTCACTTGAGCATAAAAAATTGGATACAACTTTTTTTTTTAAATTTTAACCCCAAGGATTACTATTACGATAAAATTCAATAGTCATCCTTTGGTCCTAGCTACAGGAAAGTGATATGTTAGTTAAAGGTGTGCTACCACATTTAGTAACCCTGAATGTAGAAGTAGAAGGAACATGTACAATGGAATGATGAGGCTCCTTAGTAGAAGTATCAGTAAGGTTTTCAATAGAAGATTGGCGTGGCCAAGTTATTTGATCTAACATTATCATACAAATAAAATTAATAAATAATTATTAGAATATTATATAAATCTAACTATTAAATATAAAATTAAATAATAATTGAAAAATGATATAATAATGACAAAAGTAAACAAAAAACATTTTTATTCATATTTATTAAAGTTTTCAAAGAAAATTATGCAAAACAATAACAAGATTTATAAGACATGAAATGATATAAATAGAAGAAACCAAAGTTAAGATAAAACATTATAGAAATATAATGGTTACAAATAAATTTTAGTAAAATTTAGAAAATCATACATAAAATACAGACTCTTTATCACATTCAATAGATTGGATAAAAATAATACTAAATAAATACTAAAAACATGTATAATAAATGAAATGATATATACAGAAGAAAATAATTAAATATAAATTTAAACTAATTTAATAGTTACGTGTAAAATTTAGTAATTAAAAATATAAAAAAATAAAACAAACAAAAATTAATCATTGAGTAGGTTGAGGTGAACTAACTTGAAGGCAGTAGATGTCAGTAAACACAAAGTAGCAGAAGCCCCACATGCTATATAGTAGAGGAAACTGAGTATCTAAAGGCATCAAGAAAAAAATTTTAGCACAAAATTTATAGCGTTGAAATGTTATTTATTGTGGTATTCAGTGGATTAATTAAAATATGAAGAAGTTTGGAATAGATAATGGTAAGTAAATTAGATTATAAAGTTAATGCACAAATGAAATTATGAAGAAGTTTGGAATAGATAATGGTAATTAAATTAGATTACAGAGTAGTATAACATTTAAGATGACATCGTATGAAGTAGATCAATCAGTAGACACCAATATTTATAAAAGTATGATTGTAAGTCTACTTTATCTTTTTGTGACCTTTCCAGAAATCAAGTTCAATATATTCCTTTATGTTTTTTATAAATCCAATATAAAGGAATATCATTTAATATCCCTCAATTTTTTTTCCATGATTGAAAAATAACTAAATAACTTGAATAATTTTATCTTAAAAAAACCTCTTTTCAAACCTCTTTTTTTACAATGTCAATTTTGTAGGATGTCAACTAGATTAGAAATATACTTTTATAACTTGAAATATATTAATAAAATTCATAATCTCATGGAGTATTAAGAAGAAAATCCTTGTTCTTAATTCTATTGCTGAAGAGGAATACATTGATATAGGGATTTACTTGACCCATGTTTAATAGATGAAATGTACTATCTTATAGTTTGGGATGACATATTCTTGTATCCTTATCAAGAATGAAAACAATAGTATGATTAATATATCTATAAATCCAATACAACACTATTTAACTGAGAACATTTACTTGATACACCACTTTCTAAAGTATCATTTTCAAAAATAATATTCCATTCTTGACTTCTCTTATAAAATCATTCAAATTTCCGATGTAATCACTAAATAATTCCTCTTGATTGCATTGACTTTGTTAAAAGAGATTTAGGGATGTTTATCATGTGATAACTATCTATTTAACTTGGAAATGTTGATAATTTTTTCAAAAATCATTTTCCAATTTAGATTCCAAATATTTTTTTTCTTAATTTTTATAAAGTGAAGTAAGTGTAACACTCTAAGAAAATCATTATAGTATGGATAAAAAAAGTGGATATGGTTCTATTATATATTCTCTTATAGATTTATCCTGAAAAGAGTTTATTTGGATTTTAACCCTTTAATATTTATTAATATTAAACAATGTTAAGAGGCTAATTAATCCACTGAATACCACAAAGTAGCAGAAGCCCCACATGCTATATAGTAGAGGAAACTGAGAATCTAAAGGCATCAAGACAAAAAATTTTAGCACAAAATTTATAGCGTTGAAATTTTATTTATTGTGGTATTCAGTGGATTAATTAACCTCTTAACATTGTTTAATATTAATAAATATTTTTGAACCTATAAATGGAGACCTTGGTGGAATTAGGAACATACCTTAACATCCAATCTGAAATTCCAATGCTATATTATTATCCATTTTTTCAAATTTTAATCTTTTATAAATATTCTTTTTTTCATTTTTCTAGAGAGCGTGAACAATTATATTATCATCATAATACATTCTTTATTTTATTTCTCTCATAATGTTATACATATTATTTGATAGAATTTAGACTATAATAGAAAGTGATTACTTCCATTAAATCCCATATTCTTCATTGTTATTCTATTTTGGTATTCACAATCATTAACGTTAGGTACTTTGGTTTTATTTTCATTTAAATGTAAAAGTAAAGGGACTAATATATTTTAGGTTTCTATATCTCTTATTAAGGAGCTATCATATATTGTAATTATGGTTTATTTGTACAATCTAAAAAGTTAGTGAAGGTTTTGTTATCATGGATATAGTTAAATCTTGGAGAATAAATGTTAGGTCCACTAGGCTGAATACCCTGAGAGGGGGGTGAATCAGGGTATGACTAATTAAAAATTAATGCCCATTCTGATCTTGTTTTGCTGTTAAGAAAAACACTCTTCTCTCTCTTTCCTGCTACACAATATAAACAGAAAGTAAAGCAAGCGCAGGACACAACAATTTTACTTGGTTCACCGCTAAGGGCTACGTCCAAGGAGCATACGCCAACAGGTTGCCGGTCGTACCAAATTCCACTAATATTCACTAGATATGGATTACAAGGTTCGGGCTAGATCACTTCTATGCCCAGGCTCACTGCCTTTACAATGTTTAGGGTCAGCTCACTGCTTTCCCAAGGGTCACTCCCTGTTTCTCTCTCTCTGGCTCACTACCGGTGGAGAGGATCACCTTCTTCCTCTTCCTAAGCTCACTGCTCTTGGAAGGGATTCACTCACAGTTTATAGACATGTAGGTCTCTTCATTTCCATTAAGGAATGCATCTTTCTCTGTATGTAGATTCTCTGTTGAAGTTCAACTTTCACTCGTAGATGAATACCCCTTTGCCACTATCCACTGGGCAAACAACCTTTGGAAAGACCTTCAAAAAGCACCCTACAATGCGAGGCTCCCAATTTCGCGAAGCACAAACAAGCCTTCGCGAAGCTCCTACCTTTTTGAGAAGCTCACTCGCGAAGCTCCCTCGCGAAGCACGCTCGCAATGATCAAGCCGTCGCAAAGCAACGACCCTCACGAAGCAAAGTAAGCCAACGCGGAGCTCGCAGGTTTCGCAGAGCTACAATAGCCGCCGCGAAGCACCTCTTTTGCGAAGCACACTGGCTCCGCGAACCACCTTCACAAATCGAGAGCAAAGTATTTTCTCTGAAAATTCTCTCTCTTTCGCTCGAAGGGGTCGTCCTCTATTTATAGGTGATTCCACCGACCCTCGTCCCTTCCATGCGAAGTCAACGCCATGTCATCTCAAATCGCGAATCTCCAAAGTTTCTGCCGGAATTCTGTCCAAATCGCGAAGCTCCACAGCAATCTTCCGTTCGCGGAGCTTGACGTAGTCGCGATGAATCACCGTCAACATACCTTCGCGACTTCGCCGCGAAGCTCCTTCGCGAAGCCCAACATTCCTTCGTGCCTTCGCCGTGAAGCTCCCTCGCAAAGCCCTTCACCACCGCGATGCGCTTCAGCCTCTGCCGTTCGCGAAGCTTGATGTAATTGCGAAGCATCACCGCCTCCATTCTTCCGGTCTTCATGATTTCCAAACCATGCATCCTATCTTCGTGAAATTCATGCCTTTTCCAAATGAAATTATGCTCTTCATGGAAATCCACTTTTCGCGATGCTCACCAAACTCCAAATTTTGGACCCCAAAAATTTGGCAAACACTGGGAAACAGCGCCACCTTGTACTGCTCTTTTGTACCGCCTCCAGATCATCCTTTCCTTTTTCATAGTTCTTTGTCAATCATGGAATGTCAACAACTTCTCCGGAACTCGACAATTCTCCATGGAAACCTACTTTATCAACAAACACAATCAACCCAAAAATACTACAATGTTACCTTGAGGGATTTTTTCCCAACAATAAAACTTTAAATCCTCAAGTGATTGGGTTTTAAAACATTGGTTCTATTTTAGAGCTATTTTCAAACTTCCTTACCAAATATCATGTTATATTTATATTCAATAATTTTATTTATTTTTTTCTTTAAATCATTCTTTTATTCTATAGTTTAATAAATGAAACTTGCTTAATTGATATTTTCTCAAATGAATATTTATTTTATTATTTTTTTAATATTATTATATTTAATTATATTGTTTCACTTTCAACATTGAATATTTTTTATCTCATTATAAGGTTTTAATTTCTTTAATTTTTTCTAAAGAAATTATTAAACTTGGATTTTTTCCTTTAATATGTTAAAGTGAAACTCACCACCACTCTTTCTATTTTAAACAGCTTTGACCTATATTTTGTATTAAATATATATTTAGTTACTTAATTATAATATTTTAAATTTATTTCAATGTTTAAAAAAAATATTTAACTATATTTTAAATAAAATATCTATTTTTTAAATGGATCTCCCAAACACCCATAGTGGTCCCGAAGGATAATACTTGGGACATAATCTGTTTTTTGATGGTACTAATTGTACTTGTTATAAGTGAAGAATTTATAATTTTCTCATATCTATTGGCTATCCTATTTAGAATATTTCACTGTATGTATATACTATTTAAACTAAAAAAACAAGAATAATGGGCCCATAATGATATTTTTTATTTTGAACTTGATAGTGATTCTATGAATGAATTAAATTTTAGTTTAGATGTTTATGTGTTTAATGGAGTTTCTAAATGTATAAAAAAAATCTAAAATAAGGAAATTATTATAACTCATGCATGAAGGTGCAAATAATGTTAAAGATTCAAGGCATGACATATATATGAAGGGCTATGAGTGTTTCTACATGAATTATACTAAGTCTATAAATACCATGTTTACTAGATTTAATTATATTTTTAATGGTAAAAAATCTCTTGGTGACTCTATTTCTATAGAAAAATTAATTAAGAAAATACTCTTAGTTTTACTAAGATGTTGGGAACCGAATGTCAGTACAATCCCAGAAGTTAACAATGTTAAAAATATGGTGGTTGAGAAAATCATTGGTTCTCTCATGAAATATGAGAGAATAATGAAGATACAGGCTAAAACAGAGGATAAGAAAGTCAAAAATTATAAATGAACAATTTCTCTCAAGGTGAACTACGATGAATCATTTAGGAGTGATTCCGATGTTTTGAAATTCAATATGATGATGGTAATGTTCAAGGTAAAAAAACCTATTGAAGATTTAAAAATAAAAATAAATATTTTTAAGTTACTTTTTCAATAAATAAAAGAAGTTCCACATCAATCCACATTTTCAAATTAATAATATAAATTTAAAATATAAGAAGAAGATTAAGAAACTAAAGGTTTCAACTTGAAGTGAAATCATGGAATCAATTTCAATATATTAATTAAGTAATGAAAGTATTAAGTGTCTTATGACACATGTGGAAGAAGAAATATTGGTTGAATCTAATATTCCTAACTATATTTATCATTCATATTATTGTACATATTCAAATAAATTTTTTAAATTATTAATATATTATTCATACTAAAAATAAAATTGAATATGGTTTTTTATCTTATTTTAAAATTAAAATATCTTAAAAAGAAGCAAAATATTTTTGTTTATTAAAAAGATAAACTTTTAAAAATAAAACATTATTTTGTTTTAAAGTTTTATGATAAACAAATGTTAAATAATTTTCATTTGAAAATAAATATCCCAAAAATATTATTTATCATTTTATTCAAGGGGTAAAAATTTTAATAAGATTTTGTGTTCTTAATAACCTATTAAAAATCACTATGATTTCGATATTTCAAAAAACTATTGTTTTAAAAAAAATTGATTAAAAAAAATATAAACTAGATACTTTTTTCAAGTAAATTTCTCAAAATATTAGTTTTAATTATTGTAAGAAATATGATCATATTTTTTAAAAATTTAATTTTGAAAATGATATATATGGTAGACATAAAATAATTCTTATTTCATCTTATTTTTATAGTATAAAAACTTATGCCAAAAAAGTTTGGATTCAAAAATCAATATTAATCAACTTAAGTGGAACCATGATATGGGTACCAAAAGCTTTTGTTTCATACTATTTTTTATAAAAAGATAAAAACCTGAGAATATATAGGTTATATAGATTGTGGGTGATAAAGTAATATGTTCGGTGATGCATTCAAATTGAATCATGTCAAAGAATTTGGTGTTGGACATGTTACTTTTAGAGAAACTCAAAATTAAAAACATTATATATAGGTATGATTGGTTTTTCCAAACCTATTATAATTAATGGTGATTTATTTTTCAATGGAATCATGCATAAGTTACTAAGTTTTAGTTAGTTATGTGATAGTGGTTCTAAAATTACTTTTCAAAATTATTTTTAAAAAGTATTAAATTATAAAGGAAGGATTTTATTTACTATTTCTAGATTTAAAAATATATTTAATATAGAATTAAAATAACATTAAATTCAATATTTTAAGTATTTAAGTGTTTTAGATAATGAATATTGGGGTTGACATCAGTGTCTAGGTAATTTTAATAGTTTATCTCTTTTAAAACTCAACCATAACTGAATAATATGGGATTTAAAAAAAATTCTTTTAATGATAACTTAGTTTATGAAGCTTTCCAACTTAGAAAGAAAAAAATTATTCCTTGAAACCTAAAAAGTTTGTTTCCTAATCTAATTCCTTATAAAATGTCCCCCTTGACCATTTTGGACCAACTCAAGTTACTTGTATCTAAGGTAAAAATTACACCTTTGTAATTGTCAATTACATTAATGTATTTACATGGGTATTCTTCATAAATTCTAAAAATGATACTTATAATATATTTATCAAATTTTTGAGGAAATTAAAATTTTGAAAGGATGCAAAATCTTTACCCATATAAGATAAAATATTGGATAATTTGATTAAAAATAATTTCATGAGTTTTTTATTTCTCATGGTTATCATAATTACTTCTTCACTCATAGAGTACATAAATAAAGTGGGATTGTTAAAAGATGAAATTGACACCCCTAAATAAATTGCTAGGACACTATTTAATTTGTTTTATCTTAATTAAATATTTTGGGTTAGTTAAATTAGTACCACTTAATTTATCCATAATTATTTCCTCATTATATTTAGCTTAAGAAAAACCACTTATAAACTTGGGAAATGTAAAATTCCAAAAGTTTTATTCTTTAATGAATTCAATTGTAAAATATTTATCATTAATTACAAGGATAATATATAATATATTTACCCTAAATATGAATAATATATATTTTGTGGGTACTCAAACTAATGTAAATCCTTTTGATTCTTCAATAGGTTGACCAGGATCGTAGAAGAGTATAATAACATAAAATTAGATGTGAATCTCCCTAAATAAAATCCCTAAAGTGATGATGATCGTGAGAAACAAGGTTTGGCCTTTCAAAAATCTAAATATTCTAAATAAATTGTATATGTTCAAGAAACATTTTCAAAAAATTAACTAAGTCTGGGATTTAATTCAAATACCATCCTCTTGAGAATGTTATCGGTGAATTAGAATCCAGAACACATACTAGAAGTTTGGTTTTAAATGATGTTTAAAATCAAGATTTTATCTCTCAACTTGAAATTTATTCCATTTATTATAATATTTATGATTAAAATTGGATATGTTATATGTAATAGGATTTGAACTAAAGAATAACATTTGGAATCTCATGTAACATCCTAATAATCATCTTATTATTAACAATAAATGGGTTTTGTCAAAAAAATTGTGATCAAGGAGTTATAATACATAAAAAAATTTAAATAATTAGAAAAGGATATAATAAAGAAGAATATATTGATTTTGGTGAAACATATGCACCCATTTCTTGGGTAAAATCTATTATAATCTTGTTTTAATTCAGTGATAATTTATTATACATTTTCAAATAGATGTCAATTTTTTTCTAAATGGTTTTTTATGAAAAAGTTTTTGTAGACCAACCACCCAATTTTCAAAATAATAGTTTTCCAAATCATGTTTTAAAGTTAACTAGATCTCTCTAAAGTTTATAACAAAACCCTTAATCTTGTTAGAAAAGGTAACTAAATTTATTTTATCAAATGATTTTAAAATGAGAAAATACGATTACACTTTTTTTATAATTTTTTTTAAAATTTTATATTAATAATTGAAATTTATTTTGAAAATATTATTATCGTATTTAATAAATGAAATATTTTTAATGAATTTTATAATTCAAAAATAAAGAGTTTTATATGAGTTTTATCGAAGAAATTTAATTCTTTCCAATTTTTAAAATTTTCAAAAAATACAATCGAACCTTTAAAAAAAAGTTAATGCACAAATGAAATTATGAAGAAGTTTGGAATAGATAATGGTAATTAAATTAGATTACAGAGTAGTATAACATTTAAGATGACATCGTATGAAGTAGATCAATCAGTAGACACCAATATTTATAAAAGTATGATTGTAAGTCTACTTTATCTTTTTGTGACCTTTCCAGAAATCAAGTTCAATATATTCCTTTATGTTTTTTCTAAATCCAATATAAAGGAATATCATTTAATATCCCTCAAATTTTTTTTTCATGATTGAAAAATAACTAAATAACTTGAATAATTTTATCTTAAAAAAACCTCTTTTCAAATTTTTTTTTTACAATGTTAATTTTGTAGGATTTCAACTAGATTATAAATATACTTTTATAACTTGAAATATATTAATAAAATTCATAATATCATGGAGTATTAAGACGAAAATCCTTGTTCTTAATTCTATTTCTGAAGAGGAATACATTGATATAGGGATTTACTGGACCCATGTTTAATAGATGAAATGTACAATCTTATAGTTTGGGATGACATATTCTTGTATCCTTATCAAGAATGAAAACAATAGTATGATTAATATATTTATAAATCCAATACAACACTATTTAACTGAGAACATTTACTTGATACACCACTTTCTAAAGTATCATTTTCAAAAATAATATTCCATTCTTGTCTTCTCTTATAAAATCATTCAAATTTCTGATATAATCACTAAACCATTCCTCTTGATTGCATTGACTTTGTTAAAAGAGATTGAGGGATGTTTATCATGTGATAACAATCTATTTAACTTGGAAATGTTGATAATTTTTTCAAAAATAATTTTCCAAATTAGATTCCAAATATTTTTTTTCATTTTTTTTCTTAATTTTTATAAAGTGAAGTAAGTGGAACACTCTAAAAAAATCATTCTAGTATGGATAAAAACAAGTGGATATGGTTCTATTATATATTATCTTATAGATTTATCCTAAAAAGAGTTTATTTGGATTTTAACCCTTTATCTATCATGGGCATGGTGATTGGGGCATTATTATACACATTGTTTGATAATACTGGGGAATTATTCATGGATTATTAACATAACCTATGATAAAATGCAATTATTGAATGATTTTTAAAAAGTTCTCTGACATTTTATATTTTATTGAATATGATACCTTTAGCAATCTAGATTCATTATTTATGGGGGATATAATCTTGTTAATAATTAAATGGTCCTATAAGAGACCCCATTTTCATAAATTTGTTCTTAAAGGATTATTTAAACTCTTAATATTTGTTGAAAATAAGTTTTTCTAAGTCTAATTTTGAATATTTATTTTCAAATAAAAAAGGATTTTGTTTTCCTTGTGATATATTTTTAAATTGTTTTTCAAAACTTTAAATGTTTTTAGTTTTTCAAAACTATGTTTTCATCTCTCTTGAAAATTATTAATGGTGATAAAAATAGTTTTATTTTTTATTTTTACTTACTATAACCCCATATATGAATCCTTTTTTTAATCTTAAAGGGGGAAATTTTTTTATGTATTTTTGAATGTGGGAGATGTTTGTATAGGGAGAAATTTTATTTAGGTTATAATTTTTTCGGAAAAATATTTTTTATTATTCTTCAAAGGTGAATAATTTTCAGTATCTTGGTAATTTTTATTATTATTATCATGATAATTATTATATAATTATTATATCATGGTTTCAATTAAAATTTTAATCAAGTCTTTTTGATTATAAAAAGGGGATAATGATATTCTTCTCGTCATTATTTTATTTTAATGATAAAAAACACTCTTAAAAGTGTTTATTATTTTTATTTTAGTGGTGTGCAACTTAAATTGATGATATTTTGTTAAAATAATTAAAATATAAATGGATATATATTTTTAGTTTTTTAAGACATGGTGTAATCTCCCGAGATCTATAAAAACAAATTAGAGGATCTAATTTGTAAAACCCAAGGTTGTAGGAAGGTTTAGCCAGATGATGTAGTGGAACGGGCTAATCGGTGGAATACACACTCACTTATTAAGTTAATTGGAGATCCCCAACTAACTAGTGGAGGACAAATGGATAGATGATGCCAATGGATGGTGGTAGTGAAGCCTCCAGGAATCCGCCATCTAGCCAGTGGAGGTGAACCAACTAGACAATGGTAGTAGTAAATAAGAATCAAGTTGCACTAGCCCCACCAACTACTCGATGAAGGATACTCAGTATCTATCGATGTCAAGCTATCATCTCCAATCATAACATTTATGGTGGTATGATTTTATTTATTATAGAAATAAAGAGATTAAGGACCCTACAATTTTCTTATAAGATTATCAAATATTGTAGATCATATAAATAAATACCTTACTGTCCTTAAAAACATATATTGAAATCCAATCAACAATGCCAATGATTTGTGATATTCAGTTGATAAAAAATTAATATCTTTTCTAAATCTTATTTTCCCCATTGTAGATCACGTTAAAAATTTAATTATCTTATCACTCTGTTATATATTTTGATTCTATAATAGTGTTCCTAAAATTATTTAAGATAATTGAGACTATAATAAAAATTTATTGCTTCCTATAAATATTATCATCTTTATCCTTCTTATAATTTTGGTACTAAATACCATTAAAGTGAGGTACATCGGTTTTTGTTCCATTTTTTTTTGTTAAAGTAGAAAGGAGATAATCTATTTTTTTCTATATTTTTATTAAAGATACAATGTCTATTGTAATTATGATATTTTCTATGGTATCTTGAATACCTTTAAAACCAAGGGAATAATACATTAAATCATTAAGTGATTGGGTTGGTATATGTATGAGATATTTTAGAGCTATTACTATACTTGTTTACCAAATATCATATATTTTTTAATTTAATTAATTTTTTAATTTATCACTTTTAATCATTCATTTATTAAATTTTCCTTTCAAATATTCTTAATCTATTTCTTCTCAAATAACTATTTGTTTTATTCTTACACTTATATTATTATATTTAATTATAAGGATACACTTTCAACATTGATTATTATTTTTACTTCTTCAAATGGTTTTAATTTGTTTTTCAATCTTTTATAAAGTATTTCTAAAACATGGATTATATTCCTATATTTTTTTAATGGAAATTCACCCCCCTCTTTCCATTACACACATATTCAACTTACAATTTTAAAGGTATATTTTATCTTTGGAAACACACTTTTAAAATTGGCATGTTTCATTGGGGAAATGATTTTATGATACCATCCACTTTCTCTCTCTAGATGGCTTCTGATGATGATGATTTAAGGATGATTTTATGAAAACCATTTCTTTCCCATGGGATAATTTTGTTATGGTGAAATGTTTATGAAAAAAATTTATTTTCCACAGGTTATGTTATGAGGAAATGATTATGAAAATATTTTCCTTTCCATGGGTTATGAAATAAAGATACGATGAGTATTTTTTGATATTGTGGCACAAATATGTAAGATTTTAATTATGAGATAAGTGGGATTTTAATTATATATCCCACTAATAAATTTTCTAATGACGGTTATCTCATGATATAATAAGGATTGGATTAAGAAGTTTACCTAATTTAGCAAGGGACTCTTTCTACTATGATAATCTTTGGAGTAAACCCTTACTAAGGAAATGAATGAATGGGGAGTGAACATAATCCACTATGATTTCCTTTCCAGTGATCCCTGACTAAGGAAATTATTTTTTATTCTTATGTTGATGACAAAAACTTATTATGTATGATTATGATATGTTCTCAAGGATTATGACACATTAATGGTGATTCTACTAACTTATAACTTAGTTATTTTGTTTTAAAAAAGAATTATTCTACGACTTATGATTAATGATAGTTGAATTATTGGGTATGATTATTGGAAGATATGATAATGTTCTCATACCCTTATAGTTATCTTATTCTCACTTCTGATCATTTTTTTATATCCACAATGTTTACCTTTACTTAGCATCTTAGATCATACTTTCTTATGTTTCCTTTCCCTAGGTTATAAATAAATTTTTTAAATAGGTCATGTCTAAGAAGTTTACAATGTGAGAATATATTTATGGGAGATATTGTAGATATTTCATGAAATCAGATGATTGTATTTCTAGTCTCTTATAAATATAATATTGTATTATTCTAGGGAATGTTTTGTTAAGAAATGTATTCAATATTCATCTAAAATGATGTAATATTTATGTGTTAAATTCTTGTGTTTCTACATTTGGTATTAGATAAGGGGTTATATAATAATTAGATATTAATATTAGAGAGATTTGTTGAAAACCCATGGGATAATTATAATTACTGGATACCATATTGAGGCTTTGATAAAATAGATATTATGTTCTTTTACAAGAAAATAGATCATTATATGTATACTTGAATGATGATGCGTTTATAAAACATATGCAATTAGGGTTAAAAACTATGAATGGGGATAATTTAATATTAATTTTATCATCACTAGTGCATGATTAATGGCCCTAATACTTTAAACATGGCTAAACACTCATAGGGTATATGCTTGGGTCAATTAACATTTTCTTTATGAACCATTATGAAGAATTTGGATAGATTATGAACATGAATGTCTTAGGTTAAAGCTAAGGTTTCATATATTGAAAATAATGTGTTATCATTTAGAAATCCTATTAATTATTTTTTATGACTATTCACTACAATTATTTTTTCTTTCACTATTATTTTTGGACTTAGTAAATGGATGAACCTAAGAGGAATCAAGTTAATGATAAATATGATGAGAAATGAAATGATATTCCTTAATATAAATAAAATGTAATGGGAGTTGGGATGTTAAATCTTGTAGGTATTATCACACAACTCTTCTAATGTATAAATGGTAAAGTGAATAATGATGATCTTCCAAAAGACCAAAGGAAGGAATGACTCACCATTGAGTCTTTTATATGGAAACATCCAAATTTCACCAGTTTTTAATTTTATCCACTAATAGATGATAAATGGATCAACACCATTGAAAATATATTTTCCATTCTCCAGTGTTCAAAAAACTATAACATTTTCCTAGTAGTATATCATTTAGAAGTCCCGGTAAATCAATGGTGGACTTACATCACAAATATGAAGTAAGAGGATGAAATTAAGTTCATGTAATGAGATGAGTTTAAGAATAAATGTTTTTTATAATTATTTTCATAAAGTACTGTATATGAGAATGGAAATGAAATTTATTGAACTAAATATAAAGTATAATTAATTAATTAGTACTTATGAGGAAAATTTCTTTAGATGTACATGGTATGATTCAAATTTTATGATTGATCCTAAAAGAAAAGATGAATGATTCCTTATAATATTGAGACTATGTATTTGAAAGGGATTTTTTGTAAGAGACTTTAGTAACTATGAATATATAATTTTATCTTCTTTCAAGATAGAATTCAAAATTGAAGACTCTTAGTGCTCTCATGGTTTTTTAGGAATAATAGAAAGATAATTTTTTATGGATATTATAATAAAAAACACATGTAGAAAATAAAAAAAATTCCTTCATGTTAGAAGTCTGGAAAAACAAAAAGAGAATATTTTCTTATGGGGTATGGTAAATTTTTTAATAGTGGAAAGTAATTACATTTATAATAACAATTCCAAAGTGATGTAAAAAGGATAGTGAAATGGGCTATGAAAAAGATAAACAAAATTTTCCACCCACACTCTAATGCTATAATTTCAAGGATTACAAAAATTCAAAAAATCAGTGAATGAATATTAGGGTTAATGATAAAAATCATCATCAACAACCACTTAAGCCGAGAGATAAAGTGAAAGATCAAGTGATCAAAACTGCTAATGTGGGTCATGAGAATGAAGTGGTAAAAGGTACACTGACCACCCACTCTTGGAATGTAAATATTTTATTTCATTATATATCTATCCAATATTTTATATATAAATAATTTTATAAGGGTATCACATTGAAATATCACATATTAGAAGCTGAGTGTCCATTAAACACTCATAATTGTACAATGATCTCATCGCAAGTTTATATATCCTCTCTAATAGAAGTTTGTGGTAATATGCTTCTTTAAAATATTATGATTCCCCATATAGTTGAATTTTATGTGATTTTTGGAATGGTTTAGATATCTCTATATTTAGACTATATAAATTTCCAAAGAAGGGAAGTCAATTATGATTTTCCAAATCAACCAATGATCATATTTAGTTATAAGGATTAATACGAATTCTAAAGGGATTTATTTCCATTTTATGCATCTTAATACCTATCAAGACATATATTTATCTCAAATTATTAGGGATAAGATCAATATTAAATATATTCTTATTGTTTTGGATTATTTTAAGGTATTTCCTAAAGCATTTACTTATATTCCCCCAAATGTTGATGTTTAATCTTCAATAGAACTCAAACATGATTCTATACCTATTTAAAAGAATCCAAATAGAATAGACCTAATTTAGTTTGAGTAATTAAATAAGAATATATAAGATAATTCTGATAATGGATTCAAATAAACTAGTTTATCACCATTAGGATTTCCTATTTTTTTGTTAAAAAGAATTAGGCGACAATGAAACCTTACATTGATTATTGAGAAGTTAACATGATCACTATTAGGAATAAATATCCTCTATTCTATATTGATGACTTGTTTTATCAATTATATAGAGTTTAATACTTTTCCAAAATTTAACTTAATTATCGATATCATCAATTGATGGTCAATGAGGAGGATAACTATAAGATATCCATTTATACAAGGTATGGTATCTATGTATTTACAGTGATTAAATTTGGACTTACCAATGCTCCTACTATCTTCATGAATTTAATGAATAAATTATTTAGAGAATGGATTGATCAATTTGTGATACTATTTAGAAACTATATTATTATATATTTGAAGAGTAAGTAAGAGAATGGAGAACATCCGAATATTATGGTGAAGACCCTGAGGAATGATAATTTTTATACCAAATTTAGAAAGTGTGAATTCTTGTTAAAAATGTTTCATTATGGGAAAATATAATCTCAAATGTGGTTAAATCATTGGATTCCTAAAAGAATGATGTTATTGAGGAATTTACTAGACCAACCATGGTAATCTAGATGTATTATTTTCTTGGGTTTTAATGATACTATTAATGAATTGTGATATAGTTCTCATGTATATCTAATCTAATTATCAAGTTGAATCAGAAGGAAGATACATTGATTTTGGATAAATAAATGTGAGTAACATTTCAAGAAGTTTCTAAAAAATATGGTCAATGCCAATAATAGTACACTACCATATAGTGGAAAAGGGTTTTATCTTTATTTATGCATCAAAGAAAGGATTGGTATGCGTTATCTTGTATAATGATATGATGATATATTATGTCTCACACCAATTGTAAATTCATGAGAAAAATTATGTGACTCATAATTTAGAGTTGGATATAGTATTTTTTTGACTGAGTATATGGAGACATTATCTTTATGGGCAATGGTGTGATATATATACTGATCATAAAATTTTTAATTATATATTTATATAGGATGAGTTAAATATTCCATAAAAGAGATGGTTTGATTTATTAAAAATTATTATTTCTCAATGCACTACCACCCTAGTAAGGAAAACAAGGTGGATGACACTCTAAGTTGGAAATACTATTCTAGTTTTCCATATTGGGGATTGAATTAGATATCATATTTATGGATATATAGAAGACATATCTTGGTATCACGAGGATTGTTGAGACACCATATATTTCTTAGATGAATTTTAAACCGTCCATCCATGTGAGGATTAAAGATGCACCAAAGGAGGATGTATAGATATAGAAGAATGTGAAAATTTTTCTCAAGTTAAATAATGATTTTAATTAAATTATAAGTTTTTGGAACTAATTTTGTTTCCTATAAATACTATACATGAAGAAGGACCAATTTGATAATGCTTATAGTTCATCATTCTATAATCAACTTAAAATTATGAATATGAATAAAGATATAAAAGTGAATTTCTAGTGGAATAACATGAAAATGGTTGTTGTTGAGTATGTATCTTGATGATGGTATGTTATATAGTTATGGTTGAGGGAAAAAATTCTAAGGGGATATTATAACCATCACTCATACTATAATGGAAATGGAAAAACATTACCATGATATTTTTTCTTATGACTCCTACAAACATATAAAGGGTATAATTTTATTTAAGCTGGTGTTAGTAACCCTATGAATTTAACATAATTTTTTTTCATTAGAGAATATTTATATCTTGATTATATTTTGAAGATATACATTAAGGAAGTTTTCTGATTTCATGGGGTACCACTCTCAATTTTGTTTAACTAGGATCCAAGGTTTACCTAAAAAATATGGATAAGTTTTCAAGAGACTCTGGATAAAAAGCTGAGGTTTACTAAAACATATCATCCTCAAATAGGTAGTAATTATGAGAGAACCATTCAAACTCTATAATACATGTTGATAGAATATTCTATGATTCCAATGGTGGTTCGGATAAACACATTCTTCTATTTTAATTTTATTATAAAAATAAATTCCACTTAAAAATTAAGATGGTTCCTTATAAATCCCTCTATAATAGGACATGATGAATTCCAGCATGCTAGGATATAGTTATATAAGGAAATATTTTGTGACATATTCTAGCTGAGGAAATGATTGCGAATATTATAGCTATTCGGTATCACACCAGGGAATCATAGAGTTGAAATAAAAGTTATGATGATAAACATTAGTGAGATATGAAGTATGGAGTTGGTGAGAATATATTCCAAAGAATGTTTCCGTGGAAAAAGGACATGATATTTATAAAGAATAGAAAACTAATCCCTAGATATATTGTTCCCTTTTAAATTATTGATGTTATTGAGAAACTTTCTGATCACATTGAACTTCCACTGAATCCTTCTAAAGTTCATAATGTGTTCCATGTATCTCTAATGATGATGTACATACCTAATCATTCACATGTACTAAACTCATAGGTCATAACTCTGATTTATGATCTATATTATGAGGAAAAATCAATGGAGATTCTAGATCAAATATAGATATTATTCTAGAATAAAATTAATCACCTCATCATTGTTTTGTGGTGAAATCTTAAGTTCAAAGAAGCTATGTTAGAACTATTGAGTTAGAAGTATTAATTATTACTGATCTTTTATTTAGTTTTAGAAATAAAAAACTCTTACTTAAAAGGAAATTTTAATAACATTATGTTTCCCAAGTGTATTATTATATTTTTTGGAGAACAATATTGTATACTGTATAGAGAAATTTTAAAATAAAAAATGAATATAAAATTTTATTATTCAATCCAATTAATCAGATTGAAGGTGCATCTGATACATCATAATGACATTGGAATCGACACATTAGACTAACAATTATTCAGTTTTTTTGAATTGAAAAACAAAAATAAATTTTATTATAATATCCAAATTTTATAATCGAAATATATATATTTGTTTTTATCACATGTAATATATTATATCACTCAAATGGTGATATAAAAAATGAATTCAGAAAACAAAATTCTTAGTTTTCAAGTTGATGATCCTGATCATAATGAGATTTCAAGTTTTAGATATTCGAGGCTATTACAACCAACTCTAAAATATGACCATTAGATGTTTTCTGATAAATAAAATGTGACTTGAAGAGATGAGAGATAATTCATTCAAAAATCAAATAGTCTATGTTTTCCTATACTTAAAGATATATTTCTAAATGTTTTTTTAATTTATTAGAGAGTTTATGTCATATTTAATCTGATTGAGGATTTTAAATTCCTTATAATATTTTTCTTTTATATTCTATGTCTGATCATGGTACTGATCATAGAGATTTTTAGGATAAGAGGTCAATGAATCTTATCCCTCAGATCAAGGGCATTCGGGTCTTAAAATACAGATGTCGATCATGATATATAGGGATTTATTTTTTTGAGAAAGTCATATATGAAACTATTCATCGTATCGAGGTATTTCATAGTAAGTAAAAGTAGACCTTATTATAGGTACTAAAAATATAGATACACTATGTCAGGGTTATTAACTTCCTTAAATCTAGATGTTAAATAGTAAAATATTTTATCAAGATTGTAAGTCATTCAAAATATTATAATATTTTGTTTTTATTTTTTATTAATTTTATATTTTCTATTGTAAATGTCTATTAAAAAGTTAGTTTTTATAGTTAACTTTCTAAGAAACTATTTTATCAGTGTGTCTATATTATAGATAAAAAATCTATTATATAGTAAGAAAATATATAGTTCCAATTTCAATACTCTGATTATCTGAAAAAGTCTAAGTCCAATCACTTTTACATAAGAGGATTTGGGTTTTATTTCAGTTTAAAATTTTTAAACTATAATTCACCTCCTCTTGTACCTATAATAGACCCTTTCAATAAAAATTGGTATCAAAGTAGCTTCTACTATTTTACCTACTAAGTTTTTACTATTATTATCAACTATAAGTTTTTTATTTTTTTATAAACTACTTGTTTATAAAATTTTTTATAATAGTAACGAGTTTTGTAGAAAATTATTTCAATTTTTTTAAGATGGACGGGTTAAATGTTGAAACCCATGAAAATATGAATCCAAGTAGACCACATATATTTGATGTTACTGATTAGGAATACTAGAGAGATTAGATGATATTTTATTTATTAACACTGGAGTTGATAATTTTGTGATGCTTTCTAGTATTTACAAGATTACAATAAAGGATATTACTACGTTTAAAAATAAATAAATATTGGAATATAAATTTAATTTTAGAGTAAAGAAAACTCTTTTATATTCAATGAATAGAAATATATATTCAAATTTCTTCATGTGAATCATCTAATAGTATTTTCAAGAAATTAGAAGTAACATATTTCTGATCTTCTAATGTTATAGTAAAAAGAAGAAATATGATTCATGATGATTATCAATACTTTTAAATTATACCTAGAGAGAAAGTTTTTAAGATGAACCAAAGGTTTATTACTATTATAAATATTTTATAGTCTCTTGGAGAGAAAGGTCTAGAAGATAACATGTTAGTCAATAAAATATTATAAATCATGCATAATGATTAAGAATATAAGAGGAAATCCCTGGATGATACAAGGAATATTATAAATATTACTTTAGATAATCTTATTGGTAATCTCAAGCAATATAAATGAATATTGAAAAGTGATTACGAGAAAATGACCAAGAATAACGGTGGTGTTGGTTTTCCAACTAAATCTATAGTTCCTGATAATATTCAACAACCTGAGAAAGTTATAATGTCTCTAAAGAAGATATAAGTTTTTATTTAATTAGATTAAATTTCTTTATAACCAACTATAAATAGATTAAAAAATATTTATATAATAATAAACAATATAGTTGGAAAGAAATATTTCCATATCAGATATAAGAAAATTAGTTTGGATAAGAGTGGCAAGAAATATTCTACAGAAGTAATTTTTTATGAATATAAGAAGATAGGGTACATTTTACTAGATTGTCCTAATCTCAAAAGAAAATAATATAAGTAAATAAATTTAGAAAATAATTTTTGAAAAATTATATGAAAAAAAGAATAGAAATTATGAAAGCTTATAAGACTTGGAGTGAAGGTGTAAAAGATATTTGTTCAGATAATTATTCAAAAAATTAATGTTCTAGATATAGGAACATTACTATATTTTTAAAAATGTATTTATAAAACAATGGTCATATGGAAAAGGTAAAAAGTTCTGAATCCATTACAAAACTTACTTAAATGAAAACTATCTTAATAGTAATCGAAAAAATCCTACATCATTTTATAAAGAATTATCCTTAACAAAAGTTAATAATAACTTACCTAAATTAAAAAGTTTTCTATTTTTTCAAAACATATTAAAAAAGAAAATTATAAAATTTCTAAAAAACATGATAATTACCAAGTAAAACTGTTGAATGAAAACTCAATAATCAAAAAAATTCATACTAAGATATCATATCTTTCTAAAGATACTGATGAATATAATTTTGAAAAAGATATTCTTTCTAAATATATTCTTTATAAATATATTAAAAATTATATTTCTGAGAAAAATAATTTCCAAATTGTTTTTGAAAAACATAATTTGAAAATTTCTATGACTGAGGAAAAAAAAAGTTATTAAACTAAAAGATTTATTTTATAGATTGAAAAAATGTTTTTCTAGATTTATGTATAGAAAAGAATATTTTGACAATGTGCATAAACAAATTAGAACTCATACAGATATTTCTAAAATGGGTTTTATTAGTAATAAACAGGTTTTTAGTAACAATTACTTTTTTCCAAAGAGTTCACCATTTTGAAAAAATGTTAATGTGATGGAAAATGGAAGAAAAAGTGTTCTCTTAAAAAAATTCAATTTTTATGTTTTCATAAAGAATATTTATCAAAGGAAATTAGTTTTAATCAAAATAATAATATTTGATAAAAATGGTAACCAAAAATTTTACTTTCTAATAATACCAAAACCATGACGGTTTGGGTTACAAAACAATCATTATTTTGTTTTCATGAAAACCAAGAAAGTAGAAAAAATAATAATATTTGATACATTGATAGTGGTTTCTCCATACATATGACTAGAAATGAAGATTTATTTAAGAATATTATCCAGATGAAAATTGGTGAGGTAACCTTCATAGATAATTCTCAAGGATAAATCATTGGTATATGTTAAATTGTTATTCTTGGAAAAACATTAATTAGAAAATTTTTATTTGTTGTAGGACTTATTCACAACCTTATAAGAGTAAACCAATTATGTTATGAGGTTTATCTATGAACTTCAAGAATGAAAAATATACATTACATAGATCTAAATACGAATTATTTTTTTCTACCAATCGACAAGATAATGTTTACACCATAAACTTATAAGACCATAAGATCCAAGATCTACCTTGTCTTAGTGAAATATAAGATCAATATTGGTTATTGAATAAAATGTTAGGACAATGTAACCTTATAACTTTATCTAATTTAACTTAGAAAGAAATTATTAAGGATGAACTACAACATATGTTTGATATTTCTAAATCTTTTGATCCATTCCAATTTTTTAAGAAACATAAGTAAAGTTTTAAACATATTAGTGATGTATCTACTTATGATACTTTACAGTTAGTGAATAAGGACTTATATAGTCCCACAAAACTATATGTCTTGGAGGAAAATATTATATATATTCTTTAGTTTATGATTACAATAGATACACATGGGTTTATTTTCTACTAAAAAAATAATAAGCCTTCAGTTGTTTTAAAACTTTTGTTGATAGATTTAAAAATAATAAAAACTTCTCCTTAATAAATATTCATAGTGATCATGGTAGAGATTTTTTTTGAATTATTATTTTGATTTTTTTTCTAAAAACAAGGTATTATACAAAAATTTGTATAACTAAGAACTCAATAAAAAATGGCGCAGTTAAAAGAATAATTATAGTTCCTAAAGAGATAACTAGAAACATACTAAGTGAATACTCAAATGATAATTACTTTTTTGTATGGAAAATATAGTAATTACTATTATATTTTAAATCATATTTATATATACCTTTTATTAATTAAATTCTTTATGAGTTGTGGACATGAAGAAAAAAACACAATTACTTAAAATTCTATAGATGAAAAGTATTATTCTTGATTACTAATAATAATTTACATAAGTTTGGTCCCAAATTATATGAAGGAATATTTTTAGGTTATTCCACAACTATTAAGGAATATATTTTTTTAAAAAATACATGTACTGGTGATGAAATAATATATGTTATGTTTGAAAAAACTGGTCCTTTTGTTTTAAAAAAACACCAACCTATATCATTGGATTTTAATTCTAAAATTGATTTTCAAACTATGCTAAAAATTTCATCATATGAGAAAAAAAACTGAAGAATATATTTTTCATGTTTTCTTGAAGTAGATATTCTACCTATTATTTAAGAACTAACTTTTAAAAACCCAAGAATTCAGTTTCTTCTTAGGAATCATCCTAGTGATTATATTACAGGTGATATAGATAAACTGGTTAGAACTAGAAGTACTTTTAAAAAGGAAATTTAACATATATCATTTCTATCACAATTATAACCTAAGAACCTTGATGAGGATTTTGGTGGTGAGTATTGGATATAATTTATATAATATGAACTCAATGAGTTGAAAGGAATAGAGTTTGGACCTTGGTTGAATTCCCTAAAGATACATTTATAATTCGAGTAAAATGGGGTTTTTATAAAAAATGTGATTAAATTGAAAAAATAGTTATAAATAAAGATAGACTTGTTTCAAAGGGTAATAAAAAATAACATGAAATAGAATATGAAGAAAATTATACTTCATTAGCAAGAATTAAGGTTATTTGAATACTAATGGAATATAAAACATTATTACATTTCAAACCATTTTAAATGGATGTGAAGTGTGATTTTATTAATAGATATGTTCAGAAGGATAGATATTTAGAAAAGACCAATTTTTCAAAATAAAAAAGATCCAGAACATGTTATAAGATTAAAAAGGCACTATATGGACTTAAACAAGCCCCTATAGCATGGTATGATATGTTAAATATATTTTTGGTACAATTTTTTTTGTTCTGGGAGATGTAGATCCAATTTTTTTTTAAAAAAATAAGTAAATAAAAATATTATCGTTAGGAAATTATATGTTGATGATATTATATTTGGTTAATCTCCAAATTCTTTAATAGAGTCCTTTTGGAATTTTATGAATTCTAAGTTTGAAATGAGTATGATGGGTGAGTTAACATAATTTCAAGGTTTTAAAATTTCAAAAAACCAGAAAGAAATTTTATATCTCAAAATAAGTATATAAAATATCTTCTTAAGAGATATAGGTATGAAAACACTAAAAGTATTAGTACTCATATAGGAACCTCAAATACTTGAGATCTTTATGAAGCTGGGAACCAGTTGATCAAAACAATTTTAAAGGAATGATTTAAACATTACTTTACTTAATAGCTAGTCATCCAAATTTAATTTTTTTTAGTTTGATTATGTTCTAGATATCAATTCTATCCAAATGAATCTGATCTTAAAGTTTATAAATGAATTTTTATTATCTTAAAAGAACTATAGATTTAGGAGTTATCTATTATTTTAGAAATGATTTTGAACTAATTATTTTTCGGGTGATGACTTTGGTGGATATAAAATGGATAAGAATAGTAATTCTAGAATATGTCTTTTCTTAGGAGAATAATTAATTTCTTATTCATGTAAGAAACAAAACTCAGTATAAAGTCCACTATTGAAGCCAAATATGTAGAATCTGGAAGTTGTTGTGCTCAAGTATTGTGGATGCAAAACACACTCACTAACTATGGAAATCAGTTTACTAAAACTAAAATTTTGTGTGATGAAAAAAGTGCCATTTATTTTTTTAAAAACCCAAAACTTCACTAACGTGCTAAGAACAAAGACATATGAAAACATTTCATTCAGGACCATACACATAAAGGATATATTATTTTAAAATTTTTCGAAACATAAGAATAACCTAATGGTATTTTTACAAAACCACATAGTTTTGATATATTTTAATACATTAAATAGATTATAAGAATGATCAATATAAAGTTATTTTTCATATATACTACTTGTTTACCCATATTCTTACATTAATGAACTCATTCTAAAATGGGGAGTAAATATGTTATTGTTTTCTAAAAACATTTTGTTTTCTAAAATCATTATTTTTCTAAAAAGTTTTTGTTGCAAATTTTCTAACTTATATGGAAGAAATTGTTTTCGACACAAATTCCATTATAAAAGATTTCCATAATATATTTTTTTCAGAATTAAAATTTTTATTCTTTTTCTAGAGTCAACACTATTAATAAAATTTTTCTGAATAAAAAATTTTATGAATTTTTCTATGGACTCTATATTAGTTATAAAAATTTTCAAACAATAGTTTTGTTATAAACTTTACCACAATCAGTTTTCATTAGAAAAAAAAGATGAATAAGTTACTCATAATGATGAAACTTTTATGCTCTAAAATGTATTATTCTTATAGTTTTTTCACTTACTAATTATGTTTTTTAATAATTTTTTTCATATATTTGTTTAGTTTTAATACTTTGTTTTTTTATTAAGCTTAATAGATTTTCAAATATAAATGGACCTCACTCGGATGAAAGTTTTCTTAAAAAAATATTTAGGATTTTGAAGTTATATTTAAAAAACATCTTATAATTAAAACTTAATTGTAAAATCAAAAATGGGTTTTAATCTCAACTGTTGAAATTAATATAGAAGACTAACTATCACCCCCATGTATATATAAGGTTGGGTTACCCTGTTTCCCCCATCAGTTTCTTGATATTTTTGTATCGACTCCAACCACTCTATTAAGTGTTCAGTATAAAGATTTTTCATTTGTCCGATCACCAGTACAAGACTTAGTTAGATGGAAACTATTAAATATTTTGCATAGATAGAAGTTTTCAGAGAAAGACTCATGAAGATATCCTGGTACGAATAGTGTGAATTAATTCTTAAAATGATCATTGTTTTTTAAGGTTGGTAGAAATTTAGCATTGCAAAAAAAGATATGGAATTCAACTTATATTACCCAAAATTTTAAGATAATTTTATGCTTAATATTATTTTTAATCATAATATTTTAAAAAAGAAGTGGAATTTATTCTATTTTCTATAATGTAAAATATTTTTATCAAAAAATATTTGATCTTGTGGAAGTACCTTTTTAGTGAGATTAATATATTATTTCTTATAAGTTACCCAATAATCATGAAAGTTTTGTTAGGTATAATTTTGAGAAATCCTTATTTACTTATTTCGAGAAAGTTAAAATAGTTTCACACCTCTCCAAAGATGAAAGAGTCACCGTACTGTGGGTGGAGGGATACCTAATTCCAAGAAAGGGTGATAAAGATACCGTATAAGTATCAAAAAAAATTATTTTAGATTTTTTGATGAATATAATGTAGATTAATTTTGAAAAATTTGTATCCATTATGGTGGAATCAATGAGAAATTCCATTATAAAGTCTAATATTATGATGTTTTTTTAATTTATCAATAAATTTTTAGTCAATTGTTTAAAACTTTTCAAGAAAAATAATCACACTTACCCTATGAGGGAATATATTTCCCTAAAGAGTGCATAAACAATATCTTGAATGAATTTAGTTTTTGAAAAAAAGTTGGAAATATCTTGTTGAAAAAGTAGATTGAGCTCAATCTGATGTTCAAACTGTTAATAAGAAGGAGTTAATTAAAGAAAAAATAAAGGATGAGTCTTAAAATCTAGAGAAGAATAAGAAATCCATGACCATGATAGATGATGAGTTCAAGAGACTCATGTCTGACAAGGATCAAAAGAATCCCGAATATCCTGAATTTGGCCTTGATAAGGCTAAGGCCTTAGCTTTGAAAATATAAACTGAAGAGAAGTTGAAGAAGGATGAAAATGAAAATATTAGAAGGTTTGATGAGGAAAAGATAAAAGAAAGTCTGATGAAGGGAGTTGAAATAGATTCAGAGAATCCATTATTGTTAGTATCAGCATTATCAGAAATGTAACCATCTATTCAGTCCAGGCAAGTTCTTTATACCAATCAATCACATCCTAATAAAAAATAGTTATTTTAGAAACACTAGTTCTACCTTAAATCATTTCATCAGTTGATAATAAGGGTAATGGAATAGAAAATACAGAAGAATCATTCATAGTAGAAGTTAAGAAGAATATTGAAAAAAAGTCTATTAATGAAAAAGAAAATTCTAAATAATCAGTCCTAGTAGAAGTTCAAAATAATGTTTAATAAACAAAGTCTATTAATGAATTTGGTAAAGGTGTTATGATAACTACATGATATTTATAGAAAGAATTATAAAAAGTGGTAGAACAAGAAGATGAAGAAAAATAAGAATAGGAATAAAAATATTAAGAGAAATAATAAGGGGAATATGTTGATGAAGAAAAGACACAAACTAATTAAGATACCAAAAAAAAAAACGAAAAAATCATAATCATACTCATATTTAACCCCGTTTACATCATAGTTAGATAAGGATATATACATAGAATAATCAGAAGAAGAAGAGTCATTATCAAAATAAGAATAATACAATTAAAAATATCCCTAAAAAAATATATGACAAGGTTGAGTCTGATAAGCACGTGGATATTATAAATTTTTTTGAGGAAGATGAAAAAGTTTCGTAGAAAGATGAAGATAAATTTGGGAATAAAGAAAAATCATATATCAGACTGAGTTTTCCACATGATCCTTAGGTTTTATCATGATCATCAAATTCAGAAGAAAAAAATAGATCATAAGGTATTTGATTATATTTTTGAAACCTTTAAAGGGTTAAGTTATTCAATTTTGTATCTTCCAACTTCATAAGAAAGATTTAAACTAATTCTGAATAGTCTAAATGAAAAATCAGAATCGTTGAATGTTTTGATAAAATAAACTATTCATATTTGAGTCAGATTTGAAATATTTTAAAGAAAATACCGAGGAAAAAAATTGATCTTAAAATCATATGGTTAAATGGCCAAATGAAGTTGAAAATGATCTCAATGAACATTATGGTTATTTTGTAAAAGTGAAGAAACTTTCTCTATAAATGGATAAATCCTTTTAAAATTTATCGATCAATGCCTTAGATAGATTCAGAATTTTAGAATAGTTTATATACTTGATTAATTATATTAATGAATACGTGAAACCCTAAAAAAATGTTCGAAACATGGAGTTAGAGAACAACAGAATCCAATCATGTGAGGATGATTTGTTCCTTGATAAGGAAGAAAATATGGAAATAAGTTTGGAAGTCAAACTATTAAAGGATAAAGTTTGGAAGGAAATAGTAATGGAAGAAAAGATTGTGAATCTTGGGAAGGATCACAATGATGTTAAGAATATGAATAAAATTGTGAAAATTCTTTTGAAGAAAGAATGACCATTTTCATTTGAACTATTAATGTATTTTGAAACATTTTTTAATAATGAATATGAATAAAGTTTTATTAAAAATATTTATATCTGGATGTATTTCCATGTTTTTTGGACATATGTTCTTTGTTTTATATCTTGGATGATTAGTAAATTCATATAAAATTGTTTCTCATGTCATAACCGCTCTAACATTTCAAGTAACAATATACTTTACTTATTTTTCTTCAAATCATAAAGAGGGAGAAACTTTAAGGAGATATATTTATGGGAGAGAATTCAAAAAAATGGGGGATAAGTCTTTGATAAGTTTTTTTTTATTTTGGGGAGAATATTTGGTGTGGAGTTTTGAGATGTTTTTGGGATAGATCTGGGTTTTAAAAGAGTTATAAGGTGATATAATCCTAAGGGGGGATATGAATTAATAATTTCAATCAAATCATAAGAATGTTATAAATTTTTGAGGAGTTATGAAATAAATTATATATTTAAAAATATTAAAAATAATAGAGTTTTAATTATTTTAAAGTTATTATTTTATTTTTAGGTGTTGTGTTTTGTGGTTTTCAAAAAGGGGGGATTATTGAGTTAGAAGTCATACTTATCCTATTTCCTTCCCTTATTTTTGGAAACCACAAAAACTTCCTTAAAAATATATTTTACAAATTTATATTACCAAAGTGTTTTAGTATATTTTTGTAGAAATTTTTTGTATACTATACATAGAAAACTTTCAAATATAAAATGAATATATAATTTTATTATTCAATATGATCCATGAACTAATGGTGTGCCCAATTTTTCAAATTGACTAATGTTCTAATCAGTGGTTCGAATTATTTTCTTTTTATCCGACTAAAACAATTCATGAACATTACACTAACATTAGTACTGACACATCAGACTAACCCTTATTAATATTGAAAAATAATAAGGAAGTCTATAAGACTATCCAATGATTATAATTAGAGCATATAGTTTTGTTTCTATTAGATAAAATCTATTATATTATTGGAATGGTTATATAAAAAATGATATCAGACAATATAATGCTTAGATATCAAGTTGGAAATCTATATCATTATGAGTTTTCATATTCTAGCTATCTGAGGCCATTGCAAGAAACTCTAAAATATGACAGTTTGGGGTTTTCCTATAAATAAGGGATATTTTAATAGATGGGAGGTGATTCATTCAAAACATGAATTTTATAAATTTATTCAATTTAAGAGTATATTGTTCTAAATGATTTTTAATATCATATAGATTTAAAGTTATAAGGAATCCGAGTGAGGATTTTAAATTGCTTATAACAATTTTCTTTGGTATTTTGTGTCCTATCAAGGTACTGATAGAGGGATTATGGGGATATTAATATGGTGAATCTGATCCATCATATCGAGGTCTTTTGAGGCTATGAAGAAAACTTCCAATCATTGTATCAATGGACTTATTGTTTTAAGAAACATAGATCCAAATCCAATCATCATATTGAGGGCTTTACTTGTAAGGAAAGACAAACCTTACAATAGGTACTAAAACTATGGATACCATAAGTGAGGGTTACTAACTTACTTAACACTTAAGGTTAAAGAGTAAATTATTTTATTAATACTGAAAGTAATTATTATTATTATAATATTATTTATATATTTTTATTAAAGTTATATTTTTTGTTGTGCATGCATACTAGAACATAATTTTTATACTTATATTTCTAAAAAACTATTTTATCAGTGTGTTTGTGATATAAATAAAAAAATATGATATAATCACATAATATATGGTTACGATTTCAATACTATGATCATCAGAAAAGTCCAAGTCGAATAATTTTAGTATAATAGGATTTTTGTTTTGTGTTTAGTTTAAATTTTTTAAACTATATTTAAACCCCCTCTTTTAGCCAGGTTATACTATTTTGATTCAATAAGAACCTGAAAATGTGTTGTAAAATAAGTATCCTCATTTTTTTGTAAAAAAATGATGGAATTTATAGGAAATATTATTATATGGGGGTCTAATGTTACACCATGCTATTTTATGATATAATTATATTTAAATAAATTATATTTATTTGATAGCTTTATTTATATGTAACACTGAGTTTAAACGAACTATGATATAAATATTATTATTTAATGTGATAGTTATCACCTAGCTATTGGATTAGGATGTATGAATAAAACTAACTCAATTATTGAAAATTATTTTCTATATATATATTTAAAATAAATTATTTATTTTTTAATTAGTTATAAATTAAAATAAAAGCATTAGAAAGAAAAAAGAGATGTTTTTATAAAAGATTGTTTTTATGAGAACATGTTTTTTTATATTAATAAATTAAATTAATATATATTGATAAATGATTTTAATTAAATATTTATAAAAAATATTTAATAAAATATTATAACATTCATCTAATAGTTTTCATATGAAAAGTAATGATGGTAACCTCAGTTTTATGCTTAAAAATTAATTTTTCTAAAAATGGTTTTTTTATATACAACACCCTTGTTTTAAATTGGGTTTATAAAAATTTTATTAATTTAATATTTTATAATCAATTAAAAATTCATAATTATCATTATTAATATTATTTAACAAGTTCAAATTTATTTTTGGTCATAATTAATATTAAAGCTAGTTAAATTTTGTTACCATAGTTAGGGTTCAAGAGGGTTTACCTCGGGGAAACCTAAGAGATAAGGCTTTAAATATCATAAAAAACATGATTTAATTTTATTTGTTGATGATTTTTAAACCTTATCATTATTATATTTTAATATTTATAATTTTTAATTCACTTTACTTGAGTAAGGGATAATTATATTAAAATGCTTTGAAAAATTAAGAATGTTTCCTCTCCCTCCCTTACAAAAGTATACCACATATCATCACTTACTCACACTCCATGAGATTTAAATATCATAAAATACATATGCTAATAACATAATAACAATTACACCCATGTCCTAGAGGTCCTGTATTGATCATAAGAAAATCCTTTCAAGGCTAAAGCTTTAATCCAAAGTAGGTTTTGTAACGTCCTGGACCCGGGTGCCATGCAACGGGTGCCCCGAGCTGGGTTCACCACGTGACCTCAAGCGCATTTCCCCAAACGCCAGAGGCTGCCGACTAGAAGCGAGGGCCCAGGTCTGATAGTGGGGAAACTATTCCCTCATTTGTCAAAGTGTAGCGCAGTGGAATACCAAAATAAACATAGAACGACATCGGAAGCAGTAATCCATACACAACTGTAATAAACAACAACAGTGTATGTAACCAATAGTATATAAGTGATGATTCTACATGTTTCAAGTTCTAAGAAAACATCCATAACATGTTATACACAGTACAACAAAATACGGAGTACATCAAAACAAGCAAAACAGCTGGCAGCGACATCGCGAGCCTAGGCTTGGTCCTATGCCCTCCTACTCCTCAGCAATGGTCAAGTACCTGTATAGAGACTCTTGACCCTATCCACACCTGTAACAACGTAATCTGTTTGGGCCGAAAAGCGTGACCCAAACAGGGTGTGAGAAATATATCTCAGTAGACACCCACCAAAGGCCCGTTCCCAACTACGTGTAAACATGAAACGATAGTGTGAAGTAGTAAAATGCAATAAAGTAAGCAGTACTCAAAAGTAACTCATTACCAGTTATATTTCCATTTTATTATCCATTTAATCCATAGAATATAAGAAATCACCACAGTGCATTTCTAGTAAACAACTAGTGTCCTCAGACATGTAAACTGTTACCCTCGGGTAACAAGTATCCAAAACAAGAATATGCCCCCAAACATAACAGTGTTTTTCCCTCAAGCGTAGGTAGTGTCGCCCTCAGGCACAGAATCAGCTGGCCACAGGCACATAAGAAGTCGCCCTAAGGCCGAAATAACTACTGCCCACGGGCTAAATAGTGCAGTGCCCACAGGCTAATCACAACAACGCACTCAGGCTAAACAGGTAACCGGGCCATTCCCAACACGTCAAAATGTAGTAAACAAGAAATTCCTCTCAAGGAAATTATATAATTAATACATTTAAGGCATACCCTCGGGTATCCTGGCGAAACGACTAAACAGTGAAACACACCCCCGGGGCGGTTCCGGATCCAAGCAAAGATCCCAAACAACATTTTAATATCATAATTTAATCACCTATGCAATTCTAGGCATTAAATATAGCAACGACCTCAGCCACACGACACCCCAACATGGGTTCGTGGCATGAAAACGCACAAAAACGCACGACAGTTGGAAAATAAACACCAAGCCACCTACCTTATACGCAAACAAACGTTATACTTGATCGCCGACTACAGAAACACCCAAGAAAGGCGTAGATCTGATGAAGAAAAAAATCATTCGAACGTAAATAACTTACGTTAGGAGAAGAATTGGTAAAAACGGTACCGGGAGAGGAGAGGGCTTACCCGTGCTGTTCCAACGAGATCTTCCGAAGCCAAATCGGATTCTAGACGAACTCCCGGTGGATCTTCAAAGGTCCGACCTCCTCCTTTGGCTCCAAAATGGCTCAAATGCCTCCTCTGCCAAATGAGGAGGCTACTGCCTGTTTTAAGCCAAAAAAACAAAGTACACGGTGTGTACTTATGAGTACACGACATGTACTTATTTCATTTAACTGTTCATTTGGCGGCACCGCCACACTGTTCACCCGTCGACATGAGTACACGTCATGTACATCCAAGTACATGGCGTGTACGGTCGCCCAGCTGGCGGCGACTCCACCGCCTTACTATTCAAGCTTGCCGACTGACTACATGGCGTGTAAGGTACCACTACACAACGTGTAGTCGGTTCCTACACCCCTCATCGCCGACAAGGCTACACACCCCCGTGTACTCATCCCAACACGGCCAAAAGTACATGGCATGTGGAAAAAGTAAACGACGTGTAGTTTCGAAATTTAGGATTTTCCCCATTTTCCATATTTTCTCAAAAACACTTAAGGAAAAGGAAAAAAGAAGAATCCCATACCTCAAAAATAAGAACCGGGTTCTTACAAACTTCCCCCCTTATAGCAATTCGTCCCTGAATTTCCCTTCCAAGGGTGGCGAAGATAAAGCTAAGAATAGCTCTGGCCACTGAGCCTGTACGTCGGCCTCCCGCTCCCAGGTCTCGTCCTATACTCGTCCATGCCGCCATAGCACCCGTACGAGAGGAACTGACCGGCCTCGGAGAACCTTCGTGCTCCTGTCAACGATATGGATCAGATGCTCCTCAAAGGACGCATCCTACTAAAGCTCAACCTCCTCTGGCTGAAAGGTGTGAGATGGGTCTGTATGATAGCGACACAACTGAGACACGTGGAAAACGTCGTGCATGGCTCGGTACCGTTTCGGTAACTGAAACTGATAGGCAACCAGCCCAACTCTCTCCAGAATCTCGAATGGACCCACATACCTCGGTGAAAGCTTACCCTATCTCCTGATCCTCTTGTGTCCCAGCCTCGACAAAAAACGCAAGAAAACCTGATCCCCAACCAAAAACTCCAAAGGTCGTCTGCGGTGATCAACATAGGATTTCTGACGAGACTGCGCGGTAGCCATCTGCTTCCGAATCAACTAGACCTGCACAGATGTCTCATGTACGAGCTGTGGCCCCAGTAAAGCTGCCTCACCTGTCTCCAACCAGCACAAAGGTGATCGGCATGACCTACCATATAAAGCCTCATATGGTGTCATCACAATAGTTGCCTAAAAACTATTGTTATAGGAAAACTCGACTAAGGGTATATGCTTCTCCCAAGAGTCCCCAAAGTCTAGGACGCATGCGCGCAACATGTCCTCTAGCACCTGTATCGTCTGCTCTGACTGGACATCTGTCTGAGGGTGGTATGCTATGCTCAGAAGCACCTGTGTACCCAGCGCCCTCTGAAAACTCTGCCATAAATGAGAGGTAAAGTGGGTGTCCCTATCTGAAATGATAGAATGAGGGACCCCATGAAGACGTACAATCTCTCGGATATACAGCCTTCCAAGATCGTCCACACCAAAGGTCTCCTTGATCGACAAGAAGTGATCTACCTTCATGAGTCTGTCCACAAAAACCCACACGACGACATTGCCTCGAGGTGACCTCGAAAATCCAGTCACGAAATCCATCACGACGTCATCCCATTTCCACTCTGGAATGGGCAACTACTATAACATCCCAGCAGGCCTCTGGTACTCTGCCTTCAACTGCTGACAGGTGGGACACCTCATAACAAAACCAGCTATCTCTCTCTTCATACCCGGCCACTAGTACTGACGTCTCAAGTCTCAGTACATCTTGGTAACCCCGGGATGAACTGCCCAAGTTGAAGCATGAAACTCCCTCATCAGCACCTCGCGTATATCCCCTGGAACCCATACATGTCCATGGAAACACAAAACCTCTTCATCGCCTATCATCCAACCGGGGGAGGGTCCTCACTTGCCACCGACTCCCGTAGAACTAGGCCTTCTGAATTAGATAACTACCTCATCCTCACTCTGTCCAGGAGGGTGGAAGTCACAGCTAATGAGGAAAGATTTGTCTGGCCCGAACTGTCATGCAACTCCAGATGCATCTCAGAGAACAAAGCCATAAGCTCGATAGTGAAATCCATCTCATGTACCGAAGGTAGACCTGAAAAGTCATCCAGGAATACATCCCTGAAACGATCAACTACTGGAGGGAAATACGTCTAACAAGTCCCCTGATCATCTAGATATAAACTCACTATCTGGGTTGTGACTCCACCTCGCCCATGATGCTTTGGTCCAGCTCGAATCGCCTGAACATCCCATTCGCCCTTGTATAGAAACTCTCCACCCTATGGTGATGTGAAACACACCCTGTGATGATAGCAGTCTACAAAGGCTCGAAAGGGAACCAACCACTCCATCTCTAGAATGACGTCATAACTCTTCATCTCTAAGACATAGAGGTCCCAAAGAAAGTGACACCCTCCAACCTCAAGGGGGAACTCCCTGCACTAACGCACACCAGCCGTCATAGTACCCAACAGAGTATCTAGCGTCATGATATCGGAAGAAGAAGAAACACAAAGCCCAAGGCTCTCCACAATGGGTGCAGATATGAAACTATGTGTAGCACCCGCATCGAAAAGTACTGAAGACAAAATAGAAGCTACTAGAATAGTAACTCTGACTGTAGAAGGTCTGAGATCCTGCTTCTGTTGTGTCTGTTGCACTGCATATGCCTGCCCAGTGCTGCGGCCCTGCGACACAGCCTGGCTACCCTGAGCTGTCCTGCCCTGTTGCCTCTGAGATCCTGGTGTCTGGCTACCTCGTCCACGACCACCATCTCTGTCTGTATGCCCTGACGTATTCCAGTTCCCTAACTGGTAAGAATCCACTGGTCCTGCTCCCGCACGTGGAGTCTTCACAGAACCCCTCTCACTAGCCACTGGTGGAAACTCCCTACAAAAGCGCTGTAGATGACCCAACTTTCTGCAAGCTCGGTACCCCACTAGATCACGTGGACACTCTGGACTCTTTTTACCATCTCCACCACACTGATAGCACATAACCTGGCCACCTGAAGCATTCTTCTGACTGGTACTGCCGCCCTGAGAGAAGTCTATCTGTCTCTTCCTCTTTCCAGCAGAAATAATACTAGTAACTGGTGCAGAACCACCCTGGCCCACACCACTCGATTCCCGCAGGTTCCTCTCTGTAATCAGTGCCTGGTTCACAATCGCTTGTACAGTAGGCAGCCTGAAAACATTCACCAGCACTCGGATGTCATACCGAAGACCATCCTCAAAACACCTGGCTCTCAACATCTCATCACCCACCAGCACGGGTGCAAAACGTTGAAGCTCCGTAAAATGAGCAGAATAGTCCATCACCGACATAACACCCTACTACAGATTCATGAACTCTCGAGATGTATCTACCTTCAGCATCTCGGGAAAGAAGAAGTCATAGAAGACTGCCTGAAAATCTTCCCACGCCATGTCTCTTTGATGTTCTGACTGGGTGGTAACATCCCACCTCCTCTTGGCGGAATCACAAAGAAAATATGTCGCGAGCTTGACCCTCCGCCCTGGAGGTGTCTCAAGATGCTCAAAAATAGACTGCATCGACCCCAACCAAGACTCCGCAGCCTGTGGTCCGCCATCCCATGAAAACGTAGGCGGATGCTGCTGCTGAAAGATACGTGTCCGCTCGGACATAGATGTGGCATCCTGTGGTGATCCCTGAAAGGTTTTCATGAACCGAATAAAGCCTTCATGGAACTGTGCCTCCGCGCCTGTGTCCGGTATAGCAGCTGGCGTCGCATCTAGCTCTGCTAGAGGATCAACTGGTAGCCCATGGCCCACCATTTCTAGAGTATAGTCGTCGCCACTCTCCTGGTGAACAACGTGTGGTCATCTAGGCGGCATGACACTACGAGGTCAAAAGAACGTCATAGATTCAAAATTATTAAGGCTGAAATGAAGAAACCATAAAGGGAACAAGAGGAAGAAGGCATTTCAAAATTTACAAAACAAGACTACACGACGTGTATACTGACTACACGACATGTACTTGACTTCCCTTCCCATGACCGGGTCCTTCGACTCGACTAAGCTACACGGCTCCCGATAAACAAAACTATACGGTGTGTATATAATATTTACATGGCGTGTACGGTGTTATTTTCCAACTACTCGTGTCATCTGTGACATGGCCGACTACTCAGATTGACACCACACAGCCTGTTACACCCACACACAGCGTGTACACCACCCAGTTTCCTAGCCACATGGCTAACTCCACACGGTCTATCCTCAGACAAGACTACACAGCATGTCCCAACAGTACACGATGTGCTCAGGGAGAGGTGACACCAGCCCGTGTTGTTAGCTACACGGCCGTGTCCCCAGGTCACACTACACGGCGTGTCCAACATTGACACGACGTGTTCTGTCAAGGAGTTCACTGACCCGTGTTGTTAGTTACATGAACGGACTCTGGGTCAACACTACATGGCATGTACATTCGGTACACGGTGTGTTTTACCCAAGCCTTTCCCTACCCCGTGTCGCCGCCCACACGGTTTGTGACATGGGAAGAGACTACACGGCGTGTACTCTGGGTACACGGCGTGTACTCAAAAAGTTTATTTTTCTTCCCAAACAGAAGAACATACACGACATGTATAAAAATACTACACAGCGTGTATACTGGGTTTCTAGACAGTATGCCTCAGAAACTTCCCCGGAACCCAGAAAATACCGAAAAACAACACCTAAGTGTCAAATTCCGACCCGTGGGGGCCCATACTCCCCACAAATCAAAGTTTGACATCTCATATGCGTTATAACCCATAAAAAGTCAATGATCCACCAAATTTCGGTCAATGGGGGCCCATACTCCCCAAAAACCAAAGTCTGGCATCCATTCTATAAACAAGCTCACAAAAAGAATACCCTATCACAAAGCAGGTATTTATCAAGAAACTATCACAACAACATGCTTTTCTAGCACACCAACTATCACAACAACATGAAATTTCTAATGCACCTACATGGCATGGAAACTATGCATGGCATGTGATATCTAGCATGTGCCTATATGATGCATGAGACGACATGCCCTCATCTCATCAAGTTGCAACTAAATAGAACCCATAGATAAATTATAAACAACACAATCTCAAGTGCGTCACCCAATGGTGAAAACAAATCAACTGTAAATTGAAAAATCAATAAAACTACAATCACGATGTAAATTTGCTTTTCCCTATACGCGGGTTAGCTACGCCTGGGAACAACTTATTACCAACTACCGTTCATCCTATCCCTGACTACGACTCCAAATAGTAAGTCAAAGAAAAGAAACTGCTCTGATACCACTTTGTAACATCCCGGACCCGGGTGCCACGCAACGGGTGCCCCGAGCCCGGTTCTCCACGTGAGCTCAAGCGCATTTCCAAAAAATGCCAGAGGGTGCTGAATAGAAGTGAGGGACCATGTCTGATAGTGGGGAAACTATGCCCTCATTTGTCAAAGTGTAGCGCATCGGAATACCAAAATAAACATACAACGACAACGGAAGTAGTAAACCATACACAACTGAAATAAACAATAGCAATGGATATAACCAACAATATATAAGTGATGATGCTATATGTTTCAAGTTCTAAGAAAACAGCCAGAACATGTTATACATAGTACAACAAAATATGGAGTACAACAAAACAAGCAAAATAGCTGGAAGCATCATTGCGAGCCTAGGCTCGGTCCCATGCCCTCCTACTCCTCAGCAACGGTCAAGTACCTATATAGGGACTCTTTCCTCTATCCACGCCTATTGAAACGCAATCTGTTTGGGCCGAAAAGCATGACCCAAACAGGGTGTGAGAAATATATCTCAGTAGGCACCCACCAAAGGCACATTCCCAACTGCGTATAAACATGTAATGATAGTCTGAAGTAGTAAAATGTAATAAAGTAAGAAGTACCCAAAAGTAACTCATTACTAGTTATATTTCCGTTTTATTATCCATTTAATCTATTTAATATAAGAAATCACCACAGTGCATTTCTAGTAAACAAGTAGTGTCCTCAGACATGTAAACTCCTACCCTCAGTTAACGAGTATCCAAAACAAGAATCTTCCCTCAGGAATAATAGAGTTTTTCCCCCAAGCGTAGGTAGTGTCGCCCTAAGGCATAGAATCAGCTGCCCACAGGCACAGAAGAAGTTACCCTCAGGCCGAAATAACTACTACCCACAGGCTAAATAGTGCAGTGCCCACAGGCTAATCACAACAACGCCCTCAGGCTAAACAGGTAACCAGGCCATGCCGAACACGTCAAAATGTAGTAAACAAGCAATTCCTCTCAAGGCAATTCTATAATTACTACATTTAAGGCATACACTCAGGTATCCTGGCCAAACGACTAAACAGTGAAACACTCCCCCGGGGCGGTTCCGGATCCAAGAAACGATCACAAAAAGAATTTTAATATCATAATTTAATCACCTATGCAATTCTAGGTATTAAATATAGCAACCACCTCATCCACACGACACCCCAACATGGGTTCGTGACATGAAAACACACAAAAATGCACGACAGTTGGAAAATAAACACCAAGCCACCTACCTTATACGCCAACGAATGTTATACTCGAACACCGACTCTAGAAACACCCAAGAACGGCATAGATCTGATGAAGAACAAAAATCATTCAAACGTAAATAACTTGCATTAGGATAAGAATTGGTAATAACGGTACCAGGAGAGGAGAGGGCTTACCCATGCGGTTCCAACGAGATCATCTGAAGTCGAATCAGATTCCAGACGAACTCTCGGCGGATCATCAAAGGTCTGGCCTCCTCCTTTGGCTCCAAAATGGCACAAACGCCTCCTCTGCAAAATGAGGAGGCTACTACCTATTTTAAGCTGAAATAACAAAGTACACGACGTGTACTTATTTCATTTAACTGTTCATTTGGCGGCACCGCCACACTGTTCACCCGACAACATGAGTACACGACATGTACTCCCAAGTACACGACGTGTACGGTCGCCCAGCTGGTGATGGCTCCAGTGCCTTACTATTCAAGCCTGCCGACTGACTACACGACGTGTAAGGTACCACTAAACGGCGTGTAGTCCGTTCCTACACCCCTCGTCTCCGACAAGGCTACATGCCCTGTGTACTCATCCCAACACGGCCAAAAGTACACGGCATGTGGACAAAGTACACATCGTGTAGTTTCGAAATTTAGGATTTTCCCCATTTTCCATATTTTCTCAAAAACACTTAAGGAAAATGAAAAAGAAGAAGCCCGTACCTCAAAATAAGAACCGGGTTCTTACAGGTTTATCAACAAAGTAGTATGACTCTTAACCAAGCACACCCAATTTTATTTGTTCCTACAACTATAATAAATATATGGTATCCATTATAAAATAATTACATTAGTATATTAAATATACTATATTTTTATTATGATTAAGAATTAACCCTTTTCAATCACCTTTCCGTATGTTTGAAAATGATAACATCAATGGAGCATGCATGTGGACTATCTCCTCCATAAAGAAATGCGATTCATTTTTCATTTCCAATTTAAATGGATGATAATAAGGATAGATTTCAAGAATACATATGATTTTAGTTATATAATAATTATTCTATAATGGTTAATTATAATTTACGTTTCTTTCATTTTTTCCTTTGAAAAGTGAAATATCACCTGTGCATATGTACAGACTACTCTCTTCATGAAGTGATGTAATTCATTTTTCACCACCAATTTTTTTCATGGTTATAAAATTTTATATAATTAATAAATATGAAACTTATATCCTAATTAATATTATTTATATTATTAAAACATGACTAAGGTGAATGAACCATAACCATCAAACAGAAACATGCATGGAAAATGCACCACTTTTCACACGAATATTTGTTTTACTGATGAATTGTTAATGAAAAAATTATAAATTATAATGGATATGTGCGTTATAATTTTTGTATGAATATATATTTTTAATACATTTATAAAAAAATTTTATTTATTATATAGGATATTTGAACATGTACGAAGCAAGATGAGAGTTAGTGTAAGGTTTTGTCATCTCACTTTTATTTTTGTATGACATATTTCATATTCACTATTTATTTATTTCATGTGGTGTATAGACTACCAATAAGATATTAAATATCATTATTATTGATATTTAAATATTTATTTTTTGTTATTTCATTCATGAGGATTTTTATTGAAAACTTACCAAAGTAGTAATGGTTAATGTTATAATATCATTTCTTTCTGGGATTGTCTATTCTAAATTTATATTGGGTGAAATTAAATATATATTATCATTTAAAACCAATATATTATAATATAACTTCTTAAATGTCTTTTATGTTTTATGTTTTATTATCATTTTCATCTATTTGGTATAAAAATGACATTGAAAATGTTTTTAAAGAAAAGATGGCCTTATTTCATCCTTGGTTGATGTAAATTTTCTTCTATGTCCATACTCATAAAAACTATTTTATGAATGTTGTTATCAAAAAGCTATATTTTTAAATTTTTTATTTTTAATACCATTAATTTTATTTAACAAGTTTTAAAAATTGATCTTCCCAAAGATTTAAAAACAATTATTTTTTTTATTTTTTACAGAAGTATGAATGGAATATTTTCTTTAAATTTATATGACCTGAACATTATTACCATCATCATGACCGTTATTTTATTTGAAGCATCCTTTTAAAGTTTCATTTTTTATTTGAAAAGAAAATTATTTTCTCAATATTATGGGAATTTTATGTTAAAATTTTTTCAAAAGGAAATTTTATAATCTCATGATTTCAAAGAAAGGTTCAAATGATATTTTAAAGGTATTTTTAATTTATGTCAGTATCATTTATGGATTTTTATAGTTCACTAGAGACATGATTTTATTAAAACATCCAATTTTTTTTTCTCTATATGAGTTATACTGATGATTTAATGTTTATTCTATAAGACCCATTTATTTACCATGGGTTAACTATGTTGTGGATAATCCTTTATGAAACCCAATTCTTTTCCACATGGTTTTTTATGATCAAGTGATAAAAAGTTTATGAAATTTTTTCCTTTCCATGGGTTATGATATGATGATATGATGATATTTATGATCTTTTAGAAAAAATATGTATAAATTTCATTATATAACATGTGGGCCCAAAATTATATATCTCATGAGATAATAAGGACTAGAATAATGATTAAACTCAATTCTATAAGGGACTCTGTCCACTATGATAGTCTAAGGAGTAAACCTTGACTAATGAAATAATGGAACAGGAAGTAAACCTAATCATCTACGATAGCCTTAATATTGAGCCTTTACTATGGAAATTATGGTATATTATTATATATATGAAAAATTATATTTTTTATACTTATATTATATTTTCATGGATCACAATTGATTATTAATGATTTTTCGCACCGAGGACTTATGTCCTTTGTTATGAAAAATCCTTATTCTATAATTTATTATTATTGATTTTTTACTGATTTGGTATGATTATTATATGGTTTGATCTTGTTATCATACACTTATGCTCAGTTATGGTCATTGATTGATATCTCTTATATTTTCCCTTACTAATAATTTTAGATCACCCTTTCTTATGTTTCCTTTCCCGAGGTTATAAAGAATTTCTTTAAGTAGGGTATTTATAATAAGTGTAATATGTTATAAGATATTTGTGGAATATACTAAATAAATTTCATGAATTAAAATTATTATGTAGCTAGTCTATAACGACTCTAAACCTTTACTATTATGGGGAATGTTTTTATATAAGATGTACTGAATATTCATATATAATGATGGAATATATATGTATGAAATTATTGGTCCACCTAAATACCAATACACATTTCATGGATCAAGAACATATGAATTTGTTTTCACATTTGTTTTCAGGATAAAAGGGTTATCTGTTTATTCCAATCTATTTAGATTTACTAGTGTCATATTGAATTCATTATGTTTAACGATGTAATTATAAAAAATCATTAATTGTTTAACATATGAACTAAAAATTTAATGTAATAAATCTCCCATATTTCTTCAACAACTCTATAATATGATGTTGATATAGAAATTGGTTTTTTGTCTTTTTCACTCATAAAATGTATTACTTTAGAAAACAATAATACACTGCTATTTTAAACTTCACTTATGTTTTCTATATATTCAGTGTAAAATATATATCCATTAATTACATAACTAGACTGTGTTACCAGATTTAATTATGGTCTATAAACTAACCATCTCAATGTTTCTAATTTATCATATCTACCATGAAAGGTCTCCTTAAACCATTGAAAAAACTTTTTTAATTGTCATTAAACACACAAATATGATTATCATTTGGATAAAATTGTTTTAAAATATTAATACATGTTGTTATATATGGTTTAGAATCATCTATGTAATTCAATTTTTATAAATTACTGGGCATGTGGGTTTTCAACAATACATCACGAATATTTTTGATTTTTATGCTCACAAATACCCTTTTTTCTAATGATATTACTCTATGTGTTTTTTCTGAATATATTTCTTGATAAATTTATCTTATTTACAGGTTAAAGTTCTTTATATGAAGTGTTTTGGATATTTTTTAAAGTAGTCTTGAAATACACTTCATACGCTATGTTTGTAAGCAAAATGTACGGTTATTAAACCCTATTTTTTGGAATAAATGTATGTATCATATAACATATTCTATTATAATGTATGGGTAAAAAACCATAAATTTTAGAAGAAAACCTATATTTGAGAAGCTAATGTATGGTTAAATAACCCAATGTTTTGAAGTCAACTGTAGGTTGTTAACCATACTTTCAAATTTATCTATACATTTTAATTTGTTAATAATGTAGCTTAAATTAATGACATTTTTCACATTTTCTAAAATGTTTTATAGAATTCAATATCACGTCAAAACTGCTTAAAATCAGATTCAATGGTTTTTGTTCAACATGTGAAATCTATCCTATATCTAAGGGAATTTTAGACTTTATTTGAATGTTTAAAATTCAAATTACATATGATTTATCTGGTGATATTATTGGATCTATTAAACCAAAAGAAAATATAGTTTCTAATGATAAATACAAAGATTTATATCATATAAATATTCATTACCTTTTGAATACATAATCTATATTATTATGATGGTCTACACTTCAGATACACATATGTTTCGATGTTGTGCTGCGTGACTATAATTTTTTTTCTGCTAATTCTGTTGTTCTATTATTATATTTCATGAAGATCATTTGAAACCAGGATCACATATTAGTTATTATTTCTTGAAGAATCACATTTAAAAATAATAATATCTATTATTTGTCAGTTTATGATGAAATTGTGATCTATAATGGGTTCTTAATCAAATCAATTAATCTTGATTTTGAAGAGTATTAGCTACCCATTCTTAGTCATGGTGGAGTTTCAGCTTCTCAGACTAAGCTATGGATATTTTCTATAGTTAACCTCACTTTTCATACATTAACATTATATAAATGTTTCAAAATACTTAAATCATTAAAAAAAAATTCCCAAAGACTATATTATTCTAGTGCCTTTTAAAAACCCGGAAACATAAACTATAGCATCCCACCTTTTTATAACATAAACTTTCATTACATTACACAAAACTGAGGATCTTTAAGGTTTAGTGTCTTGGAAACCAGGAACATAATACATGAAAACAACATAAAACATTCTTCTTAAACACATGAAAGGCTTGTCCTTAAATTCATCCTAGGCTCATTACTGCATCTCATAACCTGGGGACATACATCAAAAGAAAGGGTGAGCAGAAGGCCCAGTAAGGGAAAAAGAGAAACATTTAACATGTGAACTTGAGATACATCAACTATATCATGAAAAAGAACTTTAAGGCATGAGAAAGAAATCATGTGACATATCATAATAAAAATAAAATTTTTCATAACTTTAATATGTGGCTACATCATTTAACATAGACAATCATGAACATTTCACTAAGGCTCATACCCAAGGTGTCATTTGAAAATTACCAAGGTTATTCACCAAGATATCGTGAAAATTATAATCTCTAGTGGTTACATCATTACCCAATGCATTGGAGCGATATCAGGGAGCACCCTTAACTTTGACTTTATTATCATGTGAGCCACATATATCATCATCAAAAATTTCATAAAGAACCCATATAGCACAAAATAAATGAGTTTCATTTCATAATCATAACGTTTTAAAAACTGCTTTAAAGACATGATCTTAATGTCACTTTAAACCCACTGAAAGGGAAATCGGGTCTCATGTATGTAAATCCCAGAATTTAAAATAGAAAATTTTGATATATATGTGAATACCCTTGTAGAAGTAAGAGTTTTCAGTATTCACTTTATAACATAAAATAATTTTGAGAAAAGAGAGAGGCATTTTGAGACGAAAATTCTGCAACATAGCGGCTATGTTACAGGGTTTTAGAAAACATTTAAAAGAGAGGGGACATGGGTCACCCACTCATAAATTATCCATAAAACAGTAGGGGAATAGAATATATGGGATTTAAGAACATGGTAATGAAATTTGAAAGATATACCATCTGAAATGAAAAACATGGAAGTGAGACAAAAATAAGATTTCTCTTATGAAAATTTGGCAGCCTAACGACGTCACTTAAACTTCAATAAAAAAATGATTTGACAAGATCAAATAGAGTCTCTCATAATATGATCATAATAGATCAGTATGATAGATATATAGATCATATCCCAACATAATAAAAAGGAACTTTAAAGACTTGACATGAAAATCAAACTTGAAAAATGAGAAGGTTGAAAGAATCCCTTACAAAAATTTCGGCAGCCTAACGACGCCACTTAAACATTCATAAAATGAAATGATGAGAGTAAGAGGGGGTCTCTCATCATATGAAAATAAAATGGACAGTATAATGAATATGAAATAACATCCTTCAACATAAGAACATGGAGCATAAAAGGAATGACATAAAAGAGATTACTTGAAAAGAAAGAGAGAGGTCGGATCCTTTACCTTAAAACGTAACTCTTAAAACTCAAAGGTTGGGACCTTGAGGGCCTGGGGTCACCGTGGGAGGACTTATTGGGAGTTAATGAGACTAGAACTTCATTGGGGGAGAGTGTGGAGTCGAAAGGATGAGAGGATTTCTTGATATTTATAGGGAAAGTGAGGGGACAAGGCATTAATGGCCAAGGGACACCTCAAAAGTGGTTTTCTCAAAAGCATGGGCCCTCCCATGGTACATCCCATGGAGTTAGGCCACATGGGGCCCCCAATACAATAATTCATCACCTTTGGTCGGCCAATCCATAAAATATCTCATGACATCATCATGACACAGTTATGATGTCATTAAACATACTGAAACCCTAAAACTGTATTTTTACTATTCACTGAAAATTCAACTTTCTCAGAAAAATCCCAAAATTTCACCTTAACCAAATATCAATGCTCTGATTTCAAAAATGAAATCCAATTTATAATTATAATTTTCTAAATATTTTTAATTTAATTTTTTAAAAAATACACTATTCACCGAAAATTCATTTTTTCAGAAAAAACCCCAAAAATTACCTTAACATAGTATCGATGCTCTGAGTTCAAAAATGAAATCCATTTTATAAAAATAATTTTCTAAATATTTATAATTTAATTTTTAATTAAAAAACACTATTCACCCGAAAAAACTAATACTTGAATAATAATATATGAAACTCTTATTTAACCATTTTATTGAATCACATTACTTAATCAAGGTGCCTAGATTATATTAATACTTTCTTTAAGTGAGATTACTAATATATTTGGTCACATTACTAATCCTAAGCATAAAATCACTATTCATAATTTACTATTCATGAAAAATTAAGTTGATCTTATTAGAATCTAAAATTCATACTGAACATAATTGTCGAAGACTATTTTTTGAAAATCATTACACATTTTTAATTATTTAAGGTTTACATAAACATTTTTAAAATATCCTTTTTCTAAAATTCATCAAAAATATGAATACTAAATTTATCCGTTCATTTGAAAATTCATAAATATTATCATAAGAAGAAATCCAAATTTTTATTTAAAACAAAGGATTACACAAGGAAGTTACGGTCTCCTTACATATCCCCTTATCACACCAGCGTAGGACCTAACTATAAGGTGTTCTAAGGTGAGAGAATCCGAGGGAGGCTCGGCCAACATCGCACGAGTAGTAATTTCTATCAGTCTGAACTTCTCGTGAAGGCCAGTGGTGCTACCTCCTTCCCAAGTTCTATTAGATGGGCTTTGATCGGTCCAAGACTACTGGGTGAGGCCATCAAATCTTCTTTCTATAATAATTAACCAAGATTACTTGTATTTAGAGACAATAATCAAAACGTTTAGTTTCCAGTGGTCATATTGACCAATGGTCATATAACAGTCAAAACCCAACGGTCTCATTTTAATTATACTCATGTTATCAAATGAAACATTTTTGTTGAGTATAAAAAAAATAAAACAAGACACAAAATTAGGAAACAAGATTTATTCAAAATTTCGGGTCGTTACAATCTTCCCCCCTTAAGAAATTGCGTTCTCAGAATTTTTAAAATTGGGTTTTGAAATTTCATTGAAAGTCCAACATCGGAAAAGGAGTCAGTAAAACTATTACTTTAAAAGAAAGAAAGGGAAGTACAAAGGTCACCCGAGTTAACCCACACTAGGATTCCATGTAGGAAAACATGGACATGAAGGAGAAAACAAAGGGTAAAGTTCTGAGGGAGAGTGATACAGAACATGATTAAGAGAAAGTTAACTATAAGAAAATCCCAAACTTATGATGTGTGTAAACGGTCTTTGATTACCTAGTAGTAAACGTAAACCAACAACGTTTTTGTTTTACATTTCTTTTCATAATTTTGAGGAATTAATTTACTACATAGAACAAAAAAATAAGGAAATATACCCACCTTCATGTAGAGTTTCATCCTTTAATAAGTTTCTACCAAAACTAATCTTTTTTCCAAACGATGAGCATTCAAAACCACTTGGTCTCATCAAAACACAAGAATAATATTTTAGAGAATCACATATTCCACTAAAGAAAAACTATATATCTCTAAACATTTATCCCAAAAACAGAAAGGGTAAAATAAAACAACTCTTCAAAAAGAAAGATTCCCATAGGAAGGGAAACTACTTTTAAATCTTCAAAGTTCCATGGTACTACCCAGAGTTCATCATAGACCATTCCGTAAGTAACTATCCTTAAAATTCCTCAAAATAACCCAAACTAAGATTGAAACCCAAATACAATAATGACTTGATAACATAGTCTTCGAAGATAAACTTTATTGTTCATCTCCAAACAACATCAACCACTCCTAACATCTTATAACCAAAGTAACTAACCTAAACATATTTTCCGAAGATAGGTCAATCATTTCCATAAGTAACCTATAATACTATAAGTTCACCTTAAATTCGTTGATTCTTCAAAATATAATTCAACCTTTACTCCTCAAAGAAAATACCGTAGTAATCTATTTACCTCGATCAAATAAGGTTCCCAAAATAGTGAACGTCTTCCAAAATAATAATCATATTTTAATCCCCTAATCATCTCTGTCATATTAATACGGCAATCGTCACATTTTCTATCACATTGGTTGTTGGGACATGTTCTTCCATTTCCCACCATTAACTAAGAAGAGAATGTATAATTAGGGGCTTAAATACTTAGCCAATAATCATGAAAAAGAACTTAAATCATATAAGGATAACTTGTAGAAGAAAATTATACCCTAACTTGTGATCCCCTAGGTTTAAAACTAGGTTATTCATGATCATATATCCTTATGTGAATCTTTATTTTATTTTATCTTTGTTCCTTTAATAATGGTTCATACTAAGCTTATGAATTTACCAAAGAATATCCCTCGGGAGTGTCATAACCAAGAGTGCAGTAAGGCCCATTGTCGTGTACCAGTTCCCGTTCGAGTCTAGCTCAAAGCGGTGTTTTCGGGTTTTACCCCTATGTACATCTGTGCCAGATCCACCTCTACCTACTCGTATCCAGACATGGATGTATTTTCTTGGCAACCCCTTACTCAATACTCACCAAAATACCAGGAATATTTCCTATATATAAACATTTCTATATGCTTCTTCCTAAAGTTTTCATATCCTAATTTCCAAAAATAAATAAACCATCCTTTGATACCAACTATAGAATCCCACATTTTTATAACATAAACTTTCATTACATTACAAAAAACTGAGGATCTTTAAGGTTTAGTGTCTTGGAAACCAGGAACATAATACATGAAAACAACATAAAACATTCTTCATAAACACTTGAAAGGCTTTTCCTTAAATTCATCCGAGGTTCATTACTGCATCTCATAACCTGGGGACATACATCAAAAGAAAGGGTGAGAAGAAGGCCCAGTAAGGGAACAAGAGAAACATTTAACATGTGAGCTTGAGATACATCAACTATGTCATGAAAAATAACTTTAAGGCATGAGAAAGAAATCATGTGGCATATCATAATAAAAATAACATTTTTCATAACTTTAATATGTGGCTACATCATTTAACATAGACAATCATGAACATATCACCAAGGTCCATCCCCAAGGTTTCATTTGAAAATTACCAAGGTTATTCACCAAGATATTGTGAAAATTGTAATCTCTAGTGGTTACATCATTACCCAATGCATTGGAGCGCTATCAGGGTGCACCCTTAACGTGGACTTTATTATCATGTGAGTCACATATATCATCATCAAACATTTCATAAAGAACCCATATAGCACAAAATAAATGGGTATCATTTCATAATCATAATGTTTTAAAAACTACTTTAAAGACATGATCTTAATGTCACTTTAAACCCACAGAAAGGGAAAGCGGGTCTCATGTATCCCAGAATTTAAAATAGAACATTTTGATATATATGTGAATACCCTTGTAGAAATAATATCTTTGAGTATTCACTTTATAACATAAAATAATTTTGAGAAAAGAGAGAGGCATTTTGAGATGAAAATTTTGCAGGATAGCGGCTATGTTAAAAGGTTTTAGAAAACATTTAAAAGAGAGGGGACATGGGTCACCCACTCATAAATGATCCATAAAACAGTAGGGGAACAGAATATATGGGAGTTAAGAACATGGTAATGAAATTTTAACGATATACCATATGAAATGAAAAACATGGAAGTGAGACAAAAATAAGATTTCTCTTATGAAAATTCTGCAGCCTAACAACGTCACTTAAACTTCAATAAAAAAATGATTTGACAAGATCAAATAGGGTCTATCATAATATGATCATAAGAGATCAGTATGATAGATATAGAGATAGTACCCCAACAAAATAAAAAGGAACTTGAAAGACTTGACATGAAAATCGAACTTGAAAAATGAGAAGGGTGAAAGAATCCCTTACAAAAATTTCGGCAGCCTAACGCCGCCACTTAAACTTTCATAAAATGAATTGATGAGAGTAAGAGGGGTTATCTCATCATATGAACATAAAAAGGACAGTATAATGAATATAAAAGAACATCCTCCAACATAATAACATGGAGCATAAAAGGAATGAAATAAAAGAGATTACTTGAAAAGAAAGAGAGGTCAGATCCCTTACCTTAAAACGTAACTCTTAAAACTCAAAGGTTGGGACATTAAGGGCTTGGGGTCACCTTGGGAGGACTCCTTGGGAGGTAATGAGACCAGAAATTCGTTGGGGGAGAGTGGGGATTCGAAAGGATGAGAGGATTGCTTGGTATTTATAGGGAAAGTGAGGGGACAAGACATTAATGGCCAAGGGACACCTCAAAAGTGGTTTTTTCAAAAGCATGGGCCCTCCCATGGTACATCCCATGCAGTTAGGCCACATGAGGCCCCCAATACAATAATTCATCAACTTTGGTCGGACAACCCATAAAATATCTCATTACATCATCATGACACAATTGTGATGTCATTAAACATACCGAAACCCTAAAACTGTATTTTTACTATTCACTGAAAATTCAATTTTCTCAGAAAAATCCCAAAATTTCATCTTAACCAAATATCAATGCTCTGATTTCAGAAATGAACTCCATTTTATAAAAATAATTTTCTAAATAATTTTAATTTAATTTTTAAATAAATATACTATTCACCGAAAATTCATTTTTTCAGAAAAAACCCCAAAAATTACCTTAACATAATATCGATGCTCTGAGTTCAAAATTGAAATACATTTTATAAAAATAATTTTCTAAATATTTATAATTTAATTTTTAATTAAAAAACACTATTCACCCAAAAAAACTAATACTTGAATAATAATATATGAAACTGTTATTTAACCATTTTATTGAATCACATTACTTAATCAAGGTGCCTAGATTATATTAATACTTTCTTTAAGTGAGATTAATAATCTATTTGGTCACATTACTAATCCTAAGCATAAAATCACTATTCATAATTTACTAATCATCAAAAATTAAGTCGATCTTATTAGACTCTAAATTTCATACTGAACATAATTGTAGAAGACCATTTTTTGAAAATCATTACACATTTTTAATTATTTAAGGTTTACATAAACATTTTTAAAATATCCTTTTTCTAAAATTCATCAAAAATATGAATACTAAATTTATCCGGTCATTTGAAAATTCATAAATATTATCATAAGAAGAAATCCAAATTTTTATTTAAAACAAAGGATTACACAAGGCAGTTACGGTCTCCTTACATAGCCCCTTATCACACCAGCATAGGACCTAACTGTAAGGTGTGCTAAGGTGAGAGAATCCGAGGGAGGCTCGACCAACATCGCATGAGTAGTAATTTCTATCAGTCTGAACTTCTCGCAAAGGACAGTGGTGCTACCTCCTTCCCAAGTTCTGTTAGATGGGCTTCGATCGGTCCAAGACTACTGGGTGAGGCCATCAAATCTTCTTTCTATAATAATTAACCAAGATTATGTGTATTTAGAGACAATAATCAAAACGTTTAGTTTCCAGTGGTCATATTGACCAATGGTCATATAACAGTCAAAACCCAACAGTCTCATTTTAATTATACTCATGTTATCAAATGAAACATTTTTGTTGAGTATAAAAAAAATGAAATAACACACAAAATTAGGAAACAAGATTTATTCAAAATTTCGGGTCGTTACATAAACACCAGTACACAAGTGAGCTAAATTATCTCCTAATATGTTCTTTATGACTACAAACCTTCCTAGAAAACTCATACCTAATACATATCTTCATAACCTGGGGAAAGAAACATAAAAAGTGGTGATCTCAGATTCTCATTAAGGGAAAATAAGGGAGACATGTAATTATAATCATAATCATAAGGGTATTATAATGTGATCATAACAGTAAAATACCATACCTTGTATATCATAAGATCATAAATATGAATCATGAAATAAATATTTTTTAGTTCAGAAGACATGAATCATGAGAAAATATAAAACATAAGACCTGAAATCATAACATAAGAATAAAAAATAGAGTTGTGGCAGACACATAAGCATATAAAATGATTTATATAGTAGTTAAGGCATCAATTACAAGGAAATATTTGTGGATGAATGCCTTCACTAAACCTAGTTCACACCCCATTACAACCCTGAATTACTAAATTAAGTTGACTCCATGTTCGAACCATGTAATACTGAAATGAGTTCATTTTTCGTTCCATTCCTGTATTACTGAACCAAGTTAATTTCTCATTATGATCATGCCTATGTTATGAGATATAAATAATTACCTAATGATTTAGAGAGAGAGATATAAGTCCCACCCATATCATAATGAAATCATACAAACATGTGCCACAAATTGATAATCAATCATATGATAACCCATGAAATGAAATGTGTATCTTAAACATGTATTCAAATCATAACCTATGGAAAAGATATGTTTCATAATCATTTCATCAAAATCATAACAATAAGAATAGAATTATATTTCATAAATATATAACCCAAGAAAGATAAATATATTTCATAAACCTATAACCCGTGTAAGAGAAATAGGTTTTATGAAGACCATAACATCAAGAATAACCCATTCAGAGATAGAATATGATTATAACCGATAGATCATTTCTAGAAAGGTATAAGTAACATCAACAGATTTCATCTTTGATGGAAAATAATTTTGAAATATCATTAAAAATTTATTCTTAAGGGAAATATAATTTCTTCTTTGAAAAATTATTTTTAATACATAAAACCATTTTAAAATAGTTTTCATATAATACAACTTGAAAACTTATAAATAATACTTGAAATAATTTCGATTACGTTTTTCATGGAAAACTTATAAAATAAGATTCAAAATATTTTTAAAACATTTTTCTTTTAAAACACTTTGAAAACTTATAATGAAATATTGAAAACGTTTTGAAAACTATTTCAATGAAAAAACTTTGAAAAATTATAATGAAAGATTGATCTTGTTAAAATCATTTCTTTGAATTTTTTTTGATAAACTATAAATAATGCATGAAATAATTTTGGAAACCATTTCGTTGAAATATTATAAAAGAAGCTTGAAAACATTTTGAAAAACATTTTACATGAAAATATATAAAATATGATTCAAAATATTTTAAAACACTTTTTATTTGAATTTTTTTTATAACATATAATTAAATCTTGAAAACATTTTGAAAACCATTTCATTGAAAATACTTCTAAAACTTATAAAGAAATCTCGAAAATGTTTTAAAATTCATTTCTTTGAAAATACTTTGAAAACATATAAATAAGGCTTGAAATTATTTTTAAAACCATTTTACTTGAAAACATATTAAGTAAATTTTATTTTTTTAAAAACTATTTATTTGATTTTTTTTTTAAAAATTATAAAAAAATTTCATTTTAAACATGAAAATGATGCTTCACATAAATAACGATGGGTAAATCTGTACATATTGTATGACTGAAAATTATTTTTTTATTAAGAAAAACACTCTATTTGGTAAAAGTGAGAAACCATAAAGTTTAACATAGCACCCAAACAACCCCAAGAAAAAAACAGGATCTGCCTCTTCCAAGCATAAGCAACAACCACTATCCCCAATGCAAGACCACTCAGCAATCCTATGAAAGCATGGTCCCTCCCGATGGCAAAGCCATACCTCTCAGTCAACCTAATCCCAAGTGGCCTGCAAAGGTGATAGCATAGTACTCTAGCCCATCTGAATCTGATCCTATCAAAATTCCAGGTTAACATATAATATTCTTGGAAATAATTTTTAGAAAACATGGTTTTGAAGGAAGAAAGATTTCTGATTAAAGATAGGGTAAATTTAGGCTTTCTTAAAGACACTTTATTAACAATCTTATGTATCAAAGAGTAGAAAAAGGGTACAAATACATGAATATATAATTAATAACCAGATTATAATAAAACTCATGAATTTTATTGGGAGTTAGAATATAATATTTCAATTAAGGAATCATAATCATAAAAAATCTTGAAAAGTGACGTGATTGTGTCTACAAACTCTTATTAGTTTGTAAATTCAAACCATACTCCCCATGTGGGAATATAAAATTATGTGAAACTTAAATTTTCATTAAAGTAATGAAAATTATTATATAATATTTCAAAGGTAGTGTGTACCCATAATATACAAATATAGTTACAAAACATGGCATGTGTCTCAAAGAAGGTAAATTATGACAAAACTATCTTACCGATTTGGTATCTTTGGAAAGCTAAACACCATGAAAGGAAGATCATAGAATGAATATGTAATTAACCATAAATTTAGGAATAACAATCAGATAATACATTAATGGTAAGTATATACACCATGAAAAATGAATGAGTGGTGAATAAAGCATATATCTAATGAAAATAAAAAGTGAGATGAAATCCCCTTACCTTGTATCTTGACTCTCTTAATATTCGTACAATATTTATATATAATAAACTTAATTTTATTATAAATATTTAAAAAGATAATATTATTATATATAATTCCATATCTATTTTATTATGACTTTATATTACCTGATTGTTAACAATTCTATGTTAAGGTTACGCTTCGAGCAATATCCTCTTTGTTCTTTGCATGAGTCTTAATTTGTTATACCTTTGGTCCTCATACTTATATCATTATTTATGAAGTATTAAACATGATATGAATATAATTTATAATTATTATATATGTATTATAATAATCTATAAAATTTAGAAGTATGAAAAGGAATACACCATTCATGGAGATGGTAGGCCGTACGTATACAAGAATACTATTTCCATTTAATAGTCATGTTCAAAGAAAGTAAGTAAATGGAATATATATATATATTTGTATATATATGTACATATATAATTATTATAGTTTCATGATTATATAATATATATCATATAATTTCACTAAAACCATCCTTAATAAATTCCACGTACTGTGTGAATGAATCACATCACTTTGATGAGGCGGTAGTCCACATTTTCTCAAAGGAAATTATCATATTAACACCAAATGGAAATTACAAAGATATGTATAATAAAAGGATTAAAGTATATTAAATACATTATATATATAATATATAACATATATAAATATATTATCCATCATAATGTCCACCATAAGATGCAGTAAATGAAAAAAATGAAAATCATCGTTTTCTGAGGTGGTAATTCTCCATACACATAAACAACATGTTCGTTACCAATTAGATAGAGGTTTGCATAATTTTAGGTAAAAATATTATCATAAAAAATAATAGTATATTTAATATAATGATTTTTATACATTAATGGAATAAAAAGAGTGAATGGGGCAAAGAAAGAAAATAAAAGAAAGGGTCTTGAGAGAAGACATTACATATTAATAAGGTAACTCCTTTTGGTTTATAACAAAAGTATTCCTTGGTTTGATTTCATCACAAGTGAAGGATTCTAGGAAAAAGTGAGGGGTTTTTGGAAGTGTATTTGTTATATCTTTGAATAACCTATGGGGTTTGATAGGTGTGAAGAAGAGGGATAAGTGGTGGCCTTTTATATAGAATGGAAATGATACACTTGACATTTTTGAAAACAAGTTAGGTGTACCCACGTTTTTACCTAAAAAGTCATAAAAAACAAAATAAATAAATAATGGAAGGTTCATGGAAGAATAATGTCCAAAAAATGTGTATTCTACAAGTTTATAGGTTTTTTTTGGATCTTAAATATATGGTTTATTACTTTATTTACCTAATTTTTCTCTTAACCATTGTAATTAATTTTAAACACTTTATATACTACTTTTGGTAAAAAACTAATTTGAACATTTTAGAAATAAAAAAATACTGTGATTTAAAATATTTAATCCATTTTTCTAAATTTTAATTACATAAGTGATAGAAATTAGTTTAAATTTAATCCCAATGACGGGACGACACAACTAGTTTTTCAAGTAAAAACATCGAAAAGGTTACTTTGTTTTTATACCCAATTTAAAAGTGAATTTTATTTCAATGAACTATATTTGATTAATTTATAAAAGTTTTATGTAATTAAAATTTTATACCAAATTAAAATATAATTTAATCTTATAAATAAAATAAATGAAAAAGATGTTTTGAATTAAAATTCAATATTTATTTCACTATTCGTTTAAAAAAGAATCTTTTAGAAAAGTACCAAAAATTTATCCTAACCTATTTTTTATGTTTATATTTCAAATATGAAGATTATTTTGACATATTAAATCTATAAAAGTTCCAAAAATTTAATTTAATGGATGCTCTCCATTAAAAGGCTGTAAAACTTCCTTTATAAAAATATAGTTTTAAGCATAAAATTGGGTTGGTTCTTATCTTATGTCTATAAATCTATTGGATGAATATGAAAAATATTTTATTGAATATATAGCATATATATTACATTAATATCACTCAGTTATTTTAATTAATTAAATTTATGAAGAGAAAAAAATGTTGCGGTTATAAAAATAAGAATATATCCTATATATTCAAATGGTTCTTATATTTTCATTACCAATAAATTGGTATCCTATGAATTAATATTATATTTTTGTAAACCATATATTTTTCATAAGATATTTATTATTACTAATTTAATGGCTAGTTTATATTAAATAATATATCATTATTTTGTAAAACTAGATTTTGCCTGTTACACAAGCCATCGAGGAAAGTCATTATTGCGTGTAATGAAAGCTGACATCGGTGTTCCATGTTGAGAAAGATAATTTAGTTCCATGTGAAATGAATGTTTAAATTATTTATTTAATATAAAAATATATTTTTAGTGGTGCGTGAAATGAAAAATATCAAAATATTAATTTAATTTAAAAAAACGTTTCCCAAAATCTTGGGTTGTTAAATTTTCAGTTCCCTATAAATGAACAAAAAGGATCTATACAAGGCTTATTACAAATTTGTATACTACCTTTAATTAGTTTTAAATGTATTATGATAAGTGAAACAATCTAGTGAAAATCACCAAACTTGCTGAGAGAGTGTTGGTGGAGTAAACTGGGGGACCTTTATTCCTTGAACCACAATAAAAACTATCATATCATTCTTCCCTGTTTTCTACTTCATTACTTTGACTAATGAATAAAATGATACATATCTACATATTACACGTATAGGGGAAAAATTTGAATCTTTAAATACTTTTAAAATAACACAATTCAACCCTCTCTTTCATATCTTCATACTATTCTGACCTAATAATTGGTATTAGAGGATTGATTTTTGAAGAAGTATAATAAGTGGAATAAATCATGAGTAAGAGGTTTATAGGAAGAAAAATATAAATGATAGAACTAAAGAAAAGAATTTTCATGATCCATACTTATTATTTCAATGGAGATACTTATGGATACATGAATTCTCTTATGATTTTATTTAAAGAGTATTAGATTAAATGTTTACAAAAATATAGTCAAATCTTATGAGACCCCTAAAAAACCATAAAAACGGGATGCTGCTAAAGAATATGTGCATTATGTAAATTCGAGATCCATGAATACTATTATATGTGGAAATTTTTTAGATGAATTTAATCATGTATCTCAATGTACTACTAACTTTGATATATGGAAAATTTTTATTATTTCTTACAAAGGAACATAAAATTCTTGGAAATTAAGATACAACACTACAAAGATTAAATTTGACACTTTTAAAATGTATAATGATGAAAGAATCACTCAGATGAATGAAATGTTAACTAAAATTGTCAATGGTGTTTGAACCTTGAGAGATCCAATTAAACAAAAAGATCAATCTTAAATATTTTTTAGAGTATTACACTCTAAATATAAGGGTATATTAGCTTCAGTCAGAAATTCCAATCGAGTCCCAAAAATGACAATGAATGTATTTTTTGGAACACTAATAATGTACAAAGAAGGAATGAAATTTGAAGGAAGAGACTATATGATGATAAAAATATAGAATAATTATCCCAAAGTTACTTTTCAAAAAATATGAAAGGAAATGAAAAGAGGAGGAAATACTATCAAATGATTTATAATGTTCATATTTTGAAAGGGAATCAACTCATCTAGATAAATGATTCAGTAAATTTTATAAGAATAAGAAAGTATTCTAGAAATATTATAAGAGATATGGAACAATACTTAAATATGTAATTAGTTATGAATTCAAATAAATTATATATATCAGACATAATTTTCCATAACTAAAAGAAAATAAAAAGAAAAATGGAAATGAAAAAATGTAATATAACTTATTATGATAAAAAAGATAAAAAATATATGAAGGCTAAATGGAACATATTTGAGGACTATAAAACTAATTATAAAAGTGATTTTAAAAAATATCCAACAAATCTAATAGAAAATATTTTCTTTATGGATAAATAAGAGGAAGTGGTACAATATTATTATTCTTCTTCTTCTGATTATGATATTTGTTTAAATATTAAATTAACTACTTAATGTTCAATTATTAAAAAAATATAAATCATTAGTAAAAAAACACAAATAACTAAAAATATATACATAATGATGTTTTAGAATAAAATGACCTCATGTTAATACAACACATGGATAGAATTTTTTTTTAACAAATCTACCTCAAACTACACTGGTCATGAAAACAAAATTAATGAACTAAAAGTTGGAGTAGAATCATTCAAAATGTAAGAACTCGGGTTTTTAGAACAGGTCAAAATTCCCAACCTGTTTGATTTTTGGCTTGTTCTGAGAAAACTGGAAGAATGTATGAAGAACTTTTAAAGTTGTTGAGGTCGTACATGGGCGAACAATTGGCACATGGTCTGAACAAACCATGCGGCTATCCCAAAAAACCATGAACCCTTGACAGTGGGATCCACACGGGCGGTGCACAGTTTGTCAAACCGTATAGGAAAGTCGTGCAAAGTCCCTGGGTGTGACAGTGAAAACTACACGATTGGCGCACGGTTTTCCAAACCGTGCAGGGTAACCGTGCGACCACTTAAAGATAAGGTTTTTAGGTTTCGGGGCACTCAGGATTTTCTATTTCTCCCTCATTCTTCCTCCCACTTGTGGATCACGTGGGAGTTCTGATTTTTTGAGGTTGGGGGAGCTCTTTGGCTCGTTTTGGAGGAAAATCCAAGGGGTTTCTTGGTGGATCGAAGTCGGTTCTTCTCTGGTATGTCTCTTCTCTTGGTTCCTCTTTCGTTTTATCTTGGTCTTCTTTTCCCTCTCTTAGTTTCTTAGATCTATAAGGGTTGCATGTAGATCTAGGGTTGTTTTGCTTTTGTGTGTTAAAGGATGAGATTGTTGATGTTAGGGAAGTGTTTTTGAGGCAGTTTCGAGGAGGTGTTCCCTGGTTTGGAGGGCGTTTGGGATAAGGTTTGATTTCACCAAACACTAAAAGTAGGTGGTGAAAACCTATTTTTGTGTTTTCATGGTCATTTGGGTAGTGCGGCCTTCGACGCATTTTCTGGTATTTGAGAGAGACCCAAATTTATCTTCTACTACTTATTTAAATTTCTTATTAGACCTATGGGACACCTTTGGGTATGCCCTTTGTCCATCTTGATTGAGTAGGGCCGAGCGAGAGGTCATTGCTCACATGGGGCATTTTGGCTGGGGTTTCCAAAATGATAATACTTGAATTGATTGGTTTAAACTGTTAAGTTTAGTTATTTAAAACTTGATATAATTGTTGGAGACATTAGAAACTTCAGTGCTGGTATGAGACAACACTTTCTTAGTGCAATTCATCTGTTTAGATGGTTTTTTCTATTATGTGTTCTGTTTAAATGTGTTTTATATGTAAATGTTCAATTACATATGCTAGAACCTTCGGGTTGTGAGGGGCGTGGCCCAGATATTATTGAGTGATGCTGATCACTGGATGAGCATGACCTAAGTTACTTTTCATGGTTTTGACCACGAGATTGGGCATCATGGACGTCGACTTGAGGCAGTATGACTGTCAAGTTGGGCTTGGCCAGGGGTTACTTTGGGTGGTTTTGACCATGGGATTGGGCATCATGGACGTCAGCTTGAAGCAGAATGACTGTCAGGTTGGGCATGGCCCGGGTAACTGGGATGGAAAGACCATCATACTTGAGCGGCATGGTTGTACGGACACAAGGTGTCAGATGTGTGGTGGCTTAGGTTCTATTTTGGTGATTACTGCTCACCCGGAACTTTCAGTAGTGTGCAAACAGAGATACTCCATGATGAGGTGGTTTTGACCACTCGTGTGGTTAGAGGACCTCGTAGATGTGGTGTAGGTACTTTGGTTGGGGGTTCTTGCCATAGGAAGCCACGTCGGAGGTGAGGAGCCTCAAGGGGATAGCTTCAGGCTATCGGGTTGGGGGCTGAGGCTCACCGTGATTTAAGGACAGGTATCGTTGTCCATCCGATTACTTATTTGAGGGAGGATATCGACGTCCCACCGGTTACTTGATTTGAGGGAAGGTATCACTATCCCTCCAGCTATTTATTTGAGGGCAAACATCACTGTCCCTCCAATTATTTATTTGAGGATAGACATCGCTGTTCCTCTAGGTTATTTCTTGGGTGTGCCTTCGGGACGTCGGTACTTAAGGAACGAGGTTTCAGGAGGCACAAGGTGTCGAGTTACTATTCTTGGGTGTGCCTTCGGGACGTCAGTACTTGAGTCACGCAATGTCATGGGGCACATGGTGCTGGGTTACATGATAGAGATTCCGGCATTGGCTGAAGCAGATGACACTCCATGGTGGCTGCTGAGCACCAGTGGAGTTTGTGTTTATTTGTGCATCATACTGTTTACTATTTTACTTATAAATGCATGCCTACTTGAAAACTTATATTAGGTATGCACCATTGGGTGGTATCTTACTGAGATTTGTCTCACACCCTGCATGGGCCCTTCAGGACGCGTGCAGACTTTATGGACTTATGTATAGGAAAGAGTCCAACTTCAGGAGTTGGGCTGCATTAACTGTTGCATGGAGATGGTATGGACTTTGAGGTCTTGCCTAACTGGAGTTATCTTATTTTGTTTCCTTTCCTATACTAGAATTATTTTTCTATGTAGCTACAATTGGTTAGCCATTGGCACCTTTTTATATATATACATGTATGAACTGTTTTGGATGCATGTTTGTTGTTCATTGGTAGTTACAAGTGATCAGCGTTCTGTTGTGTTTACTTTCTACGGTTGTTGTTTATATTTATTTCTTCCGCTGTTTATCAATATTGAATGTTCTTTTGATCTGTGGGTCTAGTTTGAGTTTGATGAGTCATTTATTCTACAACATCTTTATTATTATACTCAGACCAGTACCATTATTATCCTCCGAGAGGGTATAGCCTCCCCACTATACCTATGAGAGTCTCACTGCTAGTCGGAAGCCTTTGGCATTTGTGGAGGTGTGCTTATGGTAGTAACCCCGGACTCGTTTATCACTATTCAGGTGGCTGTTCGGGTCCGGATCGTTACAAAGTGGTATCAGAGGAGTTCTTGATAGGGATTTAGTAGCAGTGTTTTGCTTGATAGTAATGAGACTGAGGCTTCTATTTTACTTCTATTGGTTTTTCTATTTGGGATATGGTAGACTGGAGATAAGATGTTACAAGAACTGGGTTTCTAGCTTGTTCTTGGGTGCTTGCAGCCCCAGTTATGAGGGATGGTCCAAGTTACCTTCGGTGGGAATTGCTGTTTGTTTTTTTCTCAGATTACAGTTTATATGATTTCCACCTTGGTGGCTCACTTGGTGTACGATGTTATTGATTGTGATATGTGACCCTTAACTCGGTGCGGTAAGGGATAATTGGACATTGGCCCGGTATGGAATGGATTGTTTTATTGGCTTTTGATAGGCACATTTTAGGGTATTTCAATTTCATAATTGCTCATATGCTTTGTGATGAGATAATACCATGTGAAGAAAATGTCAATTGCCAGGCTTTGTATTCTTGAAATGTGAAAAGGTGAAATTTTTGATAGAATTTATTATTTTTTTCAATGTGTATGATATGCTGTATATATTATATAATTTCACATGACCGGGTATTTGGGTCTGGCTCTGGTACAAGAAGGCAGGTCCTATCGGTTGAGGTGATTTCAATCACTAGGATTGGGTGACTCAGTCGTCGGTTTGAGGCAACGTTTGTTGTCGGGACGGGCATGACCTGAGGTACTTTTGACACTTGGCTCTGATAAGGGCAGGTAAGGAGACCACGAGGCTGGGATGCCGTGGGAATGGGTTGCGCAGGTTCCTCTTAGACATCTCGATGGAGCGTCATGCGATTGATGACACAGTGCTACAGGTGCATGATCAGTTTCAAGATCTAGTGCATGCAGAGAAGGAGCCGTAGGTATAGGCTCAGGTACATGATCAGGTTCAGGAACGAGTGTAGTCAGGACAACAACCAAGTTTGGCAGCGTTCGGATGATGGCTCGACGAGCAACTTCGAGCTATCCTGGTACATGTCTTGCAGGGGATCGATATAGGTGCACAGGGTATAGAGCCGTCTATGGCTTATCTGACGCGAGAGTTCCAGTCGCATCCCCCACCTCTTTTTCAGGATGAGGGTGGTCCGTAGGTGGCTAAGAACTATATAGAGATAATGAAGATGATCTTCGAGCAGCTTGAGATGCCTTCAGGGCGGAGGGTCAAGTTGGCGACGTACATATTGTGAGGGCCGGAAAAGTGATGGTGGGATGTGCAGGGTCAAGCTCATAGGAATGAGGGACTGACATGAAAGGACTTCGAGGATGGGTTCTTTGAGAACTTTTACCCATAAAAACTACGGGCAGAGAGAGATCAGGAGCTCTTCAGCCTGCAGCAGGGAGACATGTCCATCAAGGACTATGCAGCTACTTTCACCGAGTTGTCTCACTTTGCCCCTAGTATGGTAAGCAATGACGTGGAATGGGTGAGGCACTTCAAGGATGACTTATGACATGCCATTCGAATCCAAGTAAATATCTTCCGGATAGGTTCTTTCTCAGAGGTAGTGAATCAGGCGCTCATAGCAGAGGGAAACCAGTGGGATATGACTCATGTTTGCCGGACGACAGCTTCAGGTGAGGGTTCGAATAGCAGGAAGCGAGGATGAGATGAGTTCTAGTTGGGAAGTCAGGCCAAGAAATCAGCTAGACCACCTCGTAGCAATTATTCTGTGGTTTCCTTTATGTGTGTAAATCCATGACATGTTTGGACTCAGTGCGATAGGCCTACAAAGGAGTTCCAGGCTTGTGGACAGGTCGGGCATCTGAAGAGGTTCTATAGGCAACCTTCTAAGACCGCCGGAAAGCAGGGAACAGGATAGAAGGTTGCATCTGGAGTTGGTTTAGGTTCGTAATTAGGAGAGGGTTGTCGAGGTTCAGCTACACACAGAGGACGTGATAGAGACAGCGAGATCCAACTGAGGGGTCAGTGACTCGTGACTGGAGCAGCACCGCAGGGATGTCAAGCATCAGGCAGTCGTGCTTCATGACAGGTGCACGCTGTGGAGCTGCCAGAGGCTGAACAGGCTGGTGAGCCGACAAAGGTTAGAGTTACACCACAGGTGTGGCCGTGATTTACTTTTTATATTCTGGCATGAACTGTAGAGGCATGTCCGTTTTGAGTGCACGTGATGCACATGATCTATGTGGACTAACTAGAAGCCAGCCAGTGGGATTAGCGCCATATCAAGTGCATGATATATATATATATATATATATATATATATATTTGTATATAAGATTCGTAGAATTGGGGAATCGAGGATGCAGGTTACTTGAGGTTCCGTGGGCATTGGGGCATCGAGGATGCGGGTTACTTGAGGTGCTAGGCACCAAGTTCTTTTTGAGTATCCATGGGATGTAGGACCTCATGGAGGTGGACACCAATGCAGTGCGGGATACTTTGGATGTTGGAAGCGGCACAGAGTCTCCAATGAGGCACAGGGGTGACGATGCATCACGAGAGGACCTTGAGTCCAGAAATAGGTTAGAAAACCTTTTCTTGTTCAGAGTTTTGTCGGGTTGAGACTGAGTTAGGCAATTCCTAAGGTGGGGAGCCCCTTGAGGAATTTATCTAGAACCTTGTGACAGGGGAAGTCCAGGTTTCCTTGATCGGGGTGGTATGTTCAGTGCCATCTTTGGGTTTCGTTTGATAGATCAGGGATGAGCTATGTTAAAGTGGGTATATTGTAAAAACCTGGGTTTTTAGAACAAGTCAAAATCCATAACCTGTTTGAATTTTGGCTTGTTCTGAGAAAACTGGGAAAATCTAGGAAAATATTTTAAAGTTGTAGAGGTCGTACAGGGGTTCACAGTTGGTGCATGGTCTGAAAAAACCATGTGGCCAGCCCAGAAAACCATGCACCCTTAATAGTGGGCTTCGCATGGGCAGCACACAGTTTGTCAAACCATGCGGGCAAGCCATGAGAAGTCCCTAGTTGAGATAGTGGAAACCGCATTGTTGGAACACGGTTTTCCAAACTGTGTAGGGTAACTGTGTGACCAATTAATGTTTGAGTTTTGAGGTTCCGGGCTACTCGAGATTTTCTATTTCTCCCTCATTCTTCCTCCCACTCATGGTTCATTTGGGAGTTCCAATTTTCTGAGGTTGGGGGAGATCCTTGGCTCATTTGGAAGTCAAATTGAAGGTATTTCTTCGTGGATCAATGTTGGTTCTTCTAGATTAAGTCTCTTCTCTTGGTTCCTCTTTGGTTTTCTCTAGGTCTTCTTTTCCCTCTCTCTTAGTTTCTTAGATCTACAAGGGTTTCATGTAGATCTAGGGTTGTGTTGCCTTTGTGTGTTAAAGGTTGAGCTTTTTGATGTTAGGGAAGGTTTTTTGAGGCAGTTTCGAGGAGGCGTTCACCAGTTTGGAGTGCGTTTGGGCGAAGGGTTGATTTCGCAAAACCCTAAAGGTAGGTGGTGCATACCAATTTTTGTGTTTTCATGATCATTTGGGTAGCGCAGACATCCGCGCGTTTTCGAGTATTTGAGAGAGACCCTAATTTATCTACTACTACTTATTTAAATTGCTTATTAGACCTATGGGACACCTTTGGGTATTGCCTTTGTCCGTCTTGATTGATCAGGGCTAGGGAAGAGGCTATTGCTCACATATGGAATTTTGGTCGGGGTTTCCAAAATTATAATACATGAATTTTATTGCTTTAAACTATTAGGTTTAGTTATTTAAACCTTGATATAATTATTGGAGACCTTATAAAATTTAGTGATGGTATGTGATAACACTTTATTAGTGAAATTTATCTGTTTAGATGGTTTTTCCTGTTATGTGTTCTGTTTAAATTTGTTTTATATGTAAATGTTGAATTGCATATGTTGGAACCCTTGGGTTGTGAGGGGAATGGACCGTATATTTCTGAGTGATGATGATCAGAGGATGGGAATGTCCTGGGTTACTTTGGGTGGTTTTGACCACAGGATTGGCCATCACAGACGTTGGCTTGAGGTAGTATGATTGTTAGGTTGGGCTTGAACCAGGGTTACATTGGGTGGTTTTGACTATGGGATTGGGCATCATGGACGTCATCTTGAGGAAAAATAACTATGAGGTTGGGCATGGCCCAGGTTACTGGGATGACAAGGCCATCAGACTTGAGCGGCATGGTCGTAGGGACATGAGGTGTCAGATGTGTAGTGGCTTAGGTTCTATTTTGGTGATTACCGCTCACCCGGAAGTTTGAGTAGTGTGCACACAGAGATACTCTGTGATGAGGTGGTTTTGACCACTCGTGTGGGTAGATGCCCCCGAAGATGCGATTTAGGTACTTTTGTTGGGGGTGCTTGACGTAGGATACCACGTGGGAGGTGAGGAGCCTCCATGGGATAACTTGAGGCTATCGGGTTGGGGGCTGAGGCTCACCGTGATTTGAGGGCAGGTATCACTGTCCCTCCAGTTAATTATTTGAGGGAGGATATCGCCATCCCTTCGGTTACTTGATTTGAGGGAAGGTATCACTGTCCCTATGACTATTTATTTGAGGGTAGACATCGTTGTCCCTCCGCTTAATTATTTGATGATAGGCATCGCTGTTTCTCCAGGTTACTTCTTGGGAATGCCTTCGGGACGTTGGTACTTGATGCGTGAGGTGTCAGGAGGCATAAGGTGCCAGGTTACTATTCTTGGGCATGCCTTCAGGACGTTGGTACATGAGACACATAGTGTCAGGGGGAACATGGTGTTGGGTTACACGATAGAGATTTCGGCGTTGGCCGAAGCAGGTGACACTCCATGGTGGTTACTGAGCACCAGTGGAGTTTATGTTTTTTTGTGCATCATATTATTTTCTTTTTTTCCTTATAAATACATACCTACTTAAACAATTATATTAAGTACACACCGTTGGGTGGTATCCTACTAATATTTGTCTCACAACATGCACGGGCCCTTCAGGACGCGTGTAGACTTTATGGATTTACAGGCAGGAAAGAGGCCAGCTTCCGGAGCTGGGCAGCATTAGCTGTTGCATGGAGATGGTATAGACCTTGAGGTCTAGCCTAGATGGAGTTATCTTGTTTTGTTTCCTTTCCTATATTAGCATGATTTTGTTATGTAGCTATAGTTGGATATTCATTGGCACCTTTTTATATATAAATACATGTATGACCTATTTTGGATGCATGTTTGTTGTTCAGTGGTAGTTACAAGTGATTAGTGTGATGTTGTGTTTACTTTCCATTGCTATTTTTTATTTTTATTACTTCCTCTGTTTATCTATATTGAATGTGCTTCCACTCTGCGGGTCTGGTTCGAGTCTGCTAAGTCATTTATTCTACATCATCTTTATTATTATACTCAGACCAGTGCCATTATTATCTTTTAAGAGGTTATAGCCTCCCCACTATAACTATGAGACCCTCACTGCTAGTCGGCAGCCTTTGGCATTCGGGGAGGTGCGCCTAAGGTAGTAACATCAGACCCATTTAGGACTGTTCGGGTGGTTGTTCGGGTCCAAGTCGTTACAAAAAAGTTCTTTCAGTATATTAAATAAGGGAGAAGTATATCTAAATAATATTCATTGTAAATATTTTCATAAAATGGAGAAATATGGAATAATAAGTAATGGATAAAAATAAAAATTCTATAGGAATTAATTTTCAACTACCTCTAAAAATATAACCTATTTTTATTGTGTAATTTAATATCATTAATGTAATAAATTTTTTTGAGAAATCCTCGAATAATTGGAATAAAAAAATTATTTTTTATATAGATATATGAATTAATAAATTTCTATAAATTTTTTCAAAATTAGGTAAAATTGTTTACCCAGATCTTTGCTTGCTGACACATATGGACCTAAGAAAATTAGGTTACCAAAAAATATTTTTTTGATTTTTTTAGGAAAAGGGCCACAAAAAATGAAACTTATTATATGTATAGTCGATGCACAAAAACATGAGTGTATAATCTTAAATTTTCATAAATTAGAAAAATTAGATGGAGGCCTCGTTTTCTTCAGTGATAATGCAAAACGAAAAATAGTGGAAGTTGGATTAATTGAAAATACGAAATCAATTTGATCAATAATGAACTATATATTTATTGGTTGAAGCATAATCTGATAGTTATCTCTTAACTATATGTTTATTGTTTTTATATTTATTTCTCTAATAATGCATGCTCTATTTTAAAGATAAGGTGCTTATATTTATATCTCTTATAACTGATAATGTTTATACATTGGATCTTAATTCCTTATGGGAAAAATATTAAATTCCTTAACTGATTTTACAAATGAATCATGGAATTTTCATAGGAGACATGGACACTATAATGTAATTACGTTATATAAAATTTCTATGGAACATTTATTTACTGATTTTTATTATCTTAAATTTGATTAATATAGGTTTTGTGATGCATTTAAATTAGGCAAGAAATAGAAGTCATCCACCAAATATATTAACATGGTTCCTACATCCAATCTTCTATAACTAATCATCATGGATTTTTTGGATCATCAAGAGTAGCATGTTTGGCTGGTAGATATTAGGTTTTTTTAGTTGATGATTTTCTAGATTCACTTGGGTTTTTTTCTAAAACTTAAAAGTGATATTTTCTATGTATTTTTAATCTTTGGTAAAGTTGTTCAAAATTTGAATGTTTTTAAATTATTTCACTAATAAGTGATCACGTTGAAGAATTTTTGAATTATGAATGTAATTTTTTTCTTCCAAAACATAGGTATTAAACATACCTTCTCTGCACCTAGAAAACTGCAACAAAATGAAACTATAGAAATAAGAAATAGGGATATTAAAAAATGAAATGAACTATATTGAATGAATATATTCTTCCTACATAAATTTAAGAAAAATATATTAACACTCTTTGTAAAATGATTAATAGAGTTAATAAGACCCTTTCTTAAAAATATAGCCTATAAACTATGAAATAAAAGTAAAACTAAAGTAGGATACTTTTAATTTTTTGGATATAAGGTGTATATCTTGAATACTACGAAATATATTGGTAAATTTGATCCAAATAAAAATGAAGGAATATTTCTAGGATATTCTACAACTTTTAAATCTTTTATCGCGTTTAATAAAAATTCCAAAATTATTAAATAAATTTTTCATGTTATGTTTTATGAAAATAATCCTTTTGATCATATTAAAAATCCAACTGAAAATTATTTAGACAATGTGAGTCTTGAATATCATAAAAACAATTTTGAAACAAAATAATATGAGGAAATTCAGTACAGTCCAAATGAACATTAAACTGGGGAACCAGATGGTTTCTTACCTAGATAATCTAGAACATTAAAGGGAAATAATTTGGAAACTATAATAGGAAATCTATATATTATAGTTTATATAAGAATTAATGTTGGAAATTTAGCTGAATTATTTACCTTTATATATCAATTAGAACATAAAACTATAGAGGAATAATTAGAAGATAGAAATTGGATAATATACATGCAAGAATAACTTAACTAGTTTAAAAGAAAAAAGTTTTAGAATTTGTTGAAAGACCATCTTATCATCTAGTAATAGGAAGAAAATGGGTTTTTAGAAATAAATAATATTACCAAGGAATAATTTCTAGAAATAAATGTAGATTAGTATCTAAAGGATATAATTAGGAAGAATGATTAGATTATGATGAAACCTTTTCACATGTTGCTAGATTATAATATATTATAATCTTTTTAGATTAATCATCACATATAAATTTTAAATAATATCACATGAATGTAAAATCATCAATTTTAAATGAATATTTATTATATAAAGTTTATATTGAGAAACCACTGGGTTTTGAAAATCATTGTCTACCAAATTTGGTTCTTAGAATTACTAAGGATATTTATTTCCATAAAGAAGCAACAAGATCTTGGTATGATTGATTAAGTTATTCTATAAAATAAAATGAATTTATTTTGTATAATTGGAAGACCCTACTATATTTAAGAATACTGTTTGATCTGATATTTTATTATTACATATGTATGTAGATGATGTTATTTTTTTTTAAAAAATAAAAATCTTTTTAATTATTTTTCAAAACTTATAAAAAATGAATTTGAATTGAGTATGATGGGAGAATTAATTTTTTTTTCAAATCTATCAAGAAGATTATGGGAAAGACTTAAATCATAGTAAATATATTACTAACTTATTGAAAAGTTTGGACTATAAATATGTAAAATTTATACAACTCCCATGTGTACTAATTTAAAATATGATTTTCATGATGGTGGAAAACTAGTTGGAAGTAATTTATATAGAGGTATGATTGGAATTTTTATATATATTACTATTAGTTGACCATATATTATATTTTACTTCTATATTTGTGAAATATTAAAAAAATATAAAATAATCTCATATTACTGTTATTATTATTTTTTATATATTTATAAGAACTTTTTTTCAATATTTAGTCTAACCAAAAACATATAATTTTGATTTAATCTCATATTCAGATGATAATTTTGGGGGATATAGGTTAGATTAAAAGAGTACTTTAGGAACAAATCACTTTTTAGTGGATTCCGTAGTTTCATAGTTAATAAATACACAACATTCATTTGATTTGTCAACATCTGAGGCAAAATATATCTCTACTGGCAATTTCTATACAAAAGTGTTTTGGATAAAATTCACACTACCAGATTTTGGACTCAACTTCAATAATATTCCTATTATATGTGAAAATACAAGGGCAACTAATATTTCAAAAGACATGGTTATTAACTCAAGAACTAATAATATTGATATAATCATCATTTTCAAAGAGATCATGTTCTAAAAAAGGATATATCTCTAGAATTTCTTAACACTGAATTTCGACTTGCTGATATTTTTACTAAACCACTTACCGCTACATGTTTGGGATTTATTAAGGGGGATTTAGTTATATTTAATTTTAAATAAATTTTTATTATTTTAATTACTTTTTTTACAATTATATTAATCATATAATTAATTTTTACGAACTTTATTTTATTTTATTTTTATTTAAAAAATTATAGATTAATTACTTTTTTCAAAAATGTGTCTTTTCAAAACAAAAATCTATAATGATTACTCTAATTATTTTTATAAAGAAATTGAACTGAAATAACCAAAAGTAATGAAACACTCTCCCCCTCTTTCACCCTCAACGTCAAACTCTCTTGACTTACAACTCCCTCATTTCTATTTGATACCCTAAAATCCCAACCCCAATCATTCATATTTTATGGAATGGAGAAGATAAAAAGGATATATGAAGGTGTTCTGAGTGAAGTCAAGTTCCAATACACCTTTTGAGATGATAGTGGATTCATTCAAGGTATGTTCATCAAACTTTAATTGTTATTTTAGAAGAATCATCAGTGAAAGTAATATTTTTATTTTCTAGGATAAGAATTTATTTCAATGGATAAACTACAAAGTATGTATTATACAGATAAGTAAAATAATTTTTTTTTGTAAATACTCCTGTCAGTTTTGGGGACATAGAGGAAATTGTAGTTTCTAAGGTAAAATTTATAGAGTTTTCTATTTCCTCATTAGAAATAGATAAAATCCTTCAATGTCCCCATTATAGTGTTTTCATTTTAATATTCGGTATATTAGGTATTTGAAGCATAAATATGAGGATATCATTTCAATTATTTTTAGATATACCCTGGTATGAAATATGTTTGTTAAAGATATTGAGGTTAACTAGAATGTGATAGTCAAATTTATTTAGTTAGAAATAATACCATGGACTTATGAGTTATTGAAAATTATCTTTCTAGATATGTATATGATTTTTTTGAGGTTAAGTGACATGAAGTGAAACATTAGTAGATATATGCTGATATATATGCATCATTGATGTCAAAAAGAGTAAAAAATGTATTTTGTTATATATAAAAGGATTTTTTATCTGATTATATATAAAAACAATAAGATTCATGACATTTAGTTATCCATAAGATGTAATCATAGTAATATTCTTTCTATTATAACCTTAAGAATGTTTGGTTTCTTTTAGAGCACCTAAAAAGGAAAGCATATGCCTGTTGGTGTTGATGAACAATAAGAATATGGGGATAATTCTTAGGGAGAGTAAGTTAATAAAAAACAATCTTGGTCAATATTAATTCATCATAAAGAATTTAGTGAATCAAGAATAAAAAATTTTGCCGAGACAACTGCTATGTAACTCTGGGTTGGTGTTAGTAAACCTCCTGCTATAAGAAGTGTTAATCATTCTTTTGAAGAGCCCTAAAAATAAGTAAATAGTGAAACATTATAAAAATAATTAGAAAAAGAGATTAACTTATGTAATATGCTCAAGAAGTTGAATTTTATGTAGTAGAAGAAGTTGTACCTCCAATGTTTTTATGTGTCAGAACTATCGCAGTAGAAATACCAACTAAGAATAGTGATGAGCATGAGAATCATGCTGAAGATATGGTTGAGGAGAATGATCAAGTTAATGAGATAGTGAAATCTCCTACAAAAGATACTACTAAAATAATTGAAAATAAAATATTTTCTGTTGAGACAGAATCTTTGTACAATACTTCTTCTAAATTCAATTAGAATATATAAGCTATTGGTTAATTTTTATCATTTTCTAGTGAGAAAGATGAAAGTCTGTCTCTATCTATTATTAAAGTTAGAAAACTATATGAATTTTAAGATAAATAATCATATAATTCTCTTAATTATCATATTGAAGAGTTGTTATATAAATTTAATCAGATGAAAGAAAAGAATTAATCCCTGAAAAGTGAGTTTCAACCATCTAAAAAATATTTGGTAGATCTGAACAACTCAAATATTCCAAGAAGAGAATTGAAACCAATTCAATCTCAAACTAATAGTATCAATGAAAATTCTATTTCAATGAGAGTTTTTGATACATTTCAAATAGAAATGTTTCACCAAATTGGGAATATTATGGAAGAATATGTTTAAAAATAATTTTTTTTAAATTTAAATAAATTCCAAGGAAGGAAATTTGAATCGATAAGAAGTATTCAAAGATAGGAAAGAGATTCGAATTATAGACACCAAACTTATCTAGATATGATAATAAATTTTGAATCTGTTACTATAATTATATATTCCAAAAATTGTAGGATTCAAGTCATCAGTGTGATATTTATCTAATTCCTGTTTTGTTGGTGTTTCTAAGTCTTTATTTAGGGCACGCCACCGCATGTTTCAACAAGCACTGTCATTGAATTTTTCCCCTTATTACCACTTTCCAAAGGTGGGAGACCTTCATCACTTTAAATGATGATGTATGATATTGGATTGAAATGAGATGATGGAATATCTGTTTATCCTTATATGGATTCATCATTATAACTTGTCACACAATCTATGTCTCCCTAATTTAGTTAATTCATATTCATGGAACTGATTCCCAATTCCATCTCTTTAAGAATGCTGAATAATTATGCTGCTTTTATCTAGACATTCCAAAGGGTCTTGACAGGGAAGTAACCTTAATTTAGGAGATTATTCATGTTAGGAATATCTATCATGTATGGAATCTTGGAACATTGTTCACATGTATTCTTCCTCATAGGAGGTTATCTCACAGAGGTATCTTTAGTCACAGAACCCAATGCATCCCATGTCGATCATGAGGTATTTAATGCCAGAGGTATATATCTTCCATGGTTTTCACCTTAGGCATCCCATGTTTAGAATGATTTATCTGAATCTATAGGCTCATAAATTTTAATTATTTCACATTAGTCATCCCATTTTTATCATGATGTATTAGTATGAGACAAGTCATGAGTTTAACATCTTATAGAAATAGAAGAAGGTTTATTTGAACTACCCGAGGAGGCAGATCAAGGGGAAGTGTCCCTAGGAGTGATAACCCTGACGTTTACAAATGGATGGATCAAAATTCCATGTAGAGGTGAATATAAGAGGTGTGCCGCATAATGGGAAGATTCCAAACTATTAAGGTTGATTGGGACCCCATGGAGGTTGATTAGGGAGGTGGACCCCTAGGACGGGGCACTGAGGTTCATCGTTGGTTGGGATTGAACCTTGGAGAGGCATCTAACATACCTTACTATAAGAAAAGGATAAAAAATTCACATAGTTTGATTCTTTATTTTAAGGTCGTGTGATAAGAAATGTGCATTCAGTTTTACTTTATGCGATAAGGATACTCTTGTTGCGAAAGGAGTATCAATGATGGATGGTGTGGACCTTACACTTGGAAGCTACCCTTCAAAACATGATTTATCTTGGTCGGATGCTTTGGTGATTATGCGTTGAAGCTTCTTTAGTGTTTCTAAGAGTAATGATGATGTGGATGTGGCTTACACATGAAAGAATCCCAAAGGTACCTAAATGAGAAGTGGTATCTGAGTTAGGGCACGACCTTATCGAGATGTGGAAACTTGAGTAAAATTAGGATGGATGTAGATAGAGTGTTGGGTTTGGACTTAATTAGAGGCTTACTACATGTCCCAGTTAGTTGGGAATCAAATCCCATATATTTTATAATGGGATCTGGATTATACCTAAGGAGGAACAAAATTTGGTTGGGGATTACACCTAGAGGCTTCCCGTGTGAGGGGGAAATGATTGTGGATTACACTCGAGAGGATGCCCATGGGGGAATAGGTTGGATGTCATGGTTTCTGCTAATCTCTAAGCCTATCTGAGTCATGCTCGTTGTGTGAAATAAGATGAATAAGTATACCTAATGGTCATGTCACAAAATGTGTACCTATAAGAGATTATGTGGGGTATACACATTATAATTATCCTTGAAGGATGCCATTCCATGTAAGGAGGACCAAATTCAATGTGAGGATTATCACATTCCATGTGAGTAATACATGTGTTAGAGTTGATATGATATAAAATTTTTTTTTACTTTGATTACATGAATATTTGAAGTATTAAATCTTAAATTAAATATGTTATTACATATTGTTTGTTGTTATTCATGAATTTAATGCAATAATGTCATAGAGTATCTTTCGTATTGATAAGGTTATAGTAGTTTCCAGCTATGATTAGAACCTAGAAGTTCTATAAAAATATTCTTAATATAGTTTAGTGGTTGGATAACATACTATGATGGGACACATAGTATATATATCATTAGGTGTAACTACTCATAAGCAGATAAGAATTATTCTCATGAAGTTCACAAATGGTAATCTCCAAGATAGGATATTATGATAATAGACCCTACAATATGAATTCCTATTTTTTGGTGTAATCAGATATTCGTATATACTATCATGTGTAATGGTCCATGGACTTTATTATTTTCTTTAATGCATGTCATGACTAACACACTTAGATTTTCTAACAAAAACCATCACACCATATGTTGGTAGGAATTAGGGCACATCAGATGCATCATAAATGACATGTTATTAATGGATAAGTTATGGAAGGATTTTTACCTTCCATCCTTATGAAGGTTGATATCTTGACCCTTTGATTGAAATTGAACCATCACCAAAAATTCCATATCCATGGTGTAACAATGAGTTTATTTCAGATAGTCAAAGAATGATGTATCAGGCATATATGTTCATGACACCATCATGAAACCTACTTGATGAGATATTGTGACAAAGGGATTATATTACACAGTGAGCCTTCATATCTGGTTGTTGTCATTGCATCTTTATGTTCTTTCTCTAAGATACATTTACACGTTGGTATAAAGTAATCGCATACTTTATTAAAACCCACTTAATTCCAATTAGAAATAATCCTAGTGGTTCACACACTATTTTTTTTGTTGGTCTTGATTAAATTTTATATGAATTTAATTAATGGTATAAAAAATATTCTCTAGACTGAGGAATAATTTTTTTCATGTTATATTGATCGAATAAATTAAATAAATATTTATCCATCCAATTGTGAATAAAATATATTTATTTGTTTTATTGAATATTGAATAAATATTTATTTACTAGTTCATGAATAAAATATTTATTTAATAAAATAAAATATTTATCCGGTTGTTCAATAAATGTAAGACGAGTTCAAATGGACCAAGACTATGTCTGGTGATTAAATAATTATTTATGAGTCAGTAAATATTATTTATCTATTTTTTGAAAGTTGGAGCACCACAAAATAATAATAATAATATTATTATGTGGCATGAGATTTCATTAATGGTTATAATTATATTTAAAGGTTGTTATGAAACAAAGTTTTGTAACTGAAATCCCAACGCTATAAATAGATGACTATGTCAACTGTGTAAAGAATTCAAACAAATTCCATGTTTGGGAATAGAGAATTGTTTCTCACACCAAATACTCTCTCAACTCCTCATCCTCTCTCCCACTCCAGAACTAGAAACCCAATAGATAATTTCTCAAATGCCAAAGAATGAGTGATCAAGAATGAAAAAAACAATACATTCTATTCGCCGTTCTAGAACCCATATAATGAGTGACATTGACCAGAGACCATTTGAAAATGTGTGGATCACCGCTTGGGGGATTATACCATTGGATCCTCACAAGAACAATGAAGGAAATCTAGAAGGGCCTTTTTAGAAAATCAAAAATCATCAACGAAGAATGTTCGCAATTCCAGGTATTTATTTCTTCATATATTAAATAAATTAATTATAAATTTTACATGAAAGATCCTTACACTTGGATTTGGTCAATTATTATTAAAATACATTTTAATATACCACCCTCTAACACAACACTTCTTTTACTCTTGGAGCCGATAAGTGGTATTAGATCTAGGTACATTTAAATTTATTTTTATTTATTTGATTATTGATTTATGTGAAATCGTGGTTAGATTTTCATTTCATGTTATTCATTCTTTAATATGATTTAAATTAACATGCTATTAACATATTAATCAGGTTTATTCTTTGTTTTATTTTTTAGAGATTTATGAACAAATAAATAATGACCGTAGATTCCATCGACATGTTCTAAATATTTGGCATGTAAAGCTGGGTTATACAACGTGGATCCAGAGCACACTCTATTTACCCATATTCATTGTATCTAGATGCGCCGAGCAATTAACAAACACACTATGCTTTTATTGCACACCATGTGTTGACTGGGCCAACCTGGCCAGTGGAAAGAGGATACTAGGTGTGCAGTTAGCATGTACACATCATGTAGTATGGATGAGTTTAGACATTGTGTGACTTGGATATACAAAAACTAAGGTACATGACTTGTAGCTTGATGTACACACCATGTATTCTCCCATTAATGGATAAAATTAAAATTAAATTAAATTTTAAAAATTGCAGTATTATAACCTTATTTTATTGATTTTCACACCATTTTGTATTTAGACCATTTAATAATGTTTTTAAAGAATTTTAAATGCTCAATTAATTTACTGTAGTATATATTTTATGAATGGTTCTGATGTTTATTTTTACTAAATTCCAAATTTATCAGTATCTCTAATTATGTTTGGATGATCATTATAAAGAAATGGAATTAAGTAATTTATTAATTAAATAATATAAGAGAGTTTATATTAATAATAAATATAAAATAAATAAAATAATGCTAGAAAGTTACTTTTTGCTTAGTCGTTAAATGTAAGACTGATCATGATCTTTCCCAAGACCAATGCATGTGTTGGAATTTATTTAATTAAATTTATTGCATGATTTTTCAATTATTAATTATTAAATTAAAAGATAGATTGCGAGTCATCCCTACCTCAATTAATATGTAGGATCTGTATGTCAGATGATATTTATGTAATTCCCTTTAACCAATCCTTTGGTTCCCCTCACATGTATACGAGTAATAAATATTTTTAATTAATAGAGAATCCCAAGGCCTGTGGAGACGGTTCGAGACAAAACCATTATGATCCAACTCGATGATACATAGGTGGACATGTGGAATGATGTATTTTATGAAAAATACTATATAAGGATTTATTTACCCTCTGTCATAGGTTGATTAAATGTTCTCTCATTAAATCAACCATTAGATATGCTCATGATCGGGTCATTTAATTAATTATTTATTTTCAGAGTAATGCATTAAATTTTTATTTATTGATGCAAGAATGCGATCACAGAAATGAATTAATATGAAAATATGAAATTTAAATAAAATCGATTACTCATCAATGTTTTATGTTGGGTAAAAACCCTTCAAGGTGTCCTCTCGATATGATTTAGGTGTGCTTGTGTTTGTTAACAAAGCCAGAGGACCACGAATGAGCATGGTTGGTGTTTTTTGAAGTAGGTGTTTAAGGTGGCGCAATTTCCAAGTGTTTTTCAAATTTTTGGGCCTCAATATCAGAAAATTGGTTTTTGAAAAATGATGACTTATGCATAAGGGAGCAGAGTAGGCAAACTATGAAGTATCATTCATGGAATGCAAAAGTGGCACACAAAATGTTGAAGGAAATCAGTAAAGCAAGGGAACCACGAAGCACAAGATGAAGAACACATAAATGAATGGTTCACGAGGAGAAAAATAGTTCATTGAGAAGTCATGCGGTGCATGGGAAGACCCATCATTTGAAAAAACATGATGGTAATTTGGTCCATCGTGATAGAAGGAAGGTAGTACATGGAACGCGTAGGGAAGAACGACTTTCAGAATAATAAGTACTTGGTGAATGCTGCTCCACATTGAAGATTTGGTAAATCTTGTATTAGAAGCTTTTTTGAATCTATTTTCTTATATAAGGAGAACTAATCCCAACATTAAGCAGATTGAATTCCATTAGAGAAAATTATCACTCTAGGAATTTAGGGAAGTCTGAAGGAAGTTAACGAGGGAGAATTCTGTGAAGGGTGAAGTAGTTCACTTGGAATAAATTAAGGTGAAGGATTTTTGTGATGAAATGTTTCCCATAATGGAAGAAGGGTTCATAGAAGGAAGGTAGTCCATGAAGGAAGAAATCACTTGTTTAATAAGAGGTGGTTTGTGGAAGCGGTACGTGGAGATAGTTTGCGGAGTTGGTACACGAAGACAGTTGGTGATAACGAAAGCAGATGCCATCCACATGAGAAGTAGACTATGAAAGATAAGTGGTATATGGAATTTGAGGCAGTTCGTGGAGGAGGGAATACACATAGCATACCCACTATGAAGTTCATGTAATAGGAATGGTGGTTCACGTATGACTCAAGGAAGCTTGAAAAATCTATAGAACAGTTTGCGAAATAAATTTATACTAACATATCTAAGGGTGAAAAATGAACTTAAATAGAGCATCTATCTATAGTTTAGTATGCATGATTTCATGAAAATAAATGGGTTACAAGTCCATAATCATTTTGTGGATACCTTCCAAGAGAAATGATCAAAGGAAGTAGAATATGGTGATTCTTCCCATTGGCAGTGAGTTAGAGGAAGATACATAGGGAGTGACCCTTGAGAATGCAGTGAGAAGACCCTAAACCTTGTAAAGTAAGTGAGCCTTGGAATATAAGATCTATCCTAACCTTGTAATTTATAGTGATATTAGTAGATTTGGTACATCGAATTTTTTTTGTTGGATTCTCTTTGGACGTAGCCTAATGAGGGTGATCTAAGTAAAAATCACCGTGTCTTGTGCATAATTTTATTTCTTTTCATATATTGCTACAGGAGAAAGAGGGGCATGTGTTTTGTTTATCTATGAAACAAGGTATGAAGGGGTATTATATTTAATCTTTTATACCCTGATTCACCCACCCCTCTCTGGTATTTGACCTAGTGGACCTAAAAATTAGTATCATTGTGAAAGGTTAAAAGTCATTGGTTCTCTCTCAGTAGAAGAAATGGAGGTGGTTAATCACAAAGGAATTATGTTCTTAGACAGTAATAATTTCAAACAATGGAAGAATCAGATTCAATACTACTTCCAATCATCAGGGATGGATATCTCCACAACAACTATGCATGGAATATCAGTCGGTATCATTAATGATGTTTTATCAGAAGTTGTAGGGAGATAATTGGATGTAGATGATAAAGCTATTAATGCTTTAGGAGGATCCTTATCAAATGAAATTTAAACTAAGGAAATGTCATGTAAAATCTCACATTCTATGCGAGAAAAGCTTCTAAATGGTTACGAAGGAGAGTTAAAGGTCAGAGAGGCAAAGATGTAGGTTTCGTTGAACAAGTATGAAGATCTGAGAATGAATCCAAATGAATCTGTTGATTTATTCTTTTGTTTGATGAATATTGTAGTCAAAGACATGTGTGGTCTTAAATAAGTGATTGAAGATATAAATATTGTGAAGTGTATCTTGAGTAAACATCCACCTTAGTTTAATTTGAATGTTTCAGTATTGGAAGATAAATATCTAAAGGATGTGACATTGGATAACATAAAAAATACTCATGTTGCATATGAAATTATGAATGATGATAACATTGTTATGGAAAAGGGGAAGTCCAACGATGTGGTATTCAAGTCCATAAAGAATATCTTTGTTAAATATGGTCAAGAGGAGGATAATTTGGATGAAGTCATGTCATTTCTCTCTTCAAATCTACAAAGTGGAACAATAAATTTTAAAGGTAAACTTCTACTTGCATGGTTCTGATGTCGAAATATTGGGCAATTTGTAGTAAAGTGTCCTAAGAAGTATGAAGATGACAATGAAGACAATGATGAAATTCCACAAAAGAAGTATTCATCCAATGATAATTGTAGGAGAAGTTATTAGAGAATGTTCTTCAAAAAGAATAATCATCTTTCAAAAGAAGATGAAAGTTTAGAAGAATCTCAGGAAGAAGAGTTAGAGGACTACAAGGATCATGAGGTAGATTTTTTAGTGGCAGTTGTTGAAAATTCTGTAACAAAAGAACAAATTCACAATAAATAAGGATAAGTTGAAGGAAGAGTTTATCTTTAGGCTGACTTAGAAGATACTCTTGAATATATATATGTTTAGAGAGAAAAAAAGATAAAGATAAAAATGTGGTTCAAGATTCCCAAGTCTATATGCAGTAGGAGGAAGAAGGGAAGCCTAAGATGAATAAAGAAATTGAAAAAATGATGCCTTTAACGCTAGAAAGCTCAAAAATGGGATTTATTACAAATTTATAATCAACAAATGGAAAATAGAGATCGATAGTTTAATTGAAACTCAAAAATAACAAAACAAATGTATCAAAAAAAATTAAGAGAAAGCCATTGGTCTATGAAGAAGAGTTAAAGATCAAGAAAAATTGTTGACTCTAGGTATGATATCGAGAAGGAAGATCATACAGACAACAGAGATGATAAAAGGTGAGCCTAGTGGTTTGGTAGAACATAAGAATGAATCAAATAAAAATGGTAAGGGTCACATGGGTCTTGATCGTAAATGAAAATCAGTAATAGTTGAACTCAGACCACAATCACCCACTCCAAGATTAAAAATTGATTTCGGTATGATGAAGTATCAGAAGATTCAGAGAACCCAAGGGATAACTAGTGGTGTAGTATTCCCACATAGGAATATACTCAGTATAAGATGTTATTGATGTGGAAATATGGGACAATCAAAAAATTCTTCTCTAAAGTAAAGTGGTACCAAAGAGAACATGACCAACATAGACAGTAAAAAAGAGCTCAATTTTTCCAAGTTATCATTTGATGTTCACTGTTTCGGGTGTGTAGGATTCCGACACATGGAAAGATATTTCTAATCAATAATATAAAGGAATGTTCCAAAGAAGACTAAGGTTAGTTTTAATCATTAGAGAAATGTATCATCTAATGAGATGAAAATGAAAATTCAAATTTCAACTCTACAAGATGAAGCTGATCCATCATATTCTAAAGAATGTCAAGTGTATCAATCTATACCAGGTATGATGTCAGAAGCATGGATCAAATAGAAATGATTAGAGAAGGTGGTGGTTGTAGAGATTGATTTCAAGGAATCTAATCACACTGGGATATGGATCAATGACAGTGGATGCACCTCTCATATTATAGGAAAAAAGGATCTGGTGATGAGTGTTAGGTATGATAAATAAGGTATAATTTTTTTTCGGTAATGATGAGGGGTTTAAAATCATTGGATATGGGAAATAAAATTTTGGAGGAAATGACATGAGACGTGCAGATGTCTTGGTTGTTGAAGGTCTTAGTCAGAACTTGTTATGTGTATGTAAATTGCGTGACTTGACACATGCCATAATATTTTCAAAGAAATTATCTGTCATCAAGGAAAAAGATAGTGTAGTTGTACTGTATGGAAAGCATAAAAATGGAATGTCAACCTTGTTATCGAAGATGGGGATATGTGCATTCTGTCCAAGGAAGAATAAAATAAGTTGTGGCATAAATGTATTGGCCACGTGATCCAAACATCCTTAGAAGATTTAGTGAAATATAATGCTTCTTGAGATCTTCTGAGATGATCACGTGATCACACACATACGTGTGATGCCCATCAACAATGGAAGATCATTCGAAGGACATATAAGGAAAAAAGTGAAATGGTCAACAAGATTCCTTGAGATGGATCATATTGATGTGTGCATACTAATATCACCGAGATAACTTGATGGGAGGAGATATTATGTTATCTTCATTGATGATTATAGTAGAATGGTCTGGGTATTAATCATTTCCCAGAAGTCTGAGGTGTTCAGTTTCATTACAAGATATCGAAGAGAAGTTAAAAAGATACTAGATCAGAAAATATAGAATATTTAGAAAGATTATGAAACATAGTTCAAAAATAGCCAAGTGGAGGATTATCTCAAGAAACATGAGATAATGAATCATTTTTTAGCAGTGATAACTCCACAGTAGAATGTTTTTGTTGAGAGAAGAAATAAGATTGTCAATAACATAGATAGAATGATGCTCAATGAGAAAGACCTTCTAGATAAATTTTGGACAGAAGTTATGATGATAGTAGTCTACACTTCAAATAGAGTGTTTCTATGTTTGAAATAAGAGAATACTTCATATGATCTATGGACTGGAAAAAATCCATCATTAAAGTACATTTGAATCATTGGAAGTAAGTGTTTTATTCTCAACAAAGAAAAACATAGGATGTTTGAATCCCATGGAGATGAAGGGATATATCTAGGATACTCAAATAAAATCAATGAATATAAATTCTTCAATAAGATGTTGGGAATGATTGTTAAAATACATGATGTAACCACAGTGAAAAATGAACATAATCTTCATAAAATACACAATTAGTCTCAAGGGGATAGTGATGAAGAAATAAGCAGATCAGGGGATGCCCCAGTTCTAGAGGATGATTCAAAATAAGAATCAGATGATGATAAGGATTAGAATAAATTGGTATCTCCACAAAGATATAACATAAGATCTTAAATTTATAGACAAAACATAATTGGTGATCAGACAGTGCTAGCGTAGACAAGGAGGATGGAGACTCTTCAACAAGCATCATACTTATTGCAAGTTGAGACAAAATGTGTTGTTTAAGTAGTTGGTGATGAGAATTGGGTTCATGATATAAAGTAAAAACATGACCAAATTAATAATAATTATACATGGGAGATTTTTTTGAGGCCAATAGATACAAATTTAATCGAGACCAAATGAGTCTTTAATAATAAAATGAACAAATATGGTGTTGTTGTTAGAAAAAAAGCACAAATAATATGAAAAGGGTACTCCTAGATAAAGGGAATTAATGTTGATGAAACATTTGTACCTGTTGTAAGGATATATACATTTCAATTATTCTTTTCCATACCAGTGCAATGAAAGTTCAAGGTTTTCTAGATGGATGTCAAATCTGTATTTTTGAATGGGGTTCTGGAAGAAAAAGTTTATATTGAGAAACCAAATGGTTTTATCATTAATTAATATGGTAAAATATTTTTTAGGATGAAGAAGTATTTATATGGTTGGAAGCAATCACCAAGGGCATGGAATTCAAGGCTAGATCCAATTTTAAAAAATCTTGGTTTTCAGCTTGGGGGAGTTGATTACAATCTATATGTCAACCATGACAGCAATCAAAGTATGATGGTGTTAGTATATGTAGATGACATAATCTTTGGAGGATCAGATAATGTATAATGTAAAACGTTTTCTAAATTCATGAAAAGTGAATTTGAGATGTCAATTATTGGAGAACATACATTTTTCATCAGTTTATAGGTAACACAATGAAAGAATGGTACATTAATTTATTAATCTAAATATGAAAAAAAAGTTTTGAGAAGGTTTGGAATGGATAATTATATGGAGATGAAGACTTTGGTGGGTACCCAGATGAAACAATAAAGGGATGATGAATGAAATGCAGTTAATCTCACTTAATGTATGAAAATTATCGGCGGCCTATTATACCTGATAGTGATAAGAAATGATATTATTTTTTCCATGTGTTAAGAAACATGATATAAAAGTAATCCCATGGAAATACACATGATTTTAGTGAAAATAATACATCGTTATATCAAGGGAACTGTGGATTTAAGTTTGATGTACAATGAAAAATCTTAGCCAGAGCTATTGGGATATGCAGATGCAGATTAGGCCTGATCGGCAGATGACAGGAAATCAACCTCATGAGGTGATTTAAATCTTGGTAGATTGTGAATTTATTTTCTAATTATGAAAGAAGATTTAATTTCATTAAGAAACATAGAAGTTGAGTATATTACAGCCACTAAAGCGTGCACACGACTATTGGGGATGAAGAAAAATACTGATGATATGGGAGTATAAGTGAAGTCTCTGATCAGAATACATTGTGATAATTCAAGTGATATAAATATTATCAAAAATACAGTCCATCACTCAAGGACAAAGCATGTTGAAATAAATTATTATTTCATAAATGATAAGGTTGATCAAGGGCTTGTGAAGTTGGAGTATTTCCCTACATAATAGAAAGTTGTAGATATTCTAACAAAGGCCATACCCAAAGAAGTATTTGAAAGGCACATACTGGTTATGGGAGTCTATTCAACTCCCCACACTTGAAAAAGTGTTTTTGTGGACCCCCTCTCCCTGAGGTATGGTTCGTTTTTTCCTTTATTGTGATAATCTGTGTTCTTTACCATGTTTTAGACAAAAAAGAATTAATCTTTAGGTATGTTGAAATGGGGGGGGGATTACGATATTAAAAGGGATAAAATGTCTTAGTCAAGACATGAGGAGAATCTAACAAGTGAAGCATCAAGATAGGGGGAATTGAACCTATTAGGGGGAGTAGTGATGTGGGGGGGGGGTATTAAATATGATGATGCTAGATGTGATTGATCAAATTATACATATCCCAACAGCTGAGGTTCTTAATTAAATACGAAGAGTGATGTTGGATTGGAATGAAGTGATTCATTGATGAACATTGAATTATAATATTATTTTCCACGCCGTGTATGGATCATGTTGGCTTAAAGTTTGTGTTGGGTGAATCCTTCATCATTGTTTTAATCATAAGAAGAAAATTATTAAACAAGATGGAAGAAGCTTTAATGAGAGATCAAATTATGAATGTTTTTTCAAAAAAATGAAATGGGGATATTGTTCAGTAAAAATCTCTTAAGGTGTCCTCTCAGGATGTTTTGGGTGTGACTGGTTTTTTTGAAAAATCGAGATGATCGTAAATGAACATGGTCTTGTGAATAGTGAGATACATACCATGTATGAGAATCATTCAGAGAGAGAAAAATGGTTCTAGGAGATGTCATGCGATATGTGGAAGGATTGTGGTAGGCGTGATGTCCCATTGTTCATGAAAACATGTCGATAATTTGGGCCACCGTGAAGGATGAAAGGAAGTACACTAACCACACAGAGAAGAACATTTCATGGAAGAAACGGTACGTGGGGAAGGCTATACAACATTGAAAATTTGGTAAATATTGTGTTAATGGATTTTTTGGATCAATTTTCCAATATAAAAATCACTAATAACATAATTAAGAAGTTAGAATTCCATTATAGAAAATCATCTCTCTAGGAATTCAGCGAAGTATGAAGGAAGTTCATGGGGGAGAATTATGAGAAGGGTGAAGTAGTTCGTGTGAAAGGAATTCTGATGAAGGATTTTTTCAAGGAACTATTGCCTAAAAAGAATGAGGGTATATAGAAGGAAGGTGGTCTGTAGAGGAAGAAATATCATGCAGAAGTAGAGGCAGTATTCAGAAGCAACATGCTGAGGTGATTTGTGGAGGCGGTACGTGAAGGCAGTACACGATAGTGCAAGCGAAGGCTATCTGTAGGAGAAGAAATCCACAAAGGAGAAGTGGTATGTGTAATTGGAGGTTGTTTCTAGAGTATGTGATCCATGTAGCTTACCCACTATGCAGTATACAAAATTGGAAAGGTGGTTCACATAGGACTCAAGGAAGCTTGAAAATTCCCTAGAACAGTTTGCGAAATCAAATTATTTCTAACCTAAAAATATGCTGAAAAGTGGAATTTATCTATAGCTAAAAAAGGAACTTCAACAAAGAATCAATCTATAGTTATGTATGTGTGCTTTCATCTAAATGATTGGACCTACAAGTCTATAAACTATGTGTGGACCCCTTCCAAGAGTATTGAGAAATGGAAGTGGAAGACGGTGATCCTTCCCACTAGCATTGAGCCAGAGGAAGAGACATAGGGAGTGACTCTTGGGAATTTAGTGAGAAAATCCTAAACCTTTTAATGTCAGTGATCCTAGGAATAAAATATCTAGCCTGAACCTTTTAATTGGTAGTGAGATTTAGTAGATTTGGTACATCGGCACATCATCATTGTATTCTCCTTGTATGTTTCCCAATGAGGGTGAACCATGAAAAATCTCTTTTTATGGTGCATGATTTCATTTCTATTCATATATTTCTATTGGAGAAAGAGAGGCATGTGTTTTGTTTATTAGAAAAACAAGATCTTAAGGGTTATTAGTTTTAATTTTTCATTCCCTGATTCAGCCCCCTCTCAGGGTATTTGACATAGTGGACCTAATATTTTATCCAATCTTGGTTAATTAATTAAGTAAACATCCACTTATGTATTAACAATACATATAAATGATAACACAAGATAAATATTTATGCATTAAAAAATAAAATCCCTAAATCTAAATAATGTCAGACTAAGCCTTCCGTTACTTGATTAGAATAAAAACTCAATAGAACTATGTTTTTGACAAACCCCTTTTTAGGACAACCACTTTTATAAGGGTTGTTCTTATGAAAGGTTAAGGTTGACTTAACCATTTTGCATCAATAGGATTTTCCCTATCTATAATTTTGTGTAATTTGGATCTATGTTTTATGAAAATTCAAGTTAGGATTTCTGGATTGGGGAGTCCACTCAACGGATCAAGGAGATGTAAGCTCGTAGTTGGAAAAGTCTTTCCTACCTAAATACCTTCAAAATCGATTTACCAACCCTTTTCAGGATTATGAAAAGAGGAATACAGATCCTTAACACTATAATTTCCTAGAAAATAGACATTCCAAGTTCAATAGTGAGGCCTATTAGGACTTGATAAAATAGTGGGATATTTAATAATATCAATTAATTTATTACTTTTCACAAAATTTTTAATCAAAAACGTAATAATAATATAATATTTTAATTGTAGAATAAAATGAAAATATTTTAATCCACACTATACCTATGATAAATATTGGATAAAGGAAATCTCCTCACTAGTAGAAACTTCCAGGAGTGGTTTAAACACCTTTGGGTTATTCTACTCCATTAATGGAAATCTTACATGCTAGAATCCTCAATGTCTGATGCACCTTCTCAATAGGTGAGTGATGAAGAGTTCCTAGTCTACGAAATAAATATGAACAATGTGGTGGATATTCAATGTTTGATGCTTTTATCTATTTCTAGTGATATCATGAAGTCTCATGAAAACATGGATGTGTATATCATGCTTAAGAATATATATGGTCTTTACCAGGAGAGAGCTATATAGGAATGGTTTTACATTGCCAAGGCGCTCTTTTAGAGTAAGATTGGAGAGGGTTCCCCAGCTGGGCCTCACGTAGTCAAGATCATTAGATACACTGAGCACCTAGAGGTTATTGGATTTAAAGTCCATGAATAACTGGGAACATATCTAATTCTAAAATCACTCACTCAGAGATTCATTAGTTTTGTTGTGAATTTTAATGTGAACAACATTGAAAAGTCTCTATCAGATCTTATTATCCTTCTTTACCAAGTACATAAAGATATGAAGCATGAAAATCCCTTTGTCCTTATTGTGAACAAATGGAAAGGTAAAGAAAAGATCTTTAAGGCCAAAGATTATTCATGCCCTTCCAAGAAGATGAATATTAATTAGGAATAAAGGGAACAATATGCTGTCTATTTATCATGTGGAAGAAGGGCCACTAGAAGAAAAAATGCACCCAACTAAAGAAGGAAGAGGAAGCTTTAAGTGCATTTGTTATCAAGTGAAATTTATCTATTTATAAAAATTGGGTATTAGATAAAACTTGTGGTTCTCAAATATGTATTCAAATACCAAAACCAAGTAGATTCATACAAATTGACTATAGGGAGGTAGATCTACGAGCAACCAATAGAGTTAAACTTACAATTGTGTCTATCAGGGACTACCACCACACATTGCCGATCAAAATGATCTTGGTTTTAAAAGGTTTTTATTATATTCCATTAGTTTCCAAAAACATTATTTCTATATCAAGTCTAGATACAGATGTATTGAATTAAAATTTTAGAAATAAAATTTTTCTCTTTTAATAATGATAGAATTTTTTATAGTAAGGCACATTTACAAAATGGTCTTTACATGTTGGATTGCACTAAACAAGTAATTTCAATCTTTAAAGAATTTACTTCACATTAATCATTACACACCCATCTTTTCCATAACCATATAGGTCATGTAAATGATAAATTCTTGAAAAAATTACATCAAGATGGATAATTTGATTATTTCGAAAAAAACCACTTAGTGTATGTCACACCTGTTTACAAGAAAAAATGAACAAAGAACCATTTTTTGGAAAAGGTGAAAGAGATAATTAGTTTCTTTAATTAGTTCATACCAATGTGTGTGAACCATTTCCTATTGAAGAAAGGGGTTAGTTCTCATACTTCATAACTTTTACTGATGATTTTAGTAGATATGGATATATTTACTTAATGATGTATAAGTCAAATTATTTTGATAAATTCAAGGAATAAAATAATGAATTTTAGAACCATATTAGTATGAATATTGAGAAACTTGGCTCAGATAATGGTGGATAATATCTTAACCAAGACTTCCTTGATTACTTACAAGAGTTTGGGATCTAATCCCAACCCACTCATCCATACACACCTCAGCAGAATTGTGTAATAGAAAGGAGGAACCACACCTTGTTGGAAATGGGGAGATCAATGATGAGTTACGTGAGTCTTCTATTATCCTTTTAGGGATATGCATTACAGACATCAACAAACATACTAAAGAAAGTAACAACTAAATCGATAAATGGAATTCCATATGAATTTTGGAGTGAAAGAAAGACCATGTTATCGAATTCATATATGTGGGGAAGAGAAGTTTTTTAAGGCCTCATCAGATAACGAAATTTCAACTTGAGGAACAAAGTTCACGTTAATAGGATACCCTAAAGAAATAAAGGGATATTACCTATAAGACCTCTAAAAACGTTATAATGGAAAGACACTCCATATTCTCATATATGGAGAACATATACAGAATAGATAGTGGGAAAGAGATAAACATTGATGAATTTTAGGCTCAATGGATACAAGATTTGGTACATGATCTGATTCCATAAAGCCCCATGGAAGAAGAAACTGTTCAAGAGACACAAGTACTGCGTAGGAGTATAAGAGAGGTTATTGAATTAGAACAATTTTTTTCTAGTTAATAAGGATTAAGACTCATTATTAGTTAATAATAATGATTCTATAACCTAAAAAGAAGTTGTAAGTGTCACATATATTACCAAGTGAAAAGAAGCTGTGAATTATGAAATGGATTCCATGTACCAAAAGAAAGCCGAGATTTTGTTAAATCCTCTAGTGGATGTAAATATCATGGGTTGAAAATGGTTATTCAAGAAGAAACATGACATAGATGGACAATTTAGTATTTATAGGGAGAGACTAGTTAAAAAAGGGTTCAAACAACATCAAGACATTGACTAAGATGAAACATTTTCACCAGTTCCAATGCTGAAATCCATAATAATTATACATTCCATTGCGGCTTACAATGACTAAGATTAGAAAAATGGTTGTAAAAATAGAATTCCTTAATAGGAACCTTTAGGAATATGTCTACATGACACAACCTGAAAGGTTTGTGACTCCGAAGGATGCCAATAAAACATAAAAGTTGAAAAGAATCCATTTAGGGATTAAATAAAGAATATACATCATGGAACATTTATTTTATGAATCTATAATAGAATCTAGTTTTATAAATAATGAATGTGAGAAGTGTGTCTACAAACTTTTTTGTGGGAGAGAAATAATTTTCTTAATAGTATATATTGATGAAATATTACTTACTGGAAATGAAATACTATTCATAAAGTATGTTAAGGTATGGTTGAATAAATTATTTTCTATTAAAGACTTGGGATAGGATGATTATATTATTGGGATTAAGATACATCATGATAGATCTAAGAGAGTGTTAGGCCTAAGTCAAATTACATACATTTAAAAGATACTGAAGAGATTCAATGAGGAAAAATCAAAGAGGGGATTGTTTCCATCATCACATGGAATTCATATTTCTAGGAAAATGTGTCCTGAGACCCATGAGGAATGAAATATAATGTCAATGATTCCATAAACATCAAAAATTGGGTTAGTCATGTATGTTATTCTATGTACTAGGCTAGATTTCTCCGACACATTAAGTGTGGTAAGAGAATATGAATCTGATCAAAGTCATTTCCATTGGATGACAATATAGAATATCCATAATAATTTTTGAAAAACTGATGATTTATTCCTAGTTTATAATGTATATGAGGAACTATTCATTAAAGGATATAAATATTCTCATTTCCAAACTAATCAAGATGACAATAATTCACAAATGGGATACATCATCATTTTTAATGGAGGTGTTGTGATATGGAAGTTGTCAAAGTAGGTTTTGGTCGTAGATTCTACAGTAGATTCCGAGTACATTGTGGATTTTAAGGTAGCTAAAAATCTGTTTGGATGTGTAATTTCATCCAAGAGATTGTTTTGGTACCTAGAAGTAAAGATCCCATCACACTCTATTAAGATAATGCTGCAGCGATGGATCTCTCTAAAAGATCCAAGGTTACATTAGTCAATGAAGCACATAGTTTGTAAGTATTATCGATTGAGGAATTTTTCTCAGATTGGTGAGGTTATAGTGAGCAATATTTCCATAGAAGACAATATAGTGGAACCCTTGACTAAATAATTAGTTTAGAAAAAACATCATTGTCGTGTGATGTTTAACAGACTGAAATTCATAGGCAGTTGGCTCTAGTCCAAGTGGGGGTCTTTTTATAGTTGGTATCCAAGAACCAACTATTTATACTTTTATTTCATGAATATTTGATGTATTAAATATTAAATTAAACATCTTATTACATATTGTTCATTTTTATACATGACTTTAATGTAATAAAGTCTTGGAGTATTTGTCGTATTGATAAAGTCACAATAGTTCCCCACTATGATGAGATCCTTGAAGTGCTATGAAAATAATATTAATATAGTTATATAGTTGGATAACATATAATTATGGGACACATAGTTTATATAATATTTGCTGTGAGTACTTATAAGTATATGAGACTTATTCTCATAAAGTTTTCACTTGGTAATCTCAAAGATGATGGATTATAAGAACATACCTACCAGTAGAAATTCTAATGTTTTGGTGTCATCACATATTCCTATCTTTGAGAATGTGTAATGGTCCTTATAATTTAATATTATCATTAATGTATTTCATGAATCACACACTTAGATTTGTTGATGGAAACTATCATGCCATATGTTGGTTAAAAGTAGGGTATGTTGGGTGCATCACAGATGAGATGTTATTAATGGAAAATCTAATGAATGATTTTCCCCTTCCATCTTTATAGAAGTTTATATCTCAACCCTTTGATAGAAATAGATCTATCACCCTAAATTACATGGACATGGTGTAATGATGAGTTTATTTTAGACAGTTTAAGAATGTGGTATCGAGCATATAGGTTGATGAAACCGTTATGAAACCTGTTTGATGAGATATTATGAAAAAAGAATTATATTTCATAGTGATCATTTATATGTGGTTTTCATCATTACCACTTTAAGTTATTTCTCCTCGGTTTCTTGACCCATTTCTAGATTGTAATCTAGGACATTAGGGAAGCCTGCCTAATACTAACGAGAAATAATCCTAGAGGGTCACACACTAAGTTTTTCTGTTGGTATAAATTAAATTCTATTTGAAAATAATTAATGGAATAAATATTATTCTCAAGGTCGAGGAATAATTTTTTCAAGTTATACTAATCAGATAAATTAAATAAATATTTATTCATCAGATTGTGAATAAAATATTTTTATTTATTTTACAGAATTTTTAATAAATAATTATGTACTATTTTGTGAATAAAATATTTATTTGGGTGTTCAATAAATTCAAGAGGAGTTCGAATAGAACAAGACCATCTCCGGTGATAAAATAATTATTTACGAGTTAGTAAATATTATTTATCAATTTTTCTCAAGTTGGAACACCAGAAAATATTATTATTATTATTGTTGTTATGTGGAATGAGATTTCATTAAAGGTTATAATTATATTTAATGGATGTTATGAAATTAAATTTTGTAACTGAATCCTGGCTCTATAAATAGATGACTACATCTATTGTGTAAAGAATTCGAAACCAATTCCATTTTTGGGAATAGAGAATTGTTGTGAACAATAAATTATCTATCAACTCATCCTCCTCTATACCTCTCAATAATGAGAATACCAATATAGAATTTCTTCAAGACCGATGAACGAGCAATCGAGAAAAAACAACGCAAGATATTCTATTCACTGCACTAGCACCCAGAGAACGAGTGACGTTGTTTGGAGACCATTTGAGAACATGTCGATCAATGGTAAAGGGATTAAACACTTGTACCCTAACAAGTGAATTTAAGGAAATACGAAAGGGCCTTTTTGGATGATCAAAAATCATCAATGGAGAATGTTTCTATGCCCAAGTATTTATTTATTCAGATATTAAATAAATTAATTTTAAATTTGAAATGAAGGATCCTAACTCTTGGTTTTAGGAAATTATTATTAACAAAAATTTAAATATATATCCCTCAAACACAATTCTTTTACTACACCCGAAACTAACAACATGGAGCATCCTATTCTTGTGGCATAGGGTGTGTGGTGCTTATGTGTGGAAGATTACTGATATGATAGAAGAAGGGTAAAAAATCATAGAAGGGGAATGACATTAGGTTGAAATCCCATATAGGGGTAAGGGTGGAATCCCATGATGATCATACATGGGGTATCATGTTCTCATTACATAGGGTAAGACTATAGTTTTATGTCGTGGTATGAGGTCATTAGTGCTAGGCCATTTTATGTCGTGTAGCACGAACATGGGGGGATCAGTCCTTACCCCTCTAGGATTATGTAACCACAACTCATGCACCTATAGGTGGGGAATGTATTTATAAATTTCAGGTTTTAATGGTGTGGTGGATTGGTTGAACATGAGTTCCACATTAACATGCATATACTGAGAAGAAAAGGGAATTTCCATACCTATCATGAGAAGAAAATGCTAAATATGAATATCAGGCCACACATGAAGTGGTGTGGGCTATAGGAATGAGTGGAATGGTTCACATAGGGACTTGAGAGGTTTATATGACACAATACTAGATAGATATAGATTCTTTGGGAACTCACAATTCTTGAATAGGTGTCAGAAGAAGGGAGGCAACATGCCGAGGCTCAAGAAAAGGGCTTCACGAAGAATATGGACTCTTAGAGAGGTGATTTGTGAAGCTAAAGTTCTTAACAGATGTTAGGGGCTTCACAAAGGAGTTACCTTTGTGAAATATGGTGATTCATCTTTGTGATAAAGTCCAAAATCAATAAAAGAGTTCTCTATGAAGGATTAATGCTTTACGAAGACTTAAGGTACCAAGAGGGCCTTCTTCCTTTGAAAAGGGAGGAGGCCTTTGTGAAATGAATCCCCACCATGGGTGGATGATTTAAAGAACAAAAAAATTATTCTTGTGAATCCCATGTACCTTGGATTATTTTTTGGTCTGGTTCATGATAGTCAGGTTCTTTAGGAATTGAGAGCAATTCAAAATCCAAAAGGTTAGGGTAACCATCCTCTAAAAGTTGGATGGGGGTGAGTATTTATAGGAACCTGGGTTTTGTGAGGCATAGATGTGGTTTACGAAGGAAATGGGGCCTTCATGAAGGGGAATGAATTCTTCAGACTCATAGAGTCTACCATCAATGCTTCGTACGGTCACAGAGTGATGTTGGACTCAATGAGAACAACGTCAACCCTTCACGTGGTCGTAGAGGCACTTCTCGACCGGGAGCTCTGTGATCTTTTTAAACGAGTCAGTCTTCGCAAAGCATAGTTAAAGGGGGTATTGAGGGAATTTTGGCATGAATTTTCTTCTAAATAGATTATTCTTTTTCAGCTATTCCCTGGGAATGCATTTCAACACCAAAAAATGCCCCTCAAAATGAGATATTATAGGAAAAAGGAAAGTCAAATAAGGAGGGAGAATTATAAAAATTGAAAATATTCTCCCTTTTGTGATGATCACTCATGATTATTATTTTTGATGCTCAATCACGATTCTGATGGTAAATAAGTATATCACTAATCCCAGACCACCATACACCTATAAGTAGGGAAAGGGGGCCCTAAAAAAGAATCTAGCTTCCATGTGAAAAAATATCATGTTCTTTTTTTTGAATCTCACTATCTATGAGAAAATGATCCATGAATGATATTTTAGAAAATTGGGCTCCATGAATTTCTCCTCAAATGATACTCAGTGGACCAAACATTGAAAAGAGAGGTTCTGCAAACCAAGATCCGTGAAATTGTGCTTCGTGAACTAGCTCTACAAACAAGCTCCATGAAAAATATTTGTGAACCAAACATAGAAAAAAAATAAGTATCGAATTCAATGGCCACTCAAGAAGTCACTCAGAAATTCATTGTGGATGATTCTTGAAAGGATGGAATGATGAACAACATCATGATCGGGGAGTGAATTCGAAGCGCCTCAGACCACAAATCATTTCTCTAACTGGTTTAAGAGGACTAGAAGGAGTATCCTTTGTGAAAGAGGCTGTCTCCACATAGATTTATACTGATAGATGATGTATTCATTCTAGAGGTGAGTATAGAAAATCTAGACTATTTTTTCGAAGGAAAACTTGGGCAGCACCAATGGAACATGGCTGCTACATGCCATATTTTGAAGGAACATGCACCCATCACATAAGGCTACCTCTACAACCAACATCAATAACATCGATGGGGATAAGTTGACAGATGAGGAATACCCACCATAATTTTAGATTATACTCAAGGTAGGGTTGGGGTATCCATAGAAGGGATGAAATGATGGATGTAATCTCTGACATGGAAGAAATGAATTAAATGAATAAATTGAAATGAATAATAATGAGTGGAAAGACCACACCAATTGATTCATACTTTTATATACGGATTATATGAATTGTTACACTCTTTTTTATATATTGGTTATGGTGGTTATTATAAAAAATAGGTGAACCATCATGTTATTATTATTATTATTATTATTCCATTGTTATTTGATGTGGAATGAAGGTTAAAGTACTTTTTGAGAATGAAGTTTCACTCTCCATTACATTGGGTGTTGAGAATAAAGTCTCGCATTGTTATAATTATATTTGGGTTATGGTAATGAAATACGATGTTCCTTCATTTCGGGTGTTGGCAATGATGTATCACCACACCTATATCGAGTATTGAGGAAGATGTCTCTCATTCATTATGAGATCAGGGCCTCTACCATTTTCAGGAGTGTATATCTCATTAGACTTGTTATGGAGTCTTGAGTTATTCCCCATGTCTAGAAAGAACCTAGTATCCATGTATATGCCTACTTACAACCTCACGTACTTAGTGCATATAGAGGTATATGATATATATCTATATATATATCATTAATTTATGTATATATATATGGTTATTGATTAGAATCTCATTCCATCCTATGACAAAGAAGGTAGAGCCGTCAGGTGTCCCATAGGAACTTGAGATTGATGGTATTTATTTATTTATTGTTAATTATTATTCTATATAACTTCACACAACAATTACTATGTACACCATTGGATTACTTCTAGACACTATTAGTTGTGGCCTACTGATATTTTATCTCACACCCTACTCATGCTTCCTTTTGTACCCAAGTGGATTACATCTCTGCAATTATGGTTAAGGGAAAGAACCATATTGCAGATTCTTGATATGCTTTACTTATTACTTGGATCATGTGAGAAAAAGACTGATCATATACTCGAGATGCTAGGGGATAATTATTTTTTTCCTTTTTTTATTTTTTTATATCATGTTGTATATTCCTATCACATATTTCCCATTTTTGTATACTAGAAATCCATTACATAATTTTGTATGACTCATCCTCTTGTATTTTTATTATTATTATAGTTTCATGGTTATTTATGATTCTAAAGTAGTTTATTATTTTTAAGTTTCTACTATTCCATATGAATATATATGCTTCTTCTACAGAGGGTTACTTGTCGAATGTTATATCATCTGTTCATATATGATTATTTTATTGTATACTTATTCATTATATCCACTATGCAACTCTCATATGAGGGTGTAGTCTCCCCTCTATACCACCGTAGTCCCTAGCTTCTAGTAGGATTCCTCTGGTGTATGAGGAGTTGTGCTTGATGCCATGTGACCCACTGGCTCAGGGCAAGGGTTAAGTGGATCCTTGATCGGGATGTTACAATGTAGCATTAGAGCATATTTTTCATTTTTTTCTTACTGTTTTTGTATTAAATATGAGACTAGAAGTTAGTGGAATTTGGTAATGAGCCTGTTTTGGGTGTATCTAACCCACAAATAAGAGAAATCCAAATTATATGGAATGGAATGATGTAGTTATTGATTAAGCCTGTTATGGTCGATACGACTTCACCATTGGGTGACACACTTATCTTATGATTTTATTACTAATGGTGATACTAAAATGAAATTTCTATTATCTTGACTGGATGGAATCATGTCATTTGATTACATGCATCACTATAAGAACTCATGGACTAATATTACATGAATTTTTCCATGCTACTTCTACATCAGTATTCATTCCATGTTGCATATGGTTAGATCACTAATATATATACGATGAAATGTGATAAATATTTATGTAGGAACTATATAATTTAATTAATTAAATATCCAACATCAATCTAAATGTCATTGTAAAGACCCATATTTTCCATGTAATTTTTTTTAATTATATGGAATTATTACGAGTGTGCGAAATTTGACAACGTGTTATTCCAAGGCCCGGTGTTCCCAGAATAAATTTGCAGAACTTTTTTTAAGGAATTTTCGGTAAAAGCGCGGGTGACATTCTATATATTTTGAACTGGTGCTCAGATTAAAAATTTGAGGGCACCGTTGAATCTGCAGTGCCAGGACTCGCTTAATAGAGTCTTCACTTCGACCGCAGTAAGTCTGGTGAAAAAGTAATATTTTGGGACTTTTTAAAAGAATAATAAAATGACTTTCATATTTTATTTATTTGATTCTTTTCCTCCAATGGAAAAGAGATAGTGTGGGACCAGCGACTTGTCAAGATATTAAATGGATTGATCCTTCAAATCCTATGTAACAACGTCATTGGAATTTAAGAAGGTTCATATTAAATGAACACCCATAAATTCCACGATCATTACTTACCCTCCCCCTCTTCTATTTATATAGATCTTGAGAGGACATATTGGCACAACTTCACCAAGTGACGAAGCTTTGGTAAAGTGCTGTGGCACCCAACACTTGGAGGAGGTATCCACTTCCAGTGAGCGGTGACGAGCGACACCGAACCCCAAACAAAATAATGACAATTGAGCGGCATCATTAGTGGATTGTTGTGGGGGTGAAGAATATCAAATATTCCTCAATCATGGGAGTTATCCAACATTCTTGAGGTAGGGATTTTATCATGTTTGTTTCCAAGATTTGATGAAGCTTTCTTTCTACCCTTTTTCTATCAAGCTAACCCGGAGGGCGCGGGCGAAACGAACAAGGCCCAGACCCTCCACCCTTGTTGGAATTTTGGTGCGTTTGTCGCAAGCATTATATTTGGGTTAGATAAGACCAAGCATGATAGATGATGGCTTCGGCCAGAAGCGGCTGACCGTGATGGAGGTGGCACACCGTCGCATGCCATAGGAGGAGGCTGTAGCACTATACCATGATAGTTAGTAGAGTAGCCGACCATAGTGGTGATGTGGTGCGCTGTCGCCCGCAGAGAAGGGACACAACTTTCCAGCTGCAGCAGGGCCAAACATGGTGGCCGGGTTTGGCCGACCATAGGAGGAAGCTGTGGCGTGCCACTAGAGGAGCCGCAGCTCCGACACCGCAACGGAGGGACACATAGTGGGTCCCACGGGGGACCTAGCAATGCCAAAGGGAGCTGCCTCTTCGCCTTCTAAATGGGAGAACCCACCCGTGCAATCCTGGAGGACCCCACATCACTAGGCCATGCCACCTTTAAGTCGTGCCACACCACATACTGGGCCACACGATCCCAGCAGGCTGCGCTTCCACGGGCCAGGCCGGGCAATCCCAGCGGGCTGCGCCTCTGCGGGCCGGGCCGGGTGAGCTCAGCAGGCTACACCCCCATTGGGGGCTGGTTCAGACCGCGGCCCAGCGGGCTGAGCCTGCCGCAGCCCAGCCCAGCTGGGTCGGACCTGAACCGGGTCGGGCCTGGTTGGTCCGACCGGGTCAAACCAGACTTAGGCCCTTCTAGGCCATTTTCCACCGAAAGGACCATAACATGAAATTCGGGCACCCGTTTGAAGAACCATCTACATCTCTAGGAACCTTGGATTGTGACGATTCTTTTGGTATACTCCACTTGTGATTTAGATAATGTTGGAGTAAAGCTGGGTTGGATCGAATCCGAATCCAACCGGGCCCTCAGAACTAAAACGATTATAAGTCACAGACTGGGCGTCCGATTCACGTGCCGTCTGTCACGTTGGAACCCTTATGACATGGTGGTCCTTTGGAATAAATTTTCATGTATATTTGTGGCTGTTGAGGTAAGAATGATGGATTGAGGGGTGGTTCTCCCAGAATCATGTGTACTATGAGCGGGAATCCAGTGTCTGGCAGTAAGGCAGAGGTTGGAGATAGATCATACGGAGGTTAGTACCGAGTGATCCTGTATGGGTCATCACCGATCCTGTGTGGGTTAGATCCGATGTCGGTTAGTGCTCATCGATCCTTTGTGGGTCAGAACATACCAATCCTATGTGGTTCAGATCCTGTGTGGGTCAGTGCTCAGCGATCCTGTGTGGGTCATCGCATAACGATCCTGTGTGGGTCAGATCCTATTTGTGTCATTGCAGTGGTTAGTACTTATTTACTCTGGGCGGGTCATATCCTATGTGGATAATTGCGGGGGTTAATTGTAGAGACCAAAATATTGACGTACATGGACATTACATTACTTTTTCAGAATACTTAATACATAACAAAAACAAACACACAAGGACCGTAATAGTTTAGTGTCTTTGGAAACTCAGAACATAATCTTCTAATTGCGGTGAAAGATCTTCATCATCTCCCATAATGATCTTATACTTTTTTTTTCTTACCTAAAACCTTTTTCTATATCCTGGGGGAAAGAAAACATATAAAGGGTGATCTAAAATGATTATTAAGGGTAATAATAGATAAAATAAAACAAACCATATACATTTGAACTTCAAAACATGAACATAAAGTTTACACATCAAAATCTTGAGTTGTGTAATAAATCTTGGCAGTACGTAAGGCATAGGTCATAAAGGAAAATCAATCATGATAAAATAGCATGGGAATAAAATATTTAATTATGGAAAACCATTAAGTACATGATATGATTTCGATAGCAGCAAAGGCATTGCTTCCAAGACCATCTTAGTGGACAAAGACCCTTTCTGAATTGAGTTCACTCCTCGTTTCAGTCCTGTAACACTGGACCAGATTAACTTACCATTCCAGCCATGTCTATCTCATGAGATATAAATCTTTACCCAATGCATTAGAGGGATATATAGGTCACACCCATATCATAATGAAATCATTCTTAAGTGTGCCACAACATAAACATAAATCATTCATCATAACCAAAGAATAAAATGGGTTTCATAAATATCATCCCATCATAACATAATACATATAAAACAAATGGATATCATTTCATCATAGTAAAAGTGAAACCATGTAAATCATAGATACATTATACTTGAAACTTACACATATGAAATAATGTCATCATAAATGGAAAATGGTTTTGATAAAACACTTGAAAAGAATTCTTGAGGAAAATATCCTTTCTTATTCAAAATAATTTTATTTTCACAAAATTCCATGAAATTTTAAAAGAAAAGGATTTTGTTGAAAATAGTCATGAAATTTTGTAGAGGAAACTTCATTGAAATAAGTTTTTATGAAACCATAAAAATCCATTCATGATGTATAAGTTAAAAAAACATTCTTCTCGTACTATTGCTGGAAAAGTCAAAAAGTACCATGTGTGGTAAACAAAAAAAATATTCCTTCCATAACAGAAAGTAAAAGTCAAAGAGGGGTAAACATGACATTAAAAATACATTTAATAATATAAAAAACTTTATGAAAAACATTTTTATGTTCATGGATGAAAAATATAACCCCAGTAAATACTTACGTATAAGAAATCTCGAATAAAAATGAGATTGAAAAATTATCCCTTACCTTAGGTCCGATATGCTTCGTACATATCTGAACCTTCTGTATAATGAGGTAAATAATGTCATTGACTTATTATAGAATCATATTCATTTTTATGATATCATATATGGTTCACTTATGACTTTATATTACCTGTTCTTTTGTAAATTCCATGTTAAAGCAGCATTTTGGGTAAAATCGTTTTATTTATTGTACGTGTTTGGACTTGTTGTTCTTGATGTTATTATTACTTATATCTTGATTTACTTAAATACAAAATTTAAATCATGATTTATATATCATATATATATTCAGTACATATATATATATATAATAGATAGATAAATGAAATGAAATACACCGTTCATGGAGACGGTAGGCTGTACGTACGCATGAACACTGTTTTGCTTTCCTTATTGACTTGAATGGAATTAAGTAGATGAAATATATATATATACATAAATAAAATAGCTTTATCAGGTAATATATTTCACTAATATTTATTATATAAACTTTATAATCATTCTTGAAGGGTTAACATGGAGAATGAATCTCATCACGTCGTCGAGACGGTAATCCGTATGTACGCACGAGCGATGATATCGTTCCCATAATTATTGAATTGAATTGGAGTGGATGATATAATATCACAGAATCAGTATGATGTTATAATAACTATATATAGTTATTCTTTACACCATTTTACGCATCCAAGTAAGGTGGTGGTGGAAAAAATGATTACACCACGGTGTGGAGACGGTATTCCGTACATACGCACATGTGGTGATTTCGTTTTCCATAGGATGGATAGAAGGAGAAATAGGGTTTTATAATATTTATAATTACATATCAGTATGTAAGTAATACAGATGTTATTACTTCATAATGAAACAAATATAGAAGATGAAGTATAAGAAGAAAGAAACTTGAAAGAGTCGGTAGAAGAGATTACCTCTTCCTCGATGCACCTCCTTTAAACTTATTATTAAGGCACTATATTTGGTCTTTTGAGAATAGCAGAACCTCTATGATATAACTAGAGAGGTTTAGAAGAGTAATTGGCAGGGGTTGGACGAGCTTCAAGGCTGAAAAGGGTGTGAAGAGAAGAGGGAAGGGGTGCCCTTTTTATAAGGGAGGAGAAGGGAACATTAGGAACAACTTAAAATATTATTTTATAATAAAGTCATATTCGTTTTATAATAGCTCTAAACTGATTTATTTAGAATTTAAGGTGGGTATAGGTTGAAATACATTTAACCAATAGGTTTTAGACAAGTTTAGGTTACTATTTTATCCTAATCATTTAGATTTTACTCTAAGTTAAATAATTTAACTTTTATCGTGTCTTTTTTGTTTTCTTACACTATATGGTCAATAAACATACTATAACAAGACAAAAGAACCCGAAGTGGTTTATTATTAATATATATATCCTTATCTAAGTCATTTGGACAATCCTTAGATTTTTAGGAATAAAATAACAATTAAAAATATAATATTTGTTTTAAAAACTATATTAGGTGAATTTTGATACTATTTGGTACTTGATTTTTTTGAAAATCATATCAGCACGATTAGTTCAAAAAGGTTAATTAAATCAATAATAAAATGTCATATTAACCTATAGAATTATTTTAATTCTTAAAAAGTCTAAAATTACATTTATTTTGGTATTTATAACATAAATTATGTTAATATTTCATTAATAAGGTAATTGTTGCATCATCATTGTGTCATAAATAAATTAAATTATTTAATTTCTAAAAATTATAAATCAAATACCATTATGTAGGGAATATTTTTATCTTTCTAATTAATATTTATATTCGAATTTATCTTATGTATAACCCTATATTAAAATTTTTTTAGTTATTAAACTTTGATTTCAACTCTTTTAACTCTTCTTTAAATAAAAAAATAATAAATGTCCTAATCTAATCCAAGTGGACCTAAAGGGTAATATTTTTTCCCTAAGGTTGTTTTTCGTCGAATTACACTTATCCAATAGAATTAAGACATGTATTAGGGTAATAATAATATCATTTTTACCCTTAATTACCCTATTTACTTTTAACCGTGTGGTAAATAATAGTAAAAAGTTACTATTCACCAAAAATTATTTTTATCTTATTGAACCACATTTTACTCCTTGATATTAACTGTGTCTCTCAGATTTTCGAAATTCTAATCACAGAAGCGGTAAAATTAAGTTTTATGTAATTTTTCAAATTCTCCTAGGAGGTGGGTAAAAGACGGTGAAAAGTTCAACAAAATTTTTATATATCCTAAATTATTATAAAATGACTCAAATGAATAACATTGAACTTATATAAGTATTATGTATCAATTTTTACCTAAAATAAATTTAAATAAAATAAATAATTATTTAAATAAAAAGTCGGTTTTTAAATAGTAACCTAGTGTTTTAACTATTCATCAAAAATTGAAAGTTTTCAGAAAAATACAAAAAAATCACCCTAGGCTAATTTTGATATTTCGAATCCAAAAATGAATTCCATTTTGAAAGTTAAAATTTATAAAATTTCAAAAAGTGGGTATTACTATTCATAACAGCTAGTTCATAATATTATTATAATAATATCTCATTTAGTGAAACTTGGTATTGCGTATTACACACACTATCGAAGAAGGTCTTGATTGCATGTAATGCAAGCCAAGTCAGGGCTGCGTGTAGTGAAATCTCTATTTTGTGTTGTGTATAACATAATCAAAACTTATTTCATTTATACATTAAACAAAATCTATACTTAATGTTCCATAGAATAATTTCCACAAAACGAACTTGAAATTGTGTGTAACACGAGCCAAGAATAGTGTTGCGTATACTTCAAGATAATACGGTGTTACGTATAGTATAATCTAATATTGGTGTAGTGTATAATAAAAGACATCAAATAAATTAAAAATAATATATCTCATAAAATCTCAGGGTGTTACATTGGTACCTATCGATCCTACGTGGTTCAGACTTTATATAATCAACAGTAGTGTCTCTCGACAGAATAAGATGATCTAGCTTTTGGAATAATCATTTGTACTTCTATGCCTTTCTTATATACCTGGTGTGTGATGAGTCTTTTACATTCACGGTGATACCTGTGTGGTACATTTACCTTCGTGGTGATATCTTCATGTTGATACCTATGTGCTACTCTTACCTTCGTAGTGATATCTTCAAGGTGATACATATGTGGTACTCTTACCTTCATGGTGACATCTTAATTGTGTTACCTGTGTGGTACTTCTACCTTCTTGGTGCTATCATTTTGATGTTACCTTTGTGGTACTTCTATATTCGTGGTGTTACCTGTGTGGTACTTCTAGCTTCATAGTGTTACTTGAGTGGTACTTCTATCTTCGTGGTGTTACCTTTTTGGTATTCTTCCCTCATGTATGGGATGAGTATTTCTTGATAACTTAGGTATATGTATGGGTATATATGTAAGTAGAGATGATATCTATCGCTTTATGCTTTGAGATGAAGGTATTGCTTTGTGGTTTTTCCTATTTGGAATTCTGGGAGATCTACAAAGGACTTGGGGTCCCTACTGAGTATTTCCACACTCACCCTTGCATGGGCTACGACCGCACCTTGTTGTTTCTTGTGAAGAAGACATACATCATTGATAGAGGCTGAGGGAGCTAGGACTGGATTCTACTCAGAGGTGGACCATTTGGTGTGATGTGATGCAGGGTCTACTAATCGTGAGTTGTACCTACCCTTTAGGTAGGATCCTCGGTGGAAGATCCAGGAGTGGTTTTCCACCTTCTAGTTGTATTTTTAATTTTAAGTTGTACTTATACTATTTAGTTGAGCTTGTATTCTTGCCCCTTTAACTTTAAAACATTTTTTTCTACAGCAGTTTACTTCATTGTTTCCTCTTTTTGTTCTGTTGGACCTGTGTGTTTGTACAGGTTTAAAGGAAATGCCTTCCCATTAAGGGATACTCCTTTCTAGTTCTAGTCTCCAGCCCCTGGCCTATGGAAGGTGGGCTTGGAGTAGTCACGACGCAGGACACGGGGACGAGTCATGGAAAAGTTGTATCAGAGGAGTCAGTTCTACCGAATAACTAGGACTCTGATCTTTTCTATGTGGTAATAGTGTTAAGTTTTATTAGTGTGGTTTTAAATTTGGGGAATTCATTGTTGTTGCGGTGGCCGACGTATCCATACACTAGGACCCTGAATTATGATTTCAAGCTCAATGCATGAAAACAATGATTGAATGTGTTTTGAAAAGTTTTTCTTATGATTTCTTTGAGTCAGATAACCAGGAATAACTTATTGACCTTGGAACACCTGTTTTATCTCAGGATGCTGCCACATAGACAGCCAGTCAGGATTCCCAAGAGAGTACACGACGACAGCCCACCGAGAGATGAGGCCTCGGTGTAGGGCCCTCTTACAGTGTTAGAACCTTCGGGTGGTGTACAAGTTGCACCACCCGTTGGGAATCAGATACCGCCCACCCCACTAGCAGAGGGTGCACACCAAATGAGCATGTTGCATGAGTTTTAGGGGTATAGAGCTCTGAGATTCCATGGTGAGACAAATCTGCAGGCAGCTAAGGACTGTCTAGAGGCAGTGGCCAGAGTTGTTCACTTAGTTGGGGCACCAACTGATCTGATGGTGATCCTTGATGCTAGTATCTTCAAGGGAGTAGCTGGGATATGGTGGAGTCTGGCACTCTAGTTACACAACGAGGTGTCCCTCACCTGGGAAGACATTGAGGGAAATTTCAGGGTAGAGTTCGTTCTAGTGACTCTATGCTCAGTGCGTATACAGGAGCTGCTGCACTTATAGCAGGGCAGGATGACTGTGGCCCAGTACTCGGTGAGGTTCACTGACCTCTCCTACCACTCCACTGAGGGAATGGTATGAGACCCTTTCTTCTGGGCCCAGAATTTTGAGAAGGGTCTTCGATTGGAGATCAGATCATCGACGGTACTTCTCAACATTCCGACATAGACTGTTGTGCTAGAGTGAGTGCTTTTGGTGGGGAGATTCCTAGTTGAGTAGGCATCGACAATGAGAGACACCAACAGACGTCAGGTAGCAGAGTTATCCACAACAGGCAGTAGACGAATGACCCTAGGGACCAAGTGGGCCAGAACTTCTGGTGGGTGACCTCATGATACAAGGTCGGTGGTGAGGGGATCACGGGACAAAGGAGGACATTTGAGGATCAGGTAGTGCTACTTGTGTGGCAGGCAAGGTCACATGGCTCGTGGCTGCCCGAACCATTATAGCGATGATTAGTAGATGGTCGAGGGACTACTGAGGTAGAGGCAGAGGTTCGAGCGAGGAGGTCCGCATGGCAGCAAACGTGGAAGAAGATCTGGTCGTGTTGCATGAAGTGGGTGGCGATTCAAGGTTCTTCCGCCACCCCCTCCAGGTGGTCCACCCCAACCATAGGGAGTAGGAGGACATGGACTAGCTCAGCTCCAGGCAGTTGAGGCCTATGACCACCACACTCTAGAAATGATTAGAGGTACGATCTATGTCTATTACACCCTAGCTGTAGTACTTAGAGACACATGTTATAGTCACTATTTTATTTCCATGACCATCATTTGGATCTCGGATATTCTGACCGAGTCGTTGGCTCGATTCATATGTCTAGAGACTCATATAGGAGAAGATTTGACGATTACAAACTGGTGCCGACAGCGTGAACTTACTCTAGTAGGTGAGAAATTCGACTGGGATCTTCTAGTAGCGGCGTTGAGTCCTTACGACATAATCTTATGTATGGAATGGTTATCCATAGTCTATGCTCATAATGACTATATTAGGCACAAAGTGAAGTGTGTTCGCGACGATAGGACCAGCTTTTCCTTTAACAATGATAAGGGAACCTTTGCAGCACTGGATGGACTTTCTTGGTAGAGGGTACAACTGATCACACATCAGTTGGATAGCCTTACCCTTAGAGTAGTTGTTGTTGAGAGTCTGAGCTATCCTGTAGTGGTGGACCAGTATGTCGATGTCTTCTGAGATGATGTTCTAGGACTACCTCCTCAGAGAGAGGTGGAATTTTACATCAACCTATACCCCGGGACAACACTGATATCTACTCCAGCATATCGAATGGATCCCTTAGAGCGTCATGAGTTATGGGTATAGTTAGAGGACTTGCAGAGAAATGGGTTCATAAGGCCTGATGTTTCTCCATGGGAAACCTCGATTTTGTTCTCCAAGAAGGAATATGGGAGTTTGAGACTCTCTGTGGACTATCGTCACCTAAACCAAGTGACCATGAAGAACAAGTATCCACTTATGAGGATTGATGAACTCTTCGATCAACTAAAGAGAGATTGATGGGTTTTAAAGATAGACATCAGATTAGGCTATCATCAGCTCAGGGTACGAGATGAGGATGTGCAGAAGATGACATTTAGATGTCGGTATGGCCACTATGAGTTCTTAGTTATGATTTTTGGTATTACCAACACCCATATAGTGTTCATGGGACTCATGAACAGGATCTTCCAGCCATACCTCGATCGATTTATTATGGTCTTCATTGAAAAAATCTTGGTGTACTCAGCAAAGGAGGAGGAATATGCCTATCACATGTAGATAGTTTTCGATACACTCTGAGAGCACCATATTTATGGTAAGCTCTCAAAGTGATTTTTCTAGATATGAGAGGTTAACATTCTAGGACACGTTATCTCGAAGGCTGTAGTTGCAATAGATCTGGCAAAGATAGAGTTTGTGCTAGCATGGGATCTACCCAGAAGTTTGACCATGGTATAGAGTTTCCTGGGGTTGGATAGATACTTTGGGAGATTCGTGACTGACATTTCTAGAGTTTCAAAACTCTTTTCAGAGTCGAATAAGAAGGGAAAACCCTTTGTATGTATGGATAGATTCCAAAAGAGTTTTCACGAGCTGAGGTAGATACTGACGAGTGCCCCCATCTTGAGTCTACCAGAATAGGGAGTTGGGTATATAGTTTACTGCGACACATCAGGGACCAAAATTGGGTGTGTCCTGATGCACGAGAGAGAATTGATCACCTATGACTCAAAAAAACTTAGGAAACATGAGAAGAACTATGCTACCCATGATATGGATTTATCTGTAGCAGTCTTCACCTTAAATATGTGGTGACATTACTTAATGGGTGAACGTTTTACAATCTACTCTAATCACAAGAGTCTCAGGTATATATTCTCACATAAGGACCAGAACTTGAGGCAACGATGATGGCTAGAGTTCCTCCTGGACTGTGACTTTGAGATAGTCTATACTCCTGGGAAGGGTAACGTAGTGGCAGATGAACATAATAAGAGGTCTGGTCTAAAGATGCTGAGTGAGGCGACCGAGCAGCTAGTTGCATTGCAGATATCCTTTGTGGATAGAGATTGAGAAGCTTACCTCTAGTCAATGACTGTCACTCCCCTACTTCTTCAGTGAGTTCGGGAGGCACAACTTGGGAACATTGACTGTGAGGCATGACATGCTCAGATACCCATAGGACAAGCACCTGATTGATTTTTTGAAGGTGGGGAGCATGTCATCCTCTTTAGAGGACTCACCATGGTACCAGTGGCGCTACGAGAATAGGTGTTAAGGGATTTCTATACATCCCCTTTGGCGGTACATCCTGGTGTGGTGAAGATGTACAAAGACCTTCAACATCATCAATGGTGGCTAGTGATGAAGAAGGTAGCAGAAGAGTTTATTTCATGATGCCTCACTTGTCAGCAAGTTAAGGACATGCATAAGGTTATAAAAGGCTTAGATCAATTACTATAGGTTCTAGAGTATAAGTGAGATGGTATCTCTATGGACTTTGTGACAGGGCTTCCACGTACCTCAAGGGGACATGATTCTATTTGGGTGATCGTTGACCAACTCACCAAGTCATACCACTTCCTACCCATCTAGGATCTATGATTAGTAGAGGGTTTGGGACACCTCTATGTATAGGAGATTGTACGACTTCATGGGGTACCATTGACAATTGTCTCTAACCATGACACACATTTTACATCCTGATTGTGGAAGGAATTAAAGGAGATGTTCAGGACTCAACTACATTTGAGAATTTCCTTTCATCCATAAATAGATGGTCAGACGGAGCGGACCATACAGATGCTGGATGACATGCCACGTTCTTGCGTCTTAGATTTTCACAGCAGTTGGGAGGAACACTTTCCCATGGTGGAGTTCACATACAAAAAAAGCTATCACTCCACTATTGGTATGACACCATTTGAGGCCTTATACGACTGACCTTACAGATCACCTCTATGATGGTCAGACATAGGGGAGTTAACACTTATGGGTCTAGAGTTAGTACAGGCTACTACCGAAAAGGTTCAGATCATCTAGGAGTGGATGATGACTATAAAGAGAAAACATAGGTCATATGATGACAGAAGATGGAGACCCTTCGAGTTCAAGGAGGGAGACCATGTCTTCCTACATGTCTCACCTAAACAAGGTTTATAGAGATTTGGCCGAGGAAAAAAACTCTCACCGAGGTTTATTGGACCTTTTCTGATACTTCAGAGGATTGGAAAGGTAGCATACCGCTTGGAACTGCCACTGTAGTTGGAGAGGGTGCACGACGTCTTCCACGTATCCCAGCCAAGGAGATATGTGCATGACCCATTTCATGTCATCGACCATAGAGAGATAGAATTTGATGATGTGGCAATTTTTACGGAGGTTCTAGTGGTGTTTGATGATCGACATGAGTGGATTCTTCATGGATGATTGATACCTCTGGTGTGCGTTCGTTGGTAGCACAAGAACCTCCAAGAGAGCACATGGGAGAGAGAGGCACAAATTGATGCTCAGTACCCCCATTTGTTTCATTAGTCTATATTGTGGCTTTCGGGGATGAAAATCCCTAAGGTGAGGAGAATATAAAGACATATATTTTACATGTAATTTTATTTATTTATATGGAATTATTACGAGTTTGTGAAATTTAATGGTGCCTGATTCTTGAGGTCGGGTGTGCCTGGAAAACTTTTTCTGAACTTTTTTTAAGGTACGCTTAGTAAACACCTGAGAAACATTTTCTATATTTGGAACCGGTGCTCGGATTAAAAATCCAAGGACACTGTTGAATCCACAGTGCTGGGATTCACTTAATGGAGGCTTCACTTTGACCGCAGTAAGTCTGGAGAAAAAGTAAGATTTTGGGGCTTTTAAAAAGAATAATAAAATAAATTTGTTGTTTTATTTATTTATTTCTTTTCCTTCAACTAACAAGTGGTAGTGTGGGACCAACAACATGTCAAGACATTAAATGGATTGAACCTTCAAATCCTGAGTAACGACATCATTGTTATTTGAAAAGGTTCCTATTTAATGAACCCCCAGAAATTCCACAATCGTTACTTACCATCCCCCTATCATATTTATATAGAGCTTGAGGGGAGTTATTGGCATGGGTTCACCAAGCGACAAAGCTCTGGTAAAGTGCCGCGATGCCCAAAACATGTAGGAAGGAGCTGGTTCCAGCATGTGGCGACGAGCGACACTGAACTAAAAACTGAAGAACGACGATTGAGTGACATCATTGGCGGCTTGTTGAGGGGGTGATGAATACCAACTCACCCTCAATCGCGGTCGTCCTCCAACGATCTCAATATAGGGTTTTAATTTTTTTTTTATAATATTTGATGAAGCCTTTTTACTACCCTATTGCTATCAAGCTAACACGGAGGGAGCGAGGCAAATGAACAAGCCCCTGACCCTCCAACCTTGTTGGAATTTTGGTGCGTTCTTCACAAGAATTATCTTCGGATTGGACAAGATCTGGGACGATAGATGATAGAAGTGGATGGAACTATCCAACTGCGATGGAGTCCGCTCACCGCCACGCGCTGTAGGATGAGGTCGTGCCACTATGCCGTAGCGGCTAGTAGAGCGGAAAGCACTGGGCAGCCGCGACGGTGATGCAGAGTGCTACCGCGCACCACCGATGGAGAAGGTCTACGGCTTTCCAGCCTCGGCGGGGACAAACAGGGTGGCCTACATTAGCCGACAGTAGGAGGAAGCAGCGGTGCACTTCCAAAGGATCCGCGGCAGAATCATGACATGAAACAGGTCCTGCAGGTGACTTGGAAGTGCCAAAGGGTGCTGCCGCTTCGCCTTATGAACGGGGAACCCCCACCCCCCAGTGCTAGCCTAGAAGACCCCGCATCACCGGAAAACATCCCTTGTAGGCCGCACCCCACCACAGGCTGGGCCATGCGAGCCCAGTGGGCTGTGCCCTTGTGGGCCAGGCGGGGAGAGCCCAGCCGACGACGCCTCCTCAGGCCGGGCGACGAGAGGCCAACGTGATGCGCCTCTACGAGCCGGGCCACGCGAGCCCAGCGGGCAACACCCCCTTGAGGGTTGGGTTGGACCATGGCCCAGAGGGCCGAGCCCGCCAAAACCCATCCCATCCGGGTCAGACCCGAACCAAGTCGGGTCAGCCCAAACCGGGTCGGGCATGGTCATTTCGACTAGGTCAGTCCGGACCCAGGCCCTTCCCGGCCAGTTTCCACCTAAAGGACCATAACATGATATTTTGGAGCTCGTTTGACGAACCTTTTGCGGTGCTGGGAACCTTAGAGTGATACGACCCTTTTGGTATACTTAAATTAATATTTAGTTAAAGTTGGAGTATGGCTGGGTTGGATCGAACCTGAATCCAACCGTTCCCTCAGAACTAAAATTCTTATAAGTCAAAGACTGAGCATCCGATTGACTCGCTGTCTGTTGCATTTGAACCCTTAAGACATGGAAGTCCTTTAGAATAATTCCTCATAGAGCTATGTGGTGGTTGATGTATGACCGATGGCGTTCGGAGTGGTTCTTTCGGAATCAAGCGTACTATTTGTGAGAATCTAGTGGCTGGCAGTGAGGCAGAGGTTGGAGACAGATCATAAGGATGTTAGTACCGAGAAATCCTATGTGGGTCAGCACCGATCCTGTGTGGGTTAGATCCTGTGTGATTCAGCACTCAGTGATCCTGTGTGGGTTAGCGCATACTGATCATGTGTGGATCAGATCCTATATAGGTCATTGTGTGGGTTAGTACCTATCGACTCTGGGTGGGTTGGATCCTCTGTGGTTCATTTTAGGATTTATTACCTATCGATCCTGTGTAGGTTAGACTCCATATAATCAAAAACAATGCCTCTCGACAGAATAAGATGATCTAGATTCTCGACTAATCATCTGTACTTCTATGCCTTGCTTATATACCTGGTGTGAGATGAGCCTTTTACCTTCATGGTGATACCTATTACTTTTACCTTCATGGTGATATCTTCATGGAGATACCTGTGTGGTACTCTTACCTTCATGGTGATACTTATGTGGTAGTCTTACCTTCGTGGTGAAATCTTTGTGGTGTTACCTATGTGGTAATTCTACCTTCGTGGTGTTATTTTCGTGGTGTTACCTATGTGGTACTAATATCTCCGTGGTGTTACCTGTGTGGTACTTCTATCTTCATAGTGTTACTTGCATGGCAATTCTTCCTTTGTGGTGTTACTTTTGTGGGATTGTTCCCTCATGTATGGGATGATTATATCTTGATAACATAGGTATATGTATGGGCATATACCTAAGTAAAGATGATGTATATTGATTTGTGATTTGAGATAGAGGTATTTCTTTGTGGTTTTTTGTTTTTAGAACTCAGGGAGATATAAGGGGGTCATAGGGTCCCTAATGAGTATCGTTATACTCACCCCTACACGGGAAACACCCGCACCATGTTGTGTCTTTTGCATACGACATACAATTTTGATCCAGAATGAGGGAGCCAGGACTGGATGATGCTCGGAGGTGGACCATTTGGCATGACGTGATGTAGAGACTACTAATCGTGAGTCGTACCTAACCTTCAGGTAAGATCCTTAGTTGATGATCCAGGAGCTGTTGTTCACTTTCCTGTTGTATTTTTACTTTTTAATTTGTACTTTTACATTTCAGTTGGGATTGTATTCTAGCCCCTTTACTTTCTGCACAATTTTTACTACAACACATTACTTCATGGTTGCCTATTGTTGTGCTCTTGGGCTTGTGTGTTTGTACAGGTTTAAAGAAAATTCCTTCTCATTAAGGGATACTCCCTTCTTGTGCTAGTCACTAGCCCCTAGCCAATGGAATTCTGGCTTGGAGTAGTCACGACGTGGGCCCAAAGGGATGGGTCGTGACATGAATTTTTTTATATAGGTTAACGATGTCACCTTAATTAATCAATTATGCCATATTGTGGGTTCTATACCTACTGGATATGAACCGTGATATATATATATATATACATAATATTATGAATTCAAGTGAATTGAAATATTTTAAATTAAAATGGTTATCACTAAATGGGATTCCAATTTAAAAGTAATGGGTGTTTTCCTCTATACCTTGTAATTGACACTCCATATAATGGAACCTCTACTATGATTTATGAGGACTAGACCACAAACAGGCCTTAGTAGTTGGTAGTTCAGTGTCTCTTTAATTATTATAACCTATTATATTCTTCTTGTTCACCTAGACATGACATTAAGGGAAGGACGAGAAGTGAAATATTTTCTATATGAAGTCTATGTAAATGTCCTAGTTATCCATCTTTAAACATTTAAAATGTTAAATTCTCCTCTTTGGCATCAACATGGAATTGTAAAATCACGCCACCATGAATACCTTGGATCGTATGTCAAGAGGGATATGATGATCATGCACCTGAGGTGGCAGGCCTTGAACCTCCTGTGATACCTCATACAATGACGAAACCTATTGCACCAACTCTTATTCCTGATATGGGCACCAAGATCTAGTTTCAAGAGGGTTTCATCAACCCAATGAACAATATGAAATTTGTTTCTCAACCTACCCCAACTATGGAAGATTTGACTCAGGATTTTTAGTAGAAATATCCTCCCACTTGTTCAGGGGATTTAGGACCACATGCTGCATGGTCATAGCTTAAGGACTACTTGTAATCTTTGAGCACCTATAGAAACCTATAGAGTAGAGGGACAAGATTTATACCTATAAGTTATGATATTGTACAAAGAAATGGTGGGATATTATTACCTAGTAAGACAAACATCGTGATATGGTACAGACTGAATTCTATATGATCTTGTATAACTATTTCCTTCCACAAACTCGGAGGGTTCACTGAGCTATAGTGTTTATAAACCTCCAGCAAAGAGATATGTTTATTATGAAATATTCAGATCATTTTACTGAGATTCATCATTTTGCTAATACTTTAATTTGAAATGATCTTATAACTGCGAGATGATTCAAGAAAGGGATGGTATAATACATTCGATCGTAGGTCAATGTTTGGAAGTTGATGATTATTTCTGAGATAGTCAACCAAGAAATCATTTCTAAGTGTAATTTGAGGGAAGAGGATAGTGCATGCTTGAGTGGTTCAGTACCTAGGTTTTTTAGTGTTTCTTCTTGTAGACAAAGGCAGAGCCTTGAGGTTTCTCATGGTGGTAGCAATATTTAGACAACACATACTAAATAATTCTTGATATATCACAAGTGTGGTAAGCTAGGACATACAAAACCTCAGTGTTTAGGAGATCTAGTGGAATATAGATGAAGTAGAAATATAGGGAATATGTAGTGATTCTACCATATTTTCCATAAATTCATAGTGAGATGGGATCTAAACCAACCCCATGTTACAGAGTGGGGATAGTAGTAACTTGTTAGATAGAACGATAAAACACCATCAGTCGCTCAGGACGAGGTGGTGGTTGAGGTAGAGGAATCCAGATTCATGATTCTGAGTGCCAGCATACTGGTCTTGCTCTGGGAATTCTAGATGTGATTCAGGGCTATGGTATATGCCAGTTACATGTAGCATAACCTATTTCCGAGGAGAAAAGCACCAGAACTTCAACTATTCGAGGTACTATTTAAGTATCCTCTATATTAGTGTTTAATTTATTTGACACATGCATGTATAAATATTTCATATATACAAAAAATATTGAGAGTATGACCATCGAGATAGAACAATTCTGTGGTGTGATTACACTCAATACCAATTTAGGTATCAAGCTAGATAGTGTTCAATGATGTAGAGATTGTCCCATTGAGATATGCAAATATCTCTTCATTTGAAATTTGTTCATAGTCAACATAGAGGGATTTGATTTAATAATTGGTATGGATTGGTTTTTTTCCTATCAAGATCATATTGACTACTATAATAGGAGGGTGATGTTTACATCACCATAGGGTGGTAGGTGTCTTTATAACGGATAATGAGGTGTCAGTGAAATTCGATCTGGACATGAGTAGAAAATGATGGTTAGTGTTACATATCATATCTCTAGTATCTTCATGGATGATCAGGGATCATGAACCTCTATTTTCTTTATTACATTGGATTGTTTTGGGGTATATTTATAGACAAATTTTATGGGATAAATCTAGTGGAATAGGTAGTGTTAACCATCAAGCTAGTACTATGAGAAACACTAGTTTCCATTCGTCATTACAAGATTAAACCTATGGATATTATGGTGCTCAAGAAATAGACGGGGGATCTAAAGGATAAATGATTTATATTCCCCAACACTTTTCCATGGGGTTCACCTGTCCTTTTTTCTAGGATGGATAATAATACCCTTAGGATTTTCATTGATTACCATCAGTTGAACCAATTTTTAGTTTAGAACTGGTATCCACTACCTCAAATAAATGAATTCTTTGATTATATATCAGGATTTAAGGTGTTATCAAAGATTGATATGAGGTTGAGCTATCATCAAGTTTGTGTTAGATCTTCATAAATTACCCATAAAACATTTAAGAGATGGTATGAACTTTATGAGTAGATATTTATTTCATTAGGTCTCACTAACACACCAAATATTTTCATGGATTTAATGAATTGGGGTTTCCACCTGTATCTAGATTCATTCATGGAAATCTTTGTGGAAGACATCTTATTTTATTCCTGTTCTCTACATATACATTCCAAAAATATTGATATCTTTTTTAATACACTGAGAGAAAACAAATATTAGGTTATTCTTAGTAAATGATACTTTATTATGAAAACATTCCACTTCATGGTTTATATTTTCTTAGATTTATGAGTTATAGTATCCTAGAGAAAGTGGGTGATGTAGTTTATTGGGAGTATCCAAAGAATGTCTTTGATATCCAGAGTTCCCTAGGGATATCTGGATATTACCAATGCTTCATCTAGGATTTATAATTCCTTTAAACACCATTTATGGGATAGAAAAAGAAATGTGTGAATTTCATATGGTAAAAATCTTGTGAAGCAGCCTCTCTGAAGTTGAAGGGTAGATTGAATTTACACTGCTATAGATTTGGAATTTAATAATTCTAGGTAAAACCACTGATAAATGTAACCTATATCAGAGCAAGATAAAACTCTCATAAAGGGGGCCTTTAATTTTAATAAAACATTTCTGATAAAGGTGGTCTTATTCAATGATAAAAAAGTGTTTATATAGGACCCCTTCATTAGTACTTGTAAAAAAGCGCTGATGAAGGCCTCCCTTTATCAGCGTAAAGGGGACTCTTTATCAGCATTACTAAAAATGATCTAATAAAGGAGGAATTTTATCAACACTATAAAAAAAGAGCTGATAAAGCGGGGGCCCTTATCAATGATTTTTTAAAATCATTGATTAAGGACCCCTTTACCAGTGTTTTTCCTAGAACTGATACTGATTATATTTCATAAAATAATTATATTTCACTAAAAAAATATATAAATATAATAATATATATATTGATATAAATATAATATATATATTGTTAAATATTTTTTAGACAAGGATAAATAGTTATTTACAATTAATATATAAGATATTTAGTCTTAAAAAATTAAAAAATATTATTAATTAATAACTTTTTAATTATTATCAAGTAATAGACATTTATTAATAGTTGAATGACATAAAAATTAAATGAATTAATGAATGGGGTAAGATATGTTGAAAACACGGCTTGAACTTCAAATGACCATAAAGTATGATCTGGGTGTCTATTTAGACTCCACCACATATCAAATTGATTCCAGTGATTATTTCTATACACCAGTGATAAAGGGGACCCCATGTCACATTTTTCGAGGCCAAAAAATCCCATAAGACCTCCAAAACTGATTTTTTAGTCTGGGTATCCCAATGTTTTAACATTAGATGGAATTTCAGCCACGTTTAAGGGGGTATTTTGTCTATTTTTAGTGGGGAATAAATTTATTCCTAGGGATAAAATTTATATTGATGTTATAGTTTTGATTTTTTTCATAATGTAGTTTTATTTATAAATATATATTTTAATATTTTTTTATCTACTTATAATAAATCACTTGTATAAATAAATTTATCAATATATTTATTTAAAATGTTTTTAAAAAAATATATTAAATAAATATTTAATATTCATTCAATTTAAAGTAAAAAATTATCCATTTTATTTACCTTATACAAATTAATTAATATGTATATATATACCTATTCAGGTAATGTTTATATATATATAGAAATATTCTAAAAATGTATTTAAAACAATATCTAAGGATTTCATTACATTATAAAAATATATGAATTTATATATACTTATATATATATATATAATGTTTATATAAAAATATAAGTGTGTATTAAAAAACAATATTTATATTATATTATAGTATATCTAAATAAATATTTGTATATAATATATTTAAATTAATATAAGTATATATATATATATCAAACACATAAACATATATTTTATAAATTTATTTAATAATAATTAAATAAATATAAGAATACAAAATATACATGTAAATATATATATATAAATTAATAGCAATATCATAAAAGACATAATGAAACAAGGTGGTGTAGTGGTAAATGCGTTAAAAACCTAAAGGGCAGGTCTGAAGGTTCCAGCCGCAGTGGAAGCACGTGGGTGGATGTACCCACTTGGCTTTTTTTCATTATCAATGATCAATCCGGGGTCAATACGATGATAAATGCCAGTATCCATGGATCGAATCATAGAAAAAGACAAAGAAGATGGTTTGTCCCAGAACCACAAACATGGATCGTTACAGGTTGATTATAATTAATTATAAAGAAATACCTTTTGGGTGTTCTTTTTTTGTTGATGTTCTTGATCACATTGTTGATGTGATCCGTCGTTGCATCGCAGAAGCCAAGTGTAGACTCTCTCTAGCGGTGATCCACACGTGTACCTCGTATCTCTGGACGTCGCCAAAGGATTCTCCGGGTGCTAGTGTGGAGAAGCCTTGGTTGCGTTGTCCGCCTTAGATTGTCTTGATCCGATGGAAGAGGATCTCTCTCAATCTTGAGAGAGTTTTTGGAGGAAGAGGTTCTTTCGACCTTGAAATAATTCTCCAGATATGTTGTGCACAACGATTCTCTTGTGTAGGAAAAGAGTTGGGGTATTGAGGATATTTATAATCGAGTTTGAGGTTGTGGAGTTATGACAATAAATAAACGCGTTACACGTTTCATTTATTTCATTAACTCTTATTGAAAACCCCCATGTCGAATAATTAATTCCTTAACATGATCTCACACTGATTATAATAAATACCATTTAATAAAATGATATTATATCCTCAAAATCCCGACTGGAAAAACTACACGGCGTGTAATAATAAATACACGGCGTGTACTTGTTATTTTATTGAAAACTACACGGCGTGTACATTAAATGTACAAGGCATGTATATCTTGTTTTCATTTATTCATTTCCATTCTATAATAAAACTACACGGCGTGTACATTTAATAATACACGGCGTGTACTTGTTTTATCTTATTTTTCCTCCATCATTTAAAACAACTTAGGCTTCCTTGAATAATTATTAACCCACGTACGAGAATAATCTTTATTCAACTTGAGATACTTGGATACACTTAGTGTGTGACCCTCTAGGCCTCTTTCTCATTGGCATTAGGCGGGCTTGCCTAAAGTCCAATATTACTGTCTAGCAACGGGTCAAGGCACCCAAGAGAAAGAAGTTGACGCCGCATTGACGTATCACCTCATACGAATGCTTACTGTGTAATTTAATCCGTTTGTCTCAATATCTCATCAATCAGGTTTCATGGAAGTGTCATAAACCTATATGCTTGATCTGTCGTTCTTTGACTACCTGAAATAAAATCGTCATTCACACCATGGACATGGAATATAATGCAACAGTTCTATTTCAATCAAAGGGCCGAGATAACAACTTCCATAAATGGAAGGGACAAATCCTTCCTTGACTTATCCATTAACAACATGTCACTCGTGACGCACCCAACATACCCTACTTCCCGCCAACTGTCTACGTGACGGTTTTCGTCAGTAAATCAATGTGCGCGAGTCATGACATGAGTTAATGATAATCTTACAGTCTAAGGACCATTACACACGCTCGTAGATATAAATGTCTGATGACACCAAGACCTGCAGAATTGCTATTGGTGGGTATATTCTCATAATATCCCATCTTGGAGATTACCAAGTGCGAACTCCATGAGAGAGAGTCTTGTCTTCTTACGAGTACTCGCACATGACGGTCTGTATACTATGTGTCCTATCATAGTATGTCATCCAACCGCATAACTTTATTTATGAATATTGTTATAGAATTTCAAGGTTCTCATCACAGCGGGGATCTGCTATGACCTTATTAATGCAACAAATATTCCAGGACATTATTATACTATAGTCATGCAGAACAATGAACAATATATAACATGTGAACATTCATGTAATCAAAGTACAAAATAGTTGGTTCTGAGGACACCATCCTTACAAACTCCCACTTGGACTAGAGCCAACTTCCTACGACTTTCAGTCCTCTAGACCTCACATGATGATCATGTTTCTGCTGAGTTAAGGATTTAGTCAACGGGTCCGCCATGTTTTCTTCCGTGGAAATTCTGCTCACTACAACTTCACCTCTCTGAGAAAAATACCTCAAGAGATGATACTTCCTAAGTATGTGCTTTGTCCGCTGATGTGACCTTGGCTCTTTTGCAAGTGCCACCGCTGTAGTATTATCACAATAGAGTGTGATAGGATCTTTACTGCTCAGTACTACATCCAACTCTTGGACGAAGATTCACATCCATACTGCTTCTTTAGCTGCCTTAGAAGCTGCGATATACTCAGACTCTGCTATAGAATCTGCCACCACATTTTGCTTTGAGCTCTTCCAGCTCACTGCACCTCCATTCAAACTGAAGATGTATCCAGTCAGCAACTTCATGTCATCTTGATCAATCTAGAAACTAGCATCTACATGTCCTCTGATGACTAGTTCCTCATCACCTCCATAAACCAGGAACATATCCTTAGTACGCCTCAGATACTTAAGGATAGTCTTGACTGCCATCCAATGGCAGTCTCCTGGATCAGCTTGATATCTTCCTACAACACTTAATGCGTAAGCAACATCTAGCCTCGTACATAGCATATCATACATGACTGAACCAATCGCGGATGCGTAAGGGATCCTGGCCATTCTCTTTCTTTCATCATGTGTCTGAGGACACATTTTCTTGGAAAGATGAATGCCATGTGACACTGGAAACAATCCCCTCTTGGATTGTTCCATATTGAATCTCTTCAGTATCTTGTCAATGTATGTACTTTGACTCAGGCCCATCATTCTCTTGGATATATCATGATGGATCTTGATCCCAAGAATATATGCCGCCTCACCCAAGTCTTTCATGGAGAATCATTTATGAAACCATGCCTTAACTGACTGTAAGACAGGTACTTCATTTCCAATTAGTAATATGTCATCAACATATACTATTAGGAAAACAAATGCACTCCCACTAAACCTCTTGTAGACACAAGGATCACATTTGTTCTTAACAATGCCAAATTCCGTTATAGCTTAATCAAAACAAATGTTCCATGATCTTGATGCTTGCTTTAATACATAAATGGATTTCTCTAACTTGCATACCTTGTTGGCATCCTTTGGAGTCACAAACCCTTCAGGTTGTGTCATGTAGACATCTTCCTAGAGGTTCCCATTAAGGAAATCCATTTTGACATCCATTTGACAAATTTTATAGTCATGGTAAGTAGCAATGGCCAATAGGATTCTGATGGATTTCAGCATCGCAACCAGTGAAAAGGTTTCATCATAGTCAATTCCTTGACGCTGTCTAAAACCATTTGCAACCAGTCGTTCCTTGTAGGTTATGACTTTCCCCTCCATGTCCAGTTTCTTCTTGAATACCCATTTATTACCAATAGGCTTTACATCAACTGGAGGATCTACCAAAATCCAGACTTGGTTTTGGTACATGGAATCTATTTCAGAATTCATGGCTTCTTTCCACTTGGCAACGTTTGTGCCTTCAACTGCTTCCTTGTAGGTAATATGATCATCATTTTCAACCAATAATGAGTCACCATCCTCGGTGACAAGAAAACCATATCGTTCTGGTTCTCTCACCTCTCTCGTGCTCCTACGCAGTTCGTGTGTCTCTGGAACAGATTGTTCTTCCATGGGGCTTTGTGGAATCTGTTCTTGTACCAACTCATGTGTATCTTGATACTCGACTTCATCGAAGTCTATCTCGCTCCCACTATCTCTTTTTGAGATGTGCTCCCTCTCAAGTAATATGGCGTGTCTTGCCACTGTAACCATTTTATCTGAGGGTTTGTATAGGTAATATCCCCTTGTTTCCTTGGGATATCCTATAAAGATACACTTTTTTACCTCGGGGCATGAGTTTGTTACCTGAAGAGGCCTTAACAAATGCTTCACTACCCCACACATTTAAATTCGATAACATGGCTTTGCGTCCACTCCATAACTCATATGGAATATCATTTATCGATTTAGTTGGTACTTGGTTTAGTATGTGTGCTTTTGTTTGTAATGCATATCCCCAAAAGGATAATGGAAGACTCGCATGACTCATCATTGATCTCACCATTTACAACAGGGTGTAGTTCCTCCTTTCACTTACACCATTCCACTGTGGCGTGTAAGGAGGAGTGAGTTGAGATAGAATCCCAATCTCCCATAATAAATCAATGAAGTCATGATTAAGATATTCTCATCCTTTGTCTGAGCGGAGTTTCTTAATCTTCTTACCAAGCTGGTTCTCAACTTCATTCCTGTATTCTTTGAACCAATCAAAAGAATCTGACTTATACCTCATTAAGTAGATATATCCATATCTACTAAAATCATCAGTAAAAGTTATGAAGTATGAGAACCCACCCCTTGCCTCAACTGGAAATGGCCCACACACATCTGTGTGAACTAATTCTATAATCTCTTTAGCTCTTTAACCTTTACCACTAAATGGGGCTTTGGTCATTTTGCCTTGTAGACACGCATGACATACACCAAGTGGTTTTAGTTCGAAAGAATCTAAATACCCATCTTGATGTAATTTTGTCAAACGTTTCTCATTGACATGACCTAGCCGGTGATGCCAAAGTTGGGTGTGGTATGAGTCATGTGAATTAAATTTGTCATCGATTTCCATTACTTGGTTTGTGTATTCTAACACATAAAGGCCGTTATATAAATGTTCCCTACCAAAACAAATGCTATCTTTATAAAAATAGCAACATCCACTTCCAAACTTGAAGATGAATCCATCAGTATCTAATCTGGATACTGAAATAATGTTTTTGGTTACCGAGGGTAAATAATAACATCCTTTCAAAACCAAGACCATCCCCGTAGGCAATGTGAGGTGGTAGTCCTCGACAGCTACATCAGCAAGTCTGGCTCCGTTGGCTGCTCGTAGATCTACCTCCCCTCGATAAATCTTCTTGAATATACTTGGTTACTGTATTTGGATTCAGATGTGACCACCACAAGCAGTATCTAATAAACAATTAGTAGAAAAAGATTGATTGCATTAGATAACAAACGCACCTGAAGCTTCCCCTTGCTTCCTTGGCTGGGTGCAGTTTCTCTTCCAGTGGCCCTTCTTTCCACATGCAAAACAAACAACATCCTGTTCCTTTGCCTCCCCTTTGATCTTCCTTTTCTTGGAAGGCCTTGAAGAAGCTTTGGGCTTAAAGCTCTTCGCCTTCCCTTTCCTTTTATTCACCATGAGTACAGAAGGATTTTCACGCTTCATGTCCATGTCCACTTGGAGAATGAGGATGAGAAGATCAGACAGACGCTTCTCAATGTTGTTCATATTGAAGTTCACAACAAATTTTGAGAAGCTCTGGGGGAGTGATGCAAGAATGAGATCGATACCCAGTTCTTCGGAGAGTTTAAACCCTAGAACCTCCAAGCACTCAATGTAGCCAATGAGCTTGACTACATGAGGCCCGGCTGGGGCACCCTCTTCAAGATTGCTCTGAAATAGATTCTTGGAGATCTCAATCCTTTCCCGTCTTGCTCTCTCCTGGTATAGACCACGGAGGTTCTTGAGCATGCTATAGGAATCCATGTCTTCATGAGACTTCATGAGCTCAATAGACATCGATGATAGCATCAAACATTGAACGTTGAGAGCGTCGTTCAAATGTTGATCATAGACTAGGAAATCTTCATCACTCACCCCTGGGGTAGGAGAATCAGGAAGTGAGGACTCCATCACGTAAAACATTCATTCATGGCGCAGGATAACCCAAAGGTGCCTAAAAAATTCTTGAAAGTTACTGCCAGTGAGGATATTGCCTTTATCCAGTATTGAGCACAGAGAAAATGTGGTTGATGAGTTTTTCATTACGATTCTACAAATTAAAAGAGCAGATTTATCAGTAATTTTTTTGATTACATTTTATGAGAAATAATAAATAAATTAATTCTCTCACTATTTTATCAAGTCCCAATGGCCCTCATTATTGAACTAGGAATGTCCAGTTTCTTTGACATTCTAGTGGCATGGATCCATATTTCCCTTCGCATAACCCCAACAAGGGTTGGTCAAGCTATTTGAAGGTATTTAGGTAGGAAGGTCTTTGCCAACTGTGAGCTTACAGTTCCTTGATCTGTTGAGTGGACTCCCCAATCCTGAAATCCTGACTTGGATTTCCTCAACTCTTGCCTCCAATATTACACCAAGTCTAGCAAGGGCTACTTCTCTTGATGTAATATGGTTAAGTCAACCCGAAACCTTTCATAAGGGCTTCCTTTATAAAAGTAAGTGTCTCAACAAGGGTTGGTCAAACACAAAGTTTTATTGAGTCTTGCCCTTAATCAGGTAACAGAAGGCTTGGTCTGACTTAATATGGTATTGAGGGATTTTATTCCTTTTTGTGTAGTTTCACATTATCACATGCTTGTTAATATTAATCAATGCTTTCTTAAGTGATTAAAAATGTTATGATATTGTTTACGCATAGTTCGGTTTTTATTTTATTCCATATTTGCATGCTTGTTCATTTTATCAATTATGTGATCATGAAAACACATACATAATAAATAAACCATGCAATCAGACAGAAATAAAATAAGACGGCATGATCACGAGCTTCTATTGGTTAGCTTATCTAGCGGTTTTGATAAGATAACCCTGACCTAATAAAAACACCTTGAACCTGTTGGTTCATGTTTTTCAGCTCCCACCTGTCCACCTTTGTATCTTCTTGCATCGGTTTCGCCTCAGCTTCGGGATTTGAACAGTCTCCTCTAGCTTGGGAGATCCTCCATTACATGGGATTACATTAAAGAAACCATGGGCACGCAGGCCCTACATTTTATTGGAATAAGGCTCACATGAAAAAAAATTTAAATTAAATAAATTTAAATGAAACCAGACATATACAAAGGGTCTTTAGTCTAGCTCATGATCATCCATAGTATGCAACGAAATTTACGCATATTTATAATTCAAATTCTTTTAATCGTTCTTTTATTTAAGATAAGACGTGCTTGAATTCAATTAATTATGATCTTATAATTAATCAATTCTTTATCTTAAATTCCTTTCTGAATTTCCTTGAGATTATTCTCATCTATATTCTTTTTACGGGTCTTTGTACATTGGAGGAAACATGGTGAAATTCCATTTCTGGAAAGTACACCGCGTGTAGTTTATAATTACATGGTGTGTATTTTTCTTTTCACCCTTTATCCAAAGTACACACCGGGGCTTTGGCGTGTTTTCTCTACTTTAGAATTTTTAGAGTACACGACATGTAGATGAATCATAAAGGACGTGTACTTCCTTGTTACGCGGTAACCAGCCTGGCGATCCCGTGTACCCGGTACACCGCTTATCTTTGTACACGGTTTCACCTGGGCCGGAACAGACTACACGACGTGTTGCTACAACATACATGCTGTGTATTCTGGTTTCCATGCACCGTTCAATTCTGGTCAACACGACGTGATTAAAACTTAGGCATAATCAATTCACACGGTGTGGTTTGGCAGAACAGTTCCAGTTCATTGAACCTGAGTACACGACGTGTAGTTTTAAGTACACGCCGTGTAATCCCATGTTGTACAAACAGAAATAGAGGATCCTCCAGATGAGTTCCTCATTTTTATTTTAATCAAAATTAAAATTAAAAGGTCATTTCTGTGATATGAATTGAGAAACGAAGGAGGAAGAATAGATATCGTTTATTCAGATTAATAGAATGATATATTTCGAATTGAATAAAATATAAATGCATAAATTATCAATGAAAACTAAATAACTATAATCAACATTGCAACCTCGCTTTGATACCATTTTAAGGTTCTAGGCGCAACGGAAGCGTGTGGGTGGATGTGACCACTTGTCTTTTTTTCATTATCAATGATCAATCCGGGAATAATATGATGATAAAAGCCAGCCTCCACGGATCGAATCACAGAAAAAGTCAAAGAAGATGGTTTGTCCTGGAACCAAAAACAAGGATCGTTACAGGTTGATTAGAATTAAATTAATTAATTATAAAGAAATACCTTTTGGGTGTTCTTTCTTCGTTGATGTTCTTGATCACATTGTCGATGTGATCCGTCGTTGTGTCGTAGAAGCCAAGTGTAGACTCCCTCTAGCAGTGATCCACACATGTACCTCGTATCTCTGGACGTCGGTAAAGGATTCTCCAGGTGCTAGCGTGGAGAAGCCTTTGCTTGCGTTGTTCTCCTTAGATCATCTTGATCTGATGGAAGAGGATCTCTCTCGGTCTTGAGAGCATTCTTGGAGGAAGAGGTTCTTTTAGCCTTGAAAGAATTCTCCAGAGATGTTGTGCACAACGATTCTCTTGTGTAGGAAACGAGTTGGGGTTGTGAGGATATTTATAATCGAGTTTGAGGTTGTGGTGTTATGACAATAAATAAAAGCGTTACGCGTTTCATTTATTTCATTAACTCTTATTGAAAACCCCCATGTCGAATAATTAATTCCTTGACATGCGCTCACGCTGATTATAATAAATATCATTTAATAAAACGATATTATATCCTCAAAATCCCGACTGAAAAAACTACACGGTGTGTAATAATAAATACATGGTGTGTACTTGTTTTTTATTGAAAACTACATGGTTTGTACATTAAATGTACATGGCATTTATATCTTGTTTTCATTTATTCATTTCCTTTCCAAAATAAAACTACACGACATGTACATTTAATAATACACGGTGTGTACTTGTTTTATCTTATTTTTCCTCCATCATTTAAAACAACTTAGGCTTCCTTGAATAATTATTAAACCATGTATGAGAATAATATTTATTCAACTTGAGATACTTGGGCACACTTAGTGTGTGACCCTCTAGGCCTCTTTCTCATTGGCATTAGGCGGGATTGCCTAAAGTCCATGATTACTGTCTAGAAACGGGTCAAGGCACCCAAGAGAAAGAAGTTGACGCCACATTGACGTATCACCTCATACGAACTCTTACTGTGTAATTTAATCCCTTTGTCTCAATATCTCATCAAGCGGGTTTCATGGCAGTGTCATAAACCTATATGCTTGATCCGTCGATCTTTGACTACCTGAAATAAACTCGTCGTTCACACCATGGCCATTGAATTTAATGCGACAGTTCTATTTCAATCAAAGGGCCGAGATATAAACTTCCATAAATGGAAGGGACAAATCCTTCCTTGACTTATCCATTAACAACATGTCACTCGTGACGCACCCAACGTACCCTACTTCCCGCCAACTGTCTGCGTGATGGTTTTCGTCAGTAAATCTAAGTGCGCGAGTCATGACATGAGTTAATGATAATCTTCCAGTCTAAGGACCATTACACACGCTCGTAGATAGAAATGTCTGATGACACCAAGACATGCAAAATTGATATTGGTGGGTCTGTTCTTATAATCTCCCATCTTGGAGATTACCAAGTGCGAACTCCATGAGAGAGAGTATCATCTTCTTACGAGTACTCACACATGACGGTCTGTATACTATGTGTCCTATCATAGTATGTCATCCAACAACATAACTTTATTTAAGAATATTGTTATAGCATTTCAAGGTTCTTATCATAGCGGGGATCTTCTATGACCTTTTAATGAAACAAATATTCCAGGACATTATTATATTATAGTCATGCAGAACAATGAACAATATATAATAAGTGAACATTCATGTAATCATATTACAAATCATTTGGTTCTTGAGGACACCACCCTTACAAGGTCCAAGGTTTGAATCTAGGCAGACACAAGAGGGATGAAATTTCTTAAAGCACTATTAAAGTGTAGTGGGATGTACTATTAATAGTGGGACCACAAGTGTGTGAAAATATTCAAGGGGAGGGATTGATAGGGGGAGCGCTGGTGGCAGTGACAGGACCCAAAAACCCCCCCTACAATAGTGGTTAAAAAAAGTATTGATAAAGGGGGACTTTATCAGAAATTTATTTAGAACTCATAAAGGAATCCATTAATAGTTCTAAAAAGTGTTGATAAAGGTTTCCTTTATGAGCACTCACAAAACAACATTGATAAAGGCCCCATTTATCAGCGCTTATTAGCACTATTAAGGGGTTCATTTATTAGCTCTTTTTTGCGAGTGTGGTTAAATGTTAGATTTTATTTTTTGAATTGAAGATATCACTTTTCAAGCACTATTAAAGAATAAAACTAGAGCAATTAAAAGTTTTTTTTGAAGTAGTTTCATCACTGATAATGATTCTACTAGAGTTAAGGAGGACTTATATAGTTTATGATGACACATCAGGTATCAGGCTGGGAGTTTTTCTGATCCAGGACGAGCGAGTCGTAACATACATGTCTCATAAATTGAGGTATCCTGAGTGAAAATAAATGATGCCTGACTTTAATATAGACATTATTTTACATTATCTACATTGTTGGAGACACTTTTACATAGATAGCATTTTTTTATTCACTTATCACTAAACCCTCAAGTATAGATTTACAAAACATGATATGAATTTCAAGAAATGATGTTGGGTTTAGTACCTACAATAATTTTTTTTCTTGTATACAAACCTATAAATTTTAATGATTTTGAGGATTATATAAGCTATAAGTCTCAGACATAGTCTTTTCTGGAGGCCAGTGGAGAGTGGTAGCTCATGGAATTTTTTTTCGGATGCATGTTGAGGTTCAGGGGGATCACTAGTATATTTAAACCTTTGATTTAATAGTGATATCTACTATTCTTGAACGAGTGAGAGTGAGGAAAATTTTAGATCCTGAGGGCCATGTTATAAAGTAAAGTATATTAGATGAAGATTTATATTTTTGTTGGATAGTGGATGAGGATGATACTTTACGCTTTCATGGGTGTGTATGGGTCCGGAAAGACATCAGAGATGAGATGATGTGGGAATTTAATCCCTCAATGGGTAGTGAATCCTTGTGTCAACAAGACGTATTGAGACATACATCTCTTGTATTGGTGGAATTAAATGAAATGGGAGATAACTGGTCTTATCCCTCAGTGTTTTACCTGTCAGTAAGTGAAAGCAGAACACTGGTGACTAGCATGAATTTTATAGCTGTTATTCATTCCTGAGTGGAAATGGGATGATGTGTCTATGGATTTTGTGACTGGTTTACCTAGATCACCTCATGGAAATTATGTAGTTTGTTTAGTTTTTGATCATTTTAAAAAGGTCACAACTTTTTAAAAGATAGAGAGGTCTTATTGGTAGAAGAGAAAGATAGGACATATGTTAAGGAGGGAGTACATATTCATGGATCTCCTTGATCTATCATTAATGATAGATATTCTCTATTTACATCATGGTTCTGACATGGGTTGCAAAAGACCTCAGTTATAAGGGTGATTCTGACCATGACCTATCACCCTTAGACCGATGGACATAAATATGGGGCGATTTCGGTATTAGAGGATATGCTATGTCCATGTGTCCTTGACTTTGGGGGTTGTTAGTAGAAACAGATACCACTTGTTGACTTCATTTATAATAAAATATTCTAGGATACAATCTATATGGATCCTTATGTGTGCTTATATGATAGGACTTTAAATTCACCCATGTGATATTTAGAGGTAGGGGAGGAAACCTTTCCTGGACCATGTCTCGTCTTGGAGACTACAATATAGGTCATGTTGATCAGAAAGCTCATGAGGATAGCTCAGTCAATAAAGTAGTCATATCCTAATAGACATTGATTTCCTATTGAGTTTGAGGCCAAAAACTAGTTTTTTATGAGTGTTTCCTAGGTTGGGCCATTGGTGTATTCAGAGGTAGGGTAATCATCCGCCTTAATTCATTAGACCCTTCAAGGTTTTCATGCAAATCATACCAGATAATAGTCTATTAATGATTTATTTAATGTATATCTACTTCACCATTATTATCCAAACTTGTCTAATTTTTTCCATGATGATATGTTTGTGTTAGATATAGATTCTTCTTTTTAGTAGTATACAATTCATATAATGGATCAGAGTGTGAAGACACTACAAGGAAGGTCAATTAGTTAGTACAAGTTCTATGGAATCACGACGGATTACAAGATTAGAACTGAGAGTTGATATATGATTCAAGTGGTTAGAACTCTTCTTAGATGATATCACTTGACCCTGAAGAGGCCAACTCGGGGACACATTGCTTTATGGAGTAGAGATTGTCATGAATATTATTTTATAATGGTTCAAGTTATATTTTTGGTTTAATGTCGTTATTGTGGACCATATAATGTTATCTAATGGATTCATAGAGTTTATGATGGTGTATGGAGATTTTTCAGAACATGGATCCCTAATATAATAGAAAAAATAGGCCACATGGTTAAGAGAAACAATGAATCCCAACCCACACGGTTTTCTAAACCGTGAGGGATGTTTCAGTATAATTTTTATAAAACCATGTGAGCATAAGTGAATTACCATGTAGGTTGGATAAGGGCTTGAGATAGTGTTATTCACATGACTTGCACATGGTTAGCCAAACCTTGCACATTAGCCCCTGTAGAGTGCTTCTTGGGTAGGGGTGTGGCACACGGTTGGCACACAATTTAGATAATCGTGGGGCCAATACGTGATATCAATTTTTTGATGGGTAAATGAAAATTTTTCCTTTAATGATTCTATATACCAAACCCTACATCTCCCTTATCATTTTCCAACATCCAAAAATCCTCTCTATCATGTTTATCTCTCCACCTCCCAAGCTTAGAGATTTATGTTTCTTATCCATCCGAACTCTAAATCACTCAATATTTGAAGTATTGAATCCACATTAGTAAGCACTCAAATAATCTTGATTAATTTAATAGTTTCTCTTTATATCTCTTGAACTATTTTGGTGTGAGATCATTCATACTATTTTTAGGGCTTTTGATTGTTCTTCATTTTTCATATGATCTACCTCGAATTTGAAAAAAAATATTGGATGAGGATTCATGTAAGACCCTAAAGTAGGTGGTTTAGTTGTTTTCATTAAATGACAAGTTATTTTTGTATCCTCACCACTGTGTTTCACACTATAAATTTCCATGAATCTCCTTAAAATGAGTTCTTCATCTATAAATCAATTGTTGCATAATGTTCTACTCCCGATGACACTTGCTAGGTGGTTAGAGGAAATAAACCTAAACCATATCCACCCCATTGGGTGTGCTGAATGAATTTATCTATTTAATAGAAATTTTTTAAATGGTCAAAATTATTTCTAAGCATTTGAAATGGGTTGAAAATGGAATTGACCACTCTTTTACTTAATTTATTAGTTTCCAAACCACCGCTTAAGTACATGGATTACCTTGAAATTGAATTTCCATGCCTAGTGTAATTAAATGGATTGTTTATATTTAACACATTAGAATCAAGATGGGTTTCCTTACATAAATTATTTAATTGGATTAATTGAAATGAATAATAATGGGTGGAAATTCCAAGACAATTGATGCATACATTTATATGTGGATTATATAAACTATTAAACCATTTTTATATATTGGGGTTGGTGATTATTATGTTAAAGAGAAACCCCATCATGCTATTATTAGTATGATTATTCCATTTATCTATGCTGTGGAACAATAGTTAAGGGACTTGTTGAGAAATACATTTCAATCTTAATTACATTAGTTGTTGATCATGACATGTTACACTATTACACTTATATCTGGGTGATGGGCATGACGTTCGATGTTTCACTATTTTGGGTGTTGGGAATGACGTCTCATTCCACCTATCTTGAGTGCTGAAAATGGAGCCTCTCATTCATTATGAGATCCAGGACTTATGACCTTTCATGGAGCATATAGATTGTTAAACTGGTCACGGATGCTTGAGTTACACCCTAGGTCTAGCCAACACCTTGTAGTAACCATGTATATGACTTCTTACGTCCTCTTCTAATTAGTGCATATAGATGTATATGATATATAACTATATATATTGTTACTAATATATAAAAACACACAAATATATATATATATATATATATATATATATATATATATATATATGGTTACTGATCGGACTCCCATTACAACCTTTTTTGAAGCATGTAGATAAACCAGGTGTCCCATAGAAACATGATCCTACTCGTATTTATTTATTCAGTGTTTCTAAAAATTTTACCTACCAAAAAACAACAGGTTTACTTATAGACACCATTGGTGGTGGCCTACTAGGATTTTTTCTCACACCATACTCAGGATGCCTTCGATACCAGAGTAGATTATAGGTCTGTAGGTATGGATTAGGGAAATCACCCTATTATATATTCTTTATATGCTTTGCTTATAACTTAGAGCATGTGAGTAGAGGACCGAGTATATGATCGACAATATTTTTACCATTTTATATTTTTTATAGCATGTTTTATATTATTTCCCCTTATTTCCCCTTTTTTGTATATCATCATTCCATGAAATCATTGTATATGACTCAACCTATTGGATTTTCATTATTTTATAGTTTCATGATTATTTATTCTTTTGTAGTAGTTTATTATTGTTAAGTTTCTTATTGTTTCATCAGAATATATGTGCTTATGCTACGACCAATTACTAGTGAAGTATTAAAATTTATGTTTATATATTATTCTATTATTTCCTTCTTATTTATTATATATATTGTGCCACTCTGGAATTAGATTACAGTATCCCAATTTTACCACCTTAGACTCTTGATTATAGTTGAAATATTTTGACATATTTGGAGGAACGCTTGAGGCCATGTGATCCATCAACTCAAGGCACAAGTTAAATGGATCCTAGGTTGGTACATTACATGGTTGTAGGAAGATTAGTAATTAATCCGTGTCAAACTGCATGAGTTTAGGGGTCTTATAAGATCCCATTTTTTCTAGGTAAGTCTCTCTATTAGTTTTTTCATTTCAGCCTTGGTAGCCGAGTATTTTTCAGAGAGGGAGAGACTTTGTTGGGTAAAATGAACAAAATTTTAGTGATGTATACTCATTTGAATTAACGGATTCTAGTTATAAATTTGACTAAGTGTTAAAATGGGTATGTTAAGAATTTTAAAGGGGGTTTCAAGTTTATTTAAACGGGAAAGTGCTAAATAATCATCTGTATAACATTTACACATTGTGTAAAGGGATTACACATCATGTAATTTTTCATGGCTTTTAATAAAATAAATCTGAAGTGATGGGTTTTTCAGAGAATACCATTAAAAATATTTACATGACGTGTAACTAAATTAGATGCCATGTAAATTCCAGACCTTTTATTTTAAACATGGCGTGCAATTGAAATTCATTATGTTTTGGCTACAACTCCTCTCCTATTAACCCTAGGGACTTCTCCAAGATATTTTGGGTTTCCAACCACCCTTCTAGATGTTTCATTTGTGTCTTAAATCCATGGTAATATCCATTAGTTATATTTCTTCACTCTTCCATTTGGTTCTCCAATAGTTGTGGTGAAATCACATGGCCATTTGTGTTATTTTTTTTGACCATGATGAATATCTATAACGAACCATACTTTAAATACATTGTTAGTACTTCAAAATTGAACTACACTTATTATAACATATAAAAAAACCATTAAAGGACCATATAGGTATAGTGTCTTTAGAAACTGGGAAACAGAAACAACTGGTTCATAAATCATCTACGTTGTCTCCCATTTATTTCATCATATCTAGAGTCCCTCTTTGGAATATCCTATTTAATATCCTTCTTCCTGACATGGGGAAAATAAAACAAACAAAAGGGTGAGCTCAAATTCTCAATAAGGGTAAACAAAAGAAATATCAATCACATCATATTCATAAGAACATATCATTTTGGAAATCTTAACTTGCAAAAGAGATCATAATTTCATAACATGGGATAAATCATAGTAGTCAAATGTAATCCCAATAATCATAACTTAAAACATTAAACTTTGTGGAATACACACATAATCACAGAGAATCATTTCTTATTAGTCAAGAATCATTTCCAATACTATCTTAGCGGACAATGTCCATTTCTGAACCGAGTTCACTCCTCGTTTCAGTCATGTTTCACTGAACTGATTTAACATGCCATTCCATCCATGTCTATCTCATGAGATATAAATCCTTACCCAATGAATTTGAGGGAGATATAGGTCCCACCCATCTCATAATGATATCATTCTTATGTGTGCCACAAAATCATAAATCATACATCATAGCATAACCCATGTAATAAAAATGGGATTCTTAAACATTACATCATCATAACATAATCCATAAAAGATAAAAGGACATCATAAAAATAATTCCATCACAACATAATCAAATCAATGTAAAAATAGGGATAGAAACAGAACCCTATATTATCTTCGATGGAAAATAATTTTGATAAAACACTTGAACTCCATTCTTGAGGAAAGTATCCTTTTTTACTTCGAAAACATTTTCCTTTCTTAAAATGTCATATAATTTTGAACTAAAAGAAGTTGATTAAAAATAAACTTGAAAACTTGTAAAGTAAGCTTCTTGGAAATAATTTTTTAAAAATCCATTCATGCTGTATAAGTTAATAAAAACATTCTTCCCGTACTTTGGCCGAAAAAGTCAAAAAGTACCTCGTACAAAAAACGACAAAATATTCCTTTCAAATATTTTAATAAAAAATCACCGAAGGGTAAAATTGGATTTAAATAATTGTAGGAGGATAATATTAAGTATTGAGGAAACATGTATGTGGATGATAAATATTCCCCAGTAAATTCTGAAGTATAAACAATCTTGGATAAAAATGAGATTGTGAGATTTTCCATTACCTTAGGTCCGATTTGCTTCATAAGTGTCCGAAACTCCTGTATAATGATTTAAATAATGTCATTGAATTATTACAGAATCATACTTATTGTTATGATATCATATATGGTCATATTCTTAGCTTTTTATTAATAATATTTCATTGCTACTTGTTATTCGGGTGTTTATTACTTTTTGTTCTTATGCGTGTTTTGTCCAATAAATTATTATTATTATTTTTAGGTTATAGATACCTCATTTACAGAATGGTATTAGTGTAAAATATATCATATTTATTCATTCAATTAATTTATATAATCATTATTCAATGAAGATCATGTAGGACGAGTCGCATCACATCGTGGAGACGGTATTCCGTACGTACGCACGAGCGATGATATCGTTCCCATGATTGTGGAATTGTATTGGAGTGTATGTATACTATTTCAGAATAAATATAACTTTAAAATATTCATATATAGTGATTATTTACACCATTATACACATCCAAGTAAGATGGTGATGGAAAATAGATTACACCACGGTGTGGAGACGGTATTCTGTATGTACGCATGCGCGGTGATTTCATTTTCTGTAGGATGGATAGATGGTGAAATAGGGTTGTTTAATACTTATAATAACATATCAGTATATGAGTGATACTGATGTTATTACTTTATAACTAAACAACTAAAGAAGAAGAAGTGGAAGAAGAAATAAAGTTGAAAGAATCGATAACGTACATTACCTCTTCTTCGAAGCGCCTCTTTGAGACCTCCTTTTAGGGCACTAAAATTGGTCTTTGAAGGAGACCAGGACCTCTAGGATGCTTCTAGGGAAATTTAGAAGAGAATTTTGTAGGGGTTGGCCGAGCTTTAAGGATCAAAGTGGTTTGAGGTAGAGAGGGAGGAGGTTCCCTTTTATAAGGGAGGAGAGGGGCACCTTAGGAAAAACAAAAAATATTATTTTATTAAAAAGTCATATTAAGTTTTTAATAGCTAAAAATTGATTTATTTTGAATCTAAGGTAGGTATGGGTCGAAATAATCACATAAAATATAATTTAGATAAGTTTAGGTTTCCTTTTTAACCTTATCATTTAGATTTAACTTAAGTTAGATAATTTAACTTTTACCATGTCTTATTGTTTTCTTAACCTATAAGGTTAATAATCTTACTATAACAAGCCAAACTAACCCCAAGTTGTTTATTATTAATATATATAACCTTATCTATGTCATTTGGACGAACCTTAGATTTTTAGGAATAAAATAACAATTAATATAATATTTGTTTTAAAAACTATTTTATGTGAATTTTGACACTATTTGGTAATTGATTTTTATGAAAATCATAACAGAAAGATTAGTTCTAAAAAAGTTAATTAAATCAATACTAACATGTCATATTAACCTATAAAATTATTTTAATTCATAAAAAGTCTCAAATTACATTTATTTGGGTACTTATAACATCAATTATGTCAATATTTCATTAATAAGATAATTACTTCATCATCATTGTGTCATAAATAAATTAAATTATTTAATGTCTAAAAATTAAAAATAAAATATAATTATGTAGGAAATATTTTTATCTTTCTAATGAATATTAATAGTCGAATTTATCTTATGTATAACCCTATATTAATATTGATATAGTTATAAAACATTGAAATTAACTATTTTAACCCTTCCTTAAATAAATTAAAAATAAATGTCCTAATCTAATCCAAGTGGGCCTAAATGGTCATATTTTATTCCTAAGGTTATTTTTGGTCGCATTACACTTATCCAATAGAATTAGGACATGTTTTAGGGTAATAATAATATAATTTTTACCCTTAATTACCCTATTTACTTTTAACCGTGGTAAAAAAAAGTCAAAAGTAACTATTCACCAAAAATTATTTTCATCTCATTGAACCACATTTTAGTCCTTGATATTAACCGTGTCTCTCGAATTTTCGAAATTACACTTACAGAAGCGGTAAAATTAAGTTTTATGTGAATTTGGAAATTCTCCTAGGAGGTGGGTAGAAGATGGTGAAAAGTTCAATAAAATTTTTATATATCTAAAATTATTATAAAATGACTTCAATGAATTACTTTTAACTTATAAAGGTGTTATGTATCAATTTTTACCTAAAATAAATTTAAACAAAATAAATAATTTTTTAAATAAAAAGTCGGTTTTAAAATAGTAACCCAGTGTTTTCACTATTCATCAAAAATTGAATGTTTTCAGAAAAATACCAAAATTTCACCCTAGGCTAATTTCGATATTCTAAATACAAAAATGAAGTCCATTTTGAAAAATAAACTTTACAAAATTTTAAAAAGTGGGTATTACTATTCATAATGGCTAGTTTTAATAATATTTTAATAGCAGATCGTTGTTTAGTGAAACTCGGTATTGCGTACGACGCAAGCTATCGAGGAAGGTCGCGATTGTGTGTAAAGAAAGTCAAGCTAGTGTTGTGTGTAGTAAAAGATTTCTTTGATGATTTATATAACATAAAAATAAAATATTTCTCATATAAGTCTCGGGTGTTACATTCTACCCCCCTTAAAATGAATTTCTCCCTCGAAATTCATCATTTTGTAACAAACAGATGAGGATACCTCTCCCTCATCATATTCTCAAGCTCCCATGTAGCTTCTTATAATCTGTGGTTCCTCCATAATACTTTCACCAAGCGAGTGGTCTTGTTCCGTAGGACTTTTTTGCTACGATCCAGAATCTCTATCTGCTGTTCTTCATAAGAAAGATCATGCTCCAGCGGTACAACTTTTGAGATGAGTACTTGTGAAGGATCAGGTATGTACTTTCTCAGGAGAGATACATGGAACACATCGTGAACTTGGGAGAGATTCGGTGGAAGCTCCAATCGGTAAGCTACCTTCCCAATACGATCCAGTATTTTGAAAGGACTGATATACCTAGGGATCAGCTTTCCCTTCTTTCCAAATCTCATTACTCTTTTCCAAGGAGATATTCGTAAGAACACTTTATCACCCACTTCAAAATCTAAGTCTTTTCTTTGGTTGTCGAAATAACTTTTTTTTGACTCTGAGCAGCTCTAATGTGTTGTTGAATAGATCTAACCTTTTCTGCCATCTCATCAACAAGATTAGGTCCTAATAGCTTTCTTTCTCCAACTTTATCCTAGCAAGTTGGAGTCCTGCATTTATTTCCATAGAGAGATTAATAAGGAGCCATCTAAATACTAGAGTGAAAGATATTATTATAAGAGAATTCCACAAAAGGTTGGTGTTGATCCCAACCACCTTTGAAATCCATAGATCAAGCTCTCAAAATATCTTCTAGAGTTTGAATTGTCTTCTCAGACTGACCGTCTGTCTGAGGATGATAAGTAGTGCTGAAACTGAACTCTGTATCCAGATTATGCTGAAGACTTCACCAAAACTTTGAGGTAAACCTCGGATCTAGATCTGATATAATGGAAGGTGGTACTCCATGCAATCTTACCACTTCCTTTACATATATCCTGGCAAGCTGATCTAGAGAGAAATCCTCTCTAATAGAAATGAAGTGTGCAGACTTTGTAAGACGATCAACTATGACCCAGATAACATTATTGCCTTTGGATGTTTTAGGAAGTCCAGTGAAAAAGTCCATAGTGATGTTTTCCTATTTCCATTCTGGTATGGGTAATGGTTGTAACATCCCCTTAGACTTATGTCTCTCAGCTTTAACTTGCTGACAAACCAAGCATCGAGAGACATATTCAGCAACATCTCTTTTCATGCCATCCCACCATAAGTACTCTTTCAGGCCCCTATACATCTTCGTGCTTCCAGGATGAATAGAGAATGAAGAACTATGAGCCTCATCCAGCAGATCCTTATTTAATTCGGGGATGGGAAGAACACAAACCCAATTCCTGAACTTTATTATCCCATCACAATCAAGGTTGAATTCAGGAACATTTCTCACCTTCTTTTGTAACTCTACATCTTCTTTCTGTGCCTATTTAATCTTCACATGTATAGATGGTTGAACATTCATTTGAGAAAGATATTATTTTTCCCCTTTCATTATAATTCCAAGATCCATCCTTTGTAAATCCATAAATATTGGATCTTTTGTGATCCTTATCATGGATATGCTAGCATGGTCTTGTGGACTTAATGTATCTTCCACCTTGTTTGCTTTCCCAGGGTGGTAATGAATTGAGAAGTCATAATACATAATCAGCTCCAACCATCTTGTTTGGTGCATATTCATCTCCTTTTGTGTGAAAATATAATTTAAACTTTTATGATCAGTATAAATGTCACATCTTTCTCCATAAAGATAATGCCTCCAAATCTTTAATGCAAAGATTACCACAGCTAACTCCAAATCATGAGTTGGGTAATTTTGCTCATGGATTTTCAACTGTCGTGAGGCATAAGCTATCACCATATCGTTTTGCATAAGAACACACCCCAACCCCTTCTTGGATGCATCACTGTAGATCACAAACCTTTCTCCACTACAAGGAAGTGTGAGTACAGGTGCACTGGATAACCTTCTTTTCAACTCCTTGAAATTCTCTTCACATTCCTCCATCCACACGAACTTAACTTCTTTTCGAGTCAACCTGTTGAGTGGATTAGATAATCGTGAAGAATCTTTCACAAAACGTCGATAATATCCAGCCAAACCAAGAAAAATTTAGATCTCGGTTACTGTTGTTGGTCTCGACCATCTTTCGATAACCTCTGTTTTTGATGGATCCACAGATATCCTCTCTTTTGAGATTATGTGACCCAAAAATGAAAATTTTTGAAGCCAAAATTCGCACTTGGTAAATTTGGAATAAAGCTACTCCTTTCTCAGGGTCTTCAATATAATTCTCAATTGATCTTCATGTTCTTCCTTGATCTTTGAATAGACAAGAATTTCGTCTATAAAGACTACCACAAACTGATCAAGATAGTCTCTAAAGACTCTATTCATCAGATCCATGAAGATAGCAGGGGAATTAGTAAGACCAAATGGCATCACTATAAATTCATAGTGTCCATACCTTGTACGGAAAGCCGTCTTTGGTATATCATCTCTTTTGACCCTTAATTGATGATACCCTGAATGAAGATCAATCTTGGAAAAGTATTGATCTCCGTGTTGTTGGTCAAATAAGTCATCAATGCATGGGAGAGGATATTTGTTAAGTTCTCAATAATCAATGCAGAGTCTCATTGATCTATTTTATTATTAAAAAATTGAACTGGTGCTCCCCAAGGTGATGCACTAGGGCGTATGAATCCTTTATCAAGATTCTCTTGGAGTTTTTTATTCAATTCCTGCAACTCAATTGGGGCCATTATATAAGGTGTCTTTGAAATAGGCAAAGCACCCGGTACAAGTTCTATTGAAAACTCAACTTCACGATTTGGTGGAAGACCTGACAATTCCTCTCGAAAGACATCATCAAACTCCCGTACAATGGGCATATTCTTAATCGTGAGTTTCTCACCAACCATTTGAGATAAATAACCCTCATTTAGTGGAATCAAGACCCATAAGATGGAAGAAATATCCACTGGAAGGTTATGTTCATCCTTGCATCGATAGACGATCATAGATTGATCTTGAATATTAAATGTGACTTCCCTTCTTTGGAAATTTATATGAGATCCATATATATAAATCCAATCCATGACAAGAATCACATCAAATTCCACTATAGGAAGGATCACAAGATTTGCAGGAAGCACTTTCCCACAAAATTCAATTGGAGAAGAATTATAAACTTTTGATGTGACTGTTGTGCCATTAGGGGTTGTCACAGCTAACTCAACATCTAATTGTTGAGGTAATACGATGATACCCTTAGAAAATTCTTCAGAAATAAAAGAGTGGGTGGATCCAGAATCAAATAAAACATTTGCTACTTTAGAGTGGATGGTAAGTGTACCTTTCACCACTTCGTTCTCGTACTCCACATAGCTGATAGAAATTGTATGTGACATTCCTTTGTCTTTAGCCTCAAGAGTTTGTTGACATCGATCATCATCAACAACCCTTGGATTAGGGAATTTATTGGTATAATTCCCCATTTCCTTGCACTTGTAACATTGAAGTGTAGGAGGTGCACTCTGTGTAGCCTTTTCTTTGTTCTCATCACTAGATATATTCTTCCCATCATTGCGGCATTCAAATGCCCGATGACCTTCCTTTCCACATTTTAAACATTTACTTGTCCCTTTAATACAACTCCCTCCATGTTTATTTCCACACTTTGAGCATAAGGGAAAACTCATCTTCTTTTCAGTGTGCTCTTTAGATTTTCCTTTGAATTCCATTTTCCTCTTCTTACCAAACCCATATGACTGATGGGTTACTCCAATCTCCATCTCAACTTTGAGAGCACATCGAATGTTTTCTTTGTAGCTATTGAAGTCCCTTATGGATAACTCCCTTCGAAGACTTGGTTTTAAGCCACTAAATAATCGATCAATCTTACTCTCAGGTTGGATAATAATACTAGAAGCGTACCTTGCAAGTCTTGTAAAATTTTCTTCGTAGGTACCAAAAGATTCATCATCCTTTTGCTTTAGTTAAAGAAACTCCTTCTCCATCTTTGTTCGAAGAATACGAGGGAAGTACGTATTGAGAAATAAGTTCTTGAACTCGTCCCATTCCATGGACTCAATTTCACCACTTTTCCTCGTATTCTTGATAAGATTCCACCATTGATCAGCATCACCTTCCAAACGATACACTGCTAAGATGATTTTATCATGTTCAGAACATTGAAGAAGTGAAAATATATTTTCGGTAGTATTGATCCATTGTTCACTAACTAATGGATCAGTAGACCCATTGAATGAAGGTGGATGCTACCTTATGAAGGATTCAATAGAATGTTTCTCCTTCCTTTGCTCGTTTGGATGTACTGCATGATTCATATCTTGAGAAAGTTGTGTGAGCATGGCTACAGGATTATGCATTCTAGCTCCCATAACGTTTGGTTGCTCATGGGGACAATCATTTCATTGCCCGTCACATTCCGCATTAACACGGTTCTTTCGGGTTCCAGCCATTGACTAAAACTAAGAAGAATAGTGTGAGAAACACTAATTATAATAGGAAAACCACATAATTAAGAATAAAATTTTACACTTAAGCTCTTATCATAGGTTATTAATGGTCATTTCTAAAACATTAAGATTGTGTTCTATGCTTAGACATATCCTTAGGTTTCTTACTAAGGCTTTCACATCCTAGTTTCCAAAGGTTGACTATACCTTTCCTCTGATACCAACTAGAATGACCCATACTTTTCATACATTATTAGTAATTCAAAATTAAATTACACTTATTACAAAATATAACAAAACCATGAAATGACCGTATAGGTATAGTGTGTTTAGAAACTGGGAAACACAAACAACTAGTTTATAAATCATCTACATTGTCTCCCATTTATTTCCTCATATCTAGAGTCCCTTTTTGGCATATCCTACTTAATATACTTCTTCCTGACCTGGGGAAAAGAAAACATACAAAAGGGTGAGCTTAAATGCTCAGTAAGTGTAAACAAAAGAAATATCAGTCACATCATATTCATAAGAACATATCATTTTGGAAATATTAACCTACAAAAGAGATCATAATTTCATAACATGGGATAAATCATAGTAGTGAAATGTAATCCCAATAATGATAACTTAAAACATGAATCTTTGTGGAATACACACATAATCATATAGAATCATTTCTTATTAGTCAAGACTCATTTACAAGACTATCTTAGAGGACAAAGTCCATTTCTGAACCGAGTTCACTCCTCGTTTGAGTCCTGTTTCACTGAACCGGTTTAACTTGCCGTTCTAGCCATGTCTATCTCATGAGATATAAATCTTTAACCAATGCATTGGAGGGAGATATAGTTCCCACCCATCTCATAATGATACCATTCTTATGTGTTCCACAAAATCATAAATCATACATCCTAGCATAACCAATGTAATAAAAACGGGATTCTTAAACATCACATCATCATAACATAATCCATAAAAGATAAAAGGACATCAAAAAAATAATTCCATAATAACACAATCAAATCAATGTAAAAATAGGGATAGAAATATAACCCTATATTATCTTCGATGGAAAATAATTTTGATAAAACACTTGAACTCCATTCTTGAGGAAAATATCCTTTTTTAACTTCGAAAACATTTTCCTTTCTTAACATGTCATATAATTTTGAACTAAAAGAATTTGATTAAAAATAAACATGAAAACATGTAAAGGAATCTTCTTGGAAATAATGTTTTAAAAATCCATTCATTCCGTATAAGTTAAAAAAACATTCTTCCCGTACATTGGCAGAAAAAGTCAAAAAGTACCTCGTACGAAAAACGACAAAAGATTCCTTTCATATATTTTACTAAAAACTCACCGAAGGGTAAAATTGGATTTAAAAAATTGTTGGAGGAGAATATTACATATTTAGGAAACATGGATGTGGATGATAAATATTCCCCAGTAAATTCTGAAGTATAAACAATCTCAGATAAAAATGAGATTGTGAGATTTTCCCTTACCTTAGGTTCGATTTGCTTCGTAAGTGTCCGAACCTCCTATATAATGATTTAAATAATGTCATTGAATTATTCCAGAATCATAATTATTGTTATGATATCTTATATGGTCATATTCTTAGCTTCTTATTAGTAATATTTCATTTGTACTTGTTATTCTGGTGTTTATTACTTTTTGTTCTTATGCGTGTTTTGTCGAATAAATTCTTATTCTTATTTTTAGGTTATAGATAACTAATTTCCAGAATTGTATTAGTGTACTATATATCATATTTATTCATTAAATTCATTTATATAATCATTTTGCAATGAAGATCATGTAGAATGATTCGCATCACATCGTGGAGACTGTATTCCGTACGTACGCACGAGCGATGATATCGTTCCCATGATCGTGGAATTGTATTGGAGTGTATGTATACTATTTTAGAATCAATATCACTTTACAATATTCATATATAGTTATTATTTACACCATTATACCCATCCAAGTAATATGGTGATGGAAAATAGATTACACCACGACGTGGAGACGGTATTCCGTACGTACGCACGCGTGGTGATTTCGTTTTCCATAGGATGGATAGATGGTGAAATAGGGTTGTTTCATACTTATAATAACATATCCGTATATGAGTGATACTTATGTTATTACTTCATAATGAAACAACTAAATAAGAAGAAGTGGAATAAGAAATAAAGTTGAAAGAATCGATAACGGACATTACCCCTTCTTTGAAGCGCCTCTTTGAGACCTCCTTTTAGGGAATTAAATTGGTATTTGAAGGAGACAAGGACATCTAGGATGTTTATAGGGAAATGGAGAAGAGAATTTGGCAGGGGTTGGACAAACTTGAAGTGTCAATGTGGTGTGAGGAAGAGATGGAGGAGGTGTCGTTTTATAAGGGAGGAGAGGGGCACCTTAGAAAAAACTAAAAATATTATTTTATTATAAAGTCATATTCATTTTTTAATATCTCAAAATTGATTTATTTCGAAGCTAAGGTGGGGAGGGGTATCAATCTTCTCATCCAATATAATTTAGACAAGTTCAGGCTTCTTTTTTAATCTTATCATTTTGATTTAACTTTAAGTTAGATATTTTAACTTTTACCGTATCTTCTTGTTTTCTTACAATATAAGGTTAATAATCATAATATAACAAGAAAAAAGAACCCCAAGTTGTTTATTATTAATATATATAACCTTATCTAAGTCATTTGGCTGAACCTTAGATTTTTAGGAATAAAATAACAATTAATATAATATATGTTTTAAAAACTATTTTATGTCAATTTTGACACTATTTGGTAATTGATTTTTGTGAAAATCATAACAGAAATATTTGTTCGAAAAAAGTTAATTAAATCAATACTAACATGTCATATTAACCTAGAAAATTATTTTAATTAATAAAAAGTCTCAAATTACTTTTATTTGGGTACTTATAAAATCAATTATGTCAATATTTCATTAATAAGATAATTACTGCATCATCATTGTGTCATAAATAAATTAAATTATATAATGTATAAAAATTACAAATAAAATATAATTCTGTGGGTAATATTTTTATCTTTCTAATGAATATTTATAGTCGAATTTATCTTATGTATAACCCTATATTAAAAATGATTTAGTTATAAAACATTGAAATTAACTATTTTAACCCTTCTTTAAATAAATTAATAATAAATGTCCTAATCTAATCCAAGTGGGCCTAAATGGTCATATTTTATTCCTAAGGTTGTTTTTGGTCTAATTAAACTTATCCAATAGAATTAGGAGATGTGTTAGGGTAATAATAATATCATTTGTACCTTTAATTACCCTATTTACTTTTAACCGTGGTAAAAAAAGTAAAAAGATACTATTCACCAAAAAATATTTTCATCTCATTGAACCACATTTTAGTCCTTGATATTAACCATATCTCTCGGATTTTCTAAATTCCACTCATAGAAGTGGTAAAATTAAGTTATATGTGAATTTAAAAAATTTTCCTAGGAGGTGGGTAAAAGATGGTGAAAAGTTGAATAAAATTTTTATATATCTTAAATTATTATAAAATGACCCCAATGAATTAATTTGACCTTATAAAGGTATTATGTATCAATTTTTGACCTAAAATAAATTAAAAAAAATAAATAATTATTTAAATAAAAAGTCTGTTTTTAAATAGTAACCCAGTGTTTTCACTATTCATCAAAAATTGAAAGTTTTCAGAAAAATACCAAAATTTCACCCTAGGCTAATTTTGATATTACGAATCCAAAAATGAAGTCTATTTCGAAAAATAAAATTTACAAAATATCAAAAAGTGGGTATTACTATTCATAACGGCTAGATTTAATAATATTTTAATAGCATATCATTATTTAGTGAAACTCGGTATTGCGTACGACGTAAGCTATCGAGGAAGGTTACGATTGTGTGTAAAGAAAGCCATGCTAGTATTGTGTGTAATGAAAGATTACTTTGATGATTTATATAACATAAAAACAAAATATTTCTCATAAAAGTCTCGGGTGTTACAATATCGGTCTAAGAGTATCTTGAAATCATCTGAACCTTCTTCCTCATGGGTGTTGATCACTAGAAGTGTTGTTGGATTAATAGTTAAATGTATGAGGTCTAAATATAAGCACTATAGTTTGATTATTGTCATGTTTATGCAATATCATGGTCACTCCAACCAAGTGTTCACCCAAAAAAATAAATGAATAACAAATGGTATTGTTCTTTGAATCCACTTAATCTAAATTGGAATATGAGCTAACATTTTTCTACCCATTGTGTGGGAAAACCATTGAATATAATTTATTTTCATAATATATTAATGTTTTTTTAACCTGAAATGATACCTAGGGTGATTCTTTGTCCTAGAATCCTTAAATTATAGCTTAATTTTTATTGATATAATTGAAAATCAATTATAATTTTATTTGAAAAGTGGATTATTAATGAAATAATGGAAATTCACATAATTAACCATAGAGATATATGATTTCATATTGTGATATCCATGCAGTATAATATGAATTATGTTCTATGCTAAGATGCTTATATAACGAGTTATTCCAAGAAAATTGCACATGAATATGCTATAATGCTGATAGTGAGTGGCCATGGCCCAATCCAATATGATAATTATTATTGGGATTTGATGAAAAAAATCTCTAATACTTATATCAATTTGAAATGAATTGATTGTCATGATTATAACATGGTTATTTTCATGGTCATAAGGCATGCTCTTGGATATTCCGACATTGCACCGAAGCTGGTTGTTTACCTTGGATACATGGTTGTGGTTGACATGGTCACAAGACATGCTGAGTGACATTATGGCATGGAGATGAAGAAGGTTACAATTGTATTTTTTAAATTATTTAATTAATTAATAAAACTATTTATCGCCTTATTATTTACACTTCTTATAATACTAGTTTTGTTTAGACAAAGTGGTGTCAACCAACTAAGTTATACTAAAACTCTATTTGGGCCACCATTTGGCACCAGAGAATATTTCATGGATATAGGTTTAGACAAGGGAAAAGGTAGTTGATATTGATTACTTGTTTTCTATTTGTATAGAGTTTAGAGATAGGACCAGTGTGGGGATCAGGATTCCGGACTTTAGTATTTTATTGAGTCCGCTAGTTTTTCTTATGTTGTTCTAGCATGATATTTTATTACATTCCATCACATCATTAAATTATTCCTGTACTATTATTGGATATTTCAATTGAACTTTATTTTTATCTACTGTTTTGTCCTTGCATTGATTATTATTTATATTTTCTTATGATTTCTTCGCCTGCTATGATACTTCATAACAAGGGGGTATAGCCTACCCAATATTCTATCCATACACCACTACTAGTCAGTAGCCTTTGGCATGAGGTGAGGTATGCTTGAGGTCCTATAACCAATCCTTTATGGTCATGTGATAGAGTTCTATATCAGGGGAAATTACAAAGTGTTATTAATGGAATGTCTTTTTACCTTTTTCTTTATAGTTTTGGAAAGGTAGAAAAGATAACAGGATGTGTTAAGAAATGGTAATAAGCTTGTTAATTAGATTAGATAACCTTGTTATGAGATAAAATGAAAGTACCCAGGGGTGGGATTCCTATTTGTGTTATGTTCTTTTTTACAATTGATTTTATTTCACCTTTGGTGATTCATATGTTGTGTAAGGATTATTTTTTAATTTTTTTTTATTTTTTCTTGATTTTTTTACTCGTGGCCTAGTAAAATAGTAAATGATAATACATGAAACATAATAGGAACATAGGGATATACTAACATGGATTGTTCTTGATAGGGACATATCTATTTTTTCATGTGATATATACATTCCTTTTAAACTATAATATGAGATATATGTTACAGTGGATAAATAAAATGTGTTATTATGTCATACTAAAATACTTGTAATACATGTCAAGAGAGACCCACAGCCATTGGTTCTCTATAGTAGTCTCCTATTGAGGTTAACCTTATTTCAAGATAGTTCTTTAAGGTGTAAATTTTTCTTGTAGAGAAAATTCCTCTCCATCATATTTGACTTGAGTGTCAGGATAGTGGAAATTATCATGCTTCTAACATAGATGAACTAGAGTTTCTTATAGCTCATAAGGAGTATATGGATGTTTATATTCAAGGAAGATGGATGAGGGTCATCTGATCCATGAAAAGGGAGATTGTTCATACCATTTATTTGATGTTTGAGCTAACAAGATAGTTTCAGCTTCAGAAAGTCCATGTGCTTACTGGGGATGGGGGACCCTAGGCAGTTGAGATATGTATTTAGTTAGTCCATAAAATCTTCAGGAATCTCAATAAACCAAAAAATTAAAGTGTGAATCTTGTTTTGTATATGCTTCATGGACCTTTAAAGAATTGGTGGGATATTATAGTGAAATATGGGCAGCAGGATGAGCTATATTAGAAGGACTTTGAGATGATTTTATGATCTATTTGTATCCTAAAAACCTCAAGAATGAAAAATATTTCTAGTCCATGGATCTGATGTAGAAGGGATTGTTAGTGCTGGACTATTCTGGTCATTTTTTCGACCTATAGTGATTTGTTCCATCTTTGGAACCTAATGAGATTTCTAGGCTGATAAGTTTCCAAGAAAATATTTTTTTATGTGATCTGGTTTAAGGTAATTTTTTCCATTTAAGAAGATTTGAATATGTGTTTAATCAGACACTCATCACTGAAGGGAGTCTCAGAGAGGCTCTGGGTAGCGACCATGCTATTTCAACAGAGAAATATGGGAGTTCTTATTTGAGTGTTAATAAGCGCTATTATGATTTTTTTTCTAATTAATTAGTGGGAAGAGTAATCATGGTGGTGGAAAACCATCTAAATATAATATTCTATTCCATTTCAATCATTGTGAAATGTTTGGTCACAAGCACCCATAGTGTATTTAACCCATAGTAAAGTGTCATATATGTGACATACTAGGTCTTCTTCAGAGGTTTTGTTTCAAATTTACACAAAAGAACACTGGAAAAGGATCCAGAAAGGAATCATGATTATGAAGGGGCTCAACTACACCCAAATAGGCTAGTAGCTGGAATTCTATAGGTTGTCCATGCTGAGGTGGTGGACATGGTACCTCAGTGCATGATAAACCTTACCAATCAAAGGAAATAGATAAAGGTAGTCAGACTGGAGCCTAGGGGAATAAGAAAAATTAGTTTCATGTTATACAGATTACTCAAGCAAACATGGATGCAAGACCATCTACCATAAGGGGTACATTTTTTGTATAATCTACCTTGGCTTGTGATTTTTTGATACAGTAGCATAACATTTTTTTTCTATAAACTCTTTTAGAAAGTGGGTTTTTCTTATATGTGGAAAGATTAGATTCTGTTTTAAACATTGAAACATAGTTAGGAGTGTAGTATTGAAAAATAAAATGTTGCAAGGTGTGTTTTATAGATATTGGTGGTTAAATATTATTTTGGTAACTGTTCGTGCTTGAAATGATAGTCATCAAATTTATTCTTGATAAGAATTTTTTAGTTCTATACCAATATCATATCAACTATTACAGGAGGTTATTTACCTTCCTATCTCCATAAGAAACAATTTATTCTCACCTGGGTGAGTGGAATCTTCTGGCTAGTCATGCGAGACCAATTCTGTGTAGACTAGATAGTGTCATGGATCAAATCACCAATCTTTCTATAGATAATGATGGAATACAACATGTTTGTTTTCCTCCACTGTTAATATTTTTTTTTTATGTTTTCTCTAACAAGTTATATAGCCTACTTCATGAGTAAGATGTTGAAATAACGATTGAGTTGGTGCTAGGAGTAGAGCCAGTTTCATTCCCTCCATACAGAATGACACAGGTGGAGCTTCAAGAGATAAAATTTCAGTTAGAATATCTAGAATCAAAAGGCTTCATATGGAAGAGTATATCTCCTTGGGGTTCTATAGTTCTCTTTTCTAAAAAATGATGATGGATCATTGCACTTATGTGTGGACTATCAGAGGTTTATCTAGATGATGGTCAAGAACCGGTATGCTCTTCCATGCATTTATGACCTTTTAGATCAGTTGAGAGGTTCCAAGATATTCTACAAATTTTACACGATATCAGGTTATCATCAGTTAAATGTGATACTGTCGGTCATACTGAATACTTCTTTTAGAAGCAAGTATGGATTGTATGAATTCATAGTGATTCCATTTGGGTTGACTAATGCACATGAAATATTCATGGACTTAATGAATAATATATTTCATCCTTATTGGACCGGTTTTTGATAATTTTCATATAGGATATCTTAGTGTACTCCTAGTAAATATATGGTCATTAGAAACATCTTGATACCATCCTGAGTACATTGAGAGAGAATCATATTTACACCAAGATATCCAAATTTATTTTCTATATAAATAATGTGAACTTATTGAGCCATGTAATCTCAAGGGAAGGAGTGTTAGTAGACCTAGAAAAATTCACAACCATGATATCTTGTGAAAAAACCAAGAACATCATTGATGTATAGAGATTTATGGGTTTGACTGGTTACTACCGACATTTTATCCAGGATTTAACCCAATTGGCAGCACCAATGTCTGGGATGACAAAGAAATGGGTGATGTTTGTTTGTTATGATTCTTGAGAAACAACATTCCTTGATTTGAAATGTAGACTAACCTCAACACCTATACTAACTTTACCTATGATAGGTAAATCATATACCATTTACTATGATGAATTAGAAGGTAGAATCATAGTAGTTTTAATGCAGGAGGATCATGTGATTTCCTATGGAACTAGGTATATGAGATCACATGAGCGGAATTACAGTTTTAACAATATGGATTTAGTGGAAGTGGTATATTCCATTAGATGTTGGAGACGCTATATCATGGGTGATAGGTTTGTGGTATATATGGATCAAAAAAATCCTCAGGTACATATTTTTTGAGTGAGACCTTAACCTTTGGAAGAGAAGGTGGATCGAGTATTTGTAGTCATTCGACCTTGTCTTAGATTATTCCCTAGGAAAGGGAAATTTCATTGCTAACTACATGAGTTGAAAGGCAAATAAACAGGAAGTACAAGAGTCTTGTGATGAGTGGTAGGTAATGAACCTCTTTGCAGACATGCATCTGGATTTTTAGGAATCTGAGGGGCGAGTAGCTCTGATTTTGACATCAATTAAACCCATGATTTTTGAATGGATTAATACTGATCATTTTTTTGACCCAAAAGGCTTTGTTCTGAGAGAAAAAATATATGGTGGGGAGACACCATCAGGATGGTATATAGGTATTGGAAATTCTCACCTTTTCCATTGGTGAGTATGGGTTCTTATGGGATTACATGAGGATCTGATGAGAGAGTTTCATGCTTCTAAATGTGTGGTCCATCCTGGTTTAACAAATATTTATTGTAGTCTTCATATATAATATTTTTGGTCAATAATGAAGAAAGAGGTTGTGAGTTTCATGAATAGTTAATTCACTTGTTTGTAGGGAAAGCTAAGAATTAGTGGCTAGATGGGATTTTGTAGCCTTTACCCACCCCAGAGTAGAAAAGGGATAATGTCATGATGGATTTTATGACAAGATTTCCTAGGAAGTACCATAAGAATGATGCTATGTGTATTGTTGTGGGTTGATTTTCTAAGGCATCCAACTGATTTTCTATTAGGGAAACCTTTAGATTTTAGGACTTGGAAAATCATTATGTATGAGAGGTGGTTTAGTTGGATGGTGTTCTAAAGAGTATTGTTTCATAAAGAGATCCTCATTTCACATCGCGTTTCATTAAGGGAATTCAAAAAACCATATTATCACAATTTATTTTAAGAAAATCCTATCATCCACAAACTAATGGTCAATTGGAGAGAGCCATTCATGTTCTATTAGATATGTTTCAATCTTGTGTTTTACATTTTTTGGCTAATGGGAGAAACATATTAAACTAATGGATTTTTCATATAATAATAGACTCTATGAATCGATCCAAATGACACCTTTTGAGGATTTTTGGGGAAGGCTATGTCATCACCTCTTTGTTGGTTGGAGGTCGGTGAGTGGGCACTTTTTGGACATAGTCTCATGTAGGAGACATCTAAATCGGTTTAGATGATCAAAAAATAGTTGGTGACTTAACAACAAAATAAGAAATTATATGATGACCATAAAATATGACCTAGGGAATTCTAGGTTGGTCAATATGTTTTTCTTCAGGTGTATCCTAGGTTGGAGTAGTGCTATATCAAGAAATAGGGAAAGCTAGCACATAGGGTTTTTGTTTCGTTTGAAATAGTGGAAAAGGTTAGTCTAGTGGCGTACCATCTATCCCTTCCATAGTTCTACAATTCCAAGAATGATGTCTTCCCTATGTTGAATATTACAGTATAGAATCCAGAACAATCCCATGTGATATACGTAGTAGACATTGAGCTTTGTGCTGATGGGTCCTTTAAGAATCATCCTATACGAGTTATGGATCATAGTGCGAAATATATTTAGGTCCGAACTATACCATTGGATAGAGTAAAGTGGAAGCGTGAGAGAGTTTAGGAAGAGGCATGGGGAAGGGAGTATGACATTTGAAAATAGTGTCCAGACCTATTCACTGAGACATCACAGTGATTCTTGGAGCAGCTCATGGTTGAACTGTTATAAGGTGGGGATGTAGTAAGATCTCATTGTTTTTAGCTATGTTCTTATGTGAGTTTTTAATTTGAGCCCGGTGGTCGAGTATTTTTTGGAGTCATAGAGCCTTTTTGGGGTGAAATTACTTAATGTTCAGGGATATATGCTCGTTTTAATTAATAGAGTCCGGGTATAAATGGGACTAAGTGTTAAAAAGAGTACTTGGTAAGTTAAAAAGTTTAAAGATGGTTTTAGGTTGGTTTAAAAGGGAAATGGTTTTACAAATAAACCACATAAAATTTATATGTCATGTAAAGGGATTAAATTTTGTTTAATTGTTCTTGTGTTTTAATAAAATAAATCCAGGGTGACATGTTTTTCAGAAAATATCATTAAAAATATTTACACGATGTGTAATTGAATTACATGTCGTGTAAATTCATAACCGTATGTGTTAAAGAAACCATGTTTATGAAATTAAATATGTTTCAACTGAATCTCCTCTCATATATACCATATATAATTCTCTAGGAGATTAATTGGTGCCAACCTCCCTTCAAGATGTTCTATTTGTGTCTTCAATCCCTGGTTGGTTCCTTTGGGTAAATTTCTTCTTTCCTCCCATTTCATTCCCAATAGTTGCAGTGAAATCCCTTTTCCAATTGCATTGTTGTTTTTGACCTTGATCAATATTGATCAAGGAATCTCTTCCAATTATACACACCTTCTTCCTCATGGATGTTAGCCATTGAAATCATTTTTGAATCATTGATTAATGTTAGGGGGTCTAAATATCAACCATATGGTTCGATTATTGTCTAGTTTATGTAATATCATGAACTCTCCACTTAAGTGTGCACCAAACAAATTTAATGAATAATAAATTGGACTATTCTTGGAATTCCTTAGTTCTCAATTAGAATCTGACCTGGACTATAACTACCCATTGGGTGGGAAAACCATTTAATATAATTGACTTGGATAATGGGTGAAATTTTGTTTTAGAATGACATGAAAACTTTGGTGATTACTTGTTATAGAATCCCTAAATTGTGGATTAATGCTTGTTGATATAATTTTTAATATATTTCATGATTAATTGAAAAGTGGAATATAAAATAGATCATGGTAATTCACATAATTAACTCTTGTGATATATGATTCGATATTGTGTTATCCATATTGTATGAAAAGAATTGTATAATATGATGATACGATTATATAATGGGCTTGTCCTATGCACTTGCACATGAATATGCTGTAATGATGATAGTTAGCAGGAAAGGCCTAGTCCAATGATTTAATTATTATAGGGATTTGACCTGGAATGATTGTGCTTATATGGTTGTTCTCATGGTCATAAGAAAAAACCGAGATATTATGGAATAAGGATGAAGTGGGTTGTTTACGTTGGATAAATGGTTGTGGTTGGTATGGTTGTAAGACATGATAAGAGATATTCCAGCATAGAGATGAAGTGGGTTAAGGTTTTATTTTATTAATTGTTGAATTAATTAATAAACATATTTATCACTATATTTTATACACTTATTATAATGCTGTATTTGTTTAGATATGGTGGTGTTGAACTATTGAGTTATACTCGCACCCTTACTGAGCCGCCATTTGGAACAAGAATAGATTATGTGGATATAGGTTTGGAAAAGGGAAAAGAACCATGCTATTTATTAATAACTTGCTATTGGGATGGAGTTTAGATATGAGACTAATGTGGGGATCTGGACCTAAGAATCGATTCTTTTATTGAGTTTTATAGCACTTTTCTAGTATCATACTTGCATGAAATTTAGTTACATTCTTGCATGTCATTAAATTATTACTTTACTATTATTGGATTATTCAGTTGGAATTTACTTTTTTATTCTTATATGTCCATACATTGATTATTATTTACATTTTATTATGATTTTTTCAACTACTATGACACTTTATACCAAGGGGGTTAAGTATTCCCACAATAATATTCACACCCCACTACTAGTCAGTAATGTCTGGTGTATAGGGAGGTGTGATTGAGGTCTCATAACAATCTTTTCTAGACATGTGAGAGAGTTCTAGATTTTAGGATGTTATGGGTTCTACCCTTGATTTTATTTAATATTGGGGGGTTTTCCCATGTACTTAGTATTATAGCTGTGATGAATGTTTTAAGATACTAGATTTTTATAGAGGGTCGAATTCCTCACCCGTTTTCAATTTTTTTTGAGTCTGGTGGGTATACCAAATTCATTATAATTTAATAAAACATAATTTAGGGTTTTTCTTAAACCAATTCCTATTTTTAGTATTGTTTTATATGTTGAAAAGTTTCACAGGTGTTCAGATGAATTTTAGGCGCGTGAGAGGCCCGAAGACCCTATTTTCGAGAAGTGCAAGATGATATGAATGGTTAGATTTAACCATGTGGCCTATTAATGATAATTGTGTAGCCCCATTTGGTATGGTTAAAAAATTTTTAAATTATGTGGGAGGGGGAACACAACCACATAAGACCTCTACAATTTTTACTAGAAGGCATTCACACGATTTGTGCATGGTTAGGGAGAACCGTGTGGAAACTGCACTCTTTTTCCCAAATGGGAAGTACCCTAGAACTGTTTCAAGTAGAATTTGTGCACGTTTAGGCATAACCATGTGGGGATTGTATCTTAAGCAGCATGATCCATGTAGTTTCTACACGGTTTGGTAAATCATGAGAACTAACCATGCATCTCATTAAAGGTGTGGAGTAAAATTTCCCTTTATCTTCTATTTCTTTCTTTCCTCCTTATTTCTTCCTCCTTCATCATAAACACCTATTTGGGTTCCCCTATTTTACTCCTACAATAGGGATTGATCCCTCCCTACCATCCAAGCTTAATTATTCAAGAATTTAGCTATGTTGAATCCATGTCATTAATGATTTCCATCCTCTTACATTATTTTATTCTTTTCTCGATCCTCACGGACCACAAAATATGTGTGAGTAGTTTTTTCTGATTTTTAGAGAATTAATCTAAAGAAATATTTTCTCCTAAATCACTACGAGTTAGAGGCTATGATCAGATGTTCGAGTTTTTATCAACCCAAGGTAGGTGGTGCTTACTCTCCCTTATGATTTTGCGAGTGTTTCATGTGGGTGAATTTTAATGCATCATTTTTTTGACTGGAAGAGACCCAATTAAATTAATAGTTACTTTATTTTTATTAAAATGATCACATGGGATGTCATTGGGAATGAATAAAACTTTTTTGTACATTAAAGGATGGTTTTGAGGCTGTAGAACAAATGGGTAGTTAGACTGGGTGTGCTTATTATTCTATTTGAATTGATTTATTAATTTGAATTGATTTATATATATAAATGTGAATTTCTTGTGATGAAATACTGAGGTCAAATGTAATGTGATGGTCTTATCCTAATGATTGAGATAAAGATGAATATCTTTTTTGAGGTGAATTAATCATCATGCTAGGTGTGGACCACTGTATACATTTTTCTAGGTGATATTGATCATAGGTTGGGAGACTCAATCATTATTTGAGGAGCCAAGAAAATCAGGTTGTGGGAATGGTCTGTGATATTTGGGATGACATGGCCATCAGATTGAGAGACCTAGTCATAGGGGAACATGGTGCAAGTAATTTGTGTGGATTAGGTGCATTTTGGTGATTGTATCTCACTCATGTTATTCGAAGAACCATTTGGACTCGTGTGAAAATAGTTTGACTCAGTGATGTGGTGGTTTTGAAAAATCATGTGGGTAGAGGTCCTTGGTAGTTGCGACTTAGATGAAAAGGTTGGGAGTTCTTTCCATAGAAGGCCATGAGGATGGTGAGGAGTGATCCGATGATAGCATTGAGGCTCTTGGATGAAGGATGAGGCTCACTATACATGAGGCCATTGGGCCTAGACTATATTGGGAGGATGGATATCTCCATTCCTTGGGACATATTGCATTGAGATAACATTGATGTTATTTGAGGACAGATATCATTTTACCTCCATACGTCGGGGTTTGAGCCAATAAGGATTTATGAGCTAAGGTCTAAGGGACTGGGTACTATTTGGGCATGCCTTCGGGACATCTAAGAATTGACATAGACATGTGGTGTCAGTTGAAACGTGGTTCTAGGTGAATTATTTAGATGTGAATCTTTAGGGTTCACCTGAAATATTCTATATCAGGTGATTCCTTGGCTCAAACTAATGATCCTCTCCACAATGAAATTTCAGCAATGGTCAAGGTAGGAGATGGATTCCTAGTAGATATTGAGCACCAGGGAAGCTTGCGCTTACTTTATATATGTTCTAATACATTAATTTTTTTTAGTTCACACTAGAAAAATCACAAATTTTAATTAGGCACACATTGGTGGTGGCCAACTGAGACTCATTCTCACACCCTACATAAGACTTTTAGAATACATATAGATTTCATGATTTTTCATTTAGGAAAGGGTTTGAGATTAGGAGATGGATCATACTTATTGAGTTTGAATGGTATGGAAGGTAAGGTACCATTGGTTCTTGCCTCAACTAGATTTTATTTTTCAATATTTTTTTCATATCTGCATGCTTCTGTATATATATGTATTGTGGTTAGTCATGGGTGAAATTTATTCTTATTTTATTGTATGATATACTATGTATTCATGTTTTATTTTGAATTCTATAGATGGTATGTTTTATTGTTTATTTATTTCCATTATTTTTGTTTATTTTTCTTCGTATATTTTCTGATATTGATTGTTCCTTCACTATAGGAAGGTTAGTGTGGTCTAGTGTCTATTCCTTTTCCTTTAGCTGCATAATATATTACTCCTTGGAGAATTATATTATCCATAGCAGAGGGTATAGTCTCCCCACTATCACTCCTTGACACCCTTGCTGCAATTTGAAAACCCATGGTATACATAGAGGCATGCCTAAGGACAATGTAACTCGACTAGAAAGAACTATTTTGGTTGCTAATTGGGCCAGAGTGCTACAAATGGTATTAGATAATGCATTTACTGGGTGTTATTAGTAGTGTATATCTATAAACTCAAGTTAGAAAATGATTTTATTTTCTTATAGTCTTACTGGTTGGGTTATGTTAGATCCGAGATTAGGATGTTTTCAGAACTGGGTTTATAACTCTTTTTTGGGTGCCTAACGCTCCAAGAACTAGGGATAGAGCAATTTTTCAGGGGTGGGAATTTTTTTTATTCTATTTATCATATAATAGTTTATATGATTTCTACCTCAATTGGTGAACTTGGAATGGGATTGTTATTTGTTATGACATGTGATCCTTATCATGGTATTGGAAGGAAAGGGAAATTGGACCGGTATGGCAAGGGTTTTTTTGTTATTCATGTTTATTCATTGATAGGAACATAATAGGATTGTGATATATATATATATATATATATATATATATATATTCATTTATTGTGATATAATTTCTTCTGATATATGATATGGGACTAAGTCTTACAATATAAGGCAATCATGATGTAATATGGTAATGTTGATCACAATGTTGAGCAACGATTTCATCAGTTTGAGGTGACAAGGTTCATCAGGATGGGAATGGATCAAGGAATATTTGATACTTGGATCTGATATGGGTGGTTAAGGAGGACATGAGGCCATGATGTAATGAGAAATGATTTCATTGGGGGAGAGTAAGGGTAGTGAGGTTTCACTTTTTTTTATTGATTTCCCTACATGTTACATACACACACACAAACATAAAAAGATGATGATGCATAGGTAAAAAACATGTATAGGATAGAGTGAAGGATGAGGAAAACATTGTTCCATGGCTTTATGAGAAGCTTATAGATAGCCTGGTATGTGTAACCCAAGGGTTTGGTAGGGGATCTCAGAGAGTAGGGACTTCAATGGAATATCTGACTTGAGAGTTCAGCCATAGAACCCACAAATTTTTCACAGTGAGGGTACACCTTAAGTTGTTGGGAATTGGATCTAGTCTGTGAAGATGATTTTTGAGTAGCTAAAGGTGCCTCCAATGTAGAGGGTAAAACTGGTGACCTATATGCTCAGAGGACTGGAAAATCACTAGTTGTATGTGAAGGTTCAACATGGAAGACATGAGGGACTATCCTGGAAAGAATTTGAGGCCATTTTCTTTAATAAATTCTTCATAGATATGCTAAGGTAGAGTGAGATCACAAGTTCTTGAGCCTTTAGCAGGATGACATTTCCATCATGAGAAATGAAACGTCATTCACATAATTTTCTCTCTTCACACCCGATATTATTAGTGACAACACGTCTAGGTTGATGTGTTTTGAGGATGGTTTACAACACACTATTCAGGTTCGGTAAACATATTCATGTTGGAATAATTCATAGAGGTGGTTAATTAGGCTCTCATAGACAAGAAAAATTTGATGGACCATTTTTACTCTAGCAGGGTGATGGTGTCAACTGACTTCAGTGGTGATGCTTCAGATAGTAGTAAGTGGGGTCAAGACGAGTTATATTAGGGCGATCAGGAAAATGACTCAGGTTGACCATCATAGAGTGGGTCTTTAATGATGTGATTCATGTGTGGGAATCTAGGATAAACCTAGATATAATGTGAATGACCTCCAAAGGAGTGTCAGGCTTGTGGTTAGGTCAGGAATCTCAAGAGGTTATGTATATATCCTCATGGGATAGCTGGTAGTTAGTGAACGGGGCAGAATCAGGGATTTGAAATTATATTGGGAGAGGATGGTTAGGCTTCAGGTAGATGGGATTTATGCTTGGTGCATGTCATGGAGATGCTAGGGTTAGAGAAATCTAGTGATCCAATGATGGTTAGTGGTACATTGTGGCTGTGGATAAGGTTCTCTTTTTATTTTGTTTTGTCATGGATATTTATAGGAATGTCCATTTTTGGAAGAACGAGGTGTACATGGTGTTTTTATAGACTAACCAGACACTGGTTAGTTGGCTATCACTAGTATGGGTGTTATATATATATATATATATATATATATGATGTTCATGGAACTAGAATTAATTGGGGGAATTATCATTAGGGAATCGAGGGGATGTGGGTTACTTGATGTGTGTTGGTATATTGGAATCATTATTATGTGACACATGATTGAAGTGTGAGACATTGGGAATGTTTTTTGAATTTTTTTGGGAAGCGAGACCTTGTTGGTGCTATCTACGACAAGGGAATGAGGTAGGAATCAAATTTATGTGGGGTCTATATGGGATTCGGGTTTGAAAAGGGAGCACCTGATGAGGCTCAAGAGTGATGATGTGTATCGAGAGGAAATTTGAGTCCTAGAATGGTTGATGAACCTTCAATTTTGTTTGTATTTTGGGTCTGGATACGACTGGGGTAGGTAACTCATAAGGTTGGGAGCCCCTTGAGGTAGTTGTCCTGTTCCCTTTTTACCATGGTAGTTTGAGAAAATTTTAAAGATATGGGTATCTACGGTACCATCTCTAGGTTTGGTATGATTGATCTGGTATGAGCTATTTTAATATGGAGAGATTATAACATCCTAGTTTTTGGAGCGGGTCAAATTACTCGTCCCATTTGAATTTTCAGAGTTCTTTGGGAAGAATAACTTTATTCTTGTTTAAAAAAAGTTAATTATGTGTTTCTATTTAACCGAAGACACTCTATTTAGTAATGGTTTAAGGATTGAAACGTTTCATAGGTGTTCATATGGGTTTTAGGATCATCAGAGTCCCAAAGAATATATTTTTGAGAAGTGGAGGCTGAGTCACACAATTAGATTTAACTATGAGACCTCTCAGTGAAAAATATGTGGCCCCTTTTTTTACTGAGAAAAATTTAGTAAACCATGTGAGAGGGGAAACATGAATATCTGAGACATTTTTTGTTTTTAAAATATGGAATTACCACAACTAGGGAAAATCATGACCAATTTTCATGTTTAGTGCTAAATGGGAAGTACCTTGCACTATAGCATGCACAGTCTACACATGATTATTCCAAAATTTGAGGGATGACCATGCAAGGCTTGGTTCCTAAGTAGCAGGACCCACACTATTTTTTCATGGTTTATAAAATTGTTTGATCTTACCACAATGCTCATTAATGGAGTGAAATAGCCCTTTTCCCCTCTCCTATATTTCTTTCTTTCCTTCTTCATTTATCTTACTTGGTTTCAAACAACTGTGTGAGTTCTTCTATTTTTATCCCCCACTAGGGATTGATACCTATCCATTATATGAGATCCACTCTTCAATCCATTTGTGGCGTTGGATCCATATCAGTAAGGATTTCTATCCTCATGTATCTTTTCTTCTTTTCCCTCACCTCAGAAGCTGCTAAACACATGAAACCCATTTTCCCCTATTTTTGGGTTGTTCGTTTGAAACATCCTTTTCTACCAAATTGGTCCCAGTTAGAGGCTACAATCATACATGATGGTTTCTACCAACCCATGTTAGTTGTTACTTACATTTCATTGTGATTTCAGAAGTGTGTCAGGGGCATGTATTTTGGCACACCATTGTGTTGACTGAGATAGACCCAAATAAATTAACAGTTTCGTTTTTATTTGTTAATTTGATCAAATGGGTTTTTTGGGCATTCCCCAACCTTGTTTATACGTGAGATCCCATATAAGAGGTCGTAGACCACTTGGGTTGTTAGGATAGGTGTGATTCTTATGTCAATTGAATTGTTTTATTAATTTGAATTTAATTTTATATATATGTGAATTAATTTTGATTCACTACTATGTTCCAATGGAACGTGAATGAAATGGCTCGATGATTGAGATAGCAATGGATATTTATTTTTGAGGCGATGTGAACATTAGGATAAGAATGGACCATTGTATATATTTTTATGGGTGATGTTGATCATAGGTTCGGAGACTCGATCATCAGTTGAGGAATCAAGGACGTCAGGTTATTGACATGGTATGAGATATTTGGAATTTCATGACCATCAGATTGAGAGACATGCTCATATGGGCATTGGGTACCAGGATTGGTGTATATTACATCATTTTTTCATGATTTATGATCCCCCTATGTTGGCCGGAGACACATTTAGAGTCTTGTGTACATTGGTTGAATTAGTTAGGGGGTGGATTTTACAACTCATGCGGGTAGAGGCCATTAATAGTTGCATATTAGGAAAATAGTTAGGGTTTATTTCCATAAAAATCAACAAGGATAGTGAGATGCCATTAGATGATAGTGTTGAGGCTTTCAGTTGTGGGATGAGGCTCACCATGCATGAGGACGCTGGGCCCAGACTATTTTGTGGGGATAGAGATCTTCATACCTCTATATGTCATGATTTGAGCCAAAAATGATGTTATTTGAGTGTAGATATCACTGTAGATCCGGATCTTAATGTTCGATCCGAAAATTATTTATGAATAGAGGTCCAACAGACCTAGTACTATTTGGGCTTGCCTTCGAGCCATCAATGACTTGACATGGACATGAGGCGTCAGATGACACACGATGCATAGTGACTTATTTATAGGTGGAACTAAGGGATCACCTAGACTATTCTATAACATGGGATGCCTTTTCATAGTCTAAGGATATTATCTAAAACATTGTTATAATATTGTCTAAAGCAGGCGATGGCTTCCTAGTGGATTTTGAGTACTAGGGATGTTTGTGTTTACATTATTACTGAGTTCATTATTTTTAGTTCATACCCGATAAAGAATAAATTATGGTTATGAATACATTGGTGGTATCTTATTGAGATTCATTCTCACACCCTACACAGGCCCTTTTGGATACGTTTAGATTTCATGATTTTACATTGAAGTAAGGGTTTATGCTCTAGATCTTGATCCTAATGATTGAGTTGGCATGGGATGGAAGGAAAGGGACCCTTGGTTACTTACATAGCTTGAGTTTATTTTTCTATTTTTCTTTTGTATTAGCATGATAATATATATTTATATACCATAGTCAGCCATTAGTGACCTTTATTGTTATTGTATTGTATGATCTGTTATGTATTCATGTTTTATTTTGGATTCTACAAATGGTATGTTGGATTGATTATTTATTTCTACTTCTTTTGTTGATTTTTCTTCCACTAATGTATGTTATTGATTGTTCTTTCTCCATGGGTGGGTTACTAGTCCAATGACAATTCATTTTCCTTCCACTACATATTATATTATTCCTTGGACCATTATATTATCAATAGTAAAGGGTATAGTTTCTACACTATTGCTCTTTTAAAACCTATCTACTAGTTGAAATCCTTTGGCGCATGGGGAGGCTGACCTAAGGCATTGGTTCTATACTCGAAATCACTATTTTAGTTGGCTATTCAGGTTGGGGTTATACAAAACTGTAGTGATTAATGACACTATTTCATGAACTATAGCGGTGGTTGGTACTATAACGTGAACTATAACGTTAGAGGGTACCATAAAATTTATATTCATAGAAGGGAAATTTGGGCCAATAATGGGATTTTGGGCCTTGAAAAAAGGTATTTTGAGCCATAGGGACTTTGTACTATCACATTGTAGTGAGACTATGGGCCAATGGGACTTTGGGTTATGTAATAGTTACCTCTCAACCTACTTAAAAAAGGGATTTTTTTAATAAGGGGATGGTATTCCTCCCACATGTTAAATAAATTATAGAACATGAAATAAGTTATAAAATACTTATTATAATCATATTTAACCATAATCAAATTTTCATAACCGCTGTGATGGTGGTAATGAAAAATGTTGTACATTGTTCATGGAGGTGGTGAACCAATCATATTGTTAACTAAACATTAATTTAAGAAAAATAGAAGGGAGGGAAGATAATGAATATACCATTGACAAAATAATATTATAGTACATTTATGATACTAGATTCATTATATTATGTAGGATAAGGGAGAATAGGAGAAGGTAGAAGAAGAGATGATTTTAAGGGAGGTAAATAGATAATATTACCTCTTAAATGCCTTCTCCTTGAAATAAACCTCATGTAACTTGAAATTGGTCTTTGGAATATACTAAATGAAGTAAGACATAGAGTAGTGGACTGGGGAGGTAATTGGAAATAAATTGGTCAATTTCCATGTCCTAAAAGTTGTGAGGAGAAGGGGTCGAGAGGGGTCGTATTTATATTGGGAGGACAGGGATGTTTTGGAATATTATAGTCATCTGTTTATTATTTTATATCAATAAAATCAATACTATTTATTATTTTGAATATATTTGTAGTAAATAATTCATGTTATTTCAAAATATTGGGTTCTTACATCATCCATGACTCAAAAATTCATGTATTTAGCTTATAATGCTAAATACCATATTTCACCATATTTCTCTATTCATAAAAAATAAACTATTTTATAAAAATACCAAAAATTAAACATAATCATTTTTAACTTATAGTATCCAGAAATGAATTTAATTTTTGTTAAAATAATTTTCTATATTTTACTATTTTAAAATTTAAATAAAATCCTCATTTATTTGAGAAATACCAATTTTAATAATTTGATGAGTTTTCTGATAGATTGAAAAATTACATATGATGTCAATTTTATTATTATTATTATAATAAAATATAATAATAATTTATAAATCCATCTTATGAAGATAAAATTTCATTTAAATCTATATTTAATAAAAAAGTAAAATTAAAACATTTATAATTTACCAAAAATATAAATACATATTTTATCATTTTTAAAACATTTATTTATTTGTACCATGATATAAATATTTCATATTTTTATTTTATAATATAACTAAATTTTATTTTACACTTTTATATGTGATATTACTATTCTAACAGTCAAGTTACAATTTCTAACAGCCAGATTGAAATTCCAATGATTAGATTATTATTCCAATGTTCTGATTACTATTCCAATGGGCAGATCTGTAATGGTTATATGGGTTCTCTAATTTATATTAGTACCTCAAATTTCAGTCATTCTTTATTCACTTCTATTTTTTGTCAATGCTATATATGTTTTCATATTCTAGATGAATATCACATTATTAATATTATTCTTTCCTTACTGCATTGTTTGCGAGTCTTGCTATTCTGGTTGATAAATAAGATCTAAAATTTTATATATATGTATAATATTTTCTATTTTTATTAAATTATATTATAATAAATTCTTATGAATAATTTTATTATCAAAATTTAATGTTTAAATTAATATAATAAAATGTTGTTGGTGTTATCATATGGTAAATTATAAATTTATAATATTATAAAGAAAATTCCATTAATATGATTTTCCATCATTACTTTCTTCCCCACCTTAATAAATTTCTTCCTAAAAATTTTATTTTACACACTATGGTGGATAAAGGTTAGGATACTTTAACTTTATGGATTCTTCCAGTTTCTATGTCTCCTCATAATTATGGTTTCCCTATAGTACTATGACATAATGAGTTGTGTTATTGAATATAACTTTATATTGATCGTATAAGATCTAGCCAAATTATCTACATAAGATAGATCATTTTCCACCTGGAATACCTAGGAATTTATTACATGTGAGGGACTTGGTATATACTTTCTCAAGAGAGATACGTGGAATAAATCATGTACTTGAGAAAGGGTTGGTGGGAGTTCTAGCCAATAGGCTATATCTCAGATGTGATTGAAAAACTCAATGGGGTTGATGTACATGGGACATAACATTCCCTTATTAAAAAATATCATGACTCTCTTCCATAAATATATGTGAAGAATTAATTTATCTCAAACTTAAAACTCCAAGTCTCATCAATAATATTCAACATAACTCTTTTATCAACATTGAGAATTCCAGTTTTACTATTTAATGGTGTTGAAATTTTCTACCATTTCTTTAACCATTTTAGGAAATAACACATTTCCCCTTTAAACTTCCACCCAACGTGTAAGTTTTCTACATCTATTCCCCTAAATTGATTCATATGGATCTATTTGGATTCTTAGTGAAATCTATTATTGTATGAGACATCAACTAGAGGAAGATGATGATCCCATCTTCCTTTAAAGTATAGTGTGCATTCTCTCGACATGTGTTCTAGTGTTTAGACAGTCTCATCATCTTGGGAATTAGTTTGGGGGTTATTATTCATATTTAAGTTAAATTTAATGTTTATATCATGTTATAGACTCATCCAAAACTTGGAGGTAAATATCTGATCTTGATAATAAACAATTGATAATGGGGTCCTATGAAGGCTCATGACTTCATTGATGTATATCCTGCCTTTTTGATCAAGTGGGAAGTCCTATAAAATATCTATGAAATGATAAGTATTTATAATATGGTCTACCAAAACCCATAATCATTATTACCTATCGACATATTCAAAATAATATTGACAAATACCATGATGATGTTTTTCCATTTCTATATAGGTATGTGTAATGGTTGAAACACCTCCTTAGAACTTTTCATTAATTACTTCACATGAATAAATACTAGGAAAATTGATGTATATTCCATGATCTCATTCCTTATATTTTCCCCTAGTAGTTCTCAGGGAGATATCAATACAGATTCCGGATCCTTGGGTGTTTAGAGAAGGATGAGCTATCTACGTCATTCAAAAACAACTTTCTTATCTTAATATTTGATGTTACACTTAGTCATGAAAAAAATCCTTGAACCCCTTTTTCAATTACAAACATTGAGGATTTATATTTTTTCTAGGTTCCACTTTCTTCTATATTTCCACATTATCTCCGTGAGCTTCCATTATCTTCACAAAAAGGGATGGTTGGGAAATCATTTGAGAAAGAAATGATGATGTTCCTTGATTTATGATCTCTATTTCCATCCTTTTCATGTATATTATAATCAAATACCTCTCAATTTTTATCATTGATAAGGTCATAAGATCTAGTTTACTTATGGAATCACACACTTTACTTGGTTTCCAAGGGTAACAGTGGATTGAGAAGTCATAGTCCTTGATCAAATTTAGCTATCTTAGTTAGTAAATATTAAGATATTTATATTAGAATATAAACTTGATGCTCTTATTTTATGTATATATCTCAAACTTCTCCTCATAAATATAATGAAACCATATTTTCAAAATGGAGATCACTTTAGACAACTCTAGATCAGAAGTTGGATTGTTTTTCTCAATAACTTTAAACTACCTCGAGGCATAGGATGTCACTTTATCATTATGTATTAGTACACATCCCAATACCTTATTTGATGAATAATTATATAAAACTAAAGGTCATACACCTATGGGTAGTGTAAGTACTTGTGCAGTGATAACCCTATTTTTAACTTCTTGATTCTCTCTCCATATTCATTAGTTCATAAAAAACATTACTCCCTTCTGTGTTATCTTGGTTAATAGGTATGAAAATTTCAATAATTCTCTCACAACCCATCCATAATACTAAGATATTATAGGGAAACTATGTATATGTTACATATATTGGTCTGGGACACTTCGAAATTAAATGTTTCTTAAAAGGTTCACGAAATATCCATTTTTAGTGAAAAAATTAAATATGAATGTTACTTCCTCTAATAAGAACTCACATTTAAAATATATTGTGTATATTTTAACCTTTCTCAATGTCTTTAGTGTAGTATTAAAATACCCCTCATACCCTTCCTTGATCATGGAGTATATTAGCATATCATCTATAAATACAACTTAAAATTTGTAAAGGTAATATATAAAGACTATATTCATTAAACCTACAAATATTTCTGAAAAATTCATGAGTCTGAAGGGAATCAATATGAACTCACAATATCAATACCTTGTTTAAAATTTAGTTATGGGAATAACTTTCTTATTAACATTTAATTAGAGAAATCCCGACTGAATCTTCACCATAGAGAAATAATAGGCCCCATGTACTTGATAAAAAATTCATCTATCCATGGAAGATGATACTTTTTCTTTATCTTATTTTTTTGGAGATCATGATAATCAATGAAGAGGTGCATTGACCCATCCTTCTTCTTGATGAAGAGGATCAAATCACCCCAAAGTGATGGACTTGGGAATATAAAAACCCTTTTCAGATACTCTTTTAAATATTTTTTAGTTATTCTAAATAAATTGTGGAAATTTTATAACGATTCTTGGATATAGATAGATATCAAATTATAAGTTGGATTGGGATCTTAACCTCTCAGACAGATGAGAGAAAAGAAAATTCTTCAGGGAATACATAAGTATATTCCCTCATAATGGTAATATCATCAATAATAATTCTCTATTTGGTATCAATATTTTGAGCTTGATATTTTTGGTCATAAGATAATAATATATTCACTTGAGATAAATATTATATAAGTGATACATCCTGGTCTTTACAATTATATATAATAAGAATATGAATCATGATGTGAAGAGTGATCTCCCTCTCACAAATGTTAATAGTTTCTTTATATAAGGACATCCAATCCACTACCAATATAACATTAAACCCCAGTAAAGGTAGTAGGAAAACATTTTCTTCGAGGTTTAATCCATGAAAATTGACTAGGTATGAGTTATATACTGGTTATTAAATAATTCCCCTATTTTTTATTCTCAAAAATAACTCAAACTCTATGTTTTGAGCTGGTGGATAAATAGTTATACTAAACATTCATGAAATGAATGAATTCAAAGAACTCTAATCTAATTATAAATTTTTTTACATGTATGGATAAAGATCTCACCTTTAACTATTTTATTCTAGTTCAATTCATTTACATTATCCAAAACAAACATAGGGATGAGAATACTCAAACTATAAATCATATAAAAGGAAAAATATGCACTTAGAAGTAATATATTATAAATGAAACATATTTCATAACTTATGAGTCTCAAGGTTTCAATCACGTTTATCCATGGTAACTTCCCTATAGAGTTTTCTATCCTAAAAATATATTCATATCCTTCATAATGTTCTGTAAAGATATTTTGAGTTTTCCAAAGTGTATTTCCTAGGAGTGCCAAAGAAGGTTTAAAGAGAGGTCCCTTTTTCATGAACAGAATGAAGCTAAATTTAATATCCAATGTACCCTTCTCAAGGTTATTAACACTAGTTAAAAAAAATTGAGAGCTACATAAACTTGTTGTATCTAAACATGGATTTAATTTATGATAAACCACTCACTTTATATATCACCCAAGTCCAGGATATTCACTAATACAAAAACTTACCCCTAGGGTTATCACTAAATTAATCTAGTCATAATAAAAAAACTATAACAATATATAAAACCCACTCTATCAACCCAAGCCATGGGAACATATTAAAAAAATTATTTTTAACATAAATATCTAGTTATTACAACCCAAATATCATAAGTACTAGTTTCATTAGAAAAATAGATTCATAATACATCTAATGGAAACTAAAACATGAAATCTTTGTTTTACACTCTATAATGATATCTTAAATTTATTTAAACTACTAAAAATTTATAGGATAAACTGGGGAATACAAAAATAAATGTATGTGATTAAAATCCCAGTAAATAAACAAACCCGATAACAAATCCCAACATGCGAGTCAGATGACATGACATGTTATCATAAAATAGGAGGCTTATAAATAATCACATGGGAATGTAACATAAAGATAATGGTATCATAAGATCATAGAAATATGGTAATGTGGAAGAAATATAAAACATGAAAAAACAATAATTCATGGATGACCTTCAAGGAAAAATCACATGGTGGATAGGGTTGCCTCATGGATCAGGTTCACTCCCAAATCTCAAGCACAACATCTTAAGGGAAAAAAGTACCCAATGAATTAGAAAACTATATAAGAACACCCATAATTAAATTTATGTGATTATTTTTTCAATAAAATAAAATTAATAAATATTCATAAATATTATAATAATTCATGTAAATAAATGGGTTTCATAATATTGCCTCACATCATAATCAACGAAGATTTCATAAATAAGGAATTTGAGAAATGAACTTAAGGAATGTATTATCACATCAATGTAAGGGATAATAAGTTAGGTATATATGTAAAAGAAATATATACTAATTTTATAAGAATTATATAATGCTAAATATAGAGATAAGGTGAGTAAAAGAGATAAACTTCATAACCTAAAGAAAAGTGAGGTTTAGAGAAATCCATTACCTTATGCTCAAGAAGAATTATATACTTTTTATGAATGTCTTGAATAATCAAAATAAATCCATTAATTACTTAAGTTAGAATATTTTTCCTCTATATTTAATTTAGAATAATTTTATTTTGTTTATTTATAACCATTTAATAATGTTATAAATACTAAATTCATCATTTTTAGGGTTTCATTTCATGGTTCCAAGGTCGGATCACTCACTGATAATTATTGATGTTCTTTTCAAATAAGACTAAAAATATAGAAGTTAAATGAAAAATTATTAATATACTTAAAAAAATTTTAATTTTCACAAATATCCTTTTTCTAGACATTGGTAGGAATCATTTAGTAAAAATGTTAACATTACATGGTTAGTTTAATTATGATATTTTACCTACATTTACGAGCCTGATTCATTTTATTTAATTAAATAAATATTTTAAATATTAAACAAATTGGTATAAGTTATAAAATAATTATTTTAATAACATTTTACCATAATAATATGTTTATAATCATCATTTAAATTGGTATAAAAAACAAATTACATTGCCATGGAGGCAGCAGGAAAACCATATTGTCAACATCGATTTTGTTTATTAGACCAAAGAAGTTAGAGTAGAAGATGAATATGAAATTAAAACAATAAAATTATTGTATATTTCTGTTATTTTATCTATTATATCATATTGGAAGAGGTATTCAGTGAGAATCTAGAAAAATATATGAATTTAAAAGAGGTAAATAGAGAATATTACCTCTTAAATGTCATCTCCTTGAAATAATCCTCAATGGAATTGGAATAAGATTTTTGGAGAGAATAATATATTATAACACATGGTATAAGATTGGGAAGGTAATTCATTATAAATTGGGAAATATGTATGGATTAGAAGTTGTGAGGAGAAGAGGTTGTGAGGGGTGATGTTTATAAGGGGAGGAGAGGGGTGTTTTTGAATATTATATTCATTAGTTTTTCATTTTAGATCAAGAATATAACTAGTATTTATTATTATGAATATATGAAGTAAATAATTCAATTTAGTTTTAAATAAAGTGTTATTATATGATACATGACTCACTAATTCATGTATTTAGATTATAATTCCAAATACCGTGTATTATGGTATCCTACTATTCACAAACATTCAATTATTTTATTAAAATACTAAAAATTCACCTCAAATTTTTTTCGATGTTTAAAATAAAAAATGAAATCCATTATATGAAAATACATATAAATGTGTAACAAAATTTAATTTTTAAATTAAATACTCATTTATTTAAAAAATACCAATTTCAATATTATGATCAATAATCATACCCTTTGAAAAATTACATATGGTCTCATAAAATTATATTACAAATATAATACAACATAATAATAATTTAAAAATAAATTTAATGATAAAAAATTGTCTTTTAAATAACTATATTTATTTTAAAATTGTAATTAAAACATTTATGTTTTATAAATACAAAAATATATAATTTGTCAGTTTTAAAAAATTTATTTACATGTAAAATGATATGAATATGTCATATATTTATTTTATAAGATACCTAAATATTATTATACACTTACATAGGCATGGTTACTATTCTAACAATCATTGTACTATTATTAATGGTTAGATTACTCTTGCAATGGTTAGATTACTATTCCAATGGCTAGATTAATATTCTAATGGTTAGATTTGTAATGGTCATGTATGTTTTTTAACTTTATATAAATACATAAAATTTCATTCAGTATTTATTAACTTATATTTTATCTCATGGTTATATATATTTTAATTTTAATGAAGAATATCATATTACTTATATTCTACTTTATTTATACTGTGATATTTTTGTGTGTGATTATTTTGGTGGATCGAGAAGATCCAAATATTCATAATTTACTTTTTTTATTTACTATTTTTACCCTATTATTATATTTAAAATTATTATGTACATTATATTAATATAATCTTAATCTTAAAATTAAAATAATAAAATTTTGTTGGTTTCATCATGTGGTGAATAACACATTTATAAAATTAGAATAGAAATTCCATTGATATAATTATGTGTTGTTAATATATATATATATATAGATATTTCAAAAGGATACATCAAACGTAGATAAATGTGAACACAAACCATTATTTCTCACACCAAATGAACCATGATATCAACAAAAGATGGTGTAAGTTACATTTATAGATAAAAATGTATATTGACTACATTGTTCTCTATTTTTTTAATGAATTTAGATCTATAAATTTGTTAAAAATAAAATTTATATAATAACACACTTTAATGATAGTAAAAATACCATGATTGGGTATTATTTTATATAATGAAACTAGTAGGATCTATTTCATCATAGAATCCCAAGACTTTTACATAAATTATTACATGATTTTTAATATAAATATCCAATTAATACAACCCAAATATCATGGGGGATAGTGTATTTGGAATAATTGATTCATAATACATCTATATTTAGAAAAAATTATCTATTTTATTCTACACATTGAGAAATTATTTCCCACTAATCCCCTAAAACTACACAGGATAACATAAGAAATAAATACAAGAAATAGATGAGATATAAATTCTAGTAAGGGAATTAACATGACACAAAAGCATATAATATGAGTCCAAAGTCATAACATGATATAATAGAATTTAAGGATCATGATTAATCACATGTTAGAATAAAATAAATACCATTGTCTAAAAAAATCACATAAACATGGGAATGTGGAGACACCATATAACCTAACATAAACAAGAGTAATGACTAACTTACAAGACAATATCACATTGTGGAAAAATACATATACTAGATTATGTATACTCCCTAATCCTATATATAACATATTATAAGAGAAAAACACTTCCCAATATATTGGAGTGCTATTTGGGTGTTCCCATCATACCATGTATTTGCTTATGTGTGCCATAAAATGGAATCAATCATAAGGTATTTGAGAAATGAAGTTAAGGCATGTATTAACCCAAAAAAACAAATAGTAATAAGATATAAATATATGTGAGGGATATATATATATATATTAAATTAATAATAATTACCTATCATTAAAAATATATAGATAATGATATTGATATAGAAAGGTCATAACTCTAAGAAAAAGGATGGTTTAGAGAGATCCCTTGCCTTATGTCCAAGTATGTTATTCAATTTCACTTAACATCATTGATAATACTATTAAATTTAATAATTACAGAATTTATAACATTTTATATCTATATTTAATTTATTATATTTTAATTTCGTTCATTTACGATATTTTTCATGAGATATAAAGATCAATATTTTTGTTATAAGAGTGTTCATTTTATGATTCCATGGACTGATCATTTATGGATAATTTCTGAGGTTATTATTTAATGGGAATAAACTATAAAAAATGAAATAAAATAATATTAATGTCCTTATATAAATTCAAATGGTCCCAAATAACCCATTTTTTATATCATAGTGATGAGTAATTTAGTGAAAGTTTTAACAAAACACTATTAGTTCATCTAAGATGTTTTACCGACCATCAAAAACTAGTTTTGTTTTATTTAATATTATAACCAAAAATTTATTCCAGAATGGGAAAAAATATACATAATTATTTCACTTTAAACCATTATATGTGAATTAAAACCTTACATGGGGGTGGTAGTGGAAATTAAAAACTCATCATTCCCAAAGCCAGTGAACCGACATAAATTGGGAAAAAATTTAATATTTTATAATAAGTGGATATTAGAATTGGTTGGATGATATATATTTCATTATCATTATAAAATTCTATAATATAACTAATATTAGAGTTATTATTCAATTTTTTATTTGGGAGGTGATTAAAAGGTAGAATAAAAATAATTTTACAATGAAGAATTTTAGAATTTTACCTCCTAAATGTTGCATAGTTGAGAAACTCTTTGTTTCACATTGAGATTTGATTAATTATAAGAAAAAAGATTATTAAGATGTGAGGAGAGTGGCGAAGAGGTATTTTGGAAGAAATTAGAAAATATTAAAGGGTTAATATTTTTGAGGGGAAGTGGTGGTGAGAGGTGGTATTCATAAGGAGATGAGAATAGTTGTTTTTAATATTATACTCATTGGTTTATTATTCTGGATCAATAATATCAATAGTACTGATTCTAGTGACTATATATAGTAAATTATGATTTTAATTTCAAAATAATGTGTTATGACATCATCCACGACTAAAAAATTATTGTATTTATCTTACAATGTTAAATACAATATTTTACTATATTTTACTATTCACAAAAATTCAACTATTTTAGAAAACAAATTCACTCCAACCGTTTCTCGACTTGTATATTCTTAAAACTATATCATTTTTATAGAAATAATTTTCTAAATATTATAAATTTAATTTTAATAGAAAATAATAATATATTTTAAAAATATCCATTTTAATATTGTTACCCTTATATGGTACCTTTTAAGTTTTATGGAAGGAGCCTCTTGTTTGATGGATAAAAGAAAACTCCAATGGTGATTCTCAAGGAAATCCAATACCTTATAGATATGGTTTAATTTTTTGGGATTAATGATGGGGATCTATTGGATATTTTCATGGTTCTTGTTGTTTCATATCTTTAATTGAGGGTGAGATGATTCGCATTATTATTGCGGTGGTGAAAGCGAAGAGTCATGGGTGGAACAATATATAGATTGTGAGTTATTCTACTATTATTGATTCTTCTTTCAGGATGGGATCATCTCATTTATCTTGTAAACTCACTAATATTTGTATTAATTGTATGGATTCTCTTATCTCCACCAATCAAATCATTACTCATAGTTATGGAGAAGCTAACATAGTGGCAGATGGCCTTGAAAATAAAGGAGTCAATGATGTTGATATTCTTTGGTATGATCAGCTTCCTGATGAGATTTTACCCGTAATTAATATGTATTTTGACAATTCTCCCATTTTTAGACTCATATAAGCCAGATTTTTTTGTTAAATATAGGAAACATGCTTTTTTCGGAAAGGTCTCGTCTCTTATAAGAAAATATTATGATTGATTTTCAGACCCTTTGAAAAACTAATTGTTATCACATAATTATAATGAAACATAATATTAATTTATAAATCTATTTTTTTATGAAAATAAACTTTCCTTTTTAAATATTTATTTTTTTTAAAAAATATAAATAAATCATAAATGTTTTTTAAAAACATAAATACTTAATTTTATCATTTTTTTAAAAAATTATTTTTTTGTATCATTATCTAAATTTTCTATATTTTTATATTATAAGATATATAAATATCATTTTACACTTCCAGAGGTAGGGATACTATTCCAATAGTGAGGTTACTATTCCCCAAGATCATATTACTGTTCCAATAGTCATGTTACTATTCAAGCATTCAAATTACTGTTCTAATAGTCAGATTTGTAACGACCATATGGGTTACATATATTATATAAATACCTCCCATTTCATTCATTACTCACCAACATATATTTTCTATCAAGGTTATATATTTTTTTATTTTCAAAATAAATATTTCATTTTTAATATTCCACATTATTTATACAGTGTAGTTTGTGAGAGCGATTTTTCTAGTGGATCAGGATTATCCATATTTTAATTATTTAATTATATTATTATATATTACTTAACCTATAGTAATATTTTAAATTCTTATATAATTTTTTATTCTATAAATGTAAAGTTTAAATTAATAATAAACACTATTCAGTTTTATAATGTGGTGCATGTGAATTATGCTGTATTACTAAATATATCACAATTATAAGGATGTAAATTACATTGATGAAATATTGTGTCATTACATGAATTATAACATTAAATTCATGGAATTTAATTTCTATTAAATTAAATTATTTTAGTAAAATAATTTGTTTTACATTTCAAGAATAACCTTGAGACACTTTGATACCATCGAGGAATTGAAAAAAAACTGATTTTCCCTCGCTTGAATAATTATGAAAATATGGGGGAATGTTTGTTAATGTTTTTGAGGATTAATATCTAACTGAAATATTATTCCCACTGATAGTATGTCTACTCTCACAATCAATCCAATCATAGCCTTTCCTTTAAACAAATGTTTAAACAAAACTATCATGGATATTCTTGTCATCACACATCACATAAAAGTTATGTTTGACCTCATGATATATCCAATATGTAAGAAAAAATAATATTGTTAGTTTCTTATATATATATATATATATATATCATTAATAGATATTTTTGTCTTTCCAAATGTGACACCAATGTTTTTTAACCTCTCAAAATACTGATTAGTTGAGGCTGTATTTGGAAAATTATCAAATTCATATGAGCCACTGAATTAATTTTTTAATATCTGATAAGAGTTATACCAAGAGGAAAAAACATTCTATGTCATACGTTAATAATTTTATGTCTTTTTTTTGGATGATAACATGATGTCTGTTTTTTTCAAATTGGAAGAGATGCGTGCCCCTTAAAACTGTGTCCATTGTTTTTACATATAATGGGAATCCAATTATAGAGAACATAATTATTTCATGAAATATAAAATATATCATTTTAATAAAATAATAAACTCTGATATAATCTACCCATAAAAGTGTAAAATCATCAATTAATGGTAACATGTAAACATCAATATCATTTCCAAGCTAATTTGTTCCAGAAATAATTAAACTCAAGAGGATATATTTCCACTTCATAAAAAATTAGGGAGATAAGTTTTAAATTACTAACCAAAGGGTACGAGAACTATTTTTGTGACTAAGGATATGATATGGATTCATTCCATATGTTCATATTCTATGTATAAGATTTATAAATTCATTTAAGGTAGGAAATTACTGATAAATTTTATTCTATTGTAGAAAATCAACTAGATGACACAATTTTCCATTAAATATTAACTCATCTACATTCCATGTTCACCTTATTACATTAAATTAATTTTTAAAAAAACATTTAATATTTGGAATTATATAAATATTCCTTATTGATTTTTTATAAATATTTGTATTGAATTAATAGGTAAATCTATTTTTGATTTTTCTTTCAACATATACTATAAAGTCCCACATTTAAGGCAAACTAAAATATCGTTTTATTCCTTACTATATATTACATGGTCATTGGGGTAAGAATTTATCTTCTTACAACTCAATCTAATTATCCATAATATATTTTTCACATTATAATGTGAATTAGGAAGATCATTGTCTTTAAGAAGTATTTCTTTCAATAGGTGTATAAACTTTGTAAAAATCATGCCACTCTATCCATTCTTGGATGTCAAGAAAAAAAATATTATCATGTTTAATGAAATCATAGATTTTTTAAGACCACGATACAATGGGTTTTTAGTATCAATTTATAACTGATCAATCATTAGTGTTTTCTCAATTGAGTCTACTAAAATATCAAAAATCTTTTCCTTAGTCTAATCTGAATGTTCATATTCAAAATCTCCACAATCACTAGATTTTGCATTATCTTTATCATTAATATTGAAAATCCAAGGACTATAAGGAAAATTGAAACCACTTAAAATTGAATTATCTTTGATTTCTATGATTTTCAACTTTCTCATATTTAAAAAATTTGTACATGGACTGAAAAATGAGTCTTTTTTTAGAAAATTTATTTTAGAAAATTCCAAAGCTCAACCCCTTCCTTATATTAATCATTTTTTATTGTGAAATAATCTAACTATTATTAATTATCATGTGTAATTTTTTTTTATAAATTTAATATAAATTATTGAATTTTTAAATTTAAATTTAAATTTACATTCATAAATAACAACACAAAATAAGACATTTTACCAATGATAATAGAAATAATAATAATAATTACCAAAAATACTATAAATAACAAATATATTGTATTTATTTATTAATAAACAATGATTATTTTAAAATATTAATAAAAAAATTTCAATAAAAAATTTAACTATTAGTTATATATTTTTTAAATGAGAAAATATTTAATTTCCTAATAAGGAATGTAAAATAAGAAAACTATATTTCTTAAATTAAATGTGTTATTTTTCATGAAATACTATTGGGGAAAAATTGTAAAATCCAAACTATTTCCAAGGTATATAATATTTTAAATTTGTGATGGTACATGTGTTTTTATCTTATTAGAGGTGTTTTGGGGGTTGGGAGGGGCCCGAGATGGGTTTTGGGGTGGTTGAGAAGGATTAAATTTGCATTAATTCATGCTATAACCTTTCATGGTGTGATATATTATGTAACACTATGAAATAGTCATGCAGAGTGGAGGGTCCCCCTTATATGATTATTCATGATGGGGACCTTAAGGTCACTTCATAAAACCACTAGTGAAACTTTTTTAGTTTTAGTTTAATTTATTTATTGAGGATGATGTTAAAAATTTAAGATGTCTTTCTCCTAATAAGTATGCATGATGTAACCCACTCCCCCTTTGGTTTCTTCTACTTATAAGAGGATGTCTTCCTCATCCATCAAAGGAATCATGTGTCACTGACTGAAATTGGAAGATAGTGGTAAGGATAACATTCAATCTCTTTTTTGTATATTTATTTTACTATTGAGTGAGATATCATTGTTCATATCTAATATTACATATTTTGAGGGTTTTTTATTTATTTTTGATTTCTACCGACTAATATTGAATCAATGTCCAAAAATGGATGAGTGTGTATCTATGAGTATATGGTATCCAGTTTATAAGCTTTCCCTAAAAGTATCAATATTTTATTTATTTGTGGGATATGTGGTTTTGCTTAATTTATCATGCACTCAACCAAAAATAAAATTAAATGTGTTTAGACATAAATAATTAAATGGAAACACCCCACAAACAATTAAATGTCCATTTTTGAGTTTATACCATGGATTTGGCCACCCATGGGGTAAACCTAACATTGGTAAGTGAGTTGGAAAATTAAATACATGACCTTAGGGATGACCTAGAATTATAATGTGATAGTGTGTGTGTGTAACTAGGCCTTGATACTACAGTTGTGGTTCACTAAACATGTGAAATGATTTTGATATTTAAAGGGGAATACCAATCAGGGATGTGAATTCATAAATTGATTATCTATGTGGTTTGGGGATACCTATGAAATGATCTAGGACCTGGTGTATGTGTTTACTATGTGGAATAAGATTTAATTGAATTAAATTAATTTATTAATGAACTACCCATGGAAATTAATTATGATAACTACTTGGAAAACCTTGGGTAAGATTTTACTTTGGTGCAACAGTGGAACTTGATAAATTTGAGTTCCTTAGGGGAAGAGTCTCTTTAGGATAAATGATGAATCCTGTTACTTTATAATTCCTTGGGGGTAGGTTCCCCTTGGGCTCAGATGATGAAACATGCTAATTGGTAATGCCTTTGGGTAGATCCCCTAGGGTTCGGTAATGAAACTAGCTACTCTGGAACACATTGGGGGTAGATTTTCCTTGGGTTCGTTGATGATGAAAATTTTTTTTGAACACATTTGGTTATATTCCACTCATATTCAACAAGGAAGCCTACTATACAAGAACAAATTGGGGGGTAGATTCCCTTGGTTTAGGTGATTAAACCTGCTACATTGTAATTCTTTAGGGATGATTCCCCTTGGTCCTACATAACTATACATAAGGTCATTAATAACACTAAAATAAGGATTTTTCATATCAAATAAGAACAGAAAATTGTATAATAATTAAATTCCCTAGGACATTATTAGTGCTGGATAATCACTAATAAAAGGTCACTTTATCATCACTAAATAAGAGATGATAAAGAAAACTTTATGAGAACTTATTTAAGCACTGATAAAGGATGCCATTATTAGTGTTTTTTGTATCACTAATAAAGAATCCTTTTGTTATTTATTTTTATAGCACTGGTCAAGGGTCCCTTTATCATTTCTATTACTAGAAATTATAAAGGGGAATACTTATACAGTGTGATGTTAAAATTACAACACACTATAACAATGAATAAAGTAAATATTGGAGTAAATCTAAGTGAAAATGTAGAATTTAATTGAGATAAAATTTAAAACACAAATAAAAATAAAAAACTATATTATAGAAAAGAAACCCCCCCATATCAACCAAAATAAAGAACCTGTATAAGAAAATAATTCTTATATTATAATATTATAAAAAAATAAATTAAACAAAAAATGTCAACTTAAACTAAAAACATATACTGAGTCATACTAGGAACACCCTGTATCATATTGAGTTTTGGTTCATTATTATACATCACAAAATTTCTTATTGCTCTCAAAATTAGATCTTTTAGAATTGGATCTCATATGTAGTGATAATTAACTCGCTACAGATGGGATCCAATACAGAAAATCACTCTTTTTTAAGAAAATCATTCACCTTCCACACCATTTCTTATTTGTCTTCCATAATTATATTTATTAAAATTAAATAATTAATTATCATATAAAAATTAATTTTGAAATTAATTAAATATAGCATATAAAATGACAAGAAAACAATCTGATATTGTTTGACTAGTTTTCAGTGATGTGAAGTGTTTTTTAAACTAAAATATAACTTATATACAAAAAACAAACACTCAAGTCATATTGACCAAATCACTTATCGAATTGGCATGTTGTAAATTTATTTATGCCACAAATTAATTACGGATCATTTTCCTAATGTTTAAAGAAAATATGATGGAAATTTTCTTGGTTTTGGACAATGATGTGCATTTTTAACTAAAATGAAACCTTTATACTGAAAACAAACACTTTGAGTCGTATATGTCACATTATGTGTCAGATTGAAGTGTGGTCAATTATTACATTTCATAAATGAATTATGGGATGTTTTCATAAATATTGAAAATAATTTGAGTTTCTTTTCATGGGTTTGGATATTTTCTTTGCGTTTTGAACTAAAATGTAACTTTAAAAATGAAAACATGAATTTCAAGTCATATGAAACAAAACATGTGTTGGATTTATGTGAAGTAAATTACTACACATGAAAAATCAATTATTGATCATTATACTAAAGATAGAAAACAACACAAGATCATTTCCTTGGTTTGGGAAATGTGACACACATTTTAAACTAAAATTGAACCTTTCTATTCAAAACACAAACTTTGTGTCATATCTGTCACATTATGTGTTAGATTGAGGTGTGGTATATTCTTACACATAAAAAATGAATTATGGACGATTTTACTAATGTATGAAGATAATAAGAGCTCATATTCCTTATTTTGGATATTTGATGCCTATTTTAAACTATAATTCCACTTTCGTATTAAAAATTTGAACATTGAGTCATACCGACCACATAGGGTGTTAGATTAGTGCGTGGTCGATTCCTAAAGGTAGAAAATGTATTATGATCTGATTTCCTAATTTTTAAAAATAGTCAAATATTTTTTCTCAATTTTTTATATGCGATCAGTTTCAAAATAAAATGACAGTTATATGTTGAAAACAAACACTTCGAGTCATATTGACCACATTATGTGTCATATTGACCACATTGTGTGTCATTTTGGTGTTAGGTAACTTTTTATATGTGAAAAATAAATTATAAATATTTTCCTAATGTTTTAAAACAACCCAAGTTTTTTTATTAGTTATTTCTACATGAAACACGTTTTAAAGTAAAATGGAACCTTTTAATTGAAAATAAATACATTGATTAATATCTGCCACATCATTTGTCAGATTAATGTGTGGCCAATTCTTAAACATTACAAATGAATTATATACTTTTCCCCTAATGTTTGAAAATAATCTGATATATTTTTCTTGTTTTTGGTTATTTGATTCATTATATAAACTAAAATGAAAAATTTGTAATGAAATCATGTACTTTGAGTCATACTAACCACATCAAGTTTCATATTGATGTTTAGTCAATTCTTAATGTTCAATAATTAATTGTTGACCTTTTTCAAGAAAAAATCAAAAATAATTCAGGCTCATTTTCTTGGTTTTAGTGATGTGATATGCTTGAAACAAAAATGTAAATTTTATATTGAAAACACGTACTTTGAGTTATATCATACATATCACATGTCATATTGGTGTGTGATCAATTCCTATATATGAAAAATGAATTATGGATCATCTTACTATATTTTAAAAAAAATTCGATCATGTTTTCTTCATTTTAAATATGTCACATGTGTTTTAAACGAAAATATAACCTTTCTATTGAAAACACACACTTTGAGTCATATCAGCCATGTTTTAGATTGATGTGAGGTCTATTATTATATGTCATAAATGAATGAAAGACCATTTTCTATTTTTTTTAAAAAATAGCTCATTTTTTGGGTGTTGGCTATTTTATGCATGTTTTAAACTAAAATGACACATTTTTATTGAAAACATGAACTTTTAGTCATACCAACCACTTAAGGTGTTAGATTGATGTGTGGTTAAACCATACTTTTAAAAAATAATTTATGGAATATTTTTCTCGATCTTGAAATAAATTTTGAGTTCATTTTTTCAGTTTTGGCTATGTAATGCTTATTAAACTAAAATAACACTTTTATATTAAAAACACAAATTTTGAGTCATATTGACCACATTATGTGTTAGATTGGTATAAATTAAATTCCTACATATGAAACAATATTTATTTATTATTTTACTAATGTTTGAAAATAATCTGAGTTTGTTTTCTTGATTTTGGAAATGTAGCATGTATTTTAATCAGAAATGGAAATTTTCTATTGAAAGTAATCACTCTGAGTTATATCAATCCCATAATTTTTCAAATTTATGTGTATTTAATTTATACACATGAAAAATGAATTATCTACCATTTTACTAATTTTTTGGAAACAATATGATCTTATTTCCTAAATTTTGGCTATTTGATCTGTGTTGTAAACTATAATTACACTTTTGTATTAAAAAATATGCTTTGAGTCATATGGACCATGTATAATTTCAAATTGATTTTTGGTAAATTCCTAGATGTGAAACATGAATTATTTATTTTTTTCCTAATGTTTTAAAAGAATCAGATATGTTTTTATTTCTATTTTGGATATGTGATGAACATATTAAACTAAAATGGAAATTTTATATTGAAAACATATACTTCAGGTCACACTGACACCATCGTGTGTAATATTGGAATAAAATAAATTACTCTACTTGAAAAAAGAATTATGTATAATTTTACTATGTTTTAAAATTAGTATGATATCATTTACTTAGTTTTGGATATGCAGACCGTATTTGAAACTATAATGATACTTTTGTATTTAAAAAATGTAATATGAGTTATAAAGACCATATAATGTGTCGAATTGATGTACATACAATTCCTACCCATCATAAATGGATTATGTATCAGTTTCCTAAATTATAAAAAATATGTAATTTTCATGGTTTTGAGCATGTGATGTGTGTTTGTATAAATTTAATCAAATAAGTATCAGATAAAAATTGTAAAGAAATTAACTAAAAAAAGTAGATAAAATCATGTGAAAATTATTTAAATAATTTTTAATAAGTCCCCTATTCATGATGTCTGTATACATTCTAACACCATTTATTCTGCCCATTCATTTCTAAAAAAATGGTTCCTACATTTATACTTCTCCTTGAGAAACAAATAAATAATAATTTTTATGAATTATAATACTAATTCTCCACACCCAGAATATATTTCTAAGTTCATATCCTATACTAGATAATAATCATAATAGGTAATCACCAAAATTTGATTTTATAAAATTTTTCTAACCTATGTACTCTATGCACTCATCTCTAAAACAATTCACTTCTTCTTTTGAGTACACATATTTTTGGAAATTTTGGTAGTACTATGAATATATAGACAAAAAAATTATTAAGAAACATTTTAATAAAATTTTAATTACATTCATAAATTAATGGATCAGGGATATTGGTATTTTGATATTATAAGATATCTTTACAAAAATTATCAACATATTATCAATAATATTTTTTACTATATTAATTTAGAAGCTCCAGAAACATTGACCAAAAATAGTAAATTGTTTTGAAATATGTTTTTATATTTATATATTTCTATATATACCTTAATTTTTTTCCCATTTTAGGAAATAATTGGACTTCTTATGATTAGTCACCGAACTCATACCATGTTTTAGTCTATATTCACAGATAACCCTATCATAACGAAATTATTATTAAGACACAAAATATGACATATAATTCAATTTTTATCTATGATATTTTTATTAGAGTGTATAGAAAATTCAAAATACACATAATGTGTGGTTCGATTGATTGAAATCCTAGCATTAGATCCAAAAAATAAACATTCAGGATATCAAAAATAATATCCATCAGCATCGAGTGCTTCCTAAAAAAATACAAAAAGTGATCAAGATAAATAAAAATATATTTTATATGATTACATTATAATGTATTACCCCTACATTATAGGCATAAATAAGTGTCTGTAATCTATTATTTTCTTCTCAACTTTCAGATACAGTTCATCTATTTTCATATCAATATCTTTTGCATCCGAAAAATTCCACTAACAACCAGAAATTTTATCAATGAATATTCTATTCTTATAATTATGTCATAATGTATAAACCACATAAAATACATTTTAGAACACAATATAAACTTTATAATTGAAGAATTAATGAAATAAGATGTATTTCTAGATGTTAAGAAACCTTTTCTAATGGAATAGTGACATGACCTGTGGAATTGTAATGTGAACATTAAGAATTGTAATATTGGCTGTAGAATAGTATCCTCATCTATGAAAGTTTAAAAAAAATTAGTTATCTTATAAATAATATTTTTATATAATTATATCATAGTATGAGTAAATATTTATTTTAAAAATTATCAATTAGGCATTGATATTTTTATAAAACATAAATGTATATTTATAATTTTTTTATAAATATAGAGATTAGAAGAAAATTTATTTTCATTAAATATACTAATAAACTAATATTTTTTTGTATTATTACTATTATATAATTTTATAAAATGTTAATTAAATTTTCAATGTGTTATTAAATCAGTAGTAATTTTAATATTGATATATTCCATGTAAATGACGATTTCAATAAAAAAATAATTTCAATTATTTTAAAAATTATTTTCATAAAATTGAGTTAATTTTTGAATTATACACATCAAATAATAGTTAGGGTGAAGTTTTAGTATTTTTCTAAAATAGTTGAATTTTTATTGAATAGTGAAATATGGAAATTTATGATATAAATACATTATAAGTTAAAAAAATATTCCTTGGTCCATATATAATGTAAGAACCATAATATATATCTATCCTTGTCTGTTTAATTTATTTATTCATGGAATAATCACTATTTCTTATTTAATGCCAAAATAATAAAATAATGAATAAAATAATGAGAAAACTCCCCTCTCCTACCCTATAAATGCCACCCTCACCACCACTTCTCCTCCCCACTTCCAAGATTTGGGACTTGTTCAAATTTTACCTAATCCTCTTCCCAATTCCCTCCCCCACATACAGGATCCCTTAGTATCATCAAAAGACAAAACCCATTTCCCTAAGGAGGTTCTCAATGAGGATAAATTGAGGATGTAAAATCCTCTTTATTTTTATTTTATTTTCTTTTCAATTTCATTGTTTTATTATCCTATCCTCACCTAAAAATATACAATAGGAATTATTACTCCAATATATGTTTTAATAGAATGTAATTATGTTAATGGGATAATTCATCTTCAAATCTCTAACATTTTTCTTTTTTTTCTAAACACAAAAATTTCATCTTTGGTTTGTTGATTTACCAATACCATGGACGATGCATTTTCATTTTTCCCAACTGACACTAATGATGGTTATAAAACATTTTTAGATTTAAATAAGATTTTATAATACATATTATAAGTTATATAATGTTATTTAAGCAATATATATAAACCTGATGTAAAATATAATGATATAACTTCATAAATATCGTAAAAACCACCCAAATAAATTTAATCATTTTAATTAATGTTTTATCTAATAAATAAGCTTAATACCATTGAAAAAATTAAATATAAGAAAAATTTAAATTTTTTATGTTTATTAATAACATATAATTTCAATTCTGGAGAATCATTCCCATTATACATGAGCATCCATACTTATAAAAAATAAAACTGATCATGAAACCAAGAAAACAAACACTCACGAATGATGATATTTAACTCTTAAACTAATCAAAAATACTAAAAATAAAATTAATAAAACAATAATGAATAAAATTAATGTATATATGATTTCATATTTTTTAATTAATGAATTTAATTGGATTATCTAGAATATTGAAGTGAAGAAAGAATTTAGAAATAAGTTAAGGGGATTCTCGAACCCAACTCTATTTCTTTGGGGTTTATCTATTTAAATAAATTTTTAATATGGATGTTAAATTTAATGTTCCATAAATATAATTTATTTTTTTCCATTTTATTTTTTGGATATATATGTTTCCAATCTAGTTTTATGATAAAATCAATGATTTTCCCAAAATAACAGTTCTTTCCAAAAATACATCTTCTTGTTAGATTATTTCTTCTTCACTTAAGATTTATGATTCTTATACCATATATGTTATTCCTTATTTATTTTGGGAACCCCAATGTTTATTCATGAAATTATATTTTATAAATGAAATCCATTCCGTTCGATGGATTATTTTATATCCAATATTGATATATGATCTATGTAGAATGCATGGAAATATAAATGTTATTATGTGACGGGTGTACCTAGAAATTTTCATCACTCCAATGGATTGGGTCATTTAATGTATATCATAATAAATAGTGAAATATGAGTGAGCATGATGCTATCTTTGTTCAAAAATATGTGTGGTATTTCATGACTAAGACATGATGTTTCATTTTTATGCATATCATATCCCATGACTTTTTCTATTATTTCATCTCATTATTATGATGTTATGATGATGATTACGAGCACCCATGTTTCATTTATCTTATTCATCCTATTATTAGTATTTTATCTTTCCACTTCTATGGATGTATATCCTTAGGCGAATACTTTTACCAAGGAGAAATTAGGGGCCACTAAGAAGTTATAGAAGATGGAATTGGATAAATTTTTATGTTTCATTATGTAAATGTTATGAATGGTTCTAATTTGACCAAGATACTAATCCTTTTGATCCTGGTTTTGTAATCAATTATGTTGTTTACCATTAAAATGAAATAATAGCCATTTAAGAAAATGTAGGGTCTTTATAAGCCTTTTTTTGTAGAAAAAATATAGGGATTAATGAATCCAAATCGTGATTCATATGAGTTTCTATTTATATAGTATTTATATAAGTCCTTACGAAAACATTGAATAGTTATTAACATTAATGAACATGCTAGATTTTTTTGAGATAGACGGATTATGAAAATGTATCTTATGTATGTATTCACAACTAAGACTCCCATCCATTCAAACATGAGAATATAATTTATACTCTTGAGTATAACCACATATTTAATGAAAGTTCAAAATATTTATTCTTCATATTAAATATAGGACACATCTGCATCTTGGTATGTGGTGGATTCATGATGTTGAAATTTTAATATATGATGTATCGAAACTGGTGGGGAGAAAGAACTCCTAGAATGTCCTTTTGATTTCTTTTTAGATTTATAATATTGTTTTTATCTAACCTTTATTGTAATTCTATCCATCTGTAATACCATAACTCACTTCAATTTTTTTTTCAGAAACTATTATTGGTTTTTAATTTGAAAAAATTGGTAAGGACACACCTCATATATCTTTATAATATTAGATGTTCATCTAATAAAAGTTTTAATAAAACCATTGATCATTTAAATATTTGGATCATCAAGTGGAATAAGAAAGTCTGTGCTCGACACACACACTTATTCCTTCCCCAGTCTTGTGTGATCTTGTGGGTGTTATTTTTTTGTCTCCCAGGATATTGTACAATATACCCCTAAATAACATTAGTGCATGTATTTTACTATATATAAATAATATAAAACTTTACCGAGTATAATTTTATTAATATAATGTTATCATGAGTTTTTTGATTCACATTTAGGATAAAGTGCAATGAAAAAATTTATTACGCCAGGTAAGGTATGCGGTTAAGGGGAATGAATATATTTAAAGACAGTGGGGTCATTGGGGTTTTAATAAGCTAATCATTATTCTAATTCTAGTTTTTTTGATCATTTCTTATATACTAGTTTTCCAAACCATACCGATCAATAATATCTTTACAAGAATATATTTTCACCTACAATCCTTTCATCATATGATATGTATTTTCTTGAGGTTTTGTCTTCTCGAAATATATTCTAGGTGAAACTCCTAAACCTACACCTCTAACCCGGGCATATTGTTCTGGCCATATCAATTCTAATGAAATTAATTTTTACTTATTGTATGGTCACAATTAATTCTTATATCTAAAAAATAAAGGAAAAATATCAATATCAATATATTTATATATTTAATACTATTATAATGAATAAAAAATCACTATTATTGGATACATACACATATTTCCCATACACATTTTTTTTATCAAATAGTTTACCCTCCGTATTTATGAGGGCCTAATTCTATATCACATGATTTGGGATAGAAGTGGTTTAATATTTTGATTCATCAATATGAATATAAAAAAGAAAACATATATTTTTTTATATCATATAGAACATTTATTATAGTTTTAAAATACATACCATTTTCTCATTTAGTAAAGCATACCACATCTTTGTTTTGTGATATGGGGAAATTGGTTTATGATGAACTTTATTTGTTTTCAACAATCCTTTACTGTTTCGTATTTTAAAAAATTTAAATAAAATATGATAAAATAAATAATGTAAAATAATATATTATTGACTAAAATTAAATTTAAATGATATCTCATTACAATGAATGATTAAATAATTCAATGTCTCATACATTATAATGTGTTCATAAGTAATTGGTGGGTGTGGATTTACATTCCCCTAAACATCCTTATGATGAAACTTGATAAGAAGGGTCTGGATGCCTCTATGGCCATATAAAATGACCATTTAGACATTTTTCTTGTTTAAATAATCTAAAATTAATTAATTCTATAGGGTATAATGATAATTAAATCAATGTTTTATTATGTAATTTTTTATAAAAATAGAGAAAATATATTGAACGTTACCTTAATATCTTCCCAAATGATTTCATCCATTATGGTTTGGAAATGGAGCGATGAATCTATATCAATTGAAACATTCATTCTCATTGAGACCCCATCATAACTAATGAACATTGACATGTTGGGTCAAAAGGTTTTCGATGTTTATTCCAACTATCCTCAATTTTTATACCCTAGATTATTTCCCTGATAATTTCAATCAAAATAGAAATGCTATATTGATCATGTTTTTTTTCATCAAAATTTTATTGATACCCTAATCATTTTATAGTTTCATCACCAACCATATATTCTTTCCTAATATTGGTAAAATCATCATCTCCAAAAGTCATTTCCCACATGAGTAGTAAAATATTTAATTTAGATTATGTTAATAATGTAGATAAAAAATAATTTTATGAGGAAAATCATAGTATATTTATAAAAGATTATCTTTCTCATTGAACTCTCTTAAATTTATTTAATTTTTGATGAGATTTGGACCCTATATCTAGAATTAAAACCTCATATTCATATCCCCATTAATGTACAAGACATTGTTTATATTGGGACCACTATGAAATAATTGAGATCTCTCAATGAGAGGGTCATCCTCAATTGAATTTTCATATGCCCCTAAAAATATTTGATTCAGTTGAAGGGAAATTTACCAATTCTTGTTTAATGGATCTGATACATAAAATTCATGCACTTCTTCTGATTCCATTAAAGATAACACACCCTTTTCCCCTTCCACATTGAAATTTACCTTCACAAAGGCCATTTCTTAATATTTAACAACACTCTTATTTTCATCACATTTTTAATTGAAAATCAACACATAATTTATTTTCCATGATGTAAAAATATAAAATATTTTCATAAATTATATTTCTTTCATTGGAACCAGATATGTTCATCACTTCCATCACAAGAATAACTCCTATTTTTTCAGTGTATTATGGTTATCATGTTGTTTTGTATAGAATGCATAAACATTAATTAAAAAAAGTGTATTATATAACATTTTAAATTGGTCCCCTAGATTTACATCAAAGTTATTTGGTAATTGAATTCAAATATTTGAATAACTCCTTATAAATATGATCTAGGAACCATCTTATAAATTTTTGATTATGTGTATTTAATAATCATCCTTCATACCTTGATGGATTCAAATATCTAATAATTTATTTTTGGGATTCAAGGTATGGATCAATATATTTACTATTGTTTTAAATGTAAAGGTGATAATTACACTACTCTGTAATGGTAATTGTTACAAAATCTCTGTTAGAAATCCCTTCTCCAATAAGGAATTCACTATGAAGATATTTTTGGAGACCAATGTTATCCACATGTGATAGTATTTCATTATATAATTCAATAACATATTCAACTATATATCATTTTTAATACAAAATTTCATCCAATATTTATTCTCGATATACCGTTTAAAAAAATATACCATTAAATGGGGTATATCCATCTGTAATGAACATTAACACATAGTTTAAACTTTGTAACCAACTGAACCATCAGGTAGACCATTATATTAAAGAATGGTGCGAAAAGAACATCTCTAGTTCATATAATATTATTACAACCATTTTATTAATTATTGGGAACTTTATCAGGTCTATAAATTTACTACACTTGGATTTTAAAATGATGTAGTGTTTGGTTAATGAATGTTATACATTTTTTATAGAATAAAACATAAATATACATGAATCAAATATTTTGTAAAAACCTGATATTCATGTGATTTTATTCCTTATAATTCCAAATTAGTCACTGACATGTCATTCATGATATTTTAAAACTACCCCTCTATAACTGTTACCCCTAAAAGAAAAATGAGAATTTGAAAATTTTCATATCTAGATAGAGTTTAAAAAACTAAATGAAGAAAAGTACAAATTTTACCATCCACTTGTGCCAACATTTCTTTATCCCCATATCAATCATATATAACTTATACTTTCTTCCATATTTTATTTTTCTAGGAACATTTAGTATTGTTCCAATAAAACTATCAAATACATTTTTTCTACATGTACTCCATCAATAAAATATATGATGTAAAAAATTATAGTAATGTAATTTAAATAAAATTGATCACTTTTTTCAACCTAATTTCGTATGGTTTTTAAAAAATGGTTTATTGAAAATAGTGTCAATATATTTTACTCTATAGAACAGTTGATCCACCATTAGTTGGAGATGATGTTGTATGTTGTTCGATATTCCCATAAAATATTTTCATCCATGATCGATATATATTTCTTCAAGGTAAAAACTTTTTATTTCAAAAAAAAAAATCTTTAAAAAACGATTCAACTAAACCGAGCATGTGAATTCTTCACAAATGGTACACACCAACATTTCTTTAATGTTATAAACTAAACAAATTATATAAGAAAGAAAAGTCATTTGTCCTAAAAAAATAATGGACCTAAATATGAATTATACATCTCTATAATCATCATACATTTTAACAGCTATATCTTAAATCAATTTTATATCTTCAATCAATGTAGAAAAATAGGCTTCAATGTCATTATCGAGTTGTTTCAGTCTAGATTTATGCAGTGAAAACATAAAGTATTTGCACTTCATGCATAACTATTAATGAATGCTATAAATTACCAATGTAACTGGATATGTACTATGATTACTAATCTTCACACCAAAAGTTTCTAGTACATCTATAGATAACACAAGAAATAAGTTTCTCATCTCATTTAAAAATATAGGATACTCATAATTAACTTTTTTCACTATGGAGAGTCTACTTGATGAAGTGGTTTTATATCATTAATTCTTGTATCTACACACTAGGTTAATTGTCTCATGGTTTCCTGAGATCCATATCGTCTTCTAAATTATGGAATGATATGAAAGTACCATAAAACATTCAAAGTAATTCATTCATATTTCTTGTATCAATTCATGCCATAATAAGGAAATTTTATGAGAGATTCATGGAACATATGAAACAATATAAAATCATTGGTACATTCTTGTTTTTAAGATATCATACCCATTAAATGTAGAATCCATTTAGATTCATATATTTAATAAGAAAGTTCATTTTATTTGGGGTACCATATCATTCGGGGAACCATGTAGGTTTATAAATATGACATCACTCCATCTGTTGCCAACATTCAAATTAAATAACTTCAGTATAGAAAAAAATGTTGTGTATATAGCACATATAGTATATAATGGTATCTTAACATAGTAATTTAACTTCTCAAACAACATTGGACAATTACGAAGGTCACATTCAGTTGACGTTGTCATTTTTACAAATGATATGCATCATTATTTCCATTAGTATTAGTATTAAATGATCTCTAAACCACAATATCATCCCAATTGGGGTGTATGTTCAATTTTTTTGATGTTTAGTCCAATATTTATACCTCTTATCTATTCCCAAAAAAATAAAATAATCATCCAACTCTTTCAGAGTAAGTATTAGTGAATAAAACATTTTAAACACGGATAAAGGATTTAAGAAGGGTCGTATGCATGATCAATTGAAAATATGATGAATTCTTTAACTCCATATTCATAATATTTTTTCATTTGATTAGTTTGAATCTATTTTTGATCCATATTTATCCAATTAGGTTCATAAAATATTAATTTTGTATAAAAAATATATAAATACATATAAGATATTCATAATAAAAAGAGAATGTTATAGATAATTTTAATTAGGAGAACCCAACATTTTAATGTTATCGGTTTTGATTCATGAAATGTTATCATTTTACACAAGGGTGACATAAAAAGAAACAACATGGGGTAAAAATATGATAATAAATATGTTTGTAAAAAATTAATTATTATTAAATTGAATAATTTCAATAGAAATTATTTTTATTTATTATCATTTAATTGTGTTTTGATTTTTTATATTTTTTTAAAATACCTTTCCTTAAAACATAAATGGAAATTTAATCATTATATTTTGAAATAGGGGCAGGGATCAAGTAATTTCATGAAATGAATGGATGAAACTATTATTGATTACATAAGTGAATTTTGATTCCATGTTACTCTCTTTTTCTATATATTATTCAAGACCATGTATTATAGGAAAAGAAATATATATCTAAATTAAAACCCACTCTTTAAACCCTATTTAAAAAATAGTAGATTTATCAATCTTAGGTATATTCCACATATCCTACATTATCCAAAACCTCTATTTAGTTTCCTTAAAAATACCACAAACACATTCAATTAATACACAATCCAAAAAATTCAATTAGCATGGATTTTACATCATTGAGATCCAAAACATTCGGATTCCACCTCGAACAATGACACATATCACTAATAGAAATATCCCATATCTAGTAGTCCAAACTTTCATAGGTATATCCAAAAGAGTATACACATTTTTAATAAAATCCATACCACATGTATATTTAAGGGAGATTATAGTAATATTTATAAAATTATTTCACTACCTTATAATCTAATATGTTTCCATGATAAATGTGTTTTAAACTAAAATTTTTACAGGTGATACTAAAACAATTCGTAATTGTACACAATAGATCAAAATAATTATAAAATTATTTATATAGATTAATAAAAAAAATAATGTTATAAATAAAAATATGAAACTTATATATATCCTGACACCTTAAACCATGTCCAATATTTTCCTTGTTCATCCCTCATGTTTGAGGTAACTAGATAAGAAATTTAATTTTAAAAATCATTCTTATGAACATCTAAATTAACCACAGAAAAATCACAACACCTTCAATTTTATATGACTAGTTGGTTCCCATTTTTTATAATTATAACATTAAACCTATTAAGACATTTTAAACAATAAAAAATAATTTATATATAAGTGTTGTAACTTTTAAAAATTTATTTTTAATGATTCTTACTCTTTCCACCTCTCATTTATTTAAAAATTGTTACAAATTGCATGGGTATTCACAAGTCAATAGAAAATTTTAACAAATATCATTCAAAATCAATCATAAAAACAAAAAATAGGAGTTTTTATTCATAATAAATATGGTCCATGAATCTAAATGATATTTTAAATATATATGATCCCAAAACAAATCTACAACATTAATGAAATAAATTTTTTAAAATAAACAGTTTCACATTATTATACTCAATAAAGACACATCCGACATATATATTAAAAAATAAAAATCAATAATCAAAGAAAAAACTACCAAAATTAATGAAATCATCATTAAAACCATTTTAAATTTATTTGAACAAATGAAAAATCAATATCAATTAAAAAAATGAATTTTTAAACCTAAAACATTAGAAATAACATTGTTTTGAAAATAGAAACAAAACCAAAAAAGAAATAAAACCTCCAAAAAGTTCAATAGAAACCATATAAATATTTTAAAATAAAGACAATACATTATTTTTAAAAACACATCCCACTCTCCCTCTATTTTTTTACAAAAAACATGAAATATTCTCCTATATAATCACCCTTTCTATAACCAAAAAACATAACTGATTTTTTGAAAAAATTAAGAATTATAAGAAAAAATGAAAATCACAACCACATTAAGAGAGATATATATAGAACACCACATCCTCTTGATTCAAAATCCAACCAAAATTACTTAAAACAAATTTAGATTTATTTAAATCCATAATTTCCAAAATAATAAAAATTAATTATATAAATCCATTTAAAACACAATATAATGAAGCCTTATTATTTAAAACTATATCACTTTATATTAAAATTCATATTTAAACTCATTATAATCTCTACCAGTATATCCATAATTTTGATTTTTTATTACTTTATAGACCACTATAAAACCAAACTCATGCTACAATATTATCTACAAATTTTCCTCTAGAATTTTTAAGGTTCACTACACTTGGAAATAATTTTTATTCAAAAATATTCAAAATAAATAAATAAAATTAGTTTTAAAAATAAAATATATAATACTAATTTTAACATATCAGTTAAAAATATTCAAAGGAGAGAAATCAATAAAAAATCACTCATATATTTCTATAATACTTAGTTACAAATTCATATATTCAACATTCTTAAAAATATAACATACCAATGAAAATTTAAGATAATTCAAATACACTCGAAATAAAAGTGTGAGTGTTTTAAAAATAATCCATCAATCTAAAATATAACTTAAATCCATCTATTTCCATAATTCAACTAAAAAAATACTTGTTTCTTAATTATTACATTTCAAACATGTCAATTTTCATGGAAAATTAAAATTGTTTAATACCAGCCAATAAATTTTACACAAGAATACCCTTATACCATAATGGAATAAATATAAACCGAATCTAAAAATTATTTATCAATTACCCAAAAAAAAGTTCATTGAAATAAATTATTTTAAAAAGGATTAATAAAAAGAAGTTCACTAACCATAAAATTAACTGAAATCCTTTCACTAATCAGGACATCACTATATATAATTATTTTAACTATGTTAGGTATTTTCAATGGATTTTAAATTGGTTTTGAGTCTGTCCCATTTTATGTAATCCTATTAATTGAGAATAGAAATTAATAAAACAAAGACACCCCAAATATTTAAAAACTACTAACCATGACACCTCACATACAATCATATAAAAAATACAATTTGAATAAAATAATTCTAATATATTAAATTATAGATTCACATTCTAAGAATAAAATAAATGAATTAAATATTGTTAGGTTAATTTTATTTAATTTTAAAGCCCTAAAATTTCTTCCTACTATTAAAAATATTTTCATCATGTAAAAAACATAATCTAATCAGTTCAACATAAATTTCACAAATGAAAAACAATTAGGAGAAAAATGGGTCTTTAACAGTCATCCAAGGACAAACAAGGAGCCAACATTGTATAAGTGACCATAGCATGGGTTTGCTTTAGGTAGAAGCATTATGGTGCCAGACGACCACCCCATAGGTGGGTGTACTAGCAATGAGGAAAGATTCGGGGCAGCACCAGCAACACTCATCCACCCTAGTGTGGCCGTGCTAGAGAGCGAAAGAGTGATTCTTAATACTCATAGATTTTAGCTCACATTGTGGTTGAGTTTATAGTATGAAGAGAGGTGCTCGAAAAAACTGATAAATAAGAGAGGATGATTAAAATAACATACCTTAGATTTGAGATTTGATTCATCTAAGAGAAGATCAAGGGGTGGTATCGACAGAGCTAAAATTCCATGAGATCTTGACTAGTGTGATGAAAATTGGTTTGGATAGGGTTCAATTTAAAATATCAGGGAGGGTTTTATCAGTGCTTCTAAAAATGTGCTGATAAAGAGGGGTTCTATCAGTGCAAAAATAATAAGCGCTGATAAAAGACATATTTATTACCGCTAAAAAGTAGATTTAGATATATCTTCATTATAATTGATAAAAGATAACTTTATCAGTGCTAATATTATAACACTCATAAAAGCCTATATAAATAATTTTAACTATATAATTAAAATAATTAATAAATTTAAATGTATATAATTATTAATAAAAAAATACATAAAAATATATATAATAATAAATATATTTGAATAATTTTAAATATGTATTTATTAATATAATTATCGAAATTTATTTATAATTATAATTATAAATAAATATATTTATATATATATATTTATAAATATTTGTATATAATTACAAATATATTTATTAAATTATATATATTTATATAATTATATATATATTTAATAAATATATAAAAATTTACATATAAATATTGTAAACATATTCATTATTTAAATATATTTTTTATAATATTATAATTATATAAATATATAATTATTTATTTATAATAATATAAATACATTTTAATTTTTTAAATTATTATAAATAAAAAATTTATAAATATAATTCATATAGATTTATAAATATATTTATTTATAAATATTTTTTTATAAATATATTTTTTACATAACTAATGAATATATAATAAAAAATTCATAAATATTAAAAATGATTGAAATTGAATAATTAAAAATGAGTGGACTTTAAAAATATTGAAAAAATGGGTAAGTATTATAAATTATAAAAATTATTAAAAAAGATAAAATATGGTTTTATTTTTAAATAAAGATGAATACAGTTTGAAAATATTAAAACATTGTGCATAAATAAATAAATATATATAAATATTATAAATTGATAAAATCCAAAAAAAATAAAAAAAATATTAAAAAAGAACAAATAATAACATCTGAAATAATATTAAATATAAATAAAAAAGGTTTACCGATTAAAAATCTAATATATTAAATATAAAATGTTACGGAATAAAATTATGAAATTAATATTTAAATTTTAATAAATTACATAAATATTAGGTGTGTGTGTTTCTATATAAGATTTCATTAATTACGTAAATATTTTTTTGTGTTAAATTAATGTATATATATATATAGTTTTGATATATGTTAAAGTGAGCAATGAAATTATATAATATGTAACATCTATTAATGAAATAAATAGTAATAAGAATGAATAAATCTAAAATAATAAATAATTATTATTAATTAAAATAAAAATTTTAAAAAACTAAAAATTAATATTTATATATGTTAAAATAGAAATGAATAAAAATTAATTATATAAACTAAAACTATATTAAAAACAATACAAGTTAATGAACAAGTTTGTATAAATAAATATTAGAAAATGGATAAAATTACAAAATATTGAACATTGAAAAAATGAAAATGAATAATTAATAAAATATAATATACTAATGAATAATTATGTATAAAAAAATGAAAAATGAATAGATGTAAAAAATATTAAATGAATAAATATTTAAAATTTATAAATTATAAAAAAAGTAAAGTACACAGTTAACATTATCAATGAATAAATTATATTAAATGAAAGCATGTTCAAAATGGTTGAAATTTAATTACATATATAATCAACTATTTAATATGCTTTTTTATAATTAATAAAAATTAATAAAATTGTTAAAAAAAGAATAAATTAAATATATATAATATTAAATAATATATTAATTATTTAATTATTATACTAAGTATTTAATTATTATATAAAGTATTTAATTATTTTATTAAAATAAATTGTATATTATTTATTTAATTAGTATATTAAGTATTTAATATTTTAATTCATTTTTTTAATTATAAACAGTATTTTACATATCTAATTATATATATACATAATATATATATATATATATATATATTAAAATTAATAAATTTAATTTTAAAAAATGTTGGGGTTTACCTTGTGTAAATTGTGAACCCGATTAAATATATGTTTAAATAAAAATGAGCATATAATAATTATGTAAATTAATTTTTTAAAACAATAAATCCAAAAAAATTAATAAAAAATTTATTAATTAATGTTTTATTAATAAAAATAAATAAATTTAGTATATATACATATATATAGAAATAAATAGTATATCAATTATTTAATTAGTATATTAAGTATTTAAGGATTTTATTCACTTTTATTAATTATAAAAATTCTATTACTTATTTAATTATATATATATATTGTTTTTGTAATTTATGAATTTTTTATCTAATAAATAATATACTATTTAAAACTATATATATATATGTAATTTAATAAATTATATATATATATAATTAAACAGTTAATATACAAATTATTAATACATGTCAATATATATTAGTAGGTATATATATATATTTATATATTAATACATATATATTATTGTATATCGATATTTATATATATATATCAATATATATTTTAATATATTCAATAAGAATTTAATTCAAAAATTAAATAAAAATAAATATTAAAAACGAGTTAATTTTAAAAAAATAAAAAAATAAAAAAAGGTGTGTGTGGAGTGTGTATGTGGGAGCCGATCCCCATAGCAAGATTTTGAGGCCATGATGCCACAAAATGATATAAAAACAAGAGACATAACATCCAAATTTTCAATGTGGGATGCACACATAAGTTTTATCAGTGTTTTAACTTGAACTGATAAAGAAAAATATTATGAGTGCTTCAAAATGAACTAATAATGGTGAATTTTATCTGCTCTTTTTAGATAATAAATGGTAACCTTTATCTGCAGTTTTTTAGCATTGATAAATGCCACCTTTATCCGTGATTTTTAGCTATGCTGATAAAATTTAGCACTGAATAAACCAAAAATAGTAGCAGTGTTAGTGATGACGCCCACTACTTTGGAATTCCTTAGGGTAGATTCCCCCAGGTTTGGTGATGAAACACATAACTTTGGAACAACTTGGGGTAGATTCTCTATGGGTTTGATGATAAGGTCTCCTACTCTATGGATTAGGATATCTCGCTTAGGCTAAATAAAATATGGTCAATCCCAGATGTCTACACATAACCTGAGGATCAACTATGGGTTATTTTTTTATGTTGTGTTATTATTTATTATGCACATCGATATTCACTTATTGCACAGATTTGATTTGATTATAGTTGTCATTAGTGGTATCGTACTATGTTGTACACAAACCTTTTTCAATCCACTAGTTGGGTACCTGTGAAAACATTATTTTTACTGGATAGGGGAAGGGAAAGTTCCCTATGATTGATTCTTATTTCACATTGCTAAGATGGAGTGTGGGTGTTTGTGATCAGGCTATGACTCATGATTATTTTTGTAGGATTTTCCTCAAATTTCCCCATTTTCTTTTTGAATTTGGCATATATAACCTTATATTAATATATGAATACCTGAAATTCTATTTTAAAGTCTCATTTTGTAGGGTCAAACATTCATTTATTGAAGTTTTTATCTTATAAATTATCAAATTTGAACTCCAGAATCATTTCCTCACGTCTTTTATAACACCATATCATTTTTCTGGGCCTCTTTGATCTTAAAATAAATATATGGTTGAGAAATAATTTGGTTGGGGTTTGATTTTATCCCTTACTTTTTGATTTACAAATACATTCCTTGAATATCCATAAATATTGTGCTCTTTTGAATCCTCATCAATTATAGGGTAGCATGTTCCTTTATTCTTAGAAACATGCCTTCTTTTTTCTCATCTTGTGATGTTAACTTATTAATAATCATATTCATTGATTAACTATAACCATATTATTTTTTTATGTTCAACTCATTCTATGTGAATATATACTTTAATCATTTTCAGTTTGTATATATATTACAATTTTCAATATAATAGAAATTCAAGAAAATATTTAATGTAAAGATTACTTCTACTAGGCTGAGATCATGTATAGGGTAATTTTACTCATACAGTTTAATTTATAAGAGACATAAGATATTATGTTGTCTTTTGTCCAAAGGGTATATCCTAAACCCTTTATAAAGCATCACTGTATAAGACAAACCTCTATATACAAGAGATTAATGTGAGTCTAGGTGAAATGACCAATCTCTTCTTTAGTTCATTAAGTTATTTTCAAATTTTTCTATCCCAGGTAACTTCACTCCCTTCTCTGTTAAGTTGGTTATATAATTTTAAAATCATTGGAAAATTATCACAAATCATTGATGGTATCCAGGTAACTGAAAAAAACTATGGATAATTATCATAGTGGTGTTTCTTATACATTCTTTAATCACTTATACAGTTTAAGAATCCACATATATACCATGATTTGTGATTTTATATCCCCAAAAGGATACTTTTTATAGTTAGGATTCAGACTTTATGATCTTGAAATATAAATTCTCTTTTAATATGGTCTTTATAATAATCCTAAAAATCTATTCACATTCTTTCTTAGTCATAGAATATATGAAAATATCATCAAAAAAGAATACCAAAAATTTATTGAGGTAATATCTACGTACTTTTTTAATCAAATCTATAAATACTATAAGGGAAATTGTAAGTCTAAATGGAACCATTAAGACTTATTAATGTCTATATATTTTACAGAGAGTTATATTGGGCATAGTTTCTCTCTTTATCTTTAATTAATGATATCTATATTGATTATCCAAATTATTAATCTCCTCTAAATTGATCAAATAGATCATTAATATATGGTAAATTATACTGGTTATTGGTCATAATTTTATTAAGTTCATGATAATCAATTCAATGATTCATTACTCCATCATTATTCTTGAATAAGAGGACTAGTACACCCCATGGTGAAGCACATGAGTATATAAAACCCGTATCCAATATCTTAGGAATTTTCACCCTCATTTATTCCAATTCAATTATTGATATTCTATAAGGACTCTATGATATAGGTTTGTAGAATGGTAAGAGTTCAATAGAATACCCCATGTCACATTCCAGGGGGAGACCAAATAGTTCTTCTAGGAATACATCAATATAATCCCATATAATTGGCATGTCTACAACACGGAGTTCCTCCCTAACCATTTAAGTCAAGTTTCTATATTTATTGGGTATTATGAACCATATATTAATAATTATTTTTCCATGTGGATTTCATAGTCGTCTCTTCAATTTTATGTGATAATGGGATGATTTTGGATATGAAATGAGATTTCCTTTAACTAAAAATCGATATGACATCTTTATATGGAGATCTTAATTCCAAATATCACATAAACTTATACCAATGGAAGCATTAGTATATATTCAGAAAGCATATTCCCACAAACCTGGATTGGATAAGAGTTATTTACCTATGATATAATCACCACACTAATGAGTGTTTTCAGTTATAAGTCAATATCAAAAGTTTGAGGTGGTGAGTTAACATTCTTATAAGACCTGCATGTTATGGAATAATGAAAAAGATAAAAAAATTTCAAATATTATGTGGAGAATAAGATTACCTTTAACCAATTAATTATGATAGTCCACTTCAAGAGTAGTGATTTCATAGGTTCTTCTTAGTTCCCCTGGTTGTAGAGGTTATTGAAGCCGATTTTCTTTATTATCCCTTATATTAATTCATTGATTCATAAAATATATAAACTCTTTTCATTTTAATCATTGAATTTGGGTGGGTGGGGTGGGTAATTTCTTATGATAATTTTTATTGAATGACCACTTCATCTCCCTTATAAAATCATGAGTTTGAGGGACAAACCTTCAACATATAATGAACTCTTTGGTCCTATTAATGCATTTTTTTGGCACTTCCTTCAACATTTTTTAGAATTTAGGGGTTATTTTTATTCTTTACCTGATATGATTTATCATTTTAGTTTCCACGAAAAACCAATTTACTATTCTTATCACCAAACCCATTTGAATAGTGTGAATCGAGTTTATATTTCCACAAGAAGTTCACATCAAACAAATTTTATTATAGATACACCTGAAAATTATAACTAATTCTTTTTAAAGATATGGTTTTAAGCATCTAAATAAATTATTAAATTTTATTCTAGGATTAGTAATAAAAACATATGCATACCTTACTAGTATAGTGAAGTTATATTAAAATATTCCCATGAAATTATCATCATTTTTAACTCTAATAATTCATTATCAATTTTTGTATGATGAGATCAAGTAAAATTTTTGGTTAAGAATATTTTACTAAAATACTACTATTACATAGAGTTTAATTCTTCCTTTTGATTCATATTCATTAAGTTATACCACTATTGGTCATATTTGTCTTCTAAATAATAAAAGACTAAGAAAACCTTTTTATGTTCTGATCCTTGGAAAATGAAAAATGTATTTTTAATTTTATTAATTCATTTATCTATAATTAGTGGATTAGAATACCCAGTAATGGAGGGTGGTAATTTTCTATGAAGTAATCTATTACATGTTTCTACTTTCTTAGTGTGATCTTGAGCTCTTAATGATTTGTGTTATTGTTGATAATAAGAGATGTAATTTCTATGAAGGTCTACACTCTATCTACCAGACCAGTATGTTGCTCCTCCAGAAAAACACCACATTGTCTTTCATACCCATTGTTAAGTATATTCATACTGGACCAACCATTTACCATAACTAAAAAGGGTTATTATAAGAAATAAACAATATTATCTTAATAAAATCATAGTAAATAACTATATGTTTCCAAAATAATTCCATCTTAAGATGTATTACCCTATGAAACCTCTATTTTATCCTATAAAACATATGGTTCAATATATTATTATTTATGCTTAGTTTTATTATTATTCTTAACCAAATACCTAAAAATAACTAAAACCTACAATTATACAAGCTAGGATAACCCATGATAAGGAAAAATATATTTTATATCAATTCTATTGATTAAACTTAAATCTCACATATAAATTATAAAACTTCAAGATTCAAAAGGTTTCCTGATAATGAAGATTATATTTAAATGTATTATTACACATAATTATTCCAAAATATCCATAAAATGTCTCTATAAAATCCATATTTATAAAAATTATCTTGTATATTATCCCCTGGTTGAAATGGAAACATAAGATATAGTGGGAATAAATGCTCGATAAAGGAACAATTTTCAGTGAATCAAAAAGTCATAAGATCATAAGCATGTGAAAAAGACATGGACATGAAAGAAATATATGATTAAAATTAACTTATAATTATAATATTATTCTATAACAACTTATCACAGAACATTTAAAAAAAAATAAATCAAACATATACCATGGAGTAAGAATACTAAAACATAAGACAAAAATCTTGATCTAGGAAATATAACCTAGGAAGGTGGAATAACATTGAAATATTTCATAATAATAATTATATTAAAGCATAATATTTTTAACATATCGAACTATAATCATGTTGACATATGAGATTTGAGCATAGATGACCTCAATCATAACCAATCAAAAATACGTGACCATTGCTTACTGCAATGATGTCCAAGCATAATGTTCGGAGTAAACATAATCATGAACATGAATAACATCATCATTGGAATGATATAATTGAACCAAACATCTAATAATAAGGATAAACCATAAATATGTGTTCCACATTAAATTAATAATTCAATATGTTATGAAGAACCATAGATAGAAAATGGATTTCATATAATTTCCAAACAGTATCGCATATCATGAAATCAAGACTATGCTTCTGATACCCAAATTATAATCTCCAAAATGAAGTATAAAGGAATTTAGAGGATGGTTATTAAAACAACTTTATAATTTTTATATATGATATATGTTAGTGAAGTCATAAAAAAATTATCAGAACTCATTTCTATCATTGTTATAAAAGTCAAAATTAGAAGTCACTTTTAAAATTCAAGAAAGAAAAAAGAAGATTATATAAAACATATATTTATAATAATATAATATAATATAACCTTAAAAATAAATAATGTTTATGTAAATTAATTTTGAGTAGAACATAAAAATTAATAATCCAGAATAGAAATTCCATTTTATCTATTTGGTAGTTTTAATGAAAGACACACATCAAATAACATTTTGAAAAGTTTTATTTTTCAAATGAGATAAAGAGATATATGTGGAATATGATGTCTAATAGATATTTTTATTTCTTAAAGATAAAATATTTTTGGAAAAAATAATATGGACATGTAGAAAAAGTAACTATTAGAAATGATATGAATTATTTTTAATAACATTATATTTTTTTTATTGAAAATAAATTCTATAAATAAAGTAGTTTTTTGTGTGTAAATATTTAATTTTAACAGAGATATAGAAAAAATAATATAGAATTTAACAATGTATGAATATAATAAACTTCTAATATCATAGTAAATGATGAAATTTTATGACCCAAAAAAGGAAATTATGAAGAAAAAATCCATACAGTGTATTACTGCTTGGTAGGACATGCTCTAACTTCATGAATAATAATAATAATAAAATCATTAAATTTAAATTGAATAAATTTATTGATATTTATTAACATTATATAAATATTTTATATTTATTTATTAAATATATATTAGTTATGTTTAGTTAATATTGATCATTGGTGTTAGTGGTTTTAATCATTCCTTGGTTATTTTAGTATAAAAATTGTAATAATAAGATCATGATCATGTCTTCATTATATCTAAAATATAAAATATACCAGAATAGAATTCCCATAATTATTTATGGAGTCCCAGTTTTAGTCCATGGTAGTTTCATGTATGGTTCTTTATCACTAACTATCCAAGATACCTTTATACCCTGATAATTGAGCCAGTCCTGACATTGCCTGAAGGGTATCACCGATCCCTATTAGTTAGTGACAAGAACCTGAAAGAATACCAAATAAATGTGGGAAAGGTTTTTCCAAAAAAATAGTATAAGAAATAGATATAATTCAGTATTCTCAAAAGAAAACTCCACATGGAGAACAATAACAAAATTCAAACTGTTATATAAGCCCAATGTAACACCACAACGTACCAGAAACCACAGAAATGGAAATAACCCAAGTCCCAATGGACACATAAATCCAATACCAAATATTAACCAACAACACCTACAAGTAGTTTTTGTACCTTTATAAAACCTTGATGAATGAAATATAAAAACACCCGAATGCATAGGTAGGGTGTGAATTAAAATCCGAGAAGGGTATCACCAATGATTTCATAATAATTTTATATAATAAATAACTACATAAAGAATTAAAATTTAAATAAACAGGAATATAAGTATAAGATAATATTTTAAAAAAAATCATACTTTTTACTATGAATTCCCTTTACTTACTTTAAAATAAACCACTTTAATGTTGAGTGGTAACCAAAACATCATGCGTGGGATACAGATTCAAAATAGCCAAAATGGATTTCAAAATTTAAAAAAGCATAACTAAAGGAGACCTCAAACCATGAGAACTCTAAAAACCAAGGTCACATAATGTTTTCTACCATAACCCCCACCACCATTCCATCCTGTTAACACCGTCATTGCCATAACTACACCTGTCGTTGGAGAACATCACCACCATCAAATACAATAACATGACAGACCACTGTCCATCTTCCATGCCTTAAAAATGCCACACCAGAACCCCAGATATGTTTAGATACCTCATCAATGTTTTCTTCATCCTAAATAAAACTATAAAAAATCCCAAACACTAGTACAATATGATCTCACAAAATCATAACACTTAACACAGTTCCGTAGATAATCATAACCAAACAATAACAAAACCACTCCACAAATACAAAAATGGGTTCATCAATGAATAAACATCAATTTTATCGACAATAGAACAAGCACCAAACCTTAAAAAATAAATTAAAGAAAAGACACAAATAAATAGAAACATCTCATTGACGATTAAAAATCCACTTCTAAAATCCACCATTTACAAATAGGAAGACAAACTTGAACATCGAGTGAGAAGAAAAATAGATCAGGTAGCACGAGCACCATAAGACATCAAAACTCACATCCCAACACCTCTGAGAAGACACCACTATAGATATAAATTAGAGAAGATCCCAATTACTTGATGTTACGGTATATATTTGAATGTTAGAGAGATATAAAGAAAATACCAGGGATGAAGAAACTAGAGCCAAAGAAGAGAATGAGTTGAATCCGGAGTGCGCCTGAAAACCGCTTTCCACTGAAACAAAAACCCCAAAAACAAAATTAACTATCACTCCAAATCTGACCTGGAAAGGTACTATGGAACACAGGATAAGATCAGGCTAGATCAGGTTGAGGCTTCCATATCAAACCAACTTCGATGGTAACACCATGGCTATAAATGAAATGAGATCCTAGATTCAAGGAGATGTGAGGAAGGGGGAAAGAAGAGGAGGTGGAAAAGATAGGACCTCTAATAAAAAATTAGAAATGAAGAAGATATTCAGAAACACAAGGATCAACATCGCTAGATGTGACCGAGACTAATATCAAAATGTTAGAGAGGAGTGCGCTACAACATGGATTGAAAACCCTAGCGTGGAAAAGACAACGAATGAGAGAGAGTTCCAGGGGAAAAGGTAGAAATATTTGATTCTAATATAGAACATTTTATAAAAATTCACATGGAATATGTAAATATGTTTAAAAAAATGACATATATATTAAATAATTAACAACAATCAACATGGTAATCTACCAAGAGGTATGATAGTTATAGATTGTGGGATCCTCACACACTCGAATATGTGATCATGAAAATATGTGTATTCACGTCCCTCAGACACTGGTCAAAATGGAATCATCACCATCCCATTAAGGATGTGATCAAATACATTATGTTTTGTTATATTTTTAATTAATCAATACAATTTCACCAAAATAACCCATAAATAATCTAGGATTTCATGTTTTAAAATAGTAATAAAAAATGATAAAAGTATTTTAAAACTTTTGAGAGTATAATTTACCCATATTCCATTTAAATATTCAAATTTTTCATTAGAAACCCATAGATTGGTTTTTAATCAATTCATGCCTTTTTCTTGGATATGAAAAATGAGTTCTTATCAAAAATATTTGATCCATTTTTATCAACTAAAAAATTGAAATAAATTTCCCTAATCTATTTCACAACTGGATTACACAATTTTATTTCATAATTTTCCATCAAATCTATATCACACCCAAACTTCCTAAAATTAAAGGGATTTACCAATATTTATGATGATGAAAATCTAAATTCTAATTTCCAATGAATTTTATATTCATAATTTAATTGAAAGAAATTAAAACAATCAATTAATTTAGGGTTAAATTGATTAGAAAATCCTAAACATAACCACCTACCAAAACAAAGAGATCACATCTCACAACGCACGCAATAGGATGCTCCAATGAAAAAAGTCAAGAAAGAAGATATGAAAATAAAACCAAGATTAAAGATATAAAACAATTTATATTATATCCTCCAATAACATGGATATCCTTAGAACCCTATGGTGGAGAGAATAAGAGAGCAGGAGAGTAGGGGTGGGGGGAAAACCATTACTAAGGAGAGATCGAGCGATGATCACCACACATTGATTTTCTTCAGAAGGGTTTTGGAGGGAAAAATGATTCTTGGGAGCTAAAATGACCTAGGATTTTATCAAATACTAAGTTAAGGTTTAGGTGGTGACCAGATGGTGTTTTGAGAGTTTTTAATTAAAATGTGAGAATAAAAAAAATTCCACACACCGAGTTTCTAGAGGGGGATGAATGGTTTATAAAAAACTGCACCATAACCATGATCCCCTCTAAAGGGGTGCACCATTTATACATGGTGGGTGAACATTTTTTCAAACTATGTACGAACTATTATAACCCCCACTATTTGGGTTTTCACGGTTTCTCCTAGGTGGGACCGTGGTAGGTGAAAATCACATGGTAACCATGAAAAACCCATAAAATTCCAACCATTGAAAAACATTCCCTGAAAGAACCATCAAATGAAACCCAACCAAAGAATTATAAAAAATGTGGTCAAGGAGTAACTAATAATAGTAAAGGGATATTAAAACCTCCCCACCACAGAACCCTTCCATTCCCAGAAATAATGTTAAGAATATTACATGTGGAAAAGATGAGTCTTCCTCTCTATCATCAGTTCGTCTCTCTTCCAAATCTTTTGATAATCATAACCATACAGCCATAGTTATCATGAAACCATTCATTGGTCATTTACACCCTTATACCACTATGTTATCCTGGTTTTGTATCATAAATTCAAATTTAATAACAAATTAAACATCATTTTTGATTCAGTTAATTTATGTTTATAACTATTAAAATATTAATTTATACTTGTTTTGACAATTACATTATAGTAGGAGGTTATTTGAAGGATATATAATGAAGATTAAGTAAATGGCCTAAACATCATGGAAGCCAATGAATACTTATCCACTTTTTTTCATGGGCATAAAATACGTGCATCTAAATGGGTTTTAATTTTGTGTGAAAATCCAAAAATCTACGTGATAAAACTCATACCAATACAACCTATCCCAATTCATCTATCTTGTAGAATAATCAATTGATCTATCCAGGGAACTGAATCCTTATGAATTCAAATGTCTAGTTTGGTATTATGACTATATCTCACATTCAAGATGTCCAATGGACTCCAAATTTTACATGGTGATATTAAATAATCCAAAAGACAAATCTTCTATTTTTTCCAAGTAAATATAATTCCATTTACTAAACCAAAATTGAGATAGATGTTTTATCTCAAAAATTGGGTACCAAAAACCACATCCCATTTTGGCTGTAAAAGGGAACCATGGGATCCACATTTGTAAATTAGACCAAAATAAAAATATCTTTTATTTTGGAGACCCAAAAGAGACCTCTCCTCATCCAAAAACTTTTAGAGGCCCCTATTCTCATAGAGGGTTATGGTTGAAGGCGATGTTTTACCCAAACCACCCCCTCCTCTCAATGACAAGCTAAACAGTGGAAGTTCGATACACAGTTGGGAGGGAGTTTTAACACTTTTTCTTATACTGGATTTTTGTAATTTATGCATTAAATATTTCAATTTTGTTTTATCTTAACACCCTTCTCCACTGAAATAATTTATTTGGTGTACCTAAGTGAACCAAATTTCATTTTAATACCGATTGGGTTGATATTTTATGTGACAATATTGCACTATTATGACTGGAAAATAGAAGAATTGTATTTATCAAACACATATCTAATATTTAAATATTATTTTGTATCCATTTTTCTATGCTTGAGACCTAAACCATGACAACGATAATTTTGTTTTAAGGGATGTTTCTTTGTGCATCATTTTAAGATGAAAGAGGGAAATCAAGATCTCGAGACCCTCAACCAGAGGATTCATTTTCAGAATAGTTAACTATCCATGATATGTAGTTAAATTTAAATGAACTCATTCTATAAAAATTATAAAATCTACACCTTCCTTTTGAAACTATCAAACTCTATAATTATGTCATTTTATTTTTAAAAATGTTATCAAAACCTCACATATTTTAGTAATTTTTTTAAAAACACACACTTTAAACCCCAACAATAATTCAGAGGTGATATAGGGTTTACCCTAGACTATAAGTAAGCATTAAAAGATTAATAAATTAGATGTTTCATGAAAACAAATTCAAAGTTTGGCTCCATTTCAGGGAGAGGTTTGGTTTATTGTGCATGTTGTTGATACAGATTTTGTAAATTTTGTGAATATTTATTTGTTTTATCTTCTACCTTTACATATATTTTTTATTTAGATTTTTTTATTATGTAGGGTCTATGCATGACTCATTTTACTTGAAGATATTTACTACCTTTAGAACCCTAAGAAAAGTGGACCCTATTTTAGTGACACCGAGACACGCATGATAACCTTTTGAAGGAGGACATACAAAACTCTGAAACTCTTTTAGATACTTCTTATTCTTCCATAAACCTTGTTAAAACTAAAGTAAATTATATAATATGGCTGAGAATAACTGTACATTTAAACAACTAACCTTTCATGTTGTAGAGACCCGTCCCATATACATTCAAATACTAGGTGAAGAGCCTTCTTTTGAACCTAAATATGATTTAATTAAATTATTAAAAAGATTCATTGGACTCATATGAGAAGATCTACATAAGAACATAATATAATTTCACACTATTTGTTCAAAATTAAAACATTCTAATGTTGATAAAGAATAATTAAATCAAATATAATTCCCTTTTTCATTAGAAGACACATAAAAATATTGGATATAATATGTTAATTCAATAATTATAGGCTAGGCGGATATGAATTTACATTTTCTATAACTGTTTTTCCCATCCTCTTGAACTGAAACAATAAGGAAATAAATTTGTGGGATAAGAAAATAATAAGGGGAAACACTTCATGAATACTATGAAATATTTAAAATATTTTTTTCAAGATTCCCACACCACCATATAAGTGAACTTTTAATATGGTATTTTTATGAAGTGTTAATTCATATTTATTGAAACATGATTGACACTACTATAGGTGGTGAATTAGTTGATAAAATCCCAATCGTTGCAAGAAACCTGATTGAGAACATGGAGAATAAAACTAAAAAATTTGGTTCAATTTCTAGTGGACCCATTCAAGGTCTCCATGAGGTGAAAAGTTATCAGTTTGAGAAGAAGGTGGACACAAAGTTTGAAGAGGATAGTACAGTTCTTCGACAACTTTCTCTTTCCCAAGGTAAATCCCAATCTTTTTATACTATCCATTGTTGTATATATTATACTAACACCCATTAATTTGACCAATTACCTCAACTAAGAAAAACTTATGATATTTGTGAGGAAATCGTTCCGAACTGACCCTATAAACAACCCATTAAGAAAGCACCATACTATCCATATAGGCCTAGGTGAAAATAAAACCAAGCCTATAAGAAGGGGGTATTCAAACCAACCTAAAAAAATGTAACCATCCATTATAGAGTATTCATCCACCACCACCACCCAGAAATCCTCAACTAACAAAAGGCCTTTCTAACAACCCCCTCCAGAAGCCAAACATATTCTATAATAAATGTTGCAAAATATGTATGAAGAAAACATAAAACTCTAATAAACCACCTAAGAAATCATAAAATACCTAAAATCCCAATAGGGCCAACTCGCCAACTCAGTCGGGGGATAAAAATCCATGTGATGGGTAAACTGCCCTCTCAACCACTAGTCAACACTATGGATAAGGGAAATTTCAGTTCCATAACCCTTCATAGTAGAACTATACTTAAAAATGAAATGAACCCTTAAATAGAGTCAACCAGTAATGAATAAACATCCATTCCAAACACATCAAATTATCTAAATAAGAAAAACCTTGTGCTGAGAAAAATACAACTAATTGAAAGATTGTGTGTGTTGTCGAGTTTCCTAGACCAAACATCCCTCTTCCATTTCCCCAAAGGTCTACCCAAATAAGAAAACCAGAAGAAAATTATCTTGATAAATAAATCTTGCAAATGTAAAAAAAAGTACGGGACAACATCCCCTTTATTAATGTAATGAATCAAATTCCATGATACACCATGTTTTTGAAGGAGGTGTGTACACACTGAAAGAAAATTCAATGAGATGAAAAAGTGAGTCTGGGGAAGAATGTATTATAATTTAAAGAACCATATATTGCTACCAAATGAAATGATCCTGGGACATTCTCAATTCTGTGATCTATAGAGAGTATTCATTTTATTATGCTATGATTGATTTGTGTTCCAGTACAAACATGATGCCTCAGACTATTTTCTACTCACTAAAGGTTGGTGAATTGGAGCTCAAATGAATTGTTGTTCAACTATCAAAATATAGTACAATACAATGCACTAGTGTGTTTTATGATGTTCTTAAGAAGGTGTAAAATTTATTTATTTTTTCTGCTAATTTTTATGCGATTAAAATGGAAGATGACAGGATGAATGAACACAACCCGATTATATTGGGGATGAATTTCTTGAAAACCACCAAACCATAATTAATATTTACTATGGTACATTATATATGGAATTTTTTGGTGACATTTTCTACATTAACATCCTCAATCCCATGAATCCCCCCTCATAAAAGCATTCTTCACTTAATGTTTACTCAATAGATATACTCTTGTCCCATTGTTTTTTTCATTTACCTGACACAGTTTCCAAGTTTTCATCATTGATATAAATTCTAGGTAATTATGCATGCATATACTGTTGTACCAGGGTAGAAAAATTTCATACATGTTTTTTAATTGATTATTTATTGAGAACTGAGGATTTAATTACCATCAATGATACTGATATTCTTATAAAAGCATATTACTCATCTGAGGATGTTACCACTGAGAATTTAAATGAGATTAGTGACCTGTCACATTCACATTCACTCCCATAAAACCAAAATCCCCCTAAATTTGAACTTAATCAACTTCCTAAGTATTTGTAATATTAATATCTTTAGAACAGAAACAAGATGCCTACCTTAATTTCTAGTTCACTCCATCCAGAGCATGAATTATAACTGCTTGACATTTTGAGGGAGTATAAAAAAGAATTTATATTGAAACATAATAAAATTACTAGTATTATCCCATTAATTTTTACACATCATATATTGTTAATTAATGATTCTAAACTAGTGAGTCAAGCACAATGTTGACTAAACCCAAACATACTAGATGTTGTTAAAAAGGAGGTAACAAAATTACTAGATAATGGAATCATTTTACCCATCTATAATAGCCAATGGGTTAGTTTTGTGTAGTTAGTTCATAAAAAACTAGTATAATGTTAATTATAAATGAAAAAAAATGAATTTTTCCAACCCATGTGCATAACAGTTAGTGTCTCTATATAGAATATCATCGACTAAACCTGCACACTAGGATGTACAATTTCCCATTTTCATTCATTGAAAAGATACTAGAGAGGCTAATAGGGAAGTCCCACTACTTTTTCTTTGATGTGTATTCTTGATACATTCAAATCCATATTTCCCATGAGGATTATTAAAACATAACCTTCACTTTCCCCTTTGAAACATTTTCCAATTGGATGATTCCATTTTTTCTATTCAATTCTCTTGGTAATTTCCAACAGTGCATGGTTATAATTATTTTTGATTACATATAGAATTTCACTAATGTTTTTAGGGATTATTTCTATATATATAGTTCCTCTTTTGATTAGTTTTTGAGTAGTATTGGTTCTGCACTAAATAATTGTATTGGAAAGAATTTCATATCAAATTGTGAGAAATGTAATTTTGTGCTACGACATAATATAGTACTTTGACATATCATTTTTTTGGATGGTAAAAGGTGCATAAATCAAAAGTATTTTTAATTTATTCCTTACCATTCCCAAAATATTGTATCATATGTGTGGTCTTTCTTATGTTATGTTGTATTTTATCATAGTTTCATTCATGACTTTAGTAAGATATCGCTTTACCTCTCCCAATTAATCTAAAAGGAAAAATAATTTGTTTTTGATAAAAGTTGTGAGGATTATTTTAAAAAATGAAATGTGGTCTTAAATTACCCCCATTAATCCAACCACCTCAGTGAGATTTACCATTTTAGCTCGTGTGTGACACCTTTTAATACGCAGTTGGGGATGCTCTATCACAAAGGGTCAATTGAGATCCACATGACATAGCCTATGCCCCACACACACTAGACCCTACCCAAAAAAACTACACCATAACTGAAAAAAATTCCTTACTATAATATTTTCTTTAAATTTTGGTCAAAATTTTTAGGGTCGAAATTCACTGTGTTCTAAAATCATGCATCCCTCCGGTTTGTCCTTTAGAAACTGGAAGTGAAACCACGTCTCATTCGTTGGATACTCCTACTTCAAGAATTTAATATATAAATTAGGGATAAAAAGAAGCACAACATCTGGTGGATTACCATATCATTAGGATCCTCCCATTCACATACATTTACTAATCCCTCTATATTCCCATTAATGACATGTTTCCTAATGATAAATTGTCCCATTCACAATATGTTATTCCTTGATATGATGAAACTATAAAGTAGTTGTTAGAATATTAAATTTCTACAAATTTCAAAAAAAACCAAGATGTCTATCTAAAACATGAGTCTTTTTTACATATTTTATTACCCTTAAATTTGGGGAACATGTAGTGATCATGTAATTATGCATTGTGTTTCTAATAGTGAGTTTCACTATGTCTTTAGGTTATTCCACACTCTTTCTTATGGGGGCCACTTTTGTCCCCAATGAACTACTTTTAAGGAAATGGATTTAGGTTTCTTTTGAGAAACATTGATTTTGGATGACCATGATTTCTATAAATCATGTAATCACTATCAAAGAATGTGGAAAGTATCTACAAGAAAATAAATTCTACAACAACCCTTTCTTTTCCATGAAATTTTTGACATTTCAATTGTTGAAATAATTGGAATATTTCCAAATTACTTTTGAAATAGGTACATTCTTATTGTAGTTTATTATGTGTGAAATTGGGTAAAGGAACAATCCATGATGAGAAATTATTCCAAGATATTTGTGGAATTTTTCGAAACCTAATTTTGTTTACATTTGGATTACATAGGTTCATCATAATTAACCAGGCTTCTCATTTATATAACCAAACAACGTAATAACTTTTGTGTCGATATGGGGTCAGACATCGAGTTTTGAAAACTTATCACCCTCAAACCTATGATCAAGATGAGGTGTTAAATAAATGGTTTAAAAAAATTCTTGAAAAAATAGTTCAACTTAATAAGAAATATTAGAGTCTTATAATTGATGATTCATTATGGGCTTACTCTACTACCTTTAAAACTCCCATATGAATTTCAAATTATCAGATTTTTGCATAAAGACTTATAACCTCACTGTTGAGATAGAATTATGGGCCTACAAGGCCCTTATATAATGCAATTATAATCATTTTGTTTTAGGTTCTCAAAGGAATATATAGTTTCAAGAGTTAGAGGAAATGCATATAGATTCATATCAGAACTCCTAGATTTAGAAGGAGTTAAACAAGGCTTCCCATGACTGTCTCATCCTTCATCATTAATTACACATTGGGAATAAGGTCTTACTTTAGAATGAAAGGATGACGTTTCATCCAGGTAAGCTTTGTTCCCACTAGTTTGGTCCATAAATTGTTACTATTGTTTATCAATTTTTTACTGTTTAGATTACAAATAACGAAACAAAACAAACCTTCACCATCAAAGGGAAGTAGATGAAGAACTTTCATGAAGCCCTTCTAGAGTCCCTGATGGAGGAACTTCAAGTTCAAGAAGAAAAATAAGAATGAAACCCAATATGTTTTATCCTTCTTTCCCACATTATATTTTATTATAGTGAAGACACTGTACACTATAGGTGTGGGGGATGGGTAAATTACTTGGTAATCTTGGAATTTTAATCATCTTTAATCCTTTTCTATTTTTAGCTTTTTGAATAGTATTTATACTTTTTCCCACCTTGTTATATTTATTAATATTTTCATCATATTTCTTATTTCTTATATTTTTAGCTTACTAAATAGTATTTTTCCTTCCCCCTCATTTCCTCCCCCAATGAAAAAATTATAATTTTTGATGCTCACCTAATCATGGAAATTAATGAAAATGGATGATGAATTTCCTTATTTCACACTGTTTTTAACATTTTTTTAAATTTACTAACAGAATGTTTTTTTACCTAAATTTAACATTTGGGTGGGATTTTTTCTTATAAATTGGTTGATTTTAGATGATATAAATTGTTGTATCATTTTGAATCCCTTTAGAATAATATAACACTTTCTGTGAGTAGTTTATAGTAAAATTGTGTAAGTTGATATCTCCATACATATTTTCACCCAACTATTAAGTAGGACTTTTATTACTCAATGGAAGTTAAAAATAAGTTAGATTAATTTTTTTATCATCATTCCAAAATAATTTTTCCATATGTTCGATCCTTATTTGATCTTTTTCATTATTATATCTGGTTGACCAATGCATGTGTACTTATTATCCGACTATTGTATTCCTAAAAAAATTGAAAATAAAACACAAAAATATTGGTTTTTTCTTGGGAAGGTCAAAACCCAATCTTCCTAGGCCTTTGATCTTGTTATAAATATTATAATTAGTGTTGTGATGAGATCAAACAAGGTTTGAGTGATGAGTGTGATATTTTTTCTAAGTTCAACTTTTAAGAAATATTTATAATAAATGAGGGACTGATAAAATGTATATTATAAGTGATATATAGGTCCATAGAAAAATGTTTGACTTCTAGGAATTCTTATGAGAGTGGGTCTTGCAATTTTATTTCAATAGATGTTGGACTGGTTCGATGGATATAATATTTAATATGTTTTTTTAAAATAACCTTCATTTAAAAAATAGAATGTGGAAATAATACCTTGAAATTATTTTCACACACACACATTGCGAATTAATGAAATTATTACTATTGAATTATTTTCACAAATAGGTTTTATTCATCTCCTTTAATTTTGTTCTGATACAATTTATGAGAAATCATTTTCTATGATAACCGAGAATAACTCATTGGTTTTATTTTTTTAATCAAATTTATCTCATGGATAAAATTATCAGGGAATGTTAAATCTTCATGAAATTGTGAATATATCTATACATAATTTTTTGATAAGTAAAATTTTCCATGATTGAAATTGTTTAGGTATGGGGGAGTGGTCTTGTAGCGATTAACTATTCATTTCCACCCTAATACCACTATGTTAAAATGATTGTCTATCATATATGAAAAATATAATAATAAATTAAACCTCATGTTTGACTCAATTGTTTTATTTTTATCATTCTTAAAATGGATATTTTACTTTTTTTTGGTGATTTCATTGTATGGGGATGTGATTTAGATGATCCAAAATAATGTTTAAGAAAAATGTGCAAAATTTCATTGAATCCCATGAACACTTGTCCACTATTTTTCATGGTACATGAAATCCATGCATCCAAATGATCTAAATGTTTGTTCAAAAATCTAAAAGTGCATGGGATACAACTCATATTAATACATCCAATCCCAATTCGCCCATATGGTATCCTAACCAAACTAATATATCCATGGAACCAAATATGCACGATGTCAAAAGTCTGGTTTGGTATTATGACTCTATCTCCCATTCTAGATTCCCAATGGACACTCTATTATCCATTGTGATATAAAATATTATGAAAACAACTCTTTCAATTTTTCTATCTTAGGATATTTTGTTTTACCAACCCAAAATGGAGACATCATTTTTATATCGACAATTGGGTTCCCAAAACAACTTCCAATCCTGGATATAAAAGGGTACCATGGAAACCCCATTTAGATGTTTGGCTAGGAGGGAAAACTATTGTATTTTGGATACCTAAAGGAGACCTGTCCTCATCCAAAAGTTTTTGGAGGTCCCTATCCTCACAGGGGGATCAAGGATGAAGGCTATATTCCAACTAATCCTCCTCCTCCTTTTAATGAAAATTTAAATAGTGGGTGATCATTTTGAGGCATCTACACACACTTAGGAGGGAGTTACTGGACTTATTATTATACTAGTCTTGTGTAATATTTTTTTAAGTAGTTCAATTTTTTTTATCTTAACACCCTTTTCCCTTGAATGAATTTATTTGGTATATCTAAGTCAAACAATTTTTATTTCAACACCAATTGGGTTAAGATTTCAAATTGTAATCTTGTGTTGTTCCAATTAGACAACACATGAATCCTTATTATCTCACTCATACCAAATATTTCAGTAGACGTTTCTATCCATTTTTATATTATTGAAATCTAAACCATTATAAAACTATTTTTTTGCTAAGGGTTTGTTATTTATGCATCATTTTAATAGGAAAGAGGAGAATCAAGTTATTTACAACTCTAAACAAATGATTCCATTACCCCTTTCGAAAACTTCAGATTAATGAACTATAAATTATTTGTAGTGAACTTGAAATTAAATACTTCCATTATAATAATAAAAACTCCACCCTCCTTTTACAATTATTAACATCATTAATGGTGTAATTTTATTTTTAAAAATATTTTCAAAACAACCCATATTTTTGTCATTTTAATAAAAATACAAACTTAAACTCCCAAAACTTTTTGAGAGATGACCAAGGGTCTTCCCTAGAATATAAATAAAATTTAAAATAATAATAAATTTGATGTGTCATGACAATGAGTTCACATACCACTCGAACCAAATGTATATTTCACCCATAAAGTCCAATTGTTTCAGAATCAAATAAACCGACTGGATTCTTAATCACTGATAAATTGGGTTCAACCAAAAGACCCCTATATATAAGTACATTAGATGGATCAAAAAGGTAACATGATAGTTATAATAAATTGAAAAGATTATATATTGATGTAAACTATGGATTATGTAGTAATCAATAAGCCACTTTCCCTTCCATCTCAACGACCTCGTAAGGTACCACAAAACATGGAGTGAGATTCCCTTTCCTACTATGCTGTTGATAGCCCAACCATGGTAAGACATTAAAGAAAAACAAATCTCTAACTTAAAATTATAACATTATATGATGATGATCAACAAAAGAATTATGAAAGATCTATTAAATCATCATTCTATGAGGAATCAACTGAATATTTTCCATCATTTCATAAAGAAATTTTGGTCCAACCAAGGATCATTCACCAATCATGGACCAAAAAAATAATGATTCACATGTCTGACCATACATGGCCTCAAAATGATCTATTCTGATTGCAGATTAGTAAATCATGTTATAATAAAATTAATCCAAACCTAAATGATCATCCCATGCCCCACCAAAATCAAGGATGAAGTCATGAGGAATATCTTCAAGAATATGTATAGATCTTTCTGTTTGCAAATCAAACTACAGATTTTATACAATAATAAAATGAACCAAATATAGCAGTGCATCTTGAAGGATTCTTTATAAGTGATAAATAAAATGTTGATATATATAAAAGATTATAGAAGACGGAATTCCATGAAAATGAAAAATATCATTTACATAAATATTTATTGAATCCTCAAATTTGGTTGTACCATGAATGTGTAAGAAGTGATTCAATTTATTCAACAAATTGATCACAACCCATATCACATTATTATTTTTATGGGTACATGGAAACCCAATGGAAATTTCCATAAAGATCGTATTCCACTTCCAAGTCGATACTAGATGTGGCTGATATAATCACGACGGCCTTTGATGCTCATCCTTAACCATATGAAATGTATAAAAATGAGAGACAAAATCAGTATTGCCTCACCTCATAACGAGACACAAAAATTGATGCCGCATGTCATAGAATATCATTATGGTTCTTGGGTGCACACCCCACTAAGAATTATAAAAAACCCCCACCACATCTTTTATTAACACTAACAAGAAAAAAATGATTCTAAAAACATAGAATACCTTTAATAGAGAACTACCACTCAACAACGGTCTCAACACTATAAAGAGAGTATCTAATTCTAGAGAACTCATCATCAAGATACTATTCCCGAAGAATCAGGTTGAGAAGAGTAAAGTTCAACAAAACACTAGACAACTCAACCTTGAACCATACTACCTAAAATTCTATATGAAACTGTGAAAAAATTACCATCATGTTACACTCATCCTATGATTCTTTAATAGATTGGGTCAAGAGTTTCCTAATCTAAGAACATGTGATGGAATTCCCTTTCCCTAGGGTAATGAAATTTCATCATCAACATCATCATTATTTATTTAAATTTCTAGAAAGGGAAGGAGAAAAAACATGATCATATTGGCCTAAATTAATGAAGTCTATGGGAATACCCTCTAACTAAGTCGATTCCTTTAGTAGGAAACAATTAAAAACATTCAAGGAAAGTTATTGGAAAATTTAGAGAGGCCTTCAATGCTAGGAAGTCTGCAATTTTTTTACCTCAAAATTGGTATAGAGAGAATCCAAACAGTTTTGGATATACTTCCTATACTTTCAGATGAGATTGAAAATTGATCAAGGGGTGGAGTGGATGATAAATAGGGAATTAAAAATATATTTGGAGTCAGCTTTAGTCACAAAAATCCCTATTCTATTTTTCCTAAAAAGGATGAGGCTTTCCCACAATGGGCAAGCATCCACTTGAAAAGAATCACCACTCCTAAAGGATACATAGAAGTAAGTAATAACTTATCCCCTGTTATATCAAACCACACCACACCCACAAATTATAATTTCACTACCTGAGCCGTCAATATCGAGCTTGGGTCCCAGACTATGCAAACTCCATCAAATACATCTTCCTGGGATATTAGAGTGGATTTTAGGAAAAGGCTGGCAGTGAGCCATGATTTTTCTGAGAGAAGGGGAATCAAACCAATTTTTATGTTGTTAGTCAAATCAGTAAGTATATTCCTTATTCTGTGAACTAGGACTAACATCAAACTTGAGATACCCTCATGCTACATTTTAATCATGGATTTCCAGATTGACCAAAAACCCACAACTAGTATCGCTACTCGTGCTGAATGCTCACTATTGTTATTCTTGGCACTGTGGAACCATAGTTCAAGAAAGGATTCACCCATTGATATTTGAGTGTTAGTAGAAGTGAATTAATAAAATCCTACTAGATCATGTGATCCCATTCCCATTCAAAATATAATTGCATGGAGGATTGTTCTTGGGAATTAGTGCAATAGAAACATGTTGAAGCTAGATTAATACCCGTGTGCTGGACTAGTTCATCCATAAGAAAGGATTTGTTCCTTATGCACTATATAATAAAGTTTAGTTCTGTGGGAATATACTTACCCAAGAGAAGCACACCCAATCGTTTGAGCCCACAAGGGACAAATTTTAGATGATGATGATACATTCCAAAGAGAGTATCCGATGTTGAGCCTATAAAAACCCACATGTCAGGGTTGGTTGAGATGTTGATGAGGTCCAATAAGGAATGTTGGTCCTCAATCGTTACTTCATGGGCGAAAAGTCAAAATACCGTAGGAATTACACCCAACGCCTCTAAAGAAGATTAAAATATTTTTGAGAGAATATATAACTCAAACTTTTTGGGCTAAAATATATGATAAAACTTTATCTGAAAATATTTTTCTACAAAATCTTAAGCACATTAATCATGTCTATGAGTTCAAGGTCATGAGTTAGATAACTATTCTCAAGCGGCATAAGCTGTTGGGATCTATAGGAAATAATCAGATCAACCTTCATAATAACACAATACAAACCCGAACCCAATGAATCATAAAAGACCACATAGCCCTAACTAGACTCTAGAAGAGTCAACAACAGTGTAGTTGTCAAAATATATTTCAAATAATCAAAATAAATCTGAATGTTCTCATCCCAAAGAAACATTACTCCCTTTGAAGTTAGATAAGTCATCAGAGAATCCAAATTTGAGAAATCACTTACAAACTAGTGATAATATCCAACAAAACCCAAGATGTTCCAAATAACAAAATTTTTTGTGGTTTCTCCATTGCAATAACATGTTTAAACTTCTCTAGATAAATAGAGATACCATGTTTACACCATATCTCCCAATAATTTTACTTCTTAAAAAAAATCACATTTTGAAAGCAGGACATAAAGTATAACAACCCATACATTACATACATTGTTATTACTTCAGAATTTAAGCACACTTACTACAACATATAACAGAACCAGGAAAGGACCGTATAGGTATAGAGTCTTTAGAAACTGGGAAACATAAACAACTGGTTCATAAATCATCTACACTGTCTCCCTTTTATTTTATCATATCTAGAGTCCCTTTTGGGATATCTTACTTAATATCCTTCTTCCTGACCTGGGGAATTAAAACATACAAAAGGGTGAGCTCAAATGCTCAGTAAGGGTAAAAAAAGGAAATATCAATCACATCATATTCATAAGAACATAACATTTTGGAAATCTTAACCTGCAAAAGAGATCATAATTTTATAACATGGGATAAATCATAGTAGTGAAATGTAATCCCAATAATCATAACATAAAACCTGAAACTTTGTGGCATGCACACATAATCATAGATAATCATTTCTTAGTAGTCAAGACTCATAGCCAAGACTATCTTAGCGGATAAAGTCCATTTCTGAACCGAGTTCACTCTTTGTTTCAGTTCTGTTTCACTAAACCGGTTTAACCTTCCATTCCAGCCATGTCTATCTCATGAGATATAAATATTTACCCAATGCATTGGGGGGAGATATAGGTCCCACACATCTCATAATGATACCATTATTATGTGTGCCACAAAATCTTAAACCATACATCATAGCATAACCCATGTAATAAAAATGTGATTCTTAATCATCATGCAATCATAACACAATACATATAAGATAAAAGAACATCATAAAAATAATTCCATCATAACATAATCAAAACGATGTAAAAATAGGGATATAAATAGAACCCTATATTATCTTATATGGAAAATAATTTTGGTAAAACACTTGAACTCCATTCTTGAGGAAAATATCCTTTCTACTTCAAAAACATTTTTCCTTTCTTACCATTTCATAAAATTTTAAACTAAAAGAATTTGATTAAAAATAAACATGAAAACTTGTAAAGGAAGCATCTTGGAAATAATGTTTTAAAAATCAATTCATGCGGTATAAGTTAAAAAAACATTCTTCTCGTACTTATGTTGGAAAATTCAAAAAGTACCTCATACGAATAACGACAAAAGATTCCTTTCATATCTTTTACTAAAAACTCACCAAAGGGTAAAATTGGAATTAGAAAATTGTAGGTGGATGGAAATAATATTACATATATAGGAAACATGGATGTGGATGATAAATATTCCCCAGTAAATTCTGAAGTATAAACAATCTCGGATAAAAATGAGATTGTGAGAATTTCCCTTACCTTTGGTCTGATTTTCTTCGTAAGTGTCTGAACCTCTTGTATAATGATTTAAATAATGTCATTGACTTATTCCAGAATCATAATCATTGTTATGATATCATATATGGTCATATTTATATCTTCTTATTAGTAATATTTCATTGCTACTTGTTATTCGGGTGTTTATTACTTTTTGTTCTTATGCGTGTTTTGTCGAATAAATTATTATACTTATATTTAGGTTATAGATAACTCGTTAAAAAAATGGTATTAGTGTAATATATATCATATTTATTCATTCAATTCATTTATATAATCATTATGCAATGAAGATCATGTAGAATGAGTAGCATCACATCGTGGAGACGGTATTCCGTACGTACGCACGAGTGATGATATCGTTCCAATGATCGTGGAATTGTATTGGAGTGTATGTATACTATTTCATAATCAATATCACTTTACAATTATTATATATAGTTATTATTTACACCATTTTACCCATCCAAGTAAGGTGGTGGTGGAAAATAGATTACACCACGTCGTGGAGACGGTATTCCGTACGTACGCACGCGCAGTGATTTCGTTTTTCGTAGGATTAATATATGGTGAAATAGGGTTGTTTCATACTTATAATAACATATCAGTATATTAGTGATACTGATGTTATTACTTCATAATGAAACTACTAAAGAAGAAGAAGTGGAAGAAGAAATAAAGTTGAAAGAATCGGTAACAGACATTACCTCTTCTTTGAAGCGCCTCTTTGAGACCTCCTTTTAGGGCACTAAAATTGGTCTTTGAAGAAGACCCGGACCTCTAAGATGTTTCTAGGGAGGTGGAGAAGAGAATTTGGCAGGGTTTGGCCGATCTTGAAGGCTCAAAGTGGTTTGAGGAAGAGAGGGAGGAGGTTCCCTTTTATAAGGGAGGAGAGGGGAACCTTTGGAAAAACTAAAAATATTATTTTATTATAAAGTCATATTCGGTTTTTAATAGCTCCAAACTGATTTATTTAGAAGATAAGGTGGGGATGGGTCGCAATCCTCTCATCCAATAGAATTTAGACAAGTTTAGGTATCTATTTTAACCTTATCATTTAGATTTAACTTTAAGTTAAATAATTTTACTTTTACAGTGTCTTCTTGTTTTCTTACACTATAAGGTTAATAAACTTACTATAACAAGACAAACGAACCCCAAGTTGTTTATTATTTTTATATATAACCTTATCTAAGTCATATGGCCTGAAATTATATTTTTAGGAATAAAATAACAATTAATAATTTAATATTTGCTTTAAAAACTATTTTATGTCAATTTTGACACTATTTGGTAATTGATTTTTGTGAAAATCATAACCGAAAGATTAGTTCGAACAAAGTTAATAAATCAATACTAACATGTCATATTAACCTAGAAAATTAGTGTAATTAATAAAAAGTCTAAAATTACATTTCTTTGGGTATTTATAACATCAATTATGTCAATATTTCATTAATAAGATAATTACTACATCATCATTGTGTCATAAATAAATTAAATTATTTAATGTCTAAAAATTATAAATAAAATATTATTACGTAGAAAATCTTTTTATCTTTCTAATGAATGTTTATATTCTAATTTATCTTATTTATAACCCCATATTAAAAATGATTTATTTGTTAAACATTGATTTTAACTATTTTAACCCTTCTTTAAATAAATTCATAATAAATGTCCTAATCTAATCCATGGGGGCCTAAATGGTCATATTTTATTCATAAGGTTGTTTTTGGCCGAACTACACTTATCCAATAGAATTAGGACATGTGTGAGGGTAGTAATAATATCATTTTTACCCTTAATTACCCTATTTACTTTTAACCGTGGTAAAAAAAGTAAAACGTTACTATTCACCAAAAATTATTTTCATCTCATGGAACCGCATTTTAGTCCTTGATATTAACCGTGTCTCTCGGATTTTTGAAATTACACTCACAGAAGTGGTAAAATTAAGTTTTATGTGAATTTGGAAATTCTCCTAAGAGGTGGGTAAAAGACGGAGAAAAGTTCAATAAAATTTTTATATATCTAAGATTATTATAAAATGACACCAATGAATTGAATTGAACTTATATAGGTATTATGTATCAATTTTGACCTAAAATAAATTTAAACAAAATAAATAATTATTTAAATAAAAAGCCAGTTTTTAAATAGTAACCTAGTGTTTTCACTATTCATCAAAAATTGAATGTTTTCAGAAAAATGCCAAAATTTCACCCTAGGCTAGTTTCGATATTTCGAAACCAAAAATGAAGTCCATTTTGAAAAATAAAATTTACAAAATTTCAAAAAGTTGGTATTACTATTCATAACGGCTAGTTTTAGTAATATTTTAATAGCATATCGTTGTTTAGTGAATCTCGGTATTGCGTACGACACAAGCTATCGAGGAAGGTTGCGATTGCCTGTAAAGCAAGCCAAGCTAGTGTTGTGTGTAGTGAAAGATTCCTTTGATGATTTATATAACATAAAAACAAAATATATCTCACAAAAGTCTCGGGTGTTGCATTCTACCCCCCCTTAAAATGAATTTCGCCCTCGAAATTCGTCATTTTGTAACAAACAGATGAGGATACCTCTCCCTCATCATATCCTCAAGCTCCCATGTAGCTTCTTCTAATTGGTGGTTCCTCCATAAAACTTTCACCAAGCGAGTGGTCTTGCTCCCTAGGAATTTTTTGCTACGATCCAAAATCTCTATCGGCTGTTCTTCATAAGAAAGATCTTGCTCCAGCGATACAACTTCTGAGATGAGTACATGTGAAGGACCATGTATGTATTTTCTCAGGAGAGATGCATGGAACACATCGTGAACTTGGGGGAGATTCGGTTGAAGCGCCAATCGGTAAGCTACCTTCCAAACACGATCCAGTATTTCAAAAGGACCGATATACCTAGGGCTCATCTTTTCCTTCTTTCCAAATCTCATTACTCTCTTCCAAGGAGATATTCATACAAACACTTTCTCACCCACTTCAAACTCTAGGTCTTTTCTTCGGTTGTCGGCATAACTTTTTTGTCGACTCCTAGCAGCTCTAATGTGTTGTTGAATAGATCTGACCTTTTCTGCCACCTCATCAACAAGATCAGGTCCAAATAGCTTTCTTTCTCCAACTTCATCCTAGCAAGTTGGAGTCCTGCATTTCTTTCCATAGAGAGCTTCATAAGGAGCCATCTGAATACTGGAGTGAAAGATATTATTATAAGAAAATTCCACCAAAGGTAGGTGTTGATCCCAACCACCTTTGAAATCCATAGAGAAAGCTCTCAACATATCTTCTAGAGTTTGAATTGTCCTCTCAGACTGATAGTCTGTCTGAGGATGATAAGTTGTGCTGAAACTCAACTCTGTATCCAGAGTATGCTGAAGACTTCGCCAAAACTTTGAGGTAAACCTCGGATCTCAATCAGATATAATGGAAAGTGGTACTCCATGCAATCTTACCACTTTCTTTACATATATCCTGGCAAGCTGATATAGAGAGAAATCCTCTCTAATAGCAATGAAGTGTGCAGACTTTGTAAGACGATCAACTATGACCCAGATAACATTATTTCCTTTGGATGTTTTAGGAAGTCCAGTGACAAAGTCAATAGTGATGTTTTCCCATTTCCATTCAGGTATGGGTAATGGTTGTAACATCCCATTAGACTTCTGTCTCTCATCTTTAACTTGATGAAAAACCGAGCATCGAGAGACATATTCAGAAACATCTCTTTTCATTCCATCCCACCAGAAGTACTCTTTTAGGTCCCTATACATCTTTGTGCTTCCAGGATGAATAGAGAATGAAGAACTATGAACCTCATCCACCAGCTCCTTCTTTAATTCGGGGATGGGAGGAACACAAACCCGATTCCTGAACTTTATTATCCCATCATAATCAAGGTTGAATTCAGGAACATTTCTCACCTTTTTTTGTAACTCTACATCTTCTTTCTGTGCCTCTTTAACATTCACATGTATAGATGGTTGAACATTTATTTGAGAAAGATATGCTTTTTCCCCTTCCATTATAATTCCAAGATCCATCCTTTGTCAATCCATAAATATTGGATCTTTTGTGATCCTCATCATAGATAATCTAGCATGGTCTTGTGGACTTGATGCATCTGCCACCATGTTTGCTTTCCGAGGGTCGTAATGAATTGAGCAGTCACAATCCTTAATCAGTTCCAACCATCTTCTTTGGCATATATTCAGCTAATTTTGTGTGAAAATATACTTTAAACTTTTATGATCAGTATAAATATCACACCATTCTCCATAAAGATAATGCCTCCAAATCTTTAATGCAAAGATTACCGCAGCTAACTCCAAATCATGAGTTGGGTAATTTTTCTCATGGATTTTCAACTGTCGTGAGGCATAAGCTATCACCATATCTGTAACACCCTGAGATTTTATGAAAAATATTCATTTAATTTCATTAATGTCTTGTGTTTTATGCTACACCAAGATTTCCTTGCGCTATACGCAACACCGTATTAGCTTGCAGTATACGCAACACTATTCTTGGATCGTGTTATACACAATTTTGATAATAGTTATTCTACGCAACATTTAGTATATATATATATATTCAATGTATAAATGAAATATGGTTGGATTATGTTATACGAAACAACGAAGGATTCTTGCATAGAACGTAACCTTGACTTGGCTTGCATTACACGCAATCACGACCTTCCTCGATAGCGTGTGTTGTACGCAGTACCAGGTTTTACTAAACAACGATATATTATTATAATATTATTATGAACTAGCCGTTATGAAAAGTATTAACTAAATTTTGAATCTTATAACATTATTATTCGTCTTACACATTTTCTAAAACATGGTATAAGAACAAAATAAATTTTTCGGGTAAAATAAGTATTTTTCAAAAAATGTCGTTTTGCCGCCTTTTGATGGCACACCCACTTTAAATCTAGTTTTTGACATGTTTATAAGTTCAACTTGAAAAAATAAAATTCTTATTTGGAATCATGAAATAAAAATTTACTTTGGATAAAATTTTCATATTATTATGGTAACTCTCATATTTTGATGAATAGTAAAAACATGCTATATTTTAATTAAAAACAAATTTTTTCATCGAAATAATTTATATGGTTAAATAATAATATTGAATGGTTTGAAAATATAAATAGAATATATTTTTACCATTTAATATATTGTATTTCATTAGCATTGATTCTACCTTGATTCGTAGGATAAATCAATTCAATCTTTTGCAATGTTTTAAAGAAAAAACCTATTTTTTTCGACAACGGGATTAATTTTAATTTAATTTCTGCAAATTTTGTGTATTTAATTTGGAAAAATGGATTCCATATTTGGAATCAGTGGTTTCAAATTTTGTTAATAAGCTACTTTTTATTTTTGGGAATTATGAATAGTAACTATGGTAAATATTTTTTACCATAGTTAAAGGTAAATCGTGTAATTGAGGGTAAATATAATATTATAAAATTACCCTAAAACATGTCAAAATCCTATTGGATGACTAACAGTCGACCCATATCACCTATGGGTCAGATTATATTCATTTAATGGACTTTTTTCAATGACAATAATTTAATTATTATTAAAACCAAAGAATGTGACAACATGTCACTTTCTTAAATCTTATAAGTATAATAATTTTAATTTAGTGATAAACTTCATGAAACTTAGAACATGAATAGTATCCAGAACGCTAATACAATTATATACATCCTAGGAATTTATTTAGAATTTTTAGGGATTAAATAATTATCATTTATTATGACACAACGATGATGCAGTAATTGTCTTATTAATGAAATATTGACATAATTGATGTTATAAATACCCAAATAAATGTAATTTAAGACTTTTTATGAATTAAACTAATTTTATATGTTAATATGACATGTTAGTATTGATATAATTAACTTTTTTCGAACTAATCAATATGTTATGAGTTTCAAAAAAATCAATTACTAAATAGTGTCAAAATTGACATAAAATAGTTTTTAAAACAAATATTATATTAGTAATTGTTATTTTATTCCAAAAAAATCTAAGGTTTGGCCAAATGACTTAGATAAGGTTATATATATTAATAATAAATAACATGGGGTTCGTTTGGCTGCTTATAGTAAGTTTATTAACCTTATAGTATAAGAACACAAGAAGACACGGTAAAAGTAAAATTATTTAACTTAATGTTAAATCTAAATGATAAGGTTAAAATAGGAACCTAAACTTTTCTAAATTATATTGGATGAGAGGATTTCGACCCATCCCCACCTTATATTATAAATAAATCAATTTGGAGCTATTTAAAACTGAATTTGGCTTTATAATAAAATAATATTTTTAATTATTCCAAAGGTGCCCCTCTCCTCCCTTATAAAAGGGCACCCCCTCCCTCTCTTCCTCACACCACTTTGAGCCTTCAATATCGGCCAACCCCTGACAGATTCTATTCTCCTCTTCCCTAGAATAATCCTAGAGGTTCTGGTCTTCTTCAAAGACCAACCCTAGTGCCCTAAGAGGATGTTAAGAAGAGGTGCGTCAAAAAGAGGTAATATCCATTACCGATCCTTTCCAAATTCTTTCTTCTTCAACATCTTATTCTTTAGTTGTTTCATTACGAAGTAATAAAATCAGTATCACTCATATAATGATATGTTATTATAATTATGAAACAACCCTATTTCAACATCTATCCATCATATGGAAAATGAAATCACCGCACGTGCGTACGTACGGAATACCGTCTCCACACCATGGTGTAATATATTTTCCCCCACCACCTTACTTGGATGGGTATAATGGTGTAAATAATTAATATATATGATTATTGTAAAGTGATATTGATTATTAAATAGTACACATACACTCCAATACAATTCCACGATCATGGGAACGATATCATCGCTCGTGCGTACGTACGGAATACCGTTTCCACGATGTGATGCGATTCGTTCTACATGATCTTCATTGAATAATGATTATATAAATGAATTGAATGAATAAATATGATATATAGTACATTAATACCATTCTGGAATGATTTATCTATAACCTAAAGAGAATAATAAGAATTTATTCGATAAAACACGCATAAGAACTAAAAGTTATAAACACCAGAATAACAAGTAGCAATGAAATATTACTACTAAGAAGCTACGAATATGACCATATATGATATCATAACAATAATTATGATTCTGTAATAAGTAAATAACATTATTTAAATCATTATATAGGAGGTTCGGACACTTACGAGGCAAATCAGACCTAAGGTAAGGGAAAATATCACAATCTCATTTTATCCGAGATTGTTTATACTTTGGTATTTACTGGGGTGTATTTTATCATCCACAACCATGTTTCCTCAATATTTAATATTTATATCCTTCTACAATAGTTTATATCCAATTTTACATTTCAGTGAGTTTTTATTAAAAGATATGAAAGGAATCTTTTGTCGTGTTTCGTACAAGGTACTTTTTGACTTTTCCGACAAAAGTACGAGAATAATATTTTTTTTAACTTATACGAAATGAATGGATTTTTAAAAAATTATTTCCAAGAAGCTTAATTTACAAGTTTTTAAGTTTATTTTTAATCAACTTATTTTAGTCTAAAATAGTATGACATGTTAAGAAAGGAAAATGTTTTTGAAGTAGAATGGATATTTTCCTCAATAATGGAGTTCAAGTGTTTTATCAAAATTATTTTCCATCTATGATAATAATGGGTTCTGTTTTTATCCCTATTATTACATTGATTTGATTATTTTGTGATGGAATTATATTTTTATGAATTCCTTTATCTTATATGAATTGTTTTATGATGTCATGATGTTTAAGATTCCCATTTTTATTACATGGGTTATGCTATGATGTATGGTTTTCTGATTTTGTGGAACACATAAGAATGGTTTCATTATGATATGGGTGTGACCTATATCTCCCTCCAATGCATTGGGAAAATATTTTATATCTCATGAGATAGACATGGCTGGAACAGCAGGTTAAACCTGTTCAATGAAACAAGACTGAAACGAGGAGTGAACTCAGTTCATAAATGGACATTGTCCACTAAGATAGTCTTGGCAATGAGTTTTGACTAACAAGAAATGATTCTATATTATTATGTGTGTATGCCACAAAGTTTCATGTTGTAAGTTATGATTATTGGGATTTAATTTCACTACTATGATTTTCCCATGTTATGAAATTATTCTCTCTTTTACAGGTTAAGATTTCCAAAATGTTATGTTCTTATGAATGTTATGTGATTGATATTTATTTTGATTACCCTTACTGAGCATTTGAGTTCACCCTTTTATGTTTTATTTTCCCTTAGGATATAAAGAAAGGTTTTAGGTAAAAAAACGGAAGATCTTTATGGGAGATGTTGAAGATCTTTCCCCACGATTAGAAGATTATATTCTGAGTTTCCAAAGACACTAAACTATTACGATCCTTGTGTGTGTGTTCTTGTTATGTACTATGTATTCCACAAAAGTAATGTAATGTCCATGTACGTTAGGCTTAGGGTCTCTACAGTTGGTATCAAAGGAAAGGTTTAGTCAACCTTTGGAAACTAGGATGCGAGAACTTTAGTGAGATCCCTAGAGATATTTCTAAGTTATGTCTCTAAGGTTATGTATACGTATAGGTTATAGTTCTAGAATTACGCTAACAATCTTAGAATTTAACCTAAGATGTTAGATATTGAGGGTACTCCCCCTTTACTATGTTGTTTTCTCTAGCATGATTTTTGCCTCTCACAGAATTCTTTTTGTGTTTTAGTAAATGGAGGGAACTAGAAGGAATTCGGTTAACATTGAATCCAATGGACAAATTGGTGACTATGAGCAAAAAATTTTATAATGCCTAGAGAGAAAGATATTGTGATTATGCAGAATCAGTCATCTCGATATATGATTAACAAGGTGAAATTTAGTGGTATGCATAATTCATCAAAGAAGAGGAAGATAGACTATTATGCATGTTCATATGTTGAGGAGAATAAAGAAAGGAAGATTGAGATTTCTAAAGAAGGGAAGAAGAACCTTGGGGAATACCTCAAATGGAGGGACCGATGTTATCTGTGTGGAGAAAAGGGTCATAGAGTGACAGACTATTATGGATTTCAATGTATTATTTGTGGAGAACATGGGCATTACCCAAATCAATGCCCTGACCTAAAATGTTACTTCTAAATCAAGGAAGTACTTATTCCAGGACAATAATTGAAGAGGATAGATTGAAGTGTTTATGTATTGGTATTCAATAATAATGTTGTTGAGGTACTTTTATTGTGTATTAGAATATTTTTGTATTATTCTATTGTGGTTTTCAATAATTTTAAGGTACCGTTAACCATGAAAAGTGATTCAAATATTTTTGAAAGCAGATGATATGCGCATAATGAAGGGATAAGGAGAAAATGAAATGTTTGACAGTATTCATGAGCTCATGATTGATATAAGGACTAAGTATATAGAATTTTGAGGATTTTGGTATGTGGAAAGAGTTAACTTGTGATAGCACTCATGTTTTCACTAAGATTCAATGGGTATTAATTTTTCAAGAGATTACATTATTATGGTATTCACATGACTGGAATGTGACGAACAAGATATATGAGGGATAAATGATGGCATTAACGTGATCATTTTCTTTATACTATAAGCTTGGACCGAAGTATTTTAGATAAGCCTAAAGATTGGAATATATTATGTTGGACATTAGTTAGTATTGTTTATGGAAAAAACTTGTATTGATATTGTTGATGGGATGTTATAGTAATATATATTTAGAAAAATGACAACCTGCAGGATGGGCGACAGCCCATCGTGTCGGACAAGGCTATGGGAATCAAACCCACAACTGAAGTGCGACTGGCCTTTATCACCTACCACTGGCCTACAGGAAGTCCCTGTTTAGTAGAAACTAGTTTTATTATATTAAGTAGTATAATATAAGAAGTATAAGTCCATTTTAGGAACCATATATGATTAATCTCACTATAGATGGACTTACGTATTTTTTTAATAACTTTTCTAACCTTTTGTTTGAGACAGATGGAATGACCCCTCATTCTATCACATGATCTTCTAACACATCACGAATGACAAATTCAACTTCATTTCTTTAAGAGATGAAGTGGAAATTGTCCAAAGAACGACTAACGGTGAGACTATACCAAAATCACAAAAGTATTTTGTCTAATTCCAATTTCATCAACTTTAGGGAAATGATCTTGAAAACCAAAAATGTTTTCCTAGTTCCCTTATATCCGATGAATTAGTTAGTACCTTAGATCATCACAAATCAATAGATTTGTGATTGTTGGCTTTTTTATAGCCATGTTCTCTACCAATCTCCATCAGAACCTGATGGTTAGATTTTTCTTCCATATCCATATTTTCACCTACATTATCCTATGTGGAAACCCAGTGATGAGTTAATTTGGGTAACCGTTAAATTTCATACTTTAGTTTTTAAAGCCATGTTTTGGTATTCCTTTTTATGATGTGGGTTTCTATTAAACAAAATTTCGAGTAGTAAACCATTTATAACCCTGAAAAATTTCAAGGGCGAAATTCTTTTTAAGGGGGGTAGAATGTAACACCCTGAGATTTTATGAAAAATATTCTTTTAATTTCATTAATTTATTGTGTTGTATGCTACACCAAGATTACCTTGCGCTATGCTCAACACCGTATTAGCTTTCAGTATACACAACACTATTCTTGGATCCTGTTACACACAATTTTGATAACAGTTATTCTATGAAACATTGAGTATATATATATATATATATATATTCAATGTATAAATGAAATATGGTTGGATTATGTTATACGAAACAACGAAGGATTCTTGCAAAGCACACAACCCTGACTTGGCTTGCATTACACGCAATCGTGACCTTCCTCGATAACGTGTGTTGTACGCAATACCGAGTTTTACTAAACAACGATATCTTATTATAATATTATTATGAACTAGCTGTTATGAATAGTATTAACTAAATTTTGAATCTTATAACATTATTATTCATCTTACTCATTCTCTAAAACATGGTATAAGAACAAAATAAAATTTTCGGGTAAAATAAGTATTTTTAAAAAAATGCAGTTTTGCCACCTTTTGTTGGCGCACCCACTTTAAATCTAGTTTTTGACATGTTTATAAGTACAAGTTTACAAATTAAAATTATTATTTGGAATCATGAAATAAAAATTTACTTTGGATAAATTTTTCATATTATTCTGGTAACTCCCATATTTTGATGAATAGTAAAAACACGCTATATTTTAATTAAAAACAACTTTTTTCATCACAATAATTTATATGGTTAAACAATAATATTGAATGGTTTTAAAGTATAAATAGAATATATTTTTACCATTTAATATAATGTATTTCATTAGCATTTATTCTACCTTGAATTCGTAGGATAAATCAATTCAATCTTTTGCAATGTTTTAAAGAAAAACTCATTATCTTTCGACAACGGGATTAATTTTAATTTAATTTCGGCATCTTTTGTGTATTGAATTTTTATAAATGGATTACATATTTGGAATCAGTGGATTCAAATTATGTAAATAAGCTACTTTTTTATTTATGGGAATTATGAATAGTAACAACGGTAAATTTTATTTACCATAGTTAAAGGTAAATCGGGTAATTAAGGGTAAATATAATATTATAAAATTACCCTAACACATGTCAAAATCCTATTGGATGACTAAAAGTCGACCCATATCACCTAAGGGTCGAATTAGATTCATTTAATGGAATTTGTTCCATGAAAATAATTTAATTATTATTAAAACCAAAGAATGTGACAACATGTCACTTTCCTAAATCTTATAAGTATAATAATTTTAATTTAGTGATAAACTTCATGAAACTCAAACTTGAATAGTATCCATAAAGATAATACAATTATCTACATCATAGTAATTTATTTAGAATTTTTAGGGATTAAATAATTATCATTTATTATGACACAAAGATTATGCAGTAATTGTCTTATTAATGAAATATTGACATAATTGATGTTATAAATACCCAAATAAATGTAATTTAAGAATTTTTATGAATTAAACTAATTTTATATGTTAATATGAAATTTTATTATTTATTTAATTAACTTTCTTCGAACTAATCAATCTGTTATGATTTTCACAAAAATCAATCACTAAATAGTGTCAAAATTGACAGAAAATAGTTTTTAAAACAAGTATTATATTAGTAATTGTTATTTTATTCCTAAAAATCTAAGGTTCGTCCAAATGACTTATATAAGGTTATATATATTAATAATAAACAACTTGGGGTTCGTTTGGCTGCTTATTGTAAGTTTATTAACTTTATATTATAAGAACACAAGAAGACACAGTAAAAGTAAAATTATTTAACTTAATGTTAAATCTAAATTATAAGGTTAAAATAGGAACCTAAACTTGTCTAAATTATATTCTATGAGAGGAGTTCGACCCATACCCACCTTAGCTTCGAAATAAATCAATTTGGAGCTATTTAAAACCGAACTTGGCTTTATAATAAAATAATATTTTTAATTATTCCAAAGGTGCCCCTCTCCTCCCTTATAAAAGGGCACCCCTCCCTCTCTTCTTCACACCACTTTGAGCATTAAAGCTCGGCCAACCCCTGAAAAATTCTATTATCCTCTTCCCTAGAATCATCCTAGAGGTTCTGGTCTTCTTCAAAGACCAACCCTAGTGCCCTAAGAGGATGTTAAGAAGAGGTGCGTCAAAAAGAGGTAATATCCATTACCGATCCTTTCCAAATTCTTTCTTCTTCAACATATTATTCTTTAGTTGTTTCATTACGAAGTAATAAAATCAGTATCACTCATATACTGATATGTTATTATAATTATGAAACAACCCTATTTCAACATCTATCCATCATATGGAAAACGAAATCATCGCGCGTGCATACGTACGAAATACCGTCTCCACGCCGTGGTGTAATCTATTTTCCCCCACCACCTTACTTGGATCGGTATAATGGTGTCAATAATTACTATATATTATTATTGTAAAGTTATATTGATTCTTAAATAGTATACATACACTCCAATACAATTCCACGATCATGGGAACGATATCATCGCTCGTGCGTATGTACGGAATACCGACTCCACAAGGTGATGTGATTCGTTCTACATGATCTCCATTGCATAATGATTATATAAATGAATTTATTGAATAAATATGATATATAGTACATTAATACCATTTTTTAAATGATGTATCTATAATCTAAAGAGAATAATAAGAATTTATTCGACAAAACACGCATAAGAATAAAAAGTTATAAACACCCGAATAACAAGTAGCAATGAAATATTACTACTAAGAAGCTATGAATATGACCATATATGATATCATAACAATAATTAAGATTCTTTAATAAGTCAATAACATTATTTAAATCATTATAAATGAGGTTCAAACACTTACGAGGAAAATCGTACCTAAGGTAAGGGAAAATATCACAATCTCATTTTATCCGAGATTGTTTATACATTGGTATTTACTGGGGTGTATTTTATCATCCACATCCATGTTTCCTAAATATGTAATATTTATATCCTTCTAAAATAGTTTATATCCAATTTTACCCTTCGGTGAGTTTTTATTAAAAGATATGAAAGGAATCTTTTGTCGTTTTTCGTACGAGGTACTTTTTGACTTTTCTGACAAAAGTACGAGAAGAATGTTTTTTAACTTATACGGCATGAATGGATTTTTAAAAAATTATTTCCAATAATATTACTTTACATGTTCTTAAGTTTATTTTTAATCAACTTCTTTTAGTTTAAAATTGTATGACATTTTAAGAAAGGAAAATGTTTTTGAATTGGAAAGGATATTTTCCTCAAGAATGGAGTTCAAGTGTTTTATCAAAATTATTTTCCATATAAGATAATAAAGCGTTCTGTTTTTATCCCTATTATTACATTGATTTGATTATGTTGTGATGGAATTATATTTTTATGAATTCCTTTATCTTATATGAATTTTTTTATGATGTCACGATATTTAAGATTCCCATATTTATTACATGGGTTATGCTATGATGTATGGTTTTTTGATTTTGTGGCACACATAAGAATGGTATCATTATGAGATGGGTGAGACCTATATCTCACTCCAATGCATTGGGTAAAGATTTTATATCTCATGAGATAGACATGGATAGAACGGCAGGTTAAACCAGTTCAGAGAAACAGGACTGAAACGAGGAGTGAACTCGATTCAGAAATGGACTTTGTCCACTAAGATAGTCTTGGAAATGAGTCTTGACTAACAAGAAATGATTCTCTATGATTATGTGTGTATTCCACAAAGTTTCATGTTGTATGTTATGATTATTGGGATTTCATTTCACTACTATGATTTATCCCATGTTATGAAATTATTCTCTCTTTTGCAGGTTAAGATTTCCAAAATGTTATGTTATTATGAATATGATGTGATTGATATTTCTTTTGTTTACCCTTACAGAGCATTTGAGCTCACCCTTTTATGTTTTCTTTTCACCAGGATATAAAGAAAGGTTTTAGGTAAAAAAGAGGGAAGATCTTTATGGGAGATGTTGAAGATCATTCACCATGATTAGAAGATTATAATCCGAGTTTCCAAAGACACTAAACTATTATGATCCTTGTGTGTGTGTTTTTGTTATGTACTAAGTATTCCGCAAAAGTAATGTAATGTCCATGTACGTCAGGCTTAGGGTCTCTAAAATATCATTTTGCATGAGAACACACCCCAATACCTTCTTGGATGCATCACTGTAGATCACAAACCTCTCTCCACTACAAGCAAGTGTGAGCATAGGTGCACTGGATAACCTTCTTTTCAACTCCTTGAAATTCTCTTCACATTCCTCTGTCTACACAAACTTAACTCATTTTCGAGTCAAACTGGTGAGTGGATTAGATTATCATGAAAAATCATTCACAAAACATCCATAATATCCAGCCAAACCAAGAAAACTTTGGATCTCGGTTACTGTTGTTGGTCTCGACCATATTTCGATAACCTCTATTTTTGTTGGATCCACAGATATCCCCTCTTTTGAGATTATGTGACCCAAAAATGCAACTTTTTGAAGCCAAAATTCACACTTGGAAAATTTTCCATAAAGCTTCTCCTTTCTCAAGGTCTTCAATATAATTCTCAAGTGATCTTCATGTTCTTCCTTGATCTTTGAATAGACAAGAATATAATCTATAAAGACTACCACAAACTGATCAAGATATTCTCTAAAGACTCTATTTATCAGATCCATGAAGATAGAAGGGGCATTAGTAAGACCAAATGGCATCACTATAAATTCATAGTGTCCATACCTTGTACAGAAATCCGTCTTTGGTATATCCTCCCTTTTGACCCTTAATTGATGATACCCTGAATGGAGATCAATCTTGGAAAAGTATTAAGCTCTGCGTAGTTGGTCAAATAAGTCATCAATGCGCGGGAGAGAATATTTATTCTTGATAGTGATCTAGTTAAGTTCTCGATAATCAATGCAGAGTCTCATTAATCCATCTTTCTTCTTAACAAACAGAATTGGTGCTCCCCAAGGTGACGCACTAGGGCGTATGAATCCTTTATCAAGATTCTCTTGGAGTTTCTTCTTCAATTCCTTGAACTCAATTGGGGCCATTATATATGGTGTCTTTGAAATAGGAAAAGCACCCGGTATGAGTTCTATTGAAAACTCAACTTCACAATTTGGTGGAAGACCTGGAAATTCCTCCGGAAAGACATCATCAAACTCCCGTACAATGGGAATATTATTAATCATGAGTTTCTCACCAACCATTTGAGATAAATAACCTTCATTTAGTGGAATCAAGACCCATAAGATGGAATAAATTTCCACTCGAAGGTTATGTTCATCCTTGTATCGATAGATGATCATTGATTGATTTGGAATATGAAATGTGACTTCTCTTATTTGGAAATTGATATGAGCTCCTTATAGAGAAATCCAATCCATGCCAAGATTCACATCAAATTATACTATAGTAAGGATCACAAGATTTGCAGGAAGCACTTTCCCACAAACTTCAATCGGAGAAGAATTATAAACTTTTGATGCGACTGTTGTGCCATTAGGGGTTGTCATAGCTTACTCAACATCTAATTGTTAAGGTAATACGGCAATACCCTTAGAAAATTCTTCTGAAATAAAAGAGTGGGTGGTTCGAGAATCAAATAAAACATTTTCTACCTTAGAGTGGATGATAAGTGTACCTTTCACCACTTCATTATCGTACTCCACATCGCTAATAGAAATTGCATGTGACTTTCCTTTGTCTTTAGCCTTAAGAGTTTTGGCGTCAATCATCATAAAAAACCCTTGGATTAAAGCATTGATTAGCATAATGACCCATTTCCTTACACTTGTAATATTTAAGTGTAGGAGGTGCACTCAGGGTAAACTTTTCTTTGTTCGCATCACTAGACATATTCTTCCCATTATTTCGACATTAAATTGCCCGATGAACTTCTTTTCCTAACTTATAACAATTGCTTGTCCCCTTAAGACAATTTCCTCCATATTTATTTCCACACTTTGAGCATAAGGGAAAAATCATATTCTTTTCAGTGTGCTCTTTAGATTTTCTTTTGAATTCCATTTTCCTCTTCTTATCAAACCCATATGACTAATGGGTTACTCCAGTATCCATATCAACTTTGAGAGAACATCGAACGATTTCCTCGTAGCTATTGAAGTCCCTTATGGATAATGCCCTTTGAAGACATGGTTTTAAGCCACTAAAGAATCGATCAATCATACTCGCAGGTTGGATAATAATACCAGAAGCGTACCTTGCAAGTCTTGTAAAATTTTCTTCGTAGGTACCAACAGATTCATCATCCTTTTGCTTTAGTTAAAGAAACTCCATCTCCATCTTTGTTCGGAGAATATGAGGGAATTACTTATTGAAAAATAACTTCTTGAACTCGTCCCATTCCATGGACTCAATTTAATATCTTTTCCTCGTATTCTTGATAAGATTCCAACATTGATCAGTATCACCTTCCAAACTATACACTGCTAAGATGACTTTATCATGTTCAGAACATTGAAGAACTGAAAATATCTTTTCGGTAGTGCTGATCCATTTTTCAGCAACTAATGGATCAGTAGACCCATTTAATGAAGGTGGACGCTGCCTCATAAAGTATTCAATAGAATATTGCTTCTTCTTTTGCTCGTTTGGAAGTCCTACATGATTCATAGCTTGAGAAAGATGTGTGAGAATGGCTACATGATTTTTCATTCCAGCTCCCATAACGTTTGGTTCCTCAGGGGGACAATCATTGCATTGCCCGCCACATTCCGCATTAACACGGTTCCTTCGGGTTCCATCCATTGACTAAAACCAAGAAGAATAGTGTGAGAAACACTAATTATAATAGTAAAACCACATAATCTAGAATAAAATTTTACACTTAAGGTCTTATCATAGGCTATTCATGGTCATTTCTAAAACACTAAGATTGTGTTCTATGATTAGACATATCCTTAGGTTTCTTACTAAGGCTTTCACATCCTAGTTTCCAAAGGTTGACTATACCTTTCCTCTGATACCAACTATAACAACCCATAATTTACATTCATTGTTAGTACTTCAAAATTGAAGTACACTTATTACAACATATAACAAAACCATGAAAGGACTGTATAGGTATAATGTCTTTGGAAACTGGGAAACATAAACAACTGGTTCATAAATTATCTACGCTGTCTCCCATTTATTTCATCATATATAGAGTCCCTTTTTGGCATATCCTACTTAATATACTACTTCCTGACCTCGGGGAAAGAAAAAATACAAAAGGGTGAGATCAAATGCTCAGTAAGCGTAAAAAAAGAAATATCAATCACATCATATTCATACGAACATATCATTTTGGAAATCTTAACCTACAAAAGAGATAATAATTTCATAACATGGGATAAATCATAGTAGTGTAATGTAATACCAATAATCATAACTTAAAATATGAAACTTTGTGGCATACACACATAATCATAGAGAATCATTTCTTATTAGTCAATACTCATTGCCAAGAATATCTTAGCAGACAAAGTCCATTTTTGAACCAAGTTCACTCCTCATTTCAGTGCTGTTTCACTGAACCGGTTTAACCTGTCATTCCAACCATGTATATCTCATGAGATATAAATCTTTACCCAATGCATTGGAGGGAGATATAGGTCCCACCCATCTCACAATGAAACCATTCTTATGGGTTCCACAAAATCATAAATCATACATCATAGCATAACCCATGTAATAAAAAATGGGATTCTTGAACATCACGTCATCATAATGTAATCCATAAAAGATAAAAGGACATCATAAAAATAATTCCATCATAACATAATCAAATCAATGTAAAAATAGGGATATAAACAGAACCCTATATTATCTTAGATGGAAAATAATTTTGATAAAATACTTGAACTCCATTTTTGAGGAAAATATCCTTTTTTACTTCAATTTTTTTTCTTCCATTTTTAACATGTCATATAATTTTGAACTAAAATAAGTTGATTAAAAAAAACTTGAAAACTTGTAAAGGAAGATTCTTGGAAATAATGTTTTAAAAATCCATTCATGCCGTATAAGTTAAAAAAACATTGTTCCCGTACTTTGGCCGAAAAAGTCAAAAAGTAACTCATATGAAAAACGACAAAATATTTTTTTTATATCTTTTACTAAAAACTCACCGAAGGGTAAAAATGTATATAAACAATTGTAGGAGGATAATATTACATATTGAGGAAACTTGGATGTGGATGATAAATATTCCCCAGTAAATTCTGAAGTATAAACAATATCGGATAAAAATGAGATTGTGAGATTTTTCCTTACCTTAGGTATGATTTTCTTAGTAAGTGTCCAAACCACCTGTATAATGATTTAAATAATGAAATTGAATTTTTCCAGAATCATAATTATTGTCATGATATCATATATGGTCATATTATTAGCTTCTTATTAGTAATATTTCATTGTTACTTGTTATTCAGGTGTTTATTACTTTTTGTCCTTATGCGTATTTTGTCGAATAAATTCTTATTCTTCTTTTTAGGTTACAGATACCGCATTTACAGAATGGTATTAGTGTACTATATATCATTTTTATTAATTCAATTCATTTATATAATCATTATGCAATGAAGATCATGTAGAATGAGTCACATCACATCGTGGAGACGGTATTCCGTACATACGCACGAGCGATGATATCATTCCCATGATCGTGTAATTGTATTGGAGTGTATGTATACTATTTAAGAATCAATATTACTTTACAATATTCATATATAGTTATTATTTACACCATTATACCCATACAAGTAATATGGTGATGGAAAATAGATTACACCACGGCGTGGAGACGATATTCCGTACGTACGCACGCGCGGTGATTTCATTTTCCGTAGGATGGATAGATGATGAAATTGGGTTGTTTCATACTTATAATAACATATTAGTATATTAGTGATACTTATTTTATTACTTCATAATTAAACAAATAAATAATAATAAGTGGAAGAAGAAATAAAGTTGAAAGAATCGATAACGGACATTACCTCTTCTTTGAAGTGCCTCTTTGAGTCCTCCTTTTAGGGCACTAAAACTGGTCTTTGAAGGAGACCAGGACATCTAGGATGTTTATAGGGAAATGGAGAAGAGAATTTGGCATGGGTTTTCCGAGATTGAAGGCTCAAAGTGGTGTGAGGAAGGGAGGGAGGAGGTGCCCTTTTATAAGGGAGGAGAGGTGCACCTTAGGAGAAACTAAAAATATTATTTTATTATAAAGTAATATTCGGTTTTTTATAGCTCCAAATGGATTTATTTCGAAGATAAGGTGGGTATGGGTAGAAATCCTCTAATCCAATAGAATTTAGACATGTTTAGGTCTCTATTTTAACCTTATCATTTAGATTTAACTTTAAGGTAGATAATTTAACTTTTACCGTGTCTTCTTGTTTTCTTACACTATAAGTTTAATAATCTTACTATAACAATCCAAACGAAACCCAAGTTTTTTATTATTAAAATATATAAAGTTATCTAAGTCATTTGGCTAAACCTTAGATCTTTAAGAATAAAATACCAATTAATATAATATTTGTTTTAAAAACTATTTTCTGTCAATTTTGACACTATTTGGTAATTTATTTTTGTGAAAATCATAACAGAAAGATTAATTCAAAAAAAGTTAATAAAATCAATAATAACATGTCATAGTAACCTATAAAATTATTTTAATTCATAAAAAGTCTCAAATTACATTTCTTTGGGTATTTATTACATCAATTATGTCAATATTTCATTAATAAGATAATTACTGCATCATCATTGTTTCATAAATAAATTAAATTATTTAATGTCTAAAAATTATAAATAAAATACTATTATTTAGGAAATCTTATTATCTTTATAATGAATATTTATAGTCTAATTTATCTTATGCATAACCCTATATTAAAAATGATTTATTTGTTAAACATTGATTTTAACTATTTTAACCCTTCTTTAAATAAATTAATATTAAATGTCCTAATCTAATCCATGTGGGCCTAAATGGTCAAATTTTATTCCTAAGGTTGTTTTTGGTCGAATTACACTTATCCAATAGAATTAGGACATGGTTTAGGGTAATAATAATATCATTTTTACCCTTAATTACCCTATTTACTTTTAACCGTGGTAAAAAAAAGTAAAAAGTTACTATTCACCAAAAATTATTTTCATCTAATTGAACCACATTTTAGTCCTTGATATTAACCGTGTCTCTCGTATTTTTAAAATTCCACTCATAGAAGTGGTAAAATTATGTTTTATGTGAATTTCGAAATTCTCCTAGGAGGTGGGTAAAAGACGGTGAAAAACTCAATAAAATTTTTATATATCTAAGATTATTATAAAATGACTCCAAGTAATTGAATTGAACTTATATAGGTATTATGTATCAATTGATACCTAAAATAAATTTAAATAAAATAAATAATTATTTAAATAAAAAGTCGGTTTTTAAATAGTAACACAATGTTTTTACTATTCATCAAAAATTGAAAGTTTTCAGAAAAATACCAAAATTTCACCCTAGGCTAATTTCGATATTCCGAATCCAAACATGAATTCCATTTTGAAAAATAAAATTTAAAAAATTTCAAAAAGTGGGTATTACTATTTATGGCGGCTAGTTTTAATAATATTTTAATAGCATATCATTGTTTAGTGGAACTCGGTATTGCGTACGATGCAAGCTATCGAGGAAGGTTGCGATTGCGTGTAAAGCAAGCCAAGCTAGAGTTGTGTTTAGTGAAAGATATCTTTGAAGATTTATATAACATAAAAAAATATTTCTCATAAAAGTGTCGGGTGTTACATAAAGTGGGTGATTTTTTAACAATTTAAAGACTACTCTCATATGATGCACATGATTATCCCCATATTTATAGTAAACAAGGATGTAATCCACAATTACCACCAATAAAGTATCAAGATACTCATCAAAAATACTATTCATTATTTCTATGGACATTCGAAGCATTGGTTAGAGCAATGAGAATGAAAAAGTACTCATAATGGATATACCTGCTCTAGAAAGAAGTTTTCTGAATGTCATATTCTTCAATTCTCAATTAGTGATAACTATATCAAAGATCAATATTTGAGAACAAATTCACCCCTTTGAGAGGGTCAAACAGATCATCAATCCATATCAATTGATATATGTTCTTTATCATAAATCGATTGATCTTTAGTTAATCTACACAAAGGTGAAGTGTTACATCATCATTCTTATCAAAGAGAATATGTGCTTCCCAATATGACAAACTTGAGCTTATAAATCATTTATCTAAAAGAAAATCTAACTACATGTTAAAATATTTCATTTCAAATAGTTCCATATTGTAATAATGAATAAACACTAATTTAGTACGAGGTAGTAAATTGATAGAAAACTCTACCTCCCTTACCTGGGAAAACTAGAGAAGTCAGAAGAAAAAAAAATCCGGAAACTCAAAGAAAATAGGCAGGATATAATCACTCATGAATTCTATCTCTATATAAAAAGAGAAAACATATATTAATTTCCCCAACTTTAGATAATAAGTTCCATCTCTACATGAACTTAGGTCCCACACTCCTTGACATATATGTATAATACCATCTGGTAACAAAAAGAATGCCCATCAAAGATTACTGTAAATTCAAGATTTATAATAATTGAGCCAATGAATGACAAATATGACGTCAATAGGTTTCATGTTGAGATCCCAAAAACCCCAAAATAAATCCTGATATGTGATAATGATAAAACCCAACAAGGATAACTGATACCCTGTTGTCTCTTAACACCAAGGGGTGTAGTAATATCCATCACATAAGATAACAACTCTATAGAAAGATTTGAAAATTTTACAATATTAGTGGATATAAACGAATGAGATGAATCCGTATCAAATAAATCAGTCAATAATGATGAACATATAGTGATGGAACATATTAGATTCACTATCTATGTATCTATTTCCTCTAGAGACTCATTCACTGCTTGAAGAATATTCATTCTAAATACCAATGGCTAGAACCCCTATTCTCATGAATCATATGATTTCACTGTAGCATTTTTTTTAGTGATGATACTATGAAAGAACATGGAGTAGAATAAACATTAACAAACTTCGTAAATGTACACGATCATCCACATGAACCATATATCTTGGGTGCCTCAGTAATATATTATTTTGAGTTACCAGGCTTACCACACTATTATGAAATCAAAGGGCCTCTTCCAAGAACTGTATGAGGTCCATAAGAACTATACTATTGAGAAATACCATTAGAATCACCACTTTTTATATTTCCTTTAAAGGAACTCAAAATTCTACTTGGAGAGAAAGGACCTCCCGTCAAGCTGGGATTACCTTCCAGGTTCATCTCAACCACCAACACTGTATCCATCACATTAGTATAAGAATAGATATTATAAAAAAAATATTGATAAAAAATATCAGATCAAAGTCCCATATTAATACATTGAGTATTTATTTTCATATTTGATACAATCTCATGTGTAAACTGCATAAGCTTAGAAAATCAATTTGCATATTTAGTCACGATCCTGTCATCCTTCTCAAGTTTTAAAAACACTATAGCCTTGTCCAAAACCATAAAATATGTATATAAATAGTTATCAAAAAGAGATTTAAAGTCCTTCCAATATATTCACTCATGATTCTTTTTCTTCACCATTGTGTCCCACCATCTCATGTTAGGTCCTTCATGCTCGAAGGTGGCACATTTTACAATGATTTTATCAGGTGTTTCAATGAACTAAAACAACATATTGATGCTCCTCAACCAATCCTCAGCATTTTGTGGATATTTTCAGCCTTGTAATACTAAATCATAGACAAGGATCTTCTAATAATGAATCCTAAATTCATTTCTTTGAGGTTCCACATCTGGAACCTGAACGCAAATGTGTGCAGGTGCTTGTCCCAATGCTTGGACAACAAAAACAACAACTTAAACCAGGTTTTGGTCTATGAGAGGAGTTTATCAATGTGCTTGATCAGTAACTTCGTCTAGGATCCTATTCACAAGAATTTTAAGATGTTTGATTATACAAAACATTATTAGAAATAATTTAATGAATAAGAAATGATACTAAGAAAAACACTAAAAAAGAGAAACAAGGAAATTATTCCCATTAGATAGATAAACATGATTTGGATTTCAATTATCCAAATAAAAATGAAGAAAAAGACCATAACCAACACCCAAGATGTATGTTTCCAACTACCAATGGATACTTAATGCTAATTATGGTGAGAGTAGGTCATGATCTCACTCACAAATACCTTCTATGTCTTGATAAGATTTCAAAACTATATATTTACATTAAGGAAAGATGCTTAACATGTACCATTGAAACCACTTTTTCCTGAACCATCCCATATACCCTGGTACCTTTATTATTTAACCAATATTAACATGGCACAATGGGTTTTCCTGATCCTCATGGGTTTTCCACAAGAACATGGAATCATATAAGATAGAATTGGGAACAATTTTTTCCTTAGAAACAACAGAGGAAACAAATACATGTAAGTATGATAAAAAAGGAAACTACACATGGATAATAGTATGAGAAGTAAAATAGGTATATAAACCCAATTTAAAACTACAGATTACTGAAAAAATAGATATGTAAATAACCTAAGTCCTAAAAAACATAGAACTCCAATAAGAAAAGATCAATAACCACCACCTCCAAGTGGTTATTTCCCCTAACTCAAACCTTGTAAAAGTAAATCTAAAAACACTTAAACGAATAAATATGTTGTGAGAAAAATTCCCAGTTGGGGCTCACCAAAGATTCCATAATAATATGACACAATAATTAAATAAATAAAGCTTTAAATTTTCAATGAATAAGCATGTAAGTATAAAATATTTTTTATAAAAAATCATGAGTTTCATTTCAATTGATGGAAACATTTCAACATAATGGATTAACATATATTTTATATAAATCAACTTATATAAATTCACAAGGTATATGTAATTATGTTTTAAAGACAATGTCATGTATATCAAACCATTTACAATGAGAAACATGGTCATATTTCAAGAGGTATGATAATTCCAGGTTAGGGGATCATCACACACGTGAATAGGTGATCAAGGAAATATGTGTACACATATACCTCAAAACATCATTCAAAGAGGAATCATCACTATCCCATTGGGGATGTGATCAACTATGTTATGTTTTTTTAGAGTTATAAAGAATTTATAGTTTGTTTTACCATATAACTCACTAACTATCTAGGATTTCATGTGCTCAAACAATAACTAATAATAGAAATATTATTTAAAAAATGTTCAAAATACATTTTCCCTATACTCTATTTCAATATTCCAATTTCACTTTAAAAACCAATACATGGTTTTGAAATCAATTCATGCATTTTTCTAAGAAGCAACCATTGGGTTGTTTTTAAAAAGGTTTAATCCATTTTTCTTAAATACAAAATTGAAATAAATTTCAAAAATAAATTTTACAATTTAATTCCACAATTTTCCATCAAATCCAAATCACAACCCAGTTAACTAGAATTGGGGGGGGGGGGCTAAATTTAATGCTAAAGAAAATAAAATGGCTAATTTACATTGAATTTTATTCCCACAACTTAATTGAAATAAATTAGAATAATCAATAAATTGTTTGGTTGAATCAATTGGAAATCATAAATAGAACCACCTACCGAAACAATGAGATCACACCTCACAATGTCAGTAATAGGAATATCTAATGAAGAACATGTAAAATGGAGATATGAAAATAAAAACTAGATTAAATAACTAAAACAAAATATATCAGATTCTCCAACAACACAAATATCTTTCAAACCCTAAGTAGGAGAGAGTAAGAGAATGAGAGAGAAGGAATAAGGGAAGAACTCTTACTAGGGAGATATCAAGGGATGATCACAACACCTTGATACACTTATAAAGGTATTTGGAGTGGAAAAAATTAATTATTGGGAGATCTAATGACATATGATTTTATCAAATACCAATTTAGGTCTATAGGGGTGTGTAAATAATGGATTGAGAGTTTTTTATTAAATTTTCAAAATAAGAAAGCATGCACAAACGATTTCTTTAAGGGCCCCATAGGGTTTGTCAAACCATGTTCCCTAAACATGTTACCCTTTGAGGGGGGGGGGTGAAATGTTTCAAATAGGTGTTAAATGTTTTTGTAAACAGTGCACCAACCATTCAAATCCCTAATATTTGGGTTTTTAGTGTTTCCCCTAGGTGGGTGCATAGTTTGAGAAAACCATGCACCAACCATGCACAAGATAGAAAATTACAAAAAATTTACAATCATTAATCTCAAGCACCACTAAATGAAACCCATAAAATTAATTATCATAAAGGTGGTTAAAGAGTACCTAAAATTAGAAACATAATGTTACATTCTCTATGATGAGATCAACAACATGATTGTTTCTGTAATTTTAAATGAAAGAAAGGTGGTATGTTAATATTGAGTTAAATATTTATATTAAAATTATAGAAATAAAAAAAATATTATTTTCATGTTAATATAATATAATAAAATTAATTATGTTTCCATAATCATCCTTGATAAAATTATATAGCATCATTCATGTTGGTGGTTAAACTGACCCTCACACAAACATGCTATAATCAATGGATGAGTACACTTATATTGTAATTTTATTATAATATCATCCTTCAAAAGCCTGATGAATTTTTTTGTTTGTTATTAAATTGATATATAATAATTCATAATAGGTGGATGAAGAAGATAAATGAAAATATTGATAAGAAGTTATTACTTACAAAGAATAAATCACATATCATCTTTGAAGCCATATTTATTTTGAAGAAATTTGGGAAATATCTAGGGGCTAGAAGTGACATAGAGGGGGATAGTATTATTTAGTAAGTCAATATAGTAGAGTATGGAGGGTAATTGTAGTTTCATGTGTGGATATGAATGGGTGGTGGAGGGGTCCTTTTATAAGGTTTAAGGGTGTGATTTTTATGAATATTTATTATTTAATATAAAAAGAAAAGTAATTTTCAAGAAAAGTGGATACAAATTGATAAATAATAAATATTATACAAGGGGATTTTCATGAATACCTTATAAACTCGTTTAATACCTGTTTTTATGATAGTAAAGGTCTTTTCTCCTTGATTTAACAACTTTTTTATATTTTAGGTTTTACCGTGGTGATTAATATATTCCTCTGTAACTTATATTTTTGCCTTAAAATAAAATTGACCATATTAATTAATTTTTAAATGATTATTAAAAATATTAAATAAATTTTACTTTATTCAGTTTTAAAAACTTGTAAAATTTAATTTTAATATAAAAAGCCATAACGCAGAGAAACAATTTTTTGAAAAAATGAATTTTTAATTATAAAATGAATTTATTATCATTCAGTGAAAAGGAAAAATAATTAAAAGAATACATACATATATATATATATATATATATTTAATATCATTACATTTTATTGAATTATTTATTCAGTACTGATCAATTATCTTATTAGGATGGAAATGCATAATATTACAAAATAAAACTCTTCAAAACATTAGACCATTAACATTAAATGATTTTATAAACTATTTTTCAAATCGATTACTTCTTTATGAATGGTTAAAAAACAAATTAATATTAAATAAAACCATTTAAATTTATATTATTATTAAATTATACAATAATTCAAAAACAATAAAAAATATATCAAATTTTTTGATTTAATAATTAAATGTTTATTGTATCCTAACTTTTACTAACAAAATCCCTCAAGACCATCACATAATATCTAAGGATAGCATAGTCAATTGTGGAAAATATGGGTGAAGAATCAGGTGGATTGAATCTCATCGTGATTCCTTTGAGCATTATATTCTCTCATGTATGATTTCAATCAAACCATATTTGTTGAAGTTGAACTAGAGATTGGTTTATGTCTAACCCTAGTAATTATACCAACATTATAATATTGAATAAATAATTCTCACAAGGAATAGTCTTACAAATTTATACCATTTTTCATATCTATATATAGTTTCTTATTTCATTAATTATATTTATACCCACCAATTCAATAATTATGTTATAGGAGTAACATTTAATAAGGTTATCTCAATAGTATATTGTGGTTCATTTTAGTTTGGTATTATGTGAAAAACAAGATATAAATCACAAAAAATATTTAATTATAAATTTGTACTAAAATCATGGGTTGTTATAAAAAAACAAGAGTAGGGATCCTTCTCTTCCTCTAAGAAAATGGGCTTCTGTTGAGTGTTATCAGTTTTAGAAGGTATGGAATATTCATCCTAATTTTCTCAGGACACCAATGTATTGTCATTCTTATGGTCTAATGAGACACCAATATAGATTATTTAAGATTTCATCATAGGATACCAGTGGATGTTCATATGATTAAACTAAAGGTAAAAGATATGTGGGGGGGGAGGTCACTAATAGAGTGGTAATTGGGTTACCTATGACCATTCAATATGTATAGGAAGACATGGATCCTAGGGGTAATGAAAATAATAATAATGAGTTGATACCCTTTAGGGGAGCTAGGAGATATGAGGTTAGGGATTGGGAGTAATTTAGATTCATTCCATGGTGTAGAATCGTATATATCATAGTATGTGGCTATAAACTATTCAAGGTAAAATTTACATGGCATTTACCCTGACATCTATTTTTATGTAGGTTTATCATATTTGGTAATGTATTCTTATGTTGTTTGTGATTAATGTATCATGCCTGAGTATCTTTCTAGGATGATAACTATCAATATAAACTCATTGTTTCAATATGAGTTTATTCATTGGTGTTTAAGATGTGTTTTTGTGATCGGTATTTATAATAATGTCTTGTATTTCCTTAATTTAACAATGCACAATTTTGATCTGAACCTTGGAATATATTAGTTTAATCATTATTAAGAACACATAGAATCCTTTCATTAATGGGTATATCTAATTTCACTAGAGGGTTATTTTTATACTGGTATTAGAGATTTGGAATTATAGAGTGACCATTCATTATAAGACCATCAGTAGTTGGGTGGATTGCAGACAAGATTTCTCATACTATTTTTGGTGATGAGGATATAAGGGAGTTGTTCTTTATCATATAATTGATCAACTTAATATTTTATTCCAAAAAATCTTCTTTGGGCTAGCACTCAAGAGTTTGGACGAGTTCATATTCAATTAAATGTAATGTATAAAGATTATATCCATTTTACTATACAAGATGATGTGGTAGTAAAAAGATAAAGGTTTAACTATAAAATCTGTACATGAATTGATTTATTCACCTTATAATATCCCCATGGGGTGGTCTTGTCTTATTCACCAATAAGGGAAATGACTATTTTGATAGTGCGTGGATTACTGTTGGTTGAACGTAGTAATTTTTATGAACTCATATCCTCTTCCTTGTATAGATGACCAATTTGAAATGTTTTGGGGAGACAAGTGGTTCTCAATGATTAATTTGAGATTTTGGTATCATCAATTTTGGGTGTGGCTAACTAATATTTCTCATATAGATTTCATGAGAATATATATTATACATGAGTTTCTTATGATACTATTTATGTTGATGAATGTACTAATTATCTTTATAGCCCTAATGAATAGGGTTTCTTATCCTTATTTTTATTTATTTATAGTTGTATGTTTCTGTGATATCATTTTGTACTATCATATATACTAGGATCATTATTGACATTTAGATATTATATTGGGAATATTGAGAGAGCATCGACTATATTCCATGATCTCAAAGTGCCATTTCTTGATGAAGGATTGCAGTTTTTAAGGCATGTGATCTATGTAGAATGTATATTCATGGACACTGATAAGGTTGTCAACATGATTTCTGAAAAGTAACTCAATAATTTGTTTTCATATTCATATCTATCGTGGATTAATAGGATACTGCAAGCAGTTGATTTTAGACTTATCCTTTTGGAAGTATCTTTGATTGATCTAACCAATAAAGGGGATAAGTTAATGTAATCTAATAATTCTAAGAGATTATTAAAAGATATGAATTGGTTTTTTAAAACTGATTTTATCAAGTCCTTAATAGATCTGGTTAAGCAGTGTATGTTTTGTCTTGATGTATAATGAATAGAACTTGGGGAATTTATGATATAATATGGGTGATTAGTTGATGATGGGTCTAGGTAATTTAGTCTACATGAGGAAAAGTAATTAATTATTGATTTATAGTTGGCAGTGTAGGTGTATTCCCTAATATATTAGCATCACTACTTTATGGGTTAGTGTTTTGTGGTTTATATTGACCAAAATATCCCTAATTATATAATTCTATAGAATTACCAAAAATTTTGATAGAGAAGGTAAGTTGAGTATCTTCAATCCATTGACGTTGAAATTGAATATATCCCTTGAAAAAGAAATTTCACGGATACTGCACTAAGTAGGAAGACTCAAGATTGGGTGTTTTGTGAGGATAGTAGTGAGAAAAAGATATTGTGATTTTATATAATGAATCTTTAAATTTAGGAGTATTAGGATAGGGATACCTTTACAACAATGATTATTATATTGATAATTTTTTAAAGAGTGAAGGACACTCATTTTTATAACTCTAATAATTAGTTTTTTAGGGATAATATATTTGGTGGAGATCCACCACCCAGTTAACCCCAAAATGTTGTTGGAATCTTTTATGTATGAGTTTGAGTAGTGCTATCTATGAGCATGATCATGGAGCTATTATGGGGCTAACATGACTCTATATAGTCTTTTAACCTAGGGATAACTAATATTTATAATTAATTGCCAATTTTTATTGGTCGATAGAGATAAAAAAGGATATTACAAGGATTGTTTCAAAATGACTTAGCTATCAACATGTGAATGGTGGTCACTATATACCTATGTGTCTTCATTACCCTTTACCTATTTCTAAGTGGAAGTGTGAAAATGTTATAGTGGATTTATAGATATGATCATTGATATCACCTCAAGGTAGTGATTTAGTGTGTCTGATAGTGTACTATTTTAAGAAGGTTGTGAATTTTCTACTTATTCATGATACCCAGTCGATTGAAGAGATGTATAAGGTAAATATATAAGAGATAGTAAATCTCTATGGTGTTCAAAGGATTATTTTATTATTATTATCATTTTTGTCTGTGTCTTAAATAAACTGACGATTTTATAATGCTTTATATACTTATGATAATCTGAACACAATATACCATACTCAGATTGATGAGTCTTTTAGGAACACAATTTAGATTTTGGAGGACATGCTTTGAAAAAGTGTCCCATATAATCAAAATTCATGGGAGAGTTATATTTATTTATAATCGTTCACCTATAAAAATAGTTATCTAATATTAATTTAAATAGAACATTTTAAGTAATTATATGGTGGTTGTGTTGATTACCTCTATGTTGGTTTGAGGTAGGGGAGTCTGTTATTGTATGGTTGAGAATCATGTAGAATAAATTTGATCATATTTGGTGGATTCATAGGTGAATAGAAACTTTTTAGATTTTTAAACAGTAATATATAACCTAATGATACCATTCTATGGGGTTTGAGGTGGGAAACATGTATTCTTGAGTGTGTCACCTCATTTGGGATACAAGAGGATCGTGATGCAAAGAAATTTATCATCCCAGTTCATTGGAATATTTGAAGTTGTTAAGAGGATTAATATATTATAATATTTATTATTACTTCCTTATAGATACTATAATATGAATTATTTATTTTATATCCCTCATATTTAAAGATATCAACTAGATCCTTTTCATGCGATCAATGTCAACAACATCAATCTCAAGGTAGATGTTCTTTTCATGGAATGACTAGTGTTTATTGTAGATCAAAGAATTAAAATAATTTAGTGGAATATGGTACCTATGGGAAAAATGTAGTGGAAACACATGAATATATAAGAGGCGACTTGGGAGAGGGAGGTGGATATGTGAGCAAAGTGGATGTAACTTTTCATTGTGATGCTTGGTGATGTATCATTTGGATAAGATACTATACATTTGGGATGTTATAACATCCCACATATGTTATGGTTCATGGTAATTTAATTTTTTATTCTAAAATTAGGTTTATTATAGTAACACTGGTATATTATGGTATTTTGGATGTGTTTATGTGTTTGTATAAGTCACCAAGTGATGGAAATTTCAACCATTCCATGGTTTAGAGTTATCTTGGTAATGATTATAATTCTGGTGGCAAATGACATTGTTTTAGGAGGCATTGTAGTGTGTTGTATGGATATACAATGTAACATTAAGGGATAAAACCACAATAATCCATATATTTCAAATATTATTAGGGTAGAATCATGTTATAATAGAGAGGGGTTACACCATGAGTCGTTTTATCATGAAAAAAATAAATGGTTATGAGTATTGATGATCCTTGGAAATCAAAGTTATATAGTGAACCATATTGTTATACCACACAGTTATAATATAGTTTGGTAATTTTTGTGTGACCCACATAGACACACTACAATTCTCTCTATACAATCATTTATATACATTTTAATCAAATTAATTATGGTGTTAATAACTTATAATGTGGGTTCTTCATTTTTCCCAGTAGTCACACAACCCCTCCATGATTCTCCCTTGTGTTTTTCCAATTTTAAGAATAAATTTATGTAGTTAATGGTTGGATATATGCGTTATTTATCCCAGTAGATCTCTAGGGTAATGTCTATGACCCATCTGATATTAAATCCATGTTTTATAACTATTCTTTGTGTGATATCAATTTTCACAAAAAATCCTTTATATTAGGGCTTATATAATTTTTTTTAATTTATATAGATCGAATCCAAATTGGAGAGAAGTATTCAATGTAAAGGAATACATTAAAAAAATATAGGTGATTCATAAGCATTATTACCAATTTACACTAGTTTACATGTGTCCTGTGATGTGCGTGGTATGCAGGAGTTGGTGTATGTTTCAAAATAGAACTAAATAGAGTTTTCTTTCTTGATAAGTTATAATGAAAGGTAATATATCTTGTGATAGGTATTTAATTCTTGTTGTCTTGAGTACATGGTCTCTGATGTTCGTCACCTTGAGAATGTTACAGTTTTTGATTCTAAAGGAACCCAAGTGGGTGTGCTGACTAGAATTATTACCTAACGAGTTGAGTGAGGTATTTAAGTGAATTATTTAATGGGGAGAAGATTGGGTAATTCTTCAGGTAGTGGTGAAATAGTCTAGTCATAAGATTTTAGACTCGTTTTTGGCCTCTTATACATGTCCCCCATGGAAGGGGTAATTTATTGAATCCAAAGACGTGGTAATTGGGTAATAACCCATTCATCAGCCCTGTGGGTATTGTGTGATGAATTGTTCACATAAACTATTTTACTAGTGATGTATCATTTACTTGAATTATTTAAATAGTGATATATATACCTTTTTCACTTATTGAATACTAGTGATAAAATTTTCACCATAATGATCATTATAGTGGTGTATCAAACACCCATTTTAATAATTTTGATGATAAATCATTCACCATGGGAAGTTGTTAAAGTTCTATATTTTAAAAACTACATATGTATTAGTAGTTCATTATAGAAATTTATTAATCAAAATGGTGATATATCATTCACCTTTTTAATGATGATTGTGGTATCTGAAACACCCCTTTTGGGTGTGTTAATGTAACATAATTCACCCAATGTGTTTACTCAAGTAATAATTATGGAATAGGGGTGCATATTCCACCCACGGTGATGAGTATTGGGATGTATGAATCACTTTTAATGGGTTTTATTGGTAAACAATACACAATTTTGTGATGATCACATTAATGTATCATTCATCAATAATAGTGAGGATAATGATACATTATTAAACTTATAAATTAGTGATAAATTGTTCAATTGAGCTAGGGTATTGGAGATACACAATTAATGTTAGTGTTGAGAGTAAATGATACATCATTTACACTATATGAGTGTATAATTAAATATTTTTTTGGCTTTTGTGATATTATTGTGATGAATCATTTTTTCAAGATGATTATACACTGATAACTCATTCTCCTTAGGATTATAATATAATGATAAATCATTTTCCCATGCGTGATAGTGATGATGAATTGTTAACATTATATGTTTATATATTGATGAATCACTCACCTTTATTAATGAGAAGAGTAGTGGTTGACATCCACCCTCAAGTAGTGTCTATTGGAGCATCATCCCATTCCAAGAATGGCCTAACTGAATGTGGTTACTTAGGGGATTTGCTTAATTTTTTTTATGATGCGATAAGTATATTTTTATACTTTTTTATAAGCACTTAATATTGAGCACGAAATAATATATTATAGATCTATGTAGGGATACTATTAGTCATGGAATGCTATTTCTTTATCCCAATTGACTCATGTATCATGGTTTGCATATATATTTCATGATCATGAATGTATGTAAGGTAAATGAACCCACTATTAATGGTTTGGTTGGGAGGTGAAGTGGGGTAGGATACAATAATGAGTAGAGCCTTGAGCCTAATTTATTTTTGTTTTTTTCCATTCTATTGTATTTTTAGACCATGATATACATTATTGGTCCATGGGAAATCCTATTTTTTATCGATAAAAAAATGTCCATAATAATTGGATTAGAAAGAGTTGAGGATAAAGTATCTTTAGGTAACATTCCATCAAAACCAAAGGCAAGAAAAAATAGAACGGTCTTAATAAATCATTGGGGGATGATTTTCCATTTATACATACACAGCCATAAATTTTTTTGAGAAATAACAACAACAATTTTATATGATTCCTGAAATGTGAAGAATACAACTCAAAATCCAATAACCAAACAATATTCGAGTAACACAAAAACAATTAACATAAGAAAAAATAAGACCCAAATGTAATATAAGACTTAGGTACCAAGACATGACTAAATAAAAATACCCATATCTCTTCAACCATAATAACTTAAATCATGATGCTCCAGTAGTGAAATATGAAACATTTCCATTTCTTGTATCATGGAAAAACATGTATTCATAAGAACCATGGTGTATATATTTGGGGTGAGAGATAATAACCTAGAGTAAAACCCCAATACTTATCACACACTCACCACTATTAATATTTTAAATTTATCTTCATAGTTGTACAAAATTGACGAAAAGAATTTTAATGTAGATTAGCCAAAATAAAGGTTTTCAGAACACATAAATCAATTCAACTCAACACACTTGGTCAGAAATGTTCAAGTTATCTTTATCACACATAGACACTCACATATCTATTCCAAATGAAATCTACATTACTCACTAGTGAAGATACATCATCCACCAAGTCATTACATGGTGGTAGACACTATCCAAAAAATTGTCCCAATAACCAAGCCTATCTAAACAAGGTTTGACACACATGAACACACGCCAGCTAAGTATTCCTAGTCCTCATTAAAAATTAAAATTTTAAACCAAAATAAATATCCAATTTAAGAACATAATGAAATGATATTTTTTCATCTGAAGTCTATATAATCCATTGGTTTTTTCAAAAAAAAAATCAACAATGGTTTTCCATGAAAATATTTACCAAAAATCAAATGTAGAAAGCATCATTTTAAAACGAGGAAAAAAATAATTTTCTTATAAAAACATAAGAATATATAAAACCATATAAATCCATAAAAAAATTTAAATTCATACAATTATAGTGAAATTATCGAGATATAAAATCCACTTACCTCTGACAATTGTTATCAACAAACCAAAAGAAGGTTTGTCCATGACACTACTCAAAAATTGATGTTCGAATGGAGAAGCTTCATCAGAGGTGGATAGTTCATCCTGAATCATGATCAAGAATAGATTAATCAAGATCCAAATCATTGATAATGATAAAAAATGGCAAATTTCATTAAAAATATATTGAAAATTTAATTTAATTCCCCTATAATCTCTCATTCTATTTACCATCAAATCCTATAAATTACTCCCCAAAAAATAGTGCTTGGATTTGTGGTTAAAAAATGTTTGTAAACATCTACATGACCCGGTGGTGTCCACCACAACAATGGTACCTTTAATCAAACTAAGTATACAAAACCACCATAATAAGCCACTATAGTTCATTGTATAAACCCAATCCATTTTAGACTCACCGCACCCTAGAACATGGAATAGCGAGGTCTCCTCTAGCCATGTTTCTTATCCAAACCAAAAATGAACTACAACCAAATCCACAATTTTACAAAATACTCCATTGGATGTTTTGGTGTGTACGTGTTACATTGGTGAATTCCTAGCAATCCAAATATCCACCATGGTGTGTTTCTACCCGTGCTCCACCTAGAAATTCCTAAACACTTTAAACATCTCTTAAAAACCTACCAATGATCACTAGATCCAAATAAAACTATAAAATAATTTAAAATATGTTTGAGAACATGAAAAGTACCAAAAACTGGGGTCTAACATTGTCCCTAGAATTTGGATTTCTGTCCAAGGTTGCATAATATATGTAAAATATCATTCCATTTCTTGAGTTTATCATTCTCCCACTATGATTCCTCTTCTCGAGTCTTACCGTGGTTCCACAATATGTAGACTAGTGGAATAAATTTTCGATACCTAATTATTTCTTATTTATCAAAATATGAATTAGTGAACAAATAAAAATATGTTCTATCTTAAGAGTAACATGATCCAAGATAACAACATAGATAGGATCTGGATAAATACTTCTTTTTTTGAGAGTCATAGAAATAATTGTGGTATATACTTTGTCTCATTCCTAAAGATAATTGATATGTAACATTTCTAATAAGTTCCACAATCTCAACTGATCCCATATATCGATGAGGTAGCTTACCTTTCATCCCCAAATGGTGATGACTCGACAATAGTGAAACATTAGGAAATACATAGTCTCCAACATGAAAAGATAATGGGTAAAAATGATGATCTACATGTGATTTCTATTTGATAAAGGACATATCTATTCACTCCCTAATCATACGAATCATTTTTATAGTCTGTTGGATATGAATTGGTCCAATTAGTGACGTTTCTCTCATTTCCACCAAAGAAGTGGAGAGTGATAAGGAATGTCATAAAATTATTTGAACAACCCCATAGGTTTCATGACTTGATTATATTTATTTTATGAGAACTCCACCAAAGAAATATAATCATCTCATGAGCCTCCAGAGGCAATTAGAAAAAATCATAAAATATATTCTAATTTATAAATGGTACGTTTTGACTACCCATATTTCTAAAGATTATATTTTTTTCTCATGATAAGCTAGGTTCCACATTCCTAAATTATAAGGAAACAAAACCAAGAAGTAAATCAAGGATCTCTGTACCATGATACTTAACCACTTATCTAATATATAACTTCATATATCCTCTACCATTTTGGAATAAAAATTTGGTAGGAAGTGTTCAATTATTGGGAGTTAATCCAATATTAAACCAATAGAATCATGTTTATAAAGTGACTATGGTAGGAATTTGACAAATTCCATGAAACTTTACTCTAATTTCTAAATATTTATTGTCATAGATCATATAATTCTGGATGGATGATGAAACTCAGTATTTAACTATTGACAAGTGAAACATTTCATGACATAAGATGAAATTTTATTTTCATTCCTGACCACCAAAAATGAACTTTCATTACATGTACATTTTTTGAGATCCAGGGTGAATTACCAATCTAGAATGGTGGTAAACTGATATAATTTATTCTTGGCATGAGTGGGTTACCATAATTAAATTTTGTAAATCAAATTTCATGTTTAAATATTTTTTCAAATCATTCATGGTCACTCCATGATTTTGGTTTCACCTAATGGTGATGTGTGGAATAAATAATTAATGACTCCTTTTTTCTAAATCCATCATATTAGGAATTAGAGTGATCAAGAATAAAACTTAATTTTCATTCTTTTCAGAATAGTATAGATGTATTCTATGAATAATACCCATCAACTACCATTGGTCATGTGATTCTATGAAAATTTCATTATAAAACCCTTAAATCAAATTATAAACTATTGTATACTCATTATTAGCTATATACACCAAGTTGATGTAAAAAATTTATAGATACTTGATCCAAAAACACTTCCTCAAATTTATTTTTCTCTGAGAGATGAAATATTTAAAGAATTTATGATTAGTTAAGAGAATTTACTTTTTCCCAAAGAGATATTTGTTCCATATTTTTAAGGAATAAAACACTACATATTATTCTAGGTGGTTCATAGTGTAATTCATTTCAAGTGGTTTAAACTACTCTAATCCCTAGGACACTGCATGATCACCTTGCATAAAAACACAACCTAGTCGTCATCCAAAATCAATGAAATTGATAACATAGCCGTGCACTGGATATGTAAAGATAAGAATAGGTATTTAATTGAGATGATATTTATTTTATAGAATGGTTTTAAAAAAAATCTCACTCCAATTAAATGGAAGGCCTTCCCCTGTTAGTGAAGTCATAGGAGAAGCAAGTCTCAAGAAATACCTGAAAAAATGAATATATTAGCCATCTAATTATAGAAAAATGTGTTTCTCAAAGTCATTATTAAGTGGTTTTCAAGATAGGAATGGTTCATTATTCCCATTTTCAATTGATATTTCTTTATCTAAAATGAAAAGATTGAGGAATAAAACTTCTTGTGTCAAGAATATAGTCTTATAAAATGTATCATATGGTCCGTGATCACTCATTTTTCTCAATAAAATCTCTATGTGATCATCATGGTTATTAATTGTTCATGTGTATACCGAAATGACATGAAAGAATTACAAGAGAAAGGAATTAAGATACCTGTGGAATATACAGTTAGTCAAGGCCATGAAAATTGTAGGTTCATTCATCAGAACCAAGAGAATGAAAATGTATTCATAATGGATATACTGACTCTAAAATGTTGTCTTCACAGTATCTTATTTCTGGTTTATAAGCTGGTGATATCTTAATCATAGGTCAGTATTATACAACCACATATCTCTCTTCAATTTATCAAATAGATCGTTTATTTGAGGTAGATAATATTGATTCTTAATCATAGCTTGATTTAATTTATGATAGTCGAACCACAATCAAAGAAAACCATATTTGTTTTTTTATAACTAGAAACGAAGAATCCCAATGTGATGTACTTGGTCTCATGAAATTCCATTATCTTCATTTCTTATAGCTCAACTATAACATCACTATCGCGGAAGCCACTAAACTATTTCCCCGAGCCGGGCCACCACTTGACATTAGTCATGCCTTCTCAAATGATAGAGGATATCGACTAGTAGTGAGGGTCTGGTAGATCATGTGGGGAGATTATACCCTCTTTATCAGAGGAAGCCACAATAGATATAACATTAAATAAAGGAAACAAAAGGCAATAACAATTAACATGAATTACCAACTATTCCCAAAACTCGGTACAATTCCACATCCAATGGTAAATTTTCTATGTCATGTCATACAATTCAGAGTGATGGAAACCCAAAAATAATGAAAAACTGAAGAATTCCAAAAATGTGTCCCAAATCCAAGTTCTGATCCCTCATCCATGTACATACCATACCCAATAAACCCTATAGGATATGTTCATTTCCCTTGTCCTGATTTTCAACTCTGAAGTCATCTCGAGTTCCAAATGGTGGCTCGATTAGGGCATGAGTATAACTTCATAGTCCCCCACAATGTTGTCTAAAAAATATCCATTCTATATAGATAGAGCTTAAAATTACTAGAATAAATATAAAAATATATAAATGGGGTAAACCGGGTTCCATTAGTTAATAAGTTCTCTTAATCCATTTACATCATTGATTCCAGGGGTTATGAATTTTCATTATGGTCAATCTGTTCTATACTGGTCAACTACTATACATAAGGGAATAAATCATATTCCCTATTTCACTTGGGGAATTTTTTAAAAACAATAGAACACACTTACCTTGGAGACTTAGTGTAGGTAGTCTCATCAAATAAAACCATTAGGGGCATTGCGCTTCAGTCATGACTAACCATTCCATTAAATGGGGTGGGTCTTAGAGCCTTAGTCTAACTCAACCCATGGGAATAGATACTCACCTCTAATACCCCACACATACCTCTAAGACAAGTGCACATGAATCTTTAATCATTTACCATATATAATAATTCATAGACTATACTCAATTAATACCCATAAAATTTATAAAAGTAGGTTCATTCAACACATTAATCATATTCATTACATAACCCATTAACACATTTTCAAATTACATTCCTTAAACCAATTAACCGATTTATCATTCACATGCATTATACAATCCACAAATTTAGCCATTTTAACCCTTTACTCATTTAAATCATTAACATTTCACTAAACAACCCCTTATTCCAAGTTAACAACTAAAAAAAATTAGTATTAGTTCTTTTCATATCCCAATCCTATAGTTCAACACTATTTTTATGGTTAAATGGCATAACAATAGAATTCAACACTTAACACTTCAATTTTCACGTTCAGGGATGATGGAACAACCCATTGGTGGACTTATAACTAGTCTAATAAACCTCAATGAATCTCACAAGGATTATGAGGGATTTAATTCATCATTTAGATAACAAATTTACCATATCCTACTAATGTCAAAAAATACACTATAGGAAGGAACTCTAACACAACCACATACACATAAACCAACATCCAGATTATGAGATATATCTTGTAGACCACATTCAAAAATTCATAAGGAAATTGAATTCTCCACCTTATCCTTTGAGTTAGATCCAAACACTACTCAAAGTCAAAACCTAAGATTCACTGGAAAAAGAGGGCTTTAAGGCTCTTCAAGATGAAGAACAACTATGGAATCCCTAATCTGAAAAAGAGAAGAAATATGAGTGTTAGACAGACTTGGATCTTTGATTATCACCCCAAAACACTCCGAACGACATAGAAATAAAGGATATCGATCCTTAGGAAGCTTGGGTATTTTGTTTTTCCACACATTCTACAAGAGAAGAAATGAGGAAGAAAATCAATTAAGGTTTGTTAAATCCTGAGGGGGGGAGGTAAAATCCCAATTTTTGAGTGGAACAGTGTTTGGATATATTGTTGGCCAAACCATGCACTACACTCTATTCAAGAGGAGGCTAGGTATCACATTTACCTGGAAATCCCCTACAGTTTGACAAAACATGTGCTGACCATGCAGGATGGATCTACCCAAGCCTGTATGGGTTGTCTTCCCCATTTCACGGTTTTCTCCAAATCGTGAATCCATATTTTTGAAAATCATGATTAGGGTGCATGGTTAATAAAAACCATGTGCTAACTATAAAATATACACTAGATGTCCCCATTCTCCCTTATTTTGTGTCCCATTCCTGTGAAACATCCCTGGGATTCTCTATTGATTCGAGAGAAACTTCATCAACCATCTTAAAGATATTCAAACTAGAATTTTAAACAATAATATAATTGAATGTAGTCCATGATTTTACAACCTACCCACCTTAGAACGTATCATCATCAAACCAATATACCAAGAATCACTGATCTTCCAAATTATCGAGATCGGGCTATTTGGCACACATGTCTGTCTCCCTCTCCCAATTTTGCTGCTGAACATTACCATGCTTCCAGAAAACTCAAACCAAAGAACTGCCTTTCCCTACAAGACATTCTCACTACAATCCACAATACTAAATTGATTCTCCTCAAAGTACGCATCACCATCAATATCAACATCACCAACATCAATTACATGAGAAGTGTTAGGGTGATACCACCAATGATGTGACCCATGAAAAAAATCATGCATACCACCATACCACTATGGAAAATCCGATTAGTACACCCTCATTCGGATCCTCTCCACAATATCAAACAACCCCACATACATGGGTTCAAACTTACCCAATTTCTAAATATGACGATTACCCAAGCTAGGAGACAGTTGAAAAACACACGATCAACCATAATGAACTAAAGAGGCCTATGATTCCAATCAACATACAACTTGTGCCTAATTTGAGATGTTTCCATACACGTCCACATCAACTAAACTTGTTTTGACGTCTCCTACATGAGACTCAATCCCAATCACTTGATTCTATGACCTCTATCCAACACAATGATGATATACATGGACTCTCATAGAGCTCCTCAAATGGTCCCATCTAAATATTTTCCTAGTAACTATTGTTATAAGTGAACTCAATAAGATCCAAGTGATTTTACCAATATCCACCAAAATCTAGGACATATTCCCTCAACAAATTATCTTGAAACTAAATAGTACGCATTGATTCCCAACTGTCTGTGGATGAAAAACCGTACCAAAAAACACACGGGTACCATGAAAATGATGTAACCCCTTCCAAAAGTGTGAATAAATATGAAATACCAATCCAAAACTGTAGTATATATAACCACATAAAATCTCACTATCTAGAAAACATAAAACTCACCCAAATAGTCAATGGTGAAGGCATCTTGAATAATTAAGAATTGTTCCACCTTGGTCAACTGATCACAAAACTACCCAAATCGTATCATTCATCAGAGGCTTCCTCGTAAGACACAACCCAATGTTCATTTTCACATCATCCCATTTCCATTATAGAATGCGAAAGGGATGTAATAAACCACTCTATCATTTATTCTCATCCTTTACCTACTGACATGTGTAGCATCATGACACTAAACCTAAAACCTATTTATTCACCCCTAACCACCAATACTATCTATGAAGATTGTGATAAATTTTAGTTAATCTAGGATTCACCACCCACTTTGAGTAATGAAGATCGTGCATCAGCTATTCTCGCATACAAGTTGGAATGACAAGAAGGCCCCAAACATAAATGATCTCATCATTACCCAAAGTCAAACCGAAAGGTATATACACACCTTCAAGAATTTCCATCAAATACAAACACTCCAGATCCTCATACTTCCTCTCCTTGATCTAGATCAAAAAGTGTGGAATCAACCACCAACGATGTAAGGGGCCTCTACCCTCTCCCATACTAAAACATTAGATGTATATTTTTAAAAAACTTCATCATACTCCATTAGAAATGGATTTATAAACTACTTGGTTTTGAGTCTCTAAACTCAAATCATCTATAAAAATGTTCCCCATTCTTGGTGTGTATACAATTTCAAAATCAAATGACTGCATTTACTCAAGCCAACATCACTGCGGAAGATTCATATCACATTGGGAGAATATATAATTAATAATTTATGATCAATATATATAGTAAACAACTCTTCCAATAATTAATCTCTGCAACACTTTAAGTCATAAACCACCGTATCCAATTGAAGATCATGTGTAGGGTAATTTCATTCATGAGGCCTTAAATTTTATGACCCATATCACATAACCCAATAATTATACATCAAAAACCCCAAATCCCCACAAAATATGAGTAAAAAATAAGGTATACTAATTACCTAGATCAGGTATGATCAAAATCAGTGTAGTTTTCAACCACTTCATTAACTCCTAGAGTGAATTTTCACATGTCAAAGACCATTCAGAATTTTTGTTCTTCTTGGTTAAAACAAAAATTTATGTTTCCTAATAGGATAAGTCTTTGATGAACCTTAAGATATATCCCACTAAACCCAAAAAAAATTGGATATCCAAAACATTATTGTACTTTTCCCAAAATATCATAGCTTCAAGATTCTTTGGGTCCATTGACACACATTCCTCAGTGAATATGTGACCCCAAAAATGTTCCTCATGGATCTACAAATTACATTTGGATAGATTGGTGTATATAATATGATCTCTTACCATAACCAGAAATATGTAAAGATGTTTGAAATGGCCATCATGATTCTTAGAGTACACTATGATATCATTAAAAAATCAACTAAAAATTGATCCTGGCACAGTTGAAAGATTTGGTTCATCAGGTCCATAAGAAATGAGGGTGTGTTGGATAACCCACCGATATCAAAAAATACTTATAAAAACCATCCCTACTCTTGAATTAAATTTATGGTATATTCGATGGTCTCTACCTTAGTTGAGGATACCCCAACCTCAAGTCCAATTTGGAGAAAATTGATGCACCACTCAACTGGTCAAAAGATCACTGATTCGAGGAAGAGGGTATCGATTCTTAACCATAATTTCATTTAGATTCTGATAATAAATGAAAATAAGCAATGATCCATCATCCTCCTTGGAAAAAAATAGACTTCCTTAAGGAGACATACCCAGATGAATAAACCCATTCTACTCCAATTCCTCCAACATGGTATTTCGTTCCTGGTGTTTTTTCGGTGCCATTTTAAATGGAGGGATAGAAATTGGTTCTACCCCTGGAAAAAATCTATTGTGAACTAAACATCTATCTCGGGTGAAAACCTAAATAATTCCTCAGGAAACACATACTTAAACTAATTCATCATAGGTGGGAAGACAAGATACTCCACTTCCCCATTATCTATCATAAGATAAGATATTTCTGTTGTATGCTCACCCAACTGCTGATTGACAGGCCCTATATGGCCTTCTTAGATATCCCATGCCCCACGATGAACATAATTAATCCCCTCCATGGATTTTAACATTACCCTACATCGATAACAATCAATAAGGGATCCATACATCACTAAACATTCGATCCCTAATATCAGATGAAAATCATAAATTTTGAGCTCAAACTAGTCTCATAGGAAGCGGTACCCACTAACCTCAACGAAACACTCCTTACATTACTAGATATTTTATGCTTGAATACCTAATGGTGTGTCAATCGACATAAACTCACTCATAAGATCAACTTCTTGGCCGAACACATTCACAAATTAGGATGATATAAAATATTGAAAGGAAACTATATTAACTAAAGCACTAGAAATTGTGGAAGATACAAGAAAAGTACCTCAAACTATCGATGGTTTGGCATTTCCACCTTGAGGTGCTGGATGAATTGCATGAAGCCGGCCTTCCCATCTACTTTGGTCACTGACCTGAGTTCCTAGTGCTGCACTAGCCTGCTAATATGGATGATCTTGTCCCAAAGTACAAAGTCCACCACCTAACTTGTATGACCAATAGAACACTATCTTCTCTCCTTGTATGGGGTAATAAACACTCTACCTACACTCTGTACCAAACTTCATACTCCATAAATTCCCAAATATCAAGGTTTTCATTTAGAACCTATTCTCACTCTCCATCCTTCCACATGCGCGACACTCAACCGATGGTCGTGGGAACAGACCATGCATGTTAACAAGCCTACCACATTGACCAAAAAACACATGGTCACCACCTTGGGAGGATTGTCCTCTTCTAAGACTACTATGTATACTGCCACCCAGGTGAAGACTCTCAAATAGATACTTATGACCCTTGGATGTCACACCACTCAATCATCCAACTAGATCAACATTTCCACCCCTAACATCACCCTTTAATTTCCTTAATGAAATAAAGGTCAGATCCATCATCTCATCAAATGACTTTAAACAATATATATTCAATTTGTACTTGATATCATGTCTATATCCATCTTGGAAGCTTCTTGATGTAGAATCTTCATCCTCTTCCAATACTAGGAAAAGTGTTTCAAGTCAGTGAAACAACTTGCCTAATCCATAACTCACATAGTCCCCTTGGTCAATTTCATAAAATATGCATATATATCCTATCTCAAGGTCTCTAGATATAATTTTTCTATAAAATTTTCCTAAAATTATTTCAACATCATAACATCTACCTGTTGAGACTGAACCTAAATATCCCAATAGGGATTTTTTGGACACCACAACATATAAGCTGACAACATCACTCTCTTCTAAGTAGGATTATCCATGTGATCCAAAATCATCTGGATATACTCTATACATAACTCTACAACCTTGGGTCCACCCTCTCTAGAAAACATTGAATGGTGTTACAACTGAAATTTTTCGGTAAGGTCAAACATTCTAGAAACAACAACTTGGGACCCATTCCATAATTTTCATAAAATGATAAAAGTTCCCATGAAACTAATCCTATCTTATGTTACAGTAAATCACCAGGATTAATTGCTCCACTATATAGGATCATTCTTGGTGATATCCTATTATCTCCCAACCAACACACATCGTTGTGCTCAAATTTCTCTACAATTCCAAACACACATCCTATAACAATTATTATAAAACATCTATAGATCCATAAAATAAGGATATCTATTATCCATAAAAAACACATTTTCATACACTATCCCCCCAAAAAATAATCACTTCCATATTACTACACTTAGTCATCCCTACACCTGGCCTTGGTCAACAAAGTATAAAATATCTCAATAATCCATGATTATTTTCATGAGACATCTATTTTTCCATTTTCACTTCCAAAACATAAGTCATTCTATTTTTAGGCACATTCCCATATTTATATCTTATTACCACCAAAACTCTTTAACCCATTTATAACTATCCATTAGGAATTATTATTTAACCATTTACCACATTACTTCCATTTACACATTTTAATTATCCATATTAGAAACCGTTTCATTCAAATTTTCAAGGGAAATTCAATCCATTATATCCCTAAAATTTTACACAGCTTCCCTGTGTGTTCCAAACATGATGCATGCCACATATATTGCTAGGTGCCAAAAATGGTTCATGAATGTACAAACTTATTCCATTACAACCATGCTAAAAAAATACTAAAATAGTCACATCACACAAAAATTGCATCACCTAATACTGAAATATCATTCAACAGTTACAAAAAACATCAAGAACAATAACCCCAACCCGAACACTCGGTTTCCCCCCTACATGGGATAGATACACCCAATAACGTGCTCATTTCCAGACCCTGAGACAACATAATATAACATCTTACATTCCCAAATAGAAATATGACAGAAAATAACTACTATGATACAACTTTATAACATCTTCATCATGGAAGCCACTAAATCAGTGCCCTGAGCTTAGTCACCACATGATGTCATGTGCTTCTCCTCGTATGCCAGAGGCAGCTGGCTAGAGGAGAGGGTCTCTTAGATCATGTGGTGGTACTATACCCTCTTTATCAGAGTAATCCACAATAGATATAACACAAAATGAAGGAAACAAAAGATAATAACAATAATAATGAATTACCAACCATTCACAAAATTGTGTATAATCCCAAAACCAATAGTTAATATTCTATATCTTAACTTACAATTCCAAGTGAAGGAAACCTAGAATAATGAAAAACTAAAAAGCCCCCAAAATGGGTCCTGAAACTATGTCTGGATCAATCATCCATGAAAATCCCATGCCCAACCAACCATCTAGCATAGTTCTCTTTCCCTTCTCTAAATATGAAATCATTAATTCCTTTTGGGTACCTAGTGGCGGCCTGATCAGGGTGTCTGTACAACTCAATAGGCCACTAAAAATGGTGTCTACAAAATATCAAATCTAAATAGATAGTTTGTGCATATACTAAAATAAAAACAAAAAATAAATAAAGGCTATGAATCGAGTGACATTAGTTAATAAGTTCACCTAATCTATTTACATTTTTTATTTCATGGGGTATGAATTTTTATCAAGTTCACTCTAACCTATACTAGTCAACCACTATGCATAAGTGTATTAATCAAGTTCTCTATCTTCCTAGAGGAAATTATTTTACAAAGAATACATCACACATACCTTGGGGGTGTATTTCAAGGTAGTCTCATAAAATTCATCTGTTAGGGCATATATCCTCAGTCTTCTCATAACTCATTCATCAAAGGGGGAGGGGCTTATATCCTGAGTGTAATCTAACCCATGGGCATAAATCATCAAGTAAAATACCCCACACTTATATATATTCCATGTGCCTATGCTTGTTTAATCATTTACCACCTATATCAATTCATAAACCATACTTAATTAACACACATAAGATTCATAGATCAATGTTCAATAAACACATAAATCATATTCATTCTATAAACCATTAACACATTACCATATAAATTACATAACCTAATGAACCCATTTACCATTCAAATGTTATATAAAATAAACAAATTTACCCTTTTTAAACCATTAAGCATTTAACTCATTAACATTACAACAAACAACCCCTTTTCCATGTTAACAACTAAACACAGTTACCATTAGTTCATTTGATAACCCAAGACAACAAGTCAACACATCTATTATGAACCTATGTCATAAAAAGCCTATACAACACTTGAAGCATCAATATTCATGTTAGAGGATGATGGAACACCCCATGAGTGGCCCTATAATCAGTATAATAAACCTCATTGGATCCAAAAAGGATCATAAGGGGCTCAATTCATCACTTATCCAACAAATTTACCAAATCATTCTAAAGGAATCAAATTCACAACAAGAATCCACTACATAACAACCACATTCACATAAACCAACATCAAGACTATGAAAAATGACTTTTAGGCCACCTACCTTGATTCATAAGAAAACCACATTCTCAAACATAGCCTTTGAGGTAGATCTAAATAGCACTAAATTCCCTAACCTAAGATCAAGTTGAAAAATAGGGTCTTAGGGATTTATAAGAAGAAGAATGGATTCACAAGACCTAATATGAAAAATGAAAATAAATAGGAGTGTTTGACTCACCATGTCTTTTATTCTCACCCAATGACACTCTAAAAGACCAATAAATTAGAGAGATCCATCATTGGGAATCCTTGGTTGCTTTGGTTCGTCACACTTGCTGTTAGAGAAGAAATTATAGAGAAAAATAATGAAGGGTTCATATAAACTGAGGGGAAAATTTTAAAATACCACCTTTTAATTGGTGAATGGTTTGTTCACATGGTTGGCCAAACCGTGTACAAACTATGCACCTCCCTCTTCATTAGAGGGCCCATGCTGCACAACTACCTACAAATCCCACACAATTTGACAAAATGTGCACTGACCATGCAGTATGGATCTATCCAATCCTACATGGTTTGTACTTACCCCATTCATGGTTTTCTCTAAATCGTATACCGTCCTCTAGAAAAGAACTTGTAGGGAGTATGGTTACTAATAACTATGTTCCAACCATGAAACATGCACTGCATGATCCCATTCTCCCTTCTTTCATGTCCCAAACCCCCAGAATACCCCTGAGCCTCCACATAGACTATGGAGAAAATTTTTCAACCATATTAAATATATTTAAACCATAATTTTGAACAATAATTTACCTCGATGAACTCTATGATTTTACATAAACCTTTATTTCTCACAACTCATTTGAATCCATTCTAGAAGAAGGAATAAAATTAAAGATTGTTTCCAAAAGTATGTTTTTTTAAAAAAATTATTTCCCATTTAGTGGGTATACTAAATAAATTTTTTATTAACCATCTAGGTATCTTTATACTATGGTAGTAAGATTCTTATATCTAGTTTCATATGTAACACCCAAATTACTTGTTTCTAGTTAAATATAAAAGGTTCCATTGAATTTCACTAATAGACCTTATCTGCCATCAATAATATCCTAATCTTCTTTTAATAAATGAAGATTTCAAACCAGGGATGTGAAAGTTAATTTTTGAGCATAGTAGTTGATGTGGTATATAATTTACACTAAATAATCCATTCCAAAGGTCAAATAAAAAATATATATCTCTATGATTGTAAACTCCCAAGAGAAGTATATTATATCAATGGTATTGAAATAATATGGGAACCTAAATACTTTGTATTCCAACTAACTAAGAGGTGTTTTTATACTCATGATGTGAGGAATCATCTTCAGGTGTATGTCTAATTGGCTAACAATATAATAAAACTAAAAATAATTCCATTCACCAGAATCAACCAAGATATTTATCATGGTCATGTTAAAAAAAATGTGACCTCACATTATCAATGGATCTGGTTTCTCAATCAAAATTGTTTTCTTAGCTTCATATAACTTTTGATCTTCTCTCATATAATATTACATGCTCCCTTACTATGGTGTCTTATAGGAAATCGTGGTGTTCCCAGATTCATTTTGGTTTATTTTATTATAAGGGTGAGAACTGTTATGATGATATTGACCAAATTAAAAGTGAAATATTAGAGGATAATTTCATACATATCCTCTTATTTAGTACAAAGGTATAAGGAAATATTTTTGGGGATATCCTATTTTTCCAATGTTGTGATAATTTCATGGTGGTGTTGCACACTCCTCTTTTTTGAGATGATGAAATCCAAACTAAAAGAAACATGTTATATTTCTTTGACTTTGTGGATAAGAGACTAATACTATAATACAATTATCAAATTTCATACATCCTTACAAATTACTATCCATTTTCACTTATTCCCTTATATCTTATAATTGGTAATATTTCACTTCCCCCTTTACTAGGATTACTAGATTTATATCTCACTCCATCGATTATCAACCATATCTCTATAGTATGTAATATAAAACACGAATATATTATAATGAATATTTGGTCATAAATCTTCCTTAAATATTCACGCATTAATCCTTTCACTATCATCATATCGTATTGAGAAATTAACTAGGAGCATTGAATGAGTATCATATTCAATAACTAACATACATTATTTTTTCAGATGGAAGAAGTCTATCATCTTTTATATCTAGAAGGTGTTTTAAAAATAATTTTTATTTATTATTTCATATAACCCTTCACAATTTTGAACATAATTCATCATAAATTTAAAAGTTATATCCTACCAATATTGTGCCAGGTCTTCAAGAATATATGTTATAGAATTGATATTTGTCGTCTTTTTATTTTTAAGGATGTGTAATATTACTTTAATCCCACCTAGTTTAACTTCCACATGATCAGTTCCTGAATCACCCTGGAAAATTAGTGGATCCATTTATATAATTTTTATGAGTGATTCATGCAATGAGGTTCCACATCTAGCAGTCCCTTATCAATATCGTGAACAGATTTAAAAATACTATATACTAACTACTTGTGCTCCTATGGTTCAGGTAGAAACACATTCTCTATTATACCATCTTTTTGGGTTCTCATTCTTCTGGTAGGTAAAATTATAAATGTATAACATTAATAATAATGTGTATTTCATAATTTTTATCATTTATTCAGAGTTATGTTATATATTTTTATCAAAAAGTCAAAATAACAATAGTATACCTCCAAAATAAAATAATCTTGTGATATTGTAGTCATAGTTGCAATTTATATTTTTTAATGCATGATACAATACTCTCATCAGCTAAACTCTTAGATGATGAAGTGAGAACAAAACTAGAAGTTTTTAGAATACATTTTGTATTCATAATATTCTGGTAACTTGAAATTCATCATAAAGATCTTAGGTATATCCTTTTTAGTTTATATATTTAATGTCCTAATGTGTCCTATCTCTTTTCACCATCCCAACCGATGAACCAACCAAACTGATACCATTTATAACAATCTAACCCTAGACATTTTAATGGAAAGATACATGGTTCCACTAACCTTACGCTACAAGACACAATAGTCTATAAATAAATTCTAGGGGTGTACTAAATAATTGGGGACGATTTTCCATTTAAACACACAAAGCATATCAAGAAAATATTAGAAAAAACCAAACCAATACTATATAATAAATGAAATATAAACAATAGAAATTATAATACAATAACCAAAGAATATCAAAGTAATAATGATAAAAATAAAATGAGAAACAATAAGAATCTAAAGGAATTCAAGAATCTCCTACTAAGAATAAACCCGCTCTAATCCTCCATATCTGGTAAACCATGATAGCTATAATTGGGACACTTCAATTGTGAAATATAAAACCTTTCCCATTCTGGTATCATGGAATGAAATGTTCGAATATATACCAAGGTTAATATACAAGGGGTGAGGAATAATTCACACTAGGAATACCCCAAGACATACCACACATGCCACTAGAACTATAAAAAATCATCTTCATAGATATATAGAATATGATAAATATATTTCAAAAAACATTTAACCAACTTTAATGTTTTCCAAAATGCATAAATAAATTTTTATTGATCCACTTGGTGACCAAAATTCATGTTCTATCTCTTTCTCTACCTTCCACCCATTTAATCTGATTGACATATCCCCTTCTCGAGAGAAAAGATCCCTCATCCACCAAAAAATCACATGGATATAACCATTGGACCAAATTGGACCTTTGACACAGTCCGTCTAGACAAGTTCCAAGGCATAAGAACACATTCCAACCATGTATTCCATTTCCACATTCCAAATTACCATTTTAACCCCCAAACCATATCATATTTCACTACTTGTTATAATGTAAATTTACCATCTCAAGTAAATAATATGCATGGAGTTTTCACAATGATTCAAGCATGGTTTTTATTGGAAACATTAACCATAAATAACACTTACAAAACAACATTTAAAAAACAATAACCAAAATATTTTCTAATCAAAACTCAAAAATATTGTTCATTTAATACAATGTAAATTCATTATTAAATAAAAATCCTTCTAATTTAACAGAAGGTGGTTAGATAGATAATCCGCCTACATCTGATGATCATTAGTAATAACAAATATATAAGGTTTATCAAAGGTTCCAATCAAAAATTCGAGTTCAAATGTAGAATCTTTATAATAGGAGAATGCTAACCCATAATCACTTTCAAGAAGGATTTAATTGAGATCCATGTAGGGGAAGAAGATATCTCATGTTAATCTAGTGTTACATTATACTAAAAAATGAGTTCAATACCCCCAAAATCATACATAGAAATTTCCTTGAAATATGATAAATCTCTACCAAAAAAATATTTTTCAAATAAACTGTTTGAATAACATCATGTTGACCATCACCATGACCAAGAGGCATATTATAGATAATTAGTTCCTTAGATCACAATAATTATAGGAAACCGTCATGATGAGACACTATGAAATGTTTCATAAACCCAAACTACTTTTGACCCACCATGTATTGGACCACGAAATGGTGAGGTGTCATATGGATAAGTTTCACTACAAACCCCCAACATGCTACATGTCATTCCACTTAGTGACGACAACCTACATTAGGTCTTTTAGTGTGACCATATTACATAAGTTCATTCCCCATAATAAATGTCCTTCACTATGATGTGTTGCTGATTAAGGGCACCCAAAACCTCGAAAACACATCCAACTTCTCAGAGAAACCTACTTATTCTCCCTAAACACAAATAAAACCACAAAAAGGATTTTAAATACATAATAAAATATTAAATGTACATAAAACTAGGGGTGTTACCTAATTTATTCTCATATGAAATTATATTTTAAAATTTGTTTTATATATCATGTTAATTATTAATCTATAGTTGTCTTATCATTGTAATACCCATGTTCTGTTGTTCACTATTGTTAATGTTTTTTTTATATTTTCAATTTTACTTATAGTTATTTTCTATAGGTTATAATAACCCCACATTTTTAACATCAACTATAACTGATTGTAAAAAATCTCTAGATTATTGGGAGGTTTTCTTGATTTCATGTGGCTAAAATGGGCCATAACTATTCAAACCAACCTTATTAGAGACAATATAAATATTTAAAAGAAAAAGATTAGGAAAATTATGATAACAAATATCATCATTTATGGTTTGACAATATATAGTGTTTCCATGTTGTCTATATAGGTCAAATAGGATGTTATATATTTTATAATATAACTTTTTGGATCATTAAAAACTTATTGAAGATTCCATTTGCTAAATGATTTCATGTTTATCGAGGGATGAGGGACTCTCAAAAAAATTTCCAAATTGATGGTGTGGTAGAGTTAATCACTTAAAGGATTTATCTATGCATTCTTCCAATAATGAGGAAATGATATGCGAGCATAGATCATATATATTTATATATGGGGGGAAGTGGTTGTGTCTTATAGATACAATTCATTACGAATCCTTATGATTGATAAAAAGTTTGATATATCATATTCTTATCAATTAGATAAGGATCAAGGGAGAGAGGAATATTTATTAAATTTGTTTTAAATGGATAATGAGTTGGTTTGAATAAATCATTATGGAGTTTGGAACATATTATTGATTTAAAAGAAAAAGGAATAAGGTGTTGGTACTTACACCTAAAAAAATCAATATAATTCAATGTAAATGAAAATCATGGAACAATGTAATTATTTAAATTCATTATTTTTATGAATTAAATATTAAAAGTGTTCTAATTAAATAATTTTTCCATTACATAGAAAATATTTCCCCATAATTAAGAAAATGGTTCAAACATATATAGAATATTACATCACAATACACTATGGACTTGTTGTTTTTTTCTAGGAAATGTTTTTCCTGAGGTGTATGGAGATTACAGTTTCAATGATGTAGAGATATTATGCTAAAATTTTTTGTTCTGAGTTATCATGAAGTATATTTTGTATGTAGATAATATTTATGTAATACTAGTCAATAAAAGTATGACTTCACAATACAATTTTATATATTATAGTATAAGGATAAATAGTCATGCAACAATACCCAGGATAGATGAAATTGATATAGATATGTGAGTTGAAAATATTTTCAATCACACTTTAATTTTTGGTGTTAAAATTTAGTGGAATAATATACACAAAAAAATATTTATCATAAGTGGAGAAACAAAATGTGAAACTACTAAATTTGGGGAAAAACGAATCATGATATGATTATCTAATGATACACCATGATCAGTTCTCTAGTTTCTTAAAACATGTAATTAGAACACAATGGTTGAACATGAATATAAAATAATAAATAAATTTTATCATAATAAAACATATAACATGTAAATTTGTTCAGGATATGTGTGGATTTTTTAGATTTGGATAATGATATGTTAGAGTATTAAAAGATATTTGGTTGGATATTTTTGTATCTAAGTTTTAAATGATATTGTACTGTAATGGACATCATCATGTCTTGATTTTTTAAATCATTATAAAAAAATTTATTTCATAATTTAAAATATTAAATAAACTCTCTAGGTTTGATTATCTTATACTTTTAGAGTTGATTGAGGATTTTATGTTGGATTTTGTTCATAGGATACAAGAGAATTATTGTATATGAATTTTTGGAATTTCCAAATGGATGAATATAATTACATTTAAGACTCATGTATTAATTAATACCATAAAAAAATATTTGGAGATACAATCTATCTATATGTATGGATGATATTTTTTGTATATGAAGTGGACTTTATCTGAAAATCATGAAGTATTCCATCAGAAAGAATAGTGAGAGGGGAATCCAATTGAGTCATGATTGTGGGAAGGAGAGTTCAAACAATAATCATTGGATAAGAGTTACTTAAATAAGGTGGAGGAATATCAAACATTATAATTAGATATTATTGCTGATCAAATTTCAATTGAATTGTAATTAATATAATTATAAGAGTCCAAGATCATATTTCAACTCTATTTACGTATTTTTACTTTTTTGATAATAAGACATTGAACTTGAGCATTGGATAAGAAATGGTAAACACCAACGACATGGAAACTTGACACGATGAGTATGTGAACATTGTTGTCCCATTGTGTTCATTTATTTTACATTCATTTTATTGTTATCTATCATTATCAACCTATTCCTACTAAAAAACATGTAATCATTTCATGGAATTGAAATGTGGTAAAGGTGTGTTTGGTAAGGGAAAAGTTCATATTGGATATGGGCTAGTAACATACCCCAATTCAATGGACATGAATCTCTTTTATGGGTCCAATAAGTGTCATTAGATAATTTTTATTAGTATATATACATATATAATGAGTTTTTTAAAGACAATGATATCATATTTTGTTATATTTTCCATCTCTACGATGATATATTATTTCATTTACATATTCTTTATCTAGAGTAGTTGAATAAAAATAACAATATAATGATTGATTTTATTATGTATAGTTGATAGTTGTACCTATCTTTTTCTTTAGATTTTGAAATTTCATATTTTTTTGGAGTTTAATAACACTTATATATTTTTGATATTTCTTCTTGTTGATTAATTTCATATTTTTTCTAATTTATTCCTTTTGTAATGATGGGAAATTTTGATGAGATATAGAATAGTATTTAGAATAATGTTTCCTATGAAAAATTGGAAGCTATGAATAAAAATAATTTGAGGAATTATAAAAAAGGAGGTAAAGAAGATTGGAAACGTATTAATTGTTTCACATGCTAATTTTAAAAACCATTTAGTGAATTATAAAGGAAAAGAGACTTTTTAAAAACTGTTTCTATTCATAAATGGAATATTTAATTGGCTCAATAGACCTTGATATCATGAGTAGATATACCTCATAAATTTCAGAATATATAAATTATAAGAATTTGGATTTTTGGATTTTTTGATTCATTATAACAGGATTATGGGAATAACTCTAAGAGATAAAGTTGAGTTTCATAAAATATCAATTAGAAGTTTTAAATATAGATATATCTATATTCTAAGATATTGTTGTTATTTTGTATTTTTTAATTCAAATAAAAACAATCATTTTTTATTGTTTATAATAATTTTTTAGAATCCAAAGGAAAAGATAAATACTTTTTCATTGCATGATAAAAACAAAGAGGTTTAAATAAGAGGAAAAATAAGACTATATATAATGAGATTATTTTTATTTTACTTTTAGGGTGACATATAGTTGAGTGGATTTTGTGAAAGTTATGAGTGATTCAAATCAAGACACTCCAAAGGACATACTTATGTGTGTATGTGTTATAAAGAAGGACAAGTAATACTTGGTAAGACCCACTAACTTTAAACATGATAAAAAAAATAACAGTGATCGCGGTAAAAATAAATGACTAAAGAATATTTGGAAATATTCTTAGGGGAGACTTATAACACCCTAAGCTTCTACGGTACGTTTCCCTTTGAATAATGAAATAGATTGAATTGTACGCCACTTCGAGATTATAACACACCACGACCAATCAAACTAACTGTTATGAATAGTAATACCCACTTTTTTAAATTTTATAAATTTTATTTTTCAAAATGGAATTCATTTTTGGAATTATAATATCGAAATTAGCTTATGGTGAATTTTTGGTATTTTTCTGAAAACGTTAAATTTTTTAAGAATTGTGAAAAACACTGAGTTATAGTTTAAAACCAACATTTTATTTAAATAATTATTTATTTTATTTAAATTAATTTTCGGTCAAAATAGATACATAATACCTGTATACGTTCAATTTAATTAATTGGAGTCAGTTCATAATAATTGTAGATATATAAAAAATTTATCGAACTTTTTACCGTCTTTTACCCACCTCATAGGAGCATTTGAAAATTTGCATAAAACTTAATTTTACCACTTATATGAATTGAATTTAAAAAATCTGAGAGACACAGTTGATATCAGTATGAAAAATGTGGTTCAATAAGATAAAAATAATTTTTGGTGAATAATAACTTTTGACTTTTATTTACCACAGTGAAGAGTAAATAGGGTAATTAAGGGTAAAAATGATATTATTATTACCCTAACACAAGTAAAAATTCTATTGGATAAGTGTATTTCGACCAAAAAAAACTTAGGAATAAAATATTATCCTTGAGGTCCACATGGATTAGATTAGGACATTTATTATTATTTAATTCAAAGAAGAGTTAAAAGAGTTAAAATCAATATTTAATAACCAAACCGTTTTAATATAGGGTTATATATCGGATAAATTAAACTATAAATATTAATTATAAATTTAAATAAATTTCCTAAATAACTGTATTTTATTAATAATTTTTAGACATTAAATAATTTAATTTATTATTTACACAATGATGATGCAGTAATTTATTTATTAATGAAATATTAATGTAATTTATATTATAAATATGAAAATAAATGTAATTTAAGACTTTTTATGAATTACCCTAATTATATAGGTTAATATGACATGTTAGAGGTGATTAAATTAATTTTTTTTGAAGTAATAATGTTGTTATGAATTTAGAAAAAACAAAATACCAAATACTGTCAAAATTGACATCAAAGAGTTTTTAAAACAAATAATATATTATTAATTAATATAATATTCCTAAAAATCTATGGTCAGGTAAAATGAGTTATATAAGGTTATATATATTAATAATGAACCACTTGGGGTTCTCTTGGAAGTTTATATTATGTTTGTTAACCATATAATATAAAAATACAAAGGGACATGGTAAATGTCAAACTATTTAACTAAGTGTTAAATCTAAATGATAAGGTTATAATGTTGACTTAAACATGTCTAAAACCTATTGGTTGTGAGGTTTTAGATCCATCCCCACATTATCCTAGAAATAAATTATTTTTGAGCCATTATAAACCAAAAATGATTTTATTATAATATAATATTTCAATCTTTTTCCTAAGGTGCCCCTCACCCCTCTTATAAAAGGGAACTTCCCCTTCTCTCAAACTCAAACCTTAAAATCCATTTGGCTCAGACAGCCTCTGACCAAATATCATCTCCACTATTATTTATTCATTCTAGAGGCATTCCTTTAGTCAGAAATCCAACCTAGGGATCCCTTTTAATCAAATAAAAAAGATGAACCTGAAGAAGAGGTAAATATTTCATCACCCTTTCACGTTTTTTCTTCTTCCACATATTATTTCCTTATTGTTTAAATTATATAATAATAACTACAATATCTTATATATACTGTGATGTTATTATAAATTTGGTAAATCCATATTCATTATTCTATCCATCCTTTGAATGACATGTCACTCTACGTGAGTACGTACGGCTTACCATCTCCACATCATGGTGTAGTTGTTATTCAATACATTATTATTTGGATGGGTATAATAATGATGTATAATTGATATAAATAATAAATATAACATGATAATTATTCTGTATATATGATATACCATCCAATTATATATGATTTTAATATCAAAAGAATGATATTGTCGCTCGGGCGTACGTACGGATTACCATCTCCACGAACATGATAAGATTAATTCCCCATCGTATCCATTCAAGAATAATTTTCATTTGATGGTTAAAATTAATTTTTAAAGACTTAATATCATTCTGAATATGAATAAGATACATTCTATCTGTAAGAAACATTACTTATGTAACAAATCATATAAAGGAAAGCAAATCAGTTAACACCCGAAATGACGATAATACTAAAATATTATTAACAAATCAATAATAAAAGATCATATATGATATCATATTAATGTATATGGTTCTTGTACAATTTAATAACAATTATTTCACCACTATAAAAGAGGTTGACCTACCCTCAAACACGGAAAAGTACAAGGTAAGGGTTAATTCCACAATCTCTTTATTATCTGAAGTTGTTTTTACATAAGTATCTACTAGGACATATTTACCATCTACATCCATGTTTCTTAAAAATTTATTTCAATTTTTTTACTATTTAATTGAAAATGGTTCAATGTCATTTATACCCTTATTTGAACTTATATGTTTTGAAAATAATCTTTCAGTCATTTTCCAAACAAGGTACTTTACGATCTTTTTGACAAAATTAAGGTAAGAATGTCTTTTTTAGCTTATACGGTGGGTGCGGTTATTCTCAGCCATTATAACATCATCAAATATTCATTTTCAAGTTTATAAGAATATTTTCAAAATAAATGTTTTCTTTTATAATTATGTAACATCAAATGATTTCAAAAAAAAGAAAGTGATATTTCTTTCAAATATTTTTGATTTCATCTATGTCAACCACCTTTGATAGATTTTATACTTGTTTGAAGTTGATTCATTATGATAAAAAACTTCCATATTGTATTGATGGTTTTGTGATATGTTTGACTGTGGAAATGTTATTTTTATTCCATTCATGGTTTATAATTAAAGTGTTGACATTTGGTATGCTAGTTTTAATACAAATTTTCATTTCAACCTTTTCAAATAAAGAATGTATTATACTTAGTAAGTGACTAGTGGATCTCGCTATAGCTCCTCAATGCATCAGTAGGTCTCATGAGAAAACTAGACGTGGAATTGGCTGAGGCCTTTCTAAATTTGATATGTGGTTTTGGTCGAGGCCTTAATCATTTTTAGATGCCTTGTCCGAGACCTTGACAAAATGTTTCAGAATGTACGACATTATACATTCCATCATTTAGAGAATAATATTGATGGTTCATGTGGTCATTCTATTAGTAGAATACCCATGATTATGTTTTATTATGGCATTATTTACTCATCACCTATTCCTGCCATAAAAGTTTTCATGTTTTTTATTGGTAAAGGCATGTGTTTTTAATTATTCACCATGCTTAATATTTATGTTATCTTCCACTGTATTGATTTCCCTTACTGAGAGTTTTAGCTCTCCCCATTCTTATGTTTCTTTTTCCTAGGATATAAATTAGTAGTTATGGGTGAATTTTAGGCATAATCTAGGAGGCTTGGATGATTCTAAAGGAATAAATTAGTGTTGTATTTATTCTCAATTAGTAAAGTTGAACTCATCTATGAATCTTGTTCCCAATAATACTAAACTGATCAGTATTTCGGGACACAATTTTCTTGTGATCATGCCAATGTTATGTAATAATGCACCGACTCTGGGTAACTAGGGTCAGGGTGTTACAGTTGGTATCAGAATAATTTTAGTACAAACCTAGGATACTAGATTTAGATAGACACTGATTAGAGTACATAGCCCTAAGATAGACTTTGAAGATTAATATAGAAGAACTTCATAGAATTTTGGTACTGTAGAGAATTTGTGTGTTTTCCAAGAAAAACATCCTTGTCTATATACGAGAAGGTAGAGGCGACTTTGACACAAATGTACCTAGGGGTAAAACCTGAAAGCACCACTATGATCTAGACTCGAACGGGAACTGGTGCACGAAAATGGGCCTTGCTGCACTCTTGGTTACGAAATTCCTGGGGGATATTCTTAGGATAATTCCCATTTTTTAAAAACCACTATGAAAGGGTTTATGAGTATATAATTCCTCAAAGAAAACATTTTTATGATTATGGGTAATATCTATAAACTATTCTATTTATGTTAAGTGTTTTACAAGTTTGGATTTATGTATTGCGATTCATAAACTAATATAGTGTATGCAATTGTTTAGAAATGGCACCTAGTGGAAGGAATGGAAACCGTATCAACACACGTAATCCATGTAGGGATCTCTCTCCTACTCAAGATAATTATATCGGAGCTTGTGATGAAACTGGTGCTGATCAACTTATAACCATAACGGGATAACTCACACATGTTATGAATAATAACTTTACATGTATGGAGTACCCTGATCCACAATGCGGAGGATCAATGTTAGACCGCTTCATGAGGAAATAACCACTAACATTCAATGGTAGTACAAATACATTAGTGGATGAGCAATGGATAAGTTCTTTAGAGAAAATATTTCACGCTTTGGTGAGTAGAAAAAGGGAAAAAGCTTTTGTGGCATTTTATCACCTCACGGGAGATGCTAATCAATGGTGGTCATTGATTCAAAACACAAATGATGATGAATAAGTTTGCAGTATGTAAAATAGGTATTTCAAAGAACTCTTGTTAGAAAAATACTTTCCTCATGACCATCGAGAGGATATGGAAAGAAAATTTCTGATTCTGAGGAAAAAAGAGGATGGGAGTGTCGCAATGTATGAAGCTAACTTTACAAGGTTAGCAAGGAATGCTGTAGATTATATATGTAACCCAAGAAGTAAGATTGACCATTTATTTGATGGGTTAAAACCATTTCTCTGTCAAGTATTAGTATCACAATCCTTCTCATCGTACGAAGATATTGTCTCGTGTGCTATCAAAATAGAAAAGGAATTATCTAATTCTTACAAATTTAAAGAAAACCAAGAGAAGAAGATATATGTTGAACACTCTGGGAAAGGAAATAGGGAAAAAAGGAAGAAGGAAGGAATTGAATTTCCACTCTGTGATAATTGTGGAAGGAATCACCCCGATGCCTGTCAAAAGGAAAAGGAGTATGCTACAAATGTGGATAGAAAGGCTATCTTGCTGGTGATTGTAAGGGAAAGAAAGATGCTACTAATGTTCAATGCTACAATTGAAGAGTGATGGGACATTATGAAAATGAATGTCGTAATCATTAGAGAAACTTACCTCCTAAAAATCCTAGGGATCAATGAAAAGCTTATGCGATCACTACCGTTGAGGATGAAGCTTCGAAAGACGCGGTGGTAGGTAATTTAATGATTTACTCAAGTTTAGAAAATGCTTTATTTGATTCCGGATCATCGAATTGTTTCTTATAATCCTAGTTTGGTATGAAAATTAGATATTTCCAATTTTATTTAACAATGGATTTTTCAGTCAAAACTCATAAGGGATGTATCATTGGCACAAAGTTTTTTGAATCAGTTCCAATTAGGATATATAAATGTTATTTATTTTCTGATCACATCAACATAACCATGATTGAATTTTATATAATCCTCAGAATGGATTGTCTTTCATACCAGTATGTGAAAATTTATTTTAAGAAGAAGGAGGTTACAATTTTCAAGATGATAAGAAGTACCTTATCTTTAGAGTAGAAATGTCAGCACCTCATTCTTTTCTTGATCGAACCATAGTATCTCAACTAAATTCAATTATTGCGGAGGAGGATAAATAAATAACCATGGGTGAGGAAAAGAATGTTAAAATAGAGGACATACCTATTTTTCAAGAATATGTTGATGTGTTTCCAGAGGATTTACCTCGACATGCTCCAGAACGAGAAATTGAGTTTTCCATTGATTTAATTCCTGGTTCAACGCCCATATCGAATACCCCTTATAGATTGGCCACTTTGGAATTAGTGGAACTAAAGAAACAACCAATGGAATTGAGTAATAAGGGATTTATTCACCCTAATGTTTCTCTATGGGAAGCCCCTGTTCTTTTTATTAAGAAGAAATATGGATCTATGAGGTTGTTCATTGACTATAGAGAGAACAATGCTATAACAATAAAGAACAAGTATCCCATACCTCGCATTGATGATTTATTCGACCAAATTCTTGGAGCTCAATATTTTTCAAAGATTTACCTTCGATCTAGATATCATCAGTTGTGTGTGAAGAAGGAAGACATTCCAAAAACAACATTTTGAACCAGGTATGGGAATTACGAGTTTATAGTAATGCATTTTGGGATGACTAATGAACCTTTTGTTTTCATGGATATAATGAACATAGTTTTCAAGGAATATCTTGATGAATTTTTAGTGGTATTTATTAATGATATCCTGGTATACTCCAAAAGAAATGAAGATCATGAAAATCACTTGCGCACTATTCTGAAAACCCTCAGATGAAATGAATTATAAGGGAAGTTTAACAAGTGTGAATTTTGTATTCAAGAAATTTCTTTTCTTGGACATATTGTCTCTAAGGATGGAATCTATGTTGACCCTTCTAAGACAAAGCCAATCCAATAATGGTTAGCACCTAAAAGTATAACTGTGGTATGTAATTTTATAGGTTTAACAGGTTATTATCGACGTTTCATCCAGAATTTTTCCCGATTGGCTAACCCATTGATGAAGCCCCCACATAAATGGGTTAAATTTGTTTGGAAAAAAGAGTGTGAAGAATGTTTCAAAGATCTTAAGAGAAGATTAGTCAATGCTCCTATCTTGACTCTACCATCAGGGAATGATTGGTTTGTTATTGATAGTGATTCCTCAAAGAAAGGAATTGGTTATGTCCTTATGCATAATGATAGAGTTATTGCCTATGCATCATGATAGCTGAAAATTCATGAGCAAAACTATCATACTCATGATCTTGAGTTAGAATCTGTAATCTTTGCTTTGAGGATTTGGAGACAATATCACTATAGTGAAAAATGTGAGATTTGTACTGACCACAAGAGTTTGAAGTATATTTTCTCTCAGAATGAAAATAACATGAGGCATAATAGATGGCTTGAACTACTCAAGGATTATGATTGCATGATACACTACCACCTGGGGAAGAAAAATAAGGTGGAAGATGCTTTGAGAAGAAAGGATCATGGAGTTTTGAATATGATGAGAGTTGAAAGGGATCCTATTTTCATGGATCTAGTAAAGATGGATATGTAAATAACCATGGAAGGTGAAACATCAATGATTTTTCAAATGGTTTCCAAACCATATTTACTAGAAAGGATAAATAGTTCTCAGGCTATTGATAAGGAATTTCAAAAGACGATTAAATCTATGAACGATGGTAGATTGATCAACTTCGTATATAAAGATGGGATTTTAAAATTTGGGAAGAGACATTGTGTTCCGATATACCTGATCTGAAAAGTCAATTGTTAGATGATTCTCATAGCTCTAATTTCTCTATACACCTTGGGAGCACCACGATGTATAGAGATTTTAATGAACATTTTTTGTGGGACAACATGAAGAGGAAGATTTCTGATTTTGTGTCAAGATGTATGGTTTTCGAACAAGTGGAAGCAAGAAGGAAATAACCTAGAGGATTCATGCAACCTCTTCCCATACCTTAGTAGAAATGGTATAATATTATGATGGACTTTGTCATGGGACCACCAAATACTCCTAGAAGGAACGATGCAATATGGGTCATTATTGATCGTCTTACCAAGTCAACACATTTTCTTACTATAAAATAATATTTACCACTTGAATGTTTAGAAATAATGTATATTAATGATGTTGTATGACTTCATGGAGTACGTACCCCTATCAATTGTTTCTCATCATGATCTAGGTTTTACATCAAGATTCTAGAAAAGTCTTTTGAAATCCCTAGATACTGAACTTCATTTGAGCACTGCCTACCACCCTCAAACTGATGGACAATCAGAACAGACTACTCAAACATTAGAAGACTTGTTGAGATCTTGCTCACTTGACTGTCAAGGTATGCGGGATCAATATTTACCTCTGGTAGAATTTTTTTATAATAAAAGCTTCCATTAATGTATTCAAATGGCACCATATTAAGAGTTATATGGAAAGAGATGTCTCACACCAACCTATTGGGATGATGTCAGTGAAAGAAAACTCATAGGCCCAGAACTTGTGGAGGAAATGATGGAGAAGGTTAAGGTTATCCAAACCCACATCAAAAAAGATCAATGTAGGTAAAAGATATATGCCGATAACTGGAGGAAGGATTTGGAATTTCAGGTAGGAGATCATGTGATCTTGAAGGTATATACATGGAAGGAAGTTATACGATTCTATAAGTAGGGTAAATTAAGTCCCAAGTACATCATACCTTTCGAAATTCTAGAATAAATTGGGGCTGTAGATTACCATCTGGTAATGCCGCCAAGTCTCTCCAATATTCATGATGTGTTCCACGTGTCACTATTGAGAAAATAAATGCCTATCCCAAGACATGTTCTCACCTATGATGAATTAGAACTGGAACATGATCTATCTTATTGGGAAATCCTGTCAAGATTTTTGATACAAGAGAACAAGTGTTGAGAAACCGGATGACTCGTCTGATAAATGATATATGGAGAAACCATAAATGGAAGAGGCAACATGGGAACCTGAGGAACTTATGATGAAGAAACACCCGAATCTTTTTATGCAGTAATAGTCTAGAAATTTTGAGGATGAAATTATTTGAAGTAGGGGAGAATGTAACACCCCAGGCTTCTACAGTACGTTTCCCTTTGAATAATGCAATGGCTTGCATTTTACACAACTTCAAGATTCTATTACATCGCGACCAATCAAACTATCCATTATTAATAGTAATACCCACATTTTGAAATTTTATAAATTTTATTTTACAAAATGGAATTCATTTTTGGTTTCAGAATATCAAAATTAGATTAAGGTGAATTTTTGGTATTTTTCTAAAAAAATTCAATTTTTGATAAATAGTGAAAAACACTAAGTTATAGTATAAAACTAACTTTTTATTTAAATAATTATTTATTTTATATAAATTTATTTTATGTCCAAATAGATACATAATACCTATATAAGTTTAAAATAATCCATTAGAGTCAGTTTATAATAATTTTAGATATATGATAAATTTATCGAACTTTTTACCGTCTTTTACCCACCACCTATGAGCATTTTCGAATTTTTATAAAACTTAATTTTACTACTTTTGTGAATTGACTTCAAAAAATAAGAGATAAAAGGTTGATATAATTATGTAAAATGTGGTCCAATAAGATAAAAATATTTTTTGGCGAATAGTAACTTTTGACTTTTATTTAGCACGGTTAAAAGTAAATATGGTAATTAAGGGTAAAAATGATATTATTATTACCTTAACACAAGTAAAAATTCTATTGGAAAAGTGTAATTCGACCAAAAACAAACTTAGGAATAAAATAAGATCCTTTAGGGCCACTTGGATTAGATTAGGACATTTATTATTGTTTAATTCAAAGAAGAGTTAAAAGTGTTAAAATCAAAATTTAATAACTAAACCGTTTTTAATATTGGGTTATACATAGGATACATTCAACAATAAATATTAATTATAAAGATAAATAAATTTCCTAAATCATGGTATTTTATTAATAATTTTATAAATTATGTTGTTTAATTTATTCATGACATAATGATGATGCAATAATTTCATTATTAATGAAATAATAATGTAATTGATATTATAAATACGCAAATAAATGTAATTTAAGACTTCATATGAATTAATCTAATTATATAGGTTAATATGAAATGTTAGGGTTGATTTAATTAATTTTTTTCTAAGTAATAATGCTGTTATATATTTAGAAAAAACAAAATACCAAATAGTGTCAAAATTGACATTAAAGGATTTTTAAAACAAATAATATATTATTAATTAAAATAATATTCCTAAAAATATCAGGCTAGGTAAAATGAGTTATATAAGGTTATATATATTAATAATGAACCACTTGGGTTTCTCTTGGAAGTTTATAGTATGTTTATTAACAATATAATATAAAAATACAAAGAGACATGGTAAATGTCAAACTATTTAACTAAGAGTTAAATCTAAATGATAAGGTTATAATGTTGACCTAAACATGTCTAAAACCTATTTTTTGAGAGGATTTATACCCATACCAACATTATCCTAGAAATAAATTATTTTTGAGCCATTAGAAACCGAAAATGAGTTTATTATAAAATAATATTTCAATCTTTTCCTAAGGTGCCTTTCACCCCTCTTATAAAAGGGAACTTCCCCTTATCTCAAATTCACACCTTAAAATCCATTTGGCTTAGAAAACCACTGCCCAAATATCCTATACAATGTACTTTATTCATTATATAGGCATTAATTTAGTTAGAAAGCCAACCTATGGATCCCTTTTAATCAAATCAAAAGGAAGAACCCGAAGAAGAGGTTAATATTTCATCACCCCTTTCAAGTTTTTTCTTCTTCCACTTATTATTTCTTTGTTGTTTCCATTATAAAATAAAAACTCAAATATATTATATATACTATGATGTTAATATAAATTTGGTACAACTATATTCATTATTCTATCCTTCCTTTGAACGACATGTCACTATACATGCGTACGTACGGCTTACCCTCTCCACATCGTGGTGTAGTTGTTATTCAATACATTATTATTTGGATGGGAATAATAATGATGTATAATTTATATAAATAATAAATATAAAATGATAATTATTCTGTATATATGATATACCAACCAATTATATATGATTTTAATATCAAATGAATGATGTTGTCGCTCGTGCGTACGTACGGATTACCATCTCCACGAACATGATGAGATTCATTCCCCATCGTATCCATTCTAGAATATTTTTCATTTGATGATTAAAAATAATGTATAAAGACTTAATATAATTTTTAATATGAATAAGATACATTCTATCCATAAGAAAAATTATGTATGTAACAAATCATATAAAGGAAAACAAATCAGTTAACACCCGAAATGACGATAATACTAAAATATTATTAACAAAGAAATATTAAAAGATCATATATGATATCATATTAATGTATATGGTTCTTTAATAATTTAATAAAAATTATTTCACCACTATAAAAGATGTCAACCTACCCTAGACCAGGTAAAAGTACAAGGTAAGGGTTACTTCCACAATCTCTTTATTATCTGAAGTTGTTTTTACATAAGTATCTACTAGGACATCTTTTTCATCCACATCCATGTTTCTTAAAAATGTATTTCAGAACATTTTTACTATTTACTAGAAAATGTATTAAATTCATTTATACCATTATTTGAACTTATATGATTTGAAAGGAATCTTTCAGTCGTTTTCCAAACAGGGTACTTTATGACCTTTTCAACAAAATTAAGGTAAGACTGTCTTTTTTATCTTATACGACGGGTGCAGTTATTCTCTGCCGTTATAACATCATCAAATATTAATTTTCTAGGTAATAAGAATATTTTGAAAATAAATGTTTTCTTTTATAATTATGTAACTTCAAATGATTTCAAAAAAGAAAGAAAGATATATTTCTCTCAAATAGTTTTGATTTCATCTATGTCAACATCCTTTGATGGATTTTATACTTGTTTGAAGTCAATTAATTTTGATACAAATCTTCCATATTGTATTGAAGATTTTGTGATATGTTTTACTGTGGATATGTTATATTTATACCATTCATGGTCTATGGTTAAAGTATTGACATTTGGTATGCTAGTTTTAATAAAAAAATTTATTTAAACCTTTTTATATAAAGAATGTATTGGACTTAATAAGTGACTAGTGGGGACTACTATAGATCTTCAATGCATCAATAGGTATCATGAGAAAAATAGACATGGAATTTGATGAGGCCTTTCCAAATTTGATATATGGTTTTGGCCGAGGCATTAATCATTTTTAGATGTCTTGGTCGGGGCCTTGACAAAATGTTTCAGAATGTTCGACATTATACATTCCATCATTATGAGAATAATATTGATGGTTCATGTGGTCATTCTATTAGTAGAATACCAATGATTATGTTTTATTATGGAATTATTTACTCAGCTCATATTCCTGCCATAAAAGTGTTCATGTTTTTTATTGGTAAAGTCTTGTGCTTTTAATTATTCACCATGCTTTATGTTTATGTTATCTTCCACTATATTTCTTACCATTACTGAGAGTTTTCACTCTCCCCATTCTTATGTTTCATTTTCCCAGGATATTAATAAGTTAGTTATGAGTGACTTTCAGGCATAATCTAGGAGGCTTGGATACTTCTAATGGAATAAATTAGTGTTGTATTTATTCTCAAGTAGTAAAGTTGAACTTATGTATGAATCTTGTCTCCAATAATACTAAACTGATCAGCATTTCGGGAAAAAATTTCCTTATGATCATGCCAATGTTATGTAATAATGCACCGACTCTAGGTAACTGGGGTCGGGACGTTACAGTTGGTATCAGAAGGAGTTTAGTACCAACCAAGGATACTATATTTTGATAAAATCTGATTAGAGCACATATCTCTAAGATAAACTTTGAGGATTAATATAGAAGAACTTCCTAGATTTTTGGTACTGTAGAGAATTTGTGAGTTTTCCAAGCAATACATCCTTATCTAGATATGAGCAGGTAGAGGTGGGTCTGGCACAGATGTACCTAGGGGAAAAACCCTAAAGCACCACTATAAGCTTGACTCGAATTGGAACTGGTGCACTACAACGGGCCTTACAACACTCTTGGTTACGAAATTCCTGGGGGATCTACTTAGGATAATTCTAAATTTTTTTAAAAACCATTATGAAAGGGTTTATGAGTATATAAATGCTCAAAGAAAAAGTTTTTATGATTACGGATTATATCTATAAACTGTTCAATTTATGTTAAGTGTTTTACAAGTTTGTATTTATGTATTGAAATTCATAAACTAATCTAGTGTATGACATTGTTTAGAAATGGTGCCTAGTGGAAGGAATGGAAACCGTATCAACACACGTAATCCATGTAGGGATTTCTCTCCTACTTAAGGTAATTATATCGGAGCTAGTGATGCAACTGGTGCTGATCAGCTTATCACCATACTAGGATAACTCACACAGGTTATGAATAATAACTTTACCCATATGGAGTACCCTGATCCACAATGTGGAGCATCAATGTTAGACTGATTGATGAGGAAAAAATCAACAACATTAAATGGGAGTACAAATCCATTAGTGGCTGAGCAATGGATAAGTTCTTTAGAGAAAATATTTCATGCTTTGGAGAGTAGAAAAAGGGAAAAAGTTTTCATGGTAGTTTATCACCTCACTAGAGATGCTTATCAATGGGCGTAATTGATTCATAACACAAAGGAAAATGAAGAAGTGTTTATTATTGAATGGATGGATTTTAAAGAACTTTTATTAGGAAAATAATTTCCTCATGACCATCGAGCGGACATGGAAAGTAAATTTCTAAGTCTGAGGCAAAAATAGGATGGGAATGTCGCAAAGTATGAATCTAACTTTACAAGGATATCAAGGAATCCTATAGATTATATATGTAACCTAAGAAGTAAGATTGAATATTTCTTTGATGGGTTAAAACAATTTCTCCCTCGAGCATTAGTATCACAATCCTTCTCATTGTACAAAGATATTGTCTCGTGTGCTATCAAAATTGAAAAGGAATTCTCTAAGCCTTACAAATTTAAAGAAAAGCAAGATAAGAAGAGATATATTGAATTCTCTAGGAAAGGAAATAAAGAAACAGGGAAGAAGGGAGGAATTGAATTTCCACCCTGTGTTAATTGTGGAAGGAAGCACCCTGGTTCCTGTCTAAAAGGAAAAGGAGTATGCTACAAATGTGGAAAGAAAGGCCATCTTTCTAGTAATTGTAATGGAAATAAAGATGCTACTAATGTTCAATGATACAATTACAGGGAGACGGGACATTATGAAAATGAATGTCCTAAGAGTTTGGGAAACTTACCTCCTAAAAGGCCTAGGGATCAATGAAAAGCTTTTACGATCACTACTGCTGAGGTTGAAGCTCTGAAAGACATGGTGGTAGGTAATTTAATGGTTTCCTCAAGTTTAGACAATGCTTTATTTGATTCTGGATCATCACATTGTTTCATATCATCCTAGTTTGGTAAGAAAATTAGATATTTCCAATTTGATTTAACAATGGAGTTGTCAGTCAAAACTCCTAAGGGATGTATCATTGCAAAAAAGTTTTGTGAATCAGTTCCCATTAGGGAAAATAAATGTTCTTTATTTGTAGATCTATTAATTAGAACCATCATTGATTTGATATAATCCTTAGAATGGATTGGCATTCAAACCATTATGCAAAAAATAATTTTAAGAAGAAGGAGGATACAATTTTCGATGATGATAAGAAGTACCTTATCTTTAGAGCAGAAATGTCACCACCTCATTCTTCTCTAGATCGAACCACCGTATCTCAACTAAATTCAATTATTGGGGAGTAAGAGAATGAAATAACCATGGGCGGGGAAAAGAAGGTTCAAATAGAGGAAATACCTATTTTTTAAGAATAAGTTGATGTGTTTCTAGAGGATTTGCCTGGACATCCTCTAGAATGAGAAATTGCATTTTCCATTGATTTAATTCCTGGTTCAAGGCCCATATCAGACACCCCTTATAGAATGGCAACTTTGTAATTAGTGGAACTAAAAAAACAAGTAAAATAATTGAGTAATAAGGGATTTATTCACCCTAGTGTTTCTCCATGGGGATCCCATGTTCTTTTTGTTAAGAATAAATATGGATGTATTAGGTTGTGCATTGACTATAGGGAGAACAATCGTATAACAATAAAGAACAAGTATCCCCTACCTCACATTGATGATTTATTCCACCTACTCCTTGGAGCTCAATATTTTTCAAAGATTAACCTTCGATCTAGATATCATCAGTTGTGTGAGAAGAAGGAAGACATTCCAAAAACAACATTTTGAACCAGGTATGAGAATTACGAGTTTACAGTAATGCTTTTTGGGATGACTAATGCACCTTTTGTTTTCATGGATCTAATGAACATAGTTTTCAAGGAATATATTAATGAATTTGTAGTGGTATTTATTGATGATATCCCGATATACTCCAAAAGTTGTGAAGATCATGAAAATAACTTGCGCACCATTCTAAAAACACTTAGAAGAAATGAATTATATGAGAAGTTTAACAAGTGTGAATTTTGGCTTCAAGAAATTTCTTTTCTTGGATATTTTTTCTCTATGGATAGAATCTATGTTGACCCTTCTAATACAAAGCCAATCCATGAATGGCCTGCACCTACAAGTATAACTGAGGTAAGAAATTTTATAGGTTTAGCAGGTTATTATCGACGTTTAGTCCAGAATATTTCCCGATTGGATAACCCATTAACGAAGATCTCACGTAAAGGGGTTAAATTTTCTTGGACAAAAGAGTGTGAATAATGTTTCGAATAACTGAAGAGAAGATTATTCAATGATCCTATATTGACTCTACCATCAGGGAATGATGGGTTTTTTATTTGTAGTGATGCCTCAAAGAAATGACTTGGTTGTGTCCTTATGCAGAATGATAGAGTTATTGCCTATGCATCATGATAGCTGAATATTCATGACGAAAACTATCCTACTCATGATCATGAGTTAGAAGATGTAATATTTTCTTTGAGGATTTGGAGACACTATCTCTATGGTGAAAAATGTAGTATTTATACTGATCAGAAGAGTTTGAAGTATATTTTCTCTCAGAAGGAACTCAACATGAGGCACAGGAGATGGCTTGAACTACTCAAGGATTATGATTGCACGATACACTACCACCTGGGGAAGGAAAATAAGGTGGAAGATGCTTTGAGAAGAAAGGATCATGGACTTTTGAATATGATGAGATTTAAAAGAGATCATATTTTCATGGATCTAGTAAAGATGGATATGTGAATAACCATGGAAGGTGAAACATAAATTATTTTTCAAATGGTTTCCAAACCATCTTTACTAGAAAGAATAAAAAGTTCTCAAGCTGTTGATATGGAATTTCAAAAGAAGATTAAATCTATGAACAATGGGATATTGATCAACTTAGTATATAAAGATGGGATTTTAAAATTTGGGAAGAGACTTTGTGTTCCGATATACCTGATCTGAAAAGTCAATTGTTAGATGATGCTCATAGCACCAATTTCTCTATACACCCAAGGAGAACCAAGATGTATAGGGATTTTAATGAACTTTTTTTGTGGGACAACATAAAGAGGAAGATTTATGATTTTGTGTCAAGATGTATAATTTGTCAACAAGTGAAAGAAAGAAGGAAACAACCTGGAGGAGTCATGCAACCTCTTCCCATACCTAAGTATAAATGGGATAATATTATGATGGAATTTGTCATGGGACTACCAAATAATCCTAGAAGGAATGATGCAATATGGTTTCATTATTGATCGTCTTACCAAGTCAACACATTTTCTTTCTGTAATAGAATATTTACCACTTGAATGTTTAGTAATAAATTATATTAATTAAGTTGTAAGACTTCATGGAGTACCCCTATACATTGTTTCTAATCATGATCCAAGTTTTACATCAAGATTATAGAAAAGTATTTAGAAATCCCTGGATACTGAACTTTGTTTGAGCACTTCCTACCACCCTCAAACTAATGGACAATCAGAACAGGATAATCAAACATTATATGACATGTTAAGATCTTTCTCACTTTACTGTCAAGGTATGTGGGATCAATATTTTCCTCTGGTAGAATTTTCCTATAATAACAGCTTCCATTAAAGTATTCAGATGGCCACATATGAAGAATTATATGGAAAGACATGTCACACACCAACCTGTTGGGATGAGGTCAATGAAAGAAAACTCATAGGCCCAGAACATGTGGAGGAAAATGATAGAGAAGGTGAAGGTTATCCAAACCCACATCAAAATAGCTCAATGTAGGTAGAAGATATATACCGATAACCGAAGTAAGGATTTGGAATTTCTGGTAGGATATCATGTTTTCTTGAAGGTATATCCATGGAAGGAAATTATACGATTTAGTAAGAAGGGTAAATTAACTCCCAGGTACATCATACATTTCGAAATTCTAGAACGAATTGGGGCTGTATCTTACCGTTTGGGAATGAAACCAAGTATCTCCAATGTTGATGATGTGTTCCACGTATCACTGTTGAGAAAATAAATGCCTAACCCAACACATGTGATCACCTATGAAGAATTAGAACTAGAACCTGATCTGTGTTATTGCGAAGATCCTGTCAAGATTCTTGATACAAGAGAACAAGTTTTGAGAAACCGGGTGACTCGTCCGGTAAAAGTTATATGGAGAAACCATAAAATGGAAGAGGCAAGATGGGAACCCGAGGAACATATGATGAAGAAACACTCAGATCTTTTTATGCAGTAATATTCTAGAAATTTAGAGGATGAAATTATTTGAAGGAGGGGAGAATGTAACAGCCCCGGCTTCTACGGTACATTTCCCTTTGAATAATGCAATGGCTTGCATTGTACACAACTTTGAGATTCTATTAAACTACGACCAATCAAACTAGCTATTATGAATAGTAATACCCACATTTTGAAATTTTATAAATTTTATTTTCCAAAATGGAATTCATTTTTGGTTTCATAATATCAAAATTAGCTTAGGGTGAATTTTTGGTATTTTTATGAAAACATTCAATTTTTGATGAATAGTGAAAAACATTGAGTTATAGTTTAAAACTAACTTTTTATTTAAATAATTATTTATTTGATTTAAATTTATTTTATGTCCAAATAGATGCATAATACCTATATAAGTTCAATGTAATTCATTGGAGTCTGTTTATAATAATTTTAGATATATAAAAAATTTATCGAACTTTTTACCGTCTTTTACCAACCTCCTAGGAGCATTTGCAGATTTGTATAAAACATAATTTTACCGCTTTTGTGAATGTAATTTCAAAAATACGAGTGAAATAGTTGATATGAGTAAGTAATATTTGTTTAAATAAGATAAAAATAATTTTTGGTGAATAGTAACTTTTGATTTTTATTTACCACAATTAAAAGTAAATACGGTAATTAAGGGTAAAAATGATATTATTATTACCCTAACACATGTCTTAATTCTATTGGATAAGTGTAATTCTACTGAAAAAAACCTTAGGAATAAAATATGATCCTTTAGGTCCACTTGGATTAGATTAGGACATTTATTATTTTTTAATTCAAAGAAGAATTAAAAGCATTAAATTCAAAGTTAAATAACTAAAAAAGTTTTAATATATGGTTATACATAAGATAAATTTGACTATAAATATTAACTAGAAATATAAAAATATTTCCTACATAATGGTATTTTATTTAAAAATTTTATATATTAAATAATTTAATTTATTTATGACACAATGATAATGGAGTAATTAACTTATTAATGAAATATTAAAATAATTGATATTATAAATACCAAAATAAATGTATTTTGAGACTTTTTATGAATAAACCTAATTATATAGGTTAATATGACATGTTAGGGTTGATTGATTGTTTTTGAAGTAATAATTCTGTTATGAATTTAGCAAAAAAAAATACTATCAAAATTTACATAAAAGAGTTTTTAAAACAAATATCATATTATTAATTGATATAATATTCCTAAAAATCTAAGGATCGGCCAAATGACTTATATAAGGTTATATATATTAATAATGAACCACTCACGGTTCTATTGGGTGTTTATATTATGTTTATTAACCATATAATATAAAAATACAAAGAGAGATGGTAAATGTGAATCTAGTTAACTAAGAGTTAAATCTAAATGATAAGGTTAAAATGGTGACATAAACTTGTCTAAAACCGATTTTTTTGGGAATATTTAGCCCCACACCCACCTTAGAATCTAAATAATTCATTTTGGAGCCATTAGAAACATAAAACATGTTTATTATAAAATAATATTTTGAATCTTTTCCTAAGGTGCCCCTCACCCCTCTTATAAAAGAGAACTACCTCTTCTATCTAAATCACACTTTCAAAGCCATTTGGATCAGCCAAACCCAGACCAAATATCCTCTACACTGTACTATATTAATTCTATAGGCCTTGATTTAGTCATAAATCCAACCTATGGAGCCTTTTTGATAAAATCAAAAGGAAGAACTCGAAGAAGAGGTAAATATTTCATCCCCACTTTCATGTTTTTTCTTCTTCAACTTTTTCTTTCCTTGTTGTTTCCAATATAAAATAATAACTCCAGTAACCTCTATTTATTGTGATTTTATTATAAATGTGGCACAACCACATTCATTACTCTATCTATCCTTTGAATGACATGTCACCATACGTGTGTACGTACAGCTTACCGTTTCCACGTCGTGGTGTAGTTGTTATTCAATAAATTATTATTTGGATGGGTATAATAATGATCTATAAGTTAAGTAAATAATAAATATAACATGATAATTATTATTTATATATGATATATAATCCAATTATATATGATATTAATATCAAAGGAATGATATTGTCGCTCGTGCGTACGTACGGATTACCGTCTCTACAAACACGATGAGATTCATTCCCCATCGTATCCATTCAAGACTAATTTTCATTTTAGGATTAAAAATAATGTCTAAATACTTAATATAATTATTAAGTTGAATAATTTAAATCCTATACATAACAAACATTACTTACGTAACAAATAATATAAAGGAAAACGAATCAGTTAACACCCAAAACGACGATAATACTAAAATATTATTAACAACGCAACATTAAATGATCATATATGATATCTTATTAATTTATTTGATTCTTGTATAATTTAATAACAATTATTTTACCATTATACAGGATTTTAACCTACCATTGACCAAGGAAATGTACAAGGTAAGGGTTAATTCTATAATCTCTTTGTTATCCGAGGTTGTTTTTACGTTAGTATCTACTGGAACCTCTTTATCATCCACATCCATGTTTCATAAAAATGCATTTCAAAACATTTTTACAATTTACTAAATAATGGGTTAATGTAGTTTATACCCTTATTGAAACTTATTTGTTTTGAAAGGAATCATTCAGTCGTTTTCCAAACAAGGTACTTTATGAAATATTTGACAAAATTAATGTAAGAATGTGTTTTTTAACTTATACAGTGGGTGCAGTTATTCTCCACCATTATAACATCGTAAAAGCTTCTCTTACAAGCTTATATAAATTTTTTCAAAATAAATGTTTTTTTTATAATTATGTATCTTTAAATTATTTCAAAAAAATTAAGAGATATTTTTCTCAAATAGTTTTGATATCATCTATGTCAACATCCTTTGATGGATTTTATACTTATTTGAAGTCGATTCATTATGATACAAATCATTAAAATTGTATTGAAGGTTCTGTGATATGTTTCACTATGGATGTATTATTTTTATACCATTAATGGTTTATGGTTAAAGTATTTACATTTCATATGGTAGCTTTAATACGAATGTTTATTTCAACCTTTTGCTATGAGGAATGTATTGGACTTAGTAAGTGATGAGTGGAGCCTGCTATAGCTCCTTGAGGCATTAGTAGGTCACACGAGACAACTAGACATGGAATTGGATGAGGCCTTTCCCAATTTGATATATGGTTTTGGATGAGACTTTAATCATTTTTGGATGTCTTGGCCGAGGCCTTGAAAAAATGTTTCAGAATGTCCGTTATTATACATTTCCTCATTATGAAAATAATATTTACGGTTCATGTGGTCATTAGACTAGAGGAATACAAATTATTATGTTTTATTATGGAATTATTTACACATATCATATTTCTTCCATAGAAGTATTCATGTTTATTATTGGTAAAGTAACGTCTTTTCAATTATTCACAATTCTTAATATTTATGTTATCTTCTGCAGTATTTCTAACCCTTACCGAGCATTTGAGCTCACCCATTTATTATGTTTCTTTTTCCTAGGATATAAATAAGTTAGTTATGAGTGACTTGGAGGCATTATCTAAGAGGCTTGGATGTTACTAATGGAATAAATTAGTGTTTTATTTCTTTTCAAGTTGTAATGCTGAACTTATGTACGAATCTTGTTTCCAACAATACTAAACTGATCGGTCCTTTGGGACATGATTTCCTTGTTATCATGCAAATGTTATGTGATAATGCACCGACTCTTGGTAACTGAGGTCAGGGCATTACAATACCCACCCATTATGAGAAGAGGTAATCTATTTCCCAAATAATGAAGATTTATTTTTATATAACCACAATGAAAAATTTAGTCCAAAAACTCTTGAAATATGAATAGAAAACTTATTACATATAGTATTCAATGAAAACGTTTTTTTCTCATTTAATTTATTATTTGTTCAAAATTTTTCTTATATATGTTATAAAATTATAGTGGTCAAAACTAATAAAAATAGTTGAGTGCATGAATTCAAAAAATATGAGAATGTTCTAGCTGGACTTGATGCATTTTTGGAGACAAATAAGATGTGTAAAAAATTATGAAAATCTACCAAAACAATCCTCACATGGAAATAAGAGGAAAAGAAGTTAAATATTGTTTCAAATTCTCACAAGAAGTGCAAAAATAATGATATACCTAAAAAGTTGGGTGAGTAGAAATAGAAAAATATTAGAAAAAATTTGGCAGATAAAAAATTCAAAGATGAATCATACCATAAAAAGAGATTTTTAGATCTATCTAACACTTCAATAACTTATTAACACATTAAATAAGAGATATAAAGTTTTCGTTAGTGGAATTTGATATATTAAGTTTAAATAGAGTGTTGATACTAATATATTTCTAGAGAGAACCACCAAAACCTATGAAAAATTTAAAAGGGATTATGGAGGAAATGGTGGTGGAATTACTAAAAAAATAGGGATACCAAACAAGTTATTAATGTTACTAAAAAAACAAAAGTATGATATTTAATAAAATGATATAAAATAAGCGCTAAAGAGGTATCTTAAAGTTAATACTAGAAATATTTTTAAGCCTACGTTTTTCCAAATTAGATAGCCTCCTCCAATCAATTATTGAGATATGATTTTATGAACCCACTTCCCTTACACATGGACAAATTATTTGATATTTTATATAATGTGGGTGTTTATTTGATAAATCAAAGATTTTTATTTTCAAAGTAATTTAATCTCGAGGATCATTTATAGAATAAATATATTTATTGATTGATTACTCTTGATTAATATAATTAGTTTTTACTCATAGTCTTATATTGATTAGTTGATACTTTTTTTTCAAATTTTAAAAACATTGGTTTTATTAAATGGTGTTAAAAACAATCTATAAAGGAAATATAATTTTTATGGTCATGAGATATATTTCCCCTCAATAGAGTAAATAAATATTTATTTTATATTTATTTTTTCATGTGAACACAGAAATTTATTTCATAATGTGAGAAGGAAATATGTGTTTCCTTTTTAAAGGGAGATAAAATACGTAGTGGTATAAATAATTGAATCCTAATTAAGAATGATATATCGTTATTTAAAATTGGATGATAAATCTAAAACCCACGATGAGGAGGAAGTATGTAAAAAGGAAAATCATTTACTCTCATATTGTTTTTTCATTTGGATTACGTTGTCAGGGTGGGGGAATATTTACCCAAAGTGACTTTTTGAATTCAAATGGGAGTTATGATGAAAAAAATAAAATTATTTATTTGTGTTGATAATCATGTTTCAATAGATATATTGATGTTGAATAAATAATTGAATGATTATTGATGAGGATTTATGATATCTAAATTTCCAAAAAATCCATATATGATGATTAATATTCACATACATGTTATGAATATGAATTCATTACATTATGTGTTATATTTAATTAATATAAATTAATATTTGATTTGATAAATATTTAAGATATTGATGCACTCAAGGAATATTTATGTGACCATGGAAGGTTTATCTAACCATGCATAATGATATTGTTTTATAAGATTAAGGAGGTCATCATAACACAAGATAGAATATTAGGAGAAACATTTGAAGAAGATCAATTATGTTTCCACATTATTTATGAGATGAACAAGGGTATATTTTATAAGTTATCTATAGAAGTTAAATATGGTGTTGGATATTATGATACGCCTTGTTTAATTATAGAGGAAATTAAACAAGTTTCTATTGGTCATATGATTTCTTATTTACTGATGGATAGATATTTTTTATAAGAACTATATAAACAGAAGGTGTGGTAGTAAGAAACTATAAAATGATTTTTACCTGAATTATTTATGTGATTCAAAGTTTATTTTATTAAATAGGAAAATATCCGTCCAAATAGATCAGGCTTGAGAGGAATAGAGTTCAAATAAAATTTGTTATATTTTAAATACCTCAAGAAGATGGAGGAATAAAATACATTAAAATGTGCTGATTTTGTTGACCACATTTCCCTTATATTTTCATTGAAACAATTGATTGATTTTAAGTCCATTTTCCTACCCAATCTCCTTTTTTATTCTCCAATAGTATGTAATTGATATATAGTGGTATAATAACCATTTAAAAAATATGACATACGCACTATATTAAAAGTGTTTGTTAATCCTATAATACCTTATTTTAAAATTCGTTATATTCATAGAATCACTATCGCTTATCATCATCATATTTGTGCTAAATGTATTATGATCCTTGCATGAACCACAAGTATAGGGAAATTTTTATTTTAAGATATAAATGTTAATATTATACATTGCAAACTTATTCATCCCCCTTCTTAGTGGTCGAGTATCTCTTAGCTAAACTATATAATTATAAATTCCATTCCATTCATATAAGTGTTAAAGAATATATATAATATAAATTTTTTAGTTTTCATTCAACAAAACTAAGATTTATAAATATTAGGTGTCAGAGTTATATTCAAATTTATTTCTCTCCTGATTGTTGATAAATGAATATTTGTACTTTGGGTCATACTTCTCATTGACTTGAGCGACTATACTCATTTTTGAAAAGTGGGGGTCATCTATCTATCATATCACACTGTCTCTTATAGGAATTTTTGTTTCATATTTTTATTATCCTTTTTAGGAAAGGGTTTCATGTATCTTATGAATAAAACATAAAAGGTTATATGTATATATAATTCGTTAGTATTATTATGAATAATATCTTTGTTTAATATATTTTTTTGGTAATTTAATTCATGGTTAATGTAATGAAGATCATGGTTAAAAAGGGTTAAAGATCATTTTTGAAGACATGTTTGGTGATCATAGTTTCATGAGACTATGGTGTTATTGAGACAATAATAATAATATAGAAACCAATGTGTAATGAGAATACATAGAGAAATAAAATATTATTTTAATAGTACTCTCATAATAAAAATAAGATTATGAAATTTTATAGAGACCACGATAAGAAGAATGATGCACCTATTTTGTTAAAGTGATTAAATCACGAATTTATATAATTATTATGTGATTACCAAGTGATTTAAAAAACAAAAACAACTTTAGTTTTTATTGATTGTTTTTCATTTCAAGTAATTTCTATATATAATCAATAATATTATAGTAATTTTTCAATGGATTACTGAACTCCTACTCACAAATTTGGTATAACCAATATTGGGTGAACTATGTAAATCCCAATGTAATTTTTAAATTATTATTTATTTATTAAGAATAATTTTAGTTTTAATTCATTGGTATAATATAAAAAATAATGAAAATATTTTATAATAAGTTTTATATTTATGAAAAACATAATATTTTAATTTTTTAAATTTGATTTTTCGTGTTTTAAATCCCCGCAAATTTATCAATTTATGGTTAATTTCCATATTTTTAGGTTTTAATAATAATTTGGATTTTATGGTGAAAATGTCTTAATTCTTAGTCACTGATTATCTTTACTCATATTTGGAATCATTTCTAGTTCAACTAACTTAATAATTTTTTATACAATTTTGAGTAAAAGTGGTTTCTTTTGAAGAGTTATCTTAGAGAAACTCAATTAAGGAGTGAAAATCATTTTGTACATGTGTTTAATAAATTAGAAAATTGTAGATTCATACTTAGTAGAATTTTGGGATGTAGTTAGAATTATTGGAAAAAAATTGACTTATGTAATGATAAATAATAACATTTTATCACACACAAGAATTTAAATGGAGTATTATCCATGATTGATAACAACAATTCCCTTTTCATATTAGTGATGAGATATATGTTTTTGAATATTTTGGAGATTTGAAATGACATTTCATTTATCTTTGATCCAATCATAAGATAATTTTGGATATATATGAGATAATTTTTCTCACCCCTAAGGAATACATAAGTATATTAATTGAGGTACATGTTTTTCATAAGAATATTCCACATAGGGAAATTTATCAAAAAGTTAATACATGAAAATATTTTTAATATTTAGAGTGAGGTATGTAAGATTACATACTATTTCAAATTTTATGAACAAAATCACTATACTATAAAAGTAAGGACCACAACATGATGAAATCATGAAAAACTTTTTAAGAAGATAATTCTTATATGAAAACACTACTTTAACCACAAAGAAAACAAGTGATTTTTTAGATCCACTGTAAATATTGAGGTTCCCATGAAATATTAACTTAATATTCAGTGAAAGGGAAGGAGAAGAAGACTCTGGACCATGATTAATTATTATTTCACCAAAAAGGATTCCTCACTATTTTTTTTCAATTTCCATATTTCTTGGTTGTGTACATTTAGTTCAAAGGGTAAATGAGGAAATGGAAAATTAATATATAATATAATACTTTTCAAAATTCAATGATTAAAAAAAGAATTATTCTATGTGGATATTTAATTATTCAAATTCATGTCTTCAAGGAAGAAACTACTTCCCGTATTATTTAAATGTGTATAATTCACATCAAATAATAATGCATGTTTAAGGAAAATTTCATATTGAACACTGAATCCCTCTAAATGTGTACCATTTTTAGATAATGTTTTAGATATTTAATTATATCTCTCTTCATTTTAAATATATTCTTGTTATACTTTCTGATTCCTATTTTTCAAACAAGGATTAGTTATGATATCTACATTAATAGAATTCTGTATTTTAATAGAAGTAATTTTATCTTTCTATATATTTTATTTTTTAGTTTTATTATCCATAATATATGTCTAACACTCATGTTAGGGGTGAAAAACTTGTGGATTGGACTTGAGAGTGGTTCCCTTAGAGTTCCAAATATATTAACCTATATTTATTTATGGTTTGATTAAGGAGACTATTAGGATTTGGTGTAGATATTATCCAAATTTCATTGACATGATTCTCAAACTCATTCAATTCCCTATAAAACATTAATTCACCTTATTTTTATTATGATATTTATAGGATGAATTTGGATTTTTTTGAGATAAAAAATGATATATGATAGATCAAGGTATTCGAAGGTATTACAATCTCAATCATGGTGTGTTAATCATTCTTGATTATTGGAGGAAGAGGGATTTGGTGGGAAAAATATATCTTGTAGGTATACATATTTCCAAACTCAGTAGTAGGGGATAATAGTTCACATATGATGGGATGAAATATCATATTAAATTTATAAAAAATAGAATATAATTGAAGATTGTTATCCAATCCTAGGGACATTTTATTTCTCTCTAACAATTTTATCAATTTTTTTTTTGTTTTCATTTATATTTCATGAATGAACTCATCATCTTCAAAACCCCCATATTTTCATTAATTTTGAAATATATGAAAATATAAAATTATAAAAAATGTTTTGAATATTGAGTTATTGTATTAACGATAAATCTTTCCCAAGATAGATGAAGCTATACTACCAATGTACTATACTAGGAAAATAAATTCTACTTTTTTAAACCTTGATTTGGCTGTGTAAAAAATTTGGGGGCATGATTTTGAATCAAATAAACTCAATCAAATTATATTGTATTCAAATTTTATATATAATTATCTTTCTTTAAAAAAAATAAAAAATTCTATAATTCATTCTTTATTATTATTATGTATACACTAACTAATTATATGTGTATGATGGATATGATTTTTTTTATGCAAGGGAAACACAGTTGGAAATCAGTAGACAAGTCATTTAAAATGTGAGGTACCAAGGGAAACTGTTATCTTAATATTTACTTGAATCTGATGAAAAATAAATAGATCTACAAGAATTATAGGAACTTGTGGAAGTTATTTCCCCACATATATTCCATATTGAAGATCCTAAGGAGATTACGAATGAACTACATGAATATATCTTACCAAAACTATATATGTTATTTATATAAGAGATTCATGTAACACACTTTTATGGGGATACACATGTGAAAAATCAAAATATTATGGGTTTATATTGGAAAATTTTTTTACAAGGAAACTTTAAGAATAACTCCCATATATTTGAATAATAACAAATACTGCTTTTTTAAATTTTTTCTATATTTAGAACAAGAAAGCAAAAAATGTTGTGGAATATGAAAAAGAAGATAAGTAAAACAGAGTACCCATCACTATCTATTACAATCCAACTATAATAGGCATTGTTTAGTGAAGAAGAACATGAACATGGGAAAATACAGTGAAATAATCCCTTCTAAAAAAATTCCTATTTCAATTTTTATTGAAAATCAATTGAATATTACCATCCAATTTTTAGAAATTTTATATTTTTACACAAAATTTATTTCCTTGTAGGAATATAAACAAGTAAATACACCTGTATAAGAAGTCATGAAGATCCTAGAATCGATTTAAAATTCATTCGAGGGAGTGAATGAAGAGTTACCTATATATTTTCCTAAATAATCAATGTTACAAGATATCCACATTGAGTGGGAGGAATTCAATATCAATTAAACTTGTTTAATTTTATTCAAAAATATTGATTCATTAACTTCCCGTTTGGTAAATATTTTAGAATAACTATATATGAGTAGACATAGAATGTTGAATAAGATTTCACCCAAGTTGTGGAAGCAAAGAAAGTGTAACCGTATTTTTTCCTACCCTAACCATAAAATATATATCTTATATATGTGGGGACAGATCTGATGTACTCTACCCTCAGATTACTCTATAACTAGTGTGAATAAATTCACACTATAATTGTAAAGACCCTGAAATGTCTAGGAATTTGTTTTCTTAATTTCTTTTGGATTTTACAAGAACACAGTTTCTGATGGCACCTAATTCCGAGGCCCGGTGTGCTCAGAATCATTTTCCGAAGTTTAGCTCGGGTATGTTCAGTGAACGAATGAGTGGGATTTTCTAACTTTTGAACCGGTGCTCGGAATCAAAATCCTAGGGCACCGATGAAACCGCAGCACCAGTATTTGCTTATGTGGACTTTTATTGTAGGTGCGTTTTTTCGGGGAAAGAAGTTAAATTTTGGGATTTAAGGAAGAAATAAATAAAATTGTGAACTATTTTATTTTTGATATTCAAGGAAGCTAAAATCTACCATGGGAAGTTGTTGGTGGGGTCCACAATCACCCAACTTCCCATGTGTGAATAAGTGGGAGGTGGGGCCCACACCCACCTAACCTCCCATGGGAGAGTTTAGTGTGGTGGGGACCACACGAGACTATAACCCCTTGAAATTCTTATAACCCCCTTAAACTCCCTTGCACTTAATGTGCCAACTCCCCTTAATTCTCTTTAACACCCCTTGTGTTTAATGGTATAACTCCTAACCTTCTTCTCTCACCTTCCTAACTCGATCTTAATTTTTGGGAAACTCCTTCTCTCCCTCTCTCCCTCTATATTTCATGCCAACCCACATTAAATTAATTAACTAAACCTATTCAATTAATTTAACAAAAGAGTTTGAATTTTAAGTTTGAAATGCTTGGAATGTAGTAATAAAATATGTGTAAGTCTTATTTTATTTGGGGTTGGGATTGTTGGGTGGGAGAGCCTTTGTGAGAAGAAGAAGAAGAATAAGGAAGAGAAGAGGATTCCTCCTCATCGAAGAATGACACTTCCTTATCAAAGAATGACACCCTTCCTCGATGAAGAGCGAGACGCCAACTGTGGAGACTGACGCTAACAACAATGTTATTCTTCTTCTTCTGACGTCAATGGAATCGGTACCGTTCTACCATGACGTTTGACTTCTGCGACTGGACGACGTGCGACATCAATTTTGAGGTAGGGGTTTAATCTTCGTTCAAGTGTTTTTAATGAGCTTCATTGATAATTGTTGGCCGCTTGCTATCATTATAATGGGATGAGGTCGGACCGCACAAACATGGCCGACCCTCCTCCCCCTTTTTGTTGATTATGTTTCAGATCGAATGAAGGCGGCGCGGTGCAACGACACCACGTGGAAATATAGAGGAACACGGCGAAGAAGCGCGGTGCCGTCGCGCCACACCGTTGAGGCCGAATGAAACCGTGGTCGGATTCGGGGCCGTAGAGGTGATTCAAAGACTCTGCAGTTCATTCATTGACATGCAGATTGACGGGCGACGATGAAGTGGGCCGCAATGGCGTTTGAAACCCTTCGTAGTGAAGTTCGGGTCCCGGGAGGACCGCTAGCTAAGATGGTAGGCGAAACGGACCACCGGAGTGCGTCTGGTGGTCTGCAGAAGGCGGCAGTGGCGCGCTGCCAGAGGAAACCACCGCGGCTTAGCCACGAAGGTGGAGGGAGAACCAGAATGGCTTCGGCCGTTCCGGATTGGGCAGCGTGGCTTATGCCGCGCCGGTTCGTCAACCGCGGGGGGTTGTAACCCCCCCCCGCTCCACGCAGGCCACATGGACCGACCACACTACGTCGGGCCGCGCCGGTGGGTCGGGGCGGGGCCGCTCCCTAGTGGGCCGGACCCGGACCCGGTTCGGGCCGACCCAGGGGGTCTCGGGCCGGGTCGGACGAGGCCCGAACCCCCTATTTTCGGGAAATTTTCTTTCAAACGCCCATAACTTGGGCTACGAACCTCCGAACGTTGCACCGTCAGTTGTGATGCGATGCTTGGATTGAGACGGCCGTTTTGGTATATTACACTCAAGGTTTAGGAAAACTTTGGATACGACCGAGTTGGTTCAAACCCAAAACCAACCGGGCCCTCGGAGCGGAAACACTTATAATTTGAGCTCCGGACGTCCGATTGACATGCCGTCGACTTTTTTGGATTACTCTTGATGAGACGGAAAATTTTTCCATACTTATACTGAGGTTTGGATGTAGTTGGAGTATGGTCGGGTTGGATTGTACCCGAAATCCAACCGGGCCTCTAGAACGGAAAAGATGATAACTTTCAGACCGGACGTCTGTTTGACGAACCGTCAGCGGCATTGGTGATCACGTTGAGAAATGGTCCCTATGAGAATACCCTATGAGAGTTCGGGGTACGGTTGAGATATGGCCTGGTTGGTTCGTACACGAAACCAACCGGGCCCCTGGGACGAAAAGGCTAATAACTCACAGTCCGGGCATCTGATTGACGTGCCGTCTGTTGCATTGAGACCCCTATAAAGAGGCGGTCCTTTGAGATACTTCTTCGTGGGACTTTGTGATACTTTGAGTATCGACCTGTAACTCGTGGAGCGGACCCTCCTGGAGACGAGTGTATGGAGTGCGGAGACTGTGTAGTAGGGTGTGACCTGATGACTGCTTGTCCGATTCGATTCGAAGTGACTTGCATAGCCCAGTGGGGAGCACTACTTTGTGTGGTGGCAGACCCATGGCAGAAGAGCTCTACTTTGTGAGGTGGCAGACCCACAGTACTCGATAGGAGGAGTACCTCTGTAGGCTATGAGGGGGAGCACTACTATGTGAGGTGGCAGACCCATGATGGAGGAGCACTACTTTGTGAGGTGGCAGACCCACGATACTAGACAGGAGGAGTACCTCATCAGTCTTAGGTCAGTGAGCAGTACCTCGGACTCGTGACAGGATCACTGTACTCTTCAGAGGCGTGGCTCTTTAGCAGTTACAGCTTCGATAATGAAAATCCTGGTTTTATCTGAGACTATGACCTTTATGTTTCCTCATGATTGAGATGGGTCACTTGATAACATAGGTATATGTATGGGCATATACCTAGGTAGCGGTTATCCGTTGATTTCATAACCTTTGTGTTTCCTCATGATTGAAATGGGTTACTTGATAACTTAGGTATAAGTATGGGCTTATACCTAAGTAAGGGTTATCTGTTCAGATCCTTCTTTGTGGTTATCCTTGTTGGACTTAGTGAGACCTTGAGGGTCTCGGGTCCCTACTGAGTATCGTATACTCACCCCTGAACGGGCTATGCCCGCACCTCATTGTGTTGGTTGCAGACGACAGGCAGCGCTGATAGAGGCCGAGTGTTCGAGGACTGGACGGTACCCAGAGGTGGACCTCACGACGAGCCAATATTCGAAGGTGGACTTCATGACGAGACGATACTCAGAGGAGGATGATGGGCGAGAGTTTTTTGGAGGATATCTGTACCTACCCCTCAGGTAGGATCCGCGGTGGACGATCCAGGAGCTACGGTATCTATACCTACCCTTCAGGTAGGATCCGAGGTGGAAAACCTAGGAGCTACTTATTTTCTTCCAGCTGCTTGTCTTTTCTGTTGTACTTTCATTCAGTTGTAGCTGTACTTTCAGTTGTATTTGTATTCTGGCCCATTTAATTTTCGGCACTTTCTTTTGTACTTAGTGTTTTACTTATGCTTGTACTATGTGGTGTTTTGATTACTTTTATAAAGGAAATGCCTTCCCAGTTATCGGGAGTTACGCCTTTGGTGATAGTCCCCAACCCCTGGCCTATGGAAGGTGGTCTTGGGGTAGTCACGACATGGGCCCTGGGGACGGGTCATGACAATAATGAAAAAAATCTGGATATTTATGTCGAAGAAACCATACCAAATATCATATTTTGGATAACCACTTGTGGTGCCTTTTGTGGGGGTAGTCAAAACCCATTACCCAGTTAGGGGTAATTATTTATCCATTTTCATTACAATTATAGTAAATTTATTTTATTTTTCATTAAATATGTTTATAATTCTTTTTCATCTAACTACAAGTATAATGTTGGAGAAAACGTGGGGAATAACTCCAAATGACCACTACCAATAAGTCAAATTTTATCACATAGTTTTACTTATTTTATTCCCCACACAAACCAAAAAACAAAGTTATACCAACGGTTTTAAACCATTGGTCCTAAGGAACCATAGAAATAGACTATACTAATGGTTACAAGAACTGTTGGTATACTATCTATTGAGATACCCCTATACTAATGGTTTTTGTGGATCCATTATTATTGGGGGGGATAGATTTCGGTTAATCAATGATTTCTAAAAACTGTTGGTATAGATGCTATAATGATGGTTTAAGAACTATTGGAATAGTATCACACTACACCCAGGCCCCCACAAATATTTCCCATCACCTCAATAAATATTAAAACAATATACAAAAATTTATATTTTTAACCAATTATTATACATAATTAATAAAAATATATATAATATATTTCTATTTTAATCATTTTAGAATTTAAAAATAAAATAAATAAAACATACAATAAGTTTTCACAATAAATACCAATTACACATTTGTTTCATTTATTCCATGTTAGAAATAAAAGGGACTATTTTTACCATTATGACCACCAAAACCGTCATGGTAATTACTATCTTCATGAGAGTCCTCACCATCTTGATTTCCTCTTACATCTTCATTGTCCCTACCACCGTGTATGTTATTAAACCAACCACTATTAAGATCATCATAACCCTCACTGGGTTCATCATATAAGGAGTTCATAAATGAAAATCATTTATCAAAAATTGCAGTGGAATCTAGTGGATGTTATGAACATAAAACTTTCATTACTTTTGGAAAGTGTTTTTTTCATTTTATACTTCATTAATGATCCTAAATGGCTAATTTTAAGGCCTGTAATTCCTCAATATAGTCCTCCTATACCTGTTTATGAACACATTTAAATATAGGGCTATAATATCTATTATAGGTACCTAAAGTGGGAAGTACCTAGTTGGAATAATACTCTTCCTAACTAAACAAAGGGATTTCACATGTTTCTCATCACCTTATATATATATATATATATAAATGGTTGTCTTGACTGATGTTGTCCCCCCTTTATCCTCAAGGTCCTACAAAGAACATCATTGAAATTTAGAAGTGATATATTTATCTTAAATGTAGATATTAAAATTTGAAAGTAGTATAATAATACATACAATCATTTCTTCCATTTTTTCATTTATAACACTCCTATCATTATTCCTTATCCTTGAGAAAATAATTTCTCTTGATGAACAAAACCTTACTTGTTTAAAACCACTTTATAAAAATGAAATTTAATGTAATAAAAATTCATTCAATGATATTTTATTGATTATTAAATTACTTATGAACTTTATGAAAAAAGATTAATCTTTTGGGTATTGGGTTGTGAAAAAGGACTGGTTTTAGGTCATATGTTATTCAAAAAGAGTTGTGGATTTAATTTAATACGAGTATGGTGTATAAGGACAGGATTATGAGACCTATTAAAGATAATTATTTTATATAATCATTGGAAGAATTTTCTTCTTACTAAATGGGGTAATTTTTTAAAATTTGTAACTTTAAATTATTGCTTGACTTAAAAAATGATTTCAATTTAATATAAACATGTTCACATGATTTATATTTTAATTTTTTTTCGAATTTATTATAAAAATAGTTCATTTGAATTAATATATATATTAATAAATTTTAATGTTTTTATTTGGAATGATGTTTTCTATGGTTCTCTCTCCAGATGTTTTTAATTAATTTATTTTTTATTTCTATGTTTTTTTAATTGTGATTGAATTGGTTTTCTATGATTTAATGAGTGATTATGTTATTATTACGAGATTGGTTTGTAGATATAATTAGTGAATTTTATATTAAGTGGAAGGATAATTTTGATTTGGTACTTATGTTGAGAATGTTTCATTTATGATGAAACTGTTATTTATGGTTGATAGGGATGAACTTAGTTTATAAAATTTTAGGTTGAGTGGTTATTTTAGATTTTATAAACTTTGGATGGATTTTTTGGATATAAATAGAAATAAAAAATTATATTCTATGATTAATGACCATTTTCATGGTCATATATATTGAATTATGGTAATTTACGGTTGAAAAATGTGTATTTGACCTTCAATATATTATTGGGATTTTATTTGGTACTATTGAGATGAGAAATATGGTTTTGGGTTTTGAGGTGGTCAAGGTTTTTTGTAATGGTAATGGATATTGTGTTTTTCGATGGTAAATATTTAAATTATCAACCATTTTGACTTTTCATGATTGAAAATGATCATTTATATATATTGATGTTGGAATTTGGAATTCTAAAGTACAGTGTCATATTCCTAGAAATACCTTTTATAGTCACTTTAAAAATTGTTTATAAGTAGGCTTGAAAAATATTTTTAAACAATATGTAAATAGTTAACAAGAATTTTAAAAATTATTTAAAATTTTAAGAATTTTAAAAAATTGTAATAATTTTATAGTTATAAAAAACATTAAACAATTTATGATTTTTTTGACATTATTCAGTTTCTTTTAGTTCGAGTATGTTTATGTCTATTTATATTCATTTAATTCATTTTAGTTCAGTTTTATTTCAATAAATTTGCCAAGGTTCTACTTAAATAATTTTTATTCAATTCAATATAGGTTAATTTAGTTTATTATGATTAGTGTATTTTTTAGGAAATTTCAGGAAGCTTTTGTTCATTTTAGGTTATTTTGATTACACACAGTTATTTTTTTTTGATTTTGGATGAGCCCCACCTATTTGATTTTATATTTTTTTCTCATTGATAAAATCAGTTTATTACACTTTTTCCTTATTACTTTTTAGTTTAATTCAATTCATTTCACTTTTTTTGTTATGTCATCCCATTTCAAGCATGGAAGGCTTGATTTTTCTTGGTTCAAAATTTTTTGTACCTAATTAAACACCATTATATATGAAAATAGATGTTTCATCAAATATATCCACATTTTAGTTCATCCTGAAGTGTGTACATAGTTCTTATAATATTTGTTTTTTTCTTTATGATGATTCCTAAAAAATAAAATACAATAATTAGAAATCATGTATGATTTAAAATAATAACTAGTATAAGTAAAAATGACTAACATTTAATAGTACCTCGAACTCATCACTCTTCTAATTAGTAATCATTTTCTGGTACTTTATTAATGGAAACTAATCTAGTATTGGTATACCATCTAAATATGAGTAAAATAGTATGTTTTAGCAAATATATAGCGAAGATATATATGTTATCCATTGATCACCTACTTCCATGAATCATGTTTCCCCTATGAAATCATTATTGTGTAAGTTATATCATATCTTCGACCAAATTATTAATTAATTTAAATATTATAATAACCTAAAATTTTATCCAATAAATTTTCTTACTATTTTTGAACCCATGAAGTTTCCTTTAATTTGATATAAATTTGTCTCTAGGAAAATAGTTTCATGAGAATTGTAGTTCCCATATTAGTCTGTGATCACTGAGAGAAAGAGGGGTTGAATCAGTGATCCATTTCTTGTATGGATTATTCTTAAAACTCAACCATTGAAGTGTTTTAGATTTTTTCTGCACTCAAATATATCTCGCAACCAAAACCCGTATATAGTAAATATAAAGAGAAAGATCACCACATGATATTTATAGTATTTTATTAAAATACATACTCTACTAGTTGGTTATCTCCCCAATATGTATTCTTTACTAATATCTTTTAGGATTACAATGGCACATGAAACAACTATTTTTACACCGAAAACATCATTTCTTCATTCAAGCATGGTTCTACCCCCTAGAAACCAATTATTTTTCTATAGTTGGTTATACCCCCAACTATACTTGTTTCCTATAAATCCCTTATTATGGGTTATACACCCCTCCACATACATCTTTTGAAACTCGTTATATTCTTTAACCACAATCTCATCCTTCTTCATTGATGATATACTGTAGAAATATATATTTATTTAGATATTATTCCAAGAAATGAATGTTGGATCACTTTATCCTATGTACTAAAACTTCAATATCATCAACAACTTTATCATGAGTATTTTGGAATAAATAATACCTCAAAATCATAGAAAGACATGAATATAATAAAACTCATATTTCCAAAACTTTTTCCGTAAATATTACTTATAAATTATTTTTTGGTAATGCTCTATATGATATGAATTATTTACTTCTCCTCAGTCTAGTGTGATCTATACAATGCACTACACCCAGTTCTCTTCAGTCTATCTTTTTCTACATAATGCACTCAATCCAATGAACCTTACATTGGAGCTCCATTATCTGAGAAAACCCAGTTTGATGTTCCTCTTATTCAATCAATGAAATATTTATTCGAAACACTCACTATACTCCATCACAGAAACTTCATAAATTGTTCTCTTTGATCATCAATTTAAGTCACTTTTTGAATGAGATCATATCCTTTTAGTGTAAAAATCCCCCCACACATTATGCGATAAGTTTCTGCTACACATCGAAACATCCCAGTAAACTCATTCTTCTTTTTACTAACTTCAGAGCTACTAAATGTTCAAATTTGAAAATCTTCATATGGGAATCCTTAAATCTCAATGTTAATGATTTCTTCAAAATTTCCTTAAATATCAAATATATTTATAAAATAAAATAAAATCTTGACATTTCCATAATTTATGAGATTGAAAAATATTTTTAAATCACCTCAAACATTAATCTGATGTACTAACATAGAGAGGGATTGATCCAATATTTTGTCATATGAATTACTTTATCTGACTATATTTATTTGTTACGCCTTAATCTTCCTCTATCAGGTGGACTCACACATCTATTACCTATCCAATATAACATCTTGTAGGTATAATTTGTTGAAAAAAGCTATCAGATAGACTAAAAATTTATCTATTTGATGAATTTGGAGTGCTATGATGGATGTAATCACATTTCTTCATCTAAAGGATCTTTTGAGATTCTATCAGATGAAACTTTATATTTCTTTATCTATTACTCTGCATCGGTTCTCTCTATTCAATCATATTCATAAGTTATCCTCCATCTCTAAATTCCATAGTCCATCCTTTAGCTAGAATTATAACATCTCTATCTAATCAATCCATGTACAATAAAAAATTTAGTTATCAACCTTTTTATAGTTTCAACTCCATGGATTTGTTTCATTAATCATTATATAGTTTAAATGTACATAATTTTATGACCTTAACTTTGTATATATTATCTCTTTATGCTAAGATCTGTCTTATTTACTTCATAAATCTCTATCAGATGATCATAATTGATTAACTTTATTTGGTAAAATTTTTATAGCCACATCTCCAGGAATTTGTAATATGGAATTTATAATTCTAAAAAATTACTTTATATAATTATGTATAATGGACTTTCTTTATTAGCCCCAGTATGATATAATACCCTCATTCGAGTACACTTTGCAATATTTGGTTAGGAAAACTCATGTTTTTACAATCTCCCCCTTTAAAAAACCTATAAATAGGCATCAAATTCTCCATGATATATGGTAATTTAATGATTATAAAATAACCACATAAAGTAGTATGGTTTCTCTAACTGAATCAACAACTCTTATCTCAATAATCTCTATGTTTCTATATGTAACTTCTTCTACAAATACATACTTACATTTGATTAGAAATTCAACAGAACCATATTAGGAACACCATGGATAATTTCATGTTATTTGGTAATATTCTCCATAAATATCCTAAATTGTCTCCCAAATTTACCAATCATTTAATTTTACTCGACCATCACCATTTTATGGTAGTTCCACACTTGACACATGTGAGTTTTACTACACCTCTTAATAGTGGTAGATCTAAACATAAGAATAAAATAAAAATATTAAATTAATTCTTGTTACATTTAAAATAAATTATTATTACCAAATTTACTAAGATTTTATACATATACTTGATCCAGAATGATTATTGGGATCTAAAATATCCATGGGCTATGAAGGATGGATAGACTATACAGCACTATGGGGTCTATAATATACTGGAGATGATTTGAAATCATTACAACAGATGTTTAAGAAGGGAAAATATAAAAACCCCATAAAATAGAGAATTTGGAAACATATTCAACGTGATAGATTTTCATGGAAAAAGATAATAGGAACAAAGATTGTGATCCACCATGTCATGTGGATATTAATTATAATGAGGAAGACCTGTATAAAATGGTAGTTGTAGTATATGAAATCTAAATATCCCTAATTAATCTAAGATTACTTTGAGATGAAAATATTTTTTAGTTGGTATATCTTTTGAAGGTTATCTATATGACTAGGTAAAGTGACTACTGTGATTAGATTTAGTTCCACCCCAATATAACTGTTAAGTTGGTCACTACTGGAGAGAAGTTGTCTCTTGGATGGAGGAACCTAAATAAAATGTAAAAATTATTTGACATGAAAATATATATTGTTTTTAATTTATATATAATTTAAATAGTATACTGACTAAGGTAACTATATTAGGGTCACCCAACTCTCTCTTTCAATGATCATTTTTAGATATTTATTTCTTTCTTATCTCTTCAATATTTTCTATTCACTGTATTAGAAAAAAAATTGTATTAAATTAGAATGTCATTACTAATGGTATAACATAATCAATGAATACTAATTATCATTCTTAACATATATATGATTTTTTATCTGTTCAATTCGGTCCAATTTATCTATGATTTGGTTATTTTGTTATCTGTTTCATTTTTTGGTTAGGTAATTTGGTTATTTATTCATTCAGGTCAAGACATTTGTTTCATTTTGGGCACATAAATTAGGTTATATATGTCTTATCTCTCACTTTATTATATTTTTAATGATAAAAAATTCTCTAATTATTTGTAACTATTTCATTTGATATTATTTCACATATTAAATTTTCGAAATCACCCTAGAATATTGACTAATAAATCGATGGGTTCAGGAGGATTTTGGAGTTCCATTTTGAATAGAATATCTTGGCTATGCCACCATCTAACCAAATCTTACCACTGATGAGATGGTGATGAAAATTGGAGGACCAACTCTTTTATAGGACGACCTACTCATTATTTAACCAGAAATCCCTAGCAGACAACCAATGGATTTTTTTCCAGGAAGTTAAGTTAGCCATTGTTTCTTGTCCCATATGGAATTTCTCATAATTCAAAGACTTTATTCGACTCGCTGAACCTCAAATACCATCATGGGATTTCATGGGACTATAAATACACCCCCAATAAGTCTTGGAAATATTTTTTATGTATTGTTACTTCACCTATTCAATTTTTTACACTACTTTTTTGATATTAATATCTCTCTCATTTCATTCAAATTATTTATCCCATTTGTTTTATTTAATTTTTAGAAACTAATGAAAACAAAGAAAAACAGAACCCTCTAAACATTGATTGGAGGATAAATAGGAAATCAAATTTAGTTTTTTTTGCCATAACGTCTCTCTTAGGACTCTTTTAATTTTTTAGAACCGATTTAGGACATTTTATTTAATGTTTATGTATTTTTTAGGACTCTTTTGGTTTTAAGAATATATTAATGCCTAAATAAAATGATATAATCACTTTAGGTAGGTTAAAATATATTAATTTTATGTTGGTACTCTTTTAATGGACTATATGAAATTAAAATCATAAATAAAAAAAATTATCAAGATCAATTAATCTAAGGGAAAAAATAATTAAATAATTCAAACATTCATTATTATGGGAATGAAATGGTATAATGTGGCACCTACTATTATTACACATTGAGGAATATTTAAATTTCATTTTTTTATGTTTATAAACTCTATGAATAAAACCCCCAAGTTAAATTAGTTTACAATTTAAAAAATGTAACCAAAATAAAGAAATTTGAATCGAATGAACTAAAAATACTTAAGTAAAGATAAAATAAATAAACTGAGAATACCTAAGGTTGGTTCTATATATTATCAATCATGAAATTTGGTTTATAATTAAATATGAGTATTTAACTATTAGAGTTATCATACACAATATATTGATTGACATATAAAAGGGTAGAAATGAAATCAGTTTCATCCCCACTATCAACAAAAATATGTATTGGGATTACTTGATTAATGGAAACAAATTTAGTTCATATATGATCATTCATATAAAATAATTTTTCTCCATTGATGTAAAAATGAGTCTCATCAGTAGTCTGAATGGGATTCATTTCAATGACTCTAAATTCATAATCATAAATGAATATACTATGCTATATCATTGAATCAAAACATTTTAATATCATCATAGATCATCCAAAACCTTTTGAGGTAGGGGATTAGATGCCTCTCTATTCCTTTATGTGAAAATGTAGAGTTATCTTGTTTTAGCCCACTCGATGACAATGGAATTAACATATTAAATTTTTAAACTGGTTAAATAAATTGATATCGATCGTATATTATTGACTCTTGTATTTCTAGATATTGTGATATATGTGCTTGCTTTGTTATCTTTTCGTTATTCATGGAAATTGGTAAGGAACGTAAAATTGGAATTAATTAATAATTTTTTTCCTAATGATAAAGAGGAATGTAAATGAATCTTGTTGTTGTTGTTGTTATTGTAATTTGATTTTAATCGAATTGATGAAGTAATAGTGTTTGATAAATTTGTGATAGATTACTGTTTAGGTTTCCCGTAGTTGGAACCTACGAATAATAAAATAGTTAATTCAAAATGGATTAAAGAACTGGTTGTTTGATAAAGAAAAATTCATCTTAGGTTTCTGAGTTACCCTCTTACTTGTTTAAGGGTTAAGAGACCAATTGATATGATGTTTGTTTTCCAACTTCTTGTGTTATGATGTGATCCTAGAAGGATGTTATGATATGTGGGGGTAGGGAGGCCTATTGTCTATAGAAGTAGTTGACGCCTAGAGTCATGAGATACATTGGTTTATGCATGTGGGTGCCAGGCAGGACACCGAGTATGATGAAACAGGTTATATGTGAATGTTTGGATGCTTTTTTATTCTTGTTGGTTGTTTATCTTCCTTACATTCCCCACTACTCAAGGTAGCTTCTTTGCTTACCCTCCTTCCAAAAGGCATGAAGACCCACGGGGTATTCCATGTTCTTTTCATGATTAGATTCTTGAGGGAGGATGGGTCTACACTCTTACTATAGGCCGAAAAGACTCGACAGGTAGTTCATCAACACACTGTGTTGACCCCCTTGTGTTTATTAGCTCAGAAGGTTTTTATAGAATGCCTAAAAATATTGGAATGTAATAATGTTGTTAATAAATGATTGAATAAATGATGTTAACCCATGGGGTTGGAGCTTGCTAGGGTACAATACTGTGGTTGTAATTTAAAGGAACAATGGACTTTGGGTGTGATCCTAATGAAATATAATTTGGAAATTATTAATGGTTAATTAATGTTAAGGAATTAATTTACATAAAGTAAAAATGATAAAAATGGAATGAAGTATTGTAATAAATCACTTAAAATGGTTGTGTGATTATATGATACCTAGTATTATAAGTGGAAGTCAGGAGTCTGAGAGATGTTAGGTACTGTTGATTCTAAGACTTTATTATACCCATAGTGTGGCACTGAGCTATAGTATATTCTGTACTTTTTGTGTTTCTATATGCTACTCCACCCCATAAGTTAGGGCAACTGACACCCTGTGGATTTTAAACCCTAGGGGTGGGGGTGTTTTTCCCCAACATTCTGGTGGGAGGATAGATGGATGACTACCCCCTTTGGCCCCGCTCTCTTCTCGTGGTAGTAACATGTTCTGGTAGGAACAATGATTAGTTTTCCACACATATGTGTTTAGAGGGATGTAATGGATTGGGGTTATTTACACACATGTATTCTAGATATATATTTTTATGGAATACTAAATGTGTAATGTTTTTGGGATTTTATGGATTGAGGATCCTTACTCAGTGTGTGGGATATAATGGTTTGAGGTATAATGCCTGATGTATGATACACGCTATGCGAGATGTGGTTGATCCTGGAAACTACCTTGTTAATTTGGTTGTGTGTACATGGTGTTTTTTTTGCATGAGGTTCATGTTGTGGTGCTTTGCCTAGGTGTCAACAGGAAAGCATTTTGGGAGAGAGATTCTTAGGACATGCGACGTTGGGGGAAAATCAGAAAACTAGTGAGGAAGTATAACTGAGATACCCTTTATATTATTTCTTATATTATATCCTCATGTATTCTATACTATGTGAGAGTATTCAGGATTAGTCTGGGAAATTAGTATACCTGTTTAGGTGATGAGTTAGTTTCACTTGTTTTTTACTGTGATTTAGAATGATTTCATTACTTTTGCACAAGAGGCTCCAGGGAGGATCCTACAGAGTATACTATTATACTCACCCTATGTATATATAAACAATTTTGAGGTCACTTGTAGCAGGTTGGAGATCGAGATGATTTCTAGTAGCATGGGGTTGTGGGAGCAGTTCGGGCATGTGGTTGCTGCTTTTTTTTACATTCCATTGGTTCTTTCACCTTTTCCCTTTCAGTTCTACTAGTTTTTATGACATTACATATGTGAACTTTGGTTTTTTATACTTCAGTCTAAGTTGGAGTTTTTTGGTGTCTATATTATCTCTTTCTTTCACATTTGTGCTCTTAGAGGGTAATGCCTGCCATTTGTGTGTTTACTATACCCCCAGTTCTAGTCTCTATCCTGGGGCCTACTGGAGGAGGGACTCAAGGTCATTTTCTCCCTTCTCACATTTTCAGCTTAGGAAGGGTACACCTTGTGGGGAGGGGGTCATTATAGAGTGGTATAAAAGGCTCTGGTTGAGGGATAAGATGATGTTTGGTGATTAGGCACAAGTGAGGTTGCATGGGTTGGTAGGGAAAAAGTGTTAGTAACATTTAGAAAGTGATGTAAACACTAGAGACTGGCTGAGACATAGGCGTTTAGGGACCCATGTGATCTAATGCATGGACCTTTATGTTTAAAATGGCTACTAAACGAGGTGATATTAGTTATAGGGTAGAGACCTAATAAAGGACCATGCATCATTTGTCTTTTTGAATGTGTTTGAATGGGTAGACCTTGATATGGGTTAACCTAAAATGAAAAAAAGGAAAGAATTAATTAATTAATGACGAGTCTTTGATATTCCATGTTTAGGAGCTATATGTATTTGTTATTTTTTAGGTATAGCTCTAGGTCGACGTCATCGTCAAGTTTATGCAGAAGATGTTCAGCTGGTTGTGCCAGCAGATCTCCACTGGGTAGAAGTTGACGACGACGACACATGGATGAGGAAATTATGTGATTTTCTGTGCCAGAGTCTACAAAAGTACAAGGGCTCCATTTCAGATGCAGTCACGAAAGACTGGTTGGAGGAGGTCGAAATAGTCTTCAGTTCGATCCGTTCTAGGAAGGAGAACTAGTTGTCCTTGGTTGTGATAATACTGCATGGAGAAGTGAGGTAGTGGTGGTTCTTGTTCCCAGTGGATCGCGAGGAGTCGGTGATATCATGGTAGGAGTTCCAAGACAAGTTTAGAGTCGAGTTTCTTTCTTAAACCTAGAAGGCGTCTATTCACCAAGAGCTTCTTACCCTTTCAAAGGGGAGCTCTAGTGTGCGAGAGTTTGTGATCCATTTCAGGAACATTTTATGATATGCTTCAGACCTGTTTCCAGATGAGTAGGCTAGGGTGAGGCATTTCAAGGAGGCTTTGCATTATGAGACCTAGTTCCTGGTCACCCAGTTTATGCTGAAGACATATCATAAGGTGGTAGAGAGGGCAGAGTTCATAGAGAATAAATTGTCCTAAACCAGATTGTAATGAGAGGGGAGTCTTCCTGATTCCTCAAAAATAAGTGTTGTGGTCTGGGGTTCCCGGTTTTTAGGGAATAAGAGTTTCCATTCAGCTGGGGGTTGGTCCCGACCCTCATCATCTCATTTTTCCTAGGGTGGTGGCTCTTAAGAATATTCCAAAGGATTAGGTAATTTATTTTCTTACGGTGGTTGAGGTCATCATCAGTGATATTTCTCGACCTTTTAGAGCAGTCATCGTGAACCTAGTGTTCCACTCTAGGTTCCTCTATTGAGGTAGTTCCAACTGAGGTAGCAGTAGCAGGTTGCACCAGCTTTGGATCAGTAGAGGGAAGAGAGGGAAGGCAATGTACAACCCCATGACACTCCCCATCTTTATATAGCATAGCACAGTCGTGGTGGTCGTCGTCATCAGGGTTAGAGAGGTTGTGGAGTTGGTCGTGGTCAGCTTCATGCATTAGTGTTTCCAGTGCCAGGCAAGACATACATTTTCCAAGGCACCCTTTTCTTGTTTGTTACTTTGGTGTATTCCTTGTTTGATTCAATAGTGACATAATCCTTGGTATCAGCTACCCTTTTTTATGCTTCGGGACTTGGGGTAGAGAGGCTTCTAGTGACCTTGGCATTGACTATGCCAGTTGGAGGTCGATCTGATGTGTTTGACGTATGTCGAGACAATGAGCAAGTGTTGGGACAACACCGCTCTTGGAGATATTTTCTATGTTTACATATTCAACCATATGATTTCATCATCATCATGGATTGGTTGTATTCAGTGTGGGATATAATGGATTGCTTCAGGTGGCAAGAATCATTCTTCGATGAGGATGGAGATCTAGTTGTGTTTGTTGGTGAGTGAGACCCTCAGATGGGCCAGTGGAATGTTCCTTCCTTATCATCCTTGATGGCTGAGATGATGATGAGTTTTTCAAAGGTTCAGAAATTGGTGTTTCCTTGTGTTTTAAAAGTGTACCCTGATGTTTTTCTAGAAGAGGTTGTAGCATTACCCCCTTGACGAGAGATCATGTTTAGGATCAATCTACAACCAGGAGAATCACCTATATCTATGATCTATACTGGATGACCCCTTATGAGATAAGAGAGATATGTATACAACTTGATGGTTTGAAGGAGAAGTCAGTAAGTGCTATAGTTCTTTGTCTTCCAAGAGAGGGAGTTTAGTTTGATGTAATCTGCGATGCTTCGTATCTGGTGTTAGGTCATGTTCTGATGCAGTTGAGATCAGTTTTTTTATGGTTTTTGACAATTATATCTCTATGAAAGTAACTATTAAACCCATGATCTTGAGTTGGAATCTATGGTGTTTGCTATGAATTTCAGGAGACACTACCTCATTGGCGAGAACTTTGTGGTTTTCACCGATCATAAGAGCCTGAGGTATGTTATCTCCCATCGAGACATAAAGTTGAGACAACATCGGTGGATGGAGTTTATATAGGAATACGACTTTGAAATTTCTTATACCCCTATAAAGGGGAATGTTGTGGCTGATGTTCTTAGTAGGAAGTCACATGGTGATGTAGTGCATGAATCTAGTGATTCCTAGAGAGCTATAGAATAACTTTCAGCATTACATCTTGATATGGGAGATGTTTGGGGCCAAGGTTTTCTTTTCCAGATAATGGTGCAGTCATACCTTCTGCATCAGGTAGAAGAGTTATAGTTGGGAGATCCTGAAATGGTGGTCTAGAGAGACCGATTTGTTTGTGCCAAGGCCCTTGATGGTTGGTCCGAGGATGAACAACACCGAGTGTTGTATCATGGAAGGATATTTGTTCCTTTAGTGATGCATGATATGGTTCTAAGATAGATCCATATTTGGAATTTAGAGGTGCATCTGGGCATGAAAATGATGTACTGAGCATTGAAGAGTTGGTTTTGGTGGCCTGAGTTGAAGCACGTAGTTGCGTAGTTTGTGTCTCCATTTTTTGTCTGCCAGAAGGTGAAGGCCGAACACCGTGTTCCTAGTGGTCTGCTCTAGCTGTTAGATGTTCCTCAGTGGAAGTGGGAGGACCTCTCAATGGAATTTGTTACTGGTTTACCTTGAGATTAATGAGGACATGAAACTATTTGGGTGGTAGTGGATTGTTTAAAAAAAATAATCGCACTTCATAGAAACCAAGGAGTCAAGATGAGTGGATGCTTTATCAAGGAAGTATCTGGAAGAGGTTGTGAGACATCATGGAGTCCCAAGGCAATCATTTCTGATTGAGATCCTCATTTTACATCCAGGGCGAGGGGAGGTATCCAGTATGATTTCGGTTCTAATCTATACCTTAACACTGCTTTTCATCCATAGACTGACGGTCAGATAGAGTGAACCATCCGGACTCCTAAATACATGTTGCGATCCTGTTTCTTGGATTTTGGAGGTTCGTGGATGAGGAATTTACCCTTGGTGGAGTTCTCTTACAAAAATAGTTTTCACTCCACCATCAGTATAGTTCTATTTGAAACACTATATGACTGACCATTCGGTTCTCCGTTGTGCTGGACTAGGGTCAGAGATTCAGCAATTCTGGGACCAGAACTATTGTAGAATACAATGGAGATGGTTTAGGTGATTCATGAGAGGTTGAAAGTAGCGCAGGATCGTCATAAATCATATGTTGATCAAAGGAGGATACACTTAGAATTTGATGTTGGGGATCATGTGTTTTTGAAGGGGGATCCTCATCATAGGTAGTGAATGTTCAACCACAGGAGTAATCTTTATCTCCAGTTTGTTGGCCCTTTCAAGGTTTTGGATTGTGTTGGAGCTGTGTCATATCAGATAGCACTTACCTATTAGATGAGTTGCATACATGATGTTTTTCATGTGTCACACCTCTATCGTTATCTTCATTATGGCTCTCACATCATCGATTGGGGAGAGATCGATGTTGAAGATGATGCAACCCTCAAGGAGGGGTCGATAGAGATCCAAAACCGTAAATATAAGCTGTTGCATTAGCATTATATTCCCTTGGTTCGTTTCTTGGGGAAACATGGTGGAGTCAAGGAGTGTACTTGAAATTGTGAGTCACAGATACATGCTCTATACATTTATTTGTTTAATATTTAACTCTAATCATGTTAAAAAAATGTTCGCTTTGTGTTTGTAGACCTTTCATGTTTATGAGACGGATTTCATTGTTTTCTTCTTATTACTTTCTCTCTTTTGAGAGGTATCTTGATGGGTGGTTGTTTAGAACCCGTTTGGTTTTCATTTATGACTTTTTTGAATTATTGAGGATGATAAGATTTCAAGAGGTATCTGATGTAATGGCCCAGACTTATCTAGTCCACTCTTCTATGGGAATCTAGTGTTTGAGGTGTTCTAAGAGGTCAAGGTGACTTATCCCCAATACTTTTGAAAATTTCCAATTCGATAAAAAGTTCTACCGGTGAGACCGGTGTAAATAGTTCCACCTGTGAGATCAGTGTGAACAGTTCCACTAGTGATATTGATGTGAACAGTTTTAATGGTAGCCTTGTGAATAGTTCTAATGGTGGGCTTATGTGAATAGTTGCAATGGTAGCCTTGTGAAGAGTTCCAATGGTAGGATTATGTGAATAGTTCCAACAGTAGTGTTGGAAACAGTTCCAGTAGTAGGCTTATGTGAACAGTTCTAACAGTAGCCTTGTGACCAATTCCAATAGTAGGCTTATTTGAATAGTTCCAATTGTAGCTTTTTGAAAAGCTCCAACGACAGACTTATGTGAACAGTTCCAACAACAACCTCTATTTCCTTTTCCAAATTTTGAGTTCTTGAACAGTGTTTCCAAAATGATGAGGTTCTAATGGTAGCCTCTATTTCATTTTCAAAATTCCAATTTCATGAAGAGTGCTTCCAGAATGGTGAGGTTCTAACAGTAGCCTCTATTTCCTTTTAAAAATTTCATGTTCATAAATAGTTTTTCTATAATGGTGAGGATCTAGTGGTATCCCTTATTTCCTATTCCAAATTTTGAGTTCATGAACAACATTTCTAGAATGGTGAGGTTCCAACGGTAGCCTCTATTTTCTTGTCCCAACATCGAGTTTATGAACAGTGTTTCCAGAATGGTGAGGTTCCAATGGTAGACTCTATTTCCTTTTCCAAAATATCGAGTTCATGACCATTGTTTATAAAGTGGTGAGGTTCCAATGGTAGCCTCTATTTTGTTTTCCAAATTTTGAGTTCATGAACATTGTTTCCAGAATGGTGAGGTTCCAATGGCAGCCTCTATTTCCTTACCCTAAATTGGGAATTTAGTGTACAATATTTCCAATTTCCAATATTTTTTCCCTTTTGACATTTACTTTGACGTAAAATGAATTTAAAGCCTCGTTGTAAGAACTCTAAGGCAGATTATAATTCCATAACTCCTATATTAATTTTTCTAAGGCACAGGATGCTTTTACATTCTCAAACCCTATGTTTTCATGCGAGCCTCTTTTAATGGAAAATCCATTGTATCTTAAACCACTACTCCATTAAATCATATAAAGGGACGAGATATCTTCCTCCCTAGTTCTTCCTCCTTGTTATCTAGTGTGAGATGCTCCAACCATTCATTATTTTCCATAGGAGTTGTGTGATCAAACTTTCCTCCTTGGATCGGTTCCCCTCTTCTTTTGATGCAACCAAGCAGTATCGATTGATCTTTGATATAAGGTATGATCTATCATCATTATTTTGGGTTCTTCTCCTTTTATTTCTTTTTAAGATTTTATTGAAAGCTCTGTATATGTTTCTAATGGGATTTTCTTTGGTGTTGACTAGTGTGGTGGTGTCTCTGCATCCTCAGGTGAATACAATCCTCTAAGAGAGGTGATCATGATCTATTTTGTTAGTATATTAAAAGAGCATCAAAAATATTTTGAGGTAGGGGATTCATTTCTTCTCTATTATATTACGTGAAAATGTAGAGTTAGCATGTTTTTTCCCATTAGGTCACAATGGAATTGATATATTAAATATTTGAACCAGATAAATAAATTGATATCAATCTTATATTATTGCCTATTGTTTTTCTAGATAGTATGATATTTATGCTTCATTTGTTTGATTTTCATTCATGATGGAAATTAGTAATGAATGTAAAGATGGAATAAATTGATAGTTGTTTGGATAAAAATAAAGAGGCATATAAATGATTCTTCTTTTTGTTATTGTAATTTTATGTTAATCAAATTGATCCATTAAGCATGTTTAATAAATTTGTGATAGATTACTGTTTATGTTTCCTTAAGTTGGAACCTATGAATAATAAAGCCTTTAATTCAAGATGGATTAAAGAAATGGTTTTTTGATAAAAGATAATTCCTTGTAGGGTTTTGAGTTACCCTATAAATTATTTAAGGGCCAAGATACCAATTGATATGATGTTTGTTTTCCTTCTTCTTGTGTTGTGATGTGTGCCTGGAAGGCTGTTGTGATATGTGGGGGCAGGGATGCCTATCGGTTGTGGCCGTAGTTGATTCCTAGAGTGGATAGATTCATTTTTTATGAATGTGGGTGTCAGAGAAGGCACATGGTATAATGAAATGGGATGGATGTGAATGTTTGGATGCTGGTTGTATCTTGTTGGTTTTTTGTCTTCTTTACCTTCCCCGCTTCTCAAAGCAGCTGGTTTGCTTACCCTCCTTTAAAAAGGTGTGAAGATTCACGAGCTATGCCATAGGATTTATGTGTTTAGCTTCTAGAGGGAGGATGGGTATACACTCTTGCTATAGGTGGAAAATACTCAGCGGGTAGTTCATTTACTCACCGTGTTGAGCCCCCTTGTATTTAGTAGCTTAGAATGTTTTTCTAGAATGCCTGGGAATATGGGAAAGTAATAATGTTTTTAATAAATGATTGAATAAATGATGTTAACCAATGGGGTTGGAGCACGCTGGGGCACAATGCTAAGGTTTAAATTTAAGGAAATAATTAACTTTTGGTGTGATTCCAAAGAAATATTATTTGGAAATTATTAATGGTTAATTAATGTTAAATAATTAATTAAAGTAAAGTGAAACTGATAAAAATGGAATGAAGTAATGTAATAAATATCATTAAATGGATGTGTTCTTATAGGATAACTAGTCTTAGAAGTGGCAGTGGGGAGTCCAAGATATGTTAGCTGCAGTTGAGTCTAAAACTTGGTTATGCCCATAGTGTGGTTGAGAGCTGTAGTATATTATGTACTTTTTTTTTGTTTTTATACCCTACTCCACCCCTTCAGTTAGGGAAAATGATAACCCGGGGATTTTGAGCTCTGTGGGGGGGGGGGTGTGTTTTCCCTAACATTATAGTGGGAGGATGGATGGATGACTACCCCCTTTGGCCCACTCTCTTATCTTGGTAGTTACTTGTTCTTGTAGACTCAATGGTTAGTTTTCCCAATATGTGTGTGTAAAGGGATGTAATGTATTTTGTTTATTCACAGACATGTATTATGGATATATTTTCCTATGGAATACTATATGTGTAACCTGTATGGGATGTAGTGTCTTGAGGATCTTTACTCAGGGTGTGGGTTGTAATGGCTAGAGGTATAATGACCGATGTATTATATTTTTTTTGAGAGCTTTGGTGTCTCCCAGAAAATACCTAGTTACATTGTTTACATGAATATGATGGTTTTTTTTCACGAGGTGCAGGTTGTGGTGCTTCCCCCAAGTTTCTCTGGGCAGCCTTTTTGGAGAGAGATGCTTAGGACATACGATGTTGGGGAAAAGCACCAAACCAATGGGGAAGTATAGATGGATACCCTTAATATTATTTATTATATTATATACTCTTGTATACAATACTTGGTGAGAGTAGCCTTTTTGAGGCTGGGAACATAGTATACTTGTTTAGGTGATGTGTTAGTTTCAGTAGTTGTTCACTATTCTTTAGCATGATTTCTTTACTTTTACATGAGAGGCTTTGGGGAGGATCCTACTTAGTATACTGTTATACTAATTCTATGTATATATAAACTATTTTTGAAGTCACTTGGAGCAGGTTAGAGATCCACCTGGTTTCTACTAGCTTGGGGTTGTGGGAGCTGTTCGGGCTTGTGGTTGTTGTTATTTTTTTACTTTCCTTTGGGACATGTAGTTTTTACCTTTTAATTTTAGTAGTTTTGTATGAAATTACATATGTGAACTTGGGTTTTCTTTTATATTTCAGTCTGAGTTGTAGTTGGTTTAAGGCTATCATGTATCTCTCTTTCGCATGTGTTCTCTTAGAGGGTAATTCCCCCCATTTGTGTGTTTACTATACCCTCAGTGCTAGTCTGCAACCCGGGGCGTACTGGAGGTGGGACTCGGGGGTCATTATCTCCCTTCTCACATTGTCGGCCCAAGAAGGGTACACCTTGTGAGGAGGGGGTCATGAGAACAAACATTCAATAAGTCCAACATAAATGTTGAATATTTCAATTTGAATGAATAATATCAGATTTGAAATCTTTTTTTATAATGCATAATGAATTAAATTATGCTTATTCATACAATCTAAATTTCATTACCAAATAAAAACATTATTTAAGGAAATGAGTCATGGTCACATTCTATTAATTACTTCAAAAACCATAGAAATAATATTGAAGTTAATTCAATTTCAAATAACTATTTAATTATATGTATAGAAACAAAATCTTACATAGATAAATACATCATTATAAAAAAACTTATTTTATCATGAAAATATAAATTTTAGAGGGAAAATTATCTTTGAAATTAATTCAATCATTATATTAATCATATATAACCCATAGTTAATAATTCCATCCCATTACATAATAAAATAACATATATATATAAAAATAATATATATATAAATTTTATTTGAACCGATTTTACACTTAATCAAAAAATTAATAAATTAAATCTTTATATCATTCATATTATATTCCTGATTTTTTTAATATTTCTATTTTTACAATAAATCCAATACTTTTTCAGGTAGAGCTTATATAACATATAACTGAATTTTTGGGCATTAAAGAACACTCAACATAGACCAAGAGGGGCCATGATACATATAATGTTTTAGATAACATAGAAATCATTCAAGAAATGATCATGAAAAAAGAGTATTGACTATAGTCCTTATGGAAAAAAATATGGAACTCTTCCAATATATAAAAATAATTTCTTTAGGATAGAACATCCTCACATGTTCTTTTCAAAACTCATATAGAAACATTTAAATTATACAATTGGGTAAGGTTATATTCATTATAGGGAATATAAATACAAATAAATGAGGATAAATTAAGAGGAAAGGTGAATGTAACCAATATACCTGGATGATTGGATGTAAAACTATTTTAAAAATAATGAATCCATGTATAATTATATGGGGAACAAAAAATAATCATGAAATAGATAAATATAGATATAAATGTGTTATTTTTTTTCTATCCTAGAAAAATATATTTTAACCTTGGTATTAGAGGATTATCTTGGAGTGAAATATTTAACTGTGGGGTTATTGAAGGAGATACTATTTTCATTATTTTAAATTTATATTTTATTCATTTAAATCCAAACCACTTTATAATTTTTTCATAATTGTCACATTTTTTTGTTTGAGGAATAATTGGTATTTAATTTTAAAAATGAATTAAATTTTTATTTATAACTATTTTTATTCGTATTTTTAGTTTTTTGTATATCAATAAAATTAATAGTTTTTTTAATTTTTATGTAAAGGGGTGGTATGTGTGGTATTTTTCTTCAAGAAACTCAATTCATACAAAAAAATTAATTTGGAACTATATTCAAGAATTTGGAGAAGTGAAGATTCTTGTATAGCTTAATTTTTGGAAGTAGTGCGAAATTTTTTTATTCAATTTGATGGATCATGGAATGATACATAAAAAATTTAATAAAATTCAAGAACATATTTTGAAATCTTCCTATGATACATAAAAATATTTTCTTTTCAAAATTGAATAAGAGATCCTTACATGATAAAATATTTGAGATGCATAGGGAAATGTCCATTATCTATAATTCACGAGTAATATAATTTTTTGATATTTTAAATATTTTCCATTTTTAATGGAACCGATTTAATGATTTTTTAGGCATAGGATATGTTTAAGAAAAATTATTTGTATAAGTTTTTTCAAAGTTGATACATTTTAAGATCTTGAAGTTTTTGAGTAAGATTTGTAAAATTGTACACATTTAGAAATATGAAGTACTAAAGGACCTTGTAATAGAAGTAAGGGTAAAAAAAGGATGGACTGAATAAAATTATTTTATGAATATAATTAAACTATTAGAATTTCATTTCTCTATAAAAGATTTGGGAGAGGTTTTATTGACATTACCAATAACGAGGTTCCCTTACTGTGGTGATCTGGGTTGCACTGTAAGGGAGAGAGAAGAAGAATCCATTCCTTAAACTATTATATTCCACTGCAAAGGAGTCCCTAATATTATTACATTCATTTACATATTTATCATCTATATTACATTAATTCGATGTATTAAAGATGAAAAGTATAATTATAGGCTTGGAGAATACATTACATGGATGAAGAGAAGTATGTTGATACATGTATATTTAGGGTTGAAAACTCATTTATGAAAGTAATAAGACACCACCACTACTTTTTAAATGTGGATATCTCTCCTAAAATAAGGATTCCTATATAAATAAATGTTATCATTAACCACTAAACCCCATAGCAAGCCTATCATTTGTAGAGGATGTTGCTTTTATTTAAACTGTTTTCCCTTCTTTCATAACCCGCCCTAACATGGTCTGAACCACAACATTCCCAATTCCACCTCCAATTGGTTATGGGCTAATTACTAGTTCTGTTTAGTCATATCCCATACATTGTGGGCATTATCCTAATTTTTTTACACATGCACATATCTCGAAGACCAAGCAATGATGAAATATAAGAAAACTTATACCATTAAATTAATACATCTATGATCCCACAAATAGAGTATTATAGTAAAGTATTGAATGTTATAAAGAGGTAAAAATAAAAGCCCAAAGAAAAACATTAGAGATTTTAACGCGCACTAAGGGAAACAAATACGATAAAATTAAACAAATCAGAAAACACGTTGGTCTATAAACAATAATCTATTATCCACCCTCTCCATATCCTTTAAAAAAATCAGTAAATAAATTTCCATCTGTATAAGACATGACATGTGTAGGAAGATACCATGCATGGGTTTGTATAAAAATACATAGTAGAACTCCAAGTAAACCTACAACATGAATCATCAATAATATTCATCTCAAAAGATTGATATATCATTCAATTCATAACAAGAAAAACCATGATATACTCAAGAAGGACACCACACCACTTTCCAGTGACAACCAAAATTCCATGAGGAAACAATATTGTGACGTGGATGTAATGATCTATTGTACCCTCAATGGTAAGGATCAAGGGGACACAATCAAATAATACCAGCCGTATCTATAAAAATGATGGGCTATAAACACACTCATAGGTGGTACATAGTATGTACTGTGGATACAAAGTGTGTCTAGACAACCCCTAGTCTACCTGTGTGGTGCTGCTTCACAAAACTTGTAAATCACCAAATAAAAAGTGTATAGGAATAGTAAAATACATATAGATATTTCCTGATAGTCTTACCATTTTTTCGGGTCATGCCCATGTACACTGGACTGTGAACATGCACTCTAGATGTGTTTGTGTAGTATGTCAGTGTTTGTTTCTTTGTAACCTATAGGATATGTTTCAATCTATCGAATACGTGTCACACGACATGTGATAGGGTCACACATTGTATTATATTTTAATCTCCACATATGCCCAAGCACCACAGTTAGAGGTTCCCACCTAGTGTGTAACGCCATATTACATGTCGTGTAAACTGAGATTTTTTATACTTGTTAGGATCTGTTACATGTTTTCTTGTGTGCTAGAGCTACTAAAACCCTCACTAGAGATAATATATCTAGGGTAGGACAACACTCCCATCATATGATATAATTATTCTAGGCTTTAAATCAATTCATGAAATGAAAACACACTCCATATTTATCTACACTATCAGATCTCGGATGATCGGATACAACTAATATATTTTGATCATGATCCATTTTCAACACACCTCGATCAAAAACTACACCCAGGATATTTACCCTTTGTGATGAATAATGGTCACACAATGATCAATTACTTGGAAATCATCGAATCTAGGTAAAAAAAATTTGCGTGATAAACATGAGATGAATGATGTGGGGGGTGGGAATCTATATACCACAAGGTTTGAGGGATGGAAATTTTCATTTTTGTCTAAAATTGATAAATTATCAATTTAATAGAGAGAATAAGAGTAAATAAAAAAATAACAATTTTATACATCATAATTAAATCTACCAACGACGTGTGAATCAATTATATTCATGGAATTAATCAGTGTTTAACCAAGATAATAAAATTGGATAGAAATCAGAAGAGAACATCCTACCTGGAGTTTGTATTAATCGCTAATAAAAAATGGTCCAACATTTCCATGGCTGGTGAGATCCATGAGACATATTGGTGCATGATCCTAGATCCGAAGTGATCCAACATCATCTACAAATGATTCTTTATAATATCCTCTCTAATATTTCATATCAATCCTAAGTTATGTAGTTACCCAAGGGTTTAGGCATAACCATTCTTGAACATTAGTATCTATGTTAATGAAAAAGAAAATAAATTTATAAATTTATTTATTTTATTAATTACCAACCCAAAACAAATATTTCTCCAACATCAGGTGCCAAAAATATTTATGTCACTCCTTGGGTAAATACCACATTCATAACTCAACGATGCCCGTATATTTCTGATCAGGGGACCATTTGGGAGTTATTAAATTTTTTTCGGAATAACGAATGCTTGTTATTTTAATGTATTTTTTATATTTCCAAAATTAATTTTGTGCACACTGGGGCTTGGAATATCATGACCCCTCAACACCTAGCTTGGAAAATAATCTATATAATATTTTTATACAATACATGAAAATTTAGATTCATTATATTCTCCCAAAATTATATATTTTATTCTTGAAGAGATAAAGAACATACTCAAAAAATGATGGTATTGGTCGTTGATCTGGGTCATTCACTCCCAGGTTCTCTCTTAAAGATTATTGTGATACCACCAAACAAGCACTAGTGGAAATGATCATCAATGAAGTATACTCTCATGTCTATCCTCAATATCCATCAGGTACTTCCCATAGGTATCCACATCCTTGATGTCTAGATCAACCCAAAAAATAAAATGTTATGATTTATGCATGTACCTCTTCAATTGTGACATTTGGAAAATTTCATGTACTCTGTTTAACCTTGATACTAGAGGTAAGTGGTATACCACCCCACTAACTCAACACGATATTTAGAAAGTGAAAAAAAATCATTGAGATAGCTTTTCACCCCAACCAAATCTCTATAATCCACATTGACGTGAGACCCTAAATAATAGATGACCTCCATCATCAAACTCTATAGGTAGTCATGATAAATCCACATAAGAATTATAACATCTCTATTAAGTCCTCATCCTCTCTTGGATGACCAACACACAACTATGGGACCCTGAGTGCTGACTCACATGGAACTGGACACAAATGTCATGGCCTATAGGGTTTCCTATATAATTCCTTGAATGGTGATATACCAATGGTGAAATGTTAGATTAAAATCCAACATGAAATCCCATATCATTTCCTCTAAGACCTAAATATTCCACATAGTTTGGACATTGATTTAGGGGTGAAACACTATTCTCAAATGATACAGAGTCCCAAATTCTTCCTGAAATCCTCTCCATTATTGTGGCTTGATGAAAATATCACAGTGTGAAATAACCATTAAAGGAACTCCATGAAGCAATAATATATTTAACACATAAAATAATCCCAATATATATACTTAACTCTCCAACAAAATGGCTAGGAAGTGGGACTTCCTGGTGAGTATTTCTATGATCACACATATTGAATCATATCCCAAGGAAGTACCTAGAATCCCCATCACAAAGTCCATGGATATCCCATCCCACTTTCACTCTCACAGCTCAAGGGTTTGAGATAAACATGTTGGAACCTAGTGATCATCCTTTACTATCTAACATGTGAGTCATAAAGAGACAAACTGTGCCACACAATAATTCATCTTGGCCACCAATACTAATGTCAGAGGTCCGGGTACATCTTTTCTACACCTAGATGTACCACCTAAGAGGATGCATGAAACTCTTACATCACCATCTCTCACAAAATTAGTGGTAACATCGTACATATTATAAAATTATTAAAGAGCTTACCACCTTCAGAATATCCATCATGATCACTTCAAGTGGATACATGGGTTTGTAAGGTCTAATAATAGGTATCTATATACTGAGAATCCCTAGAACACTGTAAAAAGGATGGGGGTAACAACTATCGATTGAAAATATTAAAACCCATATTTTTTCACTACGTACAACTGTAATGAGACAAATTACTTTGACACCTCAACCATTAATTGATAATTTGATCTCTTACTAAGAGATTCTACCACCACATTCCCATTCATAGGATATTGAAAATATGAAATTAATTATTCTGGAGGAACTCTATCCATCACCTAGGTATCAAGTTAAGATCCTTTTTAGAGAAGATTTGAATGAGACTCTTATGAGAATAATAGATGATTAACTAATCACTGATTAGGTAGTGTCACCACAAATTCAGTGTGAAGACTGTCCCTCTTAACAAAATATCATGGGTCATGATTTTCTATGCATGTGGTCTCAACGGATGTGAACCATAGGCAATAACTACATTTATGTACATCAAAACCCAACCAAACCTAGTCTCTGATGCATCGAAGAACACTATGTACTCCACAACCTCGTATCGAAATTTCATTATGGGATCAATCATTAACCTCTGCCTCGATCTTGAAATCACCACTAGAAACTTTATGTCTACATGATAAGATTGCCATTTCATTTTAAATCTATCATGGGTTACTCGACTCTAGAACAATAGGGTACAAACCTCTAATGGTACCTTCCAACCTTAGAATACTCCCCACCATATTAAACCTCTTGGGTGTATCCCATCAAATCACTGCCTCAAACTTTTGTAGGTTTACATCCACTCATTCTATTGAGTTCATGTGGCCTGGGAAGTGGACCTCTCGAATCTACGGTTGACTGTTTGAGATATTTTCATAAATATGGATTTCTCTAATTGTTTCTAGAACCATCCTCATGTGTCTCTTGTATTAATACTAATGTTATGAGTAAAATATGATATATTCAATGAAGAACACTCCAAACTAGTCTAATAAAGGCTAAAATACCCTATTCATGAGTCCCATGAACATTGTTGCGGAGTTCATCAATTTTATCCCTTACATGCAGCTAGTCATAGCCTGATCTGAGGTCAATATTTGAGAATCATCATTCCCCTCTCATATTATTGAATAGTTCATCGATCTTCGGTAGTGGATACTTATTTTTCATTGTCACCTAGTTCAAGCGCCGTTATTCCACACATAACCTCAAGATCCTATCCACCTTCTTGGCGAACAACATTGGGGATTCCCAAGGGGAAACAATAGGTCTCAAAAATCCCTTATAATGTAAGACCTCTAACTGTACCCTCATCTCATGAAGAACTGTGGGAGCCATCAGATACAGTGGGGTAGATATCGGGGCTATCCTAGGGTGTAAGTCAATTTATAAGTCTACCTCTCAGCAGGGAGGTAAGTCTGACACATCTTTGGGAAGGACGCCCTAATACTCCAACACCACCACAGGGACTCATAAAACATAGCATACACTACACCAAGAGTGATTGAAACCAATAAGTGAGTAATATCCTACATTATCCTATTCCTGATCCCGTCCTTCTCTACTAGGGTTTCTTTTTCACACATAAAGGGAAACCTCAACCAATCATTATAGACACACAATATCCTCCACTTAAAATAGTAAATGTTTTCTTGAACTATTGTTAACCGATCCATACCTAATATGAAGTCATTAGGCATCATCATTTCTACAAAGACACCCAATACAATGATCTCACCTATGATTGTTATATTTCACTGTTAGAAGAATTGAGAAATCACTAAGTCACCATCTGTCGAAGTCTCTAGGAATATGGACCGAGGTAAATGATCAAATGGAATCTCTATGTCTCAAACCAGAGAAGGGGTAAGAGTGGAATGAATCACACCTAGGTCTATTAGTATTGTAACTAATTTAGAAAAAAAAATATATTTTACCTTGTATAATAGCTAAATACTTTGGGGTATTGGCCTCCATTGGAAGTAGCTATCCTCATCACTAACCCATAGTTCCTTGATCCTGTCGTAGAATACATGGCTATGGTCTTGGAGTCATGTAAAACCGCTAACCACCTACTACTTCTCAAATGTCCCCAATCCCATGTATTTCTACATATAGACCACTGTTATCTAGCCTGTTTATTTACCTATATGGTTCCTCTACATACTATTGATCAGTTTTATGATGGGTGAGATAATCTTATATTTTATTTCCTCAATCATCACAGAAAAAGCACTACCTTTCCCTCAGCTGATTGTAGAAATACTAAGAGACATTCACCACTGAACCTCTATCCTATGACTGTCTCTTGAAACATCTAGAATGAACCAATATCTATAACTGCCATCATCTCTTTATTTCGTAGGTCTCATCTATTTGGTTCCCACTACCATCTCCCATAGTTAGTGCCTTCTTTTCTAGAAATCTCTCCACCACCAAGGCCCTCTTAAGCACATCGTCATAAGTGGAATTATAGAGGCAAATCATTAAATCCCTCATATAACATAATAATCCCTAATCAAATTTATATTATTTGAAGAAGGGATCCTTCACCATATCCATGGATTATCAAGAGATATTAGTGATCCATTCCAAATACCCTTACATAGTTAAACTTCCCTTATGTTAATGTAGAAGCTCCTAAATGATCATTGATCCCAATATAACTGAAAAAAACTCATCCCAGAAGTGATTCTTGGGATTAAACCAAGGGAGAGCATTATCATCAATTTAATGAGTCCCTATACTCCATAACCACCTAGAAGATCACCGAAGAAGACTCACTAAAATGAACACCATATAATCTTAGGGACTCCTCACCAAGAGAAAAACTCAATTGAATACCTATAACTAGTCCTCATCCACCTGGTGGTCTAGCTCACTCAAAAAATTTGGGAGGTCTCTATCTTTGGAACTCTTGACATGCACTCAGCTTGAATGAATCCTCAGCTGGAACTGATAGCACTAGATTCTTCCCAATAAGTGATGGTACAAATAGTAAACCACCTAGAGGTGATATCTGTGGTACACGCCCATATACCAAAGCATTTCCAGTCAGTGGGTCATCCTCGTGATCACATAGTGGAATCTTGTATGGTTGTATTCATGGAGATATCCTTAAATAAACTAGATATACCACTATCAATGAGTATAACCGCAGATATGACTAAAGAAGGAAATGGAAACCATATATCATTACGATATGACATGTTTACCAATTTGTTCCTTGAAACCAATGTCCATATGTACATAGTTGAAAGGGTGTTGATTAGAGTCTTGGTGTATGGATACATAGACTGGTACACCAACACTAGAGTCCCCAGCTTGAAATCCAAACTCAAAACAATTAAAAATATTTACCCAAATTTATCTCAATGACTATGGTCCTAATATTGAAATGACTCATTTGATCCACTCTATCATAACCTGGCCAAAATGTTCCAAAACTACGACAACCCCAAGCCCACCTCCAATATTCCAGGGGTAAGAGACCTGCACTGAGTAGGAATATCCTACACATGGGATGCATTGACCTAATGTACCTATATACACACATATATCCAAGACCAAAAAATGATGAAATGTAAAACCAATGAAACCAATAAATGTATAAATCTATAATCCCACAATTATAGTACGATAGTATTTACTAAAGTGGCATTTTGGGCCAAATACAAGACTAATTTAAAACTGAAGAGAGTCCATCCTACAACAAGAGTGAGGAATATGATCAAATGAAGCCACCTAGAAAACACCTCATTCTATTAAGATCAATCTATAATCCACCCACTTCCCGTCCTCCCAAGACACCATCACATGGGACATCGTCTGTATAAGACTTCACATGTGTGGGAAGTACCCATGTCGTAGAGAATATAAAAATATCTAGTAGAACACACCAAAAACATTAAAAACAAAAAATAGAAATAGGTATCTCAAAAAACGACATAACAATAAATGCATAATAATAAAAACCCATATATACTCATGAAGGACATTATGAATCCACATGGTCGAATCAAAACTACAAGCCACATGTTTTTTCTTGAACAAATACGTGTTCTGGGAGAATAAATTTCATGAGACATGCCATCATCAAAGGCACTCATCCAAGAGGTCATGATCATTGGGCTCCACCCAAGAAAGGTCCATGGTCATAGAAGAACCTGATACATAGATAGGGGATCACAACCAGGACCTCTATAGGACAGAAAAAACCTAATTTTGATCAACCCCCTTTGTAAGGGATTATACTCTAATGATTCCTTGAACCCTAATGAAATGAACAGATAGATGTAGGATTAATTCTCTACTCATGGAGGTTACAGAAAATAGACAAACCCCAACTAGGTTGTAGAATGATAGAGGATCATACACTGGTATCATGTATGGAAACCTTAGTGTCTATCTAAGAATGATCCTTCTATAGGGGATCAAAATCCTATGATGTGAATTTAATTGCAAACTATATCCTTGAGGGGATTGATAAAGGGGATATAATCAACCAATACTAGTCAAAATTGAAGAAACCAAAGGCTTTAAACACCCTCATAGGGGGTAAAAAGTGTGTACAACCAACCCTTGGATTTCATATGCGTTGATTCCTGACATGACATGTCAATATCCAAAGACACGACATGTAATAACCATGCATGGTGTGTATAAATCACATGAAACTATGGTTCCACCATCTAGATATTCCTATGTACACTAAAACTTGTTTGTGTAATCTAGACATATACATATACTCTAGATGTATTCGTGCCCTTGCAACCTCCAAGTTACACATCACGCCACTATGTACATGTCACATGATCTTCGATAGGGTCACATAGAGTGTGATATTAAAATATTTGTGGGAACCCAATCACACATCAGATTAAACACCATGTAAATCGATATTATTCATATCCATTAATATCATTTCTTCATCCTATTCGAAACTGCCTCTACTAACTCTCTCACTAGAGATCAAAGACTGAGGGTCTTCCAACACTCCCATCCATGGCGATCAATATTTTAGGCTTTGAATATAATCAGGTAAGTCCTACACACATCATCCATAACATCACCATAAAATATGAGAAGAGTAGATACATAAAATAAACTATGATATGCCACTAATCATGATTCATTGTCATTGTACCTATATCGCAAACCCCAACCATGGTATTTATCCATTTCACTAAAGAACGATCACACAATGTTAAATTATTGTGTAATCGTCAAACCACATTCCTTGTAAAATGACCATGATGAATGTATGATAAAAACATGGGGGACCTATAAGCAAAAGGGGTGAGGAATGAGCCTCAAATTTTTTTCAATTATCCTATATCCATTAGCAAAGAAATACACCAAATAAGAGTTAATAAAGACAACAAGAAATTTAATCCATCACAATTAAATATAACATCGATCCAAAAAACAATTTTGTTCATGGAATTAATTTGTATTCGATATGGCTAAAATAATGGGATGAAAATTAGAAGCCAATATCCTAACTAGAGTCTGGATTGATCCCCAGTGAATAATGATCTTCTATTTTTGAATATGGTGATATCCATGAAATCTATTAGTGCATGATCATTAATCCAAACTGATACAATTTTTTTTTATAATGATTCTCTATAAGATCCTCTCTAATGGTTCCTCTAAATCATAGATTATGTGGATAAACCTAGGGTTAGTAAAAAAGGATTCTTAAATAGGTGATCTGGTCACTAGATGAATAAAAAGGAAAATAAATACATCAATTTATTTATTTTATTTATTCGACACCCATGATTTTTTTCACAAATTATTAGGTCCGACAAAATTTATGTCACATATAGTGTAAAATAACATTTGGAATTCATTTCTACTATCAAATTTCTAATATAGTCCCCCTATTGAGAGTTATTTCTTTGTTTATGAAAAATTCATCCACATGATATTAACATATTTATTATATTTTAAAAATTAATTCCAGGCACACTGGGCCTCATAATCTCACGTATTCTTAGCATCTAAGTCTTAAATTAATCCATATATTATTTTGAGTCAATAAATGAAAAAATAAAAGTTGATAAATCTTCATTGTAAATAGATTTATGGCATATTCCTGGAAACAAGGTTATTAATCTAGGATTAGTTATAATTTCTAATGTAATCGATTTTTTAAATTTTAATAGTAGTTTTTTCTTTTAATTTATTTTATTATTTAGTTATATTCTTCAACAGTAACTCTATAATATGAAAAATGGAGGGTGACATGGTGTAGCCTTACAAGATATTTTCTCAGTGCTTTAGAATTATTTCTCTTTATTTCTTCTATAGTTACAATGACATTCTGTTATGGTAGTGAATACTGTTACGGTTTGGCGAGGAGATCATCCATTTCTAAATAAAATGATTCTTGAACTCATCATATTCCCTACCAAACATCATTCAATTCAAATAATTTTAGGAATGATATTATTATTACGGAGTTGGGTTTTTTCGGGAGATGAAATGGTATACATTTGAGTTAGGTCTTATAAGGTTCTAGAAGTTTGATTAAGGTGTGTTCATCTTTATTGACTATTAGGGGAGGTAAGATATTGTGTACTGAAGAGATATCCTCATAATACAAGGTTTTTTACTCAATGTAGGCGATAACAGTTCAAATATTATGTGATTAACTCTCAAATAGATTATTAAAAATAAAAATATTTACAAAAAAGAACCCATATGTCTAACTCAATCACCATGTTATTCCATTATAACTATTGTACATGTTTGTTTATTGATTATATTTATATTCATGAAAACATTAATAATTTTATGAACCCATATTTTAATGGTTTTAATAATTTATAAACATCTATACATATAATATGTGTTTTTAATATTGAGTGTTTGCATTGATGGTTATAGATAAACTAGAGAGACGACCCTAGATAACCATTGTGTAATAATATGAAAATAAATATTATTTTTTGTAAACCTTATAATGGGAGTGTAAAATTATAAAAAATAAGGGGTAATTTCATAAAGACTAGATTAACCCCTATCAATTAATCCAATGTTAGGGGATATTTAATTTTATTATTAACATCCCATAACTATACATTCCATATAATTAATTTAGTAATACTAACATCCCAAGATATGTTATGTGTGGGGTTTAGAAAATGATCTTAGCCTAATACTGTTACGATGTATTGGAAGTGATACTCGATTTATGCATATAATATGTAATTATTATGTTCTTGACACATAATCCTGATAAACTATTTGTTTATCTTATGCTTAATTTTTTATTATGATTCCAATGAGATCACTAGATTTCAGATTTACTTATCAATGCATGTTTTCCAAGGTTTATCCACTTACTAATCTATTTTTCTTATTAAAGCACCTTTTTTTGTTTTAAATAAAAGAATCCCTAACTTTATAAAAATGGGGTCCACACGAGTTAACATAAATGGAAGGGTAACAATGTTGGCGAAACTAAAAAATCCATGAGAATCGTACCTATCCTATAACCATGACATTCCCATGATCATGCACAATGTTTGTGGACCTACAATCACTATGAAACTAAATTTGGAAACATTCCATGTTAACGTATTATCTTCCTCAGAATATGATCATAATACTATCACTAAACTAATGAAGAACCAATATGAAATGGAATAATTTTTAATAAATACAATTATATGTTTAAACATGGATCATCATTGACTGGTCTAAATGTCATTAAATCAACAGTAGTGACCACCTTTATGAAAAAAATTCCCTTCAACACCATATGAGTAGGATCACCATTCATTAAATATAAATCTATTGAAACACTATAGGAAACATATCTAATACTAATGGATCTAAATAAGGATAATATGGAGAAACTAAAAAAATTCTTTATCATCACCAAATTTACGAAATTCTTGGGCCTTTTGGAGATATAATGGGATTTAATTCCCTCTAGGCCAACAATCTAGGTAAAGAGTCCCTAATACACTAATAAATAAGTCTTTTATTTTAATAAAAAATCCTCTTCAACAAAAAATTAAAAGATAAATTTCTATCATCAATATAAAATAGGAGGTTCCACCATAGCAGCTAATTAAGAGTTCCTCACAACTGGAATTGAATGGATGACAGATTCTCATACACAGGTGAAGCTGGATCGATGTATATCATCACTAAAAAAAATCATCGAACACCACTAACATTAAATCGGGTTCACCATTATCGTCCTAAAACATGTACAACACTAAAAAATATGGATATAGAGGAAACCTATCGTGAGTAAAAATGATGAGATTGGATTCTCTATTAAGGGTATCATTTCATCATGGGTTCATCATTGTAACTGACAACATCATTGAAATATAAGATCTATGAGAGAGATAATCAATCCTACCAAGCCAAAAAATGAAGAAAACCATCATAATAAGAAAGAATGCATAAGAAAAACCTTATAAAAACATATGGAAAATGATCTTCCATTAAAAACATCCACAATGTCTGTGTTGAAGGGGATCCTTGTGAATGATTTGAGTAGTGGAATCTCTATCCTATTACTTTATTTTTGAGTAATGTTACTCTAAAAATGGAGTATGAATTGTGAAAGTCACTCCAACCCAATTAATTTAAATTTTATTATTAAATAATTACAATGATATACATTTTTAATGTACCCAAATAATTATAATCCATTTATTATTTAATTAAAATGAATAAAACTACTAAAACAGATGGTTTTTCTACAATACACTACAAAATACCGTGTTAAAATATAGATCCCCTTCAAATTATCCTTATATATAGAACTATATGGAATGATTTTTATTATAATAAAAATTAATTTGAAACCATTTTAGAAACATGTTAGAGATGTTTAAATACACCATCAATACAGGAAGGATCAAGGATTCGGGGGAAAGATACACTGATGAATGTAGGGTGATGGATCCCAACCGTTGACTAGAAAACATTATTAATATACAAATAGATGGAAAATGAATCTTAAAATAATATTATGTCTATCATTAATGTAGATAAAGAGGTAGAATAAGGGAAAAGAATCACCCAATATTAGAAAATTACTTCTATGAGGTTGATAGAAATGTATGATGAATGTAGAAAATGAAATCTTTATTGATATATAAGGAAGATCTAGTGGTTATATCAATATACATTTTTATTTTAGGATATATTTGTTAGGAAGGAGTTAAAAGTAATGTGAAAAATAAATGATGATGAAAAATATTATAGTACTTATTTGGGATATCCTAATGGAATTTAATATTCTACTAAATGATATAAATGAATTTCCTTTCAAAAAATAGTTGGAATATATCACGTTAATCAAAATTCTTATTTTTAATGGTTTTTACCTTATTCGATGCATGTAGATACAAAAAAATACTCCATTTTTTATATCGACATTCTCACATGATAATTATATTTTATATTCATTATCTAAACATTTAAGACCTAGATTAGGGGGTGGTAGTCGAGGGATGATTGAGTGACGGTTTCACCATTCGATCACGATGGAACAAAATCATATCAATCATAGTTAATGGATTATTTGTAATAAATGGAATATGGAATTGTATAAATGAAAAAAATTTAACTTCTTTTTGAACAAGGTTCATTATTTCCTTATATATTGTACACTGAATCAGGTCCAAAAATTTTGTATCCTCATTCATACATGTCACATACTAATTTTTTTTGATATTATTAACCACCATTACCACTTTTTTTATAATTTTTTTTTGATGTGGACATATTACTAAACTGTACAGAAAATATTTTGGAATTATTATTTAACCTTCTACGAAATAAAATTGACATCGAGTCTCAGGGAACAATTTTTTATTTAAAATTGTTCTACCCAAATATATTTCTTGATATTTAATTGGTCAAGATTTTTAAAATAACAATTCAAGTTAATTATGCAACTCAGGATTTTAATTTTGATAGCAAAAAACCCTTATATCATTAATTTATGAGGAATATATATTATTCGATAATTTAATAATTTTGATTACTCTATATATTTTAATGATAGTTTCTTATATTGGGATCTAATTTTTTTTAATTTTTTTAAGTTTTTTTGGATTTATAAATTTCGAAATTTCTTTCCTTCAAGTCGTTTGTTTCTAAGGATTAGTTTTTATGTTAATATATTATTTTTTATGATATCAAATAAAATTATTTATCATATCATTAAATTTATATACCATCATAAAAATAAATTAAACATATATAATATATGTTTTGTTGGCTTGTTTGTATAAATTTAGTAATGATGGGGTTCCTTCTGATTTTATGTTTGGATTAAATAATGATATGTAACTATATGAATAGATATTTTTATAAGTTATAATTATTTTAAAAGACATATTATTTGATTATTTTATTCTATTATAGTCATATCATATTCTTTAATCTGATTTAGATGTATATGAGCACATAAGATAAGTTGCGTGGTATGATTTCTAAGGTTGGTGGAACAATGCCAATAAAAACATGCTTATAGATAAACAAGTGACTACTTTTTTTACATATAATAGAACACCGTGTAAAGAATAAGCCAACAAAATTTTCCTTTGAATGATCATTTTAAATTATTAGTATCCATTTTCATTGATTTTTTAATACTATGATTCGTGTTGAATTTTGTTTAAGGTCCCTAAACCTATTCAAAATTATTACATTGATGATAAATGAATATATTTCAAGTTATTTTCATTCCCTAAATAATTTTTAATACAAATAATATTATATAGTGATATAATAAAATGTTTCTTATAACTTTCTTGGTGCCTTTAGTGGAACTCATATAAATATTTATGTTCGAATGGGTCAATAGAATGTTATAATAATTAGAAATGTGAGATTACAAAAGATATGTTGGTTGGGTATTCTCACAATGAATACTTCAACTGTGTAATTACTTTTTTGGATGTATTATTAGATGGTTCAGGGGTTAAAAATGATTTAATAATCTAGAGAAATACAAAAATTATTTCACAAAGACAGTATTATTTGGTAGATGTAAGGTAAAAAGTTATGGTGGATTTATTTGATCATATTCAGGTCAATTTTATTTTTAATAAAACTAGAGGTATATACAATAACCCATAACCCCACAAGCGTGTTTTAATTTTTGTAACGCCCCGACCCCAGCTACCCAGAGTCAGTGCAATTACTTCGTAACATTGGCATGATCACAAAAGATCAAGTCTCGAAAGACCGATTAGTTTAGTAGCCTTGGAAACACTAGATACATTCATAAGTCTTACATTACATCATAAAGTGAAAAACTAATAACAAAGTCTTCATAGTCGACAATCATATCCTATTCTGACTATCCCTTTAGGTCATTCATAAAATACATATTCACATCCTGGAAAATATTAAAACATTGAATGGGGTGAGCTCAGATGCTCAATAAGGATAACAATATAGCGGAATCTTTCATCAATAAACATAAACATTTAAGGCAATGTATAACTAAAACAAAAGCTTTTTAAACATGAACTTCAACATAATATGGAAAAAGTAAAATGATATAATGCCATTCACTTATTCACATGGATATTCTACTGGTCGAATAATCACATGCAATATCAATAACCACTTTCATAATGAGGGAATGTATAATGCCAGACATTCTGAAACATTTTGTCAAGGCCTCGGCCAAGACGTCTAAAATGATTAAGGCCTCGTCCAAAACCATAAATCAAATTGGGAAAGGGCCTCGACCAATTCCACGTCTAGTTGTCTCATGAGACCTACCGATGCATCGAGGAGCTATAGCGGGCTCCACCCGTCACTTATTAAGTCCAATACATTCCTCATATGAATAGGTTTAAACATATCATAAACCATAACATAATCGTATCACATAAAACATGCATAAAGGGAACATAAAATTTCCACATTTCAATCACAAGATATAAATACAACACATTGATATAATAAAAAATATTTCAAAACCATTTTCAATACCAAAATAAAAGAAATTTAAAACTTTGTATTTATTTTTCATTAATAAAAATGATGGCTTGTAGAGGACGCCGAAACTCAAATAATGGTCACGGCGGCGGAGAAGTCGTTGTCACCGCATAAGTACGGAAAGAAAAACATTCCCTTTTGTCATTTAGCAAAATGCTTTGTATAAAAAAGATTCCTTTTGAATAAACATAAAAGTCAAAGGGGTTTATACACCGTATAAAAGAAAATTGTGTATAAAACCAAATATGCCTCAATGAAAGGGGATTGAGACGAAGTCCTTAAAAAGATAATTTTTTAAATAAAGTACATCTATAATATATATTCACTATAATTACACATAAATAATGTAAAAATACAAGATAAGACATAATAATATCATGACATAATTTGAAAGTAGGAGATTAACCTAAAGAATAGAAATTGGGTTAAGAAGTTCCCTTACCTCGTGTCTGACTTGACTCAACCGTTCTTTAACCTCCTGAATAATAAACTAGAGTTAATATATACCTTATTAAGAACCATTTTTAATTTAATTATCCTTTTTATATCACTTATTACAATGTTATGAACATTATGTAATTATTTAAGTTAATAATGGTCGTTTTGTCGATCTTTGGTACTTGAGTCAACAATAAACTTCTTATAATTACAAGTTATTTATGTGGTAGAATATCCGTTATCTCAAGAATTATATTAATGATTTATATTTCATATATATCATATATATCCAGTATATACATTCATTTATAATATTACGTAACATTTAGAGGTAAGAAATGAAATGCACCGTTCATGGAGACGGTAAGCCGTACGTACGCATGAACGCTACTTTCATTTCTATTTCGTATTTAATGGAATGAAATCATAATGATATAAATTTATAATATAATTCCAGTATAATATAGTGTATAATACCATTTAATCCATCCTTTATACATCCCACATATGGCATTAACGATTCAAATCACTTTGAGGGGGCGGTAGTCCGCACTTCCTAAAATGAAATTATCGCGTTTTACCCATAATGGAAATCATAAAGTATGCCATAAATGAGAAATACAAGAGCATAAGTAAAACATAAACCTAAAAATATTATATATCATATATAAATATAGTGACATCTTAATGGCCACCTTTGAAGGTGTTATATGAGTGTTGAACAATCATCGTTTCGTGAGGCAGAAATTCGCCATCCACAGAAACCGTATGTTCTTTAACCATTAGATGTAGGTGTGTGTAAGTGTAGCTCTAATACTTCTTATAACAACATCCTAGTATATTGAGGATACTGGTGTTGTTACAAAAGAAATGAATAAAAAGAGTTTAGGGGGTTGGAGAAGAAAAATAAAACAAAACAACATTAGAGAAGACATTACCTCAAAATCGGGTAACTCTTTTTTATTTGAGCCAAAGGCTTCCTTGGGAAGCGTTCTGCCCAAATTGAGGCTTCTAGGAGTAAGAGGGGGAAGTTGGGAGAGTATTTGGGCAGAGTTTGGACGAGCCAAATGTCTTGAAAGTGTTAATGAGGTGGTAGAGGTGGGGGCCTTTTATAAGTGGAGAGGAGGGGCACTTTTGGAAAGTAATAAAATGTTACTTTATTATACAATGATTTTCGGATTCTAAAGGTCCCACACTTATATAATTCAAGGATAAGGTGATAAGGGTTCTAAATATACTCATATAATAGGTTTTTGACAAGTTTAAGACTTGTATTGTACATGATCTTGTCATTTTATTAAAATTGTTAAATAATGAGGTCATCGCTGCATCATCATGACATCATAAATAATTTAATTTAATTAATGTTTAAAAATTATAAAAAAAATACTATGCTGTAGGAAATCCTTTTAGCTTTCCAATGACTATTTATAGTCAGAAACATGACTTGTATTACTTCATGTAAAAATTGTTTTAGTAAAACATTTCATGTTTGTGTCATTTTTTACTTTAACATTAAATAAAAGGTATTTATGTCATTTTCCAACTAAAGTGGCTACATGGGGTCCCCAAGTTGACCCATGGATTTTCTTGGTCGGCCATGGCACATCCAATGAGGGTAGGACATGTGTGAAGCTCATCTCATATTATTAAAACATTATTTTTACCTTAAACTACACTAATTACCTCTAATCGCGATTAAGAACTTAAAAGTTACTATTCACCAAAAATTATTTTAATCTCATTGAACCACATTTTACTTCTTAATGACAACCATGTATGTAAGATTTTTGAAATTCAAAACACAGAAGTGGTAAAATTTTATTTAAACGAAAAATCAGTTACTTAACTTCCACTTAGTGGTTTCACTATTCATCAAAAATTGAAGTTTTTCAGAACAATTCCAAAATTTCACCCTAAGCTATAATTGATATTCCGAATTCCAAAATGATGTCTATTTTAAAAAATTCCAAACATATAAGTTGAATTAATTAATTTTATAATTAATTCCCGCTGTCACAACAAATAGCGTGTTTTTAAGAAACAATTTATATCAAAAGATTGGCAATTGTTTATGTCCAATTTCAATGTTAAATTAATTCTAATGACCACCATTGGATAAAATGGTAAAAATATATTCTTATTATACTTTAAAACAACTAAATAGTAAAATTTATCACTATTAATTATTTTGATTAAAAAAGTTGTTTTTAAGTATTTTTCACTATTCATAAAAAATTAGAAGTTCTCAGAAAAATACCAAAAAGTCAACATAGGCTAATTTCGATATTCCGAATCCAAAAATGAAGTCCATTTTGAAATATAAAATTTCTATAATTTTAAAAAGTGGTTATTACTATTCATAATGGCTACTTTGATTAGTTGCGGTGTTTTAGAACTCGAAGTTGCGTACAATGCAAGCTATTACATTATTGAATGAGAAGCGTATCGTGGAAGCTCGGGGTGTTACAATTTTCATCATTACATATCTTTTTAATTTAATTTGGAGATGATTTGGAACATTATAATTTGATGAGCTATCTTAGGAAGTCCATTATTCTAAAAATATTTAATGTATAGTATATTTGTAATCATAATCATCACCATCAATATATTTTTTATTATATTATATACAAAGATACTTTTTTTTGTTAAATTAGAACCCTTAAAAAGTAAACCACCGATATAAACAAAAAAAAACATAAAATTCAATAAACCATGATCTACTAGTGTCAGATCCTCAATGAGGGTCACACCAATATTTCCATGATAAATCACTAATGTCAAATTTTGATTAATTTTATAATTTTATTCAATTATAGTGGATTTAAATTCCAAGACCTCAAGATAGAAATAATTATAAAAAAAATTAAATTTCAATTTATCATAGGTATAACCATGTAATATTTTTGACCATTTTATGATTTTTTCATTAAGCTCTTAGGGAAACATCACATATTATGCATTGTATTTATCCTCCAATAACAATTCAACATCAGTGGAGTTCACCATTGTATATTCTTACCTTGAACCCTTAAAAACCTATCAAAGTTTGATTTCATCATTTCAAACAATCATTAGTCTTAAAAACATTTCACTTGATCAAGGAATTTTGAGGCCTCACCTAATGTCTTTTAACCATCAATATGAACTTGGTATTATTTATTAACATTATATTCAGGTAACATAACATACCATGTTTCTCTAGATAAACTGGTATTTATTATATCAGACATTTAGGAATTGTCATTGGGATGTATTTCCTTCTTTCTTGATGTCAATCAGTGGAACCCTGATTCAATTAAGACTTATTTCCATTTTCACAATTGAGTGAAAGTATAATTTTAACATAAGATATTTCTCATTTACTGAGAATGAATGAGGGGTTTCCACATCCACTTTTATATTATCCCTTTCCTCCAAAACCAATTTATACTTACTACTAAATTGAACTAATTTCTATCCCTCACTTTCTTTATTATTATCCATGAAATCATCAAAATAGTTACTGATCATAGGGATTGGGTGAGTTTCATGCCCATAATTATTTCTTTTGGCCTACAATTTTTATCCCAAATTGTCCAACCAGATGTCTTTGATAGAGACATAAATTCCTGAATAACTTGTACATTATGTGTAGTCACTGGAGGTGGATAAGTATATATCCATCCAACCCCATATTATGTATATTATGTTTTTATATAACTATGATTACCAAATTAGTATTCCTATAAGAAAATTATTTTGAAACAAGAGGATTATAGTTAGTGGTGATTTTATTTGTTGATATTAAAACATAGAAGGATCCCCGTTAACTAATTTGACTTTATCTACATAGGATGGGTTCTCTATAATAGAATACACTAGAATAACCATTGGGGATTGAGACTTATGTCTCACCTACATAATATGATATTGATTGAAAACCTATATAGAGAAAACGACAAAAATACCCTTCATATTCATTTCATGGTGATTTGATAGGGGTAAGAAATTATCCCTGAGGTAATTTGGAAATATAAAATCATAAAATTAATCAATTTCCATACACTGTGACACTTCAACATATACCACTAATTTAGGTTTAATCTATCCACGTTATAATAATTCCCATGTCCCCACCGCCATTATGAAAACCTGTGAAAATGTTTGTGATAGTTGTATTAATAGTTAACATATTGTTCAATAATTATATCCCTATTGTAACTATCTTGTACCTTAATTTTAATCCATATGATATCTATGTGAGGCTTTTAGATGTTTTCATCAACAAAGAAAGATTATTTGATAGGTTTCAGCTGATAATTCATCTTTTGATCATCAAAAAAAAACTACAATGTGATTTCCTAATAAGATTGACGATAAAAGTTTCATTAAGGGTAATAAGTTACCTATAATTTTTATCCAAAAAACTAAAGAAGGGAGATCCCATTTTTATTATAGATTAAATTACTAACAATGAGATTAAAATTAAACAATAGATATGGATTCCCAAGACCATGAATATGCAAAGTATTATTTATCTGAGAAGAGGGTAAGAACCTATAATAGACCCAATAGTATAACTAGATCCTTCTATCTCAATCACCACACCTTATTAACATGAAATTAAAATAAATTTACTAATAAACTGTGACCCCCAAATCATTTCACTAAAACCACTGTTAGTAGAGAATATATAATGTAGAATTTAAAACCTAATATAGATTTGTTATAAATCCATTTAATATTACATGAAACTTAATGATTATCTAGATTATTGGGAAATATGGGATCTCATTGATCTATAAAAATGAAATAATTTTCATTATAGAACTACAATGCCTAATAGTGGAATCAATGGGGATACAGATAAAAAATGACCCCCCTCTACCGATGAAGGGAGGTCATGGAAGGTTAAGTTAAATGATTTCTATAATATAGGTAAAACAATATAATTCTTACTACATAAATTGATTCATGAATTTGGTTTAGACGTAGTATTAGAAACATAATATATGTTAAAAGATATTTGGATACAACATATAGTCATTCTATATAATTCTATTTGTAAAAGTTTTGTAAAATATATAATAATATTTTTCATGGATGGAATTTATGATTAAATATTTATCTATATTTTTTTCCAGTTCATGTATTGGGTCTTCAAACTAGTAAGTGTTTAGGACATCATATTTTGTGTATTTATGTTATTTAGAGAGTATCATATGGGAGTAGGATAATATCCGGTATCTAGAGACAATGATGGTCGAATGATTTCTTATCTCTGGAATCTGCGTAATTTTCCTTAGTGAGTACATCCCATACTTATGTAAGGGTTTCTTTTGGTAGGTGTCCTCCTCGAGGTGATATTAATTCATTCTAGAGATTCATTCTGTGTGGTGGCCTTTAATGAAAGTAGATAGTGTATAGTGGGTGTTAGATGCTACGAGGATACGTTGATGGTCAGTAAAGGGATGTCATGAGTGGTCATGGAAAGATGATTTATTAGAGTTTTATTATTTCAAGTCATGTATTCTAGGCTAAGGAGACATATATTCTAGGGATCTTGAGGAATGTAAGTGATCCCTCTCACCCATGTTAAAAATATTTCACATCTAAATAATTAAAATTAAAATGTAATTACATAATATTTTGTAAAATCTTTACTAAAATCATTTTTTTCAGTATTCAATTGTACTATTTAAGTACCTTGTTTATTATTTTGTGTGGAATAAGATTTTTTTGTTTACATATTATCAATATCTTTTAGATTTACATGAAGTACCAAATTCGTTGAAAAAATGTCTCATATGTTTTGTCGAGGAAGATAAATTCATAATTTATTATCTTCTAGACTTATGGGACAAGACCAAATTTATTAGTAATAATTTATTCTGACCTTGAAACTTATGGGAATTGGAATTAATTCATGATTAAAGAGAACATAGATTTGAAATAAAATGTATCCCACAATCAAATAAAAATTGAATACACTATAATAAAACTATAATATAATTTCTAAAATGCGGAATTTTTTTGGATTTATATGAGACCTTGAAATGAAATCTTCTATGGAAGAACCATAGGGTTGGAAATAATATTTTATGTAATTTTTTTTAAAATAATTATTTTATATATTATTTTAATTTCATTAACTTACGATTAACCTTAATTAAGAGAATAGAAAAACATTTCTATCCAGAAACAATCTATTTCAAAATTTTGAGATTGAGGTCACAATGTTTTGGTAAATAAATCTAAATTTGAATGTATGTAAATTCACATTGTGTTGTTTTGAAGAAGTTTTACTGAGAAAGATATAATTTTTAAGTAATTATTAATGTTAAAATAGGATTATATGATGAATTTTTTTTTTTTGAGAAATCATATTTGAATTTAAACAATCAATCCATTGAAGCAAAATCCATGATTAAAAATTAGAGGAATGCATTTGATGGGGGTAAAATAATGTTGAAAGGACTAGAAACTATAAAAAAGTAAGTGAGATTCTATAAAAGAATATATAATCAATTTAATTGCTAATTTTTATATATTAGAGTTATATAAATGTATAGATATTTTAGAAGTTGAGTTTTTTATGTGTTAGAGAATTCTGTGAATTACAATGAATATAAAATACTATCACAATATTTTAAGATAATTTCTGATTCTCAATAAAGATAAAGTAGCCTTAGTTTAGAAGTTTGTGGTCTAACAATATATATACCAACCAACTACATAGTTTGTACTTGCTTCTTGAAAATTAATGGACTCCATCAATTGAAAATTTTAATAACAAGCTTCATTATATACTTTTTGTGATTCCAAGTCAAGGAGGCAGCGTAAGGCTACATCATGTGGGAGGTTCTATTACTAGATATGGATTATATGTTAAACAATTATTCATGGGTTTAGGAAATGAAGATTATCACTTTGATTTTGTTTTTATTTAACTCATATATGCTTATATAACTAACATCTAGTGTTATAATCACATATTTTTTTTGTGGAACTCATTTAATGTTTCATTTCATATTTCATCATTTCAAACACATATAGAAAAGTTCAACTATTTTTAGTGGTATGTTATTTTTGGTATCATTGAGGCATGAAATGGAATCTATTTTAAATCCATGTTCATAACCCCACTTCTTTTAGTAATTGATAATTTATGTATATCAATTTTAACATTTGACTATATCTATATTCTTCTATATTCTATGATTAGGGAATTCGTAGAAACCAAAGTTACATGTCAATGTCTTCTAATTTGAATGAAGTAAAACATTTTTTCATTCACTTTGTGATAGTTTTGTGTTTGATCTTCTCTTATGCTTTGATTTTAGTATATATTTCATTATATATTACGTTGTCATTTATATGCTAATCAGGGAAATTATAATTTTTGTCACTAGCTCCAGAAAGTATTCTGAAACAAATAGTACATTTTCGTCTACTTATAATGTCACTATCTCTTATGAATTTTCTTCTATATTTTACCATTTTTATACATATATTTGTTCTCTTGAGGAATCATAATATCATTTGGCATGATAACAAAAATTAACAACTCAAAATCATGAATTTCATTCTATAAATCCATACATGGTGATCATTATCACCTAAGGCAATCTAAGGGAGAGTGAGATAGACTTATTAAACAAAATGAAAAGAATAATCTATTGGGAAAAATCAATTCTTCTTATATGAAAAATTATCTTCAACACATAACTGTTCTTTGGGAATGAAAAAAATATCCACATGAATGATCACCCAAATGTTTAATAAGTTTCACTAAGCTAAAAAAACCCATTGAAAATTATAAAATATCAATAAAAATAAAAAAACATAATGAATGTATAGTCAAAACAACATTGACTAAAATATGTAAATTTATCTTCAATACATAACCTTCCGACACCATCATATTCAATACATCAACATTATATTTGATCTCTAGAATTAAATTTTCATTAAATTTTCACTACTTATTTTTGTCTAATAAGTACTATGACTCTAAAAAATAATTGTTTAGATCCATATCCTATACCAGAGTGGAAGAAACAACATAATAAGAAGTTTCTTAATGAAAATTATTTATAATTTCAATTACCAGATGTTTATCTACCAAATGATCACAATAGTAGAAAAAAATCACCAGTGCAGATGCTTAGGATGTTTTTTTGTAACAGAACATGGAATTATTTTCACCCAAATTCACCTCACATAATAAAACATCCCTGTACAAGCATACGCACATATAAGAAAATGTATAAAAAAGAAAAATTAAAGAACAACAATTTTATGTTGTTTGGATTTTCATACTTTTTCCATGGGAGAACACTGTAAATAGCCATTTTATGATTAGGAACACATTAGAAAAGTGGTCTTACACCCTTTATATATAGGATATCACTTGGTAAAATGGTTCAAAAGCTTCCTATAAACCTTGTTGTCCACATGTTACACTATAAAGAGAAAAATATACTATATCTTTCATTTGATTAAACAAGGATCACTAGTAACTGAGTAGTGTTCCTACAATGCAATATTCCTCACAAACATGAGATAAAGAAAAATTCATACATATATACAGTTTCATATAAAAATGAAGTCACTACATATATTTCTTCTAACTCGGCTGCCAAAAAAATATTGGTTGCCTAACTCACATTGAAGAAGCATTCAAGTGCCCCCCTTTGGAAACCAAGTTCATGAGATTTTGGTAAAATAATACAAGATCCTTGAAAATACAAAAAAATACTAACAATATCCTACATGAATTATTCTTTAAGGATCCTTAGAAACCATATACTCCTTATTTATGTGGTGAAATCCATTCTTCTTTCTTGTCTATTTACCTTAGTCTCATTTAGGAATAGCCCTACCCAAAGATTTCTTGGACTAAAAAATTATAGGAAATATCTTCCAAAATTTTCCTCAAAAAAATTTAAATTATTTATCTCCCCATATTCATGAAAATAAATAATATATATGTACTTTAGGATAATATGTTTTGTACTTTCTTGAAAACTAAATTCTTCACCAAATAAATATCACCTTTATTATTTGAGTAATGTGTACCATATATTTACTGTTATAGTGTTTCTCAAATAGGAAACTTAACCACACCATTTATTTTCATGATTATATTACTGCAAATTATTTCTCCTTGATGATATTTAAATGACCAACTATATTATTAACATCCAACTAATAACCATTTCTATGTAAGAAAATACAAAAACATAATTACTCTTCCAAATATCACAATCTCATAAATAATTGGCATCATCATACCTTTATACTAGTTTATTCAGAAAAAATCATAAGGAATTATATATTATTCCTCTAAGATATAGTAAAATCCTCTTCATGAAATCTTAATTTCCTTTTCTTATATTTTCCATGAAATTGATAACAACTCCCACTGAATGAGAAAAATCAGGATGATTTTACAGCATGAAATAAATAAAACATCCAATAGTATATGAGTAAAAAATTCAATCCATGTTTTTTCCAAATCAATTTGAAAATCATTCTCCTTTGATAATTTTAAATCCCAGATATGAGGAGAAATATAATATTCATCCAGTAAAAAAAAGGTTCAATGAATTTCATGATGTACACTTTCTGAGAGACTATCAGACTTTTGGAAATTAAATCCCTTTCACCCCACATGCTCATGATCTTTTTAGGTTCACCAAGATATTTCATTTTAAATATATGAGAAAAATATTTATTTAGAGTCTAAATTAATTTGAAAATCGACCCAACTGGAAGCATATCATACACATACAAGAGTAGTATACTTAAATATCAATCCTCAATTATCTTCTAGTATCTATCGTGATCCATGTTTCTCCACATGAATTATTTATCTGACATAAAAGTAACAAACTTTTGGTTCTACTTCATTGGTGATTTCATCATCCCAAAGAGGATCCTTTTGAGTTTTCACATAATTACATGATTATTTTTGTCAAAGAACCATATGGTTGAGTCATATAAATATCCTCTTCTAGATCCCCATGAAGAAAAAGAATATTCACTTCCATTTTTTAAAGTAAGATACATTCAGAATAAACCAAACAGAACTCATTTTTGACAATAATATGCTTTAGAACTGGTGAATATTTTTTTGAATAGTCAGTACCTTCAATTTTTTAAAAACCATTCACCATTAGTCTAGAGTAATACCTCATGGTTCCATAACATTGTTACATTAAACAAAAGATCCAATTACTATCAAGATTATTTTATCTATATACAATGTTCAACTAACTCCCAACTAATATTTACATTTTTTGAATCCAAGTCATCCTTTATTGTAAGCACCATCTTAGAAGAATAATTGAGACTGTTTATATTTTTTGACATTATAGTTATCAAATATCCATTAAAATTAATATGAATAGATTATATCCATTAATATTTAGTTGTTGTATGATCTTAGAAGTTTTTCACAATACAAATAGTTATTATAATATATCTAGTACTGATGATTTTGAGAAGTCGTCTATTTATTCCCTTTTACTATCCTACTATATAAACTTTCCTCCATAATATTTGATCTTTTGGCAGACTGAAAACTCCTTACCATTTTTGAAGTTGAATTTTTACAGAACATCCATTCAACTCAACTAGGACTTTAGCTGATTCTTTTCTCTCATATTCCTTGGTATTCAAGTTCTGATTCTTCCAATTTATCTACACATTGATGAGAATATTCCTAGTTCTAATTATTTTTACCTTTCATGTATCATAACATTAAAGTTAAAATTATTCATTTATATAACCTATAAAGAAAAATTTACAAGACTTTAAATTTAGAATGAATTCATCTTTAACATATAAATGAACATAAGAAACACATCCAAATACTTTGAGATGATTAAATTATATTGATTTATTATATTATTATATTTCTAGTAACTATTGATCTATTGATGATGTTTTATTTTGGTTGATTAGTTATGAATCTGTATACATAATTCTTATTTAAAATTCCCCTCGCATATTAAAATGAATTATTATGATTTTCTCCTTCTCCATTTGTGTTTGGTTTATCCTGTCATCTATATAATTTATTTCTAGGAATGTTTTGAACTTTCTTATCATGTTTGATTCCTTCGTTTCTACAGTATTATCAGAAACTCCTTTTAAGAACCATCTTCTCGAGTTTTATTATTATGATTTGGGACTTTATGGCCACTATTTTTTAGGAGTTGTTATGTAATGAGCCTAGTTTTAATAAATTCCCTATCATTTTGTGTCTTTATCTTATTCCCGATTCTAACATTTTATGATTATATTGGGTGGGATAATAAGTAACCATTTTGGTTTAATATTATACCTAGTTGGTTTACCACTTCCCTATAAAAATGGTTATTGAAAAAACAAATAAGAAAGTAAATTGTTGGTTGTAGGCAAAACACTACTAGAATTTAATAATATACTCTTCAGTTTATAAAATTATTCTCTCTCCATCAGTTCTTCATTCCTTGGAATATTCAAAACAAATCTGTAATTCAGTTCAATAATAAAACCAATAACTTTCTCATGAAATCATTAATTAATATCACAAAGTAAAATTATACAACATGTGACTTGGTTGGGGAAGATCCCTAGAAATCATTATATATAAACTCTAGCTTTTAATTCACAGGTTTTGTTCCACTGATATTAAAATTCACAATCTAGATTTTTCACGACATAAATATTTCACAACTAATGTTGTTTTATAACTGATGATTTAACATCCCCTTTTCCAGTAGAATCATTATACTATGTTCATTGAGATGACCAAACCAATAGTGAGAAAAATATGAACTTTTAGAATTTGATTCTTCATCCATTATGAATCTTTTTATTCTTCTGATAAGGAAATGAGTTCCATATTTCACTACTATAGAAATGTAGAGAAAAACTCAAATAATATTCCAAAATCTGATAGAAACATTTGTTTCAAAACAAGAACCAACCAACTGACCCATAAATATTAGATTCAACTAGAGCCCAAAGAATAAAAAATCCTTTAACTCATGGGAAACTCTATTCTTCAACAAAATTTTCACATGCTCCTTCTCCAAAACATATTATTCTTTTCCATATGATAAATGAAAATTTTAGAAATTTCTAGAAATATAATTGAACATATATTTCCTATATCTTGTGTAATGGAAATATTATTAAAAATAAATAATCCATGTCTTAATTAGAACCTCAAATCTATGAAGTATAGTTCTTTATTCATCAGTTATCATATTACCACAACTTTAACTTCCATGGAATAATCTTATAATGGTCCTATGATCCTAGAAATAATTATTAAGGTGGAAACATTGCCCACAATCCCAATATCCATTGATATGATTGGTTAATTTCCCTCGAATAATCTTTTTATATTCAATAATTGAGAATCTCCAGTTCATTATCTAAGGTGAAAATATTATTGTATATCTATTCCTTTTATTACTAGAAGATCTTTAGAATTCCTTCCTCTAGTGATATGAATTTAAGATCTAATTTTGTATGTATATTAATACCATATTATTATTACCCAAATAATTTCTTACTATCATCAATATTGATTACCATTACTCTTGTAAAGAGGAAAATAACAGAACTACCCAAAACATTGATAAAATTTACCTTTATTGACTCAAGTTGATTAGAGATCATATTGAAAAAATTCACATTATTTTCCGATAATATCCATTTTTATAGTCCTAAATTAATATTATTCACATTAGAAATAACTTTTTAATCATAATAATCATCTAAAATATTTTCATCAGTGCTTCTATATGATCCAAAATTGTATTCTTCTACCAAATCTTGAAGGAAACAATCCTTGATAAAATTAACTAAATCAAACCCTAAACTTTTCTATCTAGATATTCAAATTCTGTTTTTCCTTCTTCTGGTGTTTATTTCCAATAAATGGGAATTTAAGATCCATTTATTTGAGATGATTCTCTATCTAAATATTCTATAAGCTATTTTACATTCCCTTAAACCTAACCTCCTTCACATTTCCATCTTATAATTCCATGATTCTTCCATAAAAACTCCTGATAGAATAAATGTTTTAGGGTAGGTAAACTATGATACCAATGTATACGGCATGTCATCCCACATCATGAATAAACCAGTCATAAATCTTGTTAAAAATTATCTTTAACTTCAAGCATCATGAGTTTATCAACTAAATAATCATAATGCTGGAAAATGATCACCATGATGGATTATCTGTAAGTTCAATGTAATGAAATATTTATATATTTCTATAGAAATATCACCAAAAAATCAACATCCAAACTGAATCATATATGAATACAACCAAAGGCTAAAACCAGAACCAAATAAGAACACCTATTTTTGTAGTTCATATTTTAATCCAATGTAAATGGGAGAAAAATGAAAGATTTTATTACTTCAAAAGTAAAAAATTTAAAATTTGTGACTGTTCATCCATATGTATCAAAGAGTATAAAGGTCACTTGATGATTTGATACATATCAATAATGTTTTCCCACCGCTTTCTATATTGGGTCCCACTAAATGAACCTGTTTCACCAAATTCTTACAAACTCTTTCCCCCATACATTGAACTAGGAAATGGGATATATTCTATAATATTCCTCAAATTGACCTATAATCATTGGTAACTAAAAAGTGTTCATATTTATCACTCTTTAACATAAAATATTGTTGAAGAATGATTTAGACATTGAAACAGTATCATTTATAGATGAACTCACCTTTATAACAACCCATAAAATGAATACCAGAAAATAATTAGGGAGTCAGACTCCCTTATATGAAATTTTCAAAAGAATCCTTTTGGTGAACTATTTCACAAAATTATAGTAAGATAATACAACATCCCAAAAGATACTTCACAATCCAAATAGTTCTCACCACATGATGAGTTTTCAAGTTATAATTGGGCATGTTTTAAACAAATAGATTGAGTTTCATGAGTTTTATAAAATTTTAATAATCCCTTTCCTTTGATAATGACATAAAATTTGGCATGATATCATGATTACATGCTCAGATCTATCACGAATTATTATGATGCTAATTTTATAATGAACAATCAATAATGTAATAAAAACTAAAATATAAGTACATAGTAACTAATCATGTATAAATATGTAAATAGTAAATATTTAAATGAAAATAACATACTATTAAGTAAATCATTAAGATAAATAAAAAAATATACTTATCGAAATAATTAACCATTGAAAATAAATGAACTAGCTTCACATACAATATATCAGAAAATAATATTTTGTAATTAATATGTTAGTAAATATCAAATGAAAACCATAAAAAATTCAAATATTAATGAAAAACCGGATAAAAAATTGATATATAATGTACATACATATAAATATAATACCAAATTACACTTTCAAAAATATTTATTAATGGGAAAAATAAATTTATAGAAATCCAAAAAATATTGAATATTAGAGTATGAAATATCATTTTTATAGTAAATCATTCTTCCACATGGATAATGATAAAAACAAATTAATTTTTACTTGGATAGAGTTAAAGAAAACCTTATAATTAAGACTTAAATGACACTTTTAAAATCACATGTGTAATTCACCACATATATAACATCAGATTGTTTGATAAAAAATTCATACATAGTTAATAAAAATTTGAAACATTGAAACAATCAGCAAATAAACCTAAATCATTATATAAACCTCTATAAATAAACAAAGTACCCTATAAAAAATAAGGAAATTAACATATATGGTAGTTTATATTATACAAATAATAAAATATTATGAAACCAAAATCCAGCAACATACCTAAGAACTAAAAGAACCTGGGTGCATGTGTTAGCGTACAATTTTTATATTTTATAAAAAATGATAGAATTTTATTTTTTTAGCACTAGATTCGTTATAAAAGACTTAGGTTAATCCATAGATCACATGAAAATAATTTAAGTGTGATGAACTAAATGAAAATTATAGTGAACCATGATTTTTTTACATAGGTATTACATCATTTATATGAATATTTATTACACTACACAAACACATTCCTGAGAATCATAATGTTTTAGTGCCTTGATATTGGACAAAAATATTTTTTATTTCTTGAAATATCTTAAAAATGTACCGTAAAGATATTCCCACATTTTTCTCTACTTATACAAAACCAAATTAAAACCATTCTTCATTACTTGGAAAGGAAAAAATAAGAAAGGCTGGTATTATATTCTCAGTAATGGTAAATAAGGGCGATATGATATCATAACATGAAAAAAAGTGTATAAGAACATAGTAATAACATTTAAAAAACATACCTTGTATATAAATGATCATAAAATTGAGTCATGGAATATTTCTTGGCATTTCATGAAACAAACATTTTTTTCTTACATGGCTATTACATCATTTTAAATATAAATACCATAATATATATACATTTAAGTATAAAAAGGTTTATTATCTTGGAAAAATTAGGATCATACATCACTTACACATAATAAAACATAAACCTGATTATAATAATTCTTATTTGTCCAATTAAAATCCTTCATGTTCTCCTCAGATCATGTAGTCACCTGAGGATATACATGAGTGAAAGGGGTGATATAAAATCCCATCTAGAGGAGGAATAAAATACTTGAATCAATATAACATGGGTGATAATAATAATAATAACTAAAAAATAAGAATAATATCATAATAATAATAATAATGAGGGAATCATTTTATAAAGGTATAGAATGTCGAATTTATTAAAAATGAAACATTGTGTCATAGTTGTCAAATACTACATTTAAATGTGAACTAAGCTAGAATCATGTTCACACATAATATTTGTTAATAATTTTAACATCATAAATTTAAACAAATATAGAATAATTCTAATTCATATTAAACATTTAATCATTATATGAATAACATTAACCAATTCATTTTCTAGATATATAATTCCAATCCCACCCATCACTTTATAATACATAAAAAAATCATGCATGCCGTATATATCACATAACAATAGTAGTCCTGAAATAACCCATGGAAAAGAATGGATTTCATAATTATTTTATATATAATAAATTCATGGATAATTATATGGGTTCTAAAATGAATATGGTTTAAAATATTGGTCTTAATTATCATATTTCCAGACTGAATAGGAGAATACACAAGAGGAGTAAAATATGTGTTTTGGAAAGAAAATTATTTTTGGAAAGTTGTTGTATTTGGATTAAAAATCAATGTAGAAACATGTATATCCCATAAATAAAATTTAATACTAGTGAATTTATATTTATAGAACATTATAGTTATATCCATACCATATATATATTGAAATTGGGATAACGCAAAGAAAAGGTGTTGGGTTAAAGAATCCCCTTACATTAAATCCCACTATATTCATCACTTTTAATCCTCCTGAATAATATATATAGATATTTTAAAACATTGAAACAATTTTTTCATCCAATATTTAAGATGATTTATCAATTATAATCATTGGATTATATTTCTAAATTTTTATTGTTGAAGTTGAAGTATCTTGGTATCATATTTTCCTTAAATATCTCCCATTTCACTTCAATTTTTCAATTTTATTCAATGTATTATACAGATAAGTAGAATAAAATATAGAATACTAAAATAATATATATATATATATATATATCATAAATGATTTATTATAACCATCCATAGGTTTGGAGATAATAAAATAAGTTGAAAACGTCCCTCTAGGGGTTAACCGTCTCTTAATGGGGACATTGTAAAAATATGAATAAAAAGAGGTATAAAATATAAATAAATGAAAAATAAAATTAATTAAGTAATTTAACATAATTAATATAATGTTCAAATTATTCCTAATTAAATTGTACAATATTTTATTTAAAATGTAATTGAAAAAATATAGAGAGAAGAAGAAAATGAGAGAAGAGTTTAAAAAAACATACTCTCTTCTCAGTGTAACTTCTCTTGTAAAACACTAAATATCCATTGATTATTGGATACTGTTTACTATAATACGTCCCTACACAGTATATGTGTTTTGAGAGGTAATACATTGGTAAAAATTTGGATATTTAATATAAGGGTGGAGAGGTTTTCTAAGCAGAGTGAGAGGGGTTATTTACACATAAGGAGAGGGATATTTTTTGGAATAAAATATTAAGTAAAATAATATATCCAATGTAATAAAATTTAAAGCGAAATATTTAAAATATAAATAATATATAAATATAATATAACGGTTTTTATTACATTAAATCACAATATAATTTTAATTCATTAGTTTATTAAAAAGGAAGTGGGGAAAAAGAAAAATTGTTATTTTAGGGGATCACTTTTCGAAATAGGTTTTGGAAAATGATTTGTATGTTTGGAATTTATGTTTATTCTATTTTAATGAATCATTTTTTAATGTAAATATGTTTTTTCAAAAAATTAGTTTTTATAAATTATTAGGTCATTTTATATCAATAATGATATAATTTTAAATACACTGGTTTCAAGAAAACCTATATTTGGAATATTCATTTTAAAATCGAAGTATTTTATAAAATTAAAAAATTATAACAAATGGATAATTTTTATATTTGATTTCAAAAATAATATTCATTTTATCAAAATAAATTTCTAACAAAGTTAATTTTAAATTTTGGTATAAATAATAATTATTCATATGAAATAATTAAAAATATAGTTTATTAAAAATGTGTTTATATATATTTTTTGAATTTTTTGATTAGGATATTTATTTAATGGAATTATAATATTTATTTTTACTAAAAATAATCATGTTAAATATTATTTTAATCACAATTAGTTATTTTCAGGTTAAGTACAATTCCAACAGCTGTGTTACCACCCATAAATACCTCTCCATTCATTTAGTCAACATTCACTAAAATTCCAATAATATTTACATGTTGATTGTTTTACTAAAATTGTTATCCTTTTATATTTTTTTAATCCATGGGAGGTATGAATCTGGAATATTGGAGTGATCCATATTTTACCATTTTATGTTTTCTATTTTCCATTTTCTTTTTGAAATAATTGTAATTTTAATGGAATTATTCATTGAATAATGCAACCATTTTCAATAATGAAATAATGTGTTATTTGTTTCTATGTGTGGTATGAATATAATATAATATAATATAATATAATGTAATATAATATAATTCATTTCATGAAAAAATATCATCTATTAGCTTTAGGTTCATTCATTCTTCCCCCTTTATAAATTTCATTCCAAAAATTTCAACTTATATTATCAATTGAAAATCTGTGTGGGTACTTTAGTTTCATTATTTATTCTAGTTAAAATATATCCTCTTTATATTTATGGTTCCGACAAAGAATAATGATAATGTGAGTTGTATTGTTACCTATAATTTTTTCCCTATGTTCGAAGATCTTCACTGGATACTCCACATATGTGTAATGTATTGGATTTTACATGTACTATTTTTAAATATCATGTGGAATTATTTTGAGACCAAGTGGAGACGGCACATCATTTTGAGGCCCAGGGAGCCCAGAATGGTGGTTCAAACTTTATAAATTAATTAAGTTGGTGTGTGTGCATGGTTATGGTAGTTTCCAAATGAATGCCCAAATTAAAAATATGAGGGCACCATTGCTTATGGGATGACATATTTACCTAAGAATGAGCCTAACCTTGACTGGTGTGGGTTAGGGGAAAAAGTTAATTTTCAGACCTTTTATTTAAAATAAAATGAAATAAAATAATTTGGAATTTTTTTATTTTAATTATAAATTTTTACTGCAGTGCAAGGATAGGGTAGCTGTTTTAAAAATCAATGACTTTGAAATAGTAATACTGACTCATTAATGACACAACGTAATAGAACACTGAAACGTGTTCCCTCCCTTTAATTGGTTAAATGAATTTTGATCCTTGTAAAAAAGTTGAGACAAATTTTGGGGAATTCTTGGAGCCTTGGAGAGGACTCTCAACAACGAACGATGTCAAATAAACAACACAAATTGCTACACCATTCGAGTTGAATGATCTATGTGGTGATGAAAGCACAATTCCTCATCAGCAATCGGTCCCTTCTTGATTTAGGGGTTGTTATTTTGATTTAGTTCATCCATGTTCTTTGATTAAATGATGAATTCGGATCAACCCACGAATAGGTTGATCCGCTGATCATGCTTTCTTACAGGTGGGAATTATTTTCTGTTTCTTTTGGGGTTTGATTCGACAAATTTATTTGTGATAATTTTTGTATTATCTGTTGATTTACCCTATTTAATCCATATAAAGGGAACGAATTGACGCCATGAAGAACCACGAAGAAGGTGTGTATATCTTTCTTCCTCATCCTAATCCCGTGTTCTTCACTTTCTTCATGGGGTTATGAAAATTGGATAGTTTAGTGTCCATTTCACAATGCAACGATCTCAAATTAAAGATTTGACATTGTGAAGACTCAATAGATGTGTGATGACGATAGCGGAAAATGAATCGACACAGTTTGGGAGAAATCGTTATTCTATTGTTCTTTGTGAGGATGATCGGAACAACTTTTTGGGGCCGATCGAATGCCCAAAACCTCCCAAAACATTGATGGAATGGTATGGAAACCTTAGATCTTGAGATTCATGGGGAAATGATTTCCAGATCGATGAATAGAGCATGGATGAGGTGTGATGGAGGAGGTTCGCGTTTTTGGAAATTTCCAGAACACATAGCGTGTTTCTTGAAGAACATGATGTGTGGTACCGATGTTGGAAGCTAGGGTTTCGACACTGCACATGTTGAAGAACATGGAATTCTCCCCGGAATACATGAAGTGTGGGACCCACTCAGCGGAAATTGGAGTTTTAGGGGATAAGAAGCACAAAAATGGCATGTTCTCTGATGAACACGGCATGTGGGTCCTTACACAGGACTCGATGTGTATCTTGGGAGACTCACGGACACGGGGTGGCTTACATAGCCATTTAATCCACCAAATGTCTAGACTAGGCTGGATGCATGGGTTACCCCATTTACCGGTTACACAGGATGGAACACACGAGCTGAAGGTGTGTACGGGCACACAACTACGTACATGGAGGTGACCCTAGTTACCCGGACATGGTGTGTGGTCATTCCTACATGCTGTGTACTTACCTTTCCACAGATCATGTTCCCTATAACTCGGTCCATTACCCACGGGTAGTACTTGGAGTCACGAGACATGACCTATGACCCCTTCTACATGCAGTGTATATCTTGGAACATGGTTTGATCCTCTTGTACACAATTACTTGTACATGTTTTACTTGCATTCGTTAAAATTTTTTCTCTCTCCCCATAAGGTTGGGTATCATTTCTGTCCATAAGATTATGATCCCTTCAACATGAATTTCTGAGATAGAGTCAGGTATCCCATCGAGAGGCCCATAGCGAGATCCTCTATCTATTCTCATCCTTAGGTAAAGTCAGGTATCGACGTAACCTATTCTATAGGACACATATCCCCAACTTAGTAGGTGAATCCGGATGAGTCACAGTATCTTCCAAGGCCTTGGAAGTGATCCTTATCTGTGTATCGTGATCTTTCCCCACTCGGAAGTGTGTTCTCCCAGAATTAGTCTATCTATCTCTCGTGGATTTTCCCGACGAACAATATTTCTCGAATGGAAAACATTAGATCTATCAGACTCATGGAGTGAGTTCTCCAGGATGAGTACTTAGTGGAACCTTCAAAAATAATCCCTAGAGGTAGTATGAAGTTGTGTGACTTGTCTCTAGAATACAGTTATGAGTTTTGATTATTTCTATATTTTGTTTATCTTGCTATATGTTTAGTAGACATATACTGTGTATAGATGAATGTACCTTTAATTTGTGTATTACTTTGTGATTTTTGTGTCCTGTACTTAGTATTGTTATACTCTCCCCTGCAAGGGATTTTTCCGCATGTGTAGTGTATTGTGTAGACGATCAGCCTTTTGACGGAGTCTAAGGAAGACCAGGACCAGACCAAGATTTCTAAGTTCCCTATAGGTCGATGTGTTTCTATGGCTATGAGCAGCAACCCCAGTACCTCTTTGTGCTTATAGGTTAAAAGTTTTAGTTTAAAAACTATTATTTTTGCAGGCTTGTATCCTGAACCAGTTTTATTTTCTACACATAACTTTCGTTGAACTCTGTTGGTTGGGTTTAGTTGTATGCATGCATTTTGTTCATTATTTGTTTTTTACATTTCAGAATTTGTGGTATTGGATATGTGTGAGTATGTACAGGTACATAGGAAATTCCTTCCACGTTAGTGATATGCCTAATAGGTGCTAGTCACCACCACCTGGCCTATTGGAGTTGGGATTGGGGAGTCACGACTCAGGCCCCACGGGGATGGGTTGTGACATAGTGGTATCAAAGGTGGTTGGTTCTACCTTAGGGCCAAGAGTCTGTGAGTTTGGTTTGGGGAAACAATGTTATGTGTTTTGAGCTTGGATTTTAGGATAGAGACTCCAATTTTTGTGCAGGCGGCTGACGTATCCATACATTAAGACTCTAATAACCTCCTTTTTGACTCAGTACCTAAAAACACTAGTTGCGGGAAAGTAATATAATGGTACATGCATTATATAGGAATGAGATGTGTTTTCCATGTCCTTTGTGTTAGCTATCTAGATATACTCATTGACTAGGGTACATCTCTTTTCCTTACAGGATGCCTCCACGGGGCATACCAGCTAGGATTCAGCAGCTCGACCATAAGGATGACCCCCCCAATTATGAGGCTTCGATATGGGGAACAGTTCCCCATAAATTATGTCTTGGTGGTGCACATGTTATACCACCACTAGTAGAGCATCCTATGGTACCTTCAGTACCAACAGATGAGGGTCGAAGGCTGAGTGCGCTCCATGAGTTCCAAAGATAGAGACACCTTAGGTTCTAAGATGAGCCTGACCCTCAGGTGGCTGAGGATTGGCTTGAAGTGGGGACCAGAGTTTTCCATCTTGTGAGGACAATGATAAACTAGATGGTGATCCAAGGAGAGAGCCTTTTTCAAGGTTCAATGGGATGATGGTGGAGTCTGACCACTTAGACCCATGATGAGGAGACTCATTCTTGGAGGGAGATTGAGTGACTCATCAGGGAGGAGTTCTCTCCAGTAATGTTGAGAACAGTACATATCTAGAAGCATCTTCATCTTTAGTAGGGCAGTCTAATGATAGATGTATATTCATTGAGGTTCACCAACCTCACTAGGTACTCGATGGATATGGTTCGGGATTATTACTTCAGAGGTTGGACCTTTGAGCGAGGTATACAATGGGACATCCAAGCTAGTGTCATGCCTATATGAATTTCAACTTATTCTGGAGGGGTCAAGCGGGCCTTGGTGATCAAGAGATTATTTTTGGAGTAGAGACAACCGATGACACTCAGTCATAGGTAGATAGGTGCGGAGACCACTTCATCAGGGAGTCAATGTCAGGCACATGGATCAGGATGTGGGAGATGTCATAGGAGGACCCATGATTGAGGGTTAGCATTCTAGGGCACTTAGGCTAGATCCAGTTAGCCAAGGGATAAGAGATGCTACTCGTGTGAATTTAGGTGAAATATCACTAGAAACTGTCTGACCCGTAGAGTTGCTGACAGAGAGGAGGTGGATGGACCCCAAATGCGGAGGAAGAGAGTGTAGGAGACAAACACACAAAGCAACAGACATGGTAGAGGAGCATGGAGAGCTTCCGATGGTGGTAGACACTTCTATCTACTTTGAGAACCACCCCTAGGAGGTCCACACCAGGCTTAGGGAGCTGGGGGATATGGGCGAGGATAGCTGCATGTGGTCGAGGTGTATGACCCCAGGGATTCCAGCAATGATCCGATGTACGATCTGTGTCTTTTCAACATTAGATTATGTACTTATACACACAAGTGCTTGTCATTTCTTCATTACCACATGTCTTTTGTGAAACCTTGAGAATCCAGTTGATCCGTTTACTTAACTTGTATGCTTGGAGAAACCTACAGGAGGACACTCGATGATCACACATCTTTTTCGATATTGTGATCTTTCCCTCAGAGTCAAGAGTTTTGGTTGGAACCTATTGGTGGTAGCGTCGAGGCCTTACAATGTCATTCTCGGTATGGATTGGATATCTTCGGTCCATGACAAGATTGAATGCTTTAGGAAAAGGGTGAGGTGTGTCTGTAGGGATGGGATAAGGTTTTCCTTTTGTGGTGAAAACGAGACCCAGACATCACATGATGGGATCATGCATAGGAGGGTGTAGCCGATTACTCATGAGTTGGATAACCTTACCCTCGTAGTAGTAGATGTTGTGAGATTCCAGTTCCCAATAGTTGTGGTAGAGTATGAGGATGTCAGTCCTAAAGATGTTCTAGGATTACCTCCTAATCGGAAGATTGAATTCTACATCGACTTGTAGCCTGAGACAGAGCTGATATCCTCACCAGCTTATCAGATGACTCCCATAGAGAAATGTGATATAAGGGTGTAGCAAGAGTATTTATAGAGGAAGTGGTTCATCAGACCTAGGATTTCACCATGGGTGGCCTGGTTTTAATTTCCATGAAAGAATTTGAGAGTTTGATGTTATGTGTGGTTTAACCGCACCTGAACCAAGTGACAGTGAAGAACAATTATGCACTACCAAGGATTGAAGACCTCGTCGATTAGTTTAGAGGGGTACAATGATTCTCGAAGGTTGATCTTCGGTCAGGTGACCACCAGTTACGAGTACGATATGATGATATACTGAAGACAACATTTAGATGCCGATATAGTCACTATGAATACTCAGTAATGCCTTTCGACATAAAGAACACCAAGAAAATGTTCATGGGACTTAAGAACTGGATCTTCCAACTGTTTTTAGACTGGTTCCTAGTAGTATTCATCAATGAAACCCTTGTGTACTCATCATTCGAGGAGGGGCATGTGGGATACCTACAAGTGGTTCTTGATTTACACTGAGAGAACCATCTTTATGGGAAGTTCACGAAGTGCAAATTATGAAATATGGAGGTCCACTTTTTGGGAAATGTCATACCCACAGATAAAGTAGCTATGGACCCAGCTAAGGTGAAAGAAGTGCTAGCATGGGAGCCACCTCTGAGCATAATAGAGGTGCATAGATTCCTTGGGTTGGCATGATATTACCAGATATTCATTCATAATTTCTCCGACATATCATCACGGATGATATCCTTGACTAGAAAGGGGAAAATTTTCATGTTGACGAAGAATTGCTAGTAGGATTTCGAGTAGTTGAGACAGAGTTTGATGAGAACCCCGATCTTGAGATTTATGTAGGAGGGTGTCAAGTACATTATTGTCTATGATGCATTAGGGAACATGCTTGGTTTTTTCCTGATATAGGGACATGTAGTGATTGATTATGGTTCGCCCCATCTAAGACCACATGAGTAGATCTATGTTACTCATGATATTGAGTTGGCTGCAGTAGTCTTTACACTGATGATGTGGTGACACTAACTTATGGGTCAGCGGTTTGACTTATACTCTTCCCAAAAGAGCCTAAAATTCATCTTCTCACAGAAGGATCTAAATCTTAGGCAGAGGAAATGGATAGAGTTCCTCAAAAATTATGATTTTCAGATCATATAAACTCATGGTAAGGGGACAAGGTGGAAGATTCTCTTAGTAGGAGATCAAGATCGTGCTGTTGAGTGAGGCGACAGAGTAGTTGGCCACATTGATGTTATCCTTCGTAGTTAAAGTGGGTTTAATTTACCTTTAGTCAATGGTTTTCACCCCTCCACTCTTAAAGCGAGTTAGGGAGGCACAACTTGGGGATGTCGACTCTGAGACATTACCTACTCAGTTATCTACAGGAAATGCTCCTGATAGATATTCTCAAGGTGGGGAGCATGTTTTTGTTTTTATGGGATGAAATAGTGTTCCAGTGGCATTGAGGGTGGAGGTCCTGAGGGAGTTTCATACATCCCCTATGGTGGTACACCGTAGCGTTGAGAAGATGTACCAGGATCTTGGAAAATAGTTATGGTGGTCAGGTATAAAGAAGGTAGAATCAATGTTCATTTCTCCTTGACTTACATGCCAGTGAGTGAAGTATGATCACCAAGTTATAGCAGGGTTAGCTCACCCCTTGGAGGTGCCTGAGTGGAAGTGGGATGGGATATCAATGGAATTCATGATGGGCTTACCACGAACGTCCAAGGGACATAATTTCATCTGGGTGATAGTTGATCGACTCACCAAATCGGCTCACTTTCTAGATATCAGGGAGCAGAGTTCTGTAGAGATATTGGGACACCTCTACATTTATGTGATATTTAGGCGTCATGTAATCCCTTCGACAATAGTCTCAGATCACGATGCTCATTGCACATCACATTTTTGGAAGGGATTGCAGGAGGCTTTCGGGACTTAGCTATGCTTGAGCACATAGTTCCATCCTCAGACAGAAGGTCAGATAGAGATGACCATTCAGGTTCTAGAAGATATGTTGGGGGGCTATATCATGAACATTGGACATAGTTGGAAGGACCGCCTTCCACTAGGGGAGTTTGTGTACAATAATAGCTACCACTCCACCATTGGTATAACACCATTAGAGGATTTGTATGGGAGACCCTGTCGGTCACCACATTGCTAAAGCAACCCTAGAGAGTCAGCAATCATGGGTCTAGAGTTGTTGTGAGCTACCACTGAAAAGGTGTAGATCATCCAGGAGCAGCCGAAGACCACACCAAGCTAGTAGAAGTGTTGTGTGGATGGGAAATAGAGACCTCTAGAGTTCTAGGAGGGAGACCATGTCTTCCTTTAGGTCACACCGTGATGAGGGTTATAGATATTTGGTCGAGGAAGCAAGCTATCTCTGAGGTTCATCGATCCTTTCCAGATACTGCATAGAGTTGGCGAGGTGGCATACCACTAATCTCTACCCCCATATTTGCACCCAACACATGATGTCTTCCACATGTCACGGCTGAGGAGGTACATCAATAATCCATCACACGTCATCAAATAGGGAGATATGGACATCAAGGATGGAGAGAACTTTTCTTAGTACCTAGTGTAGATTGAGGATCAGTAAAAGGAGATCCTTTTTGGGAGATAGATTCCCTTAGTGCGCATCTGGTGGTAGCACGAAAATCTTCAAGAGAGAACGTGGGAATGAGAGGCTCAGATATATGCCATGTACCAACATCTTTTTGAGTATCCCTTTTTTTGGATTATGGGGGATGCCAAAACCCATGGTTGGGAGAATGTAATGTATCCTATTTTCCATGTATTATTTTTCAATATTATGTTGAATTACTTCAAGACCAAGCTGAGACCGAATGTTATTCGGAGGATCAGTGATCCCTGAATGGTAGTTTGAACTTTTTATGTTAAGTGAGTCGGTGTGTGTGAACGGTGGTGGTAGTTTCCAAACGAATGCTTCGATTAAAAATCATAGGGCACTGTTTCATCAGGGATAATGAATTTACCTATGAACATGCCCAACTTTGATTAGCACGGGCTGAGGAATAAAGTTAATTTTGTTGAACTTTTATGTAAAATAAAATAAAATAAAATAATTTTGAAGGTTTATTTAATTTTAATTAGAAATATTTGCTACAATGTAAGGATAAGGAATCTATATTAATAATTAATGACATTGTAACAGCAAAACTGACTCATTAATTCCACAGTGTAATGGAACGATGAAATTCATTCCCCTACTAATAGGTTATAAGAATTTTGATCATTGGGAAAATGTTAAGAGAAACACTGGGCAATTCTTGGAACCTTGTAAAGGAATCTTGAAAATGAATGAAGATTAATCAAAGTCACAAATCACTACACCAATAGAGTTGAAGGATCTTAGAGGCGACGAATGAATGATTCCTTGGATAGAAATCGATCCATTATCGAGGTAAGGGTTTTCATTTTGATTTAGTTGATTCCCATTATTTGGTTAAATGACAAACACAGATCAACCAATGAATAGGTTGATCCATAGATCGTGCCTTCTTACAGGTGGTCATTATTTTCCATTTGTTTTGTTGCTTGATTCGGGAAATTGATTTGTGATAATTGTAGGAATATCTATTTATTACCCCCTATTTAATCCTTCTAATTGGAGGGAATCAACACTGTGATGAACGATGATGGAGGTTTGTTCATATTTTGTTTATTGATTTCTTCCTCCTCTTAACCCTGTGTTTTTCACGTTCTTCACGGGGTTATGAACATCAGATTGTTTCACATTTGTTTTTCAATGAAATGATCCCAAATTGGAGATCCAACATTGCAACGACTCAGCGGATGTTCGATGACGACGATGGAATACAAATCGACATGGGTTGGGAGGAATAATTCTTCGACCATTCTTCGTACAGATGATCGAAACGAGTTTTCGGGGATGACTGAATGCATGAAACCTCTTGAATCATTGATGACATGGAAGGGAAACCTTGGATTTTGAGTTTTGGGGCTAACTGATTTCCTGATCAAAGACCGGAGCATCATTGTTGCATGACAAAGCATGTTCGCATTTCTGGAAATTTCAAGAACACACATCGTGTATCCCAAAGAACACGTCGTGTGGTACCAACGACGATGGATAGGGTTTCTACACTACGCACAGCGAAGAACACGATGTGATCCACAAAAGACATGGTATGTGGGCCCCAACTAGTAGTGTCTGGAGTTTCGGGTGATTGGAAGCACAAACATGACATGTTCTCCGAAGAACATTGCATGTCGGTCCTTACGCGGGACACAATGTGTATCTCGGGCGATAAAAGGACACATGGTTGAGTACACGACCGTGTACTCCACCACATGGATACACCCTTCCGGCTTCATGGGTTACCATATGTACTAGTTATATGAGATGGAACACATTGGCTGAAGCCGTGTACGGGCACACGACCGCGTACACGGAGCTGACCTCGGTTACTCGAACACAGTGTGTGGTCCTTCCTACACGTCGTGTACTTACCATCCTATAGGGTATATTCCCTCTTACTTAGCTCGTTACACATGGGCAGTAATCGGAGTTGCAAGACATGACGTGTGACCCATTCTACATGCCCTATAAATCCTAGAACATGGTTTGATTCTCTTTTCCATCATTCCTTGGACAAGGTTCACTTGGGTTCATTCCACATTTTTTCCGCTCCCTTGATGGTCAAGTATCATTTCCATCCACTAGAGTATGATCCCTTCACCATGAATTTCCATGATAGAATTAGGTATCACTCTAAGAGGCATAGAGTGAGATCCTCAATCCATTCATAACCCTAGGTAGAGTCAAGTGTCGACATGACCAATTATACTGGACACTGATCCTCTACTTAGCATGTGAATCTGGATGAGTCGTGGTATCCTCCAAGGCCCTGGAAGTGATCCTCATCTGTATATCATGATCTTTCCCCACTCAAGAGTGTGTTCTCCTAGAATGAGTGTATCTACCTCTCATGGATTTTCCTGATGAACAATATTTCATAGAAGGAAGACATCAGAGCTATCCAACTCATGGAGTGAGTTCTCCTAGATGAGTGATTCATGGAACCTTCAAATTAAATCCCTTGCGGTGGTATGCAGTTGTGTGACTTGTCTCTAGACTACAGTTCTATGTTTTGAGTATATCTCGATTGTGTTTTTCATGCAATATGTTCAGTTGACATATACTATGTAGAGATGACTGTAACATTACATTGTGTATTGCTTTGTGGTTTTCAGGGTCCTCTAATGAGTATTGTAATACTCACCCCTGCAAGAGATTTTCCCACATGTGTCATGTCATGTGTAGATGAAGGGACTTTTAATGGAGTCCAGGGTGGACCAGGACCAGAGCAAGCTTTCTAAGATCCCTATAGGATGATGTGTCCCTATAGTAATGAAAAATCATCCTAGTACCTCTTTGTGCTTACAGGTTGGACTTCATAGTTTACAGAATCTCGTTTTTTGGGATTTTATTCTGGCCTAGTTTTAGTTTCTACACTTTGCATCCATTGTACTCTGTTGGTTGGGTTTAGTTGTATGCATTCATTTTGTTCTATAGTGGTTTTTACATTTAATCATTTCTGGGCTTGGATATCTGTTCATGTGTAATCGTATATAGGAAATGCCTCCAATGTTAGTGATATTCCTACCCTGTTCTAGTCACCAGCCCTATGCCTATTGGAGGTGGGCATCGGGAGTCATGGATCAGGCCCCACTAGGATGGGTCATGACACATATAAGAGGTCATTATCCAGTTGTACCACCTTCAGAGTCAGTATATGTGATGAATTGGATATATACTTCTTTAAAAGAGATGCACTGAACACATCATGAACATGATCCATATTTGGTGGAAGTGAAATAAGATAGGCCACTGATCATATGTGATCAAGGATCTCAATGGGGACAATGTACCAAGGGTTAAACAACTATTTCTTTCCAAACCACATTTCTCTTTTCTATGTCGATATAAAAAGGAAAAATTTCTCCCCAAATTCAAACTCTAAATCCCTCCGACTGTTGTTATTAAATCCCTTTTTCAACTCCATGCATCTTTTATATACTATTATATGGATTGAACATTTTATATCATCTATTGAACAAGATTAAGTCAATGTTTCATTCTTTATCTTACTTCACCCCAACAGGTTTGAGATCTACATCACATCCTATACAGATCTCCATACGATGGAATTTGAATACATGAGTGGACGATGTTTCTATATGAGAACACAACTAATGGGAGATGCTGATCGCATCCATATTTTAATTCCATTGAGCAGGCTCTCAGCATGTCCACTAGTGTTAAAATAGTCCTTTCAGATGACCATCATTTCAAGGATAATAGGCTGTGAAAAAATTAAATTTAGTATTCAATGAATATTGAATAATTCTAAAGAATTTTGATATGAACAAAGGTTCACGATTAGAGATGATAGAATGTGGAAGCCCATGATGAATCCCCACTTACTTCACATATATATTGGATAGTTTTTCAAGAATGAATTCATTCCTAACAAAAAATGAAGTGGTAAGTCTTGGTGAGTCGATCCACCACTGGCCATATCAAATAGTTTTCTTTATTTATCTTCATGAGAATAGTGAAAATGTACATGATGACACTCTACCATTTCCACATGGATATATGAAATAGTTTCATAAATCCTTTGGAATTTTATCACTTGACATTAACTTTATGATATACCAAGTACCTTGAGATATACTCCACAATCTCCTTCTTGATGTTGTCCCACTAGAAGGGGTCTCTAAGATCACAGTACATCTTGGTACTTCTTGGATGGATAAGGAAATGGAAGATATGTTTATTATAATTAGATCCTCCATTATCTAAGGTTATTATGTAACCCAATGAGTAGTTCCAAACCAAATCACACAATCATAAATGGTGTAGAACACATGTGGATTCCCTTACTTTACAACTTTAACATTCTTTTGAATATCCAGATCATCCCTTTCTGCCTCCTTGATCATGTCTCAGATAGATGGTTAGGAAAACATTTAAAAAGGTAGGATGTATTCCCGAACATTAGGATTTATAGAGCTATCCATTGTATATACATGAAGATATATTATTTATCAATCCACGTCCTAGATAAAGTGGTATCTTATTTTCTACTAAGGGAATGAACTACCATGTTCTCCATTACTTAACGGTAGTGAATGAAGAAATAATAGTCTATGATGAGCTGTAACAATATTCATTGACACATGTTGAGTTCATTCTATGTGAAAATTTACATTAGACTATTGTGATCTATACAAATTCCATTGTTTTCACCATTGAGTTAGTGAAGCAAAAGATTAATGGAAAAGATCATAGAAGCTAACTCCAGATCATGTGTTGGATAGTTTTTTCTTATGTATATTCTATTATCATGAGGATTAGGCTATCAATTTTTTAACATTCATGAGGACATGACTAAATAATTTAGTTGAATCAATGATGAATGTCACAAATTGTTTTCCACCTTTTGGAAGTGTGAGTACATGTGTAATGATTTTTCGATTCTTGAGATCCTTAGATATTTCCTCCCATTATTCTATCTAAACATACGTTACACCTTCTATAGTTAACATAGATAACAAGATAGAAATTCAAGAGAAATTCCTCACAAAAGATAGTTCTTACCCTTATAAGCCAAGAAAACAATGTATTTTCATGAAATTAGTGGGTCTAGATCATTCAGTAATTGATTTTATCTTAGAAAGGTCCACATAAATTCCCCCATATGTGTTCACATTCCCCAAGAATGTAAATTTTTCATTAAAAATGCTCACTTACAGAAAATAGCATACATTTTATTATTCTTTAATTCCAACATAACAATTTTTAGATACTCTTAATATTCTTCCTCTCTCTTGGAGTAACTAAGAATATGATCGACAGACACTACTAAATATGTTTTGAGGTAATCTATAAAAACTATATTAATCAAATCCATGAATATGGTAGGGGAATTATTATTCCTGAAGGGGATCCCTATGAAATCATAGTGTACATACCTTCTATAGAAATATGTAGTCTAAATATATTAATTCTCCGCCTTCAATTAATGATTTCCAGAATAAAGGTCGACTATTGAGAAGTATTGATCTCATCATTGTTGTTTGACCAAGTCATCAATTCTTGGATGAGTACAATTGTTCGTTATTGTGATCTTGTTGAGTTTCTGTTTATCAATACACAATTGCATTGGTCCATCCATCTTCTTGACAAAGAACACCAGTGCACCCCATGGAGATGCACTATGACATATAAACCATTTATCCCAATTTTATTACAATCTCTTCTTTAACTGATCATGTTTGAATGAGGTGACCATGTAGGAGAATATTAAGATAGTATTGGATCTTGGTATGATACATATTGTGAACCCTACCTCATGATCTGAGATAAATTTGGGTAACTCTTCAGGAAATGAATCAATTTATTCCCTCACAATGTGTATTTTCTCTAGGTTGATGCCTTCCTTTGTGTCAACCATTTTTGGGTGGTATTATTCTTTATAAGGTATCGACACCCACACCCTTTAGTTATTTTACAAAATAGAACCATGACATCCCTTTCATTTTTAGAGGATCATGGGTTTGTTTTGAATATGAAAATAGATATCATTTTCAAAAAAATTGATGTGCTCTCAATATAATGACAGGTAATCTATTCCATGTATATAATTTAATTCCAAATTGAAAGTATTACAAGATTAAATGGAAGAATATTCCCACTGATTCTTATAGGAGGAGAGTCTAATACTTTGGTTGAAATGATCCCACCATTAGGTGTTTTTATAGGCATATCTACATAAATGTTTTGTGGCTTTGATTAAATAGTTTTGAAATATTTCATGATATAAAAGAATGAATAAGACAAGAATAAAATAATACTTTTTATATTGTTGAGTGAATAGGAAGTGTACCATGTAAAAATCAATTTTCACCATGCACGTCAGTTGTAGTGATGTCATAAGATTTTCCTTGGTCATTTGTCTTTGGTGGTTTCTCACATTGATTACCCACAATGACCCAATGTTTAGTGTACTAGATTCCACAGTTCCCTTACTCCCTACAATTGAAGCATTGAACCATGGGTGGTGAATTAGGAGGCACATTCCTTTACTCTATCATTTTGATCAACTTCTTCATGTAGATTTTACATTCATGATCTTGGTTAACTTCTCTAACACACATTAAGAATTTCTCTATCCCTTTGAGGAAATTCCCAGAATATATTTTCTCACATTTTTGACATATGGGTGGTTGTATCCTCTCTTATACAGTAATGCATTACCCACTATCTTGAATCAAAATTATTGTCTTTCTATCCCCAGGTCCAAATGTTCAGAATCCAAACTCTATATCTACTTTCAACACACATCAAACCACATCTTCATAACTCCCTAAATTTAAAAAATCAAGAGAGTTTCAAATGTTTGGTTTTAAACCAATATAGAATATATCTATTTTTCTATCATTGTTGATAACAATCTAAAGTTGCCATCAGAATTCATGATATGTTCTCCTTCCCTTTTCATCAAATATAAGAATTCTCTCTCCATCATTTTTCAAATAGTTTGAGGGAAATACATGTAGTGACATATTTTGTTAAAGTATTCCCACTCCATCTCTTCCATTTCATCTTTATTATTGGTGTTATTTATCAATGCCCACCATTTATTAGCCTCTATATATAAATTATAGATGGCCAAAATCATCTCATCCTTTTAGAATAGTGTATCAAATGAAATATATTCTCCATTGAGTTAACCCACTATTCTCAAACAAATGGATATGAATATACACTAAACATCGGTCTTCATTTTCATATAATGTAATTAGTGGCCAATTTCTCCTTATTTAGAGAGGGAGTATATTCCACATGGTTCATGTTATTATTCATAGCCTGAGAAAACAGACTATGAATTCCCATTATCATTTTAACTCGTCCTCCCATGGTATTGCAAATGCAATTCGAGCAATCTCTACATTGTCCCTCACATGGGTTATTGGAATAGTTTCACTTGGTTCAAACAATTTTCAAAAATATAAATTGTTTTCACAAAATATATGTTAATAAATCACGAAAAACTAATTATTTTTTTAAATTAACACTAAAATAATATCTTCTGGGATCCTTGTTTTTAGAAATTTTCTAAAACAAATCTTCTTGGGTGTTTATGTATACATAGAATTATCCTCTGTGTTTTTAATATTATTCCTTAATTATAATTAAAAAAATTAATTAAACCGATCCTTTAACACAAATTATAGAGACCCTAATTTTTATTACATTACTATTACTTAATTTTAATGATAAACAACATAATATTAATACATTCAAGATTCAACGGTATCGTATCTTGAAAAAGTTTGGAACATACATTAGTTATACATAGTAAAACATAAACATTATTAAAATACTTATTATTTATGAACATAAAATCTATCACACTATCATTACTATATATAGTAACCTAAGGATATACATCAATGGAAGGGGTGATCTAGAGGCCTATTAAGAGTAGGAATAAGGGACATGAATCAATATAACCTGGGTGACAATAATCATCATTATCACATAATAAGCACATGGAAATCATCGTAATCAGGAGGGAAAATTTTGGTAATGTTTTTTAACGTGTAATTTCATAAAAATGAAACATCATGTCATAGTGGTAAAATACCATATATAGTCGTGAACAAAGCTTGCGTCACTTTCACGATAAACATATGTATGAAATCAAAACATCATTATTGTGAAAAAATATAGTATCATTTTCATGCATAATTAAAATTTTCATAGGAGATAAATAACATTACCTACAGAATTTGAGGGGTATATAATTATCATCCAACCTATCACATCATTATATTTACATAATCTTACATTCCAACTAGAATGAATAACAGTCGATGTCAGGAACTAACCAACAGAAATGAAAGAGTTTCATAAGGATTCCATAAATAATACTTTCATGGATAAACATTGGTGTTCCAAAATGAATAAGGGACAACTTATTTGGTTTAAAAATAATCATTATTGAGTGAATAAGAAATAACTCTAGAGGAGTAAATGACGAGTTTTGGAAAGAAAAGTTTTTTTTGAAAATCATTCTATTTGGATTAAAATCATGGTAGAAACATGTTTTTCCCTGTAAATAAAATGAAATAATAAGGAAATGATATTCTTGGAATACCATAGAAATATATATACTAGAGACATCATGAAGGAGTGATAACCCAAAGGAAAGGAGTTGGGTTCAAGAATCCCCCTATGATAAATCCATATTTATTTCATCAATTGTGATCCTCATGAATAATAATCATAGATATATTAAAAAAATTAATACATAATTTTTTATATTCATTTTTATAAATATATTTAAATTAAAATATTTGGATTGTATTTATTAATTTTTTGTTGATGTTTAAGTGTTTTTATATCATTTTTCCTTACAAATTTCATGTTTCACTTCAATTTCTCTATTTTGTTCAAGGTAATTTATACATAAGTAGAATGAAATATAGAAGATTAAAATACATATATTTATAGATTTATATATCATAAACAATTTAATATAAGTATATATAGGTTTTATGATAAGAAAATAAGTTCGAAACATCCTCGTTTGCAGTTAATCGACCATTAACGAGAATGTTGTTGAAATATTAAGAGAAGGAGGTATAAAATATAAATGAACCCAAGATAAAAAATTATCAGCAGGTTAAAATAATTAATATAATTTCAAAATTATTCCTAATTAAATAATATAATATTTTCTATTAATTTAATTTGTAAAAGAGAGAGAATAAGAAGAAAATGACAGAATAGTTTAAAAAAAAACACTCTTTCCTCATTGTAGTATCTCTTGTACGACACTAAAAATCCATGGGGTATGGGAGTTGTATTAATCCAAAACGTCCCTAGGTATACTTTGGGGATTGAATGGGAGTATTTGTAATAAAATCTTTTATTGTAAAGTGAGTTATGAGTTGTTTTACAAGGGAAGACCAATGGGTTATTTATATTTTAGGAGAGGGATATTTTTAGAATAAAATATTAAATAAAGTAATATACCAAAGCTAAAATATTAAATAGTAATATTTTACAATTTAAATAATATATAGATATAATATAATGGGTTTTAATATTATAAGACTTTTTATAATTCAAATTCATTAGTTATTTAAAACATATGTGGAAGAAAAGAAAAATTGTTATTTGAGGGATCACTTTTGACTTTTGGTTTTCGAAAATGTTTTTAGCTTTGGAATTTACATTTGTTTTATTTTCATGAATCATTTATAAAATTATTATTTTTGAATAATTTCATGATAAATAATATATTATGTCATTATTACAACACAAATGATTTAATTTAAGATAAACGCGTTATGAGAAAAACTATACTATTACTATTCACATGAAAATTGAAGTATTTTAAAAAATTACCAAAATATCCCCCACTAAATTATTTTGATATAATGAGTTAAAAATGATATTAATTATATTACTATAAATTTATTATATAGGTAATTTTATGTTTTATTATAAAAAATTATGATTATTACGAAATACTTTTAAATAAATCTTATTAAAAATGTGATTATATGTTTTTTGAGTTTCCTGATCATGATATTTAATTGATGGAATTATAATATTTATATGTTACTAAATTAGTCTTGATAAAGATTATTTATATCAAAATATATTATTTTAATGTTAAATTACTTTTCAAATCATTAGTTTATTATTCATAAGAGCCGTGTTTCTTATAATAACCCATGATTTGCACTCGGAGATCATATGTTTAAATACCTAACATTATATTTCATAATATGATGCTGATAACTATGACAAAAAAAATTTCTTTAAAAACCTTACATCATAAAATGAATAAAATTCCTCACTTACATTCCTGTGGAACTTTTAGGATTAATGTTTTAGATAATTAAGAAAAACTTCTTCATAAAAAATTCACATATCATTAAAAGAGTATTTCTCTCATTTAACATAGATTTTTCTTATTTAAAATTTGTTATTCAACATAAAACATGTGAAATACATTATAGACATAAATACTTAAAGTATCTTTCATCATATCCTAGTGAAATGGAAACATAAAAAGGGTGAGCTAAAGGACTCTGTAAGGGAAAACATAAGCATTAATTAAGAATGTCATCAGTGAACATAATAAAAGAATAAGGGTATGATCAATTAATAAAAATTCATGATTATAAAATATGAATATTCATACACATAAATATGAAGTTGTTAAAATATGAAAACATGTCAGAGGAAAGAGTCATTTGGATCATTAATTATGATCCATGTGATATCATTCTCGATCATGAGAAAAATTATATACCCATAACGAGAATAATGAAAACACGTACCCACTCAAGACATAATTTTTACTTGACACTTAGATTAACTCTCATAAATGGAGTAAACATACAATTGACATTTATACCCAATTTATTAGAGGGATATTATGGACCCACCCATTGTTGGATTATCACATAACCACCCTTTATTAGTTTATCACAGAACCACAGATCATTGGGTTTTCACAGAACCACCCATCGTTGGTTTATCATGGAACCACCTATAAAATGTCCAAGCACCATCATAACACAAAAAATTATGCATTTAATAAAACAATCATGGGAATAACCATTAACCCTATCACAGATTAATTAACCAACGAAAAATAAATGGATTCTAAAAAAAGCGATTTAAAACATGACTAACCCTTGGGAAATAATTGGGTTATATAACAATCACTTTGAATCATGATCAGGACATAGAAAAGAAATGGGTTCCATAAAAATCTATTTGAAACTTGATTAACCCATTGAAATGAAACTGTATCCATAGAAATATATTTTAAACAAAATTAAATCATGGAAAATAAATATGTTCCATAACAATATCATTAAAGCATGATTAACCATTAAATATCATTGGGTTCCATAACTATCAAATTCAAATAATATTGTCCCATGTAAAAGATAGGGGTTCTATAACTTTGTACATGAAACATGATTAAACCATGGAAAATAAATGGGTTTCATATAAATCTCTTTGAAACATGAATCACACATGTAAAAGAAATGGGTTCGATATCAAAATATTTGAATGATTATTAACACATGGAAAATGAGTTTTTTCTATATCAAACTCTTTGAAAAATATGAACCCATGGAAAAAAATGGGTCATTAAGGATATACTTGAGGAAAATAATCTTTACACATTACCAAGTATCATATACCACATTAAAACATTTGAATCATAATCCTTATGAAATAATAACATTAAATAAAATTTATAATATCTTTATAATATGGATATTATTGGTATATAATGTAAAATGAGATGCATATAAATCTTATTAAAGAATATAGTTTCATAACATAACACACCTCTCAAAGAAGGAAAACAGTTCCAAAGGTCAATTACTACTTATGTAACTTTTAAACAGTGAAACCCATTATATATATATCATAAAATGGATTTGTAAATTCATATAAAATAAATTATAAAAATCATAAAATACATTCATGGGTATTATATAAACCAAATAAATAAGTGGTTAATATTGAATGCATCTCACCACAATAAAAGTGATCCTAGAAATCTTCTTACTACATGAGTATCTTTGGAATCATTAGATGATTGAAATAATAAAATCAATTGACACCTTTAATATCATAAAATAAATTATATAAAATTTCATAGGTATATATATACCATATAAAACTAATTAGCTTCACAATAACAAATAATTCTCAATGATATGTAAATTGAGACGAAACCCCTCACCTCGAGTCTCGCGTTTTAGGATTTTTCATTATATTTCTAAATAATAAACATATGTTAATTATATAATTAAGTCATAAAATCTCAAAAGTTTATTATTAATATTATTTCACTTATAAAAAAATTATATAAAATTACATAATCAATAATGTTTAATTTAAATGTTTTAACCATATTCACCTTTTGGGTCATCGCTGACTTTGATAGGTCAAATATGGTCAATTAGGTAATTATTTAAAAATAAAAAGCATAATAACCATGAAAAAATTATTACATTTTTAAATAGATTATAAGTTTATAATAAAACATGAATGATGGTTATGAAAAATAAATCAATTTAACGATCATGAAGATGGTAGGCCATACATACCCATAAGAAATATTCCAATTTTTCGACGATTATTATGGATAAAAGGTAAGTAATGTTTATCATTTAAATATGAAACTTAATTCCTAAAACCATATTATTTAATTATATATACATATATATATATATATATATATTTCTAGTGATTTAGTGATGAAAAAGGAAGAACCACATCGCTTTGAGGAGGTGGTAATACACACATCTGAGAATCATGTTATCAATGTTTCAGTGTGTGAAATGGAAGGAAAGAAATGATATGTTATTTGTATAGATATAAAATTATTTCATTAATATCATAATGTTTTTATTTATTTCATATATATTTATTAAACATATACTTAGTACATTTCATGTAAAGAATGAATGAATAACATTGCTTTGATGATGCATTAGTCCACACATCCACATTTGATGTTATCATATTACCAAAAAATGAAAATCATAAAGGTATGAGTTATATAATACTTATAGAAACAAAAATAGAGAATACATATCATATATATCAAATGAAAACCCAACTTTCATAAAAAATCATAACTAAGAGAGGTGGTTAATGAAAAAAAACAACATCGTTTAGAGAGGTGTCAATCGTGCCTATAAAAATACGATGATTTCATTAAAAATTTGATTTAAGTGTGTGTATGTGTAGGTATAAAACAGGGAATGAAAAAAACAGTATATTTAGGATACTAAGGTTATTATATAATTATTTAATAATAAGAAATGATGTGTTGGATAATAAAATAAAATAAATTCTTGTTGAAGAATATTACCTCTTCTTCAGTTAACCCCTTTTGGTTTTCATCAAAGGACTTCCATGGTTTTTAATATGACCGAACTATGGATTATAAGATGAAATGAGGGATTTTTAAGGTTATATTTTCATGGTTTGGGTGATACATATTTCTTTAGAGGTGTATATAATGGGGGAGAGTAAATATCCTTTTATAGTGGCGGTAGAGTGGAATTCTTGCAAATACAAAAAGGTAAACACTATTTGGATGTCTACATTACACTGTGTTCTTAAAAAATGGAAAAAAATTATTAAAGGTAAATTATGGTAAAGAAACAATCACAACACAACAAATAAAATAATTTTTAAAAAATTTCATTCCTTAACTCCTATGTTTATTTTTTAAATTTTGGTTTTTATTATCATAACTAGTATTATGAATTATTAAATTCATCCATTAAGAAAAAATTAATGTCATAAATAATATAAAATGTAGAATGTTGATGCAACTTCCTATCATAGAGTGTAACAAAAGGAAATGGGTAATACCTTAAGCACAAAGAGAGTCATCATTTGAAGAACATCAAAAATTGACAAAGTTAAGAATAAGGAAACCTTTAAGAATGGGTCGGACAAGTTTCCTTCTAGTCGAGGAAGTCACTTGCGTTCCACATATGGGTCACGCAAGTCACTTGCATGCCCTATTTCGTTTTTTCACCCAAGGTGCTCAGTGGCCTATAAATACCCCATGTGGGCCCCCCTTTTTTAGGACAAAATTTTCTAAAACATAGATTCAAGATCTGGACACCCAAGTCTTTTTTGACGTCTTCCAAACACTTCTAAGGTAATTCTTTACCTATAATGGAATATCAAAAGAGAAAGAATAAGGCCTAAATGTTAGAATTCATCAACCCTTTCTTGCCTGAGTGTCCAAACCTTAAGGAAAATGAAGACCCTTGCGCGCCGCCTTTCCCACTCAAGGGAACTTCTGTGCCACACTTCTGGAAGCCTCTAGGGATGATACTAAGGGATTGAGTTCCAGTCGCCCAAGTATTACCTTATAGATTATTCATCACCCAAGGTGACTCATGTCGCGCCAGTATACTTGCATGCCAGAACAAAAATTACGTACCTCCTTCCTAGTCACGTCTCTTCTTCAAATCCACATATCCTCTTCAATATATAGCCTTCAAAACACTCTTTGAAGTCATTTATGGCATGGTTCCTTTGTTAGATTCCTTATCTGAAAGAAATTCTGGGAAAACCACTCCCAAAAACTCATTACTTACAAACTTTATCTCACACTGGATAGGGGTTTCTTATATAACCTCATCCTTTAAGATGAGCAGATCATTTAACCTGGGACTCCTTCTCAGGAGTAAGCCCCAATCATTATCCTGTTAACCAGGGCCTCCTTCTCAGGAGTAAGCCCCAGTCATAATACTTTTAACCTAGGCCTCCTTCTCAAGAGTAATCCCCATTGATAATCCTTTTAACTTGGGACTTATTCTCAGGAGTAAGCCCGAGTCATAATCCTTTTAACCTGGGCCTCCTTCTCAAGATTAATCCCCAGTAATAATCCTTTTAACCTGGTCATCCTTCTCAAGAGTAATCCCCATTCATAAGTTTCTTTAACTTGGTCATCCTCCTTATGAGTAAGCCCCAATCATAATTATTTTGATTTGGTTTTCCTTCTCAGGAATAATACTCAATCATAAGTCCCTCTTTATTTAGGAATCCTTTTCAGGAGTAAGTCCTGGGTTAAAACCCCAAGTCACCATAAAATAAAAATACCTTTATGAACCCTGCTTCTTGGGATTCTTTCATAAGTCCTGGTCTTCATTTACCTGGGCAGTCATACATACGTAAGCCCCACATCATTTCTCATAACTGTCTCTTTTATGGAACAATTGTCAAGTTTACTTATACCTATTTTTTCTCACACCGAGAATGACTCACGTGAGCTTAGAGTGTGAAAGTAATAACGACATATCATTCTGGTCCATTAACCATGAATAAACACCATTTTATTTTATCAAACTACGTGGGTTCTGATTCCATTTTAACAAGGATACGGAGGTAGCCCATCTGTGGGTAAGATCCCAACTCTAGAATAATCCCTATATTTCTAAAGGACAATAAACTTCAAGTACCTCACTGTGTGGCTTTAAAACTAGTATGGTCATCATAATGACCAAGATATTTCTATATAATGTATTGAAGGATACCATTGAATACAGATCTCTAATACACACGGATGATTCTCTATCAATGAAGAACCTCAAATACATATAAAATATTCTATAAATTGAATACATATAAACCATTGATTACTAAGTTTAAAATAAAACTCATTTTAATACTTGGTGAATTAATAAGGATTCATGAACATAACATAAATCTATAAGAGAGTCCTAGAGTAGGTAATAATTTTCCCCCAAAAATGTGTGATGAGCATGACCTCCCACCATCTTGACCAATGAAAATTCTTAAGCCGCATTGGTCCACAAATAATGATCACCTACCTTTGGTAAGTAGGTCTAAATGGATATAGAATCATTGTATGGTTCCGATTCTATGAATAAACCTGTTATAAACCAATTGGAAAGTTTGAACCTTAAACACACAAGGTCATCCCCATTTCTAGAAGAAACAAAAAATGGTGAACCCGACGTGAATCCTTAACCAAGTTAAAATGATGTTTTACTTATTTGTTAGGCCCATATTAAACTCAATATGAGGGCCACGAAAGAAGTCAATAACAAAAGAGATCATAAAAAAGATGTAGTCTGGACAAATTTATCTTGATTATGTCAGCTATATCAAACATGCACTCTTTTCCAAGATCACTCTACAACACAGAATGGCTTCTTTAAAATTCACACCACTGAATGCCTCAGCCACTACTCCTACTGGATCCTCATCCGCTCTGAGGACAACATCACCTACTCAGCGTATTCAAAACTGGGTCACAAATGCGTTGGTGAGAGAATACCGTCAACACTGTACCATCCCAACTCTGGAGGCCGCTCGAAATGACCTCTAAGTTAACTACTCACCATGGTTGTCCGGAAAGCGATGACCAGTGATCAAGAAGCAGGTGGTGCTAAACACTGTCATCGACCATTTCGGGTCGCTATCCCAGGAACGCAACAACCAGTCTCTCACATATTACAAGGAGGTGAATGAAGAGGTCACTCAAGGACTCAATTCAAGAAGACACGAGTCCTTCCTAAGGACTCCCATCAATAATCTCCGCTAGACCTGTGCGATAGTACACCCTCAAAATGATGAGGGTATCACCTCTAGGCATTTGGATAAGGTTCCTCAGACCCAAGCATGCAAGAAAAATCATCATAGGTGAAATTCAGCCAATAGGTATCACGTTCTTACCTCTACCCCCTCCGAAGAAGTTCATCAACCTAACTTGATGGAAAGCAACGAGCGGGTACACACACCAATCTGTTCTAATCCCGTTGTCCAGTAAACTCGTCTAGCAGAAAAACTCCAATCCCATCAGGAAATTCCGACATAGTACTATAGGTAGGAAGATACACCTGTTTATAATTCATTATCCAGTCAGCAGGCTCGTCTGACTACATCCAAAGAAGCTCTCCAACCAAATGTGATGACCACCTGTAAACAAGCACAGACACCTACTTAAATTCACCAATTATGTCAGACATCTCGTCTTCCAGTATTGAAGGAAATCCATCAACCATACTTGATGGGGAATATAAAATAGGCACATACACCTGCCAATGTTCATCAAGTCTGCCCACATTCTCGTTTGGTAGCACCCGGAGAAGTCAGTCGGAAAGCTCTGATGAAAAATTTGGAGCAGACTCAACTCTCTTCCCCTATGCATAAGTACTTTCAATATCCATTGATAGGAAAGGCGGACAAGATCAGGCACATACACCTATTCCAGACATGGAATGGACATATATTCTCGTTCTGGCAGCTGACGTCACCAAGCACATTCTGAAAATTATGAAAGGGCAGAAGAAAATCCTGTCCCATATTCTGAGTACCTGTCAGAATATTATAAAAACATCAGTGAAATCATAGGGAAATAAACATAAATCTATCCGGATCAGTGGATTGACTCATCAACATGTTACTCCAGAGCAGATACACACCTCTTTTCCAGTCCAGGAGGGTCGTGGGGCATAATCCCCCATGCCATACGGACAATCAAGTCGGGCACATACACCCGATTTAAATGGAGATAATCATCATAACCTGACCATTTCTCTTGAGAAAGCACATACACCTGCCCATAATAACCACTTTAATCAATAAGGGGTTTTCAAAGGGAGTAAGAAGGAATCCAAGTAAAAGACCCATCCAGCATAGTTGAAAAATCCAGAGCCAAACTGTAATAAGGCCTTGCTCAATGCAGAGTCCTTGAATCCCTTATACAATTATCTATTACAGCTCAAGATTCTAATCTCTCACTTAAAAATTCTAGAAGAAACTTTAATAATTCCGAAGGTATTCATCATAAAATTCTTCATGAAGGCTTACTTCATGATAATTCGGTCAATCTTGATGTATCATTTTCAGATGAGAGCTACGATAACCCTCTGTGTGGCCAGAATACTAAGGAGCAAGAGGTTTCATCTTTTGTTGTAACCCACCATGGTGATCATCCCCATCATGATTAATTTAGCAATGAAATTTCTCTCTGCAGTAGTAATTCACATTTCATGGAAAATTCTTCAATGGACAATGTAATAACAAGAAATCCCTCTTATCTTGAGGCACTTGAAAATGCGAGGCCAGTCATTTCTGATGACATACCATTATCATGTGAAGTAATTTCTCAACCAGAAGATAGTACGAGGTGTAGGTCATTCCCAGAACCACCCCGGGGTTATTCATTTTCTAATTTGACAAATGAATTCTCTACCAATATTGTTGAATCTGATGAAGCAATAAAGAATCACGAGATTTGGTCCAATCAGGTAGAAGAATCTTCCTCAAATGAAAAAAAGGAAGTGCTAAATATGAGAAGAAAACTAGCAAAAGGTGAAATACCAGTCATGTTTTGGCCTTTGGCTGACTCTCAGTATGATATTGCAAAAATGTTGATAGAAGATTATATTCATGATATTCGTGTCAATATATGGAAAAATATTTTTCAATTAAAATAAAAAATATTATCTTATGATGAATATCAAAATCATGTCAAGATAATAGAATGGTTGCAATGAAAAAATGACTTGGCATATCACTTAGTTTTCCAACATCCAAAGGTTGAAAAGCAGTAGAGATCCCTTCAACATTCATGCCTTGGTGTATTGAAAAGATTGTTCTAGTTAATTTCCAATTCCCCATATAGTATTCATATTAGGGGATGGGTGTTCATGGATCATTGCATTTTACTGTGCTCTCTAGCCAACAAAGCCCGCCAAAAGTGGTCTCATGAAATGTTATTGCCCATGTCTGGCCACATCTAACTAGTTTTGTGTGTAATCAGATGCTTTCTCAAGAACATGCCTCAACTAGTTCTTCCCAAAGCCAGGAATATAAAGAACAAGTTTTTGAATAACTCTTGCATCAAGAAAATGAGAATATCAAATAGGATTCTCGTTTAGAGAAGGCACATCATCAATTGACATAAGTGTTAGAAATAATCCAACGGTTATCTGAGCCAGGTGATTTGAGTGGATGTAGGATGATGAATCTGGCAAATTTCGGGACTAAAATCAGAAAATTCAGGAGCGTTTTTAAGAAAGTGTCAGATATAGAAGCTCAAGAGCCACCTCATCTTGCCAGATTCAGGTATCTTTTAACCGGACCCTCAGAATCAACAGACATGATTCGAGGAGTTGATCAGGAAAAACAGAAACAGCCCCAGCCCACCGGACTGGGGACCTTTTCAAATCCTCAATCTCTTCCTCAGCGAAATTTAGCCTTCTCTCGATTAGGGAAGAAGCCACAAGTGGAAATCAGAGCTGAATTATCAGGAGACTCCCTCCAAATTACGGTTCATCAAGAAGTTCCTAAGGTATCGACCAAATAAAAGGCAATGTCTCATAAAGGACATGGAAGAAGTCAGTATCGTAGAAGTGGTGATAGAAGGGCTGAAATGTGTTATGCATCAATAAATGTCATCAATACCATTGTCACCGATCCCCCAAAACAGGAGGCTCACTCAGGGGAATCAGATGAAGAAGTTCATTTTCAAGAGGCTGTACGTACTCAAACAAATGAAGAAGGTGTCCGTACCCGAAATCAAAGGCTTACCCAGAATCTAGGTATTTTTTCAAATAACCAACTCCCCCCTCTCAGAAAAGAATCCAAAAAGGGGAAAAGAAAAAGTCAGGTTACATTCCACTCTACCTCCAGAGAAGGCCAATCACTCTCATTAGAGTAAAGGTTTTCACAACAAGAGGAATAAATGAAGGAGTTAAGGAGGTTAAATGCAGAACTACTTCAAGGTAGTCTTCCTCCTAAGCAAGATGGAGTTAATCAATCAAGAGAATTTGTTGTAGATCCTGGGATGGATCAAGAATATACCCCTATACAAGTACACATTCATAGGTCTAATCCTATGGGTCGTACGCAACAGCAACCAGCAATACTACCCTAAGTGACAATATCGATCGGCACACCCATCCAAACACTAGTTCTTTCACCATCACAGGTCCAAGCTCATCCAGATGTTTCTAAAAAATTAATGACTACCATTGAGTCATTAACAACTCGGTTGGAAGATATGGAAGGAAAGAGGGAACCAGTTCAACTGGAGAAGAGAGCTTACCCTAAATGGGTGGATGCAATTCCTCCCCCATCAAATTTTGTGAGTACCACAATCCCAATTTTCAATGGTTCAGGAGATCCAAAGAAACACTTAACACATTTTGTTTCTCACTGTGATCCTATGACGGGAAATCCTCAACAACAACAAGAAGTTAATATCAGGTGTTTTGTAAAGTCATTACAAGGACTTGCTTTTTTCTGGTATACAAGCTTGCAATCTCGGAGAATTACTAGGTGGGAGGATCTCCATCAAAAATTTATTCTTCAATTCAGCTCAACGTTGCCAAGGACGACAGTTTTTTATCTTAATAATTTTAAGAAAAGGGAAAATGAAAGAGTTTCAAATCTCATTGCTCACTAGAAGTGATTAACATATTCCTTAAGTTTAGCACTCCCTCAAGAAAAATTGTTGCCAATCTGTGTGGAAAATCTATGTGATAAATTACGCACAACGTTGATCCCTGTGAAATACACATGAGGGTTTCGAGACCCTACTTAAATTGCTCAGTAGATAAAAGATTCTATTACAAAGACTACGACTAAAACTCGTGTAATTCCATCAGTTATAAGAAGAAGAATAGGGAAATTAGAGACTGCTACAATTATTCTTAAACAAGCACTTGTACATGCTTCCACTTCAAAACCCTCAGAATATCGAAGGGCCCCACCTCTTGAGCGCCAACAACAATGGTCGAATCGTCATGATGATCAAAAATATCACAGATAGAAATAGTTAGAAGATTTGAAGAACAATGTTTATTCTTTCTGGAATGAACAAGTTCATGGATACTTCATCTTGGATCTGGAAAACAATCTGGTTCAGTTGCCAAGGCACAAAAGGCCGAACAAGGAAAGAGATGAAGACCTCCCAACTATTTCCCATTTCATCAGATGTTGGGGCATCCCACTCAGGAGTGTTTTGTCTTCAAAGACCTCTTGAAAAAGATGGTGGAATATGGAGAAGTAAAATTGAAAGGCTCTTCAGCCTAGGTAGCATGTGTTACTACTACTGATCCAGAGGAAAAAGGCGAATGGAATGGAGTCAAAAGTAAAAGTGCACAGAAATATGATGATTGGATGGTCAGGAAAATGATCAACCAAACTCATGATATTTTACAAACACAATTGAATCAACCAATTGTGTTTTCTACTTTGAATGCCACAACAAAACCCCCTTCATCAGATGGAAAATATTCCGAGAAGCAGCGTAATTTGAAGAAATGAGTGATTTAAGAAGAAGAAAAGTTCGGGTCAAAGTCTAAATTTTCCCCGACTCTGACAGATTTTAGGCCATCTACATCAAAAGAACGGGCACCGCCCCAACAAACCGCACAGCCTGAACTGGTTAATCAGGCAGATTCTTCATCAGATAAAGAAGTGATCTTTGGTTCTGTTAACACGATTCATTTAATAGATCCTTATGCCAATGAATGTTTTGATTATGATGAGCCTAAGTTCCCTGTATCTAATAGTGGAATTAGAGGAAGAGACAAAGGTCTAGGATATAGGGAAAGACGTGGATATTATAGATTCCACTGTTTAAATCCTACCCCTTCCAGAACTGTATATGCTGCAGAAACACGTGGAAAAACCCTTCAGCGGGCTCAATAGGAACAAGAAAGTTCTTCCACTAATGGAAGATTCTGTCCTGATGCAGTTATTTTGGAAGACCGGTTAGAGGTCACCCCTTCTTCCTCCCAGCAAATAGATAGATCTAGTCGGTATAATCTATCGAAGCCAGGAGTATTTCCAACTCCATACCCCGATACAGGATCCATCTACTTCCAAATAAGCAACTTCCATGGCACATGAAAAACCACATTTTCATGATGGAAAATTCATACCTTTAGACCAAAAGTATGATGTCTTGAAAAATTTGGCCAAAGTACCGGCCATGTTATCAATTCTGGATTCCTTGAATCAATCAAATGATCTTCGGGAGGTGCTTATTTAGGCTCTGTCAAGTCCTCAAGAATTCGAAACGGAAATTGCTACGGTTGAGGTCTACCATATAGAGAATGATTCTGCTGAATTCCATGCAGTGATATCTTTTATAGATAAATATGAAGATGATGTTGTACATGGACATAACAGACCATTGTATTTATCTAGAAAAGTCAATGATATAGAGATCTGACGAGCTTTCATTAATAATGGACCGGGAGTCAATCCCATTTCTATTCACACACTTCATCGATTGGGCCTCACCGAATTTGATTTATCTCTTTCTACTTTGATGTTTCAAGGATATTATAGTAATAAACAAGAACCTCTGGGAGAAATTACACTCAGAATTCAGTTTGGAGATCTTGTGTCTAATTCAGATTTCATGGTTGTTCGTCCGGACATAACCTTCAACATTTTTCTTGGAAGACCTTGGCTACATCAACATGCGGCCGTACCTTTGTCATACCATCAATGTCTCCAATATTGTTTCAATGGTCAAATTGGGACGTTTTATGGTGACATGTCCCCATTCAAAACATGTGAATCTCAATACATTGAGGCAGATTTTTATCACATGGAGGGAAAAGAAAAATCCACGGCAAAGAAAGTCACCAAAATTAATGCTCTATATGGTTTGTAAAATATTCCAGCAAAACCCATTAATACATGTGAGTACAGATTATGTGTTTTCTATCAGTCAAATTGATAGAATATACCTAAATCCAAACACTCTTATAGAAACTTCCATAATGTCAGTTATGGTAATCGAGCCAGATAACATGGGAGAAATTGTTGATTTGAAAATCAGTGATGAAAGCTTAAATGGAGATGTATTCATTTCATATACTAAAATCCATCAATTATTTACTTTATCAACCATATTAGAAGAAGTTATAGAAATACAGAGGATAATAATTATGTCGATTCTCAATCCATCATCTCTTCTCTATCACCTCAAAAAGACCCTTCATCATCAATAGGGTCGGAAATGGCAGCCTCTTCTTCAAGATGTTCAAGTTTTAACTTCTCCCGTGACCATGGAGGTTCTGATTCGTTATCTACTATGCAAGTAGAACCAGAAGAAGTAACACATATTGAAGAAGAAGAGGAAGATCTTAGGGATGCTTCTCCATCATTTGAAGAGGGTATCTCTGCCACTGTGGATGTACTCAGAGAAATAAATCTGGGTACCAAAGAAGATCCATGCCCCACATTAATTAGTGTGACCATGACTCTTGAAGAGAAATAAATGTATACTTCATTTTGAAATAAAAATCGAGATATATTTTCTTGGAATAATACAGAAACGCCAAGTCTAGATCCCGATGTTTCCACTCATCATTTGGGTTTTCCTGAAGAACATCAAGGATTCAAGCCGCAAGAAGAACACACCCAACTTATGCCTCCAAAATTGAAGTTGAAGTTGATAATCTTATCAAGGCTAACTTTGTTAGAGAAGTTAAATATCCCAAATGGATGGCTAATATTGTCCCTATGAAAAAAGAATGGAAAAATTAGAGTTTTCATTGACTTCAGAGATCTTAATCGGCATTTTCCCAAGGATGATTTTCCAGTTCCGATCACAGAACTCTTAATTGATGCAACAGCTTGCTACGAAGAACTTTCTTCCATGGATGGTTATTCTATGTACAATCAAATACAAGTGGCCCTAGAGGATGAAGGGTCTACAATATTCAGAGCTCCTCAAGGTGTTTTTTTATATCAGGTAATGCCCTTTGGCCTAAAGAATGTAGGTGCAACGTATCAACATGCCATGCATCATATCTTCAAACCCTTTTTAGGGAAATTTGTTGAATATTATGTGGATGATTTGGTGGTTAAATACAGAAAACATTATGATCACTTGGACAATTTGGAAATCATATTCAACAAACATCGACATCACAATTTGAAGATGAACCCCTTGAAATGTGCTTTCGGGTTAACCTCAGGGAAATTTTTTTTCTTCATTGTACGCCATCATGGTATCAAAGTTGATTCGGAGAAGACAAAATCAATCCATGGTTTTTCACCTCCTTGAAATTTAAAATAATTAAGAGGACTTCAAGGACACATGGCCTATTTTCGGTATTTCATTTCCAATATGGCAGGAAAGTGTTTACCCCTCACCATGTTAATAAAGAAGGGAGTCACCTACCAGTGGACTGAAGAATTTCAAGAATCATTCTATATGCTCATGAAATATCTCTTGAGTCCACCACTATTAATTCCACCTGTTGAAGGAATACCACTTATTCTCTATGTGACAGCTTTAGAGTGGTCATTAGGTGCCTTCCTTGCCCAAAAGAATGATGGTGGGAATGAAAACAACCATTACTATCTTAGTTAGGCTATGCATGAGGTAGAAAATCAATATTAAAGTAATGAAAAGTGATGACCAGCATTAATCTTTGTAGTTCAAAAATTGAGACACTACCAGCAACATCCTGAGGTCCAATTGGTATCTTGAAATAACCCGCTCATATTTATCCTTATTCTTCCAATGCTTACAGGATGTCTGGAAAGGTGGCAGCTATTTTGCAGCAGTTTGATATCCAGTACATGTCTCAAAAAGAAATAAAGGTCCAAGCTTTGGCCGATTTCCTTTCTGAACACCCATATGTCGAAGATACATCTTTAAATATTGAACTTCCTGATAAGGAAGTCTTCTCTATTCAAGATAATTCTCAAACATGTGAAATGTACTTTGATGGTGCCTCTAAAATTCCAATAGGGAAGAAAATGGAAGATCCTAAATTCAAAAAATTTGGGTTAGGAATCTTTCTTATTTTCCCAGAAATGGTAGTGCTACCCTATTCCTTCTTATTGTTGGAACGCGGTACAAATAATAAATCAGAATATCAAGCTCTCATCGCAGGCTTGGAATTGGCGCTTCAGACATAGGTGAATCACTTACTGGTAAAAGGTGATTCAGATTTGGTAATCAAACAAATAAATGGGGATTATGAAATTAGAAAATAAGAGTTAATCTCTTTGTGTGATTACGTCAGATAGTTAATGGAGGAATTTACCTCGGAACTGACATTTTCTTATGTCCTGCGATCACAAAATTCCCAAGCTGATGCACTGGCTAATGTAGCCACAACCCTGATAGATTCAAATTGGGATGAAACAATCATTAGTTTTTCCCACCATCGTGTAGTTTCACCTTTTGTTCAAATCAGAACAGAGGAAATCAATGAAATCAATCCCATTTTTGAACCATATGGTCATACTATAGGATGTATGACATTTATCAGGGAATAGCTTCAAATTGGAATACTCCCACCTGATAGAGCCAGAAATGAACAAGTCCAGTGATGTGTGGTCAATTTTACTCTTTATAACAGCCCAGATCCCCAAAAAATCTCTACAAGCGATGTTTCGATGGAATTATCTTTCGATGTATAGATGGTGAAGAGAGAATGGCTATCATGAATGAAGTACATGCAAGAGTTTGTGGTGCCCACCAGTCTGGACATAGACTTTCTGGTCAAATTCGAAGGCTTGGATACTTCTAGCCATCAATGATGCAAGATTGTGTTGATTTCACTAAAAAGTGTCATTCTTTCCAAGTATGTGCCAGCTTCATTGATCAACCCCCAGAGTTTCTTAATAAAGCTAAATAATCATGTCCATTTTCCACATGGGGAATGGATGTAGTAGGACCTTATCCTCCAGCTACATCCAAGAAGTTTTAGTATATTCTTTCTTCTACTGAATTCTTTTCCAAATGTGTAGAGGCAATTCATCTCAAAGAAGTTAGTTCTAAAATCATTGTTAGCTTCGTCAAGTCTAACATCAGTACCATATTCGGTGTCCCTCATACCATATTTACGGACAATGGCACCAACATCTGTTCATCCGAGGTGAGAGTGTTATATCAAGGATACAACATTAAATCCAACTGTTCATCTCGGTACCATGAAGCGACCAATGGACAAATAGAGGCCTTCAATAAGACTCTTTCAAACATATTGCAGAATATGGTGGATAAAGATAATAAATCATGGCCTGATAAACTTTTTCATGCTCATGGGCTTATCGGAGTACCTCCCACACTGCTACACGATCAATTCCATATTCATTGGTATATGGAACGGAAGAAATATTTCCCATTGAGATTGAATTACCTTCGCTTAGAGTCGAAATTTGTGATTAGTTATCTATAAATGAACAATATCAAAAGAGATTTGGTGAATTGGAATGATTAGATGAAAAAATATTGTGAACTCGGCATCACTTGGAAGTCTATCAGAATCGAATAGCACGATCTTTCAATAAAAACATTCATCTTAGTTCATTCATTCAAGGAGAATTGGTATTGGTCCTCAGAACTCCAACGATATTGGGAAATAATCCTCCAAAGCCCAAGCCAGTGTGGGAATGACCTTACTCAATACATAAGGTCTACTCCAATAGAGATTATTCCTTAATCTCAGTGAATGGAGAACTCATTAGAACTCCAAATAATGAAATCTTCTTGAAGAAGTATTTTGTGTCACACAAATACATCATTGTCTTAGCTACATGATGCTTAACTGTGCAGCACTGGTCCATGCATTTGACCTAAAACTATTTTAGTCCTCACTGCAAGACTTTAAACTGCATGATCCCTTTTGTCCTTGCTGCATGACATTAAACAGGATAGCCCCTCTATCATCCAACATGATGTTAAACCATGTCCCCTTTGACATCCAACCTAACATTAAACTATTCATCCAAGATGCAAGATATTAAATTTCCATGAACCCCATGTCTGTGACACATGACATTTAAACTGTGAAATAGTCCCTTATACGTCCTACATGACGTTAATCTGTGCACCGTTAAGGTTATTGTTACCTCTTGTTTCTCACACCGAGCATGACTCACGTGAGCTTAGAGTAAGCCTCAACCATAACACCCTCTCTAGGCCGCTAACCAGCATATGTCCTAACACCATCTTCAGGTTGTCCTCAAGTACAACTCGATCAACCATTCATTCTCAATCGAACTATAAGGACTTTGATCCTTGCCTTCCAGGCTGGGTATGTAGGCAACCTCTCGAGGTTGAAGCCCAAAACCAATATCTTCACAACGGTTCACCTCCATCTCATACGATGTCGATACGTGAAGCCCCCCAAACAAATATATTCACATTGGTTCATCATCGTAGTTGCTATATGATGTTAAACTATACAGGCCCCCGTTGTCCTCACTGCAAGACATTAAACTGCATAGCAATACGTCCTAGCTACATAACGTTAAACTATACAGCACCCGTCCATGCATATGACTTTAAACTATTCGCACTTTTGTCCGATATGACAATAAACTACAATAGTCTCTAACACCCTCACCTGAGTGAGAATAATTATTGACATTGATCTAAAATCATGTCATATTCCATGGAATATGTGCATACATGGAAATTCCCGGACCTTTAATCTTGAGTACAACCATCATTGAATTAATGTCCACATTCACCCTTCACATGTACGAACCAAATTTGTATAGAGGGTATGTCAAGAACTACGTATGGATTGATTCCCATCCTTATGAGATATGTAGAAACGTTCGAGCATCCCTCGAACCCAACCTCAAGTCTTTGGGCCTAACCCCAAACTCCACTTTCAGTCCCTTAGCTGAAAAGACCCCCTGTGAACACATGAATGTAGTATGAAAACCCTAGTCTTTATTCACATCAGGTTTATAACAAACACACAATGTGTCTCCCTTATTATGGTCCGAGCTCTACGACCCAAAACTAAGATCTCCTATGCTCTCATCTCACATGACATTAAACTGTATTTCAAGAACTACATATGGCTTGATTCTTATCCTAATGAGATATGTAGTGAAGTCCAGCATCTCAATTCAGGACCTAGCCACAACATGATTATGGTCATCATTAGTCCATGTATCTCCTTTATGTATTGGACAATACCCATTTTTATGTGTCATACACCTAAACTTAAATACTTCCAGATCTCTATAACCCTTTTCTCGACTTCTGATCACAAAATGTCTGATACCTGGGAATTCTTTTGCCTGACCATGTAGCACGTGCCCCTAGGTGGCGTTTCATTAGTAGTCAACATAACAGACCTTTCAGTGAAAAGATGTTGTTATTTGACTATGTAGCCAATTCCCTTAAGTGGCCCTGCATAATTCAGCCCCCTAACAGGTTTGTCAAATATTGGTAACTTCATTCTTGAGAGGAAAACCTCTTTTTTTATTATTGGTCTTAAAAATGATATGTAGGATCTGAAAAAATATTCATCCTTAACATATTTAACCGATACTTTTTTTTATGATCTGAAAGTATTCAAGTCTATGGATTATATTTCCCTTCCCTACATTTGTGTGAGACCTTCGCAGGAGTGACATTCATCAAATTATTTGATAATCTTGATTGGGAATATCCTCTCCATATTCGAGTACCTCTCTCCATATAGAAGGCTCTGTGCTTTGGAAAATTTGAATCTCCATAAACATTCACTGGATTTTAGCAATAGAAAAGTAAAATTTTGGAGAGTTCTTTTTCCTGACTATGCAGCACGTGCCCCTTGGTGGCCTTTCATAAGTAGTCTACATAACAGACCTATCAGCTATAATATACTATTATTTTACTATGCAGCCAAAGCCCTTAAGTTGTCCTCCATAATTCAACCCCCTAACAAGTTTGTAAAATATTGGTAACTTCACTCTTAAGAAATATTTCCTCTATTTCCTTTTAGCCCTTTTTTTATATCATCCCTCGGATTCAAAATTTCTTAAGTCATAGTTTACATGTTTTCTCCCATACTTTAATGTGGTAATATGATTTGAAGAAAATTACCAAGGAATTGAGTCAATTTTAATCCATTCAGTAAAATCTATTCGACCTTAAACATTAGACTTTTTATATCTGACAAGCATGAATTTAAACTGCCAACAAAATATAGGGTACTCATTAAATTGGGAACTTGTAAAAGGAACTCTTAACAAGATTCGAGTCCCATATCACTAAACATACATTTTGTATGATTTAAGAAATATTGAGCAACAAAAAGATGCAAAGTTTGTGGGGTTGTTTGTATAATCCTAGAAAAAATAAATCTATGCTTACTAGGCCCATTAGCTTAGGTAAAAAATATATATAAGTAATTATCAAGAGAATGTAGGTAAAAATGATTTAAGATGAAATGTATTTTTCATTGATGCACAAGATTAGAAGAACATCCAATGAATTGTTAAGCTGGTCAAGTTCCACAGTAACAAAATCTAACTATTGATGAAGATGAATCTACTGGAAAACTTTCTCCTTGATCTTATGCTTCAACTCCATCAGCTTTGAAGCTTGATCAGCCTCATCTCGGGACACCGCCGCCTCGAATTTGCCGATATTGGTCAGCAGCCTCACTCTGATCAGATCTTTATGGCACTTTTTCTTCTGTTCCCTCCTTAAGATGACTTGTTTCACCATGGTATGGATCTATTTATATCCAAAACCACAAAGTCCCAGCATGAAGAACAATGATGAAAGTCGCGGGATCTTTGAAGATAGCTCTTCAAGAGGCACTTCAGATATGATCTTCCATATATTTTTCCATGCGTTGCAATGTGAGAATTTGAGTGCCTTTTTCACCTCTGGGTATGATTCATCATCGCTATGACTGGGGGGAATATAGTCTAGGATTAATGCACTTAAGGAAGTTCCCTGTTTTGCTCCTTCCCCACTGACCCTTGGTACTTTAGTTTCTACTCCCATTAGGGATCAGGATAAGGCTTCATCTCTAGATCTAGCCACTGAAATTGATGGCCCTGCATAGTCAAATGAAATATTCGGTTAGTTTTAAATGATAACAAAAGTTGGTTAGATGTATTGGAAATTAAGTACAGGCACAAATATTATAATATTTTACCCAACAGTTTATCAGTAGCATGAGAAGGCTCCTCCCTGTCTTTCCTAGCTTCAACAGGATTTTCAGGACGGGATTTAGGAAGCTCTGCTGGATTAATCTCCACTTGAGATAGCATGTCTGCAATGATAGGGTTGTCTCTACCCCCTTTAGGCATCGGTAGATCAGAAGCTTTCTCAGATGAAACTACACATTTCAACCAATCATGGTCCGAGATGTAATAAAATATTTTAACAGAATGAAGGATAACAATCACGTCCAAAATATTCTAAATCACATGGTAATTTAACATGATCTAAAATTTCTTCAAAAGAAGCTCCATGTTTCATCATTTCATCCAGTGATATCTCAGATTCCTGTTTATTCTCACCAGTGGGAACATTTGACCTGTCTTAATGAGAATCTTCCTCCTGTGACCTCTGACCCCAAACAGCTTCCTTAGAGAATATTGCGGAGTTAGTTGCAGTGGTCTCCAAATGTTCTAGTGCAGGTGTTGAACCTAAAGCATCACATAATGGAAGTCTGTTGATTTCTTCATTAAATGTTCTATGAATTATTTTAATTTACCAGAAGGAGGCTCTTCTCTCCTTGTAGTAGCAACATGAGAAGTAATAGGAATAGAAGTTGGATCTTATTCTCTCCTCATTTCTTCAAGAGTAGCCAGGTTAGCACGAATTTGCGACTGTTCAGTAGCACCCTATGTCTTCCTTGGAGGAGGGTTAGTCCTCTCCCTCAAAGGGGAAATCAAAGAAGCCCATAAGTATGAGTAATAATTTCATTAGTTAGGATTCATGACTATATGAAGGACTTACCACTACTGATGAAGCTTATAGCTGTGGACTTCTTCCTTAGATGCTTTTTCTTCTAGGACTTCTTGGGTGTGTTGACATCATCACCTCCAAATACAGGTAGTGGAGAGTGAAAATACCTTTCTAACTCCTCATTCATGGCTTACCGGACTAGAGATACCTCACCTGACTCACGAGGAGATTCAGCGGCTCCAAGATCGGTGCCACCGGGGATGTACTGTGGTGAAGGAACCTTAGTAGTTCCTTTATTAACAATTTGTAGGATGAAGAAAGTAATTTCCTTGAGTAACAAATATTTTATTAAAATAAAGTTGCAAAGAAAATAAGGAAAGAAACTTACATCTTCAGGGGCAACATTATCATGCCACTCCCCATCTACCGAAGCACCAATCCACTCAGTGGTGCTATGATTCATCATTTCCTTCACCAGCTTGGTAATATGAATGGAATCATCAGTGGCATATATGAGCATTTCCAGCTCTCTGACACTAGCCCACACTTCATCGGGGTTATCATTGAAGCAGATATCAAAAGAATCCCGAAGATTCCCCACTCCAGGGATATGTATCCCTTCGCATAAGTCCATCTAGGCAGTTTCAGCATCTCAATATAAACTCCTCCATGTCTGGTCTGCCTCTGGTTGTAAATATTCAGCATGTTCACCAGAAGGCCATGAGGAGGATCCTACAATCTAAGACTTCAACTTCTTCCCAGCTCCTACAATCACAGTTAAAGGATAATAAAATGGAACTTGTTTCTATATAAAATAATGGCGAGTAAATTTACTCAATGATATAACTCACCAGGAGTCGATGAAGTAGGTCTATTGACTTTGGTAGGAGGATTATATCTAGCACAAGGCCGCTTTGACGCATGTCGTGCCTCATCATCCCCATCCTGGGAATCCGGTGAATCAGCTCTGGATTAGGAACCCGGTGAATCAGCTCCGGGTGAGGAAGAGTCACCTTCTAGATGAAGGGCTTCTTTCCTGGAAGTTCAATTTTTTGTCCCCACCTGAGGGATTGGATGGTTCAGTACCCCTTCAGGGTATGATGCTACCCAGTTCTCGGCATACCATGTAGTCAATTGACTCGCCGCTCCGGAAACTCGTAGATGAAACACTACCCTAGTTTTCTCCATAGCTGTCAGCAACTATAGTTGTCGGGAAACCATTGGATGCTACTCTAACCTAACATGCACGAGAGGGGATAAAAAAATCTGCTGCAGACACATGAATTGGATTGAAAATTTATATAGAGCATATGCCTTGCATATAATCTCTCCGTCAATTATGGTGGCCAATACACCATTTATACCAGCCAGCATATATGGCCACAATTCCAGGCTAGTTGTTCCATCATCAACAAATCGCCCGGTTGGTGGATTTCCATAAGGAAAGAAATGAAATTACTTGAACATGCTCAGCCTCACCTTCAAATCATAGGAATTGAGGGACAATGGAGAAATTCTGGAAAATGCCTGCACCGATGGCCTAAAAGAACATCCAGGAATCTGTACTCCACTCCGTACAATGTAAGTCTTGATGTGTGAGGCGATCCATCCCCAAAAAACATGGAATGGTCACACTATTCTCAATGGAGACTTACCCATATAGACAAGGAGTAAGCTGTTGTGAATCTTCGACAAAATTTGGGTGGCCGACCCAACCATTTTTTTCTCGCCAACTTAGATGAAACAACGAAGGTCCATGGACTGACGCCTTCCAATGAATCCCTAAATGGAAGAAGATAAACGCTGAGACACAAGGATAAGAAGCCCACCGGATGGGTCTTATCTGGGATTCTTTGATTCACTTCAAACCCCCACTTTCCCAACTCTCCCGCTTCTAGAGTTGGCTAGAATGTGCAAAGAGCACCCATTTTCTCTAATCTAGGGTAACTTGTCAGATGAGTACAGGTGGGCCCCTTCTCCTTATTCTTGATCAGAAACAGATCCCTCCATACCTATGGATGAATATCCATTCTAGAATGAATTTTTGTGGACTTTTAATTCTTGAGCTTGTAGAAAATTTTTAATAACTCTCGATCCAAAGCCGGAGTCTTCTCTAAATCACTGCAAGTTACTTTCATAGGAAAGAACTCATCATACATGTCTCCTAGAATTGGAGCCCCCAAGATCTTGTAGATATCCCACAAGATGATTCCTACTTCTCCACGAGTCAGATGGAAAGAATTGGTTTCTGGGCTTTAGGGGCTGATTAGCTCCGACACAAAATCATCATTCCTATAGACATTTGTCTACCTATCCCAGACGACTTCATATATTTCAGCTCTATTCAGATCCTTGAAAAACATCAACACAAGTTTGTCGCACCCAATATGCCCACATCCATGTCGGCTGCACACCTCCTCCAGGATGGAAATCCCAACTTTTCTTCCATCCCTTGGATTGATCCATCTGAGAATTTCAGAAAATAGAGGGATAGCAATGCGGCTGTAGCTCAGGCTTGTGAGGTTTCAAATCTGGAGCACATGGAATATGATGCATTATGAATGCCTTCTCCAATATACCAGAATAAACAAATGATCCTACAACTAAGAAATTTTCTAAAGAGAAATTGGTGTAAGTCTGAATCCAAGAATGAGGAATATAGTTCTTTGAATCTGGAATGTTGAATCCTTGCAGATGACCATGACCATATAAAGGCAGGTAAATGCTCTGTGGGAAGTTGACCTGATATTTCTTCAAATACATAGCCAAATCTTGGAGAGTACTATCATAGATATCATTATAGTCATGTCCAACAATGTTTATCATATCATCAATTCTCTTTCTAGACAAATCATTAGCCGATCTAATTCTGTTGGGAGCCATTGAATCTGAACAAAGATTGAACAATTATCTTTTTGAATAAAGTCTGTTTTTATGAAATAATTGTGAATAAGAGGAAAAAAATTGGCCAAGGAATTAAGGTGTGCAAGTGTGGTCGCGCAAGTGTGGTCACGCAAGTACTCTTGCTTAAGTCAAAATCGTACTGGAGAAGTACGACACAGGAAAAAAGTGAGCGACCGAAGAGACGGAGATACTTGCGTGACAAGAGCTCAAAAACTTGGAAGGTAGGATGGTTTCTACAAAGTGACACCCATATAGATAAGCCATCTCGCAACCCTACGCGCTGGAACCTGCGCGCCAGAACCAACATGCCTGCCACCTGCGCACCATAGAACCTTTGTTTCTCGTTTTCCTCAAAGTCAAATCCTCACTCCTTTTTTGGATCCAACTATGAGGGGGGGGGACTTTTGTTGATGCTCCTTTCCATCACAGATTCTATGAAATGAAAATGGGTATTACCTTAAGCACAAATAGAGTCATCCTTTGAAGAACATATAAAATTGACAAAGGCATGAACAAGGAAACCTTTATGAATTGGTCGGGCAAGTTGCCTTTGGTCGCACAAGTCACATACACACCACATATGGGTCGTGCAGGTCTCTTACACACCATATTTATTTTTTTTGCCCAAGGTTCCCAGTGGCATATAAATAACCCCTGTGGGCCCCCCATTTTGAGGATAAAATATTCAAAAACTCTGATTCAATCTATGTTTTCCAAAGTCATTTTCTAAAGTCTTCTGAACACTTATAAGGTAATTCTTTACCTATAATGGAAGCTCCAAAGAGGATGAATAAGGCCTAAATGTTAGATTTCATCAACACTTGCGCGCCTAAGTGTCCACCCCTTATAGAAAATGAAGACACTTGCACGCCCCCTTTCCCCCTCAAAGGAACTTGTGCGCCACACTTCTGGAAGTCTCTAGAGATGATACTAAGGGCTTGAGTTCAAGTCGCCCGAGTATTATCCTATAGATTATTCGTCGCCCAAATTGAATCATGTCGCGCAAGTATACTTGCACGACCACAACTAGCGTGCGAGAACAAAAAATGCACGCCTCCTTCCTAGTAACTTCCTTTATTCAAATACACCTATCCTATTCAAGATATAGCCTTCAAAACCCTCTTCAATGTCATTTATGGCATGGTTCCTTTGTTGGATTCCTTATCTGAAAAGAATTCTGGGAAAACCTATCCCAAAACATCATGAATTAAAAACTGTATATCACCATGGTTAGGGGTTTCCTATATAACCTCATCCTTTATGATGAGAAGATCTTTAACCGGGGCCTCCTTCTTAGGAGTAAGCCCCAGTCATATTACTTTTAACCTAGGACTCCTTCTCAAGAGTAATCCCCAGTCACAATCTTTTTAACATGGGCCTCCTTCTCAAGAGTAATCCCCAGTCATAATCCATTTAACCTGGGCCTCCTTCTCATGAGCAAGCCTCCGTCAAAATCCTTTTAACCTTGGCCTCCTTGTCAGGAGTAATCCCCAGTCATAATTCTTTTAACCTGGGCCTCCTTCTCAAGAGTAATCCCCATTCAAAAGTTCCTTTAACTTGGGCATCCTCCTCATGAGTAAGACCCAATCTTAATTTTTTTTGATTTGGGTTTCCCTCTCAGGAATAACACTATATCATAAGTCCCTCTTAATTTAGGCCTCCTTTTCAAGAGTAAGCCCCTGGTTAAAATCCGAAATCTCCATAAAAACATATAACTGTATGGACCCTTCTTCTTGGGATTCTTTCCTAAGTCCTGGTATTCATTTACCTAGGCAGTCATACATACGTAAGCCCCACATCATTTCTCATAACTACATCTCTTATGGAACCATTTACATGTTTACTGATACCTCTTATTTCTCAGACTGAGCATGTCTCTTGTGAGATTAGAGTGTGAATGTAATCAAGAAATCTCTTTCTGGGCCATTAATCATGCATAAAACCAAAATTCTTTTATCAAACTACGTGGGTTCTGATTCCTTTTTAACCAGGATACGTAGGTATCCAATCTTCGGGTACGACCCCAACTATGGAATAATCCCTGTCTTCCTGAAGGACAATAAACTTCAAGTGCCTCACTGAGGGTCTTTAAAACCAGTATGGTCATCATAATGACTAAACGATTTCAATATAATGTATTGAAGGATACCACAAACTAAGGATCTCTAATATACACGAATGATTCTATATCAATGAATAACCTCAAATACCTATAAAAGATTCTCTAAATCCCATACATATCAACCATTGATTTCTAAATCTAAAAGAAAACTAATTTTTATACTTGGTGAATTAATAAGGATTCGTGAACATAACTTAAATCTATAAGAGAGTCCCAGAGTAGGTAATAATTTCCCCCCAAAAAGGTGCGATGAGCTTGACCTCCCATCCTCTCGACCAATGAAAATTCTTAAGCCTCATTGGTTCACAACTAATGAGAATCTACCATTGGAAAGTAGGTCCAAATGAATATAGAATCATTGGATGTTTCCAGTTCTATGAATAAACCCATTAGAAACTGATTGAAAAGTTTGAACCTTAAACAAACAAGGCCAGCCCCATTTCCAGAAGAAACATATACCCTCTAATTTTAAATATAAAAATATATATAAAATAATAATCTCATTTTTTGAAAATTAAATTTAATAGAAGAGCATATAATGCTCAAAATGATGTAACGACCCCTCCCACCAAAGATGCCCCTCCCGAGTTGGAAACGGTGAAAGGGAAATAATGACCCCCGAGTCCCACCTCCAGTAGGCCCCGGGTTGGCGACTAGCACCAAGGGTATGAGTTTTTTACAAATATGGGAGGAATTACCCTTTTATTATTTTAAGATCGGGAAATAGGACAAGTCAACCACCAAAAAGGAAAAGAACCAGTGTATAGAAATAAACCCAAATCAAGCCCACATGCATGTTTAAACAATTTTATAACAAGGTGCAAGTACAAGAATGCTCAAAGTACAATACCAAAAGAAACAAGAGTACAACAACTGCAAAAACTCCAACTGTCCGACTAGTAGGGTCCCGCATGGCCCTGGTAGTCCTCCTCGAAACATAAAAGTAAATGTAGGGTGAGAATACAAGTATACTCATTAGGGAAACCTAAAGCTCTCGTTCACAACTGGGGAGAAATCCTAATGTCCCGTGAGAACAACAGAAGAAACCTAGCAAGGTAATCTATCCACCCAACCTCACCAACCACTCTCACCAAAAACACAATCAGAACAGGTAGTAGTATATAAGAACAAGAGTATTGAGTACCCTACACCATTTCCCATTAGTTAGCTGCTCTTCCTAATGGAGAATGTCCTGACGCTGCAACACTCTCCCCGCCCGCACACACCTGGGCCTCACAACCACGTATCCCGCCTGCACACACCTGGGCCTCACAACCATGTATCCCTCCCATACAAACCAGGGCCTCACAAACCACGCATCCCGCCTGCCCGCACCTGGGCATCACAACCACGTATCCCGCCTGCACCCACCTGGGCCTCACAACCACGTATCCCGCCCACACGCACCTAGGCCTCACAACCACGTATCCCGCCCGCCCGCACCTGGGCCTCACAACCACCTATCCCGCCCGAACCCACCAGGGCCTCACAACCATGTATCCCGCCCGCACACACCTGGGCCTCACGACCATGTATCCCGCCCGCACACACCTGGGCCTCATCCCAAAGATTCTTGGAAAACAGTAGAACCTACCCGAAGAGTATTGGGCTAAAACCACCCCAATCGAAACCTACCCGAAGAGTCTTAGGTGTAAGGTCACCTCAAGACATCACAACCTAGGAGAGAAGGAGCAGGAAAGAGCTAGTAACTATGGGAAAACACCCTCTCCCATGAAATGGGAGTGTTCGGCACTAAGTGCTCAACATGGGTGGGGTGTGTCAAAACACAAAGATACAGATATATATATATATATATATATATATATATATATATATATCAACCACTCACCATATCCTATGGATTCCAAACAGAGAAACTAAGCACGTGCCTCAGCACTACTACCACGAAGCATGCATACAACAAACAACCCTAACCCCACTTAGGTTTTCATGTTTCAGCAGAATTGTTTATTAGTTCCTTAACTACTGGGAAACTATCCACAACCAACCACATCAATCGTCCGTAAAGCATATCCCTGTCATCCACAAATCAAGTTAAGAAAACACAAGCAACACAACCAGGTCCCTTCTTATTAACCAACCAACCCGTTGATTATTATTCTCGTTTCATTACCACTCCCCACCATTCAATAACTCTTTCACTTTTATTTATTATTCACAACCCATAGTTCATTCACATTCAAACCCATCCCTATAGCCCTACTGCCAACCACCATAACCACAATAACACCGAAACCCATACATAATTATCCCTTTAATAACATTTATCGCAGCCCCGCTTCCCGTCACCAACATAACATTCACACCAACCCACAACCAAGTCAATCGCAGCCCCGCTACTCACCTGATCCACAACAACCCACAAAACAAGGTTCATACCACATTTTACCACAGCCCTGTTGCTGGTTCTATTCATAACAACCCAGGATTAACCCCTGCCTTTCACACACCAGTAACCAAGACAAAACCCACATGATCATTATTTCATTTTGTTCAACCGGGGTGATCACACAAGGGTTCCAGATTTTAAACAGCCAACTTTATGTGATTAACCAAATTCCACATTCAACGAAGTTTCCATCCATAAAACGGTCTAGGAAGATAGAGAAAATTTAATTACGCAATCGAAGGCCCCCAACGACCGTGATTTTCAGTAGGCATAATCCTATTCAATTCACAACACAATTCACAGGTTAAATAAAGATATACATAACAACTTCCTCATTCCCGTTCTTTAACCAGTTATTATCTTTGTTTAATGGTTCAACTATTTCTCATGAAAGAAAGAGGATACCCGCCCTGAATGATGCACAAATTTTAGAGACGAAGGTAAGATCCCTACCTCAACAGGTTCTGATCACAATGCTCCCCCGAATCAACTTTAAAAGAGGTCTGTCGGCGTCCTTCACTTCTATCGAGTCCCGGAAAAACCTCCTTGGGTGGTAGTCGGAAGTAAAAGGCCAAAGGAAAGACAACAGATCCAATCTCGGAAGTTCCGCCTCATCGTTATGATCCCGTGGCCACTGACAGAACGTAAATCGGAGCTCAGACAAAGAAGTTATGGAAGAAAGAGCCTTCAAGTCTCTTGGGAGAACTCTGCTCAGAGGAAAGGGGAGGAGATGGGTGAGTTAAAAAGGAGGAGGGGACCCCTCCTTTGTAACGCCCCAACCCCAGTTACCTAGAGTCGGTGCATTATTACATAACATTGGCATGATCACGAGAAATATCAAGTCTCGAAAGACCGATTAGTTTAGTAGCCTTTGAATAACTAGATACATCCATAAATTTTTACATTACATCATAAAAAAAACATCTTGTCTTCATATCCTCTCATACTATCCCTGCAGGTCATTCATAAATTACTTCTTCATAATCCTGGGAAAAATAAAACATTGAAAGGGGTGAGCTCAGATGCTCAGTAAGGATAACATTATAGCAGAAGCTTTCATAGATAAGCATAAACACTTAAGGTAGTTTATAACTAAATCAAAAGCCTTTTAAACTTGAACTTCAGCATAAAATGGAAAAGATAAAATAAAATAATGCCATTTACTTACTCACATGGATATTCTACTAATCGAACAATCCCTTTCATTATCAATAACCACTTTCATAATGATGTAATGCATAATGCCAGACTATCACAACCACATAGCCAAGGCCTCGTGCCAAGACTACATATAAGATTTTGCCAAGGCCTTGTGCCAAGACACTAGTTTGTCTCATGAGACCTACCGATGCATCGAGGATCTATAGCGAGCTCCACCCGTCACTTAATAAGTCCAATGCATTCCTCATATGAACAGGTTTAAACATAACATAAACATTCGTATTAAAACTAGCATACGAAATGTCAATACTTTAACTACAAACCATGAATGGTATAAAAATTGCACATCCACAGTCAAACATAACTCATTTGATACAATATGGAAGATTGTATTGTATCACATTAACATCAATCAAGAATAATGAAGGATAGGTGAAAATAATCATCAAAACTATTTGGGAGAAATATCCCCCTTTTTCTTGAAATCATTTAAAAGTCACACTATTTGTCAAGAAGCCATTTAAAAATAGATTTTTGAATCAAAGTGTCCCATACCACTTTGAAACATTTTAAGAGGAGTTTTAATTTTAAAACTTTAATGTCCATATAAATAAATCCTTAAAACCATTTTTAAAACATGGACATTAATGAACAAGATTTAGATGAATAAGTCTTTAAAACATTTAAAAATGGTATTTTAGTTAGAGATTCTAACCAAAATAGAGACACTTGAATACAAATAATTGAGGTAATAAAAACTTTGTAATATCATGAGAATAAAGGGATTAATGATATACTATGTCAAAGTACATTATATACACCACATAAAAGTGATTTGGTGTATATCAACAAAGAAGTCTCAATGGAATGTAAATTGAGATGAAATCTCTCATAAAGGTCGTATCCTTAGGTTAAGGATAAATCAACGACATAGTTATGTGTGACAAATATAAATACACTAAATATGATTGGATATTCTGTGTAAATCAATCAAAGGATATTCACACATAATCTTATAAAAACAACACCAATGAATTGGATGTTTAACTCAACAAATGGAGAGTGAGTTAAAATTACTCTTATCAAATTCATATCGATGACTTGAGAAATTATCAATGGAGTGATTATGTGTATAAATAGTATATCCACGGGAAGGGGAGTGGAAATTATGACATAATCAAATGAATATTGATTCCACACATAATCTTGGATTAATATAATCAATGAAATATGCGTAAAGCCAAATGAGTGGAAATTGAAATTTCAAATTCCCTTATTGATTTGGTAACATACAAAACATACACCCATGAAAGAAGGATCATAAAATGATGATGTAAATACCCATAAATTAAAGTATATTACACAATGAATATGATCATGGGCAGTACACATACACCTCATGCAATAATTAAGTGGTGATCAATGGAATTCTCACGGAATTAAAAGTGAGATAAGAAACCCCTTACCACGTTAATCAACTGAGTCGTATGGCCAAAAGTTAATAACCACCAAATTATTTACTGAATAAAATGTATATAAATATAATCATGATAATATATATCAAATGGCAGTACACAATACACCACTTTCAATAATTTAGTGGCGAACAATGGAAATCTCACGGAATTGAAAGTGAGATAAGAAAATCCCTTACATTGTACTTTTTTCTTGGTCGACGGTAGGTTTACCTCCTGTATAATGGTGAAATAATTGTTATTTAATTATAAAAGAATCATTTACTTTAATATGATATCATATATGATCTTTTAACATTGATTTGTTAATAATATCTTAGAATTTTCGTCATTTCGGGTGTTAACGGGTTCATTTTACTTTATATTCTTTGTTATGTGAGCCATATTTTTTATTAATGAGATGTATATTATTCATATCCAGAATGATATCAAGTCCTTAGATACTATTTTTAAATCATCAAGTTATAATTATACTTAAATGGATATGATGGAGAATGAATCTCATCGCGTTCGTGGAGACGGTAGTCTGTACATACGCACGAGCGACAATATCATTCTTTTGATATTAAAATAATAAATAATTGGATGTTATATCATATATAAAGAATCATTATCATGTTATATTTATTATTTAAATGAGTTACACATCATTATTATACCCATCCAAATAATAATATATTGAATAACAATTACACCACGACGTGGAGACGGTAAGCCGTGCGTATGCACGTATGGTGACATGTTATTCAAAGGATGGATAGAATACTGAATATGGTTGTACCATATTTATAATAACATCACAGTATATATATGATACTGGAGTTATTATTTTATAATGGTAATAACAAAGAAAGAGGAAGTGGAAGAAGAAAGGAACTTGAGAAGGGGTGGTGAAAACATTACCTCTTCTTCGGGTTCTTCCTTTTGATTTGATCAAATGGGCTCCTTAGGTTGGCTTTATGATCAAAATAAGGCCTCTAAATTGTAGTGAGGGAAGTTGAGATAGTATTTGGGCAGGGTTTGGCCGAACCAAAGGGCTTTGATAGTGTGAAGAAATGAGAAGAAGGAGTGCCCTTTTATAAGAGGGGTGAGGGGCACCTTGGGAAAAGCTAGAAATATAAATTTATAATAAATTAATATTCGGTTTATAATGGCTCAAAAGTTTATTATTTAAATGCTAAGGTGGTTATGGGTCGAAAACAACTCAACCAATATAATTTAGACAGGTTTGGGTCATTATATTAACCTTATCTTTAAGTATTAACTCTTAGTTAATTAGTTTCACTTTTACAATGTCTCTTTGTATTTTTATATAATATGGTTAATAAACATACTATATACATCCAAGAGACCCCCAAGTGGTCCATTAATGATGAACCTATCATTATATAAGTCTCTTGGATGAACCTTAGATTTTTAGAAATTTAATATCAATTAATAATATAATATTTGTTTTAAGAACTCTTTTTTGTCAATTTTGACACTATTCAATAGTTGATTTTTTTGAAAGTCATAACAGATTGACTACATAGAACAAAGTAAATTAAATCAATTCTAATATATCATATTATCCTATAAAATTATTTTAATTCATTAAAAGTTTCATATTATATTTATTTGGGTATTTATAATATCAATTATTTTAATTTTTCACTATTAATGTAATTAATTCATCATCATTGTGTCATAAATAAATTAACTTATTTAATGTCTAAATATTATAAATAAAATATCATTATGTAGGAAATATTATTATATTTCTAATGAATATTTATAATCTAAAATCCAACATATATAATCCTATGTAAAAATTGTTTTGTTAAAAGATATATGCTTGTGTCATTTTTGTATTTATTTTAACTTAATTAAAATAAAGTGTCATTATCACTTACAAGTGGATCCATGGGGTCCCAAAATCGACCCAAAGATGCCCATGGTCGACCATGTATCAACCAATAGGGTTAAGACACGTTTTAAGGTAATTTAGTATTATTATAATGTTATTTTTTTAACCTTTGTTTACCGGATTTACCCTTTAACCATGGTAAATAAAATATTTACCGAAGTAATTATCCAAAATGTTTAAAAATAAAAGTTACATATTTACAAAATTTGAACATCCTGATTCCAAATATGGAATCCATTTTTCCAAATTCAAAACACAGAAGTGGCAGAAATTAATTTAAAATTAATTCCCGTTGTTAAAACAAAAAGCGTGTTTTTTTGAGATAATAACTATCAAAAGATTGTCACTTGTTTATGTCTGGTTTAAATGTGAAATTATGTTCAATGACCCAAATTGAATTACATGGTAAAAATATATTCTAAATATACTTTAAAACCACTCAAATTCATAATTTATCACTTTTAATTATTTTGATTTAAAAAGTTGTTTTTAATTAAAATTTAGTAATTTTCACTATTCATCAAAATATGAAAGTTATCCGAAAAGTACCAAAATTTCACCCTAGGATAATTTCGATATTCCGAATCCAAAAATGAAGTCCATTTTGAGAGATAGAATTTATAAAATTTCAAAAATTTGGTATTACTATTCATAACGGCTAGTTTGATTGGTTATGGTGTGTTAAAATCTCGAAGTTGCGTACAATGCACGCCATTGCATTATTCGAAAGGAAACATACCGAGGAAGCTTGGGGTGTTACGTTATCCCCTCCTTCAATAAATTGTGTCCTCGCAATTTTTAAAATTGTGCTTGGGAATATAATGGAAAGTCCCACATCGGAAAAAGAGTCAATAAAACTATCACTTTAAAAGAAAGAAAGAGAGGTATAAGGGTCATCCAAGATAACCCATACTCGGATTCCATGTAGGAAAACATGGATATGGATGATAAACTAAGTCTAAAGTTCTGATGGAGAGGTATAGAAATCATGATCAGGAGAAAGTTAACAATAAGAAAACCACAAACTTGTGTTGGGACAAACGACCATTAGTCTCCTAGTAGGAAAGTAAACGGACCACATTTTTTTTGTTTTAAGTTACATTACATAAGGACGAGGAATTCATTTATGATATTGACTAATAAAATTAAGAGATATACATACTTTTTACGTATAGTTTCATTCTTTAATAAATTTCCACCACTAACTCAATTTTTTTTAAACGATGAGTATTCAAGAAGACTAGGTCACACTAGAAGAGCTAGAATAAACTTCTATAGAATCACATGATCCATGCATGATAAACTATATATTTACATTGTCTTTGAAGATTAATCAAAACCAAAATGGTTAGTGAATGATCTAATGATCCCCCAAAATGATATTCCTTGAGATAAATATGCACTAATCATAATTTCTAAAATTAAACCAACAATACCCCAAAGTTAAATAAATACCATTCAATAATCAATTGTCCTTAAAAAATCCTTCAATATAATCCAAACTAATATTGAAACCCAAAACATAGAAGAATTTGATTATGTAGTCTCCCATGTTAAATTGTATCTCCAAATGACATCAAATACTCTTAAAGTCACATACTTAAAAGTAATTAACATCATCACATATTCTCTGTTATAGGTTAATCATTTCCATAAATAACCCAAATCACTACAAATCCACAATAAAAATGTAGATAAAAATCTACCATTACTCTACAAATGAAACCCCATTTTATTCTATTTTCCTTGGGCATATAGTGTTCCCAACAAAGAGAACATCTTCCAAAATAACATTTATCACTTAATCACCAAATCATTTTCCTATAACAAGGGTATTCATTTGATAAGACATAAGAACCCAAATCAACTTATTATTGATCAATAAAATCATTTAACTAAAAAAAATAGTCACACTAACCAGGGACTTCACGTAGTCCAGTGGTAGGTGATAAATCCCAATCGCACTTTGGTTGTGGGTTCGATTCCCACAGCTTTGTCCGACGCGACGGGTTGTCACACGGTCTACGTGTTGTCATTTTTCAAAAACTATATTTTATAATATTTCCAAAATGAGATAAATTCCTCAAAATAACATAATTTAACCACAAATGTTATATCATACCTTGCATTTTCATCCCAAATTATAATAACTTATAATTTTCTCAAACCCCAATGATCATATAAAACCAAATGGTTATTTATACCTATATCTACAAGAGAAGAGACAATTCTTCCTCAAATATCATTCTCACATGGAAAACTGCGGGGTTACAAATACAAGAGAAAATTATTCCAAAGAAAACCCATGAACAAGGAGTGCTAATACTTTTTAAATTTTTCTCCAACCATTTATTTCCACAAAGCTTCTTCTTTGACCATGAAAATATCCTATATAATAGGACATTCACTCGGGTAATGGCCAGGTCCCCTACATTTACGGAAAATGACTGTAAATGGACTCTTGGGACCATTATTATCTTCTTCCATAGTACTCTTCATTTTTCTTCGACAATTCTTCACTTTATGTCCTTCCTTCCCGCACGTAAAACATTTCGTTGTCCCATTGAGACACATTCCTGGGTGTCTCCTTCCACATTTCCTGCATGATGAAAATTGAGGGTTCTTTTCTCCATGGTCTCCATTGCTCGAGCTCTTATCATTTATCACCTTTCTCTTCCTTATTGAGTCTGGGAGTTGGTTAATATATATGTTGTTGATCATATTTTTGGAAAACTGATTTGGCATAAAGAAAATATCTTTTACGCCTATCAACATTCCATTTTGTTTCTCATTTCCACCACCGTTCCCAACTTGTACATCATTCTCAAAGTCACTATGACTTCCTTGGAATCCAGCCATTAACTAAAACCAGAAAGCATTATGTGAGTAACAGTAGTCGTAAAATCATTTAGATATTAAAATGTCACCATATTCTCAATTTGAAACATATTAGTATTAACCAAGGTCATTTACTCTCATCTTATATATATATTACTTAAATCGGTTTGAAAAGAAAATGTAAATTATCCTAAGAATATCCCCCGGGAGTGTCGTAACCAAGAGTGCAGAAAGGCCCATTGTCGTGCAACCGTTCCCGTTCGAGTCTAGCTCAAAGCGGTGTTTTTGGGTTTTACCCCTAGGTACATCTGTGCCAGAGCCGCCTCTACCTGCTCGTATCCAGACAGGGATGTATTTCTCAGAAAACTCACAGAATCTCTACAATACCAAAATTCTAGGAAGTTCTTTTATACTAATCCTCAAAGTTCATCTTAGGTCTACGTGCTCTAATCAGAGTTTATCTAAATCTAGCTTCCAAGGTTTGTACTAAACTTTCTATGATACCAACTGTAACGCCCCAACCCCAGTTACCTAGAGTCGGTGCATTATTACATAACATTGGCATGATCACGAGAAAGATCAAGTCTCAAAAGACTGATTAGTTTAGTAGCCTTGGAATAACTAGATACATCCATAAATTTTTACATTACATCATAAAAAAACATCTTGTCTTCATATCCCCTCATACTATCCCTGCAGGTCATTCATAAATTACTTCTTCATAATCCTGGGAAAAATAAAACATTGAAAGGGGTGAGCTCAGATGCTCAGTAAGGATAACATTATAGCAGAATCATTCATAGATAAGCATAAACATTTAAGGCAGTTTATAACTAAAACAAAATGCTTTTAAACTCGAACTTCAGCATAAAATGGAAAAGATAAAATAAAATAATGCCATTTACTTACTCACATGGATATTCTACTAGTTGAAAAATCCCATGCATTATCAATAACCACTTTCATAATGATGGAATGCATAATGCTAGACTATGATAACCACATGGCCAAGGCCTCGTGCCAAGACTACAAATAAGATTTTGCCAAGGCCTTGTGCCAAGACACTAGTTTGTCTCATGAGACCTACCGATGCATCGAGGAGCTATAGCGGGCTCCACCCGTCACTTACTAAGTCCAATGCATTCCTCATATGAACAGGTTTAAACATAACATAAACATTCGTATTAAAACTATCATACGAAATGTCAATACTTTAACTACAAACCATGAATGGTATAAAAATAGCACATCCACAGTCAAACATAACTCATTTGATACAATATGGAAGATTTTATTGTATCACATTAACCTCAATCAAGAATAATGAATGATAGGTGAAAATAATCATCAAAACTATTTGAGAGAAATATCCCCCTTTTTCTTGAAATCTTTTAAAAGTCACACTATTTGTCAAGAAGCCATTTAAAATAGATTTTTGAATCAAAGTGTCCCATACCACTTTGAAACTTTTTAAGAGGAGTTTTAATTTTAAAACTTTAATGTCCATATAAATAAATCCTTAAAACCATTTTTAAAACATGGACATTAATGAACAAGATTTAGATGAATAAGTCTTTAAAACATTTAAAAATGGTATTTTAGTTAGAGATTCTAACCAAAATAGAGACACTTGAATACAAATAATTGAGGTAATAAAAACATTGTAATATCATGAGAATAAAGGGATTCATGATATACTATGTCAAAGTACATTATATACACCACATAAAAGTGATTTGGTGTATATCAACAAAGAAGTCTCAATGGAATGTAAATTGAGATGAAATCTCTCATAAAGGCCGTATCCTTAGGTTAAGGATAAATCAACGACATAGTTATGTGTGACAAATATAAATACACTAAATATGATTGGATATTCAGTGTAAATCAATCAGAGGATATTCACACATAATCTTATAAAAACAACACTAATGAATTGGATGTTTAACACAACAAATGCAGAGTGAGTTAAAATTACTCTTATCAAATTCATATTGATGACTTGAGAAATTATCAATGGAGTGATTATGTGTATCAATAGTATATCCACATGAAGGGGAGTGGAAATTATGAAATAATCAAATGAATATTTATTCCACACATAATCTTGGAGTAATATAATCAATGAAATATGCGTAAATCCAAATGAGTGGAAATTGAAATTTCAAATTCCCTTATTGATTTGGTAACATACAAAACATACACCCATGAAATAAGGATCATACAATGATGATGTAAATACCCATAAATTAAAGTATATTACACAATGAATATGATCATGGGCAGTACACATACACCTTATGAAATAATTATGTGGTGATCAATGGAATTCTCACGGAATTAAAAGTGTGATAAGAAACCCCTTACCACGTTAATCAACTGAGTCGTATGGCCAAAAGTTAATAACCACCAAATTATTTACAGAATAAAATGAATATAAAGAGAATCATGACAATATATTTCAAATGTAAGTACACAATACACCACTTTCAATGATTTAGTGGCGAATAATGGAAATCTCACGGAATTGAAAGTGAGATAAGAAAATCCCTTACTTTGTAATTTTTCCTTGGTCGACGGTAGGTTTACCTCCTGTATAATGGTAAAATAATTTTTATTTAATTATATAAGAATAATTTACTTTAATATGATATCATATATGATCTTTTAACATTGATTTGGTAATAATATCTTAGAATTATCGTCATTTCGGGTGTTAACGGGTTCATTTTACTTTATATTCTTTGTTACGTGAGCCATATTAGTTATTAATGGGATGTATATTATTCATATCCAGAATGATATCAAGTCCTTAGATACTATTTTTAAATCATCAAATTATAATTATACTTGAATGGATATGATGGAGAATGAATCTCATCGCGTTCGTGGAGACGGTAGTCCGTACATACGCACGAGCGACAATATCATTCTTTTGATATTAAAATAATTAATAATTGGATGTTATATCATATATAAAGAATCATTATCATGTTATATTTATTATTTACATGAGTTACACATCATTATTACACCCATCCAAATAATAATATATTGAATAACAATTACACCACAACGTGGAGACGGTAAGCCGTACGTACGCACGTATGGTGACAAGTTATTCAAAGGATGGATAGAATACTGAATATGGTTGTACCATATTTAAAATAAAATCACAGTATATATATGATACTGGAGTTATTATTTTATAATGGTAATAACAAAGAAAGAGGAAGTGGAAGAAGAAATGAACTTGAAAAGGGGTGGTGAAAACATTACCTCTTCTTCGGGTTCTTCCTTTTGATTTGATCAAAAGGGCTTCTTAGGTTGGCTTTATGTTCAACATAATGCCTCTAAATTGTAGTGAGGGAAGTTGAGATAGTATTTGGGCAGGGGTTGGCCGAACCAAAGGGCTTTGATGGTGTGAATAAATGAGAAGGAGGAGTTCCCTTTTATAAGAGGGGTGAGGGGCACCTTTGGAAAAGCTAGAAATATTAATTTATAATAAATTCATATTCGGTTTATAATGGCTCAAAAGTTTATTATTTAACTGTTAAGGTGGGTATGGGTCGAAAACAACTCAACCAATATAATTCAGACAGGTTTGGGTCATTATATTAACCTTATCTTGAAGTATTAACTCTTAGTTAATTAGTTTCACTTTTACAATGTCTCTTTGTATTTTTATATTATATGGTTAATAAACTTACTATATACTTCCAAGAGACCCCCAAGTGGTCCATTAATGATGAACCTATCATGATATAAGTCTCTTGGACGAACGTTATATTTTTAGGAATTTAATATCAATTAATAATATAATATTTGTTTTAAGAACTCTTTTATGTCAATTTTGACACTATTCAATAGTTGATTTTTGTGAAACTCATAACAGATTTATTACTTCGAAAGAAGTCAATTAAATCAATCCTAATATATCATATTATCCTAGAAAATTATTTTAATTCATTAAAAGTTTCATATTATATTTATTTGGGTATTTATAATATCAATTATTTTAATTTTTCACTATTAAAGTAATTAATTCATCATCATTGTTTCATAAATAAATTAAATTATTTAATGTCTAAAATTTATAAATAAAATTTCATTATGTATTAAATATTTTTATCTTTCTAATGAATATTTATAATCTAAAATCCAACATATATATCTCTATGTAACAATTGTTTTGTTAAAAGATATATGCTTGTGTCATTTTTGTATTTATTTTAACTTAATTAAAATAAAGTGTCATTATCACTTACAAGTAGATCCATGGGGTCCCAAAATAGACCCAAAGATGCCCATGGTCGACCATGTATCAACCAATAGGGTTAAGACACGTTTAAGGTAATTCAGTATTATTATAATATTATTTTTTTAACCTTTGTTTACCAGATTTACCCTTTAACCATGGTAAATAAAATATTTACCGAAGTAATTATCCAAAATGTTTAAAAATAAAAGTTACCTATTTACACAATTTGAACATCCTGATTCCAAATATGGAATCCATTTTTCCAAATTCAAAACACAGAAGTGGAAGAAATTAATTTAAAATTAATTCCCGTTGTTAAAACAAAAAGCGTGTTTTTTAGAGATAATAACTATCAAAAGATTATCACTTGTTTATGTCTGGTTTAAATGTGAAATTATGTTCAATGACCCAAATTGTATTACATGGTAAAAATATATTCTAAATATACTTTAAAACCACTCAAATTCATAATTTATCACTATTAATTATTTTGATTAAAAAAGTTGTTTTTAATTAAAATTTAGTAATTTTCACTATTCATCAAAATATGAAAGTTATCCTAAAAGTACCAAAATTTCACCCTAGGCTAATTTCGATATTCCGAATCCAAAAATGAAGTCCATTTTGAGATATAGAATTTATGAAATTTCAAAAAGTTGGTATTACTATTCATAACGGCTAGTTTGATTGGTTATGGTGTGTTAAAATCTCGAAGTTGCGTACAATGCACACCATTGCATTATTCGAAAGGAAACATACCGAGGAAGCTTGAGGTGTTACATCATTTTATAGGAGAGAAAAGAAAAAGTACACGGCGTGTACTCAGTTATTTCACAAGGTCTCCACGCAGCTTCCCACACGGCTCCACGGCCGTTGACTGGTCAACACACGGTTTGAGGGTAACACATACGCGGGGAAGGACTACACGATGTGTAGTACTGGACACACGGAGTGTACCCATTTATTGCACACAGAAAGGACACGACTCTAACACAGCACACGGCCGTTGACTGGAAACGCGTACGCGGGGAAGGACTACACGACATGTAGTACTGGACACACGGCGTGTACCCATTTATTGCACACGGCTCCAACACGGCACACAGCTGTTGAATGGTCAACACACGGTAATGCGTATGCGGAGAGACACTACATGGCGTGTAGTATTGGAAACCCGATGTATACCGATTTATTTCACACTACAAGATCACGAACATCAACAAAGTGTATACCCAGCAAGGGGGTACATGGCGTGTACTCAAACTATAGGGTGTGTAGTTTCAAAATTCTGGAAAGTGTGGGAAAAATAAATTTTACCATCCATAACACTTCGTGGCCTTTTTTTGACAAATTATTGGGCCTGAGAGGTCCAGACCATTACATCAGATACCTCTTAAAACATTATCATCCCCGAGAATTAAAAAACCAACCCAAAGGAACCCAGCAAGATACCTCTTAGGGTTATCATTATAACAGGAACCCAACCAACAACCCTAATCATACGTGTTAGGAATTTTATCTTCAATGTTGAGATATTATCCACTTTAGGTGGCACTGACTCGCCTGCACAGGTTTAATCGCATCCTAATTAATGTGTCTCGATTATGGATTGGGTCTTCCCACTTTCATACATTATGATTTTCCAACTTACACTTCCCATAACACCGTACAACCCACACATTTCCTGAACACGTGGTTTGGGGAAATTCCTTCTTCTATGTCGAGATATTATCCGCTTTAGGTGGCACTAACTCGCCCACACGGGTTCAATCACATACTCATTAATGCGTCTCAATTAAAAGTCAGGGTTTTCCCTTTCCCCACACATCCGGACATGCTACACACTTCCAGAGAACAAGGAAACAAAAGGTCTCACAACCAACAAGCCAAGCATTCCATATAACAAAGGTATAGAGTACAACATCAACACAAATATCACAAGAACAAGGGAAAACACAAGTCAAAAAAACTCAGGGTACTCAGCGTGCATCTGGGTCTCCCGCTCCCAAGTTTTCTCCTCGAGGCCGCCATGCCTCCACAACACACGAACCAACGGAATGGTTCATCCATGGAGCACCTTCTCTTTACGATCCTCGATTCTGACTGGTCATTCCTCGAAGGTCGTGTTGTCCCCCACGTCTAACTCTCCTCGGTAGACAACATGGGAGTCATCGTGTTATTACCGGCGAAGCTGGGAGATGTGGAAGACGTCATGAACCTTCTCCAACTGAGGAGGAAGGGGAAGCTGATATGCCACCTCGCCGACTCGCTTCAGCACCTCAAAAGGTCCGATGAACCTAAGTGAGAGCTTGCTCCCTTTCCCAAACCTCCACTGCCCCCGTCGAGGGGAAACCTTCAAGAACACATGATCCCCCACCTCGAACTCCAAGGGCATCCTCCAACGATCAACATAAGACTTCTGTCGGACCAGATCAGCTTTCATCCTCTCACGTATAAGCTGGACATTCTCTGTGGTGCTCTGCACTACCTCTGGACCAAGAGCACCTGTCTCACCAGCCTATGCCCAGCAAATGGGTGAACGACGTGGTCTTCCATACAAATCCTCAAACAGTGCCATGCCAATTGTAGATTAGAAGCTGTTGTTATAGGAAAACTCTACTAAAGGCAAGTGTCGTATCCATGATCCTCCAAAATCCAGAACGCATACTCACAGCATGTCCTCCAATGTCTGGATAGTCCGCTCTGTCTACCCATCGGTCTGGGGGTGGGAAGCAGTGCTAAGGCGTAGCTGGTTGCCAAAATCATGTTGTAACCCCCTCCAGAATTGTGAGGTAAACCGAGTATCCCGATCTAAGAAGATAGTCTTCGGGATCCCATGAGAACTCACCACCTTGTCTACGTACCTCTGTGCTAAGGTACTCACCGGGACTGACTCCTTAATTTCTAATAAGTGAGCTGATTTCGTTAGACAATCCACCACCACCCAGATAGCATCATAACCACCCTGAGCTCTGTGTATTCATGTGACGAAGTCCATTGAGATGTCATCCCACTTCCACTCGGGGACATCTAAAGGATTCAACAAACCACTAGGAACACGGTGTTCAACCTTCACTTGCTGACACACTAGGCATTTAGCCAGAAACTCCGCCACTGCCCGTTTCACCCCGAGCCACCAGAACTATTCCCTCCAGCCTTGGTACATTTTTGAAACTCCTGGATGTATCACCAAGGCTGAGCTATGGAACTCATGGAGAAATTTCTCACGCATCGCCTCCGGAACAAACAACCTTCTATGGAAAAGCATCTGATGTCGGCTGTCCTCTGACTATCCTTCTGGAGCATTTCCCTAATCGACACGATCCCGCATTACTTCTGCCTCGGAGTCCCCCCACTGAGACTCTTCCACCTGCTGCAACAAGGAGGACTACACCGACATCTGAAACAAATAGCCTCTAACACCTTCTACCCTTGCATCCAAGTGCAAGGCAGCCAACTCTCCCATCACCTTACAAGAATCAGTGGATTCCCGAACCACTTACTTTGTGACTTCCTGCTTAGGGAATCAGCTACAACGTTTCCCTTACCTTCAGTGTAAGAGATCTCAAAGTCATATTCTTGGAGAAACTCAACCCATATCCGCTGCTACAGGTTCAGGTCGCGCTGGGAGAAGATATAACCCAGGATATTATGATCTGATAAGGCCACAAAGTGATCCCCAAAGAGGTAATGTCGCCACAACTTCAGTGAGAACACTACTGCTGCAAGCTCTAGGTCATGGGTGGCATAGTTACACTCATGAGGGTGTAACCGCCTAGACCCATAACAGATAACTCCCTTCTTCTACATCAGCACGCACCCCAGACCAAGGCCAAAAGCATCACAAAACACCTCATACAACAACCCTTCCTCTGGCAACCTGAGTATAGGAGCACTGACCAACTTCTCCTTCAGGTAGTCGAAAGACTTCTAGCATTTCTCACACCATAGAAAGACCTGGTTCTTCTTAGTCAAAGCAGTCAATGGAGCAGAAACTCGAGAGAAGTCCGAAACGAACCTCCGATAGTAACCTGCTAACCCCAGGAAACTACGATCTTCCGCCATGCACTTGGGTTATGCACATGAAACAACTTCCTCCACCTTCGATGGGTCCATGGACACTCCATACTGAGACACTACGTGCCCATGCAAGTGTACTTATTATGTCAAGAACATACACTTCGACAATTTCCCGTAAATCTGGTGGTGTCGAAGGACTTCTAAGACTTCCCTGAGATGCTCAATGTGCTTCTCCCACTACTGGAAAACGGACCTATACCCACGGTTTGGCACAAAACCGTGGGTATAGGGTACCCCTATGCCCACGGTTTTCGCAAACCGTGGGTATAGGTGTAAAATGGTGACCTATACCCACGGTTTCATAAAACCGTGGGTATAGATCACATATACCCACGGTTTTGCACAAAACCGTGGGTATAGATTATTTTTGAAGACCTATACCCACGGTTTTCAAGAACCGTGGGTATAGGTGTTTTTTTTGAAGGTGTATACCCACGGTTTTGGCCAAACCGTGGGGGTAGAGTTTTCCAGAAGCCCTATACCCACGGTTCTTCAAAACCGTGGGTATTGGGGTTTATTTTTTTCAAGACCTATACCCACGGTTTTCAAAACCGTGGGTATAGCTTTCCCGCCATTAGGCGGGGAAAAAAATTACGCGGGACAATGGGGAAAAATTGGCGGGAACACGATTTTTATTAATATAAATACAAATATAAAAATATATGTTGAAATGACAATGAAATGCTTTAGCCCAGTCGGTCCCTTTGTTCGGCGCGATCAAGAGATTCTGCGTGAAGCCGGGTTCGATTCTCGCCGGCACTTATTTTTCATAACAGAACTAATATTAATATATATATAAAGATGTATACGCTTTATAAAGAATTAAAATGTAGCTCGGTTGGTCATTGCTGCGGTGCTTGTCCGGGGCACGGTAGGGGACGCGGTTTCGAATCCCGCTGGCATCGATCGCTTGCCGCTTTTTATTTTACGAAAAACTGATAATATTAATATATTTATAGAAATATATACTTATATACCAGATAAGCTGGTAGATCGGTTGGTCAGTGGCCTTGTGCTGCTGCGTAGCGGCCTGGGTTCGATTCCTACCTGTCGTTTTTTTAGATGTAAATTCCCACGGTTTTCAAACCGTGGGGGCAGTCATACGCCACCTGTGCAGCGGGTGACCCGTATATATACCCACGGTTCATCCAAACCGTGGGGATAGCTTAAGACCCCTATTGCGACGCCACTCAGCCCCACGGTTCCCAAAACCGTGGGTATAGGCTATACCCACGGTTTTGGGGGCTATACCCACGGTTTTGAACCGTGGGTATAGATAGTTTTTCCAGTAGTGTCCTCTGATAATGAGTAGATCAGGATGTCATCGATAAACACAATGACGAACCGGTCCAGAAACTCTCGGAAGACAAAGTTCATAAGTCCCATGAACACAGCTGGTGCATTCGTAACTCTAAACGACATCCCTACAAACTCGAAGTGCCCATACCTTAACCTAAAAGCCATCTTCGAGATGTCACTGTCCTTTACCGTCAGCTGATGATATCCAGATCGTAGATCAATCTTGGAAAACCAACCTTCTCCACTTAGTTGGTCGAAGAGATTATCTATCATCGGAAGGGGGTAACGGTTCTTGACCGTTACCTGGATCAACCTTCGTTAGTCTATGCATACCCTGAGACCACCATCTTCCTTCTTCACAAACAAAAATGGAGCACCCCATGGCGATACGCTGGGTCGAACGAAACCTTTCTCCATTAGATCGTCAATCTGAATCTGCAACTCTCGCAACTCAGAAGGTGTCATCTGATAAGGGGCCATCGAAATCGAATGGCCACCAGGCTATAAGTCTATCCGGAACTCAACGTCACGTTGGGGGGTGGGTAGAGTCACAACCTCCATTGGAAAAACATCGAGGTACTCCCTAACAACCTCCGGGACATCCATCATCTCTGTATTAGCTGGAACCACTGATAACCCGCCTGACAAGGAAAGGAGAGGCTTCACATGCTGGCTTCCCACCTGATAGCTCCTCTATCCAACAAATGATACGCGCTTCCCATCCACGTTGGAGAACACGACTCTTCTCCGGAAGCAGCCGATAACGGCACTAACAGAAAACATCCAGTCGATGCCTAGGATGACATCGTATGGCTGCATCTGTAACAGAAGATGGTCCCTACTAGATCGATGTGGTCCCAACGTCAGCCCACATCCCTGGAAAACACAAGATACGCTGGTCTGGTCTCCAACTGGTGTACTCAGCAGCAGTGGTATGGAAAGTCTCTCTATGTCTAGTCCCAAAGCATGGGCTAGACCAGGTGCAAAAAAGGAGTGTGAAGCTCCCAAATCGGACAAAGCAGAAACGAGAGTGCTGAACAAACAATTCGTACCCCACACCACCTCTGGTCCTGCCGGAGCTACCAACTCTGCTGCATGCAACTATCCACACCCAGCTCCTCAGCCTCTCTGATGTCGACTAGGTGCCACAGCGGTACGGTAAACAAAGAATGCCTAAGACCGAGTATAAAGGAAATTTTCTCGAGGTTTTATTTTATCATTTTATTTCAATTTCTTCCCCAGAACACCCAAATCAAGTAAAACACAATCATGATGATGCATGTACCTTCTCTAGGGTCTCTACCATGCAATAAATGTAGTCTCACTTGGTCGTTCAGTAGGCTCAGAGTCCTTGCATCAGATCACTGGGGGCCATAAAATACCATGTCCTAGCCGGTCTTCTCTGGCCTATGTCACGCACCAAGATTAACTAACACTGTTTTCCTACTATCCCATGAAATCCCCACTGTGCCTAACTGCAGACTCCATCCTATCTCTCGACCATCACCTCTAATACCATTCTGTCATGACCCCCTCCCACCAAAGATGCCTCTCCTGAGAAGGGAATGGTGAAAGGGAGATAATGACCCCCCGAGTCCCGCCTCCAGTAGGCCCCGGGTTGGCGACTAGCACCAAGGGTATGAGTTTTCAGAAATATGGGAGGCATTACCCTTTTATTATTTTAAGATCGGGAAATAGGACAAGTCATCCACCAAAAAGGAAAAGAACCAATGTATAGAAATAAACCCAAACCAATCCCACATGCATGTTTAAACAATTTTATAACAAGGTGCGTGTACAAGAAATCTCAAAGTACAATACCAAAAGAAACAAGAGTACAAAAACTGCAAACACTCCAACTGTCCGACAAGTAGGGTCCCGCACAGCCCTGGTAGTCCTCCTGGAAACTTGAAAGTAAACATAGGGTAAGAATACAAGTATAATCAGTAGGGAAACCTAAAGTTCTCGTGCACAGGTGGGGAGACATCCTAATGTCCCATGAGAACAACAGAAAAAACCTAGAAAGGAAATCCATCCACCCAACCTCACCAGCCACACTCACCAAAAACACAATCACAACAGGTAGTAGCATATAAGAACAAGAGTATTGGGTACCCCGCACCACTTCCCATTAGTTAGCTGCTCTTCCGAACAATGAACGTCCTGACGCTGCCACACTCTCCCCACCCACACACACCTGGGCCTCAAACCACGTATCCCGCCCGCACACACCTGGGCCTCACAACTACCTATCCCGCCCACACACACCTGGGCCTCAAAATCAGGTATCCCACCCACCCACACCTGGGCCTCACAACCACGTATCCCGCCCGCACCCACCTGGGCCTCACAACCACGTATCCCTCCCGCACACACCGGGGCCTCACAACCACGTATCCCGCCCACACACACCTGGGCCTCAGAACCACGTATCACGCCCGCACAAACCTGGGCCTCACAACCATGTATGCTGGCAGCACACACCTGGGCCTCACAACCACATATCCCGCCCACACACACCTGGGCCTCATCCTGAAGATTCTTGGGAAACAGTAGAACCTTCCTGAAGAGTCTTGGGATAAAACCACCCCAATCAAAACCTACCCGAAGAGTCTTATGTGTAAGGTCTCCTGAAGCCATCATAGACATGGGGAGAAGGAGTAGGAAGGAGCAAGTAACTATGGGAAAACACCCTCTACAATGAAATGGGAGTGTTCGGCACTAAGTGCTCAACATGGGTGGGGTGCGTCAAAACACAAAGATATAGATATATCTATATATATATATAGTAACAACTCAGCCCAACCTATGGATTCCAAATAGAGAAACTGAGCACGTGCCTCGGCACTGCTTCCACGAAGCATGCATACAACAAACAACCCCAACCCCATTTAGGTTATCACATTTCAACAGAATTGTTTATTAGTTCCTTAACTACTGGGCAACTATCCACAGCCAACCACATCAATCGTTCGTAAAGCATATCCCTATCATCCACAAATCAAGTTAGGAAAACACAAGAAACACAACCAAGTCCCTTCTTATTAACCAACCAAGCCATTGATTATTATTCTCGTTTCATTAACACACCCCACCATTCATTAACTCTTCAACTTTTATTTATTATTCAAAACCCATAGTTCATTCACATTCAAACCCATCAATGTAGCCCAGCTTCCAACCACCATAACCACGATCACACCGAAACCCATATATCATTACCACTTTAATACCATTTATCGCAGCCCCGCTGCCCGTCACCAACATAACAATCACACCAACCCACAACCAAGTCAATCGCACCCCCGCTTCTCAACCGATCCACAAGAACCCACAAAATAAGGTTCGTGCCACATTTTACCGCAGCTCTACGGCCTGTTCTATTCGTAACAACCCAGGATTAAGCCCTCCCATTAACACACCAGAAACCAAGCCAAAACCCACATGTTAATTATTCCATTTTTTTCAACCGGGGTGATCACACAAGGGTTCCAGATTTTAAACAGCCAACTTTATGTGATTAAACAAATTTAACATTAAACGAAGTTTCCATCCACAAAACGGTCTAGGAAGATAGGGAAACATTTAATTGTACAAGAAAATGCCCCCAATGACCGTGATTTTCAGTAGGCATAAGCCTATTCAATTCACAACCCAATTCACAGGATAAATAAGGATAAACATAACAACTTCCCCATCCCCTTTCTTTAACCAGTTATTATCTTTATTTAATGGTTCAACTGTTTCTCATGAAAAAAAGTGGATACCCACCCTACATGATGCACAAATTAGAGAGACGAAGGTAATATCCCTACCTTAACATGTTCTGATCACAACGCTCCCCTGGATCAACTTTAGAAGAGGTCAGTTGGCGTCTGTCACTTCTGTTGAGTCCTGGAAAAACCTCCTCGGGTGGAAGTCAGAAGGAAAATGCCCAAGTAAAGACCTTGGATCCAATCTCAAGAGTTTCGACTCTTCGTTACGATCCCGTGGCCACTGACGAATCGTAAATCAGAGCTCGGACAAAGAAGTTATGGAAGAGAGAGTCTTCGAGTCTCTTGGGAGAACTCTGCTCAGAGGAAAGGGGAGGAGAGGGGTGAGTTGAAAAGGAAGAGGGGACCCCTCCTTTTATAGGCGAGAAAAGAAAAATTATATGGAGTTTACTTTATTGTACATGGCGTGTACTCAGTTATTTCACACGGTCTCCAAGCGGCTTCCAACACGGCTCTGCGACCGTTGACTGGTCAAAACACGGTTTGAGGGTAACGCATACGCGGGGAGGGACTACACGATGTGTAGTACTGGACACATGGCGTGTACCCATTTACTGCACATGGTAAGGAAACGAATCCAACATGGCACATGGCCGTTGACTGGTAATGCGTACGTGGGGAAGGACTACACGACGTGTAGTACTGGACACACGGCGTGTACCCATTTATTGCACACGACTTGGACACGGCTCCAACATGGCACATGACCATTGACTGGTCAACACACGGTAACACGTACGCAGAGAGAGACTATATGGCATGTAGTATTGGACACACGACATGTACCCATTTATTTCACACGGCAAGGACACGACCTTCAAAACAGGGTATACCCGGCAATGGGGTACATGGTGTGTACTTAAACTACACGGCGTGTAGTTTCAAAATTCTGGAAAGTGTGGGAAAAGTCCATTTTACCCTCTAGAACACTTCGTGGCCTTTTTTTGACAAAGGAATGGGCCGTAGAGGTCCTGGCCATTTCAAAAGACCACTTCAAGCCTAACCGTGCCAACATTGTTTTTTTATTTAGAGGTTAATATGTTCATTTATAAAACAAATTGGTCCATGAATAGAATATATTATATATATATATATATTAAAATTTAAAAATAAATTTAAATAAATTTATTATAATTTTTAATCATTTATTAAAATATCATTTATTATAAATCAACATTAATTTTGATTTTCACATTAATAATTAGCTAAATTTAAAAATATAAAAAAAATGAAATTAAAGTATATTACTTTAAAAAATACTTATCATGATATATGAATATTAAAAATAATTGAATACAAAAATTCATTATATTTACCTTACATTTAATATTTTTAGTATCATTTATTTTATGTAATTATTAACTAATTTATATTTAGATTAGAATTTCATAAACATTTATTGTAGTTAAATAATGCACGAAAATAAAATAAAAAATATTATGATAAAAAAAATTAATTTATATTTTAAAATAATATTTTTAACAAAACCTATAAGGTTTGTCTCTATCCCAAATTCTTTATAGATAATAAAATAATGAATGGTGTATTTTGTGTCTTTTTCTTTTCTTTACCGATTATATGGGTCAATTTGTTTGAATATTATCACAAATAACTCATTTAAATCCATAATAGTTTCATATGGTTAGATATATTTAAATAAAATGGGTTTTATACATGTTTATAGGTCATTTGGCCCCTTACAATTAAATTTTAACCACTATGTAAACTCACTTTTACCTTAATCACTATATATAATTTTAATTTATTTCACTAATATTTTTGTTGAAAAAATACTTCTACATTTATAGATTTTATAAATTATTATTATTATAAATATGGAATCCATTTTTTTCAAATTTCAATGAAATAAGTGGAATATTTTAATTTACAATCCATCAGGAATACAAGAAGAATCAACGGGTTTTCAAAGTAAAAAGATCAAAAGTTGGAAATGTTTTTATATCAAATTTCAATGTAAAAATGATTCCAATGACCTTAATTGGATTAATTTCTATATTATTGAATTAATCATTCCTTAAAATACGTAACACCTCAAGATTTCATAGTACATTATTACTTCAAAGTAATTCAATAACTTGTGCTACACACAACATCGAGTTCGAGTGCACCACAACTTAACAAACTAGCCGTTCAAAAGAGGTTATGAATAGTATTAACTAAATTTTGAATTTTATATATTAAATATAATTTTAGAATAAATATTATGTGTTTCATAGACATAAAATAGTAACAAATTCATTTTTTAGATAAAATAAATATTTTTAAAAAATTGGAATTTTACCGCCTTTTAATAGATAACCTTTTTTAAAACCTATATTTAACACTTTTATAAATAAACATCAATGAAATTAAATTCTTCTTTATAATTAGAACATAAAAATTCAGTTTGGATAATTTTTTGGTACGTTTCTGATAACATTCATATTTTTATGAATATTGAAAAATACTAAATTTTATTTGAAAGAACTTTTTTAATAGAAATAATTTACAGTGTTAAATTATGAATTTGAAAGGTTTGGAACAATAATTAAATTATATTTTGATAATTTAATACAATTTATTTCGATATAATTAATTTCACATTTAAATTTGATATAAACACATGTTAATATTTTGATTGTTTTTACTTTTAAAAACCCACTTTTTCATTTGGACAACGAGAATTAATTTGAAATTAATTAATGAAATTTCTATGTTTTGAATTTTTTAAAACAGAATTCATTTTTGATTTATGAATTTCAAAATTATCATATGGAAAATTTTTGGTATTTTTCTGAAAACATTCAATTTTTGATGAATAGTGAAAAACACTGTGTTATTTTTTAGAACCAACATTTTATTTAAATAATTATTTATTTTATTTAAATTTATTTTAAGTCAAAATATATGTATAATTCTTATATAGGATAAATTTTATTCATTGGGTTCATTTTATAAAAAAACTGATGATTAAAATTTTATTGAAATTTTTAATGTCTTTTACCCACCGCCTAGGCACATTTAAAAATTTGAATAAAACAAAATTTTACCACTTCTGTGAATGTAATTTCAAAAATATGAGGGACACTATTGGAATCATTAAGTAAACTCTGGTTGAATAAGATTAAAATAATTTTTGGTGAATAGTAACTTCTAGCTTTTATTTACCACGATTAAAAGTAAGTAGGGTAATTAAAAGTAAAAATCATATTATAATTACACCAACAATTGTTTTAATTCTATTAGATAAGGGTATTTCGACCAAAAAAAGCTTATGAATAAAATACGATCATTTTGGTTCATTTGGATTAGATTAGGACATTTATTATTATTTTATTTAAAGAAGAGTTAAAAGTGTTAAATTAAGATTTTAATAATTAAATTTTTTTAATATAGGGTTATTAATAAGTTAAATTCAACTATAAATATTAATAAGAAATCTGGAAATATTTCATACATAATGATATTTTTTTTAATTTTTTATATTTTAAATAATTAAATTTATTTATGACACTATGATGATGCAGTAATTTCATTATCAATGAAAGATTAAAATAATTGATATTATAAATATGAAAATAAATGTAAATTGAGGATTTTAATTCGATACATGAATTTTATAGATTAATATGACATGTTTTGGTTGATTCAATGGATTTTTTTTCAAAGTAAGCATGTTGGTATTACTTTCACAGAAACCAAATACTAAATAGTGTCAAACATTGACATAAATAAGTTTTTAAGACAAATATTATATTATTAAATGATATAATATTCCTAAATATCCAAGGATCTGATAACAGACTTATATAATGATAAGTATGTCATTAATGAACCTCTTTGGGTTCTATTGTCTTTTTATATTAAGTTTATTAACCATTTATTATAATAATATAAGAGAACATGGTAAAAGTTAAACAATTTAACTAAGAGTTAAATCTATAATAAATGATTAATATGGTGACCTAAACCTCTCTAAAATCTAATTTTTGAGAGGTTTTCAACCCATACCCACTTTAAAATTGAAATAAATTATTTTTTATCCATTATAAAATGAATATGATTTTATAACAAAATAATATTTCAAGCTTTTCCTAAAGTGACCATAATCTCTCTTATAAAAGGTTACTTCCCCTTATCTAAAAATCACACCTCCAAAGCCATTTGGCTTGGCCAAACCTTGCTCAAATATCCTCCCAACTACCCTCACATTTACCTAGAGGGGTTACTTTGATCCGAAATCCATCCTAAGGATATCTTTTGATTAACTGAAAAGGAAACAGCCTAAGAAGAGTTTATAATTTCACCACCTCTTTCAAATATTTTTTCTTCTTCCACTTCCTCTTTCTTTGTTGTTTCCATAAAAAAATAATTATTCAAGTACCTTATACATAATGTGATTTTATTATAAATATGGTACAAAAATATTAGTAATTCTATCGGTCCTATGAATGACTAGTCACCAAATGTGTGTACATACGGCTTACTGACTCCACATCGTGGTGTAATTTGTTATTCAACACTATGTTATTTGGATAGATATAATGATGAGTAATATGTGTATAAATAATAAAACTAACATTCTAATTTCTCTGTAATATTACTATACCATCCAATTCCTTAACATTTAATCATCAAGGAAATGATATCGTCGCTTGTGTGTACGTACGACTAACTATCTCCACAACGCGATGAGATTCATTTCACTTTCACCATTCAACAATGATTTTAAAAATATATAGTATTTAAAGTATATAATATATGAAATAATAATTTTAATGGAGATATATATATGTATGTATGTATATACTTACATATATTTTATTCACTTACTTCCACTCAATACGATATGAAAACAGAAACAAGGTTTATGTGTACGGATGACCAACCATCTCCATAAACAGTATCTTCTATTTCATATATTTATCTATTATAAATATTTATATTCTAAATATATATGATATATAAATAATGTTTTATATTTTTGAAGTATTTAAATCATGATCTAAATGACATGATTAACAATAACAAGTTAAAACACTTACATTAAATAAAATGATTATTACATGAAATGTTAATTTAACATGGAAATCATTATTAAATGGGAAGTATAAAGTCATAAATGAATCATGTATGATATATTTAATATTCACATGGTTCTGGTATAATTTAATAACATACTATGGTCACTATACATGAGGTTAAACATACCCTCGACCAAAGGAATGTGCAAGGTAATGGTTAATTCCTCAATCTCATTATTATATGAGATTGTTTATGTGTAAGTATTTTATGGGAATTATTTTTTTATCCATTTACTTATTTCATAAAATAATTTTTCTAAATTATTCTTTTAAGGCACTCTCTAACTAAATAATAATTTCAGAATTTTTAAATATTTATTCTTATAAATATTTCTCATTAATGTCAATGTTTTCAAAATGGTTTTAAGGGTTTATTTCTATGGACATGAATGTTTTAAAATGGTAATTTCATTAAAAAAGTTTCAAAGTCGTATGAGACAATTTTATTCAAAAATATCATTTCAATTTCATCCTTTTTAAATTGTGTGACTTTTAAACGATTTTATGAAAAAGGGGTATTTCACTAAAGGAGTTTTACTCATCATTTTCCACAATATCATCATTCTTTACAAGATATTATTTTTTATTGAGGTTGATTTATTATTATAAAATTTCCCATATTTTATTGAATAAGTTATGTTATGTTTTACTATAGATGTGCTATTTTTATACCATTAATGGTTTGTGGATAATGCATTGAAATTTCGTATGCAAGTTTTAATACAAATATTTATGTTAGGTTTTAACAATTTCATATGAGAAATGAAGTGGAATTAGTAAGTGACGGGTGAATCCTGATATAGCTCCTTGATTTATCGGTAGGTCTCATGAGACAAACGAGTGTCTTTTCACAAGGTCTTTACAGAAATTTTATTTTTAGTCTTGGTATGAGGCTTTACTATGTAGTAATGATGTCCGACGTTAGGCATTCACTCATTATGAAATTAATTATTACATGTGATTATTCGACTACTAGAATATCCATGCGAATGGTTATATGATAATGTTTGATTTATTTTCTCCATATTATGTTCATGTTTATGTTTAAAAGGATGTTGTTTTTATTACACATGTCGTCATAAAAGTTTATAGCTTCTGATAAATTATTTACCCTTACTATGTATCTGAGCTCACCTCTTTCTTACGTTTTGTTTTCCCAAGATTCCATGAAGTGTATTATCTTTGACATGTCGGGTTAAGCTAGGAATATAATGGAATTATCAACATAATATTTATGTCATGTTTTATGTTTTGAGGTGTAATGTAACGTTCATGTATGTAATCTATTTTCTAAGACTACTAAATAGATCGGTCCTTCAGGACTTGATTCCTTGTAATCATGCCAATGTATTAAAATAATGCACTGGCTACAGGCTTCTGGGATTGGGGTGTTAAAGTTGGTATTAGAGGATGATTAGTAAAAACCATGGAAACTAGATTTAGAAAAACTCTAATTAGAGAACAGAAACCTAAGATAGACTTTGAGGATTAGTATAGAAGAACTTCTTATAATTTTGGTAATGTAGATATTTTGTGTATTTTTTAAGCATTACGTCCCTACCTGGATACGAGCAGGTATAGGTAGCTCTGGAACAAATATACCTAGGAGTGAAAACACAGACAAGGAGTTTTAGGATAGACCTATGGTATCCTGGTACACGACAACGGGTCTTGCTACACTCTTGGTTACGGCACTCCCGGGGGATATGCTAAGGATAATTCACATTTTCCTTACAGGCCATTATCAAGGATATAGGTGTAAACACTTCATCAAAGAAAATATTTTTTATTATTATAGATTATATGCATAATCTTTTCAATTTACGTTAGGTATTTTAAAATTTTGAAATTATGCATTGTGATTCATAAACTAACCTAGTGCATACCATTGTTTAGAAATGGAATACAGTAGAAGTAATGAGAACTCCAACAATACGCATGATCCAAAAAGTAAGAAAGATCATTTAATTCATGGTATTAAGAAAAATTTAGAAGGGAAATAGTCTCCCATATATTCTCATGATATGAACAAATAGTATCTTCTGTTAATTAGATATGTAAATAATTCTCTGAGTCTTATGGATTTGATGGGAGGCAAGAGAAGAAAATGATGGTAGAGAGAAAGATGGATAAAGGGAAGAGGGGAAAGAGGGATTTTCACATATGTGATAACTGTGGAAATAATAAACTTGGTAAATGATTGAAGGTAATGTGAGTTCTTTATAGGTGTGGAAAAAAGGACACCCAATACGTGATTGCAACGGTAAGAAAAAGGATTCAAATGTACAATGCTTCATATGCAAGGAGTTGGGACACTATGTGAATCAATGTCCAAATCATCAGAGTATACCTCAAATGATGCTATTAGATAATAATCATGTTATGATACTACCACATATGAAGAGGAATGACTAGTGTTCTTCTGTTGTTATTAAAGAATTATTTCATTTGAGTGTTGTATCAATGATGTACTGGTTATATGAATTATAGAAATAAATAAGGATTACACTGCAGAACTATTCCATTGAGGATTTGAGATTATATGGTTTGATGAAAAGTGACTCAATAGAAAGTTAAACTTTTTGAAAAATACATGGTTGAAGGAAAGATAAAACTTAATAAGGTTTTAATACCTACGTAGTGATTTTGGAATAATATATGATGTATTTAGATAAATTATATTCGATATTCCTAACTACTTTGAAACTAATTAATTGTTTGTTTATTCCATTACTTTTGGAGTTTACAAATTTATTTTATATAATGAGTATATATAGTATTATAAAAGGAATAAGATATAATGAATGTAAAAAATATGGTTTTCTGATAATTCAGTGTGTTACCATGTTTTAGAAGAATACATGATGAAGGTATTCACATGTTATTACGTAGTAAAAAAGATCTTCATTGTTTTTACCTTCCTTTTAAATTTTGGACTTTGAGTTTGGACAGAAGTATTTTGGAAAAGTCTAAAGTTTGGAATGGATTATGTTTGACATTGGATAATATTGTTAAGGTTAAATCATTTCTAAATATTATTTTTGGATTGTTATAAAAATGTCAGCTCAGAGGTTGGGCAACAACCCGTCATGTTCGGCAAGGCCGTGAGACTTGAACCCGCAAACGAAGGGCGACAAGGGTTCATCACCTACCACTGTCCTATGTGATTTCCGGGTTAGTATAATGTCGTTTTTTTAAATAGACTGAAAAATGAATTATAAATTCATTATTTTTGGAACCCTACACAATTAGGATAAATAGAATATTTTTGAATTCTATTGTCTTTTGGAGTGAATGGTGAGTTTTTGGTAGGAATTAGTTGATGGTTGAAACTCTACTTGTAAAGGATATTTTTTTCCTCTTATTCTTTGAATAAATTAATTCTTAAACTTTATGGAAGGGATCTTAAAATCAATAACCTGTTATCCTAATCCCTTATATTTTATTGAACCGATGATATTTTAAATCATCATAGATGGATGAATTTAAGGCACTCAATTTTACATTTTATTGTGATTGATGCCCTCAATCACTACCTATAAATATTTACACTTTTCCTCCAATTATGTGTCTCTAATTTCTATAAATGTTCTCCTAATAGAGATCAAAATTTTATGGTGACTTTTTCAGTTCTATTTCACTCTTATTAAGACTGAATTTTATTAACTCAATTTTCGATGAGGATTTTCTAGAAGGGTATTTTTTCTATTTTTAACCTTTTATTTTTAAGAAAAATATCAAATTGAGAGGATGAGATTTATTAAAGGAGGGGAGAATGTAACACCCCAAGATTTCAAAGTATGTTATCTCTTCAAAGTAGTTGAATAACTTGCGCTACACGCAATACCGAGTTCAAGCACACCATGACTTACCAAACTAGCGGTTAAAAAGAAGTTATGAATATTATTTAATGAAATTTGAATTTTATATACTTCATATAATTTTATAATATATATTATGTTTTTATTAGACAAAATATAAGAATAAGTTCATTTTGTTTAGATAAAAGAAGAATGTTTCAAAAAATGAAATTTTACAGCCTTTTAATGGAGAACCCTTTTTGAAACTAATATTTGATACTTTTATGTATTAAATTTAAAGAAATTATATTCTTATTTAGAAGTGTGACATAAAAATTTAGTTTGGATAAATTTTTGGTACTTTTATCATAATTTTTATATTTTGATGAATAGTGAGAAATACTAAATTTTAATTGAAAACAAATTTTTTAATAGAAATAATTTATAGTGTTCAATTATGAATTTTAAAGATTTGAAAGTATAAATAGAATATATTTTTATCATTTAATACAATTTAGGTCATTATAAGTAATTTCATATTTAAATTTGACATAGACACATGTCAAACTTTTGATAGTTTTTTCTTTTTAGAAACATCATTTTTGGTTTTGACAATGGGAATTAATTTGAAATTAAATAATGAAACTTATATGTTGTGAATTTGGTAAAATAGAGTTCATTTTTGAATTCATAATTTAAAAATTATCTTAGGGTGAAGTGTTGGTAGTTTTATGAAAACTTTTAATTTTTGATGAATAGTTAAAAAAATTGTGTTGTTGTTTAAAACCGAATTTTTTATTAAATAATTATTTATTTTATTTAAATTTTTTAAATTAGAAATATATATATAATACCTAAATAAGTTCAATGTAATTTATTGTACTAATTTTATTATAAAATTGATGTATAAACTTTTATTGAAAATTTTGACGTCTTTTACCAACCTTCTAGGCACATTTGCAAATTTGTATCGCAAGAAATTTTACAGCTTTAGTGAATTGAATTTCAAAGATCTGAGAAACACAGTTGACATCAGTAAGTAAAATCTGGTTCAATAAGACGAAAATAATTTTTGGTGAATAGTAACTTTTTACTTTTATTTACCATAATTAAATGTAAATAGGGTAATTAAAGGTAAAAATGATATTATAATTACCCCAAAACATGTCCTAATTCTATTGGATAAGTTTATTTAGAGAAAAAACAACCTTAAGAATAAAATAAGATACTTTTGGTCCACTTGGATTAGATTAGTCAATTGGTTATTAGTTTATTCCAAGAAGAGTTAAAAGTGATAAAGTCAGATTTTAATAACTAAACCTTTTCTAATATAGGGTTATACATAAGATAAAATCGACTATAAATATTCCTTAAAAATCTAAATATATTTCCTAAATAATGGTTTTTTATTTATAATTCTTAGAGATTAAATAATTAACTTTATTTATGGAAAAATGATGATGGTGTAATTACTTTATCAATGAAAGATTAAAATTATTGATATTATAAATATAAAAATAAAATTTAATTGGGGATTTAGATTCCATCCATGAATTTTATATATTAATATGACATGTTATGGTTGTTTAAATTATATTTTTTTGAAGTAGTCATGCTGTTATGACTTTCACAAAAAGCCAAATACTAAATAGTGTCAAAATTGATATAAGTGAGTTTTTAAAACAAATACTGTATTATTAAATGATATAATATTCTTAAATATCTATGGTTATGAAATAGGACATATATAATGATAAATATTTCATTAATGAAACACTTGTGGTTATCTTGGATTTTTATAGTATGTTTATTAACCATTTATTATAAAAATACAAGGGGACATGGTAAAAGTTAATCTATTTAACTAAGAGTTAAATATAAAGTATATGGTTAATATGGTGACCTAAACATATCTAAAACCTATTGGTTGAGAGTTTTTTGACCCATAAAAACCATATCCTTGACATTAATTTTTTGAGACATTATAAACCAAATATGATTGTATAATAAAATAATATTTCAAGCTTTTCCTAAAGTGACCCTCACCTCTCTTATAAAAGGGTACGTACCCTTCTCTCAATATAAAATCTCCAAAGACATTTTTATTGTCCAAAAACTTCTCCAATAACCTCCCAACTACCCTTAAATGTATCTAGGGGCCGTACTTTGATCATAAAGTCAACCTAATAATCCCTTTTGATCAACTCAAACGGAAACCCCAAAAGAAGAGGTAATAATTTCACCACCTCTTTCAAAGTTCTTTTCTTCTTTGACGTACTCTTTATTTGTTGTTTCCATACCAAAATAATAAATCTATTACCTTATACATACTATGATGTTATTATAAATATATTATAACCAAATTCATTATTTTATCCATCCTATGAATAACAAGTCACCATACGTGCCTACGTACGGCTTACTGTCTCCAAACCCCGGTGTAATTTGTTTTTCAACACTATGTTATTTGGATAAATATAATGATGAGTAATATGTGTATAAATAATAAAAATAAAATGATAATATCTCTTGAAAATTACTATACCATCAAATTCAATAACTTTTAATAATTAAGGAAATGATATCATCACTCATGTGTACGTACAGATTATTGTCTCCACGACGTAATGAGATTCATTTCCACATTCACCATTCAACAATGATTATAAGAATATATCTTAAAAATAAGTATGTAATATATGAAATAACAATTCTAATGGATATATATATATATATATAAATATATATGTATCTACATATATTATATTCACTTACTTCAGTTCAATATGATATTAAAACAGAGACAACGTTTATGCGTACATACAACCTACTATCTCCATAAATGGTGTTTTCCATTTCATATATCTACTTATTATACATATTTATATTCTAAATATATATGCTATATAAATCATTTTTTATATTATGGATGTATTTAAATCGTTATTTTAATGATACGATCAAGAATAACAAGTTAAAACACGTACGACAAAAAAAGTGATTATTACCCGAAATGTTAATTTAACATGGAAATCATTATTAAATGGGCAGTATAAAGTCATAAATGAAACATTAATGACATAATAAATATGAATATGGTTTTTTTATAATTTAATAACATTCTATGGTCACTTTACCTGAGGTTAAATATACCCTCGACCAATGGAAAGCGCATGGTAAGGGTTAATTTTTCAGTCTCATTATTATCCGAGATTGTTTATGTGTAAGTATTTTCTAGGAAATATTTATTATCCATATCCATGTTTCATAAAATGCTTTTAAAAATTATTATTTTAACGTAATATTTAACTAAAACATCATTTTAAATGTTTTAAATATTTATTCATATAAATGTTTCTCATTAATGTACATGTTTTCAAAATGGTTTTAAGGATTTATTTTTATGGACATGAATGTTTTAAAATGTTAATATCTTTAAAATAGTTTCAAAGTGGTTGGGAAAATTTTATCCAAAAAAAATAGTTTAAATTTTATCCTCTATAAATTTTGTGACTTTTAAATGATTTCATGAAAAAAGATTATTTCACTCAAGGAGTTTTACTGATCATTTTCAACTATATCATCATCCATTATTGAATATTATTCTTGATTGTGGTTGATTTGTTATAATAAAATTTTCCATATTTTATTGAATGTGTTATGATATGTTTTACTGTGGGGGTGATATTTTTATACCATTCATGGTTTATGGCTAGAGTATTTACAATTCAAATGCTAGTTTTAATACAAATGTTTATGTTATGTTTCAAAAATTTCATATAAGGAATGCAGTGGTCTTAGTAAGTAACAGGTGGTGCCTGCTATAGCTCCTCGATGCATCAGTAGGTATAATAAGACAAACGAGTGTCTTGGTACAAGGCCATGACAAAAAATTTATTTGTAGTCTTGGCAAGAGGCCTTGACTATGTGTTAATGATGTCCGGTGTTAGGCATTCCCTCATTATGAATTTAATTATTACATGTGATTATTCGACTAGTAAAATATCGTTGGTACTGATTATATAGTAATTTTTGATTTATTTTCTTTATATTATGTTCATGTTTATGTTTAAAAGGCTGTTTTTTATTACACATCTTTCCTTAAAAGTTTATAGCTTCCGATAAATTATTTACCCTTACTGAGCATCTGAGCTCACCACTTTCTTATGTTATGTATTCCCAGGAATCCAATAAGTGTATTATGTTTGACATATTTGGTTTTGATAGGGGAATAATGTCATTCTCAACGGATAATTTATGTGGTGTTTTTGGTTTTAATGTGTAATGTAACGTTCATGTATATAATCTATTTTCAAAAACTACTAAACCAACCAGTCATTAGGGACTTGATTATTTGAAATAATGTCAATGTATTAAAATAATTCACCAGATCTGGGCTTCTGAGGTTAGGGAATTACAAAATAAATTTTAAATTTTAGTTTAACTATATAAATAAATTATAAAAATATCATTTTCAATTAAAATTAGAAGTTCTTCTATATACATCAAAAAATAAAACTTCTTAGAAAAATTACAATAATTCATCCAATGTAAATATTTATATTTTTATTTTAAAAAAGAATTTAATTTATTCAAATAAAATTTATAAAAGTGTTGATTTTTTAAAACTAGTCTTCCATTAAATGGTCGAAAAACTGACTTTTAGAGAAATACATATTCTTATTCTTAAAACTGGATTTGTTCTTATTTTATTCCTATAAAACATATAGGATAAATTTTAAAATATTTTATTAAATATATAAAGTTTATATTTTCCTAATATTTTCTAGGAATAGGGAGTAATTGAATTTATTAAGATAAAACAACTTTATGGAATAAAGAATGATTTTTTTTGTAAAAACACCTCCTTTATATTTAATTGGTTTTTATTTATCATTTATAATAAATTGGTCACCAATTAATTCATTACATAAACATGGGTAAAAGATATTCTCAAAATTTAGATAATCCTATTATATCCCTATATTCCAATATCTAGATGATAAATATCATATAAAATATTAATAGCATATTATTTTTCTATAAAACTCTATCTTGTGTGTGACACAAACTTCCAAAGAGACTAAATGTTGCGTGAAATGAAAGATAATATATTTTTCGTTTATAATGTAAGATAAACTATGAATAGGATATAACACAATCTATCATATAATTTATATTAATTATAAATATTATATTTCTTAAAATATTGGGGGTGTTACATCCTAATCCGCTAAAAATTAATTTATCCATTGAAATTTTCCTTAGTTACTAAAGCGTTAATTTTTTTATAATTATTTTATTGAAAAACACATTTCATAAGAAGTTAATAAAAAATCCCTTCAAAATGTTAATGTGGGAAATATAAAGGTCACATAAAGTTTCACATAACTAGTATTCCACAGAGTAATAACAATGAAGAAAATAATAAGTAATTATGCATAGTGATTGATGTCATTACTGAAAAACAATGTAATGATCAATGGAAAGCGAAGGGAATCCAAAACATAAAAATGTGAGGAGAAAAAGGATATCAGCTCCTTAGAATTAAAGGTAGTAGGATAATACTATTGTTTCAAGATCCATTCCCTAGGGTAAAATAATTTTGTTACCATATATATGAAGATGAAAAAAGATAAATATACTTAAATTTTGAGTAAAATTTCATCCTTTAATACATTTCCACCAAAATATAGACTTTATTTCCAAATGATGTGTTTTCAAGATGAATTTGTAACTATAGAATAAAGAAAATCATCTTCTAAAGACCACATAACCATAAAAGGGATAGTCAAGATATTCCAACAATCTATAGACATTAAAAAACCAAAATGGTTATTACATGGTAATATAATTTTCAAAATGAACATACTTTTACATGATAAAATAATTTACAAAATTAAATAGTAATAACCAAAGTTGATACTAAATCATTCCATAACCCTATATCCCAAATAACCTCAATAACCACAAAATTAAAGAGAATTTTAATCTGAAGGGTTATCTCATACCTTCCATATTTCAATCCCCAAAGATGGAAATCTTCTATTTATGTAACATGAGTCACTTAGTCACCAAATAAATTTTCAATCATGTTGTTATCAATATGAAAATATTTCATATCCCATAATTACCACAATATATAAGATATTATAAACCCTAAAAGTAATAAATACCTAAAAACTTATGTCCACCAAAAGTAAGGTAATACATCACATTAAACTGAAGTTATACATATAATTAAACCTAATAAAACTCTTCCTAAAAGCTCATTTATAACATAAAAAATTATACTACTTGAAAAAAAAAAATGGGGTGTCTAAGACATTGAACATTTTTTCAACCTTAAGATTATAGTCCTACAAAAATATCCATAACTCTTAATATAACCTTAAATGAAAACATCGTAGTCAAAAAATTTATCTAAAATGACCTTTGATACCAACTATAATACCCCAAGACCCACACTTCCAAATCTTATGTTGAAATCAATAACATTAAATTTCCTACTATGATGATGATAATCATGACCCAATTTTTTTCCATAAAAACATTTCAACATAAAAAGGAGAACATAGATAACTTACATTATAGATGACATTTTATGTTTAGAGTTCTAGAGAATTAGGAAAAACTCTTACATAAACAACTCACATGACTTTAAAAGATAAATTATATCATTTATCCAGGATTTTCTTATTTTATATTAGGTATTGAACATCATCTTTGTGAAATATTTTTTAGTCATAATGTTTTCAATCTATTTAATTAAAATATAGGAAAATGGGAAAATAATAAGGATGAGCTCAAATTATCAGTACGAGAAAACATAAGCATTAATAAATTAATGTCGTTAGTGAATATAAAAAGAGCATAATGGTATGATGTCATAATCAAAATGCATGAGTATAAAATATAAATATTCGTACGCATTAAATACCTAGAACCTAAAATATAAAAACATGGAAAAGTAAAGAGTCATTATGATCAATAATAATGATCTATGTAATATCAATATGTACCATGAGAAACATTTTAAACCTATACTAAGAAAAATGAAAACATGTGCGAACTTCAGAAATCATTTTAAATTCACTCTTAAATACAAAATTACAAAATAAAATAACCACATGATTGTCTTAAATAACTAATTCAGTGGACGCCTATCATAGAAACACCAATCATTGGATTATCACATAACCACTGGTCAATGGTATATCATAGAACAACCTGTCAATTGTTTATCATGGAACCAACCATTATTGGTTTATCATAGATCCACTCGTCAAATGTCTGAGTAACATCATAACAAATGAATGATTTCCTTTCATCAAAATATCATTGGAAGATATTATAAGACTTTCATAACTCTTTTAACATGTGGAGAATAAATGAGTTCAACAAAATATCTTTGAAACATGATTAACCTATGAAAATGAAATTGGTTCTATATAAATCACTGTGAAATATGACCATACCATTGAAAGAAAGTGGGATCCATAACAATATCATTAACACTTTAATAACCAATGGAAATTAAATGTGTTCCATAACTATCTATTTGAAAAAATATTTTATTGTGGAAATTAAACAGGTTCTTTAAAAATATCATTGGAACATGATTAAACCATGGAAAATAATTGGGTTTCTTAATAATCCTATTGAAACAAGATTAAAACATAAAAAAATGGGTTACCAAACTATCTATTTGAAAAATGATTAACCCATGGAAATGAAATATATTTCATATAAAACCCTTTGAAACATTATTAATTAATGTAGAAGGAATTTATTTCATATAAAACACTTTTAAACATGATTAACATATGGAAAAGAAATGGGTACCATATAAAACACCTTGAAACATGATTAACCAATTGAAAATAAATAGGTTCCATTAAAATTTACATGAAATAATCCTAATCCATCTATAAAAAATGGGGTTGGTATAAATAAAAAATACACCAAATGGAGGATAAGTATTAAAAAGGGTTTTTGTTGTTGATGAATGTTAATACCATTCAAATATCTGTAAAATCATTATTGAGGAAAATAATCTCTAAACACTACAAAGTGTCCCATAACACTTTGAAGAATTTGAATTATAATAAACATGAATTAATTACATTAAAATAATAGTATATTATCATATGAATAATGGTATTCAAGATATTTCATGTTAATGGATAATTAGATACACCTTATAAACGAAGATAAGCAGGTAACATAACATACATCTAAAAGAAGGTAAATTGTGAGAAAGTACTTTATTTATTTGGTAAGTTTGTAACCATAACCCCAGGTAGGAGAGATCATTAAAGGATATTTAAATTTATATAATTTCATTTATAATAATCATACAATACAATCTTAGGGATTATATAATCCACAAAATAAAAATATGTGGTTAATATGAAATGTATCTCATAGAAATAAAAGTGAGGCTGTAAATCCCCGTATTACTTGAGTAACTTTTGAATGATGATAAATGTAAAAGAATAACTTTTGACCTATAAAAAATGAGCATTGGAAATATTCAAAAACGAATATTTAAATATGGGTGTTATTTTCCCCACAAAATAAAAGGATATAGAAGGTGGCCAAAGATTTTAGATCGTGTAAGCCTCCAAGAGACTTCTGATCCCATAAGCATCATAGGGTCATGTGAAGGAACTAGGTGAAGTGGTTACTCGATATATGGTCATTAAATAACATTTTTTCAAGTCCTTATGATTTCACAAAGGTGCCTCAAACATTCTTGTGGTCATGAGGTGGTAGCTGGATAATCTCCCCCTGGCCAAGCGGGTTGTCAGCAACGAGCGCATAACAATCCAATCTAAAAATTATTAGAAAATGGGAGGAAAGATGTCTGAAAGGATGAGGTCCATAGAAGTCGTAAATATCATGTGACACATAAAAAATGAAGATAATGGGTTTCCTTGACAACACTCATATAAACTCAAGAGACCCCTTAGCCTTTGTAAAATAAAACAAAGGAAATAAAAGGACACAATGTGGAGACCACTCCTGGTTGCTGAACATCATGCGAGATGTCCTTCATGACCTGAAAGGCACCATAATACCTTGATGAAATGATTTCTTCATCTCACAAAATCCCTTCATATTTTCAACATCAACACTTGAAGTTCCTTTTTTATTACTAGGAAAGATCACACTCCCACTTTAGATCCATAAGGACAAATAGATGTTTTTTTATGAAGTTCCCACCCATCTCAATACAAACTTTATTCTTCATGTTCATCATCATCAAGAGGTATAGTAATTATCATTGACATTACTCATGTAATATCACATGAGTCACTGACCTTTATAATGTAAAGAAAATAAATAATAGAAGGAAGAAGGTGAAATCCTATCACGATCATAAAAATCTTTTTATGTGGTAAGGATGTCCAAAAATGAATTTGAGTGACCCTTTGATATAATGACATGATCTCATGAAGGACCACTAGAAATTCATTCTTATTTCATGAAATGTTCCCATCAAGTTGATTGATTCCATGCAACGACCTCCCGAAAAATATCTCAATCTCACAAAAGGCCCTTGGAAATGTAAATATGACAATATGAACATCCATTGGACTAACCAACTAATCAATAAAGACCCCATGGATAAAAAATAATATGATAAAATATGAGTTGATGGTATAGATCCATGTTCATTGGACGATATGAGATATCCCCGGTGCGATATGTGACAAAGACATGTGACATTGATGCCCTTCACTGACTCTAACCAAGACTTGCATGATATCCACCATGAGAAGCATTGAAAAATCATAGCAGAGAGGTCTATAAACCCCCACCCTATCCTCAAACAAGGGGTTTCATTTTTCATATCTAGGCACATCAGCACACCCAAGTAAGAGAGAATATTTCAGAGTGGATGATCTCTTGTCCAACAGGTCTTCCATCAAGTAATATGCCGGCAAATATCTGGAGAAATAATGCACCATGAATAAAGAACTTTTTGTGATCATTAATACATCATGATAAGGACATCTAAAATTATTTGCAAAGAACATACCACACATCTACAAGATCAAGAGAGACTCCAAATAAGCTTTCACTAAAAAAGTATATGGCATTCACAATATAACGGCTAGAAAAAAATATTAAAGGTTGAAGAATTTAGTAGAAACATATTCAATGACCACCATGCGCTTCACGTGAACCATCCAAGACACACAACATCACTATGACATGTCACCCAAATATCTTGATAGTTTATCACCATGCTATTTGGGTCAAGAGAAATCCTCCGTACATGTCAGAGGAAGTACCACATCCTCCCTAGACATGGAAATATTTTCTAATTTAATCCCTTTGGGATCATCGCCCAAATCCTTGTGATGTACTTTAGATACATCGCCTAACTCCTATAATGACACTTGTTCTTGCTAGACGAGATTCACGGTATCATCTAGGCATGTCAATCATATCTCATGATAACCTATTGGAAATTCAACTAAGAAGTTTGATTCCCCCAAACATGTCAAAAAGGTCTCACAATTCCCTCTAATAGTGTCATTCAAGACATGTGATTCCCTCCACGATTTTCACCAAAGGCTTGCGATACCGTCTGAGAAATGTCATATTTTCTCTCACGAAACCCTCCATATGTTTTAGTCATCCCATGAGAATGACACTAGGGAATGTTAGGTAAATCATGATACACCCTCTAGTCAAGATAGGTGGGTCATGTGATTGATTCCAAGATAAATCACCTAGGGTCTTGTCATGTCCTCTGGAAAAGTTACCCTTGATCATGTGAAAACCATTATATTTTCCACCTAGGTTACGCAAATTATTTTAGAAAGTCCAACTAAATCATATAGTTTTATTTGGATATTCTAGGAAGTTACCCTTTTATATATCAATGTAAGAATTCAATCAATGCATCTTCAGTTGGAAAGTAGGCCAGATCAATTGGTAAACCATAGAGTGTAAGCCCTGATCAGCTGAACTAAAATGACTCTGATTCGTTCCATAACTAGGATACATGAAACATTTTGGTGAGGGATGAGCTCCACATTAATCATTTAAATGGATATACCATTATTTAATTCCCCCACAAACCAAAAATATTACATTTTCCATTTTATATATCTTTATTCTGTCACCAAGAATAGAACATGTGGGATTAGGGAGTTGGAATATCCATATCATTGAAATAATGAGTCCCCACCATCTAGGGAAACATAAGTATGTAATACCCAACAAGTATCGTGACACATTCTCATAAACACAAGGGAAACCTCAGAGTGTAATACCCTATCAATTTATCTATGAGAACTCTGATCCCATCATTATTTAGGATACATTGGATGACTTCCTATGATCCAATCACAAATAAATATCTATTTTTATGTGGGCCTTTTGTCAATGCCATTTCAACTCTCAAGGAAAAATCATTACCATGGGAAGATCACTCTAACTCTTCCATTATTGGAATGAAAAATAAATTGAACTATGATAAATGGAACTATCTTCACAATAAGAATACATATGGAATCCCTCCAAGACATGATCTTGAACACATAGTGTCCGACAGAAACTCTATAAGTCTTTTCCGCATGATGTTAAACTACACGATCCCATTGAACGATTTGGGTTTTGATTCCTCCAATATACAAGATATGTAAGATTCCTCATAATGGCTTAATCCCATCGGAATATTAACCACCTCCTTGTGGGGCTGCACATTCCTAATCTATTTGTAATACAACATCAACACATAAGTAACCACCCATTACTAGAAACTGATGTAGAACCTCGAAAACATATAGATGGATTCTCTAAAGAGACCCAGTCTTTTTACATGAAAGTGAATTAACCCAATATTGTTTTGTTAAGGTATCTGGTCCCATATCAGGATTATGAAGTGATTATATAACATATCCTAAAATTATATGACGATACCATATTAAGAAATAATTCACCCCAAAAAGGATGTGTTGAGTCTGACCCCACATCCTCTTGACAAATGCGAGTCCCCAAGATTCATTAGGCCTGAAAACCAAGATGACTACCTATCATTAAAAACCAGGTTTATACCCATCTACAAATGAGTGAAGAATTGATAGTTTACAACAAGGTTGAAAAAAATAATCTCATGTTCATGATTTTTCAAACACAAACACACCCACAATCAACCATTGAGTAAAAAAACCCACTTCAATGAGGGTACATGATCATTCCCCGAGTCCAGAAGAAACAAAAATAGTAAACCTGACATGAAACTCTCTAATTGAAAAATGATCATGCTATAATCCTTCAATCCATTTTGTTTCCATCATATATAAAAAATTAATTAAAATTCCCAATATGAATCTCACAAATGATATGATGATTGAATAATCATTCGTTAGGTCACATTATTTTATCACCCAATACAAAAAATGTAGTAAGACTGGCATAATCTTATAGATGATTCTCTATAACTAGGGTTCTCATGAAATAAGTCCATCATATCTTTGATAATTACAAGCATGTATAATGGTTGAATCCAGAATAAAAAAATTGTGTTAATCATTCATATCAAATTGATCATATTATGCATACAATCTATACAACATTAGATACCGGTCTCGACATCCAGATTCAAGAAAATATCTTCATCATCTTTCATTTAATATGGTAAATAATATATGGATACAAACCTTGCAGGTCAAAAATTGATCTCACCTACTCGACAAATCCAATGTTATGTGGAGAACATGATAATCTGAGAGTACAAAAAATATGGTGCAATCCCAATAGTGGATTCTACCTAGAAGTTTCTACAAGCATGGAAGTCGACGAGTCTACATCTCCCAAGAAAAACTTCTGGCAATCCAATAACCATTATCGCGACAACCAACCGCTTTGAGATCTTATCCTCGGACTATGACAACCACTAACTTTATTATCTGATGATGGTGGATCCAGAAATAAAACACAAATATTTTTTGTTTTAGGTTCCACTGAGGAGATCACATGTCATCCTCCATTGCCAACTCCATCCCACCGGTACCCGTTAGTATCCTTCTATGGGAAACACCTTCCACAATTCCCATATTAATTACAATGCATGGGAGATATGGAAGGATCCTCAGAGGATGAATAAGTTTTATATAAAAAAAAGAGATCATATCGCAATTCATGTTTATGATGCCTGCTAGCATATTTCGATGGGAACCAGTGATAAAGTTTATCTTTTGGCTCACTGTGAATAAGCCTGCTGACATCTTCCCACAACAAGAATCGTGGAGGTTCATATCCCTAACCCCATTCATGAAGTACATAAGTATACCCCGATGGAACAAGGAAGTAATATGAGGGTGCATCCACTCCACAATCAAAGAAATCATCTACTGTATAATAGATTTGGAAAATGTGCAGGCTTATATCCCTACACACACTGATAAAATGCCAATATATTTTAGCAATATCTGAAGAGATCCACCATTATATTGCAACACTATTGTAGTTAAATGGATTGGTGTATAGTCATATCCCAAAAATAATGGAAGCCCAATACTCTGATCATTATTAGCAAGGGGTTTTACACTAGAAAGTACAAATTATTTCTCCCATCCATTAGGATTATTAGCACATTATAATAAAGAATGAGGTGTCAGACTAAGAACGTACTCTCATTCCATTCCAGGATTACCAGGTGAGTTTAGAACATACCTGGGGATATGGGAACATTCCTATAAAAAATGTCTAAACCTTATTCTAATAGTCAGAGTTCAGGGTCATATCCCGGTTCTGGCTAGGCCTCACCATGTGAGAGGGGAAAACACCTCGGTACATGTCCATATATTTTTCAAATAAGTCTATAATGATTCTAAAAAGTCCTCTAATCAGTAATATATCCCCATTCTAGAAAGGATTGAACAAGTGAGAATGGAACATGCTTTAGGACATCCTCATATTCATTTTTTTGAATATTCCTTGCATATTCCAGCAAGTCACGGAAGCAAGGAACATATTCCTACTTCCACCAATGAATGACTATTAGAACACCCTTCCATTGAAATACAGGAGAAGGCTCATATCCCTTATCCCATTCCAAAGGCCCCTAATCTTATTCCAATAGGGAATGTATATTTGGACCAGGATCATATTATAGTTCCGATTGGGGCTCACTATGTGAGGGAGGCACATTCCTCTGGGAAGGCTCATACTTTGGTAAAGAAACAATAATGACATATCCCAGAGGCTTAGGATCAGGCTCATAATCATGTCTTCAAAAAGCTCACCAAGTGATAATGACACATGACTTTGGATTGGATCATATTCTTTTCAATAATGGGAATACTCATTAGCATATTCTAGTTGCTTCTCAACAACGAAATCATACTCCTACTAAATTAGATAGTTATAAATGAGTTCCAGAAACCGTTATGAAGTAGGATCATATCCCTACTAAATTAAAAAAGGAAGGTCCACATATTTTGACCATGACATAGAACATGACCATATTTTTAATATGATCAATGCCAATGTCCTTGTGGTCGTTTATGAAAAAATCTCATAACTAAAAGGGTTCATCAACTCTTCCATCAAAGTGGAAGTAGAATATGTCCATTACCAAGATTTTACTCCACCTGGTAGTGTGGAGATATATCATAGGGACTTTACTCTTGAAATTCACCATGATCAACCTCTCCGCATATATATATCCCACTGACAAGGAAATACACCCCTTACCTAGAAACCTCTATTTAGAGTGGTTTCCAAAAATCTTACACCGTTGTATAGAGAGGTACACAAAACATTGATGTAAATGGCATACAGTTCCCCATTAACTTCTAGAAGCACTCCACTCTCGTCAGTATGAATTCATCATATCCATATTCCATGGTATGACTGGAAGGAGTCATTTAAATATGATAAGGTGTTGGTTGAAATTGACATATATAGGTAGTAATCTGAAAACCACCTCCACATCATGTTCTTCCCCCTATATAATTCGTACTATGAGATCCCAGATGATCTATAAAAGATGTTTATTCTTTATTTATTCTGGAATATGTGGTATAATCATCAGTTGATGATGTATAGACATACCCCTTATCTAGGATATGTGTTTTACATTCAAAAAATAAATATAATTTAACATTATCTTGATCTAGCAACAATCTTTATAGTTTGGGATCAAAAACCGAAAAAAAAAACAAATTTTCTCAATGATTTTTTTCATTACATCTGGACACCTTAGTAGCTAATCCCTAGAGACACATCATGTATGTACATTTGAGGATGTGGAAAATATTAGGTGTTACACTTTTACGCACCCCTAGAGAATCAAAACCCCATAGATTTCGAATCTTGAAATGTTATAGCCTTTGGAGAAATCAGGGGACTCGGTGAAACTAAGGTAATTTGGACACTAAAATGAAATTATACATCTTCAATGGTTCCCATACATCATGAATAAAGAGAGCTGATGGAAAAAAAGATTCCAAAATATGCCCCTTGAACCAATAAGAATACATTTCAGACATGTAGACAGAAGTTTCAATAATCAAGACAACATTACTTGAATAATGGTTATCATCATGGGCTTCAATCACACACAAATCCTAACTGAGTGTAAATTCACCACATCTAATCAGATTTGGTAGTAGATACCATAACATCAGTCTAGAAGCTGAACCTACCCCATGGTCTAGGTGAATATATACCACCTACTCCACCCCTCACATATTCAATTCTCGAGAGGCTTCATTACATATCCTTGGAAGATGAGAGGGAACCGTAGCGTACTGGGATGGGGGAGTTTATATATCAATCCACATCTCCTGGAATATTATCCCTTAATGGGGTCTTAGGAGAATTAGTGGTGATTCTCGATCACCCCACCCCACTGATCTAGGGGCATTTATATCTTCATGTCCATCATGAGAATCATGAAATCCCCCCACAAGAAAAGTTGGATCCTTAACAAAAGAACCAATAAATACAGATTGTGGCAAAATATAACACCCATACCATATAAGTTGATGCATTTCCATCATCATCATCACCATAAGGAGAATCATTATTCTATATGTTGAGAGGGAGAAATCAACAGTGGGTATCCCACATGTTCCTCCCACCGTAAGTAAAACCTCTACTGGTTGGGTCCCATTCGACATTAAAAATTGGAAAATCCCTCAATGTCATTGTTCATAGACCAATACAGGTGGAATGTATGTCATAAGAAAATAGACCATGCAAGGGTTTCAAGACAAAATGGACCAATATGGAAAAGGGTTCAAATAACAGCCCTAATGAATGTAGTGAAGAATCATCCCATTGAATTTAATTTAATGGAACATCCAGCATTGACCGATATGACTCTTTTAATTTATTCAATGTCATCATGGAAGAAATCATGGATCAATACACAAACAATGAGGGTCACAACACAAAAACAATACACTAAGAGGTGGGTGATCTAGATTCACCAATCGAGGTTGCAGGCACCCAAAACCAGAGAAGGATCGAAAATCTGGCACCTCCGAATAACAAGTTTGCACCTATATGGTAGAAACCTACTAAAGAAAATGTGAAATGCATGGCCACATACCATTAACCATATATAATAGTTGATATTCCTTCCATTATGGAACAACTTTCACAATATGGGAGTGAAATACCGACTCTAATGAAACTCAACGAGGAGATACGTAGGGGATATATTCCTACTGGGTATCATATTCTAGGAGAGATGAATATTCTCCCTCCCATAGAAAATCTTCACACAAGAGTTTTAACTCATCATTAGACTAGATCTGGATCCAGGAAGAAAATATACATAATTGAGGAAGTCCAAAATGACAGTTATTTCCCTCCATTGTCGTGATACCCTCTCTCTCGCTAAGGCAATCATTTAGTCATAGGAAAAATCTAGAATCTTCAAAACATAATGTTGATACCACCTTATAAGACCTCACCCACTACTTTTGGATAGGAGACAACTTAGATAACCATTATTTTATAGTTACTTAATGTCATCGAGTCCTTGGATAGATGAATAGAAGCCATGGAAGGGTGACCCGCATCTATCTAGCCTAATAGGAATCCATTTCCAGAATGGGTGGATGATAATAAACCATCACCTAAGTTCGCAAATCCTAAATTCTCTACATTTGATCAGGTATATCACCCTAAACAACATGTCACACAATTAAAATCCAGATGCGAGCTGATTATTGGCCCTCGAGATCAACATGAGGCAAAAAGGATGAGGTATTTCGTATATAATATGATAGGGATAGCTTTGTCTAGTATAACATCCTAACAGTAAGAACTATTAAAAAATGGGAAGACCTTCATCATAAGTTCCAATATCAGTTCAGATCTACATTGAGGAAAATAATGATCTTCATCTAGAAGAATAAAAAATCATGTAATAATGACATGGTGTATGAATTAATAACATGATGGAATGGTGTAACCTATTTGTTCATCACCCCCCTCTCGCAAGAGAAACTACGTGAACTCTATGCTAAAAATTTTATGGGTGAATTTTAGAAACCTATGATCCGCATGAAGTATCTGGGTGTTTTTCAAGTGTTTTCTGAAATGGAACAAATTCTTGAGAAGGTTATTCAAAAAACATGATCCAATTTTTAACTCATTCCCACAACATAAGAAAAAAGGCCAGGTAGAGAAGAAGTTACAGATTTCACTCTAAATCCATTAGTACTACCCATCCTGGAACCTAGGATGTATCCAAACTACCCAGAACATCCTATTGAGCTTTGAAAACCATATAATCACCCTCATCATGAAGAATAGAGGAATCAGGGTTACCCTCGATATGAGGAACAAATGAAAAACGTATACTATTGTATGAAATCAATAAGTCCCTAGTTATTTCATGGAATCCTAGGAAAATAACCCACTCTAGCTTCTAAATCCATGGAATCCTAATGAGTTCAACCTGATTGACCATCCTGACTACTTTCCTTACAATATAACTATGGGTCAAAATATACAAGAATGCTTTGCCTTCAATGAAATCCTTTAAGGCATGAACGATTCTAGAAAAGTGGAATTAGATAGCTTCCCAGAGTAGGTGGAATGAGGATCCATTGTCTGGATAGATGAGAAAGTTTGATGTAAAAATGTTCCATCTAAGAGCGTGAAAAAGATTGAAAACTGGATGACTCAAGAAACAATTGATCGATTTCATGAAACACTAAAAGATTTGATACATATACGCAAAATATCTCTACCACCAAAAAAGAATTAAAAAAAAGTGCCTCCTAAAGGAGGGATACCTAGCATATGTAGGAAGAAACAGAAGAGGAAGAATCATATTATTTTTGAACTGAAGCCCTAACACTTTCAGATTTATTCCTTGAAACATTTGCATAATGGGTACTACCCCACAAAATGGGATCCTCATCAGATGAAGACATCATATATGGTTTTTTAAATATGATACACTTGTAATACCCCTTCTCTGAAAATTAATATAACATCTAATATTAATTTTTCACATATAATATGGGGACATTAGGGATCATTCCCCAAAACTGAGGATACAGGGAAAAACAAATATCTGGATGGACCTAATATTCTGGTCATATCCCCATGGAGGACATATATATAGCTCAGAATCATTCGAAAGTGATCTAAAATTCCTAAAAGTGGAAGGGAGGTTCCCTAAATCCCTCAAACATTTTCCCACATCTGATTTCCTTGTATGACACGTAGCGAGGGTTGAATTTGATCAACATGATAAATGGGGAAGGCTGGTGCAACCTGAACCACTTACGGTAGATATTCCCTCTACTTATTAACAAGAACCATGATTGTTCTATTCAAATTCCTTATCTCCCTAACTACATTCATTGTATCAACCCCATATTAGGAAGCTCTGACATTTGGAACAAAAGTACAATGTTCTATAATATCTATCTATTGTCTTATCTGAGATCTCAATCCTCAATGCACTCCATATTTCAAATGAAATCAGGGGGGAACACATGGAATCCCTCTAGAGACCACAATATTTAAAGCCCAATTTTGCTTCCACTAATGCCTATCATGTGGAGACCATGTTTCATTCTCAATCCCTAACTAAGATAAGGTGGATTTCAACCAAGGTCACATCATACCACTATATGTCTCAAACAGAACAAATAATGACAACATCTAAAAGGCTTTAATTGAGAATGGTTCTAGGATCAATCTCTTCACAGTTCAAACCCTCCAATGTTTGGGATATGGTTAATAGGACCAATGTCCCAAAAATCAGACCATTCAAGGATTTGATAAGGGTGAGTAAAGAACTATTAAAAAAATTCTACTCGATTCCCAATTTTGGTAACCCACATATGAGATTTATTTCACTAATGACTGACAATTAAGTTTTTTTTATTAAAGACCCCTTTTAAGGGATGAGGGGGAACCCGAAAGACATCAAGGACTTAGAGAATAACCAAAATAAAAAGATAAAAAACATCAAAATTCAAATATTAATAGAAGCCCCTCCCCAGCATCTAAAACATAGGATTGGCTTCCACCATCTCAATTCTTCTCAAAAATTTATCTCATGCTAGAGTGCACGAGATTGGTACTGACGAAAATCTCCATACCCACTCAAACATCCAAATATGGATTGTGATGATCTGTTTGAAACTTTTTTCTCTGACATCTTCTTGATTGAAATTCGGATTGTGAATTGGTTTCTTTGTCCAAAAACATCCGACTGAAATGCCACAAACAAACTCCAACCACAAATAAACAACACCAACTCAAACACAATCAACACAGTACAAGACTTCCATAAAAAATCACATTTTCCTCCCATATCAGACCACCAATGACCATTCCTTAAAAATTGAAAATCCACCACTGCAATCCAATACAGAAATGCTTCACCACCAAAACCAAATCTGATCACCTAACGCAACAACCTGTCACCATCCATCACTGGAAGATAGTGAGGGGGAGCTGTGGTGCTCCAACAATGGTGAAAATGGAAAATTACCTCAAAAAATAGACATCAATACATCAAGATTCCCCAGGTGCTGTAAAGACTGAAGGCCTCCATGAAATCCACTTTTCAAAACAGATATACAGATCCCGTCGCCGCCATCAGAACCGCCTGTGGAGACAACAACGAACCACATACCACACTCCCAGCTGATAGAAAGAAAGGTTGAAACCCTCTGACCACTGAGGTAGTGACTCAATGTCTGGATCTGCACCACTCCGCAAAAAAAGAACCCTAACCAGTGAGGAAGATGTGCATGAGAAGGCCGAAAAACAATGGAATTTGTCGATATAGCAAATTTCTATGATAAGATAGGCAATAATCTAATAGAGGATGATGATATATATGTTAAAAAACTTATTGGATTGGAAATAACCATATGAATCACTAGAGTATATCAATAATGAGTATGTTGTTTCCATAAATCTTCCTGAGGTAACAGACCTAGTCCCATTGGATAAAGCCCCTCTGGTCCACATTGATAGTGTAAAAAATCAGCTCTAGCATCTCTGTACAATGAATCAGGAAGTAAGGGATGATAATGTCTCTTATCATGGACTTTATCTCCATGATAGTGATAGATAATCCCAAAATATCCATCTTCACATGAAAATCTCGCCACAAAATTAGAAATAGTGGAGAATGGGGATGACCTCAGGAATTAATCCCCCTGCATTCAAGGAAGGTGTCTCTATAAAAATCAATGAGATTTCAAAAATAAATATGGGAATATTTAAATACCCACAACCTACTATGATTAATTCCTCCACGAACCTCAAAGAGAAAGATATTTAAATTTAATTTCTAATGTAGCACTGATATGTGTTCACTTAGAACTATATAGAAATGCATGGAATGAATTCATATGTGGCTACAAAACATATAATACTACCCAAAGATCATTTTGTATTCAAGAAGGATTCTAAGAGGATGAAAAAACTCTCATGAAACCTAAATAGAAGAGGAAGATGAAAATTTGATCAAATAAAACTTTATTTTATAAGTGAAATTCCCAAGATGTATTTTCAACATCATCCCTATCAGGAAAAATAATGGGAAGATTAAGGTTTGAATTGACTTTAGAGGTTTTAATCAGTATTTCCCGAAGGAAAATTTACCATTACTGATCATTGAAAATCTCTGAAAAGGCAGTTTAAATATGAATCCAGTAAAATTAACTTTCTAGGTAATATCATTAATGTTCCTTGGCTTTGTCGTACTCCACAATAGTATTGAGGTCGATCTAGTGAAGACTATGGCTATTTTAGAAATGTCACCCAAGAAATCTCATTGGTATAAAGAGGATTCAATGGAATCTCACCTATATTCAGTGATTCATAGACAACCAGGATAACAGATATCTCACATATACTGGGATAATAAATAAGGGAATCTCTTATCAATGGGATGTGACCGTCAAAAATCAATCTGAACTATCATGATTTACCAATCACAACCACCGGTTTTGCTTCCTAGGGTGGAACGGAGACCACTCATCATATATTTGGAAACCATGTAATTATTAATGGGTTCCCTCATCTCATAGAAAAATTATGAAAGAGGATATAATAATCTCTACTACCCCAACAACTTGATGATAGGTATATTCTCATGTCGAGAAGAGATGCCTTTCACTCATCTTTTTGGTGAAAAAGATGAGGAATTAAATGTAGAACCAATAAGTCCATCTAGTCTGTCATATTGATCACCTAAAGTACATCCTTGGATTCCCTTTGCTGACTGGGTTCTTAATTTAATGGGTAGTTGTTATGAAGTAACAAGACATTCAGTTCATATTACATAAATCAGTGAAAGGGAAATCCTTGGATGAATTCTTCACATCACATTTATCTTTGGAAAATACACCAGAAAACACTAATCTTCTAGATTAGGAGGTATTTTATGCATTTGAAAATTCCCATACATGGTAGAAGTAATTTAAGGGCACATCCCAGGATCCCATGAACACATATATTGAAAACCTGAATCCCAATAGGGTTAGTATAGGGATTTTATTTGTCTCTCCATAAAAAATAGTTTTTCACTACTCTTTTACACTGTCCGATGGCTGCACAAATAATATGTCCAAATAACAAACCCTCATTGTTGGCTTGGAATTATTCCAATAACCTCACATATATTACATAATTATCCAAGGTGATTTTTAATTAGTGATAAATAAAATCAATGACGAATATGCCATCAGAAAGAAAGGTCTCGACCCCCTTGCTGGCTACATCAGAGTAATGATAGTAGAGTTACCTTTTGAGCCCAAAAATCATCATGTTCCCCAATAAATGAATTCTCATGCAAATGCATTAGGTAATCCAACCACCATCATGGATGACCCTATTGAGGATGATGAAATATTCTATATCACACATTGAAGAATGGTGTCAACGATCATTGTATGAGATATCGAAGAAATCAATCAGGACAACATCACCCCATGGAGAGATGAACCAATGACCACACCTTGACGGATAAAGCCCATAATCAGTTATCTCTAAATTGAGACTATCCTAGTAGATCAGGCTGAAAGAGAACCAATCCTTCACCGGGCAGAAAATTTCACTTTTTAAAGACCAAAATCTCCAAAATCCCACTACAAATGAGGATTTCATTGAATCATCCTCATATGTATAGTATAATGATAGATTCTCATCATCATGGAATAATTCAATATAATATCTTATGGAGCTCATCAATCTGGGACTTGTCTCTCTCACCAAATCATGAGGTTTGAATATTACTCGTAGACCATGATACAAGAATACATGGAATTCATCAAGAAATTTCATACATGCGAGATCCTTGCAATCTTCATCCATCAACCCATGTAATTTTTATATTCAACTAAATATTCGTGGCCATTTTACATTTGGGGAATGGATGTTATGGGACTATAGCCCCCATATACAACAAATCACTTCAAGTACATCCGTACATCTACTGACTTCTTTACCAAATTAGTTGAGGCGATATACTTTAAGGAATTTTGGATGAATAATATCATCCTTTTCATAAAATCCCAGATCATAAATAGGGTTGGGATCCCTTAAAAATTAATGATAGATAAAGACAACATATTTTTTTCTATAGAGTTGAAGAGACTGTAGTAGGTGTAAAATATCCATTCCAATCATTCATATAGCTTTCATGAAATGGAAAATGGATAGATTGAGAGATTAAATAAGACTCTATAGAATATACTCCAAATTATTTTGAACAAGGTTATGTAGTCTTGTCCAGAAAATCTCCTCCATGATCTGTTGGGCTACCATACCCCCACACATACTGATACACATGAAATTTCATACTCGATGGTGTAAGGGACAAAGGCAGTGTTACCCATTGAGGTCCAAATGCCTTCTCTCTAAATTTCCATTTGAGAAAAACTCCTAGATGATAAAAAATAAAAAAATAGGCCTGAAAAATTGGAATGAAAAGATGAGAATAGTTTATTCACACTTCACAACCTATAAGACCATCATAATCAGATTACACGATCCTTTAATAAAAAGGCTCACTTCTACTTATTTCTCCATAGAGAATCAATGCTGGATCGCAAGGCCCTGATGATACGGGAAAAAATCCCCCAAATCTAAAACCAAAATGGGAAGAGCATTAAATTAAATGTATCTCCTATCATAATGGAGGCTAATCCTTGGACAATATGGATGGTAATTGTTTCACACCACCCACCAATCCAATATTTCTCAAGAAATATTTTACAAAACTGTACAATGATTTTCCTGGCTACAAGATGTTAATAAATACAACCATGACCTAATTGCATGATTTTAAACATCATGGAATACTAAATTCCCATTTCACGACAGAAAATAAAACTTATCCACAACCTATCAATTCTTTCGTATTAAGTGATCAATTTCCTTACCGTAATAAATTAAACTCCATGACCCATCTAAAGCTACATAAGGCTTGATTCCTATTTTCCAAATGAGACATGTAGGTGCATATTGATTCTATATCTTTGTATAGCCACTAAATAATACAAAATGAATATATTGTACCCTAAACCACCACTACATTATAAAAAACCCATTAATATTCCATCACGGTCCAGAATACATGGCCATAAAAGGCACACCCCATGAAATTTCTACATTGCGTTGAACCATATAGTCAATGTCCTTACCACATTACATACAATAGTTTGGTCCCACTAGAAATATGTGTGTCTTGATTCCTTTTATCACAATATATGTAGTTATTCATGGATCTGTAATCCCGATCCCAACTACAATAAATGGATGGAAATAGTTCCCACATTTCCATATGGTCCACACTTGTTAATAGAATGTTTTTTATTTAATAAACACATTTTAATTGATTTATTTCCTCTTAATATACATAAAAATAGTCATATTTCCCACACATAGCCCAATCGCAATAGAGAAATATAAAAATTCCCCTTATTTGAGTGTGGTTCAGACCTATGTAAGGAACTTAATTAAGAACTACAGGTGGCTCGATCTCCATCACACTAAGAATTTTAGTGACACCTATAATTAAATTCATGGGACCATTCACAATACCATCATATCATGTCAAGGGATCCAGATTCTATGCAAACTAATTTAAACTACATGGACCATAATAACTATGTGTGGGATTATTATCATTATCATGAGATACATAGTGGTTCCCAAACAAACACCCTTGGGCCCAATAGTAACATTTCCATCCATTCACATCAGTTATTCTCCATCCTCACCACATGGTTTTCAAATTAGTAGGATTCAAATAAACACATGTGGTTTTATTCCCATCCTTGTGGGATGCATCATGGCATCCATATCTATAAAAATAGGCCTAGATTCAAAAACCAATAATAAATGCACCCTAACTACAAAGGAAACAAGTCACCCAATCTCATTATTTCAATGTATGAGCCAAATCTACATACGTCTTACATTACTGAAAATTATATCATACCCAATGTTTTTAAGATGGTTCACATGTCCTTACCCATTGACTATACTCTAAAAAATGTGCATCTTTACCACATGATGTTAAATTATAAAGAAAAATTCTTACCCATAGAAAATTAAAGCTGCACAACAAACATGTCTCTACCACATGATGATAAACAACAAGAAAATTTTTCTTACATCATGAGGTAAAATTGGACAGAAATCATCCCCACACTTCATGTATTGAGTACCTATGGTTTTCACAATGATTTCATAAACCTTTAAAAAGAAATAGACCACTCGGTTCAGCTATGTTGTTGTTGCAACAAGGCTTAAACCCATCAACTAGTGACATCTTCCCCAATATTAAGGGATTTAAAATTCTAGTGAGCCTCACATCATAAAGGTAGAACTCAAAAAACATAGAGTTATATAAAACTCTCCCTGTATGACTATCCCATTTCAGTACTCATCTTATAATAACTTTTACCCATGATTGACAACATCTACAAATCCCACTCAAAAGGATGTTGGAGCGGGATTGACCATGGGTATCCTAATTAGGCTATTGTGTAACATCTCCCATATTAGGTCCATATAAGTCCTGACCATAAACTACCAAAACCTTTGTCAAAGATGTATGATCTTAAACTCTATCCTATAATGGTCCAAATCACAAGACCTTAAACTGGCAGTGAATGGGATGAAAAGATCCTTAGGATGAAAACTTGAAAAGGGGGAACTAGAAAGAAGTCAAGTCTTCGTTCGCTAAAATCATCATCATTAGAATTTTGTTAAAAATTATGTATAAAATGAACAATGAATAAAGATAATAAGGTCCACTTTTTGGTCATAATAAAAGCATAGTTATGATTGATGTACAATATGGTTTAGAAAAATTTAGAGCAATGGTTTGTAACATCTAATCACGACGAGAATATGTTTTCTAGGAGGTGAAAAAAAATTTAGGATGCTCTAATACATCTTGGATATTACATTATAAATAAATCATAATTCATCATTTGAGCACTTTGGGTCACTAAAAACCTTCCATATCCATTGGAAATAAAAATATACCTCTCAGTTCAACAATGACATTGAATGAAAAGTAAATGTTTATTTCTAATCCACTAGGGGGTGTGGGAACTTGAAAAAATGTATGAAAGACTAGAAACATCAAAAGGATCAATATGACCAAATTTTACAAGATAAAAAATTTAAACATTCAAAATTCAAATCACCTCTACACATTCGCCAGTAGAAACTAAAATGACCTCATAACACTATCAGTAAAACACATATAAAATCATCTGAATTACATTATCAAGGACATTATAGGAATAATCTGAACAATATATATACTAAAATAGAACATCCCTCCACAACCAATAATTGATAAAAAACCAAATAAATGATTGAACTAGATCTAACGTAGAAAAATAAAGATTCATCACTCCCACCATACCAATTCCAGTGAAGAACCATAACAGAAAACAACCCCCCAATAGGAACAAAAAAAATCACCTAAAAGTGAAATAATTCCAAAACATATCCTTCACCTTGAAACTAGTGAAATCATTTCCATCGACCAAAACATCTGATACCACCAGCCAATGATGTGAATTTTTATAAAAGAAACTCTACAAACCATATCGAATCCAATGAAGGAAGTGCCACATGTAACACTATCAACCTACCACACAACACATCACAATGCTTCCTTGAAACCACCGTAGCTGACCGAATATGAGAGCTATGAGGGAACTAAAGCTAGAGTAGTATTAAAAGTATCCAAAGAATGAACATAGATACTCATCACATCCTAGACCACCAAAACCCCCATAAAATAAAGCTCAAAGATAAAATACCACATACAAATCAATGAAAACATCCATAAACTCCCTAAGAAAACTAGAGCACTAACCTAAATGGGGTCAGAAACACAATGACTAGTAGGTAAGGGTAGAGGAAGAAATGAATTGGTCTTGAAAAAGGATCCATAAGTAATAGAATTATAAGAGAGGGTATGAGAGGGGAAAATAAGAAAAAAAAATTAAAACAACCAAGAATGAGTAGGGAGGGAAAAAAGTAGATAGTTAATGGGGGAGACGAGGCTAATACACACATGCCTCACCCACAGAAGCACCTCCAAAAGAACCCAAGATCATGAGAGTCTTGAGGGAGAAGGGTTTAGTACCACTAAATTGAAGCATTTTCCCTCTATAAGGATGGATTTCTAATCCCTATGATAATAACATCACCAAGGCCGAACTTATCACCTTAGTGCAGTATATACCCATCCATGTGTGACTATCCAATAACATTATCATGAATTGAGCACTCTGGACAAATATTTACAATCCCATTATCAAACTATCTATGTTTATTAGAAATCAATGAAATTATATCACCATGTTTTGAACCATTTATCAAGGCCAGAATGTGACACCCCATTCCCAAACCTTCGATGGACCACACCTCGTGATTCAAAACCATAGTGAATAGGGTACAAGTTTCATTATCAGGATATGGAATAACCTAGGGTTGAAGAACCCTTTTTTATAGCTTCCTCACATACCCAGCCTCATCATCTGTAATTTTGAATCTTCATGAATCTTTTATAACCCTTATAATGAATTTGAGTTCAAAATTATCTTGAACGTGATACTGAAACATAAGGGCCTTAACCCACTAACTAAAAGAATTTCCACCTTGAAAGAAAGTTTATTTATTACTTATGATCCCAAGAAAATCCACAGCAGAACTTGGAACCTTAGAGTTTTGTGGGTCATCTCCAATTTTACTATTGTAGCTTATTTCCATAGACTCATGATTTCAGGTTACGAATTACATCACCGACACTCCATCAATCTAGGAAGACTTAACATCCCCAATATTTCTCCTTCATCCCATATTACCTCAATAAATCTTCCACAACCCTTGGAGATGAGTGGAGATTAGCTTCTTTTTTCGGGATATCGATTTATATTGGATTTTACCCACTAAATAAAGGCATATCCTCTTTATAATAAAAGAAAAAGAATACTAATGATCCATAGATACATCATGGAAGAACCCAACCCCTTAATGTTTTTAGGTCATTCCTAACATGTCTTCACTATATTCCATGGTATTCAAAAACTTGGTCTGAACTAAAAGTCCCGAAACAATAATACATCATTGTATGAGTTGAAAGACCCTAAACTATAGTACATAAAGGTGTGAGATGAACGACCCTAAACTACATTACATCAAGGTTCGAGCTGAAAGACCCTAAAATATAGTACATCAAGCTCTAAGATCAAATATACTTCACTATAGTAAATCAATGGATGAGATAAAAAACCCTAAACTACAATACATAAAGCTATGAGCTAAAATAACCTAAAATATAGTATATCATGGTCTTAACTAAAAGACCCTAAAATAATGTACATCAATGATTGAGCCGAATGAAACTAATCTATAGTACATGAATGTCTGAGATAAAAGACCGTAAAGTAAAGTACATTAAGGTCTGAGATGAAATTAACTAATCTACAATACATCATGGTCGAAGATGAAGTAACCTAAACTAAATTAAATCAATGTTCGGGCTAAAAGAACCTAAAATACATTACATCAAGGTCTGATCTGAAAAACCCTAAACTAAAACACATCAAGGTATGAGCAAAAAGACACTAGACTATAACACATCGTGAACTGATATAAAATCCCATAAACTACATTACGTCAAGGTCTAAGACAAATTACTTAAACTATAGTACATCAAGGCTTGAGTTAAACGACCCTAAACTACAGTCCATCAAGCCTCGATCTGAAATACCCTAAACTACAGTACATCACGGTCTGAGATAAAGGACCCTAAACTACAGTACATCAAGGTCTAAGCTAATAGACCGTAAATTAATTAAATTTTATGTCTGAGATAAAAAGACCATATTCTAAAGCATGTAATTTATTTAGACTACAAAATATCACAAGGTCCACTACATGGAATTAACATAATCAAGAGACTCTATCAAATCCTATAATATTTGTAAGATGAAAGGCCACTCTCCCCCCGGGACATGTATCAAGCTTAACAAATCCATCTTAAAATTAGGTGATATCAAGAAAACTAAAATAAATATGTCAGTAGATAATCTCTTTTTGGTTGTCATTTCAGAGTACTTATCAAATGGAATCTATTATGATTTAAATATTCTGATCCATAAATTCATGTTGACTTGATTTTATAAAAAGGATGGGTAACATAGGATATTATCATAATATTGTAGAAATAAAATATCATGGACATTATGAATAAAAGGGAGAAAAAAAACACATATAATGTTCAAAAAACCTATTCATTGATACCAATAAGAATGATGAATCTCCACATACTAGAGTCTCTCATATGAATGTATTCTCGAAATCAAAATTTCAAGTTTATGATTCCATCACATAGTGTTTTTTTGATGAATCCTTAATATTAGAAAGTCTCCTCTCCAGGGAATATATATTTTCTTACTTGACTAGATGAATCAGTATTGTCCTCTATAATATGTTGTAGCTCCTCTACCCACTTGACGACATCATGTCTGACATTCTCTACTACATGAAGGAGTAATTGATGCTCCAACTTGGTCCTTCCAAATATCTATTGTTCATATTTTCACTAGGATAGTCCTACCTAGAGATGAATTCTTTTAGAGTGAAGGTGATTAATATTAGACTAGAGATGGTTGGTTTCAATCTTCCTATCATTGAATGCATATTAGCGAGAAGCCACATCAAACACATGATGGGATGCTTCATTTACAGATTTTTCCTAATTATGTTTCACCGAAGAAGAAGCCTCATTAGATGCCACCCTAAACTCAAGGTACCACTTCTAATCATTCGTGAAGGTCATCTACATCACCTGAGAGAGAAGGGGGAATAGTCAAAAACATCATAACCAAGGGAATGGAACATGAATTAAAGTTAATCAAATCAATAATTCAACACAAAAAAAATGATGTTTCTGACACTAAAATCAAGATCTCCCACTAAATCCTACACATTATTTAATAATAATGTAAATAAGAACTAGGATCTTGATATTAGTTTATCTTGCGAATGTGGAAATACTCTAGGGCTAGGACACTTGGAGACAAGGTCGTACTCACAGTATTATATTAAGAGATAATAAAATCCTCTTCATCATTAATTTACCTTGTCAGAGGGATGACCAGGGATATAGGTATCGAAGCCTCTAAAATATGAGGTGAAGATGTTGTAGAAATTGGTACAAGGGTACATCTGTTACATGTTGAATAATGCAGTACCACCAAGTACTCAGAAAAAATAATAGAGGTTAGAAACATACATTTCTCAGTCACATCACTCACATCACACACTTCCCTAACCCCATCCCCGAGTGAGGATGTTACTCTTTCTTATGAAGAAGGACTTTAAGGAAAATCAAGTGCTTCTATTGGATATGGGATTCATTCTCTACTCTTGAGGACTAAAATAACATAAGTTAAAATTAGGTGAAACAATAAAAGTAAATAGAGTGTCCTATCCTGAAGAAGAGTTCACCTTCTCCAAAAATCACTTCCATTAAGGATAATAAAGTATCAGAATAGCTACATGTATCAATATCCCCTAAAAGTGCATCGACCAATGCTAGATCAAATGGAAAAATCTATGAAACATCTGCGATAGGCAATGGACATGATTGAACTTGTACCCAGGCCACCAATAATTCTTGATGGATCGGGTCCAATAGAGAAGGGTCTGATTGATCAATTAAACAGTCACCCGTATCCTTAGAAGAAGACACCTGGTTTTATAAGAGAGATCAATGGTCATATGTACATTTTTGAAAAATCGGAATGCCCTACCAAAAAATCAAAGATAAAAGAAGAGTGAAATTCCAAACAAATTAGATTGTTCTAGAGGAGAGGATCTAATAATGAATATTTATTTATTTCTATATTCTTATCCCCTTAAGAATAAGGTCCTCTAAAAGGTGAAAATGTGTGGACTCTTTCCTTAGAAGTGATAATCACCTCCCTCATCTAATCTTGTCGGCCCAGGGACCCTAAATCTTTGGTTCCTTGGTCACCTCTAAATTTCTCTCCCACGGACATAACATGTTGGGTATATTTACGGGATTTAAGCACAATATGATTTCAAATAGCCACCCAGTACCCCAAAATATATAAAGGATGTCAATAAAATTTCAAAGGAAATATGAAATTTCAAAAACCACAATAATCCTAAACTTACCACTTCCTTAGTGAGTGGGTAACTATGTTCGTCCATTGTAATTTGAAGTGTTCCCATGACAACTAGTCAGTGGTGTATTAGGGGAAAATATTTTACCACTGACGCTCATTAAAACAACATAATAGTCTTTGATAAATGGTCTTTCCTCCTTAAGGAAATATTTAAATGTAATGAACAGAGGGGAAGTGATATATAAAAAACCATCCAAAAGCACCTTTGAGTAACAAAATAGATCACAGAGCTCAGAATATAAGAATTCTTCCTTCCAAACCATCCACCGTTGAAACATGATACCAAAAAATGAATCGGGAACAACCTCACATATGGAACTACATTCACTATATCCAAAACAACAAGTGTTTCTTCTAACAATAGTAAGAGTTCGAATTCATTGTGAGGTTCTTCTAGGGAATCTATCCTTTTAAGAAGCCAACTTCTTTCCAAGAATGGGATTATACTTAGTATCCAGTGGATGAAAAGTCTCATTTACCAAACTGGATAATTTTCAAATGGGATATGAGAGGATCTATACATTTTTACAACCATATGATAAGCTTATTAACGAATTATGAGGGGGAAAGAGTATCTCTACATTAGTCTTTTCCCAAGAGAACATAATCCAAAATTGCAGAAATACCTTCGGGTGCTCCTCAGATCAAACAAAAATAAAAGGATGACACTTTGATTGAACACATAACAATTTGTGGCTGAACCATCATGATACATACCAATAAAAAAATTATGTCTCCAACAATAAAAATTATAAATAACTCTCTAATGGAGTGACATCATATAATATCATGCCTTGAGACTAGGACCAACCCATTATCATCAAAATTGCTTTCTGACACTAGTCAATATGTCCTGAAAGAGAAATATTAATAATGTCTCCCATAATACGTGACATATCTGTCCATCAATAAAACATTCCTTACCCCATTAATTATTTGAATTTATGGTATGAAATCGGAAATAATGATACCAATGATGATTCAGTACTGATAACCTCCCAAGTGAGCTCTTATCTAACCCCATAATACTTGAATGTGGCCCAAAATATCATAAGGGGGGATTACATTATAAATATGATGAAAAAGGTGATATATTTTGGATAATATTGGGACAACAAACCCAATACTCCCCCTTCAATTGAGGGAACCAATGTAATATTTTAGAATCTAACTCCACCATTTTCCTTCATGGGAAGAAGGTACCCACATAGGAATGTGTAATTGAAGGTGAATAGTTGGAAGGATCTGTCAATGCAAGATAAAAATTCCCATCCCCACTCTAGGAATATACCTCCATTAACCATGCTCTAGTATGTCCCTAGTGCATTACAAGTATCCATTGAAATTCATGCCTTTGGGCTCATAGATTCTCACTCATATTTGGTCATCTCAATAAAGGATTATTACCATGTCATAAAAAAATATCGATAAATGATGATATTATATCATAAAACCATTATCAATTTGGTAAAAATTATTTATAATCTTCATGAAATAAAAATAATAAATGAAACATAAAATATAAATAAATTAAATAAATTAACGATATTTTATGTCAATATTTTTTAATATACACCATATAAAAGGCGATGGGTGTATAACATAACAAATGTCTTTTGGAAAGAAACTTGAGACAAAATTCACATACTTCATTGGTAACGTTTGAATCAAAACCCCATGAAAGATAGATCCTAAAAGTGATATTTAAATAATTTTCTGTAGCAGAATTGTAAAATAAATTCTTTTTTATAATATTGACAACATAAAATTGATAGGTGGTAAATATGGAATGTGTTGCATTGAAGTAAAAAAATTAGGAAAAAATCTATTACCACAAGTCTCAACTTCCTTTGTACATTTTATAAGAACATATATAATAAATACATGTTTATTATAAATAAATTAAATAATATATATATATAACAATATATTATTTACTTATGACTTTTTATTACCACTAATTAATAATTAATTTTTAATGATTTGTTTCTTTTAACAACTACTTTGTTTTTCATGTAATTTTTTATTTATTATTTCTGGTCCTCTAACAAAGATCAAAATTACATCATCTAACGAATGTCAACCATGAAATAAATATTACGTATATATATATATATATTCATTAAATCTATTTATTTTATAATACATAAGAGTTTGATATATAATATGAAATACACTATTCATAGAGACGGTATGTCGTATGTACCAATGAACATTATTTCAATTTTCTAGAAGGATTGAATGAAAGAAAGGAAAATAATATATTAAAATTATATAATAATTGTCATGTCATATAAAAAACATATAATCATTAATCCCATTCTTATTATCTACCATGTAAATCATGAATGAGTCACATTGCTTCGTGAGATGGTAGTCCTCTATACACACGAGCAACATTATTATATCCCTCACAGAATAGACTTTATGAAGGTATCCTTGAAATAATAATTCCAGAAGTATATTAATATCAAATATATAATATAAAAATGTTAAATTAACCATTATATCAATCCTTTAATGGTGGTTATGGAAGAAACTACAATGATTCATGATGTGGTTGTCCGTCGTACACACGATCAAGAGTTTCATTTTCCATTAGATAAACATAGAGATTGAGATAGGTTATTGCATTAGAATAATAACATAAGAGTATATATTATATAGAATTGTTATCATATTTATAGTTTTAATATATAATATACTGTGTAAATTTTTTAAATATATTGTAGAATCCCAGTGAAGATAATTACCCTCGCTTAGAAGAACCTCATTTTGATATCTTATTAATGGTCATATTATTGGTCTTTTAGGAGGAACAGAAGCTCTAAAATTTGGATAAGGATAATAGAGAGGGAATTTTTTTTCAGATTTTTCTGAATTATATGGGTTGATAGGTGAGAATAAGTGAATTTTGGTGGTGACTATTTATAAGAGGGGGAAATGAGACCGCTTAGAATCAAATGGAAATTTCCACAAATAATCTAAATTTGTATTGTAATTCCCATGAAAAAAGTCAAAATTTCCGTATATTTGAACTTAGATTCAATAATATTGAAATATTTCCATATAATCATATTTTTACATGTTCTATTCTAATTTGTACCCTCATCTTCTTACATTAACTCCCACTAGAAACCTATTTTTACCAAAACCGTGGTAATTAATTTTTACATTTTTTACTTTTCATTATGGTAAAATATTATGTTGATCATATTATATAATATAAATTAATCTGATTCCAAATATAAAATACAATTTTCCAAAACCAATTAATCGAATTGGAAAACAAAAAATAAAAAAAACCACAATTGGGACGAGACAACCAGTTTTAGAAAAGAATTATTCAAAAGTTGTCAATATTTTATATAAACATTCATCATCAAAATTAATTAAAGTGACCTAAATTTTATTCTTAGTTATATAATTAAACTAATTTTTCTTTTAAACCATATTAAAACTTTCACCATGTTTTTAAAATCATTAACATAAATGAAAAGTTTTAATAAAAACTAGAATTTTTCACTATTCAGCGAAAAATTTAACATTTTAAAAAATTCTAAAAAATTCACTAGAAGATAATTTTGAAATGATGAATTAAAAATGAATTTAATTGTTTCAAATAAATTTTCCATCTTTTTTAAAAAATTATTTTAAATATAAGTTTGCTAAATGCAACACAACTGATTTATAGAAAAATATAGTTTTTACAATAAAATTGGATTTCTTATTTTCTCGTCCCTATAAAATAAATAAAATTAATTTTAAAACATTGTTTTAAATAAATAATATATTTATTTCATTAAAACAATTCAAAAAATGTGATTTATTTACTTTTTGGGATATTTGTTTTGTGCCCATAAAAAATATTTGTCAATAAATGCTTTTTTATTTTCAAATTTATTATATTTATAATTAATTGGTGAACAAAGAGTTAATTTTATATATATGGTTAAACCATATATTTTCTAAATTTATTTAATCTTATTCTTACCTTCCCTTCCAATGGAATGGTAATAACCCCCATATTAAATAATAATGATTTAATAGTATGTCACATTTTGTTTAAAATTTTTGTTGAGTGTAACAATATCTCAACTCAACGTTGCATGTAATGAAATATAAATATTGTATTAATTATTATGAAAAATATTGAGATGGATATACATATTTGAAAAAAATATTTCACTAAATTTATGGGTGCTCCATTCTACAGCCCTTAAAATGAATTGTACCAGTGAAATTCATCACATTAGTACCAATAATAAGGAACCATTATCAATCATTACTTCCATAAGTTCCCAGATAGTTTCACCACACTAGTTGTGTAACCAAAAAACATTATCCAGGTGAGTGGACTTATTTCATATAATTTTCTATATTCATTTTACAATATCTACCTAATGTTCCTCTTAAAATATATCTTTCTCCAATGGCAGAACCTTTAAGTTCAATATGTGTAATGGGTCTGGTATAAACTAACTTAGGATATAGTCATGGAACACAATAAGAAACCTGATGGAGGTTTGGTGGATTCACCTATTGATAAAATAATGTTTTTGTACAATCAATAATTTAATGGGAATGATATATATAGGGATAATCATTCCTTTGTATTAGAAGAAAAATTCCATTATTTAGTTGTTCTTTGATAATTTTACACTTTATCTCTTACTACATGAAATTGATATTAGTTTTTTCTTGAAGCACTAATGTATCACTAGATCTATAAAAAATGATTCCTTCTATATTTATTTATAACAGAATTGCTATCACTGGTCATCTAATTTGGACAAATCTTTATACGGTGTAGTAATAAATTGATCTATAAAACAAAATCCAATGATCAAATTAAACCATTTCATAAATAGTTAACCTTATAAACCTTCTGAAGGATTAAAATCCCAAAATTTAAAAATAAGGTCAATATATTTCTGAAAATTAACTTATCATTAATCTCCTAAACAACATGTTGTAGGTGTTATTATCACATAACCGACATCTCAATACCTTTATCCATGTATTATCTTAAAAAATGGTAATAACCTGAATAACTAAAATACAATATTGAAAATATATATTCTTCTTTATTCCTTAAATAAAAAATTAATTAGTAGATATATTCCTCAAATCCAATAATTCTATGTAATCCATCAATGATAGAATAAAGCACATTTTCAACAAATCATTAATAAGTTCCAAGGTAATTAGTACTCTAAAATTTACATTATCAATAAAAATCATATCTTTATCCTTACATATTAATCTCAACATAAAAAAATTATGCTTTATCTTTCCATTAATCATGTTTTTTCATTAAATATTATCTTGTAATTAAATCATTTTTTCGGGTTATCAACACCATTCAATATATTCATGGAATCCTTTTTGAAATAATATACTGAAAAATCCTTATATATTTCATTTTTCTTGAATTAAAATTCATAACAACTTCATTCATTCTACTTAATTATTAAACCATTAAATAGGCTTCACAATCTTATTCCATAATACTAATTTCCTCTAATATTTCATTAGTGGTCTCTTTATCATCATCATCAACCCATTACTTGTACAACCTTAATGAACATCTTCTTGAGATTTAATACATGGAAATAAATATTTATAATTCCCATACATTCTACATATATAAAATTTAATCATTGATCTTTCCATAGAGAAACTATTATTCTCATCTGTTGAGTTAACTAAACTATTAATTTTTCCTTACTAATCAGTTACTCTGTGTCCTTATTTTCCACACATAACAAAAACTTTTAGTTCCTATGAGAAATTCCTTGGAGTGCTTTTTCCCACACTCTTGATATATAGGAAACAAAATATTTTTTTTCTCTATGGTATCCACCACCCGGACACTCTATAAAATCTATGCTTATTTTCCTTGATGGTTCTGAGAATTTGTTATGGTTCACGTTCTTAATCACATATACTGAAAAGTGATTAGGTATAATAAAAATATCCTTCACTCATGTCATCATACCATTTGGTTCATCAGAAAAAAATTATCAACCACATTCAATGTTAATATAGATTTTTTGGTTCCCACCGTTAACTAAAATCAAAAATCATACTATGAGTAAAAATATTTATAGTGGGAACCACATAATCATGAAAAATAACTTATAGGATGTATAAATAGTGTCCTGTTATTTTTAATATATGAAACCATTAGTTTTATGTGTTTATTCATAATAATCATATATGTAAATCCTATATGATGGTTAATAATGAGTTTGTGAATTTGTAAAATATATCACTAGATAGTGTCAATCTAGGTGTGAAACAAGGCCTGTTGTCATACACTAAGTGATGACCATGTCTAGTTTAATGATCCATTTTTTGGGTTATTACCCCTAGGTACATCTATGCTAGAGATACATACACTTTTAGTATCCTGAAAACGAAGTAATTTCATGGAACCCACTCACTATATCCTTTACCAAAATCCAAGGATATTTTTTTATACAATGAATCACCCTCATATTTATCCTTGGACATATCCATAGAAATATCCCTAAGGATCTCAGTAATGTTTTTTTACCAAATATTACATTGGATAAATAAACATATCCTCTAATACCTACTAAATTGATTAAGGCTTGTCATACATATATAATACATCATATAAATTAATATTAATTACATTAAATAAACACACACTAGAGGATTGTAATTGTTTATTTCCTTTGGATAATTGGAACATATTTTTTTATTTCATGAAATATTTTCAACATATCACATAATTATTTTCCCACATAGTAAAATTAGGTGACATCACCTACTTAAAACCATTCTACAGAACCCATTGAAAGGAAACATAAGAAAGGGTGATCTCATATTATCAGAAAGGGTAAAGAGAGGATATACACAATAATAACATGAGAATAAGGTTATGAGAATATGAGAATAACATTGGAAAAGAATACCATATATATCAAGGATTATAATATTCATTCATGGAATAAATATTAGTTGTGCACAAGACTTAAATCAAAAATAAATAAATGAGCATGATCTATGAGATCATACGAATGGAATACAAAATAAATTTGTGGCATAAACATAAGTATATAAAATAATTTTAATTGTAGTAAAGGATCAATTCCAAGGATATCATAATGGAATCAGTTTACTCCTAAAACCATCATGGTAGTTAAGGTTCGCTCCCAAGAGCATCATAGTGGACAAAGTACCTTATTGAATCAGTTTCATTCCATGTTATATTCCTATATATCTCATCAAATATAAATCTTTACCCAATGCATTGTAGGGAGACATAGGTTCCACCCATCACATAATTAAAATCATAATTATGTGTTCCACAAGATCGTAAAAAGATTTTTTACATTGTAACCCATGAAATGAAATGAGTATTGTAAACATTTAGTCCTATCATAACTGATTGAAAAGATAATGATTTCATCATATTTTCATCATTTTACCATGTCATAACTTTCTTAAAGAATCATGATTTATTAGTATTTCCTCATGCTATAACCCATGTAAGAGAAATAGGTTTCATAAACATCATACCTTTATAAATATAAACCATTAATAGAAAAAGTAAAAATTATATCATTGGATAATATCCATAGTAAGTAATAGTTAACATCAATGAATGTTATCATATATGGAAAATGATTTGGGAAAGACACTTGGAACATTTCTTGAGATAAATATATATTTAAAAATAAAAATCATAATTTTTTTTGGAAATCCTTTTATTTGAAAATAACATTTGAGACATACAAAGGAAAATTTTAAAATAATTTAAAAAACTTATTGAGGATAATATAATTTTATCTTTAAAAAATATATTAAGAAAAATAATATATTTTGAAAATACTTTTCTTTAAAGAATGCATTTAAATCCTTGAAAGGAAGATTTAAAAGTCATTTCAAATAAATTGAGGATAATATACATTCAACTTTTAAAAACACTTTTTAAACATAAAACATTTTTAGAATACTTTAATTTGAAAATAAACATTTAATCTTATGAAGGAATATTTAATATAATGAGTGGTCATGATAGTAGAGAATATCGTTCATGTCGTACAAATTAAAAAAATATTTATTTATCATTTTTGGTTAAATGCAAACAAGTATTGTTTGGAAAAAAATATTAATATTCAATTAAAATTATTTTTTAAAAAGGAACAGATGGATAAAAATGTATTTAATAAATTATTGAAAAAATATAAAAACATTTTTTGAAAACAATTTTTTTGACGAAAAAATATTCTCGACCAGATAGAGAAATTATGATGTTGTTATTAAAGACATTATATTTAAATATTGAGTACATAAGAAGAAGAAAATGAAGTGAAGAATTGAATTATCATGATACAAATATAGGATACAAAATATAATGAGTTTATTGGGAGAGAAGTCATAGTATTTCATTATTGGAAGCATAATAATTAATAATTCTAATAAATAATGAGATTGTGTCACAAAATCCTTACCAATTTTGTAACATTGATTCTTAATCCTTTTGGAAGAATAACATTAAATGATACTTAAAATATTGGGAGAATAAATAAATTTAATATATTTAAATTAAAACAGTATGTATATAACCTTCATAAAAAAGGATAGATGCCTAAAATAACTTATTTCTGAAGAAAGGAACATTAAGATCAAAATACCCTACCACTTTGGTAAAGTATGAATTGTAAAAATCATGTAAGAAGGAGACTAGAACGGATAGAAAAATACTAATAATTTTTAGTATAATAATCATAAATAAAAAATGTTCCTTATATACACCACAAAAAATTTGTGGTCAATACGACACATGTCACATAGAAGTAAAAAGTTAGATATAAATGCATTACTATAAATCTCGACATCCTTCATATATGTTAGTACCTCGTGTATAATAAATATAAGTTTATTATACATATATTACATAACCATACATAGAAAAAGATGAAAACACACACACAAACACAGATATATATATATATATATATATTCATTTATTATTTACTTATAACCTTTTGTTGCACATTTATAAAGACTTCCGTGTTAAATTCATGTTTCAGAAAAAAAAAATCTTTGTTTTTCATGTATGTCTTGATTTGTTAATTTTGATCCTATTTATTTGATCATGGATACAACATATCCAATATTTTTAAAATTATATAAATATTATATAAAGTGATTATATGTGTTTCTATTTTAATCTATAAGAGTTTGAGATAGAAAATGAAATACACCATTTATGGAGAGGAAATGTTGTACGTTCGTATGAACACTATTTCCAGTTTCACGGTAACTTTAAGTAAGTAATGATAAATAATACATTACCAATATAGAATAATTTTTAAGTTATATATATAAATTTTTTAAGTAAACCCATCCTTATTACCCTCTTTTTAAATAGTTAAGGAATTACATGTCTTCCTAAGGCGGTAGTCCTCCGTATACATGAGCGACTTTATTGCATCCCTATAGAATGGAAACTAAGAAGGTATATTTGGAATAATAATACCATAATTATATTAATTTCCTAATATATATATATATATATATATATATGTTAAATCCATCATTAAATCCATCATTTAAAGGCTTTGATGGAAAACAAACTGCGTCGATTCACGAGCTATAGTTTAACGTAGACATGATCGACAGTTTTGTTCTCCATTTGATTGATATAAAGATGGATATAGTTTGTAAAATTAACTTAATAACATATCCATATATAAGATATTAATTTTTTATTAATTTTTAAGCTTTAATACATAATTTATGGTTCAAAAAAATTTGAAGTAATAATTAGAATCATAGTGGAGAAAAATTCCTTTTATTTGAAGTAACTTATTTGGATCTATTATTAGATATCCTAGTACTGGACTTTTGGGATGACCATAAAATATAAAAAATAGATAATTATTTTAGTGAGATAAGTTTAGATATTTGGATAAAATATATGAATTGAGAGGAGTGAATAAGTGAAGGGGGGTGATGCCCTTCTATAAGTATGGGAAATGAACCCACAAGGAAACTACCTTAAAATTTCCTAAAAGAATCAAAAATAATAAAATAATGCCAACGAAAAAAGGCCCAAAATGATCATAGAATTGATATTGTGAAGTATAATATTGTTTTATGGCCTTACAATATTAATTTTAAAAGTTTTATTATAATTTTATCCATTTTTCATAGTTTAAAACAATTGTAAACCTATTTTTATAGTCACAACGGTAATTAAACTTTTCTATTTCACTATTAATTATGAAAAAAATTCAATTTCATATTATTATATAATACAATTTATTCTAATTCCATATATATAATAATTTTTTATAAATTCCATTTCCATACGATTTAAAATTTAATTCAAAATTAATCCCACAAATGTTATGGGAATGCTGGTTTTTAAAGACTAAATATTGAAAAAGATTATATTGTTTTTATATAAAAAATCAATATAATATTTATTTGAATATCCTATATTAGATTAATTTATATAAAACTGAATTAATTTTTAATTTTAAAATGACATTGAATAATTTGGATGTTTTTAAAAGTTTTAATATAAATGCAAATTCTTAATAAATCTAGTAATTTTCACTATTACTCAAGGAATAAAAACTTTTAGAAACTTTTCACAAATTAAAAATAATATAATTTGTATATGATGATTTAATAAATAAATTTAATTTTTTTAAAATATTATTTATAGTTTCAAATATTAATTTTAAAAATAAATGTGAAAAACACGATAAAATTATTTTTTAGAAAAAAATATTTTCAAGAAAAAAGTTGGATTTTTTATTATCTCATTTATATAAAAACCATAATATGAATGTTAATATTTTTTATTTAATATGTAATATATATGTTCCATTAAAATTATTTTAAAAAATAATTTATTTAATTTATTGAGATAAAACATGTTTTTGTACATTAAAATAGTTTTCCAAAAAACTATTTCCTATATTTTGAAATGTTTTTTATTTTAATTTATAAATTACTTGTAAAATTACAATTAATTTTATATAGATTTGGAAACTATATGATTTTATAATTTGGTTAATCTTATTCATTCCCTCTATTCTAACATTTTAGTAATAACTATCATATTAAATAATAATATTATAATAGTATATCACATTAAATTTAAACTCTATGTTTTGTCGAGTGAAAGATGAAATTAGTTTATTTTGAAATAGATTACCCATATTTTGTTATTTTTAACAAAAAAAATATTGAACATATTAAATTTATTTGAAGAAATTATTTTACAATATTTTATGGTGTTATAAAAACCAGACCTCAATAGAACGGTGTGATCCTTGTGTGCTCAACTCATATATTCTTCTTTATAGATTATGGTAGAAAAGTTAGGTTCTGTTTAGTTCATTTTGATATGAAATATAGTCCCATTAATTCCATTTATCATATTTTTGGTGGTAGAATATACAATTTCTTTATAGTGCTCATACGGTCTTCTGAGGATCTCAGGATCGATCCTTGAAGTTTTATTAGATTGTTTTTATATTCCATTTGATTTTTATCTATAGAAAATGATAAATAACTTAGAAGGATAGATGATTTTCCCAAGGATTCCCCTCATCCCATTTTAGGTGTAAAATAGATTTTATACATTAGTTTAAATAATTAAAATTTCACTTAACTGATTACAAGAGTTTACCCTAAAAAATATACCTGTTTATTCCATGAATGACATAGTATGTCGTAACCCCTCCTCCCATATTACCCATAGTTTTCCATAAATGAAGGGAGATAGATAATATCTCAATACTTCCTACAACATACCATGAGTTAACAACTAGCACATAGGGTATATGATCAAATATGTAAAGCATTTAGTTTTTTATATAGTTTAAATAATACAAAAGAAGATGAGATTCACCAATCAAATTCATGATTAATTAAATAATAATATGAATACATGAATTTAATGTCATATATAAACAAAAACCACAAAATTTTCAAAAAAATCCCATGTATTGACTCTAATATCTAGTAACTTCAGAAAAACATCCTAAGTTAGTAAATCTCCAATAGATCACAAAAGAACTTCTACTGACCAAAAAAATAGTATATATATATAGTATGAGAATAAAACTTTACTAAAGAAGATACTCCATGTTCCAAATTGTAAAAAATGTGAAAGAATTATATTAAACATCCATGAGAAAACAAATGATACAATTTTATTACTTGAATAAGTAAATCTACGTCCAATCTTCAATGTGTCTCACTCACTAAGTAGTTTATACAACTAAGAAAACATATACAAAATATTATATATAAATAAATTTACCCAACATCAACTTGAAAAATGTTTTTCACTCTCACAACTTGACATATCACATTTCATTCGGATCCCCTCTTTATGGTGTCCTCCATTAACAACAAAAATAAAACCATAACCACATCATCATGCATCTAATACAACTTTTTATACCTACATCCTCATATATATCATAAAAAAGTACATGTTCATAAGCTACTATAGCTCATATATCATGTATCATACCTCAATTCACTAAAATGTAGAGATATAGACCAATGGGATTTTGAAGGCACCATTGACGAGTAAAAGTATGTGCTATAAACATAATCCATTACAATAACCACATAAATGTATAGAAAACCAAGAGATATCATATCACGCATGACTCTTAACTAAATAACATTAGCCAAAACGTCCTGAGTATGTCCACATAATAAAATATTGTCAAACTGAGAGTATGAGAGATGGAGTAGTAAATTATATGTTCCCTCACTAGTCTAGATATTGGGGAAACAACCCTAAAAAGTGGGTTTTCGTTTTCCTAACAAATCAAGTGGTGGAAAATCTGAAATTTAACAAATATAATATTATATCACACACAATCACACTAAAGTAAGCTACCTAGTATTGGAGTCCAAATAAAGTTATCCTCTATTAAGACACTTTCTGTCCACCACTATGGAATAAAATACAGGTTCTCAAACATGCACATAGGAATCAATATTAATATCTTTAAACATTTACATTATGAAATTAAAAAATATATATTCATTCACATAATAATATTGTAATTTATAATCATTCATTAAGTCTCATTATAATTTTCAATTTAATCAATTCTTGTAAACCCATGAAATCCTGATTTTTTATATACCATCATACAATTTAAAATTAAATATGCATTTTCACGGAGTATTTTATTATATCATCCCATGGTTTTTTTAATTATTTAATTTTCCATTACTTCTATCGACAATGTACAATATTATGGGTTGGGTTATAGTCCAATTATCCATTAATAAATTTATAGGTAATCTAGGACTTATCCCAAGTTACCACATATAACAAAGTACTTATCGTGCATAGAGTAAAATTGAATCTCATAGTTAGAAACTAGAACAAATAATATATAGAAAACCATAGATTTTAAAAACATATCCATGTATTAAATATTCATTAAACCAATATTTAAACTCATCTCAATCATTATAGTATTATCCCTAACCCATTTCATAGATCACATGCCATTATTTCATCATTGACAACAACCACCCCCATAAACCCAAGAGAACTCCCCATTGTTAATTAAATATTCCAACAATTCTAGGTGTGAAAAAATATCATCAAAGATATATTATCCTAAAGATTAATTTTTTTTAAATAATATGTATTTTCAAAAAAACAAACCCACTTGGGAACTAAGACTTTAACATCATCAAATTTAATCCTTTATCAAACATAATTTTCCTCTCTAAACCCCATAAAAATATCTTTAGAAAACAACCATGTCATTACTATCATGAATTTATTAGTTCATTTAAAATATTTTCAATATCCATAATCCCCATTTAATTATCTACTATCAATAGTTATTAATCATGAATAAATATTCTTTAATAAAAACATCCATATTTCATCAATTTTAGGGATGAATGAAAAAACATCTAAGTGATATTTTTTTAATAATAACCTAATTTATAATTTATGTTTTTTATTAAATTCTATCATATTAATCAATCTAAAAAACAATAAAAACATAAAAAACATATTTGACACAATCTAGTAAATGAATATGTAATAATAAAATAGTGTATAATATATACAATCAAAATAACCCAATTCTATATTCAGTTATTAATAAATTTTGTATATAATTTTTTTAATTTAGCGTTAAATAAACTATTATAAAAATACCCAATGTGTGATGTTCTGAAAATTTCACATATTCAATTCTAAGAAATATATCTTCTACCTCAAAAGAAAATTCATGATATTGATATACAAGAACAAGTATAGGGAGAGAGTAATGATATACATAAGATATGTCATCACATGAAGGCCTGAGCTAACCATATGAGACTCTTTGAAATTGAAAAACTTTTTTTTGATTGACTATAAACATAAGGAAGAAAAGAAACTCAAATTATAGAAGAATCCTTGATTTTATAATTATCAATAGTGTTCCTCATATATATTTCCATAAAACTCAGTCAATACATTCATTTTTTAATTCATCTAAAATTTTATTTTGATTTTATTCCCTCAAAAGACCCATTGACACTACTAAATTTAATCAATTATATTAATAGATTTATTACCCATAAAATATATTCAAAATCATTGATTTTCTATTATTATTTCCTTAATTTTCATAAAAAAAATTGAATAATAAATATGGAAGGAATTTACAATCCCCAGTAAAAAATTGATAACTTTACTAAGTATATGTATAACTATTAATGATATTTACCCTCATATAAAGACCCTAACGTGATTCGGGTAATACCCTGCTGCGAGGTTGGATTTTCCTTTGTGAAAACATCTTACCTATACATGAGGTCAGGTGGAACTTCATTTGAGATCCAAATAATTTGATAACTCTTATGTAGACCATAAAGTAACCATATGTATCCTTAATCTAAAATAAGTATAATTTTTCACAAATGTAAAATGAAAATTACCTATACCCATATCAAAATAGATTACCCTTACAAGAAGTAACTGGTACATCATAAGGGTAACTAAACATATCTTTACATGTATTAGAACATAAAATTATTAAATATTAGGCTAAAAAACCATGATCTATTGGACAAATTCAAAAAAGGGATTTGTTAAATCTATTCCTGCAGGTACCTCTCAATCAATTCTCATCCTTTGTAATTAAAAAAATATTTTGTAAGGAAATAAATAGTTATTTAAACTACACCCCATGAGATAATTTTCAGGGAACTATCCACATACAGAATAGATACATCACACACTTGGAATAATTCACTTAAACATGAATCATCATAAATCGTCTCAAAACACACTATTAGGGGAAATAACTCTTGAATATTGATGAAATCATCAATAAGAAAGACATCTGTGAAGATAAATGATCTCATAAATTTGAATCCTTATAACATGAAATGAAAAATAAAAAACATAAAACAACCTAGGATTTTCAGTATATATCTATGAATCCTTCTATAATTTTGTCTCCTCCATAACACCATTTCACCAAAGGAAATTATGTAAGTGAATAACACACCCCCACAACAACACAATCTGGTGCTTCTGAATATCAATCGGTCTTTCCTCGAAGGTCACATCATATTCAACATCTAGATCAACATAGTCAATGATGTGGGGAGAATTTTAAAGGTACTATATATGTATTGACACATGAAAGACAATAAAAATATCGATCGTCTATAGGGGTAGTTCTAACTGATACATAGTTGGTCTAACAAACACTAAAACCTCCAAAGGTCTAATTAATTAGGTAGGATTATGACTCCCATGATAAAACATTATCTAAAAATGATGATAAGACACCATAATGAAAACATAATCTCTTATTATAAACTTCATGAGCCTCATCATTTGATTATCATATGACTTTTGAGAATTCTGTACCACCTTGATTGGAATATCGATCACATATAACTTTTGAATCATTTTTTTCACCAATAAAAATATAATAATTTATGAATATCCAACCATGGTGCAATACATTAGAAATTGATACAGCCATCCATATAGTTCTTCAAATTGAGCTATATAAATATTGGAATGATAATTGTTATTGTAATTAAACTCTACCAAGGGTTGGTTCCTCACTAAAAAATGATTAATATCAAGAATACACACAAAAAATATGTAATATAGAATTTTTACAATCTACATTAACTTATAACCTTTAAATTAATTAAAATATTCATATGGAATAAAAATAATCTAAAATCATGTCGGAGACATATCAACTATTTGAATGTGATATTTGGATCTTGATGAGACATGATTATCATTATAACCCCATGAAACCTTACCTTCTTCTCTAGATACTTCCCAAAAAAAAACAAAATTTAGGCAGACTTCTTAATAACTAAAAAGTGAGTTTACTTTATTAAATGGTACAGAAAACCTATATAAAATCACATCCACCCTCAGCTCATGGAATACAAGTGTCAAAGTCCATTGATATTTCCTCACACTTCCAGATTGAAATATTGAGGGACTAAATAAAATCATCAGGAACATGATACTCAAACTTCACCTTATAATCGACCAAATATTGTGATACAAACTACAAAATTGAACGCTTAATGTTGGACCACCAAAAATGATCAATCATGTAATGATGCATATTTTCATGTTATTATATACCTAGAATGAAAAAATATGTAACTCATAGATAACCACATCATACATCAATAAAAGAACAAAAATCCAACCCTAAAATAAGACCTATTCTTTATCATTACTAAAATATACCTCTGGGGCAGAAACAAAAATTACATGATCTTATAAGAGGACTAAATTTTAATCCACCTATTGGATGTACTATACCTATTATAATATACATTGAAACATGGTTATCTAATAAAAGAATCCCCTACCATTAAATTCTTCTAAATTTTGGTGTTAGGAAACCAACTTTTCCACCACCCTCATAGAGTCCAAAAACACATGAATGACATTATTGTGTATCTTATTTATCAAGGAATTAATGAAAAAAATACCATTTATAATTTTATAAAAAATATTACATTTATTATAATTCCATAATTCCATCCACCATAATTGTAATGAATTCAAGTCATGCTGGGGGAATACATAGATCAAAATATTGTGATTTATGATGAAAAAAGTATTTACCGATGAGGAAATTGTTCCACAATTTTTGTGAAAACATGAAATTATAATTACCAATATATTGGATGGAGTAGTTATATTCATGATTTTGTATCTAATGAGACCAATAACAGATGAAATGGGTCTATGAATCAACAATAAAATCAAAAAATATTTAAAGAATCATAGTAAACATTAATCATTATGGCTAGTTTTTAAAACAAATGAACTCAAGCACTAACCAGATTCTCCTTCAAATACACAAAAGAATCATGGAATAAGTAAGTACATATGAAAAATGAATCCATTATAGTCAATGTTGTCTGAAAAATTTGAATTTGATAAATACAAGGTATCAACCTCCTATTACAATTAGAAATACCAAGAATACATCGAATCTATAAAATATTCTCATTGTATACCCATGAAAAAACTACTCCAAAATTTGAAGGGTCCATAACAAATCAATATTGAGGAACTACATGAAAATAGAAACTAACCAAATGTTCTTTGATGTTTCACTTCAATGGATTTTCAAATAGATAACGATGATAAAGAAGTCCAAAAACAGCCCATAGATTCTCCATATACTCCTACCCAAACATAGAAAATAGGATCCCAAAAATTACTACTAAACTGAACTGATCAAGAAACTCATCAAAAAAATCATTCATGAGTCTCACAAACATGTCTAGATCAGACATAACACCAAAAAACATAAAAAACATGTAATAATAATAATATTAATGAAATCTTAAATTAGTTTACAGGATATCCTTATCCTTTACACACATCTGATGATATCCAACCTGAAAATTGATCTTTGAGGACAAGAAATATTTATTAAATTACTAGAACAAGTCTTCAATAAATTAGAGTGAATAGAAATTATTCACTTTCACCCGATTAAAGTGGGTATAGTCGATGAAAAAACACAGACTTCTATAATCCTTCTTTTCAAATAGAACTTATGTACCCCAAGGAAACACTCTAGGCAAAAAAAACTATCTCTAATAAGGATCATAAATCTAAATCGTTATCTACCACTACTCATACAGATCCAAATTATTTGGGTACATCGATATAGGATTAATGAATATATATTACTTTATTAATCATTAAATTACTCATTTTGGGGGACAATGCAAATCTATTCCAGAAAGGAATTGGACTACTATTTGAGAATTTTGGGGAACACCACCAAATAATCATATATTGAACTCAAAATAATCTTTGTGATAAACTAATGGAGAGAATAATTATTCCTCTGACCCATACTAGGTTCTTGATGACTAAAAAATAGAGCTTGGTGTCCATCAACATTGTAAATATGACATTCCTCTTGATGAAATCCATAGTGTCATTCATGAAATTCAAATATTCCATATCGAGGATGATGTTTCTTGGATATATCCATAAACATAAGAAATATATAAAATAGAGGTGCTTTCCTAAAACTATCTCACAATCTATGAACACATTAATCAAGTAATCTCAACCACTATCTAATGTAGTCAATTCCAAGTTTATTTGATTTTCCTTTATCTCAAGACAAAACATACAGACTAGTACATGTAAAATGAATAAGTATGTAGCCCCTAAATCAATGAATCCACATAAGAAGAAGAATAAAAGATGATGGTACCTTGAATGACATGTAGCTCTAATGGAGATGGAAACTCTAAGGAATATATCTATCTGATTTATTCTCTAGGAAATATCATTCTCTAATGGTGACTATCTTAACAACCACACTATTGCTAATATTAATGTTACTGAAGTGAATCATAGAGTTTTTCTTTTCCTGCCTTATCATCTCCATACAAATTGAAGGCTGGATAATCATACTACTATTATTACATTAGAAGATTCTTCCATAATTTTAGATCTTTAAGTGTTCCACCATCTCCATGTTGACAATTGAATTCATTTGAAAACTATCACATATACTTTCCATAAAGTCCATGTTCATAAAAAACCATACCTTATCAATTAGAAGGTGTATAAACACTACAATATTTGAATAAAATAAGATGAAAAAATCGAAAACTAACTCCCAACTATATAAAACTTCTTCGAACATGTTAATTGAGAACATATGGACACATCAGTTATTATTGGGGAATCTTGATGAGTCCCTTCACAAGATGATCTCATCCGAGATATAATCCTCTTAATGACCAATTCTTGTACAAACACCTCATGATACGACTTCAATAAAAACAGGGTAAACTGATGTTGGATCTTTTATCAAAAAATGTCCTAAAAATTTTTTACCCTAGAAACCACATATGGTAGAAGGTATTAAATATAATGAAAGTGGTTCTTACAAAAGATACTAAAATTCCATACACTGGAAATCCCTAGAAAAAGTGTAAGGTTCTCAGGTTTGAAAGTTACCTTTTCGATTGAAGAAGGAAACATGGCCTAAAACTACTATAATATCCTCTCCTATGAAAAAACAAATCCTAATGACCCTCAAAGAATGAGAACCACCACTACTAAGTAGTACCACATTGTATCATCATAACTAATGTAAAAAGTCCCTCTTATGTGCACACAATAAATTTAAGGAAATTTATAGCTCCTCCGACCAAGGATCATTCTCTTTATCTTAAACTAAGACCACATACATTTATTGACCCATTTGATGAGACTGTCAAGTGTCACCATCCATGTTTTTTTTCTTAAACCTCAACTCTACTGTGACCTGTTGGTATGTCATGCTAAACATCTATAGTGAAAACATTATCAGCATGAAAAAATAAATCCATTACTATAAAAAAATATTTAGATCCGGTTTGAACATATAATATCAAATATTAGTTGGTTATATAATCTTGTATTCCCTTGTATTAGATCGTAGTTGGACAAAATACCCATTCCATAATGTCGATCCCATTTTTACATTGAGTTATTAGTCCAACTGATATTTTTTCCTAATAACAAATGTATTCTTACTAATTTCTATATCAAAACACCATATTATCTATCATACACCAGATTTCATACCAATCAATTGTGACCCCCTTCAATTCGTATCCCTACTGTGCTAGAAATGATGGGAGAGAGATGAAACACAAAGACTTCCTCCAATAATCCAAAATTCAGAGAATAGAACCAAGGGTATCTAATCAAAAAATGGTAGGAATTACTATCACTATATACATTTATGTAATGAGAGATAAAACAAGATACTCCAATCAACTGCATATATAAATGGATAATTATTTCAATACATTAATATAATATATTTCATATATTGAAATAAATAAAAATATTAAAGATTTATTAGGTAGTCACTGTTAACTCTAATAACTCTTGAACAACACCATGATATTTTAATTCTAGGATAAATCACTAACATGATCCTAGAAACTTAAAAAATAGATTTTTTTATATATATGGTGATCATACAAATGAAGTCAGTGTGATCTATGTAGAAACAATCTTAGAAAATGTGAATGAATCATTCTAAAACTGAGTAAATAAACAGAGGAAACCAAATCATTGCCTAAATAGGTAAATCTATTTCCCATCATCTTGATGGATCTCTCACTATGTAATGCATACAAGTACAACTATCCATATAAAATCATATATATAGATTAAGTAACCCCACTCCGAACCCCCAATTTGTTTTTCTATTCCGCACTTGATGAATCATGTTATGTGATCATCCCCTCTTATAATTAACCTTATCCTAAACCAAAAAAATCTTTCCCTATCCATATCGTACTACAACTTCAACAATATGTTAAATCCTCATAATCTTCATTTCTCATAACCAATTAGAATATCAAAACCCACTATAACTAGTGTATCATATGCTATACCTAAAGCCATTACAACACATACTTGTACACCAATGGGAATCTAAAGACACCATGACTGAATATATGTATGTTCTATAATATTAGTCCATTATTGATGGCACATAAATATATAGTAAAAAGATATCCAATAAACCACAAGTGATTTCATACTTATACCTCAAGACATCACAACCTAGTTTTGACCATAAAATAAAAAAAAACTGAAGGGAGAGTGGGGGCGAATGAGTAGTCATCTATTTGTTCACTTTCTAACCAATACATTAGTGAAAACACCTCCCAAATAATTTTGTGTTGTTTTTCATAAAAATCACGGTGTTTAATATTATAAAATCATAAATTATTGGAATATTTCATAAATCTACACTCTAGGAAGATACATACCCTTCAAATCAAAATACATGCATAATTTCTTATAGAAACCAAATACCAACTATAAGGAACAAGATAATAATTATTAAACATGATCACAAGCATTAAGATTAAAATATTTTACTTTTTCTACTCAATAATTTCTATAATTAATATTAAATAAACTATTCTAGCTGTTAGTACTCATTCATTAAAACCCATCAAATATTCCAATTTAATTAATTTATTTAAAACCAACTCAAAATTTTTTTTATAAATTATATTACATTTAATGATTCTATATCCATTCCCTTTTATAATTTAATTCATCCGTTCCTTAGATTACATTAATTAAATAATTTTTAATTACTTCTATCCATAACTCCCATTCCTAGAGGAATATTATCAGTAAAATTATCATTATAGAAATTTATGAGTACTCTAATATATATCCTATGATACCATATGAAAATAAGCACTTAGAGATTGTAAATACAAATTAAATCCAATAGTTATAAAACATAATAAGATATATCAGAAAAATATCCATTTATAATTATTCACTATGAATCATCTAATGAGAATTCCCATTCCTAAACTAATCTCAACCATTATGTTTTCATCTACAATTCCATTATAAAAATTACATTACATTCAACCATTTGTTGAATAAACCACCAATAGAACCCGAAGCAGACCATCCCATTGATTCTTAAATAATCCATCCATCAAAATTTCATTATAATAAAATGATAAATCAAAAAACATAACAAATACAATCATAGAAAAAAAGTATTTTCAAAACAACACACTCATGCTAAAAATATGTCTATAACACTATGGAATTTAATATTTTATTAAAAAATAACATGCTCTCTTATCCCCAAATTGTTTTTGAAAAAACATTCCTTAACATCATGAAATAAATATTTTATTATTTAAAGGATCAAAAACATTAAGTCACCTATAATAAATAGATATTTGTACTAATAATTAATTCATAATTATTATTCGAGGATGATTTATTTTCTTTTTATATTTTAAGTTAGTTTGATAATAAATTCAAATGCCACTATCATAAACCATAACATCATTAAATATTTATATTTGTTTTCAATTTGTAAAATTTCAATCTTGTTAAACAATAAGAAAACCCGAAAAAATAGATAAACCACTATATTTTAAATAAAGAGGTGATGGAAGAATTTATCGAAATACATATGATCACAATAACTATATTTCATATTCCATTCTTCCATTATTTCATATATTATTATATTAATTTTGAGATAAATCCACTATTACCTAATCATCCAGAGCATGATATGTTCAAAATTTCATATAATAAATGTGAAGAAATAGAATTTTTACTTTTATAGAAGCTTTATGACATGATTGTCTAGGAAAATGGAGAGGGAGAAAAATATGTGATGGTGTTTAAAAAACATAATGTATCAAGATAGACACTTAAGGCTCTATATGATTGAATGTGATGTTTTGATCAGATTCACATTGGGGAAAAAATAAGGAAACAAAAACTACTGAAGACTTATTGATTTTATAATTAATTATAATGTTTCTCATTGATATTTCAATAAGAAATGGACACGAATTTTCATTTAATGCATATAAATTTTCTAATTTTATTTTATTCACTCAGACAAACCATTTTAGCCCTTATATTTAAGAAAATTATATATTATATTGATTCCCTTTAAATATAGATTTTAAATAAAATATTTAAATTATTATATCAACATTTTTTAAAGATCTATTATAGAACCAATATAGAATGAAAACGGATTTTTTTTATAAAAATGATACCTTTATAAAGAATAGATATACCCTTATATAAGAACCACCCATATATGAAGACCATATAATAAGGCCCAGATTACAATGATTTGAGGTTGGGTGCACTCTTATGAAGGAAGGTTACCTATATAAGAGGTTATGATGGCCTTTACACAATCCTTATACTATGGAGTACCCCTTAAATAGATCCATAAATAACATGACACAACATTAAATTGATGTTTGAATTGACTAGACCTTATGAATGTCAAGCATTAAGCTAATGTGAAGCACATCTACCATTATGGAGATCTACCATCATGTGTGGAACTTGTTGAAAGATAGTGAAATACCATAAGAAAACATCACTCTCACGCATAGGGGATCTTACTCTTATGCGATATACAAATTATATATTTATAGATCAAAACATTTTACTCTAACATGAGGTAGTATATATTGTGTAGATTAAACTCATATTACCATTACACAGGGTGGGGTCACTACAATAGAGAATATATTAGTTGATAAAACTAATCTGAAATTAAAAGTTCTTGAAAATAAATAATATAAGGCTTCAAACACCATCAAGAAACAGAATATCGACCATAGGATTAGGAAAGTATAGATTGTTACATATTGAACATATATATCACATCATTAACATTTTATCAATAATTTAATATAATTTTTAATGTCATGAAATGAAATACTAACCAAAAACATGAAACATTTCTTCTGAATTTATTTAACGAGCATTAAACTTGTAATGTTTGTTCAAAAAGTTATAATTTTCACATATTTAACTATTTTAATATAAATAATAAATTAATAATAGGGAAAATAAATAAAATTATTAATATTATATTCTTTAATGACTTTATTGAATTAATATAAATGCAATTTATTACACTCGTACGTTCACTAACCACCACATGTGGTACCAACTTCATCTTAAACATTAATTATTTTGAATTGATGGAACTTATGGATACACACTATATGAGAAACTCAAGACACTAATATAGATAACATTGATACATACACAAAGTCTTATAGTGGAATCTAAAATATATCATGGAATTTAAAGTTATAAGGTTATGTTATTATTGTAACAACCTCAGAACAACACATACTGTGTAATATAGTCTTTTTGTAATGAATTATCTTATAAAAGTAAATCCATACATTATATCATCAGAATTTATTGATTTTTTTTGAAAATTATTGGTTTTATTAGATGGAATTTATTTCATATACTTTGGCCATGAATTTATTTAACTTCTTTCCATCCTAGTATAGTGTCCAATGATATCTTCTCTCTTCTGGAACATAAAAATTTTATCATGATAATTCTATCAATGCCATACCACCAGTTATTCATAGAGAACATGATACCTCAACAAAAACATAAATCTCATGAATTTCATCATGCATATAAGTACATGATGAAATTATGAACTTTGATATTCATCTCATATTGAGAGACCAATACACATGCTCATATAAAGGACAATCTAATGACAGCCAAAACATGTGTTGTTCAAATTGGAAGGTTAGTCCTCATGATGTACTCTAGTCGAGATCACTGAGTGAGAAATTCATGAGAAGAAGTCTTAATACTTTTAATAACCTAACACATAATATTTTAACATAATATCTATCCCATCAGTATGATGTATCTAGATTATATGATAGATGTTTAAGATTACTATCATAGTGTCTCTAACTTCTCATTATATATGAGATCTACTATAACCTTTTGAAATGATAAGTAATCCGTGAAAAATACCTTGTAAATATTATAAAATGAATTAATAACACTATTACAGTAATAAAAAATCATTCATAACAATTTTGATACATTATATAGTAATTTTAAAGTACTACTTATGATGGGTATATGTACCAACTTTTATAACACTCCCACTTACACTAGAGACAACTTGATTATAAAAACCGATTAACTATCACTTAAAAACATTATTCTAATGAGCTAAGGATTTAGTCATTGGCCATGAACCATTTTAATTCATGTATAATCCATTATTTGTGACTTCATCTTTAATATTATAACAAGATATATGCGCAAATACTTGAGACGATGGTGAATCTAGCATCAAAAATATTTTACCAAATTTGAATATCTCTTTTAGAATTTTATCTCATTAATATTTGATCCTATGTTTTCGATTAATAAATATTTATCTTTTTAATTTACCCAACAAGGAACAAACACATGAAATGTAGAAAATTACAATAAAGAGATACCAAAAATGGGCTTCATGGTTCCACGTAAATATCATAAACCTACACCTTTATGTGATTGGGATGTATGAGTCAAATATTCTTTACTAATAATACTATAATAAAATACATGTGGGTTGTTCTGTGATTATAATAAACCCAAGAGTTAATTGAACACTTCACACAGCATCTAGTATCATCCAAGACCATTTTTTACCCCACATTTACATAGTATCTTATGGTGATTCTATCTCTAGATTCCCACTAAACATTATTCTTAAATAATAATATTATATTCCAAAAATATTGATTACTATCTTCAATTATAATTTAATTCCATTGTGTAAATAGTTTATCTCACATTATCAAATATAGTGTCTTGAATTTCCTTTGGATCCTTAAAAATAGAAGCATGAAACTTAGTCTATCTAGATAGACCAATTCTAAGATTTTTCTCAATATATGATCAATCACTTCTCCCAAAATAGATATCTTGTGATCATATTAAACTAATAGTTTCTTAATATATAAAGGATTATCACTCATATGAGGATCAATAATAACAATATCAGTCCTTCTCTAAAATCATTTCTTCCATCCTCTTATTCTCATGATTTTTGCATATTAAGTATTATATGAACTGATATCTGACTCTATTTGTTATATTCATCTTCTTATTCATCAAATTATTTTGTTCATCTTAATTTACACAAATTATTTCTCTTTTTTTTAACATAATAGGTTCCCCACCTAGCTGTTTTCACATCTATCACTTTCTACTTAATTTATATTATTTTAAATTTTTGATTATGTTTTCCAAATACTTGATATATAAAAACTCTTTAAATCTCATAAATTTATTATATATATCAATTAAAAAAAATTCTTTTTTCATGGTATTGTTCCCACAATAAAATAGTAGTCACTTTTTTATAACTTCTTGTATCCATTTAAATGATGAGAATCCAATTTTCTTATTTTCTTCTCATTATGTTCCAATCGTATAATTCCCTATTTATTTCTCTAAGAAATATTGATATAATACTTCTAAAAAGAATTATATAGATATCAATATTAAATAAACATATATATATATATATAAATAATATATAGGAAAAATTTATGTAATGGCTCTTTAGATTTTCATTTATAATAGTCTTTGAAAGGCTAGTGTGACATCCAGTTTGATTCAAAATTCGAATAAAACGTTACATCCCGATCTTATCAATTTTTAGCAACAATAAAAAATGGGTTTTTTATAATTAACCTATTAATATTATTCCAAATACACATTATATTTCATTTACATATTTTTTTAATCTACAATTTCTTCATTTATGTATTTTCATGGAAAATCAACTTAGCAAGAACTTTGTTTTATCTTCCTTAAAGTTCTTCTTCTAAATCATACAATTTAAATTCATTTTTTTATGTTTTAAACAATATTGGATTAACCATGGTTTTTATATTATATGTTTTACATTGTGAATATTCAATTTTTGAATTCAAAAATTTAATAAATTTAAATTTTCTAATAAGTGTTTAATCTTACATAATAAAAAATATCCTACATATCATAACTGTGAGCCCAAATATCTTACTCATTCTCCATGACATTTCATTTTTTCATATTCTGGTAAAATTTATTATTTATTATAAAAAAATTCATATAAATTCTAAAAAATTATTTTAGACATGAATCTATCTTCCAAATTAAAATCACCTCTCCAGTGAATATATTACACAAGATCCTCCTCTGAAAAATATGTTACAAAACAAAATAAATATGTTTCACATAACTTCAAAAATATTATGTATCCTATTTCGAAAAAATATCTATTATAAACCCATTTCATTGAAAAATATATTATATATTCCCCTTCCTATAACAAATACCATACATATTCCATGCCTTAGTAAATTTTCCTGGATGGATTTAAAAATTATGATTCACATGATAAAAAATTACACTCATTTCATCCATTTTCCATTTAATAACATCTACATAACAAAAACCTCATGTATACAAGGTGAAATCAAGCAATTTTTCCGTTAGCATAGTACATAATCAAAAATATTATCAATGTATTGAAATATTATATGTAAGAAGTTGTTAACCAAAATATTTAACTATCAGTGTCCAAAATTCATTAATTAAGCTCAAGATCCCTTTTAATCTACCATTATATTTGAACATTTAGTAAAATTACTTCAAAATAGATTTGAGAATTTAGAAAACCTTCATAAACATCTTTATAACCCTTCTAGATAACTTTTAATATATAAATACCCATTCAGATAAATTATATAATCCCTATACCCTCTTAATGTTAGTCAGAAATATGACAATAAAAATAATTATCTATGTGGGGTGTTTACTATATTATATATCCTTTATAAAAAACTAGTACGGGGTATATATATATGTATTTCTATCTATTTTCAAAACTTTGAACCTCCTTTATTCTCTTTTGTACTCACAACATGATAAGCAGTTTAGTATCCAAATTCAACCTCTATTTCCTTATAAATTGATGTAGAAATTACTTTTCAAACATTATAACTTGTTAAATTAATTAATACCATCTCATTGATCATAATATTTAATGAGATTCCCATGAATAAATATGTAACTCTTTTAAATTATTTTTCCAACATAACAATTATCTTTTTTATGTTTAAGACTAGGTTAAATCTCATTTCCCATCATCATATGTGTAGGATCATCTTCATCTTCATTATGTGGATTATTTTTCATTCTATGAATAGTCCAAGATACCTTAAAATTCCTTAAAAGTTATATAGAAAAAATTGAAAATAAATACAATATCAGATCCATTAATCTATACAGTCACTTAAATATCAACTTTTGTATTTATTCTCTATAGTCAAATCACTCAAAATTATATGTCACACATCTACACATTATTGATAATAAGTGAAAAGATGGTTTATATTTCTCCCATTATTGATACCATAAGTTTAAGATAATGTATTATATACTTTTATGTAAAAATTAAACATCTTATCCCTAATTGTTTTTCACTACACATTGTGGAGAGCATAAGTTAGCTCCACATAAGAGATGGGTGGCACCTGATTTCTAATTTCAATATTAAATTAACTAATAAAATATAATCCTATTTGTGATAAACCATTGTATAAAACAAGTGGGAAATGTTTAGAAAACAATTTATTATATATTCAATTCAAAATGTGATACCAACTTCAAGTTTAATGTATTAGGTGAAGTTTGGATAGATTTTTAAAAAAATTTATGAATATGAACTCAAATTCAAGGAACGCATAATTTTTTTACTGAGATTATTTCACTTGAATTTTAAATATAAAAATCACTAAATAATGATATTCACATTTATTGTGAATTAAAATATAGATGTGATAGTAATTATCATTCCTCAATTATTAGTTAATGTAAAATTTTTCTAGAATTCCAGATTTATTGAATTACTATAATCAGATAGATTTAATACTTTAATAAATACCCATTAATGTATGCTCTTTAACAACCTCCATCATGGATTTTTATTTAATAAGTATCCTCTAAAAAATATTGGTATCATTGGAGGCATGATACCAATTCATAAGATTCAAATGATATGTAGAATGAAGATACTATGAAACTAAATAATATATTCTTAAATAGATGAGTCTTATTTTCTATATAAACATTAAAACCATTTTTAGTTATCATATTTGATGAAATACCTTAAATTAACTATTCCATGATACAAAAACATTAAAATATTGAATATATGCAGGTTATATTAGACTCCTCAGTTAGAGAATCATAGATAAGTCTTGGATGTCAATCCAGAAACTACATTCTTATAACTCAGAAATGTTTACAATTTTTTATTCTTGATTCATTAATAACTTTATAAATTGATACAGCATTTGGAATAATGGATTCCATTTTTAAATTTTTTTTCTAATATAAAACTAAATTATTTACTTTATAATGCAATAAAAATATATTTTTTAATATTTCTCCATATTCATGGATATTTTCATCAAGGTTTTCCAAAAATTTATAAATTATATTAATACATTCCCAACCTTATTATTGTGTTTATACTCTTAATTTATTGAATTAATCACATTTATAAGTGTCATAGGTTCCTTAAATTAATATTTCAAAAAAATATTATCCTAGAAACCATTTAATATAATTGGTTGATGAATGACATAGTATTTTAGATCATATACATAAAAATTCATTAGCATTATGATTACCCATTTTAGGAAGTATCTCAAATTCTTCTACAATAGTGTAAAATACTAAATAAATTTTACTTTCTCAATATTTTATGGAATCAATTTTTTATTCTATATTTATGTCCTTTGAGTTTTTGTTTAGGGATAACTTGAAATGGTCCCAATGTTTCCTTTTGTACTATAATATAAAAATATTCTTCTTGTTTATGTGAAATCATATTTATATTTCTTCAATGTCATGTTGAGGGATTTTTTTTCATTTGTATTTTTTGTACTCCCTATGGTAGATTTTTCATCCAACTTAACATGATTTACTTTTTATTATGTTCTTATACACACAAAAACATATGTTTTGGGATGGATTGGAAGATACCAAAATTCTTCCTAACATTTACCCTTCATGTTATAATAATCATATAAATTTTTTGGTGAATCCTATAAAGTATTATTCATTCTAATGGGGTGTAATTTATCTTCAACATCACTCCCCCTAAATATAGGCATTCTATGGTTTTTATATATTTTAATATGATAAAAAATGAAATTGTTTCAAATCTATCAAAAACCCGATATGTGGACAATGAATAACTTTATTTTATGTTTTGTAATAGTCTAAATATATTTTTAGCTCTATATTTTTGGGTAGAACCCATTTTCATTTAAGCTTTATTATGAGATATTATAGTATTATTTATGATCTCCCAGAAACTAAATGTATTTATATATTTCTTATCATTTTTACCTATATTTTTTCAAATTTACACTTTAGTTCTTTACTTTTCATCAAACCAAGATTAGTGAAAAAATATTTAAGTGGAATATGGATTACAAGATTCAAATTTCTAATATTGGATGGATAACAATAGTAACTCAATATCTTCTTGATTTTTTAGAATTTATAGAAGTAATACCCTTTTCAATTATTTGGTTGGAAACAATATTTCTTTCATTATCTTTTAAATATTAAACATATGTGTTTTTTATATTTATTAACTCTACCTTCAACTTAGTAAATTTTAGATTCAATAAGTTCTTTTGGTATAAAATTTAGTTTACTCTATTATCAAATTATTTATTCATAAAAAAATAATTTCATCACGAATATAACATTTATACAGAAATGATTATCTATGTCTTTTACTATCTTGGATTTAAATCAATTTTAGCTACTTTTACATTCATATAAACATTATAAAATTTCTCTTATTCATAGATAAATACTTGGAAAATACTCTCAAAAAACTCATTATCATAAATATGTCTTAAAATTATATAACTATCATTGAAAATAATTATTTACAAATTTAGAATGATTCTTCCAAATATTTATCTTAATATATTTGATTGTAACACTTTTTTAGATTCTTTTAGAATGAATCTTCCATAAATCAGCTTCCACCTCTCACTATGAATTTTTATCTTGATGACCCTTGTAATAAAAAAATAAATATGTAAATTTTTTAACACTATACTTCGTAAAATAATAATTTATTTTAAAATATAAATAAATTATTGATTATTTAAATTAATAACTATCACATGTTGATAATGATTCATCGAAAAAATCATTTCCAATAGTTTTATACGAAAACACACTTATATGATTACATTGAGTCTCCTGAGAATCAACCTTCACATTATAATATTTTCTATGATTGTTTTCTTATATTTAATTTCTTTTTCAACATCTATTCAAACTCCCATTTCTTCACTAATAATGATCCAAATAGAAATTTTTATATCAGGCTCTTGAATTATTTCATGAAATTTTCCCTTTATATATTCTTATAAAAATACAAGACCCAAAAAATATTTAGATTTATTTAGATGTAACATTCCTCTTAAAGAAATTTATATTCCCACATGAACTATACATATAATCCTAATATTGGTAGATTAGGTTGAATTAGGTCTGAAGATTCTTTTACTAAATTCCAATTTATACATTAAAACCCCAATTTTTTTTATTTAAGACTCTATTTATATTCATTAAAAATGGAATATTTTACGTTGTCCAATAAAACAAACAGACACGAAATGAAGAATACTATAATATAGAGAATCACTAATTATTTGTTGAAAGTTTTCCATGATGTAGGAAACATAATCCATGGTATTATTGGGATTTATGAGTCACAAATTTTACAATAATAATATATTAATCAATCATAAGTTGTTTGTAAAGGGATTATCATAATCCCAATAGTTTATAATACACCTAATAAGCGATTTAACATCACAAAATAACATTTCTCACCCCATATATACAGAAAATCCCATTATAAATTCATTTCTTATATCCCATTAAACATTAGTCTTCATAACAAGTGCGACAACCTCTTAAAACATTGAGCATATGTTCTCTTAGATCCAGATGTCAATGTATCAATATATTAGGTATCCTCCCTGAATAGAGATTCTTCAACTATCTTTGGATCATAAAGAGTAGAATAATGAAACATAGAGTCTTTAGATTTCCATATTCCTAGACGTTTCTGAATATTTTCTCATTTGATTCTATAAAAAATAATCTCCCATTATCTTTTTAACCTACATTATCTTAAATATAGAAGTGAATAACACCCAAATAAAAAACAAGAATGACAATATAAATCTTTTTCTTAAACTTTGTCTTAAAAATTATTCTTATCATGTTTTTCCATAATGAGTATCATAGGAATTGATCAATTAATTTATTTCTCTCATTATTATTATTATTATTATTTATCAAATTTCAAAAATGGTATTCATTCTTCCCCATATTATCAAATTTTTCTTCTCTTCCCTCAGGGAGTTTTCTTTATTTCACTTGGGATGATCACTCTACAATCATTTTAACAAATATTTATTTATTATTATATTTTATATTTTAAAATCACATATTATGTTTTATAAGCATTTTATACATAAAATATACCTCAATATTAGAAATTTATTCACCATCTCAATTCATTATCTTCTTTTTCATAGGATTATTCCCACGATTAGAATATATTTTCCTTTTTATATAGTTATCCCTAGATAAATTCATAGTGTAATATTCTCTTCTCATGTTATCCATTATAAGTAATATTATTTTTAATTATTAAAAAAATGTTGAAATACTCTATCTTAAAATAATTCTAAATATATCTATAGTAAATCATTATCTAGGTCATTATGAAAATCACACAAAAATAGTTGTTGATGCATGGGTCATTACCTATCCAAGTGTTGTAATCTCTAAAATTATGTTTTGAGATTTTGATTATATCTAAATTAATATCGGACATAAATAATAGGTATTCTCAAATTTCTTCAATAATTACATTGGTGTTTGTGAAAATAAATCCAATCAAGTTCAGTCTAATCATCACCAAACTCTATTTCTAGATTTATTTAATATATAATTTCTTACCTTTTAAGATAGTTAGTTTCCTATAATTTCACATCACCTTGACTTATTTTTCTTATTCCCGAATACACTCTTATTTAAAATCAATACCAAATTAAGTATTTTTTCAATGTTTTAAAAAATAAGATGAACTAGAGAATTATCAGATATATTTCTTCTTCAGAATATATAATTATGGAATTTATAGATCCTAAATCTCACTTTTCCATTAAGTGTTTGAATATAAATAAGATAATTGATATGTTACATATTATTTGTGTCATTATAAATATCTTAGTTATATGATACAAATTTAACATTTTCTATTTTATAGTAGAACATATTTTGTATTTTAAAAAACAACATATGTATTATCAGAAATTATATTACACATGAATACATTTTCCAAATTCTTTTTGGTTCTCCAGGGAATATTTTATACATGAAACCCCTCTATTAAATATATTATGTAAAAAAGTATTTTAGGCATGAATTTAAATTTTTTATATATTCTCATTCCTATAAATTTTATCTTATTAAACATCGTTACATTATAGAATATATTCCATATTCAACGTCCTCTAATAAAAGTCAATTGTATCCGATTCCTTTATGAATTTTTTAAAAGGTCTTTAAAATGTATTTTATGTATGATAAAAAATCACAACCATTTCTATCCTTTTTTATTTTTGTAGTTGTTTTTTATATAGAAAACCTCATGTTTGTGAGAGAATATAATGGTCTATTCCATTATAATATTTATTTATTAAAAACCATACACATGAACATAAATAATATACGTATGAACTTGGGATTAGAAAAATTCTATTTTATATTTCCAGAATTCATATATTAATCTCTTAATTACTTTTAATAAACCCAAGGATTCTCACAATTACTCAAAAAAATTCAAAAAAAATAAATAATTTATCAAAACTTCACAAAAGTATTTCTAAAAATACCATGGTCTGGAATGATATAAATACACATTATATATTATTTCTATATACCTCTTTTACTCTAATCTCAACATCATATATTACTTACAAAACCATCATGTTGGAGATATTATTCATGTAATTCATTATCCTTCATTATAAATAAAACTAGTATAGTTTATCCATAAATAAATCCAATTCTTCTTAAACCATGAACTTCCTTTAATATATTTTACACTCACAACTTTACATGCTATTCAACAACTAGTTAAACTCATGGTTTGATCCTTCATTTTATCATAACATAATGTATATAGTACTTTTACAACATCCAAACTTTTATGTAATATTAGTACTATATCAATAAAAATATTATTTAAAGGGATAAACACAAAGAAATAACTTCCAAATTACTTTTCCAACATAAAAAGTGAGCTTACTTTATAAGTTCAATGACAAATTCAATCTCTTTTCTCATCAACATGTAATCAATAAACTCTCTGTATTAAATGGGTGGATATATTATCTAACAAAACACTCTAATATACATTTAATTTCCATTAAAAAATATTAATAAAATATTGACAAAAAATACAACATCATATCTATAACTAAATTTAGAAATTTCAATCTCCTTGAGTAAAACCCCCTCATATGATGATATCCTCCAGTATAACTATTTTATCGTCATTTATAACCAAAAATCTAAGACTATAACAACATTTGAATATTATCCCAATGCATATTCGGACAATAGACTATATTTTGGTATAATCCCTAAATTGAATCAAATTATTTCAAATTCCAACTTCTTCTTTAGTTGCAGTAGAAGTTCACACATACTTGCAATTTATATATTTGGATACAACATTAATTAATGATATAATATTTAACATTAACTATGTACAATATAAAATAAGAATTATTTATAGGAATACTTGTTTTATATTCCCTCAATAACTACTATTTCTTCCTCTCTAAGTACTAAGTACATAACCCTTGTACATTCTCAAGTACTATTGTATTTTTTTGATCGGTACCAATGTGGTTATCCTAAATTCATTTAAAATTATACTATTATAAGGCTTAAGATTTTTAGGGGACTACAAATCATAATAAACTCATACAAGAATTAACCCTAGAAGGATAACCAATATCCATCCCCACATAGAATAAAAGGTTACCACATGACATATTTTATTACATATTACAGGTTAGAAGGCCTAATAACATGATTGAAGAAGACCAATCTGAGTTTAGATCAAAGGCCCCTAAAATGATTATTGGAAGGCCTAAGTGAGTAGTCTGCATCTATTACACTATTCCTTACACCATATATACCCATTTTAGTAGTCATTGTATCGTATTACTTGTTGTAGGCTACATAACCGATGTCAATATTCATTACATTATGATGGCCTCCAAATCACCATGGAAGGGATCTTATAGGTCCAACATGTGTGATGAGGTCTGGATGATAGGTTCCAACACACCCATCTCTATTTTAGGTTTCCCACATTTCGATGCCTTCATGGTTCCCCACTGCATCACCTGTATATTTTTCCTATTATAATGTATACATTAATAATATATAACATAGTACATAGAATTAAATATTTTATAGATCCATCACTAAATTTTATGGAGTTATATTCATCATATTAATATCATCCTATGTCTTATACAAATCTTAATGGAGATATTTATTCCATGTAACATTAGAAACAATTCTCGCATGAATTATTCCATTTGGTACATTAATTAACTTGATAATACAAATAATTTTACATGGTCTATAAAACCATTTGATATACCAAAATATATCATGGTACCTAGAACGTAAGAGGAAAATTTAAGAGAATACAAGGAGAGGTTTCTCAATGTATTCATATCAAACCAAAAAACTAATAACCATTTCCATATATTATCAATTAATTTTCTTCGAAAGCTAAGTAACTCCAACTGACTTCTTATAGACACATGAAAAAAACAATTAAATGATATAATAAATTAATTGGTCATTAAATATATAATTATATCATTGATGTAATAATTAGGGGTTCTAACATGAAAATTTGAATTAAATTGGTATTTAGAATCTCTATTATTGAAAACATTTAGACATAATCAACACTGTGAATAATCTTAAGTCTTTAAAATATATTTATTATTTATAGGTAAAAAATTTACCTTATATGATTATATCTCCCTTTAATAATATTTCAAAAACATCTGGATTTTCATCAATTAGATAAATTACTGAAATATATATTTGATATTGGTAAATGGAATCAATTTCCGAATTCATATACACTTTTAATTTTTCGATTACATTATATATATATATTCCATATATAATAAAGATAAAATATTTTAATTGAATAATATAGTATATAGATCAATTATTATCGTTTATATTATCTTTTATATATTGTATGGTTACCTAGAATATTACTTTTCATGATACATTATGGAATTTATTCCTATGCCAACTACTAGTGCCTCTTGGGCTTTGAATTTGTAAAAGCCTATTTTATCCTACTTTATCAAATGGAGATGAGAACCCTTTTATAGAAATATAGTCATTAATTTTAATATAAATTATTTATCTAATGTATTTTGATAATTTTGTGAGAATCCTTTAACGTAATTAACAAAGATTCATTTAGTGATTTTATTGACAAATGTATGGAGCATCCCATAGCCTTAAAAACATGTTGCATCCAAACAAATAGAATTTTTATATAGATAATTGACATCATGTTATAACATATATGATATCTATTTTTCTTTATATTTGGTATATTATTAAGGGGTAAAATCGTCCTTCTATGAATCATGTCTCAAAAAGGATAATAGAAGACTTGTGAGGCTTATAAGACTTGTAATTGATAATCATTTTACTAACATCATGAATCTGATGTCTACAAGGTGATATGAATTTTTACCAACAACACTATAAATTTTAATAATCAATGAATTCTCAATGAAGTTATTATTTTGCTCACCCACCTGATGAAATTTTTCTGTTGCACCCATCACTCACATAGGTTGTTTTGATTTATAATGAAGCACTTTTTTCTAATGGTTAATTTTAGTGGATTTTAGTTTTTATCTATTAAGAATTTTTTTAAGGTAATGGTTCAATTAGAGGGATCAAGTAGAGATTTGGAGAATTTTTGGATCCTACAACATACAAGGACAAGTGTATACTTAATGAGGTAGCTCTATATGGATAGTCGAAGCTGGAAAGAACCTTTGTACTGTCCCAGTTACACTAACTAGCTGATGGAAACAACTATCTTCTTGTTGGCCTCACGATAGACTAAAATATAGTCATTATAGGAGGGAACCACTTCGTTTAATTCACCTAATATCCCGATTCAACACCAAAGGCCATATTAACCATATGAAACCCCTGTAAGATATAAATACACCCCTTAGGTGCATGGATAATAAAGGTTTCCTTGTGAACATATGATTCTTCAATTTTTTCCTTATGTGGATCTCTATAAAGAATTATTATTTTTGATAAATAACTATTCTACATTTTATCTGACACTATATCTTATATTTCCAATATTTGATTTTTTACTAATATATATGGGTTTGTGTGCTTTAAAAGGATTCCAGAAAATGAAATACATTATTGGTTTTTATTTTGGTTCTTGATTGGTCCTTATACTAAGGGGATACTGTTTTCTTTCTTGGTCACTAAAGAAAGGGGAGATTGGGTTTACATTTTTGGTCCTTAAATCAAGGAGAATGCAATCTCACAACCTTATGTGAGTGGGATTGATGATTATTTCCATTTAAATGTGGATATTGGGGTCTTAATTATTCATTAATGTAATATATTTTCATTTTAAACTGGTTTCTTGGGTACTATTGAACCCATGGGGTTCTAAATACTCTAAAGGAATTGGGGTCAGATATATAGGAACACATCATGGGTGATTTTAAAAACCTAATTATGATACACTCTTAGGATATTTATTTTACTTCCATTATCAGAACTTTTTTATTTAACTTCATAGACTCATAATTCTTATTATTTTGATTATCACTAATTATTTAGTTAATTTTTTTAATCCCATAAAAGTATGTTTTAATTTATAATTATTTCTAAAAGGAAATCTACTACCTCTTTTAATCCTTACTCAAATCAGTACTATCATAAGACCAAGTTTATTTTTTTATTCTAATTATATTCTTTAAAACTATTAAAGGAATATAATGAATTACATGAGTATACCTATAGTTTTAATTTATATATTTAACATGTGTCTTGTTAAAATAGTTATTGATTTTTATCTTTTAATAATTTCTTTCTAGTTCATTATATCATTTCAACTTCTTATTATTTTAATTATTCATGAATTATCATACCACAATTGTGGAATAATTGAGGCTTAAATTTTACAATCATTATTAATTCGCGATATAGTAAATCTATTACTCATGTATAATAGAAATGTTAATTATTTTCGGTATACTATAGTAAATTTATTTTTAACATTAAATAAAATAAAATTATTAATAAACGTGATACATAGATAATTTTTTTAGTAGCACATATAAATAATAATAGTTTTTTAAAAATTATATTATTCACAAGGCAGGTGGGTATGTGTCATTTGTAGCTAGAATTAGAATCATACCCTATAAAAAAATTACAGATCCAATACACTATTTTAATTTTTCTAAACCACTTTGGTTACAATATATTGATAAAATTATATAAGGAAAATATCATTTATAATACCAATGATATAAAATATAAATACCGCATTCAATGATTAATATAAGTGAAGTTGAAGATTCTAATTTATTCCTCAATTAATCTAAATTTATCTTCCAATGTTCTCTCTTGGAATAATTGAATAATGAAGTTTCATGTTAGATTATATCCTTATTTATAATTAGTTTACTAGAAAGACATTTTGAATCTTACATTAGTATTTTAATTTACATTAAATTGTTCTACTTGCCTTTTTTCTAGTTCACCACACGATCTTAAAATTTAACATTATTTTAGTTTTTTATCTTATTTCTATATTATAAATAAAAGATATCAAAGTGGGTTCTCCATATTGATAATTTTATAATTATAAAATAAAATATTGTATCTAGGTGATTGATAAATGTAACGAGATGTATTGAAAGATCATGATAAATATTGAATCACTATTATATTAATCAATCATTTTTCTATATCATCATGAGGATATAAGTACCTGAATGAATTTGTACTTTTAAATTAGACGTGGTCAGTATAAATATAATCTCATTTATTTATTTCTTCATTTTCATCCTGAAAAATTCTCAGAGTTGACATAACATGGTATAAACGTATGTGTCCAAATTATTTTTAAATCATTAGAAATTTATTGTGAAATTATAATGTAAAATTCCAATTCATTATATATGATTAGTATGGTTTTTTTTCATCCTCACTCACATCAAAATGTGTCTCATTAGGTAGTGAGTACTCGAACAGATATAATTTCCTCTCATATTGTAGTATCCCAAAGAATATTCCAATACCAATCTTGGAAATTAGTACTATTAAAGATGTTATAATCATCCAATATTAGATTTATTGAATTATTTTTATTATTTTTAAATTTTTAGAAAAAAATAAATTTTTAAAAGATTAGTAATTTGTTGTTGGTTGCGACTTTATACAATTGATATTTATTAAACTTAAATATATCCCACTATTTTATTAGAATCCTAGTATACCTAAACTAATAGATTATAAATAACATGTTTCATGAGTATATTAGTGGGTAAGGATACTTAAATCTCGCTTCATAGTCTCAACTATAGAATTATCACAAGTTTGATTGTATATAGAACTATTTTAAAAAATCCTATAATATGAACATATGAATATTTTTTCTATTGAGTGCAGTCTTATCTCTTATGTATGTTGAATTTGGATTCACCCAACAAATTTCTCTAAAATTGTACCAATATTTCTATGGATATTTATTTGATTCTAATTTTAGTCATGTTGACCCACCACTGTTGTTATAAATCCTAAATAGGAGGCACGAACAACCATGGTTAATGATCACCCTAAACTATTGTTTAATTATAAATCAAATTGTGGAAGTTAAATATAAAATACTTTTTTATTTTGTGAGTTTTTATAGTATTTATTTTACTTTAGAACTGAAATACCGTTCTTTTTATAAAATATTTTAATATGTGATCACACTCACAATTTAACCATGGTTAAATAGAATAGAATTATCATGAAATTAATAATTTTATCTTTTTATGCTTGTTAACTACCCAATGTGATCACATAATGTCCACACATTCACATAACATCATAATTAACCATGAAATAAAAAAAAATATGTTATGAAATGATCATGTGTTGTACTACAATGGTCGATCTATACGGTGGGTCTTGGATAAAAAACTCCCATAGAACTCTTTGTTCCAAATGATTCAGTTTAAAAAAATCATCAATCTCCCATGATGTTTCTTGTTTTATTCCACGTTAGTTCTTTTACTAGAACTGCATCATCATAAACTCTACTGATTTTTAAAATGTATACTCACATTGTGGTGAGGGTAACTTGGGAGATTATAGTTAAATTTTATTTATAAATTGTGATAAAAAATCCCCTTATATATATAAATGTGGTGATACAATACATTTATAATAAAGAAAATATATTTAATAATTAATTATTACATTGTTAAATTTAAATGACATAATTAAATTAAATAAATAAATTACCAAATATACATAATTTGATATCAACTCATGATCAATGAACATATATTAATCCTTCATGATAAAATTAAATATGAATAAATTTTAACCTTATGGAACTTTTAATGCTTTAAATTTCATTAAAATATATTTTTTATTTATTAACAATAAATCCCATGGATCCAAAAAAATTTATTAAAATACAATATATATATTATTTTTCTATAAATCTTCTGGAATATTTTGATTCGAAATGGACCCACAAAGGATAAAATTAGAATGGATATGTTTAACATGGTTGGGTTGTTGGATCTGGTATAACCAAGACCATTCCTGGTTGAGTGTCCTAATTGAGATTTAGGTCAAGCATGGGGCACACATGTAACAAATTGGTCATACACCCCTAATGTATCCCCTATCACCACACACATGGGGGAATTGTTTTGGTTTTTTTAAATGTTTATTGAAAATATTCTATTGGGGTGTGGCAATCATGGGGTTCCCCATTAGAATTGGGGGGGGGGGGTAGGTGAGGTTCATGGGTGGTTAAAGAATCCTACAAAGATATTTTTATTTCAAAAATATAATATGCATATTCTACTAGATACCTAACCAAAACCCGTACATCTATTTCACTATTGAGAAAGTTACACATCTTCCATATATATATATATATATATATAACTTTAAATTATATTGATTTATCTTTTGTTGTTTTGGGACACTATCAACACCCTATAAATAAATTCTATAAATTTAATTGAAATTTCTTCAAAAAAAAAAAGAACAATTGCTCTTATACCAATTGAATAAACCTTGGATCATTCATAAGCATAAAATAAATATTTATCCAAAAAAATTGGCCAGAACAATGTTTTATAAGTAGATATAGAATAATATACTTGAGTTCATCCATGTGTGAGAGGAAAATAATTTATGTATAAAGAACAAAATTGAAACGATACTAGAATGAAAAGAAGTAATAAAAATGTACTCTTCTATTTTATAAATCATCATAGCTCATGTTCACAAATTATAAATCCTCTAGATCATCCTAAAATTTACTAATCACCCCCAAAAATAAATTCTTCAATTCCTATTTTCTATCATTAATGATCAAAGTTCTTTATAGTGATGGTATGATTATCTAAAGAAACAATTAGAGATCATTGATCTTGAATAAAAATATTCATGATATTCTCTTTAGTTTATATTTGTATAACATGAGAGTTATGTTTTGAGGATGTATAATTCTGGTACGGTATCCCTAAAACTCACTATTTTGGTGTGAAATGGTTGTTATACTTAAGTTTAACTCAATAAAATTGATCCTATGTCCTTAAAACCGTTACCTTGTAAAATCTAACCCATTTATGTTATAGATGACCTAGTAAACAAGTAATATGTGTCATGAAATTTTCAACCCCAAAATTTTTATAATTGAAAATATCATCTGAGGAAATAAAAATTCCCATGTTGGCTTATTTCTCTTTCATTTATTGAATAAATATTTATTACATACAATTCATTCGAAGGTGACATTTTTATAATAATAAATTATTTTAACATAATGAATCAATGAATAACTTCATAATTTAATTAAATTATTATTATTAAACTATTAAATAACATTATAATATTATGTTAGTTATAATTTTTAACACTCATATGTTCACCACCCCTATACATGGGGCCACCTTTTCTTAAACATCAAATTTTTTATTAGTGAACTTCTAGATACAATTTATTTGTAAAACTATATAATATGATCCTGATATTAGCGAAACATAATAATAGAACAAGAATTTTATCTTGGAAAACATTATAATTCTTAAAAAGATAAGGATTAGTCATAGCTAATATAATCTCTTATAAACACATACATTGTTTAAATAATCCATTTATAATAAAAATATGGGATCTAAATAATGATTTTTATATTATTATTTTCATTTTAAACCCCAAAACAACTACTAACATATAATTTTCTTATTATAAAAGAAATTTTGTTTTCAAAACCATCCATGATAAAAATTTACAGCATCTTTCTTATTGGTAGTTAAACTGACCGAAGAAGAAACATGTTATTACTAATTGATGTCTATAAATAAATTTATTATAATATCATAATTTTAGGAAAACAAAGATTTTATTAATGAGATAAACTATAATTTAGTATATTTTTATGAAAAAGTCAATATGATAATCTATTGGTTATAAAGAAGAATTTTATTTCTATTTTTAGTCATATTTTAGGGGGTAAAATTTTCAATGATCACTTATTGTAAATATTATTGATATTAATATTAATAATTATTTACATTATATTAATAAATTAATAAATTATATATATATTCATTAAATACATTTTTATAACATTTCATTAAAAAAAGTGATGAAAAATGGAATACACAATTCACGGAGGCGGTAGTCCATATGTAATAGGAGAACTGTTTTCATTTTTTGAATAGATTAGAGGTAGGTAGATAATGGTTGATATATAAACATAAAAACATTTTACTAAACTAATTACAAAAATTATTTTATATTATTATTGATATAATGGGTTTGGAGGAGAAATATATAGATGAAAAGGTTGGGGAACATATAATACTCACATTGAGGACTTGATTTTCTCTTGAATAACTTATTTGAAATGAAGTAATTGATATATATTGTAACTGATGGTAACATAAAACATAATATTTTTATAGAAGAGTCACAATTAATATGTGTTTAACATGAACATGAAGAGTAATTATTCTATGATTGGTGTGGAAGCGAGCTCCTTTTAAAGGTTAAAAGATGAATATTTCTTTGTGAATGAATAATAAGAGAGAGATAAAGATGGTTTGGCATTCTAATTAGGTGGGGAAAGACTCTTGGGACATGTGGGTATATATTTAATATATAAAAATAATATTAAAAAAATGTATTAGCTTCATATTGAATAAATAAAATTTGAGTCACATTATGTTACCTCATTTTTCCATTGTTAAACTAGATAAAATAATTACTATGATATTTTTTTAATATATAATATGAACCTATATATATCATATTTTGACATGTTGATTACTAATTTGAAACCCAATTAATCTAAATCAATTTTTAAATATGATAATATAGTCTAATAAATTAAAAAAAGTATTTTTAAATACCTTTTTATGCATTAAGTGTTATTAATATCATTTAGAATAAATTATTTTTAAAATGTGTATTACTATATTTTATAGTATGTTTTCCATAATATTATATTTATCATAGAAAATATAAAAATATAATTTATTTATAAAAAAATACACAATGTTTATACAAAATAATTCTTTGAAAACCTGATATTTTATTATGGTAAATAATATTTACTTGGATAACATTTATTTATGAATATAATTAAAGTAAATGAAACCCATTTTATTGAAATCAATTTATAGAGTTTATAAAAAAAATAATTTTAATATAGATACACATATGTGATAATTTGTTTAAAATTTTGTTTGATATAAAATGAATTTATTCTTTTCATTTTATGAGTAATAAAGGTTGGATGGAGGTAAATAAATTTTTATTAAAATAAATATTTATTTTACTTTAATAGTAGAAATGTAAAAGTTATAAAATTAAAAATGATATATATATATATATATATATATAATATTTATTATATTGATAATAAAATGTTTGTATCCTTTGAAGATATATATATATATATATATCATAAATATATCTGTCAAGGAGTTAAGGAGAAGATAAGAATTGGTAGTTTAATTGGGTAGAGATTCAACATTAATGGGCATCTTATTTATTTTAGTGAGCATGAAGTTACTATGAAATTGATTTCTCTCTAGCTGTGGTTATTAGAGTTCAGTTTGGGTATGGTATAGATAAAATCTTAAAGAAGCTACATCTATTCTAAGCTTATAAAATGAGGTTCATATGGATGTATTCAACTACTTGATTCCATTTCTTCTATTGTTTTCATTTATTTCATAATACAATAACTTGAATTTATATACAACAAGTCAATGACTATATTTCTGTTGTTATATTTTAAATATAATGTGGATTATTTTCATCCAATGTACGGTATAAAACTAGCTATCATAACATTAAGGTATTATCATTTCATGTGTGTTACATCCCCAATAAATAAATTATGTCCACAAAATTTTAATTAATACTCACTAACGAAAACAATATCTAAGAGTACAAATAGATATATAATTTCTAACTCACTAACATGTAAAAGTCAATAAAACTCATACCACCCTTTATAATTGGTACATATTGACAATATCAACCATTTATTCCAAATATTCCTTAATACCTATCTATAATTATTACTATTTTATAAAGGCATACATTCCACAACTTTATTTTCATGATATCATTTTCTACCAAATACTGAAACCATAATTTTTTTGGTAATTTTGTAGAAAATCATTGTAATGATCATATGAATTTGAAATATCAATTATAAGATAAATACCTGTATAAAACCATCAATTAAATCCTTGCTTATTTTTTTTCAAATGTCAAATAATTTGATCATCTTATAACTCCATCAATTTAACGATGGTTATCCATAGTCATTTTACTAATAGGTTATATAATTCAACTATTTATCATTGAATCTTCATATTTAATTTAAATACTTCATAATGAATCAAAAAATAATGTGAAATTTTCATAGAATATCTACTAGGAGTCTCAAACTAGGTCTTCAATTAGTTAAAATTTTAATGAACTAAGAAAAAATTAAGTTAATAATAAACTAACATTTATCATGGATTATTACCCCTAGGTGGATCTGTGATAGAGATTACAAACTATAGTTTATATCTAGATATAAATGCCATTGTAATGAAGGAAAATACTATACACTTTCCTAAAATTTTTGTATATTTTTGAATATTTTTCATTTCTCCCAAGTATTTTCACTAATACATTAATTTCATAGATAATAATTAAATCAATATTTTCCATACCATATTTTAAACTGAAAATTGAATTAAAAAAATTCATTTATATTTCAACTTAAAACTTATCCTAAGAAAATATAAAATAGTGTAACAATCAACATACACCATAATCTTGTATACTCTCAATAGATATTGATATTTTTCAAAAATATGGAAAAACCACATTCTAACGCTAAGGTCTGACTATACCTTGTTCATGTAATATTCCAAACCTATATAGATATTTAATCATAATAAAAACCATGATGCCTCATACCCATACCCTAGAATCCAGTTCTAATAAATCATTTATTTAGAAGGGAACTTTGATACAGATTAATTTAACCCAAACCTGACCATTCATAATTATAATATCAATAAAAAATATTTGGTCACATATAAAATAAAATGTTTTGTTTATTGATTTTGAGAGTGTTTATAAAAAAATTAACTAAAAAACAATATCTTTCCTATCCAATGGTATTTTCACCCTAAACCAAGTGTTTATTCATTTAAAATAATTATTTACAAAAAACTTCAAACTTATCAATAAATAACACCCATATCGATATATTATAATTAAAAATCTTGTAAAAAACATGGGGAAAATTGAAAATAATAATTGGTTGATCAAATTATCCTCAAGGGGTTGTGTCGAGGAGAAGTAATCATGGAATAAACATGACAAGATTAATTTGGTATCAATAAGTATGATTAAAATTTTTTTTATATAACTAATCACATGATCTTGAAAATAAATCCATGGATGACAATACATTATAAATAATCAAATGGATGATAATAACTAATTTCATAGCGATTAAATGCATAATTATGGACATCTTAATCTTAACATAATTTAATTATTCCAAGAAATCCTATATACCATCATGCCCTCATATAAGTAATATTACCTACCAACACAACTAAAAGTAGTACATTATTAATAAATGGGTAGTAATACACAAAATACCCAGACTAGTTTTTCTTATAAGACTTGCTCATGCATCAAGGGGATATATAATTCTGAGCCCCACCACCTATTAACTAAGTTCAATGCATTAATAATATAAAGTAATTTTTTAAAAATAAAAAATTACCATGAATCAATAATAAATTAATATTATATAGAAAACTAGTATATAGATTTAAAATACATAATAGTTAATAAATGGAATATTTTTTTAGAAATATTCCATCAAATGAACACCATATAAAATTATTTGTATATTGTAAAGTATATAACTAAAATGATATATTGTATTCCCTTTAGAATATTGAGTATATACAAGATAAATTCACTAAGGAGATGAAGATAAATAGATAAGATAACCCTTATCAACAAGGTTAAGTATATACTATTAATTTATAATAGAATTTATACTTTATTATGTAGAGAATAACTACAAAGGACATATATACTCTATAATTTGAGATGAAAATTGACATTAAATTATAATAATAAATTCCCTTAATCTTCTTTGACATGGATGTAAAAAAATTCTATGTAAATCTAATAAATTACATTGGATGGGGTGAAAATAATAAATTAAAAACCTCAATTCTAAATTAATTGAAAATATTTGAACTCTTAAAGAAACTAAGTTGTAAATATAAAAAGTGGAGTGAAAGATAAAACTATGAATGATAATAGAAATTAATTTTTTACTATTTCAAAATAAAATTATTTAAATTCCCATCCTAAAAAAATTAACAAAATTTCCTTTGGAAAACATTTAAAGATAAATAATAATTTTACATTTATGGAAATAAATAATAATAACATAGAGGGGACATATATTTTTAAAGAGTAAGAAAAAAATTCATAACCACATTTCTTTATAATGAAATAAATCTATCAATGTATAATTTTTGAATTAAAAAGGTAATTTCACTAAAAATAAATCTACAATTTCTTATGAAATAAATAATGGAAGAAAAATAAGTTTAAGAATTAATATTATTACTCAATGAAATGGGATTGAGTTAGTAAAATCCTTATAGATATAACAATCCATGATGTAATAGTCCTTCAGAAAGGGGTTCTTGAGAAAAATTTTTAAATCCATATAAATGATAGTGTTAATACAATTTTATATAATAATATATTATAAATTATCAAACATATGATAATTGAGTTGAAAAAGAAACAAATAACTCAAAGAGAGGAAAATTGAGTGATGAAAACACCTTATGAAATTGGTAAACTTTGAATAAAAACCATTTGAAATGGAGAACATTAGATTTCTTTTTATATAATTTTGAATAAATTTTATTTGTGATTTAAATAAATTAATAGAACGTACATGAAGCAAAAAATATGAAATGAAGCGAAGGAAATAATGTATGTCTCAAAAAAGGAAAATAGAGTTGAGAAACCTTTACAACATTGGTATCTTTTGAGTTAAAATCCCAGGTAAGATACAAATTGTTACGGATTATTAAATCCATTTAATTTCAATAAATTTATGACAGAGGCATCAATATGGTATAATATACTCTATAAAAAATAAATCAAGTGTTTAATATGATATATTTCTTGATGAAATAAAATTCAGATAAGGAACGCTTATATTTACTCCGGAAATCCATGAATTCCATTTATCCTCCTACATAAAAAACATAAACATATAAATGAATTATTTAAGAACCTTATTCATTTATATTATCTTTTTTACAATTTAATTGTACTAATTTTTTTAAAATTTATTTTGTAGTTTTTGTTTTTTTCATAATTGTATTTTAGTATCTTTTATTTTTTCCCAACAGTTTAGAGATATCAATCATTGTTATTTAATATAAAGTTAAATCATTATTAGATTATTCAAAGTAATAGATTATAATTTCCAAATTATTTATAATGTTTTAATTTTATTTCATGAGAGTGCTCATTGCATTTCAGGAAGTTGAAATCAGTCATGATCTTGTTTTAGTAAATTTTAATGAATGAAATGTTAAATATTAATAATTATATAAATAATAATATTATAAATAAAGAATAATAATTATTTATATATTAATACCATTTTATACTAGTAATAATTATTTCAAAACCACACATGATTAAAATTTATTGCATCATTCATGTAGGTTATTAAACCAACTAATACAAGAAAATACTATATTAGTGGTTGAGTATGAAGCTCATTTTTTTTAATGTAATAATTCTTGGGTCATAATTTTATTATTTATATTTTATATAATATATAAATAATAATTTATGGGAGGTGGATGAAGAAGTTAATATGGGAATCAATTAGTTACAAAGAAGAAATAATTTCCCTCTTTGTATGATTGTTTTAGGTGATCAAATTTACAATGAACATTTAATATTAATATTATAAAAAGAGTAAATTAGTTTTTTATATATAATATTAATAATGTAATACATATCATATTTACTCCATAAATATATTCTTTATAATATTTCACAAAAGGTAGTAATGGAAAAATAAATACATCATTAAAGAAGGCGGTAATCTCCATGTAAATGAGTGATATTTTTGTTATTTAAATGGTTGAGAGGCAGATAGAAAATGGATATGATGTAAAAATAATAACATTAATATACTAATGATATTGATTTAATTATATTAGGATGGTTAGAATAGGTTAGGAGGACAAATATTGAAAAAAGGATGGGGAGTGTACAATACTCACATTAGTGTCTTAATAATTCTCTAAGAGGAATTATATAAAATGGAAGAATAGGGAGACATTATTATAACCAAGTGATTAAAAAAATTTATTATTTTATAGAATTTAGAATGTAGGTAGTTTTTCAATAAAAATTCTGAGGTTATGCATGTATTGGAGTGGGTTGAAGAAAGATCCTTTTATAGGTGAAAAGAGAGGCTTTTCCTTGTAAATGAATGGTAGGTGAGGGGAAAATATGGTATCACATAAGATTTTGGTGATTTAGGTGTGGAGTGGTTTATGAGGTAGGGTAGTATTTCAATACAACCTTAAAAAGGTCTTCTATAATTCATTTGTTTCATGTTGAAAAATTAAAATTATACACACATTATGTTACCTCTTTTTTACCATTATCAACAATGAATAAATTTTTTCCATTGGAATTATTATTTTTTTCCTATAAAAATATGATTAACATCCTCTAAAAATTTATAAATTCTGATTTCAAATTTGGATAGAATTTAATCAAACTCAATTTTATTATATGAAAAAATTAACTTTTAAATTATAAAAAATGATACAAAAAAAGTTTTTTATACATAAATTTCCTTTTATACATAAAATGTTTTTAATATAATTTCTTATAAATTAACAATAAAATGAGTTTTAATATAATTTTTTATATTTTTAGACTAAATATTAGTGCCATGATATAAGGGAGCTCAATTTAATTTATTAAGATAAAAATTACACAGCATTTAGAAAAACAATTATTTAAAAAATTGTTTCTTTATAGTGGGAACTATAATTTAATTTGGTAAATTATTTTTATGATAAAAATTAAAAGGATAATATTATAAAATTTTTATATTATGATTAAATATATGAAAACCATTTTACTAAACCCAATTTATAGAGTTGAAAAAAATTAATATTTATATAATCACGTATATCATAGGAAGTCATTTTTTTAAAATGTATCTTTTATGAATAATATTATATAATTATTATTAAATTCATAGTAAAAACTATTGGATAGATTTAAATAATAAAATTTTATAAAAAAACCTTAATTTTCCATTTATTTTTGAAATGTGATATTTATTAAAATAATTCTGATATATATATATATAGTTTATTACGTTGATAATTACATGTTTTTATCTTTTTGAATTCTATACGTATAACCCATTAATATCTTTTCATAATTCTTAATGATAAAATAAGTATTTGGGTATGTTGTGTCTTGTAATTTAGCTAGCATTTACACTATTGTGATTTCCATGAGCTCAGACATGTACAATAACCAGTTTTACTAAAAGAACACTTATTGGTTTTTGAGTTTGGTATGGTCTTGGGAAAATACTAAAAATTATAACTCCCTTCCAAGATCTAAAAAATTAGGGTCATTTGGAAGGATTACACTTCTTGATTCCATTTTTTGTTTCATTTATATGTTAAAATAGTTACTTCTATTCATAAAAAAAATTAGTAATTATATTAAAGAAGTAAAATTTTAATTATAATGTGGTTAAATTTGAATTATTGTTTTGTGTAAAATAATATGTCATAAATTTAAGGCATTTTAATTTTTGAGAAATTATTTTCTACACCCTTAAATAAATTGCATCCTCTTATTTTTAACTTCTGTTAACTATTGAACAAAGAACTACTGTTATGAATCATGATATAATTTCCAACTCAATACCATGGGTCAAACAATAAAAATCATATATCAATTTATTATAGGTATACATTGGTATATTAAAATATTTTTTTCAATTATTCCTACTCAATTATCTTTAATTATTACGATTTTCTACTAGAATACCTTTTATAACATAATTATTATGATCATTATTCCAGCCAAATACTAAAACCGAAATGTTTATGATAATATAAATTAATATCCTTGAAAATTATCACATGAATATGAAAAACTGATCATATGTTTTCTTATCCTCATACACTTTAATTTTAACCCATGATATATTCAAATAAACTATTATATATTTTTATCAACCTATAACTCCATCGGTTTTACCTAAGATTGAATGGTATCATGTTTTTTGAAATGAAATTTTGAGTAGAAATTTGAAATTTTTCTTTTAGATACTTTTAAGGGGTGAAATAACCATTTTTTTCTGTATGGCCATATCAAATAATTATTTAGAAAACTCCTTTTTCCAGGAATAGAGTTTTTTCCCTTGTACAAGTTTTTTTGTTGAAGTCTAGAGAGTTCAAATTTTAGAAGAATAATTATATATTAATATTTAATAAATTAAATAATAATTTATTATCACAGGTTCGTAGAACAATATCTTTTTAAAATAGTGTCATATTGATACTCTATATTTTATATTATTCCTAGAATGAAGTGTTTTTATTAGGCGAGGCATAAAATCGAGTTGGGTGTTGGGGCCGATCAAGCCTCCCTTTTCTTTTTCTTCTTCCTTCCTTTTTATCATTTTCATTAATTTCCTTCTCTTTTTATTCATTCCTTATTTGGATTCACACATACACCCAAGATTGGATCCTCCATTTACATTCCAATTATATATAATAGAGAGGGAGAGAGAAAGGGAGATACGAGGAGAGGGAGGTACTGCTATGGAGATTGGGATGCACCGAATTGATGTGCGGAAACTGTGGATCATGGAAATGGGTAAATATTTATAAGATTGCACCCAATGAAAGGTAATTTTTATGTTTCACTATATATACTTGATGTTTAGTAGTTTTTTAGTTTCAATCCCCAATTATACTTCCTTATACTCTCTAGTGGTCTGATCTATTATTGTTGGGGTGAGTATAAGGGTTTTAGGGTGATTTAGAGGGTTTTATGTTCAAGAAAACCCATCTACATCTCACATGGTTCTAGGATACACATTTTGTGTTATTACTTTTTGGGAAATAATATGTTTTCAATGAAAATTCATGTACTAGGGTGTATATTCTGTGTACTGGGACTCGACTGCATAGAAAAGTACCCAACCAGGCTGCCCATATAGGGGAACATACATTGTGGGTTACACAACTAGACATTGTGTGGGTCACAAACCATGTAAAAGTACATAGTCAGGACAATAACCTTTCCAATACTTTTTAGGTACACTTGATGGTACCCCATGTAAGGTACATTCATTGTTCTCATATTACATGTTGTGTATTTGGGCCTTTACATTCAATGTCCATCCGAGGTACATGCCCAGGTGGGGATTTTTGAGTGTGCATGCCATGTACCAGGGTAACATAACATGTATTCCTCCATTTATACCATTTTAGCCGTATTCATGTCTTTTCATCCAAGATTCAGAATTGGAACCATGAATAGTACATTCTTTGTATCTTTATTCATAGATTGTGATGGTAAGTACCATGATGTGTTTTGAGAACTCCTTGGTGGACTTTCTATAAATTATATTTTCTTCCTATGATAATCTTATATAGTGTATTTTGAGATAAAGTTCTATTTTGTGATGTTCCATGGGCTATCCTTCTGAGACAACAATTTTTTATATTTTCCATAGAGTAATTATTTCTTGAGAGATGTTCCCCTCAAGACAATTAGGTCGTGAGACTAGTTGTTACTGAGGATCCCCCATATGATTCCTCTATTTACTATCAGAGATAGAGAATCCCATGTAGCATGATTGTATATTCTTATCTTTTTAATGAGGATCAACTACGGGATTCCTTTTTTATTATAGGACATAGGGAGTCCCTTATTGGATCCCTTTACCTATGTACCATTCGGACAATCCCTTGTAGGACGCCTCTCCCTTTATACAATGTTTTGAGGGTCATATATAGGATTCCTATTTTTTTAATTCTATTGGGTATCCTGATTCAGATACCTTCACTCTTCTTGTTCTTGGATGATCCCATATAGGATTCATAAAATACTATTTTTTTAAAGGATACAAAGTAGGATTTCTTTCAGTGTTTGACTAGAGGTACCTAGTTGGTCCCCCAATGTTTGACCGACCCTAAATTTTTTTTTCTGGTTTATGTAGAGATAGTATCAGGTTTCACCTTAGAACTCATACTAAAATTTTAACCCATAGGGCTGTGATAGTAGTGTTCGATTTAGGCATTCAACCACCCTCATTATTTTTTTATGCATTGACTTTGTTTATTGTAGATGAAGCAATGATAGCCATAGGTGCTTCCTAGAAGGTGCTTGTTGAGACTGGCGCAAGGTTTATTTTTTCACTTTAGCATGCCCAAACGTTCCTCCTAAGATCCATGTTCCAATGCATGTTATTTTTTACACTTTTATACCTAGAGGTACTACCTTGGATCTTTATGTAGTGCACATATATTTGATTATTATATGATGGGGATGTCTAGATGTGTTTCCTAGAATCATTTTTTTGAGCCTTCTACTATGATATATGATAATAGAATCCCTAGAAATGATACTTTTGGATGATTACACTCTCCCTAGTGATAAGGCTAATTACACTCACCTCATCTATTGGGTTAAATGAGGTTGATTACTCTATCCTGAACCCAAAATTTTATTGGATGATTACACTCTCTTATACATTTGGTCTATAGGGGATGATTATGATCTCCTTGACCTGTGGCTTATGGAGGATGACTATGCTTTCCTTGATTTTTAATATGATGTGAATTATTTAGATGTTCTCTATGGTATTAGGATTTTGATCCCATAATGTTTTCAGTGTGGTTGAGCATGGAGTCTCACACCTATAATTGGCATTCAAATTTGTATTTTGAGTGGTGGTCATGACGTCTCATAAGTGATATCTCTTATATATTACCTAATGGGTCAAACCCTTAGGGTTAACCTGACTCACAATTTCATGACCACCTAGGAATCATGACCAAGGGATTAGACATTTGACATGATTTACACAGAATGAATAGTATAAGGACTATGTTAGTTACCATTTACCTGATTTATGAATATAATTCCATGGAATACTTCATTAAAGTGGTTGTAGGAATGTAAAGGTGATCCCGGGTGTAAGATTAATATTCCCCTACGGTGCTGTATTTTGCTCAGAGATATTTTTATCATTTGACGAAGAAGGTATATATCAATTGGGATTGAAGAAATAAATATTGAATCAATGATACATGACATGCGTGGAATGGAATCCAGATCAATTACCTTGCACATGATTTCTAGACTATCGAGATTATTGTCCCAAAGATCAACTGATCTTTAGTTATATGTAATTTATTAACATACTCATGAATATTAATATATATATATATATATAATTTTATATGACTATATATTTATACATATTTTGATATGGACATCCTTGGTGGATCATTACCAGTTGCCTGAGATTGCATACCCAGGGCACGACTTTGGTTACACAATATTTTGTTTACATACCTACCCAGTTATGTCCCTGTTAGGATGTGAACGTTTCTTTTTCATACACTTATAGGAGTATATTTTATAGTTTCTTCATTTGGGTGTCCTATTGATATTATTTATCACCCATGTATGTGTACCTTGAAGTTCATATATGCATTTCCATTATTTTTAGTTTTTCCCATTTTCAGAGTGGATAGGGTTATGGAACTGTGTTGCATGATCGAGTAGAGATACTCATGTGGGTTCTTCTTTGTGGGTGGGTGGTGTTCAAAACTGTTTGTAGACATGGTGTGTGGTCTAGATCAATGTTTATAGTAGAACACTTCACTTTTATTTTATTTTATTATGCACTCTTTTATCTATATGGTCTTCCATATGGGTGACTAGTGTTTTATGTATGGCATAGTTGTTTTGGATTTATATAATTTTCAATTATTATTAAAGCATGTTCCATTTCAATGTATTTATTTCTTTCGTACTCTTTTTATTTACCATTGTATAAAATACATAGCTATTTTATTGTTTTCTTACCCTAATGTGATGTAACAATATCCCCACTATCATGCAATAGGACCCTTGGTTCTAGTTGGTAGGATTTTGCATACAGGGAGGCATGCTTAATTTCTTGTAACCAACCCACTTGGAAAACCATTTTTGTGGTATTTGGGTCAGGATGTTACAAGGTTGTACATAATCGTATTCATATTATGTTCTATAACCTAACTAGTTAAATATTAAATCTTAAAATTCCATTTAATCCCTTAATAATGTTTTGTAAAAGGAATGAGATTCTTGAAAAATATATCTATGGGTATTTTCAAACTAGGTCTATAGTTACATCAACGTTCTCATGAACTTAGTAAAGATCAATTTAATACTAAACTAACATTTTTTAGGGATTGTTACCGGAAGATGATTTTGTTTCTAGTCCTTATATCCCTTTATTTATATCTAGGCCAAGAGTTAATTATTAGTAAGTCACAAACTCTTTTCTTTACTGAAATATTTGTATGTTTTCCCATATTTAAATTTAACCATAGGGTTTCCACTAATGTATTGTTGTCATAATTAAAATTAAATCTTGATCATTGTTATTGTATACTAAACCAAAAAAATGGTGGAATCCTACACCCCAATGGATAACTTTAAACTTATATCCGGTCAATATATAGTCACATACCAAATAATATAAACCATAATTCTATATACAATATAAATATATTAATATTTTAAGACAATATGACATCAAATATCTTACCAAACCTATGTGTATGTCCCTTGATTTTAAAATGGGTTAAAATATTAATGTTTTTGAAAATTTTCATTTACTAGATGGATCAGTTTTAGAACTAGTATTTGGGATGATTTTTTGGGAGTTGGGACCATTTAAAGTGTTGATAATGGGCATGGGAAAATGCTTGAAGTGTTTCCCGGGTGGCTCAATGGGGTTTTGGAGAACTAGAACCAGAAACTCGGTTTAAAAAATGGGGTTGTAGATGTTCACTTGGGCTACACATGATTAGTCAGCTAGTGCAGGTCAAACAGTGCGACTTACTAAAGGAGAGATAGTGGTGTTCATACAGGTTGCACATGGTTAGATATAGTGTGCAGGCAAGCCATGCATGTTAAATCAGGTGTCCGGTAGAAGACCCATGGTCTGCGGATGATCCATCAAACCATGGGAGTTCAATTGTGCATATTACCTAGTTTTGAATTTAAAGTTAATTTATATGATTATATTCCAATAAAAATGGGATTCAATTAAATATTATGAAATGAGTTTTTTTATTTAATTAAATTCATGGATGAGGAATTTAATTAATTGATGTGAAATTTGGGTTTTATTTAATTAAATTCAATTGAGAGGATTTAATTAAGTGGTGATGGTTCAGAGTTTTATTTAATTAAATATATTGAAAATAATTTCATTTAATTGGTAATTTTATTGGAGAATTCATTAAATTAAATTGTGTTGAAGAGAATTTAATTAAATGGAATTGAATGGGTGGAATTGATTTAATTAAATTATGCTGAGAGAATTTAATTTAGTTATGATGTTTTGGATAATTTATTTAATTAAATTTGGTTGAATGGAATTTAATTAGCTGATGTAACACCCCCAAGATTCCATGGAACACTTCTCTTGGACTAATACAATAGCTTGTGTTGTACGCAACTTCGAGTTCTAGCACACCATGACCAATCAAACTATCCATTTAAAAAGGAATTTATGTATATTAATACAATATTTTTTAAATTTTTTAAATTTTATTTTTCAAATGGGACTACATTTTTGGATTCTGAATATCAAAATTATCTCATGCTTAATTTTAGGTATATTTCTAAAAACTTTCAATCTTTGATGAATAGTGAAAATCACTGCATTATTACTTAAAACTGACTTTTTATTGAAATAATTATTTTTAATTTATTTTTTTTAAATTCAACATAGATACATAAAACCTATATTAATAAAATTTAATTCATTAGAGAAATTTTATAATAAAAGTAGACATATAAACTTTTATTGAACTTTATAACTTCTTTTACCAACCATCTTGGCACATTTGAAAATTTGGTTAAAATGTAATTTTACCTATTTTGTGAATTGAATTTTAAAAATATGACAAAAAAAGTTTTCATCAGTAATTAAAATGTGGTTAAATAGGATTACAATAATATTTGGTGAATAGTAACTCTTGAATTTTATTTACAATGGTTAAAAGTAAATAGTGTAATTAAAAGTAAAAATAACTTTATTATAATATAAAATTACCCCAACACATGTCCTAATTATATTGGATAAGTGTATTTAACCAAAACCAACCTTAATAAAAAATAAGATCCTTTTTTATCCATTTAAGTTAGATTAGGATATTTATTATATTTTATTTAAAGAAAAGTTAGACGTGTTAAATTCAAGAGTTAATAAATAAATCATTTTTAATATAGGGTTATACATATAATAAATTCTACAATAAATTTTCATTAGAATGAAAGAAATATTTTATACATTATATTATTTTATGAATAATTTCTAGACATTAAATTATTAAATTTATTTTTGAAACAATGATGATGCAATAACTAACTTATTAATAAAAGAATACAATAATTGATATTATAAATATTAAAATAATTGTAAATTGAACCTTTTTATGCAATAAAAAAATATTATAGGTGAATATGACATATTATAGTTGATTAAATGTATTTTATAAGTAATTAAGTTGTTATGACTTTCACAAAATACAAATACAAAATAGTGTCAAAATTGACATAAATGAGTTTTTAAAAATAAATACTATTTTGTTAAATGATATAATATTTCTAACAATCTATGACTCAAAAAAAGTACTTAAATATTTATTGATATGTCAATAATTTACCACTTTAGGTTTTCTTTTAATTTTATAGTAAATATATTAACCATGATGTATAAAAATAAAAAAAGACATAGTAATAGTTAAATTATTTAACAAAGGGTTAAGTCTAAAGGATAAGTATAATATGGTGACCAAAACATGCCTAAAACCAATAGTTTGAGATAATTTATTCCGATAAACACCATAAAATATAAATAAATCCATTTTAGATGTTGGAAACCGAAAATAACTTTATAATAAATTAATATTTCAAGCATTTCCTAAAGTTACCTTTACTTATCTTATAAAAGGGTGCTTCCCCTTCTTTTAAATCCGCACCTCCAAATCCATTTGAATTAGAGGAACCCTGCTCAAATAACCTCCCGACTACCCAAAATTCATTCTATAGGCCATACTTTTATCATAAAGCAACCTGAGGTATAAGGATCCAACCTTAAACATTACTTAATATTGAGTTATTTCAAGAAAGCACATTGAGGATCTTTTCAGGTTTAGAGTTTTAGATAATTAGATCATAAATCATGCATTAAATTCTACATTTAAACAAGGCGGTTACATAAAAGACAGTATTAATTTTTCCCATCAAAGGAGATATATTTAAAATAAAACATTGATTCTTTCATGACACTTCCTCGACACTATCAACACATCTTGTACTTTTCCCTTGACCTGTGAAAAACATTTCAAAAACATGGGATGAGCATAAAAAGATCAGTAAGGAATATAAAAATATAGAATGGAAATATTAGTCTATGTATACATAAGAATTAATGAAATCATACTTTACTCATAAAACATATGCACTTTAACAAACCTCATCAAATCACGAATAAATCATGGAAATCATAAGACATAAAGGTAACTTGAGGCATTCATAACATTCTTACGTAGGGAGTAACCCACATGGTTACATTTGGAATACCCATCACAGTATATTCCATAAAACTCTTCAGAGAAACCTTAGCGTTTAACACTTTCACATTACCCAATGCATTGAGGAGCTATATCGGGCTCACCTGCCCTTAGTTTATCAAAGAACCACCCTTCTTCATAAACAATTCCCAAGAACCATAACATAATCGTACCACATAAAACTTGCATAAAGGAAACATAGAATTTCCACATTTCAATCACAATATATCAATACAAAACATTGATATAAAAAAATTATCAAAACCATTTTCAATACCAAAATAAAAGAAAAGTAAAACATGGTATTTATATTTCATTTAAAAAAATGTTATGGCTTGTAGAGGAAGCCGAAACTCAAATAATGGTCACAGCGGTGGAGAAGTCATTGTCACCGAAAACGTAAGACAAAAACATTTATTTTGTCATTTAGTAAAATTTTTCATATAAAAATATTCATTTTGAATAAAAGTAAAAGTAAAAAGGGGTTTATACACCTTATAAAAGAATGTTGTGTATAAAACAAAATATGCCTCAATGAATGGATATTGAGACGAAGTCCCTTACCTCGTGTCCGACTTGACTCAATCGTTCTTTAATCTCCAGAATAATAAACTTTAGTAAATTTATACTTGCTTGGGAACCTTTTTCAAGTTCATTATTCCTTTTATATCACTTTTTACCATGTTAAGAACAATATTTAATTATTTAAGTTAATAATGGTCATTTTAACGATCATTGGTACTTGAGTCAAAAATAAACACTTTATAATTACAAGTTTTTCATGTGGTAAACTATCCATTATAACCAGAATTATTTTCATGATGTAGATATTATTTATAACATATATATCCAGTATATACATTCATTTATAAAATTACAAAACATTTAGAGGTGAGAAATGAAATGCACTGTTCATGGAGACGGTAAGCCGTACGTACGCATGAACGCTACTTTCATTTCTATTTCGTATCTAATGGAATGTAATCATAAGGATATAAAGGTATATTATAATTACAGTATAATATCATATATAGTATCATTAGATCCATCCTTTATACATCCCACATATGGCATTAATGAATCAAAATACTTTGAGGGGGCGGTAGTCCGCACTTCCTAAAAAGAAATTATCATGTTTACCCATTAATGTAAAACATAAAGGTATTCCATAAAGGAATAATACAAAAGAATAAGGAAAAAACAAACACAATACATATCATATATAATCATAGTGACATATTAATGGACACCTTTAAAGGAGTTAAAATAATATTGAACAATCATCGTTTCGTGAGGCAGAAATTCTCCATCCACAGAAACAGTATGTTCTTTATCCATTAGACATAGGTGTGTGTAAGTGTTGCTCGAATAATTGTTTTAACAAAATCTTATTATATTGAATATTCTGGTTTTTTACAAAATAATGGAATAAAAAGAGTTTAGGGGTTTGGAGAAGCAAAATAAAAAAAAAGAACATTAGAGAAGACTTTACCATTAAATCGGGTAACTCCTCTTGGTTTGAACCAAAAGGGTTTCTTGAAGATATTTCTGCCTAAGGTAAGGCTTCTAGGATGAAGAGAGGAATATTGGGAGCTTATTTGAGTAGATATTGGACAATCCAAAGCGCTTGAGAAGTGTGAGATATGGGTAGGAAGTGGGGTCTTTTTATAAGGGAAAGGAGGGGATCTTTTGGAACTCTTGAAACTATTATTTTATTATAAAAAGTTATTTGGTTTCTAAAGCTCCAAAAATCATTAAATAATAGGATAAGGTGTTCCATACTCGAAATAAAATCATCAAATAAGAATTGGACAAGTGTTGGATATTATTTTAAACATTATCTTCTTATTTATTTAAATCATTCATTAATGACACAAACACTGCATCATCATTGTGTCATAAATAATTTAATTTTTTATGTCTAAAAATTATAAAAAATTACCATGATATAGGAAATATTTTTTGATTTCTAATGAATATTTATAGTTAAAAATTTATCTTAATTAACCCCATGTAATAATTGTTTTAGTAAAACATTACATGTTTGTGATATTTTTATTTTTACTATAAATAAAAGGTATTAATGTCATTATCTCACTCATGTGGCTCTATGGGGTCCCAAAAATTGGCCCATGGATTGTCTTGGTCGTCCATAACCTATCCAATAAGGTTAGGACATGTTTCAAGATATTTTTATATTTTATAATATCATTTTTATCTTAAATTACATTAATTACCTCTAATCGCGGTTAACAAAACTCAAAAGTCACTATTCACCAAAAACAATTTTAATCCCATTGAACCACATTTTACATACTAATGAAAACCATGTATGTCAGATTTTTGAAATTAAATAGACAGAAGTAGTAAACAATCATTTAAACGAAAAATTAGTTTGTTTAAACACCACTTAGTGGTTTCACTGTTCATCAAAAATTGAATATCATCAGAAAAATACCAAAAATTTACCCGAAGCTATATTTGATATTCTGAATTTAAAAAAAATGTCTATTTTGAAAAATTAAAAACATATAAGCTTCATTAATTAATTTTATAATTAATTATCGTTGTCAAAACAAAAAACGTGTTTTTAAGAAACAATATCAATCAAAAGACTGACACTTGTTTATGTCAAATTTCAAAGTGAAATTAATTCCAATGACCACCATTGGATTAAATTGTAAAAATATAATATAATTGAAATTTAAAACCAATAAAAAAATTCTATCCTTATAAATAAATTAGACTAAAATGAGGTTTTGAATTAAAATACAACATTTTCACTATTCATTAAAAAATGAATATTATCAGAAAATACCAAAAATTTATACAAAGTAAATTTTGATGTCCCGATTCTAAAGAAAAATTTTATTTGGTCCAATAAAATGTATAAGAGTGACCAAAACTATATTTAAAGAGGGCTCTCCATCGAACACAGCAACCCCTTTAAAGTAAAATTAATATTTAATTCGTAAATATTAATAAATATGAAAATGTCTTATTCTTCATTTACTTGGGATGTTACATCCTTTGCCCCTTTTGGGAATTTCGTCCTTGCAATTTATTCACTTAAATAAATGGGGGTATTTATCCCCCATAGCATTTTCAGATTCCCATATTGCCTATTAAATCATGTGGTATTTCCACAAAACCTTTACTTGAAGAATCACCTTATTCCACAATACTTGCTCCCTGTGATCAAGAATATGGATCAGTTTTTCCTCATAAGATATATTCTCTTCCAGCTGAACTAAATCTAGACTCAAAATATGAGATGGATCTGGCATGTACTTCCTTAACATTGAAACATGAAAAAAATTGTGTACCTGAGATAAACTCGGAGGTAAAGCCACTCGGTATGCAACTGATACAACTCTCTCCAGAATTTCGTATGGTCTAATGAACCTTGGTCTCAGCTTTCCTTTCTTACGAAATCTCATCACACTTTTCCATGGTGGAACTTTGAGGAAGACATGATCTCCTACCTCAAAAGAGAGATCCTTCCTCCTGTTGTCCGGATAACTTTTTTTCCTACTCTGAGCTGTTCTCATGTGTTTCTGTATCAGCTGAACTTTTTCTGCCAACTCTTCTACCAATTCTAGTTCCATCAACTTCCTTTCACCCACTTCATCCCAAAAATCTGGAGTTCGACACTGCTTCCCATATAATGCCTCAAATGGTGCCATCTGTATACTGGAATGAAAATTTTTATTATAATAAAACTCCACCAAAGAATTATATTGGTCCGAAATTCTCTGATAATCCATCGAACAAGCACGTAGAATATCCTCCAAAGTCTAAATTGTTCGTTCTGACTACGCATCTGATTGAGGATGAAAAGCTGTACTAAAATTTAATTCACTACCTAACGACTTCTGAAGGCCTTTCCAAAAGTTAGAAGTAATCCTGGGATCACGATAAGATACAATGGAGAGGGTAACTCCATGTAACCTGACTATCTCTTTAAGATACAAACTGGAAAGTTGTTCTAGGGAAAAAGTGTCTCATGTAGTAAGGAAATGAGCATATTTAGTCATGCTATCAACAATAAACCAGATTACAATATTACCTCGAGGTGTATTTGGCAATCCTACAATGAAGTCCATGGATATATTCTCCCATTTTCTCTCTGGCACTGGTAAAGGCTGAAGCATCCCTTTTGGTAACTTCCGCTCTGCTTTAACCTGTTGCAAGTCAAACACTTCACAGTAAAATCAGCAATATCTCTTTTCATTCCATCCCACCATTAATACTCTCGAAGATCTCTGTACATCTTAGTACTTCCTGTATGAACTAAAAATAGAGAGCTATGAGCTTCACATAACAACTCTCTCTTCAACTGTGAATCACAAGGCACACACAATCTCTTCCCAAATCTCAAAACACAATAATTATCAATGTTTAATTCAGGAAAATTACCCTTCTGAACCAGCTCTACCTTTTTATGAAACTCATTGTCTTGCTTCTGTGTTTTCTTAATTTTGTCTGATAGAGAAGATTTCACTAATACCTGAAGCAAAACAGAAGAACATACTGCATCGACAACTTCTATTCCAAAGTTCATCAAATCCTTTACCAATGGATCACGTTCCAAATGCAACATTGTTAATGAAGCATTACTTTTTCGACTCAAAGAATCAGCCACTTTATTTTCTTTTCCCATACGGTAATGAATTGTACAATCATAATCCTATATTAATTGCATCCATCTCCTCTGTCTCATGTTCAATTATTTCTGAGTGAATATATACATTATACTTTTGTGATAGGTATATATTTCACACTTTACTCCATACAAATGATGCCTCCAAATTTTTAAAGAGAAACCCACAGCAGCTAATTCCAAATCATGTGTAGGGTAATTTAATTGATGAGTTTTCAACTGACGTGAAGCATAAGAAATTACCTGATCATTCTGCATTAGAACACAACCAAGTCCTTTCAATGAAGCATCACTATAGATAACAAACTCACCATTCCTAGAAGGTAGTGCCAAAATTAGAGCATTCACCAATCTTTTTTTCAATTCCTGAAAAAAATCATCACATTCTTTTGTCCAGATAAACCTAACACCCTTCTGAGTTATCTTAGTCATTGGACTAGATATCAATGAAAAATTTCTAACAAACCTTCGGTAATAGCCTGCCAAACCAAGAAAACTAAGAATCTCGGTTACATTTGCGGGTCTTGGCCATTCTTCAACAACCTTTGTTTTTACAGGATCAACATTTATTCCATCTTTAGAAACAATGTGACCAAGGAATGAAATTTGTTGCAACCAAAACTCACACTTGTTGAATTTTCAATACAATTTATTTTCTTTTAAGGTTTGTAAGATAACCCTTAAATGACTTTCATTCTCCTATTTACTTTTTTAATAAACAAAAATATCATCAGTAAACACAACCATGATTTATCACCTAAGTCAACTGAGACATCACTGCAACAAACTATTCAATTCTGATTCTACCTATCTCAAGATGATAATTTAGAAGTTCATTTATATTTGTATACCTTCCTATCAAAACATCCTTGTTTCCTCTTCTAAGAACCATTCTAATCACCTAAATATCTTAAGTGAAGCAGCATGGTAATCTGTAAATGCTATATCATTTCAATCATACCATAAATTAATTTAGGGACATAAAATTTAACAATTTTTCTAACTCGTAATGTTGTCTAAACCAACCTTTGATACCAACTATAAGGCCCCAAACTTAATAATTACTTAATCATGAGTTATTTAAAGAATTAACATTGAGGATCTTATCAGGTTTAGAGTTTTAGAGAATTAGATCATAAATCATGCATTACATTCCACCTTTAAACAAGGCAGTTACATAAAATATAGTATTCATTTTTCCCATCAAAGGAGACCTATTTAAAATAAAACATGGATTCTTTCGTGACACTTCCTTGACACTATAAATACATCATATACTTTTACCTTGACCTTTGAAAAACGTTTCCTAAACATGGGATGAGCATAAAAAGATCATTAAGGTATATAAAAATACGGAATGAAAACATTAGTCCATGTATACATAAGAATCAATGAAATCATTATTTACTCATAAAACATAAGAACATTAACATACCTCATCAAATCATGAATAAATCAAAGAAATCATAAGACATAAAGTTAACTTGAGGCATTCATAAAATTCTTACATAGGGAGTAACCCTCATGGTTACGTTTGGAATACCCATCATAGTATATTCCCTAAATATCTTCGGAGAAACCATAGTGTTAAACCCCTTCTCGTTACCCAATGCATTGGAGAGCTATATTGGGCTCACCCACCCTTAGTTTATCACAAAACCACCCGTCATCATAAACAATGCCCAAGAACCATAACATAATCGTACCACATAAAACATGAATAAAAAAACATAGAATTTCCACATTTCAATCACAAGATATAAATACTAAAAATTGATATAAAAACATTTTCAAAACCATTTTCAATACCAAAATAAAATAAAATTAAAACATGGTATTTATTTTTCATTTAAAAAATAGTTATTGCTTGTAAAGGAAGCCAGAACTCAAATAATGGTCACGACAGCAGCGAAGTCGTTGTCTCCTCATACGTAAGACAAAAAAATTTATTTTTTCATTTAGTAAAAATCTTTGTATAAAAATATCTCTTTTTAATGAAAGTAAAAGTCAAATAGGGTTTATACACCTTATAAAAAGAAAGTTGTGTATAAAAAAAAATATGCCTCAATGAATGTAGATTGAGACGAAGTCCCTTACCTCGTGTCCGACTTGACTCGATCGTTCTTTAATACCATGAATTATAAACTTTAGTTAATTTAGACTTTCTTAAAAACCTTTTTCATGTTCATTGTTCCTTTTATATCACTTTTTACCATGTTATGAACACTATGTAATTATTTATGTTAATAACGATCGTTTTAACGATCATTGGTACTGGAGTCAAAAATAAACTCTTTATAATTACAAGTTGTTCGTGTGGTAAAATATCTATTATAACCAGAATTACGTTCATGATTTAGATATTATATATATCATATATATCCAGTATATACATGCATTTATAATATTACAAAACATTTAGAGGTAAGAAATGAAATGCACCGTTCATGGAGACGGTAAGCCGTACGTACACATGAATGCTACTTTCATTTCTATTTCGTATCTAATGGAATTTAATCATAAGGATATAAAGTTATATTATAATTCCATTATAATATCATATATAATATCATTAAATCCATCCTTTATACATCCCACATATGTCATTAATGAATCAAATCACTTTGAGGGGGCGGTAGTCCGCATTTCCTAAAATGAAATTATTGTGTTTACCTATAATGACAACCATAAAGGTAAGACATAAATGAAAAATACAGAAGAATAAGGAAAACATAAACATAATACATGTCATATATAAACATAGTGACATCTTAATGGACACCTTTAAAGGTGTTAAAAGAATATTGAACAATCATCGACTCGTGATGCAGAAATTCGTCATCCACGGAAACTGTATGTTCTTTAGCCATTAGACATAGGTGTGTGTAAGTGTATCTTGAATAATTATTATAACAACATCATTGAATCTTTAAGAAACTGGTGTTGTTACAAAATAATGGAATAAAAAGTGTTTAGGGGGTTGGAGAAGCAAAATAAAACAAAAGAACATTAGGGAAGACTTTACCTTTAAATCAGGTAACTCCTCTTGGTTTCAACCAAAAGGGTTTCCTGAAGAGATTTCTGCCTAAGGTAAGGCTTCTAAGATGAAGATAGGGATATTGTGAGATTATTTGAGTAGATTTTGGACGATCCAAAGGGATTGAGAAGTGTGAGATATGGGTAGGAAGTGGGGTCTTTTTATAAGGGAGAGGAGGAGCGCTTTTGGAACTCTTGAAACTATTATTTTATTATAAAATGGATTTCGGTTTCTAAAGCACCAAAAAACATAAAAGTTGAGGATAAGGTGGTACATACTCAAAATAAAATCATCCAATAAGAATTGGACAAGTTCTGGATAATATATTAAACATTATCTTCTTATTTATTTAAATCATTCATTAATGACGTAAACACTCCATCATCATTGTGTCATAAATAATTTCATTTTTTTGATGTCTAAAAATTATGAAAAAATTACCATGACGTATTAAATATTTTTAGCTTTATAATGAATATTTATAGTAAAAAATATAGCTTATATAACCCCATGTAATAATTGTTTTATTAAAACAATACATGTTTGTGATATTTTTATTTTTAGTTTAAATAAAAGGTATTAACGTCATTATCTCACTCAAGTGGCTCCATGGGGTCCCAAAATTGGCCCATGGATTGTATTGGTCGGCCATGACCTATACAATAAGGTTAGGTCATGTGTAACGATATTTTTATATTTTTATAATATCATTTTTATCTTAAATAACACTAATTACCTCTAATCACGGTTAACAGTACTCAAAACTTACTATTCACCAAAAAAACATTTTAATCCCATTGAACCACATTTTACTTACTAATGACAGCCATGTATGTCAGATTTTTGTAATTAAATACATAGAAGTGGTAAAATTTCATTTAAATGAAAAATCAGTTTGTTTAACCACCACATAGTGGTTTCACTATTCATCAAAAATTGAAGTTTTTCAGAAAAATACCAAAAATTCACGCCAAGATATATTTGATATTCTGAATTAAAAAATGATGTATATTTTGAAAAATTCAAAACATATAAGTTGCATTAATTAATTTTATAATTAATTCCCATTTTCAAAACAAATAGCGTGTTTTTAAGAAACAATATCTATCAAAAGACTGACACTTGTTTTTGTCCAATTTCAAAGTGAAATTAATTCCAATGACCACCATTGGATTAAATTTTAAAAATATATTCTAATTGAACTTTAAAAAAAATTAAAAAAAATAATCTATCCTTATAAATAAATTAGATTAAAATGAGGTTTTTAATTAAAATACAACATTTTTTACTATTCAATAAAAATGATCATTATCCGAAAAATACCAAAAATTTACACAAAGTAAATTTCGATGTCTTGATTCTAAAGAAGAATTTTATTTGGTCCAATATAAAGTATAAGAGTGACCAAACCTATATTTATAGTGGGTTCTCTATCGAACATAGCAACCGCTTTAATGTAAAATTAATATTTAATTCGAAAATATTAATAAATATGAAAATGTCTTATTCATTATTTACCTGGGATGTTACATAAGGATCCCTTTTTTCCAAATAAAATGGAAGCACCCAAAGAAGAGGTAATTATTTCCTCACCTCTTTTAATGTTTTTTCTTCTTCTACTTCCTATTTATTTTTTGTTTCCATACTAAAATAATAACTCAAGTACCTTATCAATACTGACATGTTATTATAAATATGTTACAACCATATTCATTAGTTTTTCCATCCTATGAATGAAATAGTCACCATACATGCATACGTAGGGCTACCGTCTCCATGTCGTGGTGTAGTTTTTATTGAAAACATCACTATATGGATGTGTATAGTATTGAGTATAATTGATTTAAATAATAAATATAGAATTTTAATGATTTTGTATATATAATATACCATCCAATTACATACAATGTAACCATCAATATAATGATATTATCGCTCATGTGTACGTATGGTTTACCGTCTCCATGATGCGATGAGATTTCATTCCCCATCGTAACCATTAAAGAATAATTATCATTTGATGATTAAAAAAATAATTTTTAAGAACATAATATCATTCTGGATATTAATCAAATACATTATTTCCATCATAAGAATGACTTACGTAATAAAACATATAAAGGAAAATGAATCAGTTAACAACGAAAACGTTGATACTACTGAAATATTATTAACAATGAAATATTAGTGGATCATATATGATATCATATTTATATATGTGGTTCATGTATAATTCAAAAACAACGATTTACTTATTATACATGGGGAAAATATACACTCGACTTAAGAAAATTACAAGGTAAGGGTTAATTTTACAATCTCTTTATTATCCAAGGTTGTTTATACGTCAGTATCTACTGGGACTTCTTTATCATCCACATAAATGTTTCTCAAAAATGTGTTTTAAAACATTTTTACAATTTCTGAGACTATGGGTTAAATTTATTGAATATATTTATGAATTTTTATAATATGTTTTGAAATGAATATTTCCATATTTTTCCAAACAAGGTACTTCATGACCTCTTCAAAAAATTATGGAAAGAATGTTTTTTTAACTTATACCGTGACTGAAGTTATTTTCCATTGTTATAACACCTTCGAAGTTTACCTTACAAGCTTGCAAGAATATTTTCAAAATAAATATTTTCTTTTAAAATTATGCAACATTTAAATTATTTCAATGTATAAATAGATATTTCTCTCAAATAGTTTTTGGATTAATTTCATCTATCTCAACATCTATTGTGGGATTCTATGATTAATTAAAGATTATTTATAATGATATAATTTTCCATATTGTATTTATAGTTTTATTACATGTTATACTGTGTGTGTGCTATTTTTATTTCATTCACAGTTAATGGTTAAAGTGTTGAAATTTCATATGTTAGTTTAATAAGAATGTTTATGTATTATTTCACCCTTTTCATATGAGGAATAAATTTTTTGTAGTAAGTGATGGGTAGGGACCTCTATTACCCCTCGATGCATTTTGTGGTCTCATGAGTCAAAATAGTGTCTTGGCACAAAGCCTTGATGAAATTTATATTTATGGCCTTTTAAGAAGGCCTTAAAATTATGGTTAAGATGTAAGACATTATGCATTGCATTATTGTGAGACTACATATTGTTATTACAAATGATTATTTTCCTAGTAAAATATCCATGTGATTAAGTAAATGGAATTATTTGATTTATCTTTTCCATACTATGATGATGTTAATGATTAAGAGTTTTTTGCTTTAGTCGTATACACTTACTTAAATGTTTATGCTTATTTATGATTGTTTCTGTTATATTGTTATCCTTACTGAGCTGTTGATCTCACCCATTTATTATGCTTTATTTCTTTTAGGATGTAAAGAATTATATTATGACTGACCTGCAGGGATAGGATAAGGGATATGAGTGTGTTTCAAGAAGACACAATGTTTTTTTTCATTTCATATTGTAATGTAAAACTTTCATATGTATACAGTACATCCAATCATACTAAACATATCAGTATTGATGGACTTGATCTCTTGTGATCATGCCAATGTTATGTAATAATGCATCGACTCTGGATAACTAGGGTTGGATCATTGTAGTTTGTATCTGAGGAAGTTTTGAAAAAATCATGGAAACTAGATTTAGAAAAATCTGATTATAGAACATTACCAAAATATAGACTTTGGGTAGTAGTATAGAGAAACATACAAACATTTTGATAATATAGATATTATGTGGGGTTTTCAAAAAATAAATCCCTATATGGATACTACAAGTGGACGTGGTTCTGTCATAGATGTACCTAGGAGTGAAAAATATGACAAGGAGTTTTGGGCTTGACACAGGGTATCATGGTACACGACTATGGGCCTTACTGTGCACCTAGTTTGACACTCTCTAGGGATATTCTTATGATAATTTACATTTTATCTACAAACATTTATGAAGGATTTATGAGTAAATACTTCCGCAAAGATTTTATTATATATATGGATTAAATGCCTAAACTTTTCAATATATCTTAAGTATTTTACAAGTTGGAGATTATGCATTACGATTCATGAAATTATATTTTGTATGAGAATGAATAGAAATAGAATCTAGTTGAAGGAATGGAAACTACATCAACACATGTAATCCATATAGGTATTTCCCTCCTATTCAAGATAATTGTAGTGGATATGGTGATGAAACTGCTACTGAACATCTTATAACCATACAGGGATAAATCACTCAGGTTATGAATAATAACCATACTCGCATGGTGTACTCTAATATATAATGAAGAGGATCTATGTTAGACTACTTCATGAAAGAACAACCACAAACATTTAATGGTACTAAAAATCAATTTGTAGCTGAGCAATGGATATGTTTGTTAGAGAAAATATTTCATTCTTTGGGGAGTAACAAAAGGGAAAATGTTATCATGGCAGTCTATCACCTCTTAGAAGATACAAATCAATTGTGGTCATTAACACAAAACACAAAGGATGATGAAGAAGTGTCAAATATATAATGCAGGAAGTTTATAGATCTTCTTTAGAAAAAAACATTCCTCATGAATATCGAGCGGATATGGAAAAGAAATTTATGAGTTTGAGTCAAAAAGAGAATGAGAATGTCTCAATGTATGATGAGAACTTTACAAGTTAATAAAGGAATGCTAAAGATTATAAACATTACACAAGAATTAATATTAATCAATTATATTATGGGTTAAATCCATTTTTCCAATGAACATTAGTCTCAGTATCCTTCTCATTGTATGAAGATATAATCTCATTTGATATCAAGATAGAAAAGGAATTCTATAAGACTTACGAATATAAAGTGAAGTAAGAGAATAAGAGATCTACTGAACACTATAGAAAAAGAAATAAGTGGATGGAGGAAAAAGTTGATTTTTTATCTTGCAGTAATTATGGGAAGAATCACCCTAGTACATTCCTAAAGGGAACGAGAGTATGTTACAAGTATCGAGAAAAAGGCCACCATGCTCGTGATTTCAAGGGGAAGAAAGTGGATGCCAGTTTTCAATGCTACAATTGTGAAGATATCAGGAATTATGAAAATTAAAGACCTAAGAATCAAGGAAACTTACCTCAGAAAAGGCCATGGGAGCAAGGCCAATCTTATGCGATCACAACTACTAAGGTTGATGTTCTTAATAACACAGTGGTAGGTAATTAAATCATTTCCTAAAATTTATCCAATGATTTATTTGTTTATAGATCATCAAATTCTTTCATATATTCAAAATTTCCAATAAAATTTGTTATTCCAATTTGGATTATTAATCGAGTTGTCAGTCCAAACTCCTAAAAGAAGTATCATAGAAACAAAGTTTTGTAAATCAGTTACCATTATGGAATATAAACGTGAATTATCTGCTGATCTTATTGTTATACTCATTTTTGAATTTGATATATTCCTTAGTATGGATTGGAATTCAGACCATGATGCTAAATTTTATTTTATGAAAAAAGAGGTAACAATTCATGATGATGATAAAAAATCCCTTGCCTTTAGAGCAAAAACATCACCATCTGATTCTCATCTAGATCCGCCCCCATTAGCTCTATTAAATTAAATTATTGGGGAGGAATGGAGTGAAATATCAATGGGTAAGGAAATTAATGTTCAAAGAGAGTATGTATCGATTGTACAAGAATATGTTGATGTGTTTCCATAGGATTTACCAGGTCATCATCCAAAATGAGATATTGAGTATTCCATTGACTTAATTCCTGGTTCAAGGCCCATTTTGAAGACCCCTTATAGAATCGACACTATGGAACTAATAGAACTAAAGAAAAAACTAGAGGAATTGCGTAATGAAGGATTTATTCTCCCTAGTGTTTTTCAGTGGGGATCCCATGTTCTGTTTGTTAAGAAGAAAGATGGACCTATGAGGTCGTGCATTGATTATAGGAAGATCAATGATATAAAAATAAAGAACAATAATCTCTTGAATCACATTGGTGATTTATTTGATCAACTTCATAGTTCTTAATATTTTCAAAGATTGACCTTATATTTGGATATTATCAATTGTGTGTAAAGAATGAACACATTCCAAAGGTAGCATTTCGAACCATTTATGGGCAATATGAGTTTATAGTATTGCCTTTTGGACTTACTAATGCACCCTATTTTTTCTGGATCTGATGAATAGAGTTTTCAAAGTATATCTTTATGACTTTTTAGTCATATTTATTAATGATATCTTGGTATAATCCAAAAGCTACGAAGATCATGATAATCAGTTACACTCTATTCAGAAAATTTATAGAAGAAATAAATTATATAGGATGTTTAGAAAGTGTGAAATTGTGATTCAAGAGACTTCTTTTCTTGTTCATATAGTCTCTAAGGATGGAATATATGTTGATCTTTCAAACAAAAGGGAAATCCAATAATGTCCAGTTACATCAATTATAAATGGGGTACACACTTTTATTGGTTTAGTACGATACAATCAGTATTTCGTCCAGAATTTTTCCCCATTAGATAACCAATTAACCAAGATCACACCTAAAGGGGTTAAATATTTTGGACAAAAGAGTGTGATGAATGTTTTTAATAATTTAAGAGAAGATTTGTCAACGCTCCTATCTTGACTCTACCATCGGGAAATGATAGGTTTTTTATTAATAGTGAAGCTTCAAATAAAGGACTTGGTTGTGTCTTTACGCAGAATGAAAGGAGTTATTCCCTATGAATCACGACAGAAATAAATTCTTGAAAAAAAACAATCCTACTCTTGATCTTGTGTTAGCAGTTGTAATATTTTCTATGAACATTTAGAGAAACTCTCTTTATGGTGAAAAATGTGAGATATATAATAATCATAAGAGTTTAATGTATATTTTCTCACAGAAATAACTCAACCTGAGGAAAATGAGATTTATAGAACTACTCAAGGATTATAATTTCACAATACACTACCACCCAGGAGAAAAATAAGGTCTAAGATTCTTTGTGCATAAAGGATCCTAGAGTTCCGAATAAGATGAGAAATGAAATGGATCCGATGTTCATGGATATAGTGAAGATGGATAAGGGAATAATCATGTAAGGTGAAACATAAATACATTTTCAAATGGTTTCCAAAACATCCTTACTAAAAATGGTAAAATGTTCTCAGACTGATTATAAAAAGTTTATAAAATAAAATTATTGTTTTGAATGATGGGAGATTGATTGACATAATATATGAAGATATAATTTTGATTTTTGGGAAGAGGTTTTGTATTCCCAATATACCTGATCTTAAAAGAAAATTGTTGGATGATGCTCATAGATGTAATTTCTCTATACACATTGGTAACTCTAAGATTTATAAAGATTTGAAGGGACGTTTTTGGGGGGACAAAATAAAGAGGGAGATTTATGATTATGTGTCATGATATATGGGTTTTCAATATATGAAGGCTGGAAGACAACATCTTAGAAGAGTCATGGAAGCTCTTCCCATACCTGATTAGAAATGGGATGATATTATGATGGAATTTTAATAGGGATACCAAATACTCCTAGATGGAATGATGCAATATGGTTTATTGTTGATGGTCTTACCAAGTCCGAATATTTTCCTTCTATAAGAGTGGATTTACAACTTGAATATTTTTCAAGACTATATATTAATGATTTTGAAAGACTTCATGGTGTACCCCTATCGATTGTTTCTGATCGTGATCCCCGTTTTACATAAAGATTTTGGAAAAGTCTTTAGAAATCCATAGATATTGATCTTTGTTTGAGCACTTCCTTCCATCCTCAAATAGATGGAAAATCAGAACAAACTATTCAATCCTTAGAATACATGTTTATATATTTCTCACATGACATTCAAGGTATGTGGGATCATTATTTACCTATGGTAGAATTTTCTTATAACAATAGCTTCCATTAAATTATTTAGATGGAACTATATGAAGCGTTATATGGAAAGAGATGACGCACACAAACTTGTGGGGATGATATTGGTGAAATAAAACTCTTAGGCTCAGAACCTTTTGAGAAAAAAATTGAAAAGGAGAAGATTATCCAAACCCACATCAAAGAAGCTCGAAGTAGGAAAAAGAGTTATGTCGATAACTGAAGGAAGTATTTGGAATTTCAAGAAAGATATTTGGTTTTCGGAAAGGTACCTCTAGGGAATTGTGTTATACGATTAGGTATGAAGGGTAAATGAAGTCCCATGTACATCATACCTTTCAAAATTATAGAACAAATTGGATTGGTAGCTTACTATTTGGAAATTCCACCAAGCCTCTCCAAAGCTCATGATGTGTTCCACGTATCACTGTTTAGAAAATACATGCTAGAACCAATGCATGTACTCACATATGAAAAAATATATATGTAACCTGATCTATCTTATTTTGAAGAGCCTTCGAATATTCATGATACCAAGGAACATGTGTTGAGAAACTAGATGACTTGTATGGTAAAAGTTCTTTGGAGAAACCATAAAATGAAAGAGGAAACGTATGAACATGAGAAAATTTTGATGATGAAAGACCTGAATATTTTTTTGTCGTATTATTCTAGAAATTTTGAGGATGTAGTTATTTGAAGGAGAGAAGAATGTAACCCCCAAGCTTCCACGGTATACTTATCTTTGAATAATACAGTAGCTTGCGTTGTACGCAACTTCGAGTTCTAGCACACCACGACCAAACAAACCTGCTGTTTAAAAAGGTAGTTATGAATAGTAATACCCACCTTTTGAAAAATTATTTTTAAAATGGACATCATTTTTGGATTTAGAATATCAAAAATAACTTAAGTTGAATTTTTTGTATTTTTTCTTAAAACATCCAGTTTTTGATAAATAGTAAAAAACAAAACATTATTATTTTAAACAGACTTTTTATTTAAAAAATTATTTTTAATTTAAATTTATTTTAAATTCCAAAATGATATATAATAATTATATTAGTCTAATGTAATTCATTGGATTCATTTTATAATAAAATCAGATATATATAATTTTATTAAACCTTTTTAACGTCTTTTACCCACATTCTAGGAACATTTTCAAATTTACAGAAAACATAATTTTACCACTTTTGTGAATTGAATATCAAAAATCCCAATGAAGTGGTGGTAATTACTAAGTAAAATGTGGTTCAATAGGATGAAAATATTTTTTGATGAATAATAACTTTGGAATTTTATTTACCACGATTAAAAGTAAATAAAGAAATTAAACTTAAAAATAATATTATAATTATATAAAATTAACCCAATATATATACTAATTCTATTGGATAAGTTTCTTCAACCAATATCAACTATAAGATAAAAATATTATTCTTTTTTATCCATTTGGGTTAGATTAGGACATTTATTATATTTAATTTAAAGAAGAGTTATCAGTGTGAAATTCAAAATTTAATAATTAAACCATTTATAATATTGGGTTATAGGTAAGATAAATTCAACTATGGATATTAATTATCAATATGAAAATAATTCATACATCATAGTATTTAATTTATAATTTTTAGGCATTAAATAATTAAATTTATTTATGTCACAATGATAATGTAGTAATTACCTTATTAATGAAAGACTAAAATAATTGATATTATAGATATTAAAATAAATGTAAATTGAAACTTTTTAGGCCATACACAGATTTTCTATGTTAATATGACATGTTAGGGTTGATTCAATGTATTTTTTTTAAGTAAACATGTATTTATGACTTCCAAAAAAACAAATACTAAATATTGTCAAAATTGACCTAAATGAGTTTTAAAAAACAAATACTATTTTATTAAATTATATAATATTCCTAAAAAATAATATTAATCCAAAGTACTTACATAATGTAAGATATATAATTAATAAACCACTTGAGGTTTTCTTGACATTTTTTAGTAACTATATTAATCATATAGTATAAAAAAGAAGAAGACATTGTAAAAGTTAAACTATTTAACTAAGGGTTAAGTCTAAAAGTTAAAATTAATATGGTAATCTAAACATGTATAATACCGATTGGTTGAATGGATTTCGACATATAACCACCTTATCCTTAAGATAAATGTTTTTGGAGCTATTTTAAACAGAAAAAATAGTTACAATAAATTAATATTTCAAGCATTTACTAAAGTGCCTCTCACCTCTCTTGTAAAGGGTACTTCCCCTTATCTTAAATTTACACCTCCCAAGCCATTTGTCTCAACCAAAACCTGCTCATATATCATCCCAACTACCCTCAAATCATCATATAGGCCTTAATTTGATCATAAAGCCATCCTATAGATCCCTTTAGTTCAACTCAAAAGGAAGAACCCAAAGAAGATGTAATTATTTCATCACCTCATTCAAAGTTTTTTTCCACTACATCCCCTTTCATTGTTCTTTCCATACTAAAATAATAACTCCAGTAACATATACATAATGAGATTTTTTTATAATCAGGGTACTACCATATATATTATTCTATTCATCATATGAAATACAAAGTCACCATATGTGCATACGTATGAATTACCATCTCCACGTCGTGGTGTAGTATGTTAATCAACACTTCATTATTTAGATGGGTATAATAATGAGTATAATTGATTTAAATAAAAAAATATAACATGTTATGTATTCTATTTATATAATATACCATACAATTATAGACCATTTCACCATCAATTGAATGATATAGTCTCTTGTGCGTACGTATGGATTACCGTCTCCATGATGAGATTAGATTTAATTCCCTATCATAACCATTCAAGAATAATATTCATTTTATGATTAAAAAATAATATCATTCTAGATATGAACCAAATACATCTATCCATAACAAAAATTTCCTACATATCAAAACATATAAAGGAAAACAAATCAGCTAACACAAAAAACAATGATACAACTAAAATATTATTAACAAATCAATATTAGAGGATCATATATCATATCATATTTAGGTATTTGATTATTTTATAATTTAATAAAAATTATTTAAATATTATAAATGTTGTTATCATTCCCTTGACTAAGTAAAATTACAAGGTAAGGGTTAATTTTACAATCTCTTTATTATCCGAGATTGATTATACACAAGTATATATTGGGTCCTCTTTATCATCGACTTCCATGTTTCTTAAAAATGTAATTCAAAACATTTTTACCATTTTCTATACTACAAGTTAATGTCATTTATACCCTTATTTTACTATTTATAAAATGTTTTGAATGGAATATTTTCACCGTTTTCCAAAAAAGTTACTTTATATGACCTTTTTGAAAAATTAAGGAAATAATGTTTTTTAAATTATATGGAGGATGTATCTATTTTCTACCATTATAACACCTTCAAAAAATCTTTTTAAAGGTTTTAAGAATATTTTGAAAATAAATTTTTTCTTTTTCAATTATGAAACTTTTAAATGATTTCAATGTATAAAGAGATATTTTTCTAAAATAGTTTTTGGATTGATTTCATCTATGTCAACATCTATTGTTGGATTTTATGTTTAATTGAAGTAGATTTATTATGATACAATATTCTATATTTTATTGATATATTTATGAAATGTTTGACTGTGGATGTGATATTTTTATGTCAATCCCAGATTATGGTTAAAGTATTAACAGTTTGTATGTTAGTTTAATTCAGATGTTTATGTTTTGTTTCTGTCTTTTCATATAAATAATGCATTGGACATAGTATGTGATGGGATGTTCCTACTATAGCCCCTTGATGCATTGGTCGGTCTCCGGAGACAAACTAGTTTCTTGGAAAAAGGCCTTCACCAAATTTATATTTAGGGTCTTAGCCCGAGGTATTGACTTTGTGGTTTAGTTGTCCAACATTATTAATTCTATAATTATGAGATTAGATATTGATATTACATGAAATTATTCAACAAGTAGAATATCCATGTGATTAAGTAAGAAGATCAATTTGATTTACCATAGCTATATTATGATGAATTTTATGTTTCAAAGGATTGTGTTATAGTCTAATAAATTCCCTTAAATGTTTATTCTTATTTATGATATTTTCACAATATTTTTATCTTTAATGATCATATGATATCACCCATTTCATATGTTTGTTTTAGGATTCTAATAAGAATATCATGAATAACCTATAGTGATAGGGTAAGGGATATGAATGTGTTCAAAAGAGAAACAATGTTACTATTTTCATTTCATAAAGTAAAGAAAAACTTATGTATGTATCTAATACATCCATGGATACTAAACTAATAGGTCTTTGAGGACTTGATCTCTTGTGATCATGCCAATTTTATGCAATAATACACTGGCTCTAGGTAACTTGGTTTAGTGCATTACAACTGAGGTGTATATGAAGAGTTTGGGGTTTATTAAAGAATTGTTTTAATTAAATTATAATAATAATAATATGGGTGTTATTATTATTATTATATTAGTTATTATAATTTTTAGAAAGGAAAAATGTTGGAGAAGTGCAAAACCTGGGTGAGGTGCGACCCCCCCCCCCCATCATGGCTCTCCCATGGGTGCCGCACCACCCATCCTCCCAACTCCCTCAACACTTTCTGTATTATGGTGGTGTCTTCACAGAAGTTGTTCGTATCAGTGTAGTACGTATTTATCACGAATTTTATTTCTTTGCATTGGCTGCTTTGACTCTCCGTCACCCAGTTTCTATTAATCAAAAAACCTATAGTCATGGATTTATTTGTTTTCTTCATTTCTTCTGATTCTAGGCGGTGCAGATGATATATTGGGACCCATTGGTCCACATTACAATATCCTCTACCAAAGGCATAACAGTTCAGCTCTATTCGGTCCCCACCATCAATCATGGGTACGACCTTATACCTAATAATTGGTTTCACACCACATGAATTAGTCTCTTATAGTGTATTTGAGTTTTAGTTGATTAATTTGGTGTACATTGATCCTTTATGCGCTAATATTGAGTTAGATTTGTAATTTTTAAGGAGTTTCAATTAATTTTGAGTGCATGCAAGCTATTTATGTGGTGAGTTTATGTGATCAAATGACTATTTAAGTTAGAAACCATTGTATCGTCCAATTCTTTGAGGTAGGGTCCTAAACAATGCTTAATTAATAAAACACGGTAGTTGTTTAATTACTGTTGTTGATAAATTTAACTACAAATACCTAAGGATTCTTTTTGGTATAACATGTTTTTTTAGATTACAAAATCATGTTTTCGTAATAAAACACCTCCAATGGAGGTGCACTAACATAAAACTAAAAACATATGGATTAAAATGATTTGTTTATTTAGATTTCTGGCATGTGTTTTTATATTTCCTTCCTTACTTGTTGACACACATTGATTAAGTTGTAATTATGAGTTTTGGGAAGGATATGTGTGGATAATTAATTTAGAATTAATAAGTGTAATATATTGAGACAATTAATTGTGAGCTTTGAAATAGTAATTTAGAAAATTAATTAGGGAATTAATTAAGTGATATTGAAACTATTTCATTAAAGATAATTAATTTTTTAATTAATTATGTGATACTGTAACAATTTCCTTGATATAATTATTTTGTGAATTAATTATGTGATATTGAAATTTTTTCCTTGAGATAATTATTTTTTGAATTAATTATGTGATAATGAAATGGTTTCAGTATAGATAATTAATTGTTCAATTTATTATGTTATATTGATTTAGTTTTTTTGAGATATTTAATTAGAATATATTAAGGAAATTAATTTTGAATTAATTATGGGCTTTGAAATTTTAATTAGGATAATTAATTGGGGGATTATTTGTTTGATATTGAAATGGTTTCCTTGAGATAATTAATTTTTGAATTAATTTTCTTATATTGAAATGCTTTCTTTGAGATAATTAATTTTGGAATTAATTATGTTATAATGGAAGAGTTTCCTTGAGATAATTAATTTGTGAATTAATTATGTGATATTAAAATGGTTTCCGTGATATAATTAATTAGTTAATAAATTATGTGATATTGAAATGGTTTCGTTGATATAATTTATTTGTGAATTAATAATGTGATATTGAAATGGGTTCACTAGAGATAATTAATTTGGGAATTAATTATGTGATATTGAAATGGTTTCCTTGAGATACTTAATTGTGAATTAATTTTGTGCTTTGAGTATGGTAATTGAGATAATTAATCAGGGATTATTGAAGGTATATAATAAATTTGTTAAGTTGAGATAATTAATTATTAATTAATTACATGATTTGATAATGTAATATAGATAATTAATTGGGGGATTAATTATATGATATTGAATTCGATACGTTGGAATAATTAATTGTGAGTTCATAATGTGCCTCTGATATTTTGATATAGATATTTAATTGTGGAATTGATTATGGTGATCTGATATTTAGAATGTGTAAATTAATTCTATAAAATCAATAATGAAATATGATTTGTGTCATTGATTTGTTAATTGATGTATTAATTAATGGGATTTGTGTAACTAGTAAATTTTTGAGTTAACTAATGTATTTTTGTATGGCCAGTGAGATGAATGAGATTCCCCTGCCTCATGATGTGAAGTTGAATGTGAATACCATGTTAATGTTTTATTGAAATAAATAATATGGTTTTCTCTAATTATAAATATAAATATGGTTACTTATATGTAATTGAAATGGGATAATGAAAATAAAGGGAGGTTAAATGATTCATGAATTATATGTTGTGGATTGTTATGACTTGTATAGGTAGGCGAGACAAGGAATAATGAGAGCCGTTGGGGAGAAAGAATACATTAGGTTTTATGTTAATCTTCCATAGACTGTTAGAGCTTGTGGATTTGATCCATGGGATAGACCGTGTGCGCTAATCTGGGTGATGGATGTCTCTGTGTTACATCTTGATCCATCCAGAATTATTTTCTAAAGGATCGTGATAGCCTATGATAGGATGGCCGTTTGATTTTCCATGCTGATTTCCATGAGACCATGAGATATCCTGGAGTTTGGACCATGGAAAAGACCATGATCGCTTCCCCTAGTAATTAATTTCTGTGTATTATGTCTTGGTCCAACCAAAAATAGTATCCAGGGTATGTTTCAATTTTGTGTGGGTTCGTGCATGGTTCATATAAGAGGATTCTAAGCATATCTATCAGTTTATATATATATACACACACAATGTCACTATATATATAAACACATAATTGACATGATCTAACTTGGATGAGTAGTTGGTTACTTAATGAATGTTGTTATTGCGTCAATATACTTCAACGCTATTTAATTCTATTGAATTTTCTAGATGGAGCTAGATACCAGTGGTCCCAACCTACTGAGATTTATATCTAAAACCTTATTAGATCCACCATTGCACTGAGGTACCAGAGTAGACTCCACTTATTTGCAGGACTATGGGCTCATGACTATGTTGTTTCTATGTACCTCGGAGTCAGGAGAAAAAGACCAAGTGAAATCTTGGGATTCTCATGGAGATCTCCCTTTGGGCCTTAAGACTTTTCATTTTTTTCTTTAATGAGGTTTAATGAATGATAATTTGTTTACTTCTTTGAGATACATACCACCATGACATGAATACATTGTATAAACTGGTGTTGGCTATTTTATTTATTGAGTTGATATTGCAATTGACTTAATTTGTTTTAATATATTTAAATATTGTTATTCTACTATATAAACATTGATATGACGATATAGTATCCCCACTGACTATCCTTACACCCTCTCTTCTAATAAGCATCCTATGATATATGAGGAGCCATACATGAGGTCATGTGACAACCGACCTGGCTACCGGTTCGATGTTAAGCTGGGTCTGGACGTTACAATGTGGTATCAAATCGGGGTCAAGGTTTGCGTTATTTATTTCCTTTGTATTTATATTTTGGGTTGGTACAAAGGAGACAACAAAATTTTTATTGATCGGTTAATAGTTGTGCATGGAAATGGAAACACCATATACGAGAAATGACCAAGTGGCTATATTTGGGAACTGATGTTTATACTGCTTGAGAATACAGTTGATATGATTTCACCTTGAGTGACTAGTTTATTTTCCACTACTTATTGATTTTGAGAATTTTGATAATTTTATTAGCCTGATATTGAAATGATATTTCATTTCGTGCATCATATTAGGCACACATAGATTCATGTTCCATGAATATGACCTCACATGTTGTTTCATTAGTAAGATGCCTGTTTATTTTGATTCTGTGCCTTGGGTGGAATACCATGTATTGATCTGCTTTAGCATGCCTGAATTTATAACATTTTTAGATGATTATATAACATGATTTCTATGTCATTGGAATGTTTTGATGTTATCCATGCTTCTCTGTTATAGCATGATATTGTGTTACTTCTTATGGTATCATGCTAGAGATGTTATGATATGTAAATGGCTACAGGAGTGGAAATTGATTAGTTTCATTTACAAAAATATGCAATTTTAATCATAAGGTGTTTAAACACCTTATAAAATGGGAAATGGTAACCAACCTATTCGAATAATTGAGAGAGGGATGATAAAGTTAAAAATGTTAAATAGAAATTTGGTGTGATAAATGGGAGCAAAATGACGGTGGTAAGGTGTATGGGTGACTTATCGATTGGTACATGGCCACCCATGTGACTGAGCCATGTAAACCATAGTTTGTTTGAAAATGGTTTTAAATGTAAAACTATTGATTTTTTATTGAAATAAACTATAATAGGATTTCATTTTAACAAAACCTGGATGTTTTTGAATAAATGGGACCATCAGAGGTTGCCTATTGGTTAAAAATGAATTTAGATGCAAAAATTTCTATTAAAAATTAATTGACACTGAATGTTAAATGTTAAATAGGATTTTTTTTATGAAAGTCCTATTTTTCCCATGGGGATTTGTTTTAAAACCATGTTTCTTCTTGTAGAATAGTACTTATGAGTTCATTAAAATTATTTCCGTTGTTTAAAAGTTTTAAATGAATTAATGAGATTGCTGAAATTAAAAAGGAATTTTTACCATAGTCTTTTTTATTCTTCATGAAAAAGATATAGGGTCAACACATATGCTTCGTAATGGACTATTCCATAGTAGGTATCACCCATAGAGCTAAGATGTTTCATTTATGCTGTCATATTTTTTAACGTTTGTTCCATTTGGGTGTCATTATTCCTTTTAGGGCTTTTGGGTTTTAAATAAATACTCCCTTGTTAGGATGGGTGGTCATTGTATCTTAAATACTGATAAGGGAATAAGCATTGGGGAATGTTTGGTTCACTAGGTTACACATGCCATGGGTGTGTTCTTCCATTAAATATGTCCTTGGGTTAACTTCAGAGTAGATTGTTTAGGGTGATATGGCATTTTTCATCCAAATGATGGGGATGACATTTGGAACTCAGGTGTTTGGACATGCTGATAGGTTTATGTTTTAAATTTCATGCATGATGTTGATGTGGTGATTGTTGTTTTTGGAACATCACACAAGAATTTAAGGTGCTTCTGAACCACTGCAGTTGTGAGTGACTGTTCTTTTTCTTTTGATAACATCACCACTACAATGGTGGGTAGTGTCACATCTATTTTGGTGTAGGTGTCAGTGCTTTCATGGTAGAAAAAACTTGATGATTTTTTTAGTGTGTGAAAACCATTGGAAAATCTGTTAGTTTTGGAATCATTTCAGTTGTATGCTTTGAAAGAACACAAATAACTTGGGTGGTCCAAGCATCATGTTTTGGTTGGTGACATGTCAGCATGTGAAGTTGATCTTCTAGTCAGGAGTCGACTGATGATGGTTCAACTGATCATTTGGTGGCCTGTATTTAATATTATTGATCTCTTATGAATTATATGAGCATGTCCCATATCTTAACCTCATCATGGATGAACTTAGATAACATCATTCTTATTACATGCTAAAATATTAAAATGTGTGGGCTTCATAAGTGGTTGTTATCTTGGTTTTACGTGGGATGAATGGTTCTATGGGTTACAACATTATTCTTACTGGGACATGACATTTTTGAAATATCCATGAAATGGATTGGCTTGGGAAGGTTACCGGAATATGTGTAGGGAAATTGGTATATGTGCGGTTGGAGATGGAATCGTTTTAAAGGCACACCGCCAGTTTAAGGTTGAGTTTGGATTCTTTGGGATGGAAATGAGTTTCTAGGAAAGAGGTATGGTTTGGGAGTTTTACTGTTAAATGATAAGACCATTTATGGAAACCACCAATTAGCGGGTGGTTGAGGAGACAAAGATGAGATCATGCCTCTAGTTGTATGGGCTTGATTATATAATGTTCTAATGTTTTGTGTTGGTTTTTGAGCATTGGATTTTGTTTTTAATGGATTAAGCTGTAAAGATTGAATTTTGGTTAATGGTGTGTTTGATGTTTAGAAATGCAATGTGATAATTCAAATGAGTGTTTATAACCATGGATGGTTAGTTTGTGTTGTATTAGTTCTTGATTACTTGTTGGGGATGGGATGTTTTTAAGGTGGGTAGATTTCAAAGTCCTATGTTTTTTAACCAAGTTAAAATACAAAAGTTTTTGAACTTTTTCAATTATTGGGTGGTTCTATTTTAAATACAAGATTCAAGATGATTTTATACAAGTTGGGATCATTTAAAGTGTTGATAATGGGCTTAGGTAAATGCTCGAAGACTTTCCCAGGTCGCTAATTGGGTTTCAAGAGCACCTAAACCAGAAACTCAATTTTAAAAAAAGTGTTTGTAGAGGGTGTCCTCATGGGATACACACTGTTAGTCAAACCATGTGGGTCAAACCATACAGATTACTAAAGGTGAGAAAATGGTGTTCGCACGGTCTACCAATGGTTAGTTAAACCATATGGGTTAGTAATTTGTGCTAAATAAGGTTTAGAGTAGCAGGTGAATGGTCTACACATGGTCTATCAGGCCATGCGAGTTTAAGCATGCACCTTACCCAGTTTTGAGTTTGGGTCAATTTATTTAATTTTTTTCTATGAAAAAATGGATTTAATTAATTTTTTTGAAATTACGGTTTTATTTAATTAAATGTAATTCTATGATTAATTTAATTAATTAATGCAAAACAAGGATTTTATTTAATTAAATTCGGTTGATATAATTATTTATGTGGTCACAAGTTAGAGTTTTTATTAATTAATACACTGAAGGAAATTTAATGAAATGATTATTTTGAATTTAGTACTCATTTAATTAAATGTTTTTAAAAATAATTTAATTGAATGACATTGAATTATATTAAATTATGTTCATAGAATTCAATCAAATGATGATGAGTTAGAGAATTTATTTAATTAAATTCAGTTGAATGGAATTTAATTTAATTAAGTGTAAATGAGGTGTTAATGGGGAGTTTGGGGTTTACAAAAGAAGAATTTTAATTAAATGATGATAATTATAATTTGGGTGTTATTATTAATATTAATATATTAGATTTTATAATATTTATAAGGGAAATAAAGAGGATGAGGAATAGACCCTATGTGAGGCATGGCCCCCCTCTCACCTATCCCATGGGTGGTGCACCATCCATCCTCCAAACTCCCTCTCCACGTAATGGATTGTGGTGGACACATCATAGAAATTATCTATATGGTAAGCGAAGTATTTCTCCATGCTTTTTGTTGTTTATATAGGCTATTTCGGGTCTCCATGACCATGTCTCCATTAGGGAAAAAACCTAATTTCATAGATTTATTGGGTTTCTTTGTTTCATATAATTCAAGGTTCTGAAGATAATGTCTCGAGACCCATTAGTACACATTCTGATAACCGTTGCAGATGGCGTGATAGTTTGGCTCTATTCGGTCACCACCATATAACATGGGTAAGGTCTTATACCTGATAATTGGTTTCACACCCATTAAATTAGTTTCTTATGGTTTATTTGAGATGTGGTTGATTAAATTTTTGTGTGTGTTTATCCATAAAAAACTAATATTGGGTGATGATTGTTGTTTTTATGTTGTTGCAATTAATTTTGAGTGTACGTTCACTGTTGTTGAGGTGCATCTATGTGAATAGATAAAAATATATAATATAAAGCATTAGTTCAGTCAATTCATTGAGGTAGGGTCCTCAAATATGATTAATTAATAAAATGTAGTAGTTTTTTAATTACTGGTGTTGATAAATTTGATGGAAAATTCTGAATGAATTTTTTATTGGTATAAAAGGTTTTTGTCAGATTACAAAATCATGTTTTTGTAATAAACCACCTCTAAGAGATGTGCACTTCCTTCAAATTAAAAACATAATGATTAGGATGATATATACATTTAACTTTCTAATATGTTTTATTATTTTTCCTCCTTTACATATTGACACACTTGGGTTAAGTGGTACTTATGAGTTTTGGGTGGGATAAGTTGAGATTATTAATTAGGAATTAATGAGTGGAATTTATCAATCCAATTAATAGTATTTTAATTATGATATTTCAAATTGCAATTTAGAAAACTAATTGGGGAATTATTTATGTGATATTGAAATAGTTTCATTATAGATAATTAATTTTTTAATTAATTATTTGATATTTAAAGTGTTTCATTGAGATAATTAATTTCGGAATTAATTATCTGATATTGAAATGGTTTCATTGAGATAATTAATTTGTCGACTAGTTATTTGATAATGAAATTTTTACATTGGAGATAATTAATTTTTGAATATATTATGTAATATTGAAACAGTTTCCTTAAGATTATTAATTGGAATATAATGAGACAATTTATTATGAATTAATTATGAGCATTAAAATTATAAATTATATAATTAATTGGGGAATTAATTATGTGATATTGATATATTTTCCTTAGAGATAATTAATTTCTTAAATAATTATGTGATATTAATATGGTTTCTGTGACATAATTAATTTGTGATTTAGATATGTTATATTGTATCGGTTTCTTTGAAAAATTTAATTTTTGAATAAATTATCTGATATTAAAATGGTTTCCATGAGATAATAAATTTGTGAATTAATTCCATGATATTGAAATGATTCCATTGAGATAATTAATTTTTTAATTAATTATGTGATATTAAAACAGTCACCTTGAGATAAATAATTTCCTAAATTTGTATGTGATATGGAAATGGTTTAATTAGAGACAATTAATTTTTGAGCTAATTATCATATATAAAAACTTTTTCCTTGAGATAATTAATAGTGAATTAGTTTAGGGCTTTGAGTTTTGTAATTGAGATAATTAATCGGGGGACTAATTAATATATATATTAAATTTGTTAAGATGAGATAATTAATTGTAAATTAACTATATTCTCAGAGATTGTAATATTGATAATTTATTTGGGGTTAATTATGATATATTGAATTAGATTCATTGAAATAATTAATTAGAAATTAATTATGAGACTTTGATATTAGGATCTTCAGATTTAATTGTGGAAATGATTATGGAGAGTTTAGATTTAAAATGAGAAAATTAATTCTGAAAAATTAATTATGTTATATGACTTGTGTTGTTTATTAATTAATTTATTATTTAATTAATGGGATTTGTTTACCTAGTTAATTGTTTAGTTATCTATTGGATTTGAGTGAGGCCAACGAGATGAATGAGAGTCCCTTGCAGCATGTTTTTGAGTTGAATGTGAAGCCCATGTTAATTTTTTAATTTAAAAACTTACGATGGTTTTCCATAAGTACAAATGTGAATATTATTACTAATATGTTATAGAAATGGGCTAACAAAATGAATTAGGGGTTAAATGCTGAATGCGTTATATGTTGCAAATGGTTATGCCTTGTATAAGCAAGTGAGCCATGGGACCCTGAGAGCCCATGGGGAGGAAGAATATTTTAATTTTTGTAATGGTCCTCTAGAGACCATGAGATCTCGTGGATTTGATCTTCGGGATAGACCGTGTGTGTTGCTATTGGTCATTGATTTCTGTGTGTTATGTACCGATCTATCCAACATAATTTTCCAAAGGGCTGTGAGAGACTGGGGTAGAAAGATGATTTGAGCATCCATATTGATTTCCATGAGACCATGAGAGCTCTTGGAGTTTGGACCAGGGACAAGACCTTATGCGCTTCCCCTGGTAATGAATGATTGTGTATTATATCTTGGTCTAGCTATAAATAGTATCTAGGGTATATATTCATTTGGCATTGGTATGTGCTAGGTTCATATAGGAATATGCTAAGAATATCTATCTATTTATATATATATATATACACACTGTTACTATATATATATAATGGACATTTTCAGACAAACCAACAGTGGGATGAAGTAGGTATCTCCTTCAGGTATTCCTTAGGAACCTGGATGAGCTGTTGGTTAGTTATTCATTTCTGTTATTTCTTCAATATAATTTCACTATTGTTAATTTTATTTAATTTTCTAGATTGATCTAGACACTGGTGGACCTGGACTCCTAAGATTTATAAATCACACCCTATTTGGGCATCCATTGTAATGAGGTACTTGTGTATAATCTACTTTTTTTTCCAGGACAATGGGCTCTTGACTGTGTTGTTTTCATGTACCTCGGAGTTAAGAGCCAAGGACTGATTTCGAACTCGAGATGCTTGTGGAGATCATGCTTAGGGATTTGGGTCTTATCATTATTTTAGGTATTTAGATTTAAGGAATTTTTATTTGTTTAATTCTTTTAGATATGTATCACCATGACATGAAAACATTGTATGAAATGGTGTTTTCCATTTTCATTATTGAGTTGATATTACAAATGACTTCCGCTGTTTTCATCTATTTATATATTGTTATAATTCTTTGAATGCACTGATATGAGTGTATAATATCCACACTAACTATCCATACACACTCACAACTAGTCGTTATCCTCTAGCATATGGGGAGGCTCACTTGAGGTCATGTGGTGACTGGTTCGACTACTGGTTCGATGGTATGATGGGTCATGATGTTACACTAAGGGCAGAAAATACCTCAATCATGTACTCTATCTAACAAAAAATGCTATATAAAATTTTATATTGATTAGAAATATTGTGACCAAGACCCATATGTCCATAACTGATGATAATAAATATATTCTTTACATACCATATTTTATATCGACACATGTGATGCAAACTAGAACACATATTATAACACCCAAAAATTCTAAAAGAATAATTTTTTTCATTAGTGTTTGTGATACGAAACACATAATTTAGAAGAGAATATAAAAACCCAAATAATTTAAAATATATTTATTTTATACTAAATTTATTTTCATCGAATGCTTATGATACATTCAACCATGGTTTTTTTTGATAGCTTTCACTACAAACAAGAATGAGTTTTACCGAACAATAATCTACTATAAATATTGTTATTTAATATGATTGTTATCAACTATCTATTAGAATAGTGAGTATAAATATTATTAACTAAATTATGAAAATATATATTTTACACACATGTATTATTCATTTATTTATTATAAATAATAATAAAAATCATTTTAAAAAAGTAGTGTTTTCGGAGAAAATGTATTTTCCTAAAAAACAGTTTAGTCGCGCTTGTCACACATAATTTAAAATTAATTTTTTACAATTTTATAAATATTATTGGAAAAAATAATCTTAATTTTTAAAATTGTAATACAAAAAATATCTAGTGGGGGGAGCATCATATTTTTTTAATAGTTTCATTTTTTAATGAAATTTGAAAAACACTAGATATTAATTTAAAACTTCCATTTCATATAAATAAATTATAATGTTAAATTATATTTTTGATTGATTTTAAAATAAATTTTTTTAAATTATAAATATATTAATCATGTTTAGGTCATGGGAATTATTTTAATATTTACTTTTATATAAAACATTAATAAATTTTTGAAAATTTTCAGTTTGGAATCATACTTTATCGTAACGTCATCAGGATTAATTTTAAATTAAATATTGAATAATATTGGGGTTTGAATTGAAAAAATGGAATATATATTTTTAATAAGAGTAAATTATTATTATAATAATTAGAAAAGATTTTTTTATCAAAATTATTAGTGAATACAAAGAAATAATTACCCTAGCTAATATAAATATTGATTTACCACAAGGTTAACCTAAAATGAAAATGTTAAAATTAAATTTGAAATTATTCAAAAACACTTTAAAGGTCATATTTGGAAAATTATATCTGTAATTTAAAATAATTTTTTATTTTGGACACTGGTTACATATGAAAAATTTTAGAGGACTCGATTGTTATCAAAAACACCAAATGTGTCCTCTCCGCCAGTTATAAAAGGCCACCCATCTCCTATCAAATTCATAAATTAAAATAAAATTGTTTCAGAAAATAACTTCCCAAATATCTTATATACTTCCCTCACCTATATCTATATCCATATGTTTTATTTAATATCAAACCTCTAAAGGATTTAGTGAACACCAAAGGAGGATACCTGAAAAAGTGGTAACATTATTCAATAATAACATATATTTTATTTCCATATAAACGTTATTTAACTCCTATTATTACATGAATATGAAATAAAATTATAATCTTATGTATACTTAGAATTTTTTACATTAAGGTTGTTACCTAAAACTACACACAACTCGATCAAATAGTGTTTAAAATCATTATTTTTTGTGTATAGAGGACTACCTCCATGCATTCTGCTGTCATTCGCTTTTACATTTTCTCCCCTCAAGGTTGGTTATGATGATGGATATAAAGTATAGATATTATATTTATAACATTATTATAATTATTTACTCACTATTTAATATATATTGTTTTACCTTCCATTATCGAGGAGATATGATAACGTCGCTTGTGTGTATGGTTGACTACCGCCTCACGAAGCGATATTGTTTATCTCTGAACAACACTCATCTTGGAAGCTGATAAGGATAATTTCAATGATTATTTGTCATATACATAAATTAATTAGGATATTAAAAAATATTTGTCATTATAGAATAATAATATATATATAGATATCATTTTCTTTCTTTAATTTTAATTCACATAAATATGAAAACATCATTCATGTTCCTATAGACTACCGCCTTAACCAAGGGGTGTGACTCTCTTTTCATCAACACCACACATGGATGATATATATAAGAATAAAATATGGAATATATTTTTTTATTATCATTATTATAAGGTATAGTATTACTTACCTACTTTCCATAATGATCATTGAAAAATATAAATGTTACTCATGCGTACGTACAACCTTCCGTCTCCATGATCATATCATACTTCAATTATCATAACCCTAATTAATAATTAGATTTAAAAGATTTTTTTTAAAATATTATAATTAAGTAATTATTATTATTATTTATATGATATAAATATATTACTTGTGGAAGAATCACAACATCATAACAAAACAATCATTAGAAAAAAATACAAATAACACTAGAAGCAATGATTATAATGAAAATATTATTAATGAACAAGTGATAATACATTATAAAAGGATCATATAATATATTATAAATATTAATATGTCTCTTAAGTAAGTTAATAAATTTTTTAAAACCGTTATACATGTGTTTAAATAATGTTCAACTACGATAAAGAGTGATGCTAGATATTTATTCTCAGTTTCATTTTATCGATGGTTATTGTATTGTTATGTACCAAGTTTCATTTATATGTTATATATTATAATAATTTGAAATGAAATGTCATGAATAAATTATAATTATGATATTTTATGATTCAATTTGAAATATTTTATCTATGGGGATTTTAATTAATAGTTACAATTTGGGAATGAATTTCATAACTCAATTTATTTTTAATGGGTTATATTACTTCCTCATTTTCCATAATATTATAATATTATGTATACAATGAATTTTTATGATCTATTGTTTTTTAAAAATGTTTTATGTGGTTTTAAATTTAATACAAATAATATATTCATTGGTTGATTCTTGCTATAATGATATGATCTTTACAAGGGTTTAGTTCATAATCTCATTTTATTCGAGAATGTTTACAATTGAATTTCTATTGATGGAAATTATTTGAAAATTTATTCATCAGAGTTTTCATTTTACTCTCATATGGTTATTCATGATTATTTTTATTACATATTACTGTTTATCCACTATTTGGTACATAATGTTTTTATAGAATATTTTTTAGAAAACATGAATTCATTTCCCTCTTCAATTGGAAACCAGTTTTCATCCAAAACTAGGTTTTCTAAAAATGTTATCAAATTTTCATTAAATTATTTAAATTGATATATTTATAAATTTTTACCCATTTTTAAATTTTACCAAATGTATTGAAATGGATGTTCAATTTGTTTCTCAAACAAGGAAATTTTCTAACCGTTTACAATGTCAAGATAACATTATTTTTACCATTAATGAAATGTACATAATTATCAGATATCATTTATTTGAAGATTCCTTTTAATGTTTATAATGTAATTTTTAAGTAAGATTTTTTTCTTAATATTCTAGAAATTATTTGTTTTTAATGTATTGAGTTCAAAGAAAAGTATTTTAAATTTTTTTATATTTTAAAATGTGATTCTAAAATTTATTAGGATACTTTCCCAAAAAATGTTTTTCAAAATATTTTTTTTATTTCATGAATGAAAAAACCCTTATTGCTACTCCAATAGTTATACATTGAATTGATACCATCTTTATTATTCCTCTGGATGATTAATGATTATTTTTACTAATGATAGTATGGAAATTCACTTCCTTAAATAATTTTCATAGTCATTAGCTTTCAATTGAGTTATTTAAATTCCCATGATCACTAGAAATTAAATTTCTATAATATCCACATCATTTTACCTGGAAATGATTATTGACTAAACTATATACTATTTTTACTTATGGTGCTTACTTTAAAAGTCAACTGATTAACATAGGAAATATTGATAAATGATTATCTTTTGATCAATATGTATATTTGATAAAGCACATTGATTATGAATTTAGTCGATTATTTGATATATGATGAATGGTTTGGGAATATAATATACTCTTTATGGACCAGTTTTGATAATACCCTCGATGGATTGGTAGTCTCATGGGTTGAATCAGTTGGCTAGCCCCATCTAAATGGGTTTTTAACTCAGTATGTTTTAATCTATCTTGAGGAAATATCATGATCGTAATGCTATCATGTTCATGGGAAACATGATGTACCATAATTAAGCATTTACTTCATTTTAGTAATTAATATTTTCAATGATATTATCACTATGATGTTATCTATAGATGCATTTCAATATCAATTATTGAATAAATGGAATGTGTTGTCATTTATCTAAATTTTGATATTGATTTTGTATTCTCTATTCATACCGTCTATTAATTTAAATAAAATGTGTAATTCGTTTTTTTCTGTACAATATTTATTATTATCTAGGATATTTTTGCAATGACATTATATATGGATGAAATTACTTCCATGTTTATTGATTATATGGAATGTGGTTTTAGTTATTACGTTTAAATATTGATTGTTATTAGTTATTCCTGAATGATTCGAATATACCTAACCCTTATAATTAATTTGAGTTCACCATTTTTTTCCTCAGGATTCATTGAAATTTAGTATGACTAATATGCTGGAATATTCTAGATTGGATAATGTTATTCTTGAAAAAAATGTAAAAAATTGTTTATTCATGTGGAATATATGGATCATGTGTGTATCTAGTTTAACAAGACTACTAAACTATTTGGTCTATTAGGATGTGATTACTTATATATTATTCCAATTTAATTGTAGAAGGAAATATCTCCTGGTTTTTGGTGTTGGTGTCACTATAATAAGTATCAAAAGAAGTTTAGTAGAAACCTTGAGAACTTTATTTTGGAAAATATTGAATAGAGAACACAGACACATAATATAATATGTGTAAAAATATATACGAACATCCTAAAGATTATTAAGGAAAATAAAATGTGTTTTATCGATAAAATACATCCTTTTTTGGATAAAAAAAGCAGAATTATATATAAAAAATATGTTCTCAGGGTAATAACATTGAAAAGGGTTTATTTAGCTTAACTCGAGCACAACCAAGTACACAAAAAATGGGCCCTGCTGCACACCAAGTTTAACACTCCCAGGGGGTATTTGTTTAATAATTAAAATTTTATTTACAAGTAATTATGAAGGATATAAATATATAATGTAATTTAATAACCTATATTAAACCATAGACCAAGGAAATAACTATGTGGAGATAAAACTGAAGAATTGTTTCTCTATAGGTATACAAAAAAATATTTTATTGAAGTATTTTTAACAAGTGTGTTTCAATTATAAGAATCATGAAACATATTTGAATTATATTTGAACCATAAATTTCTTAATTAACTTAAGTGTTATAGATACCAAAATTGGTTAATGTGTTTATGATTGATCATATGGTTGAATTCATAAAAACCTCTTTTTAGGAATTTACCAAAACTATGTATATTTTGGAGAAATTGGTGGAATGTATATAATTTAGTAGAAAACTTATTTAAGGAATAATGTCATTAAATTTTATAGTACTATGTTTAAAGGTATTAATATACATTAGATTTAATAAAATTATTAATGACATTATAATAATAGTAAAATAAAATTATGATAATTTATAAAAAAAATTTGAATTTAAAACCATTATAAAATGCCTATTTAATAATGACTGTTTCTTAAATTATTTACATTATATTTATCTATGGAATATTTTAGTAATTATATTAATATTTTTTAGAAATGGGATAATGTAAGATCCAAGTATTCATAAAGGAATTCCCTTGTTTGAATTTTGGGTTTAATTTATTTTTTGACAGATGAAATGTTTTATTGGTGTATGAGGGGCCTCAGGGGTTTTTGAGGGTTCAGAACATGAAAATATGAAAAAATAGACTAATATGTGCAAGGTACATGGTTTTCACATAGTAAAGTAAATCAAGAGGCATTCCATGGAAAACTGTACAACATTGTATAGTGGAGTTCCGCACAGTTGGCACACTGTTAAGTGAACCATATGAACTCCCTAGGTATCCATGTGACTTAGAATTCCCTTAGAAAATCGTTTGAGAATGGAATTGCATGGTTTTTCAGATAGTGCTGGTAATCTGTGAGGAACATTAAATGGTGGAAAATTTATAGTTTTTCATTATGATATTTTTAGATCCCCACCTTTTTTCTCCTTTACTTCCCCCCCTCTCAACCCAAAGGATGAACCAAATAGACCCAATATGCCCAAGGGTGGTTCTCCTTCAATTTATGTCTTTTTGGATCACTGTTGGTTTGGTATTGAAGCCCTGGGTAAGTGTAAGTCTTTTCATGTACAAGGGAAAACACAAGTCACCCAGGGGGAATTGTTGTTCTTGATGTTTTTTTACAGTTGAATTATATTTCTCCATTTGGCGATGAACATTTTTTGTGCTATAACGGATTTATGATATAATTTTCATGGAAATAGTGACATGAGGTTGTTAATTCATGCATTATTTTCTACACCTAAAGATATTGGTGGCATGAATCATGATAAGCAGACATGGGATGTTTTTTTAGGTATAATGAGTAGAATTAATTTTATATTCTTAGAAAATTTAAAATAAATATTGTTTAATAATGCTGATGATTGTGGGTAAATAAAAATAATTTAAATTAATCAGTAATGTATGGTGTTTATAATGAATCATATGACCGAGTTAAAATTTTGGGTTGTGATAAATTGTAAAAATTTAATAGTGTGTAAAAGATAAGGATTTTTGTAGTAATGGTAATACAATTACTGATCTTTTCCTAATGAAACATGTAAATGTGATAAAATGATGATTGTAGAAAGTTCTGAAATGGGGCGTTTAAAATTTTAATGTTTGAATTCAAATAAAATGTGAATATATTTATAAAAGGATATGTAATTTTGGAACTTTTGGGTAAAGAAGGTAGTGGGTATTCCTTGTGTTTCCAATTTGTCCCCTTGTATGGGTGGTTTGGGTTAGTGAATGTTCCCTAGTTTGAGACATTATATTTGATTTGTGAGAACTCACTGGGTTATGATATGGAATTTGATATGTTCTTAAGGAACCCTTTGTAGTGTTGTGGCCTTTAGGTTGTGATTTGTTGTTCGGTAAGGAAAGTATGGAATCCATTATGGGTTGTGGTTATACAGAGATAACATAGGACCTCAAGTATGGTATTTATATTTTGGTGACCATATAAGTATTGAAAATATGAGTTATATTATGAATACCGAACATTTTTTTTGGCTCGTAGTGCTGATGTATATGCATGATTTCCATCACTACAGAACCTAGTGTAAATGGTTTCATTATCCACTTGGTGTAGTTTCTATTATAATGTTGGTTAAAGTTCCATTCTGAAACCTTTATTTGTTCATAACATGATTTTTATGGTTTGAAGAGAGGAAAAATTTATTTTACTTGTCATGGCTTCAATTTAGGGTGTTGGTATCATTCAAACTTCAAGGTGGTCTATGGGAGAGAATAGATGGGGTTTTTACTACTTTTGGGTGACAGTCACATAGGTGGATGTTATTGATATTGACAATTAGACATGGTTAGTGTTTAAGAGTGTGGGTTTTCTTAGAGGACTCAGTGGGAAAGACAATTGTTTAGTAATGAAACTTGAGTTGTGGTTATATATAGGTAGTCTTGAGGAAATCGAGGGTGACCTTGTGGAATGATAGCCCAGTGATGTAGGTGACTTGGAATATGAATCATAGAAGATTCATTAAAGATAGAACCAATCAATATGAGATCCATCATGTTTCAGTAAATGGTATGATTATTCCCTCATTCAATAGAAGGGCACCATAGTGCTTCTAGTTGGCAGTAAGATTAGTTCGAAGGGTTGTATCATATAGATGCATAAACCATTTGTTTTTTGATGATTAATAAAGGTATCAATGTTATTTATGGGAGTAATAGGTAAGGGTACGTAAATTTCAGTTAGATTCTATTATTTTTAATGTGGCACTCGAGGTGTGGGTTGTCATGTGGTCGAGCTTGTATGTGTGAATGATTTGGTTTTTAGTTATATTTTGAGAATTCCTTTGGGCTGATAAGGCTGGCCAACAAATAGGCATGGTTAGGTGAGTACATGGGAATTGGGATATGATTAGGTGATGGTTGTATAGTGGGAAATAAAATTGGTGTAATAGTGGTCATAGTAAAGTGTGAAACAATAAGGGATATAATGTGGTACAGATGTGGGACTGCACTGGTAAGGTGTGGTTTCTACCGGGATAAGTGTCTATTGTTATCTATAGAACCAAGAAAGAATTCATTGTTATGTGAGAGACTATTGGATTGATTTGTGTGGTGGGACATTTTGTTTGAATTGTTAACTACCAGGGGGTACAGAAAGATCTCAATTATTGTGGAGGAAATTGTGTCACATGAAATGTTGGCTAAAGATTTCTTGGTGTATGGTCATGGAGTGGTGGAATGTCTTGGTTATAAATCATTCCCAAGTAGTGGTGGTTATATGGTGATGAGATGTGCAGGGTAGGAATGCCTAAGATCCTTTTAAGGTCATTGTTTTCCATAGTATAATATTATATCAGTAATGGATAAGTTTGTGTTGGTGTTACTTGAAAAATTCATAGCATACCTTGACTAGTGCTGATCATGCCCAACATAATGAAATATTCCTAGGTTTATTGAGAAGAAATTTCATTATTCCATGAAAAATGATGGTATTTTTGATGGATAAGGGACATCATGGATTTTATCCTCATTGTGTGGTATATCTAGAGTTGGATGGTAGGATGTGCCCCATCAAAAGTTCACAGGTGTGGTCCCCAAGATGAACCATGTATCGACTAATTCTATACGTTTCATTCTCAATAATTAGGAAGGAGTATTGGGTGATTGTTTTTTTGAAATTTTTGAGAAATATATATTACCATGTACATGTTTAGGGGTTCTACTTATGATATAACAATAAAACATAGTTGTTGGAATTACATGTAGAATGTAATGGTAATGACACTTCTATAGCATCCCGCCTTTTTATCACATAAACTTTCATTACATTTTACAAAACCGAGGATCTTTAAGGTTTAGTGTCTTGGAAACCAGGAACTTAAAACATGAAACAACAAAAAAAAATCTTCTTAAACACTTGAAAGGATTATCCTTATGTTCATCCTAGGTTCATTATTGCATCTCAGAACCTGGGGATATACATCAAAGGAAAGGGTGAGCAGAAGGCCCAGTAAGGAAAACAAGAGAAACATTTTACATGTGAACTTGAGATACTTCAATAAGGTCATGAAAAGAAATTTAAGGCATGAGAAAGAAATAAGGAGGCATATAATAATAAAAATAAAATTTTTCATAACTTGAAAATGTGGCTACATCATTTAACATAGACAATCATGAACATATCACCAAGGTCCATCCCCAAGGTGTCATTTGAAAATTACCAAGGTTATTCACCAAGGTATCGTGAAAATTTTAATCTCTAGTGGTTACATCATTACCCAATGCATTGGAGCACTATCAAGGCGCACCCTTAAATTTGTCTCTATTATCATGTTATCCAATATATCATCATCAAACATTTCATAAATAACCCATATAGCATAAAATAAATGGGTTTCATTTCATAATCATAACGTTTTAAAAACTGCTTTAAGGACATGATCTTTACGTCACTTTAAAACCCATAGAAAAGGAAGGTGGGTCTCATGTATGTAAATCACATAATTTAAAATAGAACATTTTGGTATATATGTGAATACCCATTTAGAAGAAATAGATTCGAGTATCCACTTAATAATATAAAAGAACTTTAGAAAAAGAGAGAGACATTTTGAGATGGAAATTCTACAGCATAATGGCTATGTTACGAGGTTTTAGAAGACATTAAAAAGAGAGGGAAAATGGGTCAAACATTCATAAATGACCCATAAAACATTAGATGGACAGAATAAGAAGGATACATGATCATGGTAATGAAATTTCAAGAACATACCATTTGAAATGAAAAACATGGAAGGAAGACAAAAATTAGATTTCTCTTATGAAAGTTCGGCAGCCTAATGACGTTACTTCAACTTCATCAAAAATGATTTGAAAAGATCAAATATGGTCTCTCATCGTGTGAACATAAGATTTCAGTATGATAGATATAGAGATAATTCCCCAACATAATTAAAAAGGAACTTTAAAGACATGACATGAAAGTAGAACTTTGAAAAGAATGAGAAGGGTGAAAGAATCCCCTAAAAATTCGGCAGCCTAACGGCGCCACTTAAAACTTCAAAATACTGAATTGAAGAGATAAAATGGGGTCTCTCATCATATGAAAATAAGAGTCCAGTATGATATATATAGAGATCATACCCCAACATAACAAAAAGGAACTTTAAAGAATTGACATGAAAGTAGAACTTCAAAACGAGAAGGGTGAAGAACCACTTAAAAATTCCACAGCCTAACGGAGCCACTTAAAAATTCAAAATACTGAATTGAAGAGATCAAGTGGGGTATCTCATCATATGATCATAAAATAACAGTGTGATAAATTTAGATATCATACCCCAAAATAATAAAAAAATGAACTTTAAATACTTTACATGAAAATAGATCTTGAAAAATGAGAAGGGAGAAATAATTCGTTACAAAAATTTCGGCAGCCTAACGACGCCACTTAAAACTTCATAAAAAGAAATAATTAGAGTAAGAGGGGATCTCTAATTATATTAACATGAAAAGGGCAGTAAGATGAGTATATAAGATCATCCTCCAACATAATAACATGGAGCATAAAAGGAATGACATAAAAGAGATTACTTGAAATGAAAGAGAGAGGTCGGATCCCTTACCTTAAAATGTAACTCTTAAACCCCAAAGGATGGGACCTTGAGGGCTTGGGGGAACCTTGGGAGGACTCCTTGAGAGGTAATGAGACAAGAAATTCGTTGGGGAAGAGTGGGGAGTCGAATGGATGAGAGGAGGGCTTGGTATTTATAGGGAATGCGAGGGGACAAGGCATTAATGGCCAAGGGACACCTCAAAAGTGGTTTTCTCAAAAGCATGGGCCCTCCCATGGTACTTCCCATAAAGTTAGGCCACATGGGGACCCCCACACAATAATTCATCACCCTTGGCCGGCCAACCCTTAAAAAATCTCATGACATCATCATGACACAGTTATGATGTCATTAAACATACCGAAACCCTAAAACTGTATTTTCACTATTCACTGAAAATTCAATTTTCTCAGAAAGATCCCAAAATTTCACCTTAATAAAATATCAATGCTCTGATTTCAAAAATGAACTCCATTTTATAAAAATAATTTTCTAAATATTTTTAATTTATTTTTTAAATAAATACACTATTCACCGAAAATTCATTTTTTCAGAAAAAACCACAAAAATTAACATAACATAATATCAGTGCTCTGAGTTCAAAAATGAAATCCATTTTATAAAAAAAAATTTATAAATATTTTTAATTTTATTTTTAATTAAAAAACACTATTCACCTGAAAAAACTAATACTTGAATAATAATTTATGAAACTGTTATTTAACCATTCTATTGAATCACATTACTTAATCAAGGTGCCTAGATTATTTTAAAACTTTCTTTAAGTGAGATTACTAATCTATTTGGTCATATTACTAATCCTAATCATAAAATCACTATTCATATTTTACTATTCATCAAAAATCAAGTTGATCTTATTAGACTCCAAATTTTGTACTGAACATAATTGTAGAAGACCATTTTTTGAAAATCATTACACATTTTTAATTATTTAAGGTTTACATAAACATTTTTAAAATATCCTTTTTCTAAAATTCATCAAAAATATGCATACTATATTTATCTGGTCATTTAAAAATTCATAAACTTCATCATAAGAAGAAATTCCAATTTTTTTTTAAAACAAAGGATTACACAAGGCAGTTACGGTCTCCTTACATAGCCCATTATCACACCAGAATAGGACCTAAGTGTAAGGTGTTCTAAGGTGAGAGAGTTCGAGGGAGGCTCGGCCAACATTGCCCGAGTAGTGATTTCTATCAGTTTGAACTTCTCGCGAAGGCGATTCCGTTCTAGCTTCACATGATGAAGTTCGGCTTGGGTTTGGTCCAGAGAAAAGCCCAATGGTGCTACCTCCTTCCCAAGTTCTGTTAGATGGGCTTCGATCGGTCCAAGACTACTAGGTGAGGCCATCAAATCTTCTTTCTATAATAATTAACCAAGATTACTTGTATTTAGAGACAATAATCAAAATATTTTGTTCACAACGGTCATATTGACCGATGGTCATATAACAGTCAGAACCCAATGGTCTCATTTTAATTATAATCATGTTTATCAAATAAAACATTTTTGTTGAGTATAAAAATAAAATAAAACAACACATGAAATTAGGAAACAAGATTTATTCAAAATTTCGGGCCGTTACACATCTAAGGTGGGGTGTGATATGTGAGTCCATGATGTAGGGAGGAGAGTGTTGAGTTGATATCGTGGCACCAAAATACAAATAAGGAACATATAAGCGGCATGTTGGGTCACTCAAAGAGTCCAATTGGGCCTTGATTATGGTAGTTGAATGACCCATGTTGTGTATTTGGTCTAGGGGTAGTTCCGAATGAAAAATCAAGATACCTGAGTTAAGGTCATTGAAGGGGTGATAAGGTATGACAATGTCTTATGTAAAGAAATTTTTTGTTCTATAATTCTAGAAAAAATTGGAATTAGAGTCTAGAAAATTTGTTGGGTTGGTATTGGAATGTCCTAAAGATTTAAGACACCATGGAAAAGTGATGTAGTGTCATTCCAATGGTGCGACTAAGTGTTGAGTTTGGCGGGGATAGGTCAACTCTGCTAGAGGAGGGGTATAGATGTGGAGAGGTGTTAGTCACCTTAGATTGATGTTTTGGGGTGAGAAGTATGCTTTAATTTGGGAATGGATTTGAGTTAGAACCTATACTTCTTTAGTTAGTGTATGAATGATAGAAGTGTGTGTGTTGGGAATGTGGGTGGGGGCGGTGGAGCCTGATGATGGGTTGGAGGGTAGTAATACCATTAGTAAATAATCCTATGGGAAGTTATAAAATTACCTTTATAGGTGGGTTGGGAAATAGTGATAGCCTTCAAGTCGGTAAGTGCCTGGGGAAGGTGAAAAGGGGCATCATTCCATCAGTTGAATATTTGTGTTCTAGGATAAGCTAGTCGGGGGTGGTCCAAAATGATATATGAAATTATAATTGATTCAATAAGTTATGACACACCTCTAATTTGGTATTTCTTATGGAAAGGATTTTCTATAAATGAGTTTATACTCAAGTGAGGTAATGTTAATCTTAGAACATGCATTGATGGTGTAGGGATGTCCTTCCATATACTCTCAAAGGTGATGTTGAATGCCAATGTTGTACCCTGGAGCACCTGGGGGGAGGGGTGAATCAGGGTGACAAAATTTTATTTTAAAGTAATAGATGATATTTTCAAATTAGTAGGAACTTTTGAAACATATATTTTTTAATATTTTATTAATAAAACAATCCCATGTAAAAAGACAACATGACAGTTTTACTTGGCTCATCACTAATGGATAGTCTAAGGAGCATATGAAAAAATTGTGTCAGTTATACCCAAATCTACTAATGACCACTAGTTTTGGAATATGTAAGTCTAGAGATAGTCACTCTGTGCAAGATAGACTTCATTTACCAGATTTTAGGGACATCAAACTATATACCTTAAAACACTTCCATTGACTCCCTCTAGCTCATAGTCATGGGTACAGTCTTACTCAGTTTATCGAATTGAAGGTCGCTTCAATATATTGGAATTCATTCATTTCAAATTTACTAGAATGAGAATATTTTTGTACCATATACCCAAATTTTTGAACATTGATATCACTATTAAATTTAAAACAAAAGTTCAAAACTGTCTTTTGTGAATCTGTTTCGTGAAGAAAAATCATTCATGATGAAAATTTCATTCACGAAGCTCACTAAGCTATCCCAGAAATCCAAATCACTATTAATAACACAGTACATAAGTGAATTAGAATAATTCAACACTAAGGATGAATTTTTTTAATTCTTTTACTTGAGTATAAATCCATTTTTATGAAGCTCCTTAACTTCGAGAAATCAGAGTGATTTTGGATTTTCTCAGATTATTTTTTGTATATCAAGTGAAGTGAGGATAACCTCATATATATATAGGATTAGCCCTTCACGATGCTCAATCACCTCCAACACATTTTTCAGATCCTTCAAAAATATTTCTATGAATACCCTTCTTTCACAAATATCGAATTAAAATTTTAATAGTCACACAGATCACCTTCCACGCATCACGCAGTCGCGATGCTCCTCTTCTTGTAACCATAGAGAACACCGTAAACTCATCCAAAAATCATGAAACCCACCATGAAAAATATAGTCTTCGTAAAAACCATGCCTTTAATCGATTTATGATGTGTTGATCAAGATAAAAACCATTCCTGTTTCTAGCCAATTTCATTAGATTTTGGGCCCAAAAAGTTGGAAAACATTGGGAAACAACACCATATTCAACACTATTATTAGTGTGTACTGTTAGATCACATGAATTTAAAACTCTATAATAAACCCAGTTATGATTGAAATAAAATACAAACGAAACATTATTTCAATAAAAGAACATCATTGGTTCCAACAATATCTATCGTTGGGTTTGTTGGTAATCTACATATAAATTCAATAAATCAGCAGTCACTATTGAAACCTAATATTCTTTAAACATATCATCCAAATATCTAAGTATACATAATAAAATATTGATGTAGAAAACAAGAGGGAAAGAATGAGTTGGGTTATCATGTTTTGGAATGCTTAAATATGTCTAACCAAATATATGTATGTTTCCTTATGACCCTGAATTCTCATCGTGTCACATAAATCCCTTGATCACATTGAATTTTTCCAAAAGTTATCTTTTATCATTTTCCTCATTTGTAATGTTGAATTTATCCATTCTACACGTTTGGCAATAAAACCAAATAACCTGTATTTTTTACTTATAGTGCTCAAAAAACACACTACCCATGGATTATATCACCCAAATAAATCGGAATCACTTCCAAAAATATATTAAAATAGTTAACACAACTATAGAGAGTAGAAACCTCATAACCTCCTCCTATACTGGGAGGTAGCTGGATATCAATGTTCAACAAATATTTTTTAAAAAAACATGTGCTACCAATGACTTGGTTATAATTTCATCAACTTGGTTTTCATTTACAATATGATCCAATTTAATCACACCTTGTTCAACTTTTTTTTTCTAATGTGATATATGATTTCAAAATGTTTCGTATGGGAATGATGAACCTGATTTTTCATAAGATCAATGGTCCTCTTGTTATCGTAGATGATCATTGTTCCTGGTTTCACCTCATCCCCATTATCAATGAGTGGTTGCTGTATTCACAATAGTTTGGTGAATTATTTTTTAATAGATATATACTATACTACAGCAGTAATAGGAGATGTGATTATTTTATTATTACTCCACGAGAGCACATATTTATTTCTAATAAAGAATGTTCCACCACATTTGGAGTGTCTACCCATGGGATCTTTAACCCATTAAGCATCATAAAATGAAAATAGATCATTATATTTTTATATAGAAAACAATAATCCATTATTGTGAGTACCTTGAATGTTACTCATGATTATTTTAAATGCCACCATATGTTCTTACATCTGATTTGATTGTAATTTGGATTCCAATCATGTCGAATAGAAAATATCTCTCCATATTACAATAATGTATAATAAGATTCCAAATATTCTATTATACATTTTGGGATCTAAATACATCACATCCTCATCCTTTCTTTGTTTTTTCCTAACCCATCTTAGAGTTGACATTTGTTTAAAGTCTTACAAGTTGAATTTATTTAGGAGGTCCCTTGAATATTTATATGTATAAGTGAATGTCTAATTATTCTTATAAATCACCTGCATCCCCAAGATGTATCTGATTTCACGAACCATAGAAATTCAAAATTTTGATTTCTTGTGATTGGAAAATTATTCCACTGATCCATTCAAGCTGATCATGATTCCTCTTGAAATTAGAACACATATACTTGTATTCATGTTCAATTTACATTCATTATTGTTTGAATATAGTATATGTGATTAGAAACTATTTGGGATAATTATCCAAAAAGTCTATCATCAATTTCATGATTGTCAATCAATTTTAAGAATACTATGGTTTGATAACAATTTAAAAAAGGATAATGGAACCTTCTTCATCATTCATCATAATGATGGATCTCATCAAGAATTCCATTCAATATATTTCAGTATGTTGAAAATATGAGAATTGATCATTAACATGTGACTATCCACATCAGACAACATTCAAAACATCACCAAGGATATTCATCATGAATAATTTTTCTCTAAAACACTAGAAATAAAATCAACCCAAGATGGTACCTTCAGTTTTCTACTTTTCCATAATAGAATATTTTGAACTTCATCAAAATAATCCTCAATCAAATTTTTATTTTAAAACAAACTGATGAATCATTCAATGAAGATAAATTATTTAAAATGGATATCAATAATTAAAAACCCTCACTACTTTTCATGTTCTCTCCTTGAGAACATAATTCACATTCAATTCCCTAAATTATAATCACAAATATAATAACCAAATATTAATAGAATATAGTTGCTACTATTTTATTCTTCAACATGCAATATATGGTTGAGATTTTTTTCTCAATTAAGTTTCTTCATTTACTCCAGTATTCATGATTTCACATCTGAATATATTTTTTGATTTATGTTGAGAGAGTATGGACCTCCTCACATACTATTCTACTTTTTGTGGAGAAGTTTTATTCATAACGTTTTTCGGAAGATATATTCTTACTCCACTTAAGGTAGGATTCTTGTTATGGTAGTAAAGTTAAAAAACCTATTGTAATGTGACTATATTTCAGGTATATCTCTCACGAGGAACTTATTTAACACAAGTTTTTACTCTTGTTTTAAAACACTCATGCACTTTTTCTTTATCATGTGTAAACATTTTTATTGTTTTCACTAGCCTTAGCCTATGCATATTCCTGTTTCCTCAATCTATCTAAATCTTCTGGCCAAATAAATAAAATTTCTCTATAAACTATTACAACATGTTTTGATTATCCACATGGGGTTTTTTTTGAGTTTTATCCACATTAATAGTTACTTTGTATGAACTACTCTTAAATTTTATATATTGATCATCTAGGGTATTGTCATATTCTTTTATTGATAACTTTGTTTTAGATTTTTTGTTTAAAATATTCTTTTTATTTCTTCCCATGGTATCTTCTCCATACATAACTAGCGTTTATGGTCTTATTTTCTTATGAAACATGAATTCATGTCGAGAAATCTTGTACAAAACATTTTAATAATTCCATTGAATATATCAAAAATGTAATTAAGAATCCCAAATATGTTTTCAGTCTATAGATTTTTTAGACCTATGGATGTTGCTTATTCATATTGGGATTTCTTCTAATGAAATCAGCTTCCTTTCCACTTCTTCATTTATTAGATTTTACAAATAAACCAGTGCACAATTCCAAAATCTGTTATAACCCCAACATTGACAAAAAAAACTTGATATTCATATATATTCTACATAAGTGTGTTAGATCCTCTTAATGATTTTTTTTGCTCTTTCTGGGTATCCTGATTATGTTTTTTTCTATACTCCCTAGTCATGGAGGTAGGTTTTTTTAGCACCTTTCAATATCCATACATGTATGGTATTTTTTTGACAACCTTAACAATTCATGATAATAGGTTTTATAGAATTAACAAAAGATGGTATGGATGGTACCTATTACATAACATCTTATTAAGGTAGGTCATAAAAATATGTCATGATATTCTTGTCACATTTTAGAGTTCTTTAAACTTTAGTGTCATGTTGTGAAGTATTTTTAGTTAATGAAAGTGTGTCCTAATTTTGTGAAGTATCAATATATTTCAATTAAATACTGACAAAATGGGATTCCAAATATAGACATTTCATATTGAGGATGTTTATATACTCTTCAATCAAAGTCATATTTTCATCATAGGTCTTCTTCATTTTAAAACTTATTATTTATGAAGCATCAATTTATTCTGAATCAAAGAGTGATGTTTTTTGTTCTTCGTGGATATTTATTCTGATTCTAGAACATTGAAATCAGTTCTATTTTTCAAATTATCTTCATTCAGATGGATTTTTTCTTCAAGAAACTTTTTAGTCCCTATTTATCATTAAATTCTTTTTGATATTTCGAGGAAATTATTTCATGTTCTCTACTCGTTTCTTAAAACATTTGAACATGTATTTATAGAATTAAAAGTTCATGAACTTTTCCTTCCATGAACTTTTCTATAGAATCGACTTCTCCTTCCAACTGTGTGATCTCTACTAGCACATATTGAAATATTATATAAACAATAATGATTCTTTATTTGAGAATATCATGAATATATTTTTGTAATATATCAATTGAAAATTAATTTGAGGTTTAAATTGAGAAACATTACTACTTGTTCAAGAATCTTTATTTTGAGGGAAACATTCAATGTTCCTTGCACATACCTCCTGATCTTCAAATTTTTTTTATTTTCATGAGGTATAAGTGTTTTTATTTTCATTGGTTGATACATGATCCACATTATCTTTACATTAAAATTCTGATATATCTTCATTTTCGAAAAGGAATAGAGATCCTGATACAACCACTTCATTAAATAAGAGGTATTTCTATAACTTTATTTTCTATTTATTTTTCCTATTAATCATGGTCCTAGAAGATATAAAATTCTTATCACTGATAACTAAATATTCATCAAAACTAAAATTTATTTTTAACTCTTGAAAGAAACTCAAATATTCAAAATGGAATAACATTACTATATTAAATCCATCATAGGTGAAATTTTCCTCTGATACCACTTGTAGGACCCCAAAGCACACTGAGAGTGGAGGTTTGAATTTGGGTGTAAACATTCTCTATTATAGAAACTGATCATGTTACCCTATTGGTAAGAAATTTTTAAACCAACATATTAGTATAATTTATTATTAAAACATTCTCATGTGAAGATACAACAAAATTGTTTTACATGGTTCAACGCTAAGGGATAGTCTAAGGAGCATATGTCGATAGTGTTTTGGTCATAAATAAATCCAGTAATATTCAATATTTTTAGAAAATATAAGTTCATATATAGTCACTCTATGACAGAAACACAACCTTTTATAAGATTTTAGGTATAACACACTATATCCCTCATAACATTTCCATCGACTCCCCAAGCTCACTACCTTGGATAATGTTTTAATCAGTTAATTGATGTAAATATGTCATTAGGAAATTTATATTAATAAATTTTCCATGAATATAATGAGAATATTATTTCACTATAGCCACAACTTGATCCACATTTAAATAACATTTCACTAAAAAATTGATGTTCAAATCTACCTTTCACAAATTTCCTTCATGAATCTCGCTCCTTCGGCAAGAAAACTGATATCATAGAATAAACTGCCTCCCTAGAGATCAATGAACCATCCGTGAATACCACATAATTACAAGACACACAATACATTGAACCATTGGATTCATTCAGTAATAATAGGGTATATTCAGGATGCCCAATCTCTCACAGAAACTCAGATTCATGGAGCACCCTACCTTTTCAAAATCAAAGTGATTCAAGATTTACTGTGATTTTTTTTATCGAATGAAGTGGGGGTAGAAATATATATACAATCTAGGACCATCTAGATTCTATGCCACCTATAACACAATTTTTGTATATTTCAAATAAATATATGCAAAGATCCTCCTTTCTCAAATCTCTGTTGATATTTTTCGTAGTCATGAAGATCACTATCAACACATAACACAATCATGCTGATCCACTTCTCAAAATCACAGAGAACATTTTTAAGTCATCAGAAGATCATGAATCTCGACTTTTTGAAACTAGGGTAGATTATGTGAATTTAAAAATATTTTTTTTCAATCCAATGTGGATTAAAAAAACACAAAAACAAATTCCATTTCATAAAAGGAACATTCTTGGTTCTAACGACCAATATAAAGAAATGTCCCTATGGATGTTTGCGCATCATGGGTGGAACCTATCAGGTATGTTGGAAATGTTTATTTGAGATTATAGTGGTCAATATTTGACATTGGGGGTGGAAAAAAAATTAATGATGCTTGAACAAACCATAATGTGGAATTGGTCTGTTGATGATGTGATCAGAGTTTTAGGTTGGGGGGACTCAAGTGATTGTCCTTCTGGTGAGTTGGCCTTAGTGGAGAGGGTTGGTATGGGTTTATCATTTGAGCACCCCAAGAGACTTGATTTTATTTTGGATGTACAATTATGGAATGGAATTGTTGAAAAAAAAGTCTTGGATCGATGTATGTCGGGATTTTTTTTGAAAGACCATGTGTACCTTAGGGATGATATCGAGTTTTTGTCACAATTAAGGTATTGAAATTGAGTAAAATGGAAACAAGTGATTTACGAGATGAGTTTTGAAGAGGAGCATACTGATGGGGTGCCTATTGGTTCCTCCATGATATTATTATGCTATGTGTGATGTTTCCTTATGCTATGAGTTACGAAATATTTCCCAATTTTTCGCTATAGAGTTCTTATGGTTAATGTGTGGTTGATTTTGATGAATTCTTTGAGTAGTATCCAATTTGTACATTGGGTTGTAGTGAGGAAGTATTATGGGGACGATGAATTTGGATTAAATTCTGTGGTGTAATTTTTATGTTCAAAAAGAATCTTGGAAAAGGGTGATGGATTGGTAGTCCTAGTGGCCTAATCTCATTGTTTCAAAAGTTCAGCAGTGCTTGGGAGTGCAGCTTGAGGATGATCTGTTATAGGGTGGGGGGTTGTAAGATCCCGGTCTTTATAAAGTTATTCCCATTCTTAATTTAGGGGTTTATAATTTTTTAATTAGAGAAATGTTTCATTGGTGTATGAGGGGACTAAAGGGTGTTCTGGGGGTTTAGGACATGAAAATATAGAAATCCCGACGAATCTGTGTAAGGTGAAATTTTTTTAATGGTTATGTAATCTATGGAAAATTCCAAGGAAAATTGTACAATATTGGATAGTGGAATTCCACACGATTCATTCATAGTAATGTAAATTGTATAGAATATCCAAGAAACCATGTGACATGGACTTCTCTTGGGCAATATATACTATATGGTTGTCACATAGTTTTCAAACATTATGGGTAAACCTTGAATCCCATTAAAAGTTGAAAAATTTATAGCTTTTCCATTATGAGTTTTTTAGATCCCCACCTAATTAATACTTCATTTTCTCCTCTAAACCCTATAGTTGAACCAAATTGACCCCATATTCCCATGAGTGGTTTTACATAGTTTCATTTCTATATAGAGTGTTCTTTGTTTTGGATCAATGCCTTGGGAAATTATAAGTCTCCTCAGTCTTCTCTTTTCCATATTAGGGTTTGTAGTTTCTCCCTTGTTCTTCTGCATACATGAACCCATATTTTTATGATAGAATTTTGGTTGGGGATTAAAATTGTATTTGAATCCCGATCTAAGGAAACAATAATGAGTGTGTTCATTATAAGATTCAAGGTAGGTGGCCTACAACTTATATACCATAGATATTGTTGGATTTGTGCATGTGGGATGATATCATTCTTCCTTCTTGTTGTGAATTTTTTACCTTGAGTAATATTTATTCAAATGGGTGGATAATTAATGATTTTGACCCCTCAGGATCTATGTGGGATGTGTTGAGGATGATAAGAATGACATGGGACCACCCATGGGGTGCGATGACATTTCTAATCCTATAATTTGTAATGTTAATTGTAGAATTGATGTGAAATAATATATATCTTGTATTGAACATATTATTATGTTAAGTTTATATTAAAATAGAATATTAATATTTGTGCCAAGGTTTTCATAATGACATAAAGAGGCTTTTTATATGTATTGAATTTGGGTTAATGAGTTTAATTGGGTTAATTGATACTCTTTCCAATTGTTTATGAATTGTGTTCATATTCCTAAAAGAAAATATTCATATAAAATGACAAACATGTTATATTGGAAATGGATTGTGAATTGCGAAAATGTAAATAGATTCAATAAGGGAATTTATGATTTTGTTGAATGGGTTAATACATGGGAATTATGGGGTATACCAAATAGGTTGAATGAGATAAAGTGGTTGTGCCATGTGATATAAGAATTATACTTGAAATGAATAAGTGGTAAAATTATTATGATTTGGTAAATGGGATAAAAGATACAATGTATGATAATTGATGAATGTTGGAAAATGTGTTGGAGTTAAGGAATATATTTAATGGGTTAAGGACTAAAAATGGGAGTTGGGCTAAATGGGATATGTTTCATTATTAGTAAATGGGCTGATGGGTTTTGGAAAATCATTAATTCCAATATTAGTGTTTATAGATTATGATTGTTATTTTGTATTGTTTGTGTTTTTTTATGATGTGGTATGTGTGTGGTGAATCAATAATTAATTATGTGCACATGGTTTGGTAGAGTGGGGTATTGATATGAGGTTAATATAATAACAATATTTGTAGCACTTCCTCAAAATTTAGAAGTTTCCGTAAAGATAAAATGAAAAAATTGAAAAAGTGAGGTGATTCTCAATACTTTATAATTGTGAAAGATAGGTAATTAAAAAACACATAATAATATAAGTGTTTTTTATACCAAATGTTCATCCCAATAGAGTGACAATGATGGGGGTGAATTGAGAGTCCAATAAAAATATATATTTTATAAAATACATAAAATAATCTCCCCCAATTTAGTAATAGTCAAGTCACATAAAAGAGTAATTAAATATAACTTGGTATATTGAAATAGTTTCTTAAGGGGATGATCAAAATAATTTTCACCGATTGAAATACACATTAATTTTTTAAAAAATGTTACTCACCCCAATCATCATATATAAATGTAACTAATAAATTTTATCAATTAGAATATAATTTTTCAAACACAATTTATGTATTCTTATGGAAAGATAAAATTTAAAAAATAATTAAATTGTAATTAGATTTAGATAGGGAAAGAAAAATAATATTACTATAGAATAAATTTAATAATAAGAGATCAGTTCAAAGAATGAACCTAGTCCTCTTAAATTCATAGTAACCCACTTAAAAGAACATTTATTATATAAAATAAAATTGATCAAGAACATCGATCATGTTATTATAATAAAAAAATATAAACAAAATTGTGAAAATAAAAACCTCGACACTTACATAATTATAAGTTTGATATATGTGTTATAATTATAATAAAATGTTATTAAATAACTCTTCTTTATGATAAAAGATATATGCTATTATAAATGTAATGAAACACATGAACAATTTTAATGGAGAAGAAAAAATAGAGTCAATATATTGAAGGGAGTTTTAAGGTGGATCCATCCCTAGTTAGCTTCAGAGGATCAAAACCATTCTCTTCTATGTGAAATATTCTTTAAATATATCCTCAAGATCAGAACAAAAAGATATTTTGAAACCTTTTCTCAAATTTGGTAGTGACAATCAGAAAATTAATTATCAGGGGTATTTTAATGTCACAAAGAATATTTTGTTCTATTATTCTATATCACAATTTTTTTCATTAAGTGTGGAATCATATTGATTCATAATGATCATTTTATTTTCCATTTATAATTGAGAATAATCTTAATTAATTACTCATACTACAACATTAAATTCCAAAATTAACTAAAATTCCTTAAATATTCCATAAACTCGCTATTTTAATAAGTTAATAATTTATTATAAAAAATTTAGATTATGAATGAATGATTTCATGGATTATATGAAGAATAGTTTCACTGATTCATAGAAGTTTGATCAAATAAGTGACTAATTATTGATGTTTCATCAAGAATAAAATTAAATACTTCCTGTGGAAGATATATCAATAAGAATGAACAATCTTATTTCCTATTATGACAAATTCAGTACATTGAGATAACTTTACTGTCTGTATGCACACTAGTCTACACAGATTCTTATGCACTGGGTCTTATCAGCATGGACACTTATCAACAAACAACTGGTTAGATTTGGGTTGATTGGTTTCTTCTATGTGGTCATTTCTTCATGAAACATCTACACTAACTGTCATATTATTCTTAATTTCATAGACAATACTGTATTCATAAAATTCTAATAGAGGAATACGTTTCTTCACAAGGAAGGTTCATTAGTCAGAGAAAAGGTCTATACATTGAATTTTAAGAAAAATTGTAGTGTGATTTTATAAAACAAAAATCTGATTAGAATTATAATAATAATGATTTAAGAATATTCAAAAAGGAATAGTTGTGCAATGCTAATATAAACAATATACCATAGTAACAATACCCATATTTAAATAACTAGTATATGAATTTAATATAATTCCTTAGTAAATAAAATTAATATCTTTCTTGGTATATATTCAACAAATTAACTTTTTATAGATTACTCTACATAAATATAATTCAATAATGCAAATAATATAGTATACATCCACGAGATTAAAGAATATCGAGATAAAAAAGTCAAGATAGTAATGAATTGTGATTGAGAACATAACCCTTATCAAAAAGGTGATATAAGAACTCAAAATTCATAGAAAAATTTAAAGGGTAATGTAGATGATATAAATTCAATGGAGATATATCCTTTAGTATTTATATTGAAAATTAATTAGAATTTATAAAAACAATTTTTATAATTATTATATAATATTATTATAAAAACAATCTTCTAAGATACTTTCATAAATTCAATTTCAAGGGTATAAAGAGGTATACGAGGACATCAATTTTATAAAAATTATAAATATTTTAATATCAAATGAAATGAAGCTCAAAATATGATATCTAAATTTTAATATAAAAATATGAACATGAAGGAAGAATTGTTGTTTTATTATCTTAAAAAACTATTATAGAGACCAAAATCATAAAAACGATAATAAAAATTCCACTTAAAATTCAGAAAGGGGAAATAATTTTTCTACATTAGTTCATTCATATATGTGATTCAAAATAATAAAATAAAACATTTTAGGAATGAATGAATAAAATCATAAAAAGGAAAGACGTTACTATATTGGAAGATAATTATTATTAACCAAAACATTTTTTAATAAATAAATAATTCTACAATAAAAAATATTTGAATTTAAAATGTAGTTTACACTGAAATAAATTAGTAATTTCATAGGAAATAAACAAAAAGAAGCAATATATGTTCAAGAATAATGATTATGACACATCAAAAAGAGGATGAGACAACAATACCATTATTTATATCTTAATCATAGAAGTGACGAACTTTTGGAAAGGTGTTCATGGGAAAGAATTGTAAGTTCATTGAAAAGAAAGTGAAAATACAAGTGGATTCAATCGTAAGAAAAAAATATTAAACTTATGAGAGTATTGTTTAAGGGTAAATATATATATCAAAGAAATGAAAATTGAGTTATGAAAAAGAATATCAACTTTTCTAAGAATTGAATCAAATCCCAATGAAATATAAAACCATAAATGGATTTATAAATAATTTTTAATACATTAATATTATCATAAAAATACATCTATCGTCTCTATATACACCACCCAAAAGTAAAAAATTGGATAATATGACATATAACTTAATGAATGAAAAATAAGATCATGAACCACTACTACATTGAAAATATTTGAATCTAAATCCCATAAAAGATATTAGTTGACATGAATTTTTAAATATATTTAATTTAATTAACTCATTGTTAAAATAGATCCAGAGATTAATACATAAACCATAAAAAATAAATTATTGGTGATTTTTTCATTTGACATAGAGAAATAAAATTGAGATGAGGAACCCTTACCATTTCTATATACTTCAATAAAATTATCTAACCTCACGTATAATAAAAATTACTATATTAATAACTTATTTTAGAACATTATTCATATCAATTACTTTTTTTAAAATTTAAATATAATGAATTATTATCCAATTTTTAGTTAGTTATAATTTATTTTCAATATCATATGTTTTTTAAATTTGATTGTTTTATAAAAGTTTCTTAATGGTGATGTTGATCTGTGTTATTTGATAATAATTAAATCGTTCATATATTATATAAGGATCTATAAAATATATTATATAATGAATTATAAAGTTCCAATTTCAATTTAAGAGTGTTTTATTTATGATTGATGAAATTAAAATTGAATATAATATTTATTTGGAAAATTTTAATGAATGAAAGGTGGTATATATTAATAATGAGTTAAATATTAATATTACCCTTCCAGATCTATATAAAAATTACCATTATATTAATATCATAATATACCATTAATTATTTTTCTATAACCATCGATGATATAAATTTCTTTCCTTGTTCATATAGGTGGTTAAATGTAACATCATATTACCAATATGATATGTAAATCTTCAACCTTGTCATGGTTTTTACTTTTTTCTGACTGGGTAGGGTTTATAATGAAGTGGGAGGAGACATATAATGGTGATTTCAGATATTTTCTTGACACTTAGAATTAATTGACTCTTTCTGTATGGTGATGAAGGGTTACATGTTGTATAACTAATATACAAGACGTATAATAGCTGTTGGGTGAATGTCATGAAATTTTCACACCGTGAAGGGTGCATGATGTGATGAGTGGGTACACAATGTGAATGAGATAAATACCATTTTTTAAATTGGAACATCAAATTTTAATTCGATATGACATGTTTTTCATCGATTATAAAATATAACTATTTCATGATGTTTAATTGAATTACGCATTGTTTAATCCCCCGATTTTATTTTTTATATGGGAAGGAAGACTAAAATCCCCCCTCCCCTCTAAAGTTTTGTTTTTATTGACTGAAATCCTTACCTTTGAGATCTTAAAGCTCTAAAACCCTTCTATATCCTTTTTCAGCATTCTGTGGTCACTATTCTTGCAGTGTGATTCCCAAGTAAGCGTTCTTCTTTATTCTTCATCTTTATATATTTCTTCTCCTTTAAAATTTTAATTTGTCACACTAAAAATTATGTTCTTTTCTCTATGGTTTTGGATCTCATTTATAAGTGTATTTTTAGGTCTTATACACCATCATTCCCCTTCAATAGTTCCAAATGCGAGTGTTGTTTTTCAGAAAAAAAATTTGTGCTTCCTTCGTATTTTTCCAAATTGAATTACTTTGTATTTCATGATTTATTTCAACTATTGATATAAATTAAATTACAAAAACTTTATTTAAATTGATTTACTAAAACCCATTTCTAGTGAATTGGAATATTCCAAATGATTTTGGCATGAAAATTTTAGAAAACCCTCAATTCATTAAATAGGGGTGTGTTTATGAAATTTGGTTAATATAAATTGTTTAATTTAAATTTTACATTTGATGGAAACAATTTAAATTAATTTTTTTAATATAGTTTTGGATATTATTTTTGAAATTGATGGAATAATTTCTGAATTGATTTCAAACTTGTCTAAAATGGATTAAAAATATATTAATAGAATCCTAATTATTTTAATTCGAGAAGAGGCATGTTTTGAATAAAAAAGGTTTTGGTTTCAAATGGAAATTGTAGTTGAAATAGATTATGTTTTTGAAATGTATTTTAAGAATTCGTAAAATAAATTTCCCAATATTGATTTTATAATATCACACGCAAGCCATAGGTAGTTTGTATGTTATTTAGACACACTCTACAGTATTACAATATTCCAAGATATACATGTAGTGGGTAACATCCCTGATGGGATGGTGATGAGTAACCTATGGATAGTGTCAGAGGGAATTGTGTATAAAAATATTACTGAGGTCGCTTAGATGATGTAGAGTCCTTTACCATGGAATATACATACTTATTTGGAATATAACCTAGTTTCTTGCTTGTTTTATATTTGAGATATAAATGTATACCAAGGTTTTTAAACTATTTTACGTGACTTAAAAATATATTAATAAACTATTTTATATAAGTGTTTTTTAATACATTTTTTAAAAAATATTCCTTCACCTGAAAAGAAGTTTCTTAATTTATATCTTCCATCACATGAATAGAATTGAATGCCTGTTTAAAGATAAATTCAAATGCCAAACCAGTTTGTTTTAAAATTCAAATCATTACATTGCTTAATCAATTATTAGCATCTGTTATGGAATCCTTGGTGATAACCTATTGGTATTTTTATCTCACACCTTACTTAGTCCCATTGGTGTTTGTAGATTATCTTATTTTAGGTTTGTGCGAAGGTAAATTATCTCTTGGACATGGATCTAGTAGTTGATCCTTTTTCATGGTGAGTTGTGTTATAACAACCCTACTCTTTATTTCGCACTTAATAAAAATTTATTACAAATTTTTTTCACTTGATATAACATATAATATTTTAAGGCCATGTGTCTATGGGTCTTTGGAATATTATATAACAACTTAAAACATGAAATACATATCTTTATTGAAAACTTATTTTACATGACCACAACATTCGTTCATATATAGAATTTCATGGGATAACATGAGAAAAAGCATAAGAAAAGGGTGAGTTATAAAGCATAGTAATGGAGAGGAAAAGGAATAACATGAAGAATACAATACATTTTAGAAAATAGGAATATCAATTGAGCATATCAGAAACATAAAACATAAAGACATGATATATAATCATTATCATAAGATGGAAATGTGGCACCAATATTTAACATTATATTAGCATGTCTCAGGGCTCATTGAACACAGATCATGAGTAAACCCTCATTTCATTTGAATTATCATGAGTAAACCCTAATTTCCCATTGAATATCAGGATACTATTCTTTACCTAATATATTGGAGCGCTATTAGGGTACACCCTTTATAAACATTTCATTTCACGCATAAGTGTGCCAAACTGATCATACAACATGGATTCAATAAACATTATAATTTATTCCATGAATTAGAGATGTGGAATTAATAAATTTAAGTACTCAATCAACAAGTAAATGTGCATAATGTTTTATACCCTTGATAGAGAAATGAGTATGGTATTCACTTACACAGTGATTTTGGCATGGGATATTTCTATGTAACTTTGGCTACATAACGGTGTCAAATAGAAATCATAAAATGGGTTGATGAGAGAGAAATGGGGATCTCATCATTTATACATGAAATAGACAGTAAGGGGGTCCTGAAACATAATAAACCAACTTATTTAAGTTAATTTAGATGCATTATATAAAATAATTAGTTAAATGTAAATGAGAAGAGAGAAATTCTTTATAGAATTTCGGCATCGTAAATGTTATAATGGGAGGAACAAATGAGAGAGAGAGAGAGGGGTATATCATCACTAAAACATAAAGTGGTTATTATGTGAGGTTAAATATCATACATAAACATTTATAATTTAATATACAATGGGATAAAAATATTACTAAACATGGACAAAAATGAGAAAGGAAGAAATCCCTTACTTGGAAGTGTGATCCCAAAGGAATGGGAGAGGCTTGAGTGAGGCTTTTAAGAAGTTTGGGGTGCCTTATTAGGATGATAGAGAGAAGAGGGAAGAGTTTTTTCAAGCTCCAATGGTTTTTAATAACGAGTAATGAGATATTGAGTGGTTTTATATATTAAAGGGGAGGGAATTCTTTATTATTTAGGTTTTGGACACTACAGATTAATCAAAACAAAAACCATAAACCACATAATGGTTTTTCTTCATGTTTATTGAAAAAGGGGAGTGGAAGAAAATATTGTATAAGGACAATGGCCAAAATTAATAAAATATAAGGCTTTCTTATGTGGAAGTGAGTCACACTCACAAGGAAATCATTTTAAGAAGAAAAAATGTTTTATAAGCCTTGGAGGGTCAACTAAGGGACCATAAAATTAATCCAAAAAAATATAAAATCACATTATTTTAAATGTAAAAAATATATTTTCTGAACATCCATTTTCTATTATTTTATTACATAACTATTAGGTCATTATGATTTCATAAAACACATTATATATTAAAATATATTTAATTTTTACCTAAAAAATATGTTGTGTCAGAATATTATGAAAAATTCACCATTAGATAACTTAGATGCCCTGAATCCAAAAATTATATTCTCTTTACTTAAATAATTTTCTAAATATGTCAAGTTTTTCATTCAAAAGAAAAAACCTAGATTTATAAAAAATCACGGGTTTTGAGAAAAATAGTTTTCAAACCATAATAAAAATTTCAATTATATTCATAAAACTTATGAGGTCATTTGTATTTAATAAAAAGTAATTTAGTAATAAAATTTTATTAAAATTTTATTAATTTAAAAACCATTAATTCAAAAAAAAATTCTTAGTTGAACAATAACTAAAAACATTATTTGTGCCTTAAAACCCATTTACAAAGTAACAATAATAAAATGAATGCATATTATTTATTATATACAAAAAAAATTAACATAATTATTATTCTAGGGTCATGTTACAAAAATCCTTATAACACACTCATATGAACTAAGGGAGAGGTGTGCAATGCTGATAAAATTTTGGGCTGGATGGATAACATTGCTTGGGTTGTAATCTATATTATCTTCCACTTTTCCCGTAGGCAGTTCCATTAAAGCTTAATTTGTTGAAGTTCAGCTTGGGATTGGTCAAGAGTGAAGCCTAGTGATTCTATCTTCTTTTTGAGCTCTGAGAAATGGGATTCTTATCGAGAAATTCTAGAGGATGAGGCCCTCACTTCAGTTGAATAAGTAAATTGGATTTGTTAAATTCCTATATTTACACCAATCATGTGATCACTGGTCAATGATTATATTAGCAACGATAAAAATCCATAACGGTAATTTAAAATAAAAAATCATTATATCAAGGATTTTCAGATGTTATATAACCATTTTACATAATAATTAATTTAATTAGATCAAGATGATTTTTCATTAATAAATTTTTGGTTCGTTACAATCTTCCCCCCCCCCCTAAGAAATTATTCCGTAATAATTTTCATTTTACCACACTAAAATATATGATGGTAAAACAACTTCACCACTTACTCTGATTCCCAAATCATTTCTTCAAACTTTTGGGTTTTCTATAATACCTTGATGAGGGGCACTGTCTTATTTTATAGATCTTTTTCCATATAATTCAAGATCATTATAGACTTCTCTTCATAGGAGAAGTCATTCCCCAATAGTACTACCTATGGATTGAGTACATGCGAAGGGTAAAGTATGTACTTAACCAAGAGTGATAAATGGAATGCACCATGTACTTGAGACAGGTTCAGTGGGAGTGCTAGTCAATAGGTCACTGCGGCAATGTGATCAAGGATATCAAAAGGGATGATGTACCTTGGACTAAGATTTCCATTCATCCAAAATCTCATAAATATATTCCACGATGATATGAGGAGGAATACCATGTCTCCAACATCAATCTATAGGTATTGTTAATGATTAACTTCATAGTTCTTTTGTCGACTCCGAGCATCTTTAATGTGATTTTAGATTGTCTTAACCTTATCCAAAATTTCTTAACATAGGGGTTTTCTCCCCCCATATTCATCCCATCATACTAGTGTTATGAACCTATTCCCATAAGGGGATTTATAAGGATCCATTTGGATGACTGAGTGGAATCTTTTATTGAAAGAGAAATCAACCACGGAATGATATTGATCCCATCCTCTTTTAAAGTCCATTGAGCATGCTATCAACATATCCTCATGTTTTTGGATAGTCCAATCAGATTGGCCATCAGTTTGATGATGATAAGCCGTAATGAAGTTCAGCTTAGAATTCAGAGCATGTGGGAGACTCTTCCAGAACATAGAGGTGAATATTGGTTCTCTATCAGATAAATAGATAGTGTTACACTATGAAACCTTACCACTTCTCTGATTTATATCCATGCTAGTTTATCCAATGACAATCCTCTTGAATTTCAATGAAGTGTGCAGTCTTTGAAAGATAATCCACAACAACCAAGATAGCATTGTTTCCTTTGGATGTCTTCGGAAGCCCATTGACCATGTCCATGGTGATGTATTTCTATTTCCATTTTGGTATGGGTAATGGTTTCATCAACCCCTTATACATCTACCTCTCAACCTTCAATAGCTAACATACCAGGAACTTTGATATATACTCAGCGATCTACTTCTACATGTTATCCCACCAATAATGTCCTCAGAGGACTCTAGAAATATTTTTTTACTGGGTGAATGGAGAAATTCTAACTAGGTGCATCATCCTAAAGTTCTTTATTTGAATCCAGACATTATGGGACACATAATCTTGACCAAAATCTCTCAATTAATTATTCATTAACATTTAACTCCACCGATTCCCCTTTTATGATAGTTTCAAATTTTTTCTAAATTCTCACATCATCCTATTGAGTATTATTTAACCTTTAAAAAAGATATGTTTGATCAATAATTTGTGAAACAATTGATGATATTCCCTTATTTATGATTCCCATTTCAGTATTCATCAAATCTAAGAGGATTAGATCCTTTTGAATTATCATCATTGATAGAATTGAAGGGTACTTTTTTACTTAGAGCATCTTCCACATAGTTCACATTCCTAGGGTGGTAATGGATTGAGCAATCATAGTCACTAATCAGCTCAAACCATATTCATTGGTGAATATTATTGTCTTTCTGTGTGAATATATAGTTGATGATTTTTTTGATCCGTATATATTTCACACTTCTCACAAAGAGGTAATATTGCCAAATTTTCTAAGTGAAGATTACTACTGCCAACACCAGATCATGTGTTGGATAGTTTTTCTCATGAACATTTAATTTCCATGAATCATAAGCAATGAATTTTCTATTTTTCATCAACATGAAACCCATTTCTCTCTTTGAAGAATCACCAAATACCACATAAAGTTCTCCACTTGTGGGGTGTGTGAGCACAAGAGTAGTGATAACCCTTTTTTTTCAACTCCATTAAGCTATTTTCACATTCATCACTCTAATAAAACATTACTCCCTTATGAGTAAGCATGGAAAAGGGTTGGAAAATCGTGAGAAATTCATAACAAATTGGAGATAATATCCAGATAACCCTATGAATCTATGAATATCAGTCACCTATAATGACCTCGTCCATCCCTCAATTTCAACTATGTTGGAGGGATGCAAAAATATCCCACTGATTGTGATAATATAACCTAATAATGATACATCCTACAACCATAACCCACACTTGATGTACATTTCATTGAGATTCTCATTTTGCACGGTCTCTAGAACAATGCTTAGATTCTTCTCATGCTCCTCCTTAGTTTTGGAGAATATTAGAATATCATCTATAAAGACGACCAAATATTTGTTGAGGTAATATATAAAGACTCTATTCATTATGTCCAAAATGATTGTGGGAGTATTAGTGAGTCTGAAAAGAATTACTAAGAATTTATAGTGCTCATTCCTTGTAAAAAAAGAAGTCTTGGGGATATCCTCCTTCTTCACTATTACAAGGTAATATCCCAACTGAAAATCTACAATGGAAAAGTATTTCCATCCACATTTATGATCATACAAGTCATCAATTCGGGGTAGAAGATACTTGGTCTATATCATGATATTATTGAGCTCATGACAATCAATGCAAAGGCACATTGACTCATCCTTCTTCTTGATGAAGAGGACTGGTGCACCCCATAGGGAAGCACTTTTGTATATAAACTTGTTTTCCAGATTCTCCTGTAGTAATTTCATTAGATCATAATTCTCAATAATAGCCATTATATATATAGTCTTGGATATAGGCACTTCCCTAGGTATAGGATCAATCGATAATTCAACATCTCTTCTATGAGGAAGACTAGAAAGTTCCTCAGGAAACACTTTAGTAAATTCCCTCACAATAGGAATGTCTTCAAGGATGTTTAATTACATAGAATAAATCATTTGGAAAAGATACACAAGATCATAGAAAAGTAATATCCATGCTTGAGATGATGGTTCTAAAGAATAATTATCCTCCCTCTTTCACTTTTATAGATTCTGGGGTCGATTCTCCATATGGAGAGTGATTTTCCTCCATCGAAAATTTATTTTGGTTCAATATAAGGAAATCCAATCCATGCCAAGAATTTCATCAAATTACATCAGAGGGATTATGATGAGAATATCCAGGAAGTTAAATCCACAAATTACGAAAGGGGAGGAGTTATATTAATGGGATGCAATAATTTATCCATTTTCTGTTCTTACCGATATATTTACATCCATGAATTTTGGTGGTGTTGGGATTGTTCTACTAAACATTCAGGATATAAAATAGTGCATATTACCAGAATAAAAAAGTAAGTTCTCTATTCTTGAATGAATAACATGTGTACTTCTCACAACTTCATTTTCGGGGTTCTCTTTGTTGGTAGTGATGGAAAAATCACTCTTTCTACCTTAGATGTTGTTGGTTGCCTAACAAACCTGGTCTTTGGACACTGGTTTGCGAAGTTCCATGGTTAATTGAAGGTGAAGCAACAAAAAATGTATTGAGGGTCGAAGGGGGTGTTCCCCTCCTCTATCGCAACAACGGGTTTGTATTGTTGGCAATTAATGGGCATGTTCCCTTATCTTCCACCCCAAAATCATTTCCTCACCCCCTTCATTCAATTTACAGGGTTTTTCTTTCCAAACCTTTTGAAAATGGGGTGCTGTAATTTCATAGCACAATTAGATTTATCCATCGGACAGCTAGAAATAAAGTCCAATTTTCTCTTCTTATCCCCATGATACCCAATAGATTTTCCAATATCTATTTAGATTTTGAGGTGATAATGGACCATTTCCTCAAAACTATCAAAGTAACGAATCATCAGGGCATTTCATAGGATAGGTTTTAGCCCACTAATGATGTAATCAACCTTGAATTCTTGGGTAACGACCAATAAAGAAGTATATAGTTCAAGCCTTATGATTTTTTCCTTCTATGATCCGATTTATTCATTATCTTTTTTCTATAGGGCATGGAAGTGCGTTTCCATCTTAATTTGGAGGGTGTGTGGAAAATATTTATTGAAAAAAACATTCCATAAATCCTTCCTTTACAATGCCTCGATCTCTTCCTAAAGCTTCATATTTTTTATCAATGTCCACCATTTATCTACTTCAACCTCTATATGATAATAATCCATAACACCTTCCGTATTTCATAACATTGAATGATTGATAAGATCTTCTCTATAGATTTGATCCATTTTTGGTGATTGAGGGGTCTTATGATCCATTAAATGTAGAGACCCAAAGCTTGACGTACAAGGACATTACATTACTTTTGCGAAATAATTAATACATAACAAAAACAGACACCAAAGGACCGTAATAGTTCAGTGTCTTTGGAAACTCGAAATATATTCTTCTAATCGTGGTGAAAGATCTTCAATATCTCACATTAATATCTTCCCCTTTTGTTTCCTTGCCTAAAACCATTCTTTATATCCTGGGGAAAATAAAGCATATAAAGGGTGAGATCAAATTCTAAGTAAGGGTAAGCATGGAGAAAATAAAACAAACCATATACATTTGAAAATAAAAACATGAACATAATGTTTAAACATCAAAATCTTGAGTAGTGACATAAAACATGGCAGTACATAAGGCATAGATCATAATGGAACATCAATCATGATAAAATATATTGGAAATAAAACTTGTAATTTTGGAAAAACATTAATCACATGATATGATTTCCATAGTATCCAAGGCATTACTACCAAGACCATCTTAGTGGACAATGTCCCTTACTGAACCAGGTTTACTTGCCATTCCATCCATGTATTACTGAACTGGATTTACTTGCTGTTTTAGCCATGTATATCTCATGAGATATAAATCTTTACCCAATGCATTGGAGGGAGATATAGGTCCCACCCATCTCATAATGAAATCATTCTTTCGTGTGCCACAAAATAAACATACATCATTCATAATAACCCAAGAAATAAAATGGGTTTCATAAACATCATTCCATCATAACAAAATCTATATAAAAAAATGGAAATAATTTCATCATAAGAGAATTTAAATCATGTAAATCATAGAGACATTATACTTGAAACATACACATATTAAATAATTCCATCTAAGAGGGAAAATGGTTTTGATAAAGCAATTGAAATGAATTCTTGAGGAAAATATCCTTTCTTCTTGAAAATCATTTTATTTTTACAAAATTACATTACATTTTAAAGGAAAAGTATTTTTTTGAAGATATTTATGAAATATTCTAGAGTATGCTTCATGAAATTAAGGCGTTATGAAACCATAAAAATCTGTTCATGTCGTATAAGTTAAAAAAACATTATTCTCATACTTTTTCCAGAAAAGTCAAAAAGTACCTCATATGGTAAACAAAAAAGATTCCTTACATACCATGTAGTAAAAGAAAAAAATGGGTAAAAAGGACTTTAAACATACATTAAAACATTTTTATAAAACATGGACATGGATGATAAATATAACCCCCAGTAAATACTTACGAATAAACAATCTCGGTTAAAAATGAGATTGTGAGATTTTCCCATACCTTAGGTCTGATATGCTTCATACCTATCCGAACCTCCTGTATAATGATTTAAATAATGTCATTGACTTATTACAGAATCATATTCATTGTTATGATATCATATGTGGTTCACTTATGACTTTATATTACCCGTTCTTTTGTAAATTCCATGTTAAAGAGCGTTTTGGGTAAAATCGTTTCATTTGTCATTTGTGTTTTGACTTATTATTCTTCATATGATTACTTAGATCATGATTACTTAATTCAAGAATATAAATCATTATTTATATATAATATATATTCAGAATTTACCTATATATAATAGATAGATAAATGGAAATAAATACACCGTTCATGGAGACGGTAGGTCGTACGTACGCACAAACACTATTTTTGTTTCCTTATTGAAATGAATGGAATTTAGTAGATGACATACATATATATTTACATAAATCCAGCAGCATTATTATGTCATATATTTCATGATTACTTATTATATATACTCTATAATCATTTTTGAATTGTTAACATGGAAAATGAATCTCATCGCGTCGTGGAGACGGTAATCCGTACGTACGCATGAGCGATGATATCATTCCCATATTTATTTAATGGATTTGGAGTGAATGATATAATATCATAGAATCATTATGATGTTTTAATAATCATATGTAGTTATTCTTTACACCATTATACCCATCCAAGTATGGTGGTGTTGGAAAAACAGATTACACCACGGCGTGGAGGCGGTATTCCGTACGTACACACGCGTGGTGATTTTGTTTTCCTTAGGATGGTTAGAAGGTGAAATGAGGTTTTTTAAAATTTATAATAACATATCAGTATATTAGTGATACATATGTTATTACAATATAATTAAAAAACTAAATAAAAGGAGGTATAAGAAGAAATAAATTTGAATGAATCGGTAAGGGATATTACCTCTTCTTCGACATGTCTCTTTGAAACCTCCTCTTAAGGAACCAAAAATGGTCTTTGAAGAAGACCAGGACCTCTAGAATATTTCTAGGGAAGTTGATAAGGGAAATGTTCAGGGTTTGGCCGAGTGTGAAGGCTCAATGTTGTGTAAAGATGAGATGGAGGAGGTGCCCTTTTATAAGGGAGGAGAGGGGTACCTTTGAAATCCGCAAAAATATTTGTTTAATATAAATTCAATCCCCAAATAAAAACCTCAAAAATGACTCAATTATATTATTATATGAGATAGGGTTGTAATCTCGTTAACCAATAAAATTTAGAAATGTTTTTATATTATTTTAAACCATATCATTTTGATTTATCATTATTTAATCTATTTAATTTTATTTGTGGTAATAAAATTATAAATTTTAAATGGTTATCAAAAATCACTAACGTGTTGTTAATATTCTATTACTGGATAAATTATTAAATTTTAGACTACATAAATTTCAATTTATAATTTTGAAATATTTTTGTGATTTTTAAACAATTTAATAATATGTTATTTTTATAAAATAACAATAGTGTCAATTTTGACACTCTTCATTTATTTGAATTTAAATAAAATACACACAGAGGTTATATTCAAAATAAAATATTTAATAGGTTTCTAACATGTCATATTCCTCTAGAAAATTAGTTGATCACATTAAATAGTTCATATCATATTTATTTTACTATTTGTAAAACCATTTATTTGATACTTCTCTTAATAAAATAAATTCTACAACATTTTTGTATAATTATTAAATATAGTTATTTTTTCATAAAAATTAAAATTAAAATAATAGTATGAATATAAATCTTATATATTTCATAAGAATACTTTTATTAAGATTTATATTCTAAAAAACATAACTTTTAGAATGTTATATTTATTAAATTATGAAGGTGACAACTTTGACATCATTTAAAATAAAATAATATAAGTGTCATAATCACTCTTATAATATTCCAAAATGTCATATATTCTGTAATTGTATGATTAATGTGTATATATACACTAACAATAAGTTTTGGTCAGGTTTGTGAGACTTTTAATGGCTATTATTATTTCAATAAAAACTATATTACTTATTTTTCACTAAATAAATAATTTCAGCATCATTAATGTATAAGCTATTAAGGTAATTAAATATATCTTAAAAATTATAAATACATTAAAATGATAAATAAAAAGGTTTTTTCTTTAAAATCAGTATTTATAACGGAATTTATATTCTGTATAAACTTATATTAAAAATACATTAATTATTAAAGTTGACTGAGACATATTTCACCTTCCTTTAAATAAAATAAACTAACGGTCTTAGTCACCTCCAAGTGGGTTCCAATGGATTCCATTTCGACCCAAATAAGCCTTAGGATGAAATATAAGCATCCAATTATATTAATACAAGTGCTATGGTAATTTTATAATATTATATTTACCCTTAATTACCTGATTTACCTTTTACTAGGGTAAATAAAATTTACCGGAGTTACTATTAATAATGCCCAAAAATAAAAAGTAGCATATTAACATAATTTGGACCCACTAATTCCAAATATGGAATCCATTTATCTAAATTCAAAACATGAAAGTTGAATAAATTAATTTAAAATTATTCCTGTTTTTAAGAAAACATGTTTTAAAAGTTAAAACATTGCAAAAGATTGAAATGATTTCACCTATGAATTCCATGTAAAATCAAGGATAATGAAATAAATTATATTAAATGGTAAAAATATATTATATTTATACTTTAAAACCAATTAATGTTATAATTTATACATATAAATTATTACGATGAAAAAATTTGTTTTGAATTAAAATATAACGTGTTTTTACTATTCATTAAAGTATGAATGTTGTCAGAAAAAAATCAAAAATTTAACCAAGGTAATTTTTTATATTCTGATTATAAAGAATAATTTTATTTTTTCAAATTGAACTTATAAACATGTAAAAAACTATATTTAATGTGGGTGCCCCATCAAAAGGCGGCAAAACTGCATTTTTTTAAAAATACTTATTTTACCTGAAACTTTTATTTTGTTCTTATACCATGTTCTAGAAAATGTGTAAGATGAATAATAATGTTATAAAATTCAAAATTTAGTTAATACGATTCATAAAGGCTAGTTCATAATAATATTATAATAATATATTGTTGTTTAGTGAAACCCGGTATTGCGTACAACACACGCAATCGAGGAAGGTCACGATTGCGTGTAATGCAAGCCAAGTCAGGGTTGCGTCTAGTGCACGACTCCTTTATTATTTCTTATAACAAAATCCAACCCTATTTAATTAATACATTGAATATATATATATATATATACTCAATTTTGCGTAAAGTAACTACTATCAAACAAACTTGAAATTGTGTGTAACACGATCCAAGATTAGCATTGCATATACTGCAAGCTAGTATGGTGCTTCATAGAGTGAAAGATAATATTTGGGTATCTTACAACACAAGAAATCAAATAAATTAAAAAGAATACTTCTCATAAAATATCAGGGTGTTACATTCTACCCCTGTAAAATGAATTTCACCCTCAAAATTCATCGGGGTTATAAATGGTTTACTACTTGAAAGTTTCTTTAATAGAAACCCACATTGTAAAAAGGAATAATAAAACGTAATTTTAAAAAGTGATGTATTAACCATAACAGTTACCCAAATTAACTAATCATTTGGTTTCCACATAGGAGAACATAGGTGAAAATATGGATATGGAAGAGAAATCTAACCATCAAGTTCTGAAGGAGAGTGGTAGAGGACATGTCTATGAAAAATACAACAATCACAAAGCCATAAATTTGTGATGATCTAAGGTACCATCAGATTCATCAAATATAAGATCACTTGGACAACATTTTTGGTTTTCAAGATCATTTCCCTAATGTTGATGATTTTTCAAATCAAAAGAAATACTTACTTGATTTTTGTATAATCTCACTATTGTTCGTGCCTTGAATAATTTCCACCTCATCTTTTAAAAAAATGAAGTTGAATTTGTCATTCGTGAAGTGTTAGCAGATCATGTGATAGAATGATGATTCATTCCATTTTTTTCAAACAAAATGTTTGAAAAAATTATCAAATATACATAAGTCCATCTATGGTGTGGTTAATCATATATGATTCCAAAAATGGACTTATACTTCATCTATCATACCACTTAATAAAATAAAAATCGTTTCTACTAACCATGGAATTCCTATACGGTAGTGGTAGGTAATAGAGGGTTGTCGCACTTCATTTGTGGGTTCGATTCTCGCAACCTTGTCTGACGCGACGGGTTGTTGCCCATCCTGCAGGTTGTCATTTTTCTAAAACTATACTATTATAACATTCCAGAAATAATATCGAAAAAATTTCTATCCTTAAACAATACTATCTTATGTTCAACATATTCCATTCTAATCTTTAGGCTTATACATATGTCCAATCTCATAGTATAAAGAAAACGATTACTAGAAATGTCATCTACCGAGCATGTAAATACCATCATTTATCCCCCATATATCATAAGATATATCTTGTTGGTCACATTCCAAACATGTGAATACCTTAATCATGAATTATTTTGAAACATGAATTACCATCGAACAGTAGTGAAAACATGAGTGTTGTCAAAAGTTAAATCTTTCCACATACCAAAATCACAAAAATTCTATATATTCAAACCATGATATCACTTTGTCCATATATCAATCATGATCTCATGAAGACTATCAGATAATTTATTTTCTCTTAATCCTTTTATTATGCGCATATCATCTGCTTTACAAATTATTTGAATCACTTTTAATGGTTACCGGTACCATATAATTATTTAAAACCATAATAAAACAAAAAATATTCCAATATTTCACAGTACTATTAATTAGTTTCCACAACATTATTTTGTAATATCCTTACATAAACACATAATCATTCCACTACATATTTGTCATACTCAACATTGCCAATAGTGATCGCATGTGACATCCCTTTATCCTTTGCCTTATTTGGTTGCTCACGTTGATCATCATTAACCCTTGGATTAGGGAATTGATTAGCATAATGCCCCATTTCCGTGCACTTGAAGCATTGAAGTGTTGGTGGTGCATTCTCTGCAGACTTTTCTTTATTCACTTAATTAGTAACGCTTTTTCCCTTTCTTAGACACTCAGCTGCTTGATGACCTTCTTTTCCACACTTAAAACATTTTCTATTCCCTTTTAGACAATCTCCACCATGCTTCTTTCCACACATTGAGCAAAAAGTAACATTCATCTTCTTTCCACCACTGTTCTGAGATTTTTCCTTGAACTCCATCTTTCGTTTCTTATAAAAACCATGAGATGGATATGTAACACCAATTTCCAGTTCTAACTTGATATCACAACACAAAATCTCTTCATAGATAATTAATTCTGTTGTAGCTAATGCCCTTAGAAGACTTGGTTTTAATCCACTGAAGAATAGATCAACATTATTTTCAAGTTGAATTATAAATCCAGATGCATACCTTAGAAGCCTTGTAAAATTCGCCTCGTATATACCAACAGATTCATCATCTTTTTTCTTATGTTCAAGAAACTCCTTCTCCATCTTTGTCTGAAGAATACGAGGGATGTACTTATTGAAAAATAGGTTCTTGAACTCGTCCCATTCCATGGTCTCAATTTCATCTCTTTTCCTCGTATTATTGATAAGATTCCTCCATTGATTAGCATCACCTTCCAAATGATATACTGATAAGATGACTTTATCTTGCTCAAAACGTTGTATAACTGAAAATATCTTTTCAGTGGTACCAATCCATTGTTCAGCCACTAATGGATCAGAAGACCTGCTGAATGAAGGTGGATGCTGCCTCATGAAGGATTCAATGCAATTTTGCTCCTTCCTCTGCTCATTTTGAAGTCTAGAATGATCATAGCTTGTGTAAGTATAGAAATACGATTGTGAACTCCATCTCCCATAACATTGGTTTGTTCAGGAGGACAATAATTTCATCGTCCATTACATTGATCAACACAGTTCCTTCAGGTTCTAGCCATCATCTAAAACAAAAAAAGAATAGTGTGAGGAAAACATCATGATAGGGAAAACAACATAATAAAGGGGGAGTACCTCTATTATCTAACATATTAGGTTTAATTATAATATTGTTACTATATTTCTAGGACTATAACCTATACTTCTACTTAAGCTTAGGGACATCCCTAGACATACCTTAGAAATATCTCTAGGGATTTCACTAAAGTTTTCGCATCCTAGTTTCCAAAGGTTAACTAAACCTTTCCTCTGATACCAATGGTAGATACCCAAAGCTTGACGTACATGGAAATTACATTACTTTTGCGAAATACTTAATACTTAACAAAAAAAGACACCGAAGGACCGTAATAGTTTATTGTCTTTGGAAACTCGGAATATAATCTTCTAATCACGGTGAAAGATATTCAATATCTCCCATAAATATTTTCCCCTTTTGTTTCCTTACCTAAAACCATTCCTTAAATCCTGGGGAAAAGAAAAAATATAAAGGGTGATCTCAAATGCTCAGTAAGGGTAAGCATGGAGAAAATTAAACAAACCATATACATTTGAACATAAAAACATTAATATAATGTTTAAACGTCGAAATCATGAGTAGTGACATAAAACATTGAAGTATGTAAGGCATAGATCATAATTTAATATCAATCATGATAAAATATCTTGGAAATAAAACTTGTAATTGTGGAAAACATTAATCACATGATATGATTTCCATAGTAGCCAATGCATTGCTTCCAAGACCATCTTAGTGGACAAAGTCCCTTATTGAACTGGGGTACATGTCATTCCATCCCTGTATATTTGAACCAGATTTACTTGACGTTTCTGCCATGTCAGTATCATGAGATATAAATCTTTACCCAATGAATTGTATGGAGATATAGGTCCCACCCATCTCATAATGAAATCATTCTTTCATGTGCCACAAAATAAACATACATCATTCATAATAACCCAACGAATAAAATGGGTTTCATAAATACCATTCCATCATAACGTAATCTATATAAAACAAATGGATATTATTTAATCATAATAGAATTGAAATCATTTAAATCATAGATACATTATACATGAGACATACACATATGAAATAATGTCATCTTAGATGGAAAATGGTTTTGATAAAGCACTTGAAATGAATTCTTGAGTAAAATATCCTTTCTGCATGAAAATCATTATATTTCCACAAAATGCCATTCAATTTTAAAAGAAAAGAATTTTTTTTGAAAATATTCATGAAATCTAGTATAGTATGCTTCATGAAATTAAGTTGTTATGAAACCATAAAAATCTGTTCATGTCGTATAAGTTAAAAAAACATTCTTCTAGTACTTTTGCTGGAAAAGTCAAAAAGTACCTCGTGTGTAAACAAAAGAAGATTCCTTACATACCATGTAGTAAAAGTTAAAAATGGGTAAAAAGGACTTTAAACATACATGAATAAATTTTTATAAAACTTGTACATGGATGATAAATATAACCCCCAGTAAATACTTACGAATAAACAATTTCGGTTAAAAATGAGATTGTGAGATTTTCCCATACCTTAGGTCTGATATGCTTCATACCTATCTGAAACTCATGTATAATGATTTAAATAATGTCATTGATTTTGTAAAGAATCATATTCATTGTTATGATATCATATATGGTTCACTTATGACTTTATATTACCCGTTCTTTTGTAAATTCCATGTTAAAGATCATTTTGGATAAAATTATTTCATTTTTTGTTCATGTTTTGACTTGTAATTATTCATATGATTACTTAGATCGTGATTAATTAATTCCAGAATATAAAACATAATTTATATATAATATATATTCAGAATATATATATATATATAATAGATCGATAAATAGAAAGAAATAAACCTTTCATGGAGACGGTAGGTCGTACGTACGCATGAATGCTGTTTTCGTTTCCTTATTGAATTGAATGTAATTAAGTAGATGAAATACTTATATATATATATATATATATATATATATAAATAAATCTAGTAGCATTATTATGTCATATGAATCATGATTACATATTATATATACTTTATAATCATTTTTGAATTGTTAACATGGAAAATGAATCTCATCGCATCGTGGAGACGGTAATCCGTACGTACCCACGAGCGATGATATCATTCCCATATTTATTGAATGGATTTGTAGTGAATGATATAATATCTTATAATCAGTATGATGTTTTAATAATCATATGTAGTTATTCTTTACACCATTATACCCATCCATGTAAGGTGGTGCTAGAAAAACAGATTACACCACGGCGTGGAGACAGTATTCTGTACGTACGCACACGTGGTGATTTCATTTTCCATAGGATGGATAGAAGGTGAAATGGGGTTATTTCAAATTTATAATAACATATCAGTATATTATTTATAATTATGTTATTACAATATAATGAAAAAACTAAAGAAGAGGAGGTAGAAGAAAAAATAAATTTGAAAGAATCGGTAACAGATATTACCTCTTCTTTGACATGTCTCTTTGAAACCTCCTCTAAGGGAACTAAACATGGTATTTGAAGAATTACATGACGTCTATAATATTTATAGGGAAGTTTAGAAGGGTAATGGGCAGGTTTTGGCCGATCATGAAGGCTCAATGTTGTGTAAAGTTGAGAGGGAGGAGGTGCCCTTTTATAAGGGAGGAGATGGACACCTTTGGAATCCTAAACAATATTAGTTTAATATAAATTCAAACCCCACATAAAAACCTACAAAAATTACTCAATTATAATATTAGATGATATAGGGTTGTAATATCATCAACCAATAAAATTTAAGCATGTTTTGATATTATTTTAAATCATATCATTTTGATTTATCATTATTTAATCTAGTTAATTTTATTTGTGGTAATAAAATTCTAAATTTTAAATGGTTATGAATAATCACTTATGTGTGGTTAATTTTCCATAATTGGATAATTTATGAAATTGGAGACTACATAAATTTCAATTTTTAAATTTAAAATATTTTTGTGATTTTTAAACAATTTAATAATATGTTATTTTTATAAAATAACAATAGTTTCAATTTTGACACTATTCATTTATTTGAATTTAAATAAAATCCACACAGAGGATATATTCAAAATAAAATATTTAATAGGTTTATAACATGTCATATTAAACTATAAAATTATTGGAGCACATTAAATAGTTCATATCTATTTATTTACCTATTTGTAAAACCATTTATTTGATACTTCTCTTAATAAAATATTTTATACAGCATTTTTGTATAATTATTAAATATAGTTATTTTTGCATAAAAATTAAAATTAAAAAAGTAAGATAAAGATAAATATTATATATTTCATAAAAATACTTTTAGTCAGATTTATATTCTAAAACACCCAACTTTTAAAATGATATATTTATTAAATTATGAAGGTGACAACATTGACATCATTTAAAATAAAATAATATATGTGTCATAATCACCTTTATAAGAGTAAAAAAGGTCATATATTCGGTCATTGTATGATTATGGTGTGTATATACACTACCAATATGTTTTGGTCATGTTTTTGAGCCTTTTAATGGCTATTATTATTTCAATAAAAACTATATTACTTATTTTTCACTAAATAAATAATTTTTGTATCATTAATGTATAAGATATTAAGGTAATTAAATATCTCTTAAAAATTATATATAAATTACCATGATAAATAGAAAAAATTTATATTTAAAATGATTATTTATAACTGAATTTATATTCTGTATAAGCTTAAATTAAATTTACTTTAATTATTAAAGTTGAGTGAGACATATTTCACTTTCTTTTAAATAAAATAAACTAAAGGTCTTAATCACCTCCAAGTGGGTTCCAATGGATTCCATTTAGACCCAAATATTCCTTAGGACAAAATATAAACATCCAATTATATTAAAACATGTTCTAGGGCAATTTTATACTATTATATTTACCCTTAATTACCCGATTTACCTTTTACTATGGTAAATAAAATTTACCGTAGTTACTATTCATAATGAACAAAAATATAAAGTAGCCTATTAACATAATTTGGACCTACTAATTACAAATATAGAATCCATTTTTCTAAATTCAATACACAAAATGTGAAGAAATTAATTTAAAATTAATCCCGTTTTAAGAAAACAAGTTTTAAAAGTTAAAACATTGCAAAATATTGAAATGATTTTACCTATGAATTCAATGTAAAATCAATGCTAATGAAATACATTATATTAAATGGTAAAAATATATTATATTTATACTTTAAATCAATTTAATGTTATAATTTATACATATAAATTATTACTATGAAAAAAGTTGTTTTTAATTAAAATATAGTGTGTTCTTACTATTCATTAAAATATGAAAGTTATCAGAAAAATATCAAAAATTTATCGCAGGTAAATTTTTATATCCTGATCCCAAAGATAATTTTATTTTGTCAAATTGATCTTATAACCATGTCAAAAACTAGATTTAATGTGGGTTCGCCATCAAATGGTGGCAAAACTGCATTTTTTTGAAAAATACTTATTTAACCCGAAAACTTTATTTTGTTCTTATACCATGTTCTAGAAAATGTGTAAGATGACTAATAATGTTATAACATTCAAAATTTAGTTAATACTATTCATAACGGCTAGTTCATCATAATATTATAATAATATATCGTTGTTTAGTGAAACCTGGTATTGCGTACAACACACACTATCAAGGAAGGTCATGATTGCGTGTAATGCAAGCCAAGTCAGGGTTGCGTGTGGTGCACGACTCCTTTGTTGTTGCATATAACAAAATCCAACCATATTTCATTAATACATTTAATATATATATATATATATATATATAAACTCAATTTTTCATAAAATAACTACTATCAAACATACTTGAAATTGTGTGTAACATGATCCAAGATTAGCATTGCATATACTAAAAGATAATACGGTGTTGCGTATAGTGCAAGATAATCTTGGGGTATCTTACAACAAAAGACATCAAATAAATTAAAAATAATACTTCACATAAAATCTCGGGTTGTTACATTAAGTGTAGGAGGAATTTATCTAATGAATCTCTTGATTATGGCCTATTTTTCTGGGGGGGGGGGTTGAACATTCCTCTTGTCCCATGTTCTATTCAAAACATGAGTTAAATGAGAGAGAATCATGACAATTTTTTTGATTCCCACTTGCATCGGATTGGGAATATCATTAGAAAAGTCATGACATTGATCTTCACATCAGTTGTCAGCCCGATTCGCCCTCTTACCAACCATTGTATAGAATAAAATGAATGTTAGGGGTAACACATAAAGGGGAATCCAAAGACAAAAAGTGATAACTATAAATTACATTTGTCTCCTTAAATTATAAATTTATAGGCTTAAATCTATGTTATCTATGATATACTTCTCTATATATATTCTTAGTGGAATTTCTTTATTCCTTTAATAATTGTTCTTACTAATCTTATAAATTTTTCAAAGCATATACCCCATGAGTGTTGTAACCAAGAGTGCTGAAAGGCTTGTTGTAATGCACCAGTTCCTGTTCTAGTCTAGCTTAAATGATTGTTTTTGGGTTTTACCCCTACATACATCTATTCTAGAGCCGCGTCTACTTGTTCGTATCCATACATGGATGTATTTTCTTGATAAACCACTTAGTCTATACTCACCAAAATTTAGGGATGTGTTTATTATACCTAGTCATATCCTTAAGGCATTCACTAGGGTTTTTTAATCCTAATCCCAAAAATAACTAAACTTATCCTCTGACACCAAATATAATAACCCTACTCTTTATTTCACACTTAAACATAATTTATTACATAAAATTTTCATTTGATACAATATAGAAGATCAATAGGTCTAGTGTATTTGGGGATTAAAACCATTACATAACATCATAGAACATGAAATACACATATTTATTGAAAAATTATTTTACATGACAACAAAATTCCATCATACATGGATTTGTATGGGATAACCTGAGGAAATTCATAAGAAAAGGGTGAGATATAAAGCCCAGTAAGGGAGAAAACATGGAATAAAATGAATAATACTGTATATGTTAGAAAATAGTCATATCAATGGAGCATAAGAGAAACATGAAAATAATTTCCTGATATAGAATGATTATCATAACATGAAAATGCGAGAACAACATTTACATGATATTATCATGACACAGGGCTCGTTGGGCATGAAGAATGTGTAAAACCTCATTGCACTTGAATTAGCATGAGTAAACCCTCATTGAACATGAATTATTAGGAGTAAAACATCATTTCACATGGCGTATCATGATAATATTCTTTACTCCATTCATTGAAGTGCTATTAGGGAAAACCTTTTATAAACATTCAATTTCAGGAATAAGTGTACTACACTAATCATACAACATGGATTCATTAAAAATCATAATTTATACCAAGAATAAGAGATATGAAATACATGAATGTAATTCATAAATAAAAAGGTATATTTTTATAAAGGTTAATACCCTTGATAGAGAAATTGGTATGGAATTCACTTAGATGGTTACTTTGGCATGGGAAATTTTGGTGTAACTTTGGAAGCCCAATGACGTCAATTAGAAATCATAAAATGGGTTGATTATAACAGTACTTTTCTTTATTTCACACATAAAAATAACTTATTATAAAAAATATTCCCATTAACAACATATAAGATCGAGAGATCTAGTGTATTTGAGGATTAGAAACATTACAAAACAACTTAATACATGAAATACAAATCTTTATTGAACAATTATTTTACATGACCACACACATTACTTCATACTTAGCATTGCATGGGATAACCTGAGGACATGAATAAGAAAATGGTGATATATAAATACCAGTAAGGGAGTAAGCAATGAATAACATGAAGAATATAGTAAATATTAGGCAATAGTCATATCAATAGAGAATAAGAGAAACATGAACATAAAGACATGATATAACATGATTATCATAACATGGAAATGTGGCATCTACATTTAACATGATATTAACATGATACAAGGCTCATTGCACAAGGGGAATTAGTAAAACCTCATTGCACTTGAATTATCATGAGTAAACTCTCATTTCACTTGACATATCATGATACTAGTCTTTACCCAATTCATTGGAGTGCTATCAGGGCACAAGCTTCTAAATCTTTTCATTTCATGCATAAGTGTGTCACATAGATCATACAACATGTGTTCATTAAACATCATATTTTTTTCCCAAAATAGAGGAATGTATAATTCATCCATGAAATTCTATAATCAATAAGAACAAGTACATGTAGGTGAATACCCTTGATAGAGAAATGGGTATGGTATTCATTACACAACGACTTTTTCTTTGGGAATCACGATGCAATTTCGGCAGCATAACGATGTGACATAAGAATTTATATAAATTGTGGATGAGAGAGAAAGTGTTATCTCATATTAGGTACAAGAAATTGAAAGTATGGGGGCCATATAGATATCTTTACCAACATATTTAATGGAATTTAGATGTATAATATTATAGAATATCCTAAATATAAATGAGAAGAGAGAAATTCCATAAGGAATTTCAGCATGGTAATGGGCGTACATGGGAGGGAGTGAGATGATAGAATGAGGTCTCCCATTATTCAAACATAAGTAGTTATGTATAGTGGAGGTGAGAAATAATACCCCAACATTTTTAATTCAAAAGATAAGGGTATAGCAATATACATAAACATAGAAAAAATTGGAGATGCAGAAATTCTGTAACGACCCGAAATTTTGAATAAGTTTTGTTTCCTAAATTTTGTGTGTTATTTTATTTTATACTAAAAAAAATGTTTCATTTGATAACATGAGTATAATTAAAATAATACCGTTGGTTTTTTTCTGTTATATGACCGTTGGACAATATGGCCGTTGAAAACTAAACGTTTCGATTATTTTCTCTAAATACAAGTGATCTTGGTAAATTAATATAGAAAGAAGATTAGATGGCCTCATCCAGTAGTCTCAGGAAATCGAAGCCCATCTAAAAGAACTTGGGAAGGAGGTAGCACCACTAGGATTTTCTCTGGACCAAACCCAAGCCAAACTTCATCATGTGAAGCTAGAACAAAATTGCCTTTGTGAGAAGTTCAAACTGATAGAAATGACTACTCGTGCATTGTTGGCCAAGCCGCCCTCAGATTCTCTCACCTTAGCACACCTTACTCTTAGGTCCTATGCTGGGGTTATAAGGGTATATTTAAGGAGACTATAACTGCTTTGTGTAATCCTTTGAGATAAATACAATTGTGTTTTCTTCTTATGGTGAATTTTGTAAATTTTCAAATGTTCGGATAAATGTAGGATGTATATTATTGATGAAATTTATAAAAAGGATATTCTAAAAATGTTTATGTAAACCTTAAATAATTAAAAATGTGTAATGATTTTCAAAAAATGGTCTTCTACAATTATTTTTAGTACGAAATTTAGAGTATAATATGATCACCTTGATTTTTGATGAATAGTAAATTATGAATTGTGATATTACACTTATGATTAATAATTTGACCAAATGGATTAGTAATCTCACTTAAAGAAAGTATTAATATAATATAGGCACCTTGATTAAGTAATGTGATTCAATAAAATAGGTAAATAATATTTTTAGAAATTAGTAGTCAAGTATCAGTTTTTTGGGGTGAATAGTGATTTTTATTTAAAAATTAAACTAAAATTATTTAAATTTTTTTTTATAAAATGGAGTTCATTTTTGAACTCAGAGCATCGATATTATGTTAATGTAATTTTTGGGGATTTTTCCGAAAAAATGAATTTTTGGTGAATAGTGTATTACTTTTAAAATTAAATTAAAAATTATTTAGAAAATTATTTTTATAAAATGGAGTTAATTTTTAGAATCAGAGCATCGATAGTTGTTTAAGGTGAAATTTTGGGATTTTTCTGAGAAAGATGAATTTTCAATGAATAGTGAAAATACAGTTTTAGGGTTTCAATATGTTTAATGACTTCATGACTGCATCATGATGATTTCATGAGATATTTTAAGGGATGTTAGACTAAAGGGGGTGAATTATTGTATGAGGTGTCTCATGTGGCCAATACCATGGGAAAATACCATGGGCAATCCCATGGTTTTTCCAATACCACCAATGTGGTGTCCCTTGGCCATTAATGCCTTGTCCCCTCACATTCCCTATAAATACCCAACCTTTCCTCCTTTATTTTTCACTCCCAACTCTTCCCCAACTAAGATATGGTCTCATTACCTCCCAAAGAGTCCTCCCAAGGTGCCCCCAAGCCCTCAAGGTCCCAACCTTTGAGTTTTAAGAGATACGTTTTAAGGTAAGGGATCCAACCTCTCTCTTTCTTTTCAAATACTCTCTTTTAAGTCATTTATTTTATGATCCATGTTCTTATTTTGGATGATGTTCTTTTATATTCCACTTACTACCCTTTTCATGTTAATATTATGAGAGATCCCCTCTTACTCTTATGATTTCGTTTTATGAATGTTTAAGTGGCGCCATTAGGCTGGCGAAATTTTTGTAACAGATTCCTTCTCCCTTCTCATTTTCAAGTTCTATTTTCTTGTCATGTCTTTCAAGTTTTTTTTATTATGTTGGGGTATGATATATATATCAATAATAATGATATTTTATGTTTAGTTGATGAGATACCATATTCGATATCATCAATTCATTTTTTTTATGTTTTAAATGATGCCATTAGGCTTCTAAATTTTCATAAGAGAAATATTATTTTTGTCTTCCTTCAATGTTTTTTCATTTCATATGGTATGTCTTTAAAATTTCATTAACATGTTCTTATACCCATTATATTCTTTCCATCTACTGTTTTATGGATCATTTATGTGTGGGTGACCCATGTCCCCTCTCTTTTCAATATTTTCTAAAACCCTACAACATAGTTGTTATGCTACAGAATTTTCATCTCAAAATGCCTCTCCCTTTTTCTCAGATTCTTTTATTTTATTAAGTGAATAATCAAAGCTCTTTATTCTACAGGGGTATTCACATATATATCAAAATGTTCTATTTTAAATTCTGGGATTTATATATATGAAACCCACTTTCCTTTTTCCGTGGGTTTAATGTGACATAAAGATCATGTCTTTAAAGCAGTTTTTAAAAACGTTTTGATTATGAAAGGAAACCCATTTCTTTTAAGATATATGGGTTATTTATGAATTTTTTGATGATGATGTACGTGGCTCGCATGATAATAAAGGAAAATTTTAGGGTGCTCCCTGATATCGCTTTAATGCATTTGGTAAAGACTTAATCTCTAGAGATGACCATTTTTTAACGATGCCTTTGTGAATAATGTTGGTAATTTTTAATGACACTTTAGGGATGGACCTTGGTGAAATGAAAATGATTGTCTATTTTAAATGTCGTAGCCACATCTTCATGTTATGAAATACATTATTTTTATTATAATATGCCTCATGATTTTTTTCTCATACCTTAAAGTTCTTTTTCATGACACTATTGATGTATCTCAAGTTCACATGTTAAATGTTTCCCCCTGTTTTCCTTACTGGGCCTTCTTCTCACCCCTTTCATTTGATGTATGTCCCTAGGTTATGAGATGTAGTATTGAACCTAGTATGAACATAAGGAGAAGATTTTCAAGTGTTTGAGAATAATGTTTTATGTTTTCATGTTTTAAGTTGCTGGTTTCCAAGACAATAAACCTTAAAGATCCTGGGTTTTGTAAAATGTAATGAAAATTTATGTTATAAAAATTTGAGATGTTATAGTTGGTATCAAATGATGGTTTAGTTATTTTTTGCAATTAGGATATGAAATCTTTAGGAAGAACCCTATAGAAATGTTTAAATATAGGAAATCTTCCTGGTATTTTGGTGAGTATTGAGTAAGGGGTTGCCAAACAAATACATCCCTATCTAGATATGACCAGGTAGAGGTGGCTCTAGCACAGATGTACATAGGGGTAAAACCCGAAAACTCCTCTTGAGATAGACTCGAACGGGAACTGGTACACAACAACAGTCCTTGTTGCACTCTTGTTTACAACACTCCCGGGGGATATGATTTGGTAAATTCATAAGCTTAATATGAACCATTATTAAAGGAAAAAATAAAAAATAAAATAAAGATTCACATTAGAATATATGATCATATATAACCTAGATTGGAACCTAGGGGATCATAAGTTAGGATATACTTTTCTTCAATAAGTTTATCCTTCTATGACTAATGTTTCCTTTTAATGATTATTGGATAAGTATTTAAGCCCCTAATTATACTTTCATTTCATAGTTAATGGCGGGAAATGGAAGAACATGTCCCAACAACCAATGTGATAGGAAATGTGATGATTGCCCTATTAATATGACAAAGATGAAGAGAGATTAAGTTGAACATATTGTGACTATTCGAAACCAGCTATCAAAAATCACAACTAATAATTGGTACATAGTTGAATGCCCAAATTCATCAAGTAAGAAGAAGAAGAATCCTCAAGGGTGTTCATCTGATAAAGTTAATAAGGGAAAGAAGGGCCAATTTCCTTTTTGTAAAATGTGTTGGAAGAGGCACCAAGGATAATGTCACAAAGGGACCAGGAGATGTTTTATGTGTGGGAAGATAGGGCATAAAGTATCCAATTGCTTTTAAAAAATGGATAATGTGATGAATAGAGATAAGGTTTGATCTAATTTACCTTATAATTTTCAATATCATAAATGTGGAGAAGTTGGAAATTATCCAAGGAAATTCTCTCTTGGAAGGGATGAGAAACATGATGAGCGTCAATAATCTTCAAGGACAAGGCAACAATGCATGTCCTATGCTGAGATGGATCATGATGACTGAAGTACATGTAACTTCTTTGCAATAATTGTCTATGTCATGTTGTATTTTAGTTTGTGCTCTATGATCATATCCTTAATGTTTTCTAAGAACATCGAGTCAATATATAAGATGGTTTTATATCATTAAGGAAAAAATCTATTGTCATGTATAACATGTTAATGTTATGAAGCTATTCTTCTTGAAGAAAAAAGAGATGGTTAGGGGATTAAAATATGATTTTTATTTTGGAAGACGTTCACTATTTTGGGAAACCTATTTGATCGAGGTAAATAGATTACTACGGTATTTTCTTTGAGGAGTAAAGGTTGACTTATATTTTGAAGAATATATTAATTTAAGGTGAACTTAGGGTAATTTAGGTTACTTATGGAAATGATTAACCTATCTTGGGGAAAATATATTTAGGTTAGTTACTTTTGTTATAAGATGATAAGAGTGGTTGATGTTGTTTGGAGATGAACGATAAAGTTTATCTTGGAAGACTATATTATGATATCATTCTTATAATTGGGTTTCAACCTTAGTCTGGTTTATATTGAAGAATTTTAAGGACAATTATTTATAGAATGGGCTATGATGAACTTTTGGTAGTACCGGGGAATTTTGAAGATTTAAAGAAGTTTCACATCCTATGGGATTATTTCTTTTTGAAGAGTTGTTTTATCTTACCCGTTTTGTTTTTGGGATAATGTTTAATGATAGAAGAAATATATAGTTAATCTTTTTTGGATTATGTGATTCTCTAGAAGATGATTCTTGTGCTTTGATGAGACCATGTTGTTTTGAATGCTCATCTTTTTGAGAAAAGATTATTTTTGGTAGAAACTTATTAAAGGATGAAACTATACTTGAATGTAGGTATATTTCCTTATATTTTTATTCTATATTTACTCATAATTATTAAAAGGAACGTAAAATAACAACATTGTTTGTTTAGGTTTCCTACTGGGTAATCAAAGAACATTTACACACATCATAAGTTTGTTATTTTCTGGTTGTTATCTTTCTCCTAATCATGTTTCTATCACTCTCCCTCAGAACATGAGCCTTTGTTTTCTCTTCCATGTCCATGTTTTCTTACATGGAATCCTAGTGTGGGTTAACTCGGGTGACCTTTGTACATCCCTTTCTTTATTTTAAAGTAAAAGTTTTACTGACTCCTTTTCTTGATGTGGGAAATTCAATTAATTTTCTAAACCCAATTTTAAAAATTGCGAGGACGTAATTTCTTAAGGGGGGAAGAATGTAACGACCCAAAATTTTGAATAAATTCTGTTTCCTAAATTTTTTGTGTTATTTTATTTTATACTCAACAAAACTGTTTCATTTGATAACATGATTATACTTAAAATGATACTGTTGTGTTTTGACTGTTATATGACCGTTGGAAAATATAACCGCTGTAAACTAAACATTTCGATTATTGTCTCTAAATACAAGTGATCTTGGTAAATTAATACAAAAAGAAGATTCTATGGCCTCTTCTAGTAGTCTCGGGCCAATCGAATCCCATCTAATAGAACTTGGTAAGGAGGTAGCACCACTGGGATTTGATATGGACCAAACCCAAGCCGAACTTCATCGTGTGAAGCTAGAAGGAAATTGACTTCTTGAGAAGTTCAAACTGATAAAAATTACTACTCGTGCAATGTTGGCCGAGCCGCCCTCAGATTCTCTCATCTTATAACACCTTACGCTTTGGTCCTATGTTGGGGTTATAAGGGGCTATGTAAGGAGGCCGTAACTGCTTTGTGTAATCCTTTGAGATAAATAAAATTGTGTTTTCTTCATATGGTGAATTTAGTAAATTTTCAAATGTTCAGATAAATGTAGGATGTATATTATTGATGAATTTTAGAAAAGGATATTTTAAAAATGATTATTGAAACCATAAATAATAAAAAAAATTTAATGATTTTCAAAAAATGGACTTCTACAATTATGTTCAGTACGAAATTTAATGTCTAATAAGATCAACTTGATTTTTGATGAATAGTAAATTATAAATAGTGATTTTATGCTTAGGATTGGTAATGTGACCAAATAGATTAGTAATATTACTTAAATAATGTATCAATATAATCAAGGCACCTTGATTAAGTAATGTGATTAAATAAAATAGTTAAATAACACTTTCAGAAATTATTAGTCAGGTATCAGTTTTTTCAGGTGAATAGTGTTTTTTATTTAAAAATTAAATTTAAAAAAATTAAAAAAATTATTTTTATAAAATGTAGTTCATTTTTGAACTCAGAGCATCGATATTATGTTAAGGTAATTTTTGGGGATTTCATGAAAAAAATGAATTTTCAGTGTATAGTGTATTTTTAAAAAAAATTAATTTAAAAATATTTAGAAAATAATTATTATAAAATGGAGTTCAATTTTGAAATCAGAGCATCGATATTTGGTTAAGGTGAAATGTTGAGATTTTTCTAAGATTGTTGATTTTCGATGAATAGTGAAAATACAATTTTAGGGTTTCGGTATGTTTAATAACATCATGACATCATCATGATGTTGTCATGAGATATTTTAAGGGATGATAGACTAAAGGAGATGAATTATTGTATGAGGTGTCCCATGTGGCCAATACCATGGGAAAATACCATGGGCAAGCCCATGGTTTTGCCAATACCACCAATGAGGTGTCCCTTGGCCATTAATGCCTTGTCCCCTCACTTCCCCTATAAATACCTACCCTTTACTACTTTAGTTTTCACTCCCAACTCTCCCCCAACGAATCTATGGTCTCATTACCTCCCAAAGAGTCCTCCCAAGGTTCCCCCAAGCCCCCAAGGTCCCAACCATTTATTTTTATGAGATACGTTTTAAGGGAAGGGATCCAACCTCTCTCTTTCTTTTCAAATACTCTCTTTTAAGTCATTTCTTTTATGCTCCATGTTCTTACGTTGGAGGATGTTCTTTTATATTGCTCTTACTCACCTTTTAATTTTCATATGATTAGATATCCCCTCTTACTCTCATCATTTCTTTTTATGAATGTTTTAGTGGCGCTGTTAGGCTGCCAGAATTTTTTAACAGATTCTTTCGCACTTCTCATTTTCAAGTTCTATTTTCTTGTCAAATCTTTCAAGTTCCTTTTTATTATGTTGGGGTATGATCTCTATATCAATAATACTGATCTTCTATTTTCATATGATTAGAGACCCAATTTGATCCTATCAATTCATTTTCTTTATGTTTTAAATGACGCCGTTAGGCTGCCGAATTTTCATAAGAGAAATCTTATTTTTGTCTTCCTTCAATGTTTTTCATTTCATATGGTATATCTTAAAAATTTCATTACCATGTTCTTATATCGATTATATTCTATCCCTAAACTATTTTATGGATCATTTATGAGTTGGTGTCCTATGTCCCCTCTCTTTTCAATATTTTCTAAAACCATATAACATAGCCGTTATGCTACAGAATTTTCGTCTCAAAATGCCTCTCCCTTTTTCTCAAATTATTTTATTTTATTAAGTGAATACCCAAAGCTCTTTATTCTACAGGGGTATTTAAATATATATCAAAATGTTCTATTTTGAATTCTGTTATTTACATACATGAAACCCACTTTCCTTTTTCCATGGGTTTTAAGTGACATGAATATCATGTCTTTAAAGAAGTTTTTAAAAACGTTATGATTATGAAAGGAAACCCATTTCTTTTACTAGATATGGATTATTTATGAAATGTTTGATGATTATATATGTGGCTCACATGATAATAAAGGAAAATTTAAGGGTTTTCCTTGATAGCCCTCCAACGCATTGGGTAAGGACTTAATCTCTAGAGATGAACATTTTTTAACGACGCCTTTGTGAATAACCTTGGTAATTTTTAATGACACCTTGCGGATGGACCTCGGTGAAACGAAAATTATCATCTATGTTAAATGTTGTAGCCACATTTTCAAGTTATGAAATTCCTAATTTTTATTATGATATGCCTCATGATTTCTTTCTCATGACTTAAAGTTCTTTTTTATGACTTTATTGATGTATCTCAAGTTCACATATTAAATGTTTTCTCCTTGTTTCCCTTACTGGGTCTTCTGCTCACCCCTTTCTTTTGATGTATGTCCCTAGGTTATGAGATGCAGTAAAGAAACTAGGATGAACATAAGGATAAGACTTTCAAGTGTTTATGAAGAATGGTTCATGTTTTCATGTTTTATGTTCCTGGTTTCCAAGACAGTAAACCTTAAATATCCTCGGTATTGTAAAATGTAATGAAATGTTATGTTATAAAAAGGCGGGATGTTATAAATTTTGTACATGTAAGTGCGATCCCAATGGCTAGGGAGGGGATTGACAGTGGATTAATGGGAGAATGTGGCACTTTTTGAGGATAATAGAGAGAGGAGTGAAGAGAAGGGATGTGCTTTAAGGGTTCAGAGTGAAGAGAAGTGGGGTCATTGGTGGGTTTTTATAGGAAAAGGGAGGGAATTTTTTATTATTTAGGTTTTGGACACCACACATTAACCTAATAAAAACCACAAACCAACTCAATGGTTTTTACCATGGTTTTTTCCAAAGTGGAGTGGAAAAAATTATAATATTTGGCTAATGGCCTAAAATTTTAAAATATTAGTCTTGATTATGTGGAGGGGATTCACACTCTCAAGGAAATCATTTAAATGTTAAAATATTTTATATGTACTGGAGGGTCCCCTAAGGCTTTGTCACATAAGTAAAAAACCCTAAATTCACATTTTTTTAAATTTAAAACATATACTGTCAGAACATTTCTTTGATTGTATTTTATTTTATCACTATTAAGACATTATGATGTCATAAAACACATTATATATTTAAACAGTATTTAATTTTTACCCAAAAATTCATGTGTCTTGGAAAATTTTGCAAAATTCACCATTGGAAAATTTAGACATCCTGGTTCCAAAAATAGGATTCATTTTTTCAAACTGATTTTTTAAATATGTAAATTTTTTATTTTAAAATAAAAACTGACATTTTAAAAAAATTCATCGGTTTTGAGAAAAATAGATTTCAAACCTTAATAAAAATTACAAATCTATTCATAAAATTTATATGATCCAGTATATTCATTAAAAAGTATTTTATTAATAATAAAATTTTATTATAATATTATTTACTTCCAAAAATCCATTAATTCATAAAAATATATTTCTTAATTGAATTTTAACTGAAAATACTATGTTTGTTTTAAAATCCATTTAGAAAGTAACAATAACGAAATGAATGTATATTCATTATATTAAAATAATGCACATAATCATGGTTCTAGGGTCTTGTTACATAACCCATTATAACACCCGCATATGAACTATGGGTAAGGTGTGCTATAGTGAGAGACTCCTCTGGTGGCTCAAATAACATTGCTCTGGTGGTAATCCTTATAAACTAACACTTCTAAAATAGGCAGTTCTATTCAATCTTAATGTGTTGAAGCTCGATTTGGTATTGGTCAAGAGCAAATCCCAGTGATTCCACCTTCTTTTTGAGCTCCGAAAAATGGGTTTTTTACGGAGCAATTCTACTAGATGAGGCCATCACTTCCTTTATCTGAGAAAATTAGATATGTTAAAGCTCTATATTTATACTAAAAAATTGGTCACTAATCAAAAAATATCTTATAAATGGTAATAATTCATAACGGTATTTTGAAATCCAAAAAAACAAAACAAAAAAATTGAATCTGTTTTATATAACCATTTTACATAATAATAAATTTAAATAGACCATGAGTAATTTTCATTAAGAAATGTTTTAGTCGTTACAATCTTCCCCCAATAAGAAATTTTGACCCAGAAATATAATTTTCCAACACTAAAATATATAAGGGTAATTTATCTTTATCACTACTTCATCTTCCCACATAGCCTCTTCAAAAATGTGGTTTCACCACAACACCTTGATGAGTGGAATTGTCTTATTTTGTGGAACTTTTTCCATATGATCTAAGATCTTCACCATATTCTCTTCATTGGAGAGGTCATTCTCCAGTGGAACCACCTCAGTATTGAGTACATGTGATGTGTTAGATATTTATTTCTTCATTTGTGATTCATGGAATACATCATGTACTTGAGACAGGTTCAGGGAGAGTGCTAGTTGATTGGCCTCTACTCCAATGTGATCAAGATTCTCAAAAAGTCCAATGTACCGTGGAATAAGATTTACCTTCTACAATAATGTCATAACTCTCTTCCATGGTGATATGTAGAGGAATACCATGTCTTTGACATCCAACTCTAGGTCTCATTGACGATTATCAGCACATCCCTTTTGCCGACTCTGAACAACTTTAATGTGATGCCGAATGGTCTTAACCTTCTCCACCATTTCATCGACCATTTCTTGACCTAGAAGTTTTCTCTCCCAATCTTCATGCCAACATGTCAGTGTTCTGAACCTTTTCCATTAAAGGTCTTTATAAGGATCCATTTGGTTTCTTGAATAGAAACAATTATTTTAAGAGAACTTAACTAGAGGAATATGTTGATCCCATCATCCATTGAGGTCCATTGAGCATTCTCTCAACATTTCCTAATGTTTTTGGATAATCCGGTTATATTGGCCATCAGTTTGAGGTTGATAAGTTGTACTGAAGTTCAGCTTAGTATTCAGAGCTTGTTGAAGACTCTTCCAAAACATAGAGGTGAATCTTGGATCACTATTGGATACAATAGATACTGGTACCCCATACAACCTTACAACTTCTATGATATTTATCTGTTCCAGTTGATCCAATGAGAAATCCTCTAATATATCAAAGAAGATTGTAGTCATTGTAAGAATATCCAAAACAACCCATATAACATTACTTCATTTGGATGTATTCATTTGTTTGGTGACAAAGTTCATGGTAGCGTTATCCTATTTCAATGATGGTAAGGGTAATGGTTACATCTTCCACTTTGAATTCTTCCTCTTAGCCTTCACTTGATGAAATACTAGGAACATTTATGTATTCTCAGTGATATCATTATTGATTTCATCCCACCAATAATGTTCTCTGAGATCTCGATACACCTTTGTGTTTCCTGGGTGAATGTAAAAATTCTAACTGTGTGCATCATTCAAAAGTTCTTTCATTAACTCCGGATTTTATGGAACAAATAGTATGGACCCGAATCCTCCAATTCCTTCTCCATTAACATTGAAATATGAGGATTTCCCTTTTCTGATAGTTCTCACATTCTTCTAAATTCCCACATCATCATTTTGGGAATCATTAAAAATTTCCAAAAGAGATGGTTAATAAATAATTTGTGAGAGGATTGATGATGTTCCCTTTTTTAGATTCCCATTTCCATATTAATCAAATCAAATAAAACTTTATCCTTATCAATTATAATCAATGATAGAATAGAAAGGTCATTTCTGCTTAGAGAATCTGTCACCTTGTTCTCTTTCCAAGGATGGTAATGGATTTAGTAGTCATAGTCTTTGATCAGCTCTAACCATATTTGTTGGAACATGTTCATCTCATTCTATATGAATATATACTCGAGGCCTTTGTGAACCGTATATATTTCACACATATTCCCAAAGAGGTAATGCCATAAATTTTTTTACGTGAAGATTATTGAATCTAACTCCATATCATGTGTTGGCATGTTTTTTAATTAAATTTCAATTTCCTTGAATCATGAACAATTAATTTGTCATTTTGCAACAACACACATCCCAATACCTTCTTATAAGCAACAATGAACACCACAAAGAGTTCTCTACTTGTGGGTAGTGTGATCATGGGTGCATTGACAAACCTCCTTTTCAACTCCTTGAAGCACTCTTTGTATTCATCAATCCAAGTAAGAATGACTCTCTTTGGAGTTTTCTTGGTAAGAGGATATGACTATCATGAGAAATTTCACACAAATAAGTGATAATATATAGCTAACACCAGGAAGCTATAGATATATGTCAGTGATGTTGGCTGCGACCATCCCTCAATTGCATCTGTCTTCGAGGGATCAATAGATATCCCATTTCTTGTGATGATATGACATAATAATGAGACCACCTTAAACAATAAATCAAACTTTCTAAACATTAAATATATATTTTCCTATCACAAGGTCTCTAGTACAGTGCTTAGATGCTCCTCATGCTCCTCCATGGTTTTGGATTATATTAGAATATTGTCTATAAAGACTACAAAAAATTATTTGAAATAATCTCTAAAGTCTATATTATTCAAGTCCATGAAGATTACTGGATCATTAGTGATTAGAAAAGGAATTAATATGAATTCATAGTGTCTGTACCTTGTACGAAAAGCAGTCTTGGGGATATCCTCCTTCCTCAGCCTTACTTGGTAATATCCCAACTGAAAATCCACCTTGGATAAGTATTGTGCTCCACGTCGCTGATTGAAAAAGTCATAAATTTGGGGAAGATGATACTTGTTCTTTATCTTGATTTTTTTGAACTCATGATAATCAATGAAAAGGCACATTGACACATCATTATTCTTGATGAAGCGGACTGGTGCACCACATGGTGAAGCACTTGGAAATATAATCCATTTTTCTAGATTCTTATATAGTTGTTTATTTAGCCCCTCAAGCTCCACAACATCCATTATATATAGAGTCTTGGATATAGGAAATGCCTAAGGTATAATATTAAATGAGAATTCAACATATCTTCTAGGAGGAAGACTAGGAAATTTGTCAGGAAACACTTCAACGAATTCCCTCACAAAAGTCATGTCTTTAAGGATGGTTGATTCCATTGACTTAATAATTTGAGCAAGATACATGTTCTCATAAGGAATTAATATCTATTCTTGAGATGATGGTTCTAAAGAATATTCATCCTCCTCCTTTCATTTGTATTGAATTAGGGGTCGATTATCCTTATGGAGAGTGATTTCTCTCTCATTCAAATTTATGTTGGCTCTATATAAGGAAAGTAAATAAATTCCAAGAATTGCATTGAATTCCACTAGAGGAAGTATTATGAGGTTCCCCAAGAAGTTCAATACACAAATTATGATAGGGGTGGAGTTATATTCATGGGTTTTAATGATTTTTCCATTTTTCATTCTCACCGACATCTTTACTTCCAAGATTTGTGGTGTTGCTGGGATTGATCGTGTAGAATTTTGAGATATAAAATAATATGTATAATGAGAATATAAAATAATGTTCGATACTTTTGAATGAGTAAATAGCATAACTATCACCACTTCCTTTTAGGGATTCACTTCGGTAGTAGTAATGAAAAAATCTCTCTATTGTTGCCTTGGAGGTTGTTGGATTCCTCAAAAAACCATTGTCCTAGGGAACTATTTTTCAAAGTTCCATGGTTCTTAGTAGTTGAAGAAATGAAAAACATGACGAGGTTCAAATAGATAATTCCTCTCCTCTATAAAAGATTATTATTTTTCTTGTCATCAGTTAATGGCTAGGTTCCCTTCTCTTCCACACCTAAATAATTTCCTCATCCCCTTCAGGTAATTTTTGTGGTTCTTGCTTCCACACCTTTGACAAGTAGGGTGTTGGATTTTATGATCATAGATGGATTTAACCATCAGACTGCCAGATATGAATTCCACATTATTTTTCTTCTCCCCATGATACCCCTATGATTCGCTGATCTTCATTTCAACTTTGAGGGAACATCGGGCAATTTCCTCATAGCTCTCAATGTCACGGATCGCTTGGCCTTTCCGTAGGCTGGTTTTATCCCAAAAAAGAAGAATTCAACCTTTTATTTGGGGGCAATGAAAAAGACAAATGAATATCATGCATGCCTTGAAAATTTTTCATTGTACGCTTTGATGGATTCATCCTCTTTTTTCATAAGGGAAAGGATGTCCCATTCCATATTATGTCGGAGGGTGTGAGGAAAATATTTATCAATTTTTTTATGTAAATCCCTCAATTCCAACGCATCGATCTCCTCCTCATGCTTCATATTTTTTTTATCAATGTACACCATTGATCTTCTTCACCCTTCATACGATAAGAATCCAAAAAAACCTTCTCTTTTATGGAACATCCAATGATAGATAAGATCTTTTCATTGGAGTCGATCCATTGTTCAGGGATTGAGGGATCAGATGATCCATTAAAAGTAGGATGCTTTTATCTCATGAAGCTATGTATTGAAACTTGTTCTTTCATGGGGGGGGGGTGTTGAAAATTTTTCTTGACCCATGTTACTATTCAAAACCAGAGTCACCTGAGAGAGTATCATGACAATGTTTTCGATTACCTATCCCATTGGACTGGGCATCTCATTAGAACAATGGTCACATTGATCATCACATCAGTTTTTAGCCCGAGTAATTTTATTACCGCCAATTGTATGGAATAAAAAGAATATTAGGGCTAACACATAAAGGGTAATCCAAATTAAAAAATGTGTGACTTTTAAATTACATTTATTTCCATATCTTATAAATTTATAGGCTTCAATCTATGTTATTAATGATATACATCCAAACATATATTCTTAGGGGGAATTTTTTTATTCCCATTACAATGGTTCATACTAATATTATGAATTTACCAAATAATATCCCCTGGGAGTGTAATAACCAAGAGTGCAGCAATGCCCATTGTCGTGAAGCAGTTGTCGTTAGAGTCTAGCTCAAAGCGGTGTTTTCAGGTTTTACCCCAAGATACATATGTACCAGAGCTTCCTCTACCTACTCATATCTAGATAGGGATGTTTTTTCTTGAAAAACCACTTACTAAATCCTCAAAAAAATTTAGGTATGTTTTTATTATACTTAGTCTTATCCCTAAGGCTTTCACTAGTGTTTTCAAATCCTGATTCTAAATATAAGTAATCCCATCATATGATACCAAATTTATCAATGCTTCTCCTTATTTCAAACATAAAAATAAATTATTACATAAAGTCATCACTTGATAAAACACTTCATATCAAGTGGTATAGTGTCTTTGGGGATTAGTAATATTACATAACTACTTACAACAATAAATACAAATCATTATAGAAAACTTCTTTTACATAACCACACACATTCCTTCTTACTTAGCATTTCATGAGATATCCTGAGTACATTTATAATAAAAGGGAGATTTATAAATCACAATAAGAGAGTAAAAAGTAATAACATGAAGAATACAGTACGTGTTAGGCAATTGGCATATCAATGGTGCATAATATAATTATTAAAATAAATGCATGATACAATAAAATTTTTGTAACATGGAAATGTGGTATCAACATTTAACAATATATTAGAATGATCTGAGGATCATTAAACATGGAGAATGAGTAAACCCTTATTTCCCTTGAATTATCATGAGTAAACCCTTGTATCACTTGACGTATCATGATACTAGTATTTACCCAATTCATTGGAGCTTGATCATGGCAAACCCTTCTTAATCATTTCATTTTTGAAGAAGTGTTCCACATAGATCATTCATTGCGAGTGTTGTTTTTCATGAAAAAGAAAGGTTATACCATCCTATTTGGACAAATTTATTGAATTTTAATTTCATGATTGATTTAAATTGTTACTTAAAATTTAATTTCTCAAAATTTATTTCAATTATTTTATTAAAATCCAATTCCAGTGAATTGGTAGATTTTAAATGGTTTTGGCATGAAAATTTGGTGAAACCCTCAATTCCATGGAACTAGGGTGTGTTTATAAGAATTGTTTGATATAAATTATTTAATATAAATTATATATTTTATGGAAATTATTTTAATTAAAATGTTGAATTTAATAGTGGAAACAAATTTTTATATTTATGGAATTTGTTTTGAATGGATTTCAAAATTGTGTAAAATGGATTAAAAATGTTTTCATAGAAACAAATTGGTTTTATATTGATAGGAGGCATGTTTTTTTATTAATTTTATTTTGTTTTAAATGGAAAATTCTCATTGAAATAGGAGATGGTTTTGAATTTTATTTTAAGCAATGTTAAAATAAATTTCCCATGTTTGATTTTTTAAGTGAACATGCAAGACTTAGGTAGTTTTTATGTTTTTTTGGACACACTATACAATATTAAAATGTTCTAAAACATTCATGTGGTGGTTCAATCAACTAATGGTACGGTGATGAGTTTCCTATGGCCATTTTCATATAGATGTGAGTATACACATATTTCTGAGATTACATAGACAGTGTAGAGTCCAAATGTCTGGAACATACGTATGAGTTTGGAAAATAACCATGTTGCTCAATTTATTATTATTTTAGATATATATGTATTCCAAAGTTGTTTGAATTGATTTAAATTCCTTGATAATTTATAAAAACTATTTTATATTTTTTTTTAATTTAATCATGTTTTTTGAAATATTGCATCACTTGTAAAATCGTTGATTAAGATATTTTTTCCATAATTTGAAATGAATAACATGATTGTTTAAATAGGATTTAAAATTCCAACCCAATTTTTCAAACTTGAAAGCATTCCTTTGGTTAATATATTGTTGGAATATATTATGGAATCTTTGGGGAGACCCTACTTGTATTTTTATCTCACACCCTACATATTCCTTTGGGTGTTTTAGATTATCTTCTTCCAGGTTCGAGAAAGGGGAAATGATATTTGGAGGTGGATCCAAATATTGATCCTTGGTCATCGTCAGTTATGTACTTAAGTAATTGTGACGTCTTTCCATATTTTGGAATTGGAATTATATTACATTATGCTTTATTTACTTGCATAATTTTGGTACATTACTTTCAGTTTACGTTTTTTTGTATGAATAATGCTTTTCTTATCTTCATTCTGCTATGTTTTGGGGAAACTTTCTTCCCACTTATATGTTTTATGAATCTAGGTTAAAATGATAGACCCCTAGGGATTGAGAATGTGCATTAGGCTTCGTTATAACTAGATGAGTTATCAGGTTAACAGTGTACTCGGGCTAGTTTGTGACATTAAACCAACCAAAATAAGAAGATAATATAACGATGGATGAGTACGAAAGTTATTTTATTGTAATATTATAATTAGGTAAGCATATTTTATTTATTTTATGTTATCAAATAGTAATATAATAAATGTGTAAAATTATATGATTATAGTATTATGAGAATATTTACAGAGAAGAAATTATTTTTTCTCTTGGTATTCCCATTTGAGGATGTTATATTTTCAATGATCAGTTTTTATTTATATTATTAATATAATTCATAATTTATGAAAAAAATTGTAATAATTAGGTAAATTTTATATTTACTCATTAAATCAAAATTTAGAACAATCCATGAATGTTGATAATGATAATCAATATATTTCATTCATAGTGATGGTGATTTCCCCATTACACAGGTGATATTTTCTTTTTTTGAATAGATGAGAGGGAGATAAATAATGTATGTTTCATATATATAATAAAATTTTAATATTATAATGATAATAATTTTATTATATTAGTATGTTTATTAAATATTTTTAGAAGATATATGGAGGAGAAAATGAGAGGGATTGGATATTACTCACATTGAGGACTTGATTCTTCTAATGAGGATTTCATTGAAATGGATGACGTCGAACACATTATTTCATAAGAGGGATAAAACATTCATAAAATTATTATATGAGAGTATACATCGGTAGGGTTTCATGAGTAATTATATGGGTAAGTGTTTCTTGATGTGGGCGGAAGTGAGCTTTTTTTGTTGGTGAAAATGTTGGACTTTTCGTTGGGAATAAATGGGAGGTGGGGTGAAAAGGAGAAATAAAATGTGATTTAGATTAGTATGGAGAGGAAAGATTGTATATAAATTTGGGTATGAATTTCAAACCTAAAAATATCTTATACAAGGTCTATTTATCAACTGGGTTTATTAATATTTTGGCCAATTATGTTATCTCGTTAAACCCTATTATCCATAATTAAATTTTTACCAAGCTAATTATTTTTTAATAAATGTTATGATGAACTTCCAAAGAAAACATTCAAAGAGTTATTATGAATTATGAATACATTTAATATAAATAAATTATTAAATATTATAAAATAAACTTTTAAATTAATGCATAAGATATAAGAAAAAGTCTTTTTGAATAAAAATGACTTTTTATATATTAAGTGTTCATTATTCTAATTACTATATATTATTAATTAAAAGAGTTATAATATGAAATCTTATATTTTTTAAAATAATATCAACATCATCATTAAAAATAAAATAAAATAAATTATTTATGTTAGAATTAGAAAACAATTATAAAAGAAATTTGTTGAAAAGTAATTATTTTACCTTGGTAACTAATATTTTTCATGGTATCTTAAATTTTTTAGTTAAGAATAAAATTGAACATATTAAAAAATGTATATATTTTAATTAAAAATATAAAAAAAATTTATTAAACTACTTTTTAATATCTTAAAAAAATTATTTACAACATACAAGTGCATATCGAAAAAAATATTCGGAAAATTATATATTTTAAGAATAAAATGAATTTATTATTATTAAATAGAATAACTATTCGATGGATGTAAATATTTTTTTATTAAAAACAATATTTATTTTTATATAATTATATAAAACTATAATATAAAAAAATACATGTGATTTATAAGTATATATAGAATTTATTACTTTGATAATTTCATGCTTATATCATCATAACATATATAGAAATAACCCATAATGATATTTATAAAAGACTTAAGGATAAGTTATGTATCAGTGGCATTGATGGTTATATATTCAACTACAATTTATCTTATAACAATATCATTATGATTAAAATTATCCATCAACTAATTTATCTCATCCCACACATTTTGGAGTTCATCTTATTTTTGGTATAGGAAATCCCAAAGAATATACAAGTCTTCAAAGCATAGAAAATGATATTTATAAGGAAATTTTATACCTATTTATGAATATTATTGTATTTTTTTATTTATTTTATAATATAGTTACTACTATTTATACAATATAATTAACCGACTATGTTTCAAATATAATAATTTTATACAAATTTATTTCATATACATTTATTGATTCATGTAAAAAAGATGTCATAAATATAATGTATTATAATTTATGGGGTGTTACATAACCAAGATGTATATAATAGGTAGAGTGGCATCATTATGAATTAGGTACTTGTCTTGTAACACTACCCAAGAATTAGGTTTCCCATGTGGTATAATCAACAACATGTAATTATAAGGATCACATCAAAACCAATTTATATTAAAATAGTTATTTTATTAAACATGTCATGGGATCATCATTTTCACATATAAAGAATTATTTCAAAATCACATTACAACCCATATCATGGAACTAATATTACATATAAATACAATACATCAATAATAAAAGATATTATGTTGAAATAATTTTAAATAAATTTTGAAATGAAGTAATCAAATAAGATTACTCTAAAAAAAGAGCCCCTTGAAACCACCTACCATAAATTGGTCAATTTGGTAGTCAATAGTGAGAAACCATTAAAGTGGAAGAGAAATAAAATCGATAACATAAAACCCCTTTATCCAAATTTTCATCTATAGGAATCCTTGGAGATGAAAATCATATAGAAAATGATATGAAGAAAAAATGATAATGTAAGATTACTTACTAATGATTTATTGGTGAAAATACACATAGATAAAATGGAATGGGATGAGATATGGGAGGGCTTACATTCATGGCCTAGATTGTTCGTAGTGGAGATTTCCATGACATAAATAAAAAAATATCATAGTATCCCTTTTATGTATATATAATATAACCAGATAATTGATATTTAATTATCATGGTGACAATATGTCACAATGTGATATCTATTTTCATTACATGACACTCCCACCCTAAATACATGCCAAAATCATGAGTCCTCTACCAAATTTTATGTCATCGAATTGACATATCATTGAAAAACATTAATAACTTTACATAGGTCTTCCCAAACCTAATATTCAAGTAAATAAAATATACATTATATATATATATATATCCATTTCTATCTCTCCCATACATTCATCTAACCATGATGCCTCAAGCCACAATGAGAACCTTCTCCACTATAGTGTTTCACGTTGTCTAGGACCATTACACATGTGATCCTCTACATGTAAATGTAATATCAATATTAATGATAAATTAATGCAAGGAGAAATTTTTATTTATATCTCCCACACTCCTTAGGTTGTGATACCCCCATATACATGGAATGACTTTCTTTCCCCATTCATGTAATTTCATGATGTTGTTCAGCCTCAATGTGACCCTCAAATGGCTGTAAAATAAAACCCATACCAGACATTCAGGAATGATATATCTATTGGCCATGGCATTTAATCACTCACATGATCCACCATTCCCTGATTCCACCAGGCCACGACATGATCATTTATATTGGAAAAGTTAAAACTACCAAAAATAGACAAAAATTACAAGAAAATTAATGAAATTAATAAATTTAGAATAAAATTAATAAATAGTAACAATCATTAATGAAACTGACACCATGAATGTTACATGTGGGCGACATAGTAAATACAATACCCTATGAGGGGGTGGATTTGGGTATGGTAGATTAATGAAACCCCAAGTATGATCTTGTTTCATTATAAATAATTCTATAATAATTTTATCTAACAATAATGTAACATATAATTGAAATAACACAAGTGTTATTTCAAATTTCTTTTGGTTCATCATAATTAGACAATGTACAAAGTGTATATAATATTTCTAAACCAATGTAAAAACCCTAAATAAGTGAAATACTATTTATAATGTTTGCATTTGACTCACTCTCTTCTTAGTTTATAACAAAAACTTATTTGAGATCTCACCACTCTCAATTAAATTATACTCACTATTATATACAAATATTTCTCCTTTGAATGGCATAAAATATATTTAAAACTCAATTGTTATTTTATGAATCTTGTATTTTGACAGAATGATGAATTACACTACCACAAAAATCATGGAAAGCATTCTTATGTTTTCATAATCCTTATAATTATTGATCCAATAAAACAAGTCCTAAAAAATAAATGTTTACTTGATGTTATTTTTATGAGAAAATATTATACATGTAAATTAATTCTTATAATAAATTTGTTCATGTTAGATTATATGTATATAAAGCGCTTGGATACATTAATATTTCTCTAAGTCTTCATCAACTCATGATTTATTATATTAATTCCATAATATATAAGAAAAGTTTATCTCAAAATCACATATCGTGAAACTATTCATGATTCCAGAAAAAACATCATCTTTAGTTTGAAAAAATCACCATATTGTTTCATGTTCATCTCCACGATAACTTATTGGTTTACAAAATATAAAATTCATTTTCTATAAATTTCTATGTAATCATATTTTATGGTCTTTAATCTATTCTAGATCATTTACTTCATGAATTCCTTATTCTATTATCTATTTAGTAACCATTTCAATAATATTTTTTCGAAAAGATCAAAAAATTTCAGAAATCTTACATGGGATATTTTTTCCAACTTTCTATAATCAACTTTTGAACCCCCATGAGTGGGTGAGGGAAGGAAACTACACTAGTAATAATATACAACAATCATACTATATAAAAATAGGCATATAAAAGGGGGAGTGAGGTTTGGGCCTCTTGGAATATAAAAATTGGATCCATTTGACCTTTTAATGTAATAATTTGACGAAATTGAGGTGGATCATATAATGACCCATGCATAATGTACATCGATATTACATCAATTTAGATGAATATTCAGCATTATTCACAAATAGATGCCCGAGGATGATAATATTTTACTATATTTGAAAATATGTAACACAATAATCTAATATGGTGAATGATCTTCAATGTCAGCAACAATGATATTCCCCTATGGTAATTCTTTTTAATAACCATTATTCATAACATGGGGAATGCAAAAATAAGAAAGGGGTGAGATCAGATGCTCAATACGAGTAAAAAATGGAGATATGTAAGCATAACATGAGCATAAGGGTATGTAACATGATTGTATCATTATAAGATCATAACAAGCATATCCAAGATCATAAAAACAAATTATAAAATAAATATTACCTATTCATAAGAAATGGATCAAAATATAATCAACAACATGAGCCATTAAATCATAAAATAGGTGTAAGACATGTAATTATTATATACACATCGGTTTATAGAATTATAAACATGTATAAGTAGAAACATGTTCACTGATTAATTTATAGACCATAAAATATGCCCTCTGATAAACCAGTGGACATGAAACACGGACCACACATAACATCGTGAACATGCTATCCATTTCATGAATAACATTGTGAACATGCAATCTGGTTCATGCATAAAATTTTGAACATGTAATTAGGTTCATGAATAATCTTATGGAAATGGGACCATGTCCATCCATAACATTGTGAACATGTGATCAAGTTCATGCATAACACATTGAACATGTAGTAACACTCACACATAAATTTGTGGACATGTTAGAAGTTTAAATAATAACATTGTGAATATATAATTAAGTTTACACATAAAAACATGGAATTCCAACCAAGTCCATCCCATACATTATGAACATGTAATTAGGTTCATATAAAATATTGGGAACATGTAATCATGTTCATGTATAACATTGTAAACATGTAATAAGGTTCACTCATTACACTCTGAACATGAAATCAAGATCAAGAAAAAACTTATGGACATGAAACCAGTTAAATGAATAATATATATACTTACAAGTCATCCATAATTACCAAATTTATTAGAGGGAGATATATGCAGCACTCATCACATTATAAAAGTACACAAACTTCTTTTGATGGATAATAATACATTCACCATATCATGACCCATAAAAATAGATGGGTTTCATAAACATCATATAATACACCATGAAATAAAATGGGTATCCTAAAAATGTTATCACATCAGTAACTATAGAAAAGAGATAGGTCCCATAATCATTTCATAAAACCTTAATCCATGGAAATAAACAGGTTTCAAAAGAATTTTATTATGTCAGGGCTGTGTGTATAGAAATAAATCAATGAAATTTAATTTATTTGAAGATTAATATGTCAAAAAATGTGGGGGTGTTTCATTATACTCCCTATATAAAAATATCATCCTAAAAATTCCATTATTACAATAATAACATTTATGGATAACTTGGTCTCATCAAATCTTCAGGTTTCCAGGTGGCTTATCAAATTTTTTGATTCCTCTACGTAACTTTATCTAGGTGAGTAGTATTGTTATTTATATCTTTATATCCATTATCCAATATTTGTAAAGTTTTGTCTTCATTATAAACAATATTCTTTAGTGGAACAATGTCTATTTTTAGTAAATACGAATTATTAGTTATTCAATCATATAGGGGACACACATGGAACACAACATGAACATGATATATTTTTCATGGTTTTTCCAAGTGATAAGCTATTATCCCCACATGATGAATAATATTAAATGGATTAATAAGTATATGGATAAAATTTCCATTATTTACAAATTACATTACCTTTTTTTATAGAGAATCTTCATTGAATACATTCTCACCAACATCAAATTCTGTAGTTCATCTATCATTAATTGTATAAATTTTCTCATTAATATGTTCTACCTTTATATACTGTGGATTCGATTTAACATTCTCTAAAATTTCCTCACCTATTTTTGATCCCAATGTATTTCATTTTGAATCATTATTCTGGAACATTATTTTTGTGAAATTTTTTCCAATTATGGATTCATAAGTAACAATATAATTACATGAGTGAAATATATTAATATTAGATAATTTCACAATAAAAAGATATTGATCCATACATTATTTAAAATACATGGAATATGATATTTAATATATTCTCTAGGGTTGGAATGGTCCTCTCAAACTATCCATTTAACTTATTATGATATTATGTACTAAAACACAACTCTATATCCAGTGTTTGTTGAATGATTTTCTAGAATGTGTAGGTAAATCAAAAATATTGATTATATATAATATAATATAGCATTCTAAAAAACCTTTCAACATCCTTAATATATATCCTGAGATGTTGGTCAATGGGAATTTATTCTCCTATATAAATACATCATGATGAATTTGTATGATGATCAAATAAAATATAAACATGATTTTTTCCTTCAATATTTCTTAGAGTCTAATGATGAAATGCATGGTGATTCTTTACCATTTCCAATTTGTAATGATTAGTGGATGTAATACCCCCTTTAATATTTCACTTAGCCTTATTTTACCGACATACCAAGCACTGATATATGTACTCCAAAATATCTTTTTTTAGATTGTACCACTAGAAATAATCATTCCAATATTTATACATCATTTTAATTTATGTATGAATAGAGAATAGTGATATTATCTTCTTATAGTATCTCCTTCTTCAAGCCTGGTATTGGAAGGACAAATACTCGGTTCTAAAACCATATCATTACATCATAATCAATGTTAATATCATCAATATTTCCCACCTAATCTTTTAGATACACAACATCCTTATACACCTCTTCACATGGATAAATTGTTACACACTCAATTTTACTAGATATGGTTTCTTCCCTCCCATAAAGACATATATATCGATGATATTCAGATCTAGAAACATTTGGAGTTTTATAGTCCTCATCATAAATAATCTAGCATGATCCTTTCGACTCAAAGAATGAAGCACCTTATTCTACATCACATGATCATAAATTATTGAGAAGTAAATCTTTTTAATCGTATCCAACCATATTCCTTCAAGTATAATCAACTATTTTTTGGTTAATATGTACTTAAAACATTTTTTATTTGTATATTTGTCTTTCCTTTCTCTGTATGGATAATTTAAACATATATTTAATGAAAAAATTATTGATGGTAAATCCAATTATTTATTCATGTAATTTTTTTAATGATATAACAACATGATATTTTATAATATACTACTCTTTAAATTAATTTTATTTCTTTGATAAAATTCATTATATGAAACACAGTGTTTAAATAAACCGCGATATAATTTTAAAATGTTATTATTTAATGTGACTGTTATAAACTACCAGTCATATTTTTAGATATAAATACCACTAATTAAATTATGAAAATTAGAATATTTAAAAATTCATAAAGAAAATTCAATGTTTTATATTATTTAGATATAAAATAACAATCATTTGAAATTAAAATAATATTTTTTTAAAAAATATTTTTTAAAAAAAGAGGTTTCATCATGTTTTGTGCAATTTTTTTAAAATAAAATTTGATCCCTTATAAAAAAAAGTTAAAAAAATAAATTAAAATTTTAAACCTGATATTCAAAATTATCTTAGAGTTAATTTTTGATATTTTTTTGACAAGTTATTTTTTGATAGATAGTAAAAAAATGGTTTTTATTGAAAATATTCTTTTTATTGAAATAATTTTAATGATCCATTTTGAATTTCTGTTATTTAAAATAATAATTAGTTCAATAATAGTATCAAAAATATAGTTTATGTTATATTAATTAAATTTATTATGATTTATAATATTTCTACATTCAACACATATTAGAATTTTATCTTTAGAAACCAACCTTTTGGATGTGTTAGCTATTTTGTTTTTAAATTATATTTTTTCACTTCAGTGAATGTAATTTTGAATTTTGTTAAATTTTAGTAATAATTATAATTAGTAATGTATAATAATTTAAAATAGAATTTTTGGTCATAATGAATAATAATAACATTAAAAATTAATTATCACGATTAAGGTTAAAACAGGTTATCGGGGGCTAAATTAAAATTATAAGTGATAAAATGATCTAGTAAAATATACAATTCCAATTATATTTCTATATTTAGTCATTATATCATTCTATATTTTATAATTTTCCGTTTGTAGTTCTTTTGGAATGTGAAAATGTGGGTATCAATTTTTCATTTTAAAATAAGAATGTGTGCCATATCCTCCACTAAAAAAGGCCACCCCAATCATCTCTTACTCACACAGCCGAAGTAGTTTTGTTTCAAAAATTCAAAAAAAATCATTAGATCCTTAATAACATTTTAGTGTCGTTGTTTTTCTATTTAATCCAATCTAGGATGGTTTTTGGCATAATACCATAGTGGTCATGTGAAGAATATCTAAAGTTCATAACAATTATATTTCCTTTTAAATCTTCTTATAACACTATAAAATACTATAAAATTATTATAAAACAATAAAACTTGTTCCTAAAATATATTGAGGTGTTCTTATTCTAATTTAAAATCTTATACCCATGTCATCCTTCATAAAATGGGAAGTGAATCTATAGATCATGTGTACGGTGGACTACCACCTTGCGAAATAATATAATTTATTTAACACCACGAACTCTCAAAGATAAATAAAATGTTGGATTTTGTATATTTCTATGGTATTTATAGAATTAATATAATTTAATTATTATAATATCACATATAATATCTTACCATCCAATATTTTAGAAAATAATAACACCTCTTCTGTGTATATGTGGACTACCATCTCCACATGGCGATAAAAATTGATTTTTCCTTTTATTTTTATTTGGATGTTAATAAGAATATATTAAATTATTATAAATGATATATTTTAAATAATTTTTTTTAAATGTGAAATATTATTTACTATTTTTATGATCCACCTTCTAAAAAATAGAAACAACGTTCATGCATACGTATGACCTACCACCTCTATTAAAAGTATTACTAATATTTTTATCTCAATATCTTATGGAATTGTATAAATAAATATATAATTGTTATATATGATTTATATAATTATTAAAATTATAGTTATTATTGTACCATGATAAATGTAAATGGACTGAAACTATCAAACCAAAACATACATTTAAAATGGAGCAATCATGTAAGGAGATATTTACATTAACAAATAATTGTTAATAAATAGGTGATAAAAGTTATAATAAAACCATATATGTTATTATAAATATGATCCAAGTCATATAATATATTTATAATTTATCTAGTTTACTATATAAGAGGATTGATCATGTATGAAGTAAATCAAACCCAAGGCATGGGTATCTCACTTCACTTTTACTTCCTTGAGACATATGCCTTATTCCCCACTTATTCCTTTTGTGTGGTGTATATAATTAACATTTGATATTTTATATCGTGACTATATTTATATTCATCGTATTTAAATTTTTATCTGATGGTATTAGTATCACAGGGATTATAAATCAAAATTTACTAAAGTGGTAATGGTTTATCCCACAATCTCATCATTTTTCATGATCATTTCTGTTTAAGCATCCCATGTGGGAATTGGTTGATATTTATATCCTCAAACAATCTATATTATTTAACTATGGTTATTAATGAATCTTTAAAGTAATATTACCATATTCCTATCATTACCACTTAATAGTTTTGAGAAACTATTTTTAATAAAATCTGACCTTATTTCTCACATCAGTCAAAAATCCTTTCCTTATAAATAGATGTTATCTAAAAATTAAAATAACTTAAATATTATTATATTACGAAATTTTTTGTAACTCCCCGACCCCAGTTACCTAGAGTCGGTGCATTATTACATAACATTGGCATGATCACGAGAAAGATCAAGTCTCGAAAGACTGATTAGATTAGTAGCCTTGGAATAACTAGATACATCCATAAATTTTTACATTATATCATAAAAAAAACATCTTGTCTTCATATCCCCTCATACTGTCCCTGTAGGTCATTCATAAATTACATCTTCATAATCCTGGGAAAAATAAAACATTGAAAGGGGTGAGCTCAGATGCTCAGTAAGGATAACATTATAGCAGAAGCTTTCATAGATAAGCATAAACACTTAAGGAAGTTTATAACTAAAACAAAAGCCTTTTAAACTTGAACTTCAGCATAAAATGGCAAAGATAAAATAAAATAATTCCATTTACTTACTCACATGGATATTCTACTAGTCGAACAATCCCATGCATTATCAATAACCACTTTCATAATGATGGAATGCATAATTCCAGACTATCATAACCACATAGCCAAGGCCTCGTGCCAAGACTACAAATAAGATTTTGCCAAGGCATTGTGCCAAGACACTAGTTTGTCTCATGAGACCTACCGATGCATCGAGGAGCTATAGCAGGATCCACCTGTCACTTACTAAGTCCAATGCATTCCTCATATGAACAGGTTTAAACATAACATAAACATTCGCATTAAAACTAGCATATGAAATGTCAATACTTTAACCACAAACCATGAATGGTATAAAAATAGAACATCCATAGTCAAACATAACTCATTCAATACAATATGGAAGATTATATTGTATCACATTAACCTCAATCAAGAATAATGAAGGATGTTGACATAGATGAAAATAATCATCAAAACTATTTGAGAGAAATATCCCCCTTTTTCTTGAAAACATTTAAAAGTCACACTATTTGTCAAGAAGCCATTTAAAAATAGATTGTTGAATCAAAGTGTCCCATACCACTTTGAAACTTTTAAAAGGAGTTTTAATTTTAAAACATTAATGTCCATATAAATAAATCCTTAAAACCATTTTTAAAACCTGGACATTAATGAGCAAGATTTAGAAGAATAGGTATTTAAAACATTTAAAAATGGTATTTTAGTTAGAGTTTCTAACCTAAATAGAGACACTTGAATACAAATTATTGAGGTAATAAAAACTTTTTAATATCATGAGAATAAAGGGATTAATGATATACTATGTCAAAGTACATTATATACACCACATAAAAGTGATTTGGTGTATAACAACAAAGAAGTCTTAATGGAATGTAAATTGAGATGAATGCTCTCATAAAGGTCGTATCCTTAGGTTAAAGATAAATCAACAACATAATTATGTGTGAAAAATATAAATACACTAAATATGATTGGATATTCAGTGTAAAACAATCAAGGGACATTCACACATATTCTAGTAAAAACAACACCAATGAATTGGATGTTTATCTCAACAAATCGAGATTGAGTAAAAATTACTCTTATCAAGTTCATACTGATGACTTGAGAATTCATCAATAGAGTGATTATGTGTATAAAAAGTATATCCACAGAAAGGGTAGTGGAAATTATGACATAATCAAATGAATAGTGATTCCACACATAATCTTGGAGTAAAATAATCAATGAAGTATGCGTAAAGCCAAGTGGGTGGAAATTGAAATTTGAAATTACCTTATTGATTTGGTAACATTCAAAACATACACCCATGAAAGAAGGATCATACAATGGTGATTTAAATACCCATAAATTAAATTATATTACACAATTAATATGATCATGGGCAGTACACATACACCTCATGCAATAATTAAGTGGTGATCAATGGAATTCTCACGGAATTAAAAGTGAGATAAGAAACCCCTTACCACGTTAATCAACTGAGTCGTATGGCCAAAAGTTAATAAACACCAAATTATTTACGGAATAACATGATTATAAAGAGAATCATGATAATATATATCAAATGGCAGTACACAATACTCCACTTTCAATAATTTAGTGGCGAACAATGGAAATCTCACCGAATTGAAAGTGAGATAAGAAAATCCCTTACTTTGTACTTTTTCCTTGGACGACGGTAGGTTTACCTCCTGTATAATGGTGAAATAATTTTTATTTAATTATACAAGAATCGTTTACTTTAATATGATATCATATATGATCTTTTAACATTGATTTGTTAACAATATCTTAGAATTATCGTCATTTCGGGTGTTAACGGGTTCATTTTACTTTATATTCTTTGTTATGTGAGCCATATTCGTTATTAATGGGATGTATATTATTCATATACATAATGATATCAACTCCTTAGATACTATTTTTAAATCATCAAATTATAATTATACTTGAATGGATATGATGGAGAATGAATCTCATCGCGTTCGTGGAGACGGTAGTCCGTACATACGCACGAGCGACAATATCATTCTTTTGATATTAAAATAATAAATAATTGGATGTTTTATCATATATACAGAATCATTATCATGTTATATTTATTATTTACATGAGTTACACATCATTATTATACCATTCCAAATAATAATATATTGAATAACAATTACACCACGACGTGGAGACGGTAAGCCGTACGTACGCACGTATGGTGATATGTTATTCAAAGGATGGATAGAATACTGAATATGGTTGTACCATATTTATAATAACATCACAGTATATATATGATACTGGAGTTATTATTTTATAATGGTAATAACAAAGAATGAGGAAGTGGAAGAAGAAAGGAACTTGAAAAGGGGTGGTGAAAACATTACCTCTTCTTCGGGTTATTCCTTTTGATTTGATCAAAAGGGCTCCTTAGGTTGGCTTTATGATCAACATAAGGCATATAAATTGTAGTGAGGGAAGTTGATATAGTATTTGGGCAGGGGTTGGCCGAACCAAAGGGCTTTTATGGTGTGAATAAATGAGAAGGAGGAGTGCCCTTTTATAAGAGGGGTGAGGCGCACCTTTGGAAAAGCTAAAAATATTAATTTATAATAAATTCATATTCGGTTTATAATGGCTTCAAAGTTTATTATTTAAATTTTAAGGTGGGTATGGGTCAAAAAAAACTCAACCAATATAATTTATACATGTTTGGGTCATTATATTAACCTTATCTTTAAGTATTAACTCTTAGTTAATTAGTTTTACTTTTACAATGTCTCTTTGTATTTTTATATTATATGGTTAATAAACATACTATATACATCTATGCGACCCCCAAGTGGTCCATTAATTATTAAAATATCATGATATAAGTCTCTTGGCCGAACATTAGATTTTTAGGAATTTAATATCAATTAATAATATAATATTTTTTTAAGAACTCTTTTATGTCAATTTTGACACTATTCAATAGTTGATTTTTGTGAAACTCATAACAGATTGATTACTTCGAAAAAAGTCAATTAAATGAATCATAATATATCATATTATCTTAGAAAATTATTTTAATTCATTAAAAGTTTCATATTATATTTATTTGGGTATTTATAATATCAATTATTTTAAATTTTCACTATTAAGGTAATTAATTCATCATCATTGTGTCATAAGTAAATTAAATTATTTAATGTCTAAAAATTATAAATAAAATATTATTTTGTAGGAAATCTTTTTATCTTTCTAATTAATATTTATAATCTAAAATCCAACATATATAACCCTATTTAACAATTGTTTTGTTAAAAGATATATGCTTGTGTCATTTTTGTATTTATTTTAACTTAATTAAAATAAAGTGTCATTATCACTTACTAGTGGATCCATGGGGTCCCAAAATCGACCCAAAGATGAACAGGGTCTACCATGTATCAAACAATATTGTTAAGACACGTTTTAGGGTAATTTAGTATTATTATAATATTATTTTGTTAACCTTTTTCTACCGGATTTACCCTTTAACCATGGTAAATAAAATATTTACCGAAGTAATTATCCAAAATGTTTAAAAATAAAAGTTACCTATTTACACAATTTGAACATCCTGATTCCAAATATGGAATCCATTTTTTCAAAATCCAAAACACAGAAGTGGCAGAAATTAATTTAAAATTAATTGCCATTGTTAAAAAAAGCATGTTTTTTAGAGATAATAACTATCAAAAGATTGTCACTTGTTTATGTCTGGTTTAAATGTGAAATTATGTTCAATGACCCAAATTGTATTAAATTGTAGAAATATATTCTAAATATAATTTAAAACCACTCAAATTCATAATTTATCACTATTAATTATTTTGATTAAAAAAGTTGTTTTTAATTAAAATTTAGTAATTTTCACTATTCATCAAAATATGAAAGTTATCCGAAAAGTTCCAAAATTTCACCCTAGGCTAATTTTGATATTCCAAATCCAAAAATGAAGTCCATTTTGAGAGATAAAATTTATAAAATTTCAAAAATTAGGTATTACTATTCATAACGGCTAGTTTGATTGGTTATGGTGTGTTAAAATCTCGAAGGTGTGTACAATGCACGCCATTGAATTATTCGAAAGGAAACATACCGAGGAAGCTTGGGGTGTTACATTATCCCCTCCTTCAATAAATTTCTTCCTCGCAATTTTTAAAATTGTGCTTGGGAATATAATGGAAAGTCCCACATCGGAAAAAGAGTCAATAAAACTATCACTTTAAACGAAAGAAAGAGAGGTATAAGGGTCATCCAAGATAACCCATACTCGGATTACATGTAAGAAAACATGGATATGGATGATAAACTAAGTGTCAAGTTCTGATGGAGAGGGATAGAAATCATGATCCGGAGAAAGTTAACAATAAGAAAACCACAAACTTGTGTTGGGACAAACGACCATTAGTCTCCTAGTAGGAAAGTAAACAGACAACATTTTTTTTGTTTTAAGTTACATTACATAAGAACGAGGAATTAATTTATGATATTGACTAATAACATTAAGAGATATACATACTTTTTATGTAGAGTTTCATTCTTTAATAAATTTCCACCACTAACTCAATTTTTTTTAAACGATGAGTATTCAAGAAGACTTGGTCACACTAGAAGAGCTAGAATAAACTTCTATAGAATCACATGATCCATGGAGGATAAACTATATATTTACATTGTCTTTGAAGATTAATCAAAACCAAAATGGTTAGTGAATGATCTAATGATCCCCCAAAAGGATATTCGTTGAGATAAATATGCACTAATCTTAATTTCTAAAATTAAACCAACAATACCCCAAAGTTAAATAAATACGATTCAATAACCAATTGTCCTTAAAATCCTTCAATATAATCCAAACTAATATTGAAACCCAAAACATAGAAGAATTTTATTATGTAGTCTCCCATGTTAAATTGTATCTCCAAATGACATCAAATACTCTTAAAGTCACATACTTAAAAGTAATTAACATCATCACATATTCTCTGTTATAGGTTAATCATTTCCATAAATAACCCAAAGCACTATAAATCCACAATAAAAATGTAGATAAAAATCTACCATTACTCTACAAATGAAACCCCATTGTTTTCTATTTTCCTTGGGCATATAGTGTTCCCAACAAAGCGAACATCTTCCAAAATAACATTTATCACTTAATCAAAAAATCATTTTCCTATACCAAGGGTATTCATTTGATAAGACATAAGAACCCAAATCAACTTATTATTGATCAATAAAATCATTTAACTAAAAAAAATAGTCACACTAACCAGGTACTTCACGTAGTCCAGTGGTAGGCGATAAATCCCAATCGAACTTTGGTTGTGGGTTCGATTCCCACAGCTTTGTCCGACGCGACGGGTTGTCACACGGTCTACGTGTTGTCCTTTTTCAAAAACTATATTTTATAATATTACCAAAATGAGATAAATTCCTCAAAATAACATAATTTAACCACAAATGTTATATCATTCCTTGCATTTTCATCCCAAATTATAATAACTTATAATTTTCTCAAACCCCAATGATCATATAAAACCAAATGGTTATTTATACCTATATCCCAAAGGGAAGAGACAATTCTTCCTCAAATATCATTCTCACATGGAAAACTGCAGGGTTACAAATACAAGAAAAAATTATTCCAAAAAAAACCAATGAACAAGGAGTGGTAATACTTTTTAAATTTTTCTCAAACCATTTATTTCCACATACCTTCTTCTTTGACCAAGAAAATATCTTATAGAATAGGACATTCACTCGGGTAATGGCCAGGTCCCCTACATTTACGGCAAATGACTGTAAATGGACTCTTGGGACCATTTTTATCTTCTTCCACAGTACTCTTCATTTTTCTTTAGCAATTATTCACTTTATGTCCTTCCTTCCTGCACGTAAAACATTTCATTGTCCCATTTAGACACTTTCCTGGGTGTCTCCTTCCACATTACCTGTATGATGAAAATTGAGGGTTCTTTTCTCCATGGTCTCCATTGCTGGAGCTCTTATCATTTATCACCTTTCTCTTCCTTGTTGAGTCTGGGAGTTGGTTAATACATATGTTGTTGATCATATTTTTGGAAAACTGATTTGGCATAAAGACGATATCCTTTACGCCTATCAACATTCCATTTTGTTGCTCATTGCCACCACCATTCCCACCTTGTACATCATTCTCAAAGTCACTATGACTTCCTTGGAATCCAGCCATTGACTAAAACCAGAAAGCATTGTGTGAGTAACAGTAGTCATAAAATCATTTAGAGATTAAAATGTCACCATATTCTCAATTTGAAACATATTAGTATTAACCAAGGTCATTTACTCTCATCTTATATATATATTACTTAAATTGGTTTGTAAAGAAAATGTAAATTATCCTAAGCATATCCCCCGGGAGTGTCGTAACCAAGAGTGCAGCAAGGCCCGTTGTCGTGCACCAGTTCCCGTTCGAGTCTAGCTCAAAGCGGTGTTTTCGGGTTTTACCCCTAGGTACATCTACGCCAGAGCCGCCTCTACCTGCTCGTATCCCGACAGGGATGTATTGCTTGGAAAACTCACAAAATCTCTTCAATACCAGAATTCTAGGAAGTTCTTTTATACTAATCCTCAAAGTTCATCTTAGGTCTACGTGCACTAATCAGATTTTATCTAAATTTAGCTTCCAAGGTTTGAACTAAACTTCCTATGATACCTACTGTAACGCCCCGACCCCAGTTACCTAGAGTCGGTGCATTATTACATAACATTGGCATGATCACGAGAAAGATCAAGTCTCAAAAGACCGATTAGTTTAGTAGCCTTGGAATAACTAGATACATCCATAAATTTTTACATTACATCAAAAAAAACATCTTGTGTTCATATCCCCTCATACTATCCCTGCAGGTCATTCATAAATTATTTCTTCATAATCTTGGGAAAAATAAAACATTGAAAGGGGTGAGCTCAGATGCTCAGTAACGATAACATTATAGCAGAAGCTTTCATAGATAAGCATAAACACTTAAGGCGGTTTTTAACTAAAACAAAAGCCTTTTAAACTTGAACTTCAGCATAAAATGGAAAATATAAAATAAAATAATTCCATTTACTTACTCACATGGATATTCTACGAGTCGAACAATCCCATTCATTATCAATAACCACTTTCATAATGATGGAATGCATAATGCCAGACTATCATAACCACATATCCAAGGCCTCGTGCCAAGACTACAAATTAGATTTTGCCAAAGCCTTGTGCCAAGACACTAGTTTGTCTCATGAGACCTACCGATGCATCGAGGAGCTATAGCGGGCTCCACCCATCACTTACTAAGTCCAATTCATTCCTCATATGAACAGGTTTAAACATAACATAAACATTCGTATTAAAACTAGCATACGAAATGTCAATACTTTAACCACAAACCATGAATGGTATAAAAATAGCACATCCACAGTCAAACATAACTCATTCAATACAATATGGAAGATTATATTGTATCACATTAACCTCAATCAAGAATAATGAAGGATGTTGACATAGTTGAAAATAATCATCAAAACTATTTGAGAGAAATATCCCCCTTTTTCTTGAAAACATTTAAATGTCACACTATTTTTCAAGAAGCCATTTAAAAATATATTTTTGAATCAAAGTGTCCCATACCACTTTGAAACTTTTAAAAGGAGTTTTAATTTTAAAACATTAATGTCCATATAAATAAATCCTTAAAACCTTTTTTAAAACATGGACATTAATGAGAAAGATTTAGAAGAATAGGTCTTTAAAACATTTAAAAATGGTATTTTATTTAGAGTTTCTAACCAAAAGAGAGACACTTGAATACAAATTATTGAGGTAATAAAAACTTTGTAATATCATGAGAATAAAGGGATTCAAGATATACTATGTCAAAGTACATTATATACACCACATAAAAGTGATTTGGTGTATAACAACAAAGAAGTCTCAATGGAATGTAAATTGAGATGAATGCTCTCATAAAGGTCGTATCCTTAGGTTAAAGATAAATCAACGACATAATTATGTGTGAAAAATATAAATACACTAAATATGATTGGATATTCAGTGTAAAACAATCAAGGTACATTCACACATATTCTAGTAAAAACAACACCAATGAATTGGATGTTTATCTCAACAAATCGAGATTGAGTAAAAATTACTCTTATCAAGTTCATACTGATGACTTGAGAATTTATAAATAGAATGATTATGTGTATAAAAATTATATCCACAGAAAGGGTAGTAGAAATTATGACATAATCAAATGAATAGTGATTCCACACATAATCTTGGAGTAAAATAATCAATGAAGTATGCGTAAAGCCAAGTGAGTGGAAATTGAAATTTCAAATTCCCTTATTGATTTGGTAACATACAAAACATAAACCCATGAAAGAAGGATCATAAAATGATGATGTAAATACCCATAAATTAATTTATATTACACAATGAATACGATCATGGTCTGTACACATACACGTCATGAAATAATTAAGTGGTGATCAATGGAATTCTCACGGAATTAAAAGTGAGATAAGAAACCCCTTACCACGTTAATCAACTGAGTCGTATGGCCAAAATTTAATAACTACCAAATGATTTACAGAATAACATGAATATAAAGAGAATCATTATAATATATATCAAATGGCAGTAGACAATACACCACTTTCAATAATTTAGTGGCGAACAATGGAAATCTCACGGAATTGAAAGTGAGATAAGAAAATCCCTTACTTTGTACTTTTTCCTTGGTCGACGGTAGGTTTACCTCCTGTATAATGGTGAAATAATTGTTATTGAATTATACATGAATCGTTTACTTTAATATGATATCATATATGATCTTTTAACATTGATTTGTTAATAATATCTTAGAATTATCGTCATTTCGGGTGTTAACGGGTTCATTTTACTTTATATTCTTTGTTACGTGAGCCATATTCTTTATTAATGGGATGTATATTATTCATATCCAGAATGATATCAAGTCCTTAGATAATATTTTTAAATCATCAAATTATAATTATACTTGAATGGATATGATGTAGAATGAATCTCATCGCGTTCGTGGAGACGGTAGTCCGTACATACGTACGAGCGACAGTATCATTATTTTGATATTAAAATAATAAATAATTGAATGTTATATAATATATACAGAATCATTATCATGTTATATTTATTATTTACATGAGTTAAACATCATTATTATACCCATCCAAATAATAATATATTGAATAACAATTACACAACGACGTGGAGACGGTAAGCCGTACGTACGCACGTATGGTGACATGTTATTCAAAGGATGGATAGAATACTGAATATGGTTGTACCATATTTATAATAACATCATAGTATATATATTATACTGGAGTTATTATTTTATAATGGTAATAACAAATAAAGAGTAAGTGGAAGAAGAAAGGAACTTGAAAAGGGGTGGTGAAAACATTACCTCTTCTTCGGGTTCTTCCTTTTGATTTGATCAAAATGGCTCCTTAGGTTGGCTTTATGATCAACATAAGGCCTCTAAATTGTAGTGAGGGAAGTTGAGATAGTATTTGGGCAGGGGTTGGCCGAACAAAAGGGCTTTGATGGTGTGAAGAAATGAGAAGGAGGAGTACCCTTTTATAAGAGGGGTGAGGCGCACCTTTGGAAGAGCTAGAAATATTAATTTATAATAAATTCATATTCGGTTTATAATGGATCCAAAGTTTATTATTTAAATGTTAAGGTGGGGATGGGTCGAAAACAACTCAACCAATATAATTTAGACAGGTTTGGGTCATTAAATTAACCTTATCTTTAAGTATTAACTCTTAGTTAATTAGTTTTACTTTTACAATGTCTCTTTGTATTTTTATATTATATAGTTAATAAACTTACTATATATATCCAAGAGACCCCCAAGTGGTCCATTAATGATGAAACTATCATGATATAAGTATCTTGGCCGAACCTTAGATTTTTAGGAATTTAATATCAATTAATAATATAATATTTGTTTTAAGAACACTTTTATGTCAATTTTGACACTATTCAATAGTTGATTTTTGTGAAACTCATAACAGATTGATTACTTCGAACAAAGTCAATTAAATAAATCTTAATATATCATATTATTCTATAATTTTTTTTTAATTCATTAAAAGCATCATATTATATTTATTTGGGTATTTATAATATCAATTATTTTAATTTTTCACTATTAAAGTAATTAATTCATCATAATTGTGTCATAAATAAATTAAATTATTTAATGTCTAAAAATTATAAATAAAATATAATTATGTAGGAAATCTTTTTATCTTTCTAATGAATATTTATAATCTAAAATCCAACATATATAACCATATGTAACAATTGTTTTGTTAAAAGATTTATGCTTGTGTCATTTTTGTATTTATTTTAACTTAATTAAAATAAAGTGTCATTATCACTTAAAAGTGGATCCATGGGGTCCCAAAGTCGACAAAAAGATTTCCATGGTCGACCATGTATCAACCAATAGGGTTAATACACGTTTTAGGGTAATTTACTATTATTATAATATTATTTTGTTAACCTTTGTTTCCGGATTTACCCTTTAACCATGGTAAATATAATATTTACCGAAGTAATTATCCAAAATGTTTAATAATAAAATTTACCTATTTACAAAATTTGAACATCCTGATTCCAAATATGGAATCCATTTTTCCAAATTCAAAACACATAAGTGGAAGAAATTAATTTAAAATTAATTCCCGTTGTTAAAACAAAAAGCGTGTTTTTTAGAGATAATAACTATCAAAAGATTGTCACCTGTTTATGTCTGGTTTAAATGTGAAATTATGTTCAATGACCCAAATTGTATTACATGGTAAAAATATATTCTAAATATACTTTAAAACCACTCAAATTCATAATTTATCACTATTAATTATTTTGATTAAAAAAGTTGTTTTTAATTAAAATTTAGTAATTTTCACTATTCATCAAAATATGAAAGTTATCCGAAAAGTACCAAAATTTCACCCTAGGCTAATTTCGATATTCCAAATCCAAAAATGAAGTCCATTTTGAGAGATAGAATTTATAAAATTTCAAAAGGTAGGTATTACTATTCATAACAGCTAGTTTGATTGGTTATGGTGTGTTAAAATCTCGAAGATGCGTACAATGCACGCCATTGCATTATTCGAAAGGAAACATACCGAGGAAGCTTGGGGTGTTACATTTTTACTCATAATTATATTCTTAAAATAATTAATAGGAATCGCCCTGTTATTTTATAAATAATATACTTTTTAATTTCCTTACAAATATATGAAAATGAATATTTGTTTTAACAAGATTGGATGAGAATAACATTACCACCATCATGTACACTCATTTTATTGAAGCATACATTAGATATTAAAAAGTATATTTTTATAAATCTTGTTTCCCATAATTTTCTTAATAATTATCATTTTTAATTTGATTTTCCATTATGAAAGGATATGTTCCTTAAAAATGCATTAATGATTACTTTATGGTACTTTTACTTATCAATGATAAAAAAATTGTTACATATATTTATCACTATAGATATTATGTAATGATACCATCTATATTATTTTTCTGGATGGTTTATGGTTTTTTTAACCAGGTAAAGAATGGAATTTATCTTTCTTACTTATTTTTTTCACCAATAACATTCCCTTGAAATATTCAATTCATTTTTATCCTTTAACGTTAAATTTAAAATAAATATCTATATTATTTTTCATTGATATGATTATTATTTAATCCATATATGACTTTTATATATGGTTTTTTATTTGTAGGTCATATGATTAACTTGGGAAATATTAATATTAAACATTGTTTATTTTATATATACATTCTTTGAGAAAATAATATAATTTATGAATTAAAATGTTGATTTAGTATATGATGAATGTGTTGTAAATGAATTAATATATGGGATGTATAATTATCTCTCCCATCGATGCATTGACAACACCATGAGGGGAATCAGTAATCTCAAATTAAACATGGTATTACCCATTATTTAAACCTTATTATAAAATTTCTTGATAGTATTGATCTTATGATATCAGAGATCATTGAGTCCAATATTTCAAATTTCACTCAATAATAATTTAGTTTTTATTATCCATGAGTTCATCATATTGATATTATCCCTTGATGATTTTTTATTGAAAATTCATTAATTAAATGGGGTGTGTGTTCAGTTTTTTAATATACCATACATATTATTACTTATTTATTCAAGAAATCTAACACTATACACATATCCTTAATGGGAATTAGATCTAACATGTTTCTTATATTTCATTTCTTCATGATCATAGGAAGTGATCATAATTTCTAGGTAGGGATATTCTAAAGGAAAAAATTGGGTATAAAAAAAATACTATAATGTATTTTAGTTTTTCAATTATATTGTTTGATTCATGTATACATCATGTTTTCCATGAATACTAATAAATTTGGTCCTTTGGGATACAATTAATTTTATCTTATTATATCATAAAAATGTAACAACCGATTATAGGCTATTGGGGTCTGCTTTCATAATGTTGGTATCTAAAGAGATTTAGTACAAATATTGAAAAATATATTTATTACAATATATAATAGGTAACATAACCATATGATATAATTTAGGTATAATTATATAATAACATCCTAATGTTATTCTGAGGATGTGATTATGCAATTTTTGATAAATAGATTGGTACCTTCCTACTATAGGTGGATTTGATTCTAGAATAGTTTTACCATGGAGTAATAAATCTTAAAGGGTGAATTAGGCTTTGACATGATCATCACATGGTGCATGATTAGTATTGTTACCAAACTCTAAGTCTAAAACTCCTAGGTTAAATGCATAAGATAATATAATATTTCATTACAAATAATTATAAATGATTTGAATGATATTTTTATGATTTGAAAAAATTTCCAAAAGAATCCTTTTTAATGAATATAATATTATCAATGAATAATATGTTCAATTTATGATATTTTTTTCACTATTTTTGGGATTATGAATTATGATTTATAATGTTGTGATTTAATCTATCGTATTCCATTGGTAATAAAAGAAACCTACAAAATGGAATGAGAACCATATCAATGGGCATAGTCCAAGATTGGATTTCCCTCTTGGGAAAGAAAATGATGTTGGAGGTGGAGCTATAACTATAATGGATCAAATTATACTATATTGCGGAAGGTTGATCAGGTTATAAGAAATAACCTTACCCTATTGAAGTAGCCTACAAGTCCATGATGTAGTGTAATAATATTTTAACACTACATGCATCATCATCATCCATCAATTTATAGGACTAAAAATCCATTTTTAGATGTGAAATGAATAAGTTCATTATAGAAGATATTTATATCTTTGGTAAGTAATGATAGGGAAGTTTTTTTAATGGATGCTTATAATATCATAGGAGATATCTATACATGTTGTTAATTTATTGAAAAAACTAATGATGAAAAGGAAATAAAAAAACAAGAAATATAATGCTTTTAATGTGATTTTATGGGAAAATAATATCTTCATAAACAAAAACATTTATATGGAGAAAATTATTATGTCTAAGAAAAATCAAAGTGGAAAATGTTCCTACATGTAAAGCTAAAATTATACAGATTGAGATGAATATTTCAAACCATATACACTATAAAAATATCAATATGGACCATTCATTTTTGGGTTAAATATAATTCTCATATGACATTAGTCTCCAAAACCATCTCATCACATGAGGACATAATGTCATGTGCTATCAAAATAGAGTAATTAGTATACAAATATTAATGATTTTATGGGAATAAAGGTAGAATAAGTTGGTAGTGAAAAAGGGTAAGGGGAATTATAGAAAGAATAATTTTATATCATGTCATAATTTTTGAACAATATAATCTAGTAATACCTTTATTATAATTGGAGTTTTATTCAACTATGGTGAGAATTTATATCTGGAAAATAAACATAAGGGTAAGAAAGAAACCTATAGTTTTAAATGTTTCACCTATAAGGATACAAAGAACTATGAAAATGATCTTCTCAAATATACCTCAGAATAATATAAGGGATGAAGGCCAAGATCATACTAATAATAAAAATGAAGTGGAATGAAAAAATTTCTTTTGTATATTTAATCAAGAATTATGCTGCAGAAGAATTTTTACCAATTATATTTTGGTTATTGGAATTATGAATCATCTTAGGATTCTTCAAAATTTGGAGTATTGTTTTCTTTCATGTAATATTAACATAATAGTTATGGATATCATCATATGTTTATGAGTTTAAATATGATCACATGTTACATATCTTAAACAATCCTTTTAGTCTATATTTGATGAGGTTTTATCCAGATTAATGATATTTTTGTGAAAATTATGGAAATAAAACCCATTTTATTAGTATATATTTTATAAGAAAAGATATTTATGGAAGAAGTCCATTATATTTCATTAGAAAAATATTAAAGGTATTGATAAAATATAATGGCCATTATGATCAGTCATGCTACACTAATATTAGAAATTTACAAATTTGTGATTTCAAAGAAATATATATATATATATAACCATTGAAGTTAAAAAGTGGATTTATGACCAATGTTAATTTTGAATATATTCATTATATTTTTGGGAATGTTTGTGGAATTAAAATACTATATTTTTAGAAAAAGAATAACCCACATGATGGGTTAAAACCCATCACATCCACCAATACCATGCGTCTTGAACCCATAACTAAAGGAAGGAAAGGGTGAATCAACTACAAATGGACTACATGATGTTCTTGTTAATATCAAACTATTTTTAACTAAATTATTTTAAATATAAATACATATGTAATATATTAAACTGAAATTGATTATTACAATATAGATTCAGATATTAATGTATTTTGTTTTATAAATCATTCAATCCATTCCAGTTTTGGAAAATATTTAGAGACATACAGATGGAATCGTCACTCCATTATGGATACTACGACCATTCAAAAGTTAATTTTACTACTTTACACCTAATAAGTTCAATTAATGATATTCATTTATTGGAATAATAAATGAATTTGAAATTTATAGATGAACAACCAAATGATGAAATAATCCTATTGAAATAAAAAGATAATAAGGAAGTATATTTTCTTATGTTCACCATAGTTATAAAAAAAATCCCTTTACATTAGTAAAAGTATCTTCAAATGAAATTATTATCCAATTACCTCCACTACCATCCATAATTTATGGTTATATGGATAATTATTCACTTTCTTGAGATAAATGATCTCTATAAATCACTATAATTCTTTACGATTTTCCTCTACATATATAATTATAATTCAAACAAATATTTTCTTACATGGAAAACTAGATAAGTGTTATTATAGATTACCTTCTAAAATACCTTTCTCTCTTAATAAGAAATTTTTTTATCCCTTTTTATAATGTGGATTTTCAATAATGGTTAGATCTATGATGAAAAAATTGAAATGTGAGGGAACAATTTATTTAATTGAATAGAATGTAACAACCATATATTTTATAATAAATTTTTCTATAAATAAATTTTATTTCTTCAATATCTTGCATTATAAAGAAAATTGAATTGAAATGAATAGAAATATAGAATTAAAAAGAATGTTATTCATTGTCAAAATTATATCCTAGTTTTTAAGATGAAGAGTATGAATATTAATTACTAAATTATGAAAATCATGTGATTTAAACATCTATAAAATAAATTCAATGGTTATGTATTGATTCAAAATAAAATAAAAATCATTTCAAAAAAATAGATGTTTTTTGCTGAATAAATTTTTTTTCTTCGAAAAGGAATGTTCATTATGTTTTGAAAACATAATTAAAAATAAATTGTCATGAATATTATGAAATTTATTTTATAAAATGAAATTAATTTGTGAAATCATTATTCCAAAATTATATTTAAATGTCATTTTTAGAATTTTCTGAGAAGATTAATTATTCAATGAATAATTAAAATATTGTTTTTATTAATAACCTCATTTTCACTTAATGAAATTGAAAGATAAAATTTGACTAAAATTTATTTTGAATGAAAAAGTAGTTTGATTATTTTACTACCAATACAAAATAAATTTATTTTTAATCATATTCATTTTTTCTTTTTATTTTAAAACATTATATACTAGTGATATGTTCACATTGGAAATGATCATTTTCTTCCCGTTTATGAGTTTAATTTAAAATTAAAACTTTACACTTATGTAAATATAATTTAAAAAAATGGTTTCCATATTTTAAATATTAATATTTTATATTATATAATAAGTTAAAATTAATTTTTTCCATAATTTATAGTAAAAAAATTAGAGTTAATTATGATGGTCGATGTTAAAATGGGTTTATCCGGGGTAAAACTAAAAAGATAATGGTTAAAATTATCCAAAAAATTGTTCAATTACTATTTTATGGAAATAATTTTACCTTATCTCACCCATGGGTTGATAGTGATACATTTCTTATCCTTCTATAATGTGAAAAACCTTAGTATCACATTTTCTATTGGAAAATTCCAAGGGTCTTATCTCCTCCACATATAAAAGTATACCCCCTCTACTCTCCTTTTTACACTTAAAAATCCTTTTGGTTTTTAAATTTACCTAACACAACATATTACATAAATATATTCCCACATTATATAATACTTATTTTGATATGTTTTTTAATCTTGTAATTATTTAGTTATAATTCTAAAGAGGTTGTTGAAGAAGAGGTAAAATTTCTTACGAGGCTTTGGAATTTTACTTATTCTTATAGATCCAAAAAATATTCTCCAAATTTGATAAACTAATAAAAACATGATCTACTATATATTTATATGTTATTATATTAATAATTTTACATATTAAAATTTCAACTACCATCAAATGAGAAACAAAATTGTCGATAGTGTGTATAATAGACTACTGCCTCACAAATCAATATAATTTATTTTCCATCAACTTATCTCAAGACAATATATAATGATGGAAAATATATATATATATTATTTATTAAAATAATATAATTTTTTAATTTTAACATCACATATACGTCATTACCTTCCAATCCATTGGAAAAAATATTATTGCTCGTGCGTATGTTTGGACTATCACCTCCATATAGTGATTTGAAATATTCGTCATTTTATTTTTAAATGGATGGTAATAAGGATATATTTAATAAGTATAAATGAAATATTAATATAAAAATGGTTATGTAAATTTATTCATTATTTAAATTTTTTACATTCCATCTATTATAAATATAGATATAGAATTCATGCGTACATACGGCCTACCATATCCATAAAAAACTAATTCATTTTACTGTATATAATGTCTATGGAGTGTTATTAATACTTATATAATTATTATATATGATATTTAATTAATTTTTTACATATTTATATAAGTCATATCCATGATCAATTTAAAAGTACTGAAACTAACGAACTAAAAATATATATGAAATACAATGTAATTATCACCTAAAATAGTTATTTTAACAGATCATTATTAATAAAGGGTTGTCAATAATCTATAAGGTCATAATACATTTAATAATATATATGTTTTTTAATTAAGTAGATTTATAATAAATATATATTTATTTTATAAGAGTTTCTAACACATATTAAAAAAATATTAACTGAGGTAAGGGTTTCTCATCTCACTTTCACTTTTGTGATACATATTCCATATTAACCACTATGTAACTTTTTGTTATTGTGTTTATAAAACCCCTTTAAAATTTTATTTAATGAATATATTTATATTCATGATAATTAATGTTTCATTTGATTTTATTTCTTTTAATGGGGCATACAATTAAAATGTTACCATAGTTGTAAGGGTTTATTTTGGAATCTCATCATATTTTGAGATTGTTTATGATTAAGCATCCCTTTGAAGGTTTTTTTTTTGATATTTATATCTTAAAACAAATATATTTTATTTTCCACATTTTATTCATCAAAATTTTATGTATTAATACCATTCTCATCTCTTTATTAGTAAAAATTATTTAGAAAATGTTTTAATGAAAGTATGACCTTATTTCTCTCATCAGTAAAAAATCTATTTATTTCATATCCATGTTATCAAAATATTTTTTAATTTTTTTTAAATATTATTCTTTAAATAAGTTCATAAAAATAATTGTATTCTTAATTTTTTTAATGGAATATTCTTATCATTATTGAAACATGGATCTTTTTATTTTCCTCACAAAAATGTGTATGGAATCTATATTTTAATGTATTAAACATGTAAAAAAAATTCACACCATCATGAACAATTATTTATTTTAATATTTCTTTTCATATATAAACTATTTTTATTTTAATTAAATTTATTCATATTATTATAAATAATTATAGCTTTTAAATGTATTTTTAGATGTAAATGGATATTTTAATCAACAAATGTTTTTAGAGATTTGTTTATGGTATTTATAATAATTAATAAAAAATATTTTTGTTTTCTGTATACTCTTTAAGAGATATGTTGTGATGATTCCATCCTAATTATTTATATGGATGGTTTATCATCCATTTGACTAGGTAATGTATTGAAATTTTATATTTGGTATTAGTTTTTATCATTAACTATACCTTCAAATATTTACTTTCTTATGATCATTGGAAAATAATTTTACCCTAAATAACCATATTATTTATAATGGATATATACATAAACCATATTTCATTTATATATATCATGTATTAATTTAAAATTTATATGATTGATTGGGTAAATCATTATTTTACTTACACATTATTCAATACAAGTATTTTTTTATAAATAATATTGTGTATGAATTGAATACATCATTAGATATACACGGAATGAGGTTGACATGATATAATGGGTATGTTATATGATTATATATCTCATCAATTCATCAATAGTCTCATGAAGAGAATCCATAAGATATCGCTAATTGGGTTTTTACGAATGATTTTATACCATGTGGTGAAAGATATTGAATGTATAGACATCATGATGTTTGATATAAGGATGTCCAATATTATTAATTTGAATAATTTAGAATTTTGTTGTTATTATCCATGAGATTATTTTATTTATATTATCCATGGATTCATGTTTTTCTTTAGTTGTGGAATATATGGTAGGTGTTTTTAGTTATTTAACTTACAATATGAATTATTAATTATATAATAATGACAGTAAAATGATTTAAATGGAATGTGTGTTAGGTTATTTACATATCCTTGTTGATTATGATTATTTGTTTTTAATATATTACACTTTATGTAACTCATAATGAGCTTCTAAGCTCACCCTTATTTTTTCCCTCCCCAAGGACATGATGAAGGAATCATTGAAAGGGTTCAAGGAATTGAAAATTTTTTACATTAACTATGTTGTATTTCATGTTTTCAAATAAAATGTGAGATTAAATAATGTATATTGTTAACAATGATTAATAAATTATTCAGTAATTTGGGATGAGATAGATGGTATATTATTACTATGTAATAAATTATTCTCTGACTTTGGGATACTTATGTCGGGGTATTTACACATGAACCATTAATTGGTTTGTGGAAAAATCTACCACCACATCATTTTTCCTGAGGATTGTTCCAAGCCTTCTCTTCGATAAATCACTAAAGCTCAAAAACCCTTATCCACTTCGGGGTAGTGTATGTAAATTTTTGTTGAACAAACGTCATTTAAACAAATTGAGATATTCCACACTTTCATCAACCCAAAGGAATACATATCCCTTTAGTTTCATATTAGTTATTTGATTAGTTTTACATGATAAATTTATCAGAATGCATCACTTGTATCGTATCATATTAAGAATAATACAAATCTCAGTTACATCGATCGATATATGATATTGTTTAATTACATATATTTATGTTTTATCCACCAACATAACCTCACATGATATTACACTACCTAGTAATGTCATGTTATGGGACCTACATTCACACTTGGTAAATTTTTCATACAACTTACCCTTCTCCATGGTTTTCATCACAATACTCACATGATAATAATTTCCTTCTATTATATGAAAATATATGTTAATAAAATCTATAATGACTACCAAACACTTATCAATGTAATATCGAAGGACTCTATACATTAAATACATGAAGATCACTCGAGAATTGATAAGTCCAAATTTCATTACTATAAACTCATAATGATCATACCATATATGAATGGTTGTATTTTTTATATATTAAGTATAGATTCTTATATGAGGATATCAAGATCAATGATAAATCATTTAAAAACATTTAGCTCCCCATAATTGATCAAATATATCATTGATATAGTTGAGAGGATACTTGTTCTTAATATTGATCTTTTTATGTTATGAATAGTCAATTTAAAGATGCATTGACAAAAATTTCTCCTTAAAATAATAATTGTAGCACCCCATGGGAACCTAATAGGGTGTACAAATCTATTTTCTATATTCTATTGTAGTTTCTTATTCAAACATCGCAACTAAATTTTGTCCACTTTATATAGATTCACTAAACATTGTGTAGAAATATGAATGCATTCTATTAAAAATTCAACATATTGATTCGAGTTAATACTATTAAATAATTCAAGGAATACATTATCATAATCATAGGAAATTAGTATATCTTCTATGTTGAGTTTTACCCCAACCGTTTGATATAAATATCCCCCACGAGTTAGATGTATGTACCATATAACTTATGTAACATATATTTGAAGTATATATTCATCCTCACACTAAAATAATATCATTGATTGATTTCAAATATGAAATTATTCTTCATTTATTTGTTAAAGGATATGAACTCTATATATTGAGATCCAATTCATGCCCAAAATTCAAAAAAATTCAACCTGTTGGTGAATAAATTGATTTTAAGAATGATCATTCACACATACATCTATCATATTGATTCTATGGACTTGTGTTGCAATCATCATTCCATTAAATTTTTTATCAACTCAATATATAATCATTGAGTTGGTAATGTGATACCCCTCAAAAATTCCATTTATATAAAATAGTCATAGATCTAGAATAAAAAAACAGTTTATGTAATAGATTGGATGATAAGGGTATGTTTCCATACACCATTATCATATCCAAATTTAGTAGTCAGGATAACATGAGATTTCCCCTTTTCAAATTATATGAGTGGGTTTTGTGGAATATTAACCATATTTTCCCTTATATTATGACATTTATTTTTACAATTCTAAAGCACTAAAAATATAGAGAACTAATGTTTGGGATGTTTATTTTGTTCACCAATCATGCTATTCATATCTTTGACTCCACTCTTCAAATTAGTAAGAATTTCTTTCTCAATGGCCATATATCACACACTTAAAACATATTCTTATTCTATTTAGTTAACATCTTAAGTGAAACATCCCAAATTGTTTTCATGTATAAGGATGAAACATCTGCTTCCTTCCACTTGACATACCACATGCACTTTTATGGAACTCCATCACCATTTTCAGGTCAATAGAACAATGAGAGTCTCTATATTCCATTTCCACTTTGAGTGATCATTGAGAGATTTTGTTATATCTTTTGGGAAAAAATACCTCAAGGTAACATTGCAGCATTTTTGGGTTGATTGTGTTTTTTAACAAAGAAGGTTTCCATGGAGAATTGTCAAGGTATAGAGAAGTTGTTGAAAATCCATGTTGACAAAGAATGATGACAAAGGAATGGACGATCTGGAGGGCGTACAAAAAGAGTAGTACAAGGTGGCACCATTTCCCAGTGTTTGCCAAATATTGGGGGTCCTAAATCTGTAGGTTGGTGAGCATCGCCAAAAGTGGATATCCATTAAGATTGTATTTTAATATTGTAATGGAATGAATTTCTCAAAGAGAGGCTTCATGGTTTCGAATTCGCGAAGACCAGAAGAATGATGGCAGTGATTTATTGCGATTACATCAAGTTTTCCGAACGGCAGAGGTGGAATCTCATCACAGCGGTGAAGGGATTTATGAGGGAGCTTTGTAGCGGTGACGCGAGATAATTGATAGAATGCTCTTTGATTACGACGAGCTCTACGATCCGAGAATTGCCGAGGTGCTTCGCAATTTTGTGAGAATTCCGGTGAAAATTTCAGAGCTTCGCGATTGGCGATGACGTGTCACTAACTCTGTTAGGAAGGGTCAAGGGTCGGTGGAATTTCTTATAAATAGAGTTCGACCCCCTCGAGGGAAGAAGAGAATTTCAAAAGAAGATCTTTCGCTCTCGTTTCGTGAAGGTAGTTTGTGTAGCCCGTGTGCTTCACGAAAGAAGATCTTGGCGGTGGCTATTTTAGCTCCGTGAAAGTTGCAAGCTCCGCATTGGATCAGTGAGTTTCGTGAGGGAAGTACCTCTATGACGACTTGAGCTTTGTGATAGTGCTTCGCGTGAGTGCTTTGTGAGAGTGCTTCATGAGAGTGCTTTGCGAAAAGGTAGGAACTTCGTAAAGGTTTGTTCGAGCTACGTGAAATTGGGAGCCTCGTAATGTTGGGTGCTTTTGAGAATGTGTTTCAAAAGGTGGCTTCCTAGTGTTTAGAGGAAAAGGTGTATTCATCAGTGGATGAAATTTTAACATGAATAGAGTATCTATCAATAGTTGTGGGTGCATTCTTTCAGGAAAATGAAGAGACCTACAGGTCAATAAACTATGAGTGGATCTTTTGGAGAATCAGTGAGCTCATTTAATTTGAGAGAGAAGTGAGTTCTAAAATTGTGAGTGGTTGTAAACCAAGAGGGACAGTGAGTCTGCTTCAAACTTGTAAATAATAGTGCGCTTATAGTGGAATTGTAAAATTAGCGCACTGCCAGTGTATGCTCCTTGGACGTAGCTCAGTGAGGGTGCACCAAGTAAAAATTGCTGTGTCCTGTGCATGCTTTAATGTTTGCTCATACTCTGCATCGGGAAGGAGGGAGAAGAGTGTTTTTTCTAATAGGAAAACAAGATCAAAATGGGCAGTTTTTTTAATATGTCATACCCTGTTTCGCCCCCCCCCCCTCTGAGGGTATCTAGCCTAGTGGACCTAACAATATCTTATAAAGTCTCTTTCTATAATTACTTTTAAAGGAACTATTTCAACCCGCTAAAGAATCAATCATTATCAATCTCTATGATTATAGTAAAACATCAATTGTATCTCACAAGTCATGAAAAAATTTCATCATATGTTTTCATGGATTAATTATCGTTTTGTTTCAACTATTTAATTCCCTATCTATTTTAGTATAAAGATTTAATAGAATGTATGTATTGAAGAATAACATAATTAAATCCTCCCATTCCATGGATTTTTTGTTCTTCTTTCATAGAATTATTAATAAGAGTCTACCATTAATTAGCTTCACCATCCATTTTATAGACATCAAGGATTAGTTTTTCATGGTATTAACACCAAATAAAAAAAATACGTTTCTTCCATCACATTGATCAATTTCACGAAAACTAGGGGAATATAAGACCCATTGAAGGTGGGTGGATGTTTTCACTAAAAAGATTCAAGGGTATTTTTGTCCCTCCTAATTGAATTTATAAGTTATAAAAGATTCATGTTACCACTAATAAATTTATAGATCCAAGGTATCATAGTCATAAATTATTTCATCCCATTCCTTAGGATATTTAGTTTCCAATGAGGATGGTTGTTTCATTTTCTATCACATTCATATTTTGTATGATTCCTATGGTTTGCAACAACTGGATAAGACTAAAAGAATATTTTAATATGCATTCTATAAAAATATGAGTTAAAATTTAAATATTAATTAAATTCATTCCTAATGTTGTATAAAATATTCCACCTTATTATCAATATTTTAAAACATTGTTTTAAAATTTATCATTCAATATCATAATTTAGTCAAATCCTCAATAATTTATCAGAAATAAAATGGAAATTAAAACAATCATACCCTCAGGAGATTAAAAATTATTGTTCTGTAAGGGTCCATTAAATGTTCATGAGAATAAACGAGGAGATATAATGAAAAAAGTTTTTTTAAACTGATTATCCCAAAAATAATTTTATCCAAAACTGTATCCATTTTTTGTACCTAGAAATGTTTTTATTTGTAGTAAAACAATATTATAAAATCTTTACCAACAAATTTGGGTGTTATGTTATACTCTATACTTCACCTTGGGGGTTTCAGCAATGATATATAATCTTATTATCCAAAAAATAACTAAAACCTACTCTTATAACAACTAATGTGACATAAGAATAAAATTCAAAATTTTTTCCCCATTTTAGATGAGTATATAAGACATAACATAATTATACATTCCCAAGAACCATAATGTATTACTTTCATTGAAGACCATACACCTAATCAACTTATTTCATAAACTATTGATAATATATATAAAAAATATCTTCATATTAATAACCTTATTGACAAATCATACATAGAAAATTTTATTAAGAAATGGAATAAAAACATAAGAATGGGTGAGATAAGATGAATAGTAAGGGTAACTATTGGATATATCAATAAACGATTACACATGAGAGTAAGATTATGAGATAATAATAATGAAATAATTAATTAATACCCTATTAATATAATTAATTTAATCATGAGTCATGGTTTAATGTTTTGTTATAACTAAAGGAAATATTCATGAATGTTTGGAATCATCAATAATATAACATAATGCATGGGAGAATAAAATAACTAATAAATATGGATGAAACATAATATTACAACAACATGAACATGTATAAACAAAATCATGTTCAATCATTATATGAATTACATGAAATTATGTTCTCAAAAAACTAAAAAACATGAAACTAGATCCATGCATAAACATATGAACATGAAACCTGGTACACAAATATATTTATATATATTAAACATAGTCTATGATTCATGTTGTGAACATGTAATCATGATAAAAAACAAAATTATCTCACGGGTTTTCCATTTTTACCCAATTGATTATAGCGTTATAAAAACCCACATGTAACATCAACCGAATACATTATTAGGTACACCACAATATATTGAAAATTGTCAACTCTTTTTCATAACGTAACACAATGAAAAATGAATTGTTTTTAAAAATATTACATAATAATAAACATATAACATTGAGATAATGAATAAGGATGGTATCATAGAATCATCTCCCAAGGGAAACAGATGAAATATAAAAGGATGTCATCATACATGAAAAATAAATTTAAAAGATCACTTGAAACATTTCTTGATTAAAATGAAAATTTCAGTTTGAAATAACATATATGAGATCATTTGATTTCTATAATATTAGAGAAGAAAGTTTATTTTAATTGAACAATGGATGATTTAAATTAAATATTAGATGCATTTATTTGTCCTAATGGTAGGGAATTATTTTCATTCCCTTACATTTAAAACAATGGTACCATTCACTCATTTGGTAAAAGTACCCTGTCCCAAAATTGACAAGAAGATTATTTTTAAAATTTTTGTATAAAATAGAACATGGGTAAAAATAATTATGAAAACACTTTTAATAATATTCGAAAACATTATTGAATAAATTTTAGAAAACATGTATTTGAAAAAAATGAATTTTGATTGAAATATGTTAAACATGATTGGTTTTCCATAATTTTCTTTTAGCCATTTCGACTAAGAAGGAAAAGAATATGGAACTAAAAATTCATAACTATTGAAATTAAAATAGGATAAGAAATATATATAGGTTCTTTAGAATAATAATCATTTTATTTCCACCAATGGAAATTCCATCATAAGAAATCCTGATTAAAATGAGATTGAGACATAAATCCATGGAATCAAGTATTGTACTAATTTGTATCAAATAAATAACCCTTTATAATAAATTAATATAAAATTAAAAACAATATTCATGAATATCATACAATATATGATATTTTTATAACATCTTATCACTCGTTTATTTATATGTCGATTAAAATCATTGTTCTCATTGATAGACATTTCATATTTCACTCATGTTTCAACATGTCAGTGTATATCCTTACAATATGGTCTTGGTTCCATCGTATATTTTTTTAATAATGTGATAATTATAATAATCTATAATGATATACATATTTATTGATATTTATATAATTTATGGATAAAAAATGAATTACATCAATTCATAGAGAAAATAATCCCTACATATACTTGAGTGATTATTTCAATTTTTTGATGGATGGGATGAAACAATGTGAATAAAAATTAGAAATTAAATAATAATTACAATATCATTAATATATGTTATTTTAATTATATATGTCTTCATCAAAAACCATGTAATGAAGAAATAAAAAACATATTACATCACTTCATGAAGGTTCTCGTTCAAACATACACATGAGAGGCATTATCTTTTTCTAATAGATGGAATGATATTAAGGTATATATTATCTTATAACTCCAAAATAATAATTATATTTCAAATATGACACCATAAAAATTTATAATATAGTTTTATTTAAAAAATGTATATGTGTTCGGTAGTATACCTTTCATACAACAGCAATTCTCTATAAATATAAATATTCTAAACCAATATAATCTAGTTGTTAAATTCGTAGGTGTTAATATAAATAAATATAATTGGGAAAATTATTTATGAGGCTTTTGAATAATGATTATTTTTATTAATTTATAATAAATAATAACTAAATTTTTGCTGAAATAATATTATGCATTAAAAAATCATTAAAACATTATAGGTATCTTTATACCCACCACAATTTCTATTTAATTTAATTTGTTTTGAAATATTATATGAAATAATTAAGAAATTTTTTAAATAATCATATCATTATTATGTGATAATTAATTTGTAGTATTTTACAGCGAATAATGAAAAATTCTAATTTTCAAAAAAAAATGAACTAAAAGTCCCATTATATTTTCAATTTTATCATAAAGTATCAAAAACATAATTCAATTTTAAATAATAAAATAAATTTAATTATAATAGTCACTATACTTTCTTTTTTTATACAATTTTATATCTTAAAAACACATTTTTCTAAAAATATTAATCATGAGGGAAACATATTTTTTTCTTAACAAATTGCACTAATCATCATTGATATACATGTTTAATGAACTTTATAGATTATACACTCATTAATATATTTTAAAATTCATTATATTATTTTTACAAGGAATGGAATATAAGAAAATTATGTTTCATGTTTACATATTAAATTTTCTAAAACATGATTCCATTATAGGTAGAACACTTAATTGAAAAAATCATACCACTTACATAAATTTAAGCTCTAAAAATAGAATATATATATATTTACTTATCATTATTTACATAACATTAAATCTCTAACTTATTTTTTGGTATTAGTGAATAGTAAAAATAGTAAAATTATGTTATAGTGGTTAATGTTAAAATGAGATTTAATGTGTTATTTAACCAAGTGATAAGTGTAGGATAAGCAACCAAACCTATTTAATTATTATTAGATGAAGACATTAAAATATTACATTATCATAAATTTTTAAAAGTATCCATTTTGAGGAACTTTCACATGAAACTGACCTTATATAATAGAAATATTCTAAGAAATTTCATGTATGTCCCCCCTAAGTTATAAAAGGGAAACTCTAAACCTATTTTATTCATAGAATTTTATCCTTATATAGATTCCAAGACCAATAAAAAATACATAATATAGTCCTTCCCCAAATCATATAGCTTCATGATTTCTCTTGAGACCTATCCATAGAGGATTAAGGTATAAGAATAATGGGGTCTGTCAAAGAAGAGGTATTAATGTTAACCTAGATCATTCTGTTTTATTTATTCTTATTCATTATGTGAAATTTTTTAAAAAAATTATGAATATTTTATAATGAATATACTTATATGTTATTATGATTATGTCACAACAATTTTCCACTCCTCCATAAAATGGAAAATAAAATAATCGCTCGTGCATACTTGCGGACTACGGCCTCCATGTAAGGATATAATTCATTTTACATAACCATATTTCATGGATGGTTATTATGTTAGATTTTATTTTTGTCAATTATATTTATAGAATTAGTATTATAATATAATTCCTTTATCTTTTATATCTTATTATCCTCTAATCTACTGGAAAAAAATAGCATTGATCTTTTTTAATTGTATACTTCCACGTCCACGATGTGATGTAATTTTTTTCATTTATGCTTTACATGATAGAAAAAAAGGGTAGAATTAATGAAAATATATGATATATAACATATAATACTGTTCTTAAAAGGAAAATTATCATTTAAAAATCTTTCTTTCCGTCCATGAAAATTCATAAATATCACTCATTTGTATGATTAGATTACAGTCTACACATGGTGATGTAATTGATTTTTTATGACCACAAAATATTAATGTTTATAAATATATATAAAGAGTAATTATTGTCTTAATATAATTATTAAAATTATATATATATTAAGCATGATAAATATGAAAGGACCATAATTATTGAAAAACATACATTAATTGAATAAATTAACACTTGAAATGATGACTTTAAAAGAAAAATGTAAATAAAAAGGTGTTGAAATAATATAAGTTGATCATAGATGATAATATCATTATGAATATGACTCTTATATATATTTAAAATAACTCTATATTTATTATATTGGATGTTATATCACATATAAATCATATTGTATATAAGGGGAAGCATTCAACATAATTTTTCTTCATTGAGACATGTTTTAATGATTATCATTAATTTATTATTAAAATGGTGTATATAATACCAAAAAATTAATGTTTTAATAAAAAACTATTTAATTCATGTGATTTACATACGCTTAGGATTTTCAATCTTTAATGTATTTTTGATTAAAAATATACTATATCAGTATGGTTATTTATATAATTTTTGATCCATTGAGACAAGTTTGATGTTATACACCTATATTATTTTAGAATTTTAACCAACTACCTAAAATATATTTAATATCATGAATATACCTATCTAAATGTTATATAATATTTAATTTTTATTTATTTCATTCATGGGGGTTATGATTCAAGAGGTACCACAATGGTAAGGGTTTTATGTTATAATCTCATTTTTATATCGAATATAAAATATTATATTTTAGGATAATAAAATTATATGATATATCAATCCAAAATCTTATTTATTTTATTATCCTCTCATTATTTTTTAGATCTAATTATTTTCTTTTATTTTATACTATTTAATTACATAATATAATGAAATCTTTTTTAAGGAAAATAATCCACATTTTCTATTTAGACGAGGATATTTTCATTTAAGTCAATATCTTCTTAAACAAATTCATGAATATTTTTAAATTTATCTAAAATAATTAATAATATAAATGTTATCCATGTTCAAACTTATATTGTTATTAATGTAATTTTCTTTTCATTTTCCAAACAAGTTACATCAATCCTCTTACTAAAATGTGAAAGGATTTTTTGTTACAACGTACTCTCCAAAAATGATATTCTCTAACATTATTAATACTCTATTAATTGAATCATGCTATATATATTTCAATATATATTTTCAAAGAATTTTTTTGTGACTTGTTGTTATTATTAGACTTTGGGTAGGCTATTTCAAAATGAATTGAGTATTTTCTTGAAGAAAAATCATAGAGATATTTTAAATATTATTCTTCTGTTAAAAAATATATTCATTTTTCCTATATTCTTCTGAGGATATAATCCAAATTTAATATATTATTCTTTATTTTGATGGTTTATGGTTATGAAGATGAATTGTTTATGGAACCTGTATCTTCTCATCTATTTATGACATGAATATTTGATCAATAATTTATAATATTGTCTATATAGTAAGCTAGGTTTTCACTAATGTATGGATCCTTTATATTTTAGTATATTCATTTTATGGACCTAGTTTTGATGCCTAATGAATTATAAAATATCCCAAGGGTTTTCGTTGATTTTTTAGATCCCAGAAACCATATTTTTGGGAGAACTAAGCTTAGTGCACAGTTTGTCAAAAACCGTACATAGAGGCCACATGATTAGAGCATACTGTGAGGGTAGAATAATTCTTCAAAAAGGGCCTTAACACATGGTTGACAGACAAATCCCAAAACTGTGTAGCCTAACTATGAGAGTTCCACATTTTCTCTAGGTACCCATTCAGTTTTTTCACAAGTTAGAAAACCATGCATAAAAACCCTGCACATGCTAAATTTTGGGTAATTTTACATTTTACCCTTAATGATCTAATTAACACAACCCTTGTTACCCAGTCTGATTACTAGAGGGATGAACCTCTATTTCTATCATTTTGGATCATTTTGATGGCCTAAAATAGGGCCCATGAGATCTCCTTCATCCGGGATTCGTTCAAGCTTCAATTGGTCGTGTCACATGTGAAATGGTAAATACTAAATTTCGTTTCATCCATTCATAATCACTCTTTATGTAAACCAAGTTATCTATGTTTGACCTTTTTTTATCATTTTCTTCGATCTAATAATCTATATGCCAAATTATGGGGTAATACTATATGAAGAGATTCATACAAGACCAAAGTGGGTGGTTTAAAAATCATCCCCCAAATTTGTTGATTTATGGAATTGTCTTGTGGGTCCACCTAATTTCATTAGGTTGCATTTTTTGATTTTTTATTCCATTATTATAATCATTATAACTATATTGTTATTATATTTTCAAATATTTTATTAGTTTTTTTTGGTTACTCACACTACTCTATCCAACCCATGTAGTATGTTTTTACATGATTTTCGTTTAATCATTTTGACATGTTTGAGCCACTATTTGGGTGTGCCTTGGATTTAAATTTATAAGGCTAGGCCTTCCTATATTAAATGACTTGAATTATATTTTTTTACTTTCATAATGGTATGTACCATGTATGGTCACCACTTGACTCATCAATGGTATGTTCTTTAATTTGATAATTATATGTTAAATGGAATTAATAAAGTATATTAAGTATATGATTTATAGTTTTTAAATACAATTGAATAATAGGATACATGTATCTATCCCCCTTTACCATTATAATTTATGGTAGTGGAGTAAACCTTGACTATTTAAAATTCCTTGATGGATTAAAAGGATGGTTTCATGAAACATGGCGTTGTGACACAAAAAAAAGGTAAGGATTGAACAAAATGTGTTTAATGTTAAATTAAGACATGATTAAATGCTTCCGTGACCAATTAGACTTTTCAAACTTTTTAAAGGTAATAGATTGAAACTTATGAAATATTATACAACATAATTATTAAATAGGAGTGGCATGACATAGGTTAGCCTTTGATTCCATAGTGAATGCATTGTGCCCTCAGGAACTCCATTCTGATTCAAGGATTCAAGTTTCTTTCGCTAAGACCCACCTGAATCCCAATACATTTTCTAACTCTGGATGCCTAGTATGAAACCATAGGATCCCTTCAATAATTGTATAGTATTCCTTGGATACACTCCTTGGATCCATCATTGGCATGTAGGTGACATGGTTAAAACCCATCTACCCCTGTATTTTATTAGCCCTATTTTACCTTGGATGAACTCCATGGACTTAGTAAGAGTCTTATTGTAGAATGACTTAGACTGTGATCCTTAGATTACACTTTTACCCCTAGCTAGGATACAATCATTATTGAGTTTGTGACCCTTGAAGTCTATGTTTTGTTGGTAGTTTCCTTGTAACTTCATATTTAAATATCATTATAGGTTTCCACGTTACATCTTGGAACCTTCACTATTTATACTATCATGAGGCGATTTCAGGGCAGGATATGACTCTTCATACTTCTATATTTAAATTGGTAATAAAAAAATTAACTAGTTTCATGTTTCGACACCAATTGAGGGATGGAGTATGTAATTTACTTCATAGGTGCATGATTGCCCACTACTATATTTCCATTACACAAGACAAATGTTATAGACACCATTGGATGTGGCCCACTAAGATTTATCTCGCACAATATTCAAGTTTCTATTGGTTATCGGGGATGATTATATGACTACAGGGGTTGATAAAGGGAAGCATATGTCTTTGAACATTTGATATCTTGTTTTTTAGTAAGGATCTTGAAAGCAGAAGACTGGGCCAGATCTCAATATGTTGAGGAGAGTATTTTTTTTAATTTATAATTTTTGGAAAATTTTATTCCTAATACTTTTTATCATTGTTTTTTAGAATACTAGATACCTGACAAATCATCATCAGTTTTTCTATATTATTATAGCTGATTTAGTTATGGATACATTTATCTCTATTTTTATGTGCCTTATGTTTACATATTTTTCTTGCTCTATTAACATATTTTTATATTTATCTATTGTGATACACTCTAGTAATGAGAACATAGTCTCCCCATAGACACATCCTAGTCCCTCGCTCCCATTTGGAAGCCTCTGGGGTTTGGGGAGATGCATTTGAGGCTACCTGGCCCACCAAACATGGGGAACCTATTAATTGGAATCTAGGTCTTGGATGTTAAATTTTTTTACCAGAGGTGTTTTTATTTATTTAATTACTATTTATAGAAAACATATTGGATATTTGGAAAGCAATTCGACTTTTTCATAAGTCGTGTTTGGGTGTCACGAACCCAGTTTCCCGGTAAAATCAATGTTTCCCAAAAAATTGTTATTGTTCCATTTTACCTATAAATGATAACATTATCTCACCACTGGGTGAAACACATGATGTGTTGATATTATCATTATTACTCTATTTGAGTATTTATTTATTCCTTGGCCTAATGATATAAGGGAACAAAACATTGTTACATGAATCATTATATTTACCTAGAATTATCATGCCATTCATATTTCCATTCCATATAGGTTCATTTCAAAATTTTCAATTTTTTATATGGATATTATTTTTGAGTGATGTTGTGATATTTATATTGGGTTTGTATTACTCTTGGATTCAATTGAGTGATTTCCTATCACAATTCACGAGGTGTGTGGGACGTCATAGGTTTGAATGAGTAATTTACCGAGCCGATCCATTACGATATAAATAATTGGGTATAATTTTTAGTGATATGGTGTCTAGGAACTGATTCAAAGGGAATTGATATAAATTATCAAATTAAACACATCATCAAAATGGCTTTCTGCCCTTATCTATCTTTTTCATGTTTATGAATGGGAAAGGAGTGAACCTGGTAATAAAATGCAAAATGAAATGAAATTTGAACTTGAGGACTCACTAGTACCTCGATGTCTAAGAAGGTAGTTGTGGTTGAATACTATGGGCATTGATCCTTCCATGTATATATTCTATAAGAGTCTCTATCTATCAACATAAAATTAGTCATGTGATGTGTTCTTGGAATCTATAGAGAAATGCCACCATGTCATCCTTGTGTCGCACTCCAGGAAGGCGGTGAAGACCATAGTCTAGATGTGGTGGGCCCTAAGATGCTAGTAATATAGAAAATAATTCCAAATGAGGGAATGTATAATTTTACTGATCCATGAATGGATTCCCAAGTACTTAATAGTTTCCGACACCTAATTTAGTTTATGAATGGTGGTCGACGAGATGCACCTCCAATGGATGATATTACTCATGAGATCCATCTGTAGCAACCTTCCACATTTTCAATGGATGGTGATTCACAGACTACTATGTCTTTTATAGAGTCCACCATGTTTATCTATGAGCATCTGGATTTGTTTCCAGATCATTTGGTAAAAATTTCTACCTATATGCTGCATGACTCGACAATGTGCTGGTGAGATGTGAATACCAAGGCTCTCCATTATCCGGCCGTGTAATGGGTTGATTTCTAAAAAGCTTTCTATTATAATTTATTTGCTCTAACACTAAGATCTAACATTGACCGAGATTTCAAGCATCTATAATAGTGTTCTAAATTAGGTAAAGATTATTCAGCATGTTTCACTAAATTTGAATTTTTTCACTACTTCTAGACATCGATGAGGTTTTGTGTGATAAACACTTCGAGTACGGGAATGTATATTCCATCAGCACATAGTTGAATATATTTCTCCTACCAAAACTTTACGGAGATAGTAAATCACTATATTGTCCCCGAGTACAACCCATAGGTTGGAAATAGTATAGGGTATAGAGGATCAATGTTGTGATAGACCATTAGTTCTCCCAATATCAAGAAACGTTACCCCGGGGTTTATCATCAGTGGAGAGAAAACCCAAGTATCTGTTTTGATAAATTCATGGTGTGTCATCAGTGTGGATAATAAGGGAATATAAATCCTCAAATTAATACATACCCAATGGAGTTTCGGGATTGTGGGTGTATAAGGCATATTCAGAGTTTCTTTAGGACCATTCCTGTAGTTGTTATGGGAAAAGGACCACCACCAACTCCAATTTTAAGAAAGTGTTCTTTAGTGAGATGTCTGGTGGGGAGTTTGAATAACACCGATAGGACTAGACAAGAAGAAGGACATGGTCAAGGAATATGGAGCCTCGATTAGTATAAAATCTAACTGAGGTGTGGTGATAGGGGTAGTCAAACTATTTCATTGGGTCGTGGACCAAGATAACAGCTTTTACTACAGCTGAAACCTGAGGATCATCCTTTAGGGACCATCTACAACACAAGGTAATATTCTAGGAGAATATACTATTATATCTTCTTTATTTGATATGTGTTCTTTGAACTCTTTGATCTCTATATATATCATGGAATGTATCAGACTAGAGATATAGTATTACTGTCGTGTAATAACCCTAGATACATCGTTAGGAGTGAGGTCAGATGGAATACGATAGGGTAGGGAATAACCCCTTGTCATAGGAATTTATGCATTCTTACCGAACGTCTTAATTATTTAGATAATTAGGTTTTATTTAATTTTATTGATGGATTGGTTGGTTCAATATCCCTATTTTTTAGACTACTACCTCCATAGGAAAACATTTACATAACCATAGGGAAGTAGTAATCTATATAAGGGAAAGTGGGATTTCCAGGCTGGTAGATCAGAACCAATGTGTCATTTTCTAGGTAGAGAGACCGCCTAAATTTTCAATGTATTATTGAAAGTTCATATTTTAGACAAGGAATATTTCCTTCCAGTAGTATATCACTTTAGGAACATATTTCTGAATTTTTTTTCTTTCCTCGTCAAATATAGGTAGCATTAATGATCGATCTTGTTCTAATAACATCTCCAATATCTATTCCTCCGTACAATATGGCACCTAAAGACCATCAAGAGCTCATGTGGGAGTTAGAGGATTTAGAGGCCATATGTTTTATAAATCCCAATACATTATCTTTGGGTTCTCCCTTTCTTATTTTAATGAAAAAAGATGGAACCTTAAGTCTATTCAGGGATTACCAAAGGTTGAACAGGATTATGGTCAGGAACTGGTATCTACTACATCTAATAGATGATTTCATTTACAATTATCGAGGAGTTAGTGTCTTCTCTAAGATCAAACTAAGGACATGATATCACCAATTGTGAGAAATCCCTTACACATACCTCGTACATCCTTCTATTGCAGGTATGATATGTTTGAATACATTTTTATATCATTCAGTCTACAAACATTCCCACAATTTTCCTAGATCTAGTGAATATGGGTTTCATCCCTATCTTTATTATTTGTTCATTGTATTTATAAATAAAATCATAGTGTATTCTCATACTCATAGAGACCATGATAAACAACCTGAGATCGTTTTGAGTACATTGAGAGAGAATAATATTTTTTCCAAGATAGATAAGTTCCACTTATTGATTTACAAATTCACTTATATGGTTTTATAATATATAAATAAGGAAACTATTATAAAATCACATTATAGTAGCAGTTTAAATGGCCACCGTATGCATCTATGATAGTTTCAAAAACCCACTACTAAATTGGCTATCGACATCAAATAAGTGATAATTTCTTCTATTTATCACTTGTTTATGGTAAGTGTCATAGTAAACATATTTATCTTATGTTTTTGTGGGTTTATCATCGGTTTTCCTATTAGAAAATAATATGTATTTATCGATGGGTTTAACTGCCGCTTAAAAGTTTCCATTTTTTGTATGAAACCAGCTGCTAAAAGCACCAAACTACTTTTAAAAGCCCCAAAACCACTGATAAAATCACCAAAATACTACTAAATTATACTAGACATTTATTTAGATTTGGTTCAAACAATTGTCACTACGACAATATTACCATATAGTGTCGGTTTAAAGCACCGATAAAAGTAGATTTTGAAATGAAATAAGGATGCAGATTTTGTATCCCTAGAACTAGTAGGCTGATATAAATCTATGTAGAGAATATATAATATAATAATCTAACCATGTTCAGTAGTCAAACATCTAAAAATATTATGTATTCAACCATCTAGGAATGTTCATTAGTCAACCCTCTTCATCTCCATCTCTATCTCTACATCCTTATACTAGAACCTGTAAGACAAGTATGTTGACCACTTTTCCTTACCCTCTTTATCTCCATCTCTATCTCTACATCCTTCTACCAGAACCTATAAGACAAGTATATTGAAAATTTAAAAATGTTTTATATTTATATTTAATCTTAAAAGTAATAAATGTTTGAATACTAAATAATTTTAAAGCTCTTTGATTTACTTTCTCAGCATTAGTCATGGATGCAATACCACTGGGGATAGATCTAGTCATCTTCTAATATAAATAAACCATCTCTCTCTACAAACAGGATATTAGAGCCTCCTCTTCTTGAATTGTGTTTTTCATATAAACAAAATCTCTCCAAAAATCATGGTTGAAAAACATCTATTCACAAAGATACATTTTGAAAATATTAGCATTTAATAAAATATGGACATTTGATTACACCACAATGTATAAATATTACATTTATTTTTTAACCTAAAACATCATTTTTACATGATGAAGGCACATGCCTCCAATCATCATATGTAATGGGGTGGGTAATTGGATCCTCCTTCGGTTAGCTTAGAATCTGTCCATTTAATCCCAAGACGTCATCCGTAGGGACCCCATATGAATCTAGTGGGACAACTATCTTTACTCTGATAATATTCCATACATTTGAACGTATCATTTTTTCTTCTGTAGTTTCATTTTTTCATTTTTTATGAAAAAATATTAAGTAGTATAGAAAAGTTAAATAAATTTATTCTTAATAATTATTTTTTCAAAAAAAAGTTTCCCTCCAATATCCCTGTGAAGTGATAGGAGTCGATTCATGCACCCTCACTACTGAGGCTGCTGAATGGTAAGGTGCTGAATGAGTTGATTGGAAGATGGTGGAGGATGTGAGATATGGTGGAGGGGTATGAGTAGATGATGTCTCAGATGATGTAGAGAGGCAGACAGATGGATCGTCATTTGTCAGTGTGGTTGATGGAATAATATAATTCTTCTTTCTTAGCATTCAATTCATGTAATCAAATAAAATTATGTTTAGAACATATATTTCAATCAATTACGTAGAAAAAAATTTGAAATAATAAAAGATGCATAGTACTGAAAACAAAGATTTATGTAACGATGATAGGGAATGACTGAAAAAAATTACACAAGTGGTTGATAAATGAATGGATAAGTACACACACAATCATTTTATTCTTCAATCATGTCAGTTTCTTGATCCATTACATCATCCACTTTATCCACCCTTTCAAGAATAATATTATTAATATCATGATGGAAAAATAATTTTGCCTCTTTCTGTTGATGGGAATCAATTTTAAAGGTCAAATATTCCACTACATCACCCATATCATACATGTCTCTTTGTTTTACATGATAAACTACACTCCACCCTTCCTCCAAGATGTCTTTGTCTAAATATACCATTTTCTATTTCAATAATTAGATATAAAAATCATGTAGTTCATGGTCACCAACATCCATCAATAGAGAGATGTTCAAGGAATTAAATTTCCGGAAATTTCTTTTAACACCCCTGATAATATCCACCAAAATGCATTTGAATAAAACAACTAAAAAATTCCCATTGTAGGTTAATTCGATAATATCAGTAAACTTTCCATTGTATTCTTCTTTAGAAAATGTAAATATAACACTATTCAATATTTTCAAACCCTCTTCCCAATAGACGGTATGGAATCTAAATCCATTCACATTGTAAGAATCAATCATTATAGCTTGTTTTAAAGGATCTCGTGTAAGAAAATTCAAAGATTTTAACAAATCTACTTTAGTATCATTATTCATGATCATAAAAAAGTAATATACATTAATAGATTTAAAAAATATATTTATCAACTGAATATCTATATTGATTTAAATATTTATGAACTTACACATCATGAAAACCATTCTACAAGATATTTATTAATATCTTATGTTATATAATTCTCTTTTCTTGTTCTTCCTTTCATTTTTATCTTTTTTAATCTCAAATAATTAATAAATGGATTTACAATTTTACTATTCAACAGCACATAACTATGTGCCTATAATAATTCCATTTCTATCAGTGTAACATTTGGGCTCTTTCCAACTGAACGACCAATAGTAAGAAAGATTTTTGACATCCCATGTATTTAAGATTTTGTGGATGTGACATCAATACATACAACTCAATTTAATCTTATCTCAACATTGTACAAGTATCAGGAAAAAATGCTCAGAATATTTTCTTCCAAGTAGCCTTCAGGTTGAGCTTTATTTTTCACGTAAGATTTTAAATACACAAGATATCTATGAAATAAAATAAAAAAACAGATTTATGTATTTATTGTTGTGAAATTAATTGCTTAGTGAAATTAAAAACATATAAATAAAGTACATCTCAATTATATACATCCATTGATAATGTATGGGGCCCTTTAATTTAGATTTCTCAACAAAATCCACCATGACAGTAAACAATGATAGAGGAATGATCATATCAATTGAAAAATGTGTCAATAAAAATATCTCTTAATGGTTGAAAATATGTAATGGATCTAGAGTGACATATTTTACAAAAAACTATGCATAATTAGAGTACAACAGCAGTATTTTTTTCATGTAATAATGTACACAATTCCAATAGAAGTATCCGATATAAAAAATATGTTAATCGTGATATTTCAATCCCTATAAACAACAGTTATTTAAGTCAAAAAACAATGAGATGTTACATGAATACCCATCATACACCTTCACATGTTTTAAAATTCAAAAGAATTTATCTTTATCCCTATTTTTCATTGAAATAATTTCTAGACCATACCTTCTATTCTCATACAGCCAGAGATTATACGTTATGTTCATTTTTATAAGTATTTATGAGCATTATGGTGATACCTTAACATTCCATGCTCATTAAGTGTAACATCCCAGGTAAATAAAGAATAAGAAATTTTCATATTTATTAATATTTTTTGATTTAATTATTAAATTTACTTTAATGGGGTTGATATGTTCGATGGAGAACCCTCTTTAAATATAGTTTTTGAAACTATTATAAATTCTATTGGACCAAATAAAATTCTTCTTTAGAATCGAGACATCAAAATTTACTTTGTGTAAATTTTTGGTATTTTCTGATAAAGTTCATTTTTAATGAATAGTGAAAAATGTTGTATTTTAATTCAAAACCTCATTTTAATATAATTTATTTATAAGGATAGATTATCTTTTTAATTTGTTTTAAAGTGAAATTAGATTATATTTTTACCATTTAATTCAATGGTGGTCATTGATATTAATTTCACTTTGAAATTGGACGTAAACAAGTGTCAGTCTTTTGATAGATATTGTTTCTTAAAAACACGCTATTTGTTTTGACAATGGGAATTAATTAAAAAATTAATTAATGCAACTTATATGTTTTGAATTTTTCAAAATAGACATCATTTTTGAATTCAGAATATCAAATATATCTTGGGGTGAATTTTTGGTATTTTTATGAAGAACATCAATTTTTGATGAATAGTGAAACCACTAAGTGGTAGTTAAAAAAACTGTTTTTTCATTTAAATGAAATTTTACCGCTTCTATGTATAGAATTTCAAAACATAGATATACATGGTTGTAATTAGAATGTAAAATGCGGTTCAATGGGATTAAAGTTTTTTTGGTGAATAGTAACTGTTGAGTTTTGTTAACTGTGATTAGATGTAATTAGGGTAATTTAAGATAAAAATGATATTATAAAAATATAAAAATATCTTGACACATGTCCTAAACTTCGTGGATAGGTCATGGAAGACCAAGAAAATGCATGGGTCAATTTTTGGGACCCCATGGAGCCACTTGAATGAGATAATGACATTAATACCTTTTATTTAAAGTAAGAATAAAAATATCACAAAAATGAATTTTTTACTAAAACAATTATTACATGGAGTTATATAAGCTATTTTTTTGACTATAAATATTCATTAGAAATATAAATAGATTTCATACATCATGGTAATTTTGTTATAATTTTTAGACATCAAAAAAATTAAATTATTTATGACACAATGATGATTCAGTGTTTACATCATTAAAAAATGATTTAAATAAATAATAAGATAATGTTTAAAATAATATCCAACACTTGTCCAATTCTTATTGGATGATTTTATTTCGAGCATGGACCACCTTATCCTTGACTTTAATGATTTTTGGAGAATTAGAAACCGAATTTCATTGTAACATCCCAACTAAGTAATGAATAATAGATATTTTTATCTATGTCTATTAATGATTAAGAGTGTTATAGAGGCTTAAAATGAAAATAAATACAATCTTATGCATGGAATACACTAATATTCTTAAAAGATTGTTTTAGTGCCTTTTGATGGCAAAACATTTTTGAATCTATATTTTGACAATTTTATAAACTATGTTTCACAAAATAATCTTATCCTTTATGATTGGGACATCAAAATTTACCTTGTGTGAATTTTTGGTATTTTTTTGACAATGTTCATTTTTTAATGAATAGTGAAAAATACTGCATTTTACATCAAAACTGCTTTTTAATATAATTTATTTATATGATTAGATTATGTTCTGAATTGGTTTTGAAGTGAAATTAGAATAATTTTTTACCATTTTATCCAATGGTGGTCATTGGAATCAATTTCACTTTGAAATTAGACTTAAACTGGTGTCAATCTTTTGATACTTATTGTTTTGTAAAAACACGCTATTTGCTCTGGCAGCGGGAATTAATTATTAAATTAATTAATGTGACTTATATGATTTGAATTTTTTAAAATAGACTTCATTTTTGAATTCGGAATATCAAATATAGCTTAGGGTGAATTTTTGGTAATTTTCTGAAAAACTTCAATTTTTGATGAATAGTGAAACAACTAAGTGGTAATCAAGAAAACTGATTTTTCAGTTAAATGAAAGTTTACCACTAATGTGTATTGAATTTTGAAAATCTGACATACATGGTTGTCATTAATAAGTAAAATGTGGTTCAATGAGATTAAAATAATTTTTTGATGAATAGTAACTCATTAAGTTTTTAATCGCGATTAGTGGTAATTAGTGTAGTTTAAGGTATAAATAATGCTTTAAAAATATGAAATGACCTAGACAAATGTCCCAACCTTATTGTTTGTGTCATGGCCGACCAATACAAGCCATGGGTAAACTTGGGGACCCCATGGAGACATTTTGGTTGGGAAATGACATAAATAACGTTTTATTTAATGTAAAAGTAAAAATGATACAAACATAATACGTTTTACGAAAACAATTTTTACATGGGGTTATAAAGATCATATCTTTGATTATAAATAGTCATTGGAAATCTAAAAATATTTCCTACATAATAGTATTTTTTTATGATTTTTAGACATTAAATAAATTAAATTATTTATGACATAATAATGATGCAGCGATGACATCATTATTTGACGATTTAAATAAAATGGAAAGATAATGTAAAATCTATGAACTACACATGTCCAAAACTTATTGTATGAGTGTATTTCGAAGACTTATCACCTTATCCACGAATTATTTCAATGAGGGACCTTTTTAAACCGAAACACATTTTCAAATAAAGTAATATTTCATTACTTTCCAAAAGTGCCCCTCCTCTCCTCTTATAAAAGGCCCCCACCTCTACCTCATTTCACACACACCTCAAGCCTTTGGCTCGGCCAACCCCTGCCCATTTACTCTCTCCACATCCCTCTCCACATCCTAGAGGATTCCCTTTGGGATGAATCCTTTCAAAGGAAGCCTTTAGGCTCAAATCAAAAGGAGTTACACTTTTAAAGGTAATTTATTCTCTCATGTTCATTTGTATTATTTTGCTTCTCCAACCCCCTAAACTCTTTTTATTTAATTCTTTTGTAACAACACCAGTATCTTCAATATACTAGGATGTTGTTATAAGATTTATTTGAGCTACACTCTCACACAACTGCATCAAATGGTTAAAGAACATACGGTTTCCGTGGATGGCGAAATTCTGCCTCCCGAAACGATGATTGTTCAACACTCATTTAACACCTTCAAAGGTGGCCATTATGATGTCACTATTTTTATATATGATATATATAATATGTTTATGTTTTCCTTAAGCTTCTGTTTTTTTCATTTTGGGCATACCTTTATGGTTTTCATTATGGGTAAACACGATATCTTCATTTTAGGAAGTGCGGACTACCGCCCCCTGAAAATGATTTGATTCGTTAATACCATATGTGGGATGTGTAAAGGATAAAGTTAATGATATTATATATGTTATTATACTGGAATTATAATATACTCTTATATAATTATTATTCCATTCCAGAAAATACGAAATAGAAATGGAAGTAGCGTTCATGCGTGCGTACGGCTTACCGTCTCCATGAACGGTGCATTTCATTTCTTACCTCTAAATGTGATGTAATATTATAAATACATGTATATGATGAATATATATGATATATATGTTATCCAAATCATTAATATCATTCTGGATATAACGAACCTATGACCAAATTAACAACATGTGAGTGTAAGAAGTCTATGTTTGACTTAAGAACCAAATACCGACAAAATGAACATTATTAACTTAACTGATTACATGATGTTCATAACATGGTATAAAAGGAATAATGAACTTGAAAAAGATTCATAAGAAAGTAGAGATTAACTCAATTTTATTATTCAGGAGATTAAAGAACGGTCGGGTCAAGTCGGATACGAGGTATGGGACTTCGTCTCAATCTCTTTCGTTGAGGCATATTTTATTTTATACACAACTTTCTTTTATACGGTGTATAAACCCCTTTGAATTTTACTTTTATTCAAAAGGAATCTTTTTTATACGAAGCATTTACTAAACGACAAAAAGGGAATGTTTTTGTCGTACGTATGCGGCGACAACAACTTCTCCGCCGTCGTGACCGTTATTTGAGTTTTGGCTTCCTCTACAAGCCATACCTTCTTTTTAAAAGAAAAGTAAATACCATGTTCTACTTTGGTATTGAAAATGGTTTTCATAATGTTTTTATTATATCAATGTGTTGTATTGATATCTCGTGATTGAAATGTGGAAATGTTATGTTTCCTTTATGAATGTTTTATGTGATATGATTATGTTATGGTTCTTGGGCATTATTATGAAGACGGGTGGTTCCGTGATAAACTAAGGGCGGGTGATCCCGTTATAGCTCTCCAATGCATTGGGTAACGCGAAGGAGTAAAACGTTAAGGTTTCTCCAAATATATTTTAGGGAATATACTGTGATGGGTATTCCAAACGTAACCAAGAGGGTTACTCCCTATGTAAGAATGTTATGAATGCCTCAAGTTACCTTTATGTATTATGATTTCTATTGTTATTTCATGATTTTATGAGGTATGTTAAAGTGCCTATGTTTTATGGGTAAAGTATGATTTCATTCTTATGTATATATGAACTCATGTTTCCGTTCCATGTTTTTTTTATAACCCATACTGAGTTTTTATGCTCATCCCAAGTTTTTGAAATGTTTTTCACAGGTCAAGGGAGAGGTACATGATAAGATGATAGAGTCAAGGATGTGTCAAGAAATAATCCATGTTTTATGTTAAATGTGTTTCCATTTATGGGAATGAAGAATAATATCTTTATGTAACCACTTTGTTTATATGTGGAATATAATGCATGTTTTATGATCTAATTCTCCAAAACTCTAAACCCGAAAAATTCTTCAATGTGTAATCTTGTAATAACTCAAGATTAAGTAAGGTTTAAGGCTGGAGCCTTATAGTCGGTATCAGAGGTCGGTTTAGATAACTTTAGGAGTTAAAATTCTATTAAATGATTATCCAAAAATATTTTTTTTCGAAATGAAATAGCATTTAAAGATTACCATGTTGCTTCATCTAAGACATGTTTGTTCAGAATGGTTTTCCGCAGAGGAAACAGGGAAGCAGTGCTAGGAAGGCATACAGAAGGAAATAACCTTCCGAATCAGCATCCAGAAATGGTCGGAATTGGAACTGAATAGTTTGTTGCAGTAATGGCGCAGTTGACTCAAGCGATAAATGGAGGTGGTATCCATACACGAGATCATCCAGACCAACCGCAGAGGAACATGTCAGTGGTGGAACATTTCATGAGGCAACATCCACCATCATTCAGAGGATCATCTGACCCTGTGCTAGCTGAAGGGTGGATTAAAGAACTGGAGAAGATTTTTGATGTCATGGGGTGTTCAGACAATCAAAAGGTTAGTCTTGCTATTTACCGTTTGGAGGGTGAAGTAGATCAGTGGTGGTCTATGGTTAAAAATATCAGGGACGCCGATGAGATTGATGCTCTTTACTGGGATGAATTAAAAGGTATGTTTCTTGAGAAGTATTTTCCTAAGGCTGTTCGACTTAGGATGGAAAAGCAATTCTTGGAATTGAGGCAAGAGGAAGACTCAGTGGCTGCCTATGAAGAAAGGTTCACTCGATTGGCAAGGTATGCTCCAAATTTTATCCGGGACCTTGATAGTAAAATCAATCATTTTTACTCAGTATTAAAGCCAATGTATCGAAGGGCATTAGCTTCTCGTGAGTTTAAAAGTTATGAAAAGCTTGTTCGATGTGCTGAGAAGGTGGAAATGGAGTTTGCCGATGACCAAGTGTTCTATAACAACCATCAGAAGAAGAGACCGAGGTGGCAGGAGAAAGGTAAGAATTCTTCAAAAAAGTCTGATGGTAAGAGAACTAAGTTTCCAGTTTGTGATAAATATGGAAAAAGGCATGCTGGGGAATGTCTTCTGAATTCTGGTAAGTGCTACCGATGTGGTAAGATGGGACATAAGGCTCGTGATTGCACTGAAAAGGATCAAGGTGAAGGTAAGAACAAATTTGATTTACAGTTAGTGAAATGTTATAAGTGCAATGAGATGGGTCACTATGCAAACGGGTGTCCGACAAGGAGCTTGAGTGATGGGAAGCAGTTAGACTACAAGCAGAAAGGGGTGGTGAAATCCTTTGCAACTACTTCAGCAGATGTCGGGCCATCAAATGAAGTTGTATCAGGTACTTTGTTTGTTTTTTCAGATTATGCCAGTGTGTTTTTTGATTCGGGGTCTACACATTCTTTCATCTCTGAAACCTTTTCTAGTAATATGGGAATACCATCTCAAGAAATGACTCCTGAACTTTTGGTAAAAACACCTGGGGGGAATGTTGAGGCAAAAAGAATTTACAAGAATCTTCCTATCCTTATCTGTGGAAAGAACCTACTTGCAAACCTTATTGTTCTACCTCTAGTAGAGTTTGATGTTATCCTGGGTATGGATTGACTCTCTATTTACCATGCTAAGATTGACTGTAGAGCTAAAGAAGTTTCTTTTCAGAAAGACTTTCAGTTTGTTTACAAGAATGAACCCTTACTTTTGATAACATATCAAGAGGCCAAGAAACTTGTGAAAGATGGAAATGAATGTTACCTTGAACACGTCGTTGAAAATAAAGGAACTGTTCAGATTTATGATGTGCCAGTGGTAAATGAGTATCCGGATGTTTTTCCTGATGAGTTTCCTGGAATAATACTAGATCTGGAAGTTGAGTTTACTGTTGACTTAGTTCCTGATGCTAAGCCAATTTCAAAACCCCCTTATCGAATGGCACAAATTGAACTTTTAGAGTTGAAGGAGAAATTGCAAGATTTATTATAGAAAGGTTTCATTAGACCTAGCACATCACCATGGGGTGCTCCTGTCTTATTTGTTAAAAAGAAAGATGGTTCTATGAGACTTTGCATTGATTATAGAGCCTTGAATAATATCACTATTAAGAACAAATATCCTTTGCCTCATATCGATGATTTGTTTGATCAGCTCCAGGGAGCTCAGTTTTTTTCAAAGATTGACCTGAGATCGGGGTACCATCAGCTGAAGGTAAAGGAGGCAGATATTCCGAAGACCGCGTTCCAGACGAGATATGGCCATTATGAATTTGTAGTAATGCCTTTTGGGCTAACCAATGCACCTGCTGTATTCATGGACTTAATGAATAGAATTTTCCATGAGTTCTTGGATAAGTTTGTGGTGGTTTTCATTGATGATATTTTGGTGTTTTCTAAAAGTAAAGAGGAGCATGAAAAACATTTAAGGGTTATCTTGCAAACCTTAAAAGAAAAGAAACTGTATGGGAAATTCAGCAAGTGTGAGTTTTGGTTGCAACAAATTTCTTTCCTTGGTCACATTGTTTCTAAAGATGGAATAACTGTTGATCCTGCAAAAACAAAAGTTGTGGAAGAATGTCGAAGACCCACAAATGTAACCGATATTCGTAGCTTCCTTGGTTTGGCGGGCTATTACCGAAGGTTTGTTAGAAATTTTTCACTGTTATCTAGTCCAATGACTAAGCTAACTCGGAAGGGTGTTAAGTTTATCTGGACAAAAGAATGTGATGATTGTTTTCAGGAATTGAATAGAAGATTGGTGAATGCTCCAGTTTTGGCACTACCTTCCAGGAATGGTGAGTTTTTTATATACAGTGATGCTTCATTGAAAGGACTTGGTTGCGTCCTAATGCAGAATGATCAGGTAATTGCTTATGCTTCATGACAGTTGAAAACTCATGAGGTAAATTACCCTACACATGATTTGGAATTAGCTGCTGTTGTTTTTTCTTTAAAAATTTGGAGGCATCATTTGTATGGAGTAAAGTGTGAAATATATACCGATCACAAAAGTTTAAAGTATATATTCACTCAGAACGAGTTAAACATGAGACAAAGGAGATGGCTGGAATTAATCAAAGATTATGATTGTACAATTCATTACCATCCGGGAAAAGCAAATAAAGTGGTTGATGCTTTGAGTTGAAAAAGTAATGCTTCATTAACAATGTTGGGTTTGGAACGTGATCCTTTGGTTAAGGATTTGATGAACTTTGGCATAGAAGTTGTTGGTGCAGGGAGTCCTTCTGTTTTGTTTCAGGTATCAGTGAGATCATCTCTATCAGATAGAATCTAGCAAGAACAGAAGCAAGACAGTGAGTTTCAGAAAAGGGTAGAGCTGGATCAGAATGGTAAGTTGCCTGAATTCAACATTGATAATGATTGAATTTTGAGATTTGGGAAGAGATTGTGTGTGCCTTGTGATTCACAGTTGAAGAGAGAGTTGTTATGTGAAGCTCATAGTTCTCCGTTTTCAGTTCATCCGGGCAGTACTAAGATGTATAGAGATCTGCGGGAGTATTACTGGTGGGATGGAATGAAAAGAGATATTGCTGATTTAACTGTGAAGTGTTTGACTTGTCAGCAGGTTAAAGCAGAGCGGCAGTTACCGAAAGGGATGCTTCAGCCTTTACCAGTGCCAGAGTGGAAATGGGAGAATATATCCATGGACTTTGTTGTTGGATTACCGAAGACATCTCGAGGTAATAATGCAATCTGGGTTATTGTTGATCGCTTAACCAAATCTGATCATTTCCTTGCTATACGAGATACTTTCTCTCTTGATCAACTTTCCCGTTTGTATCTTAAAGAGATAGTCAGGTTACATGGAGTTCCTCTCTCCATTGTATCGGATCGTGATCCCAGGTTTACTTCTAACTTTTGGAAAGGACTTCAGAAGTCATTGGGTACTGAATTAAATTTTAGTAAAGCTTTTCATCCTCAATCAGATGGGCAGTCAGAACGAACAATTCAGACATTGGAGGATATGCTACGAGCTTGTTCTATGGATTATCAGGGAAGTTGGGACTAACATCTTTCTTTGGTTGAATTTTCATATAATAACAGTTTTCATTCCAGTATACAGATGGCACCATTTCAGGCATTATATGGGAAGCGGTGTCGAACTCCAGCTTTCTAGGATGAAGTGGGTGAAAGGAAGTTGATGGGACCAGAATTGATAAAAGAGATGGCAAAAAAAGTTCATATGATTCAAAAACACATGAGAACATCTCAGAGCAGGCAGAAGAGTTATGCGGATAACCGGAGGAAGGATCTATCTTTCGAGGTAGGTGATCATGTTTTCCTCAAGGTTTCTCCTTGGAAAAGTGTGATGAGATTTGGTAAGAAAGGAAAGGTGAGTCCAAGGTTCATTGGACCATACGAAATTCTTGAGAGAGTTGGATCAGTTGCATACCGAGTGGCTTTACCTCCAAGTTTATCTCAGGTACACAATGTTTTTCACGTTTTGATATTGAGAAAGTATATGCTAGATCCATCTCATATTTTGAGTCCAGAGGTAGTTCAGCTGGAAGAGAACCTATATTATGAGGAACAACCATTCCAGATTCATGACCACAGGGAGCAAGTGTTACGGAATAAGGTGATTCACCAGGTAAAGGTTTCGTGGAAAAACCACATGATTGAAGATGCAACATGGGAATCTGAAAATGCAACGAGGGATAAGTACCCCCATTTATTCGATAAGTAAATAAATTGCGGGGACGCAATTTTCTAAAGGGGGGAAGGATGTAACATCCCAAGTAAGTAATGAATAATAGATATTTTTATCTATGTCTATTAATGATTAAGATAGTGTTATAGAGGATTAAAATGAAAATAAATACAATCTTATGCATGGAATACACTAATATTCTTAAAAGATTGTTTTAGTGCCTTTTGATGGAAAACCATTTTTGAATCTATATTTTGACAATTTTATAAACTATGTTTGTCAAAATAAACTTATCCTTTATGATTGGGACATCAAAATTTACCTTGTGTGAATTTTTGGTATTTTTCTGACAATGTTCATTTTTTAATGAATAGTGAAAAATACTGCATTTTACAACAAAAATACTTTTTAATCTAATTTATTTATATGATTAGATTATGTTCTGAATTGGTTTTGAAGTGAAATTAGAATATATTTTTACCATTTTATCCAATGGTGGTCATTGGAATCAATTTCACTTTGAAATTAGACTTAAACTGGTGTCAATCTTTTGATACTTATTGTTTTGTAAAAACACGCTATTTGCTCTGGCAGCGGGAATTAATTATTAAATTAATTAATGTGACTTATATGATTTGAATTTTGTAAAATAGACTTCATTTTTGACTTCGGAATATCAAATATATCTTAGGGTGAATTTTTTGTAATTTTCTGAAAAACTTCAATTTTTGATGAATAGTGAAACCACTAAGTGGTAATCAAGCAAACTGATTTTTCAGTTAAATGATATTTTTCCACTAATGTGTATTGAATTTTGAAAATCCGACATAAATGGTTGTCATTAAGAAGTAAAATGTGGTTCAATGAGATTAAAATAATTTTTTGGTGAATAGTAACTTATTAAGTTTTTAATCGCGATTAGTGGTAATTAGTGTAGTTTAAGGTATAAATAATGCTTTAATAATATGAAATGACCTAGAAACATGTCCCAACCTTATTGGTTGTGTCATGGCCGACCAAGAAAAGCCATGGGTCAACTTGGGGACCCCATGGAGACATTTTGGTTGGGAAATGTCATAAATAACTTTTTATTTAATGTAAAAGTAAAAATGATACAAACATAATACGTTTTACAAAAACAATTTTTACATGGGGTTATAAAGATCATATTTTTGATTATAAATAGTCATTGGAAAGCTAAAAATATTTCCTACATCATAGTATTTTTTTATGATTTTTAGACATTAAATAAATTAAATTATTTATGACATAATAATGATGCAGCGATGACATCATTATTTGACGATTTAAGTAAAATGGAAACATAATGTAAAATCTATAAACTACACATGTCCAAAACTTATTGGATGAGTGTATTTCGAAGCCTTATCACCTTATCCACGAATTATATCGATGTGGGACCTTTTTAAACCGAAACTCATTTTCAAATAAAGTAATATTTCTTTACGTTCCAAAAGTGCCCCTCCTCTCCTCTTATAAAAGGCCCCCGCCTCTACCTCATTTCACACACACCTCAAGCCTTTGGCTCGGCCAACCCCTGCCCATTTACTCTCTCCACATACCTCTACTCATCCTAGAGGATTCCCTTTGGGAAGAATCCTTTCAAAGGAAGCCTTTAGGCTCAAATAAAAAGGAGTTACACTTTTAAAGGTAATTCATTCTCTCATGTTCATTTGTTTTATTTTGCTTCTCCAACCCCCTAAACTCTTTTTATTTAATTCTTTTGTAACAACACCAGTATCTTAAATATACTAGGATGTTTTTATAAGATTTATCTGAGCTACACTCTCACACAACTGCATCAAATGGTTAAAGAACATACAGTTTCCGTGGATGGTGAAATTCTGCCTCCCGAAACGATGATTGTTCAACACTCATTTAACACCTTCAAAGGTGGCCATTATGATGTCACTATTTTTATATATGATATATATAAAATGTTTATGTTTTCCTTAAGCTTCTGTTTTTTTCATTTTGGGCATACCTTTATGGTTTCCATTATGGGTAAACACGATATCTTCATTTTAGGAAGTGCGGACTACCGCCCCCTGAAAATGATTTGATTCGTTAATACCATATGTGGGATGTGTAAAGGATAAAGTTAATGATATTATATATGTTATTATACTGGAATTATAATATACTCTTATATAATTATGATTCCATTCCAGAAAATACGAAATAGAAATGGAAGTAGCGTTAATACGTACGTACAGCTTACCATCTCCATGAACGGTGCATTTCATTTCTTACCTCTAAATGTGATGTAATATTATAAATACATGTATATGATGAATATATATGATATATATGTTATCCAAATCATTAATATCATTCTGTATATAATGAACCTATGACCAAATTAACAACATGTAAGTGTAAGAAGTCTATGTTTGACTTAAGAACCAAATACCGACAAAATGAATATTATTAACTTAACTGATTACATGATGTTCATAACATTTTATAAAAGGAATAATGAACTTGAAAAAGATTCATAAGCAAGTAGAGATTAACTCAACTTTATTATTCAGGAGATTAAAGAACGGTCGGGTCAAGTTGGATACGAGGTATGGGACTTCGTCTCAATCTCCTTTCGTTGAGGCATATTTTATTTTATACACAACTTTCTTTTATACGGTGTATAAAACCCTTTGAATTTTACGTTTATTCAAAAGGAATCTTTTTTATACGAAGCATTTACTAAACGACAAAAAGGGAATGTTTTTGTCGTACGTATACGGCGACAACAACTTCTCCGCCGTCGTGACCATTACTTGAGTTTTGGCTTCCTCTACAAGCCATACCTTCTTTTTAAAAGAAAAGTAAATACCACGTTCTACTTTGGTATTGAAAATGGTTTTCATAATGTTTTTATTATATCAATGTGTTGTATTGATATCTCGTGATTGAAATGTGGAAATGTTAGGTTTCCTTTATGCATGTTTTATGTGATATGATTATGTTATGGTTCTTGGGAATTATTATGAAGACGGGTGGTTCCGTGATAAACTAAGGGCGGGTGAGCCCGTTATAGCTCTCCAATGCATTGGGTAACACGAAGGAGGGAAACGTTAAGGTTTCTCCGAAGAGATTTTAGGGAATATACTGTGATGGGTATTCCAAACGTAACCAAGAGGGTTACTCCCTATGTAAGAATGTTATGAATGCCTCAAGTTACCATTATGTCTTATGATTTCTATGATTGTTTCATGATTTTATGAGGTATGTTAAAGTGCATATGTTTTATGGGTAAAGTATGATTTCATTCTTATGTATATATGAACTCATGTTTCCTTTCCATGTTTTTTTATAACCCATACTGAGTTTTTAAGCTCATCCCATGTTTTTGAAATGTTTTTCACAGGTCAAGGGAGAGGTACATGATAAGATGATAGAGTCAAGGATGTGTCAATAAATAATCCATGTTTTATGTTAAATGTGTTTCCATTGATGGGAATGAAGAATAATATCTTTATGTAACCACTTTGTTTATATGTGGAATATAATGCAAGTTTTATAATCTAATTCTCTAAAACTCTAAACCCGAAAAGATCCTCAATGTGTAATCTTGTAATAACTCAAGATTAAGTAAGGTTTAAGGCTGGGGCCTTATATTCATTTTATAATAAAATAATAGTTTCAGGATTTCCCAAAGAGCCCCTCCTCTCCCTTATAAAAAGACCCCATTTTCTACCCCAATGTCACACTTCACAAGCCCATTGGTTCATCCAAAATCTACTCAAATAAGCTCCTAATATCACTATCTTCATCCTAGAAGACTTACCTTAGGCATAATGCTTTTTAAGAAAACCTTTTGGTACAAACCAAGAGGAGTTACCCGATTGAATGGTAATGTATTCTCTAATGTTCTTTTTTTATTTTGCTTCTCCAACCCCTAAAAACTTTTTATTCCATTATTTTGTAATAAAAACAGTATATTCAATATACTAGGATGTTTTTATAAGAAGGATTCGAGCTACACTTTCACACACCTACGTCTAATAGATAAAGAACATACTGTTTTCGTGGATGGCGAATTTCCACCTCACAAAATGATGATTGTTCATTATTCTTTCAACACCTATAAAGGTGGACATGAAGAAGTCACAATGTTTATATATGATATGTATTATGTTTATTTTTTCCTTATGCTTTTGTATTTTTCATTTATGGCATACCTTTATAGTTTCCATTATGGTTAAACACTATAATTTCATTTTAGGAAGTGCGGACTACCGCCCCCAAAGTGATTTGATTCTTTAATTCCATATGTGGGACGTATAAAGGATGGATTTAATGAAATTATATATGATATTATACTGGAATTATAATATACCTTTATATCCTTATGATTCCATTCCATTAGATACGGAATAGAAATGAAAGTAGCGTTCATGCGTACGTACGGCTTACCATCTCCATGAACGGTGCATTTCATTTCTTACCTCTAAATATTTTGTAATATTATTAATGTATGTATATACTGGATATATATGATATATAAAATTTCTAAATCATGAACATAATTCTTCTTATAATGGATATTTTACCACATGAACAACTTTTAGTTATATTGATTTTATTTTTGAATCAAGTACCAATGATAGTTAAAATGACCGTTATTAACTTAAATAATTACATAATGTTCATAACATGGTAACAAGTGATATAAAAGGAATAATGAACTTGAAAAAGGATCTTAAGAAAGTATAAATTAACTCATTTTTATTATTAAGGGGATTAAAGAACGATCAAGTCAAGTCAGACATGAGGTAAGGGACTTCGTCTCAATATCCATTCATTGAGGAATATTTTGTTTTATATACAACATTCTCTTATACGGTGTATAGACCCCTTTTGAATTTAAATTTTATTAAAAAGGAATGTTTTTATACGAAGAATTTTACTTAATGAAAAAATGAATGTTTTAGACTTACGTATGCGGAAATATCGACTTCTCCGCTGCCGTGACCATTATTTGAGTTTCGGCTACCTCTACAAGCCATAAATTTTTTTTTGAATGAAAAATAAATACCATGTTTTACTTTTATTTTATTTTGGTATTGAAATTGGTTTTGATAATGTATTTATATCAATTTTTGTATTGATATCTTGTGATTTAAAACTGGAAATGCTATGTTTCCTTTATGCAGGTTTTATATGGTACGATTATGTTATGGTTCTTGGGAATTGTTTATGAAGAAGGGTGGTTTCGTGAAAAACTAAGGGTGGGTGAGCCCGATATAGCTCTCCAATGCATTGGGTAACGCGAAGGGGTTAAACTCTAAGGTTTCTCTAAAGGGATTTAGGGAATATACTGGGATGGGTATTCCAAACGTAACCATGAGGGTTACTCCATACGTAAAAATGTTATGAATGCCTCACGTTACCTTTATGTCTAATGATTTATATGATTTATTCATGATTTGATGAGGTATGTTAAAGTGCTTATGTTTTATGAGTAAAGTGTGGTTTCATTAATTCTTATGTATACATGGACTAATATTTTCATTCCGTATTTTTATATACCATAATGATATTTTTATGTTCATCCCACGTTTTTTAAATATTTTTTCATAGGTCAAGGGAAAATTACATGATGTGTTGATAGTGTTGATGAAGTGTCACGAAAGAATCCATGTTTTATTTTAAATATGTCTCATTTGATGGGAAAAATGAATAATGTCTTTTATGTAACCACCTTGTTTAAATGTGGAATGTAATGCATGATTTATGATCTAATTCTCTAAAACTATAATCCTGAAAAGATCCTCAATGTGAATTTTTAAAATAACTCAATATTAAGTAATGATTAAGGCTGGGGCCTTATAGTTGGTATCAAAGGTCGGTTTAGAAAACTTTAAGAGTTAGAAAAACTGTTTAATTTTATGTCCCTAAATTAATTTATGGTATGCTTGAAATGATATAGCATTTGCATATTACCATGATGCTTCACCTAAGATATTTATGTGTTTTGAATTGATCTTCGAAGAGGAAACAAGGATGTTGTGCAAGGAAGGTATTGAGATAGAAATGAACTTCTAAATCAGCATCCTGAGATAGTCAGAATCATAATTGAACAGTTTGTTGCAGTGATGGCTCAGTTGACTTAGGTGATAAATCATGGTTGTTTTTACTGAAGATATTTTGTTTTATTCAAAAAGTAAAGGGGAGCATGAAAGTTATTTAAGGGTTATCTTGAAAACCGTAAAATAAAATAAACTGTATGGAAAATTCAGAAAGTGTGAGTTTTGGTTGCAACAAATTTCTTTCCTTGGTCACATTGTTTCTAAAGATGGAATAACTATTGATCCTGCAAAAAAAAGGTTTTTGGAGAATGGAAAAGACACACAAATGTAACTGAGATTCGTAGTTTTCTTGGTTTGGCTGGCTATTACTGAAGGTTTGTTAGAAATTTTTCACGGTTATCTAGTCCAATGACTAAGCTAACTCGGAAGGGTGTTATGTTTATCTGGAAGAAATAAGGTGATGAATGTTTTCTGGAATTGAAATGATGATTGGTGAATGCTCCAGTTTTGGCACTACCTTCCAGGAATGGTGAGTTTGTTATCTACAATGATTCTTTATTGAAAGGACTTTGCTGTTTCCTAATACAGAATAATCAGGTAATTTCTTATGCTTCACGTCAGTTGAAAACTCATGAGGTAAATTACCCTACATATGATTTTGAATTAGCTGCTGTGGTTTTCGTTTTTAAAATATGGAGGTATCATTAGTATGAAGTAAAGTGTGAAATATATACCGATCACAAAATTTTAAAGTATATATTCACTAAGAAAGAATTCAACATGAGATATAGTATAGGGTTATAATTAATCAAGGATTATGATTGTACATTTCATTACCATCCAGGAAAAGAAAATAAAGTGGCAGATGCTTTGAGTCGAAAAAGTAACGCTTCATTAACAATGTTTTGTTTGGAACATGATACTTTGGTTAAGGATTTGATGAACTTTGGCATAGAAGTTGTTTGTGAAGTATGTTCTTCTGTTTTGTTTCAGTTATCAATGAAATCTTCTCTATCAGACAAAATTAAGAAAGCACAGAAGCAAGACAGTGAGTTACAGAAAAAGGTAGAGCTTCTTCAGAATGGTAAGTTGCCTGAATTAAACATTGATAATGATTGTGTTTTGATATTTGGGAAGAGATTGTGTATGCCTTGTGATTCAAAGTTGAAGAGAGAGTTGTTATACGAAGCTCATAGCTCTCCATTTTTAGTTCATCCAGGCAGTACTAAGATGTACAGACATCTTCAGGAGCATTACTGATGGGATGGAATGAAAAGAGTTATTGCAGATTTTACTATGAAGTTTTGACTTGTCTATAGGTTAAAGCAGAGTGGCAGTTACCGAAAGGGATGATTCAGCCTTTACCAATGCCAGAGTGGAAATGGGAGAATATCTCCCTGGACTTCATTGTGGGGTTGTCGAAGACACCTCGAGGTAAAAATGCAATCTGGGATATTTTTGATCACTTGACTAAATCTGCTCATTACCTTGCTATACAATATATCTTTTACCTAGATCAACTTTCCCGTTTTTATCTTAAAGAGATAGTCCGGTTACATGGAGTTCCTCTCTCCATTGTATCTGATCGTGATCCCAGGTTTACTCCTAAATTTTGGAAAGGCCGTCAGAAGTCGTTGGGTACTGAATTAAATTTTATTACAGCTTTTCATCCTCAATTAGATGGGTAGTCAGAATGAACAATTCAGACTTGGGAGGATATTCTATGTGCTTTTTCGATGGATTATCAGGGAAGTTGGGACCAACATCTTTCTTTGGTTGAGTTTTCTTATAATAACTGTTTTCATTCCAGTATACAGATGGCCCCATTTGAGGAATTATAGGGGAAGCAGTGTCGAACTCTAGATTTTTGGGATGAAGTGGGTGAAAGGAAGTTGATTGGACCATAATTGGTAGAACAGTTGGCAGAAAAAGTTTAGTTGATATAGAAACACGTGAGAACAGCTCAGAGCAGGAAGAAAAATTATGCGGACAATAGGAGGAAGGATCTCTCTTTTGAGGTAGGTGATCATGTCTTCCTCAAAGTTTCACCATGGAAAAGTGTGATGCGATTTGGTAAGAAAGGAATGCCGAGTCCAAGGTTAATTGGACCACATGAAATTCTAGAGAGAGTTGGATCAGTTGTGTACCAAGTGGCTTTACCTCTGATTTTATCTCAGGTAGACAATGTTTTTTATGTTTCAATGTTAAGGAAGTACATGCCAGATTCATCTCATGTTTTGAGTCCAGAGGTAGTTCAGCTAGAATAGAATCTATCTTATGAGGAACAACTGATCCTGATTCTGGACCACATGGATTATGTATTGCAGAATAAGGTGATTCTTCAAGTAAAAGTTTTGTGAAAAAACCACATGATTGAATAGGCAACATGGGAATCTGAAAATTCTATGAGGGATAAATATCCCCAATTATTTAAGTGAATAAATTTAGAGGACACAATTCACAAAAGGGGGGATGTATATAACATCCCAGGTAAATAAAGAATAAGACATTTTCATATTTATTTATATTTTATGAATTATGTATTAAATTTAATTTAATGGGGTTTCTATGTTCGATGGAGAACCCTATTTAAATACAGTTTTGGACACTCTTATACATTCTATTGGACCAAATAAAATTTTCTTTAGAATCGGGACATTAAAATTAACTTTGTGTAATTTTCTGGTATTTTCTGAAAATGTTCATTTTTTAATGAATAGTGAAAAATGTTTTATTTTAATTCAAAACCTCATTTTAATATAATTTATTTATAAGGATAGATTATCTCTTTAAATGGTTTTAAAGTGCAATGAGATTATATTTTTACCATTTAATCCAATGTTGGTCATTTGATTTAATTTCACTTTGAAATTGGACATAAACAAGTGTTAGTCTTTTGATAGATATTGTTTCTTAAAAACAAGCTATTTGTTTTGACAACGGGAATTAATTATAAAATTAATTAAGAAACTTATACTTTTTGAATTTTTCAAAATAGACATCATTTTTGAATTCAGAATATCAAATATAGCTTGGGGTGAATTTTTGGTATTTTTCTGAAGAACTTCAATTTTTGATGAATAGTGAAACCACTAAGTGGTAGTCAAACAAACTAATTTTTCGTTTAAATGAAATTTTACCGCTTCTGTGTAGTGAATTTAAAAAATCCGATATACATGGTTGTCATTAGTAAGTAAAATTTGGTTCAATGGGATTAAATTATTTTTTGGTGAATAGTAACTTTTGAGTTTTGTTAACTGCGGTTAGAGGTAATTACGGTAATTTAAGATAAAAATGATATTATAAAAATATAAAAATATCTTGACACATGTCCTAACCTTATTTGATAGTTCATGGCCGACCAAGACAATCCATGGGTCAATTTTTGGGACCCCATGGAGCTACTTGAGTGATATAATGACATTAATACCTTTTATTTAAAGTAAAAATAAAAATATCACAAACATGCATTGATTTACTCAAACAATTATTACATGGGGTTATATAAGCTATATTTTTTATTATAAATACTCATTAGAAATCTAAAAAGATTTCCTACATCATGGTAATTTATTTATAATTTTTAGACCTCAAAAAAATTAAATTATTTATGACACAATGATGATGTAGTGTTTACGTCAGGAAAGAATGATTTAAATAAAGAAGAAGATAATGATTATAATAATATCCAAAACATGTAAAATTGTTATTTTATGATTTTATTTCGAGCATGGTCACCTTATCATCTACATTAATGATTTTTGGATCTTTAGAAACCGAATTTAATTTTATAATAAAATAATAGTTTCAAGAGTTCCAAAAGAGCCCCTCCTATCCCTTATAAAAAGTCCCCACTTCCTACCCATCTCTCATACTTCTCAAGCCCTTTGGATCGTCCAAACTATACTCAAATAAGCTCCCAATATCCCTCTCTTCATCCTAGAAGCCTTACCTTAGACATAAAGCACTTTAAGAAACCCGTTTGGTTCAAACCAAGAGGAGTTACCCGATTTAAAGGTAAAGTCTTCTCTAATGTTCTTTTGTATTATTTTTCTTCTACAACCCCATAAACTCTTTTTATTAGATTATTTTGTTAAAAAAACAGTATCTTAAATATACTAGGATTTTTTTATAATAAGGATTCAAGCAACACTTACACACACCTACGTCTAATGGCTAAAGAACATATTGTTTCCATGGATGGCGAATTTCTGCCTCACGAAACGATGATTGTTCAATATTCTTTTAACACATTTAAAGGTGGAAATTAAGATGTCACTATGTTTATATATGATATTTATTATGTTTATGTTTTCCTTATGCTTCTGTATTTTTCATTTATGTAATACCTTCATGGTTTCCATTATGGGTAAACATGATAATTTCATTTTAGGAAGTGCGGACTACCGCCCCCGCAAAGTGATTTGATTCGTTAATGCCATATGTGGGACGTATAAACGAAGTATTTAATGATATTATATATGATATTATAATGTAATTGTAATATACCTTTATATCATTATGATTCCATTCCATTAGATACGAAATAGAAATGAAAAGTAGCGTTCAAGTGTACGTACGGCTTACCGTCTCGATGAATGGTTCATTTCATTTCTTACCTATAAATGTTTTGTAATATTATAAATGTATGTATATACTAGATATATATGATATATATAATATCTACATCATGAAAATAATTCTGGTTATAATGGATATTTTACCACATGAACAACTTGTAATTATAAAGAGCTTATTTTTGACTCAGGTACCAATGATCATTAAAACGAACGTTATTAACTTAAATAATTACATAGTGTTCATAATGTGGTGACAAGTGATCAAAAATGAATAATGAACTTGAAAAAGGTTCTTATACAAATACAAAATAACTCATGTTTATTATTCCAGAGATTAAAGAATGATCGAGTCAGGTCGGACCTGAGGTATGGGACTTCATCTCAATCTCCATTCATTGAGGCATATTTTGTTTTATAGACAACATTATTTTATACAGTATATAGACCCCTTTTGACGTTTACTTTTATTCAAAAGGAATATTTTTATACGAAGCATTTTACTAAATGAAAAAATGAATGTTTTTGTCTTACGTATGCGGCAACAACGACTTCTCCGCCGCTTTGACCATTATTTGAGTTTCGACTTCATCTACAAGACATAACTATTTTTAAATGAAAAATAAATACCATGGTTTACTTTTATTTTATTTTTTTATTGAAAATGGTTTTGATAATGTTTTTATATCAATGTTTTGTATTGATATGTTGTGATTGAAATGTGGAAATTCTATGTTTCCTTTATGCATGTTTTATGTGGTATGATTTTTTTATGGTTGTTGGGCATTGTTTATGAAGACGGGTGGTGCCGTGGTAAACTAAGGGTGAGTGAGCCCGATATAGCTCTCCAATGCATTGGGTAACATGAAGGGGTTAAACGATAAGGTTTCTCTGAAGAGATTTAGGGAATATACAATGGTGGGTATTCCAAACTTAACCATGTGGGTTACTCCCTATGTAAGAATGTTATGAATGCCTCAAGTTACCTTTATGTCTTATGATTTCTATGATTTATTCATGATTTGATGAGGTATGTTAAAGTTCTTATGTTTTATGAGTAAAGAATGATTTCATTGATTCTTATGTATACATGGACCAATGTTTTCATTAAGTATTTTTATATACCTTACTGAGCTTTTTATGCTCATCCCATGTTTTTGAAATGTTTTTCAAAGGTCAAGGGAAAAGTACATGATGTGTTGATAGCGTCGAGGAAGTGTCACGAAAGAATCCATGTTTTATTTTAAATATTTCTCCTTTAATGGGAAAAATAAATACTGTCTTTTATGAAACCACCTTTTTTAAATATGGAATGTAATGCATGATTTATGATCTAATTCTCTAAACTCTAAACCTGAAAAGATCCTCAATGTGCATTCTTGAAATAACTCAAGATTAAGTAATGTTTAAGGTTGGGGCCTTATATTAAGTAATAGGAAAATTAAATTGTCACAAACATTATTCTCTACATTAATCAAATTATGATTATGCCTCAAAAAATTAAACTCCCAATACATATGTTGGAAGAATATACTTTTTAATCCATTGTTTCGTTTGGATTTCACATGATGATGCACTTCATACTCATTTCCCACTATCATTCAAATTATGTACCTTTCCAAATTCTGTTTCAACATTTCCATGTTGTGACATTATTGTAAAACCAATTAAAAACATTATATGTGGAATAAAATCAATGAAACCATTGAATTTTTACTTGTTTAGCCAGAATCGATGAGATGTATCGAGAAATATTTGATGAAAGAAGAAGAACCATTTTATACTATGAGGTATCCGTTGATGATCAAAATCAATGTTATAAATAGGACATTCCAAATACGTTTATGTGTTCTAACTAGGTAAATTCCTATGTCCCATGAAGTAAATAATGATCCACATTATAAAAGATTTCATTTTGAACATTTTCCTATAAGATACATCATATGTTTCAACAATATTTCTCTATAAATCCACTAATTCATCAATTAATAGTAGAGTGTATTGATCAATACCATTTCTAGGAACTTTTTTTCTAGGAATAACAATTGAAATATTAAAAAAATAGACACATACACATCCACTAATGCAGATTGTAAGGGATTAAAATAATTTGAAAAATGATATAACTGGTAGTCAACGTCCCAAATGGGTTTAATCCATTGATAGCCAATCCCAATTGAACATTTCTAAGGCTAGATGAGAAATATGGATGTAATGAATCAAACCTCTTCTATGATTGTGAAGCTCATGAATTTTTAATTAACCCGTCATTGTTATTATCAATAGATTGTGACTTCATGTGTTCGATAATTATTGATTCCATGAATAATCCTTACAATCGAGGATTTAAAGGAAAGTAACTCAAAACATTTGTAGGTGTTTTACTTTTCTTCTTCTTTATGGTAGTATGTTGATTCATACTTCTATCATCACCCATCTATATCCATCTAGAAGAATAACATTTATTGCAATCTTTCCTTCTTGAATCCTCACCCCAAAAAATCATACAATCATTGGGACACACTTGTATTTTTGTACAATCCGACCAAGCTTGTTAACATATTTTTTATATCATAAAAATAATCATGGATCGTTGCTTCAAAAAATTCATCCAGCAACAATTCCAAAACCATTGACATTTCTTTATTTTTATTTCCATATAGGCATTTGATATGGTACAATTTCAGTAAAAAATAAACTTTTGAATATTTAAAACATTCAGTATAAAAATCTTCATTTCCATCGTCAACTAAACCATAAAACACTTCTATTTTCTCAGTGAAAATTTCCATTACATTTGTATCCACATAATCAAGAGGAATATCCAACAATATGTTACAGTCATGATCTTGTTGTCCTAAATTTCCAAAAACATCACATGTCACATTTCTATTTCTATAACCGTCAAATGGTTTTTTTGATTTTTTTTTTGATGTTGGTGTTGCTGTCTTTCAATTATGATTGCATCATTTATAAGGTTTTTTATTTCATTTTGAATTTCAAATAAGGTGGGAGCTCATTATATGGATTAACATCAGTGCTCAACCTTTCTTTAATTTTTTATTCTCCATGAAAAATCTGACACTTGTAGTGAGAAGAGAATTTCTTCAATATTAACTATTCATAAACTTCATCTCTCTTCAAAAATATTCTAAATTTACTTTTTGGACATGGACATCTTATTCTCCCATTAAATGATTGATTGTAAATTACATAATATAAAAATTCCTACAAACCCTTAACAAACTGAGGTGTGTTCCTCAATAATGGTATCCGTATTTTATCCATATATATCAAAATTTTCCTACACATTAATAAAAAAAATTAAAACATATAATTATTACAGAATTGGAAAATTGATTCATATGTAATAGTTGAAATAAAGTTGAATATATAAAATAACCATACACTAAATTATAAATATACGTATAACCATCTGTGATATAAAAATTATAGACACATCGGAATAACAGTAAAACTATTTAGACTATTAGAATATGTCTATAAATAAACTGATCTAAACTAGTGAACTTAAAAACAACTTTAACTGATATAGAACAAGGAAACAGAGGGCAACTAGAAATGCCTCAACAAATCAGTATAATGAATCTATGAAGTTCTAAATGTATTTCATAGTCTTTATCCACTTCTTCCTTTTTTCTTCAATTTATAGGAGAAACACAAATGCGTAACATTCATTAGAAATCCATTTAATAAACTATACATGGGTATTTCATAATTCTTCGTCATACATTTAACACCCAAAAGGTTGATATTAAAATTAAAATATATTACTGTTTAATGTATCATACAAAAATTAAAAAATACTCAATATATTTCATTCCTGGTATTGTTATATAGTTAGAGAGGCTTTCTACCATTCATATAGATCATAGAACCTGCTACTCAAAAATAACAGGGAAATATTATAACAATATATCCCATGTAAGGGTAAAAAAATCATAGGCTGCATAAGGGTACCACATAATTTTTATAATATGCGTAAATGTATCATTTAAAATATACAGCTCACATAAATATAAGATACATTTTACATATGCTATATATTGATAAATTATAATGTTATGTTATGGTAAGAACAAATTATAAGTATTTCATAAGGGTAACTACTAAAGTTGTGTAATGGTAAACATTTACATAAACTAGTCATGTAGAGGTTACTATAATTGTTTTATAAAGGCACTAAGAAGTTACATTAGGGAAAAAATAATTTTTTAAAGAACGCATGAATGAAAATAAATAAATTCCATACACTATTTAAAGGTATCTAGTTCACTAAAAAAGGGTAAATAACATTTTTATCAGGCCAGTTAAGGTTATTTTAACACTTGTGTAAATGTGAGAAAAACATGCATAAAGGTATGAAACACTTCTGTAAAGGTAAGAATCACTTTCTTAATGGTATTAAAGTCTTGTGTGAATGTAAGTAGAACCTACGTAAGGGTAAAAACAAGAATACGAAGCATAAATAAGGGTTAAACGGTACATATGTAAAGGTAAGAAAAACAATATAAATTCCATGTACGGGTTACAAAAATAGTTTTCTAAAAAATATAAAAATTCTATATAAATAAGAAATATTCCATAATGATGAAATCGGGGGAATTGATATAATATAGTAGTAGATAAAATTCCCCTAAATCACTATGTAATAATATAATACAATATATACTTGAATGATTACATAATGAAGTAATAAAGGGAAATTATATAATATAGCACTAGATAAAACTCCCCTAAATCAGTATATAACCATATAATTGAATTTGTCATGGGATCTACCATGGAAACACTAGTTTGGTATGTAGTTAATCATATATTGGTATATCAACATGATCTATCTATCTACCTACTTATGATATATATATAACTGAAAACCTTGATTCCCATACAATCCTCATGATGAAACTCACACCACACAGTTGTTGTTCTTATAATGACTTAATTGAAACTAGTTGCATATGAACCAACTAGAGAAATAAGTTAGGTCATCCAATTAGTACCTGGTTTCCCATTAACAATAGTGGAACAATGGACTAGTGAAAATGAGATAGGTTTATCACATGAGGAATTACTATAACTACTGTCAACCCTAACACCCAATGACGTAGTACCACATACATACATAACAGACACTGAAGGTATATGTTTCACATTCTCATTCATGGGAAGCAACAAGAATCTCAAATTTATCACAAACCTACACAAGTGTTAAATGAGAAATGGGGAATCAAGGGTCTCCTTCCATATAAAACATTTAAAACCAATGTTCTTAACATTAATTTGACACAAAAACATGTATTGGAATATAATGAAAAATTTAATTTTCATTGAATAATTAAAAAAATATATATATAAAATTATGGAAGACAATAAATAATTTAAAATATTTCAATGTCACTCCTACAAAATGGTTATCTTCTTTGAAAAAAAAATCATTGAAAATGACTTTCATTTCTCTAAAAAATCACATGAACACAGCTTGAAACATTTTAATAGGTCCACAAAAATCAACCATTTCCTTTAAAATGATTCAATCTACTATTCTATAAGGTTATTTCTATTTGAAATTTAAAATAATTAAAAAGGTAAAACCACATCCATAAATCCATTTCAAACAAGAAAAAAAGATATTTTGGAAGGTTTAAACTATGTGCACATTGGAAATACCAATTTTAAATACAATAAAACAATATTTTTTTTAAAAAATGTAAAGGTGAAGAGCTCAATTAAATATAAAATTCTATTTAAAACCTTTTTTCATAGTTTAAAAACCATAATATATTCAAAACCAATTTCAAAAAAGATAACCATTTCAAAAGTGAATAAGGTATTTCAAAAGAGTATTATCACAATAAATAATTCCATTTAAAAAAAATGAAAACATGGAATTCATTTGAAAACCCATCTATAATAACATAAAAACACCAATAAATATTGTCAAAAACCCATGGGTATATAAAAAATATTCAAAATTTCATAAAAATTAAATTTAGAATGTAAACACATGCCTATAATTATAAAATTATCCAATTTTAGAGTAACACCTGCCGTAAAAAGTTGAAACTAATATGAAACATAATGAAAATCATCCCCTTAAAAAATGACAAAACCCATGGGAAGGATCAGCGGTGAGGCTTGGGGGTGGGGTTGATATTCAGGGAGTTGGGGCGTTGGGTGTGAAGCGTCAAGTGGGTTGGGGTGGAGCGTTGGAGGGGTCGGTGAGGGGAGGCCCGACGGCGATGAGTGGTGATGGGCAGCGAGAGATAGGTTTAGCGGTGAAGCATCTTAGGGATTCGAGGGGATGGGAAGGTCAGGCATGAAGCGTTATAGGGGTTATGTGAGAAGTGTTAACTCTGTTAATTCATTAAACTATTTTGGACTGTTTTATTAAAAATCACCGCTAATGACAGATTTTTGTTAAGTGGGACTATCTATTGACCCAAAAAAATTAGTGTTTTGGATTCATTTGAGAAACCAAATAATGCGTTTGATATAAAGAGTATCTTGGGGACATATGGATGTTAAATTAATTTCATATGGGACTTTTTATTCTTGATTCACCAATTAATGTCCATATAAACATGGGTGTTATGATCCTCTAGTTAGAACAGTGTGAGAAATCCTTTCATGATCTAAAATAGAGGCTTCTATCAACATCTATTTTGATTCTACCAGAGGATGGGAGAGGTTATATAGTGTTCTATGATGCATCAGGATTCAGCCTAGACATTTTATTGTTATATGAGGATATATATTTCTCACAATTATCTTAGTAGTTGAGGCCTCATTTGAGAGACTACCTATGGCATGGCCTTGATCTAGCCAAAGTTGTCAATGCATTACGTTGTGGGAAAAATTAACTATTATGTGAGAACTTTGTGGTGTATATCTATCACAATATCCTAATATAAATCTTTACAAAATGTGACATTAATCATAGACTATAACACCCAAAAATGATAAAAGGTTTAAATGACTAAATGATACGACTCATGTCAACATGGTGAACCTTCCTTTTCAGCAGCCTAGCTGATTAGATCTCAACAGTTAAGCGTTCTTGTCCTAGACTAGTGATCAGAAAGGGTGACCTTTTGGGATGATTCCCAGGGTGTGTGTGAATGAGGAAAAAGCACACTGGAAAGTACATGTGTTGGAATATGAGGGCTATCATTAGTAAGATGACCCGTTCGATCCTCCCATTTTTTATGGTCAAGCAGATCCACTTGAGGTAGAGGAGTCGTTAAAAAAGATTGAATGAAAATTCAATCTCAATGGGTTTCCTGTGTCTTTAAGGGTGAAGTTGGATACCTTTATGCTGGAAGGCCCAACCTAGAATTGGTGGATGTCCATGACTCGGAATAAACATCAATAAGATCTAATATGGGAGTTTTACAAGTCATCGTTCATCAAGAAACACTTCTCTGAGGTGAAAAATATGAGGAACAAAATGAAGTTGTGTTCTCTTCAGCAGGGCATTTAATCGGTCCTAGAATTATATAGATTTTTCTTAGACCTAGTTCCATATGACTAATGGTTTGTTCCAAACAATCCCAGGAAGGATCGACAATTTGACTCTGGACTCCGACCTGAACTGTGATCGAAAGTGGAAGAGCTCAACCTAACCACATTTTTGGATCTTTTGGGGCAAGCCTTTCTGGATGAAGCGGAGTTAAAAGGAGCACATTAGGTGGAGAATCCTCCCCCGACCTTGGGATGTAGTGTAGTGGATGATGATAGGATGAATGGGAAGCGACCTGATGTTAGTGATTCTAATAGAGGAATCAAAAGGCCTTCAGACCTTCAATCATCTTCTTTAATGCAATAGGTCATGATCTATCACCAGTGTGGTAGGAAGGGTCCCAAGAGGCCGATGTTTCCAAGTGCTCCGAGACCCTTCCACCTCTGTGGACGTGTGGGTCACTTGCAGCGATTCGGCCGAGGTGTTTCCAAGAAGCACTCTGAACCCAGACTAGGCTCATCGAATGTCACCTCATCCCATTAGTAAGAGTAGGGTGATGTTTAGGGATCAGTTTGAGGTTTTATTCTTATAGTGTTCCTTAGGTGTAATAGACATCACCTATACTTCTTTGTGGTTTTTTCTTCATTATTTGTAATAATGGTTATTATCGAACCTCTTTGAAATTTTTATTTTTTTGGAAGTGTGTTTGGTAAAATTATGGTTTGTGTGTTATTTATTGTTGTTAATAATTTTATTATTATTATTAATGTTGTTATTATTATTATTTGGTGTATTCTTAATATTAGGGTTATTATTGTTATCATTAATATAGAATAAAGTTATTGTTATTTATTATTATTATTGTATTTATTCATTTAATATTTTATTTTATTTACTTTTTATCATTTATCTTTCTTCAAACCCTAGCGTCCCCTCATTTTTTTCTCACTCATCCCATGTAGCGCCGCCTCTCCCATTTCTCCCTTCTCCATCGTTCCATGTGTAATCCTACCTCACATCTGTTTCCCTGACACACATCATCTGTCCGCGTCCTCTATCAGTGTCAGTCCAACCTGGAATGCACACACCATCAGCGCCCCTTGCAGCCCTCTCCTCCATGTCGCCACATGCCCCACAACCTGGTGCACCTCCGGTGCACCACCTGAGTAGCACAGCCTCCCCTTCCCTACACCGAACATCTATTCCTTTCCCTTCTTACCTGAGCCACTGCACCCCCTTCTCTTCGATTTTATCCGGCGTCCCCTTATCCCCTCTCCTCTTACCTCCAATGCGCAACACCCATATAACCGTCCCTTTCTCCCCTCACTGGCGAGCTGATCCGCCAGCCATCCCGTCTTTGGCGCTTCTCCCACCCTGAGGGTGAAACTCATCCTGCCGACCACCTTCTCCCTCGCAACGTGACCTAAACATCCTTGCCACCCTTTTCAGCATGCAGTGCGAACCCCCCTTCAAGCAAGGTTTTCGACATGTCTCTCACCGGTCGGCTCCTCTTCGGCAGCTGTGACCTCACTGGCGCACCCCACTCCGACAACGGTTCCACTTCATCCTCTTTCTGTGATTTTTTTCTTTATTATTTGTTAATTGCTTCTTGATTTAGTGATTTATTTTTGTAAAAACCCTATATTTTAGGGTTTTAATATTTCTTGGGTTTAATCCTAAATTTGATGTTCAAATGTTGATGTTTTACGTTTCTTTAGCATTCTGCATGTGCAATTGGGGTGTAAACTAAATTTCAAACTGATCTCAAGTTGTTCTTCATTGATTAATGTAGGCATCCCTATGAACTATAGTTTTATTTTTCATTGCAACAATTTCTTTTTATTTTCACCATATATTTATGCTAAGTATTATATTTAAATCATTTATTAGATTATTTAGCATGATAAAAAGAAATTGATCCCGCGTTTTTTTGATGAATAGTGTTGTTTAATAAATAGTGAATTCCCATTATGTGGATAGTTTTATAATTGTCATTTGAATGCTATATGTGTAAAAAAACATTTTCTTTGAAATTATAAATTTATTTATAGTATGTGAAATCATGTTTTTGGGTTTATTATGTTGTTACCACACTAGTTTTGGTTGGAAATGTGTTTTCCATGTCGAATTTGGAATATTGTGCATGAAAAGTTTTTTGTGTGTCTTCTATGAGTAGTTTATAAGGTCGAATAAAATATTAATTTAAGAAGTTTTTAAAAATTTGTTTTTTTGTCATGTGTTGGGTTTAAAGGAGATTTTGAAGGTTTTTGGGTGTCTAAAGTCGTGGGTTTCTCATTGAGAATTGTTCTATAAATTAAAAAGTGTTTTATTGCATAATGTTGATGGTGTGAGGTGTTTTGAAAACATGTTGTGGTGGTGTTTGCACAATTTTTTTTTTAATTTTTGTGAGTTCATGTTTAAGCATTTTAGTTGTGTGGTTTTTGTAGTATGTCAGCGAGGAAAACCCGCGATTCTGCAATTGTCGGCTTTCACTTGTTTGTGCGTTTGCATGAGGCATGACGTGCCATTTTGTTTGGATAGAGAGTCGAGGTAGGTACCCCACTACACTCGGCTTTAAATTTAGCATTTATTAATTTCATGATATTTTATTAATTTTAATAAATGGGAAATAAAATAAGATAAATAATTTTCAAATGATTATTTGGTGTAAAAAGTGTCGTTTATTTTATACACGACCGTTGAAATATTTTCTTGATGAACAAAAACCCAGTAGTGAAAGAATGCCCATTTTTCCTTTAAACATTATTCATGGAATTTCAAAAGTAGTTTTGGTTTATTGATTAATGATTTCTTATGAAGCATGAACAAGTGTTTTGTTTCTTTTCAGAAATAGTGATTTTCTTTAACATTGGAAAAGGCCCGTTTGGCACATTAATATAATAAATTATTTTGAAAACTCTCTTTGGGATGACTCAGGGGTGATATTTGGTGTATGTTGACTGCATGAGTTGTGTGTGATGTTTGTGCAACCTGATTGACTTTGTTGACTCACCCCTTTCCTATTTATTATACGTATGGACATGGGAACCTAGAATAGTAAGGGAATTTTCTGAGAACGATTTCTGCACTTGTTTAGATTAGACGCTAGATAGTGGTATTTAGCAAGGATTACACTCTTCTAGGGGATTAGGCCCCTCAGTTAGTCCATGAATGGTGATACCGAGTGTTTGGGAGTTATGACGTCATAGAGAGTAGGCATGCCTTCCAGATGAGTCACATGTATGTTACGTTATGGATTGTTCATGAGCCCCTAGGTTCGACCCATGTGTTATTTAGAATTTATTTGTATGTGGTGGATGATTGAGAGGTCTATTTGGTTGTTGGCCCATGTGTTCCACCTTTTCCATTACGCTTAGTGTGTGTTGTGTGTGGTTTTCCTTTTGACTAACAACTAAAATTTGGATTCCTTAATTGTTCACAAATTTTTTTTAAAATGCAATGAAACTGTTACTTTCAAACATTAAACATGTTTTCAAATTAATATGTGGAATGGAATATTACTTATTTTGGAAATGAAATTGTGTGTGGAAACCCATATTATATACAATTTACTTCAAACATGGAATTGATCAATTCATTATTTAACGGTGTGTGCATTGGGAACAGAATTAGTCAGGCCAACTTACTGAGTATTAATACTCACACCTATAGTGTCTTCCTCTTTTTAGTTTCTATTTTAGGTTCTACTCAAGCTTTCTCACCGTGGGAGAGAGTTGGTTGGGGATTAGTGAGAGAAACTCGGGGTCACGAGGATTTTTGGTCATGGTCAAGTTATTTTGTTGTTGTTGTTGTTCATTCATTATCTTCGTGTTGTTGATTAACATTGCATTGTTCTATTTTATTTCCACTACATTATTTATTTTTATTGGGAAAAATCATTACATTTTGCTCTCTTTTGATGCCCTAGTGCTTGTCGCCATCCCAGGAGGATCGTGACAGACTCTTGTGCCATGGTGCGGACCGAGACAGATGATCGGTTCATGGTGGACCTGGGTTGGTTCGTAACACAGACGGTGAAGATGGGTCGAATACCTACATTCCTTCATTTTTTGCTTGCCTATATGTATAGGACAAGCAAAGTAATCACTAATGTGAAAATTCATAAAACTCATGAACATTCCATAGATGAAGATGGTGATGAATTGAAATTAATGTCCCTATTATCTGAGATTTATCTATAGTTTCATGATATTTAAGAGCAGTCTTACCTTTTATCCTTGAAATTTCACTATTCCAACCATGAGAAGGTGAAGATCAGGGAATTTTCAGATCTGGATGGCTTGGTTCTCTATGAGAGTTTTTAAGGAGATTACCTACCTCTGGTTTTTTCTATGGAAAGAGTCGACATTTTGCATATTCATGTATGTGTCTGGGTTATTGCATATATTATATAGGATTTATGCAAGAGTCCAACACATCTTAGTGGTCAGTTCATCCATGAATCTTTAAAATGTATCAAGATATCTGATTCCAGTATTGGTGGATTTGATTGAAACATTAGATAACAAGAATTACCACTTGGTGTTCTACATATCATCAGGACAATGAAAGGCACTAGATACTTGAAGGCCTGTTATAGCCACTTCCAGTCCAAGAATGGAAATAGGAAGATTTTTCTGTGTACTTTGTAGTCGGGTTACCTAGGATGATGTGGGGTAGCAATGTTGTTTGGCTGTATGTTGACCGACTAATGAAATTATCCCAATTCATTCTTATTAAAAATACTCTCTCAGTTGATAACCTATTAAGGCAGTATGTTCATTAGATCATATGACTGCATGGGGTCCGTTGTTCTATTGTTTCTAGTAGGGACACTCATTTAACATCACAAATCTATCCAGGATTATAGAAAGCTATGGGTACATAGGTGACTCTAAGCACAAAAGTTCACCCTCACACTTATGGGTAGTAACAAACGTATAATATAGGTCCAAGAAGACATTCTCTGAGCATGTTCCCTTGATTGAGGTGATTATTGGAAGAATAATATATATTTTTTCATGTATTCCAATAATAGTAGATTTCAAGAGAAAATTTAGATGGATACTTTTAATTCATTATATGTTAGGTCATTCCATTCACCCTTATGTTGGCTAGAGGTAGTAAAGGCATCCTTACAAGCTCTTCATCTCATTTAGAAGACATCAGATAGGTTCATGAGACCAGGAAACATGTGTCTATAGCATAGTATTGAAAAAAATTGTATTTCGATCATCGTAGATGACCTAGTGAGTTCAAAGTCATAGATCATGTTTTAATTGGGTTATTTTTAATGATAGGGAATAGGTGGTTATAAAATAAAGGGAAGATGTCACCTTGTTATGTTGGGTCCTTTTTTATTCTATGATTTTCGAGATGATAGCATATTAGTTTCTACTACCTTAGATGTACTGTTCTATGCATGACATCTTCTAATTTTCATAGCTTCACTAATATAATTTATACCCTTATCAAAACTTTGATCCTAAGTATGTTGATTTAGGTGATGATTATACCTTTTAGCAGTTTCTAGTACACAGTGTTGACAAGAGCATGAAAGCTATCTGAGGTTGGTTTGTCCCTTTAGTATGGGTGTTATGGTAGAAAGGAAACATGTAAGATGGGAGATGGGAGTGGGATGTCAACGCACATGCACAGTGGCCAGATTTTTTCTGATAATGTGGTTTACCTCCCTTTGAAGGTGAACTCAGGGATGAGTTCTTCTATGTGGAAAGATTATAGGAGCCTGGTTTTTCACATAGGTATGTATCCATTAATTTTTGGTGTAATTCTTTATTTTGGACCTATGTTGGATGCCTAATGAATTATAAAAGGTGTTAGGGGTTTCTGTGGATTTTTTAGAGCCCAAATACCATATTTTTGGGAGAACTGGACCTAACACCAGGTTTGTAGTAAACCGTTCGGAGAGGACATACAGTTAGATAAAACCATGTAGGGAGAGTTATTTTTTGGAAAAATACTTATTCAATGGTTGGTGCGTTATTTCCCTTACCATGTAGTCTACACATGTGAGTGCCCCATATTCTATAGGTACACATTCATGAATTACACATAGATTGGAAAACCATACTGAAAAATCATGCACAAGCTAAATGTTGGGTAATTTCACAGTTTTTACCCTTAATGATCAAATTAACATTGCACTACATCCATAATCTAATTTCTTGTGTTATGAACCTTTATTTCACAAATTTTTGATATTTTTGAATGCCTAACCTAGGGATCCAGAGATCTCTTTCATCTGGGATCTCTTCAAGCTTATTCTCATCATGTTGGATGCAAAACGATAAGTAATTGAGTCCATTTGATATGTTATTCTTCAATATTTCTCTCAGCCTATTTATCTAGGTGTGAGTGTTTTGATCCTTTTTTTCACATTTACACCATTCCATGCCAAATTAGGGGTTAAATATAATCATGGAGAGTTATACAATCCTAATGTGGTTTTTTTATAACTCATCCCTAAAGTTCATTCACTTTTGGAATTGTCATGTGGGGCCTTTCGATTTCATTTATATTTCATTATTATAATCATTTGAACTATATAGTAATAATATTTCAACATAATTGATTAGTTGTTTGTGGTTATGCCAACAAATCCCTCTATCTAATGTAGGATGTTTTTCCATTACTTATTTTGTTTTTGACATGTTTAGGTCATTGTTTGGGTATACCATGGCTTGAACTTTAAATGGGGTAAATTTTCTATGATAAATGGGTTGAATTAAATTTTTAATTTCATAATGTAATATAATATACATGGTCCCCACTTGACCCAGCTATGGTAAGTGCATCAATCTGATCATTATATGTGAAATGTAATTTGAAAACTATACTAAGTATATGACTTGAGTTTTTTAAATTTAATTGAATAATTGGTTACTTTTCTGTAGAAACCCATAACATTGTAATGGAAGTTAGTGGAGTGATAATTGACACTTGAAAATTCCTTAAATGTATTAAATGAAATGTTTTATTCTACATGGACTTTTCACACTAATGAAATTAAAGGCCTGAACCAAATGGAAATTTTATCCTTGATTTTTTAAAATTAATTTTTTAAAGACCTTTTATATTTAATAAAATTTTGTGATGTATAAGAAAACAAAGAAATGACCCATGTTTGGGAAATTGTAATCATTTTCCAAATGAAACACTAAATTCAATAGAAGGTGGAGTTGAAAAACATAATCGAAACGTTCACCTAGTTGTCACATTCTATGAATAATAACATAAGTGAGATATAATTTCTCCCTTCATACAAGATAGAAAAAATTATATTGAGTGCTTTATACAACTATGATCACCAATATTTAGTGGAACATCTAATCCCCTTATCATAGAAAAGTGGGATAAGAGAACCGAGAAGATCATTTATATGATCCATTATTCCATCTAGAAGAAGGAGACTTTTGAAATATATCATTTTAATGGATATGATGATCAATGGTGGGAATTTATAATGTATTTCATAATGAAAGACGATTTGGAAGATATGGAGTTGACAGATAGTAGGAAATTTTTTATTAACCACTATTTTACATTGACTCTCTAAATAAAAGAGTATGAATTCAAAGTGAAAAATAAAAATGAAGGTTAATATATCATATATTATGAAGAATAAATCATATGTGTTTTTATATATAAATCACATTTTGTTATAATCAACTATAAAAAATTAAAAGATTATATAGTGGGTAAAAACCAAAAACTGAAAAGGCTCTTTCTACAAAGTCAATGGGAGTTTTGATGAATTTTTTTGATGGTCTCTCAATGTGGAGTTGATGTTTGTATAATAGTTCAATGTGTATGGTTATAAGAAGATATTAATGGATTATATAGATTTTGGGTAAGTTTAAAATGGATGAATGTGGATGAAACCACCAAGATGACAATAATGTGGGAATAATAATCATAGGAATTACCACAAATAAGTGATTAAAGGCTTCTATTGTTAAGGAGAATTTCAAAATGATCATGAATATAAAACATCCATGAATATGTTTATCATCATGATAGAGGAAACTAAGGGACCTCTTAATTCATCACATGTATTTCAATACTTCAATTGTAGAGAGAAGGGAAACTTTGAAATATATTTTAATCTACCATGAGTCCTTGATGGTAATCAAAATCAGAATCCACCAAATAATAATATAAAAGGAAGTATTATTCCCTCACTAAAACTAAATATTAGTTAAATTGTGATGTCTTAAAAGGTATCCAATTTTTACTCAATAATGGAAAATATTTTTTATTCTGGATAAAATCATTACTCTATATCTAGAAATATTGGTTGAAATATTGAATTGAATACTAAATAACATAAGGTAGAGATATCTCTAAAAACTAATCACGTGTGGTCATTTCATCTCAAGGGATAGACACTTCTCGTGTTAAATATGGGAAAATTCTTCTAGAAAATAATTCAATAATTATCATGGTGAAATTCGATGTTACGGTGGAAAATAATTTTCACTTATTATATATAGAATTCATAATCTACGAGGAATAGAAACTCCCTTTCAATATTCCGAACCATCCAATAATCCACTATAAATGAATGTATGATCCTGAATCTCCATTTTAAAATCCATTGGTGGCGTAGATGTTGATACTAAATAAAGAATCATACCTCATTAAATCAGATTTGACAGAGGATGGTATCAACCTTGAGATAATTAACATTTTTAGGGAATACATTGTTTTATTTATTATAGAGTTAACTAATCATCCCTATAACACGTGGTTGAGTTATTAATATTAATTATACCTTGTGACACTCATATCTCTAAATAACCTACATGATGTCCAAAATTAAAGTATAGGTGTTAATGAAGTAGCTAAATGTGAATTTGGAAAAAGGATTCATTTTCCCAGTGTGTCACCTTAGGGTCTGTAGAGGGCCTTTTTATAGAATAATCATTTATTAACGAGCTTATGTATCAATTTTTTGGATTTAAAAATGATCAAAAAAAAAAGAAAAAGTACCATGTTCCATGGATTGGTGACTTTTTTATTTTATTATGAGGGGAATAGTTCTTCTCAAATGTGGATCATAATTTTTTTTTCTTAAACTGATGTCTATGAAGAAATAAATTTGGAAAACATGACTCCATATAAATTATGAACACTAAGATTTCATAGGGTTTACCATAAATTAAATTAATTCTAATAAAATAGTAATATACATGTATAACATTGTCTCTAGATACCGACTGAGGAAATTTTTGGTATTATCTATCGCTTATATTATCATTAACTCTAAAATAAATGAAGATCATGGAGATAATACAAGGATTATGTGGGCGATATTAAGGAATGAGATCAGGTAATATATATTTAGAATGTGTGAATTGTGAATATTGTAATTCACTTTCTTAGGGAACATGATAACATGTGGGGGAATTACTATGGACCCTCCAAAGACAAAGGTGATTGAGTAATGTAACAGACCAACTAATTACATGGAAATCCATTATTTTCATCAATTATAAGGGTACTATCAAGGTTTTTTGATTAATTTATCTTGAATATCTATCCCACTAAATATGTTAATGAGGCATGGAGTAAATTATATCCTTACTGATGAATGTTATGAAATATTTAGGGAGGTGAAGAATAGGCCAATCCCTATTCATGTACAAACACTGCCATAAAGTGGGGATGGTTTGGTGATATTAAGCGATGTTTAAAATGAAATTTAGCTATATTGTACTCATGAAGAGTTTTAAATTGATATACTATGACTCACAAAAGATTGTGGTACATGTGAAAAACTACCCTCCACATGATCTGAAGTTAGAAGATTTTAACATTGAATTGAAAATTTAGATATACAACATTAATGTTGACAAGTGTGACATATATATAAATCATAAGTTTCTAGAGTATATATTGAAATATAAGGTGATCATAATTGATCATTGAATATTGTAATATCTAATCATCAACTATGATTTTTTAAATCCCTATCATCTTGGAATGTAGAACAATGTAGTTTATTATCTTTTTAGAAAACTACATACCATTTTTTCCCAAATGAAGATTTCGATAGACCATATATTTATTGATATAACATGGAAGGATCTAGAAATCATAAAATTATGGAATAATTCTAACATTTCCAAAATGTTTTCATGGCCATCTATCAAATAGAATATTAAGGAGACACAAAAGTATGATATAGATATTCAAATGATGGATAAATCATATATGAAATAGAACAATCATGAGTTCCACAATGATGATAATGGTATGATTTATTTTTGAACTAGGATTTATATTACATCATCACATTTAGTAATGAATGAGCTATCAAATAATGTGTATAGAGCGTATATCACTATCCATATCATAATTACAATGATTTTTCATGTTCTTCATAAGCTCTTATGGTGGGAAACATGAAGAAGGATATTCCATAGTATATTTCAAGGATATCAGTATTATATCAATTTAATGAAGATATATATAATTCCATGGTTATATAACAAACGTATCATATACCCTCATAGAAAATTGATAACATCAATATGGATTTTTCACTAGTCTACCAGAGAAATATAGAAGAATCAATGTGATATGGTTTGTGGTGGACTGACTCATAATGAAGGCCCACTTCATCCCTATTCAAGAAGATTTCTTAGTGGATTTTTTTTCAAAAGATACATAATGGAAGTGGTAGGGGTTTATGGGGTTCTCTATTATACCATAGTTGATATTTATAAATTGTTCACTTCAATATTTTAGAGAATCCTTTAATGAAATCAAAATAATTAATTTAATTTAAATATATCATATCACCCCCAAATTTATGGATAATTTTAAAGATAAATTTATAGTCTCATGTGAATTCTAAGAGGAAACTCAATTAAATTTAAATGATTATGGGATCATTATCTCTCATTTATTAAATTCTCATATACAAAAGGCTTCAACTTGAGTATTAAGGTGGATCTATATAATTATAGGTTTGGGAAGTAGTTTATATCTATATATTTTTGTGATAACATTCATGAACGAAATCTAAATGGACCTAATACTATGAAAGAAATGATTGAGAAGGTTCAGGATGACCAAAAACATATAAAAGTTACTCAAAGTCAAAAAATAGAGATATTGAAAAACATAAATCGTAATTGGTGTCTAAAGACAGATACAAAGATTTTCTTTTTAATGTCACTGTGGAAGAGAGTCATAGGGATTTGATAGAATGGAATGCATACACCTGGGTGCATTTCCCTCTTTAAGATCGTTGATCATATAGAATCAATGCCCTATCAAATTTCACTTTAACCAAATATGTCCCATGTTCATGATGTGAACCACTTATGTTGACTTAGAATTTACATAATCGACCCATCACAATTACAAAAATTGATTTTTGTATAGATAGAGTATGAACTATATTATGAGGCACCATCAGTGATGATCTTGGACTGTAGAAACAACATTCTAGGATCTATGACATCTAAAATTGGTAATATATTCTGGAGGAATCATAAATATTAAAAGGAGACATGGGGACCAAAGTAAAAAATGAAAAAATGTGCCCCCATCAATTATCAACCAAGAATGCGAGTTTTAATTTTAGGGATGAAATTTTTAATGTGGAGAAGAATGTACCAACCTAGTGTTTATTAATATTATTTTTCTCAGATTAATATAGGTTTTATTATATAATATATTATTATTAAAATAGAGAACACATCAAAACCAATCACACATCATCTTATTAATTAATATCATCACATTAGTTAGCTAAAAAACTAATGAAAATTCCAAAAATCACAATCAGAAAAAAATTAAAAAAATATTAAGTCAAAAATTTGAAAACATGGATTGCCAAAATATACAAGAATTGGCACCGAAACACTAATACTATAGAAATGAAAAAAATATTACTTCCTAAATAGTCTCCTAAGAAAATTCAAATATATATCATCGAGAGGAATTGTATTGAATCTTGAGTGAAATAATCATGTGAAATCTATAGAATTCCTTTTTACCATTGAAATTGCAATGTTAATGTAATAATATTATCCTATTCATTGGGCTTAAAAATGTGGCAATTGGGAATACAAACATGACCATTGGAATAGTAATTTAAATTCAAAATAAACCATTATTATATAAATAATATTTATATTTCACTATTTTTGTAAAAATTACTATTATAATTCCATAAAAATAAATATCATTATTAAAAAACTCAAATAAAATACAAGCACATTATTCATACCCTTTATTTTAAAGTATTTCAAAAAAATTATAATATTTATATTAATAATTATAATTACCTATGTTTTAATATTATACTTAAAAAATGTACATAAATTTTTAAATTAATAAGTCTAAATTATCATGGTATATTTTTTGGTAATTTTCTAAAATACATCAACTTTCAAGTGAATATTAAAAATATATCTTTTCATGTAATAATTGACCCATAAATTAAAAAATATATGATTTAATAATTAAATATCAATTTCTTGGATTTTATGATTTAAATGAAAATATTTTATTTTAAAAAATTTTCATTAAAAAATTAATCCTAGTCCCCAAACAGAAATTGAATTATCTTAAACCTATAGTCAAAAGTGATACTTTAAAATAACTATTTTACATTTTTTCCAATATCATTTTCAATAAACTGTGATAGTTGTAATTATAAATGGGTTTAATTTATAAAAAAATTATATTATATTTATATATGATTTATATTTTATGGAATACAGTATTTTGTATTTCATCATTCATAAGTTTATTGTTCTATATTTCATTCAGAAAATTCCAAATCATCAATTATAAATAACCCGTTTACCTCTTCTTTGGAAATCACTCGAAATGACATTCCAAAAACAAATATAATCCCAAAAATTCCCTTAAAACACCCTAATAATACCGTGGTGTGTTATAATGAAATATAACTAAAAACATAAATGGAGGTTTTATATCATAGAAGAGAATATACTTCGAGGAGTGAGTATGTTTATATCAAATCTTTTATTTATTAATTTTTCTCATTATTTTTTCCCAAAATACATACGTAAGTAATATTATAAAATTAATTTGGTTGTTTATTAACATTCTATTAATTATAATAACCTATCGTATGTTTTAGCTTTTTTCTATATATAAATGTATTTCTTCTATGTCCTACCCTTTCTAAAAAATCCCGCTAACAGTTCTTCGATTGCCGAAGAGGAAATTGAAAATACATTTCTCAACACAAAAACTATTGAAGGTTAAATAAAAATATTTATGTTATATAAGTTATATATATTATTATTTTCAAATTAATTCTACTAATGTATAAATTTCCTCAAATAAAAATATAAACATTAAAACAAAACGTGAAATAATAATTAAATCATTATATCAAAAATATTCCTGATCAGAAATGCCGATTATCATATAGAATCCAATTGTGATAATGGATAATTATTAGATCAAATTAAGAAATTTATCATATAGAACTATGTTTTAATAATCCTATTATTATTATTCATTAGTCAAAAAATAGATAGAATAAATAGTGATTTATTCTAAGGTGATATATCAAAAAATATACCTTTTTTGGGATATCCCTATTACACAAAATTCGTGGTATGCATATTCTAATAATGTTCCATGAGTATAATTTCAATATTCATCCATTATATTTTTTGATATATGCATGATACCTTCTTGATATATATTATATAAGAAAACATTATCCAAAATAATTTTCTTTCCAAAATACATCTCTTACTACTCTTGAGTTATTTCTTTTACACATGAGAATGATGATTTATATGAAATTTTTTTTCCCATTCTTCATTTGGGAAATCCAATTTTATACATGAAATCGTGATATATAAAATACTTAATAAACCAATTACTTTTCTTGGTTTATTTTATATCTATGATTTCTTACATTCTATGTGTCATGCATGATCATGTAAATATTATAATGGGAAATGAGGTCTTTTGGTTACATAACCTTCTAATGCATTGGGTAATTGGATATATGTGATGATATAATATGTATTATATGTTAAAATTCTGCAATATTTTTTCAAAAGGATGATGTTTAGATTATACACATATTTATGCATGAACAAAATTTTATCTTTGATCCCAACAATATGTGGTATTTGACCCCTATGACATTATTTATCATTTATACACATTTCCATAGTGAATTTATTTATCAGACGATTAAATCATTTTGGTTATGATGATCATATAATTATGATATTATAGTTATTGTGATTCTCACAAATATTATATTGATTCATTACCCTTAATAATTCTCTTACATGTATTTTATCTCACCCATTTAATTAATTTATATACATAGGTTACTATATGTACTATGAAGAACGTGATATTTTTGAAGGTTAAGAAATAAGGATAAAAATAAACAATTATATTTAATTATGAAAAAGTGAGTTATGATACTAATTTTCAAAATATACTAAACATTCTTTTCTTTGAGTTTTTAAATATAATGTTTATTCTCTTTAAAAAGAAATAATAGTTGTGAAAAATTTAGGGATGATGTAGTTAAAGGCGGTTTACCTGGTGGGAAAAATTATTCAAGGGTAAAAGGGATATATAAACTTATATAAATCTTATTATTTGATGAAATTTAGACATTATATAATCCAAAAAACTAATTAAATCCCATTTTTGTGAAACATTATTTATATTGTGACTTTATGTTATTTAAAACTTTTGCGTAATTATTTGTTTATGCTTCCACTGACTTCTAATGTTTCACCTCTTCTCCACAAATATTAACACAATTTTAGCCCCCAATATCTGGCCATAAATTATTATAATCCTTCTTATATTATTTTAATTTATTAAAAAAATATCTTTTACGTACCCTAACTCAAACATAAAAAGGATTTAGAATTGAGATAAAAGTGTCCCAAATTGATGTGTTAATCATCTTAGATGAATCATTCAGAGTTTACACCTTATTCTGCATCCTATAAATCTATTGAATCTGAGAAAAATTAAATATATATATATGTATGTATGTATGTAAATATGGTAATTCAAATATAGTTTTCCATCTCCTTCCCATCCATAGGAATACAATGATGTCACCCAAGTATACATGTAGACTACCACCTCCACTAAGTAATGTGATTGGTATGTCATTTAATATTTAAAAGGATGGTCATAATGGTATTATTAATGAATAAATATGATATGTATAAAATAATTATGACTTTTGAATGTTGAATTAATATTTGAAGTTCTTTTATTCCATCCATTAAAATGTCAAAAAATCTCCCATGTGTACTCATATAATATCAAATCTACAGTGTTATTTAATTAATTTGTCTTCATTTATTTAAATGAATGGTTGTAGTCATTATTAGAATGAATAAATTTGATAATTATTTAATAAAAAATAATATTCATATGATTAATCCATATCCATATTTTAACTACTAGAACCATCTAACCCATACATACAAGGAAGAATTAAATGCCTTTTCACAAATGTTCAATTTAGTATAAAAATTATAATAAATAAAAAATTTGAAATTATAAAAGAATTAAAAAATATTAATTATGAATACATCTATGAAAAATATTGATAATTAATCATCAGTTTTATACATGAGTTTAAAACATACAAAATTAAATAATGGATATTATTTAAGGGTTAATGTTTCAATATTCTTTATTCTCTAGATTACGTATGATAAATTTACGATGAGGGAAATTAAATGGAACATATCTAGTACTAAGAAAATCTAGGAAATGGAATGAATTGTATTAAATTTTTTTAATAAAAATAAAGATTCAAAGAAATGTGTTACAAGTGGGTTGACATAAATGGTATTGAATCAATCAATGCATGTTTACACTCACAATTGGTTTATAATAGTCTAGAGCCTTGATGGACTACATCATACTCATTTACATGATCACACTTTTTGATATAGAATACTCCACATGATTATCTTCTCAATATTCATGTGATACAATAATATTTTGTTAATGTACGTAATAAATATTGTCAATCAAGTGGGTCAATAGATTCTAAGTAACTTTCATGCTCCTTTCCTTTAGTTCCATAATAGCATTTTCAGTGTCAGATTCCACCCAGGGGGATTTCCAACCATAATAGATTGAATATTTAAAATCATAAATCATCACCCACAATTATATTCATAAATAGTTTCAATTCCAATATAATGACAAAATCTACCATTACCAAAGTCGTGATGGGTTCTGAAGATACCTCCATAACACGAGTGTCTCTGCATACTAGAGACTACACCATCATCATTAACATTTATCCAATGGGAAATCAGAGAGATCCAACACATGGACATGAGAATAAGGTCCTTAATAGGACTTACCAAAACCCCATGGTTTCTACGAATCTTCAGGTCACTAGTTATTTTAATTTATAGTACTGATTTACACCTTTTAGAATGCATAATCCTCTATGTGTAGTGAAACAATATCTGTAGAAAATGGTAGAATTTTTTCATAAAAATGTGTATCATTATATACACTCTCTATTTAAGAAGTGATTGTGGCCGCTGCTACCAGTATGATTCGTTGGATCGGGTCACTATGCCTATCAAGACATATAATGTTCATGTGTTTCCAAAATTTCCTATCAATATTAAGATTGGTTCCAAATATTTTGAATGTGTTAATACAAAGATATTTCTAAAAATAAAATCCAAAAATAGATGTTTTTTATTCTATTATTCTTTTAGATAGTGATAGTAGGATGAGATAATGTTTTGTCCATTTTTTTAAACAGGTCATTAGTAGTAACCTATTCTTTCAAACGTTACAAAGAAGTAAAAAACTAGAGTGTTTTATGATGTATACCTTAAAATTGACCATCCATGATGGTGGCACATTTGATAATTCATAGTTAAACCTAAAATAATCATTTTAATTTAACTGCCCATTAGTATTAGGCTTCTATATGATTCCATCATTATCAATGAAAAATTAATTATAGATTTCCAATATAAACTATATGGGAATAATAATAATATTTTTCAGAATAAATCCTTTAAATATATTTTTGATAGATATCCATACCAATGATGGATGCTAATATGAGTTCCCATCCATTGATTTAATTTTAAATATTCCTAAAATAAAATCACATCAGGATTCAACAGAAGATAAAAGATTCCAAGTACATTTCAAAATAATAAAATCCTTAAATATCCTATGTTCTTTTACAGAAATTACTCCCATCGATAGAGGTTTTATGCATTTCATCCATCAAACATGACCCAATTCTTATTCATGGAAAATTCCAACCCTTAAAAGATTTATGATCATGCGTTGAGGAACATTGATTAGGATTCATAGCAACCTATAATGAGGGAAAGAGTGTATAAATTTACTTATAATCACATAATTGACCAGACATACCCTTCTTGATTAATTAAATAAATTTCCTTACCACCCATATAATTGATTAATAATGCACAAGAATATCACTTTTCAAATATAGCCTCTACAAATTCTCCCAAAACAATGGGACACCATGATAAATTAAGGGGACAGATCCCCTCTTCACTCCATGTCTTTTTGTGATTCTATTTTTATTTTCAACCAAAATTACATTAACAACAATAATAAAATAGATGACCAAGATAATGGTTTGGTGAGCCATCTCTACATAGTGATAAAAGAGACCTCTGATGGAATATGATGTTTTCTTTAATGACTATCCAAGTAGAAGATTTCCATCAGTATAAAAAAATATGTGATGGGGTGAAGTGACCTCTCCTAGATTTTATTGACGTACATAATCCCATTTAAGTAAGATTATTTACTCATATACACATGTACTCATCATCATTGGAAAAAATAATCCTTGAGAGTGAAACCCCTTTTGTTACATACATTGAACATTGAAAAAACAGCATGGGAGTCCCATGAATCATAAATTAAAGCCTTACAGAATAAATAATGTTTTGCACTAAATTAATAAATAAATTGGAGAATCCATATATATTTGGTACATAAATAACAAGATATTTTTAAGAGTATCAAAATACATTCAAATGCTAATCTTTAATGCAGTTTTCTGTTATTTTTTTCATATTAATTATGTTTACACATTACGAGGCAATAATATGAAATTTTGAATGCTTCTATAGGGGAATATCCAAATTAATTTAGGGTAATGCGATCCTTAATTATTCCTAAAATACCATAAATAATTATCTAACTATTGATATGATACACAAATTTTAAAATACAAATTGGTTTAAAGTCCCCGATATCAAAAAAACATCTTTTTTGGGTATTAAGGAAATGAAATTTTAGTTAATCCCATAGTGCATTGCAGAATGAGGGAATAATTCATTGAATAAAATTGAGAGATCATCTTGATATATATCACAATAAAGCATTAAAAACATGTTAGTGAGTCTATCCATACAGGCTATAATGTCCATGTTATGGAAGAAAATAGATTATTTGACTTCTTACATCATAGGTTACATGATAATTGATGGATATTTATGGTCTTTGATGTATGAATTGATGTTTTCAACCATTTTTTGTGAGTTTTCTATCCCATAATCATCATAAAACCCATTAATGTACTCCAAATATGCCCTTGAAATGTGATATTTAGAGGTGTGTAAACATCAATTAATTCAAATGGCATTATTCCCTTTTATTTCCCTGTTCTAATTATGTAGTATATGGAAACATTTTGAATTCATATCACATCCTTGAGCCATATCACACTGAGATTATTCATGTCCAATTATTATTTTAAAAATAATAGATCAACCAAGATATACTAGGCTTTAATTTCCACTAAGGAAGGGGTGTTATGGTGATGATTGTTCATTTTCATGCATGGAAGATATTATACAATATCCTTGATCTCTATATCATTCGTAGAGAAATGTTTACTACTTCATACTATTATAATATCTTTAGTGTAAATTAATTTTCTAGAAATCCCATGAAAAGGATTTCCAATGGGTTATATCCGCCATGCATCCAAAATAATATCCATGAATCCAGGAATGAAAACCATTCCTTTGTTAAAACAAAAGGGAAGAGGAATTGACCATGTCATATTGGTATAAAATTCAATAATGTTATGATTGTTAATAGAGTGTCTTTAGGAGGGGTGAGGCCAAAAACCCAAAATATATCACAATTATAATTCATTTTCATACATGAATTAAATGTATATCTTCTCAATGTAATATCACATCCAAAAATTTTAAATTGAACAAAATTAAAATTATCAATGTAACATAAGAAATTAAAATATATTGTTTTTCTGAAATTGGATCAAATTGTTTCATCTTGCTTGAGAAGAAGGTTAAATTCTTTCATAACCAACCCTTTTTTATTCAATTTCCTTAAATTATTTTTTGATCGTCCCATAATTCTTTTCTCCAAATATATAATGTGAGGAATATAAAAAATATATAGTAAAGGGAAAACATGAAATGTTGATGGAAACAGAAATACTTTGGGATATTTAATACATGTTTTCACTTGAATTATTTAATCTTGGAGAATTATAAAATGAGCAATTTAATAGAGATTCAAATTAATAGAATTAATTTTTTTTACCCAAGATAAACCCATTGGAAATTATTATAGATTTCGATCATCATATTTGGTTCAGAAACCCCAACAAACAAAGCATGTAAGACAAACTGAATTGTATATGGGCCTTGGTTATTAGGGAGTTCCCTAGAATATAACAATTATAATATAGAAACTTCATTTATTAAGGGCTCAACCCATTGTTATAGGCCCTTGTTGTTGATTCATATTCCCATTAAATCTCTTTTTTCTACATTTCCACTTATTTATTTCAAAACCTTTGGTTCCATTCCACTAAAAAATATTCCAGACTTCCATCATTCAAAGGTATATTATTACTATCAATATTATAGATTTCATGAGTTTTTCTAATCCCAATATATCATGGATCATTATCCTCATCCTCATTATCCAAAAAATTACCACTCGAATAAATTGACTTGTTTATTGATTATAGGGGAACAAGGGGTTTTTCAGTGGATATCATCCTTTTGGAATACTTGGCAGAGGAAAATTGGGAGAAATTACCCAACAGTTTGTGTTATTATAATGGTATACATGGTGGTTTCCCTTGATAATTGCATGGCCATCATTTTCAGGTGTGTTAGATAGATAATGCTATAATTTCCCAGCATTGGGTAAGCCCCTATAGAATAGAAATAAATATGCTTCTCATTATCTCTTATTTTCATTACTATCGTGGTAGGCAACTCAGAGTGAGAAACTTGGAGGGACTGCCCAGGTGAACTTTTTATTTTTAAGCCTACAATAATGTTCATCCAATAGTGTCCTACATAGGTTCATCGTTACTGGAGGGAAGATATCAGGTGTATTCTAAAGTGATTGGTACATGACTCTTTATGCTGAATTGAATACAACCATCAAGTTCTTGAATGTCCATTATATCCCCTTCATCATAAATGGTTTCAGTGAAAAGGAAAGTACTCAAAGATATTGGAAGGGGTTTCTTAATTATAGAAATCGCCTTTTCTGCATCTTATAAAGGGTCATCTATAGTCACATCCTTAATTACATCATAGATGATAGGCAGGTAGTTAGTATTCTTGGCATCAAAAGAGTTATCCAGTATGATGTCCATATCCCTCCAAATAATCAATTAGTTACTTTCATGTTGCCTTAAAGTTAATTCCTTAGGATTATACACCCTATTATCCATTCACCTGCGCATGGGAGGGACCATAAGAAAATATTCCATTTACATTAGCTAGAGGGATATAATCCTTTCCCTTACTCCTTCTATAATTTACATCCTACATCCCATTGACATTGAAAAACATACATTATTTATCCCCATTACATTAATAATTAAATTTTTCAAAGATACTACATATTAGGAAGATCATAAGTTTACTCTTAAATTTGATGGAATGTGTGAATCTATGAACCCTGGTTGCTAGCACCACCTCACCAACTAGGTATCTAGAAATATCAACCTCCACTAAAATTATATCATAATGACCAATCATTGGATTATTAGTTTGTTTTCTCGTTATAATATGATACCCAATAGCATATTTTATATCCCCTGGAATTGGTGGTTTCCAATAAAACATGTTAATCTTACAAATCTGTCTCTAAATATGGATGTGATAGTTCTTCACATTGTTATGGTCAAAATTCATATCTCATTACTAGATTCATAAAAATATAGGCTTTGAGTAAAATGATCCCATGATCTATAATATTCATTTTAAATAATTAGAGGGGAACCTGACATGATAATATCATTACCCCATTTCCATCATTTTCCAATAATCAATACCAAAAATATCTACAACACGCCAAGTGATATCATTGAATTTCCACATATTATTGCATTTTGAGACTAGAATGTGTGTAATAATGGAGTACTGGTATATGTTCACCAGCTCTTCTATAGGACCATGATTTTTTGAAATGTGTTCTATTATACACATATTTACCGACCTTCAATTTGGAGGTTAGTTGAGGTCCAAGAAGGGATGATTGGAAGTATATTTTACCACCTTTTAAAAAATCATATTTTAACCAGCACCATCAGTGAGATCTCGAATTTCTATAAATGGATTACATGATGTGAGATGGAAAATTTCATTCTTCCCAACATGATTAATCAAAGTGGGATATTTATATCATTCTATATATTTTGACTTTACACTAGTATCAATATCCCAAGAGTTGGGATCTTCCCCACAAATCCCATTCCATTCCATCTAATATCTATTAAGGTAAAAAAATCCTTTAATCCCCATTTATTTTTTATCCATTGGTTATTGAAATAATTTTTATCTGTTATTATGATTTTCCTCACCATATTAATAAGAAAAATATTTTTTAACAAAATATGACTTTATTTATTGTCTAGTTGGTATAATTTTTCTTCCTTGTTTGTGTTCTATAAAATTTATTTAGGATTTTATTTTATGGTTTAATGATTTTTTGAATTAATTTTAGAAAATAATTAAATTTCATTTATAACTTATTAAAAATTAATTCTACCAATGATTATATAGGAATTTGTTTTTACATTTTTAAATTTTTTAATGTGGTCTTTGTAATAACATTTACAGCATGAAAATAATTTCATTCTATGATTTATCTTAATTTCCTTGAGTCTTAAATTACATGATTCAATTTTTATTTTCAACGAATTAATATTTCATCCCTATTTTGGTAATTTATTTTTATCAACATTATATAAATAATAGTAATTTTTTTCTATTTATTTTCAAAGTATATTTATTCATTTAGAAAAGGGATTTTACATCCATGTCAACCTCATTTACAAATTTCTAGTTTTAACTTGGGATATGATCTTATAAATCAATCATGTTTTCTAGATGACATATTTAAAATATGATTTTAAAATGATTACATTGAAAAATATTTAATTTTTATATGTTAGTTAAGTTATTATGTGATAATTAATGGATTTATGTTACTATAATCTTATTTTTTTAGTATATTAAGATTTTCTGGTGATGATATGTTTGTGAAACCCATTTATTTTTCATAGTTTATTCTCCAAAGGCTCGATGATTGGTTTATGGGATTATAATTATCTATTTTGGGTTTTTATTATTTTATTGGTGGTAGAATAATTATATATGCCCTCAAATTCATTTGGTAAAAAATTATATTTCATGAGATAACATGGAAAAAAATATAGAGTAATACCAGTTTAATCACAAAGTTTTTCTACGATGATATTGTTAGGAGTGATTATTGAATAAGGAAATGATTTATTGTGAAGTTTACTCAATTAACTACCTCTTTATTGGTAGTGAGCCTAAAATAAAGAAATAATTTGTTATGATTATATATATGATAAATAATTATATATTATTTTTATGATATTATATTTTAGCCTATGAATTATTATTGATGATTTGACACTATTATGTAGAATTAATTCATTTGGATAAAACCATATGAAATGATCCATTATTAATGATCAATAAATTATTGGTTATACATTTTAACATATTGATCACATTCCTAATCCCTTATAGATATTCTAAAATTTTATAATTGATTGATATTCTCTATATTTTTCCATACTAATCATCTAAGATCACCCATTATTTTTTTTATAATTTCTCTCAACTGTAAAGAAAGGGAATAAGTAATAAATATCTAATATGCTGATAATAAGGGATGAATAATATGGTAGATGGTAAAACCAATTATAAAATAATTTTAATACAAATTTAATCATTAAAGAAACTAAACTTTTACAGGATTTAGGAATGAAATAATATGAAAAATATAGAATATTTATCAACAATGATTATATAATTATGTATGTAATGCTCAAATTGAATCTAATGGAGTCGGAGTGGGGATTAGTTGTGTTTTGAGATTATGTTTAATTAACATTTTTGAATGAATCGGGTATAATACTACATGTAAAACAATATCAATTAGAATTATAAATGTAGATATTGTGTGGTTTCTTAGGAAATACATCAATATATGGATACTTATAAGGGAATGTGTATTTTTCATAGATTCACCTAGGTAGAATATCAATAAATGAGATATTCTGGTTACTTCCTCAATCATCATCGATAAAACCTTTGTGGGTGTAATTCTATACACCATGAATGAAAATCATTGTAGATATTCTAGTGTTACATAAAATTTTCATTACTAACCATTATCAATGATTTGAACAGATAATGAACATTGATACACCTTGTTAAAACTAATTTGTGATATATTAAACATAATTTGCCAAGATTTATAATTCCTATGAATGATTTTTCATGATTATTTGACAACTCATTATGAATTTTATTTATCATGTTATGAGAGATGTCATTTTTCATGGGAAAATCAAAGAAGAATTGTGTAAATGTTGAATGCAATGGAAAGTGAGATGAATGTAATCATGAGAAATCAAATATTAAGTGTGATATACTGAAACATATAATTTCTACACTTTTACAAATTTATTAATCCCCAAATCCGGATTTTTATTTATATTAGAAAAGGGTGAAAACCATACTACTAATACAATCATAAGTAAATATCTAATGTCATTTGGTTGATCTACCGACCCATTAATTATTGAGAAATGATTTAGCACCCATGAAAAGATATGTTCAATTATCCATAGTATATAAAATTAAAATAGTTTTTTCTATTTATAATCAAGATGAAATAATGATCAATGTAGGAAACTTATCAATAACATATTGAAATGGAAATAAATTGAATCTATGTAGTATGATGTGTTTTTTAGAATATTTTTAAATTATTGTTTTCCTCATATATAACCTATGAAAATTTAGAAATAATTTTTTGAGATATAATAAAATGTTGTTTAATACACTAATTCCAATGATTAAAATATTACATGACTTTTAAGGTCAACTTTATGTATTATAATTTCACATGATTTTAAAATTTATTGATTTTTATATTTTTTTACCAATTCTATTAATGGAGTTATCCATAAGGGAATTCAATATCTATGATGAAAATTTTTTATTTTCTTTTTGGTTCCATATTTTGATCTAATTCACCCATAAATATCACGGATTTTAAAATAATAGAAAGTTGGAATTTTGAGGAAATTTAATAAAAAAACATAAATGGAATAATAATGTCTTTAATCTTGATGTGTTAAATGAAACATGGGGGAAAATTTCTTATGGGGTCTATTAAATATTGTATGTGTGGAAATGAACACCATTGATCATAATAATTAAAATTTAGTGTAAAATATGCTAGGTAATATTGGTGAAAATGATCAATCCAATGTTCCCCCAATAATCATATAATATAATTTCAGTGATTAAAGATACTTTGACAGTTAGTGTGGGAATAAATGTGTTAATGATGAATATTGTCATAATAATCCTCCTAAGATAGTTGGAAAATGGAACAATCATGTGATAAAAACTATTTAATGTGGTCATGATAATGATGTGATTAATAGTACACATACCATCCACTCGATAAATATAAATTTCTTATTGATTATATATCATCATGCTCTATAATATCACATAAAAATGTAGTGGGTATCACATAAAAATCTCAATGATTATATATTGAGTTCATGTAAAACCAACTACTGTTATTATGATCACACATAGTATCAATTGATCCTTCCTAATTGATGTTTATCAATATATGTTTCCCAAAAAAATTATTTGTTTTCATCATCTGGTAAATTTTTATAGATCTGAAAAGGATGTTTAATATTACACTAATTATAGCACTACATACATTGGACTTGGGTTTTATTATCAATAATGACACATTATTGAAGGGTTTATGAGGTTTACTCATCCAATATTATATATTGATAGATTTTGACACATAGAAAATGATTATTCAATCGAAAAATAATTCAACTGTTGTTTTGGAGTTGGCAGTAGATTTGTTTTAAATTATAATATATACGATTTTACATTATAGTAAAAGATGTGATATATATAGTAATCATATTTGGTAATATTTATTAAAAAATATTTAATTATGTGTCTTAGTATATTATTAGACATGATAAATTATGACGACTTCACAATACATTATCAACATTGGAAAATAAAAAATAGGTGGATGACGCTCTAAGCTAGAAGGACTATGTTAGTTTCTTCATCATGATGATTAAAAAATATTTAATAAATTTAAATTTAAGGTGGATATAAATTATAATCATAAAGACTGAATAATGATCCTATCATTATCTTATAATTTTTTTACCATTAATCCATGTTAGTATTAACGTGGTAAAAAATTAATATGCAGACCTTTATAGTAAGGTGATGCATATTTTGGAAATTAAACATTTATTACGGATTGAAAATGATTAGGATACATCTATGATTGTTATAAATACCTGATATGATAAAGGAACTATTGTATAATGTTCATAGTTCATTATTGTTTTAATAACATATGAATATTTATATATATTTGAATGGTTATTTCTGGTGGGACAACAAGAAAATATATACTACATTGTATAAAAAATTTTGTTGGGTATGTAAGTATGTTATCAATGATAAAACAATTTATGAGATGATGCATCCACTACCCATATCAGAATGTAAATTTAAAACATAAACAGGGATTTCATTATTTTTTACATAAATAATGTAAAGAACAAAAATTATTTCAAGTATTAGTTGATATATTTATGAATTTAAAACATTTCATTGAAGTAAGATCATACTTCACAATTTATCATTTTACCATGATATACATTTAATAAGTGGTAAGGTTATATGCAATACCACATTCAATTTTATCATATTCATATTTAATGATTACATTAATGATATAGATAATTTTTTAGTATATATTGAATACTAATATGAACTGTATCAATACATATCATTCTTATATATATGGTCAGTATGAGAGGTCCATTCAAACAATTGAATATTTATTTAGATCTTGTTCTACCAATTTCATATGCGGTTGGGGTAAAATCATTTCTCTATATAAGTTTTCATAAAGCAATATATTACAATAATAAATTAAGATAGGTCCTTGAGAATACCTATATTGTAGGATTTAAAACACATAAATGTTTTATGATTAAGTTATTGATTAAAATATGTTTGGAATTGAGCTTGTCGAGGAAAAATAAAACTATGTTTAGAGACATATTAAAACATATAAGGGAATACAATAGTTGGTAGGGAAGTGATTTTTAAAATAATTGATACAATATAGAGATCAATGATAGTGATTTTTTAATCATAAAAATATATCAATGAAAGAGGAATATTTGAATCAAATTGAAAACAAGGTGATACATAGATATATAATCCCTTTAAAAAATATTTATTGAATATGTAGTAAATATTATAAAATAAAACATACTATAAATATCTATAAAATTTATAATGTGTTACATTCATATTTCTTGAGGAATTACATACATATATAATCACTTGATTCAAAATCATTGGTCATACCATGAAAGAGTGATATATCTTTTGAGGAATAACTAATGTAGATTATTGATAAAAAAATAGACTTCCATTGGTTTCTAGTATGTAACCCTTACAATATACATTTTATTTTTATAATGATTAAGGGAAAATGATGGGAGAGTTGGTCGAAAATTCAATAAGTTATTGGGGCAGTAGGGGAGGGGAACGGGCTGCTCATAGTTTTCCCAAACTATACGAAAATCCTTTTAGAAACCATGAGATGTTGTAGATTATGTAAAATATCATTGGCATATTATGAACATGGATAGAGAGACCGTGCTAGTAGGTTGTTTGAGGGTTTAGTTAAGGTAGTATTTAATTCACAGTTAGCACATGGTTTGATTAAATTTGTCGTCTTACAAAGTACAGAGTAAAATCTAGATCCTTAGAAATAGGGTCTCACTCATTTTATACATTTCTTTATTAATTTTTATTCTATTAACCCCAAATTAAATTTTCCTCTCCATTTAAAGTCTTAGAACCTCTCCTAAGTGTATTGAAACCAATCTAGGTCATAAACATTGGTCAAGGCTAAATATATATAAATCATGATATAAAAAGTGATATAAATGAATCAGGTTCACTCCCTATCCCATCATGATTTCTTATTAATCTAAACATTACACAATTCATTATAGCCCTATATATTTATTGGTTAACCCTTCAATTTCATTTCATTCTCTTTCCAAATTTTTCCACATAGATCATAAAACATTCAATCATTTATCATCAAATGTTTTTCCATTATCATAGATAGTGGAATAAATACCTGTATGTACCTTGTAAAAAATATAATTATATAATGTTAAACTACCTTCATAGGAAATTTTCATGGTATTCACTACACAATTTATTTGGAACGAAAAATCATGGTGAAATTTCAGTATCATAATAGCATCACATAAAAATTCATAAAATTGGTTGATGAGTGAAAGAGGTGAATATCAAAAAAAATCATGAAGTGAGAAGTAACAGGTACATGAAATGTAATAACCCAATATTAGGAATTTTAAATTTATGATAAAATTTAAAAAAAAATCTTGAATAAAAATAGAGAAGCTAAGGATCTCTTACCAATGTGTGTGATTCCAAATGACTGAGAGGAGCATATTGCGGGATTTTGGCAGCCTTGAGGGGACTTTAGAGATAGTACACTAGATTAAAGAAAAAGGTATAATGATTTTTGGTGAATAGAAATGGATGAATGAGTGGGTTTATATTATAAATTAGTGAGGATTTTTTTACCATTTATCAAACTTATGTTTTGGAATATATATAAAAAATAACCATAATAAAAAATTCTTCCATGTTTTTTCTAATGGGTTCTTCCAAATGGTATTGTTTTTCATTATTTAATATATGCAAGGTCTGAAAATTATAAAATAAAAACCTTTATTATGTGGAGGTCAGTCATACTCTAATACAAATTATTTGAAAACTATAAAATATATTGTATGATTTGGAGGATTAATAAATCCTTTATAGAATAAGCGAAAAATCACAAAATAACATTATTTGGAAGGGAAAATATATATATTTTCATGTATACCTTTTATTATAATTATTACAACACTATAAGATCATTATGATCCCATTATAAACATTATATATTTTTATGGTATTTACAATTTAACTGAAAATTCGATATTCTAAAAAATATAAAATATTCATCGTTGGATAATTTAGATTTTATAGGTTCAAAAATAAGATTCAATTTTTATGTATATTTTTATATATATTTTCAGTTTTAATTTTAAATTGATAATATTCATTTATATATTAATGATGGGTTTTTTACAATAATAGTTTTTGAACTCTTATATAAATTATATTTGACATCATAAAAATTATATGAACAATTATATATAATAATATTTTTTAATAATAATAATATAATAAAATTATTTGTTTCAATAATAAATGAATAAATCAAAATAAATTCCATAATTGAATTTGAATATTACATAAAATATTATTTATGTTTTATTATATAAATATCATTTATAATGTAATAATAATATGATGAAAATATAATCATTTTTCTAAAAAACATCATGTAAATAATCATAATTATAATTTCATGATACATATCCCTTTAATACACTAACAAATTCCCTAATATTAATGTGCGAAGCAGCGAGACATTCATGGTGTGGTTTAACATAGATGGTTTGGGTCGTGATCTATATGAGCATGAACATATCCCATAAAAGGTTTTTCTCATGCATAAGATTTGGGATCTTTAATTGGGATTGGTCAAGGGAAAATACAAGATATTCTACCTCCAATAGAATATATTATAAATGTAATTCAATGGGTATGATCCAATTAGTTGAGTCCATCATGTCCTTTTTCTTTGTAAATTATATTTATTAAAACCCTATATTTATAATAATACTTTTATAACTTTTAAATAAATATATTATAAATAATTATAATTATTAATGGTATTTTAAATAGGATATAAAAATAAAAAATAAGGTCATGTGTTTCGATAACTATTATTCATATTAATTAATTCAAATAAATCAAAATTTTTATTTTTATTTTTAATAGTTCTGGTTATTACAAGCTTCCACCCATAAGAAATTTTTCTCTCATAATATCCAATTCCCACACTAGAACATATGAGGGAAACTCAATTTTATAAACTCTTATGGATCCCAATTGAATTCTTCAAACATGTGGTTTTTTATAAGCACTTTGATAGTGATCATTCTCTTATTTTGAATAATTTTTTTATAAGATCTACGATTTTCACTCAATTCTCTTAATAGGAATGTTCATTATAAAATTGTAACACGTTTTTATCGAGTAATTGTGAGGGTTATGGTATGTACTTCCTCAATAGGGATACATGTAAGGCATCATGTATATGAGATAGGTTAGGTGGGAGTGATAGTCAATAGGCCACTACTCTGATGCGACCAAGGATCCTAAGGTGACTAATATATCATAAACTAAGAATTCTATTCTCCATAAATCTCATCACATTCATACATGGAGATATGAAGAGGAATACCTTGTCCCTATCATCAAACTCATTTTCTCATCGATGAATTTCTACATAGATCTTTTATCGAATATGATAATCCTTGATGTGCTTCAAAATGATCATATCCTTACAAACTATTTCGTAGAAAATTTTAGGACTGATAAATTTTTGTTTCCCAACTTCATCCCAACAAGCAGGAGTTCTGCACCACATCTCATAATGTTCTTTAATGGGTTTATTTATATGATATAGCAGACTCATCTAATTGGATACTACCCATTGAATTCCATCATTTTAAGAATGATAGGCCATACAAAGATAATATTATTGTTTAGATCATGTTGAAGACTTTCCTAGAACATGGACTAAATCTGAGAACTCAACAGTATAAAATTGATTGTGGTACTCCATGTATCCTCACAACTTCATTCATGTATATCTATTCATGTTGGGTGACTAAAGTTTTCTTTTGAATTAGGATAATGTGATCTCTCATTGTATGATGATCCAAAACAACCCATATATAATTATTTCTTCTTTGTGTCTTAAAATATCATATGATAAAGTAGATGGTTATCTTTTCCATTTTCCGTGTTGGTAAGGGTAATGGTTGCATTATCCCCATAAGCATTTTACATTCATAATTCACTAGATCATATACCATGAACATTGATTTATATTCAATAATATCCTTATTCATTTTTTCATGTTGATTGTTCTCATAGAGATCTTGATACATATTTGTGCTCATTAGGTGAATAGCGAAGGTTGATCTATGAGAATACTTCAGAAGCTCTATATTTATATCATGATTAGATGGTACACATATATTTGAAACAAATATTACAACTCTTTTATTAACATTGAACTTTGGGTATTTCCCTTTTCATAATTTTTTCACTTTCTTCTTAATTCCCACATCATTTTTCAAAGCATCCACTCTATTTTTCGAAACTATAAGATTGGAAAATAATTTATTAAAGGGTTGATGGTTTCCATTATTTTATGATTCTTATATAAATTCTATTCATGTATATTAAGAACAGATCAATCTCAATTTTCATCAATGATAGAATTATTGGATCCTTTTTACATAGATCATCTCCCATATTATTTTCCATACCAGGATGGTAGTGTATTGAGAAATCACTGTCTGTAATTATCCCTAACCATCATCACTAGTGAATATTTAACTCTTTCTGTGTGAATATATATTTTTGGAATTTGTGATCTTGATATAACTTAATCTTCTACTAAAAGAGATAATACTAATTTTTTTGATGCAATGATCACTACAGCTAACTATAGATCATGTGCTGGGTTATTCTATTCATGAGATGTCAACTACCTCGAAACATAGGCTATAAAATTTTCCTTATACATTAAAACACAACCCAACACCTTCTTCGAAGAGTCATTGAATACCATGAAATGTTCTCAAATTGTGGGTAGTGTGAGCCCATGTTTAGTGGTAATACTCCTTTTCAACTTGTTTAATCTCTCTTAAAATTAATCATTCCTTGAAAACATATCTCCCTTCAATGTTTTCTAGATATAGGGCTTAAAAATCATGAGAAATTCCCGAAAAAATGAATACAATACCAATATATTCCATGGAAAATATGGATATCTATCACATATGTTAGCCTCAACAATAATTTAATTTATTCAATCATTAAAGGATCCATATATATACCATTTACTTAGATGATATACCCCAAAAAAATGGGAGTTCCTTCATCCAGATATCACATTTTCTATACTTGGGATAAACTATCTTGTTTCTTAAGGTCATTAGTAGTGGGATCAGATGATCCTCATGATTATTTTTAATATTAGATAATATTATAATTTCATCTATAAAAACAACCCAATTTTTTCTGAAGAAATTTATAAAGATACCATTGATAATTTATCGATGTTGGGCCTTCACCCTTTGGGACGCTCTGCCATCTCTGCTGGCAATGACTCCTTCCCCAGCGGGGGTGCTACCTCAGGGTAGTGACCTCTTCGTGGGGGGAGGGGGGTTTCTATGTGTGGAGGGTTCTAAAAGGTCACACAGGAGAATTAACTTTTAAAGGTAGAAAAACGTTGATAATTTCCATGAGGATTTAATTAGAATTACTGAGTCTGAATGGAACTATAATGAGCACATAGTGTACATAACTTGAATAATAATTATTATTGGGGATATCCTCCTCCATTTCCATAACATGGTAATATCCACAATGTAGATCCACCTTAGATAAGTATTTTTCCTCCACGAAATTGATCTAACAAGTCATCAATCAATGGTGGAGTATTCCTTATCATTATCATGATAATGTTAATCTCACAATAATCAATGAAAAGGTTCATTGACCCCTTCTTTATGATAGAGATGGATAGTGCTCCCCATGGTGATGGACATGAAAATATGAGCCCTTTATCTATATTATCTTTTAGTTGTTTCTTTAGAACCTCATGTTACAAAAAGTCCATTCTATATGGATTAATAGATAGTTATAATTCCCCAGGTATATGGTCGATTAAAAATTCATCCTCTTGACTAGGGGGAAGACCAAACCATTCCTCGAGAAACACATCATCATATTACCAAAAAATGTAAATGACTTCAAAGATAATTCTATCCTTAGAATCCATAATTTGATAAATATATTATTTATCATAGGGAAATAATTCCCATTATTGATATTTTTATTCTAATGAAGATTCATCCTCCTCCTTCTAGTTGTATTGAATCAGTGGTTGATTTATGATACATATATTGGCATTCTTATCATGGAAATTTATAATGGATATATATAAAGAAATACAATAAATACTTACAATTTCATCAAATTCAACCAAATGAAGTATTACAAGGTCTACTAGGATGTTAACCCAAAACATTTTGATAGGGTATGAGTTATATACTTTGGTTGTAGTAATTTCCACATTTGATTTTTTCATCAACAACTACCCTTAAATGATTTTTTGGTGTTTGAATAGTTTAACTAAACACTAATTCAATAAATGAATGTGTAGAACCATATTAAAAAACTATGTTAAATATTATAGAATGAGTAACTAGAATACCTAATCCCAATTCATTTTATTGATCCACCACAGTGGTTTAGATGGAAAATAACCCCCTACTGCCTTGGAGGTTATTTGTTGTCTTTGAAAACCCTTGGATTAAATTATTGGATTGAATAGTGCCCAAGTTATTTGTATTTGAATAAATGAACAATGTGTAAAGGGTTGACTGGAGTATTCATTTCCTCAAAAACATTAGTGCGTTTATCCTCCCATAAATTGCTAACTAAGTACCCTTACGTCTGGCACCTAAATCATTTCTACTCCCCCCATAGAAAATTTATGGGGTGTTTATTTCTAAAACATTGAGAAGTGGGATGTTGATATTTCATTGCACATTAATATTTATCTATTAAACATTCATAAATAAACTCCAATTTTCACTTCATAAAACCATGATACCCTTGGGATTCTCTGATACCCAATTTGATAATGAGGAAGAACCAAATAATTTCATCAAAGCTATATAAGTCACATATCATGATGGAATTTCGTAAACCAGGTTTTATCCAACCAAATAAGTGGTCAAACTTACATTCAGGTGTAACAAAAAAGACGGATCTATATTTTGTAATTCTAGTGAGGTTTTCCTCATACACCCCAATATGTTTGTCATATTTTATTTTTTCAGGGAAAGGAAATCATGTTCCATTTAAAGTATGAGATTGTGAGGAATATATTTATCAGGAATCATTTTTTGGAATTCCATCATCCCAATTACTTTGATCTCTTCCACAATATTCATATTCTTGATCAATGTCCACCACTGATCAACTTTTACCTCCATATGATAAATAACATGTATAGCATTCTATTATTTAGAACATGAAAGGATGGAATATATCCTCTCAATGGATTTTATATGTTGTTTCTTGAATATGGGATCTGATAAGCTATTGAATGTCGGAGGATTATGTCACAAAGGCCTCAATTTTAACATGTAATTTATTATAATTATTTGTGTTTTCCACTGTTCTAGGTTTATATTTAAATCTTGAGTTATCTTAGAGATTTATATCACATTTTTCTCAATTTCTACTCCCATTTCATTAACCATCTCATTAGGGGTAGTCGTAACATTACCTATCACATTGATTGTTTACCTAATTCATCATATGTATGTTCATTCACTAAAATCGTGGGAGAATTATGTATGAATGTTTTAAAACTATTTATCACATAAAATAAAATTTAATGATATTCAAGAGATAACATATAAATTACATTTATTTCCATAACTTGTAAATTTATATTCTTTAATCTATGTTATTCGAGAAATATTTTCTAGCAAACATTCTCATGGTAATTTTTTCACATAATTATTGTTTGTAACGAGCTTATGAATTTAGAAAAGAATATTCTATAGGTGTTTCAAAACATTGTCATGATAAGTCCGATTATCATATACAGGGATACACTGATTTAGTCCCGACACACCTTGTTGGATTTCTCACCCCAAGATACATCAATGCCATAATCATATCAACATTTTGTATCCAGAATCAAATATATTTAATTAATAAACCACATATTCTATACTTACCAAAATATAGTTATTTTTTCATACTCATAATCTTATCCCTATGTAATTCTCAGTTGTTTTCCAACCCAAATACAAAAAAATAACAAAACCATTCTTCTAATACCAACTATAAAAAACCAAATTATAATTTAAAATTAATACATGATTTATTAAATATAATTATAAAAAGATTAATTTATAATATTGATAAGTATAGTGTATTCAAAAATTACGTGAATTACATAAAAAAATTATCATGAAAACATTATCGTTATTGGAAATTTATTTAACATACCCATACATCAAACTGCATGTGATAACCCAATACATAAGAAATGGGTGAGCTATGAAGCTCCATAAGGTAATATACGTGGCACAAAATAATGATTATAATACCTGTAAGGAAATAATAATATCATTGGGTAATAAAAGGTGTCACAATTAAAAACGGGAAAATAATTGATGATATAACAAGATAATCATACCCCGGGGAATTTTTTAACCACATAAAACTCTCCATCATAAACATAGGTCATGGAAACTATGAAGACATCATTATAATAATGTCCCATAAAATAATAAATCTCCCTCCCTATAAAAAAATGGAAACTAATGGGACTAAACATTACCCAATTCATTGTAACATGATATAATTTTGGGCGCACCTGCCTCATCCATATAATTCTCAAGCTTATGCGTGCCACATAGATCATACTTTAGGGAATAACATATCATAACATTTTATGAAAATGGAATGGAGTGTGGAATAATTGATAAAATTTACCAATTCCAAAAATTATAAGTTTATAAATGTGAACACCCTTGATAGAAAAAGGTTATTTTATTCACTACAAAGTCTTTTTGGCATGAAAATATTGCTGAAAATTTTTTGGAAGCATAATGGTGTCACATAAAAATTCATAAAATTGGTTTATGTGAGTTATATGGGTCACTTAATATTTTTATATGATATGGGAAGAATATGAACATGTAATTACATATACAAACAATAATAATTGGATTTATAAGGGATAATATAATAAAAAAATAGTAAAGGACAGAAGGAAATGCTTGCTAACAGAAGGGTATGACTCAAAATGATTCGGTGAATCTTCATGGAGGATTGAGGAAAATTGGGAGGAATATAGGGATGCTTTAGAATAATAATTAAGTTCTCTAATGATTTTTGGTAATGGTAATTGGGAGATAATGTGGGTTTATATTGGAAAGGATTGCTAAATGATTTCTCTCATACCAAACTTTGGTTTTGGACAATATATAAAAAAATAACCAAACACACAATCATTTCTATGGTTTTTTTTCAATTGTTTTTGAAAAACTGTAGTATTTCTAATTATTTTAATAGTTCAAGGGAAGAATATAATAAAATAATACCATTTATTAGGTGGATGTGAGTCATACTCTTAAACAATGGGTTTTAAAACAATAAAATAATTTATCTGTTATAGAGGATTCATAATGGCTTTATAAAATATATCTAATAAACATATAATCACAATATTTTAATTTGAATAATACATTTGGTCATTGATACCTTTTATAGTATTTATTATCTCATTTTTGGGTCATTATGATGTCATAATACAGACCAGATATTTATGTCATATTTAATGTTTACAAAAAAATTTGACTATCTCAATAAAAAATTATGAAAAATTCAATGTTGGATAATTTTGAAGTTATAATTCCAAAAATAAAATTCAACTTATAATTGTTTTATAAATATTTAAATTTTCACTTTTTAAATAACAATCATCATTTATTTATAAATGATGGGTTTTTTTGAAAATAATTGTTTTTGTACCCTTTTAAAAATTACAATTGACTTCATAATTATTCTATGATCATTTAAATTTAAAAAATTATTTTATAAATATATTTTATTAAATTCTATTTATGAAATTTGAATTAATTCATCAAAACAAATTCCTTAAATGAATTTTAAAATAACAAAAAATTACTATTTTTATTTAACTGTCTAAAAATAAATTATTATGTAATACTAATAGGATGCAAATATATTATTTATTCTATAAATAGTAAATACCATATTAATATTACTATGGTCTTGATACATGTCCATTTAACACACCAGAAAACACCCTATGAGTAAGGTGAGAAATTGTGAGACCTTTACGGGGTCTTTTAACGTACATGATTTTTGTTGTCATCTTGAGGATCTTGAACATCTCATGTAAATGGTTTCTCTCATGATTATTTTTTGGATCACATATTGGGATTTGTTGAGGAAAAATTGCAGAGACACGATATACCATGGATGCTCTGATAAATGTGATTCATTGGGTATGATCTTACTGTTTTTGGCCATCACTTCATTTTACTCTCCCAAATTGATATGTTAAAACCAGATATTTATACTAATAATTTGATCACTTTTGATTGATTATATTATCAATGATAATGATAATAATACCAAATAAGTGAATGTGTTTTCTATAAATATAATATATAATAATACATTTAATAAATAAAAAAGGTAGATTTTATTTATAATAATTCCCATCCTTATAACTAATCACATAATGTCCAACTAATTCCTCATATATTGAATGATAAATTTTATTCATGAATATTATTCCTTATCAACAAATATCCATATTTATTAGAACAAATAGAAGGTCATGATTTCTCTAATAAACCAAAAAAATATTCCTAGTAAATAAATATATTTAAAATTTTCATATGGTTTTGGAAATAATCAAATCCTTGATACATAAAATATGAATATTTCATAAATATATAATTTCCAATGATTACAAGTAGGTAACGGTTTCTAGAGTACGTTAAATACCACAAAATTAATAAACAATAAAGGATGAAAATCCAATAATCAGTAATAAAGGTTTGTCAAAATATCGTGTTATTTAGAGAAAAAAATAAATTGAAGTAAAATATTTACAAATAGTTTATAAAATAATTTTACTTGTATAAAAACATGAATATTATAGAACAATATAACAGTTTATAATGGTTAGGGTTGATGAAAAACACATTTACATTATATACGTTAAAAAAACATGGAATTCAAGGAAAGAAACATGAATGAGACAATTTTAAATATAAATAGGAAATTTTTTCAATCCTTTAAAAACAACAGGATAACCTAAAATGTCCATTGAGTAAATAAAAAACACTTTTAAAAAATCATTCAAAAATATGGACATAATTGAAAATTAAACCTGATAAAAAGTTTAATAAAATATTCATTTCTTTTAATCATATATTTTTTTAATAAAATATATGTTAAAGGAAAATATGAATGAATAATAGTAGGTGAATAAATATCTATAGTATTAGAATTTTTTTGGAGATTATGATGGAAAAATAAAATATTTCTTCAAGTAAAATAAACACAGCCCCAAAAAATGAAATTATTAATATTAATCATTACTTTATTGGTGACATGTAAATTAAAACTATTTAATATCTGACTGTGAATTTATACATTTCTAAAAATAAATTAATAATTATCCATATCACATAATAAATGTGGTAGTATATACATAAAAAAAATAAATACAGTTATAACACCCAATAAATCTCAATGGAGTGGAAATTAAGATGAAATCATCTATCTAACATTTCCTTATAGATTAATTTGATTTAACCTCATTTAAAATGATTTTAGACAACTATTTTATTTTTTTATAGATGAATATTCATTATTATAATATCTTATACAATCCCCATATAACAACTAATCACTCTTTTGTTAACATTTTTTCATTATTATCATTTTCTATGATTTAGATGCTTTTTTCTCATTCATGTTTTGTCTGAGATGTTCCAATAATATAAAAATGATTGTTGGTTAATCATATACATAATGTTCATAATGATATAAATAGAATATATAAATATATATATAATCGTTGATAAAATTTATATGCTTAAAAATCAATTACACCGTTCAAGGAGATGGTAGGTCATATGTACGCTTGAATGATGACTTCATGTTCTGAAATATTGAACGAATGAAAGTTAATTAATAATTAACCACTGGATTAATAATTTTATATTATAAATATGATATATATTGAAATGAAATATTATAATTACCATTTATAAAAACATTAAATGATAAATAGATCGCCTTACTTCTTGGATGTGGTAGCCAACATTTACTCACAAGAAACAGTTAATGTTTTAGAAAGGATTGGAAGGTATGAATTTATATATGATTTTATAATTACATGTGTATAATTATGGTATGAATATTAGAAATAATTAACATTTATGTCTTTATAAACACCCATGTATTATAGTTATTATACACAAATTACATAGCCAAATGGGGAGGGTAAGATGTTCTTATGTATCAGTGATTTTTTCTATTTCCTTAGGATGGAAAGAAGGTTGAAAATGGTCATGAAATAACTACATTGACATAAAATTATCATTAGGAGACATTATTAATTATTTTTTAATATATTACATATATTTATATAATATATAATAATAATAATTTTGAACGAGTTGATAAAGATTATATAATATCCTTCAATAGAATTCATTTAGATTTGTTATTTAGGAACACAATTTTAGTGTTTTGGTTTGAAATAACTTATAGAACATGTATAGATATGATTAGATTATAAATTTATATGTTCTTTTATTTACATTTCTAAATGTCATGTGTAAAAAGATAAAATAGGGGTAATTTTATAATTGAGGGGTGGAGGACCCTATTATATTGAACAACGATGAAAAAATCATCACTTGTAATTTTAGTATGTATGGGAAAAACATATACAGATATGTTTTCTATGCCTCAAACAACTACATTGATAGAAGTCATCTTTGGATGAAAATAAAGGATCTGTCCAAGAGAATTTCTAAATCCTAGGTGATTATAAGAGACTTTAACTCTATTAATTTTCCAGATGAGAACATCGGTCCTATGTACAGTGGTGTGTCTATAAAGGACTTTAGAGCATGTATAAAGGAGGATAACATTACAGAGATCAATCTTATTGGAGAAAAATACACCTGGTATAGAAGAAACATAAGTGGGATGAGAGAAAGCCGATTTGATAAATCTTTTGTAAATGACCCCTCACTGGAAAATTGGAGAAAATTTTCTTATGTCACATTATCTAATAACAAATTGGATCACCATCCAATTTTAGTGAGTATTATTGACAACATGGGGTGGTTACCAATTCAGTTAAGGTTCAATAACATGTTGTCATCTATTCCAGATTGCTCAATGATTATCTATAAAACATGGGGCTCAAAAATCCGTAATATTAACCCTCTTAGTTGCAGCATGAAACTCAAAATGATGAAATCTGATCAAAGGAATGGTGTAAAAAAGAGATATATCCATCTAGATGAAGAAATAGATTCTCTTGAATTCTCCTTCAATGCAGTCCTGGAGGAAATCACCATGACTAATTTCTCAGGTGGTACTTTTCAAGAGGCTGAGATATCTTCTAAGCTTCACAATCTCATTAGACTTAGAGACAATCTAATAATGGATTCCTCTAAAATTAGGTGGCTTACTGGTGGTGATATAAACACTAAATATTTCAATTCCCTTCAATTGGTCAGAATGGAAAACATGATGCTTTCTGCTATTATAGACGGAGACCATATTCTTGATGAAAGATAAGAGATCTCCAAACACATTTTCTATTATTATTGGAACCTATTAAATTCCCCACCCCCTAATCTTACATATTATTGAAGTCATTATTCATAGGCTTTTAACTAAAGAATACAACTCTTTTCTACTCTCCACTCCTTTGGAATTGGAAATCAAGGATGTGGTATTTGGACTTAAAAAATAGAGATATACTGAACCAGATGGTATCATGAATCATTTTTTCCAATTCTAATATGACATCATGCAAAAGGATTTTTTCAATACGGTTAGGTACTTTTTTGTGGTGATTCCTTCACCTAGGGGTTTAGTTCCTAATTCATTACACTAATTCCAAAGATAGATAACGCAAGTGATATCACCCAATTCAGACCGGTCTCTCCTTTCAACACAATTCGTAATGTGGTTTCTAAAATTCTTGCTAATAGAAATTCAAGAATCTCATATAGAACCATATCATGTAATCAATTTGGCTTTTTCAAAGGGTTAACTTTCCAATATTTCATTCGTACTACCTTGAAGTGTGTGAATATCCTTCATAAATCCACAAGAGGTGGAATGTTTTTATTAAGCTTGAAATTCAAAATTATTTTGACACAATGGATATAGGTTTTCTAGGTGATGTTCTCCAATGTTTTGGTGTCCATTATACTTTTATTTAGTGGATCAAAATATTTCTTGGATCGACAGACATTTTGATTCTGATTAATTGGTCCCCAAAAGGATATTTTTAGTGCTCTAGAAGAGTACGGCATGATGGGCCACTCTCAACAATAATTTTTTCCATTGTTTAAGATTACCTGAGAAGACTTCTTATTAACATTATGGTTAAAGGGGATGTTAATAGTATATGTGCAGCCAGAGGTACTTGTTCCCCTTCTCATATATTGTTTTCTAATGATATCATCATATTTTTTCTGGCTCACAATAATAATATTAAAAATATAAAATGAGAAATTTCACACTAGGAAAGTGTTTTAGGTTTGAAAATAAGTTGTAATAAACCCTTCATTTACATTTTTATTGGAATTTCAGCCCCAAATAAGACATCCACCAGATATTTTTTTAGAATAAGGGTGGGAAATCTTTTATTTACCTATATAGGAGCCCCCCTTTTGGAGAAATCTTAGGGATTCTCATTTCACTAAATTTTTGAGTCAAATCAAGAAAATCATTACATAGTTGAAAGGAAAAGCTCTATCAATGGCATTAATGGTGTGCCTTATTAATAATGTGGTGATTTAAAAATAGGTGCACTCTTTTATGGTCAATTATTAGCATGCCTCAGTCATTAAAAATGTCAACTCAATGATGAGTGATTTTTTTGGAGTGGAATCATCTGGGAAGGTAAGGTCATCAATACCCTCATGGAAAGTTGTTGCATACCACACCATTTATGGGGTATTATAATTAAAAATATACACCTATTTAACAAATCTGATCTTTCCAACATTACCTGGAGAAGTATCAAGAATCACTCTGGGCCTCTGAAGTTTTTCAGTTAATGATTTATTGATAAAATGATCACAGTGAGCTTGAAGTACATGGAGTCTTCTATTTGTCCTGGATTGGGGAAATATCCAAATGTATTATGATGTATTCTCATTGGTTGTTCAACAAAAAAATCATCTCTCAAATTCTGGTACGACAACTAGTTGGGCCCTGCACTGTTTGAGAAGATTAGCTCACATGTCTAGTCCATCGAGAATGGCATCACAATAAATGATCATATGGAAAACCTGGAAACCCTCCCTGATGATATTTTGGATATTATCTCTAATTATGAGTTTCTAATGAAGGAAGAAATACTTGTTTGGGAACCTGCTCCAAATGGAATACTCAATTAAAATAACTTCTATCAAATCCTGATTCAAGAAAACAACCACTATATTAGAATGTATGAAAAATGGATTCTCCCATCAAGGTACACATACCTACGTGGGATAACATAGAATAAAATACATGTTGATGAAAACATACAATGTGTGGGAATTTTTATCTGCTCAAAATGCAAACTCTTTCATCAACATAGAGAGAACGTGAACTACCTCTTCTTAAGTAGTAAAACCACTACCTCACTGTGGAAGATGGTCTTTGAAATTTAAGATGTGAAATCTGGACTTATTTCCTCACTCTAAAACTTTGTGAGGCCTTACATAATATTCAATTATAAAATTAGGTATGCATGGTATTTTGGGTTGCTTGTGAGGAATTGTTGCACACAATTTATTGAGGCCAGAACTAGGCCATTCATGAGTAGAAAAAATTCATTATCCAAGGTATCACTGCCTAGATTCTTGAGGTTGTCATGTTTTTCAGAAGATCCTACAATGTGAACTACACAAACTCCATGAGTGATCTAATCATTCATAGAAGGTTGATTGTTAATGGGATATTTACCTCACCTTATGGCCTCATTGATGTCTTTTGGAGTTATTCCTTTCCAAGATAGCTAAAGCTTAACAAATATGGTGCCTCAAGGGGAAATATGGGACCTTCAAGGTTCGATTCTATTTTCAGAGATCAGAATGGAGATATTGTTGAAGCTATATATGTTCCATGTGTACATTCCAATTCTCTTATTGTTGAAATGGATGGCCTCCTCAAAGTGGTGTGCATTGAAAATCGGTGAAACTGTAACAATTTATGGTTCGAATCTGACTCTACCATGATTGTGCATGTGATCAGGATGGGTGTGATACATCTATCTTGGAAGCTGACAACGTGATGTGAAAACTCTTTAGACATGATATCTTCCAAAAACTATAAAATCACTCATAATTATTGGGAGATTAATTATCATGCGGATTCTCTTGATAACAAGGGAGTCACTGTAGATGATTTTTATCACTATAATGCTTTATCTGATGATATTCATCCTATTTTATGATGGGACAAGTGTAATATTCCTTATTATCAAATTTATTTATGATTTTACATTTATCTAAGATCCATTTTGCTCATTTTTATCAAAAATAAATAATACCATCTTATATACTTTGGTCATGTTATGGTGATTTATTCAATCAGGTCTATTTGATTTAACCTCGTTAACTCTTTTTACAATTACCACAAAACAATATTTTTTACACTAGAAAGAAAAAAATTGATCATAAATATCCAAGTGACAAAAGTGTGAATATGGTATTATCGTAATTATCTTACATCAGGATTATTATTATTTTTATAAATGTAATGAAAATATGGTTTTCAAAAAATAACCTTAATTTTGTTTTTGAAATAATTCCTTTATTATGATTTTAAAAACATATAAGAAAATTTTTAATAGAAATAGGATCGCTTTACACATCACAAATATATCAAATATATCCATAAATTTAATTAAAAATACTAATTAAATCATGTGATATTACCTTTCATAAGTTTCAAATAATTTATTTTATTTCTCTATTAATTGAATAAATGTTGTGCTAGTACTAAATTAGTATTTATGATAATTATCCAATAACTAAAAATTAATAAAAAACATGATAGAAATAAATTAGTTGGGTTGAAAATAACATTAATATTAATTCTTAATGTATAAATATATTTGTTTTTTCAAATTAAAGAAATTATATGAAATATAGGGATATTTTGGAATTTTTTATTCTTAAACTAAAAAATGTACTTTCCAATGATAAATGGATAAAAAATTAAATATATATAAATTTCATATGTGTATGTATGAATTTATCATAGTCAATAAAATAATAGAATGAGTTGGGTTTATTATTGGTTCCCCCACATGTTATTTTTAATTAAATTTACCCAATATACCCTTTATCAATGTGTTATATTTCAACATAGTTACATTATATAATGCCTAAATATAAATGGGACCTACTTAACTAATTTAAAATTCATGATTATAGATATGTAATCCATTTTATAATATTAATTTTTTAGTATTGGTATAAATTAATTTTAATATGAATGCGTTAAGGAAGTTAAAAAATAATTTTTAGAAAAAATAACTTTTCTGTATAAAAAATAACTTATAATAAAATCCATAAAATCAATGATTCAATTTATATTATTATAAATTATATTGTTCAAATCTTAGAATACGATTAAATAAAAAATATAATTCTAAAAAAATTACTATATATTAATACTATAATTAAAAATATTTAAATAATCGTTATTTTTTACTGTTTATAGAATTGTAAATAATTTCAAAATAGTCCTTCAATTTCAATGAATTGTTATATTTTCATGATTATTTTTAAATTATAGTTAATTTAATCATATTAAATATATAAGATTTCAAAATTTAGGTTTTCATCACAAAATATAATAATTCTATTTGTCGTGTTGTATTACATCATTAAAATACAAAACATACTATAATTGAATCTTGGATGTTATAAAACATTAAAAAATTCCAAAAAAAATAATTCAAATATATATATATATATATATATAATCCCACAGAGACTAAAAAATTAACAAAAAATAATGGGCGAAACCTAACACATATTATATTCCATTAATAAAATGAATAAGAATCATTATAAAAATTAGTGTATTCACCATGAAATGGTGATGTAAAAGTATCCAATACCAAATGAAGATGAGGATATATAAAAGGAGGAATAAAAAAAGATAGAGCATATGAGTGGGAATGATTCACCTATCATTTTATGTTATAAATTTCATTAAATTGTGGATGTATTAAGGAACTATAGGAATGATAAGAGTGGTATAATGTGAGAGAACACCTTGTAGGAAAAGGAGTAAAAGTGGAATGAATTCAAGGTCCCCCAAAATGATGATTTATTAGATTAATATAATATGGAAAATAACAAAAACCTTTAGTTTGAAAAAGATAAAAAATTAATAAAACTCTAGGGGAAACAACCATTGATATTGACTAAGGATTGTAAACCACATGAGGTCCCACCATAAATTATGTAGTACCTAGTGGAACTATATTTGCATACTGTTTTCACCCCCACTTTTATTTCCATCAAAAATATTCTCCAATTCCTCTCCTGTGATCCAAAACCTAAAATAAATCATAAAACCATACCCCGATGGAAAAATAATTATATACGAAACATTATTAATTAAAATTTCAATAATAAATTAAATACGTTTTGCATATAAAACCATTATATTAATAAAAAATTTACATTTTATATATAAAATAAATAATTCTATATAATATTCATTATTAAATTCACCCATTGGGACATGATCATTTTTTTGTGGGGCCCTATCAACTTTAGTGTATAATGAATGTATGTTTGTTTAATGATTTGTTTTATTGTGTTGGATTTCTATTTTTTGTCTTATGATATATCATGAATCTCTATTTTTCTTATATATATATATATATATTGGTTGAGCTATTATTTACTAAAATATAAGACATTAGTCCTTTTGGGAATCATTGTATTAAAATGAGATATGGAAAATTATGAAGTAGTAAGATGATTTGTGTTACTTTTAATTTTACAATAGTTCTCCTATTCTTAGATAATATATATAAAGATTAGACAAAAATAAATTTAATTCTAATTTATTTGTGTTTTGAGTGGAATTATTTTTCCCTTCATTATGTTCTTTGGGATGTTAAACTGGGTATTTTTTTTAAATTCCCCAATAAGAACCTTATACAATCACATTATGTGACTGTTAAATGATGCACAATTTAGTGTTTCCAATTTATTTTTTGGATTGAGTTTTTTTTTTAATTTAAATTTTATTGGTCTTTATAGTGTTAATTTTTTATATGTTAACTTCCAATAAATTCATGTTCATGGAGGTGGTTTCCCATATTTAATTTCAGTCGATCTTATTAGTAAATCATATTTTACATTTAATGTTAAAATAATTAAATATATTGTTTCATTTCATATATATTATAATATTCATAAAATCCTTATACATTGTTGTAATTTACATATTATATTTTAGGTCTTGTGATATATAATGTCAACTTGGGTTGCATATTTTGTTCATTGATATAGGATATTTCCCCCCCCCCCACTTTTATTTATACCATCACTATTTGAATATCTACATGATACCCTATTAAATATTTACTTGTTATCGAATACTCTTATAACTACTTGTGGATGTGTTGGGGACTCATTGTGAGGTGTTGTGTCAAGAGTTCAAAATAATTTATTTTTAATTAAGACTCAATGGATGGATACATATTTTATTATTAGGATTTTTGGTGGATGATTAATTTTTTATATAATTATTCAATGATGAGGATGTGATACATTTCATTCAATTCTGATTCATTTCTTATTTTATTATTATATAAGTAACACAAATAATTTGTTAATGGATTATGGAAATAAATTGGAGATAAATACACATTCTTTTTCTAAGATTGTAAATTAATATATCATTTTTAGCAAAATCACATTTAGTCAAAAATGATTGAATTAATTGATATAGAATTTTTTTAATATTTATTTAATAGTTACTTATTAAATAAAAAATGTGAAATATGTTATCTCATTATATTAATTAAATTTCTATTATTAGTTATTATATGAATGTAAATTACTGTTATCATTTTTCTATAACCAAAATTCTACATAGAAATTTTGAGGTCTGATAATTTATGAATTTTTAAAAAAAATTGATAATTATACATGTGATTGTACGGAATGATTATTGAATTTCACCATACCATGCCTTTGTATTTTGGTATTAGTAATGAGTACTATATATTTTTAAATTTCTCACAATGAGAATTAATGATTTCATATTAGATGTCAACAATACATTCACATAAATGTTTTATGATAATGAAATTACGTTTTTGATAATATAATCATCAATTAAATCAATAATAGGTAAATAAAGTCCAATAAATCCTCTATTTACCATACCAAGATTTAGGTAATATGAGAATTTTTTTCGTATCTTAATATAAATTATGTGGTATTCGTATTTATAGTTTATTTCTAATTTATTCAATTTTGATCATTTATATTTTGTAATAAATATCAAATTTACCACTAGAAATCAATTATAATCCAAATATTTAAATTCTATTAAAATACTTTTAATATTCATTATTGTTATGACCTACATAATGGTTCATTTACATTCATCCTGGGCTACTAAAATTATTAGGATGAAATAACATGAGTTCTTATTTTACCACATTGAATAATATAACCATTAATAGTTTTCCAAACATATTTTAAAACGTTTTTGTAACTTGCTGGCATGAATGACTACATAACTAGTAGTCAAATTAGTCATAACATGTCCTCATGCATGAATACAAATTGGTTATTTTCCACCAACTAATAGTGACGGTTTAATGGTGGTATGTTGTGGATAATAGAACCACATGATAGGAAATTATACAAATTTGTATTATAAGGAGACAATCATAGAAGGAGTATAAATAATGGGATGAAAAAACATTATAAGATAATTATACTAAAAAAATAAAATGGAAAATGACAATTATATAACTAAGCATGCTTATCTTTATAATGTTACAAAATAATTGTTTGAGAACACAATAGGAATATATAATATAATTAAATAAATAAAGATAATAATGACACACCCTAAGGGTGATATCCTTAAGAATCCTATGTACTAGATCAGTACTATATCCCTGTGATCCTAAGGGCAATGCCCATAACAAGAAATAAATCGATGGACCTGTGAACATGAAGGTATAATCAAGTACCATAGTGCAATAGTGGCCTGACTAAGGTGTGATATATACTTATTAGACCACCCCTTGAGAATCTAATGTATGTGCTATGTCTATAACATCCCGGTTCCGGGTGCCACTCAACGGGTGCCCCGAACCCGGTTCGCTATGCGACCTCAAGCACATTTCCCCAAATGCCAGAGCCTGCCGACTAGCAGTGAGGGCCTAGGTCTGATAGTGGGGAAACTATGCCCTCATTTGTCAAAGTGTAGTGCAGCAGAATACGTAATAAAACATACAACAAACAGCGGAAGTAGTAAAACACACACAACTGAAATAAACAACAGCAGTGGTTACAACCAACAGTATATAAATAATGCTTCTACATGTCTCAAGTTCTAGGAAAATAGCTAGAACATGTTATACATCAACACATTACTACAAAAGCAGAGTACAACAATACAGAACAAAATAGCTGGCAGCGACATCGCGAGCCCAAGCTCGTTCCCATTCCCTCCTACTCCACTGAAACAGTCAAGTACTTGTATGGGGACTCTTGCCCCTATCTACCACTGCAGAAACGTAATCTATTTGGGCCGAAAGGCATGACCCAAATAGGGTGTGAGAAATATATCATAGTAGGCACCCACCAAAGGCTCACGCCCAACTGTGTGTATGCATGAACAACAGTGTGCAATCTTAAAATGCAATAAAGTAAGCATTACTAAAAGTAATAAACATAAAAATTAAATTTCCATTTTATTATTCATTTAATACATTAAATTTAGTATCATTTTGTGCTCAATAGCACCAAGCCCTCAGGCCAACCAGTATCTTTCCCTCAGGCTAATATAGTGAACAATGCCCTAAAGCTATACAGAATCTCTCCCTCAGGCATTTCCCTTAGGCGTAACAGAATTCTTGCCCACAGGCATATGAAGTGTCGCCCTCAGTCATAGAAGTCAATCCCTCAGGCACGAAAGGTTTCCCTCAGGCGAAATAGAACGTTGCCGGTAGGCTAATACAGTCACGCCCTCAGGCTATAGTAAACACCGCCCTCAGGCATAAGTAATCGGGCCATGCCCAACATATAAACATGCAATTTAAATACAATTCCTCTCAAGGGAAAATGTAATGCATAAATAAACATAGAATACCCTCGGGTATCCTGGCCAAAGGGCTAAATAGAGGAACGAACCCCTCGGGATAGTCCTGGATCCAAGAAATGATCCCAACCAACATTTTATTAACATAATTAAATACCTAATCAATTCTAGGTGTCTAATATAGCAACGGACTCAGCCACACGACACCCCAACATGGGTTCGTGGCACAAAAATGCATAGACACATAGTAGTTGGAAAACTGAACACCAAGCCACCTACCTTATACGCCAACGAACGTTATAACCGAACGCTGACTCCAGAAACTCCCAAGTAAGGCATAGATCAGACGAAGAAAAAAACCCTCTTAACCTCAAATAACTCTTATTAGAATAATAATTGGTAAGATGTAGTCAAGGAGATGGAATCCCTTACCCGTGCGGTTCCAACAAGATTGTCCGAGGCGGAAACTGATTCCAAAGGAACACTAGGCGGATCTTCAAAGGTTCGACATCCTCCTTTGGCTCCAAAATGGATTAAATTCCCCCTCTTCCAAATGAGGAGGCTACATCCTGTTTTAAGACGAAAAAACAAAGTACACAGTGTGTACTTCTATATACACGGCGTGTACTTCTCAAATTTTAAATTGTTCTTCCGGAGGCTTCCTGCCAGCGCAGAATTGTTCTCTTGCCGACATGAGTACACAACATGTACTCCTGAGTACACGGCATGTACTGCCGCCCAGATGGTGGCTACTCCACCTCCTTACTATTTTTTCCTGCCGACTGACTACACGGCATGTAAAGGACCACTACACGGCATGTAGTCGGTTCCTACACCCTTTGTCGTCGACATGGCTACATGCCCTGTGTACTCATCCCAACATAGCCAAAAGTACATGGCGTGTGGCAAAAGTACATAGCGTGTAGTTCCATAATTTCGGATTTTTTTCTCATTTTCCATATTTTATTAAAAACACTTACGGAAAAGAGAAAAAAAGAATCCCATACCTCAAAGAGAAGAACTGGGTTCTTACAAACATCCCCCCTTATAGCAATTCATTCCTGAATTTCCCTTCCAAGGGTGGTGAAGATATAGCCGTGAACAACTCTGGCCACTGAGCATATACGTCGGACTCCCACTCCCAGGTCTCGTCCTGCACTCATCCATGCTTCCATAGCACTCGTACGAGAGGAAATGACTGGACTCAGAGAACCTTAGTGCTCATGTCAATGATACAGAATAGATGCTCCTCAAAGGATGTATCTGCCTCCAGCTCAACCTCCTCGGGCTGAAAGATGTGAGACGGGTCTGAATGATAGAGACACAACTGAGATATGTCGAAGATGTCGCGCATGGCTTGGTACCACTGTGGTAACTACAACCGATAAGCAACCAACCCAACTCTCTCCAGAATCTCAAATGGCCCCACATATCACGGTGAAAGTTTAACCTGTCTCTTGATCCTCTTATGTCCCAGCCTCGACAAAACTTGTAGAAAAACCTGATCCCCGACCACGAATTCCAAAGGTCATCTGTGTCAATCATCATATGTCTTCTGATGAGACTGTGTGGTAGCCATCCGCTTCTATGTCAACTAGACCAGCTTAGATGTCTCCTGCACGAGACGTGGTCCCAACAAAGATTCCTCACCTGCCTCTATCCAGCATAAAGATGATCAGCACGACCTACCATATAAAGCCTCGTAAGGTTCCATCTCAATAGTCTCCTAAAATCAATTGTTATAAGAAAACTTGACTAAGGGTATAAACTTTATTCAAGATCCCCCAAAGTCTTGGACGCATGCACGAAGCATGTCCTCTAGTACCTATATCATATGCTCTGACTTGCCATCGGTCTAAGGTTGTTATGATGTGCTCGGAAGCACCTGTGTACCCAGTGCCCTCTAAAAACTCGGCCAGAAACGCGATGTAAAGTGGGCATCCCTATCAGAAATGATAGAACAAGGGACCCCATGAAGATGTACGATCTCTCAAATATACAGCCTTTCGAGCTCATCAACACCGAAGATATCCTTAATCAGAAAAAAGTGTGTTACCTTTGTGAGTCTGTCCACAAAAACCCACATGACATCATTACTATGAGGTGACCTCGGCAAACCAGTCACGAAATCCATCGCGACATCGTCCCATTTCCACTACGGAATGGGTAACTGCTATAACATCCCAGCTGGTCTCTGATGCTCCACCTTCACCTACTGATAGGTGGAACACCTTGTAACAATACCGTCAACTTCTCTCTTCATACCCGTCCACCAGTACTGACGTCTCAAGTCACAGTACATCTTGGTAACCCCAGGATGAACTGCCCAAGATGAATCATGAAACTCCTGCATCAGCTCCTCGCGTATATCCCATGGAACCCACACTCGTCCATGGAAACACAAAACCTCATCATCGTCTATCGTCCAACCAGGAGGAGGGTCCTCACTTGCCACCGACTCATGTAGAACTAGGACTTCTAAATCAGATAGTTGTCTCATCCTCACCCTATCTAAGAGGGTAAAAGTAACAACTAAAGATGGAAGATAATTCTGCCCCTGACTGTCGTGCACCTCCAGATGCATCTTAGAGAACAAAGCCATGAGCTACCACTCACCGCTGGCCTCCTGCACTGCATGTATCTGAGTCTTCATGCTCAGTGCATCAGCTACTGCATTACCTTTACTAGTTGTATAGGCAAGCTCAAAAAAGAAGGACTGGAGGTACTCGACCCAGCTTCGCTGCCTCAGATTCAGGTCATGCTATGTAAAGATATACTTGAAGCTTTTTTGGTTGGCGAAACCCCAAAATGATCCCCCAATAGATAATGTCTCCAATAGCGCAACACATGAACAACTGCTCCCAACTAGAGAACATGTGTCGGGTAATTCCTCTCATGTGGCCTCAACTACCGAGACCCTTACGGAACAACTCGATCACCCTACATCAAAAATGCTCCCAGCCCAATACCTGATGCATCACATCAAACTGTATAGCTCTTCCCCGGATCTGTATGTATCAGGATCAGTGCTGATGTCAACCTTCCCTTCAGGTCCGAAAAATCTACCTCGCAAGATTCTGACCAAATGAACTTCACACCCTTCTTAGTCAGACATGTCAACGGTGCTTCTAAGCAGGAGATGTCCTGTATAAAATGCATGTAGTAACCAGCCATCCCTAAGAAACTCCATATCTCAAACACGTTCATAAGATGCTCCCAGGAAACTACTGCTCTCTCTCTATCTCTTGGACTACTGAAACTCCTGCCTCTAAGATGATATGACGCAGGAAGTGAATTTGGTCCATCCAAAAGTGGCACTTTGAGATCTTAGCATATAGCTGATGCTCTCTTAGTGTACTCAATACGATCTCAATATGGGTGGCATGGTCGTGTGGAGTGTGAGATTACACCAAGATGTCATCCACGAATACCACCACAAAAAAATCAAGACACGGATGGAACACAAGATTCATCCGATCCATGAAAATTGCTGTCATTTTCGTGAGTCCGAATGGCATAACCATATACTCATATAGACCATTCCTACTCCTGAAAGCTATGAGAGGTATATCATATGGTCTCACGCGCAGCTGATGATATCCTGATCTTAGTTCATCCTTCGAGAACACTCGTGCTTCACGAAGCTTATCAAAAAGATCATCAATCCTCGGTAAGGGATATCGGTTCTTAACCGTCAACTAGTTCAGCTTCCAATAATCCATGCAATGTCTAAGGGTACCATTTGCCTTTTTTCACAAAAAGTACTGGCAATCCCCACGGAGAAGTGTTGGGGCGGATAAATCCCTTTGCTTGTAACTCCTCTAATTGCCTCTTGAGCTCCTTCAACTCAGGTGTAGTCATCCTATAATGAGGAATGGAAACTGGTTATTCTCCTGGCACAAGGTCGATAGATAAATCCACCTCTCCCTCTGGAGGAAGACCTGAAAAGTCGTCCGGGAAAACATCCCTTAAACGATCAACCACTAGAGGGAAATCCATATGACAAGTCCCCTAATCATCCAGATATATGCTCACAATCTGGGTTGTGACTCCACCTCGCCCACGATGCTCTGGTCCAGCTCGATTTGCCTGAACATCCCATTCTCCCTTGTATAAAAATTCTCTTCCCTCTGGTGATGTGAAAGGCACCCTACGACGATAGCAGTCCACAAAGGCCCAAAAGGGAACCAACCAGTCCATCCCGAGAATGACGTCATAAGCTGTCATCTCTAATACAAGGAGGTCCCAATGAAAGTGACACCCACCAACCTCAAGGGGGCACTCCTTACACTGACGCACACTGGCCGTTCTAGTTCCCAAAGGAGTGTCTAGAATCATGATATCAGAAGAAGTAGAAACACACAGCACAAGGCTCTTCACAATAGGTACAGATATGAAACTATGTGAAGCACCCATATCGAAAAGTACTGAAGATAAGACAGAAGCTACTGGAATAGTACCTCTGACTGTAGAAGGTCTGGGATCCAACTCCTCCAAGGTCTGTTGCACCGTATATGTCTGCCCAGTGCCGTGCCCCTACGACACAGCCTGGCTACCCTGAGTTGTCCCACCCTGCTGCCTCTGAGATCCTGGTGTCTGGCTACCACGGCCACAACCACCATCTCTACCTGCATTCCCTAACGTATTCTAGTTCCCTGATTGGTAAGAAGACACGGGTCCTGCTCCCGCACGCTGAGTCTGCACAGAACCCCTCTCACTAGCCACTGGTAAAAATGCCCTGCAAAAGCGCTGCAGATGACCCATCTTGCCACAAGCTCAACACTCCACTAGATCACGTGGCCATTGTGGCCTCTTGTGCCCCTCTCTACCACACTGGTAGAAAATGACTATCCCACCTGAAGCATTCTTCTGACTGGTACGTCCACCCTGAGAGAAGTCCATCTGTCGATTCCTCTTGCCAGTAGAAATAGTACCAGTAACTTGTGTTGAACCGCCCTGGCCCACACCACTAGATTCCCACAGGTTCCTTTCTGTAATCAGCGCCTGGTTCACAATAGCATGTACAGTAAACAACCTGAAGAAATTCACCAGCGCCTGGATGTCATACCGAATACCATCATCAAAATGTCTGGCCCTCAACGTCTCATCAAGCACCAGCATGGGTGAAAATCACTGAAGCTCTGTAAAAAGAGAAGAATAGTCCATCACTGACATAGCACCCTGCTGCAGATTCATGAACTCTTGAGCTCTATCTTCTCTCAGCGTCTTCAAGAAGAAAAAGTCATAGAATACTGCCTGAAATTCATCCCACAACATGTCCCTATGATTCTCTGACTGGGTGGTAACATCCCACAACCTCTTGGCGGAATCACGCAACATGTAAGTCACGAGATTGACCCTCCGCCTTGGAGGCATGTCAAGATGCTCGAAAATAGTCTGTATTGATCCTAGCCAAGACTCTGTAGCCTGTGGTCCTCCATCCCCTGAAAACGTCAGCGGATGCTGCTGCTGGAAAATGTGCGTCCGCTCAGCCATAGATGTGGCAGCCGGTGGTGCTCCCTGAAAGGTCTTCATAAACCGCAATAAGCCTTCACGGAACTGTGCCTCCGCGCCTGTGTCTGGTATAGCAGCTAGTGCCGCATCTGGAACTGTTGGATGATCAACTAGTAGCCCATGGACCACCATCTCTAGAGTATTATCATTTCCGCTCTCCTGGAAAACAACGCGCGGTCATCTAGGTGGCATGACACTACAAGGTCAAAAGCATGCCTTAGATTCAAGATTATTAAAGCTGAAATGAATAAACCACAAAGGGAACTAGAAGAAGAAGGTATTTCCTAAATTTACAAAACAAGACTACATGGCGTGTATACTGACTACATGGTGTGTACTTGACTTCCCTTCCCCTACCTGGGTCCTTCGACATGGCTAAGCCACACGACTCCCCTTAAAAAAAACTACACAGCATGTATATAATATACACGGCATGTATGTTGTCAATTTCCAACTACCCGTGTCTTCTGTGACACGGCTGACTACTCGGCTTAAAACTACACGGCATGTTACACCCGCACACGGCGTGTACATCACCCCGTTTCCCCAACCACAAGGCTAAGTCCACACGGTCTATCCTCGAACAAGACTACACGATGTGTTCCCAAAGGTACACGACGTGTTCAAGGAATGGTGACATCAACCTGTGTTGTTAGTTACACGGCCGAGTCCCCAGGTCACACTACACGGAATTTTCATCATTCACAGGGCATTTTCTGTAATGGAGTTCACCGACCCATGTTGTTGGTTACACGGTGGGACTCCGGGACAAACTACACGGTGTGTTCATCATTGAAACGGTGTGTTCTGTAAAGGAGTTCACCAACGCATGTTGTTGGTTACACGGACGGACTCCAGGTCAAACTACACGGCATGTATACTGATACACGACATGTTTTACCGAAGCACTTACCTACCCCGTGTCACCGCCCACACGTTTTGTGACACTGGAAGAGACTACACGGTGTGTACTTTGGGTACACGGCGTGTTCTCAAAAAGTTCATTTTTCTTCTCGAATAGAAGGCCATACACGGCGTGTGCAAGGGTACTACATGGTGTGTATACTCGGTTTCTGGACAGTATACCTTAGAAACTTCTCCCGAACCCAGAAAATACTGAAAAACAACACCTAAGTGTCAAATTCCGACCCTTGAGGGCCCACACTCCCCACAAATCAAAGTTTGACATCTTATCTGTGTTATAAAAAAATAAACAGTCAGTGATCCAGAAAATTCCAGTAAATGGGGGCCCATACTCCACAAAAACCAAAGTTTGGTGTCCATTCTATATACATATCACAAAAAAATTACCATATCAAATAGCATGTATTTTATCAGTGCAGCTATCACAACAACATGCTTTTCCAGCATACCATATATCACAACAACATGCAATTTTCTAATGCTCATACATTGCATGGAAACTATGCATGGCATGTGATTCTAGCATGTTCCTAAATGATGTATGAGATGGCATACCCTCATCTCATCGGGTGGTAACTAAATAGAACCCACTAGATAAAATATAAACATCACAATACAAGTGCTTCACCCAAAGGTGAAATCATATCAACTGTAAAATTTGAAAAATCCGAAAATTGCAAAATACAAGGTAGAATGGCTCTTCCCTGTATGCGGGTTAGCTACGCTCGGGCATAGCTTACCACCAACTACCGTTCATCCTATCCCCGACTATGGCTCCAAATAGTAAGTCAGAGAAAATAACCCCTTTGATACCACTTTGTAACGGCCCGGTTCCGGGTGCCACTCAATGGATGCCCCGAACCCGGTTTTCCACGTGACCTCTAGCGCATTTCCCCAAATGTCAGAGGCTGCCGACTAGCAGCGAGGGCCCAGGTCTGATAGTAGGGAAACTATGCCCTCATTTGTCAAAGTGTAGCGTAGAGAAATACGAAATAAAATGTACAATGAATAGCGGAAGCAGTAAAACACACACAAATGAAATAAAAAACTACAGTAGATACAACCAACATTGTATAAATAATGATGCTACATGTCTCATGTTCTAAGAAAACATCAATAACATGTTATACATCAATAAAATATAACAAAATTAGATTACAACAATACCAAGCAAAATATTTGGAAGTGGCATCGCGAGCCCAGGCTCATTCCCATACCATCCTACTCCACTCCAACAGTCAAGTACCTGTATATGGACTCTTTCCCCTATCTACCCCTACAGAAACGTAATCTGTTTAGGCCGAAAAGCATGACCCAAATAGGGTGTGAGAAATATATCTCAGTAGCCACCCACCAAAGTCCCGTTCCCAACTATGTGTAAGCATGCAACAAAAGTGTGGAATCGTAAAATGCAATAAATTAAGCAGTACTCAAAAGTAACTAACTTAAAAATTATATTTCCATTTTATTATTCATTTAATCCTTTAAATTTAGTATCACTTTGTGCTCAACAACACCACACCCGCAGGCCAACAAGTATCTTTCCCTCAGGAAAATATAGTGAACCACGCCCTCAGGCTATATAGAATCTCTCCCTCAGGCATTTCCCTCAGTCGTAACAGAATTCTTGGCCTCAGGCATAAAATGTGTCGCCCTCAAGCACAGAAGTCAAGCCCTCAAGCATGAATGGTTTCCCTTATGCGAAATAGAATGTTGCCCTCAGGCTTATACAGTCACGCCCTCAGGCTATAGTAAACACCGCCCTCAGGAATAAGTAACCGGTCCATGCCCAACATATAAACATGCAATTTAAATACAATTCCTCTCATGGAAAAATTAATTCATAAATAAACATGGAATACCCTCGGGTATCCTGGCCAAATGGCTAAACAGAGGAACGCACCCCTCGGGATGGTCTTGGATCCATGCAATGATCCCAACCAAAATTTTATTATCTTAATTAAATACCTAATCAATTTTTGGTGTCTAATATTGCAACGAACTCAATGACACGACACTATAACATGGGTTCGTGGCACAAAAAATGCACAAACACACAACTGTTGGAAAATGGAACACCAAGCCACCTACCTTATACGCCAACGAATGTTATACCAGAACACTGACTCCAAAAACGCACAAGAACGGCGTAGATCTGAAGAAGAACAAAACCTGCTTAACCTCAAATAACTCTTATTAGAATAATAATTGGTAAGAAGCAGTCAAGGAGATGGAAGCCCTTACCCGTGTAGTTCCAACGAGATCGTCCGAGGCGGAAACCGATTCCAGACAAACACTCGGCGGATCTTCAAAGGTTCAGCCTCCTCCTTTGGCTCCAAAATGGCTCAAATACCTCCTCTGCAAAATGAGGAGGCTACTGCCTGTTTTATTCCGAAAAAACAATGTAAACAGCGTGTACTTCCGAGTACACGGCGTGTACTTCCCAAATTTTAAAATGTTCCTCCGATGGCTTCTCACCAGTGTGGCACTATTCGCCTGCCGACATGAGTACACGACATGTACTCCTGAGTACATGGCGTGTACTGCCGCCCAGCTGGTGGCTGCTCCACCGCCTTACTATTTTGGCAATCCGACTGACTAAACGGCGTGTAAAGGACCACTACACGGCCTGTAGTCGGTTCCTACACCCTTTTTCACTGACATGGCTACACGCCCTGTGTACTCACCCCAACACGGCCAAAAGTACACAGTGTGTGGAAAAAGTACACGACATGTACTTCCAAAATTTAGGATTTTTCCCCATTTTCCCTATTTTATTAAAAAAACTTAAGGAAAAGAGAAAAGAAGAAGCACGTACCTCAGAGAGAAGAACCGGGTTCTTACAATGACATATTCTCAAAAGGTATCAATTACAAAAACAACATAAAAATTAAATCCATGGGACTGTGAAAATGAATATATGATTGGGTGCCCCATGAAATGGTTTCCAATGTAAGGTGTCAGATATACTCATTAGGACACAACCAACAATTTCTACATAAAAATGAAATTTGTGAGGATAAAATAGATAGAGTTATGGTATAATAATTACATTCAATGAAAAAATAATATAAATTGATCAATTCAAGATCAATTGCAACAGGGACACATGGCCAAGCATTCCATCATTTTCCTATACTAGAATTCATTTTCAATCGGGACAAAAAGAACAAACATCATAAGGGTGTAATGGAAATAACCTATAAAAATAAGAATCATATGATGGACCAAACTCAATTATACTATTTATCATTTTTAATGCATTCCTATACAACATCTATAAATTCAAAGTAATTTATTATCAGATTCGTGATTGAATTTAATAATAACCTCCTTATCACAGTCTAAGGTGATCTGAAAAGCGATCCCAAGTATCATTATAGGGGAAATATAAATTCCAACAACCATAAAAGTCCTTCCATAGAGATCTATAAATTGAATCCCAAGTATCACCCTCAGCATGGTGTAATGTCCAAAACATATGATTCAATCCCATGTATCTCATATTTGGGTCTGAGTGTTGCTTGTGGAATGCTGTAACCATCTCACCACTATGTCAATCCATTATTTCTATCCTATGGAATGGGAGTCATTCGTGGAAGTAATAAACCAAAGGTGTGCCCATCTAATGCATAAAAATTATCTCTCCATACATCTCACAACATCATGACACTTATAAACCTATTCTTGGTGTTCTGTAGAAGGAGATATATGTATTACATAAGGTATAGGAAATCATAGTTCCCTATGAATCTATACAAGGTGTTCTAAAATGAAGAACCTAAATATAGAATATAGAGTTCACAATTTTTTTCATCTAAAATAATACATGATAATTCCATGTGCACAAAATTCCTACTTCAAAAAATAGCTTATAAATGTGGGCCTTTCCGATCATGCATTACAATTTTTTGAGGCAATAAAGTCCATGTACTAAGCAATGAATCTAAAAAAGAACCATTAAAATCAACATTAAATTTAATTATTTAGTTAGATCTCAGTATTACTAGGTAATAATAAGAATTGAATAAAAGTAATTTCTCACGGTGGTCTTCATGTGGATTATAACACCATATATGAATAATTATACAAAGGAAATAATAACATGCATTCAATACTAATTCAATAATAATGTTCTATAATATGAGGGACACATCAATGATGAATATTTCATGGTTTATATGTTTTAACATAGAGGGTCTCACAACCTTCCACTTTCATTTAAATAACTCATTTAAATTTAGTAAGACATTGAACCATAGTGATTTATTTTATTAGAAAAAGAAATTTATTATTTAATGATATTAAGAAAACATGACCTTAATGTAGGTTCCACCTTTTGTTCCACGATCATTAAAATGATCATAAAATTTACTGAAGGCTACTAGTTTCAGGGTATTATATTCTAAAAACTAAATTCCACATTAAAAAGTGTGTATGAAATAAAAACTGTCATGTGGAACAACAAAAAAATTATAAATAGAGCATCATTAGGGGAAAATTCTATAATCCAACTACCATATTCCAAGGATGATCCACACATCCTATATGATGGATTCATTTTTTCTGATTCGAAAAAAATAAAATATATAGATGTTTCCACTATAAATATGGTGAATTATCTCACCAAAAAGATAACACAATAAGGGATTTGGTAAATGATGAAATGAGAAGTAAGAGTCAATGAAATACTGAGGTCCATCAATCACACTTGATAGATCGTGAAATAGAGGTCATATGAGGGAGATATACTTATTCCAAAAAGATGATGGGAGGATCTCCATGAGGGAGGTTTTTCATGTGAGTATGAGTAAAATAATGGATGGGGAAAATGAATATATCTATTGAGGAATTTTGTTAATTCCTAGCCACATTAACGAGGGGAATGGTTTGGCCTCATGGTTTTTCAATCTAGTCACCAACCATGATCATGCCACTATATAAGTGTAGGGTCACATGGGTCACGCACATAGTATTTGGAACAATTTGCAAACCATGTGTTACCCATAGTTCAAGGACCTACAAAATAGAACACATCCATTAGTCCTGGTGTACACAATTTGAGAAATCTGTCCAATACCATTATAGCTACTAAATAAGCTTCATGGTTTCCTCTGGTGGGATGCACACATGAAAATAAACCATACACCCTGACTATCTCTTCTCGATTTTGAGTTATCAGAGCCTGATGCCCCTCATACATGATGGGACACCCAAGAACCACTTAGAAACTTATCCAAGGAAAAAACTCATTACATTTCATGTGAACTCATGGATTTAGAGACATATGGTTGGGTTAATTTACCACTAATTAAGAAAATTTTAATTATCAATTCAATTGGAATATTTCATGGTCCTAAAAAACATAGATGCCAATATATATCTACCTTAGAGCACGTTATACCTATGTAGCATTGGGGAAATAATAGTAGAAAATCCTAACCTAATTGGGTCTTTTGACATTGAATAAATGGATGAGTTGTGTTTTAAAAATACCAAAACACTCCTAGTATAACTTTTGGGTGTTTGGAACATGAGTGAAAAAAATTTGATCCAATCACCATTTTCTGAACTAATAATTTTGACAGAACTTATCTAAGCCCTTCTAAATCAATATTCAGTCAAAAAAATTATTTTTACAATTCAAACAGTAGTTCCCCCATCAAATGTTCTATAAATTGAAATGTGAATTCAGAGTAATGGTATATCTACAATAAAAAATATATATTTATGCATTCCCATATAGTTTTAAAATAAATCACAACATGATTCCCACCATGAATGAATTGTCAACTCAAAATCAAAATCATTTAGATAGGTTTATATGGGTCTTCATAAGAGCCTCAGCTAACCCACACTACACTCATCTCAACCTACGACATGCCAAAGGTGGTTTTTTACCCAATAATTATGAAATTAGATATACATATATATATATATATATATAATGTTGAACCGTTGATGGACTACTATACTAAAAATACTTATCTTACATTGATAGTACATTTAACAATCTAGACTATATTCCCTATGATGAAGGATCCATGATATTTAATCAGAGATCTCTCACTAAATCCCATAACTATCTTCTGGTCATGGATCTATCAAAAAAACCTCTATTAAGTTGTTGTGTCCCAACAATAACATGGGTATATACCCAAACTAGTACTGTAGGTTCCATATACCTTTAAAACCTACCTTACGATCCTAAAATAATTCTAGGGTAACCTAAGAATCTTATATTAGATTGTAATTAAATCCTAAAAGGCAGTTTGTTCTTGGACATAACAAGGGAGACCTTAATAAAAAGCTGAAACAAACATTTTTCAAGAACAGTAACTAAAGTGGATGTTAATAAAGTCAATGAATTGAATGGCTTCCATCATTTTGTTCAAGGAATTCCTACTAGGGAAACAAGGTATCACTGAAGACCATCCACGAATCCAAAAAAACTGGGATTAAGAGAAGAAACTATTATAGAGTTTACTTATCAACCCCAAGGAGATTTAATTTTGGCATGGTGTATAACTAATTGTATCTAAGTGTATCCAATAATTTTCATGATCAGGGAGTTTATTATCATTATATTGTGAAGACACAAAGATGATTCAAATGATTTCTACAAAGTAATTTAGTCACTCCTGATATAATACCAAAAAATTGAGTGATATGGATTAATGCATTTCATAACACACTACACAAAGGGAATAGGATTAAATCAAATAATTGATGAACTACTTTTAATTTTAGCAGCTGCATTTTCCAATACATCACCGCTGACTGATCATAATTCTTGTGCAACCCAATGCATTCAGTGATCACTATAGCATGATAACTGATGTCCATCCCTATAAAATAATGGTTACTAAGGTTTCTGCACATGTTACCATTCTATCATCATGATACCTCACATGAACTTGTATGTTCCAAGTATACAAGACCCAAGGGAATTTAAAATAACCTCTAACCATTTCCAAATGTTCTTCCTCGTTTATTCTCTTTCTTCTACAAAATATAATTTTTTCCCTAAAATGACAAGAAAAAAATATCCATAGGACTATCCTTATCATTGGATTTACTTAATAGGGGAATGAATCCCATGAAACATGGTCTATCTACCACTAACTATGTGTCATAATATTGGAGTCCTTACATTTACCTTTAATTTAATCAAAATAAAATATATATTATTATCTTAAAATATCCTTATGTAAGATTTATGTTGGATACATGCATGAAAATCTACCACGATATTCACATGCACGCCATAACATGAAGTGTCAAGGCCAAAACTACCAACTACCAGGTCAAAACGTCTGATCACTTTATGAAATCATTGATATAATGGGGACGAGTTAGTTTTTTTTAATATTCATGTCAAACTACTTTTGCGATTACTAGTTATTCAAGCATAAAAAGTCAATTGCAAATCAATTCTTAATGACATTATATGAGTCGATGATCCATTTTAATAGCTCGATGGGTCATACATTTCTCAAAAAATACCACCCCATGATTAAATGAGAAAAATGTAACACCATTGATACTATACATAAGATAATATTTCCTTTGCCTCACAATATATGATGTCTCGTACAAGGAAGAAGCCCAAATATATGTTATCCAATACTATTTTAAAATAATCTAATGACCTACTGATCCATCCACTACTTGAAATAAGAAGAAGAAGATGGGTCACACAACCTTATGAGCGGTAAACCAAGAAAAATGAGTGTCTAAACATATTAGATAAGAATTGAATGATTATAAAGTTTCTAAAAAGGATTAAAATATTTCATAATCACTATTTTATAAAATGTTTTAATCATAAAAACTAAGAGTTGTGCATGGTAGTAACATCACCTGAAAAGTGCCACATGTAAAAATTTGAACAAGAACATAGAATGGACATATTGATTTAAGGATGATACCAACATTGGTCTATACCCTTAAAAAATCATCATCCCTACAACATATCATTCCTAAAAAGATCACTAGCCTTATGGGCCTATCACTTAGGATTTAGCCATATAAGAAGGGCATATGGGTAATACTCATGTTACAGCTTTAATTCGAACATCTAAAATAATTAATCTACCCTTACTTTGGGGTTACAACTATGATCACCATATAATGTTCCATTTAGATGATACATTATCAATATTAGAAAATATAATGTTTTAAGGGATTTTTTTTTAATCATTAAGTCACTACTCATAAGGAAACATGATTTAGTAAATTATATAAATAACTCCACAAGGAAATATAGACATGTGAAATTTAAATTCCACTTAAAAAATTATTATTTAATTGAAATAATATCATTTATCGGTCGTTTTATCAAATGATCCACATTTGAAACATCATTCAGTAATTTATAGGGATTCACAATTGGTTTGGTTAATGAAAATTTTAATTCCAATATGTGGAGGAAAACACAAATTATGTTTTAATTTCCAATATTAATTAATTAATTCGATATATAAGTGAAACTAAAAATACGAATAAAGAACTTATATTAAATAAAAGGGGACTTGTCATATAAATACCCATTATACGTCTATATATAAACTCTATTGGTGGCTCTGGACATGTTAAATCAACATCACTATAAGTCATAAACATAACCCCAAGGGGTTAAAATCTATGATATACCAAAATAAATGAGACTTAAAAGGTTCACAATATACCATACACAATTATTCTAAATGAAAACAGATTTTATTAAAACATTATGATTTTTAAAACACACATAAAAGGATTATGTCATAAGAACAATGCATTATTACCTACCTACCTGAGTCGAGTCCAATATATCTCATAAGAAACTTCCTCTAATTTACCTACATGGGTACAATTTTGAATATTTAAATTTTAATCTTTGGTTCATCAAACCCAATTGATAGAATCAAAATCCCTTATAAGGGAAACCAATTTATTTAAAATTCAAAAAAAAATTAAACATATTCTACATTATATAGGTATATCATGATCATAATAAATTGTTCGATTATATGGGTCACAATTTCCCAATTTATAAATCACCCATACAAATTATAGATTAAAAACTGGTCTCTATTTAATCGAAACCAATAATATTCCAACCCATGAAACCCATGAACCATGGATCAAACATATAAGTAATGGTTTCATATATTATCTCCATCAATATACACAACAATATAATCTCTATGTTGATGTTGGAACATTAATAACCAATTTGATGTTAAAATAATAAACTGATAGGATATCGCAAGTAACATAAAAAGGGACACATGCTACAAAAATAGAGAAGAAAAAAGAATAAACATGGAATTCTAAAATATAATAATGGAAACACCAAGAAAGGCAGATAGATTAACATGATAATTATTTAATAAAATCATAAAATAATGTTGTACAAGATATGGACTAAATAAATCCAAACTCTTATTATATAACACGAAGGTTAATAAATATATAGTAACGAAAAAAACTAAACATTATACTAAAATACCTTATGTGGAATATAATAGGAATGATGTAACAAAAAGGGCACATCAATAACATTCACATACACAAAAAATATCATAAACATGGAATGGAATATTAATATCAATGGGAATTTAATGATTCATGTGATTCTATAACCTTTCCATATAAAGCCAAGGGTAAAATACCCTAAATCCCATATATTTTAATGATGCATAATGTACACCATTCCTTCTGGAGGAAATCATAATCAAATGAAATACAAAAAACATGAAAAATAATATCATCCAAGACTACATTAAATTTTCCCCATACAAAGGTCGATCACTCCCATGAATGGCTCTTTCCCATGTGAATAAGCATTCATTTTCTCCTTTATACCGAACCAAAAAAGTATGGCACATGAATAGAAATCTTGGATGCCACTTTTTAACATCAAGGCCAAGCTTACTACTAAACCAGTAGTATAAATTGTCACCACATTGTCTCAAGCATGGCTCCCCATATAGTAGAGGATGACGAATATAATATATGGTGTAATGGTTGTATAATGGGGAGACTATACCCCCATTACCATGGTGAAAAATCAATCAATCTTTAGAATTCCATTATGGAAATTGTAGGAATAACGGTAAATAAAATAATTGTATGATAAATACAGTAATTGAATAAACATGGTAAAGGAAAAACTATAAATATACTCACGTATCTCCAAATAAAGCTACAAAATACAAGCAGGTAGATATCATATAATACATAACTAAAGAAAAAACCTTGAAACTACCTGAGGGTGCTCACTTTGATAATCTTCTGTACTAACTCATTCATATGATCCTATGATCCTACATATAAAGCACAACATTAGAAATAAATTAGTGGACCAATGAAGTTGAAGTCCCTTTGGGTACCCCAATGCAATGGAGGCCTTAGTAGGTTGTGAGATATACGAATTAGGCCACCACCCATGGTTCCTATTGTTAAATATAGGTTGTGAGGATAAAATTTACATTGTGAATGAATAAAAAAAAATTAAAGGTAAATAAATAAATAAACTAAAATGCTAGGATCGTGTTCCACAAGGATAGTTGGCCAACCATACCAATGTCATCCTAAGAAATAATATATTTTACGATGCTTTAATATAAAAAATTCTTATAGTTGTAATAGAAATAATCCATCACAAAACGTATCATAAGATAGACCGAACACATGATTTTGATTTGTATTTTTAAATGATTATCTAAAAAATAGTTATTCATTATTAGTCTTTAAACATCATAGTCACCATTGAATTTAATAATTGGAACCCTCATCCCATGTAAGGTGATCTAAAAAAAGATATATCGAGTACCTCCTTATGAAAACTACAAATACCCATAACTGTTAGAGTCCTTTCATGGAGATCAATTATTAGAATCCCAAGTATCACTCTCAACACGGGGTAATGTCATAAACCTCCAAGTTTGTACAAATTATCTCACATTATGGTTCAAGTATCACTTGTGGCATGGTGTAACCATATCACCAACAAGCCTTTCCTTAGATTCTCTCATAAGGAACCAGTATAAATCAAGGAGGTATGAAACACATGTTGATACCATATAAGTAATACCAACTATCACTCACTGATAATCATATAATAATTTTAATTATGATCCAATTTTTTGGTATTATATAAATGGAGAACCAAATATAACCCAAGGTACTTATAATTTCAACATCCTATGTTCTCATCTAGGGTGTTCCATAAAGTGAAACCATAATATCACATAAAGAGATGCCAATTTTTTTGTCCTTATAAATTAATATTGTTGAATTACCTAAATAGAATCATTAAACCTTATAAATATCTTATAATGTAGGGATTTTCCCATCATTAGTTAGAGTTATTAAATATATTAATGGATATGTACTTAAAATTACATAACCCATTACTGGGAAACTAATAAAGTTCTATTCTCTTAAACATTTCACATAATTAATTATGAATCTCTATCAATCTCCATGGAATAATAATCATTTAATAAAAGAAATACTGAAAGGTGGTCTTACCCCGAGAGAGATAATTATATTTGAAAAATAATGAAAAGTACATACTAACATGTATATCATACCAAATAACCCTGAATTATCAATTTGTGTATGTGCACAACAACATAGAATATAAATTTTGTGGAAAAGGGATAACATGTAGGGGTTCACATCCTCCAACATTCATTTAAATAAGAAATTTATAATTTTTAAGGAAACTCAACTCTATGTGGGGTTTTATTAGAAAAATCATCAATTAATTAAATCTATTAAAGGAAACCAAACATAAGAGTATGTTAAATTTGTGGTCTATGATCATTTAAAACATTTTAAATGTATCTAAAGAATAGTATATTCACAGTATTATGTTATAAAAATTCATTACATTTTAAAAAAAGAATAAAATGGAAATACTTGTGCATTTAACAAGAGTAGGATTTGTAAACAGAGAGTTTTTAGGGGGAAAATATATATACCACCTACCATACCCAATGAATTATACATATTTGAAATTCCAAGGCATAAATCATTCCATTTGCGATAAATTAATGAAAAGAACATTCACCCTATTTTTAGGGAGAATAATCTTGCAGAAGTATAGAAAAAAGAAGCATATAATAAAAAATGAAATTAGAGGGAGGACATGCATACTTACTGAGGTATAACTAACTAACTTGATGAACCATTAAATTAAATTTTCATGAGGGTTATCTTCTCATCCCTGGATAAGGAAGGGATGAGCCCCATAAGGGAGGTGTTGAGGTAGTGTAAGAGGAAAATAATAGGACGGGAAAATAAAATAAGATAGTGGAACATTTTTTTTTAATTTCTATCACCTTCAATAATGTTCACAATTTGATCACATGGTTGACTCTAGTGTTATCCAATAATTCTCATGCCAAAAATTAAGGAGAGGGTATAACTATTCATTTGCATGGTTTTGGAAACCATGGAAGACCATGAATTTCCCCTTTTTCATGCAACCTACAAAAAGGCACATAGCCATGCAACCGGGATTCCACTATTTGGAAAAATAGTGTGACACAATAAACCCTACTAAATAGGACACGGGATTTACCTTGGTTGGTAACATGATTTCATATATACCATTTTCTCTAACCAATTCTACCTGATTTTGAGTTTTCAAATCATGATGCCCCCAAAACATGACGGGACACCTGAGGCACCCATTGTCACATATCCATGACTAAATACATCTAGTCATAGAAATAAATTTCCCAAAATTAGATTTTAATTCATGGTTTATAGAATGACCCATCCTCCAAATTGTAAAGTCAAATTCTATTGTAGTTTCACCAGGTCCAATATCATGGGATGCTACAATTTCTCATTAAATAATTTTTTAGGAATTCTCTAGTATATAAATAATGAATAATGGTACTATTATTTTCTAGCTACCTCCACCATATCATAAAAAACAAAAGGCATCATTTTCCTCATGGAAATAACATAAAATAGGACACAAAAAACAAATTTAACTTTTTTTTCAGGAAAGATTACAATAGTTATCTATAAATATGATCACCATTTAAAATTTGGTAAACGAATTAACTCTGAAATATAAAAGGCCATTATATTTTCTCATATATTTTTTTGATCCAATGGGGAACTCTACATTAATCATTAGAGAGAATAAAATACAATAATTATATGTATAATTCATATTAAATCCATAATTAATGATTAATTTTATTTAATTCTTCCTAAAATTTAATATAGTTTCTAATTACCTTAAAAAATATCAAGTTTACATTTTTTATTTTTAGTATACATATACATGATAAAAACATACATACATTTCATTTTAACACCATTAAATTAGTAAATTATATGAAAAAATAATTTAATTGGAAATAAATAAAATATATCAGACCATATCTCTTTACAGTGGTTATTGAACCTAAAGAAATAGAGTAGAATTTTCACAATAAAATTCATCATCAATATAAAATTATCACAATATCATTAAATGTGATTATAAAAATTATCAAAAATAGACTCCCAATAATATAAATTGTTTTCTAAGAACAATTCTTTCTGACGTATTGGCATGAATCTCTATATTAGATTTATTTGTGGAAATTTATTCAATAGTGAAAGGAAATGATATTTATCTTCTATAATTTCTTATATTTTTAATTGTTTTTTATGAGACATTATTCAGAATCCTAAAAAATCATTTATGGAATACTATTTTGATATATATTACCACAACGATAGATCAAATCCATGATTTAATAATAACTTTTATTATGATCTATTTACATGATGATAAATAATATAAATGATAAAAAATTGAAATAATTTTTTGAAATAGAAAAAATTTACTATTTATAAAAAATATATAAAATTTTTAATATCCATAGAAAACAAATTCCCACTACAAAAAAATATTTTTCCATAAATTTAGATGTTTATAATGTTCAAAATATAATAGAAACATAAATATCTATTATATTTTTGACTCATTTATTCTGTAAAAAATAAATTTCCTAATTATTTATTTTTTTGAATTGGAAATCCATATACTGTATGATCTCTATAAATCACTAGAATGGAAAACATTAATTTTAATATACATACCCTCATCCTAAAATATTAGAGAGAAAAAAGATATTGAGAGATTAATCTATGTTGTAATGTCAGCATGTATTTTGAAAATGAATTCATAAAAATCATTAATAGCCATGATAAATAAATTATACAGGCCCATGTGAAATAATGTATTGGAAAAATTTCTATATTACCCTATATCATATATTTTACACTAAATAATTCTTTATTTATTCATGTAATTGGATAACTAAACATGTAATGATCATAATGAATTTTTAAAATATGATCATAATCTATATAATTTTGTTTTCACTTGTTTTTATAGAGAAGGAAATAAAATGACACAATTTATATTATAGTAATATCACCTCATGTGTGAACCTTATTACATATTGAATAATATTACATTATCATTTTTTATATTACGATTATGATTTAATAAAAAATTAAATTTATTAATTCAACAAGAGTATCAGGTCTTTTTTGAACATTTATAACATAATATAAAATCAAATCAAAAATATATTTTTTTTATCTAAAATATCCAATATTTTGACCAACAACATTATATAAAAAAGGTAAATCATTTCACTACCTTATATTTGACAATATAGAAAATTGTAAGAATGAAAATTATAACGAATTTCCTAATTTATAAAATGATTATAGAACATGGACTTCTTTTGAATTCTCAATGCAATGTAATCTACATAGTTACGGTGTGTTATCTACATTCAACTCATATGTCTCTATAAAAACATTTCCAATGAATATCTATCTACAAAAGACATTTATACCCTTAAAATAACATTCTACTAAGATTCATATATTTCTATGATACATGAAATAATATACCACATAAATAAAAATTATTAATATTACAAACTATTATAAATAGGAATTAAATAATGATTGATGCATTAAACTCTCTTTATCAATATAAGTGGGGACATTGCATGTCACCCAAATAATGGTTCTATTATTCATCACTATAATTCAATACATGGGATAAAATTTATACATTTAATATTAAAATAATAATGTATTATGGTTTGTTAAAACTCATATAAAATGAAAAATATACCATGGTGCATTGGATTTACAAAACTAAACAAATGATTGAGAAATGATTTTTTTATAATTTAAGATTATTTCTTCAATGTTTCACATTATGATGTCATTTTATACACATCTAATGTACAAAAATTATTCTTTATTTTCTTTGACATAAAATTTTATATTATATTTCACTATTATGAAAATTCCACAAAATATAATTAAAAGCATCTAGTTAAAAATAATTATTAAGAGTCATTTTGATGAATATACTAAATTAAAAATATTTTTTATCTAAATACAAAATAAGGTGTAATATTTACTATGTATTTATATTACACCTCAACAGAAATAAATAATGACTTTTAATTACTCAAACCCTGTAATGTTAAAAAATAACCTCCACTATAGTCCTCCAAGGTAAACCACTTCGTGTCATCACATATATATATAATTGTGTGTGTTTTAAATTTTATGACTCTAAGAACATATAGCAAGGTGCTATATTCAATAATTTCTACAGAATATATTATTTCCTAAATTATACAATAGGATAGTTTTCCTATCAGATTAGCTATATACATATATTATGCTTGATAAAATAATATAGAAAATATATATATTTCAAGAATAATATCACTCCCTCCATTATATCCAAAAACTAAAAATATTTCTCAAATAAGAATACAAGGGAATGAAAAAAATAAATGTGATCTCTAATGATAAAAAATGAGTAACATACAAAACAATCCATCTAAACATGAACATGGAAAACTTTATATGTTAGTAATTAATAAATAACATGAATCCATAATAAAATGAAATTTATGGAATATTATGTCATTGAAAGTAAATGAAAAAATGTATAATATTAATTATTCATCTCTTACTATTATATTTAACAATTTTTAAAATCAACACATGTTTTAATGACTTTTTAAAATGACAATATAAAAATATGTGGAATAAAATACAACAAAACATAATTAGTTTTTCTACTAAATGTTGTTAATTCATTAAGGGGATATATAATTTCATCCCTAACCCATCATCTAATAAAGTATAATTCCATCATTATAAGATTGTAAAAGAGATTTTATATGATTTCCAAACGATATTATAGATATATAAAAATTTATATATATATATAATGAATAATAAGGAAAACAAATATGACCCCATTAAATGGAATAATTTGAATATATAGGATAACATCCCTTAATAAACTTAGAATTTTTGAGTTATAATCTGAAATTGATAAATATCCTTACTAAAATAAATATATTAAGAGGTTAAATTTAATTTAATATGATTTCCATGTAAAATAATAGTTAGATTAAATGAATACCCCCTAAATAGATTCAATATTTCTTTGATGTATTAGGAAAATTCATCATGTATTAGAGTGATGATGGTGTCAATTCCCAACATGGACATTTAATGTTTATTACACAAATGAATACATATAAAAAATACATATCCAATTTATTTGATCTGGATAGGTGTGTATTTCCAAGGTATCTACCATCACTTTTACTACACCAAAACACATGATAGTTTTCCAACATAGAGAATATTTTGTCTTATAATAATTTTGTTTATTCATAAATAATAATAACATAATATAGGGATAAAAATATACAATTTTAAATCCCTGAAATTTCAATATTTATAAGGTTAATAGAATTCCATGTAAATTAATTCAGAAAAAAATGAATTACATAGTGATTATAACATGAGTCCCAGTGAATGAACATTGAGATGGAAAATCCCATATATACCTTGAGTAAAAATTCAAAAAAATAGAAATAGAGGGAATCATACTGATCCTAAAATATGATATATAATGTCATTTCATGATATAAAATCTAAAATACATAGTATATACATCATATAATATTAAATAGTTGCATAATAGAAATCATCTCCCAAAGAGATGGAATTGAGACAAAAAACACATTCTAATTTTCATGACGACCACAAACATACATTAACTTACACTGCCACAAAAATAACTAAATTAATCACATAATTTTTTTCAATAGTCATATTTTTTATACTCTTTATAAATATTCAACCAATATATTAATTCCACTAATTTTCCACATCGTGTGTCTAATTTTTTTGATCGTTTATATTAATTTAATAATAGTGTTGTTCGTATTATTTTCATTAAAATTTCACTGTTAAAATGTCATTAATGATACTTAAAGGTATGATATATTATTATTTATAATTTTTTGAATGAAATTAAAGATTGGTTTTGTTTATATATATGGTGATGAAATCAACAACAAGAATTTTTAAATGGTTCTTCACGATCAAAGGTTGTTTTCATGATTATTGAATTATATATAGATATAACATCTCTAGAAATAGAAAAAAATAGTTATTTACTCATTTATGTCATATTATAATAATAAATATTTTATCATATTAATTCATGATAGAAATATATACAATTTACCATGTTTGGGGTAAACCAACCCAAACATAGTCATAACTAGATTTAATGAATGATTATGAAGTAGTTTTGAAGTAATATAATTATTCTAGATGTATAATGAATTAATTTAGAGTTCACTTGTGAGATATAATATAATTAAAATGGTTGTAAGAGAATATTTAATGTATATTATAATATTATATGACATTAATAATATATTTTCCTGTTAGTATTCTTATATCAACAAATTGAATTTACAATTATCAGTTATTTATCAAATATATTTAATTTTCCCCAATTATTCACATAAGAAAATAAGTGATATATAATCCTAATATTAATTCATTAAAAATTTTCTAAGAACCATTACTGATGATTGGTTTTAGAAAATGAATATTTTTCTTTTGTGGTGGAGATAGGCTATGATTACACAAAAACAATGATTTCTCTTTTCATAATGGATGTGATTGATGAATTAAAAATAATAATAATAATAATATAGTATTTTAATTGAATAAAATTAATGGTACTAATACCACTATATTTAGGTGGATATATAAAATTATAATGATGATAATTTTTAAGAAAAACGATACAGTTGATAGTACTCCGGTTGAGGATGGAATTTTCAATGGAATTATACTTGGAAGATGAATGCCTTATGTTAAATAATGGAAACTATATGAAATTAAAATTGGTATGGGGTAATAGGATTACAAATTTTTATTAAATTTTTTACTTAAAAATCCTTAATATATGATTTTCATGATGTTGTATAAGTCATACACAGTAATAATTGAAGGGATATGTAGTTTTGGTGGAAAAACATTTTAATAATTTATTTTTATTATACAATGTAAAATGGTAAAAAATTGTACAATAGGAGAGGGGACAGTGAGTGTGGGAATAATTCACATAAGAACTAATTTTTGTGTCAATATTTATGGTTTAACGGTTTTTTCTTTTAACTTAATAAATTTACCCAAATTGACATTCACCATAGAAATTAAATTTTAACCCTGGTGATCATTTCTTATAAAATAAATTAATATTTACATGTTTAACTGATATTTATATTTCAAATTTAATTTTTTAAATTAATATATCATTTATTTTTTCAAAAATTTTAAAATATAAATATTAATATAGTCACACTAGATCCCATAAAAATTTCCATTTTAAATATAATGTTTTTATGATTTTAATTTATATGTAAGAAAAAAATTATCTAGTACATTATCTCTAATGAAATAAATTGACTTATTATAAAAAAATATACATGGAATGAGGATTTTATATAAAAAATATTTAATTCCCTAATCTAATCCATGTGTTCTAATCTAGAGACTCATATAACCTCGTGCATGCCTTTGAGTTTGCATGAGGTTGTGGACTAGAAGAAACTATCCGAAAACCATTAATAGATATGATTTTCATACAATAACATATCATTGATCCACTAATAAGAATAATATATACAATCATAGTTAAATTAATGAATAAAAAATATTATATATCACACATGTCATAAAAATCAAAAAATAACATCTCAAAGTGGAAAGCCAAACCAAAATATATTGTGTAAGAAGATAAAATAAAAATAAAATTGTGGTATCCTAAATATTACATTTGGTTACATATCCGCGATCCATGATCCTTATCCCAACCATTTAACTTGTGAGAGATTTTCTTTCTTACATCCCTATATATGAAATCTGCATTTTCATCTAGATTCTCAAAACTATTGTGTGTAACAAGACCCAATAGGACACCAACAATGCATCCATAATATGTGTACAGAAGTATAATTGGTGAATTACATGGTTAAAATAAGTTTTAATGAAATCATAACCAATCTAAAACCAACCTCCCATTTACTATACATGACACCATTATCCCCAATCGTTCCTAAATCATCACTATGGTAGTAAGAATATCAAGAAATCAAAAATAAACAAGAACAAGCCACATAGATAGAAAACACACTAATTCAATTATCATGGCTTCATGTGAACATGTTACTCAATATTGACTAAGAATGAATTGAATCTTGTTACTCACCATACATGAGGAATAAAGTGATAATTTTACTTGGATTATAATAAAAATATATAAAACATGATAAATAGAATCCACTAATAATTTATAAATTCACATTGACTCAATGAGACATCATAATATTAGTTCCCTATGCTCAGGTCCATCATCACCATCATTTCATGTCACACGTACTCACCCACTCCCTGAAGAAATAACCCTCTCATGTTGGTCCACCAATTTCAAGAACTAATAATGATACCTCAAAATTAAAGGAAATTCATATAAATTGGTAGATTATACAAATTAATTAATATAATATGAACATGTGAAGTTAGTGAAAAAATAAATTGTATATGATCAATATTGAAATTGATCAAACCAGCTACAAGAATACTCATGGAAAAAGGTATCACAAATTAATATCATCATATATGCACACACCGAATTGTAATCCTAATTTTTAATGGTCATAAAATTAAACCAAAAGAAGAATAATACCATTGAAACATGTAAATATATGATCCCAAAATGGTAAGTAACATATTACCTTAATTCAGTTAATAAGGAAACCAAAGGTTCATTAAAATATGATACCTGAATCACATAATTGAAAAATTATGATGATTTCTATATTCCATAGATCCATCAAACCAATAGAAATTCACCAAAAAATATATTATAGAACATGATACATGAATGATATAGTTAAAGGGGCTTAGTAAGGTAGTGTATCCCTAAGGAATCTAGAAAGAAAAAGAAGAATAACATAACACAACTTACATAAAATCTATATGAATCAATGATCCATAAACATGTATGAATTTAGTATCCAAAGGTATGAAAGATAACTCGATACATTCCTAAAATCATCATAGGTATAATTGCAATGGCTAATATAGGGTTGAGTTTACATGCCTTAATAATATATATTCAATTTCTAAAAAGTGGAATTAGGAATATTGTATGGGGATACGCCATGTTTGATGCAATATTAGTGAGTACTATAACCTAAGTGGTATAGTTATTCTATAATTGATCCTGGTAGAAGTTTCATCTTGAATCCACATTTTAGTCAACAATGTGATTCTATTATTTATGATAGTGGAATATAATGTAATGAAAATCACTATGCATCAACCTATAATCCATCACAAGGGTATTATAGAAAAACCAATACTCCATGGTGTAAATACCAAGAAATTGATAGAATTATCCACATTAAACCATCAAACCTATACAATATATTCAATTCTATACATTACAGGTATAGAAAAATAACTAGAATAATAGAAAATAGATGATAAATTGTAGTTTCATATCCATGATGGTGCCATATCCTCTATGATGTAAGAATATCTCAACAATATAGAATATAATTATATAAAAATTGTTCAACATCCCTTTCTCGGTTATATTGAAAACATGTTTTTATCACCAAAAATTAAATTGTCTTACAATTAAACCCCCCAAATGGATTCTCATACCTATGAAGTATCATCAACAGTTCTGATTAAAAAACTTATGGAATTGATCCCAAATATCCTTCTCCCATTACCGTGTCTCCTCTTATATCATTCCATTACATTATAGAATATGAACAATTGAAATTGTACTCCCTAAAAAAATTAATCTATAATATAAAATATAAACTATGTGTTTCAAATATAATGTTGCATTCTTAGACTCAATATCAACATAATTTAAATAATGTTATGGATTATTAATGTACCTCTAGTTTTGAGGAACATTAAACACATCATGCATACCATAGTAATATGAATGATGATGTAAATCATACAATAGTGTACCGGTTTACTAACTGATCTAATGGGATCCAAAAAAACACGGTGAAAGATATATATTAATAAAAAAATGATGGGGGATTAAATAATGTGTTACTCTTAGAAAAAATGGTCTCCCACCACAATCTCTAATTCTCAGATGTTATAGAGAGGCTAAGACTTATTACTACACTGAGTTATGAATAGAAACATTGTAAAAAAACTAAACCCAATTGAATGTCTCATGTTCCATACTAGGGAACACAACTGTTATATCACCAGCCACATTCTGATATAGAAATGAATGTTATTTACTACTAGAATAGACAAAATAAGTTTCCCTCTAAATTTTCTATGGTATCAATTGTTGAATTCAAAATAAATTTTTATGTTAGTCCTTCCAATATCATTAAAAATATAAAATACTATTCCATAGAGTATCCTGCAATATATTAATCAAATCTCATGACTATTGTTTGATTTAGAGTTTTAATGTTGTGCCCAATCTCAGGTGAGATCCTAAGTCCTTCTGGAAGTCTTGTGAAAACTATGATGTAATAGTTTTATAAATATTAGAAAATATTCATGATGGAACTCTTTGAAATCACATTGCCTCTTAGATATTTATATGTAGTACATTATCTAATGACTAACTCTCAAAAATTAGTAATAAATAGAAACATTGATTAGTAATTTGAAATTCATCAAAATATACCATGGATACTTGGGGGCCTATGTGACAAAAACAAAAATCCCATTGATATTCCCTCAAACATCCACATTTTTCTATAGAACAATATAAAGATAATAAATAGTACATTGGTAAATATTATTTACAATTTGGATAGTGATTCATAATGAAAATAATTTGACAATATACTTCTTCATCCATGAAAATGAGAATTTCAGTAGATGTCATTGAATAACATTATATCTCCATCATACACCATTCATATGGAGATATGAATGTATCTAATAATATAAATAAATATATGAATATTTTTTAAATATATCCCATGTACAAGGAACATATCATCACTATCCAATGGACACCATGGAATCGAGTTATGAGTAGCAAGATATTCGTTCATCACTTCACAATCTGGGTCATTTTCATGACTACACAATACCATCTATAAATAAAGATATGCGACCTCTAATGGAGAACATTACATTGAACTTGGGTCCTTAATAATACCCATATTTCAATCATCCCTAATTTTCATCATTCATTACTATTATAATTGATTCCATTCTGCAAGAACTTATTATACCAACATCTTATGACTTGTTGGATCTAAAATTTCATTTCCATTACCCGTGAATATTCATTCTCAATATAAAAAACCTATAGCATCACTACTTAATGACTCTAACTCCTGATAATATCCTACTATAGGAAGATATAATATAGGATATTGTTGTCTTTGTAGAAAAACAATCCTTTTTCCATAGATATACTTTCTCCCACACTTCATATCATAGACCATGGATACTATTTCGATGTTATTAGTAGGATAGTTCCACTATTTGGGTCAAATATGACATTAACCACATGTCAATAGGCACTTAATATACCTTATTATAACTACCAAACCAACTGTTTTTAACCATAGTGTATAAAACAATATTCCCCATGCATAGGAAGGATCCACACTCGAGCTATATTCAATATTATATTAATCTCAAGGAAAGAAACTTCATAGTAGTCAGACCACATGAACATTACTCCATTATTTTCCACATAAAAATTGGTGCTGATATATAGGAAAATCCAAATATAAAACATAGAAAACATCTTAGTAAATATAGCAATATAATTATCATTATCTTATTCTGGTTTAGTGTCCTGGATATCAATCACTCATAATTATCTTGTACCATGGATCTTCCATTCTCAGAAAGCACATTATTTAATAATTTTACATTTATAATATTGAAGCTTCCCTTAAATATCAATGATCAAATACAATGTGATAATTTCACACTCAAGACTATCCAATGATGTCTTTAATTCTTCAATTGTAATAATTAGTAAATTAAGATATTATGAACAAACACTATGATAAATGAGTCAATATATGGGTGAAAAGTCATGTTCAAGGGGGATATAACACTACAAAAAAAATTAATTAGTTCAAATGATATCACAATGTACTTGAACACATACTATATAATAATATATTTTGGATTTCCTCCTCTTTAATATGAAATTAACGATATCCCAAACAGAGATGATTACTGGGTAACCATAGATATCCATATCTCTAATCAATGATATCATTTATCCTATGAAGAGTAAATATATTAGTCACAATTAAAGGTTTATATTTTTATAATTTATTAATATTTTATGACACCCATTTTCCTTCTTGGTGAATAAGAAATTCCTCCTCTTATATGTACTCATCTAGATAAATTTATTAGGTTCTATTTACTCATGTTTTACCCTGATCACCTTAAACTCTACTAACACCACATGGCAAGGGGATAATGAATGGATATTCCTACCAAATATGATAACTAAAATAAATTTATCTCTTCTATCACTTGGATATTCTATGTTTTCATCTAGGAAGAAATTATGATAGTGATCCATAACTATAGGAAATTATGTGTGGATTACTGTAGATCATATTTAAAGAGTCAATAGTTCAATTTTATCTTTAATTTTCCCGAGACAGCTCTAGTCTAGACTAACTCTACCTACTTCCAAATATCAGTCATTATTTGTTACAAATTTCCATTCCATGGGTTTAATAAATCATACATTTATATCATAGTAACAAATGATGTCTTCAAATATCATCAACTAGTCCATGCTAAGAATAATGTCAAAACTAATCATATTCAGTATATTAACATCCCACTCATATATATAATTAGAAATTAATATGCAATCATCTAAAAATTACTGATGATTACATACTTTCATACCTTGTAGTTAATTGAGAGAAATTCATGTAGATTACAACATCACCAAATAAGAAGAATATTGAAAAAACATGTGCATATATAATAGAATGGAAATGATGGGTGTTAAAAAATGTAGCAGGAAATATAGAATTGATTAAAATAATTATTCAAAAAGTTAGAGGCTTGTCACTATAATAAATATTAATCTTATCCACTATATATACACAGACTTCCCCAACTCCATCACGTAGTCCTTGAGATGCATTCCCCATTTAAGTCATCATTATTTAAAATTGTTAGTTAGTACACAAACTAGATCACACGTTCCCTAACCACATCTACATTGGTCTTATTAGGAAATCCAATACCCAAATCCTAGGTTGGAAATTGCTTATGTTGTCCCATATTTTCTCATTACTCAAATTTGTGTTCTGGTTATATAATGTCCCATTGGTAATGAAAAAAACATCCCTTATTTGAGAAAATGTATTAATACTCCTTAGTGAAATAAAGTAGCCATGTTTTTCTTTATCATTTTACCAATGTACTTTTGTTCACCCTCAATATTCCTAAACCTACTAAGAGATGATATACTCATAGTAACAGTGAGATGTAAACATGACTATGTATGAAATGTGGAAGAATATCACCAAATTGATCATCTTCCAGACCCATCTTTATAGTTTTTTCATTATGATGAAACTCTAATTATATCGTTCGGTCGATATTCCAGATGTAAAATCTGGTGTTGGACCATATTCCAACATCAAACACCCTAGCCATATGGTAATAATTTATATCCATTATAGTGGGGAAAACTATCTCTATAAAATGAGACGAGATTTATGATAACATAATTATCACATTTTATAACTCTGTAAACTCATACATGTGGTCTGGCCTTAGAATATGAAGAAATAATTCTCTAAATTATACTATCATGACATTCTCTCATATGAGACCATCACACATTATAATATTTAACATCACTCCCCACCAACACAGTTATTCCCTATATCATGAACACATCCATCACCACGTTCATATCCTCATATGACTCAATGATTTCATGGAAGCCAATGATGGTATAAATAATGTATTTAATATCTTATATCCATACATTACACTAAATGGTCAGTCAATATTGTATTTTGGGTGCCTCAAGAATAGTTTACTATGCACCATGGTGCCCCTACACTTTGGGAAAGATCAAGTGGCTAGACTCCCAAATGAGGTGGGAGCACTTCCTACACCATTATAGTATGCGTGTCATTGTGCATTGATACACTCTCCTAGAAAGAAGGTGGATGAAGAGGGTATCCTCCTCCATCATTACCCTAGACAACTAGTAGTCTCATCATTAAATTATTGGGAATTATATTCTATACTATGGGGGAAAATGAACATTTCATACATTAAGGATGTTCATAAACAGTCTCTAAGACCACAAAATGATATTATATGATTCTATACATAATCCAAGGTATAACCTTTCTATAACTAAGTAGGTTCTCCATCCCAACACATTAAACATTATCACAAATAAATATATATAACACCACATCTTTCATAGGTTTAATTAATTAATTTTTCTACTAATATATAAAAATATTATGGAAAAAAGATATATCACTCAATCAAAGAATACAATTCTATCATGAACATATATAACAATCATGGAAATATATTATTTAACTCCTATATAGAAATAAATTGGAATATATGTGGAATTTGATCCTACATGCCTAATCATGATAGATGAATGAACATAAATTTCAAAAACTATAACATCAATTATATCAATTTCATGTTAGAGGTCCTTTAATGATGAGTTGGGATGGTACACGGAATCTCTCATACCAAATTAATACAAAGTATACCTCATTTATAAGATACCCCAAGTCAGTAAAATATCACAAAATAAAATATTCCTCTGAATAAAATATACAATTTCTTAAACCAAACGAACATGTATAATATGGATGGTCAAATGAAGTCATGTTTTCCTCTTCATACACAAGAGAATTTCAACTAGTATAGAGGGTCATAATGTCTTCATTTTGGGGACTATAATATCTTTATAATAACATTTATGATTGAATTATACATGGGACATAGTGAATGATCACCCATATATGGGGTGATTTTGTGTATTCACTCTAAATCAATTATTAAGAAACATACCCAATTATATTTATAACATTCACTGTAGGATCATGAAAACTCAAGCTTGAGCTTAACATTATTATGATATTTAGAAATATTTCCTTACGTTTCATGATTTTTTTATTTGATAAGGACCACATAAATATGGACACTATTATTTACATTTTTCACCCTCACTATGATATTTCCAAATGGAATGCAATGATGTTGTTTCATGAACAAAAATCTTATATATATATAATTTTTTGTTTCATTCAAGGTCACTCATATGAAACAAACACTTCTTTATAATATTTAGTGAAAGATAATTTCATATTAAGGGTAACTCCCCCAAAACACCCTTATTTGGCACATGATTAGCGGAAATAATCACTTAGATACTCAACATTTACTCACTAATCATGAAAGGTCCGACCCAATTTTTATAGACATGTAGTTCCTTTAATCAGTAAAAATAAATGCACATTCATCAATAAGATTACTCTTTGATTAATATCCTTTTTCTACTTCATCAAAATCCATTAAAACGTGTTTATGCCTCACCTTTTACATTCTAGAATGCTAGGAACAATAATAAATTTTCACACAAAAAAACAATATCCTTACATTGATATGTCATTAATGGTATAAAATTATTCAATAAATCCAATGAACCATCATTAGGAACACTTTATTTAACCCCACTAAATTAAATCATTAACATACACTCTATTATAAATTATTTTTTCTACATTGTTTATATGTATTATATGCATAAAGAATCCTCCACTCCTTGATCCATTCTTATCTATCTCCACTTCATGTTATTGGAAAAAAAAGCTGCTCAACCAACCACCTGGTGAGATCAATGTTGGTCTTTGAAAAATAAAAATACCCCCACCCCATTATACCTACAATATTTTTCAAAAATAAATAGTTTAAATAAATTATATAACACCGAAAAATACTAGGATGCGTTTTGGTATAAAGGTTAACTATGAAGAGCCTTTGTCTTATATAATATGGTATTTTATACCTTGGTGTATCCATCAACACATTATACATTACAATGAGGAGGTTTGGAAAAAAATGTTGTGGTGTTGGACACCACTTAGTGGTATATAACATTGCATAATTGTCTTATAGTTTTGATAAGAACTATGACACATAACCATTAATTCCACTACTATTTTATGATCACCTCATCCATATTTGAACTTAATTTGACCACACCAAACATACTATTGTTTTAGATGTTAATTTATTTTTTATAATTATTTAATATTTGGGAACCTAAATTCTTTTTATTCTAATTTTATACACTCCATGACATAGGTAATAGTTGTGGTTTGGACATATTCTTCTCCAATGTAACTATAATAATTCCTTCTCTTATAAACCAAGGGAACTAAAAAATATCTATGAGCACTAAAATCCATCAAATTTCACAATGTGTTGTGGTTCATATTACTAAAGAATAACCTCTAATCTTTATGTCTTCTATCATTTCTCCCTTCCAATGAGTGCTATCATATAATATAATATTTCTTCATTGAACATTAGACATGTGATGAGGTCATCTATAAGATGCAGTTTCACTCACTAACTTTATGTTATTCTATTCACATGCACCATCCCACTTATCAACACCCGTGTCCCATCACCTAATAAAATTCCTTACTTCCCTATGTAGTTTATCATTCCTCAAATATCTCATGTTCAGTTAATGTTTTATATATTACACCTTTTATCTCTATGGTCATGATTGTACTACTTTTTTCCACCCACCATCTTTCACTATGTCACAATAATCTAAAATGTGGTGTAGGAAAGGATACAATGACGTGGAAATATTATGCTATAACTCACCAAAATGAACTCTACACTATACATAGATAATGTATGTTACATTCCACCTCCATAATTACAATTATAACATGGATATTGTTCATAATTGCTTAGTTATAATCATGATCATTGTGGTCAAAAATACCTTTTTCAAAATTTCATATATCTAATGTTCTTTACATATATTACCCAATCATTTTTCTCAAATATTTGTTTGAAAAGAAATACATTCTATGAAAATTGTCACAAATCCATTCCATACACAAAGGTGTTTAACATTATACCCATGGATTTAGTTGAAAATATATTTGTTGATAATATTCATCTGACAATGTCACCTTGAGATAATGTGAACTGACCATATTTTTTCTATTTTCACTATTATTTTCAATACTACAAAATGGGTTACTCCATGAATTTGTTATTCTACATGTATTTATTTATTTCATAGTAAAAACTAAAATTATGAATGGATTTTATCCCCCTATGAGTATAGTTTCACAATATTTAATTTTTAAAAAAATCCCTCATAATGTTTCAAAATATTCCCAGAATTCTAAAAACCACCTTTATGTAACTCTTCGACGCCTAAGGAAATGTTCTCCACGATATAAAAATAGTATCATTATTTTGATTATACCATATATTGGTTATTACATTTAAATTAAACAAAATAAACATATTTTCTATTTGGAATATCTAATTATAGAAAATATCAATACCCAATATTATATCATGTTTTATTATTTCAAGAGATTAAATTATGGAAAAAATGATTTCTTATAGAAATTACTACCTCATATAATTACTTTAATCATACTATGATATATCTCGGTGTAGGAAATAATATTGTTTATAGTCAACAACTAGTATATCCATTACAATCATTAATATCAAGAATCTGAAGTATCGACATTGTTTTTTTGAAAAAAAAAATAACAAGTGGAATCTATTACTTTAAATAAAACCATTACCTAATAAAATTAATATACTTTCTTTTGGGAAACCTAACTTATAAATATGTAATTAATACAAAGAGATAGATATTTGCAACCAAATTATTCATAATTTTTTCTTGTTGAAAAAATGAAAACATTTGAACTCCATTCCTCTCAGATCTAAAAAGGATTTACAAATTTAATATTTGGATTAATACCATTTTATGTTAATAACATAACATCCAGATTCATCAACACTTTATTAATTTTCGTGAAACCAGTTTTTTATTTAAATTTGGGATCATAATCTAATTTTCATGTATTAAATAAGATATATGTTATTTTTATTCCTGATCACATAAATTCATGTTCTATTAATGAATAGTCAAATATGGATTGTATCTCATACATTATTATACATCACTTCAAAAATATATAGAAAAAATGGAGTATATTTTTTTATAGTCGCCTTGTGATTCCTGAATATTAGGATGATGGAATGTCCTTATGATATCCATTTTTTCAATTCTTTTTAGAATCCATCTTCATATATCATCTTGATTTGATAGAATCTAACCATCATTCATAATAGATGGGTTAATTAAAATTTATAAGATATGTAATTTTTTGGACATATTCACCATGATTCACTTGTTTTAAAATAATTGGATGATTTTTTATTTATCCATAATATTTTCATTACATTGACATTCCCATGGATTATTATAATTTTTTATAATGATCCCCATTCATTATGATTTCAATCACTCATGGGATTTCTTGATTTAATTATTTCTAGATATATTTTCTTACATCTAATCCATTTTCATATGTCTCCTTAATGTATGATTTTTGCAGATATATTTTTAGATTTTCTATACCATAGTTTCATTAATGAAATATTTTTTATATAATAATAGAAATTCGTGTTATAGGGGAATATTTTTTCCCATTCAAGAATCCTAAAATATTCTGTTAAACCTTTTGTATTTCCTATAAAACACACATGTTATTATTGGTTATAAAGTTAGAGATTATTTGGATATGTCCCTTACATATTTTTTTGTGAATTGATTCTCAGTATTTTATTTTAATAATCTTCACAAAATCTTATATATCCCCATTCATTAACACATCAATTGAAAGTGTGTCCATGAATTACCCTAGCAAAAAACAAGTTATCATATCTTCCATGATTACCTATAAATTTTTTATTAACTCTTTCGAGGAAACATTTTCCCTTTCTCCATCACATTAAAAAAAATTATATATTATTGGGAGTATTCATATTCCTAATATTATCTTTCCTTGGTGGAAATTTTCATAGCCATGAACATATTTACACACAAATCATGATTATTTTTTATAGGATACTATATTATTTTTGATTCATAGAGATGGTATATTTCATATTTTCTTCATCATAACCACCTCAAGGGTTATAAAATAACAAATATAAATCAATATTTATATTAGGATTTCCCTCAGTTTCTCACTAGTTCAAATGTTAAACTAATTAAGTTTCTAATAGTTTGATATTATCTTTCCATCAGTCATGAACTTCAATAAATTATTCTATTAGATCCATCCCACAATACATCTAATCTTTCATGGAATGGTTATGATTAAATATAATTTTCTATGACCCCTTCATTTTATTTTTCAATTAAACAGTATATACTTTGAAGAGTATCATTTCTTATATCTTTTTATTCTCATTAACCATTTCTCTTGTCATAGGATCTAGCCTTCGCTGCTAGAGATGGATTCACGCGACATGTTATACTGGTCTAGTCTATTGTGTGAAAACTCAATCTCTACAGTTGTGTGAAGGTACCCAGTCAGCATCTCGCTGTTGTGAAGTCACCATCGGGAATAATTGAGGAAGGCCAAGCTGAGGGTGAGGTCAAAGCTCTCTGCAGATGCTGGAGGGGAGATGAGCCATGCTTTTTTAGGCTTCTGTCAGACCTGCTTGCTGAGAAACCACAAAGCCCTCCTCTGTTTCGGCGCTAAATAGAACACATGGGGGGGAAATAGGGGTGAAGTACCAAAACAAATAAAAATAATTTAAAATAAAAAAAATTCAATAAACTATGTAATTATTATAATTTGTAACAATTATAATATAAATAAATAAATAATTAATAATATTATTAAATAAGTAATAAAAATATAAAACTAATGAAATTAAATTTATAACAACTAAAATACTCAATTAAGATAAACTTCTTTAATAAAGTTAAAATATAAAATAATTTAATATTAGAAATCATAATAAACTTAATTAACATTAATAATAATAAAAATAAATAAATAAAATTAAATAAATCAAATAACAAAGTTAAATAACAACATTGCATAAATAATGTATATAATTAATAAAAATTCTAAATTTTAAAATGTTAATAATGATTTATAAAGTTAATCATCTTTAATTAACTTAATTAACATAACTATACTTTAATATTTTACTATTTATTATAACTAAACTTTTATTATTAAATAATAACTTTTTAAATAAATTTTCGTTCATTTTAATAAGTAATAAAATAATTACTAGTTATAAATAATACTAATCAAATAAGTTATTTTATAAGTTTATTTAAAAGTTTATTAATTCATTTAAAAGTCATTTTAATAAGATATTTACTTAAAATTTTAATTTTTATTTATTTCCTTCATGTTTTAATTGTGTTTTTTGTTTTTCTTGCGCAGTTTCAATCAAGAGATGGGAAAACAACCAAGTGAATTCAATTGACTCAAATGGAGTTAGTTACAATAGAAATGTTAGTGCGACGTGTTGGTCATTAAAAAACACATGTGTGTGGTGCACAAGTGAGAGATAGTTGAATTCGGTGGACAATAAAGTGTGATTTACAGCTTATGAAAAAACAATTTAAAAAACAATGCTGCGAAATTGAGAGATTGAGAAAACATTCTAGGAGAGAATCATGGGATATTCGAAAGATACTCTCTCATCAGAGCATAGAGACCTGGTGGGCAGCACTGGAGTTAAAGGATCATCGGATCAGATCATCTTTCGGGGAGTTCTGCTTCCCTTGTATATAAATTATTTTACTTTGTTTAGCATGTTTTCAATTACTGTTATGTTAATGAGGACTATTTCAATCTAAATCCTCTAGTTTGGGGGGGGGATTGTAGTTCTACTGGCTATCTTTAAATTTTTTTATCACTTAATCATTTCAATGTATTCAGTATTGATTGGAGATATCAATACTAAATTCGATTTTTTTTGGAATGACTCTAACATAACTTCCAAACATCACAATCAACTGGAGAGATTGATTTTGGATATATCCTTAAAAAGATAATAAATTCATAAAACATCATGAATTATGGTGAGTTCGTCCCATTGTCATTTTCAAATATTGATTTTTACAATTGATCTATTTGGATGAGGTGAACTCTAAACTCGATCAACTTGTCCAGGTTAACTCCTAGAAAGGGAATTAAGTCAATCTTTTTAAATGGTGGTAAATTGAAACAACTTTTTTGTGAATTAGAATTCTTTTATAACTAGTAGAATGGAGAGTTTTTCACAAGAATTTAACGTTGAATGTTCATTTATCAGCATTCTATATTTTTTTTTTACCCTATTTTCAAAATTTTTTCTGATTCGTCTTAGCCTAGATAAAAATACAAAAAAAATGTGGTGTTTCTTTTCTTCCTTATAAATACATATAAAAATTAAAAATTAAAAAAATAGGAAATCTACCCCACTGTTGACTACAGTGGGGTCTTTTTGAATGTTTTTTAAGAATAGTTGTCATAATCACCTTTATTATTGGTTGGACATTGATTTCCACATGTGCAGTAGTTATTAAGAAAATAAATAAAAAAAATTGATTAGCATCATGGACGGTCAGGTCAATATCCTAATACTTCTACATATACCTAAACATAATATTCAATTTTCTTTATTTATGATCAACCTCTCCAAATAAGTGGGAGATATCTAATTTTTTTCATTATGGGGAAATCCTCATCATTTATAGTGTCATCATCATGTAGAATATCAGGTCATCAATTCATTACTAAACTAATAATAAAAAATATAAACATTACAAATCAACTATATAATCTATCTTCAAGTGATTTCACTTATAAATATGAATATTACGTTTCCCAATAACAATTTCACACAAATGGATTTAACATGATTTGGGATTATTCAATAAAATCATTCATGTTTCCATGAAAATCCATAGTATTCATTAAAAAAAAGGTGAAACACCCCACATTAGATGAAAAGGATTAGATAAACCCATAAATAAATGAAACCCCTTTGAAACCACTTATTTTAATTATACATGTGGAAGAGAGTGATACTACAAAATGGGGGGGGGGGTGTGAATCAGGTTAAGCATTATCAATTAAAAATATAACACAACTACCATTAAATATATAACTATGTATATATATATTCCTTACCTTTAAAATTTTAAGGAAAATTAGTTATTATCATTAATTTCATCTGAATAATTCTGATAAGAATGTTATTTTGATCTTCCATAAAATATATTGGACATTATTGTTTACGTGGTTCACCCTCAAATGCATTGTCCTTAGACAATGAAATTAAATTATGCCATGTATAAAAGTACACAACGAATATAACTTCTTACATATGTTTGTTCTAGTAAACTATTCTACCACTTCTCACTACCCAACATGGTTTATCTACATCTTAATGTTTCCCAATGGGAAGTTTCCCTAATATTCATTATTTTTCTCACTATAGGTGGAGACAATCACCTTCTTCCTCTTAATATAATCCCAACTCCTTATAGGACCAAAAAAAATTATTTTGGACATGTAATTCCATTTATTATAATAATTGAATTCATATTTATTAATAGGTAAATTTATTTCTTATTTTTTCATTTCTACATCATCAAAATATATGAAAAAAACTATGATTAATCAACTCATACATTATAGAATACATGAAATAAATGCACTTATTTTTGTAGGAACACCAAAAAATAACCTTCATTGTACTTTTCTTTAATTCATTCCAATTCATCACATCTTCTAGCACCTCTTCATGAAAATAAACTATTTGTATCCTCTTAAAATCATCACATATCCATTCAATATGCTTGGGAATATTTTTATTTATTTTATGGATATATGGGATATGTAAGAAGAATTAACCTATCCATATTCTCTTCTGGTTGATCTCCCCATATTGATATTGGATTGTTATTCTCAACATAACTAGAAACATGTGAAGATAAATTATTGTGTTCGAAAACATCCCATAACTCTTCCATTATTACTCCACAGTTTTTTAAAATTAAAATTGAAAAATTAATTCTCTAACTCTATAAAACATATGGATGAGGCATTCCCTAAGAGAATAAAACACATAACCTCTAGCTTCATTGATGTTGTCATGGATACCATGGTGTATCCATCAACTCTTCAAAAATTAATGTGTTATGGTTTGGAACACTATTTCATGGTTTGAAACATTGTGTTGTGGCCTAGCACTATACATCACAAGGATCTATTTTTTCCCAGAACCCCAAAAATCAACCATTAACTCCTATATTATACCATGACCTCCACTACCTTAACTCGAATTATTTTTAGCATGATAAAATAATTTCAAAGAAAAAAATTATTGAATAGAGCATCCTTTTTTGTTGTTAGAGAACAAATATTTTTCTTCATATAATTATTGACACACCACAATGCATGACAATAATGTATTGTGGCATTCATATTCTATAATGATATTTTTCTGTTTCCTTCAATTAAAGGGTGTTTGTAATTAAAAATAACTAGAGGCACTAAAAAACCTAAACAATGCCTCTAAAATGTCATCTATATGACAATGATGTTACAAATAAACATCATATCCCACATCAGTTCTCCCCCATGAGTTGGTAGATTCCATACAATACAATCCAAGCCCATAATCTATTACATGAGAATATTTAAATAGAGTTTAGGCCTTCCATAATACATGAAATTCCTATTCTGTGATCCTTGTGGATGATATGCCTCCAATTACTTATATTGACATGATTGACCACATTTTTTCCATTCATTATCACAAATTATTATAAAATCACAATCATAGATTCATATTCATTGAAACTAAGGTACATTCAAAATTGGGAGTACCTCTATACCATATCCTATATGACATTTCGAGATGAAAAATGGAATATTCCCCCTCTAAAATATTTAATATGTCATATTGAATGATATATATGAAGTATATCTTTTCTCTTAAATCTATACATTCACAATTATCGGATTTTAAAAATTTTCTATATCAATAGAACATGAAATAATCTCCTCAATTTTTTTTTCCAAAAATGTTATAACGAAATCATTAAATATATATTAGAAACAAATCCATTCCACCAACATAGTGGATCTACTTTAGAACCAATAAATAAAATTAAATTAATCATTATAATTAATTTGAACGAATATAATATCAGATTCCACACATGTAATAAAAATGAATTAATGGTCTAAAAAATTATAAATACTAACCTTAGAATAATATAGAGAATGATAAATAAATAAAAAAGTGGTCTACTCTAGATTATGCAGTAGTACCACTACCATCTCAATAATTATCAACATAACAATATGGAACATGCCAATTTATGAGTCCTCCATCCATGTACCTAGCACCTACACCTAAACCTCAATGAACATATAGGATGTGAGTAAAAAACTAGTCGGAAACCTATAATGTGTCCATGAAAAGTGCACATAACTATAAATTGTTTTACTACATGATAATAATAAATAAACCAGAAATCATAAACAATAACTTTTCAAGAACCCAATTTCTATCCAAGCCACTTTGAGACCCAAACATGCATTATCTGTACCCATGATATATTGAATATTAGGATACTAAAAGTGAACATGAACTAGAGACAAGTCCATGAAACACACTACACTATATCCTATGGAATTATGTGAATATTCCATTTTAGATCCACTAGGAATCATGTGAATCATTCGACAAGTTATATAGTAGGAATCAAGTGTCCATGTTTCTCATTAACCAAAATTCATCAATTAGAAATTATATTTTTCATCCCAGGTACATCATCACAATTTTCGCATGTCCCAGATTCTCCAATTAGATGGAATACCCATTTCATGATGGAATACCTATTTATAGAACCATTAAAAATACCACCAGAGGTGTTGAAATAAACAAGGCACGGTATATCATAAAATTAAGAGCATAAAATATCATCATGTGAAATTATTATTAATATATAATTCATATAATCATCATCAATTTTTTTCAAATAGGTTACATGAATACTAATAGAAATATGTTTCATAAATCAGTTTTTTGGGTTACACAAACCCATATTTGGTAAAAAAATATTGTACATCAAATTATTAAAAATAAAATCATACAATTTATTCATATTATTACATTAGGCCCAAAATTTAATGATTTACCCACCATAGTATTTCGAATAAATATGTCCAAGGATCATCAAGAGATGATACCCTAGTCCTGAGCGCATAGTAACATGATCAATCCATCATTTGGAGTATCCTTATAACAAATCTCAATTAACAAAAAATATTCATAATATAGATCCTAGAAAGAGATATTGTCACAGTTTATTCAGATATTCAATCCTTATATAAATTTTTAATATAAATAATAATAGAAAATAACTCACCTATAACCATAAGGAGTCAATACACTATCATTGGGCATAATTCTATGAGCATGGGGGTTGGGTGATCTCTTATTGAAGTATCTGATTTTTTATAGGTCTATGATGATAAGATTTGAAATGGTTGGACTATTAGAACAAAATAATTTAGAGGTAATATGGAAATAAAATTAATTATGATATATAATATAGGGTTATACAGCATTGGATCCAAAATTAGATTGTACAGTGGCCAAAGGGATCTAGAAATGACGCAGTGGTTCTAATAAATAGTACATATAGAATCCACATTGTAGTATGTGTTGTGATCAAATAAAAAAGGGTATATTAGTAGGATAAAAGTTTTATTAGAACATGATATCATATTATCCCTCATAAGGGAATTATTATTTAGCCACCACTGCATGACATAATTCCCCAAAATTGGAATATTTACTCACATTCCACCTTCTAGAGACTATTACAAAATCAAATATCCACACCATTGTTATTTAAAAATAAAAATAACCATGGGAATGTGATGTTATGACATAGTTTCCAAGACACACTACAGCTACATCCTCTAAAACACATACAATATCAAATCCGTGCTATTAAATTCCATGAAAATATTTCAAATTCTTTTAAGAACTTCTGGAATTATCTATAGACTATATAATAAAAAATTATGGCGTTACACGCAAAATAAATCTCATCCATAATATTATTTATTTTCATAATATGATTAAAAAATTTTTTAATGATAAATAAACTTTTATTTATTCCATGCTTATTGGAAATACGATTTAATAATTTTAAATCAAATTTTAATATGAATAATGTTATTCGATAAATAATTTATTCATTAGTTAAAATGTTTTATATGTTTCATTTTATGCATAAATCCTAAATATTTCATTATAATTGTGTTATTAAATAAATGTAACTTGAACTAACCATATTAAAATCTATAATTATAGAAACAAATCACCTTAATATAATATCTTTATAGTGGATTTTAAAATAAATATTTTTTACCAAAATTATATTCTAAAAATTATAAATTAGTATTTTACATCAATTTATGAATAAAGGATCCCTAGATAAAACATTATGTGATATTTTAGGATACGGGGTATAAAAAACACTACAGGTTCTCCCTTATTAATATATAACCCCATAAATAATTTCATCCTTTTAATTGCGATATCTATCACGTATAGAAGAAATGTGGATATTTATCCATCCTACGTACATTTTTCTTCATGGTTTTCACATCTAGTTTTGAAATCTAATTTTTAATCTCATTAATTTATTTGTTCACTATTGTAATACATTCCCTCTTTGATAATGAATTTTTATATGCTACTCATTGTAAGATAGGTCGAGCCCCAAAACTATTCCATCACACATGAGTTAATTTTTTGCATCTAACATGTATTTAATCAATAACGAATCATCGAATAAATAAATTGTTTTTTAATTTTTTCTTATAATTGAACTTATAAAACATATATTTCTAATTCGTTTAAATATTTCAATTGTCCCAATTTACCTAGATATTACCTCTGACATAATGAATAAAACTCATTTGTAAGGGGAAACTATAAATAATACATGATCCCTAACATGATGTATTATTAATCTCTATTATTTATATACATAAATCTATTTTCTAATATAGGATTATTTAATAATATCCGGTATAGTATATATTTTTATATTTATATCCTAGAAAATCTCACACAGAAAAAACTTTATTTCTAAAACATCATTCTTATATAATGATGTGAGTCACCACTACAAACACAATCCTTCAAATGTTTGTTTATGAATTCTGAAATTGAAGCTATAATTTTATTTAGATTCTAAAAATGGTAAATACTAATTTGACATAACATTGAAATAAAGAGAACCTAATCTAAAAATGTATTCAAAATTCTTGATTGTAAAATTATAATTTCCATTATTCGGGGAATTTTATATAGTACTTCAATATATATCAGTGTCGACCAACCATTATGGTCCATTCTGATTTTTTTTCATCCAATGGTCGTGATATGAAAAAATTGATAATGGTTCCCAATGAAGAATTATTATTTAAATAATATATATTTGATAAATCCAGTCAAAGTGTTGGTATTCTCTTATCAATACGAAATGGGAAGATGTATCAATATGATAAAATGTGGCCCATATGATTTCATTTTTTCTCAAAGTCTTTAGGATTACACTGCCATGTATATTAGATTATTTTTTCTATTACATATAAGTATAGGCATTGGTTTCATGAAACCCTTAGGATATTATCATTCAATATTTATTTCCAAGAATATATTCCATCTGTACAGATAATCTATAATTTATTACTTTATACCATCCAACTAGAAATATTCCCTTGAATTCTCTACACCATTGTGATACCTAGGTTTAAAACATATTTAGGATTGTTTTTACATAGTGTAGTTTAATATTTATGTATTTTATGGATAGAATAAATTAAATACTCTAAAAAATAAATACCCCACATACATATATGATGTATATAAAATTTCAATTATTTATATCATTAATCTATGACATTAGGTTACCATTATGATCCTAAGAATAATATATCATTCATGATATTAATATTTGAAAAATCTTATGGGAAAGGGTTGAAGAAAACCATTTAAAAAACACCAAATCCATATTTACTATATCTTTTTATCAAGGATCATTATTAATCTTCATCATGGATGAACACCATGGTCCTTCCTAATAAATGCACCATGAATTTTTTCCTTCCTCCCTAGTGTGACTATGTACTAAGAAAACATTGTCTTTCAATAGTTCCAATCATCCTCAATGGATCATGATGAGATCCCACTAATAGAATATGTATTTGAAAATATCATCTGTTTCATATATATATATAATATTTTTTCATTGAGGTAGTCTATCCATATGTTGAATGGAAGGATTGCAACATCTTGCTCAAGTATTTGATTTGGATATTTTTTTCATGGATTATTACTGAAATTATTTCAAAATAAGTCAATATATAATTATATACTAGTCTTATACCATGTAATTTCATTATTTCATCACTATATTTTATAAATAATAAATTTCATATTTCTAATGATAATACTAGTTTATTATTTATTCCCACTACATCTATTAAAACCATCATTAAATTTCACTAACCATGTGAATTCATCCTCTTTACAGGTTAAATTTTTTAATGGGTTAGATAACCTAGAATCATATTGAAAAATAAAAAGAGTAACACAGTACACCATAGAAATCTATAATATCTACTTTATTCATTATTGTAGGCCATTCATTGAACACAATTATCATTTAAGGTTCAATAGACATTCTATACATGGAAAAAATATATTTTATAAAATAATATTAATTGATGTAATATTTACACTTATTATATTTTACATTTAATTCATTGGTATGGATTATCTCTGGAAACATTTTTAAATGACCCTCATGCTCTTTAAATATCATAGAGTATATCTAGATTAGATCATTGAATTTCACCAAATCATAATCATGAAATTATTGAATAATAGATTTATTATGTCAATTAATATAGAAGGATTATTAAATAATCTAAAGGGAATTATAATATTATCATAATTTTAATACATAGAATTAAAATCCACTATATGAATATTATATTGATTCACCATTAAAAGATGATAACTAGAGTGATGATTGATTATTGAGAAGTTTTAGGCTCCTTGATGTTGATCAAATAAGTCATTAATACACGTTATTTTCTAATTATTCATTATAGTAATGGAATTGATATTCGTAGTATATTTCATAGTCATATAACACCATCCATAATTTTCAGGAACAAAATTAGGTCTCCCTAATGTTACAAAATATGGAATATAATTAACGTATCAAAGAATTCATCTTGATATTTCTTCATCTCATCCATGTTCAATAGTGACCCACCTTAGGGATTTTTTGATATATTACATACATCAAGTGAGAGTTCATATGTGAACTCGACGTAATGCACTAGTGAATCACTTGAAAATTCATATAAAAAATGTCAATGGATTTTTTGACCATATATATATCCTCTATTACTAGGATATATTTCTTATCAATGTACCACAATTAATCTTCATTAATTACTGGAATTTCATTTAACATGGATACTAGGTTGTGGGTATCGAAAAGGATCTATTGGCAAAGACTTTATATTCAAATGACATTACAAAATGAAACTTTTTCCAATTCATTACTTCCCAAACGGAGAAGTATTGTTATAAGGAAATTATCCATTTCATTGCAACAAATAGATATCCAGTTCTAATCAATGGTGGATTTTTTTGGTCACATGAAGCAGTATATCATTGACACACAACATTGTTTATTAGTTTTATTCTCATTAATTTAAAGGGTATTTTTTAGAACATATGTAAGTATCATGAATATGGTTACAAACTAATTATCCTTCACCAATGTTATATTATATTCATTAGGGACATAAAAACATTCAATGAGATTTGAGTCATGACTCATGTGAGAAGCCATTTTTTAAAACTATCTTGAACCATTTTCTATATTTATTCATAGGAATCAACAATATTGATAATAATGATCCAAATTAATTAACTAATAAATAAAATAATGAAACATTTCCCCACTCCTCCCCAATAAATACCTCCCCTCACAACCTATATTCCCTAAACCTTCTAAAATTTTTAAAATTTATAAATTCTTCCAAATTTCCTTTCAAATCCTATCCCAAATGTAGAAGTGATTATTGTCCCTAAAAGAGACCAAACCCATGTCCCATAATGAGATTCTCAATTAGATGATATTCAATAGGTTAAATCTTCAATTCTTCTATTGTAATTTATTTTCTCTTCTTATACTGTACTCACCTCCCCTCTCAAAAGTAAATTGTAAAACTAAAATATTACATATATAATGGAATGTTACTATATAATTATAATATCAATCATAAAATCTATTTTCTTCTGTTTCTATTATAAAAAATATATCATCCATGATGGGATAATTCCCCACCTTAGGGGATGATTATTTTGGATTTTCCATTATAGACATCATGGATGCTCATAAAACTATTATTAGGGTTAAAAAATATTAGAATATATATATATATATATTATATATTGGAATGTTATAAAATTTATTTTTATACATAATATTAAATAAAACTATTATAGTTCAATATGTTCATTAAAAATGAAAAAACAAAAAAAACATTCCCATCAATGTTTTATCTAATGAATCATATTCATATCGGAAAAAATCATATATAAGAATATTCAAACTTTTTTATCTTCATTAAGAAATTATAATCTCAATTTTGGTAAATTAATCTCATTTTGAATTAACTCCTATAATATTTTATAGGTGAACCTGTCATGAAAACCAAGTAAATGAAAAATCCCATAACGATGAAATTCAACACTATAACTCTTCAAAATGGCCATAATGAAACTTAATAAAATTATAATAAATCAAATAATGAATAATAGGTTTTTAATTAAGAAATTGATTCATTTTATTTTATTATCTAGGATATTAAGTGCATATGTAGAATGTATTCAACCATATATTTAGGGGATTCCCAAACCCGACTCCCTTTTTAGGGAAATCCCACTTTGAAGGCATATTTGGTATGACTACTCCATTAAAGTTCCATAAATATAATTTCATTATTCGACCATTTTAATTTTGGGGATAAACGTTTTTTCAATATTATTTTATTAAAAATAAATTGTTTTTCTAAAATTACTCTTCTTTCAAGAAAAAATTATAACTCATCTTGAGTTGTTTCTTCTCACTCAATAATGATGAATCTTATACCAAATATTTGTTTCCCTATTAAATTTGGGAACCTTGTGTTTATTATTCATTAATGAAATCCACATTAACTCATTCATTTACAAGGATTACACCATGAATTTGATTGATATATTTTCTATATGGATGCATGATTTTATAATTGATTTGTCTTGATAGGTGATCTTAGAGTAATATAGCCATAAAATGCATTGGTTAATGTGATGTATCTCCTAAGATAATTTGTATGTTGAATGAACATATAAATATAATTTTTCACATTCAAAATGTTATAATTATTAATATATTTTATGTGGCAACATGATGTTATCTTTGATCACAACTATGTGTGGTATTTTACCTCACAGATATGATGTTTCATTTTTAGGCATTTCCACATTCTATAAATTTATGAAATATTTACTCTCATGATTATGGTGATGATAATATTCTTATGTTATGATTATGATTATCCTTATGTTCACCCAATATAAATTTATTCATTTACTTATTTATCCTATTTATAGGATTTTATCTCACACCTCTCATTAATTTATATCATCAGGTTACTATAGGTACTAAAGAGAACTGGAGCTTTATAATGACAACGAAACATATTTTAAATAATTTTTTTGACTTTTATTATACATAATTGATTCATGGTAATAATTTTACTAATATAATAAACCATTGGATTTTATATTTTAGAACTTTTATGTTATTTGTTTCATAAAATGAGGTACATGAGAATAAGTAGAGTCAGTATATATGGTATCCTAAATGGATTAATAAATTTAAAAAATTAGGATTTTAGGATTTCAGTGATAATACTTATGATAAGTGTAATTATTTTTAAATACCTAATAATAATTGTTTTATAAAAATCCAAAATATATAGATCCCATAGTTAAATCCATTAATGTTAATTTAAAAAATGAATAAATTATATATTCATGTTTTGTTGACTTATATTATGTTAAGAGATTTTTAATTTTAAAAAATGTTTTTTACCAGAAGAAATCAAACCAACAACCCATGTGAAATAAAATTCCTTGATTTCCCAAAAAACATTGACAATGACTCGGTGGTGGAGTTAAAAACATCATGGAAATGAAAACCATGTTTTATCAGGCTACGAATAATACCATGAACCATGAGTAATGTATTCCTTCACCATAGAATGTAAAGCTATTGATCGTATCCTTTTTAGACTATGGCCACTAAAATTTAGGGGATATTATGAAAAATTGTTTAAGGAAGAGTGGGTTTAAATCAATGGAGAAGTTTTTTTACTATGACTCAATATTATAATAAACAGAATTTGACTATAAAATTTTATCATTTAGAAAGATATAATTATCAATAGTTGGAGATTATTAAGAAAACCATGTTGCAGGATGAAATAAGAGATATAGAGTGGGAAGAATTTAAGAAAATATTCCTGAACATGTGTTTCCCATAAACAATTCATTCAATGATGGGGAGTTAATTTACAGAGATGAAACAAAATGAAGGTGAATCTATCATGGATTATGAAATAAACATCATAAGTTGTGAAAGGTACTCTTCATGTTTTCTTATCAATAATAATAGAAAAATTGATAGATTCTTTAGTGTCTTTGTAACCACACCATTGAAATGCTTTAGCTATCCATGGCATTGGGAGTATTCAGGAAGTGGTTCCAATTATTCTCATAGTGAAGATTGAGCTTTAATAATGGTCACATGTCTATGGATATAACAAAATAAATATTAAGTTTTAATTTAGGGGATCTATTGACAATGATTGAAATAATTTTTAACCACCCATGTTAAAATTTTCAGAAGAAGCATAATTGGATATTCTGAAAAGGTATTTTAAAATGGTTCAAGTGTGGTCCATAAGGTGAAAAAACTCTTGAATATTGATGAGACATAAATAATTTGGAATATGTAATGGTATAAAAGAGGGTTCCACTAAATTCATGTTCTAGGTTTGAATGAATCATCTATAAATAGAAAGAGAACAATGTTAGCCAGTTCACTAAAGCTAACTTCATTGAGGGAAATTGTCTTTAGAACCAACCAAATCTAAAGGATAAAAAAATATTATTACATCACAATTGCTGATGTAGAGAATGAAAAAGCATTACTAGGTACACATTCTATAAAATCAATAATGGAAATTGTATTAAATTATTCTTGTTCATTGAATTATTTTATAAATAGCACAATTGTAAGAACTATTGAATCAAATACCCATTACCTTGATGTAGATATATTCATAGAAACATGTAGTGGTGAAATCATTTCTACCCATATATTGGACTCTTAAACTATTGGAATATGTATTTGGATTCTTATAGTGAATATTCTTTTACTTACTTTGGTGGAATTATATTCTATTATCAGAATGAATTGGATCCCATTATATATTGAAGATATCTATTACAAGGAAAAGAAAATATATTTTCACCAAAAGATATATACCATCCTCCATTAAATATGAATTGAATATACTAAATCTCATTTTAAAAATCCCCCAATGGTGTCGGTTGTGATTCCATATAAATAATCATAGTTATTTCAAATATTTTAGTAAATGGAAGGTAACAACCTGGAGGAAATGACCATTTGTAGGGAATATGATGATGTATTACCTAAATAGATACCCATAATTCCACCAAATCACAGGTTAGCATTGTCAATAGAACTTACACCCAGATTGACTCCTATATCAAAATGTCCCTATGGTATCGCCTTTATTGGACTAGAGGCATTAAATAAGAAGCTTCAAAAGAATATGGACATTGGGTTCTTATTCTATAATGAATCTCATTAGACTATTCTACAAATTTTCGTATATATAAAGTATGAGTTGATACTATTATATATCGATTATAGAGATCTCAATAAGATCATCATTATGAATATAAATACTCTTCGAAGGATTTATGACTAGTTTGATAAACTAGGAAGGACATAGTACTTATCAAATTTTTATAATAATGCTTGATATCATCAAACCAAGTTGTAGATAGAATATGCTTAGAATAGTTTATTCCATATAAGGCATTTAAATTATAAGTTTCTAGTGATTCAATTTGGAGTTCAAAATTCCACTGATATATTTGTGGAATTGATTAATCGCTTCATTAGAATCTACCTTGAGTAATGTTTTTTATATTTTATCATTGATATTATAATACACTCTAAGTGTTAGGAGGAAAATGATGAATATCTAAGTATTTTTTTGGTGACATTATGGAAGGATAAATTGTATTACTTATTAAAATGTTACGAATTTTGGATGCGGTAGATCACATTCCTATGGATTGTGATAACATTTGATGTATTTATTGAGGAACATTCGTTTAAAAAGGTAATTGATGAATGGCCCACACCCACTAGTGTCCTAGAAATTTGTATTTTTATGGTTTAGAGGGGTACTACTAACGGATTTTGGGAATATCTCACAAATGTATATACTTATAACTATAGGTACATGGAAATGTGTAATGTATGAATGGACATAATAATATAAGTAGAGAAATAAAGAGAAAAATAAGAGGCTAATAAATGAACATGTACTGACACTACCCACAAGTGGATAAATATTTGTGGTATATAATGATGCTTCAAAGATGAATTTGGGATTTATATTTAAACAGAATGATATGTTGACAGACTATTCCTCGTGATAGTTGATGATCAATGATAAGAACTACCATATGCTAGTTATGGAGCTACAATATCAAATTTTTCATTGAAAATATTAATTCACTTCCACTATAGTTATATGTGTGACATATAAAATGATAATAATAGTCTTATATATATATTTACATAGATAGAGCTCAATATACATAGAAGAAAATATTCGTAGATAATAAAGTAATATGATTGCTTTATTCACTTCCGTACGAAAATATGGAAAAAGGTATAATATGATCTTAGCATAAAATAAACTAAAACATTGCCCATGATTTTAATTGAAAAAGACCATATCTTTATGGATATTCAAAGGATGGATTTGAAAGTCATAATGGTATGGAGAATATCACAACTTTCTCAAATTATTTCCCATCCATCTATCTAAGAGAAGATAAAGTATGTACCACCGTATGATCTAGAACTTCAAAAGAAGCTAAAAGCATTAATGGATAAAAACATAACTGAGTTCCACATTGATAAGGATGGTTTTATCGAATTTGGGACTATGTATTTTATTCCTTCAACACATGATATAAAGAGCTATTAGATAACTCACATAGATCGTTTTTCTCAATCCATCCTAGAAGAACCAATATGATCCATTATCAATAAGATAATGTCCGCTAGAAAAAAATGATTAAAGAGATTGTAGAGTATATATCAATATGTTTAATATGTCATAAAGATAATAAATTGAAGAAAAATTACAAATGGATTATAAAACCATTACATATGCCCACATGGAAATGGGAGAATATAACTTTGGACTAATTCACTAGTCACATGAAGAAATATAATTGAACCTCTATGATATTGATTGTGGTGGATCTTCTCACCAATACTTCTTAGTTCATTTCTATTCTCAAAGATTTATTACTTGAACAAATGGATATGATATATGTGAAGGAAGTAGTGATACTACATGGGGTTCCAATTTCTATCATATCTAGTCTAGAACAGAAGATAACCTAAATATTCTACAGATTTTTTCAACATTATTTTTAATAGAATTATATTTTTTGTGACGTAGATTTTTTTATAAAATAATGTTATTTTTTGATGTGTTTCCTTACATGCAATAATGTCCTTGCTTGTATTACATGCAACACTAAGTTTCTACAAATCTTGGGTTTTTTAATAATTTAAAAAAGAAAATTATTACTCAGTAATTATTATTGTGTGTATGAACAATATTGAATTAATTTTTAATGTATGGTTTACACTTCTGATCTCATTTGGATATTAAAACCATATCATTTTCCCAAAAAAAAAACTATTCAAAAACACACACCTTTATTTTATAATAATAAATTATAAAAAACACTCTTGATGGATAATTTTAATTAAATATATATTTAAAATATTTAATATATGATTAAACATTTATTCTATTTATTATGGGCATTATATAAAAATAAATCTACTTTTATGCTTCAAAACTGTGTTATTCTAAAACCAGTTTCATCACCTTTTAATAAAGCACTACTTTTAAATATATATTTTATTCAATGTTTTATAAATTATATTTGAAAAACTAGACTTATTATATTAACGAGGAATATTGAAATTTACATTGTTTTATTATTTTGTATTTTTATATTATGTTACATTTTTTATGAAAAATAAAAAACACTACATTTTACCAGAGAACCGAATTTTCATCTTAATAATTTTTAATTATATATTTTAATTAAAATTGAGTTTAAACTAAAATTAGATAAATTATTCATCTATTAATCCAATAGAGTTGATTTGATTATTAATCTCCCCAAATTTGAATATAAAAATATTTCAATGTTTTGATCTTTTTCACATTAAAATTTTGTATCCTCATTCCATCAAGAGTAATAATTTAAAATTATTTTTAACTAATTCTATATATTGAATTATGAATAATCTATTCCATATTTTGAATTATAATGTCCAAATTTATTAAATATTTCCATTTGAAGAGTAACTTTAGTAATTTTAATTACCCATATTAAAGGTTAATCAAATTATTAATGTCAAAAATAATATTATTAATATTATAAAACTTGAATAACACTTAAAAAAAATTAGGATGAATTTAATTCAAACATTAAATCCTATTTTTTGAAATTTAAATGTTTAATAGTGACTTTTAGATAAAAATGACAGAGATATAATTAAAATCAACGAGAGTGAAAAATTCAAACTCTTTACTATAATTAGAATAATTTATTTATTATATTTTTAAATAGTATATAAATATACTATAAATATTATTATGAAATAAAAAACAAATTTATATATCAGGGTATTTTTTATTATTAAATATTTATCATAAATATTTACGCAATGATTAAGGAAAAACTCTATTATGTGATATTATAAATTTGTAAATAAATTTAATATGAATTAAAAAATATTCTAAAATAATTTTCTATGTTAATAAAAAATAGTATGGGTGTATTTTAGAAATATTTTAGAATTTATCTTTCTTTTTTGATCTTATTAAAGTTAATGAAATGAATAGTATTAAGATAGACACTATGGATATTTTATGAAAATAATATTTTTTTAAATAACCTAATGATCATAGATATAATAAATAATGGAAATTTGATAAATTATGGTCTAAAGTAACATAAAAGGAACATTTATGGTTAAATTTATACCTTTTGTGTAAAAATATCTACATTTTAATATTGAAAATTTTGTAATTGTGTTTAAAATTAAAATTAGTTAACTAAGGGTTAATCAAAATGGTAAGGATTATTGTTTCACTAAGAACTTCTCTAAAATATATTGTCTGATTGGATTTCAGTATTTTAATATATTAAAATCAAATTAAATTCCATTTGGATGTATTTTGATTTTGATTTTATTTATTATAATTTGATATTTAAAGAAATTCAAAAAGTGACCCTCACCTCTATTATAAAAGGACACCTCATTCCTCATACCATTCAACAAAATTGAATTTTATAGAAAAAAATTATGAAAAATAATATTGTAAACATCAATACCCACATTTTAGTGGTTCTAGTCTTCATAATGGATCGTCTATAGAGTCCTTTATTAGTGATCTAAAGGATCTCTTTCGAAGAAGAGGAAATTTATCTAACCGGTCACTATATTTTTCTATGCTTATATACATCCTAAAATTATATAATATATATCATAGAAGAATAAATAAATAATACTCAATTATATTATATTTTATTATTATTATAAACACACCATTATAAATCCCCTTTCCCATCGTACAAGAAGTGAAATTATCACTCGTGCGTACATACAGTTTATCGTCACCACACAACGATACAAATCATCTTCCATCACCATTATTAATGAATGTGAATAATGATGGATTTAATTTTTATATATGATATAAATTACTTAAATATACATATTTAATGATAATATCATATATAAATTTTTACCACCTAATATTATTGGAAATGGTAACATCGCTCCTGCATATATATGGCTAACAATCTCATCAATAAAACAAGATTCATTTTTAATATATATATCAATGGTGATAATAGGGACAAATTATAAGAATATATATATATAATATAACATATTAATTATCCTGATAATGATTATAACATGATCAATATATAATAATCCAAACTTTCAAACTGAAACACCCTTGGAAAAGGAAGCAAATATCACATAGAACAATAATTTTAATTATTAATAAACAGGTGATAAGATGTTTTAAAAATTAATATAAGGTATTATTAATATATAGTTATGGAAAAGTTTATAATAATTAAATATTTATTATATAGTTTGTTTGAATGTGATCATAGAAAATCAAGTCGTGAGGTCAGAGATTATGTCTTAGTTTCATTTCTGTGGGATGTCTGGCTTATACACTACTTGTTTAATCTTCATGATGTATATACAACCCCTGAAAGTATTTTATTATTAAAATCATGAATATTAATTTATTTTCATATCCATATAATTTTTCATCTTTCATGGGTTATAAGATTCCTCTTTTTATATTGTCGTAAATGATTTTTTAAAAATGTCATCAATATTTGGTATTATACAATTTCTGTATCTATAATGGAATATTTATATTACATGTAAATGTTTTCTAATAATTTTACAAATAAGGTAATCAATATTCAATTATGAATATTTAATGTTCTTTACCCATTTTATCTTATAAAAATTAGGTTTGAAAATAATTATTTTTAATTTTTAAACACATATCTTTGTGAAATTTTCAAAAAAAAATATATGAAGGGAATGTTTTTGCTAATTATACACAATGAATGGAATTTTTTCCATCATTATGTATTAATTCAATAAATATTCCATTAAAATCTAAAAAGGTTATTTTTCAATGAAATTTTATTCCATTATAATTGGGTGACTCAATAAAAATTATATCATGAAGTAAATGATATTTTATTCAAGAAATTATTAAATTGCCCTCTAAAAAATCATTTCCCCCTTAGATTACAATTACTGAGGTTAATTATGATTTAATGGGGATATGAACCAACGATAAAATTGTAAATTATTTTTTGAATGTTTTCTGTTTTTGATGACATGATATTCATGAAATCTATTTCATTACTATGAGATAGGTTATGATGACGTGTTCATGAAAATTATTTATTTACATGGGTTCTGATGTGATGAATGATCTGTGGTACTATTGATAAAATATGTATATTCATCCATATGTTATGAGTGGGACCTATATCTTCCTCCAATGAAATGGGTAATTAATTATATCACAATAGATAGTTATTGAAAACCAGTCAATTTGTGGATCTATGATGGGAAAAATCCTATGTTCTTGATACTGGATGGGAAACAAGTCAATGTGCTTAATATGTGAAGGGAAACAAGCCCATATAATTGATATATTATGGGAAACATGTGGTAATTCCTAATTCAAGAGTCTTGGCAGTTAATCCTAACATATTAAATGGTTTATATACATATAATGATTCTATATACAATTATGATATGATCATATGTTTCATGATTGAGTTATAATGATGTTTCATTCATATGATTTATGGATTTGGATAAGCTAATTTTTATACCATGACTCATGTTTAGGTTAAATAATAGATTTTTATGGACATTTCTTAGGATAACACACCAATATAACTTATCTTATTATTTCATACTATAATAAATTGATATAAACCATTTTACCCATATTGGGAATCTTATATTACCCTTTTCATATGTTTCCTTTCCATATATTATTATGAAAATTTTTATATAGGGTTACTAAATTGGAAGGTAATTGTGACAAATATCACATATGTTTCACAAGAATAATTTTTTTATATGTTTCTAATTGAACTAAACTATTATAGTCCTCATGAATGTGTTTGTGTAATGTACTAAATATTCAAAGAAAAAGATATAATATTTATTTATGATAGTACTGGGTTGTTTTAGATAGTATTAGAGGAAAGATTCAGTCAAACATTGGAAACTAGGATGAGAAAATATTTATAATAACTCTAATGTCAATTCTTGGCTGCTATCCTATAATTTTGGTAAAAAAAAATTGGATTGAACCTATGATGTTTTAGATTTAAATTATTTATGTAATTGACCCAGATTATATGGTTTTCCCTTGAGGATTACTATTTCAGACATTATTTATTTGGTTTTATTTTAGGGATGTAACTGTAATGAATCATGTTAACAATGAATTTTATATAATGTTCAGTGACTATGTGAAAGTGAATTGGATGATAATTGGATTGAAATATATAATTAATATTCTTAATAAAATGTTGGGATATATTTTAAACAACATGTACCTCCAAGAGATTAATAACCCATCGAATAATAGGAATATAATATTTATGAAGGATTGTGTGGTTATGAACATAGAGGAAAGAATATCCAGAATCTCGTATGTCATGAAGGTGGGAAGATGAACCCAAAGGAATATATAAAATTGTGGCGTAGATGTTATTTATGTTGAAAAGAAAGTTATATAGTGAAAAAATTTCAGGGAGTTCACTGTGTCTAATGTGGGTAATATAGGAATTATCAAACTCAATTCCCTAAACTGATAATTTATATATTAACCATTGAAGGAAACATTCAATGATATTCATTGAAATAAATGGATTGATGCATTTATGATATATTCATTAAGAATTATGTATAGTGAAATATATAATGATTATAATGTATATGTTTTTCATTAAGGATTTTAATGAGTATATTGAATAACGATGATAGAATAGAAAAGTTTTATAATAAAAATGATATATTTTATAGAAAAACAAATGGTTAAGGAATGGTATCCGTCAATATATTCTTGATTTTGATAAAATTTTGTTTATTTAGGATAAATATATGTTATGTAGGAATAAATTAAATGGGAAGGTATTGATTTCCTTAGAACTGATTATTCATATCATGAAAAGGTGTTTTATGATATCATGGATTGAAATTATATATTTATTTATTTATTTATGGTATGAGGGGTGCGTAAATTTTTTAAATAATTCATGTTCTCAATTTTTTTTTTCGTAATTTAGGTTATCATTCTGATTTAATAGAACACGTGGTGATGGAATTCACATGTGTGGTATGTGATAATCAAAGGTAACATTATGATATGTGGCTGATTAATGTTAAGCTTATTATGAGAAATTAAGTTATCTTCTTTCAAAAAATTATATTTTATTCTTCTGGTAGGATTAAATGGATAACATTTTATGAAAAGGTTTATTTTGAACTTTTGATGAGATTTTATAGATCAATGGTTTGTAATATGAAAATTTATTAATATTGGATAACAAGTTCTAACAAATTTTTTTGGATGATATCTAAATAAAGAAGGAATGTCTTATTTTTTCATCTTGGATCTTATGAGCAACCAGTTCGTCAAGAATTACAATTTCATCCTCAATTATTTGAGTAACTGATAAATAAAAAATTTATCAGGTCATTAATGGTGGATGAGATCGTACATACAAGATGGAATTAAAAAATGATAGTATATATTCTTGTGAAAATTTTTCTATATTACGAATGTATCACGAAACAAAAAATTTATCCTAGTATCTTCATTTTTTTGAATCAAATGGTTCCATAGATCATCATAAATTTATCATTTTGTGATGGTTAACATCATAATGACTATTTTCCCTAAAACCATCCATTTGAACAAGATATTTGGAATTCCCTTCCACTCTTTTGTTTCCATATTCCTCTAATGTTCTCCAAATCGCAATCCTAGTTGCATGGTGATCTATGCCTTTTACTTTCCCTCTTTTTAAGAGAAAGTATTATTTACCCTTTTTACTATGTGGGTTTCCCTAAATGAAATTATGAACCATCCACTATAGTTTTTCTATGTGTAATTTTGAATTTCAAATTCACGATTTCATTTGAAAAATTCTTGATCTCAATTGAATGGTTTCTTATCGATAGGAACATCCAAAAAATATATTTCATGTTCATGATGTATTCTGTGTGTCTTATATGAGAATGTACATAATTGAACCATCACATGTACTAAACTCAGAGTATATTACTCTAAATGAAGAGGAATCATATGAATTGAAACAGATAAAAATTATAAATCATAGAGGTAATGTTTTAATAATCAAGGCCAAAAACCGGGAAAAATTTTCTAGGTGAAACCACAAGTTTAGGAATGTTGCGTCAAAACACGAGGATATGATTAAGAAGATTTATCCTCATTTTCTTGTATTATAGAGATGAATTTAGGGGTAATTTTTTAAGGGGTGTATAATATAACACCACATGATTTTTTAGCTAATATATAGTTTTTAAAAATAATTTTGTTTCTACTATGTCTTACATTACACACAACACTAATTTTGATTGTGTTACACAAAATATCGAGTTTCTAAGAAACATCATTTTATTATTTAAATTATTTAAACATGAAAAACAAGTAAAATATCCATTAGAATGGTGGTATGAGTAGGAATACCTAAATTATGATTGTATGGTTTACACATGTAAAACAAATTTTTAATTAAAAGGAAATGTTTATCTAAAAACTAGTTAAATGTGCACAAGTGTGTTTTATACTAATAAATAAAAAAATAATTCTTGTAGGATTATATTAATTAAATATATATTTTTATTTTTCAATATAATTTTTTTACATTTATCCTATGTGTTCTTTAAACAAGATATAACTATATATTCAGTTTTATTCAAAAAAAAGGTAATAATCTAAAAGTTGATATATCGCCTTTTAATAGAGAACTTTTTTAAAAGATAGTTTTCAAAACTTTTATAAATTTTGTTTTAAATAATTAACACCTTATTTTATTGTGTAATATGAAAATTTACTTTGGTTGAGTTTTTGGTTTTTTTCTATTAAATTTTATTATTTGACTAATAGTAAAAAATACTGCATTTAGATGAAAAATTGACATTTCCACTATATAATTTGTAATGTTAAATTATATTTTATTTTATATAGAATAATAAAATAGACAAATAATATATTTATTAATAAAAAATTTGTCATTTAAATATTTTCCGATATGATTTTGGATATAAAAGTATTTCAATGATTTCAACATTTACACTTAAAACCTCTTTTTCTCATTCTGTCAACAATAATAATTGGAAATTATATTTACCCAATTATGTATCTAGAATTTTAAAAATTGTATTACATATTTTGAATTATATTGTTCAAAATTTTAAAATAAAATCCCACTTTTATGTGCAATATAATAGTAAGTGTAAATATTTTTGTTACAATATTAAGAGTAAATAAGGTAGTTAAGGGTAAAAATACTTTTATATATAATATGATACGAGTATAACACATTCAAAAAATTTATTTGATTAATTTTAATCGACCATTATCAACTAAGGTTAAAATTTTAATTTTTTAATATATGAGTTTATATAGAAATAAATTAGATATTATATATGTTAACGGAAACCAAGGAAAAAATATTATTAAAGAAAGAGGATACAAGAGACTAAAAGATAGAATCATGTAACAATCTTTATCATGAAGAGGGAGAAGATCGGTGGGAAGATCATTGATTTAGGTAATGTCTTGATTTACTCCCTTAATAACATGGCCATCAGAAACCATATTTCCTTCATGATAAAAATGTGTGATAATGTAATTTTTGTTGAGAGGGAAAGGAATGAAATCCATTTAATGAGTAGTAATAATCCACACAAGATTTATCACACCATTCAATATTTCTTACACAGTGTTAGTTGAACCACATTCATTATAGAGATTTTTCTAACCATATATCTTGTTGAAAGTAATAGCATGTGTCATACTGATCATTTCAACCACTTGAGAAGAGACAATGTCGCAGCTACCAATAAAACATCCAAGGATTTGACTAAGGTGGTTCATGAAGATGCCTCTAAACCCACAAGACCTGGATTTCCATTGGAGGCACCATCCACATTTACATTAATCCTGCTATGAAATGGAGATCTCCAGATCACTTAAAAATTGAGAAATGTTTGGAATAATATTCCATCAATCTGAATATGTCACATAATTCCATATTCATCAACAATGTTGTTTCAATGGACCTTTTTCATTGATGTTGCATCATATATTGAAATATGGATCCACATATTTACTGCATTAAGGATGAGTGGGTGATTATTATTAATACTATCATTTCTATCATACCACATCATATGATGGAGTATAAAAACAATATAAAGGAAGAGGTTTATAATTTTCTGAGAAATTTTCATTCTTACACATCTCTTTAGTTGAGAGTTAATCAGGTCAAGAATCAATCATCTGCAGTAAAATTTGTCAAAAATATTGTTCTAATGAGTAGAAGGAGTGGAAAAAGAAAGAAATGGATTAGTATAATTATCTGGGTCATTATAGTAGAGACTATATTTAGAGGAATGTTGAATGCCAAATTATGGGAGTCATCTATCATTGGGAACAGTTTTGTGAGAAATGTTCATAATAAGTGTGAATCATTAAGTATTTATCTAATGTTTTTTAAAAAATTTTAACCAACCAAAATCACATTTAGAATTACAAAATTAATTATTATATATTTTTTTGAGTATGATCCAAAATTAAAAAGTCATTAGTTTTTGAGAAAGGGTAGCTGTCAATTCCATGAAAAATGGTTTCAGGGAAATGATAATTTTGAGAATTTGGAATATCACTAATTGAATAGTTAGTATTCGTAGGGGATTGATATGAAGGAATCCTGGAAATTAAGGGAGTTCTAGTCTAATTATCAATCCATAAATTCATAGAGGAAACCATGGAAACCATCCATCTAGAATTATTTATAATAATAGAGAGAGATTTATTAAAAGACGGATAGAGAGTGGAGTGGAGGAAATTAAAATTGTGTTCCTTATGTTTTTTATGAAAACTTTTTTTTCAAAAAAGAAATAGAATCAGAATTGTTTAAAATAAGGTTCTAAGTGAGTCTGGCTTGAAGGAACTCATTAAGGTATTTATGATTATTTATTCCAATACAACCCTTTTCAAAAAGGATTACAATAATTCGAGAAGGGATTGATCACAAGTTTTCTTTCTATAGTGCTACCTATCAAAATAAAAATTTTGATTGAGATTTTCATTTTTTTGAAAATAAATAAATTTCATTTACTGACCATCACAGAGTAGTCCATCATTGAAAAAACATCTGATTTTACTAGGAATATTCTGCCTTCCATATAGAGAATTAACAGTTGATGAAGAACATTATAAACTATTATAGAAAAGTAATAGGACTGGGGTCTCTACCAAAAAATTAGAACACAAAGCTACGTCAGAGGAAAAAAAGAAACATTTTTAAGCTGAAGTCACTAATAATATCACATTTCATTATAGGATGAATGTTTTTCCAAAGAAGATACTATATTTTTTCCAATTAAATGTTTGACTAGATACCACTTCATAGAGAGAGATAATATTTGAGGTTTTGAATATTTATTTTATAACATTGTCAGAAAATAATGATATCAAATGCATATAACAGGAATGTGTGAGTATTCACTTTCCCAAAAATATGGATGGGATTGAGTTTGGTCTATTCCACAAGATGATTGAGAAGTAGACTAAGATTGTCTTCCTCAATAGATAAATGAATGGCGGAGAGGGTGTCACCTTGCCTACCACCTTTGGGCATTTGAAATAGCCCATGGGTGATCAATTTACCATAATGGAAATAGATGATGAGTTGAACTGGGTTATGATTGCAGTGATAAGGGAGTCAATAAACCCAAAAACATGAAGAACCTTGAAGATAATGCTCCAATACATGGTATCAAAGGATTGTTTTAATGTCAAGTATGATGTCAGTATTACCTAATTTGGTAGCTTTTTTTAATGTGTTGACACACTCACATGTATGAAAAATATGAAATCTTTAATGGATCTTCCCTTAATAAATCCAAATGGGTTCTAAGTGACAATTTTTTCAAGTATGGTTCAAAGCCTATTAGCAATGATTTCAGTTCTGATTTTGTAAAGTGTGTTAATGAGTGTAATGGGTCTAAAAAATGGATCATAGAATCATTGACCACATTTGGAATCAACGAATGAACTTAATAATTTAGTGAATGAGGATGGAAACCATTAGAGATAAATGATTTAACAATCCTGCAAACATAAAATTGAATGAAATCCAAATAATGTTTAAAGAAATCATTTTTAAAACCATCAGTACTCTGAGTACTATCTGGATTCAAACTAAAGACAGTGTCTTTAATTTCATAATCAGGAGGGATGTTTTAACGTAATTTTTTATCCTAAAAATTCAATAACATTGTAAAGGCATTAGGTATGTGTTATTTTTTGTAACCATGACAATTAAACATTGATTCAATGTTAGTGACAATATTATTATCAATATCATCTTCATTTTCTAAAAGATTGACCACATCATGTAAAAATTTTAGTGGTCTACAAGCTTTCCTAAATCTTTAAAAATAATTGTAGAATATAATATTTATGTCACCATATAATAACCATTTAATTTTAATGGTCTAGTCCATCAGTTTATATTTAATACTAAGAAGAGAGTTGAGTTTAAACAAACAATTTATTTCCTGGGTTGGATCATTGTTAAATCAGAACCAGTGTTATTGTTTTGAATTTGACTAAGGTCATCCTCAAGAAGAAGTATACCACTGTTAATTTGTTAGGATTCAGAACTACGCCAACCTCTGAGAGTTTGTTTAAGGTGTTTTAACTTCAGAATACAAGCAAAGGAATCATTTTTCTTAGAAATAAATGACCATAAGTCTATGATGATAGTAGTGAAATCAACATCAGAAAACTAGTTATTGTTAAAACTGAAAGGTGGTGAGTGTTTTAGAATTTTGATAAAGACATTGACCAGATTGGGATGGTGGTTAGAGTGCAACATGTGAATAGTGGTGCTGTATATAGTGTATCATTTGTCTAATGTATGGACATTTGTTAAATCTCTATCCAACTTTGAGGTTACCACCATATTGTAATTCCTGATATACCAATTAAATTTCACACTAGTAAGATTACTTTTAGAAAATATGTTGTCTTCAATAGAGTTTTTAAATTCTATCATGGAAATAGTACCTTTAAGAAGAACAATTTTCTCACTAGAGCTAAGAATAGAATTAATGACCCAAATTAAAATCAAAGGAGTATTAATATTAGTACCTAAATAGGTGAGGTTGTTCCAATATGGCCTCATATATTTGTATCTGTTATTTTCATAATCAAAAGTGTCGAATAACATAGTGCCATCAATTGTAAAGTTACATGCAAATAATTTCATAGAAATAAGAAAGATAATAACATTCTATAAAGATAAGTGCAACAAATAACAATGTAATTTAACATAGGATGGGTTTGTAGTTTCACCTGTAAAATAATAACCATGTTGGAAAAGATGAAGGTACTTAGTGAGAAAATCAATTTTTGGCTAAGCAATAGCAAAAAAAATTAGACGATGAATATTAACCATTGTTGGTAAAATATTAGTCATATAAGAGTTGTAAATACCAAAAGAATTCAAAATATTCTTAAATTTTTGTTATTATTATCTACATGCCCTTATAAATACTATTTTCTATAGACCGTAAATGAATGTATCACTTGTGTGTATGTACATCTTACCGTCTCCGCATAGTAATATCATTTGTTTCCCATCCCCATCATTTATGAGAGAAAATTATGATTGGTTTAATGTCTACCTTTGAAATTTATTCCATAATAATACTTATTTAATGATAATATCACTATACCTGTTTACCACTTAATCTTTTAGGAAATGATAGTGTCCCTTCTGAGTACTTATGGCTTACCATCTCCATGATGTGATGTTATTTATTTTTCATCAATATTACACATATTTTGTAATAAAGAATAAATTTATGAATATATGTGATATATTTAACATAATAATTACTTTTTAAATAATGTTACAATGATAAATGTATAAGGATCGGTGCTTTCGAACTGAAACATGCTTTGAAAATGAATAAGATATCACATGGAATAGTTATTTCAATTATTAGAAAAGGGTGATATAATGTTATAAAAATCTTAAAAGGTATTATCGATATATAGCTATGGAACATATGAATAATAATTAAATATTTATTATAAATTATTATTAGACAGAAATAATTAATGTCGAGACATGAGGTAATAGATTTTAATTGCTTTTATTTATATGGGACACATGCCTTATAAACTACTTGCTTCTTATGAATGGTGTATGTACATAAAAGGTATTTATTTTGTGAGTATTATCAGGGAGATTATCATATTTTCATATCCATATAATTTCATTTCATTCATTGGGCATATGATTCAACATATTATAATGTTGTAATGGATTATTTCATTATCTTGTCAATATTTGGGATTGTTTCATTTTTAGTCTCTATTAGGGAATATTTATATTCAATATGCAGGATTTCAAAATATGTTTTCAAAACAATTTTTACTATTATCCAATGAATATTTAATTTTATCTTTACCCAAGTTTGAATTTTAAAAAAATGTTTTGAAATGATAATTATTTTCATTTTCAAAACAAGGTTGTTTTTGACATTACCAAAAAATATATATAGAATGAATGTTTTTGTAAAATATATAGAACAAATTGAATTTTTTCATCATGAAAACATAATAAATTAGATACTCCATTTGAATAATAAAAGGTTACATTCAATGAATTTTGTTTCTATATAATTGTGAGACTCTTAACAAATGATTTCCAAAAGGAAATGATATTTTCAACAAGAATTATTATAGGTGTTATTTTAGAAATAATTTTCCATAAAACAGGAAATTATTTGATGTTATTTATTACTTACCTAGTATATGACCAAAGGATACAATCAGTACAATATAACCGCCATTTAGTAGAGGTTCTAGGAACCGCCGCGAAACATTTTTTTACAGAGTTGACCCTTCCCCCCACTCTGACCCCTCTTCTCACATCGCGACCCTGTGACCCCTTCTTCCCCTAAAACCATATCCCCTCATGACCCCGACAACCCCGAGACCCCGGTGACCCCGCGACCCAACGACCCCGACAACACCATGACCCCGACGACCTATACGAACCCTATGGTTTGAATTCCTGTAATTTTCGTGTAGTTTGAGTTAAAAATCACTCAAGAACTTGTATAGAGTAGGCGCCCGAATCGTCATTCGTTGTTGTGTTCATTTCCATTTCAACTAATTTCAGTGTTTTTCATGTTTCTTTGTCTCAGCCTTTTGTAGTCGGTTTGTTTTGTTTTGGAGTCCGAAACAACTCATGTTTTGTTCTATAATATCAAGTAAGGGTGAAATTTTATTTTCAAATTATGGTTTTTTGATTTCCAATATGTAATGAATTTTATTTATCAAAGCTATAGTCTGTAATAAATAACTTCTTTGGTCAAAAATTGATTGTGTAATGAATTTTCATTTTACAGTAAATGATTATGTTTAGTAAAATTATATTCATTTGTTGTAACATTTATATTTTATACAATTTATATTTTCGATTGTGGACCATATTTCTTATAAGGGATCATTTAATGTATGTGAATTATGTTTTAGTTAATTTTTGGAAATATAATGTAAGGGCATTAATATTTACTATTGTGCTAAAAATTATTTTATGGGATCATTTCATTTTTATAATTTATGTCTTTTGTTAATGTTTCTCTAAATCATGTTTTGAGAATTGGAAGATAGGGTTTAGTTTGTCCTTAAAATTTTATCTTCTTATAATTGAGTTCTATTTAGAAAATTATATTTTATCATGTTTTTATGTTACAAAGAATGTGATAACTTTTATTTTACAAACATTAATTCATGAATTTATAATTTTGTTAGAGGAATTTAATATATATATATATATATATTCATCTCAAATTCCATGTTTTATACATAAGTGATTCCGAAATTTATTTTTTTAGAATTTAAATTCATATAAATATATTCATGTGATTTCATGTTCGTCATACATAAACATATATAAGTATATTTAAGTATTACATTTCAAACTCTATGACTAATTTCTTCAAGTGATGTAAGTGGGTGCAACATATAAATATATATATGTGTATATATTATACAAGTTATGTAATTCATATATATATGTATATATATATAAATGATGTTTGTAAATGGTTGTATATGGGTATATTATATACATTTATATTAGGGATAAAATGTTTATTAACATGTTATGACGTTCACTACAACAGTAATAATGAGATGAAGAAGACCCAAAAACCAGGTCTCCCCACTATCAAACTCCACCTATTGTGTAATGACACTGCACCCAAAGTTGACACCACATACTCTCATCCATTAATATTTATCATCAACCTATAATTGTATCCTCACATTCACCTATTAATAATTCACTATGCCTACCGGTGTCCCTCTTGTGTGGTTCATAACCCCTAACCAATAACCCAATGCCTCACACCTCCTCTTCTACCGGTTCTCTCTTATCCATGGTGTTTTCATCCTGATTTGACCTTGATTCTTGTCTATTCCTTCATCTTAGGCCCTATTATTCCATCACAATTACCTCTTCCTCTATTTTCTCCTTTTTATCATTGTAATTTGGTTTGGAAATATCCTAGGAAGATTTTTATAAAAAATAAGTATTTTTGAATCTTTTTTATAAAATTAATTACAATGAATCTATGGTGAAATATTTCTAGGACTATTTATATCTCACTTTTCATACGCATTCATGTGTGTGTGTAACTTTTATCTTTTAATTCTAATTTAAAGATTTGATATCTAGTTATTTGTTTCCTCTTGTTCCATTATTGTACATTGGAATGTTGTGACTTTTCGGTGATCACATGTAGATGTTTTGAGTTGTGAATATGGTTGTGATTATTTTTGGGAAATTTTATTGTGAGATAGTTCAACTAGGTTTATTTTGTATTTAAATTTTATTTGTATTTTCTTTCTCTATATGTCATCTAAACTAGATGATTTTTCATTAATATGTATAGTCTTGGATGAAAGTAATAACTTTCATTGAATATGTATTTTTGAATTTTTCATTATTTTTTGAAATGGATAACCTATTTATTTTTATGCCCTACGTGACTATAATGAATTATGACACTTAGGTTTGGAGTTCCTTATACATTTGATACTCGATCATGGAGTCCATCAAACTTGTGTTACTCAAGCATAACATCCCTTTACTTTACATAAATTTATTTTCAGTGTTGATGTGAATTGTATTGAATTCATTCTAACTTATTGTTGTGGTTTGGATGAATATAATTCTTCCAAGTTCCCGAATATAATGTTTAGAGAGAATTCCTTCTAGGATCTATTTCCACCTATGTGATATTGATTATATTATTATGTTGTCCTGGATGATAGTACCAACACCTCACATTTCATCTCCAAATTCCCAACATGATTATACTATGAAACTCTAAACACCAAGCCCAAACACATCAACTATTCTTCAAATACCCTAGTTTGACCCCCAACCCACATCAGCCGCATCTTGAATGACATTTCTGATGTGGTCTCCACCTTACCACATAAAGTTTTATGCAACAACACTAGTAATTCCTTATCTAGATGGATTATACCAAAGACACTCAATCCTACCCACCAATGCGCTATCATATCTCGACCAAGATTCCTTAAAACTAAAGGAATAACAAAAATGTTCAATTCCCACACCGAAGTCTGAATGTTACTCTTAGTTCAACTCCATGGTCAGATCCTCGATCGTCCCATTTAACCATAATTCTCCACTCTTGAGCACTAACACATATTTGATCCAAATCACCCTCAAGTCACACCACCACTCTTTTCTATGTAAATAAACCAAAGAGAGGTCTAGGAATTAAATCCACAAAATTTTCGTAGAACCTCAAAACCTAATCTCCCATGTTATTTCATCATGTATTTCCATGAACACCACCACTTATCTAACTCAGTGGATCATCTTTATTATATTATGTTTCTGTAGTCTTATACTATCTTATATATGGATCTCTTTCTCTATTTAATAGTAACTATGTGTTTTAATTTTTTTATTATTGTGTTGGCACATTGTGATATACATGGATAAAAGATGAATCACATGACCGAGGAACATACCTCATTATGTTAAGGGATTGAATGAGTTTTTGGATTTTTCAATTTCTATTCGATCCGTTGAAGGGGGAATAAAATGTCCATGTCCTAAATGAAAATTTAGAACATTGTTTAAGAGATATTAAGTTTATGATCATTTAATACTGAACCAATTCCCTGGTCAATATTTGTGTTGGATTTGGCATGGAGAATCGAATGTTACAGAAAGATTGAGAACTAATGTTAATCCACAGAATGAGGTCTCAAGTTCATCAACAATGGAAAATGAAATGCAAAACCTCATAAATTATTCATTCAGCACTACAAGACACCACTATCAGCATCAAAACATATCAGAAAAACCAGAAGAGGGTGTTACAAATTGAAATGTGACATGTGATGTTTTTGAGACTGTAACACAGGAAGATCAATATTGTAACATATCATTGGATCCTCCTCTTGATTCTGTGGAGCCAAATGTAAGAAAAAACTTCACTGAGGAAATTGTGTTTCATGATTTAGTTGACGATGGAAATCAAGATTTGTATAGTGGGTGTCTGAAATATTCAAATATTTCATTTCTGCTGAAGTTGTACCATATCAAATGTCTATGTGGAATTACAAATAAAGAAATGTCCATGATATTGGAATTGATTCGTGATGCATTTCCTGAAGAAAAAATCCCAAGATCTTTTTATGATATGAAAAAATATGTTAACAAGATTGGTCTGAATTATAAAAAAATACATGTGTGTCCCCATGATTGTATGCTTTATTGGGGAGAGTATTCTTGTAGAACGAATTTCAATCAATGTTCTTCTTCTAGATGGTAGTCAAAGGGTGATGTTGGAAGTCAGAATGAACATAATTTCATGGAGAAGAAGAAAAGGAACACACCTGCAAAGGTTTTGCATTACTTTCATTTGAAGCCTCGATTGAAAAGATTATTCATGTCATCAAAAACTGCTGAATACATGAAGTGGGATTCTGTAGATAATAACAATGATTGGTTAATGAGACATCCACGAGATTCCCAATTGTGGAAGTCATTTGATTCATTACATCTTGACCTCTCAGCTGATACTAGGAATGTTCGGTTGGGATTGGCTGCCGATGGATTCAACCCATTTGGGACTTTGAGTACCAGTTATAGCATTTGGCCAGTTGTTTTGATCCCTTATAATCTGCCTCCGTGGATGTGTAGGAAAAAAAAATCTTTTATCCTTTAGATGATTATTCCTAGAAAACAAATTCCTATAAATTATATTGATGTATACTTGCATCCTTTGATTTACGAATTGCAGGATTTATGGAGCAACGGTGTTGAGTCATTTGATGCTTCTTCGAAAACAATGCTCAAAATGCATGCTGGTTTAATGTGGACCGTTAGTGACTTCCATGGGCTTGGGAATTTATCTGGTTGGAACAATTACATGGTTTTGGCTTGTCCCATTTATAACTTTTATTTTGAGCCCAAACGGCTACCTCATTGTCGAAAATGGTGCTTCATGTGTCATCGAAGATTTCTCGATGAATCTCATAGATTTCGGCTGAACAGATCAAAATATAATGGTTCCATTGATCGTAGACCACCTGCAAAGTTGTTAACTGGTTCTGAAATATTGAAATAGCTTGAAAATTTTGAAACAAAATTTGGGAAGGTTCATCATTTGAATGATGGTAGAAAATGGGTCTGAAGTGCATCGTCAATCGGAATCAGAACGCAACAATTGAAGAAAAAAAGTATATTCTTCAAACATTCGTATTGAGATTTTAATTTGTTGCGGAATAATCATTATTTGATACATATCGAGAAGAGTTTCTGTGGAAATGTGATTTTCACATTTCTTAATGAGCATGGAAAGTCGACGGATCATCTCAATGCTTGTAAAGACATACAAGCAATGAACATAAAATGCTATCTCTGTCCAGATGAGATTACAATGTATCCTCTGGAAATTTTTTCAATGAAAAATAGTGATAAATATACATTCCGTAGAATTTTATAGAATGTTAAGGTATCTGATGGGTATTAAAGTAACATCTTGAGGTGTGTTGACTTGAATAATCATAAGTTACATGGATTGAAAAGTCACGATTCACATATTGTATTACAACAGTTACTACTATTGGTATTGCGTACATTATTACCTGAAAAAACTACTGTTGTTGTACTCCAATTCTGTACATTTTTCAGACAACTTTGTGAGAAATCTCTACATCCATTTCATCTTGACAACCTCCAGGAGAGGTTTTTATTGACCCTTTGTGCAATGAAGATGATCTTTCCTCCGTCATTTTTTACTATAATGATGCATTTAACTGTGAATTTGGCCGAGAAACCTAAATTAGGAGGCCCCATTCATTATCGATGGATGTATCCAATTGAGAGGTACTTTATTTATATGTTTTTCAGTTATGTAATCAATTTTTGGTACTTAATTAAATTAATAATTATTTTTATTTTCATTAACATATATCTTGGGCATTTGAAATCATATGTGAGAAATAAAGGTCAACCAGAAGGATCTATTTCTTAAGGATATTTGGCTGAGGAGTGCCATACCATTTGTTCTCGATACTTTGATGATATTGAGACAAGATTTAATCAATTTGTACATGTTGAAGACACATAGACTCAATATCAAATACATCAGAAATCCAAAATATTTCCTGCTATTGGCCAATCGGTTGGGAGGACCTCAAATGTGACACTGACTGAATTGGAATTATTACAGGCACATAGATATGTGACGATGAATAATGAAATTTCATATACATGTATTGAAGAGTTGAGTATAAAAACAAAGAGACGAATGAGAGGCCAAACACAAAATGAGAATGATATAATGAAAGCTATTAATAAAGAGCTTGTAGAATGGTTTTCACGACGTGTAAGTTCATAAATATTACAATAAATATGAATATTAGTATGACACATACATTTTGTAAATCTAATAAAGTATATTTCTTTTTTTAGATCATGAATACTGATACTAGAGCAGAGGTGTCAGAAGATTTGATGTTTCTTGCTAGAGGTCCTCTAAAACATGTTAGAAAGTCTGACTCTTAAAATGTGAATGGATTTATATTTCATACAGTCGATCGAGAAGTGGGTTTGAAAACAATGAATAGTTGTATATTTACATTTTCTGAAGTGGAATACTACGGAATGCTGCATGATATTTTTGAATTAAACTACAATAGACATTTTTCTGTTGTTTTAATCAAATGAAAATAGGTTGATATTATCAAAGGTGTTAAAAGAGATTCCTTGCAATTTACTTCTGTGAACTTCTCTCGCTTGATGCATGTTGGTGATCGTGAACTGCATGATCTATATATCTTGTAATCACATGAAAAAATGGTATATTATGTGAATGATGTTGTCGATAAAGGGTGGAGTTTATTTTCTCACCTAATACAAAGAGATTTGTATGATATGGGTGATGAAGTGGAAAATTTGACCTCCAAAATTGAATTTAATCAACAACAGGAAGAATAATTATTTGTCCATACTTATATTGAAAATATTAGTCTAGCAAGGATGAGTTATGTGGATGAAGCAATAGAGTAGGAAACCAACATTATTTAAGGGAAAAATGATTGTATATACAATTATTTATTTATTCAGCAACCACTTGTTTCATTTCTACAGTCATTCATTATCATTGTTATATATATTTTGTCTTTTAGTATTGGGCATATATTATCATTTTTTGTTTTTTTTATGCATAGTTTTTTTGTAATATATATTTTTAATATAATTTTATTTGATTAAATGACCATAATACCAAGGAGGAAGCGGTACACTATTTCATCTAGTTCCGTGACAGATGACGATCTATATGGCTCCCTCCCCATGACATCTGAGGCACCTCCTGCCAACACCCCTGCACCATCCCCCCTGCACCATCTCTCACACCATCTTTGAATGTCCCATTAGAGGCGCAGATGTCGACTCCCCCTTCGGGAGCCACAGTAGTGGGGCAGCGACACACCCCTTCCAGTTCACCACTGGCATAGTTGAGTGTCACTTCCCTAGGTACAAATTTTAATTAAATAAATTTATTTCATTTTGTTTATACTAATTGTTTTCTAATTGAAGATGAAAAAAATTCAACCATGGAGAAAAAAATAAAAAGTGAAGATGTTTGGAATATAACAGGCGAAAAGATAGTCGTGCCATTTGATTCTTATGGGATCCTGACAGATGATGCTGCGGGGTTACATGGCCAGGTTCTAGAGCAGCTGGTAGCGAAGCGCATTTCCCTTCCTATTTCATATGATGATTGGAGACATATGCCTCCAAGCTGGAAAAATGATGTTTTTGATTCTCAAATAAAAATAAATTTATTACATTATGGTTTAATTTAATTTCATGATACTAATATTGAAAATGAATTTCTGTATACATATGTTCCACCACTTTACAGTTGCTGATGTGATAGCACAGAAGTGGATGTTGAAAAATCAAGGTAAGAACTGGAAAGACTTCAAATAAAGATTGTGGTGTGATTTCAATGATACCTCGTTGAGTGTGCAACAAATGTATGAGAAGCTACCCAGTGGGGTACTGAAGAAACAGTGGAAAGTTTTTGTTGAAAGACATCATGATGAGAAGCGGATGGTATTGAAATATATATCATTATATTATCATCATTTTAAATTTATACATTTATATGAAGAGGACATGACATTGAATACATTACTATTAAATTGGATTTTATTTATTTCAAGATCTCTCAAGACAGAAGACATCAAACCGGGCTAAGCAAGTCATCCCTCACACTGCAGGATCAAAAAGATTTTATAGAAGCCGAACGACATTGGTAATCTTTTAATTAGTTTAAATATTTATAAGACAGTATTATATATTTAATATATTGATTTATTGATTTATCATTGCTTAATGCAGTCACAGAGTTTAGGTAAAGAAGCATCCCAAACTAAACTGTGGTTGGATATTCACAAGAAATCAGATGGAATTTTTTTTAATGAGCTTGCTAAAGAAGTTGGGGTGTGAAGTCAATTTTTTATTGTAATAACTTATTATTAGTTTTTACTGTGTTAATATATATTGATATTTGATTTTTAGGTAAAGAAGTTGGGACCCGTACCATATGAGGGTTTTAGCAGGCTACTGGGGATGACAGCTGCATCTACTTCTAGATTTATTCATCTCATACCCGGAGATGCTCAGAAAGAGATTGTTTCTCTACGAAACACAGTTCCCCAGCAAGGGTATTAGATATCTGCTTTGTAGAAAGAGTTGATTGAAATACGTCAGCATTTGAGCAGATATTCTCCCGGTGTTAGTGCATCGACTAGTGGAATGTAGGTAAATCACAAAAAATCAAAATCATTTAGTTTTCTAACTTTCATTGGTTCTATGTTTTAATATAAATATGAAACAATATTTAATTTTCAATATAATGTTCTTACAGGTGAAAGTAGAAAGTAGTGATGAAGGTGGCGAGGGTGACGATGCATCATCAGACCCTATGTAGTTGTATTGTTCATGTGTTTAACTAATATGGTAACAGTTGGTTTGTATATGTAACAATTGTGGCACATAGTTTCCACCATACATTTTCATGTCCTAAAATTTTCTTGATTTCTCATGTTTCCTTTTATGCGTTTTATTGATTTTTGATGTTTCTTTTTAAGTTTTGATTTCTCAAGTGTGGTATACATCATTCCATTTAAGCCTATGTTTGAATTGGTAGTCGAGATTTTGGATGAGTAGGAGTTAAACCCACTATTGATGCGTTAAAAAAAATTTGTTCATTTCGTAGCGATCAAGGGGATAGTGTTGTGGACACTTTGGCAAGGCCCTTGTAATTTTTCTTACTGGGAGGCCCTTTTGAGTGGTAATTGACTGCCGCTAAATGGAGTTTCTCTTGTAGTGAATCTTGTATTTGTTCTAGGGAACCAAACATTGCAACACATTGGTATTAAGAACACCTAATATACATATATAGATCCTCCATTATATTGAATATCAATTGGGTTAACATTGAAGAAATATACTAATGTGTTACCACCAATAGGATACACATATTTACATTTTAAGGGGGATATCATTATGTAACATCCCAGGTAAATAAAGAATATAACTTTTTCATATTTATTAATTTTTGAAATAAATATTAATTTTACATTAAAAGGTTTTCTTTGTTCGATAGCGTACCCGATACGCAACACCATGTTTCTTTGAAATCTTACGTTGCACACTAATAATAAAATATTATTATTTGAAATGGTATTTAACTCCTAGTCATTATATTGGAGGTAATGAACTAAACTAACTATAATATGATTATACATGTTTGTTAAATGTATTTACATTTATCCAATAAAAGTTAGAGGCTTAAAATGTGAATGAATCTAATTTTAAGCATAATTTACATTAAAAGGTCGATTTACCGCCTTTCAATGGAGAACCCTCTTTAAATATAGTTTTTCTCACTTTAATATCTTATATTTGACCAAATACAATCCTTATTTATAATGGTGACATGAAAATTTAATTTTTGTAATTTTTTGGAATTTTCTAATAAAGTTTATTTTTTAATGGATAGTGAAAAATATTATATTTTAATTCAAAAGTGACTTTTAAAATAATTTATTTATATGGTTAGATTATCTTCTTAATTGGGTTTAAAGTGAAATTAAAGTATATTTTTACCATTTAATCCAATGTTGGTCATTGAATTAATTTCACATTGAAATTGGACATAAACAAGTGATAATCTTTTGATAGATATTGTTTCTTAAAAATACGCTATTTTTTTGATAACGGGAATTAATTTTTAAAATAAGAAATGACACTTATATTTTTTAATTTGGAAAAATATACATAAATTTTGAATTCGGAATATCAAATAATTCATAGGCTGATTTTTTGGTATTTTTCTAAAAAACATCATTTTTTTATAAATAGTGAAACCACATAGTGGTAGTTAAAAAACATTCTTTTTCATTTAAATGATATTTTAAAACTTCTGTGAATTGAATTTAAAAAATCCTAAATACATGGTTGTTATAAATATGTAAAATGTTGTTCAATAAGATGCAAATAATTTTTGGTGAATAGTAACTTTTGACTTTTATTTACCGCAGTTCAATGTAAATAAGGTAATTCAAGGTAAACAGAATATTATAATAATTAACAATTATCTTAACACTTGTTAAAACCTTATTGGTTGAGTCACTAACGACCATGGGCATCTTTGGGTCGATTTTGGGACCCAATTGATCCACAAGGTAGTGATAATGACAATTTAGATTAATTAACTTAAAGTTAAGGCAAAAATGACAAAAGCAAACATCTTTTAGTAAATTAATTTTTAAAAGGGGTTATATAAATTATCATTTAGGAAATAAATATTCATTAGAAATATATAAATATTTCCTAAATCATGGTATTTTTCATAATTTTTAGACATCAAATAAATTATATTATTTATTACACAATAATGATACAGTATTTACCTCATTAATAAATAATTTAAATAAATAAGATTATAATGATTGAATTATTATCCAAAACATGTCCAATTATGATTGGATGATTTTATTTCGAATATTAGTTATCTTATATTTGACCATAATTTTTTTAGGACCATTATAAACTGAATATCATTATATTATAAAATAATATTTTCACACTTTCCTAAAGTGCCCCTCCTCTCCCTTATAAAAGAAGACCAATTATATCCAATTCCTCACACCTCTAAAGCCAATTGTCTCATCCAAACTTTGCCCAATTACACTACCTACATCTATATCCTCTACCTAGAAGCCTTACCTTAGGCAGAAGGCACTTCATGAAGTCCTTTGCTTCAAACCAAAGGGAGTTACCCAAATTAAAGGTAACGGTTTCTCTTAAATTGTTTTCATTTATTTTACTTCTCCAACACCTAAACGCTTTTTATTTCCTTTATTTTGTGACAAAAAAAGTATCCTCAATATACTAGGATGTTTTTATGAGAAGGATTCGAACTACAATTACACACGCCTCCATCTAATGGATGAAGAACATAATGTTTATATGGGTGGCATATTAACGCCTCACGAAACGATGATTGTTCAATTACATATTACCGCCACTCATGGTGGAAATTATGATGGAACTGTATTTATATATGATATATATTATTTTTATGATTTCATTATGCTACTATAATTCCCAATTATATCAAGCCATTATGGTTTCCATAGTGGGTCAATACGATAATCTCATTTGAGGTAGTGCAGACTACCGCCCCTCAAAGTGATGTGATTCGTTAAAGCCTTATGTGGGATGTATAAAGTATGGAGTTAATGATATTATATATGAAAATATACTATAATTATAATATACCTATGTATAATTATGTTTTATTTCTATTAAAATATGAAATGGAAATGGAAGTAGCGTTCATGCGTACGTACAGCTTACCATCTCCATGAACGATGCATTTCATTTCTTACCACTAAATGTTATGTACTATTATAAATACATGTATATACTGGAAATATATTATATATATGATATCTAAATCATTAATATCATTCTGGATATAATGGACTATTGACCACATGGACAACTTGTAAATATAAGGTGTTCATTTTTTACTCAAGTGCCAAATATCGACAAAACGAAAGTTATTAAATTAAATGATTACATAATTTTTATAACGTGGTAATAAGTGATATAAAAGGAATAATAAACTTGAAAAATCTTCTTTATAAAGTATAAATCAATGTTAGTTTATTATTCAGGAGATTAAAGAACGAACGGATCATGTCAGATAACAAGGTAAGGGACTTTCTTATCTCACTTTTAATTCCGTGAGATTTCCATTGTTCGACACTTATTTATTTAATGTGGAGTATTGTGTACTACCTTTTGATATATATTATCATTATTATCATTTTATTCATGGTATTCTGTGGTTCATTTTGTGGTTATTAACTTTGGGTCATATGAATCTATTGATTACAACATGGTAATGGGTTTTCATCTCACTTTTATCCCTGTGAGATTCAAGCTATATTTTCCACTACTTCCTTTTGTGTGGTGTATTTACATCCCATGATTGTATTATTTGTGTAAGATACTTTAATTTATGGGTATTTACATCTTCATTTTATGAGTCTTCTTTCTTGTGGCATATGTTTTGTTAGATACCAAATCTTTAAGGGAACCTTTCACCCTCCTCTTTTTAAAATACATCTTTTGTTATGTCTTTTAATTTACAGCTTATTATGTTGGAATATGTTCTTATATATCCTTATTGATGTAAAATTTATTTACAAGTGATGAGATACCCTTTTTTCTCATCAACTCATTTTCTGAATTTTAAAATGACACCATTAGGCTGTCAAATATTTACAAGGGTACGTCTTAACCCAATTTCAATTACTTAGTGTTCAACTTGTATTTCTTGAAACATGTCATCCTATGAATATGTGTGAATCACCTCTGTTTGTTTCACACTTAATATCCACTTATATTGGGTGTATTTATATTTCTCACACATAATTATGTGATTGATTTATCCTTAATTTAAGGATACCATCTTTATAATGGATTTCATCTCAATTTACATTTCCATTGAGACTTCATTGTTTTTATGCACCAATTCACTCTTATATGGTGTATATACAGTCCTTTGACATATTATATAATTAATCCCTTTATTATCATGATATTATAAATTTATGATTAAATGTTATTCCGTAATTATTTGTATTCAAGAGTCTTTCATTTTGTTAAAAACTCTTTAACAAAATTATCATTTTCAATGTTTTAAGGATTTATTATTCTAAATATTTATCTTTAATGTCCATGTTTTCTAAATGGTTTTATGTATTTATTTATATGGAAATTAATTTTCTAAAATTATAATTCCATTAAAAGCTTCAAACTGGTATTGGACACTTTGATTCAAAAATCTCTTTTAAATGGTTTTTGAAAATATATTGATTATTGAAATATCTTGAAATTACTTATTGTGATTGCAAATGAAATGTTGTCATTGAAATTTTTATATTTTTAATATTTTATGTGTGATGCTGGTACTTTGGAATTTGATGGGTGGTTACATGATAAACCATATGATGGGTGGTTCCATGAATACCAGGATGGGTGGTTATGTTATAAACTCCAATGAATTGGGTATGGAAGTTAGCAGTATGGCTATTCCATTTAGTGATATGTGTGGAAGTTGGCTGTATGGTTATTCCATTTTAGTCTGTTTATGTCCCAAGATATCTTTATATGTTATGTGTTCTTTATATGGGTTTTGTGTTAATCTTTTGGTTACAAATGGGTAATTAATGATCTTTTTTTCAGTGAATAGTATTTACTACTTCATAATGGTGAAAAGTATTACTTTTGGTAAAGTATTAATAGTTTACAAGTTTTGAAAAACTAATATTTTTACTTATTTTGTATCCCTTATTGAGATTATTATGGTCATCCTAAGTTTTTGAAATGTTTTTCACAGGACATAATGTGGAATAGGGTCAAGGATGGGATCAAGGAAAATTCAAGTTTTCTTAAACATGGTAGTAGACATGACTCTTTTTTTAAGAGTTCATGATTTGTAAAAAAATGGATACTGGGTAGAAGTGTCTATATTGTAATTTTTTGAGATGTAATAGTTATTTCCTAATTCTGTAAAACTCTAAAACTAAAAAGATCATTAATGTGAATTATTCATTTAATTCAATACTATGTAATGTCTAAGGTCGGGTCCTTATAGTTTGTATTAGAGGTCATTTTAGATAACTTTAGATGTTAAGTAATTCTTTTAGCATAAGTGACATTACCATAATGGTAGTATTTCAGAAAGAGTCATATTTTTTTAGATAAAGTAAATGAGTTTAAGATTACATGAATAAGTATATCTTAGTATTTACCCTCCTCATAAGATATTATATGATGATTTTACTGATATACTCACACTTACCTTTTTGGTTTTTGTCAATGGATGGATCTAGAAGGTATAATGTAACAATGGATGTGAAGAAAACTATGAAGATTTTTGGAATGAACAATTTAATGAAATGGAATCTGCAATGAGACCTCTTGTGGTTATTCTCCACCAAATATATAGATTCACGATTTACAAACTTAACCTTGGTGATTTTTATAAGGTGTTGTATATGCGAGAAACAAATCCCTACAGAAGTTCAGTTAATAATCCTAAAGGTAAGTATGTTCAAAAACCGTTGTGTCAAGGATGTGGAATGAAACACCAAGGAAAATTCTTCAAAGGGATGAGAAGATGCCATAGATGTGGAAATTAAGTCCATAAAGCAAGAACATTCCATGGAAAAAGGAATCATCTAGTTGACTCTAGGAAAGGGAAGTAAGTCATCTCTGAGGGATCAATTGAATGTTTTAAATGTTGTGTGCATGCTCATTATGAAAACACATGTCCTAAGAAGATGTTTTCCGAATGGGATCACCAAGATCATACAAATATTAATTTACCAATACCTAATTCCATTCTTATTGAGGATGAAGAAACTGATAATGACCAATGAATGGTATGGATTATTTCTTAACATATGTTTTCCAATTATTGAAATCTTAGGATATGATTCATGACTTTTTTTGTAGGAAAAAAGTATTTCTGAATAAGTTGGAAAGGAATGGTTAATGGATCATGAAGAATATTAAATGAGTAAGAAGTGAACATATATGGGATTCAAGAGTTATGGTAGAATTTAGGATGGGGAAATTCTTAAAAGTATTAAGGCTCTTCTGATGATGGGATTACATTAAAAGACTTTTAATAGTATGTGTAACCCTGATGTTTGATATATGAAAATTTTTATTCATGGTATAGTTATCTTCTCTTTTGTGGATATAGTTATAAAGAACCATTTGGGTTTATATGATCCTTGAATTTGAGGAATTAACGGATGAATACATTTTGGGATGAAAAATGAAAGTTATTAGATAACCTTTGTGGTTATAATATTTTATGGTTATTTTTGATGAATTTAACTCTTTTTGGGAATGTTTTAAAATTATGTAGTTTTTGAAAAGGGACAACACGCAAACCGTGTGACAACCCGTCGTGTCGGACGAAGCTATGGAAATCGAACCCACAACCAAAGTGCGGCTGGTATTTATCATCTACCACTAGACTACGTGAAGTCCTTTGTTAGTATGACTAATTATTTTTAGTTAGATGATCTTATGAATTAGGAATAAGTTGATTTTGGGTTATCTATGGAAACTATTAACCTATCATGGAGGATATGTGATTAGGTTAATTACTTTTCAGTATGAGACTTTAAGAGTAACTGATGTTATTTGGAGATAGATGTTAAGATTTACCTTATAAGACTATGTGATTAAATCCTTCAGAGATTTGGGTTTCCATCTTAGTTTGGATTACTTTGAAAATTTTGAAGGATAACTATTTATTTAATGTTCTTTCTTGAGCCTTGGGTTCTTTTTGAGGAATTTTGGAGATTAAGAGTAGTATTTCATTTTATAAATGGTTATCCTATTGGTGATTATTTTATCTTGTACTAACAATCTTGGTTTTAGTTGATGTATAAATATTAGGGAAATAGATAGTTCTCATTTTTTGGATTATGTGATTCTCTATAAGATGATTCTTGTGATTTTGATGTGACTAAGCCTTCTTGAATGCTCATCATTTAGAGAAATGATTTGTTTTCATAGAAACTTATTAAAAGATGAAACTCTACATGAAGGTAAGTATATTTACTAATGTTTTTATTCAATATAGAAGATGAATTCTTCAAAATTATGAAAAGTAACGTAAAACAAAAACTTTTTTGGTTTACATTCCCTACTGGGTAATCAAAGACCTTACACACATCATAAGTTTGTGATTTTATTGTGGTTAACTTTCTCCTAATCATGTTTCCTATAACTCTCCATCAGATATTGACCCTTTGTTTTCTCCTCCATATCCATGTTTTCATGGAATCTTAGTATGGGTCAACTCGGGTAACCTTTGAACTTCTCTTCCTTTATTTTAATGTGATAGTTTTATTGACTCTTTTTTCTATATGGGGCATTCAATGAAGTTCTCGAGCCCAATTTTTTAATTTTGCGAGGATGTAATTCCCAAAAGGGGGGAAGGATGTAAAATCCCAGGTAAATAAAGAATATGACTTTCTCATGTCTATTAATTTTTGAATTAAATAATAATTTTACTTTAAAAGGGTTGTTATGTTCGATAGCGTACCCAATACGCAACAACAGGTTTCTTTGAAATCTTAAGTTGCACACTAATAATATAATATTATTATTTCAAATGGTAGTTAAATCTTAGTCATTGTATTGGAGGGAATGAAAAAAACTAACTACAATATGATTATACATGTTTGTTAAATGTATTTACATTTATCCAATAAAAGTTATAGGCTTAAAAGGTGAATGAATCAAATTTTAAACATAATTTATATTAAAAGGTTGATTTACCATATTTTAATGGAAAACCCTATTTAAATATAGTTTTGGTAACTTTAATAAATTATATTTGACCAAATAAAATCCTTATTTTAAATGGTGACATCAAAATTTACTTTGTGTAAATTTTTGGAATTTTCCGATAAAGTTCATTTTTTAATGAATAGTAGAAAATATTGTATTTAAATTCAAAAGTGCCTTTTAATCAAATTTATTTATATGGATAGATCATATTTTTAAATGGTTTAAATGTGAAAATAATATATATTTTTACAATTTATTCCAATGTTGGTCATTGAAATTAATTTCACTTTGAAATTGGACATAAACAAGTGTCAATCTTCTGATAGATATTGTTTCTTAAAAACACACTATTTGTTTTGATAATGGAAATTAATTTCAAAAATAATTAATGTGACTTATATGTTTTTAATTTGGAAAAATAGACATCAATTTTGAATTCAGAATATCAAATAATGCTTAGGCTGAATTTTTGGTATTTTCCTGAAAAACATCAATTTTTGATGAATAGTGAAACCACTTTGTGGTAGTTAAAAAATCTGAATTTTTCATTTAAATGATATTTTACCACATCTTTGAATTGAATTTCAAAAGTCAGACAGATATTTTTGTTATCAAGAAGTAAAATCTGGTTCAATAGGATGAAAATAATTTTGGGTGAATAGTAACTTTTGACTTTTATTTACCACGGTTAAAGGTAAATAAGGAAATTTAAGGTAAAAAGATTATTATAATAATTAATAATTATCTTAACACTTGTAAAAACCTTATTGGTTGAGTCATTAAATACCATGGGCATCTTTGGGTCGATTTTGGAACCCAATTGAGCCACTTGGTAGTGATAATGACAATTTAGATTAATTAACATAAATTAAAGGCAAAAATGAAAAAAGCAAATATCTTTTAGTAAATAAATTTTTAAACGGGGTTATATAAATTATAATTTTGACTATAAATATTTATTGGAAATATATAAATATTTCCCACATCATGGTATTTTTTTTATATTTTTTATACATCAAATAAATTAAATTATTCACGACACAATAATGATCCAGTATTTACCTAATTAATAAATGATTTAAATAAATAAGATTATAATGATTAAATTATTATCCAAAACATGTCAAATTCTTATTGGATGATTTTATTTCGAATATTAGTTGTCTTATCTTTGATCTTAATGATTTTTGGATCATTAGAAACCTAATATCATTATATTATGAAATAATATTTTCACACTTTCATAAAGAGCCCCTCCTCTCCCTTATAAATGGAGACCACTTCTAACAAATTCCTCACACCTCTCAAGCCATATGGATCGTCCAAAATCTGTCCAATTACACCCCCAACATCCATCTACTCTACCTAGAATCCTTACCTTAGGCAGAAGGCACTTCAAGAGGTCCTTTTGTTCAAACCAAAGGGAGTTACCCAAATTAAAGGTAACAGTTTCTCTTAAATTGTTTTCTTTTATTTTACTTCTCCAACCCATAAACTCTTTTTATTTCATTTATTTTTTAACAAAACTAGTATCCTAAATATACTAGGATGTTTTTATGAGAATTATTCTAACTACACTTACACACACCTCCATCTAATGGGTGAAGAACATAATGCTTCTGTGTGTGGTAAACTAAAGCCTCATGAAACGATGACTGTTCAATTACATCTTACCGCCTCTCATGGTGGCCATTATGATGGAACTGTATTTATATATGATTTATATTATGTTTAATATTTCCTTATGCTTCTGTACTTCCAAATTATATCAATCCCTTATGGTTTCTATAGTGGGTAAATACAATAATCTCATTTGAGGAAGTACGGACTACCGCCCCCTCAAAGTGATGTTATTCGTTAATTCATTATGTGGGATGTATAAAAGATGGAGTTAATGATATTATATATGATAATATACTGGAATTATAATATACCTATGTATCATTATGTTTTAATTCCATTAAAATACGAAATAGAAATGGAAGTAGCGTTCATGCTTACGTACGGCTTACCGTCTCCATGAACGGTGCATTTCATTTGTTACCTCTAAATGTTATTTACAATTATAAATACATGTATATACTGTAAATATATGATATATATGATATCTAAATCAGGAATATCATTCTGGATATAATGGACTATTGACCACATGGACAACTTGTAAATATAAGGTGTTCATTTTTGACTCAAGTGCCAAATATCGACAAAACAAATTTTCATAACATAAATGATTACATAATGTTTATAACATGGTAATAAGTGATATAAAAATATAATAAACTTGAAAAAGGTTCTTAAGAAAGTATAAATTAACATTAATTTATTATTCCAGAGATTAAAAAATGTATGGGTCACGTTTGACAACGAGGTTAGGGACTTTCTTATCTCACTTTTAATTCGGTGAGATTTCCATTATTCGCCCCTTATTTATTGGATGTGGTGTATTGTGTACTGACTTTTGATATATATTATCAGGATTATCATTATATTCATGGTATTATATGGTTCATTTGGTGGTTATTAACTTTGGGTCATACGACTCGATTGATTACAACGTGGTAATGGGTTTTCATCTCACTTTTATCCCCGTGAGATTCATGCTATATTTTCCACTGCTCTCTGTTGTGTGGTTTATGTACTGCACATGATTGTATTATTTGTGTAATATACATTAATTTATGGTTATTTACATATTTGTTGAATGATTCATCTTTCATGTGGCATATGTTTTGTAAGTTACCAAATCGTTAAGGGAACCTTTCACCCTCCTCTTTTTAAAAGACTTCTTTTTGTTATGTCTTTTAATTTACATATTATTATGTTGGAATATGTTCTTCTTTATCTTTATTGACATAAAATTTATTTACATGTGATTAGATACCCTTTTTGTCTCATCAACTCATTTTCTGAATTTTAAAGTGACGTCGTTAAGCTGTCGAATTATTACAAGGGAACGTCTTGACCCAATTTCGATTTCTTTGGGTTCAACTTGTACTTCTTGAAACATGTCATCATATGAATATGTGTGAATGACCTCCGATTGTTTCACACATAATATCCACTTATAATGGGTGTATTTATATTTATTACACATATTTATTTTATTTATTTATCCTTAATTTAAGGATACCATCTTTATAATGGATTTCATCTCAATTTACATTTCCATTGAGAATTAATTGTTGTTATGCACCAATTAACTCTTATATGGTGTATATACTGTCCTTTGACATATTATATCATGAATCCCTTTATTCTCGTGATATTATAAAGTTCGGATTAAATGTTATTCCGAAATTATTTGTATTCAAGAGTCTCTCATTTTGTTAAAAACTCTTTAACAAAAATTTCGTTTTAAATGTTTTAATGATTTATTATTATAAATCTTTATATTTATTGTCCATGTTTTCAAAATGGTTTTCAGTATTTATTTATATGGACATTAATGTTTTAAAATTATAATTCCATTAAAATCTTCGAAGTGGTATTGGACACTTTGATTCAAAAATCTCTTTTAAATGGTTTTTTAAAATGTATTGATTATTTCATTATCTTGGAATTACTTATTGTGATTGAAAATTAAATGTTTTTATTGAAATGTTTATATTTTCAATAATTTATGTGTAATGATGGTACTTTGGCATTTGACGGGTGGTTACGTGATAAACCATATGACGGGTGGTTCCGTGAATACCAGGATGGGTGGTTATGTTATAACCTCCAATGCATTGGGTATGGAAGTCGACCGTATGGCTATTCCATTTAGTGACATGTGTGGAAGTCGTTTGTATGGTTATTCCATTTAAGTATGTTTATGTCCCAAGTTATCTTTATATGTTATGTGTTCTCTATATGGGTTTTATGGTAATCTTTCGGTTACAAAAGGGTAAGTAAAGATCTTTTTTTCATTGAAAAGTATTTACTACATCATAAAGGTGAAAATTATTACTTATGTTAAAGTATTCATATTTTACTTGTTATTTTGAAAATCTAACAGTTTTACTTCTTCTGTATCCCTTATTGAGCTTTTTATTCTCATCCCATGTTTTTGAAATATTTTTCACCAGACATAATATGGAATAGGGTCATGGATGGGATCAAGGAAAATTCATGATGTCTTAAACATGGAAGTAAACATGACTATTTTTGTAAGAGTTCATGATTTGTAAAATAATGGATACTGGGTAGAAGTGTCTACATTGTAATTTTTTTAGATGTAATAGTTATGTCCTAATTCTCTATAACATTAATCTTGAAAAGATCCTCAATTTTAATTCTTCATTTAATTCATTACTATGTAAGGTTTAAGGTCGGGTCCTTATACATTAATTTGGGTGTGATCCCATATGATGAATGATACTGGAGATGACCATGGGGAAAATGATAAAAAATTCCCCCTTTGATGTGTGTTATGTTTTCCATTGTAATTTTATAGTCACAAAGGCCACTTAGGATAGATTATGATGCTTTCATATATTAGAGCATTGTAACCATCCATAGTATATTATCTAGATATTCTAAATGGACACAAGGGTGTTTAAACTAGTAGGGGAATAATTATACTCTTGAGTGTCAGTGGTTGGATATCCCCTATGGTATCAACTTTTAGATGCTTGAGTATAGAAAATAGGGAAAAACCCTATATATCTTCATGAGTACTCAAGGTCACATGTTAATAAAAATAACTATACTGAACATGATACTCATAATGATGTTCTAAGGTGATTTCTACTTTATGGTGGACATTTTTATCCAAATCAATATGATAAGAGAAGAATTTGTTGTCATGATCTATTGAAAGGATACAAAAAGGTTGGATGAAAAATTATGGACCAATGGTTTTTTCATAGAATATTTTTAGTTGGACAACCTGTGGGGAATTATTCTCTATAGATTACCCTGGGTTTCATATAATGTCTCGATAAATCCATTTTGATGGTATACCTGAAATAAGGTGTGAACCATCATGCACTCATTTTACAAGGGTATGAGACAATGTATATCAGGGTATGGGGAACATATATTCATATAAATTGAGTTATGTGTATGACATAACAATTGTTTTCATGCCTCACCATTGTGTTCCTTATGGGTACTATCAGCTTTTTTTAGTCTTGAACATAATTGGTGCATTTTGTGATTCAATTTTAATTGAAGGATGTGATGAAGGTATTGAAAAGGAAACACAATGAATAAGACCATCAAAATATCATCAAATGTAAGAGTTCATAGATTATCAATCCAATTCCATGTTAATGGATTCACATTAGGTTATCTATTTTTTATGAGAACCTTTAATGGGCTTCCATGGATATGAATATTTGGTATGGATGTCCTTTTAGAACTAAATTACAAAGAAAAGTGTTCACTAGTGATTCATACTATAGATTCTTCAAAATAGGTATTGGTAAAAGGTGTGAGATTTTGGGATCATCAAATATTCATTGGGTGGAATCATTTGAATTATTGGATTCCCTTATAGATTTATGATTTTTAATGAATAATATCAAAATACTAGTGTTTAACGAGTTACCCCTATTTCTATTATCTCTCTGAATCTGTGTGGATATGAAAATATATGATATTTAGGTTAATAATACATATAATACATCATTATTATTCATTATTTTAAGGCCACATAGTTAGGAAATTATTTATTTTTATCCATACAAAGAGGTCGTAGGTGTTTACATTCTTGGGATCAGGCCCATGCGATGAGCATCATATGAATCTCTATAAATAGAATCATAACACACATAGTTTATTAATAATTAGTGGGATACATCATACCATTTATGTTAAATTTTAATAGAAATATTTCAAGAATATTAACGTTTTGTGAAGGGGAATACTTTCTAAAAGGTACCTAGAAATAGATAGTTTTTGAATTTATCATGAGTTTCCATTTTAGTTTCATCTTGGTCTTCAATGAATAATTTGGAGAGGGTATGGTTGTGGATTACACATATTAGAGGGCTCATATATTGTTTTCAATATCATATATGTTGGTATGATGATAATGGATGAATACTTAAGAGGCTGGGGCATACAACTTGAAGGTGGATATGATATTGTGATACTAGGAGGGGTATCTGAAATTAATTACTATATAAGGAATCTAATAGTAGAGTCTTTAACTATGGTATTTTGTAAAAGTTATTCATATTATTCTTATCTCATAAGAATAATAGCATGTTTCTTAATGTTGGGATTGAACAGTAGAGGGGAATATATTGTATCCTAGTTAAGAGGAAAAAAAAATAAAATATGCTTCATTCTTATATAGCATGTCAATGTTTACTTATTTTTTCAATTTATTCTATACTGATTTCCTAGGTTGATTTTTCGTGTTTTCTATTGGTATGTACAATATGGTATAGCTGGTTGGATTTGTCTTTCAAGGCAGTAGTGCAGCGGAAGCAATTTTTTTTCTGGTCATCTTTTATTGGCAGTTTAAACCACCACGAAATGTACCTTGGTGGTGGTGTAAACCTCTTTTAAATGGTGAAAACCACTGAAAAATGTGAAAAAAAATTACGATTCATAATGTTTTTAACCACCGCTACATAGTCGCATCGTAGGGGCTCATTCTGCGGCGGTTCTCGTGACTTCAGCGGCGGTTTTATGGACTCTTGATTTGAGTTTATTCGTAGCGGTTATAACCACCGTGAATAAACTAATGTCAAGGGCTCGTAAAAACTGCCGCTAATAGAATGGAGATTCTATATTAGGCAGTGGTTTACAAAAACTACCTCCAAACCATATAGCGGCGGTTTAAACTGCCGCGAAACGCAAATATAACCGCCGCTAAATGACGATTCTCTTGTAGTGAATACTTTTTCTTTCTATGAATGGTTTATTTTTGTGATGTCATTATATTTTTGAGACCTATTTCATTTCAATGAGTTATATTATGATGAAGGGTTTATGAAACACATTTATTTACATAGTTTATGATCTTATGAATGATTTTTGGTGTTGTGGAAGACATGTGTATTTTTTTCATTAAGTGGAACTTGGAACCTATATATCCCTCCAATTAATTTGGTAATGAATTAAATACCATGAGATTGTTAAGGGAATCATGTTGACGTTCAAGATCCTTTATAGTAAAAAGATTTATTCACATGATCCTTAAAAGAAAATAATTTATTGTGCTTGATATTTGATTGGAACCTATTGATGTTCATGATCTGTTGGGTGAAACATGTCATAATTCATAATCTGATAGTCTTTTTTTTTATCCATAAAATACTAAATTATTTGTTTACCTATGATTACTAAACACACATTTATTATATTATCTTATGATTCAAGATTGAGTTATGATAAAATTTAATTTTTATGATTCATGTATTTTGAAATTGTAATGGTTTATGACATGACTCATGTTTATGATCAATTATAGGTTAGGAATAAACTGTTCTCATAATCACATACCCAAATTTCTAATCATATTTTTTTTCTAATATAATAATTTGATATCTTCCATTTTACCCTTACTAATAATTGGATCTCACTATTTTATTAGGTTTATTTTATATAGGTTGTGATTAATGATTTTAAGTAGCGGTGATAAAGTTGATGATCGTTGTGGGAAACATTGAAGATCATTCAATAGACTAGATTTTTTTATTCCATGATTCCAATGTCACAAAACTATTGTTGTCCCTAGGCATGTGTTTGTGAAATATAATGAATATTATTATATAAAAATGTAAAATCCTATTACAAAAATCATGGGTCATTATATTATTTGTGTTCTAAAGTGAGTATTATAATGAACTATCGCCCCATAACTGATGGAAAATTTGAACAGGCTATTTAGAAACTTGATGACATGCTAAGTGCCTGATCAATGGAATTTAAAGGAATATTAGATCCACATATACAATTATTTGATTTCTCATATAAAAATGGATTATAATAGAGTAATCAAATGGATATATATGAATCATTTTATGGGAAGAAATTTAGAACTATGCCTTGATGAGATGATTTTGGAGAATGATAGTAACCTAGATCTGACATAGTGGAATAGATGATAGAGAAGTTTCAAGACAGGCATGAACACAAAAAATCAACACAATGTTTGTAAAAGAGCTATGATAACAACTGCTGAATGTAATTTTTTTTTCTGGTTGTAGAATATGATTTCCTATTAATAACACTATGGGAAAGATTCATGCATGTTGTAAATAATGGGAATCTTATCCCAAAGGTACATTCACCCCCTTGAGATCCTTGATCACATAAGATTAGTTGCATATCGAATTGTGCATCCATTAAATATGGATCAAGATCATAAGGTTATACAAGAATAATTCATGGGGTATTACTTATAAAATACCTCACATGAAAAAAAAAATTGGGGTGGTACAACATGAAAATGATATCTCATATGAGGGGCATCCAATGAAGATCATGGAAAGTAGAGAAATTGTTCTATGAAGTAAGAAAACTAACCATTTTAGAGTGTTATGGATAAACAAAAAAAATTATTAATATAAATGGGAACTAGAGAATGAAATGAAGGAGAAATACTCTCAACAGTGTTCACCATTAATTATGAAACTAAATTTAAGGGTTGAAATTTCTACAAGAGGGAAGTATGTAATGACCCAAAATTTTATAAATGGAATTTACAATTTTATAATTATGTAAAAAATCAAATAAATAACCTATATATACCTATATAAGAATTATTCTCATAAATTAATAATATAATAAGTTATATTTATAGAATGTAACAAACTGAATCAGTTGGAATATTGACCTAACCATAAGAATAGTAATATTTCCATTAGGAATTGTAATCTAGATGTTTGAATAGTAACCTCCCCTTTGTAAGTAAAAATTAAATATAGATATCTTATAAATTAAAATATTATGTAATTATATAGTTGTACAAGTAAATGATTTTTTTAGATATAATAAATTAAGAGTTGCAATTTTTTAAAATATAAATGTTTATTTATAATTTTCTAATTAATATAATGATTAAATATATAATTTATTTTCATAAAATATGATCATAAATTAATATTTTTTAGTATTATAATTATAATATTATTTTATGAGACCTTAATTAATTTTTCAATGTGTCATGAAATCAAATATAATATTAAAATTATTATTTTTTTAAGAAATAATAATTTTATTTATAAATTAGTTTTCCGATATATGGAAACTTATTTTCTTAAAATGAATTCAAATTTGGAAATATAAATTTTTAAAAATAGTTAGGGTATTTGTTTTGTATTTTTCAAAATTAGTTGAATATTTGGTGATTAGTGAAATACGATAATTTATAGTATTTAAAATTATATGTTAAATATATAATGTTGTGAGTCATATCTGATATAATAACCCATTGGTTATAATAATCCTGAAAAGTTTACTATATTTATTCATACGAATCATTTCTATTTATATTCTTGCGCCAAAATAATAAACTAATAAATAAAATAATTAAAAAAACACTCCTCTCATCCCCTATAAATAACACCCTTACAACCTCTTCTTCTCACAAACTATAAGAAATTTATCCTATATAAATTCTAACAATTCCCATACCAAGATCCCTCCCCATGTCTATGAGTTTATGGATCATCAATGGACCAAATAAGTTTTCCTTAAGGAGGTTCTTAATGAGATAATATGTAAGTGGTAAAATTCGTAATAGTTATCTTTTAATTTCATTTCCTTTTATAACCCCTCCTCAACGCCCCTATCCAAAGAAGCATGATAACTCTAAGATTACATATATAGTATACATTTATTTTTTATATAAATACATCATGAAATCTCTTCTCTTCTCCTATTATTCTAAAAATGAAATCATTTATCGTGATGGGATGACTCACCACCTTGATTGTTTGTGTTTTTTAATTTTCCATTACCACCTTCAAGGAAATTCATAGATCAATTGTTATGGTTAAAACATATTTTCATATGTAATTTATAACGTTTTTAATGTTATGTAACAAATTTATAGACTAAATATTAAAAAAACACGTTAATTGTGGTAGTAAAAATTATCAAAATAAACTAAGAAAGTTCATTAACGTCTTCTCTAATGAATCGTCACCATATAAAAAAATTACATATAAGAATATTTAAACACTTATAAGTTCATTAATTACTTATAAATTCAATTATGGGTAATTATTCACATAATATATGAACTTCTATTCTTCTATACAGGAAAACAGATCATGAAAATGAATAAAATAAACACTATCAGAATGTCGAAATTGAAATCGACAACTAATAAAAAAATCCAATAAAAAACATAATAAAATTACAATTAATCAAATAATTATAGAATAAATTTTGAATTATAATGATTAAAATTTTATTCTCTTGTACATTATGTGCTAGTGCATAATGCATTCTAACATAAGTTAAGTGGATTCGCGAACCAACATCCCATTAATTGGATAATCCCTCTTTTACAAAATTATTATTATGAATAATTCAATAGTGTTACTTAAATATATTTTTAGTGTTATACCCTTTTATTTTCATGGATATACTTGTTTTCAATCATATATCATAAAAATAAATTGATTTTAAAAAATAAATCATCTTTCCAAAAAAATATTGTGACTCCTCTCAAGGTGTTTCTTATCACTCAAGAATGATAAATATTATAATAAATATGTGTTTTCCATACATCATTTGGGAACCCCATGTTTATTAATTATTGATGAAATATTTTGGGAAACTATTCCATTAAATGGGTTACTTTCTAAATTTGATTAATATATGTTCAATGTGAGATGCATGATTATGTAAATGGTATGGTGTGATGGTTGGGACCATAATTATATAGACCTTCAATGTATTGAGTAATGTGATTTGTATCATGATTTATTTTTAATATTCAAGAATATGATGATATTTTTTCACATTGATGATGTTATGATTAGGAATATATGTTATGCATGAAATTGATGATATCTTTACTCAAAACTATTTATTGTATTTGACCACTAAGACATGATGTTTCATTATTATGAATTTACACATTATATAACTTTATATTATGTTCCTGACATGATTATTGACTATGAAAAGTTAGGATTATACTATCACTGATAGATGGAGGGGGGAATTAGTGATTCATTTTCTTTTATGTTTCCTTGAATCAACCTTCACCTCCTGTTAATGATTCAATTTCATGATGAAAATAATCCAACCACACATCCAATATAAACATTGTATTTACAAGGTTCACTATTCAAAAAAAAAATTGCAAAATAATTTTTATCTTTTGAAAACAATAAAATACCACACAATCCTCTTGAAAACAATAATTGGATTATAATGAGTAGGATATAACCATTCACTCATGTAGTGCCTTCAAAATAATCCAAATGTATGTGTGCACCCTCTTATCAAAAATATGGTAATGAAATGTATTTGTAACAACTAATTTTAATAATGATTTTTTAATTATAAACATGTAATAAATTAGAAAACATCACCCATTTCATAAATAGAATATGGTAAGAACATCATTGAATTTGTTATGAAAAACCAAGTCTGGTTTTCCCTATCCATTTTCCAATTCCGATTCCTCCATTTATGATTCTACCTGATATGATTCTTCTCATTATGATATCTTGTTGTATGATTCTCAATAGTGAGAAAAATATAACTTTGATAGTATATGATAGTGATGAAACGACACGGCTTCAATTATGCATACATAAAACTCAATACGATTCTTCCTCAGTCTTGAATTAAAAGTATGAAAATACAAATCCAATAAATCCATCCTATTAAATGGATCGTCTGAATACAATTAACATGCTGAGCATAGTAAGATTATTAGTATCATAAACATTATTTATACACATGAATAACAAATTTCAATTTTTTCTCCTCTCTTCTACATCAATATGTCAAAACTTTATAAAAAAATGTGAATACAAAAACATTATCTTCCCTCTAGAACATTGAGCTTCTATCTCATGAATAGATCATTGGCCACCAGAAAAGTACAATTTAGTGTTTTCCTTTTATAAGGGACCCTTGAGTGTCGTTGGTAGGAATCCAAAAAAAATCCCACATAATCAAATTCACCATAATCTCAATATCCTCTAAAATATCTTGTTAATTTTGACTTTGTAAACTCTTCTAAAAAAATCTCAATTCTTCTTTAATATTCACATATTCTCTAAACAATCATTACACTTTATTGTCACATTTTAATTCAGGGGTCAAAAATTCTAAATATGATTTTGTCAAAACAATCCTCTATACTAATTGTAAGAATGTGTATAAAGAAATAGATACCACTCTGACTGAAAGATATTATTTTATTATAAAAACCTTAAAACCTAGGGATACACGTCACGGAGGATGTAAGTAGTGAAGGCCAAGGGCATACTTCCGGTTTACATTAACACATTCGATTGGAAAAGAGTTAAGGCTATCATAAACTATTAAAGTCTCCTCTGGCATGCCCCCACAGGCCATCGTATCAGCCGCAAAGTTAGATTCTCGTACACTATGATGGACCATCCTACCATAGTTGGTCTCTGCTTTCCACCTTCTATAAATATACACCAGGTTCAAAGAAATGTCACAAGCCCCCTAAATAGATCTGACCAGAACCTTCGAATCAGATTCGACCTCCATCACCCGAAGACCTCTCCTCCTAAAAAGAGTGACACCTGAGAGTAGGGCTCTAAACTCCGCGCCCATAGAAGAGCCTGGTCCATAATAAGCACTAAACGCAATGTGCACCGAACCCCAACAATCCCGGAGAACACCACCGCCCCTCATGATCCCCCCCATACATGAGCCGTCTATATTCAGTTTCAACCCGCTGGAATAGATACCACTATGAGTAATTAATATAATAATTCATTGTAATTTCAATATGTCCCCCAATAATCCATTCATTAATCTCATAATTCAAACAATATTATCTTCTTTACTTCTTCTCTTGACTGAGTTGAAAATATAAAACAATTCAAGTATGATACAATGTCTCTTGACCCAATTTTAACACACATCATCTCCTTTAGTTATTTATGTTAACTCACATGAACAATTCACTTGAATAGTTATAAAGTGATTCAACTCTTGACCCCCTTGATGAAGCCTTTTGAAAAAATGGATCATATTTACCCACAACCTTAATTCAAAAACCCATGATTTTATCATTAATTACATCATGACCTGAAATTGATTTTATAATTGCTTTTACATCTCTGGAATTCAATTGGAATGTATCATAAAATTTTATTCATCATAACTTCATTATTTTTTCTTATCCCGAGTACGGTGTTTTCACAGTATGATTTTCCTAATTATGATCATTTTCTTCCTGATAATAGGTACGATCATCCATGGTATGAAAAGTGTTTTATGCATATGATGGATGATCAGATGCTATGTTTCCTGAGTATGATTTCCATGAGTATGATTCATTTTCAATCGAAAACATGCATTTTTTCTCTTCCACTAGGATATGATATATCTTTTTAAGAATATTTTGATTATGATCTTCCATTCCTTTTTTCTTTCATTCTCATCATAAATTTAATTTCCATTTTTATCATTAGTATGAATCTTTTTCATTCCCATTTATTTTTCCAAGTAAGCATGATATGTTCTCGAATTAACATATGATTTTTTTGAAATGAAAATAATAAAATAATTTTCACATATAATTTTATCATAGTCTTTCATACTATGATACTTCGTCAAAAAAAATAAATCCATCCACACCAGATCCAATGTGAATATGATGAACATTTACTTCCATTAAAATAAATTTTTCATGTGATCGATTATCATACTCAAAATAATGATTAATTCATCATTATGATCTTCTCTCATACTGGACCCAAGTGGAGTCTGATTATGTTGAAAAAAAATCATATTATTTTTAAATCAATCGTTATTATCAATATAATTCCCATAAATTATATTTCTGAAAATACATTTTGTATTCAATATACATATCGATTGACAAAAAAATAAACCAAAATAGATCATGGTCCAAACAATCGCCCCTTTTTATTTGTTTTCAATACCCACTTGATCAACTTGGACCACATTAAAACATTAACCATTATTTATTTTATGACATTTTATTCTTTACATTTCTATATTACTCCTTTCATTCATTTAACTCTCCCTCTTATTGACAATTAAATTAAAAGGGGTTAGGAAAAAAATTCTCACCCATGCTCTAATTTCCAAGGGTTCTAACTATTCATCTAAAAATAATGATACATTTCCTAAACATGGGTATCATATGAGTTTGTTAAAAAATATAAATTAACTAAACATCTCTATGTCTATGTTGGTGAACCTATTAAAGATAACATGAGTGTATAATAAAGATGATCAACATTTTACATAATAAAACATTCATATAAAAAATTTTATTGTTTCGTTCAACATTTGCAAGATTGGGGAAATTGTTGAACCAATTTGTTTAAGATAAAAATTTCTTATACCCATATCAACAAACATATTAAAAAGATGTGGGGTATAAAAACACAAATTTTCATATCGACTTTTTTTTCTTAACCACATTACGTTCTATGGCAGGAATTGTAAATGAATCCTTAAATCCAGCTTTGTTATTTCTACTCCTTCTATTCCCTAGATGTTAGAACAAATATGAAATGCTTTTTAGAGTAAGTAGAAAACCTTATTGTTCCTTAGGAACCAAAATCGGACTAAGTGTGCACCCTTAGTATTGATTTCTTCTTCTTTTTCTTGTATTTTTCATCAAACGTGATTTCATACTTCTGTTTATCCTTCCCAGTTTTTATAAAAAAATATTATTTTATATAGAGTCTTCTTATGAGGATGTTGAATACAATTCAAATTTAGTAAAATCATTTAGTTTCAAGTTTTAAATTCCTATATTTTGATTAGGCAATATAGTTGAACAAATTTTTATATCATTCCCTTATTTCTCATATCCAAAAACAATGGAAACCTTTTGTCAGAATTTCTTATATCTTCTAAAGTATGTTTCTTCTTATCTTATTTCATTGATATTTTTTCTCCCTCTAATTACCAATCCAATCCAATATTTTCAAGCCAGATAACATGGTACTATTTCTTTTACACATAGATCGGTTTTCCTAAACCCTCAAAACATCTGACTTCTGAGAATTGTTTAGAAACTTTTATTATATTGGTAACAAAATAATACATCGTTATAAATGGATCCAAAGTTTTTCAATTATTTAAAAATTATTTTCCAGTGATTGGAAGGTATTTTAAATATTTACTTCATTCATCCTAGGTTTCTTAAAAATAACCTTCTCAGATTTATTATTTTGTGAGAATTGAATCCCCATAAAACATTTCCTTTCATAACTATTGGAATAATTGTAATGTTATTGGATAAAACAAAACATATTTTTTATGTAGCGATCAACCAAAACACCATAAATATCCCTGAAAAGATTATCTTCCCCTAAAACTTCTATTTTGATTGGAATTGTTAATACGTTTATCAGCCACATTATTATCTTTTTTTTATGATCCACCAATCATTCTATTTTAACACCGAGTCTTCCTATTGTCTTTATAATTATCTAAACTCTAAGTATTGGATTCCTTTTCGGATTCTTCATGGTTCAAAATTTTTTTAGACTCGTGCTATTTTATAACATTAGAATTCACATCATTGTTGTTCAGGGCCACATAAATAACATTCCCAGTATTATTCTTTCTAGAAGTAATTCCTTCTTTATTCTCACAATTTAAAGATAACATTCATTAATATTTCTATTGTTTCTCATTTTGAGATCATTAAAAAACTTAAATGATTGATTTCCGGGAACTTGTATTTCTCAATTCATCTTTAGATATTTTTTCTCAGACAAGTCCAAACTCTTCTACTTTTTCATTAAACATCATCTACAAATTCAAGTTCAGATTCTTTTCACCCTCAAGATATTTCATTTAATAACAAATTTGTACCAAATTATTGTTATTATATTCTAATTATATTTCTTGAATTGTTAAAGAACATTCAACTTCCGTATTATTATTTTTCTTTTTCATTCCTAATGGTAATTCTCAATATTTATTTCAACACTTCTTTCAAATGAATATCATGTTCAGTTACTTATTCATCAAAACTATTTCTTCTGAACAAGTCATCATTCAATATTAAAATAATAGTATTTTCACCAACATAGTTAATACATATTTTTTGGATTCATGTTCACATTCCCGTTCTTGAAATAACTAATTTCATTGCTAGATAAATGTTCCTCGTTAACTATTGAAACAAACTCATTGTCTTATACATCATTTGAAACATCCTAACTATCATATTTGATCGACAAAAAAGTTATCCTTCTATGTTTGGAGAACATATTATCTTCACTCTTGAATATAATTTTTCTTTATCATCCATTTTCTTCCATGATAATCACGATATTCATTGTTTTACTGCACTTTATTATTCATTAAATTCTTCTTTCATTACCTCTTTGAGGAAAATTTGGAAAAAATTCCCAATTGATGAACTAAAAAAATTTAAGGGATATTGTTGTTTATTCCTTCATATACCACTTTTATCATTTTTAGAAAGTAATTATAAGATATCATTAACATTTTTACATAACACATTTTCATATTTAGAATATCCAGCTTATTCTTCTTCAATAATCGTCTTTTATTTCGTGGGATCCTTGAAAAATATTTATTTATCATCTTTAGTTTTTTATTTCAAATAATTCTTTACTATCATTTCATAATTATTTGCAGTACTATGCAGATCATCTAGAGAAAATGTTTCTAGATCTCTATGGTCTAATGAAGACACTTTTCCAAAAAAAAATTAGGAAGGATTTCCAATATCATTTCAAAAACTAAAGAATCATTTAAATATTCACTAAAAACTAATTTTTCTCAAAATTTCATTTACCTATGTAAACAAATTCCCTAACAGGATTATTCTCAACCATCTTCAAATATTCATATTTCAATCAACAATTTTGAATCTTTCCCTTCATTACTTTTTTATTTCTTTGTATATATTTTTTAATTTATCCCATATACCTTCTATCGTGGAAACACCTTTAGCTCTTTAGAATTCACATTCAGGAAGTGAAGATAATATATCATTATTGGGCCTCCCATCATTCTTGAGACTCTTCCTTTAAATATATGTAAGTGTCATTTTATAATCAATAGGAGGAAACCCATCCACTGAGTCATATAGAACATCATATCCATCTGACATAATATAAAGAAATATTCTATCTTTCTAGATATGATAATTCATTTCATAAAAAACCAGAATTTCTTTACGATTCACACAATTAAAAATCTCAATCAGTATCTCTTTTAAACCTAAGAAAAGAATAAAAAAAGGGAACCTACTCAATGATACTACATGAAAGTGCCCAGTTCGGTTGATTGTATCACTTACAGGGGAGGGTTTAATTAGTAATAAACTTTATTTTATGTTTCCTTGTAATAATGTTTACTTCCAATTAAAGATTAAATTCCTGGCTAAAAAAATTCATCCAAACATCCAAAGGAACCCATGTATTTTACTAGGTTTACTATTCAACAAAAATAGTTATTTATTGAGTTTGGTTTGGAAGTGTTCCAATACCACACAATCCACTAGAAAACAATCGTTAGATTTCAACAATAGAATATAACCTTTCACTTGTGACGTACCTTAAAAACAATCCAATTATACAGGTTCACCCTCATAGAACAAATATATTAATAAAATTTATTTGTTAATACTCATGTTGCATTTTCTCTATTGTAATTACACAAATGTATTCAATTTCAAAAAATTCTTCAATTATTTATTCAGAATATAGTATGAACTTAATGGAAATTGACATGAAAAACGAAGTCTGATTTTCCCAGTCCATTTTTTCCCAATTTTATTCCTACGAGTACAATTCTACCTCATATGATTCATCTCGATATGATACTTCATGCTATGATTCTCCCCATTATGAAGAATATAACATTGATAGAATAAAATTGTGACTCCTCAACACCAATTCAATTCCTCATATATAAAACATAATCTGATTCTTCCTTGATTCAGATATCATAGTATAAAAATCTTGGTTGAATTAATCCAACTTTATATGAATATTTTCCGAATACGATTGACAAGATGAGTAAAATAATTAGTTTAGTAAACTAAACAGTTGGTACGATGATATGACAAATAAACCATTATAATATTGTCTATTATCATTCAATTCAATACATAAAAACATTTTCAACAAAGGTGAATACGAATACATCTCCATCTATCAACAACTTAGATCTTGACTGTCATGAATAGTACATTGGTTATCACAAATGTACAATCTACTTTTCACCTTTTATTGCTGACCTACGAGTGGCTTAGGTGGGAAACCAAAAAAATACCTCTTAATAAAATTCCCCTCAATCTCAATTTCCCATAAAATATTGGGTGAATATTGTGTATTTAAATTATTTTCAAACCTTCTCAATTGTTCTCCATTCATCAATTCTTTGTTCAATTTCATTTCAAATCCTAGTCCAATTTCAATTCATGGGTATGATTTTTGGAATTTTATTTATTAATAAAAACTATTCTTACCAATAATAAAAAAATTTATAATGAAATTTAAACCACTCTCATTTCTGAATATAAATATTCTTTTGAATATTATTATCCTCCTTGACAACTCATTTAAAAATATCTTCTTTCAAATAACTTTAAAATCATCACATATTCTCTTAACCAAATTGGAAGTAAAAAACCAATTCACCTTTGATACTATTTCTATTGAACTAATTTAAATGCACATCATCTCCTTCATTTCTTTCTCTTCACTTTATTAAAAAACACATCTGAAAATTAATCAAAGAGATTCAACCCATGACACGCTTTATGAATAATTTGGAAAAAATTCATGGATCATCATTAGAAACAACCTTCATTCAAAAACCCATCCTTGTGTCTTCAATTCCGTCACAATAGTAAATAAATATTATAAAAGCATCAGCATCTTCAGAATTAAATTGGATAGTATCATATCACTCCCTTAGTCCAACCTTATTTTTTTATTCTTATACCATGTGGAATATTTCTAAGTATGATTTTCCTTGGTATGATTATTTTCATCTTGAGTCTGAGTACAATAATATTATGTAAGAAAATATTTTTTTATACATATGATGGATGATCAGATTCAACAATGCTTAAGTATGATTTCTATGTGTGTGATTCTTTTTCAATTAGAAGCATCTATTTTTTATCTTCCACTTAGATATTATAAATTTGGGTATGATTATCCTGACTACAATCCTCACAACCTTCTTTCATTACTTCTCATCCCAAATCTGATTAACATGAGTATGATTGGATAAAATCATTTTCACCCCCATTTATTACACAAATCATGCATAATAAGTTCTCCAATTAACATATTATTTATGTGAAATACTAATTCACAAAGGAAAATCACAATTAATTTTTTTCATAGTCCTGGAGACTCTGACACTTCATCAAAAGAATCACTCCTTCTACACCAGAACAAAAGTTAAATATAATGACCATTTACTTCTATCAAGATACATTTGGTATGAGACCGATTATCTCATTATAGATAATACTAAACTTCTTATTACAATATTCTCTCATACCGGACCAAAGGTGTGCCCAATTATTTTGAAAATATGAATCCAATTCTTTTGAAAATAATGATCAATATCAATAGGATTTCCACCCATCATCATTCGAAACATACTTTCTTTCTTCAATATATTGATGGGTTAAAAAAATACAACCCAAAAAAACTTGGGAAAACCAATTAGTATTATAAATTATGATTATGTTGTGATGATTATTATTATTACACATTATTTACTGAGTCATGTTTTTATTCATCTACATAATAGTATTTTTACTTACCCCTTTCTTTGTTGTATATCCTCATGTGACAACATGTACTAAGGAGAACACAGACATTAGATGGACAAGGATAATAATTATAAATAATCTCCCTGTTTAGTTATGAATAAGTGATGTATGGTCCTAATATTCATTGATACTAATCCTTTGGATATTAGAATGTAAAATTTTTATGTTTTTATCTTTAAACAATGTAAATGTAATTTAAAAAAACATGGGTTGAAATATATTTATTCTCTAGTATTCATTCGGAAAGGGAAAAATTATGTTTCCCTCAGATGTTCTATAATGTATTAAATGCATTACAATATAACATATCAAAAAAATTAAAAAAAATTAATATGGGAGGAAAAAAGAAATTACATGAATTTATAATAAACTGAAATTTAGATCAAGTTATATCCATGAAAAAAATTAATTCATTGATGATAATAAAAATAATTTATAATATAATGATTTAATGCATAGCTCAGGATATTAAATATTTGTATCAAGGAAATTTTCAAAAACACTATAATAATATAAATGATTTATTAAACAAAACCTAGGATATTTGTTAATGTGTTACTTATTGATGGATCAATGGGATATATAATTCTTGGCACCACCCATCACCTTTTCATGTCTAATAAATTCATCATATGAGTTAGCACAACTTTTCATATGATTTCTTATAGTCCCTCTATATATGTAAAAAACAATGATATACATATAAGAAAAAATATATGATAAAATACTTCCCCATTTTAAATAGTAATTTAGAAATATGTGGTAACATCTAAAGATCAATATAGAATCTAGGACATATTTTTAATTTAAAATGAAGTAACCATGTCAAAAAAATAAAGGGAAATGAGAAATATTAATTTTTGGGTTATCCATTGAATATTATTGTTTATAATGGTTTTTAGTGATATAAGACTAAGGAAATTGGCGGAACAATCCTTTAATGTTTTTCAAAAAGAGCATGTGAACATTCCCAAGAATATACCCTAGAATTTTCTACCCATATATATAATCATATTGCAATTTAACATGAATAAGAGAGATAATAATGTTAAAAACTAGTGATCTTTGGACACATTACCCATAGTTGATTTTTCCCAAATGAGCCTTCCACATTATAGTAATACAATTGTGATGTATTTTCTAGGAATTTTCACAATCATTTTGTTCGCTAAAAAATCAGGTGTGTTTTACAATAAAGAAATGATTATATTTTACAATGGTTTTGGTAACCTTTGAATCAAAAGTATATCTGGGGGGAAAATAATATAGTCATGTAAATTACTCAAATTCCTTGATTAATAGGGTATTTTTTTTCTTGTAAGTGTATGTAGTACAAAAAAGAGATATGTTTCAAATACAAAATAAGTCCAATTGAATGGAAATTGAGATGGGAAAACATTAATCATTGATTCGATAATAAATCAATAGAAACCTATTGAAATATAGGTGTTTAAATTGATCATAAAATATGATAAATATTGTAATTTCATGAAGTAAAATTTCAAAAAGGTAGTATATACACCAAATAATGTGAATTTAGTTCATAATATAAATGATGGCTCAAAGGGAATATTTAGATATGGATAACTAATACCTATTATAATGACAACAATGAAAATTCATAAATCTAATTTATCACAAATATAGCTATCATATTCATGTTATTATGGAAATAACTATAATATACTATCATTAATAGTAATAAAAATTAGTTATTCTCTATATTAATTACCCCCATCATCCATATCAGATGTTCAGTGTTACGATGGTCTATTCTAGTTTCAAAATAGCATTGTATTTATTCATTTTTGGTAGAAACTACATAATTACTATGTTAATAATGTTACTATTTTTTATTTTTTAAAAAATTAATAATGATGTTTCAAATTCCTTTAACAGTATTATTGTCTATATCCTCGAATATAAAATTGATAAAAATCATGTTTTGATGTTTCCCCGTGATCTAAGGTTGTATTTTTAATTGATTAATTGAATATTGATATTACATATATTAATTAAACAATATATAATTATATATAAATTTATATCATATTATACCAATAATTGTGTTCATATAGTCATTCATCATCAAAATTTATTTTATTGTTCATATGTATGGTTAAACTCACTAAAACACAAACAAAAAAAGACTAAATGATTTTTGTTGTGTTTGTATTTTTATTATACCCGTTTAAAATAAAAAAAATTATATTATTTAGTTTTTATTGATGTGATACAATATAATTTTAGAAAATTATATAGAATTTTTATTCCCAATTAAAATATTTCTTAATTTGAATAAAAGATTTTCCCCAAACAATAATTATTTTAAAGGAATGAGTTAACAGTGATCATATTTTGGTCATATCATCATTTGTTTTTCTAATTTTTGGAATAAATATCCAAAATTATATTATAAAAATATTAAATATGATGTAAATTATATATATAAATAATTAATAATCAGTAGTGTTCACAAATTAATTTTGTTCCTTGTGGTGTTGTTATTCTGTATATATTCATGAATAAGGAATTAATTTTTCTTAATGCATATGATATATGAATTGAAATTGAGAATAGAATAATTATAGGATAATAATACTATATAAATGGTACAAAATCAATTATATTTGTGATCCTACATAAAAATTTAATGGTGAAAATTATGTAGAAATGATATTTTGTTGATAGTACTCTTGTAGGGGACATTATTTCTCTTTGGAATTGTACATTGATTATAAAGCTAGTATGAAAAACTAATATTTAGTATATTATTTTGAATTTGGGTAGCATTATAGGTGGATAATATTATATCACTCAGAAAAACAAATTTGAAGGAGATTTCAGTCTTGATGTGGTGGAATAATTACCCTTATATAAGCTAAGGGTAGTATATTTTTTTAGAGAAACCCATAAATTTTCATTAATGTACTATTATTATTTGATGATCAATGAAGATAAAATGAAATAAAGTAAAAAGTATAGTCATTTTGGTTCTATTATATCCTTAAATAGTTCTTCTGAAGATAAATATTATTGTTTATGTTATTTTTTTTCTTTTATACTTTTACCATAATTGATTTTTACCTTGGTAATTAATATTTATCCTTAGAAATGAATATTAATTATAATGTTTAATATTTTACCATCAATATAATATTATTGGTATAATAATAAATTATATAATCATTTTGGGAAAAAATTATAAATTATTAAATTATTTGTTTTCAAGTAAACACAGTTAATCGTTCAAAAATAGTTTTTAGGGAAATCATGTTGTTAGGTATTAAATTTAAATATGATACAACATTATCTTAGATAAAAATATTGATGAGATATATTTATTTATACTAAAATATATAAGGTCTGAGTTTTTAATTTGAAACAATAATTGAATCACACCATGAAAAATCTACATTCAACAAATTGTTTGAATAAAACATTCTTAATAATGAAAAATTTTAATTTGTTCTACAATGATTAATGTATTATTTATAATTGAGAGAATATTTTAAATTAAATAACGTTATTAATTAAATATATATATTTTATAATTATATAATATCTCAGTTTTATTTTTTTGGTTATACACTATTGAAGTCAAAATAGTCGTGGATTTAACAAAAATCTTAATTTCACTATTCTTATAAAAATAAAACATTATGCAAAACACCTATAATTTTATCTAATTCTAATATCACACTAATGAATTAAAAATATATTTTATTTCAATTTTTTATCTTTTTCAAACTAATATTTTAAATATACTCATGAATAGTGCGAAAATACTGGGGGAAGTCTGTAATAGTTCTGGATATGGTGTTTACCAGCTACATAAGGGTCTCATGTAATACATGTGTTCTAAAAAAGAAATATACCACATAGGTGTGCCCCTACTTATCATCATATCATATTTATTATATTTTGTAATAATTTATTTCATTGATAATCAATTTTATAAACCATCAATTTCATATCTTAATGGCGGAATAACCTGTTTGATGTGCCAAATGTTATCTACAAAGAACTCCAAAAACATTAATGTTCCACCACTATTCCTCTTATATAATCAATATTTATATTAATTTTTGGTGCAACAATATACATTTATTATGTTAAAAAAATTAATATATCAATATTAAGAATCATTATTTTATAATTATATGGATATTATATCATGAAAAAAAATTATAACCCAATTTGACTCCTAAAAATAACTGATTAACTTCACATACAAATCATCGATTATATTCTAATTAATAAATGTTTTTTTAATCATTTTATATCATAAAAAATCATAATATACAGTTATGGAATGAAATACGCAGAATTAATGTTTTAATAAATACCAGAGGGAATGTATTGTTATAGTCAATTCAAAGAATATTTTTATAACCATTTAAACCAAGTGTGGTTTATTGGAACCCGATATATTATTTAAAATACATTCATATTAAATCCTTATTATAGTATATTGTTTTATTTAAATTCTCATTATTGAATAATTTTTATGAATGATTTATATATATAAATTCCATGTCATATCTGATGGAATATTTCAATTTCTCAAAACCTAAAATTTTGAACAAATAATGTTATCGATATTTTAGTTGTGTTATAACTCATACTCATCATCATTATCCATAATAATTGCACATACTTTTTTTCCTCTAGAATACAATAATTCTTAAATAGTGTCATTATTTCATTGTTTTTCTATTTCCCAGTTTATTTATGTTATCCATTAAATATCATTTATCACAAACTATCACTATTTATAGATTATAAAAATAAATATTATCCTTATTTCTCCTATAAAATAAATTCTTTAGAAAATTTTATATTCCACATAAATTTTATTGATAAAAGGTAAATTTGATAACCACAATTTAGGTATTAAAAATATAATATCAATCATCACAACATAGGTTTTTGAAGTTTCAATGCCTTTAATCAATATAGTAATGATGTTATTTAATAACTCTAAAATTGGTGAATTACTATGAATTGTTTCATGACATGATAATATATGATATCTAATTGTAATTTTATGAAATATAGTGTAAGACAAATCACATGGATATGGTCATGATAAATTAGATTTTATAAGGATAAAATTGAATGAAACAAATCAATGGAAGTGCGAAATATTATATATATCTCCTGAAAAAATGGTGGATAGTGTAAAATAATTTTTATTATAAATATTTATTGAAAAAATAGTTTATATAGTCTTATATGTATTTTAAATAATTTCAACATTTAAATGATGATAAAATCTACATCATATAGATGTCAATTATTTCATAGTTTATGATTATAATAATAATGTCTCATGTTTTGGACACTTGAGTTAAAGTTTCATGTTTTGTATATACCTCAATTAAAGAAAAAAATTATATTTCTCATCATCACATATTAATTTGAATGAATGTTTCAAACATGGGAATAATGAGTTAAGGAGGAAATTGCTTCTAATTTTAGTCATCATGATTTGGTAAAACACATTGTGTTTTACCTAAAATCAGCATTATATAGATGCCAATTATTTCGAAGTTTATGATTAGAATATTAATGTCACATGTTGTGGACACTTGAGTTAAAGTATGGAGTATTATATCAACCTCAATGAATAAAAAATTATATTTTTCATCATCACATATTAATTTGATTGAAAATTTCAAACATAGGAATCATGAGTTAAGGAGAAAATTTATTAGCATTATTGTCACCATGATTTTTTAAACCACATTTTTTTTTACCAAATCTATAGAATTTTTATAAGTTAAATATATTTTTGAAAATATTATTGTGGACCTAGTGATAAAAAAATCATAGTTTTCTATTTGTATATATTTTTCTCAAGGTAAATAATAAATTTTAAATATTGATATAAATTTAGATATTAATGGATGAATGAGATTTTTTACAAATTTTCATATACTATTATCATTGAAAAAAATACACCATTGTATTAATTATGAAATAATTATTTAATTTAATTTCTAAAAATAATATTTATTACTCTCAAATATTTTAATGAATCATAATTGTTGAAAACCTAAAATTATATTGATTTTTCATCAAAAAGATAACTATAATTGTCTCGTAGATAATTGTCTTACACATTAAAAATAATTTACATTAACAAAGGAAGGATTTTGTTAGACAAACAAAAGGATTTCGTTCCTGTTTTTAATATTTAGATTTTTAAATTTTTTGGAATAATTTTATTATAATTTATGTCCATATTAATTAACTAAAAACATCATACTATGTTGATAATAATTAAATCCTTTATAATGTGAGAACATATTTTCTAACAACGAATAATTTAACCACTAAAAAATTGAGATGTTTAATATCATAAACCATATTTTTGATATGGTATTTCTCCCATTATATGCACCATAAATATTTTTTGAGAATATTTTTGAAACATTTTTTACCACTTATTCCCATCAACTTTTCATTCCACGGATCATCAATTTCTTTACTGTCCAACAAACATATTAGATCAGTTTATCATTTAACTGATTCACAAATTAGATATGTTTCTATTAGTATGGGTATATTAATCTCAATTAGGGAACAAAATTATGAATCCTTTATCATTTTGGTTCTAGATTAGTTGTTTTTAGGTTATTCCCTATTTATTAAAGTGATTTTATATTTTCTTATATCTCTTATATTAATTAATGTTCATAGAAAAACTAAATTCTAAAAAAAATATTTTTCCAATGATTGTCGGAAACATGTTTTATTTTTTGAAATAATGTATTCATTATATATCATCAATATTTATGGTATTACATTCATGATATAATAAATATTAGGGTTTGACTTCCAGAAATATAATAAGTTTTCCTAAATAACAATAAAATATCTTTGAATATTTCTAGAGATTATAAAAACTATTTAGTATTGATTTTATAAAATTAAATTAACATGTACTATGTTCACATATGAGAAAATTAATTATTTAACAAATATCATATTAATAATCTAGGAGAGTATAATTATAGATATTTATAACATCAAACTTGTTCTTATCAATTTAAATATATTTCATGGTTGAAGATGAATTGGTTTAATTGTTCATAAATGGAATATTAAAAATTTATAAAATTATTTAGAGTATCGTAGAGGTTATTAAGGAATATAAAATTGTTAATAAATTTATAATAATCATATATGTATTTTTCAAATGCCTCAATTTATTATTTAGGAAATCTAAAACTAAATGAGTCTATCAATGATGGAACTCGACTTTTGAAAAAATATTATAAAGACTAGAAAACTTATATGCGTAAAAAAGAGTAAAATTGTTGAAAAATACCACTCTATATAACATAAGGAGTCCACCTAGTTGAATCCAATGGAGAATTTTTTTTTACAAGTCTTTGTCACCACTAAACCATAAGTTCAACCTGCATGACCCACTAGTGGGAACAAACTGCCAGATTGATTTTATTGAACTTTTTCATTAACCTAGAATTTACAATTTACTATAAATAGGAACCTTGGGATCCTCATTTGTCACTATTGGATGAGTTGAATTTTTATATATTATATATTCACCCTTATCTCCCAAAAATGTCCAACAAACTCACAAGTAGCTTCAAAATCACAAAAAAAAGAGAAAATATACAATTTTCATAGAATTATCATTCCTCATATGTGAAAACACCAAGGACTAGTGGGAGGTAAAAATTAACCCTTTTTAAATAAAATAAGGACAAATTACCCTTCCTTGGATTAAGAAATTTCATCCATCCTTTCTAGAGATTAAGAGACCCTTTCTATTTTGGGAAAATTCATCAAAACTAGTGTCTCTAGAGGAATTCACAACTCGATAATCCTATCCTCCTCAACTGGGTATTACCTATGGGATGTAATAAATATTTACCATCTATATCTTCTATGATTTTGATGTAATCTCAGTCGGGTATCACCTATCTACGGTCTAGAATATCTCACCAAGGTGTCACCTCAGTGAAGTACCCACCAAGCCCTAAGATTTTCTCATACATAAAATTAAAGGGAATAAATATAACTATGTATCATACCTAATTGAGTTCAGATAAAGAAATCCTATATGTCCCCTTGATATGTATTTTTATAATATAGAACACACCAATATGTCCTCTTAATCATTCATTTCACATGTTATAAGAATTCATACCTTTTTCATACCTAATAGGTATGATATTTTGAATATAAAAAATATAGAATTCTTATTTCATTGAGGACCCCGTCTATAATAGTGTTGGTGGGGGACATATTAGTTTAGGATATAACATCTAATTTGATAATTTTTTACTGAATTTGTAAATTTCAATGCAATAAATTGATTCATAATTTTTATGGTGGGGTAAGGAATAATGAAATAAAATTAGAATGGGAAATAATTTGTTTCTTAGTAGATAAACCTCTATAGATTATCCAACAACCATGAGTAGATTATTTGTTAAATGGAATCTCAGATGGATTAATTCTACATATTTTCATCATGGATACCAAACATCTCCTGAAATCCATATCACATAACTCATTGACAAAATGGGGAGAAAAAAATGTTTCAAATGGGCATCCATCACATTTATAAGTTCCATTATAGATATGATTGTGAAAAGTGGGAACCTTACACTATCTCTTATTTATCACAATGACCATTACAAACATAATTGTAAATTTAAATGGTTATTAAAATTCCTATGTGATCAAATTTCCTAAATGCACCTACCTCATAGGTGTAGGACACAACATTTCTGAACCATATGGTTTTTGATTCCGATGTTAAGGGGATACATAAGAAGAAACCCTAAGAATCAATCCCAAAGCTTTAAATAATTTACCATACATATTAGTAAATATTACTAGAATGAACTTTACTCCATCTTGAAGGATATATCACTTCCATCCTTTTTTTCCACCCCATCATCGTCCAAAATTCTTGGTAATGTTATCCCCATACGGATATTTTTCTAATGGGATCAAACATAAAGGGTCACTCATCTGTGAGGCCTAGTAAATAATTTACAATCAATATTTTTCATAAATTACATTGAATATTTATGTTAAAATCCATAGTTTAATCCTTTACACACGACACTAAAAGGTTTGATTTGTCCTATTAAGTGGAACTGAACAACATGGGTTGAAATTCATTATATATTGGTATATAGGAATCTATATCACGATCCTGAACCCAAAATAAAATCTCTAACATCTAACATGGATGAAAATAAATTCTGTAGATCTGAATTATAAGGATTTAAACCATATTATTGTAATTTAAATCATCAATTAGTAAATAAAAATAATTATGTATATCAATTGATATAAAGTGATGGTTCTATTGATGGATGACCACAAATATACAAAGATTGTACTATTTCTAGAGAACCTCAGATATATAAGGATGGTACTATTAATTATCCTATGATACATATATATATATTTACTACCATAGCTAATATGATATTAGCTAAAAATATGAAGGTCGCCAAGATTAACTGAATGTATATAATGGTTTCTGGATAAAAAGGATATCTATAGGAAAATCCCATTCTAGGAAGAAATTATCATATAAAGGGTGTGATGAGAATAATCTACCATTATTTTAAGGATTTTTATTACCTATATGAAATTTGGACAATACCCATCAATCACATTCAATTAGAAACTATGTCCATATCATGGATATATGGAACATTGGGGGTCTCTGGTTCTATGTATAAACCCCAATGGAAATCGAATTCTAAAAATAGGTTGAAAAAAAATGGTGAACATTATGTGAATCCTATCATTAATAAATTAACTAAGTTTCACTAACATTTGGTCATTTAATACTATTATATAGTGAAAATAGATAAAACATGTATCATTGAAGGATATTATTTTCATGTGTCTTTTTTTTAAATTTTTTATAATTCTATGATGATTATTACTCCTTTTTCAACTAAGAAACTCTCGAAAATTTTCACCATGACTAAAATATCTCTAAATGGAGTCATTCAAGCAATAAAAATTGTTCATGTTATATTTTTTACATGGCATATCATTTTCCATGTTGGGGATACTATCATCCAACCATACTCTCTAATGATGTGTATCAAATGCATTAATTCAAGGGTACCACGTCAATGTATATTTATCGACTTGGGAGGGAACATGTGAAACCATATAGTATATAAATATCATCCAAACATAAACCAAATTATGGGTGGTGTAAAAGAAGAAAATAGTACTTATGAATGTTTGAACTATTTCTGGAGATAGTCTATGGAACATGAAATCAAATTCCATGAATATTTTAGGGATTAAAATCAAGACTTAGAAAACTACCCCATTTTAATAGAACAAGGGTCGCTTTATAGGTCACCTCTTGATAGAAATTATGGATAATACCATGTGGAATGAATCCCTTAACATGATGAGAACACTACCCTATTGTCCCTATCTCAAGTCACATAGACATAAACATCTTGGGAATCCAAACAATTTAAGAAATCAAAAATTGGTTGTGAAACCATATCCATTTTTTCCCAAGGGATGGTCACCAAAAAACAATGGTCGAAACTTAAGAGTAGTCAAAGATACCTACCTGCATTCATCAAGATTTCTAGTAATTTTGGACGGACCAGAACAGTCCTACTGAATAATTTCAGATGTTATTTGACGAAATTATCACATCAATTATCCTATAGAACACGAGTATGAACATATTACATTAGTGAATGGGGGACATGAGTTGTGATATATCCATTATCCAACCATGAATATTTTATATATTCTCAGTATCAATATATATGTCACCCCTATAATTTTATTAATTAAATAATGACTTAAAACTATCCTAGGATATGTCCTACAAACAAACTAATATGTAATGATTGTGTCAATAGTGGTTAGGTTTACAACAAGAAATTCCACCCATGTAATTTAAGTGGTCTATTAATATAAAGTTACATCTATAGATTTAAAATATTCGTATTCCCATAATTGAATGTTTTGGAAAAAAACCATGATAAATGAAATATATAAATGTGTACCTGTACCCATTCCAATGGGATATTTTCATTCTATATAACTGGATAATATAGAGAATGAATATATCCTTCAAAAAACACATTAGTCATATCAGAATATTCAATTAGTAATATGAGAGTCTCATAGGATATCTTCCTCAAATTAATTTTTCTATCCACATTATGGGACTATGACTTCCCAATATCATCATATTAATGTAATGTCATATAATTTTATGGGTACTAATTTTGGTACATGACCTTAATTTAATCTATTATGTTTCTCATGAGGCTCAAAACACCAATGAATATTGTCCCAGAATCATGATAGCTAATTAACCAATTATATAAATAGTTTTTATATTTTTTATTATCCCCTCCCAAAATTTCTATTAGTGAGTTAAGATGTCCTCCATATATTTTTTACTATGATTTCCTCCATTGTTGTCAAAAAGTAATCTATCATTGGAACTCATATCTTGATTAGAACCACATGGCCCCTCTACATAGTAAAAAGATAAAATAGAAAGATGGTCCTCATATTTCAATCAACCACCTTGAAAGTCGTCCCCATGGTATATGCCACATGTTTCCTTAATTTGGTCATACCTTAATCCAATATTCCTTTCCTCTCCAGGATTTTATTATTTTAGAATTTTATCCCTATATTGATGTTTTAATTATACCATATGGACATACACTTGGAGAATATATTTTAATAAATTCAGTATATCCTAAGAATCTTATAAATATGAGTTCATCTATGGTTGATTCCATTTCATTTAAAAGTGTTATTTTTTCTCAACAATAACACAGCTTGAGGCATTGATAACTCTCCAAAACAGAATTATATACAATAACATCCAATATTTAGATTGGATTACTAAAAATCCTTTAGACTGCAATAATGAAATTTAGAAATTCCCAATTTTTAAAGAATAATAATAAGAATCTCATATATAAAATTAAGAGAATATATAGGTCATCAGGAAGAAACAAAGAAAATAAAAAATATTATCCATGTTCTTTTACCTTGGATACTCTTTAGTATAATATTATAGGGAATTTATTATTAGAATTCATGCACAAAATTTTATAAATCTATAGAAAACTAATTTTCAAGTGAAATATAGTTTCTTATATTATAAAAAATATTAAATTCAAGTCACGAAAATAGAATAAAATCACTATAAAAACCATTTAGCTACCATTTCCACATCATGATTCCACAAATTTTAAAATTAATTAGAGATCCTTCATTTCTATTTTCATAATTATTTTCACAACTTATGTTTGTTGATCACTGATGCTCCATCCAGTGTCAATATCTTATGTTATGGTAGAAAAAGAGTGTTGAATTGTACCATACTCTCCAAATAGTATATACACTAGTATGTTTCATCACGTAATGTAATTGTCTTTAGCCATCACTCATGGGGTATATAACCATCTAAAAACTGGAATTATTAGTATAAATTGGCCCTAAAAATCATAAAAACCTCATGACCATTTAGTGGAATTCATAAATAGATCCTTGGATTAAGACAAAAAAAATATTCAAAAACATTCCCAAAAGTAGAAATATTTTCATTAGATTACAACTATTCATTCAGAAGAAAATAAATCACATACATTCCATATACTACACAAAACCCATGTTTGACCAAACATGTGTATGATCAAAAGTGTAGTTATAACAATTATAGCCGGGAAAAAATAGGAGCATCACTATCCCTAATGAAAGGGAATTTTTTTACCACAACATCCTCCATTGGGATCACTAAATCCTACTTAATGTGATCCAATAGTAGGTTCGGGGGTTCCCCATCCCACATGGATGGGTATATTTTTTCCTCAACCTATACCATGATATAAATAAATATTTTCCCATTTATGTGGTGTTATATAAATTGAATACTCTTAATACAACACATATCATGACATATCTTCTTCATTTTTAATGTGTACAATGAAACTGTCATAACATTACCTTAAGAAAAACCTTTGGAAAGAGGATCCATGATAATACTTGAATGGAATGTCGTGACTGAGTAGTGGTATAAAAAAAAGATAAATCAAATGTATAACCACTCATGAATACAACACTACATTTAAACGATGTACCCAAGCTAATCAATACTCTTATAATTATAGTTCTATAATAAAAATTGATACAATGAATTATATGTTAGTAAAGGTTTTTACCACCACCACAATAGAATTTATAGAGAATGAAGACAATTTAGAACAATAAGAGGAGGATATTTCCATTTGAAACATGGTCAACACTAAATAGTAAATTAATGAGTGTGAACTAAATATATGAATCTCTCAAAAAATCAATGTTTCTAAAAACATTCAACTACCACTAACTTAGTGAGATTAATCTATGGAAAATTGTAAATTCATGGATACATCTTTTGAATAAACTAAATTAGTTAAATAAACTTAAATATTATATAAATTCACTCAATGTGACTTAAAAAAGTATGAGATGAAGATACTAATAACTGTAATAATATTAGGTAATATCCATTGTTATATTCATTAAGAAAAATGTCATCTCAGTATCTTTTTTGATGTCCCAAAATATAATAGGCATATCATCATGGATAAGGTGCTAACATAATATTACCAACATGAAAGATCTATTACAGTTTATTTGGATCTAATTGTAGTATGATATCCTGAGTTTCCTCTGCTATGTAAACAACCATAATGATAAAAAAAAATCTTGGGCCAACCCTTTAATTTAATCAACAACATGTACCTATAGAACCCTCTTCCCGAATCTCATCAACACTAATGAGTGATTTTAAACCAAAGTTGAATCCATATAATGATGAAATGCACCCATACATGAAAAAGGTAAGAGGTACCCTAATGGGTTGACACAATTCTCCATCATCCAAACTATTTGAATCCCATATTCCCAATATTCATGGATCTGGGAATACTTAAAAACATGTGATGAACTTTTTCTACCATTGTGGTCCCATTATAAGAACACGAAAGTAAAAAATATATGAATATAAGATAATACTCTTAAAATATAATTTAGATGGACCTTTTTTTGGTACACCCGTTTACTAAAAGGGTTGATAAAAGTATTGTAAGAACTTCATCAATTGATCATCTACAAATTCTGATCATTTTTAAAAATAATTGTGATCATCGACCTCTCAAATTTCAAAAATCAAATATATGTGATAGTCTTAAATATAATCTCAAGTTGTATGGGTTTTGAGTAAATCTATAAACATTTGTCCCTTTAATGAGGAATTATTTTCCCTCTATGTATAGAACCATTTTTAAATGATGGAGAAACCAATAATTCCTATGATTTATAAAGGAAGGTAATGGGTCTTCACCACCATTCCCAATTGATTTATATTTTTTATTTTATAAACCATGGAAATGTCTCAACCTACCCTAGTTGCTCGGTTAAAGGGAATGGGAAATGTAAAAATTGTGACTACCACCCTAAAACAGGATCTTATATCGAGTCTAATTCCAAATAATTCACTGTATCATATAGAACATCATGAACTATAAATGAAAATAAAAAAGATCCCTTTTAGGACTAAAGAATGATATAGATAAGAATTCTATTTTAGGAATGAAGGAATAATGATTAATTATTTCAATATGAATATGTTTCTGTTGATATTATAAAAACCATGGAATTTGTTTTTAATTTCTAAATACCATGATGAATAAAGAGATTTTCCTTGATCAAAATCCAAATTAATTCCCTATTCAATAAAATTTGGGAAATAAAATCATGGATGAGCCTCTGTAGAATACAAAAAAAGTTAACCATCCAACTATGCCCTCAGTCTCGTCTACAATGGTTTGCCAATCCCTATTTTCACCATAGTCTTCCAAGAGATGATTTTACACACAACAAAATAAATGAAAAATTAGAAATAAAAAACCATATGGTTTTCCTTTGTAAAATATAAATATAGTCCTAAAAGTCTCATATTTCAGGAATCCACTATCAAGATGATGGGAACCATTAGACCAAATAGTTTTATGGGAATAATATCATCAAGAGGAGACCACATAAAATGATGGATTAATAATTAGATGAATTATTTTCATTATCTTAATGAATCCCAAATATGATAATAAGTACACTAATGAAACCATGTTCCCTTCACTAGACCAGAGAACCACGGGTAGAGGGCACAAAACATGAGTGAGTAGAGGAAGATATAGTCATGGATGAAATCTATAAGAGATCCACCTCTCCAGCAAAAATATTTAGGATCCTAAAACTGAGGTTAAATTCATTTCATAAGGTAAATAATGATAAAAATGTCACCCCATGTTTAAAATATTAATTAAGAGTTGATTTATTTGGTTGGCCGGTTAGAGTGTGTGAAATAATCCATTTATCATCTATGAGTACGTATAAATTGTATGACTAAACCACTGATTAAAAGAGATATTTCTATACATAAAAAATATTTTTAAACACATTCCACTATAACTCCATATCTTAAAGAGTCATCTATGGGGAAATATCAAGCTGGAAATCATGGATCATTGGCTCAAAATTATGAAATCTACAAAAATATATCCATGGTGTCAGTCAAATTTTTGATCTTGGATTGCATCAATTTGTAAAAGCACATCAGATAATCCTTAAAATATGGATTATTAATCCTTCATGTCTATGAAGTTAATATCATATTTGATGAAGTGTTTCTCCAAGATATAAATCCCTAAGTATGTACTAAGATAATCTATTTAAAAGAGAAAAACTATATTATCAAGTATGGACACATTAGGTCACTATACATATCTAGATGATAAAATATATCTTACATTCATCATGATTTCATTGACAATGAAATAAGGATAAACCTCATTCTGGTATGAATAGTAGGATCACTCAATAATTTAGAAGTCTATATTACCTCATAATTTTTTAACACATCGGGGTAATGATAAAAGTGAGAAAAAACCTTCAGCTAAATCATGATTAGGTATTAATTTGTAGCCCTTATATATAAATCAAATTTAATGACCGTTTATTAGGATAAATCATTAAATTTTATACTAAATAGTTCATTGTTTCATCACTATGTAGTTTTCCCTTTATCATAACATCAATTTACAAAATAAATATTAATTGTATGATCATTTCATTTCATGGTGATACATATCTATGATTGTAATGTGAGTGTCGATACATCGACTTAGGACATTAAAAGAAATAAGGGAAGAATCCCATGTATGATGATGTCACCTATGTTATAGCTCCAAATGGTTTAGAAATGAAATTGTCTATCTATTTTAGAGAACACATGGACCAATACATGTTTCCCATCATTTTGGTTGAAAATTTGACTCCATAGAAAATCATATATTCATATAACCTAAATATATAATTCTTAATTACTACACCATTTGATGATGATGATGATGAACCTGATCCTAAATTAAACTACCACAAATTAAGAGAAAATGATCTCATTTAACCACGGAAGCTTCAACAAACCCCCATATAATAAACTAAATCTGAAGTGTCCATCATATTGTAGATGGATATTAGAGATTACTCTACCTCATCCTATATATGTAGGAATACCAAAATATCCAGTAATAGTGAAAATTTCTTATAATTTCCCATCCCTAATAATTTGGGTAAGGAAGAATAACATTTTGAGAATTATGAATTGGTTCAGGAAGAGGAAGATTTCCTAGATTATCCTCCAACATATTCTGAGTCGATATATATCAGTCTTCATGAAATCCTTTAGATCATTCTAGAAATATAGGAAGATCATTGAGCCACATTTATTAGTGTATCTAAATCTTACAATGAACAAGATGTATACACTTCATTAATAAAGCATCAGTGATATGTGTTTTCCCAGAATGGAACATAAATTACTAGATATGAAATTGATGTATCCACCCAGAACCTAGCTATGATAGACGACCATGGTGGTTATATAAAAGAGACTGGGAGGATGAATCCAATTCATGCATCAAAATTTGACATCAATGTTGATAAACTAATTGGATCTAACATAATACATAAATTCCAATAGTTGATGTTGTTCACCAATATTCAACCATGAAACAAAATTAATGGTTTACGATGTTGGTTTAATGAATGAAGTGTTAGGGAATTTTATGATGAATTGTAATTAATTTTTCAAGTAGTATGTTGATTGAATAAATATTTTTATGATATTATTTTATGATTATGTTCTATACGTGATAAACAAACAATATTCTTGTTTTAATAAACCTAACACAACTAAATATTTATTCCTAAGAAAATTTGTTTATGTAATTGAAAACATATATTGAATAATACCAATTACAATGAAAAATGATAATGTTTATTTTAGATAAATATATTATTAACATGGATGATAATGTATTCAAGACCATGAAATTGGTTACTGATTCGAAGGAACAGAGATTATTTATGTCTATCTTTGATGATGTATATTTAATTTTTTGGATTTATGGAATATATTCAATTGTTTGTAATTAGAGAATAGTGGTTGTGCTAAATTTGGATAAAATATATGTTTTCAAGTTATTAATACCATTATGGGATTATAATTTTTATGTTGATCTTGAGAATAAGGTCTTAGACCCCCAATATTGGGTTTTATGTAATGAAATTTTGAAGTGACAACTATTATTTTGGGAATAGTTTAATTGTTTTATGGATTACTATAACCCTTAGGTTTAGTATCTAATGTTACACCAAAATAATGATATTACACTTTTGGGATCTAAGATGAAAGGTATATGATAACTATTTAGGGATAAAATATTCAATAATATTTCGTATATTGAAAATATTTTGGCTGTACAATCAATTATTTATGGAAATGGTTATTATATATTTGTGACTATCTCATCAGGGAATATACGTTATGGTATATTAACTAATGAGTGACTAATGATTATTGGAGATTAATGAAAAATTAATTTAGGAATAATATTTTATCAAACCCTTCTGATTTTGGGAATAAAAATCGGTCAAGGGGTTGTCCAATATTATTGAATATGGGTTTCTTGGATGTATTTAATTTGAACGTTGATTTTTTATATGGAAATTTTATTAATTTAGTATTTCCTCATATAACAATTTAATCAATTTTGGAATTATATTACCCTGTCCTACCCATTTTTGGTTTTGGATAATTTTTTAGAACAATATAAATATATTTTTATCCTTTTTTGGAATTATGTGATCATTAAAATTAAATATTTAGGATTAATTCATGAAAAAATCATATGAATTCTCAAATTTTGTAGAAAAAGAAAAAACTATGTTTGAAATTAATTAAAGAGTGAAATTACTATTTTTGAGTATGAATATTTACTTATTTCATACACTATGAATTAAAATTATTACTCAAATTTGTGGAATGTATTTGGAAACAAATATGATATCTATTTACTTTTCTTATAGGGAAATCAATAGTATTTTATCACATGGAAAATTTACAGCTTTGTAATGGCCAGCTTTATCTTGATCATGTTATATATCAATACTTATTGGTAATTTTTAGTTTTGTATTTCTTATATGTCCATGTTTTCACATTCCTACAATATTTTACAATTTTTTATCCTAGGGATGTTTTATTCTATATGAACATCTTACATCCATTTCTGACAATTATGAATTTGATTTGTAACCCTTTTTATGATGTGTGTTTTCAATGAATAATTTTCTAAAATATACATCATATGAATATTTAGATGGATAAAAAATTATGAGGACTCAATTTATTAACATGTGGTATAGTGTAACACCGAATAATTTTAGAAACTTTTTGTCATTAAATTGTTTTTCATTGATAACATGCATTACACACAAAAACGTGTTTAAACATATTGTGATACACTATAAAAATATTTTTATAACATATACATTATTTATAATGTATTATTATTATTATCTAATTTTGTATATATATATATATATCTATTATATTTAAATTATGAAGTTATATAAATTTTATTTTATAAATATAATATCATTTTTTAAATCTACATATCAAAATTATCAATGGCTTAATTATTGTGATTTTTCATTGAATTTTAATAATATACCGAATTATTTTAAAAATACTATTTATTTTATGATTTTTCCAAAACAAATATATAATATAGAAATTGATGAATCGTGTATAATTACCCTTGTATTAAAAAAATTCCAAAATAACTTATGAAAATAATTCAAAATATATAAATTATAATTTGTTATATGATAAATATTAAATTCATTTTTAGTGTTGATGCATTGCCTATGCCATGATGGAAAAGTAAAATTTGGTAATCTGATGATAATATCTCAGATTAAAAAACTATTTTAATGGATTTCTAATTATATATTAACTATTATAGATTATTTCTATGGTTACAGAATAAATTATGATTTATATAAGAATTTCCTTATCCAATTTTTTTGTTCTTGTGCAATGCTAGAAAAGTTAAAAAAAAACTTATTAAATACGATTTCCAGACATATATTTGAGTTAAAAACATATTTAACATACATAAATGGTTATATTAAGACAAACAATATTATTTTAATGATGATAATTCATTTAAAAATTTTATTTATTATGTAAATACCAAAAAATATTCTACATTGCTAATATATAAATTATAAAATTAATGGAAAATGAAATATATGATATAAAAAAATATGGAAAGTATTATAATTATAGATAATTAATGTGATTAATGAGTTTTATATATTAATATTGCATGTTTTTATTGTATTAAAATATTTACATCAAAGTTTACTTATTGTATTTATATTGTTAGTGTCAACATAATTAATATTTTTAAAAAATGACATTATATTTATTTTAAAACAAAAAATATTTTGTTAACTTCAATATAATTCTAAAAAATATTGTATTAAGGCCAATCAATAAGGAATAGTTTTTAAAAATTTATATTGACCATTTATGATCCATTTTTCTACTAATTTTAGCTATATAGACTCTTAATGAATTCAAAACCTTGTTGTCATGAAATGTTTAAAATGGAAAATTTAGTGTTAAAAATAAATGAAGTTTTTATGAACATAGTTAAAATCATGAACAATTTTTATTAGATGAATTTAAATTGATCTTAATAACCAATGACTATAAAATTATTTTTTGTAATTGAAACATTTCAATGATAATTTCCTATAAATTATTTATATCAAATAAATATACAGAATGTCAGCGTCTTTATTTTTCATATTTCTTATGGATTCATAGAGATAGAATAACTTATTATTAATGGATCATAAAATTTAATTTCTTTTTACTAAATTTAATTAATGAAGTGAAATAAATATATACTATTTAATAATTGCTTATTTACTATTACATTTTACGAAATCGTGAAACATTATTTCATCAATTAATAAAAAAATAATAAAAATATTTTTAAAATATTAAATGAATTATAAATTAAGTTATTTAAGGTATTCCAATAGTGTTTTATATTAATATAATTTTTTTGGATAAATTATTATATCTTAATTTAATAATAATCATTATCTATTATATAAAATTATGTGAATTGTGTCTAAATTGAAAATTGTGATATTTTCTGAGAATAATGTTTTATTAAATTATTTAGATTAATTATAAAAAATGAAAAATAAATGGATAAAGGGGATAATATAAGGAATGTAATTTCATAAAATATCTAGTTAATGTATATTTGGAACTCTTTGGATTAAAAATAAATTTATTATAATTAAATATTTTACTAAATTTGAAATGTGACCCTCAACTCAATTATAAAACAGAACCTTCCCCCTCACTTATCCACACCACATTGATCTTTATTGATGATAAAACTACTAAAATATCAATTATAAAATTACCTATCCCCATATTGTAGGGTTTTATGCTTCCCAACATACCAATCCTATAGATATTTAGAGGAGATCTAAATGATTCATTTCAAAGAATATGTAATCAACTTAACTGATCACTTTCTTTTCTAAAATTCATTTCCACCTCTAAATATATTGTATATACCATAAAATAATATATTTAGTATCCTAAATGTTCATAAATTTTATTATGATTATGAAAACACCATTATATACCCACATTACCATTAAATGAGAAGTTAAATTATTGATGGTCCATACGTATGACTTAAATTCTACACATAATGATACACATGATTTTTCATCACCAAAATTATTGGATGTGTAATATGATTTTTTAAATTTTAATATATTATATTTATCACATAATTACTTTTCAGGTATTATAATTTCTTAAATAACATCATATTTTCAAATTCTTTCATAAATGATAATTATGCATCATCATAGATGTGGATTACAACCTCCACAAAGTGATATGATTCATTTTACATATACATTTTAAGTGAAATTTAATTAGGATTTATTTGATGAATATATATGATATGTGATATAAAATTCTTATTATTTAATCGGGAATTAATCTTTTCCATTATTTAATTCCATTAGTCAAATAATTAAAACAATATTAATTAGTACATATGGCATACCTTCTCCATAAACAATGTAATTCATTGATGTATTTATAAATTTTAAATATTAATATAAATACATTTATAATTAATATGTATAATTTTGTAACAAGATTAAAATTCATTCAATAATGTAACAATTATCAATGAATAACTACAGGGATTGTAGAACTAAAACATCCTTGGAATACAAAGTAGTTATCCCTATAAACTATGATTATAATAACAAATTATTAATAAAATATAGTTAATATATCATAAATAAAATCTATATTAGGATATATATTAATATGTTAATGTAATAAATGTTTAATATCTATATTTTTTATATATATGGGTTTTAATTAAACTAGTAAAGATGAGACATGAGGTAGTGGTTTTATGTCGGAATTGTATTATAATAGGGATTTTTGGTATGTGAATTTATTCTCATGAAATTATATGAATATTATCTAATAAATCCATTTAATTTTTTAATTTTGTTATTTTATAATAATGTACTTTTCTTTTCATTTTCCTCAATTTATTTGTTTAAAAGTTCAACGGAGTGTTTATAAATAAAAATAATTAATTTTCAATCTATAGTCGAAAAATATTGTTATTCCTTATCAACATTTTCAAAATAATGGTTTAAAGAATTTTTTTAATAATATACAATAAAATTTTAAATTTTTTTACATATTTTATGGTTATAAAAAATATTTTTAAATTAATTTTTTTTCATTTTCCAAATGTAGTATTTTGTGAGTTTTCAAACCAGTGTATAGAGGGAATGTTTTCTAACATATTTGGCACGAAAAAAATTTCTTCCATCATCACACGTCAACACATTAAATCTTAATTTATGATTTTTAATGGTTATAATTAATGAAAATGGATTCTTTATTACATTCACATTTTTTAGATTATGATTTTTTATAAAATTTTAAATGGAATTATCCTCAAGAATGTTTTAATGAGATTTTAATGGTATCTCAATTAATTAATGAAAAAAACACTTAATTCTACTAATTTTTTTATCACTATGATCTAATGATATGATCCCTATTATTTCTATTGTTTTTTAATGATTATGATGAAAATATTTTTTTGAAACACATTCCAATTTTTTTAAAGGTTATACATCGATGAAATGATTGTGAAATATTTTTTTCAAGAGTCATGAGATACTGAATTATTTATATTTAATTGGAATACATACATATGATTTTATTTATATGATTTCTCAGACTTATATCCTCAAAAAATCATTTGTCATTGATGGATAAATAATGAGGTAAATATGTTATGTGTAAATGAGATTTTGTGTTCATAATTTTATGTATAGACTTGGATTTCTTGTCCATATGTTTATGCATGGACCAAACATTCATGTCCATAGGATACATCGTATACCTGGATTCATGTATATAACATTATATATGGTCTATATTTTGTGCACTATCATAATGATGGATCATTTTTTATTTATAAATATACATATTGATAGATGTTTACATGCATTAAACAATATTTTTCCTTATTTAAATGTTATTCTTTCATGTATATTGTTTGTTGAATATTAATTGATTGATGTATTATGCGGTCTAAAATTTTATTCCCTGACTCATGATTCTGATTAATGATATAAATGGGGTAGATTTGCAATGTTAATATATTGGTCTAACATCCTTATTCTCAGATTACAACTATTGTATGCTTGAAATATACCATTTATACACTTACTAAGCCTCTATTATCATAATTTCTTATAATTATTTTCTCCATGTAATAAATAATTTCCTTATAAATGGAATTTAAAATAAGGGTTCCTCTTATAAATACACAATGGGATATAATATTGATCCAGTAAGGATAATTTTTTAATTTTATCCATATTTATTTTAATAACTAGTACTATTTGTTTCAAGAATGGTTCATTATTCTATATAATGAATATTCATCATTTTAGAAGTAACATCTATATATGAATGGTCTATTTTTATAGTGTATGGAGTTATACAATAATTGTTAATTATTTTCATACATTTCATGATAAATATGTAGTTTGACCTACCACTTTTTGACATCAATAGATTACAATTTTTTGTTAAAAACTATTCATTATATTTCATTGATTAATGATTTTTTAATAGTTTTGTTCAGTTATTATTTATTCATTTCATGACTAAAATTGATAGAATATTCTGCACATTGATATAATTTATAAAATAATTGGTAGTTGGGAATAACATTAATAATAGAATGTGTTTATGAAGCCATCTGTCAGTCTTCCTTGAATATGGTGTTTTGGTTGGAGGCGTCACAGATGAAACTTTGTGATGTCTATATGAATTTAAATGGTTCATGTTCAAAAAAAATTAAATTTTTTAATTTATACATTTTATGTGGGGTTTTAATTATATTTTTAATTTACGTATACTGAGGTAAGACAATTATTTTTGATTTTGAATTACTTTTTATGGATTTTTACACTAACTTTTGGTCGTATGCCATGTTTTGTGGTTTAATGGAATTATAAATATTTATTGAAATGTATGGATGTGAATTTTTTTATTCATGTCTATTTCCGAAATTCAATTTTATATATTTGAATTTAATGTATATAAAAATAGTATTTCCATGTAAAGTAATTGTTTTTTGTCAATTCCAAGTAAGAAGTTTTTTATATAAATGGGTTGGTATCACAAGGATCTCATCATTTTCACATTTTGTTTTTTAACCTATTCTAATTATTTTTATATATTTTTATTCATGGTTTAATTATTTTATATGGGCTATTCAATGAAAACGTATTGGAGGTAAGGACTAATAATTTTTAAGCATTATTTATGTGACTATTTTGATTTTATACTGCATCAATTATTTTTTTAGAAAAGGTAACATAGTTTCCTATGTCAGATATATTCATTAATATTTTCATAGATTTTAAATATACTAATAGGTTCCCCTATATCATGAAATAGTTCTATGAGGGATGTTTAATTTTGAGGATTCTAATCTTGTGCAGTTGGAAGACTCATGTACTATTTTAAAGATGATATATTCCTATTGTTGGCACAAATTTTTTTCAAACGATTAGTATCTTCAGACAGTATTATATAGGTGGTGGTGATAATACATCCCCTTATTAATAATGTATAAATGTGTTATATTCCAATATTTTATTTTTAGGAATATGGTAAGGATTATATGTCTAGTTGAAATAGTTTCTACAGTTACTAATAATTTTTATCACTTTAATGAGGTGAAAATATAATATGGTTATTTAACATGGTTTAATGAGATTTGTAAATGTAATTTATTGGTTTTTTATATTTGTAACAGAAAATACAAATGGAAAATTTTATCAAAATAGCTTCCCATCAAATTTTTTAGCATAGATAAGAAGAGATTCTTTTCTTGTTTCCAAAAATGGGATATATGCTTTGGTTTTACGAAACTAAAAATTTATTCATTTTACAATGATCATGTAATTTTATATTAATATAATTTATTATATAGAAAAAATTATTATTTTAACTGTAAATACAAATACTATTTATGAACTTTTTTATAAATTTAAATTGAAAAGACTCTTTATTGTGATAAAAATAGGCATGTTATCTAAAAAAATTGATACAAAATTCTATATGTGTGTATACAATTCTTCATTTGTGATTATGTTGGGGGTATTAATTTTCATGACCCATCCCAGTGGGGCCCGTGCCGTGACCCCCCAAGCCCGCCTCCAACAGGCCAGGGGATGGTGACTATTACCGCGTAGGCATATTACTATCATGGGAGGCGTTGCCTAAGTACATGTACAAACACAGACATCTCTAACCCCAAAAATGGTAAATTTTTTAAAAAAACCACTAAGGAACCAAATGCATGCATACATTAAACCCAACCAAAAGAGTATGATGGAAAGAAAAGTACTAAAAGTAAACTCGACCAGAATACAAGCCCACCAAAACAATAGTCTGAAAACATCAAATTCCAACCTGTAAACACAAAAGGTACTTGGAATGCTGCTCGTAGGTGTAGGAACGCCTCAGCCTATAGGGAACTCAGAAAGCTCGGTCATTTCCTGGTCTGACCAGGACTCTGTCAAATGGCTGCTCATCTACACAAGACACGACACATGTGGGCAAAGCCTGTGTAGGGGTGAGTATAACAATACTTAGTAGAGGACCTCGAAAACCATGAAGAATTACACAAAGTAAAGGTATATTCATCTATACACAATATATGTCTACAGAACATATAGCAAGAGAAACAGAAACTACATATACTCAAAACCTAGACCCACGGTCTAGAGACAAATCGCACAACCACATACCCCCGTTAGGGATTCGTTTGAAGATTCTACGATGCACTCATTCTGGGAGAACAAACTCTACGAGTCATATAGCTCTGATGACGTACGTCTGAGAAGTACTGTTCATTGGGAACTATCATGAGAGGTAGTTACACTCATTATGGGAGACACACTCTTGAGTGGGATGATTACGATAGATAGATGCACTCATTACGAGAGACACATTACTAAGTGGGAAAGATCATGATACACGGATGAGGATCATTACTAGGACCATGGTGGATACCACAACTCATCTATAATTCACCTACTAGGTATAGGATCGATGCCCAGGGGAGTTGGTCACGTCGATTCCTGACTCTACCTAGGGTCAAGAATGGATAATGGATCTCAATCTGGGACTCTTGGATGGATTCCTAACTCTATCATAGAAAGTCCTGTTGAGGGGATCGTACTCGTGTAGAAGGAAATGACGCCTGACCTTTAGGGGAATGAGAAGAAGGGGCAGTAACCAAAACGAAACATGTACTCATACGGTGGACAAGAGGACCATTCCATTTTCCAAAAAGTACCAGGGGTGTATAAAAGTTACACGCCATGTAGTCTGACCTCAGGTACTGCCTGTGTTCAATGTCCCATGTCGTAAGGCTGGTTATTTAGAAAGGTTAGTACACAACGTGTAGTACTGTGTACACGCCATGTCCGAGTGACTGGGTTCAACATCGTGTACGCTAGACATGTGTCCGCACACTGTCTTCAACCCGTGTACTCTAACCCGTGTAATCAGTACACGGGGTGACCTGCGTTACTGGCCTTACCAGGCCGTGTGATGGAGTACACGGTCGTGTACTCCATCCAGTGTCTATGTACCCCCTTGATACACACTGAGTCCCATGTAGCTGCCTCTACCATGCTATACACACAGTGTTCTGATGCCGTGTAGATCATCCCGTATCGATGTACTTTCCAAAATACATGCCGAGCATTGGGGAAATTTCAACATGCTATGTGACTAAGGTCACACGCAATGTGATTCATCTATGACCCTTGAAACCCTAGTCGCTGCCGCCGGTACTACACTGCGTGTTCTTCGGAAGTACACGTCGTGTATTCAGGAAATTTTCTGAAACGTGAACCTCCACCATCATGCATCTGGTGATGCCCCGTTCATCGATATGTTCGTCTGATCGCCATGAAACACCCAGGTTTTGGTCTCCCCGACACCTCAAGGCTGCTTCAGTTGTTTATCGACCTATGATCAACTCTGAAAACATGTTTTGATCATCCTGCATGAAGAACGCTCGAAGAACAACCTCTTCCGATCTGAGCCGATTCGTCGTTCGTCATAGTCGCTGCACCTCGTTAGGGTCATTGCAATGTCAGATATCTGGTTTGGGATCATTGCATTGCAGAAAGGGTGTGCAACGTTCCATTGTTCTTCACCCCGCGAAAAATGCGAGGAACATGAAAAACACGTGAGAATAAAAAGGGGAAGGAAAACCAATCAAACAAATTGAGGAATGAACCTCCATCAGCGTTCGTCACGGTGTTGATCAACTACCATTAATAGGCTTAAACGGATTAGAAATCAACAACAATAATCAACGTGGATTAATTCCCCATTATCACACCAAATAAATCCATCCTGTAAGAATGTATGAATACGCATATCAACTTGTTTGTGGTTGATCCGCGTTCGTTGTTTTAAATTAAAAATGGGGAAAGAGAGATGAAATAACAACCCCTACCTCAATTAGGATCGATCGCTGATGAAGGGTTAATGATACCTTCATCGTCAAGATCCTCCAGCATCGTTGGCATAGTGATTCTCAATTTTGATCTGTCATCGTTCATCGCTGAGAGTTTTCTCCAACGCTCTGTGAATTCTCCAGAGATTTATCTCAATCATCACCAATGAGCAAGATTCGATTATCCAAATAAAAAGGGAAATGTATTTTATCACCCATAACACTACAGCATTAATGAGTCAGTGTTTCTGTTTCTGGGTCATTATGACATGACATTAATTATCGAAACAGATGCCTCGTCTCTACGTTGCAACGGATATTCCCAAAAAGGCAATAAAATAAACTTTGTGAATTTATTTTATTTTATTTTACTTAAAATGTCCAAAATTTAAATTTTTCCCTTGACCTACGTCGGTCGAGGTTAGGCTCATTCATAGGTAAATTCATCATCCCAGATGCAAGGGTGCCCTCAGATTGTTAATCCAGTCATCCATTTGGAAACTGCCACAGCAGCGCCCAAGTGTCATCTCACTTAACTTAAAAAAATTCAAAACACCATTCCGGGATCACTCAGCCTCAAAATGATGTTTCGTCTTTGTGCCGGGTCTCGAAATAATTTAATATAATATTAAAAAAATAATTATACATGGAAAATCCAATACATTACATTCTCCCCACCTCAGGGCTTTACGTCCTTGAAAATCTAAAACAGAGGCTACTATAAAAGATGTGGCTACTGGGCACGGATCTAGGCCCCCCGCTCCCACGTTCTCTCCTGAAGATTCTCATGCTTCCAACAGACGCGCCTGAAAGGGAATCGATCGCCCATCAAGGATCCTTTCCTGCCGATCCTCGATCTCCACCAGGTACTCAGAAATGGTCACACCATCCTCGATGTCCAGCTCGCCCGAGTCGATGACACATGATGGGTCATGCACGTACCTACTAAACTACGACACATGGAAGACATCATGTACCTGATGAAACTATGGGGGTAGAGCTCGGAGGTACGCCACCTCTCCAACTCTGCACAGTATTTCGAATGGTCTGATGAACCTCATAGATAGCTTTCCACCCCGGCCAAATCTCTGTAACCCTCATCGAGGTGAGACCTGAAGAAAGACATGGTATCCCTCTTAGAACTCTAGAGATATCCGTCATCTGTCAGCAAAAGACTTCTTACAGCTCTGTGCAGTCTTCATCCGCTCTCGGATGATCTGCACCTTCTCAGTGGTAGGTCGCACCAACTCAGGACCCATGATTGCTGACTCTCTGGGGTCAGTCCAGCAAAGCGGTGACCAGAAGGGTCTCCAATACAAGGCCTAAAATAGTTTCGTACCAATGGTGGAGTGGTATCTATTGTTTTATGCAAACTCCACCAGGGGTAGGTGGTCCTCCCAAAAGTTACCAAAGTCCAAGACATAGACTCACAACATATCCTCCAGAACCTGAATGGTCCTCTCTGTCTAACCATCTGTCTGGGGATGTAACATTGTGATCAAACATAGCTGAGTCCCAAAAGACACATGAAATCCCTTCCACAGTCGGGATATGAAACGAGCATCTCAGTTCGAGACTATTGTCGAGGGGATTCCATGAAGCTGAACTATCTTTGGCATGTAGAGGCATCCAAAGCTCTCTATGGAACATTTCTCCCTAATAGCTAGGAAGTGAGCTGACTTGGGGAGTCAGTCAATGATCACCTAGATAGAGTCATGTACCTTCGACATTCGTGGTAATCAGGTCACGAAGTCCATAGATATTCCATCCCACTCCCACTGTGGAACTTCCATGGGTGAGATAATCCCACGGGAACCTGGTGCTCAGCCTTCACTTACTGGCATGTGAGTCATTGAGAAACGAACTCAGCCACTGCCTTATTCATGCCTGACCACCGGAACTATCGTCGGATATCCTGGTACATTGTTTCCAATCCAGGATGTAATACTAAAGGGGATATATGAAACTCTCCCAGGACCTCCTCCTACAATGCTACTGGTACAATAGTGCATCCACTGAAAAAAAAAATTATGTGCTCCCCACCTTTTGAATATCCATCAGGAGTACGTCCTATAAATAATTGAGCACGTAAAGCCTAACAGCCGACATCCCCAAGTTGTGCTTCCCTAAATTGTTGTATGTGTGGAGGGGTGACAACCATCAACTGTAGGTAGGATGCATCTTCTCTATCCATGAAGAACAACTGCAATGTGGCTAACTGCTTTATCGCCTCACTCAACAGCTGTGAGCTCAACCTTCTTCTCAGAGCATCTTCCACCTTGTTCCCCTTCCTAGGAGTATAGATAATTTCAAAATCATAGTCCAAGAGGAACTCTAGCCAAATCCTCTGTCTCAAATTTAGATCTTTCTGTGAAAAGATGTACCTGAGGCTCTTGTGGTCAGCGTAGACAATATACTGCTTGCCTATAAGTTAGCATCACCCCATATTCAATGAAAAGTCTACCACTGCCAACATGAGATCATGGGTCTTATAGTTCTTCTCATGTGGCCTATCATGGCACGAACCATAAGCAATCACTTCATTCCTTTTCATCAGGACATAGCCAAGGCCGACCCCGGATGCTTCGCAGAAAATTATGTACTCGACACCCTCCTCCAGCAAACTCAAGACTGGGGCTCTTGTCAAACTTTGTCTCAACTACTGAAAAGCCTACTGGAATATCTCCATCCACATGAAGGGTTTCCCCTTCCTGGTCAAGGCTATCATCGGCACTGATATCCAAGATAAATCATGAATGAATCTCCGGTAATATCCTGCCAACCTAAGGAAGCTCTGCACCTCTGTCACGCTCCGAGGTGGCTCTCATGCTAACACATCCTCCACCGTGGCTTGGTCAACAACTACTCCATCTATTAAGATGTCATTTCCCAGAAAGGGTAACTCTTGAATCCAGAACTAGCACTTTGAGAACTTCCCATAAAGCTAGTGATGCCGAAGTATGTCAAGAACTATCTACATGTGTCTTGCATCATCCTCCTCTGATGCCGTGTACACAAGGATGTCATCGATGAAGACTACTTTGAACCGATCCAAGTAAGAGTGGAAGATCTGGTTCATCATCCCCATGCATACTATGGGGGAATTCATCATGCTTCAAGGCATCACCGTGTACTCATAGCGACTATAGAGGCATCTAAAATTTGTCTTTGGTATATCCTTATCCCGTACTCATAACAGGTGATAGCCTGATCAAAGGTCAACCTTTGAGAACCACTATGCCCCACTTAGCTGATCGAAGAGGTCATCGATTCTTGGTAGTGGGTAATTATTCTTCATTTTCACTTATTTCATGTGCCAATAATCCATGCACAACCTCGGAATCCCATCTTCCTTCTTGGAAAACAAGACTGGGGCCGCCCATGGTGAAACGGTGGGTCGTACGAAACCCTTACTCTATAATTCTTCCAAATGAACCCTCAGATCGCAAAGCTCTGTGGGAGCCATCCGATATGATGATGAGGAAATCAGTGTTGTCCCGGGGTGTAAGTCGATGCAGGAGTCGATTTCCTAGTGGGGAGGTAACCCTAGAACATCATCCTGAAAGAAGTCCTCTTACTCTGCCACTGCTGCTAGAAACTGGGAACTCACAAAATCCACTGCTCTGAGAGAAAGGATAGCCATATCATGAGCGATTGGTTGCACCCTTCGATGAATAATCCCATTCTGCACTGCCTAGGTTTCCCTTTCTCTGACCAAGGAAAACCACATTCCATCAGGGTAGATACACTGCACTCTTAGCCTAAAACGGTCAATCTGGGCATGGACCGAAGATAAACAATCCATACTGAGAATGACGTCGTATGGCCTCGACGCTTCCACCAAGTGATTCCAACCAAAACTCTAGACTCCAAGGGTAATATCAAACTATCTCCAAAGGTGCATGATCATCGAGTCTCCTTCCATAGGTGTCTCCAAGAATAAGAATTGACTCAATGGTTCTACTAGAATCTCGAGGTTTCGTAGAAGACATGTGCCTATGAAGGAATGACTGGAACCTGTGTCTATAAGTATGGAATCTAAGGTAGAGAAGACAAAAATTGTTCCTCGAATCATCCCTAGATTCCCTGGTTCGTACGCCTCGACCACATCCATCTGTCCTCGTCACTGTCCCCCATCTCCCTAAGCTTGGTGTATACCTCCTGGGGGTGGTGGTGGTGGTGGAAGTAAGTCGAAGCGTCTACCACCACCCACAGATCTGCCTACTCCTCTACCACATCCGCCACATGGCGGGTCTATCAGCTCCACTCTCTGCCTCTGCCTCGGTGGTCCATCCACTACTTCCCTGTCAGCAGCTCGACGGGTCAGACAATCTCTAGCGAGATTTCCCCTACCTTCGCATGCATTGCATCACTTCTCCATAAGCTGACTGCATCTATCCTGATATCCCTAGATTATCGATCCTCTGTCTTGGGTCCTCATATGATGTTTCCCACATCCAGATCCCTGTGTCTGACATCAGTTCCATGCTGATGGGGTCTCCGTATCCGTCTCCCTACTGCTGACTGTCGTTGGCTGTCTCTACTCCACCAAAAAGGTCTCGATCACCAAGGCCCGCTCGAGCACTCCAGCATATGTTGAAATTCATAGAGGTACGATAGTATCTCAGATGTCTCATCATAAACCTCGCTTGAAGTTCCAAGCTCTGATGAACTGATCCTGACCATATCTATCAATTACCGAGTGAGGTTTGTGAACCTCGGTGAATAGTTATCTATCGTCAAATTGCCCTACTGAAGCTGAAGAAGCTCTTGGATGCGAACATCTCTTAGCGTAACCAGATATAAATCCTCCCGGAAGAGTCACTCGAACTTCGTCGATGAAAGAGTCTCCTCATCATGAGCATGTGTGGTAAGACTCCACCATCGTCCTACCAAACCCTAAACAAGGCTCACTCCTAGTATCACCATATGGTCTTCTAGTGTCCTCACTAGATGGAAAACTCGGGTCACCGACTCAAGCCAGTCCTCAGCTGCCTAAGGGTTGGGCTCACCTCGGATCCTAAGGGGTCTCTGTCTCTGGAACTCGTAGACCACACTAAGTTTGCTCCCCTCGTCGGTCGATACTGCAGGTACCACAGGCTTCTCCACTAGTGGTGGAAAACTAGGTACACCACCTAGTGGCAATGCCTGGGGAACTGGTCCCTATATCGAAGCCTCATCACTGAGGGGTTCATCTTCATGATTGTGCTACTGATCCTAGGAGGTATGCATCGTAGAGGCATCCTATAATAAAAAAATGTTTCATGAGTGTATCTGTATTGATGAATCAAACGACATGAAAAAAAACAACTCATTCCTAGATGATGCATGTACCTTTCTTATATTTCCCCACAACCAGTGTTTTCGTGTACCGAGTCGAAAAATATTTTATCAGAGACCTGGTGTATGGATACATCGGCCTCCGCACCAACACTAGAGTCTCTAGCCTGAAAGCCGATCTTGAAACACTTAGCACTGTTGCCCCAAACCCATCTCATAGACTCTTGGTCCTAAGGTAGAACCAACCACCTCTGATACCACTCGGTCATGACCCATTCCAGTGGGGCCTGTGCCGTGACTCCCCAAGCCCGCCTCCAATAGGCCAGGGCCTAGTGATTGGCACCGAGTAGGCATATTACTGAAATGGGATTCATTTCCTAAGTACTTGTACACACACACACACATCTCCAAGACCAAAAATTCTGAGATGAAAAAAACCACTAAGGAAGAAAATGCATGAATACTCTAAACCCAACCAATAGAGTACGACAGAAATCAAAGTACTGAAAGTAATGTTGGCCAGAATACAATCCCACTAAAACAAGAGTCTTGAAACATTAATGTCCAACCTGTAAACACAAAAGGTACTGGGACTACTGCTCATAAATGTATGAACATCTCATCCGGTAGGGAACTCAGAAATCACGGTCATGTCTTGGTCCGCCATGGACTCTGTCAAAAGGCTGCTCGTCCACAAAAGACACGACATGTGCGGGAAAAGCCCGTGTAGGGGTGAGAATAACAATACTCAGTAGAGGACCCTGAAAACCAAGAAGCAGTATACAATTTATAGGTACAGTCTGCTTTTCATAGTGAATGTCTACAGAACATATGGCAAGATAAATAAAAAACAGATATACTCAAAACACAGACCCGCGGTCTAGAGACAAATCGTAAAACGGCATACCCCCATTAGGGATTCGCTTAAAGATTATGTGATGCACTCATTCCATGAGAACACACTCCATGTGTCTTATAGCTCTGATAACGTCCATTCGAGAAGTACTATTCGTCAGGAACCGTCAGGAGAGGTAGTTACACTCATTACAAGAGACACACTCCTAAGTGGGAAGATTTCGATAGATAGATGCACTCATTTCGGGAGACACACTCCTGAGTGAGAAAGATCATGATACACAGATGAGGATCACTACTAGGGCCATGGAGGATACCGCGAATCATCTGGAATTCACCTGCTAGGTAGAGGATCAACGCCTGGTGGAGTTGGTCACGTCGATTCCTCACTCTACCTAGGGTCAAAATGGATAGAGGATCTCGATCCAGGTCTCTCAGATGGATGCCTGACTCTATGATATAAAGTCATGTTGAAGGGATATTACTCCTGTAGAAGGAAATGATGCCTGACCTTCAGGGGAACAAGAAAAAGGGGCACTAACCCAAACAATAAATTTCAAAGATACGGTGGGAAAGAGGACCATGCCATTTTTCAAAAAGTAGATTGTGTGTATAAAAGTTACATGTCGTGTCGTCTGACCTCGGGTACTACCCATGTACAACGGCCCGTGTCTTAAGGCTGGTCATTTAGAAAAGTTTCTACATGACATGTAGTACTGTGTACACGCTGTGTCCGAGTGACTGGAGTCGGATCCATGTACGTTGGCCATGTTCCCATACACGATCTTCAACCAATGTACTCTAATCTATGTAATTGGTACACAGGGTGACCCGGGTTACTGGGTTCACTGGGCCGTGTGATGGAGTACACGGTCTTGTACTCCATCTCGTGTCCGTGTAGCCCTGGATACACACCGATTCTTGTGTAGCCGCCTCTACCATGTTGTACACGCTGTGTTCTGAAGCCATGTAGATCATCCCGTGTTCGTGTACTTCCAAAAATACACGCCGAGATTCAGGGAAAGTACAACCCGCCGTGTGACCAAGGTCACACACCATGTGATTCATCTCTGACCCCCGAAACCCTAGCTACCTACATGGATTGTTCTTCGGAAGTACATGCCTTGTATTCTGGAAATTTCCAGAAACGCGGACCTCTACCGTCGCGCTACCGGTGAATCCTTGTTCATTGATCCGGTCATCTGATCTCCCTGGAACACCCTAGTTTTTGTTACCCCAAAACCTCGAGGCTACATCCGTTGTTTCCAGACCTCCGATCGGTTCTGAAAACATGTTTTGATCTTCCCACGTGAAGAACACTCAAAGAATGACCTCTTCCGATCCGAGATGATTCGCCATCTTTCATGTCTGCCGCACCTTCGTAGCGTCGTTGCAATGTCAGATCATCAGTTTGGGATTGTTGTGTTGCAAGACGGGTGCACAATGATCCATTGTTCGTCACCCCACGAAGAACGCAAATAATTCAACGAACAAGCGAGAAGAAAAGGGGGGAAGGAAAACCAATCAAACCAATTGAGGAACGAACCTCTATCGTCGTTATTTATAGCGTTGAACCACTCCTGTTAATAGGCATAAATTGAGCAGAAATCAACAACAATAATCAACATGTATTAATTCCCCCTAATAATCCCAAATAAATCCCTCTTGCAAGAATGTATGAATCTGCAGACCAACTTGTTTTGGGTTGATCCGCATTCATTGTTTTAAATTCAAAACTGGGAAATGAAGATGAAATAAAAACCCCTACATCAACTAGGACCGATTGCTGACGAAGGGTACATGCTACCATCGTCATCGAGATCCTCCAACATCGTTGGCGCTGTGATTCTCAATTTTGATCTACCGTCGTTCATCGCTGAGAGTTTTCTCCTACGCTCTGTGGAATCTCTATAGATGTCCCTCAATCATCACCAATGAGAATGATTTGATTATCCAAATAAAAAGGGAAATGTATTTGACCTCCCATAATGTTGCGACATTAATGAGTCAGCCTTGCTATTTCTGAGTCATTATGACATGACATTAATTACTAAAATAGTTGCCTCATCGCTGCGCTATAGTGGATATTTCCATAAAGGAAATAAAATAAACTTTGTGAATTTATTTTATTTTACTTTACTTAAAATTTCTGAAAATTAACTTTTCCCTTCACCCATGCCAGTTGAGTTTAGGCTCGTTTTTAGGTAAAGTCATTATCCCAGACGCAACGGTGCCCTCAAATTTTTAATCCGATCATTAGTTTGGAAACTGCCATAGCCACGCACAAGTCCCGACTCACTTATCTTAAAAAATTTCAATCCACCATTCCGGGATCACTGGCCCTCGGAATGATGTGCCGTCTTCATGTCGGGTCTCGAAATAATTCCATATAATATTAAAAAAGTACATGGAAAATATGAGACATTACATTAATTTAATTGGGTTATTATTCCCTTTTTTCTATGGATGAGTGTGGATATGAAGAGCCATAATTTTGTAATTTGGATGGTCTTTTAGTTATTTTTGGTTGTTTTTATAATCATTATATTGTCTATAATGACCGTGGTTTATTTTAATTATTACCCATTATTTTTCCTTATTATTACATTTTAATTTTATATATAAAAATAATATTTTAATACTTTTAAATGTGGGATTGTTATTTTTTACTATTATTAATTTGTATTGATTTTTTAGTTCTGTTCTTTATATCGATGTTTCCTAGAATTTCAATGTATGGATGGTCCATGTTAAAATATTTAAAAAAGATTTAATAATTTTAACTTTGATTTAAGGAATAAATCATTCCAAATTTGATACCATTTATTCCTTGGTACTTGATTCCATCCTGTGAAGATTGAGGATGCCTTTCAGGCCAAGTGGTAGTATTAGTTGCGTGATGAGTGAGGTTAATCAAATATATTTCATTGGACGTGAATTTTTTTCAATTAAAACTTTTATTTAATTACAAATACCTAAAGGAATCACATATTATGGTTGTTTCCAATATTCTCATATATTTTAATGTAACTCTTGATTATGTCTTGAGGGTATTTTCTATCAAAACAAGTATTCTCATTAGTGTCCATATAAAGTAGTATTTAAAAACATAATGAATAAAAAAATCTAAATATATTTTAGTTACGCATGGAAAAATACATAATATTTAGACTAAATTTTATCCTAAATACGTTAAATTAGAAAACACATATCAATTTACAAGTATCTATGTTAATTATTATTTTTCAATATATAATTTAATTATTTGATTCATTAATGGTTGATGAATATTTTCAATAAATATAAGTTCATTGTGGTGGAGGTGGGGTATTATTAACAAAACAAGTAATATATTTAAACAATGGATCATTTAATAGATCTCAGGAAAATTTCCTTGATGAATGATTCATTGAAATATGTTTTTTTTATGAGTGTATTACCATTTAAAGTATATGTATTTGTATTACTTTAATTTCAATCATCAGTGTGATTTTGATTATTAATAATCATATTGAATTCAATTATTGACATTCTTTATTAAGGAAGGGTATATAGATATGATAATAATAATTGATAATTTGGGATAAAATATTCAAGGGTTCCTCCTTCGATATTGGTATATGATGATACTTCATATCATAAGGAATGTTTTAAGGAAATAAAAAGTTATAGACTGAGGATCCCTAATTATGTGAGGTAAAAATATAGTTTTTTATAATCCTTTAATTAATAAGTCCTTATGTTGTATTGAACTATAGAAATAGGGCTAAAAATGGTCAAATTTATCACTCTATTTTATAATTTTGTTATTACATTACTCTCATGATGAGAAATTTTTTGAGTACTTTCTGATGAGGTTAATTCATTTTATTTAAAATAAATTTTATAATTTCCATATATTCTACATTTTCTTTGATGACATAGTTAAAATTAGAATTTTAATGTTTGTATGAGAATTCACATATTTAACAAAATAATAAACCATGTGTTTCTCATTTGTAAAACAAATTGATATTAAGAGACATGAAAATATATACTGAATATTTTAGAGAAAAATAGAAATTTGAAATCATGTGGACTACAATGATTTTATAAGGATTTTTGGAATCATTGATAAATAATACAATGTAAGGGTTATTCAAATTATATCGTGTTCTAAGAATAAAATATTCATTAATTGTATAATGTTTTTTTCAAAATTATGGATGGAGTTTAAGGATTACTAAAGTGAGAGTGAAATCACATGGTAATAATAATTGAATGATAATTAACAAGAAATTAAATGGTTGGTTATTTTTTCTAAATAAGAGTGTTTCTGATTCCTTTAACATCAACTATATATAAATCATTTCATGATTCCAAAAATTATAGAGTGGTTAGAAATAAAAAATTCCTTTAGAATTATGATCATGAAGACAATGTTAAATAAAATGTGTGGTCTATAGTTAAAAAGTTTATATTACTGGTAAAAGATATATATTATTGGTGATAATGGAATTTTATATTTATATATAAATTGGATCTTTATCCATGGTTTTGGAATATATATTTGATAAGGGAAATCATCTTGTCGGAATAAATTACAATGTTATAGTATTCCTAACATAAATTTAGCACAAAATATTGATATTCTCAACATGAATATTATTTAATATAGTACTCCATAAATTCATTGGAGTTTTTTTAGAAAATTATGGGATATAATTTATTAGATTGATGATATTATCCACATGATGCATCATTTAGAGTGTAGTGTGAGAGATTTAATAAGTTGAACCATGTGTTTCTTGCCTCATTGGTGATATCAATAACCTGTATTGATTTTTATTACATATAAGGATGATTAATAAAATCTTATATTTTCTAAATACTTATTCATTTTTTTAATAATTAAAATAAAATGTAATTTGGGATCATAGTCATTATAGAACAAGTTCTTAACAACCCTATAGAAAAAAATTTGTTAAACTTACAAATTATGTGGGTCATGTGATGATCTATCCTACAATATCTCTCATCAAAATATTTATTGTGTATTTCTTTTGATACATTCAAACATCAATAATGGAAATGTTTTATGTGAATAATTATGGTCACTTTTATTCTTCATCTCTCAATGCTTCTCAATTTTGTAACTCTTAAAATTAATACTCCTTACAAAATATATATACCACATCAATCCACCAACACAATGTATGATAATGAATTATAAAAATAATAATAATGTTTTCCTAATTTTATATCCAAAAAATAACAATGTATAAAATTTTTCCTTACACATTATAGAAACTTTATTTTTTATAAATTATTCGATAAAATAATTTTTCAATAAATAAGATGCCGAATAAATCCAAATCCATATCTCTGATTGTGTATTACAACATCCAAAAATGAATTTTATTTTTCTAAGTATGAAAGCATCCATTTAAAGTCAAGTAATCGCAAATATAGATAAAAATAACATATTTTCTAGTCATTTTTCGTTCCATGTGTACAATGGAATAATTACTCATATAAGATAAAACATTTTATTAATGTGAACGTAGAAGAGTGATATAAAATTTCAGAATCCCTTTAATGATCAATAAATATTCAAAATATATATTCCACAACACATTCTAAATGATGTATTTTAATATATATTCTAGTTTTAGTACATCATTTATTAAAAAATTTAACATTTTAATGTTTATAATATAAATTTCTTGAAGAATCACCTGGCCATTCTAATAGAATTTATTATGAAATTTTACAATTTACATATAACTATAACCATATTGTATACTTGTAATCTGACATTAAACACTATTGATTAATAACAAAATTATAGTAGATCATTAATTTTTTATTTTAAAAGATTATTTCTATATATTGATATAAAAAATAATATACATTATTTTATAATTAATAATTAAATTATTCCTTCAATAAAACTACAAATACTTTTCATATGAGTGTTTCATTTTTAATCATAAAAAGGAAATAAAAACACTATTCAATTTGTTTTAAAAAAAATAATTTATCCATATAAACTATGTTTCACATATATATAATGTACATGGCATAAAAAATGTTTCCTATTTTATATGATATTTAAATCATTTATTTTTAATTAATATTATAATTAATTTTATTATAATGTTAATCATGTTAAATTAAAAAAATGACAATTCAATATATAGAATAGAACTCTAAGATTATAATCTTCCACACACATATGTACATGTTTAAATTTTTGTCAAAAATACTTTTTATAAATAATGAAGTGTTTTTTGGGGTGTATGAGAATATATGGGAGTGTTCTGAGGGTGGAGGACACAAAAGGAAGTGTAAAGATGCCAAATAGTTTGAAGCACATGGTTGGAGAATGGTTAGTACAAACTATACACCTGGCTCGGGAAAACATGGGTCATTTGGACCCTTTCAGATATAGGATGGAACACAGTTACTATATGATATTTTAAAAAATGCGGGAGCTTTCATAAAACTGTGTTGTTTATCCCCTCTTTGATATTTGGAGTCACATGGTTGGTACACAATTTGGCTAACCGTGCGGCCAAACCAGGCTTCCATGAGAAATTAGGGAATTATTCTCTTTCCCTTTTAATATTTATGTGTTTTATACCCTATTTACTTCCATACACCTCCTCCAAAACCATTGGTGACGAACCAAACCCTCCAAGACTTCTAAGGGAATATTCTCATTTTATTATTAGGTGTTTGGTGTGTGTTTGGATGTGAATCAATGATTTGGTTGAGTTTAACACTCATCTTTCCTGTATTTTTCAGATTAGAACTTGTAGAATCTATTATATTCATCTAAATCCTAAAAACCCTCACTTTTCATAATGATTATATACTGGGGATTTAACTACTGTTTCAGTTTTAATCAAGGGTGGAGGTTAAGTAAGTATTTGTTTTTTGGACATGAGGTTGATGTTCATAATTATTTTTCCCATATTCTTGATGTTTTATATGTTTATGTGTCTTTTCAATGGACATCAAGGAATACTTTAAATATCATTGACTATGGAATGTGATTTGGGACTTATATTGATGTGTGAGACCCTTTATGGATTCCATTGGGCTTGTCGAAGGTATTAGACCAATCCTAGGGATACCCTTTGTGTATTCCAAACCATTAAAAATGGTGAAATAATTTAGTAAAAATTTAGATAGGGAAATAATGAAAATTAATAAATTTTAAAAAGTAAATAGGTATGAGAACATTTCTTATGTAGATAATTTAATTATTTATAGGTTGTATTTGTTAAAGTCTAATGATGCTTGAATGGACTAAATTTGTTTTTTTTTGTCTGACCTTGTTGATGTTATTCAATAATTAAAATTATGTTTGAAAGTGGGAAATGTTTTCAATAGAGGTTTGGAAATCAATTTGATTTAAAATTGGGATTTCTATGAGATTAAAATGATTATTTGAAATTTTAGTGTGGCCCCTTTCTTGTAGAAATGCATAATGATTGTTTTGAATGTTTTCAATGGAAATGAAAGTGTTTGGGCATATATTAGTATTAAAAGTGTAATACATGTATTTAAAGGGTCTCTTCAAAATAATTTAAAATGAGTGTTTGAATTTTGATATACCATGGTGTGGTTTTAATGTTTTATTTGGACCATCATTATTAGTATGACATTAGGTTTAATGAAAAATGGCCCATGTCAGTTGTGTTGTCATGTCTACATGGATATGAAATCAACTAAATGATGAATGTTCATATTTTAAGACATAGAATAATTTAGTGTTTAACTTAATGTCACATGTTAATGAGATATGTCTTGTAAGTGGGTTATGTATGATGATTTATGATTGTACATGATAAAAGTGTTTACAGTTATCGTTTGTTTTGGTAAATTTGATATAGATAAAGAAGTATGTGAAAATGGATTAGTGGTGGAATTGTGTATTATACTAAGGATCCACCCATAGGTTAGCCAAACTAAATATCATTTCCCACTGATATGTTGCATGGGTTAGGGATTCCAATTGAGGATCATTTACCCTAATGAATTCAAGAGATAATGCACATGGACTAAGACTCCAAGGTCTGGTAATGCACATGGAATGGGGTCCAATGTGATGTAATGAATCAGTGTAAGGATTTACGGTCTGTCAATGAATATATTTTCTTGAAATGATTTCCCTTGTGAGTTAGAGATCTTTTCCCATTATACTTAATTTATATGTATCACATATACATAGTGATTTTTTGGAATATGAATAAAACTTGGAATAAATGATGAATTTTACTATATTTACACATGTTACTAAATGGAACATAGTTTATATGTTCTTTTTATCTTTTTATTCATCATATACCTTAATATTGTTTCTTGTTTAAAGACAAGTTATTTATTTAAAAACCAATGGTGGTGGCCTTTTGATTTGTACTGACACCCTTGTTGGGATGCAATGACACTTGGGTACCCGAGTACATGTTACTTTTCCAGGTATAGGTTTTTTATAGTGACCTATTATTTGTTCATTCATGGGATGTTTGGATGGGGCATGAGATATCATTTTCAGGTTGGGAATCATGTTTATATTTAGTAATTATTTTTGTTGTTTTGGTTTTGGGAAATTATTTGTTTGATTTCCTAACATGTAGAGTATTCCTAAAATATTTTGGGCATGTGAATCATGGTATTTGGTTGTATTTTTTTATGTGTTCCTAGTATTGGTTTATAATGGATATAATATCTTTTTACAATATTTCTATTGTTTAATTACTCTGATAAGGGGCTATAGTGTCCTCATCATTCTCTATAGACTCGCGCTGCTAGTCAGCATTATCTATCATTAAGGGAGTTATGCCTAAGGTCATGTGATGACTTAGCCCATAGATCTGAATATAGTGGTCATATGGTTAGGGAAGATTCAATAGTGTATCAAAGGCAGGATTCATTGTATTTCTTGTTTGGGACCTTGTAGATAGGGGACTAAGATCTTATTAGGTCCTGGTAGTGTGCTTGTTCCTTGGTGAATTTAGCCCCGTATATGAGGGGAAAACCATGTCTCCATGGGTGGGAATTGAAGTTTAGTTTTGTTCATTTTACATTTGTTTGTCATTTCCACATTGTTTTCTTCACTCAATTATTATTTTATTAAATTATGAGGTTCTATATCTTGTCTATGTATGGAGAGTGTGTGTGTTTGATTTCATGCATCATTCAATGAACAAAGGATTTTTAGATCATCTATATGTTTCTTATGATTGATAGTACAATGGGATTCATATGCTGGTGTGATAGTTTTATTATTATAAAACTCTACTTCTAATTTTATAATGAAATTTTTGATAAAGGAAATTGTTTTGAAAATATAATTATGATAACCCTGCTTTTTATTACAACTTAATCATGATTTATTACATAAAACTTTACTTGATACAACAAAGAAGATCGAGAGGTTTAGTGTCTTTGGGGCTTAGGATCATTAAATAAAAACTTAAAACATGAAATACAACATCTTTATTTAAAACATCATTTACATGAACACTACATTCCCTCGTACTTAGCATTGCATGGGATAACCAGAGGACATGCATAAGAAAAGGGTGGTCTATAAAGCCCGGTAAGGAAGTACACATGGAATAACATGAGGAGTACAATACATGTTAGACAATAGGCATATCAATAGAGCATAAAAGAAGCATGAACATAAAGACATGATAAAGCATGATAATCATAACATGGAAATGTGGCAACAACACTTAACATGGAATTAGCATGAGCCAAGGCTCACTGCACATAAAGCATGAGTAAACCCTTATTGCACATGAAGCAAGAGTAAAACCTCGTTTCACTTGAATTACCATGAGTCAAAACTCATTTCACATGATGTATCATGATACTATACATTACCCAATGCATTAGAGTGCTATAAGGGTGCACCCTTCTCAAACATTTCATTTCATGCATAAGTGTGCCACATGGATCATAGAACATGGATTCAGAAACATAATAATTTATTCCACGATAATGGAATGTGGAATTAATACATGAAATTTTAAAATCAATAAGTAAATGTGCATAACAGTGAATACCCTTGATGGAGAATTGGGAATGGTATTCACTACACAATGACATTGGCTTAGAAAATCGGTGCGATTTCGGCAGCATAACGGCGTGACGTAAGAATTAAAAAACAGGTTGATGAGAGATAAAGGGGTTACTCATCATATTTACATGTAATGGACAGTAATGAGGTCATATAGATACATGTCCCATCAATTGTAATTCAATTTATGTTCATGATACAAGAGTATTGCTTGAATGTAAAGAAGAGAGAGAAGTTCCTTTCGGAATTTCGGCATAGTAATGGGTGTACATGGGAGGCATTTAATGAGAGAGAAATGGGTCTCCCATACTTTAAACAATAATAGGGCAGTATGGGGGAGGTGCTAAACCATACCCCAACATTCATAATTGAAATGAAAAGGGCAATACAACTTAATGAAAATTGATAAAAATGAGAAAGGAAGAAAAAACCCTTACTTGGAAGTGTGCTTCCAAAGGCTAGAGATAGGCTTGTGAGAGGCTTCTTGGGATCTTGGGGCGCCTTTGGGGGATTCTAGAGAGAGTTGGGCAGAGTTTGTATGAACTAAAATGGATTTTAGTGAGGAGGAAGTGGGAGCTTGGGTGGGTTTATATAGGAAAGGTGAGGGAATTCTTCATTATTTAGGTTTGGGTCTCCTTACATTAAATTAATCCAAACCACAAACCATCACATGGTTTTTGACCATGGTTTTTGGAAAAGGGTATAGAAAAAAAAATTTATAAGGCCCAAGTCCTAACTTCTTAAAATAATATGGTTGATTATGTGGAGGTGAGTCACACTCCCATGGAAATTAATTTAAAACAGCAAAGTGTTGAATAAGTCTTGAGGGGTCCATTAATGCTTTGAAAAATAAGTAAAACAAACCCAAAATCACTTTATTTTAATGGTGAAACATATATTGGCCGAAAATAAGGATTATAGTATTTTATTACATCACCATTGGGTCATTATGATGTCATAAAACACATTATATATTTAAACGGTATTTAATTTTTACCCAGAAATTTGACTGTCTCGGAAAATTATGAAAAATTCACCATTGGATAATTTTGACGTCCTGATTCCAGAAATAAAATTTATTTTATCTAAATAATTTTCTAAATATTTTTATTTTCACTTTTAAAATAAAAACCAACATTTATTGAAAATTCACGGGTTTTGACAAAAATGGCTTTCAAACCTTAATAAAATTGTAATTGCATTCATAAAATTATAATATCATTTATATTTAATAAAAAATTAATTTAATATTATTAGTATTATTTTATTAAAATATTATTTAATTTAAAAATCCCTTAATTTAATAAAATATATTTCTTAATTAAATAATAATTAAAACACCATTTGTACTTTAAAAACTATTTAAAATGTATCACAAATGACTAGAAATTACATTAATTATTATATACAAAAATAATGTACATGAACATAGTACTACTTATTTGTTACATAACCCCTTAAAATGGCTATATAAGTCCTAAGGGTAAGGTGTGAAATGGTGACAGACTCTTGGGGTGGCTCGGATAACATCGCTCGAGTGGTTATCTCTATCAACTTCCACATTTCCCGTAGACGGTCCCGTTCGAGCTTGACATGGTGAAGCTCAGCTTGGGCTTGGTCAGGGGCGAAGCCCAAGGATTCCACCTCTTTTCTGAGCTCCAACAAATGGGCTCCATATGGGGCAATTCTACTTGATGAGGTCATCGCTTCTTTTGTGTGAGTAAATTGGATTTGTTAAGGTCTTATATTTATACTAATCGGGTGATCACTGTTCAACAGATATATTAACAACGGTCAAAATTCTTAACATAAAACCAAAGAAGTTTACATCTTATAAAAACATTTTTCATAAAGAGACATTAAACAGGATCAAGAGGGATTTTCCATTAATGAATCTTTGGGTCGTTACAATATTCCCCCCTTATGAAATTTCACCCTCGAAATTTTCCTTTTCCCACACTAATACAAATGTGGGTAACTCAGCTTCATCATATCCTTCGATTTCCAAATTTCTTCTTCAAACTTGTGGTTTCTCCACAACACCTTGATGAGGGGAATTGTCTTATTTCGTAGAACTTTTTCTCTACGATTTAAGATCTTCAATGGTTGCTCCTCATAAGAAAGATCGTCTTCCAATTGTACCACATCAGAAGAGAGTACATGTGAAGGGTCTGGTATGTACTTCCTTAAGAGGGATACATTAAAGACATCGTGCACTTTTTCCATGGTAGGTGGAAGTGCTAGTCGATAGGCCATAGCCCCAACAGGATCAAGAATCTCGAAGGGGCTGATGTACCTTGGACATAACTTCCCTTTCTTTCCAAACCTCAGGACCTTTTTCCATGGAGATATGCGTAGAAACACCATGTCTCCATCATTAAACTCAAGGTCTCGTCGATGATAATTTGCATAACTCTTCTGTCGACTCTGGGATGCCTTGATATGATGCTGAATGATTTTCACCTTCTCCACCATTTCCTCGACCATTTCTTGTCCAAGCAGCTTACGTTCACCGACCTCATCCCAACATGCCGGTGTTCTGCACCTTTTCCCATACAGGGCTTCATATGGTGCCATTTGGATGCTCGAGTGGAAACTGTTATTATAAGAGAACTCGACCAGAGGAAGATGTTGATCACATCCTCCTTTAAAGTCCATTGAGCACGCTCTCAACATATCTTCATGTGTTTGGATAGTCTGCTCGGATTGGCCATCAGTTTGAGGATGATAGGCCGTAATGAAGTTCATTTCAGTATTCAGAGCATGTTGAAGACTCTTCCAAAACATAGAGGTGAATCTTGGATCTTGGTCAGACATAATAGATAGTGGTACTCCATGAAACCTTACCACTTCCCTAATATATATCTGTGCCAGTCGATCCAATGAGAAATCCTACGAAATATCAATGAAGTGTGAAGTCTTTATTAGACGATCCACAACAACCCAGATTGTATTTTTGTCTCTGGATGTCCTTGGAAGTCCTGTGACAAAGTCCATGGTGATGTTCTCCCATTTCCATTCTGGTATGGGCAATGGTTGCATCATCCCCTTAGACTTCTGCCTCTCTGCCTTCACTTTCTGACACACTAGGCACTTTGATGTATATTCAGAGATCTCCTTCTTAATATTATCCCACCAAAAGTTTTCTCGGAGATCTCGATACATCTTTGTGCTCCCTGGGTGAATAGAGAAATTTGAACTATGTGCATCATATAAAAGTTCCTTCTTCAGCTTCGGACATGATGAAACACATAGTCTTTTCCCAAACCGCACAATTACTTCTTAATTAACATTAATCTCTGAGGATTTCCCCATTTTGATAGCTTCCACTTTTTCATGAATTCCCACATCATCCTTTTGAGCATCCTTTAACCCTTCCAAAAGAGATGGTTGAGCAATAATTTGTGAAAGGATTTATGATTTTCCCTTCTTTATGATTCCCACGTCCATCTTCATCAAGTCTAAGATGATTGGATCCTTCTCAATTCTCATCATTGATCGAATCGCTGGATCCTTTCTACATAGGGCATTGGCCACCTTGTTCTCTTTCCCAGGGTGGTAATGTATTGAACAGTCATAATCCTTGATGAGCTCTATCCATCTTCTCTGGCGCATATGAAGCTCTTTCTGTGTGAATATATATTTAAGACTCTTGTGGTCAGTATATATCTCACATTTCTCTCCATAGAGATAATGTTGCCAGATTTTCAAGTCAAAGATCACAGCAGCCTACTCCAAATCATGCATTGGATAGTTTCACTCATGGATTTTCAACTGCCTTGAGGCATAGGATATCACTTTTCCATTCTGCATTAGCACACAACCTAATCCCTTCTTTGAAGCATCGCCGAATACCACAAAAAGTTCCCCACTTGTGGGTTAAGTGAGCACATGTGCAGTGATTAGCCTCCTTTTCAACTCCTTGAGGCTTTCTTCGCATTCATCACTCCAAGAAAACTTTACTCCCTTTCGAGTTAGCTCGGTATGGGGGTTGGACAATCGTGAGAAATTTCTCACAAATCGTCGATAATATCCAGCTAACCCCAAGAAGCTACAGATATTTGTTACCGATGTTGGCCTCATCCATTCCTCAATTGCATCTATTTTTGAGGGTTCCATAGATATCCCATTGCTTGTGATGATATGGCCCAAGAATGAGACCTCCTTCAACCAGAACTCACACTTTCTGTACTTTGCATAGAGCTTCTCCTTGCGCAAAGTCTCTAGTATAGTTTTTAAATGCTCCTCATGATCCTCCTTGGTTTTGGAGTATATTAGAATATCATCTATAAAGACTACCATAAATTTGTCAAGGTAATCTCTAATGACTCTATTCATCAATTCCATGAATATTTCTAGAGCATTGGTGAGTCCGAAAATGCATTACTATGAATTCATAGTGCCCATATCTTGTACGAAAAACAATCTTCGGGACATCTTCCTTCTTCACCCTTACTTGATAATATCCCGACCACAAATAAACCTTGGAGAAGTATTGTTCTCCACGCAGCTGATCAAATAAGTCATCGATTCTTGGGAGAGGATACTTGTTCTTTATCATGATTTTGTTAAGTTCACGATAATCGATGCAAATCCGCATTGACCCATGCTTCTTCATGATGAAGAGGACTAGTGCACCCCATAGTGAAGCACTTGGGAATATAAACCCTTAATCCAGATTCTCCTGTAGTTATTTCTTCAGCTCTTCAATCTCTACAACATCCATTCTATATGGAGTCTTGGATATTGGTAGCGCCCCAGGTATAAGTTCAATTGAGAACTCAACATCTCTTCTTGGAGGAAGACCAGGCAGTTCCTCGGGAAACACTTCAGTGAATTCCCTCACAATAGGTATTTCATCAAGGATGGTTTCTTCCTTGGACTCAATCATCTGAGCCAGATATGCGTGCTCATAAGGCAGTAATATCCATGCTTGAGATGATGGAGCTAAAGGAGATTCATCTTCCTTATGAAACTTGTAAAGAGTCGGGGGTCGATTCTCCATATCGAGTGTGATTTCCCTCTCCCGACAATTTATGTTGGCTCTATATAAGGAAAGCCAATCCATGCCAAGAACTGCATCAAATTTCACAAGAGGGATTATGACGAGGTTCTCCATGAAATTCAATCCACATATTATAACAGGGGAGGACTTATATTCATGGGATGCAACGATTGCCCCATTTTCCATACTCACCGACATCTTTACTTCCATGATTTGTGGTGGTGCTGGGATTGTTCTACTAAAATTCCGAGATATAAAAGAATGCGTAGAACCTGAATCAAAAAGTACGTTCTCTATTCATGAATGAATAACTAGCGTACCTGTCACCACTTCGTTTTCGGGGTTCACTTCGGCAGAAGTGATGGCAAAAGCTCTTCCTTGCTGTCTTGGAGGTTGTTGGTGGCCTCCGATAACCCTTGGATTAGGGCACTGATTTGATAAATGACCTGGTTCTTTGCATTTGTATAATTGAACAACGCGTTGAGGTTCGAACGGAGTGTTCCTCTCCTCTATCGCAGTTGCGGGTCCTTCTTGCCGATAGTTAACAGCTAGGTGCCCTTCTGTTCCACACCTCAAGCATTTTCTCGTCCCCTTAATTCAATTTATAGGGTGCTTCTTTCCGCACTATTGGAAAGTGGGGTGCTGGATCTTCTTAGCACCGTTGTATTTATCCATCGAACCACCATCATTGAAGTATACCTTATGATTTTTTCCCCATGATACCCCTGTGATTACCCAATCTTCATTTCAACCTTGAGGGCACATCGGAAAATCTCCTCATAGATGTCGATGTCACAGATCGCTAATGCTTTCCGTAGGCTAGGCTTCATCCCACCAAAGAAGCAGTCAACCTTGCATTCGGGGGTAACGACAAAGCCGGAAGCATATCGTGCAAGCCTTGTGAAGATTTCCTCGTATGCTCCAACAGATTCTTCATCTTTTTTCTTGAGGGAAATGAAGTCCCTTTCCTTCTTAAGCTGGAGGGTGCGCGGAAAATATTTATCAAAAAATATCTTCCGGAAATCCTTCCATTCCAACGCCTCGATCTCCTCCTCAGGCTTTGTATTTTTGTTCAATGTCCACCATTTATCAGCTTCACCCTCCATACGATAATCCGCTAGGAGAACCTTCTCTTGTTCAGAACATTGGAGGATGGATAATATCTTTTCAATGGAGTTGATCCATTGTTCAGTGATTGTGGGATCGGTTGATCCACTAAAAGTAGGATGCCTTTGTCTCATGAAGCTCTAGATAGCGACTTGTTCTTTCGTAGGGGTGGGGGGTTGAACGTTCCTCTTGACCCATGTTTCTATTCAAAACATGAGTTAGCTGAGAGAGAAGCGTGAAAAAGTTCGCGATTCTCGCTCCCATTGGATTTGGCATCTAATTAGTACAGGTATCACACTGATCTTCACAACGGTTGTTAGCACGAGTCCTCCTATTACCATCCATTGGATGGAATAAAAGGAAAGTTAGGGGTAACACATAAAGGGTAATCCAAAGACAAAAGTTGATGACTCATAAATAAACTTTTATTTCCTTAACTCATGAGTCTATAGGCTTCAATCTAGGCTTTTCGTGATCTACATTCTAACATATATTCTTAGGGGAATTTGTCCCTTAATAAGGGTTCATACTAAGATTTTGAATTTATCAAAACATATCCCCCGAGAGTGTCATAACCAAGAGTGCAGCAAGGCCCGTTTCCGTGCACCAGTTCCCATTCGATTCTAGCTCAAAGTAGTGTTTTCTGGTTTTACCCCTAGGATACAACTATGCCAGAGCCGCCTCTACCTGCTCGTATCCAGACAGGGATGTATTTGTTTGATAAACCACATACTTAGTATTTACCAAAACATAGGGATGTTTTTATTATACATAGTCTTGTATCTAAGGCTTTACTCGGGTTTCCTAATCCAAAAAATAACTAAACCTATCCTCTTATACCAACTATGAAAACCCTTCTTTTTATTACAACTTTAACATGATTTATTACATAAAACATCACTTGATACAACAATGAAGATCGAGAGGTTTAGTGTCTTTGGGGCTTAGGATCATTACATAAAAACATAAAACATGAAATACAACATCTTTATTGAAAACTTCCTTTACATGACCACTACATTCCCTCATACTTAGCATTGCATGGGATAACCTGAGGACATGCATAAGAAAAGGGTGAGCTATAAATCCTAGTAAGAGAGTACACATGGAATAACATGAGGATTACAATAAATGTTAGACAATAGGAATAGAAATACAGCATAATAGAAACATGAACATAAAGACATGATAAAGCATGATAATCATAACATGGAAATGTGGCAACAACACTTAACATGGAATTAGCATGAGCCAAGGCTCATTGCACATAAAGCATGAGTAAACCCTCATTGCACTTGAAGCATGAGTAAACCCTCGTTGAACTTGAATTAGCATGAGTCAACACTCATTTCACATGGTGTATCATGATACTATACTTTAACCAATGCATTGGAGCTCTATAAGGGCGCACCCTTCTTAAACATTTCATTTCATGCATAAGTGTGCCACATGGGTCATAAAACATGGATTCAAAAACGTAATCATTTATTCCAAAATAAAGGAATGTGGAATTCATACATGAAACTTTACAATCAATAATTAAATGTTAATAAAGGTGAATACCCTTGATGGAGAAATGGGCATGGTATTCACTACACAATGACATTGGCTTAGAAAATCAGTGTGATTTCGGCAGCGTAACGACATGACGTAAGAATTAAAAAAAATGTTGATGAGAGATAAAGGGGTTCCTCATAATATTTACATGTAATGGACAGTAAGGAGGTCATATAGATACATATTCCATCAATTGTAAGGGAATTTAGGTTCATGATACAATAGTATTTCTTGAATGTAAAAGAAGAGAGAGAAGTTCCTTTCAGAATTTCAGCATAGTAACTGGTGTACATGGGAGGCATTTAATGAGAGAAGAAGGGGTATCCCATAATTCAAACAATAAGAGGGAAGTATGGGGGAGGTGTGAAACCATACCCCAATATTCATAATTGAAATTAAAAGGGCAATATAACTTAAATAAAATTGACAAAAATGAGAAAGGAATAAAAAACCCTTACATGGAAGTGTGCTTCCAAAGGCTAGAGAGAGGCTTGTGAGAGGATTCTTGGGAGCTTGGGGCACCTTGGGAGGGTTCTAGAGTGATTAGGGAAGAGTGTGGACGAATTAAAATGTATTTTAGTGTGGAGGAAGTGGGATCTTGGGTGGGTTTATATAGGAAAGGCGAGGGAATTCTTTATTATTTAGGTTTGGGTCCCCTTACATTAAATTAATGCAAACCACAAACCATCCCATGGTTTTTGCCCATGGTTTTTGGAAAACGGAATAGGAAAAAAATATTTTATAAGGCCCATGTCCGAACATCTTAAAATAATAAGGTTTCTAATGTGGAGGTGAGTCACACTCCCATGGAAATTATTTTAAAAAGGAAAGTGTTGAATAAGTCTTGAGGGGTCCATTAATGCTTTGAAAAATAAGTAAAACAAACCCAAAATCACTTTATTTTAATGGTAAAACATATATTGTCCGAACATAAGGATTATAATATTTTATTACATCATCATTGGGTCATTATGATGTCATAAAACACATTATATATTTAAACGGTATTTAATTTTTACCCAAAAATTTGACTATCTCAGAAAATTATGAAAAATTTACCGTTGGATAATTTTGACGTCCTGATTCCAAAAATAACATTTATTTTATATAAATAATTTTCTAATATGTTAATTTTCACTTTTAAAATAAAGACCGATATTTATCAAAAATTCACAGGTTTTGACAAAAATGGATTTCAAACCGTAATAAAAATTTTAATTGCATTAATAAAATTATGAGATCATTTATATTTAATAAAAAATTAATTTATTAATATTATAATTACTTTATTAAAATATTATTTAATTCTAAAATCCCTTAATTTAATAAAATAGATTTCTTAAATAAATAATAACTAAAAACACCATTTTTACTTTAAAAACTATTTACAATGTATCAAAAATGACTAGAAATTACATTCATTATTATATACAAAAATAATGTACATGAACATAGTACTTCGTATTTGTTATATAACCCCTTAAAACAGCCGCATAAGACCTAAGGGTAAGGTGTGCGATGGTGACAGACTCTTGGGGTGGCTCGGATAACATCTCCCGAGTGGTAATCTCTATCAACTTCCACTTTTCCCGTAGACGGTCCCGTTCAAGCTTGACATGGTGAAGCTCAGCTTGGGCTTGTTCAAGGGAGAAGCCCAAGTATGCCACCTCTTTTATGAGCTCCGACAAATGGGCTTCGTATGGGGAAATTCTACTGGATGAGGCCATCGCTTCTTTTGTCTGAGTAAGTTGGATTTGTTAAGGTCCTATATTTATACTAATAATGTGATCACTGTTCAACGGATATATTAACAACTGTCAAAATTCTTAACATAAAACCAAATAATATGACATCTTATAAAAACATTTTTCATAAAGAGACATTTAACTAGATCAAGAGGGATTTTCCATTAATGAAACTTTGGGTCGTTACAATAATTGGAATAAATATTAAAATTTTAATGTTAATGGGTTAATTAAAAGGATCCTAATAGTTTAAATTCATGTGTTATGAAAATAAATGATTTTGAAATATAAATCATTAGGTTTTAAATGGATATGTTTAATTGGGAAGGGAGGTGGAACAAGATTGAACTAGTTGGTATTTGGGGAATGGGTAGCCCTAGTGTTGTGATGAGAAACAGTGTATGGGTTGTTTGGGACCATGAGAGTTATCTAGTTTGAGACAATATTTTCATGTCCTGAGGAATTTTTGGGTTTCATTGTATTGAAAAATATATGTAATTTTTATCAAAATCATAAGTATGTGAACATAGGTTATTCGATGTTTTTGGGTAATGTGGATGTGGTAATACTTAAGGGTTGTGATTGTGAGTGTATTTCATTGGACATTAGACTAGATGATCGGCTCATAGTTTTGACATATATGTGTGGGTATCCTTTGTGTGAGGCCTAGATTAAATGATCACTACTGCGCGATATACATAGTGTGTTCTGAATAGTGGGTAGTAGTGTCACATATGAGTATTGAGTTGATTGAGGTTTGTTCTATATGGATTAGTGAGAGAGATATCCAGTTACATTTATTGATGGGACACTAGTTAAAAAATTTATACCATTAGATCTTTGATTATTACCTATGAGACAGGTCTGATGGGTTTCTTGTGCTTTTGGATGCGTATAACATAGGTTTACGTTTTAAACTTTGAAGGTGGAAAACAATGATTAATTCATATTTTGATTTTATCCTAGGAGGTTAAGTGGAAATGGTAATAGTTTTTGAAATGAAACTTGAGTGGTGGGTATAAATTAGTAGTTTTGGTAAATCAAGGGAATCCAGAAGGGAGGTCTGACCAGTGTTAAAGGTTCCTCGAGATGTGAAGCACGAGTAGTTTATTTGGAGGGGGCTTCAATGCATTTTCAGTTTCTTTTGAGGGTGGTAAGAGTTCATGGTTATTCTATAGTATCTCTCTCCAGGAGGTATCTAAATTATTGTGATCAATTTTTATGATTAGGTTATTTCAAACGTCTATATTCCAATGAGGATGCAGGATTAAGAGGCATGGTCATATGAGTGAGTTGGTGTCGGGCCTTACATTAGTGTATTACAACTCATGTAATCAAAAGATTGGTTTAATTTTTTATCATAGGAATTTTTGAAACCTTGAGGTATTTGAGGAGTTTTAGATGTAGGAACAAGTTGTAAGGGAATAGTGTCATTTGGGATGGGTCAATAGGTGGCTCGAGATAAGAGCATGTCACAATTCTATTTGATCATTGGGGAAATTAAGGGTTATGAATGAGATAATTGGGTGGTGTATTAGTGTTGTAGTTGTTGTTTTTTCATGAAAATAACTAGGGTTGTGTGTGAAGAACTTGAGTGGGGTAACATTTGTAGTTCCAAAGGGAATGTTGGGTCATTAATGTTTGACTGAGGGTTGTGAAGTGGTAGTGAATTTTTCATGTAATTACCTCTCTAATTATGGTTATTAAGTGTTAATGATATTTTGGAGGGATAGGGATCCCTATAATATTGGAAGATTATGGTGTCCCCCTAGTGGGAGGTGACATCAGTGATGGATAGTTCATGGTGTCATTTGTTTACCACTTCACAACATAACTTTATCTAGTGATGATCATGTCCAATATCTTGATATCATTGCAGGTACATTGAGATATCTTTGTATTTATGACAAGATATCTAAAATTAATTTGAATACAAATAGATAAATTTATGGGAAACACTAATGGAATGGTATTTGTGGATTTTTATGTTGGGAAGTTGAATATTGACTAGTTTCATGAGGGGTCCCCATGATTAGATGGATGTCGGTGAATAACATGGGTTGCATTTTTTGGGATATGAGAACATGTGTCATTTTATGTTGATTTATTTGTCTTGGGAAAATTTTATATCCTTATACATGTATTGATTTTTATCTTGAGATCTAATCGCATGTTGTAAAGGTTGGAAATACTCGAGGAAAGCAGCAGGGTCAATACTCCTAAGAAAGGGTGTGGTACATTAAGTGATGAATATATGGATCAGACTATGGAGTGGATGTCGTGCCTTCAAGATTATATTAATAATCATATTAGGTGGATTTTGGGTTCCGTAGAGAAGGCTAGGAGTTCCATGGATGCAGTGGTTTATCGACATTAGCGATGGATTCAGGGTATGATGGGTTTTAGAGGTAATCTGATTATTTTCATCAGAGATGGGTTGATTGGTGTTTTAGAGACCAACAATAGTTTGCGGAGTAGTAGATTATATGATTGTGAAGTTTAGCTAGAGGCAAGTAATGGAATCTAACAGGTATACGGACGTGATGGAGGAATGTCTTATGTGAGAAGGCATCATGTCTATGTAGTGGGTCGACATACCCAATGTGGAAGTTGGGGTCTATTGTTGTGAGTCAGCCAGGATGGGATAACATAGTTGTGTAAAATGGAATATATGTGGTGGGATATGTTCTATTTCTTATTAATATTGAGATTATATATGTGATCTAGTAATGGGAGATGGTTTTGAAGTAGAACCATGTTGTCTTCTATTGATATAAGGATGACAGAAGGATTGCCAATCCTGGTAGTTCTGATTGATAGGATAGAATCCATTTTTGGATGATTTTTTTCAATGTTTTGGTGTAGTGAGTTAGAGAACACTTTGGGTAACTTAAGAAAGTTTAGATAATGTTTTTTTGGTCTCTCTTTAAGGGTGGAGGTTCCCCACACTGAGTCGTGGTGGGGGATACATAATGTTTTTGGTGTGGAGAACCATAGTGGGAATGTGTTCAATTTATGATGTGAGAGATAGTATGGGTCGGATAGTCTTGGATGACCATAGTCTTGGTGTTTTGGTTTTTCTAATAACCATCATCTCGGGGTTCAACCAGTTCAGTAACATAAGGTGAAGTTTCTATTTGGGTTGTGCTAGGTATGTTCAAATATGGTGTGATGCCATTGGACCACAAGTTACAAATCATTTTGGGTCAAGATGCTTTTTTGTAATATGTATTGTCCTTATGGTAATGAATTACATGGTTCCAATTTAGAACATTTAATGATATGGGGGATTTTGAACTCTGCGATTTGGGCCATAAATTAAGGAGTGGATCAAACCGAAAGTCTTATTATTCTCTCTCCAAGGGAAAAAGTAATGTCTTTTTTTGTATCCTATTGTGAGTACATTTGGTAGTGTTAATGTTGAATTTATCTTATGTTTGATATGGTTAATGATGATATTGGGGTTGCTTCTTCCTTGAAGATCATCGACTTTTATTTGTGAAGTAAGGTGGTGATTGTTTCTTCTAGGAAGGATTGTTTTCTTTTTCTGAGTGTGGATATGGGGAGTCTATGTCTTAGAAAATCATAAGAAAATGTATATTGATATATAAGCCCTATCTCCCGAACATTAGTCTAGGTGGCTTAGTATTCTTTGGAAGTACGACTGTAGGAATAGTTTTTATAAGGTGGGGTGGTTGTAAGATCCCAACCATTTGTAAATGTATGTGATTAGGAAAACATTATATGGTGTATCATATGTTTTTGGAGTTTTTTTATGGTGTGTGACACTAAAGGAATAAAAAATGGTTCAAACTGTATGATGTTCATTGTTGGGGTAATGTTATAATAAACCATGCAGTTGGCCTAGGAAATTATGTAGCTTAGGGATATGTTTGGATAGACGTTGGCCCAAAGTTACCACAATAATTTCCAAATTGTGTGCGTGATTTCAAGAAAACATGCCTCTTGGCCTCTTTGGATACATGGAACTGCATGGATGGTTCATGGTTTGGATAAGTGTGTGCCCAAACCATGTGGGCTTTAATAAGTTGTAATTTTGAGCTTTCTCTCTTTTGGATTTAAGTGTTCTAAAATGACTTTCTTCCAATTTCTTCCTCCAACAAGTTTTTTAATAAAAAACCCTCTAAAACTACCAAGCGATGATTTCCATTAAATTATATGATATTTGGAATGTATTTGGGTGAAACATGATTATATGGGCGGGTATAACACTCCATATTTACTATTTTCTGAATTCATTCGTGTAGGATCTCTCATGTTCTTTTGAATCCATAAAAACATCGCATTTATAGAAGAATAATGGTCACTATTTTAATGGGGTTTTTAGTTCTAATCAATGGATGTGGTCAAGTAAGCACCCACCAATGGACATGATGTAGCTGGTCATAAATATTTTTCACATTGTTTTAATGTTTTATAAGTGAATTTGGTTGTGCGATTATATATCCTTGTTATGTTTCAATATCTACATTGAGGGAAAGACATTAGTATATGGACCCGACAGTAAACATTATATAATCATGAATTAAATGGATAATTCACATTGATGATCTTTTTAGGTTTAGCATTTTAGAGAATTTGGTCATAACATTTACATAACAACATGAATATTACATGTATACAATTCTATTCAGTATCCATTTTTTCACAAAATAAAAACACTTCAAAAAAAAGATCCTTGTCCAGTTCCATATTTTAGACATCATGACTTTTCCTTGATCCCATCCTTGACCCTTATTCATCTTTTAGTCATGTGGGAAGCATTTCAAAAACATGGTATGAGCATAAAAAGCTCAGTAATGGATATAAAATAAGGAATGAAAACATTAGCCTATCGATAAATACAACTCAATGAGACGATACTTTTTATTCATAACATACCTCATGAAATCATAATATTTTTGAATAACACACAGAAATCATAAATCATAAAGGTAACTTTTCAATAAATAACATACTTACATTGTAGTTATCACAGCTATAGAGGGAGCAACATTTGGAATACCCATCACAGTATATTCCCAAAATCTCTTAGGAGAAACATTAACATTTACCTCCGTCATGTTACTCAATGCATTGGAGAGCTATCTCAAGCTCACCTACCCTAGGATTATCACAGAACCACATGTATACATAAACAATTCCCAATATACATAACATATTCATAACCCATAAGATAAACATAATGGAAAGATAAGATTGCAACAAAAATATATCAGTTCAAAATATTGACAAAATAAAAGCTTTTATCAAACCATTTTCAAAACCATTTAAAATATTAAATAAATAGATTTTTGAATCAAAGTGTCCCATACCACTTTGAATCTTTTGAAAGAAAATTCAATTTCAAAACATTCATGTCCATATGAATAAATACTTAAAACAATTTTTAAAACATGGACATTAATGTGAGAGATTTAGAACAATAAACCTTTAAAACATTTAAAATGATATTTTAGTTAAATAGTTTTTAACAAAATGAGAGTTCCTAGAATACAAATAATTAAGGAATAAAGTTTAATCAGAACTTAATAATGACATGAGAATAAAGGTATTCATGATATAATATTCCAAAGGATAGTATATATTCCATATAATAGTGAATTTGTGCCTATTATCAATGAATTCTCAATGGAAATGTAAATTTAGACGAAATCCCTTATAAATACGGTATCCTTAGATTAAGGATAAATCAATTACATAATTATCTATGAAAAATATAAATACACCCAATATAAGTGGATATTAAGTGTAAAAAAATCATAGGTTATTCACACATATTCATAGCATGACATAATCAAGAAGTAGATGTTTATCCTAAAAATTGAAATTGGGTTAAGAAGTTTTCACTACTAGAAATGGGGGCTATACCCACGGTTTTTCAAGAAACCGTGGGTATAGAATACCCCTATACCCACAGATTTCCAAAACTGTGTGTATAGGGATAATATGTGAACCTATACCCACGGTTCTCCAAAACTGTGAGGATAGGACACCTATACCCATAGTTGTGCCAAAAACCGTGGGTATAGTAGTCTTTTAAGACTTATACCCATGGTTTTGGAGAAAACCGTGGGTATAGGGTATTTTCTGAAGACCTATTCTGACGGTTCTTGAAAACCATCGGTACTGAGGTTTTTTTTAAAGAGACCCATGGTTATCTAGAACTGTGGGTATAGATTTCCCGTGTTATGGAGGGGAATAAAAATTAGGCGGTACATGGGAAAAATTTGGGGGAAAAACATTTTTTCATGGTTTAGATTAATATATTTATAAACATATAAATATAAACTTCGCAAAGTTCTTTTGCTCGGTTGGTAAAGCCTTCTTCGCTGGTGTTGTACGTCACCGGTTAAAATCCCCTTGGTCGTGTTTTTTGAATTTAAATACCCCACATGTATAATATTAATATAAATATGTAGATGTATATATTTAAAACAAATATATGTCACAGCTCCGTTGGTCCATTGGTGTGTCACGGCCGTGATACTTAGCGATAGGGTCGGTTTCGAAACCCTCCTCGGGTTTTTCTGGAATTTAAATACCTCATATTAATATATATACAAATATATATGTATATATAACAAATAAATCATATAGTTCGGTTGGTCTATTGGTGGGGTGCGGCCGCGAGTCTGAATGAGAGGCGCGGGTTTGAAACCCTCCGTGATTGTTTCTTGGAATTTAAATATCGCATATTAATATATATACAAAGATATGTGTACATATAACAAATAAAATTTACAGGTCGGTTGGTATGTAGGTGGGGCACAGCCGCGAGTCTGATCGAGTTTTGCAGGTTAGAAACCCAGCAGGTGTGTTTTTTGGATTTTATACCCCATGATTTTTAAACCGTGGGGATTGTTGTGTGCCATGCTGGAACAACATGCCACATTTGACTCCCCTATACCCATGGTTTGGAGAGAACCGTGGGTATATGCTGAGACCCACATACCGACACCATTCTATCCCACAGTCCCCAAAACTGTGGGTATAGCCTATACCCATGGATTTGGGGTCTATACCCATGGTTTTGAACTGTAGGTATAGGTCTTTTTTCCAGTAGTGTTTCTTACAGAAATTTGACAGCCTAACGTCATAACTTTAAAATTAAGAAAATAAGTTGATGAGAGAGAAAAGGATATATAATCACATGAAAATAAAATTTACATCAATAAGGACATATAATAACATATCCCAACATAATAAGATGTAAATTAAAAGACCTAACTAAAATAAGTCTTTTAAGAGGAGGAGGGTGAAAGGTTCCCTTACCGATTTGGTAACTTATGAAACAAACACCCCATGAAAGAAAGATCACAAAATGAATATGTAAATACCCATAAATTAAATTATATTACAAAATTAATACAATCTTGGGTAATACATCCACCACAAAAAAGGAAATAGTGGCTAATATAGCAGGAATCTCACAGGAATAAAAGGTGAGATCAAAAACCTTACCACGTTGTAATCAATCATGTCGTATGAGAAAACGTTAATAACCACCAAATGAATCATAGAATACCATAAATAAATATATAATCATGATAATATATATCAAATGTCAGTACACAATACACCACATGCAATAAATAAGCGATGAACAATGGAAATATCATGGAATTAAAAGTGAGATAAGAAATCCCTTATCTCGTGTCCAACTTGACTCATATGTTCTTTGTTCTTCAGGAATAATAAGCTTATGTTAATTTATACTTGATTAAAAAACCTTTTAATGTTTACTATTACTTTTATATCTCTTAATACCTTGCAATAACAGTTATTTAATTATTTGATTTCATATCGGACATTTTGTCAATGTTCAGAATTGATGTTAAAAATGAACTTGTTATAATTACAATTTGTCCATGTGGTCATAAATACATTATCTCCAGATTGATATTAATGATGTAGATCTCATATATATAATATATATCAATTATATATATCTATTTATATTAGTACATATCATTTGAAGATATGAAATGAAATGCACCGTTCATGGAGATGATAAGTCGTACGTACGCAGGAACGCTAATTTCATTTCTCTTTAATATTCAATGGAATGAAAACATATTGATAATAGGTATATTATAATTAATGTATAATATCATATGATATATATGGTATATAATTTCATTAAATCCTTCTTTATATGTTCCATGTATGTCAAGAATGAATCAGATCACCTTGAGGGGGCGGTAGTCCGCACTTCCTCAAATGAAATTATCATGTTTACACATATTGGAAGGCATAAAGGTATGTTTTTAAATAAAAATTATAAAATAATATTGAAAAAAAAAACATAATATATATAATATATAAATACAGTTTTATCATAATTTCCACCATGAGAGGCGGTAGGAGATGATTGAACAATCATCGCTTCGTGGGGCGTTAGTTTACCATCCATAGAAATAGTTTGTTATTCACCCATTAGATGGAGGTGTGTGTAAGTGTAGTTAAAATTATTCTCATAACAAAATACTAGTATATTTATGATACTGGTTTTGTTGTGAAATAAGGGAATAAAAAGTGTTTAGGGGGTTGGAGAAGTAAAATAAAACAAAAGAACTTAAGAGAAGACGTTACCTTTAAATCGGGTAACTCCCTTCGATTTGAACCCAAAGGGTTTCTTGAAGTGTTTTATTCATAAGGTAAGGATTCTAGGATGAAAATAGGGATCTTGGGAGCTTATTTTAGCATATTTTTTATGAGCCAAAGGCTTGAGAAGTGTGAGAAATGAGTTAGAAGTGAGGGATTTTTATTAGGGAGAGGAGGGGCTCTTTAGTAATGTTTGAAACAATTATTTTATTTTAAACTCATATTCGGTTTCAAAAGGTCAAATATTAATTAAAATAAAATTTAAGATTACTCATGGTCTAAAAAAATAATCCAATACTAATTGGATAGGTTTTGGATATTGTTTTTATATTTATAATCTTATTTATTTAAATCATTTATTAATGAGGTAAATATTGCATCACTATTGTGTCATAAATAATTTAATTTATATGATGTCCAAAAATTATAAAACAAATACCATGATGTGGGAAATATTTTTAGATTTCAAAATAATATTTATAGTCAAAAATGTTACTTATATAAACTCATGTAAAAATTTATTTACTAAAAGATATTTTTTATGTCAATTTTGTTTTTACATTAAATTAATTAATATAAAATGTCATTATTACTCCCATGTGGCTCCATGGGGTCCCAAATTATACCCAAGGATTCTCATGGTCAGATATGTATCATAAAATAGGATTAGGACACATTTTAGGGTAATTTAATATTATTATAATATTATATTTTACCCTTATTTACTATATTTACCCTTTAATCAAGGTAAATAAAATATTTACACAAGTAAAAAATTTAAAATGCCTAAAAATAAAATTTACCTATTTACACAATTTGAACCTACTAATTCCAAACATGGAATCCATTTTTCCAAAATTCAAAACACATAAGTGGATAAAATTAATTTAAAATTAATTCCCGCTGTTAAAAACAAATCTTGTGTTTTTAAGAAATATTAACTATCAAAAGTTTGACACTTTTTTGTGTACAATTTCAAAATCAAATTACTTAAAATGACCAAAATTAAATTAAATGGTAAAAATATATTTTAATTATACTTTAAAACTAATTAAAAAGATAATACAACCACAAAAATAAATTAGATTAAAAATCCCTTTTGAATTAAAATACAATATTTTTCACTATAACTTAAAAAATGAACATTATTAGAAAAATACAAAAATTTCATCTAAAGTAAATTTTGGTTTCCCGATTCTAAATAAGAATTTTATTTTGTCAAATAGAACATATATAAGTGAAAAAAACTAGATTTAAAGAGGGTTCTCCATTAAAAGGCGTTAAATCGACCTTTAGTGAATATTAGAGTATTTATGCTTAAAATCGAATTCTTTACTTATTTTAAGCCTCTAAATTTTATTGGATAAATGTAAAAATATTAAACAAACATGTATAATCATATTTAATTTAGTTTTATTCATTCCTTCCAATACAACATCTATGTGTTAACTACCATTTAAAATAATAATATTATATTATTAGTGTGCAACGTAACATTTCAATGAAAATCATTGTTGTGTATTGGGTATTCCATCAAACATTGTGTCCCCTTTAAAGTAGAATTAATATTTAATTCAAACATATTAATAAATATGAAAATTCACATGTTCTTTATTTACCTGGGATGTTACAATTAGGGCCTCATATTTAGGCGTTATACCCATCAGGGACCACATTGGGATAATTAAAGTCATGATTCCAAACCTAGTGCTAGCCATGGGGTATTCCAAACCATTGATAATGGGGAAAATATTCTTTAGTCTTTTAGATACATAAATTATGAAAAATAATGGTGTGTTAATAGTCAATTGGTATGTAAACATTGTATAAGGTGATAATTTAATTAATTATATATTGAATTTTTGAAATTACCTTCAGAAATGAATTATATAAATGTGGTTTTCTAGAATTTGAACTTATTTTGGTTTTTTAATTATGAAAATGATGTCTGGAAGTGGGAAATTATTTAAAATTTATGTTGATCCCTATTTTATTTAAAAAGGTGTTTTACTATGATATTTAAAATGATTATTTAAAATTTAGCATGTATCTCCATTCTTATATAGATGTTCAGTGAATATTTTGAATGGTTGAAATGGAATGTAAATCCTTAGGGATTGAAATTGTTTTAAATGTGGAAAACCTTATTTTAAAGAGAGTCATCGAGATGGTTTCAAATAAGAATTTTAATTTTTTTACACCATGGTTTAGTTTTAAAGGACTGTTTGGACCACATGAACTTGTATTGTGTATGGTTAAATGAGAAATTACCTAAGTAAATTTTGTTGGCATGATGTAATGGATTTGAAATTAACTGAATGATGAATGTCAATAGTTTATTTCATGGAATAAGGGGGTGTTTGACATAATGAAGCGTGTTAATTTTCTATTTCTTATACTTGGGTTATCTTTGATGAGTTATGATTATACATGATAAATGTGTTTAATAGTTATAGTTTATGTTTCTCAATGTGATATGGGTAAAGAAGAATGTGCACATGGATTAATGGTAGTGTGCGATATTGGATTGAGGATCATCATATGGGTTCACAAACCATATTCACTAGGCCCACCAATATGATTCATGAGTTATATATTTGGACTAAGGATTAACGCCCATAAAGACTACATGAGGAAATAAACATGGACTGACTCTCCAAGGTGAGATAATGCACCGTAACTGAGGCTTCATGGTGCCACAATGCACCTAGACTGAGGATCTAAGGTGATTTAATTCATTATATCTAGGCACTTATGTAAGTCAATAAACATTGTTCCATGAAATGGTTATCCTTTTAAGTTAGGGAACTTGAGCCCCTATGTTGAATTTATATGACATGCATAGACAATATTGAATTTCAGGAATATGGATAATCCTTAGAAATAATGATGAAAATCACAAACATGACACACATTACTAAATATAACATGGTTTATATTTTCTATTTATATTTTCATTCATCATGTAATTGAACACACTTTCAGTTGTATAGAATGGTCATTGAATTAAACCCCATTAGTGGTGGCCTACTGAGAAGTACTCACACCCCACATAGGCCTCAATAGATCTTTGGTACCCAATCATATGTTACTTGTTTCAGTTATATGTTTAGCCTAGGGACCTAGTGTATGGTTCATGATTGTGTTGTTCTATTGAAGCAAGGTTTTTCAGGATCAGGTTGGGACTCATGCCCATGATCAGAATTTATTTTAGTAGTATTGGTTTTCAAAAAATTATTTTTATAACTTCCGGACATGTAGAGTATTCATCAAATTGATACAACAAGTGCAACTTGGTGTTCAGTTACCTTTGGTTATATTTTTTTCTATTTATTGGATCTAGATTGTTATGATATTTGTTTACATTATTTTTATGGTGGAATTGTACTACAAAACACGTATAGTGGCACCAACATTCTCTACATACACACGCTACTAGTCGGAAGCCTCTGGCATATGGGGTGGTGGGATTGAGGCCATGTGACCACCTGGCTTGAGGAATCAGATATAGTTTCCACCTGGTTGAGGATGTTACAAGAACCAGTAAAATATTTTATTCCAAAAATTAATTCACTAGGTTGATGTAGATCATATGTGGCTACCTTCATGGATGAAACACATGTTTCATTGTAAATAAAATGATCCATTTGTCCATTAATATAATGTATTAAATATTTTTTCCTTTGTTCAATAGTATTAAATGGTTATAAAATATTTGAATCTTTTAAAAATAGGATGTGTTTTACAAATTTGTTATATATGTCAATGAAGTCATTGTTTTCATTTTATTATCAATATGAATGATAACACATTTCATGTTATACTATTTATATATAATTATTATCAACATAATTAATGTTTTTAATTTATTTTTCATAAAAATATCAATATATTTAACAAGATATCATTGTGTATTCTATATTACCACAAAATGATTATTTTGTAATATAACTTGAAATAACTAATTGCTTCATATGTCATGTTTGGAACCATGAAATCCCTAAACCCAGTTCCTAAGAAAACTCATGTGAAGTCCCTACAGGAATCTATATTCCTCAAGTATGAAAAATGGTGAGTAGTCATTATATGTAAACAATAGGGAACTATTTATCTTGATATATCCCCAAAATTACATCGAACCTTTTCTCAGAAGACTGGAATTATTATTATGTATGTAATATTATGACATGAATAAAATAAGATGATTATAAATTAAAAGAAAAAAAATAGTGAATAACATATAATGTATCTCATAAAATATAATAAATTTTGATTACTAAATTTTTATCATAACATCTATATTCCAATAATTAAATAAAAGATAGATGTACTAAGACAAAAATAAAAAATACCACAACTTGTAATTCCCCAACCCTAGATTCCCAGAGTTAGTGCATTATTTTATACATTGGCATGATTACAATGAATCATGTCCCAAAATACCAATCAGTTTAGTATTCTTGGAAAATAGATTACATACATTAACATTACATTACACATTAGAAAATAAAAAACAACATAAATGATCCTTTGAGAACGCCATTAATCCCTTATCTTAACCCTGCTTATCAATCATAAAATAATTCTTCACATCCTTAGAAAAATTAAACGTAGAAAGGGGTGAGCTCAGATGCTCAGTAAGGGTAAAAATATAGTAGAAACATTCATAAATAAGCATAAACATTTAATGAAATGTATTAGACTAAAACAACATCCTTTTAAACTTAAACTTCAGCATAACATGGCAAAGATAAAATCAAATAATTCCATTTACTTACTCTCATGGATATTCTACTAGTCGAATTGTCACATTCAATATCAATATCCACATTCATAATGATGGAATGAAAAATGTCGGACTTTAATTTCTGTGTCATGGACTCATGCCAGGACCTAGGGGCTAACTGTAACCGTACCCTAACTCGGAGAGCTTTTGTAACCGAAATCCAACCCAAAGAGCCTCTGTAACCAGACTCAAACCCGGAGAGCCTCTATGACCAGACTCCAACCTAGAGAGCCTCTATTACCGGACACCAACCAGGAGGGTCTACTGTAATCGGACCCCAACCCGAAGGGCTTACTTTTACCGGTCCCCAACCCATAACATACAAGTCTAACACATTCATCTTAAGAAGAGGTTGAAATATAAAAAAAACATTCGTATTAAAACTGGTGTACAAAATATAAATACTTTAACAATAAAACATTAATGGTATAAAAATAACTCATCCATATTCAAACATATCACAAAACCCTAAATACAATATGGAAGATTTGTATCATAATAAATCAATTTCAAACAAGTGTAAAATTTATCAAAGTATGTTGACATAGGTGAAACCAAAACTATTTGAGAGAAATATCTATTTCTATTTTGAAATCATTTAAGAGTCACATAATTATAAAGAAATCGTTTATTTTAAAAATATTCTTATAAGATTGTAAGGGAATCTTCAATGATGTTATAACAGCAGAAAATAGCTACACCCGCTATATAAGTTAAAAAACAGTATTACCTTAATTTTGTCGAAAAGGTCATAAAGTACCTCATTTGGAAAACGATGAAAAGATTCCATTCAAAACATATAAGATAAAATAAATGTATAAATGACTTTAACCCATTTTCTAGTAAATAGTAAAAATATTTTGAAATAAATTATTTAATAAGACACAAATGTAGATGATAAAGAGGTCCCAATAGATAGTTATGTATAAATAACCACGGATAAAGAATAGATTGTGAAATGAAACCTTACCACGTTGTAATAAATGGAGTTGTATGGCCAAATTTTAATAACCACCAAATCATTCATATAATACCATGAATATAAAGAGAATCATGATAATATATATCAAGTGGTAGTACACAATACACCACCTGTAATAAGTGGAAAACAATGGAAATCTCACGGAATTAAAAGTGAGATAAGAAACCCCTTACCTTGTGTCTAACTTGACTTGTTTGTTCTTTGTTCTTCCTGAATAATAAACATAAATTAACTTATCCTTGATTAAGAACCATTTTTCAAGTTTATTATTTCCTTTTATATCACTTATTACCATGTTATAAACAATATGTAATCATTTAAGTTAATAATGTTCGTTTTGTCGATATTTGGTACTTGAGTCAATAATGAACACCTTATAATTACAAGTTTTCTATGTGGTCAAGAGTCCATTATCTCCAGAATTATATTCATGATTTATATATCATATATATCATATATATCCAGTATATATTTGTATTTATAATAGTACATAACATTTAGAGATAAGAAATGAAATGCACCGTTCATGGAGACGGTAAGTCGTACGTACGCATGAATGCTACTTTCATTTCTATTTTGAATTTTAATTGAATGAAAACTTAATGATACATAGTTATATAATAATTATAGTATAATATCATATATAATTTAAATAAATCCATCCTTTATATGTTCCACGTATGGTAAGAACGAGTCATATCACTTTGAGGGGGCGGTAGTCCGCACTTCCTCAAATGAAATTATCACGTTTACACATAATGAGAATCAACAAGGTATGCTATAAATAAAAAATAAAGAATCATAAAGAAAAAATAAACATAATATATATATATATATATCATATAAAAATACAGTTTCATCATAATGTCCACCATAAGAGGTTATAGGAGATAATTGAGCAATCATCATTTCGTGAGGCGTTAGTTTTCCCTCCACAGAAACAGTATGTTGTTTACCAATTAGATGGAGGTGTGTGTAAGTGTAGTTCTAGTCCTTCTCATAAAAAAATCCTAGTATATTGAGGATATTGGTGTTTTTATATAATAAAGGAATGAAAATATTGTAGGGGTTGGAGAAGTAAAATAAAATAAACGACTTTAAGAGAAATTGTTACCTTTAATTCGGGTAACTTCCTTTGGTTTGAACCAAAAGGAACTCTTGATGTTTTGTTTGCCTAAAAAAAGGCATATAATATTATTATAGGGATATTCAGAGCTTATTTGGTCAGGTATTGGATGATCTAAGGGGATTGATAGGTGTGACGAATTGATTAGAAGTGAGGTATTTTTGTAAGGGGGGGAGGGGTTCTTTAGGAAAGCATGAAAATATTATTTTATTATACAATGATATTCGGTTTCTAAAGGTTCAAAACTCATTAAGGTCAAAGATGAAACGACTCAAGGTCGAAATAAATTCATTCCATAATAATTTACTGGTTTTGGATGTTATTTTAATATTTATAATCTTATTTATTTAAATCATTTATTAATGAGGTAAATACTACATCATTTTTGTGTCATAAATAATGTAATTTATTTGATACATGAAAATTATAAATAAAATAACATGATATAGGAAAACATTTTATATTTCCAAATAATATTTATATTAAAAATGATAACTTATATAACCCCATGTAAAAATTAATTTACAAAAAGATATTTGTTTGTGTCATTTTTGTCTTTATTTTATGTTAATTAAACTAATGTGTCATTATAACTCTTAGATGCATCCATGAGGTCCCCAAAACGACCCAAGGATTCCCATGGACGAAAATTACTCATCCAATAAGTTTAGGACAAATTTTAAGGTAATTTTTTACTATTATGATATTCTTTTAGCCTCGATTTACCCTATTTACCTTTAACCGCGGTAAAGAAAAGTCAAATGTTACTATTCACCAAAAATTATTTTTATCATATTGAACCACATTTTACTTACTAATATAAACCATGTCTCTTAGATTTTGTAAATTATACTCACCAAAGTGGTAAAATTATGTTTTATACAAATTTGGAAATGCTCCTAAGAGGTGGGTAAAAGATGGTAAAAAGTTTGATAACTTTTATATATCTAAACTCATTATAAAATGACTCCAATGAATTTAATTGATATTATATAGGTATTAGGTATCTATTTTGACATAAAATAAATTTAAATAAAATAAATAATTATTTAAATAAAAAGTCAGGTTTAAACAATAACTCGGTATTTTTACTATTAATCGAAAATTGAATGTTTTCAGAAAAATACCAAAAATTCATCCTAAGCTATACATTATATTCCGATTTCAAAAATGACTTCTATTTTACCAAATTCAAAAAATTGATGTTTTGTTAATTAATATAATAATAATTCTCTTTGTCAAAACAAATAGCGTGTTTTTATGAAACAATATCTATCAACAAACTTACACTTGTTTATGTCCAATTTAAAAGTGAAATTAATTATAATGACCTATATTTCATTAAATGATAAAAATATTATCTAATTATACTTTTAAACCACTTAAATGAATTATTTTACAGTACGAAATATTTAGATTAAAAATTTTGTTTTTAATTAAATTATAGAAATTTCACTATTCACTAAAAGATGAGAGATATTAGAAAAATACCAAAAATTTACCAAAACTAAATTTTTATGACCCGATTCTAATGAAGAAGTTTATTTTGTCAAATTGAATATACAAAAGTGTCAAATATTGGATTAAAAAGGGGTTCTCCATTAAGAAGTGGTAAAATTGTATTTTCTAAAAAATACTTCCTTTATCTGAAAAATTGAATTTGTTCTTATATTATGTCTAGGAAACATATAATATGGATATTAAAATTATATGGAGTATATAAAATTCAAAATGCAGTTAATAATCTTCATAACCATTTTTTGAACGGCTAGTTTGGTAAGTCATGGTGTGTTTGAACTCGGTGTTGCGTGTAACGCAAGTTATTGAATTACTTTTAAGATATAACATACTATGAAATCTTGGGGTGTTACATTATCCCCCCTTCAATAAATTTCATCCTCGCAATTTGAAATTATAAATCTAAAATAAGATGTTGAAAATAGAAAATACTTTTGTGGAAAACTCACATCGGAAATATGGTTAATAAAATTTAGTCTTAATAAGAGGGAAAGGGAAATGAAAAAGTCACCAACAAATTAGAGTTTCTAATAGGAGAAAATTTCATTAAATTATAGACACATAATTGGAGAAAAGAACATAATTATTTATAGGGAGTGATTGTAGTCATCAATCACAAACAATTGTAAAATTGAGGGCCTCAAAGCCATCAATCTAATATGATCTAGAATATCATCGGTTCAAAAAAATATAAGGTATTAGGATAATGAATTTTTGGTTTTAATATCCCTTAGATAATGTTTATGAATGAATTTTCTTCATAAGATAATATATATATATATATATATATATACTTGACAAGTAGAGTTTCATCCTTCGACTAATTTCTACGACAAACTCAACATTCACCCAAAAGATTATAGAAATCAAAAATACTATATTTATCCATATACCATGAAAAAACAAATTTATAATAACCAGGGACATCATGTAGGCTAGTGGAAGGTCATAAAGCCTTGTCTCACTTTTGTTGTGGGTTTGATTCCTGCAGCTTTGTCTGACGCGACGAGTTATCACCTGACCCACAGGTTTCCTTTTTTCTAAAAATAGAGTATTATAATATTCCAAAAATAATCTTAATAAATACTATATAAATTTAAAATCAATCCATTCAATCCATTATAGCTATCCAAAATATTTCTATCGAAACTCATAATCCAAAATTTATAAGGATGGTAAACAAAATGAAGATCTTTTTTTCCACGTAATAACATATGAATACCTTCATCATGTATTCTCTTAAAACATGGTAACACCCTAAATTACCATAAAACATTATTGTTTACATTCATGCTCCCTTATTCTTTATAGAATACTATATATATTATTTATATCCTTTTTTGAATATTTAAACAATGATAGAATAAATAAACCATTAATCAGTTCCAATGTTGTAAAGAATATCCAATATAATTTATTCAAATCAACCATCTCTTATTCAAAAATTAGTACCTCAGTATTAGGACTGTATTATGGTTTACCTTTCCTCCAACCATATGTTTTCCAAAAAAAATTAACCTGCTGTTGAGTCACTTTTCTTGGTTCCACACAATCTCAAGTCCTTATAATAGTATTGCAGTACAATCCTTATATACTGCATAATTATTATAACCAGTACATCGTTGATACAATACTCAAATGAAATAATTATTTTATATCATCATAAGAACACTAGTCAGTACACTTCATCTGTGGTAATATCATAACTTGATTATTATCCAACAATATCATTTTTGGTATACTATGATGATTTGGACATTGATTTGCCTAGTTTCCCAACTCTTTGCAGATAAAGCATTGTACATTTGAAACCCTTTTCGTACCCTCGCAATCACATACATGGTGTCCTTTTTCTCCACACTTATACCAAACTCCCATTCCCTTTAAGAATTTACCAAGGTGATTCATTCCATAGTTATCATATATGGGAAAATCCTTCTTTACCCTCTTCTCTTTATCCATCTTTATTTCCTAAATCCTTTTCTTCTCTTGCTTCCCTTCAAATCCATAGGACATAGATAATTATTTACTTATCTTATTAACACATGATACTATTTATTCAAATGATGAGAATATGTGGGAGACTATTTCCCTTTAAAATTTTGGCTTAATACCATTAAAGATATGATCCTTCTTAATCTTTAGATCATGCGTATTGTTGGAATTCTCATTCCATCTATTAGGCGCCATTTCTAAAGAATGGAATACACTAGGTCAGTTTATGAATCGCAATTCAAAATTACAATCTAGAAAAATACCTAATGTGAATTGAATAGTTTATGAATATAATCCATAATCATAAAAAAAATTCTTTGAAGTTGTATTTACTCCTAAATCCTGCAATAATGTCTTCTAATGAAAATGTGAATTATCCTAACAATATCTCCTCGGAGTGTCATAACCAAGAGTGCAGTAAGACCCATTGTCATGCACCAGTTCCTGGTCAAGCCTATCTCTAAGTAGTGTTTTGGGGTTATACCCCTAGGTACATCTGGGCCAGAGCCTCCTCTACCTGCTCGGATCCAAACAGGGATGTATTGCTTGAAAACTCACTAAATCTCTACAGTTCCAAAATTCTAGGAAGTTCTTCTATAATAATCCCCAAATTCAATCTAAGGGTAATTTTATCTAATCTGAGTTTATCTAAATCTATTTCCAAAGTTATTGCTAAAATTACTCTGATACCATCTATAACACCCCGACCCTAGATTCCCAGAGTCTGTGCATTAGTTTATACATTGGAATGATTACAAGGAATCATTTCCCGAAAGACCGATCAGTTTAGCAGTCTTGGAAAATAGATTACATACATGAACATTACATAACACATTAGAAAATAAAACACAACATTAATGATCCTTTGAGAAAACCATTAATCCCTTAGCTTAACCCAGCTTATCAATCATTAAATACTTTTTTACATCCTATGAAAAATAATACATAGAAAGGGGTGAGCTCAAATGCTCATTATGGGTAACAATATATCGGAATCTTTCAGAAATAAGTATAAACATTTTTGGCAATGTATTAGACTAAAAAAAATCCTTTTAAACATAAACATCAGCATAATATAGAAAAGATAAAATCAAATAATTCCATTTACTTACTCGCACAGATATTCTACTAGTCGAATAATCACATGCAATTTCAACAACCATTTTCATAATAATGGAATGCATAATGCCAGACTTTAATTTTTGTTTCACGGCCTTATTCCAGGACCTAGGGGACCCATCCCAGAGATCCTCTGTAACCAAACTCCAACCCGAAGTGATTTTTTAACTGGACAACAACCCAGAGAGCATCGGTAATCATACTCCAACCGAGAGAGCCTCTGTAACTGGACTCCAACCCGGAGGGTCTACTGTAACTAGACCCCAACCCGGAGGGCTTATTTTTACCAGTCCCCAACCCAGAACATACTCGTCCAACACATTAATCTTAAGAAGATGTTGAAATATAATATAAACATTCGTATTAAAACTAGCATACGAAATGTGAATACTTTAACCATATACCATGAATGTCATAAAAATAACTCATCAATAGTCAATCATATCAAAAAACCCCTAAATACAATATGCAAGATTTTTATCATAATAAATCAACTTAAAACAAGTGTAAATAAAATCATGATAATATATATGATATGGAAGTACACAATACACCACATGCAATAAGTGGAAAACAATGGAATTTTCACGTAATTAAATGTTAGATAAGAAACCCCCTACCTTATGTCCGACTTGACTTGGATATTCCTTGTTATTCCTAAATAATAAACATAAATTAATTTATACTTGATTAAGAACCCTTTTTCATGATAATTATTCCTTTTATATCACTTATTACCATGTTATAAACAATATGTAATCATTTAAGTTAATAATGGTCATTTTGTCGATATTTAGTACTTGGGTAAAAAATGAACACCTTATAATTAAAAGTTGTCCATGTGGTCAAAAGTCCATTATCTACATAATTATATTCATGATTTAGATATCATATATATCATATATATCCAGTATATATATGTATTTATAATAGTACATAACATTTGGAGTTAAGAAATGAAATGCACTATTCATGGAGACAGTAAGTCGTACGTACGCATGAACGCTACTTTCATTTATATATATTATTTTAATTGAATGAAAAAATAATGATACATAGTTATATTATAAATATTGTATAATATCATTTATCATTTCTATAACTCTATCCTTTATATGTCCCACTTATGGTATGAACGAGTCATATCACTTTGAGTGTGCAGTTGTTCGCATTTTCTCAAATGAAATTATCGTGTTTACTCATAATGGATATCATAAAGGTATGCTATAAATTAAAAATAAAGAAGAATAAATAAAACATAAATATCATATATATCATATATAAATACAGTTTCATCATAATGGCCACCATAAGAGGTGGTAGGAGATAATTGAACAATCGTCATTTCGCGAGGCGTTAGTTTGCCATCCACAAGAACAGTATATTCTTTACCCATTAGATGGAGGTGTGTGTAAGTGTAGTTTGAATAATTCTAAAAACAATATACTAGTATATTAAGTATACTAGTGTTGTTATAAAATAATGTAATGAAAATATTTTAAGGTTTGGAGAAGTAAAATAAAACAAAATAATTTAATAGAAACTGTTACCTTTAAATCGGGTAATTCCCTTTGGTTTGAACCAAAATGACTACTTGAAGTACTGTGTGCCTAAGGTAAGGATTCAATGAGGAAAATTGGGATATTTAGAGCTTATTTGGGTAGGGTTTTTTTTTATCCAAGGGGCTTGAGAGGTGTGAGGAATGGGTTAAAAGTGAGGGCTTTTTATAATGGGGGGGAGGTGTTCTTTAGGAAAGTGTGAAAATATTATTTTATTATGTAATGATTTTCTGTTTATAAATTTCCAAAACTCATTAAGGTCTAAGATAATGTGACTAATGGTCTAAATAAATTCATCCAATAATAATTGGATAGGTTTTGGATGTTATTTTTATATTTATAATCTTATTTATTTAAATCATTTATTAATGAGGTAAATACTACATCATTTTTATGGCATAAATAATTTAATTTATTTGATGTCTAAATATTATAAAAAAATACCATGATGTCGGAAAAATTATTATCTTTAGAAATATTATTTATTGTATAATAGATATCTTATATAACCCCATGTAAAAATATATTTACAAAAAGTTATTTTTTTCATTTTTGTATTACTTTAAGTTAATTAAAATAAAGTGTCATTATCACTCTTAAGTGGCTCAATGAGGTCCCAAAATCGACCCAAAGATGACCATTTTCAGCCATGACTCATCCAATAAGTTTAGGATAAGTGTTTAGGTAATTTTTTATTATTATGATATTCTTTTTACATTGAATTACCATATTTACCTTTAACCGCGGTAAATAAAAGTCAAAAAATACTATTCACCAAAAATTATTTTCATCTTATTGAACCATATTTTACTTAAATATATCAACCGTGTCTCTCATATTTTTGAAATTAAACTCACAGAAGTGGTAAAATTTAGTTTAATATTAATTTGGAAATGCTCCTAAGAGTTGAGTAAAAGATGGTAAAAAGTTCGATAAAATTTGATATATCTAACCGAATTATAAAATGAGTCCAATGAGTTAAATTGATATTATATAGGTATTATATATCTATTTTGACCTAAATTAAATTTAAATAAAATGAATAATTATTTAAATAAAAAGTCTTTTTTAAACAATAACTAAGTATTTTTACAATTCATCAAAAATTGAAAGTTTTCATAAAAATACCAAAAATTCCGCCTAAGCTATATTTTAAATTCAAAATTCAAAAATGATTTATATTTTAACAAATTAAAAACATATAAGTTTAATAAGTTAATATAAAATTAATTCCCATTGTCAAAACAAATCGCATGTTTTTAAGAAACAACATTTATTAAAAGATTGACACTTGTTTATGACCAATTTCAAAATAAAATTAATTATAATGACCTATAATTAATTAAATGATAAAAAAATATAATCAAATTATACTTAAAAACCATTCAAATGAATAATTTTACACTATAAGTTATTTTGATTAAAAATGTTTTTTTAATTAAAATTTAGTATTTTTCACTATTCACCAAAGATGAGAGTAATCAAAAAAATACCAAAAATTTATCAAAACTAAATTTTAATGACCCAATTATAAAGAAGTTTATTTTTTCCAATTGGATATATAAAAGTGTCAAATATTTGATTTTAAAAGGCTTCTCCATTAAAAGGCAGTAAAATTGCATTTCCTGAAAAATAAATCCTTTATCTAAAAAATTGAATTTGTTCTTAGATTATGTCTAGGAAACACATAATATGGATGTTAAAATTATCTGTAGTATATAAAATTCAAAATTCAGTTAATACTATCCATAACTATTTTTTTTAATGGCTAGTTTGGTAAGTTGTGGTGCGCTCGAACTCGGTGTTGTGTGTAGCGCATGTTATTGAATTACTTTGAAGAGATAAAATACTATGAAATATAGGTGTGTTACACAACTGAACCATATTTATGATTTAATAAAAAACACTTTATCATAGAACCACTATCAATATTCATGATGGATACCCATGAAAAATATCCAACCTAATAAAACATGCCATGTACCATAAATTTTAGGTAAGAGTGATCATAAGATCCCAATATGTATCCCCCCACCCCAATCTATTTAATATTTCAGAAATACATATTTTTCTTAAATGAGTAATGTACATTTTTAAATATATTCATTCTATTTATATAAAATTTACAATATAAAAACCTAAAAAATTCAGTTTTTTATGAAGTAAAAAAATCATCAAATTAAAGGAAACTGGTTTTTTATAAAAAAATAAGATATAGAATTCATATCATGAAAATAATTTAACTGGAGTGATATAAATACATAATGTTTAGAATTTTACATGGAACATAATCCACTCTATATTTACCCCAATTTAAAATATTTCAAACATGCCAAACAAATATGATTAAATAACAATATAATAAACACAACTTATATAGTTGATTCTCTAATTTTAAATGTTTTTTTCATTAATTTTCAATAAAAAAGGGAAGGAAAATCATTAAAACACAGATTTATCACAAATGAGAATTTCATTAATAAAAATAATGTATAATAAAAAATGTGAAACAATTCCTAGAACATCATATTCTAAAATGGATCAATTTTATGGTAACTTAAATATACAAAATCACTAATTAGGGAGGAAAGATCAATTAGTTGAACATATATAGAACAAAATCACAAGACAATGGGGGGATATCAAAATTTACATCATTAGCGCCACTAAGAATGGAAGACATTTTCCCAAAATGGTTCACCATCGAAAGTAACCATAGAATTCCATGTGATTTTTTCTTTTAAAATAATAAATATTGAAAAAATAATTACATAGAACATTACTTAAATAATTACCTCCACTAAAACCATGAGAAATTTGATGGAACCTTTTACCCTATCCAAGAATATTAATTTATCAAATAATATCAACAAATTTCAATGAATAATTCAACATATATATTAAATGGAACCCATTTATAATTTTATTACTGAGACATTGAGAATTTTTTATGAAAAATCAATCACAACTACCTTCTATAAGTACTAAGCCAATGATAAATATTCCTAAATTCCATTGAAAATACAATTTCCTTTGTTGGTGGCTCGGTATAATTTATATAGTGGACTCATTGTGTAGGGGTATTGGAAAATCACTATGATTTAATGGGATGTTGTGCTTGGGGTAGCATGGTCATGGATGTGTGTTTCCAAGTTTAGAGTCGTTAATGTAATTTAACAATGGGGGATGGTTTTCCACCTTCAATTCCCTTAGTAGACATAAAATAGTTTTTAGAGAGTCACAATGTTAGTAATTTACTATAATAGTCTCAATTATCGGCATCCTTCTAGTGGCCAGGCTTGGGCAATAGTTTTCTTGGCATTATGAATCCATTTTTTATAAAAATAAAACTTATCATTCGATGAATTTGTAGAAAATAAAAACATTAATTTAAAATAATATATTTATTTACAAAATTCATTAAAAATATTTCTTTACATAAAATTGTAAATGTGAAAACCATTTAATCAATTTCCTTGAAAGAATTCTTATAGTGTTGTGTAAAATTGAGTGAGATAAAATAAGACATTTATTTGAGGTAAACTGTATTTCAAATTTAAATTTTTAGTTTAAAATAGATATCATAGTTCCGAATAAGACATGGAAAATTTTTATTTTAATTTTAAACTTATAAATGTTGCCACTAGCCTCATACCATGACTTGAAACATAATTCTAATATCATAACAATAATTCATGAGTCCTTTGGCACCTTTCAAAACTATAAAAATCCAAAAATGTATAATCAAAATCTCCAAATTTTAAATTTTACTATTTTATTACAGACACCAATCTTAATGAGAAACATTAGGATATTGAAACACAAGTAATGGAGGTGTGGTGAACACCAAACAGACTCTCATTATTCGGCAAAAAATCCCAAATTAATAAACCCAATATGATGAATAACTAAAATGAAAATGATTAGAAATGTTAAATATGCTCATGGAGAGTCATACCACAATATAAAAAGAGAGTAGTGACATAAAAATCCCTTTTAAGGGGATCTGTTAAAGGGAACAGGAAATAAAATGAAAATATTGAAGAAAAAAAATTAAATTATACTAAATCATGGAAACATATGGAAATATACATAGGATATACCTTATATTAATAGTTATGAATCGAACACCTTAAAATTTAATCAATATGACTAGTATCCAAACTAATATTAAAGAGATTGAATTTTAAAATAGTTAAAGGGAGAGAATGTGAGTTAGTTGTGATTGAGATGAGTTTGAGAGATGTATGGGAATCACATTACACTCATATTCATGCAACTGTATATATTTATAACAAATTGATTCATATTTTCATATCTTTTATTATTATTCCATTCAATTTATATAGTGTATATTTCTCACCATGAATTATATAAATAATGAAATCCTTTTTTATAGACTATATAAATTATATTGAAAAATTATCCAAAGGGTCAAGTTACCATAAAAACATAACATATAATTAATTTAAAAGATAAAAAAAATAATGTTTAAAGGATTTTTTAAAAAATGACAATAAACAACACTTTTATTATCAAACTCAAACAAATATGAACAAATGGAAGGATTGAAAAAATACCACGTAAAACTACCATTAATAATAGTTTTTTTATAAAAATAATCATCGATATTTTTGTTTTGTCAAGAGGGATGTCTCATAATAAGTTGTAATCGAACAATAATTGTTATGGTCTATATAATTACAAATTCAATTGTTGAATATGATTCATACAATATAAATTTTTATCCAAATCATTGTGAATTATTGACTTCTTGAATAGTCACCCAGATCTATTTTCAAAACATTATAAACATGTTAATAAATTTATATAATATTACCATTATGAGCCTGTGATAATTCCAAAATACTCCTCCATATCACATCTTCCTGATGAAAAATGGTATATTCCCTCAATATCACATAAATCCATGATTTAATGTGAGGGATATACATAGTATACATTAATGGAAGTTGTTTCATGAACTTATTAGGTGCACCATGTAATTTGAGGATATTAATTTTAGAAATATCATTCCTGATAGATCTGGTTTAAATCATCAACAGATAATAAATATCTCTTAATAAATGTTTATTGTAAACATTAATAAAAAATTAATAAATAATAATAACAATAATAAATTGTGAACATTGTTATTATTAATATAAACTAATAAAAATTCTTTGATGTTCAAATATATATGTTCCTAGATATATATATTACACGAATGGTTTACATCTTCTAATTTTTTTCATTTTTTCATATAAATATTAATATTATCATTATTATTTTTAGTTTTCCAACATGTTTTAAAATACAAAATTATCAGTTATAAATTTTATTTAAACATAAAATATTTTTTAAAATTTTAATATAAAAATATTCTTGTAGAACATCACCAACCCAATACAATATGGATCATTATAACAACCCCACCAGAAAACTATTCTATCATTTGATAGTCTCACGAACCTCTATTTATTATGTGACTATGAAAACAATGTTATAATTTCATAATCTCAAAAATATCACTTGAACATCAATATATTTACATTAAAACACATTCCCATAGTGTGGTCCCAACCAATATAAAAACATTTCTTAATATAAATCTAAATCTTAGATGAAAAAACCAAACCAAAATTCTAAATACTAATATCCATGATAATGAAAACACATAAATGAATGGAATCCAATGACAAAAGAAACATATTGAAAAACCCCAAATCCCTTGAGTTTGATAAATCATTTGAAATAATACCATAATGAAAACTAGAAATATCCAAAACAAAAAATATTCCTACCATATAGTGATGACATTAAAAAAAATATAAACCATTCTTATTATAATAAAAAAATATTAAATGATTACAAAATCAAACATGACATTTCACTTTTTCATAAATAATACAAAGTTTATATTCAGTCCCTTAATCTAGAAAATTGAACTTTTTGAGTTCAAGTTTATATTCATACACATCGGTATTCATAGTCATTTAATGAAATCAAAATGTACAAAAATATAGAAAACCATAATTTATAATAAATCACCTATATGGTAATAAATAGAATGAACCAGTTTCTAAAACACCACAATCCATAAATAAAATAGTCACTAATTCAGAGTTTTTTTCATGTAAAATAATGTGTTTACTCATATATATTATTACTAATTTATTATATATTAAATTTATTTGAATCCCATTCAATATTAGTGAATTTAACCATTAATCGTATTTTTTAAATATTTACAAAAACAATATAAAAATAATTTTTTATCATGTGAAAGAGAAATGAGACGAATATTTTTTATTAATGTTGGAAACCATTTAAAAGGAATTTTTTTATTCATATAAAGAGTTTCCCATAATCATTAAACATTTTAAAAATAAAATCCATAATTATAATTATTTTTATTTTTATTTTAACTAATAAAAACAATCATCTTTTTTAAAAATAATTGAATCAATAAAAATTAAATACAGACACTATTAAAGGTCACACCAATTTGTCATTATGAAATAGACTATGTCTACCAAAAATCCTCACAATAAATAAAAATTTAAATTGCGGCTACAAAAAATTAAAAAAAAATTAAATTTCTAAAAAATTAAATTTCTTTTTTTTAAGGAAATGATAGATGATTTATTAATCGTAAATATATAATTAAATAGGGGTGGTCATCCTTGAAGGGAAATAATTGAGCCATAGGTGGTCCTTATTGGATTTTCTAGGATAGAACCATCTTTTTTGTACTTTATGATAAAATTATATTCATGGTTTCAAATACTAATAAAATACTTATCAATTTATGATTGTTCTTATGCATAATATACTATGTGATAATTTCATAAGAGTAGCTTTCTCACTAAAAGGCCATAATAGTTACCTGCTATGATGAGAACCTAGATGTGCTACAATAATTGTATTGAATATATATGTTCTATGGCAAGAAGATATCATTTGAGGGACAAAATGATACATGTTATCAGGGGTGGAGACTCATTGGTCATTAAGGAACCTTATCATGGTGTACACCAATGGTGATGTTGAGTATGGATATTATGAGAAAGGGACCTACCAGTAGAAAATCCACATTTCTATGTGTCATTAAATATTCATATCTGTAGACATGTGAATCGGTATTTAGACATTTTGATTATTGTTAATGAGTATTATGAGTCACACACTTAGAGGTACCGGTGAAAACCATAAAAACATATGATCCCGACGATGTAGGATATGTTGTGTGTGTCATGAGTAATATTGTATCAATGAATAAATAGAAAGAGGATTTATCCCTTATTTTCATTAATAGATTTCAATATATCAGGATCTTTGATGGAAATGGTATATCCTAAATAAATTAATTTCGATGGTGATATATAGGCATTTTCTATTTCCATAAAATCAAATAATGTGATATCGGGCACATTAGTTAATGGAACCGACATGAAACCTTATCGATTAGAGATATTCTGATAAAAGGATTGTTTTACACAGTAAAAATTCGTATGAAATTGCACTTATTGCAGCATTATCTTCATTATGTATTTGTTCCATTTCTTGTTGCTAGACATTAACCTGGTACTTCAGGCTGCTTCAATTAATACCCCTGAGAAAGAGGCCTAGAGGGTCACAACTATGTGTGTCCAGAATCTCAGTTAAATTGTATTTAATTATTTATTATTTAAAAGTTTCAATAAAAATTATTTTCTTAATTTGTTTATAATTATTCATGTATGAATAATCGATTTAAATCAGTCACTAGTAATTTGAGTGAATATATTATAAGAAGAATAATTAATAAATATTTATTTTCTAATTACTAAATATAATATTAATTTATCTATTAGAAAAGAATGATGTGATATTTATTTAGTAAATAAATATACATTATTAAAGGATTGATAAATTTTTTGGAGTAATAGAGGAAAGAGTTTAACGGTATGTTGAGAAATGATAATATTGAATTTAATTTAATTAAATAATATTTAATTTAATCCGCATTTTCAGTGCATGTCGATAAATAATACTATTACTATTATTATTTGAGATGGGTTTTTTCTACGATTAAATAAATAATAACGGCACTTTTGAAACTATTTCATTTTAACCCTAGCAATAAAAATTTCCAATTATGTTTTTTTCTCATCATCTGATTTGGTTGTGCACAACTAATTTGATGAAAAACCACTCAAACCTAGAGATCTCAATTCTCTAAATAATATCTCATGAATAGGGTGAAAACCTCCTCCACTAGATCCAGGAGAATAATTTGGAAGCTGTTCTAGATGTGATTAGATGAGGATGATCCAAATGGAATGATCTTCTGTATCACCCGGATACTCCTTTGTGATGTTTATAGATTAATGGAATGCATGTGGATCACCATTAGAGGAAATCAATTCTTGGTTTCTAGAATGCAATGATGTTGCACTGTATATCTATGACTAGAAACATCATCAACGAAAGTATTTAATTGAGGTAATGCATTATATAATTAAATTAATTGTAAACAATATGTGTTGATCCTTCTCTCTTAGTTCTGGAACAATGATTCTTTTTATATTTATTTGACTCAATTCCAGGTTTTATGATGTTCATTATTGTATAGATGTAGAATTGATCATTGATTATGACAATATTAATGTTGGACGCCTCCCATCGCACACATTGGTTGTGCCAAGAACCTACAAGATGGGTCAGAGGGGGAACATAATGGTTTATAATTATTTAAGATTGTTGGTTATTTACATATTTATAATTTAGTTTTTGAATTTAAAATTAAACTTTCTTTTATTCTATTTTTTGAGGTGTATTTTTTCCACATTTTTTTCTCGTATATTTAATCAAGGTGTATAGTTTTTTACTAAATTAAAATTGATGAACACATCCATAGGAGCCTGGTATTTTCTCGAGTTACACATAAGTACATGTTGTGTAATGTCAGTTACAAACCATATAGTTGGGGTCAATGCACCTGGAGTTAATTAATAAATTATTTATCCTATTTACATTAATGACATGTGTTGTTGTTAATTATTACACCATGTGTTATACAAGATAGATTGGTGCATGGTAATCCTAACTACATGTCATGTGGCCTATTGGACACGTGTGGTCCTATTGTATCATTGATGGTCTTTGTATTTAATATATGACCTACCAGACAGGTGACCATGTAACCAAGAGTCAACACAGTAAGTGGCCCATTCAACACTCCATGTACACCAAATTTTTCATGCTAAAGACTACATATAGAGTCCCTAGGTGTGTGTATCAGATATAAAATGAGAGGTGCACACTACATGTAGATCAGATCTACACACCGAGTCCTTATACAAGCTTACAATGATTTAAAATTTATTTATTTTTCTATGAAAACCATTAGAAATATACTAGAGAGTGGTCATAAAGATAGGACACACTGTGTGATAGGGTTTAGTATAATTAAATATTTAATTGTTTTAATAATATATATGTAATGTTCAAGATCTACATATCTTGTTTGAGTCATAAAATAGGTTGTTATTATATGTTCATTGAATCTTAACATGTTCCCAAAAAATAATGAAATTCAATTAATCATCCATAAATCACACATCAAGAAAGTACATCATATATCATGTATTCCATATGTCACATGGGTAAAACAATATATGAGTATAATACGTGTTTGGTAGATTCGGATAGGTATTCACCTTGTTCCCTCCAAGGTATATTTATTTATAAGGCTAATTTTAAAAGAATTTATGTAATTTGTTTAGAATCAAAATTGATAAGAATCTAAAGAAAATTTATATAAGGATATATGATAAAAGGATTGATTAATTAAAAATAATAACAAATCTATTAAATCATGAAGTGTCATAAATAATAATGATTAATGAATTGAATTCTAATTTTATTAAATGTATAATAATTTTTATGATGTGGATGATCACAGTATAGAGAAAATTTTTTGTATGTGGTTAGTTTCATTTTATTTATTATTAAATTAAATTATTTTCTAACTTGGCATCATTCCTCATTATTATGTAGGGCCAGTGTTCCCAGGGTTCCTTTTATGTAAAAACCATGTCCACCTCACTTGTGTGAGAGTTAAAGGCATATGGAATGGATGGAGCACCCAAGCTTGTGAAGGTGGCCCAAGTAATGAGTCGAGGAAAAACTAATCCCAGGAGATAATAAGGTGGATAGGTTGAAAGCTATAAACATGAACCTCAATTAGTTCTGTGTGTTTCTCCCTTATATAAATTGTAAGTTGGTCTACCAGATAAAAAAACTATTATTAAAAACATATAATCATACCCTTTATTTTAATTTTATAAGTTCCATTGTTATTTTCATATGGATGTTTAATTGTGATCCATTAATTAATGAAATAACAAGCATGGAATATAGAACTCAAATAAACTGGCTTATGCATAAATATTATCTAAGACATGTTTAATCACTTAATTTACCCAACATAATATTAAGAAGCATGTAATAAAGATAATAATTGGAAATTTATTCATAAAGAATAAAATCCCACAATAACATATTAAGTTGGCATACCCTTCCAATAATATGATTCGAATTGAACCATAGTTAAAATTACATGACCAGAAAAAGATGGGTAGATTTCAATTATCACGGAATTATAATATAAGGTTTTGGGTTGCTTTAACATGGTTCACATCAATTGTCGACTTACAATGAAGGAATTTGTGTAATAGACATCTGAATGTTGAGGAAATATAAATTAATGATTTTAGGATTGGGGAGTCTACTCAAAAGATCATGTAATTCTGAGTTAATGTTGTTACCCTTTGTAATTCCTACCAAAAACCATTCAAGTTGCTTAAACAACAAAATTTTAGAAAAAGGGAAGAGGAATATAGATCCTATCCACTTGAATGTCTTAGTAATAGGATATTTCAATGCCAATGGTGATGGCTACAGGGTTTCGATAAAATAGTGGGAGACTAATAAATATAATATTTATTTATTTTTCCAAATTTATAAGATATTGTACTAAATCTATGCTTATCTTAGTGGAAGAAACAAAATTTAAAATGAAATCAAACATAATATTGTGATCCATGCTCGAGAGGAAAAACCTTCTCACATGCACTAATTTCCATGATTGTCATAGGTGCCTATAGATAATCCTCAACCATGAAAGGAAATTATATTTGATTAAATTACCTTATGAAGTTGCACCTAGAAATGAGGAATGTAAGGAAAAACTAACCCTCTATGAGAAACATCTAAATAATACTACAGATGTATAATGATTTATGCTCTCCACTATGTCTAATGATCTTTTAAATCAACATGAAGAAATTTATGTATATAGAAAGATGTATCACCTTAGGGATATTGATCAAGAGACGATGAGGCAAGATAAGTATGAGATCTCCAATGCTTTGTTTACCAAAAGTCTTGGAGTGTTTTCACAAATTAATCCTCATGTAGTCAATATTATTGGTTATATTGAATATATAGACATATTAGGGATGTAATTTCTAGATGATTTGTGTATAGATCTCATAATTTCATCACTACCCAAGACCTTCTCAATATTAATTATTTATTAAAATATGATAAATAATGAGAAGAGTATTCTATAACAATAGTATTTTATTTTCCAATTAGATAAGGACATGGGGTGTAACCAACCCCCAATACATATGGTGAATAATAATAAGAAGGACAATGAAAAGGGGTAGAATAATTCTGAATAGTCTAATTCTACCGATCACCGTCTTACCAAGAAGAAGATTATCCAAATGTGGGGAAAAGAAAATTAAGAAGTGTGATTTTCATGTGGAAAGCCAAACCAGTGGATGAAGAACTATACCCAAAACCATGTGGTAGATAATGGTGCATTCATTACTGAGTGCAATTATCCCATATCTACAAATCAGGTATTAGGTACATCATGTGGTTCTTTTGTATGTATCCAAAGGCAGGAACAAAGTCTGTTCTGAAAAATTTCCAAAGTTGAGTTGGATATGTGAGATGCCAATGGTGCGAGGATGTATTATCTTTACATTTTTGAGTACCACCTTTCATTGTAAAAGAGAATGATTTTGGTTTTATGTGACTGTTATAATGTACCTACTATTACAAAAAAACCTAATTTTTGTTTCATGTTTACATACAGATGGGTTTATTTTCATGTTTAGAAATAAAAGTTTTTTTATTTTATAAGGAAAACATATGCTATGGTATGGAAAAGTTAAATAATAGTTTGTATGTATTAAATTATAAAAACATGTTTTTGAAAATGATAATGAATCAAAATCATATGACTCCTATAACACCATGTTTTGGATTCACTGTCTTGGTTTTGTAAACTATACGATTTTGATGAAGCTCTATCAAGATTTTTATTGATATTATTCTATGATAAAACTACATTATAGGTTTTATTCTTTTTACAAGGAGAAATTAGAAAACCAACATTTTTTGGATATGTTGAAAGGCCCTTAGAGATTCTAGGAATGATACACATCGATGTGTGAGGACTATTTCTAGTAGAATATAGAAGTGGATATTCTTACATCATAACTTTTACTGATGGATTGAGAAGACATGGCTATATCTAATTGATGAGGTAGAAGTCTGATTCCTTTGATAAATTCATTGAATTCAAGAATAAGGTAGAGAGTAAACATGGAATTAAGATAATGAATATTTGATCAAATCGATGGGGAGAATATATTAACCTAGAGTTCATTGACATTCTATGGGAGTTTGTGATTATGTCTCAACTACTCCACCTTACACACCACTGTGGAATGGTGTTAGTGAAATGAATAATCAAACCTTATTGTAAACGTAAAGGTCGATGATGAGTCATGTGGATCATCCAGTATCCTTTTGGGGATATTCATTAAAAATTGCAGCACACAAAATAATCTGAGAACCAACTAATGTGGAAAATGGAATTCCCTTCAAGATATCGGGTTTAAAGAAACCCATTTAATCTAATACATGTGTATGGGGGTGTGAGGAATTTGATAAGGCCTTATTTAGAAATAAACTAGAACCCTTGGGTATGAATTTTATCTTTATATGGTCTCCCAATGAAACAATTGAATACTACCTATACAACCCATTAGACAAGAAAGTGACTGTCACTAAGCAATAAATGTTTCTTGATAGGGATCACATCATCAAGAAGGGTAATAGGATAAGTATTGAATTTGATGATGTGGTACCCCCGGTTTGAGGTATGTAGCCTTTGTTTATGTTTTTTATGATTTTATGGGCATGGGATGAGTTCGGAAATGGTCGGGAGAGTTTGGAATGTTTTTGGATGAGTTTGGAGGCTTTTAAAGGGGCGCACAGTTTGAGCACGGTTAGTGTAAACCGTGCGGATGCTCCAGAAAACCGTATAGGGAGAGGTAGTAGGCTACGCATGGCATGCACACAGTTTTCCAAACCGTGCGAGGAAACCGTGCGGGCACCATCTCTCAAGGCAGTAGGCTACACATGGCCTACGCACAGTTTTCCAAACTGTGCGAGGAAACCGTGCGGGCACCTGCTCTCAAGGTAGTGGCGTGCGCACGGTTAGCGCACGGTTTTCCAAACCGTGTGGTCTAACCTTGTGGCCACTTAAAGTTGGGGTTTTTATGTCCAGGATCCCTCAATCTTGACCTAAAACACTCTTCTCTTCCTCGCACTCGATCCTCACTCGGGATTTTCGGTTCTCAGGGGCTAGAAGGGCTCTCCCACTCATTTTGGAAGGGTTTTGAAGAGGATTCAAGCGGGTTTGAATTCGATTCCTCTTGGGTAAGTCTTATCTAATGGTTTCTTTGTGGTTTCTCTAGATCCTCTCTTCCCTCCTTCTTGGTTTTCACGATTTACACTGGTTGTGTGTACATCTAGGGTTTTGGTGGACATGGATGATTTTTTAAGGCTTTTTGGTGTTAGGGAAGTGGATCTAGAGTGTTTTTGGTGGTGAGTTTACCAGTTTCGGAGGTGCGGTTGCCTGTGGATCGATTTCTCAAGAACCCTAGTGGTAGGTGGTTTCTCTCTCGACTCCACTTGGTGGAATTGTGTCGTTCTTTTACAATTAAACTGTGTGCTTGAAATTTAATTGGTAAATCATGTGGAAAATTTGTTGGAAAATTGATGGGAGATGAAATTGGGGGTTTTTGGCATGAAATTGGGTTGTTTGGGTAAAAATGGGTTTTGGTGGAAATGGATTCAATTGGATGATTTTAAAATTTTGATTTTAAAATGACAATGAACATGAGAATGACAATGGCATGTGATGGTGTTGAAATAATGTGTGATCTTGTGTGACTTGTGCTTGTGTAGATATGGATGTTATGTTGTATTGGAATGGGTTGTGATGTTGTGGAGTGGTCGAGAAAGTTCCACTATAATCAGGGATATGGATGGATAATAGTCGGAAGGGCCACCATCAAGGCAAGTGGCCGAGAAGGTACCACTTGTCGGGTTGTGAACGGGTTGGCCGAGAAAGTACCCCAGTTGTTGGTTGATTTCTTGACTATGTGATGTTTGTAGATGGGTCTTGTGAGTGAAATGTGAACATGGTAACCAGCATGTGGATGACTGTTGTGGCTTTCCCTTGTGTGGCATGTTTGGGTTTCATGATAAGTTTTCAATTGTGATTTTTTTATAAAATGCTTTATATAAATGTGCTAATGGTTTATCCTAGTGGCGTGTGTAGGGAAGTCATTTGGGGAAATCCTAATGAGTAGTTGTACTCACCCCCCTACTTTGGCACTTTGGTGTCTTATAGATGTAGTGTACCAGGACATGGGAAAAGGTAAGGTATCTCTATCTTTTAGCAGTTCCTCGTGATGCTTATTGGTGCATGGAGTTTGGAGCTGGAGTGGAGTTGTGGTGGTGCCACAGATTGTCGTGGTTGTCTTTTTGTTTCTGTTTTACTCTGATATTTTGGAAATATTCGGTTGAATGAACTTTGGGTTGTTATGGCATGGTTGGTTGATTTAAAATTCATGCATTATAGTTGTTGGTTGTTGGTTGGTTGGGTTATCCTCTTGAGGGAAAATCGTTCCATACTTTTCTCTTGAAGCCCTTGGCATTTATTGCCAGCCTTTGGCACATTGGGAAGGTTGCTTAAGTCCAAGTAACCCTCACCTCCTCCTTAAGAAAATGAGGTTGGGGCGGGGCATTATAGATGAAGTTGATTCTCAAGATACACTTGATTCTGTTTAGTAACGAATTCTACAAGACAATGTAGAAGACGTAGTTCCTATAAAAAAAAGTACTATGTAGGAGCTCAAGAATAGTATGAGAACCATATAGATAGGGTTTTCTAGTCAATGATGATGGTGACTAATTATAGGTTGAAAATGATGAACCTATATCATACTAGGAGGTAGTAAATAGTTTATGATCTACAATATGGCTTGAAGCTATTAATTCTGAAATGGATTCCATGTATCATATCCAAGTTTGGGATCACATCGATGCACCAGTTGATGTAAATATCGTTTGATAAAAATTGGTATTCAAGAGATATCTAGATGTTGAAGGTAATGTATGTAACTATAAAGAAAGTGTAGTCTCAAAAGGGTTTACACAACGTCATGTAATTGACTTTGATGATTTTTTTACCAATTTCCATTATTAAATCCATCAGAATCGTGATTTCATTAGTATATTAACAAGACTATGAGATTTGGAATATGGATGTCAAAATTGTATTCTTCAGTAGGAACCTTCAAGAATATGTCTATATGAAACAGCTAGAAGGTTTTGTGAATTGTGGTTATGCCAAAATTATTTTCAAGTTCCATAGATCCATTTATGGATGGAAGCAAGAATCCATGTCAAGAAACCTTCAATTCAAAAAATCCAAAAAAGAATTTGGTTTCATTTAGAATACATGTGAGATGTGAGTTTATAAAAGTTATTCTGGGAATTTTTTCATTTTTCAAGTATTATATTGTGGTGACGTATTACATATTAAAAATTAAATAATAGTCTTACAATATATTAAAAACTAGTTAAATAAGTGTTTCTCTAGGAAGGACATAGGTGAAGTAGCATATATTCAATTGATCAAGATCATTCTAGATATATCCAATAGGCATCATAGACTATGTCAAAGTAGATATATTGGCAGGATATTAAATATTTTTAGTATGGAACAATCCAAGAGATTATTGGTTCTAGTGTCACATGGTTTACGTGTTTCTAAGAAACTGTGTCCATAATCACAACATGAGGAAGAGGGATTGAGTCATATCCCATACTCAGCGGTGATATGATCTATCATGTATTCCATTTTAGGTACTAGACCTGATGTTTCCTAGGTATTAGACACTGTTGGAAGATATCAACCCGATCTGGGAGAACAATATGGTGTTGTTTATAAGGTTATCCTTATGTATCTGATAAGAACTAAGGATATGTTACTAGTTTATGATGGAGATGAGGATATTTTCATTAGAGGATATACTAATAATAGTGTCCTGATAGATCAAAATGATATGTAGTCACAATAAGGATTTGTTTTTTGTCTTAACGGAGGAACTGTGAGTTGGAAGAGTTCAACGTATCCATTTCTCACTAATTTTTTAGAAGTGTCCGTGTATATAATGGCTTCTGTTACATCCAAGTAAGCTATTTTCATTGAAAATTTTACCCCGGAGCTTGATGTGGTACCTATAAATAAATACCATATCACATTTTATTGTGATAATACTCCAGCGGTGGCTCTTACAAAATAGCCAAGGTCACCCCAATAGAAAAATCATATACTCCGGAAGTATCAACTATGGGAGGATTTCTATTAGAGGGGAGAAGTTCTATTAAGCAGTGTACCCATAGATTATAACATGATCGGTTAACTGACTTAGGTCATATCTCAGTAGAAGCATCAGTATCACGTGAGAGCTATCAGAATGTAAGTTGTTAGCAGTTGGATCTAGTGCAAGTGGGATTCTACTGGAGTTGGTTCCAAATAACCAACATCATTGTACTTTATGATAACATTGTATTCATGGTTTTTTAATATTAATAAAATCATTATCACAACATTATTTTTCTTATATGTAATATACTATGTGATAATGTCTTAAGAGTAGTCGTTGCACTAAAAGGCCATAGTAGTTCCCAAATATGATGGGAACTCGGATTTGTTATGATTCTATTAGAGAATATATATTTACTATGTGTGGATGTAATCATTTGAGGGAAAAATGATATAGGCTCTCTGGGGTGGAGAATCATATCACTTTAAGGCACATTATCATGGGGTATGACCATGGTAGTGTCCAGTATAGATATTATGAGAACGAGACCCGCTAGTAGGAAATCTACATTTCTATGTGTCAATGGATGTTCATATATACAGACATCTTTGTTGGTCCATATAATTTCATATTAATATTAATTAGTATTATGTGTCATGAAATTTAATGCATTGACAAAAATCATCACGACAGATATTCAAAATTATGTAGGATTTCTTGAGTGCATCGCGAGTAATATTACGTTAACGAATAATGAAATAAAGTATTTATACCTTAAATTCATTAACATAAGTTAATATCTCTTTACATTTTATAAAAATTATATTTCCTAAATAAATCCATGGTCATGGTGTTCTATATTAATTTTATATTTCCAAAAAATCAATGAAAGAGAATTGATCATACTGGATGATGGCACTGGCATGCAACCTACATGATTAGAAATATTGTGATATATATAAAATATTAAATGGTAAGCATTCAAAAAAAGTCACATGTCATTGAGGCATTAACTTGTTTATTGATAGGTGCCTTGGCCTCTTTTGAGACACTAACATTTGACTTTAGGCAACATCACCTAATGCCACTATGAAAGATGACTAGAGTGTCACACACTTTGTGTTTCTAGAATATCTATTAAATAATATGTTATTATTTTTTATTTAATTTTTTCAAAAAATATTATTCCAATAAATGGTTTAATAATTAGTCTTGTATTATGGATCACATTTATTTCATAACTAGTTATTACTGATAATTTATTATGAGGATACTATGTAAAACATATTTTTTTTTCTATTTAGAGAATATAATATTTATTTATTTATTTGAAAATAATGAAGTGATATTTATTTAATAAATAAATAAGAATTATTGGAGGATCGATATATATTTTGGATGAATGATGGATTGAGTACAATGGTCTAGAGGGAAATAGTAATATGAACAGTAGTTACTTAAATAATATTTAATTTTAAGTATCATGTTCAGTGCATGTCAAGAAATACGAATATTATTATTATTATTTTATATGTTGTATTTCTAGGATTAAATTAATAACAAGGGAAACTGTGAAATTATTATTTTTTAACCATATAAATACAAATACCCAATTAAGTTATTTTCTCATAATTTGATTCGATTGTGCAAAATGGATTTTGAGAAAAAACTCTCTAACCTAGAGAGCCCTATTCTCTATGAACGCTCTCAATAACAGGGATAAATCCTCCAACATCAAATCAAGAATAATACATTAGAAGTGGTTCTTGAGGAGATCAAAGTCTGATGAGGAAAGCACAAGTATATTCCCTACTAGCACATAGAGACTCCTTTAGTGGCATTTGTATATTCCCAGAACACGTATGGATAACTGCTAGAGGAAATCTATGCTTGTTTTATATAATGAAATGATAATAAAAAACATATATGTCATTGGAAAAATCAACAAAGAATGAATTACTTAGAAGTAATTCTTTATAAAATTAAATTAATTATAAACAATATATGTTGATCCATTATTCACATTTTTAGCACAATTATTCTTTGTCTATGTATTTGATTCCATTCTGTAGATCACTGTATTCACCATCTTATTGATCTCAAATAGATCATTTATTATGTAAAAAAATTAAATTTAGGAACCACGCATCACACACATCTGTTGTGCTGGGAACATACAATCTTCTTTAGAGAAACAATGAGCAGCGAAATGGTGATATTCTTTATTTCTTTCACTTTTGATGAAGGAGTAGGGAAAAAATAAGAATCTATAATAGAGAGACTAGATTTTTTTTATTGGGGAATCCAAATGATCGGTAACATTAATTTGCTATGTTGATGGTGTTGATGATGGTGAGTATATGTGATTAAAAATAGTTACCATTATCCAAAATCTATTGCAATGGACAGAATAGAAAGGACAACATTGGATTTAGAAACAACAGGTTACCAAAAGGCGTTGCATGACTCCTATCATACAGCAATGATCTTTCCCCCAGTAACACCCTTCTGAGCCACATGATCTAGGAATATATTTTAGAACCTATGAAATATTAAGTTATAAATCTTTTTTTTATTCTCCAAATGATTTTATATCATAAATATTGACCATATTGAATTTTGAATAATATATAAGAATACAATCATTTATCCCTCAATTAACCTGGTAAATCAATTTCAAATGTCATGAGTGTTGATCAAGAACATATTTTTAGTGATTTACTATGATTTATAGTCATATATCCATTCTACCAAAAAAACAATTTACAATAAACAAAATTATCTCTTTAATATAGTTATTTCAATATCCATCCATAGAAACACTAGATTCAAGTTCCTTAGTCAGCTAGTGGAAAGACCCAAATAGAATATTCAATCCCTGGTTATTAAAAACTAGTTCTTGAGAATGAAATGTATTAAATTAGAATAAATTTCAATACATAGAAAAATTAAATATCATTGGACATACCCATAGTTATCCAACATAAAAATTTCATATTTCAGATGATCATGGGAAAAAATATTAAATTTAATTGTTTCATGAAATAAAGTTGGGTATAACACATAACATTACTCTAAAACTATAATAAAATCTATTAATTCATATACTAACATAAAATTATACATTTCTAATTAAATAATAAAATTTTATTACTAATAAATAAATAAATAACTAACACAACTAAACCACATACATGTGTTTAAAAAACAGTCCCATGCATTTATATAAAATAAGAATCCTTGAAATAAACCCAAGACTAACTTCTAACCCAATGAATGCTGCACTAAAACTGAAATGGTAAACAGGTATGAGCATAATATTCTTGTTGGAATCCTCTTATTTAACACCATAAATATATTTAATAAAATAAATCCTTCGAATTCTATTTTTAAGATATAATTTTATAGATATTCTTCTACATATATAAAATAAATTATATCAAACCCTTTATAAATATTATTTTTTAAAATGTTAAAAATTCACCAAATTAAATGACTCTATTCTTTATAAATTGTTCATGTATAATATAATATATATTAATCAAACAATTTGTACAATAATATTAGAAAAGGAAAAATTTTATATTTTGTATTGGAAGATAGTCACCTACCGAATATACTTTTATTGAAATAATTTAATCATCCAATCCAAATTAAACTAACTCCTCATATAAAAGGAACCCAAAAACATTAAAAAACCGCTTTTGAAAAAACATTGGTTGGGTTTTAAAAAACTTAGTGATGAAATGGTGAAATTTCCTGATGTGAACACAAATAATGATTTCACTAATTAGAATAACACCAAATAAACTACATGAACAATATCTAGAAATATCATCTGATTCGTTGAAATAAGGATGGATAAAAATTAATGACCATAATGTCAATTTAATATTGAAATATATCTCCCAATAAACATTGAAAACAATACACAATAAAATAAATTTAATCATAAATTATCATCTTTAACACTACTCAAGATAAGAAAATATGAAACCATTTTCAATGGATAAAATGGATTTGATATTAGAGTTACATAATGATACTACTTTACTAATTACTGAATTGATTCTTAAAAAATGAAATGGATATAGAACTAATAAACTTGAAGTTATGGGACTCGTATATACTAAATCACTATAATGACAAGTTGTAGGGGATTTCATCCCATAAAGGTTATGCTATAGATGTACCTGAGGCTTCCCATGGGATTTAGTCGATAAATATAACTATACATACACAATTATATTAACCAGGTATTTCATAAGTATCATTTATTTTCATAACATGAATAAAATTAAAGTAATGCATCCCCTATCTGGGATGTGTCGTATCTCAAATAATGTAAAAAATAATTCAAAGAATGTATGTGTGTGTTTATATATATATGTATTAAATGAAACCCATTTTCAAAGTTCCAAAGTATCATTTTGTGATACGTTTATGAAAAGAAAACATAATTCCTATTATTAAGTATTAAACCATGATACTATATTTTTTAAATGTTATTAAAATATGAAAACCTTTTAAAATTTCCACCAACAACATCCAAAACAACATATAGATTTAATTTTGATATTGATAAATAAATAGTCATAAAAAAATTAGTCATTGTTGAATAATCCCATGTATATCCATGACCATAAAATCCCTCTCTACAGAAATTATCAATATCATTCCTATGAATTATTTGAAAATAAAAAAACTACTCTTTAAAGATTCACTTCCTTCTAGAACCCGTAAATTGTTAAAAAGCCTTATATGTGAAAAAACCATCTAATTATAATAATTAAGTGGATTAAAAATATACATAAGAAAAGATATTCAAGTGATGTTAATTATATACACTTGGAATATTTTGTCAAATTTTAAAAAAAACATAGATTAAAAGAGGGAATGAAATTAGTTGATTTAAATATAAATTTTATTCAGGGAGACGCCAATATAAAATGATGAATATTGACTTGATTCCAATATCATAGTGACCTTTACTAGATCTTTGATCACCAATCCTAACTAAAAAAATAAAAAATAATTAATTACCTCACCAAAATAAAAATCCCATGAATTAATAACCATATCCCCTCTCATCATATGTCCTAATATTGATCGAACATAAGTGAATTGGGTGAGAGAAACCCTAACACGCTTTCAATTTAAGGAAAATTAAAATCACTAAAAAATAAACCCAATATTACATCAAATGTAACTAGAAATTATAAAACAAAATCCCCAAAGTGGTAAAAAATGAAATAAAAAATTGATGACTTTGAAAACCCCTTCAAGATATGACATTAATAGTTAAATTATAATCCCCAAAATGTAGAAATAATCTCATTTAATTAGATTGACTCAAAATACCTCTTGGCATGTGGAAATAATCATACAAAAAACCTAATACACAAATAAATGGATCTAAAAAACTAAAATAACAGACATATTAGTAATATAAATAGATATATATAATATAGATGATTTGAGAAAAGTTATAACATAGAGTGATAGAGATATGGATGGGGGAATCAACAGGGAGAGATGAGGAATAAATATACTCCACCCTTTCACATAGTACAACATACACACCAAAATAATTGATTCTGTTTTTCCATTTTTTTCATTCACCTAAATACGTTATAAATATATTTTCAATATATTCCCAACACATGTAGTGTATTATATCCCCATTTTCTCTCCAATATACCATTCTCTACACCCTTATATCCTTTTATATTTTTCTAAATCCATCTATTTATTCCACATAAATTTGAAAATATTTAAAAATAATATTAATTAATTTCAAATACACTTCCATTATTATTATTATTAGATAAAAATTTACCAAAATTGAAGCTTCTAAGTATATATATATTTACTTGATTAAAATACATATTTTTAATTGTATTGATTTTTTACCTGAATAATATTATCATCATTAGTTTCTTTGGCATCAAATAAAAGAATTGTAGAAAATTTCAATAATTATTTTTAATTGAATATAAATAGTTAATGTTATTTAAAATCAATCACATTTTCTAGGAAATTTTACAAACCATAATAACATTGTTCATTCTATAATACATAATATCTACTAGTTTTTGAACTATATATTTCAATATTATTGTATTTTGGATATTAGTTTTTCTCATAGAATAGTTATTGGAATATAAAATCACCTCAATTATACCAAAAATAAAATTTATTGATTATTAATGACAAATTATTTCCATGATTTACCATTTAAATAAAAACATTCATTATTTATCAACAAAATAATTTTATTCTATCATCCATATATAGTTAAAAGATAACATTTTATATAGGGAACAAAATTTTAGGTTTACATATATTTATCTCATATAATATAATTCATAAGAATATAAGTATTAGGGACTCTAAAATTACATAATTGTGTTTTTAAAGGGTGATTAATGTATATGGATTCTATTTTAAAATATCTATGATAGAGAAATTTTATTGATTCTAGGGTGATTATTTTTTAATGTGTATGTTAAAATCACTCTAAGAACATGATGAAATTTATTCATTATTGATGTAATGGTTCTATAAGCCCCTGAACCTATTCAAGAAGTTGTGTATGAAAACTTTATTGGGAAATGATTTTTTGATGTACTTTTTTATCATGGGTAATTGTATTTTTATGGATTAAAATATTTAAAAAATGAATAAAATGTGAAAAAGAGATTGTAAACGGTTGCTCTTACATAAATAAATTCATTGAACAAGGATTGTAATTCATAATGGATATTGAAAATTTTGATGACATATCTAGTGTATAATTTTTTAAAAGTAGAAATGTGAAGGGTAATTTTTTTATGAATGATAATTGGTTATTTTTTAAGGTTAAAAGGGATAATATTATGAGACATTATTTATATGCAGGTTGAAAATGTACTATTATTTTAGGAATGTATTTTGGGTTGAAATTAAATTATATATTCATAAATGAATCACGAAAGATATAAGATAAATTAGAGAATATGTTTGCTTGAATGTGTTTTTTTTTCAATAATTGGGTATTCCATGAAATAATTTCATGTAATGTAGAATTTATCATATAATATTAATGCAAAAAAATATGTTTGGAAGGAATGAGACTCCATGAAGATTTTTTGTGGTATGGTTGAGTTCAAAAAGGGAATAATTTCACTAAGTGAAAATTTCGTAAGATGCAGTCAACATAGAGAATGTTTTCATCCTAAACTTTTAAGATGGAAGGAAGTTATCTAAGATAATTCATTAAAGGTATTTTATGATGGGTTAAATTTTTAAAGGAATGGTTTAATTATGTTTCCTTGGATAATTGATCAATATGATCATAAATATTAGAATAATATAATATTTGGATTTTTATTTTGGTATTAAAAATCTATCCTAGTTATGGTGAATTAATATCATTTTTTAAATAGTATATCAATGTCAGATAGATATTAGTTTTAATTATTTCTCATTAGATTCAAAGACTTACAATATACTTATGGCGAGGAAACGTGTTCAAATAGGTATATAATGTAATTAGTATTCAATTTTTACTCATTTTAAACATGGGGATAAGGATTCCACACAGAACATTATATATTATATATTTTTAGTTGAAACTATTATACATAGGCAAATTTTTGTTGTAATTTCTAAAAATAATCCCATGGAATATACATTTTTTTATTTCACAATTAATGATTCATATTTATTAGAAATTAATTTTATGTAGGGTGGTGATCCTAAAAATAAAGGATCAATATCATTTTTTAATAAATTCAAAATAAAAAAATATACACATATTAACCCACTTTTGGTATTTACCATTCATGTGGAAAAAATATGGTATATGTTTCAAACATTTAAGTTAATGAATATCCATTTTATGTTGAAGAAGTAAAATTATTAAATCAAAAACGGTTTCTAATTTGATGGATGTAACATTTGACTCTGGAAGAATTAGATGCAGCTTAATTTCATATCATTATGAATTGATATTTATACAACTACTATATAGTTGATCTCAATCCAAATAAATATGAAAACCTATAAAAATGTTCAAAAAAATTGACATTAAAACTATTACATTAATTGATTTGATGGATAAATAGTAAATATTGAAGGGTTTGATATATCAAATTGAGGAGTAAATGGATATTGTAAAATGACATGAGTATTTACCCAAATGAATCTGTCGATTTATTATTTTATTTGGTAAATATGACTGAATATTCTATTAACTACCTTAGAAAAGGCATTAGTGATATCGTGATCATCAAGTAAGCCATATGAAGGTTTCCACCTTCGATTAATACAAATGACTATGTTCTTTAAGATAATGGCCAAAATTGGTATCATTTTAATTTCACAACAATATTATTATAATATATTTTACAAGGAATGTTGGAAATGATATTGTGGGAAATAGAAATTTTATATAAGATATATCCTAGTAAAAATGTATTTCACTATGGGGGATGATCTAAAATAATAATATGTTGATGAAGAAATGTAATTAATTTACTGAAACCTAAAAATGGAATTGTTTTTTCAATTTTTAACATATAGTCACCTGATTTCTATTTTGAATTTTTTGTCAGCATATGTAAGTGTGTTCTAGATGATTCCATAGAGTTATGGGATTCTTAATAACCCCATAAAAATAAATAGTTAATATGAATTGTTGGAGGAGTAATAATGGCAAAAATTTCATGAAGATGTAATTACAATCCTAATAGGATAATATCACAGAAGAACCGAAAAATAATAAGATTTTAGAGATAAAAATTACGTCAAAGGAGATGTTCATATAGGTTTTATATAGATTTTATAAATAAGGGCAACGATTGGTGGTTTTGATGGTTATGTTGAAGGGAGATTTGGTCTCATAGTATTGTTAAATACTGTACCAGAGGAGATAAAATATTATAGAGATAGTATAATGAATAAAACAAAGGTGGTAAATGACACCATACTCTATATGTAGTAAAAGCTATATTATATTTATTAGATGACAATTGAAATTGAACATATCAAACCGAAAAATATTAAAATATTAGAAATATTTTTTGAGTTAAATGTTAATATTGAATATCCCAAACAAATCATGGATTATTTTACCAACATCGTGAATGATCATAAAAAATGTACCAAAGTGATTAATAATTAAGACATTATTAAATAGATAAAATTAAATGATAAGGAAGGAATCAAGACTCATGTTATATCAATGAAAAATTGGGAGAAGCTTCAGTCAATAAATGGTTAAAGTGTAGAATCTAGGTCTAGTGGTATAGTCGTATGACATTTGAAAAATAAAATGACACATTATATATATATTGTGTCGGAAATGAAAAAAAATTGTAGGAAATGTTTTATGATGATAAACCATAAGAATACAGTACAAAATTTAATATTTATTTAGATGTGTCTTAGAATTAAAACAAAAATGAACCCTGTATACATATGATGTTATAGAATGGAAACACAATAATACTCCTCAAATTATTTTTTGTTTTTTTAGAATGAAAAGGATCACACGAAAGATTCTTTATATAAAAATGTTGTACTATATTACATAAGAGAAATAAAAGAGTCCATGAAATGATATACATCCCAAATATGATTTAAATGAATACTAAATTTGATGATGTGGATGTCCTGTCATTATAACTTATTTCTAATAAATAGTGATGTGTTTTCCTACAGATACATAAGTTGGTAAAATCTAGTAGTTGAAAGATCCTAAAGAGGATAAAATAGAAAATAATTTTTGGAATGAAATATGAAATTGGTGAATGATATTCTTAAAATGAAAGATCCAAAAAGTAAAATAATTAAATTTATTCATGGATATGGATAAATAGTAAACTTTCATGAATTATAATAGGTGAAGAAATTTCATGGTAGGAAATAGATCAGGCATATGTGTGGATACAAAATAATTGATATTAATCCCATATGATATGAACTAAGGATATATTCATAGAATTTTATTATAAGTAAAAAAATAATCTATTTGGATTGATAATTATGATTGATTATGGATTATTTTCTATAGGAAAAAATATAGATGAAATAATGTAATAAAAATATACGAATTAGTTTTTTTAAGGACATGGTCATAAATATCTATTCAAAAACTAAATGGGATACCTAGTAAATAAAATAAACATTTCAAAGGAAACATGTATAATATAAGGAAATTATTAGGATGTTTTAATATAAGGATTGTTTAATAAGGTGAATATATATAATTTTCTTTTATAAAAATATATGTGATTTGTATCTATGGAAGAATAAAATAGATCAATGAATAATAGATTTTTTCACATAATACCTCAATATATGGGGTGATCTAGTGAATAACAGTGTTGATATTGATATCCCTATGTAATAATTTTACTGTAAATAATGGTGTGAAGTCTGCAATAATGGATTATTATTCAAATTGAATACTATAGGATAGGTTTATAGTTAGAATGTTTCTATAATTAGTTCGTGTCGATGTCTGTGTATTGATATCATGAATACCTAATGATTGGGAGTGATATTCCACAGAGTTCACTGATATTTATAAAAATATGTAATTTTTTATGGTGTCCAGCCACCTATATAAGGAATTTCAAGGAATTTCATAATTATCGTAAAAGGGTGTAAGGATTCAGGGAAAATAAAAATCTCATCTTCCATATCGTTAATGGCCAAAATATTACATATGGGTATCATAAGTATTGTCCAATGAATCCATAGAGAGGTGATCACCTATAGATAGTGATAAATAATCAATATTTTGTTTTTTAGTAGTGTAATTAGATACTAAAACCAATTATAGCATGATGCTTCTTAAGAATGACCTATCCTTGATCATTTGGAAGGGTGTAGTCATATAATTTCTCTATATCAATACAAATTACTTTTTTTGTTTAATGGGAAGATAAGTGTCACATCCATGAATTTTTTTAAAGGAAATTGTCATTTAATTTCCATTCTTTCTTTGTTTTGGGGGTTTTCCATTCATTTTGGTGGAAATGTTTAGCTTTCAAAATCTGGGTCAAACCGTGAGCCAAATTCCATATTTAAAAACATATTTTGTTTCCTTTATAACTCCTTCAGTTTTCAACATTTTTCATCCATTTTAGTTCTTCCATGGCCTCTTCTGGCCTATTAACACTACCATATTAATATGGACCATTTAGAAATCCATAATCATGGTAGAGTTGGGTTTTTATTTGAGAGATTGGGCCTTCCCGGAAGCCCATTTCCATTTTAAAAATTAATTTTTTTATGTATTAAATTATTCATTTTGCACTATTTTTCGGTGATTCAACCTCCCACTAAAATCTAACATCTTTAAGAAAATGGTGTATTTACACCTTTTTTAAAACCAGGAAGTATGTTAAAGTTTGTTTTGAAAAAGTGTTTTTAATAGTGTTTTCTAAACTGTAGAATGGTGTTTTAATGAATGAGATGTTTTGAAATTAATTTTTATGAAAAGAAAGTGATTTTTCATTTGAATGATTATGCCTTTCCGAAAAGTATTTTTAAGTGGTAATTTTGGTTCAATTTAGTTATTAGTGGTCTTGAGAAAAAGGATGAATTGTTTGATTGTTTTGGTATTGAAAAGTGGAATGAGTTTTTGTATTAAACATTGGTATTTTTGTGAGCAACCACAAGCATGGGATTATATGGGAAGAATGATGGTTAATGACATGACTGGATGAGTTCCAAGATGGATATGAGGAGGGTTCCTAGTGTATCACATAAACATACATTTGTGGGGCCTATGGGGTACCATTGGGGGATACGCTAACCGCTGAACCATTTGTTTTCAAAGAAATGTTTTCAAAAGGAAAACATGATGTCATGATGACTGGTTTGGGATGGTGTGTTTTATGTGTTTTTTGAAATTTTGATGTTGTGGAATGTTTTGTGTCTAATAAACCCTCTTGTTTGAATGGTGTTTTGGGTTTGTGTTTTGTCAGTAATCTGGGTTGAAGGGTTGGTTAGTGGTCTCTTCTTAGAAATGTTTGGGTAGCCTTTATGGTGGTTCACCTCATCTATTTGGATCTAGTTGTTTAATTACTTGACCAATGGACCAAGTTGGTTTGGTCCTTGGGTTGTCTCATTGGATAAGGTATTCCCCCATTAATGTTTAAGTCAAAACTAATGTGCATCCCATGTTGTTTCACCGTTGGAAGATCCTCTAGTTGGTCACTATAAGGAATCCTTTTCTTGATCTTTGGAGATAGAATTTACACAATTGACTCTCTTGGTTGGGTGGACCCTCTTGTAGTACGAGAGTTATTGTGGATGGTTGAAAGAAATATTAGTTTATTAAGTTACCTAATTCATCGATGTTGAATGTATTTTGGGGTTGATACTACGGATGGTGTCTAAGAGGGACTCTAGTTCCTTCGTAGTCTCTTCGAAGCAAGGGTTTATGTTAAACCTCTAGTGTGGGAGATCCGGCCATGAGCGGCCATTATGGCCACATATTGGAATTGTGTGTTTTTTGGGGATGTTGCATAATGCCCCTCTCCATGTATTGTTTCTATCAATTGTAAGGGTCATGTTTGGTGATGCCTTGGGTTGTCATGTTCACGTTTAACTGTAAAGGTGATGGTTGTGAAATCCTCTGAGATTATCTGTTATATTGGGAGTATGTATTCATTCGAAAAAACATTAAAATACCTGTTTTAGAGGAAGGTGATTATCCATTTCCTTTCCTACAGTTTTTTCTTACCCGAAGAAACAAGGTGGGATGTGTGTGCATCTTTTAATCCCCTGTACCAGTGAAATCTCATGTTTTGGTAAAAAAAAATTGGATTATGTTATGTATTGGTGAACCCATTGGGGTATACGGTGTAGTTGTTTGTGGCACCGAATGAAGAAGTTACATACAAGTGTTTCCAAAACCCAACTGCAAGACCAAAGATTCTTTAATCTTTTGAGCTCCAACTATAGGTCCCGGAGAGAAGTCGGCACGTAGTCGGGGGAAATCCCAAGGTCGTTTAAACACTTTTATAGGTCCTAACCATAGTATGAATGATAATAATAGTTTAAAACACTAGTTTAATGATATTTCTTCTATTATTCATGTTTTATGTAAAGAGGTGGAGCGCCTCATGCCTTATTTTTTACCTAATGTCTTTCCTTCCCCCTTTGGTTTCCATTGAGTTTTTTGAGAAAAAATTAAAAACTTTATAGACAAGTTGAGAACACATTTTTTATATGTTGATTTGTAGACGTGCCTGATAAGACCATGAAGATATAAAGATCCACATGGTTCGCTCATGGTTTCCCAATGCGTATGGACTAACCGTACGGTCATCCCAACTCTTTGAGATTTGGGTTCTTTCTGTGGTGCCCCATGCTGGTCAGTTAAGATGGTTGGTTTTTATGGTGGGGAGACCCACCATGGGACTCATGTGTGTTCTTTTGGAAATTTCTAATAGATGTATAACCCCTATATTAGAGAGTCTATTTGGGCCTCGCCCTGTTAGTGTTCCGATTCTGTCTCACGAAAATTCAAGTTGTCTGTTATGGTGGGGGGAACATTTGTGTCTCCCCATACCAGTAACTTAGTTTTTTCCTTGGTCTGGGCTTAGAAATTGGTATTCTCATTCATATATATCTAACAACCTACATCTTCCTTGGGTAAAAAAATTGATATCGGAGAGTGCCCAATGGTTTATTTATAGCAGGGTAAGTGTAACCTTGTTCAATGTTGTTGTTTGTTTTAGTAAATCACTTGAGTCTTGTTTAGATTGTTTTTGAAGAGTTTTCTTTTGGGATAAAGCCTGAATGTGCTTTATTGTTTTAGGAATGTGGTTTATGTTTGTTTTGTGAGAGTATTCCTTCCTTAATTGATCAATGGATGTGTTTTTGCCTTTGGGGGTGAAACATGGAAAGGGAGTACCTCTTGGTTTCACAGTTGGGTTTGTTTGTTGCTTTGGCCATGCTATGAATTTCTAGGGTGGAAATTTTTCATGGTGGGGAAAATTTTCACATCCATGAATTTTTAAAGTAATTTTTCATTTAATTTCCATTCTTTCTTTTTTCTGGGGGTTTCCCATTCATTTTGGTGGAAATGGTCGGTTTTCAAAATTTGGGCCAAACTGTGAGCCCAATTCTAGATTTAAAATTTAATTTTGTTTCCTTTATAAAGTATTCATTTTTCAACACTTTTCATCCATTTTAATTCCTACTTGACCTCCCCTGACCTATTAACACGAACATATTAATTTGGACAATTTATTAATCCATAATCATGGTGGATTTGGGTTTTTATTTTAGGGATTTGGATTGCGTGGAATCCCATTTCTTGTTTTAAAACTGATTTTTTTTATTTAATAACATATTAATTTTGTACTCTTTTCCGGTGATTCCTCCTCTAACTCTAAGCTAAATTCATAGGCGCATCCCCATAATCTTTAACCCCACTTTGGAGCTCATATAAATCTCAAATTAGGGCATCCATTCATAGGGGTTCTCAAATCATCCATATTTGAAGAGGTAACATCAATCCTTCATAAATCATTCATTTCACACTGTTTTTCCCCATTCCAATTCCTAAATTATCTCCAAATCATTTTTTGAACCTCCATTGAATGTTTCACTATTTTAAAATTCTGATACTGATGTATTTTGGTCATTTTCTTCAGGATTTATTCAGGTATGTGGTTCTCTCTTTGATTTCATCCCTTTCCTTAGGGTTTCTTTCGCCTTTTCTTGAGTTCTAAATTGTCCGTAACCTATGGTTTGTACCTAGGGATTAACTTCTAGTCATTTGGGAGAAATATTGGGGTTTTAGGTAACCTTCTATGTGGTGTGGTGGTGGTGCGGTTGAAATTTCCCACCAAGATTTGAGGGATTCTACACTTTCGATAGGTGGTTCCAAGTGTAATTTTTTCTGAGGAGTTGGCTTGATGTATTTACTCATTCATCGTATTTATCATATTTTATTTTTTTATGTAAAAACATTTAATGATTGATTTTTTTAATATTTTAATTTTATAGTTTCATTTAAGTTTGAAATTGGGTGTTTTTCATGTGTAACAATTGATGTATTATTTTGGGGGTATTATAACATATGAATTTGATTACTAAACCATTTTTGGGCTATCAATTCTACTTTGGTAGGGTATTGGTGTTCTATTGGGTTTGAAAGAGGGTTTTTGAACGGTTTTATGGTGTGAAACCATGTTGTACTTCTTGAAAGTGATTTTAAAAACGTCTGTTTTTCATATGGATCTTTTGTGGTATTATTTGAGGTATTTTTATAACACATGGGGTGGTTTAATAAATGTTTTAGGAGCTTTAATTTATGTTTTGAATTGGTATTGGTATGAGTTTGTCCTTGAAATATGGTTTTGAAATTGGTTTTATGTGAAAATATTAGGTACAGTCTTTGGAATTGTTTTATTAAAGTTTCGAATGGTTTAATGATATATGTAAAAAGTGATACCATATTGGAAAACTATTTTGGAGTGTGTATATTTTGAAATTTTACATTTTAAATGTGAAAGGGTCTAATTTTTTTATGTGTGACATCATGTAAATGTTTTATAAAAATGTTTGAAGGATTTACTAAATTTTGTAAGAGATGTGAAAGTGATGTGGGATGTTTTGTGTGAGTGTGATGTGAAAAATGAATTTTTTTTATAAAAATGCAATTATGTAACATGTGAGTGGGATTTTATGTGATTTAGAATATCCTGGAATGGTTTTATAAAAAAAATTAATGTATTTTTTTATGTGTGAAGGAAATGTGAAAAGTGTTGAGGGTTAGTTTAGTGTGAGTCGGATTTCAAAAATCAATTTCAAAGAAAAGTGTAGTTCTATGACTTGTGTGGTATACATGTGGGATGTTTGGTGAAATTGTGGTGTGGAAATGAAATTATCTTATGAAAAGTATAGTTCCTGACTCTTTGAACTAGTTTGAGCACAAGGGGAAAACCCAGGTATCTAGGTGAGAGGATGTGTACTAGTATGCTAGAGAATCCATGGGGGTTGGCCTCGGTTTCACATAGAAATATTGACACTTACAACTCTAACTAAACTATGATGATGATGATTTGGGACCACTAGGTTATGGGTATGTTCCCTACTAGTGGGTCATGCATGAGAACAAATATTTGTGGTGGTTACTCTCACCGGGATACGAGGTACCTGGGACCCCAAACTAGCTAGTTCCTAGGGGTTATTTCCTATTGCTTATGCTCATTATATCCATTATACATACCATCAAAATACGATATATTTGGTTGTAAAATTCAGTACATTTGAAATTTATTTTAAAATTTTTGATTTTCTAAATTATCCCACTTGATAATATTTTTAATTTTTATGTTTCAACTTTTAGAAATTGTAACTAGCATTTCATATTTATGAAAACATTCAAGATTTTCATCTTTAAATGTTTATCACATGGAATATCATAGTGGTGATATACTACTGGGAGTTTTATCACATCCTACTTAAACCCTTGGGTGTAAGTAGACTTTGTTATTTTTGTTTTTATAGGTTGGGTACAGTTTTTAGTTCCACTAGTTCGAGTTTCTAGCAGGTCCTTGGCGGTGATGTCTTATGGAGGTGGCTTGAGGGAGGTGCCCCTTTCCTTGAGGTGGTATTTGTGTTGTTGTTTTAGGTTTTGTACCTTTTTTATAGTCCTTGTGAGTTATTTTGAACTATGTAATTCAGTTCTAAACTTTTGTAAAAGTTTTTTTGGTTTGAAAAATCCAGATTTGTTTTATTGGGTTCATTTGTTGTTTTATGTTTATAAACTCGGGAAATTTGTTCCCAATTTTCATTTTATGAAACCTGAGCACTTGTACTATCCACTGAGGATCGGTAACACCCTTCTGGCCTTGCCACGAGCTGTGTTTGGTTCCGGATTCAATGGTGGCCAGATTTGGTTTGTGACAATAACTCTCTATATAGGATTCATTATGGGATGATTATATAATTAAAATACATTCTAATTTTTTATATAAGTAATTAATAAAATATTAATATAATGACATAATGAATTAATCTCTGAGGGGTGAAGTTAAATTCTCTTGAAAATAATCCAAAATAAAACCATCTTGATTTCTTAAAATGATTATTGGTAATATTATTAATATACAATAAATATTTATTTTATAATGTATGAATAATTTTCAATAAAACACAAAGATGGTTTTATATGATAGTAATGGGAAGTTCAATTTTCATGGAGAGAATTAGGGGTTTATGAAAATTATGAAGAAGACAATAATGATAAAATGAAATAAGTAAGAACAACAAGTGAGAATATATTTAAAATTAATGATAAAATTTATGTGAAAATTTTAATTTTTGACTTCAAATAACTAGTGAAAATGATGAAAATTATTTATAACAACAATAATACCACATGTAAAAGGAATCTAAAATGTGTTAAGAATAATAATCCAAATACTTGAATTAGGATCAAATATTGTATTTATATTTTAATAAAATAGATAAGAATCAAGCATGAGTGGATGGTTCAGGGTTATTATATAAGTGCATCGTTATGACAAAATGTGTTTTCTCTAAAAAATTAAATGAGGGTGGCATGTATTTTTGTATCAAGAAATGACTTCGTGGAATGATATACTCTTAGGATAAAGGTATAAATGTACAATTTTTTTATCACCAATATATGTAATAAAAAAGAAATTTTTATTGGACATAGTTGTGTGTAAGGTATTAGTAGTATTATATATGGGTGTAAAATAAATATAACTAAAGGGGTTCGATGAATAAATTATTTACATTGAGAATAAAAGTAGTTTTATTTTTCAAGATGTTGGGAAAAATGTTTTTTTGATAACTATGAAATTATGTGGGCTAAAATAAGAACAATTTCTACAATATTAATAGATTAGATAATATTTTGAAATATCAATTTCTAGTATGTGTTTGTGGATACAAATATCAGTAGAAATCATGAATTTAATCCAATGATGATGGAGAGAATCTAATTTTCCAACATAGTAATTATTTGACCTAATTATTCAAATTGAAAGGATAATTCATATCTATTTAGGTTTACGAATAAAATAAATATAATGGAAGATTATGGAGTTTTCCTTAGTATCTATGTAACATAATAATGGAATGAAATATTTATCACTCAATAAAAATATCCATATGAAGTTTGAAAACTATTTTCAATAGTTTATTATATCAGAAAAAATTACCCCATTAATGTTATAAAGCACTTATGATCGAATAGTGGTCAAATGTAAGGATAAAAGAGACATCTTTTATATCCTTATTAATTAATTTTCACAATTTTCATGTAACAAGGTATTAGGTAAATCACATGTGATGTTTTCCACTAGTGTAATATATTTAAGGCTTAGTGGATTTCAATTTTCATTACCACATTAGAGGATGTTTTATTAAGATATAAAAATACAGATTATTTTGGTTCAATGAATTATAGAAAATCAGAATCATATGGTTTAATATTTAATTGATCACTACATATTTATTATATGAGGAAACATATGATTACAACCCCCTACACATTGTATATGATGAATAAATTGGGTCCACTTATGCATGAAAAAAATTAATGGATACATAAACAATATGATTATATAAAATTTTACATAACCTATCATATCAAAACAAACTATGATAAATCATGTCCTATCATATAAAAAATATTTTCTATATCTCAATACTGAATCACATTGAAATCATGTATCAGTTTCTATAGTAGAATTTTGAGGATAGGATAATAAAATTTGACCCAACGTATATTGAATTTTATGTTTTTTATATCATGATTATGGACATTCCCATAGACAGGATTTAGAGGCTTCAACTTGATCTCGATATCTTGTAAACAACCCATGTTTTAATAATGTCGATTTGAGACACCAAATCCCCCCAGTATGTTTTGGTTTTCCAAATAAAAAAATTAATTTTTACACATACATAATTAGATCAAATTAATGAATTTTTCATTGATATAAGATGGATATATTGATCATAAAAAGAGAAAAATTCATATATTATACTAAGGGAATATTAAAGTGGATGAAGGGGAAATATCCTCTTTATAAACTAAAGGGGATATAATATATAGGGGATTAAAAATGTTTTTCGTATCATGGTTTTAAAAAATAAGGTGAATACCAATAGTTTAATGATGTGATCCATTGATATGATTTACATGTTACTCTTATTTATCATGATAATATTCACTAGAATGGATCAATATTTTTTATTAAAAAGGATGGGTGTGGTCATCATCACACAATAAGAGAGCAGAGGGCCCTCAAGAGAGGTGGATGTGGTGTAAGCTAGGGGAATACCCTTGGAGAAAATTGATACAAACCATTGGAGGTGACCAAAAACTATCATAAATAACAGTAGACTCCACCGAAACGCCATTCATGTGATTTCATGAGAAGCAAATTTGGATTCCCTCCAAATGTGAGGGGCATATTGTCCTTATCCTATCTTGAAAGAGCATCTTTTGACTAAGTAGGTCATGTTACAATTAAACACACATGTCCCCTAGATCATATTAACCAAACCATCATAATCTAATTCAATTTATTCCACCTTATAGCCCATGATCCTACAAATAGTGTGGCCCGAGAGTAGAGCCCTCATTTCTGCCCCTGAAGATTTGTCCGACCAGAAGAAGGAAATAAACCCCACCAAAACTGAGCCACACAGAACATGAATAAGACCCCCACGTCACTAGATCCCATTCTTGCATAAACTGTTCACATTTATTTTCATCCCATGCATGTGGGGAATCCATCAGACAGATCAGCCACCCACCCATCCCAATGTCCCATATGTGCATGGAAAATTCAAGAAATTAAATAACGTGAGCGAAGGTTGTCCATCCTTAATAACAAAACCCATCTAAAAAATGAGCACCTTCTACCTCCCCTGATGGTACTGAACTGAAGTTAGAGTTCCTATTCTTTCATAGTTTCTTGCCTCCCAAAGTGTCCAACAGATGGATGAAAGAATAAAAGAACGAATTGTTCTCTCCATTGCATTGAACCCAACCTAATGAAACCAAGAGGGAATAAAATCATAGTATGAAATCTAGGGATTAAAGCAATGAGGTAGAGTGGAAAGAAACGACCAAAGGCTATCTTCCCATTATCTCTGGAAGAATAGATAAAATTTTGTCCTTGTCCATGTATTATCATAACAAAAACAGCATGAATCTGAGGATATAACTTCTCTTTGAATACAATCATCATTCGGAAGTTCCAAATTTATTATCCTCCAAATGAGAAAGTTCATTTTTTGTATGTAGTTATTTGAATCAAACCCTCAGGTGTGAGAAATAATATCATCATTATTTTATGTTACATAATGTTATTGGTTTATTAAGAATAACATGGGAATTATATTCCAATTCATTAAAAAAATATTGAGGAGTTTTTAACAATAATAAATTCTAATGAAGTCTAAAAATATGTCAAGGTTACATTTTTGAGTTTTTTGGAGGTTTTTGTTTAGAAATAATTTATACAATTTTCTAGGACTATAAATGTCCTCCAATATTCATTTAGGATTGGTTATAGAAAAACATTAATGTGTTTGTGCTATTGTGAATAATAATTTATAATATGTAGGGTATTTTTGAAGGAAAGAAAATTTCATAACAAGAAAACATATTATAAAGTAAATGATCATTATTAAATGAATGGTTCAAAAAAAACTGAATTATAAAGGTTCTCTTTTATGATGGAATATATTTTCAAAATGAATAATTTCAGGAAGGATAAAGATTCTTGTATATACATACGACAAAGGAATAATTTTTGGAACAATTGTGTGGGGAATACATCATCTAGAAATGAGACCTAGTGAATTAAGAGGGACAAAAAAAGTTAAATTATTTTTTGATGTGTTTAATAGAAATTTGAAAATTTAATATTTTTTCATAATAATATTATTATGATATAATAATTCCATTATTCAACATTTTATTTACACTATATTGAGAAGAATAAATATAGAAAACATTAAACTGGTGAAATTTCCTTTCCAATAAGACGGTTTATATAAAGAAATTGTTTGTAAATGAGTTGTTTTAAAGAGTTTATGTGGTATATAATATTTTGAAAGTATAATGAGTTTAAAAAGACCTTATAAGGAATGTATGAGTTTGGATAGAGAATTATATCATGAATAGATTGCATGGCATGTGGGATTCCCTTAGAAATATTGTTAATGAATGGAAATTTTTAATGTATACACATGAAGAGAATATCTCTGTAGAGTGAATTAATGATGGTGACATCCATGATGTATTGATATTAATAATCATAAGTGATTAATAATTTATGTGGAGTTAAATTTTAAAATATACAATAATAAAAGATAAAGGGGTATTCATCCCAGGGATCAAAATAAATAATCATCTTATACTAATGATCATTTAAATGGTTCTTGAGCACATTTAAACAATTTTGGTAAAATATTAAATGATTATTTCATTAAATGTTGTTTCAAGGGAAGTTATTTCTTAGTTATAATTTAGTAAGGAATATCGAAAACAATTTCTATATTAATAATTTTAAAAAAGTAGCATAATTTGTTATTTAGATACACTACAAAATTCAATTGGGTTACACTTTAGGTTATTGTAGTATTGGAGAACCATGGAAAATTTCATGTGTGACTAATTATTTTATTTTTCACTTCATAATATTTTTCATTAAGATTGTTATTCACATTAAATGTGGAATAAATATAATTGATATTGTCCATTTAAAAAAATTTATATACCAAAATTCTCACACTATGAATATTTACCTTTCTTGTGGGAAAAAATATATAATCATGAAATGTTGAGGGATTTTCATTATATAATCATTTTATTAGATGTATTGAAATCATTCACTATATGTTTGAATAAAAATAAATATTAATTTATCAATCTCTTTTCATAAAAAAAATTAATATTTTCTGGTAGTGTTATTGTAAAACTATTTATATTAACAATTATTTGTAATGGAATTACATACTGAAAATATAACTATATTATTTACAAATATCCATCTGAATATCCTTCATAATTTTATTAAAAAAAATTATTTTATCAATAAATATATTACAAAAAAAAGAAATATTACTTAAAATTATATATGGTTTAACAAATATAAAACCCCATTTTTTATAGAACGACAATCCCTATACAAGTAGAACTTTATACAACACTATTAATTTCTCAATATTCTAGTTGATTCTCAAATCATAAAAAATTGATTACCAAAATATTATTAAATTATAATAGTTACTCTCTATTTTAGAATTATAAAAATATAAAACTTTACATTACATTAATATAATAATTATATTATAATATATTAGTATTTTGAGTCTATAAATGTATAGAATATTATAAATAAGTATAAATTTGACTGAAAATTACTTTTTTGTTATAAAAACACTTTGAGGAAGAAAGTGAGAAACCGAAAAAAAAAATTGAAGCAAACTCATAAAAATACTAGCAGATAAAGAAAAACCAAAGAAAACAATCGGACCTCCCCTGTAACATACATGACTTATTTTAAAGATAAATTTCATTTATTTTTCATTTATGATTTGTTTTTGGGGTTTGTCAAGCTTTTATGGTGGAATGGGTGAGTTTTCATGAATTGGGCCAAACCGTGAGCCCAATTCCAGATTTAAAAATAAATTTTGTTTCTTTTATAACTTTTTCAATTTTTAATATTTTTCACCCATTCAAGTTCCTAAATGGTATAACCTGACATATAAACACCACCATTGTAGTTTGGAGCCTTTATAAAACCATAAACAAGTTGTATATGGGTTTTTATTTAAGGGATTGGGCCTGCCCGAAAGCCCAATTCCAGTTTTAAAAATAAATTTTGTTTAATTAATAACTTATACAATATTAAGGCTTTTTCGGTGATTCCAAGCCCCAAACACTCCCCTTGAACCTAGCCGCGCGTCCCATATCCTACCACCCTCTTTGAAGCTCCGTTTCATGGCGGTTTAGGTCGAAACTTCTGAAGCACTAACATTTTGGGCAGATTAATAAAGGTAATTTGTTTCCTTCATAAATCCTTCAATTCTCACTCTTTTTTCCCCATTAAAATTCCTACATGGTCTAATAATCCTTGTTCGAACATCCCTTGAATGTTTTTATGTTTTCAGATTCAGAATATGGTGGATTTTGGGTCGTTTTATTCATGATTGTTTTGAGTAAGTGTTTCTCTCTTCAATTTTTCATTCTCCTTAGGGTTTCCTCCCTCTTTCATTATATTCTAAAATTTCCAGAAGTTAGGGTTCGATCCTAAGGTCTGATTTGGTATCTTTTGGGTCAATTTTTGGTGGTCTAGGTATGGATTTATATTCCTTGTGGTGCGGCGGTGGTGCGCTTAAGGTTTCGCACCAAGTTTTGAGGATTTCGACTCAAAAGGTAGGTGATTCCATGTGTAGCCATTTTATGATGAGTTAGCTTGCATGGATTATTAATTTAGCATGTTTATAATCTGTTTTATGTGTTGTGAAAACAGTTTTGATGGATTTGGTTGAACATTTAATTTTTAGTTGCATTATAGCTTGAAATTGGGTACTTTTCATTTGTGACTCTTGGGGTAATGTTTGGGTTTAGTTTATAACATATGAAAGTGATTTATTAGTCTTGAAATGGGATTACAATTCTGGTCTGTTAATTCCTTATTGTCATGTTGGCCTTGAATGTAGGTTTTTTTTAATGATTTTAAGGAGTAAAAACATGTTGTACTTCTTGAAGGTGATTTATGAAAACGTGTGTTTTTCATGTGTATCTTTGTGGTATTATTTGATGTATTTTTATAACATTTGGGGGTGGTTTAATAATTGTTTTAGGGCTGAACAATTCTGTTTTGGATTGGTATTGGTATGATTTTGCTTTTAAATGAGGGTTTTGAAATGGTTTTAGTGTGCAAACAATGGTTATACCTCTTGGGTTTGTTTTATAAAAATTGCCAATGTTTTATTTGGTTACACAAAGTTGGGAAAGGGTGTATATGTACTGTTTGGGTGAGTGTGTTCACCTAATGTGGGTTTTTGAATGGTAAAGTGGTGATTTGAGATGTTGAACATTTTTATAATTTTTTTTATAAATTGTCGAAAAGTTTTACTAAATTGTGTTTTGTGTGCAAAACACGGGTGTGGGATATTTCATGTGAGTTTATTTATAAAATGAATTTTGAAGGTGAGAATGGTATTGTGTGACATGTGTGTGGGCTGTTATGTGAGTTGAATATCTTGTAATGGTTTTATAAAATTGTTTAATGGATTTGTGGAAGTGTTAATGAAATTTGAAAAGTGTTGTAGGCAATTTGGAGTGAGTTTGATTTCAAAATTCATTTGAATGAAAAGTGGAATTTTTGACTTGTGTGATGTACATGGGGCTGTTTGGATAATTTGTGATGTGGAAGTGATATTTTCATGTGAAAACTATACTTCTTGGATTCCTGAACTTGTTTGAGCACAAAGGGAAAACCCGGGTATCTAGGTGGGTGGACGTGTACTAGTATGCTAGTGAATCTGTGAGGTTTGGCCTCAGTTTCACTTAGCAAGATTGACGCTTACAACTCTAACTAAACTATGATGATGATTATTGGGGACCACTAGGTTATGGGTATGTTCCCTACTAGTGGCTCGTGCACGAGAATGGATATTTGTGATGGTTACCTTCACCGAGATACGAGGTACCTGGGACCCACAGCTAGCTAGTGCCTAGGGGTTATTTCCCATTGCTTGTGCTCACTAGATACTTTGTTATTACCGTCGGTATACGGTATGAGAGGCTGGAAAATTCAGTAGCTATGGTATTTATTTTAAATATTTTTATTCGTTAAATTATCCCACCTAAAAACTGTTTTTATTTAATGTTGCATCTTTTAGAAATTTTAACTAGCATCTCATGTCTTTGAAAACATGCATGATTTACGCCATTAAATGTTTATCACATAGAATCTATTAGTGGTGGTATCCTATTGTGCTTTGGCTCACACCCTACTTACACCCTTGGGTGTAAGTAGACTTGGTTATTTTTGTTGTCGCAGGTTGGGTATAGTTTTTTTTGTTCCAGTGGTTCGGGTTTCTAGCAGGTCCTTGGTAGTGAAGTCTTGTGGAGATAGCATAAGGGTGGTGCCCCTTGACAAAAGGGTTCTTGGGCTGTCCTTATTTGTTTTTTACCTTTGTAATGGTCTTTAAATGTAGTTTTAGCTTATTTAATTCAGTTCTGAAATTTTGTAAAAGATGGTTTTAGTTGAAAAATCCAGATTTGTTTTATTAAGTTTTTTTTGTTGTTTAATGTTTATAGAATCGGGTAAATCATTCCCAATTATCATTTTATGATACCCGGGCACTTGTGCCAGCCCGTGGGGATCGGGAACGCCCTTCGGGCCTTGTCACGGGCTTGGTTTGGTGTCGATTTTGGCGGCGACCAGATTTGGTTCGTGACAAAATGGTATCAGAGGAGGTTCGCTCCATTTGAGTCATGTTATTTGGGAAATACTAAACATAGTCTAGAGCTATGATTGTTGGGACATGGAATTATGGTTATGGGTAGTGTGCTTGATCACCACACCTCATTTCAGGATTCAAGTCGCCAGGGGATGTTGGGATTTGTCTATGTCTTTGGGTTTTCATGGTTTGATGATGATTAGGGGAAATGAAAAGAGAGTTGGGTTAATAGTCTCAATGAGCTCGCAGGGTCTGGCAAGCCATGTGGAGTTGGGGATATTCCCTAGAACAGTCTCTGTGACAGTGAAGTGATTGGAATATGGCCGCCAACCATATGTCCAAGTCACCCACTGAAACTAGTTTCCTCTTGCATTGTCTGGTGTTCTTTAGTTTTGAAATCTTGGAATTTTGGTTTTAAGGTGACTTGGTTTTAAGAAGCGTAAAGTTTTTATGAAATGAATTTCAAATAAATAGGGAATGGTTGGGTTTATGAAATGGCAGAACTGAATTTTCAGAATTGTTTTGAAATATAAAATGGTGTGCTCACACCTCTTTGAAAGCGGGAACTATATTGAAGTTGGTTTTGAAAAGTGTTTCCAATAGAGTTTTCTAAACAATTAGAGTGTGCCTTAATGGGATGAGATGTTTTGAAATTGATGTGAATATCTTGAAAGTGAGTTATTTTCTAAATGGTTGTGACTTTCTGAAATTTTTTTAAGATGTGAGTTGGGATTTTGATCTCATGGTTAGTGGTTTTGAGGAAAAAGGATGTGTTGGTTGACCGTTTTGGTTTTGAAAAGTGGATAAAATTTTTGTTTTAACCTTTAGTATTTTCGTGAGAAACCACATGCATGGGGTTATATGGGAAGATGGATGGTTGATGAAATGACTGGATGATTGTCGAGATGGATACGAGGAGGGTGCCCAGTGTGGCACAGAAACATGCATGTGTAAGGCCCATGGGGTACCATTGGTGGATGTGCTAACCGCTGAACCATTTGTTTTTAAAGAACTGTTTTTAAAGAGAAACATGAAGACTTGATGAATTGTATGGAATGGTTTATATTATGTGTTTTTGGAAAATGTTGATGTTGTGGGATGTTTTGAGTCCAAGAACCCCTCCTGTTTGAACCGTGTTTTGGGTTTGGGTTTGGTCAGTAAGTTCTGTTATAGGGACAATTAGTGGTCTCTTTTGAAAAATGTTTTGGGGCGCCTTTATGATGGTTCCCTTCATGTGTTTGGATCTGGTTTGTGGTATATTTTGACCAATGAACCATCTTGGTTGGTTCCTTGGGTTCTCCCATTGGATAAGGTATGCCCCCATTTAGGGTTAATGCAGAACTGAAGTGCAACCCGTATTGTTTCTCCATTGGAAAATCCTCCAGTTGATCAATATAAGGAATATTTTATAGATCATTGTTGATTGAGTCTACAACCATTCATTTAGTTGATTTGTAGATCCTCTTGTAGTGGGATAGTTCTTGTGGAAGGTTGAAAGAGGCCTTGGTTTCTTAAGTTTCTTGATTCATCGATGGTGGAAGTGTTCTTTGGTTGTTAGTGTGGATGAGTGTCATGATGGTGTCTAAGAGGGCCTCTGGGTTCTTCATAGTTTCCTTGAAGAAAGAGTTATTATTAAACCACCAATTTTGAGATTTTGGTCTTGATAGGATATTGTGTCCACTTTTTGGACTTGTCTGTTGTTTAGGGACTTGGAATATGGTCATGTTCCATGTATTGTTTCTATCAATCACAAGGGTCATGTTCGGTGATGCATTGTGATGTTGTGTGCTCTTTTGACTATAAAGGTCAAGGTCACACTATCCTCTTAGGTTCTATGTTATGTTGAGAGTATGTATCCCTTGGGAAAAAAATCAAATCCTCTACCTTAGAGGACAATGTTTATACGTGTACTGCCCTTCTGTTGTTTCTCAGCCAAAGAAAAAAAAGGTGTGATGTGTGTGCTTATTCTGATCCCTTGTTTCAGTGAAATGTCTGGTTTTGGTAAAGTGAGTTATGGAGTGTGTTATGTCTTTATGAACCCATCAGGGTATGCGGTGTAGTTGTTTGTGGCACCGAAAGAAGAAGTTCCACATAGGGGTTTCAACATCCAAACTGCGTGGCCGAAGATGCTTCAATATTTTGAGCTCCAGCCATAGGTCTCGGAGAGAAGCTGGCGCGTAGTCAGGGGAAACCCCAGTGTCGTTTAAACCCTTGTACAAAGTCCTATCCTTAGTATGAAAGAATGGAAGAGTTTAAACCTATGGTGTCATCATATTTTTTCTGTTGTTCCCGTTCTGTGGAAATAGGTGGAGGGTTTTGTACCCATGTCATCACACAATGTTATTCCCTCCCCATTTGGTTTACATTGAGTCTTTGAAGAATGGTTGGAAATTTGGCTTGAAAAGTTGAGCACGCGGTTTTCACATGGTTAGTTCTAACCATGAACAAAAAAAACCATGTAGATAGAAGAATCTCCACTGTTGGTTCATGGTTTCCCAAACCGTGAAGACTCACCATGTGGTCGTCCCAATACTTTATATTTTGGGGTCTTTCTGTACCGGCCCATGCTGGTCGATTATGATTGTTGGTTCTTATGGTGGGGAGCCTATTTTTTTCCCCCGTACCAATAACTTAGTCTTATCCAAGGTCAAGGATTGTTGGTAGGTAGTCTCATTCAGATCTATCAAGCTACCTAAATCTTCTTTGGGTAACCATTGAGATTGGAGAGTGCCCAATGGTTTAGTTGTAGCAAGGTATGTGTAACCTTGTTTGAAGTTGTTGTTCGTTTGGGTGAATTGCTTGAGTCTTGTTCGGATAGCGTTCGAGGAGTTTCATTTTGGGATAATGTATGAATGTGATTGATCATTTCAGTAATGTGGTGTATGTTTGGGTTGTGAGATTAATCATTCCTTAATTGATCACTGGAGGTGTTTTGACCCTTGGGGGCAAAGCTTGGCAAAGAATTACATCTTAGTTTATTGGTTGGGCATGGTTTTGGTATCTGGCCTTGTGGTCACTTTCCGGGGACGGAAAGTTTTCATGGTGGGGATAATTGTCACATACATGACTTATTTTAAAGATAAATTTCATTTATTTTTCATTTATGATTTGTTTTTGGGGTTTGTCAAGCTTTTATGGTGGAATGGGTGAGTTTTCATGAATTGGGCCAAACCGTGAGCCCAATTCCAGATTTAAAAATAAATTTTGTTTCTTTTATAACCTTTTCAATTTTTAATATTTTTCACCCATTCAAGTTCCTAAATGGTCTACCCTGATATATAAACACCACCATTGTAGTTTGGAGCCTTTAGAAAATCATAAACAAGTTGTATATGGGTTTTTATTTAAGGGATTGGGCCTGCCCGAAAGCCCAATTCCAGATTTAAAAATAAATTTTGTTTAATTAATAACTTATACAATATTAAGTCTTTTTCGGTGATTCCAAGCCCCAAACACTCCCCTTGAACCCAGCCACGCGTCCCATATCCTCCCACCCTCTTTGAAGCTCAGGTTCATCGCGGTTTAGGTCGAAACTTCTGAAGCACTCACATTTCGGGCAGATTAATAAAGGTAATTTGTTTCCTTCATAAATCCTTCAATTCTCACTCTGTTTTCCCCATTCAAATTCCTACATGGTCTCATAATCCTTGTTCGAACATCCCTTGAATGGTTGGATATTTTCAGATTCAGAATCTGGTGGATTTTGGGTCGTTTTATTCATGATTGTTTTGAGTAAGTGTTTCTCTCTTCAATTTTTCATTCTCCTTAGGGTTTCCTCCATCTTTCATTATATTCTAAAATGTCCAGAAGTTAGGGTTCTATCCTAAGGTCTGATTTGGTATCTTTTGGGTCAATTTTTGGTGGTCTAGGTATGGATTTATATTCCTTGTGGTGCGGAGGTGGTGCGCTTAATGTTTCGCACCATGTTTTGAGGATTTCGACTCAAAAGGTAGGTGATTCCATGTGTAGCCATTTTATGATGAGTTAGCATGCATGGATTATTAATTTAGCATGTTTATAATCTGTTTTATGTGTTGTGAAAACAGTTTTGATGGATTTGGTTGAACATTTAATTTTTAGTTGCATTATAGCTTGAAATTGGGTACTTTTCATTTGTGACTCTTGGGGTAATGTTTGGGTTTAGTTTATAACATATGAAAGTGATTTATTAGTCTTGAAAGGGGATTACAATTCTGGTTTGTTAATTCCTTATTGTCATTTTTTCCTTTAATGTAGGTTTTTTTTAATGAGTTTAAGGAGTAAAAACATGTTGTACTTCTTGAAGGTGATTTATGAAAACGTGTGTTTTTCATGTGTATCTTTGTGGTATTATTTGATGTATTTTTATAACATTTGGGGGTGGTTTAATAATTGTTTTAGGGCTGAACAATTCTGTTTTGGATTGGTATTGGTATGATTTTGCTTTTAAATGAGGGTTTTGAAATGGTTTTAGTGTGCAAACAATGGTTATACCTCTTGGGTTTGTTTTATAAAAATTGCCAATGTTTTATTTGGTTACACAAAGTTGGGAAAGGGTGTATATGTACTGTTTGGGTGAGTGTGTTCACATAATGTGGGTTTTTGAATGGTAAAGTGGTGATTTGAGATGTTGAACATTTTTATAATTTTTTTTATAAATTGTCGAAAAGTTTTACTAAATTGTGTTTTGTGTGCGAAACACGGGTGTGGGATATTTCATGTGAGTTTATTTATAAAATGAATTGTGAAGGTGAGAATGGTATTGTGTGACATGTGTGTGGGCTATTATGTGAGTTGAATATCTTGTAATGGTTTTATAAAATTGTTTAATGGATTTGTGGAAGTGTTAATGAAATTTGAAAAGTGTTGTAGGCAATTTGGAGTGAGTTTGATTTCAAAATTCATTTGAATGAAAAGTTGAATTTTTGACTTGTGTCATGTACATGGGGCTGTTTGGTCAATTTGTGATTTGGAAGTGATATTTTCATGTGAAAACTATACTTCTTGGATTGCTGAACTTGTTTGAGCACAAAGGGAAAACCCGGGTATCTAGGTGGGTGGACGTGTACTAGTATGCTAGTGAATCTGTGAGGTTTGGCCTCAGTTTCACTTAGCAAGATTGACGCTTACAACTCTAACTAAACTATGATGATGATTATTGGGGACCACTAGGTTCTGGGAATGTTCCCTACTAGTGGCTCTTTCATGAGAATGGATATTTGTGATGGTTACCTTCACCGAGATACGAGGTACCTGGGACCCACAGCTAGCTAGTGCCTAGGGCTTATTTCCCATTGCTTGTGCTCACTGGATACTTTGTTATTACCGTCGGTATACGGTATGAGAGGCTCGAAAATTCAGTAGCTATGGTATTTATTTTAAATATTTTTATTCGTTAAATTATCCCACCTCAAAACTGTTTTTATTTAATGTTGCATCTTTTAGAAATTTTAACTAGCATCTCATGTCTTTGAAAACATGCATGATTTTCGCCATTAAATGTTTATCACATGTAATCTATTAGTGGTGGTATCCTATTGGGCTTTGGCTCACACCCTACTTACACCCTTGGGTGTAACTAGACTTGGTTATTTTTTTTGTCGCAGGTTGGGTACAGTTTTTTTTGTTCCAGTGGTTCGGGTTTCTAGAAGGTCCTTGGTAGTGAAGTCTTGTGGAGATAGCATAAGGGTGGTTCCCCTTGACAAAAGGGTTCTTGGGCTGTCCTTATTTGTTTTTTTACCTTTGTAATGGTCTTTAAATGTAGTTTTAACTTATGTAATTCAGTTCTGAAATTTTGTAAAAGATGGTTTTAGTTGAAAAATCCAGATTTGTTTTATTGAGTTTTTTTTGTTGTTTAATGTTTATAGAATCGGGTAAATCGTTCCCAATTATCATTTTATGATACCCGGGCACTTGTGCCAGCCAGTGGGGATCGGGAACGCCCTTCGGGCCTTGTCACGGGCTTGGTTTGGTGTCGATTTTGGCGGCGACCAGATTTGGTTCGTGACATCCCCACCCATGCAATTGAGTCCTAATAACAAGTCTTCACTAACACAGGACCCTTCGGTAATCAGTCTCGTGCAGAAGTGCACGAGCACAGTACCGATGGCATATCCATACCCTCTAAAGCATCTCAATCCAAAAGGCATGCATCAATGAAGACTTAATGATTTGGTCCCCTTCCGGTGCAATTCCAAGTAGAGTGCTGAAAAAAATCCCCAAACATCTAAACAAAGACAAAAAGTATGAGAACAAGGGGGCACCACATCTAACAACACTCTCAAAACAATCGTCCAAAACCACTAACTTACCAGTATCATTATGGTGAAACTTAATATTACCCCAATCCCTCCCCCTATAATTTTTCTTGGATAGATATGTAACCTATAAGTTAGCAATATCCAATATCTTCTTCTCTAACTCAGAAGCAATTTGGTCCCACATCTAAATGTACTCCTCAATGCTGATTTTCCCTCTATTAATACCCCCTAACAGAATTGAGTTCTACGTGTCAATACATGAAAGTTTTTCCTCTTTAAGAGACACCTCTATAAGCCTCACCATCATCTTAGTTGCCTCCTCCTAAGTAGCATTGATCATCAAGACGTGATCCATCACTTATTGTTCATATATTAAAAATAATACCAAGTCTTGATCTCCTTATTCCCTTGGCCTTTTAAGGAACAGATACACCTTTTCTATCTTCTTTTCATTCATCTTCTTTGTAGAGAGGGTCTCTAAAGGAGGAGGTAATGAGGAGTATTCCTTCTTCCCCTTCCACTTCTTGAAACCCCTATTACTCCATGGAGTTGACTCCTCATCTGCTTGTTGTCCATGATCACTCCCTTTGGAAACCTTCACTCATGCCCCATCTCCCTCACCTAGGGTAATTAAATTAGAATTCACATCAGCCTCTAGGATGCCTTAAAACCTTTTGCACAAGGAAACTGAGGTATGAATCGGGTCCAGACACCCTCCCTCATTTACCATTTGAAATTCCCTTCCAGTACTATCAGCACTACCACCCAAAGGAGTGTTCTCCATATCCAAACCAGCCTCCCCATCCAGTGACATCCGGCCTAAAGTCTCATCCTGACTGGGGTGTACGAATCCATTCCCCATGAACTATGGTTTCTTGCAAAAGTCCTCTAAAACCACACCCTGTATAGCACAAGCAGTTTTCACCATAGGACACTCTTTGTTGATTACGGATTGAAAACCCCTACAAGTCTATACTAACAATGCCCGACCACTTCATTACCATTAGGCACTGTGACTAGCCCACCCACACCACTGAGATCACTTTTCAATCTGCAAAAAAACCTTGTACATTCGAATCAGGAGGCAATGCCAGCGGAAACTCCTTCCTCACCTAGTTGGATACACAAGATTTCAAAAGTCACATGCTAAGTGAATTTATTCCATCCCCCTTGTCATCTTGGACCGAACCTTCGACCTAGAAAACCAAAGAAGCACCTGATGGACCACTGCCCGCAGCTGATCTATTGTAGATTTCCCCAGTTATTCCTTCAACCAACACACCCTCCAACACACTATTCTTGGTATTAACAAGATCACCATTTCACACATCATTCTGAATGAATGTATACATAGCCCACTGCCTGCATTTCTCCAGTGAATGACCCAACTGTTTTCAAACAGGGCCAAAATGGAACCATGACTCATAGGCAATAGGCTCTTTACACCAGAATTCTTTTCCTACAGTGATCCAAACTATGTCTAATGGAACCCTTGTTGCGTCCACCTCTACACACACTCAAGGGTTAACCGGATGACAGATAGCATTGGTTCATCTATCAAAACATAGTTATCTTACCAATAGTTTTCCAAGCATTTTAACAATCAATGTATTTTTAAATGGATGGGGGAGATTTGTAAAACATACCCAGACCTCCACTGAGGGTGAATCGTGCTTCATGTGAAAATCATACGACCAACGGGACAAGTAGAATATCAAGCCATTGCTGTTGGGGGAGCCCTTGACCATGCCTTTATCAGGTCTTCCTCTGAAGAAAAAACAGATCAAAAATTTCATGTTATCCCACAATCCTATGGTTTACATTTCTTTCAAATCCCAGGAACCAAAAAAAATCTGTCAAATAGATCAACTGAGGGTCTTCTCTTCAAAAATCGAGCGACTAATGACAAACTATGGAGGGTCGAAGCTTCATTAAAATCAGTGCCCGAATTCTAAAGGTTGGCGCGACCATCTTGCAGATATGGCACCTTAGAAATCAAGAAACATGGGGGGAATGGAGGAAGAAAATCCGGTTTTTAGAATAGGAGAAAGAAGTATTCCTCTCTAGAGATAGATGGTGGAGGTCCCACCCTCAGTGGGGGAAGAACCTACTCTTAGGACACCACTGTCACTATATGGGAGCTGAAATCCTAGCAGAGGTCTCCCACTCATATAAGCATAAATTAATTCTATTTAAATTAATTCATATAATATTAATAATATCATATACTTATTAACCTAAATATTAAAAAAAATTAATAAATTATTTAATAATAATAAATATCTGATATTATTAAACTATGTACGTTTAAAAAAATTGTATATATTTTATCAAACATGCCTAAGATAAAATATATTTATAACAATATATTTTTATTATAAAATAGAATGGACCATTATATATGAAAATTATTGTAAAATTTCCATTTTCATGAAGAAATTCACACACACAAAAAACACACAAACACATATGTTTATATTTTATATATGTTTATTTGAATGAGTCATTGGGATGAGAATAAATTAACTGAGAAAAATCTTCAATTTGTACAAGAGGTTCATAATTTGACTAGAAAACTTTTGAGAGGAAACACTATTTTTTTGGACAAGTTGTGAGTGGATCCTCTACCCCGTGTAGAATAATTCTATGTGGTTGGAACAATATGGATCATGAGAAATGTGGTGTAATATAATAGATTCCAAATATACACCTTAAGAACCCTTTAATTATCACCAGAGGGGGTATTCGTTTCTTTTTGTTTTCAATTATATGTTAACATCAATATTATTCTCCAATATAGTCATTCATATTATAACATCTTCATCCTTGTCTACATAATGATTATATATTTTATGCTGATTTTTAATCATGATATCAATCGATGATTATTTATTTATTCATGACTCTTGAAGGATTTGTAGTGAATTTATTAAACTATATTTATTTTCATTTCTTCCTGGTCTTCCACAATAAATCTTTAAATTTTATGTTTTTCTAGATTGATGTATTTCAAGAGACTAGTGGTAGATTAGATTTTAAATTTTCAATGGGTGATAGAAAAAAATTTCAATGTTGGTGTTCTATAAATTTTAACATTGATTAGTATATGTTTTCATTATTTTGTGGATAAGGATATTCTATTAGAGGGTGATAATGGCTCAAAATATAGAAATTATTGTTCATTTGTGTGTTAAATTATGGTGTAGGTATATCTACTGAATAACATAACTCCAATGAATTATTATTAAATATTATTTTATTTAAAATATTTGAGGTAAATTCAATACCATGTCTATATTTATGAATGTATCCCATGGTAGTTGTACTATTATTTGATATGAATTTTATGTCCTTGGGAAGTCCTTAAAGATATTAAACAACAAAATTGGTTCTATATTATGTGTACTAAAATTTGAGATATTATGAGGATTGGTTTTTTAATTTTTGTTGGTATCTATAAAATCATACATTCATTCCATGGGATAACCATTTGGTATCACAATCCATACCAATGGTGGCCTAAATATGATTTACCTATTCCTCGGCATGTGAAACATTTTATATGAATGGGTAGCCAAAGGCGATGAGATATGGGACATTTGAGGCACTGTTTATATTTCTTATGGTTCAACCAGTATTATTATTCAATATTTACACATCACCAACCAAGTTATAAATATGAATATATAATCCCAGAATATAAAAAAAAATGCTAGTAAAATGTACACACCTATTTTCAGGGTGTTTTAAAATGTTATTGGTACATATAATACATTTTATTTTTCTAGATTTTCATGATTTTGAAGGAAATGTTTAAGACATTAATGTATAAAATTGACATATTGTGAATAAAATTTTTCTATATTCTGATCTAGTTTGGGAAAAACCTTACACCAAACCACCACATTATTATGTATTATGAGTTTAATATGCAAATACAAATTCTCGGTCATGTGAACTAACTATTGATGACAAGGGTATACTAATTGTTATTCAGTTCAACCATTACTTATGATTTCAATAATTTAGATTCAATAATAACAAAAATGAGCATGAATGAATGATACAATAGAAAAAATAGAAAGTTACGATATGAACTCTCATCACGAGGTCTCTAAAATTCATATGATTAAACATGGAATTTTATATTTTATGATTCTACAATCAACTTATATTATATATATAACATATTTTTAAGAATATACTATAAATAGTTTTTCATTGGGAAATTAAGTACTATAAAGATACCCTGCATGTTTACCTCAATAGTTGTGTAAACATTAAAATATTTCATATAGGTAAGCCTGAAGAGTTAATGATGAATATGTGATTTATGATGGCTAAATGGGGACCACGAGGAAATATTTACTATGTCCCAAAACAAATTTTGGTAGAGTTTCTATTATATTTATATAACATTTTATTTAATATATATATGATTCTACTTTTAACTAATCAATTTCTTATTTATTTGAGTTGTATAACATCACATGGAATTTTGTTTATAATAGTATTTTGATATTATTAATTTGTTCTTTACATTTGAATGTTACTCTATATTATGATTTTTGATTATATTTTAATTTTTTATGATATTATTTGATATTATATGTTTATATTAGTGAGGTACTAATCTCCTCACTCATTAAATAAGGCCTTTGTATGTGTTTATAATTCTCTACCACATGGGGAGGTATTCTTGAAATCACATAACACCTGAAATTTTTCCAATGGAATTGTAATAAGGCAGTGCCATTAAAAATTGATATCAAAACATTACTTTATTTATATTATAATATTACAAAGTTTGTGATAGATATATGATTTGTCAAAACCAATGATAAAAGAATGCCACTTTTACGAAAACACTATTATAGGTAAAAAATATTGTCATGTCAATTTGAGATTGAATTATTTTTTATTAATATTAAAATTATACTTGTATGATCAATTATGTTGTTATTCTATGGTTTACTACTTTTATGAAAACATGTATTAAAAATTTGGTGTTCATAAATCTATTATACATAAAAATAGGTTCAAATAACAAGTGTTTTCCTATTTATTAATTAAATTATTTTTAAAAAATATTTTTATTTTATTTTAGAAATAAACAATTAACTTATTTTATTTATAATAGAATTTTGTTTTATTGGATCCTTTATTTACTGATGCAATATTCAATGTCATTATATATGATGATTAGGGACCACTAGGTTATGGGTATGTTCCCTACTAGTGTGTCATGCATGAGAACAAATATTTGTGGTGGTTACTCTCACCGGGATACGAGGTACCTGGGACCCCAAACTAGCTAGTGCCTAGGGGTTATTTCCTATTGCTTATGCTCATTATATCCATTATACATACCATCAAAATACGATATATTTGGTTGTAAAATTCAGTACATTTGAAATTTATTTTAAAATTTTTGATTTTCTAAATTATCCCACTTGATAATAGTTTTAATTTTTATGTTTCATCATTTAGAAATTGTAACTAGCATTTCATATTTATGAAAACATTCAAGATTTTCATCTTTGAATGTTTATCACATGGAATATCTTAGTGTTGATATTCTACTAGGAGTTTTATCACATCTTACTTACACCCTTGGGTGTAAGTAGACTTGGTTATTTTTGTTTTCATAGGTTGGGTACAGTTTTTAGTTCCACTGGTTCGAGTTTCTAGCAGGTCCTTGGCGGTGATGTCTTATAGAGGTGGCTTGAGGGAGGTTCCCCTTTCCTTGAGGTGGTATTTCTGTTGTTTGTTTAGGTTTTGTACCTTTTTTATAGTCCTTTTGAGTAATTTGAACTATGTAATTTAGTTCTGAACTTTTGTAAAAGATTTTTTGGTTTGAAAAATCCAGATTTATTTTATTGGGTTCATTTGTTGTTTTATGTTTATAAACTCGGGAAATTCATTCCCAATTTTCATTTTATGAAACCCGAGCACTTGCACTATCTACTGAGGATCGGGAACACCCTTTTTTCCTTTCCACGAGCTGTGTTTGGTGCCGGATTCTATGGTGGCCAGATTTGGTTTGTGACAATAACTCTCTATATAGGATTCATTATGGGATGATTATATAATTAAAATACATTCTAATTTTTTATATAAGTCATTCATTAAATATAAATAGAATGACATAATGAATTAATCTCTGAGGGATGAAGTTAAATTCTCTTGAAAATAATCCAAATTAAAACCATCTTGATTTCTTAACATGATTATTGGTAATATTATTAATATACAATAAATAATTATTTTATAATGTATGAATAATTTTAAATAAAACAAAAAGATGGTTTTATATGATAGTAATGGGAAGTTCTATTTTCATGGAGAGAATTAGGGGTTTATGAAAATTATGAAGAAGACAATAATGATAAAAAGAAATAAGCAAGAACAATAAGTGAGCATATATTTAAAATTAATGATAAAATTTATGTGAAAATTTTAATTTTTGACTTCAAATCACTAGTGAAAATGATGAAAATTATTTATAACAACAATAATACCACATGTAAAAGGAATCTAAAATGTGTGAAGAATAATAATCCAAATACTGGAATTAGGATCACATATTGTACTTATATTTTAATAAAATAGATAAGAATCAAGCATGAGTGGCTGGTTCAGGGTTATTATATAAGTGCATCATTATGACAAAAATGTTTTTTCTCTAAAAAACTAAATGAGGGTGGCATGTATTTTTGTATCAAGAAATGACTTCTTGGAATGTTATACTCTTAGGATAAAGGTATCAATGTACAATTTTTTTATCACTAATATATTTAATAAAAAAGAAATTTTTATTGGACATAGTTGTGAGTAAGGTATTAGTAGTATTATATATGGGTGTAAAATAAATATATCTAAAGGGGTTCGATGAATAAATTATTTAAATTGAGAATAAAAGTAGTTTTATTTTTCAAGATGTTGGGAAAAATGTTTTTTTGATAAATATGAAATTATGTGGGCTAAAATAAGAACAATTTCTACAATATTAATAGATTAGATAATATTTTGAAATATCAATTTCTAGTATGTGTTTGTGGATACAAATATCAGTAGAAATCATGAATTTAATCCAATGATGATGGAGAGAATCTAATTCTCCAACATAGTAATTATTTTACCTAATTATTCAAATTGAAAGGATAATTCATATCTATTTAGGTTTACAAATAAAATAAATATAATGGGAGATTATGGAGTTTTCCTTAGTATCTAAGTAACATAATAATGGAATGAAATATTTATCACTCAATAAAAATATACAGATGATGTTTGAAAACTATTTTCAATAGTTGATTATATCAGAAAAAATTACCCCATTAATGTTATAAAGCACTTATGATCGAATAGTGGTCAATGATAAGGATAAAAGAGACATATTTTATATCCTTATTAATTAATTTTCACTATTTTCATGTAACAAGGTATTAGGTAAATCACATGTGATGTTTTCCACTAGTGTAATATATTTAAGGCTTAGTGGATTTCAATTTTCATTACCACGTTAGAGGACGTTTTATTAAGATATAAAAATACAGATTATTTTGGTTCAATGAATTATAGAAAATCAAAATCAGATGGTTTAATATTTAATTGATCACTACATGTTTATTATATGAGAAAAATATGATTACATCCCCCTACACATTGTATATGATGAATAAATTGGGTCCACTTATGCATGAAAAAAATTAATGGATACATAAACAATATGATTATATAAAATTTTACACAACCTAACATATCAAAATAAACTATAATAATTCATGTTCTATCATATAAAAAATATTTTCTATATCTCAATACTGAATCACATTGAAATCATGTATCAGTTTCTATAGTAGAATTTTGAGGATAGGATAATAAAATTTGATCCAACGTATATTGAATTTTATGATTTTGATATCATGATTATGGACATTCCCATAGACAGGATTTAGAGGCTTCAACTTGATCTCGATATCTTGTAAACAACCCATGGTTTAATAATGTCAATTTGAGACCCCAAATCCCCCCAGTATGTTTTGGTTTTCCAACTAAAAAAATTAATTTTTACACATACATAATAAGATCAAATTAATGAATTTTTCATTGATATAAGATGGATATATTGATCATAAAAAGAGAAAAATTCATATATTATACTAAGGGAAGATTAAAGTGGATGAAGGGGAACTATCCTCTTTATAAACTAAAGGGGATACAATATATAGGGGATTAAAAATGTTTTTAGTATCATGGTTTTAAAAAATAAGGTGAATACCAATAGTTTAATGATGTGATCCATTAATATTATTTACATGTTACTCTTATTTATCATGATAATATTCACTAGAATGAATCAATATTTTTTATTAAAAAGGATTGATGTGGTCATCGGCACACAATAAGAGAACAGAGGGCCCTCAAGAGAGGTGGATGTGGTGTAAGCTAGGGGAATACCCTTGGAGAAAATTGATACAAACCATTGGAGGTGACCAAAAACTATCATAAATAACAATAGACTCCACCGACACCCCATTCATGTGATTTCATCAGCAGCAAATTTGGATTCCCTTCAAATGTGAGGGGCATGCTTTCCTTATCCTATCCCGAAAGAGAATCTTTTGACTAAGTAGCTCATGTTACAATTAAACACACATGTCCCCTAGATCATATTAACCAAACCCTCATAATATAATTCAATTTATTCCACCTTATAGCCCATGATCCTACAAATAGTGTGGCCCGAGAGTAGATCCCTCATTTCTGCCCCCGAAGAATTGTCCGACCAGAAGAAGGAAATAAACCCCACCAAAACTGAGCCACAAAGAACATGAAGAAGACCCCCATGTCACTAGATCCCATTCCCGCATAAACCGTTCACATTTATTTTCATCCCATGCATGTGGGGAATCCATCAGACAGATCATCCACCCACCCATCCCAATTCCCCATATGTGCATGGAAAATTCAAGAAATTAAATAACGTGAGCGAAGGTTGTCCATCCTTAATAACAAAACCCATCTAAAAAATGAGCACCTTCTACCTCACCTGATGGTACTGAACCGATGTTAGAGTTCTTATTCTTTCATAGTTTCTTGCCTCCCAAAGTGTCCAACAGATGGATGAAAGAATAAAATAACGAATTCTTCTCTCCATTGCATTGAAACCAACCCAATGAAACCAAGAGGGAATAAAATCATAGAATGAAATCTAGGGATTAAAGCAATGAGGTAGAGTGGAAAGAAACGACCAAAGTCTATCTTCCCATTCTCTCTGGAAGAATAGATAAAATGTTGTCCTTGTCCATGTATTATCATAACAAAAATAGTATGAATCTGAGGATATGCCTTCTCTTTGAATACAATCACCATTCGTAAGTGCCAAATTTATTATCCTCCAGACGAGAAAGTTCATTTTTTTATGTAGTAATTTGAATCAAACCCTCAGGTGTACGAAATAATATCATCATTATTTTCTGTTACATAATGTTATTGGTTTATTAAGAATAACATGGGAATTATATTCCAATTCATTAAAAAAATATTGAGGAGTTTTTAACAATAATAAATTCTAATGAAGTCTAAAAATTTGTTAAGGTTACATTTTTGAGTTTTTTGGAGGTTTTTGTTTAGAAATAATGCATACAATTTTCTAGGACTATAAATGTCTTCCAATATTCATTTGGGATTGGTTCTAGAAAAACATTAATGTGTTTGTGCTATTGTGAATATTAATTTATAATATGTAGGGTATTGGTAAAGGAAAGAAAATTTCATAACAAGAAAACATATTATAAAGGAAATGATCATTATTAAATGAATGGTTAAAAAAACTGAATTATAAAGGTTCTCTTGTATGATGGAATATATTTTCAAAATGAATAATTTTAGGAAGGATAATGATTCTTGTATATACATATGGCAAAGGAATAATTTTTGGAACAATTATTTGGGGAATACATCATCTACAAATGAGACCTAGTGAATTAGGAGGGCCAAAAAAAGTTAAATTATTTTTTGATGTGTTAAATAGAAATTTGAAAATTTAATATTTTTTCATAATAATATTATTATGATATAATAATTCCATTATTCAACATTTTATTTACGCTATATTGAGAAGAATAAATATAGAAAACATTAAACTGATGAAATTTCATTTCCAATAAGAGGGTTTATATAAAGAAATTGTTTGTAAATGAGTTGTTTTAAAGAGTTTATGTGGTATATAATATTTTGAAAGTATAATGAGTTTACAAAGACCTTATAAGGAATGTATGAGTTTGGATAGAGAATTATATCCTGAATAGATTGCATGGCATGTGGGATTCCCTTAGAAAATTTGTTAATGAATGGAAATTTTTAATGTATACACATGAAGAGAATATCTCTGTAGAGTGAATTAATGATGGTGACATCCATGATGTATTGATATTAATAATAATAAGTGATTAATAATTTATGTGGAGTTAAATTTTAAAATATACAATAATAAAAGATAAAGGGGTATTCATCTCAGGGATCAAAATAAATAATCAGCTTATACTAATGATAATTTGAATGGTTCTTGAGAACATTTAAACAATTTTGGTAAAATATTAAATGATTATTTCATTAAATGTTGTTTCTAGGGAAGTTATTTCTTAGTTATAATTTAGTATGGAATATCGAAAACAATTTCTATTTTAATCATTTTAAAAAAGCACCATAATTTGTTATTTAGATTCACTACAAAATTCAATTGGGTTACACTTTAGGTTATTGTAGTATTGGAGAACCATCGAAAATTTCTTATGTGACTAATTATTTTATTTTTCACTTCATAATTTTTTTCATTAAGATTGTTATTCACATTAAATGTGGAATAAATATAATTGATATTGTCCATTTAAAAAAATTTATATACCAAAATTCTCACACTATGAATATTTACCTTTCTTGTGGGAAAAAATATATAATCATGAAATGTTAATGGATTTTCATTATATAATCATTTTATTAGATGTATTGAAATCATTCACTGTGTGTTTGAATCAATATAAATATTAATTTATCAATCTCTTTTCATAAAAAAAATTAATATTTTCTGGATGTGTTATGGTAAAACTATTTATATTAACAATTATTTGTAATAAAATTACATCCTGAAAATCTAACTATATTATTTACAAATATCCATATGAATATCATTCATAATTTTATTAAAAAAAAATTATTTTATCAATAAATATATTACAAAAAAAGAAATATTACTTAGAATTATATATGGTTTAACAAATATAAAACCTCATTTTTTATAGAACAAAAATCCCTATACAAGTAGAACTTTATAAAAAACTATTAATTTCTCAATATTTTAGTTGATTCTCAAATCATAAAAAATTGATTTCCAAAATATTATTAAATTATAATAGTTACTCTCTATTTTAGAATTATAAAAATATAAAACTTTACATTACATTAATATAATTATTATATTATAATATATTAGTATTTTGAATCTATAAATGTATATAATATTATATATAAGTATAAATTTGATTGAAAATTATTTTTTGTTATAAAAACTCTTTGAGGAAGAAAGTGAGAAACCGAAAAAAAAAATTCGAAGCAAACTCATAAAAATAATAGCAGATAATGAAAAAATAAAGAAAACAACCGGACCACCCCACCCATGCAATTGAGTCCTAATAACAACTATTCACTAACACAGGACCCTTCAGTAATCAGTCTCGTGCAGAAGTGCACGAGCACAGTACTGATGGCAAATCCATACCCTCTAAAGCATCCCAATCTAAAAGGCATGCATCAATGAAGACTTAATGGTTTGGTCCCCTTCCGGCGCAATTCCAAGTAGAGTGCTGAAAATATCCCCAAACATCTAATCAAAGACAAAAATTATGAGCACAAGGGGGAACCACATCTAACAACACTCTCAAAACAATCGTCCAAAACCACTAACTTAACCAGGATCATTAAGGTGAAACTTAATATTACCCCAATCCCTCCCCCTATAAATTTTCTTGGATAGATATGTAACCTATAAGTTAGAAATATCCAATATCTTCTTCTCTAACTCGGAAGCAATTTGGTCCCACATCTAAATGTACTCCTCAATGCTGATTTTCCCTCTATTAAAACCCCCTACCAGAATTGAGTTCTACGTGTCAATACATGAAAGTTGTTCATCATTAAGAGACACCTCTATAAGCCTCACCATTATCTTAGTTGCCTCCTCCTAAGTAGCATTGATCATCAAGACGTGATCCTTCACTTATTGTTCATATATTAAAAAGAAAACCAAGTCTTGATCTCCCTATTCCCTTGTCCTTTTAAGGAACAAATACACCTTTTCTATCTTCTTGTCATTCATCTTCTTTGTAGAGCGGGTCTCTAAAGGATGAGTTAATGAGGAGTATTCCTTCTTCCCCTTCCGCTTCTTGAAACCCCTATTACTCCATGGAGTTGACTCCTCATCTGCTTGTTGTCCATGATCACTCCCTTTGCAAACCTTCACTCATGCCCCATCTCCCTCACCTAGGGTAATTAAATTATAATTCAAATCAGCCTCTAGGATGCCTTCAAACCTTTTGCACAAGGAAACTGAGGTATGAATCGGGTCCAGACACCCTCTCTCATTTACCATTTGAAATTCCCTTCCAGTACTACCAGCACTACCACCCAAAGGAGTGTTCTCTATATCCAAACCAGCCTCCCCATCCAGTGACATCCATCCTAAAGTCTCGTCCTGACTGGGGTGTACGAATCCATTCCCCATGAACTAAGTTTTCTTGCAAAAGTCCTCTAAAACCACACCCTGTATAGCACAAGAAGTTTTCACCATAGGACACTCTTTGTTGATTACAGATTTAAAACCCCCTGCAAGTCTAGACTAACAATGCCTGAATACTTCATTACCATTAGGCACTGTGACTAGCCTACCCACACTACTGAGATCACCTTTCAATCTGCAAAAAACACCTTGTACATTCGAATCAGGAGGCAATGCCAGCGGAAGCTCCTACCTCACCTAGTTGGCTACACAAGAGTTCAAAAGTCACATGATAACTGAATTTATTCCATCCCCTTGTCATCTTGGACTGAACCTTCGACCTGGAAAACCAAATAAGTGCCTGATGGACCAATGCCCACAGCTGATCTATTGTAGATTTGTCCAGTTATTCCTTCAACCAACACACCCTCCAACACACTATTCTTGGGATTAACAAGATCACCATTTCACACATCATTCTGAATGAATGTATACATAGCCCACTGCCTGCATTTCTCCAGTTAATTACCCAACCGTTTGCAAACAGGGCCAAAATGGAACCATGACTCATAGGCAATAGGCTCTTTACACCATAATTCTTTGCCTACAGTGATCCAAACTAAGTCTAATGGTACCCTTGTTGCGTCCACCTCTACACACACTCAAGGGTTAACCGGATGACAGATAGTATTGGTTCAGCTATAAAAACATAGTCATCTTCCCAATAGGTTTCCAAGCATTTTAACAATCAATGTATTTTGAAATGGATGTGGGAGATTTGTAAAACTTACCCAAACCGCCACTGAGGGTGAATCGTGCTTCATGTGAAAATCATACGACCAACGGGACAAGTAGAATCTCAAGCCATTGCTGTTGGGGGAGCCCTTGACCATTCCTTTTTCAGGTCTTCCTTCAAAGAAAAAATAGATCAAAAATTTCATGTTATCCCACAATCCTATGGTTTACATTTCATTCAAATCCCAGAAACCAAAAAAAATCTGTCAAATAGATCAACTGAGGGTCTTCTCTTCAAAAATCGAGCGACTAATGACAAACTATGGAGGGTCGAAGCTTCATTAAAATCAGTGCCCGAATTCTAAAGGATGGCGCGACCATCTTGCAGATATGGCACCTTAGGAATCAAGAAACATGGGGGGAATGGAGGAAGAAAATCCGGTTTTTAGAATAGGAGAAAGAAGGATTCCTCTCTAGTGATAGATGGTGGAGGTCCCACCCTTAGTGGGGGAAGAACCTACTCTAAGGACACCACTGTCACTATATGGGAGCCGAAATCCTAGCAGAGGTCTCCCACTCATATAAGTATAAATTAATTCTATTTAAATTAATTCATATAATATTAATAATATCATGAACTTATTAAACTAAATATTAAAAAAAATTAATAAATTATTTAATAATAATAAATATCTGATAATAGTAAACTATTTACATTTAAAAAAATTGTATATATTTTATCAAACATGCCTAAGATAAAATATATTTATAACAATATATCTTTCTTATAAAATAGAATGGACCATTATATATGAAAATTATTGTAAAATTTCCATTTTCATGAAGAAAGTCACACACACAAAAACACACACAAACACATATGTTTGTATTTTATATATGTTTATTTGAATGAGTCATTGGGATGAGAATAAATTAATTGAGAAAAATCTTCAATTTGTACTAGAGGTTCATAATTTGACTAGAAAACTTTTGAGAGGAAACACTATTTTTTTGGACAAGTTGTGAGTGGATCCTCTACCCCATGTAGAATAATTCTATGTGGTTGGAACAATATGGATCATGAGAAATGAGGTGTAATATAATAGATTCCAAATATACACCTTAAGAACCCTTTAATTATCACCAGAGGGGGTATTCGTTTCTTTTTGTTTTCAATTATATGTTAACATCAATATTATTCTCTAATATAGTCATTCATATTAAAACATCTTCATCCTTGTCTACATAATGATTATATATTTTATGATAATTTTTAATCATGATATCAATCGATGATTATTTATTTATTCATGACTCTTGAAGAATTTCATAGTGAATGCATTAAACTATATTGATTTTAATTTCTTCCATGTCTTCCACAATAAATCTTTAAATTATATTTTTTTCTAGATTGATGTATTTCTAGAGACTAGTGGTAGATTAGATTTTAAATTTTCAATGGGTGATAGCAAAAAATTTCAATGTTGGTGTTCTATAAATTTTAACATTGATTATTATATGTTTTCATTATTTTGTGGATAAGGATATTCTATGAGAGGGTGCTAATGGCTCAAAATATAGAAATTATTGTTCATTTGTGTGTTAAATTATGGTGTATGTACATCTACTGAATAACATAACTCCAATGCATTATTATTAAATATTATTTTATTTAAAATATTTGAGGTAAATTCAATACCATGTCTATATTTATGAATGTAGCCCATGGTAGTTCTACTATTATTTGATATGAATTTTATGTCCTTGGGAAGTCCTTAAAGATATTAAACAACAAAATTGGTTCTATATAATGTGTATTAAAATTGGAGATATTATGAGGATTGGTTTTTTAATTTTTGTTGGTATCTATAAAATCATACATTCATTCCATGGGATGACCATTTGGTATCACAATCCATACCAATGGTGGCCTAAATATGATTTACCTATTCCTGGGCATGTGAAACATTTTATATGAATGGGTAGCCAAAGGCGATGAGATATGGGACAATTGAGGCACTGTTTATATTTCTTATGGTTCAACCAGTATTATTATTCAATATTTACACATCACCAACCAAGTTACAAACATGAATATATAATCCCAGAATATAAAAAAAATGCTAGTAAAATGTACACACCTATTTTCAGGGTGTTTTAAAATGTTATTGGTACATATATTACATTTTATTTTTCTAGTTTTTCATGATTTTGAAGGAAATGTTTAAGACATTAATGTATAAAATTCACATATTGTGAATAAAAATTTTCTATATTCTGATCTAGTTTGGGAAAAACCTTACAACAAACCACCACATTATTATGTGTTATGAGTTTAATATGCAAATACAACTTCTCGGTCAGGTGAACTAACTATTGATGAAAAGGGTATACTAATTGTTATTTAGTTCAACCATTACTTATGATTTCAATAATTTAGATTCAATAATAACAAAAATTAGCATAAATGACTGATACAATAGAAAAAATAGAAATTTACGATATGAACTCTCATCACGAGGTCTCTAAAATTCATATGATTAAACATGGAATTTTATATTTTATGATTCTACAATAAACATATATTATATATATATAACATATTTTTAAGAATATACTATAAATATTTTTTCATTGAGAAATTAAGGACTATAAAGATACCCTGCATGTTTACCTCAATAGTTGTGTAAACATTAAAATATTTCATATAGGTAAGCCTGAAGAGTTAATGATGAATATGTGATTTATGATGGCTAAATGGGGACCACGAGGAAATATTTACTATGTCCCAAAACAAATTTTGGTAGAGTTTATATTATATTTATATAACATTTTATTTAATATATATATGATTCTACTTTTAACTACTCAATTACTTATTTATTTGAGTTGTATAACATCACATGGAATTGTGTTTATAATAGTATTTTGATATTATTAATTTGTTATTTACATTTGAATGTTAATCTATATTATGATTTTTGATTATATTTTAATTTTTTATGATATTATTTGATATTATATGTTTATATTGGTGAGGTACTGATCTCCTCACTCATTAAATAAGTCCTTTGTATGTGTTTATAATTCTCTACCACATGGGGAGGTATTCTTGAAATCACATAACACCTGAAATTTTTCCAATGGAATTGTAATAAGGAAGTGCCATTAAAAATTGATATCAAAACATTACTTTATTTATATTATAATATTACAGAGTGTGTGATAGATATATGATTTTTGAAAACCAATGATAAAAGAATGCCACTTTTATGAAAACACTATTATAGGTAAAAAATATTGTCATGTCAATTTGAGATTTAATTACTTTTTATTAATATTAATATTATACTTGTATGATCAATTATGTTGTAATTCTATGGTTTACTACTTTTATGAAAACATGTATTAAAAATTTGGTGTTCATAAATCTATTATACATAAAAATAGGTTCAAATAACAAGTGTTTTCCTATTTATTAATTAAATTATTTTTAAAAAATATTTTTATTTTATTTTAGAAATAAACAATTAACTTATTTTATTTATAATAGAATTATGTTTTATTGGAACCTTTATTTACTGATGCAATATTCAATGTCATTATATATGTTGAACGTATGATTGAATTTCGTGTGCTATATATTAATTGGATTTGGATAAGAACCTATAATTTTTCTTATGGGTTTGTGCTAACGTTTTGTGATTGATAAACCTATTATTTGTGATTTGTAATGGGGTTCCATGGTAGTATTTAAAATACTATAAAACCAATTGTATTTAAATTGTTTTCTATAATATGTAATGGTAACGATATATTGAATTTTGTATTTGATACAAGGATGGTCAGATATTTCCCAATCAGAACGGGTCATGAATCTGGTTAGAGTACTCAAACAATTATTCAGAAACATTAGTGTATTGTTTTTTATATAAAAAATCCTAATAAATATTTTTTAAATGTGTTATATATTATATTAATTTGCCTATTTGAAAAATACAAGAAGCTCTCTAGAGACACTAAAATCATACATACCATGTAGTGGTGACTCAAAGAGCACAAATTGATTTGTTGATGATTAACATGTTACTATGAGGGAATTATCATATTCATAACTAGATCCCTAAGGGTGAGGATTAATTGATTTCTCATTTTGGGTAGTTTTAAGATATTATCCAAACTTGTATGGAGAAACTAGACCATAATATATAGAGAACATGGTAGAGGGAATACATGGTGTATTTTAGTAAGAATATTTCTAAGAGAAGAGGAGTGTACTAATGACATGTTATACAGTATTTGGTATCAAAATAAATTCATATGAAATATTATTTGAATACATGAGTCATAAGGAATTTTTCTTAATGGATTTTAATGAATATATTCTCTAAGACAATCATCTGTAATATAATAATTATAGAAAAATCACAAGATTTTATATAGTTATTATAGGTGATGATTCAATTATAAGAGACAAAATACAATTTATAGGCTCAATCCACTGTTCAATTATATTTTTAGTTGTGGAGGATTCCAGGTCATTATTTTTTGATATGGGAAAAATAAACCATGATTTATTTCATATTATAATATATTTTTTGTAACATAATCATATGTAGTGAACCACAATACTGTGATTAATAATAACATTATAGAGAACATTGATAAATGGTATTTTTTTATTGATTACTAAGTAGATCCTTCAATTAAAATAAAGGGAATTATAATTTAATTTCCACGGGTACAAGAGATATAGTGGACTTGGTAGGTATTTATTAACAAAAAACATTTCAAATATATATATATATATATAATAATTAAGTAGAAAGAAATAGTTGAATCGCCTATAGATAAATTACAAATTATTATGAGCTTTATAGTTATATATCTATGTCAAATAATGGGAATGTATCAGGTTAGTCATAGAAATATAGAATATTTTTTGAAAGATAATCCTAGATTTCAATCAATATAGAATTTGGAATATTATGAAACAAAAATACGCAATTTATATTTTGAAAAATGAAATAGTGTATAATTATAAAATTAAAATATCATGTGTCTAATGTATCTGATAATTTTTTAGTTTTATTCTAATTTTATTTGAATAGGTTCCATCATATAATAATGGATAACTATAGATATTTCATATTATTAATATAGTTAGATTTACCATATCTATAGTTATACTAGATATTGGATCAATGTATTCTTTTATCTCAATATACCAGTTTAGCGAGATGGTATATGTATTGGGGTGTTGGATAAGAATTTTCCACTAATATAAATTTTGGAAATCCATTTTAGATTATCAAGATCCATATAATGGATGTGAATGTGAGCGGATATGGAAACTATGTTATTTACATATTTTACAAACATATATATCATAAATCTGATCATCATAATGGATTTCAAATATCACTATTGAAACTCTTTTCTCACATGGGGATAAAAATATTTAATAGAAAATACCATATATATTAAAGTATGGGAGGTGAGTTAAGGATCTTACCCAGGTCGACCTATGCACATCCCACATGTGCACCAAGAGGCTCACACATTCACTTCCTGTTTGACCCATTATGAGAAGATAGACGGATACAAAGGCCATGTCCAATACACCTACAATATATACATGCATGGATACCCTAGATCACTATGGGTAATAATTTTAACTATAAATAAGACCCTTGACTTCTTTATTTTATATGAATGAATGATGAATAGATGAAATAAAGCTCTACTCACCTATGTCTCTCGGATGATCCCTCCATAACATTAGGTAGATCCTAGTGAATATAATTTAAGGGTGAATTAGTTGAAAAAAATTGATGATGATTTGTAATAATCTCTAATAACAAGAACCATGATAAGAATCATCCCTAGAAAAAATTAGTCAGGAAAAAGACCCTTATAATACCCAAAACATGTGTTTCAGTCATCCGAAGATATACGATGAGTTCCTTGAATCCTAGAGAAAGAAATAACCTAAAAGTTGTTTCACAGACTATTTATTTCCAAATGAAACCATCATCTCATATGGATCTACCCTATGGGAGACATCATAATCTTTCACTGGCCACTCTGAAATGAGGTAACTATGGCTCACCCAGACCCCACCAATGTGATCCACCTTCTACTCCTCAATTTCTCTCATATATGATCATTCAATTTTGATTTATTTAATACCACTAACAGTTTTGACCATCATCCCTTGGATCCCTTTTCTGAGTTAGAATAAACCATGGCCTCCTCCCAAGCCTCTTAATATGTGTGATTAGAGAGAATAATACATATATGTGTCCACTCTACCTTAAATTCCTATGTTAATTTTGAAAATATAGTTTACATAAAATATAAGGTGAATCATTTGAATATAATTGTTCATACATTCCTATGAAAACAAGTATCCCTTCCATAGATAAGGTGCAAGGTGGGTCCTTGGGCAGAGTGAATACATCTAAGGCCCGTAGGCCCACTTCATCCTCGCATACAACGATCGAAAGGGGGGATGGAGGATATTTATTATTGTATCTCTACTAGAGTAACCCCATAGGTTTTCTTATTTGGTTTTAAGATAAGAGATTTTATGGGCACATCATATCCACATATCTTCAGTAGCCCCAGACTAATCCACTAATGGATGAAGGAGAGTTTATGGTTCAATAGATCTTCCATCTCAATTTGTTTTTTCACACCAAACACGACTCATGTAGGATTACATGTTACTGATGATATTTAAATCCCCAGGATAAAATAAATTTTTCGAATGAGATTCCATATTGGGTTCTTTCAATCACCTTCCCTCAGGGTGTCTTATTAGGTGTCATCCCCAAAATCATGTCACTCCCACAAAGGTACATATTTCACAAGAGGAAACCACATTGGGATCCCCGATTGAAACTCATACATGGAATCAATTAGAAAATACACCACCCATAGAGATATGATTAGTGAATACATAATCTCTAATGGTGGTATCATCTAGTGTAACGACTTACCTATCTCAGTAGAGAATCATTTTCCAATTTCTCCATTATCTTGAAATATTGCTGAATTTAAAGGTAATCCCAAACATTTTTGGAAACATGAAAAATGATTCGTATCTAAATGGGATATTTAGGATGCCTCTATGAGGGTCAAACCCAACACCTTATGTTCATTGTAATCTTATCTGACTCATAATAATATAGGCCCATATCCAACCTGGGAGGCCACATCCTTTAAAGGTTCTCTAGGAAACATTATTGTAAGACCCAATATAGCCTCTAATATTCAAAATTAACCTATATTTAATTTCATTAAGATGTCCAACTGCACATTTTAGTCCTCGTAACATCACCTTAAATTGTAGGGTGGATCCCCATAAGTTGCACTGCCCTATGTGGGTTCGGATTCCATTAACAACGATATCTAAAAAGACCATATCATGGTCCAGATCCCAACATGAAAAATTTTATCATCTCCAGACATGGATATATATTATAGGGAGAACCACTAAATATCGTAATATATGAACCCTGATTATATATGAATGAAAATCTATTATCCATACATACAAAAGTGAACTATCCATAGAGAACACTATACACATAAAAATGTCTCCATCAATGACAAACCAATGATAAATATAGTTGATTCTACTATCAATACATGATATTAATCAATTATCAATATAATGGTATATTGTTTCATATATGGGATATAATAACGGAATAATGAACATGTATAAAATCTATAACAAAGAATCATAATATGAAATAATCACACCGTAAAGGGTATGATGATCCTGAAATCCCATATTATTGAAAATTTTGATTCCCTGTGAATTATTTGATCCACATCCCAGTGAACTCTAACCTTTAGAAAGGATTTTCATGAAAAATCTTGAATAAATAAATCATTGGTTGTTTCAAGATCGACAAATAAATAAAATTGAAAGACTCTAAAAAATTATGTGTAATTATATGTTTGATATGGATGGCCATTCCATATTCACCAAAACATGAAATTCTAAACCAACATGTTTTTCTAAGAAGAATAAAAAATAGTGAAAATGATGTGAATGCATAACCAAAATGACACTTTCACCCACATGTCAGGACCTGTTCCCAAACTAATGAAATTAAAGTGTTCCATTTAGGATCAAAAAATATATTCTATATGTGTTAATTTATTATTATTTTTAATTAAAAGGGTATAATGAATTATGTTTTCCATATATATCTAGAAAAATTCATTATGAACTCTCTTAAAATTAATGGTGTCTGGGAAGTTATTAGGAATGGGTGATTAACCAACTAAACAATTTGGGTACTCATCTAACCTATGTGTGCTATTTCCATTTTTTCATCATCACAACTAGGATTCAAATAAAATAAATTATAATTATGACTTAAATCATACTATCCCATATTTGGACTAGCCCAATAGCACAAAAAGTCCCATCATGAATCTAATCAGTGACATTTGGTGTCCTAAAAGAAGATGAAATTAGTTGACATATCAAACCATTTTGGGACCCTTTCCACATAACATAATAACAGATTCCTCTATTAAACTTTTGATGATGATCGGGAGGTCCACAACAACCTCAAACTCATAAAATAATAGTCATTACAATGTCTTCCAGGGCCAATTTCATGCAGAAAAAAGTCTTAAAAATGATTTTACACCACTCCATGAACTTGATCTCAGGTAATTTTTACCCATGAATGTAGGATAGCCCATCTATGGAGACATTAGAACATCTAGGGATAGTCCCACATCCTTGTTCTCTCTATATATCCTTACCAAAAAAACATGGACACTTAGGTTTGGATTCAAATTCCTAAACATACTAATCATACCTTCTAGAACAGTGTGGTAGTAATCAATGGAAACCATCAACTAAAAAAGATGCTCACCAATTAGAAGATGAAAATATCTTCTCATATTAATCAACCATGAAAGTGTGATTTTGAAGTATTCGAAGAAGCAAACTAGAAAATACTTGAATCTAACCAGAGGTGGAACCATATCTCCACACTGACAAATGGAGATTTTGGGTATATACTAACATGATGTAGAAGAAAGGATCATTCATACATCCCATTCCAACCATGAAATGGTCATGTATCCATGTGTAATCCACTAAAGACACTCAATGTATCTGAGAAATGAAGAAGGGGTAAATGAAAATTCATTTCCACAATCATCTATATATCAAAAATATAATAATGGTAGAATTAGTTGTTTTTAGGTGGACACACAAATCCATCCCAATACTATTTCTAACACATCCAAAAAATCTAGGTTTACTCCATAGAAAACAATATCCCTACTCCCATATAGGATGGTTATGGGGAAAAATCCCTTGATAAATGGACATCAAGATTAGCTTCATATACTCATCCTACCATAGGTAATCATTCTATCTCAGCAGCCACTCTAGGGTTGGAATAAAATAATAACAATATTATATAAATATATCATTAATTCCCATAAACAATATCTTATATACATAAAATGGAATCTATATATTATTGTCACTATCCACAGATAGCGGCCCTGGATGTCTATAAGAGATCTTCAAAAAAGAATATGTATATAAATATATTTTGAAATAATGAATTGGTTTTTTGACCCCTTACTTTTAATTATTATGCTCTTGAAGGCCCCATACATTTATCCTTTATAGCAATGAATCTTACCGATCCATTACCAAATCATTGTGAGAGTAGTTGAAATTGAGAAGGACCTCTATGAAACGAATCTAGCAAAATTTCTATAAGTCTAACATGAACATACTACCATAAAGTCATAATTCATTATCACTATATTTTCAATCAAAAGAATCGATATTCTGATAACATTTTTCTAAAACCACATCATGGCCAAAATATCATACAACAAGAAGGACATAACCTTTCTATCCTCCACCATGTAGTTCATCTCTAGGGTACTCCCTACAGTAAATCCATTGTTAGTCAAATTTTAATCCATTCATGTACTTATGCCCATGATACAATCATCTATGAAGGTCCTCCTAGTAGTCAAACCATGTTTCATTAGGAAAGGAACCATGTTTCTAAATCATTTATGATGGATCACTCCTATCACAAGGATCTTGGGAAATTTAGTCAATTCATTTCTGATGAATAATAATTTACAGGTAACATCTTTTTTGGACTAGAAGATATCCCATGTAATTTTTTATACAATGAATCACCCATGGATTTATTTCATTCTAATATGATAGACAACATTTATACAGACCCCACTATCTATAGAAAATAAAATTTAAAATTCCCACTTTAGGTAGATAATGTAGGGGAGTCTCAAGTATATGAAAATGATAATATGTTACTGATGATAAGACAATTGGATAGTGATAATATACCCATATTATTTCTCTCATACACTTCTCAATTGGTCATTCCATATATACTATTAGAATAATGAATAGGTAAAATCTTGGCAAACCTCAAGGAAACACTTCACCACCCAAAAAATACTCATTCCATAAAAAAGATACGTAGACCATGTTATGGTAATAATAATTTTTTCACAAATTGACATAACAACCATTCCTACTACATGATTCCAAAAAAATGGATAATGATAGAAGGATCATTATATTCAATCCCTCAATACATTCCATGAATTACATTATCTGAACTTCAAAAACCCATCTAGTGTTCATCAATATATTCCAAATGGATTACCAAAGTATAATGGGAGAATCCCCAACCAATAAGATCGAGGAATTTTCCCCACAAATTACACTCCAATATTAATATGTATTGTCTCATTTATAAGGAGTACAAGGTAATTTAAACACCTTGATCTAAACATCTTTCAACATGGTCCCCTAATCTAGAACATGTAAGATAATGTTTTTTGTTTTTTTCCTAAAATTATTCCATATTGATGCATCTCTAATGGAATCATGGAAGTGGGAGAGGATGTTCAGTAATAATAATAATAAAACGTGATTTATGAGAGGAAAAATGATCATGGAGACAACAGTTCCTTCAACACTTATCCTTGGGTCGATTATCCATCCAATCATTTTACATCCAATACAACAACTAAAATGCATTATACATAAGTAAATTTCATTGGAACAACTAATAAAAATGAATTAAAATATAATTCCAACATACAGGAGCATGAAGAAGGTTTTTCCATTTGGAACATGTCCCAAACAATGATGATTGATGAAGTTCTGCATTCCCAAAACTAGAGGTTTTCAATTCATTTGTGAACTCCATCAACATTTCATTTACTAATCCCTTGGAATGAATCATCTACTGAAAGGGTAAATTCATAGTTGTACCCCATCCAACACTCTAAGTAGTTAAAACCCTAAATAATAAAAAAATATTAACTCAAAAATTAGAGTAGATTAACGAGTTCAAAAAATTCAATGTGGGACTACTATTATGCTTCATCATACAATATATGTTCATCAAAAATTATTTTATCTCACACTACTGAATTACATATGTTAATGAATGTGGATCACCATGGAAACATAAATGGAGTGATAACGTCCTCTCAATGGAGGTTTTCGACATCCAATATATGTGATCCCCACATCCACTAGGTATTAAGAGTTACCTCTATTGGTCCTGCAATCAGGGTTATGTTTGATGTGTCCTTGAAAAAATACCCATATATATTACCCATCATGGTTACAAGAAGAGTTGTCACAATAGGCCTAAACCTACTACTTACCGTATTCCAGATCATATTATGTCATATATCCCTCAAGAGAAAAACCATAATTTTGAGTTAATAGAAGATTGATGGGAATATTTGGAGTATCATTATGAACCGGTATAGTTAGAATGGTATCCTTACCATTAATGGGTGGATCCATCACATCCCCAAAAAAAATATTGGGAAACTTATGATTCTAATTTTTATTTTCACAGGGACCTAGAGAAGTAGTAAACTCATTTTTTCACAATGTGTTCTCATTATTGGAACTAATTCCCAACAAGAAGTGGTAAAACATTTGTGACTCATAGATGAATTTAATGTTCCATCAATTGTATTGTACACCATTATTATAGCTCGGTCTATCATTTTACAAGAAGAGATTCATCAATAGTATCTTTTTTAATCCAACTAAAATCTATGTGAGAAAAAAAATTCCTCATCCTATCGAAATAAAAATAGTATGAGAATGAGACAAAATCAGATTTCATATCTTGTTGTACAAGGTTAATATACTCTCTAAACCTAAAGAATCCCCAATAAGATTGTTTCTCCCTCTTTATAGTGAATTTTCACGATGAGTTACAAACAAATCTCATCCTTGTGAAGTATACTGGTCTGTTTTTGGATCATGATGGAGTTTCTTAAAGATTTTTATACCCCATATTGTGAATGAAGGACATGCCCTAAATAATTGAATCTGATCAAGGGAACAAAATGAGGAATGTGGAGGCATACTTTATCACATATAAACAAGCCACAACAATTGTCATGACCTGCTCCCCAAAAGGTTTACCCCTCCTAAGAAGACAATATGAGAAGGGAGATAATGATCCCAGAGTCCCGCCTCTAGTAGGACCCAGGATAGAGACTAGCTTCATGGGTATGGTAAACACACAAATAGAATACATTACCCTCTTAGATAACACATGATAAAGACATAGATAAGACAGAAACCAACCAACTCCAACATAGAAAACCATATAAAAGAGATCCCAAGTACACATATGTAATTTCAGTTAATACTACTTCAACTGTTATGGGAAAACCGAAAATACCCAATATAAAGTAAAAACAGAAGAAACCATGAAGCCCAAATAGCTCCTGCAACCCCAAGCTAGTATAAACTATCATGATCTCCAACCTGATCCAAGTGACCAAAAAAAAGTTTATATAGACATAGGGTGAGTATAATAGTATACTCAATAGGATATTCCCCAGATCCTCTTATTCATAAGTAATGAAATCATTGTAGAGCATAGTGGACAAAAAGTGAAACTAACTCATCACATATATATGTATTCTATGTTCCCATAGTAAAAAAGGAAACTCTCTACAAGTATCACATTCAAGAGAATATAATATAACAAAGAATATGAAGGGTACCCTGTCACAACTTCCCAGGGATTTTTCGCCTTTCCCCAACATCACACATCATAAGCATCTCTCTTCAAAAAGTATTGCCCACAGATACCTGGTCAAAGCACCACAACATTCCCCTCATGAAACAAAACCACAACTTCCATGTATGAAAAGTAAACAGGTAGCTTTCATGATCCACCAATGCTCGCATAAAGTGTATCATACATCGGGCATTATACCTCAAGCCATTACAACCCATACACTGAGTAAGGATCCTCAAGCCATCCCATCTTGTACACATTACACCTATAGTAGTCCATATGAAACTATATCCATAATAAATGTGTGTGAATAACCATAAGCCATTACAACCCTCTACAAAAATATATGGGGAACACTAACCGATGTGCCTACCAGCACAAGTAACTACCAATATAAGAGAGTGGGGCCAAAGGGGGAAGTCAGCCATCCCTCCTCCCACAGAAATGTTGTGAAAACACACCCAGGGATCAGAATCCATGAGGTGTCAGTTTCCCTAACTGATGGGTTGGAGTAGTGTATAGAAACTGAAAAAGTACAGAATATACTATAGCTCACAACCACACTATGGGCATAACATTGTCTTAGACTCAACTACAACTAACATAACTAAGACTCCTAGATCCCTCTTCTAAGACTATGTATCATATAAGCACACAACCATTTAAAGAGATTGATTACATTCCATTATTCCCTTTTTATTAGTTTCAATTTATGTTCATTAATTGATTAAACATTAACTAACTGTTAACAATTTCCACATTATATTTCATTAGAATCACACCCAAAGTCCAATATTCCTTTAAATTTTTAACCACAACATTGCATCCCAGAAAGCTCCAACCCCATGGGTTAACATAATTTATTCAATCATTTATTAACATCATAACATTTCCATATTCCCAAAAAATTATAGAAAAACATTCTATGCTACTAAACACAAGGGGTTAAACACAGTGAGTAGATAAAATACCCGTCAAGTCATTGCTTCCTATAAAAAGAGTGTCGACACATCCTCCCTCAGGAAGCTAAACATGGAAAACATGTTGCGTACACCGCACATATTCACCCATTTTTTGGAAGGAGGGTAAGCAAACCATCTTCCATGAGTAGTGGGGAATGTTAGGAAGATAAACAACCAAAAAGAAACATCAAACATCTAAACATTCACATCAAAACCATCACATCATCTCTGGTGTCCTCCTCGACACCCACATGCATAAACAGATGCATCTCACCACTCTAAGGGTCAATTTCTACCATATCCAATAGCTGTTTATTCCCCACATATCACAATAGCCTTACAGGATCACAACACAATAAAAGAATCTAGAAAAAAACAACATACCAACTGGTCTTTTGGCCCTTAAACAAGCAAGAGGGTAAATTTGAACCCTACAAGGAAATAACTTTTATCAAAAAACCAGTTCTTTAATGCATCTTGAATTAACCAGTTTATTATTTGTAGATTCCAACTTTAGAAAACCTAAATAGTAAACTATCAAAAATTGATTAAACATAATTACTGTATCAATTTTATTAACATCAAATTATAACAACAAATACAAGATTCATTTACATGCCACTTTATCTTTATCCATATAATGATCAATTAATTCGGGTTTTATGTTCTTTACCTATTTCCATTATGAATTAAAATATAAACATGAATGAATAAATATCACACTATATAGAAAAGAAAGAGGCAATAACATACAATCGATATCAATTTATTTATCTGGTTAAAATATTTATTAGTTCAATTCCATTATAATCTAGTTGGATAAAACATGCTAATTCAATAGTTGCACGCAAAAAAAATAGAGAAGTAATGAATCCCCTACCTAGAATGGTTCTTGACATTTATTATAAGAGATCGAGCCACACAACAGGTTACAATCTCCTCCCTCCATGACAAATGTATCCACCTAAGGATGCAGAGACACCACCACACAGGTCAAAACCCAATAAAATCCCATTATGAACCCTAAGAGAGCATTCCAAAATAGTTTAGGAAAAAATATAAGGAGATAAACCCAAAATAATGACGATATATCAAACCTTATATCAATGATTGATCAATACTTCTTGGTTGCATAAAAAATAAATGGTGCACTTACAATAAGAAAAATTTCAAGGGATTCCAGTCCAAGGGGGAATGTTTGATCACACAACTCCTACGGGAATTAGTGAATGCTCGAGTGTATCATACCTAAGAATAAGGAGGAATAACTAGGGAGGAAGATATCTTATACCTTTAAAATATTTAATGGAACAGCGGTTTAAGATATGCTGGATTTTCCATTAATAGAGGATCACATTAAACCACACAGTTTTATCAAGTATAAGCATCATGAGCATTAGGAAAATTTATATAGGAGTTATGGCCTATGAATCTTCCATAGAGTCCTTATAACGAGGATTTAAATGCATTTTACGTCAAAGAAAATGTCAAAGGGGAAACAGTTGGAAGCTAGAAACACAGTTCATGAACTAGAATTTTGGAAAAGGAAAAAGGGATATTGTTGGAAGGTTGTTGTTCTTGAAATAAGGATCACAGAATGTCTCACTAATGGGAAATAATGTTCCCATTGGTCTACCATTTGAACTGTTTACATGGGTCCACCGTTGGAACAGTTCACATTAGTCCACCGTTGGAACTGTTCACATCAGTCCACTATTGGAACTGTTCATAGAGGTCCACTGTAGGAACTGTTCACATCGGTGCACCCATGGAACTATTTACAAAAAACCCCCATCGGAACTATTCACATGGGACTACTGTTGGAAGTGTTCACATCGGTCTACCATTTGAACTATTCACGTTGGTCTACCACTGTAACTATTCACCTTGTCCAACCATTTTAACTATTCCCATCCATCTACTGGTGGAAATGTTCATGCAGGTCTACTATTGGAATAGTTCACATCAGTCTACCATTGGAACTATTCACAGTGGTCTACCATTGGAACTATTCACATGGATATACTGGTGGAACTATTCACATCGGTCTATGGTTGGAACAATTTACATGGGTCTACCGTTGGAACTGTTCACATCGGTCTATTGGTGGCACTTTTAACATCGGTATACTAGTGGTACTATTCACATCGATCTACTATTGGAACTATTCACAACGATATACTGGTGGAACCTCACATATCTAGAAACACTCTTCATGAACTCAAATTTTGGAAAAATAAATAGAAGCTACTGTTGGAACCTCACCATTCTGGAAACACTTTTCATGAACTCAAAAATTAGGAAAGGAAATAGAGGCTACTATTGGAACCACACCGTTCATGAAACAATTTTAATGTACTTGAAATTTTTTAAAGGAAATAATGGTTGTATTTGGAAACTCACCATTATAGAAACACTGTTCATAGACTATAAATTTGGAAACGTGGGGAGAATAAGTCATCTTGACCTCCCAGAACACCTCTAACACTAGATTTAAGCAATGTAATGGACCGAAGAGGTCCGGCCCATTATATTAGATACCTCTCAAAACATTCTCATCCCATAGAATTCAAAACTCACCTATATAGACATAGAAATGGGGTACAAACAAACACCCATTGAGATACCACTCAAAAGAGAGAAAGCCACAAGTAGCAACCAAAGAATGCCATCTCATAAACACAAATGGAATAAAACCACAAAGCGAACACTTTTTTTATCATGAATAGGAATAAACATCAAACAAACTGGGGTAATAAGCATGTATTTGTGACTCATGTTCCTAGCTACTCTACTCTACACCACCATGTTGCCACAAGACACGAACCAAGGGGATAGAACGCCCGCGCAACACCTTCTCTTTGTTGTATTTGATCAATAATGGCCTCTCCTTGATGTTTACACCATAATCAACATTGATATATCTCCATTCGATGATGTTTGATTCATCATAATGATAACGATGAAGCGGTGATACCTGGAAAACATCATGTATCCATCTCATCTATGGGGGAAGTGCTATCTGATATGCCACAACTCCAACATAAGCCAAAACCTCGAAAGGACCAACATACTAGGGAAAAAGCATACTCCCATGACAAAACCGTCGATTCCCATGATGGGGAGTCACCTTAAGAATCACATGATCCCCAAAATAAAACTCTAAGAGTCTCCTCCTTTGATTGGAATATGATTTCTGATGATCTTGCACTATCTTTATCCTCTCATGAATCACCTAAACCACCTCTTTTGTATTTTGCACTAGTTCCAGTTTGAGAATTGCTGACTCTCTGACCCCAGTCCAGTACAATGGAGAAAGACAAGGTTGTCCATACAAGGAATTAAATAGTGCCATACCGATGGTGGTGTGAAAATTGTAGTTGTAAGAGAACTCCACCAAGGGTAATTTCATCATCCACAAACCACAAAAATCCAGGATACAAGAGCTTAACATGTCTTCATGTGTTTGGATAGTCCGCTCTGTTTGACCGTCCATATGCAGATAAAAAGTAGTGCAATGGCATAACTGAGAACTGAGATCATTCTAGATACATCTCTATACCCTAGAGGTAAAACAAGGATCTCGAATGGAAAAGATCATCCATGGGTCTCCATGGAGTATCACCGCCACCTCCAGATAATTCATTGACAAAACATCCTCTAAGATCGACTCTTAGATCTCTTTGTAGTGGTATGATTTTGTTAAATGGTACACTACCACCCAAATAGAATAATTCCATACCATAGATCTCGGTAAACAAGTAACAAAGTCCATTGAGATGTCCTCCCACATCCCCTATAGAATATCTATGGGCCAGAGCAATCCAATGGGGACACAATGCTCAACCATGACCTTCTGGTAGACCAAACATCGAGACACAAACTTTGAAACTTCATGCTTCATCCCAGGACACCAAAACTGACCCTTAAGGCTCGCTACATCTTTTTCACACCTGGATGCACCGCTAAAGGTGAAATATGAAACACTCTAATAACTATCTTGTGCATTACTAAAGGAATAAATATCATTCCATCATATAACACTCGATGTTGTTCATCCTCAGACTAACCATTAGGGGCCTCGGTACAAACAACTCATTCTCTCGAGATCTCCACCTAAAGATACCCAAAATGGGACTCTTCCACCAACAAAAATAGAGATGACTACACTGTCATCTAAAAAAGACGACCTCTTCTCCTACTTCTCCCTTATCGAGAAGTAATGCTGAAAGTTCTTCAATAACTCCCCAAGAATCACCAAATTCACACATATCATCAATACATGACTTATTTCTCAGCACATTTGCAACAAAATTTTCCTTTCCAGGGTTATATGATATTTCAATGTCGTATTCCTGTAAGAATTCAATATATTAATGTTGTATCGAGTTTATGTCATGGTGGGAGAAAAAATACCTCAGGTTATTATGATCGGTGAAAACAACAGTGCGCTTTCCAAAGAGGTAATGTCTCCTAAACATCAGAGAAAACAGTAACACTACCAACTCAAATCCCTATGCTGGAAAACAAAGAACTGGAGAACTTACTAATATCTCCTTCAGATACTAGAAAGATTCTTGTCACTGATTAGTCCACATGAACGCCTAATACTTCTTGTTCAATGTTTTTAGAAGAGTTGATACCTGAGATAAATTGGATACGAACCTCCTCTATTAGCCTGCAAGATCATAGAAACAACACACCTCTGCCATAGTCTTGGGGGATTCCCAAGACACAAATGCTTCTATCTTAGATGGATCAATAGCTAATCCCTACTAGGAGACAACATGCCCCATGAAAAGGACTTCTCGAGCCCAAAACTACCACTTCGACATCTTCCCAAACAACTGATGTTGACGAAGAACACCCAAAACGAAGTGTAGATGCTCTGCATGCTCCTCATCTGACAAGAAGTACATAAGGATGTCATTGATGTAAACCACCACGAACCTATCTAAGAACTCATGGAACACATCGTTCATCACTCCCATGAACAAATATAAATAATTTTTCACATCAAATGGCATTACAAAAAACACATAATGCACATGACGACAATATAAATAAGTTTTCATGACATCCTCATCCTTCACACGCATATGATGATATCTTGACCGCAATTCAATCATTGAGAACCAACATTCACCCTTCAGTTGATCAAATAAATCATCAATCCATGGATGTTGATAGTGATTCTTCACTGTCACTTTTTTAAAGTGACAATAATCGATACACAACAACAAACTGCCATCAGCCTTCTTCACGAAAAAAACGGGTACACACCACGGTGACACACTCGGACAGAGAAAACCTCACTATAATAGACCATCAATCGATATACGTAGCTCTTGTAACTCAGATGGGTTCATCCTATATGGATACATAGAGATAAGAGACACTCCATATTGTAGCTCGATCCCAAACTATATCACTCATCGAGTGGGTAGAGCTAAAAACTCTTCTAGAAAGACATCAGGGTACTCTTCTATGACTCTAGGAAACACCAACTGTTGAACCAATAAAGAACTCTGCATTAGCTAAGCCATTAAGGATGATAAGGTCGGGACATGCATCTGACCCATCTAAGGATATCTCTTTCTATTAAACACCACTGGCTCTCCATCCACATCAAAGAACAGCACTTGCCTCCTGACGAAATCCACAATATCCTACACCGAAGACAACCAATCCATGTTGAGGATGACATCATATGGTTATATCTGTAAACATATGAAATCTCCCCAAGAGTGGTGCTTCCCAAGCACTATCTCACAATCTCTACAAACATCAAACAAGTCATCTTAACCACCAACAGGGATAGTCAACACCAAGGGAACTGGATGCCTCTCCACCTCAAGTCCCAAAGCATGGATAGGGGTATTTGATATGAAGGAGTGTGTCACTCATGAATCAAACATGGAATATAAAAAAGTAGAAAACACGAAAAGGGTACCGCGAATGATGTCTGGCATGTCTGGAACAGGCAATGCTAAATCATGAATCTGACCACGCCATCATCCACAACCTCTATGACCATGATGATGAACACCACCATAGCCGCACTCTAATCTCTAAGGATAGGGAGCATCATGAGGTTGTCCACTTCCTAACCCGTCTACCCTCTGATTATCCAAATATGGGGCAACCTACTGCTACTACCTTCGCTAGAACTGCCTCAAAAGATGAACTGGGAGAGGAACACCTGGTACACAGGGACTGCTGTGAAAGGTCAGATACTCTAGCTGCTGATGAACTTGAAAACCAAAATAAAAACAAGTACGCGAACCCTTGGCATAGGCCGGAGATCCCCATGCCCATATAAATGAGATGTTGAGGGCTTTGACCTACCCCCAGCTGAACGAAAACTTTTCTTCCTAGAAAACTGAGAACCCCAGACCCAAGATCTTCTTCATGAGGAATCATGAAGACCCCCCTCTCATGATGATCTGGTTCCAGCCAATGTCCTATCGACAACCTCCTCCCTCTCCAGCACCTCAAGATATGACTTCAGTATAATCATGGTGACCTAGAACTAGATCTCTAGATGAAAAGCCTCCTAGAAATGTCTTTCCCTGGCCTCCCTTTCTACCAATAGGTTCGAAGCATATCATATAAGGTTCCTGAAATGGATTCCAAAATCTTGCACACTGGATCTCCCATATAGAAGGTTAAGAATCTCCTGGTGACTGGACACCTTCGTTGTTGAAGAAAGTAACTAAATGCTAAAATTGTCTCAAAAGTCCTCCCACGAGATCAGCAACTCCTCATGATCCCTGAGGAACAATAACCACCACTTCCTCGCTTCTCTACACATCATCATCACAACCAAATAAACATTGTTCTCCTTCCGAGAATAGGTCAATATCTAGACCTCCACCAACCGGTATTCTTTTATTTCATCTAAAACGAATCCCTCATAGTTCTGAAAACTCTAGAGCTAAAATTCATAGATTTTCCTCCTCCATGTGTCATCGACGTCAACCACTACCCTGCGACGATCTGCTGGAAAAACATGTTGGGCATATTTTGTACAAACATGACAAGGACGTTGACCTGGATCCAAACTTGAAAAATAATAAATAGTTAGAGCTCCAAATCCTAGAATATTAAAGAATCAACATTAATTAATTAATTTTTTTCTTTTATTTATTTTAATTTAACATGTTCCATGGACTAGACATTAAAACATAGGAACAAAAAAGAATTATGCATGATCCTTTCCAAGGTATCAACACTACAACTAGTATCACCTCATTTAGTATCCATTGTAAACATAAAGGAATATTCCTAGATCATAGGGGGGCCCTAAATTCCTATTTCTTAATTGATCTCCATTTTTTAAATCACTTTCAAATCATGATTGACACCATTTCCCTACCAACCCATGCATCTTGACTTGTGCTTAACACCAAACTACATCATATCCCCCAACCAGAGCCTCTAATACCACTCTGTCAGGGCCCCCTCCCCAATAGGTTTACCCCTCTTGGGCTCTCAATGTGAGAAGGGAGATAATGACCCCCAAGTACCACCTCTAGTTGGCCCCGATTTGGAGACTAGCACCGAGGGTTTAGTAAACATGCAAATGGGAGGAATTACCCTGTAAGTGAACCCATGCGAAAGAGATAGATAAGACATACACCAACCAAATCCAACTGAAACTTCAATACAAAGAAAATACCAAGTACAAATATGCAATTTCAATTCAAAAATACAACAACTTAATGAGGAAAAATAAAAATAACCAAATGAAAGTAAAACCAGCAGCAACCACAAAGACCAAATAGCTCCTACAACCACAAGCTTGTAGAAACCTTCCTGATTTCCAAACTACTCCATGTGTCTTGAAAAACAATTTATATAGACATAAGGTGAGTATAACAGTATACTCAGTAAGATCCTCCCTAGAGTCTCTCATGAAATAGTAAAGAAATCAAGCTAGAGAACAGTGAACAAAACGTGAAACTTACTCGTCACCTAAAAAATTATACAATATTCCCAATCTCACCAAGGCTATTATCACCAAGAATTGCATACAATAGTATATAATATAACAAAGAATATCAAGGGTTCCCCACTACTACTTCCCCACTGGTTTTCTGCTTTTCCCCAACTTCGCACGTCCTAAGAATCGCTCTCCAAAATTGTTTGCCCTGCAAAAACATGGGAAAAGTACCATAACATGAAAATAATGCAACAAAACCACCACGTCCCTATAGGAAAATTTAACATGTAGTTTCTAGGAGCCACCAAAGGTGACATAATGTGTATCATACATCGGGAATTATACCTTAATAAATTACATCATAAACACTGAGTAAGGATCGTCAATCCATCACAACCTATACAAGTTACACCAATAATAGTCCACAGGAAACAATATCTAGAATATATGTGTGTGAATAACCAGAAGACATTATATCCCTCTACCCATATATTTGGGGAAAACTAATCATTGTGCCTACCAATGCATGAAACTACCAATTGAAGAGAGTGGGGGCTAAAGAGGGTAGTCTTCCATCCATCCACCCACCAAAATGTTTGGAAATACACCCCAAAGTCTCAGAATTCCCTGGGTGTTAGTTGCCATTAATGATGGGGTGGAGTAGCATATAGAAACACAAAAATAACAGAATATACTATAGCTCACAACCACACTATGGGCATAACCAAGTCTTAGACTCAAAAACAGCTAATGTCTCTCGGACTCCCAGATGCCACATCTAATACTAGGTATCCTATAAGCACACAAACATATAAAACGATTGATTACATTCCCTCATTCGTTTATTATCAGTTTCACTTTACATTCATTAATTCTTTAAACAATAATTAACAATTACCAATTTCAACATTAAATTTCACTAGCATCACACTCAAAGTCTGTTGTTCCATTAAAATTTCAACCATAACATTAAATCCCAACAAACTCCAACCCCATGGGTTAACATTATCTATTCCATAATTTATTAACATAATTACGTTCCCGTATTACCAGTCATTATAGAAAAAAATTATAATCTACTAAACACAATGGGGATGAACACAGTGAGCAGATGAACTAGTCGTTGAGTCTTTTCCACCTATAGTAAGAGAGTAGACCCATCCTCCCTCAGGAAGCTAAACATAGAAATCACATGGCATACCCAAAGCATCTTTGCCCTATTTTGGATGGAGTGTAAGAAAACTAACTACCTTGAATAGTGGGGAATGTAAGGAAGATAAACAACAACCAAGAAATAGAAAGGTTCTAAATATTAAAATCAAACCTGTTCCATTATCTCTGGTGTCCTCCCCGACACCCACATGCATAAATTGATGCATCTCACCAATCAAGGCATCAAATTCATCCATAGAGAATATGCCTCCTTGCCCCACATGTCAAAACATTCTTCCAGGATCACAACACAACACAAGAAGAAGGAAAAAAAACATCATATCCACTGAGATCATGGACCTTAAAGAAGCAATAGTGTCACATATAAACCTAAAAATAATTATCTTTTATCAAACAACCAATTCTATAATCCATCTTAAATTAACCATTTTGTTATTTGTAGGATCCAACATCAGTAAACCTAATCAATATGCTATCACAAATTGATTAAACATACATACTGCATCAATTTGATTAACATTAAATTAGAACAACAAAAAACAGATTCATTTACATAACTATTTATGTTTAGCCAAATAATTATCAATTAATTATGGGTTTATGTTCTTTAAAAATTTCCATGAAGAATGAAAAGATAAACAATAAATCATAAATATCAAACTATCTAGAAAAACGAGATGAAATAACATATGATCAAAATCTATTTATTTATCCATATCAAACATTTTTCATGTCAATCCCATTGTGATCTAGTGGGATAATAAATTCAAACTTTATAGTTACATGTAAAATAATTGAGAATAAATGAATCCCTACCTCAAACAGTTCTTGATTTTCATTATATGAGAACGATCCACATGACGGGTTACAATATCATCCCCCTGTGACAACTGTATCCACCCGAGGATGGAAAGACACAACCACACCTGTCAACACCCAAGAATATCTCATTTGGAACATGGAGATATCATCCAAAAATGGGAAAGGAGAAAATGAAGGAGAAGAACCCAAAATAATGACTATATATTCTACCTTATAATGAAGAATTATCAATATTGCTTGGTTGCATAAAAAACAGAGGGTGCACTTGCAACAAGAATAAATTCAAGGGAAACCAATCCAAGGAGGAATGTTATATCTCACAAATCCTATGGGATGGAATTAAATGTTTTAGTGTTTCATACCCATGAACAATGAGTAATATATCTCATCCCTTTAGAAGATTAAAGGGAGAAGTGCTTCAAGATACACTATATTTTCCATTAAAATAGGATCACGTTAAACCACACTATTTGACCAAGGCATCCCGAGCCTTGGGAATGTTAATATAGGAGTTATGACCTATGAATTAGACTTAGAGTCCTTAAAATGGGGCATTAAATGCATTTTATGTCAAAGTAAACGTCAGAGGGGCGAAACAGTAGGAATCTGGAATCACTTTTCTGGAACTAGAAATTATGAAAAGGATAATGGTTACTGTTGAATGGATGTTGTTCTGGAAACATTGATCTCAAAATGTCTCAGCAATGGGTAACATTTTTCACATTGGTCTACTGTTGTAACTATTCACATCAATCTACCTTTTGAATTTTTCACATGGGTCTACCATTGGAACTGTTCATATCAGTCTACAGTTGGAACTGTTCACATGGGTCTTCCGTTGGAACTGTTCATATAGACTACTATTGGAACTATTCACATAAATCAATCAATGGAAAATTTCACTAGGGTCTACCTTGGGAACTATTCACATTGGTATAACATTGGAACTATTCAAATTGTTCTATTATTGGATTTTTTCACATTAGTCTATTGTTGGAAGTGTTCACATCGGTCTACAGGTGGAACTATTCATATCAGTCTACCATTGGAATAGTTAACATGGGTCTACTGTTGGAACTATCCACATCAGTCTTCTATTGTAACTATTCACCTGGGTCTACTATTGGATTTGTTCTCATTGGTCTACTGGTGGCACTGTTCACATTGGTCTACCAGTGTCACAATCCACCTTAGTCTACCATTGGAATTGTTCGTATCGGTCTACCGGTGGCACTTTTAACATCAAACTACCGTTTGAACTATTCACATCGGTATACTGGTGGATCCTCACTGGTCTGGAAGCACTATTCATGAATTTGAAATTTGGAAAAGAAAATAGAGGTTACTATTGAAACCTCACCGTTCTAGAAGCACTATTCATGAACTTGAAATTTAGAAAAGGAAATGGTGGCTGTTGTTGGTACCTCACTATTCTAGAAACACTGATCATGAACACAAAAATTGGAAAAGGATATAAAGACAATAGTTGGAACCTCACCTTTCTAGAAACACTATCTATGAACTAAAATATTTTCAAATTGTTGGGAATAAGTCACATTGACCTCCTAGAACATCTCAAACACAACATTTCATCAATGTAATAGACCAACGAGGTCTGGGCCATTCAAATTATTGGCCCAACTATAAATCCCGCACCATATAATTTTACACCCCCTCATGAGAATTAGTAAAAACACCATCGATTTAATGATTATTGGAGGGGTTAGTGGAAAATGGAGTTTTCGGAACTACAAAATTAAAAATATTCGACATTTGATGAGAATGACTTAGGCTACATCATATATTTGGATAAAATTTTAGTCATATTTCCATATACCGAGAAGTCTGATTAGTTTAGCCAATATGATTATTAAAATTATTTCCCCATCCACTGGACATTGGAGTACAAGATCTATTTATTATTTGATTTTAAATACATCCTATAATAAATGGTGGAAACTAGGAAAGTGATGTTTGTGAAATTACAAACACTTGTGGCATGTGTTTCCACTGTCTCCCTAATGGAAGAAGGATGGTTGAGATAATTTTTAAAAAAAAGTGAGAAAAAGTTCAACGATTGGAAAAAATGGAGAAAAATAATTAAACTTGTTATATCCTCAATTCACAGTTGAATCATCAATTCATGCCCCCCATTTTCTCATTTAACAACATGACCAAACTGATCGAGACCAAAGACCTCCATAAGATTGTCCTCAATAAAGATACACTATTAGAGAATAAAAAAATCAAGAACAATAAGATGTGCCTATAGGTATAAAAAAATCCCCAACTCTCTCTAGAGTTATTCCTCAAGCTAAGAGATCACAAGCACCACCCCTCCACATGGTACCAAAATAGTTGTCATGTGAGATGGAATCCTCATCAGATATAGAATTAATCCCTAGTTGAACTAATTTAGTTTACATAATGTATCCCTTTATTGAGTATATCATTAATCCAGAGTCCCCATCACCTAATTGGGGAACCAAAGGACAAGTCAATCGAATCCCATGGTACTTTTAATACATAGCCATAGAAGAACTTAATATTTTATCCATGTCACTACTCCGACCTTCTATACTTCTTAAACAAATGGGGGGGCTCTAATGGGCCTAATAGGAGAATGAATATTTTAAATATATAAAAGGGGTTTCCCTAACCTAATCATCCTTGAATATGGATTATATGGGAAGAAATTATCCAAATAACCTTGGTGAGATGGTAGACATGTTCGACCTAACCCACTGAGCACTGGTGAACCATCCACTCCTATTCAAAGGGATGATATTTCAACATCAAGTAATTCATTATATATTGTGATTTTGAAATGGAATCATCATGTTGGAAAACACATACCATTATCTCCTAATTATGAAATTCTACAAAATTTTTCCCACGTGATAGTTAAGGTTTGGATTTTAGATTATCTCAGTTTATTGAGAGACCTCTAAGAATAACCAATCATGGATTAGATGAGAACCCACGAGACTAATGTTATGACTTCTGTTATATAACTATATATTTTAGAGTTCCATCCCATTAAATTAAACCTAATTATCTCTTACATAGTGTAGTAAAATAATACTATTATGTTGGGACACATCATACCCTTATATGTGTTTGGAAGGATAAATGACATTCATATCTTCCTGGATTTCATTGACAATAACTCCGGAATCAAACTAATTATTGTATAACCACTTTTTTGGTTGGGATACAATGAGTCTATCCTATCCAATTCCTCTAAATAATTATATGGTTGTGAAATATTTGATCAAATCCCCTGGTATAATCAATCTTAGAGGTTAGTTTTCATAACAAAAAAACGATCCATGATTTCTAGTTGTTCAGAAAGGCTTTTACATTTAATATACTCATAGGATGAAAAAAAAAACATAAACAATAGTCACCTCATAATTATTACAGTGCCTATATTGGATATTTATAGAAAAAATTCTATTTAACATAATGATATATCGTCATTTGAATATTTTAAATCATAGTACATTAATGTAGGATTCCTCCAGAGGAAAGGTAATTAACCTATGAAAGAATGTGTATTCTGGATCAATTCCCCATGTGGTATATAAATAGAATTATCCAATAAATTCAAAAAATATCATTGAATATGTGAAATCCATCAATTAGATCAAATATATAATCCTTAATACTATTATATGTTCAACAACCCCTATGATATCTGTTATGATAACTAAGCCTAGTAGTTCTAAAAATAACATTGACTCAACACAAAATTGTAAAATATTAGGGGAAACTGCCTTTATTTTATCTTATGATATAAACTAGATACATGTCACATTATATGGATTATAAAATTATTTCACGTTACATGGGTAGAGTTAATATAGTCATATTTCCCTTATCTATCTTTTGAGCATCAATGAAACCACACATTGTTAGTAGAGTCAAAGGAAGCTCCTTCATCTTTCAGATGTCAAAATAACGACTCATATCCTATATATCATTCATCACCAGCACCTCATAAGAGTGAGGCATAATAAAAATATTAAGGAAAAGATGAAGAGAATGAGGACGCAGAGTATGACCATATGTATTCCCACCCATCATTCGATGAGGGTTTCTATACCATAATTTATTAACTTGGATGGATAAAAATGGGTTCATAGGAGGACACACATCCATATTTTAATCATGCGTCCCTATATTCTTATGAATAAGAGGTGTATACCACCATTTATAAGAAAAAAATGACACAATTTATTATATTTACATTGTAATGTCAAGCATCGATCCCAAGGTGGCCTCTCACCACCCGTGCTATCTAGAAATCTATGAGCATTAAAAATAGTCATGATAATGGATGAACCCAATATGCATTGATAATATCAAGGGCGATGTTGAAATGATCATCAAGGCCAACGTAATTTTAAAATTTAAGTATCTAAAACACATTAAAAATATAGTCCCAGTAAATAAGAATAATGTGAACATTTGATTTTTTGTTGACATTAATGGTGTTGACTTGTAATAATAAATCATTTCTTTCTAGGTTCCTATCACAAAACTACTAGTTGGTGATATATAATGATATCTAGACCATTCCTTTATGGATGGATAGTATTTGTTCAACCAATATAGGATGTACTATAAAGTTGAGGAATTTATCTCTGTGATGTCATACCAAGGGGTGTATTACTTTTGATTAATTCCCATTGAGTTGATGAATAATGGTTCTAGATACAAACATTCCATACATAGAATATGAAAACATTATTTAGGGAAGATTGTTGGGTTCGATTTTTTTTGAAATTTTATGACATACTAGATGATCATGATACCACATTTAGTAGATTATGAAACCATATTATGGTGATAAACATCTTGAAATATGTGTTTGGAGTTACCTCAAATATTTTTATCTGCTTCATGCTACACCATCATGGAATCAACATCAATCATGAGATGATAAAGGCATTCCATGATTTTGAAAATCAATTTTACCATAAATATTTGAGTGGATTATAAGGATTCATAATAAGTGATTCATAGAAAACCAACTGGTATAGGGTTTCCTCTTCACCATGTTTGATAAGTGGTTCACATATTAGTGGAATAACCACTATTGTAAGGAATATGATAGTATCAACATATATCATTTGAGTACACCAATGTCGATGTGGTATTGTGTGGGGAAGCATTTCATTTTGAATATGATAGCCCTACAATGATCACTAGGTTTTTTCCTGACAAAAAAAAGAAAACTAAGAGTGAAAACAACCTATAACATCTCAGTCGAACTATGCATGATACTAAGACTCCTTATTCAAATATAAATAAGTTCCATCAGGTATTATTTGTCATGGTTTAGAAACTTTAGGCACTACCTGCATCAAAATGAACTCTATTTAGTTCACTACAAAAACATTGTCTGTTACCAATAGAAAATTACTAACATATAATCTATATGTTGGTAAAAATGATTACATCCAATATATAATATATATTTTTTATATTTATTATAGGTACCAAAAATTATTTTTACCATCATATATATCTGTTTATTTTAGTTGTTCACTACCAAAAAATATTTTACTAACATTTAAATAATTTTTTATCATAATAATACCAACAATTGATTTATTGATGAATTAAAATGTTATTATTTGTTATTAATACCAAAAAATCATTTACCATTAAAAAAATCTATTACCAATAAATTATTAATTAATATCATATATGTTACCAAGAAATAAATATATATGGATATATATTACCAATTACAAGAATAAAATGTTGACAAATATATATATAAATAATTATAATATAAATATTTTATTATTATTTATTGGTAATATAAATTTATAGATACATCAAACCTTAAATCCATAATATTTTTCATTATATACACACACACATATATATATAAATATATATGGAAAAATCCCCAAATGTGACCTTAAATTACCACCCCCAATGGTCATTCCCTATAACCCCATCACCCAACCCTACCTCTCTATTTCTACTAGTATCCATCATTCCTCATGGTTCTACTTAAAGGACTTGATTTTTCCCAGAAGATGTTCAGCATTGACCAATTCGCAAGAATACCCAATCCTTGTTCCAAAATAGAGTTAACCTCGGACATCATCACACAAACCCATTCCCTTTCCATGACCAGAAACCATGCCTGAAATCCCCTTGTCTATATCATCATAGAGTAAGATACATGATATCCTTATAGTAATTCTTTCACATTCACTTTAGAAGACAGTCCTTTTCTCTCTGGTTTTCTCTTGAGAAACTCTACTCAGGTGGTGGAAGGTTTTATTGAGTCTTCCACATAATTTGTTTTCCCAGCACATTATTCGATGCAAATTGTTGAAAGACTTATAGATTATTCAAGTAGAAATGATCTTGATGATTTGAGTTATAGTGTAGAACTAGTTAAATAACACAGGTCGAGTGGTTACGTTCTTACTGAGAGCTATGTGATTACTAGAGGGTTGTTTGTGTGTTGGGATTATATAGTTTTATGAATAGATCTATGTGTATGCATCCTAAATATTTAGTGATATTCATATGGGATTTCTAGAATCATCCTTGAGAATGTGTGGGTTTTAGAGACAGTGTGTTTTTATACACCATTCCATGTGCAAATCTCATAAATATCTAAATTATGAACAAGAGAACTCCACATAGTGGTAATATTTCGAACCCTTGTATGTATTTTTATTATTTATTATCATTTAATGCTCTATATTTTTGTGTTCTTGTTATTTATGTTCTTGTATGTATTTAATCTTGTACCTATAATATTTTAATCATAATAAAATGCATGGGTCAGGTAGGACTAAATGGTTTGAAGTACGTTAAATATTTATATCGTGTTTATTTATTTTTTCACTTCTGTTTTGTTAAACTTGAATAATATTGAATGTTTCCTTTTGTCTTAACATTATTGAATTATTTTGAATATGGCTCCAATTGTTTTTTTATTATGAATCTTTTTTGTTTTTTACTTTTCTATATTTTATCAGTGCATACTTTTTTTACATTAATTTGTGTTTTCATCCATATGATTCATTACATGTACTGAAACAATTGTTTTTCTGGAAATATTTATTTGTTCATGAAATTATTCCATTTCCTACATATATGAATTAATTTTGAATCTAGAATTGGATTCTCATATCTCGTGATTTTTTTATGAATATATGTTATACAGATTATAATTTTGGTTAATGGGAATTATTATTAGTTGTATGAATTTATCAATAATTTTTCTCAGGTATTGGATGTTTGTTATCATGTTTTCTAGTTTTTTTTATTCTAACCAACATGTGCATATATTATTTTCTACTTATAAAAGTTCTTTTTAGATTGAATGGGTTTGTAATTTCCATTATCGACAATGTTTTTTTCACTCCTACTTACGATGTCATTCCTTCACTGGTGTTACAACCATTTTATATTCCTAATGTAATTGGAATTTTCATGTGAACAAGTTTCATATTTATTATACTAATAAAATGATTTTTAACTCATTCAAATATCATGAATTTAATCATTGTTGAATGTTTTCTTGTATATTAATATTCTTGATTTATTTTGAATATGGTTTCCATTTGTTTGTTGATGTTGAGGATGTTTGTGTTTATACATTGCTATATTTTATCAATGACCACTATTAATGCATTAATTTTTGTTTTCTGTAATATGTTTCTTTACATGTACTTGACTATGTTTATTCTATAAATATATATTTTTTCATAGAATTATCTTGTTTCCTACTTTTATGAATTAATTTTGAATATATAATTTCATTATCATATCTGGTGATTTTTTTATGAATATATTTTATTTAAATTCTTATGTCTTGATTATGAGAATTATTACATGATGAATCAATCTTTCAATAATTTTTCTCATTTTTTGGAAGTGTATTTTTCAGTTTACTGGTTCTGTTTATATGAACCAACAAGTGCAAATATTATTTTATGTTTATAAGTGTTCTTGTAATCTTGTATTGATTTTTAATTTACATTTTTGTCATTGTTTTGTTCAATGCTACTTCCAATGTTGTTATTTCACTACTATTGCAATCATTTGATATTTGTAATGTAATTTGATTTTTCATGTAGACATGTTTCATGTTTATTGAAATGATAAAATATTTTTTTTCACTCATTCAAATATTTCGATAGAATGTAGTGTATTTATATAACATGAAAATACCTAAATAGAACACCAAATAAGGAAATAATCCAAACTACATGGGATTAAACAAAAAAACAATGAAATAGAATATAACACTTGGGCATCAAAAAAACAAATCCCACACAAAAAAAACATAATTTTATAGCATGACCAAAAATTTATATGAAAAATAATGATAAACAAACAAGCCCTAGGATAATAAATATAGAAGACCAAGACACATGGAAATGAAACATAATAAATTTACATTAATAATGAAGGTAATGTTTATTAATTTGCAGGTAGCCTTGTGAGACAACAAGGACTTTTTGAACCAGTGTCCCTTCCCTCTATGCCCCATGTATTCTTTCCCTGGTGATGTCAATAAATGCATCACCCAATGTTAATGGATGGATTTCATATCTAGTTGAGTTGTGGATCCTTTCTGATCCCATTGTGGGATGGATAGGCATGGATTATCTCATAGTACTTGTACATATAATCCTCATTAACCTAGTAACAGTTGAGAACCCTAAGACCTCTATCCTTTTGACCAGCTCATTCCTTAGAAGAAAAAATACTTCTATAATATAATTTCGATTGGTTGATACCCTGGTTCGTGGGTTTTCTATATACAATACTCTTTGGGAAATGCCTCTGAAAATATTGGCATTTTCTGTACTTAATGCATTAAATTATGGGAACAATTTGAATTGTTTGTGTTTTAATATTAGTTTTTATGAGCTTTATCTTTTCTTGTTTCTTTTTTCATTGAATTTTTTTACTAGATCTATCTAATTTACTATTTGAGTATCAATTTTCATATATTGTAGCATTTTCTAAAATTCTACATGTGTCAACAAGGATGATAAAAAATTCTCACTATGAAAATTATTTATTTCTACTTCCATTTATTTCTATTTTGGTTTCAATTCATGTAAAAAAATTACACACATTTTTTTGATATTATTTTTTGTTTTTTGTGTTCTAGATATGGGAATTTGATGTTTTTTCATAACAACGACTTCAGGACCCTCTCTAGTATTGGAGTTATATTGATTGTTTTCTCACTAGTATTAGAGTTGGATCTCTTTTGGGATCCACTTTGGTTATCTATGCCAGATGCCATGGAGCTCAAGTCTGTGGTGTAGCATATACTTGAGGGTTCTCACTCATGTTGGAGTTGGTACATAGAGCGTCGATGGGTCACTGGTACTTGTTGGGGGGTTGGATCCTGTTTATGGGTCGCATGTACATTGGGGTGTGGAGGGATGGATCCTTTTTCGTATTGATCTACATTTTTTATAGATTCAATCTGTATTAAAATTCATTAGTAATATAAATATTTTTTCTCATTTTTAAAAATAATTAATAATTAAAATAAATTAATTAAATATGATATCATTATAAATAGAATATGAAATTTTACTAGCTATATAAATTTATATTTTTTATAATGTAATTTATAAATAGATATTATATATTTTTAGTATTATTAACAATCGAATAAAAACTATATGAATATATTTCTAAACACATTAAACAACATATATATTATCTTTTGGTGTTATTATAATTTCAATTTAAAAAAAAAATTAATGTTAAATAACATTTAGTGACAAAGTTTTTACTGATAGTTTAGTGACAGATACATATGTGTAGCTAAATGTTTTACCAACATAAAATGTACTTTTACCAACAGATATGTCCATGCTAGAAGAAGTTAACTATTTTTAGTGGTCTCTAATAAAAACCCACTGAACAACATCCACATATATCTTATTTTTTATGGACCATTATCATGATGGGCTGTTATATTATTGTAGTTTGACTTTCATTTCAAGCCTTAGAAACAGGTAAATGGTTGTGTATAAACAAATTCCTTAATGAACATTCATTTATATAGTCATCATAATAAAATAATGAATTTCTTGATTTAGATATATTATCCACTATAGAAAACCCCCACACATGGGATATGTATTTTGATAGTTCATCCAAAATCAAAACAAGGAAAATAGTACATGACCCTAAGATCAATAATTTTGGGGTTACGAGTCTTTCTCATCTCTATAGAAAATTCCATCATAACTTATTAATTTTTATAGTCTTATGGATTAACAAAAAATGAAGAATAATATCACAACATCATTATAGGCCTAGAACTGGAACATAAAATACAAGTGCACATCTTGAAGGTAAAATGTTATTTGGATTTGGTAATCAATAAAATTAGATATGATTTTGCTATTACAATGGATAAAATTACCCCTATATGAATATGACTAATGACCATTATAAGAATTCCCATTCATAGCTAACATTGGATAACATCCTAAGATCACATAATTCCCAAAAAGATGAATATAAATTACAAATATGGATTTGGAGTATAAAGTATATGATGAAAGAGTCATTTGCACTGTGCAGCATAGAATGGTCTCACCATTTGTTCTAATTAATATTGTTGAAATAAATAAGGTTGATTTATTTAATGATCTAGACATCCTTGTAACCAGTTAGATGATTCCAAGAATGGATTAAATTCATAATATTGTTCTTCGATCAAAAAAAGTATGACCATAGAAAACATGGTGTTGGGAGACTAAAATTACTATTTATGAAAGAAAAATATAATGCAATTCATCTACAAATACTACTTTGATTGAGTCTTTAGCAGGTGCATTGATAGAGCAGAGACAGTTTTTCTCAGTAATGAAGTACACAAAAGGCCCATGGTGCCCCCAGTAAGGGTTTATGAATTATTATCAAATTTTTAGGGTTGGATACTTCTGAAAAACAATAGAATATGATTTCACAAAATTCACCATAAAGATTCATGCATCTTGGTTCGTGCCAATTTCCAAAATCAACCCCAAAATTTTCTACAAACAACCAAATAATTGTAGTCATTTTCTATATGGGGGACATATCCTCAAGCTACTGCTAATAAATTCAAGTACATTATTAGTGTTATTGAAATATTCTCCAAATTTGTATAGACAATACCCATGAATTATTATTATACCAAAAGAATTTTTTAATTTTTGAAGGGATTATATTTAATAGGCTTGGTGTTGGTTATATTATATTGATTTACCAAGGGACCATTTTTTGTATTTATAATTTGGAGAAGATATATGTTGAGTATAATATGAAATTCATCCACTCACATTACTATCATAAAGCATATAATGGGAAAATAGAGGCCTTCAAAAAGACAATGTCATGGATGCTCTAGAAAATGGGGGATCAAGATAAAATGTAATTTTAGGAAAATATCATCTATGATTTTTGGGATTTCCGTATTATAGATTTTGATTCCACAATTGACACCCCATATTGACAAGTATATAAGAAAGATGGTTTTTTCCCATTGAGGTATAATTTCCCTTGATTCAGATTTCTATTAATGATCCAAAATATATAGATGAGAAATACCAAAAAAAATTGGTTGATTTGGAGTGATTCAATGATAAAACACTATATATCTGGAATAACATTTATATCCCACAAAAATAAAATAGCAGTGGCATTATATATGAAATATTTATTCTTATCATTTCTCCAAGAAGCACTTGTAATTGTCCACATAACCATAATGATACTAGGAAAGTAACATCTAATGCTTGATACAATGAGAGATGGACCTTATTCTATTCACAAGGTACACATTAATGGTTCTTATTCTATGATTTTTATGGATAGAGAAATTTATACTGACCCAACCAATTCAAGGATTCTCTTGAAATATTTTTTTATCACAAATAGTCACCATCACAGGACCTTAAATGGAATACCATGTGGTTCAAGTTAATTTACCAACAAATTACAAGGGACCATAGTACATGATTTATGTCTTTAATCATCATAACCAAAAATCCATGACAAAATATGTTAATGTTTATAATGAATTCCTTTCCACATGTTCTAAAATTTCATGGCTATTGTACTTTTAATATGACATAACACTACAAAACATTTTGATCTATTGTAGGGAAGATCACAATCAATGATGAAGGACTCCGACCAGACAAAAATTCAAAATCTATGTGTGCTTTGATTTTCTTCTTGATGTGTTTTTTAGTGACACATAGGATTTATTTCTTAGACATTGTTATAAAGTAAGGAATACACCCCATCTCCTTCATGTAATCAATGATATATGCATGGAATTTCAAACCTAATAGAAAACACTTGTTTAAATAATTCCTTTGGGTGTGAATATATTCAACCCACTTATCATGCAACTTATCCTAGGAGTATTTGGATGTCCAAAATCATTACATGAACATCAGTAATAGACTATTTTATTCGGAAGAAATCCTCTTATTTACAATGCATTGATACTTCCCAATATGGATTTGTATTATTTTCATGCAAATGGAATGTGAACTAGAGTAACCTTCTTCATCAGGAAAAAAACTATTCAATCATCATAAGACTTCACAACATTGTGAAGGAAAACACTCTATGAACTTGGTCCATGTTCAAACCATGTATATTATTCTCGTATGAACCTTAATTAGATTTCCCCAAAATTCATTTTTTATAACATCATTCTTAACATCTAATGTGTTTTGGAACATCCTCGGCATGGTGAGACCAATGTCACTCATCAGCTCCAAATTTAGTATCCATGTGGTATGACCTAAAACTTCTAGACCTCAGTTTTAGTTACTTCATTATATTAAACTACATTGTTAACATCCTTCTTATTTGATGTAATTATTCATTAATAATTACAAATGGTTTGATAATAAACCCTATGGGATAAATTGGGGTGTCCAGATCCAATATTCTTGAATAGAAACTACGAGATTAAAATGATCACTTCCTTCTTTAAAATAAAATTTGAGTGGTGAAATAATCCTTTCCCACTAATAATTTCTCACACCAAGCATAAAACTAATTGTATTAAGGGTTTTGGTAAAGAATTACTCACATGATCAAGTCATATCAGTTCATGTAATGTTTCGCTTGATACCATATACAAGAAAATAAAATTCACACCAAACAATTTTACAAAACTATGTTAGACATCATGGTGAAAATCTCATTCATGATGTAATATTGTGAATTTTTATGTCTCTTTCCTATGAGGAACACTATAGTAGGTTTTGGTATCTCTCCACCACTCTATTAATGAAACAATTGTGCCATGATTCATAAATTTTTGTAATACATGGTGATTCCTAGATCCTAAAACCTAGTTCAACGTAGTTAAAAAATCTCTTGTATATGATAATAATGTACTTGTACTTAGCTCATTAACATGATCATACTCAGAAAGTTCCCCCTATAGAAAAAATAACTCAATTAGTGTGTAGAATCAATGATAGAACTACAAATGTTGGGATTATCTCCTAGAATGGATACATAGGGAAACATGTATCCTATGTGTTGGGCCTAACCATAATAAAAAATTCCCCTCCAATCATATGGGATATAACAATTTAGGAAACACATCACACTATTCACTGATAATTTCAAAATGAAATATACCTCAATTTTATGGGACGTTCAGTACAAAAAACAACCTCTATCCTTGCTAATATTTATATATACAACAACATTGCCTATAAATCATTAATAGAATTTCTGATATAAGGTGAATCCTCTTCATAAATATGATTTGATATTACCCATTATGGATTTTCAAAAGTTACCCCCAAATTCCTTGTCAACCATAGGCAGCTTATTCCTCATCAGAAACTTATTTTAACTCAATTATCCATGATATATTAAAATTTGAAATCATTTTTAAAACATGGTCTTAAATAATTTCCTACATACATATCCCATATCAATTTTCATGTCTAGAATATGCCTATTTTCAGCGTAAAACTATATCACTACATTCCTGAAGGATGTTAAATTATTCTTGACCAGATCAATGCGATGTAAAAAATCGATAATCCTTCAGTAAATGCAAAAAAAAACATAAATTACATCCCTCAATTGAAATATACCTATAAAATTAAACTATATAGACATATACTTTTAAAACTATGTTAAACTGTATGATACCACAACCCTCAAACTAGTGGATAATTTTTCTCAAATGTCAATCGTTCATTTCATAACCCTGAATATCTTCTAGTGACATGATTCACTTTTCATCAAGACAAAAATACACTTCTATATCCTTCATCCCCATCCCAAAAATATATAAATAAAATTTTACTTCTTAATTTTAAAGGAATATCAATATAATGTCTTTGTAAAAAGAAAGAATATATGACTTGATCCGTATCTCAATGTGATATATAGAGATCCCTAGATCATCCATTTTAGGATATACCTCAATAGAACCAATGTATGTTTGTTATTTTTTGTGGAAATAACCCTGATATGGTATGAGAGAACAAAATTTCAACCACGGATCCTCCTATGAATGATTTTGTTCGATATATAATCCCCCATCATTTACACACAACTAAAAGTTGTGTCGTAGAAATTTTTAATCCACGGACAGTGCCGATATAGAATCTCAATTCATTTATAGAAAAATTCATATCACAAACTATCTTCCATGGTATTGTGAAATATATATCTTCGTTAAATAGTTTTCCATCTGTAATATAATGTCTCAAACTAGATGAAATAATTTTCTTGAATATATATTAATCTTTCATGTCTGGGCTTCCATATGTTTTCCTTAGAAGGCAGGTTAACTATAGGCTCATTTTTCAACATGATGAATCTCTTATGTCTCTATAATTCTAGACAACATCATATTTAATTTCACTTTACAAAAATTATCCATGGCCATTCCTTGCATACTTTCCACATTTCACGTTTTATATCTGGAAATCAAAAACTCAGGAGGTAAAAGATTACTTTCTATACCTGAATAAATTTAGAACATTCTCATCCATAAAACCACACATGAGTTTTTACTCCCATAACCCATAGTTCAATATTCTTGACCTAAACAACCATTTACATTTATCATAAATTCTAGATTAAAAAATGATTATTAAAAGAGATGTTGTAATTTGAATGTTGAAAACCTAAAAAAGGATACCTGGGGAAAGAGTTGAGTTTGATCTCACTATAAGTTAACTCCACAAGGATTAGAGAAAATATTTGGTCAATGAAAAATAGTGGCACATAAATTTTAGGTAAAATACCCTCCAAGGGATTAATATAGAATGGAAAATCCTCTCCCATTATGTGTTATTAAAATTTTATATAGCAAAATAAATTAGGGCAATACTAAAAAATACTCAAAAGATTATACTGTATGTTATACAATTTTAGTGATAGCCAGACTACTCTCTATGTGAAAATAAATAGGAAAAAAATAATAGGCCCCTCTCATTCATATCATTGTAAACACAACACATTTAAATAGTAATGTTTAATAAATTGAATCAGTTTCATTATTATGATATTTTTTTGTGGAAATGAACACCGGAATAGATGACTATGTAAAAATTGATTTTTTTCATGTATTTATATTATAATAAATTATCATGTATTATAGTATCTCGACCACATATTACAAGTTTCCATTGACATATTATTTTATATTTTAGAGTGTGGGTAGATGTTTAACATAATTTCAATGATTCCTATGAAGTTTAAGGAATATTGGATCCTCATAATTGAAAAGGTTCTCCTCCTCCATTGCCACCGAATCACTCCCTTGAGAAGACCCTATACAAGGATTGATTGAGTTTGATCCTCATTTCATTCAAGAGATATAATTAGTCATGAATTATTACCATCCAAGTGGTTTTATCATCAATATGGATCTGATTCTCCTCCACTCCCTTGACATATGTAAGAAGTTATTGGGTGACAACAATGTTATATACTCCAGGATTAAGTCACATAGTGATGAACACTATTATTTCCCCAATGAAAAGGTATTATCTTAGCCATAAACTCAACGATGAATATTGATAGAGGAATCTCCCATTATATTAACCAAAAATGTCAATGGAAACTGATATTAAATGGAAAAATTATTATTGATGTGGAAAAACTAATAGAATTGGTATAGTGAAAATAAAAGATGTTAATAATTCTCATAAACTAATGTTTTATCTATTGGGATTGATGATTTCATGACTCCCATCATCTGAACCTTTTGAGTAGCGATCTCCAAATTTAGTAACATCCTGTTATGATTTCTCAGAAAAAAGGATGGAATGCCCTCGAAAGTCGCCCATTTTAAGGCCCTTAGCTATTATTACCTCAGTGACGAGAGTAGGATGAGATTCAATTAAATTTTCATTAACCACCTAGGAAATTTTTTCTATACAGAAATAAAAAAAATTTATTGATTTTTTTATTAAAATATCAAAAATAAGGAGTTCATTCATATTTGAAAAAATAAATGGTTAAATATCACCTCTTACCATTTCCTCATTAAATTAATCACTATCTATTATTAAGTCTTAAGAATATAAAATTTAAATTGTTTTTTCATTCCATTGTCACTATTTATTTTGGAGAGGCATCGAGTGTCAAAACATCTTTACCAGTAGTGATATATGAGATACTTGATCAAGAACCCAAATTGGTTTTCATGTAGGCTCCTCCAACCACTTCTAGATGTTTTGAAATCCTTTCAGGAACATCCAAAACTATGTTAGGACTATAACATTCGTTGAACAATCTACAGTCCTTTTCAACCTGTTATAGAATGGTGAATGTACCAATGATAGTGGTCACATGATCCTCTAGTAGGTCTAAATAATTTTATATATCAAAAGGAACAGATTTCAGTGACAAATTCATGAATCCTTATGATATGCATCAAAAATTCCCAAGATCAGCCTTCATATGTGATATAATGGGAAAAATTATTATTATTCTATTTCACAAAAAAAATTCAATGGAGTGAACTCAATTAAAAAGGTATGTACCTCACATGTAATTTACCCATCATTCCTTATAGGGTAAGTGTTAGGTCCCCTAAGGTAGGAAAGTGAAATAATCTTACAATGGGGGAGCATTATATTATGGGATTGTCAGGTGAGTAATAATATTGAAGTAAATTTTGGAATTTTTCTTTGGGTTCATACAAAAAAATAATTTCATTAACTATTTTTGTTTCTTCACATAAGAATGTGAATGTACCTTTTTATAGATTTTTTATATGGGAACTAAAGGTGTCAATGTTTTCACCTCCATCTTATTTTTTATTGTGCTCTAACATATAGATAGCTTCCCAGGAACATGGGTAAATCCATCAATCATAATTCGGGTTCCCATTAAGGTGTATCTTGGGGAGGGTGGTTCTAGTGACAGCAAATTATATATATCTAATGGGTTCCTTACTATAAGTTCCACTACTTGAAAAACATTATCATTCATTCAAAGGTAAAAAAGAACATTAAATGACTACAATAAATGAATTATCCACATTCATCATAAAATTGACTAGTTATTCCCTTGGTGAAACCTTGATCCATTATATATGATACCCTCTTTTTGCCGATATATTATCATTGATTTAATATACCAACATCCTTATCTCACAAATATATTTCGGCATCTAAAAAAACTGGATTTATTGTGAATTTCATAGAGAACATTGATATCCCCAAGCTATATGATTTTTATTCCATCCTGGAGTAATAACCATAAATATCTGATGTTATATGTTATTCATTTCTATTATTTTATTTCCATAATCCAAACATAATATAATGTTGATGCAGCTGGATGTGAGGGTGAAACGATATATTTTGAATTTATGGTCCTTATGGAAATATCTACCATTGTACGAGGCTTGGAAACTAGATATTAGGTATCCTTCTAGTGATTATGACTCAACCACCTCAACCTAGATGATGTGTTATTTTCTACTAAATCATTCCCTATGGCCAATGTTCGAGATCATTTTTAACACTTTTGGGATTTTCTGTCATCACCAAAAATTTGATCCTTCTTACCATATTATCCACATTTAGCAGTCGTTATGGACATGAATTGGGGGATAAATGTTGTTATGTCCCATTATGCATAAGAATAAATCTAAGAATTGGTGTACCAAAAGTTTAACCAAATTGTTATAGTTGATAGATGTATCATGATCGATGATTTAGATACCTGAAGGGCCATAAGAATCAAAAAAATTAGGGACACCAAAATTTGTTTCTCAAAACATTTTCAACTAGGGCGATCACTAAATGGGAATATGTTTAACTATTCAAGAGTGTTCATATTCTCTAGAGATTAAAAATATTCGAGGGATGAAATATAAATACTAGAAATACACTGAGTGAATGGATGGAATTGGCCTTCAAGAAATTTGTCCCCACTCAACATGGAATAGAAGTAAAAAGTTCTTGATTGACTAGAATATTACATGAAATGGCTCTGAAAATAGGTATGGGTATTCCCTATATATATGTGATGTCAACACAACAATATTTATTCTATAATTTCGGCATATAATCATATGTGGTTCCCTTATACTAATTTTCCGGTTATAATGAATGTCCCCATCCTCAAACTATAGTTAGGTTCATGGGGTGAGAGTGGGTATGAACTCAAAAAAATCTCATGAAATCCAACAAGGGGTATTCTTTTAAGGATTTCATATGTGATGGTATAACCCCACCGATCAAACTAGACATTTACTGATATAGTCTATAATTTTCAAGGAATGGTCTCATTCTCTGATGATGGGAATCCTATTGAAGAAGGAATATAAGAATACATAATTTCACATCATGAAAGTCCATCATCTATTACTATGAATTGACATTTCCCCTTGTGTGAGTGTGTTCCTTTCTAATCATCTAGACCAAAATCAATTTCTCATATGTTGAATCCTTTAACCATTACAAATCATCCCCTGATCATTTCTGTGGGATAAATTGACCATACGTGTATCCAAGATTGGGATCTCCCTAGATATTCTAGATATCCCATAAATTATAATAAGAGTTATCATATTTTAGAATAAAATTTCACATTTTTGGGATCAAATGGTTTAGAATCTCATCTATGATGTCTAGATTCATGCATATGTACGTATGGGCCACCCAGAAAACAACAAAAATTCTAACGTTTAGAAGCTTAATATTAAATTATTCAGTGGATCGGAACACCCAGTTCATCAACATCCAATAAGGTTTCACTCCCTATTTGGGAATAAATTACCAACCCCCCATTAAGCCTTTATACTGATATTTTAGGGAATAATAGAATATTGAATGGTAATAGTGTGGTTTTGATTCTTGTGTGTGATTATTAAATTTTGGAAAAATATATTATGATATTTGTTGCATGTCGTTGGTACTATTCCTTAGTTAATAAATATTAATTTTTGGGAAATATTGGCGGTGGGAAAGATAGTGTACTCTATAAACCAAGAATTTAGAAAATAAATCTTTGACAGAAGGATAAATGTATCTCACACAATTTATGTTCATACAATATAATAAAATCACTTCATGGGAATTTATGAAGGTATTTTATCCTTAATGATTCTATTTATGTAAGGATAGTGTTAAAAAATTCATAATAGTCCATCCTATTGACCTGGATCATCATTATAAGAAGATTGGGGACCCGATCATCAAAATCAATTTTATTCACAATTTGAAATCACCAAATAATACCTAAGGATGTTGATTTTAGATAATTCCTTAGTTTTATGTTTTCATAAATGGGATAAAATTAAAAATATGAGTTACATTTTGAAGAACAATAACTAAATTATCATCATGAATGCCACTCAATAAAGTGTAATCACCTAAGTCACTCACTCAAGTGGCCTCATACAAGTCACTCGATCATGTGACCTCACATAGGCCACTCAGTAGAGCATTTAGTGTATATACCGAAGGTATTATAAAAGAGGAAAATGAAAAAGATTTGTGCATAAGGATTCATAATTTACATGCATTATTATATTCAAAAGAGCAGTGATAAATAATTCCTTGTACATGTAGACCTATTTATTATTTCATGGTCTAATATTGAACCATCCTATGTGTCTGACCTGCACAACCGATCTATGATAACTGTTTACACAGCCTACCTACCAGAAAAATATTCACAGTGGGCATCCATACCTGATCATAGGTATCCCTATTTAGTTCTAGAAGTAATTATGTATGAATTCCACATAAGTGTATATAATAACAAGTGGATTCCATCAAATGAAGGATTCATAAAAATCTATTTTCCCCCAGGAATTGATCCCCTTCTTCTAATCATATTCAACACTTAGGGGTGTAATTTTTTGAAAATAATATTTCTAAATATATATTAAAATATTTAATGTCAATTACATCATGTTTGTGAATTATTTAATGATTGTTGAGGAGATCAACTAGGTCGAGTTACGTGCACCCCATCATCATGCCATGAGCCATGCACATGTAGTACATGTGTGGCCTAGATAGAGAATACACATCAGCATCAAGGACCTACATTAGATTCTTACACAATTTGGCTATACTAATGTCCCCCTTAATATAGTTTCATGAGATTAACTATAAATAGGAAACATGGGCTCCTGATTTGACATGTCTAAATGATGAATAGACTGTTTGGATCTCCCCACTCTTATGTGTCTTGAGAAATCACTCTAAACCATCTTGTAGTACCCTTATCAAAAAAAAGAAGATTAAATTAGTATAAATTAATTTATTAATATCCCTAATGGTCTAAAACAATAGGATCGTTGAGAGGAAAAACTCACCTAGTAAAAACTGTTGGGGTTAAAGATCCTTCCACTACTCAAAAAATGACGGATTCTCCTCCAAAGACACCTGAGGAGACCCTTGGACCCTATATAATGACCAAACCAAGGTGATATTTCATAGGTTATACATCTCCAAAAATTACCATCATATCACTAAATTATACCCTATGTGAGACTACATAAGGTCACCCATGAATCACCTATACAATAAACCTTCAGATCACCATGACCTCAAATATGTCAGCCACCATCTTAACACTCATCCCTCACAAACACAATATTTATATTAAGAACCATTTCATACCATATACTGTACAGTACCCATTCCCCTAGATCCCAATTCCGAGGGGGACCAATCTAATGACTACTCGAAATACTCTAGATATGTGTGATCAGACTCCATGGAACATTATTGTTTCCTATAAATAATAAATTTTCATTTTATGTGTGGTATTATTGTTAAATCCTATTAATTGGAATCCATGGAATATTATATATCATACATTCCTACGATAGTTAGTAACCAAACCATAGTTATGGTCAGAAGTGGATCTGTGGGCTAAGTGGATCCATCAGTGGCCAATAAGCCCACAATATTTCTCTCATTTGCATTTTTAATGGGGAGGATGGTAGGTTAATCATTAGGGAGTAATTCATTGATTAATACCCTATTATCTCTTGTAGTTTTTAAATAATAAAATAGTGGTTAGAGGGACATCTATTCTCTAATGATTTCATAGTGCATTCCTTGTCCATCAGTGCGTGAATGATATAGTGTAGTTTTCTATACCAACCCCTTCCTCTAGATTGTCAAACCAATCATGACACACATGGTCTTATTTTTCTTTTATGATCATAGAATCCACATGATCAAATATATGACTTAATAGTATAATAAAATTTTGGAACATCCTATTTCATTACCTCATGGAATCCTAATGGGTGTAAGACTAAACAATTTCCACACCTCAATGGGCCATATTTCCAATGAGACAACCCATTATACATTTTGATTGCTAGTCCTCCATTTTTTCATTTACACCATGACACACCCAATGATGCAAGGCCAGTGAATATGTAATCCATAAAGGTGGAATCACCTTGGGGAATGACATGATATTCTTTGAAGATATTTTTTTTAGATCTTCCAATTTCAGTGATATATTTGTCGACTGGATGTAGTCCCCAACCTTTCAAATTAGGTTGGTATTTATTCATTTTTAAACATGATACATAAGAATCATCTATGTTTTTCAAAACCAAAAATATATGTTCTCTCCCATTCATATCTATCGTATATCCATAGTATGGTTGTATCCAACATGGTAGTCCACATACGTTTCAGGTTCCTTGGATACTTCTGTGTAATACCTATAATAGACAAGTCTATGATCCTTTCACCAACATGTCCTTGTCGCATGACATTAAACTACATGGTTTAGTCTTATAAAAATATATTTAAAAGGCGTGTTGTGTCCAATTATGTAGAACACAACTATGTTGGATATAATTTTCTTAACAAGGATACAATGGATGACTATTGCCTGGGCGTGATTCTAAAATCAAAATAACTCACTTCTCTCAAGATGACAACAAATTCTAGAGTGCTCCTCTATGTAACATAAAAAATGTATCATGATAATAAATGACTTAAGAATATGCAGTATGTATATACATAAAGTGTTCAATCAATGGATAATCATAGAAAAAATAAATGTCTTTATTTATGGAGACCTTCATATAGATAAATAGGATTCTATATTCCTTTAATTTTAGAAATAAATTCTCAATATAATGGTGGATTGATACAGATTTCAGATTTTATAAAGTATTCACGAATATTTCATGCATCTCTAATAGATTCTTTGAGTATGAAATAATTCACCCATGAAAGGGATGATCTTCCAAACATTCCATACCCTTAACTAATGAGACTGACTAAGTGTTGGTGGAGTCATTTCCCAATAATACCATCCCATTGGAAATCAGGTTCGTGAAACATATTTAATTTGGTAATTGTTAGGTATTTTTTATCAAAAACTAAAATCCAATGTAAAATGCATGGAAATTATGTGGAAATTTGGGTTTGATGTGAATGGTAATTCCAAAAAATTAATGAATATATTCCAACCCCATGTAGCTTTCTACAATAAAGCACTCATAAAAATGAACAAAAGTACATTCTATGTTGAAAAAAATAACATTAACATCTCTCATAGCTGGTAGTTATACCATTGTTGAGTAATATTATATATATGGTAGTAGCCTAACACCTAATAATTTTTAAGTTATCCTAATTCCATTGTGGTGTTCATTATTATATAGAATCATATATATATATATATGGATGGATTTATTTCATAATATTTTTTTTAAAAAATATGGATATTTTCTTATTCAATTATTATAATTACCACAAGAGATATAGGTTGAGTTTATGGCCAACCTATGGTGAGGTTAAAATTTAATATTTATACGAACATAATAAGTAAAATGAGATAATAAGTGGGGCTTGATGATCTAGCCATAGGGATTCTTGTATAAATTATATGTTTACATAAGAACATCACATTGGTATATCAATTTTTTGTAATTAAGTGAGATAATGAATTGTAATTATGTATGAAATTTAAGAGGATATATTGTATTTAATTAAAAACATGTACCAATTTATAGGTTTATTAATCTACAATAAAAAATTTAGGTGAGTATATTTTTTAGTAATAATTGTGGATCACGAAACATCCTAAATATGGTTAGAGTGGAAGATATTCCGTGATTTCATCATATATTTCAAATGAATGTTATGGGTTTTTGGTGTGAGAATTTGGACAAATTAATAAAAAAAAATAGAGATCATGGAACAAATGAACATTATTTTTCATTGTATTATCATTATTCTATGGATGTCATTATTGATGTTTTCATTATGTATAATGAATCATTTAAGGATCGTAGAAGGATATTAGAGACTGTGATAGGTACACTATGAGAGAATTTACTTTATCCAGTGCTCTCAAATTTATTTCTTGTATATGTATTTTTATATGAAAAAATGAATCATAGATTTCGATTTCTATTAATCTACAAAAGGGGATACAATGTGATATTTATGGATACATAAAAAATTTCTTATGATTACAAAATTTCATTATGAAATATGTTATTAAAGGAAATTTATTTATTATTTCTCCCTACATATGTCTCTAGTGATGTATTTTCCCATAAAAGAGTTAAATTAATGTGGAGAGAGTTGTGAGAATATGTATTCCATGTATTAAAGTGGATTATATCTTCTATAATAATGTTAATCTTACCAATTAAATTAAAAGGAAAATATGTGACACTGTGATGCATCATTAATTAGGTTTAGAATTTTTTTTAATAACAACTTTTTTGTTTAATTCCTATAGGTCACAATATTAATTTACTCTTGAATAAAACTTGCCACCCCACGATATAGTGTGAGCTAATTCTGAAGATGTTCTGAAATGTTTATTCTAATGACTACATTTTCATATATTTATATTTTATGTGGTACCAAAAACACTCAAATATAATATTCTATAGGGAGACATCATTCTAATATAACTAAGATTGGTTGAGTATCTTTATTTCATATATGTTAGGGTAAGATATATTGCAAAAATTTGTGACATAGGGGTTATCACCCGTAATAGGGTGTATCATGTTGTGTTGTTAAGTGGTCCTATTAAGGAATTGTTATAAATGTGTCTTTTTATGAGATTTATTTTTATTAGATCAATGACTGGGGAATGTTCATACATGATTCCTTAAAAATAAAATTATCATTTTCAGATGAGGAAACCAATTGGAAGGTATATTAAAAAAATAATAAGTGATGAGGTAGTAGTTGAATAGTGGGAATTATATTTCAATGTGTACATTGAGTGATGATTTCTTTCTATAAAATCCGTGTAGGGTGGAGGTCTTGGTAAAATTAATATTTGATTTTATGGATGATTCCCATTATTATCTACAATTAATGATCCCATGGATTTGGAATATTTATGACCATATCATTTATTATATATTATTTTAAACGATAGATATAGATATTGGGATATATTTAATAATGCATCACATTTTATTATCTAAAGGCCCATCACTAAAAACCCATTGATTATCATAAGAAAAATCACATCAGTAAATTAGAATGTAATTTGGAAACCATTGAATTCTAGATATGTTTTCTAATCTCTCTGAGTGTGAAAAGAAATAATATGGATTCTCAATTAAATGTCCCAAAAGGTTTCTAATATCATTATTTTCTATGATGTCATGATAACAAATTAATTCTATAAAAAATATGAAAATAAGATACCCGGACTACATGGATTCACAAGGAGCCTAGTTTATTTCATTACATATCCTTTATGTACCATTTATGTTAGTAACTAAATAAATAACTACGATTTTAGTAGAACATGATTATAGCTTGTCATCCATAGTTAGATTTTCCATATAGAGGACTTTTTTTAATTCTTGATGATGTTAATTGGAAATTATTCCATGTCGTTCATAGTGCATGGGACGACCATAATATTTATGCAATGTTTATAATTAGAAAAATGGTATACTATCAGTATAGATGAATAATTTCTATGTGTTTTATAATAAGTCATATAATATTTATTTTTTCATTCTTGAGGTATGGGAACATTAATTTTTATATTTATCAACAATTGAAATATAACACTAAATGTGATAATGATCAAGATATATTTATAGGCCACTCTAAGAAGAAAATCGATTATATAGATTTATAAAAATGAATCATATTGTTCATTATTTTCCAATTTTTTTCTTGAGTGTGTCTCTATGATTGTAACACAATCATGTAAATAGATATGGTAAAATCATTATGTGATTTGTGTTATAGTTCTATAATATATTTGGGTTATATGTAGTGATATACTAAATAACAATTCATTAAAAGAACTGGACAGTTAATGATGTACTCATTTCATTTTATCGTAGTAGATATAATCTTAACACCTCCATTGTTACAAAAAATGATGATATTATGTTAGGGATTGACACATCATTTTATGATATATTTATATATATTATTGATTGATATAAAATAATTCTATATATTATTCTTATTAAATTTTATTTAGTGTGGTATTCATGAGGTTAATTAATATATGATAAATATGATATGGAGGTGGAAATAATATCCATGAAGAAAAATATGATTTTTAGTGAAGATCAGTAAAATTTTAATATGATGTAAATTATATGATGGAGAATTTATAACAAACCATGTGTAATTATTTGATTATGTTAATATATTGATATCCAATAATGGGATATATATATATATATATATTCTTGGTGGTGGTTTTGTTAAGGTAATGAGTAGGAATTAGTGGAAGGTAGTGTGATCCATAAATTTTTCATGAGCAAGATTATCACTCTAAAATGTAAATGAGATTCCACCAAAGTCCAATTATTATGTCTGCATTAAATCCATAACTTTAAATAATTTAATTCTTACAATAGTTTGAGATATGTCTTACAATTCTCATATGATTCTTTCATTAAACAAGCTTGGATAGGGTTTCTCCCCCGACTATCGTATTTTATGAAACCAATTTATCCTTCTCTATGTTGATTTTTTAGGTTGTTTCACAGCCATTTATTCTTATATAAATAATATTTCAATTCATTTTGAGTATTTTTTATTGATTAATTACCATATATTTGGAAATCAAATTGATTGGTTTTTTTCTTCATTTAATACAACATGAATGTGAAATTTATGATTTTTTATGTCAACCAACTATGTACTTATTGTTTCATTTTCATCTAAATCATATTTATTATTATAATACTTCTTTATATATATTTTATATTGGTTCCTACATTGTTCCTCCACTATTTTGGTATAGGTCCTTCTAACCAACTGAGGAACTAGTTTACTTACCATGTTTCCCAAGTGATCAAATGATTTGCTGAGATCATGTATCTCCAGAAGGGAATATGAACTGTGATTGATTTAGAGTTTTTTATTTGTTATACATTATTCAATATTTAATTTTGATTGGATTTTATTTAAACTTTCTTTAACCTAAAACTCGTGAAAAATTCACCCATTTCGATCTATCTTCTTGTGGATTACAGTGGAATCTAGGTATCTTATTACTACTATTTTTGTAATTTATTTTGTAAAACTAATATAAATTTTTTTAGTTTCATATAATTTACAATTTTGGGTGATTAGTGTAATGAAGCATAATTTTATTCATGAAAATTACTCTTGATCTAATAAATGTTTTATTATGTAAAATGGTTGTAGAACATATGCACTTCCTTGGTTTTTTGTTTTTAGATTTTAAAATACCGTTATTAATTGTAACTATTTCTAATATAGACCTCGAATAGTGATCATATGATTAATATAAATATATGGATTTAACAAATCCAATTTACTCATACAAAGGATGAAATGACCTTATCTAGTAAAATTGCTCCGTATAGACCCCATTTTTCAATGCTCGGAAAGGGGGTGGCATAACTAGGCTTTTCTCGGGACCAAGCCCAAGTCTATGTTCAACATGTCAAGCTTGAACGTAATCACCTAAGGTGTAGTGAATGTTAATAAGGATTACCACCCAAGTGATGTTATAGGAGTCTCCCCAAGAGTCTATCACCATTGAACACCTTACCATTCTGTCTTATGTGGGTGTTATAATGGGTTATATAACAATCCCCTAGCACTATGTTTATATGCATTATTTATATATAAAGATTTTACTTTCATTTCATTATTGTCACTTTTTAAATATTTTTTAAAGCACAAATAGTATTTTATACATAATATTCAATTAATAAAATTCTATTTTAATGAATTAATGGATTTTGGAAATAATTAATTTTTTCATAAAATATTTTTATTACCAAATTACTTTTATTAAATAAAAATTATTGTATAATTTTTATGAATACAATTTTCATTTTAATTAATATTTGAAAACTGTTTTTATCAAAACCCATAAATTTTTAATAAAAGTTGGATTTTATTTTTAAAGTGAAAATTCACGCATTTAGAAAATTATTTAGACAAAATTAATATTATTTTTGGAATTAGGACTTCTAAATTATCAAATGGTGAATTTTTCATAATTTGTTTAGATAGTTGATGTTTTTGGTTAAAATTAAATATCATTTAATAATATAATATATTTTATGACATCATAATGACCCAATAGTTATGTAATAAAATACTATAAAATGGATGTTCATACAATTATGTTTTTACATTTTAAATATTGTGTTTTTAGATATGTTTTAACAACTTTTTAGTGCCTTTGTGGGCCCTGTAAAACTTATAAAACATTTTATGTTTTAAATTGACTTCCTGGAGAGTGTGACTCACCTCCACAAATGTAATCTGAATATTTTAATAATTTCGGTCATTTTCCATATAAAATAATTTTTTCCACTCCCCTTTTTAAATAATACCAGGATGGATTTAGGTTTTTATTAGTTTAATCTTTAGTGTCCAAAACCTAAATAATAATGAATTCCATCTCTTTTCCTATATAAAAACACCCAAGATCTCACTTATCTTCACTCAAAACCCTTGGATCACGGCCCTACCCAATCCTCCTCTCTCTAAAATCCTTCCAAGGCACCCCAAACTTCCATTAAGCCGCTCTCAAACCCCTCCCAAACCATTATGATCACACTTCCAAGTAAGATATTTCTTTAACCGAATGGCCCAAAGGCCTTCTTTTTTAATGATTTTTGATAACCCCCTTTGGGATATGATTTCACAACTCACCCATATTGTTCTCCATATGTTTTAATGATGAAAGTCCTCTTTCTTTCTCATTAATTCCTCCCACTTACACATGTTACCAAGCCGAAATTCTATAATTAATTTCCCTCTTTTCATTTACTTTCAATTAATTCTTTTATATTATGAATCTAAATTCTATTACATATGTTGGTATATGTATCTATAAAACTCCCTATTTGTCAATTTTAGGTAAAATGATGGGATACCCCTTGCTCTCTCATCAACCATTTTTTTTTGAATTCTTATGTCATGTAGTTAGGCTATAGAAATTTCACTGCAATTCTCAGAGCTAAAGTCATTGTGAAGTGAATACCATTCCCATATCTCTATAATGGTTATCCATATTTATACACATTTACTTATTGATTATATATTTCTAGAATGAATTCCACATTACATTATCATGGAATAAATTATGATGTTTAATGAATCCATGTTGTTTGATCTATGTGGCTCACTTATGCATGAAACGAAATGATTAACAAGGGTGAGCCCGAATAGCACTCCAATGCATTGGGTAAAGATTAGTACCATGATACATTAAGTGAAATGAGGTTCTACTCAATATAATTCAATTTCAATTAAGGTTTACTCTGGATCCATTTTCAATGAGACTTGGATCTTGCTAATGTCATATTAAATTTTTTTGCTACATTTCCATTTTATGATAGTTAGGATATAACATGATATTATGTTCATGTTTATCTTGAGGTCCTTTCATATTTTTATTGGATAACATGTATTGTATTTTTCATGTAATTCCTTGTTTACTCCCTTGATGGGGTTTATAGATCACCCTTTTCTTATTCATGTCCTATAGTTATCCCATGCAATGGTAAGTACGAAGGAATGTGTGTGGTCATGTAAAAGATGTTTCTAATAAAGATGTGCATTTCATGTTATATGTTGTTATTTAATGATATCAATCCCCAAATAAACAAGTCCTATCCATATTTAATGTTGTATCAAGTGAAAATTTTATGAAATAAATTATGATTAGGTGTAAAATAAATAGAAGGGTAGTTATAGTTAGTATAAGAGGATAGGTTTTGTATTTTTGAGATTAGTATTAGAAAACCCTAGTGAAAGCCTTAAGGATAAGACTAAGTATAATAAAAACATAACTCAACTTTTTTGAGTAAAGAGTAGGTGGTTTTTTCACAAAAATACTTCCATGTTTGTATACTAGATGGTAGAGGTGGATATGACATAGATGTATCTAGGGGTAATACCCTAAAACTCCGCTTTGAGCTAAAATCGAATGGGGATTTGTGCTTGAAAATGGGACTTGATGAACTCTTAGTTATGAAACTATCTAGGTATATTCTTTGGTAAATTAATAAGATTGGTATTAACCATTGTTAAGGGAATAATAAAATTTCCCAAAGAATATATGTGGGGGAGTATATCATGGATAACATAGATTGAGGACTGGAAATTCATAAGTTATGGAAATATATGTAATTTATTAGTAATTCATTTAAATTCATTAGATTTCCCTTTATGTATTAAACTATTTAGGATACTCACCATTAATTTTCTATTTATTATAGAAAATGGCTGGTGATTTGAGGAATAAGGATAAAAACTGATGTGAAGGGAAACATGATGAGAATAAAAATGAGATTCCCAAACAAATGGGAGATCAAGTAAGACATATCATTATTAAGCCAATCCAGGTATCCAAAATCATGATTAAAAATTGTTAATTTTTTGAATTCCCATGGATAATAAGGAATTGTACAATAACATCTGATGAAATTCCATCTGATAAAAATGATATGGGAATGAAGACCCAATTTCCTTTATGCAACAAATGTATAAAGAGGAACCATGGGAAATGTTACAAAAGGACTATGAGATGTTTTAAGTGTTTCATGGAAGGGCACAATGTATTCAATTTCCATGAAAGAATGGATAATGTAATGGATAGAAAAAAGCTCAACATAAGGAATCTTAAATGGTTTTATGTCACAAATATAGAGAATTTGGGCATTATCAAGACGATGCTCTATTGCAAGTGCTGAGAAGCATAATGAGAATCAACAATCTTCATGATCAATAGATCATGATAAATCCTATGCTAAGATGGATAATAATGAATGAATTACATGTAACCACTACTACAAAATAGTATTTGTCATATTGTATTTGAATTGATGTCCTATTATTATATCTTTTATTTTTCTATTAAAATTGTGTCCCCAAAAGAAATGATATTAATTCATTAGTAAAAAAACCACTATATGTGATGTATCATATGTTGAAGTTTGTGAGAATGTTATCCTTTAAAACATTATAAGTCTCCCATTGATGGACATTGGGGAAAAAGGATAAATTCATTTCCTATGTCTAAAGGTAGTCCCATGCGTGATCTGGAGTTGGCTGCAGTAATCTTCGACTAAATATTTTGGAATCATTACCTCTTTGGGGAGAAGTGTGAAATATATACAGATCACAGACACCTAAAGTATGTATTCACAAATAAATAGATGGATATGCGCCAATGAAGATGGTTAGTGATGATCAAAGGCTATGACAACTCAATCTATTACCACCGTGGGAATGCAAACAAGGTGACAGACGCTCTAAGTAGAAAGGACCCTGCAATTTAATTAATGATGATAATTGAAAAGGATAAAATCTTTATAGATTTGATGAAGATGGACATGGGAATCATAAATAAGGTAACATTGTCAATCCATTAAAAAATGATTGCTCAACTATCCCTTTTAGAAATGTTGAAGGATGCTAAAAAATATGATGTGTGAATTTAAAAGAATGTGGGAACTTTCAGTAAAAGTAAATCCTCAAAGTTCAATATTATTAAAGAAGGAATTGTGAGATTTGGGACAACACTACATGTTCCATCAAATTTGGAGTAAAATAAAGAACTTTTTTATGATGCACATAGTTCGAATTTCCCTTTTCACCCAAGAATCACAATGATGTATCGAGATCACCGAGGGATTTATTAGTGGGATAACATGAAAAAGGAGATCGATGAGTATACATCAATGTTCCTGGTACATCATCACGTGAAGGATAAGAGGAAAAGGTCTAAGGGGATGATGCAACCATTACCCATACTACTATGGAAATGGGAGAAAATAAAAATAGACTTTGTCACTGAACAACTCAAGACATCCAAAGGAAACAATGTTATTTGGGTTGTTTCGGATCATATTACAAAGACCATACATTTCATTGCAATTCAAGAAGGTTTATCATTGGATCAACTGGCACAAATATATATCAGAGACATGGTAAGTCTGCATGGATTACCACAGTCTATTTTATCCAATCGTGATCCAAGATTCAACTCTATGTTCTTGTGGGGTGTTCAACATTCTTTAAATACTAAGCTGAACTTCAGAACGACTTATCATCCTCAAATTGATATCCAATCTGATCGGACTATCAATGCACTTGGGGACATGTTGAGATAATTATCAATGTACTTCAAATGAGGATGGGATAAACATCTTCTTTGGGGTGAGTTCTCTTACAATAACAATTTCAACTCAAGAATCCAAATATATCCTTATTAATCTCTGTATGGGAAGAGATGAAAAACACTATCATGTTCGGATGAAGTAAGGGAGAAAAAACTCCTTGGTCCAGAAATGGTCGAAGAAAGGGTGGAGAAGTTTAGGACTATCTAGAATCACATTAAAACTGATTAGAGTCAACCAAAGTGTAATACGTATAAACGTAAATGGGACCTATAGTTTTATGTCAAAGACAACATATTCCTCCACATATCATAGTGGAAGAGAGTTCTGAGATTTTGGAAGAAGAGAAAGCTTAGTACTAGGTATATCAACTCATTTGAGATCATTGATCGTATTGGAGGAGTGTCCTATCAACTAGAACTACCACCAAACCTATCTCAAGTACATAATGTATTCTATGTATCACTCTTGATGAAGTACAAACCTGACCAATCACATGTACTCAATCAAGAGGTGGTACCATTGAAGAAAGACCTCTCCTAGGAAGAGAAGCCAACAAAAATTTTAGATCATAGGAAAAAAGTTCTACAAAATAAGACAATGACCCCCGTAAAGGTGTTGTGGTGAAACCACATGTTTGAAGAAGCAACATGGGAATTGGTGGAGGTGATGAAGCAGAGTTACCTAAATCTGTTTTTGTATTTGAAAAGGAATTTTTTTGGGAGAGATTTCTTAAGAGTGAGAAGATTGTAACGACCCAAACCTTGATTAATGAAAATTACTTTTGATCTAATAAAATATCTTATTATGTAAAATGGTTTTATAACATATGCACTAACTTGGTTTTATGTTTTTGGATTTTAAAATACCATTAAGAATTGTGATTGTTGCCAATACATCCATTGAACAGTGATCACATGATTTGTATAAATATAGGGCTTTAAAAATCAAATTTACTTAGAAAAAAGGTAGTGATGGCCTCATCCAGTAGAATTTCTCCATACGAAGCCCATTTGATGAAGATCAGAAAGGAAGTGTTGTCACTAGGATTCACTCTTGGCCAATCCCAATCCAAGCATCATCCTGTTAAGATTGAATATAATCAGCTATGGGAGAGTGGATTCTTATAATGATTACCACACGAGCGATGTTATCTGAGCCTCCCCAAGAGTTTTTCACCATCGTACACCTTACCCTTCGGTCTTATATGGGTATTATAAGGGGTTATGTTACATGACCCTAGAACTATGATTATGACCTTTATTTTTATATAAATTTTATACATTCACTTCATTATTGTTACTTTTTATATTGTTTTTAAATCACCAATAGTATTTTTAGTTTACATTCAATTAAGAAATCTATTTTGATGATTTAATGGATTTTTTGAATTAAATAATATTTTAATAAAATATTATTATTACTAATATAATTTTTACTAAATATAAATGATCGTATAATTTATACGAATACAATTGTATTTTTCATTAATGTTTGAAAACTGTTTTTGTCAAAACCCATTAATTTTCAATAAATGCATGTTTTATTTTATAAGTGAAAATGAACATATTTAGAAATTTAATTATATAAAATGATATTATTTTTTTAATCAAGACCACAAAATTATCCAATGGATAATTTTTCATTATTTTATGAGATTGTCGAATTTTTTACAAAAAATTAAATACCGTTTAAAAATATAATTTGTTTTATGATATCATAAGGACCCAAAGATTTATGTAATACAATAATATAAAATCCATTTTTGGCCAATATATGATTTTACTCTAAGATAATGAGATATTAGATTTGTTTGATAAAATTTTCTTTGCCTTAGTGGACCCCTATGACTTATAAAATATTTTAACTTTTAAAATGATTTCATTAAGAGTGTGAATCACCTCCACAAAATAAAGCCTAATATTTTAATACGTTCATCCATTGGACATATAAAATAATTTTTTACACTCCAATTTGGAAAAACCTATGGGACAAACTAGGAGATGGTTTGTGGTTTTGAATAGTATAATTTATAGTGTCCAAAACCTAATTAATAGAGAATTCCTTCTCTTTGCCAATATAAACCCACCCAATATTCAACTTTTATTCACTCAAAACCCTTGGAGCACGTATCTATCCATCCCTCCTCTCTCGAAAATCCTACCAAGCAACCCTAATCTCTCAAGAATCCTTTCTAAATTCCCTCTCAAGCCTTTGGGATCACACTTCCATGTATGGGATTTCTTCCTTTCTCATTTTTGTGTGAATTTCATTATGTTGTTATACTAATTTCTTGTTAATTTTAAAAGTTGGGGTATTAATTTAAACCTCCCCAATACATCCCTCCTTATTTTTTAATGATTATAGACCTATTTATCTGTAATTAATGCCTCCCATGTACACCTATTACATTGCTGAAATTCTCTAAGTAAATCATGTCTTCTCATTTACATTCAATCAATTATCTTATATTATAAATTTAAATTACATTACATATGTTGGGAAATATATATATATTACCCCCTTACTATAAATTTAATTTACATATGATGATATACCCCTTTCACTTTCACCAACCATTTTTATTAATTCTTGGGTCATGTCATTATGCTGCTGAAATTGCACAATGATTCTCTAAACCAAAGTCATCGTGTAGTGAATACCATTCCCATTTCTCTATCAAGGGTATTTAGCTTTATGAAAATTTAATTATTGATTATAGAGTTTCATGAATGAATTAGACATTCCTTTATCATGGAATAAATGATGAGGATTAATGAATCCATGTTGTATGATCTTTGTGAAACACTTATTCATGAAATGAAATGATTAAGAAGGGTGCGCCCTAATTGTGCTCCAATTCATTGGGCAAATATTAGTATCATGATACGCAAGGTTCAATGAGGGTTTACTCAATCTAATTCAGGATAAATGAGGTTTTACTCCTGCTTCATGTGAAATGAGACTTGCAACTTTCAAATATCATGTTTAATGTTGTTGCCACATTTCCATGTTATGATAATCATGTTATATCATGATTTTATATTCATGTTTCTCTTGCACTACATTGATATTCCTATAGCCTAACAATTAATGTTGTCTTCATGTTATTCCGTTTTTACACCCTTATTGGGATATATCAATCACCCTTTTCTTATGCATTTTCTTGAGATATCCAATGCAATGATCTGTATGATGTAATTTGTGTGGTCATATAAAATAAGTTTTCATTAAAGATGTGTATTTAATGTATTATGTTGTTATGTAATGTTACTAATATTCAAATATAGTATATCCCTTGATCTTATATATTGTTTCAACTGAATATTTTATGTAATAAATTATGTTTAAGTGTGAAATAAAGAGAAGGATTTTTATATTTAGTATAATGGATGATGAAAATATAATGTGGTATTGCCCATATATAATTTAGATAATTTTTACTTTTGTTGAGGTACAATACACACATTGGTATAAATTATGGTCATTAATTAAATAGGATTTTGGATATTATCCATTTTTAGATACAGTTTTTATTTTCCTTGTGTTGTTTCAATGCTGTTATGAGGAAGGGTTTGGGGAGGTTGTTAATGTTTTGGTGTCTCTTTAATGATAGTGTATATCAGGGTAATTTAATATTAATGATTAAAAAGATATGGTTATAATAGTGGAGTGATATTCACAACATCATAAAGTTTGAACTACCAAGGAACATTCTAGTTGATCCCTCTTATGCCCTACACCTTATTTCCTAGTCTCCATCCCAAGGTCTCTTTACCCAATTATGAGATTTCATTGTTTTTACAAATTTAAATTTTAATACTTTTTTGGGAAGGTTTTGTTTAATTTAATTTCAGGAGTTTTAGGATCCCACCAAAATAAAGAGTTTGATTGGTAAGAAAATATTTTTTAGGTGGACTTAAAAATCATTTTGGCTCACCAAATATTCATTTATGCCAAATGGAATACTATTTGAAATATTATAATTTCATTTAATGGGTGTCGTTTTTAAATTTTTTTCTATATTTTTCGTATTATGTGAAAAATTATACTTCTATATAATAATCTTGATAGTATTTACATAATAAATTTTTATTCCATATATTTCTTCTTTAATCGTATATATAAATTCATACAATACATATTTCATTGAAAATACCATTTTCATGATAACATTTTTCACTTCATAATTGTAATTTTATATTCTAAATTATCAACCTTCATGTCAAATAACTAATATTTGAGTTTTTGAAAGATTTATTGGTTCCATGAAATTTAATGTGACTTATCTAAAAATCATCAATGAATATCCACTATTTTGTTTATGTATTTTAGTTTCTAAATTCAATATTTTTTATATATGTTGTGTATTCTATGTTCAATATTAGTGATGGTGACTTTTTATAAATTCAAAAAATAGAGTCAAGAGGTATCCCTTATACATAAATTACATTTTTTCCCAATAATGAAGGTTACTGAAAAACCAAACAATATTATATTATTTTATAATCATCAATTTTTACATTATAAATTCAAATCCTTTTCATTATATAAGAATTTAAAAAATTGTTGTGCCCTTCATATTTCATGTGAATTTTTATGATACGAGTTGTCATGTTTCATATTCAATAGGGAATGTGGAAATAACTTTTTAACTAATGAATAGATAAAATATGTGAAGTCTAGTTTTTTTTCATATTATATGAAGGCCTAATATTTTTTAATGGGTCTCTATTGGATATTTTGAGATGTGTGAAGGACATATGGGAGAAATTATAGGTATTCGTTGACAAAAAACCCTAGAAGATGATAGGTAAGAGTAAAGTTATCATTGAATGTCCATGTGAGTGAATAAAAATTGTAATGGGGCATTATCATGGTATATTATTTTGATATAAATCATTTGTAAACATAGATAATGATATATACATGTCATAAAATGATAAAAGGATATATCTATGGGATTTTGATTTGAAAACCTACAATTAGGATGGTTGAAATTAATTGGGATACATTAATTCAATTCGTTTATTTAATTATTCACAATGTATTGATTGAATGTTTTGTTAACATAGTATTCTAATGACTTTTAATGGTTAAAACATTTACAATTGCGATAATTTGTGAAAATAAATAACCTAACCCAAAATAGAAAAATATAATACTTGATTTATAATATATATATTCATACATACACTCATATTTTTATATAATAACATATGTAGGACAAAAAGTTGAGAGGTATACCAACCTTGACCACTGTATTCAAATATTATTAATTCAAAAAAATATTATATATAGAATAGTTGTCACAATACACATATATTATCCAAAGTAGTTGTGGTCATATTTGGGGGGAATATTAAATTCTCCATATTGTATCTTGGTAATTTTTATTGGTTGTAAATTATTAAATCTCATATTTTTTATGAAACACATATATATTGTAAAAAAAATTGGGAATAGTTGTTGTGCCTCATTTGAGTGTTTCACCCACAACTAACCTGTTCACCTTAGTGGAATTATAATCATATTATAATGAGGATCTGGTATTTAATAGGCACTAAATATTTATAGTTGAGTTGTCAATTATTTACCATTAATGGGTTATTTGATTGGATAAGTCCTATGACCATTTACGAATGCATTACTTTTTATATTATATATTTTGGAATTTATCATGTATACGATCATCTGATTTAACTATCATTATATTGATGTATTAATTATGTGAAGTGAAAAACATTTCACTTTATTATATCATATTAATATATTTTATTTCAGGATATACCTTAGTTATGATTTTATAATATATTTATTAATAATATTTATCGATGATTATGTTACATAGTATTTTTTACGGATATTAAATTTAATTTAAATTTCATAACATTATTTAAATTAGTCTCTCAACACTACTTTATAGAATATAGTTGTTGATAAGTAGTCATAGTGTTCATATTACTCCCCAAAATAAGCTAAATTTATTTATCCAAACCAAGTTGATATATGATGTTTTTTCAGATGTTATGATATGTATCCATGTAAATTAATTTAAAACTTTAGATAATTTTTATTTTTGGGGATTTTTTTTATTTATAAATTATTGTCATTAATTTAAAATACATATTATAATAACTAAAAATATAATATTTATATCCTTTCATATTTGATTATATATTTCATATGTGATTTACATGCTATATTAAACTAAGCGTTGTCTTTATATTATAGTAATTTAAATGATATATCCAATTATGCAAAAATAAAAAATACATTTTAGTTGAGACACTCTAGATTAAATTCTTATCAATAAAATTACTAGAGGAATGAATCAATGGTTCAATTTTTTTAAATTTCAATATTTGAATTACCTATAGTGTAGAAAAAATTAGTTATATTCTACTCTATTTGAAATATCAAAGAACATGAATAAGAGAATGTAATCATGAAATTTTGAAGTTTTTTAACAAGGTTGAGCACCATGTTTGGAAGAATTCATCCTTTCTAAATAAAATTTATTTATATTTCACATATTTCTTCATTTATATACTACAATAATGAAAATATTTACTAGTATCCCATTAATGTTTTTTTTCCGATGTAAATTTTATTATTTCATTCAGGTTTATATTCAATTTCAAATCGTTAAATGATTATTTATTATTTTACTAAATTTAACTAAATATATGTTGAGATATTCTTATTCTAGTGATTCAAAAATTCCAATTGTATGATTAAAGAATAGATGAATTGACAAAAAAATATTACACATAAACCATCATAATCACTAGATAATTCATATGTAATATACCTCAACCAAATATATTTATATATATTAACCATATTTTATTTATTTCTAAACAAAAAGCCTTTATTACATGAATAATTATTGTTAAAAGATTATAGACAATTAAAAATAAATAATTTGAATAGTTTTATATAATTTGGATCATAATTTCAAATCAAAAGTTAATAATCAATTTTTCATTTACATGTATAATTTCAATAAATAGATCTCCTATATACTAGTATAATTTAACATAAATATATGTTTATAAACATCCCCAATAAATGATTTTATAGTTTTTAGATTTAATTTATAATAATTTTCAAATAATCTATAAAAAATAATCTAACTAAATCACAAGATATATTATATTCTAAATGATGGAACTTGATAAATACCTATTTTTAATTTTTTTATTACAAATTTATCCATAAAATATTTTACATACTAATTAATAATGAAAGTAAACTGATAAATATTCAATTAAAACGAATTTTTATACTTCAATAAACAATCACATAGTATTTAAATATCTAAAAATAAAAATCACAATATTAAACAACCATAATTTATTAAGAATATAGTTTAAAATTTATTTTCTTAAAATTCAGGTTAATGTTTTAACAAATGTTTAAATTCAACAAAACTATTAAAAATACTATTTACTTCTCTTATTTAATAGTTAATGACAATAAACAATACTTGAAACTCAATTTGAATATTATATAATCTTTAAAATATATAACGCACCATTATTTATAATTTTCAAAACTTATATAAACGTTACATAGATAATGAAAACATGTTAACTCCTATGTGTCATGGTAAGAACATCCATTCATCAATGTGTCAATCATGATTTTCCATAGCTCATTCACAGAAGATCAATAACCAAAAAATTAAATAAAAACATATTGAATTATCATATCGATATAACTTATGACCATTTGTGTAATAATTCAAATTAGACAAAAATTTGATCCATATTAATTCATGTAGTACATTAAATCTTCCACTATGCTAGAATAGTGTTCTTTAAATCTCCTCTTTTGATATTATTCCAATACTAATAAAAAATGATCTCTCAATAATATTTCATGTTACAAAAAATCATAGCTCACATGGATTCTTACATAAGTTATTTCCCCCTCTATATGTTTCATTAGTCAAACGTCAATTCATAATAAACTCTCTAGTTATGTATGAGTTTCATTCACCACTCCACTACGGAAAATTCATCCTTAAAAAAAATATAATGTAGGGAAATCAAGTCACTATTAGAAAAATAATGCACATATAATGAAATATATAATCCTCACTACAATTTAAAAAGACAGAACATTTTTAAAATAATTATATCTTAATTGATAGATACCAATTAAGATCAATCACATTTATAATAAATTAAAAAAATTAAGTGGAATGTAAATCTTATTACTGCATTACATTATGGGTGTGATCACCTCTCGAAAATGTATTTTTAAAAAATTATGAATTAAAATAATATGTTTTCAATATATGATTTCAAAATAATAATAATGAAACTTAAAAATATGCAATCCCCCTTATATTTTGAATTTAAAGATTGTGTTCAGGAATGATCTATCATTGTGGAATAGGAATCATTTTTACATAGATGTTATTTTTTTGAACTATTCTAATAGAATATAACATATTATTATCTTTATTAGTTGTCATTTATAATTTTTTATGATATTTTATAATATTAATTCCATAAAAAAACTAATGCTACTATGGTGATTTCTATGTCTCCACAGTTATCACAAATAATTAATGTCATATGTTGTTCATATAAATCCATATTGATAGGATAAAAAATATTGGAAGAATCAAAAAACAAATTATATGAAATATTATATTTTATTAAATAATAATTATAATTTATTAAATATTGTTATCAAATATATATAATTAATTTTATATCAACCTAAATCTGTTGAAACATTTTATATTTAATTTTTTCAACCACGATCATTTATAATATTATATTTCAATATTTAAAAAATAAAAAAATTATTGTTGTTATGTGGCCTAAATTCACAAAAAAAAATATATAATGTGAATGAAAATGATGTCTCATCATCATCCCCGATGTTTAAAATCTATCCATGGGTAGATCCATTATTAACATATCTATAAAATATATATTTTTATTTATACACACATATCTCATCCATCAATAAGATAAAATTATGTTAATGAAGTTATATTTAATATTAATGTGTATAGATAGTTAGAATTATATAAGATTCAATGAAAAAATTATTGATGAATGATATCCAAAAAATATTACCAAATGTAATTCTCACATTCTATAACAAATAATCATTTTATTATTTTTATGTATATTGTATTTATGATTATCACAATATTTTTTTGTTTTTTTAGAATGGCGGATATTACATATATTAATGTCTCATATTTATTTTGATAAATCATATTATTCATTTTATTATGTTTGAAGAAATATGAAAGGATTTTATTTGGAGAATCCAAAATCCACACCATGGTCTTATATATAATTTTATGATTATACCAAAAATATGATAATTTTTTTACCAATTGTTATAGTGATCACCTATAGAATCCTATATGAAATTATTGTCTTCTAAATGTGTAATGAATATATTTTTTTGTAGTGATAGAAGAATCCATTAATAATAAAAACCCCCAATTCGAAGAAGATGAAAATTATATTAAAAATATATTTTGGATTTAATATATGAGAATTATTTTTAGGAAAAACATTTATATTACGATTCACAAGAATTTCAGGATATAGATTTCAATGATTTACTAGATTGAGTAGTGTATGAAATAAAAAACATGGTTGTTTAGGGATAGAATCTCGTAACATATTCTCTATTTAAAAAATTAAAATTGTCTAATAAAATTAGAATGTTTTATTAGAGATCACAATTGGTAATTTTATTTTATAACTGTGAAATGTAAATTATAATACAATTTCAATGATTATTAGTTAGAAAAATTATTATATAAGGAATTGAGAGAAATATAATATTTTAAATTTACTAGTTATAGTTTTTTGATTAAAATATCCAAATAATTTCCATGTTTTTTAGTATATTCTTTATTAAAGCCTCTAATTGATAATTATATTTCCATATATATTATATAAGATTAAAAATATTGAGTTATATATCTATTTTTCCATTGAAATGTCTATTTTAAATTGTAGTTTTTTAGTATTCAAATATGTTGGAGTGAAATTACGATTTATTGGATGATATGGGGATGTTCATTATTAGAAAAAAGATTTGAGATGTCATGACCCGTCCCCCGGGGCCCGTGCCGTGGCTACCCCAAACGCGCCTTCCATAGGCCAGGGGCTGGAGACTAGTACCAAAGGCGTAAATCCCTAAACTGGGAAGACATTGACTGTATAACTTGAAAACGCACACAACAGAGCACAAAAACGAATAAAAAACACTAAGTAAAAATTTATAACAAGAGAGTAATGAAAAGTAAAGGGGATGGAAATACAAGCCAAAATTTAAAGTACAAGTACAACTGAAAAGGAAAAAACAAATGAAAGGTTAAAAGAAGCTCTTGGATCATCCACCACGGATCCTACCTGAAGGGTAGGTATAGATAGCCCCCTCATCACTCCACGTCTTTTGGTCTCCTCCATGTACTGACACATCGTATGGTCCACCTCTGGGTACAGTCTAGTCTTGGTACTCTCAGCCTCAGTCAGAACTATCAGTTGTCTACAACCAACACAACGAGGTGCAGGCATAGCCCGTTTAGGGGTGAGTATAATGATACTAAGTAGGGACCCCGATACCCTCAAGGTCTCACAAAATCCAACAGGGATAAACCACAAAGTATTAATTCAACAGATAACCTCACTTAAGTATATGCCCATACATATAATTAAGTTATCAAGTAATCCATATCAAACATGAGGTAAAAAAAGTTACTAACTCAGCCCAACCAGGTTTTTTATTATGGAAACCTCAGATGCTCGAGAACTCATTCTCTATCTAGTACAGTAGTCCTGCTGTGACACCAAGGTGCTTCCCACTAACCATGGACTGCAGAGGTACTCCTCCTATCAAGTAACATGGGTCTTCTGTGTCACCAAGGCGCTCCCCACCGTGGGTCTGTTGTGTCACCTAGGAGATCCCCCTCGTAGCCTTCTGAGGTACTCCTCCTGTCGAGTACCATGGGTCTGTCGTGACACAAAGGTGATCCCCACTACGGGTCTTCTACGACACCATGGCCCTCCTCGCTGGGCTAGTTGAGTCACTCCGAGTCAAAACGGTCAGCCGTCGTCAGGTATCAGCCAGCTACTAGGTCTCCAAACTATGCACGCTCGTCTTCGGGAGGATCCATTCCACGAGCTACAGGTCGATACTCCAACTGTCACGTAATACCATGAAGAAGAATATCAAATGTCCTATACCACATAAATGTCTCAACACAATAGACGGTGCATCAATCGGACGCCCGGTCTGTGGGTTATTAGCCTTTTGGTCCTGGGGCCCCGGTTGGATTCATGCACGATCCAAAAAGACTGTATCTCAACTAAACCCCAAACTCTAGTGGGGTATACTCAAAGGGACTGTCGCGCTCCAAGAATACCAGCGCCGCTAATGGTTCATCAAACGGACGTTTGGTGCCAAAGATATTGCCAAATGAAAGTAAAGGGTCGGTAGTGGGACGAGGTCCAGTCCAACCCATTCGGACTGACCCGGCCTGACCCAGTCTGGGATGACCCAGTTTGGGTCGACCCGGTTAGACTTATTGGGTCTAGCCCGACCCATTGGGCGGGCCAGCCTGTTAGGTTCGGCCCGACCCACTGGGCCGAGCCCAGCAGGCCGTGTGGGCGGTTCGGCCGGGGCTCAGGTCCTGTTCAGCCCAGAGCGCTGTGAGGGCGCGGTCCAACACAGCTCGGCCCGGAGGGTGCGGCCAGGCCAATTCGGCCAGGGCATCGTGAGGGGGGCCGCAGGCCAGCTTAGTGAAAATTTAAGGTGCATGATTCTGAGGCCCAGTGTTCCTGGAATCAATTTCTGAAGTTTTGTTTGGGTACGTTCAGTAAACATACGAGAAAGTTTTTACCTCATGTTTGAGATGGATTACATGATAACTTAGGTATATTTATGGGCATATACCTAAGTGAGTTTATCTGTTGAATTCATACTTTGTAGTTTATCCTTGTTGGATTTTGTGATACCTTGAGGGTCTCTGGGTCCCTACTGAGTATCGTTATACTCACCCCTATACAGGATGTGCCCGCATCACATTGTGTTGGTTGAAGACAATGGATAGCGCTGGCTAAGGCTGAGAGTACCAGGACTGGACGGTACCCGGAGGTGGACCATACAACGTGTCGGTACACAGAGGAGATCGACAGACATGGAGTGATGAGGATCCTATCTGTACCTAACCTTCATGTAGGATCCTTGATGGATGGTCCAGGAGCTGCTTTTCACCTTTCAGTTGTTTTTTCCATTTTAGTTGTACTTTTACTTTATAGTTGGGCTTGTATTTCTGACCCCTTTACTTTTCAGCACTCTCTTTTTATAAAGTTTTACTTAGTATTTTGTATCTAGTTGTGTGCTCTGTTTTGTGTGTTTTCAAGTTATAAAGGCAATGCCTTCCCAGTTTAGGGATTTACGCCTTTGGTGCTAGTACTCAGCCCCTAGCCTATTGAAGGCGGGCTTGGGGTAGTCACAGCACGGGCCCCGGGGGAAGGGTCATGACAAATTGGTATCAGAGGTGGTAGAGATAAGTGGTGATCCACCTCACCAACTCTACTGAGGACCTGAAAAGGTCCGATTAATCTTGAAGATAACTTGTCGCCTCGGCCAAATCTCTGTAGTCCTCATCGAGGTGAGACCCGTAAAAAGACGTGATCTCCATCCTCTAACTCTATAGGTCACCGTCTTGTGTCAGCATATGACTTTTTCCTGCTCCTGGATGATCTACACCTTCTCTGTGATAGCTCGTACCATCTCTGGTCCCACCAGTGCTGAATCCCTTGGGTCTATCCAACAAAAGGGTGATCTACAAGGTCGCCCGTATAATGCCTCAAAAGGTGTCACCCCTATGGTGGAGTGATAGCTATTGTTTTACGCAAACTACACTAAAGGTAATTGATCCACCCAACTGTGACGGAAGTCAAGGACACAGGCATGCAGCATGTCCTTGAGGGTCTGAATGGTCCCCTAGTCTAATCATTCATCTGAGGATGGAAGGTGGTGCTCAAACAAATCTATGTCCCGAAAGCCTCCTGTAACCTCTTCCATAGCCGAGAAGTAAACTGTGTGTCACGATCGGAGACCATAGATGAGGGTACTCCATGTAGTCGCACAATCTCACACACATAGAGGTGTCCCAAGCTCTCTAATCGGTAGGAAGTGGGCCGACATGGTGAGTCGGAAAACGATCACCCAAATCGAGTCGTGACCCATGGATGTACGTGGAAGGGCCCCGGTGACAACACAGACACCCCCACCTTAATATGGTCATCGGGTCCTGACCCGCTAGGTACCACCAGTTGCCCCGTAGACACGTGGTCCCCACCCAAGGGGTCCACCCACTTTCCTGAACGGATCATCTGACTAATGACAGTCCCCACAGGCCAACACATGTCCTTTCCAGTGTGCTTTTTCATCACTCACACACACCCTGGGAAGCTTCCCAGAAGGTCACCCATCCTGATCACTACTCCAGGCCAAGCATGATTAACTGTGAAGTTCTATTCAGATATCCTCCTGAAAAAGAAGGTGCACCTTGTTGGCATGAGTCATATCATTTAGTCATTTTACCCTTTATCATTCGGGGGTGTCGCAATCCCCCCCCCCTTTAGAGCACAACGTCCTCGTTGTGATCCCTACATCTCAACCCAGGCAGTGCGCTGCACTTAAGGCTAGATACCACATTTGGTATCAGAGGTGTTACCCAGCCTTAAGTGCAGCGCACTGCTTGGGTTGAGATATAGGGCCCCCAACTAGGACGTTATGCTCTAAAGGGGGGGGGGGGTGATTGTAACACCCACAAATGATAAAGGGTTAAATGAATGATATGACTCATGTAAATAAGGTGAACCTTCCTTTTCGGGAGCCTATCTGATTAGAACATCACAATTAAGTGTGCTTGGCCTGGAGTAGTGATCAGGATGGGTGACCTTCTGGGAAGTTTCTCAGGGTGTGTCTGTGAGTGAAGACAAACCACACTGGAAAGGACATGTGTTGGCCTGTGGAGACTGTTCGGGCATCCCGCCTTTTTAAAACATAACTTTTCATTACATTTTACATACTGAGGATATTTAAAATCTAGTGTCTTGGAAATCAGGAACAATAAAACTTGAATACAACATAAAACATTTTTCTAATACACTTGTAGGGCTTCATAATAATATCATCCAAAGTATAATTATTGCCTTTCATATCCTGGAGACATACATAAAAAGAAACGGTCAGCATAAGTCCCAGTAAGGGTAAATAAGGGAATCAGTGTACTTGTGATATCAAAAAAAACTTGAATAAAAACATAAAGATATGGGAAATGGAAGAATAGGAATATCATAATGAAAATTACTTGAATCATAACTTGAATATGTTTCTAAAAAATTTCATATATACATTCATGAACATATCACCAAGGTCCATCCCCAAGGTGTCCTAAAAATTACCAAGGTTATTCACCAAGGTATCGTGAAACTTGTCATCTCTAGAGATTAAATCTTTACCCAATGCATTGGAGCGCTATCAGGGTGCACCCTTAATAATTATTTACTTACATGTGAGCCACATATTTCATATTCAAACATTTCATAAATAACCCATATAGAATAAAAGGAATGGGTTTCATTTCAAAATCATGACTTTTTAAAAGCTCTTAAAAATAAGATCATTATATCATTTATAACCCGTGGAAATGGAGTGAGGGTTATATGTATATCCATTATAGAATCAAATATATAATATTTATATATTTATGAACACCCATAGAAACTAAATAGGTCTTGGTATTCACATAAATACACAAGGTAATTTCTTGATAGAAAGAGATAGAAATTTTGAGGTGAAATATCTTCAGCATAACAGTTATATAACACGGTTTTAGAAAACATTTGAAAAAGAGTGTACAAGAGTAACCCACTCATAAATAACTTATAATACAGTATAAAAATTGAACAACATGGATGTAAGAAAATGGTATGGAAACTTTAATGACATACCACATGAAAAGGAAACATGAAAGAAAAGAGAAGATGTGATTCCTTTTATGAGAAATTCGGCAGCCTAACGACGTCACTTAAAAATTCAGGAAAAAATTGATTAGATAAGAAAGGGTATCTCATAATTTAGACATAAAATGAAAATTAATAAGAATTTATGAGAACATACCCTCGACATAAAGATATGGAAAATATAAGACACAACATAAAGGATGTCATGACTTAAAAGGAGGGTGAAAGGATCCCTTACCTTGAAGAGTTACTTCAAAAGCATTAAGGATGGGACCTTGGGAGGCTTGAGGGAACCTTGGGAGGACTCCTTGGGAGGTAAGGAGACCATAAATTCGTTGATAAGGATTCTAAAATGAAAATAATGAGGGAAAGGATTGGTATTTATTGGAGAAGGGAGGGGACAAGTCATTAATGGCCAAGGGACACCTCATTGGTGGTATTGGAAAAACCATGGGCTTGCCAATGGTATTTTCCAATGGTATTCACCACTTGTGAAACCTCATACCATATATTTCTATTCATAATTCTACCAGAATTATTTCATAATTATTACATCCTTAATGATTCCATTAAACACCTGCAACAAAAAACAGTAATTTCACTATTCACTGAAAATTCATTTTTTCAGAAAAGTCCCAAAAATTCACCTTAGATAAATATCGAAGCTATGAATTCAAAAATTAACTCCATTTTAAAAAAAATATTTTTATAAATATTTTTAATTTAATTTTTAATTAAAAAACACTATTCAACCAAAATACTAATACTTGACTAATAATTTCTAAAACAGTTATTTTCCTATTTTATTGAATCACATTACTTAATCATGGTTCCTAAATTATATTAATACTTTATTTAAGTGTGATTATTAATCTATTTGGTCATATTACTAATCCTAAGTATAACATCACTATTCATAATTTACTATTCATAAAAAATTGTGTTGATATTATTAGACTCTAAATTTCTTACTAAACATAACTGTATAAGACCATTTTTTGAAAATTATTACACATAATTAATTATTTAAGGTTTACCTAAATATTTTAAAATATCACCTTTTTCCAGAATTCATTAATATACATCCTATATTTATTCGAATATCTGAAAAAAAAAACACAAGCTTCGCCATAGGAAGAAATCACAATTTTATTTATCTCAAAGGATTACACATAGTAGATATGGTCTCGTTACATATCCCCTTATAACCCCAGAATAGGACCTAAGTGTAGGGTGTGCTAAGGTGGGAGAATACAAGGGTGGCTTGGCCAACATTGCTCAAGTTGCGATTCCTATAAGCTTGAACTTTTCCCAAAGGTGATTCTGCTCCAACTTCACACGATGAATTTCAGCTTGGGTTTGGTCCAGAGAAAAGCCCAATGGTTCTACCTCTTTCCCAACTTTCGTCAGATGGGATTTGATCCTCCCAAGACTACTGGATGACGCCATCCGATCTTCTTTCTGTATTAATTAACCAAGATCACTTGTATTTGGAGACAACAATCGCAACATTTAGTTTCCAACGGTCATATTGACTGATAGTCATATAATAGTTGAAATCCAACGGTCTCATTTTAATTATACTCATATCATTAATTAAAGAATATAGTTTTGTTGTGTATAAACTAAAATAACACACAAAATTAGGAAACAAAAATTCAATCAAAATTTTGGGTCGTTACAGCTGTCATTAGTCAGATGACCCGTTCGGGCATCTGGGTGGACACTTGGGTGGGGATCATGTGTCTGCGGGGAAACTGTTTGTACATGGTGGGTGAGGACCCGACCAACATATTAAGGTGGGGTGTCTGTGCTGTCATTGGGGCCCAGTTGTCACAAGAGATTAATTTTTGAGGAATTTATTGAAAATATTTTCGTCAAAATTAATTCTAATATAAGAGGGGATAAAGGGACATATTTATAGTCATTTCAAATGATATTTGTTTTAGAAAAATTGTTCAAATATTTTTAAGAAAGTGTTCTTTAAAACCCCAAATAAATTGGTTTAACCTTACACTGTCTGTATTTATTATAAAAAAAATTCATCAAATATATACTATGTAATTTTTTTTGAATTGATTATTTAAAATTAAAATATTTGATAATATTAACATTATCTTATTTTTTATTAAATAAAAAATCATATAGGGAATTTTAATTAATTTTTTTCTTTAATATAGTTTTATTTCAGGCACTATAGATAAAACCTAGTGTTTGTGAATTATGGAAAATTCCTTATCTCATGTTTTCATTTTTTTTCATTAAAAAAATAATGACTAAAGAGAATATGCTAATAAATATATATAAATATTTAATATGATGCATTTAAATATTTATTCCTTGATTAACCCACCCTATCATAAAATATTTTATTCTAGGTTGATAACTATTACAATGGTAAATATTACATTTTTTGTGAACCTTTATATCAATTGTGAATGAAACATGAATCCTGGACCTTAATGGATTTATAATATTAAATATACAAATTTTCCATATTTAAATAAATCAGAATGAAAAAATTTCAATCAAATATATTACATGTGTTTATGGGATTCATGTATCGATGTGTCGATAACATGAATTTATATCACAATGAATTGTATTCAAATGACAATGTCCTTCATGGTAACAATGGATAATCATATAATAAAACAGTAAATTAATATTATATACTATAAATCTTATATGGATAAATGGAATAATTTTCTAAAAAAATTATTTTTGATTTTTGGATACTGGGGCTAAACACAAATTTCTTTAAAAATATTATTTGGACTCAAGGAACAATATTTTATTAACTAATAAAACATTATTACATTAAGTGAATATAAATATATAAATAATTCACCCATATTGGAGATAAATATTTATCTATGTTTCATTTAACACATTATAAAAAATCTATATAATATCTTAAATATAAAAGTTATAGAGATTATATAATGAAAAAATAAAAGATTAGCATTGGAAGAAATGTAAATGCTACTTATAAAATATTATTTTTTATGAATTAGGATGATATTATTGGTAATAATAATGTAGAGGAGGTATATTTGTAGTAAATAAATAAAATGGAAAATGGGGAAATGGTCTTCATGACATAGAAAAAGATGAAGTAATTTCATTCAATTATTCTAAATTAATGAGGGAAATAGAATATTTAATGGGTTATAAAAACTATTTATCTTTAGGTATGGGTTTATTGGGTATATAAAAGTAATGATTCCAAATAATTAAATATAAATAGTAGGATATTTATAGTGATTCTTAAGTACATAGGGGATACTGAGGTAAATAAAAATAAAAAGAATAATTTCAGCATAAATATTACAAATATCTCCATACAGGATGGGAGAAACAAGTTATTATTATGGAAATTGAATTGGAACTACAAATACTTCATCAATGATTATTATTTTTTAATTTTTTATAAATTAAATATTTAATAGGAATACACATAATGTTATTTTACAATTGGGGGTATTATATATCACAATATTGATTTGAACATTAAAAATGATCAGAAAATAACATATTGATTGATATAGTGAATTATTTTTAGTAGAATAAAACTAATGTTAATATATAAAATATTATAATGTGATCAATAAAGTGTTCATGACCAGTATTACGAAAATAGAATAAGAAATTATATATGAATAAAAAGAAGTCGGGGGTGATGGATATTATAGTATATGCTCAAAACAAAATAATTTATATTATTTATACCTAAATTAAGGAGAATGAATATTTTTCAATGACCAAATAGATAAAGGTAATTAGATGATGATGAATTTATTGATTAAAAATAATACTCAAATACAAATAGTAAATAAGAAGTTTGATCACATTCAATGTTAATAAACTAAATTAGTGTAAAGGAAATCCTTAAAATAATATTTTACATTTTATGAAAATAATAATTTCATTATAAACGAATATTATGATTGGTAATTGGTGATAGATAAATCATTATTAAAGTTAAAAAATAATAATCAATCTCAAAATAACATAAATAATATTTAATTAGTTGAGACCCAAAAAATCATTCTATCACTAATCACTACAGACATGAATACACATAAAGTTTGGTGGAATTTTATTGTATGAGTTGTTTTCATTAAAATAATTTTTCTTATAATAAAATATCATTTATAATCATGTATCCACATTTTAAAAAAATCACCTCATTGTTTTCTATGGATTGTATGTATTGAAAATTTTATATATTAAAATTTTGAAATATATGTGATAAAAATGACGAAGGTTGGGACTAATAAGAGGGTATTATGTTTTGAACATAGAAACTATATAGACAAACTATATATTGTAATGTGCTATATGATGAAATGATTTACCACTCATCCATATTTAGAGTATCAAAGTTGAAGAATACCACGATGATATATGTGTAATGATTCATATTATGGTCTTGAAATATCAAAATATTCACTCATTTACCCATCACTCTATAGTACAAGAAGTTATAATTAAAAATAAGTATGAATAAGTAAATAAAATACCATCTAAAGGGTTGGGTATTTTTACTGGGTAGTTGAAATGGATGCATCAAAGCATGGATCATGATATCCTTAAACAAAGTAGGGGAGAAGTATAAGGGAGAAAGTGAAGAGGCCAAAATATTTGATGGAAATATTGAGAAATAAAAAGAACGTGCTGAAATTCTGAGTCCTCAGGTGGGTTTCCTTTAGGGGACTTGAATGTTGATTATATATATTTTTTATATATATTTGACTATTTTTCCATCTGAATGATTGATGTGTGAAGAGGCTAGTGTAGGAAACTATTCTATGTATATTTCCATGCCTTTGAGTTTTCAAGGATGATATTGTGATGCTTGTTAATGACACATGTCATTGAAAATGCGAACATTCAATACAAGATACTAGTTTTTTATGTATTTAGAGTTTCATATGTACTTCAATGATATACATTAGGTTTCAATGATTTCATTTTATAGTTGGAAACATCCATGTTGCATATGTATCATTCATATTAGAGAAAAATTCTTTGAGAAAGTATAATAGTAAATTTATTTTCAAACTATAGTAAATGAATTTTATTATAATATTAAATATCCATATATATAAATATATAAATAATTATTCGAGGAAGTCTCATAACAACTCAACGATGTTCATAGGAATGTAATTTGGGAGATTTTTTTAATCTGAACAAATAATAGAAATCTTGTGTTCGTAATGATTACCATGATAAGAAATGTATGTATTTAAAAATATTACACTATAAATGAATGTGAATTATAGGGTGATTGCATAATGGAATATATAACTATATAGGATTAAAGACCATAACTTAGTCAACCTGTTTCTTGAAAACAATGTATTAGGATGAATTTTAATGAGAAGTTATGTCATGAGATTTAATCAATATTATGACTATTAATATGATTAGAAAAACCCTTTTATAATGTTTATTTTACTAGATATTATTTGAGAAGAATAGAGAAAGAACTTTTGATCCCACCCCTTAGATTAAAGACGATGGGTGGGGACTCTATAAAAACATACATCATTTCATGAAAAAGAGTAGACCAGTAGACACATTATGCCTTCAGAAAGATATAATATTCTTATATGAAAGATAAATATACTAATTTAATTGTCTCAAAAATAATTTTTATATGTTTCATAGCTTAAAATTAAACCATTAAAGAAAATTATAAAGGATAATCCAGTGGTTATTCAAACATGAAATTTTCTAGATTGGTGAAATTTAACACAACATTTTAGGAGTAAATTTTCATCATAATATCATCAAAAAAATATAAATATATCAAGATCAATGAACATCTCATAATAAAAAATACTATTCATTTCTTCTAATGTGTAGTGGGGATATATAGACTCATGGGTTAGTGTGACTAAAATATTCTGTAAAAATATCATATATAGTGTTGAGTAGATCTGGTGAATAAGTTTATTTCAATGTATTTCCCATTGATAATCACAATTATGGTGAAAAGATTTGAAACTCATATATTCATTTTTCATTTTAATTATTCACCAAAATTTATTTTCAATGGATATAAAATTAATTTTTATACACGAGAAAAAAATATTTGAATCAATGAGTAATTATAATTGTCTTTAAAATCCTATATATCCCTTTATTAAACAATAATCATTGTTTGTGTCCCAATATTATATCAAATATATCCATTTATGTTGATGTTATCTCTCTCTTAGAAGCATGGAGATAGTTTATTAGAATTAGTGGAATATATATAATTAATAGAAAAAGCATCCAATATTGGATGAACAAAAGTAATATTATATAGATCATTTGGAATATATGAAAAAATAACACCATTTCATGGAATATTTTTGAGCATGAATAGTGTAGGCTTTTTAGAAAAATACTATTTAGAGTTTTATTTTTATACCGTGGTAAAAATTAATTATTGTAGTCTTTGGATAACCACATATATACATATCTGATTTAATGTAATATATATTACACAATGTGGGATAATATTCAAAACATCTATCTTGAATATTCAGATGTATAAGAAGAAAAGATTTATGTCATATGAAACATGAATACATTTCAATGAAAGATCCCAAATAAAAATGATGATGTGTTTCTTATATTATAAGAAATTATTAAGTTAGAAAAATAAAGATAGAGGAAACATTGATTAGGTTAGAATATTTAAATGGAATCTAAGAATAATGTCTCAAAATTTTGATGAGAAAACACCATGCTCGTTGAAAATGGTACAAATGATGTATATTTGTATAAATCAAAGATAAATATTGATTAATATTAAATGGTTAATGATGAAAATAATTCATGATTAAATGATCTATCTTAGATAGTGTCATTCAACAAAAATAAGAAAATTTTGGTAAAATATGTTACTAAATAAAAATATTTAAATGAGGTGATGTTCTTCAAAAACTCTAATATAAATAGCTTTAAATGGAAATTATAACTAATATTTCACTCACATTAATTATTTCTGGAAATTATGGGCACCATGTATCATGGTATACCAATAAATATCATGAAAATTATAAGGATGAAGATTCTTCTTAGAAATCCTAAAAGGTAGTGAAATGAATGAGAATATAATAGAGAAGGTTATTCCTGATAAATAATAATTTTATCAAGAATATTAATGTTCAAAATAAATATGATTGGAAGAGGATAAGGATAATAGTTACCATGTTGAATATATTTTTTTGTAGTATACAAATCACTTGTTGAAATGTTTTATTAATATATTAAAATCGTTGTATTAATTTATATATAAGTTTATCTATAAAAATACTTAGATAACATTTACATATGGATTTCTAAAACTAAAAAATAAAATGTATTTTTTTGGGATTATAATCTTTATATGTTAGAGAATTTATATGATAAGTATGAAATGAATGTATAGATTAATTTATTAAAATAATTCATTCATTGAAATCGAGAAAACAATTGACAATATGCTTAATGTTGAATAATTGTCCTTGATCATTAATGGATTGACTTTATCCATAATATACAAAGATAAATTAATTAATGAAGTTCATTGACATTTTATGATGAAGAAAAAATTATGAGGATAAAGAATGACTCTTAACTCTTGGTATGGAATAAATTATTCCAAATATAATTGTCTAAATAAATGTTAAAGAATCCAAAGGGAAATATGCTACAGAACATATTCTTATCCCAAGAGTAAAACAAATACAAAAACAATGGAAAATAAAATATATTCAATCATAAAAAAACATCTTAAACAAATTTCATGATAAAACAAATTATAAAATCCTTGAAATGTGGTAAATTTTCATGGTGCTAAAATGACTACAGGTTATTCTATATAAGATGAATATATAGAATCATAAATTTTTATATCATTGTCAATGATTTAATGGAAAAATTAAAAAAAAATATGTATCATGATTAAAATATAAGTATTTAATTAAGACCCATAGATTTGGAATAGAATAAGTCTAAATAGCTCTATGAAATATGAAAACTCAAAAAATATTTTCAGTTTTACATAAATAGGATGAATTAATTGAACTCGGGGAGTAGCAGTATTATCCTCCAATATGTAATGTTACCCCTTGTTCTTAGGTATTTATATAATAGAAAAATAAGGCCAAAATTACTGATATTTATTTAATGGAATATATATGTCTAGGAAATAGATTATATGAAATATTTGTTTTTTTCATATCACTAGTAATGAATAAATCATTACATGGATAAAATATGATAATGATAGCATTTCTAATTTTTTAATGATGATATAGTAAATGTTTTTGGCTATGTGTTGGAAAATATTGATGTGAATGAAAATATATTGAAATATTTCCTTCTAGATTAAATGATTTCTCAAAATTAACAATTCATAAGGTAGTTGTGTTATTTGAGGAATGATATAGAATTCAACAAGATGAGATGAAACATCAAGGGAATATATGTTTCATAGTTTAACATAGTAAACGAACCATTGTATATCATTACATTTTTTGGGAGGAATGATGGGTAAAGAATTTTTATAGAGGAAAACCAGTTATGGAATAATCAATATGGAAAGTTGAGATAGGGGATATTATAAAACATGGTGTAAAATGGTTCATGAGAATTTTTATATGTAACATGAAATCCTAATCACCCATGTGATTCATGTCTAAATAAGATTATTCTATATATGATCTTGAAACTAAATAAAGAACAATCATCTTAGTTTTTCTAGAATTGTCAATTAAACATCTATGTTTGTATGTAATGACACAAAATTTCTATTATTAGATAAAATAATGTGAATTATTTTGTGATGAATAAAAAATGATATATAATCATATGTCTATCACAAAAAAAAACTAGTTAGTGTAAGAATATAACATATTAGAGTCAAGCTAAAAGGATTTTGGGTGGAAAAAGTCATAAAATATGAACTTATAATGGAATAAATATTATTGAATCCCATGTGAATGAATATCATGGATATATATCGATTCAATATCAGGTTTCATCATTAAATAATCCTAAAAAATGTAGTTGTTAGAATGAAAAAATAGATCATAAATACTATTTATTAGAATATTATTATATATAATATTGAAAAAGATACATACTAGAAGGATGGTGTGTTTACCTAGATATATATCTCAAATAGTTCATTCATATTTATTCATAATAATAAGAAATGATATGAAATTTGGTATTTTATGAAATTGATAATAAAATATCTTTGATCGATAGGAATTATGGGTTTCATTCTAAATGAATTGAATAATAAATGTATGATGGTGATGGTGATAAAATTGATTTCCATAGATATTCCAAAAAATTTAATTATTAAATCAATTAATAATATGGATAATGAGTATTGTTTTAATATCAAATTTTATAATTATGAAAAATGAGTAATTTTTTAAAATATACATGAATATTTCATAATGGGTTAAGAATATTTCTCAATGAAACTATATAGTTTTGAAGAATAATTTTTTTTTTGAAATTTGTGAAAATAATAGAGTATAATGGACTATAAAGTATCATCTAAATTCTCAGATTAAAAATATAATACATTAGGAAAAATATCTAGAAATATGAAATCTTCTAGGGAATAAATATTTTATAAGGTAATGATTATTACTAGATATATTTGTATTAAATGTAAAAAAATGGTTTCTTAATAGAAAACATCATATTTATCAAGGAATGAACCTAAAATAATTCATCAAGATTTTATGGATGATTATTCATTCAGTGTAATGAATGATAACCATAAAAATATAGGGTAAATTAAGGCATCCTAATTTCATCCATGGATAAAATGTTAAAATATAATTGAAACCGTGTAGTTTTTCCAAAACAAACCATGGAAAACCACAACTTTAAAAGGATAAAGGAACATTTAATCTTAAATGACATTAATAAAATTGAATCCAGTGATATATATTATACTTATACACAAATGGTTCAACTAGAAACTATATGATTAGTTTAGGTTAGGGAAGTGGAAAAATATTTTAAGTAATTTTAATTTGATATTAAATTGGCATCCACTATTGGAGTTATTTTAGATGTTTTATACATTGAAAATAATAATAATTATATACATTATTGGGATGAGTAATGGAGTTCATATCAATTTAATATTTATAAATCCTAATAGAAGTTTCATGGTATTGTAATTTAAGAAAGACACATATTTAAGGGTGATTTCATCGAAAATTGGTTTGATTTTAATAATCTCTATAACGATAAGGATAATTGGCAGTGGGTTTTTGTTCTTATATATATATTGATCACATAATAAGCCTTGAAATATAGGTAACAGGGGAAAAACCGGGATCTTGGATGAAGGTATTAAATAATAGAATTTATTTGTCAGGGATTATATAATATATAATGATCACATTTTGTTAATAAGGGGTGAGATTTTTGTCTTATTATATGTGAGGGCAGGGAGACATTAAATTACCTAAAATAATTTAGTAATATTTGTTCACTTTCATGATAAACTAGGAAAAAATTGAAAGTGGAAGAATGGTATGATTTTACAAGGTGAAAAAATATTCAAACCATAATTATTATCCATATTTATATTGAATTGTCACATGTATCTCTTAGGTTAACCCATAGTATACCCATTTTGACCATTTATATGGTAAAGAACGAATAATTTTTTTAATATTGAATATGTTAATTTTTTTGACCCTATTAATTTAAATTAATTATTTTCATTAGATATATTAAATCCATTTTACTTTTTTCAAAAATATATTAATGGTATAATTTATTATAAGTTATGCATACAAAACACAATGAAAATAGCCAAATATCATTATTTGAGCATATAAATGAATTTACATCCATTAATGGACATATGAAAAACCAAAAAATTATTGTTAAAATATTATATTTAATACATAAAATATAATTCCATTAAAACCACTAAAAAATGGATATTATTGGAATTTATTAATAAAATAAAAAATTATGAACATACAAACATTTTTTCAAATAAATTTGTTTTAATCCCAAAATGAACTTATAACAATATCATGTTTAATGTGAATTATCATGTAATTAATTAGTTTATATTTTATTTGGGGGTAATTATGATAATTTATAATTAAATTTAAAAATTAACTAGAATCCAAAATTACTTTATTTGATGAAAATAATTTGTTTATTTTTTTAAAAATTATTATTTCGTATTCCTTGAAAGAAGAAACCATTAATTAAAAATCCTAAAAACTCCAAAATTATAGTATTTAAATATTGATACAAAATAATATTTTTATCACATTAATAAAATCTATAAATTTAGAGAAAGTTTTAGTTATTTACACATAAAAATTTTAATAAACCCAATTTTTGTGGAAAAAATATTTTTGAGGAATGAAATAAAATTTTTGAAAATAGATTAATCATTTAATATGAATTAGCCAATAAATATTCCTCACATAAAAAAGTTATATATATTTTTCATAATGAGTTCATTATTATTTATACCTTCCAATTTAATTAATATATTTTAATATAATGTTATATCATGGTTCATATTGACATTGAAATGTATGTAAAGCTAGTTATCAAATAACTCAATTTTCTTTCAATGAAAATTCATAAAAAATACTGTAGTGAAAAGAAATAAAACAAAAAAATTTAATTCCACCCTCTAATGTTTTTCACTTCAATATAAAAAACTAATGATTCATCTACCTCTTTACGTTATCAGGTTCCCTTATAGCTTCCTTAAATTTCTTGCTTCTTAATCACCATATGGTTGTTTATATTCAAGGAGAAATTATTTATTTGATTATGAATATAAAATAATTTTTCATCATAATAGATATAATGATCTTGTAGTACAACATACGATTTTAGAAAATGTGAATAATCAGGTATATACATCATCAATAAATATGCATGAAACACATCTCAAACATAGAGGATGATCAGGGGAAAACCAAGAGAAAACATCATTATATGGTAAATAATATCATATAAACCAATATTTCTAGTGAATAGTATTTCTTATTTTATAAATATCATAAAATTAATTAAAATATATATTCAAATGGATACATTTTCAATGACTTCTTATTCCAATTATCATCAATGATTATCATCATACTCTTTTTTTGACTGTGTGCTTCCTTTGTTTTCATTTAATTAGATCTTACCTGAATTTACATTTTCCAAAAAAATATTAAGTCTTCATAAGTTTAATTTCCCAAATCAACTTTATCATTTTATAGTTAAACACTTATTTATATTTTGGGATTCATATGGAGAAATCTGGATTCATGAGAGAAAGTTAATGATATAAGATAATTCTTTAAAAGGATGGTGTTTGTCTCAAATTGCTTTTAAATCCAGAGAATGTTGTATTAATATATATTTTTTGGGTTTTAATGGTTCTCTCAGAATAAATATCTATATCACGATGATATGTACTACTGAATCACTACAATGTATTCGTAGAATACTAAATAATTCTCAAAATAATTGAGGTAAAATAGGACAAGTTCATATAAAATTGAATGTGGAACATCATTTAACTATAAAACATCATTATTTAACAATATATTTATTTAAATATTATATTATATATTGAATAAAGAAATAACATTATTTTTATGGTTCTTATAATTGAATGAATATAGGTAAATTCTGTTATTTGCTAAAATTCATTTTTCTTAAAACTGGAATCCATTGAGTTGTTCATAATTATTTAAAAATAAATTATTAAACATATATAAATATACTATGATATAATAGATTAAATAGTTTATATAAAAATAAATCAGGTAATTTAATTGTTTTATCTTTATTTATTCATCATGAGAAGTAAATGAAGATTAATTTTGTTACATTGGTTAACATTAAAACAAATTTACCGTGGTGGTGAAACTAACAGAAATGGGTAGGAAATCAACATAAGCATATCTAATTCATTGTGATTGAAGACACTTAATCATTATTTTATAATACCTTATCATTATCATACAATTTTAGCCACTTTAAAATTAATGTGACCATATATTATTGAAATCATTTGTGTAATTAATATTTTATCACTCCCCTCACTTATAAATGGTAATCTATTATACTTAATTATTAACTATATTTTATAAAACTACATAGAAAAAAAATACATTCCTACATTCCCTCCCATTATCCAAGGCTTTGTGGTATTCTCTTGAGTATAATCATTCAAGGCTAAATTTGTAAGGCAAATGTGATCTCCAAAATAAGTGGTATAAATAGTAACCAAGATCGTCCAATTTTATTTATTCTTTATCCATATAGAAACTTGTTTTATCTATTAAAAATAATGAATAATTTATCATCAAGATTATGAGATGCTGGTATTATGGTTTAATTATCTGTACTAGTGGACTACCTCTTCTACATAGTGATATGATTCAATTTCCATCAACAAAATTCATGGATAGTTATTAGTTTGATTATAAAATAAATATATATATATATATTATTCATGGTGAAATAATTATTTTAAAAATATGAATTTTTATTTAATATTATTTTTTTCTATCACCCTCAAACATTGAATAAATAACTCACACATATATGGTGAATACCCTCTCCTTGATGTGATTTGATTTATAAGTAATAACATTTATATTTGAATAGAAATATTCTTATATATAATAATTAAATATTATTATTATTATATTATTATGATTCTATATTAGTTAGAACCATGATTAATTAATAAATTATTCCAACAAAATTGAATCAATGTGAAAAATGAAACAATTAAAAAATATATATATGATGCATTTTTGAAAGTATAATTAATAAGAAGTTGTTTAAATGTAATAATGTGATAAAATTCTCTAGTCAATATATTAATATTTTGTGGAATATAATTAAAATAAATTTAAAATTAATATAATATATGTTAGAGTTCTTAATAAGTAATGCATACATTAGTTAAGTGTTCTTCGTATCAATGTTGTTTCATTAAAAAAAGTGATGTTATAAATGTTGTTATGATAATGAAGTGTATATACTGATCCATTAGGATGTTAAATCATGGATCCTCCATTATTGTTGTAATTTTTTGTAAAAAAAATTATTTCATCCAAGGTGATTTGATTCAAATGTTACAAAAGTGGAAAGGTTTTATCGTCTCATGTTTTAATCATTAAGACATGTATTATGTTATAAACATATCTAACTTATTGAGGTATATAAATTCTATGTCAGTAATTGTATCATCAATATCCATATATTAATTTTATTTAATGCTTATTTTGATATTATTTCTCTTATTGGGTGTATGATGCCTGATTTATTATAGTGTTCATTGAATTGTATCACAGGTAATTTTTTTAATGGGATTTTCAATTGTAAATTTTTGAATGACGAATGTTTATTATCAATATATAATGAAATATATAATATTTTCACCAATGGTTAATTTTCATGAAGAAATAGTTTCCCTTCAATTTACTTTCTTTATGAACTAAATGGAGTGAATTAATATAACTTATGGACACATGAATTTTTTTCCGACAATAGTCTATAAATAATTTCTTTCGTATCAGTATATTATATATACTTTTTTGAATATTTTTTGAAATATTATATGATTATAATAAAATGTAGTTTTAACTAATTTTAAATGTTATAATATTTTAACATTAATCTTCTTTGCATTTCCAAAATAAATTATTTTGGACTTGTAACCCAAAATTTTAAAGGATTCGCAATTTTAACATTAATATCATAAAAAAATTTCTCCCCATTATGAATAGTCTATTAAATTAAGTGGTTTTTAATATTTTCCATTTATATATTAAAAAATATATTTTCCTTAATATTTTATAAATCATAAAATATTAAATATGTAATTATGAAATATGAACGGTGTTTTTCACGTGAAATATTCAACATGATATTTTAATAGTGTTTTCATCTATAATAAAATCATTGAAATTTCTTATTCATTTCTAGTAATGTAATCAAATTTTATAATATTTATTCAATTTTTGGATTTTTTTATTATTATTACAACATATTGATGAAACTAATTTTTTTCATGGATAAAAAATAAATTTTATGATAAATTTTTCTAGTATCATAAAAAATAGATATGAATGAATTTTTAATAACTTATGCATTAATATTTTATATTTCTCTTATACATTGAGTAAATATTAATATTTTATGATGTCCTAGGATACATGATAGGTTATATCCTATCTAAAATAGGGAATGTGGGAGGTTATTAGAAGCGTAATAATGTGCACAATATAGGTTATCCAATGATGGTTTTAGGTGCACTAATGTTTATCCCAATAATAACTTGTGATGAATGTAGTTTTAGGTATCCTTGAAGTAATATATATTGAGATATGATTATTACACACTTTATGAATATATTTTATGATAATATATTATGAAAATTATATTCTCTTGGTGTCTATGTTATTTTTTTCATTTATTAATCATATATGATAAATTTCCATTGTTAATATCGTGCCACAAAATGAAATGAATATTTTTATATGATTTTAAAATGTTAATATCATTACATCATAGACATATGCTGAAGGTATTTTAAATATTTGTCATTAATTTATATTTCTTAGGACAAATATGATAAGGATGATAATATTTAGGTTTTTAAATTTTTTGTCAAATAATTTTAATAAGAATGGGAAGATTAATAAGAGAATAAATCAACTCACTTTTTATTTGTGAATATTAGACTGTCCAATATATTTATGAAAATTAGAATCATAATGGTTGAGAAATTCCATCGTATTGATAAGTTATTTTCTGGATAAAATTGATCATCAGGCTCATCTCTGGATTGAACTGTAAGAAGAGATCATATTGGGATGAATTAGAGACTTCATGCATATGATATAAATGTGTTTATTATTTTAAAAACATTAGGTTCTCATAACTAATATGTAAGTTACAAAACATGTGGCACAAGATTGATAAAATATAGGGGAGTGATAGAGATGTTTCAAATATTTAGTATGATTATAATCATTTCAATCATATTTTGGCTGGGCAGGAGAGAAAAATGTTGCTAGAGGAAGGGAAAGTTATAATATATTAAATTAAAATTCAGAAGATAGTAAAGATTATCTTCAACTCATTTAAAGTCATGATGTATGTCATCACACAAGAAGAAGATTGTGAAAAAAGAAACATGATGATGCCGAATATATTTGGAATCAAGATCATCATAATAAGTTTTCCAAATATATATTTTTTTAAAATAAGAGAGGGATTATCCTAAAAAAAAGAGGAAAATAGTTGAATCTATTAATAATGATCCATAATATTTAGTGTAGAATCATATTCATCAGATAATAATATGTTTGTGGTAGAAATTAATTGATATCATATTCATAAGAGAATGATGAATTCAGATTTATTTTAAAGTGATTTTATCAATTAGGTCAAGAGAAATAATACTGGTGTTGATAATGAATCATTGAATTAATGAAAATAAGAAGTATAAGTTATTAACGATGTTTGAAAGAATCAGTTATCTTCATCTTAATGGAAAAGATCATAACGAAAAAATTTGAATGGGAATATTATCATTCATTTCATATAGAACATGTAATGGAGAAATCGTATCAAGAAATCACAGTGGAGAAATAGACTCGGACATGGGTATGTCAAGATGATTTATTTTTTCTACTTCTTCATCTGTCCAATTGGTATGGAACCACATAATAATGAAATCATATTATCCAATAATAGTGGATAATTAGAATCAAAATGTTGTTTGAGAAGAAATTATAAATAATAGATGTAGTTTTTAGAATATTTTAGAAGGATTTAGAAGATATGTGGAGAGTTTGGAAAGTCTTATGAAGTTATGATATAGCTAAAATTCATTGAAACATGAAAATTTGTGCAATATAGTTATGCAGGAATGTTTTTAAGAATCCGTCCCAAACCACATTTGGGATGAGTAGAAAAGAAGAAATGTATAATGTATGTTTTTGAATGGAGAACTATTCATGGGAAGTAGAGAGAAGGTGGAGTGATGAGAAAATTATAGAGAGTAAAAGAGGTTACCAAATTATTTTTCTTGATCAAATAATTCTAGACAGAAGTGAAATTATAATATACAATATTTCAACATATTAATCTGATCATCATATTCACATGAAGAGCGCACATGCGCCTCAGCACAGTTGGTGAGGACTTGGTAGGTGCATCCAAAATATCGGAGATCAAATTCAGGTGGAGGAGTATTTATAGGGTACTTTAGTAGTTACATTATCATTTAATATATAAGGGAATTTATCATTCGGAACTATTCAATCATCCAAGTCTTTGTGCCACCGGTTTGGTCCTCGGGTCCTATAAGGCTTTTGGGCCACCCAAGGACTTCAGGACAGTTGATTCTCAAGGACTTCAGGCCACCTTAAGGCCTTTGGGCCACCCCAAGGCCTTTGGGCCACATGGAATGCAGATGTACCAGTCGGACTACAAGGGATAAGGCTTAAGAGGAGGATTAAGGATAGGCACATTCACTAGAGAAGAGCTAACTGGAATTAGAATAATGAGAGGGTATGGCTTGGCCATCGGTACCGGGCCTATGTAGCATTACATTGGACAGCTAGATGAATAGTCCTGTGAAGGTGGAGTGTTGATATTATGACATATGCTGGGGAGGAGTAGTTCCAAGTTGTCTTGTCTGGGTGATTCCCTCTAAGACCTACGGGTCATGTAATTATCTCTAAGACTTCGGGCCTTATAAGGGTTCCACCTCACCCATTGAAAGGTGGATTATCAAGAAAAATTTAGGGCCTTTAGGCCATTCTAACATCATATTCACATGAATATCATATTCATCTTGTTATTTTATTGGTCAGGATTATCTTATGGGGATTTACATACTGAATAAGAAGGTGTTCATAATTTACTCATCTTTATTCAGATAGAGGTATATTTTTAATCATGACCTATTTGACTTGGAAAATAGAACTGGGAAAATCAGATAGGGAAATTGGACTAGGATTTATTACAAAGTACAAGAATTTATTACAAGATTTTCAATATCCTTTTTGTTTTATTCTACACAAATGGATTATTTTATAGTAGACTTTATTATATTGGAACATTTTAAAACCATATGAAGGATTTAGATATTCTTATTTAATAGTGAACCTTTTAAATTCTTATGCTCCACTGGATGTGTATTTGAATTTTTTCCAGCAGGGAAAGTATCTTTAACATGAGGTGAAGGTTATTTTATTTTCAATGAAAGATAAAAGAAAAATATATTACTGATCCACCCCATCCAAATATTTTTTATACAATTATCATGACTGGGAAATTATAATTGGAATTAGAGCTGAAGATTCCCTTCTCCAATTCGTTGTTGATATTTTAAATAGATGTTTATGTATAATATGAATTGTTTTAATAGTAAAGGAATTATAGTATTTAATGGAAAGAAATATCATATCTTGAAATATAGAATTTCTTTTTATCTCGTTTTTATGTGGCTTGTTGTTTATGAAGCTACAATAGTTGGATTTACTCTAATTTATGATAAATTTCATCTCAGATCTGTTGCTAAATAAAATATTGAGAATAATGAAAGATACACCAATGATTTAATATCATCACTTCCTAAAATTTAATTTATATTGGTGAAAGGTATTTCTATAGCCCAAGGTATATGGGAAAATATGAAAAAAATATGAATGTAATACAAATGTGAAGAACATAAAAATTAAAAATCTATAGGTAGATTTAAGAATATTTGAAAATGGGTGAGTAAGAAACTATTGGGGATTTCATTACCATGGAACATGATATTCTAAGCACTATCAGATGTCTTGGTGAAGGGTTATTTAATTCTATATTTTTTGAAAATATCTTAAGCATCCTTCGCAATATGTTTGATTGGAATGTTTCTTCATTAGAAGATAGAGATCCCAAACATTTTTTATAGATTATTTTTATCGCAGTCTCATCACCTATTAAATAAAAATAGTGAAAGACATGAAAATCAAAAATAATGTTGATAGAAAAATGTATTTCATAGCTTCTTTGAAATAAATGTCAAATAATATTCTTATTATATATGAATATGATGATTCTAATTCCTAAAATATGGTCTTTAATAATCTGGAAGATATTTTATCCTTATTATCTAAAAATGCAGGGAGAGGTGAAAGGATATATAAAGGGAAACATCCCTTAAAATTTGTTTCATTTAGATTCATTGGGAATTTTTCAGCTCATTATCCTAAAAAATGAAATTATATGGTAGTGATGAAGAAAGAGAAATCTATGATGTCCCTTGAAGAAATAGGATAATAAGGATGAATAATTTTCCATATAAAAAGATAAATAACACTTAAAACCTTGAAGAAAAATATTTTAATCTAAAAATTTATAGGAAGGATGCGATATTGAATCCAAAATGTTTACTAAGTATGTCTTTTATATTACTTAACTTGAAATAAACAATGATTAAGAATTTAGAGGTGATAGTTCTGAAGAAGAAGAAACTTGATCAGAATGTCATCTGAATGAATATTTCAATGAATGCCTCAGAAATATTTGATGGAATGAGAAATAAATTAGGATGTTGAAGGATTAATGTTATTCAACATACAATTAAGTGTTTTTTTAATGATAATGCAAAAAAAAATTATGAAATATTTTATTTAACAAAATATCATGAGAATTTTATATGAACATTTGGAAGTAAAGTTGCAGGAAAAAGAAGAAGAGATGGAATTCATACAACAAAAAACATTTAATGCTCAAGAGAGAAATAATACTTTTGAAATCTATATATATGTTGTTAGTGAATATTATTTTATAGATAAATCAAATATGGGTTAATAAAATTTACCTTCAATGGGTGATAAGAAATATGGAATTTTTTACAAAAAAGAATAATAACAGAATGGTTATTTATTTTTCCAAGATCAACAAAATAGAAATTTAGAAAATTCTAAAAATACTTGAGTATGAAAAGTGTTCCTAAATTGACTGAATATGGAAAAAAATTACTTATTATTTCGATAATGCATAAATGAATATTAAGGTTTTTGTTTCTAAAATAATGGATGGTGGTTCAAATAAGAAATTCAATTATGAATCTAAGAAACATGTAAATAATTCAGGTAAATATAGAAATTTTTGAGCAAAATAATCATTCTATGGATACTAATAGTATTTTGGTGGATTTGGAAATACAAAAAATTTGGTTGGTTCAACCAACCACATTACTGTTTTACATAGTTTAAATAATCAAAATTTTGAAAGGATTCAATATCATCAATGGAAGATGTTTTGGAAGGTTGTTTTGAAGAAACATGTTAATAATTGTGTAAATATTGAAAATAGTTTCCGACCCGTGGAAAATATTTTTGAATTATGATAACAACATAGACATCATTCTAATGGTATTCCTATATTTTACAGGGAAAAATATGTTTCTTAACATTTCTAAAAAATGTGAGGTGAAGAAATTAAATAGAGAACACAAAGGTCTTGTTTTTGAAACCACTCTAAAATATAGAAAAGGAGAATGAACATGGATTTTTGATAATGGGTGTTCTTATCAAATAATAATTTATTTATAGTTGTTGAATATTGTACAATAATTTAATGTATGAACTGTGACATTGTGAAATGATAAATCCTTTTGAATCGAAGGTTTTGGATCAACCTTATCTTAGAGAGAAAAGATAAAATCCATGAAGATATTATATGTTGATAGGATAAAACAAAATTTTCTAAGGGTTTTACAAATTTTTGTTGATGGTAAAAAACTTTTATTCCAAAAATATTGTTTTGGTTTTAAATGTGATGAATATGTACAAATTGTTAGAAGATTCCAATAAATGAATGAAAACATGTTTCAAATCAGTGAAATATAAAATCCTTGTAATTTAAGTATGATAGAAGAGAATTAATTAAAGTGTAATAGGTTTAGACAAATGTGTCAGGGATACAAGAGAGTTTTATCAAAGAGAGATAGAGCCCATGATATTCCAGGTTTTCCCAGAAGATGAAATTGGTGTTATAATATTTTTCAGAAGAGAAAAATTGAAAACTCAGTGTATTAGATAGTTCAGATTTCTAAAAAAAAACCATTAGAGATTATTCATTTAGATATATGTGGGCGAGTGAGAAAAAAATTTAAATATGGGTATAATTACTTCATCACATTCATTGAAGACATTACTCCCATTAAATGTGTTTTTTATATGAAATATATATAAGATGATTTAAAAATGATCAAAAATATTAGGAGGAAAGCTGGGAATGAATTTGAGTATTTAGTGATGAAGTTAATAACTGATAATAGTGGTGATTATAAGAATATATAATTTGAACATTATATATAGAATCGTGGAATTTTTCATGAGTAGGGTTCCTCACACACTCCTCAAAAAAATAGGGTTTCTAAAAGGAAGAATAGATGTTTGGTGGAAATAGAGAGAATTATATTATTGAACAAGGTCTTTCTCAATTACTATTGGATGCAAGCAATGAACACTAGTGTAAATATTTAAAGCTGATGTTTATAAATTAAAATTTCACATATGACTCTATATAAAATGGTTTAGGATAAAAATCCATGTTTGAAGCACCAATGATTCATTCAGGAGTCCATGCACTATAAAGAATAAAGGTGGAATCAATATAATGATTGAGTATAAAAGTGATTAGGGAATCATTCTTGGTTATTATATAAACATAATAAAATATATACTTTTCCACAAATAAATAAGAATAATTTTTTATTCTATTGATGTGAAATTTATTGAGAAGGTATAGGAAGACATACATACTCATACAAATAAGGAAGCTGAGCATGATAAGGTATGTTTTTTAAGAATTTCAATTTTGATTCCGACAACTGATATACTAATCCAAAGAAATAAGACTCACATATTTCCAATGATGAGGAGTTTACTCCAAAATATCATTATAGGCTAAGAAGCAATAGGAAGATCATAACATTATTGGTGGTTGACATCAAAATGTTCAAATAAGAAGATTAATAATTGTTATTACACGTACTTCAATATATTCAAAAGTATACCCAAATTATGTGAATGAAGCATTTAAGTATCAAAAATGGGTTTATGAAATGAATTAAGAGATAGATCAGTTATAATGAAAAACAAAGGACCTTTTCCTAATTTAGATAACAGAAATTTTAATATTACAAAGTGGGGTTTCTCAAACAAGATTAATAAATAAGATGAAGTGATAATAAAAAAAGTAAGATTATTATACAAAGGTTACTGGAAAATTGATGGTGTTGGTTTTGATGAATCTTTTTATCAAGTGGAATGGTTTGAATCACTATTATATTGTTTCTATTACTAGACAATTTAGTTATAATTTTTTTCAAATGGATGTACATTCTGTATTTCTAAAAGGGGATCTTGTTGTGGAATTTTACATCAAACACCCATATAGATTTGTTGTTTGGAAAGATGAATGTTTTTTTACAGATTAAGAAAACCTTGTATGTGATGAAACAAGCTCTAATATTATGCTATTCCATATTGGGTACTTTGTAAAGGAAGATGAGTTTTAATAAAGGAAGAGCCTATATCAATATTCACATCAAACAATGTCAAGAAATTTCCAATATCAAAATGGTTTCTGTTTATGACATTATCTTCTCTAAGAACAATGAATGATCGTGTGACTGATTTTTTGATGAAATGAAACTATTTTTTGAAATTTCCAAGCTATGGTAAATGAAATTCATTCTTAGGGTAAAAATTCTAAAACACAATAAATATATTTTTATTTTTCAGGAAATTTATTCTATTGAACCTTGTGAGAAGTTCAACATTGAAAAATCAAAACAATTTTCCACAAAAATTTCAATGGGGAAAAAGTTTTCTAAATATGGATGAGGAAAGATAGTTGATAAAATAAATTTAGAAATCTGGTTAGAAGTATTTTATATTTGACTTCCTTCAGGACTGACATTGTTTATGCAATTACCTTACTTGAAATATTTCAGAGTTCTCCAAATTAATCACATTTACTTGACTGAATAATAATTCATAGATACAACAATGGCATATAAAATTTAATAATATGGTATGATATCTCAAAAATTATTCATTTTTTTGGGTATTTGGATGTTTATTAGGATGTACATGTTAATGATAGAAGATCCACATCTAATGGAGTATTCATCATGGTAAATTTTGTCTTATTTTTAATAAAAAAAATATATAATTCAATAACTCTTAATATAGGTGAATTTGAGTGTGTTGCTTCAACTCAAGCTGCTACAATATATATGTTGATGAGAACTCAATTAGAATACTTAATTTTTTTTGTGAAGTTACCCTTACTCTTGGGTAGTAATAATGAAAGACCAATCAATATCACCAGGAATATAGTCCAAAATTATTATTCAAAACATATTAATATCATATATCAATTCATTAATGAGATATTAGAGAAGAATTTATTGATAATGGATTATGTTCTTACATCAGAATAAGTTGTTGAAATTTTCACAAAACCATTACTAAAGTAATCCTATTCTAAATTAAGTTTTAACATGGGTGTTAAAAAACAATCCCATCATGGTATACATATGTGTTTTTGTCCCCTATCTCATCATATATTTGGATAGTTTTTTCAAGGAGGGTAATTTTTTCATAAATCAATCCTTATGTAGGATTGTAAAGAGGGGATGTTATGGGTTTGTTGTAAATCCAACACTGGATGTATGTATACTATTCTAACTATTTTTTTGAGCGGTTGTAGATTTTTTTGTATTCTAGGGATATTAAAGAACAAAAAATATGAGGAAGAAAGCTGTGAAGAAAATTTAAAGATGATTCTGATTCATTACTTTTGGACAAAATGATTTTGCTATCAATAATTCTTATTTCTTATACGGAGTTAACTCATGTTGGCTTATAGTTTTTGATAAGTAATCCATATCATGACGGTACAAATATATGTGATGTGTGAATCCTAGTTGATAGGAATATCCAGAGGAGGGATATTATTGGACCAAGATGATAATAATGATACTATTTAGTTGTTTTCTTATCTTTTTATAGATTTTTAAGAATAAAATATGTTTAATAAAAAAAATAACCTCAATTTTTTTGTGAAATTAAAACTGAACTTCATATTCAAGAAATTATGGCTCACAATTATTGAGAAACTCTACAATATTGAGATTTATTTTTTCAGATATAAAAGAATCATCATAATCATCTTGTGTCTAAACTGGAATAAGCGAACATAATAGTGGTGAATTGGGGTTTGTAGTACTATGAAATAAATGTGATGATTTAATGATCTTGGAGTTCTCAAAAATCATAATAATGTTGATTAACTTGTGGTGGAATCATGATGAACGAAAAGGGGAGCTAAATATAGGCTTCTAATAATATTTATTATGATAAAAATTGTTTTAATCATATTCTGAATGAGAAGGAAAAAAATATGTTTTTTGAGGAATGGAAAGATACAATATATTCCATCAAAAGGCATATGATGATAAATATGATATTAAATGTATTCAAATATATGAATGATTTCATGACACAAAGAGAGATTTTGAATGATTAATATTGATAAGGACAAATATTTTTTGTCTTATGATCATAGTAATTAGTTTTCTGAATATAGATTTGTTTATAAGGTGATAAGGATGATAGTAATAATGAGAAGAAATAAGGTTAAGCTATTGATGATGAACCATTATATTGAGTGTAGAATCTAATTCATTATATATATAATTTTTTGTTGTGGATAATTATTGGCATTTTATTCAAAAGATAAATATGAACTTTGATTTATTTTTAATTTTTTTATCAATTGGGTAAATAATGATAATATTGCAGTTCATACGAGATAATCAACTAAAAGAAAAAATATATAGAAGCAGTTGGAGAAGTTTGAAAGAATCTAGTATCATTATCCCAATGAAGAAGATCATAATGGAAATATTGTAAAGGAAATATTTTCTTCCATATAGTGCTGATCAATATAATCAGGAATTCATATTAGGCAAACAGAATAGAGAAATATAATTGGATTTGTGTATGTGGAGAATATTGAAGATGTTTCATTCTTCATACATGAAATTGGTAAAAATAATTTTAATGATTAAATGATAGGGAAAAATTAAAATTAATATTTTGAATTAGACTAGAGTTTGTGATGAAAATATTTTTAAGAGATGAACTTTTCCTAGGATTCAAGATGGATTGAGAAAAAATTAGAAGAGTTAAGAAAAGTTGATGAAGTGAAGATGCACCCAAAATTTTAGCGTGAAAATTCCGGAAATTTAGTTGAGAAGAATTTTATTCAAGATTCTAGCACAAACCACATTTGGTGAGAGTATAAAAGGGGAAATGTACAATGTAATTTTATGACTACAGTACTATTCATGAGAAATAGAGAGAAGGTGGAGAGTCCATTCTACTTAAATTTTTGTTTGTTCTGTCTTTGAGGAAACTATGAATCACCTTTTCATCCAATGTTATTGGGTGAGAGTTCTTTGGGGGGACCCGGGAGAGATCTCATGTGGTACCCAAGGGCTAAGCTTCTTCTAGGAATTTACTGAACTTTAGTTTGAGGGTGTGGGCACCAAAAAAGACGAGGACTGTTTCCACTCTGTCATCATTATAGAGGGGTGATGGTGTTTGTGGAAGGATTGAAACAAGTCATGTCACTCTAGTTATATTACGTCAAGCTTTGGGGTGGTAAAAAGTTCCATGTGTATTTCTTCAGAAAATTTAGCCTTTTGAAACACCAGAGGAAGAACCATTCAGTTTGGTGGCTTCTTGGATGAAGATGACATTCTATCTTACAATATCTCATTTCCCCCTTACTGATAATATAAAGAGTACCATTATTATATTTCTTTTTTAAGAGTAAATAATCTATTGATTTTAAATTGACATGTATATAATGGATTCTATTTTTGATGAACTAAATGGTTGAAAATTTAGATCATTTATAAAATAGTGGTTAATGTATCAAGGTTCCTAAATATCACATACCATTATAGTTCTGTTGTAGAATTTCATTATATGACATTATTATTATTCTAAAATATTTAATATTAGAGTATATAACACATGGTTTCTCAAATATTTTATAATTAAATGTTGTATATATTTTATTAAAGTTGAACTAGATTTTTTTTGAGAATAATTGGATATTCCTTTATATAGGAGAATATTCTATGGTAATTTTATCAAATGATGTAGGTTTTCATAGATAATTCATCCCCATGTGGATCTTTTTTCTTTTGATATGGTAGTGGGAAATAAGAACCTAGTAATATCAAAATGGAATGTTTTGTGTTTGGAATTAACAAGATAATCATATGTTTGTAATTATTTAGCCTAAGATTACACAACTAAATAGAAAATCCCTTGGGTTATTCTTGGGATAATTCAATTTTTTTATGAACCATTATTATATATTTGAAATAATGATGACCATGGGTGGTCTATGATAAACATAAGGTAACATTGGATGAAATAAATGTAAGAAAATTTATAAAAAACATGATTAATTATTCATTATTGATCACTCTTGTAAAATATTTTGGACCATCCTAATAACTATATTGGTATTGGTATGTAGTAGAATATAAAAAATATGGAGCTTATGTTGTGACAATTATGATAAAATATTGATGTAAATTATTTAATATTAGTCATATGAATTCTTTTCTGTCATTAAAAACCAATAAAAATGTTAATCCTTATCCTCGATTACTAATTGTTCAGATAATAATAAAACCCCCAAATTTAATGATGCCAACATATATTGTCTATGATTCTTCATTTCATGATGTTTGTGGGAATTTACTTCCTCAAAATATTCTTATTAACCCTTGAAATGAATTTGATTTTATTTTAATCAATGACTAATTATCTTTACATAGATGTAATGACAATTTCCATGGAAGGATTGGATCATTTGATATTCTAATGGAACCATAGATTTTATTCTATTTTAAGGATTTATATAAACATCTAATGTAAATTATTTCCATAGAATTGGTCTTGTTTCCTTTTCAAATGGGTTATATATTTTATATGTATTGGGAGAAACACATTATAAATGATTTTCATATTATATAATAGTTTTTAATTTCATTATAGAAATGTATCCCTTCCATCCACAAAATCATGATGTTTAATTTTTAATTGAATGGAGTTCCAGTGATACACCTATTTTATAGACTCCATTAAATGTTTCCCGATTCAGTTTTTGAATTAATGAAGAATCCTTCGAAAAACATTAGTAAGGGAATCATTTTTTCAAGTGTCTAACCCTCGGGTGCACCTATTGTTTTTATTATGAATAATTATGGATCATTGAGAGTTGTACTGATTTTTAAGAACATAAAAAATAATAGGATCATGAAAATGTTTCATTTACCCCATATTAATTATTTAATATATTAATTATGTGGATTTGAATGTTTTTTATTATTGATTATTGACATGGATGCTACTAGTTGAGTGAAAAAAATTTATACAAACCAAATTTAAGATACCTTATGATGTATAAACATAGTGGATTTATAGTTATCTAATTTGGACATAAAAATTCCACCAATGTACTCATGTAGTTAATATCATGAATTTTATGGATTAATTATTCAACTTTGTGGTATTATTTATAAATCATACTATTATATTTTCCAAAAGTTCGATAATTATAAGAAAATAAGTATTGTACTTGAGAATGTTATGATTGGTAATGCATATAGAATATTTATAAATTTTGAATTATGCATACATAATGATTAATTTTTTGGGTCATATAATATAAAGAGTCTGTATTTTTATTAATCCATCAATGAGGAATGTAATTGATTAATACTACAGAACATGAAATATGAATATGATCCGTCTTAATCTGTGATTTTATATATATTTTCAATGTTTTTTTTCAATATTTATCATCAATATATAATAAACATACCATGTCAACAAGTTTGGGATTCATTATGATTTGGAAGGATGAATATGATGAAAATTTCAAAGAGTTAAATGGATAATTGGTTAACGAACCCGTAATCTATATAAAATATAGTGTAGAAGTTTTCATTATTTATATTAATGTATCAATGAATGAGTCAGGATTTGTTCTTATGTATAATGATATTGAAATTTATTATGTCTCACGCTAACTAAAATTTATTGAGAAAATTTACATGATTCATTATTTGGAGTTATCAATGGTAATAATATAATTATATATTCAAAGGAATTGTATTTTTAAAGAATGTTGTGATATAGATACTTCTCATAAATTATTAATGTATGTATTCAACAATTGAGAGATAAATTTACACAATAGAAGTTGGCTATGATTTATTGAAAATAATTTGTTCTTAATAAATTATTGCCTTGGTAAACAAAAAAGGTAGATGAGACATTGATTTGAAAGTACCATGATATTGTTTCTAGGTTGAGGATTACAAAACATTAAAAAGTTATGGATTTTCAATGGATAGTTCGTTAAATCATGAAGGAATGTGATAAATATTGTCTTACCCATGTGAGTGTTCAGCCATATTTCAATGTGACGAATAAAGTTGAACCAATGATTATGTATATATAGAATAGAATGTGATAAATATTCTCATGATCAACCCTTATTATGGAGGAAAGATAAGTTTTGATAACTGAGTATAACTTCAATCAATACAGTACATGTTGTTGGAGGTGATTAAATAATATTACATCTCATCATTCTCTATTCATATTTAATGAATAAATATATAGAGTTACTCGAATGAGTTTTAACTATGGTATAATATCAAGATAGATATTTTATGTAATATATATCCTTTCTTGGTTTCTCATTATTTTAAGGTTCCAATATGTAATCCTATGGGAACATTATAACCATTACCCATCCATGAGTAGAAATGAGAAAACATCGCCATTGATTTTTTCATCATAATCCTCAAAACAACCAATGGACATTTTATATTTGGGTTATAGTTAATAAAAGTATGATCTTATAGAATATAATTCATATCAAATGGAAATTCTCAATTTATCTTCATACTAAGAAATACATTAAGTAAGTTGTAAGGTTTCATAGGGTACCACATTTTATAGTATCTGATTGTGAAAAATGTTTTACAATAGGGTTCTAGTGAGTGCCACATCATGATCTGGATACACAGTTGTATTCTAGTACTAGTTTTCATCATGAGACACATGGTTTATCTATAATAAACATTCAACCCATAGTGTAAATAATAATCTCATGTTCCTAATATATGATTTTTTTTGAGAAAAAAAATTCTCCATGTTGAATTATTTTATAACAACATATTTCACATGATCTTTATTTTGGATCCTTATAATGACCTCTATATAAATAAGTGTCTAAAAGGTTATTATTGAGATGAATTTATAGAAATAATGACATTGGGGAATGATATTTCTATGGAAACAGAAATTAAAGTTATAATTAATTAGTGGAAAATCATGGCAGTGTAGAGTCGATTGAATTTTTTTGCTAAGTATCATTGATTATATATGAAAATTATTATTTTTGAGAATTTATTCCTATAAATATCATTTTATATTAAATTTATGATATTAAGAATTAAGTTTATCTATTTCCAATTACATATTTGTCCCATTGAAATTCTAGATCATACCAGGATAATTAGTTATCTCTTTGCACTTCCACTGAGCTTATATAAACTTAATGTTGACTTATATGTATCATTTCATATTATGTACATACCTTATGATCTTTCAAAAGATGAATTAGTTAGTGATTTTATATATTGATGATATATAGTTTTTCCAAACATTACCATGCACCAGGTTAATGTTTTTTAGAAAAAAAATTAATTTTAAGAATCTATATGGTAACATGGGGAGGTGATGAGATATAAGTAACATCAATTAATTATATTTGAGTGGTGGAATTTATTTAGTGAAATATATTTTATTGAAATATAATATAACAACATAAGATTTTTTATTTTTTTTACATTTATAAAAACATGATGTATCTGATTGTGTCTTCTACATACAACCGAACGTCTAAATTAATAATGATATTGAATAAAATTATGATATAATCATTTAATTAGCATGTATAAGTATTAAAAATTAAATTATAAAAAATATTTATTAATATATTATGGATTGAAATGGTTCTTCTTAAAAAAATAAGTTATCAATTTCCATTATAAAAATTTTATTCATTGAAATGAACTCATAAAAAATTGTTTTTATTTAATTTTTCTTCGAAAAATAATAATTAATGTTTACATATTTTAGATTTAATATAATATGGAATGATTATAATTTATATAATAATTCGGTGAACATTATCATTGATTGTTTTTAATATTTTTCTAGAAGAATTTATTTTTTATTGGCTATGGTAAAATACTGATTCATGTAATACTATCAAATGTTTTTAGTTAATCAATTAATCTTTATGTCTGAAAATTTATAAATTTTATTATAAATTAGAATAATTATCATTTATTTGTTTATAAATTTATTTAATGAAGAGTTATTATAATTACATAATATTTTCTATACGTTAGTTTTTTAGGAAAAATATATTTTTCAATAAAAATATTTAATGTTAGAAATGTGTTCCTATATAAATAAATTAAAATAAATTCAATTTATTAGTATTTTTAATGAAATTTTCTATTTTATACACAATAATATATTATTACATTCATCTTTTGGAATGAAAAAAATACTCAATCCATGAAAATTTAGTTTATGTTTAAAAAATTGTTTTCATGGAATTTTGTGTGAATATTTAAAATTATATTCTTGAAAAATTTATTTTAGTAAAATGTCATAAAATATTTCTTTAAGCACATTAAATTTATATAATTTTTTTAACATCATTTTTCGTATTAAATACTAGTAAATTTAGTAAATTGTTTTCTCATGGTTTCTTTTAAAACTTATTTACAGGTGGTTAAACAATGATATAAGGCTATTAATGTCAAATAAACATTATGCTTCTTATTGGGTCAATATATTATGAACTTTGAATAATAGAAAGTGTTTTTCTATGTCATTTTGAACCAATTTAACATTAATATTAGCTTGATTTTTTGAATTTTTTTAAATTATTCAATGTGTGTCCCACTCCACACATAAAAGAGGGAAAATATTATCCTCTCTGATTAAAAAAAATTAATAATCCAATATATAAAAATTAATAATCAAAAATAATTATTAAACCATTATAATAAACATATAGATATTTTATTATAAGGATGGAATAACTATTTTCCATGTATTCTTCATCAAATTGGAAATGAATGTTCTGCTCATGCCTATGTTTGGAATACTACCTCCATGTAGTGATATACTTTATTTTCCATAACCCAAATTAATGAATGGGTTTGATAATATATTTAATGTATATATTTCTTATATTAATAATTTAATAATTGTTCTTTAATGGTCAATTATTATTTAATTTATGTTCATTCAATCAATCAAAAAGTGGAAATTATCACATGTGGGTATTTATAGACTACCATCTCAATTAAGTTATGTATTTTATTTATTATCCCTAAATAGAATTAATGGTTATAAATTTTTATATAATTATTAAATATTATATTATTGAATTCATTAATATTCGAGAGATGAGGGTAACATAATCAATGTGAAAGGACCATGCCTTAAAAATGATACATATAAGAAAAATAAAAGAGTTAACACACAGAATAAATTATTTTAATAATACACTTTCAATAAATTAGGGTTGAAGTTTTATAAGTTTAAAATATATGGTATTATAATAGTAAATATTATTTCCATATATAATGAAAATAAATTTAAATTTACAATTAATTATGTTAGAGTTATTAAAAATCATTAAAGACTATAGGTAAGAAGTATTCATCTCCATAATATTTCATTGATATATATATTATGTAATATTAATATATTAGTTTACTGGGTGAATATATTACTCCTTTGAAACATTATATCATATATAATCACTAATTTGAATACATAGAGTTATTAATCCAATAGTTTCATGAAATGGGTTTTTATTTAATTGTTACAATAATGGTAATGGTTTTTTTATCAAATTACCTTTTTTGGGACACAATTTGAAATTTTCAGCTATTATATTTTAAGAGGTGAATCTACTAACATGTCTATTATTTTAATCATTAATATCATTATCTATATTATATTTAATTTTTCAATTTTTTTCTTTCATGGGTGCTGTGAATCATATTTTACTACTTTCATAAGGGTTTGAAGTTACAATCTCATTTTAGGCGAGATTTTGTATGCTTAAAATTAATATTCAAATATTATATTTTCTATCTATTTTATATAATATTTCTTCTCATATCATGATAATATTTCAAGAGATTATATTTTTCAATTAATTTTCCTCTATTTAATTGCATAGGAGATCCGAAGAATGATTTCAATGTAAACTGATATTAATTTTGTCCTCCTTCAGGAATATTTTACGTTCATGATTAATTTTTTATAATGATATTTAAAGAATATAACTATAATATCCCAATGACTATTTAATGTTATTTAAAAAAAATTAATTTCAATTATATTTTTAAAAGAATCATCATGTCTTTTTCCAAATGATATACTTTATGAATTATACTAAAAATTTGAATAGAGTATTTTTGAATGTAAAAAACATGAATGATATTTCAAAAAATAATTATTATCTTAAAATTAATATTCAATTAAAATTTTCAATGTTTTATTTTTATTTTGTTTTTTGATTTTTTGTCTTAAAATTTTATATTTTTTGTAATATTAAAATAATTTTCCACTAGAAATTTTATAAGGTTCATTTTATTGTATTTTCATCAATGAAAACATTATGGTATATTTATTATTCCTTCCATAGAATATGATTGATGGTTACAATAATTATTTTATCTATATTATTTATTATTATGATGTTGAAATATTGATGAAAACATATTCCTTTCCTAGGGATAACCAATAATATAATGGTAAATTTTTTCATGATATAGTGGACTATAGATGAATGAAATATTAATATGTGATGGGTGGATCCATGATAGCTCTCCAATGAATTTTTGTAATGATTAATTATTTTGTCATAAAATGGTAAATAGGTGGTAAAGAGAATACAAAAAGAGGGTACATAAAAGGTTATCCAATAGTTGAAAGGGGGTACAAGGGATGTTATACCAATATCAATAGAGGTATTTGATTGGTTATTCCATGTATAACATGTGTTGAATTTCTATTTGGGTAGAATAGACATAATATTTCAATTTTTATTATTTTTCAACAATTTATACGATTATTTTATGACCTAATCTTATACTAGTGTGATGATCTCTTGGTTTATGTTTTTAGATTACTTTATGATTTCTGTATTATAAATTGAAAAAAATTATTTTTATTATATGAAATTCTTGGTATGATTTATAAATATTATTATTTTTATATCATACTAATTATCTCATGTTATTAGTAAAATTGTTAATTTATTCACATATCCATTTTTTACCATTATTATAAATATAGGGTCCTTGTATAATTTGCCTCCTTTTACCTAGGATATGATGTTGGTTTTAAATTTTCCAATATTTAATCTATCTATGATTCCACAGTCATAAACCCATTATGGTTCGGTCATGGATAGTAATGATATGTGAGGAATAATCATCTCATAAGATATAATTTAATATATTAAAATTTTTCAATCACCGTATAAATAATGAAATGGTTCAATATAAAACAAGGATCATAATTGTTCATAAAATATTAAAATCTAGCATATGGGTTATTGAATTAATAGAATTCTACATTGATGTACTATTTTATCTTCATGAGGAAATGTTTTATTATTAAAATAGAAATGATGTACATGATGTTTCATTGTTCAAGGTATTTGATAACATTGAATATATATTAATCATAGCGAAAATTTAATAATTAAAATGATTAAATTCCCAAGAAAACAATTTCAAATATTGATTCCTTTGGGATAGATTATGAATAAAATTTTCACTATATGGATAGTGAAATTCATGTTGAATTATTATGAGTGAGTTACTGATTGGATATAAAAATTTCATATAATTATTTAGAGTAATGAATAAATTATTTTACTGGATGATTGTGATCATTTTTAGTGATATAAATAATGATAAGAGTAGAAATCATGAAATAATAAATTATATAGGAATAATAAAATCTTAAAACAAACTGGATAAAATAGATATATCAATTCTTTTCGGAAATATATATTAGAAAAAATAAAATTTATAAAATAATATTTTGATTGAATTTTGGATAAAAAGAATGATGATAAATTATTTTAGAAAAATATGATATTGGAGGTAGTTTTTATTATGTAAAAAAATTTATTAATGATAACTAGTATGGTTTTACATAATATACACATTAATTATTTTTTTGATGATTCAATCAAATGATTGTCTAGTTTAGAAGAGATTATCATAAATTAAATTAATTAACATTTATGGTAATATTGAGGAATATTTTCCGCATGGAATGTTTTGTAAATAATAAATTTTTCTATATCAACAATCAAATATTATTAAAAATACTTCCAAGTAGGTCACTGAACATGATTTTAGTAAATTATTTACTATAAATAATATATTATACCGTAGTTGAAAAATAAGTGAATAAATTTTATTTATTTCAATAATAACCCACCTAAAATGGCACTAAAAATTACTCATAAAATCTATATTCTATCATCAATGATTACATATAACAAATATGATTATAAGAAAATAACTCATCAATATTTTATTTTTAATGTGTCATACAATTACCATTTTTTTGCCTAATGTTTTAGAGTATTATTTTAGTTATTTCAGTTTTATATACTTTATAATTAATAATATACTGTTCATATAGTAAAATCATTCAAAACATTAGATCTAGAAATTTTATGATATTAAAGACATCCAATGTGGTTCAAAAATATATTTTCTTAATTAAATATATTTTCCTCAACCTTAAAAACATTACTACAAATATTCATAATTATAAAATTATATTTATTCTTATATGATGAAAAAAATTCTTAGGTGTTATTTTCCATATTTAATTTTCCATTCAAACATATTGTTATTTTCATTCTTCATATAAAATCCAATAATTTATTTCTTATCAATAAAAATATACATTCTCAATTTTTTACTTATGTTATTTAATAATTAATCTTATATTATATTCATTTTCCCCTAAAAATATAGTGAAATTTATATACACAATTAGAATTTGAGTTCTATTAATCAACTTCATCATTGAATAGTAATTAAATATGGTTCCCTTACTAAAATAAACAATAATATATATTTTTTCCAGTTTATAAAATAATGTAGTTTCTTATATAATTGTAATGTATTTGGAATTAATTAATTATCATACATTATAAAATCATTAATAAATAATAAACTATTATATTATAAATTTTATACATTTTGAAACAGTTTTCTATTTAATAATTTGATTTTATATCCCTTTATTTCTCATTAATGTTCATTATTGTACCAATTAGATGCAACAAATTTATTGTTTAATTATTTTAAATTAGAGAAATGTTTTAAATTAAATAAATTTTATAAGCCTCTCAACACCATTTGGGAAATATTTCTTATTTATTATTAGTTATTTTAATTTTAACAATTATAATTGTGTATTATATTTATTTTTATCACCATCTTGGATAATGTGAAATTTTTTTTTCATTTGGAAATATCCTCTATAGTAGTAAATTTAGTTTTTCACATATCATTATCTATATAAGATTACAATTTTCACCGTTTTTGATAATACAACAGATTAATATATTTATTTACTATTTTAGATTATAGTAGATAATATTTATCTTATATTATAAATAAATACATTTTATACCAATTATAAAAGATATTTGAATATTATAATGTTTTAATTAAGGATTCTTATCAATTAATATTTCATTAGAATAAAAAAGAACTGTATATTCCTCATATTCATATTCAAATCCATTTAAATAAATATAATATTTTGTTTTATTTTTCCAATACCTTCAACTGATGAAATAATACGATTATGCACACTAGTAATATTTATTTCATAGAATTCAAGAAATTTATGTTTAATTTAATCCAGTATCTTTTTTCCATTTACATTAAATAAATATCCCATAAAAATTACTGCATACACATTATCACAAAATTTATATGGTTTTTTTATATTTTCATCATAACTGTGATTTTAAATAAATAATTTCTTATAGAGGTTTTCTTCTTAAACCCTAACTCAAATTTTTTTAGTACTACTAAGAATAAATATTGAATATATTAAATATGGAAAATGATACCCAATACTTATTTCTATTTATCTTTTATGAATTTATATCAACAATATTGTTTCTTATAGTTCATAAAAATAGTTTTCTATTTTAAAGAAACCCTATTTTTATATTTATATGCAATTATTATGACATGTTTAGTACCATGAATTATTATATATGATTCAAACTATTTTATTAAGTATTATTATTATTGGGTTTCATAATATTTAATTATATTCATCCAAAAATATACCTAAACATAACTTATATAATTTCTAAACTTATCTTGTGTAAATGAATTTTTTATCCTAAATGTGACTCCATTTAAATTAATTTCATTCATAATTATTGTTATAATGTAATTTTCGATAGTGGTATGTTTCTATCTCATATTTGTTTTTTGAAAATAATGATAGATTTCTTATTTTGTTATTTATTTAATGTGAACTTCCTTATGTCCTCATTGGTCCCTATTTTCTTTCAAAAATGTATTATAATAAATACTATCATCCCATTTATAAATACAAACTCATGAATAACTCATTTTATTATATTCCACATATTAATTTTGAAAATTTTACAATCATTCCATCTTGTAATTGGATATAATTTTTCACACAATGATAACATATATTCATTAAATTTAAAATTTTACTAAATATAATAATATTTATTTAACCATTTATATAAAATCCTTTATTTTGAAAACTCTTCATAAATAACATATTCATTCTAAAAAATACATCATCCCATCATCATATGGTAGAATCAAACTATGAAATCTGTTCTTCAAAACACCAATAAATGGAACACCATATGAATAATTTTTTTAGTTTTATTGTCTGGTATGCTAACTCTACTAATTCTCATTGAACAATTATCGCTAAAAGTTACTAATGAACCATGATGAAATTTCATATTCTATGTGATAATTTTTTCTTGTTTCAAATGTTATGAATATTAAATTTTGCGAATAAATGATTTGTTTCATTGGTTGATCATCATATAAAAATATATAATATTGGTGAAATCAATTACATTTATCTTTTATTTCTATATGAATTCAATATAATACATTAATTGTTCTTTTTATTGAAAAATTCTAAAAATATTATTGAATTTTTATTATATATTTAATAAAAAACATAAAATCCATAAAATTAATTTTTATATAAAAAATCAAAATAAAATATATTATTCTTCCAATTATGGTATCAAACATATATTTTTGGAATCATTATCCTCCCAGAGAGGATATATTATACATAAATAAAAGATATTTTTCTTCACATGAGAAAAACAATTAATAGAGCCTTTTGAATGTAACTATTCAAAAGTAGAAAAAATTAAACCATAATATTTTTAATCTTTCTTCAGCTAGTATATAAGTTTTTTGACGACAAAATTACGATTATTATAATTAAATTTGAAAAATACCCTTTTTACTAGGTATTCTATTTTCCATTAGAATAACCCATGTAAATAATAATTCTTTTTAAACAAAAGAATCTCAACAGTAATTGAAATATAATTTATTATATTGAATTGATTAACAATAATTTTAAAATTTCTATATAACACCAAAAGCAATAAAAATTTTCCAATAATTATTTTATCCTAATTCTAAGAGGATCTAGAGACCTAAAATTTTGAATTTATATATGTATTAGTCGAAATATTTGTTATTGATTAACAATTTTATATTTTTTAAACTTTTTATAGAAAAATATTCATCACAAAAGATATTTCCTATAATAGTTTCTATATATAATATTACATTTAATTATTTTGGATGTTCTTATGTAACATTTTAATTTTTTTTTCCATTTTTATATTAAAATATTTTTTCATTTATAAAATGAATTTTCAATATTTTCAGGGGACATATGGTGTCGTTATTTGTTTATGATTTTTTTATTAGAGAAATATTATACATAAACTCATTACATATATTCTATCAATAATTCTTCCTCATAACATTTATATTCAACACATCATTATCTATATTGTTTCTCCACACTAGAAATGAAATTGTATTTATTTTTCATTAGCATTATAAGAATTCTATATACTCATACATGATGGAATTTCTTCTCCCTTATCCTCCATATATAATATTATTTACTAATACTTGATTTTTAAATATAATTATATTTACCTTGTGAAAATTTCCTTCATCTTATACTGCACTCATTGAATAAATATTTTCATGATCATTATATTCTACAAGAGTAATCATCTCACTTATGAACTATCTTATAAAAGTACTCATAATGCCACAAATGGAATATTTAAACTAATATTTTATAGTGTAGTTACAATTAAAATTTAAAAATGTATATAATTTAAATGATTTGATTATGTCTTCTATCTTATTCATTATCATTCAAAAACTAATTTGATGATTCTTATTAACCCACACCATTTTTTTCTTAATCATGACCATACACATAATATTATTTTTCATGGATTTTCATTTTTCAATATATATTATATATTAATATAATAATAATTTATCATATATAAAATTCCAGAATTGATATTCAGTTGTTTTCACATTATTTTATTACTGAAAAAATTACATGAAATTTTTTAAAAGAATATGTATAAATTTATTAATCATTTTAGAGTCACCCAAAAATTTTGTAATACATTTTTTTTATAACTATTACATTGAATCTTATGAAAATGTATTTTATTTTTTCATCAATATATATGTTTATATCATTTTACAAAACTCTCAATAAATTCAATTTTCATTTAATATCAGTTGATTTTCCATCCTAGATTACAGCATGATTTTATAGAATTACAATATAAATATTCAGTTATGTGACCATTCTAAATTGTTTTTGATATTATTATAGTAAAATATCATCATATATACTTCATTTATTTTATAACTTCTTATATTTTTATGTAACAATTTAATTCTATTAATATGTTTTGTAAGACAATAATAGAAAAAATAAAGAATTTATAATCCAAGATCCAACATATATGAATACTAAGTGAACTAGATATGATTATGGATGTAATTAGTTTAGTTATGATCGAATAATATTCAAATTTATTAGGAACATAGATTTACATGATATAGGTCAATGGTCCCACACAAAAACGTATGCTAAATAATTTTTTTATGATTAATTATTCGAAAATTTTACTTTTTTAATATATTAAAATACATATACTCCAATAAAAGTAAATATATAATTATTCATACAATTTCAATACTCATACACCAATCATGATAGATTATATCCATAACAAGACATAATATTTATATGAGAATATCCCCCTATATATAATATTAAATCATTTCATTCAACTGAATTGTTAATAACATAGAATATTTTACTACAATAAAGTGATTATTTATATTTTTATAGTCATCTCACTTAAGATACCCCAATATTTTTCATGAATCACAATTAACTATATTTATATTTTACAATGAAAAAAGGATATTATTATTTGGAATTTCATAAAATGAAGGAATATATATTTTTATTTCAGTTGTTCAATAATTATAATAAAAAAATGAATCGATATACTCCATAAATTGATCCCTAATAGGATAAAAGATTTTATCTTTATGACAATCATACTCATATGTCATTAATATTTCATTCAAATGATTATTACAAAATGTTTTATTGATTACCAAACATTAATATATTTTAATTCTTGAATACATACATCTATAATTAAACACATAATTCAATTTAAATTCACTAACTGAATGTATCTTCACAATATCATAATATAAAAACTAATATCTATAATAAATTCCCTTGTAGTGATAATATTTTAGTAAATTGATATGTTGAAACTATTTAACACTTAACATTAATATATCATTAAAAATCACCACTATTTCCACCATTCATATTTTCATTCATCTAAAATGAAAATAATAATAAATTTTAAATTCCATAGATCATAGAACATATTCATCAATTTGAATAATGGATACTCTTAAATTCAAATCATAATTAATCCATTTATATATTTAATCAAGGATATATGGAATTTACTATTATTTTAAATTAATCAACCAATAATCAGACTATGAATAATGAAATAATCATCAATACACTGGGAGATCAACACAGTTCTATGTCACTCTATCTCAATCTCTAAATTAAAAAACATAAATTTAGTAGTTTCCCAATATCAGATAGTTTTTCCAATAAATTACTCCACTTCAATCTCCCCTTAAAAAGTTAATATTTCTTGAATTTAAATATTTTTATATCAATAACTCATGAATATAAAAAATGATATATGTTACTAGAAAATAATATAAAACAAATTTATGTGTCATTCTAAAATTTAATTTTATTAGAATGGATGTATTTTAAATGTGATATAAATTTGAAATTAAGATCACCTAAAATGAATAATATTCAACATTATTGAATTATATGTGTACTGGAAAAATAATGAATATTATATGTTTAATTGATGGAATTACTTATTAAGTCATTATCCACTTAATGAACACTATAACCAATAGAAGTTAAAAATAATGAATATTATATGTTTAAAATGATTCCATTTAATATTTATAATAGTTTGAATCACTCAATACATAGTGGGTTGAATAATATGTGTATATGAAACAATTTAAAATATAAAAATTCCATCATTATCATGAAAAAAATAACATACCATATAATAATTAAAATATCTAAACATATGAGAGAAAAAATATCTTCTTATAATGATTATATGAACCTATGAGAATTATAATTATGTAAATTTAATTTAATGTGACAATGAACAAATTAATTCATAAACACACCAAAATTGTATTACAAAGATAAAACAACCTGATTTTAAATTTTCATAAAATTGAACTCAACAAAATATTATAGATAAAGTGATAAACATTATATTCCACCACTTATATTCAACTGACAGTATTCCACCATCCCATTTAGAAAACATTATTTTTCATTTGGTTATTTTATAATGACACCCACATGGAATTTATTGTTGATATCACATTGTTTTTTTTTTGCACAATGAGTCTATTATTTGTATTATATCTCTAATTATTATATGATCTTCTCTAATGTCAATGCATATATTTTGATGAGTCCAAAATTCTGATTTTCTTACTATTCCAAAATGAAATCATGATTTAAAAAATACATTATTTCATTCAAGATAATATAATATGTGTCTTCAACCATAAATTATATCAATTATATTTACATCTAGATAAATTAAAAATATACTTATAAGATTTACTCAGTTAAAATCATCATGTTATTCCGATTAATTGAATGGTTATTATCCGTACAAGTTGGAAATTGTATCCTAGCTGAAAATGGATCTCCACATTTAATTAACTTTATTATTAGTATATATCGCAAGGTATATGGTCACATATGTTAATTATAATAATTTTCCAATCACTTAGGTTTTGTTCTATTTGGAAGACCAATGTCACCTTAGATCATTGAATTCATCAACAATGATATATGGTTTTGAAATATTTTCTTATAAAATGTCCATTATAATATCTTATCATTATGTTTACATAATTGGAAATATTTTGGATTGAATTATTCTGTAAAAATAAGAATTTATTTTAGTATTCAATTAAAATAATGAAGAATATTTAATTAGATTATTTACCTATAAAAATTAATATGTTTCCTTAAAATCAAAAAATCCTCAATCACCCAAATAAAGATAAATTCAACATTTGAATGATAATATAAGAACATAAATACTATAGAAAGTCATTGACAAAAATTATATTTTTATTCGATTCAATATCCCTCAAAAATATTATTTAACATATTTGGAAATTTATATTTAATTTAATAGAAACACACTAAAATAGAATTAAAAACTACTTCATATCTAAAAAACTATTTCTGTTTTATTTAATATATAAAAATATAATGGTTATTCTCATATTTTATTAAATTACCTATATTTTTATCCAATTTTTATAAAATTTCATTATTTATATCCACATTATAAATGTGACCTATGAGATATAAATGTCTAATATAACTACTCATAAATTATTTAATTTAATTATTTACTAATTTTTCAAGTATATGAATAATTTCTATATTACACTAGCGAATCTAAAATCAACACTATAAGATAAATAAAATATATATAAATATCATGTTTTTTATGATGTTAAAATGGAGTGGTTTGTTATTAATTATAAAACTGAAAAAATAATTTATAAAAGGATAACACTTTATGTACATTTGTTGAATATAATTTTCATTTGATGAAACATTAATCAGTATCCACCTTTTAAATTTTATCATCCCTTGTAATTTCCCTTAATTAATTATAAATAAAATTCCATCCATATGAAAAAAAAATATAAAAAATTTCCCAATTTTTTAAGAAATAGAAGATAAATCAATATAGAATAATTATAGTAATTTAATTGTATACCAAGATCATCAATAAAAACCAATTAATTCCATTAATATTTCTCAAACCAGTGTCGTAGAATCTTATTTAACTATAATACCTTTACAAAACTCAATACATTGTTTAATTAATTGAGAAAATTATATTTATATGGGTATATAATGATATATATTCTACTAAAAAGCCATGTATAATTTTTTAATCATTGATTATATGTTTTATAAAAGTTAATTAAATGTTTCTGTGACATCCATATGTCAGTGAAATACTATTTCTTTTAATTATTTGAAATATTTTAATACATTGAGATTTTGGGTTAATTTTTTTTATAATTTACTTTTTGATTTTTTAACACAAATAGTATGTTGTAAATCATATTATACCACTAATTATTACCCATATAAATTGAATTTTTTATACTTTTGTTTAATTTTTGATTTGGTAAGTGTTACTAGTTCATTAACTGGGTCAAACTATATAAATTATTTTATCTACCATGTGTTTCCTTTAGAAATTGGATGATATAAAATAACGTGTCCATAGTTTAGGGAATAAATGATGGCTTATGAACACTTTTTTTGTAATTTGAAAATGTTTTTTCTGCATTGTTGAGTAAGGGTTTATCAATATTTGGGTGTTTCCCAAGTTAACTATAAATCATAGTTTCTATGTGATACTGACTTCCATGGTTGGTGCATAATATATTCATACAGTGAATCCTATGTCATATAACGTATTATGTACTAGTTGGGGTAACCTACACAATTAATGAATATTAAGATGAACTATGTAAAAAAATCATACGGTATTTCAAAAATCACACTAATAAGAATATCCACTTTTTACCGAACAATATCTTTAAGATTAAAATCCTTCCAACCATTCCCCATTCATAATGAAAAATATTAGGAACACCCTTTTGAGTTCCCTATAGATTTATCTATTATTTTTTGTCTTTATAGACTCTATTTCAAGATGTTTTCTAAAGGAAATATTATTAATTACAATTAATCTATTCTGTAATTCATTCTTCCATTAATTTTCATAATCATATGAATCTTAATAACTATATGGATTTGTATTACTGTCCAATTGGAGATTAATGATGGATATTTTATGGTATTGGGAGTAATGTGTTCATTCCATTTCTTTTTTAGTGTTCTATGTATAAGGTGATGCATTGTGATTTGTCTCTTATAGAAAGATCATGTGCATTTGATTCTTCCCATTATGATAAATTTAAATAGATTCTTTAATAATTTAAGAGTGATTTAATCATAATTGTTTCCTATATATGTAACCCATAAAAAGTTTGAAATTATTTTTGAATTTTATTCATAAATTTCATGGAGTTTTCGCATTCCATGTGTATGATAAAACAAAAAAGTGGCTCATAGAATGAATGAATTTATATTGAACCTATATTTGACAAGAATAAATTTTGAAAAGTTATTAGTAAATAGAAATGTTTCTATTTATTTTAAAAGGGTATCATCAAACTGGATGATTTCAATTTATGTTTTAATGGTTTTATTTTTAATTATATTAATTTTATTGGCATCCATATCATGTTTTTGGAAGGCATATTTTTATATTATTAAATTAATTTACTAAAAATGATTATTTCTTAGTTTTGATCCTTTTTTTATTATGCTCATTTTTTATTGTGGCCCTACGGGGTATGATTATTATCTATTCAAGTTCATGTAAGAAAATATTTATTTTAATGTGAAAATGTTAGAAGTGTGGTAATAACTACATATTATTGGAATGATTTTTTAGTAACTTTAATTTCATTGATAGCTTATATTTCAGAGAACACCATTTTTAATTATCTATGTTATAATATTATATTATTATTTATAAATACCATTATAATATATCCTTCAAAAATGGAATTATGAATTTAAATAACCACATTTCAAATATTTAGTGTAATTGGATTATATTAAAAAACGCATATTTAAAAAAAATTCATACTAGGAAGGTTATACAATACCCCTTTTACTAAAAAGGAAAATATAAAAGACAAAAAAAAGATTGATGGGATCATACAATCATTCATCCTTTCGTTCCATGTAGAAACTAAGAAAAGAGAAACTCAAATATTGAAGTCACTCTATCAGTAAGCATGATAATAACCATACCAACCAGAATCATAATTCAATGGAACATGATACCAAGTATCCATAGTTTTCTATAGTTATGTGTATTGTTTCCTACATATTTCATTCCTATGTGGAACATATTGAAAACATTCATTATCCACAAAAACATTTTTCCCCTTGGGAAAGGCCTAACTGTAGGTCATTTATTTGGGGAGTCATACTCTACATCCTATAACCTTTCATGGATGAACTAAATTTCATTTATTTTTATAATTTATTCTTGAATCCATAAAAGAATTGTACCAGCACTCATAATTTGTTGCTCCTCAATCGCATGACTAAAGGCTATATGATCCTTTTCAAAAAAAACTCTTTAATTCATGTCACCCTCAATTCTGGAATTCAATCTATTATTTTATATCGAATTCATGGTCAACCATGTCATGGATCTAGTCATGGAATGCCTACATTAAATTGTTTCATGCATCAACAATTATTGTTCAGTACACTAATCAACTTGATGCTCTTTTGATAATTTTTAGGAATATATTATAATCCTTATAAAACATTATCACTGTAGCGACTTAGGTTTTTGGCCCTGTCAGACTTTGTAATAATTCTATCAATAATTCCAGAGCTAGGCGCGAAGACAGCGTGCGATTCAGAGGCCCGGTGTGCTCGAAATTAATTTTATAAAAATATTAAGTATTTTTATACTATGCATGTGGCGGGGGTGTGATATCTCCTAAACAATAGATCAGAATGGGAATCTGAGTGCACGGTTGTGTCCGGAACATGCCGTTTACCCTAGGTAAGGTGTAAAATTTGGGGCGCAAGCCTACGGTGAGAAACGCCACCAGGGGCGTTTTCGTAAATAAGTGGAAAAGTTGGTTTACGAGCGTCGGCTCGAATAACTTCTGAACAGAGTCCAGGATCGCAAATATGAGCCCTCCGTTGCGTTCAGAACGGCGCGTTTACCCTAGGGGTGACCTTAACTTTGTCTGTGTCGGGCGCAGAGTCGGGGGCGATGTTTTAAATGAAGGTTTTTAAATAAAAAAAAGAAAACAATTTCATTTCTCTCCTCCCTCTCCCACCCACGCGCAGCGGAACGGAACCCCTCCTCCCACCTCCGTTCTTCGCCGATTTGAGCTATGGGCGTCCATTTTTAGCGCCGATCGTCAGCAGATCGAGCTCCAGCGCGTCGTAGGCGTCGTTCTGCACCCGAAGCTTCGGTGATCCGCCAACAGGTAGGCGTTTTACATTTTAAAAATCTCAGACCCCGTTTATGTGTTGTTTTTCTTCGAATCATCATAAGGGTTGTATTGTTTGTGTCCTAAGCTTTCCGAAACTTTTTTCGGATCTAAATTTGGAGCACCGGGGTGCTCCCGGAAGTTTTCCGGAAAAAACCCGGTTTTCCGGCGATGAGGGGCGGCGGCCATGGCGGAATCCGGCGGCGGCGGCGCGGCGGAATCCGGCGGCAGCACGGAGGATTCCGGCGAGGCTGGCGGTGGTCCGGCCAGGATTTTCCGGGGGTTCTTTAAACCCCCGTAACTAGCAAACCGTAACTCCAATTTGCGAGCCGTTTGAGGCGATGCACTACTTGCGTCGAGACGGACCTTTTGAACTCATTTTGAGAATTCTGTGAGTCGGGATTTTGGCCCGGGGGCTTGAAATGTCGAATAGAATAATAATATTCTATTATTTTACGACTTCGGGCCGTTGTAACTTCTACCCGGAGCGTCCGAATGATGTGCCGTCAGTGGCGTTGATACCCTGATAGTACGACAGACTTTTTGAGATGGTTTCTGGGTGTTGGGACCGAGTTTGGGGTGTGGGCCCCAAGAGGCCGGGTTTTGGTGTTTGTGGAGAAACGCATCTTTCGCACCAGGAGTCCGATTTTGGCGGATGATTAGTCGATCCTGTGTGTTTTTCCGAGAGGATCATAATGGTGCAATCCGTTCGATGAGTTTTGGAATCGAGGCGTGGGCCCCACCCGAGTTGGCTACGGTTAATAATACCTTTTTCACCGGGTGTCCGTTTTGGACGAGCGAGTAATCGATTCCACTTGTTTTTCTGAGGAGATCGTCGTAGTATGATCTGCTCGATGGGTTTCGGGATCGTTGTGTGGGCCCCAAATGAGCTAGCTATGGTGAATAGTTCATTTTTCACCAATGCTCCGTTTTGGGAGAGTAAGCAGCCTATCCTGCGTGTTTTTCCACGTAGATCGCGATGGTGGCCTCGGTTTTGGCCTTGGATATGCACAGGGTGGCGTTGTTGCGGTTCGCTTGGGTTAGCGACGTTTTGGACCAGCAGTGGTTGAGGGTACTCCCTTGGTTCTTTTCCACGAGGGTTTTTTTGGAATCACAACCTTCGTATATGTTTGTGATCCTCTCGGTGGGATGTTTAAACTGTTAGAGTTGTGGCATCCCTCCGGTGGGCCCGGAGCGGGATCCTCTAGCATCTTTTCCCTAGATCGGGTTCTTGGTATCACTGTGACCGCTTATTCATAGGTGGAGATCCCCTATCTAGCTGGTTAACCCCATAGGGTTTGTGGCATCATCAGGATTATGATCCCCTACGCAGTGGGCCGTGCTCAGTAGGGTTGTGGCATCGTCGGGTATACAATCCCCTTCTCAGCATGAGGTGTATAGTATGGTTGCAGTATCGTTGGTTATGTGATCCCCAAATCAGAACGTGGTTCTGGTAGGGTTGCGATATCGTTGGTTATATGATCCCCTACTTAGCGTGTGGTTTTGGTAGGGTTGCGGGATCGTTGGTTATACGATCCTCTACTTAGCACGTGGTTTCGGTTGGGTTGTGGCATCGTCGGTTCGATACCCTAAATCGCGAGTAATACCAGATAGGGTTCTGGTATCATCATGACCACCTTTATATGGGTGACGATCCTCTATCTGAGCGACGTGCTTCTGTCGAGCACCAGGTTGGGTTGTGGTATCCCCCAGTGGATCCTGGGTGTGATCCCCTATCTGTGAGAACTACGTATGCCAGATCGGGTCGTGTTATCCCCCAGTGGACCCTGGGAGTGATCCCCTATCTGAGATCTTCGTCTACCGGAGTGGGTTATGGTATCCCCTAGCAGACCCTAGGAGCGATCCCCTATCCGAGGAGTTTGGTGGTCATGTTGTTTCACCGAGTTTTCCTCAGTGATGCTATCTGACGAGCGTGATCTCTTAGGTGAGGATCTAAGAGGTTTGTGTGAAACCCAATGGAGTGTATCTCTCGGATGAGTGTCATCTGGTATGACAGTGTTCTTGTGGTGTACTCTCCTGGTTGGGGGCAGTTGCTGGTGATGAGGTCGGTACCTCTTGTGGCTTTATGGCATGAGCTGTGTATATATGGATTGTTCAAGGTGTATGTATGGGCATACACCTGAGTTGAGCTGACTAGTTGTGTTTAGCCGAGGATGGTCACGAGATGGAGTTTCTCTCTCGTCTGGGTTCCCTCTGGCTAGGATGAGAGGACTGATGTCTTTCAGTTTCTCTCTTTGGTTTTGGGTTTTGGGGTGCCTACTGAGTATGTTTATACTCACCCCTGCACGGGCTTTGCCCGCACAAGTTTGTGTCTTGTGCAGACCACAGGCCTTTTGAAGGAGTCCCAGGAGGACCCGGAGCAGGCGGAGCTTAGTGAGCGAGGTTACCGGGGTGTTTATCGGAGCTGTGCCGAGGGAGCTTTCTGGCGGGTGTTTGTGGCAGCGTTCCCCTTCATCAGAGCAGGTTGGATGCACTTTGTAGTTTTCTTTTGGTGGGCCCTATTTTTCCCTTTGTACTTTTTCTGTTGCACTCTGGTTTGGGATAGATTGTATGCATGAATTTACTTTTCAGTTTCTATATCTCTACACTGTTGCATGGAGGTGTTTGTGGGTGCATGTGTATAGGTACCTTAGGCTAATGCCTCCCATGTGTGTGATAGCCTACTCGTCGCTGGTCGCCAGCCCCTGGCCTATTGGAGGCGGGCTTGGGGAGTCGCGGCTCGAGCCTCGTTGGGTCGGGTCGTGACAGAGTGGTATCATAGGAGGTTCCACCTTTGGGATCTCAGAGCGTAGCTGGTCTAGCAGTGAGTTTGGTTTGGGTTGCATAGCGGCAGTGTTAGGATGTTTCGAGTTCGACTTTCAGGCCAGGTACTCTAGTGTTGGGGCGGCGACCGACGTATCCATACACCAGGACTCTGATAATCTGCCTTTCGACTCGGGGCATTCGTACACTAGTCGCAGGGACATAATGGTACATGAAACATATAGGACTGGGTTTTGGGTTTTCCTTGTCCTTTTTGAGTCAGCTCTCCAGATATACTCTTCGACTGTGGCGCGTCATGAATTTATTTTAGGATGCCTCCATGATGATAGCCAGCGAGGGTTCCACAACGGGATTTTGGTGATGACCCACCCCATGTGGAGGCTATGGAGCAGGGTGCGGGTTCTGAGGTTGCACCTTCAGGTGATCATCCAGTTGAGCCAGCACCTGTCGAGCAGCTGGTTGTGCCGGCAGTGCAGGATGAGGTTACGCGTAGGATGAGTGCGCTGCACGAGTTCTAGAGGCAGCGACCTCTGAGGTTCCGGAGTGATCCCGACCCCCAGGAAGCTGATGACTGTCTTGAGGCAGTCACCTGAGTTTTTCGCCTGGTGAGGACACCTCCAGATCATATGGTGGTCATAGCGGGGAGCCTTCTGCATGGTTCTTTCGGGAGATGGTGGATCCTGGGGATGCAGTCCCATGATGAGGAGATTCTCACGTGGGCAGAGTTTGAGCAGCTCTTCAGGGATAAGTTCTATCCGGTGATGCTGAGATCAGTGTGGATCCAGGAGCTGCTGCAACTTCGGCAGGAGGGCATGACTGTGTCGGATTACTCAGCGTGGTTTATAGACCTATTGCACTACTCCCTATATATGGTTTGGGACCCTTTATTTAGGTCTCGGACCTTCGAGCAGGTCTTACACAGGGACATCCGAGCAGCTGTGGTTTCCTTGTGCCTGCCCACCTATGCTGGAGTACTGGAGTGAGCTTTGGTGGTGGAGAGCATTCTGGCTGAGAAGATTCCCCCTGTTAGTGTTGGGCACGTGAGAGCTGAGACTTCGTCAGTTGGATTGGCATCTGGTAGCCGATGATAGACTCAGGGGTCTAGACGTGGTCGAAATTTCCGGATGCGACCCCAGGATGGAGGAGCTGAGGCTCAGGGCTCGCAGGCCAGTTTTGGTCAGCTGTAGGAGACGCGGTGTTATGCCTGCGATGGTTGGAGACATCTTGCTAGAGATTGTCCGACCTGATGTGCTGCTGAGAGGGAGCCAGTCGATGGATCGCCTTGGCAGAGGAAGCGTCTCGAGTAAGGAGGTCCGCAGGGCGGCGGACGTGGCGGCGGAGCGGGTGCAGCAGGAGGCGGTGGTGGGCGGTATCAGTTGCCACCACCCCCACCCCCAGGTGGCCCACGCCAATCTCAAGGAGCTGGTGGCCGAGGGTGAGGCCAGCTGCATGCCCCGGAGGCAGTTGACCCAGTGGCACCGTGAATGGATAGAGGTACGCCTTGTGTCCTTTCTACTTACTACAATAGTTTTTTAGACACTGTTTAACGATACCCTTTCCTTTTTGTTGCTTGCTCGATTTTTGTTCAGAGCATTGGTAAGACCATGTGTGGGTGTTGTTCGGAATGCTTCGAATGCGTGAGGAAGATGGATCCTTCCCCCACCGAGACACGTTTTTGTGATGCGATTAAAACCGTGCGGGCGAGTCAGTGCCGCCCAAAGCGGATAGTATCAAGATGAGGTGGGTGAGTCCCTTTGACTTATGTGTTCGGGCATGGGTGTTTGTTGGTGAACTCGCTGGTGTGCGAGACCCAGTTGAGAGTCCAGTCGTTGTCCTTGTGCTTAGGGCTTTTTGGGGACGAAAAGTTCTAAGGGGGGAGGATGTAGCGACTCGGGTTTTTTCCCCTATCAGACTTTGGAATAATTCTATGAATAATTCCAGAGCTAGGCGCGAAGACAGCGTGCGATTCCGAGGCCTGGTGTGCCCGAAATTAATTTTATAAAATTATTAAGTATTTTTATACTATGCACGTGGCTGGGGTGTGATATCTCCTAAACAGTAGCTCAGAATAGCAATCCGAGGGCACGGTTGCGTCCGGAACGTGCCGTTTACCCTAGGCGAGGTGTAAAATTTGGGGTGCAGGCCTGCGGTGAGAAACGCCACTAGGGGCGTTTTCGTAAATAAGTGGAAAAGTTGGTTTACGAGCGTCGGCTCGAATAACTTCTGAACGGAGTCTTGGATCGTAAATCTGAGTCCTCCGTTGAGTTCAAAATAGCGCGTTTACCCTAGGGGTGACCCTTACTTTGTCCGCGTCAAGCGCGGAGTCGGGGGCGATGTTTTAAATGAAGGTTTTTAAATAATAAAAAAAGAAAACAATTTCATTTCTCTCCTCCCTCTCCCACCCATGTGCAGTAGAACGGAACCCCTCCTCCCACCTCCATTCTTCACCGATATGAGCTCCGGGCGTCCGTTTTCAGCGCCGATCGTCAGCAGATCGAGCTCCAGCGCGTCGCAGGCGTCGTTCTGCACCCGAAACTTCGGCGATCCGCCAACAGGTAGGCATTTTACATTTTGAAAATCCCGGACCCCATTTATGTTTTTTTTTTCTTCTAATCTTTATAAGGTTTGTATAGTTCGGGTCCCGAGCTTTCCCAAACTTTTTTCGGATCTGAATTTGGAGCACCGGGGTGCTCCCGGTGGCTCCCGGAAGTTTTCCGGCGAAAACCTGGTTTTCCGGCGAAAACCTGGTTTTCCGGCGACGAGGGGCGACGACCATGGTTGAATCCGGCGACGGGGCGGCGGCAGTGCGGCGAAATCCAGCGGCGACGGTGGTGGTGCGGCGGAATCCGGCGGCGGCGCGGAGGTTTCCGGCGAGACTGGCAATGGTCCGGCCAGGATTTTCCGGGGGTTCTTTAAACCCCCGTAACTCGCAAACCGTAACTCCGATTTGCGATCCGTTTGTGGTGATGCGCTCCTTGCATCGAGACGGACATTTTGAACTCATTTTGGAGAATTTTTTGAGTCGGTATTTTGGCCCGGGGTCTTGAAATTTCGAATAGAATAATAATATTCTATTATTTTACGACTTCGGGCCGTTGTAACTTCTACCCAGAGCGTCCGAATGACGTGCCGTCAGTGGTGTTGAGACCCTGATGGTACGACGGACTTTTTGAGATGGTTTCCGGGTGTTGGGACCAAGCTTGGGTTGCGGGCCCCACGAGGCTGGGTTTTGGCGTTTGTGTAGAAACGCAGCTTTCGCACCAGGAGTCCGATTTTGGCGGATGATTATTCGGCCTTGTTTGTTTCTCCAGGAGGATTGTAATGGTGCAATCCGTTCGATGGGTTTCGGAATCGAGGCGTGGGCCCCACCTGAGCTGGCTTCGGTTAATAATACCTTTTTCACCAGGTGTCCGTTTCGGACGAGCGAGTAGTCGATTCCGCTTGTTTTTATGAGGGGATCGTTGTGGTATGATCCACTCGATGGGTTTCGGGATTGTTGTGTGGGCCCCACACAAGCTACCTACGTTGAATAGTGCATTTTTCACCGGTGCTCTATTTTGGTAGAGTAAGCAGCCTATCCTGTGTGTTTTTCCGCATAGATCGCGATGGTGGCCTCGGTTTTGGCCTTGGAGATGCGCATTGGGGCGTTGTGGTGGGTCGCTTGGGTTAGCGACATTTTGGACCAGCTGTGGTTGAGGGTACTCCCTTGGATCGTTTCCACGAGGGTTTGTGTGGCATCACAACCTTCGTATATGTTTGTGATCCTCTCGATGGGATGTTTAAACTGTTACAGTTGTGGTATCCCTCCGGTGGGCCCAGAGCGGGATCCTCTAGCATCTTTTCCCTAGCTCGGGTTCTTGGTATCGTTGTGACCACTTATTCACGGGTGGAGATCCCCTATCTAGCTGGTTAACCTCGTAGGGTTTGTGGCATCATCAGGATTATGATCCCCTACGCGGTGGGTCGTGCTCAGTAGGGTTGTGGCATCGTCGGGTATACGATCCCCTGCTCATCATGAGGTGTATAGTAGGGTTGCAGTATCGTTGGTTATGCGATCCTCAACTCAGCACGTGGTTCCGGTAGGGTTGCGGTATCCTTGGTTATACGATCCCCTACTTAGCGTGTGGTTTTGGTAGGGTTGCGGGATCGTTGGTTATACAATCTTCTACTTAGTGCGTGGTTTTGGTTGGGTTGCGGCATCGTCGGTTCGATACCCTACATCGTGAGTTATACCAGATAGGGTTCTGGTATCATCGTGACCACATTTATATGGGCAATGATCCTCTATCTGAGTGACGTGCTTCTGTCGAGCGCTTGGTCGGGTTTTGGTATCCCCCAGCGGATCCTGGGTGTGATCCCCTATCTGTGAGAACTACGTATGCCAGATCGGGTTGTGGTATCCCCCAGCAGACCCTGGGAGTGATCCCCTATCTGAGATCTTCTTCTACCGGAGTGGGTTATGGTATCCCCTAGCAGACCCTAGGAGCGATCCCCTATCCGAGGAGTTTGGTGGTCATGTTGTTTCAGTGATTTTTCCTCAGTGATGTTATCCGACGAGTGTGATCTCTCGGGTGAGCGTCTAATAGGTTTGTGTGAAACCCAATAGAGTGTATCTCTTGGATGAGTGTCATCTAGTATGACAGTGTTCGTATGGTGTACTCTCTTGGTTGGGGGCAGTTGCTGGTGATGAGGTCGGTACCTCTTGTGGCTTTGTGGCATGAGCTGTGTATATCTGGATTGTTCAAGGTGTATGTATGGGCATACACGTGAGCTGAGCTGACTAGTTTTGTTTATCCGAGGATGGTCATGAGATGGAGTTTCTCTCTCGTCTGGGTTCCCTCTGGCTGGGATGAGTGGACTGATGCCTTTCAGTTGCTCTCTTTGGTTTTGGGTTTTGGGGTGCCTACTGAGTATGTTTATACTCACCCCTGCATGGGCTTTCCCTGCACATGTTTGTGTCTTGTGCAGACCACAGGCCTTTTGACGGAGTCCTAGGAGGATCCGGAGCAGGCGGAGCTTAGTGGGCGACTTGACCGGGGTGTTTACCGGAGCTGTGCTGAGGGAGCTTTCCTGTGGGTGTTTGTGGCAGCGTTCCCCTTCTTCAGAGCAGGTTGGACGCGCTTTGTAGTTTTCTTTTGGTGGGACCTGTTTTTTCCATTGTACTTTTTCTGTTGCACTCTGGTTTGGGATAGATTGTATGCATGCATTTACTTTTCAGTTTCTATATCTCTGCACTGTTTCATGGAGGTGTTTGTGGGTGCATGTGTACAGGTACCTTAGGCTAATGCCTCCCATGTGTGTGATAACCTACTCGGCACTGGTCGCCAGCCCCTGGCCTATTGGAGGCGGACTTGGGGAGTCGCGGCTCGAGCCCGGTTGGGTCGGGTCGTGACAATCACTCATATAATCATTGTCTCTATTAGTAAGGGATTTCCTTCCTCTATAAAATCACTGCATTCTAGGTTTTTTTCCCTCTTACTCTTCCTATAAGAAGTCTCGTAATGTTTTTTAATGAACAAAATGCACAAATAAAATTATTATAGGACATGTCATTGACAAGGTCTATAACATTACAATCAAAAAAATGTTGTACCTATCATATTCCACCTTTATAAAGATAAATTTATCTAGGTAGGACGTCACAATATTATAAACTAGGAAAGAACAAAGATCAACATTAACCATGACTATAGAATAAAGAACATCTTTGGCAGCCTTAGTTATCCTAAAAATTTTAATTGGAATACCCACATTAGATTAAATGACAAAAAGTATCTTAGGATTTTATATGATCCGTTGAAGGCCAAATATTTTGATCCATAATTAACCTAAAGTATTTTTTTATGGAGAATGTACTGATAAAGAAATCCAATTCTTGAAAAAAAATCCATACATGCCTTTAGGGAAATTGATATGATCCCCCATCTCTTTTCGTGAGATACACTGGTGAAAAATTTATGTGTAAAAATCATCATCCTCTAGTTTTAAATATCTAAACATAAAACCCTCATATAGTGGATAACAGTCAAACCAAATCATCTTTATTCAAAAATTTTCCTCCACTAGGAAGAATAAATATGTAAATAATTGAAATCTCACAAATCATAAATCTATTATGGGTTGCCTCTCTATTTATAAAAACATGGATAATGTCACCCTTTCTAATGACTCAATTAGAAACACCATCATGCATAATTTTGAAATTCTATTAATCTGAATCCCTTTCAATTCATGTATGGACCCTGATAGAGTTCCCCACATCTATCTGTATACAAGATGAAGGTCTTAGGTCAACATTATATGAAGGGTTGTTTACGGTTTCCTTCCACACTAGTTAGCTAACCTCCTTCAAATTAGTCATCGCCATGGAAAATCCATTCATCTCCACCATCGCAGGTTTTCACTGATTTCGGGTTGTATACACTAACAGGATTTGGTGGTCCACTTCATCTATTCCAACTCTAGTTACATAAACATCCACAGATCTATGAGATCTATCCGTATCATACTCTAGTGCAGAAATATCTCGTTCATCATTTAACTTAGATCCCATCGGGTCCCATAAAACATCAAGAGCTTATAATGATACCACCGTAGTCATGTCCAATAAAAAACAATGGGGTATGACTAGCGTGATGGTCACATCTATTTTAAAAATAATTACCTTTGAGATATTGTTATTGGTATTAGGAGATTATTGAAGAATCCTTTCATGGATCTCACAACTATTGAGAAGGGAGGATATATCGAAATCATTATGAGAGGGAAAATACTCCAATCTCAAAAAATAAACATATTAATTTTTGTGAAAAAATAATAACATTAATTTTTTCCACATTAATAAATATTTGTTTAAATATTTTTTAAATACTTTTGTCAGAATTAAAATTGGCTTTATTTTTTTTAAATTTTTCTGAAAACAATGATTTTTTCTTGAATTGAAAAAAACTCTATAAAATTATTTAAAAAAAGTATTTTGTTTAATGAATTTAAAATAAATATTTTAAATTAATGTGGTTTCAAATGTAATATTACTCTATTTATATATTGATTAGTCCTATTTTAGTAATTGGAATAAATTTATTATCTAATTTTGATATTAAAAATTCTATTATTATGATTCATTTTTTCATTTGAAAGGTGGTGTTTTTATTGTACATATGGGAATATTTTAAAATTATAAATTTATTATTATTTGAATGGAATTTTTAAAAATTAATTTAATATTTATAATACTAATAATTAATACTATATAATAATTTAAATTAAATTTGGTCTAAATAATTACTAAATATGTAATAATCAATGACCGTGATTAAGGTCAAAACTAGTTTATGATGGGTTCAAATAAAACAATTCCAAGAAAATGTACTATAACAACTTCAACATTCAACCATATACAAATATTTAAATATTATATCATCTATGTATTTAAATGAATATATTTTTTACCTTGAATAATTTTAAAAACAATGGTGAACCATTTTCATTTAAAAAATATCAATTGTGTTATCTCCCCCATATATATAAGGTAACCAAATCTTTTATCCAAATCATAATTATAAAATGTATTGGTTCTTCCATGGACATCATAAACACATTCCTTATTTCCCTCCTCATATAATGGATTCACATTATTGATCATGAATCTATCCTAGGATTTTTTTGTTAAAACCTAATGTGGTTATCCGAAGTAGACATATTGATGCAAACTTAGAATTATTATTTTATTTCTTCTTAGAAAACAATATATTCAATATAAATTTTTTTTATATTATAATAATTTTGTAATATATACATATTTTTTATTATGATAATTATATAATCTTTATTCTTCTCTACTTCCCATTAATGGGAAACGAAACAATCAATCATATGTACGGAGGGAATCCACGCCACAAAATAATGAAATACTTATTCCATCACCACCTCTCAATGATGGATATAATGAATTAATTAAAATTTATATATGATACAATAGAAATTAATATTTTTTTGGAATTATAATACAAAATATTACATAATAACTTTTATTCCAATATAAAATCATAACATTTCTCATGTATACAGTGGACTACTGCCTCACAAAGCAATGTGATTCTTTTTTCACATTTGGTTTACATGGAACGTAATAATGAAAAAATTAGTTAATAGGTGTCATATATATGAAATAATAATTATTTAGTATGTGTGAATTATTATTTACCTTTACTCCATTAATGTAGTCGCCTAATGTTAACATTATTCATTTGTATATACGACATACCATCTCTATGAATGGTGTAATTAATTTTCTATTTATAACATTTATATATTAAAATAAATTAATATAAAGGTAATATATATATATATATATATATTATTTATATCACAGTTAATACTATATATATTATAGGATAATGATCAATTTAAAATGACCGAAATACCCAAACTAGACAAACAAGAATAAAGAATGCAGTAATTAACCTAAAAAATATTCTAAAATTGATTTGATAAAAATGGGTAATAAATCGTGATATTAAAATAACTATATGGTCTAATAATTATTATAATACTATTTTAAAATAATTATATTAAACATATATTCATTTTTATAAAGGTTTTAACATTTATGAATGAATTTGAGACTTATGGTATGTGATTTCCACCTATCTTTTATTTCTATTTTAGACAATATTTTTAGCCCCCTTGTTTCTATCATGGGGTTTATATATATATATCCCATGATTTTTTTATTATTATCATGAAAATTATTTTATTTAAATCTATATATATGTTTTATCCTTCAATTGTTTATGATTCAAATGATACAAATGTAGGTATTATTTTATGTTACAATATCATCTTTTATCAAGATAGTTAATGATTATGTTTCAAATGAGGAAATATATTAATTTGCCTCAAAAAAAATCATGTATTTTCTTCTCCTATGGTTATTTTTGGATTATAAATTTTTCCAATAATTTTAGAAACTATTCATATTCATGATAAAAAAAACAATTTGTTGAGGAAAAATAGAATTTCATTTTGTGTTTAGGTGAAAACACATTATCTTTTATGTATATGTTTTATATAAATGTTTAAAATGATATTTCATTGTTCTACCAAGGTTGTTTTATTAATGTTTTAGTATGATTGTATATTTAAAAAATTGTTTAAATGGTATATTTTTTCATTTTCAAAACAAGTATATATTTTTTTAATGAAAATGTGAATGGAATCATTGTTTGAAGATTTATGTCTTGAATAAAATTTCCCAATCCAATGAAAAATCAATTATTTAAAGCTTCCATGACATGTTTTCCAAATATTTTTTAAATTAGAATGACATTCCTAATAATTGATATATTTTTATACATTAAATAATTGATTTCAAATATAACTTATAATTTCCTCACGAATGTTTTATTTATATTTTTATTGAATTTTTATTCATCAATGATAAAAACAATTGTTGTTTCTTATGATTTTATAGGGATATGATCTAGTAAAATCATGATTATTCATTATATTGATAATTTATGCTCATCATTGTGATGAAAATTTGTGTAGGAAACTAATTCCATTTAAATAGATCAAGATATGATGAATTGATGGAGCTTTAATGTATAAAATTTTATTCCATGGGTTATTCCATGAAGAAATTATTATGATACCCATTTAATTTTCTTGGGTAATAGTATAATTAATGTTTCATGATCTTTTAGAATACATATTTACAAATAATTTTTGTGTTGTACCTATATATTTGTCTAATTCATTGGATATTACATTATATTTAATAGGATAATGATGGGATGCAATATGATGTTCTTGAACTGTTATGGGAAATAATCTGATGTGTATTTTGGGCTATGTGAAATAGGTAATAATTCACAATCTATTATAAAATGGGAAACATGTGTTTATTCTTCATCCATTATAGTTTTATGGTCTTGATTTTATCATTGAATTATGAAAATGATTCTATACATGCGATGATCCCTCACATAAATTACATTAATATATGTTTGATGAAATATTTATGATGATTTATCACCCCAATGGTTAATGCATTTTGAAATGAAAATGGTTTATGTCATGTATCATATTTACAATACATGATTGATTAGTTATTAACTTTTATCTTATATTCATAATATTATTCACTTATTCTTATCATATTATCTTAGATGGACATCTATTGATATCATCCATACATACCATTAATAAGAATATGTGATCAAACTTTATAAGGTATAACTTCTAAATTTTATGAAGATATTTTTTTGTAGGTTATTAATATGTACTATAATAAATGGTAAGAACATTATAGGAGATGTTGAAGATATTTCATAAAATAATAAAATGATGTATCTCATCTCCATATACATTAAGAAAATGTAATCCTTATATGTAATATCCCAAAATTTCCATTTAATGTTTTTAAAATAATATGTAATTATTTCAAGAACACATGCTTTGACAACACGTGATTCCGAGGACCAGTGAGCCTGTAATGGAATTTTGAACTTTATTTAAGTTCATATATTTATATGTGTGAGCAGGGTTGTCTAACATTTTAATCAGTGCTCGGATTGAAAACCAGAGCACATTGATGAACTCAGAAGATAATAATTCACCTATAATTTACTTAAATTTGACGGGCAAGGGTCGGATGGAAAAGTTATTTTTTAGAATTGTTGGAAAATAAAAAAATAACATTAAAAGATATTTTTTCTTCCTCAACCATTGAGTGGAAGAAGGTGGTGCAGTGGTGCAGTAATGGGGTGACAATAAGGAAAATTAATGGAAGCCCCTTAATGGATCATTAAGGCGTAGCATAATAACAATGTTGTTTCATAAATGAAACATCATAATGACACATCATTGCAATAAAATAGAAAAATGGTGATGTGTTTCCTTTTAATTAGATAACACATTGGGGGAAACATGAATTAATTGGTGGAAATTCATTAAAGATCCTAGGAAGGAATTATTATCCAACGAAGAACTACAAAATTTGGAATAACATTACAAATTCAACGCCTTACAAAGAATGGGGACAGGGATAAACAAACGCGTTCAACTTCTTGAACCTTCTCGGGCGGCCTGCATCAACATCGACCATTGATCGAGATAGGGTTTGTTTTGGTTTATGTTTCCCATATTCATTATTTTAAATGTTGACCATGGATCAACTCACAAATAGTTTAATCCACATATCATCCATTCTTTAGAGACGGTGATGTTTCTTGGGTTTTCTTTTCAAGATTGAATTATTGTTTATAGAACATCATACCCGAGACTCAAATGTTTTAAACTCCTAACGTGGAAGCTATGGGACAAAATTAACAAGGCCAGACAACCCCCACCCCCCCCCCCCCGTCCACCCCTCGTAATTCTTCATTCTTGGTGGAATAATTTTCGAAATGGAAAAAAAGGAAAGTTCGAAGATTTTATACGGAAATAAATATCCCATAGAGGTTGTAGGCATAGTTAGTGTGAAAAATGGACCACTGGAGTGGACCCAGTGGTTCATTGAGTATTATACCTCAGCGGCAGCCATAGGCAGGTGGGAATTCAACATGAAGTCACACCAAGAGGAGCACTATAGCCAGCCCGGGACACGATATTGTAGTAGGACCACTGGATGTGTCGGTGGCATGCAGCTGTGGGATGCGTTCTAAAGAGGAATATGGTCGAAGACCATGTGTGGGAGTCCAGAAGGACGAAATATCCAAATCTATAGTGCATACCATGGTCAGGTGACCACAATGGAGGAAACAACCCTACGTTGACCATGGGGTAAGAGGGGAGTCAGACGCAGCTTCCACCGGTATCACCTCTGGCCAACGAAAAGGTCTTCCTCGGTCGAACATGGCAGGACATTGGCCCGGACCCGCCCAGTGGGCCAGACCCACAGCCCGACAGAGTGGACACAATTTGAGAAAGGTCGGGGTGTTTTCAGCAAACCTCGGTTTGGTCTACCCGACTAGGCTGGACCATGCCTAGACCCAACCGATCCATTTTTAGAAATAAAAATGCCAATTTCTTGAAAACCAAACATCCGATTGAAGATACATTTGCATAATTGGAACCCTCACAATGAGAAAGATAATTTTTAATACTCTATAGATGATTTAATGGAATTTTAAATTAGAATAATGTCTTGGGGAGGGGTCCTCGCGAAATCAATCATGCTACGTGTGGAAACCGTACAATTGGGTGGGGCTTAGAGACTGCTTGCGGGCGATCTTGTGTGGAACAGTTACTATGGCCTAGTGGGAAGCGACTTCTGTGTGAGCCAAAAGGCCCATGGTAGGGATCATCTTCTTTGTGACCTGGTAGATCCAAGATACTTAATAAGAGAATTACCTTTGTATGGATATAGAAGGAAGGCAGGAGCTATGTGACCCAGCATACTCATGGTGGGGAGTGTCTTCTGTGTGACCCGTCATGCCCATTTTACTCATTAAATAGAGATATTTAGTATTAGATGTGTTTGATGATGTTACTAATGGTTCTACTTTCCTACTATAGAATATACCTAGTATGAGATGCCTTGTTTCGTGATAATTCTTGGTGATCATGATTTGTGTTATGGTTGTGGATTTCTTGGTGGTCTTTCCTTTTTTTCGAGGTCTGTAACGCCCCGACCCCAGCTACCCAAAGTCGGTGCATTACTTCGTAACATTGGCATGATAAAAAAAAATCAAGTCTCGAAAGACCGATTAGTTTAGTAGCCTTGGAAACACTAGATACATTCGTAAACGTTACATTACATCATACAGTGAAAAACTACAATAACAAAGTCTCCATAGTCCACCCTCATATCCTCTTCTCACAATCCCTGCAGGTCATTCATAAAATACATCTTCACATCCTGGAAAATATTAAAACATTGAAAGGGGTGAGCTCAGATGCTCAGTAAGGATAACAATATTGCGGAAGCTTTTATAAGAAACCATAATCATTTAAGGCAATGTATAACTAAAAAAAAGCCTTTTAAACTTGAACTTCAACATAATATGGAAAAAGTAAAATGAGATAATGCCATTTACTTCTTCACATGGATATTCTACTGGTCGAATAATCACATGCAATATCAATAACCACTTTCATAATGATGGAATGCATAATGCCAGACTATCATAACCACGTAGCCAAGGCCTCGTGCCAAGGCCACAAATAAGATTTTGTCAAGGCCTTGTGCCAAGACACTAGTTTGTCTCATGAGACCTGCCGATTCATCGAGGAGCTATAGCGGGCTCCACCCGTCAATTATTAAGTCCAATGCATTCCTCATATGAATTGGTTTAAACATATCATAAACCATAACATAATCGTATCACATAAAACATGCATAATGGAAACATAACATTTCCACATTTCAATCACAAGATATCAATACAACACATTGATATAATAAAAACGCTTTCAAAACCATTTTCAATACCAAAATAAAATAAAGTTAAAACTTTGTATTTATTTTTCATTAAAAAAATGATAGCTTGTAGAGGAAGCCGAAACTCAAATAGTGGTCACGGCGGCAGAGAAGTCATTGTCGCCGCATACGTACGACAAAAACATTCCCTTTTGTCATTTAGTAAATGCTTCGTATAAAAATATTCCTTTTGAATAAACGTAAAAGTCAAAGTGGTTTATACACCGTATAAAAGAAAGTTGTGTATAAAACCAAATATGCCTCAATGAAAGGGGATTGAGACGAAGTCCTTAAAAAGATCTTTTTTTAATAAAGTACATCTATAATGTGTATTCAATATAAGTACACATAAATAATGTACAGATACAATATAGGACATAATAACATCACGACATAATTTGAAAGTAGGAGATTAACCCAAATAATGGAAGTTGGGTTAAGAAATTCCCTTACCTTGCGTCTTGTCTTGACTCGACCATTCTTTAACCTCCTGAATAATAAACTAGAGTTAATTTCTATTTACTTAAGAACCTTTTTCATGTTCATTATTCCTTTTATATCTCTTATTACCATGTTATGAACATTATTTAATTATTTAAGTTAATAACGGTCGTTTTGTCGATCTTTGGTACTTGAGTCAACAATAAATTTCTTATAATTACAAGTTGTTTATGTGGTAGAATATCCATTATCTCCAGAATTATATTCATGATTAGATGTCATATATATCTTATATATCCAGTATATACATTCATTTATAATATTACGTAACATTTAGAGGTAAGAAATGAAATGCACCGTTCATGGAGACGGTAAGCCGTACGTACGCATGAACGCTACTTTCATTTCAATTTCATATTTAATGGAACTAAATCATAATGATATAAATGTATAATATAATTCCAGTATAATATAGTGTATAATACCATTTACTCCATCCTTTATACATCCCACATATGGCATTAACGATTCAAATCATTTTGAGGGGGCGGTAGTCCGCACTTCCTAAAATGAAATTATCGCGTTTTACCCATAATGGAAATCATAAAGTATGCCATAAATGAGAAATAAAGAAGCATAATTAAAACATAAACATATTATATATCATATATAAAAATAGTGACATATTAATGGCCACCTTTGAAGGTGTTATATGAGTGTTGAACAATCATCGTTTCGTGAGGCAGAAATTCTCCATCCACAGAAACCGTATGTTCTTTAACCATTAGATGTAGGAGTGTGTAAGTGTAGCTAGAATAATTCTTATAACAACATCCTAGTATATTGAGGATACTGGTGTTGTTACAAAAGAAATGAATAAAAAGAGTTTAGGGGGTTGGAGAAGAAAAATAAAACAAAACAACATTAGAAAAGATGTTACCTCAAAATCGGGTAACTCTTTTTGATTTGAGCCAAATGCTTCCTTGGGAAGCGTTCTACCCAAATTAAGGCTTCTAGGAGTAATAGGGGGGAGTTGGGAGAGTATTTTGGCAGAGTTTGGCCGAGCCAAATGGCTTGAAAGTGTAAATGAGGTGGGAGAGGTGGGGGCCTTTTATAAGAGGAGAGGAGGGGCTCTTTTGGAAAGATTGAAATGTTACATTATTACACAATGATTTTCGGATTATAAAGGTCCCAAACTTAAATAATTCGTGGATAATGTGATAAGGGTTCGAAATATACCCATAAAATAGTCTTTGGACAAGTGTAAGCCTTGGATTTTGCATTATCTTTTCATTTTATTAAAATCGTTAAATAATGAGGTCATCGCTGCATCATAATGATGTCATAAATAATTTTATTTATTTAATGTCTAAAAATTATAAAAAAAATACTATGATGTAGGAAATCTTTTTATCTTTCTAATGAATATTTATAATCAAAATTGGGACTTGTGTAACCCCACTTAAAAACTGTTTTAGTAAAACAACTCATGTTTGTGTCAATTTAATTTTAACATTAAATAAATATATATTAATGTCATTTTCCAACCAAAGTGGCTCCATGGGGTCCCCAAGTTGACCCATGGGTTGTCTCGGTTGGCCATGACTCATCCAATAGGAGAAGGACAAGTGTCAAGCTCATATCATATTATTAAAACATTGTTTTTACCTTAAACTACACTAATTACCTCTAATCGCGATTAAGAACTTAAAAGTTACTATTCACCAAAAATTATTTTAATCTCATTGAACCACATTTTACTTATTAATGACAACAATGTATTTCTGATTTTTGAAAATCAAATCACAGAAGTGGTAATATTTCATTTAAACGAAAAATCAGTTATTTAACTACCACTTAGTGGTTTCACTATTCATCAAAAATTGAAGTTTTTCAGAATAAGGCCAAAATTTCACCCTAAGCTATAATTGATATTCCGAATTCAAAAATGATGTCTATTTTACAAAATTCCAAACATATAAGTTGCATTAATTTATTTTATAATTAATTCCCGTTGTTACAACAAATATCGTGTTTTTAAGAAACAATTTATATCAAAAGATTGTCAATTGTTTATGTCCAATTTCAATGTTAGATTAATTCTAATGACCACCATTGGATAAAATGGTAAAAATATATTCTAATTATACTTTAAAACCACTAAATAGTATAAATTATCACTATAAATTTTTTTTATCAAAAAAGTTGTTTTTAAGTATTTTTCACTATTCATAAAAAATTAGAAGTTCTCAGAAAAATACCAAAAATTCAACATAGTCTAATTTCGATATTCCGAATCCAAAAATGAAGTCCATTTTGATAAATAAAATTTATAAAATTTCAAAAAGTAGGTATTACTATTCACAACGGCTAGTTTAATTCGTTGTGGTGTGTGTTAGAGCTCGAGGTTGCGTACAACACACGATATTGCATTACTCGAAATGAAACGTACCGTGGAAGCTTGGGGTGTTACATTCTCCCCTCCTTCAATAAATTGCGTCCTCGCAATTTGAAATTTTTATTTGAAAATAAAGGGTTGAAAAGAGAAAATACCTTTGAGGAAAACTCACATCGGAATTATGATTAATAAAATTTAGCCTTAATAAGAGGGAAAGGGAAATAAGAAAGTCACCACCAAACTATGTTCTCGATAAGGAGAACATTGGTGGCAATTAGAGACATATAATTGGAGGAAAAACGTAAATATTTGTAGGGAGTGATTGAGGTCATCAATCACAATCAACTGTCAAATTGAGGGCCTCAAAGCCTTCAATCTATGTTGATTTGAAATATCATCAGTTCAAAAAGACATAAGGTATTCGGATAACACATTTTTTTTGTTTTAATATCCCTTTACTAAATTTTAAGAATTAATTTATTCATTGAATAAGAGATAGGTATATATATATATATTTATGCTTGACAATTAGAGTTTCAACCTTCAACTCATCTTTCACTCAAAAAGATATAGAACTCAAAAATATTATACTTATCCTAATTGTATAAGGTTCCAAATATTAACACATACCATTTAGATTAGTAAAATTATTTTGTAATAACCAAGGACTTCCTGTAGGCTAGTGGTAGGAAATAATGGCCTGTCGCACTATGGTTGTGGGTTCGATTCCTACAGCTTTGTCCGACGCGACGGGTTATGCCCCACCCTGCAGGTTGTCCTTTTCCGAAAACTATAGTATCATAATATTCCAAAAATAATCTTCATAAATTCTTTAACCTTAAAAAATACTATCCATGGTTCAACTTAATCCAATCCAACCTTAATAGTTATCCAAAATAACTCCGTCCAGACTTTCTCTAAAAGGTCTCTAAATTCAAAAATCAATTGTAACATCAGATTCCCCAAACAAAGAAAAGTTTCTCTTATTGTCACATACTAAAAATATGATTACCTTAATCATATTACCTTAATCAAAAAGTACTGCAGTACAATCTTTATATATATCACATTATTCATATAACCATAATATAATCCTTGAGTCCAAAAGCACCAAACATTAATTATTCTGCTTCAACTGTAGTCACAGCATAAGATTGGCCTTGATCCCTTGGCCTTTTCTGAGGTAAGTTTCCTTGATGCTTAGGACATTCATTTTCATAATGCCCTGTTTCCCTAAAATTGTAGCATTCAACTTTGACAGCCTCTTTCTTTCCCTTGCAATCACGAGCCTGGTGACCCTTTTCTACACATTTATAACAAACTCCCATTCCTTTTAGGCAAGTACCAGGGTGATTCTTCCCACAATTATCACATAATGGAAAATCCTTCTTTCCCTTTTTCCCTTTATCTGTCTCTTGTTCCACCGTTCTCTTCTTCTCTTGCTTTACTTTGTTGTCATAAGACTTAGAGAATTCCTTTTCTGTCTTGATAGCACACGAGACAATATCTTCGTATGATGAGAAGGATTGTGATACTAAAGCTTGAAGGAGAAATGGTTTTAACCCATCAAAGAAACGATCAATCTTACTCCTTGGGTTACGTATATAATCGACAGCATGCCTCACTAACCTTGTAAAGTTAGCCTCATACTTTGTGACATTCTCATCCTCCTACTGCCTCAAACTCAGAAATTGTCTTTCCATATCTGCTCGATGGTCGTGAGGAAAGTATTTTTCTAAAAACAGATCATTGAACTCCCTCCATTCCATATTTGATACTTCATCATCTTCCTTCATGTTTTGAATCAATGACCACCATTGATCGGCATCTCCAGTGAGGCGGTTTAACTGCCATGACAACCTTCTCCCTTTCACTACTCCCCAAGGCATGGAATATTTTCTCTAAGGAATTTATCCATTGCTCAGCTACTGTAGGATTTGTACTCCCATTGAAGGTTGGTGGTTTTTGCCTCATGAAACGGTCTAGCATTTATCCTCCACGTTGCGGATCAGGGTGCTCCATACGAGTAAGGTTATTATTCATAACCTGCGTGAGTTGTCCCAGTACGGTGAGAAGCTGATCAGCACCAGTTGTATCTCCAGATCCACAATAATTATCTTGAGTAGGAGGGAAATCCCTACACGGAGTTCGTGCATTGATACGGTTTCCATTCCTTCCACTAGGAGCCATTTCTAAACAATGGCATAAACTAGATTAGTTTATGAATCAAAATACATAATTCCATACTTGTTAAACACTTTACATAAATTGAACTATTTATGGATATAATCCATAATCATAAAAAGGAATGTTTTCTTTGAGGAAGTATGTACTCATAACCCTTCATAGTGGTTTGTAAATGAAATGAGAATTATCCTAAGCATATCCCCCGGGAGTGTCGTAACCAAGAGTGCAGCAAGGCCCATTGTCGTGCACCAGTTCCCGTTCGAGTCTAGCTCAAAGCGGTGTTTTCGGGTTTTACCCCTAGGTACATCTGTGCCAGAGCCGCCTCTACCTGCTCGTATCCAGACAGGGTTGTATTGCTCGGAAAACTCATAACATCTCTATAATACCAAAATTCTAGGAAGTTCTTCTATACTAATCCTCAAAGTCTATCTTTGGGCTATGTGCTCTAATCAGAGTTTATCTAAATCTAGCTTCCAAGGTTAGTACTAAACTGCCTCTGATACCAACTGTAACGCCCCGACCCCAGCTACCCAAATTCGGTGCATTACTTCGTAACATTGGCATGATCACAAAAGATCAAGTCTCGAAAGACCGATTAGTTTAGTATCCTTGGAAACACTAGATACATTCGTAAATGTTACATTACATCATAAAGTGAAAAACTACAATAACAAAGTCTCCATAGTCCACCCTCATATCCTCTTCTCACAATCCCTGCAGGTCATTCATAAAATACTTCTTCACATCCTGGAAAATATTAAAACATTGAAAGGGGTGAGCTCAGATGCTCAGTAAGGATAACAATATTGCGGAATCTTTTATAAGAAAACATAAGCATTTAAGGCAATGTATAACTAAAACAAAAGCCTTTTAAACTTGAACTTCAACATAATATGGAAAAAGTAAAATGAGATAATGCCATTTACTTCTTCACATGGATATTCTACTGGTCGAATAATCACATGAAATATCAATAACCACTTTCATAATGATGGAATGCATAATGCCAGACTATCATAACCACGTAGCCAAGGCCTCGTGCCAAGACCACAAATAAGATTTTGTCAAGGCCTCGTGCCAAGACACTAGTTTGTCTCATGAGACCTGCCGATGCATCGAGGAGCTATAGCGGGCTCCACCCGTCACTTATTAAGTCCAATGCATTCCTCATATGAATAGGTTTAAACATATCATAAACCATAACATAATTGTATCACATAAAACATGAATAAAGGAAACATAACATTTCCACATTTCAATCACAAGATATCAATACAACACATTGATATAATAAAAACGCTTTCAAAACCATTTTCAATACCAAAATAAAAGAAAGTTAAAACTTTTTATTTATTTTTCATTAAAAAATGATGGCTTGTAGAGGAAGCCGAAACTCAAATAGTGGTCATGGCGGCGGAGAAGTCGTTGTCGCCGCATACGTATGACAAAAACATTCCCTTTTGTCGTTTAGTAAACGCTTCATATAAAAATATTCCTTTTGAATAAACGTAAAAGTCAAAGTGGTTTATACACCATATAAAAGAAAGTTGTGTATAAAACCAAATATGCCTCAATGAAAGGGGATTGAGACGAAGTCCTTAAAAAGATATTTTTTTAATAAAGTACATCTATAATGTGTATTCACTATAAGTACACATAAATAATGTACAGATACAATATAGGACATAATAATATCACGACATAATTTGAATGTAGGAGATTAACCCAAAGAATGGAAGTTGGGTTAAGAAATTCCCTTACCTTGCGTCTTGTCTTGACTCGACCGTTCTTTAACCTCCTGAATAATAAACTAGAGTTAATTTCTATTTACTTAAGAACCTTTTTCATGTTCATTATTCCTTTTATATCCCTTATTACCATGTTATGAACATTATTTAATTATTTAAGTTAATAACGGTCGTTTTGTCGATCTTTGGTACTTGAGTCAACAATAAACTTCTTATAATTACAAGTTGTTTATGTGGTATAATATCCATTATCTCCAGAATTATATTCATGATTAGATGTCATATATATCTTATATATCCAGTATATACATTCATTTATAATATTACGTAACATTTAGAGGTAAGAAATGAAATGCACCGTTCATGGAGACGGTAAGCCGTACGTACGCATGAACGCTACTTTCATTTCAATTTCATATTTAATGGAACTAAATAATAATGATATAAATGTATAATATAATTCCAGTATAATATAGTGTATAATACCATTTACTCCATCCTTTATACATCCCACATATGGCATTAACGATTCAAATCATTTTGAGGGGGCGGTAGTCCGCACTTCCTAAAATAAAATTATCGCGTTTTACCCATAATGGAAATCATAAAGTATGCCATAAATGAGAAATACAGAAGAATAATTAAAACATAAACATATTATATATCATATATAAAAATAGTTACATCTTAATGGCCACCTTTGAAGGTGTTATATGAGTGTTGAACAATCATCGTTTCGTGAGGCAGAAATTCGCCATCCACAGAAACCGTATGTTCTTTAACCATTAGATGTAGGTGTTTGTAAGTGTAGCTCGAATACTTCTTATAACAACATCCTAGTATATTGAGGATACTGTTGTTGTTACAAAAGAAATGAATAAAAAGAGTTTATGGGGTTGGAGAAGAAAAATAAAACAAAACAACATTAGAAAAGACGTTACCGCAAAATCGGGTAACTCTTTTTTATTTGAGCCAAAGGCTTCCTTGGGAAGCGTTATGACCAAATTAAGGCTTCTAGGAGTAAGAGGGGGGAGTTGGGAGAGTATTTTGGCAAGGGTTGGCCGAGCCAAATGGCTTGAAAGTGTAAATTAGGTGGGAGAGGTGGGGGCCTTTTATAAGAGGAGAGGAGGGGCTCTTTTGGAAAGATTGAAATGTTACGTTATTACACAATGATATTCGGATTCTAAAGGTCCCACACTTATATAATTCGTGGCTAAGGTGATAAGGGTTCGCAACATACCCATCCAATAGTCTTTGGACAAGTGTATGCCTTGAATTTTGCATTATCTTTTCATTTTATTAAAATCGTTAAATAATGAGGTCATCGCTACATCATAATGATGTCATAAATAATTTAATTTATTTAATGTATAAAAATTATAAAAAAATACTATGATGTAGGAAATCTTTTTATATTTCTAATGAATATTTATAATAAAAATTTGGACTTGTGTAACCCCACTTAAAAACTGTTTTAGTAAAACAACTCATGATTGTGTCAATTTAATTTTAACATTAAATAAATATATATTAATGTCATTTTCCAACCAAAGTGGCTCCATGGGGTCCCCTAGTTGACCCATGGGTTGTCTTGGTCGGCCATGACTCATCCAATAGGAGTAGGACAAGTGTCAAGCTCATATCATATTATTAAAACATTGTTTTTACCTTAAACTACACTAATTACCTCTAATCGCGATTAAGAACTTAAAAGTTACTATTCACCAAAAATTATTTAAATCTCATTGAACCACATTTTACTTATTAATTACAACCATGTATGTCGGATTTTTGAAAATCAAATCACAGAAGTGGTAATATTTCATTTAAACGAAAAATCAGTTATTTAACTACCACTTAGTGGTTTCACTATTCATCAAAAATTGAAGTTTTTCAGAATAAGGCCAAAATTTCACCCTAAGCTATAATTGATATTCCGAATTCAAAAATGATGTCTATTTTACAAAATTACAAACATATAAGTTGCATTAATTAATTTTATAATTAATTCCCGCTGTTACAACAAATAGCGTGTTTTTAAGAAATAATTTATATCAAAAGATTGGCAATTGTTTATGTCCAATTTCAATGTTAAATTAATTCTAATGACCACCATTGGATAAAATGGTAAAAATATATTCTAATTATACTTTAAAACAAATAAATAGTATAAATTATCACTATAAATTATTTTGATCAAAAAAGTTGTTTTTAAGTATTTTTCACTATTCATAAAAAATTAGAAGTTCTCAGAAAAATACCAAAAATTCAACATAGGCTAATTTCGATATTCCGAATCCAAAAATGAAGTCCATTTTGATAAATAAAATTTATAAAATTTCAAAAAGTAGGTATTACTATTCACAACGGCTAGTTTAATTCGTTGTGGTGTGTGTTAGAGCTCGAGGTTGCGTACAACACACGATATTGCATTACTCGAAGTGAAACGTACCGTGGAAGCTTGGGGTGTTACAAGGTCCCTACTCAGTATTTTTTCACTCACCCCTACACATGCTTAGCCTGCACTTGTTGTTCATAGTTCAAATGACTGCCTCCTTGACAGAGGACTTGGTGGCCCCGAACCTGGTGGTTCCTAATGAGACTAGGCAGACAAGTCATACTTCTACTAATTCTAGCAGATACTATGTACCGACACATTAGGTGGGGTTTTCAGTGGATGGATATTCAGGGTTTCTTTGTACATTCCTTTTTTTTTCAGTTACTCTTTTTTGGGATTATATTCTGGCCCATTTCACTTTCAATTGTACTTGTACGCAGTGGTTATTTATAGTGGAATTATGGATTAATTACTTAGATCTGGGATGTGTTTGTGTGTGCACGTGCATACATGAACTCAAGAAAATTCCTCCTAGTTGTAGTTTTATGAATTCAGTGCTAGTTGAAAACCACTGGCCTTTGTGTGGCGGGCTTGGGGTATGTCACGGAATGAGCCCTGAGGAAATGTTTGTCCCAATTTATTATCAGAGGTGTTAAGTTCTAACTCAGACATCAAGAGTCTATGGTTTTTTTTGGAAAAATAATGTTAAATGTTTTGAGTTCATCTTTCAGATTCAGGGAGTCTAGTGTTGGTGCGGTGGCCAGTGTATCCACACACCAAGTCCCTGAATTCTTCGTCTCGACAGTATATGTGAAAACACTAGTTGCATAAGTCTCTCCATATGATTTTCATGAATAAGTGTCAGCTCACCAGATATAATAATCTAATCGTGATACATCATGATCTTTATCAGGATACCTCTTTGCAGACGATCAGCTCGGATTCCAAAGTATGACTATTAGGAAAACCCTCTTAGAGATAGGGAATTGCTTTAGGGACCAGTTTTAGAGATTTCCTTGTTGGGTGGTGCAGTGGTGTTTCCACCAACTATTTATTAACAGTTACTTCAGGTGTTACTAGTTGAGGACACGTGCGGTCTATGTGCCTTGGCCATGTTTCAGAGATAGAGACCTCCTAGGTTTAGGGGAGAGACATATCCTCAATTTTCAAAGTACTGGCTGGAGGAAGTGACATGGATATTCTAGTTAGCGAGGACACTACTGGAAAAGTTGTAGATCTTAGTTGTGATCCTTATTTAGGGCTTGATAGGGAGATGGTGGAGTATTACAATTCCGACTCATGATGAGGCAACCCTCTCCTAGACATACTTCATGTGGCTTTTCCAGGAGGATTTTTCCCCACGACCTAGAGCTCAGTGCACATCCAAAAGCTGATTCACCTGCAGTTGGGAAGATTTTTGGTGGATGAGAACTCTACGAGGTTTACAGACCTCTCTTTCTACTCTACAGACATGGTGTGAGACCATATATTCAGGGCCTGGACCTATGAGCAGGGACTCAGACAATAGATAAGGGAATCCATGGTGTCACTCAGCATCTCCACATAGGCTGGTGTGCTAAAGTGATCCCTTATTATGAATAGATTCCTAGAAGAGCATGCACCAATGATTGGAGCCACCAGAAGGCCCCAAGAGGTAGAGTCATTAGTGGTGGGTAACAGGCAGAAGACACAGGGGGGCCAAGCAGGAAAGGTCTTTCAGGGGGAGACCCTAGGACTCATGGTTGGTAGTCTGGGGATCCAAGAGAAGAGGCAGTCAGCATGGAACTAGGTTGTGCATCACATGCAGCGGGTGGGGACACATGGATCGTGATTTCCTTAACCACTGCACATATGATCTGTTGGCGGTTGAGGGAACACCAAGACATATGTATAGGTTCAAGCAAGGAGGTCTGTAGGGTTGAGGACATGGCATGGGAGGTGTTCGAGTGGCAGGCGATGGACGACATTTTTATGTGCTACTACTACCACCCCCAGGTGGTCCACCACGAGCTGAGGGAGCTAGCAGACATAGGCGACGCCAGCTTCAGGTGATGGAGACCTATAACCACGAAACTATAGAGATCATTAGATTTATGATATATGTCTTCACCACCATAGTTTTAGTTCTTATAGAAACAGATTGTAGTCTGTTGTTCCTTTCCATGAACCTCATTTGAGGTTCATCGATTCCTGGTGGAGGCATTGGCTCGATCCTTTTAGTTAGAGACTCCTACAGGAGGGGATTTTATGATTACACACTGGTGCTAACAATTTGAGATTACATAATGAGGGGATAGATTTGGCTGCAATCTCCTAGTATTAGCGTCAATCCCTTATGATGTCAACTTGGGTATGTACTATTTATCAACATTCAATGCTTGGATTGACTATTTTAGGTGAAAAGTGTTGTTTTTTTTCGCGAGTATGGGAGTAGATTTTTCTTCACTTGAGAAAAATGAACCACTACAGCATAGGGTGGACTTTCTCAGAGGAGGGTGAAGCTGGTCACTCACCAGTTGGCTAGCCTAACCCATGCTGCAGTGAAAGAGAGGAGTCCAAGCATTCATGTAGTGGTGGATGAGTATGAGGATGTATTTTTTGATGATGATTTGGGACTACCTCCTCATAGGTAGGTATAATTCAACATCGATATGTACCTGGGGATGACACTGATGTCCATACCATAATATCAGATGTATCCCATAGAAAAATGTGAATTGAAGGTAAATCTGGAGGACTTGAATGAGAAGGGGTTCATAAGGCCCAATGTCTCACTATGGGCAGGCCCAGTGTGGTTTTCCAAGAAGGAAGATGGGAGCTTGAGGCTATGAATAAACATCCAGAACCTGAAATAGGTGACCGTAAAGTACATGTATCCATTGTCTAGGATTTATGACCTCTTCATCCATTTGAAGTGGGTGAGGTGGTTCTCCATGATCAACCTTAGATCTGACTATCATCGTCTTCAAGTACAGGTTGAGGACATATCGAAGACAACAATTAGTTGTTGGTATATCCACTATGAGTTTTTAGTGATGCCTTTCTACATGACCAATTCCATAATAGTGTTCATGGGACTCATGAACAGGATCTTCCAGCCTTACCTCGATCGTTTTGTGGTAGTCTTGATTGATGAAATACTGGTTTACTCGATTTTGGGGGAGGATCATGCAATACTCCTGATAATATACATGGATACACTCGGAGAGAACCAGTTTTACGGTATGATCTTGAAGATCCATTTCTAGATTTATGTGGCCTAATTTTTGGGACACGTCATCTTGGAGTCTGTAGTTGTCGTGGATATGGAAATGATAGAGTAAGTGATTCTTTAGGAGCCACCCAGAAGCATGACTAAGGTGACAAGTATCTTGGGGATGGCTAAATATTACTGGAGGTACGTGCCTAACGTTTTTAGATTAGAAGCACTAGTATCATCCATAACATGGAAGGGTTATCCCATCATGTGGATGGATAATTTCTAGAAGTGTTTCCAAATTCTAAGGTAGAGACTGACGATTCCCCCATCTTGAGACTACTAGAAGAGGGTGTTGCGTATATAGTTTTCTTCGACATATTAGGGACCGAACTGGGTTGTTTCCCCATGTAAGAGCAAGAGGTGATCACCAGTGGCTCACATCAGTTGAGGAAACATGAGTAGAACTATGTGACCCATGACCTGGAGATATATTTAGTGGTCTTTTCATTGAATTATTGGTAGAACTACTTTATGGGTGAACAATTTACATTTTAATCTGACCACAAGATTCATAGGTTTATCTTCTAATATATGTAGATGAACATGAGACTATGGTAATTGATGGATATTCTACATGACTATGAATTCGAGATAGTCTATACTCTTGGGATGGGGAAAGTGGTGGATGAATCACTCAACTAGAGGTTTGGGTTACATTTTTCATGTGATTCGATAGAGTAGATAGCTGTGATGAAAATATCCTTTGGGGATGATGATGGAGCATATTACCTTCATACAATGAATGTGACTCCACCACTCATAGAATGAGTTAGGGAGGAACTGCTTGTGAATGAATATTATGAGGTCTGATCTGCTCAGATTTTTTTAAAATAGGCTCCTGATGGTTTATCGATAGGTAGGGAGAACATTATCCTTTTTGGAGGACACACAGTAGTTTTAGGGAAATTTTAGGAGGAGGTGTTGAGGGGGTTACCTACATCTCCTATTTTTTGTATGTCCTAGTGTAGAGAAGATGTACCAGTACCATCGACATCAATACTGGTTCCCAATGATGAATAAAGGTGTGGAACAATTTGTTTCGCAATTACTTACTTATCAGTAAGTGAATGTTGAGCATCAGGTCCTAGCAGGGTTGACACAACCACTTGATTTACAAGAATGGAAGCAGGATTGTGTCTCCATATAATTCATGACTGGGTTACCACACACATCTAGGGGACATAATTATATTATGCTGATCATTGATTATCTTACTATGTTGGCTCTCTTTATACCCATCCAGGAACAGGGATCAGTAGAGGGATTGGGGTGCCTCTACGTCCATGATATAGTGCATCATCTTGGGGTGGCTTCGATTATCATCTCAGACTATGAAGCACGATTCAAATCCCAGTTTTGGAAGGTATTTTATATCCATTTGGGAATCAGTTGTGCTTGAGGAAAACTATTCAACCTCAGACAGATTTTCAAATTGAGTGGACCACACAGATCCTAGAGGACATGCTTTGTGTTTGTGCCTTGATTTTGGTTGCAGTTGAGAGGACCACCTTCCACCGGTGGATCTTGCATAAAACAATAGATAACACTCCACCATTGGCATGTCACTGTTTCAGTCCTTGTATAGGCATCCATGAATATAACCTCTCTACTAGAAATACCTACGGTAGTAAGCTCTAATGGGTCCAATGTTGGTATAGGATTCTATAGAGATAGTTTAGGTCATCCAGGAGTGGATGAGAACTACCCAGAGTATGAAGAAATCATATATTTAAAGGATGTAATGATTCTGGGAGTTTTAGGACGAAGACCATGTGTTCCATCAGGTGCCACCCCAATGAGGAATTCCGTAATTTGTCTAGGGCGGAAAGTTATATCTAAGTTTTATTAGACCTTTTCAGATCCATATCAGATATGGTGAGGTGGTATACTGCTTAGCTCTTCCCCCAAAAATGCATAGGGTGCATGATGTTTTTTTATGTGTCATAGCTGAGAAGGTATGATCATGATCCATCTCACATTATCGATTACGACGAGTGGTACATTGATGATGGGATGACGTTTTCGGCATTCCTGGTGGAGATAGAGGATCAATAGAAGCATGTTCTTTGTCGATGGTTGATTATTCTATTGCGTTTTCTCTAGCAGCATGAGAATCTCTAGGAGATCACATGGGGGAGGGAGACTTAGATTCGTGCTCAATATCCCCATTTGTTTGATTATCCATTGTTTTGGCTTTCAGGGAGGTAAATCCCTAAGGTGGGGAGAATTTAATATCTCATAATTTCCCTATAATTATTTTAATAAAATTATATGGAATTATTTTAAGACCACACACTTTGACAAGACGTGATTCCTAAGACTGGGGATCCTAGAACAAAACATTAAAATGTCTTCAAGTTCACTTAAGTAAACGTGTGAGTGGGTTTTTTTGACTGTTGAACTGGTGCTTGGATTGAAAATCTAAGGGCACCATTGAACTCTGAATAACGGGATTTTCCTAGAAATAACCTAACATCAACTAGAAAAAATTGGACAAAAAAGTTATTTTTTGGACTTTTCAAAAAAATAATAAAATTTCTCTAAAATGCTTTTTAATTCATTTTGCAACCAATGAACGGTAGATGGTGGCACTACGGTGCGATGATGAGGAAATGAATAGGAACATTAAAGGAACCCCCTTAATGGATCATTAAGGAACATTGTAACAGCTACACTGCTTAATAAATGAATCAACATAACGATGCAATGTTGCAGGGTAATTGAAATGTTGTGACCTGTTTCCTTTTAATTAGCTAACGAATCAGGGAAAACGAGAATTAATCAGAAGAAAATTCTCTAATGAACTTACGACTTAATTCAACTCCAATGATGAATGAAGAAAGCTCGCGGAATGTTCCCACTTCAATACCTTAGGGAAAATGATACCAAGGATCGATGAATGCCTTCCACTTATTGTACCATTGCGAGAAGACCTCTTCAACATCAAAGGTCGATTGAGGAAGGGGTTTTATTGGTTTATGTTTTTCTAGTTATTCATTTTAAATGATGAAAATTAATCATCCAAAAACAGGTTGATCCGTGGATCATACATTCTTGAGGAATGGTAAAGTATCTTGGGATTCCTTTTTAAGATTGAATTATTGTTGATGGAAGATTATTCCCAAACCTCCCATGTTTTTAACTCCAAATGTGAAGGACATGGGCCGACATGAACAAGGCCTAACCCCCATCCACCTTGTGCATTATGGTTAATGAATTTTTAAAATGGTGGAATGGAATTTTTGAGGCCTTCCTAGAGAAGAAGATACCCCACAGGGGTTGTAGGTGCAGTTGGCACAAAGAACGGACCACCGAAGTAGACCCGGTGGCCCATAGTGTACTTTATCAAGGCATCGGCACCGGTATCGGTAACCGTGGGTAGGAAGTACCACACAAAGATGGAAATATTGGAGGAGAACTGTGCCCGACCTAGGCAGCATCATTGTTGTGACCGGCAACCACATGCCACATTCTTCGAGGGAACGCGTTCAAAGACCGCGTGAGAGAGTCAGGCTAGCCAGACTGGTCGATTGTGTAGCACAAGATGCAGTCGCTTACCAGTGGTGGAGGTTATAGCCTTGCATTGACCATGGAGAAATTTGGGAGCCAGATGCTTCTTATAGCATTCTCTCGATTGGGCGGTGAACTGGTCCACCTCTAGGCGACCGGGCATGCCAAGGGGTCGAGCCATGCCAGACCCGCCTCCCAATGGACCAGACCCAGGCCGTGTTGGGACTAGGTTAGAGCACCATTGGCCAGGTCTAATTTGACTGTACCTGGACCAGGACCCAACCGCCCCCTTTTTATAAAAACACCAATATCATGAAAACTAGGCTCCGATTGATGAGATAATTATGGTACTGGACCCTCGTGGTAGGGAGGATCTTTTAGAATATTATGTGGAGGATTTAATGGAACTTGAAATTCAATGAATGGCATGGGGAGTGATCCTACCAAGATAAATCATGCTATATGTGGAAACCCTGTAGTTAGATGATTCATGGAGACTACTGGAGAATGACCCTATGTGGATTAGATACTATGGCCTAGTGTGAAGCGACATTTGTGTGACCCGGTAGTCCAATAGTGGGGAGTGGCTTCTATGTGACCCTTGAAGAGACATAGTACTCGACAGGAGGAGTACCTCATTATGGAAATAATAGGCATGTAGCTACTATGTGAACTGGCATGCCAATAGTGGGGATCCACATATGTGGGACCCAACAGTCCAATGGTACTCATCCAAAATGAGAACCACAACAGTCATAGGTTTGTGGGAAGTGACTTTTGTGTGACTTGTCAGGCCCATTGATCTCATTGATGAGGAGTTATCTAAAATACTAGGTGTTCGACAATTGGATTAATGTTTCTACTTTCCTAATCTATAATATAACTATTTTGAGATGTCTTGCTTCGTTATCATGCATGGTGATCATGATTCGTGGTTTGGTTGTGGATTTCTCTGTGGTCTTTCCATTGTTATTTTTGGGACCCTAATGAGTATTTTTTTACTCTCCCCTACATGGACTTTTCCCGCACATGATTTTTCTAGTGTATATGACCACTGCCTTGATGGGGGACTCAGTGCCCTAGGACCCGGAAGTGCTCAGTGAGACTAGGCAAATGAGACATACTTCTATAGATTCAAGAACATACTATATACCGACCCATCTGGTGGGGTTTTTAGTGGATGGCTATTCTGGGATTCTTTGTACATTCTTCTTGTCCAGTTAGTGTAACACCCCAAGATCTCATAGTATGTTATCTCATTAAAGTAATTAATAGCTTGTGCTACACGCAACACTGAGTTTGAGCGCACCACATCATTTCCAAACTAGACGTTCAAAAAGCAGTTATGAATAGTATTAATATAATTTTGAATTTTATATAATCCATATAATTTCAGAATCCATATTATGAGTTTCTTAGTCATAATGTAAGAACAAATTCATTTTTTTAGATAAAAGAAGTATTTTTCAACAAATCCAACTTTACCACCTTTTGATGGCTAACCATTTTTAAATCCAATATTTGAAACTTTTATATATTAAATTTGAAAAAATAAACTTCTTATTTAGAATCAAGACATAAAAAATTATTTTTGATAAATTTTTGGTTTTTTTCTGATAACTTTCATATTTAGGTGAGTAATGAAAAATACTAAATTTTAACTGAAAAAAACATTTTTAATCAAAATAATTTATAGAGTTAAATTATACATTTGAATGGGTTATAAGTATAATTATACTATATATTTATCATTTAATACAATTTTGGTCATTATAAGTAATTTCACATTTAAATTTGACATAAACACATGTCAATCATTTGATAGGTTTTACTTTTTTTTAAACTGACTTTTTAGTTTTGACAATGGGAATTAATTTTATATTAATAAAATAAACTTATATGTTTTTAATTTGGTAAAATAAACTTCATTTTTAAATTAATAATATCAAAATAACTTATGGTAACTTTTTGGTATTTTTCTGAAAACATTCAATTTTTGGTGAATAGTGAAAAACACTGCGTTATTATTTAAAACCAACTTTTTAATTCAATAATTAGTTAGTTTATTTTAATTTATTTTAAGCCAAAACAGATATATAATACCTATATAAGTTCAAATTAATTTAATTGGAGTCATTTTATAATAAGTTGGGATATATAAAATTTTATTGAACTTTTTACCGTCTTTTACCCACCACCTAGGAGAATTTGCAAATTTGCATAAATCATAATTTTACCACTTCAGTGAGTATAATTTCAAAAATATGAGAGACATGGTTAATATCATTAAGTAAAATTTTGTTTAAAATGATGAAAATAATTTTTGGTGAATTGAAACTTTTGACTTTTATTTACCACAGTGAAAAATAAATAGGGTAATTATGGATAAAAATGATATTACAGTTACCCCAACGCAAGTACTCATTCTATTGGATAAGTATAATTCGTCCAAAAAAAAACTTAGGAATAAAATATGATCCTTTAGTTCCACATGGACTAGATTAGGACATTTATTATTATTTAATTTAAAGAAGAGTTAAAAGTGTTAAATTCAATTTTTCAATAATAAAACATTTTTAATATAGGGTTATACATAAGATATATTATACTATAAACATTCATTAGAAATATAAAAAGATTTCCTATATAAGGGTATTTTATTTATAATTTTTAGATATTAAATAATTAAATTTATTTATGACACAATGATGATGCAGTAATTACCTTATTAATAAAAGATTAAAATAATTGATATTATAAATACCCAAATAAATGTAATTTCAGACTTTTGATAAATTATTATAATTTTATAGGTTAATATGACATGTTAGGGTTGATTAAATTATTTTTGTTTGAATTAATCATGCTGTTATGATTTTAACAAAAAAACAAATACCAAATTGTGTCAAAATTGACATCAAATAGTTTTAAAAACAAAAACTATATTATTGGTTGATATAATATTCCTAGAAATATAAGGTTAAGAAAAAGGGCTTAAATAATATTATATATTTCATTAATTAATCACTTTAGATTCTATTGTAAGTTTAGAGTATGTTTATCAACCATATAGTGTAATAATACAAGAAGACATGGTAAAAGTTAAACTATTTAACTAAGAGTAAAATATAAAAGATAAGGTTAAGACGGTAACCTAAACTTAACTAAAAACTATTGGTTGAGAGTATTTCGACCCATAATCACCTATGTTTATAAATAAATTTATTTTTAGCTATTATAAACCGAATATGATTGTATAATAAATTAACACTTTAATCTTTTCCAAAAGTGACCCTCGCCCCTCTTATAAAAGGGAAATTCCCCTTCTCTCAAAATCTTACCTAAAAAGCCATTTGTTCCAGCCAACCCTTGCCAAAATATCCTCCTAACTTTCCTCCATTCATCGGAGAGGCCTTACATTGGTCATAAATCCAACCTATGGAGCCCTTTTGATCAAGTCAAAAGGAAGAACCCAAAGAAGAGGTAAATATTTCATCACCTCTTTCAAGTTCTTTTCTTCTTCCACTTCCTCTTTCTTTTTTTCCATTATAAAATAAAAACTCCAGTATCTTCTATATAATGATATGTTATTATAAAAATTTTACAAACATATTCATTATTCTATCCATCTTATAAATGACAATAGCATCATACGTGCGTACGTACGGATTACCGTCTCCACGTCGTGGTGTAGTTTGTTATCAAACATTTCATTATTTGGATGGGTATAATAATGAGTATAACTGATGTAAATAATAAATATAACATATTAATGATTCTTAATATATGATATACCATCCAATTACATACTATTTTTTCATCAATATAATGATATTGTCGCTCATGTGTTTGTACGGATTACCGTCTCCACGGCGCGATGAGATTCATTTCCACGTTCACCATTCAATGATGATTATAAAAATATATATATTATTAATAAGTATGTAATATATGACATAATAATTATACTGAATATATATATATATATATATGAACTTACATATATCTTATTCACTTACTTCCCTTCAATACGATATGAAAAAGGAAGCAATGTTTATGTGTGTGTACGGCCTACCGTCTCCATAAATAGTGCCTTCCATTTCATATGTAAATTGTTTATAAATAATTTTATTCTAAATATATATGATATATAAATCCAGGTTTTTATTATGATATCATTTAAATCATGATCTAAATTATATGATCAGGAATAACATGTTAAAACACATACAATAAAGAAAGCGTTTACTACCCAAAATGTTAATTTAACATTAAAATCATTATTAAATAGGTGGTATAAATTCATAAATGAATCATGTATGATATAATAAATATTAATATGGTTCTGGTATAATTTAATAACATACTATGGTTATTATACAAGAGGGTAAATATACCCTCGACCAAAAGAAAGTGTAAGGTAAGGGTTAATTTCACAATCTCATTGTTATTTGAGGTTGTTTTTATATAAGTATCTTTTGGGACATATTTATTATCCATGTCTGTGTTTCATAAAAGAGTTTTCAAAAGGATTCTTTTTAAGGGACATTTTTACTAAAACATTATTTTAAATGTTTTAAATATTTATTCTTCTTAATCATTCTCATTAATGTCCATGTTTTCAAAATGGTTTTTATGAATTTATTTATATAGACATGAATGTTTTAAAAATGTTAATTCCATTAAAAAGTTTCAAATTGGTATGGGGGAACATTGATTAAAAAATTTCATTAAATTTCTTCCATTCTATATTGTGTGACTTTTAAATTTTTTTATGAAAAATGGATATTTCTTTCAAATAGATTTACAAATCATTTTCATCTATGTCAATATCCTTTGATGGATTTTAAACTTGTTTGAAGTTGATTGATTATGATACAAATCTTCCATATTTTAGTGAAGGTTTTGTGATATGTTTTATTTTAGATAAGTTATTTTTATACCATTCATGGTTTATGGTTAAAGTATTGACATTTCATATGCTATTTTTAATACGAATGTTTATGTTATGTTTCAACCTTTTCATTTGAGGAATGTATTAGACTTAGTATGTGACTGGTGGAGCCCGCTATAGCTCCTCGATTCATCAGTAGGTCTCATGAGACAATTATATGTGGAATTGGCCGATGCCTTTCCCAATTTGATATATGGTTTTGTCTGAGGCCTAAATAATTTGTAGATGTCTTGGTCGAGGCCTTGACAAAATGTTTCAGAATATCCATCATTATACATTTCCTCATTATGAAAATAATATTAATGGTTAATGTGGTTATTCAACTGGTAGAATACCCATGACTATGTTTTATTATGGCATTATTTACTCATCTTATATTCTTTCCATAAAAGAGTTCATGTTTATTTTTTGTAAAAGCATGTGTTTTCAATTATTCACCATGCATAATATTTATGTTATCTTCTATTGTATTGCTTACCCTTATGGAGAATTTGAGCTCACACATTTCTTATGTTTTATTTTCCCAGGATTCCTAGAAGTGTTTTATGATTGATTATAAGGGTTAAGCTGTGTGATTAATGGCAGTATCAAAGGATCATTTATGTTGTGTTTTATCTTCTAATGTGTAATGTAACGTTCATGTCTGTAATATATTTTCCTAGACTGCTAAACTGATCGGTACTTCAGGACTTGATTCCTTGTAATCATGCCAATGTATTAAAATATTTCACCAACTCTGGGCTTCTAGGGTTGGGGCATTATAGTTGGTATCATAGGAAGTTTAGCAACAACCTTGAAAATAGATTTAGATAAACACTGATTAGATAACATTACCCTAAGATAGACTTTGTAGATTATTATAGAATACCATCCTAGAATTTTGTTAATTCAGAGATTTTGTGAGTTTTCCAAGAAATACATCCCTTTCTGGATATGTGCTAGTAAAGGCGGCTCTGGCATAGATATACCTAGGGGTAAAACCCAAAAAAACTCTTTAATATAGACTCGAACGGGAACTGGGGAATGAAAATGGGGCTTGATGCACTCTTGGTTACGACACTCCTAGGGGATATGCTTAGGATAATTCACATTTTAATTACAAGCGATTATGAATGGTTTAGGAGTAAATAATTCCTCAAAGAAAACATTTTTATTATTATGGATTATATCCATAAACTGTTCAGTTTACGTTGCGTATTTTACAAGTTTAGAATTATTCATTTCGATTCATAAACTGACCTAGTGTATTCCATTGTTTAAAAATGGCCCCCATTAAAAGGAATGAGAACTCCAGAAATACGTATAATACAAACAGTAAGAAGGATCATATCTTTTAAGGTATTAAGCTAACATTAAGAAGGGAAATAGACTCCCATGTATTCTCAACCTATGAAGAAATAATATCATGTGTTAATAAGACAAGTAATGAATTCTCTAAGTCATATCTCTTTGAAGGGAAGTAAGAGAAGAAAAGGATGGTGGAGAGAAAGATGGATAAAGAGAAGAGGGGAAAGAAGGATTTCCCATATGTGATAAATGTGGAAAGAATCATCTTGGTAAATTCTTGAAGGTAATGGTAGTTTTTTATAAGTGTGTATTAAAATGACACCAAGTACCTGATTGCAAGGGTAAGAAAAAGGTTTCAAATGTAAAATGATTCATCTACAAGGCATTGGGACACTACACTAATCAATGTCCTAGTCATCAGATTATACCGCAAATGATGCTATTGGATAATAATCAAGTTATGATACTACCCTAGATGAAGAGGAATGACTAGTGTTCTTATGTTGTTATTATATAATTATTTCATTTGAGTGTTGTATCAACAATATACTGGTTATATGAATTGTGGAGATAAATAAGGATTGTACTGCAATACTATTTTATTGAGGATTTGAGATTATATGGTTCTTAGAAAAGTGACTTAATAGTAAGCTACACTTTTTGGAAATACATGGTTGAAGGAAAGGTAATCCTTAATATGGTCCTGATAATGAGGTAGTGACTTTGTAATAAGAGATGGTTTATTTGGATAAATTATATTGTATATTCTTGACATACTTGGAACTAATTAATAGTTTTTTTATTTCATCATTGTTCGAATATTCAAATTTTTTGGATATAAGGAATATATCTAGTATTATATCAAGAATAAGGGAGCATGAATGCAATCAATAAGGGTTTATGGTAATTCAGGGTGTTTCCATGTTTTAAAAGAATACATGATGAAGGTGTTCACATGTTATTACATGGAAAAAAGAATATTCATTGTGTTTAACTTCTTTATAAATTTAGGACTTTGAGTTTGGATATAATTATGTTGGATAAGTCTAAAGTTTAGAGTGGATTAAATTTTAAATTGGATACAATTGTTAAGGTTATTTTTCCATTGTCATAAAATGGAGAACCCAGAGGTCTGGAAACAACTAGTCACGTCTGGCAAGTCCATGAGACTTGAACCCACAACCAAAGGGAGACAAGGGTGCATCCCCTACCACAGGCCTACATGATGTCTTGGATTATATAATGTAGTTTCTTTTGTAAAAGGTCTGATAGTTGAATTATAAATTCATTATTTTTCGAACCCTATACGATTAGGATAAATATAATATTATTTTGAAATTTTATGGAGTGAAATATTATCTTGCGGTAGGAATTAGTTAAAGGATACAAATATCCTTGTAAAGTATATATATATACATATATATTTTTACCTCTTATTATACTACTAAATTAATTCTTAAACTTCAGTAAAGGGACTTCTTCTCAATTTCCTTACATTGAGGCATCCTTTGATTTCTAAACGTATTTCTTTTATATGGTGTATAAAACACTTTGAATTTTCATTTCAAGGCGAATATTTTTCTATGAAGCGTTTTACTAAATGAAAAAAAGGAAATGTTTTTATTAACGTAAGCGGTGACAACGACCTTTCCGCCACTGCGAGTTTTATTTGATCTTTGGCTTCCTTAACAAGCCAATTTTTTTTAATATAAAATAAATACCATATTCTCATTTTACTTATTTGGGTATTGAAAATTGTTTTGATAATGGATTTGTTATGTCAATATATTTAAATGATATATTGTGATTGATGACCTCAATCACTCCCTATAAATAATTATGTTTTCTCTCCAATTATGTGTCTCTAATTTCCACCAATGTTCTCCTAATCGAGATCATAATTTGGTGGTATCTTTTTCATTTCCCTTTCCCTCTTATTAAGACTAAATTTTAATAACCCAATTTCTGATGTGGGTTTTCCACAAAGGTATTTATCTATTTTTAACCTTTTATTTTCGAAGAACAATTTTAAATTGTGAGGATGAAATTTATTGAAGGAGGGGAGAATGTAACATTCCAAGATCTCATAGTATGTTATCTCATTAAAGTAATTTAATAGATTTCACTACACGCAACATCGAGTTCGAGCACACCACAACATTTCCAAACTAGCCATTCAAAAAAAGGTTATGAATAGTATTAACTAAATTTTTAATTTTATATAATACTTATAATTTTAGAATCCATATTATTAGTTTTTTGACATAATGTAAGAACAAATTCATTTTTTTAGAAAAAAGAAGTATTTTTCAAAAAATGCAACTTTACCACCTTTTAATGGAAAACCCTTTTTAAATCCAGTATTTGACACTTTTATATATTAAATTTGACAAAATAAACTTTTTCTTTAGAATCGGGACATAAAAATTTAGTTTCAATAAATTTTTGTTGCTTTTCTGATAACTTTTATATTTGGGTGAATAGTGAAAATACTTTATTTTAACTGAAAAAAACTTTTTTAATAAAAAAATTATAGTGTCAAATTATACATTTGAATGAGTTGTAAGTATAATTAGATTATATTTTTATCATTTAATACAATTTTTTTCATTATAAGTAGTTTCACATTTAAATTTGACATAAACACATGTCAATCTTTTGATTGGTTTTACTTTATTTTAAAACCCGCTTTTTGGTTTTGAAAACTGAAATTATGTTTAAATTAATAAATGAAACTTCAATGGTTTTAATTTGTTAAAATATACTTAATTTTTTAATTTATAATATTAAAATAATCTTATGGTCAATTTTTGGTATTTTTCTAAAAACTTTCAATTTTTGATAAATAGTGAAAAACTCTACGTTATTATATAAAACTGTCTTTTTATTTAAATAATTAGTTATTTTATTTTATTTTAATGTAAGTCAAAATAGATATATAATACCTATATAAGTTAAATGTATTCCATTATATTCGTTTTATAATATGTTTATATATATATAAGTATATTGAACTTTTTACCGTCTTTTACCCACCTCCTAGGAGCATTTGAAAATATGCATAAAACATAATTTTACCACTTTTGTGAGTTGAATTTAAAAAATCCAAGAGACATGGTTAATATCATTAAGTAAAATTTAGTTCAATAAGATGAAAATAATTTTTTGTGAATCATAACTTTTGACTTTTATTTACCACAATTAAAAGTAAATTGGGTAATTAAGGGTAAAAATGATCTTACAATTACCCTAACACATGCCCTAATTCTATTAGATAAGTATAATTAGTCCAAAAAAATATAGGAATAGAATATGATCCTTTAGGTCCACTTGGATTAGATTAGGACATTTATTGTTATTTAATTTAAAGAAGAGTTAAAAGTGTTAAATTCATGTTTTCATAAATAAAACATTTTTAATATTGGGTTATACCTAAGATACATTCGACTATAAATATTCATTAGAAAGATAAAAAATATTTTATACATAATGGTATTTTATTTTTAATTTTCAGACATTAAATAATAAAATTTATTTATGATGCAATGATGATGCAGTAATTACCTTATTAATAAAAGATTAAAATAATGGATTTATAAATACCCAAATAAATGTAATTTGAGACTTTTGATAAATTATAATAATTTTATAGGTTAATATGACATGTTAGGGTTGATTAAATTAATTTTTTTCGAAGTAATCATGCTGTTATGATTTTAACAAAAAACAAATTACAAATTGTGTCAAAATTGACATAAAATAGTTTTTAAAACAAAAACTATATTATTAGTAGATATAATATTCCAAAAAATATAAGGTTCATCCAAAGGGTTTAGATAATATTAAATATTTTATTAATTAACCACTTTATGTTCACTTGGAAGTTTAGAGTAACTTTATTAACCATATAGTGTAACAATACAAGAAGACACGGTAAAAATTTAACTATTTAACTAAGAGTTAAATATAAAAGATACGGTTAAAATGTTAACCTAAACTTGTATGAAACCTATTGGTTGAGATTATTTTTACCCATAACCACCAAATTATACAAATAAATTCATTTTGAGCTATTATAAACCAAATATGATTGTATAATAAATTAATACTTTAATCTTTTCCTAAAGTGACCCTCACCCCTCTTATAAAAGGGGACTTCCCCTTCTATCAAAACCACACCTCCAAAGCCATTTTTCTCAGCCAAACCCTACACTAATATCATCCAAAATTTTCTAACTTAATCCAAGATTCATTCCTTTGGTCAGAAAACCAACCAAAGGATCCATTTTGATCAAGTCAAATGGAAGAACCCAAAGAAGAGGTAAATATTTCATCACCTCTTTCAAATTCATTTCTTCTTCCACTTCCTCTTTCTTTGTTGTTTCCATTAAAAAATAATAATTCCAGTATATTATATATAATGTGATGTTATTATGAAAATTTTACGACCATATTAATTATTCTATCCATCCTATAAATGACAAAGTCATCATACGTGCGTACGTACAGACTACCATCTCCACATTGTGGTGTAGTTTATTATTCGAACATTTCATTATTTGGGTGGGTATAATAATGAGTATAACTGATGTAAATAATAAATATAGAATATTAATTATTCTTTAAATATGATATATCATCCAATTACATATGATTTCTCCATCAATATAATGATATTGTCGCTCGTGCGTACGTACGGATTACCATCTCCATGGTGCGATGAGATTAATTTCCACGTTAACCATTCAACGATGATTATAAAAATATATATATTATTAATAATTATGTAATATATGACATAATGATTATACTTAATATATATATTTATGTATGAATTTACTTACATATATCTTATTCCCTTACTCCCCTTCAATACGATATGAAAACGGAAACAACGTTTATGCGTGCGTACGGCATACCGTCTCCATAAATGGTGCCTTCCATTTAATATATTCATCTTTTAAAAATATTTTTATTCTAAATATATATGATATATAAATCAAGTTTTTTATTCTGGAATCATTTAAATCATGATCTAAATGATATGATCAAGAATAACAAGTTAAATCACATACTATAAAGAAAGAGAGTATTACCCAAAATGTTAATTTAACATTGAAATTATTATTAAATGGTTAGTATAAAGTCATAAATGATTCATGTATGATATAATAAATATAAATATGGTTATGGTATAATTTAATAACATACTATGGTCATTATATAGGAGGTTAAACGTACCCTCCACCAAAGGAAAGTGCAAGGTAAGGATTAATTTTACAATCTCATTATTATCTGAGGTTGTTTTTTTGTAAGTATCTACTGGGACATATTTATTATCCATGTATTTTTTTCATAAAATAGTTTTCGAAGGGATTATTTTTAAGGTACTTTTTTACTAAAACGTCATTTTAAATGTTTTAAATAAATATTCTTCTAAATCATTCTCATTAATGTCCATGTTTTAAAAATGGTTATTAAGGATTTATTTATATGGATTTGAGTGTTTTAAAAATATTAATTCCTTTCAAAAGTTTTAAATCGGTATGGGGAAATTTGATTCAAAAATGTCTTTAAATGACTTCCTTTCTATATTGTGTGACATTTAAATGTTGTCATGAAAAAGGAATATATCTCTCCAAGAGTTCTAAAAAATCATTTTCATCTATGTCAACATTATTTGATGGATTGTATACTTGTTTGAAGTAGATTTATTATGATAAAAATATTCCATATTGTATAGAAGGTTTTGTGATATGTTTGACTGTGGATGAGGTATTTTTATACCATTCATGGTTTATGGTTAATGTATTAACATTTCTTATGCTTGTTTTAATACGAATGTTTATGTTATGTTTCAACCTTTTTGTATGAGGAACATATTAGAATTAGTATATGATGGGTGGGGCCCACTATATCTCCTCGATGCATTGGTACGTATCATGATACAATTAGACGTGGAATTGACTGAGGACTTTCCCAATTTGATATATGGTTTTGGCCGAGGCCTAAATCATTTTTAGACATCTTGGCCGAGGCCTTAAAAAAATGTTTTAGAATATCCGACATTATAAATTTCATCATTAAGAAAATAATATTGATGGTTCATGTGGTTATTCAACTAGTAGAATACCAATTACTTTGTTTTATTATGGAATTATTTACTCACCTCATATTCTTACCATAAAAGGGTTCATGTTTATTATTTGTAATGGCATGTGTTTTAAATTATTCACCATGCCTAATATTTATGTTATCTTCTGCTGTATTGCGTACCATTAATGAGTGTTTAAGCTCACCCCTTTCTTATGTTTTATTTTCCCAGGATTCCAAGAAGTGTTTTATAATTGATAAGAAGGGTTAAGCTAGGGGATTAATGGTGGTATCAAAGGATCATTTACATTGTGTTTTATCTTCTAATGTGTAATGTAATGTTCATGTATGTAATCTAATTTCCAAGATTACTAAAATGATCAGTCCTTTGGGACTTTATTCCATGTAATCATGCCAATGTATTAAAATAATGCACTAACTCTGGGCTTCTGGGGTCGGGGTGTTATATTCAGTCTTTTATTTTGTTTTTATTCTTACCCATTTTATTTTCAGTTGTACATGAACACAATGGTTATTTATAGTGGAATACATGTTTACTTTTCATGCTTTGGGATGTGGTTGTGTGTTTTCTTGCGTACAAGTACTTAGGAAAATACCATACACTTGCAGGTTTATGCCTTCGACACTAGTTTCTAGCCCCTGGCCCTTAGGAGGTGGGCTTGGGGTATGTCACAGCATTAGCCCCAGGGGATGGGTCATGAAACCCGACATTTATTTGTGAAAGTTATTAAATATTCATATATAAATATATAATATATGTAATTACATGATAGTAGTATCATAGATCTTCTGTGTCTCTTTATTACGTTAGCAAGATTTCAAGGAATAAAATTATAACGGAACCAATACTTTAGAAGTCATGGTAAAATAAATACATAATTTTTATTCAAATTATATTTAATCATATAATAATAAAAATTCATTGAGAACGCCATTATTACCATTAACCTATCCGCAAAAAGAAATCATAATAATAATCATGGAAATCATGGGAAAAAATACGTAAAAAGTGATATTAAATTCTAGGTAAGTGTATACTACAATGGAATTAAACTTGAATCAGTGAGCATAATAAATATGGCTCGGTAGAAAGTTGAAAAATCATTCCATTTAATAAAAAAACAAATTATGAATTGAGTCCATATATTTTTTACTAGTAAAAATATCCTCAATAATAATAACTAAATTATGAATGAATGAAATGCTAAATTATGGGACTTCATGTATCTGGACTATGAACCACTATACTACCAAGACCTATTCACAATAAATATTATTTATATGGATAGAAACATGTCTGATTATGCCTCAAAATAAACATGGGGTGTTTTCACAAACTAGATTATATCATGATACCAATCGATGCAATGAGGGGTATCTATAATTAGGGCCCAAAAATTACTTATATCCCAAACTGTTCTTCATATATTGAATAATCTATTTAAGAATATATTTTTAAATAAATGTGTACCCAACCACTTTGAAATATAAAAATCATAATACCCATAAAAGTGAATAATTATCAATTGTATTATTTAATAACATAATGATAAAGAGGATCACGATATGACATATCAAATGGTAAGTACATCAAAAAAATTAATAACTAGTGAGAAAGACATATATAACATATATATAAGTGAGATGAGAGAAACTCTTTCCCAGTGAATTCATTTATTTTATCATGATTTGAAAACATTTATAATGCTTTAAATAATGTTATTAATTTAAAATTGAACAATATAAATATTTTTGATATCATATATGACCATCTTATATAATATAATAACTTGTTTGTTAATATTATTTTGTTATTAATCTAGTCTCAGATGTTTACTACATCATTTTCATAGGAATAGTTTGTTGTGGATGTCCTGATTCTTGTGCATTAGATATAGTTACATCATTTCCCTAATCGTATTAAGGTCATAAATATCATATTGTTTCACTATATACGTTCTTATAATCATTATTTAATTGTAATAATGTAAAATGATTGGATCACATTGTGGATACGGTATTCCATATGTACACATGAGCAAAGATATCATTCCATTAATGGTGAAAGGGTAAGAATGTGTATGATATACTAATTTTTCCAAAATCAATATCATGTAATTTTTATTATATATGTTAATTATTTTCATAATTATACCCATCCATTTAACGTCGTTATGAATAAAAACTTACACCATGGAATGGAGAGAGTATGCCATACCTACACATGTGTGATGCATCTATGTTTTATAGGTTGGATAAAAGGTATAATACTATTTTCTCCTAATTATAATAACATATATGAATACAAATTATACTATATTTTTTAGTTTATCATGGAAATAACATATTGAAAGAAAGATTATGAAGAAAAAAATGTGAATGAGTCGATAAACATGATTAAATATTCTTCGGAGGACATCCTTTAAACTCTTCTTATGTGACATATGGTAGTTCTTTTCAAAGGATGAGAAACTCTAAAAATTAACTATGGATTTTTAGAAGGGAAACGGTCAGTGTTTGGTCAATCTAGATGGATCAAATTGGTAGGACAATGTGAGGAAGTAGAATCTCTTTTATAATTTAGGTGAGGCGTACTTTCAAAAATCCACAAAATATTAAAATATATCAAAAATATTATAAAGCCAAAAACATCCAAATGGCCAATAAATGAATAGAGTACATCATTTAGACAATATATTTTCCACTTTTTAAATATTTAACTTTGTTATGTTTTTTAAAATTTTCAATAACATATTAATTCAAAAAAATTAATTACTATCAAATTTGAAACTATTCATTTTATTTGGATTTAAATATTTAAAGAAAAATTGGTAAATTTCAAAAAATATATTTAAAAATAAATAATATATCTCACTGATCTAGAAAAATTTATATACACATTATTTCATGCAAAATATATAAACACTACTATTTTTAAAATCAATTATTTATGTTTATGTGAATTAGATGAATATTGTTTTAGCATTGATGAAATCATGAACATAATTATATAATTTCTAAAAAAATAAAAAATTTATATAATCCAAATAATTTTATAAAATTAAAAATATACATTTATGCCTATAAATATATTAATTTTGTACCTATGTGAAAACAAAAAAGATAATAAATACTAAAAGAGTGACATGTTTTAATTATAATTTATTTAAATAATATATATGTTATTTTCATGGAAAATATTCCCTTAATAAAAAATTCTACCCCAATGTAATAATGGTTGAATTTTATTAATATAATAATTTTTAGACAGTTTTAGGTCACATTCATTCCCTTATCTATTAGTTTTGACTGTTATTTAATCTCATTAACACTTACCACAACAACATGAATTTATATTCATTCATGGTAAATATTGTTACTATAAAAAGGAAAAATAACCGGGATTGAATCAGTAATGACATTTTTAGCCTTCTATAAACAATTTACAAGGATTTTATACATTAGTTAATTTTCTAACATTTAATAAAATGGTATTTATTTTAATACAACATTAATGTCAATTTTGAAACAATTCATTACATTGACATTTACAAAACTCAATAAAACAAGATATCATAGAAAAAATTCATTTAATAAATCACTAAAATGTAATATTTGTCAATACAATTCATGTAGAACATTAATTATATCAAATTATATTTATTTCAATATTTTTAATATCATTTATTTTATATTTCAATTAACTAAACAATTATTGGATCATCATTTTACAAGCCTTTTTGTTAAATATGTATTTCCTAGAAATTTTAAAAAAAATACCATGATTAATATAAAAATCATATCCTTAATAATACTACATATAGTTGAATATTTCACATTATTACCCCCATATTAAAATATTTTTCTTTTTAATAACAAAGGTATTACAGCTTTGAATTTTCATTAAAATAATGTACTATAAATATATTGAAGTAAAAAAAAGTGGCTCTAAGAGCTCAAAAATATTCCCAAATATGATTTTGGTCGGCAGTAACTTATAAAATAAAATTAAAACACATTTTAGGGAAATTTTACTATACTATTAATTATATTTATACCCTAAATAACTCAATTTACCCTTAACCATGGTAATTAAAATTACATAAAATACTAACCATATTTTCCATAAATAAAAGGGAAATTTTTAATTTAATTTTCAATTATGATTAGAAATATGGAATTCATTTTTCAAAATTCAAAAAAAATAATTAGATTAAATTAATTTCAAATTAATATCATTGACAGTGTGAGAAAATAGTTTATTAAAGTGAAAACATTGAAAAGATTTAAATGATTTTTGTATCAATAATCAATATAAAATTGATTCAATGAACTAATTTACATTAAATAATATAAAAATTATATAATTATATTCTAAAAAATGTAAAAAATATAATTTATCCCAATAAATTATTTAGAATAAAAACATTTTTTGAATTAGAATCCAGTATTGTTCATTATTCATCAAAATATGTAACATATCAGACAAATAACATAAAATAATTGAAAGTAAATTTTGATATCCTCATAGAAAAATTAATTTCTCATTTCTAAATATAATTTATAAAAGTCTAAAAAGATAGTTTTAGAATAATTATTCCATCAAAAGGTGAAACAATTCCATTAGAAAATATATCTTTTTATTCGTAAAAGTGGATGATTTTTTATTATGCCTAGAAAACACATAATACGGATGTTAAAAATTAGATTGATCATATAATATATAAGTATCATAATGCTATTAGTACTATTAATTCCCTCCAATTTTAGGGGCATGTTATAATAATATTTCATTATTTGTTTAAGGTTGTAATTTCTTGCAACATAGGATTTTGAAAAGATTAACATTAAAGAGAGACACACCATAAAATTCTTGGTTGTTACATTCTCTCGTACATTAATAAATTTTATCCTCTCAATTTAAAATTTAACTTCATAAATCAATGGTTGACAATTGAAAATTAATTTATCGCAGACCCACGACAAAAAAAGGGTTAACAAATCAATCTTTAAACAATGGTGACAAGGAATTGTGAAGATGACCAAAAAATAAGGATTTCAAATAGAAAAAAATAAGTGAAATTCAGAATCATTTACATGTATGATAAATATAGAAATCCATTTTTCTAGAGAATGATAATTGATAGGGTCATTTGATTTGTAATTACCACAAACATGTAGACCAAATAGTTTTTAAAAAAGATCATTGATATCATAAAAATGATGTTAATATGATAAGATTTTATTTCCAAATATTTTTATATGATATACCAACATGATTTAATCTCTTTAGTAAAGTATCACTATTTTTTCGTGATTTGATCGATCTCCACTTCATTAATTAATACAGTAGATGGATATTAATGTAAATTTTTTATTCATGTAACTATAAGTGAATACATTGGAATTTATATATTTACATGATGAAAAAAGTTTATCACATGATGTACAATATAATAAATGAAACATTAACCTCAAAAAAATAATATCCAACCTTAATATAGTTTATTTTTTCTTAATCTTACGTCTCATCCAAAATATGTCTGTCTAAATTCATATAAAAAATTTTCTGATGGATGGTCACTAAATTTCCAAGATCTATAACACTTAATTTTCATAAAGTCATAATTTTTATTTAGTATTCACATAAAAAATATGCGTATATATTAATCACTATTAGACCTTAATGAAAATCGGTGTGATTCCAAAAATATGAACTCCGGTTTTTGTATATATTCCCGATATATAAAAATGTTGAAAACCTAGTAAAATATCATAATCTATCAAATCACAAGCCAACATCGTGGTCAAAAATACTATACCATAAATATATTTTTATTAGTATTATCTCATCATAAGGAATACTGCAGTTTTTCTAACCTCAATCACATGTTTCCTAAGAAATTCATCTTTTTACTGAATCATTGTTCTTAGTCATTAGTATGGATCAAGACACTCATTATAATCCACAATGATAAATTACTATATTAATTTCGTTATAAATTCTTTAATACTTATAATCATGATATCACTACTAACATACTCCTAAAAAAATTCAAGGTTCCAAATGGTGGAGAAAATTAATCATTACATGTTATTTATATCAATATCATACACTTGACCATGATCACTTAGATTCTTTTGAGGTATATGCTCATGATGCATGGGTTATTCATTTCCATAGTTTCATATGTCCTTGAAGTTTTAACTATGAAACCTATCCATTTTATACTTCTATTTTAATTTTATATCTTGGGGAATCATATCTCCACACTTCTGAAAAAACTCATAATCTTTTCAAGTACCTCCCATTGTGATTGTTTTCGAAGTTATCACATGTAGGAAAATATATACTTACCTTATTCCATTTATTCATCTTTTTCTCTTCCAATGTATTCTTATCTTGAATCCTTTCAATGACATCAGATTTGGATAATTGATTCAATCTATATAAAGAAAATAAATTCATTTCATTGTTTGAAGAAAATGTTCATGAGACCAGTTCACTTCAGTGACATGTCTTAATCCCTTTAATGAAATGGTTATTCTTATACTTTGTGTTTCATATTTCATCGGTAGTATACCCAAAAACATTGTAATTGTAGATTCATACTTGTAAAAATATTCTTATCCATTTTTATTTAAACTAAGTATCTATTTCATCATTTCAATTTGTTCCTAATAATGGAAATATTTTTTTAAAAATGTATCCTCAAAAGAATGAAATTTCAGGAGTTCTATTTATTCTTTTTCCCAATTAATATAGTTCAACGTCCACCATTGGAAAGAATCATAACATTATGATCTATGCCTTTTCCTAGAGTCATTTCAGGCACCTTATTAGGTACTTTTATTTTATGTTGAAGTACCTTCTCATTAGAATTATTCTTTGAGGTGCGTTTGGGCAGGGTTTTAAGAAAAATATTATGACAGAGGGTTGTGCAAATTTTTTGAATGATTGTTCACTAATACATAGAAAATTGTGCCAACCATGTGGACCTGGACAGTGAGGTACACATGTTTTGTGCATCATTTCCTTAACAATACGCCCTTTCCCAATGAAACCGTTCACAAAGTGTTTTTTTCTATAAAAATTAGTTTTAAAACAACATGAACCTTTGAAACACCTCTCTTTCAACATAGGCTTGGTATTAATGAATTATAGGAAATTGTAGTGCTTTACGGAGTGATTCTAAGGGGAATCCAAAATCGTTATCTGAGATTGAATGATCAAATTAAAGATCTTATCTATTTTTAGTAAGTGGATGTCATCATAATGATTCTCTCATTAATTATTATATCATTCCTGGATCGTTTCATGGAAGATATCCATTGTTTCAATAAATAAAAACCAATGTGTTGATATCTATATTTAGGATTGTGGATCAAGATCTATATTATCAAGATCTTGAGGTGTTTGGTCTTAATATTTGGTTTAGGTATTTAGATCTGGAAAATTATCAACGTTGTTGTGCTATTTAGATATTGGGGATTTTTTTGGGCTTTCGTCCATCAAAAAACAAAGTTAGGTGGTCTAAATTTTACTCCCATTGTCATGGATTTAATATGTGTATGTGAGATTATTTATTTCTTGGAATCCTTTAGTATTCGTTTCCTAACTTGGGTTAATTAAGAATTTGAAATTTACATGTTGATGTTTTTGGGATATGGATTATTAATTGGTGATTTAATTATGGGACTAAGGGGCTTCCCAAATAGATAATTGATTTTGGGTAATTGTTTTGGATTTGAGATATTTTTTTGAGATATTAAATTAGTTTTGTTTGAGTTAAATTTTTGGGGAAAATAATTATGGGATAATGGTTTGGTAGTGTTGAGATAGTTAATGGTGGATAAATTATGTTCTTTGATGTTTAATTAAGATAATTAATTGGGATATTAATCATGAAAAGATGATATTTTATTTGGATAAATAATATTGGAGAATTAATTAAGTAATGTATTTCATGTTGTATAATTAACTAATTGATAAATTAACTAATGGTGTGTGTACATAGTTAATTGTAGGGTTAACTAATAAATTTTTGACATATTTAACTATTTGTTGAATTATTAATGGAATGAAGTGGTTAATTAATTTTGTATTAATAAATCAAGAAAATGATTGGGTAAGTGGGTGCTAGACATGGTGTTCTAGACGAATTGAGAAGTTAGAGCCTTAGACATGGAGTTCTACCACAATAGTTGAAACAAGCACATGTGAAGTGAGGTGGAAGATATGGTGATCTACACTAATTGAGAAAGTGGGGTCTGGGACATGGTGATATACACTGATTGAGAATTTGGGTGGTTGACATGGAATTCTACAATAAACTAAAGATAATGATGAATTTGTGAGTTGAACTAAAGACATAAAACAAAACCAACTCTAATGTGATTATTATTAAATAAATAACAATGTAATTACTATTTAATAATACATTCTATTTATTTTTCTGAAGAATTTCATGTACAATCTTATGACTTGACATGATTTATACACCATTGGTAGTGGCCTATTGAGTTGTACTCACACCCTATTCGTGCTGCCTGATCAGCACTCGACCTAACATTGTTCTTGCAAGATAAGATAAGTGAAAGGCCATGTGATAGATTTTTTATTAGGGATGGATCATGGGTGAGGGAAAAAGATTTGGTTTGGGAGCCACATGGGAGTCATTGTTTATGTATTTTCAGTTGCATTATAGACACTTTACAATTGCATTATTGCAACTTGGAATCTATTTTTAATGTGTATTGTAATTCTTATTTTGACTATCATGTGAAATAGTAATTTTTATGATTATTTATATGTATCTACACTTTTTGTGGTTTTTTCATCTAATGGTACTTTACTCTGACAAAATAGGTTATATTATCCCAATGAATGACTTTATAGACCCTCACTGCTAGTCAGCACCCTCTAATGTATGGGGAGGCACGCTCGAGGGAACGCGACTGACTAAATGGAGGCCCCATTATTCATTTGTATTACGGATTTAAGATTGGAAGAAATAAGAAAATTTAGAGTCATGTCTTGGTAATGAGCTTGGTCATGGGAGTTTCCAACCCATGTGCGAGGGAAAATCATGGTACTCTAGGTGGGATTATTGTGATGTTGTTTGTTGTTAGAGATGGATGTTATTTCACCAAGAGTGATTCACCTGAGGTGTGATGAGATAATTATTTTTTAGAATTGTTGACTATTTATTCGTGGCCTAACGAGGCAGAAGAGTTGAGCCTCCATGCATTATTCTAGGTACTCAGGGTTATTGTAACAGGCATTATTTTTTGTAATCAAGGGGGAAAAGGGTTATGGGTATGTTGTTGAATATTAATGGTTTTACTTTTTTCATATTGAAATTAAAATATGCCTAAGATGAATTCAGTTATGTTTTAAAATGATTCAAAATGGGAATAAATGTGTTTCAAATGAGAAAATTTATTAATGAAATGGGTTTTATTAACTACTTGATAAGTTAATTAATTTGATACGATGTAGTTAATTAATTGTGGGAATTAATTAATGAGAATTTTATTACCCTTGTTAACAAATACCAAAGAGTATGATGGTTAAGGGTAGTGATAACACCTAAGTGTTGACCACATGGTGAGGAAAAGGGAAAGTACATATTGAAACATGTTGTGTTTCTTTTCCTCTTATGTAATTGTTATGCGTATGCATTATGAGTCATAAGATGTGAGTTTAAAATTGTATAGAATATTCCACTACAAATATTGTTGAGAGGGAGACCAAGGGGTATGGCTTCGAATGAACGTCAAGATATGGAACATAAGTCATCGTTAGTGCCTAATGATGAGGAAGGGGAGATGTTCCGAGAGAACATTTCTTATTTCATGAAATTCGTTTTGATATTCCTAGGGAAGATTCTAAAAATCATGTCTGAGTTGACAAGGGAGTTTCATCTGTAGCCCCTTTGACTTTTACTAGAGAGGGTGGACCTGAGGGGGATGAATTTTGGATTGAATCCATAGATATGATAATTGAACATTTTGAGACTCTATATATGAGGAGGGTTATGTTGGATGCATATATGCTACTAGGGTCAACAAAGAACTAGTTGGACTTTTAGGTATGATATGGAAAAACTGAAGATATGTTTTTGAAGGACTTGTAGAGAATTTTTTGGAACACTTCAATCTAGAGACACTAAGCCAAGATAAGACTTAGGATTTTATGCATCTGACCTATGGAAGCATTTCCATAATGGAATCTATTAACTTTTCACAGATATAATGCATTTATCTCTAGAATTGGTAATAGATGCGGCCTCATCAAAAAAAAGATTTCAGGATGGACTTAAGTATGAAATTAAGTCCCATTTTAATAACATTAGGATGAAGAAGTTATCAGAAGAGGTTAATCGTGATGTCATTTTATAGGGAAACATGAATTATTCTTCCAGTACTAGATAGGTAGCTGTCGCAGGATGATTAAGGATTGAGCCATCTAAGATTAAGAAGAGGTATTATTAGAACCTCTATTAGGTTAGTGGAAATCTAGGTGGATAGTCAGAAGGAAAGGTTTCACTAAACCTTACTCATGTTGTTTTCCACCATTGTGGGATGTTGTAAAACTATCGTACAAATTGTACTCTACCACCAGTGGAGTGATCATGTTGCAACAAGATACGGGAGATACAAAGGTTTTGCAAGTTGTAGATATGGTCTGGTGTAGAGGGAGTATCTTATCAGAATCAGAATGTGGGAAGGGTCCTTCTACACCAACTAGGTATGGAAGTTGGATTTCTACTAAAAAATGTGGTAGAGGTAGTGGAAATGGTTCTTTAGGGAAAGAGTGCATGTATCAATATAGTAGTGCTACATAGGGGATTCATACGGAGTAATAGGGATGAGGGGTTGGATAGTTACATTCACTACAACTGATACTTGTGGAGAGTGAGGCATGTCCATTGACAATGAGAGGAAACATTCTAGTGGATTCTACTTTCGCTAGGGCCTTGTTTAATAATTTTGCCTCTCATTATATTATATCTACAATTATTGTTAATTGATTGATCCTAGAGGTGGAGTCCCTAGGAAGATTAATGAATATCGAAAAACTGTTAGGAACAAGGAATAGATATATATGTTTATGAAATGGATGTTCACTAGAGATCAGAGAGTATAGTTTTCATTGGGACCCCTATGTCATTGATATGATGGGCTATGACTTGAATGTGGGTATAGACTAGTTAGTCGCATACCGAGACCACATTGATTGTTTTCATAGTAGAGTCACATTTGTATCTCCTGAGGCTGACTAGTATGTCCATTATGGATTGTGGGATATCCAGGAGGGTCGAGCAGGGCTAATTACCCTGGAACTAGTAGATCTCACAAATAACATTTCTATTATTTTTCTTGATGATGGGATTGGTAGGAAATATGTCTATCCACTAGTAGTAGAATGGTTTCAAGATGTTTTTTCACGAATACTTCTTATGGTTTACACCCGAGAGAGATGTGGAGTTCATTATTGAGCGCATGCAAGAAGCTGAGCTAGAATTTATCCCACCTTAAAGAATGACACCTACTAAGATTTAAAAGCTCAAGACATAGATAGAGGAATTGTAGGATAAGTTGTTTATCCATCCAAGTACTTCGCATAAGGGATCACCTATGTTGTCTTCAAAAAATGAATGATTGGATTTTATATTTTTGTGTCGATTACAGGAAACCGAACAAAATGACCATCAAAAATTGATATCCTCTTCCACATATTAATTACCTATTTGAACAACTTAAGGGAGATTATGTGTTCTCAAAGATCAATTTGTGATTAGGTTATCTTAATGTGAGATTTAAGACTCTAGATATATCGAGGACTACTTTTAAGAGAAGTTTTAACTTTTATGAGTTTATTGTAATGTCATTTGGGTTGAAAAATCCACCAACCATCTTTATGTCCTTGAATATCTTGATTTTTCATGTGTACCTTAATCATTTAAGGTGGTGTTCTTGGATGAAATCTTGGTGTACTGAATTATTCAGGAAGAACATGCACAACATCAATACATCATCCTGAGTACACTAAGAGAACATCAGTTATACACCAAGCAATCTAAGTGTTAGTTTTGGATTGACTAGGTAAACATTTTGTGGCACATAATCTCTAAAGAAGGTGTGGAAGTGGATCCAGATAATATTCAGGAAGTGGTTCTTTGGGAGGAATCCAAGAATTGTTGTGATGTCTGATAATTATTTGTATTAGCAAGATATTAAATGAGGTGCATCCAAGAATATTCCTGATTGGAAGCATCACTATAAGGCTTGACCATGGACGGGATAAAGTTTGAGTAGATGGAAGCATGCAAGAATTATTTCTAGGTGTTGAAGAAGAGCATGATATCAGTACCAATATTGATCTTTCCTATTTAAATTGAGGAGTATATGTTGTATTGTGATACTTTTGGGATTGGACTCAGAATTGTATTGATGCAAGAGGATCAAGTTGTTTCTTATGGGTCTCGACACTTGTAACAACCTGAGATTTTTATGAGAATTATTTTTTTTAATTTCATTGATGTCTTGTGTTGTACGCGACATCAAAATGAGCATGTTCTATACGCAACACTGTATTATCTTGCAGTATACGCAACACTAATCTTGGATCGTGTTACACACAATTTCAAGTTTGTTTGATAGTAGTTATTCTACGAAACATTGAGTGTGTATATATATATATATATATTAAATGTATAAATGAAATATGGTTGGATTTTATTATACGAAACAACAAAGGAGTCTTGCACTACACGCAACCCTGACTTGGCTTGCATTACATGCAATCGTGACCTTCCTCGATAGCGTGTGTTGTACGCAATTCCGGATTTCACTAAACAATGATATATGGTTATAATATTATTATGAACTAGCATTTATAAATATTATTAACTACATTTTGAATTTTATAACATTATTATTTCATCTTATTAATTTTCTATAACAAGGTTTGTGAACAAAATAATTTTTTTGGGTAAAATGAGTTTTTTTTCAAAAAAATGCAGTTTTTCCGCCTTTTGATGGCACACCCACTTTAAATCTAGTTTTTGACATGTTTATAAGTTAAATTTGAAAAAAAAAATCTTCTTTGGAATCAGGATATAAAAATTTACTTTGGATAAAATTTTCATATTATTCTGATAGCTTTCATATTTTAATGAATAGTAAAAACACACTATATTTTAATTAAAAACAACTTTTTCATCGTAATAATTTATAGGGTTAAATTATAATATTGGATGATTTTAAAGTATAAATAGAATATATTTTTACCATTTAATATAATTTATGTCATTATCATTTATTTTACGTTGAATTCATAGGTAAAATCATTTCAATCTTTTGCAATGTTTTAACTTTTAAAACTCGTTTTCTTAACAACGATAATAATTTTAAATTAATTTCTGCAACATTGGTGTATTGAATTTATAAAAAAGGATGTCATATTTGTAATTAGTGGTTCAAATTTTGTTAATATGCTACTTTTTATTTTTGGGCATTATGAATAGTAACTATGGTAAATTTAATTTACCGTAGTAAAAGTTAAATCGGGTAATTAAGGGTAAATATAATATTATAAAATTACCCTAACACTTGTCTTAATATAATTTAATGCTTATATTTCGTCCTAAGTAATATTTGGGTCGAAATGGAATCCATTGGAACCAACTTCGAGGTGATTAAGACCTTTAGTTTATTTTATTTAAACAAAAGTAAAATATGTCTCACTCAACTTTAATAATTAAAGTATTTTTAATATACGTTTATACAGAATATAAATTCAGATATAAATACTCAATTGAAAGATAAAATTTCATTCTTTATCATGGTAATTTATTTGTAATTTTTAAGAGTTATTTAATTACCTTATTATCTTATACATTAATGATGCAGAAATGTTTTATTTAGTGAAAAATCAGTAATATAGTTTTTATTGAAATATTAATACACATCAAAAGGCAAAAAAATCTGAAACAAAACATATTGGTAGTGTATATATAAACCCTAATCACCCAATGGAATAATTATGGACCATTTGGATCCTTATAAAGGCAATTATGAAACTTATATTATTTTATTTTAAATTCTTCCAAAGTTATATCCTTCATAATTTAATAAATATAAAAATTTACATGTAGTGATTTTAAGATTATAAATTTGAGTAAAAGGATTATTTTGAAATCTATGAGATTTATCTTCGTCATAGTATTTTAATTTCAATTTTTATGAAACAAATATTTATATTAAATAATTATACAAAAACGATGTAGTAAATATTTTATTAAGAGTAATATCAAATAAATGGTTTTAAAAATATTAAAATAAATAATATATGAACTATTTAATGTGATCAAAGAATTTCATAGATAAATATGACATGTTATTAATCTATTAAATATTTTATTTTGAACATATATTCTGTGTGGATTTTATTTAAATTCAAATAAATGAATAGTGTCAAAATTTACACTATTGTTATTTTATAAAAATAACATAAGATAAAATTTATTAAAATCACAAAAAAAATTATAAATTATAAATTAAAATTTATATGGTCTACAATGTCATAACATATCAAATTTTGGACAATTTAAAACACATAATTAATAATTTATAACAATGTAAAAATTAAAATCTTATTACTACAAATAAAATTAAATTGATTAAATAAGGATAAATCAAGGTGATAATGTTTAAAATAAATTCCAAAAATGTCTAAATTTTATTTTTTTTATGATATTACAACCCTATATCATCCAATATTCGTATTTGAGTCATTGTTTTAGGTTTTTAAGAGGGGTTGAATTTATTATAAATTAATATTTCTTATGTTTTTAAAAATTCCCCTCTCCTCCCTTATAAAAAGGGAACCCCTTCCCACTTCTCCTCACACCCATTTGAGCCTTGAAGCTCGTACAACCTCTGACCATGTCACTTCCCCACTTCCCTGTAATACTTATAGAGGTACTGGTTATCTCAAAATACCATCTCTAGTGCCCTAAGAGGAAGTTCAAAGGAGGCACTTCGAGAAAGAGGTAATACCTTCTACCGATTCATTCAAGTTTCTTTCATCTTATACTTCCTCTTATTTAGTGGTTTCATTATGAAGTAATAACATAATTTTCACTCATATACTAATATGTTATTATAAATATTAAACAACATCATTTCACCTTCTATCCATCCTATAAAAAATGAAATCACAACGTGTGTGTACGTACGGAATACCGTCTCCACGCTGTGGTGTAATATGTTTTTCCACCCCCACCATACTGGGATGGGTATAATGGTGTAAAGAATAACTAAATATCATTAATATAACATCATAATGATTCTAAGATATTATATCATTCACTCTAATTACATTCAATAAATATGGGAATGATATCATCAATCGTGCATACGTACGGATTACTGTCTCCACGACGCGATGATAATCATTCTCCATGTTAACCACTCAAGAATGATTATTAAGTATATGTAATTAATAATAATGAAATATATTACATGATAATTATACTGGATATATGTATATATATATATGTGTGTCATCTACTTACTTCTATTCAAGTCAATAATGAAAGGAAAACAACGTTCATGCATACGTACGGCCTACCGTCTCCATGAACTGTGTGTTTCATTTCATTTATTTATCTATTATATATATATATATAATGAATATATATGATATATAAATCATGATTTAAATTCTGTAAGTAAGTAAATCATGATATAAGTAATAATAGTATCAAGAACAACAAGTCCAAACATGTACGATAAATGAAACGATTTTACGCAAAACGCTGTTTTAACATGGATTTCCAAAAGAACGGGTAATATAAAGTCATAAGTGAACCATATATGATATCATAAAAATTAATATGATTCTGTAATAAGTAAATGAAATTATTTAAATCATTATACCAGAGGTTCAGATACGTACGAAGCATATCAGACCTAAGGTAAGGGATAACTTTTCCAATCACGTTTTTACCCGAGATTGTTTATTCGTAAGTATTTACTGGGGTTATATTTACCATTCATGTCCCTATTTTCTAAAAATGGTTTCATGTATGTTCAAAGTCCTTTTTTACCCATTTTTTACTTTTGGAACATGGTATTTAAGGAATATTTCTTATGTTCACGTTACGAGGTACTTTTTTGACTTTTCCGACAAAAGTACGAGGAGATTGTTTTTTTTAACTTATACGGAATGAACGTATTTTTATGGTTTCATAAAGCCTTATTTTCATGAATCGTACTCTATAATATTTCATGAATATTTTCATAAAAATCCTTTTATTTTAAAATTGCATTGCATTTTGTGAAAATAAAATGATTTCGAAGAAGAAAAGATATTTTCCTCAAGAATTCATTTCAAGTGTTTTATCAAAACTAATTTCCATCTACGATTGAATTATTTCATGTGTGTATGTTTCAAGTATAATGTCTATATGATTTAAATGGTTTCAATTTTCTTATGATGAAATGATATCCATTTGTTTTATATGGATTATGTTATGATGGGATGATGTTTATGAAACCCATTTTATTCTTTGGGTTTTGATGAATGATTTATGTTTATGTTGTGGCACATGTAAGAATGATTTAATTATAAGATGGGTGGGACCTATATCTCCCACCAATGATTTGGGTAAAGATTTATATCTCATGATATATACATGGTCGAAATGGTAAGTTAATCTGGTTCAGTGATATAGGACTGGAATAAGGAGTGAACTCGATTCAGAAAGGGACATTGTCCACTAAGATGGTCTTGGCCGCAATGTCTTGTCTACTATGGAAATCATATCATGTGCATGATAGTCTGCCACAATTACATGTTTTATTCCCATTCTATTTTATCATGATATATGTTCCATTTGGATCTATTCCTTACGTACTACCATGTTTTATTTCATTTCTCAAGATCATGGTGTTTAAACATTATGTTCTTGGTTTTAAGTTCAAAAATATTTGGTCTGTTTTATTTTCTCCATGATTACCCTTACTGATCATTTGAGCTCACCCTTTTTATGCTTTCTTTTCCCCCAGGATTAAAATAACGGTTTTAGGTAAGGAAACAAAAGGGTAAGATTGTTATGGGAGATGTTGAAGATCTTTTAACATGATTAGAAGTTTATATTCCAAGTTTCCAAAGACACTAAACTATTACGGTCCTTTGGTGTCTATTTTTTGTTATGTATTAGATATTCCACAGGATTAATGTAATGTCTATGTACATCAAGATTTGTGTATCTACAGTTGGTATCAGAGGAAAGGTTTAGTCAACCTTTGAAAACTAGGATGCGAGAACTTTAGTGAGATCCCTAGTGATATTTCTAAGGTATGTCTAGGCATGTCTCTAAGGTTAAGTATAAGTATAGGTTATAGTCATAGAATTATAGTAATGGTATTAGAATCAATCCTAAGATGTTATATATTTAAGTTACTCCCCCTTTATTATGTTGTATTCTTAGTATGATTTTTTCCACTCACACTATTCTTTCTGGGTTTTAGAAAATGGCTGGAAACCAGAAGATTCATGTTAATGGAGAATATGATGGACAATGGAATTATATTCTTCATGAGCTACGCAATGAAATGGTATTGGGAAGGTGAAACATATTTATTATAACTAATCAGAAATCTCATAATATGATCACTAATCTCAACTTTGGTAAGATTCTTGACTCATCTAATAAGAGAAAGATTGAGTTTCATGATGATCGTGGAGGAAAGAAAGTTCAATTTCCCTCACGTAAATCCTGTGGGAAGAGGCATCAAGGTGAATGTTTCAAAGGAACCGGAAGATGCTTTGGGTGTGGAAAAGGGCACAAAGCCAGTAATTGCAAAGGAAAAGGTTTAGTTAACACTATGGACAAGGATAATAGTATTGCTAAGGCATCAACAATGGTTAAATGTTTTAAATGTGGAATGTACGGGCATTATGCAAACCAATGCCCTAAAGGAAGATCTAATGAATAGAATCAGCATGGTCATATGGGATGTATTTATTTGTATGATGATGAAGATACTAAAAATGATATATGAGATGAAAGAAGTGTTGAGGAATAAAATGATGAAGCTCAGTCAGTTGTTTAAGAAGGTAGTGGAATGATTGTGTATTTATCAAGAGTTATGTTGTAGAGGTAATTTAATGGTAATGTGGAATAAATAATCATCTAAGGATTTTTACAATATTGTTTTTTCTAAAGTATTTTGAAGTATATGTTGAATGGTACAAGTAACCATAAAAGTTTATTCAAATATTTTTGGAAAGAAGATGATATGCGCATAATGAAGGGATAAAGAAAAAATGAAATGAGCTCATGATTGATATAAGGACAAAGTTATATCATGTTTTGTGTATATAGAAATTTTGGGATTTTGGTATGTGGAAAGAGTTAACTTTTTAAAGAATTTATATTTTCACTAATGTTCAATGGGTATTCATTTTAAAAGATAATACATGATTAAGGTATTCACATATTTGGAATGTGACCAACAAGATATATCTTGTGATATATGAGGGATAAATTAAGGTATTCACATGCTTGGAAGATGACATTTCTAGTAATTGTTTTCTTTATACTAGGATCTTAGACATAAGTATTTTGGATAAGCCTAAAGATTGGAATGAATTAAGATAGTATTGTTTAAGGATAAATTTTTTTTCGATATTATTGTAGGACTGTTATAATAGTGTAGTTTTAGGAAAAAGGACAACCCATAGGATTGGTGAAATCCCATCGTGTCGGACAAGGATGTGGGAATCGAACCCACAACTGAAGTGCGATAGGCCTTTAGGGCCAACCACTAGCCTACAGGAAGTCCCTAGTTAGTAGAGTCTAGTTTTATTTTATTAAGAGGTATGATAGATGAAATATAAGTCCCTTTTAAAAACCATATATGATTAATCTCACCATAGATGGACTTATGTATATAGCTTTTGATAACCGTATGTTTTAGACAGATGGCATGAACTACCATTCTATCGCATGATCTTCTAACACTTCACGGAAGACAAATTCAACTTTATTTCTTTAAGAGATGAAGTGGAAATTGTTCATGGCATAAACAACAGTGAGATTGTACCAAAATCAAGTAAGTATTTCTTCTAATTCAAAATTTTCAACTTTAGGGAAATTATTTTTGAAAACAAAAAATGTTGTCCTAGTGTACTTATATCTGATGAATCAGATGGTACCTTAAATTGTCACAAATTTATGGCTTTGTGACTATTGGCTTTTTCATAGCGATGTTCTCTACCACTCTCCAACAGAACTTAACAGTCAGATTTCTCTTCCATATCCATATTTTCACTTATGTTCTCCTATGTGGAAACCCAATGATGAGTTAATTTGGGTAACCATTACATTTCATACATTAGTTTTTAAAATTAATCTTTAGTATTCCAATTTACGATGTGGGTTTCTATTAAAGAAAATTTCAAGTAGTAAACGATTTATAACCCCAACGAATTTCGAGGGAGAAATTCATTTTAAGGGGTGTAGAATGTAACAACCTGAGATTTTATGAGAATTATTATTTTTAGTTTCATTGATGACTTTTGTTGTATACAACACCAAAATTATCTTGTTCAATACGCAACACCGTATTAGCTTGCAGTATACGCAATACAAATCTTGGATCGTGTTACACAGAATTTCAAGTTTGTTTGATATTAGTTATTCTACGCAACATTGAGTGTATATATATATATATTAAATTTATAAATGAAATATGGTTGTATTTTTATATATGAAACAACAAAGGAGTCTTTCACTACACGCAACCCTGACTTGGCTTGCATTACACGCAATCGTGACCTTCCTCGATATCTTGTGTTCTACGCAATACCGGTTTTCACTTAACAACGATATATGGTTATAATATTATTATGAAATAGCCGTTATGAAAAGTATTAACTACTTTTTGAATGTTATAACATTATTATTTCATCTTACACATTTTCTAAAACATGGTATGTGAACAAAATAAAGTTTTCGGGTAAAATGAGTATTTATTAAAAAAAATGCATTTTTTCCGCCTTTTGATGGCGCACCATCATTAAATATAGTTTTTGACATGTTTATAAGTTCAATTTGACAAAATATAATTCTTATTTGTAATCATGATATAAAAATTTACTTTGGATAATTTTTTCATATTATTCGGATAACTTTCATATTTTAATGATTAGTAAAAACACATTACATTTTAATTAAAAACAACTTTTTTCATCGAAATAATTTGTATGGTTAGATTATAATATTGAATTATTTTAAACTATAAATAGAATATATTTTTACCATTTATTATAATGTATGTCATTAGAATTGATTTTACATTTAATTCATAGGTAAAATCATTTCAATCTTTTGCAATGTTTTAACCTTTAAAACCCGTTTTCTTAACAGCAAGATTAATTTTAAATTAATTTCTACAAATTTTGTGTATTGAATTTAGAAAAATGGATCCCATATTTGGATTCTGTAGGTCCAAATTATTTTAATATACTAATTTTTATTTTTGGGCATTATAAATAGTAACTACGGTAAATTTTATTTTCCATAGTAAAAGGTAAATCGGGTAATTAAGGGTAAATATAATATTATAAAAATACCCTAACACTTGTATTAATATAATTGGATTCTTATATTTCGTCCTAAGGAATATTTGGGTAGAAATGGAATCCATTGGAACCCACTTGGAGGTGATTAAAACCTTTAGTTTATTTTATTTAAAGGAAAGTGAAATATGTCTCACTCAACTTTAATAATTAAAGTATTTTTAATATAAGTTTATACAGAATATAAATTCATTTATAAATACTTATTTTAAATATAAAATGTTTTTCTTTATCATGGTAATTTATTTGTAATTTTTAAGAGTTATTTAATTACCTTATTATCATATACATTAATGATACAGAAATTGTTTATTTAGTGGAAAATCAGAAATATAGTTTTTATTGAAATTGTAATACATACCAAAAGGCCCAAAAATATGAACAAAAGTTATTGGTATTGTATATATAAACACTAATCATCCACTGGCCTAATTGTTGACTATTTGGATCCTTATAAAAGAGATTATGACACTTATATTATTTTATTTTAAATGATTCCAAAGTTGGCACCTTCATAATTTAATAAATATATCAATTTACATGTTGTGATTTTAAGATTATAAATTCTAGTAAAATTATTATTATGAAAGCTATGACATTTATATTTATCATATTATTTTAATTTTAATTTTTATGCAACAAATAAGTATATTAAATAATTATACAAAAACTATGTAGTAATTATTGTATTAAGAGAAATATCAAATAAATGGTTTTAAAAATATTAAAATAAATATTATATGATATATTTTATGTTATCCACGAATTTTATAGATAAATATGACATGTTATAAATCTATTAAATATTTTATTTTGAAGATTTATTATGTGTGGATTTTATTTAAATTCAAATAAATGAATAGTGTCAAAATTGACACTATTGTTATTTTATAAAAATAACATAATATAAAATTGTTCAAAAATCCCAAAAAAAATTAATAATTAATAATTCAAATTTATATGGTATAAAATTTCATAAAGTGTCAAATTTTGGACAATTCACATCACATAAGTAATGATTTATAACAATTTAAAAATTAAAATCTCATTACCACAAATAAAATTAAATAGATTAAATAGGGATAAATCAAGTTGATAATGTTTAAAATAAATTCACAACATGTCTAAATTTTGTTTTTTGATGAGATTACAAACCAATCACTTCTAATATTTTTATTTGATTCATTTATTGAGGTTTTTATGTGGTTTTTAATTTATTATAAATTAATATTTCTTATGTTTCCAAAAGTGCCCCTCTCATTCCTTATAAAAAGGGAACCCCTTCCCACTTCTCCTCACACCCATTTGAGCCTTGAAGCTCGGCCAAACTCTGAAATTTCACTTCCCCACTTCCCTAGAAACCGTATAGAGGTACTGGTATTCTCAATATACCACCTCTAGTGCCATAAAAGGAAGTTCAAAGGAGGCACTTTGAGAAAGAGGTAATACTTTCTACCGATTCATTCAAGTTTCATTCTTCTTATACATCCTCTTCTTTAGTGGTTTAATTATGAAGTGATAACATAAATATCCCTCATATACTGATATGTTATTATAAATTTGTAACAACCTCATTTCACCTTCTATCCATCCTATAGAAAATAAAATCACCACACGTGCGTACGTACGAAATATCGTCTCCACGCCGTGGTGTAATCTGTTTTTCCACCAACACCTTACTTGGATGGGTATAATGGTGTAAAGAATGACTAAATATGATTATTATAACATAATAATGATTCTAAGATATTATATCATTCACTATAATTCCATTCAATAAATATGGGAACGATATAATCGCTCGTGCGTACGTACAGATTACCGTCCTCACAACGCGATGAGATTCATCCTCCATGTTAACCACTCAAGAATTATTATTAAGTATATATAATGAATAATAATGAAATATATGAAATTATAATGCTACTGTATTTATGTATATATATATATATCATCTACTTAGTTCCATTCAAATCAATAAGGAAAGGAAAACAGCGTTTATGCGTACGTACGGCCTACCGTCTCCATGAACCGTGTGTTTCATTTCATTTATATATCTATTATATATATATATATATACTGAATATATATGTTATATAAATCATTATTCACATTTTGGAATAATTAAATCATGATATGAGTAATAATAGTATCAAGAACAACAAGTCCAAACATGTACGATAAATGAAATGATTTTACCCAAAACACTGCTTTAACATGGATTTACAAAAGAACGGGTAATATAAAGTCATAAGTGAACCATATATGATATCATAAAAATTAATATGATTATTTAATAATTCAATTACATTATTTAAATCATTATAAAGGAGGTTCTGATACGTACGAAGCATATCAGACCTAAGGTAAATGATAACTTTTCAAATCTCGTTTTTACCCGAGATTGTTTATTCGTAAGTATTTACTGGGGTAATATTTACCATCCGTGTACCTGTTTCCTAAAAATGGTTTAATGTATGTTCAAAGTCCTTTTTTAAACATTTTTTACGTTTATAACATGGTATGTAAGTAATCTTTCTTTTGTTTATGTTATGATGTACTTTTTTGACTTTTCTGACAAAAGTACGAGGAGAATGTTTTTTTAACTTATACGGCATGAATGGATTTTTACGATTTCATAAAGCCTTATTTTCATGAATCTTCCTCTACAATATTTCATAACTATTTTCAAAAAAATCCTTTTATTTTAAAATTTCTTGGTATTTTGTGAAATGAAAATGATTTTGAAGAAGAAAGGATATTTTCCTCAAGAATTCATTTCAAGTGTTTTATCAAAACAAATTTCCATCTAAGATGACATTATTTCATATTTGTATGTTTCAAGTATAATGTCTCTATGATTTAAATGGTTTCAGTTTTCTTATTATGAAATGATATCCATTTGTTTGATATGGATTATGTTATGATGGGATGATGTTTATGAAACCCGTTTTATTCTTTGGGGCTTGATGAATGATTTATATTTATGTTGTGGCACACATAAGAATGATTTAATTATGAGATGGGTGGGACATATATCTCCCTCCAATGCATTGGGTAAAGATTTATATCTCATGAGATAGACATGTCTGGAATGGTATGTTAATCCGGTTCAGTGATACAGGACTGGAACGGGGAGTGAACTCGATTCAGAAAGGGACTTTGTCCACTAAGATGGTCTTAGCAGCAATGCCTTGGCTACTATGGAAATCATATCATGTGAGTGATAGTTTTCCACAATTACATGTTTTATTCCCATGCTATTTTATCATGATTGATGTTCCATTATGATCTATTCCTTACGTACTGCCATGTTTTATGTCATTTCTCAAGATCTTGATGTTTAAACATTATGTTCATGTTTTTAAGTTCAAAAATATATGGTTTGTTTTATTTTCTCCATGATTACCCTTACTGAGAATTTTATCTCATCCTTTTTATGTTTTCTTTTCCCCTATCATTAAAAGAAAGGTTTTAGGTAAGGAAAAAAAATGGGAAGATCGTTATGGGAGATGTTGAAGATCTTTCAACAAGATTTGAATTTTATATTCGAAATTTCCAAAGACACAAAACTATTATGATCCTTTGGTGTCTATTTTTTTATGTATTAGATATTTTTCAAGAGTAATGTAATGTCTATGTACGTCAATATTTTGGTCTCTACAACAGTTTAGGTTGCATGAATGTAATTACCCTATGTACAACCTCGAGTTGGTAGTAGTGGTTTATTCTCTTATGTGATGGTGACACTATATTTAGCGTGAAATGTTTAGAGTTTTTACATACCATAAAATATAAATGTACATATTTTTAACATCATGACTTAAATCTTTAGTAGTGATGATATGTAGAGTATATGTAGTCCTTTGATTTTTAACATCCATGTACACTCAAATAGAATAATAGTGTGGTTCATGCATTGAGAAGGAACACTCAAACTCAGTTGGTACATGAGTCTAGTGATGATGTGAAGATGATGACATTGCTGGCAGAATTTCATTTGGTGGTTTAGGAGTGTCCGGAGAAGATAAAACTCATTTCAGTAGCAGTGGTGTCTACACTCCTGAGATTGGAACAGGGATAGGTAGTACAAGGATCTAGAGTGTTTATCCTTGAGGTAAAGACATGAAGGTGGGGAGAAACCTTTAAATTGGATGATAGATGAGGATGATATCATCTATGTGAAAATATCAGGTAGTTGTGCCTATGAGCATGCAAGAGAAGCTCATGCGAGAATTTCATGCCTCGAAGTGGGTGGTACATCTAGGTGTGACCAAAATGTAATCTTAAGAAGAATAATTATACTTGGATCATTTTGGATCAACTGAAGAAGGGAGAACATTTATTTCATATCAGGGAAGTATTTAGATTATTCCAATTTGTAGCACATTTCGAGAGATGGTTTTATTATATGGGGTGTCATAGACTATAATTTCAGATCATGATTCATGATTTACATCATGCTTCTAGCAGATCTTGCAGAAGGCTCCTGGAAAATAGGTTGTGGTTAGTATGACTTTCCACCAACAGATAGATGGGAAGTTGAACTATATTATATTGGTGTTAGAAGACATTCTTTGGGAATGTGTTCTTGAATATAGTGTTTCATGGGAGAAGCACATGCCTTTAGTGGAGTTCTACAATAAAAAATGTTATCAGTAAAATATACAGATGAAACCAAATGAGGAAATTTATGGTAGGCCATGTAAATCCATGTTATTCCAGATAGAGGTGGATGATTCAGAGTTTTTGGTACCGAGTCCCATATAAGAGACATCAGAGCAGGTACAACAAATGTGAAAACATATGTATATGGCTCAGAGTAGGTAGACCTTTTATACTGATAGATGGAGAAGACCCCAATATTTTATAGATGGTGAACGTGTATTCGCGGGTGTCACCTAGGTTGGGTCACTCTAGGATATAGAGGTAGGGAAAGATGGCGTCCAAGGATGTTGGATTGTTTAAGAAAATTTAGAGTATCAGACCATTGGCATACTAATTGACTCTCCCATAGAAATACAGTTCTATGCATGATGTTTTCCATGTGTCACATCTACGGAGCTTTCACCCCAACCCTTCTCATGTGATCAATGTGGAGGAGATTGACCTTGAGACAGATATGTCATTTGAGGAGCATCCAATACATGTGTTGGATCGTAGTGGTAATGTGTTATGGGTAAAGACTGTGATAATTGTTCATTTGTTATGTAAACATGGATGTGTACAACTGGAAACATGGGAATGAGAAGTAGATATAAGGGATCAATGGCCAAATGCTTCTCTCTTGGAATCATAGTGATATTTAGAAGTATAGCTTGAGGAAAATCTATTTTAATGCAGTGATATTGTAATATACCAGCCTTTTACAGGAGTCATGTAGAGCAATTATTCGGGTATGTTTCATTGTTTTGGATTACCTTGGCGATGAAATTGTGGTATGAGGTGTGTTTTTTTGAGGTTTTAAGAAAAATAATAGGATAGAGGGTTGTCCATGGTTTGTGTGTAGTTTTAAAAAAATGTGCACCCAATCCCAGGTAACTGTGGAACCATGCCCACCTAGATAGTGAATTCTAAATGGTTTGTGCATGCTTTCCTTAACCATGTACACCTGCAAGATGAAACTATGTGTGTAGTACAATTATCTATGAAAATTAGTTTTAAAACCACCCAAACCATGAAGACCCATCTATTTCTCCATTGGCTCAATCTTGATAAATTCTAGGAAATCCAAGATCTTTTCAGAGGGATTCCAGGTCCAATCAAAAACCTTTCATTGAGATCAAAATCCCATATTAAAGATTTAAACCCTTTCCATTAAGTGGATTTCATCCTGATGCTTCTCACGTTCCTTCCTCTATCATTCCTTGAAATTTTCATGGAATATATCCATTGTTTCCCTGGATATAAACCTATGTGTTGAGATCTAGATATATGATTGTGGATCTTGGTCGAGATTTTCAAGATGTTGATGCCTTCAACAATAATTTTGGTTTTAGCGATTTAGATATGGATCTTGATTGACATCATTATGCTTCTCAGATTTCAGGGATTTATGTTGGGCTATCATCCATAATCAAACAAAGGTAGGTTGTCAAAATTAAACTCTTATAGTTGTGGATTTCATATGTGTATGGGAGATTAATGGTTTTCTAGCATCCCATAGTAAGTGTTTCCTAAATCGTGTTAAATAAGAATATTCAATTTTCATTTTGACATATTTGAGATATAGTTGACTTAATCATGGGACTAAGGGGAATCAAAACTAGATAATTGATTTGTGGAAACTATTTATGATGTGAGATATTGTATTCTAGATATTGAATTTTCTTTGTTTGAGATTATTAATGCGGAGAATTAATTAAGAGATAATGATTTGTCTATGTTGATATGGCTAATTGTTGATTAATTATGTTCCTTGATGTTTGATTAAGATAAGTAATTATGAGATTAATTATGAAGGTTTGATATTTTATTTGTATAATTGCATGTGGAGAATTAATTTTGAAATGATATTTGGGTTGTTAGGATAATTAATTTACTAATTTATTAATGGGTTTTGTACATAGTTAATTGTGGGGTTAACTAATGGATTTTGGTTAAATTTAACTAATTTTTGGATTAGTAAGGGAATAAAATGGATAATTATTTTTGAATTAACAAATGATGTAAATGATAGAGAATGTGGTTGATTGACATGTAATTATAGACCAATTTAGATGTTAGGGTGTTAGACATGGCATTCTACCCCAATAGCTGATATAAGCGCTTGTGAAGTTAGGTGGAAGACATGGTAATCTATGTGGATTGAGAAAGTGGGGTTTAAGACAAGGTGATCTTGACCGACTGAGACTTTAGGTGTTATACATCGCGTTCTACACAAAACTAAGGATAATGATCAATATGTGAGTTTATATAGAGACATGAATCAAGACCAAGTCTAATGTGATTATTAAAGAATAAGTGACAATGTAATTACTATTTAATTTTTAAGTTTATTTAATTCATCATAGAATTTCATGGACAATAATTTTAATTTAGTTGTTTTAGACACCATTGGTGTTATCCTACTGAGTTGTACTCACACCCAATTCGGGAAGCCTAATTGGAACCCGATAAGACATTATTGTTGTAGGACAAGATAAGGGCTAGGCCCTGAGATAGATTGCTGATTACGGATGATGCATGGGTGAGGGAACCAGATGTGGTTAGATACCTTCGTAGGAATCATTGTGTATTTATTTTTTGTTTCATTGTATACACTTGACACTTTCATTGTCATATAATGATTTCCTTTTCAATTGATTTTTATAATTCATGTGTTTACTATTATGTGACATTGGTATTGTTCTAATTATTTATATGCTTCCACACTTGATTTGTATTGTTTGATTCCACAAGTACTTTACTATTATAAAAGAGGGTACAGTCTCCCCATGAATAACTTACCAAACCCTTGCTTCCTGTCGACAACTTCTAGCATATGGGGAGGCACGCTTGATGTGATGTCACTGACCAGCTTAGGGTCTTGTTACATGGTACTGAGGATGGGACGTTAAAATCACTTGGGAAATATACTACATGTTTGACCTTTTCCTTTTCACCACATCCCAATGAATCAAGTATCTTCTCTAAATACTTAATCCATTTATGAAAACCAATTGAATTAGTGGTCACACTAATATACATCAGCCTCTATCACATAAAGAGATCTAATATAAGATTGTCTCAATGTGGAATAGGTTTCTCCATATAAGAAATTTTATTTTTAATATCTTGATTATGTTTTCCTAAAATATCAATATTTTTCTCCATTCCAATACTAGTTGTATTGGTTCTATAAGTAGTGAAAATCTGCATTTTCCATGATTATTGATTTCATTCTTCCTTCTAGGTACCATTCCTAAAAAATGGCTTATACTTGATTAGATCATATCATTTTTAATGATATTATATAAATGGAAAACTAGTAAAATACTTAGCATAAATTGAAAATTTTATAAATAGATAATCATATCATCACAAACATGGTTTATTTTGGATGTTCTTCTACACTTGTCCTCAAGAAATATCATATAGTTTTGTTTTCTAACAAATGATTTCCCAAATATATCTCCCAATCATTCTACTAGAAATTCTATGAAACCAACTATAATTCCCCGACCCCATATGTCTAGAATAGGTGCCTTAATTTATTGTGGATTCATTTTTATATGTAATCAAAACCCAGAGGACTGTATAGTTTAGTATTCATTGTAAACTAGATACATAAATGAAATTAAAATTATATTATAACATAAAATAAAAAAATTATTTTCTCTGAAAAAATCATTATTATACTTAGTGTTACAATTTATATCAATCATAAAAAAATTCATTGAAACTTGGAGAAAATAAAACATATTGAAGTGGTTAGCACATGTTCTCTATAAGGGTAATGTATTACAGATGCCATCTTGAATCAATTAAAATAATCAATATGGAATAGTATACAACTTAACTCAAATTCTATTTAATGAATAAATTGAGAAAGAAAAGAACTTATAGATATTTTTATAATTGAAATATAATAAATTATAATAAAACAAAAATTGAATGAGGGAAATGCTTAATTTTTGGACGTTTTTTATCTTGAACATGAACGATTGTACAATCATGACTTATTCTAAATATTGATCAACTATATCTGTAAAATATTATATTATTATACATTTAAAAAAAGTGAATATTTTTTTTGAAACTAGACTGTATCATGAGACCTGTCCATGCATCAAGTGCTTTTCTATAATAGGGCCCCACCCATGGTTGTTTGTCCAAATCATACCTCATATATCGAACGCTCGATTTAAAAATATTTTTTAAAATCTAACTATTGCATACAACATTTAAATATTTTAATCATAAGTCTCATTAAAGTATATAATTATAAAATGAAACATTAAATACCGTTTAGATAAATAGATTCAAGATATGATATATCAATGGGGATGTACACCACTCAAAATATATAAGGGGTGAATAAAAAGTGAAATGAGAAAAACACTTAACATACACATTTATTTAGTAGAGAGAGATTTTACCTCATGTATAATCACTTAAATCATATTATTAATTTATAAAATAACTATATACTTATTTATGATGACATATATTATCCTATTATGCAATTTTATCACCCATTTGTTAGTCGTATTTAATTGTTACCCTCATTTTTGGTGTTAACAATTTCATTTTTTGTGAATGTTTTGTCTTATAAGTCCCAATTATTGTGCATAATATATAGTTACACCATCTTAAGAATTATATAAACAACATCTATATCATATTTGTACATTATATAAATTATTCAAATCAATATTTAATGGTGAAAATCAATAACAAATAACATCATGTCGTGGAGATGGTAGGTTGTACATAGGCACGAGCGATGATATCATTCTGTTAATGTTAAAAGTGTAAGGGAATATATGGTATATTAATTGTTCTAGAGTAAATATCTTTTAGTTTTTAATATATACATATATCAATTATTTTAATCATTATAATTATACATGTAAACTTGTGATGGAATGAAAATTACACCGCGATGTGGAGATAATAAGTTATTCGCACGCATAAACTGCTCTTTGGTTTTCGTAAGTTGGGTAAAAGGTGGATTTTAGTTGTCCCATAATAATAATATAAAATAATCATATATATGATACTATATTTATTAATTTATCATGGAAAGCACATATGAATAGGTAGTGGATGATTAATCAAATGTGAAAGAGTCGATAATGATGATAAACACTTCTTCGATAGAGTACCACTAATATCGTACTAAGTGATATAGCATAGGAATTTTGGAAGGACTTGAGCCTCTATAAAATAACTAAGGGTGTTCGTATGAGATTTGGGAATTTTTATGGTGATAAATATGCCTATAAATTTAATAATATTTTAATTTAATAAAATATCATTATTTTCAAATTTAATACTATTCATTTATGTTGACATTTAAATGCATAATGAAAAGGTTGGAATTATAATATAATTCACTAAAACACATCTTAAATATATTATATTTCTACAAAATTCGTTAAACTCATTAATTCTTCCAAAAATTATAAAAATAAATATTTTAAATATCTATTGTTTTATTTTTTTTTGTTAACTAAATAAATAATGATTTAGTATTGAAGATATATTTAATGAAATTATATAATTTCAAAAAATGAAAAATAAAATTATATAATGAAAATAATTTCATTAAGATCATAATAGACATTCAGGTACAATAATATGTAGATTTTTCTCTATGTGAACACATAAATGATTTTAAATACAAAGAGACTGTAATTTTGTAACTATCCTTTATTTAAATAATATATAAGTTATTTTCCTGAAAAAGTTCCAATTAAACAATATAAATTCAATATTAAGGTGATCATGGTCATATAACATTCACAAATATTTTTTATACCTTTTTTTAAAAGGTTGGGGATGAAGCCTCATTTATAATTAAAGCAAAGCAAAGACCTCATTAATTGGGTAGAGGGAGACCCATAACATATCCCAAAGGCTGAGTGGGCATTTAGCCCATTACAAGGCCTGTAGGCCCAATGTTTTTTCCCAATACCCATTCTTTAGTTCTCATTATTACCCTTATCTTTTGGGTTTAACCCCATTTTAATATCTTTAACTCTTACCATGACAATATGGATATTTATTATTTCATTGTCAATATGTTATAAAATAATAAATTACCCATAAATGAATCACTGATGATATTTTTAACCGTATATAAATATTTTGGATGAATATTATATTTTTATAAATTTTATATCATTTAATATTTTTTCTAATATAACAAAAATGTCAATTTTGACACTATTCATTTATTTAACTTTAACAAAAATAAATAAAATATTATATCTTCAATCCAAATATTTCAAAGCATCCCTAACATGTCAAATTTGTCAATAAAATTATAGGATGACTCTAATTAGGTAAAATGTTATTTATTTTCATATTTATTATATCAAATATTTATTATTTCCATTCATTAAATGATTACAGTATCATCATTGGGAAAGACATTAAGTTAATACTTTATTTCATAAAAATTACAAATAAATTACAATTATTAATATAAAAAATTATATTTACAAATACTATTCATAGTCTAATATATTCCCAAGGTATCCCCATATTAATATTTTTATCTTGATAAAAAATATGACATAGTTGAATTTTCTTTAAAATAAAATACTTTAACAAGATTAAAGGAATCTTTGTTCCCCCAAGAGCTCAAAAATCATCCCACGAATAATTATGGTTGATAATAAATCTACCATAAAAGTTCAGAATAATGTTTGAGTAATTTTTTAATCTTTATAATATTATATGTAAACTTAATTATCAGATTTACCCTTAATCGTAGTAATAAAAACTAATAATGTTACTATTCATATTGTTCAAAAATAAAAGTTACCAATTTACTATATTTTGATGTTATTAGTCCATATAAGGAATCCATTTTTCAATATTAGAAACAAATAATTGGCTAAATATAATTTAATATTAATTTTTTTGATGGGATGAGAACACATGTTATTAAATTGAAAATGTAAGAAATACTAAAATGTTTTTATATAAAAATTAAATTTTAAATTTATTCCAATGAAATAAATTGGATTAAAAAATAATAAATGGATAAAATTATACTTTAAGAAAAATATCTAATATAATTGACCAAAATACAATATAAGAAACTAGTTTACAATTAGAATCCATTTTTTTTATTTATTAAAATTTGAAACTTATTAGAAAAATACAAAAAAATGAATCTAAATTTAATTTTTATAGTCCTATTTCAATTATTAAGTCTATTTTAACAAGTATAATTTATAAATGTGTCAATTTTATGTTAAAAAAATGCTCCATCAAATGGATGCAAAACTACCTTTGGAAAAATATAATTTTTTGCATAAAAGTGAATTTATTTTTATTTTATGTGTAAACAATACATATGATGAATTTCAATAATTATATTGAACATATAGTATATAAATTTTATAATTATCTTAGTAATATTCTTTCTAACCAATATATTGTCTATTTTATAATAATATTTCATTATTCACCTAATCTGAGTGTTCCATTCAATTCCTACCTTCGAAAAAATTATCATTAAAAAGAAACATACCATATAATCATGGGAGTTCTACAATATCAATATAAGAAAATTTTTGGATAGTATAGTTGTTATCCGAGAAATGGTTTAGTTTACCATTGTATCTAGTTTTATAATACATTAGCGAGAACCCTAAGGTTAATTATTAGGATAATTCAGGTTACATTAAAAATTATTAGAATATTACTGACAAATAGAACTAGTGGTTTCCATGAAATTACATCCCTAAATTGATATTAGAAGTGGATTTGGATCAATAATAGTTATAGGTTGATTCAGTATCTCATGAATGTGGGCATTGATCCGAACTTAATCATCACTTGGTGAACAGCAATGGACATTCCATCACACCTAGCATGAAACTCATGGTGGATATGATGTTCAAATTTCGAAAGCCTTTACAAAATACTTTAAAAGATTTTATTAGAGTCCAGAAAAAAATTACACAGGTTATACATAAGGTTTCAATGATTGAAAATAATGTTTCATGAATTAGATATTCAATGAAGTATTTTTCATGTTTAACCACTCTGATTAATGTTTATTGATGGTAATTCTAAAATTCACGGTTTTAAAAAGGGATCAAAGATATAGTGATAATGTTGTTGTGGTTACTAGTATTATTGAATATTGATGTCCCCTATTAAATTATAGTAATATTAAATCATTTATATTAATAAAAAAATCAAGGAATAACATATTAAAACCTCAAAAAAATAGATGTTGATTTTTAAATCAAAACAAGAATGGAATTATGATTAAATCCCAGGGGTATGATTCATATTCGATTAAAGTTTGAGGATATATTCATTTTGTTAATCTTATTAATCTCTCTATATAATAATTTGATGATATATTCTGAATGGATTAGATTTATCTATAAAATATTCACATCCATTTTTGATGAGGGATGTCTTCGTGGATATGAATAACCAACATTTGATCACATATGAGTGTAACCAAAAATTTGAACAAATGATGGAGATGAAATCCATTGTATCTATCTTGATTCAGATTCAAAAGTGGATTTTATATAAGATAGTTGTGGATTAAATCAACATCAATACTTTTTCTATTCTATGGAAGTTTTTTTATGACTTTTTAATTGTGTTTCATATTCTTCCACTTAAAATTATTGTTGTGTTCTCAATAGATTCCATATATGGTGCCACTCATATTTCATAGAATCCCTATAAAATGATCCAAATTGGGTTATAGAAAACTAAGAATAAAATCATGGATAAAAATTGAAAGGTATTCATTTGACCAGGAGTGTTAGCTTTTGGTTCACCAATTGTTTTTTATTAGAAGAAATATAGATCAATTCGAAACTATATTGATTACCAGGAACTATATATGTTAATAATAATGAACAAGGATCTTGTACTATGTTTTTGTGAATTGGTTGATCAAATGTGTAGAGAATAATACTTTTCCATGAATTTCATTAGATATTTGGATCATCAATTATGGGGATTGCACAAATATATGCTAAATATATAATTTGGTACAATGTAAGGCCATGATGTGGAAATTGTGATTCCATTCAATCTAACTAATTCCCCCAATATCATCATGGAATTAATGCATTGATTAATTAGAGATTACATTGTTTAGATTGAGGTTTTCTCAACATATTATATCCATATATATTTTATGAATAATAATAGCCATAAATATAAATAGTGTCTTTTGATAAGAATGTATGTATGGAGAAGAAATAAAGAAAATTTTAAAAGGGTGATTTATGACTACAAATCTTTTTAGGTCATATAATCTTAATATATGGTATATTAGTGGATCCATCAATTACTGATTCTATTAAAAATTTTCCTACATGAACTATGATAATTATGATTAATGATTAAAAGTTTGGATATATACTTTTAATGGTTTTTGGAGAATCCATCATTTCAATATAATCAACTCAACATGTTAACTTGTTATATAAATATGTTCTATAGATTGATTAACATGAAGAAAATTTCAAGGAACTAAAGGGAATATTATTATTTACACTAGTGATTACATTTCCCAACAACGGTTAAGGGTTTGTAATCTCTATGGATTCATTGAATAAGGGGTTGTGATGTGATATAATTTAAGAAAAAAATTGTTATAGATTTTTCTTAATTGAAAATGATGGTTCTGAGTAGAATGTATCCAATTCATGGTTTGGAGCTAGCAATATTAATTTACTGATTTACAATATAGAGGGATTATCTTTTTGTATAAAATGAATATACTGACCAAAAATGTTTAAGGTATATATTTACAGAGAAAGTAAATCATGTGATATAAAAGATTGTTTAAACTAATTATAGGTCTGACTTCTCAATATATTACATCATCGGAAAAGTTAACATGGTGTCCAATGCTTTGAGTCTAAACAATCACATTATCTTATCTATAATGAGGATCACAAATTATCCAATTTTTATTGATTTTCATATCATTTATGTTGAAATTTTTAATAAAGTGTATAAATATAACATTTATCAAATTAGTTTACATCCATAAATATAAGTGATTATTAAATATGTGTAGTGGGAAGATGTATATCTATAGAAAATGGAGAGAAACAGTCTTATGATTTACCATGATTGTGATTAAATAATTGTTTAGGAAGGTGTGTGTGTAATGTTCATTGACGATTTTTAAAATTGGTTATTTTAATAGGATCATATATATTAGTTATCTATTAATCCTATATGTTAATATTTTTAAGGTATTGGGATGAGTATTTAATGTGGGATGACATAAAGAGGGATATAATAGAGTTTTTATATCATTTATTATTTTTTCAATAATTTTAGGATGAATGAAAAATATCCAGCAATTTTTTCTATCCATTTCCTATACCAGAATGGAAATGGGAAAACATCATAATGGATTTGGATATTATACTCATAAAAAAAATAAACGGAATAATGTTGTATGGGTTGTAGTTGATCACCTTACAAATTCTGTACACAAAATTTTGTTTAGATAGTATTTAAATATATACTAATTAAATAGAATATATATTAAGTATGTGGTATTGTTTTACAGAGAATCTTAATATATTGTATCAAATCTAGATTTGAAGAATACTATAATGTTTTGGAAAATTCATTATCATTATTTGTATATGAGTTTTTTTCAGCACTTTATATAACCATTAGATTTATTGAATTCCTATGAAAAATCTTCAATCCATAAAAAATATGTTCACATGTTATTCTGTTCAATTCAATGGAATTTGGGATTAACATGTTACTCATATTTAGTTTAAATAGAACAATAGAATTCACTTGGGAATTTAGATTGAACTTTCGTAATACTTATATAGAAATAACTGTATAATTCAATTTTAATGGGGTTAATTTGTATAATTAAAGATATTCGGACATGATAGAGATGAATAAATAGAAGATAAGATCAAATCAATTCAAAAACCCATAATGGAATCACATAGTCAATATAAAATATATGATAACCATCACTGATGTGATCCAGAATTTGATTTCTAGGAATATATGTTTCTAAGAATATATCCAAGGAAGAATTTAATGATATTTGGATATACGGGAAAACAATTCCCTATGTATATCAGTCCCTGTTTAATTTTCTATCATATCAGGATGGTGTCTAATCGATTGTATGTTCATCTGATTCTCTATGAAGTCAATTATATGTTCCTTGTACCACTCAAGAGGATGTTCTTACTTGTTCATTAACATAAAGTAAACAAAAAGGTCATACTACTAGAGAATTATCTTACATATGATGACTAGATTGTGGATATTGTGGATAATATATATATTTTTTATGAAACATGACCACATACCTATTCAACGGTTTATGGTGAAACAGCCAACTAGAGGAATCTATATAGAAACATGAGGATATAATGAGGTTGAGGTATCCTCAGGTTATTACACCAATGTGAAAAATATGACATGTATAAATTAATGTTATGGTGTATATAATGAAATACACCGATATTGTATGAAATAAACTTTCCAATTAAATTTAAATTCATTGATTCCCTGTGTTACATGCAATACTGGGTTTTAATGAATTGTGATATGCTACCAATATTATTATTTAAAGATGAATGTTATATCATAGCCATTAATCCAAGTGATATGAATTGATATAAACACATTTTAACTAATATTTATTTTGTTTTTATATTAAAATAAATAAATATATTTACTATATATTAAGTAATTTATTTCGTTGTATGAAATGTAATAAATTCTCAAAATATGTTTGATTGAGTTTATTGACAAAATAATAAATATTTTTTTTTACACTTTTATAAAATTTAGTATAAAAACTAAAATTATTTATTTTAATCAACATTTTTAATTACCTTTTATGAAATTTTCCACAAAAATTTGAAAAGATTCTCTTTTTGAGGAATAGTAAAATAATACTGATTTATATTAATAGATGCTAATTTTTTAATGGAATTTATACTATCCATATTAAATTTTTGATTGCTAAAAATGAAAAATTATTCAATTATATTTTTAATAATAAAATTTATTTCATTGGATTATTTTTATGTTGGTATTTTATATTAAATATTTTTATACCGATAATTTTTTTACCAATGCAAAAAAACAATATACATCATTCCTTTAGGTTTATAATTAAATAAAAAAATTTAATATATATGAATAAAAATTTAAAAAAATGATTCCTTGTCATTATTTAGAATAATTAATACTATATAATATGTTAAAAATAATTTACTATCAAAATAAACTATAAAAACTGTAATAAATAATTATCATTGTGATGAATGAAACATATTTACCTAGGAATTAATATTATAATTATAAGGTTTAAAATAATATATATACAAGTCCAAATCCAATTTTATGGAAATATTTTGACCTTATATCATCCAATTTTTTAATAATGATCCAATTTTTTTATAATGCAACATTCTTAGTTAAACATTTCAATTTTTCTTATTCTTTAACATCCATAAAATATTAATTTATTAATATTATATAAAAAAATCTATATCTACATTAAAATGAGTTTTTATTAGGTTAATATCAAAATCCAATATTCACCTCCACTTCTATCAAATTGGAAAAGAAACCATTGATTGTGCGTATGGATAATTATCGTACCACAAACCAATTTAATTTTTTTCCATAACCGTCATATAATACTACATATAATGATAAATTTAAAAAATATATATATATGATATTTATGAAATTATTATTGTTATGGAATTATAATATAACATATACCTTTATAAATCAATTCAATAAGAATGAAATAATATCTCTTCTGTGTATGGGGGACTACCACCTCCTGAGGTGATGTGATTAGTTTTTCACATATGACTTACATTGATAGTAATAAGTATATATATATATATATATATTATAAATATATAACTATTTTTATTAAGGAAATTTTATTTAATATTTACCTTTCTTTCATTTCATCCATCTAAAAATTGAATGAGCTTTTATCTGTACGTATGACCAACCATCTCCAAGAATTGTGTAATTCACTTTATAGATTTACCATTTTAGATTTATCATAATAGATATATAATAAATATATATGATCTGCAATAAATGGTCAAAATTGTAGATATTATTGAACCATTGTCAATATAAAAGTACAAAAATACCAAACCAAAACATATATGAAATAATGAAGCTGTTATTACCTGAAACATGGTTTTAATATTAAAATTTTAATAAATTAGTAATAAAAGATTATTAAAAATTATTATAAGGTGAGATATATATGATTATGGTTCAATAATAGGGGTATAGAAAGCCTATATATATAGTATATTATATATTAATGTGTATTAATGATTTCGATAACTATGGTAAGGTATATTAATATTATATTTATTTTTATGGGTTACATGATGTGTACACCAATTTTTAATTTTGTGTTATGTAATTATAGTTCCAATAAATGTATTTTATGATTATTCCAAGAAAATTATGTGTCTCAACATCCATAAAAGATTATTCATTTAATGGGGATTATTTTTAATACGATAACAGGGAGGTAAAAGTACAATGCTATGATCTCATCATTTATGAGTATTCTTAATGATTATATTTCCCATAATGAATTATTATGATATACAACTAATGAAAAAACTATATTTTGTTATACACTTATTATTTATATAGAATAATTTTTTTCATTCATTTTTCTCTTATTGTTTACACATTAATCAAAATTATTTTTTATGGTGAAACTGAATTCATTTATATCATCAATCAAAACCCCCTTTTCCTCCATCACCATGATTTATAATAAAATTAAATAATGTGTTCACTAATAAAAAATTATTTTTTAAATCCATTTATTCCCATTTTTAATTTCTTTAAAATTTTTAAATTTACTAAGCATTTCATTTTCATAATAATGATAATTTTTCTATTTAACATAATCTTTTAATCAATCTTATATTATCATGTACGACATGAATATAACTTTCTTCCATAATGACCATTAATATATTTAAATACAACACTATAATTAATAACTATTCCATTCAAATAAATAAATTTCATTAATGTTTAAAAAAATATTATACTTAAAAAAATATTATTTCAAATTGGAAGGATATATTCCTCAATAATATTGTATTGTTATTTTTATGTAATTTCTACCCATCAAACACAACAACTATTTATTTGGATTATTTTTTACTAGGGATATGATCAAATTATACAATTATTATTATATAATTGAATATATTAATATTTTTATTATGATGAATAGATGTTTATGAAATATCTTAATTTTCCATCGGTTATGAAATAATGAAGTGATGAAATTTTATTGAAATATTTTTTTATTCATGAGTCATTCCATGAAAAAATGTTTATGAGACCTACAAATGTTTCATGTGATATGACGTGATAAATATATTAAGAACATGTGGAATAATAATCTATGTATTATATGATTGGTGGAACCTATATCTCCCTCAAATAAATTTCTAAATTTTTCAAATTTCGTGAGTAATGATAGGAAAAACATGATGTGATTGGTCCAATATAAGAAATATTCCATTGTGTTTAATCCACTATAAGAAACATATGTTGAAGCACGATCCATTAAAAAAGTGAAAAATGTTTTGATAACTAATCCAATATGATTGGATTTTCTACGATTTTAAACACAACATATGATATAGTTTCATTACATATGATGGTACCATAATTATTTGACATTAAAAAGATAGTTCATTATTGATTTATAATTATTTTTCAAACCTATGGATAATGTTTTTTTCAATGATAATGTTTTATTCCATGAATAATTATTATGATCCATGATAAATTTGGTATGTAAATTTTATGTTATATTAAAAATCTCAAACCCTTATGATTATCTAATTAATTAATTTTGTAATCAGTTGATTTCATTCATGTTTACACTTATTGGTTGTCTAATAATACCCTTACTTAAGTATTCTTTATCAAGGTCATAAAGAAAGGTTTAGGTATGATATGTCTATAAATTATACTAAATTGGAAGACATTTATCATTGATGTTGAATATCAATCATGAAATAAATAGGTGGTGTATCTACTCTCAAAATACAATAAAATTTTGTTGTTCTTGGGAATTTTATTCGGAAATGTATTGAATAATCATCTATTAAGATTTTATTTATTATTTTAAAATATTGGGGACTATATAGGTGTGGTGAGTATCATATTTGTTTCTAAAAATTTATATTTTGTGATGATCATATTATTAGTTTTAGTTTTTCACCACCCTCTTGTTAATATCATGGGAACCCCTGGTACATATATAGAAGGTAACTATTTAAATGTTATGGATAAATGTTATGCAATATTAGTGTTTATAGGTTGAATAATTTCATTTGAATGTATAATGATGTAACGGTATTATTAAGAACTTAGTGACATGATGGGGTGTAGAGAGGGATGTTTTGGTTTCAAATAAGAGACCTCATAGATATGAAACTGAGGAAACAATATCTTGTATCATTAATATTATATAATAGTGAGTTTCCCATAATGAAAAATTCATTTGGGGGTTACTTTTTCAATCTAGATATATATTTGATATTTATATACTATTACTTTATTAGATCCCATAAACATTTGAATTGAATGTTTTTCTATCAATTTATTATAATTAAAACTTGTTTTATTTAGGTATATGCCTTATTATTTTATTATAATAAGGATTATTTATATAACGGTTTTATCAATGGATTAAAATATTATATTTAAAATTAAATGTGTTTTTTTTAAACACTTGATAAATGTTTTGGTGAAAAATTAATAATGGATAGATTCACATTTGCAATTAAAGATCATATTTTCATTATTTAAAATAAATTTGAAAGGAGAATTTTTTATTTATTTTAAAAAAATGCCTTTTGATTTGATGATCATGTTCTCCATAAGGTATATTTTAAAATGGTGTGGGAAAAATATATCCATCAATATTTTTTAAAATTATTACACATAGAAAAATATATTTTAAAAAAATAATAATAAAAGAAAATATATATCATATTATATAAGTAACTTCATAAAATCCTCTATAAAATTGTATATGTAATGTTCAGATAATATATAGAATATATACTTCTCTTTGTGTGTGTAAAATGATTACATTTTTAAATATCCTCATATTTTACTCTATTTCATGATCTTTTTCATTGAGTCTCTAGATAATTGAGTTGGGATATGGTGGGTGATTGTGGGCTACATGGCGGTTTTGTTAGAACTACTCAATGTTTTTAATATTAGGATTCTTTACTATCTAATTAGGTTTGGTATATATTATATAATGTTTTTATTATATATTCATCACCATTTTTTTATTCTCTTGTTTATTATATAGTGATTATTATTTTATTATTCATTTTTTAAAACTATTTGTCTCTACTTGTTTGATATGCATGGACATCGTACACTAGGATTTGATAATTAATTAGTATTTTCAAAAACATCTTCATTTTTTTATATGAGTTTGAAATCATTACCATTTATATGTTCTTGATTTTAAAGAACACGATTCGAGAATATTGGGATAAAAATTTACCATCTAGCCACATGGAAAACTTAAATGGGTGACATTCTATGTCCTCCCAAACGAGTTATTTAAAAATTATATAAGAACATTGGTTACAAAATAGAGTCAATATTTCTTGAAAAACACACTTATAATTTAGGTATGTCATAATAGAGGTGTGTATTAGAATTATTTTTTAACTCGAATGGCCAATCATGAGTAGGTTACTAATCACCACATTTCGTAATGACACAAGAGTTTCCATGAAATGCTTGGTTTTATATTTTTTTACATTATGTGTTTCACAGATAAACAATTTTGGTTTTGGTGTTTCATCATCAATGGAAACAATATGCGTACGTGGGGGTTATTACATGATATTGGGGATTTAAATAAATGAATGTTAGGGTTCCTATGTTAGATTTCATGAAATTTTAAATTATATACTGACCAGTATAATTATTTTAGTAGTATTTATGGAGCTATCACATGAATTTCACATGGACTGGTAAACCAAGTAGCAAAGAGATTCATTTTTATACAACTGATTTTCCATTTATATTTATGTATAAATCTTGTGACCCAAAGTGGTGGGGTGAATTCAAGGAGATATATGACATTTAGGTGATGTATTTCAAATTCTATTTTGATTTATGGAGTATTTTTTATCATTTGAGTATTTTGTAAAATTATTTTGTGAAAAATTTTGATATTACATAAAAATGTTCTTGTTATGAAATAAATACCTTAGTCTTGTTTTTTTAATATAATGGGTTTTAATTTAATTTTCATTATGGAACCATATATATATATATTAATATTTTAAACCAGTTTTAAAGGTTCTTATAAAATTATTTTCACCAAAATTGGTTTTAATTTAGAGAATTATTATTTATCCCTGTGAAGATGTTAAATTATTTTGGGAATTTTTTATTAGTGATGTGTTTGGGTAATGGAAAATTGATAATTCTATTAACAATTTTATAATAGTACTGTTAATTTAGAATGTATTGTGGTTATCATTCTTTAAAAATGATTTAGTGGTTATTACTATGGGAAAACATTTGAAATTTACCTAAGTGATATTGGTCCATTGAAATGATTTAGAAATATTTTAAAATGGTTGTTTTTTTAAAGAACATTTAATTGTAGTATTTTAGCCCTAATTCCATATAGTATGTGGTAGATTTTAAAATTAAGGATATTTTGTAATGGTTTTCTCTTTGGTGATATATGATTCTAGGGGTTTTCTCTATATTTATTGGGACAAGTTGATTTCATTTTGAAAACATAATTGAATTTGATTCATTATTTTTGTGGTTTTATATTATTCCTCTAGGATTTTTTTATAAAATCAAGAAATCCAATTTCATAGTATGAATCATATTTGAAATCCTTGTATAAAAAAATGTGGTCCTCTTGACATTGGACACTATGAAGTGTAACACTCATAGATTTTTGTGAAATGGTTTTTTTCATTAAAATTAATATTTTCTATGTTTTTTCATTAAGTGTAATATTCAGTTTATCATTCATTATTTGAAACACTATGTTATGTTTATGATACATGTAACATTAGGTTAGTATGTGTTCAAAATGATTCATGTTCTAAACAAAACATTTTTTACTCACACATTTCACATATACTTTAAAATTACCTTTTAACATTTTTGTTAAATTTATATTAAAATACAATTCTTATTAAATCAGAGTATAGAAATTATGTTTTTATGAAGATTTTATATTTTTCAAACGTTTCATTTTCTATAGAAAAAGGAAATTAATGAATTTTAATTGAAAAAATAAATACTATTTAAATAATTTATTATTATAATTTATATTTTTAAAATTGTTTGAAGTAAAATTAAATAAAGTTTATATATTTTAATACATTGCATGAAATTTGAATGAATTTCATGTTGACATTAGATATAAATACATTTCAAACTTTTTCTATTTTTCACATGAAAAATCCCACATTTGTGTTTCGTCTATGTGATTAATTTTATATTAATTTCTTCCACTTATACGAAAGAAATTTTAAAAATTCGACTATATATTCTAAATCTTATTGAATTAAATTTTTAAATAATTTCATAAAAATTTTGTAAAAAATTATTAGTGAAATCTATTAAAATTAATTAATGTGATTATGGTTAAAATAATGTTTTCCTCATTGCATAAAGGTTTATAAAAATAAATTCTATATAACAAAATTAATCTTATTTAATGAATTTTATTTCATATCTACAGTCAGTAAATATAAATTATATAATAAATAACTTTTTTATGTTATCCTTAAATTATATTTTACACTAGTAACTAAAAAGATGCAAATTACATTAGTAAAAACTATAATTTTAAAATTTCATAAACATAAAAACTATGGAATAACATTAAAAAAAGTGTCAAATATGTATTATAGAGGTTTTTCTCAAACAAAAAATCCATCACCACAGTTATTATTAAATTATGGAAACATGTTAGGTAATTGAGGCATCTAAATGGTGAATAATTTTATGTATTTACATGAATTGGACTCCTCATTCACTGTAAAAGGACACTCACTCTCCCCACTAATTCACAAATCTCAAGACATTTGGGTAATACATAACCTACCCAAATCAATATCCTACATCCATCCCATCATCCTAGGAACCATAAATTAGGATGAATGAAATTCATTGAATATTTTTGTGGAAACCCATTTTGGATACTCGTATAAGAAAAGGTTTTATCATGTATGATGAATGTTATTAATTAATGTAATGGTTTTTATCATGTCACGTGCTTTTATGATAGATATATTCCACATTCAACAATTACTTTTGTTTTTTTGTATATAGTACCCATAATTGTATTTTGTTTTAATTCTATCCATAACATTTATGTTTATTATGTATGCATTTGAGTATATCTCTTTTATGGGGTTTACTGTTTCAATGTTACCAAAGAATTATGGGATTTAGACTAAATTTTTCTTTTTTGGGACGTATGTATACAAATATAATGTTCTATGGGTTATAATATATATATATATATTTCTAATTTTATAAAATTATTATAATTATCTTAATTATATTAAATATTTCATTTAAATAAATTATTTCATGGAGATTGTGATTCAATTTTACTAATGTGAAAATAGCCATATGGTATAATCACACCACTTATCAGGACTAACTAAGATTATGATTCCAATGAAAAATAAATTATCAATCTTTCATGAAACTAATTTATTTTCATATCTTGTTTTTCATTTTATATTCATGTAATATTGAAAATTTTCCACTCTTTGGTATTATGATAATTGGAAAAATGTTTTGAAGAAAACCTGAAATTATAAATCTCTTTGGTCAAAAATCATATTTCATCCAAAACCATGTTTTATAAAAAAAAATGGATTACAAATGTTTTTTTACCCTATTAAAAATTATTTAGTAATGTAATTTTTTAAAAAAAACATTGTAATCTTTTCGTTCTTTCTAAACAATGATCTTTCTAACCATTCTATATTGTAAATGGAATGTAATTTTTACCCTGTATAACATTTAATAATTTTAAAGGAATCAAATATTTGAATAATAAAATGTAAATTTTACAAGGTTATTTTTAATGAATGCATTTTTCCATATATTTTTAGAAATTATAATTTTTTTAAAAAAATGATTTTAAATAAAATATTATTTAAGAAATGTGATTTAAAAAATAAAATGGAAAGAATATTTTCATCATGAAAATTTGTAATTATATTTTAATGGAATTTTCATTCACCACTATTAACAACCTTTGCGGTTACATATGACCCAATGGTGATAAATTATATTTAAAACATCATAATTCTTTCTCTTCATAGATTCTTATTATTTAAAATAGATTATTATAGAACCTAATACTTTTAAATGTGTTAACATAATTAAACGATATTTATCAGACCCTATTTATTTTTTATGTGTTAATCATGATTCAAGGTGAGTGACCATATATCCATTTATCAACCCAAGGCTAATCTCGTTTTAAAAATATTAAATTTAATTTCAATAAGATTTATGAAAAATGTTATATGTTTTATGAACATAGTTTTTCACGTAGGTTTGGATACTTTAAATTTTGGTCGGAAGCATTACATAAGAACTAATATGAAGGCCCAATGGGTTAAAAAAGTCCTCAATGGTGTCTGAGGCAACATTGCAGCCCAGAACCTAGATTTTTGGTAAAACTGGACGTGTTGCATGATTAGTGCATGGTTTGTCTAACTGTGTGGATTGAAATTTCCACAAAGAATCACTTCACAAAGTTTGCACATGGAAATGAGGCCTAACCATTCTATGTGCCCTTATACCTAGAAAACTTCACCCAATTTTTTTTATGGTTTTTCAAGTCATGCAGACAAACTGTGCATAATATATGATTTAGTAAAAATTTACAGTTTTTCCCTTAATGATATATTAATCATCCTTCTTCCTCCTAATACAAGAACTATAAGTATTAAGTGCTTTTTCTCTCAATTTAGGTATTTTTTTAGATATTTACTTGGAATAATGAGATCTCCTTCATCTGGAAACCGATTTAGCTTATTTTTGTCACATTTGATGTGAAACAATATATAATTGTGTCCTCTTAAGCTATTCTATTTCTCTGTTTCTCTAGACTATGATATCAGAATATGCACATTTTTAACTTTTACTTATAAATAATTCAATTAGAACTAAATCATGGGCTAATATAGAGTGATAAGGATCTTAAAACCACAAGGTGGTTGGTTTATAACACATACCTAACATTTTTTCAATTTTTGATTTGTTGTATGGGGACCACATATTTCATTGGGTGCCATTTCTAGAATTAGAATGCCATGATTATACTTTTTAGAACCATATGGATATGATCTTGCCATAAATGTGATTAATTTCTAGTGGTTATGACATAAAATATACCCCTTCCATGTCTAAGGTTCTTCCATAATTTTTGCTTTGTGTTTTTACTTATTTTCACCAACAATAGTGTCACAAACCTGCCTAAGTCGACCCTAAACCAGTCACCCTGGCCAGCCCGAGACAACTACTGAGAGGTGTTTTCAATCCTCCCAGGATAGATATAATCACCGAGGGAATAAATAAAGTACACAAGGGAAATATTTCTCTCAAATATAGACAATAAAACAAATTGTGTGAAGAAATGGACAGCCTAAAATACATTTACATAAAAATTGAAGTGAAAATTATTTGTACAAGAAACTGAAATTATAAATAAACCAAAAACTCAACTAACCAAACATGATAACCAACTAAATCAATGTTACCTCTCTGGTCACTCTCCAACAAAATAATCACACATCTACTAAGGTGATCTAACTCAATATGAAACATGCACCAGGACTAAAAATAGAAGAAGACTATAGGCATGAGTATTAAAACTAATAGGGTTCACATGATATTATATTCCAAATGAACATCATTTAAAATAAAAGAAACATCAATTTCATGATTTAAATACAAGATATTAATGTATGTTTTCCAAATTTGGTTCCATTCTATAAAAATTTTAATCAAAATCCTGATTTTCTTATAAACATGAATGGTAGTTACAATTTTTCAAAGTGATGCAACTTAAAAATTAAAATAGTTTTCAATAGAGTTTCTTTAAATAATGTACACTTCTAAATAAATCACACACACTTCTGAATTTACCAACCAAACACACTGTATACTAATGGTGAGTACCAAATAGCCAATGAGCACAAGTCACAAGAACACCCCTAGTAACTTGTTAGTTGTGAGCCCCTAGTACCTCGTATCTCAGTGAAGGAAACCATAATAAATATCCATTCTCATGCACATGTTCCACTAGTAGGGAGAAAACCCATAACCTAGTGGTCCTAAAAAATCATTATCATAGTTTAGTTAGTGTTGTCATCATCAAACATGTTATGTGAAAAAGGGGCTAAACCCCACTGAATCAATAGAATATGAGTACATGTATGCCCACCTAGATATCTGAGATTCCCATTAGTGCTCAATCATGTTACCCATATTATCAAATAAAATTTCCACAAGAAAATTAAATTCCCAAAACCTAGACACAAAAACATCCCACAAATATTCTTCACATTTCTTTCACAGATCAATAAACAACTTGAAAATTTCATAAATCAATTTCGACGAGTGTAATGAGCCTTTGCATATAAAACTCATTGAAAAACACTCTTTTAAGGATAAAATCACTAAAAAACCATACCCAACCATATTTTTAAGCCCCAAAAACATTTAATAAAATCATTTCATTGACCATAAAACAATTCCAATTGAGCAATATGGTATATACATGTAAAACACTCAATCTTCATTTTTTTAGGAAAGTCCAAACAAGCCTTTAAACATTTTTAACAAAATGAAATTTTTCAAATCAAAAAATACCTCATTTAATTAGGATGTGAGAACCCATAATTTTATGAACCAAAACATTGGTAACCACCTTGAAAATATTCATATTGTGTTTCCATTAGACAACACTTTTTATAAAAGTGTTAAACTGGCCTTCCATTAGCAACAGAAGTCGAAATACCTTAAAAAGAAACCATATTCTTTCTAAAACCCACAACCTGTTGGAATTCACATAAGGAACCCAAAAAAAATTCTTTTACCACTTCCAATATGATTATAAATCCAATCCAATCATTTTAAACTATACTCTACTCATAAAATCCAACTTGAAAACTTACCGAACACATAACATGCATTTCTTAACAGGACAATTTATTTTAAGCACATGAAAAGGAATAAAACATAAATGGAATTCCATAAATTTATTCAAGGTATTGAACCATGTTCAAAATACTAAAAACCAGGTGTGGAATCTAATAATTCATTTGAAAAAACATGTGGTGGGAACCATTTTAACAAAAATGCACCACTTTACCCAAAACAAGGTTTTAACTGCTACTTGGAACACCATACTAATTTTCCAAAGAATAACTTACAATTTTCATAGTATGAGGAAGATTAAAACAGAATGAAATAGATGGATTATAAATGAAATGGTCATGTGAAAGGGGACACCTACCTCAAATCCTTTGCAGAATGGAAACGGAAAACCAAAATCACCCGTCATGGGTTTATAAACACTAAATATATGAATAACATCCCTAAATAAATATAACCCCTATCTAAAATCATTAAAAAATATAACCCTAGGTCGTGCATGACCAGGGGAGAATAAATAGCCATTAGATAATGGACAAAGGAGGAAGAGGGAGGACAAGGGAGAAGGAATCTAACATTGGAAACTATAAAACTCTTCGTTCTCCCTTAGATCCACACACTTAGAGTAGAAGTAATGGATTAAAACAAAGTAGAGGGTATAATTAGTTTTGGACGAACCAGGGGAAAAACATTTCTAGGGAAAGAGTATGAAATAAAAGATGTATAGATGAAACAATTTACCTTCTCAAATCTGGACGATTTGAGGAACCCTGAGAACTTTTTCCCTAATATGAAATGAAAATGAGCTCCAAAGTGGAAATATAGATAATGGGGGTGTATATATGGATTTTTTCTTCTCTTGGGAGGTGGAATAACCATAAATTATTAAAAATTGAAGAATATATAAAAGAAAAAATTATTCTTTTAAAACTAGAAATGGGCCCATGGGATGGCCCAATACCTGAATAATTAACCCAAATTCACCATGATTATGAATTTATAAGGGGTCAAAAAGGACATGGGGGTTTGAATATTTAAGTGGAGGCCAAGTTCCAAGTGTAATGAGTGATAATGTTTAAAAATGAAGGAGTTATAAAATCAAAAAATATGGTTTTTAAATCTGGAAATCGCCTCACAGTTAGACCAAATCATGAAATAACCACCCTTTTCTCCAAAAGTCTCAAACAAGATATGGGGAAACTACTATAGAATTATTAGAAATATGTGAAACTTCAAAACTCAACATTAATCTCACCAAATACCCAGTAAATGGATTGGTATTTCTAATGAACTGGATCAAAACAAATACATGAATAACCTGGTGTGACAATTCTCCCAGTCGTTATAGTTTCCTACCCCCGAAAAGCCACTACACATTCCACATGATTGATCAACACCTCAGGATTCCTTATCAATAATTTCGAGCCTCTGAATCCAATGACACACCATCCAACATTAATGGAACTTCTACCTCTTACATCAACCAAAACCCCAAATCTCAAGAACATCCCAAGAATCAACCGAAAGATTGAGTCATTGCCTCCACAACCAACCCAAGAAACTGATTATTGGGCATTTTCCCAATGAACCCAACAATCACCCAATCCAAAGAGAACTCAAAAAATACAATGATTCTAAGGGAGTACATAATGGAATCCCCACCATTAGGAAACAACTAGAACAAGACAAGTTCTTAGGTGGAAAAGTCAACAAGACCTGTGGGGGGTCTCCCCACCATTAGAACCCAACTAGCAATGAATATAAATGAATTAAAAATTAACTGGAATTGGGCCTCACTTGAGAAATTATACCAAAACTCTCCCACAAAAACCTAAAAACCCATTTTAATAGGATTATAACATGAAAATTTAAACCACCCACTCCTGAAAAGAGGATACATGAATTGGGACTATACTTTCGGCACAGATCAAAAGCCCCACCACTTGGGGAGCAGAGGGAGGGGACCCAATAATTGGGCTATTAAAACCACAAAGGAAATAGATTATCCACCCATAACCCTACATCTACAAATAGGTAATACCAAGACCACACTTGAATCACATTGGCGGTTCACACTTGTACATTGATCAGAACCCCGTATCTGAGAAGGCACAACCATAGACACTACGTGAGGGATAATTCCACCATCGTCGTTGTGACGAGAGGAAATCCACAGTAATATGGAACCAAATAAATACACAGAAACTAACTTACCAAAATTATGGAGGAAGTAGCCTAGTCAAGGTCCCCACACCTCTAAAATTTTCTTGACTGTGTAAAAAGCTTCACTTTGAGGCCTATGGCTGGAGCCCTGATGCTTGATGCATCTGCTACACCGCAGTTTGGTGTTAAGGATCACAACACCCCACAAAAATCACTGGATCAGCAACACAACTTCATCTATACCAGAACTCAATGATACATAGAATTTTTCTCTCTCACTATATACAAGGGGAAGTATGGACACGGAATACAGTGAAACACATCAACATCACCAAACAAAACAGCTATGTCCAAAAGAATTATAACGACCTGTAATCACATTAAATCAATCCCAAAAAGATCTATATTCCCAAAAAAGGTCGGAGGCATCATCCAAAGAGGTGGATGTAATATTTGAAATGGATACTTATGTTTATCAATTGGAAATATTTCCAATGGAGAACTATCCAAGGACACATCACAACATCCAACACATATTTAGAAACTCGCTGAACATTACTCCAAAATTGAGCCACCAACAAGATCTCATCTCAAGACACAACAAGAGATCTCATCTCAAGACACAATAAGAGTATGACTCCTAGATCACATGGCATCATAATAAATAAAAAAAATATTCTAAGATATATAAAAGACCAGACACATAACCATCAGTTTATAAACAAATGCCACAATTTTTCAGCTCAAAACACTTTTGAAAAAAAAAATATAACCTGGTGGGTTTCCACATTCACCTATGGTGTTTTATCAAGTATCACTCACATTCTCATTTCCATTCCACCCCAGGTACCCAACCACAATTATATATATGAAATCCTTCTATATATCAACAAAACCCTGCATGTGAGACCCATGAAAACACCAAAGGCTAAAAAAACAACATTATTCCAAAAATCAAGTACCTTCCAAATTGACACCCACCACCATGTAAAAAATCATTTTCAAATTTCACAAAACAAACCACATTACATCAAGAAACATTTTCATAATAACCTACCCCTTTTCATTTTTAACCACTTTCAAAAAATCCAAGCTACTCCAAACAACCACTTTCCATTTTCTAAAGTTTGAACGGTATATTTTTATAATTCGATGTCCATTAAGACCAATACACATTCTAGGAAAGCACCATCCACTGAAAACCAATTTCTAAAACCAATTTCTCAAATTCCAAAAAAATTCATCATACTGAAACATCCCAGTAAAAAAATAATCCAAATAATGTTAAAATAATTGACACTTTCAAAGAATTTTATTTCTACAAACCACATGTTTAGATTAGGGAAAATCAAATCCCATTAAATCATTTCCACTTCCTCCCCAAAATTTGTTTCACAAAAACACAACGTTCCAAAACCATTATTATATTTAATTTTTCAAAACCCCCTTTTCCACTTTTCAAAATCCAATCCTTCATTTAAAACACATTTCTACTATTCTCACACAATGATTTTAAAATCAAAAATTCAGAATTCAAGAATAGTACAAGAGACCCACAAAAGTGAACTAGTGTCGGTGGGTGACTTGACCATATGGTTGGTAGCTATATGTTGAACACAACACCTACACAGAGAGACTTATTAGGACTGTTCTCCTACTCCACATGGACTTCTAGGACTTGAAATCTCATGAAGTACTTTATTTAGACTCCCCATGTCATATCCTAACACCAAACAATCAACAAGAATAAAGGACACTAATAAAACCAGACTTCCCATGGAAATGTGAGGATCAGAACAAGTAAGAGTTCACAACACTCTTCCTGCACATACCCCTGAAGTCCCAACAATCCAACTCCATCCTACATGACATCCCCCAAATAACAAGGGTGATCTAAAATGAATGGTCTAATAAGATTCGACCTTCTTTGATACCATTTTGTCACGAACCAGCCCCAGTCGACCCTGAACTGGTCACCCAGGCCAGCCGGTGACAAGTCCCGAGTGGCATTCTTGATCCTCCCATGATACCGAAAAGCATTGATGGAATTAATAGAGTACACTAGGGAACAATTTATCCCAAATATTAACAATCAAACAAACATAGGAAGGAAATAGTTATCCCAAAATACATTAACATCAAAATTGAACTAGACATTATTTGTTTAAGAAAATGAAAGTATAACTAAACCAAAATCTCAACTGACCAAAACTGATAACCAAATAACTCAATGTGACCCCACTAGTTCCTCCCCAACATAATGATCACACATCACACAAGGTGTTCAAACTCAATTTGAATCCTACACCAGGGCTAAAATAGAAAAAGACTCTACGTGTGAGTATTAAAATAGAATAGGTTAGCCCAATATTCTATTCCCAATTCACTTACTTTAAAATAAAATAAACTTCAATTTCATGTTTTAAATACAAGATATAAAATCATTTTGTCCAAATGAGGATCCATGCTATAAAAATTACAAAAAACCAGCATGTTTTATAAAGAAGAAAGCAAGTAACAATTTTTCAAAGAGGTGCAACTTCAAAATGAAAATAGTTTTCATTAGGGAAACATTAAAGAATGTAAAAATTAAAATAAATCACACATGATTATAAATATTTCATCAAATCATACCATATTTTGATGGTGATTAAAAATAACCAATGATCACAGGTTACGGCAACACCCCTAGGCAATAGTTAGTTGTGAGCCCCATGAACCTCGTATCACGGTGAAGGTATTCATAATGAATGTCCATTCATTTGAACACGATCCACTATTAGGGAGCATACCCAAAACCTAGTGGTCCTCAAAAAAATCATCTTTATAATTTAGTTAGTGTTTTTATCATCAAATTTTCTACATGAAACAGGGGCCAAACCCCATGGGATCACTAGTATACTAGTACACATCCTCCCACCTTGATACTCATGGTTAACATTAGTTCTCAATCACATTACACATATTATCCAATAATATTTCCAAATGAAAATTCATTTCCCAAATGATAAACACACAAAAATCCCACAAATATGCTTTGTGTTTATTTCATTAATCAATAAACCACATTGAATTTTCATAAAACAATTTCAAAGAGTGTAATAAGGCTTTGAACAAAAAACTCATTCAAAACACTCTTTTAAGGATAAACGCACAACGTAACCATACCCACAAAAATTTTTAATACCTAAAAAAATTTAATAAAATCATTTCATGGACCATAATAAAATCCCAATTGATGCAACATGGTATATACAACTAATAGACTCATTCATCAATTTTTAGGGAAGGCCAAATAGGCCTTTAATTTTTTTACCAAAATGAAATTTTTTAAAGCCACAAATACCACATTTAATATGTATGATAGAACCCACCATTTTATACACCAAAACATTGGTAACCACCTTGATAATATTCAGATTGCTTGTCAATTAGACAACACAATTTATAATAGTTCTAAATGGGACTTCCATTAGGAACACAAGTCAGAATACCTTAAATTGAATACAGCTTATTTCTAAAAACCAAAAGCGGCCTAGAATCCACATAAGGAACCCAAGAAAAATTCTTTTCCGACTTACATTATGATCACAATGCCCAACCAATCATTTTAAACCACACACAACACATAAAATCCATCTTGTAAACTTAACGAACACATGGCATGCATTTTTTTACAAAACAATTATTTTAAGCACTAGAAAAGGAATAAAAAAACCAATGGAATTCCATATATTTATTGAAGATACTGAACCTTGTTCAATGTACCAAAAATAATGTTTCGAACTTATGAAATCATTTGAGGAAACAAGCAGTGTGCACCATTTTAACATAACTACACCACTATACCAAAAACAAGGTTTTTACCTTTTCATGGAAAACCAAACAAATTATTTAAAGCATAAATTATAATTTTCAGAGTATAAGGAAGATGAAAACAGCATGAAATAGATAGATCATAAATAAAAATTTCATATGCAATGGGAATCTAACCAGAAATCCTTGATGGAGTGGAAACGCACAACCAAAATCACCCGCCACAAGTTTATAAACCATAAAATTATGAAAAACAACCCTAAATGAATATAAAAACTACCAAAAAAATTCCAAGACATATTCCTAGGTCATTCACAACTAGGTAGGAAGAAATAACCATGAAATAATGTAATGATGATGAAGTGGGAGGACAAAGGAGACGGAATATCACCTTGGAAACTAGAAAACTCATCATCTTCCCATAGACCCACAATCTTAGAGGAGACGTAATGGCTTGAAACTCAATGGATCTTCCCCTTAGGTTTGGAAGATCGACAGAAACAGATTTGGGCATAAAGAGTAAGAACTGAATGATTTATGGATGAAACTATTTACCTTCTCAAATCTGGACGAAGTGAGAAACCCTAATAATTTTCGCCCTAATACATGATGCAAATGAGCTATAAAGTGGAAACATAGATAATGTGGGTGAGTCTAGGGATTTTGGATTCGAGGGGGAGGTGTAATAACAAAAAATTAGTAAATAATTAATAACAGATAAAAGAAACTATTTATTTTTTAAAACTATAAATTGGCCCACGAGATGGGCCAATACCTGAATAAATAACCCAAATGAAGCACAGTTATGAATTTATAAGGGGTAAAAAAAGGATATGGTCGTTGAATATGTCAGTGGAGGCCATGTAATAAGTAGAATGTGTGAAAATTGTTGAAAAATGAAGTATTTATAAAATAAAAATATTTTGTTTTTAAATCAGGAAATGGGATCACAGTTGGCCCAAATCATGAAGTAGCCGCCCTTTTCTAAAAAACTCCCAAAAAAGCTGTGGGGAACCTGTGGTAGGATAATTAGACATAGAATAAACTTTAAAACTTAATATTAATCTCACCCAAGACCTAATAAAAGGATCTGGATTACCAATGAACCAGATCATATCAATGACATGAAAAACTGGGTGTGACATTTTGGGTGTTCTTTGGCTTGACCTTTTTCAGGGTAATAATTTATATATTAATTGGATTGATTTATATTTTTAATTTGAAATTGGACAGTACCATGTATGTTAATCTTTTGACCCACCTAAGGTAAGTGCATCAAATTGATAATTAGATGTGAATTATTAATTGGTTGCATATCTCTATCACAACTTACAACATTAATGGAAGAAATAAAAATGAACCTTAAATTTTGGAATTTTAATTAAATATATTAAATTAATTGTTTCATGCTACTTTTCCTTGTAAAACTAATTAAAGGAAAGGCTTGAACTAAAGGACTTGATAAAATAGTTTCATGATACTCGACCTTATCACACTGATTTAAGGTAATGCTTGAATCAAATGAATTATTACATGAATTCAATAAAAAATAGGATTGGACTAACTCAGGATCACATGGTATTCTGATTGGAGAATTACCTAAGCACTCGGGATCCCAATTCTGATTCAAGGATATAGCTTCCATAGGTTGATAACCACCTAGATCCTGATCCTTGATTATTCTTGGATGCCATGTATGATATCGTAGGATCCATCATGCGTTACTATAGAATTACATTGATACACTCCTTGTATCCCATGAATATCATTATAGGATTACTTGGAAACACTCCTTGGATCCAACATTGAGATATAGGTTCTATGGTTAAAGACTATCAATCCCAATAATTACTTAACACCGTTTGACCTTGGTCTATCACCATGGATTTAGTTGGCCTCTCATTGTGTAATTACATGGACTAAACTCCTTGGATTAGACTCTTACCCCCATGAAAGGATACGATTATTACTAATATGGAGACCCTTTAGGTCTATTTCATCTTGTTTATTACGTTGGGACTTCACTATTAAATGTCACTGATAATGGTTTCCTAGTTACTTCATGGAATTTTCACTATTTATACTATCACAGAAAGATTTCATGGTTGGATATTCCTCACAAGACATATTAATATAAAATTAGAATTACCTAATTAAATTAACTTGTTAAATTTTTAGACCCCAGACGATGGATGAAGTAGGTACCTGGTTATTTAGTTACATTGTATTGCTTTATATTATATATGCATGTTTTTACACTATTACATTTCTATTATACAGGCCATATGTTGTCTAAATCATTGGTGGTAGCCTACTAAGAATTTTATCAAACATGTTGTAGGCGTCGTTTGGTGCCTGGGGAAGATTACTTGGTTGCAGGTGTTGAGAAAGGAAAGAATACAACTTCAAACAAATTACTGATTGCTGTTTAGGATGGAGTATGATATCAGATTACTGATCAAAAGCTATGGATGATTGGGATATAATTTATATCCTTTATACTTATGTGTAACATGTAATGACTGATATATTGTATCCATGTTTTCTATTTTTCTAGTGACATGATGTATCATCAATAGTTGTTGAATTCTATTCCAGTTGTTTCAGTTGTTAATAATGTTGTTTCTATTTTACATTGTTCCTTTAAATTATATATATTTATTTAGCTTTTTACCTAATTTTACATCCCTCCAATGTGATACACATTGGTAATGATGGAATGGACACCACACAGACACACCCTAGGCCCTTTATGTGATTCGTCAGCCTATGGAATTCAAGAAGACACACTTGAGGCCATGTCGTACACTAGGCTCAAGGCACACATTAAGTTGAATCCAGGTCTGATACTTTACAAAGTGGTACCAAAGGAGGTTATATTCTTTTATTGACTTAATATTTTGAGACAAAAGATTAAAAATTATAATTTTTTTGAAATTGATCATTAGTCATTTTTGGGCTTCATGAACCCATGTTTGGGGTAAAAACAGGCCGCCTAAATTATAATTGTGGTTTTTCTTTTTCCTATTATTGTTGATATTATTTCACTATTGAGAGATTCACTTGTTGTGTGGTGTAAATGTTTATTACTATGTTTAAGGATTTTAATTCATCCTTTTCTTGATGATATGAGGGCATGGATCCTTGGTATATGCATCATTATAGGCACCTATATTTTATTTGTCATTTATATTTCCATGCCATATAGTTTAATTTCACTAATTCACATTGCTTAATATGTTTTTGATTGTTCAGTGATCATTGATAGTTATCTTATTCTTTTATTAATATTGGTTGCGATTGAGTGATTTCCTATCTCAATCCATGTGGTGTAAAAGACCTCAGGGGTTTGGGATGAGTAATTTACCGAGTCTGACCATTATGCTATAAATAAATGGGTTTCATTTTTGGTTATAGGCATATGGGCACTAAATCATTGGAAATGGATATCCATTATAAGATGAATCATTAAATCTAAAAGGAATTGGTAGTACAACTTCATCCAACCTTTTCTTGTTTAGAAAGGTAAAGGAGGTAACCTAGAAATTAAATCTAATGTGAAATGAAAAACATACATGATCACATATCAATACCTGCTCATCTAAGCAGGTAGTTGGGGTAGTATAATTTGGGTGGTGAGTTTTCCTATGTTCATCTTCTACTAGTGATTATTTCTTTCTTCATAAAAATGTTTTGAGGTGTGTGCTTAGAAATTGTAGATCAATGTTTCCATGGTTTCCTTATGTCGTATTCCAGGATGGTGGCAACGGTCATTCTCCGGACGTGGTGGGTCCGGAGCCACATGTCTTACCACCTTTAGTACCACTTGAGGAACCACCTGTTATACCTGATTTGGAAACGAATTCATAGGTTTTTGATAGTATCCAACGTCTAATACAGTCCATGTGTGGTGCTCTATGGCATGCACCTATGATGGATGATCTGACTCATGAGTTTCAAAAAAAGAATACCCCAACATTTTCTACAGATGGTGGTCCACAGGATACTAAGTCTTGGATAGAGGCTTCCATATCTATCATTGAGAATCTGAAAAATGCCTATAGATAGGAGGGTTAATGTTTCTACATTCATGCTTCATGATTTGGTCAGGCGTTAGTGGGATGTGATTACCCAGGACGGTCATCATCAGGTAATGTTATGGGTTGATTTTATGACTAACATTTGTGATTAGTTCTTTCCATAAACACTGAGAGCTAATAGACATAGAGAGTTTATGCATCTCGAGTAGGGTTATATGTTAGTTATGGAATATTTAGTGTGTATCATTGAGTTGTAGTGATTTTCACTTCTTCTTACTAGTGATTAGGTTTCACATGATAGACACTTTGAGGATGGGATCCAGTATGACATCCGCATGTTGGTGAATGTATTTCACCTACCTAACTTTTCTAAAATAGTCAATCGGGATCTTATCACTGATGACAACATGAGGGAATATAATATTACCAGGTTTAGAGGACCCGTTCTGGGTCATGAAAATAGTTCATTCGGTATTTGGAAGCACTCTCTCAAGGTTTCTCATTCAGGAAGTGACAACCAAATTATCTGTTCGGTAGATCTAAATTGTGTCCTCAATATAGATGATGGGGGAATTGAAATATTCAGTGTGATAGAGACCCAATGGAGTTCCATACTTGTGTCTGTATAGGTTATCTTCACCATTTTTGTAATAATTTTCCACCAAATTTATGTGGAAAGTGATCTTCACCACCTACACCTTCAAGGTGAGTTCTTTTACGTCCTGTCAGGAAGGGGGTTGTAATATCAAAAGAATGTCTGGACAAGGAGGACTTCATGCCTATATTAGCCAGACCCCTGATTACTAGAAGCCGCAGAATATCTATTATGATCATGGTAGTATATCTGTTGAATATAGATGTGGATTAAGTCAGTTTCCCACACTAAAACAAATACCATATGATCAGGTTGCGAGACCACCAACAGTACAAGGTATTATTCTATTATCCTCTACCAATGTATCTAATTTATTTGATATAGGTCCTTCAAACTCTTTTATTTATGTATCCATTGTGGAGAGTCTAGGATTTTAGATAGAGTATTACTGTGGGGTAATGACCCCAGGTAAACCATTGGGGACATGGATAGAGGGAATATGCCAGTGAAGGTATTTTCCCCTTGAGGTGGCTAGTTACCGTTAGTTATGGAACCTCTTTTTTCCATGAGATGACAAGATTCAGTGTCATTCTTAGTATGAACCTGTTTGTTCATTGTCACAATTTTGTAGACTGATATCATTATAGGGTATCTTTTCACATCACTACAGGGTAATTGTTATCTACAAAATGGTTAATGGGATGTCTAGGCTGGTAGAGATAGACCAGAACATCATGGGATAGGTGGAGTGACCACCCCGATTGAAAATCACTTCATTGAGGGTCCAGGTTTATGTCAAGATGATTTCCCTCTAAGTAAGATCATTTTATAGATGGATTTATTATCTATTTTTCCAGATTAACACTCTAGAGAGAGGTATAGTTTATATTTGAGCTTCTTCTTGGAGAAACTCCAATATCCATTCCTTCGTATAAGATTTCACCGATCGAGCTTCAAGAGCTCAAGTAGCTGTTAAACTATTTAGAGACTAAAGGATTTATAGGGCCTAGGACATCCTCTTGGGGTTAGTTGATGCTTTTTTCAAGAAGGAAGATGTAACCATACGTCTATTCATAGAATATTGAAGTTTGAACCAGCTTATAGTCATGAAATGATATCCACTTCCTTGAATAGATGATCTCGTTGACCAGTTCTAAGAAACAATGGTCCTCTCTATGAACAACCTGAGATGCGGTTATCATCTGGTGTGTTTTACACCATCATAAATACCTTGTACAACTTCTCATAGCAGTAATGGTCAATATGAGTACCTTTTCCATCCATACGGTCTCACAAATACACCCACCATTTTGATGGGTTTGCTAAATAGGGTTTTCTGACCCTATTTGGATTCCTTTATTATGGTCTTTATGAAAGACACCTTGGTGTATTCTCACCCTTGTTCCAACCATGCCAAAAATCTTTAGATCATTCTTAGTACACTGAGAATATAGCATATTTACACTAAGCTTCTGAAGTTCCACTTCTGGATTGACAATGTACACTTCTTGGGACATATAATATCGTAATTAAGTGTATTTCTTGACCCTGGAAAGGTTAGTGATATAGTTTCTTGGAAACATTCCAAGGATTTGTTTGATATAAAAAGTTTCTTGGGGATGGAAGGATATTATAAAAAATTAATATAATAACTTTATGTTCTTTATTTACCTTTTATTGGTATGATAAAGAAGGGTGTCAAGTTATTAATCTCCAAATAATGTGTGAAATCCTTTCATGAGCTGAAAGGGAGGCTGGTATCCAAACCTATTCAGACTCTTCTAGAGCTAGGTATATGTTATATCGTCTACTGTGATGCAGTGGGCATCATCCTAGTTGTAGTATTTATGCAGGAGGACATTTTTGTTGCCTATGGACCTCAGAAGTTGAGTCCTCACGATAGAAGTTACCAAACACGTAACCTTGAGCTAGGAACTATTGTCCATGCCTTACGTTTCCAGATACATTATCTAATGGGTGAGATCTCTTTGGTGTACACGGACCACAAGATCCTCAAATATATCTTTTTCTATGCATGAATTATACCTCAGACCAAGGAGGGGGTCTAATATCTACAATCCTTTGATTTTGAGCTTTGATACACACTTGGGAAAGGGAATTTGGTTGTAGATGCATTGGGACAGAAAACTCAACCAATTGATATATGGGAAGCCAATGAATATTGGATGTAAATGGCCCTATTTTCTGATGTGTTTCTTGAGTTTCAGGATAGTAATGAGAAATCTTACCTCTCATACTTGGCAGTAACCTCTTCAGTCCTTGAGAAGGTGGAGGGTATAAAATTATTAGATCCTAAAGTCTTGGTTCTCAGACAGATTTTATCCAGAGATAATCCACCAATTGATTGTTCTGTGTACAAATATTATGTTCCGCATCTAAGTGGATGTAGCTTCATTCCTTCATATATTAGAGAGGAGTTGATAAAGGGGTCTCATGATTTACAGTGGGCAGTTCATCAAAGAATCACTAAGATGTATCGAGATATGAGATTCCAATATTGGTTGATAGGGATGAAACATCATATAGTAGGGTTTATCACAAGGTGTTACACCTTTATGTAGGTGAAGGAAGAGCACCAGAGGCATAAAGGATGTCTATATCATCTTCTAGTTTGGGAGTGGAAATGAGATGATGATTCCATGGATTTAGGAGTCGGCATAGCTAGGTTTCTGAGGGGTAGAAATGTTATCTAGTTTGTAATTGACCATCTATATAAATCATGCAAATTCATTCTTATTCTAGATAATTTTCTAGTTAATGATATGGTAAGACTATATGTATATGATATTATATGACTACATAGGGTCCCTCATACTATGAATTAAAATTAGGATTATCATTTTACATCAGGGTTCTAGAAGGGATTGAAAATGGCAATGGGACTCAGGTTCTTATATCAACATATTTTCACCCTTAGACCTATGGAAAATCAGAAAAGAAAATACAGGTTATAGAGGATATGTTCTGAGAATGTGTCCATGATTTCAGTGGTACTTGGGAGAATCATATCCCTTTCATCAAGTTTTCCTATAATAAAAACATTCATGGGACAATTTATATGGTCCCTTTTGATGCCTTATATGGTATTCCATGTCATTCACCCCTATTCTAGATAGTTATATGTGATGCAGCCCTACTAGGTCCCTATTTTGTTTAGGATATTTCATAGGAAGTTCAGCTGATCCGAATGTGTATGACTACTACTCTGTATAGAATGATATCTTATACTGATCCCCATAGATGACCTCTTGAGTTTGAGGTTAGGGATCATGTTTTCCCTCAGGTATCACCCATAATTGGAAATAGATGTTTACAAAAGTTGGGAAAGTAGTTGTCTCATTATTTTGGGACATTTTATATTCATTAAAGAGTGGGGATGGTAGCCGCTCATATGCTTCTACCTTAGACTTATTGTGTTTTGAACAACATCATTCAGGTTTTACTGCTTCACCAATATCCTGTTGATATGTCTCATACTATTGATCCCAAGTATGTGGAGCTAGATGATGGTGATGCCTTTGAGAGGTATCTAGTATGCATCATTATCCTGAGAATGATGGCTCTTTGTGGCTGGTATGTCACTCCAGTACAAGTGTTATGGCAGAACGGTCTTATACAGGATGATACATTAGAGAGGGAAGTCGGCATACATGCTTAATGTATGGAATTGTTTTCATATAGTGTTTCTCTACCCTTGGAAGGTGAACTTGAGATATATTCTTTTAAGGGGGAAGATTTTAAGAACTTGGGTTTTCACACAGGTGTGGATCCGCTACATTTTGGTCTAAATATTTACTTTGTAGTTAATATGGATGCCCAATGAGTCATTAAACGTTTTAGGGGTGTCCAGGGAATGTACAAGGCCCAGAAACCATATTTTTCAAAAATGGATAGGTCGTACAGTTACTGCATGGTTGGTGGAAGGTTTGGGTTTCCATATAGGTTAAAATTTCTAGATATATCCACTTCGCATGATTTTCACACAGCCATGTGGCCTAACCGTGAAATTCTCCCCTCTACCCAAAAAATATAGCACGGTTTGTGCACAGTTTGTCAAATCATGCGTAAAACCATGCATAATCATTTTGTCAGGGTAAATATATAGTTTTTCCCTTAATGATACATTATTCCACCTTGTACCTCTTAATATGAGAACCAATGGAATTAACTCATATTTCTCTCAATTTTAGGCTTTTTGAAGATCATTCCTTTGAATCAATATTTCTTCTACATCTGGAAACCGATCGAGCTTATGTTCATTACATTGGCTGTGAAATAACAAGCACTCAAGTCCTCTTGATCCATTCTATTTCTTTTCTTCTCTCAACTGAGATCTCAGGGTATGAGCATTTTTCTTTTTCCATAGATCTACTTCCATCCAAGACAAATACGGGGCCAATACCATGTGACAGGGATCGTACGACCCTAATGATGGTGGTCTATAATTAATCACAAAATGTTCATCAATTTTGGATTTGATGTCTTGGGCCCTTTTATTTCATCAGGTTCCATTTTTATAATTAAAATTCCATGCATAAACTTGTTACAACCCAATGAATATTCTCTTCCAAAATATGTGATTAATTGTTGGTGGTTATAACACCAACTCCGTCCCTTTAATGGTAAAGATTATTCTATAATTTATTCTTTGTGTTTTGACATATTTTCACCACCGTTCGGATGTGCCATGGATTGACCTTTCTAAGGGTAAGTGTTTCAATATTAATTGTATTGATTTATATTGTGAATTTTTCAATGGAAAGTACCATGTATGTATACCACTTGAACCACCTATTGGAAAATTCTTAAAATGGATAAATAAATGTGAATGATTAATCTGTTTCATATCTATTTCACCCCTTACCACATTAATAGAAGGTAGAGAAATAATCCTTAAATTAGGGAGTATGTCGTAAATGGATTAAATTAATGGTTTCATGCTACATGGTCGAGTAGCACTAATGAAAGGAAATGCATGAACCGAATGACTTGATATAACAGTTTCTTGCTACATGACATTATATCACTAATGAAAGGAAATTCTTGAACCAAATGAAATATTTCATGAATTCCAAATCAAATAGTATTTACCTAACTCGAGCGCACCTTGGATTCTGCTCAATGAATTCCATGAGCACTCGAGAACCCCATTTGGATTTAAGGATACAACTTTCTTAATTTGAGACCCACATAGATCTTGATCCTTTTATGTTCATGGATAACCATTAGGATATCATAGGATCCCTCATGTAGTACTATAATATTAAATTGATACACTCCTTAGATCCATTCAATATCATTACATGATACCTTAGATACACTCATTGGATCCACAATTAACACGTAGGTGCCATGGTTAAAGCCGATCAGTCCCAGAAACTGCTTATCCCAGTATTGCCTTCATCAATCACATTATACTCATGAGGTTCCACATTATGAAATTCCTTAGACTACAGTCCTCTAATTGAACTCTTACTCCATTCCGGGCTAGATTTATTAGTGAGTCGGTGACCCTTGAGGTCAACAACATCTTTATTATTACATAGGGACTTCACTATTAAATATCATTGATCATGGTTTCCTTGCTACATCCTATAAAACTCAAGATTTATACTATCACAGGATGATATAAGTGTTGGTTATTCCTCAAGATACCTATAAATATTAAATTGGAAATTACTTAATTAAATGAACTGGTTACATATTCAGACTGTAGCTTATGGCTAAAGTCGGTACTTTGGTATTTAGTTACATTGTAATTTGTTAAATTATATATGCATTCTTGCACAATGTTACATTTCAATTATAGAGGAAGGATGTTATATAGATCGTTAGTGGTGTCCCACTATGATTTATCTCACACCCTATTCGGGCGCCGATTGGTACCTGTGGAAGATTACATGGATGCAAGTGTTGACAAATGGAAGCATATGACTTCAAACACTAGATCTCATTATGTTTAGGATAGAGGTTGATATAAGATGATCGAGCTAGATCTTGGGATATTTGGGATAGTATTTTATTTCCTTTATACTTATGTTGAACATGTTATGTCTGCTTTCTTGTATGAATGTTTTTCCATTTTCTAGTGACATGATATATCATCATCAGTTGTTGAATGTTATTCCATTTGTTTCAATTATTATTACTATTGCCTCAATTTTCAATTGTTCCTTTAGTTTATATATATTTATTCTACTATTTACCAATTTTTACATCCATCTATTGCAGTACACTTTGGTAATGAGGTTATAGTCTCCCCATAGACACACCCCAGGTCATCACTGATAGTTGGAAGCCTCTGGCGTTCAGGGATATGCGCTTAAGGCCATGTGGCCCACCGGGCTCAGGGCACCCATCAACTGGCATCAGGTTCGTAGATATCATAGATATATGTTATTTATGTTTTTGTTAACGGAAATTATAACCAAAGTGTAGAATTGAATGAAACTGGGGTCCTGTTATAGATTATACATTGGGAGGCCGAGATAGTGCATAGAGATACAATTAAATATTATACATGTAGTGTCCCGGATAGCACCTAGTGATCATATTATAGAATATACCTAGGGTGGAAAAGATAGTGTCAGATGATCATAATACAAATTATATAAGTGATAAAATTAATTGAACTAGGAGATCCCGGTATAGAATATACATGGGGTGGACCAGATAACTATGAGTTCTACCATTATGGAATATATTATCGGTGTTCATGGATAGATCTTTAACATATTGGGTAATTATTATGTATGATTTTGTTGGTATGGTTATTAAAATTAAATTCTTTTTGAAAATAATACAACTAAAATGATGCACCAAGGTAAATAAAAAGGTTTTTAATTACCTGTTATGATTCAATAATGTTTCTTATGATCAAGATTAATAACACATCAAATATTATTAATGATTTTTATGAATCATTATATTTCATAGTTTTCATATTTCATGATGCCATTATTGACCTCCTGATATCTTATATGATTCTCTCTTTTAATTTAATTATCTATTCATACCATGATGCACTTATTATTCTCATTAACAGTATTCAATTGTTAATTTTTATTTTTCCCATAACAATGAATTTTATCCCACCCTTCTTATGTTTTCTTTCCCTAGGATATGATGAAATGATTTAAGGAGGGGTACTAAAGGGGAAGATCATTATGGGGGACATTAAAGATCTCTCATGAATTATGAATATTCCACTATAAAATTCTTAAGACTCTAAACAATTATGGACCTTGAGTATGTGTTTTTATAATATAATTAATATACATCCAAAATTATCTAATATCCATGGTTGAAATTCCTTGGTCACTATTATTGGTATTAGAGGAATTATTTTGACATGTTTTAGAATTTATGTTGATAATTCCTTATTAAGATCCATATGGGTGTTTATAAGGATATAAATAGGGGTATCTATAGGGATAATTCTAAGGATGATTTATTATATATGGAAAATTCCATGGAATTAATGTAATGGGTAGAGTGGTTTTTTTCTTATCATTACATTCTGGTCTGGATACTACTTTTATATTTTTCAGTGAAAAAATTACCTAGGGCTAACAACCTAAAAACATGTCACTTAGATAGAATCGATTGAGAACGAGTGCATGATAAAGGGACTTACTCCACACCATGTTTTACAGGCACATAGAATATGAATTTTTAAATAAAAAAATAATTTATGAACAATAATGAATATTTAAATAGAATATTACTATGAATGGCCTATAATAAACCTATTTTTTCATAAATTAAATAATGCTTCATGATTTAGACATCTCATAAGTGACATTTCATAATTATTTGTAATTCCACTATGAATTGTGTTTCTCAAAATGATCTTTTTAATTATAGTCATTGGATGAAACTAGAATGAATCATGTTAACACAGAATCTGATAGAAAATTTTTTGATGATGAAAAACCAAATTGGGTGATGAATTGAGAGAAAGATATTTTTATTATTCATAATCATATATCATGATATATTATGGAAATAATGAATGTAATTGTGATTCTTAAAACATAAAATAAGAATAAGATGCTCTTTTATGAAAGATTATGAGGGATTGAACATCGAGGAAATAAGATTCAGCTTCCTACAAGTCAAATGACGGGAATAAGAACCTGGAGTAATATCTATAATGGAGTGGATGAAGTTATTTGTAAGTATTATAAGGTCATATAGAAAAAAAATCCAAGGAAATAATTTTCTTATTTATGGGGAACATTGGCATTATCCAACTCTATGACATGCACAAACAATTAAATTCTAGTCTAATTAAGTACCTAGTCCATGTTAATTTTTCAAGTGGTAATATTTTAGTATTTATGTATTTGGTTTCATGAATAATTCTTCAAAATGATTTAGAATGTGGGATTTTAGTTTTAAGAATCATTAAACATATATCAATAATGTTTTTCTTGGATTCATATTTGTCTCCATGTATTAATAAATTAGATGTTTTGGATTTTATCATCGGGTTATGAGTTTATTGTTGTTCATATGTTCAATGTCATTGATACCCCATTTATGGATTCAAGTGATGAGTTTTTATCATTATTATATATAATTTTAGATACATATATAGTAACACAGCCCTATAGTTTTATTGTTTGTTTTAGTGTCAAATTAATTTAAAAATATTCCTTTAAATAGAGTGATCATAAAATTAAAATTATTATTAAATAGTATGGAATACATAATATTTGATATGGAGGTAATTACAGGTTATTTTCAATCACCATACAATTTCAGCACACATCATCGCTATTAGAGAATATTTCTCTTTGGATTTTATTTTTATAATATATATTATGGAATTTGTATGTTTATAATGATTACCCCCATTAAATTATTTCTGATTGGGATATAAAGTGTAGATCAATGTTTTTTCAATGTCTTGAGAAATCTCTTGGTACGGATTTGAGTTCTAGAACAACATATCATCCTCCAAGTTATCATCTATAAGCGAGGACAATGGAAAATACAGTAGGCATTTGATGATCTTGTTCAATGGGTTTCAATGGTGGTTGGGATCAACAAAATCTAAAAGTTCGGTTTACATTGAATATTTTATTTCACTCAATAATTCATATAGAAACTTATGAATCAATTTATTAAATAATTTTTAGATATCCAATGTAATAAAAATAGGTTACAGAAAGAAATCAATTTGCACCTGAGAAATTACTATAGATACAAAAAAAGGTTATACCCATTTAGAAACAAGTATGACTGAAATAATGATTAAATAAATTATATGCTAACAATTTTTGTGAGATCTATAATTTAATAATGGTATAAAGTCCATTATATGAATTTATTTGTGGAAAAAAGATCAGGAAACTAAGACCGAGTTATATATGTTCTACTACAATACATGATCACATCAGGATTATAGCTTATCATTTGGTCCATCCATTGATCCTCTACTAGGTTAATGATGATTTCCATTTATAAAATATAATAAAGTACATACCTAATCCATCACATGTACTGAAATGAGGGGCCATTCCACTATAATATGATATTTTCATGAGGAACAAAGGGCAGAAATTCTGGATCGAATAGAGAAATTTATACTAAATTAGATATCAAACATCATAACAGTTCTATAGTGAAACCACCAACTTATGGATTCTATGTCATAATATAAGGATGTAATGCAGCAAAATCACACAGGGTTTTTTGGACCAAAGTGATGAATTTTGAGGATGAAATTAATTTTAATGGTGGTGGGATGTTAAACCCCAAGGTTTACTGAAATATAATTTTAAATTAAAATTAATACAATCTATATTTTTTATTAATTATGTTTATTATGGAGTTTATGATTCATTAAAGTAAAAATGATGTAATTATTTCACTACATAAAACACTTGGTTAGCCTACATTACACATGATACTGACCTTTCACCAAAACACTACATACTCATACATTACATAAGTAATATAAAATTAAATTTTAACACTTATAAGAAATTTATGTTGCATTATAAACATAATTTTTTAAATATTAACATAAAAATTATATAAAGGTGCAATTTTTGTATTTTTTGGGAAGTTTTAAATTTTTTAATTATACTAAAAATCTCTAAATTTTAATTGAAAACAACCTTTTCATTTTAATAAATAATAATGTTAATTTTTTTTACTTTTTCTAATGTAAAATAATTTCAATTTAATATGATTTTATACATTCAATTTCATTTGAATCAATTTTAGGATGAAATTTAATATAAAAATGTTTTAAACTATTGAACATTTTCCTTGAAAAACCTGCTATATCGTTATTTCTAAGAGTGTAGTTTTAAATATAATTATGATTATTATATGGAAGGAATTTAAAAATATAGATTCCATTTTTTGACCAGAATAATTTATAATATATAATATATTAAATATAATTTTTACCAAAATGATTTGTAAAAATAAAAAAAAATTGATTAACATGTTTACGGCTCAAACCATGCTTTCTTTTTCATTTACTACTTTTGTATTAAAATAAATATCAAAATCTTGTGATTTTTATTTAATGTGTCTGATTTCATATATATTTTTTCTAGGTATAAATTAAAAAATAATTACCTTCTTAATCATATCCTTATGTAATAAAATTGCTAGGTAAGTAAAAATATTAAAGTTACAATCGTAATAACTACAAGGATAAAATTGGTTAAACATAAAAGCTAGGTTGTCAGATGATAAAAAATGTATCAATTATATGTGGTGGAAGTGTGTATCGACAAAATCATATCTCTCATCTTTTAATATTCAATTTTGGAGGAACATAAGGTAGTATAGTCCACCCAATAGTGAATAAAATTGAGTATGAACTAAGATATCACTCCTCTTCCTTTATTAATGGTCACTCACCCTACCTACTTCACCACACATCTAAATCCATTTTTCTTATAAAAAAATACAGAATCACTTCCCATCTTCATTGATCACAACCTAGATGCATTAGTTTTGGTAAAAAGAAATCTCTAGATGGTTTATGTGAAATCTAAAAGAGGATACCCAATTAAGATGAGAGATGAACGACTATGACTGAAGTCAAGAGTTATGGAAAGGGTTTTACTCCTCAAAAAATTATTTCCATGAGATATATTCCATATTCACCCCTTATTTTAATTTTATTGTGTATAAAAACCATGATTTTATTTTATAAATTTCATTATTAATATTTTAGGGATATACATATCAATTTGGGGATATCTCTCTCATTGGGTTTACAGTTTTAATGTTACAAAAGCATTACGGGATTTTTGTCAAAATTTACCTTATTAGAGACATAAGTTATGTTATATAAGTATCATATTTTTTTAATATGTAAATATATATAAATTGACATATTATATAATGAATCTAATTAGTTCCACATTATTCTATGTTTCATTTAATTATATTCCCTAATGGGGATTTTGACTCAATGTTATCAAAGTAGTGAGAGTATTATGTTACAATGTCATTTTTTATCATTAATGTTTATGGTTATGTTTCCAATGATAAAACCTTATGGACCAACTCTAAATATATAGATGAATTTTATTTTACTCTTGTTATTTTATATATAATTATGTAATAGTATCATTTTCCAATTTTGGTTCTTATGATAACTAAGAAAATGTTTAATTGGTAACTTGGCTTTATTTCCCTCTACTGTTAAAAATAATTTTTCCCAAAACATTTTATTATAAAAAAAACTTTTAAAATTTATTTATCCTCCATAAAATGATATAATAATGGTACTTTTACAAAAACAATATCAATGGAATATTATCTTCATTTTCTATGTAAGGCAATTTTGACCATTTTACATTGACAAAGGAACATTCTTTTTATCTTGTATTGAATGTACATATTTATGTGATGTCGTTTCCTTGAAAATTACTATTAACTTTTTCAATTTTATTTTCATTGAATTTTATTTTCAAAATATTATATAAATTTTAAAATCTTAATAAATGAATTTCAACGAAATATATTTTCAAATTATTTTATGTTTTGAATATTTTTTTCAAATGAAAATAATATTTTCTTGAATAATTTTTTTAATTATATTCTAATGGAATTTAAATTAATCAATGGCAAAACCCCTTATTTTTACTAATGATCTAATGTTGAAATTTTTTATCAGACTCCTCTTCATTCATTCTATGGATGGAATGTGATTATGACAAAGAGATTGTTATTGGACCCATTTATTTTTTCTACATGTTAAGCATGTTTTAATGAGATTTATGATAAACCCATTTATATTACATGAGTTAATCATATTCCAATGATAGTGGAATAAAAAACTTTTATTCCAAATGTTAATAATTTTATAAAATAAATAAGGATTTGTTCTTTCTGTTTTATGATTAAAGATATATATAATTATTAGTGTAATGGTTTAAGGACATTATAATCATAAGGTGCCCTAGATTGCAGTAGGTGAGCCTGTTAGATACTATACATTGAATAGACTTGATAGCATTACATGACCTTGTTACAGCTTATATAGGGGGTGGAAAAATGTTCACCTAATGAGTCTGTTATGTCTTATGCTTGGGGAACCTCAAAGAGCACTAGTTGGGAATCTTATGGATTATACATGGTGTGGAAAAGATCACATCGAGTGAGATTGTTATAACATAATAATGGGGTGGGCCAAATATCAATGTTTCAACCCTTTATTGATTGTATATTTGGTGATCCTATATATCAATTGAATGGTTCACCCCGTATGGTGTTTGATCAGTAGAGTTATCCTATGAGACTATTCTATTTGAATCCCCTTACTAAATGGGAACACATCTTGGGTGTGATAGAAGTGTAAATAATTGATTATCTATTATTGAGTCATTAGAGGGGGTCATCAATCCAACATTATTGTAGTTATATTCTATATTATAAAATCATATGCAATCAAGTGTGGAGTTTATGAGTATTTATCACCAATTAGTGGGAATAGTTTGGGTCACCAGTTTTAGATAAGTATATAAATTTTAGGGGATTTATTATAGAGGTGGTAATGAATTTATTGAATTATTATGGGACTCTTTCTTAAGGATATGAAAGTGGTTTTTTCTAGGTGAAATAAATCTTGTGTATGTTTTCGTAGTTCATTCATTTTTATATAATGGGAGAATATGTTATTATGTGTAATCATACCTCCTCACATTGTTGTGATATTTGGGGTTTATGTTGTATATTGGGATTATGGTGGGATATTAGTTTTAATTTTAATTAGTTAGATTAATATTGGGAAATATTTTTTAATGTACATGGGAGACTAGTATGTAGTGTTTGTTTGGATGTACCACTGGTTCCAACAGGTAGAGATTCTTTATTTGGATCACAATGAGTTGGTTTACTATGATTTCTTCTAGGAATAACCCATCGTGTAGATTCATTACATGAGGATTGCATCATCATATTCTATGATGGGTCATACTCCTGATCAGTTTCCTTTCATTCTATAGTTTTTAGATATGTTTTATTAGTGACCATGTTATGATGTTTTTCTACTTGGTTGTCCTAATTATTTTCATTATTTAGAGAAATTTTTTCTATCTATCTAATGATTAGTTGAAATGGTGTTATATTTTAAATAATTGTTTTATTTTATCCATTACTACAATACATTGGATGTTTTATAAATTATGGGGATAACTATGATGGATATCTTTTTTATTAGAGTTCCAACATGGTGGGTCGTCTTCTAGGTTATGATTTAATCTACTAGTGTATTCATAATGATAGAATTGATAATTTTTTCATGAATTACCTATTGAGTGGTTGTTCCTTTTAATAGAATTCATCACTAGTGTTTCCAAAAACTACCAAATCCTATGATTAGGTTCAATGTTACAAATTTATTTTTTCTAAAATTATCAATGAATTCATGGGAGAAAAGGTATAATTTTAGTGATATCGAAGACACCCATGTTGCAATTTTAATTTATTTATTTTATAATATTGTAGTTTATTATGATTATTTGGGATTTTACATTTAGAATTTATGAATAATAGAAAAAATATTCTTTCTATGTTTACCATTAATGGTTATGTGTAAATTGTGAGATGGCATATATAATGATTCATAGACAATGAATTTTATTGTTCAACTTTGTTCATGTATGGCTCAATGCACAAGGTTGGTGAATAAGATCCGTAAAAACAATGTGATGTTAGTAGAAGACATGTGAGTCCTTTTGTATTGTGGTTTTTGTGTCACATCCTTGATTTTATTTGTATCTATGTTTTATTTGGTTTTTTTTCTCATTAATATATATCTGTTACATGTTTTTAAACAATAAATTATAGGTATTTTTAAAAAAATAATGGATGTCACCTAATTTAGCACATTATTATGAGTATAAATAAAACAACTATGTAAAATAATATTATAATATGATAATTTAATTTAACATGGTTAGTGAAAAAAATTAAAAATATGTACATACCAATGATCCATATATCCAAGTGACGTAGTTTGACTTATATTGTTGGAACAAAAATAGATTTATTTTGCTAAGAAAACATGTTACATTACTGGAAATAATATTTTAACAAATAATACCTTCATTTTTATTAGATTTATACCTTTTCCTACCTCTCTCACTACTACTAAATTTCTCATCCCTAGAAACAAAATCCCTCTTCCCCTGTGAGACAAGGGGTTTATTTGTAGTGGATTTTTCATTACTTTCTATAAAGAAACATAATGTAATAGTCTCCTACACCATCCATAAGATTCCATTCCACTTCTAATTTGGTATTTCTATTCTCAATGGCTATATAAAAATATGGTTTATGGAGTCTAAAAATTATTGTAGTGTGTTTCGCTATTTTTTGTTTCATTTTTCTTGTATAGGGTTATTATTCTTAATTTCTTGAAGATTACATACTAATCAAACAAATTCATGTGATAGTGGTGGTTTGATTTATATAATTACTTTATTTATGTTCTAAATATACTCAGAATTTTTTTTAATTTATCTTATTCATGAAATGGATATTTGGAAATATAAGTTGGTTTTTTTAAGTAGGGTTCAACTTTTTATTCTCTGTTACTAAAATGTATAAAAAGTGAAAAGGAATAATTTTTATTGATAAAGTGAATTGAGGTGGTATGTAATATAATATGGGAATTTTAGGTACTTGGCTGAGATGAGTTGTAGATGTATGCTTATAAAAGTTTCACCCTACCTAGCCTTTGGATGATGAAACATGTCTTAAAAAATTCATCTATATATATTATTACTACTAGGAGATAATCTTATTCTTTCCTAGATTCTTTTTTATAGGAAATTTAGTATGTGGTTATATCCATAAAATTATCGATGATATAAGGATAAAAACTAAAAAATAGATGATTAAATATCTACTTGTTCTAGGTTTTATCGTTATATTTTATTAATACATGTATTATTTTTAAATGGTAAAAAACTGGTGTCTATATATATATATATATATATTCAAAGAATGATTTTTATTTTTATAAAACATTATGAATTAATGGAATAAATAATGGGGAACTCATATGAATTCATGATCACAACCAACATACAAATCATGAGTGCATGCAGTCATTTATTTATCAAACTAATGCACTAGTTACGTACATGTATGGATTGGTATGTCCCTTAAGGCTTTTCTATAAATAGTAATAGGTTCCATATTATGAGTGCCCAAGGTTTCTTAATGAAAAAATGATATCAAGGGCACTAGTTTTGGATTTATATTATTTGTGAATACGGGAAATATTGGATCCATGAATTTTGTGGATTTTGAAATATGTATGAAGGGGGTTCTATCTACCAACCATATCCACTTACATTGAATAATATTGGCCTATAGGGAATTAGGAATTGGTTTAGTAATATTTACCTACTTTGGGGATGATGTTCAAATGTTTTACACCATTAAATCATTTCATGTCTCATTTCATTTTGAGAGTCATAATTATTAATTTCTTTATTGATTCTGATGTGTAATTAAGGACTTAGGATTGAAATTATAATTCACTATTGTTTTAGAATTTAATTTCACTTTAAAATATATTGTACACATTATTTAATGAAAAATAAAGGGAATAAATAAATAAAAATACATTTTAATGACATAAAACATTATTCCATTGGTTAAATATCAATAAATTTTTGATATGTAAGAATAATTAGAAATAAGAAAATTAAAAGTGGGTTAAATTGGCATAAAAAAATATTACAATAATTTAATCTTTGTTAATGTTCTTTCCCATGATAATCATAACTCCAACCACCGAAGAACAAGTAAGGCTAAATTCTAAAACCATTAATGGAATATTGTGAATGAATTCAACAAAGGGGATAAATGATCTGAGGATATATATAACATTTAAATATATCCATTATGAATATTTTCATTAGAAATTATGTTATTGGAAATATGGACCTTAGATATATGTTTATAATATGTATACTATTGTTGAGAGTTGGTGGATTGAAATTTTAATTAATGTAAAAAAAAATTAAAAATTAAAATAAAATAAACTATATATAAATTGATAATAAATATGAATGAAATATTATAATTAACATTATTAATATTGATGTATGATATTACGTATTATTAATTGTCAACGAATTATATTCATATCAATTTATTAATGAAATGAATTTATAATTATATATATAATAAATATTAATTATATTTAATAATGATTATTTAATATAAAAGTAATATTTTCTCGTATATTTCTTATTTTTAAGGAAATGTGCTTTATAAAAAATATAATGATTTTTCTATATTTTAATATATATGAACTAATATATTAACATTATGTAAACTATAAATTTAAATAAAATAATATTAAGATCACCCAAAAATTATTTTTCAATGAAATTAGTTTTACCTATATTTTTTATTTTCATTCAAAAAAATTAATTTATAAATAATATAATTTTAATATATGATAATGAATTGTAGTTGTGAATTTTTATTTTTAAATGTTAACTTAGGTTTAATTTTTTAGATATTTCTAAATCAGGTGAATTTTATTAAGAATATTAGAAAATAATTATTTTACAAATATATTTAGTCTAATGAAATTTTTATAACAAAAAATGATTTTAATTTTTATTAATGTATTTTAAATTGAATATTTTAAAATACTCAGTTTAGTTTAGTTCATTCATTCTTAACATTATGAATCATAAAATATCTATTATCATAATAGTATATATTTTTTTCCAATCAAATAATTTTTTCCACAATGAATAACTTTATTTTGGATTTCTATAGAGTTTATATAACTTTTACTATCAATAATATTAATAACATTGATAATTTTTTAATACAAAATTAAATCATAAAAATTCCCAATTTCTACAAATTTTAATTGACAGATTGTGGGAGATAATAAGAAAATTATGTTTTTATGAACCTTATAAATTTCATCTGATAAAATCAATTTCAATTTTTAAATAATTATTTTAAAATAATTTTTCAAGGGATATTTTATTTTTTGGAACTAGATGTAAATTACATTGGTAAAATATAATTTCCACTGGAAAAAGTTAAATGTAAAAAACTATGAGAATATGTCTAGAAAACATGTCTTTGAATGAATATTTTGGTAAATTTTTAACAAAACTCACCATCTATTGTATAACTTTAATATTTTTTCCACATTCGATTGGAAAATAATTATTTCATTATAATAAGTGTTCATATTTATAACAAAAATGATTCCCCTATACTAAAAATTAAGCTAACCTAAACCACATTTCATCAATATAATTAAATAATTTCCCTTTCCAATACACATTCCAATACTATTATCATCTCTATCCCCATTTCTAATATTTTTTGTTTTTTTAAATGTTATAGAAATTGATGGTTGAGGTTTTAAAAAATGGGGCAATTCAAATGGGGATGTAAGATTCTCAACTGAGTTATTTGAATTGGATTCTTATTTATCAACATAAAAACTATTCTACATATGAATGTATGAGATAATAAGTTTCAATAATATGAGAAAAATTTACTATAATAAATGAATAACTATTTTCTACATTCCTCTAAAACTATTTGTTAAATGAATATTTTTTTCATGCGTACATATAGACTTATGCTTCTATGAGTAACATGTTAGATTTATCATCACCACATTAATTGGTTAGTTGTAAAAATATATTTATTAGAATATAATTATATAAAAAATGATTAATATTCAAAAATTATAAACCACTCTATATCATCTTCATCATCTATGTGAATGATCATGCAACATGTGTGTATCTTCAAATTACCACCTACATGAATGTGATGTCATTCATTCTTCACTCTATTGTTTTATAATGTATCCAATTAATTTAAAATATAGTTCACAACTTTAGTTACATAAAAAATATATCATTTTTCTTCTATAATTTTAAAATTATGAGAAAATGAATCACATTTTTATCCATACATAAAAATAAATTTTTGAATTTTTTGGATTGGATTAACCACATTAACCATAAATTAATTAAATTTTTATTAGTCAAAACAATTTTAATATTATTATCTATTATTTTGGAAATATTTAAATTTTATGTTTTAGTTTAATTTACCGTAATAATAATGTATTAAAAGTTATTAATACTCATCCCTTCAATAAAATTATTAAATTAGGCTCACAACTGACATCATCATTTGAAATCCATAATAAAATAAATTTCAAATAAATATATATATATATATATATATATATATATAATTATGCATAATCTATTATATTACCTATATTTATATCAAAATGTAGAAAATTTACTATATAAACAGTAATTGATAACGGGATTATGAAACTTGTTCTAAAACAATTTCACTAAATTCATCCTATATAGATAATAAAATATAAATAACTAATATATGTATAATAATTTGTTATGACTTTTGTTTATAATAGGTAGTGGGAATTATTAATTTTATTGAATAGTTTAATAAGATAGTTATTTCTTATTCATAATTTGAGGGAATATTTTATAAAGATGGATTTAATGTAAAGGTTTTGTTTTGTTAAATTATTTTCTTCTATTGATTCATAGTGAATTATTTTTTAAAATAGTTATTACAAGAATATCTTTTTATGTTATATAATAATATTAAATTTACATCTATTACTATGTTTTGAGGAACTATATTAATTAAAATATTTCACCACTAATTTTTTATGTTTATAGTAATTCTAAATAATTCTCGATGAACTCTCATTCTTCCATCCCTACATCTAATATTTTTTATAAATATCTCATTTCTTATTTTTAAATCAAAATAAGTTTAAAAGTTTCATATTAATATAACATCAATTTACCAATTTTTAAATGAAATATTTTTCTCTCTCGTTACAAGATGGGATTCAATAGATATATATTCAAAACATTAAAAAGGATTTCCCCTTCATGTTTGTGTTTTTTTCATCTAGATCACATATCATTTAAAAATGAATGACTGTGGTTATCCAATAAAAATAAATATTTTAATTACATTTTAATGGTATTAAATGTTCATTTTTGATCTTATGGGCCTAAGTGGATTTTAATTTTGAACATCCATTCTCATCATTTGTGCACTTCATGCCTAATGTGCACCCATTTAGGCCCAATGATTATTCTGATTTTAAGGAATGTAATTATCCATATTTTAATTTTATATTTTGGGATATGGATCTAAACTTCAATATGAACATTTTTCATTCAGGTATCAATGGATGATCCATAAAGGATGATGGGGGTTATTTGGCGATGAAAGGAGACAATTATGGAGAGGGAAGATTGGACACCAGCCCAAAGATCATAATATGGGCCCCGCAATACAGACCCAATGAATGGAAAATTTCTTGGTATGATATAAAATACATATAGTAACATATACTTATTTAGGATCTTTTGCTCTTCGGCCTCTATTGAGGTTATTCAGGTGGCCCAAGTTAGAGATAAAATTCAGGGCCAGATTAAGCGGCCCAAAAAATAGCCTACCAATTTAATCATATCATGGAAACAAAAAATTCATTTGGGATTAAATTTTACAGAGAGCTAGGATCCATCCATATATTCACTTTGGTCTTCTATGACCCACTCTATTACGGCCATCTAGAAGGCCATCATGGTGCATCTGTTTGGTGGATTCAAGCTGGATGTCACATCGAGTCAAGGATAAAGAAGTCCACTCCCCCTTACTTTCCACCATCATGGGCCTACCATAATCAAGTGAGATGCTTTTTAATGTTGGAGTCTCGACCCTAGGCTCTGAAAATTCCTATTTAAGGAATTGGTGGTGGAGTAGTTTATCATCTTTGATCTTTATTTCATTTTAATGTCATGCTTCCAATTTGATGTTTTAATCGCATTCCTTCAATTGTAAGTTCTTGAATTACCTAAGATTCTTTATAAAACATCTCTATATTCTCATTTCCTATTATTCTTCTTATCACTTTGATACAGTTGTCTTAAGTTGTGAACTTCTTCACACCAAACCATGTGATATTATCACACAACGGTGGAGTGATCGTTATTTCATTGTTCTTTTTTTACTTCTCCAATTATTCCCTCATGAGTCTACTTCCCGCTTCCATTGAAACCAGAGGATCAATGGAGGGCTAACCCACTTATTGGTTGATCCAAGGGAGTATCAAGGGGCTATATTTGATGTTATTTCCCAGTCCATTAATGGATAATCACTTCTTTTAAATGAGATTTTTATTTGATGATTTTAAAACCTCTTCGTCCTCATTGAATTTAAGGTCACACAATTCAAGTGATAATACAATCCTTTACCTTGGAGTGCTCAAAACAATGATACTTAAAGTGTATAAGTGATTATTATTTAGGTGTGTGGTAATTAAACTAGAATGTGATGATTTTTTTGATCTCTTTAAATGAACCCATCTCAAATATAATAAATTGAAATATTTTTTTAAAAAAAATAATGCATCCAATCCACCCCTTGTAATAACCTAGGATCAACCATTCTCATAATTTGAATTCACTTAATAATTTTTGTGTTAACATAAACCAATCTAAAATCAACCCAAAGTTGGCCACTTAATAGCCAATACCAGACCATAGAATTTACATGTCTTTAGGTTACTTCATAGGTCTCTAAGTAATCGACAACCCTAGATAAACTACAAGAAACCTCTTAACCCTAAAATATTGAGTAAATTTGGGTGAGACCAAATTTTTGTGCTATTTCTAGGGACCCAAGTAAGTCATCTAAACACACATTCTCTTATAACCCTTTTCTTCTATTCTCATCCAAATTCTCTTATCTTTTCCCTTTCTCATTTTCTTTCTTTGGTGCATATTTTCCTATACTCGTAACCAATCAAATCGTCTAGTTAGGGTGGATAGTCTTGGGGATGGGGAATCAAGTACACAAAGGGAACTCTTTACATTAGATCCTAATCTTCGTAATAATCTAGAGTCAAAATTTGAGCCCATTTCAATGGAAGGTCTTCAAAGAAACCATCTCATAAACCCATGTGGGAACCAAAATTGAAATCCAAATGAGGCATCCCTAAATAGGGGAAATACAATTGATCAAACCCGGAATGACTACCTCACACATGCCTTGACCAATGCCCCTCATGAATTAGACATAATTCCCTAGGAGATTACAACTACATATTTAATACCCATGTCCTAAACCACCTTCCAACCTTTCATAGGATGGAGTCTATGATGCCATACCTTCATGTCAAAGAGTTCAACGACATTGTCGAAACCATGTGCCCACCACATCAACTAGAAATAGCTAAGATGAGGCACTTTATTTTCTCACTAAAGGAATGAGAAAAAATTAGTTAAACAATCTGAGACCTTCATAAATAAACTCTTGGGATCAATTACAATGTCAATTCTATAAAAAATAATTTCCCCACCACAAAACAATTGAACTGAATAAGAGCATCCAAAACCTTTTTGAAAAAGAGGTGGAGTCATTCTATAAAACATGGGAGAGGTTTAAAGACACCCTAAACATGGTTCCACATCATGGTTTTTCTATACATGGAAAATTGAGAATTTATTATGAAGGGTTTGGCCTGGGAATAAAGAATTCATTGATATGATGTGTAATGGAGCCTTTAAAAACAAATCCCCAAATAATGCTTATGAATATCTAGAAAGCCTTGCCAAAAAAACCAAACACGGGGAACATCACCTTATTTGGAAAATCCACAAAGAACTACTAGAATTCATACACTTAGAGAAGTGGAAATCCTTAGGGCTAAACTCATAGAACTCTCTAGGATGGATGAAGAGATAGAATATAGGAAAGTCCATGAAATCCAAATTGTGAACCGTGTTTTTACAATTTGTGAAAAACATGATAATAATAAAGACAACATCCCAACCATTCCATCCATCAAGGATTTTTTTAAGAGGTACCCCATCAAAATTAAAGGCCTTTATCTTTCAAAATCCGTAATACCAAAACACCTTCAACCTAAGGTATAATGACCACCGAGGCTTCCACTGAAAAGATAACCAAAAACCTAGCCAACCGTCAGGAAAAAATCCTTACCCCCATTAGAACTACCAAACCAATAACCAGTTCCAAACCCAACCTATCCAATACCAACACCCACCAATCCATTTTCAACAAACCATCCCACCTCCAAAATATCCCCTTTGGATAAACCAATCTTCTTAAGCACCAACACAAACTGTTCCACAAAGCCTACTATAACAATTGTGAAAACAAATTTAAAGTATGAACTCAAAATTATCTTCCCTAAAAAAAGATCTTCAACCCATCAAAACTGGAAAGCTACCCATGCCTACAAAATCCATTCTATAACAAACAGTAAGGAGAAATACAAGTTGCACTCAAACAACTCATGAACAATCAAAGGCTTTGACTATTTTAAGAAGTGGTAAATCAATTGAGAAACCTGAATAACTAATTCAAACCCCATATGAAGATTCAAACTTGGATGAAAATTCAAATGAACCAACTGATCAAACTGAAAAACATGATAACATTGTAAAGGAAACAACTCTTCAACAAAAAACCCCACAGCCTCACCATTTCCTCAATGCATGAGGGGGAAAACCAAGCCTGGATTGAATGAAACATTGAGGTAAATATTCTCACAAGTCAAGTTAAACATTCCACTCCTAGATGCTATTGAAACCATTCATGCATAATCAAGATACCTTAAGGACCTCTTCACATTTTAAATAAACTTCTCACATAATAACCAAGTAATTCTAGAAGAAAAAGTTAGAAAAAAAATCTAAGGAACCCTTCCACCAAAGATGAAAGACCCAAGTTGTCCTTACATCAATGTTGAACTAGGAGTGAAAAAGGTTGTCAAAGCCTTGTGTGGCCTAGGTTCCAATGTCAATCTCATTCCCTATGTTGCGTACTGCTAGTTACGCCCAGAAGAGATCCAACCCACATTTTTCACACTTCAACTTGTTGATTGATGCATTAGGGTTCCAAAGGGGGTTTTAAAGGATGTTCTGGTAAAGGTTAAAAACTTCATCTACCCTGTTGACTTCATTGTCCTTTAAAACCATCAGAACTTTAGAAATAAAGAACAAACACCAATCATCCTTGGTCATCATTTCCTTGCAACAATAAACTTTGTTATATGAGTTCTAAATGGGAACATGACCATCACCTTGGGAAACATGAGTCTAGACTTGAACATCTTTAATGCAATCTCACAAATAGGGGATGACCAGAACATTCTTGAAGTAAACATGATACAAATAATTGATAATGAATCCATAGAACATCAAGGAATATTTTATGGATGTTTAAGTTAGGATGAGGTTCATTTCCTTTCTTCACATGAAGGAATTTTATCTCCATGGATTGAATCATTTTCAAATTTATATAATGATGAAGTCTTAGGTCCAACAATTAGTGACACCTTTTAGGAAACCACTTTCATGGAGACCAATAAAACTTCATTCCCTAAATCTAATCAAACCAATCTTGAAGTTGAAACTTCTACACATGGGGATTTGATTCTATCTAAAACTCTAGAAAAAAAATTGATCTTGATCCAATGTCCCAATATTCTACTAAAATTCTGAACCAACCTGAACTTGAATTGAAGGAACTGCCCTCTGCACTCAAGTATGCCTTCCTAGGAGAAAATCAAACACATCCTATTGTCATTTCTTCTTATATTGAATCCAATTATGAGAGGATGATTATATATGTCCATAAAAAACATAAGAAAGCCATTGGTTGGACCCTGTCTGATATTCCTGGGATTATCCCACTAACTGGGACTCATAGGATTGTTCTAGAATCTGATCCAGAGCCATGTCGTCAACCTCAACAGAGACTCAATCCTAATATCATGGAGTTAGTTAGGAATGAACTTTTGAAATTGTTAAAAGTTGGTTTCATCTATCCCATAGCTAAGAGTGAGTGGGTGTGGCCAATCCAAGAGGTTCCCAAGAAGGTAGGAATCATAGTGATGTCCAATAAGGATGGAGAGATTCCTCTGACCAGGGAGAGTAGGGGATGGAGAGTCTGCATCAACTATAGGAAGCTAAACTCATTTACCAAGAAGAACCATTTCCCCTTACCATTCATTGACCATGTCCTTGAGAGAGCCGCATGTCACGCCTTCTACTACATCTTAGATGGGTACTTGGGGTATAATTAAATTGAGGTATCCCTATAGGATCAAGGGAAGACTACATTCACATGTACATTCGGCACCTTTTCTTTCAAAAGCATTCCCTTTAGGTTATTCAATGCCCCTGGAACCTTCTAGCGGTGAATGATAGGGATTATTCTCATACATGGTAGGAGATTTTCTAGAGGTCTTCATGGATTACTTCTCTGTGTTTAGTGATACATTTTAGGGAATTCCGAGGAACGTGGAGAGAGTTTTGTCACGATGTGAAGAAAATAATCTTATCCTAAACTAGAGATGATTCCATTTCATGGTTAAAGAGTGACTAGTACTTGGTCATCTAGTCTCGAGTAGGGGGGTGAATTTGAAAAAGAAAAGGTTGAAATCATTCATCACCTTCTATCAACTAGAACTGTTAAGGAAGTGAGGTCTTTATTAAGACATGATGGTTTCTATAGAATATTCCTCAAGGACTTTAGTTCAATCGTTCGTCCCCTTTGTGCTCTCCTAGTAAAGGATGCTCCATTTGTTTGGACAGGAAGCTGTGAGGTTTCATTATCAACACTCAAATGCTCTCTCACCTCTCCTCCCATTATTAAATCACAAAACTGAAACCTCCCTTTCAAACTTATGTGTGATGATAGTGACTCTTCTATAGGATCTATGTTGGTACAACATTGTAATAAAACTCTTTATGTCAATGCTTATACAAGAAAATCCTTAAATGATTCCCAAATCAACTACACCACCACTAAAAAGGAGTTAAATTATATTTTGTTTTCTTTAGATATGTTTAGGTCCTACCTCTTAAGTTCCCCCATCATTGTGTTCACTAACCATTCTGCATTAAAATACCTATTTCAAAAACAAGATTCTAAGGCTATACTGATTAGGTGGGTCCTTCAATTAAAATAATTTAACCTCACAATCATGGATAAAAATGGTGTTGAAAATACTTTAGTTGATCACCTCTCTAGTATGGAATTCAAAGACAGCTCAAATCACCTGTCTGTGTTTGATTCATTCCCTGATGAACACCTATACTCTGTGAGTGACTACCCTTGGTATGCTAACATTTCCAGCTTCTTAGTTACATGAGTCATTACAAAATTTATAGGGACTCAAGCTTGAAAGAAAATTAATTTCTGGTGTTAAGAACTATGTGTTTGATGATCCATACCTCTATATGTTCTTCCTTGATCAAGTTATTAGGAGTTGGGTTCCAGAATCTGAACAAGATTACATCCTTAAATTCTATCATAGGTAGTCATGTGGATGTGACTTTTACTCTAAGAAAACCTCTGATAAGGTTTTTCAATGTGGTCTCTTCTATCCCACCCTCTCAAGGGACTCCTTCACATTTTACCAAAGTTGTCCTTAGTTTCAACAAGTAGGGTCCATCACAAAAAGGAATAAAATTCCACTCACTCCCATATTAGTGGTTGAAATATTTGACTATTAGGGAATTGATTTCATGGGTCCCTACCCAAACTCTAGGGGGTATCTATACATTATCTTATCTGTTGATTATGTCTCAAAATTGGTTGACTTCATTCTCTCACAATCCAATCATCATAAAACTGTGATTAGATTTCTAAAAGAAAACATATTCTCTAGATTTGGAATTCCAAGGGCTATCATTAGTGATCATAGAACTCATTTCTGCAATCATTCTTTCTCAGCACTCATGGAAAAGTATGGAATTTCTCACAATGTTTCCACTACATACCTCCCACAAACAAATGGTCAAGCTGAGATAGCTAATCGAGAATCAGAAAAATTCTTGAGAAAACTATTAATCCATCTAGGAATGATTGTTCAAGAAAACTCTTATATGATTTTTGGGCCTATTGAACTGCATAAAAAACCATTTTAGGACTGCCCCCATATAGTTTGGTTTATGGTAAAGCATTCCATTTGCCAGTGGACATAAGGCCTTTTGGTCTATTAAGAAAATGAATTATGATCTCTCATTAGCGGAAACAAAAAGGAAATTAGATCTCAATGAACATGAGGAACTTAGGATGGAGGCTTTTGAAAATTCAAGGATCAATAAAGCTAAAGTACAAGCCTACCTATCTCAAAATCTTAAAACCCAAAACATTGTACTTGGTAAACCTATTCTTTTGTATAGTTCTAAACTTCATTTAAACTTCGGAAAGTTGAGGTCTAGATGGTCAGGTCCATACATAGTGCATAAGGTGTACCCCCATGGGGCTGTTGAAATTCATGATCCCACCAATGGTCAAACATTTAAAGTTAATGGTCATAGAGTCAAACCATTCTTAGAATCATTCCTCAAACATGATATTGATGAAGAATTGTGTGAACCTACCTTAGATGATGAAAATAATTTATCAATTATGGGTCTAAGTCAAGATAACGACATTAAAAAAAGCGCTACATGGGAGGCAAACCATGATTTCCATGTTTCCAATAATTTTATTGTTTTAATCAACTTTATTTTTTAAATAGGATTAATGAATCATTTTTATATTTAGAAATAATAAAAAAAATAGACTATTGACATTTTCTTCTATTATGAGTATGGATGGGTATGAAAGGATAGCGCCATATTCATTTGTGTCACTTGGTGTGATCCTTGAGTAATACCTTACCCAGAAATTTAAAAAGAAGATAATTTATCATCGGTTCATTATATTTTTTATGTGTTTGTAGGTTAAAAAATATTATAATAATAATAAAATTAAAAGGACACATCGTAGGTCATGGGGAAAACCCCGTCACAACCAGCGAAGTCATGGGGACTCGAACCCAGGACTTAAAGGAGACAGGGGTGCGTGATTACCAGTGACCTATATCTTATAGTGCTTCCTTAATCTATAATTTTTCTATATATACTTATTTTTTAATTTTACATTATATGAATAAATATATATATATCTTTATATATATATTTTGGTTTTGGTTTTTTTCTTCCACTACAGAATTCTTAGACTGACATGGAGATAAAGGGGTTAAAAGGGATTAGTAAGAATTTCACCTTCTGTAATGGAATAAACATTTCATTTCTTCCTTAGTGGTTGTTGGAATTGATTGTCTCTAACCACCCTTGGCTTAGTGCATTAGTTTTTAAATTACCCTTATTTCTCTAAATTGAAACACTATAACAAATTCTAAGGGTTTAATAGAGTATTCCTCTCTTACATTAAATTTTTGGGTTTCTCCCATCGACAATTTCTAACAAGGTTCCCTTCCTTACTACACCTAAATAATTTTCTCACCCCCTTCAAGAAATTTTCAGGGTGCTTCTTTCCTCCCTGTTGACATGTGGGATATTTATATTTCTTACCACCATTATATTTCTCCATACTACCACTAGAATTAAAATCCACTTCCCACTTCTTATCCCCATGAAACACTTTAGATTTTCTAATCTTCAATTCAACTTCGATAACACATCACACAATTTCCTCATAGCTATCAAAGTTTCGAATAACCAGGGATTTTTATAGGCTCAGTTTAATCCCACTAAAGAAGGGATCATCTTTTAATTTTCCGGTAAATAAAAATATATAGTCCTATATTGAAATTATTTTGATTTTTTTCTCATACACCATGATGGATTAATCATCTTCTTTCTTAATAGTAAAAAATCCCTTTCTATTTTAATTCATAGATTGGGAGGAAAATATTTTTCAAAAAAACATTTTACAGAATTCCTTCCACCCCATAACTTGAACCTCTTCCTCAGGCTGCATATTCTTGATCAATGTACACCATTTATCAGCTTATCCCTCCATATTATTAATTATCAGAATAACCTTCTCTTACTTGGAATATTGAAGTATGGAGAAGAAATTATCAAAGGAGTTGATTTATTGTTTCATGATTCAGGTATCAGATGATCCATTGAAAGTCAGATACCTTTTTCACATAAAGGAATCAATTATAGATTTTTATTTATTAATTTTATTTGGTTGTTCCTCCTGATTTAGGTTTCTATTAAGAACAAAAGTTATCTGAGAGAATATCATCACAAACATCTCAATTTTTTCTCCCATCGTGTTGGGAATCTCATTTAGGCAATCATTACAATGCCATTGGCATTAGTTGTTTACTCGGTTCCACTTATTTTTCCATTTGTTGGAATAATGGTAAAATTAGCAAAGATTATTTTTAAAATATTAAACACATAATTTGGAATCTAATATCATTAAAGATATTATATATAAATTACATGTATTTTCTTAAGTTATGAATTTTTGGCTTTAATCTATGTTATCTGTGATCGATTTACTAATATAGACTCTTAATGGCATTATTATTTCCTTAATAATGGTTCATAATGAGATTCTAAATTTAAAAATGGAAATCCCCTAGGAGTGTCATACAAGGTGTTTAGGAATGCCTATGGTCATGCACCGGTTTTTGATCGAGTCGATCTCAATGCGGTGTTTTCGGGTGTTACATTTAGGTATGTCTTTTTCAGAGCCACATCCACTTGTATTATCTAGATAGATATATATTTTATTGGAAACAAACTACTCTATAATTTACTAAAATTTATGTATTTCTTATTATTTTTAGTCTTATCCCTAAGGCATTTTATAGATTTCTCTAATCCTAATCTGCAAAATAACTAAACATTCCCTTATTACAAACTATGAAAACCCTTACCTTTATAACACATTAATTCATGATTTATTAAATAAAATATAGCCTATAATATATATAAGTCTTTTTTATTAATGTAATTTGGTAAATTGCATAACAACATAAAATTTGGTGGTGCATCGCCATTATTGGGAACTTATTTAACATTATCTTAATATGTTATCATAATTAAAACTGCATGGGATAATATGGGGAAAACATAAGAAAAGGGTGTGATATAAATCCTAGTTAGTGAATAAACATAGAATAAAATGAATAATGTATTACATGTTATATAGTAGGTATATCAATGGGACATAAAAGGGTTTAGAATAAAAAAACATGAACAATGAGGCATGATATTTCATGAGAACTTAAAGGTGACCTGGGAAATGTGGCAACCACTTTAAACATTGCATAATAAATATAGGTCAAGGATAACTCCAAAGACATCATAGAATGGTGTAAAAATTACTATGATGGATTAGGTTCACTCTCTAATACCTTGCATGATATATAACGAGACTAAAAAATTACCTAGTGCATTTGAGTGCTATATAATTCCATATGCACCTCTCGCTTTTATATCATGTACATGAATAAGTGTGTCACAAAGAACATTAAATATATGATCATATTTAATCATATTTAATTACAAGATCATGTATTTAGGAATAAATACATGGAATTAACTAGAAAAAGAAGTATAGATATGTCTAGGTTAATACCCTTGGTTGGAAATATCGATGGTATTCACAATAAAAAGGTTTGGCTTGGAAAATCACAATGAAATTTCAGTAGAATAACAACAGTACATAAAGATTCATAAAAATGGATTAATGAGATATAAATTGTTATATCATAATTTTTAAATAAAATGGATAGTAATAGGGACATGTAAAAGAATATCTCATCACTAAAAATTGGAAATAGAAAAAAATGAAGAATATTGTTGAATAAAGAGGGGAATGAAAGGATCAATTTCCTTGAGAGAGTGATTCCAGAAGCTTGATAGGAGTTTACTGAGATCTTAAGGGAAAATTGGGAAGAATATAGAGATATTAGTGTAGATTGAGGATTTGATCCATGGTTTTTGAGTGAGTTTAAGGGGGTCTTGGGTGGGTTTATATAGAAAAAGAGGGGGAGTTATTTTTTGTATTCAAACTTGGTTTTGGGCTCTACATAAAAAAGTAATCAAAAACCCAAACTTTACAATGGTTTATTTCCAATGGTTTATGCAAAATTATAGTTTTATTCATTATTTTATAATTAAATTTTCTAATATTATTCAAATATTTCCCTTTGTTACATGGAAGTGAGTAATTTTCGTAAAGAAATGATTTAAAAACCTTAAAATATAATATTGGTTTTGGATGATTCATGAAGGAATTATAAAATTAATACAATAATCTCATAATAACATTATTTTAATATTGAAACATATATTTGGTGTTTTATACCCTTGATATAATTTATTTCATCATTTTTAGGTTATTATGACGTCATAATACACACCATATATTTACACATAATTTAATTGTTTAACTAAAAATTTGACTCCCTCAAAAAAATTGAACAATATAGCATTGGATAATTTTTAAATTTTGATTTAAAAAATAATATTTATTTTATTAAAATAAATTTCTAAAAATGCGTATTTTTACTTTTAAAATAAGAATCGATATTTATTGAGAAAATGTGTGTTTTTTACAATAACTGTTTCGAACCCTTATAGATATTACATTTGACTTCATACAAAATATTTTATCATTTATAATTCATAAAAATTACTTAATAATAATATTTTATTAATATATAATTTATATCAAAAATAAATTTATTCATAAAAAGTAATTTCCTAATTTGATTCTCATATTACACAGAAATACAATTTTTGTTTTATCGTGTTAGAGTCTAAATAATTTGTAATGTAACAATGATAAGAATTAAATATAACCATTATTATATTGAAAATAAAATATACATATTCACATTATTATGTTCTTGATACATATCCCTTTATTATTCTAGTAATCCCCCTAAGGGTAAGGTGTGTAACGGTGATATTTTTGTGTGGTGGTTCAGCATACATGGTTTGGTTCATAATCTGGATGAGCTTGAACTTCTCCAATAAAAATTTTCTCTCATGCTTTAGTTTTTGGATCTCATATTGGGCTTGTTCAAGGTAAAATCAAAATGATTTTATCAACCTCATAATCCCTGATAAATTGGATCCATAGGGTATGATCCTATGGGTTGAGGTCATCACGTCCTTTGTCTATGTCAAATGGATTTATCGGAAACTTGTATTTATAATAATAATAGGATAACCATTTAATGGATATATTATTAGTTCTAATGATGATTAAATGTATTTTAAATATTATAGGATATAATTAAAAAAAATAAGTTCATTTTTTCCATAATACATGTGAGGGAATTTAATTTAATCCAAAATGGAATTTTATTTATGAATGTTTGGGTCATTACATTCACACACATGATCTTATTCAACTCTACCTCAACCAATACCAATAGTGTTTCTTCTCATATGACCCATTCATATAAATAAAATCTATATTATGAAGTTTATGTCATCAAAACTAGGTTCTCATACACAAACCATTGATCATGTACTTGACATGCCAATCTCATCAAGTTAACAAGTCCCATGGAACTAATATATAAAATTTGGAATTTTCACCTTTGACACGCCTATCACATGGCTACCCATTGATCTAGGAATCTTTTTATAAATTTTAAAAATCAATGTGTACTTCCACCAAACTCCTATGGTGCATATGATGTACAGAAGGACATGTTACCTATGGTCCTACCCACTATAGAGACCCATACATTTTGTATATAGATATTACATCTTATTAGATGAATTTTCATTATATAACATAATGATCCATTTTGTAATCCTATTTTTCTCATTTCATTAGAAACTTTGATACATGACCAATCGGTTTATAAGAGATATACTTTCTCTCTCACTTAGTTCTCTATAACGGTCACCCTTCATAGACACGTGACACCTAAAACAATTCTTTATAACCTGGGGAGAAAGGGTGAGATCAGATTCTCAGTAAGGGTAAAAAAGGGATATTTAAATAATGATCACATAATCGTAACATGAGAATAAGTGTTTTATAACATGATATTAACATTTGAAAATAATACCTTATATATCATAGATCATAATCATGAATCATGGTGTAAATCATGATAGTCCATAATACATGAATCATAAAGGAATCAAAGAACATGAGATATAAGAGTGTTATATTGGTTTAATACATATATTTTTGGCATACACATAAGAATATAATTTAATTTCCTTGGGTTTTTAGGCTCACTTCTTATACTATTATAGTGGATTGTGTGCACTCCACATTCCATCATAGTATTGAAGGTTCACTTCTAAAACTATCATAGTGGATAGAGTCATTTACTAAATAGGTTTCACTCCCTATTATAGATCCATTTATCTCATTATATATAAATAATTACTCATTTAATTTTTAGGATATATAATTTCATTCTCCCATATAAAGTAAGGAAAATCATATATATGTGTGTCACACAAGATCATAAAACATTCATCATATCATAACCTATGAAAAAGAAATGGGGTAGATAAACATTTAATCATGGAATAACCCATGTAAAAGAAATTGGTTTCATAAGCATTTCTTCAATTAATCATAGAATAACCCATGCAAATGGAATGGGTTCCATAAACAATTCATCCTAGAATAACCCATGGACAAAAATGAGTTTCCTAAACATCTTATCATCATAATCATAAAACATCTATAAAAATAATAATGTTGGTATCCTTGGATCATATCCCCTATAAATCATAAGAAACATAAAATGATGTTATCAAAATATAAAAATCCTTTAAAGGACCACTTAAAATATTTCTTGAGGAAAATACCCTTTTCACTTTGAAATTGCTTCTTTAAAATCCATTTTTTTTTAAAATATTATAGAAAATAATTTATTTTAAAATAACCTTCGAAACATATAATATAAGCTTCAAATAATTATGGAATAATTATGGTGTGAAATTTTATTCATGTTGTGTACTTGAAAACAAATATTCCATTTTCATTTTTGGTAAAAAAAATCATGAGTACCTCATTTAGACAATGAAAAGAAGATTACTTCGAAACATTTTTCTAAAAGTAAACAATATGTAAAATTACATTAAATAATCTTTTTGAAATAGTAAAAACATTTTTTAAAACATTTTGGGTGAAATGGACATGGAAGAAAATTTATTTTTGATCAGAGAGAGAATTAATGTCAGTTTTCATAAATAAATTATTTCAAACTCTTGGGTTATTAAAGAGAGAAAAATGAAATTAAAACATATAATTTACCAAAATAACCATTTGATAATAAACTTAATGATTCTTATTTGGAGTTGGTTCATAATATTTTATCTTTATAACTTAATCATAAACAATCCTAGTAAATAATGAGATTCTAACATAAAACCCCAAACACTTTATTAACTTTTGAATCGTATGACCAATGAAAGAATAAAATAAAATGAAAATTTAAATATATTAAATATAATTATATTAATTATATAACATTTCAAATGGTATTACCTACACCTCATAGATGAAGATAGGTGTATAACATAACATATATCTCAAATAAAACAATTTGTGATGATAAACCCTTACCTAGAGTTTCACCTTCTGAGAGAGTGCACTATCCTCCTTTAAAATAAATTAGAATTTATTATAATTATTTAAAATAATAATTTACATGCTTATAATATCATATATTATCCTTTTATAACATTTAACCACACATTTATCCATAATTCCTTATTAAAATTATCATTTTGGGTGTTAACTGTTTCGTTTTTACATTAGAATTTTGATTCAATGGTTCAAGTTCTTTTAATTTTATCATGATTCCATAATTAATATAATTATAATAATGATATAAATATAATAAATATTAGATATATATATAAATATTCATCCATAAAACTCATAGATAGAAAAATAAATGACACTCCTCTTGTAAACAGTAGGTTCTATATAAGAGTGAACATTGTTTACACTTTTCAATGGATGGACCAAAAAAGTTTAATTAATATTTAACCATTGCAAATAATTATTATATCGTATAAATAATATATATTCATAAAATACATCCTAATTTCCATCCATTTTAAGTGTAAATGTAAAATAATTCACATCACTTTGTGAATGTGGTTGTCCACAAATAAATACGATCAACGTTATCATTTTCCAATGAATTGAAAGGTAATAAGGTACATATTAGATTATAAATAAAGAATCATAATGGTCTCTAAATATCATATATAAATATCACAATAATTATAATCCACATACATAAATTATAGTGATGAAAAAATGAATTGAATCGTTGCGTGGAGACAGCAAGTCACACATAAGCACGAGCTATACTTTCACTTCTAATTTGATGAGAAAGAGGGTGGATAGGGGTGGTTTCAAAATAATAATAAAATTTAAGTGCATTTAGTATACCTAATTTGTTATTTTATGATAAATTCCACATATTTATAGAATATTAAAAAGAGGTAAAAATGAAAGTGATTGGTTAAGGCGGTTACCACTTCTTTGAAATAACTCTTTTTGATCATCCCTTATGGATCCTAGGGTTGGTCTTTGGGGAATAATAGAACCTCTATCATGTGTATAATTATGTTTATAAGATAATTTTTTATATTTTTTTTCAAGTTATAAGGATTAATATAGTTTAATAAATATAAAGGAGGTGTGTCCTTTTATAATTGAGGGGATTGGCCCTCTTGGAATGTCTTAAAAGATTAAAATATAATAAATTCATTCTTAATAAAAATGAATAAAAATGTCCATATATTTTAATAGAAAGTAGGATAAATATTAAATTTCATCAAAAAAGTAAAATATGTATAGTTTTATGTTGTATTTTAGACCTTATCTTTTGGTTTATCCCCTTTACCTATTTTAACCTCAAAGCGGTGATGACATCATCGCACTAAAAAAGTTATAATTTTCCTAATAATGTGAAAATTTTCTCATAAATATCCAATGGATGACATTTTAGACCATATATTATCCACCATGTCCTCTTTAAAAAAATTAATTATTTTTAAATAATTTCTTAAAAGGTTTCTTTCATAAAACAAAATTAATGTATTTTTTGACACTGTTCATTTAATTTGACTTTAAAGATAACAAGTCAAAAATGGTATTTGAATATAATATTTTAACATAAGAATAATATGTTATATTAAACTATAATATTCTTGGAAAAATATAAATCACTCAAATTAAATTACTTTTAATATTTTTAATATCATTTATTATATGTCTTTATTAATTGAAGAAATGTTATCTCGTCATCGCGTAAGAAATTAATGTAATTATATAATTACTTAGAATTAAAAATAAAATACCATAATGAAAAAAATTTCTTCATTATGAAAATAACTATTAATATTCATTCAAAACATGTCTTTGTCCTTATGTGAACATGTAAGATATATTTAAAAGTAAGGGTGATATTTTGTATTTTTCTTTTCTTTAAATATTATATAGGTCATTTTCATAGAAAAACAACTATTAAATAATTAAATTTAAAGACTAATTCTGTAATGCAATAATTTTATTCATCCAATAAAAATTTATATTAAAAATTGGGACCTTAACACTTATTTCTAACCATGGTTAACCTGATTTACCCTTTACCCAAGTGATAAATTTTACCACGCCTACTAGTCACAGTGCCCAAAAATTGAAGGGAACTATTTACCATATTTAAACCTCATTATTCATAATATGGAATCCATTTTATCAAATTAAATTCCTATAAATTTCAGAAATTAATTTATGAAAAAACTCAAAACACAATGAAAAATAGTTTTTTAGATAAATGCATTTTAAGAAAAAAAATAATTTTATACTGAATTCAACCACAAAATTGATTCAAATGAAATTAATTAGATCAAAAATAATATAATATAAATATTTTTAGGTTTAAATAATTTTAAAATAAAATTAAATTTTTAAAATTTTCAATGAAAATATTGTTTTGAATTAAAATTAATATTTTATCTATTGAGGGAAAATCAATATTTTCAAAAAAAATTCTCAAGAATTAACTCTAAGATAATTTTTAAATAATGATTTAAAAAAATAAAAAATATATTTTCAAATAAATTTTCTTAGAGTGGAAAATAATTCTTATAAAAATGAAGTAAAATATAATTTTTGAAGGAAACGTACTTTTAAAGAATAATATAACATTAATAAAAATCAAATTCCAATTTATTATGTATTACTAAATAACTAAGTATTGATCAAGAACTTTATCTATATTTTATAATGTGGTTATTCCAATTCACACCTTTTAATTCAATTTCTAGGTTTTAACATTCATAATTTATATAATAATATTTTTTTGTCATTTAATCACATAGTTGAATGTTGTTTATCCTCTCGAATATAATGTTCTTCTTTTTGAAATATCCAGGTGATACATTATTCCCCCACCCTTAACAAATTCCATTCTCTAGATTTGAAATTATGCTTGGTAATCAAGGGTTTTACATTTGAATATTCCTTTATTGAAAACCTACATCGTAAAAAGGTTTAATAAAAATTCCCCTTCAAAATCATGAAATGGAAATACTATGTTCCTCTAGAATAACAAAAAACTAGGATTCAAAATAGTGGAAAATTAATGGGAAGTGAAAATATGTACATATAGGAAAAAAAATAATGACCAAGGACTAATATAGTGGTGAAAAGATTACCAAGAAAATTTTAATGAATGAAAAACATAAATATGTGTTGGGTGAAAGAACTATTGATTCATTATAAAAGAAGGTAAAAATATAAAAAAATCAAGATCATTTTTCTAAATTTTAAGGTATTATTTTACTATATATATCGATAACACCCAAGAAAAATTCTTACATAACTATTATAATTTCATCCTTTAATAAATTTCCAAAATAATATCATTTTTTCCCTAAATGATGAGTATTAAATATGAATTTTTCATGTTTGATACACTAAAATTAACTTATAAAGGATCACATAATTCAAAAAAGTATAAGAATATAATAATCCTTTATTTAACCATTGAACAAAACTAAGATGGTTAGAATAATGTAAAATTATATTTAAAATGTATAAAACTTCTCATTAATATGTAATACATTTTACTCAAACATTCCCATAATAACACCAAAGGTTTAACTTGTATCATTCCGTAAATAAATAACCTAAATCCAAAAATTACATTAATAACCTCAAAATTAATTAACTTTTTAACCTAAAAGTTAACCTCATACCTTTAAAACTACATCCCCAAAATTTTAATTTCATTATTCCCAAATAATATTTCATGTTAGACAACATATTATACCTAAGGGTTACATATACCTCAACCCAATGAAATATCATGAATCAAATTTAGATGCTAAGTTAAAAGGAAATCCTTAGAATGACCACAAATATCTCTAAAAATATAATCTTATTAATGAATCGCTTTTCAACCAACAAGATTATCCATATCCATATATCCAATTGACCATAATTAACATTAAATTGAATAATATACTAACTCAAAGGGTTATTTAAACCTCAATAAGTTATTCTACAAAAAACCTATTTTAATTTTCAAATCACCACAAAATACCAACACTTAAAACGTGAAAAGGGGTATATATGCCTTTGAACTTATGATCAACCTTAATGTTATAAACTCATGATAGTAACAATAACTCTTATGTTAACCTAATATTAAAACTCATATGATTCAAAACAATTACACAATCTTTATTCCTCGAATAAAATCATAGAGTATTGGATATATTCCATAAATTCAAAAATGCAATAAAATTCATCAAGGATGAAATAAATTGGGTTTTCATCAAATCACATACCAATTTAAATGTTATAAATAATATCCTATTTACTTCATCAATGTTAATAATCTATTTATCCCAAATAAATATTAGCATAGTAACACCAATTCCGTTCTATTTATTATCAATCTAATTCAATTTATTTTTTCAAATCATTAAAGAAAAACTAATGGGGGGATAATCCGTAGATTTTTTTTGAATATTATAACAATAATATCATTTATAAAACACTTAAAAATTATTGAATACCAATACATACACACTTCAATCATTTTACTTAAATAATTATCATAACATATGTCCTTCCCTGTTCTAGGATTTAACCATTGGATTAGATAATTGACTCTGATAATGCCCAAGTTCCCCACACATTAGAAATTTAATTACATATTAATTAGTTTCTCTTAGACCCTAATTTCCATGCTGAAAACATCTTCATGTTCCTTTAAGACATTATCTTGGGTTCTATATCCTATATTTTTCACATGAAGAAAATTTAATTCCCTTTCATCTATGTTCATCACTACATGAACTTTTATAAAATTCCATCATCATCTAATTTTTAATATTATCAAACTAACTGAATTTTACATTTAAAATCATATATCGTGATAGATAATCAAGTATGATCAAAAGGCTTCACATTATCACTCTCATTTCACTTTTATTATCATAAGGAAAATCATTTCAATTTCAATTACATTCAGTATTGACATAGATCATTTTGGTTTCATCAATTTACTAAAACCAAGTATCATAGTTTGAGTATAAGGCCCCAACCTTAAACCTTACTTAATCTTAAGTTAATACAATATTACACATTGAGGATCTTTTCAGGTTTAGAGTTTTAGAGAATTAGATCATAAAACTTGCATTACATTACACATTTAAACAAAGTGGTTACATAAAAGACAGTATTCATTCTTCCTAGCAACGCAAACATATTTAAAATAAAACATGGATTCTTTCTTGACACATCCTTGACACTATCATCACATCACGTACCTTTCCCTTGACCTGTGAAAAACATTTCAAAAACTTGGGATGAGCATAAAAAGCTCAGTAAGGGTTACAAAAAATATGGAAAGGAAACATGAGTTCATATATAAATAAGAATGAAATCATACATTACCCATAAAACATAGGAACATTAACATACCTCATAAAATCATGAATAAAACATAGAAATCATAAGACATAAAAGGTAACTTGAGGCATTCATAACATTCTTACGTAGGGAGTAACCCTCTTGGTTACGTTTTGGAATACCCATCACAGTATATTCCCTAAATCTCTTCAGAGAAACCTTAACGTTTCACTCCTTCGCGTTACCCAATGCATTGGAGAGCTATATCGGGCTCACCCGCCCTTAGTTTATCACGAAACCCCCCTTCTTCATAACAATGCCCAAGAACCATAACATAATCTTATCACATAAAACATGCATAAAGGAAACATAACATTTCCACCTTTCAATAACAAGATATCAATACAACACATTGATATAAATACATTATGAAAACCATTTTCAATACCAAAATAAAAGAAAAGTAAAACATGGTATTTATTTTTCTTTTAAAAAGATGGTATGGCTTATAGAGGAAGCCGAAACTCAAATAATGGTCACGGTGGCGGAGAAGTCGTTGTCGCCACATACGTACGACAAAAACATTTCCTTTTGTCGTTTAATAAACACTTCGTATAAAAAATATTCCTTTTGAATAAACGTAATATTCAAAGGGGTTTATACACCGTATAAAATTAGGTTTTGTATATAACAGAATATGCCTCAATGAAAGGAGATTGAGACGAAGTCCCTTACAAAGATGGTATCCTTGGTTTAAGGATAAATCAATTACATAATTATGTGTGACAAACGAATACACCAAATATAAGTGGATATTAAGTGTAAAATAATCAAAGGTCATTCACACATATTCAAAGGATGACATATTCAATAACTACATGTTGAACCCAAAGAAATTGAAATTGGGTTAAGAAGTTCCATTGACAGCCTAACGGCGTCACATAAAAAAAGGGTATCTCATCACTTGGACATACAATTTAAATCAATAAGGATATAGGAAAACATATCCCAACATAACAATATGTAAATTAAAAGACCAAACAAAATAAGTCTTTTAAAAAGAGGAGGGTGAAAGGTTCCCTTACCGACATGGGTATCTTTCGAAACATACGCCCTGTGAAAGAAGGACAATACAACATTGATGTAAATACTCATAAATGAAAGTATATTACACAAAGAGTAGAATAATGGATATTAAATACACCACTCAAAGGAAATTGTGGAAAATGTAGCATAAATCTCATGGGAAAAAAAGTGAGATGAAAAATCCCTTACGAAAACTCGGCAGCCTAACGGCGCCACTTAAAACTTCCAAAAATGGATTGATGAGATAAAATAGGTTCTCTAATCATATTACAATAAAATTTACAGCAATAGGAATATAAAAGAACATCCCCCCTCATAACAAATAGGAGCTTAAAAGAAGTTACATAAAGGATAGTACTTAAAAAGAAAGAGAGAGGTTAGATCTCTTACGAAAATTCGGCAGCCTAACGGCGCCACTCAAAACATCCAAAATGGATTGATGAGAGAGAATAGGGTCTCTCATCACATGAACATAAAAATTATAGTAATAGTAATATAAAATATCATCCCAATAACAAGAAAGATGATCTTTAAAAGGAATGACATAAAAGTGTGTACTTAAAAAGAAAGAGAAGAGTAGGATCCCTTACCTCAGGTCCGACTTGACTCGAGCGTTCTTTAACGTACTGAATAATAAACATGAGTTAATTTATAATTTATTAAGAACCTTGTTAAAGCTTATTATTCCTTTTATATCACTTATTTCCATGTTATAAACATTATGTAATCATTAAGTTAATAATGTTTGTTTTGACGATATTTGGTTCTTAAGTCGAAAGTGGACTTCTTACAATTACATGTTGTTCGTGTGGTCCAAGGTTCTTTATATCCAGAATGACATTATAGATTTGGATATCATATATATGATATATATCCAGCAATACATGGATTTATAATATCACATAATCATTTAGAGGAAAGAAATGAAATGCACTGTTCATGGAGACGGTAACCCGTACGTACGCATGAACGCTACTTTCATTTCTATGTCATATTAATGGAATTAAAAATATATGAGAGGTATGTATATTTTAATTCCAGAATTATATTAATCATTTTCATGTAACATACATCATATATATCCATTATATATATGTACTCATTATAATACATTACATGTGGGGATAAGAAATGAAATGCACTGTTCATGGAGACGGTAAGTCGTACGTACGCATGAACGCTACTTTCATTTCTATCTCATACTTTAATGGAAAGAAAATTATAATGATATAAAGTTATATTATAATTCAAGTATAAAATAATATATAATAACTTTAAATCCATCCTTTATACGTCCCACATATGGCATTAACGAATCACATCACTTTAAGGGGGCGGTATTCCGCACTTCCTTAAATGAAGATATTGCGTTTACCCATAATGGAAACCATAAAGGCATGACATAAATGAAAAATACATAAGATTAAGTAAAACATAAACATATTATATATCATATATAAGTATAGTGTCATCTTAATGGACACCTTTGAAGGTGTTAAAAGAATGTTGAACAATCATCGTCTCGGGAGACAGAAATTTTCCATCCACGGAAACAGTTTGTTCTTTAACCATTAGATGTAGGTGTGTGTACGTGTAGCTCGAATCCTTCTTATAAAAACATCCTAGTATATTTAAGATACTGTATTTGTTACAAAAGAAATGAATAAAAAGTGTTTAGGGGGTTGGAGAAGAAAAATAAAACAAAAGGACTCAAGTGAAGACATTACCTTAATATCGGGTAACTCTCTTAGACTTGAGCTCAAAGGCTTCCTAGGGAAGAATTCTTCCCAATGTGAGGCTTCAAGGAGTAATAGAGGGATGTGGAGAGAAAAAATGGGCAGGGTTTGGCTGAGACAAAGGCTTTTGAAGTGTGGGTAAGGAGGTAGAGGTGGGAGCTTTTTATAAGAGGAGAGGAGGGGCACTCTTGTAAAGTTACAAAATGTTACTTTATTTTCAAAAGAGTTTCGTATTTTAAAGGTCCCACATTGATGTATTTCTAGTATAAGGTGATAAGGGTTCGAAATACACTCATCCAATAGGTTTTGTACATGTGTAGGTCTTAGATATTACATTATCTTTCCATTTTATTTAAATCGTTAAATAATGAGGTCATCGCTGCACCATCATGATGTCATAAATAATTTAATTTATTTAATGTCTAAAAATTATACAAAAAATACTATGATATATGAAATCTTTTTATATTTCCAATGATTATTTATAGTCAAAAATATGACTTGTATAACCCCATGTAAAATTTTTTTTAGTAAAACATCTCATGTTTGTGTCATTTTTACTTTAACATTAAATAAAAGGATATTTATGTCATTTCCCAAACAAAGTGGCTCCATGGGGTCCCCAAGTTGACCCATGGATTTTCTTGGTCGTACATGACACTTCCAATGAGGGTAGGACATGTTTCTAGGTCATTTCATTTTATTTAAACATTATTCTTACCATAAACTACACTAATTACCTCTAATCGCGATTAAAAACTTAATAAGTTACTATTCACCAAAAAAATATTTTTATCCCATTGAACCACATTTTACTTATTAATGACAACAATTTATGTCGGATTTTTTAAATTCAAAACACAAAGATTGAAAAATTTCATTTAAACGGAAAAATCAGTTTTTATAAGTACCACTTAGTGGTTTCACTATTCATCAAAAATTGAAGTTTTTCAGAAAAATCCCAAAACTTCACCCTAAGCTATATTTGATATTCCAAATTCAAAAATGAAGTATATTTTAAAAAATTCAAAACATATAGGTCATATTAATTAATTTAATAATTAATTCCCGCTGTCATAGAAAATAGCGTGTTTTTATGAAACAATAAGTATCAAAAGATTGACACTAGTTTAAGTCTGATTTCAAAGTGAAATTAATTCCAACGACCACTATTGGATTTAATGTTAAAATATATTCTAATTTCACTTTAAATCCAATTCAAAAGGTAATCTAATCATATAAATAAATTAGATTAAAAAGAGGTTTTTAATTAAAATACCACATTTTACACTATTCATTAAAAAATGAACTTTATCGGAAAGATACCAAAAATTTACACAAAGTAAATTTTGATGTCCCAGTTCTTAAGGAGAGTTTTATTTGGTCCAATAGAATTTATAAGAGTGAAAAAAACTTTATTGAATGATAGTTCGCCATCAAAAGGCGATAAGTGAACTTTTAGTGAAAACTAGGGCATATACGCCTAAAATTGAATTCTTTCCGTATTTTAAGCCTTTATCTTTTATTGGATAAAAGTAAAAACATTTAAAAACATATATAATCATATTTTAGTTATTTCTATCCATCCACGCCAATACAACGGCTACATGTTAACTACCATTTAAAATAATATTATTTTATTATTAGAGTGCAATATAAGATTCCCAAGAAACTCATTGTTACGTGTTGGGTACGCCATCGATCATAGCGTCCCCTTTAAAGTCATATTAATATTTTATTCACAAATATGGATAAATATAAAGATGCCATATTATTTATTTACCTGGGGTGTTACATTGAGAAATAATAATCATAGTGTGAAACCACAAAATTAAGAAAAAATATTTTAATAATGACACCTTTTTTCAATTTATGACTCCTTAGTTTTAACCAAGTCCATACTTGGTTATCATCTACTAAAATGTTTCATAATGGTCTATAAAGAAAATTTGAATTAAAAATGGATGTCCCCCAAGTGTGTAAAACCATCTTCACAGTAAGGGATCACTCATCAGGCACCAAAAGGATAGAAGACATATACTCAACCAACACTTCTTGTGGTTTTTCACCCAATATTCATCTATTCCAAAACCATGTCCACTTGTAGTATCTTGTTAAAGATGTTTTTTAGAAAAAATCACACTCTTTTATTTACCATAACATAGGAAATTATTCTATACATAGTATTATACTATGGATCTACAATAATGTTTTCCCATATTAGTTTCTAATGTTTCGATAAACCATTCTATGATATCAACTATAGAAAAACAAACTTCAACATAGATACGATGTATTATAAGATGAGTATTCATTTTATAACCTAATAGTTCATGCTAGAATCATATAGGTTTCTTTTCATAGGAAACATGGACATATAAAAAATTAGTTCCTAAGAGATCTACGTCATCTCCCACCTAGTTCTCCATAACTCACACCCTTTTTAGACATATCATACCTAAAACATTTCTTCATAACTTAGGGAATGAAAAAACAGAAAGGTTGAGCTTAGATGGTTAGTAAGGGTAAAAAAGGGATATATAGATGACATGATTTACCTAGATCACTCATAACTAGTGAGACATAGTTGGCCACATGGCCTCAATCATGTATCGCCATACGCCAAAGTCATGTGATTGGAAGTTAGGGTTTAAGGGGGTTTAGTGGGAAGACTATACCCTTTTTATTTGTAACTCCTAGAGTGTTTTGGAAATAATATTTCCAATTTTTTTAAATATTTTTTATTTTTATTCATTTCACGCAACACTACATATTTTTTTTTATGAAATCAATTTTTTGTCTTATATTATAAACAACATCAATTTAAACTTATGATACAAACAATATTGAGAATATCTTGGTTGACACAAAACACCTAATGAAGAAAAGAATATAGCATCCCAAGATATTATTTTATATTTAATATTGTAAATAAATATTTTACTATAATTAATGAAACACTGAGTTGGCTTGTGTTGCAAGAAAAAATGAATTTCTTCGATGACTTGTATTATACACAAGATTGAGTTTTATCGAATTATAATATATTAATAAAACATTATTATTAAGAATAATAATATATAACATTTTTTTAAATTAGTGATTATGAATATTATTAACCAAATAATTAAAATATTTCGTCTATAAAAATATAATATGAATTTATTGGTTACCAATTAATTAGTAATGAAAATACAAACCGATTGAATATAACGGAAATATATTTAAGCTCCCAAAGTCATGATGTCTTGATAACATAAATTAATTATAATTAGAGTATTATATTGATGATATATATATTATATATTAAATTATATATTTTTTACATTAATCTAATAAATTCTATTGGTACAAGTTATGAACAAACCCAATTTTACACGTAAAAACATATATTTTTCTAACAATAGTTTTACCACCTTTTAATGGAGAACCTTTTTTAAATCCAATTTTTTGAAATTTTATAAATTTATTATATAAAAATTAAAAAAAATCTATATATTCTAACATCATTATTTGGTTAGGGTGAATTGTTTTTATTTTTCTGTGAAATTTTATTTTTTTTGAATAGTGAAAACTATTGAATTTTAATCCAAAACTACATTTTCATCTAATTTATTTATAGGGTTAAATTATATTTTTTATTGGTTTTAAAGATAAATTAAATAAATTATAAATAAATTAATCTAGTTTATATCATTTTAATTAATTTCACTTTGAAATTGGTTATATTATCTTACCCAACTTTTGAACATTTTCACTTTAAAGACTCGCTTTTTCATCCCATCTACGGGATTAAATTTGAATTAATTTATTCCACGTATGTGTATTTAATTTGAAAAAAATGGATTTTATAATTATAATAATAATGAAATATAATTTAAAATAACTTTAACTTAGTTTTTGATAAAAAAAATATTTGTGAAAATAATTAAAATAATTAAAATTAATTACAGTGATTAAGAGAAAAATTAGCTTAACAAAGGACTAATCCCTTGACTTAAGGGATAAAATGACCTATTAAAATTTCCAAAATCCATTTTATGGAAATATTTCAACCTTATACTATCTTTTATATGATTTCTACCATTATTGGATCCACTTATATAAGGAAATACATGGGTGGCATTCCCTTTTCCAATATTTAAAAGAATGTCACTCCTCACCCACTATAAAAAGGTACTCACACCTGCCAATTATTAACACCATTAAAGACCATTATGTCACCCAAAATATTATAAAATAAGCTCAAAAAATTTCTAACTTCATTATATAATCCTCCCTTTGTTTATAAATCCATAAAATCACAACCAGAAAGAAAAAGCATGTTGACACGGTTCGAAATTGTAGCAATAGGTCCCAAAAATGTGGATATAGCCTACGGCCGCAGTTTTGGCCAATGGTGGCCGTTATCACCATGGATGTAGGTCCCAAACTACTACCACGTTTTTAAACTTGGAAATAGCTCAAATACAAAATGCAACCACTGAGTTTTGATCCTTGTACCTCCACTTTACAAACTAGGGTACTTGCCACTACATCACACGACACTTCGAGTGTGTGTGTGTGTATATATGTATATTTTATGATATATATATATATATATATGTTATGATATATATATATATATATATTAATATAAACCATGATAATAGCCTAAAAACTATGGTGGTCGGTCTTATCACCAAATCTTTGGCAGCAAACGTTTTTCCCGCGGAAGCACGGAAACCCTATTGCCACAGTTTTTAAAACCATGGCAATAGGCCACAGAAAAATAGCATATAGAAATGGTTTTAAAAATATGGATATAGTTCCATGATAGTAGCTTCATTTTCTTATAGTGGATGAATCCCTTTGGTGCAAACCAAAAGGAGTTACCAAAAGAATATGTAACATCCTTCCTCAGTCTCTTTTGTTTTATTTTCATTCTCCACCCCCCCCCCAACTATTTTTATTCCATGATTATATAAAAGAATAAGTATAATTAATATATTGATATTTTTTATTATAATGATTTTATATACACTTACACACACTTTCATCAAATGGGTAATGAATTACCGTTCTTATGTACGGTGAACAACCGCCTTATTAAATGATGTTGTTCATTTTTCATTTACCACTTCTCATGGTTGTAAATTATGATAGAACCTATATTTTTATATGAAATATATGATTTTTATGATTTTTTATGATTATGGGGTTATTATATAACATATATCTTCATGATTTCCACTTTTTGAAAATACGATAATTTCATTTAGGGAAGTGTGGAGTACCGCCTCTTTAAAGAGATGTGATTCTTTCAAACTCTAGATGGAATGTATTAAGGATAGGTTTAGTAAAAGTATATGATATATATGAAAGAATAATTTTAATTTTATAATATATATATATATACATATATTTAATTTAATTTCTTTCTTTCAAAAATATAATTAAACAAAAACAACGTTCATATGTACGTACGGCTTAATGTCTCCATAAATGGTGTATTCTATTTCATATTTCTATATTTTATATATTATTATAAATAAATATATAATAAATATATATATGATACTTATATAATCATTTAAATTATTTAAATAAATAAATAATGATCTAAGTAATAGGATCAATAATAACAAGCTAAAACATATACGAAAAATGTAGCAGATATTACCCAAAATGTAACATTAACATGGAGTTGTTAATAAATGGTAATATAAAGTCATAAACAATTTATATATTGTATTATATAAAATAATATGGTTATTTTTCTATTTTATAATAAACTTATATATATTATACATTAGGTTTGAACTTGTATAAATAAATTCAAGACATAAGGTAGGGGTTTTCACATCTTACTTTTATTTTCCCTTAGACACGAGTCATGTTCACCTTCTATTTATTATATGTGGTTTGTATAATACCCATGGATATATTCTATGATTGTTAAATGTATATTTATGGTTATTTACATATCCATTTGAATATCTTTTTTCATGGGTTTTATGTTTCTAAAGTTAGAAATTGGTAAAGTAATTTTAACTTAATGTTTCTTCTTTGAGACACTTATCATGTTTTGTGCCTATATTTTTCTATGTGGTGTATATACTGCCCTTTAAATTTTATATCATGAATAAAATTACTTTAATGATATTTTAATCATCATGTAATTTTATTATTTCCTTTGTATTATGATTCAATGTTTCCGAAGTGGTAACATTTTATTTCCACAATCTCATCATTTATCGAGATTGTCTATGATTATACATCCATTAATGAAATATTATGATCGATATATTAATATCTCTAAATAATTATCTTACCCTCTCATTATTTATGTTATATACAATTAATGGTTTAATTTTTCCACTCATTGATATATAATATAATTACAAAATATTTTTAAAAAAATATTCCTTATTTATACTTTCGGTCAGAATTATATTTTCTTTCAAAACTGTGTTTTGTAAAAATGTTTTCAAAAATGTTTTAATAATATATTATGGTTTTTAATGGAAATTATTACCCAATAATTACATTTTAAAATGGTTTAAATGGAATCTTCTTGTCATTTTTTGATCAACGAACTTTATAAACATTTGAGGTGAAAAATAATGTTCGGAATTTGCGGACTTAGCCACTGGCATGACCGTCATTTCCTTGAGGATTCCTTTTTAAGTTTAAAATGTTATTTTTTTTAAAAAAATCTCTGATATTTTGGAAATTGTTTTATTTTAAAATGTTTTCAAATATAAATTGATTTCAAAAATTGTTTTATGTTTAAAAAAATGTAAATGATTTTCAAAGCTCCCTTTATATGTTTTCAAAAGGTTGATTTCAAATAAAAATATTTCAATCATCTAAAATATTATTTTATAAGTTTTCAAATGATTTTAAAAGAAAAAAAATTTCAAGAAATTTTCAAAAAAAATTTATAAATTTTCATGGAAAAAAGTTTTCAAAATGTTTTCAGTCTTTATTTATAAGATTTCAAGGAAAATGGGTTTCAACGTTGTTTCAAGATTATTTATAAGTTTCAATGTTATTTTCTATGAAAATGTACTTAAAAATGTTTTAAGTTTTAAAAAAATAAAATCATAATGGATTCTTTTCTCAGGAGATGATTTTAAATGATATTTCAAAATTATTTTCCATCTAACATGACATCTATTAGTGTTACTCATGCCTTTATGGGGAAATTATTCAAAGGTTCCATTCATATTCTTTCCATGATTGGTTTATATTTTTATGGAATGATTTCAATGAATCTCACTTGTCTTTCATGAGTTATATTCTTATGAAACCAGCTTCATTTTGTGGGTTATTCCTTGATGAAATGATTATGACCCCTTTATTTTTTCACAGGTTAAGATATGGTTACATTTTAATGAAACCCATTTCATTTCATGGGTCATTATATGAATTTTTATGATCTTTTGGAACATGTACATATGATTTCATTATGTGATTGGTGGGACCTTATCACCTTACAATGAATTGGGTAATTATTCATATCTATTTAGATAATGATGGGAATCAAGTCAATGGGATCGATCCACTGTGTAATATGGGGAAACCTGATCTCTTACAAGGAAAGAACTATGGTTGGGGATAGTGTTGTGTCTTTCCTAGTAGGTGTAGTCCCCATTAAGTTCCCTAATAAGTTTTCAGAAATGATTACTGACTTATAGGGAAAGATATTACATATTTATATATTTGAAAAAAATCTGTGTTTTATGCCAATGATATACTCACATGGTTCATGTTATTGTTTATTGTATGATTAATTTCTTATGAATTTACAATATTTATTTCATTTACCATTTTTTTAATCATTGATATGTAGGGTATGATCTTAAATTATTATTCTCATGCTCTCATACCCTAATTTACATGTTATGGTTATGTGTTTCTTTAATTTTTCCTTACTAAGAATTTGAGCTCACCCAATTCTTATGTTTCTTTACCCCTTGTTATGAAGAAAGGTTTTAAGTATAAGTAATAAGGAGGAAAATATTTTTGGGGAAACATTTAATATTTGTCATCATGTTAGAATATTTTTTTCCATGTTTCCAAATACAATAAAATATTATGTTCATCAATCATGTACATTTCTAATACGATGAATATTCATAAAAAATGATGTAATATCCATGTATTTTAATCATGGGTCACTATATTATTATAATGTAAATTTTTTTTGTAAATAATAAATAAGTGGGTGAAAGCAATAAATAAGGTAATGGAACTATAATAAATATACTATCTATATATAATACAACTGAAATACCAAGGACAATATAAATAAAAATGAAAACATGTCTATATAAATATGGAATAGGATTACATGGTTGGAAGTGCACAAACATTAAATTTGTAAAAATAGAATAAAAATTCCAAAAATGACAGTATCTATGAGCATCCTAAGCACTAGTTTAGTCTTCTGCATTTAAACTCCCATATAAAAGGTATCAATCAGTTATAACTATGCCCTTCACCATATCCCTATCGACATCTTATAAGTCTATTTGGGTACTAATTGGTGGGCCAAATATGGTGTGATTATAACTCCATAGGACACCTCTAAATGTATTTATAACTAATATCGTCTATGAATATAAAATATAACATTGTGTAGGTATAATAGTTAATCATCATAGTAAAAAATAATACAAACTATATCATCTTAGGTTTCTCTTGGGATACATGATAGTCCATATCTGATTTCACATAATCCCTAATGTATCTAAATATTTTACATCATATGTACATATAATAATGGAACCATGGTATCTAACCAAACAATCTATGTATAATGATAATCAAATGGGGTTATACCCAACCCCAAGGAGAAAGTCCAAGGTATACTTGATGCTAGACCTAATAGGAGTCTGAGGAGATAATTTAAGGTGGTCCCTAACATCAAGTTGAATCATATGAGATAATCTAGTGAATTCAAATATTCCATAATAAAAAATTAAAATTTTAATACTAAGTCAAAGTATTCATATATATAAGACATTAATTGAGCCCAAGGGTCGTATCTCACCTTACAGTCACAAAAATGAATCATCAAGTATCCTATTAGCCTATACAAGGTATACCATTTTAGGAATCTAGGTATATATCAAGGTAGGCCACACCTTTATATTTCTCCTAGTATAGTATATAAATTACATGTTATTTAATCACATCTATGTCATAAAACAAATCCATGCTAAGTAATTTCATCTTTTACAACTATCAATTCCTTTATCAATGAAATTCATACAAATGACAAGTAAATAAAATGTCTAAGTGTAATCTACTTTCCATATCACATTTCAATTTGATGAAATTGAAATTTTATTTCATGATTTCTCAAGTGGTCCATGAGAGATTCTATACCTCATTTCAATTAATTAATTTAATTTATATATATCACTGTCCAATGTTAAGCCAAACACACCTTAGTGGTGTTTTGGTCTTAAGGGAAAAATAATTCATTGAAGAATTTAATCATACCCACCCAAGGGGGGTTCGGGTTGAGGTTTTCAACCTCTAACTGGTTATCAAAGTCTCATATCATATCAATTCAGGTTATGGGTGATCAATTTTATGTATTTTATATTTTAGTAGTAATGCACGGAAGGTCTGGTGTATGGAAAAATAGTGAAAAAATATAAACACCTAAACAGTTATAGAAAAGGTATAGACCACCTACCATATCATGACAGTAGACTCCTCAACTAGTATCATCTTATGATTTGGGAAGGAATTAGAAAAAATAGAAGAACCAGCAAATTATATGAAAATAGGGAATATGAGATCCCATGTAAATATAATCAAAGATGAGAAATGATAGTGAGAAAATAAGCATGGGGATTGATAGTATTATTAAGGGGGGTCCAATGAGATGAACAATCATTGAATCAGACACAGTACAAAATATATCTCTCAAACACTAGGTTAGGGCAGATGAGATCTCTGTAATGGGTGGTGTGTTGTATGTTTTAGGGAAGAAGAAATGAATATTATGGTCAAATAAATGAAGTTAAAATGGATTTTTCACTCTTTTTAATGGGGTACGTGGTGTAGTCATGTGATTAAAAAAAATTTCACCAACCTTGTGCACCTACTGTTAATGGTGCACATCCCCTCACAAGGATTGGGAGCATGGATAAACAAACCATGTAAACACTATGTGACTTACCTCTATACTTTTTTAAACATTTTTCATTGGAATGAAACCTCTCTCACAATTTTAAACTAACTGTGCTCTTTCATTTTTTGTATGTATAGTTGAGTTGCATGGTTAATACTTACCTTGCACCAATTGTGATCCTCATATGTTTCTATAAAAATAGGAATATATTCCCAAAACTGAGATTGAACACTCATAAAACATCCATGAACTTGTCAAGAATTCCTATATAGATAAAAATAATTGTTTAGAATGAAAGTAAAAATGTATTTCTACCTCATATAAAAACCAGGATCTTATAACCTCCCCTAGTTAAAACAACTCATCCCCAAGTTTCCCTTATGTGGGTGGTTGAATATAATCCAATAATAACTATAGCTATTTAGAATGGATATCAGACTCTCACTCATAAGTATAAATATGTACACATCCATTCTTCTATAGAATCTGAACAAAAGAAACTAACCTGTATGAATGATTATTTTTATGATGATCAAAAATAAAAAATAGAAATTACTCAAAAGATACATCAAACTTTAACTCAACTTCCTCATATCAAATCATGAGATAGGTTAGAATGATAATGATGGACTAGTGAAACATGAAAAACATCATGAATGGATTGGTACCTCTGAGTAAGAAATATCTGATAGGCTACCATCTCATCCATATCTAATATCTCAAAAGTTCCAATAATTATAAGGTTGATCTTACCTTGTCTCTAAATACATTGATGATCCGTTCAGGGAAAAATTTACAAGATGACTTGATATCCCACCTCAAACTCAATAGGTCGGCGATGATGATCAGAATAAGACTTCACATACATTTCATGATCAATTGTGCATGATCTGAACATTCTTGAAAAAGATAAGGTCCTAGTATAAATTCTTCTCATAACACTACGCATCGCATGGGTGAACGACATGGGATACTATAGAGTTATATATAAGGATCCATTTGTATAGTAACATGTAAAATATTATTTTAAGAAAATTAAATAATTTTTTAGTTTCTTTATCACAGTCCTAGAAAATCATTGACGCATTTTTGAATCATTTCCTCTAACACATGTATTGTATGTTTAAACTAGAAATTTTTCTGTGGGTGATATGTTGTAATCAAAAGTAACTATGAACCCAAATCCTTCTGAAACCCCTACTAAAACAAAGAAGTATATTGTGTGTCCCTATCTAATATATTGGTATGTGTAACCCCATGAATGAGTATAATCAATTAGAAATAAATTCTTATATGTTTATCCACAGATAAGGTCATCCATATAGCCAATAAATGGGTGACTTTTGTCATCCTATCCACAATTACCATATATAATCACCACCTCAACGTGATTTTTGTTACCCCATCACAAAATACACATTGAAATAAAACCATTTCCACTAAGTAATGGGTAATAAATATAAGAGTATAATAGGTTTCTAGTATGACCCCTTCACCTACTGATAGGCATAACATGAGTAAAAAATCGATTATCTACCTTCTCATCCTAGACCACTAATATTAGTGGTGTAATTCAGGGTACACTATGGTGATTCAAGGATGTATTATCCATTTAGAAGAATGATAATATTGTATCAACTCCTCCCACATGTATTCAGGAACCTAGAAACATAGATGGATATATTGGATCTCATCCTCATCAACAGCCCAACCTGGCAGTGGTATTTCACATGAAATACTCTCCCTTATGAACAAGTCTTCTAGATCTGAAAACTATTCATTCATTAATCAGTCCAAAACTAATGAGTCCACTACTAAATCTATATAAAAATACTTCTTGTTGAACACTTTAATTTCAAGATGCATCTTATAAGGAAGGTCCATCAACAATCACTCGCTACTATCTTCTTAAATAGCTTCTATCTAGGTCTTCTAACTCAAGTCATCAACCACTACATTTCCCTTACTATAAATATTATCAATCTAAAAAATGAAGTAAAAAATAAATTAAAACCATATTCATTGTTTTTGGTTTAGGTAATACTGATTGAATATATATTTTAGGCTTTGATGGTATGTATAAACCATGCACCTCTCTTAGTAAATAATGTCTCCAATAATGTAAATCATGAACTACAACTGTTAAATCGAGATCTTGTATTGGGTAATTTTACATTTGGGGCCTCAACTGGTGAGACCCATATGCCATGAATCGTTCCCCTTTCATCAAAATGTTCCTATCTTGATTCATAATGTAGCACAATAAAATATATATCCTATAACAGGATCATTAAAATCAGGATCATAGATGTGGTCATCTTTCCTTTCAACTCCAGAAATGATTCCTCATAAGTTTAGGACTATATAAATTTAACATCTTTTTTTGTAATGATTTTAAGAGGAACTTAAATGTGTGAAAAGTTATAAATTAAATTCCAATAATACCCAAATATCCCCAAGAAACTATAAATATCGAATCCATTCTTATGATTATCTTAGTAAAAAAATAGATCTTTCCTTCTCTGGATCCATAGATACCCCTAATTCTAAGATAATGTGTACTAAGAAGTGAAATTTATAAATCATTAAGTGTAATTTTGTGATATTATCATAAAACTAATGCTCTCTTAATATATTAAATAAAATTCCTTGGTTTTTGGAATGATCATGTTTAGTTTTAAAATACACTAAAATTTCATCCATGAAAACTACCTCAAAAGTGTCAAGATAAGGGTGGAAGCCTTATTCATTAAAGCCATAAAAAAATTCAACATGTTTTTAAGACTGAAGGTCATAAAAAATACCCATAAAAACATAATTTATTGTGTAATTTTTTATGTGGTATATCCTAGGACTTAAATTTTACCTTTTGATAACCAGATCTCAAATCAATCTTCCAGAAATCCCAAGATCCGTGGAGATGATCAAATAGATCATCTATACAAGGTAGTATGTACTAATTCTAAAATTTTATATAATTAAAATACTAATAATCCACATAGAAAATTAGGTTACAATCCTCCTTCTTGGATAAAAGAATGGGTGAACTCCAGGGAGAAGTACTTGGTTGTATAAATCCTTCGGCTTCTAGGTCCTCTAACTACCTATTATGTTCTTGAAGCTCAGTAGGATCTATACTAGTACTGCTCTTAGTACCAACTAAATAGTGAACTATAGCTATCTCTTAGGTTTAGTTCTATAAAAATGATCTCAGAAAACATCTCTAAATCAGTCTACCAATGGAGGAAAAATAGCTTATCGTACTCCTCGATCATTAAGAAAAAGACTAATGATCTAGGCTGACACCTCACTCATCTAATCATTCTTAGGTCTAGATCAACTCACTTAGAGATCTCATTCCCCATTATGAATATAGTTACCATCTTTGGGTGATGAAAAAAAAACCCTCTAGTGATGAAAATCAACATAGTCTCAATAGGGAACTAAACTATCCATCCCAATATTGATGTCAAAAAACTAACATGTTGAGGATGAAAACATTCCACAAGAAATTTTATCTTCCAATTTCAAGGGGACACTCTTTTCATTGGAATAAACATTCTAGTCCCACACTAAAATAAGTATCAATAGTCATTATTCAATAAAATTACTTAATTTTTCACCTAAGACATTCCATAATAGCCACATATACAAAATATTGTGAAGCACCTATATCAAACAAAGAAGACACTAAAGTCAAGGATTCTAATATCATGCCTCATAATATAAATTTTTTGGAAGTATATTACTTAGTTACAAGTTGTACTATATATATATATGTCCAGATCTATGGCCCTGAGCTACAACCTGGCCTCCTAAAGAATGTTCATTTTGTTGGTGTTTTACATCATAATTTTGGCTTCCTCGACCACAACCATTACCTAAGACTGATCGTCCTGTAGTAATTTAGAATTAATCCTAGTACAAATCTATAGATCCCACTCCAAAACATAGGACTATAGAAGGCCCTATTCCATAAGGAATATATGAAGAGATACTATAAAATATATGAAGATGACATATCCTACCATATGCTCAGCACTCGACCGGGTATCTTCTACATTAGAGATTTTTCTAACCCAGTTTACCACATTAATGTCATAACACATAACTATCAGTAAAAAACTCTGATTTACACTTCAATTTTGATAAAAAAAATTAAGGTGACACTTCCTTCCACTAGATAATAAAATAGTTATCTTAGAATCTGAACCAATATTCCAAATACTTTCAACTTCTCTTAGATTTCACTCAGAGATAAGGGATTGGTTCATTATCTCGATAAAGTTAGTCTGATGGAATACATTCACTTGATATTGTATGACGTGCCAAATGAAATCCTAGAAACATCTTTATCTTGATATCTAATTTCCTAAAAAGCAGGTAAAAATCAACTAATCGTAAGGAAATTAGATGAATAATCAAAGAAATATGTATAACCCTTGTATAGATTCATAAACACCTAAGATGGATCATATCTTAGAATATATGAGGAGTAATAAAATAAGGTGGTCTGTAAATCCCTATAAACCATGTCTATATGTGGATCTGCATGTGTATGAACATCCCACCAATTCTTGGTAGATCTAAAAATCAAATAAGCTATTAGTTTCACCCTTCTCTATATGGGTGTCTCCATGTTCTCAATGATATAAAGTATATCCTCTAACTATGATTCTTTAACCTAAGGACTATCTTTCCCTAAAAACTTTGGTGGGTGTTGTAGCTAGAATTCTCTAGTCAAATCTGGTATAAAAGGTTTTGGACATGGATCTCTCTCCATTGACTACATGAGATATAATAAGTCCCCTATAATATTATAATCAATGCCCAATCTAGGTATAATGGGTGGTACTATTAGAAGTGATGATGTAAGTGAAACTTGTGGTGGTTCATGTCCTACCACTTCAAAATCATGGGCATCACCACCCGCCTAGATTTCAACTTGAGTCCTTCATAGTGTAATAAATCTAAAATTTCAAATAAATTACTCAAAATAAGATATGAATAGAAAAGATATGGACAAGAAAAAGATGGTTACAATCCCTCAAAAACTCAAGTAAACACTAACCTAAATACCCACTACTAAGTCTAAGGAATAAATGAAATTCGTCTCTTTAATCATAAAGTTCTCTTATATGGAGGTTCAATTGAAATTTATATAGGAAAATTCTCTTTAAGTTGTAATTGTAGACCCCATTTAATGGAAATCGTTTTCTTTAAGAATTAAAATTTATAAATTGTTTATATACCATGGTCCAGTTAAATGCATCTATTATTTGAAAGTTATAAAGTCCTAAACTTTATAATTTACAATTTTCAATTCATATAATTATAGATAGTATTTTAATTTATATATGATATCAAGACATATCAATTCTCTATATAATGGTTCCATTTTATAGATCACCATTCCCAATTTATATATTCCCGTAAACATTATAATTTATAATTTTTATCCATTTAGTTGAAACCACAAATGTTTCAGTCCATGTAACCAAATTTCAATGTCTCAAACATGTTTTAATTGGATGCTTAAGGTTCCACCATCAAGATATGAAAGAAAATACTATTTAGGTTGATAAAGAAAAATTAATTAACCAATTATTTATTATCATTTTTCCATTCATGAAAAGTTAGAAAATAACATTTATAGCACTCAAAGAACTTATAATATATAATAAGAAATCAAGTAATGTGATCTACATTGCATGGAATATTCATGGGATGTAAATATTTGTGTGCCTATAATTATGTTTGAGACAATACTTCCTTTCCATATTAGGAAAAGGGTAAAAATACCTAATATATAACATGATACAGCTTGTGCATCACCGAATGGTGAAACTAATACATCTTTAACAGGTATAATTTAGAATAACTTTTCCCATTCTAGGAAACTTTTCTTTTTTCCAAGTACATGTGTTAGATACCCCCAGGAAAAAACTCAATACCAAATTTCAACATATACTAATATCCTATCTACCAACCTAAACTATAAGACAAGGTAAATAAATAGTTCTAATACCAATTTGTGGAATCCTATACATGGATCACTTATAAGTAGCTGAACCCAGTTATTTATATGGCCTTAAGTGCGCGCCCCCATTTTCTAGAGGATTTTGACTAGCAGTGAGGGTATAAGGTGGTATATTAGGGAGACTATGACCTCTTTATAATATCACAATGCATTGGTTTATAAACAATAAAAAATAAAATAAAAAAATTAGGCTGCGTAATAATCATAAATAAACCATCTAGATATAATACAATATATATATTAGTTAAAGTATAAATGGAAATTAGGACATGTTTATAAAAAAAAGTGGAAGTGGCATACATGGATGCAAGAATACATAATTTTTATGTATAAAAAAATAACAAAAAGACAAAAAATGATACTCTCCATGAGTATACTAAGAACTAGATTAGTTTTGTGATCTAAATATCCCATATATAAAGAATCAATAACCCATAACTGGGAAATTCACCCTATTCCCATTACATCTGATTATTCAATCTTGATACCAATCAGTGTCCAAAATAGGGTGTCGTTCCAAATTAATAGGCCACCCGCAATGGATTTTATAACTAATCTAGTCTATAAAAATAAAATTTATCAGTGTGTAGGTATAATAGTAAAGGAGTGCAATAAATAAAAATGCAAACTATGTCAGATCGGGTTCCTCTTAGGATACCTGGTTAAACATACCTACATTGGCCTAAGCTGGGATTTCACTGAGTGTTTTACATCATAAGATTATATGTATCGAAGGTATATAACCAACAAAACCATATATAATGATAATCAGATGGATTTCTAACAAATATGAAGTAATAAGTCCTAGGTTTTCTTAGTGTTAGACTTGATAGGACCCGTATGAGATAATTCAAGGTGGTCTATAACATCAAGTTGAATCCAAAGTTATAATCCAAGGCATTAAAATCTTCCATAATAAGGAATTAAATCATCATTACTAAGATAAGGCATTCATATATATAATACATTAGACAATCCCAATGATGGTATTTTGCCTAGCGGTCGCAACACTTAGTGGGATGAGATCCTATGATCCCCATCCAAGGTTTTCTTGTTGAGAATTCAATTATTGCTCAAGGCAGTCTGTGCCTTTATATTAAACTTGGTCCAACACATAAAATAATCATTATGTAATAACATACTTTTCATAAAATAAATCAAGTCCAAGGAATTTTTTCCTTTATAAATATTAATTCCATTTATCAATTAAAGTTATATGACTGATAAGGAAATAAGAGGGCCAAGTTTAATATATTATCCATATCACATTTAAATTTAATAAATAGAAAATTTATTTCATGATTAATCTTATGGTCCATGGGAAATTGAACACCACATATCAATTAATTAATTAATTTAATATATCTCACTTGCCTATTTCAAGGAAAACAAACCTTAGTTGTGTTTTGGTTATATGTGAAAAATAATTTGTCAAGTCATTTAATCTAACCCACTAAATGCGGCTGGTTTGTATTATTTTAGTCAACCTCCAATCAGTTACCAAAGTCCCATATCATGTCAATTCAAGTTATATGTATTCAATTTATGGTATTTCGTATTTTCGGGGAAAATCACAGAAGGCCCAACATGTGGCATAATGGTGATAAAATATAAACACATTAACTTTCTTGGAAAAGGTATAGACTACCTACTGTAACCTGGTAGTAGAAACCTCATCCAATATTGGCCTCTGATTTGGGATGGAATTACTGAAAATGGAAGAATACAAAAACACCCTTAAAATAGGATATATGATCTCATAAACAAATGGAATCCCAAAAAAATAATAGAGAATGATAAAATATACAAGAGGATTGATAGTCTCATCAAGGGGGTCTAATGATATGAATTTAACTTTAATCAAACATCAGACATAATATATATCTCAAATCCTAGTTTTAGAAAGAGGATATCTCTCCAACATGAGGGCTTATATGCATTTGATTGAAGAATAAAAGAGGATAAGTTTTAAATAAAATAAGGTTAAAATTGTTATTTCATCCTTTTTAAAGGGATATATTCTCATGGTTAAATAAATTGTTCACCGACCATTCACACCTACTATCCAATGTAAAAAACCCTTCCAATGGTTTAGGTGAATGGTTAGAAAAACCATGCGCACATCATGTGACTTACCTCGATAATTTATTATAGGTTTTTCATGGCCATGTAGCCTCCCTGGAATGGTTAAACCAAATTTTCTCCTTCATTTTTGGGCCACATGGTTGAGTCACATGGTTATTACTAATCATGAACCAACCCTGTGCTTCATAATATTTCTTAAGAAATTAGAACTCTATACCCCAATCCATGCTTGAACACTCCTAAAACACCGTGAAATCATTAGGAATTTAGATATATATTAAAATAATGGTTTATACTGAAATTAAAAAAGGATTCCTAACTCATAGAAAAGTTGGGATATTATAATATCAATGATCACATAAGAATAACATGATAATAATTGTCTGAGAACATGATTTTACCATTTGAAAACCATACCCTGTGTATTATTGTTCATAATCATGAGTCATAGTATAAGTATTTATAGTTCATAAGAAATGAATCATTAAGGAATCAAATAAAATGATCCATGATTTCATAACATTGCAATAAGGTAGAGGTTTTTATTCACACACATAAGCATATAAAATCATTTCCTCGGTATTAGAGGATCCCTACTAAGAGAATCTTAGTGCATTTTGTTTACTTCCCATTCTACCATAGTAGTCAAGGTTCACTTCCAAGACTATTATAGTGGATAGATTCCCTTACTAAACTAGGTTTACTACCCATTGTAATCATGTTTATCTCATTATATATAAATATTTACCCAATTAATTGGGGGGGATATATAATTCTAATCACACCCATCACATAATGAAAATCATACAAGTGTGTTCCACAAAAGCATAAAACATTCAATATATCATAACCCATGAAAAATAAATTGGTTTCATAAATATTTCATCATGGAATAACTTATGGAAAAGAAACATGTTTCATTAATATTTCATCAATTCATCATATAATAACATTTGGAAATGTAATGGGTTTCATAAACAATTCACCATATCATAACCTGTGAAAATAGAATGGGTTTAATAAACATATTTTCACCATAACAATAATCCATTCAAAAATAATAAGTATGGTATCCTTGGATCATATTCCTAGTAAATCATATGTATTATAAAAGTTTGTTATCATAAAATTAAATTCTTTTAAAAGAATACTTGGAATATTTCTTGAGTAAAATTACATTTTCACTTTGAAATCACTTCCTTAGCATCTAAAAATTTCCAAAATATTAAGAAAAACATTTTCTTTGAAAATATAATTGGAAACATGTAATGTAGTTTTCAAATAATTGGGTGATCCTTATGGTGGTAAACAATTTTCCTGCCATGTATGTTAAAACCAAATATTACATTCACATTTTTGGTAAAAAATCAAGAGTGTTTCATTTGGAAAATGACAATAAGATTCAGTTGAAAAAAAATTAAAAAAATATAAAATGGGTCAAAATAACTTTAAAAAATAATTTGATAGTAATAAAAAAATATTTAAAACATTTTTAAAAAAAATATGACATCAAAGAAATATTATTTGTATTCGAAGTGATAAATAAAGTTAGTTTTTCATAAAAATATCTTTTGGTCTCTTAAGTTCATAAAGAGATTAAAATTACAGTAAAACATGTAATTTTTAGAAATAAATATATGGGAATAAAATTAATTAGAATTATTTGGATTTAAACCATAATATTTAATCATCATAACTTAATAATAAACAATCCTAATAAACAATGTGATTGTATCATAGAACCCTTACTTCTTTGGTAACATTTGAATCGTAATCCCCATAAAAGAAAAAAAATAAAATATTATATTATATATCATTAATATAAATAAATTCATGATATAAAATATCAAATTTCATTAATTACACCTCATAAATTAAGATTGGGTCATAACATAACATATGTCTCAAAGAAAACAATTTGAGATGATAAACCCTTACCTCGAGTTCCACTTTCTTTCAAAGTTATCTATCCTACAATATAATAAATTGTAATTTATTATAAATTTATACCATAATAAATTAAATCTTATAATATCATACATAACCCATTTATAATAATTCAACATCAATTTATCAATAATTTTTTATTAAATTTGTCATTTTTAGATGTTAATTGTTTTGTTTTTTCACAAGAATTTTTGTTCAGTAGTTCATGTACTCGTACTTTTATCCAGGTTAAATCATATAAATAATTTGACTTATGATATAAATTTAATATAAATTTAATATATATATATATATATTCATCTATAAAATTTAGATATTGGAAAATGGATTACACTATTCATTGAGACAGTAGGTCGTACAAACACATTAACATTGTTTTCACTTTTCAAAAGATGTTAAAAAATAAAGTTAATTTGTAAATAAAATTTAGAAAGTTATAATTAACTCATATACATCATATATATTCATAAAATGAATCCTTATTACCAAAATGTAAATTAGAAATGAAAAATGAATCACATTACTTCGTGGAGGTGGGAGTCCACATGTACGCACGAGTGATGTTGTCGTTTTCTAATGGATTGGGAGGTAAGAAGGTAGACGTGATATTATCATTAAAAAGTATAATTATGTAATAAATATCATGTATATACATTAAAACCATAATTATACCCATCCATAAATTATGGTGATTAAAAAATGAATTGTTTCATTATGTGGAGGTGATAAGTCATAAAGATGCACAAGCGATAAAATCACTTGCAATTTGAGGAGGAAAAGGGTGGATAATGGTGTTTTAATAATCCTAATAATATTTCTATATATTTAATATTTTTTTATTTTATTTTAAATACCACATATTTATAGTATGTTTAAGAAGTAAGAAAAGACTGTAATTGGTTAAGGCGATTTCCTCTTCTTTGAAGGAACTCCCTAAGATCTCCCATTATAGATCCTAGGGTTCATCTTTTGGAAATAAAACACCTCTAAAATGTGGATAAATATATTGAGAAGATCATTTGGTAGGTTTTGGTCGATGTACAGGGTTTAATGTTGTGTAATGAAGATAAAGGAGGGGTTCCATTATATAAGTGAGGGGAGGGGCACTCTTGTAATTTATTAAAAGAGTAAAATATAACAAATTCATTCTCAATAAAAATGATTTAAAATAGAAAAATATTAAAATATCAGGAAGTATATGATTTTTATATCCTTAAATATTAAAATATGGATAGTTTTATGTATTTTTTAATCCTTATCTTTTGGTTTGACCCCTTAGTTATCCTATTCTAACTTTATCCATAGTAATGATCTTTTCAAACTTAAAGGGTTATAAGTTTCCTAATAAGGTAAAAATTGGATCAAAAATGGACAAGGGATAACATTTTTCTACATATATTATATATTTTACCCTAATGAAAGATTTTTATGATTTTGTTAAAAAAAGTAAAACATTATTTTTATAAAATATCATTAATATCATTTTTGGCTCTGTTTATTTAATTTGAATTTAAATTAAACAATAAAAATATTTCATTTTGTTATAATTATTTTACAGGACACTAATATGTTACATTCAAATATAGAATTCATGTAACACTATACATCACTCAAATTATATTACTTTTAATATTTATAATTTCATTTATTTTATTTTTCTATTATTTGATGAAATAATTTTCCAGCAGTGGCTAATCATTTAAGGTAATTATATAACTAAAAAATTATAAATAAATTACCAACATGGAAATAATTTCATTATTCTTAAAATAACTATTAAAATTAATTCATGACATTATTTTATCCCTATGTGAAGACATAAGAGATATTTAAAATAAAGAGACTGAAATTTTGTATTTTTATTTCCTATAAATATTATGTGCGTAATTTCACTAAAACTTTACCATTATATAAATTATTTTAGATAATAAGGTGATAAGGTTCAAATTAATTTCATCCAATAATAATTAGGATGAAAAATGGTGACCTTAACTCTTAGTTTTAACCTAGGTTAACCTGATTTATCCTTTATTGAGGTGATAAATTTTACCAGAGTTACTATTTATAATACCTAAAAATAAAAGGGATTTGTTTGCCAAATTTGAACCACCTGATTAAAAATATGGAATCAATTTTATAAAATTAAATTTCAATAAATGGATAGAATTAATTTAAGATAAAAAACACATGAAAAAATAGTTTTTCAGAAAAAAATACCTTTTTAAGTACAAAAATGTTTTTATACTAAATTCAACCATAAAATTGATTATAATGAATTTAATTGTATTATTCATATTATAAGAGAAATATTTTTACTTAGAAATAATTTTTAAAAAAATGGAACTATTTAATTTCTCAATGAAAAAATGCAGTTTTCAATTAAAATCTATATTTTTCACTATTCAATGAAGAATCAATATTTTCAAAAAATTATGAAAACATATCTCTAAGGTAATTTTTAAATAAAGATTTAAAAATTAAGTTTATTATTTGAAATAAATTTTCTAAAATTAAAAAATATGTTTGATTACAAAAAAGGAATTAAAAAATCATTTTTTAATTAAAGGTATTTTTGAATCCTAATATGTCTTTTCTAAAAATAGAATGTGTATTTCTTCAGCATTAATAAATAAATAAATATTGTGTAGTAAATTTATATATATATATATATATATATTATAATGTGGTTATTTGGGTTCATCCCTGAAAATTCAATGGGTAGGTTTTAATGTTCATAATTAAATAATAATATTTCATGATCATTTAAGCATGATGTTGCGTGTCTTATATGATTAACGTATATAATGTTATTATTTTAAAATATCAGGGTGTTACCCTCTTAAATTTTCGCTTTGATTAAAAAATTAAGTAGCATATAAAGTGTTTTTCATCATCAAAATTAACTAAGTATCATATTCATGTACCATATAACTAGTAAAACCTCTTGTAAAACATTCTCCTAACTCGAAGCACAAATTCATTCTTCCAGCCTATAATGCACTCAAATTCATGGGTTAACTCCTTTATTTGGTTAACCGTTCATTTGATATCTCAACAATGTCATAATTAAGTGATCTTCTCCTTAATCATAACTATTGTATCACCAAAGTTGTAATTCAGTATAAAGGCATTAGTCACTCTCACATATCCCATTGTTCAACTTAGTAGAATTTCCTCCCCAATCAATGTTAAAAAATTCCTTATATTTTTTATTTAAACTTTAAGTAACATATCCTATTTGGTAACAATCTTCAAGGGGTCAACCACTCAAGAATCAAATTCCTATATCAACCTACTATAATCTCCACACATCCCTTATACAGAGGAATTATTCCATAATCTTCACCGAGTATCTCACTATAAAATCCAAATGACATATCATCAAAATAAATATCAATTTTAACAACCATAAGAAATAATATGTCATGTTATTAATTTGTTTCAATTATGATACATGATACACCTCTTACAAATGGTCCAAGAGTAAAAAGTCTAGTAAATAGCCACTTTCTAATAGAAAAGAGCCAAAAAATCAATAATAAATAAAAATATGAACATCATGTGTGTCACAAGAGGTTAAATCTATCAACTATAATGCTAAAAATAAATAACATAAATCTTATGCCTCTATTAATAAGAAATTATTACCATAAAAGGTGTTTATGATGCACTAGTATGATACCCATCACAAGCTCTGACACATTCTTCTATTTACTATCTACCAACTAAAAAATAGTAATATAATAAAAGTAATGCTCTACTACCACTTTTCAATATCCCCTCCCATATTCACTTTAAAAAGTGGTTGGACTGCATTGCTATATAACCTCACATGTGACTCTCTATATACCATAGGCTATAAAATTGCAATAAAAGTATAAGATGTGATATTGGGGAGACTATACACTCATATCATAGTAGAAATAACTCTGAAAATAACCAACTATATTTAAAAATAATAAATAAGCATCATATTATGATGAATAAAAAATAAACAGAATCCATCAATAATGAATAGATAAATACAACATATAATCATAACCCAAAATGAAAAGCCACTAGACCGATCATATATACAAAATAAAAGAAGGAACCAAATACATTGAGTCTTTACCATGTCCCCAAGCCTCACCTCATACCATTCATTAGTACTATCTAAGAAATCCAACTTGGAAAAAATCCTACAGACCTTTTCCCAACCCGAACCTATAAATAGTAATTTTTTATCGAGTACCCAAGTTTAATGGCTACCCAAGCAAGGTGTGAGTACATAACTCAATAGGGAACCACCAACATAGTCCCATATATAGACATTATATTCATCAATATGTGAATGTGATGTACTTATCATAATAATTAAATATATATAACTACGAAAGCATATAATTAATTAATAATTAAATATTGTTGATACTCATGTGAAACATGACACCCAAGATTGACCATGCATGCTTCGACTAGAGTCATATATCTATGTCTATAGAACCAAAATCATGTATATAAAAATATGGTCACCACAAATCTATCGACTAAGTCCAAGGTCCCCCAATAGTATAATAATGGGAATACAAAATTTTTGGAATCACATTAAGGTCGTCCAACCATAAAATCATATTAATAGGTATACCAGATCCTTATAATCACATTAAGCTCCCCCAACAGTATAAAAATCTTAATAATGAGAATATTGGATCCTTGGAATCACATCAAGGCCCCCAACTATATAATCATAATTACAATCATACTGGATCCTTAGAATCAAATCAAGGTCCCCCATAAGTATATAATCATAAGAATGGGTATACCAAATCCTTGGAATCGCATTATGGTCTCCCAAAAAAAGATTCATAATAATAATCATACTGGATCCTTATAACCACACCAATCTCCCTCGACCATACAATCATAACAATAATAAAATTTGATCAACTTCATTAATTAATAATTCAACATTTAAATAATGTATCATATCTTAGTTGATGAATTAAATTTCCCTAGGAAAAAATATTTAATATCCAACACATTTAAATGGAAAACACCCATCACTCCAGGGAAAAACATCCCTCAAGATCAACCCAATAAAAAGTGGATTCTCTAGGCTCCCAATCCTCACCATGAATTTTCCCTTGAATCTAAAGTGACATGCAAGGTTATCCCTAATTATTCCATCACCACTCACATCCTAGGGAAAGTAAAAAAGGGAACCAATCTAAGTACTATATGATCATTCATTTCTTAATCATCTTCTCTAGGGAAAAGGATATATGGAACATTAATCCCATAAGGTCAACTGTGACCAATTAACCCAAAACATAACTCATCCCGACTTGAGGGTTCTACTAACACTCATCAGGTCCAATATGTTCACATAATTACTAACATAGTTCCTATCATGGTTTCATGTATCCAAAGTTACACATTCTTATAATTATGCTCGTGTCCATTAGTGTTTGGGATTTCGAACTAATACACAAGGGCCATATGTGTCACTTGATTCTTTTTCATTTAATATATAGGAAATTAATTTAATTTTAACCAAATACATTCTTAATAAAAAAAATTATTAATTCATGGTTCAATCTCTCAGACTAATGAGTCTATATATCACATGTAATATAAATTTCATATATAAACTTCATAATCCATATAGTAACCCTTAATAATTTCATACCTCAATCAAAGATATCCCCTCATTAATTTGTATCTCGATGTCTCTTCCTAGGATCCCTAATAATTTTACATGACTAAACAATCACTTTTCATAAAATATAGGCATTATATCACACTAAGGTATCACAGTAAGTCAATTATAAAATTTTATAATTAATTAAATGTTTTAATTAAAATAGGTCGAATGCCTAGAATCTCACAGGCTAAAGCTTCTCACTAGATCCATGTCAAACCGCATGTGGATAGTCTGTAATGAAACTATGACATTATTTTGAGAAATATACCACCCCAGAACATTTATTAATGATGTGAAAACAATGTATTGGGTCCTCTTGTTAATAAAATATGCATGGGACATATTGAGACCATACTCTTAGGACACCCTCTAGCCAATCTAATGGAAATATCCATCATTCTCAAGTGATTTCATCATGATCCTATGAAATTTTCATCAAATCCTTATATAAATTCATATTAAGATTATAATACAAGGATAAGAGGTAATAATGGATAAATTATTGGTTATCTTACCTTGAATCATCACCAAAACATTATTTGAATAACCTTAGCAGAAGAAGAAATGAAGGAGAAAAGGGGAGGGGAGGAATGAAAAATAGACTAACCTCAGCTCTACTAGATAGTGTGTAGGACTCCCTAACATCATATTGGACCACCATCTATTCAGAGTAACCTCGCTAATTGGATAGTGATACTATCCCACCTGATAGCTTGTGGTATCCCACTAGTTGTTTGGTGGCTATTGTAGCAGACCAGCCACCTCTATACACTTTCCCAATGCTCTCCCAAGAATCTAAACTCCCTCCACTACCACAAAACTGGGCATTCCCGGCGCCACCCTTTATCAGCGCTAATGAAAAAGCCCTGATAAAGGGGGGTACCTTTATCAGCGCTAAAAAAAGTGCTGATAAACGTACCCCTTTATCAGCGCTTTTTTTAGCCCTGATAAAGGTACCCCCTTTAACAGCGCTTTTTTTTGCACTGTTAATGGGTACCCCTTTATCAGCGCTTTTTTTAGTAGCATTAATAAAGGGGGTCTTTATCAACTCTTTTTCTAAAAGAGTTACTAAAGGTTCTACTTCCAAAAAAAATTATTAAAAAAATATATTAATATTTAAATATATATATATAGTTATATTGATATAAATATAATAAATATATTTTAAATATAATTTTAAATATATTTTAGATAAGTATAAATATACAGTTACACTTAATATATAATATATTTAGTGAAAATTGCTTATAAAAAACTAAAAAAATATTTTTAATTTATAATTTTCTAATTATTATGGAGTAATAGTCATTTAATAACAATTTGAAGACTAAAAAAATAAAAAATATAAAAAGATCCAAAATATGTTGAAAACACAACTCGAACTTCAAACGGCCATAAATTTTGATCCGGGAGTCCATTTGAGCTCTACCACATATCAAATCAAAGCCTGCGATGAGATATACGTCTCTATGATTAGGGGGACCTCTGTCAAGGTTTTTTAGAGACCAAAAAGGCCACAAAATGCCTTCAAAACTGAGTTTTTAGTCAGGGTACCCCGGTTTTTAGCATTTTGTGGATTTTCATCCTCAGTTATGGTGGTATTATTGGCTTTTTTTTGGTGGGGACCAAATTTATTCCATGGTATTACATTCATATTAATATTATGTCTTTGAAATTTTATCGTTTTTTATAATGAACTACTATTTATAATCAAATATATAACAATATATACATATTTTTTTATATATTCACACATAAAAATTTAATTAAAAATATAGATAATAAAATATATTTACATATAAAATATATTAGATTTATCTAAATAATAACTAATATCCATTTTATTTAAAATACTAATATATGAATATTTATATACCTATATATTAATCTAACTATATATTTATATATATTAATATAACTACATATATATTCATATAACTATAAATATATATATTAATATCACTATAAATATATATATATTAATATCACTATAAATATATATATATTAATATCACTATAAATATATATATATATATTAATATAACTATATATTTATATTAATATAACTATATATATATATATATTAATATGAATATATATTACTATACAAAGAAATATAACTATATATATATATAAATAAATAGATGTATCACTAATAGGAGAAAAATCAATATAGGGTAGTAGAAAATGATTTAGGTGCGCATGGGGGAGGTTTCGATATCAAATCCGGGTGGAGGCAGGGACGCGCATGCATGGGTGAATCTGGGGCTAGCGCTGATAAAGGGTGGAGGGGTGCGTGCGGGTGCTGGAGGGGGAGGAAAAGCACTGTAAAAGGGGGGATCAAGTGCTATAAACCCCCCCCCCCCGATTGGTAGGATTTTTTTATATTTCTTTTTTATTTTTTATTTTTTTAACTTTTATCAGTGCTAAAAATAAAGCACTGATAAAGGACCCTTTTATTAGCACTTTCTTTTAGCACTGATAAAAGACCCCTTTTATCAGCACTTTTTTTAGCACTAATATAAGGGGTCTTTATCAGCACTTTTTGGAGAGCTGATAAAGGGGACCCCCTACCTGATATTTGCCGTCATTTATAGTTCTTTTCTAGTGTTGTTAAAGGCCATTTTTAGCGCTGATAAAATCCGTATTTTTAGTAGTGCTCCTAAGCCTTAAATCATGTTTAAAACTACCTACTTAATATTATCAAACTCTTAGAATCTCATTTTGGTTTTTAATCTCAAAATAGACATTCCACTAAATAAAAAATTCAAATTCCTTCATAATTTTCTCAAGTTGTCTAGACATGGGGTGTAACTAGAAGGAATAATGAACTCATAAGAAGATGTACCCATTATGAAGACGATGGAGAATATATATTGTAATCCATTATATATATTACCCAATATTATTTATGTCTCATAGTGATGAAATCTTCATTGTGAACATTGTTAGGGTATAAACCTGGGAAGGAGACCCATGGATGCATAGATCATTGAGTGGACTTGATCCACCAACTTGAAAATTCAGCATCAAAGAAGAGCATCCCAATCTAGGGGATGTATCATTAATATCTTCATAATAGTTACCCCCATTGTAAATATAATACATGATCAATATTATGTTAAGAGTTCTATCATTCATGGAGGAAACCCCGGGATATGCCTTTAATCAAGGGGATACATAGTTGAAGGAGGGAACTATGGCATGCCTGATGACCAGATCATCTATATTTAGCAGTTTTGGAGGTATATTTGATGGAATATACTTTTTGGGGTTTTTACCTTTGTGAGAATATTCCAACATGGTTGTTTAAATTATCTCTACTAAGGACTTAGGTAGAGTAAGGGACATTAATAAAGTACGATTATTTGTTATAATGGTGCTTCATGAAGTGTTCATGGTCGAGATAGATGCTACATGGTCTAGAACCATCAGGAAGAGAGTAGTAAGTCCATGTAAAGTCACTAATTTACATGATTTTAGGTGCTACATGAAGGTATTATACCCCATTTACTACATGGATGAAGTTTTCTTCACGAAGGGTTTTATGTGAGCAACCCTCCATGAACTAAATTTATAAGAAACATTCAAAAAAGGAACTCAATAAAAGGGGGATTATAAATAGGTCGGTCAAATGGAATTCCACAAAAATATCTCCCAAATGTGCTCCATGTACAAGCTCTTGGAATGTGCCTCGTATATGGAACGTACAAAGGAATCCCTTCATGAACAGGTTCTATAAATGGATTCCTTCATGATACCTTCTATTTTTTCTTCTTAGGATTTAACTAAATGATTAAGTACCATAATATTTCTTCAAAGCTTCTCCATGAGGGAAAATATCATTCAAGTCCCCAAAATAACCCATAAAAATTTCCTAAAAATATTAAATATTTACTTAGGGGTCTATCTAAAAAACATTTGTGTTTTAATTTTGAAGTAGGTGTTAGGTATTTATAGGAAACCCTAAATAACCATATTATTAATATGGGTGTGCATATAGGGATTATATGGTTGAATATCATAGTCGTGATTGATAAAAGATCTGGAATAAACTATCACAGTCGTGACTGATACTTCATTAGCCTCAATAAATGCCCACCCTTAGACTTGGGTCTGATCATCATGAAAAGTATCTAATTATGATGAGATAAAATGGCCCATCTGAACTCTATATAGTTAAACATAAGGAGTGACCCCCTATATAAGTTGACCTAATCCCCTTTATTTATCAAATATTCCTGTAAGATGCTTTTAAAATTGTCCTAGAGCTCGCAAACGCAAGACAACTTTATAAATGACTTCTCCTTCATGAAAAATCCATTCTTAAGACATTAATAAATAACCACATACTCTAGTATATTATGAAATCATTTAAAATTAATGAATATGAAGTATAAAGTACCTTGTGGCCACCATGAATTATTTATAGTGCTTATTCAGATCATGTAGAACCTATACAATTTGCGTGGTTTTTACCAAAAAATATGTAATTTACTATTTTACCAACTAAAATCTATTGAATTTATCTGAAACTGAACTATTTTATTCTCATTATATAATATTTCTCTCTATAAAGACATCCACACGACCAATTAGAGAATATATGAGATTATTTATAGTTTTCAATATGACCGTATATCATTTCTAATTGTGGCACCATATTCTGTCAGAGCTTATGAGGGAAAATTTTTTATATTGTATTGTGTCAAATAAATTTCATATGTGTGGGTTTAGAATAATAACAAATTTATATATTTCTACACCATTCCCCATGAATCATTTGTCTAGATAGATCAATCACCATTGATAACAATCATTTATAATATATTATCAGTGAGGTGTTTCGTTAGAGAATTTGACTACTTTGAGGTTTTCATTCTAGCATAAAACCATCTAAATATAGATATAGGATGATTCAATGAAAATATAAATACCTATAATTTTTAATCTATTTTGAAGAAATAAATATCCAAAAAACAGAGGGGTTTATTAATCTTGGATATTTTCCCTAAGGGAGCTTTCTTCTTTGATTGGGGTGGTCCCTTTTCAGTGTTGAAAATCTATGAAGATTTTAGTTATGAGATTAAAGTTATATTGATTTAATAAATATTATGGGTTTTAAAAATTATTCTCCCACAAAAAAAGACACATCTTGTCTCATCTGATTAGTTAATGGATTCAAAATATGAATTACTTTCATCTAGTTCATGGAGAGGTAGGGATAATCTTTTAGAATGTGCATTAGATAGGTAAATCTCAAATCATAGGGCATATCTATGAGGAGTTTATCCTCTCTCCTTACACATTGGAAAATTAATATATGAATCATACGATTGAAAATAATTTACTTCAAATATCAAGGAATTTCATGGGAAATGTTCTTTACATAAAATATAGGTTTCCCTTTCACTGTATGCATTGAGTTTTTTATCATACCAGATGATCAAGAGCTATGGGTGAGGAGATCAAGGAAATTGCTAACTAGTAAGACTTTTGTGATTTTTCATTATTATTATCCAATGTTATAATAGGTATGTTACATTTAATATGGTGGAGAGGCCACCCATAAGTGCATCATCTATTCTGATCGGACGATTTCAATTCAATATTATCATCTGGGTAACTACTTATAGTGTGAGAGTCACACACCATAGTTGGAGTTGGAACATTTGCAATGGAGGATCAACTGAAAAAATAGAATGTAAGTTAACTCAGTTTTGATGATATTGGTGAAGTTGTACCACATATTTGGGTACATTCATAAAGGGATGTCCACATTCAACATTTTTATACCATTCCAAGTTCTCTAGGGTTGTATCACAACTCATATGGGGTGATATAAGTTTATAAATGACCAAAAAATAATGTATGGCCACCCAAGGAGTAATAGCCACTATAAAAATGGAGTGAATCCATTAAATTTGAAGGAATGGGACATTAATAGTGACATAAATTAGCACAACCATTTCTTTTTCACTATACCCAGCACAAAACAGCTACCTGATAAACAAAACAACTGGAAACCACTAGGAGTGCGCATAGAACCTATCTGTAAGGGAAGGTATATTCACCACTATGATTGATGGGGAAGTGATATAAGTGGGATAGGAACCCTACATATTTATAGATCAGTTTCTCTATCTATATAAAAAGTGTCCCACTCCCCCTAGAAGCATATAAATTGAAGTATATCATGGTTTTCTGGAAATATTAGATGATGTTCACATAGTAAGAGATAAAAATACAATTTTTTCTACCACATATTGAGGTTATGATCCTAATCATGACTATGTATTCTAAAACATAGATAATACCATGTCATGATGCACAGTTGTCCAACTTTGTACTAAAGTCAATGGTTCACTGACAATTGAAGATAACTGTTGACACTCCTTTTCGGCACAGAGTCTAAAGATTGGAAAAGAGAAATACCTTAGTCCAAATTGATTCATCCTCTGAAGAAACATCAAAAAATCGAAAAAGGGATGAACAAAGAGAACATTGCCCATAGGTCGCGCAAGTTCCTTCATGGTCGCGCAGGTATACTTGCGCGCCGCCTAGTGGTCGCGCAAGTGACTTGCGCGACCTAAGTGATAACCGCCCGAGTCCTCTCCAATCTATAAATAGACCCTGTGGGGCCCCCATTGAGGAGGAATTTTTTTCCAGAAACTCAGATTTGAGCTCCCGGCACCCTAGTCTCTTCTCAAAGATTCCGAAACACTTTTAAGGTAATTTCTTACCTAGAACGGAAGATCTAAAGAGGGGGAGGAAGGCCTAAGTTTTGAAACTCATCAACACTTGCGCGCCTGAGTGTCAAGCACTTAAGGGAAATGGCCACACTTGTGTGCCACCTAACTCCTTCAATAGAACTTGCACGCCACTATTCTGGAAGAACCTCAAGATGATTCTAAAGGCTTTAACCAAGAGTCACTCAAGTATTACCCTACTGGTTAACTGTCGCGCAAGTACCCATGTGTCGCGCAGGTATACCTGCGCGACCAAGACATGCGTGCCCACACAGTACCTGCGCGCCTTCTAGGACTTGCGCGCCCCTGCCTTTTTGGGTTCCCTTCTTGCCCATTTCACCCCTCTTAAGCCATTCCACCTCTCCTATTCAAGATTCAGTCTTCAAGACACTCTTCAAAGACATTTAAGGCATGATTTCTTGATTTGACTTCCTTATCTGAAAGGAATTCTGTGGAATATCTCTCAAAACCTAGTGATTTAGACCTCTTTATATCACTAAATATTGAGATTTCATTCATTCAACCTCATCCTTTATGATGAGAGAACTCATTAACCTGGGCATCCTTTTCAGTAGTAAGCCCCAGTCCCCTAATATGGGCATCCTCCTTTGGAGTAAGCCCCAACCATAATTCTCTTAACATGGGCCTCCTTTTCAGGAGTAATCCCCAGTCTCAAATATGGGAATCGTCTTTGGAAGTAAGCCCCAGTCATTACTTCATTAACCTAGGCCTCCTTTTCAGGAGTAAGCCCCAGTCTCAAATATGGGCATCCTCATCAGAAGTAAGCCCCATGTCCCTTAATTTTACAAGTCTCTTAACCTGGGCCTCCTTTTCAGGAGTAAGCCCCAGTCTTAATTCCTCTTAACCAATCATAATTTGTCGTTGATCTGGGATTCCTTCTAAGGAGTAAAACCCAATCATAAATCTTATCCTAATCTGGGCCTCCTTTTTAGGATTAATCTCCAAGTTAGAGTATTCAAATCTCCATGAAGCACATATACCTTAATGGACCTAGTTCCTGGATTTCTTCCCTAAAGTAAATCCTAATCCTCATTTATCTGGGCAGTCATACATACATAAGTCCCACATTATTTCTTATGATTGCATCTTTCATGGCACAATTCTCTTATTTTTACCAATACCTCTTGTTTCTCACACCGAGCATGACTCACGTGAGCTTAGAGTGTAAAAGTAATTATGACATCCTTCTTTGAGCCATCAATCATAAACATCATACTCCCTTACTCGAACTATGTGGGTTATGATTCCTTTTCTAAACAAAGGATACGTAGGTAGCCCATATGCGGGTTTGATCCCAACTCTGAAATAATCCATGTCCTTCTGAATGACAATAAACTTTAAGTGCCCCACTGAGTGGCTTTAAAACCAGCCTGGTAATCATAATGACCAAGAGACTTCTATATAAATGTGTCGAAGGATACCATTGACCAAGAATCTATAATAAATACAAATGATTCTCTATTGATGAAGAACCTCGAATACATATAAAAGATTCTCTAAATTTCATACCTATTTAATCATTGATTGTCAAATCTAAAGGAAATATCATTTTATACAAGGTAATGTAATAAGGATTGACGAACATAACTTAAATCTATAAAGAGAGTCCCGGAGTAGACAATAATTCCCCTCAAAAAGGTGTGATGAGTCCGACCTCCCATCTTCTCGACCAATGCAAATTCCTAAACCTCATCAGTCCACAAACTAATGAGTGCCTACCTTTGGAAAGTAGGTCCAAATGGATGTGGAATCATTAGATGTTTTCGGTTCTATGAACAAACCCATTAGAAACCGATCAGAATGTTTGAACCTCCCATCAAGGAGGTCATCCCCTAATTCTGAGAGAAACAAAAAATGGTGAACCCGACGTGAATCCTTAACCAAGTTAAAATGATGTTTTACCTAATTGTTAGGCCCCTATTTAAAACTCAATGAGAGGGCCAACAAAGATAATCATTGACATATGTGCTCTTCCAAAACATGTAGTGGCTGAATTTATCTTGATTACATCTGTTATATCAACCAGGAACTCTTTTCCAAGATCTTATTCATTTCTAGAATGGCTGGTCTAAAATTCACACCTGTGAATACTGCTGCTGCAAATGCCACTGCTGCTACTCCTGCTGGATCGTCGTCCGCTCTGAGGATGAAATCACCTACTCAGTGTCTTCAACGCTGGGTATCAAATGTTCTGGTTAAGGAGTACCATCAACATGGTACCATCCCAACTCTGGAGGCTGCACGAAAAGCCCTCCAAGTGAACAACTCACACCGGTCGTCCGTACAATGATGACTAGTGATCAAGAAGCAGGAGGTGTTGACTACCATCTCCACCTGTTTCGAGTCATTATCCTTGTAACGCAATCACCATTCGCTCCCTTATTCTGAGGAGGTGAATGAGCAGGTCCCTCAGGGACTTAATTCAAGTTGACAGGAGTCCTTCCTGAGGGATCCCACCAACAATCACCACCAGAATCGTGCGGCAGTGCGCCCTCAACAAGATGAGGGTACCGACTCCAGGCATTCGGCTCAGGTTCCTCGAACCCGAGCAGGCAAGACAAACCTCCAAAGGCGGAATCTGGTCAACAGTGAGCAGGTTCTCATCTCTACCATCTCCGGAGAAGTCCACCAACCTAACTTGGTGGCAAACAATGAGCGGGCACACACACATGCCCGTTTTAATTCTGTTGTCCAGCTGACTCGTCTGGAAGCATCACACCAATCCCACCAAGAAATTCTGGCGGAGTACTATAGGTAGGAACATACACCTGTTTATACATCATCAGCTAGTCAGTGGGCTCTTATGACTACATATGATGGAGCTAATAAACCACATTTGGCAAATTGCAATCAGTAGGCACATACACCTACCAGTATTAATCAAGCCTACCAATAGTCTCGCTTGGTAGCATTCAGAGAAGTCAGTCAAAAATTTCTGGCAACAAATAGGAGGCAAATTCAACTCTATGACCCCACACTTGAGTAGTGTCAGGATTCACTGGCAGGAAAAGAAGGACAATAGCAGGCACATACACCTACTCCAATCACGGAAAGGACGTATATCCCGGTTCCGGCAGCTGAAGTCACCGGGCATATTATATCAATGGTGAAAGAGCAGAAGCAAATCTCTTCTCATATTCTGGATGCCTGCCAGAATATTATAATAGCTTCAACAGCATCTCAGGGAAAGACACATAAATCTATCCCTACCAGTGGAGTGACACATCAACAGTTCACTTCGGAACAGACACACGCATCTGTTCCAATCCAAGAGGGTTGTGGGGCATACTCCCCCATATCATATGGACAACCAAGTCAGGAACATACACCTGATTTGAGTGGATATCGTCAGCCTAACCTGTCCATCTTTCCTAATCAGGCATATACACCTACTCAGAGTAGCCACTTTCATCAACAAGTGGTTTCCAAGGCGAGTAAGAAGGCGTCTAAGAAAAAGACCCGCCCAGCACAGTCAAGAGATCAAGATCCAATCTGTAACAAGGCCTTGCTCGATGTTGGAGTTCTTGAAGCCCTCAGATAGTTATCTATTCAAATTCAAGATTCTACTCCCTCATTTCCCAATAATGGGAACATTAATTCCGAAGGTCTTCAACAGACACTTCCTCATGAAGTCTTGCTTCATAATAATTCGGTCGATCTGGAAGTTTCATCTTCAGATGAGAGCCATAGGAACCCTTTATGTGGTCAGAAGACCAAGGAGAAATATATCTCGTCTTTTGCTGTAACCCACCATGGTGGTCCTCCCCATGATGCTGAATTTCGCTGCGAAAGTCCTCTCCACAGTAGTGATTCACATTGCCCGGAAAATGCTCAAGTGGACAATGTAGTGCCGAGAAAGACCTCTTATCTTGATGTACTTGTAAATGTGAAACCAGTCATGTCTAATGCTTCATCTCTAGTAGGTGAAATACTTTCTCAATAAGAAGTTATCCCAGAGTGTAGTTCATTCTCCGAGCCACCCCTAAGTCATGCATCTTCTAGTTTGATCAATGATTTCTTTACCAATCTTGTTGAATTCGATGAAGCAACAAGGAAACACCAACTATGATCAAATCAGGTAGAAGAATCTTCATTGAATGATAAAGAGGAAATGTTGAACATGAGAAAACAACTGGCGAAAGGTGAAGTGCCAGTAATGTTTTAGACTGTGGCTGACTCTCAGTATGACATTCCAGAAATGTTGACGAAAGATGGAATTCATGATATTCATCTCAACATATGGAAAACTATTTGTTAGTTGAAAAAGAAAGTATTATCTTATGATGAATATGAAAATAATCTTATGATAATATAAGGGTTACAATGTCAGATTGATTTGACATCTCTATCAGTCTCTCGATATCTGAAGGATGAAAAGCAGCAGAGAGCCCTTCAACGTTCATGCCTTCGCACACTAAGAAGATTGCGTCAGTTAATTTCCAATGCCCCATCTGGTATTCATGTCAGAGGAAGGGGTGTTCATGAAGCACTACATTTCATGGTGCTCTCCAGTCAGCAAAGCCCACTGAAAATGGTCTCATGAAATGTTATTGCCCATGGTCGGCAACAGTCAATGGGCTTTGTTTGTAATCAAAAGCTTTCCCAAGAATAGGCTTCAACTAGTTCCTCTCAAAATCAAGCATACAAAGAACAAGTTGTTGAATTACTCCTGCATCAAGAAAATGAGAATATCGAACAGGCCTCTCATTTGGAGCAAGCACATCACCAAGTGACAGAAGTGTCGGAAATCATCCAATTTTATTTTGAACCAGGTGATAAAAGTGGATACAGGTTAATGCATCCAGCTAATTTCTGGACTAAGGTTCGCAAGATCAGGAGAGATTTTAAGAAAGTCTTAGACATAGCATGTCAAGAGCCACCCCATCTTGCCAGATTGGGGACTCTTTTAAACCAACCCTCGGAATCAACAAATAGGATTCGAGGAATTGAGAGGGAACAGCAGGAATAGTCCCAGTCCACCGGACTGGGGACTTTTTCAAATCATCAATCCCCTCCTCAGAGAAATTCCGTCTTTTCTCAATTGGGGAAGAAGCCTCAAGAGGAACGAAGAGCCAAATTATCAGGATATTCCCTCTAAATTATGGTTCGCCAAGAAGTTCCTTAGGGATCAAATCAACAAAAGGAAATGTCTCATCAAAGACAGGGAAGAAGAAAATATCAAAAAAAATGCTGATAGAAGGGATGTGATGCGTTATGCGTCAATCAATGTCATCAATTTCGTTGTTGCTGATCCACCAGATGAGGCTCACTCAGGGGACTCAGATGAAGAGGTTCCTGCTCAAGAAGAAGTACACACTGACACAAATGAAGAAGGTGTGCAGACACAAAATCAAAGGATTACTCAGAACCTAGGTAATCCTTCGAGTAACCCACTTCCCCCTCTCCGAAAAGGATCCAACAAATGGAGGGGAAAGAATCAGGTTACATATCCTCCGTTTGGAGAAGGCCAATTGCTCTCACTAGAGCAAAGGTTTTCACAATAGGAGGAAGAAATGAAGGAATTAAGGAGGTTGAATGTAGAACTACTTCAGGGTAGTCTTCTTCGTGAGCGTGTTGGAGTCAGTCAGCCAAGGGAATTTTTTGCAGCTACTGATATGGATCAAGAATATCCTCGTCTATCAGTACACCCTCACAGGTCAAATCCTACGGGTCAAGTGCAACAACAGTTGGCAGTGCTACCATCAATTTCAGCACCAACCACCACATTTATCCATTCTCCATTCATTGCACCTACCCAATTCCATGCTCAACCGGATGTTTCTCAAAAGTTAATAACTACTATTGAGTCATTAACAGCTCGGGTAGAAACTATGGAAGGGAAACGTGTGTAGGTTCAACCAGAAAAGAAAGTTTACCCTAAATGGGTAGATTCAATCTTTCCTCCATCCAGTTTTGGAAACCATGTATTCCCTATTTTCAATGGATCAGGCAACCCTGAACAGCATTTGACGCATTACGTATCTTGTTGTGATCCTATGATGGGAACTTCGGAGCAGCAAGAAGCAGTAAAACTCAAATACTTCGTACGTACCTTGCAAGGACTAGCCTTTGTCTGGTATACAAGCTTGCAATCCCGGTCATTTACTGGATGGGAGGATCTTCGCCAAAAATTCCTTCTTCAGTTCAGCTCAATTTTTCCAAAGACAACAGTTTTTGATCTTACAAATTGTAAGCAAAGGGAGAATGAAAGGGTCTTAGATTTCATTACTCGCTGGAAGGGATTAACATATTCCCTAAGCTTATCACTCCCTCAAGAGGAATTTTTTCCAATCTGTGTGTAAAATCTGCGTGACGAATTACGCACGCCGTTAATCCCTGTGAAATACACAGGAGGGGTTCGAGACCTTACTTCAATCGCTCAGCAGATTGAAGATTCCCTTATACAGGCTAAGGCTAAATCTCGTGTAATTCCATCAGCTCCTGGAAGGAGAATGCGTAAAGCAGAAACTGCTACAGTTATGCTTAAACAAGCATATGTACCTGTTTTTACTTCAAACCCTTCATCTTCTCGAAGGGCTCCGCCTCCTGAGAAAAAAACAACAAAGACCATTTCGTCCAGATGATCAAAGAGATCAAGAACGAAAAAAATTTGAGGATTTGAAGAGAAAAACATACTCTTCCCAAAATGAACAAGTTCCTGGTTACTTCATTTCAGTCCTAGAGAATAATTTGGTTCAGCTGCCAAAGCCCAAGAGGCCAAACAAGGAAGGAGTTGAAGACCATCCCAATTATTTCCCCTTTCATCAAATGTTGTGGAATCACATCCAGGAGTGTTTTGTCTTCAAATACCTCCTAAAAAAGATGGTTGACTTGGGATAAGTTAAACTGAAAGGCTCTTCAGCCCAGGTAGCATGTGTCACTGCTACAGTTCCAGAGGAGGAAGGCGAATGTCAATAAGTCAAAAGAAAAAATGCACAGAAGTATGATGATTGGATGGTCAGAAAGACAATCAACCGAACTCATGCTATTTTGCGAACACAATTAAAGAAACCGATTGTGTCTTCTGCCAGGAATGTTGTGGAAAAACCCTCTTTATTAGAGGGAAAGTCCTCAAAGAAAAGACATGATTCAAATAAAGAAAAAGAATCAGAAGAAGATGAGTATGTGTCAATGCCTAAGTTGTCTTTGACTCTGGTAGACTTCATTCCATCTACTTCAAAGCCACGGGCACCGCCCCACCAAACGGCACAGCCTAAACAGGATAATCAGATAGAGTATTCATTAGATAAAGAGTTAGTCTTCGGTTCTGTTAATATTACTCAATTAACATATCCATATGCCAGTCACAGTTTCAATTTCGATGAGCCTGAATTCCCTGTATCAAACAAGGAAATCAGAGGAAGTTCCAGAGGCTCAGGATATAGGGGAAGACATGGATCTTTCAGAAGCCACTACTCCAATTCTACCCCTTCTAGAACTGTGTACGCAGCAGAAACTCGTGGTAGAGCCCTTCAACGAGCTCAGTGAGAACAAGAAAGTTCTTCTACCAATAGCAAATTTAGTCCTGGAACAGTTATTTTGGAAGACCGGTTGAAGGTTCCATCCTCTTCCTCTCAGCAAGTAAATAGATCTAATCGGTCTAATCTTCCAAAATCAGGGATATGGCCTACTCCTATCCCGATACAAGATGCATCAACTTCCAAAACATCTTCTTCCAAGGTACCTGTTAGACCACATATTCTTGTTGGGAAACACAGACCTATGGATCAAAATTATGATGTATTGAAACACTTGTCCCAAGTACCAGCCAAGTTATCAATTATGGATGCTCTGAATCTGTCAAAATATCTTCGGGAATCAATCATCGAGGCTTTGTCAAGTCCTCAGGAGTTTGAAATTTAAATTGCGGCAGCTGAAGTCTATCACATAGAGAATAATCCTGCAGAATGCCATGCAATAATATCTTTTACTGGTGGAGATGAAGATGATGTTGTGCATAGGCATATTATACCTTTGTTCTTATCTGGAAAGGTCAATGGTGTAGACGTTCGAAGAGCTTTCATTGACAATGGTTCTGGAGTCAACCTCATGCCCATTCTTACACTTCATCGATTGGCCTCACAGAATTTGATTTATCTCCTTCCACCATGATGTCACAAGGATATGATGAAAATGAACAAGAACCATTGGTTGAAGTTACACTCAGAACTCAGTTTGGAGATCTTGTATCCAATTCAGATTTCGTGGTTGTTGATCAAGACTCAGCCTTCAACATCTAGCTTGGAAGACCCTGGCTACATCAGCATGCGGCAATCCCTTCATCATACCATCAATTTCTCAAATATTGTTTTGATGGTCAAGTTGGGACATTGTATGGTGATAAGGCCCCGTTCAAGACATGTGAGTCTCAATACATTGATGCATAATTCTATCACATGAAGGGAAGGGTGAAATCCACAAAAAAATAGATTACCAATGTTAATGCTCCATATGGTTTGGAGAAGATTCCAGTAAATCCATTTACGCATGTGAGTACATATTATGTGTTTCCTATCAGTCAAATTGACAATATAGACCCAAATCAAAATACTCTTATGGAAAGATCCATAATGTCAATTACGGCAATCGAGCCAGACAACATGGGATAAATTGGTAACCCACCAAGCAGTAATGAAAGAACAAATGGTGATGTCTTCATTTCATCTGTTGAAATCCAACAAGTCTATACTTCGCCAATTAGTCCAGAAGAAGTTATAGAAACATCGGAGGTGAAAATGATGACGATTCTCAATCCATCATCTCCTCTTTATTACCCAATGAAGACCCTTCATCATCAATCAGGTCTGAAATGGAAGCTTCTTCTTCAAGATGTGCAAATTGTGACATCTCTTATGATAATGAAAATTATGATTTATCATCTAATATTCATGTAGAAATGGAAGAAATAACACATGATGAAGAAGAAGAGGAAGATCTCAGAGATCCTCCTCCAGCATTTAAAGAGGGTATCTCTACCACTGTGGATGAACTCAGAGAAATAAATCTGGGTACAAAAGAAGATCCACGCCACACTTTAATCAGTGTGGCCATGACTCTTGAAGAGAAAAAGAAGTATATTTATTTTCTAAAGAAAAATAGAGATATATTTGTGTGGAACTATACAGAAATTCCTGGGCTTGATCTTGATGTTGCTACTCATCATTTGGGTTTACCATAAGAGCATCGAGGATTTAAGCAAGCCACAAGAAGAACACACCCATATTATGCTTCCAAAATTGAGGCTGAAGTGGATAATCATATCAAAGCTAACTTCTTCTGAGAAGTTCAATATCCCAAGTGGTTGGCTAATATTGTCCCTGTAAAGAAGAAGAACGGACAAATTAGAGTGTGCATCGATTTTAGAGATCTTAATCGGCATTGTCCTAAGGATGATTTCCCAGTTCCGATTACAGAACATTTAATTGATGAAACAGCTGGCTATGAAGCACTTTCCATCATAGATGGATACTCTAGATATAATCTGTCACGAACCAGGCCGGGTCGCCAACCGACCCGGCGCCCGACCCGGTCCGTGGCAAGGCCCGAAGGGCGTTCCCGATCCCCACGGGCTGGCACAAGTGCCCAGGTATCCAAACTAGCACGTGGGAACGATTTACCCGAAATACAAGACAAAAAGAAAACAACCAACCAGATAGAAATTGAAACTGGAACGGACTACAAAACACCCTTCTAAACTATAAACAGGTTTTGGTAAAAAATTCAGCTAAAAACCCAAAATGAACAACAACCGAAAAAGAGAACTAGGCTCCAAAACCAACCTCATGTAACACGAGAATTTTCATCCCCAAGCTACTAACACCAACCTGCACATGAAGACCAACAGCAACCAGAGCCACCATCGCTAAGCACGACGCACAACCTGGAATACACAAGAAACAAGAATCTACATACACCCAAGGTTGTATGTAGGGTGTGAGCTAAAGGCCCAGTAGGATGTCACCGAGAAAAAGTTCCATGCCATAACATCAAAAGACAATTTAAAGTGCTTATTCAAAATTATACATAAAAAAATGCTTTTAAAGAAAACATTTACACGCTAAATGCAAAGGAAAAACACTAAAAAGAACTCATTTCACAGGCACAATTTTTAAGAGGATAAGTAAGTTCATTATGAGCACACACACACACTCTCTCACACACGCACACACACATACTCACACACACACACATACACACTCACACACACACACCCGCTAACACCCAAGTGGTCCCCCATATACCGACGGAAGGCACCACGACATTGATGGTAGAGCACTGTGGGTAAATCCCCTAAGGTTCATCTAGCTCACGTGGGACCCTAGAAACCTCGTGTCTCGGTGAAACGTGGCTTAGAAGGCCACGACCCTCAGAAAACGTGGCTTAGAAGGCCACGACCCTCAGAACACGTGGCTTAGAAGGCCACGACCCTCAGATATCATGTTTAGTTAGTGTTGAAATCGTCAATCCAGCTAAGTCAAACAGGGACGACACCCATCCGGTTCACTAGCGCACTAGTTCTAGTCTGCCCACCTAGATACCCAGGGTTTTTCCCTTGTGCTCAATCATGTTTCACATTCACATAATGTATATCACTTTCACATATCCCGATCCAAACAAAACATCACACATACAAGTCACCGCTTGCATACCCAAACACCATTTAAAAAAAACACACACGCACACCAAAACAATTTTGTAACATAGTTCGAACCACTTTCATTACTTGACAATCTATTTAAACAATTTTAAGAAAATTTCTAAATAGCACAATAAGAGTTTTCACAAGAGGCAAGCCCAATTTCACATGTAAGAATCCCAAAAAAAATAACGCACATGTAATTCTGTCAAACAAAACTCCCACGTTCCACATATAATCTAATAAGTGCAATTAACAATTAATAAGACATTTAAAATTAGAAAGCAAAGGTTTTCACAAGAAAGACGAACTCAATTTCAGATAATAACGTCGCTTTAAAAACAAAAGTGTAGCTTATAAAAACCAAAACATGTTTTCCCATTGTTCAAACAATTTTCAATTTAATTTCAAAATTTCGCAACACGAAAACACACCCAAAGTGACCCATTTTCATTGAACATCTACATTTAATTACATAGGCACCTCAAGAACTCGAAAACCCATTTCGCACCTACCAAACAACCCCAAAAACCTTCCCAACCATATTTTGCATCTCAAAAGACACTTGATTAAACAATTACTCAATTAATAAAACATCGCAAATCCAAACTACAAGGCCTTAGTTTAAAAAAACAAATTTTAGATGTCGTAAACATTTTAAAATCAATTGCACATCCCAACACATTGTACACACAATTTTCACACCTTAAACAATTACTAAAACATGTCTGAAAACTTCAACAACACAGCGCACATGAAAACATTGGCATTTATCTTAAAACAACTAAAATTAAACAATATGAATATCGAAGCACATCAAAAATAAAATTCGCATCATGCAATTTATCACTAGAACACATTATAATTTAACTAACGAGCAATTTAAATCATCTAAAGAGGGTATAGCATGGAACTACCTACCTCGATGTAGAAACTCGAGAATTGATGTGAAACCTTCAAATTCTAGCGTGAAACATCAATCGTGCTCCGTTTGCACCACAAGGAACCTCGCGCAAACTCAATTTCATGAATTCGAATTAAACACATCAAGTTAAGACCACAAAACCGGACCTCATATCTACTGGAAAAGAAAACTAAAATAGAAAACTTGAAGAAAGAAAGAAATAATAATAATAATAATAAATGAAAAATTATGATAATAATAAAACTAAAGGGAGGATATGGTTCGGCTAAGGGGAAAATGGCCGGAAAGTCCGACCGTCGGAACAGGGTCGGCCGGCGAGGGAAGGGCAAGAGGCAAAGGGGTGCGGGGGGGGGGGGGGGTCCGTGGTGCGATCCGAGAGGGGGAGGCCGCTGGAAAAGAGGAGAGGGGGGGCGTCGCGCGGCTGAAGAGGCCAGGGGAAGCAGGCTCGGGTCCGGGCGAATGGGCGGTGCGGGTAGCAGGAGGCCGAGGTGGCTGGACATGAGAGTCGGAGCAGGAGCAGGGGGTTCGCTGGAAGAAGGAGGCCGCAGGGAGAGCACGGCACATAGGGTTTCCAGGGGGGAGGGGAAATGGCGCATAGGGTTTTGGGGGGCAAGGGGTTCAGCGCGACGGGGAGGGGTAGGAGGGAGGGTACGACGGAATTTTGAGGAGGAAAGAAAAAAAACGGAGGGAGGAAAAGAAAGAAAGGAGAAAAAAAAAGGAAAAGAAGAAGAAAAATAAATAAATAAATAAATAAATAAAATAAAAAGAAATTAAAATAAAATAAGATAAAAAGAAATTAAAATAAAAAGCAATTAAAATAAAATAAAAATAAATAAAATAAAATGGAATAAAACCTAAATTTAGTATTATTATTAATAATAATAACACTTCAAATTATAATATATTTATTGTTATCATTAAAACAAACTATTAATCCTTATTAGTTTTATTATTATTTTTATTATTATTATTATTATTATTATTATTATTATTATTAAGAGTAATATTAATAACGACCCAAGAAAAATTATATTCTTAACACCATTAATATTATTGTTTTATTATACTGATCCATTTCATTTAATTAATTAACCATCAAGCAGGGCGTGCGGTAAAATGGGCGGGGCCGTGCGGCGACCCAGGTGAGGCCACGCAGCTTCGGTCGCGTTGCGCTGGACGCAAACTAGACCAAAACACAAAGAACTCGAAATCTAAAGTCGGGTTTCGAACTGAACTAACAAGCGCAAATAAAATTAATAAAATAAATAAATTTTGAAAAAGTGGATGCGACAATTCTCCCCACCATAAAGCTTTCCGCCCCCGGAAAGCCGCAACTAAGGCTGAGACCCAAAGTAGGAAACGGCACCCCACTAAGGATCAAATAGGATCCACACAAACATCAACAAAAGAGAGAGATAAACATCATGCTCAGAGAAAGTGACTCAAAGACAACATCAAGAAAGGCATAAAAAGACTTTCCGATATGTGTCGCCCGCCCCAAAAAGCTAAAACTCCTCCAGTTTACTGATCAAGGAAGGAATCTCTCGCACCCAGTGAAACCAACCTCAGAAGACGAAACAACTCAAGAACTATTAGACCGGAACCATACCATTTAGATAGAAAGAACAAATAAGGTCAACCCATGACCACGGAACGATCTTACCACTTATCACCAAACCATATTTAAAAACAGAAGCAAAAGATCAACATGGGGAGGCCCGAGGGGCTCCCCACCATTAAGAACTCACTGACACTCGAAACGAGACTGGAAAACTGGCACTGAATGGTTCGAACGGACTCCCAGCCATTAAAGAAAAGTCCAACACTGGTTCATTCTAGAGATAGTCGTGCGAGACCCAACATGGGTCTCCCCACCATTGGAACTGACAGCAGGTACCAAACTTTAGAAATTTTTTTCAATGGGAACCAAGCACCCCACCCTAAGGGGCGGGGAGGGTCGGGCCCAACTACTGGGTGTCAAAACCACAACCTAAGACAAACCAACATCTTCACATTCCAAGACGAGTTCCACTCCAATTTGATACCAACTTACCCAACACATCCCATAGGGACAACAAAAAAAAGATCACCTTTGAGGGAACGCAACTCTCAAGACCTTAAGATAATGAGACGACTGCGCCCCCTTATAGCCACATGGAGCCTCACGCACCCAATCGGGTCGTTCGGACTGGAACCATAGAAAACAACTTTAAATTGACTTCACCTACATTACAGACGACAGAGATAACACTGGGGTCTCATAAAAACCTGGGGTTCCTGACTACGCGCCAGCTTCACTCCGAGGCCTATGGATGGAGCCCTGATGTTTGAAGCATCTTCTGCCTCGTAGTCAGGCATGGAAGACTCCTGAACAGAGCTTCTCCTTTTGGTGTCACACACAATCATACTACAACCAAGGAAACACCAGTAACCACAACACATTACAACATCCAACTGATCGTACACTGAACATTCACCAACACAGGAGCTGAAATGGTGCATGCACATCACCCTTTGTCACACTGGACGAGAACACGACACCACAAATCGTCACCTGAACATGACCATTGCTGTTGAGAGGAACATTATATGGAAAGGGACTTCAAACTGAGTCTTAGACAACATGTGATTCCTGCAAATGACCATAACGGCCTCATACGACTGGGTCTACCAAACTAGTGGCCTAGCACGAACCTTTCCTTAAACGAAAAAACCCAAAGACCAGAGGTCATTTATAACGATAGACCGCACCAACTTGGGGTTGCTTCCACCTTTTTCGCACTAGAGTCTCCTTTACCACTTCCAAACCACCGTTGACTACCAACGGGACCTTCCGCTGCAAGACGTCACCGAACATGACCCTTGTAGCCGATGTAGATGCTACAAAGCCCTCCAAGACACTGGTCAACATTGAAAATTTCGAACCGCCTTCACCCTTCCCCACTGGAATTTCTTTCACCGTTTATAGGGGAAACCTTCAAGCGTAACGACGTCAAATTTCATCTCCGACCACTCAGGTAACTTAAAGAAACTAAAACTCCATTCAACTCCCCTCGCATCTGTCATCCCGCTGTGAGAGGACCCACTTAGTTGTAAAAGGATAGGTGGGTTCAATTCTAGAATTCAGAAAGAGAGTCCTTCGATCAACTGGAGTGCCAGCCAACGGGGAATTCCCCGTAGTCGTACTTCAATCACATGTCAATGCTTTATGGGGTGGCATACACTAGTCAATAAAGAAAACTATGTACCCAACCAAACTGGTCCAACGGTCAAGACATACCACAAGCAAAACCAAATGAGCTGGGGAAACCACTACAAGGGCTCCCCGATGTACTCTTCAAAGGAATTTACTAACCACACACTTGCATACCAATATACAAATAAGAAATAAAACTCGGGACACAAAACATTCAGAAAGAATACCCAGTTCAAAATACCACACATCCAACATCTCAAAAACACAAGGACACGCCACAAAAACACCATTTACTAAAACACCAAATTTTTCCTTTAACAAAAGATTTTGTATACAGGAAAACCTAGCGGGTTGCACAAACATCAATGGCGTCCCATGAGCCTCGCACATGCATGTGCCTGTGCCGCACCGGCACCCACCTCGTGTCCATCCAGGAACTCATCCGCTCGTGCCATTAACCATTTCCCTTTTCGCATACACCCATGCATGTGGTTGCCCATGAGAGCGCCAAGGATCAAAACCAAACCTTTCCAATTTTTTTTTTCAAAACCAAAACATCCAACCCACACTTTTCAAACCTCACACATCATTTCATTTTCAAAGCGCTTCATTTGAAAACATTTTCCAAGACCAAAACATTTTTACTTAAAAACAAAATTTCCACGAATCCAGAACAAAGAGACGATAAACAAAGCAGGAAGAAACTAGGTACAGTGGTTGATTGGAAAGTATGGTTGGCGTCCATACGCCAATCATGCCACTGGCCACAGAGAGTATTTTAGGACAGTGTCCCCGGCTCCACAAGGCTTGTCAGACCCAGCGAGCTCACTAAGACCACTGACCTTACTCCCTTTTCATTTGCCTTAGACACGATCATCTACAAGGACCAAAAACTCAGACAAATCTCAACATACATTGGTGACTCGAGTCCCACCAAGAGATGTGATGGCCAGGCACATTGCTCGTAGTCAGGACGTCGAGTCCCGACAACCTTAACTCAAGTCTACCGTGACTCTAACCCAAAAGAAAACGACCCAAGAGAGAAAACCTCCCTTTGATACCATTTTGTCACGAACCAGGCCGGGTCGCCAACCGACCCGGCGCCCGACCCGGTCCGCGGCAAGGCCCGAAGGGCATTCCCGATCCCCACGGGCTGGCACAAGTGCCCGGGTATCCAAACTAGCACGTGGGAACGATTTACCCGAAATACAAGACAAAAAGAAAACAACCAACCAGATAGAAACTGAAACTGGAACGGACTACAAAACACCCTTCTAAACTATAAACAGGTTTAGGTAAACAATTCAGCTGAAAACCCAAAATGAAAAACAACCGAAAAAGAGAACTAGGCTCCAAAACCAACCTCATGTAACACTAGAAGTTGCATCCCCAAGCTACTAACACCAACCTGCACACGAAGACCAACAGCAACCAGAGCCACCATCTCTAAGCACGACGCACAACCTGGAATACACAAGAAACAAGAATCTACATACACCCAAGGGTGTATGTAGGGTGTGAGCTAAAGGCCCAGTAGGATGTCACCGAGAAAAAGTTCCATGCCATAACATCAAAAGACAATTTAAAGTGCTTATTCAAAATTATACATAAAAAAAATTCTTTTAAAGAAAACATTTACACGCTAAATGCAAAGGAAAAACACTAAAAAGAACTCATTTCACAGGAACAATTTTTAAGAGGATAAGTAAGTTCATTATGAGCACACACACACACACTCTCACACACGCACACACACATACTCACACACACACACATACACACTCACACACACACACCCGCTAACACCCAAGTGGTCCTCCATATACCGACGGAAGGCACCACGACATTGATGGTAGAGCACTGTGGGTAAATCCCCTAAGGTTCATCTAGCTCACGTGGGACCCTAGAAACCTCGTGTCTCGGTGAAACGTGGCTTAGAAGGCCACGACCCTCAGAAAACGTGGCTTAGAAGGCCATGACCCTCAGAACACGTGGCTTAGAAGGCCACGACCCTCAGATATCATGTTTAGTTAGTGTTGCAATCGTCAATCCAGCTAAGTGAAACAGGGACGACACCCATCCGGTTCACTAGCGCACTAGTTCTAGTCTTCCCACCTAGATACCCAGGGTTTTTCCCTTGTGCTCAATCATGTTTCACATTCACATAATGTATATCACTTTCACATATCCCGAACCAAACAAAACATCACACCTACAAGTCACCGCTTGCATACCCAAACACCATTTAAAAAAAACACACACGCACACCAAAACAATTTTGTAACATAGTTCGGACCACTTGCATTACTTGACAATCTATTTAAACAGTTTCAAGAACATTTCTAAATAGCACAATAAGAGTTTTCACAAGAGGCAAGCCCAATTTCACATGTAAGAATCCCAAAAAAAAATAACGCACACGTAATTCTGTCAAACAAAACTCCCATGTTCCACATATAATCTAATAAGTGCAATTAACAATTTATAAGACATTTAAAATTAGAAAGCAAAGGTTTTCACAAGAAAGACGAACTCAATTTCAGATAATAACATCGCTTTAAAAACAAAAGTGTAGCTTATAAAAACCAAAACATGTTTTCCCATTGTTCAAACAATTTTCAATTTAATTTCAAAATTTCGCAACACGACAACACACCCAAAGTGACTCATTTTCATTGAACATCTACATTTAATTACATAGGCACCTCAAGAACTCGAAAACCCATTTCGCACCTACCAAACAACCCCAAAAACCTTCCCAACCATATTTTTCATCTCAAAAGACACTTGATTAAACAATTGCTCAATTAATAAAACATCGCACATCCAAACTACAAGGCCTTAGTTTAAAAAAACAAATTTTAGATGTCGTAAACATTTTAAAATCAATTGCACATCCCAACACATTGTACACACAATTTTCACACCTTAAACAATTACTAAAACATGTCTGAAAACTTCAACAACACAGCGCACATGAAAACATTGGCATTTATCTTAAAACAACTAAAATTCAACAATATGAATATCGAAGCACATCAAAAATAAAATTCGCATCATGCAATTTATCACTAGAACACATTCTAATTTAACTAACGAGCAATTTAAATCATCTAAAGAGGGTATAGCATGGAACTACCTACCTCGACGTAGAAACCCGAGAATTGATGTGAAACCTTCAAATTCTAGCGTGAAACATCAATCGCGCTCCGTTTGCACCACAAGGAACCTCGCGCAAACTCAATTTCATGAATTCGAATTAAACACATCAAGTTAAGACCACAAAACCGGACCTCATATCTGCTGGAAAATAAAACTAAAACAGAAAACTTGAAGAAAGAAAGAAATAATAATAATAATAATAAATGAAAAATTATGATAATAATAAAACTAAAGGGAGGATATGGTTCGGCTAAGGGGAAAATGGCCGGAAAGTCCGACCGTCGGAACAGGGTCGGCCGGCGAGGGAAGGGCAAGAGGCAAGGGGGTGCGGGGGGGGGGGGGGGGGGTCCGTGGTACGATCCGAGAGGGGGAGGTCGCTGGAAAAGAGGAGGGGGGGGCGTCGCGCGGCTGAAGAGGCCAGGGGAAGCAGGCTCGGGTCCGGGCGAATGGGCGGTGCGAGTAGCAGGAGGCCGAGGTGGCTGGACATGAGAGTCGGAGCAGGAGCAGGGGGTTCGCCGGAAGAAGGAGGCCGCAGGGAGAGCGCGGCACATAGGGTTTCCAGGGGGAGGGGAAATGGCGCATAGGGTTTTGGGGGGCAAGGGGTTCAGCGCGACGGGGAGGGGTAGGAGGGAGGGTCCGACGGAATTTTGAGGAGGAAAGAAAAAAAACGGAGGGAGGAAAAGAAAGAAAGGAGAAAAAAAAGGAAAAGAAGAAGAAAAATAAATAAATAAAATAAAATAAAATAAAATAAAAAGAAATTAAAATAAAATAAGATAAAAAGAAATTAAAATAAAAAGCAATTAAAATAAAATAAAAATAAATAAAATAAAACGGAATAAAACCTAAATTTAGTATTATTAATAATAATAATAACACTTCAAATTATAATATATTTATTGTTATCATTAAAACAAACTATTAATCCTTATTAGTTTTATTATTATTGTTATTATTATTATTATTATTATTAAGAGTAATATTAATAACGACACAAGAAAAATTATATTCTTAACACCATTAATATTATTGTTTTATTATACTGATCCATTTCATTTAATTAATTAACCATCAAGCAGGGCGTGCGGTGAAACGGGCGGGGCCGCGCGGCGACCCAGGTGAGGCCACGTAGCTTCGGTCGCGTTGCGATGGACGCAAACTAGACCAAAACACAAAGAAATCGAAATCTAAAGTCGGGTTTCGACCTGAACTAACAAGCGCAAATAAAATTAATAAAATAAATAACTTTTGAAAAAGTGGATGCGACATAATCAGATCCAAATGGCCCCAGAAGATGAGAAATCCACAGCCATCAGATCCCCTCAGGGTTTGTTTTTCTACCGGGTAATTCCCTTTGGCTTAAAGAATGCAGGTGCAACGTATCAATGTGCGATGCATCGTATCTTTAAACCCTTCTTAGGGAAGTTTGTTGAATGCCATGTAGACGATTTGGTGGTTAAATCCAAACATCGTTCTAATCACTTGGCTGATTTTAAAGTCATATTCTGCAATCTTTGACAACATAATTTGAAGATGAACCCCTTAAAATGTGCTTTTGGGGTAACCTCAGGAAAATTTCTCGGCTTTTTTGTATGCCATCGTGGTATTGAAGTCAATCCTAAGAAGACCGAGTCAATCCTTGGTATGTCACCTCCTGGAAATTTGAACGAATTAAGAGGACTTCAAGGAAACCTAGCCTATATTCGGCGTTTCATCGCCAATTTGGAAGGCAAAAGTTTACCCATAACCAAATTGATGAAGAAGGGAGTCACTTACTAGTGGACTAAATAATGTCAGGAAACATTCGATATTCTCAAGAAATACCTCTTCAGTCCACCGGTACTCATGCCACCTGTTGAAGGAAGACCACTTATCCTCTACATGACAGCTCTAGAGCAATCATTGGGTGCCTTTCTTGCTCAAAAGAATGATGCTGGGAATGAAAACAACATCTAATATCTCAGTCGAACTATGCTTGAAGTAGAAACCCAGTATGCAAGTATTGAGAAGTGCTGCCTGGCATTAATCTTTGTATTTCAGAAGTTGAGACACTACTTGCAACATCACGAGGTCCAATTGGTATCTCGCAATAACCTTCTCAAATTCATCCTTAGTCGTCCAATGCTTACAGGATGTCTAGCAAGGTGGGGAGTTATTTTGAAGCAATTAGACATACAGTATGTGTCTCAAAGGGTGATAAAGGGCCAAGCTCTGGCTGATTTCCTGGCTGAACACCCTTCAGTGGAAAACACATCTTCAGATATTGAACTCCCTGACGAGGAAGTCTTCTCTATTCAAGAAAGTCCTTAGGCATGGGAAATGTATTTTGATTGTGCTTCCAGATGTCCAACAGGGAGGAAAATGGAAAATCCTAAATTCAACAAAGTTGGCTTAGGAATTGTGCTCATTTCTCCAGAAAAGGAAGTGTTAACTTATTCCTTCTTATTTTGGGAAGGTGGTACCAATAATGAATCCAAATACCAAGCTATTATCACAGGCGTGGAATTGGAGCTTCAAGCACAAGTTAATCATTTAAAAGTGAAAGGTGATTCAGACCTGGTAATCAAACAAGTCAATGGGGATTATGCCATCAGAAAAGAAGAACTAATCCCTTTGTATGATTACATCAGAGATTTAATGGCGGAATTCCCTTCGGAACCGACATTTTCTTATGTCCCGAGTTCACAAAATGCTCAAGCTGATGCACAGGCTAATATAGCCATAGCTCTGGCAGATCCAAACCGAGACGAGACAACCATCAGTATTGCCCACCGTCGTGAAATTTCACCTTATGTTCGAATCAGAACAGAGGAAATTAATGAAATTAGTCCCATTCCTGAACCGTATGGTCATACTACATGATGGATGTCACCTATCAGTGAATACCTTCAAAATGGAACACTTACACCTGATAGAGCCGAGAAAGAACAAATTCGGCGACGTGTGGTCAATTTTACTCTTTATGATATCCTAGATCACTTAGATAAAATTATCTACAAACGTGGTTTTGATGGAGTTCTCTTCAGATGCATTTATGGTGAAGAGACAATGGATGTCATGAAAGAAGTGCATGCAGGAGTCTGTGGTGCCCACCAGTCTGGACATAGACTGTCTGATCAGATTCGAGGGCTTGGATACTTTTGGCCTTCACTGATACAAGATTTTTTCGATTTCACAAAGAATTGTCATTCATGCCAAGTACATGCCAACTTCATTCATCAACCCCCAGAGTTTCTTCATACAGATAAATACTCATGGACATTTTCCAAATGGGGAATGGATGTGGTGGGACCTTACCCTTCAGCTACGACCAGGCAGTTTAAGTACATTCTTACTGCTACTGACTTATTTTCCAAATGGGCAGAGGCAATACCTCTCATGGAAGTAAGTTCTAAATGCGTTGTTAGCTTCATCAAGTCTATCATCATTACCAGATTTGGTGTCCCTCATACAATATTGACGAACAATGGCACCAACTTCTTTTCATCCGAGGTGAAGAGGTTGTATCAAGAATACAACATCAAATCCAACCATTCATCTCGGGTCATGTAGTGGCCAACGGCCAAATAGAAGCCTTTAACAAGACTCATTCAAATATACTACAAAAGATGGTGGGTAAAGATAAGAGATCATGTCCTGATAAACTCTTTCATGCTTTATGGGATTATCGGACTACCACCCACACTACAACTCGTTCTACTCCATATTCCCTGGTATATGGAACGGAAGCTGTCTTTCCCATTGAAGTTCAATTGCCTTTGCTCAGAGTAGCCATTTGTGATTAGTCATCTACAGATGAACAATCTCAAAAGCGATTGAATGAATTGGAACAGTTAGATGAGAAAAGATTGTGCACTTTTCATCACTTAGAAGTCTATCAGAATTGAATAGCACGAGCTTTTAACAATAAAGTTCATCTTTGTTCATTCACTCAAGGAGAATTGGTATTAGTTCTTAGAACTCCAATGATACCAGGAAGGAAACCTCCCATGTTTGATCCAAAAATGGGAAGGACCTTACTCAATACATAGGGTCTACTCCAATGGAGCTTATTCATTAATATCGATGGATGGGGAACTCATCACTACTCCAACCAATGCCAGAGTTTTGAAGAAGTATTTTGTATAAACACAAAATACATCCTTAAATGGTCTGGTATGACCTTAAACTGCACCACCGTCTAGCAAGATGTTAAAATGCATCATCAACAGTCCATGCATATGACCTTAAACTATTTTTACTTTCATCCCACATGACGTTAAACTGTGAAAAAGTTCCTTAAATGGTCCTGTATGACCTTAAACTACACCACTGTCCAGCAAGACTTTAAACTGCATCATCAACAGTCCATGGATATGACCCTAAACTATTTGCACATACGTCCAGCATGACGTTAAACTGTGTCCCCTTCACTGTCCAGTAATACGTTAAACTGCATCATCAACGGTCCGTATATATGACCTTAAACTATCTGCACCATCGTCCCACACGTCGTTAAACTGTGAAAAAGTTCCCTAAATGGTCCAGTATGACTTTAAACTGCAACTATGTCATGTATGACCTTAAACTACATCATCAGTGGTCCATGCATATGACCCTAAACTATTTGAAAGTCCCTTATGTCCAACAAGACGTTAAACTGTGACGTCCTAACTACATGACTCTAAACCATATAAAAGTCCCTTACGTCTGGAAAGACGTTAAACTACATAATCATCAAAGGTCCTGTATGACCTTAAACTACATCCATGGTCCAGTATGACCTTAAATTGCAACTGGGTCCTGTATGACCTTAAACTGCATCATCAACAGTCCATGCATATGAACTTAAACTATTCACACTTTCATCCAACATGACGCTAAACTGTTTCGTCCCTTTTTCTTCCAACATGATGTTAAACTGTGAAAAAAAGTCCCCAATGCGTCCAACATGACGTTAAATGGTGAACTCTTTTGTCCTCACTGCATGACATTAAACTGCACAGTCCCCCTTTCGTCCAACATGATGTTAAACTATATTTTCCCCATCGTCCTAACTACATGATGCTAAACTGTACAGAAAGTCCTTGATACGTCTTACATGACGTTAAACTGTGTATCGTTAAGGTTGTTTCTACCTCTTGTTTCTCACACTGAGTATGACTCACGTGAGCTTAGAGAAAACCTCAACCATAACACCCTCTATGTGCTACTAACCATGTGTAAGTCCCAACATCATTTTTAGGTTTTTATCCCCAAGAACAAATTGATAATTAATTCATTCTTTAATTGAACTACGCGGACTTTGATCCTTGCCCTCCAGGCTGGGTACGTAGGCAACCTCCCAAGGTTCAAGCCCAAAATCAATCTCTTCACATTGGTTCACCTCCATCTCATACGATGTTGATTCGTGAAACCACCCCTAGAATCAATATCTTTACATTGGTTCACTTTCTTCCTTTTTATACGACTTTAAAATATACAACACTTTTGTCCAGTTTGACAATAAACTATAATATTCTTTCATACCCTCACTTGAGAGGGAATCATTATTTACATTGGTTTTCAATCATGTTTCATTTCAAACACTACGTGCATACATGGCAATGCCCAAACCTTTTATCTTGGGTTAAACCATCACTGTACTAAAGTCCCCTTTCACCGTTCACATGTGAGAACCAAATTTGTATAGAGGGTATTTCTAGAACTACGTGGGCTTGATTCCCATCCTTATGGGATACGTAGGAATGTTCGAGTGTCCCTCGAATCCATCCCCAAGTCTTTGGGCCTAACCCCAAATTCTACTTTCAGTCCCTTGGCTGAAAAGTCCTCATGAAAACACACATTGTGTATTTATTATAATGGTCCAAGATCTATGACCCTAAACTAAGATCTCTAATCCTTTTTTCCCACACAAAGTTAAACTATAGTTTATGAACTACGTATGGCTTGATTCTCATCCTTATGGGATATGTAGTGAAGTCCAACATTTCCAGTCAGGACCCAGTCACAACATGATTATGGTTAACATTGATCTGTGTATCTCTGTATACATTGGAAAATACCCATCTTTATGTGTCATAATCCTAACCTTAAATATTTTTAGATCTTCATAACCATTTTCATGACATATAGTCACAAAAATTTCAAACTTCTGTGAGTTCTTTTGCCTGACTATGCAGCACGTGCCCATAGGCGGCCTTGCATAAATAGTCTACATAACAGATTTTTCAGCCAAAAGATACTATTATTTGACTATGCAGCCAATGCCCTAAGGTGGCCCTGTATAATTCAACCCCCTAATGGGTTTGTCAGATAGTGGTAACTTCATTCTTGGGAAGAATGCCTATTTTTTCCTTATTTGTCTTAATTGATAGTATGTAGGGATCCGCAAAAGAATCCATCCTTAACGTATTTTTCCCATATTATTTTTCATGATTTGAAAAGTATTCAAGTCTATGGTTTATATTCTCCTTCCCTATGTTTGGGTCAGACCTTCTTAGGAGTGATATCTATTCAGTTCTTCGATAATCTTATTTGGAAATATCTTCTCCATATTCAACTACCTCTTTCCATACAGAAAACTCTATACTTTGGAAAATTTGAATCTCTATAAACTTTCACTGGCTTTTAGCACTAGGAAAGTAAATTTCTAAGAGTTCTTTTGCCTGACTATGCAGCATGTTCCCATAGGAGGCCTTGCATAAATAGTCTACATAACAGACTTTTTAGCCAAAAGATACTATTTTATTTAACTATGCAGCCAATGCCCTTAGGTGGACCTTCATAATTCAACCCCCTAACGATTTTGTTAAATAATGGTAACTTCATTCTTAGGAACTACTTCTTCTAATTCCTTTTAGCTCTTTTTCATATCATTCCTCAGATTCAAATATTCTTAAGTCATAGTTTACATATTTTTTCCTCATACTTGAGTATGTTACTATGTTTTCAGATGAATTGTCAAGGAATTGAGTCAATTTTAATTCATTCGGTCAAAGCTATTTCGACATTAAACATTAGCCTTTTTATGTCCGACGTGCATGAATTTAAACTGCCCACAAAATAAAAAAGGAACTCTGAATAAAAGTCAAGTTCCAAGCTCACTAAACATACGTTTTGTTTGATTTAGGTAATATTGAGCAATTAAAAGGTTCGAAGTTTGTAGGGTTATTTACATTAATCCTAGTAAAAATAAAACTATGCTTACTAGGCCCATTGGCTTAGGTAAAATCTAAATCATGTAGAAAAATAGAATGCAGGTACAAATGATTGAAGATGAAAGTGTTTTTCATTGATACATAGGAGATAGAAGGATATCCACAGACTAGTGTCTCTTCTCTTTCTCAAGAATTACAAGAGGCTTTCAAAATAACTCTTTATTTGATTTACGACATCCCCAAATTCATCAGCAACCACTTGGAATTAATTCATTCAACTGGATACAATAAGAGATGCAGTGATACTATCTCTTCTTGGAACAATTGTAAAAGGATGTTCTTGAGTGCGGTTTGAGAAAAATTTCTGCTGATCAAACAGTGACTTTGTTTCTGTCCAAGAGACTTGGAAGATGGATACATGGACTTGAGAATGAAGAATTGGAAGTAAAGAGCCATTTGGAGAGAGTACTCTTTTTAGATATTTCTCTAATGCCATGTTTGTCTTCTCCCCACCAACCGATAGAGGAAAACATTTCAGCCAATGGGTTTTCCATTTTCATATCTGCAAGGAAATGACATGGAGGAAAAATTTGAAAGTTCACACCATTGTTGTAGCTCTTAATGCACAACATAACCAAAATAGAGGAGTAGCAGTGCAGCTGCATTTCAGGGGTATAGTTCTTTTCATCTGGAACATTGACTCCTTGCATATGACCATGACCACACAGAGGAAGATAGATGCTCTGTGGGAAATTAAGATGATATTTCTTCAAGTACTTAGCCAAATATGGGAGAGCGTTGTCGCAAATATCATAGTAATCGTGGCCAATGATGTTCATCATATCATCAATCCGCTTTCTAGCCAGTTCATAAACTATTCCAGGTCTAAGTTCCATTGATTCTACACAAAAGTTGATTAAATTAACTTTTAAGTAAGTTGATTTTTCATAAAATTTGTGAAAGAATTTGAAAAAATGGCTAAGGCATTAAGGCGCACAAGTCTAAACTTTCCATGCAAGTATGGATGTTCTGCACAAGTATTTGGCGCGCAAGTATCACTGCACAAGTCTAGATACCTTGACAGCAGCGTGACATCAAGGAAACATCAGAAAATAGAGCAACCATCGTGGTTAAGGTGACCTGTGCGGCGAGATCTCAAAGGTTTGAAATCCGGAAATCTGGATGCTTTTTACGGAAGTGAGGCCCTCAATTTATAGACGCAGCCAGAACCGTGCGCAGTGTACGCTGGGCGACTAAAGGTCGTACCCCTGCGCGCCAGGCCCTGTGCGCCCGAAGCTCATTTGTGTGCCCAGACTTGCGTGTCTCCTTTCCTTTGGTTTTCTTCTTTTCCTCAGAGTCAAATCCTCTTTTCTCTCCGGATCCAACTCTGAGGGGGGACTTTTGTTGACACTCCTTTTCATCACAGAGTCTAAATATTGGAAAAGGGAAATACCTTAGTCAAAATTGATTCATCCTTTGAAGAAACTTCAATAAATTGACAAAGGGATGAACAAAGAGAACATTTCCCATAGGTCGCGCAAGTTCCCTCATGGCCGCGCAGGTATACTTGCGCGCCACCTAGTGGTCGCACAAGTGACTTGCGCGACCTATGTGATAACCGCCTGGGTCCTCTCCAGCCTATAAATAGACCGTGTGGGCCCCCCACTGAGGAGGAATGTTTTTTCCAGAAACTCAGATTTGAGCTCCCGATTCCCTAGTCTCTTCTCAAAGCTTCCGAAAAACTTCTAAGGTAATTTCTTACCTAGATCGGAAGATCTAAAGAGGGGGAGGAAGGCCTAAGTGTTGAAACTCATCAACACTTGCGCACCTGAGTGGCCATCCCTTAAGGGAAATGGCCACACTTTCACACCACCTAACTCCTTCAATAGAACTTGCACGCCACTATTCTGGAATAACCTAAAGATGATTCTAAAGGCTTTAACCAAGACTCGCTCAAGTATTACCCTGTTGGCTAACCGTTGCGCAAGTACCCATGTATCGCGCAGGTATACCTGCGCGACCAGGACTTGTGCGCCCATGCAGTACATGTGCGCCTGCTAGGACTTGCACGCCCCTGCCTTTTTGGGTGCCCTTCTTGCCCATTTCACCCCTCTTAAGCCATTCCACCTCTCCTATTCAAGATTCAGTCTTCAAGACACTCTTAAAATCCATTTATGGCATGATTTCTTGATTTTACTTCCTTATCTGAAAGGAATTCTGTTGAATATCTCTCAAAAACTAGTGATTTACACATATTTATGTCACTAAAGATTGAGATTTCATTCATTCAACCTCATCCTTTATGATCAGAGAACTCATTAACCTGGGACTCCTTTTTAGGAGTAAGCACCAGTCCCCTAATATGGGCATCCTCCTTAGGAGTAAGCCCCAACCATAATTCTCTTAACCTGGGCCTCCTTTTTAGGAGTAATCCCCAGTCTCAAATATGGGCATCCTCTTCAGGAGTAATCCCCAGTCATAACTCCATTAACCTGGGCCTCCTTTTTAGGAGTAAGCCCCAGTCTCAAATATGGGCATCCTATTCTGGAGTAAGCCCCATGTCCCTTAATTTTTCAAGTCTCTTAACATGGGCCTCCTTTTCAAGAGTAACCCCCAGTCTTAATTCCTCTTAACCAGTCCTAATTTACCTTTGATCTAGGATTCCTTCTCAGGAGTAAAATCCAATCATAAATCCTATCCTAATTTGGGCCTCCTTTTTAGGAGTAATCCCCAAGTTAGAGTATTCAAATCTCCATGAAGCACATATACCATTATGAAACATGTTCCTAGATTTCTTCCCTGAATTAAATCCTAATCTTCATTTAGCTGGGCAGTCATACATACATAATTCCCACATTATTTCTTATGATTTCATCTTTCATGGCACAATTATCTTATTTTTACCAATACCTCTTGTTTCTCACACCGATCATGACTCACGCGAGCTTAGAGTGTAAAAGTAATTATGAAATCCTACTTTTCATCCATCAATCATAAACATCATACTCCCTTACTTGAACTACGTGGGTTCTGATTCCTTTTCTAAACAAAGGATACATAGGTAGCCCATTTGCGGCTTCGATCCCAACTCAGAAATAATCTATGTCCTTCTGAATGACAATAAACTTCAAGTACCCCACTGAGTGGCTTTGAAACGAGCTTGGTCAACATAATGACCAAGAGACTTCTATATAAATGTTTCGAAGGATACCATTGACCAAGAATCTCTAATAAATACAGATGATTCTCTATTGATGAAGAACCTCGAATACATATAAAAGATTCTCTAAATTTCCTACATATTTAATCATTTATTTTCAAATCTGAAGGAAATATCATTTTATAATTGTTAATGTAATAAGGATTCACAAACATAACTTAAATCTATAAATAGAGTCCCAGAGTAGAAAATAATTCCCCTAAAAAAGGTGTGATGAGTCCGACCTCCCATCCTCTCGACCAATGAAAATTCCTAAACCTCATCTGTCCACAAACTAATGATCACCTACCTTTGGAAAGTAGGTCCAAATGGATATGGAATCATTGGATGTTTCTGGTTCTATGAAAAAACCCATTAAAACTGATGGGAATGTTTGAACCTCCCATCAAGGAGGTCATCCCCTAATTCCGATGGAAACAATAATGAGGAGAGGGAGTAATTGGCAGAGGCAGCGCGAATTGGAAAGGTGATTACACCAATTAATCCTTATTTCTCCTAGATTCCATTTAAATTAATGAGTCTTCAATAACTTTATCCTTCAACAAGTGGGGTGGATCCCGATTCATGTATTCCTTCTGAAGTTTCCTTCCCTAGAGTTTGGAAATAATGGGGTTCTTGAAGGAACACCCTATATGCAGAGGAGACCTGGAAATTTATATAGGTAAAGTACATATTATTGACTAGGAATGGATACATATCAAAACCCAAGATAATCTCCTAAAAATAATAATCTGAAGATATGATACCATATCTTTGATACCTAGAGTGAAATGACCTGAAATTCTATAATTTTTAAGACTGGTGTTATGTTTGATAAAATAAAATACACACTACACCCAATGATAAAAACACAACATATTAACAAAAAGATATTAATAAATCTAAAATAAAAACTAAAATGGTAATTTATTAAATAGTTAGAAGGTAAATAACTAATATTAGTTAATATTGAAAATGGTTATTTTTAATAAAATTCATTTTTTTATAATTATATATTTTATTTTAATAGATAAATTTAATATTTTTATAATTTAAATTTCATAAAAAAATCATTTTATGAATTTATCATTACATTAGTTAGTCCTAGAAGATTAAAAAAACTTAAATTAAAACAAATATTTATTTAAAGAATAATATTATAAATTTTAATATATTATCTGAACTTATATTTCTATGTTCAAAATTTCTAAAACTAAATTAAAATGTTACTTTAATAGAAAAGGTTTTCAAACATTTCCTCAACTCAAGAGTTTAGATAGTGAAAATTGTTTTTTTCATTCCTTGAAATAAAATTACCTTTTATTTTTTTCTAATAAATAAATTTATATCATTAAAATAATTATTCACAATGATTATATCTTATATGTATTTCAATCTTAAAGATTTTATTTTATAAAAACTATTTTTACGTAATTAGGTGTGTTTGTTTTAAAATTAATTTTTCACACCATTAGATATTTTATGTGTTAAAATATTTTTTAAATTTTAAATCGTGATGATAAAATTAGGTTAAAGGATCTATTTTCAATTTCTTCACTAATGTTAATTACTGAGGTTATAATATAATTACCATGGTAAAAGTTACTTTCAGAAAACGTTAAAATTAAAAAAAAATAGAAACTTGAAACCACTCTTTCCTTGCCTCAAAATGAATGCATGGGAGGATATTTAGCCTTATATTTTTTTACACCCCCAATTGGTCTAATTTTGATTCATTAACCCTTCAATAGTTCCATTGTATTATTAAAAAAATATGTTTGTTTCTAAAATATCTCTTTTATTCTATCATAAAAGGATACTACTTCCATCCTTTCATGTTTCACTTAACATTGAAATTTTTCATTGAAACTAATCCTTTTTTATCCTCCTATAACCTTATACTACTTATATAATATTATAGTAACCTTATATGTTCTTAATTCCTTAACTTCAAAAGAGTTTTCCCAGATAAAACTCAAGCCTCCAATATTAGTATTACCTTCTCTTAGTATTTTATATTACTCTACTCCTTCAAAAAAAACATTTATAAACTTTTTAATATAATGAAAATAGTATAATTATTAAACTAAAATTTAATTATTTTAACTATATAATAAATATTCAATTCTTTTAATCTACTAAGAAATAAAATAACAACGATCATGAAAATATGTGGACTACCACATCCATAACATGATCTAGTTAGGTTTCCATAACCATATCTCATGAAAGATACCAACGATATATTTTTTGAATAAATAAGTTTTCTAAATCACAAATAAAATTCTGAAATGATCATTTTTCATATACCATAATTTTGGACAGTCATTGAGAAATGGGATCTTCAATCATGTGAACTACAACCCCAATCAACAAAAAATTCATTTTCTATATCCACCCATCTTGGATGGTTTTAAGAATTATTTTAATGAATACATATGATGCTTATGACATGTTAAATATTCTTTAATGTTTATATTAACATTATAAAATAACTTTTTCTTACTCATTCAATAAATATAACATACTCTTGTCTATTTCATTTTTAACACCTACAAGAGATGTGTCATAATATTTATGTCATAGATGACTAAGGAATGTTATATTCTAGTGAAATTTTTTAATAATAATTTATTAAATATTTAAACATTATTCTATATTCATACTATTAATATATAATGATGTTATTAATATATCACCTTTTATTCATTAAACATTCTAGAATAATAAATTCTTATATTTAATCGTGAAAAAACATTACTGAAATGCATAAGAAATGAAATTATAAATCTATAAATTATTCTAAAACATTTGTTCAATACCAAGTATGATCTAGGTAAGATTAATCTTATGATAATAAAGAATAAAAACACCGCAGTTAAAATTCTAGTTTAAAATTATAATGTTTTTTGAAAACATATTTCAAAAATAGATTATTAGTAACTAATGAATATATATTGAATTTTTATAAAAGAATTTTATAAAATTTTATATAAATTAATATGTTTTTTAACTAGGTTATCCAAATATTTATTTTTTTATACATGAGGTTAGAGCACATTCGACTAAACAAGAGTAAGGGTAAGAGGTTTTTGTGACTAAAATCATTCCCTTGGGGCATAATCACATATCTTTATCTAAAACTATTTCAAGAAAAATGGTATATAACCTATGATAATATTATATTGTAATTTCACTTTATTTTCTAGGTAAATCATGTTTCACACAAAATTATTCTTCCTTTATGAATCTATTGTTTTGTGTAAATCAAATTTTGTTGAGAATAATTCTTGTCTCTTTTAATGGATTCTTACTTCCATATCAATGTTTTTACTACTACTAATGTTATCCTTTCCCTTTTGGTAAATCAAATTATTTTTATCTCCAATGATCAAAATATTTCCCATTATTTTAAAATAAAAATTTTTGATGTCTTCTTAATGATGTAGATTTTTAATAAAGACATTTTCAAATAATTTAAATGATTTTTCATTAAATGATCATATATTCTTCCCTTCATCATATTTTCATATACATTCTATTTCTTTTCAAGGTCACTTTATTTGAATATGTTTTTCAAATAAATTCATTATTATTTTTTCTCTTCATTTTAAAAATGGTTTTTCAGAATGTGACTCAAAAAATAATGTATTTTGAAGATGATATTAAGAAACATATTTTTTATTTACCTTTCTATTTAAAAGGATTATTATACAATAAGGTAATGTTTCATAAATATGATAATATATGATCTTATGGGGGGATCATATTTTATTTATCAAATGATCATGTTTTTTTCTATACCATTTGGAAAATTTGGGAAAACCATTTTTCTTCCCATGAGATATTTATGATGTTGGTTGGAGTCGGACACTCAAGTGGGATGAATTGAGTTCCTACAAAAAATTATTTTTTAAATTATTTGTTAAGAGTCCATAATTTAAAAAAAAAACAAAACAGGCCAGTTAACCAAAGTAGTATATTTATAATAGTTTTGAATATTTGATTAATTTCTAAAAAGAATGATTAATAATACTTTATAGAAATTTAAAAGATAGATATAACTTTTGAAAGTAATTTATTAAATCAAAAATAGTTATAAACACTATCTGAGATTAACTATTAATGAAAATTAAAGTTTTTTGGTTTGAATAAACAAAGACAGACAAGAAAATAGCACATTAACACAGGGGGTAAAAATAAGAGGTTCAGTCTCAAGAAGAGACTAGTCCTCTTCACTTGGTGATCACCTACCACCAAGAAGTTTATATAAACAAGGTTTATCCACACCATGGATCATGGTTTGCAATAGTATAAAAGTTTTCCATTTCAACTAGTCCTCTACCCCAATTTTATGTGCAAAACAAAATACTACTAGGTCACACAAAGATCTCTTCCAGAATTATATGTGAGAGTAAATTTGTATAGAAAGATGATTGAGTGAGGATATATAGTATACTCCAGCATAGATTATGATTAAATGTGTGTTTGTGATACAGATACACATACTGCTCGAACAGTAGTAAAATTATACACAATTGTGTAGAAATAATGAGAGAGGTTTTAGAGTGCTATGAGTGATGTGCTTGATGCTTCTGGACTTCTTGAGTAAGAAGATGTGAAGCTGGATTCCAATTCAGAAAATAGACACCAAAATCAGAGTGTCCTTGATTCATTGTGTTCTCATTTCTAGTGAGATACTGATTATAAATTCTAGGTTTTTATTTTTTTTCTATAAGGATATTCACACTATTTGGTTTACAAAAAATTCTTACTTGTTTAAAGTTAGGAGGATTGGAATGTATTTTTTCTCTCTTCTTGGTTTTGTGTGCCACACCTCTTGTGTCAATCTATTCACACGCCCCTTTTTATTTAATTCTGGGTGTTTTTCTTTTGGCTAATGGGGAGCATGATCTCCATCATGTGCAGGTACTTCATACATAGTACATCCTACAGACAATAGTAAAAAATATCATTAATAATATCAGTATCATTAAATAACTCAAATATAACCATTAGTAATAATTTTTAATTTAAATGATAAATAAAGAAATGAATAATTCTGGGATGATGTCACAGGAGTGGTGACATAGGATTAGTGACTCAGAAGTGGTTACTCAGCCTTTCTCTCTAAAAAGTGTCTCAAGAATAGTGTATTATACTTTATAAAAATTATGGACATGTTTCATGAGAATGGTGTTTCATACTTTTCAAAAATCTAGCAATAGTGTCTGGTCTTTTTTGAGAATTCTGAACTTGTAGGAATAGTGTCTTGTCCATGTCAACATTTTCTGTTCCTCTATGAGAATTATGAACCAGTAGATTGATAAAACGGTGTCTCATACTTTACTGAATTTTATACTTAGTAGTGTCACTACAATGGTGACTCACACATTGTCAATTCTATAAGTTAATGGTGTGACCGGTGACTGTGAGTCCACTGAACGGTGACTCATACTGAGTCAAAAAAATATAAACTTGTCTTAAGAAGTAATACTTAATAGAATAGATTAATACTATACATAAACATAATGAATCATAGTGACACAAGATTAAAAATTATTAAACATGATTAAATATTATTTGTGTGCATTAAAACTAGATTAGTCCAACAATATCCCCCTTTTTTATGATAAAAAATCAGGGAATTTACAATCCATACATAATGTTCGCATTAAAGGATAAATATTTTTCTTAACATATCTAACAGATTATGTAAATTCTATACATAAAATTATATTAATTAAATTCATCATAAAAATAATAATATCAAAGAAATATATGAAATATTAGAGCTCAAACTCATATGTTGGTATCATAGATTCATAAGAGTGTTAGGTGATTTAAATGTCATCTCAGAGTTCTCCCCCTTTTGGGATTATCTAAAAAATAATATGAAAATGAAAACTAAGAATACACACAAAATATCTTGAAAAAGTGAATGAAAGAGTGAGAACATTTCATTAATTACATCTATAAAGTAAAATCACAAAGAGTACATCATATCCCTATCAAAAATAATCCAATCACATTGGATCTATGTTGGCCACCTCTTTTCCCTTATGAGATACATCAAGTATAGAATTAGTTGTTGTAGAAGTGGTAGGCATGGAAGTTATAGAGCCAGTAGAGAGTTAAGTTAGAGGCATCCCTTCCAAAATAGAAGGTGCAAGGCTTGTCCTAGAGGAAGAGCGAGGTAAAGGCTGCTCAGTAATGACTGGTCTGATTGGGATTTGAGCCTATGAAAGGTTCATGGTTATAGGTACAAAGATGTATAGGTAGAAGGAATCAATCCAGGTCCCAAAGATGAAATAGTTGAATAGTTATTGTTGTATTATGATGATGTATATATGTTTTCAAAAAATTTATGAATTCCTTGATGAGATCACCACCATACTTCATAGATTTCTTGAAATCATCCTGAATCTACTTGAAATTATCAAGGGTAGGAGTAAATTCCTTCAACTTTTTTACTTTCTCCTTAAAATCTTGAGTCACTAGAGGAAGCTTCAAATTATCCACTAAATTCATTAAATGATTTGTGAGCTGTTTCTTGGTATATATCCTCTTAAAATAGTAATCTACTTTCTGAGAGATTTCTACTTGAGAATAAGTGGTTGTTTTTGAGTAAGATCAGACCATGTCATGAATATGATCATTGTGGTTTTGATTCTTACCAAGGAATTTATGATCATAACCACCAATCGAATCTTAAATATATTCTCTAATCACTGATCTATAATGAAATCGCTATCCAGAGGCTGAGATGTTTGTGTAGAAGATGATTGAGATGGATCATCTGAGGTGTTTGTATTAAGCCCTTTATGAACTATCTCTAATGATACTTTATATTCATCTATGAGTTGATTGAGCGTAGCCACAAGACCACACATTTCATTAAATAATTTTGTGGTGTTCTTGATATCTTCTTTAACCACTAAAACCAGATATATTGAATCTGAGATAGGACCTTTCCTAATAGCATGCCAGCATTAGCCTCACTTAGACTATCTACCAGAGCTGGAGCATATTCAGCTTGTAAGACCTTCTTCATCTCCTCCACCAATGATTTTAAGGACTTCAAATAATAATTAAACTATTTGTTTTCAATCCTTGCCTCTTGTATTTAATGAAGCATCTTGGGTTGAGTCATATTAACATATGTAAAAGCATTCTAACATCCCTTTCACTAAGATTTGTCATAGGATCAAGACGTGATTTCATAATATTTTCAATACCAGATAACATATTTTCACCGAAATCTTTGAAATCTTCATGAATCACATAGTTTGGGGTTTTTGTGTAGGAGTAGGAATACTATATCTTGAATAGAAATAACTTATTTTGATGTGATGGGTTTGATTTGAAACACTGTTAAAAGATCCATTTCTTTAACTGAGGATCTTTGAGAGACATCAACATCAAAAGAGCTTGGAAACTTGTACCATGAATTAAATAAACTTGGATCAAGAGGATTTTGAACCTGAATTCTCTCTAGACTAGGGCTTTTCTCCCCCACAAACAGATTATTCCCTTGGAGTATTTAGTGATTCCATCATCCAATATCATTCCACATATTCTACTATTTGTTGATACCTTTCGATCTTAGCTACATTTTAATCTAACTGGACAGCATGTTCAACACTTTTTCTAGTAGGTAAATAGAATTATCTTTTAGTTCCTTTATCAAGATTAGATCCATTATCCTCACTTGGATCGTTTTCCATATCCTTTTCTCTTCTATTAAATTATTTATGTTCACCTACAGTGGATTCTTCTTCTGTAATTTCTCATTCTTCCTTTTTCTCCTAATCAAAAACTTCTTCCATGTTTTCTTTTTCCTCATCAGTAACATCTCCCTTAGCTTCATTTTCACCTATTTCATTATGAATACCATCATTTTATTCTTTATTGGAAACATTCACTTATTCAAAATCAGCTTCCATTTCTTCATCTAAGTATTCTACTACCTCATCCGGTTCTAAACTAGGGTCAGTGATGTCCATTGGTCTTGAGGGATGTTCAACAAGATTAAAATCCTCATAAATATTTTCATTGTCTTCACCCCATGTCATTTACCATGGATTACAACTTATTTTCATTCCCATGTATATCTCTTTATACAAACAAAACTCAAATTCCTTAATAGTTTATTTATTTCACCTTACCAATCCTTTGGATTGTATAATTTATAAGATGAAACTTGTATAGAATAGTGAAGTGGGTTTGGGGGTGATTTTTATCATTTCACACATATAAAGGAAAAGATATTTCCACATGTTTATATCGTGACCATTTTTTAAGATATGTTACAAGAACACATATTAACATTTAAAGGTAGAAAATCATATTTCCTTAGATAGATAATATTTTGAATGAACTCAAACTACAATTTGGCTTCCCCATCTAACCTAATATTAATAGGTCTTCTCTTCTTTACATCTCATGTTAAATCACCTAATACCTCTTCTAGGATAAAGACATCACTTGGAGGTGGAGGTCCTCCTTGATGATCCTCAAATATACCTTCAAAAGGCACACTTAAACAAGTACCCCACATCCTTGAAGAAAAAGAAAATAGTTTTCCATTTACTCAACTTTTTTACTATGAAATCATCTTTGCCACTGAATGAAAACTTAACATACTGATAATACTTGAAAACAAGCTTTGGGTGTAAGAATCTTTTGTCATTGGTAAACCATTATATCCATCATTGCTCTTTGAAAACTCTAAGAACAAGTGACTTGCTCAAAATAATCAATCTTGCAACCACTTCCTTTTCATGAATGACTACTCCATTTTTCTGACTAGGGTTCAATGGTCCCTAAAGCATTTTGATCGGATCCATTTTTAATTTCATCGATGATCGGCATTTTTCTGGGGTCGAAGAAGATGGGCACTTAAACCTCTCCATTCTCAATATGTAAAGAGAGTTTAAAAGAGAATGAAGGGTTTGAAAAAAGAGATAATATTATTGGTTTTGGGAGTTTGAGGGTAATATTGAAGTGGAAAGTGATATGGAGTGATCAATTTTTATCATTTAGGGATTTTAATGTCATAAATCGTAAATGCAGTATAAAATAAAATGAAATAAAATAATTGAAACAGTGATACAGGGAAGAAAATTACTAAGTATAAAATGATGAGTCCTTAAAAAGTGTTTTTGAAACCTCAAGCTTCCACGATACGCTTCTCTTTTATTAATATTATAGCTTTCGTTCTACGCAGCTCTGGGTTCTAGCACACCACGACCACTCAAACTAGCTATTTAAAAAGTATTTATGAATATTAATACCAACTTTTTGAAGTTTTATAAATTTTATTTTTTAAAATGGACTTAATTTTTGTATTTTTAATATCAAAATTAGCTTAGGGTGAATTTTTTGTATTTTTCTGAAAACTTTCATTTTTTGATGAATAGTGAAAAACACTGCATTATTTTTTAAAACCGAAATTTTATTTAAATAATTATTTTTTAATTTAATTTTTTTAAAGTAAAAATAGATACATAATAAATATATTTGTCCAATTTAATTCATTGGAGTCATTTGATAATAATATTAGATATATTAAATTTTATTGAACTTTGTAACGTCTTTTACCCGCCTTCTAGGCACATTTGGAAATTTGCATAAAACGTAACATTCCTGATTCTGTTAATTGAATTTCAAAAATCTAAAAGACACAATTTTCATCAATAATTAAATTTTGGTTGAATAGGATGAAAATAATTTTTGGTGAATAGTAATTGTTTAATTTTATTTACCACGGTTAAAATTCAATAGGTTAATTAAAGGTAAAAATAATATTATTATAATATCAAATTACCCCAACATGTGTCCTAATTCTATTGGATAAATGTATTTCGACCAAAATTAAAATTAGGAAAAAAATATGATCCTTTTTCATCCACTTGGATTAGATTAGGACATTTATTATTTTTTATTTAAAGAAGAGTTAAAAGTGTTAAATTCAATGTTTAATAACTAACCCATTTTTAATACATAGTTATACATAAGATCAATTCGACTATAAATATTCATTATAAATCTAAAAATATTTCATAAATCATAGTATTTTATATATAATTTTTAGACATTAAATAATTAAATGTATTTATGACACAATGATGATGCAGTAATTACCTTATTAATTAAATATGAAAATGATTGATATTATTAATATTAAAATAAATGTAAATTGAAACTTTTGATTCCATCCTAGAATTTTCTACGTGAATATGAAATTTTAGGTTTGATTCAAAAAAAAATTCTAAGTAATCAAGTTGTGATTACTTTAACAAAAACCAAATACTATATAGTGTCAAAATTGACATAAATGAGTTTTTAAAACAAATACTATTTTATTAAATAACATAATAGTAATAAAAATATAATATTCAACCAAATTACTTATATAATGTTATATATGATATTAATTATCTACTTGAGGTTTTCTTGGCATTTTATAGTAACTATATGGCCCATGTAGTATAAAAATAAAAGAAGACATGGTAAAAGTTAAACTATTTAACTAAGGGTTAAGTCTAAAATATAAGGTTAATATAGTGACCTAAACATGTCTAAAACCTATTTAATGATAGTATTTACACCCATAACCACCTTATCCTATAAATAAATCAATTTAGATATATTATAATCCAAAAATAATTTTATAATTAATTAATATTTCAAGATTTTCCAAAAGTGGCCCTCACCTTTCTTATAAAAGAGCACTACCCCTTATTTTAACTCACACCTCAAAATCCATTTGTCTCGGATAAACCCTGATCAAATATCCTCCCAAATGCCTTCACTTCAACCATGATGCCTTACTTTTATCGTAAATCCAACCTAAGGATCCCTATTTTTCAAATCAAAAGGAAGCACCTGAAGAAGAGGTAATTATTTTATCACCTATTTCAAAGTTCTTTTCTTCTTCTAATTCCCCTTTCATTGATGTTTTCATACTAAAATAATAAATCCAGTACCTTATACATACTTATATGTAATTATAAATATTTTACAACCATATTCATTATTTAATCCATCCTATGAATGACAAAGTCACCATACATGCGTAGGTAGGACTTACGATCTCCACGTCATGGTGTAGTTTGTTATTCAACACTTCACTATTTATATGGGTATAATAATGATTATAATTGATTAAAATAATAAGTATAAAATTTTATTATTCTTTATATATAATATATCATCCAATTACATATGATTTTACCATAAATTGAATGATATTATCGCTTGTCCATATGTATGGCTTATCCTCTCCACGACGCGATGAGATTTTGTTCTCCATCGTAACCATTCAAGAATAATTTTCATTTTATAATTAAAAATAAATTATAATAACTTAATATTATTTTGGATATGAATCAAATACAATCTATCTATAACAAAAATGACTTACGTATTGAAACATATGAAGAAAAATGAATCAGTTAACACCTGAAGCAATGATAATACTGAAATATTATTAACAATGTAATATTATAGGATCACATATGATATCATATTTATGTATGTGGTTCTGGTATAATTTAATAAAAATTATTTAACCATTATACAAGAGTTTAATTTACCATGTACTAAGTAAAATTACATGGTAAGGGTTAATTTTACAATCACTTTATCATCTAAGGTTTTATATAGGTAAGTATCTACTGGTACTTATTTATCATCTACATCTGTGATTCTTAAAAATGTATTTCAAAACAATTTTTCTATTTCCTAGACTATTGTTTAAAGTAATTTATACACTTTTTTAACTTTTTATAAAAAAAATTGAAAGGAATCTTTCTGTTTTTTTCCAAACAAGGTACATTATAACCTTTTTGAAAAATTAATGAAAGAATGTTTTTTAACTTATACAGTGGGTAAAGCTATTTTCCAGCATTATAACACCTTCAAATCATACCTTAAAAGCTTATATGAATATTTTCAAAATAAATTTTTTCTTTTATAATTATGAAACATTTAAATGATTTCATAGTAGAAAGATATATTTCTCTCAAATAGTCTTTGTATTGATTTTATCTATGTCAACATCTATTGTTGGATTTTATGTTTAATGGAATTTGATTTACTATGATACAATATTCCATATTGTATTGATAATTGTATGATATTTTTTTCTATGGATGTGTTATTTTTATGTCATTCATGGTTTACAGTTAAAGAATTAACATTTTGATTTTTAGTTTAATACAAATGTTTATATTATATTTCACTCATTTCATATGAGGAATGCATTGGTCGTAGTAAGTGATGGGTGGGGCCCGCTATAGCCTCTTGATGCGTCAGTAGGTCTTATAATACAAAATACTATCCCATCACAAGGCCTTAACAATATTTTTATTTTTTGTCTTGGAACAAGGCCCTGACTATGTGTTTATGATGTCCGGAATTATGTATTCCATCATTATGATATTAGCTATTAATATTAAATGTGATTACTAGACTAGTATAATATCCATGTGAATAAGTAAATTGCATTATTTGATTTATCTTTTCCATATTATGCAAAAGTTTATTTTTAAAAGGATTGTGTTTTAGTCCTATACATTTCCTTAAATATTTAGGCTTATTTATGATAGTTTTCTCTATATTGTTATCCTTACTGAGCATCTAAGCTCACCCGTTTCTTATGTTTTATTTTTTCCAGGATGAAAATAAGTATATTATGACTGACCTATAGGGATAGGATAAGGTATATTAGTGTGTTCAAAAGAGATACAATGTTTCTTTTTCATTTTATAATGTAATGAAAAACTTATGAATGTATCTAGGACTTCCAAAGATACTAAACTGATCGGTCTTTCACGATATGATCTCTTGTGATCATGATAATGTTATGTAATAATGCACTGACTCTAGGTAACAGGGGTCAGGGCATTATAGTTGGTATCAGAGTAAGTATAGTACAAACCTTGAAAACTAGATTTAGAAAAACACTAATTAGAAAACATTACCCTAAGATAGACTTTGAGGTATTTTATAGAAGAACATCCAAAAAATGTGGTAATGTAGATATTATGTGGGTTTTCAAAGAAATAAATCTCTATATGGATACTACAAGATTAAATGGTTCCTACATAGATGTAACTAGGAGTGAAAACTCCGACAAGGAGTTTCGGGCTTGACCAAGGGTATCCTAGTACACGACAACGGGTCTTACTGTGCACCTGGTTCGACACTCTCGGGGGATATACTTAGGATAATTCATATTCTATTTACAAAACCTTATGAAGTATTTATGAGGAAATACTTCCCAAAAGAATTTTTTTTATTATTATGGATTATATGCATAAAATGTTCAATTTATGTTAAATATTTTACAAGTTTAGAATTATGCACTGCGATTCATAAACTAATCTAGTACATTCCATTGTTTTGAAATGATTCCTAGTTAAAGGAATTGAAACTATATCAATGTACATAATCTATTTAAGGATTTCCCTCCTATTGAAGATAATTATAGTGCAGTTGGTGATGCAACTGGTGTTGATCAGCTTATAACCATATTGGGACAACTCACTCAGGTTATGAATAATAACCTTACAAATATGGATCACCCTGATTCACAACACGGAGTATCATTGTTAGAATTATTCATCAGGAAACAACCACCAACACTCAATGGGACTATAAATTCATTTTTATCTGAGAAATGGATAAGTTCCTTATAGAAAATATTTCATCTTTGGGGATTAGTGAAAGGGGAAAAAGTTTTCATGGTATTTTATCGCCTCTCAGGAGAAGAAGATCAATGGTGGTCATTAATTAAAAACACAAATAAGGATGAAGAAGTATCAAATATGGAATAGAGTGAGTTTAAAGAGATTTTCTTAGAAAAATACATTCCTCATGGACATCGAGCAGATATAGAAATGAAATTTCCAAGTCTGAGGCAAAAGGAGAATGAGAATGTCACAAAGTATGAGGTTAACTTTACAAGGTTATCAAGTAATGTTGTTGATTATATATGTAACTCAAGATGTAATATTGGTCAATTCTTTGATGGGTTAAAACCATTTTTCTTACATTCATTAGTCTTATAATCCTTCTCATTGTATGAAGATATAGTTTCATGTGCTATTAAGATAGAAAAGGAATTCTCTAAGTCTTATGATTTTAATGTGAAGCAAAAAAAGAAGATATATTCTGAACACTTGGGAAAAGGAAATAAGGGAAATAAGGGAAATGTTAACTTTTCATCCTATAGTAATTATGGGAAGAAACACCCTGGTATATTCCAAAATGGGATGGTAGTTTGTTACATGTTTGGAGAAAAAGGCCACCAAGCTCATGATTTCAAGGGGAAGAAACAGGATGTCGATGTTCATTACTACAACTATAAAGAAATAGGGAATTATGCTAATTAATTTCCTAAGCATAGAGAAACATACCTCAGAAAAGGCAATGGGATCAAGGACAAGCTTATGTGATCACAACTACTGAGGATGATGTTCTGAATGATATGGTGGTAGGTACTATAATAACTTCCTCAAAATTATCCAATGCTTTATTTGATTCTGGATTATAACATTATTTTATATCTTCCTAGTTTTCCAAGAAAATTATATGTTTCCAATTTGAATTATTGAGGGAGTTTTCAGTTAAAACTCCTAAGGGAAGTATCATAACAACAATGTTTTGTTAATTAGTTACCATTATATAATATAATTGTGCTTTATCTGCTGATATTATTGTCATGCCCATGATTTAATTTGATATAATCCACGGTATGGATAGGATTTTGGACCATGATATAAAAATTTATTGTAAGAAGAAAGCGATTACAATTTTTTTTGATGATAAAGAATCCCTAATATTTAGAGTGGAAACATCACCATATGATTCTAATTTAGATCCAACACTAGTAGCTCTACTAAATTAAATTATTTGGAAGGAAGGGAGTTAAATAACTATCGTTGAGAAATGGAATCTTCAAATAGAGGATGTACCTATTGTGCAAGAATATGTGGATGTCTTTCCATAATATTTACATGGACATCCTCCAGAACGGAAAATTGAGTTTTCTATTGAATTGATTCCTGGTTCAAGGCCCATATCGAAGACCCCTTATAGAATGGACACTATGGAATTAGTGAAACTTAATAAACCACTAGAGTAATTGAGTAATAAATTATTTGTTTACCCTAGTGTTTCTACATGGGGATCCCTTGTTCTTTTTTTATAAGAAGGATGGATCTATTAGGTTGGGAATTGACTATAGGGAGATCAGTGCTATAACAATAAAAATAAGTATCCCCTACCGTGCATTGATGATTTATTTGATCAATGTCATGGAACTAAATATTTTTCAGAGATTGGACTTCAATCTGGATATCATCAATTTTGTGGGAAGAAGGAATACATTCTAAAGATAGCATTTTGAACTAGTTATGGGCATTAAGAGTTTACAGTAATGCCTTTCAGACGGACTAATGCACCCTCTGTTTTCATGGATCTAATGAATAGAGTTTTCAAGGAATATCTTGATGACTTTGTAGTGGTATTTATTGATTATATCTTGGTATAATACAAAATCCATTAATATCATGAAAATAACTTATGCACTATTCTAAAAACTCTTAGAATAAATGAGTTATATGGGAACTTTACCACGTGTGAACTTTGACTTTAGTAGATTTCTTTTCATGGACATATTATCTCTAAGGATGGAATCTCTATTGATCCTTCCAAGAAAAAGGCAATCCAAGAATGGACAGCACCGATAAGTATAACTGAGATATGCAGTTTTATTGGTTTACCAGGTAACTATCAATGTTTCGTCCAGAATATTTCCTGATTGGATAACCCATTAACTAAGATAACACATAAAGGGGTCATTTTTTTGGAAAAAAGAGTGTGACATATGTTTTGAAGATTTTAAGAGAAGATTAGTCAATTCTCCTATCTTGAATCTACCATCAGGGAATGATAGGTTTGTTATTTATAGTAATGTTTCAAAGAAAGCACATGGTTGTTTCCTTATGAAAAATGATATGGTTATTGTCTATATATCACAGAAGCTATAAATTCATGAAAAAAACTATCCCACTCATGATCTTGAGTTATCAGCTGTAATAGTTTCTCTAAATATATGGGGACACTATCTCTACGGTGAAAAATGTGAGATATATACTGATAAAAAAAGGTTTGAAAAATATTTTCTCATAGAAAGAACTCAATATGACGCAAAGTTGATGGATCTAACTACTCAAGGATTGTGATTGCACAATACACTACCACCCGAGGAAGGAAAATAAGGTGTAAAATGCTTTGAGAAGAAAGGATCATGGAGTTCTGAACAAGATGAGAGTTAAAAGGGATCCTATGTTCATGGATCTAGTAATGATGGATATTGGAATAATCATGGAAGGTGAAACATCAATACTTTTTCAAATAGTTTCCAAACCATATTTACTAGAAAGTATAAAATGTTCTCAGACTGATGATGAGGAGTTTCAAACTAAAATTAATGCTATGAATGATGGTATATTGATCGATTTCCTATATGAAGATGGAATTTTGAAATTTCAGAAGAGCTTTGTGTTCTCGATATACCTGATCTAAAAAGGGAATTGTTGGATGTTACTCATAGCTCCAATTTCTCTATAAAACCTAGTAGCACAAAGAGTTATAGAGATTTGAAGGATCATTTTGGTGGGACAACATGAAGAGAGATATTTCTGATTATGTGTCAAGATGTATAGTTTTTCAATAGGTGAAGTTTGGAAGACAACAACCTTGAGGAGTCATAAAACCTCTTCCCATACCTGAGTGGAAATGGGATGATATTATGATGGACTTTGACATGGGTCCACCAAATATTCCTAGAAGGAATGATGGAATATGGGTCATTATTGATAATCATACAAAGTCAGTAAAATTTCTTATTATAAGATACGATTTACCACTTGAACATTTAACAATACTATATATTAATGAAGTTGTAAGACTTCATGGTTTACCTCTATCAATATTTTCTGGTCATGATCCCTGATTTACATCATGATTCTAGAAATGTATTTAGAAATCCCATGATACTGAACTTCATTTGAGCACTACCTACCACCATCAAACTGATGGACAATCAGAACGGACTATTCAAAACTTTGAAGACAAGTTGAGATATTTCTCACTTGACTTCCAAGGTATGTGGGATCAGTATTTACCTCTGTTATAATTTTCCTATAACAATATCTTTTATTAAAGTATTTAAATGGCACCATATGAAGTGTTATATAGAAAGAGATGCCACACACCAACTTGTTAGGATGGTGTTAGTGAAAGGAAACTTGTAGGCCTAGGACTTGATTAGGAAAAAATAGAAAAGGTGAATATTATCCAAACCCACATCAAAGAATCTAAAATTATGAAAAAGATCTATATCGATAATTGAAGGAAGGATTTGGAATTTCATGTAGGAGATCATGTTTTCTTGAAGGTATCTCCATGGAAGGGTGTTATAAAATTTAGTAAGAAGGGTAAATTAAGTCTCAAGTACATCGGACCTTTCAAAATTCTATAATTAATTGGAGTTGTAGCATACCATTTGTAAATGCCTCTAAGTCTCTCCAAAGTTCATGATGTGTTCCATGTATCATTATTGAGAAAATACAAGCCTGGCCCAACGCATGTATCCACCTATGAAGAAATAGAACTGGAACCTGATCTGTCTTATTGTGAAGAGCCTATCAGAATTCTTCGAACTAGAGAACAAGTGTTGTTAAACCGAACGACTCATCTGGTATATATTCTTTGGAGAAACCATAAAATGGAAGAGGCGATGGGGGAACCTGAAGAACTTATGAGGATGAAACACCCAAATATTTTTGTGCAGTAATATTCTATAAATGTTGAGGATGAAATTATTTGAAGGAGGGAATAATGTAACACCCTAATCTTCCATGGTACTCTTTTCTTTGATTAATACAATAGCTTTCATTGAACGCAGATCTAGGTTCTAGCACACCACAATCAATCAAACTAGTCATTTAAAAAGTAGTTATGAATAGTAAAATCCACTTTTTGAAATGTTATAATTTTTATTTTTCAAAATGGACTTTATTTTTCAATTTGGAAAATCAAAATTAGCTTAGGGTGAATTTTTGGTAATTTTCTAAAAACATTCAATTTTTTATGAATAGTGAAAACACTATATTATTGTTTAAAACAAACTTTTTATTTAAATAATTGGTTTTTAAGTTAAATTTATTTTAAAGTCAAAATAGATACATAATACCTATTTTAATCCAATTTAATTCACTGTAGTCATTTTATAATAATATTATATATATAAAATTTTATTGACCTTTTTAACGTATTTTACGCACCTTCTAGGCACATTTGCAAATTTGCATAAAACATTATTATACTGCTTATGTTAATTGAATTTAAAAAATATGACAGGCACAGTTGCCACCAGTGAGTAAAATGTGGTTCAATAAGATGAAAATAATTTTTTGTGAATAGTAATTTTTTGAATTTTATTTACCCCGTTTAAAAGTAAATAGGGTAATTAAATGTAAAAATAATATGATAATAATATAAAATTACCCCAAAACATGTTATAATTCTATTGGATAAGTGTATTTATACCTAAATCAACCTTAGGACAAAAATATGATCCTTTTTTATTCACTTTGATTATATTAGAACATTTATTATAATTTATTTAAATAAGAGTTAAAAGTGTTTAATTCAAATTTTAATAACTAAACCATTTTTAATATATTGTTATACATAAGATAAATTCGAATATAAATATTAATTAGAAATATAATAATATTTCCCACATCATAGTATATTATTTATAATTTTTAGACCTTAAATATTTAAATTTCTTTATGACACAATGATGACGTAGTAATTGCCTTATTAATGAAAGATTAAAATAATTGATATTTTAAATATTAAAATAATTGTAAATTGAAAATTTTGATGTCATCCACAAATTTTCAATGTTAATATGACATGTTATGGTTGATTAAAAATGTTATTTTTCAAGTAATCAAGTTTTTATGACTTAAAAAACCAAATACTAAATAGTGTCAAAATTGAAATAATTGAGTTTTTACAAAAATACTATTTTATTAAATGATATAATAGTCCTAAAAAACTAATATTTGTACAAATAACTTATATAATCATAGATATGTCGTCAGTGGACTAATTTTGGTTCTCTTGGAATTTTATAGTAACTATATTACCCATATAGTATTAAAATAAAAGAAGACATTGTAAAAGTTAAACAATTTAACTAAGAGTTAAGTCTAAAATATAAGGTTATTATGGCTCCCTAAACAAGTCTAATACCTATTGGATGAGAGTATTTAGAACCATACCCACCTTATCCTATAAATAAATCCATTTTTATCTATTATAAACCGAAAATAATTTTATAATAAATTAATAGTTCAATATTTTCCTAAAGTGCCACACACCTCTCTTATAAAAGGGAACCTACCTTTCTTTTAATTCACACCTCCATAGCCATTTGTCTCATCAAAACCCTGCTCAAATATCCTCCCAAATACCCTCACTCCAACCTATAAGTTTTACTTTGACCATAAATCCAACCTAAGGATTCCTTTTACTCAAATCAAAAGCAAGCACCTAAAGAAAATGTAATTATTTTATCACCTCTTTCAAAGTTATTTTCATCCTCTACTTACTCTTTATTTGTTGTTTTCATGATGAAATAATAACTCTAGTAACTTATACATAATTATATGTTATTATAAATATGTTACAACCATATTCATTATTCTATCCATCCTATCAATGACAAAGTCACCATACATGCGTATGTACGGCTTACCATCTCCACATCGTGGTGTAGTTTGTTATTCAACACATCATTATTTAGATGGGTATAATAATGTGTATAATTGATTTATATAATAAATATAACATGTTAATTATTATTTATATATAATATACCATCCAATTACAAACTATTTCACCATTAATAGAATGATATTGTCGCTAGTGCATATGTACGGCTTACCGTCTCCATGATGTGACGATATTTCGTTCCCCATCATAACCATTCAAGAATAATATTCATTTGATGATTAAAAATAATTTCCAAGAACTTAATATCATTCTGTATATGAATCAAATATATCCTATCCATAACAGGCATGACTTACGTAAGGAAACATATAAATGAAAACGAATCAGTTTACACCCAAAACAATGATAATACAGAAATATTGTTAACAATGAAATATTAGAGGATCATATATGATCTCATATTTATGTATGTGGTTCTGGTATAATTTAATAACAATTATTTAATCATTATATAGGAGTTTACCATACCCTTGATTAAGGAAAAGTACAAGGTAAGGGTTAATTTTACAATCTCTTTATTATCCAGGGTTGTTTATACGTAAGTATCTACTATGACATCTTTATCATCCACATCCATGTTTCATTAAAATGTATTTAAAAATATTTTTAATATTTCCTAGACTATGGGTTAAAGTCATTTATACCCTTGTTTTACTTTTTATAAAAAAATTTAACGTAATATTTCTGTCATTTTCAAAACAAGGTACTTTATGACCTTTTCAAAAAATTAAGGAAAGTCTGTTTTTTAACTTATATGGTGGGGGAAGATATTTTTTCATTATAAAATCTTTGAAGATTCCCTTACAATATTATATGAATATTTTCAGAACAAATTTTTTCTTTTATAATTATGAAACTTTTAAATGATTTCAAATTAGAAAGAGATATTTCTATCAAATCGTTTTTGGATTGATTTCATCTATGTCAACATCAATTTTTGGATTTTATGTTTAATTGAAGTTGATTTATTATGATACAATATTCCATATTGAATTGATAGTTGTTTGATATATTTGACTATGTATGTGCTATTTTTATGTCATTCATGGTTTATAGTTAAATTATTAACATTTCCTATGTTATTTTAATATAAATTTTTATGTCATGTTTCACTCTTTTCATATGAGGAATGCATTGGATGTACTATGTGATGAGAAGGGACCATTATAGCATCTAGATGCATCAGTAGGTCTCATGAGACAAACTAGTGTCTTTGCACAAGACCTTGATAGTATTCTTATTTGTAGTCTTGGCATGATAACTTGACTATGTGGTTATGATGTCCGACATTATGCATTCCATCATTATGAGATTAACTGTTGATATTACATATGATTATTTGACCTATAAAATATCCATGTGAATTACTAAATTGCATTATTTGATTTATCTTTTCCATATTATGCTAAATTTTATGTTTAAAAAGCATGTGTTTTAGTCTTATACATTGCCTTAAATGTTTATGCTCATTTATGATAGTTTCTCCTATATTGTTATCCTTTCTGTGCATCTAAGCTCACCCCTTTCTTATGTTTTATTTTTTGCTAGGATGCGAAGAAGTATATTATAACTGACCTTCATGGATAGGCTATGGGATTTGTGTTTTTTCAAATGAGACAAAATGTATATTTTTCATTTAATAATGTAATACAAATCTTATGAATTAATTTAGTACTTATAAGGATACTAAAATGGCCGGTCTTTCGAGACTTGATCTCTTATGATCATGCAAATGTTATGTAACAATGCACTGACTCTGGATAACTGGGTTTTGGGTGATAGAGTTTTGTAAATGGTGTCATCACAATGGTGTTAGGTCTAATGGTGAGACATCAACCGGTGAGACCACAAATAGTGAGACAAAAATTGGTGAGACAACTAGTGATATAGCAACTGGTGAGACCCCAAATGGTGAGATAGAAACCAGTGAGACATTAAATTGTTACTCATAATTGATCATACCTAATTCATGTATGATGTAACACATTATTTCATAATTTCATGGCTTAGTAAATGATCTTGCGCTTGATGAGGGTTCGGCGCTCGACCAGTGACGGTGGTGGCCTCCGAGCAGGTTCCTCCCCCTTAGGGGGAGAGAACTCTGTCATCTTTCACACGAGAAAAACCCTCTTTTCTACCATTTTCGAACCCTGAATTTCTTCCATCGTTTCCACCATGTTTTCTGAGCCCTAAGGTGCAATATCTCCACGATGGGCTTCCCAATATTCCGATTTCAATCGTTGAGTTTAACGAAGCGTCAGGCCTCCATATCTTGTCATTAATCGCTCAATTCTCGAAGAGAATACCCTCAGTTGACCTTTTTGATATATTTTTGTTCAGTTCCATGGATTTTCAAGAAAGGGAAACTGTAGGTATTCTGGAAAACCAAACCATCTTGATCCATTTTTCTTTGGAGTAAGATCTGATAAAAGCATGGTCGAGGGCTCCCCGCATCTGCAACGGCTCCCGATTCTTCCTGTACTGATGGTCGTATGAATTTAATATGAAGCATGACTCTCCATCAGTGGAGGTCTGGGTAAGTTTTCTGAATATTCCGCTTCCATTTCAGAATCCATCAATTGTTAAAATTCTTGGGAACCTTCTGTGTAGATACTTGTGTTCAGATAGCTTGACCAATTTGATCTCCCACCTGATTAATCCTCATATGTGTGTGGAGGTGGACGCATCAAAGGCTCCATTAAACTTCATCTAGATTACCATCGGGGAAGAATTCTGGTGTAAGAATCCTGTGGTATATGGTTCGTGGTTCCAGTTTTTTCAGGTTTGCAAATGGTTGGGTCATTCTTAGAGAGTTGCAGGCGGGAAGAAAAGAATACTGAATATCCGGAGGATATTTGCAATGGTAATCATGGAATTCCTGAGAATGGCATGGTGGACGGTGTTATTGCTAAAGGAATTGATGGGGATAGATGCAGTGGGCTTGGTGAGGGAAGTGATCCATTGATTGCTACTACGGGGGCCCAGATTGTAGTTCTGGACCAAGGTGGCACAGGGAATGGCACAAATGCAATTGGCACAGGGATTTATTATGGTGCCAACCAAGTGAGGCAAGACAAACCGCCGGTTTGTCCTACTAACCTGAAAGTTAAAAAGGTGTTTAGCACACTTATAAACGACCTCAGTGGCGGGAGCAGGCCTGTCAAAGGGCGTAATGGTAATGTAGTGGCCATGAATGATCAATATCAACTTGCAGGTGACTCCCATCTTGGAAGCAATGTGGAGTGTCCTAGAATATGAACAGCTTGTGCTACACAGAGTGTGGTTCTTGAGGACTTTTCCACAAAACCTCAATTCATGGGGTGTGGATTCATACAACCCAACTAGGTAGAGAATCTTGGGATGACACGACTATATGGGGAGGCTGATTTCAGCATGAAGAATACACAGTTGGGTGGTAATGATGATAGGACTGGAATGATTTTTCAAATGGTGCAGGAGGGATGGGGAACCTCATTTCCCTTGTGCAATAGATTTTAAGGCCTCCTAGAGGTAGATGAGGATGTTGTCCCCATTTCCACAGTTGGAGGAGATGGGGCCAGAGTGAAGGTCCCTAAAGGGATAGAGCATGGCCAAATTGCAGATGAGGAGTCACCTACCAAGAGTAATAAGGGTTTCAGAAAGAGGAATGGGAAGAAGGAATCCTCCTCCTTACCTCCGCCTCTAGAGACCCGATCTGTGAAGAATATGAATGAAAAAAGAAGTAAAAGGAGATTTTGTATTCTCTAATTCTAGTGGATCAAGGTGACCAAGAAATGGTTCACCTTTTAAGCTCTTAAGAAGAAGTGATGGAGCAGACCTTGATGCTTAATGCATCGGAGGAAGAGGCAACCAGGATGCTGGGGAGGTCGCTAGAGGTGTATCTGAATGAGGAACAGTATACATGGATTTATAGACAGGACTCTATTCTGGTTGGGGGGTTCAATATAGGGATAATCATTGTTGAAGAGTATATTTAGACATGGAATCAACATGCTTCTACGTTAGAGAAAATTATTTTTATGGTGGCTGATTTAAATATTCCATCCCTATCCTATAAACTTTTCAGGGAGAGAGATTCGGGTAATATTAAGTTCCTCTTAAATGATACTGGTTAGTGGATTTCGTCAGGTTTTAGATAGGGTTAGTTAAGGTGCAGCCCTTGGGCTCTAGTTGTTTGTCTATGTTTGGTTCTTTGGTGTTTTTTCTAGCTTTCTACTTGGACCTGCGCCAGAGGGGGTCTAGAGCACAAATTCTTCATCGGTGTAGGCCATTTGAAGTGGGATGTTGAGAGGGTATGGCTTTGCCATCGGTACCGTGCCCGTGCACTTCTACACGGGACTGATTGCTGAAGGTTTATGCATTGGTGAGGCTTGTCTGCAGGATTATTGTAACACCCCAATCTTCCACGGTACGTTTCCTTTCGAATAATGCAATAGCGTGTGTTGTACGCTACCTCGAGCTCTAACACACACCACAACTAATTAAACTAGCCGTTGTGAATAGTAATACCTACTTTTTGAAATTTTATAAATTTTATTCATCGAAATAGACTTCATCTTTGGATTTGGAATATCGAAATTAGCCTATGTGGAATTTTTGGTATTTTTCTGAGAACTTCAAATTTTTTATGAATAGTGAAAAATACTTAAAAACAACTTTTAAAATCAAAATAATTTATAGTAAAAAATTGTACTATTTAGTGGTTTTAAAGTATAATTAGAATATATTTTTACCATTTTATCCAATGGTGGTCATTAGAATTAATTTAACATTGAAATTGGTCATAAACAATTGCCAATATTTTGATATAAATTGTTTCTTAAAAACACGCTATTTGTTGTGACAGCGGGAATTAATTATAAAATTAATTAATGCAACTTATATGTTTGGAATTTTGTAAAATAGACATAATTTTTGAACTCGGAATATCAATTATAGCTTAGGGTGAAATTTTGGCATTGTTCTGAAAAACTTCAATTTTTGATGAATAGTGAAACCACTAAGTGGTAGTTAAATAACTGATTTTTCGTTTAAATGAAATATTACCACTTCTGTGATTTTATTTTCAAAAATCCGACATACATGGTTGTCATTAAGAAGTAAAATGCGGTTCAATGAGATTAAAATAATTTTTTGGTGAATAGTAACTTTTAAGTTCTTAATCGCGATTAGAGGTAATTAGTGTAGTTTAAGGTACAAATAATGTTTTTATAATATGAGATGAGCATGAAACTTGTCCTACTCCTATTGGATGATTCATGGCCGACCAAGACAACCCATGGGTCAACTTGGGGACCCCATGGAGCCACTTTAGTTAGAAAATGACATAAACACCTTTTATTTAATGTTAAAGTAAAAAATGACACAAACATAAAAGGTTTTACTAAAACAATTTTTACGTGGGGTTACACAATTCCAAATTTTGATTATAAATATTAATTAAAAAGCTAAAAATATTTCCTACATCATAGTATTTTTTTTTATAATTTTTAGACATTAAATAAATTAAATTATTTATGACATCATTATGATGTGGCGAGGACCTCATTATTTAACGATTTAAATAAAATGAGAAGATAATGCAAAATCCAAGGCTTACAATTGTCCAAAGCCTATTGGATGAAGGGATTTCGAACCCTTATCACCTTATCCACGAATTATATAATTGTGGGACCTTTAGAATCCGAAAAGAATTGTATAATAATGTAACATTTCAATCTTTCCAAAAGAGCCCCTCCTCCCCTCTTATAAAAGGCCCCCACCTATACCACCTTATTCACACTTTCAAGCCTTTTGGTTCGGCCAACCTCTGCCCAAATACTCTCCCAACTTCTCTCCCTTCATCCTATATGCTTTACTTTAGTCAGAAAGCCATCCTAAGGAGTCCTTTTGATCAAATCAAAAGGAAGAACCCGAAGAAGAGGTAACATTTTCATCACCCTCTTTCAAGTTTCTTTCTTCTTCCAGTCCCTCTTTGTTTATTATTTCAATTCTAAAATTATAACTCCAGTATCTTCTATATACTGTGATGTTATTATAAATATGGAACAACCATATTCAGTATTCTACCCATCATTTGAATGACATGTCACCATACGTGCGTACGTAAGGCTTACCGTCTCCACGTCGTGGTGTAATTGTTATTCAATATATTATTATTTAGATGGGTATAATAATGATATGTAATTCATGTAAATAATAAATATGACATGATAATTATTCTTTATATATGATATACTATCCAATTATATATTATTTTAATATCAAAATAATGATATTGTCGCTCGTGCGTACGTACGGACTACCGTCTCAACGAACGCGATGAGATTCATTCTCCGTCGTATCCATTCAAGTATAATTATCACTTTATGATTTAAAAATAATGTTTAAGGACATGATATCATTCTGGATATGAATAAGATACAACCTATCCATGAAAAAAATGACTTACGTAACAAAACATATAAGAAAACGAGTAAGTTAACACCCGAAACAACGATAAATCTAAGATATTGTTAACAAAGCAATGTTAAAAGGTCATATATGATATCATATGAATGTATATGATTCTTGTATAATTTAATAACAATTATTTCACCATTATACAGGAGGTTAACTTACCCCAACCAAGGAAAAGTACAAGGTAAGGGTTTACTTCACAACCTCTTCATTATCCAAGGTTGTTTATACATAATTATCTACTGGGACCTCGTTATCATCCACATCCATGTTTCTACAAAATGTATTTCAAAACATTTTTATTATTTACAAGAATATGGGTTAAAGTCATTTATACCCTTTTTGACTTTTTATAAGAGGAATCTTTCCGTCGTTTTCAAAACAAGGTCCTTTTTAACCTTTTCGACAAAATTGAGGTAAGAATGTCTTTTTTAACTTATACGGTGGGTGCGGTTATTTTCCGCCGTTATAAAATCTTCAAAGCTTTCCTTACAAGCTTATAAGAATATTTTCAAGAAAATGTTTCGTTTTATATGGCTCTTAAATGATTTCAAAAATAGAAAGAGATATTTCTCTAAAAAGTGTTTTGATTTCATCTATGTCAACATCCTTTGATGGATTTTACGCTTATTTGAAGTTGATTTATTATAATACAAAACTTCTATATTGTATTTAAGGTTTTGTGATATGTTTGACTGTGGATGTGATATTTTATACCATTCATAGATTATGGTGAAATTATTGACATTTCGTATGCTAGTTTTAATACGAATGTTTATGTTATGTTTAAACCTTTTCATATGGGAATGCATTAAACTTAATATGTGACGGGTGGAGCCCGCTATAGCTCCTCGATGCATCAGTAGGTCTCATGAGACAAACTAGTGTCTTGGCACAAGGCCTTGACAAAATCTTATTTGTAGTCTTGGCACGAGGCCTTGGCTATGTGGTTATGATAGTCTGGCATTATGCATTCCAACATTATGAAAGTGGTTATTGATATTTCATGTGATTATTCGTCTAGTAGAATATCCATGTGAGTAAGTAATGGAATTATTTTATTTTACTTTTTCCATATTATGTTGAAGTTCAAGTTCAATGAGGCTTTTGTTTTAGTTATACATTTCCTTAAATGCTTATGTTTTCTTATAAAAGCTTCCGTAATATTGTTATCCTTACTGAGCATCTGAGCTCACCCCTTTCAATGTTTAAATATTTTCCAGGATGTGAAGAAGTGTATTATGACTGACTTGCGAGAATAGTCAGTGAAGATATGAGTGTGGACTATGAATACCATGTTATTGTAGTTTGTTTACTTTTGATGTAATGAAAGACTTATGAATGTATCTAGTGTTTCCAAGGCTACTAAACTAATAGGTATTTCGAGACTTGATCTTTTGTGATCATGCCAATGTTACGAAGTAATGCACCGACTCTGGGTAGCTGGGGTCGGGGCGTTACAGTTGGTATCAGAGGAAGTTTAGTACAAACCTTGGAAGCTAGATTTAGATAAACTCTGATTAGAGCACATAGACCTAAGATGAACTTTGAGGATTAGTATAGAAGAACTTCCTAGAATTTTGGTATTGTAGAGATGTTGTGAGTTTTCCGAGAAATACATCCCTGTCTGGATACGAGCAGGTAGAGGCGGCTCTGGCACAGATGTACCTAGGGGTAAAACCCGAAAACACTGCTTTGAGCTAGACTCGAACGGGAACTGGTGCACGACAACGGGCCTTGCTGCACTCTTGGTTACGACACTCCCGGGGGATATGCTTAGGATAACTCTCATTTTCTTTACAAATCATTATGAAGGGTTTATGAGTATATACTTCCTCAAAGAAAACATTTTTATGATTATGGATTATATCCATAAATAGTTCAATTTATGTTAAGTGTTTTATAAGTATGGGATTATGTATTTTGATTCATAAACTGATCTAGTTTATGCCATTGTTTAGAAATGGCGCCTAGTGGAAGAAATGGAAACCGTATCAATGCACGCACTCCATGTAGGGATTGTCCTACTGGTCAAGATAATTATAGTGGGGCTGGTGATGCAACTGGTGCCGATCAGCTAATCACCATACTAGGACAACTTACTCAGGTTATGAATAATAACCTTACCCGTATGGAGCACCCTGATCCACAGCGTGGAGGATCAATGTTAGATCGATTCATGAGGCAAAAACCACCAACGTTCAATGGGAGTACAAATCTTTTAGTAGCCGAGCAATGGATAAATTCCCTAGAGAAAATATTTCAGGCTTTGGGGAGCAGTGAAAGGGAAAAAGTTATCATGGCAGTTTACCGCCTCACTGGAGATGCCGATCAATGGTGGTCACTAATTCAAAACACAAAGGAAGATGATGAATTAACAAACATGGAATGGCAGGAGTTCAAAGAGCTGTTCTTAGAAAAATACTTTCCTCGAGACCATCGAGCGGATATGAAAAGGCAATTTCTGAGTCTGAGGCAGAAGGAGGATGAGAATGTCGCAAAGTATGAGGCTAACTTTACAAGGTTAGCAAGGTATTCTGCAGATTACATACGTAACCCAAGAAGTAAGACTGATCGTTTCTTTGATGGGTTGAAACCATTTCTTCGTCGAGATTTAGTATCAAAAACCTTCTCTTCATACGAAGGTATTGTCTCGTGCGATATAAAGACGGAAAAGGAATTCTCTAAGTCTTATGACTTTAAAGAAAAGCAAGAGAAGAAGAGACCTGCTAATCAATCTGGGAATGGAAATAAAGGGAAGAAGGGAAAGGTTGAATATCCATCTTGTGGTAAATGCGGGAAGAAACATCTTGGTACTTGCTTGAAGGGAATGGGAGTCTGTTACAAGTGTGGTGAAAAAGGCCACCAAGCTCATGATTGCAAGGGGAAGAAGGAAGCTACCAACGTTCGGTGCTACATCTGCAGGGAGATGGGGCATTATGCAAATGAATTTCCTAAGCGTCAGGAGAACTTACCTTAGAAAAGGCCAAGGGATCAAGGCCAGGCTTATGCTATCACTACTGCTGAGGTAGAAGCTCCGAAAGACGTGGTGGCAGGTAATTTAATGGTTTTCTCAAGTTTAGCAAATGCATTATTTGATTCTGGATCATCTCATTGTTTCATATCCTCCCAGTTTGCTAAGAAAATTAGATATTTCCAATTTGATTTAACAAGGGAGTTGTCGGTCAAAACCCCTAAGGGAAGTATTGTTGCAACAATGTTTTTTCGATTAGTTCCCATTAGAGCACCTAAATGTTCTTTACCTGCTGATCTCATCGTCATACCCATGATTGAATTTGATATAATCCTCGGTATGGATTGGATTTCGGGACCATGATGCAAAAATTTATTGTAAGAGGAAAGAGGTTACGATTCTTGATGATGATGATAAGGAACACCTTATCTTTAGAGCCGAATCGTCGCCACATAATTCTTATCTAGATCCACCCCCAGTAGCTCAACTAAATTCAATTATTGGGGAGGAAGAGAAGGAAACTTCCGAGGGTGAGGAAAGGAAGATTCAAATAGAGGATGTACCTATTGTGAGAGAATATGTTGATGTGTTTTCGGAAGATTTACCTGGACATCCTCCAGAACGAGAAGTTGAGTTTTCCATTGATTTAATTCCTGGATCAAGGCCCATATCGAAGACCCCTTATAGAATGGCCACTGTGGAATTAGTTGAACTAAAGAAACAACTAGAGGAATTGAGTAATAATGGATTTATTCGCCCTAGTTTTTCTCCTTGGGGATCCCCTGTTCTTTTTGTTAAGAAGAAAGATGGATCTATGAGGTTGTGCATTGACTATAGGGAGATCAATGCTATAACAATAAAGAAAAAGTATCCCCTACCTCGCATTGATGATTTGTTTGACCAACTGCATGGAGCTCAATACTTTTCAAAGATTGACCTTCGGTCTGGATACCATCAGTTGTGTGTGAAGAAGGAAGACGTTCCAAAGACAGCATTTCGAACAAGGTACAGGCATTACGAGTTTACAGTAATGCCTTTTGGATTGACTAATGCACCCTCTGTTTTCATGGATCTGATGAATAGAGTTTTCAAGGAATATCTTGATGACTTTGTAGTGGTATTTATTGATGATATCTTGGTATACTCCAAAATCCACGAAGATCATGAAAATCACTTACGCATTATCCTGAAGACTCTTAGAAGACATGAATTATATGGGAAATTTAGCAAGTGTGAATTCTGGAATCATGAGATTTCTTTTCTTGGCCATATTGTCTCTAAGGATGGAATTTCCGTTGATCCTTCTAAAACCAAGGCAATCCAAGAATGGCCAGCACCGACAAGTATAACTGAGGTACGCAGTTTTATTGGTTTAGCAGGTTATTATCGACGTTTCGTCCAAAATTTTGCCAGATTGGCTAACCCATTGACAAAGCTCACACGTAAAGGGATTAAATTTGTCTGGACAAAAGAGTGTGAAGAATGTTTTGAAGAACTAAAGAGAAGATTAGTCAATTCCCCTGTATTGACTCTACCATCGGGGAATGATGGGTTTGTTATTTATAGTGATGCATCGAAGAAAGGACTTGGTTGTGTCCTTATGCAGAATGATAAGGTCATTGCCTATGCATCACGACAGCTAAAAATTAATGAGCAAAACTATCCTACTCATGATCTTGATTTAGAAGCTGTGATCTTTTCTTTAAAGATATGGAGACATTACCTCTATGGTGAAAAATGTGAGATTTATACTGATCACAAGAGTTTGAAGTATATTTTCACACAAAAAGAACTCAACATGAGGCAAAGGCGATGGCTTGAACTACTCAAGGATTATGATTGCACGATACATTACCACCCGGGGAAGGCAAACAAGGTGGCAGATGCTTTGAGTAGAAAAGACCATGGAGTTTTGAATGTGATGAGAATTGAAAGGGATCCAATTTTCTTGGATCTAGTGAAGATGGACATGGGAATAACTAGGGAAGGTGAAACATCAATGCTTTTTCAAATGGTTGCCAAACCATCATTACTAGAAAGGATTAAGAGTTCTCAGACCAATGATGAAGAATTTCAGAAGAAGATTAAAGATGTGAATGATGGAAGATTGAGGGACTTTGTGTATAAGGATGGAATTTTGAAATTCAGGAAGAGACTTTGTGTTCCCGATATAACTGATCTAAAAAGGGAATTGCTGGATGATGCTCATAGTTCCAATTTCTCTATACACCCTGGGAGCACCAAAATGTATAGAGATTTGAAGAAACATTTTTTGTGGGACAATATGAAGAGGGAGATTGTTGATTTTGTGTCGAGGTGTATGGTTTGTCAACAAGTGAAAGCTGGAAGGCAACATCCTGGTGGAGTATTGCAACCTCTTCCCATACTTGAGTGGAAATGGGATAATATTACGATGGACTTTGTCATGGGACTACCAAAGACTCCTAGAAGGAATGATGAAATATGGGTCATTGTTGATCATCTTACTAAGTCAGCACATTTTCTGGCTATACGGGAGGATCTACCACTTGAACGTCTAGCAAGATTATATATTAATGAAGTTGTAAGACTTCATGGAGTACCCCTATCGATTGTTTCTGATCGTGATCCTCGTTCTACTTCAAGATTCTGGAAAAGTCTTCAAAAGGCCTTGGATACTGAACTTTGTTTGAGCACTGCCTATCACCCTCATACAGATGGACAATCAGAACGGACTATTCAAACCATAGAAGACATGTTGAGATCATGCTCTCTTGACTTTCAGGGTATGTGGGATCAATACTTACCACTAGTAGAATTTTCCTATAACAATAGCTTCCATTCAAGCATTCAGATGGCACCATATGAAGCATTATACGGAAAGAGATGTCGTACACCAACCTGTTGGGATGACGTTGGTGAGAGAAAACTTGTGGGACCAGAACTGGTGGAAGAAACAATGGAAAAGGTGAAGGTAATCCAAAACCACATTAAATCAGCTCAAAGTAGGCAGAAGAGCTATGCCGATAACAGAAGAAAGGTTTTCGAATTTCAGGTTGGAGATCATGTTTTCCTAAAGGTATCTCCATGGAAGGGAGTTATACGTTTTGGCAAGAAGGGTAAGTTGAGTCCCAGGTACATCGGACCATTCGAAATTCTTGATCGTATTGGGGCTGTAGCTTATCGTTTGGCGATGCCGCCAAATCTCTCCAAAGTTCACGATGTTTTCCACGTATCTCTGTTGAGGAAATACATGTCTGACCCAACACATGTACTCACCTATGAGGAATTAGAATTGGAACCCGATCTTTCTTATTGTGAAGAGCCCGTCAGGATTCTTGATGTGAGGGAGCAGGTGCTGAGAAACCGGACGACTCGTCTGGTAAAGGTTTTGTGTATAAATCATAAAATGGAAGAGGCAACGTGGGAACCTGAGGAACTTATGATGAAGAACCACCCGAGTCTTTTTATGCAGTAATACCCTAGAAATTGCGAGGACGCAATTATTTGAAGGAGGGGAGAATGTAACACCTCAAGCTTCCACGGTACATTTCCTTTCGAATAATGCAATAGCGTGTGTTGTACGCTACCTCGAGCTCTAACACACACCACAACTAATTAAACTAGCCGTTATGAATAGTAATACCTACTTTTTGAAATTTTATAAATTTTATTCATCAAAATAGACTTCATATTTGGATTTGGAATATCTAAATTAGCCTATGTGGAATTTTTGGTATTTTTCTGAGAACCTCTAATTTTTTATGAATAGTGAAAAATACTTAAAAACAACTTTTAAAATCAAAATAATTTATAGTGAAAAATTATACTATTTAGTGGTTTTAAAGTATAATTAGAATATATTTTTACCATTTTATCCAATGGTGGTCATTATAATTAATTCAACATTGAAATTGGACATAAACAATTGCCAATATTTTGATATAAATTGTTTCTTAAAAACACGCTATTTGTTGTGACAACGGGAATTAATTATAAAATTAATTAATGCAACTTATATGTTTGGAATTTTGTAAAATAGACATCATTTTTGAACTCGGAATATCAATTATAGCTTAGGGTGAAATTTTGGCATTGTTCTGAAAAACTTCAATTTTTGATGAATAGTGAAACCACTAAGTGGTAGTTAAATAACTGATCTTTCGTTCAAATGAAATATTACCACTTCTGTGATTTGATTTTCAAAAATCCGACATACATGGTTGTCATTAAGAAGTAAAATGCGGTTCAATGAGATTAAAATAATTTTTTGGTGAATAGTAACTTTTAAGTTCTTAATCGCGATTAGAGGTAATTAGTGCAGTTTAAGGTACAAATAATGTTTTTATAATATGAGATGAGCATGAAAATTGTCCTACTCCTATTGGATGATTCATGGCAGACCAAGAAAACCCATGGGTAAACTTGGGGACCCCATGGAGCCACTTTAGTTAGAAAATGACATAAACACCTTTTATTTAATGTTAAAGTAAAAAATGACACAAACATAAAAGGTTTTACTAAAACAATTTTTACGTGGGGTTACACAATTCCAAATTTTGATTATAAATATTAATTAGAAAGATAAATATATTTCCTACATCATAGTATTTTTTTTATAATTTTTAGACATTAAATAAATTAAATTATTTATGACATCATTATGATGTGGCGAGAACCTCATTATTTAACGATTTAAATCAAATGAGAAGATAATGCAAAATACAAGGCTTACACTTGTCCAAAGCCTATTGGATGAAGAGATTTCGAACCCTTATCACCTTATCCACGAATTATATAAGTGTGGGACCTTTAGAATCCTAAAATCATTGTATAATAATGTAACATTTCAATCTTTCCAAAAGTGCCCCTCCTCTCCTCTTATAAAAGGCCCCCACCTCTACCACCTTATTCACACTTTCAAGCATTTTGGTTCGGCCAACCTCTGCCCAAATACTCTCCCAACTTCTCTCCCTTCATCCTAGAAGCTTTAATTTAGTCAGAAATCCATCCTATGGAGTCCTTTTGATCAAATCAAAAGGAAGAACCCGAAGAAGAGGTAACATTTTCATCACCCTCTTTCAAGTTTCTTTCTTCTTCCAGTCCCTATTTGTTTATTATTTCAATTCTAAAATTATAACTCCATTATCTTCTATATACTTTGATGTTATTATAAATATGTAACAACCATATTCAGTATTCTACCCATCATTTGAATGACATGTCACCATACGTGCGTACGTACGGCTTACCGTCTCCACGTCGTGGTGTAATTGTTATTCAATATATTATTATTTAGATGGGTATAATAATGATATGTAATTCATGTAAATAATAAATATAACATGATAATGATTCTTTATATATGATATACTATCCAATTATATATTATTTTAATATCAAAATAATGATATTGTCGCTCGTGCGTACGTACGGACTACCGTCTCCACGAACGCGATGAGATTCATTCTCTATCGTATCCATTCAAGTATAATTATCACTTTATGATTTAAAAATAATGTTTAAGGATATGATATCATTCTGGATATGAATAAGATACAACCTATCCATGAAAAACATGACTTACGTAACAAAACATATAAGAAAACGAGTAAGTTAACACCCGAAACAACGATAAATCTAAGATATTGTTAACAAAGCAATGTTAAAAGATCATATATGATATCATATGAATGTATATGATTCTTGTATAATTTAATAACAATTATTTCACCATTATACAGGAGGTTAACCTACCCCAACCAAGTAAAAGTACAAGGTAAGGGTTTACTTCACAACCTCTTCATTATCCAAGGTTGTTTATACATAATTATCTACTGGGACCTCGTTATCATCCACATCCATGTTTCTTCAAAATGTATTTCAAAACATTTTTATTATTTACAAGAATATGGGTTAAAGTCAGTTATACCCTTTTTGACTTTTTATAAGAGGAATCTTTCCGTCATTTTCAAAACAAGGTCCTTTTTAACCTTTTCGACAAAATTGAGGTAAGAATGTCTTTTTTAACTTATACGGCGGGTGCGGTTATTTTCCGCCATTATAAAATCTTCAAAGCTTTCCTTACAAGATTATAAGAATATTTTCAAGAAAATGTTTCGTTTTATATGGCTCTTAAATGATTTCAAAAATAGAAAGAGATATTTCTCTAAAAAGTGTTTTGATTTCATCTATGTCAACATCCTTTGATGGATTTTACACTTATTTGAAGTTGATTTATTATAATACAAAACTTCTATATTGTATTGAAGGTTTTGTGATATGTTTGACTGTGGATGTGATATTTTATACCATTCATAGTTTATGGTGAAATTATTGACATTTCGTATGCTAGTTTTAATACGAATGTTTATGTTATGTTTAAACCTTTTCATATGGGAATGCATTGGACTTAATATGTGACGGGTGGAGCCCGCTATAGCTCCTCGATGCATCGGTAGGTCTCATGAGACAAACTAGTGTCTTGGAACAAGGCCTTGACAAAATCTTATTTGTAGCCTTGGCACGAGGCCTTGGCTATGTGGTTATGATAGTCTAGAATTATGCATTCCAACATTATGAAAGTGGTTATTGATATTTCATGTGATTATTCGTCTAGTAGAATATCCATGTGAGTAAGTAATGGCATTATTTTATTTTACTTTTTCCATATTATGCTGAAGTTCAAGTTCAATGAGGCTTTTGTTTTAGTTATACATTTCCTTAAATGCTTATGTTTTCCTATAAAAGCTTCTGCAATATTGTTATCCTTACTGAGCATCTGAGCTCACCACTTTCAATGTTTAAATATTTTCCAGGATGTGAAGAAGTGTATTATGACTGACTTGCGAGAATAGTCAGTGAAGATATGAGTGTGGACTATGAAGACCATGTTATTGTAGTTTGTTTACTTTTGATGTAATGAAAGACTTATGAATGTATCTAGTGTTTCCAAGGCTACTAAACTAATCGGTCTTTTGAGACTTGATCTTTTGTGATCATGCCAATGTTACGAAGTAATGCACCGACTCTGGGTAGCTGGGGTCGGGGCGTTACAATTATCTGCTGGGGTGGGGTGGGTTCGGTGGTTTTCCTTGGTTGTTTTTATATATTGTCCTAAGGTTTGTTCAGACCGTTTCTTTGGTTTCTCACTTTCTTCCTCAAAAGTTCTTTGATAATAAAAAATTAATTTTTAGTCAGTAATGGCTTAGTAAATATTTCATTAAGCTGATGTTCTGTTCCAATAAATTCCCAATTGATATCACCTTTTTTGCTAATGATCTCTCAAAAAGTGATGTCTTACATCAATATGTTTTATTCTTGAATGAGAAAATGGATTATTATAGATGTTAAGAGAACTTGTATTGTCACAATTTATAGGTACACGTCTAAATTATTATCCATAATCTAGATAAATTTTTTTCATCCACAAAATTTGACCACAAAAACTACCAACAGGTATGTATTCAGCTTTAGTAGTAGATAATACAATAGAATTTTTCTTTTCACTACACCATTATACTAGATAATTTCCCAATAAGTGACATGTTCTTGAGGTTTTTTTCTATCTAATTGGAAACCACAAAAATCAGCATCATAATAACTAACTAAATCAATTTATTTTTATCTAGGATAGAACTGTCCTAAGTTGGTAGTATTTTTGAGTTATTTGAAAATTCTTTCAACAACAAAAAGATGTGACTCTTTTGGATTTACTTAAAAAAGAGAACACATTCATACACTAATCATAATATCAAGACCACTAGAATTCAAGTAGATAATACATCCAATCATACCTCTATAATTGGTTTGATCAACATCTTTTCCATTTTCATCAAGATCCAATTTTCAGGTGGTACTCATAGGAGTATCACTACCTTTAGGGATATCCAAATTAAAACATTTAAAAAGATGTTTATTATATTTAATTTGATTCAAAATAATACTTTTTCTATTTTTAAATATTTGAAATATAATAAATAATTTAAGTTCACCCATGAAACTCATTTAAAACTCATTTTTCATCATTTTTTCAAAAATCAACAAATAACAAAAAAAAATTGAAGATCCAAACATAATATCATCAATATAGATTTTCACTACCAAAAAATATTTATAAATTATTTAAATAAAATAAGTAGGATCAACTATACCTTTTGTAAAACCTTTTGAAATAAGAAAAGTGTTGAGCCTATAATATCATGCTCTTAGATCCTTTTTTAAACCATATAAAGCTTTTGTTAACTTAAAAACATGATTTGGAAAATGAGGGATTTTGAAATCAGGATTTGTTCCATAAAAACATCCCAAACTATATACTCATTCGAGAATGCACTTTTAACATCCATTTGATATAGTTTTAAATTTAGATGAGATGCATATGTTAGCAAGATTCTAATGGCTTCAAGTCTAGAGACTAGTGAAAAGGATTCTTCATAGTAAATGAATTTGTATTAACTATATCCTTGTGCAAACAGTGTTTCCTTATTTATTACTATGGTGCCTACTTCATCTAATTTATTTCTAAACGCCCATTTAGTTCATATGGTCAAGGTGTATTTGGGTCTATCCACTAGCTTCCAAAAATTATTTCATTCAAACTGATTCAACTCTTCTTACATATCCATCACCTAAATATTCTTCATTGATTTCATCATTAATGTTTTTAGGATCATGTTGTAAAAAGAAGGATAGATGTTCAACCTGGTTCCTAAGAGAAGATCTTTTATGTGTCCTTTTATCTAAGTCTCCAACAACAGCATCTAAGGGATGGTTCTTAAGAGTTATAATTGGTCCAGAAAAAGAAGGACTAGTTACTTCAGGTTCATCAATAGGTCCATGTTCACTATGAGTAGAGTCTGGAGATTTTCCAAAACTGGAGGATTTAACAGATTTCTTAATAGAAGCATCTGGGAGTCTATAATTTATGTCCATATTGGATAGGTCATCCTAAATATTTTCAAGAGGATTTTTAGTTTTATGTGGATTTCTTTCATAAAATTTAACATGTATATATTCTTCCCACATTTTGTTCTCTTATTAAAAACTCTATAGGCTTCACTAGAGGTTGAGTAACCTATTAAAATACATTAATCATTTTTGCATGAAAATTTTTCAAGATTATCCTTAGTGTTAATAATATATTCATTGCAACCAAAGACTTTTAAGTATCTAACATTAAGATTCCTATTGTTCCAAACCTCATAGGTATTTTTATTAACAATTGGTTTGATTAAGACTCTGTTAATTAGTAACACGCTTTATTCATAGATTCAAGACGAAAAATAAATAGGTAATTCATATTCATTAATCATATCTTGGGATATTTCTTGTATAGTTCTATTTCTTATTTGAACAACTCCATTATTTTGGGGTGTCATAGGAGAAGAAAATGATGAATTTATCCATTTTGTGAGAAATATTTTTAAAACTCTTGGTTCAGAAACTCACGGCCATTATCACTTCATAAATATGTAATCCTAATACCACTTAGGTTCTCTACAGATCTATAATACTTGGTAATGTAAGAATAAGATTCACTTTTTTGAGCTAAAAATAATGTCCAAGTATACCTAGAAAAATCATCTACAAGAACATAGACATGGTGCTTCCCATTAAGACTTGAAACTATTGATGGTATAGACAAATCAATGTGAATCAACTCAAGAGGTTTAGAAGCCAAAACTTCTTTCTTTGGTTTGAAATATATTTTTTGATGTTTTCCATTTTAATAATGATTTAAGACTTTATTGTTTGGAAATTCTAGTTTGGGTACATCCTTGACTAAACCATTTCTAGTAATATTTCTAAGTGATTGTATGTTACAATGGCCTAGTCTCCTATACCATAGCCAAGACTCCTTGTGAAAGGTAGTTAAGAAATATGAAATTTGAGAAACTAAGAAATATACATTAACAGTATAAAGATTTTCATTTCTAAAAGTAGTAAAAACTAAATCATTTTTATAATTAAAATCATCACAATCATGATTTTCAAATTTTAAATGAAATCCATCATCACATAACTGCGAGATGCTAAGAAAAATGTTTTTTAAACCATCAACAAAAATAAATTTAGGAATTAAAACAGAATTAAAGTTACTAATTTGGATGAGGCCAATGATTTTTCCTTTTTCATTTTCACCGAAGGAAACATGTCCACTATCAACATTTACAAGACTATTGATGTTTGATTAGTCCCTTGTCATGTGTCTAGAACATCCACTATCCATGTACCATAATATTTTATAGGAACTTCTCAAGCATGATTCCTATAAAGAAAAATTAAACAACAAAACATTTTCCTACCCATACTTTCTTGGGTCCAGTAACATTAGTGATAAAGTCTTTAGAAACCCACATTTTTTTCATGGGTTTTCTATATATATTTTTTAAGGATTTATAAAAATAAACCTTATTTCGTCTATAAATACTACAAGAAGTGACATATTTTTAATTTCTATAACTAGAAAAAAATATCAGTTTTAGGTAGAAAAACTAATTTTCCATATTGTGTTTTAAAATTCCTCTGTCTAGGTTGGTATCCTATACCAGTAGTATATTTTTGTGCCGCTTATTTACTAAGAATTTATGTGAGAGTATTTGTTCCATTGGTAAACTTTTCTAATTCCTTTTTTAGTTCCTTGTTAGATAGTTTGACCTCATTGTTTTCTATAACCAATTGATCATTCTTTTCATTATCCATAGTAAGCTCATATTTAATAGTAGTGGTAAGAGCATGTTGTTTCTTTAAAACATTATATTTATCTTTTAACTCATTACATGTATCCTCAATCATTTTATAGTACTCAAACATTTCCGCATTATTCATGTTTTTAGAATTGGATTAATCTCCAAAATAATAAGAATTATGTACAAGAGATTTTAGTGTTACCTCATATGTGTTTTTCATAAAACACATATTGGATTTATTTTCCTTTTCATCATATGAATATTCTGAATCACTGGAGTTGTCTTCAGAAGAACTCTATGTTGCCTTCATTTCCTTTTTATATCTTCTATCATTATCCTCATATTTCTTTTTGTATTTTAATTTTGTATAGTCATTTTTTAAATCTCCTCTTCTATTACACTCATAAAAAACTATTTCATTTGAGTTATCACATCTCTTCTAGTCCTTTTTCCAATTACCCTTATTATTATACATTCCTTTGTTATTGGGATTCGGAAAAAACTCTTTATTCCTAGAGAATTTTTTGAATATTCTGGATATTTGATACATTTATTCATTACTATAAAATGATGGTTATTCATTGATTGAATCATTAGAATGAGTTTGTTTCCTTTCCTTTTATTTAGGTTTAGAAGCACTAGTTTTGAAAGACACTGACTTTTTCTTTGGTTCGTCACACTCTTCCTTGTTGACCATTAATTCGTCATCTTACATCATTAGCTTACATATAATCTCCTTTACTAGAAACTTACTGATATCACAAGATCCTCTAATTGAAACTAAGATTCCCCTCCATCTGTATGGTAGACATATTATAATTCACATGATTTATTCCTAGGCTGTAACTTCCTTTCCAAGAGAGATCATTGTATTTAAAATTTTATTGAACCTGAGATACATGTCAGTGTTAGGTTCATTAGGATTCAATTAGAAGTTAACATATTTCATAGTATATGTGTTATGTATAATTTACTTATCATTAGTTGTTCTATCATGTGAAATAGTTAGAGTATCCCAAATTTCATAGGCCGATTTACATGTAGAAATCCTATTGAATTCCTCATCTCTAAAAGATCAATATATGGCATTCATATCTTTGTAGTTATTATTATAAGTAGTCTTGGTTGGGTCATCCAAAGTATTTTGGGTAGTAGAAAGAATCTTATATTCATATAAAATGGAAGACTAAATTTAAAAACCAATACCTTCTAAATGCATTTTAATCTTAATTTTACACTTTTCAAAATTACTTCCATTGAAAATGGAGGTATATTGGTAGCAGCACCTTCCAATATATTATTTATAATGAAAAATAAAGAATATATTTTTAAATAGAAAAAATTAAAATTAAGATAAATTTAGAGATCCTTATAGCACAAATAAAATTAAAATTAACAACATTGAGTGAAAAAATAGCATTTTATAAAAAACAAGCCTCTGATACCAAATGTTGGTTGGAGTAGGACACTCGAGATGGGGGTGAATTAAGTTCCTATAAAAATTTATTTTTTAAATTATTTATTAAGATCCCCCAATTTAAAAAAAACATAATAGGTAAGTTTACCAAAGTAGTAGATTTATAATAGTTTTGAATATCCAATAAATTTCTTTAAAGATTGATTAATTCTCAGTTAGATGAATTTGAAGGAATAATATAATTTTTTAAAGTAATTTAAAAAATAATAAATAGTTATTAACATTGTATAAGATTAACTATCAATTAAAAGTAAAGTTTTTTTGTGTTAATAAAGAAAGACATTCAAGAAAACAAAAATTTAATGTAGAAAATAAAAATAAGAGGCTCAATATCAAGAAGAGATCTAGTCCTCTTCACTTAGTGATAACTTTCCACCAATAAGTATATATAAACAAGTTTGACCCACACCTAGGGTTAGGGTTTAAAAAATCATACAAGTTTTCTAGGTCAACTAGACCTCTACCACAGTTTTACGTGGGAAACAAAATACAACCAAGTCACATAGAGACCTCTTCCACAGTTAAATGTTGGAGTAAAATGGTATAGAACGATGATTGAGAGAGGATATCTTGTATCATATATATTATCTTAGGAGATAATGTGTTTTTGTGATAAGATACACATACTGCTCAAATATTAATAAAATTATACACAACAGAGCAGAAATAATGAGGGAGAATTTATAATGCTCTGAGTGATGTGCTTGATGATTCTGGACTTATTGAGTAAGAATATGTGAAGCTCAAGTCCAATTATGAAGACGAACACCAAAAATAGAGTGTCATTGATGTTATATGTTATGGTTTCTAGTGGTATTCTACTTGCATATTCTAAATTTATATGTTTTTCTTAAAGGATGTTCAAACTCTTTGGTTCATAGTAAATTTTTACTTGTTCACGGTTAGTAGGATTGGCATGTATCTGTTCTATCTTCTTGGTCTTATGTGTCACACCTCTTGTGACACTCTATTCACATGACAATTTTTGTTTAATCTCATGTGTTTTTATTTTGGCTGATAGGTATCCTGATATCTATCATGCGTAGGTTCCTAATACCTAGTACTACCTACTAACAAGGGTAAAAAATATCATTAATAATATAAATATCATTAAATAACTCAAATGTTACCGTTGGTAATAATTTTGAATTTAAATGATAAATGAAGAAATGACTAAGCCTGGAATGGTGTCACAGGAGCTGTGACACAGGAGTAGTGACTTAGAAGCATTGTCTCTGCCTTTCTCTCTGAACAGTCTCTTATGAACGGTGTCTCAAGAATGGTTTCTTAGACTATAGGAAAATTATGGACAAGT